>JAPCYP010000004.1:5897500-14910298 GCA_035048595.1 Echinosophora koreensis
GAATGAAAAGTGAAAAAAAAAGCATAATTTTCAGGTATTTAAATTTTAATATTGTGCAAGTTTTTTACTTTTTAGTCGTTTTCTGTGGAGGAAATTCATCATAAGTCATGTAGGACCATTAACGAGTTAGTAAGATGGTTAATAGGATATATAAGCAATTAAATGAACGTCAAACTAAATCTATGGATTAATACGTCCAGTATTTGAAAATTTGATGAACTAAATGATTAATTTATTTTTTTCATTGATTTTTTTTTTTGAGGCAAGAAACTCAATTCATTTCATTAATAAGCAAATGAGCAATACAAGGCGGAATATGATAAAAAACTTGGTGGCTAGCTAAAGAAGATGTCGCCCTTGCTAAGCTATGAGCTACGCCATTCGCTTGCCTCCTAACAAAACTTACACCGAAGTTTGGAAAATTTAGGAAACTCTCTTGACAAGCCTTAATGATAAAGCCGAACTCTGACACATCTTCACTTTTGGATTTAACTCTAACAGTCACGTTCAAAAACAACTTGTTGAGAGCCAAGATCCAAGCTTTGCACCCACTGAATTGCTTTAAGAAGTCCCATTGCTTCTCTCTCTCGAATAGGTAGACAAAAGGGGACACAATCAGATTTAGCTATAACAAACTCACCTTTATCATTTCTAACGCACATCCCAAAAGTGATTTTATCAAGAGAGGTGTTGAAGCTAGCATCCACATTACATTTAAAGGTACCCAAACAAGGAGCTAATCATGCTACAGAATTCATTGATTAAAAGTGGGTTTCAGAGTTTCTCAGGACCATGGCCTTCGCTAAAAAAATAAAAATTGAACATGCATCCTCTTTCAATTCTGTAGTAGCTAGACTGCAACTAAACACTTCACTCAAGTATTACATGTCGTTTGGGGTAAAGCTTACGCTGTTACGCAACGTCTCTCTACCCGCCAAGAGGAAAGCCTGAAGAGAAAGGGGTTTAGGGTTTGGTGGAGAATGCGAATAACAGTTTGATCCCAACGAACATACTAATTGGTGAGTTCAATTCATTTCATTCTTCCAATGCTTTATTTTCTTAGCAGCACCATTTCACCAAATCTGGTTTTCGCTCGAAACCACTCATTTTCATGGATTTCTCTAAGATTCATCTCCAACACTTCAAAATCAGAAGGTCACACTTTTACAGTCT
Source organism: Echinosophora koreensis (assembly GCA_035048595.1). Taxonomy (NCBI): domain Eukaryota; kingdom Viridiplantae; phylum Streptophyta; class Magnoliopsida; order Fabales; family Fabaceae; genus Echinosophora; species Echinosophora koreensis. The sequence continues at coordinate 5,898,674 of JAPCYP010000004.1, forward strand.
CATATCTCATTGACACTTGTGGCTTCTCGCCTCAACGAGCTGCTTCCATTTCTAAGAAGATGAATTTAAAAACTCGGGAAAAACCTGACTCAGTGATTCAGTTCTTCAGGAACCTGGGTTTCTCACAAACCAGGGTGTTAAGTATGATTAGATCAGCCCCATTGCTCCTTCAAACGTCGGATCCTGACAAAGCCTATCTGCCAAAAATTGATTTTTTCAGGTCCAAAGGCTTTTCTAACTCCGACATAACCACCCTCATAAGAGGGTTCCCTACCATTGTCAAGAGAAGCTTGGAGAATGAAATTATCCCCTCTTATGATTTCTTCAACAATATGTTCAAGTGTGAGCACAAGTTGATGAAAACTGTTATACGTCATTCGGGTATTCTGTCTGGCCTTAACAGCTGCATTTTACCAAATATCAAACTCCTGAAGGAAGAGGGAGTTCCCGAATCACAGATTATTCGATTTGTACAAGACTACCCTCGCGGTTTGAAAGTAGCTCCTAAGCAATTTAAGGAGAAAGTGGAGGAAGTGAAGAAATTGGAGTTTGATCCTTTGAAGAATCGATTTGTTGTAGCTATTCATGTAAAGATATGCATAACCGGATCCACGTGGGCGAGGAAGGAGGGCAGTTATAGAAGGTGGGGTTGGACTGATGATGATTTTCGTGCGGCATTTAGACTCCATCCATTCTGTATGTCAATATCAGACAGTAAGCTTGAGGCGGTCATGGATTTTCTGGTGAACAAATTGGGCTGTGAGCCATCTGCTATTGCCCGGAATCCAGTAGTGCTGACCTTGAGTTTGGAAAACCGAATTATTCCAAGGGGTTCTGTTATTCTAGTTTTGGTGTCAAAGGGTCTGGTGAGGCAGCTGAGCTTGAGTAGGATTTTTAATCCTGTTGAAGATGTCTTCTTGGGTAACTTTATCTATTGTCATGAGAAGAAGGAAGCTGATGAGCTATTGAAGTTGTATCAGGCTAAATTGGCTCTTGCAGAGTGATAAAAGATAAATATTTGATCAAGGTAATGAATGAAATGAATTAACAATGAAAGTGCCTACCCTCTTATCTACATGTCTTTTGGTGCATAAGTGCATTGCATTATTAATCATCTTTTTTTTTCTTGTAATCTCCAATTCAGCTCAAATATAGATTATTTTCCTTTTGACAGTCTTATTCCACTTATATTTGCTGCTGCAATTTAGCTTGTTTTAAATGATTATATGATGCCATAATTTTATTTTGTTTCTTGAAGGAACATATTCATTATTAGTGAAAAGAGAGGATCCTGCAATAACAGACTGTAAGGTTTTAGCGAAAATCAATATAAATTATTAAATTCACTGAAACCAAAATTTTCTGGTTGCTTGTTAAAGAATACCTTTAAACAGTATCAATTAAACAATTTTATGAGCAAAGATTGTATTGATAAGAGTACAAGGGGGAACTCTAACCCATATGCAATTACAAAAGAAAAGCAAATCCTATGTAAACCTCATCCATCCATAGAACATAAAAATCAGAACTAGATTTACATTAGCTTTTCTCCCTGTATTGTAACACAAAAAATGAGCCCAGCTACAAAAAATGAAGAGGAAAAAAATTGATCCCCTGTATAATAACCCCAATACAAGAACCTGAATAGAAATTGAAGTAACAAAACTGTTCCATATGTATGCCATTGACCGGCTGGCTAACATAGTGTTGCTTGTATAAAATTTCCCCAGCTACATGAGTAGGTCCATCCTGCTGTATTTTCTTTTTTCAATTCAAAAAGAAATTGTCCAGAATTCATTTCCTTCAGCAGTAACAGTCTCAATTAAACACTTCAAGGGACTGTTTTGTTGGAGTATTTTAATACATTCTTAACCAAAATTTTATGTTTGGATTGAAATCAAAAGAATAATTATATACCATATCTTGTAATTATTAGCCTCAATTGTTTGACAATTCCAGGGTTGGATAGGATCTAACTATTTGAGATGCCTTATTGGATTTGCACATTTTAGATCTTTCGCTACAAGTGGTGTGCTTTGGATTTTGTTGGCGAGTTTCTCTGTCTTTTGTATGAACACTAGTGCTTTGTATGTTTGCCCCTTACAAGAGCAACATACAATATTTAATCCAAGGTTAGGAGAAGTTTTTCTTCATACTTAGCTTGTCATTATTTTAAAATCCAAGCTGCTTCATCCTGCAATTATGCCAGATTTGAAACTCATGGGGAAAAAATACAGACTTGGTGATTAATTTCTTCGAGAAACAATGGTTCTCACATACTTAGGCATTAAACATCCCAAGAATGCGCTAGCTTGCATTGTTTTGATCCTGACAAAAACTTTTGTCCCCAAAAACTTGGGCTTTTATGAGTCTAAATTACGGGTTTTTCAGTTTTCAAGGTTTAATATTTTCAAAACCATAGTTGTTCATCCTTTTTTCCTGAAGAAATGTTATGCAAAAACCTCATTTTCATTCTTTTTGTTTGCTTTCAAAATTTGTTTCAATAAATGATGACAAGTTCACTTTAGCTCTTGAACATTTTTCAAGCATTCTTGAACACTTTTAATGCCCATGTTGCATTAAGAAAAGGAGTTCATGAATCAATTAAAACTGTTTAGCCAATGATGGTTAGTCCAGTTGGTAAGGATACGACTCATAACCCATATGGTTGTGAGTTTGAATCCCACTACCGATGTGAGGACCTTGTTGGTGGGTAATCTATAAATACTTCTGTAAGTGCTCTTTGAGCCATGAGACCTGCCCTGACCCTGGTGAGCCCCCGGGACTCAACTCACCTAAACTTTTAATCATCAAAAACAAAAAAATTTAAAATTGTTTAGAATAATAACACAGATCACTGACAAGAAAAGCTTATTTTTTCTTAAGATTGTGGACCAAGTGAAAGAAATGAGTCTTACTCCTTGCATGATGAAAATATTATTTGAAGCAACTAGATTCTTACATGCAGAGTGTATGATGATGCACTGGTTCAGACTTACTGTTATATATTGGAGGTATTGCCCGCACAACACGTTTATGTTAAGTATGTTATGTAACCAGAGTCTAAAATACTTATTAAATTTTTTTAATTAATAATATTTTCATGATATTAATGATATGAACCCAAATAAAGGCGTAAGTGCACTTATAAGGCCCAATACAGTTGGTAGATGATTGGGTTCCTTTAACATGATTTCTGGGATTCGACTCATGCTATGTATATGAAAAAGGCTTTGTTTGGAGAGGCAAAACCCACTTCGACGATCTTAACGTCTCGAAAGTGACTAGTCTCGATCTATCAGCTGGAGGATACCCTTGATGGACACAAAAAAAACAAACGTTAGTGCATAAGCAGTATATGTATATATATATATATATATATATAGAGAGAGAGAGAGAGAGTCAGGATCCGTTGACGTCAGGTGTAAGTCTTTTGACTTACACTAGACAGTTGAAAACATATATAATCTGGCGGTTTAGAATATTTCAAATAAATATTTTTTTAGAAAAAAACTAGAGAGTCACGTGCCCTTCTTTTCATCATGATCACCGACTCCTTGCCCTCTTCTTCTCTGCTGCGGACCTTCGAGGAGTTCGCCACGCCGCCGCCGGAAGAGATAAGTTCCGTTCCGCACGCCACACCCCCTATATAGTGATAGTGATTGAAGATATAAAATCTGTGTGGCTCCTTTGTGTTCAACAGCACCGCCGCGAAGCTTCGTTCCGTTCAGCAACGCCGTTATGTGGCTTCTTTGCATTCAATAGTGCCGTCGTGTTGCTTCATTCCGTTCAATAGTGCCACCACGTGGATTCCTTCCGTTCAACAGTGCTAGTGTGACTTATGCTTAAATAGGAAAACAAACTAAAATATCTCCAGATTTAAAAGCATGCCTGGCTCAACAACATATGCAGTAATGGGGTGCTCAACTCTATTTCTCATGTTAATATTATCTTTTATTCTTTGATCCTAAAAACAAAGTGCTATTTCTCATGCGTTTATGCAGTTCCTGCTTTCGCCAGAAAATCCTAACAAGAAGGGAGACGAAAAGGAAGCAATGGGGCAAGAAGAAAGGCCCACGTGACTTTTTTTTTAATTTATTTAATTTTGTAACTGGATTAATTTGAGCCATCAGATTAACTATTTTCAACGGTCTAGATTTGGTGTAAGTCAATTGACTTACACCTGACGTCAATGGATCCTAACTCTATATATATATATATATAGTACATGTTAAACAAGGTTTTTGGTCCGTATATGTGACATTGATTTTGATTTTAGTCTCCATACGTCCAAAATTTGGAAATCAGTCCCTACATGTGTCGTTGTTACCAAATCAGTCCCTGTCGTTACATGAGGTGCTAACGCCATTAGTAGCGGTCCTACATGGACAAACAGTCATCCTTGTTGACATCCTGTGTGGCTCCATCTAGCGGTTTAACTAATGTTTTGGTTCTAGGATTTTGATTTTTAATCTACATAGATAAAAAAAAAATGGAAATGGGTCCCTACATGTGTTATCAATATCAAATCACTCCCTGTCGTTAGAAAGCGCCAATGACATTGGTAAGGGGGTACATATATATCGTTAGATCATTTAGTAGATTGAGATCTTCATATATTTTATTAAATCGGGAGTGAAAATTCTATCCAAAAAACAAATCATGGGTGAAAATATTCTTACTTGCCCATTTTAGAGACAAACTTATTTTAGAAGAATCTTATATAATAATGTTATGCTGCGAGCAAGAATTATATTTCAGTTAGTAATAATCTAACATGTAATCCCTTTCAATAAAGAGAGATGTTACATAAAGAAAACAATATAAATATTATATATATTTAAATAAAAGTAATTTGTAAGTAATAACATTAACTTTTGTCCACTTTTTTTTATAAAAATAATAACTTAAATTAGAGCATAATTAATTTAAACTGAAAATTGAGAGTTAGAACAAATTTGATGTAAAATGTCAATGAGACCCTTACGTGTGAGGGCTAAAATTAAACTCAGTAACAAAAAACCTCACTCTAACCAATAGCATAAATAATAATATTTTAATTTTTTAATGTTAAGAAGTTGGATGTTAAATTTAGAGTTTTAATCATGTGTCGTAGTCTCGTATAGGATGCATTGTTAAAAAATAAATTAAATGTTTTTTTATACTTTTAAAATATTGCATATTTATATAATTATTTAATAACTTCTAATTTAATTTCTTATAACATATCTAAGGGTACAACTTCAAAAAAAAGAAAACGCTAGAGCGTGTTTGAATAAGGATTTTTAAGAGCATCTCCAGCGGTGGGTTTCATCAGGGTTCCTTAGCTTTTTTTTACCATTGGAGCATGTCTACCTGACAGATGAGGTTCCTTAAATTAAAACAGGGTTCCTTATATAAGGAACCGTTCCTTAGGCTTAAAAAATGATATATTTGCATCAAGAAGTACAAACCAACTCATCCAAAAAAAAGAGGGAAACAAAATTGATTTACATTCAGGCAAAGGGAGAAGAAGAAGATCCATGACACAATGGTTCTCTCAGTACAGAATAGATCATAATCTAAAAAAAAAATATGAACTTGTAAAACAAAAATCCAGAAAATCTCTCTCTCTCTCTCACACACACACACACACTCAAACTGGACATGCAATTTGAAACTTCATTCTTCGCTGCAGTGCGATTGTTTGATTTTGTTTTTTCCCACCGCGATGAGACTTTAGCTGCTACCATCATCGACGAGACTAGTTGGTCATATTGCCATCTACCCACCAACTTCGTAACTACCTCACAAGTATCGCGAGAGGTTCCACAACAACTTACTAACTCAACTACTAGTTGGTCCTTTCTCTTTCATCCTTTGGTCATGATCCTTTCTCCTTCATCCCATCACTCTCCATCATCATTCCACCTCTTTCTCCCTCCGACGTCGCTGCCGCTAAGCCTGTTAAGGTTTCGGGGAACAAACATTAGAGGTTGTAGGAGGACATACTTGAGTTCTTCGACGATGCCGGTCTCACACCTTCCACTCAGGATCTTGAATCGGTCACGAAGAGCTTGTAGGAGGAGATTTCTGCATCTTCCTCCCATGCTCCTCTCCACGTGATGTTCCTGTGAGACTCAGGCGCTGATTGGGTACCTTCGGAAGGGTTCCGACGACAATCTTGGGCTTCCACTTTCAGGAAGCTCGTCGGCACCGGAGGAAAAGAACGAGGATGTAGAGTTGATCCGAGATTCTTCTGACTCTTATAGAATCAGCAATTTCTGGGAATTTGAGGATTAGATCCCGAGTTTCTTCCTCTTCCTTATCTTTTCCCTTATCCATCTCCCTGCCATGTTCCTCGAGATTTTGATTATTGGAACTCCATCGTTTCTTGGGCCGGCTATAACTCCTCCTTCCTTCTTGGTTTGAGGCGGCGAGCGTTTGGGTGGTAGGGGAGATATATGGTGCGGGTGGCAGAGGAGAGAGGGGGTGGGGTGGTGTGTAAGCAAAATAGGATCTATTATATGAATTTTAGAACACATATTACTTACTTGTTGAAGACATGATCACTGAAAGGAAAATAGGAATCGCTTTTTCACCTGAAACAAAAGACCAAGCCTTCCCCTGCCTGTTCACTCACTCTCAATCACAGCCGTCAATGGGTCAAGCCGTAGAGTAATGATTATGATATATGTGACGACAGAGGGGACCTAGCCAACTATATATAATAGTAACAATAACGCTAGGCACCTCCCATTACGGGCCTATAGGTTAAGGCCTACACTATCACCCACACAGATCAGAATTAGGTGCCAATAGCCCATTACAAATAGATCACCAAATTAGCAGGCTCAAGCATCATCAAATGGATCATAACATTAACCCGTTTTCGCAAACCAAAAACCACAATTGATTGTAGCCCACAAGAATTATAAGAAATAATTCTAACATTCTCCCACTTGGGCAAAATCAATTGTGTAATTTTAATTTGTAGAAAATATTTTCAAAAATGACTCTCGGGCTAATAACATATATTTAATGTGGCCACAAAACAAATGATCCCATGAAGCAACACCTAATTAAGACTCCATCCAACAAAAGCCAAGTAATATCGAATCATGGCGGTAGTCATACCCTTTATTGATATGGGACCTTCCATAGTTACAAATATTACCGACTCCATCGACTAGTCATCGATGTGGAGTGTAGCAAGAAAATGACATGCCAGTGTGATCCAATAGCCATACTGTCATTTTCTTTGTCAGTCCTCAGTTTCTCTCAAATGCCAGAAGGCCAAAGAAACTATATGGTTAATAAAATAACCATCATGCCTCGACTCTAACAAGGTGTCGACCACGTGCACAACCTAGCTTCAACATACATAATGTCTCAGCCCAAACATGGCATCGACCACGGGCATAATGGTCCAATAGATACCGAGTCTTTAAAATTCATAATACCTCAGCTCCAATATGGCATCGACCACGGGCACAGTGGTCCCAAAGACGCCGAGCTTATAAATTTTCGCATTTGATACACATATACAAAAGCATATATAAAGACAAAATTCAATTCATTATTAATTTCTCAAATCAAATGGAAAATATCACAAGAAACACCAAAGTGTCCAAAACAAAAATACAATGTCATTAAAAAAGCAACACAAAATTCAAGCTCCCACTAACCAAGCACATTAAAACAACTCACAATGCCCATGTTTTCAACATGTCTCCTAAAGACCACGGGCCTGAGTCCCTTAGTTAAGGGATCTGCTAACATGGAATCTGTGTCAATATGCTCTACCAATATGACATTGTCTTTCACAAGATCTCTGACAGTCAAGTATTTCAATTCCAAATGCTTAGAGCCACTAGTAGTTTTATTATTTTTCGTGTAAAATACTGCAGCACTGTTATCACAGAAAATCCTTAGTGGCCTAGCAATGGAATCAACAATGCGAAGTCCTGCGACCAAATTCCTCAACCAAATAGCATGAGTAGCAGCAGCAAAACAAGCAATGAATTCAGCCAGCATAGTAGAAGATGCAACAAGAGTCTGTTTCTTACTCTTCCAAGATATTGCACCTCCAGCCAACATAAAAATGTATCCAGAAGTCGATTTCCTATCATCAGGGCATCCAGTAAGATCTGAATCTGTGTACCCCTCTATCTCCAAGTTGTCAACCCTCCGATACACAAGCATATCTTCTTTGGTTCGTTTCAAGTATCTCATTACTTTCTTAGCCGCTATCCAATGATCATTCACAGGATTAGACTGGTATCTACCCAGAACGCCAACTATGAAAGCAATGTCAGGCCTGGTGCAAACTTGAGTATACATAAGACTGCCCAAGGCACTCCCAAAAGGTTTATCATTCATCTCTGCTCGCTCAACCTCATTCTTAGGACATTGATCCTTATTGAGTCTGTCACCTTTAGTGATTGGAACATCACCGGGTTTACAACTTTGCATTTTAACCTTTCCAACACTCTATCAATGTAAGCCCTTTGGGATAACCCAAGCATACAACGTGATCTATTCCTGTGGATCTCGATCCCCAGCACAAAAGAAGCTTCACCAAGATCCTTCATGTCAAAGAACTTAGTCAACATCTGCTTGGTCTCGTGAAGCATGCCAAGATCATTACAAGCAAGCAATATGTCATCCACATATAGCACAAGAAAGATGAATTTGCTCCCACTGACCTTAAGGTATATGCACTGATCAACTTTGTTTTCTTCAAAACCCAAAGAAGTCACCACTTCATCAAATTTCAAGTACCACTGCCTAGAAGCTTGCTTCAAACCGTAAATAGACCTTTTCAATTTACAAACTAAATGCTTATTACCATCAACCTGGAAGCCCTCAGGTTATTGCATGTACACGACTTCACTCAAATTGCCATTCAAAAAAAGCTATCTTGACATCCATTTGGTGCAATTCCAAATCAAAGTGAGCTACAAGTGCCATAATGATTCTAAAGGAATCCTTAGTTGATACGGGTGAAAAAGTCTCATTATAGTCAATGCCCTCCTTTTGAGTGAAGCCCTTAGCTACTAGTCTCGCATTAAACCTCTCAATTTTGCCCTCCGAGTCCTTGCAACCAATTGCCTTGCAATTTTCAGGCAAGTCGACAAGCTCCCATACACCATTGTCAACCATAGACCGCATCTCCTCATTCATCGCATGTTTCCACATTTCTAACTGAGGACAAGAAACAGCTTCGTGATAGCTCTTGGGGTCAACAACATCCCCAATGTCATAGGCATCCTCACTAAGATAGACCATAAACTCATCACCAATAGCAGGTCGTCTCTGTCTCACTGATCTCCTCAAAGGAATTTGCTCGGCTGGCTGGCTCAATAGGTTGTGGAACCTCAACCATAGCAGGAGGATCAGTCGCATCCTCAACTTGAGGAATAACCACTTCCTCAACCGGAATATCAGTCTCAACGGGAACAATAGATGAAAGAGTGTTATCAAGACTGGGCAGTGGAAAAGAAACAGTCTTAGGCAAAGGAGCATCAGCCTCATTAGGTACAACAGGAGTATCCGCCACATCAAGCTCCAAGAATTTAGCATGCATGGACTCCACAACTCTAGTACCTCTACCAGGACAGAAGAATCTATATCCTTTAGCGCGATCTGGATATCCAATAAAAAAGCAACGACTAGTTTTAGGGTCCGTCTTCTTCTCTAGAGGATTGTAAATTTTAACTTCTGCAGGGCAACCCCAAACACGAAGATGACTCAAACTGGGTTTCTTCCTGTCCAGAGTTCAAAAGGTGTTTTTGGGATGGACTTACTAGGAACTCTGTTAAGAATGTATAAAGCTGTTTTCAAGGCTTCACCCCATAGAAATTCTGGCAAGTTACATCTACTCATCATGCTCCTCATCATATCTTTAAGCGTGCGATTGCGCCTTTCAGCCACACCATTTTGTTCAGGACTCCCAGGCATGGTGTATTGCGGAACTATTCCACAATCCTGCAAGTATCTAGCAAACGGTCCCATATGTTACCTTGTAGTATAATATTTACCATAATACTCTCCACCACGGTCAGATCTTACAATCTTGATCACCTTTCCTAATTGCTTTTCAACTTCAGTTCGAAAAATTTTAAACTTATCAAGTGCTTCAGATTTTTCTTTAATCAAATAAAGATAGCCATATCGGGAAAAATCATCAATGAAGGTAATAAAAAACTTGTTGCCACAAATTGTAGAAGAAAGAGGCCCACTTATGTCTGTATGAATTATCTCTAAAAGATCAGAACTTCTAGTTGCACCTTTCTTTTTGGTCTTAGTAAATTTTCCCCTAATATATTCCACGCAAGTTCCCAAATCATCAAATTCTAAGGAAGGTAAAATGTTAGCCTTAGTCAATCTTTCAACCCTTTCTTTAGAAATGTGACCTAGGCGCTTGTGCCACAATAAAAAGGAATTTTCCTTAGTTTTAGACCTTTTAGCAATAGAATTCTCAACAATCAAGGATGAAGAAACATATCGGAAGCCAAAGACAATTTATATAAACCATCCACTAAAGATCCAAAACCAACCACTTGGGAGTTCAACATCAGATTTATTTTACCATTACCAAAAGCAAAATTGAAACCAAGATCATCCAAACGAGAAACAGAAATCAAATTCCTTCTAAATGAAGGTACATAGAAAGTATCTTTTAAAACAAGTTCAAATCCTGATCCTAAAAAAAGACTGACGTCTCCCACTGACTCCACAACGACTTCAAGATCATTTCCTACCCTGAGCCTGGTTTCCCCTGGATTTGGTTCCCTCAGATTTCTGAACCCTTGTAAAGACACAGCAATATGGGTTGTAGAACCACTATCAAGCCACCAAGAATCAATAGGGACATCAACTAAATTGGATTCAAAATAGACAAAAGCCAAATTATTACCTTCGGATCTCTGTTTGTTTTCTAGCCAAGTCTTGAATCTACCACAATCAAATTTATTATGCCCTTTACTCTTACACCAGAAACTCCAGATACCTTTCTTAAAAGCAGCTGGCCTAGGACCTCCTACAAAGTTGTTCTGACCATTACCCTGTTTTCTTGAGTCCTGATTCTTATGAGGAGCACCAGAAGTATTTTTCTTATTTTCCCAATTGCCCTTGCCAAAATAGGGTTTGCCATGAAAGGATAATAAGGCCAGGTCACGAGACTGTTCACTCTTTTCTTTCTTGAGTTTTTCTTCCTCAGCAACACACTTGGTAATAAGGTCATTAACGGTCCATGTCTCGCCAATGGTATTGTGGGCAGTTTTGATTTGTGTAAAATCAGCAGGTAAGCAATTCAAGACATGTGAGACAATGAACTTTTCATTTAGACTAATATCATGGGATTTCAGCTTGGTTTGGAGATGAACCATCTTCAGAATAAACTCCCTTACACCCCCATTGTTGTCATATCTCATGTCCGTCAACTGTTTCAATTCATATCCAGATTTATCAAATGTTTGGTACCTCTGTCCTAGAGCAGTAAGAAAATCCATAGCATTTCCTTTTTCAGGCAAGCCACTAAGAAGATGCTCAGAAATAGTCCTCTTAATAGCAATCAAACTCAGTCGATCAGATCTCTCCCATTTAGCTAAAAGTTCTTTCTCTTCAGGTGTACTATCTGCCTTAATCTCAGGCTTTTTCTCACTTATGGCAAAATCAAGATCAGCAATTCCAAAAGAGAAATCCAAGTCTTGCTTCCATTTTTTAAAGTTTGAGCCAGTCAAATTTCAATTGAAGCAGAACAGTTGTTCATTGAAAAAGTCACTGCTAAGACAAAACATGAATGCGTTAGATCATATAATATGGCAAGATATAGCCCAAATAAAAGATGCTATCATAACGAGGCCAATAAAATAGTACATTCCCCTTTGGCCAGAATGCACAAACCAAGGTCGCAACCAAGGCCAAAACCTCAGATGGGTTAATCAATGAGCATATACTGAGTTCAGAGAATTGTCCCCTTTGGGCAGACGAATCCCTTAGCCCAACGTATTCCCCATTAACTCCATCCACAGTGAACTTTCAATCATAACACACAATAACCCCCTTTGGGTAGGTAACTGTATGTAATGATTAAAAGCATTCCTCAATTACAAAGAAATTTTCATTAATTGAAACAAGTGGTCCCACTTTGGCGGTAACAACTTATAACAACTCATGAAAACTCTTGCACAGGAATCACTTTCTCTTGCCAAACCATGAAACAGTCAATACAAAGGCACATTAACAAAATAGTACCCATACCGCTCATGTATCAATATTAACAGCATTCCCTACATGTTTTGCACTTAAACAGTCTTGGTGATAATATACAGCTTAATAAACAAAATTATTAAAGCATATAATCTCACAAAATTACTTAGGGAGAGTGACCATCACTATTAGATCCAAAATATAGTCAATTATTTTTACAGCAAATTTTTAATTTAAATTCACCCATAAAAATAATTAAAATAGCAATATAATACATTATTATTCATAATAAATATTTATTGCAGCGGAAAAAATATAAAATATATATAGTAAAATCAAGCACAGAGAGTGGAGCACAACGCAAAAAACGGCATCGAAAAACTCGATCTGTGGACCCCACACGCGCTCTCACTCTCCTAAGTCCGAGAGTGGGTTTCTCAAATGGTCCACTGTTCATCATCACCTACCTCTAGAGGGTCGACCCGCGACAGAAATGGGTCGGGCGGGTCGCAAAACCGGGTCTGCCATGGGAATCGCGAATCAACCTCGTTTTCATCGCGATTTTGAGTGGGTTTTACTCAGAATCATGTTTCTAATTCATTTAGGATAAAAACCCCAATTTTTAACAATGAATTTCATACAAAATCAAGAACCCTAGGTGCTACTTGGTTTCAAAAATTCTCCTTCTACAGTCAATGAAAGAACGCAATTCCAGTGTCAATGGATTCATACAAACGTGTTCTTTAAAAGCCCTATGTTTTCGGTTCCAATTTTTTTCGAATAAATCGTTTGCACAAAAAAAGGCATAATAAATCCGAAAATAACATGACATAGAACCAGAAAATTAGGAAATCGAAATCATGATATGTTAAACAACAATCAGGTCCTAAATCATATAATCATGGCTTTGATACCAAATGTAAGCAAAATAGGATCTATTATATGAATTTTAGAACACATATTACTTACTTGTTGAACACATAGCAAAATAGGAATCGCTTCTTCACCTGAAACAAAAGACGAAGCCTTCCCCTGCCTGTTCACTCACTCTCAGTCACAGCCGTCAATGGGTCAAGCCGTAAAGTAATGATTATGATATATGTGATGGCAGAGGGGACCTGGCCAACTATATATAATAGTAACAATAACCCTAGGCACCTCCCATTACGGGCCTATAGGTTAAGGCCTACACTATCACCCACACAGATCAGAATTAGGTGCCAATAGCCCATTACAAATAGATCACCAAATTAGCGGGCTCTAGCATCATCAAATGGATCATAACATTAACCCGTTTTCGCAAACCAAAAACCACAATTGATTGTAGCCCACAAGAATTATAAGAAATAATTCTAACATGGTGGAGAATAGAAAAAAAACGAAGGAGAGGCGGTGTTCGTCGTTGATGATGGTGATGCTGGGTTCCATGAGGTGAGGGGGTGCCAGAGGAGAGAGTGGGAGGGAGGTGTAGGGGTGGGTTGGAGGATGATCGAGGGGAGAGTGAGAGAATGAGAATGGTGAAAAGTAAACAAAAAAAGAATTTGCTAATATAAGTCTCTTATCTCTTATGGTGGGAGACATAAGGTGGTCTCTCACCCTAGAAGTAGCCATGAAATATTTTATAAGTGATTTTTATAAGTTGTTATTATAAGTTGCAATAAACTATATATTCTGTATAAACTCTTTCAAATACCCCATTGAACTCAACCAATAATGAATAGAAAACTTGATGAAAATCGCACTAAACCGGTTTGGTATCAAAGGTGAATGTTTTATACTAATGTGTGTAGGTCCAAATGGAAGAAACTTAAATCTCTTAAGCTTATATTCCTGAACTTGATCCTAGATTTATATGTATGAAAAAACACCAATACACTTTAAAAATTGTAAAGTTTTTCGTCACTGTTCCTATAATAGTAATTGGTGGTGTTGAGTTGTGAATTTTTTGTATTATTATATTATTTACTTTTTAATACTTATATGTTTTACTAGTTTTAAATTTTTTGAGTTAGCAAAATTGCAAGTGTGTCAGCAGGTCAAACACGACAACTTTAATTTGTGTGACTTGAAGTGAATGTAAGGAGAGGTAGGTGGTCTGTAGGGGAAATCTTTTATTACTACTCTATTATTGTCGCTTTTTGTGGCAAAGGAAATGCTTCTTAATTATTTTTACCATGTTTTCATACAAATTACTCCCTCCGATCCACAATATAAGAAACAAAATCCTAAATCATACAGTTCAAAGAAATGTATTGGAATGAATTAATAATAATTCATACTCTTATAAATTTTCAAAAACACTCTTTCTAATTTTAATTAATATTCTGATGACCTATAATTAATGACATTAATTAATAAGGGTAATATTGGAAATTGACATTTAATATGTGTGAAAATTGATGTATGTTTCTTATATTTTGGATTAAAAAAAGGATTAATTTATTTCTTAAATTATGGACCGAAGGAAGTAAGTCAGAAGTATCATCAATATCAATCAATAATACGATACAATCGAGAACTCTACTTTTACCGTTCTGTAACAATAAAAATAGAATGTGTCATATTGTGAAATATTTTAATATTTATACATATATATATATATATATATATATATATAAAATATTTTAATACTTATATATAATTTAATAGATTAATAGTTTTATATTAATATTTTCAGGTCCAAGCCAAACCAAAGTGACCCAATTTTGATTGGTTCATATTTTCATATTATTTTACTATTGGCTTTTTAAAGTTTATAATCTTTTTGTTTTAAATATTTTTAGCCGGGAAAGGTAGCAAAACTACCGTGTTATTCCGGAAAGTTTAAGGGGGTCAGACTCGAACTAATAATTCGATGAACCTGAAAATCCGAACCGAATCAGTTGAATTGGTTCCTATTTTTTTGCTTTTGGTTCCGGACCAAAACGAACAGAACTTGATAGTCATTTGTTCGGTTATCATGTTCAAGGATTTTAGAACCAAACCAATTATTATATTTTAATATTATATATATATATATATATATATATATATATACAAACATATATTAAAATTAAAATTTTAATATTTTTATATAATTTAATAATTTAATATTTTATATATTTGTCATATTATATATATATATATATTAATATTTTCGGTGCAGGGGGTTTTTATATTATTTTATTATTGACTTTTTAAAGTTTATATTTTTTGTTTTTAAATATTTTTAGCCAGGAAACGTAACAAAGCTACCGTGTTCTTGGGGAAAGTTTAAGGGTATAAGACCTGAACCAATAATTCGACGAACCAGGAAATCAGATCTAAACCAATTAAATTGGTTAGTATTTTTTTGTGTTCGGGTCCGAAACTAGGCTCAATGGCCATTGGTTTTGGGTGTTTCATTTTATCTAATTTTTCAATTCACATTATGTGCAAGTTCCCTTCACACCCATTAGAATTATTAAATATTTTATTAAATTTGTATAAGAAAAAATTGACCCGTGTGTGTATGTACGGGTTAAAAATACCGGTTATTATCATGGGCCTTCGCTTAAAATGGGGAAAAAAAAGGATGAGCACTTTATGCCTTTATTATCCTCTTTCAATTCTGAAGTCTGCTACTAAGCACACTTTCACTCTACCCTCCAAGAGGAAAGCCTGAAGAGAAAGGGGTTTAGGGTTTGGTGGAAGATGCGAATTACAGTTTGATCCCAACGAAGATACTAATTGGTGAGTTCAATTCATTCTCTCACTCCAAAATCCAATGCTTTATTTTCTTAGCAGGACCGTTTCTCCAAATCTGGTTTTCTCTCAATACCACCCATTGTCATGGATTTCTTTGAGATTCATCTCCAACACTTCAAAACCAAAAGGTAACTCTTTTACAGTCTCATACCTCGTTGACACTTGTGGCTTCTCGCCACAACGAGCTGCTTCCATTTCTAAGAGCATAAAATTAAAAACTCGGGAAAAACCAGACTCAGTGATTGAGTTTTTCAAGAACCTTGGTTTCTCACAAACCGGGGTATTAAGTATCATTAGATCAGCCCCATTGCTCCTTCGATCGCCGAATCCTGACAAAGCCTATCTGCCAAAAATTGATTTTTTCAAGTCCAAAGGCTTTTCTAACTCTGACATACTCAACATCATAAATGGGTTCCCTACCATTGTCCAGAGAAGCTTGGAGAATAACATTATCCCCTCTTATGATCTCTTCAACAATTTGTTCAAGTGTGAACACAAGTTGATGAAAACTGTTATACGTCATTCGGGTATTTTGGAAGGCCTCAACAGCTGCACTGTACCAAATATCAAACTTCTGAGGGAAGAAGGAGTTCCTGAATCACATATTGTTCAATTTGTAGAACACTACCCTCGCTCTTTGACAGCAGCTCCTAAACAATTTAAGGAAGCAGTGGAGGTAGTGAAGAGATTGGAGTTTGATCCTTTGAGGATGCGATTTGTTGAAGCTACTCATGTTAAGATATGCATAACCGGAACCACGTGGTTAAGGAAGGAAGGTATTTATAGAAGGTGGGGTTGGACTGATGATGATTTTCGTGCAGCATTTAGACTCCATCCAAAATCTATGGCAGTTTCAGATAATAAGATAGAGGGGATCATGGATTTTCTGGTGAATAAATTGGGCTTTAAGTCTTCTGCTATTGCCAGGTGTCCAGCAGTGATATCAATGAGCTTGGGAAAACGAATTATTCCAAGGGGTTCTGTTATTCTAGTTCTGTTGTCAAAGGGGCTGGTGAATCAGCTGAACTTGAGTAGGATTTTTAAAACGGTTGAAGATGACTTCTTGGGTAAGTTTATCTATTGTCATGAGAAGAAGGAAGCTGATGAGCTTTTGAAGTTGTATCAGGCTAAATTGGCTCTTGCAGAGTGATAAAAGATAAATATTGGTTCAAGGTAATGAATGAAATGAATTAACAATGAAAGTGCCCACCCTCTTATCTACATGTCTTTTGGTGCATTGCATTATGAATTCTCGTTTTGTTCTTGTTTTCTTTAATTCAGCTCAAATATGGCAAATCAGTGTTGATTTTCCCTTTGGCAGTCTTATTCCAGTTACATTTGCTGCCTCGTTTTAGCTTGTTTTTAAATGATTTTATGATGCCGTGATTTTATTTAGTTTCTTGAACGAACATATTGGTTATTAGTGAAAAGAGAGGATACTCCAATAACATATTGTAAGGCTTTTGTGAGAGAGAAAAATATAAATGTTTAATTTCTTGGGAATGAAATTATTCCCTCTTATGATTTCTTCAACAATATGTTCGAGTGTGAGCAGATGTTCATGAAAACTGTTAGACGTCATTCGAGTATTCTGGTTGGCATTAACAGCTGCATTTTACCAAATATCAAACTCCTGAAGGAAGAGGGAGTTCCTGAATCACAGATTATTCGATTTGTAGAACACTACCCTCGCCAATTGAAAGTAGCTCCTAAGCAATTTAAGGAGACAGTGGAGGAAGTGAAGAAATTGGATTTTGACCCTTCAAGGAACCGATTTGTTGTTGCTATTCATGTCAAGAGATGCATCAAGGGGTCCACGTGGTTAAGGAAGGAAGGTATTTATAGAAGGTGGGGTTGGACTGATGATGATATTCATGTTGCATTCAGACTCCATCCATTCTTTATGGCAGTTTCAGATAATAAGATTGAGGAGATCATGGATTTTCTGGTGAATAAATTGGGCTTTGAGTCTTCTGCTATTGCCAGGTGTCCAGTAGTGATGTCCTCGAGCTTGGGAAAATGAATTATTCCTAGGGCTTCTGTTATTCTAGTTCTGTTGTCAAAGGGGCTGGTGAACCAGCTAAAATTTAGTGAAATATTTATGAGTGAAAAGGTCTTCTTGGTTAAGTTTATGTATTGTCATGAGAAGGAAGCTCATGAGCTATTGAAGCTGTATCAGGCTAATTTGGCTCTTGCAGAGATCAAGCAGTAAAATATTGGTTTAATGAATGAAATTAAGAAATAATTTACATGTCTACTTGTTCATTCCATTATCATTCTTTGTTTGCTCCAATTCAGCTCACACATGGTCAATCAAAATTGATTTTCTCTTTTGACACTCTTGTTACATTTATATTTCCTGCACCATTTAAACCTGCTTGGCACATCATTATATGATGCTTTGAACTTTTTGATTATGTTTGTTAAGGTAAGACACTTATTATTTAATTAAAGAGAGGAAAACGCAACAACAATTCAACAAATTGTGTCCAGTATAAACTCAGTGAAGCTGTAAAGCCTATACTTTTTTAATTTTTAATTTGTTTCTGTAAAATCAGTGAAGCTGTAAAGCCTTTGAAAAGTCTTACTGATTAAACAACTTAAAAAAAATATAGAATAATCATGTTACTGGACTAATTAAACATCTTAACAATATGGAATAATCATATATCATATCAATGTAATGATTGGCTCAGACTCAAAAGTTATGTATTTCAGGGTTTGATAGGATTGGCATTTCTGATGGAGTAATGATATTTGCACACCCAAAGTTGACACCTTGGTTAATCGGTACAAATATTTGGTTAATTCAGTTCATTATATGGTTAATCACATGTAAATATTTGGTTAATTCATGATGACCCATTAATCATATAAAAAATTGAATTAACTAGATATTTGCATGTGATTAACCAAATATTTAGATGATTATGGAAAATAAGCTTCATATAACCTATTAACCATATAATGAACTGAATTAACAAAAAATTTACACATGATTAACTAAGGTGTCAGCTTTGGGTGTCAAATCCGGGTGTTCAAATATCATTACACTTTCTGATGTCTTTTGGTTTTCCTTGTGTTGGATGTTCCACTTTAGGGTTTTGCTGTTCAACTGATTGTTTCTGCTGACTGACTGACTGACTTGATATTGTCTGAGGGATATTGCATGAGGACTCCAGCAAATTGTTAGTTAGAAAAAAGAATCATGTCAAGGTTTTTATCTTTCGATAATACATGGTGTTCAAGTTATTTGATTAAAACTTCAGCATTATGTATATTATTGCACATTTTTTAAGGAGTTTTGAGGTAGTTATAACTTGTAAGGAAGACACATGCCATCCTCATTCTCTCTGAAAAAGAAATGAAAACTTAGGAATTCAGTTTGGTTGTGTTTGACTGCAACCAAATTCAAATATGTTGAAACAATTTATATTTATCATTTATCTTACTTTGTTTAAGTTTGCAAGATGTCTCTCTAGCTTAGGATTAGAGTGTTCTGTTATTGTCTTGTTTGCTTTATCCATTTCTTTTGTGTTGTATGTTGTCTTGTGTTTTTTCTCGATAGTAGGAGGAAGGACTAAGAAATCAGGATAAATGGACAAAAAAACATACCTAAGTAGGAATTTGTGCTGATATGCTCTAAACATTAAAGTCTTGAGCCTACGTCTGGTCCCTCTTAAGAATCTTATTTGAAGTCTGAACACCATGAGAATTAGAGAATATCAATTAACAATCCTATCCCGGATTTACGATGTATACTTTTCCACACTACTTGGATAGTTCGGCAGTATTATTAAACTCGAACCGGCCATTGACTCGGTCAGGGAACTGAGTTGATGGGTCAGTGGTCGAACCAGTGAGTCATTTTATATATATATATATATATCAAACCATGACAAAATAGCTCTTGTGGTCTAGCTGTTGATCAACAAGGATATTAGTCACAGTCATAGGGATCGAACTTGCTCACCTATCATTTACTCCTTTATGAGGAGTGCTAGCAAGACACTCTCTAATTGAAAACATGCTACTTTTGACAATTATTTGTACCCTGTCATCAACATGAATTATTAACAGTTAATTGAAATTGTTGTCAACATGTTTAAGTATCTGCCATGTATTTGTGAACTTTTTAGCCCTAGAGATTTTGTGAACCTTGTAGAGAAGGTGAGAAGCACCATCTGGTCAATATGGCATTTTCTGACTAAATGAGCTCCTAGATAATAGATATAAAACCCCAAAAGGCCCAATTAGTAAGTAAACTTGAACTTAGTTGTTTGATAACATGTTTGGGACTGCGTTAGAACTTCCCCAAAGCAAGTCCAACATGAAGCCACCCAATATATCTTATGAGTTTCAAAGCAAGTCCATCCGTGCGCGCCATCTAAAATACTCCACTAGGAAGGTGGAGGATGGATCCTCCTTAGGTTTTGATCATAAATTTAATATTATAATATTCCAACGATCAAGATTAAAAAGGATAAAATGGGTATTATCAAAATATTAATTTATTTATTTTAAATCTAATTGAAAACCTAGGAAATCTGGGCGCCGCCTCCACCTCCTCCCTCCACCGTCGCCGCCGCTGACCCCTCGCCTTCCCCTTCCCCTTCTACTCTACGTTCAAGAACTGGACCACCCATCATCGACCACCACTGCCACGAGCCTGCCGCACAGAACCACCACCATACGACCATCCATAAGATAGTTACACGCAGGCGGAGCGGCACCACTCACCAGCAGCTGCCGCCACGCCGCCGCCAAGGAACGAAAGGAATCTGGCATTAGTAGGCTCTTGATCATCAAGAAACAAAACCTCCGGGTCCCGAAATGCGCCGTGCACGCACACGACGACCAATCCAACCATCAACGCAGAGATCAAGAGCGATCCAATGGATGTAAGAAAGACGACTAAGACGTGAGGAGAACAAGCGCGGCGAGGGTTTCACAGTCGGAAAAAGCGCGTCTGAAGAGGACGAGGGGCTGATGGGGGCGGAAGAGGTAGAGGAAGGTCCAAGAAGAGAGGAGGCCGAAGAGGACGAGGAGAAAGAAAGGTGAGTGATGAGAGAAAGTGCTAGGGTGGTGACGATTAGGGAGTTGCGATCGATGAGTTCCGACCAGGGGCGGCGGGAGAAGCCGTGGCGGATGGAGGAGGAGACGCGGCAGATGAAGGAGGCTGGAGCTGCCGTCGGTGGCGGCAATTCGGTGGCGGTGTGGGAGTATGGTGGAGACGCCACGATGAGGGAGAGGGAGTGTGATGTTCTGATTTTTTTTTTTTTTTATGTAAAATTCCTAAAACAACCTTGGAGTATTGAAACTCAACTCCAAGGTTGGAGTATTCTAGAATCCACCCCATCCATGTAGCTTCATTTGGTATGCTATATGACATGTGTAAATATTTAGACATATCTTTTCCTTTATTCTTTCTGTTCTCCCCTCCCACCCACCCATTATCTTCATTGAAGGTTGGAAAGAGTGGGGCTTCCAATAAAATAGCAAAACAAACCCAACTATTAACAATTTCCAGAAATGGAACCGCACAGTAGAAAATCAACCGAATATCATAACAATACATTTGGATTTGAAAGGAAGTGAACAACTATAACGCTAAATCGAAGCAAACAAAAACCTCGTACCTAACCCGAGATCTTAATTTACAAGACAATGAAAAAAAAACCCAAAACCCAGTTGACAACAAGCAAAAAGGGATATGAAAACCCACCTTTCTGTGGGTACTTGCAGAGGGCCAATGTCATCAGCATTTTGGGATTGGGGCGGCACTTTCGCCGGAAGTGGCAGAGGAGGGTGTGGTTGGTGAAAGTTGATGTGGTGCTCGACTGCTTCTGCTGGAAGAGGGGCAGAGGGGTAAGAGGGGGTAGAATTGGTATTAAAAAATAAATAACTGGTGATTCATGGTAAATCACTTTTCATCATGCTTCACCCTAGAATCCACCCTATTTTGAACGTCATTTAAAATTGTTGGGAACTATAATGTTTTAAATCGATGTTTCGCATTTCTCATAAATCAAATATGTCTCTGTTTGATTTTTTTTTTTTTTTGGGTGGATTTTTACTCTTTTATTAATGTATCTTACAATTGAAATCAGTGGTCCACCCATAATCCACCTATTCATTTTTCCCCTCGTAGAAGTCACCCTTAAAATAAGCCTAGCCCATTCACACTTAAAATCTGATAAACAAAAAATCAGTAAAGATCGAAATCAACAAATGAAGCGAGAAACCGGTGAAAACTGCTGGTTTGGACGATTCTCAATTTTTTTTTATATGTCGTTTAAGGTCAATTAAGCTGGGAACGACTGTAAGAATTCTGAAGAAAAGGGTTTAGCGTTTGGTGGAGAATGCAAATTAGAGTTTGATCCCAACGAATGATATACTAATCGGTGAGTTCAACCCATTCTTCCAATGCTTTATTTTCTTAGCAGGACCATTTCTCCAAAACTGGTTTTCTCTCAACACCACCCATTGCCATGGATTTCTTTGAGATTCTTCTCCAACACTTCAAAACCAAAAGGTAACTCTTTTACTGTCTCATACCTCATTGACACTTGTGGCTTCTCGCCAGAACGAGCTGCTTCCATTTCTAAGCACGTGAATTTAAAAACTAGGGAAAAACCAGACTCAGTGATTGAGTTCTTCAAAAACCTTGGTTTCTCACAAAACACGGTGTTAAGTATCATTAGGTCAGCCCCAACACTCCTTCAAACGTGGGATCCTGACAAAGCCTATCTGCCAAAAATTGATTTTTTCAAGTCCAAAGGCTTTTCTAACTCCGACATACTCAACATCATAAAAGGGTTCCCTACCATTGTCCAGAGAAGCTTGGAGAATAACATTATCCCCTCTTATGATCTCTTCAACAATTTGTTCAAGTGTGAACACAAGTTGATGAAAACTGTTATACGTCATTCGGGTATTTTGGAAGGCCTTAACAGCTGCACTGTACCAAATATCAAACTTCTGAGGGAAGGAGGAGTTCCTGAATCACATGTTGTTCAATTTGTAGAACACTACCCTCGCTCTTTGACAGCAGCTCCTAAGCAATTTAAGGAAGCAGTGGAGGTAGTGAAGAGATTGGAGTTTGATCCTTTGAGGATGCGATTTGTTGAAGCTACTCATGTAAAGATATGCATAACCGGAACCACGTGGTTAAGGAAGGAAGGTATTTATAGAAGGTGGGGTTGGACTGATGATGATTTTCGTGCAGCATTTAGACTCCATCCAAAATCTATGGCAGTTTCAGATAGTAAGATAGAGGGGATCATGGAATTTCTGGTGAATAAATTGGGCTTTAAGTCTTCTGCTATTGCCAGGTGTCCAGCAGTGATGTCAATGAGCTTGGGAAAACGAATTATTCTAGGGGGTTCTGTTATTCTAGTTCTGTTGTCAAAGGAGCTGGTGAATCTGCTGAAATTGAGTGCAACATTTATGAGTGTTGAAAAGGTCTTCTTGGCTAAGTTTATACATTGTCATGAGAAGGAAGCTCATGAACTATTGAAGCTGTATCAGGCTAAATTGGCTCTTGTTGAGATCAAGCAGAAACATATTGGTTTGTGAAGGGCTGTTACTTCTCTTTCACTGACTGGTGCACAAACCTACATATCTGTTTGAAATACTGCATCAGGAAATAGCCTATTACACAAAAGGTGTCTCTCGGTTTTTGGGTGTTGTTTGGAGTTGAAGTATCATAACCTATGCTGTAGGCGCTTCTGCATAGTGTCCTTTTGTAGTTTGTGTTTTTCTTTCTTGGTTGTTGGCCCAACAGTTTGGCCCAATTATTGTGTGGCTGGGACATATATCATCATGCGGCTGTATATGGAAGGTGGTATGCCTCTCTGTTGGGGGGTGCTGCTGCGATAGGTCCACTTTATGGGGTAGAATTTCATTGAATATACTGTTTTCATGGGGTGGTATCCTTTGTTTTTGGTGGGCTTGTGTAATATGCATACAGATGCATTCTCATCATGTATTCCAATTAAATTGGTCCTATTATAAATGAGTTGAGTACCCCTAATACTCTAAATTTAATACAATTCTTTACTTATCAAAAAAAAAAAAAACCTCATCTGGTTACTTATTTTGGTGCATCAAGGATATATTTCGGTATAACAAAAAAATCAATAAAGAACAGAATGAAGCGAAAAACAACAACAAACCGGTTTGGACGATTCCTAGAAAATTTAATATTATTAATTAGGATTAATTGTATTTTTGGTCCTCCTTCTATTGATCGTCTGTGATTCTAGTTTGTATGATTTTTTTTTTCGAGAACATTTGGTCTCCTATTTTTTAAATATTACAAATTTGGTCTTTTAGTCGAATGTCTGTGAATTTTTGAACCGAAGTTGCATATGCGATGATTGGATTAAAATATATTAAGTAATTAATAAATTTTATTTGTGATAAAGGATCTTGTGATGGAATAAAAAACAGTTAGAGGGACAAAACTGGAAAATGATAAAGGGGAACTATTGAATCGTTTTGAAGTCGAAAGGAAGAGGAGGGAGAAGCTCAATCAGAGGTTCTATATGCTTAGAGTAATGACTTCTCTTTGTTATCATTGAAAAATTGATAGAGATTAGACAGAAGGAATGAATTTACAACATTGAAAAAACATGAGATCAGATATTCTAAAAAAGATTATAGAAAGCATATGCCACGTCATCAACAAAGCTTCGATTCACTTCCCCCATCTCCTTCTTCTAGGTTGGCTTCTTATGGATTCGGTCATCCCAAGGTTCGATTTTGTGCAAAGCTTCAGTTTTGTGTAAGGCTCGAAAACCTTATCTTCTCCCTATATCCAGTTCATTCCTTCGTGCACGACATTTTCACTGGATGTCTTAAAAGGCTTTTATTTTATTTTTTTTAAAATTTCACTAAAATTCATTTACTAATGGCATCAATGGTTGGACAGCATATGCCACGTCATCAACACCGTTAACTTTTGGATGTAAACTTAACGACCGGATCAAAATTGTACATTTTAAAAATGTATGAACTAAAATTGAGCGAAAAAAATTGGGGAACCAAAATCTTCGGAGCACTAAAATAAGGGATAATATGAGGGGTGTGCAAAACCTGGCCCCATCCTAGAACCCGTCCCAACCCGAGTGTTCGGGTCGGGTCTGACCCTAACCCACAGAAAAGATAAGATGAACCCGCTTCTCATTTAATGACCCAGTGTTGGGTCAGGGACGGGTTCGGGTTGACCTTCGGGTTACCCAACCCGTCTCATATAATAAAAATTTATTTTTACTTTTAGGACAAAACTTACATACAGTTCTTTATGTCCAGTTCATCCTGTTCCTATGAAAAATATACCAGAAACTGTCAAAAACTGATCAAATGGTGTATTATGAAACTGTCTCCTTGCACCTTTTTTTTTTTTTACTAAACATAACTTTTTTTTGTGAGTGGAACAAGAGGAACAGTATGACCTAAGTTTTGTCCTTACTTTTATCCCTCCCTTGCTTACGTTTATTGAATGGTCACTAAGAAAGAAATCTGAAGTAAATTAATAAACTTCAGTCTCACATCTCACGTCTCACATTGCCCAGTTGGTGGCTTTTAGGAAGCATTTTCTGGCTTTTGTTACATTGTATGAATGATGTTTGATGAAAGTATCATGTTTTTAACAATATAACTTTGGTAACACGAGTTCAAAGGAAGCATAAGGATCTATTTGTTGATATTTCTTAACATCTAATTTTGGATATAATTTGTAACACAAGATCAATTGGTGGCTTTTAGGTAACATCTTTTAATGATATTTTGGCTTATTAAAAAAAACATTTTTTCCCACTCACCAAAATTTATTTTACAAAGAATCTATTTAATTTTAGGTCAACTCGGTCCCGTACAATTTAAACCTGATGTAAAACCGACCTGCATATAATTGGATTCCTTCGAGTTCAAGAATGAGTTCCGGTTCAAAAAATTAATCCCATCAATACTTAGAACCGGTTAACAGACGGGCATGATCCGTCTCACGTTCACCTTAGATAATATACCTAGATAATATAATGGGGAATGCTTTATCCGGCAAATTGACCAAAGTAGTGTTGTTTTAGAAACTATTTACCAGTTTAGGGTTGTTCTGAAACAATTTACCAATGGGGGGTCCTTTTGGCCACGTGTAATTTTTTATTTTTTTTTCCCTGACTGGTCAAAGGCGCCAGTCAGAGTGGCTCCTTTAAAGGCGCCACTCAGACTGGCGCCTACCATAAAAAATAAAATAAAAAAAAAACATATGACTGACCCTGCAGCGCCACGTGGCGCAAGCAGGGAAGGCGCCACTGCGGATGGCGCCTTTAAAGGCGCCAGGCGCAGTGGCGCCTTCCCTGCTTGCGCCACGTGGCGCAGCAGGGTTCCCCCCTCCCCATCAGTTTGCCCCCCACCCCCAATCCCATTCTCCCCCAATCTCTATAAATACCGTAAAAAGAGTCCTCATTTTTCACACAGCAAAACGAAAAAATTTTCTTCAATAGGTATTGTTTCTAAGGTAAGAATTTAAAATATCAAGTTATTATTTTTAATTTTAAATACTGATACAATATGCTATTATTTGATAGTTTAGTGAAGTTTAAATATTTATTAATATTATGCTAATATTGTAACTGTTATTGTTAAAATGTGGTGTTAGCTTGTTATTATTTTGTCTGCTCAGTATTAGTAGTAGTAGTTATGCTATGTTATTGTTATTATTATTGTTATTTTTAACACTGATGTTATTACTACAACTATTATTATTATTAATGTTGTCATCATCATTATCATCATCATCATCATTGTTAATATATATCAGTATCATTGTTTCTGGTATTATTTATATTATTATCATCATCATCGTTATCATAATCAGTATTATTATTATTAGTATTACGACTACTATTAAAACAATATTGTTATTATCATCGTCATTATTATTATTATTATTATTATTATTTATTATTAGTACTATTTGATAATTTATTATTATGTTAATTATTGTGGTGACTGTTATCAGCATAATATTTTCATTATTCTCCATATATATATATATATATATATATATATATATATATATATATATATATATATATATATATATATATATATATATATATATATAAGCACTCACATAACAAAATATTTAATTTATGAAACAATATGCATAATATATATATCAAAACATCTGATTGATAGGCTAAATGGCTAGCAGCAACTAAACAATACTATATAATCACGTACATCACAACAAGAAGATGGGAATTACAACCCTCATCATTGCCTGGAAGTCAACCATAGTGTAAAATTGAATCCTATTTGGCATTAGCTCCTTGCACTCAGCCACCAAGTCCTTCATCAACTGTAAACAATATTTTGATTACAAGGACTTAGTGGCTCAGTGTAAGGAGCTAATGCCACATAGGATTCAGTTTTGCACTGCGGTTGACTACTGGGCAGGGATGTGGGTTGCAATTCCCAAGTTGTTGCGATGTACGTGATTATATAGTTTTGTTCAGTTGCTACTAGCCGTTTAGACTATCAACCTGAGGTTTTGATATATATATTATGCATATTGTTTCATAAATTATATATTTTGTTATGCGAGTGCTTATATATATAGGGTTGTTCAAAAACTAATTAAAAATAAAAATTGTAAATTGATGGCTTATCCCATAATTTGTGACGAATTTTGTAGGGCATACGTCATGAGCAGGCTTGCAGTAGTTGTGTATTTCAATGGGAGAGTGTTTGATGGACTAGAAGGAATTACATTTGAAGGTGATCAAGTAACAATGCAGATAAAATTAGGAATCGGGTACGGGCACTTGAAGACAAAGATTCACTCGAAGTTGCGGCTGTCCCCAACTCAATCAGTTTCTAAAATTGTGACTAGATATATGACATGTGACAACCCGGTGAAATATATTCTGGTTGAAGTTGCTGATGATCGAGATGTGGAATGCATGTTGAATGGTTTTTGCCAAAATGCGCGCATGTCAACACTTGAGTTGTATGTTGATGTTAATGTTGCAGGCACTTCCAGATTCGCTGATGTTGGATCATATGGAGAGGACGAAGATGACGAAGATCAAGATTGGGCAAGCGAGATGGAGGTTGAGTCAGATGAAGATGATGACGAAGATGATATACCAACCAGTGGTTCGTCGGACACCGAGGAGGAGACTGAACAGGGTTCCAACATAGTTCTGTCGGCGGTGGCATCACCTGCAATTGCTGCATCGCCCATTTCGTCAAGAGTTCCAGGTGCAATCTTATTAATGTTATTATTATCGATTTTTAATAGCATGGTGGAAGATAATTAAAAATTGAATCATTTGTTACTCACTTATAGGTCAATCACATGGTGCATTCTTCAACTCATCCCCGCATTATAATTATATAAATTGGGACTATCCCGACCACGAGGTAGAATTTGATGGCGTGGATGTTCCAGATTCATGGAAAGTCGGTCAGGAATTGTATGTTGGCTTACGCTTCGTTAGTAAAGAGGCTGTTCAAATGGCTGTTAAACATTATTCCATGAATGTTCATCAAGATTTCAAAGTTGTTGAATCTAAATCAACAGTTTACTATGTCAAGTGTTCAAATCATGCAGCGGGATGCCCATGGAGGTTGAGAGCTATCTTGTCGAAAAAGTCGTCGAAATGGGAGGTTACAAAGTGGGGCGGGCAGCATAATTGTGTGAATCAGATGTTGTCACAAGACCACACAAAGTTGGATTCTAATTTCGTATGCTCTTGCATACTAGGTACGACTATTAACAATAACTTTTGTTTATTTTAAGTCTTCCTGTAATGTAATGTCTAAATTTAAATCGATTTATTAGGTATGGTCCGTGAACAACCGACAGTCACAATCGGGATGATACGCGAAAGAATTCTAAGTACTTACGGGTACAAAATATCATACAGAAAGGCATGGAAAGCTAAGCAAAAGGCCATAGTCAGGGTATTTGGAGATTGGGACGAATCCTATGCCATGCTACCTAGGTGGTTACAACATATGCAATTGTTTTCACCAGACTATTTTTACAAGATCGAGACCAATCTATTTCTGATAGGCAATCGTGTGAACAACCGATATCGTACATTTCATCGTGTTTTCTGGACGTTTAGACAATGTTGTGATGGTTTCAACCATTGCAAGCCAATAATACAAGTTGATGGTACTTTTTTGTATGGTAAGTATCGTGGCACACTGTTGATTGCCACAACACAGGATGGAAACAATTACTTGTTGCCGCTAGCATTTGCTGTTGTCGAAGGAGAAACATTGGATGCTTGGTCGTGGTTTCTTGGTTTGATCCGGGAACACGTTACTAACAAAACCGGAATATGTTTGATCTCCGATCGACACCGTAGTATTATATCAGCTGTTGCAAACCCTAACTTAGGTTGGCAGCCTCCAAATGCTCATCACGTATACTGTATTAGACACATTGCCAACAATTTCAACCAGAGATTCAAGAATAAGCATTTGAAGGAAGAACTGATGACTCTAGGTAGATGTGTTTTATACTCATTTATTTATTTATTTATTCTATTTTTTTTAAATAAAGCGGTGACCTAAATGATGTAACGTTTTCGTATAGGATACATGGCATGCAAGATTAAGTTTGATCGGAAGTTAGAGACATTCCGTGAAACCAGTCCTGAAGTGAAACGGTGGATTGATGGCATCAGGAAGGAGAAATGGTCGTTGGCTTACGATGATCATGGTCGGCGATATGGACACATGACAACCAACTTGTCTGAATGTGTCAATAGAGTTTTAAAGGGTGCCAGGAATTTGCCAATCACTGCTCTAGTTAAGTGTACGTATGGCAGGGCCGTTGAATATTTTGTTCAGCGAGGATCCGAAGCGAGAAGCAAGCTTAGTTCTGGTCAACGTTTTTCTGACAAGGCAAGCAAGTTTATCACGACGCAGAAACAACATGCTTGTTCTCATCAGGCCCGTCGTTATGACACCAATAATCTACGCTTTGAGGTAGAAGAGGCTTTCAATCCGGTTACCCAAAGAGGAGGTCGTAGTTGGAGGGTCAACCTACAAACAAAATATTGTCAATGTGGAAGATTTCAGGCATTTCACATCCCATGTTCACATGTGTTTGCAGCATGTGCGGCCACATATCTCGATTTTGATCAGTATGTAGATGAAGTATACAAATGGCGAGGCATCATCAACGCCTATGCTCCTCAGTGGTATCCAATTGGAAACGAGGAAGCAATTCCAGAGATACCACAACCGTGGACCTTAATGCCGGATTTGGCGATGCTGCGCCAGAAAGGGAGACCCAAGTCAACCCGCATTCGTAATGAGATGGACTGGGTGGAGTCACAACCGACCCAACGATGTGGACTGTGCAACACTGAAGGTCATAACAGGCGGAACTGCCCACAACGAGCAGGAGGATCGGGAAGCGGAGGAATTGGTGCTGAAGATAATATTTAAATTCCACCTTATCATGTATGATCGTTAAGCTTTGTTATTATAATATTAATCCTATTTAGTATGTTTTGGTAGTGTTACAATTTTTAAGACGATCAACTCCGAAGTTTAACAAAACCAAATAGTGTCCATTAAGTAAAAAATAATAATAAACAAACGTTCATTACATACAAAGTATACAATAACAAATTTTTACAAAATTAAAAAGAACCATAAGGTAACTAGTGAGCACCATCATCATGCTGATCGGGAGACAAGATGCATTGTCGTGGTTTGCCCCTCACTCCTCGAGGTGGATTTCTTCTTACAACATTACGATCAACTCTGTCAGAGCTTTCACTTGTGGAGCTAGATTGTATAACTCCGGCGAAGTCCACGTTCAAGTCGATACCCATACCTTGGTATTCAGGAGAGTACATTGGGGTATTCTGTATTTGATCAATGAGGGGGTTTGGTGCATCTGGTGTGTTATATGTCTGCTGATATGCGGGTGGTGTAAAGTACAGAGGGGTTGACGTTGGAGGCATGGACGATGGCGGTTGGCTAGGCATGGATGATGGCCCTTCCATGTAAGGGTCAGATGATGGAATATCCGTTTGATAATAAGTTGGAGCGGGTTCCTGTGAGTAATCGTGGTCCTGGGTGGGTGGATAGTAATATCCTTCTCCACGTGCTGGTATAGGCGGTGTGTAGAAGGCTTGTTGTTGCAAACGTTCTCTCCCTCTACTAAGACACTGCCCTTCCACCCTTACTGCTGGGATGCGTACAAACGTAGGAAACGGCTCCAACTCTTGTGTGAGCGGTGCAGCTGACACAGAAGGTACAGCGATGCGATCCGCCTCATCCGATGCTGCAAGAATGGCATCGGTCTGTTCCTTAAGTTCAGCAAACGTGAACTGATGTTGACCCTGAGGAGTACTTAAGTAATTCAACCGCTCCACCCCATCAACCTAAAACAAAACAATAGAATGATGTAACAATGGACAGTTGGAAAAATTCCTTATATAACCGGCAGTTAATATGTAGGGAAACAAAAACGTTACCACATAGCCTCGGAGTGCACCTTGCCTGCCAACCCATCGACGTGTCCGGCGCAAGTACCACCGCATATACTCGGATTGCTTAGTTAATAGACCAACCTGTGGCTCACAATGACAGATTACCTGCATGTGTCTATTATTCCAAAAGGTAATGTCCGGCGCCAACAAATGTTCCCAATTCTCAGCATCTTTGCCCCTGAGTGACAGATCATGGCGATTCGGCGGTTGGACAGGCTCACTGGGTATGGATTGTTTCATGCCGAATTGACGCATCACACGATCTGGTTGATGCCACTCCACGATGTTGAAGCAAATCAGGGGAAGAATAATCCTCCATAGGAACATCGCCTCGACGCAGACCTCAGGTAATGTATCGCTTTCCAGGTGGTCGTACGGACACCATATGATCTACAAACATTGGATAAAATAATTCAATTCACTACCATGAATACAATAGAAATTTGTAACTAATTAAATTCAATAGATTCCTGGCTTTAAACTAATTGGAATTTGATAATCACATCAGTCTGCTTCAATTTGTCAAATAAGTCACGATAAAACGTCAAGGAGTGCAGCTGTCTGGTATAAGTTTCACCTGACCGCCAGCTGTCATTGTTTAAAAATTAAATATCAGTTCAAGTATAAGTACAAACAATCATGAATTCAAATATTACATGTTGCTTACCGTGTACCATATGGGGTACCCTGAAGTCGTTGGTCAACAACGAGCATAGGAGCAATGGATGGCAGCCTTTCCCATGCCCATATTTGAACCAATGGCAGGAACCCACAGATCTCCTTTGCTTTATAATTTGTTGCCTTACACAACTCTCGGTATAAGTAACTCAAGACAGCCGAACCCCAGCTATACTGTCCTGCCACTTCAAAGTTCTCTAACAAGGGAAGATATCTCATTGACACATATCCATTGGAGTGATCCGGGAGCAACAGGTTACCTATCATCCTGAGTATATAAGCCCGTGTATACGCAACCCTCCACCAATCATTTTCCTCGTACAATGCGAAATTTCCAAAATTTTGTTCTAGCCACTTCAACTTTAATCTTGAACCTCTCATGTCAGCATCATCAGGAGCAATACCCAACTGGTTGGCGACATACTGCTTCCAATTTTTTTTTGTTGCACCGACAACCGCAGCACCATGAATGCGCAAGCCACAAATAATAGCAACATCCTGTAGTGTGATGGTGCATTCCCCAAACGGCATGTGAAATGTATGCGTCACTGGCCTCCATCGCTCCACAAGTGCACTAATCAGATTGTGATCGAGCTGAGATAAATTTACTTGGGCCACCCCTAACAACCCTGCTGTTCGAAGAAAATCTGTGACAGAATCTGGGATATCCAATACAGAAGGGTTAAACCCCAGACCACGACGAGGTCTAATTACCCGATCGGGTGACCCATTCCACACATATTGGGAAACATGTTTTTCTTGCATATACAATAATGATGTATCCACTGGGCCGGGGTTTACCAATCGTTGCCCCGATTGTGAGCTAGATGATGCCATGTTTTAACCTGACATTAAAGATTAATAGCATTAATTACAATATAAAATAAATTATATTATTACTATTAAATATTTATTATAGTATATTAGTAGAATTACTGACCATGTCACATATTAAGATTGATATAAATAAAAAGATCAAGTAGCAATTAAATAATAAGATAAAAAAATTTATTTTAAAGTTTCAAATTATTTAACTTCTCAACTACGCTCATTATAGTACTCGTAAAATATTTACCTTATAAAATAAAACTGAAGATCTTACCAACCTTAAAGAAACACCAACAAAAAATTACACTGAAAAATCCAACAAATTTATCAGAAAAGTAAGACAGGGAGGGGGTAAACAAATGTTACGTGTACTATGCTCATATAGTGCAGTGGAAGGAGAAACAATGAAGTATAAATTTATACAAAACACACGAGTGCAGAAATAAATTAAATATCAACATTTTAAAATTACACCGACAAATAATCACATAACTAATACCACTAAATTATTAACAGTAACAATGACTTTAAAATAAACATAATTATGTATGGCTTTCAAATACCAAGCAAAAAAAATATATACATATAAACAAGTAGCAAATAATAGTATAAGAGATATTGACAAAATAAAATACTAACAGTATAAATTTATACAAAAAAATAATCATCATGCATTATAGTACTCGTAAAATATTTACCTTATAAAATAAAACTAAAGATCTTACCAACCTTAAAGAAACACCAACAAAAAATTACACTGAAAACTCCAAACAAATTTATCAGAAAAGTAAGACAAGGAGGGGGTAAACAAATGTTACGTGTACTATGCTCATATAGTGCAGTGGAAGGAGAAACAATGAAGTATAAATTTATACAAAACACACGAGTGCAGAAATAAATTAAATATCAACATTTTAAAATTACACCGACAAATAATCACATAACTAATACCACTAAATTATTAACAGTAACAATGACTTTAAAATAAACATAATTATGTATGGCTTTCAAATACCAAGCAAAAAAAATATATACATATAAACAAGCAGCAAATAATAGTATAAGAGATATTGACAAAATAAAATACTAACAGTATAAATTTATACAAAAAAATAATCATCATGCATTATAGTACTCGTAAAATATTTACCTTATAAAATAAAACTAAAGATCTTACCAACCTTAAAGAAACACCAACAAAAAATTACACTGAAAACTCCAAACAAATTTATCAGAAAAGTAAAATCAGTGAGGGATAACAAAGAAAGAAAGACATTGGGAGGGGACGGTATGCCATTCATTGTATAGGGGTGCCCTTATATAGAGCAAGGAAAGAAAGGAAAGAAGGGTTCTGGGCGTGGGACACGGGTTGGGAAATATTGGGACACGGGTAGGGAAATATTGGGGGTGGGGGACAAATAATTGGGGAGGGGGGAACCCTGCTGCGCCACGTGGCGCAAGCAGGGAAGGCGCCACTGCGGATGGCGCCTTGCGCCACGTGGCATTGCAGGGTCAGTCATATGTTTTTTTTTTTTTTTTTTATGGTAGGCGCCAGTCTGAGTGGCGCCTTTAAAGGAGCCACTCTTACTGGCGCCTTTGACCAGTCAGGGAAAAAAAAATAAAAAATTACACGTGGTCAAAAGGATCCCCCATTAATAAATTGTTTCAGAACAACCCTAAACTGGTAAATAGTTTCTAAAACAACACTACTTTGGTCAATTTGCCGCTTTATCCTGATATCCTCTATGGGAATTTCAAGTAATAATTAGACTAGAACTAAACACTCAACCAAAGTATTATATGTCGTTTACGCTCAATTTAGCGGTGAACGGCTAATCGGTTTTGCGTTTGGGGTAAGCGTAGGCAACATACTCCACGTCTCTCCACCCGCCAAGAAGGAAAGGGGTTTAGGGTTTGGTGGAGCATGCAAATTAGAGTTTGGTCCCAACGAAGATACTAATTGGTGAGTTCAATTCATTCTCTCACTCCAAAATCCAATGCTTTATTTTCTCAGCAGGACCGTTTCTCCAAAACAGGTTATCTCTCAAAACCGCCCATTGTCATGGATTTCTTTGAGATTCTTCTCCAACACTTCAAAACCAGAAGGTAACCCTTTTACAGTCTCATACCTCGTTGACACTTGTGGCTTCTCGCCACAACGAGCTGCTTCAATTTCTAAGAACATAAATTTAAAAACTCGGGAAAAACCTGACTCAGTGATTGAGTTCTTCAAGAACCTTGGTTTCTCACAGACCGGGGTGTTAAGTATCATTAGATCAGCCCCATCGCTCCTTCGATCGCCGGATCCTGACAAAGCCTATATGCCAAAAGTTGAATTTTTCAAGTCCAAAGGCTTTTCTAACTCTGACATACTCAACATCATAAAAGGGTTCCCTACCATTGTCCAGAGAAGCTTGGAGAATAACATTATCCCCTCTTATGATCTCCTCAACAATATGTTCCAGTGTGAGCACAAGTTCATGAAAACTGTTATACGTCATTCGGGTATTCTGGCTGGCATTAACTGCTGCATTTTACCAAATATCAAACTCCTGAAGGAAGAGGGAGTTCCTGAATCACAGATTATTCAATTTGTACAAGACTACCCTCGCGGTTTGAAAGTAGCTCCTAAGCAATTTAAGGAGACAGTGGAGGAAGTGAAGAAATTGGAGTTTGACCCTTCAATGAACCGATTTGTTGTTGCTATTCATGTAAAGGGATGCATGAAGGGGTCCACGTGGTTAAGGAAGGAAGGTATTTATAAAAGGTGGGGTTGGACTGATGATGATATTCGTGCTGCATTTAGACTCAATCCGTTCTTTATGGCAGTTTCAGATAATAAGATTGAGGGGATCATGGATTTTCTGGTGAATAAATTGGGCTTTGAGTCTTCTGCTATTGCCAGGTGTCCAGTAGTGATGTCCTCGAGCTT
Source organism: Echinosophora koreensis (assembly GCA_035048595.1). NCBI lineage: Eukaryota > Viridiplantae > Streptophyta > Magnoliopsida > Fabales > Fabaceae > Echinosophora > Echinosophora koreensis. The sequence continues at coordinate 5,934,569 of JAPCYP010000004.1, forward strand.
GGGCAAACGAATTATTCCAAGGGGTTCTGTTATTCTAGTTCTGTTGTCAAAGGGGCTGGTGAAGCAGCTGAACTTGAGTAGGATTTTTAAGACGGTTGAAGATGACTTCTTGGGTAAGTTTATATATTGTCATGAGAAGAAGGAAGCTGATGAGCTTTTGAAGTTGTATCAGGCTAAATTGGCTCTTGCTGAGTGATAAAAGATAAATATTGGTTTAATGAATGAAATGAAGAAATAATTTAAGTGCCTAGACTCTGAGCCACATGTCTATCTGTTCATTCCATTATTATTATTTGTTTGCTCCAATTCAGCTCATATATTGTCTATCAAAATTGATTTTCTCTTTTGACGCTCTTGTTATATTTATATTTACTGCACCATTCAAACTTGCTCTTCACATCATTATATGATGCTTTGAACTTATTGATTATGTTTCTTAAAAGGAAGATATTTATTATTAGATTAAAGAGAGGAATATGCAAGTATGCAACAACAAAAAGGTGATAGAAAAGGTCCAGTATAAATTCACTGAAGCTGTAAAGCCTCTATTTTTTTTTTCCTGGTTGCTTGTTAAAGAATACCTTTTTTTTTTGTAGTTAAAAATTTAAGGTGAGGGGATGGTGCCCCGGTCCAAGGCAGGGAAAACCTTCGGGCTTATAAGCACTTACAAAGGGATTTACATTTACCTCATCTCTAGGAGACTAGTGAGGGCTCGAACCTGCAATCTGTCAGATATAAAACCCTGTCATGCTCCCCTAGACCAACCCCTTGGGGTTATGTGAAAGAATACCTTTGAAGAGTCTCACTAATTAAACAACTTTGAAAAGTAGAATAATCATATTATTAGACTAATTAAACAACTTAACAATATGGAGTAATCATATATCATATATCTTACTGTAATGATTGGCTCAGACTCAAAACTTATGTATTTCAGGGTTTGATAGGATTAGCATTTCTGATGTCTTTTGGTTTCCTTGTGTTAGATGTTCCACTATGAGGGGTGTGCATTTGGTTTAGGTAGCCGAGATTGAGTTTTTTCTCTATCTCATGTACAGGAGCTAGTGCTCTGTAAGGGTTTCGGCTCATGTTTGACCATGAAGAAGAAAATAAATTTTGCTATACTACAGGCTCTTGCTTCTCTGGTCACATCTTTATGCAGTGGCAAATTTTATCCATAGAAACGTGACCATTAGGGTTTTGCTGTTCAACTGATTGTTTTTGCTCACTGACTCACTGACTGACTTGATATTGTCTGAGGGATATTACTTGAGGACTCTAGCAAAATGTTAGTAAAAAGAATAATCATGTCATGGTTTTGATCTTTCGATAATACACAGTGTTCAAGTTAATTGATTAAAACTTCATCATTATGTATATGTATATGTATATTGTTGCACATTTTTGAAGGAGTTTGGAAGTATTTATAACTTGTAAGGAAGAAACATGCCATCCTCATTCTCTCTGAAAAGAAATGACAACTTGGGAGTTCAGTTTGGTTGTGTTTGACTGCAACCAAATTCAAATATGTCGAAACAATTTCGATTTATCGTTTATCTTACTTTGTTTAAGTTTGCAAGATGTCTCTATAGCTTAGGATTAGTGTGTTCTGTTATTGTCTTGTTTCCTTTATCCATTTCTTTTTTGTTGTGTGTTGTCTTGTTATTCTCGATAGTAGGAGGAAGGACTAACAAATCACACTCCAATCCCATGTTTTGTTTTCTTCAGACCACACCAAATCCATGCCTTTCCTTCAGATTCATCTCCACCACTTCTAAATCAAAAGCTCACTCTTTTACAGTCTCATACCTCATTGACACTTGGCTTCTCACCCCAACGAGCTGCTTCCGCTTCTAATTATATTAATTTTGAAACTCGGGAAAGACCAGATTCAGTGATTCAGTTCTTCAAGAATCTTGGTTTATCACAAACTCAGATATCCAATGTCATTGGAACTTATCCAAGCTACCTTTTATCTGATCCTCACAAAACTTTGCAGCCCAAAATTGAATTTTTCAAGTTCAAAGGCTTTTCTAATGCTGACATACCCAAAATCATAAATGGGTGCCCCCTCATATCCTCACCCGAAGCTTGGAGAAACAAATCATTCCCTGCTTTGATTTCTTCAATACTATGTTTCATTCAAAGGAGAGGCTCATGAAAGCTATTATACGCCATTCAGGTATTCTATGTGACCTTGACCGCTGTTCAGCACCAAACATGAAACCGCTGAGACAAGAAGGAGTTCGTGAATCAAATAATGTTAAACTTGTTGAATACTTCCTCTCTCATTGAAGTTAGCTCATAAACAATTTAAGGACATAGTGGAGGAGGTGAAGGAATTGGAGATTAATCCTTTGAGGTTGAACTTTGTTGTAGCTATTCATGTCACGAGATACATAAACAGATCCACGTGGACAAGGAAGGAAGGTATTTATAGAAGGTGGGGTTGGACTGATAATAATATTCGTGCAGCATTCAGAGTCTTCAGAGTCTTTCCATTCTTGATGCCAATTTCTTGTAAGAAGATTGAGTGCATCTTGGATTTTCTGGTGAACAAATTGGGCTGTGAATCATCTGCTATTGCCAGCTGTCCCTCAGTGATGTCCATGAGCTTGGAAAAACGAATTATTCCAAGGGGTTCTGTTATTGTAGTTTTGTTGTCAAAGGGGCTGGTGAACCAGCTGAACTTAGGTGCTATATTTAAGAGTGTTGAAAAGGTTTTCTTGGATAAGTTTATCTATTGTCATGACAAGGAAGCTGATGAGCTATTGAAGTTATATAGGGCTAAATTAGCTCTTGCAAGGTGAGGGGATGATAATATCGGTTAGGTAATCAATGAAATGATATCCAAATTGTTAGAAAATCAGAGAAATATCTGATAATGTCTTTTCATATCTTAGAATATTTTAGAGTATCTTAGATGATTTCTTAGGATTTATTTCTTATTTATATTTTATGATTTGATTCTCTATTTGATGAAGACTTGGATTCTACTTTTAGACTTTAGTATAAATAGGACTATTGGATTGTCTTTTGTAATCAAGATCATCACTACATCAAATCAATATCAGTCTTATTATTTCTTAGTTTATTTCTCTCTTTTCCAACTTCCCTACCTAAGACCTTCCAATTCAATACAAATGCAATTGCCTACTTTTTGATCCACGTTTCTATTGGTGCATTGCATTATGATATATTCTTCTGTGCTCCAATTCAGCTCAAATATGGCCACAATCTTGATACATTTATATTTGCTCCGCCATTAATACTTGGTCTTCACATGATTATATTATATATTGATTTTATTTATTATGCTTCTTAATGGAAGATATTTGTATTATCATATAAAATAGAGAAAAATCTTTTAAAATTCTCTGAAGCAATGAAACCTCAATTTTGTGGTTGCTTGTTAAAGAATACCTTTGAAGAGTCTCACTAATTAAACACCTAAGGGATATCAAGTGAATAATCATATATCGTATCTTGTATTGTAATTGTTAGCCTCAGTATTTAGATAATTTCAGGTTTTGATGGGATCAGGATGTTAGATGCCTTTTGGTTATGCATGTGTTAGATCTTCTACTACGATGGGTGTGCATTTGGTTCTTTTTGTTGACATTGAGTTGTTATTCTATCCTTCGTAGATGGTCTATTGCTGTGTAAGGCTTTTAGCTCGTGTTTCTCCTAGGAAGAACCAAAAAATTTACTACACTACAAGCTTTGACTGAGTCAAGATGATATTCTTGCTGTTTTTGACATATAATGGCAAGTTTTTTATTCATAAAAACTAGTGCATTTGTGGTTTGGCATTCGGCAGATGTAGTTGCTGATTTTTAATATTGTCTAAAGACCAGCTTAGCGTTGCTTAAAAAATAGAATCATATCATGTCTTTGATTTTTCGATGTTAATTGTAGCAGTCAATATGCAGTTAGCATATTCTGTTAGGCTGTTAGAATATTTTTTTTCTGCGTGTAGTAGTTAGTCCGGTTTCTCATTTGGCTCGCTTCCTAAACTAGCTACCAATCACGATGTCTGTGTATAAATATTCTGTGAGCTGTGTTTTGCACTCTCAGATTCACAAAATACAAAAAAAAACATTTTTTATTATTGGGGGTGTTTTCTCTCCTCTCCACTTGCAGATTTCCTTCTTTCTGGAGCTACAGATTTCCATTTTCCGTTTGGGAACTCCAGCCGAAGGTAAGGTTCTTTGTACTGTACATTATTTTGGTATTGGGAACTGATGTTTTATTTTTACTCGCATGGAACTGAATACTGATTGTGATGGAAATCTTCCCTCTCTTTACTCAGATATTTTTATTCAATTTTTTTAACCCAATCCTTTTCTCATTTCTTCATCTTCAATGTACCCTCATCTTCTCTCTTATCCGCCATTTGCACCGCACTCCACCATATTCTTTTTCAAACAGAGCAAAATGTGATAAAGTAGTTTTAATTAAAAGAAGGAAAAAGAAGCTTTTTTCCCGAATTTATTTTTTTGTTAACGTGTAGCGAGATTGGGTATTGGAATAAGGCAAAGCATTTTACCAGGTGCCGAGGTGCGCCTTCTTTTCTTTTCTCCTTTTACTACTTAGTAAGTTAATTAATACCCATAACATAACCCCATTATCCCCGGGAGTGCCTTCTTTTATTACCCATTATGCAGAGTCCCTCTATGGAGTTCTCAAGTGCGTCAAGTGCTCCTGGCACTTGTGAGGGCTGCAACTATTGAAGAAATTGAAGCGGAAAAAGTATCTGTTGAGAAAGATGTTGTAAGTCTCTCAATAAATGTTGCCTTTTTATGAAAAAAAAAATTGTGTGGATATGAATGAAGCGTCCTTTAATCCCTTATAGTGTGTTCGGATGAAGAATTTCGGGGAAGAAATATATTTCAAGAGAGGATTTAAAATAGCAAACTACGAAATACACTGTTGGAAAGAACTATTGAAAATGTATTGAGAAACAGGATTTAAAATAACAAACTATGATTTAAAATGTATTTCTCTTTTTTCCCCTCCCCTGGAAAAACAGGATGGAAAGAACTATCAAAAATGTTTGGTCAAAGTTCAATTCCGTAAGGACAGGGAGAGGAAACCCAGCTATGCTTGACAAAATTGAGGTATAATTGAAGAAAAAAAAAGTATTGGATTTGAGTTCGGTGTTCAATTCCATAAGGACTTGTTTAAATTATAGCATAGTTTTATTTGTAAATAGATGACGGAGTCATTCAGCATAGCAGCTAATGAGTCTCTTTGTACCCTAAAATATAGATTCATGATCAGTAGATGGATTTAAATGTGGCCTACTTTTAAGGGATGTCAACTCTGTAGCAGAGCATCTTCATGATGATAATGCAAACATAGTGGGCCATCATCATTCAAAACAAAAACCATACATATTACATAATTTAATTTGTGATAAAGATATATAACTACATTGACAAGTTGTCCAACTCAGCGTGGGGCCTAACCAATGTAACTTTGACCACTGATGGAACCAATTTTTTCAATCAGACAACTTATATGCCAGTGATGTGATTGAGTTATAGACAACTGAAGAAGAGGCCCTGTTCTTAGTTACTATAGCCCTTATTTAGGAAGGTGGTTAAGACTGGCTTTATATTCATCCCATGTATTGGTTTTTTCAGCCATTTGAAGTTTGTTCCCTTCAGCCTTTAAATTGCTATATTTCTCCCATTTTTGTCATGCATTTCAATTAATGATGATAAACTATATAATTAACATATATTAAAATTTTGCTCTTTTGTTGCAGTTATATCATATTGGACAAAGATTCAAGATGTCTCCATAAATTGCCAACACCAATAGATGAACATGAATTTATGCACCTCTTTGATGGTGTTAGATTCCATCTTTAGAATAATTGCGCCTAACTCCACTCTAAAAGCTAGCTTATAGAAGAAGGGATGCCCGAGTTATTCTAAAATGGTTCTTGGCTCGTATACTCAATCGATATGGGACTTAGACACTTAATAGATGGATTCAGTGGCAATGGTGTATATATATATTTAACTGCTTCAATTGAGAAGCAGCAGCAGCAAGGAGGTGGAAGTAATTAACTTAACCATTTGTAGCTGGTGATATTGATTTTATGTTTTCTTCATGTTAAACATCATGTTAATATTGTATAGTCACATCTATCCCAGATGTTCTTCATTATTGGTCTTTTTTTTTTCTTTTTTCTTTTTTGGGATTTTAGTATCATGATGGTGCATTTCAGGGGCCATCTTTCGTGCACTTGCCCAACATGAAAGCAATTAGGCGGACAATATTCATACCCATCAAAGGCCATTTTTCTTCTATTGATGCAATCAAGCATCCTCAATTGGATGTAAGGCACCAAAAGGTAAAGTTATCTTTTTAATTATATATGATTTTAGTTTCCCAGGGTTTCATTATATATCTTTGTCAGAATTTATTTTGCCCATACATGTTTGGTAATGTTGGACTGTTTTGGAGATTGTTGGTTGCACTTCAAGCCTCTTTGGGCCAAGAGATGGTTCTTTTTTGTTTTTGTTTTAATATCATGTTGTTCTTTTTGTTGCATGATGGTGCATTCCAGGGATTTCATTATCTTATTCTAGAATTCTAGAATTATAAAAAAAAAGGTTGACATATTTAAAAATTAAATACTGACATAGTGTTATGTTCACTTACTATTTTTTCAAACCTTCTGGGTTCTTAAAGTCTTATTATTGTCTCACATATTTAAAAATTAAATGCTGATATAGGAAATGATTGATCAACTATACTTGATGAATGGATATTTGCATTAGAAAATGAAATTTGGTCCCGAGCACTTGACAAATGAGTATTAGATGAGTTCTTCCTTTGAAGTTATGTAATACGAGTGACACAGAGTATCTATTTTTATCAGTTGGTTTAACTGTATTTTGGATTGCTGCTTTTTATTTTATTTTTTCTTATTTATATCTTTCTTCTTTCCATCAGCTTAGATACTTCCACTTTGGTCCTATTAACTTTTGGTTCTTTAGATTTGGGTTTCTTTCCACATGGTTCACATAGAAGTGTACAATGGTTGTTGACATATTTATCTATTATGACCATATCAGGTAGTGGCTTCACCTTTGATACGCCTAACCAATAAGCCAAATGCATCAGATGAGCTCCTTGAGACTTTGGTTTAAAAGCTTGGTGACTAGATGGTATATTTGCTTTCTATAGTCTATGTTTGTTGAATATTTATGTTTTTCTTTCATTAGAAAATGAAGAAACTGGATAAAGTACTCAAGTAATAAATTTAAATGTCTTCTCAACTATGTCACAAAATCAGTAGTATAAAATTGAGTTCCTATCCATTTAGCATAAGTTATGTTGAGGGCATTGTGAACTTTTAGGCATTTGGGAAATCAATGACCTAAATAGATTTTAGAAAACTAAAGTATATGAAAACATTAATTAATATATGGTAATAAACTAGAGGACGGGGCATTGTGAGCTTTCTATTCTGGGACTCCAGGCATTATATCAATAGCATTTGTCAATACCTTAGGAGTTTAATGATGTATACTAATAGGTTTTGTTGGTGCCTACAAGTGGTGCTAACTTTTAACCTTCTAGCAATTTGGGAAATCAATGACCTAAATAAGGTTTTGGTTCAGGATTGTAAAAGGCTATATGACAACTAGCCACCTTTCTTGTGCTATGGTGTGGGAGCAGTCTGTGATTAAACACAATAAAGTATAATGTGGTTCTGTATTCTAATTTGGAAACAACTAATGTGGTTCAGGATTTGTACAAGTCTGTAATTACAAATCCAGTAATGTTTTGGCTCTATCACTAGCTCTCAAGGTCTTATAGTAGTTGACACCCTTTAACAAAGTTGTATTAATGCATTCCTTCTATTTAACCTTGCTTGACAACACTACAGGAGCACCCTGGGATCAGCATAGGGGACAGGAGGAGAATATGCAAGCTGACGGCTTGTCGGAAGCTATCAGTTGATTCATGCTTGCATTGCATGCAGTGCAAATGAGAGGCTACCATTGCATGTAGTTGTGCAGGTACTCTATTTTGAGCAGGTAAGGGCCGCTGCTTCATCAGGTACTAGCACTCCTGACACACCTAAAGGAATCTCGGATTTGAACAATGGATCCAATGGTAGCTCAAGGTCAGGGGCAACTAACCCAGAAGATGACATGGATGTTGTGACCACAGCTGAGGAGCTGAGGGCATTGAGAAAGGAACTTGCATCATTGAGGCTGAGCAATGGAGTTGGTGGTAGTGACAAAGATGGAGATATTAAACCCAACGGTGACAAGGTTATCATTGGCAAGATGAAAGGGTTGCTCAAGTAAAAAATTTCCTTCCTGAAGCTCTGGGCCAGCACAGGGGGACAAGGGGAAACTAGTCGCTCAAACTCATCAGAGAGTATTGGTTCTGCTAACCCAGAAGAAGCTAAATCTACTCCATCCAGAGATAGGAGGCATTCAGTTTCTTCCAAGTTGTTTGGTTCATTTTCTTGCCTTTTTTGGTTGTTTCTTTTTATTTTTAGTTTCTCTATGACAATAGGAGCCAACACTGGTGGTTTATCTCTTCAAAATTATATAATTCTATGCATTTATAGTCCTTTATTGGTGTTAGTTTTAGTCAGAGTAACTTAGATTTGAATTCAAATACTTTTTTTCGTGCTTTTTGGTTTACTCAATGATGTATTTTGGGTAATAAATTGTTCTTCTAACTTAAGCATGAATACATCCATGTTCTTTTGTTCTTGATGAAGTGTTTAATTTGTAAGGATATGGGATGAGATTTGCAATGGAAGCCCTGATTAGTTTTCTTAACTCTTGGGTCTTAAGATTATAAAAAATATCAAAGTTCCTGTTATCAAACTTGACGTGATGAAAAGTGGTTGGAATTGCAAGTTATGTGCAGAATAATTTCATTCATAAAGGAACTTATTCGTTCCATTGCAAGTTTGCAAGTTATATTCTAAAGCTTGCCTCAACCCCTTCACAAGGTTTTTACCATTAAGGTAGTAATGGTGAAAATCCATAACATTATTGATGATATGTAAATGGATGTGTCAGGGGACTTAAACCATAAATTAATCATTGTGTATTTCATTAATAATATAATTTTTTTTATAATAACAATATATTCAAATTAAACTCAAAATAAAATTTTACCATTTCATATTATATTACATTAGGTTTTATTTATTTATGAAAACGTATAACTGACGTGAGAATTTATATATTTCATATAAGAAATTGGGTATTAACCTATTCAAATCCGAATGTAAAATTCTACCCCAAAAAATAAATAAAATAATCCGATTGAAATTTTTATTTTTATTTTCCCTTTTGAAAAGCTGGTTGGACACTTCCACAGTTTCACTCTCCCTACGTCTCTATCACTACCACCTAGACCGACCCAGTCGCAAACCTCAACAAGAAGAAAGGTGAGAAGGGAAAAAGTTTCATTTTTGAATTTTGATCCAAACAGATATTTAATAAACCGAGTCACTTCATTCCCCAATTCTGACTCACTCACACTCCAATCCCATGTTTCGTCTTCTTCAAACCACACTAAATCCATGCCTTTCCTTCAGATTCATCTCCACCACTTCAAATTCAAAAGCTCACTCTTTTACATTCTCATACCTCATTGACACTCTTGGCTTCTCACCCCAACGAGCTGCTTCCGTTTCTAATTACATTAATTTTGAAACTCGGGAAAACCCTGACTCAGTGATTCAGTTCTTCAAGAACCTCGGTTTCTCACAAACCCAGCTGCTAATTGTCATCGGAACTTATCCAGGGTACCTTTTATCTGATCCTCACAAAACTTTGCAACCCAAAATTGAATTTTTCAAATCCAAAGGCTTTTCTAATATTGACATACCCAAAGTGGCAAAGTCATAAATGGGTACCCTGATATCCTCGCCAGAAGCTTGGAGAAACAAATCATTCCCTCCTTTGATTTCTTCAACACTATGTTTCATTCAATGGAGAGGCTCATGGAAGCTATTACACGCCATTCAGGTATTCTCTGTGACCTTGACCACCGTTCAGCACCAAACATGAAACTGCTGAGACAAGAAGGAGTTCCTGAGTCAAATATTGTTAAATTTGTTGAACACTTCCCCCACTCACCGAAGTTAGCTCATAAGCCGTTTAAGGACATAGTGGAGGAAGTGAAGGAATTGGAGATCAATCCTTTGAGATTGAGCTTTGTTGTAGCTATTCATGTCAAGAGATACATCAACAAATCCACGTGGGCAAGGAAGGAAGGTATTTATAGAAGGTGGGGTTGGACTGATAATGATATTCGTGCAGCAATCAGATTCTATCCATTCTGTATGTCAATTTCAGATAAGAAGATTGAGTGCATCATGGATTTTCTGGTGAGCAAATTGGGCTGTGAGTCATCTGCCATTGCCAAGAGTCCAAGAGTGATTTCCATGAGCTTGGAAAAACGAATTATTCCAAGGGGTTCTGTTATTCTAGTTCTGTTGTCAAAGGGGCTGGTAAACCAGCTGAACTTGGGTGCAATATTTAAGAGTGTTGAAAAGGTCTTCTTGGATAGGTTTATCTATTGTCATGACAAGGAAGCTGATGAGCTATTGGAGTTGTATAGGGCTAAATTAGCTCTTGCAAGGTGAGAGGATGATGATATTGGTTAAGGTAATAAATGAAATGATATCCAAGATTCCAAATTAATTTGCCTACTTTTTGATCCACATTTCTATTGGTGCATTGCATTATGATATATTCTTCTTTGCTCCAGTTAAGCTCAAATGTGGCCAGTCGTAATATATTCATATTTGCTACGCCATTTATTCTTGGTCTTCACATGATTATATGGTGCATTGATTTTATTTATTATGCTTTTTAATGGAAGATATTTATACTATCAAATAAAATAGAGAAAAATCTTTGAAAATTCTCTGAAGCAGTGAAACCTCAATTTTTGGTTGCTTGTTAAAGAATATGTTTGAAGACTCTCACTAATTAAACACCTAAAGGATATCAAATGAATAATCAGATATCCTATCTTTTATTGTAATGGTTAGCCTCAGTAGTTAGATAATTTCTGGTTTTGATGGGATCAGAATGTTAGATGCCTTTTGGTTATGCATGTGTTAGATCTTCCCCTACGATGGGTGTGCATTTGGTTGTTTTGGTTGATATTGAGTTATAATTCTATCCTTTGTAGATGGTCTACTGCTGTGTAAGGCTTTTAGCTTGTGTTTCTCCTAGGAAGAACCAAAGAAGTTACTACACTACAAGCTTTGACTGAGTCAATATGTTATTCTTGCTGCTCTTGACATAGATCTTTATACAATGGCAAGTCTTTTATCCATAAAAAATGTGTCCATTTGGTGTTTGCCACTCAACAGATGTTTTGCTTATTTTTAATATTGTCTAAAGACCAGCATAGTGTTGCTTAAAAAACAGAATCAAATCACGGCTTTGATCTTTCAATGTAAAGAGTAGCGATCAATATGCAGCTAGCTTATACTGTTAGGCTGTTAGAATATTCTGTTCTGCGTTTAGGAGTTAGTCCGGTTTCTCATTTGGTTATCTTCCTAAACAAGCTACCAATCACGATGTGTGTATAAATTATGTGAGCTGTGTTTTGCACTCTCAGATTATCAATAATTGAACTCAGATTACTTCTCTCTCTCTCTCTCTCTTCTCTCTCTCTCTCTCTCTGAAAAGAATTGAGAACTCAAGAATATGGCTCGGTTGTGTTTGACTGCATCCAAAGACAAATTGAATGAGACCCATCTGCATAGATTTATCTTTGTCTAATTTTGCAGGTCGTCTTTCAAGGATTAGTGGGATTTGTTGCTGTCTTGTTTGCTTTCTCCAATTCTCTTGTATTGTGTGTTATCTTATTTTTATTGATAGGGGTGGGTAAGGACGAACAAAGCACGGATATATGAAACAAGGGAATGAATCCAACATGCTATAAATCTATTTACTAATAAGAAGATTGGGTTCAATCTCTCTGTTTCTTGCTCAAGTCTTCTATTTTATCTCTTTGGACACTAGTCGCCTCCATGTTATTTATCATTCCTGCTCAAAGCTTCTACTTTTCTTACAAAGAAGCTTTTAAGAGCATCTTCAATGGTTCAACTTATTAAAGTTGCTTAACACCTCTTTTTTATGGGCCTTACCATATCACCTCATCAATTTTTACTTTATACCACTTTAAGTAACTCTTTACTCCAATGGTGCAACTCTAAAAAGTTCACCAAACGGATACACCAGTTACCTCACATCTTTATTTACGATTATTCTTTATTATTTTTCTCTCTTTTTTTTTTTTATTGGATTCTTGTATGAAAACCAGTTGCTTATAGAAGCATCCGTCTTTACATGTGGATTCCCGATTTCATATCATCTTATTCCAATGGATTAACCCAACAAGAATCAATACTTATTTTTAAGAACTTCTTAAGCAACTAAAGGAGAGACCTTTTCCTGAGAATGGCTATTTCTAGAACTACTCACTTTGAAGCATCTTTGTCCCACTCTAGTGGGATTAACTCTTCCTTGCCTTCGCTATCGCCCAAATTCTCAAAATCTTCACTACCTGGTGTGTCACTCATCTCACCAAATTGTTACTCTTTTTCTTTTTCTGCTTATCTCTTCTCATTTTTTCTGATGGGGTTTTTTCATCCATATTGTGCTCCTTGCCTCGGTTTTGGAATGGAACCCGAAGCTAGACGAGGTCAAGATTGCCTTGGACAGAGTTGAACGATGGCACTAAACCTCTCTGTCCATGTATAGGTACATTTTTTCCCGTCCTTCTTTCTTAATCATCCTTTTACTTTAATTTGCTATGTTAAGTCTTGACCACAAGTTCCTGTAATGAGGAAAATTGGAAGTTGTACAATCAAAGTGAGAAAGTGGAGTGGCGAGATGAAGAAACCAATCATAGAGATGGCAATGAGGCTTTGTATGTGAGGAGTGGAGCAAATCAAATTAAGAGTAGTTGAGGGATCACAATGTTGAATAAGGAAGGTGAAATTTGTTATTGCTCATTAACTATAGTCTTATGATGAGTTTGTAGTGTGTAGTTGTTTCTGAGGCGATATTCATGTAGTTCCATTCTTAAGACTTTTTGAGTGTTGAGGGCAATACTAAAACAAGTGGAGCCTAGATTTTTTTTACGCTGTAGTGCCTTAAGAATGGACTTCCTTCTTTTTTGGGGAAGCACCCATTTTCAGGTTGTGAAGCTTATGATAAGTGCAAGAGGCCATACAAAGGTATCTATTTATAATTTATAATATATTAAAACTAGGATAGGCAACAGCGCGCTATAGCGGTGGGGCGGAGCGGCCATCGCGGCCGTTATAGCGGTATAGGGGTTGAAAATCGTGGAATCGCGGGGAAAAGCGGCGCTTCAGAGCCGCTATTGCTTCATGGCCAGATTTCCCCATTTGGCTCTAAGATATTTCCATTGGATACCATTTTTTAGGGTATTTTCGGGTTTTCAACTTTAAAAGTTTTAACTTTTAATAGGTTTCTGAAACCCTTTCTGTTTCTCACTTTTGTTAGAACTTATAACAATTCTATTTCCAAGTCTCTTTCGTTCCCTTTCTTTGGTTTTTGGTGCTCCCTCCCTCTCACTCTCAGTTCTGAGTTCCGACATCTGACTGTTTTGGCGAGATATCGGCCACGGACCACCGTACCGAGTTCTGTTCTCTATTCTACACTTTCTCACTTTCAGTCTCTCTGTCTCTCTGTTCTCAGTTTCTCTCTGTTCTACATCATCTATGATATGTTTCCTTTACTTTTGATGTTATTTACTAGTGTGCTTTGCTTAGAACCTATGATTATGAATATGTCATGACTCATGAATTTTGAGTGCTTTTAATATTTTGTGCATGTATATGTATATAGTATAAAATTATATATTATCTAACCTGTATAAAATAGCCTAAAATTGTGGCCATCCCGCTATGCGCTATACCGCTATAGCATTTTTGGGGTCCGCTGCTACGTGCCGCTATCTGGGATTGATAACTATGATTAAAACAGACCTTCAAGACATGCTATTGACACATCTGCTTACTTTTTGACACATCTCCCCAATTCTTCCATGTCTCCAGATTATCTGACGTGTCTTTGTCTATGCTTTCAGAAAACAACTATGTGCTGCTCTTAGCATAGAATAGAATAACAAATTTCTCCTCCCACCGACGAATGCCTCACCCTAACCCTCGTGCTGAACTGCAACCGTCTGGGCCGCCCTCAAACCCAACATCGGCCACTCTATCCTCGCCGGCGTCGGATTCCTCCTCAACTCCCTCCCCCCACATCTCCATTCCAACCCAACACCCAACAAAATCTCCTTCATCACCGATGACTGAGGCACCTGCTTTTAGTGCATTGCACTGAGCAATAAACCTCTCCTTTATCATCGATGCCTGAGGCGACTGCTTTTAGTGCATTGCGCTGGAGACGTTGCCGATGCCATGCAAAAGCCCGACACATTGGCCACTACTTCCTTATCTCAATATTCAAAGCTTGTCCTTCTGATCATCTCTCAAGCCTATTTGCTAGAACGTCATCTCTCCTTCTCATCATCAAGCTGCAGATTTCAACAATTAGATTGGGTTACCCTTAAATTTCAGTGTTCTTCAATTGTTATTACCCAGAATTGTTCTTCCGCAAGCTTATCGATTGTGGGTGGGGCTGTGACAAGCTTTCAGAAAAGCTCATTGTGACCGTGACTTCGACAAGCTTCCAGCAAAGGTTCTTTAGCAAGCTTCGACAGGTATCCATGCTTTTTTTACCTGACTGTGGCTGTGGTTGATCTAATTACTATCAGTTTTATATCGGTTTTATACTTAGGCAAATTTATATCAGTTTTTTTGTGGCTGATTTTATTTTACATCTTTTTCTGACACCCGAAAACAGTATCTGTTAGTTCACATTTACAAACTCATAACTAAGCACAAAACTGATTTGTCTGTTTGAATATTAGAGTGTTTCAGGTAAACTGACTGCTGTTTTCAGATCAGTTCAAGGGAGGATTTGTTGGACCTTTAAGTGAGGAAATGTGATAATTCCTGCTGATCGTGTTAGCTGCTGTTATGTTAATAAAGTCCTGTTTTTTAGGAGTTAGTTTAGCTTTTATTCCTTAACAGATTCATCACATCTTTAGGTGTTGTAAACGTGGTTGGTTTCTTTTGATTTAATTCCTGGTATGTAAAATCAAGAACAACTCATAGTGACTCAAGTTAGCAACCTTCAATAACAAGCACAAAGGTTAATTCAACAAGAACAACTGCAAATTAGACATGCATACAATTATTTTGAGACACATAGAGCTATATTTCGAAAATAAAAGGAGGGGATTCTGATGGCTTCCCTTATTAGCAATCATAAATTGGAAGATAGAAAGGTTACACTGCAGTACGTTTAATGCTATGAATTTGGACACATAATGGATCATACACTTTTTCATGGTTGCTGATATTGGTGCTTTACTTGGAAATTTGTTATTCTTCAGTTGGTGCTTTACTTGGAAATTTGCTATGAACCTGGACACACAATGGATCATACACTTGACTAAGAACTTTACAATTCAATTGTTGATACAGGTGGTTTTCTATGAATTTGACTATTCAAACTTCCTTGAAGGAGCACCAAAGTTTGCAAAAAAAAAATTTCCAGTGATGCTTCCACTTCTGCTGAGCAATTTTAGAAGTAGAACATGATTCCTGATAGATATTAATACTTTGGATGTCATGCTATATATGCTGATTGCTTAGTATTTGTGAAGCTATTATGGCTGGCTGAAATATATTCTATTTTTGGTCGGCAAATATTCTATTTATGCGTGAGTATTTGTAGATTACAAAAGTCAACTGAATCTGTTTGTGCTGCAATTTTGTATGACAAGTCAATATTCGGCCATTAAACAGAAGTTCTTACGCATGAAATTATGTTTGTTTCATTTCATTACACCAAAAACAAATTAAAAGATTCACCTAGCAGCAATGATATGTTTTATTTGGAAGTTTCATTGGATGCATTTGCTATAAGACTTTATTATAGGACTTTCATTTGAATTTGGTTCCATTCACATAGAAGATGCATTTGCGCTTGACTCCTGAAGACTAAGTTATAGGTTTGTTTTTAATATGTAGGTTTGACTCTTAACTATCTCTGTTCCATATGGGGTTGTTGATATAGACGAATATGCTACAACGCTAGGGTATTTGATTATACTTTTGCACCTGCTGGCATTCAGTATGTTGGATATGACAAAAGAAAAGAAAAGAAAATTCATATATATATATATATATATATATTTTTTTTTTTGATAGACAAATGTTAGTATGTTAGTGTTAGTGTTAGATGTTAAGTTAGTATTTTTTCTTTTGTCAAGGTTTGAACTTTGGACCTTCAAAATTCATATCTTTTTAATGGAAAGCAAGGGGATGATTCTTTTTGGTGTATAGGGACAAATCACAACTTGACAATATAAAAAATGTATGATCTATTGAATGTGCTTTGATTTATACCAATCTCTTTTGCATAGGTGGACGTGGCATGTAAATAACATTTTTGCAAGGGTGCTCATAGTGCATTTGATTACAGTTATGAACATCAATAAACCTGTTTTGATTAGTTTTGTTTTGCTCTTCATCTTGCTCACACAACAGGAATAGGTTACTACTTTACATTTTTAATGTGATTATTACTACTTTTTGCTTTTGAATTCATGGATTCTATGATTCCTTTTTACTTTGGTTTTTAATATTGAATCATGTCTGGAACAGGGTAGTGAATAGCGTGCAATAGCGACGCGATCGCGGTGGTGCGGGGCGGAGCAGCCGGTGGCCGCTACTCGAACGGCGTGGCAGAGTGTTTTTCAGTCGGGGTGGTCGCGGCTGCTTTCGCGGAGGAAATCGCACCGAAAAGCGGTGAAGCGGCCGCTTTGGGCCGCTCCTGTACAATGGATCGAATTTCTGTCCACAGAAGCCTTCGACGAGCTATTCCGGCCGAACCCAGTCGCCCGACGAGCCATTTCCGGCCGAACCAGTCGTCGGCGCCGTTGTTGGAGGTGTCGTCAGATCTAGGGTTTTTTGCATCTCTGCTCCTCTCAAAGCCATGGTCATTTTTGAATAAACAGAGGCATATTAACAGAGGCGGCGATGGGTCACTGCATTGCGACTTAGATGCTGAAGGGATTATTGGGTTAGGTTTATGGAATTTGGGCCATGTGGCCCAAATATTTTTATGTGTTTTCTCTCTTTGTTTTTATTTTTGTGTTGTTGGGCCTTAGAAATTAAATGGGTAGGTCACTCTTTTCTTCTTATTTTATTCTGTTTCTTCCTCCCACTCTCTCCCTCCCCACTTCTCACGTTCAGATGCTTCTCCCCCTCTTCAGATCTGCTTCTCCCCCTCTACTTCTCTGCATCTCCTTCTGCTTCTACTGCATCCCCCTGTGCTTCTCCCCCCTCTGCTTCCATTTGCCTAAAATAGCGGCCGTCCCGCTATGCGCTATCCCGCAATAGCGTTTTCGGGGTCAGCCGCTCCGTGCCGCTATCCGGGATTGATAACTCTGGTCTGGAACATTTTATGTACTGCTTCTATTATCTTTTATTGTTTCACACAACTATTGACTTTTATTATTTTCTCATTTATCATCAATGTATTACCAATTTCATTCTATAAATTTTATAAAAAGAGGGCAACCGTGCAATGCCCGGATCACACACTAGTTTTTCATTATTTGAAAGAGGTAAGGTACTTGCTACATGTTACACAAACCTTGAACTGTCAACCAAAATGTTGTGACCCAATCTTTGAACTGTCAACCAAAATGTTAGTTCCATTGATCAGGTGCACACTCTTGGTGGCACATTCTTTATGTCATGTATACTCACATACTATAAATAAGTATTAAATTTTATATATGCTATCAGTATTATTAGGAAAATAAAAATCAACAAATAAAAAAGCAATAGAATAAATAATATGGCATCACATACTAATACTAAATAAATAGGTATTAAATTTTAGGTTAAAGAAATCTTTTGGTCCCTATACGTGACACTGATTTTCAATTTGGTCTCTATACGCAAAGAATTATTAATTTGGTCCCTATACATGACACTGGTTTTCAACTTGGTCATCACCGCTAATTGGTCCCTATATAAGAGGACCAAATTGTAAATTATTGTTACATGTAGGGATCAATGCAACAAAAAAAATTGAAATCGGTTTCTACATGTGACAATTATTTTCAATTTGGTACCTGCATCTGATAATAAATTGCAATTTGGTCCCTATATAATAGGGATCAATTAGCGGTGAAGACCAAATTGAAAATCAGTGTCACGTATAGGGACCAAATTGATAACTTTTTATGTATAAGGACCAAATTGAAAATCAGTGTCACGTATAGGGACCAAAAGATTACTTTAACCTAAATTTTATATATGTTATATTTGGTTTCAAAAAAAAAAAAGAAATCGAAAACCAAACCAAATCAATCCGTTATTTTTTAAAAAAAAAAGGACTAAAATAATTTAATAAAAATCAATATTGTTTGATTTTAGGGTTTGTTTTTTTAATGGGTTTGGATTTGAACACCCTAATTACAGGTTGCAAATAGATGGTCAAGAATGGCGAGGTTTTTTCTCCTTGGTATGAGCGATCGTGGGGAAGATGATGAGCTAAAAATGTGAACTTTTTAATCTTTATTTACTTCCCAAATGCATTCCCACCCACCCAATAGCAAAAACAAAAGATTTTAAATAAACTTGTAACACGTTAAAATTTAAATATATATGAGTTGAGAGTGAAAGTGGTTAGTCATAGGAAAATGGATTATATCCCATACGAACCTTTTTTTCTTTTCTTTTTTGACTAGAAAAATATTTCATTCATCAAAAGGACATAAGTCCGAAATTATACAATCAATAACAAATGGGGGACTTCCTCAAACCATATTTGATTAGGATTACATAAAGCATATTTTGCTAATCTATGAGCGACCTTACTTCCCATTCTAAGCACATGAGAGTAAGAAATGTTTAGGAATTGGCCTTCTAATGAACAACAATCTTCCAAAACAAACCCATGTAAGAGGCTGCCCATCTCCTATGTTGAAGGCCCAGAACCACATTCAGAGCATCGGTCTCCACGATTAGGTTTAGGCAGAGAGAATCTAGGGCAAATCTCATCCCTGTCTCCACGGCCATAGCTTCAGCAATAGAAGGATCATCCAGACATCTCAGTCTCCATGAATATGAACTTTACCCGCAATGTCATGGGTTCGAAATTTGAAGCCGCAACTTTGGGGAGGCTTTATCTAACCACCATCCTCATTCTGAGAGTTAGTCTCACATATTTGTCAACGGGGATATTTGATCAAAGATTAAAAAAAAATAAAAACAATACATAGATAGATAGATAGATATACCTAAGCAAATATAAATTTTTATTTTTATAGTTTCAACTCATTCATAATTATAATTGGATTCAATTTTGATGTAAGGTTCATGTAAATACTTTTTACACAATCATCACATTATATAATGTCACGTAAATAAAAACATATGTTTATCACAATAACTACATCAAAAGTCATATATATATATATAGGGAGCAACGCAAGTGAGAGGAGTGTCTTATTATGAGAGATGAGATGAATAAATTTGGACCTTTAGATCATATATGAATGGTCAAGATTAGAACATAAAGTCATGTGACTTTTTTAAGTGATCACATGACCACCAGCTAACTTCTAATCCTGACCATCCATGGATGGTTTAATGGCCCAGATTTATTCTTCCCACTCTCATAATAAGACACTCCTCTCACTTGAGTTTCCCCCATATATATATATATATATATATATATGAGTGATTTATGATATAAAAGAAATTACACTAATATTGTTATGCATTGTTAGTATAAAGCTTTTTCACACGATTAATCAATCATAAATTATCAAATCATTATAAGTGTTTGAAATGTCATACTTAGAATGATTTGTCATTTATTGATTATATAAAAAATCTTATAATATTAAAATTAAACTCTAAACATAAACTCATTATAATTACTTTTAAATGTAAAATAAATTATGGCAAGGAAAATATAAAGTCTCTTGGTGAAGTCCGAATGTAAATTTTAGAAGAGAAATGACAGATGAACACCCCCTGGACACCTGTGTACGTACACCATATTGGGGGTGGATTTTTGAGTGTTAAGTGTTGATTTTGGGAAGAGTAAAATAATATATAAGTGTAGAAATATATAAATATATGATGAAGGTGTTCAAAATAGGTACAGTGACTCGCTCACACTCCAATCCCATGTTTCGTTTTCTTCAAACCACACCAAATCCATGCCTTTCCTTCAGATTCATCTCCACCACTTCAAAATCAAAAGGTCACTCTTTTACAGTCTCATACCTCATTGACACTTGTGGCTTCTCACCCCAACGAGCTGCTTCCGTTTCCAAGGACATGAATTTAAAAACTCGGGAAAACCCTGACTCAGTGATTCAGTTCTTCAAGGACCTCGGTTTCTCACAAACCCAGATATCTATTGTCATAGCAACTAATCCAAGGTGCCTTTTATGTGATACTCACAAAGTTTTGAACCCCAAAATTGAATTTTTCAAGTCCAAAGGCTTTTCTAATGCTGACATACCCAAAATCATAAATGGGTGCCCTTATATCCTCACCAGAAGCTTGGAGAAACAAATCATTCCCTGCTTCGATTTCTTCAATACCATGTTTCATTCAAAGGAGAGTCTCATGAAAGCTATTATACGTAATTCGGGTATTCTCTCTGACCTTGACCGCCGTTCAGCACCAAACATGAAACTGCTGAGACAAGAAGGAGTTCCTGAATCAAATATTGTTAAATTTGTTGAATACTTCCCCAGATCATTGAAGTTAGCTCATAAGCAATTTAAGGACATAGTGGAGGAAGTGAAGGAATTGGAGATCAATCCATTGAGAATGATTTTTGTTGTAGCTATTAGTGTAAAGATATCCATGAAAGGATCCACGTGGGCAAGGAAGGAAGGTATTTATAGAAGGTGGGGTTGGACTGATAATGATATTCGTGCAGCATTCAGAGTCTTTCCATTCTTTATGTCCGTTTCAGGCAAGAAGATTGAGTGCATCATGGATTTTCTGATGAACAAATTGGGCTTTGAGTCATCTGCTATTGCTAGGTGTCCAACAGTGATGGCCATGAGCTTGGAAAAACGAATCATTCCAAGGGGTTCTGTTATTCTAGTTCTGTTGTCAAAGGGGCTGGTGAACCAGGTGAAATTGAGTGCAATATTTAATGGTGCTGAAAAGGTCTTCTTGGATAAGTTTATCTATTGTCATGACAAGGAAGCTGATGAGATTGAAGCTGTATAGGGCTAAATTGGCTCTTCCAAGGTGAGAGGACAAAATTGTTGGTAAAGGTATAAACTCCAGATGAAAGTGCCTACATTCTGAGCTATATATCTGTAGGTGATTACATTATATTTATTCTTCTTTTGCCCGATTCAACTCAAATATGGCCAATCAAAATTGATGAGAGTCGTAATGCATTTCTATTTGCTGCATCTTCTATACCTGGTCTTCTCATATATGATGCAATGATTTTATTGATTATGTTTCTTAATGGAAGATATTTGTTATTATTAGATAAAAGGTGATAGAGAAAAATCGTTTATAGTTCTTTGAAGCAATGAAAACTCAATTTTTTTGCTGTTTGTTGTCACTAATTAAACAATTAAAGGATATCAAATTAATAATCATGTATAATTTCTTACATTGTAATTGTGAGAATTGCTTGAATCGTCTACTCGAGTTGAATCGTCTACTCCTTGTTAGCGTCTACTGCAAGTCTAGTGTCTATAGCAAGACTGTTGGGCAGAAGATATTTTGTAACATAAATTTAGTTAGTTAGTTTTCTGTTATTCTGTTAGAGCTCTCTACAATTAAGGATTCCTATATAAGAGAATCTTAACGCATGAGTTTGAAATTTAGTTTTCTCGGTTTTCTGTGATCAAGAGAAATTAGGTGAGAGTGTTAGATCCTTCAGAAATATAGCGTGAGAGCAACAGCTTTGTAATACTCTATGGATCTCTGTTGCTCCATCTGTATCTGCACATCCATAGTGGAGTCTTTGTTGCTGCCAGTGGACGCCCACACTGGGTGGACCACGTAAATTTGTTGTGTTTCTTGTACCCTATTTTGTTTTTCATTGATCTTTCTGCATTGTTTTGATATTCTTCATTTCTGGGTTTGTTTTTTGGGCTTTTGTAATTTGTATTTGCGACCACTTCATTGAATTCCCACAACAAACTGCCATTAGAGCTCCCAAGATCTCAGGAGTGATTAGTTCAGCCTATAGTTGCATTCTTTACAACATCTGTGTATATGGCCGTAACAGAAGCAGTAAAAGAAGGAATCTGGTTGAAAGGCTTAATTAGTCTGAGTGCCATTTGCTTGGCTAAGGATCAGGTACATCGTGAAAGGACCAAATATAGATGTCAAGTACCATTTCATACGTACAGAGAAGAGGATCAAGATTAAGAAAATTGATATGAAGGATAATCCAGCCGATATGTTTACTAAGCATGTTCCTAAAAGTAAGTTCATGCATTGTCTTGACTTGCTTAATGTTGATTGTTGGAGACAGCCCTTTGTGGCAGGTGACAACAAAATAATCTGGCTTTAAGCGTTTGACAAAGAGAGAATTCAATCCAAGGAGGAGATTGTGAAAATGGCTAGAATCGTCCACTTGCGTTCGATTGTCTACTCCTTGTTAGCATCTACTCCAAGTCTAGTGTCTATAGTAAGACTGTTGTGAAAAATATATCTTGTAGCAAATTTAGTTAGTTAGTTTTCTATTATTATGTTGGAGCTCGCTACAATTAAGGATTCCTATATAAGAGAATCTTAACCATCTGTTCCGAGAGAGATACCATGAGTGTGAAAATTAGTTTCTCAATTTTCTGTGATCACGAGAAATTCTGAGTGTGTGAGATCCTTTAGAAATATAGTTAGAGCAAAAGTTTTGTAATACTTTGTGGATCTCTGTTGCTCCATCTGTATCTGCACATCCATAGTGAAGTCTTTTTTGCTGCCTGTGCATGTAGTCTACACTAGGATGAAACACGTAAATTTGTTGTTTTCTTGTGCTCTGTTTTGTCTCTCGTTGATCTTTCTGCATCATTTTGATACTTTGCATTTCTAGGTTTGTATTTTGTGCTTCCGCAATCTGTATTTTGTGACCACTTCATTTAATTCCCACAGCAGTAATGTTTAGCCTTATTAACAACAACAACAACAACAACAACAACAACAACAACAACCAAGCCTTATCCCACTAGGTGGGGTCGGGTACATGCATCAAACGGCACCATAATGTTCTATTATGAATCATGTTTATAGTTAAACAATTGGCCGCTAAATCTTTCTTGATAGTTTCTCCTATAGTTTTTCTTGGCCTACCTTTGCCTCTAACGATTGGATTGCCTTCCATATGGTCTACTCTCCTTACTACGGAATCTACATGTCTCCTGCCTACATTGCCCTCCTAATGTTTAGCCTTATTAGTTGGATAATTTCAGTTTTTGATGAGATCAGATTGTTAGATGCCTTTTGGTTTTGCATGTGTTAGATCTTATGCTACCAGGGGTGTGCATTTGGTAGACTGAGATTGAGTTTTTTCCTCTATCCCTTGTATATAGTCTACTGCTGTGTAAGGCATTGAGGTCGTGTTTCTCGTAGGAAGAACCAAAAAGGTACTACACTACAAGCTTTGACTGAGTCAAGAATCTATTCTTGCTGCTCTTGTCATATATCTTTATACAATGGCAAGTCTTACCTATAAAAATGTGTCCATTTGTGCTTTGCCATTCAACAGAGTATATCTGCTGATTTTTATTATTGCTTGAAAACCAGCAAAGTGTTGGTTGAAAAACATAATCATATCATAGCTTTGATCTTTCGATGATAAATGCGTTTAAGTTTTGTGATTAAAACTTAAGCAGAATTTTAATATATATTATAAGTTGCACCTTTTTGTGCAGAGTTTTTGATGTAGTTCTAACTTGTAAGGAAGAAACATTCCATCCCCATCCTTCTCAAAAAGAATGAGAACCTAGGATTACAACTTGATTGCATGTGACCGAAACCAAAGACAAATCGAATGAAACCCCCCTTTGCATAGATTTATCTTACTTTTGTCTCATTTTGCAAATTGTCTCTCAAGCTTAGGATTAGTGGGATCTGTTGCTGTCTTGTTTGCTTTCTCTATTTCACTTGTTTTGTGTGTTATCTCGTTTTTATAGGTAAAGGACAAGGAAGGATGAACAAAGCAAGATAAACGAAAAAGGCATAAGATACAAGGGAATGAAGCTGACATGCTGTAAATTAAAGCCTAAAAGCTGAGTGTTCACTGCAAATTCCTCTCGAGAATCTGATCTGAACACTAAAAATACCAAAATACAATCCTATCCCATATTTATTTTGTATATCCACACTCCACAATGCTTAATTCTATAGCTGGGAAAAATGGAAGAAATGATTATCAGGTGAATATAATGTTGACTTTTAAGTTGAGGAGAAGATATCAGTGCTACTTTTGTCAATTATCAGTATACCATGGTATCATCTAACAATGAAAACATGTCTGTGATGAGGCTTTTTGTTCAACAATGTGGGCTGGTCGACATTTGTTCATTGATTAGCTTATATTCATGCGCATTTCATTTAAATATTATGTTTCCATTTGTGTAAGTTGTTTTATGTCTATTGTGATGAGAAGGCTTATAAGTTATAACAAAACATTTATATGAATGACCCTGTATTGTGGCTTAGGCGAGTAATTGTGTTCCCTTTTCTACCTTGGCTCTTGGCTCTGCCCGAGATTTCTGTGCAAGAGATTGTTGAAGTAACTTTCTTGATGCAACTTTATACCCGTGTTTTAAAAACCGGTCCGGTTCAACGGGTTGGACCGTCGACCGGACCCCTCTCCGGTCCTGGTCGAACCACGGAACCGGAAAAGAGGTTCAACCGCTAAAAATCACAAAAAACCGGTTGAATCGGGATAAAATCGGAAAACCAGCCGGTTTGTTAAAAAAAATTCAAAAAAAAAAAGGCTTTTTTTAAATAAAAAAAAAAGGCTAGAGCATCATAAATTGAATGACGTACTCCAATTTATGCTTAATTGAGTATTAAATAATTTGGACTTAATATAAAAATTAGAACTTGGATTGAAATTATACTTGTTATTTGATCTATTTATTAATGTATGTGTGTGTGTGTGTATATACTGGTTGATCCACCGGGTAAACCGGTTGAATCGGTTGGACCTTGAACCACTCTCCTTTTCGGTTCTCTGGTTCAACCGATTTTTAAAACATTGTTTTATACTATGCCAAGTCTAAAGCGAATAGGGTGTGAATAGTTGAAAGGAAATTGAAATTGGTGCAAAACGTTGAAGTGCATGTTTGGTTCCATGGTGGGAACTAGGGGTGTTCACCAACGGCTCCAAACCGATTTAAATTGAAAAAACCGAACCGAAAAATCGAAAACCGAACAAACCGAAAAATCGAAAAAAAAATCACTTTTTTTCATTGGATTGAATCAGATTTTGGATCCCCTAGTGAAATTCAATCCTATCCAAACCGATCTATTATATATATATATATATTATTTTTGAAATTATAGTATTACTAATACTGAAACATTGTTTTTCATACTTTTATGTCATTCATTCTCTTTAATATTTTTGTTGAAATGACATATATGACACTATTTAGAATAAATATAATGTCTTGAAGTTATATTTTGCTAAAAGTTTTGATGCATAACATATATATACTTGATTGAAAAAAAATGAAAAATAGGAAATCAATTAAGTAAATTTGAAAAATAATTAGCTACAATTTATTTGTAGCCGATTAAAGAAAAAAATATGATAAGTGATAGTAGATATAAATAATTAACATAAAAGAGTATTTAACATAAAAGAACATGTTAAAAATATCAATAATTATTTTTTCTCAAGCTCTCAAATTAAAATTTTGTCAAAAACTCTCTAGAATTTTCCTCACTCGTTGTCAAATCAAATAATGGTTAACAAGAAACAAATGGTTGCCACCTTTCATAAAGGTTCTATTTTTCTAATATGGAGACTAAAGAGAGGTTAAAATAAGTATTGGGCGCCCTAAACTAGCTCCCTTAACTGAAAACCGATCGGATGGTGTTTTTAGCTCAAAACCGATCCAATCCAATTTATGAACACCCCTAGTGGGAACAACCAAACACACTTTTGCAATGGTCAAACGTGGATTTGACCATTTTAAAGATGGTTGACTATTGGATGCAGAAGCAATTTTGGATTCCAGAATCAATTCTAGGAAAAGCAGCTTGGAATAGCTTCTACTTCTATATTGAAATATTACACTAAGTTTTATATCAAGCTTGCTTTTAAAATAAAATCATCCAAACATAATTCACTTCATTTCAAATTAATTATATTGAAGTATCTGCCTATCTGCGAGTTAACTTTCTGCTCAGATGAGTCAGCAAATTTTGTTGGTCATACCCATTTTCTATCTAGATGTTGCTAACTTGCTATGCATATGATGGCGAAGTAGAAAAAAGGAGGGAAAAAGATGAAGAAACATTGAATATAAGTAGGTTTCTTTCTGTATGATAGTTCTTAGTGATGTACACTAAGGCTTAACCAATTAAGATTGTTGTCCAATATGGTAAAACAAATTGTCAAACTTAAAGAGCTTCTTATTCCCCTTAAAAAAATCATTGAGCTTGCCCTTTGATGATTTTACAGTTTGGTCCTAACTACTGCATTTTCTAGCTCTAGAAGTTCTCGAGCAACCCTCTCAATCAAACTAAACTGGTGCCTTATATGCTGCAAAAATAAATCACATTCCACAAAGTAGACTGATTTCTAGTCCTTTTTAGGGATGTCTAGGCAAAAGAATCACAAAATTCTCCTCCTTTTGGAATTGTTCTTGTCCTCGGTATCATCCTTATAGTCAATAGTTGTTCCCTCAGCAATTCTTCCCTGAATTTCTAGTCCATGTTTTACAAAAACGTTTAACCTCCATAATGTGTAGTCACTCTGTATATATTAGTGAAAAATAGTGAATAGCTAAAAGACACGTGCTTTGCTAAACAATGATTTAGGAAAGGATAGACAAAATTGAAAAATGTATAGTAGCTATAGATAACATTACAGACCTGAGCATCAATGTCAAGTTCCACGTCTTCAGCATTATGGTTGAAGGTTGGGTTATTCTCAGAAACAATCTGCAATGCCTTGATGAGGTTTTCAGGAGACAATCTGGTGAGATTTGTTCCAAGAGTTGTTTTCTCATGATCTGACAGTTTCCTACAGGGTCATAAAAAACAGCAAGCAATGCAAAAATATGCATAATCAACACAATACCATAGCATGACCAAAAAAGAGAAAAACCAAACACAATATCATAACAAACTCAGTCGTGCACTCCTTGTGACTATTAAAATTCTCTAACCAATTGATACAGTATAAAAAGGTTTCAAATATAATTGAAGGTTGGGTTGTTGTTTAGACAGGTAACTAAAGATGGGTACTGTTCACACTGCAGTGGGCAGTGCTAATTTATATTTTATGGCTCTTTGTTTATTTGGCTCATGTACCTTGGGTGGAGGATTACATTTATATTAAGGGATACAATTTGTTTTAGATTAAGGATACAATTGACACTGAAAAAGGATATTTGTACACTATTTTTACACTAATAATCAAGTAAAAATATCCAGGGAGTGTGTATTTGATGATCAGGGATATTTTAATTGATTACCAATACATAGCATGAGTATAAAATGGAAGTCAATGCCAAACGCTGGGAAGTGGGGATACTATTTCATCAAATCCTTTTGGAGTGGCCTGGAGATCTTTATAAATGCAAGCACCTTACCCTTTGAACTTAATCTCAATCGTAAAAGTTTAATAAAAGTTTAACCTCAATGTAAATGATAGGATAGTAAAAAAAACAGATGGCATAACTGATGTTTATTGCAATTTGGCCTGGATCAATAGGTAAATGATAAGGGGTGACTATTTCACAAACCTGCACTTCTGAATCACCAATGCTTTGAGACTCTGCAAATGCATATCAACATCGTGCAGCTGAAACAACAGGTAGATCACACAATAAATCATCTTATATACTCCTAAGTAACCATCCAACATTTGGTTCCAAACATAATTCTAACAAGAAAATAATCAACCAACCGAAACGCTTAAATCCCTAGCCATATTGGCATAAGTGGCCTCTTGAGCAAGCTGCATTTCCAATTTCACACGTGCTTCTTCCTTTAATTGTCTCTTTTCCTGAAATAATCATATAGAGAGGTCATAGATGATAAAATATCACATAAGGCTATTTTATGCTAGCATTTATAGATATGTCAGAATGGGACAAAACAGAACATATTGATTCTGGCTTATGTTTGGTGTTCTTTAGAATTAGAACAGAACAGTACATGAGTATATAACATAGAACATTTTGGTTCCACTAAACGAGGTGGAACCAAAGAGAACATAATAGGACATCATGTTCCATTCTATTCTGTCCACACACCAAACGTTACCTATAAGTGCATCCTTCAAATTATATATAAGAAGGTTTGGTTTATCCGAAAGAAAGGGAAATATTTTGGAAAAACAAATTACCTCTTCATTAACTTTAGGCAAAAGCTCCAGCCATTTCTCCTGGAATTTTTCCAGCAAGGTCTTCGCCATAACATGGATATTATCTTTCTTATCATTGTATTTCATTGCATTCTTAAAAATCAGCCTTACATCGGCATATATCTCCCGGACATTCTTATAACCAGAGCCATCCTTAGCATCCATTTTATTTTTTATTGTACTGAAATCCATAGGCTTATCAATAACCTAGGGGAAGAAAGATAAACAAATTATTTTTAGAAAAAAAATACCAAACAAAGAACTCTGATATAAATGAAGGATGGTTAACAAGCAAATAAAAACTGCCACCAGCAGCAGAAAGAAACACTGACCTAGCAAATATTTGAACTGTTTTTTTTAGACTTGTACAAGCATTTTAGGTTGAAACAGGATTTCAAATGTCATTTATGTAAATCAGGTAATTACAGTGTAAACCAAGAGAAAAGCTTTAAAATGATATATTTTTTAAAAAAGAATTACCTCATAATAGTCATGCAACCCAAGACCTTCAACATCTACCGGTTCCAGAAAGGGCTCGGCCCATTTATGCTGAGTGATCTGAGAAGCAACAAATGTATTAATATTACTATTGATTTTCCATGCAAGAAACTTGTGGGGTCAATCCACAAGATTATATTTTGTTTCCCGGGGTATCCCGCACACAACGGTTGAGATCAATCCCTCGAGGTACTGGACGGCATTGAAAGGCCGACCTCTCCATACCAGGTTTTCTCCATAAGTAAGAATCAGTGTGATCAAACCTCTGATCACTTTTGCTTAAGGGGTCCGAGCTCGTTACCACTCAGACCAACCCCATGTTGGTAATCCACAAGATTCAAGTCAACAGAAAAGTGGAGGTCACTTATTTAAACAATCTAAAAGATAAGTGATCATATCTTTGTTATTCTCAATGAAAGTAACATGGTAGGGGATATTCTTATACATCTTCAAACAATTCTAGCTTCTTCTTTTTCTTTGTTTTTTTTTTTTTTTCTTTTTTAAATGTACATGACTAAATATAACTGAAAGGTTGGTAAAAAGCCGAAGCAATAAACAACTGTTGGTCAGCAGCTTAACTGCAGAAGCTTTTGCATGCAGTGGGCAACAAGTGCTCAATAACAATTGATATCTATGTAATGCATCATGTCATACTTGTATCCCAGTTTTTAGAAAGTTAGCCATATTCCGTACAAGTACTATCTATACTAGTATCGTACTCGTGTATCCATGCTACTTAAATGATACACCAAAACATTAGAAGCACTTATTCATACAAAAAATAAGTAAAAGATAAACCTAAACGAAGTAATTAAAAATGATGAATAGGATGATGAGTTCCTATGTAATTTTTAGTTTAGAGTTAATGAAAATGTTCAGTACCATTGGAAAGGTAAGTTCAAGACAAAATTATTTTATGGCTGATCATTGGTTCAAGTTAAATTCAGGAGTTTAACAAAAATACAATCGAAATACAAGGATGAGACCCAACAGAAAGCATATTGATTTAGGTGAATATACCCACGCAGTTCCATGATTCCATCTTACCTGATGCAATATTTTGGAAAACTGGCGCATGAGCTCTTGATTTCCTTTTGCAGCAGCAGCTTCAGCTTCCCTACATGATGCACCTTGCAATGGCTTCTTAGTGCCCGTAAGATGCTTTTCACGGCCTTTGCCTTTAGAATCATTAACTTGAACATCAATGGAATGGTAGAACTGTTCCACTTCATTAACTTGCCCCTCAAGCTGCAAGGAA
This sequence comes from Echinosophora koreensis, assembly GCA_035048595.1. Lineage (NCBI taxonomy): Eukaryota > Viridiplantae > Streptophyta > Magnoliopsida > Fabales > Fabaceae > Echinosophora > Echinosophora koreensis. The sequence goes on from JAPCYP010000004.1 coordinate 5,965,079, forward strand.
CACACACACAAATTATTTTTAAAATTCAAACTTATAAATACCAACGAGTCCATAAATACATAGCAACAAATTTGCACTTGACAAAATATTAAAGAATCCATAGGCTTTCAAAAATTATGAAAATCTACATGTTTCACTTACACATTAGCTAACCATAACTTGTGTTCAATCGAAATGCAATCCCAACACAGTAATTGGAATAAAATTGGTAAAATAAGTAGATGAGATATGGATACAATTGAAAAGGGTTTTGATTTATGCCCATGCATGATAGAAAAAATCAGTTGCACCCTTGAAGCTATGAACATCTATTTGGTTAACTTAAGGGTAGGGAAATACTTAATACAATAAAAACCATGTTAAAAACAAAACTGAGAAGAAAAAAAAACAAGGGGGAAAATACATAAAAAGAAAAGAGTGTTCGATCCAAATAACTTTACACCAAAGAGAAGATTCCAAGAAGAATCGTGTTTGATCCAAATAACTTTACACCAAAGAGAAGATTCCAAAGTATGTTATTCCTTCTTAGCCTTGCAACAAAATTTCCAATTAACAGGATTACCTCTGTTGGTATCCCCTACTCTAACCACAGAAAATCTCTCTAATTTTCTCTATTTTGATTGCAAAGTTCACAGGCATCTTCAAAAGAGACGGATAGAGGGGGATATTGGATGAAGAAGCTTGAATAAGAGTAATGTGCCCTCCTTAAGAAAAGGAAGCCCCTTACCATACTCCATAGTATTTTGGATTCATAACCAAATAAATACCTGACACCCTAGTAGGGAAGACAGAGGCAAGGACCTGATCCTCCAGATTAGTACTTACAAACTGCATAAAGTTAGCCCTGAAATCAACTACAAATCTGCAACATAAGAACATTCCTTAAATTAGGTAAAATAGCATCATCTGCAAAACCAACATTAACCTTTTACTCTCAAACCTTTTAAACCCCCCTCTCCCCACCCATCTGATAATCGTTCTGCTAAGAACACTAACTGAAACTGTAAAAAGGAAGAAAGATAATGGATCAACCTGTTTCATTCCCCATGGACCTAAACCATGATTTAGGATCTCCATTAACTACCAGTCTACCACCAAAAAGGCAGCAGTGAACTAGCAATCTAACCTCCATAAATCCTACTCCTCCATTTATTTCCACCGCACTTTACTACAAAAACTTTATTAATAAGGTGTCAACTTAAATTCTATCTGTTACACCACAATATCCATTTTTTCCCCTTTGAGTATTGATGCCTACTTTGCAATCACAAATTATGCCTAAAGGTTGGAGCATTTCTCCTTTTGAACCACCAAGCCTAATCGTATGTTTCACATCCTCGTCAATCTCGCTACCACTTTGTAAGATAGGTCCAAGATGCCTAAACCATGCAACTTCTAGCATGATGTGATCCCCAGTTTTGACATCCAAAACATTGCTAACACACATCTTGTTAAAACTTACATTTAATATACCTAGTATTGTTCCTAGTTAAGTGAAAACCCTTAATCAAATTCACCATTAAATTACAAAAATGGCTTATTGGCAGAAGTTTGGCCTCCTTGTTTCTTCTAATATCTTCAGAGTGAACTTTGAGAAATTGCTCTAAAGTGAAGGAGCACACCCAATATTCATCAAACGCGCCAAACAACATTTACAAAGAAATTTATCCATCCAACATTGAAAAAATGAATCATTGTTTCCAAACTTGACCTGCACACAACACAACGATCGGAACAAAGTGTTACTATGGTGTCTACAAATCAGTAACATGCCATTAGTATTATTAGTCCTATTAGGTACTGCTGTAGAAACAGAAGACTTCCACTTGCTGGTAGTATTAGATTTCCACATGAGCTTGTCAGGAAGAAACCTATCTCTACTAGGAACTAAGGATAATGGTTAACAAGGTAAAATAGAAATTGCAAGAAAACATAACAGAAGAAGCCATAACCCAATTTCTCCTATCTTGGTTGAAGGAAGAATGAGAAGAATCAAGTAAAAGGAGAAGGGATTGAAGCTCAGAACTCTATCTATTATTTAGGTTCCTTCTAAAGTAAGATTTCCAAGAAATATTAGAACCCTGAAAAGAATAAGCATTTGATGGGTGAATTCTGCAAATAAGGTAAAGAAGACAAAGGAGAGAGTACATGGAAGGCCTATAAAAAAGCAATAGTTCCCAACCAAATATCCTCCCAAAATCAGATCCAAGAATCATCACCCAATCCTAAAGATACTATTGGTTCAAAAGAAGCATACCCTTGGGAAATAAATTTCCAAGGAGTTGGGTAGCATAGATTGCAAGGTTGGCATCCCAGTAATTCGGCTCTAAAACATACTAAACAACCTAGTGCCATAATGAAATGACTCAAAAGAGTCAAGACAGAAGTGCCAAAACTATTTAGTAATTGCCAAAGCAATGTTTTATTATGAACACCAAATTTCTAAGTCCCCACACCCCACTCAGGACAACTTAATCCCATCAAACAAAACTTTTGAATATAACTCTTGTGCACGACAAATGAAACAACCTACTTTAGGAAGAAACCTGTTTCTTTCAAATATATATATATACTCCCTCCGGTCTCTATTGTAAGCAAAAGTTAAATGAGACACACATATTAAGATAGTTAGTTGATCTCATTTAAAAGAGTCATTGAGAATAAAAAATTAAGTTTGTTACCTAAATTACCCTTCCTCTTATTTATTAAGCTTGTGGTATTGAGAATAAAAGGAATCATTGGAAAACAAAATTTGTATTAAATGAAATGTATTTTGAGAATAACTTCATTAAATGAGAAGAAAGTAGTTGAAATTTGCTTATATTTTGGACAAAAAAATTTAGAAATTTTTGCTTACATTATGGACCGGAGGGAGTATATATATATATATATATATATATATATATTTTTGATAAGCCAATGTTAGTATTTAATGTTAGTTGTTATGTTAGGGGGAAGGGGGTGGGGTTTGAACTCCTTACCTCCAAGGAGTCTCCTATGTCCCTTAGCATCACCAAGTGAGCTATCTAAATGGGACAAAATGTTTCTTTCAAATAAAACAACCCTATATTACAAGTAAAAGAAAACACAGATGAGAGAAAAGCTTTTAAAGAAAAGTCAACTGTGATATTTTCATGACAGAAGCACACTATTGTCACAGGCTGTACTGGATAACAAAATTGCATTTGGATAAACAAACAAAAAAAAACTGATGAAAAGATTTGAGTGTGATGAAGATGATGATATTGGGGGGTATGGTCCAATACGTGATGATTGCACTTCTAATGTAACCAAAACTGATGAGAGAAAAGCTTTTACAGAAAATTCAGCTGTGACATTTTCATGACAGGAGCACACTATTGTCACAGGCTGCACTGGATAACAAGATTGCATTTGGATTTAAAAAAAAAAAAAAAAAAAAAAGCAAAGAAAAAGACTTGTGTGATGATAATGATATGGGGGGTATGATCCTCCACCATACCACCCACCAATCCCCCTCCTCTAACCAGGTGATTGCACTTCTAATGTAACCAAAACGAATAAAATTAAAAATTGACAAAAAGAATACTGAAAACAAAAAATAATTACAGTCAGAAAAGATTATTTGCAAATTATGATCAGAAAAGCTGACCTCTTGTCAATATATTTATTTCTTTCAATTGATACCACTTTAAATTTAAACTTAACACCTCCAAGTGATTGTTCTAGCTTCAAGAAAAATAACTACAACCAGAAAAGCTTATTGCCAAACTGATTGAAAGAAAATAAAAGTTTCGATTTCTATACTACTAATAAACTTCTTACTGTATTCCAAAATAATAATTAAAAAATAAAGAAGGAGAATGCTAACGAGTATCCTTAGGATATTGTTTAAGGGATCAAGAAAGGAAAATTTGTATGGGAAATTGTGTATTTAGTATTTTGAAAAGTGTTACACTTAGTTTTCCAATACAAATTTTCTTTTTGTGGGTTTCTTAATTAATGCACTCGTTAGCAAGAACCAATAAAAAAGTGAAAAAGGGGTCACATCTAAGCAACGGTTTATCTAATCTTATTTGGTCCTACATTACAAAACACCATATGCTACTATTACTGCTAAAGTGACTCATGTTACATGGTACGGGAAATATTCATCTTTGATTCACACGTGACAATAAACTTTTTTTCTTTTGAGATAGTAAACAAAGCAGAAAACAATTTTTAGCATCTAATATTTAAAAATTCAAAAAGGAATTGCAAATTGCCATATCATCCACACTTGTGAATAATATTGGGTCACATTCCTAGTCCTATGAATATTTTAAAAAAAATATTTTAAAAAAAAAAGATTGAATTATGAAAAGTAGATCTGACCTTATTAACTTTGGTGATAGTTTGATCGACAGAGAACCAAAAACCATTCATATCATCATGTGTGACAATTTGACACGAAGCAGAATCACCAAATGTTGGGTCCAATGGGATACGAACCATTCTTTTATTTTTTTACTTAAACCTTTTTTTTCCAATCTCAGGAATTTGTGATCTTCAATTTGGGCAAAGTCATACAATCAATGTTGATAATCTGGTTCGATCGTTACATGCATAAGCAGCTACGATACTCTTCTAAGCATGTCATGTGTCAATAAAATTCCAGTATTTACAACATAGAGCATAAACAAAGGAAGGACCCGAACCCATCAAAGTTATCAAACATTGTAACATATGGGCAAAGGTGCAAAGCTGTCAATTTAGCCCGCAATCCATGGGCTAGCCCACTTAGTCCCATATTTTGGCCCTATTTTTTTTAGCCCATTTGATATGGGGCTTTCTACTGCCCAAATCCACACAGCTCCCTAATTATATGGGTTAGTGATGAGTTGAGAGTGGGTCAACCCCCTAATTAGTGGTTTGAAGGAGTTCTTCTTTATGAGGCTGGAGCCGTTGAACACTTGAACTGATAGCAGAAATGACGTTAGAATAGGGTACTGCGTCATATACTGTAACATTTTCCTTTTCTTTTTATTCTGTTTTCGTGTTTTCTTTTCTTAACGAGTAACAACTAACATAACCCGAAACAAGCTTTTGCTTGGGCTTAATTGTACTTTTGATTCTCCAATCATATGGAATTATGGTCCCTATGAATTTTTTTAAAACAAATTTGATCCCTTTATTTTTTGAATGTTGCTGGATTGGCCCATGAGCTGAACTCAATGATTTTATCAGCTTTTTTTTTTTTTTTGAACTAGCCTTTCCTTTTGGACAAAAATTGTCAATTTTAGATTTACACAAATTATATAATAGATTGGCTCATGGGGTGACCGTAAGGGTTTTTGTCCCTGCGGCTTACAAGTGTCTTTTTTTTTTCCAACATACAAATTCACTTAAAAATATGAAGAATTCAAGTTTGTTGGGGGAAGTCAATCATATTGTTAAAATATGATAACAATCACAATTAATTAACAATTAATTATCATACTTATAATCAATGTGATTGGTTCACTATACTTAACTTGTTGTAAAAACTAAAGGTTAATTCCCTACTCGTTCAAAGATTAGACTCATAGTTAGTCCAAATGATCGAAGTTTGTGAGAATACCTTATAATATCATTAAAATCTTGAATGCTCCAGATTTAGGTAAGAAACATTATCATGTACATGTCCCGTCTCAATTTTAGAGACTTAATTAAGCTACAAGCTCATGCGTGTACAGTGCATTCGTAAAACTGTAAAAGCTTCATGAGACTGAAAACCCTCAATTTAAGTAACCGTCGCCAACTGTCAACGATTTACAGTATAAGTTTTTATAACCATGAACATATGAAACGTGTATAAAACTTTGAAAAATATTTTATGAACAACTATTCTTGTAAATTTTTAGATAATTTTAAATTTTACGTCATAAAATATTTTTACTTTATGTCATGATAGGAAAATTGTTCAGAAAGCTATCCAAGTCTATTATATGCAAGGGTATCAACTTACACCCCTAGATCTCACATTCTCTTTCAAATTTCTTAAGCTTTTTCAAAATTTACACACATATTAGTGTATGCTCCTTGTCTAGTCAATCAATAGCACAGTGAAGCCACACAGCCCGCAGCATAACAAGAAAATCCAGCCAAACAGGACATATGGAACTGATATTACTTTTAATTCAAACAAGAAGCAGGAAGGAACAAAAAGATCCACATCACTTCCTTGCACTGAAAAATGATAATGAATATTACAAAATGATTCACGACCAACATTAATTCACATGCACATTAATTATCAAATCTCCAACATGAAACTAAGCAACCCAAATCAATTACAGAGATATAAAAGAATAAGAGATATTGGTGTGTAACAATTTTGACTATATGCAAATTCCAAACTAACAATAAACATAAACATATATATTCATATATATTTGCATATGAAAGGATCATTTTCAAGGCTTTGGTGGTTCTGCTTTCTCAACTGCAGCTGGTTCAGCAGGTTTCTCTTCCACTTTTGAAGGCTCAGTACCAGGCTGTTCTTCCACCTTAGTTACTTCAGGTTGTTCTGCTTTCTCAACTGCAACTGGTTCAGCAGGTTTCCCTTCCTCTTTTGAAGGCTGTTCTTCCACCTTAGGTGCTGCAGGTGGCTCAGCTGATGATTCTGTTTTCTCAGTTGTTTCAACTACATGTGATTTCTCCTCTTCCTTTTTCTCTTCTTCAACCACTATCTCCCTCTCTTTGATAGCACTTGTTTCTTCTTCTGTTTTAGTTGTTGTAGGAGGGGCTTCAACTTTCTCTTTATTCTCTTCTGTGACTATGAAAGTGGATACCTTCTCAAAAACATAGAAAACTTGGCCTGAAACCAAGGCTGGTCCAAACTTAGTAGATGCTTCAGATACTGGCTTTGATCCAGGGAAATCTGAAACATATTTGCAAAGAATTCGGTTCAGTTCAGTAAAATAAATATATATTCGATCTTTGACTAAATTAATTTACCTATTTTAACAAGCTCCTCTAGGAAGTTGTTGACTGCTTTGAAGTTCTTCTTTAATCCTGCTTCATCACGTTCTTTAACCAAACTCTGTAAGGTGATAAAAGTTTTTAATAAAAAGGGCCTTGTCAATCAATATTGGTGGATTTTTTTTTTATTTTTGTATGATATAGTAGCTCACCTTGATTTCAGTTGATGAAGCATCATATATTTCAACTACTTTTGATTGAAGTTCAGTCTTGTTTTCTTCAAACGCTTTGTTGTATTCCTCCTAAACCAATTAACCAAACACCAAACCATATATCAAATGAACTGTTTTATTTTCACAAATAGTTTACACAAAAACATTGAATATGTAAATAAAGTTTGAGAGTAATTGAGATTGAGAATATATACAAACCTTGGAGTCATCAAAGGACTTGGAGGCTTCAGCAGCAGCAGCTTTCTTGGTACCATTCTTCTCAAAAACCTTCTTGATCTTGGGAAGAACCTTAGACTTCCAATACCCCATCTTGTGTTTCGAAATAATCTCTCTCTCTCTCTTGGACCTTGACTGATCAAATGAAACTATCAAATAGAACTCAATGCAACTGTTCCAGCCACATGTCTCTTCAAATTAAGCCACATATATAATAAAAGATTTTTATCATTGATCAGCATATACGCCACCCCAGCACACACACATACATACATACTTCCAAGTTCCAAACAAGCCTTAGAATTCCAACCAAATTACGTGCATGACCGCTTGCCCATTCATGCCAGCCAACCTGATGCTACTAAAATGACCTGTCTGCCCTCTCTTATAGGCCCATGCAGCTAGTATGATACGTTAACATCAAAGATGATACAAGGACAAAACTGAAAATGCACTTTGTATTTTAAAAGAGTTAGGTCTAAGAGATATGATTGAAATGGTTTCCAAGACAGGGTGTTGTTTGTAAATATGTGGAGAACCATAGGGATATAAAAGGGAAAACAAAAACTTCAGTGGGGCTAAATGACAGTTGGCAATCAACTCATTCCATAGGTGGCAAATATCATATGTGGGTCCCTTCATTTTGTATTTATGTTATCTGTCATTTTTATTTTATTAACTAAAATACCTCTGATGTTGATCTGTAACACATAATTTGACTTTGTCCTTTATGTTTTGTGTATATGTTGAGGACAAAAATGCGTTTGTGTTTGCTTTGGCTACTCAAATGAAACTTGTCACATGGCTTCGCTGTGACTGCAACCACGTCCTCAATGACTTCAATTCTATTCAAACCACTGTCCGTTTAGAATATAGAAATGAAACTTGTTGGTAGATTAACCCTTCGTTTGGTATGCAAGAAAAGTGGAGGAATGAAAAGGCAAGAAAGGAAAACAGAGGGGGCGGCGCATTTTACATCATTTGGTTGCACTTGAACAGTAGAGGGGATAGAAAATTTTCTAGTGGGTCCCAAAAAAAAAATGGTTCTCTCCAAATTGGAGTGAAAACACGTTAAACGAGGTAACTTGTGGAGAGAGAAAGAGCTGACCCATTTTTTTCATGGGAAAAAGACAAAAAAAAAAAACTTTTATTTTTTCTTTTTTTATATTATTATATAAGGGTATTTATGTCATTTTATAAATATGTTTTTTCTTTTCTCTCACTTTTCTATCCAACCAAATAAGAGAAGAGAAAAATTTCACTTTTTTTTCCTCTCATTTTCTTTCATACCAAACAATTAAATAATCATCTCATTTTTTACTCACTTTCTTTCTTTCTTTTTTCTTTCTTAAACCAAAAACAGTGTAAGGGTTGGACTCACTAAGCAAATGTACTCAGCACAGCCTGTGGCGTGTACAAAACTATTTTTGAAAACGAAAACTGGAGTTGAAGGTAGCTTTCTGTTATAGGATGGGGACGCTCTCCAATTCAATGTGTACTCTATTTGTTGTTTTCTGTTTCTCTGAAAAACAACTCCTGCTTGCTCCTTAAACACGAGGGCTCCAAATTCATGTCTAATAACAGTTATGCTACCAAAATAATTTTTTTTGATCAACATGCTACCAAAATAATTAAAATAACAGTTGCATGATCAGGTAACAAGGAGTCCATATATCGTAAATTTAATTTCATGAACAATTTATTTTTTACTGTAATAATTTAAAACATTTTAGTAAACATAAATATAATTGTCTTAAAAGTTTAAATATCTAACATAGTTGTGTTTATTAGTACGACACTTTGACCCTCAGGTAGGTAATGCTTAGTAGGCAATTTTTTTATGGTGGGCAAGCAGAAATTTGGATGGGGTGTAAATTATTTTCCGAACAGATCTAAGGTGTCACAGTGAAACTAACTAATCCGTCGATTTATAAATACTGTTCAGAAACAAATTCAATATAACGTAAGACATTAAAATAGATCATATAACTCTTAAATCAGCCTCAGTGTAAATAGTCTTATCTAATTACGGACATCGTCAAACTTTCAGTTGATATACAAGCCTCTTTAGTAGTAAACAAACGATGGTAAGGATCAATTAAATAATGGATGAAATATACCAAGGCAGTTTGGTTCGCCCTTTGGTCACAAATTCTAGATACAAATTGCATTATGCAGGGGGCACCACTGCATCAGCAGTCTTCTAACAATACTCATACTGTCATATTAGATGAGGAACCAGCTTGCAGCTCAAGATAAGACATAGTTAGCTACCATGTCATTGCAATATTGTGAATGAGAAATTGAGTGATTTCCATGTTCTTGCATCATTAAGCTGTCAATCAACGACATAATTAGGAGCCACGGCTAAAATCCGGTCATTTCTAGATACCGATGGTGGTTGCTCTGCACCTGCAGCTTCTGCTGCTTCTTGCCTACCATCATCCACCACTATTAAATAGCCCTCTCTTCGAACCAAACTCTACAGTACAAGTGTTCGATATGGTTAAACATGTCATATAGACCTAACAATAATATACTAAATTCTTATATAAAACGAATGTATACCTCTATAATAGCTTTAATTTTGGAAACTTCTGCCGACGCCTCCTCCATGGAACTATAAACGTTTTTCTCATTTTGCTGGTTTACATACCATTTAATCAAATCTCGTTGCCTCATCCCAGCCAAACCAGTTCCTGCAATTAACAAGCCCACAGAAATTTCATTTTCAATATAATGGATCATATAATTGTACACCAGATAAAAAAGGATTGCTGTATCCCTGGCAAAAATTTAGCAAAGGGTACTCAGAGCATCAGAACTTGAATAAAATATACAGGTCCTTTAAATCAAAGGATAATTAATTGAGTATTTCAAAACGTTATTAGTATTCAAATATTAAATACTATAAAGGTTTCGCGGGGCCACCTTCTTGCAAAACAGTTTCTTCATGCTGTCTAAGACACATGATAAGGGCCCTGGTAACTCTCTGAAAATATTCATCACTTATAATAAGTTTCTTCGCTTGGGGGTTGGATCCATCTGCTGCATTTTCTGCAAGATAACAAAACCAATTCATAATTAAGATTTTTTTATCAAGATAGATAATTTCAAGGTGAAATGGGTAAGAGACACCTCACCATTAGTTCCAGCAGCTTGCTGAGCCTCAGTGTTTCCCACTTGACCATCAGCATCTCTATTATTATCATTTCCATCACCACCACTACCTGTGCTGTCATCCCGGTTTTCTTCTTGAAACTCAGACAGATCAATCTCACTGGACTCCACACTGCATGAAAAAGTAACATGCAGTAATGTACAGCTATCACCAAAAGCAAGCTCCCAAAATAAAGATTGAAAAATAGGTAAGCAAGAAATATTTATCCTACCTTATTACAGATGTTTTCAGCAGTTTTACAGCAAGATTAACATGACGAGGTTGTACCTGTTACAAAATTCTTTAGACCAGGGAAAGGAAAATATGTAATGTTATGCATACTGATAAGCCTCCAAAACTTAACACACCTGATTTTCCAAATGAGTCCTTGCAATGGCCTCAGACAGCCTGATCAATGCTTCCAACTGCCTAACTGTCATACGATATGCAACCCTACTCCCAGGATTTGTATCACCTCTACGGAGACTAACATAAGATTCTACCAACAGTTTTCTGGCATCTGATGTCAGCTGCATTACTCAGGCTATTTAGAAATATGAAGAAAGGCAAAATTATCTCCATTCAGGAAAATACTTTGTCCAAAAGACATAAACGAGTCATCAAACCTTTGGTTTAAGAGTTTTTGCATAAGCTATATAACGCTTCAGTTCTGCTGTAGTGAATGTTGGGGCAAGAGCAGCTTCATGCTTTTGATGAACTCTGACAATATGATGAGCTATGTGATAATCTGTCTGATCGTCTGGGTCATCAATCATAACATATACAAGATCAAATCTTGAAAGTATAGCTGGTGGAAGAGCCACATTATACTGAGAAAAATAAAAATTAAAGCAGTTAGGCCAAGTTGTCCTTAGATGAGTGAGGCAATAACCCATGCATTCTGTAAATAATGGCAAGTGCTGAAGAATACCAAGTACAAGAACCACGTACCTTAAGTGGTTTAGACTTATCATAGCGTCCCCCAGCAGGGTTGGCAGCAGCAAGAATGGAAGTACGAGCATTAAGTGTTGCTTGTATTCCTGCTTTTGTGATACTAATAGTCTGCTGTTCCATGGCCTCATGAATTGCAACCTTCAAGCATATCAAATATGAGACACTTGCCAATTCATGACCATGGGATGCCAAGTTAAAAATTTAATCTTACCTGATCTCTGATGTCCATCTTGTCAAATTCATCAATGCAACAAATGCCGTTGTCCGCTAGCATCAAAGCACCAGCCTGAAAACAAGTTTAAAGTTTTGCTATTATCAGAAAACAAGAAGCCAGTGGCGAATATTAAACAATAGATAATGATATAACACCATAAAATATTATAAAGAAGTGCCTCTCTCCTTTGCAGTTCTTCTATGCCTTACTCGGGAAGCATCTCAGTCATGTTTCATAAATAGTTTTCATGCTACACTTTGTATACTCATTGCAACACCATATAAACAGTTAGGCATGCCTAAAATTCACAATCCAAGATGATGGGTAGACAAACTTCAAATATGCAGCACTCATTGATGAGAAATGACCTCGCCAAGATCCCTGCTCTAACTTAGTTCTCTGTAAGCATGTATGGTAAATGTATGTAACATTTTACTTTTCCTCGACATATTTCTTTCCTGGGAGTACTTTCAACCTAAAGCATGCCTCAACACTTTTAATATGCTTATCAAGAAAGAGAGACAAATATTGCACTTGTTTTATCCAACTTAAACTAGGCATATGCTATACATTGTTTTACATGCCACACTAAAACACAAATGACTACAATCTATGGAAGTTTTCAAGTACAGGGCAGTCCCATTCAGCTTCCTTGATTGAGAGTACAACTAACTTTGGAACTTTCGATTAGTAAAAAAAAGCTGCATGTTACTGACCTCGATGCAAAACTCCCCAGTTTCTGGTTCCTTGGCAACAGTTGCAGTCAAGCCAGCAGCAGATGATGATTTTCCAGATGTATACACAGATCTTGGAACTATGCCTGAAGTATACCTAAAATGATAAACTAGCATATATAAGCCATTCAATCTGCATAAACCAGTATAAAGTAACCAACAAAAAGAATAGGGGAGTACTTGAGAAATTGAGACTTCGCGCAGCTGGGATCTCCAACAATACAAACATTTATGTCTCCTCTGAGGTTGATACCTTCATGAGTTACTTTGTGGACACCACCCATAAGCATAAGAAGGATTGCTCGCTTTATTTCTTGATGACCAAAAACAGCTGGAGCAATGCTGTCAATAAGTTTACCGAAGAAACCTGGAGTGTTCCTCATTCGTTGAACTTCATTTAGTTCCTGTTCCTGTCAAACCAACCAGTCAAATATAGGGTTAATTATTTTTTTCTGGAAGAAAATTAACCAAGAGAGTATGTGCGTGTAGTGAAGAAAAAATGATCAGGTTAAGAACTGCAATAAATGATGAAAAGGAATGAACAAAAGAATTCAACCGGTATTACATATAATATATAGAATTTAGATTGATAGATATTGGGGAAAGATAAGGCGAATAGTGATCAACCTAAAATATGCCACTTGATTAAAGCAAATGGAAATCGAAAATAATGCTCAGTTATTGACTAAAGCATTTATCAACATTTTTTTACATCAACATGAGCATTCAACGAGTTTAATGATGGAGATAACACCACCAGTTACAGCTGATATAAAAATTTAAACCAGATGGTGACATATTAATGTTTCTAGATATAGTGCATTGTGAACTAACGGTAAATTGTTGATCATCTTCATCAGCATCCCTCTTTCTATTCATGACATCTGCTCCTCTTCTACCATCAGAAATCTGAAATATACACATCCGTCACAAATCAACTATCACATCACATGAACATATAATTCCCATTAGCAAGTCACAACTAACCAACCTGAACAGAGTTGGCAATAAAAGCTAGACGATAGGAGAGGTCTCTGACTCCCAAGGCCCTAAGGCCACTCACACCTTCATTTCCAGCTGTAGAACCCTTGCGTTGAGAAGCTTCCCGACGGCATTCTGATCTCTCCCCAGGGGATGCTAATGCCATTATGTCAGGTATAACAACTAAAGTTCCTGTAAAAATCACCCTGCAAGGAGACAGAATATGATTGATTATTATGTCATTCAAAACTTGACAAGCAAAATTTCATTTGGGGCAACAAAAGCCTCACGTGTCACCAGCCCTGGCTTGTTCCACTATCTCGTGACGAAGAATAACATCCAATGACCTAGGCAGAGAGCCTGCAGGTATCTCATTAGATGTCTCCTGCATTCTAACCCTTTGCCAGTCAGTAAATTTGCTCTCTTGGCGCAGTAGAGCCCACTTTGTTCGATTGTTACAGGTTGCATTCACACAGATTATTGGCTGCAGTGGCATTACATCAATAAGGAACAGTCAAATCGAAATCAAAATATGAAGCACATGAATACAGATAACAGTGAATTATAATCAAAAGCCACATGCAGATAACATGATATTCATAATATGGCCTAAATTAAAGAAATAATAATTTGTTAACCACCTCAGTATACTTGAACTGTTGTTCAACATTCTTTATAACCCCACCGCAATCTAAGCACTTGAAAGTCCCCTGGAGAAGCTCAGGTCGAACCTCACTTGTCCTTGTTACCACTCCGGTCACAGATGCTAGTCTTCCAATTTCTGATGTAGTCAATTCCCTTAACCTGCACATGGTTAATAATTGGTGAACAAAAATAATTGTTTGAAATAGAACTAAAAAAAAATTATGTAGCCCAAAAAAGAAGAAAACTATAAGACACACGTGCATAAACTTGATTTAATTCCATTGAGAACTCACTCACTGATGTATGCCCTAGTAAAACTAATACTATCATAGATAATTGAAACAACCAAAAGCACCAAAGCCTCCATTGTCAATTAAAATTAAAATTACATAAAAATAACAAATTCAAATTTATTTAATTAAAAAAAATGGAAAAGAAATTCACACACCGCTTAACGATTGGAATATTGTAAAAGGAAACATTGATGTCCGTATTAGGGTTATCGTCAGATATGAAGTTTGGCTCCAGCTCCATAACGAATCTCTTGCATGCGTTCTTCAAATATGGTTCAAATCTATCATCAACACACACATAATAAGTCTTATTGTCCCAAATCTTAAAATGAAAAATTAGGGTTTGAAGAAAAAGAAACCTCAAATATTCATCGGAGATAGCTTTCTGGAGAAGATCACTGAATCGGATGACGTTTTCGAAATCAATGAACATAGTGTTCGATTCGTTGGCTCTCATAGTTTCTATCTCCGCTTCGTAACGAAGCTCGTTCCGATTCCCAGACCTGAAGCTGATTTTCCAAAAAAATTTAAAAAATACAGTTATTTATTATTATATTAAGAAGAATAAGGAGAAGAATATGAGGAAGAAGAAGAAGAAGAAAACCTCTTGAGGAATTCAAGGAAAGCGTTCTCAACCCTAACGGCTTTCTCGTCTACTATGAAACCGCCGTATGCTTCCATGTTTCTTTGCTTTCACTTTCTTCTTCCGAACCTAATCGCCGCCGCCTTATGCTACGGTGTTTGGAGGGTTTCTATTATGCTTCGCTTCCAACTACTCACTCCAACAAATGGAAGCGCTCTTTCTCTGTGGCGGGAAAACCATAAAGGGAGCCAACGATTTCCCGCCAAACTTCAGCTTTGAGGGCCTCTGACTCGGATGTTGGGCAGTATTTTTATTGGGCTCTTAACGGGCCAACGTTTTTTCTTTTTCATTTGTTGCTATCCACTCGCCCATTAGGATCTCGCTGTCTCTCATTGAACATTACTCTCTCTGTTTTTTTATTTTTTATAATTCATGTCAATCACATGCTTATTGAAGTGGCAAAGCTAGAACTATCACTTTTTACCAAAAAACAAAGCTAGATGTTTTTTTTTGGGAGCAAAAATTAAATCTTAGCTTTTGATTGGGCCGATTATATGTAGTTTTTTTTAAAATAAATATGAGGATTTGAATTTTGAGTCCATGGCAGCTTCTTTTCCTCCTTTATTTTTTTTTATATGGCATACATATATACATCGGATTTTATTACTTTGACTTATTTTGTATATCATGTGCTAGAATATCTAGTCAATATAAATTTTGTGTCATAGTCCCAATGATAATTGGGTTGGAACAAAGTTGACTTGAATTTTTTTAGTTAACATGTCATTGGTACAATATTATACCATTATAAATAGTGATTAATCTATGATAGGGGACCTAAATAATATTTAAGGGTTGTCAATCTAACCAGATTTTCTTCATACCCAAAAGTCATAAGTCAAACTGCTGACCACTTGGTTAAGAGGTTCGAACTCGTTAAAACTTGGATCAACCACGTCTTGCTAAATTTGACTTGAATTTGGGTTAAATATATAACTAAGTTATAAAACTTTAATAATAACAACTATAATTATATATTACCAAATAATATATTTTTAAACAAACTATATAAATATAAAAAAGTAAAAACTATATATCATCATATTATCATTAATATATTAATTTAAAAGCAAAAAGGTCATAATTCACACTTTATTTTGAACAAATTATTACATAAAAATCCGAATATGACTCAATTAGCTTCTACTCAGATCTTGAGTACCCTTACTCCAAAAAACTACATCAATAGGGTCATATAATACATCAATAGGGTCATCTAATATTAGATACATTAAAATTCATTTCTCAATGTCAATTTATCAAATTAGTCTTTTAAATTTTTAATGTTAATTTTGGATAACAAATTGGTCCTATCAAAACATGACATCATATATATATATATATATATATATATATATATATATATATATATATATATATATATATATATATATATATATATATATATATATATATATATATATATATATATATATATATACATACTTACTTAAAACTCAGGTTTGGATTGTGAAAAAATAAGAAAAACATTTGCTCAATTTTAACTCATTCATTTAAATTAGTCAAAAATTTTAAAGTTTGGGTTTTTAAAATATGAAGCTTGTGTTGATTCATTTACTGCTTGATTGTTTGTGTCCTTTATCAAATTTATTTTTTAATTTTATTTTAATTTTATTAATTTATTATTTAACAAACATCTTTATCTTAAAAGATGAAATAAGAACATAATAAATAAATTTCAATTCTTCAAGTAAATTTAATAAATAGAATTATAATTTTTCAGATAAATATAATAATAAGCTTGGAATCCTCCAAGTAAATGTAATGAATAAAATTACAATTCTCCAAGTAAATGATCAGATAAAATTACAATTATTTAGGCAATGCACATATATACGAGTTATTGGAAGCTACTATTGTTAATATTATAAAATTTGAGCTTGACTCATTTAAATAATTAAATAATTACGTCTAACGTCAAATTCGAGCTTATTTGTTAAGCTAAACAAATGGACTTAATTGGTTTTTAATGAATTCGGGTTTGAAGAATTCATGAATATCTCAACTCATCTATACTTAAAAATTAATAATATTCTTTTTTTAAAGCGTATTTTACTTTTAAAAGATTTCAACGTTAAACAAAAAAAAAAAAAAATTCCCCAAACAAGGCCATAAAATATGGGGGATACATTTAATACAAAATAAGTATTTAATCACTAAAATTAGAGCCCGTTTGTTTAAGATTAAAAAATAAATGATTTTGACACAAAATAATTTTTTTACAATAAAAAAAATCAATTTTTGAAATAGTAGTTAGTTATAAAAACGGATTTTTTCCCAAAAACTAATGAAAGTTACTTTTGATTTTAACCATGGAAATGATTTTTTTTTCTGCTTTTCATTATTTTCAAAAGCAAAGACAAATATACTAAAAGTTTTAAAAAATGATTATTTAGTTAAAAAAATGATTCTTTTCAAAAAAAATAAACAATAACAAACGCACTCTTAATTTGTTTGAGTTAACTGTTTTTGCCATTGTGGCCCAATTAGGTTTCTGACAATTTTATTGTGACTAAGTTTGGTCCTTAGATATATATTTTTTTATCATTCCGATCATCATATCACCCCAATCTATATATGATAAAGCACATATTAGACAATAAGAGTGATAGGAGTGATCCGACAATAGGTATTCAATAACTAAATTGAGTCATGATAAAATTTTCAGGGATCAAATTGGGTCGCGATAATAAAGAAACGTTAACTCAAACGGAACCAAATTGATCGAATATGACAAAAAGATCACCTTTGTAAATTCCAGGGACTAAATAGTTTTTTTTTTATTCCAAAAAAAGTGTCACCAATATTTTTTTCAAGTCTGTTTGGAGCTTTATTCTTTGGGGAAAAAAAATAAAGTAAGGACCAAATTTAGACACGTATTTGGTCCCTGAAAAATACCTATTCAATTCTCAAGAGTCTTAAATATCGATTAAATTAATCCTTTTTAAGATGATTTTGAGGGACATTTTGGTCCTTATTAAAAACTATTTTCACCGAAATTTAAGATTCTTAAAGATTAAATTAATATTTTTTATTTTTCAGAAACTGAATGCATCTCTTGGTTTTTCGTCGGGATCAATTTGGTTATTTTACTCTGAAAATTATGTGGATAAGAAGGAGACGTCTACAAATATCAAAAGAACTTAAGGAACTCTAACCGAAAGTTGAACATTAAGCTGATTTTTGCTACTCAACCGTAAATTGTTTTTGAACGTTGTACAATTGATGTGCTTTATGTGTAAAGCACGTTAACGTGGTTTGCCTAAGCTTTAACGCTTCTGTAAATAATTAAAAGAAAGGGAAGTTAACGTGAATCAAGCATAAAATCCGGAGAGTTAGAAACTGCTAACCTAAGAGGAGGGGGTCGGTTACGTGGTCCGCTTGTTGGGAAGGTGATTAATTACCGGGGGTGTAAACGAATCGAGCCGAGTACTTAAAGCTTGAGTTTGTCTTGTGAAAAAAAGGAGAAGTTCAAGCTTGAGCTTGGCTTATTACAAAAAAGTAAGGCTTGAGCTTGGCTTGTATAACTCATTTATAACTTAATTATTTTAGAATTTATGAAAAAATTTCTTTAACAAATAACCATGCATAGTTCCATAATATGAAAATTTTGCATTTAAAATTTAATTAAAATTTTAACAAAAATGAAACTCAAATAGTGCCCGTTTAATTCCTCTTATTTTAGTGCCTTTTTTTTTTTTGCTTGTAGTCGTATGTTAGTAACTTAGTACTATAATAGGATACAATGGTTTTCTTTATATTAGATATTACGGGTAGGCGGTGGAAAAACTTTTCATTAGGATAATTATAAAAAAGTATTGGGAGTGGGTTTGACTATTGGGCCCAAAAAAATTGGACTATAATCAGGTTGGTTGGGACCCAACCATTAATTTTCCAAGTTTTTAGTGTATGAAAGAGGGGTCTATCCATCAACAATTCGTTAAGAAAGAGGAAGCAAATAAAAAACGTGATAGTATTAATATATATAATATATTATGACATATAAATTTTTTTGGTCATATATATATATAGGGGGCGACTAAAGCGAGATAAGTGTTTTATTGTGAAAGTGGGAGGAACAAATCTGGGTCATTAAGCCATACATGAATGGTCAGGATTAGAAGTTAGTTGGTGGTCATGTGATCACTTAAAAAAGTCACATGAATTTATGTTCTAATCTTGACTATTCATGTATGATCCAAAGGTACAAATTTACTCATCTCATCTCTCATAATAACATACTCCTCTCACTTGAGTTGTTCCCTATATATATATATATACACGAGCTATTCGCGAGCCCTTAATGTCGAGCGCTTGTGCTTGGTTCATTTAAATAATTGAGCTCACTCTCAAGCTTGGGTTTGTTTATTTAATTAAACAAACGAGTTTCATCGAGCATTTAACGAGTCAAGCCCGGGTAGTTCACAAATAGCTCAACTCATTTACACCCCTGTTAATTACTGATGACCTCATATATGCTCAACCTATTGGCCTGTGTCCCTGCTCTCTATGTACGTTTTTTTGCTACTCACAATATTTTTGTTATCATGTGCAATACTGCTATATCTCTAGGTTGTTTTACTAACTTCCATTCGCTTTTCTTTTTTAGAATGCTTCATTCATTTTTCTTGTCTCATGTTACTATTGATATAACCAAATAAATATGTTATTCCACAATTGCCTGAAACAATATCTGCACAACCATATGACAGAATGGTGAGTCTAGATGCATATTTACAGATAGCTAGCTAGACATTACAAATATTGAATGCATATGCACCCTTGATACCTACAAATATTATACTTGATTTAGGAATATATCCCAAAAAGCTTAAGCAACGATTTATTGTGCATTCAATTGATAATAATTATAGATCAATTGAAATCTCTGGAAATATTGAAAGTGACATCTAAGTTATCAACCATTTGGTTCATCCATGGTATCGGATGTAAAAATTGATAATTGATTGGCAAGGATTTTGTGCTCATTAATTGATTAATTGAAGAGTCAATTCATAGATAACAACTTAAGCTTTGATTTCATCTACTACACCTTTGATTCTTAGTCAAACTAGCTAATTACACCATGATGGACATTAATTATATCATATCTTATCTAGGATTGAACTCCTCTAAAATCAACTTGAATGTAAAGTGAAAAACTAAAGATATATCCACAACTGATCAGTTAAAATGAGTTGATATATTTTAATTAATTAAGGATGAATGTATCTTTATTTTCGAAATCCCTTATCTAAGTGACAACACGATTCACCATATGAACCATCTCTGTGGATGACTCATTCTTGTTCCTCATTTCAGCTTTCTGTTCCACCATTTTAGTATACATGCCATAGACATAAGAGCAGAATCCCCACATGCACAAAACAGTAGCCACAGCCTTAACACCACCAAACACATCTCTGAACACCACCACCCCTCCTACCACATTCATGGACACCAAAGCAGTCATGCATACTCCCCCAGTTAATGAAGATGTCAGAAACACCATTCCTGCAGTGCCCATAAAGCAAAATTGCCAAGTCACTATATTTGCCATAACTGTCACCCAGTAAACAGTGGATCCCTTATCAAAAACTCTTTGGCTTTCTTCCTTAATTTGATAAAGTCCACCATCACATAACATGCCTGTGGTGGCCAATGTTGTTGCTGCAATCTCCACTATAAGCTGCATTTCCATCACCATTTCATAACAATAGACCTTCTTATAAATGGTCTCCAATACAGGCATATATAAGGCAAACAACAAACCTGCACCTATTGTGCAAAAGAATCCAATGAAGTACTTCTTTCTTGTGAGCTCGTTTGGTTTCTCATGACTAGAATCTAAGCCAATAAGGAGGGAGCTTAATGTAAGAAGGATGACACAATTAAGATTAGAAAAAGTTATTTTTTGTTTCACAATGATAACAGACAGAACAAGATTGAAGCCCAATTGGGAGGATAGTAAAAGGGCAGATGTTGAAACAGGAAGATATGAATTTCCCCATGAGAAGAGAAGATTGTTTAATCCAAGCAAAAAACCAACCAAGATGGATAAAATTAACATCTTTGGGCTAAAATCAGTAAAGGGTTTCCTCTTAGTGAATTTAAGGAGATAAGGGAGACAAATTGGGATGAACAGGATAGGAAAGCCTGTAGATTGAACCCAAGTTGAAACCCATTTGCTTGAACCTTTGTGGATGAAATAGTACTTAGAGAGCATACTTGAAGAAAGGGAACCCACAAAGAGCATTAGGTAATTAATCACCAAAAGGGGCATGTACCTCTTGTTAGTGCTACACTTTTGATCTGCATGTAGCAGCTGCATTTTGTTGTCCATGGATGGAGATAGGTGTAGATGTGCTTCTTCTCCACATTCTTGATCAATGGATTCAATGTCACTCGGGTCGTTCTTGACAGGGGTCATGCTGATGAGAGGTTGATGATGCAGTGTTGGGACTTGTGATGTAACCTCCATGGACAAGAGACTAAATATATGCGCGAGATGAAACTTCCACAGCACAACACAGCCTCTGTATTTATATAACTATGTATTTTCAATGTAAACTTTTCTTATATGAATTTTTTAATCAATATCAATATTCTTAAGACACTCGTTAACAAGATCCTTAATTATAATGCATGATAAGCGTAAAAAAAATTTATACTAATACTAATAATTAATATTGTCAAATTATTAAAAAAATTATAGCTTTTATGGGTAATAACTTAAAGGTTATATTTCTTCTAAAAAAAAAGCTTAAGGCTATGTTTGGGAGTTTTGAAGAGGATGGAGTGAAGTGGTTAGTAATGGAGTGGTTTAGGATGAAATGGAGTGGGGTGGTGGAAATATCCTACTCTATTGTTTGAAAGTTTATGAGAAAATCTCAAACCCCCCCAATTTGAAGGGTATAAAAATTGGGGGTTTGGATGGTTTGGGATGGTTTGGGTTACCATCCCACTCCATTACTTAATAAACTCCCAAACAATGGGTTAATACCTTTTAACCACTCAACTCCATTATTAACCATCCAACTGCATCCTCCCAAACATAGCCTAAAGGTTATATATGAGTGATACGTGATTAATCGACAATATAAAAAATTTTATGCTAGCAGTTGTATCAAAATTAAACTATTAGTTTTATGTATAAAATAGGAGAAAATGCAAACATACTCCTTAAACTTTAGCTTATTTGCAAATAAGCATTATCAACTATTGATTCTTCCCAATTAATCTCAAACTTTAAGCATTAGTGAAATTAGTCATTTTGTTAATCCAAAGTTAATCACTAAAGATAATCGAATCCAGGCGTCCATTTTCCTTTAATCTGAACCGTTGATTGCATTTACTTTTTTATTTTTTATTATTTTTTAAAAAAGGAAAAACAAAATAGAGAAGGTTTGCTTGAGGAGTTTTCTCTTTCTTCTGTTTTCTTCTTCTTTCGTTTCTCTGGTCTATACCTTCAATTATCTCCTTCTTCTCGGGTAAACAAGAGAATGTTTTAGATACCAATGTCTCTTCAAGTGAGGGCCGGAAACCGCCGGAAGAAGGAAGAGGAGGAGGAAGGAAGAAAGGAGGAAGGAGGAAGGAGGAGAGAGAGAGAGAGAGAGTGTGTGTTTCTCTCTCTAAAACCAAGATTCTGATTGCGATTTCCCACGACTCATGGCGGATACCTATCGCCGTCAGTGCAAAACTGATGGAAGGGACCAAAATGAAAACTAAAAAAAAAGATAAGGGACCAAAACGGGGAGAAAAAAAAATAAGGGGCTAAAATGAAAACTAAAATAAAGATAAGGAACCAAAATAGTGATTGAACTATAAAAAATGATAAAGTGTTATGGTAGGACCCGTAAAAAAAGAGTTAAGCAACTTATTAAAGTTACATCATTGAAGATGCTCTTAAAGCATTGATTAGCATTTGGCCATTTGCCTAATACTTTTTAGTTTTTGACATGATCACTATTCACCATGTGTCCGCCATTTGCCCGTCCGCCATAATTCCATGGTAGAGTTTTAAGAGTTTAATTTATGTACGTTGTCAATGTAAAAGGTTTTTATATTAACATCCAATAATTTTTTAACAAATCAATATTAATTAATGTCAATGTAAATTTTTTTACATACTGACAATATATACTGGAGTATTTTAATTCGAGTAGTAATTACTAGAGCTGGGTATACGGGCCAGCCTGATCCGTTTAAGCCCAGCTCGCATTCACCCGCAATTAAACGGGCTGGACCGGGTTGGCCCGCGTAGCTTACGGGCCTATATTTTCTCTAGTCCTCGTCCTCGTCCGGCCCACCTAACCCGAGGGTTAACAGGCCAGCCCACGAACTCATTTAAAATTGAAAATTTGTTTTTTTTTAAAATTTAATTATTTTAAAAAAAAATTATTAGAAGCATGGGTCCTAAATATCCAAAATCATATAGAGAAAATTTACCAGAAGTAGTAATACTTGCAAAATTCACTCAATTTTAACTAACCTGAGAAGTAAAAATTAGCTCACAATAGCTTATATATGATTTAATTTAGTTATAGGGTTGAATTAAATATTTAAACTTACAAATAAGGATCAATTGCACAAACGACATCCCAAATAAATAGTCACTTACATATAATAATTATTTTTTCATTATAAAATGCATAATATATTCATATATTATTAACCTATATTTTGCATTAATATTTTTGGCCTGCGGGTTGGCCTGCTAACCGCTGACCGAACCCATATAAACCGCGAGTTAAATGGATCGGGCTAAATAAGCCTGTATTTAAACGAGCCTACAATTTATATGATCCTAACCCGCACGGATCACTGATTAAACGGACCGTTCGCGGGCCGATGCCTATATACCCGGCTCTACTAATTACCTTGCCGCGATGATCTGTGATCCGCCATTCATAAACACTGTCATATGATCCCATCAGTATTAATGGCTATAGATATCATTTAGGATGATAGCTCCCAAACATTAATTATTATGCCATATGAGGATATTTTTTATATCATAATTAATGTGTAGCATTCAGGAAAAAAGATGACTATACATAAAATCCTTGTTTTTTTATGCAGAATAGGCAATATTGCATATTCTTTCCTTGGACTAGTTTTTGCTTTAAGACCAAAATAAGGACACACCTCTCATATTAGCATAATAGCATGTGTATTTGAGAAAGTTAGACTACTTTTTTTCTTCCGATAATGGATAATAAACTTGCACATCGACCAAGATAATTAAGTCTCAGAAAATTAAAGACCACCAACTATCCACTTAGTACATTTAAGAGAACAATTAATTCTCCAAAAGTGGTCAACCAAGCTTTTAACTATGAACCCAAAAAGTCTAGATAAAACTTCAAACGTTACAGTTTCATCAAACAATTCACGCTGAGATATGACAGATGGTTCTCGATGAGGCTGACAACAAGAAAAAGAAACTGGAAAGTGGAAAGAAACCTTCATGAACTGATCCGTTAAAGATTATATCAAACAGAAACGTTGTGTTTTCCCGAGAAAACTTCATTTATCTCTCTCATTTCATCATTACTCTCATCAAAATTGAAGGTTACTTCACCAACCCCAACACTGCATCACCATGACCACTGTCAAGAACCATACAAGTGACATTGAATCCATTGATATTCAAGAAGGTGGAAAAGAAGCACATCAAGGTCTACCTTCATCCATGGAAAACACAATGCAACTGCATGCAGACCAAAAGTGTAGCACTAACAAAAGGTACATGCCCCTTTTGGTGATTAATTACCTAATGCTCTTTGTAGGTGCTGTCTCTTCAAGTTTGCTTTCTAAGTACTATTTCATCCATAAAGGTTCAAGCAAATGGGTTTCAACTTGGGTTCAATCTGCAGGCTTTCCTCTCTTGATCATCCCAATTTTCCTCCCTTATCTCCTTAAATTCACCAAGAGAAAGCCTTTCACTGATTTCAATCCAAAGATTTTATCGCTATCAATCTTTGTTGGTATTATGTTAGGAATTAATAATCTTCTGATCTCATGGGGAGTTTCATATCTCCCAGTCTCAACCTCATCTCTTGTGCTATCCACCCAACTGGTTTTCACTCTTATTCTATCTGCCATCATTGTGAAACAAAAGATAACCTTCTCAAACCTAAATTGTGTCATCCTTATTACCTTAAGTTCCATCATTCTTGCCTTAAATTCTAGCAATGAGAGACCAAGTGGAGTCACCCAAAAGAAATACTTCATTGGGTTCTTCTGCACAATTGGTGCAGGTTTGTTATTTGCCTCATATTTACCAGTGATGGAGATGATTTACAAGAGGGTCTATTGCTATGAAATGGTGATGGAAATGCAACTCATAATGCAAATTGCAGCAACAATATTAGCCACCATAGGCATGAAATGGGATGGTGGATTTTCTGAGATGAAGGAAGAAAGCCAGAAAGTTTTTGATAAAGGATCCAAAATTTATTGGGTGACAATTGTGGCAAATATAGTTACTTGGCAACTTTGCTTTATGGGCACTGCAGGAATGGTGTTTCTTACATCTTCATTAACTGGGGGGATTTGCATGACAGCCCTGTTGTCCATGAATGTGTTGGGAGGGGTGGTGGTGTATAAAGATGCATTTGGTGGTTTGAAGGCAGTGTCCACTGTTTTGTGCATGTGGGGATTCTGCTCTTATGTCTATGGCATGTATACTAAAATGGTGGAACAGAAAGCTCAAATGAGAAACAGGAATGAATCATCCTCGGAGTTGATCCCAATCGTTAATCGTGATGCAACTCATTGAGCTATGTAGATTTTTTTTTTAATATGTAAATGTTAATAATTAGTGTGTTGTGTTAGTAATTAGCTACCTAGACTTCGTTAAGATTGTAGCTTCTAAATTTTCATGTTGAAATAATTAGCTAGTTTGGTTAAGGATCAAAAGGTCACTTGAATCCTTGTAGTCAATTTATATATATATATTTTTCTATCTATTGTATAAACGCAAATTGTTGCTTATTTATGAATGTATTCTTCAATTAAACAACACTAATTCCACGGCAATCAACTAAATGATGAGATCTATACACCATGAAACAGATGCAGTGGATAACTTTGGTATCAGTACTGTCAATATTTCCAGGCAGGTAAGTTGATCATAAATTTGGCGTAACTTTGCTACCTATAACTTCGGTATCACGAGAAATAGTTGCTAAAGTTTCTCGTGATCTTAAAATGAGTCACGTATGCTGAATACATAAGATGCATGGAACGTTTGTGTCAAGCTCTATGCAGATAAGATATCTAGGCCGCTCATAGATAGAGACCAACTTTAACAATATTTACAAAACACAAGACTAAGTCAAACTAGATTAAATTGGATCGAAATAGAGACCAACTCAGATCGAACCAAGAATCAACTCGAACCAGACCAAATCAAATTAGATCGGACCAGATCAGGTCAGCCCGGATCAAACCGGACTGGATTATTTACCAAAAAAAAAGTTTCAATATCAATAACAAAATTGCCTTAACTAAAATCGATTTTTCTAATTTGAGCAACCTTGTACATGTTAAGAAATCAAAAATAGAAATATTGTGTTGAATATTGTGTATCCAAATCCTTGAAAATTTTAAAACTACTCTTTCTGATACAATATTTCTATATTTTGATTTCTTAACATGTACAAAATTACACAGGTTAGAAAAATCGAACTAAAATTTCAAAATTTTGATGCCACTTTATGTCACACGATTAGCAAACTCATACATATTTTAAAATAGACACGAAAAAAAGTATTTTAAGCTCCATTTTAAAATAAACTCTCAGATTGTGATTTGCAGAATAATTTACAAAATTAACTAATTAAGTGCAACAATTCCATTACATGTGCAGTATCAAATGTTCAAAATAACTGAAAATAATTTTGATGACTAAAACCACATTGGAGAACAAGAGTCCCAACAACATCGTAATCACCCACGATTTATGATTTTCAATAGTCTTCAGAAAATTCTATTAAAAAAAATGGGTTTCGGATGAAAAATATACAACACAATACCATGCCTTTTAACAACAAATTAAAAAAATGGGTTTCGTGAATGATCTCGCAGAAATGTTTTTGTAGTACTATTTAATTAACATTTCTCTTCATAATATCCTTTACGTGTAATGGGCGTACGGAAGTAACGGAACTTGAATTATCAGGTTCACTCTAAAGTTGATTCATCTTGACCACAAACGTTGAATGAATCTTATGACTCCCGAACATAATATACGTGACTCAATTTAGGATCTCAGAAAACTTAAGCAACAGATTTCTTGTGATATACCAAATTTAAGATCAGCTTACCTGAGAGAAAATATTGATAGTGATATTAATGTTATAAAGTCTATTTCATTCACTATAAGAATTAAGGTGTTTAGTTAGATCCACAAATTGGCATTTTTCTGTTTCTGTTACTAGCAGAGCTGCTAATTCAGTAGCAGATATGCTAGCCTTCATGGGACATTCAGCTTCTTTTGATATTTCTGTTTTAGATTATTCTTTTACCCTGTTGGATTTGATTATTACTAAAGACTTGGGAGGATCTGTCCTCCTACTCTTGTTGTTTAAATATAATCTTTTTGTTATAAAAAAAAAGAAAAAGAATTAAGGTGTTTAGTATTCGAATTTGGCTGTTAAGTATAAAAATTCGGTCACTATATTACTGAATTAGCGACTAAACTATGATGGTTACGAAAAGTCTAGTCACTAACGACTTAGAGGCAAAATTCATATTTCGGTCACAATCAGCCACTAATTTTTTCGATCGTTATTTGACATTTTTCTTGCCGTGATTGCTTATAGATATCGTTAAGTTAAATGGCATGAATTTAGTGTTCTCTAATTGAAGAATTAATTCATAAATGAAAAACAATTTGCGTTTATAATAATACGCGAGGCAACAATGTTATTGTTGCAACGTCATAAAGGATAAATTAGCAGATCTTTCAGCAGAGCAACAATGGAGACACCATTATCATGGCGCGATACCTTGAATTGAAGTTGTCCCTAGAAAAGGACTGAGAAACAAGCTAAAGACAAGTGCTATCAGATGGATGCATGCATTGGACATGTCGTCCATGATTGTAGAATTGCAAAAAAAAAAAAAAAAAACTGAGAAAAAGAGCACAAAATAAAAGCTTGAAGGTGGAGATACTTCAAGGAGAAAACACGCAAGAATCGAAGCTTCGATCTTTTGATACCATATAGAACTGAGAGAAATGGAGAGAGGAAAAGAGTGTTCATGAATCTCCTTTCTGAATGAATGAAAAGTGATTACAAAATTACTGTTACAGTCAATACATACATGACTTGACACATTGATAGAAATAACAAACTTAACCTCCTCTATAACGAACTTAACAAATGTTGTAACTAACTTAACAGACTCCTAAATTAAGAGTCATATAATTTAGTACGATAATTCATGTTGCGAATTTTAACGAAAACTAAGGAGAGAGAAATTATGTTTTTGGAAGCGCTATTAATCAATTAAAGAGTAATATTATTTTGACACCCAAATTAAACACCATAGGGGGACACCCAAATTAAACATCATAGGGGGACACCCTAGTATTTTAGTAGGCTATGAATCACTTTACTTTTTCTCTTTCTTAATTTCATTTGTTCATAGCCTACTAAAACACTAGGGTATCCTCCATGGTATCCAATTTGGGTGTCAAAATAACATTAATCATAATAAAAGAGAAAAAGTCAAGACTGAGAAAAGAGAATAAATTGTACACGATACGAAATTCGCATTCGTATCTTTAAATATTTCTCAAAATATTTATATTTTGACTATAACTATTCAAGCAAAATTTAGTCTTAACCAAACTAGTAGTCACACCATTATTTAGATGCTACAATCTTATCATTGTCTACATAGTTCAAGGAGTCGCACCACTATTCACCATAAGGATCAAATCTAAGGATGATACACTCCCGCTTCTCACTTGAGCTTTAGTGCACATGCCATATGCATAAGAGCATAATCCCCACATGCACAAAACAGTGGACACTGCCTTCAAACTACCAAGCGCGTCTTTATACACCACAACCCTCCTAACACATTCATAGACAACACGTGTAACACTTAGTTTTCTCGCATCTTAACCTGTAATTATTTTCTATATTTTTATCGGGGATCCAGAAAATTATTTTGAGGGGAAAAAAATAAATTATATTTGAGATCTTCTATATCGAAGGAAGTTACGACGAAATTTTGAGTTTAAAACTCAAATGGAAACCAGTCTGTGTTTTGCAGACACCCTAACTTGACCCGAAACTGAGAAATTCTAGATTTTATCATTATTTTATTAATAAAGTCTATTTTTAAAATTTTCGCTTAAAAATAAAATATTATATTTTATTCGGTCGAATTTTGGCCAGAAACGAGCGGAAACCCTAATCGGGTAAAACGTCGGAGCTGGAAACGGAATCGCAGAGATAGGCTAGGAGGATCGGATCGATGAGTCACCCTGACAACTCACATGGGTGAGTCACCACATGTCATGATGGCATTTTGAAAATATCTAGATATTTATGCAAGCAAAAGACCAAAATGCCCTTGATCTTTTTGTAAATTTCAATTTGATCCAACAAGTTTTGGACCCTTTTGCCCTCCATAATTTCGAGCCCCTCTCTCTCATAAACATTATCCATCCATCATTCATTTTACTTAAACACCTAAAATCCTTTAGTTTCTAAGTCTTAAAGATCAAAGACTTGGTTTTTAGTTTCCTCTCAAATGTTCATCAATGTTCTTCATTTCTTTCTCATTTTTCACCAACTTAGAGACATGATCTCATGATTCTTAACTCATGAAACTTGTTCCCTGGAATCTTATCTTTACTTTGATCCATTTTGTTCCTTATTTCAAGAACATCCAAGTCTTCTTTCTTCTTCTATCAAATTTGACCATGACCCTAGCTTGGAGGTCCAAGCCTCATTTCAAAATTCTATGACCATATCCTTACTCCCCTACATCATCTAGACACTTTCTATTTCACACAAAAATCCTTTTTAAGCCTTCTAGCAAAATGGGTGTTTTTGGTGTCAAGGACTTGATTTCTTGATTCATCAATCCTTTCACTTCAAGTAAGGATCTTCCTATGGTTTATCCTCCTTGTTTATGTCTAAGTTCATGTGTGTAATCTTTGTGGTTTGTTGTTGGTTGTGCTAGGTTTTTTGGACAAAATCGTGTGCACAATTAGCTTGGACAACCATCTTTTGCTTGTTTTCAAGTGATCTACAAGAGGTATGGGGGAGAATAACCTTCATCTACCTTATTGCGGGTGTGTGTGTGGTTTAATGTATTATTGTCTTGTTTTGAAACCCTAAGTGTGGGGTTATGTGTGAATGTCCATATAATCCTCTAAGAAGGCCTTATGTAATTATTGTGTCGTACATATGATGTGCTTGCGATTTGTGAGTTATATTCTTACATGAGGTATGTTTGTTTGAAAGAAATGCATGATTTGACTTACTTGAACCTTGGTAGGAAAGTATGATTAATATGCTAAAGTTTCATGCCATGATTTAGTGTATTGCTATATGAATATGTATGTGATTGTGAGTTTGTTAGTGAAGTGAAAATCTTCACTTGGTTATGTCTAGTAGGGGTGTTCGCAGATTGGATTGGATCGGTTTTGAGCTAAAAAGTCATCCGATCCAAAGATGAAAACAATGTGCGGTTTGGATTGGATCGGTTTGTTTCCTAAAAAAAATCCGATCCGATCCAATCCAATCCAATTAAATGCGGTTTGGATTGGATTGGATAATTCGGTTTTTGTCCTATTTTACTTTTTTTCTTATGTCAAGTGTCCTTGCTACTTATTTAATAGTAGGCAAAGGATGATCTTCATTTTAATTTGGGAATTTGAGAAAAAATAATTATTGATATTTTTTAACACGTTCTTTTATGTTAATTCTCTATATATACTCTCACTTATCATATTTTTTTTCTTGAATCGACTACAGATAAATTGTAACTAATTATCTTTCAAACTTACTTAATTGATTTCATATTTTTCATGTTTACTCAATTAAGTATATATATGTTATGCATCAAAACTTTTAGCAAAATATAACTTTAAGACATTGATATTTATTCTAAATAGTCTCATAAATGTCATTCCAACAAAAATATTAAATAGAATGAAGGACATTAAAGTATAAAAAACAATGTTTAAGTATGAGTAATACTATAATTTAAAAAATAATAGTATATGTATATAATAGATCGGTTTGGATTGGATTGGATTGGATTTTACTAGAGGATCCAAAATCCGATCCAATCCAATAAAAAAATTGTGGTTTTCGGTTTATTCGGTTTTTTCGGTTCGGCTTTTGCGATTTGAATCAGTTTGGATCGGTTGATGAACACCCCTAATGTCTAGGTCTCGGCCAAGGATGATACAAATGTTATGAACAACCTGATCTTGACAAACTATGAAATTCTAAGTTTGTTTAATGGTTTTAAAGAGTAATAAAAATCATGAAGAAAAGGAAAGTTTGCAAAACCGTTTTCCTGGGTTTGAAATCTGACTAAGTGTCCTGAGACTCCAAAATGAGTTTTGGACCATTAGGGTTAAAAATCATTGAAAATGGAGTTACGCGATTTTCGAACTTAGCAATGTTTGGTCGAATTTTAGGGTTTTTGTGTAAACCGTAGCGTAATACTTGGAATTTGTGTTTTAATACCTTAACATGGGTATTGGAACTTAGTAAAGTGAAAGATTTTATAAAAAGAGTTAGACTTTTGAAAATATGAAGTTTAGGCCGAAATCCAGTAAAAAGCGATAAAACAGTAATTTAAGTATTTCAAGTGGGTTCGAAAGACTATTTTGCGAAAGTTGGTATCTATGTACCTTTGTTGGGGTTTTCCTTCAAAATGATTTGGTTTTAGCTTAAGGTTTTAGTTTTAAGTCAAAAAGGATTTTAGTCTTCAAAGATTAGTATTTACAGTAAAATGCAAAACCTAAGTCATAGATAACTTAGTGAAAATATGAACTTAATGATTTATGACTTGTGGTGAAGCAAGACCATTTGTCCTAAAGTGTGTATAATTCAATATCCACACATCCATAAGACTTAATGGACTCAGAATAATTTGATTTCTTGAAAGCCAAGCAAAAGGCTCCACTAGAAAAGTGCTAAGAAATAAATGATTGGACTATCGATCCAATTCCATAATGGGTTAGGACTTGTAAGCAAGTGCCTTAAAACATTTTTGCACAAACATGGAAAGTCTGCTGGAGAACTGTGGTTCAATGAAGGGCCGATGATTCGGACCCGAGGATATCGTCCGTCTAAAATTGACATCAAATGGATTCCAGTGGAATCACGAGGTTTATCCAGTGGATAGACAAATTGGATGGATTTCGGCAATTTTTGCCCAAACACATAGTTGATACTATGTTCGGTGAGGCCATTGTGCCTAGGAATCCGAGCTTCCCGGTTGTAGAGGTTTCATAAAGACCCCGATGTCTTACAGAGAGCTTGAGATCACATGTGATTATAATTATACGTACGTTATGATTTAAGCCTTGTGTGCCTAGTATGCTAGTCACACCTGGTGCCTAAGGTGGGCGGATGTGAAACCTGTACTGGCTAGTTCCTTTCAAAAATGTCAATTAGCTCCAGAGTTAGAATCAGATGTTCCTTGAGGCTGTGTAGGTATGTGACTATACGGTTTCAATCAGTTATCTCTCTATTCTCGTGCCTCGGTGAACAGACAGTGTCTGGTACGCTTTGATAAGCTTACCATTTATCTTGGTATTGTATATCCTTGGAGTTTTGATCTGTGGACCGAGAATGGATGGTAATATGGATATATGTATGCTGTAATATGTATGTGGGTCGTACCACTGCATGCCTGCTTTATGTGTATGATGAATGGGGATCTCACATCATTTTTTTGTGTTTTGTGGTCTTCTGCTTTATTTTATGTTCTTCAACAAAGACGATAGAACTGCTTCACCATCATAACCACCTTTGGATATGAGACGGATCAGTCATGAGGACGTATCTTCAAGGATCAGTATATGGGAGATGTGAGAGCTCAACCCCAGTGTGACGATGTATCGTCCTAAGTGGTTATCATTGTACAATGATGACACCTCGTCGTCGTTTTGTACTAGCCAGCATGATGAGTCCTTGTGTTTAGGAATAGTTTTATGGAGCTGCGTCTCCAAGGATATTTATGTTTTTATTGGTCATGTTATTTTAATGGCGTTGATATTTCCGCCTTTTGTTGTTTCTGTCTTTTCATGACTTTTATCTTTTGAAAGAATTTATGAAAATATTATGTACATACGGGGAATGTATGATTATGTACTGCTTTTTTTTTCCCTTTTCCTGGATGTATATGTCTTAGGCCTATTAGCGGTTGGAAGATGTTAATAAATGTTATGTACAGGTCGGACGAGGTATGTTAAGTACTACCTAATTTCTTATTTGGGAAAAGGAATAGGGAAAAATAAACCCATATCTTCAGAAAATTTATTTTCCGCGTTAAAATATATTGCGAAAATGTCACAGATAATGTAGCGCTCGAGAAGGGTGTTACAACAAGGCTATCATGAAAATTCCCCTTGTTAATGAAGATGTCAGAAACACCATTCCTGCAGTGCCCATAAAGCAAAGTTTCAAGTCATTATATTTGCCACAATCGTTACCCAGTAATTTGTGGATCCTTTATCAAAAACATTTTGGTTTTCTTCCTTCTTTTTATAAAATCCCCCATCCCATGTCATTCCTATGGTGTCCAATATTGTTGCTGTAATCTCCATTATGAGTCGCATTTCCATCACTATTTCATAGCAATATACCTCCTTGTAAATCAACTCCATCACAGCTGGTAAATATGATGCAAATAACAAATCTGCACTAATTGTGCAGAAGAACCCATTGAATATTTCTTTTGGGTGACTCCACTAGGTCTATCATTGCTAGAATCTAAGGCAAGAATGATGGAGGGTATAGTAATAAGATGACGCAATTAAGGTTTCAAAATGTTATTTTTTGTTTCACAATGATGCCAGACAGAATAAGAGTGAAAACCAAATAGATGGATAACACAAGTGATGAGGTTGAGGCTGGGAGATATGAAACTCCCCTTGAGATATGAAGATTATTAAATCCTAACATATGCCAACAAAGATTGATAAAAAATAAAAAATTTGGATTTAAATCTGTGAAAGGTTTTCTCTTAGTGAATTTAAGGAGATAAGTGAGGCAAATTGGGATGATCAAGAGAGGAAAATTTGCAGATTGAACCCAAGTTGAAACCCATTTGCTTGAACCTTGGTGGATGAAATAGTAGCAAACTTGAAGAGGCAGCACCTACAAAGAGCATTAGGTAATTAATCACCAAAAGGGGCATGTACCTCTTGTTAGTGCTAGACTTTTGGTTTGCATGCAGCTGCATTTTTTTGTCCATGGAGGAAGGTTGATCTACATGAGCTTCAATTCTCCACCTTCTTCATAAATGGATTCTCTATCACTTGATGTGTTGTTCTTACTAAGAAGTTGATGCAGTGGTGGAGATTCTGATGTGGCCTCCTTGGACAAGAGATTGAAAATGGAGAGAGATTTGATTTACCCATAGTAAAACCTAGTTAGATATAATAATAATAATAATATATGATAAACCGGTTAGTAAACTATATATAATATGTATTATAATAATAAATCGATTACTAAAGTATGATAATATATATTATAATGATAAACCGATTACTAAAGGCGAAGACTAACACGAGACGCTTAACTAAGTGCCTCACGGATGAGGCACCAAACTCACCTTTGGTAGTCGGTTGCCAGGTTGACACAAATTTTATAGGTTACCATATTTTGGTTATTTTGCAGAAAGGGGTTTTTGGAAACAAAGGCGTTGGACGGAGGTGCACGGAGGAAATAAGCGTGGTGGACGGCGAGGACGGAGGTGGGCGGAGGAAACATAGAGGGGACTTTGGAAGCAATATTTGAAAACAAGCAGTGCAAGGGTGGTGGATGGCGAGGAAGGAGGTGCGCAGAGGAAAGAAAGGCGGGGGATGACGTCCTTGTCGAAGTGATGGAATGAAAGCTTCTAGATTTGCTCCATCGAAGTAACAGTAAGGGAAAGGACACTAGACCACCGTAGATCCTCTCTCTAGCCTGAGACCACCACCTCACGTCAGTCCTCGTCGCCATGCCGTTCTGTTCTCCGACCGGTCGCCCTATGATACGTCTCTTTTTCGAGTAATGAGGAGCTCCAGAAGATTAAGGGAGAAATGAGAAAGGAAATAAGGAAAATTTGGACTAATTCTTCTCTATCTCTTCCATTACAACCATCACAAATTTATTGCAAGAATATATCCTAGACTCACGGATCTTTTGCCACATGTATAGTAGCCCTTATATCCAGCTAACAGAAAACAAAGGAATGCATAAATGAACTGGGAAATCCTACAATTGTGAAGAAAGCATGACAAAGGGAATCCTAAGCAAAGTCTTTTATCCATTCTGGAAACTTCAACTGCTTTGGGCTGAGGAGTTGTGTTGATTTTGGGCCCATTTTCAGTGTTGGATTTTGGAACTAACCCATGATGCGTATCACCCTATCTGTACCCGGTCTTCCCCCACCGCCGCATCTTCTCCTATTCAAAAATCGCAACCCACACCACCGCCGCACTGTCATCTTCTCACATGACAAGGAGATGATTCTTGAATTGGAGGATGAGAATGAATATGAAGTGGGTGGTCAAACAAGTTCTTAACGGGATGTCGTGGGTGGTGGATCCGAGATGTAGTGGTGGGCGGAGAAGTCGAGGTTATATGGCCTTACTGGTTATTTGGACACCATCTTCTTCAGTTTTCTTGGATCTGGTTCTGAATTTTGTTCCTTTTGGACAAATTGTTTTTTGCCTTTCCTAAAACATAGGGGATCTGGTTCTGAATTTTCTTGATTTTTGGAATACTTACATTAAATAGAGTTGAGTTGGTTGGATTTTGCTTATATTTGTGTCCAAAAAATATAGGTACTTTTTTTTCTTATATTTGAGTCCAGAGGCAGTACTCCTTCTGGACTCAATTATTAGCAAAAAAGTACCTATATTTTTTGGACTCAAATAAAAGCAAAGCTAAGCCAACCAATTCAACTCTATTTAATGTCAATGTTCCAAAAGTCAAGAAAATCAACCAATCCAACCATTTCTCCTTTTATTTTTCCAAGAGCATTGCACACTCCCGAGACAATTAAAGGGTAGTTTAGTAATTGTAACTCTTTTTTTTAATACATAAATCAAGACAATTAAACTAAATTAACCAGCTTCCTTAATAAGTGTGAAGTTAGTTAATTTTGCTTATAATTAAGTCCGGAGGGAGTACCTGTTTATAGAAAAGAATCGCTGGGATTTATATTTTCATTTTCCGAAAGAATACACATTTATATACCAACATATGATTGGTCCAAGTGGTAATAAGCTTGGGCCTGTTAAAAAAGTGGTTAGGGGTTCGATCCCTGACTCTTGCGTATGGAGAAAACCTGGTTAGAAGATATCAGCCCTTAAATGTCTTCCAGTACCTTGAGGGATTAGTCTTTGCAGTTATGCGCTGAGGATACCTGGGAAATAGAAAAACAGAAAACACATTTATATAAAAAATTCAACTCATCAGGTATAATATTTAGTGACTATATTGAGGAGATAAAATCCTAAATGTTTATCGGATATAGTCATATAGTAATTAATAAACAATGGCATTTATGAGCAATTTTACGTACCTCAAATACAATATATGATTTTATTTTATTTTGGGAAGAGGATAAATTTATTTTTATTAATAATAATAACATTCACTTTTTAGATAAATCCGTGTTTTAGACATCTTGGCAAAGAAGATAACCTCTTCATGAAAAGTTTAGGATATATACGTTTGTTTGTTTGTTTGTTTTTTTTTTTTTTGTGTGTAAAAAATTTATTATATATGTTTATATATTTTATTTCATTTCATATTTTTCATGGAGATGTTTTCTTTTCTTTCTTTCTTTTTTTATTTACAAAGAAAAACTTATTGAATTCCAAATGAACAAAAGAGTTAATTCAAGATCTCCATATTTAAACCTCCATTTTTATGGAGATGTTTAACAATAGATTAAACGACAAATCATAATAGTAAATTTAATACCATGTATTAACTTAAGGATTTAATTGATATATAATGACAGTGTAAATTTTTTTATGCTGTCAACCAATCAGAAATTGATATATCATTATAAATGCTTGATTCTTATCTTAACCACTTTAAAAGTCATCAACTACTTCATGATTTCTGATTGGTTGTCAGTGTAAAAATCTTTACACTAGCAGTGCATACAAATTAAAATCTTAACTTAAAGCCTTTAATATTAAAAAAAAAATTAAAGCCTTAAGATAATAAATTCACAAGTTTTTGTACCCATATATTATAAATTAAAGTATTATACACTATCAGTGAAAACTTATACTAACATCCAATAATATTTTGACTTGTGTGCTTTTATTTTAATAATTAAGATAGAAAAATAACAATGATGATTTGTCAAGATATTATTAGATGTCTGTGTAAAAATCATTTACAATAAGAGTGCAAAGAAATTAAACTCAAATATTATCCAGTTAACTCATTTTTTTTTTTTTGAACCCGGGTATCCTCCGGCCGGGAGCCAGAGACTAATCCTCTAGGTACTGATATTCATTTAAGGGGTTGGCCTCTCCCAACAGATGCTCTTCAATATGCATGAGCCATGAATTGAACCATTGATTAC
This sequence comes from Echinosophora koreensis, assembly GCA_035048595.1. Lineage (NCBI taxonomy): Eukaryota > Viridiplantae > Streptophyta > Magnoliopsida > Fabales > Fabaceae > Echinosophora > Echinosophora koreensis. Next base: position 6,002,909 of record JAPCYP010000004.1, read on the forward strand.
ATGCTTAAGGGACCCGGTTATCTACCAATCGTGCCACACCATGTTGGTTACTTAACTCATTTTAAATCAATGTTTAATACTCACTTAAATCTCCAACAATAACTTCTTGTACGTTCGATTAATTTTTATCTTCAAAAAATATATAGTTCAACCTTGAATATAGGGCGTAGTCTAGATGATTAAATGCTATTAATGAGAATAATTAATTCCTATTATTAAAACAATAGGGTCCATAAAATTCCTTTTTTTTTTCCTATCCGGGATGGAACCCAAGGTATCCCCACAGGCCACAGCCAATAGCCATATGACTAATCCCCGAGGATGTAGAATACCAGTTAAGGGGCAACTCCTCTACCTACAGATGTAGCTTTATTCCCATTACCAGGATTCAAATCCTGAACATATGAATAAAGGGCCTCAAGCTACTAACCACTCGAACCACACCTTGTGGGTCCATAAGATTCTTATATTTCATTATGTTATTTATCAAATTATTGAGATTGTCCATTCAAAAAAAAATTATTGAGATTGTAATTAGTTTTTACTTGTAATTTATTATATTTTAAATATTTTCTCGTAATTTCTATTGACTAGAAAGAACAATGTACATTTACAACTTGACGTGACAGAGAATTAATAAAGTCAAAGAATATTTGAAATATTTAAGAAAAAAATAATAATCACCTTTGAGGAGGAATGAATATTATTATTAAATGCTTAACATAATAATATTATAATTTGTGTAATATTTGCTAACAAGTGTTTTTATATTTATATATTAATATTTTTAGAAGCAAATAATAATGCCATTAAATGCATTAAGTAAAAAGTGCTCATAAAAATCATTAAATAAAACTGATAACATTTTTTTTTATCAGTAAAAACTGATAACATATAAAAAAATAAAATTAATTTTTATTATTATATTTAGTTACATTTGAGAAATTTTATTGAAAAATCATAAATTAAATTTCTTTTTGAAACAACAATTCAACATAATGATTTTTTAACACGAATATAAACATAATAATTAATATAATATAAAATGAAAATAAAAATGAAAATTAATTCATGCATGGCTGAGGTAAAATATTTAATATAATGCATAATTTTACGTAAAAGAATATGTGTAAATAAAAGTATTTATTAACGCATGTTTGCATCCGCTTTTACACTTACCAGGGATGACAATTTGTACCCTACCCATAGAATATCCACAAAAATTACCCACAATGGGTAGGATAATTACTTGCACAATGGGTAAGGGTCCGGGTACGGGTAATTACCCGCAAAAATGGATGGGTACGGGTGCGGGTACGGGTACTATGGTACCCACCCCGCCCCATACCCGCACATATGTATATGTATATATAATTATTTATTTATTTATTTATTTATATTACTAATATATATAATTTTAACTATAATACAAATTATAAAACCAAAATTAATCTAAAGATTCTTAACTTTCTAAACCTAGTTGCATCCATAATTTTTTTTTGGGTATTTTTATTTATTTAAATATTTTGATTTGTAATATTTATTAGTGGATTTAAAAGACCTTTGAATCGTTTTTTAATTGTTATAACTTTCTTTTGTTATTTTTTACTTTTTTACTGTTAAAGTGCGGGTAACGGGTGTGGGTATGGGTACTTAGGCACCCAGAAGGTACGGGTAAGGGTACTAAAGTTGCTACCCATAAGGGTACGGGTACGGGTACGGGTAATTTTTTCAAATACGGTTATGGGGACGGGTATTATAATACCCTACCCAAACCCTACCCATTGCCATCCCTGCACTGACGTGGACGCGGAAACAGGATGCAGTGGCTTTCACGTTAGATATGCAATAAAATTGCATATGTACGTACCATTCCCAACGTGGTTTTAGGTAAAACGTAAGACTAAACATGGGTGAAGAATATACTAATAATATCAGGAGTTTATAAACGATTCTGTATTAGTAGTTTGTACCACTACCAATATCATTTTTTTATCAGTGGCTTGTAAATCATTTTTTAATCACTTTATATATATAAATTACTTGATATAAAGTAATTGCCTAACTGGTATCAGTGGCTTGTAAATCATTTTTGTATCAGAGGCGCACAGTGGAGAGAGAGTGGTGAGGGCACTTTGCGGTGAGGGATTTCAGAGATGGTTCAGAGCAAAGGGTTCAGTGCAAAGGAGGTCGAACGCAAAAGAAAGAGGGAAGAATATGAAAATGTTAAATGGAGGGAGCAGTTGCTACATCGGTTTGGGGCCGCAACCAATATAGAAAGTGAGATTTTTATATCGGTTCTAAGGGTTATATCGGTTCTAAGAGCATCTCCAACCTCGGTTCCTTAGCAAGTTCCTTAAGCTAAGGAACCGTGTCTTCAAAAAATTTGCCATTGGAGGAGGCTGACTTGGCACTGTAGGTTCCTTATTTTTAAGGACCGTTCCTTATCTAAGGAACGGTTCCATAGCTTTATTTTAATGCACAAATATGGACAACTGCAACCAAAATAGGAGGGAAACAAAACTGATTTGATGAAAATCAGAAGAAGAAGAAGAAGATGAACCAAACATGATCTTCAAGGCAAAAAAATTGCAGCATCATTGAATGAAGAAATTTTGACACCCAGAAATATAATATCAGTAAAATATAAAAAAACATAATAAAAAAAATTTGAATTTGAAAAACCCTGATCTGCCTTGCTTGCTCATCGTTGTTCTTGCCGTCGCCGGAGATGCTCACCATCGTCGTGCCGTCGGAAACCGTGATTTGTGAGGGGATGTCGTGATCTGGTGGTTGGTGAGGGGAAGTCGTGATCTGGAACTTATAAACCCAGATCTAAACCCCAAGACCATAGATCTGCCTTCCCTGTCGCCTTTTGTCCACCGTCGTGAAGGTCCTCGTCGTGCCGTCGTGTTCAGCCTTCTCCCTTGCCCAGATCGCGATGAGAAGATTTGAGGGTTCGGTGGTGATGAGAAGAAGAGAAAACAGAGGGCGAATCTTGTTGGTTGATGGCAAGAGATTTGAGGGGTGAAATTTGGAAGATGTGAGGGTTGTGGTGATGAGAAGAAATGAAGACAAAGGGGTAGGTGATGAGAAGAAGAGGACAACGTGAGAGAGGGGTGAGTTTTTGGCAGAAAAAATGAAGGGAGCCTAATTTTGGGTTTGGGCCAGTAATTTTTTTAAAGAAAAAAGGAGTTCCTTAAAATAAAAAATTATAAAAGCATGGGTTCCTTAAAATTTCAACCATTGGAGCAAAACATAAGTGAGTTGCTTAAATATGATGTGGCACTGTAGGGATCATTTTTTAATGTTTAATAATGGATAAGGAACCCAAAATGGGTTCCTTAAAAAAACATCAATGGAGATGCTCTAAGGCAACCGATGTAGAATGTTAAAAAACACTCCAATTATTTACAAAAATGCCATCGCCTTCTTTTTAAAATCAGTTAAAAAGCAACCGATGTAGATTCTTGATGTAGAATGTATATTTTGCACTAATGGGAAGATCAGAACAGTTGTTTGTCATTAATGGATGAAAGAACAAAGCATTGATCCAAGGAGAATGTCTCTCAATGGATTTATTGTTGAACGACTATTTAAAGAAGATATTGAAGGCACTTGCAACAAGTTACAACTCTGACAATATTCATTACGAACAAGTTGTGCATTCAAAACTCTGAAATTCTTCCATTCTTTCATTAATATTCACTATTTGAATGTTATTTCAGTTGACTAATTTCAAACTTGTAAATTGAAGTTTTGTTTCACAAACACTGTGTCTATAAGCTTGAAGAGGCTAACAAAAAGAATATTTGTGGTTGAGCCTGAATAGGCTAGGTATGAAAATAATACTCGCTGGAGCCTAAAGATGTTAGGTGTGAAATTAATTATATTCGTAGCCCAAGGTATAAGGTGAACCAGGATAAACCCTCTAGTATGAATCTCTCTTTACCTAAACTATCCAGTTCTGTATTGCTTATTAATTTGTGTTACTAACTGGGATTTAATTTGTTAAACATGAACACTTCTATTTTAAGTTCTTCAAAACTCTCACACGCATCCAAGCAGTGTTTTTTAAAGTGTCTCTCTTTGCTATTTGAGAAAAGATATTTGCTTTCAAAAAAGTTTAAGAAAACACAATTCAACCATCTTCTCGTTTTAATATGTTCTTTTCAAGTGGTACATTCAATATATTAGGAATATATATAATTAGTTTTTCAATAAATAAATAAATTTTTTTAGATTCCTTAAACAATGCCCTTAAGATACTCGTTAGCAAGACTCATATTAAAATAGGTAAGAATTTGAACGGTTAAATAAACATGACATGGGAGTTACTGCCTCCGCTTCAAAATAGTCAATGCTTTAAATTTTATTTCGATTTATTTTTTATTTTTAAGAATTAATGAAATATTGTTTTTTTAATTTTATTTTATATTTTAGTATCACTAATTAAACTAAATGAGTAATCATTAATAAAGTAGTAATTCTTTTGAGTGTTTTGATTAAGGGTAATTTAATTAAATCCAATTACATTTGACTACATTTTAAACTCTTTAATAATTTTTTAATTCTTCTACAATTAGGTGGAAATCATACATACATTTTAAAACAAAGCAAGCATTACCCAAACATGTTGGACCGAGTGGCTGGAGTTTGGTTACTCTTAAACAAAGTTTTGGGTTTGAGTCATGTGAATTAGTGTATGGAAAAAATAGGCATTGAAAGAGTTTTGCCCTCTTATATGGGTCCATCCCACTCGACTTGGATTAGTCGGGGTCTATTATGACTTTCAAATACTCCCTCTGGTCCTATATATAAGAGGCAAAACCCTAAAACACACAGACCAAGGAAATGCATTGAAATAAGCTATTTGTAATTAATATTCATATAAATTTACAAATTTAACCCTTCAATAATTAATGAACAAATTAACCTACTTATATTGAAAGTTACACTGTCTCATAAATATAAACCCTATTATAAATAAGGGTAAAATTGGAAATGAGCATTTAATATTTGTCAAAATACATGCATGTCTCTTATATTTTGGACCAAAAAAAAAGTAGTCATTTGCCTCTTATAATAAGGACCGGAGGGAGTATTGAAGATCTTCAAGGGAAAAAAAAAAACAACCACTCAAAATGACTATGGGCTTAGAGTCTGTTTGGCTTGCCAAATCCGCTAACGTATAATAGATAGCTTATAGCGGATGAAAAAGTAGTCTCGTTTGGTAATCGTTTATAAAATTAGCTTATAGCCTTTTTCACTAGCGTATAGCGTTTTTTCCAAACGCTACTTGAAATAGTGTTTGAGCTGTTAGCATATGGCTTATAATTTTTCTTTCATTTTTATCCCTATTATCTTAATTAAATTCCTCACTTAATCTTGACTAATAAAATATTGATCATTCTATTTTTTTTAATCCCCAATCCTATAGCAGCCACCCCTATCTCCGCCAACCCTCTCTCTGCCGCCCTCCTCTCTTCCATTTTATTATTTTTATTATTCCATTTTATTTATTAAAAATAATTAACACTAAATAAATATTAGAATTTAAAATTAATATTTTAATTTTTGCAATGATAAATAATTTAAAATCAATTAAAGTGTTAAAAGTAATAATTATTTTACTATAAATAATATAAATAATATATATACATATATATAATTTATATATAAAAAAATGCAAATATGTCATTTTACATTAATCAACTAGTCCAACCACTAGTTTTACCAAACACTTCAAACCCAATCCGCTAGCTTATCTACTATCCGCTAGTTTTTACCAAACAGAGTCTTATTTAGGTTTAAAAAGTGATTCTTTAAAGTTTAAAAACATTTTTCACATAAATATTTTTGTGAAAAACTGACAAATTAAGCTTTTTTTTTTTCAAAAGTTGAACTTTAGTTTTTTTTTATTATATAAAAATCAGTTTTCTAAGAAAAAAAGTCTAAACAAACAGATTGAAGGCATTAATTAGTGAGAAAAGACTCAATAGGTGTAAAAGTATAGAATTCAGACAGAGAAAATAATTTGTGTAGCATAAAAGATTACTTCCATGCTTACTTGATTAAAAAACAATACAACTAAAAATTGCATGTTTAAAAACTTTTGTTAGTATCTAATATTTACTATCTTACATTATAATTATAAGAGTAAACACTAATTTGGCCTGACAAAAATATAAGTATTAAGTATGGCGATTTGGTCACTATCTGACTTAGTTACCGAATTAGCAACCGATCTATGCTGGTTACAAAAGTATAATTGCTAACGACTTAGCAGAAAAATTCATAATTCAAACGCTATTAGCCACCGACTTATTTTAGTCGCTATTTGACCTTTTTCTTGCGATAATTGCTTATAGATACCATTAAGTTAAATAACATAAATTCAATGTTCTTTAATTGAATAGTTAATTCATAAATAAATAACAATTTTAATTTATAATCATACACGAGGCAACAATGTTATTGTTGCGACGCCACAAAGGACAAAGGGGATTTGCTTTCATAAGAGCAACAATTGTGACATCCACAAAACCATGTTTTTGGCGATGAGGGCCATTGTCATGGCGCGACGCCATGAATTGAAGTTAGCCCCAATAAGGGGCTGAGAAATAAGCTGAATACCCGATCTATCATATGGATGCAGGAATATGGGATTCCACATGTCGTCCATCATTGATGAATTGCAAGAAAAACGAGAAAAGGAGCACAAAAGAAAAGCTTGAAGGTGGAGATCCTTCAAGGAGAAAATGGATAGGAACCAAGCTTCAATCTTCGAATATACCATATTGGACTGAGAGAGAGGGAAAAAGAGCAAAGTCCTCACGATTCTCATTTCTGAATGTTCAAAAAGTGATTAAAAATTACTGTTGCAATCAATATATATTTTGTTGGATTTACAATCAATATACATTATGACTTGCCACATAGAAATAACTAACTAAACCTCCTCTATGATTATCGTAATTAACAACTGCGCTAACTAACTTAACGGACTCCTAATAAAGAGTCATACTATTTAGTATGATAATCCATTTTGGGAATTTTGACGAAAACTAACGAGAGAAAAATTATGAATTTGGAAGCTATTAATCAATGATGAAAAAGAAAAAGTCAAGACAAAGAAGAGGGAATAATTTGTCCGAGGTACAAAATTCGCATTCATACCTTTAAGCATATAACAACATCTTTATTTTTTGACTACAAGGATTCAGGTAAAATTTAGTCTAAACCAAATTAGCTTATTTATGCATCAACATGGAAATTTGGATGCTATAGAATATTATCAATGTCTACATAGTTTAAGGGGTCACACCACTATTCACTCTCGTTTCCCATTTGAGCTTTAGTGTACATGCCATAGACATAAGAGCAGAATCCCCACAAGCACATAACAGTGGACAGTGCCTTCAAACCACCAAAGGCATCTCCATACACCACCACCCCTCCTAACACATTCATGGACAACTGGGCTGTCATGCAAATTCCCCCAGATAGTGAAGATGTCAGAAACACCATTCCTGCAGTGCCCATAAAGCAAAGTTGCCAAGTCACTATATTTGCAACAACCGTTACCCAGTAAATTGTGGATCCTTTATCAAAAACATCTAGGCTTTCTTCCTTCATTTTAGAAAATCCACTATCCCATATCATTCCTGTGGTGGCCAATATTGTTGCTGCAATCTCCATTATGAGCTGCATTTCCATCACCATTTCATAGCAATTTACCTCCCTGTAAATTATCTCCATCACTGGTAAATATGAGGCAAATAACAAACCTGCACCAACTGTGCAGAAGAACCCAATGAGGTATTTCTTTTGGGTGACTCCACCTGGTCTCTCATTGCTAGAATCTAAGGCAAGCATAATGGAGGCTATGGTAATAAGTATGACACAATTAAGATTTGAAAATGTTATCTTTTGTTTCACAATGATGGCAGACAGGATTAGAGTGAAAACCAGCTGGGTGGATAGCACAAGAGATGAGGTTGAGACTGGGAGATATGAAACTCCCCATGAGATAAGAAGATTATTAAATCCTAACATAATACCAACAAAGATTGATAAAAATAAAATCTTTGGATTGAAATCGGTGAAAGGCTTTCTCTTGGTGAATTTAAGGAGATAAGGGAGGCAAATTGGGATGATCAAGAGAGGAAAGCCTGCAGATTGAACCCAAGTAGAAACCCATTTGCTTGAACCTTTGTGGATGAAATAGTACTTAGAAAGCAAACTTGAAGAGACAGCACCTACAAAGAGCATTAGGTAATTAATCACCAAAAGGGGCATGTACCTCTTGTTAGTGCTACACTTTTGATCTGCATGCAGCTGCATTTTGTTGTCCATGGGTGAAGGTTGATCTACATGAGCTTCTTCTCCACCTTCTTCATAAATGGATTCAATATCACTTAATGTGTTGTTCTTGATGAGAGGTTGATGCAGTGGTGGACATTCTGATCTGGACTCCATGGACAAGAGATGGAAAATGGAAAGAGATTTGATCTGTCCACAGTAAAACCTAGCTCGATATCGGTTACTAAACTATATATAATATAAATTATAAATTATAATAATAGATCGGTTACTAAACTATGTATAATAATAATAATAATAATAATAAATTAATCGGTCTCTAAACTATGTATAATATGTATATTAGTCGTCCCCTTCATCTAGAGCCATTGGTCATCTCTTTCTTGAAAATTTTATCTAGTAAGATTTTTATATATTTATTACCCATTTGAAGAAGGAAAAAAATAGTTTAATACCTGTTTATAGAAAAGAATCCCTGGGTTTTTTATATATATTTTTTGATTTTTCTAAAGAATACATGTTTATATATATAAAAAAAAATCAATTCATCAGGTATAATATTTAATTTGGTAAAAAAAAAAAAAAGGTATGATATTGAATAACTATACTGAGGAGATAAAATCCTAAATGTTTATCAGATATAGTCATATAGTATTTAATAAACAATGACATTTATGAGCATTCACCAAATTTACACCTCAAATACAATATATGATAATTTTACTTTTATTAATCACAATAATATTCACTTTTAAGATAAATCCGTGTTTTAGATATCTTTGCAAAGAACTTAACTTTTCCTGAAATGTTTAGGATACGTTTAGTTTTTTTTTTTTTTTTTTTTTGGAAAAATTCTTATTATATTTTTACGATATATGTTATATATTTTTATTTCATTTCATATTTTTATGGGGATGATTAACATTAAACTAGAAATCATATTGTCAAAAAAAAATTAAACTAGGAATCATAATAATAAATTTAACACCACATATTAACTTAAAGCCTTAAGATAATAAATTTACAAGTTTTCATACTTATATATTATTCACTTAGCTCATTCTTAATCAATGTTTGATGCTCTCTGTCACAAAAAAAAATTTCAATGTTTAATACTCACTTAAATTTCCAATAGAAACTTCTTGTAGGTTTGATTTATTTTTATCTTCAAAGAATATAGTTCAACCTTGAATATAGGGCGTAGTCAAGATGATTAAATGCTATTAATGAGAACATCTCATTCCTATTATTTCGGCAAAAAAAAAAATTCCTAGTATTAAAACAATAGGATCCGGTCCATAAGATTCTGATTTCATTATTCCATTTTTTCAAATTATAGATTGTGTTTTAGTCAAAAAAGAAAAGTATAGATTGTGTAATTAATTTTTACATGTGATTTATCATAATTTAAATATTTTCTCGTAATTTCTTTTTTTTTTTTTGAAACAAAAAGAAAATTAGATTGTGTTTTGGTCAAAAAAGAAAAGTATAGATTGTGTAATTAATTTTTACATGTGATTTATCATAATTTAAATATTTTCTCGTAATTTCTATTGACTAGAAAAAACACTATTGTACTTTTACAAATTGACGTGACAGAGAATTAATAAAGTCAAAGAATATTTGAAATATTTAAGAAAAAGAATAATCACCTTGAGGAATAATTAATAATAATATTGTTAAATGCTTAACATAATAATATTTTATGGATTTTTCTAACATATGCAACCTTGCACATGTCAATGAATTAAAAAATAGAAATGTTGTATTGGAAAGTGTAGCTTTTAAACTTTCAAGGAATTGAATACACAACTTTTAACATTTCTATTTTTTATTTCTTAACATGTGCAAATCAATATTTTATTTATGTGAAATTCGCTAACAAGTGCTTTTATTTATATATATATATATATATATATATATATATAACAACAACTCGATACAATTATTTTTGTAACACAAAAATAAACATAATAATTATTATAATATAAATTTAAATAAAAATAATAATAATTCATGCACGGCTAGGGCAAAGAAATTAATATCACATAAACGTTTGCGTACAAAAATATGTACAAATAAAAGTACTTATTAGCGCATTGCTTCCACTTTTATACACATCAATGTTTTTTAACAGAAAATCGTGACACCGTCATTGTATGCTCGACATCGTAGTTTGAATGGTTTTAAAGATATTGACGTCGGTAAATTTTAGCTAGTCAAAATTTGTATGTATATACAATGTCCGACACATTTTTTGTGTTCAAATAACAACTCTGGCTTTTATACTTTGCACTGATGTGAAAGCAAGATGCACGTTAGATATTTAAAAAAGTTACATAGTAAACTGGATGTGAATCCAAAGATAGGGTTAATGGGCGAAAAACTCAAAGGACGTGTATCATGTATGATTGTTTATAAGATAATATTAACCAGTGTCTTTACTGTATTGGTTAATGAATCAAATAAAGAAAGTTTTTATTGGATGTGGTGTATTCAGAATTTTGAGAAGTGCATCTTTTGGGGATGTATTAGATTGAGATTTTAAAAGATTTGTTTGTGACAAAAAAAAGTTGTGTGGTATTCAATCAAGACTTTTAAGTAATCTGGTATTCAATCAGGATAATCATGATTTTTTAAAGAGGCTCTCATAATTTAGTAGTATTCAATCAAGACTTTTTACGAGTAACAAAAAGTCTTGTGATATTCAAAAACTTTCTAATTTTGATGGATTGTTTTCTAGAGTGGATTTTGTTGGACTTTTTAGTAATAAAAAGTTTCACCCTACCACATGAGATTTCTCAGGATTTTCAATCATTATTTTTCTTCACCTTATGTCTTTACGTCTCTCTCCTCCCTCCATCCCCTCTCCTCTCTCTAGGTCCCTCTCTCCCCCATCTCTCCCCATTACGATCGTTCAAACCAACATAAATTGCCAAACAACTTTAGCTTGGTTTCTAATGCGCTTAATTTTTTTTTTAATTTTAAAGTAGCTTTTAAATTTCCAAAAAAAGTTAGGTCAAATGCTACCTAAATATATAGTTGAATTGGTTTGCAAGTACACATTTAGCTATGACACACCAAATTTATATACTCTTGATGGCAAACATATCAGTTAGAATAACTAGTAATAAAATTATAGAATGCAATATTTATGATATTAAGAAAATAAAGTGATTTTTTTAATTTCACAATTTATTTTTTCACTACATAAATCAAATAACATGTTAACAAAACAACTGTGAATATGTTGCCTTCTCCACTATAAAATTGGTCTGTAATGTAGTAATTAGATTTCACGTGTTTAATTTTTTTTTTCGATGGATGACTTCATATGTTTATCCTCCACATCGAAAATAGAATCTAATTTTTAAGTTCTAATTTTATTCTCCATTATATATTCCTTTCAAATCTTATAAATTCATATAATCCTTCCAAGTCCTATAAATTCTTATGATATAAATCCATTAAAATCAAAACTATAAAATCTTTATTTTGAAAGTCACATTTTTTTATAAGTCATTACATTCCTACATAGTCTTTTAAAATCCATAAGACTTTTTTATGCCAAAATAGTATTTTAAAATCTTAATCTAATGAAAATTTGCTTTTATCGATTTTCTTGACCAATGCCCTTACGAAACCATGTTTTTGTTCACGCACATTAATTGGTATAAATACTTGTATTTATTAATGAGCTGAAAACCTGAAACTAATGGGATGAGATTCTCTCGTGTGGAAATTTCACCGGAAGAGGTGCGGTGGAAAATCCCAACAATCAAATTTCCACTCCCTTTTTTTTTGTCTTGAAGTGTTTCTCTCTCTCTCTCTCCTTTTTGATCTATGATTAACATTCCACTGGATGGAAATATGGGAGAGATTCCCTTCCTGAAACTAATAAGGTGTTACTAGTGTATCTTATTTAAGGCCATGCACGAAAATTATGTAAATAAATGAATTTATTAGTGGGATTACGAAATCATGATCTCATGGCTATGTTCATGCACAAAAATTGGGCGTAAGTTCAAGTATATAATATAAGACAAATACTAATGAGTGCACTAAAACATTTAAAACATTCGTTACGAAATCTAAAAAAAAATAAGTTTTTATAGGAAGTGATACATTTAATACATCAGTAATAGATATACTTAGTTTTTCAATAAATAATCACGTTTTTTAGATTCCTTACATAATGTCTTTAAGATATTTATTAGCAAGGCACCTACTATTGGTTAATCAATCATGACATGGGAATTACTGCTTCCATTCGAAAATATTCACTGCTTTAAAAAATTATTTTATTTCGATTTATTTTTCATTTTTTAAAGTTAATGAAGTATTATTATTTTTAATTTTATTTTATATTTTTGTATATCTAATTAAACTAAATGAGTAATCATTAATAAAGTAGTATTTCTTTGAGTATTTTGATTGAGGATAATTTAATTAAATCCAATTACATTTGGCTACATTTTAAACTCTTTAATAACTTTTAAATTCTTCTACAATTATGTGGAAAAGCATACATTTTAAAACAAAGCAAGCATTACCCACGCATGTTGGACCAAGTGGGTGGAGTTTGATTACTCTTATAAGCAAGATTTTAAGTTTGAGTTTTGTGAATCTGTAAATGGAAAAATTAGGCCTTGAGGAATTATATTAGTATTTATTTAATTTTTTTAAACATCAATTAATAATTTTATTTATTTAAAATTTGATTGTGAAAAAATTTAAAACTGTTATGATTTGATTAATTTTCTTTCTCAAAACTCTTTTTTTTATTTACTCCTATAAAACTAACTTCTAAACAAATATTATTAAATTATACAAATAACTTTATATTAATTAATTATTAATTATATTAATAATATTATTAATTGGTATAATTATATTTAAAAATTCCTTAGTGATGTTTAAAAATATTCAGTTTGGTCCCTCAATTGTTTTAATAACATAATTATGTATTAATAATATTGATAATTATGTATTAATAATATTAATATGTGTTTATAATATTGATAATTATGTATTAACAATATTAATATTAATATTAATATATATTAATAGAATTAATAGAATTATATTAGTATTTATTAATATTAATAACATAATTTTCTTTTACTTAAATGTTTTAACCCCAAAAACCTTTTAATTGGTATAATTATATATAAAAATTAGTATATTATTATTAATTAGTATAATTATATAATGATAAAATTTATTAATAGAATTATATTAATTAATTAATAATCTAATTTTCTTTTTCTTTTTTAAATTTTTTTAACCCCAAAAACCTTTTTTTTTTTTTTCTCATAAAAAACTGACGGACCAATAGGAAGCTGCCACATGGCAAGCCAATAACGCCAGTTTGACTGGCGCCACTCCACAAAAGAGCGCCACGTGGCGCTGACCTTATTTTATTTTATTTTTTTCACCAAATTTTTTTTTTTGTACTTTTTTTTCTTCAGATTTTCGGGACCAATCAAGACCTGCCACGTGGCAGGTCAACAAGTCAATGGCGCCAGTCAAACTGGCGCCACTAGTCAACAAATAAAAATATTATTTTATTCAAAAATATGTTAGTTTGATAAATTATTTTAAAAGTAGGTTATCTTGATATATAGTTTCTAAAAGTGGGTTAGTTTGGAAAAAAAAAAGCCTGTGCTTAACAGGCAGCACGATCGTGCTTGCCTGGGAAGCTCAGCACAACCGTGCTGAAGGTCGTGCTCACCTGTGCAGAACAGAAACCAAAATTATGCAGAAGCAGGGGTTTATACCCATATGCTTCCCGCAGAGTAACAATGGTGCCATCCATAAAACCCAGCTTGTTTTTGGCGAAGAGGGACATTGTCATGGTGCAACGCCATCAATTGAAGTTCTACCTTGTAAGGGGCTGAGAAAAAAGCTAATGACCAGGGCTACGAGACGGATGTAGGTAGAAGGGATTGGACATGTCGTCAATGATTGTTGAATTGCAAGAAACGCTGAGAAAAGGGTGAAGTTGGAGATCCTTCAAGGAGAAAACACGCAAGAATTGAAGCTTCAATCTTCTGATACCATTCAGAACCGAGAGAGATTACCATTACAATCAATATATACAAAACTTGGCAGATAGATAGGAAAAACGAACTTAACCTCCTCTATAACTAACTTAACAACTGTTGTCACTAAATTGACGAACTCCTAATAAAGAGTCATACTATTTAGTACGATAATTTATGTTGCGAATTTTGACGAAAACTAAGGAGATAGAAATTATGAATTTGGAAGGTATTAATCAACAATGAAAGAAAAAAAGACAAGACCAATAGAGAGAATAATTTGTCCGCGGTACGAAACTTGCATTCAGAATTTTGTTTTAAATAACCTTTTTTTTAAATTATTTTCCACGATACCCCCTTTTCCTAATTATATATCAAAATGTCCCACTTTCTGGTACAGTTAGAAGTCATTTTTTCATTCTACGACCTCTCACTTACTTTTTTTTTTTAAAACACTATGAGACGTCGCTTTTTCAAAAGACGACTTCTCACCATGTTTTTTTTTTTTTTTACCTAGGTGAGAAGTGATCTTTTGAAAAGCGACTTCTCACCTTACCTTTTTTTTTTTGTTTTTTAAGTTTTTAATTAAGAAATAAAAATAAATTGTATTAAGAAGTCATTGATTGAAAAAACAACTTCTCATTTGGTATCAAAAAGTGGGATATTTTAATACATAATTGGAAAAGTAGGGTATTGTGGAAAATAATTTAAAAAAAAGGGGTTATTTAAAAAAAAAAACCTCCTTGCATTCATACCTTTAAGCATTTCTTAAAAGCCCGGTTTTATGGTGCACGCGGCAATAACAGGTGCAGCTGTGCACGCGTATGTTATCAACGTTGGATCTTGTTTTAAACTGAATCAATGGTCATAAAGTGGTTACTTGTAACCGGTGAAACTGGTTGACATATAATTTGTGGATTTTCTTTATAACTCACGTCTGGAACATTTGGCTTTGGCTAGAGTTTGTTTTCACATTGATAATCATGCGGTCCCACTTGGGTGCTTTTTATTTTCTTTATTTATTTTTTAAAATAAAATATGTTGCCTCCTTTTGAGTGTTATTTGGCTAAATTCTCCATATTGATAGCAATGTGGCCTACGTGAATACCACATAGGTTAATATATACTTCCTCCAGTCAATAATATAAACAAAAATTTTCAAATTTTTTGATCCAAAATATAAGTAAATTTCAACTACATTCATCCTATTTAATGAAGTTATTCTCAAAATACCCTTGATTTAATACAAATTTTGTTTTCCAATGGCTCATTTTATTCTTCACAACACAAGCTTAATAAATAAGAGGAAGGGTAATTTAAGTAACAAATTTAATTTTTTATTCCCAATGACTCTTTTAAATGAGATCAACTAACTACCTTAATATGTGTATTTTATTCAATTTTTGCTTATAATAGTGACCGGAGGGAGTATATATTTTCAAATCAATTTTACATTATAATAAATTCTTATATTAATTAATTTATTTATTTATATATTAAACCTCATAATAGCTTGATCTTTTATTAAAAAACACTATTTTGAAATTGGGTCATGCATGTTAGAGCACCGTTAAGGAAACCAAAAAAGTTAGAGTGAAAATCCAAATTGGCCCTTGAAAAATTTCGGGGACCCACTTTTAGTCCCTGTAAAAAATAAATTAACCATTTAGTCCCTCAAATTTTCAATGTAGGACATATTAGTCCCTAGATTTAGTTCTGACGTTCATTTACTAGTTTGTGTGTCCTGTTAACGATCTCACTTGACCAGTCAGCAGTCCTGCACGGCCTATAACGAATTTCAGCTGTGAAAATTTAATGAAAAGTGAAAAATTTGCATAATTTTCAGATATTTGAATTTTAAAATTATGCACATATTTTACTTTTTATTCGTTTTTACATAGTAAATTCGTCATAAGCCATGCAGGACCACTAGCCGGCCAAGTACGGTAATAAATGGGTCACGTATGCAAGTAAATGGACGTCAAAACTAAATTTAGTGACTAATGTGTCCCGATTTGAAAATTTGAGAGGTTAAATGGTTAATTTATTTTTTTAGGGACTAAAAGTGGGTCCCCGAAATTATTTAAACACCAATTTGGGCATTCATTCAAAAAGTTATTATGCTCTAGCTGTCTTTTGTTGGGAAACGACAAAGAGAAAAGAGTAATATTTGCAAATAAGTTCTCACTATTGGCTAATTTACTAAAAACTCTCACGATGACTTGCAATAGGAGGTTAAAACACACGTGCACCGGTGCACTCCTCAGGCATGGAGTGCACCATAAAACCGGCCTTCTTAAAATATTCATATTTTGACTACAAGGATTCAAGTAAAATTGAGTCTAAACCAAACTAGCTTATTTATGCATCAACATGGAGATTTGGATGCTAGAATCTTATCAATATGTACATAGTTCAAGGAGTCACACCACTATTCACCATAGGGATCAACTCCAAGGATGATTCACTCCTGTTTCTCATTTGAGCTTTAGTGTACATGCCATAGACATAAGAGCAGAATCCCCACAAGAACAAAACAGTGGACACTACCTTCAAACCACCAAAGGCATCTCTATACACCACCACCCCTCCTAACACATTCATGGACAACTGGGCTGTCATGCAAATTCCCCCAGTCAGTGAAGATGTCAGAAACACCATTCCTGCAGTGCCTATAAAGCAAAGTTGCCAAGTCACTATATTTGCAACAATCGTTACCCAGTAAATTGTGGGTCCTTTATCAAAAACATTTAGGCTTTCTTCCTTCATTTCAATAAATCCACCATCCCATGTCATTCCTATGGTGGCCAATATTGTT
Organism: Echinosophora koreensis; assembly: GCA_035048595.1. Taxonomy (NCBI): domain Eukaryota; kingdom Viridiplantae; phylum Streptophyta; class Magnoliopsida; order Fabales; family Fabaceae; genus Echinosophora; species Echinosophora koreensis. The sequence continues at coordinate 6,020,096 of JAPCYP010000004.1, forward strand.
GCTACAATCTCCATTATAAGCTGCATTTCCATCACCATTTCATAGCAATATACCTCCCTGTAAATCATCTCCATCACTGGTAAATATAAGGCAAATAACAAACCTGCACCAACTGTGCAGAAAAACCCAATGAAGTATTTCTTTTGGGTGACTCCACCTGGTCTCTCATTGCTAGAATCTAAGGCAAGCGTAATGGAGGCTATGGTAATAAGTATGACACAATTAAGATTTGAAAAAGTTATCTTTTGTTTCACAATGATGGCAGACAGGATTAGAGTGAAAACCAGCTGGGTGGATAGCACAAGAGATGAGGTTGAGACTGGGAGATATGAAACTCCCCATGAGATAAGAAGATTATTAAATCCTAACATAATACCAACAAAGATTGATAAAAATAAAATCTTTGGATTGAAATCAGTGAAAGGCTTTCTCTTGGTGAATTTAAAGAGATAAGGGAGGCAAATTGGGATGATCAAGAGAGGAAAGCCTGCAGATTGAACCCAAGTAGAAACCCATTTGCTTGAACCTTTGTGGATGAAATAGTACTTAGAAAGCAAACTTGAAGAGACAGCACCTACAAAGAGCATTAGGTAATTAATCACCAAAAGGGGCATGTACCTCTTGTTAGTGCCAGACTTTTGGTCTGCATGCAGCTGCATTTTGTTGTCCATGGGTGAAGGTAGACCTTGATGTGCTTCTTTTCCACCTTCTTGAATATCAATGGATTCAATGTCTCTTGATGTGTTGATCTTTTTGAGAGGTTGATGCAGTGGTGGAGATTCTGATCTGGCCTCCATGGACAAGAGATTGACAATGGAGAGAGATTTGATTTGCCCACAGTAAACCTAGCTAGATATCGGTTTCTAAACTATGTATAATCGGTTTTTCTAACCTGTGCAACTTTGCACATATTAAGAAATCAAAAGTAGAAATATTATATTGGAAGTTGTGTATTCAATTCATTAAAAATTAAAAAATCACTCTTTTCAATACAACATTTCTATTTTATACTTCCTTAACATGTGCAAATTGCACATGTTAAAAAAATCCATGTATAATATATATCAGTCGTCCCCTTATCGAGAGCCATTGGTCATCTCTTTATGGGAAGTTTTATTTAGTAAGATTTTTATATATTTATTTCCCATTTGAAGAAAAAACAAAAAAATAGTCTAATACCTGTTTACAGAAAAGAATCCCTGGGTTTTATATATATTTTCATTTTCCTAAAGAATACCATTTATTTATATATAAAAGAAAATTCAACTCACCAGGTATATATAATATTTTTCGTCAAAAAAAAGGTATATATAATATTTAATGACTATATTGAGGAGATAAAATCCTAAATGCTTATCAGATATAGTCATTTAGTAATTAAAAAACAATGGCATTTATGAGCATTCACCAAATTTGCACCTCAAATACAATATATGATAATTTTACTTTTATTAATCATAATAATATTCACTTTTAAGATAAATCCGTGTTTTAGACATCTTGGCAAAGAACATAGATAACTTTTACTGCAAAGTTTAGGATACGTTTGGTTTGTTTTTTCAATAGACTTTGATCCCGTGCCCGTATTATAAATCATAAATATTTTTTTTGTTTTTTTTCATATTTGTATGAATATGATAGAAAATAAAAAAGATACGATAACGACACGTGAAAATTAACAAATGACAAACATTTCTAGTATACATAATTGATTAAAAAAATTAGTAAGAACAACTTATTTGACTTAGAACTCTTTATCAAAGATCATTATTTTCGAGAACTCTTCCATGACATAAATACATTATTGAGCACCAAATAAAAAATAAAAGAGTTATAATATATTGACCGATGTTGTTGGCAATTCCACCTTTTTCTTTTCCCCCTTCAAATTTTCAGCTTCTTCAATCTCAGGATTGAAGATAAGCTTGGTTGAATGCATGACATTTTGAAGCCCTGCAATCATTTTGACAAATTAGGTAATATAGGTTAATTTTACTTATTGCATTAGATATATAAGAGGTTCCACACTATAACATTATTGAGATTCAGTAACATTTGAAAATGTTACTAAATTATCAAAAAAATGTTACTATTTGCATAAGTAACATTTTCACAAGTGTTATATATTAGCCATGTTACTAAAAGGTTTTAACAACATTATAACATATCATTAACAACATTAAAAAAATGTTACTAATTTACCTTTTTTATAATATTATACAAATGTTACTAATTTATCATTTTTTTTTGTAACATTTCAAAAATGTTACTAATTACCTTTTTGTAACATTTTAAAAAATGTTACTAATTACCTACCTTTTTGTAACAATTTTAAAATGTTACTAATTACCTTTTTTAACATTTTAAAGATGTTATTTACTTTAAATCTTTACTTTAAATATGTCACTAATTAATTTGTGGCAACCAAAGCAAACACAAGAAATAACCTAAATATTTCATATATAATAACCAAATCAATAAAAGTTATTCATCTCCATTCATATTTAGGGTGTGTTTGGGAAAGCTGGAAAAAAAAGATTATGCTGATAATCAATTTTTAATAATCGATTATAATCAGAATCTGTTTTTGTTTGGGTTTGTTTGCTGAAAAGCGATTTTAAGATAATCTATTTCGTTTGGGTGGTGCAAAAATAATCACTTTTATATAATAAATTACGAAAAAGGGCATGAAGTTATTTGTATAATTTAATATTATTTGTTTGGAAGTTAGTTTTGTAAGGGTAAACAGGGAAGAGAGTATTGAGAATGAAAAATAATCAAATCACAATAATCTTAAGTTAGAAAAAACTAGATGGCATTAAACAGCTTTTTTCCCCCTAAAAAAAGCTTTTTTATAAACTTAAGCAAAATGCCAAACATGATAGATTATCTATGAAACACTTTTTAAGCCAAAAAACAGCTGAAATGGGGAAAAATAATCTTTCCCAAACACACTCAAAGTAAAATCAAGTTTTACAATAATATCAATATTACAAAGAAACTAAACTATATATTTCTCTATTGAACAATTACAAAGATGTTTTCCTTCATGAGCCTTCAGCGCTTATGCTCATATCTGAGATCCTCAAGCGTCAACAACACTATCTCTTCAGGGTATCAAACTTTGTTGCAGGGGTCAAAATTGTCGGTGCCAAAAAAGGAAGGAAATAACCCTCATATATCCCAGTACAATTGGAACTCTGCCAATAGCCTAACTTCCTGGTAATTAATAAACTACATGATACTAGAAAGCCACAAATTGTCACAACTCTAGCAAGATACATATATTTTCCTACCAGAATCAGTTGAATCAAATTCACAAGATTAAGCCACCTACAATTGATCATAAGCTGCCAAGTTGCCAAATTCCATGCCAGACAAGAAAGCAATCCATTTGGTATGTAAATCTCATTCCACTTTAGCAATAACGAGGTTATATCCAAGATGGCACTTCCCTGGTTGAAAGTTTGAAATGAAGTGAATATGTTAGCAAAGTGGAGTAATTAACAAAGAAACCTCAAAGATGAAGGTCTTAGTTAATATTGCAACTGCAAAAGAGGAAATTAAAGGGGCCTAGATAATATGACAAATTTTAGCAAGACATACTCTACATGATTGAAAGTTCACAAAATTAAGAAATTATCTAGGTCCAACTTTATTCACAAATTGAAATTTTGCAAAATTTCTTAGCTCCAACAGCAAGAATTAATATAAAAAATCTGCAGAACTAAGAGAATTAAGAGAAAAATTGAAGATAAATTACCAAAAAGAAAAAGAAAAAGAGAGAGGCCTAAGCTCTTTCCATTTCAACAATTTCAACAAGCTTCAAAATGTAATTTAATTTGAGTTTTATTTATATGTGAAAGTTAGTTAGAAATTCATCTTTTCTATTAGAAGTTGCTGAGTTTAGTTGTGGCAGTTGGGATCTTTCCCTCCAATTCCTTGTGTATATATACTTCAATTCATTGAGAAATGAATCAGTTGATTCAGATGATTCAATCATTCAACCATTCTTATAGATTCAATATGGTATCAGTAGAGTAAAGCTTCTTCTTGCTCGTATTCTTTTTCTCTGTTCTTCAAACTCAATCTTGAGTTTTTTTTCTCCCTTCTCTTCGATTCTTGTTCATCTTCCTACATCCGGTTTTTCACCATGGACGATGACAATCCCTTCTTCTTGCATCCTTCTGACCATCCTGGATTGTCTCTGGTAACAAATCCTCTCACCGATGACAATTTCAATTCATGGAAGAAAGCTATGAAAATGGTGCTTATAGGCAAGAACAAGTGGGGTTTCTTGGATGGAAGCGTTGTAGCTCCACCAGAAGGAGAGCCTTTATATCGATTGTGGATTAGGAACAATTCCATTGTAGGACTTCGATCCTGAATTCTGTTTCAAAAGAATTGCAATCCACTGTGATCTATTCATCCTTAGCAGCTGAAATTTGGAAAGATCTCCAAATTAGGTTTAACCAAGAGAATGGTCCTCGAATTTTCCAGCTGAAGAGATCCTTGCACAACTGTAATCAAGGTTCACTTTCTGTTTCTCAGTACTTTGCCAAAGTCAAGTCTCTGTGGGAAGAGCTTGGAGAGTACAAACCTGATCACACTTGTGATTGTGGAGGTGTACAACCTCTCTTGGATTATCTTCAGAGAGAGTATGTGCTCATCTTTCTTATGGGACTCAATGAAGTCTACAATCATGTTAGAGGCCAGATTCTGATGATGAACCCAATTCCCAACATCCAACATGCTTTCTCATTGGTCATTCAAGAAGAAAAGCAACTAGAAAAAGGAAATGGTCCATCTGATGCTCCTATAGCATTTGCTGTCAGAAATTCTTCTCAGCAATATCAATCAAATGTGAAGAAAGATAGACCAATGTGCTCTCACTGTGGTATGCTTGGTCATACCAAAGATAAATGTTTCAAGATACATGGCTACCCCCCAGGCCATAAGAAGCACAAGGCTTTTCAGCCTCAAGCAGTGAATCTCATCACTGATTCTGTCCATGCCAACCCAGGTGATGTGCCTATGAGCCAACACCAATATCAACAGTTGATTAACCTGTTGCAGTCCCAAATGACTCAGCAAGCAGTTTTTGATTATCCTCAGTCCAGTGAATCAAATCTTGGTATTAGTTTTTCCACTTTTTCATCAGGTTCACAAATATCTCCTAGCACCTGGATTTTAGATTCAGGAGCCACTTCACATATATGCCATTCTCTAGATGTGTTTACTAGTTATACAAATCTTGCTCATAGCTATGTCACTTTACCTAATAATGCCAAAGTTCCAGTTTCTGCTACAGGTCAAGTGTTTTTAAATTCTGAATTGATTCTTAAAAATGTCCTTTACATTCCTCAGTTTCATGTCAATCTGATTTCAATTAGTGCTCTTATTCATGACACTAACTGCTCTGTCCTATTTCATGGTGCTTGCTTCTTGATTCAGGACAACAAGTTCAAGAAGGTGATTGGCAAGGGTAATCTGTGCCAAGGCTTATATCTGTTTGAAGCCAGCCTTGCCAAACCTATCACACACCACATCAATTCAGATAAAGCTGTATGCAATGTAGTTAGAATAAATGATGCACAATTGTGGCACTCTAGGCTGGGACACATATCTGATCAAGTACTTAGGACTCTTAGCACTAAAATTCCTTTTTCTTTTGTACAAGAAAGCAATTCTGTAGACTGTCTTGTATGTCCATTGTCAAAACAAAAGAGATTACCCTTTGTATCTCACAACCATATATCTGAAAACATCTTTGATTTGATTCACTGTGATGTGTGGGGTCTATTTGCTACTGCAACTCATAATGGCATGCATTATTTTCTGACAATTGTTGATGATTGTTCAAGATTCACTTGGACTCATTTGATGAAACATAAATCAAATGCACCCCAGTTGATAAAAGGGCTTCTTTAAGTTCATACATACTCAGTTCAACAAGCCTATCAAGGCTTTCAGAAGTGATAATGCCAAAGAATTGGCACTTGCACAGTTCTTACAACAAGAGGGAACACACCAGCAATTTTCTTGTCCACACAGACCTGAGCAGAATTCAGTTGTGGAAAGAAAACACCAACACTTGCTCAATGTGGCTCGGGCTCTTATGTTTCAATCAAAGGTTCCTCTAGCTTTTTGGGGAGAATGCATTTCTACTGCCACTTTTCTGATCAACAGGACTCCCACACCTGTGCTAGACACCAAATCCCCTTATGAGGTTCTGTTTAATCAAGCACCAGACTATGCCAGCATGAGGATATTTGGATGTCAGAGAACCAAGTCCAGTCCTAGAACCACACCCTGTGTCTTTGTTGGATATCCAGCCAACTATAAAGGCTACAAACTGTGGAGCATCCCTGACAGAAAGTTCCTTGTATCTCGAGATGTTACTTTCCATTAATCAATCTTTCCATTCCATACATCTTCACCTCAACAAAACCACGATTTCTTTAACCACACAGCCATCCTTACACAAATTCCAGATATTACCTTTTTTGATTTTCCCATACCACCAAATACTGAGCCACTAAAACCAAATCAACCTGATCCAGACCCACCTGACCCCAATCCACCTGATCCTAACTCACCTGATCCAAATCATGACCTTCCTGATCAACCAAATTCTGTTACGCTTCCCCAACCACACCCCAATCCTGTTCTTAGAAGGTCTACTAGAGCACACAATCCTCCTAGTTACCTTCAAGACTACTTGTGCAATGTCACTTACCCCATCCAACAATTTCTGTCATATGACAGACCTTCCACCACATACAAACAGTATGTCCTGCAAGTGTCTGCCATTTTTGAGCCTCAGTACTATCACCAAGCAGTCCAATATCCTGAATGGAGGAAGGCTATGGCAGAGGAATTGGCAGCCCTTGAGGCAAACCAGACTTGGACAATCCAATCACTTCCACCTGGCAAACAAGCCATTGGGTGCAGATGGATCTTCAAAGTCAAGTATAAGGCAGATGGCAGCCTTGATAGGTACAAAGCTAGACTTGTGGCTAAAGGCTACACTCAACAAGCAGGAATTGACTTTTTGGACACTTTCTCTCCAGTAGCAAAACTAACAACAGTGAGGGTCTTACTTTCCTTGGCTGCACAGCACAATTGGAACCTCCTACAGTTAGACATAAACAATGCCTTCTTGAATGGTGAGTTGGATGAAGAGGTGTTCATGCAAATTCCACTTGGCTATCCAATCAAGGGGGAGAAACTTGTATGCAAATTGAAAAAGTCCTTATATGGACTAAGACAGGCTTCAAGACAGTGGTTCCTGAAGTTCTCTTCAACCATCCTAGCTCATGGTTTTCAGCAATGTAGTGCTGATACTTCACTGTTTACAAAAGGTTCAGGTCCTACTCTGGTCATGCTACTGGTTTATGTAGATGACATCATCATTGCAAGTCCTAACAATGATGAAATAGCTCACACTCGCAGCCTATTGGAAAAACACTTCAAATTGAAGATTCTTGGGGATCTCAGATACTTCCTTGGACTGGAAATTGCCAAGTCCAAGCAAGGTATCCACCTCAGTCAAAGGAAATACACTCTGCAGCTTCTTAGTGACATTGGTTTCCTGTCCTCTAAACCTCTTCCAATCCCAATGGATGCAAACATACTATTGAATGACACTGATGGTGAACCAATGGATGATGTCTCTCTGTAAGAGAGGTGGTCTTCAACTACTCCACAGTGGCTTCTTCTGGCTTTTTCTGGTGCTTGGTTTTTCTCAGTTGGGGCTATGATTATCCTTTGGTGTATTATTTGTGGTGCACTTCTTAAAGTTGGTTCATTGGTGTTACTTGATGGTTTCAATTAATTGGATGTAAATAACTATTTCTTCTGGTGCTTTGTACATTATTGAATACTTCTAGTGTTCTTATTAATACAAATTTTGATTCATCAAAAAAAAAAAAATGATAACCGCATGCACGACTCTCAATTACCACTTAACATGAATATTCAAAGATAAACAATATATTTATCAAAGGGTTTAATACCCGATAGTCGTAACCGTTTTAAAAACCATGACACTTCAATATCATCAACTATCTTTGAGACCTAATCTCCGGAGCTCCAACCAACAAGTAAATGAGCTGATCAGGCTCCAATTGCCAAATAAGGCAGAATCAATGCCAGATATGGCAAAGTTCAAATAACCATTCCACAGTCCAAAACGAGGCAAAGTGGTGACTACGTATAGCACATGGTTTTCTTGGTCATATATCCATCAAGGCACAGTGATGCAAACTGCATGAATACTTGCCATCAAGCATTCAAGTCCTATGCAAAGGCACGTCTGCCCTGTAATGCATGTAAAACGTTTGGTTCTCGTTGTTTTCTTTGTGTTCAATCTTTAGTTGTCGGAGCTAAAAGCCTCATGACCAAAACACCATTTTAAACTTTCAAGTTTAATACCTCTTTCAAACAATAATTGACTCCAAGTCAAAAGTATGCAAATCACGAAATCTAGACCGATGCACCAGTCTTAGATACGTAGATTTTAGTGCACAAAACCAAACATACGGTTTATGGGACATTTAGTCCATAACTTTACCTTTCGGACCCCGAGCCCATATCTTAGAACTCTAGACCTGACGTCTCGGTTGCTAGGTTCGTTTAAACCATTTTCGTTCTGTGAAATACAAAACAAAACCAAAGTTTCCTCAACCTATCCAAGTTGACGGAAATAACTCATTGTTTACCAAAAATCCTTTTACGTTGGAAATTCGTTTTGTAAACTTGTCAAAATTCCTTAAAACTCATTTTTGTTCAAGAATTAATAATTTGAACTGGAAAACCTCATTTAAGACAAATTCTCAGTATTACTCGATATTACCCTTTTTAAGAATACTTTCATAAATATTGACGGAATTGTCTGTCGTTTGCCGTTTTAAAACGCATTTAGGTCAAAATAAGACTCTCTGTCGTAAATTAATTTTTCCAACACTGTAATAAAATTATTTTTGAAACTTTTTCGCTTAAAACATCATTTTCCAATATTTATGAATTCCTTAGGTGAAAATTAGCAGTGCTAAAATATTTTCACGGTTACGTCCTCACTATGACTCATAAAACGCTCTTTCGCTGTTAAATAATTAAAATAATATTATTTTTCACTATCATCTATTTTTCACCAAACAAAACATTAAGTAATAATATATTACTATTTCCCACTAATTAAACTCATTATTTCATGAAAAGCTCATTAATGCTTTTAACCTCGTAATTAATTGAGCACTAACCACTGTCAGGCTTTCCAATCCACAATCAACATCACAAATCATTTCGTGACAATAATATAGTAAATAGCAATTAATGGCATGCAACAACATATAATCACAATTAAATGCAGATAATTAAATAATTAATAACAGATAATTTTAAAGCAGAGAAATCTAATTACGTAAAACAATATATACACCAAATAATATATACTGACCCCAAACAATTTACATACAGCTATCGGAAAAATCCCTCAGGTAGTCCCCATACCTCTTAAAGATTTTTCTTGCCAACCAAAGTTCAGTCAAGCATCCCGGTTTCCACAAAACACGTACACGACTCACACAACAATTTATCCTTCAACAAAACACAACAACAAATTAACAAACAAACAATTAAAAACTCCTATGCTCCTATATGATAGGTTCGGCCCTAAGGTTTTTAAGTTGGCTAGACATGATAAAATTTTACAAGTTTTTGGATTAAGGATCCTTAAGCAAGATTAAGACATAAACAAAGCTTACTTAACAAAAATTGAATCAAAACCATCTTAACCACAAAATTAAGATTTTCGGCCATGGGGTGCTTTTATGGCTAAAAATTTCTAAAAATCCTAAGCTCTTGGATTAGTGATCATTGATCACTTAGAATCTTAAATCAATGATTATCATACAAGCTGTTGAGAACCATAACACCATCCACATCTGTTTTAACCCCTTCCCTCTTACTAAACCCCTATGATTCAAGTAGTGTGACTTTCCATTTGTAGGCAAAACCACCACAAAACCTGCCCAGCTGTACACTAACTTCCAAATCTGTACAGATTTGTCACAGGAAAATAATAGATGATCCATAGATTCCAACCATCTTCACATAGCACACACTCAACCCCCTCAGCATCTTCAATGATTTTTCTTTTCCAAAGATTCAATCTAGAAGGGGCTGTCTAGGATAACCTGCCAACCGAAAGCAAGGATCTTCGTAGGAGCTCTTGGATTCCAATATTTTTTAAAGAACTCATCCACAAATGGTTTGTTTTGGAGCTGTCATATTCATCTTGTTCTGAATTAGTACCTTATATGCTGATTTGCAGGAATAGAGACCTTCCTTGTTATACCGACATCGCCATTCATCCTTTATTCCCCTCTCAGTTGTTGCACCATAGACTCCTCCCAAACAAAAAGGTTTCTTCTCCATTGTAAGTTCCAATTCCAAGTGATATTTGCCCAGCAGCCCACTCCACTCACTTTTGCATCCTTATTAGCTGAAATTGAATAAAGCCTTGGATATAGGAGTTTGAGATTGACTTTATCCAGCCAGGAATCCTGCCAGAAGCATGTATTCCTACCATCACCCACCTTCTTTATTAAGCCATCCTTGAACCACTCCTTAGTAACCTGCCTTCCATCTTCAATGCTGCACAAATCTCTCCACCAGGCCGAGGTTCTAAATTGCGGTCCGCAACCGCTAATGCGGCCGCAACATTGCGGTTGCGGGACTCACCGCAACGGCATCAGGCCGCAATAGCGGTGTGATTCGAAATCACCCGTAACGGCCGCAACGTAACGCCGTTTCGGCCGCAACGGGCTATGTCAGACCGCATCACAGAGAATCACCAAAGCAATTCAATCAAAACTTGAAAAAAACAAAATTTCCAGACAAGAGTAACAGAGAATCAAATTAAATCATTCAAAAAGTAGATTCTTGTACCTTTTGCTTTGGCTTTATGTCTTTTCTCCCACTTTGCTATGCTTGAGTCTGTGTCTTATATGAATATCCCATTCCTCATTTCTCCCGTGACTTTGCTCAGTTTGCTCTAGATCTGCTCAAGAATCAAGTTCTCCATTTGGTGCTCTGCCTCACGCGGTTGTGTGCCTCGGTGCCTCCTCACGTCAGATCTACCAGCCTCGCCCCAGGTAAGATCTTCATCTTCCTCCTCTGCTCTGCTCACTGCTCGCTGGTGTGGTCACTGTGGTGTGCTGCGACGCTGCCGTGGTGTTGTCGCTGGCTCGCTGCAACGCTGCCGTCCTCCAGGTGTGGCACTGGCTGAGGGCCGCGAGGCCATGGGTGAGGGGCAGGGGCTGCAGCGGCAAGGCCTGGCTCGCTGCGACACTGCCGTCCTCTGGCTGAGGGCCGCGACAGCGAGGCCATGGGTGAGGGGCAGGGGCTGGCGGCTGCAGCGGCAAGGCCGTGACTCGTGAGGCCGTGAGGTCGTGGGTGCCGTCAGACTGTCAGAGAGAAAAAAAAAGGGAGAAGAAGTTGGGGAAAAGGGTTTAGAATCGTGAGTGTGAGAGGGAAGGGATTCAGGGACAGGGACGTTTAGTTTAGTGAGTGTGGGGGGTGTTGGGAGAAAATAAAGAGGGGGGATTAGTGATGAGTGAGTGGCTGAGTGGGTGGGCTGAGTGAGTGATAAGTGAGTGATTATTTATTCAAATTAAATTTTAATAACTAAATTATTTATGTTTGTCTAATTACTAATTTATATTAAAATTGTAAGTAATATATGTTTAGCTTTTTTTTTTTTACGCAAATATATGTTTAGCCAGTATTTATTCAAATTAAATGTTAATAACTAAATTACTTGTGTTTGCCTAATTACTAGTTTATAACTTTATATTAAAGTTGTAAGTTTGGCTGAATTATTGATTGATGTTTATTTATAAATATTGAACAGGTTGTATAAAATATACATAATGCCACCAAGAGAAGAATTTCCTACACAAAGATTAGATGGTGCTCCTAGTGACGATATTGGATGGCATTTTGGAAAACCTGTAGCCGAAAGTCGGAACAATATCGAATGCAAACTTTGTTCCAAAATAATAAAAGGTGGCATTACAAGATTGAAACAGCATATAGCACATATGAAAGGACAAGTGGCTGGCTGTGCTAGAGTGAACACATTGGCAAGAGAAGGTATGATGAAGCTTCTTCTTGAAGGAAAGGCAAAGAAAAATGACTCCAAAAAAAGAAAAGAAGAATTTGAAGCACGGCTGAGAGGAGAAGATGAAGATGTGGATCACCTTACTGATGAACAAATGAGGTTTGCTACACAGGAAAGCCTTAGATCACATCGCGAATGGGAAGAAAGGCAACAATTTAGACAACAAACAGGAGGGTGTCAAAATATATATGAACAAGGTGGAAGCTCTCATGCGAGTGTTGGTGGAGGCGAAATGTCTCAAGATACCTCTTTTAGGTTGAGAGCTACAAATATTGATCTTACGAGGAGCCAAAGCATGAAGCAACCGAGTATCGGTAAGGGTATGATCAAGACATTGAGGAGGAAGCTAGGAGAGGCAGTAAGCAAGTTTATTATTTATGAGCGCTTACCTATGAATTTATCTAACTCTCCTTGGTTTCATAATTTGATCGTTACAGCTGCTGAGGTAGGTAAAAGGGTTAAATGTCCGACCCCTTATGAAATCTCAGATGTATATTTGGAGAATGAATATAAGGAAATGCGCAAGTGGTTGAATACATTGAGAGGTACATGGAAAGAAAAAGGGGTGACAATAATGTGTGATGGTTGGACAGACGCTATCAACCATACTCATATTATGAATTTTTTGGTGTATAGCAGTAAGGGGACAATTTTCTTGAAATCTGTTGATGCTTCTAATGTTGCTAGCAGAAATACCGATTACTACTTTCAATTATTAGATAAAGTTGTTGAAGAAGTGGGAGAAGAGTATGTTGTTCAAGTTGTTACAGATAATGAAGCAGCATTGAAAGCTGCTGGTCAGAAACTGATGGAGAAGCGGCCTCACTTGTATTGGTCTGCTTGTGCGGCTCATTGTTTAGATCTTTGCTTGGAGGATATAGGAAAAAGGAAAAGTGTACAGAAGGCATTAAATGATGCAAAGATTGTGACAAATTTCATCTATAACCATATATGGACTATCAATCTCATGAAAAAATACACTGGAGGTAGAGAAATTGTTCGTCCCGGTGTTACCCGATTTGCAATGCAGTTCCTACAACTTCAAGCAATTGTACAACAAAAGCAAGGTCTGAGGAACATGTTCAACTCTGAAGAGTTCAGGCGATCTAAATTTGTTAAAGAGAAAAATAAATCGGCAATGGAAGCAAAGCAAATTGTTGATAGCAGTGAATTCTGGAGTAAGTCCCAAGACATATTGAAGGTGTTCGAGCCTTTAGTAAAAGTTTTGAGACTTGCTGATGGTGACGAGAAACCAACCATGGGTTTCATATATGAAGCCATTGATAGAGCTAAACAAGCAATTAAACAAAATTCTCGTTATCCTTCCAGATATAATGCAATGATTGACAAGCGATGGAAATTCATGCATTCTGATCTTCATTCTGCCGGTATGTCGACATAATTTACAAATTTATTTTTATCATGTAATTTTATATATATAATTTCATCCAAAATAATTGATTATCCTTTTTTAGGTTATTTTCTTAATCCGCAATTCCAATTCGGAGTTGAACATGGGGATGATGTCTACAAAGAAACGTTTGAAGGAACCAGCAGAGTCATCACCAAATTAGAAAGAAACATTGATAATCAGATTAAAGCTATGAACCAGGTTAGTAATGAATATTTTTATTTTTATTCTTATAATTCATTATTTATCAAATGAAGATATTTACATATTGATATATTATATTATATTATATTATATTATATTATATTACACAGTTAATACTTTTTAAAGAGAAAGGTGAAACATTTGGTACACCTCAAGCTCAAGCAGGTTGGTCTAAGATGAATCCAGGTAAAATGATAATTTCTTTATATATCAGTCAACTTTAACATTGGTTTTTTTTAATATAATAACTAATAATTTGTTTACCTTTTGTTGCTCCTTTATAAAGCTGAATGGTGGTCCTTTTTTGGTGTATGTGCTCCTGAGCTTAAACGTGTGGCTCTAAAAGTTCTTAGCCAAACAACTTCAGCCACAAATTGTGAGAGAAATTGGAGCACATTTAGTTATATCCACACGAAGACAAGGAATAGATTGAAGTATAAAAAGCTACAAAAGCTTGTCTTCACGCACTACAATATGAAGTTGAAAATGAGGCATCAAATGAGAAAAAGTCAAGCTGAAATTGAAGCAAGTTTTAATCCTATCAATCTTGATTATATATTTCAAGAAGATGATGCATTATCTCCATGGGTTGAAGAGAGAGAAGATCCACTATTAGATGGAGTACAAAATGCAGAATGGTTGCCTCTATTGGATACAGATGATGAAGAAGATATGGAAGTTGTTGGTGACAATGATGATTCAAATGAAGATGGTGGTGGTTTAAGTTCACCAAGTGATAATAGTGGTGATGGGGGTGGTAATGTAGAAGCTGAACAAGGTGGTGGCGGTCATAATGATGATGATGATGGTGGTGGCGGTGGTGATGATGGGCAATTTCAAAATGATCCATCTCAAGATTCACCAAATAATAGGCGTTATAGGAGCTTGAATAATATGGCTCCTTTTGGTAGTTCATTACCTGAGAGCAGCAGAGGTGGGTCACATTCTAGGAGAGGAAAAAGAAAACAGAATGTTCCACTCGAAGATTCTTCCTCTTCTAGTATTGCACAAAGTTTTAGTGACTTTGGTATTGCTGATTCTTCTCAGAGTAGTCAACAATCTCATCCACCTTATTATCAATATCCTTATTTCAACACATATAACACATACGCAAGTGATCAAGCTCCCTATTATCACCAACCATCAATGAATTATCAAGATCCTTATCATCAACAATCAAGTGGTGGATTTTTTGATTATGTCTTTGGGCAAGGAGCTACACAAGATGATAGCCAAAGTGAGAATAGAGGTTATGAACCACCACGTCATTCCACCATGTGGTAGCAAGTATCATGTAAGTTCAATTTTTATTATCTTTGATTCATATATTTGTTAATTATTATTATTTAAATTTATTAATTTGTTTACTTTTATCATTTTTTTTTTGTAGTGAAGACGTATCTCTAAGTGGTGACAATGTGACGTTATTTTAGAATCACAATTACAGCTGGTTATATTCCTCCATGTGACACTAATCTCTTTTTATTTGTGATTTGTATATATTTGTACACTTTTAAGTCTGTCACTTTCTTACTTCTTTGTTAATTTCGTACTTATATGTACTTAAAAGTTTTATTTATAATAATATTATTTTCACTACAATTAAGCTTAAATTATTCATAAACATAATGCAATGTCTTAAAAATCAATATAAATATATACAACACCAATAATAAAAGATATATAAAGAATTACAAAAAAAATAATGAATTTTTTTTAATTTTGTGAAATGATAAAATTATTTCACGCCGCAGCGGCCGCATTACGCATCGCAGCGGCTGCAATGGCCGCAATCGCAGCGACCGCAACCGCGACCGCAACCGCAATTTAGAACCTTGGGCCGAGGAGGAGTTTGCTGGTTGGTTGCACAAGCTGTCCATGAAGCCCGGATTCCCTAAGCCATATCTAAATTTCAGCACCTCGAGCCACACGGAGTTTTCCTCTCTAACAATTCTCCATAACCACTTCCCCCAACAAGGAAAGATTGAATAACTGTATATCTTTGAATAACTGTATAACAATTCACTAAATATGCTTGAAATATTCAGCGACCGAAATTTTCTATCGTAAATAAGTTATCACTGCTTCCTCGCTAGAGATGAAATTGTTGTGTATCATACTATCTAGGAGTGGGAATAGGCCAGGTCACTCGTCGAGGGGCCTATAGCCTAGCATATTTAAGGCCTAACCCGGCCTAACCTATTTAGTCAAGACTTTTTAAAAAACGTATATAGCTAAAGAGGCCAGATCACTCGTCGGGGGCCTATAACCTAACCTATTTAAAGCCTAACCCGGCCTAGCCTATTTAGTCAAGGCTTTTTAAAATGTGTATATTTAAGGCCTAACCTGGTGAAGCCTATTTATGTGTGTGTGTACTCTATTACTATTAGTGATGGAAATTTCATTTGTGACTAATATTTAGCCACCGATTTGATCCATTGCTAGTGGCACCTTTTTTTAGTAGGATTACCTTTCATTCTTTTCCTCCCAATATAACGAGTTAGTGTCATCACTCATCACATGTAAGAAGATACTTTTGTTTTAAATTTTATTAATTAATTCATGCACTTTTTATTATTATTTTTTTAAAAAAAAAAAATGGACAGGCTGAAGCACTATTATGTATTATCACAGTTGGAGTGATTGAATGGAAATATATTCATCATAAAATTGAATGATAGCTGAAGTGAAGTATTTATACAAGGATGAAAACAGAGTGGTTCTAACTATATATGTTAGTTAGTTGCAACTAACAAACGAACTTAACTGTACTAACTAATTAAGTTAGCGGTAAAATCTAGAGAAAAAGCCCCCCAAATCTCTTTATGCAAAAGCCACTGACATAGGAGTTGATCCTCTCAAGTACTGCAAAGAAACTGTGTTGATTCAGCTGCTGAAATTGAAGGTATGAATGTAAACAACGATGTAATTTCACTGATTTGTGACTCTTTCAGTTTTCTTGTTCTGTTTAGCTAGCGACCATGACTATTGAAGTTTCTGAATTATGATACTGTAATTGTAATTGAAGTATATAATTATTGTCACAGCCATAAACTTTGTATAAAAAACATTCAGATTATATAGTGCCTCCTACCATGACATTCAGGACAATGAAAATTCTAATTTGATAAGTAGTTCCAACTATTATTCTTTAGATGCCTTTTTTTCTTTTTTCTTTTTTAAATCAAATCCGAGCTTTCTACTCAGGAAGTTCTTTCTCCTGCAAGGCTATGGAGCTATACTTCACCGTTATTATATGTGTTTCAGACTTCAGTATTTCTGATTTTGTTTTACAATTCCTGTGGTAGGAATTGCCATTTCATTCAAATTCAAGAGTTTGACTTTGATATACTATTAGTGTAAAGTGTTTTACACTATCAACCAATCATAAATCATCACATATGTAATTTTTAAGGATGTTATTGTAAGAGTCAACCATTTTTTAATGGTGTGACAATTCATGATCAATTAGTAGTAGTATAAAACAGCTTTACCGGTGCATAACAATTAAATCTCAAATTCAATATATAATATTTATACCATGTGAACATGAATCAGTCCATGGCAACTTTCCATTGAAATCATCAAAATTTTATTTGTTACTTAAAACGCATTGAGAAATTCACCATTTTGCAAAGGATGCTTGCTCATGAAAGAGAAGTAGTTATTTGTTGCCATAGATAGTTTTGAGCAATTTGTTTGTTAGTCTATTTTATATATATCCTCTAAATGTATGTTGGAATCAATTATTAGTATACTTGGCCCTAGAATCTTTTGTATGCTTTGACATATGACTTTTTTTTTTTCGGTTGATACCAGCACGTTTGAAGTTCAACTTGTGATTTACTTCCATACTTAATTGATCATGTCATGCATGAGCTATATATTTTAGAATAAAGGGGGAATTAATTATTATCATCAATGTTTTCAAAATTTTCATTTATCCTCTTACAAAAAGTCAGCAGATACCTATTGGGAAAAACCAAAAATATATAGGAAATAATTAACTATAGCAGACAGAGGACATGGTCATCACGACTAGGATGTGGATGGACATGCTTGCATGCTACACATTTTTTACATTCTATGCCTCTTCTTTATAAGTAGTCATCTACTTTTGGCACTCCACAAGTCCATAACAAAAAACACAGCTTCCATGGAAGAAGTAGACCAAACCAACAAAGGTGATTTCTCTTTAAGGATGTTGGATGGGCCAATAATTTCAATCATGGAGAGCTTGCAAAAGGAAAAGCAGATTGTGGTGGATCCACTATCATTAAAAGAATCTTTAATTAAACAAGGGTTCTTTGACACTACTATGATTCCAAATGTTAACACAACTTCTGCAGCCACCATTTTGCACCCTCCACCACTACAACCTCCAAAGCACAAATTCTTAAGCTTAAGCCTCCCAAATTCAGCCAACTCATCGCCTCGCTTCGCTTCAACTCTTTCCAAGAAGAAATCAGAGGGTGAGAGCCCGGAATCACAATGCCAAGCTAGTAACTTGACCCTCAAGGAACAGCATCTGCTACAAGAAGTCCACTTTAGAAAGAGTAAGTCATGTGGTGAAAGAAAAGCTTGTGCACCCTCAAATGAATTTGATCACTGGTTGAAAATACTAAATGCACTGGAGCATGAAAACAGGTATCATGGTAGCTTCACCAAAACAGAAGCTGTGAAAGAAAGTCCTAAGAGTGTGAAGCATAAGGGAACACCAGATGATTCAATATCTAGATGCAGTGCTCTTTGCTTGTATCTACCAGGCTTTGGTAATAAAGTAAAACCAGTTAAAACAAGAAAGGATGAATCACAAAGGAAAGCTGTAATGTCTAGAACAGTTTCCTTGGAAAATTTTGAATGTGGTTCTTGGGCTTCTTCAGCTATGCTCTCTGAGATTGAAGGAGAATCTACCAATTCCTACTTTGATCTGCCATTGGAATTGATCAAATGCTGTAGTACCAATGAAGTATATTCTCCCATTGCTGCATCTTTTGTCTTTGAAAAAGACCTTAAAGGGATTCTGAAGAATGGTTCTTCTAGAGCAAATGGTAGAAAATCAGTAGCATCACCCCGCCATGTTCAGTTTTCTACATCTTCTGCATCATGCCCTTCCTCTCCAGCTTTCTGCATCACTCCACGTTTGAGAAAAGCCAGAGAAGATTTTAATGCCTTCTTAGCAGCAGCACAAAGTGCATGAGAATGATGAAGATCTCTCCTATGAGTGTAGAGTTTAAAAAAAAATAAAGATAGGTAGCTTGTTCTGATGGATTTGGATTCCATGCAGTCATTTGTATTATGATTTAAACAGAAGTTGTGTCCCATTTCAAGAAATCGTGCTCGATTTTCAGGAAAAAATGCAGTGACTATTGAGTAAAATGACCGCAGAAATCCTAGACCTTGTTCTTTTTAACTATTTATTCACCTCCCTATGTGGCCAATGTCTGCATAATTGTTTTGCAAGAGCTACATGTTAATTAATTAGTTCTCAAGGGAAAATGGAGGGTATTTTTGCTTGTGATACAAATTATCGCCCTATGTCTGTATTGAAGTTTGTAACCTGAGATCTGTTATCTCAAGCACAACTTTTGATTTTTACACACATTTCGGATACACAACCAAGATGTGTTATTTTTAGCAATGCTAACTAAGTCATAACTGATGCAAACGTTTTTTCGACATGATTTTACATCTAACATCATCATGTAAAACTATTTCTTTAAGGATGATTTTATATGAAGTTATGAACAATATTTAAAGGATTTTATATAGATTTTTGCACACAAAAAAAGTTTTGATGTCCCCCTATAGGCCTATAGTCCTATACACACCAAAAAGTAAATCTAATGGGGAATTAGTAAATGGTGTAGTTGTTATGTACGATTTTATCATTTTTACCAATAACGTTCATCATTTTCTACTTCGATTATTAGTCTCCCATAGCTATTTGTGGTGGGTGATCCTCTTGGGGAAGGAGGATATAACATTCTACATTTACTTATCAAACAAATAAAATTAAAATAACATTCTACATTCAAAATTGATCTTAAAAGAGACAACTAGGCCATGCTTATGCAACATTTCTAGTTTAGGACCGTGACAAAACATAGTTTGGTTGACTCTTAAATGTTTTCCAACAATTTCAGAGGGCTGATTGTAAAGTTCAGTGCCTGTTTCAGGTTTCTTATTAATATATGTTTATTTCTTGAAACAATTAGCTTGGCTGTAGCATCAAAGGGATCACCCGCAGATTGATCTAGTAGCCACTTACAAGAATCGATCCACATGTGGCTGCAAATAATAGTAGTTTTTTCTTTTCTTTTTTCTGCTAAATCTGACCATTCAATAATGAATAATTCTAAATTCTCTGATAAAAAAAATATTAAATGCTTTTTACATTCTTAAGACATTGAATTAATGCATTTTTCTCATTTAATATTTTTTATTTAGTAATTCTGATGATTAGTAAGAGAATTTTGCAGGAGGAATGCCAATATACTCCCCAAGTATTACTTTTAAAAGACAGTTTTTTAACTATTCATTTTGTTGTTTAATAATATATTTTTTGGTATTCAATAATATTTTATTTTTAGCCCAACTACTTATGGTTATAAATGTTATGTATTACATTTTTGTTAGACTGATATATTTTTTCTGGTACATAGAACTGATAGAAGAGGGCAGAGTCCCAAAAAACATGAAAAACTAGAACAGTGTTGCTCCTAGAGTATATAAGAATTTCTCGTTACCTTGTGAGTTTGTGTTTATATAAATTGATCTTGTTTTTGCATATGAAATGAAAATTTAAGGTAAGATGTTCTACAAAGGCAAAGGTTTGTCTTAGGGATGGCAATGGGTCGGGGGCACGGATACTAGTCCCCTGCTACCCTCCTCGTTGGATGAAAATGCGTCATGTATCCTCCGCATACCCATACGAATATTCGTTAGTCAGGATTTTAGCGGATTTTATGAATATCGACGATTATCCACAAATATTCATGGATATTTATTAAAATATGAAAATCATCTATAATATTATAAAAAACACCTATATTAAAAATTAATAACATAATCAACACGTTAACCAATACTTAAATTTATAAGATAAATTTAGTACATCTAGTCCTATAAGTCAAAATAAAAATTATTAAATCACATTCAACATAATTCAAGAGCATGCTTAAAACCTATTATAAATTTGAATAATGGAACATTTGAATAATCTTATTTTCCAGTTCGGGTGGATACCTTAATATATAAGCGAGTAAAGAAAAAAGCTTGTTTGTTTTACCCACATGTATTTGTTAAGCTACCCACAGCGGGTTTTAGTTACCCACAAATATTCACGATTACGGATAATTTTGCAATCCCTAGCACTACAGCCCAATTGGCAGATGCCTACCAACGAGGGATCAATAGCAAGAATGGAATGCAACCATTATTATAGGCGGAATCTGCTAGAGACAATATATTTGCAAATACTGAAATTTAAATGCATTATGTGGGAAATCTTCTCATGAAAGAAGAGCTGGGCCGGTGTTTTCTTCCCACTGAAATAGTTTGATAAGTCTATATGTTGTGCCTTTATTTCACATATTGCTAGCAAATATGCATGATGCCATTAGATATTCGTCATGGCCCAAGATTCTTTGATTTGTCTGCTTCCTACTTTGAATATGTCCCCTTTGATGTGAGCACGTTACAAGTTTTGTTTAATTTAATTAATTTGATTTACTTACTCTGACATTCAAGATTATGGTGTATCATGACATATATTTGACTATCATCACTATATCAGAAGAAGAAAAAAAGTGAAATCAACCATTACAATATCATATGATAAATTGATAATTCAGGTTGCCGGCACCCTCATTGATCTCTCTCAAGTCTCAATATTATCTAGGTATAAAATGCCGACCAGGTATATTTAGAATCTCCAAGTGGTTCACTACTTATTGTTTATGAATAATGAGAGAAGTCAACTAATCCTAAGTGGCCAAACCATATTATATATTAATTCATCTTAGTTGATATCTATAGAGTAATCTCAATGGATGTTAGAGAGAAAGACTAACAACATCACTCTAAGCCTTTTTCTCCTCCAATATAAATAGTTCAGTAATTCAAGTTCAGGATACTTCCAAGTTTCTTATACAGCTAGCAAGTGATCCCAGTCTAGCAGAAAATACCACTTGAGCCTTCAAAGCCAAAAAATCTCTTGAGCTACACTATGCCAAGTTGTAAGAGCCTAGAATTATCAGCAACAAGTAAGGACAGTAACATAACCTACAAGAATCAGCATCTACAAGGTAGGAGCATGTCACTGTCAAGGAGTCAAGGAAGAAGAACACATGCAACCCCAGATGAGTTTGATCTCATGAGGCAGAGTGCAGTGGAACAAAATGAACATGACCATGATAACAGGCCTCAAAGAAGCTTCTCCAAGACTAAAGTAATCATCAAAGATGGTCCTAATCCTAAGGGTAGTGGCAAAGGGAAGGATGGTGATGATGGATTCAAATGCAGTGCATTTTGCATGTGTCTGCCAGGGTTTGGTAATAAAGCAAAAAAGCCAGTTAAAGAAAGAAAAAGAGAAACCAAAATGGATTATCATCCTGTGGATCCTATGATGATGTCTAGCACATTTTCTTTTGAAATCTTTGAACCTAATTCTGGCATAATTACCAATGAGAATAATAAAGAAGATGAGTCCATCAGTTCCTACTTTGAACTACCATTATCTCAAATGTTCAAATACAGTGGTGATGCTGCACAAACTCCGGTTATAGCAGCCTTTGTCTTAGACAACAAGGACATTAAAGGGGAACATTTATAGTTTTACACTGAGGGTGTGGATGATTTTCTTTCTTTCTTTTTGGTATTTGGATTGAGAAAATATTGAGAGCACAATAATTATATATGGTTTTGTGTAATTATGCGGCGAGCTATTGTATTTGTACAATTTTTATGGACACCTAAGTGATACTCACACTCACAATTGCATACTATACATCTACTTTATCTCAAAATACAATACATCTCCATCCCACCTACGTGAGCGGATTCGCTCCTGCTGCTGCACCGCTCCAGCGCTGCTCCTGCGAGATCCAACGGTGCAGCAGCTGTTTTGGGGGTGGGACCATGTGCGATGAGGTGTGGGACCACGATCTGACGGCCCGGGACGAGCAGCAGGATGCTCCTGCGCTGGAGCGAATCTCAACCCCCCACCTACACTCGCATCAATCTATGATGTCTATACGGGTGTCCAAATCCAGCTGTACAAAAAGTATAAGTGTTATGCTGCTATACTATGTGAAATGTGAATGTTCAGAAGATAAAGTTGAAAAAGATAATGGTTTGTTTGCACTAGCAAATTGTGTCTAGATTTTAAGAACTTAAATTCGGGTTTGTATAAAGTAAAATGTAGGAAGCTGCTACCTACACCCTTACACATGGGTATCCATCCCCACACAACATTTTAAATCTTTTTTTTATTACTAAACTACCTTTACCCTAAATCTATTTACTCTAATTACTTGCTAAAAGTCACCACCCAACCCCTCTTTTCTCCCGTCTCCCGCTGATAAAGTGTTCGAGGCTTTATTTCTTAAGCCCGATCTTGGGACCCTATCATTATATGTATGTTTCTATCAGAGAAATAGGATCGATCACTTGGTTGAATTTTATCCAACAACAATATCTGTTGGTGAAATCACGGAGGATACTCACATGCTCATTTCATTTAAATTTTTTACACTATCATATAATCATAAATCATCTTATCATCTTATATATAACGTTTAGGGTAATTATTTTAAAAATTAAATATTTTAATGATATAATAATAATATAATAATTCATGATTGATGAATGATGTAAAAAGTATCTGACACTGACAAAAGAATATAAATTAAATCCTTTATTTATATATACCGTGTATTTCTATCAAAGAAATAGAATTGATTAAATCACTAGATATATTCATATGTTCAATTCATTTAAATTTTCTATGAAATTATCCCCGGTTGACTAGGATGAGCAGAGCAACAGGGATTGAACAACTATATTTATAAATAATTGTCTTTAACGTGCCACGTATTGCATCAGGCAATAGCCAATTTTGCGACATTCTTTCTTTCAGAAAATAATGTGCCAATGCAAACATTTTTAATTTTTTCTATCATATTGATTTTGATATTTTTTTGGGAGTCTGGATATTAATTTTGAGATTGAATAACAAAATTCGCTGCCATTAGCAGTCATCGCTTTTAGATTTTAGCCCACATTTGTCATTTTCAAGTTTCAAAGAAATACTGAAATGGGCTTCGCATCTAGCCCGAAGTACTGTTATTAGTACAAATACAGGCCTCGTTTCTTACTTGTTGATACTGTTTGAAGAACCAAAGTGCAAACAAAAAGCACAAAAAATAAATTAATAACAAATATGCAACTAAATATTTTTTAACTTATTTTTCAATATGTATATGTATATATATTATTTTTTGCTAGTTATGTGATATATTTTGTTATGAAGTGTACTATATGTTTTACTCATCTTCCATTGTAATTTAATAGGTTATAATTTCTCCTTCACTAGGCTGTTATTAGCCGTAGAAATAGGTCAAGTCGTTCATCGGAGCCTATGACCTAACATGAGACTTCATCTAATCTGACTTGTTTAATAAAAAAAAGACATGTATAGGTTTTTCAAAAAACATTTAGTTAAACAGGCTAGACTTAGGTTTATGAAAAAATATTTTGAGTCTAATTGGCCACCCTTTTTATAAATAATATTTTTTTAATAAAATATAAAATTCAAATATATAACATTTTTCAATAATAGTATACAATAGACCTATTTAGAAGTATATATGTTGGCCTATTTAAAGGCTACCCGTTAGCCTATTTAAAAACCTTAATGCGATATATGCCTTTAAATAGGCTTTCAGGTCGGGCTTCTAAAAGGCCAGTCCAAACCTTCTATCAGGTAATTGGTCTGCCTTAGGTCAGATATCTTTTTAAATAGGTCAAGCTTGTTTAACTCAGTTTGGTTTGACTTGAACTATTTCCATCCTAAGTGTTGTGAACAAGTAATTGTAAATTATTTGCACTAATTTCAATTTCGATTCACAATTTACAAGTATGTCTGAACTTATTTTCAGTGTCAGTTTGTGTCTCAACTTTTATTTTTTGCCGAAAGTGTCTCTCAGCTTTCATGTTCTAAATCTAATTTTTCAGTCAGCACCATAGGCTTTTGCCAAAGAACTCTCTAGTGAAAACACTCCATCCAGAAGAAGTGATGCTATTGTTGAATAAATAGTGATGGACAAGATTGAGCATGTACATTTCATTCTACTCCTTTTGTAGTGGTGAAATCCCACTTCAAGAAAATCACATTCACAAGATTATGCTTCATTCGGAACCTAACCAAATAGAAACAGCAAAGCATGAAAAAACCTTTCTAATTCCAATCTATTATTAATAACTATCTCAGCATAATTAGCTTGACTATTATGTATGACTCTTGAGTACTGCTCAACTAAGAAACAAATGACAGACATTGTTTTCTTGGAACACATTCATTAGGAGGATTGGTTAGAGATTCTGCATCCATAAAATAAGCAATTGAAATAAGGGCATTGAAAGCAAAACAAGAACAACCCTGCAATAATGAAATGAGTATGAAAAACCAACCTCTTCTATGATTGTGGCTGCCAAGGAGGCTGTGTTATGGACAAAATATGCACACTAGCTAGAAGGGACAAAATAGAAAAGAAAAGGATTATTTGGGTGGCCAGTTGAATTATTCATTCGATTGATAAAAAAATTAGCTATGTTAATGGCATCAAATCTCTATGCTTTTATTTCTCAAAATGATGTAGGACCCATTTAGTTTTCCCAAAGCAAAAGATAACTTTCTATATTTAAGCAGCAAGTCCTTGATAGTCTATTTTCTTTGCTTCAATGATTGAAGGTCGTCCTTTGAGGAGGTTCTAAGTAGGAATGTGCCATCACTCTTTAAGGAGGCCTTATGTGGGATGGTGTTATCTAAGCTTAGGTTTCACTTCTTACTTTATGCTAAACTTTTAATGCCATTGGTCCGTAAAAATAAACTAACGTGGAGGATTAATCACATTGTATTAGATTCTTAGAAAAAGAACTTGGAAAAATATAATTTATTTGTTGTAGCTAGAGCCGTCAAATGGGCCGGCCCTAACCCATTTAGCCCTAGCCCATGTGGGCTAGGGTCAAATGGGCCACAGGGCCAAAAAGCCCTAAAATACACTAAGGGTCATGGCCAACCCATGAGCCATAATTTTTTTGATAGACCTATTTTTTTATTTATAAAACTTGACAAAAAGAACAACAACTATAATAACTCTAACATTATGTAATAATATCATTTAACCTATGAAATTATCTATTTAAATATATATTACATGCTATAATTTTTCCTTCACTAATCGCACAACCACATAAGTAATCCAAATGAATGATTTCCCTTAGCTGGAATATTATCTATTGTAATAATTTGATATCAGTTATCTACTTTAACAATTTATTTCATATAAAGACAAGGATGAAAATAGAGAAAACAACGCTTTCTCTTCAATTTTTTTAGAGAAAACTATAGCATTTAATACATATTTGAATAATTAATTTCATAGGTTGAATGATATTATTACATAATATTAGAGTGATTATAATTGTTATTCTTTTTGTTAAGTTTTATAAATAAAAAAAAAAAAAATAGGACTGTTAAAAAAAAATTATGACCCATGGGCTGGCCCTGGCCCCTAGGGCTTTTTAGTATTTTTTGGCCTAGTGGGCATTTTTTAATGTGGGCCTTTTGGCCTTGTGGCCCATTTGGCCCTGACCCATATGAGCTAAGACTAAATGGGTTAGGATGACCCATTTGACAGCTCTAATTATGGGTTAAATGGGCTGAGCTATTATTATAGGTGAGATAGGCTAGCCCTAGAGTTTAGGACCAAACTGACAACTCTAGTTGTAGCCGTCAAAGCTTACCATGAACCTTCGTGGTTCCGAAAACAGACAGAGGAAAATGCATTGAACAGCAACAGCACACTTTCATGAAGAGATAAATTCCCTAACAGTCAAAGGTCAAAGTTTTTTTGTCAACATGTTAATGTGAATGTCTTAGATTCCACAATAGCATTAACTTAAAGATACTCTCTTCGGTCTTTATTATAAGCAAAAATTTAATAGAACACATATATTAAGATGGTGAGTTAATCTCATTTAAAAGAGTCATTGGGAATAAAAAATTATGTTTGTTACCTAAATTGTTCTTCCTCTTATTTATTAAGCTTGTATTGTTGAGAATAAAATGAGTCATTGGAAAACAAAATTTGTATTAAATGAAGGGTATTTTGAGAATAACTTCATTAAATAGGATGAAAGTAGTTGAAATTTGCTTATATTTTAGATCAAAAAATTTGGAAATTTTTGCTTATATTGTGGACCAGAGGGAGTAGTCCTTGGGGTTTAGACAACACACTCTAAATTAAGTAAATAAGAATATATCCACACTTATATTATTTTGTGGATTGATGCAATTTATCAAATGAAGGGTGAAACATACTCTTATTTGCTAACTTTGGAGACAAATTTACTTTAGAAGAATCTTTTAGTAAGTTGGTTGATTGTTTTTTTCCCCATGAATAATGCTATTTCTACAATTGTAGTAAGAGTTTTTTAAGGAACAATTTTTTGTTGAAAATTGTCTTATCCCATGATACAAAACAACATTATCCAACCTGAATTTGACTTGTTTAAAGTTACAGGATCCCCACCCCTACAAGAAAAAAATAGTTACAGCAATCCACAGTGCAAACACTTAAAGTGGAACAAATTTTCTGACTTGATTCACCTACACAAGCAACCAATTCAATTTATGTACATCTGAAGGATATAAACCGTGCAGTAGAGTGAGATCAACAAGCAGTGGAGTACTGAACTACTACAAAGTAGAATTGGCCCAAAATTAAAATATGCAATGTAGTAGGTAGAGCCCTCTTCATTTTAAATCACTTTCTTCCTACCATAAACAAAAAAGGAAGAGTTATTTACTATCAAGTTCATTAATTATGTTCATCTTTAGTAAGTATGGGCCATTTCAGTTTCACAAGTGCTTATACTGAACAATCAACCGTGTAATGTCAGAGTTATTTACTACTCTGTCCTACTCCCTCCGGTCCACAATGTAAGCAAAAATTTCCAAATATTTTGGTCCAAAATATAAGCAAATTTTAAATACTTTCTTCTCATTTAATGAAGTTATTCTCAAAATACCCTTCATTTAATACAAATTTTGTTTTCCAATGACTCCTTTTATTCTCAATAACACAAGCTTAATAAATAAGAGGAAGGGTAATTTAGGTAACAAACTTAATTTTTTATTCCCAATGACTTTTTTAAATGAGATCAACTAACTATCTTAATACGTGTGTCCCATTTAATTTTTGCTTACAATAGAGACCGGAGGGAGTAATTTCCTATCCATTACATATTACATCAACCCAACAGATGGGAGATTTATGGCAAAAAGTCAGTAGCTGGAAACTGGTTTGCAGAATAAAGTAAAAGTTTGTAAAGTACAAATTTGAGGCACATATAACTAATAAAAAAAACTCTCTGCCATTGAACGGTGCAATATTTAATGCTTTTGATGCCTTGATCATGTGCATAAATATTTAAGATATTCATAATTTATTGATATGTTTCCACTTCAACACATAGGGACCGACAAATGACAAATCTAGCATCTAATTTTGTGTATAGTTTATTATTGGTCCAGAAACCCTTGACTTTGAGATTATTTGGATTTGAGTCCTTGGTTATTCTTTATTAAAATGTGTTTGTTTGGAGAAATTTTAGCATGAGCAGGAATTCTCTAAGAAGTATTTTATTATTAATTTAAATTAATTTGTTAAAATTTATGTGATTACAACTTAAGTCAATAATACTAGCATGTGGTTGATCCGAATTGTAACAGGCTCGAGTTCCTTAAGCAATTAGTCAGAGGGTCGATCCATAACTCTTGCATATGGAGAAAACATGGTTGAAAGAGTTCAACCCTTCAATGTCGTCCAACATCTCAAGGGATTAGTCTCTGTTATTACATCTAGAGGATACCTTGAGGGGAAAAAAAAACTTAAGTCAATAATAGAGAGAATTTTCTATACTTCAAGAATACGCAATAATTTCTCGTTTATTATGAAAGTTATATAGGTACTTACAAAAGATAGCATACCCCACAGCGCCACTAATCAATGGAATCAAAATTAATGAAGACGAGTAGAGGACATAAAATAAATCACATTTCAGAATATAGTATTTTCGTTTCTTAATTCCTGCAGGGCTTGATTAGCAACAAATAGTTTAGAGATGCTTATATACTAATCAAACTCTTTTTACATAGTTTTTTTTTTTTTAAATTAAGATTGCCGTTATTAAATGATTATTATGGACGCTATAAATGAGCATCTAATCATGGAACTTTCTCATCATTGATTCTTTCATGTCCGTTTCTTTTGGGTATTTTGGACTCCGTGGGATTCTTTTATCTTTATGCCTCTCGGGTGAGAAGAGAGTAGAAAAGAAAAAGAAAAAAAAAATGTATCACCATTTGTTGGTTAAGTGTTTGGAGCCTGGTTTTCCTTAATTAAAGCCTCGAGTTCGGTTCAAATTTTATGTATAGAAAAAATAGGTATTAAGAGAGTTTTATCACTTTATATAAATTTATCTAACTTGACTCAAATTAATCGATGTCCGATATGACTTCCACCTCCTAACAGTCAATAATAAATAAATAAAAACTAGAAATTTATCTAAAACAAAAGAGCACCAACAGAAACAAGGGATGATGTATTATAGATGATTTTTTAAAGGGGTTTTCCAATTCCATTTTGCCAGCTCTATCCCATTATGTGCCACGGTGCCGCCACTTCAAGTCAGGGTCTATTCGTCTGTCTCCTTCCCTTTACCAACTCCGACCTCGTGGTATTTTCTTCCTACCCATTTTTATGAGTTATGTTATTTCAATATCAAATTTTGGATATCATATATAATATTGTATATGTTTAATTTTCATCTTCTTTGTATACACGTTTTCCAATCATATATCAAAAAATCAAAGGGGCACCATATGGTATCCCAATCTGGGCGTTGAAATTTCATTATTCTTTTTACATTGAGTGTAACAACCTTCAAGCTAATTACCAATTTAGTAATTTTCACTTCTTACATGCGTTAAAATTATCTATTAATGATAAAATTATGAAGCTTGTTTCATTTTCAAAACCATAACACAATCAAGGTTTTAATACATTGGAGAATTGTAACTATGGTGAGATATGCTGAGGATACTCTCATCTTATAGACTCCTAGATTGATAAGTTATATTCTTCCTAGTTCAATCATGCATTCATGTATCATGAAATTAAGATAAAAAAAACTAAAAACAGAGAGAGTGTAGTTGAAGATTTCCAACATCAAAAGATTAGTAAAGGAAGGAAAATGATTGTTGACTAGCTTGAAGGCTCATTTTGGATACTACACATTCATTATGTTATGTAGTGCTGGTGTATGTGTCGGCTGGCTGCAATATTGGATACCTCCCAGCCTACCCTTCAACCCAGTCACACCAAGACTTTTGCCACTCTGCAAATAAAGCATGGTATGAGCCGAGTAGGTCCATGTCTTTGTTACCAAAACAAAAAGAGGACCCCCCATGGACCACTTTATCATTTAGCAGACTATGCTTTTTAATTTACAGCTTCATTATGCATCTCACATTTATGTTTTATTATATGAATGAAAAGTGAAAATAAATTCAATTACCAAGATATTATTGAAATTTCACTCCTACTTATCTGACTCTTTTTGATGTCACTCCTGTAATTAGCATGTAGACATTCCAATACCAACCGACAAGCCAGCAAGGTACCCATAACAGCTGCTAAGATTTAGCTATAGCCACGTATTTCAAATGAATGGAGTAAACAATTTTAAGAACTAGTATAAATTTTTATTTTTATTTTTGGTAGACAGAACTAGTATATTTAAAATAGGTTATCATTGGAATTTCATTTTTGGGGGGGGCTGAGCTACAGGGTTCAACATAAAAATTTGTTATCAGACGATAAATAAAATAAAAAAATAAAAATGTAATATAATACAATCAAATAATACTTGTCCCCGATGTAAAATAAAAGATAAGAACTCTAAAGAAAACAATACCAAGTCTTCAAATTTTCAATGATATTAAATTGACAATATCTAAAAAAATTGACCCTATAAGATGACACGCTTTCCTCAGTTCTTATCTCTATTTATGTTCTTAATTTTAAATTTTTTTGGTTTCTTAGGTATCTTCCGTATACGACTGCGAAGAGCCGGAAACTAATATCTCAAAGTACTAGATGACATTGAAAAACTATCGTCTCACAACCAGATTTTCTTCATACACAAGAGTTAATGATCAAACCCCTTATTACTTGCTTAAAAAATCCAAACTAATTACAACTTAGACCAATAACATGTTGATATTTTCTTATTTTCTCAATTTCATATATGCATGATCTCCCCGTCTCCCGTTATTTTCTTGATTGCAGACGCGGAATTGACGCATGAATCTGTGAAACTAATTATTAAAAAAAAAAACATGGAAAGACTGAAGACATGAGTCTTACTTTGACTAATTTACGTATAACATCATTTCCAATTATGTAGATGCATCTACTTGTACCAGTATAAAATGGAAAATGATTTTTGAACACAAAAAATAACACAAATATGATGTCTCTTTATTTTTATTGTATATTTTTGAAATACGTGTATATAAGAAGATAAAAAATAAATAAAAGATAAAAAGAAATATATATAATATCACATACAATATCAAAATTATGTGTTCAAATAACATAATCGATATAAAATTTGTGATTCCTAAACCATAATAATGATCTGTTAAAGATAATTAGTTACCAGTGCCTAATGATTCGATCATGTCCCATTAGAATACACACAACAGAAAAAGCACTCATGTCACCCACATGTCCTTTTTGACTTGTCCAAAAGCTAAACCAAATTTCATAAATGACCTGTTCCTAAACAAACAGCACAGAATTTTCTTCTTTGATACAAAAAGGTATGGGGTCTATATGCAAGTAATAAAAGGGTATTGCTTTCATCAAAATTTATTAAGGAATAAGAATCCAAAATAGGATTAAAAAGGGAAAAAGATACATGCACGCCAGCAAAGCAATAGGGCACATTGGCCACCCTCCATATGGTTGTCCAACTGGAGGTAGGGATGCCCTTATGCCCCACACCGACAACATTACTAAATCATTCATCTTTATTCATTATTATTTTTTTTTACAAAATACAACAAGGAAAAGAATAAAATAAAATAAAAAATAGAGAACACAAATAAATTATTAAAAAAAAAAAAGGAACATGATCATATACCCATCTGTAAAATATACGAAATAAAAAAAAAACTATCAAACAGAAAAGAAGAAAAGAACTGCTCAATGAATTTCTATTCTACCATAGGTTAAAATTATTATATAGTTCACAAAAAAAAAAAAAAAAAAAAAAGATCTGAGGTTGTCATTGCCTTGTGTTCTGTAGCCTAGATCCAATCATTCTGAGCTCAAATTTCTTGATCACACCAGCAATGTCTCTCAGGGTGGTGTCCAACACATAAGGGGTTTTGTCATAGTTGAATTCTGTTGAATTTACAAGTATCTTGCATGATTCTCTCCTTTCTGCTATGGTTCCATGATAGTGAAAATATTTGATCCTCCCTTCTGTTTTGTGAGTTGTCTTTCCTTCTAGATTCTGTGACATGTGAACCCCAGTTGCAAACAAGCTTCGAGGTTGCACAGCATATTTCCTATCTCTCCTAATCCCTTTCTTTGCATCTTTATACACCAGCTTCTCAAAACCCCATTTCCTGCATATTCATTTCACACCATGTGTTAGAGAGAGACATCACACATAACCACACAAATAACCATCTTATGGAACATGATTCCAAATGTCTGTCTTGTGTGTAGCAGGATGTAGTTGTCAAACCAACTGTAACACTATCAGCAATAATATAACAAAAAAAAATCATGCAACTAACACTTAGAGGACAGCTAGATCTAACTATTATTGTGAGACGGTGAATATGGTAAATAGTAATTATGAGTGTTACAAAGTTTGAGTGCACCCCAACAAATCCGTCATAATCAAGGCTCACTCTGGTGGACCAAGCAACATGGGTATTAATCTAAGATCAAAATCAATCTAAATGAACGTTCAGGAAGATCAATTGTTCATCATCATTATTTGGCACTATTTGATTTTTCAATTACTAGAATTTACATGATATTGACACTTGCCACTGCATGCTGCACCTAATTTTTTCAACAAGATGACAATTGTGATTGTTGAAATTATAAATTCTGAAATTTCAGTAACATATTAAAAGACTATATAGATATTTTTAATAATTAACATGGACCAACTCATAAATAAGAAATAAATCACCATAAAACAAAACTCCAGGTTCAAAGACACGACACATCCACCTGTCCTGGTATGCAAGAGAAAAAAAACAGAATCCATAACAGAAGAATGGGCTAATATATAAAATTCCATACACATATAAACTACATCAATCGCCTAACCTCCCTCACAACGAAAAATAACAGTATCCAACTACTCAAGATCCACAATATTACTAAAGCATCAAGACATAAAAGTAAAACACCAATGACATCACATTGGATGCTTTCCACAACAGTTAAATTAATATTCAGCTTAACTAAACTAAACCCCCAATTGGATCCACTTCAAAAATTGACATAGAAACCAATTCAAATCTTAAAATTGTTTGATCCATTCAATTCCAAGACTAGCATAGAAAACTCAGTTCATTTGATGCTTCAATTTTGCACCCAAATTAATCCAATGCAGCAACAAAATGCATTTAGAAGAAAATGGGCATGTGTCTTAAGAATTCAGATGATGATAATAACTAATTAACTACCAATTAGGCCAAATTAAAATAGAGTTGAACAAAATTCCTAAGGAGAATGCAAATGTACCTGTAGAATTTGCCATAATCAGCAGAGAGGCAAATCTTGTTACTCATAGGCATCTGTTCAATGGTGAACTGATTATACTCCTCAAGTGAATCCAACACAGTTTTAATAGTGCTCTTGGGTGGAACATAGATGTACTCATCCACATCAAAGAAGAACATCCACTTAGCCATAAACTTATATCTATGCAAGCAATCATTGACCACCATAAACTGATTATGATAATACCCATCAAACCTCTCTTGGTCCCTAATATCTTGCAAAGTCACATACCCAAGCTCCATCCAAGGCTTCAAAACTTCCAACAC
Organism: Echinosophora koreensis; assembly: GCA_035048595.1. Taxonomy (NCBI): domain Eukaryota; kingdom Viridiplantae; phylum Streptophyta; class Magnoliopsida; order Fabales; family Fabaceae; genus Echinosophora; species Echinosophora koreensis. The sequence goes on from JAPCYP010000004.1 coordinate 6,054,332, forward strand.
CTTCTCGTGCACCCCACCAGCATCATGTATCACAAAATGCGATCTTGGGCCGAAAAACTTAACATGGTAAGCGATCCACTCTCTCACCCTTTGTGGGTTCAAGTTCCCATAAAGGGACGACCCACAATAGAAGTAATCATACTTAGGCTTGGAAGTGAAAACAGAAGCATCAAGTGTACCAGGTTGTTCTGTAAGAACTTCCATTGTGTCTGTTATGTTAAGGTTTGTGTCACCACCACCTGAGGTAGAAGCATTGAGTATGAGTTTTCCACCTTTGTTATCAGAGTTAACTGGTTCAGAAAAAGTGCAGTTCACAATAACTACAGTGTAGACTCTGCCGTAACCCCAATCTGGGAGCATCTTGTAACCAACGGTGGTGATGGGTTTTGGTTCTTTTGTGCTTGTGTTTGTGTTTGTGTTTGTTGAGGTTAACCAGTGACACTCGTAGGTGGGTTTAGAATAAAGGTGAAGAGGTTTTGAAGCTAAGCCAATAATGGCAAAGGTGTTAAGACCTCCTCTGTAAGCACCCATGGTGATGAAGTTGTATGCTGCAGAACCATAAGGGTTGAAAGCACGTTTTAAGATACCGTTTTGGAGGAGTTTTTCTTGTGGCGGTGGTGGTGGTAACGGTGGTTGTGACGGTGGTGGTGGTGGTGAAGGTGAAGGTGAAGGTGAAGGTAGTGTTGTTGAAAGGTGAGATAGAGTGGAAGGTGGTGTTGCTGCAACTTGAGAGACTCTTGAGATGCAGACACGTAGATCAGAAGCTGAGATAGTGAAACGAGAAGGGATGAACTGAAGAAAAGTTGCAACGGAACAGAGAAGGAGAAGGGTTGTTAAGAGGAGTTTGAGTTCTGCAGCATAGTTTCCTAGTAACCCAACAAAAAGTTTCTTCTGTTGTTGTTGTTCCCTCTCTTTGGCCATTGTTTCTTCAATGTGCCTTTTTGGGAGAGAAGGTTGTGGTGGTGCAGAAGATGAAGAGAACAAGTTGAAGGGGTTATTTGTATTAGAACTTAGAAGAGGTGGCTTATAAAATTGGTGTGGTTAAAAGGAGGAATAAGATGTGTATGGTATATGATTTTGGATTGAGGGTTGTGTGTGAACTGTGAAATGCTGCTCTCCATCTAATATGATTTGTATTTGGTTAAGGAGGAAATATACCAAGATGGGTACATTGAGATTATTTTATGGATTTTGATTTTCTTAAAGTGTAATAGTCTGGACTAATCATAAACCTCCATATCATCCGAAGTTGTGTTATTTGAACACAAATTTTAGATATCGTATGTGATATCATATATTTTTCTTTTTATTTCTCACTTATTTTTTATCATCTTTATATATACGTTTGTGAAAATATATCTAAAATCAAAGGGCATCCCCAATTTTGTGTTCAAAACACATTTCTCTATAATCTGTCCGTGTTTATTGTCCTAATTTTTGTTTGGGAGTTGCGGTAAAAGTAAAACCAAGTGGCTTTTTTCACTTTAGCTTTTAGCTTTGATTGGGTTTAAAGGAAAATAATTAAATTTATTTTATTTAAATACTTAAAATACAATGTCTAAATATATTATATTAATTATTACATGCTGCATTTGAGGGGAAAAAATCTTTATAAACACATGAAAAAGAAAACTTAGCTATTTTAGTACTCCCTTCGGTCTTTAATATAAGAAATAAATAAGTATTTTTTTAGTCCAAAATATAAAAAATATGTATCAATTTTCACATATATTAAATGCTAACTTCCAATAATGTCCTTATTAATTACTGTCATTAATTATGGATCCTCGGAATATTAATTAAGATTAGATGGGATGTTTTTGGAAATTTATATGAATATTAATTATAATTAGTTCATTTCAATATATTTTCTTAGCCTATATATTTTAGGGTTTTGTTTATTATATTAAGGACCGGATACTGTATGTTACAACAAGTTCAATTTCTATATGAAAAAGACTTTATTAGAATTTGGGAAGATATCTCAACATTTCAAAAGAAATGAATCTTCCTCTACACATCTCATTGAAATAAAAAAGGAGGAAAATCCATGAAATATTAGGAGGAAAAAGATTTATCTTTGGGAAGAGAGAAAGGTTCGGGATTACATTATTCTTATAAAAAAGTTATTGTAATTAGAGCCAAAACCAAAAAGGGTGGGTGGGACAGGGGTAGGGGGCTAGGGTAATCGAGAGAAAGGGATGCAGTCGGTACCTATTGGACTTGTTACCGTTAAGTTCATTTCGAGGCTATGATGGATGGGACAATATAAGGATTCATGGTGTCCACGTGTTAAGTGGTAACAAGCCCAACGAGCATTTCATCTCAACCTTTTTCTTCGGGAAATTATCATCTCATCTTTTTTTTTAAGACAAATGTTTTTTTTTTTAACAAAGAGGGCTAAAGCCCTTTTAAGGCAAATGTTAAGCAGGGTAAATCAACCTAAAATGTGATAAAAAAATTTGAACAAAGAATATTTGGGGTAAAATATTTACAATGATACAAGAAAAAAAAAATTGAATCTCCTGAAATAAGAAAATTATTATATATGTTTCTCTAATCGAATGTGATAATTTCATCATCCACTTATCTTACAATAAAACTTGAATATATCATAAATAAATAATGCATAATGATGAGTATTTCTATGAGTAACATGTTTAAGGTTATGACCAGATTTATACCACAATCTTAAATATTGCAATGCACTCAACAACCCAGAACCCAAATGCAAAGTGCATTGATATGTGCTACTTTTGTTTTGGAACATGCAATATTTATGACTGAATTTAAGTATGGAAGGTTTAGTGTATTTTCAAGGCATTTCAATTTAATTCTATGATAAGGTATATATGGAAAAAAAGTTTGTCAAATATATCTTAGGTTTATAAAAGATTAATTGTTTTGGAACAAAAACAAATAGCTAAAATTATCATAGAAAAGGAACGGAGGGAGTAATACTTAACGAGAATTGCTAATCTGGCTAACCCATTGTGACATGACAATAATATTGAATTTTAATTAGTTAAAAAAAATATGAACATGCTTTGTACTAGTGCTCCCTTTAGCTTTTTTTGTTTTTTTTGTTTTTACTCTTAATTTTAACTTTTTTTCAACTAAATAAATAAAATTAGTTACACACTAATGTCATATCATAAAAAGGTAAGCTGGATCAACAACTCTCGTTAAGTATTTGATAGGTTGAGGGTGAGACTAGATTTGATCAATTTTAAAATTAAAGAGACTTGATTTGAGAAATCAAAATTACAAGAACAAAACTCACTCATTGATAAAACTACATGGACCAAAACTGTTTAAACATATTCTTTCAAAACAGTTGTTAGCAAACAAAGAAAAAACAAATCTGTAGAATGAATTTACTATATTCCACCCATTTTCGAATGACTTAATCATATAAATTGTATATTGTCTTCAGATATTAAATAGATTTGATTCCAACTTAGTTATTATTGATATGATGAAATCTGAATTAAAAATAAATTTTTTATTTAGTAAAGGTAAATCACTGACAATTATTCATTTAAGTCGGATGATTTAAAAGGATAACTTTTTAGATTAAATAAAGAGCAAAATTAATAGAGAGTTTAATTTTTATGTATTGTCAGTATAAATGATTTTTATACTGACATTCAATGAGATCTCAACAAATCAACATTATTGTTATTTTTCTCTCTTAATTATGAAAATAAAATTACACATGTCAAATTTTAGTGGATGTCAGTGCAAAACTTTTTATACTAATAGTAAATAATATTTTAATCTAAATTAGTAATTTTTTTTTAATAATATCTTTAACGCATTCTTTATTATGAGTTTAACTTTGGTACAGTATCGGTGTAAAGTGTAAAGTTTTCTTATGTTGTGAATCCATTACTTTTAAGATAGTTACGATATAATCTAAATATTTTTAATAATGTAATAATTTATTATTGGTTGATAATGTAAAGTTTATGCAAGACTCACTAAAAAAGAGTGAATTTATATGGTTTAAAGACTACCAACATGGTGTGGCACGGTTGGTAGATAATCAGGCCCCTTGAGTATGTGGTGAGGGGTTCAATTCCTAACTCATGTATAAGAGCATTTGTTGGGAGGGGTCAACTCCTTAAATGCATCTTAGTACCTCGAGGGATTAGTCTTTGACTTTCGTCCGGAGAATACCCGGGTTAAAAAAAAAAAGCCTCTGCACAAAACTTACCAAATAATGAAGGTGTTGAAAAATAATATTTCAAGCACAATCATAAACAGAAGTACATAATATAGTTATTAAGATTCAACCCATAATTTATGTATAAAAAAAAAAAGATTCAACCCATAATGGTGCGCTTGGAAAAGAATCATTTAAGATGAGTAAGTACGAGTATATCTTGTTAAACTAATTAGTGAAGCGAAACCTCAATACACTTAATTAAATCAAAATTACACACACTGTTCATTTTAAACACACTCAATTTAGAAGGAAAAAAAACTCGTCCGCTCACTCAATTTAATTCCGCATGCTAGTAATATGCTAAACAAGAGAAATAAATATAAAGAGGTTTTTAATTAACTTAATAAAAAATTGGAAAATTTCCTTTATTTGTATTCTGCATTTATATATTATTTTTTTGATAGAATGCATTTATATATTATTGATGTCCTAAATGGATCTTGTATTGTATTTTAGATAATATTTTGTTAACATAACATAATTTGGTTTTGCTGTACAGTAAAGTAAAGTGGTCTGTGGCCAAATAAGAGAAAAGGTTTTTTTAACACCAAAATAATCAAGTTTTTGTGAAATATTTTTGGAATACGTATATATAAAAAAATAAAAAATAAGTAAGAAATGAAGATAAAAATATATAATATATAATATCACATATTATAAAAGTAATTGGACACTGAGTTGGTAGGCGAAAGTAGAGAACAAGAAGAAGCTGGTTCCAAATATAAAGGTGGTCCATGGACACAGGGGCAAGACAATTTTCTGAAAGAGGGAAGATGACACGTGGAAGACTGTAGGGACCGCAAAAATGATTATTGGTAGGGGCCATCTCATGCCGTCCTTGTCTGTTTCCCTGCGTCAAGGACATATGTCCACTCCACAAACCCACACTCAATTTTCCATTTTTTTATTGAGCTATGTTATTTAAATATAAATTTTGAATATCATATATCAAATCGTATATGTTTATATTTATTTTTCGCTTATTTTTTATTTTCTTTATATATATTTTTCTTGAAAATATATTAAAAAAAAAGAGAGGCACATTTTGGTATCACTATTTTATACAAAAATCATTTCTCTTTACGATCATGGCATTTAAGTTATGTATATCTCATATTTTTACGTGATAAAATTAGAATAGAAAAATTATACAAAAGTGTTTGATTGCAGGAAAAATGAGCTATACTTCAGATGAATTTTATTTATAAGATTAGATTAGATGTTTGAATGCTGAAATCATCATTTGTCAAGGCTTTATCCAACTATCTTCCCTGACTAGCTAGAGGATTAGTTTTACGGTCTATGACAATATATGATAAAAACGTAAAAGAAATATCCTTCTATATGAAGAAAAATAAATAGTGTTATGGAATAAAATAAAATAAAGGGAGAAAGAAAATAGCTGTGATGATTGGCTTTCTTTTAGCTGTAGTTGTGACGAAATGATGATTTGTTAATTGTGAGGAATATATGCTGAAATTAAATATACACTTACATGTATAATTATTGGATTTGGATCCTCAGCCAATTTGTTTTTAATTTATTTTTCAAAACATACAAAAGCTAAAACATAAATTATGATCTTTAGATGTATGATATATGTCTATGATTGTAAATGGAGAAAGAAGATAAATTGACAGGAGAGAAAATGTTTTCATAATTATTTTATCATTTAGTGTGTATATGAGAGAGATAATTTATAATTGATCGACAATATAAATGATTGTTTGATAATATAATTTTTTTTACACTGAAAATGTAACTAATATTTAAATTCATAAAAGTTATTTTTTATATTATATTATTAGACGTATTATATATTATATTTGTAGGTTATTATAATTTTTGTTCACCTGAAAAGGTTATTAGTATTTCTATAATTCATAAACTGATAATAACTAGTATTAAACAAATTTAATGTTGTAATAATTGAAGGATCAAATACTCAATAATACTATTCGGGAAGGGATGAGAATCTCTTAATGTATTATGTACGTCAGTGTGCTATGGGACCAAGTCTCCTTTTATTTGTTTCCTTTTTCTTTTTGATAGGAAAACCGGGCCGAGGTCCAAACAGAATAAATACAATACAGGACCGAAACTGGGTAAGGAAATCCCCAACGTAACAAGGAAATGACTCGTGAGGTAAGTAAAAATTTATTAATTTCTTACTTTTTATATTTTACTGAGCATTGCTCAGTTGGTTGTACAGACTAAGTGTGTAGAGGTAAAGAACCTTGAAGTGTAACTAAGTACTCGAATGAAAATTAGTCTAAGCAGATTTAAAGGATTTAAGTAAGTTTGTGGGATACTCGATGGACCTACCGAGGAGCCAAAAACCCTAACTACATGGGTTCCAACAAAAAAATAAAAATAATTATATTTTTATTTATTTACTTTGAAAATAAACTCATTTTTTTATAAAAAAATATTAACCCATAATCAGCAAACAAGTGCTTCACAACCTCTAAGAGGAGGGCTGTCCCATATCTCCCTTTCTATCAGAGTGACTAAGTATTCAATTTTAACCCAAACTTCCATATATTTTTCATGCGTGCTTGGTGAGGTTTAATATTAAAAAATTGGTCCTCATCATGCTACTCCCTCTTCATCTCATGTGCCGCATGTTATTCTTTTGCCACGTTTGCTCGCATTCCTCCATACACATGTATTCCTTTCAATCTTAGTTATTAGCGGGACCTTGTTAAGATTGTTACATTATATTTCAGTATTCACTTTCTCTCCGCAATTATGTGTCACCCTTTATTTCTCTCCTCTCCCAGGGATATATTTTTGTTTGTTTGTTTTTTTTATTTTGCATTTGCATTTTGCACGACTTTTGTGCAAGTTTTTCTTTATAATGCATGAAGTTGTTAGTTATCACTAGCCATCTCTCGAGGATAAAGAAAAGTCTCGAGAGTAGAGAGCTGACATTGAACTCTTGTATAAATATTTCTATACAATTTTATATATTTTGTCTGTATTATTTCATCTTAACTTTCATGATAAAGGTATTAAATTTAACTTTTTTTTTGTACAAACATTAAATATAATTTTAACAATTTTGCAATATCACATCAGATTTCATAGTTCCACCTTGTTGTTTTTCCCTTTTTCTTTCTCTATTATGTGGTGCTATGACATTATCTTTTTACGAATGAATACTTTAAACTTTAAAGCATTTCACTGTCAATTGAAAATAGAGTAGGTCGCCCTGGACATACTATATGGTATCCATGTACAAACAATCATTCGATCCTATTATATACCTTGCTCAACCAAGGTTTACAGCCATTCCGAATTGTTTTCCATGGTTTTCGTTATTCAAATGATGCATTAACTAACGTGCTATCAACTTGTTAAAAGTTACCCTTCCTCCAATAATGGGACATTGGTTTGGACTTACGCTTCTGCTCATAATTGGCTGCATTTTGTTAAACATTAGTCTAAAGATTATTTTATAGGGTTAAAGTTCCTTTAAAGTATAATTCTTTTTAAAATGAGCAAGTAATGTATTTGTCCTTATATCATTAATGAATTAAAATCTATATACATTTTATCAAATTAAGGATAGATTTGATCATTGTTTATAAATTGATGTGTTGATATATGTTTGAACTTTGATCATTAAAGATTTATATCAATGCAAAAGCGTATTGGGATTTGGGAATTGGCAGGGTCGTAAGAAAGTAAGAGTAGTGGTCTTGCAAATCTCCCATGTAAACTCTCTTCATCAAATAGTATATGCATGTTGATTCCATGATTAAATAATCGGTTTCCGAATATCTTCCTTCACTTTTCCTAGATTATCCCACTCAAACATGCGTTTATCTATTGAGCCATCATCCAGTTCTGGCACTCTTCACTGGCTCAACTGGATTTTGTCTTTAGGGTATTTACTTCCTTGACGCATCAACGTTAGGGTATGTAATATCTATGAAGACTAGCTAGCTAAGTTAATGACCAAATAACTACTCAACATGATTATTAAGTATATCTATTCAATTAAAAGGCCATATAGTAAGTCCAGATTAAAAGAAAAACAAAAAGAAAAGATAACTATAATAAGTAATTATTCGACTAACTAGATTACCCACTACATGAGATCATAGTAACAACTGCTAATAATAGTTCAATGGTCAAGGACAGGGAACGTAAGCAATAATAAACCTTAATGATAATAAAGGTAACGCCTGCAAAGTTGTTTGCATTCAAAGATTGACACTGATATGAGAGGCTGAGGGGGCACACACAAAAAAAAACCACCACAAAGTTGATAAACATCAAGAAATGATTTTTGTACACAAATGGGGACACCAAAAGATGTCTCCTTTGTTTTTTGAGTGTATCTTTGAGAAGCGTGTATACAAAAAAGATAAAAAGAAAGTGAGAGATATATATAAACATATACGATGTTACATACAATATCCAAAATTTTTGTTCAAAAATAACATAACTCTAAAGATCCATCCGGCTTTGCTTCACAATATTCTAATTCATTTATTGTATTGTCCGTACAAAATACATCTCGATTTGTTCTACAGTGAACACCAGATCAGATTGGCATTTCTATACCTTCCTTAAACTAGTGCTACTTTACAAACAGAATAAGCAGCTACAATCAATCAAAAGCTTAAATTTATCCGCATGAGTGACATCTTTCAATCAATATAAACCATAACTAAACATTATTTTGTAATGTGTTATGTGCTCTAGCAAATGACCATAAGCATTATCAACGCTGGTTGGACCGAGAAGCAAGGAGCTCATTTGTTCTTAAACAAAATCTCAAATTTGAGTCTTGTGAATGGAAAAAATAGGTACTTAAAGAGTTTTAACACCTTAAATGGGTATTCCCGACCCAAATCAAATTAGTTGGGATCCAAAATGACTTCTAAACACTGATTGCATCAGGCTAAAAAATATATATAATCATAAGCATTCTACAACCAAACCTTATTAATTTGCAGCAGCACTATACATAATATGCATTCTACAACCAAGACCTCATTAATATACTGCGGCTTGAGGATTATAAGGTGCACCATATCAAGATCACAAACAGTACTCTTCACTTCTTTGAAATGTCTCTCTTTCTACCGTATGATCCATCTCCATCACCAACTTGTTAATCACACACTTCTTCCAGTAGCCACCGTAAGAAGGAAAAAAATCAGAATTAGAATCGAAGCAGGATTTGTCTATAAGTTTGGCTCAATACTCTGATCCAATCACCCCAAATATCTTGTTTTACCATCCCTTAATGGGAAGATTGAATCATTGAAGTAATCATGATGTTCACTGAAAGAGGAGAAATTGTAATAGAGGAGCCAGTGTTTAGCATAGCTGGCCAAATCTCCAACAAGGACAGAGATATTCTCTCTCCCTTTCCTCCCCCATGTCAAAAACTAAAATTTGATTATAAGATTCAATTTATTTCACCCACAGACAAAATTTTGGAACAGAGCATCCAATCAAATGAAGGCAAACTTGTGGTACTAGCAGCAGGATGAGAAAGAAAGTAGGTTAGCTCAAGCTGGCTCATTCATGCATACCTGCATCATTTAGATTCCAACATTATTTTAATTAGTTAATTACAACTCCAAGGAAGATAAAACATTTTCACAAAATAAATAAACTGCAACATGAAGTGTCAAATTAGCAAACAAACCTGCGGTCATTCAAAGGGAATTGAGGAGTCAGTCAGGTCCAACCATACCATCATGAAGGCCAATAAAAGAAGGGCATATACTAGAAATGCTGACGAGATAATCCAATTACCGTGAATATTCAGATAATAAAATACTTACACTGAGATAAGGATATGGTAACAAAATCTGACAATATAAGCAACCGACATACTATAGGGCAAGCTTCATATCCAAAACATCATGTTGGACTGTAAAAGGTTGAGATTTGAAGCATGAAAACTAGCAACAATTTCATATAACATAAAATTGTTAAGACATGGAGATGAAGTCAAACTCGACAAACTACTAACCAATATCAAGCATACCAGCACCACAAATATGATCATCAACAAGACTTTGACATCCTTGGTGAAAAAAGTAGCTAAAGATCCAAAGATGAACCCAACATTGCAGCCAAGGAGATACCTATGAGCAGTCCAATCTGAAAAGACGTCAAGTTCTCAGACACTTTCATGAATCTTCTTTCACCATAACTTCCAAGGCATAAATTATGGTTAGTTGAGAAAATATATTAAATCAGAGGTATCACCGTATCAGAGACTCAGAACCTAGGTGGAAGACAGATACAACACAATACCAATACATGGATATGGCAAAGATTCAAAAAATAATTAAAGGATAAAACTATTTACAAGTATTGAAGTATCTGATACAATCCGATACCAGTATGACGACTATTTTAAAGTACCGGTGCTACATAGCTTAGAACCGAATGACTTCATATTTTCACATTTATCCTTGAACGAAGTAATTTCCTTCACACAATCTTGCATTTATGTCTTGACAGAGAACTTGTAATTAGGGGTTAGGGCCAAATATATGAAAAACACAAACATGTCTTGACATCAAGAGTGTAAGTGTGTATTAAGGTAACTAAAAAGAGGGCTCAAAGTATGAATCCAGCATGCAACAAAGTTTTCTTAGTCATAAAACTGAAACTTTCCAATATCGATTTTTTAGCGTTAAAACTCTTGAGGGAGAGCTTTGCCGCCCTTGTGGTCCTACCTGGCTCGAGGGATTAGTCTCTGCATTTGTGCGCGGAGGATACCAGGAAACCGAAAAAAACTGAAGCTTTCCTAGAGGTTCAACTACGACTGCTTGCTAAATAAAATTTACTACTCAGACAGCAACAATATATCTTTTCTCGACTAAAAATGTCCTTAATGTTATGTTCATATCAACCAGAATTGAAGTGGTAACACAATAAGAGGGAAAAACATTTACAAGTTTACATTTTGCGCATAAGAGATAGCTCTATACCTTTAAAAATTCATAGATAATATCTCAAGTAAATTGCAATGAGAATGTTAGATACAAGGGAGGGCATAGCAGTGGCGTAAAAAGAATAAAGGGTTAGAATCTGTCAATAACAGTTAGTGTCTGTTATGGATATGGTCATGGATAGACAGCTGTAACAACGGTAGTTAGTTAGTGGCAAGTAGTTATTTAGTATCAACTGGAAAGACTTATAAATCAGTAGGAAAAGAGAGAGAGGGAGAGAGAGGGAGTGAGGTCATTTGATGATTAGAGGGTGAATAGTAAGGGAGAGAATTGAATCTCTCAAATACCTGAAGAGTGAGGGAGAGACCAGGTTCTCAAATACCTAGGAATTCAGTGTTTTACACCAATACTTCGTAGTTTTGTCCTCAACTCTGATCCAACTGGTATCAGAGCTCCCAATATTCCAGAAGCTTTACATGGTGCAATCAAGAATGGAGGCCAGAATGGAAGCGTTGGAGAAGGGGATTGAAAACTGGAAGCAAGAATTGGAGAAGGGGTTCGCAAGTTGGAGACGGGAATTGGAAGAGGAATGTGAGATCCAAGAATCCTGCAGAGAGCTTCAAGAAGCCCAATTGAAGAAACTCAAGGAGTTGCTTGAAAACATGACCCACGCTGCAACAAGAGGTCTGATTGGTGGAGCAGCCCCAGGCCCTCAAGTGCATAGGAAAATGGAGAGGAAGTGAACGCGGTCGCTGGCAGCAGACCGAGTGGTCATGATGAAGATCGGTGGAGAAAGATGGAGATACCACTGTTTTCATGAGATGAGGCGTTTGGGGTGGCTAAATAGGGTGGAACAATACTTTCAGATCAAAGACGGCTTAGATGAGGAAAGGCTACAATCTGTGCTAGAAGCAATGGTGGGAAGAGCTCTAAGTTGGTTTCAATGGTGGGAGGTATGTAAGGTTAGCCCTTCTTGGGATGGATTTAGAGGACTACTATAATTAGAAGATTTCATCCATCAATGATTCAGAACCTGTAGATGATTGTGGCAATCAGACAAAATCATGTGATTCTGTTGTGTACAGCTATAATTAGGATTTGTTATTATTTATTTCCTTTCTTAGTTACAGCATTTATAGGAAATATTTTTTCCTGATTCTTAGGCCTAGATTGATGTACAGAATCAATCTTCTATTCCTATTTATTCAGTTTCCCTGTATCAGTTTCACAGTGAGAAAAATACAAATCATTTTTCCGCATGGCATCAGAGCGCTCGATCTGATCCATCCCCAGCCCCCAGCTCCCAGCACCGGCCCTACCATGGAGAGTGAAAAAACAGAGAGTTCATCCCAGATGGAGACTGGTACGCTTCTGACCAGCTCATCTGAAGGGCTTGCTCTCCCTATCACAGGCCACGTTAAATGGCCAAAACTTCATCCAATGGAAGAGGTCAGTTCGCATTTTCCTCCAAGGAAAAGGAAAGGTGGGGTATATCTCGGGAGACTCCAAACAACCAGCGAAAGGAGACTCCAACCTTCCAAAATGGCAGCTGGAAAACAGTTTGGTAATGTCATGGCTCCTCAATACCATGACTAATGAAATTGGGGAGAACTTCTTGTACTATGACACCGCTAAAGAAATGTGGGATGCAGTGAAGGAGACATACTCGAATGTGGACAACACCTCGGCCATTTTCGGGATCAAGAGTCTGCTCCATGACCTGCGACAAGGTGAATCCTCAGTCACTGAGTATTTTAACACCCTCAGTCGACACTGGCAGCAGCTGGATACATATGAAGAAATTGAATGGAAGTGTCCAGATGACAAGAAGAAGTACAAGGAGCTGGTGGAAAAGGACAGAATTTACCAGTTTCTATTGGGGCTTAACAAAGACCTTGATGAAGTGCGTGGAAGGGTTCTTGGAACTAAACCACTTCCAAAATTACGGGAAGTATTTTCAGAAGTAAAAAGAGAAGAGAGCAGGAGAAAACTCATGCTAGGGAACATTACGTCAGCCCCATCCGTTGAAAGCTCAGCATTGGCAGCAAGAGGAAACCAGACCCGTCCAACACAGAGGAAGAATCGTCCATGGTGTGATCACTGCAAGAAACCAGGATACACTAAGGATAATTGCTGGGTCATTCATGGGAAACCATCTGATGCAAGGCCATTCCGAAATAAGGAGACCAGAGGCAACATAGCCTACAATACATCTCAGGAAGGAGAAGCAAGTTCTAATCAACCTCCATTCAGCAGGGAACAAATGGAAGTTCTGCAGAAGCTTCTCCAACAAACTGTAATAAGTGTAGGGAAAACTGTTGGTGCAGCAACAGTAGCCCTGAAAGGTAATTTCCTACATGCTTTAAATACTTGCAAAGGGAAAACAAAATCATGGATTGTAGACTCCGGAGCTTCAGACCACATGACTGGAGACATAACTGTTTTTGACCATTATTCTCCTTGTCATGATCATTCAGTAGTAAGGATAGCCGATGGTTCACTCTCAAGGGTTGTTGGTAAAGGTTCAGTTGTTATTTCAAAAGATATCACTCTAAATTCAGTACTTTATGTTCCTAAACTTGACTGTAACTTGTTGTCTATCAGCAAATTGAAAAAAGAATTGAAATGTGTCACTAAATTTTTCCCTGACTTGTGTGAATTTCAGATTTTGGGGTCAGGGAAGACGATTGGCAATGCTGAAGAATGTGCGGGCTCTATCTCCTTCAGGTTGAAGATTCCAAGAGTAAACCCAAAGCAAATTCGTGTGCAGTAGTTCCCTCAAACAGTGAAGAGTCTGTAATGTTGTGGCACTATAGATTAGGCCACCCCAATTTTATGTACTTGGAAAAAATGTTGCCTTCATTGTTCAATAAAAATTTAAGGAATTTTCAGTGTGAAATCTGTCAATTGGCCAAGCATACCCGTAACACTTACCCCTCTCAGCCATATAAGCCTTCTCAACCATTCTCCTTGATTCATAGTGATGTGTGGGGACCAGCAAGGGTCAACAACATTACTGGTGCTCATTTGTTTGTCACTTTTATTGATGACCACACAAGAGTCACTTGGGTGTTTCTCACGAAGGAGAAATCCGAAGTAGGACGAATATTTGAAATTTTTCATACAATGGTGCAAAAACAATTCCAGACCAGCATTAAAGTGTTAAGAACAGATAGTGGTCGCGAATACTATCATTCCATGCTGAATCTCTACCTCCAGAAACATGGAATTGTGCATCAGAGTTCATGTGTAGACACTCCACAACAAAATGGAGTGGCGGAAAGAAAAAACCGGCATCTTTTGGAGGTAACAAGGTCACTCATGATGGCCACAAATGTGCCAAAGCAGTTTTGGGGAGAAGCTGTATTATCCGCAACCTACCTCATTAACAGAATGCCTTCCCGCGTCCTTAACTTCAACACCCCTCACTCTACTCTCCAGATATCCTACCCAACCAACAGAATCCTCACCTCAATTCCCTTGAAAGTGTTTGGATGCTCAGCCTTTGTTCACAATCTAAACCCTCACAACAGTAAACTTGATCCCAAATCCATCAAATGTATCTTCCTTGGATACTCACCTCACCAAAAAGGGTATAGGTGCTACTCTCCCTCAACCAGAAAATTTTACCACACAATGGATGTGACATTCTTTGAGAATCAGCCTTACTAACCCCAAAATTGGCATTCAGGGGGAGAAGACATCAGTTCAGCAGGACATGACAGAATTCCAATTTTTGGGTTCAGAACCTGCTCCTCATATAGAACCTATTCCTCATACAGCACCAGCAGAGAACAATGAACCCGGGACATCTGTGGAAATTTCAGAAACTGTACCAATGGACCTAGGAGCTCAAGAAGAAGACCAAACTGCATCTCAACAGAACCACAACTCAACTACTGCACAAGAACACGACTGGAGGGTTTACTTTAGAAAAAGGAAGAAAAACCAGAAGGTGGTAGAGTCAAACACAGTTCCAATGCAAAGCCATGAATCCAACCAGGCTCCTGAACATGAAATTCCCTCAGGTAATTCTGTTCCCATACCTGAACCTGTTCATACTAGTACAACTGACCTTGATATTCCTATTGCCATAAGAAAAGGGGTGAGAACCTGCATTCAACACCCTATTGAGAAATATGTGTCCTATGGAAAATTATCGCAGGGGTACAGGACTTTTGTAGCATCTCTTGACAGCACTCATATCCCGAGGAATATTCAAGAAGCTTTCCAACAGCCTGAATGGACTGCAGCTGTAAATGAAGAGATTCAAGCTTTGGCTAAAAATAACACTTGGGAGATCACTACTCTGCCCAAAGGAAAGAAAGCAGTTGGGTGCAAGTGGATTTTTTTCCATCAAATACAATGCTAACGGTAGTATAAACAGGTACAAAGCCAGGTTGGTGGCGAAGGGATTCACTCAATCATATGGCGTGGACTATGAGGAAACATTTGCACCAGTGGCCAAACTTAATTCAGTTCGAGTTATACTCTCTTTGGCTGCAAATTTGGACTGGCCACTACACCAATTGGACATAAAAAATGCTTTCCTAAATGGTGAGTTAGAAGAAGAAGTGTACATGCAAATCCCTCCGGGTCTTGAATTATCAAGCACCACAGAAAAGGTATGTAAGCTCCGAAAGTCACTATATGGTCTTAAGCAGTCCCCGAGAGCATGGTTTGATAGGCTGACCCGAGTTGTCAAGGAAGATGGGTTCACTCAATGTCAATCAGACCATACTATGTTTGTCAAACACTCCCCGGAAGGAAAGGTGACCTTATTTATTGTCTATGTTGATGACATTGTTATCACCGGAGATGATCATAATCAAATTGGGCACCTGAAGAAATTCTTGGCAAAAGAATTTGAGGTCAAAGACTTGGGATAGCTCAAGTACTTCTTAGGGATGGAAATTGCTCGTACAAAGAATGGGATCTATATGTCTCAAAGGAAGTACACCCTAGATTTACTTCAAGAAACTGGGATGCTTGGGTGGAAGACAGCAAACACTCCTATAGAATCAGCGAAATAGAACAGCTCTGAAGATATAAGTTCCCCAGCTGATACAACCAGATACCAAAGCCTAGTTGGGAAATTAATCTACCTACCACACACTAGGCCTGATATTGGATTTGCTGTATGGCAAGTCGCCATATGTCAAATCCCACGGATACCCACTTGAAAGTCGTGAGGAGGATCCTACAATACCTTAAAGGTACACCGGGTAGGGGTCTCTACTTCAAGAAAAACTCAAACAGAGGCTTCAAAATCTTCACAGACTCGGATTGGGCAGGTTGTGCATCTGACCGAAAGTCAACTACTGGTTATTGCTCTTTTGTATGGGGGAACATGGTTACTTGGAGGAGTAAGAAGCAATCCGTGCTGGCTAGGAGTAGTGCAGAAGCCAAACTAAGAGCCATGGCACATGGCATTTGTGAGGGAATTTGGTTAAAAAGAATGCTGGAAGAACTCAGAATTCCCATCAACCACTCAATAAGGGTACTATGTGATAATAAAGCTGCCATAAGTATGGCAAAGAACCCAGTCCACCATGATAGAACAAAGCATGTGGAGATTGACCGACACTTCATAAAAGAAAAGATTGACCATGGCATTATAAGTGTTGCTCATGTATCATCATGCAACCAGACAGCAGACATCCTAACTAAAGCTCTTCCAGATCCAATCTGGGAATGATAGACATCTATCATCCAGATTGAGGGGGAGTGTAGATGATTGTGGCAATCAGACAGAATCATGTGATTCTGTTGTGTACAACTAGAATTAGGATTTGTTATTATTTATTTCCTTTCTTAGTTACAACATTTATAGGAAATATTTTTCCCTGATTCTTAGGCCTAGATTGATGTACAGAATCAATCTTCTATTCCTATTTATTCAGTTTCCTTGTATCAGTTTCACAGTGAGAAAAATACAAATCATTTTTCCGCAGAACCCATATGAGTTGTTATTGAGTTTGAAACAAACATGAACAATAGAAGAATATAGGGAGAAATTTAAGTTGTACGCTGGTCCCTTGAAGTGCATTGATCAAGAATGCCTTAAAGGCGTTTTCTTGAATGGGTTAAGGGAGGAAATAGGGAAGAACTCAAGTTGCATCCCATGAAGGCACTCTCGAAGATGATGATTATGCACAACTGATCGACGAAAAAACCAGGCCTTGGGCAGAGGGGGATCCACCATGGGAAGCAAACTGAGAGTTCCTTACAGAAGCTACCCATCATCCAAGACTACTACTTACGAAGTCGGATCCAAGGCTAGCACACACTGTTCAAGAAAAGGGGAGTCCAGAGGTGGGATCTATACATAATTGGCAGACCAAGACATCCACCACTCAACCAGTAGGTTTGACAATGAAGCCTACTAACACTAGGCCAACTGTACCTTCAGGAGTAGAGAAAGCAGCATCAGATGGCTCACTGATGAAGAGGTGCATGAGAAGTACCAAAAGGGTTTATGCTTCAGCTGTGATGAAAAATACAGCCCTAATCATGTTTGTAAGAACACAGTTTCATGTGGTGTTGGTGGAAGTGGTCCAAGAGGAGGAAGAAATTGAGCCAGTACGGAACTGGCAGGAGCTGCATTGGAACCCTAGAGGGAAATCATTTGCCGCTAAACCAAGTTATTCTCCTTGAGGAAAAGGTGAATGTTTAGGGGGGACCGTTGTTAGATACAGGAGACGGCAAAGGAGTTTTGTAAAAAGAATAGTGTTAGAATATGTCAATAACAATTAGTAACTGTTAGGGTCATGGATAGACAATTGTAACAACTGTAGTTAGTTAGTGTCAACTGGAAAGGGTTATAAATCAGTAGGAAGAGACAGAGAGGGAGGTCATTCAATAATTAGAGAGCGAGGAGTAAGGGAGAGAATCAGGCCTCTTGAATACTCAATAAGCGAGAGACCGGGCTCTTGAATACCTGGGAATTCAGTGTTTTACACCAATATTATCATAGTTTTGTCCTCAATTCAGATCCAGTTCTATCAGAGAACAAACAAGTTAACAATCAATCAAGATCAAAAGTATAGCTGAAGCTTCAATTCAAGTTCATTAGATACAAGAAATTACCTCGCTGGAGCCTAAACAACTTGGTCACTCTGAATACGAGAAGATAAATCGTCTTAATCTTTAAGCAGAACGGCAGAACCGAAGAGAGGAAGAGGAATGTGGTCCTGCATCTGCAAACTGGACTTTATAGCATGTAAATCCATATATCCAATCCTTCTACGGACATTTTACCCACTTGAAGTATTAGATGATTTTACTGTTCTAAACATAGAAGTGATCCAACAGATCTAATGTAGGGATGGATACGAGAAGAAAGCCCACAGGATAATAATAAAAAAAAAGCTGAAGCAAGTTGAGAGGTATACTTGCAGTCAAACTATCCACTGTCTCTGTGTCAAATGTCTCGATTTTGTAAAGTCCTATAACCTGTTAAGTTTGTCTATATCTACTATCCAGCTTCAAATACTCATATTTAACAATCAACTCTTCAAATCTGCATCTCTTCTCGTAGAAGGTTCCATAATCAACATCACAAATTCATATTATCATCCTTCTTCAGCAAAATCAATTTCTTCATAAACTATATTGATTTAAACTAAGCACTCCGAATGTCATGTAATCCATAATAAAGAATTTGTTACTACCCTAACTAATGACTTCCCTCTAACAGCTGGAGGTATCAATTTTGCAGTTTCCCATGTATTTCCCGCATCAATAACTTTGAATTATCAACAATGTGTTTGCTTTCATGAACTATATAACTACATAATTCATGCCTAGGAGCTGGCCTCAGTGATCTTAATTGAAAAAGGGGATCTGTTATGACATTACTATTATACAATTCTCTCGCTGGCTGGACGTGCTTCCACCAGAAATCAGATAGTGCTATTTTCATTGCATACCAATACTCTGCATCCCGATGTAACCTGAACAGACTACTACCATGAGGAGTCCAAACATAAAAATCCATCCAATCCCTCCCTAGAATCTCCATTAGTCCTTGAGCTTGAGGAATATAGTAAATTGGAATTCGAGACCATGGGAAAGCTCTACTCATGCCTCCCTTGAAATACGGACACTTTATCTCCAGTACTCCACGAGAAGGCAACTCATACACCGGGCTGTCAACTATACCATCTGGTGAAGCAGCTAGCCAGTTGTCTTCTGGGTCTGCACCATAGACCTGAAATTCAGGAAACAATACAGTATTTCCAGTTATCAGTTTGTATCTTTCAAGTGCTTCCTCCTCTTTGATGTTGCTCCAACAGGTGGCAATGTTTCCAGAGAATGGTTCAATAGCACCAAGCTTCTCTAACCACAGCTGGACCCTTCGCCGACGCCAAAACCCAATAGCACTGGCAAAAGTACTAGCTGTCAGTTTGTGTTTCCTAAGTGTTTGCCAGTTTTTAAACCAGTGTTGAAGACTGGGTGCTTGAAGGACTGAATAAGTTTCACCAGATGTGTATTTCAACAAACTACCAACTGTGCCCAAACTTCTAGAGGGGTTATTAGGAGCATGGTTACTAGTATTAGGTCCTCCAATAACCGGTGCATAAGTATTGCTACTAAAGTTTCTCCTATTACCCAAACATGCAACAAGTGCACCCATATGCCAGCTACTTCTGTGTGTGTACCATTGCAGCCGAACAACAACAGAGAATGAAGAAGCAATTTCTCCACTGTTAAAGAAGAGAAACTGTCACTTGAATTGTAGATTTAAGCTAAGCAAATTTAGTTAACGAACATACACTGAATGACTCATTTTATTTCACACCTTTTACCAATCAGATTACATGCATACATACATTCCTCTCAGAACACCTAGCCATCTCATTAGAACTCTAAGGATGATAACATATTAGGACCCACACACATAAGATTTGAAAATCATTATCAACTCTAAAAAATAAAGGCCAAGCAATATTAAAAAAAAAAAACCATACAGTTCAAACTTATAACTAGAAGACGGAACGAGGAGTTTAACCAAACTCAGAACAGATTGAAGAAAGTAAAAAAGCTCCCTAAAAGAGGTTAAAAGACACAGATAGAGCTCCTCTAAAGTAAGAAAACGTGTAAAGTGAGCAAGTAAAGGGTATTCACCCTTAATCAGTTAAAGTGTATTGAGATCTCAACTCACTTTAGAATGGTAAATACAACCTTACTCTTCCACTTTACACTTTTACTCGCTTTAGAGGAGTCTAATCCGAAAGACACACTACATTCAAATTCAAAACTAATTTATCTTGCACAGCACAACTAGGCAGGAATTTGCTTTCACCGTTTAAACACTATATCCTCTCTAACCTTTCACAAGTAGAAACAAACAAAACACCCAAGGCCCACAACCAACAAGCATACATAGACCAAAGTTGTGTTTCTGAAAGGTTTGGCAAGATTTCATATGAATATACCGCAAGCCATAAATTTTCTGCAGTAAGTATTATAAAGCGGGAGTTATGCATCATGATAACGCATAAAAAAAAAAGTGTGCTGAAACCGATGAGTCAGCGGAAACCAAGGTGCACAGCCCCAAAATATTTAGTAAAATGAGTTAGGCATTTTACCAAATAGCAGACGTGCAAACAAAGTAAAACTAATTCGACCTTAAGCAGAGTAGAATAGGACTCAAGTCACATACACAAGTTGTTCAATGAGTTTTGTTCTTATTGTTGGGTGGATTATTTGGAGTTTGAGAGGAGGTGGAGCTGCTGTAACAAGGAACCGTTGAATGAAGAAGGGTTGTGACTAACCGTTTGTAACTGTAGACAGTACAAAAGACACAGTTTGTCGTGAATGGCATGAATTGAGGAGGAGAAACACAACGCTGCTAGATTGGAATTCGAGACTTCCAGCAACTGCCTCTGATAGTTCTGCTCTGTAAACGCCTCTTCAAACTTAGCATTACACGCCGTTACAATGATAATCCATTTTTTTTTTTTTTTGTGGTGAAAACGCCGTTTCAATGATATTCTAACATCAAGTATGCAGTGTTAAGACAAGAATAGGAAAATAATAATACTTCAATGAACATGCTTTGATGTTTTTAAGTATTTAAGTAGAGATGTTGTCAAAAAGTATTTAAGTAGAGATGATGAAATTTTCATATTTGCGATAAGGAATGGGACGTGGAATTTAGTGGTATTTGGAAGAGCTTATTTAAGCTCCTTTTAACTTATTTGATGACATAAGTTCTTATGCAGTGTATTTGACAGAGCTTATAAAAGTAACTTATGTTATCCCATAAGGAGTATTTAACTTATTTTCGTAAGTCACTGGAACAAACTTATGGAATTTTAATAAGTGCTTATGATCCTTCCGTGTTTTCCTCCTTCGAATCCTCTCCTACCCCTTTCTTCATAAGCTCTTATGACATAAGCTCTCATGCGATAAGATCTTATGTGAGATCTTACGTGATAAGTTTTAATTAAATTGTTTACTCACCATTACTGCTAATTACATACATGTCATGCCAGACAGCAATGCAGTTTAGATGGAACATAACATATTCTAAAAAAAAAAAAAAAAAACCAACATCATGATTGCATCACCATATTGCTCATCTCATCATTCACAGCTGGCCTCACACTCAAACTCATACTCTCACAATCACCCACTTCACTTCACTTCACTCTTCTCTGCTGCAGAGGAGAGGAGAAGAGAAGATAACACAAAACCTGAGCTAAGATCAAGAACACACAACAACAACATTACACAATGGGTTCTAGTCTCAATCCCCTTATTCCCCATTTTACCCTCACAACATTCCTCTATTTCCTCCTCCTCCTCCTATCCCCACGCCCAGCCCTCTCCATCAACATCACCGCCCTCCTCTCCCCATTCCCCGCCTACTCCCACTTCGCCACCCTCCTCTCCTCCGTCACCGCCGACCTCTCCGACCGGACCTCCCTCTCTCTCCTCGCAGTCCCAAACTCCATCCTCGACTCCCCTACCTCCCCTCTCACCACCCACCACCTCCCTTCCTACTCCATCCCCGACATCCTCCGCTACCACGTCCTCCTCCAGTTCCTCTCCATGTCTGACCTCCGCTCCCTCCCCCCCACCGGCAAACTCGTCACCACCCTCCTCCAAACAACCGGACGCGCCCAGAGCAACTTTGGCTTCGTGAACATCACGTGCGACCCCCAATCCGGCGTCGTATCGATCCACCCACCTTCACCTTACTCCCCATCAAACGCCACCGTTTTGTCCGTCGTCAAAACCCTACCCTACAACGTCACCATCTTCTCCATCGATTCCCTTCTCATCCCTTACGACCTCGATCTCACGGCATCGGAGACGAAGCCCAATATGGGGCTCAACATAACCAAAACCCTAATCGACGGCCATAACTTCAACGTCGCGGCGTCGCTTCTCGCCGCCTCCGGCGTCGTGGAGGAATTCCAGGCCGACGAACGCGGCGCCGGAATTACCATGTTCGTCCCCGTCGACGACGCTTACGCCGATCTGCCTCCGTCGGCAACTCTGCAGTCATTGCCGGCGGATAAGAAAGCCGTCGTGCTCAAATTTCACGTTCTGCACTCTTACTACCCTCTCGGCTCGTTGGAATCGATCGTGAACCCGCTTCAACCCACGCTCGCCACGGAAACCATGGGTGCTGGAAGCTTCACGCTCAACATTTCTCGAGTCAACGGCTCCGTCGCCATCAACACCGGAATCGTACAAGCCTCCGTGACTCAAACCGTTTTCGATCAGAATCCGGTTGCCATTTTCGGTGTTTCCAAGGTTCTATTGCCTAGAGAGATATTCGGAAAGAATCCGATTGCGCCTGCCACGCCCGGTTCGCCGGTTCAGGAAGGTGGTGGTGCTCCTCCGCCGGATGACAATGACGCGACGCTTTCACCGGAGAGTTCGCCGGGGTTCGAAGACCAACCGTCACACCTTTCATCGCCGCCGGGTTTTCGCCAAGAAGTGCCATCGGAAGCTGCTGCTTCTGCTGTTGTTTACGGTTTCAAATCCTTTGTTTTTGTTGTTGTTTGCTGTATAGGATTGTATGTAGTGGTATAATTAATATTGTTTTTTATTTTGTTTTTCTCTCTTTTTAATTGTTATTTTTTGTGGGGCTTTGTTTTAATTTTCTCCACCTTCTTCTGTACACGGTTAATTTCATTATTAGGTTGCAAATGCAACCTTTTTTTGGGGGGTCTTTGTTATCTTGTTTTACGAAAAAATATATTAAAAAAATAATAATCTTAAATGTTAGTTGTGCCGTTGATCTTCAATAATTAGTATTACAAAGATCAATCAATGTTTTTCTCTTCTTTTTTCCTTTTGATGTGCAATGCTGTCAATCATGTATTAAGTGTTAAATGAGCCTCTTTGTTCTTGTTCACAACTTCACATTATGGTAAGTAAGGTTTGGTTGAGTGCTTTTATGAACTAGACTTTAATGGTGTGCCTTGCGCCCTTGTTGAATAACCAATTTCTTTGGCTTCTATGGTTGTATGGATGCTTTTCATTTTTGCATGGATGCTAGACCGGGGTATAGAGGAATGCTGGAGTTTGCACAGCTTGCTCGATATCTTACTAGATGATTGTCAGGTATTTCCTTCCTTATTACAGTACAATTGGGGATTTCATAATGGATGCAATTTTTGTCCTAACTTGTAAATTTGGGGCATAAATCTGAAAATACTGTCACATTATGCAAGTTAAACCATATATCTATTTGTAAGAACAGGGAAAGCTATCTGATTGCAAATCGGTCCGTTATTATGCAATCTCTTAAAAAAGGCATTAAGTTTGATCTTTGATGTCAGCAAATTCGGAGTTGTTTATGATTGCCTATAATGTGCTGAATGTAATGAATTGATTTGTAGCTTTTCTAACTTGAGTTTTAGAATTTCTGATTGCTGCTTTGTTTTAAATCTTGAATTGTGATATTGTGCTTGTTCCCAATTCACATACTACAGTCATGGATTTTCTTATTATCTTCAGTGACCTGGATATAGATTGGTCAACTTGTGTGTAAGATCGTTGAATAGAATTGACATGTTATGACTTGGGAAACTAACCGATTTTATATTGTGCTCTGGCAATATTTGATTTCATGAATGTATTGCTCTTTTGTCCTGATCGATGCTCTTATTGAATTAGGTTATGGTTTTCATTATTTGCTATTTTGCAAGATTGTGGAATTGAGGACTAAAAAACTGGTGTGACCATAGATTATAGAAACTTAGAGTGAAGATGTGCAAATAAAAATAAAAAATGGTTAGAAGTCATGCAATTCAAGCACAATTTTAAAGATTCTTATTACCTTGCCTGCCCCTTATCCTTATTTGGATGATCATGTGCTGGTTATGTGAGGTCTGGCGTTGCAAGGAGCCAAGGTGCATCTTGGTTGAGTCTTTTAAGGAGATTAATAAATATGTTGGAAGGAGGATTTTAACCTTCTATCAACCTTCTTATTTTCATGCTCGTTTTACTTTTTGTCATAAAACCTGAATTTAGGTGTGTCTTGTCTGTGCTAGCTGAATGTCCTACCTACCTCGGCAGTTGGGGTCACCATATGCCACAGGCTTCTGTGGCCTTTGACTTTTTTTTATCTTCAGAGTATTGATGTTGCCAGTATCTGATGGATCATTTAGATGTGTGTAGATTGGTTTCTGCCGAGTATATAATTTAGGAGAGAAATAAAAGGGAAACATGGAGAAACTAAAGCTTTAAGATTTTTCAGTTATGCATTTCTATGATTGGAAGATTGATATCATTGGTGCGAAACCAAGTTGCAACTCGTGCCTCTAATTATCCTTCATTCTTTTAAAAGTAAGTAAAGTATTACTTTTTTTTTTTTTCTTTTCTGCTGCAAAACAAGGAAATTATTGTCTTCATATTGCATACCTGAAAATGTTGACCCTTTCATTTGTTTTTGTGTTGTTCTTATGTCTATATATAATAATCTTACAAAGCTTATATGAAATTATTGCACTTTGGTTGTAGTTTGGGTTAGATCAAGGTCGCTTCTCTCAAGCATGACTATTGTTCAACTGATGGGGTTTTCTGGTCTTCTGGAGTTCGCATTCTGTGCTGATGGGGTTATAATGTTTTGAGGGCTTTATATTCTGTGCTAGTCTGCTAGACCTCTATCACATTGCACGCGTTCCTGTTTTGTGGTTTACTAGTTTGTTGAGGAAGGATTACTTATCATTCATACTTGGATTCTTTATTTCTTAGTTCTCACTCACTAATAAAATTTCCTCCCTTTGCGTTTGTAGAGAGAGACACACATAAACATTTGGACGGATTCTCCCTCTGCAATATACTCTTCTTTCCTCAAGAGTGCAATCTCCCTTCTCCCTATTACTTAGGAAGTCAGGTTCATGAATGGCTACAAGAACATATAAGTTATAAAACTCTATATCCTGTTGTTTCCGCCTTCAACTATTAAGATCTTTATTGATATACCAAGTCATGTACCATCTGGACCATATTTTAAGGACCAGGACTGGCACATGGTCAGGGTAAAGATACAAGCAAGAGAAAATTACATTGACCACACTGAGTGCATAACCCTAGACTCATTTTTAAACTAACTACTTAAGAGCATGTTTGGTTGTGCATCCAGTTCATGGTCCACTGCATGTTTGAGAAGCTACTAAGAGTAGCTTTTGTGGTAAAAACGCACGTTTGAGGCTCCTTTACTGCAGTACCAAACACATGCTCAATATGCATGATAATGGGAATCAAGAACATGATATTGAGATGGGGCCAGGAACAGTGTCTAACATCTAAGTTGAACACTAGAATGGTACTTGGAACAAGTACCACCCTACTGTACACTATGTGTGGAGCGACATTCCAGAGTATGTCATAAATAAATTCCTATCTGCTCCAATTACGACAGCTATTTTGACAACTTCTAGTAATAATAGTATAATACATACCCTGTATGTTGCGCATGAGCATGCAGTTGATTTGTTTATGGATTTTGGATTCTCTCATTTCTCTCTGATGTTTCCATTTATGTTATGCTATGAGAAAGAAAGATATAGAAGCAAATTTAAATGGATCTCACATACCAGGAAGTTTGCTTTTATCTTATTCTCTTATAATATGAAAGGAAACGTGAGAGGAAAAAAAAGTTGAGGATCACAATCTTTTGTTTGGTTAAAACCATGGCCAATAGGAGCAGCCATTCATTTAAAATAACAATTGCTATTGCAAGCCAAATTTTGCACATAATTTTGAGTGATGATATTCGGACACAAAAATTGTATTCAACACTGTATAAAAGTGCTCATTCTTACTTATTATTTTCTTCTCTCTCATAATGTATTTTATTACTCTCAAGACACTCATAAGTTTTATGGTGTTTATACAAGATATCCAAATTGTGTGTGCAAATATCTTTATTCTAATTTTTACCCCAACTAATGATGACTGAATAATCGGGTTTCATGTATTAATGGTTGTATTAATGGTTGAATGACTAATAACTGATTACTATGTTTGTACACGTCAAGTCTTCAATTAACAAGTCAGTTATCGTTAATAATGTGCAACGATGGTGTAAAGTGTAAACAGGCCAGAGTAGTTCTTGATAAAATAAAGACGTACTTATACATAATCTCTAAAAGGCAGGATCCAGGTCCACCCGATTCTTGCTCTGTTCTGTAGTTATGTCCTCTATTGTGGGGCCTCCTATTCTATCGTCATTTACTCTGTCCTGTTTTTTCTTTGGGTGCCATATTAGCCTCCTCAGCAAGTCTCTCTGCTGCAAAGTTTCCTTCTTTGTAGTTCAAGGATCTGAGAACTTGGAGAAGCCTTTTTATGGGGCTATATGTAGTCTTCAAGCAAGGCGAGTGGGGCTGGCTGTCTCACCTGTTTATCCTAGATATAGCTTTAAACAGTATAGTGGAATCAATTCCAATTATGAAGTTTGTGGATGAAGCCTTAGCTGCAGCTTTTAGGCCTTCTTTTGAAACCCAAAATTCAGCCTTCTTGTTTGTAACAAACAAAGTCTTTTTTTTTTTTTTTTATAATCAAAATTTATTGATACAGGTACTTGGGTACCTGTACCCAATTACAAGATAAACTAAGAGGAAACAAATAGAGGAAAAAGGTAATCGATCAACCCAAAGAAAAAGACCAAAAGGTTGATAAACTACTAGAGATCCCAAGAGCATGAAGAGCCAAAACATAAACTGATCAACAATAATAGAACCTAGAACTGGAAAGCACAACCAAATAACAAGATCAAAATTCCCCACAAAGGGTCTTCAACACAAAGAGCACGCCAACCAACACCAGAAACGGTTAAGAAGTGCCAAAACAAAGCAAAATCAATCCGAAGAAATCTCCCCGGAACAGGTTATTTCCAAGATGATTCCTTACCTCTCCTCCGGTTCCTTGTGGCCTATTGTTTCATCTAATGTTCGGCTTTAAGATATTTGAAGGAGGTGGTTTTAGTCAACTATTATGTCGGCTAAATTTTTTTTTCCTTTAACTTCTTAGTAAGATGGTCTGCATAATCAAACCAGTTCTTTCAGGTTTAAGGTTTGTAAGATGATTCAATCATGAGTGATTGAAAATTGAATATGTAAGCATGATGGGAGTTCGATATAAAGTTGATTCACTGGAGTTAGACAAATTGAATACCCACGTGAATAAGAAAGTATGTCATAAATAGCAACATGCTTGTGTCCATATATCCACGGACACAGTATCTGATTTAACACACTGGAAGGAATAGTAATATAAAATGGTTAACGGCATAGAGGTTAAATTAATTTACAAATTATTATTAAGTACTAGTGTCAATTACATCGTTGACTTTTAGAACAGGTGGATTAACAAAGTTTTTGAGTCAACAAGATTGTAACTCAAATAAGAAATATCATCTTTGAAGCAAAGCAATACACTAATAACTTCCCACTCCTTCTGCCAAAAAAAAAAAAAAAAAAACTTCCCACTCCTTACAACTTTAAGTACTGACATTGCATTTAGATTTATGGAAAATTCGAATGAACCTTTCTGCCTTGTTCTAATGGTTGTACCATTAATGTTGTTTAGACTTTCAAACTTCAAAAGAACTAACGTATGGAAATACTTTTAAAAAGTCATTAAAAGCCAGCATTAAGACCAAATATGGCTTGAAAAAAGCCAAAAATAACTGAGAACAACTGAACATTCAATACTGTTGAATGCTCGGTTTGATTTACCGTGGCTCATTAATGTTGTTGCCTTGTGTGTGTGTGTTTATATTTTATTTTAACTTTAAATCGTTTGCAATAGAAAGACCAAGTATATTTCTGAACACATATCGTATAAGGGGGGAAAATAGGTTAGATTTAAAACTATCAAATGTACAAGGATGTTATCAAAAGTCAAAACACACCTCTCCTAAAAAAATCATATACTTGAAAGTATATGTGAAAAAGGAGAATGTCATGTATGATATATGATGTAAAATACTAAAATTGTTGTCTTGGCAGTTAGCCAAGCTTCAGGACTAAGGATAGTCCTCTAGAGAGTGAGACTGTGCTCACCGAGACAGGCTCAAAAATCAACATACACACGAACAACATCATCTATTTTAGCTCGACATATTGGACATTTTCCACTGTTCCATTGCAACTCATTGGCACACTTCAGACAAGTACACATGTGCCCACACCTGCAAGAAAGTTGGTGACAACATGATTTATATACTCTTCTCAGAAAATGGAAACAAATCATTTTCATTCACTCAGAAGCAAATACCTGTACAAAAGTGAGTCTACTTTCATCTCATAGCAAATGCAGCAGTTGCCTTTCTTCAGAGTCCTGTTATTGGACTTCTTTTCTTCTTTTTTTACTGTAATAGGGTTTTATATAATACATTGCATGACTAATGTTATTGAAAGGTAGATAGGAAAGGAAAGCAAGCATCAAAATATAAAATAATAGAGTTTAATCTTCTAGGAATGTCTAGCTTCAACACTGGTAATGTTGAAAAAGCAAAGGATTGGACAGAAAGCGAATAAAGTAAATTTGTATTTGGTATTCATTTAGAGGCATTTTCTTGAGTTAGAAGTGACCAAAGGAGGAAACTTGCATAAGAAAAATTTATATGATTTTCCTTTTGGGTGAAGAGAAATCTTCTTTTTTGAACTTGCAAACTGATTGAATTTCAACCAACATAGCAACCATGTCACATGTGACAGCAACTATTAAACTTTGCTATTCATAGAGGAGTTTATTTGTAATCAAGAAAAGATAGCCTATTGGAAATTCAACCCGATAATGCCCCAGGCCAAGCAACTCAAGTCCTTGCTTTAGGCCTAAAAAAAAAAAATCTTTACACTCCTGGCGTCGGCCTTTAGCGTCGGCTAGGCTCGTGCTACATTTTTTTTATAAAAAAATATCACTTCAGAAGGCCTCGCCTCAGAATTCGCTTTAGGCCTAAATAGATGTTAGGCCGGCCCTGATAATGCCATTCTGGCAAAAAAATAGTGAAAAATAACACCTCCTTTCTAGTGTTCTGGCATTTTCTAAGCATACTGCAGAACCCAAAATTCTTCATGATGCATGATGAACTCACATTTACATAGTTAAAACATAAAGAAATGAGCACAAACCTGTCTGAACCTCTTGGTTCTTGGATTGTTGCAATTGCATCTGCATATCCATGCAGCTCTTCATTGATTTCCTTAGCTCAGACATCTCGTGAAAAAGTTGCTCCATATGCCCTCTCAAATCATATATGAGTTCCATTTCCTATAAGCACAGCAGTATTGAGTCAAAAATAACAGATTTAAGAATCTTCTACTCAGATATATCTCAAGGTAGGACTATAACTAAGACTTACAATTGAATGTTGATTTGTGGATGAAGAGTTTCGCCGACTATCCTGACAGAAAGATGGAGATTCAGAGGGTTGTGAAGATGTAGATGCAACTCTATCAAAATCATCTCCTGTTTCATTGCCTCTGTAACTCCATGTTGTCAAATGAGTTGATGAGGATTGATTGAAATAATCACCAACTTCCTGATATGAACTACTGATCAAGTTCTCCCCCTCCTGCTCCTCTACCTTCTCTTCCTCTTCCTCTTCCTCTTCCTCCTCCTCCTCCTCCTCTTCTTCCCCTTCCTCTTCCTCTTCCTCTTCTTCCTCATCATTTGTTCTCTCCTCCTCCTCCTCCTCTTCTTCTTGCTCTTCCACATGCTCTCTTCCATCTTCTTGAGGTCTGCTTGCCGAATGCAGGCGTTCTTGGAAAAATGCCATCAACGCTTGGTTGTCTTCCACTTCATCTTGCCTATTGACTAAATGTGCTTGTGTTCCCCTATGAGACTCCATCAATTTATCCATTCTTTCCCGGAAGTCGCTAGAAAGGAAAGTAGACACCGTTCTTCTGTAAACATAATTATATTCAGATCAGTGAAGCATAGATAAAAGTATTTTCTCAAGTTAGTATCAAATTCACATTGTAACTCTTTATCTTCAACTTTTACTTTATTTCTCTAAATACCAGTCATTTCTTGTTCCTTTGTTCATCAATCATTTATGCATTTGAATTGTCTTGAAGGTGACATTCATGGGAATAGACGCAAGTTTTCTATTTACGGAAAAAAAAACTAAAAGAAAATTCTATACCTTTCGAGGAGCTTCCTTATATCCTCATTGTGAGACTCGGTATTAAGCATCTCGCTATACCATGCTTGCCTGCGCTCTTCCCAGTAGCTCCTAGGCCGAGAAATTTCGCTGATCCAGTCATATCTAGTTTCATCATAATTCAAATCAAAAACCTCCATCTCTTCAACTATCTCATCATAATTGCTTTCAGCAAAGTGCTGGTTACTTGCCTCTTCCTCTTCTTCTACTATCTCATCGTAACTACTTTCAGCATAGTGCTGGTCACTTGTCTCTTCCTCTTCTTCTACTGTCTCATCATAACTGGTTTCAGCCATAGTATACTGTTGGTTGCTTGTCTCTACTTTATCTGCCAACCCATTAAGATTTGAATCAGTCATGGGTGGAGTTGCCTCAGAAGTTTCTTGCAGCTCATCATGTTGAGCCTCAAAACATGTTTCTTGGAACGTGGCATCGGAACTGGGATGAGTTTCTTCCTTATTATGATCTACACGAGCTTGAGACAGTGATTTTTGTGTGGATTCTGGAGAGTGATTGGTAGTGCTGTGAACAGTCTGACTGCAAGTATTTTGGCTGAGTTGATTAGTGGTAGGAGAGGTGTCAAATTGAACTGTGTTGTTTACTATCTTCATGGAAGGACTTCTTGGCTCAGCTACTTCTGCTTGCACTGTAGTTCTATTATCAATCCCTATGCTAAATTTTTCCCTGCAATTATAAAATTTTTTGTGATTTAATATCCTGCGCGAGAACTTAATTGTGATGAATATTGCTTTTTTCGTGTTATGGAAACCTAAATTTAGATACCACAAGTGTTGCCTACTTATGTATCCTTCAATTTTTTCTTGACCTATCACTGATGAGTTAAAGGGTCACAAGCTTACATAAGATATCAGAAATTATTTATTCATTAGTTCATGAATAAATATATGCAATGATGAACTCACAACTTATTCAATGAGTTTGCCACTACCTTGAAATGTCAATAACATTCTTTTCCCTTTTCAAACAAATAGGAAAGATAAATCAAAGGCGTGGTAAGACACGACAAAAAACTATTGGAGGTCTTTCTGCTACAAATGAGTTCATTCTTTCAGTTTCAAGTGTTCTATCAAATAAGAAGTTGCAAAATGAATAAGAACTTGACATTTGATGTGAAACTTATCAAACCTTAGTTGCATAATTGCAGATCCTTGTGGCTGTCTGTTCACTTCAGATGCTGTTGATGTCTGGCGAGATTGATAATTAGCCGCAGCCCCACGTTGTAATAATCTAAGTCGAAGTAGTGACTGCACTCATGCAACGAAGATAATGAGTTGCATACATAGAAGTAAAACTTCTTGAAAACTTAATGAAGTTCGTGCTTATAGTGTTGTTTTCCAATAACAATGTATTCATTTTAAACCTCATCAATGAAAACTAGGATAGTGTTGCTAAAAAGTAATACACATGATAAATTTTTATTGCAAAACAGCACCACAATAATATAAAGAACACATAAGTTCTGCCATGTAAGAAAAGAATCACCTACCTGAATCCGACCTCTTTGTGTGAACTTGGAAACTGCTCCACGCTCTGCCAGATTGTTGAGCTCCCCATGCCGGTCGCGCTCCAACTGCATAAGCAAATCGTGGAATGCTCGGCGCCCTCTAATTCTTGGTGCACAAGTAACCTGTGGGAGGAAAGCTCTATGCTCCATAAGTTCTGGTGCGGAACCACATTCGCGCTCTCTACAAGGAGAACATGTGACACTGCTACTCCACCCTTCATGATCATTCTCATCACCAATTGAATGTGTTGGACTCTGACCTTGGTTTGTAGCAGTGAGCCTCTTGATTATGTCTGCAACACTGACCCTGTCGCTCTCTGTCGTCTCCGAGGAAGAGAACCTTGTTTGTGGTGAAATTGATTGATCACTCTGTACGATCTTATCAGATTCCCAATCAGGGAACTGTTCCTCATTCCCTTGTGGTTCATGAAAAGAAGGAGAAGAAGAAGAAGATTCCTCTGCTTCTGAACCTCCTCTGTTTTGTTCTTCCACAGAGAATGATGCATTTGCAGAGACTGGTGTGCTTGGTTTGGATCCATTGGATTGGTTAAGCCTCTTCTCCCATATCTGAACAAGAGAAGAAGCACCAAGATTTGAGGTTTCGGAAGAGACTTCATCAGAGCTAGAATTACTACATGTCCTTGCAAGCATGTTGTCACTGTTGTTGTCATTGTCGTCATTGTTGTTGTTTTTTGTGTTTGGCATTGCCAACAACTCAGCTTCATTCTCCAATGTTGACACCATCTCACGCGCTTGTCTCGCGGCCCATCGATCGAGAAGCCGCGAGTGTCTTGGGCTGATCAAAGAAGCCAAACAAGATTGATCCTTGTCCTTGTCGTTGTTATTGTTGTTGTGATTGCTTCTCGTGAAACGAAGGCTCTCAAGATTGTTGTTTTTGGAAGCTTTCGAAACCCAAGAACCGTTGTTGTTCTCGTTTGTAGCAGAGTCAGGGGACATGGACATGCACGTGTTGAGGTGGTCCATGACAAAACTCTTGATGTTTCTCTGGTAAACGTTGCTTTCCCTGCATCCATCACGGCTATTTCGGTCCCGAAGAACGCAACCAAAGGGTGAAGTGGAAGCGATTTCAACTTGGGATGATGCCATTTTTGTTTCTTTTTCTCTTCTTTCTCTTCCTCTTGGATTGTTCAAAATACCTTCTTCGGGAGGGTGTGTGTAAACCTCAACAACGAAGAATCCATTTTAGGGTAACATGTAGAGAGATTGAAAACGTTCCAAACTCATGAAACTCTTCAACATAGACCTCTCTTCTTTCGAAATTCTGAAAAGACTCAAAAACAGAGGAGAAAACAGAACACAATAAAACAGAGGAGGAGAAAAGATCGTTCTTACACAAAAACAAAGGAACCGTTTAAGGCGTATTAATGGTTAACAAATCACCATTACCTCATTTCCGTTTTCATTGCCTATATTTAGCGCTCTGTTGAGTAACGGATAAACGGAATTGAACAAAGAGAGAGAGAAAGGGGTCAGTTTTGTCTCTATTTTTGGTTAATTTTTATATTGTTTTCTCTTCCTTTTTTTTTTTTGGTTACACCAAAAAAATTTGGAAGAAATGGGTGTGGCTGAGAATAGAGGATAGTTTGGTTTGAGAGTGAGAGAGAACAAAAGTGTGAGGAGGAGAGTGCAATGCAAGACATAAAAATGACGAAAACAGAGGAGCTGATGGGTGGTGATATAAATGCAATGTAACAGTGTGAGAGAGGGAGACGTTGGGTTTGAGCCGTTGAGATTGTGGGGTCATTAAGTAACATGAACCTAAATCTTAAAGCAAAAGAGAAAAATCAGAAAAGAGAGACATAAATACATCAAAGAGAGCGTCTCTGTACATTATTATTATTAAACACTGAGTATATATCACCGTCTCCTTTTCCTTTAGATTCACCAAATTAACATTAATCTAATTATTGTTTATGAATTTAATTGATATATGTTATTAGTATTAAAAAAATTATACCATCGGTTAATCATGAGTAGTTGTTACATTATTTGACTTTTATCATAAATATTTGATTAATCTTTGCATGTTTAAGGAAGTCTCAGCTATCTACCAAGTGTAGTGCATCTTGGGATGGAGATCACCTGTCCCAAAATAGTGTTTCATTCCCTGTCTCATTCACTTAGTTTGCGTCATGTCATTTAAAAAGAATTAACTTATAATAAATAATGTAATTAATTTTCTAATTAACACAATCTAATTAGATAAGACAGGAAATGAGACACCAGGTGATCTTCATGGTGCACCTTGTTGGTTAAACTCTTTTCATTTACATACAAGTTTGTGTTCTCATACTTTATGCAACTTTCATTGCCTGATTTGTATAACTTTCCATTTCAATATTTACAGTTTCTTTTCTCCTTTTCATTAAATTGAACGTTTGATCATCAAAAAAAAAAAAAAGGATCATAAAAAAATAAATAATAATTTGAACGTTTAATCCAACGAACTATGAGCAGCGTGTTTGTAGAAGAGAGAATGATGTCTAATAATAATTAACGCAACTTTCGTCAGTTGTCAGTGTTGTTATTGGTTCTATTTTCTTTATGCCAATTTTTAATTTAACTTCAAAAAAATTTTTTACTTGTAATCCTTTGATAGAAATCATATTTGTGGTATAATCAACTTATTACTTATATGTGAAAAAAAAAGAATTTGGATAGCCCCATCTATGACATTTGCGTGAGATATACATATAAGTGTAATTTATTATTTTTGTACACTTGTATAAATGAAATCTTGGTTTGCACCGTAACCACGTGTGAAAAAAGTATCGCATATAGAATGTTCATATAATGGGACCTCTATGAAATATTGGCCTCCTTGGTATCGGTTTCAATGGTTAATTAATTATGTATATTTTAAAATACATTAGACTTTGAGAAGATGAATTTTGACGTTAGAGCTTTCCTTTTCAGTGGACGGGTTGTTGAAACAAAGTTCAGTAACATGATGACATTTTGGCAAATTAATTAACACTTGCCTTTTGTGCAAATTAATTTAAATAGAGTTTGCTGCATCCAAAAATGTGAAAAGGATCCACAAATATAAGGGTGGTGCTAAAATGGAAAATCTCATGTACCCAAAATCTTAAATCAGCTTTTTCTTCATAATTTGCAGTATTGTAGTAGTTTTGGAATGAAACATGCAGACTGAAATACTAAAATTACTCCAATGAAATCAACAAAGGACTATCTAGATATACCACTGAAAATCTAAGACGTGCCACCATTTTAGCTTTTAACTATATAACTCTTAAATAACAGCAAAATATGTCTGTTCTTTTGTCTTCAATCCATTGAAGATACAACTCACTTATGATGATCCAAATTCATCTTCTCAAAGTCCACCTTTTTGTTGTTGAGCACATGTTGAAGAAGATCACATACTTGCCTTGATGATGGCCTCTCCTGAGGTGTGGTCTTTGTGCACTGCATGGCTATCTCAAGCACTTGAAATGCAGCAAACTCTTCACCAGGTAAGAGAGGCTTCAGCTCACAATCTATCAATTGTTCACGGGCAGTGCCATGCATATCAACGTGCATCTCCACCCATCTCACCAAGTCCATCCCTCCTCTAAAAGCAGCATCAGTTGGCATTTTACCACAAACTAGTTCCATGAGTACAATCCCCATGCTGTAAACATCACTTTTTTCTGTTGCCTTCATTGAGTATGCATACTCTGAAAATAAGCCAATGATAATCAAGTTTGTAAAGTGTTTTAACAATTACAATTAAAAGGACAGAACTTAGGGTCTGTTTGTGAGTTTGGGAAGGGAAAGGAAGGGAAAAAGAAAGGGGAAAGGGTTGATGAAAGGAAAGATAGCCTTACAAAATTCTCCTCTAGTTCATTTTTTTAATTCCCCCAAATTGGAGGATTTTGGAGGATTTTGATTCTTTTGTTAAAAAATAAACCCTATGCAAAGTGGGGGAGTATCCTTCTTCCCCCATCTCTTTCCCCCTTCTTCCTCCCAAAGCCTTCACATCCTTTCCCCTCCAAAACTTACAAACAAGCCCTTAGTTACAATTACATATGTACATTAGATGTTGTTTTTCAATAGGATTATGACATGTGTAACAAACAACCCATCAATGAAAACATAACATGTATATGAGCTGTTACACATGTCATAATTCTATTGAAAAACAGGACCTAATGTATATTGTACATAAGTTTTCTCCTTGAAAAAAATGACAACCAGAATAACTCAAATCAGCAATATGATCACTACCTGGGGCTATGTAACCATAAGATCCAGCAAAACAAGAATTAGACTCAGTATTAGAGTCATGATTCTCAATGAGAGCTTTGGCCAGTCCAAAATCTCCCAAGTGTGCCTCCATTTTGGAGTCTAGCAATATGTTGCTGGATTTGATGTCCCTGTGAATGATCTTTGGCACACAGTCATGATGCAGGTACTCCACTCCATGAGCTAATCCAACAGCAATTTTAAACCTTGTGTCCCAATCAAGGCTCCCTTTTGCTTTGCTTGCCTGAAGAGGTTTTCCATGTAGCCAATCCCATACACTCCCATTCTCCATATACTCATATATCAACAGATTCCAACCTGTTCCTTTGTTTCTATTGCTACAACAACCTATCAGCTTCGCCAAATGTCTATGCCTAATCCTCCCTAAAGTCTTAAGTTCTCTGATAAAGCTTTTATTCAACAGATAATCATCTTTCCTTGAAATCTTCTTGACAGCCACAACCTCTCCAGTGTGCAGTTCAGCTCTATAGACTGTCCCAGAACCTCCTGAACCAATAATGAATTCATCACTTAGATTGTTTGTAGCATCCATGATATCTTCCCACCTGAAATCTCTCTTTCCAGCGGCATTTAGTCGGAACAGTGGTAGTCTCTTTGCTTGTGAGGATGAGGAGGAGGAAGCACAATTCACTTCACTGCCTTTCCTGAAAATAAGTTGCTTGTGTTTCAAGAAAATGCTCACTGCAAGAACTAATAGTGCGATTACAGCTAAAGTTGAAACGGCAGAGACTACAATTACTGATGACTCCCTTAAGCCTGATAGCTTATTGTGGGAAGCATCACCGTGGCTACAGCGCCCAAGAGGCGCTCCACAAAGATGTAAGTTCCCTGCAAAAGCCTCATACGGCCAGTGAGAAAACTGCTTATCCAATTCACCTTGAAAGTTATTGTAAGAGATATCAAGCTTTTCCAAGCTCCTCATTTCATCAACTAGTAGAGGGACTTCTCCAGTGAGTTGATTGTGGGAAAGATTAAGTGCTTCCAATTTTGACAACATCCCAAGTGAAGATGGGATGTGGCCAGAGAGACTATTGTAACTGAGGTCTAACATGCTTTGTAGATTTTGGAGATTTCCAATCTCAGTTGGAATCTCACCACCAAAGCTATTCCTGGATAGATGCAGGTCATAGAGCTTGCTCAACTTACAAATTGCTTGAGGGATTGATCCAGAGAAATTATTATGGTCAAGTCTGAGGATGTTAAGGGATGCAAGATCACCAATATCACCTGGGATGTTTCCATTAAGAGAATTGCCATTTAGGGAGAGAACTAGCAACTTGGAACATTTGAATAGGCCTAGTGGAAGAGACCCAGAAAATTGATTGAAGGAGAGTTTAAGCTCTCCCAACTGAGGCAAACTTCCTAGCCATGTTGGTATGCTTCCAGATAGAAGATTATTGCTCAAATCAATATAGGACAATGTATTACACAATGAAAGCTCATCAGGTATAGGCCCAGTGAGTGAATTTCCTGAGAGGTCTAACAATGATAACTCAATGATTTTCCCCAATGTCCTTGGAATTTCACCAGAAAAATTGTTGTTACCTAATCTTAGCCTCTCAAGGGAAGGTGAATTCCCCAATTGAAAAGGGATTTCACCATTAAATGCATTATCTGTTACATCAAAAGAAAGAAAGGAACTGGAGCTACACAGTGCAGCCAAGCTACCATTCAGTCTGTTCTGTGAAAGATTAATCATGGTAAGGTTTGCTAAATTCACCAGTTGGTGAGGAAGGTTACCTTCAAGAGAATTATTGTAGAGAATGAACAGCTCCAAGGATCTGAGGAATCCAAAAGTTTCAGGGATGCCACCTGAGAGCTGATTGTCAGACAAATCAAGAATACTGAGTTTATGACAGTTACCAAGAGTTGCTGGAATCTGACCAACAAGCTCATTCTGACTAAGGTGAAGGAAACTCAACTCTTTCAGCCTCCCAATAGTGATTGGAATTCCACCACTGAAATAGTTTCTAAAAAGATCAATCTCTTGCAAGCTGGAACAGTTACCAATCTCCACAGGTATTTTCCCTGATAACTGATTCTCATAAAGATACAGTATTTCAAGCTTCCCAAGCATCCCAATCTCTCTAGGCAAGGGACCCTTCAAATTGTTTTGACTCAATGCAAGTGTCTGCATGTTAGTGAGGTTCCCTATGAAAGGATAGATTGAACCAACCAAGGTGTTGTTGTTAAGTAAAAGCTGAGTTAGCCCCAGCAGCCCATAAAGCTCCAGAGGTATTGAACCAACCAAGGTGTTGTTAGACAAATCAAGTACTTTCAGTGATTTGCATTGACTCAACTGAGGTGGAATTTCACCATATAGTCCAATATGTGACATCTTCAACTGTTCCAAACTTGTTGCATTGGAACATATGTTTCTTGGAATGGTCCCACCAAGGTGATTGTTAGATAGAAACATGCATTTTAACTGACCCATGTTGCCTAATAACTCCTCTGGAAACCCATCTACTGAGCATGTTCATGGACAAGTCAAGATTTTGAAGCTTACCCAGTTGAACTAAAGACTTTGGAATATGACCCACAAGCTGGTTCCCGTTCAAATTCAGATAAACGAGTTCACTCAGTTCACCGAGTTGACTCGGAATCTCCCCTGTTAAGCTGTTGTTCTGAAGGTTGAGAAGCTGGAGATTGCTGAGTCGACTCAGTTCACTCGGGATTGAAGGCATTGAGTTTGTTTATAGCAGCAGTGAAGGTGATGAGGCTTGAGCAGTTCCCTAACTCTGAAGGAATCGGACCCACCAACTCATTGTCCTGAAGCTTCAGTTCCTCTAACCGACTGAGTCGACCGAGTTGGGGTGGAATCAACCCGGTGAGTTTGCATTGGGCCAAACCAAGGCTGACAAGGTTAACAAGATTCCCAAGTGACGCGGGAATCATGCCACTGAGTTCATTGTCACCGAGTCGCAAGTCTCGGAGACTCAGTAGCGAGCCTAACTCGGTAGGAATGTGACCCGTGAGTTGGTTAGAGTTGAGAATGAGGGATTCCAATGAAGTGAGGTTGGAGAGGTTTGGTGGAATGGGACCCTTGAGGTTGTTCATAGAGAGATCAAGGTGGAGAAGGTCTTGCAAATGACCGAGTGAGGGTGATATCGACCCAGTGAGTGACGAGTCAGAGAGGGTGAGTCCCACCACTACTGGCACCGAGTCATGCAAAAAGTCTTTGGAGTTCAAGTTCAACTTCTTCAACCCACACGTCACCCCTCTCCAAGTACAGTAATCTGTGTTGTTCTCTGATGACCAATCACTAAGAACGTTTTCTGGGTCTGAAACAAACGATGATTTCACCTCCAAAAGCACTTTCAAAGTTGTCTCACTGTCTAATAAGCTGCCATGGCTATGATCAACTAGTATAAGTGAAAAGCAAAAGATGAGCAAAAATGAAAATGTTGAAATCCTCATTGTTGTTGTCATTTGGAGTGTGTGTTACAAGTTACAAAGTGAGGGTTCTTTGGCTTCAAATAGTTGTTAGTATTATCGATTATTGATTATTGATTGACGATAAAGTGAAAAGTTATTGAGGTAGTTGTAGGGTTGCGGTGGTAGTATAGTAGTAGTTAATTGTTCTTGGATTGTGAGTATTTTGCAGAAGAGAAATTGGAATGAGAGTGAGTGTGTATGTATAAGCAATAAGCAGATAGAGAGTGATGCATGCATTGGGGATGAGTGGGTAGCAGCTGCATGCGTAAGTTGACAAAGGCATATGAATGAGAACGCTACTATCTGACATTCACCGAT
Organism: Echinosophora koreensis; assembly: GCA_035048595.1. Taxonomy (NCBI): domain Eukaryota; kingdom Viridiplantae; phylum Streptophyta; class Magnoliopsida; order Fabales; family Fabaceae; genus Echinosophora; species Echinosophora koreensis. Next base: position 6,094,708 of record JAPCYP010000004.1, read on the forward strand.
GATGGTTGACATTAATGCTCAGTCATTAAATGTAGAGGAGTGAAGAGATAAGCTGAAAGTTGAGATTTGAGAAGTTCAAAATGGGTCAGGAAAAAGGGCATGGGAAATACTCCCTCCGGTCCACAATGTAAGCAAAAATTTTCAAATTTTTTGGTCCAAAATATAAGCAAATTTCAACCACTTTATTCTCATTTAATGAAGTTATTCTCAAAATACCCTTCATTTAATACAAATTTTGTTTTCCAATGACTCCTTTTATTCTCAATAACACAAGCTTAATAAATAAGAGGAAGGGTAATTTAGGTAACAAACTTAATTTTTTATTCCTAATGGCTCTTTTAAATGAGATCAACTAACTATCTTAATATGTGTGTCCCATTTAATTTTTGCTTATAATAGAGACCGGAGGAAGTAGATAAGATAATATCGGAAATTTCTCCTTTAGGTAAGATGCTCATGTTGTCTGGTTGGAGAAATTACTCCCTCCATTCTTTCTTTCCTTTTTTTTTTTTTTTTTTTTTAGTGTTTAAAGTTTTTAGCATGGATTAAAAAATTATTAATTTGTTTGTATTTGTACCAAATCTAAAACATCATATAGTGTCTCTTTAATTTTTTGGTATATTTGTAGGATGTGTGTATATAAAGAAGATAAAAAGTAAGTGAAAGATAGAAATAAACATATACGGTGTCACATACTCCCTCTGGTCTCTATTATAAGCAAAAATTGAATAGTTGATCTCATTTAAAAGGATCATTGAGAATAAAAAAATAAGTTTGTTACACATAAATTACCCTTCCTCTTATTTATTAAGCTTGTGTTGTTGAGAATAAAAGGAATCATTAGAAAACAAAAATTTGTATTAAATTAAGGGTATTTTGAGAATAACTTCATTAAATAGGATGAAAGTAGTTGAAATTTACTTATATTTTGGACCAAAAAATTTGGAAATTTTTGCTTATATTGTGGACCACGAGGGAGTACAGTGTTAAGTCTTTATGGAATATTGATTATTTTAAAAAATTTATTATAAAATTAACAGTTATTCCCTCCATTCTTTTTCTATGGTAATTTTAGCTATTTGTTTTTGTTCCAAAACAATGGATCTTTTATAAACCCAAGATATATTCTACAATTTTTTTTCTTCAGGATATACCCTTATCATAGAATTAAATTGAAATGCCTTGAAAATACATTAAACCTTCCCTACTTAAATTCAGTCATAAATGTTGCATGTTCCAAAGCAAAAGTGGTACGTATCAATGCACCTTGCATATTGTAAATGCTTCTTTTCAAGGTACATAAATGGCTAGTGGAGTATGGAGTAAATGTGGTTAGAATTTGTAAATAATTAATGATGCTATAAATAAGGGTATTTTGGTAAAAATGTAAACAAATTAATGATTTCTTAATCTGTGTATAGAAACCTTAAATTACCATAGAAAAAGAATGGAGAGAGTAATAAATAGTACTCACTCTTGGTGAAAAATCTTTTCTTTTCGATTCCTTAAGGAATGTCCCAAGTATTCTTCATATATTTACCGGACAAAACTTAGGTACATTTTCATAGGTACATTATGTGTTATTTTCTAATGGCAATAGAATATGTGTAGCAGCTGTTACACATGTTATGTTTTCATAGAAGAATTGTTACAAATGTTCTATTGCTACTGAAATACAACATATAATATACCTATGAAATTGTAATTAATTAAGTTTTGTCCTTATTTATAATACATAAAATCCTATGTTGGGCTACATTTCATCTGGTTCAACGGCTCCTTCTCTCTTTAGCCACATTTGCAACCAAATGATACAAGTCCCTTTGGCTTTCCCTTCCCCTTCCAATGGCTACAACTAACAACATTGACACATGTAGTATTGTAGTCTCTTCCTCTCTTATCTCTTTTATTTCTACAGTGCACAGTATGTAGACAGATCTTCCAGGCATTATATATATCACGTTACTGGTCTTTGAAATATGGATTGAGATCAAGAAATTAAGGGGCGTGATTTGCATTAGATAACCAAATTGTCTTCACTCGAGTTTATATATATGCTGATGAATCAGGTGACTAGGGGGATTTGGCTATGAGAAGAGATGTCAGGAAAATAAAATAAAGGTGATGCTTGAGAATTGAGATATATGTAGGCTGGCTCTTTTAGTATTTGTGAGATAACCACATTTAAGTATGTTTGAGTATCAAGTTATATTTAGGCTTACTTTTTGTGTCAAGTTAATCCTCTATCTTTGCCCCAAATTATGATTGGCTATATACTCCTGATAACTTTGGAATTCACAAAAAAATTATCACTTCAAGCTAAAATGTGCATTATTAGATAAAATATGTATTTTTTACTATCTATATTTTGTATTTTTTTAATGAATATGCATCTATGGTAAGTTGGTAACTGGTCTTATTTTATATCATTTTAACCTAAAGGCTTTAAATAGAATATCTGCCTATGCTTTCACAAAACTGGAATCTTTTCATTTTTGTGTCACATCAACTATGAGTCTGTGACTTAGAGGGAACATTACTATTATTATTATTATTATTAGATCTTACAAAAACCGGAAATCGTTGTTCCTTCTAAATTTCACGTTTCCATTGGGCCCTTGGAATATTTTGCTCTGCATTTCTTCTCATGGAGAAGGGTTCGGATCTATCGTCCAAGGCTAGGCTAAGCCTAAGTTATGTCTCCTCATCTGGAGCACTTGGGCCTTTCCTTTCCTGGCCCTTCATTTGTATAGTTTTCACATGCATATCTATATCTATAATCTATACAAACCGGACACGTGACGGTTAATCATAGAGTCTCACATAAAATAGTATACGTGTTGCTCTCACGGTGATAGAATTGTGGCTCATTAATTACCTCGTGCATTGCTCATATTTTGATTATGATACTTATTACCTCTATCAACATTAATTTGATTTTTTTTATCAAATCAACAATTAATCAAATCTGGCTTCCCAATTCAAATTTCGACAACTATACAATATATTTGAATCGAATCACAAGAATCAAATCTTTTTTTGATCAAGACACAAGAATCAAATCTAATTTCCCCATCCAAATTTCGACTACTATAAATATATTTGAATCAAATTATATTCGATTTTCCATCTCTGGTTTTCGTAATAATTAATTAACGTATTTAAATACATACATAATGTATAAGTGTTTTTTAAATTCAATTCAATAAAAAAAATTTAATAATTTGATAAAAACACAAATTAAAATAACTCAAATTTTCAAATCGGAAATCAGTATCCGATTTTGAGACAAAACAAATACCAAAGAGACATACCAAAGAGAAAAAGATAAATTTGATTAAAAAAAACATAATCTATAATCTATAATATATACAAACCGGAATAATAGATGATTCTACATTGAGCAACTAATTACATGTGGCAGTCAATTATAAAGTCTCACATGAAATAGTACACGTGTCGCTCTCACGGTGAATAGAATTGCGGCTCATTAATTACCTAGTCCATTGCTCATATTTTGATTATGATACTTATTACCTCTATCAACATTAATTTGATTTTTTTTTATCAAATCAACAATTAATCAAATTTGACTTCCCAATTCAAATTTCGACAACCATACAATATATTTGAATCGAATCACAAGAATCAAATATTTTTTGATCAAGACACAAGAATCAAATCTAATTTCCCCATCCAAGTTTCGACTACTATAAATATATTTGAATCAAATTATATTCGATTTTCAATCTCTGGTTTTCGTAATAATTAATTAACGTATTTAAATACATACTTAATGTATAAGTGTTTTTTTAAATTCAATTCAATAAAAAAAATTTAATAATTTGATAAAAAAAAAATTAAAATAACTCAAATTTTCAAATCAGAAATCAGTATTCGATTTTGAGACAAAACAAATACCAAAGAGACATACCAAAGAGAAAAAGATAAATTTGATAAAAAAAAAAAAACATAATACAAAATCTCTACATAAATTAATCAAAATATTAGATATTTAGGTCATAAAATAAGAAACAACTTTCAAATATTAGCTCGATCAGCTCGATATTTGTATAATTGCCCTGCAAACCAGCATATACAAATCAACTTCTAATTATAATAAAATGAGGTTTCTTATTCTGATTAATGACTAATGGACCTGCACGTTTTAAAAAAAAAAAAAAAACTACGTTTAAGCATGGAATAATGACAAAGATAAATTCCCAAATAATTATAATTACAATGCTATTCATATCATTCAATAGGCCACTTAAATTTCGGAATAAAATAATCAAAAAATGAATTCTTTAGTTCATAAAATCAATATCCTAAAATCAATATCCTAACTATGCTAATTAATAAAGACACAAATCATGGAAATCTTGCTAATATAAGCTCGATAGTAATGACCCTGCAAAACAGCATATACAAATCAACTTCTAATAATTATAGTAAAATCAGATTTCAAAAATTGATTAATGACTAATGAGGACCAAAATTTCGGAATAAATGAATCAAATTTCGAAATCTACTAATCATATAGTCTTCAACCCAATGATTCAAATAAAGAGGAATTTTTTTATTAAACACTACAAATAAATTCAAAGTATTTCCCAGTAAGAACAGACAAGTCAACATCATCAAATATATGCCGAAATGATTCTAAAATTCGAAATTTAGTATATGAACCTTTGTTTTTTTTTTTTGCAGATGTGTTGGGGATTCTTAGAGCACAGGGACCTGAGAGGGAAATAGTGAGAGATGGAATAAAGATGGGTTAATATTGTGTCGACATTGATAATGTAAGTTTTTTTTTTTATTCATATGCTTTAATTAGAATAATGCGTCCTAATTTGAATTTATTAGGTACCATTTCAAATGCACTCTTTTTGGAGAATATGTTGACGAACTCAACTCTTTCTTATCGTCCGGTGATAAGAACAATGCTGCGGTTGCAATTATGTTGGCCAAGGTGAAGATGTTCAAAGGTATTTATTTAATGAATTCAATAATAAATTATTCGGTATTATGTTAGAGACTAACCAATTTGTTCATTTTAGACAAGCCTGTTTTACAGAGTTCAATCAAGTCCACCAAGATCATTTTCAACCATGATTCTCCACAAAGAGTGCATTTGGTTCCTAGAATGAATTTGGTGCTATCTGACCCTGGACTATCGTTTAAATTCCAAAGGCGTCAATTTCCATTGGCGTTATGTTTTGCAATGACAATTAATAAAAGTTAAGGACAATCCCTTTCTCACGTTGGTATCTATCTTCTAAGGCCAGTATTCACTCACGGACAGTTATATGTTGCAGTATCTAGAGTCAAGTCAAGAAAGGGTCTAAAGATTTTGATAATGGATAATGGTGAACATGGTACTAATGTGGTATATCGAAATGTGATTGACAATGTGTAGATATCCAAGCTAGCACTATTAAGGTGATTTTCATTACATGATATTCAGTGTATTTTCTTTAATAGCCAATTAAAAAATAATATATATTTTTCTATTTACATTAAAGAGAAACTATTGGGGAAGTTTAGTAATTGCAGACTAAGACTATTGTATATCGTCAACTTCAACATTTTGCAAAGGTACCTTACTGCATTGTTTTGATCAGAATTTATAAAATTATATATAACATAATATCCATGTATTCATTCTAACCAATATATCTCACTATCCAGGCGTATCACTACAATTAATCAATTGCAGGACAATGCTACAGGTTTCTAAAATATGCAGAGCTTCACTACCAGCTCCACACAATATCATCAACTGTGTTGAAAGTGACGAAGGGTTACATTTTTTGGGTATTTTTGACGACTAATAAAGAATTCATTAGGCTTTTTTTGGTTTTTATCTCAGACAATATTCAATATTTCTTCCATAGCTATATATTGCATTTGCAAACTACTATTTGTTTGCCTTATATGTATGTTTAGATAAGGTGAACATATTATAATAATGCTAATATTTGTTTGCAAACTACTATTGGCCAATGCTAGATAATAAGAGTGTTGTTACATACATTCCTCATCTATAATGTCCTAATCATATTATGCTATTCCTCATCTTTTATAATAATTTATTGTTTATGTTATAAAATAAAATTTATTATAAATATTCTTTTAATTTTTCATAAGTAATATATATATATATATATATATATATAAATAATTTTATTTATGATATATATATATATATATATATATATATATATATATTATATTAGAAAAATAAATATTGAAGATAATAATCTACATAATTTATCATAGATATTTGTATTCGCCCCGTGCAATGGTCAATACACTAGTATTTTAACAAATGTATATCCGCAAACAATTTAATTAACGACAACAAAGGTAACTAAAATAAAGAAGAAAATTTATCAAACACTTGGGTAAACGTCAACCATTATAAGAAATGTATACACTATAACCTTTAATTTCAATCAATTGAATGTGTTTAAAGGAGAATATGTTGATTAATAATGCAGTCATTCCCTAGTCATAAAAACATGACAAATTATGGGAGAAAGTTCGAATAAAAAAAGCCATGTTAGATTTTGCAGTGAACAAAATTGAAGGAAAACAATGCTACATGCTCGCATGTCATCTGTGTTCTATTGGGTGCGTCCCACGTTTCGTCCCACCCTAATAATATAATCACAATCAAAGTCTTCTTCTATATATAAAAGCTACCCACACCTCTCTACACATATATATGGTATATCAATTATCACAGTTTCACATAGAACAATTTGAGGTGTCATTACTAACACAAAAAGAGTGAATATGTCTAACTCTTCATTCCTATTGCTTCTTCTTTTGCTTCTTTACACCATTTCAGTCTCTGCCAATCCTCAAGAAAACTATGATGATGAGCCATTCACATCTTCCCCAGGTGATACTGTCTTCACTCTCCAAGTCCCAACATTAGATGAAACAACCTTGGATAATCTCTTATCCTTTGGTTACTACCGTAAAAGCTGTCCACAATTCGAATCCACCCTACACGGGAAAGTGAAAGAATGGATTCAAAAGGATTCCAGTTTAGCAGCTAGTCTCCTGAGGCTGCATTTCCATGATTGCTCTGTCAGGGTATATAATCTAGTACTACCTATATATATATATATACATATAGAACAATGCTTCAAAGACACATGCATACATATCACCTTTGTATAGTTTTCATTCTTTTTTACACACATACTCAATTTCAACTACATACCCCACACCAGAGATTGACATCATCACATCAAGCATTATCTTTCTACGAGAAATGCAAGTAATACATTCTTTAACACGCTCCCTCCAATACACTTTATTATTGGGTGAGTTTCATGCTAGACCCACAAAATCACGTTGGATCACTCTCTACTCAGTGGTTCCCATATGAAATCCATCCAATAATAAAGTGTATATTAAAGGAAGTGTGACAAAGAATATGTTGCTAGCATTACTTACTATATATATTGCAAAACTCTTAGCACTAGTGTTTTATTTGGACTATTCTATTCATACAGGGGTGTGATGGCTCCATTCTATTGAACCATGATGGAAGTGAGAGGACAGCAGAGGCAAGCAAGACAATGAGAGGGTTTGAAGTGATCGATGATATCAAGGCAGAGGTAGAGAAGCAATGCCCCAAGACAGTGTCTTGTGCAGACATTCTAACTGCTGCTGCAAGGGATGCCACTGTTGAGTTGGGTGGACCATACTGGGCAGTCCCTTATGGCAGGAATGATGGCAAGGTCTCCATTGCTAAGGAAACTGAAATCGTGCCCATCATGGGTTATGAAAACATTACTTCCTTGGTTGAGTTCTTCCAATCCAAGGGCTTGAATGTACTAGACTTAGTTGTTCTCTCAGGTAATAAATTAAAGGATATTACTCCCTTTTCCATTTTTCAAGTAAGATACTTATCAAATAATCATTGGTTGTTGAATATATTTAATGAAATTTTAAAAAATAATTATAAATTTAAAATTTAATGATATTTGATATGACAGAACTTAGGTATAGTTCCTTAGGTATTTAAGGTATTGTTTTCCAATGAGAATAACACGTGTCAAAGTTGTTACACATGTTATATCTTCATTGATGAGGTGTGACATATGTATTCTCATTGAAAAACAACACCTTATGTACCCAAGGAACTATACCTAAGTTATTTCCTATTTGATAACTCACCTAGTTAAGTGTTGAAATCTCACATTAGTTGAGAGTATAAGTAAGGAATTATTTTTAATGATTTGGACAACCCTCCCCTTATGAGCTAGCTTATGGGTGAAATTAGGCCCAATCATTTTAATACATTATGTGGTAGCTCCTTGAACTAAATGAAGCATATTGATAAGTTAACCTTGCAATATTTGGCACCAACTTTCTTCAAAATGTTGGACGAATTGGTGCTATATATATGATGATTGTGTTTAGGGGCTCATACTATTGGAAGATCTTCATGTGGCTCCATTCAACATAGGCTATACAATTACCAAGGCACTGGCAAACCAGACCCATCCATTGATCCCAAATACCTAAACTTCTTGCAAAGGAAGTGTAGATGGGCCTCAGAATATGTGGATCTTGATGCTACAACTCCAAAGGCATTCGACAATATGTACTACATAAATCTTAAGAAGAAAATGGGATTGTTATCCACAGATCAGTTGTTGTATTCTGATCCAAGGACTTCTCCCCTTGTTTCTGCATTGGTTGCCACATCCTCTGTATTTAAGCACCAGTTTGCTGTGTCTATGGCAAAGCTTGGCAACATTGAAGTTCTCACAGGAGAGGATGAAGGAGAAATCAGGACCAACTGCAATTTTGTCAATGCTTATTGATTCATTCTCCTCTGTTTGCTTAAGACAATTTTTAATTTGTACTTGGGTCTAGTCATCCCACTTTCTTCTTTCGTGCATACTGCTACTTTAAATTGTTACATAAATTAATCTGAACTTTTATGTTTTCTTTTTCTCTTTTTCCCATGATTATTATTTTAAGCGTTGGAGCTCTTTATTATTACTATTAGCTGCTGAGGTTTGTATTAATCTTGTTTCCTGTCAATACAGGACAAAATCCTAAGCTCAAATAAAATACTTCTTTCCAAAGTAACAATATGTTGTTAGATAAATCCTACCAAAGCGTGCATATACAAAGAAAATGATAAACTTTTTTTTTTCTTCTCATTTTGGGTTGTTGCTATGTTTTATAGCCCACCTTACCAAGGTCCAAAACTTCATGTCTCTATCCAAGTCAAGAGACTCAAAAGTCAAGAGACAACAGCGGCCCAAGCCCAGCTACACCAGCTTTTCCGCTCCTGATTTGAGTACTGGGTTGTGATTTATTTGTATTCCAACCCAATAAGATTCCATTTAACCCAATCGTTTTATCTTTGCATGAAGGGAATCTATATGGGTGCTTGATTCGCATTGAGGTACAGGACAAGAAGAATAACACAGGACAAGTCTGTAAGTTACTGGACAAATTTTTGTCTTGTTTGATGAACAATGGACAAGACAAACAAAATAATATTAAATTTACTGTAATACCCTTTGTTATCTCTCTCTCTCTCTCTCACACACACAGACACGCACGCGCGCGCGCACATATATATATATATATATATATATTAGTGTAATATAACATTATAAATTATAATGTTATATATTATAATATAATATAATATAATATAACAAGTTATAAAACTATATATTATAAATATTATATTATATAATATAATATTATGTATTAACGTTTGGTAATATATTGGGGGAGGAACCAAGTGATTGAGTGCAAGTTGTTAATGCATTGTTACTTAAGGACGAATCGTTCGGGCTCTGCCTGAGTTCGATCCTTGGGTATGGAACAACCCTTGGCCAGACTTTACTAACCGCGCGGTCGACTCGGAGATTAGTCCCATAGCGGGTCTAAAGGATCTAAGCCATGGGGATACTTCGAGGGCTCACTCGGTCCCAATGACTAATTAGGGTGAGTACCAAACCAAAAAAATATATAAGGGGTATGGAGGGGGGAGGGAGGGGGGAGAGAGGGGGGTAGAGAGAGTAATTTTGTCTTTTTTGGGTAGTATGTCCATGGGACAAAACGTTGTCCCATGATTTGGTGATGAACAAGATTTTGGGTTTTGTCCGGTCCCTTACTTCTTCTTTTTTTGTCATGTCCCATGACCACTTTTCAAATCAAACATGGAACAAAAACTTTTGTGTTGTCCAGTCCCTCAGTTTTTTACAAATCAAACGCACCCTAAGAGAAATAGTAGTAATATACTCTTTTAACTCTCTCTAACATATTTCCTGTTGTTGGATGAATTTCACGTGGGTCTCATCTAAATATGTTGTTTTATGGGAATTGAAAAAGAAGATCTAAGTTGTTTTATTTTTTTCTTTTCAAATTACCACTTGTTTATGAATATTTTTAAAAGGTTAAAATAATGTTTTAGTCCCTATACATGTCACTCATTTTTAAATTAGTCCCTATACAAAATATATTTTTATATTAGTCCCTACACGTGCAACCGTTACCAAATAGGTCCCTGCCGTTTAACTGCCGTTAATGACGATCATTAAGTTGGTCCCTACATGTGTCACTCATTTTTAAACAAATGCTAGTGCCCCCGATTGGTCCTTATATGTGTCACTCATTTTTAAATTGGTCGCTATATGTGTCACTCATTTCTAAATTAGTCCCTACATGTGTCACTCATTTTTAAATTAGTCCCTACGGCGAGGTTTCCCGCTGATTCGGGATCGCTCCAACCGAAGCATGTCGTGCGTTCTTCATGGTTTGCAAAGCCGTTACTGAAAAATTGGGGCATCTGTTCGAGCTTTGTACCGATTCTGGGAGGGTTGTTATGGAGAGCACAACAGCTTGCAGGCAAGCCTACTGGAATCTTCTAGAGCACCAAATTACACTCACAGAGTGGATATGAAATACAATAGCTTGCAGGCAAGCCTACTGGAATCACTCAGTTGGAATTTTAACCAACTTTCCTATCCGATCGGAACAAATATCATTCCATGATGAACCAACCGAGTGAGTGTAATCCAGTGCTGTTGAAGATTCCACCAGGCTTGCCTGCAAGCTGTTGTGCTCTCCATAACAACCCTCCCAGAATCGATACGAAGCTCGACCAATTGACCCAAATTTTCAATAACGGCTTTGCAAACCACGAAGAATGCGCGGCACGCCTCGGCTGGAGTGATCTTGAATCGTCACGAAACCTCGCCGTAGGTGGCAGTGTGAGCCAATCGGAAGATTGGGGCTGCTAGGGCACAATCGGGGGCAATTTGGGGAAAGGAAGAGTTGAGAGAGGGAGAGAGAAGATAGAGGAGGTGGGAGAAGGAATCTTCCGATTTAAAAATGAGTTAAACATGTAGGACTAACTTAAAAATGAGTGACACATATAGGGACCAATTTAAAAATGAGTGACACATATAAGGACCAATCGGGAGCACCATCATTTTTTTAAAAATGAGTGACACATGTAGGGACCAATTTAAAAATGAGCGACACATGTAGGGACCAACTTAATGATCGTCATTAATGGTCGTTAACGGCCGTTAAACGTCAGGGACCTATTTGATAACGGTTGCACGTGTAGGGATTAATATAAAAATATTTTTTGTATAGGGACTAATTTAAAAATGAGTAACACGTATAGGGACTAAAACATTATTTTAACCTTTTTAAAATTTTCTTAAATGTCGATGTAACAAGATAAAATTCATGCATCTTTTTAATATTTTGGAGGAGACTTTTATGAATGAATTTAGCGTGCTAAACTTGAATGCACTAAATCCACAAAATATACATCAATAATTCACTAAAATTGTATAAATATTAAATAGTTTATTTTCAACATTTTTAATATAAGTTAATTTAATTTTCAATAATTTATTTTTATTATTTGTTAGCAAATCCCTATTTGTATTTTCACCGCCATGATCTAGACAAGACAACATAATACATTGATACAACAATTTATTTATCTAACAGTCATGCTATTTGGTACGAATCCATCTTTGCATTAATTTTTGACAAACGATTTTTAACCAACTCAACTATTGCAGAGTTGGTTGATAAATGGAAAGATTGAAGAGAAAAAACGAACACATTTATAATACAAAATTCGCCTTCGTACTTTCCAGCATTTTTGTTTCTGTCTATCACCCAATACAACGGACTGTTAAAGGAGGGATTTACAGGATGGAATGCACATTGTTACCATTTTATGACTAGTACTTTTTAAATTGATGTTGCAAAATCTGAATGGAGGGATAAGAAATGGGCGAAATCTAAGGTGAAGTGTGTATTTTTCCCCATCACCGGTGTAGGGGAATTTTGACCTGAATTTGCCAGTTAATCAAATTTTTTATTTTATTTTTTTAATTTCTTTTATTTTGAAAATTCTATTTTACCCTCTTGTTCACCACCACTCCCATCCCTCTGTCCTCTTCCACCACCAACGGTCAGACGTCAGCACACCACCACTGTGTCGCCATTTTCACGCTGCCGTCGATCACCACCGTATGACTTACCACCATTCATTTGCACAGGTGACAACTTCAACTACATCCAAGCCAGATCTGCTATCACCCCAGATTTGGTGGGGTGGGGAGAAGTGGAGAGACCCAGAGAGAGACTGGCAGAGAGGGAAAGGGAGGAGAGCACGTTGCGTCAATGGGGCCTTGTGGCGGCGGCGGCGAGTCGCGGTGGAGGGTGGGTATTGAGAGCACCGCACGTTATTGTTTGTTGTTGATTTTTGACGTCCGAGAGCACTGCCAGATCATGCCATTGACCATTGTGCTTGTCGTCGCCACCACCACCACGAGTCGGTGCAACTCTTCCCCAACGTCGCCAACTAAATCTGCGAATGTATTGATGTTCTGAATGGCGGCGGCGGAATGAGGTGTGTTTTACTTTTAAATTCATGATTTTTGTAATCAAATTTTTTGATTTGCTAACGAGATGGGTTGTACGGGGTATGGCAGTGAAATGGTTGAGGCTTGTAATTTCTGTTCATGAAGGATCTTTGGGTGCAGTGAATCAGTGATGGTGGTTTTGGGATGGCTTCTAAGGTTTTCTGATGATGGTTGGTGGTGAGAGAGAAGGGTTGGGGGCGATGGTGGTGAGTGATGCAGCCACAACAATTTCCCTTCACGGCGGCGGAGGGGTTGGCTTGCCAGAGACACAGCGACGATGGCAACTTGTTGGCCGGAGAAGACGATCTGCTTAGATACAGATTTCGACAGAGGATGGGTGAGGGAGGGGATATGGATAACATTGTAATTTTAGTTTTTTTTTTCCTTCCTAAATCACAAGTAGTAGGTGATTTTTATTTTTTTTTTTTTGAAGTGTAAAATCTGAACCATCAATTATAATAACAATATATCTAATGGCTAAAATTGACCCCTCACCGATGTAGGGTTTTTTGACGGACTTCACCCTAGAATTCACCTAAGAAATGAGATAGAATAAAGGGATAGGTAATATTTTTTATTTTTTATTTTTGATAATAGGGATAAGTGATCTTTATCTCATAGATTTAAGATTATACAAATAATTTGTAACACTTTATCTTTACAAGAAACATATTATACTACCTTCTTTATTTTGTTAATTATTATTTAGAAGGGATAATTATTGAAAAATGGGTTCAACGTACAATATATATATATATATATAAGTCATATGAGAAAGGTTATCTCTGTTACCTATTTGTTAAGGGGCACCAACTGGTTAGTGGGTAATGGTTCAATCCAATGGAAAATCTGTTACAGGAAGGACATTATGAGTCAAATCCAAATAGCGTACTTCGAATTAAAATAGCGTGAATAATTGATCAACCAAAGAAAATCACAAGGGTTTTTCTAAAGAGGAGCTTGTTCCCTGCACACAATATAATGAAAGGAGAATTGGGGTAAAAAAAGAGAAGTAAAAAAAACCTCCCTCGAGCACCATTGTTTTGCGTGAAAAAGTTAGGCGGATTTGGTATCCTAAGCTAAGCAGTGTTTGAAGGATCAATATTAATATCCAGCTAGAAACCTATCTAAGGTGAAAACAAAAAGTGTAAAATGATAAAGTAAAAGTATATTTATTTTTTATTGATCGAAGTATATTGATATCTCAACTTATTTTAGTTAATTAGTTAAGCATCATCATATTTTTTTATTTTATACTTTTACACACTTTTAAAGAGTCTAATCTCAGTCCACCGACCACCGGGGATGAAAGTCCATATCCTTCATCCTCAATTTCCCAAAATATCCTCATCATTTTCTCTAAAACTCCCATAGTACTAATTGTCCCTTTCTTTTAAAACTCAAGTAGACACTAGCTGGCTGACTCAAAAATCAAAATATATATCCAGTGTCTCGATCTTTCCTCTAGTAGGATAGTGGTAGTACCTCCTTGTTTGTTTCTCGTATGAAAACTGCCTAACTGCTTTGGAGTAAGTATTGTCATTTCTCTAATTCTCTTTGCTTTGCTAATTGTCTACAAGATGAACTTGATTTTTGGAAACTCTATCGGCAGCCACTTTGATCATGATTTCAAAATTTTGGATAAAAGCTACAAATTTGTCAAAGTTGTAATCATAACAAATTGTCTTTTAGTATTTTAATTTGTTGGATGAAATACTTAGTTATACTTCTTAAATTTAAGAGTAAAATTTTGAGATACTCATGTGTACAAATTTTAGTAAGAGTCATGCCATTTAGTTCGAAAAATGACTGTACAAAAAGTTACAAATGATGTAACCACCATCAATTGGATAACATTTGGAGAGTTGTTACGGTACCCTTGGATTAGAGGGTTTTGATACCCGTGCTCATTTCTACTAAACATATTTCCTCAATCAGTTTCAATAATGTGTAATAAAATGTGCAAAAGCGGAAAAATGAAATTTGCATATTCCTTTTTCTCGCATCCTTTTTATTTTTATTTTATAATTATTGATCATATATCCTTTTGTTTTGAAATAGTAATGAATAAATGATCAAAGCAAACATAAAAAAGAGAGTATGAGATAAAAAGAATATTCACTATTACTGTAATGCGTACGGAGATACCTCTAAAAAGCATGATACATCTTACTTTTCCAATTATGCTCCACTTTTCGGGTTCTTTTTTATGCACGTATTACTTTTCCACCCCTTTTACTATCCTTTTTCAATTGGAGTTCTCCCCAAAAACATTGGCAATTTGGCATTGTGGCTGGCACAGCAACATATTCAGTAGGCTTCATTACTTCCCGCTGTTCTCATATTCTCCAGAAAATTGTAGATATGTCCTAGCTAGTTTTCTTTTTTTTGGATAAGAGTAGATATGTCCGGGTGACCTAGAAACTTTAGTTGACTCATAAGTTTCACACTAACTAATCGACTAAAATGGGCAACAATATAAGATTGAAATGAGGTTTTTCCCACCCTAGCTGACAATCTAACACTCAAGCAAGGTTTTAAATTACGGTTGCAGTTACTGTTGCGTTGTGTTTTCTATTATTGCGGGAAAATACGGTTTAAATGACCGTAATTACGGTCACGATATGGTTTCAGCAACTACAAAAACAAACACGATGTTGCCCAGATTTTGGTTTCGGGCCCAAATCTTAAACCTTGCTCGACATTGAAAAAGCATGGGGGTTCTAAAGCAGCCCTGTTAAACTATTTAATTTTATGCAAACTTCACTTCCTCTTTTTTTTTTTTTTTTTTTTTGGAAAGGCAAATAGTTTGAAGCATGTCTCTTTTAACTTTTGAAGCTCATCACCTACGACCTTCTATGGTCGGACCTATATGTTCAGGAAGGATGACTCGCATGGATAAAGTAATTCAACCCCAGTTCTCTACCAATTTATGTGTAACACATCCAAAACAATCTACCTCTCATATACCACATAGTATGTTCCATTGTCATTTAAGACACGTGTAACGAAATTATTATACGAAAGTAACGTCAGAACAATATGTTCTCTAACTTTTCAAAGATAGAGAATAAATTTGATACAAAAATAAGTTATAGGACAAATTTAAAAAATAAAATAAAAATAGAGGATGAAAACACTCATTACCTTACAATCAAATCACCAACATGTGGTTACTCTAAGTAGTAACGAGTTTGTGTCCCTTAAGCAAGTGGAATCCCTGACTCTTGCATATGGAGAAAACCTGATTGGGAGAAGTCATCCCTTCAATGTCGTCTGGTACCTCTTAGTTTCCACAGTTACGCTCGGAGGATACCCTGGGAAAAAATAAAAAATCTTACAATCAAATCAATCCAACTCACATGCTACACACACATGCTGTTATGCAACACTAACATAATTATTATAGAAATAACATTAAATAAAAAAGTTGTTAAATTTAGAACGAATTTGACAAATCAAAAGATAGAGGACAAATCTAAAAATTAAAAAAACGAAAACACTTATGTTACCTTTTAATTTTCACTGCCAAGCCGAATACGACAGAACATATTGATAAAGGTACTTACCAAATACCCAACACACCGTCAAAGTAGGTGTTCACCAATCTCCTCCTTTCCTCTTTTTCATATTTCATTTCAGGAGCCTATGCTCTCCTTCTCTCTTAGCTGAACTTCTTTATCATTATTATAATATATAATAAACCCTACACCTTAAGGTATCTTCCCCTGAAAATAGTTACCTTCTTGTCATCTCCATCTTTAAAAATATTCACTAAATTCACATACATCGATCAACCTACCTAATAATTAAGCTACTAATTAGGCTTCTTGGATGATTTTTATAAGCCACTTCGTTTTGCATGGCTGGTGATGCAGCATTTTCTTCTTCTGCCACTTGCATGAGCATGACCCTCCTTTTCTCTTTGCTCTTAGCATTTCACTTTGTTGTTGCTGTCCCAGAACATAGCTTCTCTCCTTTAACTTCTACCAAAGATGGCGCCAAGAAGAGGAACACCATGATAGCTGCTTCAGCAAGAGAAGGTAGTGCACCAAATTCCAAGAGGGATATTGTGACACCAAATGAAACCACCAAAGGCTTCCATGTTCCTGATCAAGGTTCAAGGAGAGGAAACTCTCGAGCTCCAAGGCCTCCACTGCAATGGCAAAACAAGATCTTCAATGCCAGTGAACATGAAGTTCCTAGTGGTCCAAACCCTATTTCAAACAGGTAAATTTCAATATCAGTGTTGAGTATTCCCTCCAAGAAAAAAAGGGAAAATAAGAGAGAAAAATAAAAATTATAATATTACCAACTGAGAGTTAATTTGTGGTTTCAGGTTTTCATTTTGTGGTTTAATACTTTCCTATTATATATTACTATTTTCTTTTTCCATTTTTGTCCATTTGTAAAGAATTGGCTTGGAGTTCTAGGGATTCAAAACATGCAGTTTGATATGAGTGCAGTCTCTATTAAAATTATTGTCTCTGAAGTTGAACCACACGTACCAATCATTTAAACACGAGGATATGTGTACATGAGATTCGATTTCTCGTCATCATTATGTTTATATATGTATATATGTGGTTGCAGCTTTTGAGAATGGTCGACATCTCAATTTTCTTCTTTTCTACATTTACTCATTTATTATTTTATGACAAATTAAATACAGCCCATTTTTCCTCAGTAGATCGAGATCATCTTAATATTCGTTTGGGGATAAAATGCTGAGTTAATATGACATTTACAAGCTAAATAATGTGATGCTGAATACAATTTCTATTGGGGCATGCATGTAAGAAGCATTCCAACTTCCTCATAGACATTGAAGCAAATTTTGATCAATGAAAAAATAAAATTGCAAAAGACAAATTGTTTTTTTTTTTTAAAGAAAAAGGATTAATTAAATAGGAATACTATTTTGAGATATTATTTGTAAAGGGGCATAACTGAAAATCTATGTAGTCGCTAACAATAGTTAGAAAAGATTCTAGTCGAAATATGATTCAAAGTCCTTTAAGTTTTGTGGAGGATCAAAACTCCGAATTATTATAAGCTATTGATGAGGATCAAAGGTGTTCTTTTGGGGGAAGAATGATCGATGGTCAATCAGTCATATTAGTGACTGTTTGTAATTTACTTCTTCAACTCTAATAGAGGAACTCGAATTAGGGAATGAGGTCCACTTCTGTCTATTTTCAGAAGTGGGAAAAGCCTATTTGAGGTTCCATGACCATGCTGTTATCGTGGGGAGGGTCATTAATTTTAGGAGAAAACTTAGATGCAATTCCTTGTATGCAGTTTTTATTATTCTCCAATCACAATTCAACACATAGATTAACTAACCAATAGAAAAAATAGGAACATTTTAAATTTGAATTTAAATGAAAAAATTAATCTATGTGACATGTTATAAGTGGTGAACAGCATAAATAGCACCTATTTAATAAGTTTTTTTCCTTAATTTTATTAGAGTTTAGTGGATATGATCTGGATCTTCTTCATCCATTTTCTCTATATCCCCTCTCCATCATCTTTATCTCTCTCTTTTACTCCCCCTCTCCTCTCTATTCTCTCTCCCCTCCTCGTTTTGTTTTTGGTGCTGCAGAGTGGATATAAGTTGGGCTGATCGAGTATCATGGTCGATCCATATAGGTCAATTGGTCCATGGGAACACAAAAGGAGAATTGAATTTTAAAAAGGTTCAATTACTTTGTTGGTCTTGAATTTTACGAGGAAATTCAAATAAGTTTTTGAACATTAAAATTTTGTAATTGGATACACAAACTTATAAAAAAAAAAATTTATAATTGAGTCCCTCGTACATTTATATGTTAAGATTTTGTTAGGATTCTCAAAAAATATAGAGATATATTTGATTTTTTTTTTATGAATGTATATGGACCTATTTGATTTTTCTCATAAATTTCAGACTCAACGATGCACAAATGGATAAATTACTTAGCCTAACGGTAACATAAAGTTAAAAATTCCTAATAAAGATACCTATGAAGAACTCAATTATAATTTTTTATAATTTTTGTGACTTAATTATAAACTTTTAAATTTATTAACTTATTTGATTTTTTTTCCAAAATATTTAGAGACTAAAAACCTTTTAAAAAAGTAGGCTGAGACACCCCTCATTCACCATTGTTTTGCGTGAAAAGTTATACGGATTTGGCTTTCAAAGCAGTGTTTGAGGGGTCAATATCCTTCATCCTCAATTACCCAAAATATCCCCATCATTATATCGCCAACTCCTTTAGTATCCTTTGTCCCTTTCCTTTAAAACTGAAACAATTCTTATAAATTAAATATCCAGTGTCTCTTCCCTCATGTTATTACCCTCTTGTTTGTTAACTTAACATATGAAACTGCCAAACTGATTTGGGCTAATTATTGGGTCCTTTTTCGTTGCTTTGATTGTCTAGGACATGTTCATTGGATTTTTGGAAGCTCTATTCTTAGCCACTTATTTGATCGTGATTTCAAATTTTGGGATACAGCTACCAATATTCCATAGTGTTAATCATCATAAATTATATTTTAGCATTTTATGGATTGGAAAAACATCCACATTCCAAATATTGTGACACAATACCACAATAAACCTTTTGTTTTAACCCAAAACAAAGAAAATATAGGTTCATGTTAGACAATAGAGCTAAAAGAGAGGTAGGTAAGGCACTAAGACATGATTTTGCCTTCACTTTTGGTTTTAAGGGGTCTTGTCACTTTAATTAGTTACTTTAATTTGTCACCAAGACTCAACTCAACCCAAATGCTTTGAAAGAGTATGGCTAGAGAATGTTTGTCAAACAAAAAAGGTATCAAAAGAACTCCTTACTTGCTTTGACAAAAGCAATCAAAGAGTCTTGACAGCTTTCCTTTTTCAGGACTGTTTTCTTTTTTGGGTTATTTAGGTTTCCTTTTTAATTATTCCTTATCTTCATTCAAGATTTCTTTTTCTTTTTCTCTTTTCCTTTTGGTTTCTGATTTGAAGAATAGAGGAATTTTGAGTGGGACTTCTTTTTTTCTTTTTAATTGTTACATCATGAAAAACATGTCAATCTCAGTTGGAAAAGATATAAGGTGCGAGGAACGGCATATGAGAATTGGAATTTTTTTTTTTTTTAAATAAACTTATTTTTGGACATTTTAGGTCCTATTATTTGAAATCAACATTGGCTATTAAAAAAAATTTGCAACTCAATGTTTGCCATGCCAATCTAAAACTAACAATGTTATGAAAGAGACAAACATTGGAGATTATTGAACCAATTTATAAAGAAAAAAGTACAAAGATAAATGTGCGTTTAAATTAACTTATTTTGTATTCAAAATCATTTATAATAAAAACTCTTGAAAAAAAATTAAATTATAAGCGATAAGCCATTATTCTCTCAAAATTAATCATTTCCAAACATGAATTAAAAACAAGTGTAAAGCATATAAGGATCAAAATCATCTTAACCGTAATTCTTTTTTTTTTTTTACCATGATAACAAGAGCGATTCTTTTGGACGTTTTAGCCCCTTTTAGCAGGGGGAAAAAAACAGAGTAATTCTAATCACGCACAGCTTTTAAAACACTTCCTAAAGATCAAACTTATTTAATCAATGGTTACCTATAACCAAATTATTATGACAAAAACTGTGATCAAGTACACATAATTAAATAATTAATGATAGATAGATTATTAATTACATAAGCAAGATATTAAATAATAATATTATTTTTTTGAAGGGTAAATAATAAAATTGATATAAGGTAATATACGTAAAACTATTTATAGACTTATTCAAATAATAACTGCTATTAACAACAGTCAATTGACAGTAATAAGGTTGTCACTACTCACTAGTACAACTATGGCGGGCCACCATATGATGATGATTCTCACAGTATACGCGCAAGATGATCATGGATCAACAGTTCAACACCGTGGTGCAAAAATAATAGTGATATTAATATAATTAATATAATAATATACACTTATCTACACATTACTTCATATATCACCCCAGATCAATTGACAATCAAACTTAATCAACCAAGTACTCACATAGTTAACCACCAATTTTAAACTTAAAAGGAATGGCAGTAATAAGTTACAACCTAACTTAAATTAATTATCCTACTTATATAAAGGTAAGAAATTAATTATCCTGCATAAAAGACCTTACCGTTGATCTTCAAGATTAATTTAAAAGGGATTGAGATCATGAATTACCCAAATTATCATCTTATATGAACGACTTTACCACGCATCTCTAAGAATATACGAAATAAATATAAGAATGAAATTAGTGATTAAATATATGTACATTTTTTTTGCTAAATAGGATTGCTAGTATCAAAATGCCTGCTCTATTCCCATAGAAGCCTTTTACAGTGAGTTACACCATATCAGTATATCTACAAGCCTATTTCCATTTTCATAGTGTGCTAGCACGCAAACTATAACCTAAAAATGTTCATATCAGGTATTGTGCTGCGCATCTAGTTCACTGGACATGTACTTGTGAGGATAATCCAGACTTGGTCAGGTAAGATTAGCATAGACCAGCAGCCGCTGCAGTTACTATAGTTGCAGTACCCTTCACACTCATAACCAGTGCATATAAAATAGTCCTTCTTCACGTGATCCAAGCCATGCACCCAGAGAAGAGTCATGCTTGTATTGGTTTTCCTTCTCTACTTTAAAACCTATACGGTGAAATAATATAGTTTAACATGAGCAACCAGTAAAACCATATTTAAAAGTGCCTCATAACAAAAATAACAGGAGAGAATTCATAAAGTTGAAAGGAGAAAGGCCAAAAGCATAGTGGTAACTACTTTTACGCGTTTGATAGCACACATTGGAGAGAACTGAGTCACAGAACTTGTCCTCAAAAAGCAGTTCACCAGACTTGATACTCCATACCCGTAGATTGTGATCTTCTCCACCTGATATGACCAAGTCAGAATTTTCAAAATCTAGGGCATGTTTGCTTTGTTTCCAGATTTCTGTTTTCATTTCCTATTTTAAAAAGTAATTACAAAACTGTCACATTGTTTTTATTTTGTTTCCAGTTTTCAAAAATTTGTACGGGAAAAGGTGAAAACAAAAAAAACTTGTTTTCAGTGTTTCCTGTACAAATTTTTTAAAACGGGAAACAGAATGAAAACAAGGTGGTAGTTTTGTAATTATTTCTGTAAACAAGAAATGAAAAAAAAGAAACTGGAAACAAAACAAACAGGCCTTAGCATTCTAAATAATAACATAACTGAAATAACATCCACCTGACATAACAAATCTCTCAGCAGGATCAACCCCAAGCTGTATACGAGTATGTGAATTCACATGCCCTTCATAAGATTGAACAGCACCCCTCTGGAGTAAGCGACGATCGTAGAGCCTCATCTGAAACAAAAAAGGACAGGTCATTTAGAACTTAGAAGCAATTCCCTTCATTATTGGGAACAACAGAAACAATTAATCAGATAGGTGATCATGTAAATAAACAACAAAACATAACTCGAAATGCAAAGTCAAATTCCACCCAACATATTCAAATAGACAATTCCTTTTATATTTAAGATAGTTATTTCGAATAATTCATACAAATTCCTAAGAGCAATACTAGCATCACACTCCTTTTAATACACCCTCTATTATTAGGTAGATTTCATGTGAGACCGTGTATTTTGATGGGTCTCACATAAAATCCACCCAATAATAAAGAGTGTGTTGAAGAGGAGTGTGATGAAGTGTGTTATTAGCATTTTTCAATTTGTAATCATGGGATGCTGCTGCAAAAATCAGCATTCTATGCCATGTGTCATATGAGCAGACTTAAATGATAAGCATGGCCTCATGGGTAATGCTTTTAGCATCAACTTACCGATCCATCCATGGAGCTTGCCAAGAAGTAATTATCATCAAACTGAAGTGACACCAAACTAGTATCAAACCCACAAAATAAATTCAAGAAAAAAGTTAGTCAAAATCAATAAATTTGTAATCAATATAGATATAAGTCAAATAAACAACTGGCAGAGAAAAAGCTGACAAACCAGGATATAGCTGAAGGCATCATAATGGTATGAGAAGGATATATGTCTCCATTAAGCTGCAAAAGGAGAGGGGCTTAAGCATATCAAGAACAGCTATAGCTAATAGAGTAAAGACTTTCACAAAGTGGATCATCTGTCATATTATGCTATATTTTAATTATTTCTTGAAATCTTCTACCGCTCTCCTTAATTCTTAATTTCAAAAATAAGGAAATTACCTTGAACCATTCATTTTTAGAGCTTCCACCTTTCTTATTTGAAGATGAATAAGGTATCCGATGTGTAATAAGTCTGCTGGAAAGCCTTTCTCTTTTCTCACGAAAATCTACAGTGACAATTGCCCCATTTCTGAGTCCACATAAAATGACATTTCCCTGAAACAAAAAGAAGTTATAATTTAAATATAATTTAAAATATTTTAAGAATCACAACCACATAATATGGACAAAAACGGCTGAAAACATAAAAATGATAGAAATCAACAAATGTCACATTTTATTTTACAAAAGAATAAATTTTATTGAAGAGAGGAAAGAAGGAACCGAAGTAAACAGGAGGATAACCATGAACAAAGAAATAAAAAAAAAGGAAAAAAGAGAATATCATCAGTGCCATAAAACTCAAGTTCCTCAGGGCATCAGCAAATTTTAGGAAGTCTCCCTCAGATAGAACCCAAGGGTTCTGCAGGGCACCAAATAGAATCCACGAAAAGATCCCCTGTCAAAATACTCTAGTGTACCAAAAAAAATAAGTTTTTCCGTCCTTATTTCTACCAAAATCATTGAAACCTATAAAAAACAGCTCCAAAGTCCCAACTGTTGAAAAATATTAGAGAGAAAATAGTGGTTTGGAAGAGTAAGCTTGCACATGCGTGTGTGTGTCTGTGTGTGAGAGAGAGAGGCCGATAAGCGAGACAATGTAAAAGGCTTCAGGATGAAGCACAATGTGTAAATTGCAGCCAGCTAATGTAAACTGTAAACTGAATGCTTCTTTTTCATATATCTTTTCTAAAAAAAATCTCCTTTAACCTAATGTTCCTGGAATCAAATGCTTGTCTTCATGTTCCCAACCTAATTAAATTCAAAATTAGATTTTATTGAAGACATGAAGAATATATGAGCTTTTCTTCAATGTAATGATTTATTTGATTGAAGGAACATGGATAATATAAAGTAACATGTACTAGGAAGTATTAATAGCAATAACTTAGGGATAATATTTTATAAGGGATAAGTGATAACTTACAAAGTTTTTTTAATAAAAAGGAATAACTTACTGAGTTTACAATTTGTTGTGCAAAAACATCACTTTTACAACGTAAAAACCATGATTTCATCCCGGTTTCCAAATCCACTGAAGCAGCTCCCATACTAGTACCTAATAAAGATAAATAAAAACAAATGAACATCTTAGACAATTCTTATGGCAAGAGGGTAATATCACAATTGTCATCTTCATGAACTACTAAGACTTTTAGTCGTTAAATCATTTCCTATTGCTCATCTTTCATTATCTTACATAACCATATAATAAATAGAAACAAAAGCAAACAAAAGAAAGAAGCATAACAGATTTCGTGACCATATTAATACAGGCTACACTAGATCATTCCATATAGCTAAATGTTGTAAACTGAATCTCAAACAGTGAAGGGATTTAATGGACTAAGATAAGTATTTTCTATAAGAAGGAGGTGAAAAGTGCCAAAATAGTATGAATCCGTGCATTGAACTAAAACAAACATTGTATCTCAATAATCCAGAATTTATGCTAAACTGTCAACAAAATGTTAGGCGTGTGTGATTGCCTAAAATTAATTATTTCTTACAGCCTATGAAATTTAACAACCAAGATATCGTGCTAAACAGTCAACCAAATTTTAGGCGCATGTTATTGCCTAAAATTAATTATCCCTTACACACTATGAAACTGTGAGAGAGAAAATGAATGAGGAGGTGTGTGTGTGTGTGTGTGTGTGTGTGTGTGTGTGAGTGAGAGAGAGAGAGAGAGAGGAGCAATAAATAACTTGCCAATTACAGCCCGGTGTCTATTATAATCATGTTCTGCTGTCCAAAGGGTACAATTGAAAGAAGCAACTTCCTCCAGACTGCTCCATGTGTTCAGAATACCAGGCCCAAGATCTAATGGTTCAACAAGACTGATAGTATAAACTGATCCATTTGATGCCTCTGCTCCCAAAGTAGTAAATCTGTATTTTGATGTTAAGATCTTTCATAAAGGATCAGTTTTATCTAAAATAAGTGGAACATAACCTTCTATTATCGATGATAGAGAGGATTCCACAAGTATATGAAAAGTGAACTATACCATACAATATATAAATCACAGAGGGAACATATATATGTGTGTGTGTGTCGGCATATCAAGTGAGAGAACTATCTAATTGTGAGAGGTGAGAAGAGCAAATGTGTTTACCATTCGATCTCACATGAGTGGTCAAGATTAAAAGTTATTAAAGTCACATGACCACTTAAAAATGTTGGATGACTTTATGTTTTAATCTTTACCATACATACATACATGCATGCATAAAAATATTACCATAGTGCTTATGAAGCAATTACAATATAAAATCAAAAGGATACAATGCATGTCCAACAAAAGGACCATCCATCACAGCATGAGAAGAGCACTTTCTTATACAAGATATACTGGAGGACATTAGCAGTGAATTAGGTCTGTAAACCGGCCCAGGAATCTCATTATGCTCATCTGTTTCCCCTTTAACATAATTCTTGACGAAATCTGGCTTCCATTCTACTGTGCCATCGAAAAATTGCCCAACCCTTCCAACTTCTGAAAAACTGCGAGTACCGAACTTCACAAGCAACAACTAGTAAATAGTAATCAACATTATACATCAAAGTTCACGTGAATCAAATAAAAAATCAACATGTTTTTAAGTTCAAGTGCATCCAGTGAGTGCAAATAGTGTTATCCACCGAACGACTTACAGGATCATCAAAATGCTGATAACATATTGAGGTAAATTGGTATTAGTTATCACTTGGAGTTAGAGCACTAAGACAACGTTTCAAAAAGAAGATTAAAGAAAAATGGAAAGACAAAATTAAATAATTCATTGTCAAGATGAAAAGTTATGCACAAATTGATTAGGACAAAACATACAAACAGTTAGCAGTATTATTACTGAGGTAGGTGATCAACTTCAATGCTACTTAACTATCTCAGTATCTCTTAATCTTCTATATGCAATGAATGGAGGGTATCTAATTCTTCTTTTCTCTACCGCTATAGTTCAGGATGTTTTATACTTTATTGACCCTTATCTTGTACTAATTGACCCTATTCTCAATTACAGACCTTGGAAGCACTAATCTATCATAATAAGCGCAAATAATTTTATGCATTCGGATGAGCTTATTATTTTGTACAATTTGATGAGCTTAGAAGACAAAATCAGGAATGAAGGCATGGCACCTATTGAGCAAAAGAAGTTATAATAATCTCGCCTAAGGTGATTTGACCATTTGAGAAGAAGAACAATAGAAGCCAAAGTAATATGAGTTGATTAGACGGAGGATAGCCCAATAGCTGGATGTAGAGGGGGATCGAGAAAAACTCTAAGTAAAACAGTTAATAAACACTTAGAACTAAAATGCTTTTCTAAAGACTAAGTTTATGATTGAACACGATGATGTCATTTGATATATGTAGCCGACCCCACCTAGTGGGAAAAGGCCTTTCTTTTGTTGTTATTGTTGTTGAATAGATTATAAAAAAAGCTTGTTAAAATGGATGATGGATTCACTTATTATTGTGTACATTTTATATACAGTACACACACATTCAACAACTATACAGTTACTAACTTCCCATGCTTTCCAGCATATTGATATACTACTTAACATGCTTCTTTGCAAAAACAACTCTTTTTGCAATAAGCCCGAAAAAGGCCAAGCCTGAGCTGACATGTAGTAATAGAAGACAAAAGTATTGGATCCACTAAATGCTTTCTTTCTTCCCATGAGCCGAGAACAAATATGTAAACCATTGTGTAATATCTATAACACTTAAAAGTACCATTTAAGACGTTCTATCAAACACAATACATTTCAAAATCTAAAAAAACGCATTAGAGTCAAACTAGTTAAACTACCTCAAAATAATTTACTTATTTATTTAACGGTTAAAGAAGATTCTATCCAAATCCAAGGTCCTCCGTTTTGTTAGTGAATGCAATCACAAATGCAAATGGAAAAAAATATAAGTTACCTCAATGAGCCATTAAAGCTGCCTGTCAATAAAACATCAGTTTCATATTGACCCTCTCGTGTCTGCACATCAACGTGAATATGTTCCAAAGCAGAAATATCTATCCTATTTGTCCCCTTATATTTCCAGACCTGCAATACAAAACAAACCAAATTAAATTTTAGACTTGATAATTGAGAATAAGGTAAAGCTCACTCACAATTAAAGATTGGGGGTTCATAAACATACGACAGGTTGTGATGCTTGTATCTTTCGGAATTCCTCCGTGAAGTTATGCTTGCAATTGTGGGGCTGGGAAGCAATGACATGACCATCTAACTCCCTAGCCTGAAGGAGTTTAGACATGTTGTTTCTAGGCTTCCGACAAGAACTCTTCCCTTCCTGTAAAATGTAACTAAAATCAATCAAGTTTGTTTTGAGTTTTGAGAATGACTAGACTTATTTTTAATAAAATTTCAAACAATTATTATTTTGAAATCAAAATTTAGGGCCCATTTATTTAGATTTAAAAATAATAAAAGAATGATTCTGCGTCTGCGGGAATGTTTTTGTGAGAAACTGAAAAATCCAGCTTCTCTTAAAGGCTGAATTCCTACTACTTAGTGTATGTTTGGGTAAGTGTATGTTAAAAGTAATTTTGAATGAACTTAATTTTGTAAAGTTGATTTGGTTAAAATTGAGTTTGAAGTGGAGTGATTTATGTTTAGATATTTTTATTCTCAAAACAAGTTTGATGTAAAACTTAGTGTAAATTTCTCAACCTAAAGCAAAAGCTATTTTTATCACTTCTAATCAAACGGAGATTTAGTAGTAAAATCAATTTTGCCCAACTGTAATCAAACAAGCATACAAATGCCAAAAGTGATTTATTTTATAAAAAAATGCTTATTTAAGAATAAAGCCATGATAACAAACGAACCCTTGATAATACTTGACAGCTCACCCCAATAACCTTCCCATCAAGAGTACCAAAGAAATTACCCTAAACTAGAGTTCAAATTGAATGCAAGGACTCATGTAATGTAACTTAAAACTTAAGAACATTAAACATTGATTGAAAAATTACTATACCTGAGTGGAGGAGGCTGTTTGAGGAGACTTTGGAGTAGTGAGTTTAGAAGAAGAACGAGAAGAGCCAGGTATGGGACCTTTGATGGGGAAATACCTGTTCTTCTCTGGGTCATAGTAAAACCCCGGAAGCACTGCCACAAAAAACACCCATTACCATTAATTATTATTATTATTATGAATGCAAAAATAAAACAAATTTTGGAGAAAGCAAACAAGTTAAGAAACAAATTGATTCACCTTGTGGTTGTGGCATATCTGCGTAGCTTTGGAACAAACCAGAACGACCTAATAGAAAAACGCAACGCAGTTGTGTCGGACGAGGAAACAGGGTTACACGCAACACAACAAAAAGCAAAGCAAAGCAATTGGGTCGGATACGGGTTTGGACTCAAAAAGGTGACCGATTAATCTGTAAACAATACAATTCTATCCCCACAATATAGTTTTGCTATATGTCATCTTCTCTATACATAAAATATTGTCATGTATCATATGTTAAGTGTCAACATTATAATTTTTTGATTTATTATTGTATTTATAAAATTAACAAAAAATAACACACTAAAAATAAAAATGAATGAAAATTATCGAAATTGAAATTAAAATTTAAAGTTTAAATGTAACTAATTTTATCTAATTATTTAAATTTGCATGGGCTAAAAATAACACACTAAATATAATAAATGAATGAAAATAAAAAATAACACACTAAAAAAAATGAATGAAAATTACCGAAATTGAAATTGAAATTTTAAATTTAAGGTCATATAAGATATATTTACGTAAATCTTATCAAAGTTGAAATTAAATTTAAATTACGTGAATTGAAATTAAAATCTATCTATAAACAATACAATTCCACGTGCTGTCATTAGGGGTATTCGCGGTTCGGTTTGGATCGGTTTTGAGGTAAAAAGTCATCCGATCCAAAGATAAAAAAAACATGCGGTTCGGTTCGGTTTGGATGACTTCCTTAAAAATATCTGATCCAATCTGATCCGATAAAATGAGGTTTGGATCGGTTCGATTGATTCGGTTTTTACCGACACATCTTTACATATTTATATTACATCAAAGAATAAAAATTACAAGCTAAACTGAACAAAATCTTAAACATATATATACTTTTTGATATATTCATGTAAAAACATTACATAAAATATGTATAAAATAAATAAATATCATCATCATCTATTATAAAAACATCTTTTATTTATGTTTGGAACATTAGAAATAATTAAAAATTAGTCAAATATAACTAGTAAGTATTATTAGGAAACAAAGCCAACAAGTAAAAAATTAATAGTGCAAAAAATAGAATAAACATATATTAAGTTTATATATGCGGTTTGGTTTGGATTGGTTCGGTTTTGGAAAAAGGATCCAAAATCCGATCTGATCCAAGCGGTTTTCACAAAACAAGATCCAAAAAAATCCAATAGACATTGATTTTGTTCGGTTTTCAATTTTTTTGGATCGGTTTTCGGTTTTTTTTTTCGGTTTGGATATGAACACCCCTAGCTGTCATCATATCTTTTTTTATTTTCTATTGTATTCATACAAATATTAAAAAAAAAATTATGCTTTGCCCCGTGCGGGCACGGGATCAAAGTCTAGTTGTAGTATACATAGTTTTTATTTTATTTTATTTTTGTATAATCAAGTTTAGATCGAGGAAGGCACGTCTCATTGCAAGGCGGAAATGGATTCCCTGAAGTCACCTTAGGAATGTAGGGAGATCTTAACCATTGATTGAATTTTATATAGATTAAATATATTAATATAAAAATAAGTGTATGAAATCCTGATCATAGATGAGGATTAATGCGTGAATGCGTGAAATTTGCAAATGCAAAGGATCCGGATCCGAGATCTAGGAATCGAACCAGTGGAGAATCTAGGACCCTGGGCCAATGGAAGCAATATATTTCCAAAATAATTAATAATAATAATAATAATCATATATAGTAAGATAAAATCATATAAATTTTAAATTAAATATATTAATATAAAAATGAGTGTATGAAATTCTGACCATAGATGAAGATAAATGCGTGAATGCGTGAAATTTGCAAATGCAGGGGACAGGATCCGAGATCTAGGAATCGAACCAGTGGCGGATCTAGGACCCTGAGCCAATGGGGGTAATATATTTCCAAAATAATTAATAATAATCATCATCATATATATCAAAATAAAGTCATATAAATTTTAAAATCACAAAATTATAATGTATCTAATCAAATAAATTATTCACCAAAAGAAATCAAATAAATTACATACCTCATAATTAGGATGATATGCTAAAATTTTAATTTACTTTTATGGATTTGATGGCAACTCTTCTAAATTAATTTCAATTCTTTGCTCAAAATTTTTTCTATTATCTTTTGCAATTAAGGAAACAAAATTAATACATTTAATTTCATTTAATGAAACTTATATATTTTGATTATTTGTAGAGTAACTTTAACTATTTTGAAAATTAAGCAATAGATAAGTTTCCTTATTTATTTATATATACTAGTATTATAAATCATATAAATTCCTTTTTTTTTTTGGTGAACCATATAAATTCTATTAATTAGTAGTAGAAAAAATATTAATAAATTTTAATATTATATAGAGGATTCGAATAAAACTAATATTAGTATTCTTAGTTGCATTAGCTTTTTTGCTATAAAAAAAAGTGATATTAGCTTTCTAATATATCAGTTTAAATCATTTATAGAATTGTCATAAAAATGTTTTACTTTAATGGCCCAAAATAACTAAAGTAACTAAAGTGGTTCATGGCCCAAAAGGCTCCTGATAAGAAATATTTGTAAACCTAAAGGCATCAGCTTTCTAAAGAATCTAAACCTAAAGGCTCCTGCAGCCGTTTCATCTTTTTTTTTTAGTATCTTGTTACTGCTCGTCTTCTTCCTTTTCAACCTCAGACTTGAATTTAGTTATATTTTGTCAAATGTCCGCCTATGCGCTTGGAGTTCTTCTTTCTTTCTTACCCTCTTTTTCTTTCGTTCTTCGTTCCTCTGTCTTTTCCTTTTTCATGGAAGGTAAGAAGGTCCAAGGGGAGTGGTGGGTCTTGCTGCCTGTCGCGCCTCTGTGAGGTGTGGTATTGGGTGCAATTTTTTCAACTACTAGGGGCAAAAGAAATAAATATAAGAAAATTATATTTATTTATTTTTTTAAACAGAGGGGTGCATGTGCACACCCTCACTCTAATGTGGGTCCGCCCTGAATCGAACCCAAGTCACGACCTAACGTAAGTAGGAGACTTGATCAGATGTGCCGACCCCTGTTGGCCATAGTTTCATTATTTTCAATCCTCACCACAAAGCTAACTTTAATAATAACATAAAGGGTATAGTTTCTAAAATAAGATAATTATTAATATAATTAACTAATTAAATTAAATATAAGAGAAAATTAGTGCCATTTTCCCCCTTTTTTAGATATAGTTTTGATGCATTACAGCATTAGTGTTAATTTTTGGGGGAAAAAAAAACATTAGTGTTAATATTGTGTATATTTTGATTAAGTACGAAAAGTTATCATAAGTATATATCAAAAATATTTTTATTTTAATTTAGTTCCATTTTTTTTTTCAAATCAATACTCATATTTATAAAGAGGTTCAAAATAGTTTTTATTTTAAGCTTCTGATGCAATGTCAAATTCATACTAAGAAATTTCAATAGGAGTTGTTTAACATATTCTTGAAATTAAAGATAAGTTCTTGTTGAGTTAACTTTTTGGAGCAAGCTGATGTGAATGTCACATGTACGGACAATTGCTTATAGATAAGCAACTCATTCTTACACTAGAATCTCACTAATAAAAAAAGAGATATTTTTTTAAATGAATACTAACAACAAATGAAAATAAACAGCTAATATTTCTTTAAATTGAAACAAAAATATAACTAAAGATATGGAGTAACTTATAGGACTCATTTAGTCAACTTTTAATGATTGTACCATTGGAATAGAGTTACTTAAAGTAGTATAAAGTAAAAGTGGTGAGGTAGCCTCGGGGTTGGTCCTAAGATTCTGGGTGCCCTGGGCGAAATGAGAAAATGGTGCCCTCATAATCATTTGAAGATTGTCCTCCTTGCATTTTTTTTTTTTTGCTGTAAAATCATTAATAATTCATTCATAATCAAGATTCTTTAAAAAATTATTTTCGATAGAAATCAAACCAATACTATATTTAGTCTACCAATCGTAAATAAGATTTTAACAATTTTAATTTAAAAAAACTTATAAAACTGATGCAATAGTAACCGGGATAGTTAATATTACTCTATAAGCTGTGCATGCATTAGAAAAACAATTGAATGTCTTCTTTAAATAACTCAATATCATAAAGCTTGATTTTGATTCAACAGTTAAAATCTCTCTAATGACTTTTAATTTTTCATATTTATCCATCAAGATCATAAGAATTATTATGTTTTAGATAAGATTAAAGATGTTTGCAACATGATTTCAAGTCCTTATCAGAGAATGACCTAAGCCTTTCAATGCTAAACAAAAAACCAAAATTCTCCTTATATGTGCTATACTGCTCAAATAATTCTTCCACTTGCTTTTCTTCGCAATACTAAACAATAAATACTTCCTAAGCTTTTCTTCCACGGACAAATAATTCTTTTCTTTCTTTTTTTTTTTACTGGCAAATAATTCGTTTCTTGATTCTGAAAGATCGAGAAAGACCAAAAGTCAGAGAGACTAGGATAGAGAGAGACAGAGAAGGAGAGAATTAGGGAAAATGAAAAGTCTAAATAGGAAATAAATTAAGAGTGTAACAAATTTAAAATATATTAAATTAAAAATATATTCTAATATACACACATACACTTGTTGTGACACCCTCTACCCCGAAACGTGTATTATATAAATAGTAAATAAAAAAGAATTATTATGTTTTTGCGGAATAAAAACGTGGATTCTTGAAAACATTTTTCACAAAAACATACTTGAGAGCTGTTAAGTTTCTAAAATATCTGTGTGCATTTCCCTGAGTTTTGATGAAAGCTAAACATTAGATAATGATTTGATTAACCTACTTTGTGGTTGCTAACCTGTCTACTTAGTGTACAGATCATAAAATAGCAAATATCACATGTCTGTCCTCATGTATGACAACCTGTCTGAATAAGCAAAAGTTAACTCGTCTGCTGACTAGGATCGTTGAATTTCTACAAATCAGTTTCAACCTGTCTCTGCTATGTTCTCCTACTTGTCTAAGGTTCTTTGATAAGAACTCAAGTACACGAAGCTTTTGGAAGCTGTCCCCTCTTGCAGAAGACTATAAATCTCTCTCTCACGCTTATCAAGAAATTCAGAAGGTCACTCTCTCAAGCAACCTAGGATGTCAGAGATAACTTCCAGTTAAAAAATGTTTCCAACATGCTATATTCCCTAGTACTATTGGTTATTACACGAAAAGGGAAATATACTCTGCAAAGTACAAAAGCATTCTGCACAACTCTGATTTGGCTACTGCACGATGCATAAAGCCATGATCCTTCATGTTAGAATACAACCAATGTCTCCATTGCATTAATGGCTGCCCATAACGACTCTATTACATTTAATGAAGCTCTGCTTGAAGCCATCATTGCAAGGAATGTCTCTAACGGATATTAAATGTTTGAAGGCTATAAATACAAAAGTCATTGAAGATGAAGACATCAGAGATTACAAAGCATTAAAGAGTCATTACTCTGTTCATTCTTTCTATCTGTATTCTTCAATCATTTGAAGTTATTACACAGTCTTTCCTAAGTCTACATTTAATCCACTCTCTGAGTGTTAGTGAAAGAACTGTTTGTCTGATTGTATTTATTACAAACAAACTTCTCAAAACAAACCTGTGTGAGCCTGAAGAGGCTAAGTGAGCAAAGAATACTTGTCTTGGAGCCTAAAGAGGCTAGGTGTGCAAACAATACTTGGAGTCTGTAACCTGATCAGTTATAGTGGATAAATCTTGGTGCTGCCAAGGACTGGACGTAGCTCTTTGTGTTAAAGAGTGAACCAGGATAAACAACTGTGTTAATCTCTCTTCCCTTAAACTCTTTAGTTGTTTTGATTATATTATCTGCTT
Organism: Echinosophora koreensis; assembly: GCA_035048595.1. Lineage (NCBI taxonomy): Eukaryota > Viridiplantae > Streptophyta > Magnoliopsida > Fabales > Fabaceae > Echinosophora > Echinosophora koreensis. The sequence continues at coordinate 6,129,162 of JAPCYP010000004.1, forward strand.
TCTAACTAAGGGGTTAAAAGTGTGAATATCAAGTTTGTTTTTCACTTGTGTGATTGTGTGCTTTTCTGTCAAAACATATCAGACAGGTGACCTGTCTGTGTAAGCTATTTTACACTTGTCGGATTCTAGCTTCTGTGTGCGAAAAGTTACAACTTTGTTTTAATTTCTGATAAACACAATTCAATCCTCTTCTCGTGTTTATAGTTGTCTATTTCAGTTGGTATCAGAGCTCAGCCTCTGGGTTGAGCATCTAACAGTGTAAAGGTAAAAGGTCTTGAAGAATAGACATGATTGCTGGAGCTAGTGGGAGTCACCAGACTGAAGGAGCTTCATTAACCAGACCTCCATTCTTCAATGGAGAAAACTACAACTATTGGAAAGATATATTGCAATGGTTCATTCTATCTACAAACTCTGATCTCTGAGATATCATCACAGATGGTCCATTCATTCCTAAAAATGATGACAACACTGACAAGCCAAAAGCTCGGTGAACCCCAGCAGAAAAGACAAAATGGGAGCTGAATCACAAAGCCAGATACAACATCATTTGTGCTCTTAGTCCTGAAGAATTTGAAAAAGTTTGTGCCTGTGATTCGGCTAAAGAAATATGGGACACTTTAGCTGTCACACATGAAGGAACAGCCAAAGTTAAAGAATAAAAAATTGCCATACTTGTCAGAAAGTATGAACTGTTTCTCATGGAGGAAGGAGAATCTGTTGCTCAGATGATAGGAAGATTCCAAACTATCCTCAATGGCCTAAAGTCTCGTGGCAAAGTTTACTCTAATGCTGAGAAGGTTTGAAAGATACTAAGGAGTCTACCTAAGCAGTGGAGACCTTTGGTAACTGCTATCTCTCAAGCCAAGGATCTTACTTCCTTGACTATGGATGAACTTCTTGGTACACTCACTGTTCATGAGCAAGAACTTGGAGGTGAAATCACAACAAAGAAGGGCAAGTCAATTGCTCTGAAGGCTGATCAAAAGTCTTCAAAGGCTTCTAAAGCTCTGAAGGCAGACGAGTCATCCAGTGATGCTGACCTGTCTGAACCCGAAGATTCTGAAAGTGATGAAGAGTTATCTCTTCTAACCAGAAAGATAAAGCTTCTCTTACAGAAAAAAAAAAGTTCAAAAAGGATAAGCCATTCAGAAGGTTCAACAAGGACAATAAATTTCAAAGAATCCACTTCAACAGACAAGAGTTCAATTGTCTGCTATGAGTGCAAGAAGCCAGGTCACATCAAAGCTGGATGTCCTCAACTCAAGAAAGCCCATTTTAAGAAGTTCTTCAAAAAGAAGAAGAAATGAATGATGGCTACTTGGGAAGATCTGGAGTCAACATCTTCTGATGAAGAGACAGAGGAAGAAGCTAATCTATGTCTGATGGCCAACACTGACTCAGAGTCACATAATGAGGTACATCCTGACTATGAGGAATTACTTGATGCCTATGAGGAATTCCTGGAGGAATCCAACTGCTTATTTAAGGCTTTCAAATCCCTCAAGAGAGATTATGTTAAGCTTCTCAGTGAGCATAAACAGAAATCTCAAGAGTGTGAGAAGTTTGCCAAAGAGAACAGTGAGTTGAATACTGAAAAGTCTGATGAAGCTAAGATCTCTAGTGATACATCACAATCTGAAGAAGTTGAAAAACTTCAACAGAAAGTGGAAGAGCTCACTTCTGATCTTGCCAAATTTGTTAATGGTAGGGATAATCTGACCAAGCTGCTTGGCTGTGAGAGGCATTCCCGTAACAAAGAAGGTATTGGATATGTCCATCAGACACATCATAAAGTATCAACTAAAAACTCTAAAGTATCTGCTAAATCTACTTTCATTAAATCCATACCTGTCTGTAACTTCTGTGGAAAAACTGGACATGTTATGTCTAAGTGTAAGTGTATTCATAAGAAAAGAAGGAAGTCTTCACAGACTCCTAAAACTAACAGAAAAGGACCCAGAAAATTATGGGTACCTAAAAAGCAAATAATCTCGGTTGCAGATGTCCTCAACAGCACAAAGAAAACATCACTGCTGGTACCTGGACAGTGGTTGCTCGCGACACATGACAGGAGAAAGGTCTATGTTCCTAGACCTCCAACTTAAGAAAGGAGGACATATGGCATTTGGTGGAAATCAGAAAGGGAAGGTTATAGGCATTGGTACTATTGGTGGTAAACCTCCACTTCCCTCTATATCTAATGTTCTTATGGTTAAAGGATTAAAACACAATTTGCTTAGCATAAGTCGATTATGTGATAGTGGATTTGATGTCTCTCCTTTACCAAGGATTTATGCATAGTTAAAGACCTCAGTGGCAAAACCCTCTTTTCAGCTAAAAGGCAACAAAATCTGTATAAGATTGAACTAACTGACCTCTCAGATCAAAGTCTAACCTGTCTGATGTCTGAAGAGGATGAAAGATGGTTATGGCATAAGAAACTAGGACATGCTAGTATGAAACTAATTTCAAAATTGAAAAGGGATAACCTTGTGAGAGGATTGCCTAATATTAGTTTTAAGAAAGATGTTTTATGTGATGCATGTCAGAGAGGTAAACAAGTAAAATCAGGTTTCAAATCTCAAAACCAAGTATCAACCTCTAGACCTCTTCAATTGTTACACATGGATCTTTTTGGACCAGTTAGTGTTGCTAGCTTGGCTGGAAGAAAATATGGATTTGTCATAGTTGATGACTATTCTAGATATACATGGGTACTCTTCTTAACCCACAAGGATGAGTCTTTTAAGACTTTCTCAGTATTCTGTAAAAGAGTACAAAATGAGCAAGGTTTCTGTATTTCTACTCTTAGAAGTGACCATGGAGGAGAATTTGAAAATGAGCAGTTTAGACAGTTCTGTGAGGAGAATGGAATCTCTCACAATTTCTCTGCACCTAGAACTCCTCAACAAAATGGAGTGGTTGAGAGAAAGAACAGATCTCTGCAATAGATGGCTAGATCTATGCTCAATGAGAATAATCTCCCTAAGTACTTCTGGGCAGAAGCAGTAAACACTGCGTGTTATGTACAAAACAGAATACTCATTAGGCCTTTTCTAAAGAAGACACCCTTTGAATTGTGGAAAGGAAAAAGCCCCAACATTTCTTACTTTCATGCATTTGGTTGTGAATGCTTCATTCTAAATACCAAGGATCAACTTGGAAAGTTTGACTCCAAAGCAGATAAAGGTATCTTTGTAGGCTATTCTGAAATGTCTAAAGCTTTTAGAATTTATAATTCTAGAACATCTGTTATTGAAGAATCTGTTCATGTCAAATTTAATGATGATTTAAAGACTGATAAGGAATTGTCAGATCTAGAAGATGATCTTGCAGGTCTCGACATAAATAGATCAGAAAATCAACAACCTGACCTGACCAAGACAGAACCTGAAATTGAACCAGTCAGACAAGTGGAACAGATAAGTCAACAGACAAGTCAAGATCTTCATGATGATCTTAAAAGGGACTGGAAGTTCAAAACTCATCATCCTAAGGATCTTATTATTGGAAATCCCTCAGACGGAGTGAGAACCAGATCCACTTTAAAAGAATCAAGCAATGTGGCCTTCATGTCAGAAATAGAGCCAAAGCACATTGAAGAAGCTCTTGATGATGAAAGTTGGATTCTTGCTATGCAAGAAGAACTCAATCAATTCACCAGAAATGATGTCTGGACACTTGTCTCCAAGCCTAAAAACAAGTCTGTCATTCGAACAAGATGGGTCTTCAGAAACAAATTGGATGAGGATGGCAAAGTTGTCAGAAATAAGGCAAGGTTAGTAGCTCAAGGCTACAACCAACAAGAAGACAAGTGATGGAACCTACATCCATCAACAAAAGTATATCAAGGAGATGATTAAGAAGTACAAAATGGAAAGTGCTAAACCAATGAAAACTCCCATGGAAACCAATGCAAAACTAAGTAAAGATGATGAAGGTAAAAAGGTAGACCAAACTGTCTACAAAGGTATGATTGGATCTCTATTATACTTAACTTCAAGCAGACCTGATATTCAATTTAGTGTCTGTATGTATGCTAGATTTCAATCTGACCCAAGAGAATCTCATCTTAAAGCCGTTAAACGAATATTTAGATATTTGCTTGGGACTACTAATCTTTGTTTGCTATATTTAAGAACTAAATAATTCAGATTGGTGAGATTCTGTGATGCTGACTTTGCTGGAGATAGAATAGAAAGGAAAAGTACCAGTGGAGGATGCCACTTCATTGGAGCAAACTTAGTCTCTTTGTCAAGCAAAAGGCAGACAACTATTGCTCTATCTACTGCTGAAGCAGAATACATCTCAGCTGCTAGTTGTTGCACTCAACTTTTATGGGTAAAACATCAACTTGAGGATTACTCTATTTTTAAGCATAATATATCTGTATGGTGTGATAATTCCAGTGCTATTTGCTTAACTAAAAATCCAATTCAACATTCTAAGGTTAAGCATATAGAAATCAAACATCACTTTATAAGAGATTATGTTTAGAAAGGTATCTTTGATATTAAGTTTGTTAAAACTGAAAATCAATGGGCTGATATTTTCACTAAACCCTTAGTAGAAGAAAGGTTTTTATTTATTAGAGATAATCTAAACATGCATTGCATTGTTGAATGAAATGTCTGAGTATTGAACTGTCTATGCTACCGGTCTTATGTTTTTATATCACCTGTCTATGATTACCTGTCTGACTTTGCCGAGTCACTGTGCTAAAACTCAACAGCTTTATTAAAATGGTTATTAATTATTTAATACCATTTGTTAATCTGAAGCTAATCATGTACACGACAGTTTTTAATCTCGAAACCATGTTTTATTTATGTCTCGAGTGGGCGCTACAGTTCCCCACAAAAATCGTGCCGTTTTAAAATTAAAAATGTTTTCTTTCTCTCTCCTGCCGTTATTGCTATAAAAGGCAAATCATCAGATAGGTTCAAACTTTAACTTTTCAAATCCCTAAAGTCTCTTTATCTTCGTCTTCTCTTCTCTCAAACCCTTCTCTCTTCCAAAAACCCTCGAAACCCCTTTTGGGCATCTTCAAAGCGTCTATCTTCAAAAGAAATTGCTGAGAAATACAATATGAGAGTTGCTGATATTGAGAAGATCCTTCCTAGAAAGACTGTCCTCAACAGTTGAAGAAATGGGGTATGCATGTCACTGATGAGTTGGAATACTCTAAGTGGACTTCCTTCTTTGACATCAAGGAGCTTGTTCATCCCAAGCTTGTCAAAGATTTCTGGACAAATGCTGTTGTTGTCACCAGCACACTTGATGGAACCAAGAGCTTTAAGGCACGAATGATGGACAAAACCTTTCTATTTCCTATCAGCTTTTTGGAGCTAGTTACAAGATGTCCAAGGATTGGAGCTGCTTTCAAACCTGACTGGGAAGATCAGGTGGGAGTTGAGAATGTCAACATAGCTGTCTATGGTGTTCCCAACCCTGAGAACAAGAAGCCAATCAGCATGGTGCCAAAGTGCAGATTCTTGCACAAGCTGCTGCTGGAGTGTGTGATACCAAGGAAAGGATCACGAGATAATGTGACCAAGATGGATAGATTTGCTCTGTACCACTTGATTCACAAAATCAAGGTAGATATAAATGATCTCATCTACATGTACCTTGAGTCTCTGATCAAGAGGACCAACATGCAAACCTATCCCTATGGAATGCTGTTGACAAGGGTTTTCAGAAACAAACTGTTTGTTCCTAGTGATGTTCATTTTGTGGAGATGTCACTTCCTCTTGACAGGAAGGTCCTGTCTATGATGGACATTGAAGGTATCCCTCTGAAGGATGAAGAGGAAGATAAGAAGAAGAAGAAGAAGCCTACTGCTGAGCAGAAACAGAAGGAGAAAATGGAGGAACTAGTGGTTTCCACCAAGGTTTTCAAAATCGGACTGGTCATTGAACCGGTAAAGACACTGGTTCAAGGTTCAATGGTCCAACCGTGGTTGAACCGTGGATGAACCGATAATAATTAAATAATAATTTTTTTTATTTTTTTAATATAATATATTAAGTAATATTAATAAATTAACAAAAGTAATTCTAGTATTTGCTCCTAAAAGTATAAAAAAAAACAATTTCAATGACATATCACCCCTTTATATTATTATTGTTTCAATCATCAGAAAAAGAAAAAGGCACAAATGAATTTTGGCTAATTTAATTAGGCCCAGCAATGCTTGAATGGGTTGGATGACCCAAACCCATCTCTTCTACTAAATAAACAAAAGTCAGATAGTCACTTACCCTAGTTTTATAATTATGCAGCCGTCACCCCCTCCCCTCAATCCCCTCCCACCTTCCTCCCCTGTCTCTAACGCTTCTGTGTCTCCCACTGAACCACCCCACAGCCGCCCCCTGTCTCTGCACCTTGCCGGAGGAACATCGCTGGAGAACCAAGCTGGAGCAGTGGACGACAGAGGTGATCGACCTGCAGGGACGGTTGTGTGGTGCGGAGGATCTATGGCGGAGATACGCGGTGGTGATGGGAACTTGGGGTTGTGGCGAACCGGTTCAGATCCTGCTGCAACCGGTTACGACCGATTTTCCCGATTTTCCATCGGTTCACCGGTTCTTGCACCGGTTCCTTGCAAGTCCGGGTTTAGGGGTCAACCGAACCGGCTTGGTGTCTGGTTCCCGGTCGGACAGGTCGGATCGACCGGTCCGGTCCGGTTTTGACTACCTTGGTTTCCACTGATGAATCAGAGGTTCCTATCTCTGAAAGAATCTGGAAACCCGCTAGAAAGGTGGCCAGACAAGACCAGAAACCTTCAGTTTCTGATGATTCTGCTGAAACAGTTGAGCCTATAAGGATCAAACTGAAGAATCCCTCTCCCAAGAGGAAGACAAATGAAGCTGAAGTTGTTGGTGAATCTGCACAACCCAGCAAAAGAAGAAAACTGGTGAAGACCTTTACCAAGGTCAGACAAGTGGAGTCTGAACCTAGTAAAGATGAAGTATCTGCTCAGGGGGAGCAGACAACTCCACCCTTGGAGGAGCCCAAGGAGAAGAAGCCTCTTGATTTGGGAATCATTCCCAGAAAAAGAAGGTCAGGCTACCCAATGCCATTAGTGGCTCATGCTCGAAGGGAAGAAATCCCTGCATAAGGACCCTCTTTTGAAGATGTTGTTGCTGCTACAACTTCTGCTGACCTGTCTGGTAGGACTCAGACAGTTGTTCATCTTGAAGCTGCAACTTTGTCTCCTTCAAAGAAGAAGCCAAAGCTCTTTGAGGATCATATATTCTCTTTTTCTATCTCCTCTGCACCATCCTCTCCCCTTCACCAAGGTATCCACAACTCTATTGTCTCTTCTCCATCTGCTCTTTTTGTTAAACCTCTTTATGTTGCCTCTCCTTTTCCCTCACATGTCTCCTCACACCACACCCAAACATCGTTTGATGTTGTGTCTGATTTATGTCAGTACTCAGTTGGTCACAGGGACTCAACTCCCAAAGAACAATCTGACATATCATCAAGACTGTTTGTGAGTGATCTGCAATCTCTGATGACTGCAAGTGTCTCTCACTTATCTGTCATTCCTTCTCCTCCACCTCACATTCTCAACCCTTGTAGGGAGATTTTCTTCTATCCCCCTAGTGTTGTGTTCATTAGAACATTGAAAGGATCTCACTATCCTGCCTTTGTTGTAATGTTACCTAATAAGTCTAGGTATTTCTTTCTCTTAGTAATAGGGTCAAATTCCTTTTTCTGTCATATATACTCTTTGTTACCTTTACCTCCATCTGTCTTAGCCAATAAACCTCTTCCCCCTCCCTTACAAATTAAAGTCACTCGTCTATCTCTTTGTGAGAGACTTTCCTGTGTTTTTCCCTCTCTTGATACTGACTTAGTCAGAATCAAGCCTTTGTTTAAGTTAGCTTTTCTCCCTTTCTTTTATTTCAGAACCATTCATCAATATGTCTTTCCCCGTGTCTCTTCACCCTTCTCTGTACTCAAGGCACCCCCAGTCTTAGCCTTGCCCTGGTATCCAGACCTGTCTACTGCTTCAACCAGCCTGTCTACAGAAGCCTCTTCTTCTCAGATGGTGGACTTATATAGCTTCAATTTACTTAAAGCTGAGCTAGAAGAAGTCAGAAGATGATTGGATGAAGAAAGGCGTGCTAGGCTGCTTTTAGAAAAGAGAGTTGCCTCTCTGTTTTCACTTTTTAGTTAGCCTAGGTAGTTGTTGCTGTAAAAACTCTGCCTTGTACTTATGAAAGCTTATGATGAATGAAAAATCAATGTTCTTTTATCATCTTCGTTCTTTATTTTTATTTTTCTGAATGTTCCTTTTTGTTGTTGACAAAAGGGGAAGAAAGTATAAGATGTAAGAGATGATTAAGTTATTATAAGTTAAAACTGAATTTTTGAACTTGAGCTGCTTTTTAATAATATTAACTCTGATAATGTGCTGTTTAATGATTAGAATTGCACCTAAGTGCAACTGTCTGCACAATACTTCAACGCATCTTATTTCTGTTATCTCTTATGTTGATATTTTCTAAGGTTCATTAAATCATTTGAACGTTTGTCATCATCAAAAAGGGGAAGATTGTTAAGTCTCTAAAATGTCTGTGTGCATTTCCCTAAGTTTTGATGAAACCTAAACATTGGATAATGGTTTAATTAACCTACTTTGTGGTTGCTAACCTGTCTACTTAGTGTACAGATCATAAAATAGCAAATCTCACATGTCTGTCCACATGTATGACAACCTGTCTGAATAAGCAAAAGTCAACCCGTCTGCTGACTAGGATCGTTGAATTTCTACAAATCAGTTTCAACCTGTCTCTGCTATGTTCTCCTACTTGTCTAAGGTTCTTTGATAAGAACTCAAGTACACGAAGCTTTTGGAAGCTGTCCCCTCTTGCAGAAGACTATGAATCTCTCTCTCACGCTTATCAAGAAATTCAGAAGGTTACTCTCTCAAGCAACCTAGGATGTCAAAGATAACTTCCAGTTAAAGAATGTTTCCAACATGCTTTAATCCCTAGTACTCTTGGTTATTACAGGAAAAAGGAAATATACTCTGCAAAGTACAAAAACATTCTGCACAACTCTGATTTGGCTACTGCACGATGCATAAAGCCATGATCCTTCATGTTAGAGTACAACCAACGTCTCAATTGCATTAATGGCTGCCCAGAACGACTCTATTACATTTAATGAAGCTCTGCTTGAAGCCATCGTTGCAAGGAATGTCTCTAACGGATATTAAATGTTTGAAGGCTATAAATACAGAAGTCATTGAAGATGAAGACATCAGAGATTACAAAGCATTAAAGAGCCGTTACTCTGTTCATTCTTTCTATCTGTATTCTTCAATCAGTTGAAGTTATTAGGCAGTTTTTCCTAAGTCTACATTTAATCCACTCTCTGAGTGTTAGTGAAAGAACTGTTTCTCTGATTGTATTTATTACAAACAAACTTCTCAAAACAAACCTGTGTGAGCCTGAAGAGGCTAAGTGAGCAAAGAATACTTGTCTTGGAGCTTGAAGAGGCTAGGTGTGCAAACAATACTTGGAGTCTGTAACTTGATCAGTTATAGTGGATAAATCTTGGTGCTGCCAAGGACTGGACGTAGCTCTTTGTGTTAAAGAGTGAACCGGGATAAACAACTGTGTTAATCTCTCTTCCCTTAAACTCTTTAGTTGTTTTGATTATATTATCTGCTTTCTAACTAAGGGGTTAAAAGTGTGAATATCAAGTTTGTTTTTCACTTGTGTGATTATGTGCTTTTCTGTCAAAACATATCAGACAGGTGACCTGTCTGTGTAAGCTATTTTACACTTGTCGGATTCTAGCTTCTGTGTGCGAAAAGTTTACAACTTTGTCTTAATTTCTGATAAACACAATTCAACCCCCCTTCTCGTGTTTATAGTTGTCTATTTCAAGAGCATCACATCATAAAACTTGAATTTAACTAAAGAATAAAATAAAAACATCATAAACAATCATGAAGTTTGTATGGAAACATAATGATAGTAAATTAATCCCCTGACCCGATGTCACATATATCAGAGCTTTAGATCCCCATAAAATATAAATAACCAAGTTTCAAAATTGAAAACATAAAGCACTAAGACAACATGCAATACAGCCGTCTCCAGCAGCTACATCACGACACTTCATAGAAGGCATCCATCCACTACTCGTATATTCCTGTAGATTCCTCCTTCTCTGTCACAAGACTAAAAATGTTGTATGAGTAAAAAATCATGTTCAAACCATATGAAGAGAAGCGACAGTAACTAAGACAACGCGCATACACAATTACATAATATTAGCATACTATCCAACATACACACAAATGCGCATGACAGATCAATTTACATCATATCACATAAACAACTTATGCTATGCAATGCAGTGCTACTCCACTACTCCGTTATGTATGTGGATCCAAGCTGGACGAACGACTTCGGAGTTAAATATCCACATTGATAATCTACTCAACGCCGGAGAAATTACTCCTCGGATAGGCAACGCATCAAACCAATGAATGCCTCGTCACAGGGGCGCACGAAGAATCTACTCCTACCGTGGATGACCAGATCGCCGTACTCTCGGACGACCTCCCCTATATCGAACATCCATCAACAACAGCATCTTCAATGATGCATGGGCAAACAATAAACAACGGGTGACTGCCACCACCTTAGATTCAACGGAATCAACTGAAGACTACAGCGGAATCTACCGCAACACCTTTGCTCCAACGGAATCAACCAAAGGCTACAGCGGAATCGACCGCAACACCTCAGAATCTACTGAGTCAAAGCCTCCTTGGGGCAAACTCTCGGCCATCAAGGTACAACATCAATAGCACCTCGACCAATAAGAATCGAGGGCACCTTGGCCAATAGGCACTAAGGTTACCAACTTAACAGCATTCGGTACCCCAACTGATACAGGCTTAACTAATTCAACATCTCAACATCTCATCTTCTTAAAATATTTATTAATCAGTATTATCTAATCTATGTCATTGATTGGTTATGTTATCTTATCATCATTGGGGTAATTAGAGTTAAAAACCCCTTAAAACCTTTAATCTCAGATTTTGTCCAGAAGGGTGAGCACGGGCATGCTGCCACTTAAGTGGAGCACGGGCGTGCTTCATTTCCTGCACGGTCATGCTTCCTGTTACGCACGGTCGTGCACTGATGCACGGTCGTGCCCTTCTGCTGCACGGCCGTCCTTAAAGCACGGCCATTTTCCAGAATTTAAACTGGGAACACGGGCGTGCTCCTTATTTAGCACAGCCATGCTCATTGCGCGGCAGTACTGTTTTAGGCAGAGTTCAACACTATTCTTTTAGCCAAAAACTCCATAAACACACTTGAATCATTCCTAAGGCTTTTATCTAAACCATTGGCATAAAATCTCACCTCTCATTATTTATTTATATTTTGTGAATATTTTTGGGGAACAACAGTCCCTTAATCGTTGTGTTAACAAGAGCCCTATTTTAACCAATTAAGGGTTTATTAACATAAACATCATCAACCAACGTTCAACCAACCAACAAGGTATACAACATACCAAATCAATCAACAAACATGGCATAACATTATCATCATCAACATTAACAAATCATATCATCATCAAGAATCATGCCAAAACAACACTATAACATATACTCATATCAACCATCACTAGATCATATTCATACTTATTAACACAATTGAATCTCATTATTAAGGATCATTATTCCATCAATGAATATGACATATCAGAATCACAAACACCACAAATATACTTTTGTTCATACAAGGATTCGTCAACCAATCAAAGTAGGCATAGAAGCGTAAAGAAGAATTACGCAAAAATCTCTAACCACCTCAATTCCCTTTCAAATCCTATACAGAATAAACAATATCTCCCCCCATACCTTAAATTGGATTTCGTAGCACATTGAAAAGAGGAGAAGGGATGTTCCACAATTTTGTTTGAATGCTTCTTCACCGCGGCATGAAAACAACAACGAGATACACCCATAATCAATCCTTATTTCAAGAAAACTCAAAGGAGAAGTAAAAAGAACATAAGGAATGATTATTACCCTTATTTGAGACCTATTGAGACTGGAAGGAATGAATAAAAACACTAGCAAGATGACTCCATAGCAACATCAATGTTCTCATGGCAGAAGATGGTGAAGGATGATGAACGCGAGCAATTTTCCTTCAAGAACTATTGAGAGGAACCAAGGGAAAACAAAAGAGATGAGGAGAGGCAGATTTTCTGAGTATTTAGTCATGGGAAATAGGGTTTTGGTCGAGTCTTGTGGTATACAAAAAGAGTTAGGGTGTAACGGGCTTCTATTTCAGCCCAAATTGCGTATGGTTCGGTATTTTGCACATAACTTGAGCTACGAGTGTCCAATTGGGGCGTTCTTGGTGTCGTTAAAAAGCTTAGAGAAATATATACAAATTAATGTTTAATGACCGAATCCTAAATCGTACTCTAAGATGGTCAAAAGTTCGATGGATGTTTAGCGACAGATTTAGTAGTTATTCCTAGATACGATCCTTAGGAGATTATGATAAGATCTTAAGAGGTAACCACAAAGAGGATTATCTTTATTAATAAGGACTCAAATATGATTGGTTGAGGGGGATAAAATCTAAGAATTACACTATCTCTATTTAAATGCTAAATCACACGATATCTCATCATATCATTCTTAATCACTTATTATTAATAAAATCGCATATCGTATATTAACATATAAAATCACAAACAAAATCATATATTCATATAAGATCACACATTAAGAGACACAATCTCATATTAATGCAAATAATCATATATTAATATACATATTATCATATGTAATAATATATACATACATATATATGTATAAGCATAAAAATACTACAACACTAATCACAATTACGTTATCAATTATATAAATAACAATACTAACTTCATTAATAATAATAATAATAACAACAACAACAACAACAACAATTAGGTATCCATAGTAACATATACCCTTGTGCGAAGATCAGGGTGTTACACTTGTCATATTATTTTCTATCACTCTATTGTTAATTTTTTGGAATGATTATTTTTGTTGATAAAAAATTAATTATATAAATTTTTTATATAATATTTATATATACTAAGTAAACTTTTACCTACTATCTGGTGCCCCCCCAAAAAATGGGGTACTGGACGATCGTCCACCTCAACCGTGCTTAGGGCCACCATTGGGTAGCATCATAGGACCTATAAAAAGATGAGTTAAGCAACTCAAATGAGTTACATCATTGAAAATACTCTAATTTGATATGATAATTTAGTCAATTTTATATAAAGTCTCTAATAAAAAAAATTGTCTCCATCAGTGAATTTAGTTAGCTAAAATGTGAAACAAACTGTCGCAGGTTTTTCAAAAATTGTCGCAGGTTAAAACCCTTATTTAAGACATATTATAATCCTCCCTTTAGACAATTTTTTATTTTTGAAAACAATTTATTACTAATATTTCTCAGCTAAAATGGTTATTAGTTTGTTAAAAAACATCTATATTTTCGATTTATTAACTCGCGGCTAGCCCAAAAACCAGTCGTGGCTTTATTGAAAAGGGAGTTCCTACATGTACCCCTCCATATACATATCCACCCCCACATTTCTAATGTTTGTGTGTGAAATTACAAATTTGCCCATATACACATCCACCCCCAATGTGTTTCCGGCAACTAATTGCCAGAGTCACATTTTTTGTACTTCCGGCAACAAGTTGTCGGATACATGTTTTCAAATAAAATGTTTCTAGCAATTAATTGTTGGATTCACAATTTTTATACATCCGGCAACTAATTACCGGAGCTTTGTTTTTCAAATTTAAAAACTTACCGACAATTAAATGCCGGATACTTAGTTATTGAATCTGGCGAATAAATGCCGGAAGGTGTAGAAAAAATGAAAAAAAAAATGAAAAAAATTGTAACGGACGCAGAAACATAGAAAGATGGAGATTGTGGAGAATGTAAACACAATACCTTTAGTTTATCAATTTATGGACCTGGATGAGTGGCGCCAGCGAGAACGTTGTGACGGGATGAATGGGGTTCAGTGGCACTGGTTCACGAATAGGGATAAGGGATGGGATCATGGGAACATACGAATTGTTTACAAAAAATTGGACTTGGTCACTTGGGTTGGGTCTTTAGATGCGGTTTGGACTTTGGTCTTTAGGGCCTTGGTTTTTTTTTCTTTCATTTTTTAATTAAATTGCTCCAACCCGCGGGCCAACCCAGCTCACCCGGGTTGAACCCCTCTAGAACGTGGGTTAAGTGAGCCGGGTCAAAATGACCTGGGATATAAATAATCCATGTTTTTTGCAACCCAACCCACCAGTGAGCCGAGTTGCGCTGGATTGGCTCGCGGGTTAGAACCCATTTTGACAGCTCTAACCATACCTTTCCACCACTCCTAACCACCCCCACCACCCACAACAGCAAACCCCTCCTGAAACTTGGAGTTCCACGCTTCGATGGTGAGGATGCCATGGGCTGGATATTCAAGATTTCTCAGTTTTTTGAGTACTAAGGGACCCCGGAAGAGGAACGCATCACCGTTTGCTTTCTTCTATATGGACGGTCCCTGCTTGAGCTGGTATCAATGGATGTTCATAAACGGTTTGATAACCTCTTGGCACGAACTGCTACAGGACTTGGAGACATGCTTTGCTCCTTCCTTCTACGATGATCCAAAGGGAGCTCTGTTTAAGCTGACTTAAAAGGGCTTGGTGAATGATTACCTCACTGAATTTGAAAGGCTAGTCAACCAAATAGTGGGTCTACCTCCAAGCTTTCTCCTCAGTTGCTTTATCTCGGGACTCCTCCCGGAGATCCGCGCGAATTCCAGGCCCTCCAACCAGTCACACTCCCACAAGCCATGACCCTCGCAAAATTACAGGAAGACAAAATCAAGGACCACCGCCGCGGTTTTCGGAAACCCACCCATCACCTACTCCCATCAACCACAACTTCATCTTCCACCCTACCCTCACCTGCCTCAGCCACTCGCCCTAACCCTCCCATGTTACCCACACCACCTAAACTGCAATTCAAACATTTATCCCCCACTGAAATGGTAGCCTGCAGAGAGAAGGGGATGTGCTATAATTGTGACGACAAATGCAGTTCCTCCCACAGATGCAAAGCCCGCGTCTTCCTCCTTATAGCTGATGGTGACGAAACCCCGGAACAACCCACTCCGGCTGCCGACGAGGAAACCACCCAAGAGGAGACCACCAAGGACCTTTCTAATGCACTCATTAGCTTCAACGCTCTATTGGGTTTCCCAGCACCATAAACCTTTATGATCCTTGGCACCATTGATAATCACCAACTCACTATACTAGTGGACGGTGGCAGCACCCACAACTTCATCCAGGCTAGGGTTGCCAATTGTACCCACTAAACCACTCAAGGTCATGGTTGGAAACGGGAATGTTCTCGAATGTCACCACTATTGCCCTCGGGTCACACTTTTGGTCCAAGGATACCCGTTCACAATTGACCTTCACATTTGACCTCTTAGTGGGGTCGACATCGTCTTGGGAGTACAATGGTGTAAAACTCTCGAGCCCATTATCACATATTACCAAACCCTAACCATGTCATTTACCTACCTGGGCTAACCTATTTCCTTAAAAGCTGATGCACCCTTTAGCCCATCCCACATAACAGCCCACCAAATAAAACGTTGCCTCCAGACCATCTCAGCCTCCGAATACTTCCACATCTAACTTCTACCACGCCCACAACCCGACCAGCCTTCTACCCAAACCCAACTAACACACCCAATACCTGAAATCGCTGCTCTTCTGCATCAATTCTACCACCACCTCTTCCAAACCCCATCCACTATACCACCCAAACGAATACCAAGTAATGCCATTTGGCCTCCGTAATGCCCCCTCAACCTTTCAGGCTACAATGAATCATTTGCTTAGTCCATTCCTCAGGAAATTCTTTGCAGTTTTCTTTGACGATATTGTAATATACAGCAACTCCTTTGATGCTCATCTTGGTCACCTGGAGGTTGTTTTTCGGTCCCTTTCTGGGGGTATGTTCTATTTGAAGCTGTCCAAATGTCTCCCTGCCCAAAGATAGCTTGAATACCTCGGTCACATCGTTTCCAACAGTGGTGTTGGCCCTAACCCCTAAAAAATAAGTGCCATTGTTGATTGGCCTACCCCTAAGACAGTAAAAGCACTCCGAGGTTTCCTGGGATTGACAGGTTTTTAAAGGAAATTCATTAAGGCATATGCTTCCATCGCCTCTCCTCTGACTGCCTTGTTACGAAAGGATAGTTTCCTTTGGTCCCCTGAGGCTCAATCCGCATTTGAAGCACTCAAATAGGCTATGACTGCAGCCCCTGTGTTGGCACTGCCAAATTTTAGCATCCCATTCACATTGGAAACTGATGCCTCAGGGTCAGCTATGGGAGCTGTTCTATTGTAAAGTCATCACCCTATCGGTTCATTATGGAAATTGAAAGCAATCTCTAGTTCAAAACCAAACTGAACATTGTTATCTTGTTTGGATCAGACAATGTTTTATCTTAAAACCAATCAAAAGTAAACCATGAACATTGTTGCGAGAGATCAAAGAAACAAAAGATGATATAGAAATTGTTTTCCAAATTACAATATTTAATTGGAGGGATAAGAAGGGGGACAAATGTTATGTGGATAGAGGAGTTACTGTGACACCCTTCTATCCCGCATGTTATAAGACATTTAATATAAAGGCACTTAAAATGAAAACATGCATTTACTGGAAAAATTAAAACCTTTGTCCATGGGTAGAAAAGTTCCACATGAACCAGTTTACAAACGCGGAAATAAACCAAGTTTAAAACAAATAAATTAATAAAATAATAACAAACGTCCAAACCCGATGTCACAACAGAGCTGGTATAACCGTTCCGTACATCACGGAAAAACAACAAAACAAAACTAACTAAACAAAGCAAAAGGCCCTAACTATGAGTGGAGGCTCCTCAGAGTCACTCCATCCTCTGCAAAATGCCGATCAGGCCAAACATAAACAAATAACGGGGAGTAAGATTCATGTAAACATATACAACATGAAGATAGGAAATAAGGTAAACATACAAACATGGCATCATCATAAGCTTGCATCCGTACATACAAAGCATACATCAACGTCCAGCAACATCATATCAATCAAATATGTTATGCGGTGCAATGCATCAACTACTCCACTACTCCATCTATGCATGTGGATCCAAACTAACTCAGGATGAACGACTTTGAAGTTACATATCCGTATTGGCCATAGAAGCACCAACACCAGCAATTCACCAAACCTTGGGTGAACCCCATGGATAGCCAACGCATCAAACCGTGGATGCCTCATCACGGGGGGCCGCGGTCACCAAACCATCGGGTGACCTACCGTGGATGGCCAGATCATCGTAGTCTCGGGCGATCTCCCCTATGTCGAACCTCCCCCAACAACCAACTCCAATGCTATATGCAAATGGCACAATAACAAACAATCTCAACCACCTCCTTGCTCGGGCCATGAAGCTCCCAAGACTTCAACATCAACATCAACATGACCTTAGACCCAAACCGTGGGGTCAAGGCACCCTTGGCCAATAAGCACCAAGATTCAACTCAATATGCTTCGGCCAATAAGCACCCATGACTTCAACATCAACAACGCCTCAGACCCAAACCGTGGGGTCAAGGTCCCCTTGGCCAATAAGCACCAAGGTACGACTTATCAACGTGCGATAATCCGACGGATACCAACTTAACATCTTATTATCTTAATCATCTTTATTAATTATAAACCAAGTTATCTAATCCATAACATTGATTAGTTGTATCATCTATCAGCATTGGGGAATGGGGTTTGAAACCTCTTAAGGTCCTTTAATTCTGTTTCTGTCCAGGAGGGGTGAGCACGGTCTTGCTTAAACCCCAGCACAGGCGTGCTCAACACATGAAGGGTGTGTTGCCGCTTAAGTGGAGCACATTTGTGCTTCCTATTCAGCACGGTTGTGCTCAGCTGCACGATCGTGCTCCTCTGCTATACGACCATGCTTAAAGCGCGGCCATTTCCAAAATTTAAACTGGGAGCTCGGGTGTGCTCCCTGTTCAGCACGATCGTGCTCAATGCACGACAGTACTGTTTTGGGCAGTGTTTCAACTTAGGTTTCTAGCCAATTTTAGGGTTCATCATCCTCAATCTCTTAAACTGTTTTTAAACCTAATTGTCCAATTAACATATTTTAGCAACGTTAACATCATCATAATAATAACCATAACAGCAACCAGTCATCCAACATCATTATGTCAAATACAACATATTCATCTCAAAACAACCACCATAAGCATTATGAACACATCATGAATATAAGGCATAAACCATCAAATAGCACAACTAAATCAGATAATCATGTTATCAACAGAGACATATTAACACATAAATATACAACGACTTCGGGGTTATGGGGTACCCCTTTACCTTACACTACCCCCCTGCCTAATGAATACACTACCCTTCTCCCCATACCTGGATTGAAGGTAGCTCCAACAACGGTCCTAAACAGCGAACTGGTCCCGAATCCTCAAGAGGCTTACTCCGGTACTAAGCCTTGGTTAACCAAAAACATCCTTGGTCAATTTTATCTAACAAAACAAGAAAGGAACTGAAAAGAGAAAAGGGACCATTACCTCTAAACCAACACAGACTCACAAGAGGCTCCCAACGACTTTCAAAACTCCAGAAACGGTTGAGTTTAGTGGAAACAGGGAAGAAGACTGCTCTGGCCGCACTAGGTGACGACTGACGTCAGAAAGTAAGGTTAAAACGTAACCCTCGATTTCTGTGCCGGGCATATATAGCCTGGACCTGAGCACGGTCATGCTCACCCTTGAGCACGGTCGTGCTGGACTTAGCGTCAGCGGGACGCGGTCCGCACATTGAGCACTGGCGTGCTCGCTATTGAGCATGGGCGTGCTGGCTAATGAGCACAGACGTGCTCATCTACCAGAAAGGGACTTTTAAGCCAAAAATCTAATTTAGCCCTAACACAAACAATTTAACAACTAAACAGCTTAAAGGAAAGTACTTAACGAAAAGCAGGGTGTTACAGTTGCCCCTTAACTGGTACTCTACATCCTCGGGGGATTAGTCCTATGGCTTCCGGCTGAGGGGATACCCAGGATTCTATCCCGAACCTAAAAAAAGAAAGGGTTTAAGAGAGGTGATTTCTACCCATTTGAATGGGCTAGGCCTCGATTGTAAGCAATAAAGCACCCGTTCTCTTTATTCAAGGGTGCAAATGAGTCAAATCAAATATTTGAAGCTCAAACTTGGCTTGCAAGGGGGTGTGCCTTCCCCTATTAGTAGATAATATGTAAATTCCACTATAAATCATCGCTGGGGTTGTGGTATTCCATGACCATGCAAGAGGCGTGCCTTTCCTCAATCTAAACTTTTTTAAATCAAAAAAAAAAAAAAAAAAAACTTGGCTTGTGAAAAAAAATTATTGTTCAAACTTGACTCCTTTATTAAACGAGTCAAATTTAAAGCTTGAACTTGTCTTATGTAAAAAGGATAGAGATTCTCTCATGGTTCCTATATGTTTTTAGAGAGAAAGACACAAAAACATTTTTTTGTTTATCGGGTCCATTCAAATTTACCTTTGTGTTTTCTTCTATCATAATATGAGAGAAAACGTGAGAAAACAAAAAGGTGAGGGTTCAAATCCGTTTAAAAATATGATGCTTGAGCTTCACCTGTTTAGCTCGTCTTGATTATTTTTTTCTTTATCAAATTTCCCTCTTAATTATTTGAAAGTTTATTAATTTGATATCTAACAATCATGATGCAATAAAAATAGAAATAAAAATATTATTTTTTTATTCATAAATTCATAATCCATTATAATTAATTTTAATATGTAATGAGTAAAATTATCACTCAATATCTTAATATCAAGCTTATAAACCTAATGAATTTAACTTAGTTGGTTGTGCGCTTGGGGGGACTTGAGTTCGAACCTCGCAGAATACATTCTTGGGGAGGGACAAAGAACCTTAAATGTGACTAAGCACCCGAGTGAAGACTAGTCTCATAGCGAATCTAAATAATCTAAACTTGTGGGATAATCCGTGGACCCACTGGGAGCTAATGATCCTAATTATGGTGGATTCCAATAAAAAATTATAACGTTTGAACTTAGTTCATTAAAATAATCAAATCTGATTCAAAAGTGGTTGGTCATAGTGTAGTGGACTATACCCACGACGAATTTTACCTGTAAGATCAAGAGTTCGAATTGGAGTCGTCACTTTGGGGGAGTCTTTACTTAGCCACAACCCCGATCCAAAGAATAGTCTCACAACTTGCCTATAAATATATCCAATCAAAGATTAAATAAATAATGGAGTCTAACATATTGAGTCAAGCAGGGTCGGCCCAACACTTTTGGAGGCCTAAAACGAACTCCAAAGTGAGGCCTTTTAAAGAAAATAATAAAAAATTATAAAAATTATAATATTTTTATTTAAAGTTTATCTTTCGAGCTTTTTGGATGCAAAATCATTTATTAAATTATTGTAATCGATTTCATTTAACAAATCTTTTTCAATCGATAATAAAGCTAGTCCATTTAATCTTTGTTGAGACATTGTCGATCTTAGATAAGATTTTATTAATTTTAGTTTTGAAAAACTTCTTTCTGCCAAGCAACGCTTACGGGAATCGTTAACATTATGCTATAAGTGATATATGTATTTGGAAAAGAATCAAGCCTTATTATATAATTAAGTATGTCAATTGGTGTATCATTTTCCACTTGTATAATTTCTCTTAAAATTTTTAGTTCTGTAAATAAATCTAATCCATCAATATTAAAGTTATCATTATGTTTTAATGAACGTTCAAGGTTAAGACAATTTTCTTTTAAATTTCACCATCCAATGACCTTAATTTCTCAATACTAAATAGAAAACCAAAAATATCTTGATACATTTTAAATTGTTCAAATCTACTTTGAAATGAGGTGATTGATTTATCTATTATGTACAAGAAGTAATCAACTTTAAATGATTCTTCGGGAGATTTTTCAACTTCACTGTCAATAATCTTATCAAATTGTTTCTTTCTATGAATAATACGTTTTTCATGGAATTTTGGTTCTATATTCATTTCTATAGCAATTTCTTTGGCAGAAATTAAAGCATTTTCAAATCAATCTTCCCTATATTTTTCAAAAAATGAAATAAGACCTTTCAATTGTTGTATAGCAACATCGATGCACATATCCTTTGATTGCATATTTTTACTAACTGAGTTTACCGTAAACAATATCTCATACCAAATAGTCATGCCTAATAAATACTCAAAATTTTCAAGCTCATAAGTTGCTAAACAATCAGCTTCACTTTTTATTTTAGATTCGTCATTAACTTCACATAATTTCAATAAAGCATCTCTTATTTGTGAAGTTTGAAATCTTAAAGCTTTTACACTTTCAATACGACTTTCCCAACGTGTTTGTGACAATGATTTAAGAGTTAGGCTAGGGATATGATCTTGTAAAATGTTTCATCTTTTAGTAGATGAAAAAAATATGGTATATATACATTGTAAAAAAATATTATTAAAATAGATAGTAAAAAAATATTTTAAAATCCTAAAGCCCTAGCTTCACCAGCTTCATCCTTGGCTGGTGCTGGAGTCAAGTTCGAATATTTGATGAATAATTCCACTAATATCTCCCTAGATTAAATAAATAATGGAGTTAACATATTGAGTCAAGTTCGAATACTTGATGAATAATTCCACTAATTTATCTCCCTGGATGACGTGAAGGAGAAGTGCTGACCGGTGACTTTACGAAATGTACTTTGAATACTGTGCTCACACTTATGTTGACATTTTGAATTTTCAATCCTGATCATGGTTAGCTTCAAATGTTGGTTAAGTCATTAATAGAAATTTATATCGTTGAAAGATAAGTTAACAACGTGATAGCTCGGCCGTTTAATTCCTTTCTAGTTTACTGTTTTCATTTTCTATTTTTAGAAATAATTATAAAAATATTATATTATTTTAATTCTGTTTCTTATTCTCAGAAATTTATACAGGAAACACTAAAAATAAATTTTTTTTTCTATTTTCATTGTTTCCTGTATAAATCTTCAGAAACAGGAAATATAATGAAAACAAGGTGACAGTTTTATAATTATTTGTAAAAATAGGAAATGAAAAAGTAAACTGGAAACAAAGCAAACAGACCTTTATTTTTCTCATTCTCATTCTCTCAAAAGAAAAAAAAAACTTATCTTTCTCATATATATATAAAAGAGTTTAACAACTATTCACTGACAAAAACTTATTAGCTAGTCCTCATTGTTTTTGTCATGTTCCACCTTGTATTACCTCTTTGATTAATAATGAAATGCATTAGGTTTCTTTCTTTAAAAAAAAATAAAAAAATAAAAAACTATACACTGACAATGTAAATTTTTTTACACAGACGTTCAATCTTATTTCATCGTTATACCACTTTGTTATATTAATTCATAAAACATTTCCACAAATATCTATGTTGTGATATATGATTGGATGACTACATAAAACTTTATTACACTATCACCGCATATATCCATTAAATCTTTATTATTAAAAGGAAGGTGGTGGTTGGGACATATCTGTAAAATCACTTGGGTAGTTTGGGGATAAAAAAGGTCAATTTAGTTTAGTTAGTAATTTATGTGATTGGGATAATTTGTAAAATCACTTTATACTAGCTGGTTTATATTTGATATATTATTTTGCCTAATAAAAGAGCATTTATGTCTACATATTTTTTGTATTGTGTTTTTTTTTTTTAATTTTCTTAAAAATGAGCCTTCTTAAATCACTAATGGGTCTTTATTGTTGTGAGCACTCATTTTATGGGTCTTATTTATTTCTCAATATGTAATTTTAATTTTATTTTAAATTAATTTTTCAATTTTATTTCATTTTTACATTTATTTATAAATTTATTTCCAATTTAAATTTTATTTTCATTGTCATTTTCAGATTTTAAATTTAATTTCATTTTTAACTATAAATTTTACTTTTTATTTTATGTTATTTTTGTTTTAATTTTATTATTTATAAAAAAATTATTTTATTTGCTATTCCATGATGGGGTGGGTTAGTGGGTTAAGGTACTGCTCTTAAAATATTAACACACATATATAAAAATGAAATAATATGTAAAAGCAAAACGATTTAATAAATAGACATTATTAAAAAGTCACTATTCAGTGAGCAGTTTCACTTTACAATCTCATTAAACAATATTGGATGTTATATAGATTCGTTTTTTTTTATATTTTTTTATATTTTTTTTGAAGGGATTCTTTTATTTGTTATATCATAAAATTGGATTTAACATATTTATATTATATATATATATATATATATATATACATATATTTATTTATTTATTTATTTATTTATTTATATCCATCCTTCATAATTAATTTTCTACGTTTTTTAAATATATTTTCAATTATATAATTTTAATTTTTTTTATAATATCTGAATATATACAAAAGTAAGGAATATATGATTATTTTTTGGTCCAGCTACAGATCTTTATTATATACTATGCATAGGTATATTGTTGTGTAGAGTTTAGGGGGTATTTTTTTTTTAGTGTATATGTATGTGGTAACCATTATCAAATAATTTACTTTTGAATATATGAAAAGGTCTAATTTCTCTATATTTTATGCTAATTATAATAAAATATTTAATTATTAGTCTTTTTATTATTTTTCAAGTTTAAAATATAAAACATATTTCAATATTATGCAATATTTATTGATTTTATGAAGTTAATTTTATGTTTTTGTGGTTATTTTTAATTTTTTTACACTATAAATAATGTGAATATAAACCTATGTACTTATGATAATTGAATCAATATTTGTTCTTTCCTTTTTTATTTTATTTTAATATGGAGTTAGAATATTAAATATCACTTACAAATATGTTATTTAATTATATTTAGTTACCATAATATATTTTTAAAATATTACTTTTAAGTATCTAAACTCTTATGTATTTATTGTATTGATAGAATATTATCAAATACATTGTGGAATATTATTTGCTGTCAAGATATACTTGAATAGATGGAAGAAAATATGAATAATTTTTTGTGAAATGCAAAATTGTATTAGAAAGAAAAAAGTACAGAATTTGCTTACATGAAGATTATAATTATATTACAATTGTTGGTAAAAAACTTTTGCAGAGAAAGGTTAAAAATAAATTACTTCGGGCAATCAAGTTACTAATTTTTTTTTTTTTTTAGTTCTATGTTATGATTTAAGTGTAGGTGATTTTCCATAAAAAAAAAAAAAAACATGGTTCACTTAGTGCTTATGTTAAATAATATTGTTTGTTAGTAAAGGGAAATTTACTTACCTATTTGGATATTAATCTATTGAATTGTTTATACCTACCTACTTACATATGTGTTTGTATATTTTAACTACTTTTCTTTTATAGTTGTCTACTTGATCAATTTGGTTCAGTCTGATTCTTTAATAGATTTTTTGTCTTGTGTAGTTGAATCGGATGTTTAGCTTGACATTTTGCATTTTGTTTGTATTTATTTTTTTTAACAATAGTTGCCTACCTTGCAATTGCCAAGATAGTTTAGAAAATGGGACTTGAGCTCCATGTGAAAAAGATCGATTCGTTATTTGCCTTAATATTTGTATAGTTTTAAAAGAGGTAAGAGAGTAACGAAAGAAAGTGGCTGAGGGTAAAAATATAAAATCACGTATGTAAAAAATAAATATTTTTTTAGTGAATTTATTAGTAGGAAAGAGGGAGTGGTTTGAGTCAGTCATATGTATGTATTTGATAGTTTTAAAATTAAATATTTATTATTTAATAATCTGAATGAGATAACACATTTGTAAGTAGCATAAATTTAGCAATTGAATTCATTTTAACCATGAAAAAATATTAATAAAGAGAGTCAGTTTTAATAATACGAGTAAGAATCAGTTTTTTTTTAAAAAAAATTATGAAAGACATCATAAAAACAAAATAGAAAGACTAATAGTTATTTTGGCATCTAAAAATACATATAACCACATGTTGTTGGTTCAAATAAGATTGATATTGATTTAATATTTATATATATATATATATATATATATATATACACGATAAATATTACTACGATAATTTTCATTTATATTCTTCAAATAAAAAATCTTCTTAATAAGAATTACATTAAACCAAAATCTGCTTCTGCATCTCACACTTTCTATCTTTGTTTTTAAATGATATTTTTTCATATTTAAATGCTTAAACAGTAGCCGCAATATCAAATTTTAAAAGTTTTAATGGTATCATTGTTTTCACATTTAGAAATTCCAACAAAAAAAACTCATGCGATGATTTTGCATTTCAAATAATATACAAGTACATATTCATTGCTCTTTTCATTTGTTATTTTCAACATTTTAAAATATAAAATAATATAAAATAATCACATACGCTCATCCATCGCACAATTTTTAATCATATCAATGTTTTCAAATTTAGAACTTCCAAACAAAAAAATATGCAACATTTTTTTCATTTCAGATAATACACAAATACTTATTTGGTACTCTTTTGAATTGTTATTTCAACATTTAAAAATACACAATACTGTAAAATAATCATACATATGCCCGTGCATTGCACGGGTACAAAATCTAGTCATATATATAAATTCTTCTTCTTTTGTCAAAAAAATAAAATAAATTCTTCTTTCTCTTTTTTTATTTATTTTTTTATGAGAAAGCTTAAAAGTTTAATAACGTTTACAAACTGAAGAATTTAATATTAAATTTTGCAAGAAAAAAATAAATATAATTTTTACTCTGAATTAAAATTTATATGAAAGTGTATTCAATCATCATTTAAAGATTAAGCTTCATATTCAACCAAGTATTACACGAAAAGTGCTGCAGTTTTAAAATTGTGTCTCACTTCTTTCGAAAGTCGAAATATCTCCTTTGTAAAAGGAATGAATTTTCTCTAAAGCGAATTTAAGTATAAAATGAAAAAAAAAATAGATGTATGTAATATCATAAGTTTAAGTTTAGTGAGAAAAGTAGGATATAATTAAAACGGACCCGTCTGTTTTCTAAAATCTTATAAACACCTCAATTTTCAAAGGAGGGGGCATCTGGTCTGGATAAGCTTGTTTTTCGTTTTTGACTTCGTTCATACGGAACGTTCTGCTTGAAAAGTTGTAATTTGATTTCCTAACGTCAATTCAAGTTTAGAAATAATTATTTTTGAAAAATAATTAAGTTCCTCCTGCTTATTAGCTGGTGTGGGTGCTATATGATAAAATGATGAAGATTTGTTGTCAAATTTTGTTATATCACATATTGTCTCTATTAATAATTAATAATTATAATATATTACCATATATTCCACCTTTTTAATATGAGTGTGTGGTATACTAAATAGCAGTGTAAAGGATGGACAAAAAACCCCTAGCATTGCGATCCGAAATGTATCATAACTTCGATACAAGCCATCAGCAAATTGAGAAACTTTGTCCAAGTCCAAATTAATGAAGCAAAGCGATAGCAACAAAATTGTCACAAATTAATTTGAAATCTTTGAAATATATAGTCTTCAGGAGATCGTGACCCCTTTTTAAATGGTCATTTACAATATGTTTTTCTATAGCCTTCCTTTTCAAATTGTCATAGGAAGTAGTTGCTGTTCTTGGGAGGTCCATACCTCATGCAGTTTCCGCACCAAATATTGAACTCATGATGTCTTCTTTCATGGTTCCAGCAAGAACAAGAAGATCGTCATTAGTTTTCCACATTTTATATGATGGACTGGATTTCTTTGGTTGGTTTTGTATCATCTCAAGGTTTTAAATTGCAGTTGCGGTCATAGTTGTGATACGGTCGTTGTGGTCAGATGAGACCATATTGCGGCCGATGTGGTCCGCAATCATTGTCTGATATGGCCGCAATTCTGATACGGTTGCGATGGCCACCGCAATTGCGGCCGTATCACGTGATACGGTCCACAATTTGAAACCCTTATCAGCTACAAAATGGAGCTACAAAATGGTGAGAGCGCAACAGTAGAAAATATCTATGTTTTGTTTGATAGATATAAGGCTAGAACTCTAATGGAAGGATTGAATCCTAAGTTGAGGTTCTATGGCAGGGGTCGAAGACATGATGATAGGGCTAGAGGCTGGGGTCTCTAAATACCATGAAGAATTTGCATATGAAGGAAAGTGGTGATAGTTCTCATGGATATAATTTTCATAAATTTAAATACAACAGGAGTTAATTACAAGAGAGATTTATGGGATATTTTTACAAAAAAAGAGCAAAAATAGGAGTACATGTTAATTATGTATTCCTTGATTTTATCTGTTTAATATGAACACCCTTGATTATTAGCACAATCAGCATCCTTGATTTGTTGTCTCCTTGATTTCCCTTATTTTTATCATCTGTTCCTTAACAATAAATTCTTTATTTTTTTATTTAATATTTCTATTTTTTAATTCGTTAATGAGTATTTGAAATACTCATCAGATAGATCCTTATTTTCTTTACCCAAGCTGCAAAACTGTATAATAGAGCAAAGGAAATTAATCTCCACCATATAGAAGTGATGTGAACCATGAAAGTAAAGAAATTTATTTGAGGAGATCAAGTTGTACACTTATCTGATACATGCTAATGCATGCTCATTTCTACATAATTGGCCCATGTACACTTAATTATTACATCACAAATATTATCAATTTGTGTGTACATGGGAACTACCTAAATATAGAAACATAATATTTCTTTTATTTTGGCATACACATACTCCTCATACAACTTTACTACATATATAATTGAATTACTTCAAAGTGTTGTTGAAGACTGGGCGTGCTTTACACATGGCCTTCAATGGAGCTATCTTTGTCAAGTTGAACCAAGTTTGTTCTTTCATATCAATCTCTTCCTCACTTACTCGTTTCCAATCAAAGCATTGAATCAATAACCCCAAAGTCAAGCCAACACTATGCATAGCCATGACTTCTCCTGGACAAGCCCTTCTTCCTAATCCAAAAGGGGCAAACTTCTTTTCCTCCCCTTCTTTCTCAAATCTCTCAGGTTTAAAACTCGTGGCTTCACTCCAAAATCGAGGATCTCTTGAAATGCCCCAGCTATTAACCATTACTAAAGTGCCTCGTGGAACATCGAATCCTTCTAGAGTGACATCATCCGAAGACATATGCGGTATGAGCAATGGAGCTGGGGGATACAACCGAAGTGTCTCAAGGATAATATTCTTAAGGTAAGGAAGTTTTGAAAGATCAGACTCGTTTACTAAACGGTCTTGCCCTATGTGAATGTCCAATTCATCTGCTGCCTTCTTCAAAACTTCTGGATGATTCAATAAATTAGACATTGCCCACTCTATAGTTGCACCTGATGAGTCTGATCCACCAAAGAGCATAGCCTACAATGCAAGTCAATCAATTTTATTCAATGCAAGTCGATCACCAAATATTTCTACGGATCGATAAAAGAGATATAAAATTATTTAATTTCTTAAAATAAATTTTAGTTGATGGATTGAATATCCATCCGTAAAAAAGTTGTTAATGGATGATTTTATTTAATGGATCATGGATGGATTGGATTTTTTTATTGAATTTTTAATGGATTATAATGGATTAATGGATTGTTTTCAATCCATCCGTTACGATCCGAATAAAAATTTATCAAATCCATCCATTTGTCATCCTTAATCAATATGACAACAGCAACAAAAAACATATTATCCTACCAAATCATGCATGCAAATCAATAAAATTATATTAAAGAAAAAAACAATTTATTGGTGGAGCAAAATATATGATTTTAGATAATCCTTTTGTTAAATCACTAATAATTAAAATTATTACCAAAGCAAGGCCTTTGATGATTTCATCAGTATAATACTCAGGTTGTGATTCTTGCAGAGTTAGAAGATGGTCTATCATGCTATCTTGACGTTGCTTCTTGCTACGATGCTCTTGAATGAGTGAATTCAAGAACGTATCGAATCTCTTGTGAGTATTCTGAAGCCTCTGGTTCACATTTTCAAAATCGAACCACCTAAGGAAGGGCAAGTAATCTGCCTTGTTAGACACCCCAGCTAACTTCAACAACTCCGACACCGTCTCTCTGAATTCTCTCGCTACATCCACATCCTTCATCTCAGAATCATCACCGTAGTACCTCTTCCCCGATATCATCCTCATGACGTTGTTGTATGTCATATCACGGAACATGGAACTCAGCTCCACTTCTTCAAAGTCGGAGCTCGAGTTCTTAGCCAGCTTTTGTAGAAGCCTGGTAGTTTCATCCCTTCGAATTCCCGAGAAGGAATGAATACGTTGATTTGAGAGAACATCCGTGGAGATGATACGACGGAGATTGCGCCAGTGCTCGCCGTAAGAGCATGACCCTACGGTGGTGTAGTTGTAGAAGATATACTTCCCCGAGAGACTGCGTGGACGATCTGCAAAGGCTACGTCGTTTTTGGTGAAGCACTCTTGGTACGCGGATGGTGATGAAACAATGACGGCAAGACGAGAACCAAACCAAAGAGAAAAGATGTCACCGTGCTTCTGTGACATGCGTTGGAAGAAGCGGTGGAGGGGCTTGTCGAGGATGTTGAGGTTTCCTATTATTGGAAGAGGAGTTGGACCTGGGGGAAGGTTTTTGTATCTTTTGCTTTTGAACAAAAGCTTGAAGGTGATGAGGAAAATAAGGAAAATGAGAGAGTATTGCAACAAGGAAAATGTTGACATGGTGGTCGATTATTGCACTAGAAATTATATATGCAGAGATTCGTTCTTAAGAAATGCTTTATATATGTTTAGTTGATTCTAGCTGAATCACCGTCTATGCATTTGAGTTTTGCAAATTGTGTGCCATATGAAGCTATTTATATAGTGAATAGGGCTGACGGTTTGGTTTTCATCACGCGCGTCAAGTAAACGTTGTCTCAAAAGTCAAGACTCAAATGGCTGCTGCATAAATCACTTGGGTTTTACCGTTATCTTGGATATACTTTCTTTATTTTAAAATAACTGTCAATTTAGAATAATTATATAACTAATGATTAATATTTTTTAAACTAATTTTACTTATTATCAGGGCCGGCCCAAAAGTAAGTGAGGTCTAAAGCAAATTTTGAGAGACACGTTTTATTTTAAGCGAGAGTGTTTACTTAGATCAAAATATGTTTTATATTGAACCTTTTAATTAATATATGTGATCTTGTTTTATAAAAATTAAGAGTAAATAATTTTTTTTTATGGTGGGCGTATCTTTTTTGTCTGCCCTAGAACCACCGAACCACACGCCATCCCATCCTCATCCCCCCTAATTCATCCCAACACAAATAATATGTTTCTTTGATTTGTAAATTCTGTACGTGATAAATTATTAAGAAGAAAAATTAAGAGTTTTTTTTTTTTTGAGAAAAGAAAAATAAGAGATTGAGAACAATCAATTGCTGTGGTGATGTCGTAACTTCTGCTGTTTCAATCACCTTTGGATTTGACCGTATTGAAAACAATCTATCTCTCCTGATCATTATTGAATGAGAATCATTTTTTATGTTGGAATTCCATATGCTGCTTTATGGCCGGATCTGTGAAATGAAGAATTTTTGGGAAAGAAATGAAGGAAGGAAGAACGAAGTGGGTGTAGATGGGGTGTGTAGCAGAGAGAAAGAAAGAGAGGAGGAAGAAAGAAAGGAAGAGAAAGTGGGTGTGGGGGTGCACAGTAGTTAGCAGAGAGAAAGGGAAGAGGGGAAATGTTTTTGAAACTTATTGGTCATACATTTCACATTTTAAAATTAGAAGTGTAGGGGTAGATGAGGCAATTGTAGGGTACACATAGCAGCTCCCGGGATAAAATGAAACAAAACACATTCTTCAAAACGAAAAATATTTTGACAAAATAAATAAATAAATGAATATTTCTGTTTTCAATTCTTACGAATTTTAGTAGATGGAGTCATTGACATCGGAAGCAACGTATACATCTATTGTGCATTTTTGGCTTTTTCCTTAATTAGGTGTTCCACGTGAAAGCATTAGTCAAATGATAAAAACAAATTAGACGCAATTAATGAAAACAAAGTGAAAATATTTTATTCCGCGGCACTTGTTATTATGTATAGAACAATTTGGCCTAGAGTATATAGTTTTTTATAAGCCACATGTAATGAGGCCAAAAGGACTCAAATGACAATTTAGCAGCTGAAACTAGAGGACGCAAAATGGACTGGGCCCACAGGGCCGGGCTGGATAAGCCCTATGAATTATAGGGCTTGGGTATTAAAATTTGAACCCATTTTAATTTCGGGCTTTTTTGGCCCTACCGGATGAAGCCCGAACCCTTATCGGGCTAGCCCGCATCGGGCTCGGGTAGCCCGGTCACTTTTATATATATTTATTTTTATTTAACTACAAAATAAAAAAAATGAAAAAATGAAAAAAAAAAGGGCCAAGAGGGCCCAACCCAATTTCTAGTCACTCACAGACTCACTCTGAGACTGCCTACAGGCTACAGCGGTACAGCCTAACTAAGTAACCCCTATTATTCACTCGTCACTTTACGTCTTTACCTTCAAAATTCACTCTTCAGTCTTCACAATCACTATTCACTCACCCTAGTCAGAGGCGGCGGCTGCTCATCCAGGCGGCACGCGACGGCGGTCCTCACAGGCACGGGACGGCAGCTACTCACCGGCGTGCGATGGCGGTCCTCCGCGACTGAGATACTGTTGCTCCTTGCGCGACTGACAGCGACTGTGACGGTGGTTTCTCAGGCGCAGGACGACGGCTCCTCACCGGCGTGCGACGGCAGCTCCTCCTCGGCTCCTCCTCCTCCGCGACTGACAGCGACTGTGACGGCGGCTCCTCACTGACAGCTGCGGTGGCGTTCCTTACACCTCAGTCTCCGGTGCCGTTCATCTCCTCCGACGGGTAACAGTTCTACATCATCTCATTCTCTTTTACTTCTGTTTTCTGGATCTTTACGTTTACCTTGTGATATTTGTGAGTTTGATTTGATATTTGTTTAGATTATAATACTTGCTATCAATGTGTAATTGTTTCAGATTTGTTATTTGAATTGTCTTCTTGCAATATGGATGATTGTATTGAAAAGGATATCAATGTTGTTACTGATTGTCAAATACTGGAAACCCCACCACTGCCCATTCCTCCAACTAATTTAGTTAGTAATGATAATACTCTACAAGAACATCCAGAGTTTTCTCAACCAAAGGCCAAAAAGCCTAAGAACCTAACATCTGAGGTATGGAAATATTTTGATGAGATTGGTGTTGATAAAGATGGGAAAGAAAAATGTAAATGCAAGGGGTGTGGAAACATATTGGGTTGTGCACCTAAAAATGGAACTTCACATCTAAAGCGTCATAAGGACACTTGTAAGTTTATTAAGTTTCGTGATGTGGGAAGTATGTTTGTTGATGCTGAAGGAAAATTGAAAAAGAGAAAATTTGACCCTAAGGTTAATCGTGAGCTTTTAGCTGAAATGGTTATTTCACATGGTTTACCATTTAACGTGGTTGAGTGGAGAGGCTTCAGAAATTACCAAAAAATTTTGAATGATGATTGTAGGTTCATTACTAGAAATACAATTAAAGCCAATGTGTTGAAAACCTACAAGGAAGAGAAAGAAAAGTTAAAATCACAACTGGCTCAAATTTCTGGTAGAGTTTGCTTGACTTCTGATTGTTGGACTGCATGCACCAATCATGGTTTCATTTCTTTGACTGTTCATTATGTTGATGTGAATTGGAACTTAAATAGTAAGATTCTAGCATTTGCTCACATGAAACCCCCACACACGGGGCAAGAATTAGCATTGAAGGTGTTGGAATTTTTAAGCGATTGGGGTATAGGAAAAAAAGTTTTTTCCCTCACTTTGGATAATGCTTCGTCAAATGGCAACATGCAAAATATTTTAAAAGAACACTTGGGATTGTCAAATAGCTTGTTGCTTAGTGGAGAGTTCTTTCATGTAAGATGTGGTGCTCATATCTTGAACCTCATTGTTCAAGATGGTTTAAAGGTAATGGGTGATGCATTGCATAAAATTAGACAAAGTGTGCTTTATGTGAGGGCATCAGAAAGTAGAACAATTCAATTTTTTGAATTTGTTAAAAAAGTTGGTGGGATTGACACATCAATCGGGTTGAGGCCGGATTGTGTCACTAGATGGAACTCCACTTATATAATGCTTGAAAGTGCAATTAACTATCGTCGTGCCTTTCGTAGCTTAAGTTTGTGTGACAATGCAAATTATAAGTGGTGTCCCACAAGTGATGAATGGAGAAGAGCCGAAATATTATGTGAATTTTTGAAGCCATTTTACATTATTACCAACTTGATATCTGGATCTTCTTACCCTACATCAAATCTATTTGTTGGAGAAATATGGAGGATAGAGAATCTTTTGGTCTCAAACTTGACTAATGAAGATTTGTTGATTCGAAGCAGGGCTCACAAAATGAAAGAAAAATTTGACAAGTATTGGAGTGACTATAGTACAAATATGGTATTGGCATTTGGGGCTATTTTTTATCCAACCAAGAAGTTCAATTTCTTGAGATATTTCAATTCTAGAGTTGATCCAAAGGGAAGTTGCAAAAGGTCAAGATGAATTTGTATAGGCATTATGATGAGTATGTCAAAGATGGTGTCCCTTCCAATTTGAGTCATTCACAACAAGTACAATCTTCAATTGGAGGAGGAAAGGAAAAAATTGGTTGCTATGAAGTAAGTTCTTAATTTTGTTACTATTTTATTTCATACGTTGATTTCTTTTAATCAATATTTCATATATATATATATATATATATATATATATATATTTGAATTCATTTGGTCATTTATTTTGTAGGATTTTGAAGCATATGAAAGCACACAAACTACCACAGTTGGAAAATCCGAACTTGATCTCTATTTGGAGGAGCCAAGGATTCCATCATCGGGTAATTTTGATATCTTATCTTATTGGAAGGAAAGAAGTCATAGATGTCCTGATCTTGCAAGGATGGCTTGTGATATATTGAGCGTTCCAATAACCACTGTGGCATCAGAATCGGCTTTTAGCATTGGCTCTCGAGTTTTGAACAAGTATAGGAGTTCTTTGCGAGATGAAACGGTTCAAGCTCTCTTATGCACACGTAGTTGGTTACATGGTTTTGTTGGTAAGTTTTTTTAAGCTTTATCATTTTTAGAATTTAAAATTAAGTCATTGATTTATATAAAAATTCATAACAAAGTCTATTTTTTATTTTAGATTATGATAATGAAGATGATGATGATGAGCGGGAGGCTATCAATTTTGAAGATGTAAAGCTTTCTCAAGGAGGATTAAATGTCAATGTTGATGCCAAAATATAGGATTTTAAATATATCGTTGTTACTGTTGGACTTTCTTTGTTATTTGTGAAGTTTATTTTTGTTGGACTTTTTTATTGTCTCTATTGTTGGACTTTCATTGTTTCTATTGTTGGACTTGCTTATTTTTTTATGTTCTTATTGGACTTTAAATATATCTCTATATCACTATATGAACTCAAGGAGACTTTAAATATATCTCTATTTGAACTGAAGGAGTTTTTTTATGTTTTGTACGGGAACTAATTCTAAAGTTCTCTTTTACAACATTGATTATGTTTATTATATTTTCAATCATAGCCTAATGTTTTCAATACAAAGTTACAAACACTTAGGTTGATTGAAAATAAATATGTCCTGGTCGGCTGATCCACACATATATACAATGCTATTAGCCTATAGTCACTTTTAGGAACTTCAAAATAAAAATGATTGAAAATAAAATTTTTTAGCGAAAAATGCCGAGCCAGCCCGCATAAGCCCACAGCCCGCATAGGACTGGGCTTGGGTACTTATTTTACAGCCCATATTGATTCCGGGCCTTTTTGGCCCGGCCCTATAGAGCCCTAGCCCGCCATGGGCCTTTTTTGCCACCTCTAGCTGAAACACATGACACTAGGCAGCTGGCACAAGAAATGGTTGAGGATCCGGGAAGCAAGGGAGCCGGGAAAAGCTAAAGGATTCGCATAACAAACTCTAGGCTCAAGCAGTGGTTGATCTTGAGGAAAAAATAAATTGGGAGAGCCATTAAATACTAGTCACAATTATTTTATAATTTATAATTATTAATACATCATTTTATTACTTAAATACGTAAAGTAAGTAAACATCTAAATTGTGAAATCTTAGTTAGTGTTTGCTCATCTTGCAATGGTGTGATGCACACAAAGGAGATTAGGAAGCTTGAAGCGAATACATGGAAGAAAAAAACATAGTTATAGTGTGCCCTAATGGTGTTGAGTTGAAAATGATACTCGTTTTGATGAAGTTGTTTAACTATTTAAATATTTTTCAAATCAATAGAGTCTAATAATAATGTTCCACAATAAAATATATGATAGTCAGTGAGCTTTGCATGTAATATATATATATTTTATTTTAAGGATGTCATATATGATTTTTATTTAACTATTTGAATATTTTTAATTCAATAGGGTCTAATAATAATGTTCCACAAAATAAAATATATGATAGATTATGAATTTTACATGTAATATATATTACACAATTTATTTAAGGGTGCAATACATAATTTCTTATATATAAAAAAAAGTAAAGAAAAAAAAATTGGGGGGAGCCGTGGCTCTCCCCCGCCCCAGGGCTCAAGGACTTTGTGTGAGCAAGGGTATAAGAGAGAAAATAGGAATTTAGAAAAGGGTGGTTATGATGACAGTAAAGATTCCTCTCTCTGAATTGTACCTTTCCCTTTGTCTTCTTCCTATCTTTTCCAGCTTTCTTACTAGACTTAGCACTTTTAGCATTTTACTCGAATTCAGTGTACTAATGCCTTCCTAGAATATACTCTGAAAGTTGACATCTCAATACTTGCTAATACAATAATACAGTACACTTGTCTCTTACTCATTTATTGCTTTATTAAATTGCTTCTTACAAATTGGTGCTTTCATCAACACCATGGCAGAGGGTGCCCGTTTGAAGGAAATGCAAGCTCAACTGACCCACCTTACGGAGCTCATGGAAAGGCGCAATGCTGAGTATAATAATCGAGCTAGCTTGACCGATGCTTCCAACAATGCACACATGGAGCGCATCGAAGTCGCACTCGAGGCCTTAACTTGAAAGCTCCAAGTATCTCCTTCCTCTTCCTATGGTGCGTGGAACTCTTACAAAGACTCAGGTAAACTCCCATTTCAGACTCGCAGTGTGAAACTCGATTTTCCCCGTTTTGATGGAAAACACCCCTTGGAATGGATCTTCAGGGCAAAGTTTTTTTTTTTACTATTATGAACCCCCGATTCGGATCAATTGACTATTGCAGCTGTTCATTTGGATCAGGAAGTTATTCCTTGGTTCCAAATGATGCAACGGTCTAATCCATTCCAATCATGGAAAGCTCTTACTCGTGCCATTGAGCTAGACTTTGGCCCTTTTATGTTTGATTGCCCAAGAGCTACTTTGTTAAAGATGACCCAAACGGGTTCTGTGTCCGGTTACTACATGGAATTCACCTCATTTTCCAATCGGGTCTATGGTTTGAGCCCTAAAGCTTTGCTCGATTGCTTTGTTAGTGGCCTGCAAGACAACATTCACAGGGATGTAATGGCTCAGAGCCCTGCTACCTTGCTTAAGGCTGTGTCCCTAGCCAAGCTGTTTGAAGAAAAGTACCAACCACCACCCAAACCTTCTTACTCAAATTAAACACCACCCACAAATTCACCCTCAACACCTCACAGTACCACCAAAAATTCTCTGGGGTCACTCCCACTTCCCCTACACAACACCATAAACCCACCTTACCCCTATTACTTCCAACACCAAAAATAAAACCCTTTAGCCCATAGAAACCCACAAATATCAAACATATAACCCCATCAGAAATGCAAATTAGGCATTAAAAGGGCCTTTGCTATTATTATGATGATAAATTTTCCTTCAAACATTTGACCTAGGAAACATCTCATGCTTCTACAAGTTGATGAGAACTTCACCTCGGACCCTACACCCGATCCCCCTTGACCTGACCCAAGCCGAGTTTGAAGTCCAACAAATGGAACTACATTTGTCTTTAAATGCCTTACAAGGAGCAAATGGTGTGGGCACCATCAAATTTTCAGGTCACATAGGCAAAATTAGTATTCAAATCTTGCTTGATGGTGGGAGTTCTGACAATTTCTTGCATCCCAGGCTTGCACACTTCCTACGCCTACCCATTGAACCAACCCCATTTTTCAAAGTGTTAGTTGGGAATGATAATACACTTGCAGCAGAGGGACTGGTCAAACACTTAACTATCGAGGTACAAGGCCATGAGCTACACATTCCTGTGTATCTACTGCCAATGGTGGGGGCAGACCTCATCCTTGGTGCTGCTTGGTTACCCACCCTTGGCCCACACATAGCGGACTATGCCTCATTGAGTCTCAAATTTTTCAATGAGGACTAGTTTATCACATTGCAAGTGGACAAACTTGTGCTTCCTGCTCAAGCACAATTCCATGACATAAGAAGGTTGCACCTAACCAATTCCATCTCTGAACTATTTACTATCCAATTGGCAGACCCTAATACTACTCAGGACCAACAATTGGAACTACCCGACAACTTGGCTCCTGGATTGGTCACTCTCCTCATTGCCTATAAGGCCATTTTCAACAAGCCTACCGGTCTGCCTCCCAACAGACAACAGAACCATGCCATTACCCTGAGAGAAGGCTCCAACCCTGTCAAGGTGAAACCTTACAGATATCCTCACAGTCAGAAAGAAAAAATTGAGAAAATGATCCAGAAAATGTTATAACAAGGTATTATCCAACCTAGTACTAGTCCTTTCTCGCTCCCATTTTATTAGTCAAAAACAAAGATGGTACTTGGAGATTCTACACTGATTATCGAGCCTTAAATGCATTTAATATTAAAGATAGTTTTCACATGCCTAGTGTTGATGAATTACTTGATGAATTACTTGGTGCTAAATATTTTTATAAGCTTGATCTTAGGTCTGGCTTTCACCAAATATTGGTTAAACCTGAAGATAGGTATAAGACAGCTTTTCGAACACACCATGGCCACTATGAATGGCTTGTCATGCCTTTTGGCCTTATGAATGCTCCAACAACTTTCCAATGTCTCATGAATCAAGTGTTTAATCAAGTGTTTCAAGAAGTTCTGAGAAAGTTTGTCCTTGTCTTCTTCGATGATATATTAGTTTACAGCCCTACATGGAAGGATCACTTAATTCATCTGGAAGCTGTTTTGTCTAAATTGCAGCAGCAGGTTCTATTTGTGGACCGGGCCAAATGCTCTTTTCGGCTATCAGAGGTTAATTATCTCGGGTATACCATATCAGCGCAAGGGGTTGCAATGAACAAACAGAAAATCCAAGATGTTTTGAATTGGCCTACTCCCACCAATGTTAAACAATTGCGTGGTTTCCTTGGCTTGACAGGATATTATCGAAGGTTCATCAAGTCATATGCATCCTTAGTTGCTCCACTTACTGCCCTTTTGAAAAAATAGGCTTTTTCCTGGAACGATTCAGCAGCTGATTCTTTTCTGCACTTGAAGAAAGCACCCACGTCAGCCCCGGTTCTAGCACTGCCAAATTTCCAGCAACCTTTTATTCTTAAGACTGGTGCTTCCGGAGTGGGTGTTGGTTCTCCTTAGTCAAAATGGCCATCCAATTGCATTTTTCTCTAGAAAGTTTGCCCCACGAATGCAAAAACAATCATCTTATACCAGGAAATTTTTAGCTATCACTCAGGCATTGGCTAAATTCTGGCACTACCTTCTTGGTCACAAGTTTATAATTAGAACAGATCAGGAAAGCCTCAGAAGCTTGATAGATCAGTCTCTTCACACACAGGAGCAACATGCTTGGTTGCATAAATTCATAGGCTATGATTTTACCATTGAATACAAGCCTGGCAAGGGCAATCTTGCTGCTGATGCCTTGTCCAGATTGTTCTTGATGGCATGGTCTGAACCGCAGAACTAGTTTTTACAGGATTTGAGGGTGGCAATTTCCAATGATGAGGAACTGAGCTGCATTTTTGGCCTCTGTCAGCGTCACAGTACTGCTAACCTGAATTACTCCATCCGGGTTGGTTTATTATACTGGAAAGATCGATTAGTAGTACCTGCTTCCAGCTCTCTCAAAGACAAAGTCCTACATGAGTTCCATAGGTCCCCCATAGGGGGCCATGCTAGTGTGGCTACGACTATGGCCAAAATTATGTCCCAATTCTATTGGCCTAATATGAAAACTGATATCAAACTATTTGTTCAAACATGCTCCGTATGCCAACTAGCTAAAACTGCTACAACATTACCGGCTGGCTTGTTTCATCCCTTGCCCATAGCATATCAAGTGTGGGAAGACATAGCCATGGACTTCATCACCAGTTTACCTCTTTCTTTTGGTTACACTGTGATTATGGCGGTGGTGGATCGACTCTCTAAATATGGCCACTTCATGGACAATATTGTGAAACTACATGGTGTGCTTAAGTCCATTGTATCGGATTGGGATAAGGTTTCCACAAGCAAATTTTGACAACACTGATGCAACTCTGGCAAGTGTACCAGATCGATGCAAGTAATAAAACACGACAAGTATTTACCGAGGTCGAACTCAGGGATTGGAAGACCAATTATAACATAATTCAAGGAAATTCAAAACAGTTTGACCAAGTCAACAAGAGCAGTTGGTTGAGAAGAGAGATAACTATCCAATAACAATCAATTATCAAATAACAATTATCTAAAACTAACAGACAACGACAAGATTCAAATTTAGCTAAAGCTCTAAGGTCAGGAATCCACCTACCCAATCATGCAAGTTACCCAAGTGATTATTCTCTTATCCCTATGTTCAATTTCTTTGCCAATCAAAACCCTCAATTATCCTAATGTCTCTTCCGATGTTCAAAAAGGCATACCTAAACATGGAAATTACCTATCTTCAGATCCGATAACCCACAGTTAGATTCAATTAAGTTCTTGGCTCCCTATCGTGATTGCACCGATCTCCTACTCTATTCCAGTCGTACTCAATCCGTGTTCCTAACCCAAGTCCTAAGCACGAATCTCCTTCTAGTCTCAACGCACTATACTAGTTAACCACGGTACCTTTGGATTAACGCAAACAAATCAGAGTTAAGAAACAAGAATTGAGATGAGGGAATAAGAAAACATCACATGGAATTAACTATGCCGTCAAGAGTGGCTTCATCGTTCCCTTAGAAAAGAGGATTAGTTCCTCATAGAAACAGTAACAACGCCAGAGACGAAAGAATTCATCTAAAACAAGAGAAAACTAAACAAAATCTGTGTAAAACTATGAGAGACGCAGCTCCAAAGAAACAAGAAACAATATATATCAAAAGTCTATCCCTAATCCTATCCCAAAACAAACTTATAAACTTCTTATTCTGCTCACCCTCGTGAGGCGAGTCCTCAATTTTGGCTTCTTCCTGAGTTTGAATCCTCGTGAGCCAAGGCTTTGCTCACGAGGCGAGCCTGAGTGGTCTTCAAAATCTTGTGTTTGGCTTGCTAGGCGAGTACTTCCTCGTGAGGCGAGGCTGAATGGGAGCATTTTCCTGCTCAGACTGCTCTTCTGGCTCGCGAGGAGAGCAATGCCTCGCGAGGCGAATTTCCTTTTTTGCCTTTAAGCTTGTTTTCTTCAAGTTTTCTTGCTTCCTCGAGCTTCACTTTTAACCTAAAAATAAAAGTAGCATTAAAATGCTTTATTGACTCAAAATTAACCAGGAAATCCTAAAAATCAACTAAGAGACTCAGAATGTTGCTTAGGGACAAAAGAAGCCAAATTTGGGTAGTTAGCGAGGTTAAATCGCTCAAATGGTATAAAAACCTTAGCCTTTCTAGCTATAAAACTAGATAACCTGGAGGCTTATCAAACACCTCTTCCACCTCCAAGGTACTACTCTTGCCATGAGCTCGGCCTATCACTTAAATCGGATCGATGGCCTAAAACAAATGCCTTGAGATGTACTTGTGCTGGTTCACTTTTCAAAACCCCAAAACTTGGTTCAAGAGCTTAGCTTGGGGAGAGTATTGGTACAATACAAGTCTCCAAATCAGTTTGGGCATGACACCCTTCAAGGCCTTGGATGGCTGAGACCCTCCTACTCTCACACGCTACTTTGCCACTGCTAATGATCCACCTGATTTGCAAGCTATGTTACAGCACCATGACCAGTTGCTTTCTCAGCTTAAACAACATTTGCTGCGTGCCCAACATATTATGAAAAACCAAGCAGACAAGAAGAAGAGAGATGTACAATTGGAATTTGGTGATCTAGTTTTGGTCAAGCTCCAACCTTATAGACAAAACTCTATTGCACTGCGCATGAATCAAAACCTCGGAATGAGATTCTTTGGGCCTTTCCCCATCATTGCCAAGATAGGTTCGGTGGCCTACAAGCTTCAACTTTCGGAGACTGCCCACATCCATCCAGTCTTCCATGTCTCATAATTAAAACGATTTAAAGGAGCACTCATTGCTCCCTATATACCTCTGCCTCTTTTGACTTCAGACCTGGGTCCTATTTTGCAACCAGCAACAACACTTGACAGTAGGACTATCCTCAAAGGTGAAGTACAGGCTCCTCAAGTCCTGGTTAAATGGTCCAATTATCCCAACTCTGAAGCAACCTGGGAAGACAAGATGGACTTGCAACTCAACTATCCCAATTTCAACCTTGAGGACAAGGTTGCTTTTAATGAGGCAAGTATTATAATGAGGCCAAAGGACATAAATGACAATTTAGCAGCAGAAACACGTGACACTAGGCAGCTGGCACAAGAAATGGTTGAGGATCCAGGAGTCAAGGGAGCCAGGAAGAGCCAAAGGATTCGCATAACAAATTCTAGGCTAAAGGACTTTGTGTGAGCATGGGTATAAGAGAGAAAATAGAAATTTAGAAAAGGATATGTATGATGACAGTAAAGATTCCTCTCTCTGAATTGTATCTCTCCCTTTGTCTTCTTCCCATATTTCCCTTTCTTACTAGACTTAACACTTTCAGTACCTTACTCGAATTCAGTGTACTAATGCCTTCTTAGAATATACTATGGAAGTTGACATCTTAGTACTTGCTAATATAATAATACTGTTCACATGTCTCTTACTCATTTGTTGCTTTATTAAATTGCTTCTTACACCATATCAATAATATAAAAGGAGGATAAGGTATACACCAACTCTTACAAAGAGTTTAGAAGCAATCTTAAGAACCGACCCGAAAACATTATAAGGGAGCATTGCACTAATCCGAAAAAGAAAAATTACAACCAAAATGAGCAGAAAACTAGGACCAAAACCCCACCTTAATAATGTTTAGTAATCCTAAAAGATCAACACATATACAATATTTCTAAAAATAGACACAATCTGAAGAAACCAAATAGACATGACAGTCCCCAAATAATAAGTCCAGCATGCTTAGCCTTGTTACCGGATAAATACTGATTTCCACAATTGGTTAATTATTTGACAACAACTGCCGAGGGGTTTGTTTTTCATGTTGATTTAGAGCAGTGTAATAGACATACTGGTTTTGGTTTTGTACAATCAGTATGGTAGTTACATTTTGTCTCCTTAGGTTTATCTTGTAATCATTTTCTTGTATACGGGTTTGAGTACCCTTGTACTCGTTTAAACATACTTTGGCTTATAAAACAAAAAATGCCAACGTCACTTAGCAAGAAAAGAAAGATTAAACCACTCTTAAGTTTTTTTATACTTAGACCACCCTTTGTAAGGCTCACAAACAATATCCCAACTAACCCTAATGGACATTTGTAACACCATCACCACGTCCCTAAAGAAAATTCCTTTGAATTCAAGTTCAAGTAGCCAACACTTTTGAGAGCTTAAAAAAAGAGATAATAAATTGGTAGGCTACTTTACCAACAAAAAAAATTGGTGGGCTATATAACAAACGCATTGATGAGAACACAATTCTATCGCCCAAGTCTTCATTCATCTCGAATTAGCACCTATTGAGAAACCAACATATTTAAACTCCTTATTTTACACTTAAGAAATAGTGAAGCAGAATCTAAAAAACTATTTACATTCACTCCAAAGATATCACTCTTATGAAAATTTAATTTCAATCTCGAGGCCAGCACAAAACATCGTAAGATAGCCTTAATAGTCCCCACATTCTTCTAACAAGCTTCGTCAACTATGATAGTGTCTTCCGCATATATATATTGTAAGATTGAAACTTCAGCCCCATTATTACCAAAATTGAAAGTCTTAAAGTGGTCCTTAGATACAGCAAATTACCTCCGTTGCAGTTAGTGCTTATTACACCAAATCTTTTTCTTTTGGGAAATTAATCTGACATTTTTTATTTTATGTATTGTTTTTAACCCAACACCTTTTTTTTTCTGTGAAATTATACATGCATCCCCTATTTATCTATGTAAAGTTCTTGTATCTTTTTCCCCTACAAAGTAAAGTACGTATGTATAAATATTTAATATAAAATTAATAATTAATTATAAATTTTATATATTTATATCTTAATTATAATTTTAATAATAATTATAATATGATATATCAATAATAATTTTAACAAATAATTTCAAATGATAAATAAAAATTATAACTGAATAAAGCAAAATGCTTTTACAAGAGTGCATAATACAAAATGAAATCTACTCCTAAAAAATGTAATAATCCTCTCTATAGCTACGGAATAAATCATCTAAGGATGGGTCCCCCTCATCCCCGGTATGCTGACTACCCTCAGGCTGGGATGACGGTTGCAGCTGCGGCTGAGGGGGTGCGGTGATGGTGCTGGTCCTGGTCCTGCAGGCTGTGAGCTTGTGACTGTGGCTGAGGCATAGCGGCTGCAAAACGCATCATGAACTCTCACTGCTAAGTCGCCATAACCTCCACCGACTGCATAAATTGACGCTCATGCTTCGCGTTAGCGGGCACAACGTCCAACATCTCCTGCTGACGCTCCTCCGCCGCTGCCATTCTCTGCCTAATCTCGGTAATCTCCACAGACTCTTGAGAGTGGCAGCTCCTACTGGATGATGCTCGACTCTGCTGAGTGAAGATGCTGGAGGCCCCGTGTCGATAGTTATTGGCGAGGTCTCCAATACCGTTAATGTGACCCTTCGTGCAGCTAACAACCTCCACCCATGTCTGCAACTCCACTCGGGCCTCCGCCTCTGGGTCCAATGTGGTGGTAGGGGAAGAGAAGGTTGCTTGAGACCGAGCCCGAGATAGCTTAGCCTCATACTCCTCCTGTTATTAACAATAGCGCACATCATGACACGATATATTACC
Source organism: Echinosophora koreensis (assembly GCA_035048595.1). Taxonomy (NCBI): domain Eukaryota; kingdom Viridiplantae; phylum Streptophyta; class Magnoliopsida; order Fabales; family Fabaceae; genus Echinosophora; species Echinosophora koreensis. The sequence goes on from JAPCYP010000004.1 coordinate 6,173,753, forward strand.
ATAATTCGTTATTCAAAAATAAAAATAATTACTGACAAAAAGAGATAAAAATCACATGAGTGCGTCTGGAGCACTCATCTACATACTTGACGGTACCCTTCCAAGTATGGGTATGGGCATGCAGCTCATTTGACTTGATGCTACGACCGAGCTTTTTAGCCTGCAACATAAGAACTTATTATAATTAATAATGATAATAATATTTCACATCATAATAATAAAGCCATATAAAAATGAATTCACAAAAAATGATTTTTTAAGTTACTAGTTGTTTAACATCCTGCTGATTGATGGAACCATTAGTGCGCAGACTCCAACCGATCTCCGAGGCCCTGTTGAGCTTTGTCTGGAATGATATTTTCTTGAATTCAGGTGAAGGCCAGTAAGCACACAGGGTTTCCCAAACTGTAGGGAAAATCCAGTTGGGACGGTGACCCTTAGTACAATGTCTCCTAAGTAAATCGGAGAGGCAGTGGATAGCTTTTTGATGGAAAAGTGTCTCCACCGTGTCATGGTCCTCGATTCTCCATGCGACCTTCTCCTGTATATTAGGAGAACATAGTATTTGTTATAATATTAGTAAATTAAATTAAATTAAATTAAAACTAACCTGAAAATGAAACTAAATTTTAATTTATAAAATACCTTAAAAGCGGCAAAAAATCGATCCCAACCGTCGGTCTTCAAATGGCCCTATGATTTCCAGGCCTGATGATATATTGTGACGTAATAGCATATGTGACGGCCTTCGTGGTCGCCTTCAATTGAAGGAACCTTAATAATAAAACATAGAGAACAACCAAATACACATGCATATAAAATTGTGATAATAAGATAAAATTATTTGAGATATTTCTTACCCTCTACCGACCGGATGAATAATAGCTTGACCGTCACTTGTAACCTCAACCTCCTCATCGCCTGAGGATGATCTAGAGGGTGTATGTCCATGACTCTCCTTGCTGTGATGATCAGGCTGATGATCACCGTGCGAGGGCAGCTCCACCCCTAATGCTTCTGGTTTTCTGGATCTCTCTCTCTATGGGTCTGAGTCTGAAACCCCGGGGTGGGCATCATCGTGATCCCAGGGGAAGTCCCCAAGAACCAAGTGGATGGAACAACAGGTCGGGAGGTGGAGCAATTGGACAGGGTGGTGGTGCAGGATCATGTGTAGGCGTAGGTGTGGGGGGTGGGTGTGGTGTGGGAGCAAGTGGTGGGCAAGTCGGGAGAGCAGATGCAGATGGCGAAACAGTTATCTACAACATATTTATTTTTTTCACTTGTTTTTTATTCAATTATTTATTTAATTTAATTTTAATTGTTTAACTTAATTTTGGTGAGTCAAAAAAAAAACTTATTTTTAATGTCATTAACTTTTAATTTTGTTTAACTTAATCCTATCATATCGCAGTAGCCACTATCCATTTACCTGCATAGTGTCGTGACTGTAGCCACCATATAGGGAAAAGCCTAACTACTAACACTAACTTCTTCTCTCTTCACATTTTCTCATGTATAAGGAAAAGCTTGTCATAATTTTATTTTTATTGTTCTTTATTTCTTTACGTTTTATTTATGTGTATGCTCAGTGGGATTCGCACCTAGGTCTAGTTTTCTATCTCAAGATAAAATAAGTAAAAATTAAAAAAAAAAAAGATTATGAATGTATTTACCAACATTTTAATGAACACTATAGTTTCTATTTTTTAAGATTATATTTTTTAATGAAAAAAGTCTCTAATCGCCACTGTAAATTATTTCTTAATAAATAAATTTTACATTTTTTAACTACATTAGTTTCATTCCATATGAAAAAATACAATGCTAACAACAACAGTGCAAGCCAAATAAACAGCAGAAAACATAGAGCTAGCAATGTCCAGTAAACAAAACATACAACCAATATATTGCAACAAAAAAAAAAAAACAACACATTATCAGTTTAAGCCCAACAACCAACAGAAAAAAAAAGCATAGATGAGATGGTTGTCGGAGTGTACCTCGTTGTGGTTGCCGGAGTGGTGGTCGGAGCAATGCGCACAGATGACTGTGGCTGGCGGAGTAGTTCTGAAACAGAGAGGGGAGAGTTTCTGGAAAAAAAATATCAACCAAATAGCTAACAAAAACATAGAATGAGAGGCGGGGTAGAGAGGGATAGGACGCACCTTTTCGTTGTGGGTGCCAGAGTGGTGGTCAAAGCAATGCATGGTGGAGAGGATAGGGAAAAGCAAATGGAAGGCAGTGGCACGTGCGGTGGTGAGGAAATGGACGAGTGGCATGGTGGTGAAGGTAGGGCATAGCAGTGGTTAGAGGGTGGGCGATGTCCAGTAGGGGTGTAACGGGTCGGTTTGGTTCGGTTTTAGGTGAGAAAAAAATCCGAACCAATCATTTTTAATTGGTTCAGTTTGGTTCGGGCTAATGATATTTTTCCCTCAAAACCCGAACCGAACCAAACCGATGAAGTACGGGTTGGTTCGGTTCGGGTCATCGGGTTCACTATTAATTTAACATGAAAAAAAATTTAAAAAAACCATTGGCGTAAATTACCCAGTAACCCTAACACAAATCCCCCATTCCTTATCCCCATTCAGCCGCCACCCCTACCCCTTCTTTCTGCTTCATATTATTGATCTTCATCTCTAATCTTTGTTCATCACTTCATCTCCTCCTTGCGATTACAGTGCTTCCATTCTCCTCCTTTCTTATTTTGTAAGCACCAGAAATGTATAGTTCTTCATCTCCTCCTTGCGAAACGCACAGTATTGGACGGAGAACGACGGCGCCTCGACGGAGCTGCTTGGACGGAAGACGACTTGGATAAGGATGAAGCACGATGGAGAAGCCTGACCAAGAAGCACGACTTTCTAGTGGTCTGGTCACGACGGAGGAGCGACGAGCGAAGGACACCGACTGCCTGGTCACGGTTGTTCCCTGTGTGCGACGGTGGCGGTTAGACTGAGAGAGATCGAGATGGTGAGAAGACAGACATGTGCGATGGTGAGTGAGAAGTGAGAGTGAGTGATTTACTGATTTCTGATATTCAAAGTTGGATTAGGTCAGGAATTGGGGGAAAATAGGATGGTCGGGTCGGGTAGTTGGTTTTAGGAATTAAAATTCAATACCCAAACCAAACATGATTGGTTCCCATCGGTTCGGTTCGGGTTTTTACCCGAACCAATTAACTTCGGTTTTTTATAGGTTGGTTCGGTTCGGATTGGTCGGGTTTACCCGGTCCACTTACACCCCTAATGTCCAGTGACGGCCGGTTGTGGAGAGGAGAGGTGAAGAAAGGAAATGCAGAAAATGAAAGGGAATAGGAGATGAGTGAGTACTTAAGTGACGGGTTTCTGTCACAAACCACATCACCTCATAAATCCAACAGTTCGTTACCGATGGTAGAAACAGTCGCAAAGTCCAGTACATATTACCTACAACACAGGTCGTCGCAAACGTTACCGATGGAAGAAACGGTCGCAAAGTCGAGTACCTATTACCGAAGGCTAGGTCGTCGATAAGGATCCAAGACCGTGGGTAATTTGGCTCTCAATATTTCGCAGAAATGCGTGCAAAACATTTGAGACGGATTTAAACCGTCCCAGAATTTAAAGTCGTCAGTAAAGTTAAAAAAAAATAAACCGTTACAGTTACCGACAGCTATGTCTGTCGGTATTGGTTAAATTTTCGACCACCCCGTGCCCGTCGATAATGGGCCATTGGAAATCGTGCGGATTCTTGTAGTGAAAGGTCAATTATCAACTAAACTCTAAATGATTACTTGATAATAAATATTTTTTTCTTCATAAAACATAGCATTTTTTTTTTTTTGACAAAAAACACAACATTTATCATAAGAATATAAAAGGTACCCTAACCCATATATAGTTACTTAAGAATAATTATTAAGTGAAGTAGAAGTGCTTGTAGCCTTGTAGTGCTCATCATCTACAGTCTCCTTGGTGAAAGTTGGTGACTGATAGGAATTCATTTGGGCTCATTTGGTCGTATGGTTGTGTCATTAAGCTAAAGATTTGCAGCATGTTTGTTTTGCGTTTTGCCCAGCGCAACGGAGGAAAACCGAGTCCCGAGGCAGCCAAAACGGAGTTTTCTCAAAGCAAATATTCTGAGCGTTGCGGGAACGGAGAAATCCAACGGAACAGTACTCAAATACAAACAGGCCCTTGATCATTTGAAGTCTGACGTGGTGGGGTCTCTTAAAGCTATAGTGGCTATTGTGGTTGATTTTGGCTATATATGGGTTAGTGTACAAATCTTCTTTGATTCTTTTGTATATGGGTTAGAGTACGCATTGTATTCTCATTCAATATTTGCTTATGAAAAAAAAAGTGAAGTAGAAGTGGACTGCTATTTTAGATAAATATTAGCTGAAATCTTAGGAATTTAAATTTTGGAATTGCTATTTTATTTTGGGAAGATTTTACCTAACCATCACTCATAATCTAAAATTACTTAAGCATTTGATGTTTACAGAAAATTATTGCTAACTTATTACAGAATTTAATGTAAAATCTATGTATTAATACTGTTTGATTTTACTATCTACATAATAAAATAAGTAATTAAAATAATTGTGCTGTAAATAAAGATTTGTTTTCATGCAGAATTTTTGTATATTTTTTAATAAAAACTTAAGAAGCGAACGTCGTCTACAAGTAATAAAAGAGATTTATATATGTAATATAGTATTAAAAATAAAATTGACTGTAAACTTAAGAATTTGAAAAACACACTCACCCTCTGCTTGACCGTAACTTAAGTATGGAATATAATATTTCTAATATTTGACCCTAGAGTATATTAAAATTTTGACTTTGAAATTATTGTTATTTGCTTACAGTAATTTCTAAATTGATTAAAAAATATTATAAGAAAAGTGATTTTTCCGGTGTATGTATGAAGCCGAAAATGCACTTGTCTATATGACACACACAAAGCTTGACCGTAACTTAAGTTGGGAATATAATATTTCTGATATTTGATTGATCCCACAGCATATTAAAATGAGTTTTCTGATCAAAAAAATATTAAAATGAGTTTGATTTTAGAATCAAACATTTTTTAATAATATTATAATTTATGATTGACGGTATAAAATATCTTTATACTAACAGAACTTATATACCAATTAAATCCTATTACATGCTCATAAAAAAAATTAAATCCTATTACAATTTTGCCTTTGAAATTATTATTATTTTCTTACAATTTAATTCCTCAATTAATTAAAAAATACTTTATAAGAAAGGCGATTTTTCCGGTGTCCATGAATTTGAATGCACTGATGTCTAATTGTCTATCTTATTATCAGGCCTAATTAGAGTGCAACAAGCACGCTTATCAAAAAAAGAAAAAAGAGATGGACCTAAAAAAAAAAAAAGACTGCAACAATGTGTGATCCAAGTGGCTAGTGGCTTGAGTCCTTTAACCATGTGTCCAGGGTTCGGATCCTGGTAATTGAAATAGAACTACATTTGTGGGTAGGAGAGTTGTCCTTTAACTAATACTCTACATCCTCGGGGGATTAGTCTTATAGCTACCGGTTGTAGGGATAACCTGAGTTCCATCTTGGACCTACAAAAAGAATTGCTTTGGTTAAGCATCACTTCGGGTTCAGTTTAAATAAGCTAATTAACATTTTTTATATTCGTAGAAGAAATTTATTAATTTAAAAGTGATTGTGTGAAATAAAATTATATAAAAAAATAAAACAAATAAATATTTATTTTAACAAGTGACAAAATTTCTAAAATATTGAGGGAGTATTTTGTCGCCCTTGTGGTCCTACTCGGCTCGATGGATTAGTCTCTACAATTACGTGTGGATGATACCCTGGATAACAAAAAAAAATTACTAAGATATTTAATCATGTAGGATATATCGATACTCTTCTAGCTTAAAAAAATAGAGAAATCACCTAATTTATTTATATTTTTTTTGACAGGAGAGAAATCACCTTAATTTAATTGTGGTCAACCGACGAAATAAATAAAGAGCTCCACTATTAGGAAACGAACTTGACGAATGTATGTTAATTGAAATTGATAGAGAAAACGGAATACACTTGAAAAGATAAAAGTGAGACAGTGAAATAAATAAAGTCTTTTGATCAGAACATTCGTAGAACAGTTACGAAATAGTTTTCGTAACATTTAGCATTTCTGATAAATTAATAGTAAAAAAATGGTAGTTAGGACAATTGATTAAAAAATTTTTTTAATTAATTACGAAATTGTAAGATGAAACTTCACTTTTAATATGAAGTGGTGTATTTGTCTAAAAAAGGAATTATAGGTTAAAATTTCAAAAAAAAAAAAAATCTCAAATTGAGCATATATGATAATAAAAAAAATTAAATGAGTGCTAGCCATCATTCGAAGGAATTGTGCTCACTTCTTTTTCATAGCACACATCAGCTGAAAGGCACTTTTATTTTTTAAAATCAATTATTTACAATAATGTAACTTTAATACATTGTCATGGTGACTTTCTTTTAACTTTAATACACTAGATTTTGTACTCATGTGATGGACTAACGTATTATGTATTATTATCATTATTTTACAATGTTGTGTATTTTAAATGTTAAAAATAATAATTTACAAAAATGTTAAAAATAATAATTCAAAAGAGCAATAAAGAAGTATTCCTCTAGCATTTGAAACGAAAAACATTACATGGTTTTTTTGTTGGAGACTTCTAAATTTGAAAACATTGATATTATTAAAAGTTGTGTGATAGAAAGACGTATTATGTGTGGTTATTTTACATTATTTTTGTATTTTTAAATGTTGAAAATAACAAATTAAAATATCAACGAATAAGTATTTATTTATTATTTGAAATGAAAATTTATCGCATTATTTTTTTGTTTTTGTTCCGGAATTCTAAATGTTAAAACACTTATATCATGAAAACACTGATATCATTCAAGCATTTAAATATGAAAAATTAACAGTAAAAGAGGCAAAAATTGTGAGATATAACATCATATTTTGGTTTAATGTAAATGACATTGAGAAGATTGTTTATTTGAAGCATATAATTGAATGCTATCATAATAATATTTATCATACATATAGATACAATCGATGTCCATAAACAAACTTCAACATCAAACTGCAGCATCATCTTAATTTGGTTATTGTATTTTTTAATCCATTTAACGAAAATGTAAAGCACATAAACTCCATAGTGACCAAATGCACAATAAGAGTTCAGGAATGACATCTATTTCCTTGTTACCATATTCACTAATTACATAACATACCTCCAATAGTCACCAATGTTTGTTAAAATTTTGATAAATGTAGGTGATCAACTTGTAGCCCATCTTAAGCATACAAATGCAATTGCATTAGCGTCAGAATTTTTGACCCACTGTTGTTCGAGACAAATGACAATTGTATGGATCATTTGGTAATTCAAAAAATACTTTCAACTCAAAGAAAATTATTGTTGAACTGAAATTATGTAAATTCCTAAATTATTACATATAAAACATACTTTAAAAATTTATTACAAAAAAAATAGTCCACAATTATTTGTAGCTTAATGTTTTGGAAAGTAGCAATGACAACGCTCAGTGTGTCTTGAAGGTATTGGGAAAACAAAATTTGAGTATATCCAATTGGAAAACATTTTTTTTTAGGGTGCATCCAACATTTTCCAGAGACCCCCGGAACATTAGGTTAGGTTATGTACCGATGGATTCAATCCTTTTGGTCAATATGGAAAATCTTACTCTTGTTGGCCAGTTATAGTAACTCCGTACAATCTCCCCCCTGGTATGTACATGAAGATGGAGTTTATGTTCCTGACGGTTTTAATTCCGGGCCCGTCTAACCCGAAATCCCAGATTGATGTATACTTGCAGCCGCTCATTGAAGAGTTGACATTTTTGTGGAATGATGGTGTATTGACTTATGATACTGATTTAACGCATAATTTCATGATGAAGGCAGCGTTGATGTGGACGATAAATGACTTTCCGGCTTATGTGATGTTGTCGGGTTGGATGACTACAGGGAAGCTTGCGTGCCCAATATGTATGGAGCGATCAAAGGCGTTTACACTTAAGCACAGTCGAAAGACATGTTATTTTGACTGTCACCGCCAATTCCTTTCTGCCGATCATCCTTATAGGAGGAATAAAAAAGGTTTCAAGAAGCGATGTGCTGAGAACTCACCCCTCCTCCACGTTTATCTGGTCCAAATATATGGCGAAGAGTGAGCTCATTACCATGAATCGCAAAGAGGACAGAATCCAGGCTATGGTGTTGAGCATAATTGGACTAAGTAAAATATATTTTGGAGTTTGCCTTATTGGAAAACACACCTACTCTGTCATAACATCGATGTCCTGCACACTAAGAGGAATGTGTTTATGAATGTGTTTGACACTGTTATGGACATCAAAGGGAGGCCAAAGGATACTAATAAAGCTCGGTTGGACTTAGCAGAAATATGTAACCGCAAGGAGCTTAAGATGAAAGATCGTGGTGGTGGCAGGCTTTTCAAGCAGAAGGCAAGTTATGCTCTGAGCAAACTATAGAAAGTAGCTATTTGCAAATGGGTTAAAGAACTAAAGTTGCCTGATAGGTATGCCTCAAATTTGGGCAGATGTATCGACGTTAGGGAAGGAAAGTTACATGGAATGAAAAGCCATGACTGTCACATATTCATGCAGCGTTTGCTTCCTATTGCGTTCGACTCATTACCAAAACCTGTTTGGACCCCACTTGTTGAGTTTAACCACTTTTTTAGGGAGTTGACGTCACAATACTAAATCTGGAACAATTACGGGCCATGGAAAACAATATACCTGTGTTGCTATGTAAGTTAGAGCAAATATTCCCGCCTAGCTTCTTTGATTCAATGGAGCATCTTCCAATTCATCTCCCGTATGAAGCAAGAGTTAGTGGACCGGTCCAATATCGTTGGATGTATCCCTTTGAGAGGTAAATAACTAATTCACCTCATTTATTCCTTTATTTATTCTATCGATTGTTGTCCTCATTTATTCCAAAATTTTTCCTGCTTAGGTTCTTACACTCCCTCAAAAGCAAAGTCAAGACCAAGTCTAAGGTAAAGGGTTCCATTTGTGAAGCCTATTTGGTGGAGAAGACTTCTACCTTTGCCACTTATTACTATCCACCTGAAATGGAAACAAGAAGGACTAGAATGCCACGTAATGTAGATGCAGGTGAAACTTCTTCATCTAGTCCTCCGATATCATGTTTCAATTACTCGGGCATGCCTGGTGACAAATCAAAATCCTATTTCATGGAGCAACATGACATTGACGCAGCCCACTTGTACATTCTACAAAATTGTGACGAGGTTGAGCCATATGTAAAGTAAGTAACATTCATACTAGTTTTTAACACCTTGTTCAATAATTAACAATGTTGTACTAAAGTATCTAGTTTTTGTCCTGTAGTATGTCTGAATTTCTAAAGGAACTCCACCCAGACATTCCAGAGGATCGAATAAACCAGGAGATTACCAAACGGTTTCCCACGTGGTTCAAAGAATATGTAGGTTAACACTTGTTATTAATTATATACAATACATGTCCTGTAATTAATGTCTTATATATGTTATAATCATTTGTAATGTATTAGGTTCTAAATACAACCAATAATGTTGAAGAACCACTATTGCTTAATCTGGCGTGGGGGCCTAAGAGAAAGGTTACCCCATTTTGCACATATACTGTGAATGGTTACAAATTTCGTACACAAAAATAGATTGAAGGCATGCTATCATCCAACTATGGTGTGTGTGTGTGTGTGTGTGTGTGTGTGTGTATGTGGTACAGCTGGTCAATTAGAAAGTGACTTTTATGGAGTTTTAACTGAAGTTGTTGAAATGGAGTATACCGGTTTGCACTCATTGAAGATAGTTCTCTTCAGGTGTGATTGGTTTGACGATACTCCAGATATAGGGACAAAAGTAGATAATAAGTATGGAATTGTCGAATTAAGGCAATCGCGAAGATATACTAAGGCGTATGACCCGTTCATATTTGCACAACAGGCCAGACAGGTTTATTACACGCGATACCCTGAGGGTCATCATGGTTGGTTGGGTGTCATCAAGACAAAGGCTCGCAGTACAATCTCAGATAATACAGTCAGTCAGGCTGAAATAGAGGCTCCATACCAAGATGATATTATTGCAGAGCTTCAAGTGTTACGAAATATAGATGCTGATATCATCGACGAATGTCTTGTCGATGTTGGGGGCGGCGGGGAGGAAATTGACACGGTGTTATTGAATCAGTCTGACTTGGATGAATCAGACAAGGATACATATATATCAAGTGAGAAAGAGAGAGTGAGAGCGATTTCAGTGATACAGATTCATCTAATTAGGTAACTCATGTATAAAAATGTTTTTTATATTGATTGTTTATTTTGAATTAATCTACATTGCATTATATATATATTGTTTTCTTTAAGTTACTTAAATGTGATATGAAACAAATTCATTGAAACAGATGGCAGACTCAACTAGGGGTGGTAGAGGTGGTCGTACTGGAGGGCGAGGTGTAGTTCGTTCTTCTCCTGGGAGAGGTCGTGCTGGGAGATCATCTCCCATGACCCACACACCTTCATCTGACCAGCATGTGACAGGCACTACGACGGGACAGACGATTCCGAGTGTTGCATCGGTTGCCACTACCCCTGTCCATGATGTCGGGACGTCATCAGCACCACCACCACCACCACCATCATCGTCGCAGTCAAATGCCACAGATAGAGCTTTACCGAGGAGGTTGATCAGGCCTTTTACTTAATTTTTTTCATTTTATGACATTGTTTAAAAACATAATTGCATGATGGTTTTTCCAATCTTAGGTTGACACCTCAGAAGGAAACTACTGATGAGATATCGAAGATCATCAAGGAGAAGTTTGAGGAGTCATGGCCCACATGGACTTCAGTAGATGGTGACGTGAAGGATATGTGGTACAGAGAGTTTAGGGTAAATTAAAATTTAGTTACTTACGCACATTTAGTTTATACTTTGCATTATAAATATTTTGAATTATTATATATGTTATGTTTGTCTAATATGGACGTAACCCATGCAGAAAGTGTTTACTTGGGACCCGCATCATGAGAATATGATCAGGAAGGGTTTTGATCATAGGGGTGCAATGATAATGAAAAATACAATGTACAAGTTGAGGAAAGGGACATATAAGGGGAAGTGGATGGTACCTGACGTGCTACAGGGACTACAACAACATTGGGCTAGTGAGGATTTTCAAAAGAGGAGTGACATCGCCAAACAGAATAGGGCAAAGGATAGTGGAGCATTAGCCTACACCGGAGGGTCGGTCGGGGCAGGAGATCATTTTGAGAGGATGGTACGTACTGTAGTTTATTTTAATTTATTTTCTATTTAATTATTTTATTGTGACTCATGTTGTGCTAATTTATTTTAATTTGCAGACTCAGCAGTTTGCCCGACCCCTACTGCTTATGAGCTCCTTGAAAAAACAAAGAAGCTGAAGTCAGGAGAGTGGGCGAATGATAAGGCAAAAAACATTTCTATGAGTATAAAAAGGAAACCTTACTTAAAAATTAATTAGTTTAATTATGTTCGACTTATTATTTGTTAATAATTGTTAATGATATTATAATCAATTTTATTTTGTAGGAAAAATATGATCATGCCCTAGCGGATGCCCATACACGTGCCTTACAGGAGGGTGGTTCTTCTTCTAGCCAGGAGCAGCACTCTCCAACCTCTGTTGATTCGAATGCCATATTTTTGGAGGTTGTTGGAGGTAAAAATAAGTAGGGGCATGTGTATGGGCTTGGGCAGTTAGGTAGTCATTATGTGGCCATGTCGTCCCGTTCATCTGGAGACACTGGCATGGCTAGCGACGTTCCTCCGGAGGTCGTAGAGCAGATGCAGCATCATACTACACGACTGACTGAGGAGCTCGCCAAGAAGGATGCTAGGCAGAAGACCTTGGAGGCTGAGATTGATGAGCTTAGAGGCACCACTGGATACATCTTGTCTCACCTGCATCTTCAGCTGCCTGTACCACCACCACCATCGCTGCCTGCTGCAGAGGACGGGGAGGAGGACGACGACCTACCTCCGTCATGATCTTGATTATTTTGATTGTACTGTTAAATTTTAGTTGACTATTAGTACTTTTTTGTGGATGTTTCTTTATATCATGAATTTTTGCTTGAAATAATGGTATAGAACTTTAATTTATTTAGGTTAAAATTTTATGGGTGAAAGTACTTTTATTTATTTGCATAACAATTTTATTTAAATGCAATTTTAATTTTTGTTTAAATATTATTATTAGGGTTAATTATAATATTAAAACATTAATAAATTAATTTTCATAATTAATAGAATATTATATTATATTATATTAATAGCAAAAAAAAATTTATAGTATATCATTTAAAATATATATATATATATATATATATATATATATAAATTTATAACATTAGCGACCGAATTAGCCACTACGGTATCGGTCGCTATTTTGGTTATGGTAATTGGAAACCAGCGACCAAATTAGCCACTATAGTGTCGGTCGCTATTTTGGCTAGGCCATTTGGAGATCGAATTAGCCACTACAATATCGGTCGTTATTTTGGCTATGGTAATTCCAAACCAGCGACCGAATTATCCACTACAATATTGGTCACTATTTTGGTTACCATAAGCTCGTGACCAACGCGACAGCCACTAAAATAGCGACCGAATATTCGATCGCTATTAGCGACTGGTGTGAAAAATCAGTCGCTAATTAATTGGTGGCTAGGGTTTTCGCGACCACGGAAGATCGGCCGTTGATTCGGTCGCTAACACTGACAGCGACCGAATTTCATGGATTAGCGACCAATTCTTTCGGTCGCTATTTGACATTTTTTTTGTATTGATATATATATATATATATATATATATATATATATATATATATATATATATATATATATATATATATATATATTAAGGCTATGTTAAACCACTTATGAAGTTAGACTTAAAATGAGGTTTTAAAAAGGAAAATGTCTTTACCTTGTAACATCCTGGGACTATGTTCTTTAAGCACCTTGATTTTTCATCTTCTAACCTGAATAACAATAAATGGTAGATATGAATTAGTCCACATCCATCTTAATCAAAAAGGCGAGAAAATAAGCAAAAGTCATTGAATCTATTCATATTTGTTGATTTGACTCTTTATTTTTGTGTAGTTGTGAATTGTTTTTTTTTTTTTTCTTATTTTGAAGATAGACGACTTAGGAATTATACCATTTGTTGCTTAGGAATTCTCTATTTTTGTTGCTCTTTTTGTAAAATTTCTTTGTTTGTCACACAGAACTCAAGACCCATTTTCTAAACCATCTTAGCAATAGCAATGTAGGTAGGTATCGTTAAAAAATAAACAAAAACAAAAAACAAAATGCTAACCTAAACAACTGATTTAACTACTAAAGACAAAATGTATCAAAGCATCAAACTGAATCATATTGATCAATTAGGCAACTATAAAGAAAAGTAAAATATACAAACACATAGGTAAGTAGGCAGCTATAAACAATTCAATTGATTAATATCCAAATAAGCTAGTTAATTTCCCTTTACTAACCATCGGTAACATTTAACATAAGCACTAAGTGAAACGTGTTTTATATAAAAAAAAAATCACTTACACTTAAATCTAGGGATGGCAATGGGGCGGGGCAGGTACAGGTAGTGCTTCGCCAGCATCCATCCCCGTCAATATCCATAGATATTTATGCAGGTAGCGAGTATCTATGGATATCCCTGGTATTTAAGAGCTAAAAAAGGAAAAAAAATAACATTATACAGAAGAATAATATGGCAATATATTATATTATCATTATATAATATATTATATGTATTTAAAAAAAGTATTATTATGGGTTTAACCACTAAAAAGTACGGAATAATAAAGAAAATAAAGTTTATTTCATCTCAAGGTGATAGAAATTATCCAGATATATATTATATATTTAATAAAAAAATATTTATTAAGAATATGCAGGTATCCGTGGGGAGGATACTATGATCCTCATCCATATTTAACAAGTATCCATTTACTACCCATTGCGGGTAATCCATGCGGATATTTATTCTTTACCCAAGTGATTTTACAGTTTTACCCCCGACCACTACATTACTTTTATATATATATATATATATATATATAAGAATTAATATTTTTAATTATTTGATTATATATAATTAGTTATTAATGTAAAAGATATTTTTATTGATAATATATCACAATTAAATCGATTTATAAACATGATTTGATGTTAGGAACTCCGGGAGTATGAGTTTATTTCTCTTATTTATTTATAGTCACTTTTATTTAATTATTCTTTGTTAAAATACTTTTTATTAAATATTCAAAGAAACTTATTTAAAGTGAGTTTTTGTCTAAAGTAAGTAAGTAAAAGATGTATTCATATTGACTTAATTTAAAATACTTTTAAAACCTAACTCACTACTGTTTTTTTTTTTTTTTTGGTAAGCAGGGTATGTCCTTTTTTACTTGCTCACTTCATGTCTGAACTCAATTTAGAGAACCTTATCCTAGATAATTATATCAAATTAGTAATTTATTACAACTTTTATATTTCTGTAACTAAATTTTTAATTAATAAATCTAATATAACATTAAATATAAAAATCACTTTTCATTCTATAATAAACACACAGTCATTGTACTTGTAAAGAATGAACGTCCAATTTCACCAAAAAAATTTTTTTGAACGTCCGAGGTCGCAAACAATCTTTTCGGAAGGCCACGTAACCTTTGTATTCTCGCAGCGGGAAGAGAATTAGTTTTATAGATGATTCAAATTCAAATGAGTACAACTTGTAGAATATTGAATATTCTATGATCTTAAGGTGGAAAAAAAAACTCTTCATTTCATTGTTGATTCTTTATGCTTTTTGTCTCGCGCGGTAGTCCTGTTGTTCCTGCTTTCCCTCTTTGCTGGCCTGACCACCTTTCGGCTCCGTTGTCTCTATTGGTCGTTGGAACCCTTTGGGAGGTTGCGTTGTGGCCACGTTGCCGGTCAGGTTATGCATCTGACTTAATACTTTTAGTGTGTTTTTGGATGAGAGTTTAACAAACATAATTTTGGAAATGATTTATATTTGGATACATTCACGAAAAAAGTGATTTTTATCAATTCTTGTTGTTTGGATAATTTGGATCAAAATTGATTTTGAGTGTGCAATTACCAAAACAGGTTTTAAATATATATATATATATATATATATATATACAATTTAGCTATATTTATTTTCCATTTTATTTATTATATATATATATATAAACAAAATCAAATCAATTTACTAAAATAAAGAAAATATTTCATTTCTTATGACTTGGGCCATCCAAGTGGCCCACTAAAAACTGTAGATAACTATAAAAATATGTAATAAACAAAAACAAAATGAAAACTTTATAGTTCAAGTGAAAAATCTGGAATAGGAGACGTGGGGGTGCTGATGGTCGGTAACTTTTGAGGCGCTGTGTTGGCTTTGCTTTACGGAGGAAACGATGGAGGAATAGGCTTTGCTTTACGAAGGAGACGTTGTGACATAAACACAGATATGTAAAGATAGTTAATTAAGGGAATATGAGGTAAATTACTGGTAGAGAGACAAAATCTCCACAATCAATTTTGGATCTTAGACGTGAAAGCTACTCGAAACTGTTTTACCCCAAACTCAATTCTGAGGGTAAAATTACTTCTCAACTCTGTGTGCCAAACATCTTCAAATTCACGTTTGACCACACACAACCCACGTTTGAGAGGTATAGACACGAAACCAAACAGGTACTTACTCTTCAAGGATGACCTCATACTGAAATTATCCGAAATTGGGGTCACGAGGGTGCTGAATCTTATCTTAGAAAAGTAATGTTTATATTTAAAAATCATTATATATTATATTATATAATACTACTGTAAGTGTAATTAATAGAAGATTACTAGTTTGACTTTGTTATTTAATGAAATTTTTAGTGTAGATGTATATAAAACTATATAAGACCAACACATGGTTGATCAAAGTGGGGACTTGGACACCTTAAGCAAGTGGTCAGGGATTCGAATCCTGACTTTTGTGTATGGAGGAAACCTGATTGGGAGGGGAGAATCCATCTTGTATGCCCAACAGTTTCCCCGACGGAGATTAGTCACTATTAACGATGGTGGATACTTCGTACCTATGTCATGGTTACCAAAAAAAATAATATAATACTATATAAGTGTAATAGAAGATTACTAGTTTGACTTAGTTATTTAATGAAGGATTAAGGAAATAAAAAATAATTAAGTTTAAAATAAGTTACAATAGACAAATAAGTTTTTTTTTTAAATATAAATGTTCATACTAGCGGAAGGCAGACCACTAATCTCATTGAGGATTTACAGTGAAATTTACATATTACCTAATATTGGGAAAACTCAAGTCGCATAGAGATAGTATCTAATAAGAGCTTATATGTAGTGGGCAATCCTCATCCTATGAGCTAGCTTTTGGGATTGAGTTAGACCCAAAATCTAATTTGGTATCAGAGCTATCCTAGATCCATTGTTGGGCCACCCACCATGTTATCCACACACCAAGTCAAATAATGCTGGGCGTGATGGGTTGTATTGGGAAAACTCAAGTCACACGTTGAATGGAAATAATATCTAATAAGAGCTTATAAGTAGTGGGCATCCTTCATCCAATAAGCTAACTTTTGGGATTGAGTTAGGCCCAAAATCTAATACCTAACAACAGAGGAAATATGAGAATTGAACCTAAGTTACAGCAAGTGTACGGAAGGCTTGACCAGATATGCCAAGCCTCGTTGGCATAGAAAAATAAATTGACAACAAATGTTTTGAGGAATTTCATACAATATTTGTTCCTAAATAATTAATGTTAAATATGTATTAAATAATATCAATCAGTAATAAAAATTATAGGATTTAACTATAACTCAATCAATCACATATTATTACATTATTAAAATTATTTGACTTTTATACTAAAGACCTTAAAAGTTACACATGGGATGCCATGTGATTGGTTTACACTAACATTATATCACAATAAATCTCAAAATTATATGACCTCACCAAATTGTATTGCCTTATAAATGCTATCAATATTGAGAGTTACTCCCTCCGGTCCATATTATAAGCAAAAAAATCTCAAATCTTTTGGTCCAATATATAAGCAAATTTTGTTTTCCAATGACTCATTTAATGACATTATTCCTAAAACACCCTTTATTTAATACAAATTTTATTTTCCAATGACCCCCTCTATTCCCAACAACACAAGCAACTTCTAATTACCATAAATGGTAATTTAGGTAAAACCCTAGTTTTTTTAACCAAATTAAATAAAATTAACTAACCACTTTAATATGTATGTTGCATTAATTTTTTTGCTTATAATATGGACCGGATGGAGTATCTTGTCAATAAAACTTTATGTTAGGATTAAGAAATACATTAAATAACATTCGTTATTGTAAAACAATCACACTACTTTTTCGTTAAAAAAAAAAAAGCAATCATTTAGGCTTTGTTTGTGAGTTTGGATGGGAAAGAAAGAGAGGGAGGAGAGTATTATTTCTCCCCTTATTTGTGAGTGCATATTGTATATGAGGAAGTAAATGGGGGGGGGGGGGGTTTATAACATATTTTTATAATCTTACCCTTATTTTAGAAAATTAACATAAGTAATATTTTTTAAATAATATTAATACACTTTTCAAAAAAAAAATATTAATATAAATTAGTAAAAATTGGGAGGGTAAATTAGTAATTTAATTATTTTTCCCTCAAAAAATCTCAAATGGGGGTAAACCAAAAAGTGGGCTTAGTAGGGGTTTGGGAGGTTTTCTAAAATCATCAAAACCTTCCTTCTCCAAATTTTTAAACTCACAAATAAGAAAGAGATTCTCATAAACATTCCATTTTTTTTTACTTTCCCTTCAAAACAAAACTTACAAACAAAGCCTTATGTAAAAAAGTTGACAACTACACAATTAATTGCTTTGAACTTGATGCAACCGGCAGGCTTAATTAAATTGAAACGGATACAAATTTCCATCGGCACGACTTTTCCCGGGTTTGAACTTTGAAGGTGAGCGTCACATGTCTGGATTGAATATTGAAAATTCAAAATATGATTACACAAGTAACCACATTATTCAAAGTATGATACCATATAGTAACATTATTCAAAGTATGGCATATATATCAGAGTCTTGCTAATAAGTCTCTCAAAGATATTGGTTAAAAAATTTATAGAAGAAAAAATTATATTGAAAAATGAAGTATAATACTTTTTAAAATACTAAATATACTACTCCATTTCTTATACATTTTTTCCTTTCTTGATTGTTTAAAAACAATATCCTAAAGACACTTATTAACATTCTCCTACATGATATATGCGTTGTTTACAAAGTCACCCGCTTTGCTTCCATATAAATATATCAAGTTCATACAATAAATCTTTTTTTTTTTTTTGTGTGCTAAAAATCATACAATATCTAGTCTCTAGTTTAATAGGACATGGAAATCAAATATCAAAACGAAATGAAAAATCAATAGCATATTGATTTTTTTTTAGGATTAAAATAGTATATACTGTTAGTATAAAAAGTTTTATATTGATATTCACTAATATTTTGACATATATGTTTTTATTTTAATAACTAAGAGATAAAAATAACAATGATGCAGATTTATAAAGATATTATTGGATGTCAGTGTAAAAATCATTTATACTGACAGTGCATATAAAATAAACTCAATTTTTATACTATCATTTGATAATAATGTAAGAGTTTAATTGGCATGTACTGTCAGTGTAAATTTTTTTACACTGTCAACCAATTACAAATCATGTTATGAATGACTTTTTAAGGAGATTTGAATAAGAATCAAAGATTTTTAATAACATAACGATCTGTTATTGGTTGACCGTGTAAAAAAAACTTTACACTGAAAATATATACCAATTAAACTCATAACGTAATACTCCTAATATTTACAATAAATAATATGCGCACTTCTGGGTAACCAATTTTAACAATTAATGGTATCATTATTATTTGTAAAATAATTAAATTAACTATGGTAGAATATAGAAATATAATATCATTATTTAATTTGATTTACTGTTTTGGTAACAGCCCGGTGCTGCTGCAAGGAGGTCTATGTGGATGCTATACACATTGCTCTTTCAGGATATTTCAGGTGTGCAAATTCGGGCTTTATTGGTGCCTCTACTTTTGTTTGGACCGGCAAAGTGGTACAGAATCGATTGTTTGGACCGGCAAATTATAGAAAATTTACATACTGTCCCCGTTAATGTTGCATCAACTAACAAAAGTTTTTCTAAATTGAAATTATTAAAATCTTATTTGCGATCTACTATATCACAATATAGATTAAGTAGTTTTACTTTGATTTTTATCGAAACTGATTTTTTAAAAAACCTTGATTATGATCAGATTATTAAAGATTTTGCAGCACCAAAATGTAAGAAAAACAATCTTCAAATGATTATTGAAGGCATCATTTTCCTGAGTTCGTCCAGAGCACCAAAAATTTCAGGACCGGCCCTGACAACATACTTATTAATCTAAAAGGTTTGGACTCTCGAAACAATTTTTTTTTTGCCCTCTTACTACTACATAACCAAAACTCATTAACCTTCATCTATATAGCCCAATGTTCCTCCTCCGAATCCTGGCCCAAATAAAGAAACATAAGGCCACTACAAAGTGAAAACTTGCACCCAGAATCAACACAAAATAATGGCAACAAGAAGAAATATCTAATATGATAAAGTAACAATACCAAAATTTATGACATTGAGCAAAATAACACAAATATAGAAAAGCTAGCTAAATTAAAATAAACCCAACAAGGGAACTTAAAACATTATTTTGTCATTGATTATTTTTTTTTAGTATTTTATTATTTCTATTTTTTATATATATTTCCCTTAACATCTTGTTAAATATTTTGTTATCATATTATATGATTAAGCCAATTCTCCAACTAGCCCATAAAATTATTTTATCACCACCCCTTTTACTTAAAAAAAAAACATTTTTACTAATTTTTATCTGTTGGAGCAGATCCAATAAAATGTCCAAGCCACTTGCAAAGTGTGTAGAGTCTCCCACTCTGGACGCCCAAAAACTTGATGTGATTCACATCAAGTGTAATGGATCATTGTAAGTAATAAATAAAATGGTGAATAACTAAGTATTGTTCTGAGGGCTTAGGTAGCCACTTATCAATTCGCAAAATGAACAATTATTTAGACCAAATAACCACAATTATGAAAAAAAACCAAAAGTAATATTTTTTTCATGTATTTTTTAGCTAATTAACTAGAAAGAGAAACTAAACAATGAACAATGATTTCACCTACATTATTCAAGTTTGATTCAATTATAGCCATGCTTCCTAATGTTCTATCTTTTCCTTTTGCCAACAAAGAATCCTGATTTATCTTGAAGCCTCTTCCAAGTGCTCTAGAAAACATTCTTAATTACTAACCCACTATATCTCTATGAAGATTAATTTCCAAGGAATTCATTAAGATCAATGATTCTTTATGAAGGTTGCACAAAATTCTCATACTATATCCTATCCACATTAACCTTATGATTTTATCTCAACATCCAATCTCTTCTTAGTCTCATTATGATTAGCAAATCATCTAAATGGTGATCAAGCGATTATATACATTAAGAACATAACAAAACACAAAAGAAGAGAAGACGAAATTAAGAATATGGAATTAAATCACCAAATCATCGTGACACAGATACACCATCACCCTAGAAAAGGGATTTAATCCATAATGACCAAAGGATTAATACAAATTGAATTAAAGAACATAGAAGAAGAATGGAAGGTAAAACAGAACACTAGCATTCAGATTCACGTCCAAATAGTGCCAAGAGGGATCCCTAGTTTATTTCAAACTTTTGAATTTATAACTTCTAATCATGCAAAATCCGCCCAACAGATCTTGTTACGCCAGTGGAACTTATATAGAAGCCCGACCTAGATAAGAGTCAAACCTGCCAGGCATAATTGATTTCGCCTAGGGGATCCAGTAATATGAATATTTCTAGCGTTCCTGATACTCCCAAGTTGAGAATTGAACTTAGGACCTTTTACATCCATTCAAATAACACTACCACTATGCCATTTGACCTTTTAATGTTCTTTTCTTCCTTGAATTTCTGAAGCCATTTCCTCCCTCGTCTTAGATACCTTCCTAAAGATCACAAAATGCAAAACATGAGAAAAACTAATTAAAATCTAATTAAATTGACAAACATGGAAATTAATTGAAAACATCAAAATAGGTAAGCAAAGTAAAATTCGAGTTAAATCGAATTTAAAAACTCAACTTAATTGTTGAAATTCACTCCCAAACAATAGAAAAAAGTTAATAAACTAATGGATTATGAACACCTCAGATTGAAACGGAAATATGCAGAATGCATTACAATTCTATAAATCCATAGAGGTATATGGTGGTTAATGAAATTATAGAGGTTGCTCTTCTGTAGTTTGTTGATGATACCCTGCTGGTTGGGAAAGTTTCATCGGATAATATATAGTCTATATGAAAGAAATTTTAAGATGCTTTGAGTTGACATCGAGTTTAAAGATCAACTATCACAAATAGCAATTTCATTGAAGTAAACATGAGTTCTGAAAACACCAATGTGCACTTTCTGAATCTTTTGAATTGTAGAATCAGAGGGTTTCCTTTAAATTTTATGGGCTTCCCAATTGGATCTAATCCTAGGAAGCTGGAAACTTGTAATCTAATTATTGAAAACTTGCTTGAAAGACTTTCTAATTGGAGGCAACCGAGTGGCAGACTTTCTGGCTAACCTTGGGCATTCCTTAGATATGGATGTTCATTGTTATGACCTCCTCAAGGTTGTGCAGAGCTTGATCTTGTTTAATAGGTTGCTAGCTAGTTAGTTTTGTTTCTTGTGAACGTTTGCCCTCCTTTAAGCCCACTAGAAAAAAGACACTCATGAAAATTATTTGATGCAGGGGGAAGACTCATGGGTGTCATCTACTATACACCTTAAAAATATGCATGATACTTTGACAAATATAAGAGGCAAATGACTACTTTTTTTTTGTCCAAAATATAAGAGACATGTATGTATTTTGACAAATATTAAATGTTCATTTTCAATTTTACCCTTATTTATAATAGGGTTTATATTTACGAGACAGTGTAGCTTTTAATACAAGTAGGTTTGTTCATTAATTATTGAAGGGTTAAATTTGTAAATTTATATGAATATTAATTACAAATAGCTTATTTCAATGCATTTTCTTGATCTGTGTATTTTAGGGTTTTGCCTCTTATATATAGGACATGAGGGGAGTATCATAGGCGATTTTATATTCAAACCGGTTTTACAATATTTTAAAAAAAAAAAATGAGGATTCAATAAAATTAAAGTTAAAATTAAAATATTGCCCATTTGAATATTTGTCACCATCCTCCACTGACACCCCTATCCCACCCCACTCTGGCTGCCACCTGTTTCATCCCCGGCGATCATGCATGAATCATGCGGACCCAGATCTACCCTTCATTGTTGATGTTTTCGCCGATATTGCAACAATTTCTTCCTGTTTTCTCTTCGCTCCAACTTTAACCCTCTCCTCATTTCTCTCCTTCCCTTCTTCAACTGCAAATCCCTCACAATGCTCCACAAAATTTTCTTTCGTTTTCACTTCATCAACACCACCAACTTGATTTTGACCCTTGACCCTCGCGGATTTTCTCGACCCAGGATTCAAATTCCCTGAATCACCAGAGAAATTTTCATCTGTACAGGGTTTCTTATCATTTGGCTCCCTGACCAATATTTCGTGATTTAGATAACCTCGGCGATCGTCAAAGAGAGGGAAACCCAACGACCCCATTGTTCAACCTAGGAGATCTTCTCAACTTAGTAGTGCAATTTGTGGACTTGCTGCAGTACTCTGACGATTTTTGATTTGAATGTTTCTTGGTGGAATGGTTGGATTTCGAGGGTTTGGAATTGAAGGGTTTGCTTGGTGTTGTGGGGTTGTATTTGTAAGGTTGGTGTTGGAGGAGGAGCCTTGGTGACCTTCGTGGAGTGGCAGAGATGGAGGGGTTGGGGACGATGGGATTTCGGCTTGGCATTTTGACAAACACTTGATGGGTCTGTGGGGGTGATGGTTGTAGTGCGCCGGCACGGTGCTTGATGCAGATCATCTGAATTGTTTTTGAATGGTAGTCCCTGTTGTGTTGCTGATATCTGGTTCAAGTTGGGTTTGTTTTACAGCGGAAGGGGTAGCCAGATGGAGGTGAGGGGTGGTTCGTTGGTGGGGGGCGATGGCGGTGGCGGGAATGAGAAGACCCTCTCATGTTTATAAAAATAAAAAAGTAAAACTAAAAAGAAAAAAAAATTTACCTACTCAACTAGTAACAAGTTGCAAGATGGTGGTTGATCAACTTAAGTCCGAGTTTTGGGCTATTTTAGCTCATTGTAGAGAGCTTCTTTCTTTAAATCCAAACTTTACTATTGAGTTTGTTAGGAGACAAGGAAATATAGTTGCTCATAAGCTTGTTAAGACGGTTACTTATATGCCTAGTCCCCATTCATTTAATGTTATTCCTACTTGTATTGTTGATTCAATTTTTAGTGAAATGATATAAGTTTGTTTCCTTCGACAAAAAGAAAAAAGAAAAAAAAAAACTAGTAACCAGTTACCACTTTGGTCACAGTTGGATAGATGAACGATCCACAATATTGGTGCATAATGCACCTTTCTGGTTGTTGTTCTGGTTTTTGT
This sequence comes from Echinosophora koreensis, assembly GCA_035048595.1. Classification (NCBI taxonomy): domain Eukaryota; kingdom Viridiplantae; phylum Streptophyta; class Magnoliopsida; order Fabales; family Fabaceae; genus Echinosophora; species Echinosophora koreensis. The sequence continues at coordinate 6,197,713 of JAPCYP010000004.1, forward strand.
GTGTGTTCACTTTGTATATCTTGTTGGTTTTCTGGGTCAAGCTTCTGTAATAATCATACTACTGCTTTGTTTTAGCAGTATTATACTTACATTAGTCCTGATCTTCTTTGATTCTTTTGTATATAGGTTAGAGTATGTATTGTATTCTCATTCAATATTTGCTTATGAAAAAAGAGTGAAGTAGAAGTGGGCTGGTATTTTAGACAAATATTAGCTGAAATCTTAGGAATTTAAATTTTGGAATTGCTATTTTATTTTGGGAAGATTTTACCTAACCATCACTTATAATCTAAAATTACATAAGCATTTGATATTTACAGAAAATTATTGCTAACTTATTACAGAATTTAAGGTAAAATCTATTTATTAATACTGTTTGATTTTACTATCTACATAATAAAATAAGTAATTAAAATAATTGTGCTATAAATAAAGATTTTTTTTCATGCAGAATTTTTGTATTTTTTTACTAAAAACTTAAGAAGTGAACGTCGTCTACAAGTAATAAAAGAGATTTATATATGCAATATAGTATTAAAAATAAAATTGACTGTAAACTTAAGAATTTGAAAAACACACTCACCCTCTGCTTGACCGTAACTGAAGTATGGAATATAATATTTCAATATTTGACCCTAGAGTATATTAAAATTTTAACTTTGAAATTATTGTTATTTGCTTACAATAATTTCTAAATTGATTAAAAAATATTATAAGAAAAGTGATTTTTCCGGTGTATGTATGAAGTTGAAAATGCACTGGCCTATATGACACGCACAATGCTTGACCGTAACTTAAGTAGGGAATATAATATTTCTTGTATTTGATTGATCCCACGGCATATTAAAATGAGTTTGATTTTAGAGTGAAACATTTTTAACTGATGTTGTAACTTATGATTGATTGACGGTATCAAAGAAAGAAAAAAGAATAATGTAAACAAAATACTGGTCCAAACCAACCAGAAAACATTATTAGCTACAACTTGGAGCTCGACCACCGAAAAAAAAAAGACATAAATACCCTCCTAATTATACGGGTTATGATATTTGTACATCTAAAATCAATATCCAACACCTAAAAAACACATTCCCTAGTACGGTTTGCATAGAGGTCCTCAAAAATCATAACTCTAACTGCACAAGGTTCCTCAGAAAACCGGCCCAGTAGCTTCAAAAGGTGCCGCAGTCCTTACGTAGTTACGTATTAGGTAGCCGTACGGTAGGAGAAGAATCATTGTAGTATCTTTCTGAAAATCAGATGGCAAAAGAGGTATCATACATGATAAGGCTGAGCATATGTATAAATACTACTTTAAAGAGATAAGTGAATTTTTAATGAATTAAACGAATCTAAAATGAGCACTATCTAACCACAAGAAGAATTTTTATATTAATCTAAAACATTTAAATTGATCAGTGCATTAAGTCAATCAAATTATTAAACTACGATAGTCAATTAGCATTATTTATTAACTGATTGGCATAATTATCTAATAATTAATAATAAAAGGAGAATTAATGGAGCAGCAAACGATGTTGCTTGTGATGAAACGTACGAAATTCTACTCTGTCCTCACTATATAAAAGCAGCATCACATGGCACGTGATTTGCATAACTCACATGCATACATATGGTGCTTCACCTAGAATCAATATATATAAGCATTTACTAAGAGCTGGTCTCTGCAACACGATCTCTAGAGCATTTACTAATATATATATAATTTTAATTATAATACAAATTTTAAAACCAAAATTAACCTAAAGATTCTTAACTTTTTAAACCTACTTGCATCTATAATTCCTTTTTGGATGTTTTTATTTATTTAAATATTTTGATTTGTAATGTTTTATAAGTAGATTTAAAAGACATTTGAATCAGTTTTTAATTGTTATAATGTTTATTTTGTTATTTATTGCTTTTCCACATTTAAAGTGTGGGTAACATGTGTGGGTAACAGGTACAGGTAAGGGTATTAAAGTTGCTACCCATATAGGTATGGTCCAGGTATGGGTAATTTTTTCAAACGCGGGTATGAGGATGGGTACTATAGTACCCTATCCAAACCCTACCCATTGTTATCCCTAACTGGACATCAATTGAATGACCAAACCCATAACGAGCCATTTTTAGAATAAAAGCCCAATACAAAATTGATCCATTAATTTGTTGGGAATAACAATTGATCATAATTAACAATAATTCCTAATAATCGATTATTGACAATCCACATATATAGTCGATTAATTAAATGATTGATCTAATTGTTCTACAACAAGTGGATGTGGATGTGGATGTGGATTGTGGAGCTGATGTGGTGGGTGTGGTTTTAGACTTTTAGAGGGGTTTGGATTCTGCTTTATGGTGTTGCTGTGGTGTTTCTGTTTATTTTTTCGGGTGTGTGATCTATATGGATTATCAGGGTCTTGAGCTTTTTGGAATTGGACTCTTTTTTCTGGTTGATTTGCAGGCGGTGGTTCTTGTCTGTTGGTGGGGTGGCTGATCGGTGTACTGCTGTTTTGATCTCTTAATTCGTTTTTTCTGATGTTTGGCTGAATAGGTCCTATAGTGTGTTGCCTAGCTGGTGTCTTGGCTTTTGGTTTGTCCTCCTGGTCTTTTGTAAAGCTAATATTGTTCTTTGTTTTAGAGCGGTATTTTATTTATATCTGATGATATTTTCTGGTATAGCTCATGTATATGAGTTGGGATATCCCTTATAATTCATTTTTATTAATCTTTGTTTATAAAAAAAATAAAAAATTGTTCTATAACAAGTGTCGCAAAATAAAATATTTTCATGATCATTTGACTAATGCATGCAATAGGTTGTAGGTCTGGCCGGCACAATTGATCTACAAGCGAGATAGTCTTTTATATATTGGTAATTTGTAGATTTGTTGGTTTCAGAATTGGTTTAATTGTGTTTTATTATTATGGGTTGAGCACCTTTTGTATTCCTTTAATATTATTTTTTTGCTTATAAAAAAAAAAAGGTGTTAGGTGCGTGGCATCTTTTGAATGTCGAAAAAAGAAATATTTTTTTAATTTATTTATTTTATTCAAATATTTATTTTCTTTTTAAGAGTGTTTTTTGTTTTAAAAAGGCATTATGTAGTGTAGGTGTAGTTCAATTAAGGAACATGATGAATTTTAGTAAGATTAGTTTACAAAGTATGTGGATGAAATTCGCTTAAAGCAAAAGAGGAGTAAAGAAAGATATTAATGGATATATGGTATGATGCTTCTAATTCTGATAACTTGATGCATTAGATGATGATTGATGGAGATATGATGTGGCTTAGATTAGTTATCATGTAAAATTCTAGTTTTTGAAGGACATTAAGCTCCGTAAGTTAAATTGGATAAATTCTAGAATAACTTAGAGTAGTTTTAAGGGATTGTCAATATACGAGAAATTAGGGAAATAAGTTATTTGCTATTTAGTTGTTGATGTAAATTAAGTTGGGATTGATTGGAGATGAGTTTAGGATCGTATCTTGATGATGTTGAATTCGGATTTTAGAATGAAGCACAAAACTTGAAGTTGTTTCTAAGGAATATTTGAGTATTTAAAGGTTAAAGAAGGATGTTCATAAGTATGGCATATAAGCGAAGATTGATTTTAGGATAATTGCTTAAGATCTTATATTAAAAGAATTCTTGGTATGATTGCTTGCTCTTAATTGTTTACCGATGACATATTTAAATGGACTTCACACCTCCATTTGCTATATTATTTTAGCAAGTAATTATCTTGTTTTTATGACGCGGTTTCCCTTGCGATTTTTTGGATAAGGTTCGAATTCGAGAACCTTCTTTACTCTTGATTTTTGGATGTTGATTGTCAATTCGAGTTCGTTATAATTAGGCTCTAAGTGTAAGCCTATCAGTATAATCGTTAAGTCGCTTAGGGACTTGTGTGAATTGCATTTGTTTCCGAACTTAGATTCGGGAGGTGTTGGAATGCTTCTTAGTTGGTATCAATTCTTTCTTCATTTAATTTATGAATTCAATTTGAAGGTTTAATTTCATTCATATTTTGTTGTCTTGAGCTCGAAGTTACTATAATTCATGGTATGTTGAAATGAGAGAAATAGACCAAGTACTGGAAAGTTAAAGGTTTTCAAACCTTAGTCTTATGAGAATTTTAAAGCCATGGTTTGTATTTGATTTTTTTTTTATATATATATCAAAGGTTAATTTTAACTATTACCATTTAATTAATTTTTAGCCTAAGTATGCTTTAATTAATTTTATGTGTTCAAATGAATTTGTGTTGAAAAGAATGATTTTGGTCTATGGTCTATTCGAGCCCAATTCTTAACAATAACTCTTTTTAAATTGATACCAACGCTTTGGAACTCTTAATTCCTGCTTTGTTTGTCTTCGGACAACATTCCAACCTAATCATAGTCGTTGTCGTTCTGGAAGCATAGATACCTATTCATAGGATATTAGGGGATTGTGTGGGGGCCACGGAGACCTTGGGGATAGTCAGGCGTGGATCCTACCAATGGTTCAGTGTACAGCTTCATTGCGCTGGTGGAGACCTGGACAACAGGGCTATCTCGACACTCCACTGAACTAAATATTATTCAGATGTTAAGTACTCTCGTGTGAAAGGACCATGGAGATGGCTATTAGCGTACTCCATTTGGGACTTGTGCACCGAGTTGTTTACGCATATTACCTGAATGCTATCCTGACAGAACATTATGACAACAATAGTCTCCATGGAGCAGAGTTAGGTCTAGTCCTAGGCATGCATTCGAGTCTCGACCTTTTTCTGAAATTATATATATATTTTATAAATGTATCCGTTTATATATATATTTATCCACTTGAATGCTTGTTTGTTTTCCTGCATGCCCATATCTACATTACTAACTTATTGTAGAATCTTACCTCCTCTACTTATATTTCTTTTCTTCTTTGTCCCTCGTTGGCAACGATAGTGTCATCCGAGAAGCGTATAGGAGATGATGAATGATTGAAAGATGCTGAGAAGGTGACAGAAGAGAATTATGAAGACTAGGAGCTTCGGTGCCATGTGTAATATTTGTTGTTGTATTTTTAGAGGTGTTTATGTTTAAAGTATTTTTGAAAATGTTATTATATTTTATTCTGGTAATCGTGAGAAAATTTATAAACTTATTTAGTTTTCGAAAACTCAATGTATGTGATTAGTTCGCATACTTATGAAAATTCATTTGAGAATATTGTATTTAATTATTTTAAGTTTGTAGTTTATGATTAGAACTTTGATTTATATTTAGTTTTTCTCTCCTGGCAGTAAATGTAAGACCAGTGAGCAAGTTTTTACTTGAAGAAGTTTTAAGTTTATCAACTGTTTATCAGGTGTTGTTTTGACGTCATGCAAAGTTCCAATTTTTAAAGAGGTTATTTCGAAAAATTTTCTGAAAATCCTTATTTTTATAAAGTTAATCCGTTTTAAATAAACCATGGTGTTACAATATACTTGTTTACTGTGTTTTAGGGGTTGATTCCCACTTTTGAGGAGATTCTAGGTGGTGTAGAACATAGGTTTTGTCTTAGGCATCTCTACAATAACATGAAGAAAAAGTTTGGTGATGGAATGATGTTGCGTGATTTGATGATGGCAGCTGCTAAAGCAACCTATGAGGAGGCTTGGAATGAGAAAATGGCTGAAATAAGATCCTTGGATGAGGGTGCACACGACTGCCTACTGCAGGTATGTTCACTTAAATGCTAAACATGTTATTTTTGCATGTTATTTTGAATGTTGATTGGATTTAAATTAGAACCATCATTGTATGTTAATTTCAGATTCCTAAATCATGTTGTGCAAACATGCTTTCTCATTCTACCCCAGATGCGATGTCCTTATGAAACTTAAGTGAGGCATTTAAAGCTACAATCTTAGTTGCTAGGGATAAGCCAATTTTAACTATGTGTGAATGGATTAGAAGATATTTAATAGGGAGGTTTGCTAATCTTAGGGAGAAACTTGGAAGATATCAAGGAAGTGTAATGCCAAAACCTATGAAGAGGTAAGATAAAGAAGTTGAAAAGAGTGGAAACTGGTTCCCTTTGTGGGGTGGTGGAGATATTTTTGAGATAACCCACTCTAGTATAAACGATAAGTTCATTATAGATCTAGGCACAATAAGTTGTTCATGCAATTCTTGGGAATTAGTAGGGATCCCTTGTAGGCATGCCGTGTCTGCTATTAATTACAGAGGTGAAGAACCAGATCATTATGTGCATGCATACTACAGAAGAGAAGCATATGAGCGTACCTATGGACCTACAATCAGCCCTATAAACGAACAAAATAAGTGGCCTTAATGATGTAGAAATATTACCTCCAAAATATAAGAAGGGACCTGGAAGACCTAAAAAACTTAGGAGGAGAGAACCAGATGAAGATCAGAATGTTACAAGGGTGAGTAGGCAAGGTACAAGAAACAAATGTGGGACTGGCAATGAATATGGTCACAACAGTACCACGTGTGAAGTGAGAAAGGTATCATTGTTATTTTATTAATTATTGATAGTAGTGATTGTTTCCCATTTATTAACATGTATGGTTGAATTCATTTTATCAGAGAATTTTGAGGATGCTTCGGGGAAGAGAAGAAGGTCACAACCAAACACAACTTGCACCAAATAGTAACCAGCAACAACCTGCACCAGGTGATATGGAACAACAGACTGCACCAGATCTCAACCAGCAGCAACCTGCACCAGTCCACATGGAACATCAGGCTGCACCAAATGAGAACCAGCAGCAACCTGCCACTGAGTTCCTTTTTGATGAAGGGCCAGCAATTGATTTGGGAGCACCACCTGGATTTGAGCCATTTTTGCATGATAATTAACCTACTGAACATGCTGGAAGTGCTCCTCCTATTGCTCCTTGCACCAGAGCAGCCAAGGTAACTACCTACACATCTCATTTTCCATTTCTATATGATGCTGTTATTTACTGACTTGTGTTATCATTATTTTAGAAAAGGGGATGCAAAAGGACTAACTCAACTATTGAGCCAGTGACACAATCACAACCTCAACCTGCTGCAAATCCAAAATTCAAGGGAAAGACAAGTTTAGCATCTGCATCATAGCCTGTCCAAGAAAAAAGTTAATATGCAATTAACTGCTTTATTTTTGCAACATTAAGCTTACTATGAGTGAGTGACTGATAAACTTTTTCTTGATTGGCAGAAAAAGAAATCACTAAGAGGGTCATCATCATCCAGATCTGTAGTGGATGAGAATGGAGGTATAGCTGCAATGACTGTGGCCCAGCTAGTGCACAACTGGACAAATGTCATCAATGGATGTCACAGGGCAACCAGAATACTTAAAGAAGTGAAAGAACTTAAGAATGGGAAAAAAGGTAACAAAGGGACTTAAGAAGACCTACAACAACATTTAGTTTTTTTTTGTGTACTTTATAGGTTAAAGTACTTAATGGTTGTAATTGGTAGCACTTTTTTTTGGGAGTGAATATGGTTTTATTGGGTGGAAACAACTTTAAGTTTTCAGTTTTTTTGGGCACAAGAACAATGCCAAAACTACTTATGCAAAAGTGAATCAGTTTTTTTGGGTATAAGTTATTGGAATACTGATGTAAATTTTGGGTTTAGAGAAAGTGACTCAGGTTTTCACTTTACACATTTATTTTGTTGTATTGATGCAAGTTCTTGAATGGAAATCCTATTAATATGTGGTCCTCAGTTCTTAGATATTGCCCAGTTTTCACAGGCTAACCTTGTCATTCATTAACATCAACAAGTTTGATTAAACAAACACCAAATACTGACATAAATTTGATTTATGAGATTCATTAAGCCATTAACAAAAAGAGCATTACAAAATAACATAAAGCCAACAACCAATACACAAAGCTGCAACCATTTATAATTACACCATCTATCCTTTGCAATTGCATTTAAGCATTGAAAAAACAAAAATCCCAATCACAATTCCAAAAGCAATACATAACAGAAAATACAACAACTGTGTCTTCTTCATTTCAACAGATAGCTTCAACTGCACCCTCTGAATCTTTCTTTCAAGTGCTTCCTGGGTGCTTGTTTCACGCTGCTGCCCCTTATCAACAGACATTCCAGTTTCCTGCGACAAGTCCCCCTTTACATCACTTGCACTTGCACTTGCTTCTTGCGATAGCCTTTCTTGCAACAACCTTTGACTACAACAGAAAAGGCTTTAGATAGCATTTCCGTGTCACTTTTAATAGCGTTTTTAAGCGCTATCTATGCCCCCGCTATTAAATGTTGCTAGTAAAGATAGCATTTAAGACGCGCTATTAAAAGATGACTTTAGATAGCGTTTCCGCTTAATAACAAACGCTATCTAAGGGTGTTTTTACTGCGTATCTGGGAGGGCGCTGATTTGTCTTTAGATAGCGTTTTTAAATACAAACGCTATCTAAAGCCTCCCTTTAGATAGCGTTTTTCAATACAAACGCTATCTAAAGGAAAGACTTTACATAGCGTTTGTATTTACAAACGCTATTTAAACCCAGACTTTAGATAGCGTTTGTATACACAAACGCTATCTAAACCCATATATATATATATATATTTTTTTACTTTTCTAATTTCATAACTTTACATACACCCTGCATGTCCATCAAAAACAAAAAGTTTACATATCAACCAAATTATAGGTAGCAATCAATAGTATGCAACAGAACTCAAACATCTAAGTTACTTGACCCAATACACAATACGTACATAGTTTAGACCATATATGACAATTGGGTTAAATAAATTTTTCAACAATATAACGACACCAATCTTCCTTGACTTCAGATAGTTGAGCAGTGGAATATGTGAAGCATTTGTAGTCATGGAAGTACTGCGACATCAAAATTAAATAAATCAAATTACAATTGCTATCACATTTGAATGGTCACATTTAAAAGTAAATAACAAGCACTAAACTACATACCGCCATTGGTATTTTAACTTGGTTCTGTAAGATAATTTCCTTCATAAAACGCATTACGTAATACCCACAATCTATATTGTTGGGTTGTCTTGGACACTATAAAAAAGAAAATAGTAAATCAATAGTTTTATTTTTTTAAAAATAATTGCTCATTAAGCTTTTGTAAATATATATATATACCTCTATCCGGATCCATTTAATGTTGGTTGCTTTTAAACGAGGCACCTTAGCTCCGCTATGTGCACGATAAACTTGCAAAGCACTAATCACAAAATCAAACAGACTTCATTAAGAAACATATTTCCAATCATCATAAACACACATGCATGGACTGTACAACAAAAATTCTCAATGGTAACATCTAAATATAAAAAGAAGGTTCTGGTTGCTTTTTTTTTTTATATATATTTTGAACCACATCAGACATAACCCAGTATATGCCAATTCAACACAATTATTTTAATGTCAAGAATCAAAAGCACATTGGGACCATGACAACTTGCAACATGTATCTACCATAAAAGTCATTCGACAGAATCATAGAAACTCAGATAAAATAAAAGCATGCTTACTTATTGAACAAATTCTTTAATTCTGGCCGATTCTTAGGATCAGTATGCAAGGGATCCAGATAGTAGACAAACTCTTCAATAGTATTGATCGCTAACAGCACCCAATGATTCCTAAAAAAATGTTGAGATAACAAATCCTAATTTCCTCAATTTTTATACAATTCATTATTGTAAATTAAGTCCGATAGGATAAGTGACTCACCCTACATTGCATGGCGCCAGAAACAGGGGCTGATTCTCTCTCTCTGTCATTGCAAAGCGATCAGCTATATATTTTGTCTGTGATTCCCCCGTAAGAAGCCGTATGTATCTGTTCGATGTGGGGACAAAAACAGAAACCTCCTCGTTCTTTCCTTTGGATGCAAAAATTCTTCATACAAATACCTTCAATTAAAATATAAAAATGGATTACACTAACAACGTCAATATTTAAATGGAAAGACTAAAAAATATTGTACACTTCAAGCCTGATTTAGTACCTGATATATACAGAAATAATGGAGGCAGATATCCATTCATGATTTACAATTTCTCTGATATTTTCAGTACTAATTCTATCAATGATATGATCACCAAAAATATTTTCTTCTATCTCTATATCCAATGGGTCATCATTTTTCATCTTCTTTCTTTCATGTATTTTAAGAAAATTGAGATATTCCAGAGAAATATTATTTGAGCCATCTGTAAGAGGGTTAGCCTGAGATTTGCCCCCTTTCTTTACCGGGGTTGTAATAGACTCTTTCGTATGTTCAGACACTTTGCCCTTGCCTTTAGATTTTGCAGGTGCCTGTACATTTTGCATTTCAGTACGCCAGTTAGTGATCCACTAATGTCATAAATATATGCCGTACATGACAAGGTGGAAAAACATACCATATTAATTACAACCACGAGATCAATTGGCCATGCCACATAAGTACCTATTGCATCTCTTATTGTCATTACATCTGCATCATCAATAGGTACCGGCAATGGCGCATCCCCCTCAATTGCAACCTCAACTCCAACTTTCACATGGTTGAGGGGTAGTGGTCTGGTGTGCAGTGTAACACCTTGTTGATTATATACTTTACCCTTACCAACCATGCGATGGGTTGGGGTTGATAAATATAGATGACATGAGTTGACGCCCTAAACCAATGATAGATGAATAAGCTATGAATTAAGGTATCCAATTGAATGTATTTAACTGGGATAAAAAAAAACATGCATTACCTCTGGAAGCTTGATGGCAGATGCTAGAGTGCAACTATCTTTGACGCTTGGGGATGTGAAATTAGCCTGCCTCTCCTCATCCTCCTTTTTTTTTCAGCTTATCTTCCAAATTGCTCAATCTTTCTGAGAGTTGACACACCAACGCCTCCCACTTTTTCGTTTCACATTGATGTCTTTGACGACCTTCAGGTGGGAAGTAGTCTCTTTGAGAGACACCAAAACCCACACCCCTAACACGACCAGGGTACTCTGGCACACCCAGGGCTTTAGCAAGAATATCTTGGCGACCATTATCTTGTATCTCTCCCTCTGAGGCAGACTGTGACAGTTCCACCTGACACATAGTTATTGGTGAAATGCAAATGTTAACATTATTATATATTGTCATAAGAAAATAACAAATGAAAATGTAAACATTATTCTACTTACACATTTATTCCACACATTCTGGGTATTTTTGTTTTCAATCACACCTGCCTTGTTCTCGCGGGCTTTCCTCCACACAATATGGCGTTCAATTTTTTTAACTGTTGGCCCTGCCTCTTGTATCTGTACATTGAGATAATATATATTAACCAAATTATTTGAAATTCATAATTACCACACAGTTAATTATATACATACCATTTCATCCTCAAGGTCAGCATACCCCTTACGTGATGCTTTGTAAGGGTGATTAGGATCTAACGCTCTCTGACGATTTTCATTGCTTAATTTCTATTCAGACACATAGCAGTAATATTAATACATGGTTAATATCATATATATATATATATATATATATATATATATATATATATATATATATATATATATATATATATATATATATATATTAAAAGAACTAATGTGATATAAAACATACCAGGAATCGTGCATCTTCTGTGCGTATTGCTACAAAATCTACCCACTCATCCCTTGATATGATGTGTGCATATTGTGATGGAGGTTCCTCGTTGATATTCCCGTCAGCATTTCTTAGAATTTTTTTTGTCAATCTAGTTCTGAATGCCCGATGTAGGTTTCCGGCTTCCTGAAGTACAAATTTCCGTCGAGATTCATCAACATTAAAAGACATCTGCAAAACAATATAAACGTGTCAAAGTAAGTATGTTTACATAGTTAACAATATAGCTCACTAATTTTAATAATTACTTGTATCTCGGCCCATATGTTTTCTTTGAAAGCATCCAAAGCTTCATCCTTCCAACTAGAACAGATAATTGGGACCGTTTGCCGAACAACGGACCCAATATAACTCTTCAATTTTTTTGCATTGGCACGAATTGGTTGGTCTAAATAATTCCATTCAACCTAATAAAAATAATAAAGTAATTAAATCTAGATAACAAACAACTTAATGAAATCCTTAGATTAGTAAGTAAATTACATCAAATTTTAGTCCTTTACTCCTAGCGCGGATGATCGCCTTCATAACAGTTGGCCCATGTCGCTTCACTTTGGGAGCACTAGCACTAGCACTACCGGAAGATGCCATTTACCTACAAAAAAAAATTTAAACACACAAGTAAAACATCATTGGACATTAATATAATATTAATTGATGCTAAATAGAAAACATCACTGGACAACAAAAACAGCACTAGCATTACAGGAAGATGCTAAACAATACATATATACATATGTTTAAGTCAACCTTTTTCTTTTCCTCATTGGATTGAGACTTGTTTGCCCTTTATTTGTACGAAATGGTGGATTGACCAAAATCCCCTCATCATGGTCATCTCTCATATACATACCATCATCTCTAGTTGGATCAATCTCAAGTGATTGTAATGTCCCAATGAAAGGATCATCTTCAATACCAACATCTCCATGGTCTTGATCATCAATCTTAGTAACAATTATTTTGTTAGTCAAAAGAACAATGGACCTTTTCATAATAGCTGGATCAGTGACATAGAACACTTGTTGAGCTTGAGATGCTAATATAAAAGGCTCATCTTTATACCCCACCCTGTTAAGATCCACCTGCATGAACCCTGACTCATCAATCCAAACACCGTTATTATTGTCAACCCACTTGCAACCAAACACACCCACCTTAAACTTTGTGTAATCCAACTCCCATATACGTTCAATGACGCCGAAGTATGACATATTCGCATATATGGGGTTTCTGTCTTTGGCACTTGAGATATGCATAGACTGAGCTACAAGAGTCACACCACTGTTTTGCATTGTACTCCGATCATCTTGTTCTTTTGTATGGAATGTGTACCCGTTAATTTGATAACTGTGGTAAGAGAAGACATGCAAACTTGGACCTTTCGCTAACCATCTCAATCTTTCTGAAACGGAAATAGCATTTTCAGTAAACATTGCAAATATGTGATCTCTTAGCCACGTTATAAAACAACGATTGTGTTCTCTAGTTAACCAATTTTGATTCTTATTTGGATACAAACTCTTAAGCATGTCCTTGTGTTTTTCAACATATGGCTCAACCTCATCGGCATTGCGCAGAACATATAAGTGTGCTTGCTCCCATTCCATCCTTGATATAGTCGCTATTTCAGTTCCAGCAATTCCTTGCCCCATCATTCTCCCTGTGTGACGAGACTTTGGCAGCCCTATGGAATCGACATTGGATAGGTATTCGGTACAGAATTCAACAGCTTCTTCGACAATATACCGTTCAACAATACAACCTTCTGGTCGTGATCGGTTTTTCACATACCCTTTGAATATCTTCATATAACGCTCAATCGGGTACATCCATCTCATATAAGCTGGCCCACACAGTTGTGTCTCTCTAACAACGTGAATGGTTAGATGAACCATTATGTCAAAGAATGAAGGTGGAAAGTACATCTCAAGCTCGCATAGAGTCACAACAATTTCTCTTTGCAATGATGGCAACTTCCCAGGGTCAATCACTTTGCTGCAAATTGCCTTGAAGAAGAAACAAAGTTTAGTTAAGGCCCCCCGCACTTTGCTAGACAAAATAGACCGTATACCAATTGGTATCAACTGCTCCATGAGAACATGACAATCGTGGGACTTTAGACCTTTTAACTTGAGATCTTTCATTGATACGAGGTTCCTAATGTTTGAAGAGTACCCTTCCGGAACCTTAACTCGTTCAAGAAACTTACAAAAAACAGTTTTTTCTTTTCTAGATAGAGTGTGAGCAGCCGGAGGAAGATATGTACTTTTGCCCTTCTTCGTCGGTCCCAATTCTCTTCTTATTCCCATACTAACCAAGTCCAACCTTGCATTGATGCCATCTTTAGTCTTCCCTGGCACATTGAGTAACGTACCAATGACACTATCACAAATATTTTTTTCAACGTGCATCACATCGAGGAAATGTCTTACATATAATGATTTCCAATATGGCAACTCAAAGAAAATCGACCTTTTCTTCCACCCTCTTGTGACAAGCTCTCTCGCAAATGGTTTACCGAATTGGTTGTTCAAATCCTTTACCTTTTCAAAAAGGTGATCACCCGTCAATGGCGAAGGAGCTCTACCTTCTTCCGAGTTCCCATTGAACGCCTTTCTCCACCACCGATAATGATGACTTGGATGCAAAAATCTACAATGCCCAAGAAAGACATTCTTCTTACAATGTTGCAACCGCATCCAATCTGTACCATCTTCACATATAGGACATGCACACTGACCCTTGATACTATATCCCGACAGATTACCGTACGCCGGAAAGTCATTAATTGTGCCAAACAACATAGCTCTCAAATTGAAACTTTCTTCCTTATACCCATCATACACCTCTACACCTGTCTCCCACATTTGTTTCAAGTCTTCAATCAAAGGAGTCAAATATACGTCTATATCATTTCCTGGTTGTTTGGGCCCAGAAATTAACATAGATAACATCATAAATTTGCGCTTCATGCATAGCCATGGAGGGAGGTTATAAATCACAAAAATTACAGGCCATGTACTGTGGGAGCTACTTTGAACACCATGCGGGTTAAATCCGTCCGTAGCCAATGCAAGTCGTAGGTTTCTTGATTCTTGACCAAAATCAGGATAATCATGATCAAATTTTTTCCATTGAGGAGAATCTGCCGGGTGCCACAGCTTGCCATCTTTGATCCTTTCATCCTCATGCCATGTCAAGTGCTTTGAATCTTCTAAACTACGGTACATGCGCCTAAATCTGGGTATTATGGGAAAATATCACACAACCTTATCTGGATCTGATTCTTTCTTCTTATATCGTGGAGAATTACATTTAGGACACATCTTTAATGATGCATATTCATTCCGAAATAAAATGCAATCGTTAGGACAAGCATGTATCTTCTCATAGCTCATGCCAATAGAGCGTAACATTTGTTTAGCCTCATATGTCCGACTAGGAAGCACATTATCCTCCGGCAACATATCTTTCAATAGTGTGAGTAAGTCCGTAAAGCTCTTATCAGTCCATCCATTGCCCGATTTCAAGTTATACAACTTTAACATCGCCGACAATCTTGTGAATTTAGTACAACCATCATACAATGGTTGCTCGGCATCACTTACCAACCTCTCAAACATTTGAGGACAATCCCGAAGATCCTCTTCAACCACAGTCGCAATGTCTTCAAAACGATCACCCTCATAAGTATTTGTGTCGGTATCATTTGATGAATATCTCACACGATTCCTCATTTCACTAGACTCATCTCTTGTCTCACCATGTTTTGTCCAGCATGTATAACTTTGATCAATTCCATTACACACTAAATGTTCTTCCAACTCGGTTGCACTAACTCGCCTTGCATAACAACAATCTAAACAAGGGCATATGATTCTACTAGGGTTTTCCGCATGCCGAACTGCAAACCTAATGAACTCTTTCACCCCATCCTCATACTCATTCGTTAAACGATTAGCAGAAATCCATTTCCGATCCATGCTATCCCAATCTACGAAAATATTTATTAACCATATTTACCTTTAGTTTAAAGTGGTTGATGTCTAATGCTACAACTAAAGGATTAAATAAAAAGCAAATACCTGGTAGAAGAAATGCTTTGGGGGTGGGAAATGATAGAGAACAATCTCAATTGTGAACCTAGCAATATCCTCAGCCAACCAGCATCGCAAAGCAAAGTACCAATGCCACGCTAAAGCAAAACAACAATAGAAATCTGCAAGAACGAAAATATATAAATATGACATGAGTTTGTAGCAATGCCAAGCTAAAACCCCAACCAATATATAAGAATCCCCTAAGACAAATTCGGGTTGGATAATGTTGTTTTGTCTCATGGGCTAAGACAATTTTCAACAAAAAATTGTTCCTTAAAAAACTCTTACAACAATTGTAGAAATAGCATTATTTATTGAAGAAAAAAAAAATCAACCAACTTACTAAAAGACTCTTCTAAAGTAATTATAACCAAAGAATGAACCCATTTCTAGAAAGCATAAACGTAAATACATACCTTATCGGCAGCGTCTTTGTCCTTTTCGGACTTAGCCTTGTCAGCCTGTTGCCTCTGTTTCTCCAACCTTTCCCTCTCCCATTTCTGCACAATCAAGGCATACACAGCACCACAGTGTTTAAATGGTAAAAATATCAAGAGAGAATCAAGTCCAGGATAATAAATCTAGATACACAAGAATGTCCAACTATAAGGAACCATATAACCCAATCCCTCTAAAGATCTAGATATCAATAGTCCATCACAACAAAAATGCACAAGAAAAACAACAATCCCTATTTCTGTTGCCAAAATAAACACCATTAATCTAAGTTTTTATAAAAAAATTTGAAGAGCTCTGACACTCTAAATAACAGAAAATTCCATGGAAAATTGATACTCGATTACAAATCCAGCAATGAGAAGTAAAAATGCTTTTCACAAATTATAACCACAATCACAAACAAGTTAATAATGCTAGCGAGGACAAAGTTTAGCACTTAACCATAAACACTACATTCTGATTAAAAATATACACGAGGCTTGCCATGAAGTAACTCAATAGGATCAACTACCCACAATAATCAAATTTCCCATTACAATATCAGATATCACAATAACAAAATTCTCCAAAGGAAAAATGCTACCCAAATGCAGCACTACGCAGAGGGGCCTATCCCACATTCACCTAACCGAAAATCAGAATACATTGATAGCACCAAACTTCCCATCCACAAAAACCATTCTGATTTGAGCTTCAAACAGCGAGAGATCAAAGCCCCAGTTAAAAATTTAATAGGCTTATATTTCCCGAAAAACAAACATGAACCCTAACATAGAGGAAGGGATGTTACGTTGAAGGTTCATCGAATCAAATAGAATACCTGGATGTAGACGTTCTCTTTAGCAGCGGCGGAGTTGGAAGGCAGAGGCGCTGTTGAGAGGAGGCAGAGGGCAATTGAGCGAGGCAGAAGACACGGAGGTGGCGGTTCCCTCTTCCCCAAAACCCCACCTCTTTCGCGCCGGAGGGAAAATGCTAATGGCAGCGAAGCGGAGGGCGAAGCAGTGGTGGAGGGCGGAGGGCAAGGAGCGAAGCAGCGGGCAGAGGGAGAAGCAGTGGGCGGAGGGCGAAGGGAAGTGGGCGCGCGGAGGGCGGAGCGAAGCGGTGGGCAGCTACCAGTGGAGACGCGAACGCAGTGGAGACGAGGATGAAGGAGCAGTGGGCGGAGGAAGGAGCAGAGCAGTGAAACTGTAGGGTTTGCTTAATGCAGAGCAGAAGGCGGGTGTCAAATTTTGTGCGCGAAATGTTTAAGAATGTATCAGACCTAAGATAGCGTTTCCGGGCATAAACGCTATCTAAAATGCATCTTTTAATAGCGTTTCTTAAAACAAACGCTATCTTAAGTTGATTTTATTTTTAAATTATTTGAAATGACAAAAGATAGCGTTTCCGAATAACAAACGCTATCTTAGATGAATCCTTTAATAGCGCTTATTTTAGGAACTGCTATTAAAAGGTCATAACCATTTTTAAAAGCATTTCCGCTTTACAAACGCTATTAAATAAGCGCTATTATAACTCATTTCTGTTGTAGTGTTTCTTGCGACAGCCTTTCTTGCAACAGCCTCAACTGCCGATTATTATCCCACTCAAAATGGTTACACTTTTTTTCCTTCTGCCAAGTTAATACGATGCTCAGGTGACAAGGTTTTGTTGTGAAATTTTGTAAGAAATAAAGGATTCAAGACATACTAACCTTCCAATTAGGGCATCTCCAAAATTTCCTTCCAGGATTCCTCTTACTCCTTGACGTCAGCAGAATCACAGGATCACCACATGTACACAGTTCCTCCTGGGTGTTGCTCAATACGGCTGAGTTGGTCTGCATCGTGGCAGAGAAGGAGGAAGTGAAAGAGAAAGAAAGAGGGAAAGAGATAGGGGGAACGATCGGTTTCAGGGCATGTAAGGAAGAGAGAAGAAAGTCCGTGGCGGTTCGCTGGGCGGCGGAGCAGAACGGCGGTGGAGCATAATGGGGTGGAGCAGGGTTTTTGATGAAGAAGAAGAGGCAAGGGTCCTATTAAAAGCAAAAAAATATAGATTTATAAAATTAATTAAAAATAATATTACCGTAACGGAAAAAAAAAATTAGTTTTTTTAAAAAAAATTTTTTTAAAAAATATTTACACGTGGATTAAAAAAATTATATATTTGCCACGTGGCGATGACATGGCACACCTCCATTAGCCACGTCATCGGGAAATGGAGGGACCTTAACTGTAGGGGCCATTTCCGTAGCGGAGCAAAATATAGGGATGTAAACCTAAGAAAAAATAGTACGAGGACTAAAACAAAAAATCGGGAACTTTTCAAGGATCAAAAGCTTATTTAAGCCTATTTTAAATCGACAGATATTTTAAAATAAAGAGAGCAAATTAATCCAAGATAATGGTAAAACCCGGTGGCTTTTATATATTCATTTGACGCTTGACTTTTGAGACAACGTTACTCTAGCTAGGATTAGATTTTGGTGACATGAATGACGCGCGGGATGAAAATGAAACCCCATGGCCATACTCACAATATAAAAGCAGCTTCAAATGCATTCATGGTGATTCAGCTATAATCAACTAGTTAGATATAAGCATTTCTTGAGAACTAATCTATGCATAATCTCTAGTGCAATAATCGACCACCATGTCAACGTTCTCCTTGTTGCATTACTCTCTCCTTTTCCTTATTTCACTCCTCACTGTGAAGTTTTTGTTCAAAAGCAAAAGACTCAAAAACCTACCCCCAGGTCCACCTCCTCTTCCTATAATAGGTAACCTCAACCTCCTCGAAAAACCACTCCACCGCTTCTTTCAACGCATGTCACAAAAGTACGGTGACATCTTTTCTCTCTGGTTTGGTTCTCGTCTTGTCATTGTTATTTCTTCACCATCTGCTTTCCAAGAATGCTTTACCAAAAACGATGTCGTCTTGGCAAACCGTCCACGCACTCTCGTTGGAAAGCACATATTCTACAACTACACCACCGTAGGGGCATGCCCTTATGGTGAGCACTGGCGCAACCTACGTCGTATCATCGCCACAGATGTTCTCTCAACTCAGCGTATTCATTCCTTCTCAGGAATTCGTAGGGATGAAACCAATAGGTTGATTCAAAAGTTGGCCAAGGACTCGAGATTCGACTTTGCATCAGTGGAGTTGAGTTCCATGTTCCATGACATGCAGCACAACAACATGATGAGAATGATTTCGGGGAAGAGGTACTATGGTGATGATTCTGAGATGAAGGATGCGGATGAAGCGAGAGAATTCAAAGAGACAGTGGCAGAAATGTTGCAATTAGCTGGGGTGTCTAACAAGGGAGATTTCTTACCTTTCCTTAGGTGGTTTGATTTTGAAAATATGAACCAGAGGCTCATGAATATACACAAGAGGTTTGATACGTTCTTGAATGCACTCATTCAGGAGCACCGTAGCAGGAAGCAACGTGAAAACACCATGATAGACCATCTCTTAAGCATGCAAGACTCACAGCCTGAGTATTATACTGATGAAGTCATCAAAGGCCTTGCTTTGGTAATAGTTTTAATTATTAGTGATTTGGGAAAATCATTATCTTAAATCATTTTTGTTAATTTTGAAAGTAATTCTCTGGTTGCCTTATTTCATTGAATGGTAGAGAGATATATACAAGTGGTACATCATCAGTTACACATGATACTAGGAGAAGATTAAGCTAAATCTCTAGAAACTAGGCAAGTATATTTCCTACATTAATATGTAGCCTCAATTAAGCTAATTACAATATTTGACATTAATTACAATCATATCATATCTTTGATTGTGTAACACTCCCCCTCAAGCTCAAGAACCGGGAAGGTACATGAGCTTGGAAACTAACTGAGCATGTGAAGATGGAAGAAGAGCCTTTGTGAAGACATCCGCCAGTTGCTGATTAGAGGGGACAAATGTGGTTCGAAGTTTGCCCTCTTGAATCTTATCCCGAACAAAATGACAATCAATTTCAACATGTTTTGTTCTTTCATGAAAAACTGGATTATTTGCTATATGGGGGCTGCTTGATTATCACAAGATAAAGTTGCAGGATGTGGTGGAATGCCTAATTCATGAAGAAGACTATGTAGCCATGCGAGTTCACTAACAGCATTGGCCATGGCTCGATACTCGGCTTCGACAGAGGAGCGAGCAACTGTTGGTTGCTTCTTGGTTCGCCAAGAAAGGAGACTTGGACCCAAAAAAATACAATAACCAGTAGTTGATCTTCGGGATGTGGGACAAGAAGCCCAATCCGCATCACAATAAGCATGCAATCGTAGAGAAGATTTAGATGAGAGTAGGATGCCATGGTCCGGGGCAGATTTGATGTATCTGACCACTCTAAGTGCTGCTTGCCAATGTGTGTCCCGAGGAGAAGACATAAACTGAGACAATAAGTTCACTGTATAAGTGAGATCCGGTCGGGTGACTGTAAGATATAACAGTCTACCAACCAATCGTCTATATGGAGCAGGGTCAGATAGGACCTCACCAAGATCAGCAGCCAAAGTGTGATTGTAATCCAATGGTGTCGTGACTGGCTTACTAGCAAGAAGACCAGTGTCCTGCAGAATTTCTAATGCATATTTACGCTGATTAAGAAAAATTCCAGCCTTGGATCGTGCCACTTCAATGCCCAAAAAGTATTTCAATGGGCCCAAATCTTTGATGTTGAATCGGTGGCAAAGATATTTCTTGAGGAGTGAAATAACCAAATCATCATCTCCTGTAATTACAATATCATCAACATAAACAAGTAAAATTGTTATATGTGATTTACGAGTAAATGTGAACATTGAGTAGTCAGCTTTTGACTGAGTAAACCCAGCCTCAAGCAAGGCATTCGAAAAAGTAGTAAACCAAGTGCGAGGTGCCTGTTTCAATCCATAAAGTGATTTGTTGAGCCGACAGACCCGAGTCTCCCCCTGTTTGCGAAACCCAGGAGGAAGCTGCATATAAACCTCTTCCTGTAAATTGCCATGTAAAAAGGCATTGGAAACATCCATTTGATGAGTTGGCCAATTTTTTGCAGCTGCAATACTAAGAACAGTTCTCACAGTAGTTAATTTAGTAACAGGAGCAAAAACATCAGTAAAATCAAATCCTTCTAACTGTGAGTAACCTTTAGCTACCAAACGTGCTTTGAACCGTTCAATGGAACCATCTGAATTATATTTTATACGGTACACCCATTTACAGCCTATGGCTATTTTCCCAGGAGGCAAAACCTCTAAAGTCCAAGTCTGGTTAGCCTCTAAGGCCTTTATTTCGTCCTCCATGGCCTGCCTCCAATGTGGGTCTTTGCGGGCAACAGAATATGAAGTGGGTTCAGTATGTTTGATAATAGAATTAATGAAGTGGAGATGGTTATGTGAATATGTATTAGAGCAAAGATAGTTTGAGATGGGATATTTCATACCTGATGACGATGAAGAAGATTGTGCGGAGGCCATATTGCATGAGTAATCAGCAAGGTGAGCTGGAGGACGTGTGGCACGTTGAGAGCGTCTCGGTTGGGGGTTGGTCATCGTAGGGGGTTCAGGAACATGTGTTGGTTCATAAGCATAGGACATGTGGTCAAAGGTTGAGGTGGAAGGGTGGGTGAGGTCTGTAGTATGAGGGGATGCAGGAAGGTTGCTACTAGTTAGGTGTGGTGAATTTGTGGGCTCTTGATCACTGATGGGTAGTGGTAGAGGGGTTTCGGCCTATGTGGAAATCATGCAAAGCCTTATCATTCTTGAATGGGAATATTTTTTCATGAAAGATGACATCTCGACTAACTAGAAATTTATGATCATCAAGGTCATATAGTCGATAAGCTTTTTGCCCAGTGGGGTACCCAACAAAGATGCAACGTCTAGCTCTAGGTTCAAATTTATTTGGATGATCATAGGAAGTGGATGCATAACACAAACAACCAAATGTACGTAAATGAGTGAAATCAGGTGGTTGTCCATTGAGTTTTTCATAAGGAGTTTTACCACCTAAAATTTTGGTTGGTGTCCTATTTATTAAATGAGTAGCGGTGAGAATGCAGTCACCCCAAAAATAAATTGGAAGACCAGCTTGGAAACGTAGAGCCCGTGCAACATTAAGAAGATGGCGGTGCTTACGTTCGACGACACCATTTTGTTGGGGAGTACCTGGACAAGTGAATTGTTGTACAATCCCAGAATTATGCAGAATTTTCTGATAGGAATGATTGGTAAATTCAGTGCCATTATCAGAGCGAATTGTTTTTACACATGTTTGAAAATGATTGCGAACATAAGCTAAGAAATGGACTAGCAAAGAATAAGCATCAGACTTGTATTTCATTAGATAAGTCCATGTGACACGGGAAAAATCGTCAACAAGAGTTAAAAAATATTGATGACCATTTCTTGTAGGTGTAGCATATTTACCCCAAACATCAACATGAATTAAGTCAAAAAAATTATTGCTAGTGGGTGTATGTAAGGGAAAAGGGAGTCTTGTTTGTTTGGACAAATGACAGATTTCACAATGGTCACAAGAGTCTTTATTGAAACCAAGAACAGGAGCTAAACACTTGAGGGCACTTGATGATGGATGGCCAAACCGAGCGTGCCAGGTGGTGAATGATGTGGTGAGAAGGGCAGCAGCAGAGGTAGAGGCATCAAGAAAGTAGAGTCCACCCTTTTTATGGCCCCGACCAATCTCCTTCTTCGTCAAATGGTCCTGAAATACACAATGATCAGAATAAAAAAAGACAGCACAATTAGAAGTCTGGGTGAGCTTTGGCACTGATAAAAGATTGAATTTAAATGAGGGTACAAATAAGACATCAGTCAAGATAATATGTGATGTAATCTGTACATTACCAATGCCATTAATAGGAACTGAATGGCCATTAGGAACACAAATAGATGTATGAAGAGAAGATGGAATGGGTGGCTGATAAAAAGAGGAGGTGGTGAAAGAAACATGATCTGTTGCACCAGTATCAATGACCCATTCATTTGGCATACAGAGGGCAGAATAAAGAGCTAGAGACTCACCCGTGAGATTGGCTTTAGGCTGATTTACCTCCCTTAATAGGCGAAGAAGTTGCTGGATGGATTCTGTTGATAAAGGATCCTTCGCAACATCATTTGATTGTGTAGCACGAGTGGATGAATTGGATGGCTGTGTATGAGTGTTGCCTTTATGATAGTAGCGATGCCCAGGCGGATATCCATGAAGCTTATAGCACTTTTGTTCTGTGTGGCCAAGGATGCCACAATGTGCACATCTGGGACGATTGCGAGAAGGAGTTGGTTTGGCCAAAAATGCATGTGAAGTGGTTTCTGCGGTTGTCATGTGGGTTTGAAGTGCTGCCCGTTCAGACGACATTGGGGGATGCGTATATGCCCTTTGAGCCTCATCTTGGAGGAGCAGAGAATAGGCATGAGAAAGATCCGGGAGCGTCGTAGTAAGAAGTAACTGACTTCGTGGTTGACTGAAGGTGTCATTGAGTCCCATCAAAAACTGCATGAGGCGTCGTTTGTTTTGTTGGGAGAGATAAGCTTGCTTGGCTCCACACGTACAACCTGTGCAAGTGCAATTTGGGGGAGGATCAATAAGGGATAATTCATCCCAAAGACAACGTAGTTGATTGAAGTACTGTGCAATTGAAGAATCTTGTTGTTGCAGGGTAGCGATATTCTTCTCAAGCTCATATACACGAGGACCAGTGTTGGAGGAGAAACGTGCCTTAAGATCTTTCCAAACAGCGGCAGCAGAATCTGCATAAAGCACAGTATGGGCCAGAGAGCGATCAATAGAGTTGAGGATCCATGACATGACCATATTATTGACACGAGACCAGCGATGATAATCTTCATGAGTAGATGCAGGTGAGGGTAAAGAGCCATCAACAAAACAGAATTTGTTTTTGCCCTTTAAAGCCATTTTCATGGCAAGAGCCCATGGGTTGTAGTTGTTGATACCTGTGAGGACATCACTCACAAGAGTTTGTCCAGGATTGTCAGAAGAATGAAGATAATAAGGACTCTCCAGATTAAGGTTGCTGGAGGTAGAGGAAGTGGAATTGTCTGTTTTGGTGGTGCAAGATGTGTCTTGGTCATTGGCCATGATGCAGCGGGAGAAAGAAAAAAATCACAGTGTAATTTTTGAGAGATGCTCTTGATACCATGAAAGTAATTCTCTGGTTGCCTTATTTCATTGAATGGTAGAGAGATATATACAAGTGGTACATCATCAGTTACACATGATACTAGGAGAAGATTAAGCTAAATCTCTAGAAACTAGGCAAGTATATTTCCTACATTAATATGTAGCCTCAATTAAGCTAAGTACAATATTTGACATTAATTACAATCATATCATATCTTTGATTGTGTAACATGTTCCACCAATATATTAAAATCAAATGGTCTTTTTTATATTGTTTATCACATAATTGCGTAATTTGAACTCATCGGACTTGGTGGACTAATGGTTTTATAGTTGTTGCCGTTGTTTTTTTGTGTTTGATTGACTTGCATTTTTAGGTTATGCTCATTGGTGGAACAGACACATCATCTTTAACTATGGAGTGGGCGATGTCTAATTTATTGAATCACCCAGAGGTGTTGAAGAAGGCAAGAGATGAATTGGACACTCAAATAGGGCAAGACTGCTTATTAAATGAATCTGACCTTTCCAAACTTCCTTACCTTAAAAATATTATCTTTGAAACACTACGGTTGCATATACCGGGTCCATTGTTGGTACCACATGTGCCTTCAGAAGACATCACTATAGAAGGATTTAATATTCCACAAGGCGCTATGGTGCTTATAAATGGGTGCGGAATGCACAGAGATCCTCGGTTCTGGAGTGAAGTCGCTTATTTTAATCCCGACAGATTTGACAAAGAAGGGGAGGAAAAAAAGTTAATTGCTTTTGGATTGGGAAGAAGGGCCTGTCCAGGAGAAGCCATGGCTATGCAATCCGTTAGCTTGACTCTGGGTTTATTGATTCAATGTTTTGACTGGAAACGGGTAAATGTGGAAGAGATTGACATGAGAAAGCACAATAGTGGGTTCAACTTGACAAAGTTAATTCCATTGAACGCCATGTGTAAAGCACGACCAGTCATTAACAAGGCTTTCAAGTGATTCAATTATGAGTTTTATCAACCAGTATTCTGAGGCACTAGTGATGGAATAAAGTTGTGAGAGAAACTATATGTACGATAGCATTACAAAAAAAAAAATAAGTTTTAGTATTTAGCTGAAGCACATGTACAACAGTACAAGTGAATAATATTTGTGATAAAATAAGTATCCAATGGCCAACTTTGTGGGAATCAGTATGCATTAGCAGGCAAGTTCTAGGGTGAGCAAGCTCCCCATATCTCTCACGGTGAGAGATGTTAAATGACTGGTTATAGTGGGTTTTTTTTTTTAATTTGCAGGTTATGACAAGTTAGAGTATTTGCACAATTGGTCCCTATAGGCCCCTATATGCAAAAGTGACAAATGACATAAGAGACAAGATGTGAGTATTCTTCGAAACTGTTGGTGGTGCTTCTTTCTCTTCATCTTTCGATTCTGATTCTGGCCCATCTTATTCTTCTGATTCTTCGTCTTTGTCTTCTTCGGGTTCGGAGTGATCGATATCTTCGTCGCCCTCCCCATCCTCGCGCCGCCTCAAATCCACTCGAAGCGCCACCGCCGCTCCGCCACAGATCCAAGCCAAACAGAAATGGTGAAACCATCGCAGACTCACCCCCCCCCCCCCCTCCCTTCCCTCTCCACCTTTATTCTTTAACTACACTCTATATTGAGCAACTGCCAGAGAAAGAGACAGTGGTGAGTGGCGACTGGTTCCGCTGAGATCAACCATGGCTTTCTCCTCCAACACCCGCGACAACTTCGCCTACCTTGCCAAGCTAGTCGAGCAAGCTGAGCCACCTCCGTAGTGTAGCCACCTCCGCCATCTACTCTCTCTCTCTCTCTGTGCTATAGCGACCTCCGCCGCGCCGTCACGCCGTCCTGCCGCCGCAACTTCCTCCAACCAGCATCACCATTAGGGTTGCAGGTGGTTTGAGTGAACAAGATGGTTGTTTTGGGCTTGGATCACCTCCTTTTGGGCCTGCAGTTGTTTGAACAAAAAAACTCATGTCATTTTTTTTAATAGGCTTGGCATAAAATTCTTAAAAAATAGTAAACATTGCTTTTCTAAAACTGAAGAAAATTCATTTTTATTTAAAAAATATTAATCTAACAATCAGAATATCTAAAAATTGAATTTTTTTCTATTAAAACAAATCAATTTCTTGTTCTTTGAATAAAAAATCATTTAATGCACTTTGATAAAAATTAGGTGAGAATCTTGGTTAAGTGAAAATGGGGGGAATGGACGGTTCTATAGAAAAAAGAGAGAAAGAATGAATTTAAGTGTAGTAAATGAGATTAAGAGGAAAATAGAATTAAATAAATGTATTTATTGAAATATAAATGAGATTAAAAACCATTTAAACCAATTTGAGTAAGACTAGGAGAACTAATGTAAGGAGTGAAATAGGAGAGAGAAAATGTTTTAAAATTCAAATTTTGAGTAAAAAGTATACTCTTAGAATTTTATAAGTGTTTGTGGGAAAAGTTTTCAATTTTTAATTCCAAATCTCATTTAGAATTCAAAAATCAAACAAAAATAATTAAGAGGAGATTTTAAAATAATTTCTTGAACCCAGATCGACACCAATTCGGTACCGACTTATACAGCTAACAAGGCTAAACTAAGCTCAAAATTAAATTTTTTGGGCATCAAAGTTTTTAATTCATTATTTTTAATATTTCTAATTAACTATTTTATATTTTTACCAGCTTTAAAAATTTTAGGGTGTTACAATACCTAAAGTTATAGTTGATCAAAAAAAAAAACCTAAAGTTATATATAATATTATATTAAATTCGTTGAAAAATAATAAAAGTAGGAGTCAATCAATGTTTTAAAAATCAGACCGATTATTAAATCGGTGAAGGCACTAGTTCAAGATTTGGTGATTCAACCATAATTGAACCATGATCGAACAGGTAATAATTAAATATGTATTTTTAATATTATATTATATTAAGTAAAAAACTTAAGACAAATCAAAATTAAAATAAAATAATCATATAATATATTTCATAAGATAAACCAACAGTGATAAATAATATTTATGGGTTAAATTGAATTTTATTAGTTTAAAAATCAAGGATATTATTGTATGATTTAAATGAATTTCAATTAGGTGTTACATTATTCACTTAAGAACATTCTTCATATAAAGTTTAAAATTATAGTTGAATAAAATATGAGATTAACTGATACACATTATGTCCAAACGTACTCTTTAATGAGAATTAATGATTACCCGATTTATCCGATAATTCGTTTGTAATGATTCTCCCGGGTCAATTTTTCAAAAATTGAAATGAGAACAAAAGTTATATATAATATATTAATTATATAAAAAATTATATCAATTATGTATATGTCAAATTAATTTTTAGTCTATATAATTAATTAAAATAATTGTTATCATTTTTTTATAATTAATATATTATATATAAATTCTGTTCTCGTTTCAATTTTTGAAATTTGACCTGGGGAAACATTACAAGCGAATAGCGAATAAATCAGGTAAGCATTAATTAGCATCAAAGAGTATGTTGGCACATAGTGTATATAAAATAATCTTGTATTTTATTCTATTCTCATTTAAAACTTTATATGAGAAATATTCTTAAGTGAATAATACAACACCTAATTAAAATTCATTTAAACCATAGAAATAATATTCCAATATACATGACCAACCCCTTGGGGTTAATTAATTAAAATAATTGATATCATTTTTGTGTAATTAATATATTGATATCGTTGGACCAAGTAAGTCCTATTGGGCCAACCGAGTCTTATTGAACAAAGTTATTCCAATTGACCCATATAAGTCCTATTGGGTCAAATATGTTTGATTGGGTCAAGTGAGTCCTATTGGGCCAAGTGGTGAGACTTATTGGAATAATATTATTCTAATACTAAAGAAAATTCATTTTAAAGTAGTATTATTTTAAATTCATTCGAAAATAATAAAAGTAAGAATCAAGCAATTTAAAA
Organism: Echinosophora koreensis; assembly: GCA_035048595.1. Lineage (NCBI taxonomy): Eukaryota > Viridiplantae > Streptophyta > Magnoliopsida > Fabales > Fabaceae > Echinosophora > Echinosophora koreensis. Next base: position 6,226,056 of record JAPCYP010000004.1, read on the forward strand.
AATGGATTGATCATTGAATCGGTGAAGGCACTAGTTCAAGATTCAGTAGCTTAACCATAATTGAACCGTGATTGAACATGTAATAATTGTATTTTTAATATTATATATTATATTAAGTAACAAACCTAAGACAACTATTAAAAACAAAACCTTAGACAACATACTTTTTAGTGCAATTTAGTGCTTAGCTGATTTATCAGCCAATTCATTTGCAATGATTTTCCTAGGTCAATTTTTTAAGATTGAAATGAGTACAGAAGTTATATATATAATATATTTATTATATGAAAAAACAATCAAAATATTGTTAAACAAGCATATAAAAGTATGAATTACAATTAGACATATGTACCAATATTTAAGAAAATTACTTAAATTTTATAATGAATTTATAATAAGATTATATATTAAATACCTAGCATTTAATAGGTTAACGTTAGAGTATAGGTTCATGCTCGTCATTTAAGAGTTAAAGTAAAATAGTTTACCCGACATGGAACATAGTACACTGAGTGAAAATATGCAAGACATGTATAAATACGTATTTATAAATGATAGATTCAAATCAATTCTTACTAGCAGAGTTTTTGACCAGTTTTCGTCAGTTTTGGATCAATTGATCGATTCTCACTGACTCTAAAATCTGCTAATTTTGAGGGTTGAATGGACTGGGCACCCGATCAATTCCCAATCCAACTGGTCGAACCAGTTTATTTAGTTTGATTTTCAAAGAAACTCAAATTTCTTAACTGTTTTTAATAATATATGTTAATATTTAGGGGGGGTTAAAATGTATTTTTATTATTCTAAAAATTAAATTAATTATTCTAAGATTTAAATGAATTTTAATTAGGTGATACATAAGAGCATTTTTTTTTTGGAAGGCAAAAAAATAGTAATAATAACAGATACATAAGAGCATTTCCCATTGTTATTATTATTATTTTTATTATTTTATTATTTTTATTGTTATTATTATTATTATTGTTGACAGATTGTTATTATTATTATTAGTATTATATAAAACAATCTTATGCAATATGAATCATGTTATATATCAACACTATATTCATTTCTTTTTATATAAAATTATCTTGTTTTCATATCAATCAATATAAAAATAAAATTGATATATACTTAAAATATCATACTGGAATTATAAATCTTATACAAAGAAAATGATCAATTAATAAATTTAATATCGGGTAAACTATTTTACTTTTAAGTCTTAAATGATGAACATGAACCTATACTCTAACCTTAACCTATTAAATACTAAGTATTTAATATATAATCTTATTATAAATTCATTATACAATTTAAGTAATTTTGTTAAATATCGATACATATGTCTAATTAAAATTTTCACTTACATATATTTGTTTAACAATATTTTGATCGGTGTTTTTAGTTTAGTATCGTTACTCTAACCGTGTTCATTATATTATTTGTAGTCAATGAGAGAGATAAACATATACCCTGACCCTAACCATGTTATATATGTGTGTGTATAAATATATGTATATATTTTTATTCAAAAGTTTTATGTATATGTCTAATTATTTATTTTGTCTATACGATAAATTAAAATTAGTGGTATGATTTATTATATAATTAATATATTATATATATAAAGATATAAAGATATTAAAAATACATATTTAATTATTTCATGTTCAATTATGATTCAATTATGGTTGAACCACTAAATCTTGAACTAGTGCCTTCACTGATTCAATGATCGATCCGATTTTTAAACATTGCTTGATTTTTATTTTTATTATTTTCGAATTGCAGGGTCTCATATCTGACAGGTTACATTGTGCTTTCTAAGAAAGAGATTGTTAATTTTTTTTTCTTGGTAATGTTATCCTAATAACCATAGGGTTCATCATCTGGACGTTCCTCCTGTGCCACCTAGAAATCTTGAAGGGATTTATTTTTTTTTAATTTTTAATTTTTCTTACTAATGTTATCCTAAGAAGCATCTTGTTCTATATATGAATGTTCCATGTATGCTTTCTAAGAATCTTAAGAAGCATTAGTAAGAAAAAATTAAAAAAGAAGAATAAATCCCTTCAAGATTTCTATTGGGACAATTGAGTCTCAGTAGACCAAGTTCTATTGGGCAAAGTATGTCTCATTGGGTCAAGTTAGGCCGGTATGTCTCGTTGGGCCTATTGGGCCAACTAAATCCTATTAGGTCAGGTGAATCCTATTAGGCCAATTGAATCCTATTGGGTCAGTTGAGTCCTATTAGGCAAACTGAGTCTTGTTGGACCGACCGAGTATCGTTGGACCAAGTGAGTCCTGTTGGGCCAACCAAGTCTTACTGAACAAAGTTATTCCAATTGGGCCATATAAGTCTTATTGGGTCAAATATGTCTGATTGGGCCAAGTGGTGAGACTTATTGGAATAATATTATTCTAATACTAAAGAAAATTCATTTTAAAGTAGTATTATTTTAAATTCATTCGAAAATAATAAAGTAAGAATCAAGCAATTTAAAAAATGGATCAATCATTGAATCGGTGAAAGCGCTAGTTCAAGATTTAATGGCTTAACTATAATTGCACCATGATTCAACCTGAGTTCCTTTGTTGTTCTGCTTTCAAGAATTTTGGAACACTTTAATTAAGTATTTAAAAATGCAATTAAGTAGCAAACACTTGCGCTAGCTCGGTGGTCACCACCTCTACAATGGGACCTTGTGGTCTTCGTATCCACGGTTCGAATCTTGCCACTCTTCCTCGTTGGTTTTTCAGTTCTTTAAACTTTCTAAATAAAAAATTTAAACGACCAAAATGATAAAGATGAGTTTCGAACCAGTGACCTCATGGGGAGGCCAATAGCGCATAACCATTTGATCACAACACACACTATTGTTACCGTATCAACGATAAATTAATTTATCATAAACAGCATTCTTATTTTTTTTAAAAACATAAAGCACTTCGTCTTCTTCCTCTGAACAGCGATGGCGACGAACAGAACCTAGAACGGAACTTTCAGTTCCTATCACAAACACAAACATTACCATGACCAATGGACCAGACCACGTCATTGCAGCCATGATACGCTCCATCCACACGAACCACTGCTTTTTTCTCAATGAACCCCATGATTAATTCTTTTTTTAACACAACAACAATTTCTTAAATTGTCTGATAATCTTCCAATTCAATAACCTCCCAATCAGCCATTAAATGACTTTCTGCATCTCCATTAGCCGCTTACATCTCTCTTTCGGTAGTACCGAACATCAACCGCTTCGTGACGCGGCGGCGACTTTTCGACGACCAAACCCGATCTCAACGGCTACCATTTGCGGGTTGCGGCCATCCAATACTCTTCGATCGAGGCTGCCAAGAAGCAGACATCTGCTCTCAGTATTTTTTACACAGAAAAAAAAAAAATTATATAGGCCCCCTAGCTGTCGTAGTTTGTAGGGACTGATGGGCAAATCTAACTGAAAACACTCATACGTTTGCCCATGACAAATCTCCAGCGTTGATTTTTTTATTATTAAATCGAATGGCCAGGAAGGGTCTCTCACCGTGAGAGATATGTTCAGCTCGCCCACGTTAGACGCCGCCTGCATTAGCATATATTTGAGAATACAACTCAGTTTGCTTAAATATATATATTTTTTATTAATCACGATAAGCTTTAATATTAAATTTAGGAGAATGCTAACTTAAGTGTCCTTAAGACATTGTTTAAGGAACCAAAAAAGGAAAATTTGTATGTAAAATTGTGTATTTAGCATTTCAAAAAGTGTAACACTTAATTTTCCAATACAAATTTTTCTTTTGTGGGTTCCTTAACCAATGCCCTTAGGGCACTCGTTAGCAAGACCCTCAAATTTAAGTACTTGTTTTCAACATGATATAATTTTTTTCCCGTAAAAAAAAAAAAAAACATGATATAATTTTCATAACGTTTCTCCTCCTCGGTGACTCTTGCATAGAATGTGTCAGACAACTTTGCTAAAGCATAGTTTTTTTTAATCATGTTACATCTATGATGTATCAACCATCGTTAGTAGTGACTAATCTCCGTCGGCGAACCTATTAGATACACAAGATGGGTTCGCCCCTCTCAACCAAATTTTCTCATACACAAGGTCAGGATTTCCAACCTCTAACCACTTACTTAAGGTGTCTAAGTTTCTTACCACTTGGACCAACCGCAAGTTGGTGATAGAGCATAGGTATTAATGCTTATTGTCCATCTAAAACAAGAATATTATAAGAATGTATTCAACGTATGTTCGGTAATCATAAATAATCTTTCAAATGCTTTCTTATTAAGCTTTTGAAATCGTATATAGTTAACGATTTTTTTAACATGTGTAACTTTACACATGTTAAGAAATTAAAAATAGAAATATTGTGTTGAAAGTTGTGTATTCAATTTCTTGAAAACTTAAAAGTTACTTTTTCTAATACAACATTTCTATTTTATGATTCCTTAATATGTGCAAAGTTGCACAGGTTAAATAATTAATATTGACTTTTGGGCTCATTATTGAACTTTTGATGCTTAAATTAATGCACTTTTTGTTCCCCTCTGTTATTGAATGTGGCAAGTCCGCCCATTTTCCCCATCTTGCAATAATAATTCTCTCGTCTTCTTTTCATCAAAAAAACTAATGGAAGTTGCTTGGTTGGTAAACATTTGATGGGTTTTGGGCTCACATCCTATGTGGAGAAAGGCCCAAATATGTAAATCCATTTTGTCTCACTTGTTTAAGTGAAGAGTGGTCAGATTAGGGTTGGAGAGAGGTCTCATTTTAGTGAGAGAACAACAGCCAACAAGAGAGAAAAGAAGAGAGAAAGCCAACCCGCATACCCACCCGTCAGTCACCATAAAATCATGACTGAAGATTCGTTCACCGTTGGAACGGGCTAAATATTTTGCAGCAGGTTCAGGACGTGTGGTTATTCATTCTCATCATTAGGATTTTCAACAAGGGGTCTGGAGTGAGAGATATGTCTTCACAAAGTAGCGCTGTTTTTGGGGTAAATTCATCTTCTTTTTTCTCATTTGTAAGCATTGGTGCTTGGTTGTTTTGGTTGATTGTTAGCACGGTTTGTGCAGTTGTTTGAGACTCTTTTGTACCCTTATCTGATCATAGCGGAGCTATTTCTTTGGTCTGGACGACCCGTGGTTTTTACCCTTGCTTTGAGGCGTTTTCCACGTTAAAATCTTGGTGTCTCTTGTGTCGGGATGTAAATGGGGCGGGGTGGGTACGGGTACTAGCCCCCCACTACCCACCCCATTGGATGAATTTTGTACTCGACCCCGCCCCATATCCGTGCAGGTATCCATCTTGCGGGTTTTAAACAAATTTATCAATATTTGAGGGTATCTGTGGATGTCCATGGATATTCAAACACCTCATAATTTTTTTTATTCATACATGAAATTCAGACTAATTCCACCAACAAATTTGATTAGAGTTCCTTGTTGCTACGAGAAATTCTTATGTGCTTGAAAAATATTATAGTAAATATACTAAACATTATGATATGTAAGCAGTATAATCATACATGTCATGAGAGAGTGATGAAAAGGGAAAGGGGCTTGGGAATGATAGGTTTAGGTGGTGCGGTTGCAAAATTTCATAAACAAAGTAAGTGTACTTAAAAAATTAGGGTATTTGGTGCATCTATATGGGTAATTTATTTGTTTTTCCTTAGCGAGTACCCGTGGGTATGGATAGTATATACACTACCCATCCCCGCCTCATTAATAAGCGGGTAGAGAAAATATCCATTTATTTTATCCGCGGATATCCATTAAGGTACCTATTTTCTATCCTTTGCCGATATTATCCACGGGTACGGATAAAATTTACATCCCTACTCTTGTATGTTTGTGTTGTTCTATTTGCTGCCATATATTTGTTGTTGCTCTTCACAGATTCTTGCAAGTTGGTAGAATTTATTTCCGCTGCGTATTGTTTTGTTATTATTATGCTACACTGTTGCATTGTTGTTCCCCCTATCAACATTCTGCCACATGGCAAGCTAGTGATATGCAGTGGTGGGTCCATGACCCTAAGTTAGTGGGAGCAATATGTTTTAAATTTTTTTAATAAATAGTTGTTGTTCATTTTATGGTAATTTCCTCTCTAAATTTTTTTTCCATTGAAGATTGTTGCTCAGTTGATGGTAATTTCCTCTTCAAAAATCTTTCCATTGTATCCTACAATTAATAGAGAGTTTAATTTCTATGTACTGTCAGTGTAAAGAATTTTAACAATGACATGACATCTAATTATATCTTGACAAATCAACATTTTGTTAATTATTTATCTTTCTTAGTTATTAAAATAAAAACACACATGTTACAAATGTCAAAATTTAGTGGATGTCAGTTTAGCATTTTTTACTCTGATAGTATATACTAATTTAATCCATTTAAAAATAAATTTAATACATTTAATTTTATGTCTAACCAATCAGTTTGGTGAAATAACATAGTTATCACAAAATTCTCAAATTTGGGCATATCAAAATACTAACCTATCAACATTTGCAATTACCATTATCAAGAGAGAGAGAGAAAGAAAGAAAGAAGAAGACGGTGGCATGGCCGCATGGGTGCAATTATTTCAAATATGGGGTGCAAAGTAAAATACATAAAGTATTTAAAAAAAATTAAGAAAGTGAGTGTGTGCACTTGCACCTACTCGGAACAACGTACATCCGCCCCTGATGACATGCTTGGATGACAATAAAAACTACTAAAATAATTTAAATAATTAAATAATATAATTACTAATATGATAAAATAATCAAGATATTACGTTTGTTACATATTAATATGTGAAAAAAAATCACTATTGTTTTTTTAAATCACTTATGTGAATTTGTCGTTTATTTGTTTTAGCTTTTAGATGCACATTCTCCATGTCACTATGAGCCCAACTACACATTTCATAACTCTACATAACGCGCAATAACCATATTCCAGCGAACACTACAATATTAAAGACACTTAGCAAGCAACAATTTTGGCTGATATATATATAGTGGTATATCATTAGTCTCTAAATAAATTAACGACCAAGCAGATGAAGTTGCAAATTGCGTGGTAGCTAACTGATTTTGCAACCGAGTATAATTTCGGTAGCTAATAGCGACCAATTTATCAATCGTTAATCTAAAAGAAATTGATCACTAAATTGGTCTCCACCAACTGTTATGACAACAAGGTTTAACCTCTGCAAAAGAGAAAAAATTTCTCTCCAAATAGCAGACATTTTACTAACCATATCTAGTTATAAAAAACAAAATAAAAGACACACATGGTGAAATAAGGAGAACGCTTTAGATGGAGCCAATACCAAATGCCATCATTCAGGCAAAACAAACCAATAGGGAAACAAATTAATAATCAGCACTGCATTCTCTAAATCTAGACAGAAAACAAAGGAAATTTTCCCAATATCAAACTTGAACCTTTTGCAATAGCAAGCTTGCATAGCTTTCTATTATACTAATCAGTGGCTTTAATATATCAACCATAAAAATAAAACATGTTCTTATAGCCCTTGCACATATATACCTATTGATGACAACACCGACAATAACCTAAATAGGATCCGAGTCATTAAGTAAATGGATAATTTCCATAGCATGTTTTACAATCCTCGGCCATTAGATTTGGAAGTGGTTTTTGGCTAAATCAAAATATGGCCCTTGTTTGTTTTCGTAGTGGTGTTTAAATCTTGGAGAACGTATTGCTCCTTGTTCTTAGTTGGTTGTTCTACTGCTGTTGTTTTACATTTTTTTTTTTGGAATTGTTGTATAGAACTGATTCATGATTCTGTTTCTGGTGCTTCCTTTCTCTTGTTTTTGTCTTTTTTATGGTGCTTTGTGCTGCAACAAAGGTGTTCATGATATGGTTCAACAGGTGTTGTTTTTTATTGTATGTAGGCTGATGTCTGTGGCCTAAGTAATAGGGAGGATGCCTGCTGTTTTCCATATGGGGTTCTGTTTTATACTTCTATCAGATTGGGTACTGTTCATTTGATATTCAGGAGGTCTTGGTGCTGTTAATATGGCTTAGTTTTTTTTTTTTTTTTGGTACAATAATATGGCTTAGTTTGAGATAGGGTTATGGTGCTTGTTTTAATTTGGGTTACTGTTTTTTGTTGTAATATTTATGGGTTGGGTATCCTTGTACCATTTAATAATGTCTTTTACTTATAAAAAAAGAGGAGATTAAAGATTCTCTAGTCTCAATAGGACTTTATTTTTCCATCAGTCACAACTTATTGCCGAAAATCAACAACCACATCATTAAAATGGAAAAAACTTAGATACTATTCTATAAGTGTTGTTTGTGTTGTTCACCAATTATAAAATGTCACATAGATTAAACTTTTCATTTAAATTTAAAATTAAAATATTCTTATTTTTTCTATTGATTGGTTAATACATATGTTCAATTGTGATTGAAGAAAAATAAGAACTGCACACAACCAACAGCACATAAGTTTTGTTCAATGCTAAAATGCGTATACAAAGAGAACATTAAGTGAACCTGAACAAAGGGAAAACAAGATAAATTTTGCATCTATTAATTTTATAATCCTTTTAAAAACAAGAGGAAGGTTGGGGGGATGCATTCACTTCATACACTTCCTTGTGCATGGAATCCAAATTTCACTTTAGTAAGGCATGCAATAAAACGAGGGGGGATGCATCCGCTTTTTGCACCTATAATCAAGCACCACAACTCAAAGCATTTCATCAAAATCACATTAGTTATCCATATCCTAGGCCCATTGTACACTCGTTCCAGGGTTTATGTATTCTTCTGTCCAAATTGAAATGAACTAGACCACTACCACTACAGTAATTTTTTGGTTTAGCTACAAAAATTATCAGTAGTTAATTTTGGGTTAATCAGCTCTCATTTAACTACAATATATATTTTGATATTAATTTGTATCAGATTATTAATTATTAACTCTTGCCTATATTTTAATACTGTGGCAACATTTTTATTAACTCTTGCGTATCATTCCTCTCTGTCTAGTCTCACTCTCCTTCTTTGTTCGCTTTGTCCCTGTGCCGTATCGCCTCCTCACTGCGTCGTATCACTCCGATCCTCGCCGTCTCGCTCCGATCTACACCGTATCGCTCCGATCTGAAACGATCTTGCTTCATCGCCATCGATTTGAACCGATCTGGCTTCATCGCCATCGATCCGCACTGATCTCGCTCCTTTCATTTCATCTTGTTTTCTCTCTTGCGATGCAGAGTTTGATCGAACCATTCACTTCAAGCTTCGAACCATTCATTTCCCAAATCATTAAAAGGAGAATTAATGGAGCAGCTAACGATGTTGCTTGTGATGAAACGTACGAAATTCTACTCTGTCCTCACTATAAAAACGCAGCGTCACATGGCACATGATTTGCATAACTCACATGCATACATATGGTGCTTCACCTAGAATCAATAGTATATAAGCGTTTACTAAGAGCTGGTCTCTGCAACACGATCTCTAGTGCGTTTACTAATATATATAATTTTAACTATAATACAAATTTTAAAACCAAAATTAATCTAAAGATTCTTAACTTTTTAAACCTACTTACATCTATAATTCTTTTTTGAATATTTTTATTTATTTAAATATTTTGATTTGTAATATTTTATAAGTAGATTTAAAAGATCTTTGAATCAGTTTTTAATTATTATAATGTTTCTTTTGTTATTTATTGTTTTTCCACAGTGAAAGTGTAGGTAACAGGTGTGGGTACGGATACATAGGTATCTAGAGGGTACGGGTAAGGATACTAAAGTTGCTATCCAAGCGGGTATGATCCAGGTACGGGTAATTTTTACAAACACGAATATGGGAACAGATATTATAGTATCTTACCCAGATCCTACCCATTATCACCCCTAATTGGGTATCAATTGAATGACCAAACCCATAACGAGCCCAATAGAAAATTGATCCATCAATTGGTTGGGAATAATAATTCCTAATAATTGATTATTGACAATCCACATATATAGTCGATTAATTAAATGATTGATCTAATTGTTCTACAACAAGTGGATGTGGATTGTGGAGCTGCTGTGGTGGGTGTGGTTTTAGACTTTTAGAATGGTTTGGATTCTGCTTTATGGTGGTGGTGTTTCTGTTTATTTTTTCTGGTTGATTTGCAGGCGGTGGTTTCTTGTCTGTTGGTGGGGTACTGACTGATCTGTGCACTGCTGTTTTGATCTCTTAATTCGTTTTTTCTGATGTTTGGCTGAATAGGTCCTATAGTGTGTTGCCTGGCTGGTGTCTTGGCCTTTCGATCTTTTGTAAAGTTAATATTGTTCTTTGTTTTAGAGCGGTATTTTATTTATATCTAATGATTTTTTCTTGTATAGCTCATGTATATGAGTTGGGATATCTCTGATAATTCATTTTTATTAATCTTTGTTTATAAAAAATAAAAAATTGTTCTATAATAACAAGTGTCGCAAAATAAAATATTTTCATGATCATTTGACTAATGCATGCAATAGGTTGTAGGTCTGGCCGGCACAATTGATCTACAAGCGAGATAGTCTTTTATATATTGATAATTGGTAGATTTGTTGGTTTCAGAATTGGTTTGTGTTTTATTGTTATGACCTTATGGGTTGAGTACCTTTTGTGTTCTTTTAATATTATTTTATTTTGCTTATAGAAAAAAATAGGTGTTTGGTGCGTGGCATCTTTTGAATGTCGAAAAAAGAAATATTTTTTTAATTTATTTATTTTATTCAAATATTTATTTTCTTTTTAAGAGTGTTTTTTGTTTTAAAAAAGGCATTAATTATTTTATTAAAAAAACATTAATTATTTTTTCAACTTATTTTTATGCTTGATTCTTTGTATTTAATTGATAAATCAGCTAAATATATTTATAAGTGAAAATATTTAATAATGTTTTAATAATTGGTTATATAATTATTTTAAATTGACAGATATTTTAAAAGAGAGCAAATTAATCCAAGATAATGGTAAAACCCGGTGGCTTTTATATATTCATTTGACTCTTGACTTTTGAGGCAACGTTACTCTAGCTATTGCTAGGATTAGATTTCGGTGACGTGAATGACGCGCGTGATGAAAATGAAACCCCATGACCATACTCACAATATAAAAGCAGCTTCAAATGCATTCATGGTGATTCAGCTATAATCAACTAGGTAGATAATCTATGCATAATCTCTAGTGCAATAATCGACCACCATGTCAACGTTCTCCTTGTTGCATTACTTTCTCCTTTTCCTCATTTCACTCCTCACTGTGAAGTTTTTGTTCAAAAGCAAAAGACTCAAAAACCTACCCCCAGGTCCACCTCCTCTTCCTATAATAGGTAACCTCAACCTCCTCGAAAAACCACTCCACCGCTTCTTTCAACGCATGTCACAAAAGTACGGTGACATCTTTTCTCTCTGGTTTGGTTCTCGTCTTGTCATTGTTATTTCTTCACCATCTGCTTTCCAAGAATGCTTTACCAAAAACGATGTCGTCTTGGCAAACCGTCCACGCACTCTCGTTGGAAAGCACATATTCTACAACTCCACCACCGTAGGATCATGCTCTTACGGTGAGCACTGGCGCAACCTGCGTCGTATCCTTGCCTCAGAAGTTCTCTCAACTCATCGTATTCACTCCTTCTCGGGAATTCGTAGGGATGAAACCAATAGGTTGATTCAAAAGTTGGCTAAGAACTCGAGATTCGAGTTTGCACAAGTGGAGTTGAGTTCCATGTTCCATGACATGCAGTACAACAACGTGATGAGAATGATATCAGGGAAGAGGTACTATGGTGATGATTCTGAGATGAAGGATGTGGATGAAGCGAGAGAATTCAGAGAGACAGTGGCAGAGTTGTTGCAATTAGCCGGGGTGTCTAACAAGGCAGATTTCTTACCTTTCTTTAGGTGGTTTGATTTTGAAAATATGAACCAGAGGCTCATGAATACACACAAGAGGTTTGATACGTTCTTGAATGCACTCATTCAGGAGCACCGTAGCAGGAAGCAGCGTGAAAATACCATGATTGACCATCTCTTAAGCATGCAAGAATCACAGCCTGAGTATTATACTCATGAAATCATCAAAGGCCTTGCTTTGGTAATAGCTTTAAGGATTTTTCTAACATGTGCAACATTGCACGTGTTAAGGAAGCATAAAATACAAATGTTTTATGTTTGACCTTATTGGACTGGTTTATATTGTTTATCACATAATTGATTGACTTGCATTTTTCACGGTATGCTCTTTGGTGGAACAGACACATCATCTTTAACTATGGAGTGGGGAATGTCTAATTTATTGAATCATCCAGACGTGTTGAAAAAGGCAAGAGATGAATTGGACACTCAAATAGGGCAAGACCGCTTGTTAAATGAGTCCGACCTTCCCAAGCTTCCTTACCTTAAAAACATTATCCTTGAAACACTTCGACTGCATCAACCAGCTCCATTGTTGATACCACATGTGCCTTCGAAAGACATCAGTATAGAAGGATTTAATATTCCACAAGGCGCTATGGTGCTTATAAATGGGTGGGGCATGCAAAGAGATCCTCGAATATGGAGTGAAGCCACTTATTTTAAACCTGAGAGATTTGAAAAAGAAGGGGAGGAAAAAAAGTTAGTTGCTTTTGGGTTGGGAAGAAGGGCTTGCCCAGGAGAAGGCATGGCTATGCAAACCGTTAGCTTGACTCTGGGTTTATTGATTCAATGTTTTGACTGGAAACGGGTAAGTGTGGAAGCGATTGACATGAGAGAGCAAAGCGGGTTCAACTTGACAAAGTTACTTCCATTGAAGGCCACGTGTAAGGCACGCCCAGTCATTAACATGGCTTTTAAGTAATGAGTTTTAGTAACCAGTACTCCAAGAACATTAGTGAAGGAATCGAAAGATAAAAAAAACTTTTATCGGAAACTATAACTTTTGAATTTCTAGTCATGTTAAAAATATTATTTTTGCAATACAATTTTTTTTTGTGTCCTAGGGTAATGGTTAATATTTGTCTATGTATGTAGTAAGGTTGTGTGAGAACCTATGTATGATAATAACATGAAAAAAAAAAAAAAAAACCAGGATTTAGTTGGAACGCATGTACATGTATGATGGATAATATTTGTGATAAAACAAGTATCCAATGGTCAACTTTGTGGGAATCGGGATGCATTAGAATATATTAAAGAAGTATACAACTCAGTTTGCTCAAATAATTCTTGTTTTTGTTTTTATTAATCACGACTAATATTAAGCTCTATATATTAAATTAAAGTACTTGTCTTGAACGTGATTTATTTTTCCATAACATCTCTCCTCGTCAGTAACTCTTGCACAATATATGTAGGACAACTTTGCTAATTTGAAAATTAGAAACAAAATTGGGCAAGAGCATTGATATTAATACTTATTGTCCATTTGACGCAAGAAGATCAGAAGAATATAACCAAAGTATATCCGGCAACCATAAAATCTTTCAAATGCTTTCTTATTAATTAAGCATTTAAGCTTTTTATATTGCACATATGGTTAATATTGACTTTTGGGTCCATTATTGAACTTTGGTGTTTCATCCAAAAAACAACTAATGGAAGTTGCTTAGCTTGTAAACGTTTTGTCACATGCCAAGCTAGTGACATATTTAGGTGACAACAAAAATCACTAAAATAATTTAAATAATTAAATAATATAATAAAATAATCAAGATATTAAACTTTATAATAATCATGAATTTGAAGCTTCTGCTTCAACCTTCCAATTTTCAATCTTATTGTCGGTAAGAAAAGAAGAAAATATTTAGGCCCCATTGTCCTCCATAAACTCACCCAACAACAACAACTCCACCATCTTCTTCCATCCACCTCAAACCCAAAAACACCATTTTTTACATGACTAAGCAAATCAACAATACCACCCATCACCAACAAAAAAAAATAAAAAAAAACAGAATTACAATCAAGACCAGAGCAATAGTTTATGTGTGTTTCACCTTTGCACACTAGTTGTTTGATAAAAAAAAAATCAGAGTAGTGCTTTACCTTACATTACTGGCCTAATCCCTCAATAATTAGGAATTGATGTTAAATACTGAAAATTAGCATTATGATATGTGTTGAGATAGTGAAGTCATTTAGCTGAAGGTTATGACAGTTCAAGTGGTTTTGAAATGGAATCAAACAATTAGCTTTTAAAATCACTAAACAATCAGATCAAACAATATCACATACGGTGTGACACCAAATTTGACCATCGTTTTTAGATAATACATGTCTAGAGAGAGACCATCCCAGTTCTTCACTTCTCTCAGATCAGGACCTCAACCGGGGCGTTTTCAGCATCATGATCATGATATGAGATTATTTACAGGGTTCCTCATCTTACTATTTCACAAATTTTCCAGAGACATGTCACACAAACAATTTCTGGAAAATCTTCCTCAGGTGTGGAAAGGCTATTGATGTGTTTATCCCAAACAAGAGAGATAAGATGGGTAAGAAGTTCGGTTTTGTTAAGTTTATAAATATTCAGAATGAGAAAGTGTTAATGGATAGGCTAAATGACTTGTGGGTGGGAACATATCATCTGAGAGTCAATCATTCTAAGTTTGAACGAAGAGATCCTAGTGGTGTTAATGGTTTTAAACCTGTAATAAATATGGTGACTAAGAATAGGTTGGGAGTTAGAACAGGAGGTAATTATGTCCGTGCAGTACAAGATGGTGGGATGGGTGGTGCCACAAAAAATGGTAATCAGGAACAGCAACTGAGGGGCGCATTAAAGAAAGATGATTGGAGGGGGATGTTTTTAAATGTTTCAGGGGAAGACATGAAATGGTTGGAACGATCCTTTGTTGGTTATGTTCACAACTTGGAATGCAAACTAGATATGCAAGATACGTTACAAAGAAAAGGCATTTTCTCCATCAGAGCCATTCCTTTGGGTGGCTACCAAGTCCTACTTTCTGCAGTAAGTGATGTTGATATGGAAAATTGTTTGAAGGAGGATGCAGTGATGCTTTCTAGGTGGTTCGAGGATATCAGGCCTTGGGAGGAAGGTTTGGTTGTCAGAGAAAGGATGGTTTGGCTGAACATAACTGGAGTACCCCCACATGCTTGGAAAGTGGATTTTTTAAAGTCACTTGTGCAACTTGAAGGAAAGTTTGGAGCTCTTGATGAATGCACAAGGTTAAAAAAGAGGCTGGATGTGGCTAGGGTTCTTATCACAGCAACCAACTCGAAGGTAATTAAAAGAACAGTGCAAGTGAAGATAAGTGATATAGTTCATTCAATCAGATTGTTGGAGGACGCTTGTAGTGACCCTTTCGGGAAAACTACTCCGAAAAGGGATGTTAGGTTCGAGGGAAGCTGCTTCGATGACGATTCTGACTCAGTCATTCATAGTGAAATGGAGTTGTCAGAATCGGTGGGTGTGGTGGAGGATACGTCGGAGGAGGAAGAGTTTCTTGGGATGGTAGATTCAAATTTGAAAAGGGGTGGGGCTCAAGGGCTCTGTACTGGTAAAAGTCCTGATGACGGTTTCAGAAATGGTAAAGAGATTGTACTTGCTGAGGTTGATGGGGACGTGGCTACGGTTGGCAAATTGGAGGCACAAGGATGAAAAAAACAACTATAAACACGAGAAGGGGGGTTGAATTGTGTTTATCAGAAATTAAAATAAAGTTGAAAACTTTTCGCACACAGAAGCTAAGTTCGGACAGGTGTAAAAAGGTTACATAGACAGGTTACTTGTCTGTTGTATTTTTCATAGAAAACAACACAAGCATACAGATGAAAACAAGCTTGATAAAAACAGTTTTAACCCCTTAGTTAGAATGCAGATGATATATAATCAAAACAACTAAAGAGATTAAGGGAAGAGAGATTAACACAGTGATTTATCCTGGTTCACTCTTTAACACAAAGAGCTACGTCCAGTCCATGGCAGCACCAAAATTTATCCACTATAACTGATTAGGTTACAGACTCCAAGTATTGTTTGCACACCTAGCTTCTTCAGGCTCCAAGACAAGTATTCTTTGCACACCTAGCCTCTTCAGGCTCACTCAGATTTGTTTGAGAGTTTGGTTTGTAATAAATACAATTACAGACAGACAGATCTTTCACTAACACTCATACGTTTGCCCATGACAAATCTCCAGCGTTGATTTTTTTATTATTAAATCGAATGGCCAGGAAGGGTCTCTCACCGTGAGAGATATGTTCAGCTCGCCCACGTTAGACGCCGCCTGCATTAGCATATATTTGAGAATACAACTCAGTTTGCTTAAATATATATATTTTTTATTAATCACGATAAGCTTTAATATTAAATTTAGGAGAATGCTAACTTAAGTGTCCTTAAGACATTGTTTAAGGAACCAAAAAAGGAAAATTTGTATGTAAAATTGTGTATTTAGCATTTCAAAAAGTGTAACACTTAATTTTCCAATACAAATTTTTCTTTTGTGGGTTCCTTAACCAATGCCCTTAGGGCACTCGTTAGCAAGACCCTCAAATTTAAGTACTTGTTTTCAACATGATATAATTTTTTTCCCGTAAAAAAAAAAAAAAACATGATATAATTTTCATAACGTTTCTCCTCCTCGGTGACTCTTGCATAGAATGTGTCAGACAACTTTGCTAAAGCATAGTTTTTTTTAATCATGTTACATCTATGATGTATCAACCATCGTTAGTAGTGACTAATCTCCGTCGGCGAACCTATTAGATACACAAGATGGGTTCGCCCCTCTCAACCAAATTTTCTCATACACAAGGTCAGGATTTCCAACCTCTAACCACTTACTTAAGGTGTCTAAGTTTCTTACCACTTGGACCAACCGCAAGTTGGTGATAGAGCATAGGTATTAATGCTTATTGTCCATCTAAAACAAGAATATTATAAGAATGTATTCAACGTATGTTCGGTAATCATAAATAATCTTTCAAATGCTTTCTTATTAAGCTTTTGAAATCGTATATAGTTAACGATTTTTTTAACATGTGTAACTTTACACATGTTAAGAAATTAAAAATAGAAATATTGTGTTGAAAGTTGTGTATTCAATTTCTTGAAAACTTAAAAGTTACTTTTTCTAATACAACATTTCTATTTTATGATTCCTTAATATGTGCAAAGTTGCACAGGTTAAATAATTAATATTGACTTTTGGGCTCATTATTGAACTTTTGATGCTTAAATTAATGCACTTTTTGTTCCCCTCTGTTATTGAATGTGGCAAGTCCGCCCATTTTCCCCATCTTGCAATAATAATTCTCTCGTCTTCTTTTCATCAAAAAAACTAATGGAAGTTGCTTGGTTGGTAAACATTTGATGGGTTTTGGGCTCACATCCTATGTGGAGAAAGGCCCAAATATGTAAATCCATTTTGTCTCACTTGTTTAAGTGAAGAGTGGTCAGATTAGGGTTGGAGAGAGGTCTCATTTTAGTGAGAGAACAACAGCCAACAAGAGAGAAAAGAAGAGAGAAAGCCAACCCGCATACCCACCCGTCAGTCACCATAAAATCATGACTGAAGATTCGTTCACCGTTGGAACGGGCTAAATATTTTGCAGCAGGTTCAGGACGTGTGGTTATTCATTCTCATCATTAGGATTTTCAACAAGGGGTCTGGAGTGAGAGATATGTCTTCACAAAGTAGCGCTGTTTTTGGGGTAAATTCATCTTCTTTTTTCTCATTTGTAAGCATTGGTGCTTGGTTGTTTTGGTTGATTGTTAGCACGGTTTGTGCAGTTGTTTGAGACTCTTTTGTACCCTTATCTGATCATAGCGGAGCTATTTCTTTGGTCTGGACGACCCGTGGTTTTTACCCTTGCTTTGAGGCGTTTTCCACGTTAAAATCTTGGTGTCTCTTGTGTCGGGATGTAAATGGGGCGGGGTGGGTACGGGTACTAGCCCCCCACTACCCACCCCATTGGATGAATTTTGTACTCGACCCCGCCCCATATCCGTGCAGGTATCCATCTTGCGGGTTTTAAACAAATTTATCAATATTTGAGGGTATCTGTGGATGTCCATGGATATTCAAACACCTCATAATTTTTTTTATTCATACATGAAATTCAGACTAATTCCACCAACAAATTTGATTAGAGTTCCTTGTTGCTACGAGAAATTCTTATGTGCTTGAAAAATATTATAGTAAATATACTAAACATTATGATATGTAAGCAGTATAATCATACATGTCATGAGAGAGTGATGAAAAGGGAAAGGGGCTTGGGAATGATAGGTTTAGGTGGTGCGGTTGCAAAATTTCATAAACAAAGTAAGTGTACTTAAAAAATTAGGGTATTTGGTGCATCTATATGGGTAATTTATTTGTTTTTCCTTAGCGAGTACCCGTGGGTATGGATAGTATATACACTACCCATCCCCGCCTCATTAATAAGCGGGTAGAGAAAATATCCATTTATTTTATCCGCGGATATCCATTAAGGTACCTATTTTCTATCCTTTGCCGATATTATCCACGGGTACGGATAAAATTTACATCCCTACTCTTGTATGTTTGTGTTGTTCTATTTGCTGCCATATATTTGTTGTTGCTCTTCACAGATTCTTGCAAGTTGGTAGAATTTATTTCCGCTGCGTATTGTTTTGTTATTATTATGCTACACTGTTGCATTGTTGTTCCCCCTATCAACATTCTGCCACATGGCAAGCTAGTGATATGCAGTGGTGGGTCCATGACCCTAAGTTAGTGGGAGCAATATGTTTTAAATTTTTTAATAAATAGTTGTTGTTCATTTTATGGTAATTTCCTCTCTAAATTTTTTTTCCATTGAAGATTGTTGCTCAGTTGATGGTAATTTCCTCTTCAAAAATCTTTCCATTGTATCCTACAATTAATAGAGAGTTTAATTTCTATGTACTGTCAGTGTAAAGAATTTTAACAATGACATGACATCTAATTATATCTTGACAAATCAACATTTTGTTAATTATTTATCTTTCTTAGTTATTAAAATAAAAACACACATGTTACAAATGTCAAAATTTAGTGGATGTCAGTTTAGCATTTTTTACTCTGATAGTATATACTAATTTAATCCATTTAAAAATAAATTTAATACATTTAATTTTATGTCTAACCAATCAGTTTGGTGAAATAACATAGTTATCACAAAATTCTCAAATTTGGGCATATCAAAATACTAACCTATCAACATTTGCAATTACCATTATCAAGAGAGAGAGAGAAAGAAGAAAGAAAGAAGACGGTGGCATGGCCGCATGGGTGCAATTATTTCAAATATGGGGTGCAAAGTAAAATACATAAAGTATTTAAAAAAAATTAAGAAAGTGAGTGTGTGCACTTGCACCTACTCGGAACAACGTACATCCGCCCCTGATGACATGCTTGGATGACAATAAAAACTACTAAAATAATTTAAATAATTAAATAATATAATTACTAATATGATAAAATAATCAAGATATTACGTTTGTTACATATTAATATGTGAAAAAAAATCACTATTGTTTTTTTAAATCACTTATGTGAATTTGTCGTTTATTTGTTTTAGCTTTTAGATGCACATTCTCCATGTCACTATGAGCCCAACTACACATTTCATAACTCTACATAACGCGCAATAACCATATTCCAGCGAACACTACAATATTAAAGACACTTAGCAAGCAACAATTTTGGCTGATATATATATAGTGGTATATCATTAGTCTCTAAATAAATTAACGACCAAGCAGATGAAGTTGCAAATTGCGTGGTAGCTAACTGATTTTGCAACCGAGTATAATTTCGGTAGCTAATAGCGACCAATTTATCAATCGTTAATCTAAAAGAAATTGATCACTAAATTGGTCTCCACCAACTGTTATGACAACAAGGTTTAACCTCTGCAAAAGAGAAAAAAATTCTCTCCAAATAGCAGACATTTTACTAACCATATCTAGTTATAAAAAACAAAATAAAAGACACACATGGTGAAATAAGGAGAACGCTTTAGATGGAGCCAATACCAAATGCCATCATTCAGGCAAACAAACCAATAGGGAAACAAATTAATAATCAGCACTGCATTCTCTAAATCTAGACAGAAAACAAAGGAAATTTTCCCAATATCAAACTTGAACCTTTTGCAATAGCAAGCTTGCATAGCTTTCTATTATACTAATCAGTGGCTTTAATATATCAACCATAAAAATAAAACATGTTCTTATAGCCCTTGCACATATATACCTATTGATGACAACACCGACAATAACCTAAATAGGATCCGAGTCATTAAGTAAATGGATAATTTCCATAGCATGTTTTACAATCCTCGGCCATTAGATTTGGAAGTGGTTTTTGGCTAAATCAAAATATGGCCCTTGTTTGTTTTCGTAGTGGTGTTTAAATCTTGGAGAACGTATTGCTCCTTGTTCTTAGTTGGTTGTTCTACTGCTGTTGTTTTACATTTTTTTTTTTGGAATTGTTGTATAGAACTGATTCATGATTCTGTTTCTGGTGCTTCCTTTCTCTTGTTTTTGTCTTTTTTATGGTGCTTTGTGCTGCAACAAAGGTGTTCATGATATGGTTCAACAGGTGTTGTTTTTTATTGTATGTAGGCTGATGTCTGTGGCCTAAGTAATAGGGAGGATGCCTGCTGTTTTCCATATGGGGTTCTGTTTTATACTTCTATCAGATTGGGTACTGTTCATTTGATATTCAGGAGGTCTTGGTGCTGTTAATATGGCTTAGTTTTTTTTTTTTTTTTGGTACAATAATATGGCTTAGTTTGAGATAGGGTTATGGTGCTTGTTTTAATTTGGGTTACTGTTTTTTGTTGTAATATTTATGGGTTGGGTATCCTTGTACCATTTAATAATGTCTTTTACTTATAAAAAAAGAGGAGATTAAAGATTCTCTAGTCTCAATAGGACTTTATTTTTCCATCAGTCACAACTTATTGCCGAAAATCAACAACCACATCATTAAAATGGAAAAAACTTAGATACTATTCTATAAGTGTTGTTTGTGTTGTTCACCAATTATAAAATGTCACATAGATTAAACTTTTCATTTAAATTTAAAATTAAAATATTCTTATTTTTTCTATTGATTGGTTAATACATATGTTCAATTGTGATTGAAGAAAAATAAGAACTGCACACAACCAACAGCACATAAGTTTTGTTCAATGCTAAAATGCGTATACAAAGAGAACATTAAGTGAACCTGAACAAAGGGAAAACAAGATAAATTTTGCATCTATTAATTTTATAATCCTTTTAAAAACAAGAGGAAGGTTGGGGGGATGCATTCACTTCATACACTTCCTTGTGCATGGAATCCAAATTTCACTTTAGTAAGGCATGCAATAAAACGAGGGGGGATGCATCCGCTTTTTGCACCTATAATCAAGCACCACAACTCAAAGCATTTCATCAAAATCACATTAGTTATCCATATCCTAGGCCCATTGTACACTCGTTCCAGGGTTTATGTATTCTTCTGTCCAAATTGAAATGAACTAGACCACTACCACTACAGTAATTTTTTGGTTTAGCTACAAAAATTATCAGTAGTTAATTTTGGGTTAATCAGCTCTCATTTAACTACAATATATATTTTGATATTAATTTGTATCAGATTATTAATTATTAACTCTTGCCTATATTTTAATACTGTGGCAACATTTTTATTAACTCTTGCGTATCATTCCTCTCTGTCTAGTCTCACTCTCCTTCTTTGTTCGCTTTGTCCCTGTGCCGTATCGCCTCCTCACTGCGTCGTATCACTCCGATCCTCGCCGTCTCGCTCCGATCTACACCGTATCGCTCCGATCTGAAACGATCTTGCTTCATCGCCATCGATTTGAACCGATCTGGCTTCATCGCCATCGATCCGCACTGATCTCGCTCCTTTCATTTCATCTTGTTTTCTCTCTTGCGATGCAGAGTTTGATCGAACCATTCACTTCAAGCTTCGAACCATTCATTTCCCAAATCATTAAAAGGAGAATTAATGGAGCAGCTAACGATGTTGCTTGTGATGAAACGTACGAAATTCTACTCTGTCCTCACTATAAAAACGCAGCGTCACATGGCACATGATTTGCATAACTCACATGCATACATATGGTGCTTCACCTAGAATCAATAGTATATAAGCGTTTACTAAGAGCTGGTCTCTGCAACACGATCTCTAGTGCATTTACTAATATATATAATTTTAACTATAATACAAATTTTAAAACCAAAATTAATCTAAAGATTCTTAACTTTTTAAACCTACTTACATCTATAATTCTTTTTTGAATATTTTTATTTATTTAAATATTTTGATTTGTAATATTTTATAAGTAGATTTAAAAGATCTTTGAATCAGTTTTTAATTATTATAATGTTTCTTTTGTTATTTATTGTTTTTCCACAGTGAAAGTGTAGGTAACAGGTGTGGGTACGGATACATAGGTATCTAGAGGGTACGGGTAAGGATACTAAAGTTGCTATCCAAGCGGGTATGATCCAGGTACGGGTAATTTTTACAAACATGAATATGGGAACAGATATTATAGTATCTTACCCAGATCCTACCCATTATCACCCCTAATTGGGTATCAATTGAATGACCAAACCCATAACGAGCCCAATAGAAAATTGATCCATCAATTGGTTGGGAATAATAATTCCTAATAATTGATTATTGACAATCCACATATATAGTCGATTAATTAAATGATTGATCTAATTGTTCTACAACAAGTGGATGTGGATTGTGGAGCTGCTGTGGTGGGTGTGGTTTTAGACTTTTAGAATGGTTTGGATTCTGCTTTATGGTGGTGGTGTTTCTGTTTATTTTTTCTGGTTGATTTGCAGGCGGTGGTTTCTTGTCTGTTGGTGGGGTACTGACTGATCTGTGCACTGCTGTTTTGATCTCTTAATTCGTTTTTTCTGATGTTTGGCTGAATAGGTCCTATAGTGTGTTGCCTGGCTGGTGTCTTGGCCTTTCGATCTTTTGTAAAGTTAATATTGTTCTTTGTTTTAGAGCGGTATTTTATTTATATCTAATGATTTTTTCTTGTATAGCTCATGTATATGAGTTGGGATATCTCTGATAATTCATTTTTATTAATCTTTGTTTATAAAAAATAAAAAATTGTTCTATAATAACAAGTGTCGCAAAATAAAATATTTTCATGATCATTTGACTAATGCATGCAATAGGTTGTAGGTCTGGCCGGCACAATTGATCTACAAGCGAGATAGTCTTTTATATATTGATAATTGGTAGATTTGTTGGTTTCAGAATTGGTTTGTGTTTTATTGTTATGACCTTATGGGTTGAGTACCTTTTGTGTTCTTTTAATATTATTTTATTTTGCTTATAGAAAAAAATAGGTGTTTGGTGCGTGGCATCTTTTGAATGTCGAAAAAAGAAATATTTTTTTAATTTATTTATTTTATTCAAATATTTATTTTCTTTTTAAGAGTGTTTTTTGTTTTAAAAAAGGCATTAATTATTTTATTAAAAAAACATTAATTATTTTTTCAACTTATTTTTATGCTTGATTCTTTGTATTTAATTGATAAATCAGCTAAATATATTTATAAGTGAAAATATTTAATAATGTTTTAATAATTGGTTATATAATTATTTTAAATTGACAGATATTTTAAAAGAGAGCAAATTAATCCAAGATAATGGTAAAACCCGGTGGCTTTTATATATTCATTTGACTCTTGACTTTTGAGGCAACGTTACTCTAGCTATTGCTAGGATTAGATTTCGGTGACGTGAATGACGCGCGTGATGAAAATGAAACCCCATGACCATACTCACAATATAAAAGCAGCTTCAAATGCATTCATGGTGATTCAGCTATAATCAACTAGGTAGATAATCTATGCATAATCTCTAGTGCAATAATCGACCACCATGTCAACGTTCTCCTTGTTGCATTACTTTCTCCTTTTCCTCATTTCACTCCTCACTGTGAAGTTTTTGTTCAAAAGCAAAAGACTCAAAAACCTACCCCCAGGTCCACCTCCTCTTCCTATAATAGGTAACCTCAACCTCCTCGAAAAACCACTCCACCGCTTCTTTCAACGCATGTCACAAAAGTACGGTGACATCTTTTCTCTCTGGTTTGGTTCTCGTCTTGTCATTGTTATTTCTTCACCATCTGCTTTCCAAGAATGCTTTACCAAAAACGATGTCGTCTTGGCAAACCGTCCACGCACTCTCGTTGGAAAGCACATATTCTACAACTCCACCACCGTAGGATCATGCTCTTACGGTGAGCACTGGCGCAACCTGCGTCGTATCCTTGCCTCAGAAGTTCTCTCAACTCATCGTATTCACTCCTTCTCGGGAATTCGTAGGGATGAAACCAATAGGTTGATTCAAAAGTTGGCTAAGAACTCGAGATTCGAGTTTGCACAAGTGGAGTTGAGTTCCATGTTCCATGACATGCAGTACAACAACGTGATGAGAATGATATCAGGGAAGAGGTACTATGGTGATGATTCTGAGATGAAGGATGTGGATGAAGCGAGAGAATTCAGAGAGACAGTGGCAGAGTTGTTGCAATTAGCCGGGGTGTCTAACAAGGCAGATTTCTTACCTTTCTTTAGGTGGTTTGATTTTGAAAATATGAACCAGAGGCTCATGAATACACACAAGAGGTTTGATACGTTCTTGAATGCACTCATTCAGGAGCACCGTAGCAGGAAGCAGCGTGAAAATACCATGATTGACCATCTCTTAAGCATGCAAGAATCACAGCCTGAGTATTATACTCATGAAATCATCAAAGGCCTTGCTTTGGTAATAGCTTTAAGGATTTTTCTAACATGTGCAACATTGCACGTGTTAAGGAAGCATAAAATACAAATGTTTTATGTTTGACCTTATTGGACTGGTTTATATTGTTTATCACATAATTGATTGACTTGCATTTTTCACGGTATGCTCTTTGGTGGAACAGACACATCATCTTTAACTATGGAGTGGGGAATGTCTAATTTATTGAATCATCCAGACGTGTTGAAAAAGGCAAGAGATGAATTGGACACTCAAATAGGGCAAGACCGCTTGTTAAATGAGTCCGACCTTCCCAAGCTTCCTTACCTTAAAAACATTATCCTTGAAACACTTCGACTGCATCAACCAGCTCCATTGTTGATACCACATGTGCCTTCGAAAGACATCAGTATAGAAGGATTTAATATTCCACAAGGCGCTATGGTGCTTATAAATGGGTGGGGCATGCAAAGAGATCCTCGAATATGGAGTGAAGCCACTTATTTTAAACCTGAGAGATTTGAAAAAGAAGGGGAGGAAAAAAAGTTAGTTGCTTTTGGGTTGGGAAGAAGGGCTTGCCCAGGAGAAGGCATGGCTATGCAAACCGTTAGCTTGACTCTGGGTTTATTGATTCAATGTTTTGACTGGAAACGGGTAAGTGTGGAAGCGATTGACATGAGAGAGCAAAGCGGGTTCAACTTGACAAAGTTACTTCCATTGAAGGCCACGTGTAAGGCACGCCCAGTCATTAACATGGCTTTTAAGTAATGAGTTTTAGTAACCAGTACTCCAAGAACATTAGTGAAGGAATCGAAAGATAAAAAAAACTTTTATCGGAAACTATAACTTTTGAATTTCTAGTCATGTTAAAAATATTATTTTTGCAATACAATTTTTTTTTGTGTCCTAGGGTAATGGTTAATATTTGTCTATGTATGTAGTAAGGTTGTGTGAGAACCTATGTATGATAATAACATGAAAAAAAAAAAAAAAAAAACCAGGATTTAGTTGGAACGCATGTACATGTATGATGGATAATATTTGTGATAAAACAAGTATCCAATGGTCAACTTTGTGGGAATCGGGATGCATTAGAATATATTAAAGAAGTATACAACTCAGTTTGCTCAAATAATTCTTGTTTTTGTTTTTATTAATCACGACTAATATTAAGCTCTATATATTAAATTAAAGTACTTGTCTTGAACGTGATTTATTTTTCCATAACATCTCTCCTCGTCAGTAACTCTTGCACAATATATGTAGGACAACTTTGCTAATTTGAAAATTAGAAACAAAATTGGGCAAGAGCATTGATATTAATACTTATTGTCCATTTGACGCAAGAAGATCAGAAGAATATAACCAAAGTATATCCGGCAACCATAAAATCTTTCAAATGCTTTCTTATTAATTAAGCATTTAAGCTTTTTATATTGCACATATGGTTAATATTGACTTTTGGGTCCATTATTGAACTTTGGTGTTTCATCCAAAAAACAACTAATGGAAGTTGCTTAGCTTGTAAACGTTTTGTCACATGCCAAGCTAGTGACATATTTAGGTGACAACAAAAATCACTAAAATAATTTAAATAATTAAATAATATAATAAAATAATCAAGATATTAAACTTTATAATAATCATGAATTTGAAGCTTCTGCTTCAACCTTCCAATTTTCAATCTTATTGTCGGTAAGAAAAGAAGAAAATATTTAGGCCCCATTGTCCTCCATAAACTCACCCAACAACAACAACTCCACCATCTTCTTCCATCCACCTCAAACCCAAAAACACCATTTTTTACATGACTAAGCAAATCAACAATACCACCCATCACCAACAAAAAAAAATAAAAAAAAACAGAATTACAATCAAGACCAGAGCAATAGTTTATGTGTGTTTCACCTTTGCACACTAGTTGTTTGATAAAAAAAAAATCAGAGTAGTGCTTTACCTTACATTACTGGCCTAATCCCTCAATAATTAGGAATTGATGTTAAATACTGAAAATTAGCATTATGATATGTGTTGAGATAGTGAAGTCATTTAGCTGAAGGTTATGACAGTTCAAGTGGTTTTGAAATGGAATCAAACAATTAGCTTTTAAAATCACTAAACAATCAGATCAAACAATATCACATACGGTGTGACACCAAATTTGACCATCGTTTTTAGATAATACATGTCTAGAGAGAGACCATCCCAGTTCTTCACTTCTCTCAGATCAGGACCTCAACCGGGGCGTTTTCAGCATCATGATCATGATATGAGATTATTTACAGGGTTCCTCATCTTACTATTTCACAAATTTTCCAGAGACATGTCACACAAACAATTTCTGGAAAATCTTCCTCAGGTGTGGAAAGGCTATTGATGTGTTTATCCCAAACAAGAGAGATAAGATGGGTAAGAAGTTCGGTTTTGTTAAGTTTATAAATATTCAGAATGAGAAAGTGTTAATGGATAGGCTAAATGACTTGTGGGTGGGAACATATCATCTGAGAGTCAATCATTCTAAGTTTGAACGAAGAGATCCTAGTGGTGTTAATGGTTTTAAACCTGTAATAAATATGGTGACTAAGAATAGGTTGGGAGTTAGAACAGGAGGTAATTATGTCCGTGCAGTACAAGATGGTGGGATGGGTGGTGCCACAAAAAATGGTAATCAGGAACAGCAACTGAGGGGCGCATTAAAGAAAGATGATTGGAGGGGGATGTTTTTAAATGTTTCAGGGGAAGACATGAAATGGTTGGAACGATCCTTTGTTGGTTATGTTCACAACTTGGAATGCAAACTAGATATGCAAGATACGTTACAAAGAAAAGGCATTTTCTCCATCAGAGCCATTCCTTTGGGTGGCTACCAAGTCCTACTTTCTGCAGTAAGTGATGTTGATATGGAAAATTGTTTGAAGGAGGATGCAGTGATGCTTTCTAGGTGGTTCGAGGATATCAGGCCTTGGGAGGAAGGTTTGGTTGTCAGAGAAAGGATGGTTTGGCTGAACATAACTGGAGTACCCCCACATGCTTGGAAAGTGGATTTTTTAAAGTCACTTGTGCAACTTGAAGGAAAGTTTGGAGCTCTTGATGAATGCACAAGGTTAAAAAAGAGGCTGGATGTGGCTAGGGTTCTTATCACAGCAACCAACTCGAAGGTAATTAAAAGAACAGTGCAAGTGAAGATAAGTGATATAGTTCATTCAATCAGATTGTTGGAGGACGCTTGTAGTGACCCTTTCGGGAAAACTACTCCGAAAAGGGATGTTAGGTTCGAGGGAAGCTGCTTCGATGACGATTCTGACTCAGTCATTCATAGTGAAATGGAGTTGTCAGAATCGGTGGGTGTGGTGGAGGATACGTCGGAGGAGGAAGAGTTTCTTGGGATGGTAGATTCAAATTTGAAAAGGGGTGGGGCTCAAGGGCTCTGTACTGGTAAAAGTCCTGATGACGGTTTCAGAAATGGTAAAGAGATTGTACTTGCTGAGGTTGATGGGGACGTGGCTACGGTTGGCAAATTGGAGGCACAAGGATGAAAAAAACAACTATAAACACGAGAAGGGGGGTTGAATTGTGTTTATCAGAAATTAAAATAAAGTTGAAAACTTTTCGCACACAGAAGCTAAGTTCGGACAGGTGTAAAAAGGTTACATAGACAGGTTACTTGTCTGTTGTATTTTTCATAGAAAACAACACAAGCATACAGATGAAAACAAGCTTGATAAAAACAGTTTTAACCCCTTAGTTAGAATGCAGATGATATATAATCAAAACAACTAAAGAGATTAAGGGAAGAGAGATTAACACAGTGATTTATCCTGGTTCACTCTTTAACACAAAGAGCTACGTCCAGTCCATGGCAGCACCAAAATTTATCCACTATAACTGATTAGGTTACAGACTCCAAGTATTGTTTGCACACCTAGCTTCTTCAGGCTCCAAGACAAGTATTCTTTGCACACCTAGCCTCTTCAGGCTCACTCAGATTTGTTTGAGAGTTTGGTTTGTAATAAATACAATTACAGACAGACAGATCTTTCACTAACACTCATACGTTTGCCCATGACAAATCTCCAGCGTTGATTTTTTTATTATTAAATCGAATGGCCAGGAAGGGTCTCTCACCGTGAGAGATATGTTCAGCTCGCCCACGTTAGACGCCGCCTGCATTAGCATATATTTGAGAATACAACTCAGTTTGCTTAAATATATATATTTTTTATTAATCACGATAAGCTTTAATATTAAATTTAGGAGAATGCTAACTTAAGTGTCCTTAAGACATTGTTTAAGGAACCAAAAAAGGAAAATTTGTATGTAAAATTGTGTATTTAGCATTTCAAAAAGTGTAACACTTAATTTTCCAATACAAATTTTTCTTTTGTGGGTTCCTTAACCAATGCCCTTAGGGCACTCGTTAGCAAGACCCTCAAATTTAAGTACTTGTTTTCAACATGATATAATTTTTTTCCCGTAAAAAAAAAAAAAAAACATGATATAATTTTCATAACGTTTCTCCTCCTCGGTGACTCTTGCATAGAATGTGTCAGACAACTTTGCTAAAGCATAGTTTTTTTTAATCATGTTACATCTATGATGTATCAACCATCGTTAGTAGTGACTAATCTCCGTCGGCGAACCTATTAGATACACAAGATGGGTTCGCCCCTCTCAACCAAATTTTCTCATACACAAGGTCAGGATTTCCAACCTCTAACCACTTACTTAAGGTGTCTAAGTTTCTTACCACTTGGACCAACCGCAAGTTGGTGATAGAGCATAGGTATTAATGCTTATTGTCCATCTAAAACAAGAATATTATAAGAATGTATTCAACGTATGTTCGGTAATCATAAATAATCTTTCAAATGCTTTCTTATTAAGCTTTTGAAATCGTATATAGTTAACGATTTTTTTAACATGTGTAACTTTACACATGTTAAGAAATTAAAAATAGAAATATTGTGTTGAAAGTTGTGTATTCAATTTCTTGAAAACTTAAAAGTTACTTTTTCTAATACAACATTTCTATTTTATGATTCCTTAATATGTGCAAAGTTGCACAGGTTAAATAATTAATATTGACTTTTGGGCTCATTATTGAACTTTTGATGCTTAAATTAATGCACTTTTTGTTCCCCTCTGTTATTGAATGTGGCAAGTCCGCCCATTTTCCCCATCTTGCAATAATAATTCTCTCGTCTTCTTTTCATCAAAAAAACTAATGGAAGTTGCTTGGTTGGTAAACATTTGATGGGTTTTGGGCTCACATCCTATGTGGAGAAAGGCCCAAATATGTAAATCCATTTTGTCTCACTTGTTTAAGTGAAGAGTGGTCAGATTAGGGTTGGAGAGAGGTCTCATTTTAGTGAGAGAACAACAGCCAACAAGAGAGAAAAGAAGAGAGAAAGCCAACCCGCATACCCACCCGTCAGTCACCATAAAATCATGACTGAAGATTCGTTCACCGTTGGAACGGGCTAAATATTTTGCAGCAGGTTCAGGACGTGTGGTTTATTCATTCTCATCATTAGGATTTTCAACAAGGGGTCTGGAGTGAGAGATATGTCTTCACAAAGTAGCGCTGTTTTTGGGGTAAATTCATCTTCTTTTTTCTCATTTGTAAGCATTGGTGCTTGGTTGTTTTGGTTGATTGTTAGCACGGTTTGTGCAGTTGTTTGAGACTCTTTTGTACCCTTATCTGATCATAGCGGAGCTATTTCTTTGGTCTGGACGACCCGTGGTTTTTACCCTTGCTTTGAGGCGTTTTCCACGTTAAAATCTTGGTGTCTCTTGTGTCGGGATGTAAATGGGGCGGGGTGGGTACGGGTACTAGCCCCCCACTACCCACCCCATTGGATGAATTTTGTACTGGACCCCGCCCCATATCCGTGCAGGTATCCATCTTGCGGGTTTTAAACAAATTTATCAATATTTGAGGGTATCTGTGGATGTCCATGGATATTCAAACACCTCATAATTTTTTTTATTCATACATGAAATTCAGACTAATTCCACCAACAAATTTGATTAGAGTTCCTTGTTGCTACGAGAAATTCTTATGTGCTTGAAAAATATTATAGTAAATATACTAAACATTATGATATGTAAGCAGTATAATCATACATGTCATGAGAGAGTGATGAAAAGGGAAAGGGGCTTGGGAATGATAGGTTTAGGTGGTGCGGTTGCAAAATTTCATAAACAAAGTAAGTGTACTTAAAAAATTAGGGTATTTGGTGCATCTATATGGGTAATTTATTTGTTTTTCCTTAGCGAGTACCCGTGGGTATGGATAGTATATACACTACCCATCCCCGCCTCATTAATAAGCGGGTAGAGAAAATATCCATTTATTTTATCCGCGGATATCCATTAAGGTACCTATTTTCTATCCTTTGCCGATATTATCCACGGGTACGGATAAAATTTACATCCCTACTCTTGTATGTTTGTGTTGTTCTATTTGCTGCCATATATTTGTTGTTGCTCTTCACAGATTCTTGCAAGTTGGTAGAATTTATTTCCGCTGCGTATTGTTTTGTTATTATTATGCTACACTGTTGCATTGTTGTTCCCCCTATCAACATTCTGCCACATGGCAAGCTAGTGATATGCAGTGGTGGGTCCATGACCCTAAGTTAGTGGGAGCAATATGTTTTAAATTTTTTTAATAAATAGTTGTTGTTCATTTTATGGTAATTTCCTCTCTAAATTTTTTTTCCATTGAAGATTGTTGCTCAGTTGATGGTAATTTCCTCTTCAAAAATCTTTCCATTGTATCCTACAATTAATAGAGAGTTTAATTTCTATGTACTGTCAGTGTAAAGAATTTTAACAATGACATGACATCTAATTATATCTTGACAAATCAACATTTTGTTAATTATTTATCTTTCTTAGTTATTAAAATAAAAACACACATGTTACAAATGTCAAAATTTAGTGGATGTCAGTTTAGCATTTTTTACTCTGATAGTATATACTAATTTAATCCATTTAAAAATAAATTTAATACATTTAATTTTATGTCTAACCAATCAGTTTGGTGAAATAACATAGTTATCACAAAATTCTCAAATTTGGGCATATCAAAATACTAACCTATCAACATTTGCAATTACCATTATCAAGAGAGAGAGAGAAAGAAAGAAAGAAGACGGTGGCATGGCCGCATGGGTGCAATTATTTCAAATATGGGGTGCAAAGTAAAATACATAAAGTATTTAAAAAAAATTAAGAAAGTGAGTGTGTGCACTTGCACCTACTCGGAACAACGTACATCCGCCCCTGATGACATGCTTGGATGACAATAAAAACTACTAAAATAATTTAAATAATTAAATAATATAATTACTAATATGATAAAATAATCAAGATATTACGTTTGTTACATATTAATATGTGAAAAAAAATCACTATTGTTTTTTTAAATCACTTATGTGAATTTGTCGTTTATTTGTTTTAGCTTTTAGATGCACATTCTCCATGTCACTATGAGCCCAACTACACATTTCATAACTCTACATAACGCGCAATAACCATATTCCAGCGAACACTACAATATTAAAGACACTTAGCAAGCAACAATTTTGGCTGATATATATATAGTGGTATATCATTAGTCTCTAAATAAATTAACGACCAAGCAGATGAAGTTGCAAATTGCGTGGTAGCTAACTGATTTTGCAACCGAGTATAATTTCGGTAGCTAATAGCGACCAATTTATCAATCGTTAATCTAAAAGAAATTGATCACTAAATTGGTCTCCACCAACTGTTATGACAACAAGGTTTAACCTCTGCAAAAGAGAAAAAATTTCTCTCCAAATAGCAGACATTTTACTAACCATATCTAGTTATAAAAAACAAAATAAAAGACACACATGGTGAAATAAGGAGAACGCTTTAGATGGAGCCAATACCAAATGCCATCATTCAGGCAAACAAACCAATAGGGAAACAAATTAATAATCAGCACTGCATTCTCTAAATCTAGACAGAAAACAAAGGAAATTTTCCCAATATCAAACTTGAACCTTTTGCAATAGCAAGCTTGCATAGCTTTCTATTATACTAATCAGTGGCTTTAATATATCAACCATAAAAATAAAACATGTTCTTATAGCCCTTGCACATATATACCTATTGATGACAACACCGACAATAACCTAAATAGGATCCGAGTCATTAAGTAAATGGATAATTTCCATAGCATGTTTTACAATCCTCGGCCATTAGATTTGGAAGTGGTTTTTGGCTAAATCAAAATATGGCCCTTGTTTGTTTTCGTAGTGGTGTTTAAATCTTGGAGAACGTATTGCTCCTTGTTCTTAGTTGGTTGTTCTACTGCTGTTGTTTTACATTTTTTTTTTGGAATTGTTGTATAGAACTGATTCATGATTCTGTTTCTGGTGCTTCCTTTCTCTTGTTTTTGTCTTTTTTATGGTGCTTTGTGCTGCAACAAAGGTGTTCATGATATGGTTCAACAGGTGTTGTTTTTTATTGTATGTAGGCTGATGTCTGTGGCCTAAGTAATAGGGAGGATGCCTGCTGTTTTCCATATGGGGTTCTGTTTTATACTTCTATCAGATTGGGTACTGTTCATTTGATATTCAGGAGGTCTTGGTGCTGTTAATATGGCTTAGTTTTTTTTTTTTTTTTGGTACAATAATATGGCTTAGTTTGAGATAGGGTTATGGTGCTTGTTTTAATTTGGGTTACTGTTTTTTGTTGTAATATTTATGGGTTGGGTATCCTTGTACCATTTAATAATGTCTTTTACTTATAAAAAAAGAGGAGATTAAAGATTCTCTAGTCTCAATAGGACTTTATTTTTCCATCAGTCACAACTTATTGCCGAAAATCAACAACCACATCATTAAAATGGAAAAAACTTAGATACTATTCTATAAGTGTTGTTTGTGTTGTTCACCAATTATAAAATGTCACATAGATTAAACTTTTCATTTAAATTTAAAATTAAAATATTCTTATTTTTTCTATTGATTGGTTAATACATATGTTCAATTGTGATTGAAGAAAAATAAGAACTGCACACAACCAACAGCACATAAGTTTTGTTCAATGCTAAAATGCGTATACAAAGAGAACATTAAGTGAACCTGAACAAAGGGAAAACAAGATAAATTTTGCATCTATTAATTTTATAATCCTTTTAAAAACAAGAGGAAGGTTGGGGGGATGCATTCACTTCATACACTTCCTTGTGCATGGAATCCAAATTTCACTTTAGTAAGGCATGCAATAAAACGAGGGGGGATGCATCCGCTTTTTGCACCTATAATCAAGCACCACAACTCAAAGCATTTCATCAAAATCACATTAGTTATCCATATCCTAGGCCCATTGTACACTCGTTCCAGGGTTTATGTATTCTTCTGTCCAAATTGAAATGAACTAGACCACTACCACTACAGTAATTTTTTGGTTTAGCTACAAAAATTATCAGTAGTTAATTTTGGGTTAATCAGCTCTCATTTAACTACAATATATATTTTGATATTAATTTGTATCAGATTATTAATTATTAACTCTTGCCTATATTTTAATACTGTGGCAACATTTTTATTAACTCTTGCGTATCATTCCTCTCTGTCTAGTCTCACTCTCCTTCTTTGTTCGCTTTGTCCCTGTGCCGTATCGCCTCCTCACTGCGTCGTATCACTCCGATCCTCGCCGTCTCGCTCCGATCTACACCGTATCGCTCCGATCTGAAACGATCTTGCTTCATCGCCATCGATTTGAACCGATCTGGCTTCATCGCCATCGATCCGCACTGATCTCGCTCCTTTCATTTCATCTTGTTTTCTCTCTTGCGATGCAGAGTTTGATCGAACCATTCACTTCAAGCTTCGAACCATTCATTTCCCAAATCATTAAAAGGAGAATTAATGGAGCAGCTAACGATGTTGCTTGTGATGAAACGTACGAAATTCTACTCTGTCCTCACTATAAAAACGCAGCGTCACATGGCACATGATTTGCATAACTCACATGCATACATATGGTGCTTCACCTAGAATCAATAGTATATAAGCGTTTACTAAGAGCTGGTCTCTGCAACACGATCTCTAGTGCATTTACTAATATATATAATTTTAACTATAATACAAATTTTAAAACCAAAATTAATCTAAAGATTCTTAACTTTTTAAACCTACTTACATCTATAATTCTTTTTTGAATATTTTTATTTATTTAAATATTTTGATTTGTAATATTTTATAAGTAGATTTAAAAGATCTTTGAATCAGTTTTTAATTATTATAATGTTTCTTTTGTTATTTATTGTTTTTCCACAGTGAAAGTGTAGGTAACAGGTGTGGGTACGGATACATAGGTATCTAGAGGGTACGGGTAAGGATACTAAAGTTGCTATCCAAGCGGGTATGATCCAGGTACGGGTAATTTTTACAAACATGAATATGGGAACAGATATTATAGTATCTTACCCAGATCCTACCCATTATCACCCCTAATTGGGTATCAATTGAATGACCAAACCCATAACGAGCCCAATAGAAAATTGATCCATCAATTGGTTGGGAATAATAATTCCTAATAATTGATTATTGACAATCCACATATATAGTCGATTAATTAAATGATTGATCTAATTGTTCTACAACAAGTGGATGTGGATTGTGGAGCTGCTGTGGTGGGTGTGGTTTTAGACTTTTAGAATGGTTTGGATTCTGCTTTATGGTGGTGGTGTTTCTGTTTATTTTTTCTGGTTGATTTGCAGGCGGTGGTTTCTTGTCTGTTGGTGGGGTACTGACTGATCTGTGCACTGCTGTTTTGATCTCTTAATTCGTTTTTTCTGATGTTTGGCTGAATAGGTCCTATAGTGTGTTGCCTGGCTGGTGTCTTGGCCTTTCGATCTTTTGTAAAGTTAATATTGTTCTTTGTTTTAGAGCGGTATTTTATTTATATCTAATGATTTTTTCTTGTATAGCTCATGTATATGAGTTGGGATATCTCTGATAATTCATTTTTATTAATCTTTGTTTATAAAAAATAAAAAATTGTTCTATAATAACAAGTGTCGCAAAATAAAATATTTTCATGATCATTTGACTAATACATGCAATAGGTTGTAGGTCTGGCCGGCACAATTGATCTACAAGCGAGATAGTCTTTTATATATTGATAATTGGTAGATTTGTTGGTTTCAGAATTGGTTTGTGTTTTATTGTTATGACCTTATGGGTTGAGTACCTTTTGTGTTCTTTTAATATTATTTTATTTTGCTTATAGAAAAAAATAGGTGTTTGGTGCGTGGCATCTTTTGAATGTCGAAAAAAGAAATATTTTTTTAATTTATTTATTTTATTCAAATATTTATTTTCTTTTTAAGAGTGTTTTTTGTTTTAAAAAAGGCATTAATTATTTTATTAAAAAAACATTAATTATTTTTTCAACTTATTTTTATGCTTGATTCTTTGTATTTAATTGATAAATCAGCTAAATATATTTATAAGTGAAAATATTTAATAATGTTTTAATAATTGGTTATATAATTATTTTAAATTGACAGATATTTTAAAAGAGAGCAAATTAATCCAAGATAATGGTAAAACCCGGTGGCTTTTATATATTCATTTGACTCTTGACTTTTGAGGCAACGTTACTCTAGCTATTGCTAGGATTAGATTTCGGTGACGTGAATGACGCGCGTGATGAAAATGAAACCCCATGACCATACTCACAATATAAAAGCAGCTTCAAATGCATTCATGGTGATTCAGCTATAATCAACTAGGTAGATAATCTATGCATAATCTCTAGTGCAATAATCGACCACCATGTCAACGTTCTCCTTGTTGCATTACTTTCTCCTTTTCCTCATTTCACTCCTCACTGTGAAGTTTTTGTTCAAAAGCAAAAGACTCAAAAACCTACCCCCAGGTCCACCTCCTCTTCCTATAATAGGTAACCTCAACCTCCTCGAAAAACCACTCCACCGCTTCTTTCAACGCATGTCACAAAAGTACGGTGACATCTTTTCTCTCTGGTTTGGTTCTCGTCTTGTCATTGTTATTTCTTCACCATCTGCTTTCCAAGAATGCTTTACCAAAAACGATGTCGTCTTGGCAAACCGTCCACGCACTCTCGTTGGAAAGCACATATTCTACAACTCCACCACCGTAGGATCATGCTCTTACGGTGAGCACTGGCGCAACCTGCGTCGTATCCTTGCCTCAGAAGTTCTCTCAACTCATCGTATTCACTCCTTCTCGGGAATTCGTAGGGATGAAACCAATAGGTTGATTCAAAAGTTGGCTAAGAACTCGAGATTCGAGTTTGCACAAGTGGAGTTGAGTTCCATGTTCCATGACATGCAGTACAACAACGTGATGAGAATGATATCAGGGAAGAGGTACTATGGTGATGATTCTGAGATGAAGGATGTGGATGAAGCGAGAGAATTCAGAGAGACAGTGGCAGAGTTGTTGCAATTAGCCGGGGTGTCTAACAAGGCAGATTTCTTACCTTTCTTTAGGTGGTTTGATTTTGAAAATATGAACCAGAGGCTCATGAATACACACAAGAGGTTTGATACGTTCTTGAATGCACTCATTCAGGAGCACCGTAGCAGGAAGCAGCGTGAAAATACCATGATTGACCATCTCTTAAGCATGCAAGAATCACAGCCTGAGTATTATACTCATGAAATCATCAAAGGCCTTGCTTTGGTAATAGCTTTAAGGATTTTTCTAACATGTGCAACATTGCACGTGTTAAGGAAGCATAAAATACAAATGTTTTATGTTTGACCTTATTGGACTGGTTTATATTGTTTATCACATAATTGATTGACTTGCATTTTTCACGGTATGCTCTTTGGTGGAACAGACACATCATCTTTAACTATGGAGTGGGGAATGTCTAATTTATTGAATCATCCAGACGTGTTGAAAAAGGCAAGAGATGAATTGGACACTCAAATAGGGCAAGACCGCTTGTTAAATGAGTCCGACCTTCCCAAGCTTCCTTACCTTAAAAACATTATCCTTGAAACACTTCGACTGCATCAACCAGCTCCATTGTTGATACCACATGTGCCTTCGAAAGACATCAGTATAGAAGGATTTAATATTCCACAAGGCGCTATGGTGCTTATAAATGGGTGGGGCATGCAAAGAGATCCTCGAATATGGAGTGAAGCCACTTATTTTAAACCTGAGAGATTTGAAAAAGAAGGGGAGGAAAAAAAGTTAGTTGCTTTTGGGTTGGGAAGAAGGGCTTGCCCAGGAGAAGGCA
The DNA here is from genome assembly GCA_035048595.1 of Echinosophora koreensis. Taxonomy (NCBI): domain Eukaryota; kingdom Viridiplantae; phylum Streptophyta; class Magnoliopsida; order Fabales; family Fabaceae; genus Echinosophora; species Echinosophora koreensis. The sequence continues at coordinate 6,264,167 of JAPCYP010000004.1, forward strand.
TGGCTATGCAAACCGTTAGCTTGACTCTGGGTTTATTGATTCAATGTTTTGACTGGAAACGGGTAAGTGTGGAAGCGATTGACATGAGAGAGCAAAGCGGGTTCAACTTGACAAAGTTACTTCCATTGAAGGCCACGTGTAAGGCACGCCCAGTCATTAACATGGCTTTTAAGTAATGAGTTTTAGTAACCAGTACTCCAAGAACATTAGTGAAGGAATCGAAAGATAAAAAAAACTTTTATCGGAAACTATAACTTTTGAATTTCTAGTCATGTTAAAAATATTATTTTTGCAATACAATTTTTTTTTGTGTCCTAGGGTAATGGTTAATATTTGTCTATGTATGTAGTAAGGTTGTGTGAGAACCTATGTATGATAATAACATGAAAAAAAAAAAAAAAAAACCAGGATTTAGTTGGAACGCATGTACATGTATGATGGATAATATTTGTGATAAAACAAGTATCCAATGGTCAACTTTGTGGGAATCGGGATGCATTAGAATATATTAAAGAAGTATACAACTCAGTTTGCTCAAATAATTCTTGTTTTTGTTTTTATTAATCACGACTAATATTAAGCTCTATATATTAAATTAAAGTACTTGTCTTGAACGTGATTTATTTTTCCATAACATCTCTCCTCGTCAGTAACTCTTGCACAATATATGTAGGACAACTTTGCTAATTTGAAAATTAGAAACAAAATTGGGCAAGAGCATTGATATTAATACTTATTGTCCATTTGACGCAAGAAGATCAGAAGAATATAACCAAAGTATATCCGGCAACCATAAAATCTTTCAAATGCTTTCTTATTAATTAAGCATTTAAGCTTTTTATATTGCACATATGGTTAATATTGACTTTTGGGTCCATTATTGAACTTTGGTGTTTCATCCAAAAAACAACTAATGGAAGTTGCTTAGCTTGTAAACGTTTTGTCACATGCCAAGCTAGTGACATATTTAGGTGACAACAAAAATCACTAAAATAATTTAAATAATTAAATAATATAATAAAATAATCAAGATATTAAACTTTATAATAATCATGAATTTGAAGCTTCTGCTTCAACCTTCCAATTTTCAATCTTATTGTCGGTAAGAAAAGAAGAAAATATTTAGGCCCCATTGTCCTCCATAAACTCACCCAACAACAACAACTCCACCATCTTCTTCCATCCACCTCAAACCCAAAAACACCATTTTTTACATGACTAAGCAAATCAACAATACCACCCATCACCAACAAAAAAAAATAAAAAAAAACAGAATTACAATCAAGACCAGAGCAATAGTTTATGTGTGTTTCACCTTTGCACACTAGTTGTTTGATAAAAAAAAAATCAGAGTAGTGCTTTACCTTACATTACTGGCCTAATCCCTCAATAATTAGGAATTGATGTTAAATACTGAAAATTAGCATTATGATATGTGTTGAGATAGTGAAGTCATTTAGCTGAAGGTTATGACAGTTCAAGTGGTTTTGAAATGGAATCAAACAATTAGCTTTTAAAATCACTAAACAATCAGATCAAACAATATCACATACGGTGTGACACCAAATTTGACCATCGTTTTTAGATAATACATGTCTAGAGAGAGACCATCCCAGTTCTTCACTTCTCTCAGATCAGGACCTCAACCGGGGCGTTTTCAGCATCATGATCATGATATGAGATTATTTACAGGGTTCCTCATCTTACTATTTCACAAATTTTCCAGAGACATGTCACACAAACAATTTCTGGAAAATCTTCCTCAGGTGTGGAAAGGCTATTGATGTGTTTATCCCAAACAAGAGAGATAAGATGGGTAAGAAGTTCGGTTTTGTTAAGTTTATAAATATTCAGAATGAGAAAGTGTTAATGGATAGGCTAAATGACTTGTGGGTGGGAACATATCATCTGAGAGTCAATCATTCTAAGTTTGAACGAAGAGATCCTAGTGGTGTTAATGGTTTTAAACCTGTAATAAATATGGTGACTAAGAATAGGTTGGGAGTTAGAACAGGAGGTAATTATGTCCGTGCAGTACAAGATGGTGGGATGGGTGGTGCCACAAAAAATGGTAATCAGGAACAGCAACTGAGGGGCGCATTAAAGAAAGATGATTGGAGGGGGATGTTTTTAAATGTTTCAGGGGAAGACATGAAATGGTTGGAACGATCCTTTGTTGGTTATGTTCACAACTTGGAATGCAAACTAGATATGCAAGATACGTTACAAAGAAAAGGCATTTTCTCCATCAGAGCCATTCCTTTGGGTGGCTACCAAGTCCTACTTTCTGCAGTAAGTGATGTTGATATGGAAAATTGTTTGAAGGAGGATGCAGTGATGCTTTCTAGGTGGTTCGAGGATATCAGGCCTTGGGAGGAAGGTTTGGTTGTCAGAGAAAGGATGGTTTGGCTGAACATAACTGGAGTACCCCCACATGCTTGGAAAGTGGATTTTTTAAAGTCACTTGTGCAACTTGAAGGAAAGTTTGGAGCTCTTGATGAATGCACAAGGTTAAAAAAGAGGCTGGATGTGGCTAGGGTTCTTATCACAGCAACCAACTCGAAGGTAATTAAAAGAACAGTGCAAGTGAAGATAAGTGATATAGTTCATTCAATCAGATTGTTGGAGGACGCTTGTAGTGACCCTTTCGGGAAAACTACTCCGAAAAGGGATGTTAGGTTCGAGGGAAGCTGCTTCGATGACGATTCTGACTCAGTCATTCATAGTGAAATGGAGTTGTCAGAATCGGTGGGTGTGGTGGAGGATACGTCGGAGGAGGAAGAGTTTCTTGGGATGGTAGATTCAAATTTGAAAAGGGGTGGGGCTCAAGGGCTCTGTACTGGTAAAAGTCCTGATGACGGTTTCAGAAATGGTAAAGAGATTGTACTTGCTGAGGTTGATGGGGACGTGGCTACGGTTGGCAAATTGGAGGCACAAGGATGAAAAAAACAACTATAAACACGAGAAGGGGGGTTGAATTGTGTTTATCAGAAATTAAAATAAAGTTGAAAACTTTTCGCACACAGAAGCTAAGTTCGGACAGGTGTAAAAAGGTTACATAGACAGGTTACTTGTCTGTTGTATTTTTCATAGAAAACAACACAAGCATACAGATGAAAACAAGCTTGATAAAAACAGTTTTAACCCCTTAGTTAGAATGCAGATGATATATAATCAAAACAACTAAAGAGATTAAGGGAAGAGAGATTAACACAGTGATTTATCCTGGTTCACTCTTTAACACAAAGAGCTACGTCCAGTCCATGGCAGCACCAAAATTTACCCACTATAACTGATTAGGTTACAGACTCCAAGTATTGTTTGCACACCTAGCTTCTTCAGGCTCCAAGACAAGTATTCTTTGCACACCTAGCCTCTTCAGGCTCACTCAGATTTGTTTGAGAGTTTGGTTTGTAATAAATACAATTACAGACAGACAGATCTTTCACTAACACTCAGAGAGTGGTTTAAATATAAAGCTTAGGAAAGTCTGCGTAATAACTTCAAATGATTGAAGAATACAGAGTGAATAAATGAACAGAGTAATGGCTCTTTAATGCTTTGTAATCTCTGATCATATGTTCATCTTCAATGACTTCTGTATTTATAGCCTTCAAACATTTAATATCCGTTAGAGACATTCCTTGTAACGATGGCTTCAAGCAGAGCTTCATTAAATGCAATATAGTCGTTCTGGGCAGCCATTAATGCAATGGAGACGTTGGTTGTACTCTAACATTAAGGATAATGGCTTTATGTATCGTGTAGTAGCCAAATCAGAGTTGTGCAGAATGCTTTTGTACTTTTGCAGAGTACATTTCCCTTCTAGTGTAATAACCGAAAGTACTAGGGAATAAAGCATGTTGGAAACATTCTTTAACTGGAAGTTTGTCTCTGATTTCCTAGGTTGCTTGAGAGAGGGAACCTCTGAATTTTTTGATAAGCGTGAGAGAGAGATTCAGAGTCTTTTGCATGAGGGGACAGCTTCCAAAAGCTTTGTGTACTTCGAGTTCTTAACAAAGAACCTCAGACGAGTTTGAGAGTAGAGCAGAGACAGGTTGGAACCACTTTGTACAAAGTCAACAATCCCAGTCAGCAGACAGGTTGACTTTTTGCTTATCCAGACAGGTTGTTACTTAGGTAGACAGACAGGTGAGTTTTGCTATTTTTTGATCTGTACACTAAGTAGACAGGTTAGCAACCATAAAATAGGTTAATTAAATCATTAACCAATGTTTAGTTTTCATCAAAACTTAGGGAAATGCACACAGACATTTTAGAGACTTAACAATCTCCCCCTTTTTGATGATGTCAAACATTCAGATGATTTAATGAACCTTAGAAAATATCAACTTATAGAATAACAGAAAGTAGACAGGTTGAGATTTTCTATATGTGCAGACAGGTGCATTTGAGTTCAATTAACAGTATCAGAGCAATATGCAGCAGTCTTAAGTTCAAGATATCAGAGTATCAGAGATTAAAAGTTCAATTTTAACTATCTAATTTTCTCCAGATTTGAACACATAGCATTTAACCATCTCATACATTTTTCTCCTAATCATCTTACATTTGTCTCCCCCTTTTGTCAGCAACAAAAAGGGACAGACAGATAACAGTAAAGAGAAAAGAGACAGTAAAAAGTAAAATTTATTTTTATTCATCATAAGCTTCTCATTTACAAGGCAGTTTCTACAGACATCTACCTAGACTGATTAAAAAGAAGATACAAAGAATCAACTTTCTTTTCTAACAGTAGCCTAGCATGCCTTTTTGCATCCAATTGTCTTCTGACTTCTTCTAGCTCAGCTTTAAGCATATTGAAGCCATTTAAATCCACCATCAGAGAGGAGGAGACTTCTATAGACAGGCTGGTTGAAGCAGCAGACGGGTTTGGATACCAGGGTAGGGCTAATACTGGGGGTGCCTTAGGTACAGAGAAGGGTGAGGAGACACGAGGAAAGAAATACTGATGAATGGTTCTGAAATAAAACAAGGGAAGAAAAGCTAACTTAAACAAAGGTTTGATTCTGACTAGGTCAAAATCAAGAGAAGGAAAGACACAGGAGAGTCTTTCACATAGAGACAGACGAGTGACTCTAATTTGAATAGGAGGGGGAAGAGGTTGATTAGCTAAGACAGATGGAGGTAAGGGTAAGAGAGAGTCTATATGATAGAAAAACGAATTTGACCCTGTGACCAAGAGAAAGAAATATCTAGACCTAGAGGGTAACATTACAATAGAGGCAGGATAGTGAGATCCTTCCAATGTTCTAATGAACAGAACAATAGGGGAATAGAAGAAAATCTCCCTACATGGGTTCAGAATGTGAGGTGGGGGAGAAGGAATGACAGATAAGTGAGAGACACTTGCAGTCATCAGAGATTGCAGATCACTCACAAACAGTCTTGATGATATGCCAGATTGTTCTCTGGGAGTTGAGTCCCTGTGAACAACTTTGTACTGACATATATCAGACATAACATCAAAAGAAGTTTGAGTGGGGTGAGAGGAGACAGGTGAATGAAAAGAAGAGGCAACTGACAAAGGTTTAATGAAGAGGGCAGAAGGGGAGGAAATAACATAATTGGGGATACCTTGGTAAAGGGGAGAAGATGGTGCAGAGGGAAAAGCGAAAAACTGATCTTCAAAGGGTCTTGTCTTCTTCCTTGAAGGGGACAGAGCAGCATCTTCAGGATGATCAACTGTCTGAGTCCCATCAGACAGGTCAGCAGAAGTTGCAGCAGCAGTAGCAGCAGGTTCTTCTGCAGGGATTTCTTCCCTTCCAGCAATGGCCACCAAAAGCATTGGGTAGCCTGACCTTCTTTTTCTGGGAATGATTCCCAAATCAAGAGGTTTCAATTCTTTTGGCTCCTCCAAGGGTGGATTTGTCTGCTCCCCCTGAGCAGATGCTTCCTCTTTACTCGGTTCAGACTCCACTTGTCTGACCTTGGTAAAGGTCTTTACCAATCTTCTCTTCTTGGTGGGTTGTGCTGGTGCAGCAACAGATTTCCCAGCCTCACTTGTCTTCCTCTTGGGAGAGGGTTTCTTCAGCTTGAATCTGAGAGGCTCAACAGTCTCAGCAGATTCTTCAGAAGCTGAGGGTTCCTCAGGCTTCTGGTCTTGTCTAGCAACCTTTCCAGCAGGTTTCCAGATCCTCTCAGAGATTGGAACCTCTGATTCACCAGTGGAATCAACTGGTTCTTCTACTTTCTCCTTCTGCTTCTGCTCAGCAGCAGGCTTCTTCTTCTTCTTCTTCTTCTTCTTCTTCTTCTTCTTCTTCTTCTTCTTCTTCTTCTTCTTCTTCTTCTTCTTCTTCTTCCTCTTCATCCTCCAGAAGGATTCCTTCAATCCCCATCATAGACAAGACCTTCTTGTCTATGGGAAGGGACATGTCCACAAAGTGAACATCAGTTGGAACAAACAGCTTGTTCCTGAAGACTCTTGTCAACAGCATTCCATAGGGATAGGTCTGCATGTTGGTCCTTTTGATCAGAGACTCAAGATACATATAGATGAGGTCATTGATGTCTATCTTGATCTTGTGAATTAAGTGGTACAGAGAAAATCTGTCCATCTTGGTCACATTGTCTCGTGATCCTTTTCTTGGCATCACACACTCCAGCAGCAACTTGTGCAAGAACCTGCACTTGGGCACCATGCAGACAGGCTTCTTGTTCTCAGGATTGGGAACTCCATAGACAGCAATGTTTACATTTTCAGTTCCTACCTAATCTTCCCAGTCAGGTCTGAAGGCAGTTCCAATCCTTGGATATCTTGTTGCTAACTCCAGAGATCCAATAGGGAAAAGGAGGGTTTTGTCAGATGACATTTGAGCCTTAAAGCTCTTGGTTCCATCAAGCACACTGGTGATGACCACAGTATTCCTTCAGAAGTCTCTGACAAGCTTGGGATGAACAAGCTCCTTGATGTCAAAGAAGGCAGTCCACTTAGAGTATTCCAACTCTTCAGTGACATCCATACCCCATTTCTTCATCTGTTGAAGATCAACAGTCTTACCAGGAAGAATCTTCTCAACAGCAGCTACTCTCATCTCGTATTGCTCAGCAATTTCTTTTGGGGACAAACGCTTTGAAGATGCCATTTTTCAGAGAAGAGGGTAAGAGGGTTTTTGAAGAGTGAAGGGTTTGAGAGAGGAGAAGACGAGGAAAGACTTTAGGGATTTTGAAAAAGATAAAGTTTGAACCTTTCTGAAAAATTGCCTTTTATAGCAATAAAGGCAGGAGAGAGAAATAAAACATTTTTAATTCAAAACGGCACGATTTATGTGGGGAACTGTAGCGCCCACTTAAGACATAAATAAAAACATGGTTTCAAGATTAAAACTGCCATGCTCATGATTAGCTTCAGATTAACAAATGGTATTAAATAAATAATAACCATTTTAATAAAACTGTTGAGTTTCAGCAGTGACTCAGCAGAGTCAGACAGGTAATCACAGACAGGTGATACATAAACTATAAGACAGGTAGCATAGACAGTTTAAAAACCTCAGACATTTCATTTAACAATGCAATGCATGTTTAAATTATCTCTGATAAATAAGAATCTTTCTTCTGCTAAAGGTTTAGTGAAGATATCAGCCTATTGATTTTCAGTTTTAACAAACTTAATATCAAAGATGCCTTTCTGAACATAATCTCTTATGAAGTGATGTTTGATTTCTATATGCTTAGCCTTAGAATGCTGAATTGGATTTTTAGTTAAGCAAATAGCACTGGAATTATCACACCATACAGATATATTATGCTCAAAAATAGAGTAATCCTCAAGTTGATGTTTTACCCATAAGAGTTGAAAGCAACAACTAGCAGCTGAGATGTATTCTGCTTCAGCAGTAGATAGAGCAATAGTTGTCTGCCTTTTGCTTGGCCAAGAGACTAAATTTGCTCCAATGAAGTGGCATCCTCCACTAGTGCTTTTTCTTTCTATTCTGTCTCCAGCAAAGTTAGCATCATAGAATCCCACTAATCTGTATTCTTTAGTTCTTAAATATAGCAAACCAAGATTAGTAGTTCCAAGCAAATATCTAAATATTCTTTTAACAGCTTTAAGATGAGATTCTCTTAGGTCAGATTGAAATCTAGCACACATACAGACACTGAATTGAATATCAGGTCTGCTTGAAGTTAAGTATAGTAGAGATCCAATTATACCTCTGTAGACAGTTTGGTCTACCTTTTTACCTTCATCATCTTTACTTAGTTTTGCATTGGTTTCCATGGGAGTTTTCATAAGTTTAGCATTTTCCATTTTGTACTTCTCAAGCATTTCCTTGATATACTTTTGTTGATGAATGTAGATTCCATCACTTGTCTGTTTGATTTGTAAACCAAGGAAGAACATCAACTCTCCCATCATGCTCATCTCAAATTCTGCTTGCATCAGCTTTGAAAAATCATTGCACAGCTTTTCATTAGTTGCTCCAAAAATAATATCATCAACATATATTTGGACTATAATGAAGTTCTCTTTAGAACTTTTCTTAAACAGAGTAGTATCTACTTGTCCTCTTGTAAAACCATTATGCATAAGAAATTAACTTAATCTATCATACCATGCCCTAGGTGCTTGTTTTAAACCATATAATGCCCTTTTACGTTTAAAAACATGATCTGGTTTATCAGTATCTTCAAAACCGGGGGGTTGTTTAACATAAACTTCTTCTTCAATTATTCCATTGAGAAAAGCACTTTTCGCATCCATTTGAAAAAGAGTGATTTGGTGTTGTGCAGCATATGACATTAGAATGCGAATAGTTTCTATTCTAGCTACAGGTGCAAAGGTTTCAGTATAGTCAATACCTTCTTGTTGGTTATAGACTTGAGCTACTAACCCTACCTTATTTCTGACAACTTTGCCATCCTCATCCAACTTGTTTCTAAAGACCCATCTTGTTCCAATGACAGACTTGTTTTTGGGCTTGGAGACAAGTGTCCAGACATCATTTCTGGTGAACTGGTTGAGTTCTTCTTGCATAGTAAGAATCCAACTTTCATCATCAAGAGCTTCTTCAATATGCTTTGGCTCTATTTCTGACATGAATGCCACATTGCTTGATTCTTTTAAAGTAGATCTGGTTCTCACTCCTTCTGAGGGATTTCCAATAATGAGATCCTTAGGATGATGAGTTTTGAATTTCCAGTCTCTTTGAAGATCATCATGAAGATCTTGACTTGTCTGTTGACTTGTCTGCTCCACTTGTCTGTCTAGTTCAGCTTCAGGTTCTGACTTGGTTAAGTCAGGTTGTTGATTTTCTGACTTGTTTATATCAAGACCTGCAAGATCATCTTCCAGATCTGATAATTCCTTATCAATCTTTAAGCTATCATTAAATTTGACATGAACAGATTCTTCAATAACAGATGTTCTAGAATTGTAAATTCTAAAAGCTTTAGACATTTCAGAGTATCCAAAAAAGATATCTTTGTCTGTTTTAGAGTCAAACTTTCCAAGTTGATCCTTGGTATTTAGAATGAAGCATTCACAACCAAATGCATGAAAGTAAGAAATGTTGGGGCTTTTTCCTTTCCACAGTTCATAGGGTGTCTTCTTTAGAAAAGACCTAATGAGTATTCTGTTTTGTACATAACAGGCTGTGTTTACTGCTTCTGCCCAGAAGTACTTAGGGAGATTGTTCTCATTGAGCATAGATCTAGCCATCTCTTGCAGAGATCTGTTCTTTCTCTCAACCACTCCATTTTGTTAAGGAGTTCTAGGTACAGAGAAATTGTGAGAGATTCCATTCTCCTCACAGAACTGTCTAAACTGCTCATTTTCAAATTCTCCCCCATGGTCACTTCTAAGAGTAGAAATACAGAAACCCTGCTCATTTTGTACTCTTTTACAGAATACTGAGAAAGCCTTAAAAGACTCATCCTTGTGGGTTAAGAAGAGTACCCATGTATATCTAGAATAGTCATCAACTATGACAAATCCATATTTTCTTCCAGCCAAGCTAGCAACACTAACTGGTCCAAACAGATCCATGTGTAACAACTGAAGAGGTCTAGAGGTTGATACTTGGTTTTTAGATTTGAAACTTGATTTTACTTGTTTACCTCTCTGACATGCATCACACAAAACATCTTTCTTAAAACTAATGTCAGGCAATCCTCTCACAAGGTTATCCCTTTTTAATTTTGAAATTAGTTTCATACTAGCATGTCCTAGTTTCTTATGCCATAACCATCTTTCATCCTCTTTAGACATCAGACAGGTTACACTTTGATCTGAGAGATCAGTCAGTTCAATCTTATACAGATTTTGTTGCCTTTTAGCTGAAAAGAGGGTTTTGCCACTGAGATCTTTAATTATACATAAATCCTTGGTAAAGGAGACATCAAATCCACTGTCACATAATTGACTTATACTAAGCAAATTGTGTTTTAATCCTTTAACCATAAGAACATTTGATATAGAGTGAAGAGGAGGTTTACCACCAATGGTACCAATTCCTATAACCTTCCCTTTCTGATTTCCACCAAATGCCACATGTCCTCCTTTCTTAAGTTGGAGGTCTAGGAACATAGACCTTTCTCCTATCATATGTCGCGAGCAACCACTGTCCAGGTACTAGCAGTGGTGTTTTCTTTGTGCTGTTGAGGACATCTGCAACAGAGATTATTTGATCTTTAGGTACCCATAGTTTTCTGGGTCCTTTTCTGTTAGTTCTAGGAGTCTGTGAAGACTTTCTTCTTTTCTTATGAAGACACTTAGACATAACATGTCCAGTCTTTCCACAGAAATTATAGACAGGTATAGATTTAATAAAAGTAGATGTAGCAGACACTTTAGAGTTTTTAGTTGATACTTTATGATGTGTCTGATGGACATATCCGATACCTTCTTTGTTAAGGGAGTGCCTCTGACAGCCAAGCAGCTTGGTCAGATTATCTCTACCATTAACAAATTTGACAAGATCAGAAGTGAGCTCTTCCACTTTCTATTGAAGTTTTTCAACTTCTTCAGACTGTGATGTATCACTAGAGATCTTAGCTTCATTAGACTTTTCAGTCTTCAGCTCACTGTTCTCTTTGGCAAATTTCTCACACTCTAGAGATTTCTGTTTATGCTCATTGAGGAGCTTAACATGATCTCTCTTGAGGGATTTGAAAGCCTTAGATAAGCAGTTGGATTCCTCCAGCAATTCCTCATAGGCATCAAGTAATTCCTCATAATCAGAATTTACCTCATTATCTGAATCTGAGTCAGTGTTGGCCATTAGACAGAGATTTGCTTCTTCCTCTGTCTCTTCATCAGAAGATGTTGACTCCAGATCTTCCCAAGTAGCCATCATCCCTTTCTTCTTCTTTTTGAAGAACTTCTTAAAAGGGGCTTTCTTGAGTTGAGGACATTCTGCTTTGATGTGACCTGGCTTCTTGCACTCATAGCAGACAATTGAGTTTTTGTCTGTTGAAGTGGATTCTTTGAAGTTCTTGTCCTTGTTGAACCTTCTGAATGGCTTATCCTTGCTGAACTTCTTTTTCTGTAAGAGAAGCTTTATCTTTATGGTTAGGAGAGATAATTCTTCATCACTTTCAGAGTCCTCGGGTTCAGACAGGTCAGCATCACTGGATGACTCGTCTGCCTTCAAAGCTTTAGAAGTTTTTGAAGATTTCTGATCAGCCTTCAGAGCAATTGACTTGCCTTTCTTTGTTGAGATTTCATCTCCAAGTTCTTGCTCATGAACAGTGAGTGTACCAAGAAGTTCATCCATAGTCAAGGTGGTAAGATCCTTGGCTTGAGAGATAGCAGTTACCAAAGATCTCCACTGCTTAGGTAGACTTCTTAGTATCTTTCCAACCTTCTCAGCATTAGAGTAAACTTTGCCAAGAGACTTTAGGCCATTGATGATAGTTTGGAATCTTCCTATCTGAGCAACAGATTCTCCTTCCTCCATGAGAAACAGTTCATACTTTCTGACAACAATGGCAATTTTTGATTCTTTGACTTTGGCTGTTCCTTCATGTGTGACAGCTAAGGTGTCCCATATTTCTTTGGCAGAATCACAGGCACAGACCTTTTCAAACTCATCAGGACTGAGAGCACATATGATATTGTATCTGGCTTTGTGATTCAGCTCCCACTTTGTCTTTTCTGCAGGGGTCCACTGAGCTTTTGGCTTGTCAGTGTTGTCATCATTTTTAGGAATGAAAAGACCATCTGTGATGACATCCCAGAGATCAGAGTTTGTAGATAGAATGAACCATTGAAATCTATCTTTCCAATAGTTGTAGTTTTCTCCATTGAAGAATGGAGGTCTGGTGACTTCCACTAGCTCCAGCAGTCATGTCTATTCTTCAGGATCTTTTACCTCTACACTGTTAGATGCTCAACCCAGAGGCTGAGCTCTGACACCAACTGAAATAGACAACTATAAACACGAGAAGGGGGCTTGAATTGTGTTTATCAGAAATTAAAATAAAGTTGAAAACTTTTCGCACACAGAAGCTAAGTTTGGACAGGTGTAAAAAGGTTACACAGACAGGTCACCTGTCTGTTGTATTTTTCACAGAAAACAACACAAGCATACAGATGAAAACAAGCATGATAAAAACAGTTTTAACCCCTTAGTTAGAATGCAGATGATATATAATCAAAACAACTAAAGAGATTAAGGGAAGAGAGATTAACACAGTGATTTATCCTGGTTCACTCTTTAACACAAAGAGCTACGTCCAGTCCTTGGCAGCACCAAGATTTATCCACTATAACTGATCAGGTTACAGACTCCAAGTATTGTTTGCACATCTAGCCTCTTCAGGCTCCAAGACAAGTATTCTTTGCACACCTAGCCTCTTCAGGCTCACTCAGATTTGTTTGAGAGTTTGGTTTGTAATAAATACAATTACAGACAGACAGATCTTTCACTAACACTCAGAGAGTGGTTTAAATGTAAAGCTTAGGAAAGTCTCCGTAATAACTTCAAATGATTGAAGAATACAGAGTGAATAAATGAACAGAGTAATGGCTCTTTAATGCTTTGTAATCTCTGATCATATGTTCATCTTCAATGACTTCTGTATTTATAGCCTTCAAACATTTAATATCCGTTAGAGACATTCCTTGCAACGATGGCTTCAAGCAAAGCTTCATTAAATGCAATATAGTCGTTCTGGGCAGCCATTAATGCAATGGAGATGTTGGTTGTACTCTAACATGAAGGATAATGACTTTATGTATCATTTAGTAGCCAAATCAGAGTTGTGCAGAATGCTTTTGTACTTTTGCAGAGTACATTTACCTTCTAGTGTAATAACCGAAAGTACTAGGGAATAAAGCATGTTGGAAACATTCTTTAACTGGAAGTTTGTCTCTGACTTCCTAGGTTGCTTGAGAGAGGGAACCTCTGAATTTTTTGATAAGCGTGAGAGAGAGATTCAGAGTCTTCTGCATGAGGGGACAGCTTCCAAAAGCTTCGTGTACTTCGAGTTCTTAACAAAGAACCACAGACGAGTTTGAGAGAAGAGCAGAGACAGGTTGGAACCACTTTGTACAAAGTCAACAATCCCAGTCAGCAGACAGGTTGACTTTTTGCTTATCCAGACAGGTTGTTGCTTAGGTAGACAGACAGGTGAATTTTGCTATTTTCTGATCTGTACACTAAGTAGACAGGTTAGCAACCACAAAATAGGTTAATTAAATCATTAATCAATGTTTAGTTTTCATCAAAACTTGGGGAAATGCACACAGACATTTTAGAGACTTAACAAAGGACTGGTCTGGTCGAGGGTTGGAAAAAGTCATAAGAAACTAACTCCAACTTTTGGTGGGCCGTTGGATAAGGACGGGTTAAGGAATTTTGATTTGGGCCAATTGTCAATGTGGAGTCTTAACCAGCCCATTCACGCCAAGCCTATTAGTTTCTTCGAACGGTCCTGCAGCAAGGTTGGGCCAATTAATCTTGCATGTAGTGGAGCTCCAAATGGTCAAATTGGTAGTCATTTTAAGTTTGTGGAGGAAAATGCAAAAGGTAAAAACTTTTGGTTAGGTGGCAAAAGAAGGTTAGGTGGCGTATGGTGGGAGCAGAGACTGGACTCAAAAGGAAAAGGCCTCATGCTAAGGAAACAGAAGGATTTCAAAGTTAAATTTTTACAAGGTTTCGGTGGAAAGGCTTCTCAGGTTGATAGTTTGAGTAATTTTGGAGTTGAGCATTTGTCTCAGTCAAAAAATTTCAACGAAGATTCTGAGGGTTGCTTGCGAGTAGCAATTCAGTTGTTGCCAGTTCAAGAGGTGTCTATGGTGGCGGAATCAAATCTTGTTTCTACTGTGACGTTGGATCCAGATTCTATCGACAACGAGGAACCTTCAGTGGTGGGTCTCAGTGTGGCAGAACGGGTCCTTAGTGATGATTTAGAAGACTATTGTGCACAGTCAGGGAAACAGGAGAGGAACTTTCAGTATAGTTCAGGTAACTCTTTGTCTAGAAATGTTCTTAATGTTACAGATAGTAGTAGTGGTAATGCTAGGACTGCACCTGCATTTTTCTACAAAGCATCTAAAGAGGAGAAAGTATGGTCTATCTGTGAGGATTGGGGGGTGACTTACCATGGTGATCACAAGGAAAAGATTAAAGCAATAGGGGATCTAGAGGAGAGGGATAGAAAAGCCATGTATGGCTCAGGCGAGCAGGAGGGTTTCCCATGAAGGTTATATCCTTAAATATTAGGGGGTTGGGGGTAGGATAAAGAAAGAAAAGGTTAGGTCCTTAGTTAGGGGAGAAAAACCGGGCTTGGTGGTGATTCAGGAAACAAAATTAGAATCAGTGGATTCAGTAACTTGCCAATATCTTTGGGGTGATCAGGATGTTAACTGGGTGTCGTCTCCGGCTATAGGTAACTCGGGTGGTTTGCTTACCCTGTGGGACTAAGGTTTTCTCCTTGAAGTTCTTCTTCTCGGGGAAAGGTTTTCTTAGTGTAACTGGGGTGTGGTGGAAGAATAATTTGGAGTGCACAATTGTTAACATTTATTCTTCATGCTGTTTTGCTGAAAAAAAGGAATTATGGCGAGATCTGGTAATGTCAAAAAATGGCTTTGGTGGTCATTTGTGGGGTGTTGTCGGGGACTTCAATGCGGTGAAGAGGTCCTCAGAAAGGAGGGGAATTAGCAGTAATAATTCTGAATCGGAAAGTAGGGGTTTTCAAGATTTTATTGATGACTTGAGTTTGATAGATCTGCCGGTGCTTGTAAATCAGTTTACTTGGTTTAAACATGATGGGTCTGCAATGAGTAGACTCGGTAGGTTTCTATTATCTGAAAGTTGGATTAATGAGTGGGGTGTGGGTGCTCAGTGGGTTGGAAATAGAGATGTTTCATATCATTGCCCTATTTCTTTAAAGGATGATGGGGCGAATTGGGGACCCAAACCGTTCAGATTAACAATTGTTGGTTACAGCATGCGGAATTCAAAAAATTTGTGGAAACAAGTTGGACTAGTTTAAGGGTGACAGGTTGGCGAATTTATGGTTTTAAATAAAAACTTAGAAAACTGAAGGAGATGCTGAAAGTGTGGAATGTGGAAGTCTATGGAAACTTGGAATCTAAAATAAATGATCTAGTTGAAAAACTAAATGAGTCAGATGCCATAGCTTCCTCGAGGATGTTGAGTGTGGAGGAAATAAGTTTGAGAAGGAGTTTAAGTGAGTCCATGTGGCAGTCTAAGCGGCAAAAATAAAGTATGTTGTTGCAAAAGTCTAGAGTAAGATGGTTGAGAGAGGGTGACTCCAACTCATCGTATTTCCACTCTTGTGTAAACTTCAGAAGCAGCAAGAATAATATTTTGGCTTTGAAGTCAGGGGATGTTTGGGTGGAAGGTCCGGTTAATGTAAAACAGGAGGTGGTCAACTACTTTACGACTCAGTTTAGTGATCAGAGTAGGAATCGACCTTTGCTGGATGGTCTGATGTTTAAGTCCTTATCAGAAGTAAGCAAGGTGGGTTTAGTAGCGCCTTTCTCTCAAGAGGAGTTAAAGGAGGCGGTGTGGAACTGTGATGGTGATAAAAGCCCTGGTCCTGATGGGTTTAATTTAACTTTCTTCAAAAAGTTTTAGGATTCTATCAAGGATGAGCTCAGGGCAGTAATATTTGAATTCCACTCGAACGGCTCCTTGCCTAAAAGAGTTTGTTCCTCTTTTGTGGCTTTGATCCCTAAGAGGGACAATCCGCAAAAGTTAGGTGACTTTAGGTCAATCTCCCTAATTGGGTCAATCCATAAGTTGATCTCAAAGATTCTGGCTGCAAGGCTTAAGAAAGTTATTGGTTCTCTGATCTCCCCTTGCCAATCAGCGTTTGTCTCTAACAGGCAAATTCTTGATGGAGTTTTGCCTATAAATGAGGTTATTGATTTGGCAAAAAAGTCTAGGAAGGATTGCCTGATCTTCAAGGTTGACTTTGAAAAGGCATATGACTCGGTAAACTGGGACTTCCTAAAGCATATGATGGTTAGCATGGGTTTTCCGGGCAAATGGATGAGATGGATGTGTGCTTGTGTTTTCTCAGGAAATGTGTTGATTCTAGTAAATGGGAGTCCTTCTACTGAGGTCTTGCTTCAAAAAGGACTAAGGCAGGGAGACCCTTTGGCGCCTTTTCTCTTCTTAATTGTGGCTGAAGGTTTGAGTGGGATGATGGACAGGGTGGGGGTGATAGGAAATTTCAAAGGATATGAATATGAAACGGCCAGAAGTTTTTCTCACCTACAATATGCGGATGATACTCTTTTAGTTGGGAAAGCTTCTTTTGATAACCTATGGACAATGAAGGCAGTTCTTAGAGGTTTTGAACTGGTTTCGGGCTTGAAAGTTAATTTCAATAAAAGCTGTATCTTTGGTGTTAATGTTGATGGTGATTTCCTACAGGCGGGGTCAAATTTTCTATGTTGCAAGGTGGGGGGGGGGGGGGGGGTTGGGGGGGTACCGTTCTCTTATCTAGGTCTTCCAATAGGTGGAAACCCAAAAAGACTATCAACTTGGAAGCCGGTTATTGACATGTTGAAGAAGAGGTTGTCCAGGTGGAAGGGTAGATTTCTCTCGTTGGGTGGGAGGATAGTACTCCTGAAATCATTTTTGTCTAGCATCCCTCTCTATTTCCTTTCTTTCTTTAGGCTACCAAGGAATGTGCTCAAGATTTTGGATGGAATCCAAAGAACCTTTCTGTGGGGTGGTACTTAGAATAAAAGAGGAATAGCCAGGGTTAAGTGGTCGATTGTGTGCAAACCGAAGGAGTGTGGAGGTTTAGGTGTAAAGGATTTAGACCTCTTCAACAAAAGTCTGCTTGGTAAGTGGAAATGGCGTTTTTTAGTTGATAAAAAGGCTTGCTGGTTTGATATTCTAAAATCGAGTTATGGAATACAAAGAAACTTGCCAGGATTACAGGACTGGAACTCAAGAAACTCTTCACAATGGTGGAGGGATGTATGTGGTATTGAGAAGACTAATCTAACACCTGTTAACTGGTTCACAAATGGGGTAAGGAAGCAGGTGGGTGACGGTTCAGATACCCTTTTTTGGCATGAGAGATGGTTTGGGGCGAATAGCCTTAAAGAAGTTTTCCCAAGACTTTACTCACTGGCCTTAGATAAATCAGCTGCTGTAAGAAATATGGGTTGGTGGGAAGGTTTAGTGTGGGAGTGGGTGTGGAGCTGCAGGAGAACTTTGTTTGCTTGGGAAACTGAGTTACTGCAGATGTTTTCTAATACAATGGTAGGTGCAGTCATCCGTAGAGATGTGGTAGATAGGTGGGTCTGGGGTTTAAGTCTAGATGGTTTTTATTCAGTTAAGTCCGCCTATGATCACTTGGTTTCACAGACTCTTTTACTGGGTCATCCCCATGAGCTCTCTGTCATTTTCAGTGGTTATTGGTCCAGTTGTGCTCCTAGCAAGGTGCTAGCTTTCTCATGGCAACCACTACAAGACAGAGTTCCGACTAGGTTAAATTTGTTCCAGAGAAATATACTGAACGACATCCTTTCCTGCTCCTGCGTACTGTGTGGTCAAGCACAAGAGTCTTCTGCTCATTTGTTCCAAAACTTCTCTTTTTCAACAAGGATCTGGGGCTGGCTATACAGATGGATTGGCTTTGATTTTCAGGTGTCCCTTGGACATTGAAAGCCACTACTTGAAGCATATAGATTTGTTTAGAGGGAGGAATTTGAGGAAGTTTAGAAGTCTGTTTTGGCAAGCAACAGTTTGGACTATTTGGCTACAAAGGAATGCAATTATCTTAAAAAATGAGCCGATTGTGTTTGGGAATTTCATTGAACTGATTAGGAATAAGTTTGGCATTGGTTTTCTGCAGTCAATGACTACTCTGGCTATACCTTCACAGATTGGTGCAATTGTCCTTCTGGTTGTATCGGCTAGTTGGGGTGCAGTGAACAAACAGGGCCTTCTGATACTGCCCATGCCCGTCTAGTTTTGTGGGGACTATTCTCATGTTGTTTACCTTCTTGTGTTGTTTCCATGATCTGAGTTGAAGTATCTCTTTTGGGTGAGAGTCAAAATGAGAGGTGGCTACTGCTTTGAGTGAGAATAAGTAAGGGACAGAGTTTGTGAGGAAGTGGGATCTGAAAAGATTTTATATGCGACTGCTGGTTTCTTTTAGGTGCCAGCAGTTACTAACTTTATTTACTATGGTTTTTTAGTTTTTTTCCTGCAGGTTGGTGTTCTTTGGCGACTTATATCCTTTCCGAGGGAGGGGCCGTGTGGCTATGATCTCTCTGGTTGAGTGTGATCTGAGAGTTTTCTGTTTGAGGTTTTGTGTGAGTTTGGCTTGTCCCTTTTGTGAATCTTGGTTTCTAATGTGAGTATTGGGTTGTCCAGTTTCAATGGGTCCTGTACAAGCCCTTTTGCTCTCGGGTGTGTGGTTTTCCTGTGGGTTTGTACCTGTTTGTCTTGTTCTGTGTAGGTTCCAGTGATCTGTGTGTTGGTGAGGTTTCTTGTCTGTTCTGTGAGTCTTGTTTTATTCTGTTAAGATGGTAAACTCATTAACATCTGCAACTGTGATCTTCTTCTATTTCTACTGATGTGCTCTCGTCTGATTTGTTTGCTACACTCTATAATTCAGTTATAAGGACTCAAGTGATGGGCTGTGATTTTTTTGCTTCCTCCATGCTGCAATGGACAGTGGTCTACCTGCTCAATTTGGAGTTTCTCACAAGTATTAGTGATCTGTTACGTGGGGTGTGGTGTTTTTATGAATCTGTGATCTGTGACTTAAAGATGGTACCTCAATTTGGGCGGAAACAGTTTTCAGTTTGGTCTTTTTTCTTCTTCAGCATCTCTGTTTTTTGGTTCTGATTGGCTACTATACTGGGAGCGCTGGAATATTGATGATCTAATTGCTGGATTTGTGGTGGTAGGCGCCTACTATATGGACTCAAATTGATGCTGCTATTGCCTTTCTTTAGTAGCAACTTTGGTGCTCCTGTTTTAGCTTTTTTTCTCTTGTGTTTTACTTTTTACTTGGTTAGGACTTTGTAATATAAATGTTGGGACGGTGTCCTTCTATCATTCTGCTTACATTTGTCCTTTCTCCTTTGTTCTTCTTTGGGTTCTTGTATATGGGTTGGGGTACTCCTTATACCCTTATCAATATACTTTTGGCTTATCAAAATAAAAATAAAAATATCGCATACTGTAGATGGATTTTCACAAGAATAACTGGCTACGCAGTCAAACTGAACTTGGACTCTTGTCATTTTTATTGATTATATCTGACACTTACAACTATTTGAAGTAATCTATGCATAAAATTGTTCTCTGGGGACAATTGGTGATAAAATTATAAAAAAGAAATGATGAATGATAATTTAAGTCTTTTATTGGTTCAAAAGTTCTGTTTATTGGTTTCTCTCAGGAACTGTGTGTTTGATCCTTTTTATTGATAAATGACAACAAAGGCAAGTTATATACTTATTCATTGAAAGTCTATATCATTAAATATCTTGCTCATCTTTTCAATTTATTTTCTTCCATGATCTTCCAAACATTTTTCTTTCTATCTTTTGATATCGAAACATAGTATGTTCAACACAGCTGCTAGAGTTAGTACTTAGTACTAAGCATTGGATGTATTGGGCCATTGTTGTTTTAGTTGGATTTTGCACAATTATGTGGGGGCTGCTCTACATCTTTTATAGCAGGACAAAGACATAACTGACTAAGATTATGACATTCATATGTTTTTCTTGGACAAAAACTAGACCTTATTTGAACTTAATCTGCATTTTTAATTGATGTTATGTTATCCACGAATGGTATTTCGCCTAATTTGATGCTTCCAAAACTAAAAGTGGTAAACAAAGTATAATTATAGAATCATCTCATTCATATGAGTTATTTCATAGCATCAATTGTGTACTAGTGGGCAATGAACATAGTCATGCAAGCAAAGAGGGACAAAATCACAAAATGTTTTTTATTTAGCTTCTATGTATACTAGAAGGTGAGTATATAATGCAAGTTGAAACTTTTTTTGCTGGTACATGAGGACTTTCATCCTCAAGTTTAAATATTTAAATTCTTAATTCAAGTTTTGTTAATTCTTAAACTTAGGCCTGATTGGTTTATTCCTTGTTTCCTATTTTCATTCCCTATTTTTAGAAGTAATTACAATATAAATCATTATAAAACTATCACATTATTTTCATTATGTTTCCTGTTTTCAAATACTTGTACAGGAAACAGTGAAAACAACTTTTGTTTGTTTTCACTGTTTCGTGTACAAGTCTTTGAAAACATGAAACATAATGAAAATAATATGATAGTTTTATAATGATTTATGTTGTAATTACCTTTTTTTATTCAAAAAGGTATGCAAAAGCTGCACACCCCAATTTTATTAAAAAAAAAAAGAGAAAAAGAATACAAAAAAATAAAGTCATGGGGACCAAACCAAAACCCATGATAAAGACAAGGCCTGTTTAAACCTATAAGAAGAAGCCAGAACCTATTATTCAATCCAAAATTGCCTTCTAACAATGTGACTAGTGCTGGCATAAACAACTGATATGTGAATAAGCTGAGAGTCATGCTGGACAGACAAAGAAACCTAGAGCGCATTTCTAGTCTGCCTATTCTTTCTCTGCAGCTTTTTGTTCTGTGACTTGGATAGGACTTTAGTGAATTCATTTTCAATATCAATATCAGTCGCCATACCAATATTAACCGAAACAAGATTCTCCTCATTCAGTTCAATTTCTGCAGCATCACTCCAAAATTTGGAGACAATTTGAAGGTCTTTCTGAAATTGAATAGGAAATTAAAACAGGAATCAAGCAAGAAACCAATCAGGCCCTATTGTTTGTTAATACTTAGAAAAATCTAAATCATCTTGACAATCTTCTTCAACCTTCCTTGAGAAAGATAGAATGTAGTTTGATTGAAAAAGGAACAAGTCCACCACTGCAAAGGGTATAAACAGTTTATTTTTTAGGAAAAACAATTTTATTCAACAATTGAGAAATTAGCACATTTAAAAAAAAAATACCAAATATATACATGCACCGGGGATATAAAGCAAACATACTTTAACATGAAAATAAAATCATGTTATCGAGCATATGAATGTAAAGTGTAAACACGCTGAGATATTCATTTATTTTGTTATCGTTCCCCATTTTTAGTGTTTCGCCATTTCTAGCTAGTTTTTTTATGTTTATTAAATTATTTTATTTTTATTCATGCTTAAAAAACTAAAAAGGCTTTATCAACAAACAAAAACACTAAAAAGGCCAACCAAGATTAAGGCTGCTGTTTCACTAATTTTTTTTTTTTTATAATTCTTTTGCATTTTATCCTTTAATTTAGCAACACACTTATTAATCTAAAAGGCTTGGACTCTCAACATTTTTCCGCCCTCTTACTATCCTACATAACTAATAGGTAACCCTTCACCTAAAACCCCATGTTGCTCCTCCGAATCCTGGCCCAAATAAAGAAACATAAGCCCACCACAGAGTAAAATACTTCCACACAAAAGTCATGCCAACGAGAAGAAATATCCAATATATATGATCAAGTGACAATACTAAAAATTATGACATTGAGCAAAATAACACAAATATAGAGAAGCTAGCTAAATTAAAATAAATCCATCGAGGGAACTCAAAACATTATTTTGTTATTCATTAATTTTTAGTATTTTATTAATTTTATTTATATTTTTTTTTTCTTAACATCTTAAATATCTTGTTATATTATATGATTAAGTCAATTTTACAACTAGCCTAGAAAATTATTTTATCACCACCCGTTTTACATTTTTTTTTTTTAAAAAAAAAAAAACCATGTTTACTAGTTTTACCAGTTGGAGCAGATCCAAATAAAATGTCCAAGCTACTTGCAGAGTGTGTAGAGTCTCCCGCCGTGGTCGTCTAAAAGCTTGAGGGATTCACGACAAGTATATAGAATCGTTGTAAGTAATAAATAAATAGTGAATAATCGAGTACGATTCACGGGGATTGAGTGACCAATTACCAATTCGGAAAGTGTACAACTATTTAGACCAAATAACCACAATTATGAAAAGAAACTAAAAATAATATTTTTATTTGTTTTAATTTTAGCTAATTAACTATAAAGAGAAATTAAACAATGAATAATCAATAAAAGAAAACTCTAGGAATCCAATTTCACCTACGTTATTTGGGTTTAATGCAATTATAATCACCGTTCCAATTATTCTATCTTTTCCATTTGCCAACCAAGAATCCTAATTTATCAAAGCCTCTTTCGAGTATTCTATAAAACACCCCTTAATTACTAACCCACTTATCTCTACTAGGATTAATTTCCAAGGAATTCATTAAGATTAATGATTCTTTACGAAAGTTTCACAATATTCCTACGATATATCTTTATTCGCATTAACCCTACGATTTTATCTCAATACCATTGACACATAATTTTCCTCTCGGTCTCTTCATAATTAGCAAATAATCATGTAATATGGTGTTTGCTGTATGAAGGTGCTAGTTGATAATGCAGGACCTGACAGGATTTTTGACATACATTTTTATTGGACTTTTTATTCTTGGTGTAATGCATTTTTGTGTTTATTGACTATTATGAAGTATGGTGATATGGTGTGCTTTCTATGCTGGAAATTGTAAGTTGGATTGACGTCTGTAAAGGTGTGTGGAGCTGTCATAGCTTAGGGTGTTAATCTTGGTCCAGGGTGCACTTAATCATATAATCTTGTTTTGGTGGATTTTCTCTGAACTTGTTGTATTTTTTTTCTTCAAGCTGATAGTAAATGATGGTTTGGTGCTCTTCAACCTTTCCTAGAAGGTGGGGAGAGTGATCAATTGTGATGCTTGAGCTAGATATTTTTGAATAAAATGATTATTTATCGGGAAAAAAAAAACTAATTGGTGATTAAGCTATTAGAAGTATTAAAAACATATAATAAAGCATAGACGAAGAGAAGAAGAAATTAAAAAATTGGAATAAAATCACCAAATTGTGGTGACACAGATACATCATCACCTTAAAAAAGGGATTTAATCCATAGATAAGAGTCAAGTCCGCCAAATTGGATATGGCCTAGTGGCTTGCGTTCCTAATACTCCCAAGTTGAGAGTTGAACTCATGACCCTTTACATCCATTTAAACAACATTACCACTATGCCATTTGACCTTTAAATGCTATTTTCTCCCTTGAATTTCGTAAGCTATATTCCTCACTCATCCTTAATACCTTCCTAAAAATCACAAAATGTAAAACATGAGAAAAACTAATTAAAAACTAATTAAATTGATAAAACATAGAAATTAATTCAAAACATCGAAATAGGTAAATGAAGTCGAATTCGGATTAAATCAAGTTCAAAAACTCAACTTAATTGATGAAATCTACTCTCAAACAACAGAGAAAAGTAGATAAATTACCGGATTATTAACACCCCAAACTCAAATGGAAATATGAGGAATGCTTTACAATTCTATAAATCCAAAGGGGTATATGGCGGGAAATGAAAATATATATATAGGTTACTTTTTTGCTGTTTGCTGATGGCACCCTACGTACTGGTTAGGGGTGTTCATCAACCGATCCAAACCGATTCAAACCGCAAAAACCGAACTGAAAAACCGAAAGCCGAACAAACCGAAAGCCGAAAAAACCGAAAACCGAAAAAACCGCATTTTTTTTATTGGATTGGATCGGATTTTGGATCCTCTAGTGAAATCCAATCCAATCCAAACCGATCTACTATATACATGAATTATTATTTTTGAAATTATAGTATTACTCATACTTAAGCATTGTTTTTCATACTTTTATGTCCCTCATTCTCTTTAATATTTTTATTGGAATGACATATATGAGACTACTTAGAATAAGTATTAATTTCTTGAAGTTATATTTTGCTAAAAGTTTTGATCCATAACATATATATACTTGATTGAGTAAACATGAAAAATACGAAATCAATTAAGTAAATTTGAAAAATAATGAACTACAATTTATTTGTAGCCGATTCAAGGAAAAAATAGGATAAGTGAAAGTAGAGATAAAGAATTAACGTAAAAGAAAATGTAAAAAAGATATCAATAATTTTTTTTTTTTCAAACTCTTAAATAAAATTTTTGTCAATAATTATGTATAATTTTCCTCACTCCTCTTCAAATCAAATGATGGTTGATAAGGAACAAATAGTTGTTGTCTTTCATAAAGGTTCTACAATTCTAATATAAAGAGAGGTTAAAATAAAATTGGGCACTCTAAACTAGCTCAATTAAATGAAGATTATCTTTGGTACACTATTAAATAAGTAGAAAAGACACTTGAAATAAGAAAAAAAATAAAGTACGAAAAAAAACCGAATTATCCAATCCAATCCAAACCGCATTTGATTGGATTAGATCGGATCGGATTTTTTCAAAGAAGCAAACCGATCCAATCCAAACCGTACGTTGTTTTCATCATTGGATCGGATGACTTTTTAGCTCAAAACCGATCCAATCCAATCCGCGAACACCCCTAGTACTGGTTAGGGAAGTCTCATGGGATAATATATGGTTTTTTTTTTTTTTATCAATAAGTAAAGTCATTTTATTGAAAGGATCTAGTTTTAGCATCAAAGTGTTTATTCTCCCCACCTTCTAAGAAAGGGTTAAAGAATATATATCCACCTTATCATGTGCTTGAAGCAAGAAATCAATTCTAAGATGTGACACCCTACTTAAATCATAACAACACATCAGTGAACAGATAAAACACCCTACTCATCAACACCCCTCCCATTTATACAATAAAGACACCATTACATCCAGTAAAATACACCACAAAAATCACAACAACCACCAATGGCTTAGTATATAACATGCATGAGAAGAACCCAAATAGCACAACCATATTCATTTCTCTCCATATCAGTCAGACTCCTCGATGAATCTGAATAGATTCTCGATGAATCTGAATAGATTCAGTATTTTATTCTCTCTGTTTTACACCTGCAAGCCTGTTACAGCCGCAATCTTCATGTCCACGTAAACCATGTTCCATCCATCTGTGACCCTTCCTTGGCAAGAGCATCTTCAAAATCATTAGCCTCTCTATTTACGTGAATAAAAATAAAATTCTTAAAATAGGAGGATATTTGCTTTTTTATTACAATAAAATCTAAGATTTCAAGGACACTCCTCTTTCCTGTTAATCCAAGCTAATGCATTTTTTTAGTCAGATTTTATTATAATCCCCTTTTGCTTCATGCACTCCTTCTGTAAAGAGATCTCAAGGGCAAAAGCTATGGCCAAAAACTCTGCCTCGTTATAATCTCTTACCCCCAATGATGCTGAAAACACCAAAGTGGTTGCTAGCTAATTTTTTGAATTGTAGAATCATTGATTTTCCTTTAAATTTTATGAGCTTTCAAATTGGATCTAATCCTAGGAAGCTGGAAAGTCGGAGTCCAATTATTGAAAACATGTGTGAAAGACTTTCTAATTGGAGGAGCAAAATATTTGCATTTGGTGCCCCCATAGTGCTGTTAAAATCTATTCTCTCTTGTTAATCTTGGGCATTTCCTTGATGGATCTTCACTCTTCACTCTTCACTGTTATGATACACCTCCTCAAGGTTGTGCTGAGCTTGGTCTTGTTTAATAAGTTGCTAGCTAGTTAGTTTTGTTTCTTGGGAACTTTTGCCCTCCTTTAAACAAAAAAGAAAAAAGAAAAGAAAAGAAAAGAAAAATAAGACACTCATAAAAATTGTTTGGTGTGGAGGCAAGAATTATGTAAAATAGATAAGTTTGACGGTGGCCATTGATTGAATGCCGTAGATTTTCTCACTATTAGTTAATTTTTCACTTTTTTAGATCTTTGGTTTTCATAATGAAAACTTTCCAAAAAAAAAAATTTATTTAAAATAAAGGCTTAATTACACTTTTGGTCCCTTATTATTGATTTGTTGGTCAAGTGCGATTTTGGTCCTTGTGGTACTTTTTAAGCACATTTGGTCACTATTTTATCAATATTGTAAATTCGATTCTTGAGTCCAATTTCCGTCAATTTTTCAATGATCGACATAGATGAGCCACTATTCTAAACGTATAGAACCTCTGATTGAGTTTCTCTCTCATCTGCATCCAATTGTTTCTCTATGACATTTGTTGGTTTCATTCCTTTTTTCTGAGACCTTTTTTGGTTCCACCACAGGGCATTTTATCAAAAAACTCAATCAGAGGATCTATGCGCTTAAAGTAGTAGCTCATATCTATTGATCATTGAAAAATTGACAAACATCGAAAGAAAGGATAGAATTTGCAACGTTGGAAAAATAAAGGGACCAAATGTACTCCAAAAAATATATAGGGATCAAAATCGTATATGACCAATAGTAGGGAACCAAAAGTGCATTTAAGCCTAAAATAAAAGAGTAAATGCCCATTTTGGTCCCTCAAGTTTTTCGAGGACCCACTTTTGGTCCTCGAAAATAAAAGAGGCACTATTTAGTCCCCCAAATTTACTTCCATGAGAGAGTTTGGTCCCTTCATTAGTCAACCGTCTTTGACCTCCGTTAAGTGACCTAGGTGTTAGTTAATTAAATTTTTTGACCCATTTTAGTCCCTCCTTTTTTCTTTGGTGACCCATTTTAGTCCCTAAAAAAGTTATCGTGACCCAATATGCTCCCTGCATGTATTAAACTACCAGAATGACCTCTTTTATGTACAATCATGCACAAGATTGGCCTCTATTTTGCACAACCAGAATGAACCAAATGTAACACAATGAACCAAATCCACCAGAATAGTTAACAATGAAACAAATGCAATATTGAAATTAACAGTGGTTGAGAAATTACATGGTTTAGCTCAATTCCAACTTGCTGCAGTGCCTGGGGTTGGACATTATCATGAGGCCCTTCTTGGCTCTAAAATAATAATCAAAATGAATGATTAGAAACAAATATTAGATTACAAATAAGTTCATTGTACTCCAAAATATAATACCCGCGTGACAATTTTTGTTTGAGGTTCGGTTTGTGACATAGTTCCATCTTGTTCAACGTTGATTTTTTCTTGTTTGTCCTCCTTGTACTTGTTGGTTTTACAGGTTTCGGTCTTGCAGGGCCTTTACATGTCTTGTAGTCCCTTCCAACATTCTTGAACAATTCAAGGTTGTTAAACTCAATGCCAACCTGAAGATGAACTTGGCCAAATTGAGTTGTCTCTTAAATACAGGAAATGTTAGCCTCGAAATTCCTTTATTCTAGTTGTTCAAAATAAAGGTCATTCTTGTGCATGGTTGTACATAAAAGAGGTCATTCTGGTAGTACAGGGACCATATTGGGGATCACAATAACTTTTCTAGGGACTAAAATGGGTCACTAAAGAAAAAAGGAGGGATTAAAATGGGTCAAAAATTTAATTAACAGATACCTAGGCCACTTAACGTTCCAGATCAGCAAGTTAACGGATGTCAAAGATGGTTGACTGATGGAAGGACCAAACTGTCTTACGGAAGTAAATTTGGAGACTAAATGATGCCTTTTTTATTTTCAGGGACCAAAAGTGCATGGGTCCTCGAAAAATTTGATGGATCAAAATGAACCTATACTCAACATAAAATAACGTACACGCATACAAGCTTGAACCATAAAAGTTCACCCTAGCCACGGGGTGTCCATCCTGCAATATCTTTCCGCCAAAAAGACTAGATAATGTATGGACTTTATATATTTTTTGACGTGAACTTTATATATTTATAATATCATGAAAGCAAAGCGGTGAATTGTAAATAAGTAGGGTTGTAGACCCGTGCTATCGCACGGGTACAGTTTTGTTAAATATCATTAATATTTTTTTATAAAAAATATTAGTTGTATTTTTTTTTTTGTGCTAAAAAATATTTGGCAGCTAGCAATTATCTTTCCAATCGGTTAGTGAAATAGGATTGCGGGTGTAAATGTTGTTTGGATAAAAATATCAGCAAAGATCTTCTAGACCTCCTACTACTATTTCTCTATATCACTTATATGCATGTCCATGAATCATGTCTCTGCTCAATTTAGTAGCAGATGGTATTCATCTGCTATGGATTAGAACACACGAGCAAATTTTAATTAATCCAACCCTAATTCAACCGACAATTACAATTGTTATTTTCATTTTGATTTAGTGAATGGTTTTCATTCTTTAACACAAAAAGTGTGTATCATTCTTAACACATTTAATTTTACTTTTTGGCAGGGGCGGATCCAAGACCCAGAACCAGTGGGGGCAATTTATTTTTAAAAAAATTAATAATAATTGTTGCTTATTTGATGGTAATTTCATATTAATTTCTTTTTTTGAAGATTGTTGCTCATTTGATGGTAATCTCCTCTTAAATTTTTTTCATTATATCCTGCAATTGAAAAAGAGTTAAATTTCTATGCATTATTACTGTAAGGGATTTTAACCACGACATCTAATTATATTTTGACAAATCAACATTATTGTTAATTACTTCTCTTTCTTGGTTATTAAAATGAAAACATGCAGGTTACACTTGTCAAAATGTTGCTGGATGTCAGTGTATAATATTTTACATTAATACTAATTTAATGTATTAAAAAAATTAATACATTTAATATTATGTTTAATCAATCAATTTGGTGAAAAAACATAGTTGTTAGAAAATCCACAAATTTGGGCATATTAAAATACTAACCTATCAATATTTGTAATTAACCATCATCAAGAGAAAGAAATGATCAAAGAAAAGAAGGCAATGACATGGGTGCAATTATTTCAAATATGGGGCGCAAATTAAAATACAGAAAGTATTTGAACAAAAATTAAGAAAGTGAGTGGGTGCACTTGCCCACACTAGGGACAATGTGTATCCGCCCCTGCTTTTTGACACAACATTCTTCTATCCAATGGGTCTCCAAACAAATATGAGATGTATAAAAGTAGTGAAGTTAAATTTTAAAATTGCTGATAAACAAACTAAATATGAGTAGAAATATATTTGAAAAAATTATGATACAAATTTAGTCCAATATAAATAAGCAAGTTAATGTCAACGAAACACCTTGCAGATGAAGCAAACAACAAATAAAATTTTGCAGAAATTTTCTACCATGTGGTCCTCTACAAACATACAAAGAAACTTTGGCTAACAGCTCATAACATTTTTCAACATTCCAAATTTCATTCTACGGTTTATTGATAAAGTTACACTCCCACTATTGACACCACATTTGAGAACATTAACATTGATTCCCAAGAGTTGTGTTCTTCCCATGCCTTTTTTTTTTTTGTTTCTTCCAATGTATTTGGACAATTCATTCTACGGTTTATTGATAAAGTTGCACTCCCACTATTGACACCACATTTGAGAACATTAATAATGATTCCCAAAGTTGTGTTCTTTCCATGCCTTGTTTTTTTTTTTTCTTCCAATGTATTTGGACAATTCACTTTATTTCTCAAATTCATTTAATGCTCTCCCAACAAAGAGTTGTGTCCTTTTCATTCCCTATCATTATTTTTTTGCTCTTTTTTTTTCCATTAAGTTGTAACCCAACGTGTTTAAATGTCTTTCTCAAATTCTGACAACTAAAATATGTTTTAGTAATATAGTTTTTCTACTAACTCATGTTGATATGATTCAATCAAAATGAAGATATATATAAAAAAAAATGAAATTTTATTGCAAATTCATATACTCATTTAGAAACTAATCATGTGAATTGTAAATATTTAAAGTATTATCTTCGTATTTAAAACATTAAATCCAATATAAATAAGCAAGTTAATGCCAATGAAACACCTTGCAGATGAAGCAAACAACAAATAAAATAAGCAAATGACAATTGCTTAAAAGTAAAACCAACAAAAATAATAAAATAACCAATAAACGGATAAAACAAATAAAAAAAACAGTTCCCAAAAAAAATGTCATGTTGTCACGTCAATGTACGATAAAAAATGCCATACAGTCATTATAATTGTATAGATCTTTAAATTTATATTCTATATTATTTATTTAATTTAATTATTAATAGGTAAGTTGTAATTTTTTTCCTTACGTATTATCATACCTATTAAAAAAAATATAGGGTTGTTTCTCTCAAAAGGTTTATGTATTTTAAAAAGTTGTTCAATTATTTTTGTATCTTTTTAGAGTGCTTTTATGTGTAGTATTTTAAATAATATTTTATAAGATTCACTTTTGCCAAATAATATAGTCAATATAGATTAATCATAGTGTAAATTAGTTATATAATAAATTAATTTAGAGTTATTTAATTTTTTTTTTCAAAATTTTTAGATATCTATATCTTAATATCTTTAAGGTGGTCAGTGGACTTATAAATTTTTTAAATAATAAACTCTCTTTTTTTTTTTTACAAAAAAAAAAACTCCTAATTGGATTATAATTTTATCTTTTTAATAATGTAATATTCATAAATACAATATTGATAGCTTGGCTTAATGTTTTTGGCTCTTATACAATACTTTTTAATAATATAATATTAATAACTACAATACTTTACACTAACACTATATAAAAATTAAAGTCAATTTTTAGTAATATATATTAATAACTACAATATCAATAGTAAACTACTTTGTTAAAAAAAAAAACTAAAATATAAAAAATATCTTCTTCTTTTTTTTCCATAAAATCAATTTTATCTAAGAAGGTGTTTGTCAACCCACATAAAAATAAACCAGTTCATTCCATCCAAAAAGTAGTCAACAAATTAATAAAAAAATAACAAATTAAATAAACAAATTGCAATTGAAAAAAATGAATTGGAAAAATGTTCAGATGCACCTTGTTTTCATACACTACACTCAATATAAATTAATAAAAAAATGGAATTAAAAATTGTTTGGGTAGGCCCCACGTCAAAATGGGCCCCACACTATTTTCAATAAGCCCAATGAAAATAAAAAAATTGGAATTAGATATATTTAAGTGCGGCTCATGCTGAAATGACTTCCCCTTTTCTGCTTTTTTTTTTTTTTCGTTAAGTTGTAACCCAACGTGTTTAAATGTCTTTCTCAAATTCAGACAACTAAAATATGTTTTAGTAATATAGTTTTTTTTACTAACTCATGTTGATATGATCCAATCAAAATGAAGATATATATATAAAAAAAAAATGAAATTTTATTGCAAATTCATATACTCATTTAGAAACTAATAATGTGAATTGTAAATATTTAAAGTAATATCTTCACATTTAAAATATTAAATCCAATATAAATAAGCAAGTTAATAACAATGAAACACCTTGCAGATGAAGCAAACAACAAATAAAATAAGCAAATTACAATTGCTTAAAAGTAAAACCAACAAAAACAATAAAATAACCAATGAACAGATAAAACAAATAAAAAATAAAAGTTCCCAAAAAAATGTCATGTTGCCACGTGAATGTACAATAAAAAATGCCTCTAAGTCATTATAATTGTAAAGATCTTTAAATTTATATTCTATATTATTTATTTAATTTAATTATTAATAGGTAAGTTGTATTTTTTTCCTTACGTATTATCATACCTATTAAAAAAGACAATATAGGGTTGTTTCTCTCAAAAGGTTTATGTGTTTTAAAAAGTTGTTCAATTATTTTTTTTATCTTTTTAATTTAGAGTGCTTATATGTGTAGTATTTTAAATAATATTTTATAAGATTCACGTTTGCCAAATAATATAGTCAATATAGATTTAATCATAGTGTAAAATAGTTATATAATAAATTAATTTAGAGTTATTTAAAAAAAAATTTCAAAATTTTTAGATATCTATATCTTAATATCTTTAAGGTGGTCAGTGGACTTATAAATTTTTTAAATAATAGACTCCTTTTTTTTTATACAAAAAATAATAAACTCCTAATTAGATTATAATTTTATCTTTTTAATAATGTAATATTCATAACTACAATATTGATAGCTTGTCTTAATGTTTTTGGCTCTTATTCAATACTTTTTAATAATATAATATTAATAACTACAATACTTTACACTAACACTGTATAAAAATTAAAGTCAATTTTTAATAATATAATATTAATAACTACAATATCAATAGTAAAACTACTTTGTAAAAAAAAAAACTACAATATAAAAAAAATGTATTTTTACCATAAAAGTAGTTTTATCTAAGAAGGTGTTTGTCAACCACATAAAAATAAATCAGTTCATTCCATCCAAAAGTAATCAACAAATTAATAAAAAAATTAACAAATTAAATAAACAAATTGCAATTGAAAAAAATGAATTGGAAAAATGTTCGGATGGGCCCACCTTGTTTTCATACACTACACTCAATATAAATTAATAAAAAAAATGGAATTAAAAATTGTTTGGGTAGGTCAAAATGGGCCCCACACTATTTTCATTAAGTCCAACGAAAATAAAAAATTTGGAATTGGATATATTTAAGTGGGGCCCACACTGAAATGACTTCCCCTTTGTAGGCAGTGGCTGCCACGTATAATGTACAGTAGAAATCAATACCCAGCCTTTATATTTTCATGTCTTATTCTGACATCCAAAAGGGACAATATACGGGACAACCCGTATGTATGCAGTGGGAGAGTGACAATTTTGTAATTTTGACAATGTGTAGTGACATTTTTGGAATGAACCGTGCATAAACAGTGCATGAATAGTATATGAACAGTGAATAAACAGTACATTTTTTGGATTTTTTTAAAAATATTTAAATTTTAAAAACTTAGTTATTTGGTCAATTACGTGTAAATAGTTGGTTAATCACGTGCAAATATTTGGTTAATTCAGTTCATTATATGGTTAATCGGCTATCTAGCTTCAGGATAACCGATTAACTATATAATGAACTGAATTAACCAAATATTTGAACGTGATTAACTAAATATTTACATGGTTGTGGAAAATGATTGTATGTTTCAGGATGAGCCATTAATCATATAATGAACTGAATTAACCAAATATTTGCACATGATTAACCAAATATTTACATGGTTGTGGAAAATGATTGTAAATTTCAGGATGACCCATTAAGTATATAATGAACTGAATTAACCAAATATTTTCACCTAATTAACAAAAAATGTTAGTACTAAAAAACAAAATATTTAAAAAAAAGAATTCAAAAAAAAATGTGAATCACTGTTTACACATACAGGTTATCCCGTATAGTTGTGAAACGTGACGTGGTGTTAGAAAAATATTTCTCTAGATGCATATATCATGTATGATATTATTATTTGACTACGGTGCCTCACTTGTGTAATCATATTTTGAATTTTCAATACTCAATTGAGACGGCGGTCGCATACCATTAAACCGTGGAACAATTATATTTATTTCCGTTGCAATTTAACTCGAATTGATGCATGTTGCAACAAGGTCAAAGTTATTGTTGTCCAAATCCAATTTAAATCCCTATAAATTTTTAATTAATACTATTCGTCGATTCCCTTCAAAGGCAGGGGACATTTGTTTTGTTTTATTTTATTCAATTTTATAAACAATGCATATATCATGGACGACCTATACATTATTTATTTGCACAGGATAAAGAGAATAAATAAATCAAATAGATTTTCAAGAGAGAAAAAGAAAAATATTATGATAGAGATACAAATCTTTTTTTTTTTTAGGACAAGAGATACATATATTTTCTAAAAAATGGTTAATTTGCATGAGAAAATGGAGAAGAAAAATGATAGTATATATTTTCAAATATATTTATAAGGGAGAAGAAAAATGATAGTATATTCAAAATAATTTTTTGACAATTTTTGTTATATATTTCCTCACAAAAAATTTTAAACCACAAAACGTAAAATCAAGAATTACATATTTCAAAATGGAATCCTAAAAAATTTGAATATTACTCGTGCATGACACGGGCCCACATACTAGTTATTTACATAATTGAATAAGATTTTAATTTGTATACACTATCAGTGTAAAGATTTTTATACTGACAATCAATCAGAAATTTTGGAATTAATGACTTTTAAGGTGGTTAGGATAAGAATCAAATATTTATAATGATGTGTCAATTTCTGATTAGTTGATAATGTAATAAAAAAATTACACTGTCAGTATATACAAATTAAATCTATTGAATAATGCATATATCAAGTATGATATCATACAATCAAAATCCCTAATTTTATTCATTTATTCATACAATCAGATTGTCTAACCAAATTTGAATTATCTATGTTAGGATTCATGATTTGGATATATATAAAAATATGTTCTAGGTCCATACATAGAACATCCATACCACTACGAATCTTTTTTTTTTTAATAAGCAAAAAATGTATAGATGAGAGTACTAGGGGTACTCAAACCCGTATACATGAGTAACATTTACATTGGAGGAGACAGGTAAGTGTTCAACCTAAAGATCACAAGCTCATAAAGCAGAAAAGAGCTAATTCCAACCAGGTTGAATAACTATCTAGAACCCCCAACCTAACAAAAATCCAACACAGGTGTAATCTGTTGAAATCAACCCACCCACCCGAATGAGTAAAGCAAACCCAGCCAAGTCACACGCCCCTTTAAGGAAACAATAGTGCACTAAGTAAACCAATAGCAATTAAATGATTAAGTCATATATGCAGCCAATGACACAAACCAACACCAAAATTAATCTAAGATGTGCAGTAACCGCATAAAAAGACCACAAGCAGACGAGATCATGTGATAACACTGCAACCCAAGCGCAACTCAGTAGTAGAAAATTATCAAGTAATACACCCGCAAGGACACATACACCAATCTGTGAAGATATAGCTACAAGATTCCTATGCAGCAGAGAACCAAGCCCATGATCTGATTGCAAGATTCCACTACGAATCTACTTAGGCTCTAATACCAGTTGTTGAACTTAGAATTAGGAGCGTTCGCGGATTGGATTAGATCGATTTTGAGTCAAAAAGTTATATGATCCAATGATGGAAACAATATACGATTTAGATTGGATCAGTTTGTTTCCTTAAAAAAAATCGATCCAATCAAATGCGGTTTGGATTTGATTGGATAATTCGATTTTTATCATACTTTATTTTGCTTATGTTAGGTGTCCTTTCTACTGATTTAATAGTGGAAAAAAAGATAATCTTCATTTAAGGGAGCAAGTTTAGAGTATCCAACACCTATTTTAACCTCTCTTTACACTAGAACGGTAGAACCTTTATGAAAGACAACAACTATTTGTTCCTTATTAACCATTATTTGATTTGATGATGAGTGAGGAAAGTACTAGAGAATTCTTGACCAATTTTGGGAATTTGAGATAAAATAATTATTGATAGTTTTTAAACATTCTTTTATGTTAAATTTATTTTATCTTACTTATCTGCATCTACTCTTACTTATCATATTTTTTCTTGAATCAACTAGAAATAAATTGTACCTAATTATTTTTCAATTTTACTTAATTGATTTCTTATTTTTCATGTTTATTCAATCAAGTATGTGTGTGTGTGTGTGTGTGTGTGTGTGTATATACATCAAAACTCTTACCAAAATGTAATTTCAAGACATTAATATTTATTCTAAATAATCTCATATATTCCATTACAATAAAAATATTAAAGAGAATGAGGGTGTTCGTTCATAAAAAGTATGAAAAACAATGCTTAAACATGAGTAATACTATCATTTCAAAAATAATAGTATATGTATACCGTAGGTCGATTTGGATTGGATTAGGTCAGTTTTCACTAGGGGATCCAAAATCCAATCAAATTCAATAAAAAAAAAGCAATTTTTTGGTTTTCGATTTTTTCGATTTGTTTGGTATTCGATTTTTACGGTTTAAATTGATTTGGGTCTGTTGATGAACTCCCCTACTTAGAATAACCCTAAGAGAACAAGATCAAGTAGATACAATACTATAGCATGTTCCGCAATCAACACATACAACGAGAATTAAGTAAGATATCTAACATGAATGATTCCATCTTGACACCTTGATGGTTGTGAGTGAAACCTCCAAAGAGAATTAGGATTTGTAGAGAACTATAAGGACGGGAGAAGACTACCCACTAACTAATTAGTTTGTGAGTGAGTATCAACCATCTAATGGGACAATAATTAAATAACCTTATATATGAGGATATGAACCTCTCATCGGATATCAATTGAATGACTAAACCCATCATGAGACATTTAGAATAAAAGCCCAATACAAAATTAATTCATTGATTCGCAACTTTGTACAAAATTAATTCATTGATTCGCAACTTTGTTTTTTGGTTTCAAAGGATATCCTCCACGTACAACTGTGGAGACTAATCCCTCGAGGTACTGGACGACATTTAAGGGCTGACCTTGTAACATCCCTGGCTGCTCTATGGATTGACGACTGACCCCACAGACCAACACGGGTCTTTTCAGCATGCTTTGTCCTCACTCACACGCTTCCCGGGAAAACTTCCCAGGAGGTCACCCATCCCAGAATCGCTCCAAGTCAAGCACGCTTAACTGTGGAGTTCTTAAGTGATGGGCTCCCGAAAAGAAG
This sequence comes from Echinosophora koreensis, assembly GCA_035048595.1. Taxonomy (NCBI): domain Eukaryota; kingdom Viridiplantae; phylum Streptophyta; class Magnoliopsida; order Fabales; family Fabaceae; genus Echinosophora; species Echinosophora koreensis. Next base: position 6,301,167 of record JAPCYP010000004.1, read on the forward strand.
ATGCATCTTGTTAGTATAGATAGTACCAATCAATTCATATAAGTCATCTTCTACTGTATAGTCCCATACCTACACAGTCATAGGATCCCTCTCATTCAGGTGTGCTATCGGTTCATTCATGTGTCTCTCCGCCTAGAAGCCTGCCAGGAGCCGCTCCTTGATCATGCCTCTTGCACCGGCGACCACTCCCCGCCCTCGTCAGCCCCGGGTGTCACAGACCTCTCCCAACCAGGTTTTCTCCATATGCAAGAGCCAGTGATTGAACCCATGACCACTTGCTTAAGGGGCTCAAGCTTGTTACCACTTGGATCAACCACATGTTGGTATCGATTCGCAACTTTGAACGTTGAAAAAATAAATATTTTTTTTTATCAAAATAATTTTTCTTTTGAAGAAAGAATAATATTGTGGTTTGTTTCAGGAAAACAAAAACATTAATTATTTTATTAAACAAAAATGTTAATTATCTTTTTAACTTTATTTTTATGTTGGGTACTTTTTATTTTAATATATGATGAATCAGTTAAATATATTTATTTTTTATAAGTGAAATTATTTAATAATTTTTAGGTGTATAATTATTTTAAATTGACGTATATTTTAAAATAAAGAGAGCAAATTATTTCGAGATAATGGTAAAACCCGGAGCTTTTATATATTCATTTGACTGTTGACTTTTGAGACAATATTACTCTAGGATTAGATTCTGTTGTTATGAATGACGCGCGTGGTGAAAATAAAACCCTTGACCTACTCACAGTATAAATACAGCTTCATATGGCACATAATTTTCATAACTCAAATACATAAGCATTTCTTATAATCTCTAGTGCAATAATCGACCACCATGGCAACGTTTTCCTTGTTGCATTACTCTATCCTTTTCCTAATTTCACTTCTCACTGTCAAGCTTTTGTTCAAAAGCAAAAACTCAAAAACCTCCCCCCAGGGCCATCTCCTCTTCCTATAATAGGGAACCTCAACCTCGTCGAAAAACCACTCCACCGCTTCTTTCAACGCATGTCACAAAAGTACGGTGACATCTTTTCTATCTGGTTTGGTTCTCGTCTTGTCATTGTTATTTCTTCACCATCTGGTTACCAAGAATGCTTTACCAAAAACGACGTAGTCTTGGCAAACCGTCCACCCAGTCTCGTGGCAAAGCACATATTCTACAACGCCACCACCGTAGGGTCATGCTCTTACGGTGAGCACTGGCGCAACCTACGTCGTATCATCGCCACAGATGTTCTCTCAACTCAACGTATTCATTCCTTCTCAGGAATTCGTAGGGATGAAAGCAATAGGCTGATTCAAAAGTTGGCCAAGGACTCGAGATTGGACTTTGCACCAGTGGAGTTGAGTTCCATGTTCCATGACATGCAGTACAACAACATGATGAGAATGATATCGGGGAAGAGGTACTATGGTGATGATTCTGAGATCAAGGATGTGGATGAAGCCAGAGAGTTCAGAGAGACAGTGAAAGAGATGTTTATATTAGCTGGGTTGTCTAACAAGACAGATTTCTTGCCTTTCCTTAGATGGTTTGATTTTGAAAATATGAACCAGAGGCTTAAGAATACTCACAAGAGGTTTGATACGTTCGTGACTGCACTCATTCAGGAGCATCGTAGCAGCAAGCAACGTGAAAACACCATGATAGACCATCTCTTAAGCATGCAAGAATCACAGCCTGAGTATTATACTGATGTAATCATCAAAGGCCTTGCTTTGGTAATAGTTTTAACTCCACCCATATTATTTGATTGATTTATATTGTTTTTGAACTCATTTGCAATGGTTTTAGTTGTTTGATTGACTTGCATTGTTCAGGGTATGCTCGTTGGTGGAACAGACACATCATCTTTAACTATGGAGTGGGCGATGTCTAATTTATTGAATCACCCAGAGGTGTTGAAGAAGGCAAGAGATGAATTGGACACTCAAATAGGGCAAGACCGCTTGTTAAATGAGTCTGACCTTTCCAAACTTCCTTACCTTAAAAATGTTATCTTTGAAACACTTCGACTGCATACACCGGGTCCATTGTTGATACCACATGTGCCTTCAGAAGACGTCACTATAGAAGGATTTAATATTCCACAAGGCGCTATGGTTCTTATAAATGGGTGGGGAATACACAGAGATCCTCGGTTCTGGAGTGAAGCCGCTTATTTTAATCCCGACAGATTTGAAAAAGAAGGGGAGGAAAAAAAGTTACATCCTTTTGGATTGGGAAGAAGGGCCTGTCCAGGAGAAGGCATGGCTATGCAATCCGTTAGCTTGACTCTGGGTTTATTGATTCAATGTTTTGACTGGAAACGGGTAAGTGTGGAAGAGATTGACCTGAGAGAGCACAATAGTGGGTTCAACTTGACAAAGTTAATTCCATTGAACGCCATGTGTAAAGCACGACCAGTCATTAGCAAGGCTTTCAAGTGATTCAATTATGAGTTTTATCAACCAGTATTCTAAGGGCATTAGTGATGGAATAAAGTTGTGAGAGAAACTATGTGTGATAATATTAAAAAAAAAATAAGCTAGGGCACTAGTGAAGGAATAAAGTTGTGAGAGAAACTATGCATTGTAACATTACAAAAAAAAAATAAGTTTTAGCATTTAGCTGAAGCACATGTACAGGTGAATAATATTTGTGATAAAATAAGTAGCCAATGGCCAACTTTGTGGGAATCAGTATGCATTAGCATATATTGGAGAATACAAAACTCAGTTTGCTTAAATATATATTTTTTTTGTTAATCACGACTAACATTAAGCTTTAATATTAAATTTAGGAGAATGCTAACAAGCGTCCTTAAGACATTGTTTAAGGAACCAAAAAAAGAAAATTTGTATGTGAAATTGTGTATTTAGCATTTCGAAAAGTATAACACTTAGTTTTCCAATACAAATTTTCCTTTTGTAGGTTCCTTAACCAATGTCCTTAGGGCACTCATTAGCAAGACCCTCAAATTTAGGTACTTGTTTTCAACATGATATAATTTTTTTCCCGTAAAAAAAAAAAACATGATATAATTTTCATAACGTTTCTCCTCCTTAGTGACTCTTGCACAAAATGTGTCGGACAACTTTGCTAAAGCATAGTTTTTTTAATCATGTTACATGTACGAGGTATCCACCATCGTTAGTAGTGACTAACCAGGTTTTCTCATATACAAAAGTCAAGATTCCAACCTCTGACCACTTATTTAAGGTGCCTAAGTCCCTTACCACTTAGACCAACCATATATTGGTGTTAGAGCATAGGTATTAATGCTTATTGTCCATCTAAAACAAGAATATTATAAGATTGTATTCAAAGTATGTTTGGTAATCATAAATAATCTTTCAAATGTTTTCTTATTAAGCTTTTGAAATTGTATATAGTTAACGATTTTTCTAACATGTGCAAATTTGCACATGCTAAGAAACTAAAAATATAAATATTGTGTTGAAAGTTGTGTATTCAATTTTGCACAGGTTAAAAAAATCCGATAGTTAATATTGACTTTTGGGCTCATTATTGAACTTTTGATGCTTAAATTAATGCACTTTTTGTTCCCCTATGTTATTGAATGTGGCGAGGCCGCCCATTTTCCCCATCTTGCAATAATAATTATCTAGTCTTCTTTTCATCCAAAAAACTAATGGAAGTTGCTTGGTTGGTAAACATTTGTTGGGTTTTGGGCTCACGTCCTATGTGGAGAAAGGCCCAAAAATTGTTTTAAGTGAAGAGTGATCAGATTAGGGTTGGAGAGAAGTCTCATTTTAGTGAGAGAACATCAGCCAATAAGAGAGAAAAGAAGAGAGAAAGCCAACCCGCGTACCCACCAGACAGTGTAAAATCATGACTGAAGTTTCGTTCACCGTTGGAACGGGCTAAAATTTTTGCAGCAGGTTCAGGACGTGTGGTTATTCATTCTCACCATTAGGATTTTCAACAAGAGGCCTGGAGTGAGAGATATGTGCTTACAAAGTAGCTCTGTTTTTGGGATAAATTCATCTTTTTTTTTTCTCATTTGTAAGCATTGGTGCTTGGTTGTTTTTGTTGATTGTTAGCACGGTTTGTGCAGTTGTTTGAGACTCTTTTGTACCCTTATCTGATCATAGCGGAGCTATTTCTTTGATCTGGACAACCCGTGGCTTTTACCCTTGCTTTGAGGGGTTTTCCACGTTAAAATCTTGGTGTCTCTTGTGTGTTTGTGTTCTATTTGCTGTCATATATTTGTTGTTGCTCTTCACAGATTCTTGCAAGTTGGGGGAATTTATTTCCGCCGCTTATTGTTTTGTTATTATTGTGCTACACTGTTGCATTGTTGTTTCCCCTATCAATATTCTATCACATGGCAAGCTAGTGATATGCAGTGGTGGGTCCATGACCCTAAGTTAGTGGGAGCAATATGTTTTTAAAATTTTTAATAAATAGTTGTTGTTCATTTTATGGTAATTTCCTCTCTAAATTTTTTTTCCATTAAAGATTGTTGCTCATTTGATCGTAATTTCCTCTTCAAAAATCTTTCCATTGTATCCTTCAATTAATAGAGAGTTTATTTTCTATGCACTGTCAGTGTAAAGAATTTTAACAATGACATGACATCTAATTATATCTTGACAAATCAACATTATTGTTAATTATTTATCTTTCTTAGTTATTAAAATAAAAACACACATGTTACAAATGTCAAAATTTAGTGGATTTCAGTGTAGCATTTTTTACGCTGATAATATATACTAATTTAGTCCATTAAAAAATAAATTAAATATATTTAATTTTATGTCTAACCAATCAGTTTTGTGAAATAACATAGTTATCACAAAATTCTCGAATTTGGGCATATTAAAATAATAACCTATCAACATTTGCAATTACCATTATCAAGAGAGGGAAAGAAAGAAAAGAAAGAAAGAAAGAAAGAAAGAAAGAAAGAAGACGGTGGCATGGCCGCATGGGTGCAATTATTTCAAATATGGGGTGCAAAGTAAAATACATAAAGTATTTAAAAAAAATTAAGAAAGTGACTATGTGCACTTGCACCCACTCGGAACAACGTACATCCGCCGTTGGTGACATGCTTGGATGCCAATAAAAACTACTAAAATAATATAAATAATTAAATAATATAATTACTAATATGATAAAATAATCAAGATATTACGTTTGTTACATATTAATATGTGAAAAAAAAATCACTATTTTTTTAAATCACTTATGTGAATTTGTCGTTTATTTGTTTTAGCTTTTAGATGCACATTCCCATGTCACTGTGAGCCCAACTACACATTTTATAACTCTACATAACGAGCAATAATCATATTCCAGCGAACACTACAATAAAAAAAGACACTTAGCAAGCAACAAATTTGGCTGATATATAATGGTATATAATTAGTCTCTAAATAAATTAACGACCAAGCAAATGAAGTTGCAAATTGCATGGTAGCTAACTGATTTCACAACCGAGTATAATTTCGGTAGCTAATAGTGACCAATTTATCAATCGTTAATTTAAAGAAATCGGTCGCTAATTGGTCTCCACCAACTGTTATGACAAGGTTTAACCTCTGCAAAAGAGAAAAAATTTCTCTCCAAATAGCAGGCATTTTACTAACCATGTCTAGTTATAAAAAACAAAATAAAAGACACACATGGAGAAATAAGGAGAACTAGGGTTGATCATCAACCCATGACCCGTCCGAAACCGAGCTAACCGATTGATAATTTTGTGAAGTCGGTGGGTTCGGTCGGGTCAACGGGTTGATCGGGTGGAAAAAGTGGTTTAGCGTGGATACCATCGAGCGGGTTCGGTTTTGCATAATGCAATCCATCGGTAACCGAACCCGACCGAACATTCTAAAAAAAAATAGAGACCCTTCTGCTGAGTGTCTCCTTTCGTCCCACGAAGTAGTAACCACAATCTCAACCTCAAATCACCAGGTCTCTCCTCCCTCAGATCTGCTTCTCAGTTCTCTCTTCCCCAAGATGACCAGATCTGCTTCTGATTCTCCTCACCCCAGATCTGCTTCTGTTTCTCCTTTACAAACCAGATCTGCTTCCTCTTCTCCTTCGCTTGGACTTTCCTTTTGCCGAGTTTCTCCCTTGTCACTGCGGCGGGGTGCGCGCGGCGTCCACCTGATAGAAGCTGGGCGCAGCTAGGTCTTCTATAAGCGGCACCTGATGGAAGCTGGGCGGTTGGGTCTTCTACACGCGACGAAAACAAGGGAGATTAGACCATGCCACCATGACTAAGCCAGATCCGCGTCTTCTCTCCGAGCATCCACCTCTGCAATTGCATCGCCGTCGTCTGCCGTACATCACCATGCAACCATGACTAAGCCAGATCCGAGGGCGACGAACGGAGATCTGGTCTGGACTGGACGGCGATGACGATGCCGACAAAATGAAAGAAGGAGATCTGGTCCGACGGTGTCGAACTGGTCCAGTGGTTCCATCTTCACGCCATACTCCAATAGTTACAAATCGAATGAAGAAGAAGAACAATGGGTGGGGAACTGTGGGGGCAAAAAAGGATCTGAGTTTCTCACTTCGTCCCTCTTTCTCCTTTTTTTTTTCCCTTTTTTTTTAAATTTTTTCAGAAATAATAAAATAATATGAACCCATAAGAATCCGACCACCAACCCGCCAAATCGACCAACCTGCCACCCGACCAACCCATTGTATCTAACTGTCGGAAATGGATTGCATTTTCCTTACATCGAATCCACCCGAACTCGACAATCCCAGCCCGAACCCGCCCGATGCTCACCCCTGAGGAGAACGCTTTAGATGGAGCCAATACAAAATGCCATCATTCAGACAAACAAACCAATAGGGAAACAAATTAATAATCAGCACTGCATTCTCTAAATCTAGACATAAAACAAAGGAAATTTTCCCAATATCAAACTTGAACTTTTGCAATCGCAAGCTTGCATAGCTTTCTATTACACTAATCAATGGCTTTAATATATCAACCATAAAAATAAAACATGTTCTCATAGCCCTCGCACATATATACCTATTGATGACAACATCGACAATAACCTGAATAGGATCCGAGCCATTAAGTAAATGGATAATTTCCATAGCATGTTTTACAATCCTCAGCCATTAGATTTGGAAGTGGTTTTTGGCTAAATCAAAATATGGCCCTTGTGGTTCAACAGGTGTTGTTTTTTAGTGTATGTAGGCTGATGTCTGTGGCCTAAGTAACAGGGAGGGTGCCTGCTTTTTCCACATGGGGTTCTGTTTTATACTTTTATCAGATTGGGTATTGTTCATTTGATATTCAGGGGGTCTTGGTGCTGTTAATATGGCTTAGTTTTTTTTTTTTTTTTTTTGGGTACAATAATATGGCTTAGTTTGAGATAGGAGTTATGGTGCTTGTTTTAATTTGGGTTACTGTTTTTTGTTGTAATATTTATGGGTTGGGTATCCTTGTACCATTTAATAATATCTTTTACTTATAAAAAAAGAGGAGATTAAAGATTCTCTAGTCTCAATAGGACTTTATTTTTCCATCAGTCACAACTTATTGCCGAAATCAACAACCACATCATTAAAATGGAAAAAGCTTAGATACTATTCTATAAGTGTTGTTTGTGTTGTTCACCAATTATAAAATATCACATAGATTAAACTTTTCATTTAAATTTAAAATTAAAATGTTCCTACTTTTTCTATTGGTTGGTTAATACATGTGTTCAATTGTGATTGAAAAAAAGTAAGAACTGTACACAACCAACAGCACCTAAGTTTTGTTCAATGCTAAAATGCATATACAAAGATAACATTAAGTGAACTTGAACAAAGGGAAAACAAGATAAATTTTGCATCTATTAATTTTATAATCCTTTTAAAAACAAGAGGAAGGTTGGGGGGATGCATTCATTTCCTACACTTCCCTGCGGCTTTTCTACGTGTCTGGTGTAATTTGATTGTAAAATTACAGGTATGGGACATGTTTGGAAAAAATTACGGAAATAGAGTAAGTCGTATATAAAATATACGACTTATTTGAACAAGTCGTATGTCTCAACCACGACTCGTTTTTATAATCGATGAAATATTAAAAAAAATTAAAATCAATGAAAGTCGTATGCAAGGTTTGCGACATTAATTTTTTTAAATTTTTTTTACAATCGTCATAAGTCGTAACCAATATGTACGACTTTTATAAATTTTTTTATTTGTTTTTTTAATAACTTTTTGCTAACTCACGTATGTGATATGCTTTGTGCTATTTTATTTTATTTGTTTCTTTATTTTTTAAATAAATTTTTTTAATTAATTCATTAATATTTATAGTTAATTATTTTAATTAAGCTAATTGTTATGTTAATTAATAGATAAAAAAAACTTAATAATACAAAAAAAATAATTAAATTTTATTAGCAATTTACTACAAATTATAACAAAAGTACACTGATGTCATGAAGTCATGAGCAGCATGTGAACAAATAGCGATGACATGGGTGGATGCGTACTGTTGTTTTAATCATGGCTATTTTATCGCATGTCATTCATTACACCATGGTGCAACCGTGAGCCAACATTTCCACTAGCACCAAGATAAATAAAAATCGACTCAAAATTAATTAATTAATTTATTTATTAATTAAACTTATTTTTAAGTGAAACACACAAAAAAAAAAAAAAAAGAAGTATATCTCATGCAACACTTAGAAAAAAATTAGCAAAAAATTATTAAAGAGGAATATAAAAGTCGTGTTTCAAAGTCACGACTTATAAAAAAAAAATTAAAAAAAATTAAAAAAGTTCAAGTCGTGAATCATGCATACGACTTTTAATGATTTAAGATGTTTTCCCGGTCATCAAATATAAAAATGAGTCGTGGCCTGGATATAGGACTTGCTCAGATAAGTCGTATATATCTTGTATACGACTTATTCTATTTTGGTAATTTTTTTTCAAATATACACCATACTTGTAATTTTGCAATCAAAATTACACTAGACACGTAAAAAGAGGTGTGATACAATGACACACAATTTTGACACACATACGGTTTACACCGTATGTGTGCAGGGAACGCGCACGAGGACAACACAGTGCCGCACTGTGCGGTACTGTAGCTGCACTGTGCGGCACTGTAGCGGGTCTTTTTTTTTTTCTTTTTTTTAATTTTAGTTTTTTTATAAAAAATAAAATTTTAATTATAAAAAAACCCATTCACCAGATAATGAACCGAAGTCACCAGATATTTATACATGATTCACCACTTAACGAAAAATTTTATTTCTCAAAAAAAACCATTCACCAGATATTTGTACATGATTCACCAGATATTTGCACGTACTTAACGAAAAAATTTATTTCTCAAAAAAATCCATTCACCAGATAATGAACTAAATTCACCAGATATTTGTACATGATTTACCAGATATTTGCACATACTTAACCAAAAAATTTATTTCTCAAAAAAATCTATTCACCAGATAATGAACTGACTTCACCAGATATTTGTACATGATTCACCACTTAATGAAAAATTTTATTTCTCAAAAAAACCCATTCACCAGATAATGAATTGAATTCACCAGATATTTGTACATGATTCACATTCACCAGATAATGAATTGAATTCACCAGATATTTGTACATGATTCACCAGATATTTGTACATGATTCACCACTTAACGAAAAATTTTATTTCTCAACAAAACCCATTCACCAGATAATGAATTGAATTCACCAGATATTTGTACATGATTCACCAGATATTTGCAAATACTTAACCAAAAAAGTTTTTTTATCAAAAAATAACATTTAAAAAAAAGCCAAAACTTAAAAAAAATAAAAATAAAAAAAATGCTACAGTGCCGCACAGTGCAGCTACAGTGCCGCACTGTGCGGCACTATACGGTGTAAGTGTAGCTTTTTGTGTCAAGGAAGCATTTCTGCGTAAAAAAGCCCTTCCCTGCGCATGGAATTCAAATTTCACTTTAGTAAGGCATGCAATAAAACGAGGGGGGATGCATCCGCTTTTTGCACCTATAATCAAGAACGACAACTGAAAGCATTTCATCAAAATCACATTAGTGTATGTTTGGTTTCACGGTTGAAACCTGCAGAATTGATTTTGCCCCTTGTCAAATGTGATTTTAGTAAAAACACGGTGTTTAGTTACTGTCAGATAAAATTGATTTTATCTTCAAAAGTGATTCTGACTAGAAGCTACAGAAAGTAGCTTTTGCGTTGAATTTAAAATTTTACACTAACTTTTACCTCAAACTCGTTTTTAAAACAAAAACATCCAAACATAAATCACTCCATCATAAAATCAATTCTAACCAAATCATTTTTAAAAAATCAATTTTTTTCAAAATTACTTTATCACACGTTCATCCAAACACACACCTAGTTATCCATATCCTAGGCCTATTGTACACTCGTTCCAGGATTTATGTATTCTGCTGTCCAAATTGAAATGAACTAGACCACTACAGATTTTGTGTGAAGGAAAGCAAAGATAAAAGCATTAATGACATTTTGTTTAAGAACGTTTTTTACTTATCAGTTATAACTTTTTGTCCAAAAAAAAAAAAAAACTTGTAACTTGTATTATTGAATTCCTCCTTTTATATTTATATTGACGTAAAACCACGTTAGTAATAGAAATTTGTAGTGGTCATAATCGAAATTGCAAACCACGTTAAGTGCCGGTATCAAAAGAGAACAGAATTAGTATTTAATTTGATGTATTTTCAGTATAATGTTTTTAACACTGTCAAATAATTAGAAATCATTTTATATGTGGTCTTTAAAGTACTTATGATAAGACTCAAACATTTTTAATGATGCTAGAAATTCATGGATTACTTGCAGATTTTCCTGCAGATTTTTTTCGAAGGAATTTCCTGCGAATTTTGCTGCAATTTTTCTAAAAATAAGGTTTTTTCCTATAGATTTAAATTCGTAGGAAATTTTGACATTTCCTGCGAATTTTCCTGCGGATTTAAATTTTTCGCAAGAAAATCTCCAATAAATTTCCTACAGATTTTAAAATTCGCAGGAAAAAATCACCCACAAACGTATTACCTATAGGTGAAATTCGTAGGAAAATCCACATGAAACATGTTTCCTGCGAATTTTTGAGCAAAATCCACAGGAAAATCTGCAGGTAATAAGAAGATTTCTAGTAGTGGTAATTTATGATTGATTGACAATATAAAAAATCTTTATATTAATAGTGTATACCATTGATATCCATAAAAGAAAGCAGGATATTTTAATTTATGATGGTCGCGAACATTACTTCATCCTGAGATTAAGACCAACAATCACATGTAAGTATTAAGATACGCCTGTCTGTTGTCAACATATCTACAACATGGAAGTATTAAGCTAGGATATATTGGATAATCTTAATTGTGTTTTCCATGCTCAAGTCAGAAGAGAGATATTATTTATTTTTATGATCACCTGAACGATGCATGTGCAACACCGTAAAGAAAAAACCAATGCATGTGCTTGCTTCAAATTTCGGCATACTTCAAGGAGAAGAGAAATTTGTTACATATAAACGGGGTTACCCAAGTTGCTTACACTAAATCTATTATATTATCAGTTATAATTATTAATTGAGATTATTTATCAAAGGCCAAGCTATTTTTTACACAAAAGTATAGTTTTTGGTTCTAGGTTACTATTGTTATTTTCTTTTAGGTTTACATCTTAACACTTTGGTTGCTTAGTGCTTGCCTTAGTGCTACTCTATATACGGGTTTGAGTACCTCTTGTACTTATTTCAATATCTTTTTGTTTATAATTTTTTTTTGAGATTATTTATTAATTAAATATGATAATTAAAAATTAATTAATTATATAATTTGCTTCGTGAACCTAATTTGACTACACAAACTTTTGTAAATACACTAAGCCAATTACATTATTAATTAAGACAAATGCTAAGGAAGTAAAAGAGTTAATATTCAAATAAACAAACAAGCCCTGCACAATTGGTAAATAGTTGAGTTCCTTAAGTATGTTGGAGTTCGATTCCTGTCGTGTGTAACGAAAAGATTCTGTTGAGAGAAACAAAATCCACTTCGATGATTTTCTATATATCAAAAGGGATTAATCTCCGGTTATTGGCTGGATGGATACCCTTAGGGGTGTTAATATCCAAATCAATCCAAAAGAAAACCAAAAATCGATCCAAAAAACTGAAAACCGATATTAATTTATTGGATTTTTTGGATCTTGTTTTGTGAAAACCAATCGGATCTGATCGAATTTCAGATCCTTTATTTGAAACCGAATCGAACCGCATATATTAAATTTAATATATGTTTATTCTACTTTTGTATTATTGATTTTTTATTTGTTGATTTTTTCCTAATAATACTTATTAATTTGATGTAACGTAATTTTCTACTATTTTTAATGTTCCAAACTTGAATTTGATAGTTGTTAGCTCGTGCATTTTAATTTTTAGCATGTATATCTATTAATATTATTAGGACTTTTTTAATTATTATGTTGGTAAAAACCAAACCATCCAATCCAAACCGCATTTAGTCGGATTGGGTTGGTTCTAATTTTTTAAATAATCAAACCAAACCGAATTGAAACACATGTTTTTTAATCTTTGGATCGAATGACTTTTTGTCTCAAAACCGATCCAAACTGATCCGCGAACACCCCTAGATACCGTTAATTCATAAAAAAAGAAATCAATTTATTGAAAAAAATGTATTTAAGATATTGAAAATTATCTTTTAGTTTTTCGATAAAAAATAACTTTATTTGATTCCTCATAGCTAGTGCATGGCAAGGCCTTATCATTAATTATAATATTTAATTATAACTCTTTATTAATTATTTATGATTATTATTTATTAAATGTTGTGATTTACTCGGGGAACCTAATTTGAGTTCCCCATTTTCTATTAGAATTTCTTGCATGACTATGACTTTGAATTTTAAGTATCGATGCTGTGGATATCTATAATCTATAATATATACAAAGCAGAATAATTCAGGTTTCTACATACAGCAAGTTTTTACACGTGGCGTTCAATCGCAGTGTCTTAAGTAAAACATTACACGTGTCACTCTCACAGTTCATAAAATTTCGGCTCATTTATTACCTGTTATATGGATCATATTTTCATTTCATAATTTGATTTTGATAATTATTACCTCTATCAACAAATTTGATATATTAGACATATTACCCATTAATTCAAATGAATTTTTCGAGATCAAATCTCCAAGAATCAAATCTGATTTTATTTTAATCTAAACTACTATAATAAATATATTTGAATCAAATCACAAGCAACATACTTTTTTTCATTTTCCATAACCTATTCGGTTTTCCCCTTTTGTTAAGATGTGTAACCGATTTTTTGTTTGTTTGTTATTTAGCACGGCAACAATGATTGAGAATTGTTTTTGGGGAGAAGCTCGGGCTATCGAGTTCCTAATAGGCACTCCAACATGTGACATTGCGGAATTGAAATATTGCAAAAAGGTGACTCAAATAACTTATTGAATTAGGAATTAACATCGAGTTTGATGCTAATCAATCGTTTTTGTTTTCTTCAGGAATCCAACTTCGTTGTAATGAGCTTTCTACTTTTGTCGAAAGTGTTCCATTCACTCTGTTAAAGCAATTCCAAGGTAATTTTATTGTCTTGAAACTTATTATGTCTTCTTTATTTTATAGATTTTTGGTTTGTTTATAAATTAACATTGTTCAAATTTTTTGACATGTTTTTAAAGATTTCATATCAAGGCTCGGGTCACAGATGCTACAGATTCTGCATTTTTTTTAATATTCGATCAAGAGACGGCCAAATTATTCAATAAAGAAGCTCACCAACAATGTCGACCCCTTGCTAATGTTCAAACACTGCAAAAGCATGGAAATATAGCTTGACCACTAACAAGGAAATGCCTTTATATTTGAATTTCATGCATTTGTATTTTTCTGCTTAGAATTATTCAGTTTTCAATTCTATTTCCTTTAAAGTAAAATTATTCTATTATATATCTAAAGAGTTTATGTCATTATAAACGACTAATGAACACCAAAATTTAGCAATATTTCAATCTAAGGCAATACACAAATCCAGTAACAATTATAAAAAAAAGAATTCGAATTCTTTCATAAAAAAAGAAGAAGAAAGAATTCGAATTCTAATTAATGACTGATTAAAACCAATATATGTCTAATTACAACGCTATTTATATCAGTCAATTGGCCATTGAAATCTCAGCATAAATGAAACATAATTCGAAAAAATCAAATCTCCCATCAAATGAGCATTATTCTATCCGAAAAAGTCGTTTTTATATCACTTAGTGTAGGAACACTTAGATGGCAGACAAATCACCATTATCTCATCAATTAATCAATGTAATATTCAACATCTAAGTCATTACCTCAAAATGTTACGGCAAGATCAAATTTCAATAACGCTATACTGAGAAAACTCATCGAAATTAAATTTATACAAATCATTAATCAACAATTGTATAATAATCACTATAATTCAGCAATTTTGAATTTAACGTATTTATATCAGTAAATATAATGCTATTTGGAAAATCATTAAAATCAATATCCAAAGATTACTAATAACCAAGAAATCAACAAAGTTTTGATGATAGTGATTATTATACAATTATTATAATAAAATCATATTCTGAATTCTCATTAATGACTTATGAGGACTAAATATTTGTAATTATAATGCTATTTATACCATTCAAACGACCACTGGAATTTCGGCATAAAAGATTCAAAAATCGAAAATGCTAGATTGAAAATATTTTAACTAATTAACCAATTAATATATAATTAATTCCATGATTAGTTCCATGATCAAAAAATGGAATTAATTTATACTTAGATGTAATTAATTTTAATTAATTGATAAACTATATTTAGAAGGTTTGTCTTATCAATATTTTATAATTTAAAAAATATATATACTATTAAAGAAAATGATTTCACAGCAAGTGCAATGAATAAGGAAATGAGCTTCTCTACGGGAAAAGAGAAGAGAAAAATAACATGATACATAAATATATTTTCTAAAAATGGGTAACTTACATAGGAAAAAGGAAAAAATAAATCAAATAGATTTTAAAAGAGAAGAAATAAATCAAATAGATATTCAAGACACGTAGGAAATAATAATATGACAGATAATTATATTTTCTAAAAATGATTAACTTGCACCGAAAAAAGAGAAGAAATAAATCAAATAGATTTTGAAGATAGAAGAATAAAAATAAAATGGTAAATGATTATATTTTCTGAAAACGGTTAACTTACGCGGGAAAAAGATGAGAAATAAATTAAATAGATTTTCAAGAGAGAAGAAAAAAATTAATATGATTGATAAATATATTTTATAAAAATGGTTGATTGCATGGGAAAAGAGGACAACAATATCATATTGATTTTTTAGATAGAATAAAAATAATAATATGATAGATAAATATTTTTTTCTAAAATTCATATCATTACAAAAATCATTTGGTCGTATTTAGTATTATTGTTTAAATAAATTATATTGAGAAATGATTTATCAACTTAAGATGCAGTTGTTGCTTTGAAAATAAATATTTATTATTAAATGTTTGGAGAAGTATGTTACTAAGGCAGTAGAAGAAGAAGTAATTTATAATTTTGCTTTAAAATAGAAACAAATTCACAATAAAACCTTAATGTCTATTTTCAAATATTATGCTTTTTTATATATTCTTTATGCATGTCTTATTTTTTAAATTATATTTTTAACACTAAAATTGTGTATTAGACTGTATGTACTTACTATTTATGCTCAAAAGTGATTATTTATGTAGTATCAATAATAATTATTAAGTTAATATATGATACATTTTATGATTGACGGTTCAGACAAAATAATTTTATAACAATTTTTGGTATATAATTCTCACAAAATTTTAAACCACACAACATGAAATAAAAAATTACATATATAATTCGTCGGAAAAAAAATTACATGTATACAAATAAAATCCTAAAAAAATAGTATATTCCCCGTGCATGGCACGGGTCCATACACTAGTGTACCACATAGTATTATGATATCATCTTTTAAGTCCTTCATTCAATAAATCATATGTACCATTTTTTTCATAAACAAAAATATATTGAAAAGAGTATAAGTGATATAATGTAAACAAAATACTGGTCCAAACCAACCAGAGAACATTATTAGCTATAACTTGGAGCTCGACCACCGAAAAAACAGAACATAAACACCTTCCTAATTGCACGAGTTATGATATTTGTATATCTATATCAACACCCAACATTATATTTTATATTTTTCTAAACTTTTTATATTATTTTATTCCCTCCAAAATCAACACCCAACCTAGAAGAGCACATTTCCCCATTCGGTTTGCATAGAGGTCCTCAAAAATCATAACTCTAATTTCACAAGGTTCCTCGGAAAACCGTCCCACTAGCTTCAAAAGGTGCCGCAGTCCTTACGTAGTTACGTACTAAGGTAGCCGTACGGTAGGAGAAGAATCATTGAAGTTTCTTTCTGGAAATCAGATGGCAAAAGAGGTATCATACATGATAAGGCTGAGCATATGTATAAATACTACTTTAAAGAGATAAGTGAATTTTTAATGGATTAAACGAATCTAAAATGAGCACTGTCTAACCACAAGAAGAATTTTTACATTAATCTAAAACATTTAAATTGATCAGTGCATTAAGTCAATCAAATTATTAAACTATGATAGTCAATTAGCATTATTGTTTAATTGATTGGCATAATTATCTAATAATTAATGATAAAAGGAGAATTAATGGAGCAGCAAACGATGTTGCTTGTGATGAAAACGTACGAAATTATACTCTGTCCTCACTATATAAACGCAGCATCCCATGGCACATGATTTGCATAACTCAAATGCAAACACATGGTGCTTCACCTAGAATCAATATATATAAGCATTTACTAAGAGCTGGTCTCTGCAACACGATCTCTAGTGCAATATGGTAACGTTTTCCTTGTTGCATTACTCTCTCCTTTTCCTTGCATTATTCCTAACTTTCAAGCTTCTTCTCCAATGCAAGAGATTCAGAAACCTCCCACCAGGTCCACTTCCTCTTCCTATAATAGGAAACCTCCACCAACTTGAAAAGCCACTCCACCGCTTCTTTCAACGCACGTCACAAAAGCACGGTGACATCTTTTCATTCTGGTTCGGGTCCCGTCTTGCCATCATTATTTCATCACCATCAGCATTCCAAGAATGCTTCACCAAAAACGACATCGCTTTGGCAAATCGTCCACGCTCTCTCTCAGGAAAGTACATCTTCTACAACCACACCACCGTAGGGTCCTCCTCCTACGGCGAGCACTGGCGCAACCTCCGTCGTATCATTTCCCTCGATGTTCTCTCAACTCAACGTATTCACTCCTTCCGGGAAATTCGAAGAGACGAAACTAATAGGCTTATCCAAAAGTTGGCTAAGGACTCTAGCTTCGACTTTGCACAAGTTGAATTGAGTTCCATGATACGTGACATGATGTACAACAACATGATGAGAATGATATCGGGGAAGAGATACTACGGTGAAGATTATGAGATGAAGGATGTGGATGAAGCGAGGGAATTTAGAGAGACGGTAGCACAGTTGCTGCAATTATCAGGTGTGAGTAATAAGGCAGATTACTTGCCTTTTATTAGGTGGTTTGATTTTGAAAACTTGGAGAAGAGGTTGAAGAATATTAGTGACAAATTTGATACGTTCTTGGATGCACTAATTCACGAGCATCGAAGCAGGAAGCAACGTGAAAATACTATGATTGACCATCTCCTAGGTCTGCAAGAATCAAAGCCTGAGTATTATACGGATCAAATCATCAAAGGCCTTGCTTTGGTAATAATTCTAAGTATTAGTTTTGTCTTTATCTAAAATATATATTATATGTGCTCCACCAATCATTTAAAATTGAAAATTAGTTTAATTGATTTGATTTAATTTAGAAATAATGTTTATAAAAATGATCATAGTCAAGGATGATTAGTTATATCAATAAAAGTCTATTATCTAAAATTATATTTTTACCAAACTCAATAGAATTTTTAAATTGAAAGGAATGAAAATATTTTGGAAATAACTCCATTTTTATTAATTTTTTATCATTCTAAGTATAATATTTGATTTATATATACCTAACTATTTCCCATTTTTACTTCATTTGTTTGACTTGCTTTGTAGGGTTTGCTCTTTGCCGGAACGGACTCACCAGCTGTGACTATAGAGTGGGGATTGTCTAATTTACTGAATCACCCCGAAGTGTTAAAGAAGGCAAGAGATGAATTGGACATTCACATAGGGCAAGATCGCTTTTTAAATGAGTCCGATCTTTCAAAACTTCCTTACCTTAAGAGTATTATCCTCGAGACACTGCGTTTATATCCCTCTGCTCCATTGTTACTGCCGCACATGTCTTCGGAGGACCTCATTATAGGAGGATTCAACGTTCCACGAGGCACTATAGTGATGATTAACGGTTGGGCCATGCTAAGAGATCCTCGTTTGTGGAGTGAAGCCACGTGTTTTAAGCCTGAGAGATTTGAGAAAGAAGGAGAGGAGAAAAAGTTATTTGCGTTTGGGTTGGGAAGAAGGTCTTGCCCCGGAGAAGTCATGGCTATGCATGTCGTTGGCTTGACTTTAGGATTATTGATTCAATGCTTTGATTGGAAACGAGCAAGTGAGGAAGAGATCGACATGAGAGAGAAAAATTGGTTCACTTTGACAAAGTTAATTCCATTGAAGGCCAAGTGTAAAACACGCCCAGTTATCAACAAGACTTTGAAGTAATTGATTATATATAGGTTTAAATAAGTTTTTGGTCCCTACAAAGTTCATCAAATTTGGTTTTAGTCCCTTGTGAAATTTTTCTTAGGTTTTCGTCCTTGTAATCTCACAAATTTTGTAAATAGTCCCTACCGTCATCTTTTTCTGTTATCTAGTACTCATGGCTATCGAGGTAATTTTATTTTACTGTCCGAGTTGCTGTAAAATTTGGTCATAAAGTATAAACAAAATCATATATTAGGGACATAAGGTTAAAATTGCTAAATTCCTTCATTTTGAATGATATCTAGTACTCAGGGGGTACCGAGGTAATTTCTTGTTCTTATCCGACTTGCTCCAAAATCTGGCTAGAAAGTAGAAATAAAATCATACATTAGGGCCATGGGGTTAAAATTGACAAAATTATTCATCTAGTATGATTTCTAGTATTCAGGGATAACAATAGGGACTATTTACAAAAATTTTCGAAAATACAGGGACAAAATCCTAAGATTTTTTTTTTACAAGGACTAAAACCAAAATTGATGAACTTTCCAGGGACTAAAAGCTTATTTAAACCTTATATATATTAGTGGAGTTGTTTGAGGATCTATCTATGATAAAATGAAACATTTAATTTTCAATATTTAGGTGGTATATATTCATTACATGTGTAATATGTAATTATTTATGATAACATAAGTGTACAGGGGCAACTACATAGGACTGGGTATGCATTAACATATAACAAAAAAGTATAAAGTCACCAACTCCGCTAAATATATGCAATCTGAATAAGGTTTAATTAAGGATCAACTTGGTTCCATTTTAGTAAGGTTTCAGCTTTGAGTACTGTGAATGAAAAAATAGGCATTGGGAGAATTTTGCCTCCTTAAATAGATCTTCCTGACTCAACTTAGATTACAATGTAATTTCGGACATCGAGAGTCTCAAACAAAAAATAAAATAAAAAACTATGCAGCCCCTCTTTCTCAAATAAATTTCTTTGCTTTTTCATGACTCACAATACTTAATTGAATGGAGTTCTTTTGGAGTTTGATTATGGCTATATATATACAATCTTAGAAGGCTTAATTTTCATACTCACATAGTCACATTCTTAGTCAATGAAAATGTGCTATTCTTAGAAGACCTGTTAAATTCTTCTCAAAATTCCACTTCTTTACGGAAATCATATGAACTATCCTCATCCTAAGAATCAATCAAAACTAAACAGAATGGTAGAATAACTCAAAAGATTCCTCCCATTATTAAACGATTGAAAGTTTAGTGAGAATATACAATGATTTTACTTGAGGTTTCAGAAATTACATCGATCTGCCTTAAGGTTATGTCGTCAAAACACTTATCAAAAGGTGGAAATGGAATGGACCGAGTTGGGATAGACTTTACCTAAATAGGCGTAGGCCTATTCTATCAAATATCGATTATATTGTATTATCCATCATGGACTATTTTTAAGTATTCGCCCCAACCTATTTATTAAAACATTAAAGTTTGGTTTGGCTCGAAAATTTATCTAAATGCATATATTATAAGATGATTTTTATGTCGATCAGGAAACTTATACTTCAAGTAGGTATGAAAATTAAAATCATGCTCGCCACAAGATATGGTCCAACTGGCTAGTAGCCTGGGCCCTTTAATCATATGTTCAGGATTCGAATCCTGGTAATGAGAATAGAGCTGCATCTGTGGGTAGAGGAGTTGTCCCTTAAATGGTACGTACTTTACATACTCGAGGGATTAGACCTACGGCTATCGGCTATGGGGATATCCTGGGTTCCATCCCGGACCCCAAAAATAAAATAAAAAAAGAAATCTCAAATCCTGCTAAAAAAAACACCTTGCGTTGGGATGAAATCAACAGTTGAATAGAGATTATATATGAATTTAAGCACCACGTACGTAACTAGGGTTGACAATTGGGCGGGGCGGGTTTTGCCTTCTCCAACCCCGCCCCGCTTCCCTTCGGGTTTGGGAAATAGATCCCCATCCCCGCCCCCAGTGGGGGTCGGGTTTCCCCGCGGGTCCCCATCTCCGACAACGAGTAGCCAAATTTAAAAATTATTTTGCTTTAATTGAAATTAACAACTCAAAAATTATACTTTTAAAAAATAAACAAATAAAACATTTACGAAATTAAAACAATCAATCAGAAAATGAAACTTATTTTTCTTTCAGCTACAAATTAAAAATAAACTAATGCTTTAGAAGCGCTTCATTATGATTCAAATAACACTAATAGTATCAAAATATCATAATAAAATTATAATCAAATGTTCTGTAATTTTTTTATAAAAAAAAAATACCATTTTATACAGAATGAATATTTTCAATCAAAACAAATCCAATGTCCTACATAGATATATGATAATATTATTATAATTACGTAAACAATTAGGCGGGTATTTGTATCCCCATCCCCGCCCTCTGTCTCCAGTCAAAACGGGTTTTTTTCCGTCAAAGTCGAGATGAATTCGGATGAATACCCATGGATTCGGGTCTCGTTGCCATGCCTACACGTAACGTTGTAACCCTCAACTTGACGGAGTCCGAAGATAAGCAGAAAAGACGCAAATACATTGTAAACCGCGAGTCAATGGTATTAATGCTAAGGCCCATTTGACAACTACCGAAGAAACAAAGATCCAATACATGTATTGAACTACAGTGTACGTTTTAAGACAGCTGAGCCACAAAAGGACCAAATAGGCAAATACTAACTACCAAGCAGATTATGAGCAAAGAAATGCAAAAGGAGTGATCTCATTTAAGATAGTTAGTTGATCTCATTTAAAAGAGTCATTGGGAAGAAAAAATTAAGTTTGTTGCCTAAATTACCCTTCCTCTTATTTATTAAGCTTGTGTTATTAAGAATACAATGAGTCATTGGAAAATAAAATTTGTATTAAATGAAGGGTATTTTGAGAATAACTTCATTAAATGAGAAGAAAGTAGTTGAAATTTGCTTATATTTTGGACCAAAAAATTTGGAAATTTTTTCTTACATTGTGGATCGGAGGGAGAATACTGCCAATAAATTGGTGGGCCGAGTGTTAATCATGGGTAATGGAATTGTGCAGAATTTCAGATAGGATTAATGATAATCAAATAATAACAACTGTATAAATAAATGTAATTAAAGTGATGTATGTAAACGTAAATATACGTGAGTAAATGTAACTCTTTCTCCATACTTTTTTCTGAACAAGAAATGGTTTAAGTTTGACTATGAGATATAAAAGAGGTGAAATTAAAAGTTGTAAAAAGAAAGCCATCGGAAGACCTACCCCTCCACAACCAGCTGCCCTTGGCTTCTAAAGGAAGAAAGAATCACTGCAAAGTTTACTTGACAAAAATAATTTGATATTATATTGAACAGATAAGGGGTGGCTTATATTATAGTTGACTTCTCCACACCTACAACTCTACCCGATTCAACGCTTGATTTTGATTAACATAAATTTCTTTATCAATTTAATAATTCAACCCTCACTCTCTAAAGCTACTCCATTTGTTTTAATATCTGGAACAGATTGATGATAAGTTTGTTTAAACAGAAATTCACAGAGACATATATATTTATATACACTCTCTTTTCAACAAACTCGTGGCGAACATGTACTGTACCCTTCACATACGCTTGCTCACATGCACGCCTACCTGAATAAATTAAGCGGTAAATAAACTCAACTAATTGGAGGCTTTTGGTAGCCTCCTCTTGGCTACCAAAATCCATAACACGTATCTCATCAGCCGTTAACTCAGAAATACTTTTCAAATTACCGTCTCCAACATCCACACTTTGACGATCACTCTCATCAGATGTATCGTGACGGTCTACACTTTCGTTATCACTATCATCACAAGACACATAAGTATTTACATCACTCAAATTAACAGCTGAAAACTGCTCAAAGTTATCCATAAGCACTGCAAAAACATAACAGGTTCAACAACATTATTATACCAGATACACTATGTATTTATAAAACCTAAGTTTTAAATTGAACTTAATGGTGCTGATGCTTACAATGGAAATATTAGACATCTAAACAAAAAAAAAAAAAAAAAAGCATAATAGTATCTGCAAAATGAACCTAACAATTCTGAAATGATAAATCAAGATTTCAGCAAAAAAAAAAAAGGTATAAGGTACACTCATCTACTAACAGTATCTAGAAAATCTACCTAACTCTATCTCAAATCAGAAATCAACATTTATAACAAAAAGGGATTACATGAAAGATCGATTAAACCAAAAAGTTGGTTGACAATACCTTGAGGGAGGTGAACTACACTTCAGATGTTCCAACAAAATTCCAGTAAAGTGTAAATGTTGGTGATGTCCGGATGGAAGATACGTTGTCACCATTGTAGCTACTGCGGATGTCAGCTTGGGGCGACGGCAGCGATGGTAATGGTCGAGGGTGGAAATGAAACACAGCCAACTTAGAGATGGAGGGATGAACTGTGAAGATCGTCGATGGTAGCAACTCCGGGTGTCAGCTGGGGGTCACGACGGCGGTGATAACGATAGTGGGTGGAAACCTAGGAACTATCGAGAAAGGGGACTAGGGCTCACGATTTCGCCAAATTGAAAATAAAGAACTTTTTAAAAAAAATCATGTACTTAAAAATTTTATTTCATGAAAACTAACAGAAAATTGATTTAATTTTTTAATCTTGAAGGTAAAATAGTTTTTTTTTTTTTACCAGGGACAGGTGTGTAAAATAAGATACTTGTAGGTCAAATATCACATTTATTGCCTTGACCTTATTAACTGCACGACTGCTTTGCTACTGGTGAAATACCAATTGCATCAACCAACCAAGGTTGGTCCGGTTGGTAAGTATTTGGCTCGTAACCCACAAGGTTGTAAGTTCAAATCCCAGTTCCGATCTGAGGACCTCGTTGTTGGGTAATCTGTAAGTACATTTGTAAGTGCTTTTTGAGCTGTGAGGCATGCCCTGACCCTAGTGAGCCCTTAAGACCCAACTCACCTAAACTTTTATCAAAGCAGCTAAATTTATCCAGACACCATAGAATTGCTCATATGGGGTTTGACATATTTCTATTTAACATGAGTCATTAAATTTCTGGCCAATTGGTGATTTAGCTTCGCAGTTGTAGTCTTTAGTCACATATAGTTGACTTTTCTGTTTTTATTATATTCTTTACTTCAGAATTTAAAGTTTTAACCATTATATTCTTTTAGTTTCTCACTTTCTCTTATTTTATAGTATATGTTTTCGATAATGGTACCACATAGATTTAGTTGGATATATTGCGTAAGAAGGGAGGAACATATGGTAATTTAGTTGTTTAGGTCACGAAAACGATAATAAAGTCAGCATAGCCTTTTCTCACTTTTCTATCTAGTTACTATTTTCATACAGTTATGTTATTTGGACTTCAAAATTGGATAATATGGTGACACCGGGTTAATAGCATTTAAAATCATGATTAATAGCCATTAGATTCCAACCTAAAACCAATTGATTTAAGTGGAATTGTCCAAAGAGTTTTTTTTTTCTTTTTGATAATTGAAGTAAATTTATTGACAAACATCTAACTCTAGCATCAAAATACTGGAAATCAAGTACAAAACACAAATGGATCCAATTCTACAACAAGAAAATCACCCCCCAAGTGAAGATATTCTAAGCTTACTAACATATACCCCTGCTACATCAACATATGATAGGTTCACCCTTTCACAAATAAATCCCCTATTGTGCCAGCAACAAAAACTTACATTTACACACTGAAATGGCAACTCTTAACATAAAACCGAATCCAGTGGTTGGGTGCAAGTGGTTAACGCATTGTTACTTAAGGACGAATCATTCGGGCTCTGTCAGAGTTCGATCCTTGGATATGCAACAACCCTTAAACAGGCTTTACTAACTGCAACGGCCGACTCGGAGATCAGTCCCATAGTGGGTCCAAATGATCTAAGCCGTGGGGATACTTTGATAGCTCACTCGGTCCTAATGACTAATTAAGGTGAGTATCAAACCAAAAAAAAATCTTATTAATAATATTACTTTCGGTCCACAATATAAGAAATATATGAGTCCTTCTTTTTTTCCAAAATATAATAAACATGCATCAATTTTCACACATATTAAATGCTAATTTTCAATATTTCCTTTATTAATTACTGTCATTAGTTATAGGCCATCAGAATATTAATTAAAATTGTATGGGTGTTTTTGAAGGAAAAAAATTAAGCAAAGAAGACATGCAAAAACATCACAATAGAAGCTAACATCCCAACTAGGTTGACATCTTAGTCACTACCAATCATTTGTCGCACACCAACAATTTATTAAAAAATAAAATAAAATATCCTTGGCGCATTCTAAAAGTTAGCAACTCATCGGTGGCTTGTGCAGAAAGCATCATGGTATAAGTGCCAAATTGACGAAATTAAAGTTTCATGAGTATTGATTACAATTAACTCATTCCAATATATTTTCTTGGTCTGTGTGTTTTAGGGTTTTGTATTGTGGATCGGAGGTAGTATGTATTAATGATTAAGGGTATCAATAAATAATTGGATGAAGACATGTTGTCCTACATTAGTGTACCACATCATATCCCCACCAATGATATCTTACCACATAAGTTAAAACTTCATGTAATTTTAAAAAGATAGAATATGTGGCAATACATTATTGGTGGGAATATGATGTAATACATAAAAATGGGACAACAAAACCTCATTCTAACTAAATAATAATATTGATTAAATTAATTTTGTTAATCACATGATACACACACTGTTAAGTCATATTTATATATAACTAACTTAAATATGACAATATAATATTCACTCAGACGCCATACTTAGATATATAAATTTAATCTTCCTGTTATTTATACTTGTTAGTGTTAGTTGTTAGTTCGCATTTTTTTTCTTAAAAGTTTAGGTGAATTGGGTCTCGAGGACTCATCAAGATCAATGTATGTCTCATGGTTCAAAGAGCCTTACAAAGGTACTTACAAATTATCCATTAACGTGGTCCTCATATCAGCAGTGAAATTCGAACTCACGACCTTATGGGTTATGAGCCGTATCATTACCAACTGGACCAACCTTCATTGGTGTTGTTAGTGCTCTTCTGTCTGCACGTTACATAGGCATCTATACGACTATACTTATATGAGTTACTAGTGTAATATACCCATGCAACGCACTAGTAAAATTTCCATTGAAATCATTTCTTGTTAATGGTGAATAAAAAGAGAATCATTATTTGATATAGTAAGATAATAGAGATAGAAAATTGTATTTTTTTAGGAAAGACACAATAAGGGACTATTTATTACGGATTATAAAAAATGATTTTCATATTTTATAAAATATTGTAATTATTATTATTATTATTATTGTTATTATTATTATTATTATTATTATTATTATTATTATTTCTAAGTTACTAAAAAGTACCTAATGCTAACATTTCTTACTTGACATTTTTTCCATTGAAATCATTTCTTGTTAATGGTTAATAAAAAGAGAATCATTATTTGACATAGTTTTTTTTTTTGATAAGCAAAAGATGTATATAATTGAGTACAAGGGGTACTCAACCCATATACAAAGAATCAAAGTATGTAGAAAGATGAATACAAAAGCTACTTCACAACCATAAGCACTATTAGGAGTAACTAATAGGTTGTGTGATAACTAAAGACATCCCCAAAAAACCAGCTAAAGCAGTAGCAAACTTCCCAAAACAGCAGCTATACCCATACCAGCGATAAACAAAGTGCCACTTCCTTGTACAGATATGTTGCTTGTTGGCCTCATTCAAATATCCAATTGCATGCAAAATCTATTCAAATCCAAGAGGACAAAGGCAGAGCCTTAACACAAAGATCAAACACTACAAGTCATCCTTATAATTCCAGTGGATATTTGGCTGTGATATGCTTTTAAAGCAGCCCCTAGCCAAAGCCAACCACCTGTTGAAACAGACATATCACGCCACTAAATAGACCACACACGAATACCCTGTGTCTCCAACCACCCTGACCCGAACAAGCTCAACACCAAATCAAATGGCAGCAGCAACAGAATGACCCAAACCGAGAACATGTAGTAAGGAGAGGGATCAAAATACATTGATACAAAAATACCCTGAACTTATTACAGTTCAAAGAAAAACAGCAGTAAACCACAACAGTTCTATCACAAGCTACCACCAAAAGCCATGGTACCACTTCAATCTATAGTTAGGAATCCAGAAAAACCTCCCCCCATTGGGATATTAGGCCCCCTAGGGAGAAAACCTGCACATCAAACACACTACAGAAAATAAGTTAGTTAAAAACCTCACATCCTCACTCCTCCACTTTTGTCACTCAAAGGTAGGGTCAAACTCCGAGATTTACTCTCAGCCAAATGATATACATCAACTTAGACCAGGAATATGCACCACAAGAAGGTGTACAACGTAAAAAGTAGTCCTCACAATGAAGATTCAAGCATGAGCAGTAACAGAAGGCTTTTGTTCACCACACTATAACTAGCCAAGACAAGCCGAAGGACAAATGCTCCAATCAGAGTAGGTATAATCAGAATGGTTACTATCAGCAGAGAACCAATGCCATGACTTGTTTCTAATCAATTCAGTGAAGTTCCCGAACACAACCTCCTCATTTTTGAAGATAATTGCGTTCCTTTGAAGCCAAATAGTCCAGATTGTAGCTTGCCAAAACAGACTTCTAAACTTCCTCAACTTCCTCCCTCTAAACAGATCAATATGCATCATATAGTGACTAATTATGTCTGGAGGCACCTCTAAATCAAAACCAAGCCACCTGTATAGCCACACCCAAACCTTTGCTGAGAGAGAGCAGTTTTGAAATAAATGCACAGAAGACTCTTGAGCTTGGCCACACAGTACACAAGAACAAGAGAGGATATCATTCAGTATATTTCTATGGAACAAATTTAACCTAGTCGGAACTCTATCTTGTAGAAGTTGCCATGAGAACACTAGCACTTTGCTTGGAGCACAACTAGTCCAATACCCACAGAAGATATCAGATAGCTCTTGGGGGTGACCTGGAAGAAGAGTCTGTGAAACCAAGTGATCATAGGCTGACTTAACTGAGTAATTTTTATCTAGACTTAAGCCCCAAACCCATCTATCTTCCACATCTTTACAGATGACTGCACCTGCCATTGTATCATTGAACAACTGCAATAACTCAGCTTCCCAAGCAAACAACACCCTCCTCCAACCCCATTCCCACTTCCACACTAGACCTACCCATCTACCCATATTTCTAACAGTTGCTGAATTTTCTAAAGCGAGGGAGAAGAGTCTTGGGAAAACCTCCTTAAGACAAAATGCACCAAACCATTTCTCGTGCCAAAATAGTGTGTTTGATCCATTTCCCACCTTCTTTCCTACCCCATTAGTGAACCAGTTAACCGGGGCAGTGTTTTCATTCTCAATATGACATACATCCCTCCACCATTGTGATGAGTTTCTCGAATTCCAGACCTGCGACCCTGGCAAGTTTCTCTGTATACCATACCTTGACTTTAAAATATCACACCAACAGGCCTTGTTATCATCTAATATGCGCCATTTCCACTTACCAAGCAAACTTTTGTTGAAAAGGTCTAAATCTTTTACACCTAAACCTCCACACTCCTTTGGTCTGCACATATTCGACCACTTAACCCAAGCTATGCCCTTTTTGTTTTCAGCACCACCCCACAAAAAGGATCTTTGAATTCCAACCAAAACCTTGAGCACTTTCCTTGGAAGCCTAAAAAAGGAAAGAAAGTAGAGAGGGATACTTGACAATACTGATTTCAAAAGTACTAACCTCCCTCCCATCGAAAGAAATTTACCCTTCCACTTAGCCAACCTCTTCTGCAACACATCAATTACCGGCTTCCAAGTTGATAGCCTCTTTGGATTTCCTCCTATTGGAATACCTAGGTAAGAGAACGGCAAACCCCCCACCTTGCAGCAAAGAAAGTTAGACCCTGTCTGAAGAAATTCTCCATCAACATTAATACCAAAGATACAGCTTTTATTGAAATTAACTTTCAGTCCCGATATCATTTCGAAGCCTCTTAGCACTGCCTTCATTGTCCACAAGTTCTCTAAAGAAGCCTTCCCCACTAATAAAGTATCATCCGCGTATTGTAGATGGGAAAGACTTTCGGACCTATCATATTCAAAACCTTTGAACTTACCTATCACCCCCGCCCTATCCATCAGTCCACTCAGGCCTTCGGCCACAATTAAGAACAGAAAAGGTGCCAGAGGGTCGCCCTGCCTTAGTCCTTTCTGAAGCAAAATCTCATCAGAAGGGCTCCCATTTACCAGTACTGACACATTACCTGAGAAAACACATGCACGCATCCACCTCAACCACTTACCCGGGAAGCCCATTCTACCCATCATGTACTTTAGGAAGTCCCAGTTTACCGAGTCATAGGCCTTTTCAAAGTCAACCTTGAAAATCAAGCACTTCTTCTTTGACCTTTTTGCCAAATCAATCACCTCATTTATGGCCAGAACTCCATCAAGAATTTGCCTGTTTGAGATGAAAGCTGACTGACAAGGTGAAATCAGAGAACTAATCACCATCTTAAGCCTTGCTGCCAATATCTTAGAAATTAACTTGTGAATTGACCCAATAAGTGATATTGGCCGAAAATCATTTAACTTTTGTGGGTTATCCCTCTTAGGAATGAGAGCCACGAAAGAAGAACAAACTCCTTTCGGCAAGGATCCATTCAAATGGAATTCCAGAACTACTGCCTCGAGCTCAACCTTTATATTATCCCAGAACTTTTTGAAGAAAGTAAAATTAAACCCATCTGGACCTGGGCTTTTGTCACCATCACAGTTCCACACTGCTTCCTTGATCTCCTCAGGAGAGAAAGGCGCTACTAAGCCCACCCTATTATCTTCTGAAAGCATCTTAAAAATCACACCATCCAATTTAGGACGATTCCTACTCTGATCACTAAACTGGTTCCTAAAGTAGTTGACCACCTCATGTTTTACATTAACCGGCCCCTCGACCCAAATATCCCCTGATTGTAAAGCCAAGATATTGTTCTTCCTCCTTCGAAAATTTAAACAAGAATGGAAATACCTTGAATTCGAATCACCCTCTCTCAACCATTTAACTCTAGATTTTTGAAAAACCAAACTTTCCTTTTGCCTCTTAGCTTGCCACATGGACTCATTTATATTCCTCCTCAAAATTATTTCCTCCTCACTCAACATCCTTGAAGAATCTGTAGTATCTGATTCATTTAATTTATCCACTAGACCTTTTATTTTGGAATCCAAGTTTCCATAGACTTCCACATTCCACTCTTTTAACAACTCCTTTAGTTTTCTAAGTTTTTCTTTAAAGCCATAAATTCTCCATCCTGCCACCCTTATGTTATTCCAACTTGTCTCCACAAAATGTTTGAAATCCACATGTTGTAACCAGCAATTGTTGAACCTAAACTGCTTGGGTCCCCAATTTTCCCCATCCTCCTTTAAAGAAATAGGACAATGGTCTGACACATCTCTTTTTCCTACCCACTGAGCACCCACACCCCACTCATTTATCCAGCCTTCAGATAACAAAAATCTATCAAGTCTACTCATAGCCGACCCATCATGTTTAAACCAAGTAAACCTATTACCAAGCACCGGCAAATCTATCAAATTCAAGTCAACAATAAACTCTTGGAACGCCTTGCTTTCTGCTTCTGAATTATTGCTTCTAATTCCTTTCCTCTCCGAGTACCTTTTTACCGCATTAAAGTCCCCAACAACACACCATATTTGTCCACCAAAACCATTTTTTGACGTTACTAATTCACGCCATAATTCCTTTTTTACAGGGAACAAGCATGAAGAGTAAATGTTGACTATTGTGCATTCCAAGTTTTTCTTACACCACATCCCAGTCACACCGAGAAAACCTTTCCCTAAGAAGAAGAACTTCAAGGAGAAAACCTTAGAATCCCACATAGTTAACAAACCTCCTGAGTTTCCTATAGCTGGAGAAGACACCCACTCAACGTCTTGATCACCCCAAAGATAATGGCAAGTTACTGCATCCACTGAGGCTAGTTTTGTTTCCTGAATCACCACTAAATCTGGGTTTTTCCCCTCTCACTAAGGACCTAACCTTTTCTTTCTTAATCCTACCCCCCAGCCCCCTAATATTGAAGGAAATAACCTTCATGGAAAACCTTCATTCTCGCCTGACCCAAACTTAGCTATTTTATCCCTCTCCTCTAATTCCCCTATGACTTTAATCATCTCTTTATGATCACCTTGAAAAGTCACCCCCAAATCCTCACAAATAGACCATACTTTTTCCTCTGTTGAAGCCATATACTTAAACCCAGATGCAGACCTGACATTACAACTACCCCTATTTGTAACATTAATTGCCTTTCCAGTTAAAGAATTACCTGAAATATACTGATTGTTCCTCTCTTGATTTTTTGACTGTGCACAAACCTCAGAATCATCGTACACAACAATCTCGTCCTCATCACAACCCTCATTCGAAGAGTACCCATTCTCAATAGTATCTGACTCTGATGCCTCATTAGGAAAAACTCTGGATTCTGCCACCACTGACGCCATACCTGTATTATTAGTCTCCTGTGACTTAAAGTCCACTTCAGCATTACTCGAACTATCCATCTACATAGTCTCCTCGCCAATCCCTTGAAGAAATCTAACTTTAAAGTCCCTCTGTTTCTTTAACATGAAGCCTTTCCCATTATAGCTCTTTTCCTGCTGCCACAATACTCCACGTGCCCTTCTTTTGCCACTTAGCCAGAAATTATCCCCCTTTGCATTTTCCCCCAAAAACTTAAAATGTCTTCCATTCTGCCCACTTGAAGGCCCACCACTTGCAAGATGCAATTGGCCATTCATGCTGCATGACCCTTCAAAAAAAATTTATTGGCCTTACGTAAATGGGCTTGCTGAGCCACCAGTTTGAGGTTTGGCCCAACTCCACATTTTTTAATTTCCATTCCTCCACCGGCCCAACAAAGGTTGGAGTTACTTTCTTTTGACCATTTTTTGACCACTTCCAAATCTTACCTTCTGCCTCCAATTGACCCATCGAACCTGCCTCCCCATCAACATCAGCAAGTACAATTTCCTTCCCTTTCCTGTTTATATCTACAGCAACCGTACCATCACTGATCCCTCGAGCCCCTCTCCCTTTCAAATTTGAATCTGTCGTCCCAAGAAACTGCTCCTCCACCGCCGAGTCTTCCGCCTCTTCATCTGAGTCCAGCAACGCCATTTCACTATCAACGGATGAGTCCGAAGCGTCGTCGGAGCAGCTTGCCTCGTACCTCACCTCCCTTGTTGGAGTTGATTTCCAAAAAGGATCACCAAATGAGTCCTCCATTAACCTGATTGTGTGGACTAAACCATTTATCTTCACCTGCACCGTTTTATTGATCGCCTTTGGACAGCTAGCCGTGATAAGGACCCTCGCCACATCCAGCCTCCTTTTTAGCCTTGTACATTCATCAATTGCACCAAACTTTCCTTCCAGGTTCGCAAGAGACTTGAAAAAATCTGCTTTCCATGCATGAGGCGGCACACCAGAAATGTTCAGCCAGACCATCCTCTCCCTGACCACGTCACCTTCTTCCCATGGCTTGATATCCTCAAACCATTTAGATAGTATGACAGCATCCTCCCTCAACCTGCTTTCCAGATCAACTGAACCAACAGCAGAGAGGAGGACTAAGTGACCACCCATTGGGATAGCCTTGATCTCAAAGATACCTTCTCTCTGTAACTTGTCTTGGATATCCATTTTACACTCCAAGTTATGAGCATAACCTACAAAAGACCCTTTAAGCCATCTCATGTCTTCCTCTGAGACATTAAGAGACATCCCTTTCCAATCATCCTTCTTTTCTTCACCTCTTAAATGCTGATCCTGGTAACCATTTTTAATGGTCTTACATTCCTTTTCGTTCTGTACTGCACTAACATAAGACACACCTGTTCTGACACCCTTCCTATTCTCAGTTGCCATATTCAAAGCAGTTGCAAAACCATTAATTCCGGAGGCCTCCTTTCTTTCGAACTTTGATTGATTGACTCTCAGATGATAGGTTCCAATCCACAAGTTATTTAACCTATCCAACAGCACTTTCTCATTCTGTATATTTATGAACTTTACAAAGCCAAATTTTTTACCAAGCCTATCTCTCTTGAGTGGGATAAACACATCAATAGCCTTTCCACACCTTAGAAAGATTTTCCAGAAGTCATTTGTCAGACTTGTCTCTGGAAAGTTTGTGAAGTAAAATGATGTAGAACCCTTTAGAAAACTCCTTTGATGTTGCTGTACACGATCTTGTTGAAACCCTGGTCTTAGTGACGTATTCCTATTGAAGAACTGGGTAGATCTCTCCCTCACCGGAAATCTCTCAGGCTCAAAGAAAAAGTTTTCTTTTCTGTTCACTACTTTAGTCCACCCTTCCTTAGGAACCCTCTCTCCACCCTTCCTTATGTCATTATTTGACATAGTAAGATAATGGAGATAGAAAATTGTATTTTATAGGAGAGACATAATAAGGGGCTGTTTATTATGAATTATAAAAAATGATTTTCATAATTTATAAAATATTGTAATTATTATTATTATTATTATTATTATTATTATTATTATTATTATTATTATTATTATTTCTAAGTTACTAAAAAGTACCTCATGCTAACATTTCTTACTTGACATTTTTTAAATATTGCAATTACAGCTAGACTATCCTGTTCAGGTAACCAAATCATTAATTCAATTTTGGTTTAAATAAGCTTTTAGTCCCTGGAAAGTTCACTAATTTTGGTTTTAGTCCTTGTAAAAAAAATTCTTAGGATTTCATCCCTGTATTTTCGAAAATTTTGTAAATAGTCCCTATTGTTACCCCTAAGTACTAGAAATCATACTAGATAAATAATTTTGTCAATTTTAACCCTATGGCCCTAATGTATGATTTTATTTCTACTTTCTAGCCAAATTTTGGAGCAAGTCGGACAAGAACGAGAAATTACCTCGGTACTACCTGAGTACTAGATATCATACAAAATGAAGGAATTTAGCAATTTTAACCTTATGTCTCTAATATATGATTTTGTTTCTATTTTATTACCAAATTTTACAGCAAGTCGGACAATAAAATAAAATTACCTCGATACCCATGAATATTATATAACATACAAAATGACGGTTGGGACTATTTGCAAAATTTGTGAGATTATAGGGACAAAAACCTAAGAAAAAATTTCACAGGGACCAAAACCAAATTTGATGAATTTTGTAGGGACCAAAAACTTATTTAAACCTTCAATTTTTAATACAGTTAAAAGCATACCTATCAAAATATTAGTGAGTGTCAGTATAAATTTTTTTTTATACTGATAGTGGATAGTGGATACTACTTTAATAGATATTTTATTGGTGTTAAAAATAATGTTATATTTTTTAAGATGGATTACAGTAGTTTGAATTGTTAGTGTAAAAAGTTTTATACCACAATCACTAAAATTTTGACATATATGGTTTTATTGTAATAACTGAGATAAATAATAATAATAATAATAATAATAATATAAATTTGTCAAAATTTAATTGGATGTCAATGTAGAACTCTTTTACAATGTAATACATGTCAAATTATATTATGTCAGCTTTCATGTTATGCACACCGCCTTCTCAGTGCAATTGGGTAACCAATTCCTTTATGTAAAGGGTTTTTTTTCTCTTTTTTAACCTAAAAAAGGGGTTTTTTTTTTTCTCTTCTGGTATAAAAATATAGATTACTTTTTAAATCCCCCAAGTGATATTCGCGTAACGTCACCTGAGGTTTAGGGGTTTGCTAGACTCTACCTAACAATAAATAATTAAATATATTTATGCTATGGACAAATTGTTTGTTTCTTTTTTAATAAAAAAGAAAATTTGTTTGTTTCTTTTTTTATATATAAGCAAATGTTAGTATGTTAATATATTTACTTTTAATTTTTTTTCCTTTGTCAAGTTTTGAACCTTGGACCTCCAATATCTTAAACCCTTAACTCTTACCACTTGAGTTATCTCACCCCCCAAATTTGTTTGTTCCTTAAGAGATTCTATTAATTAATTAGCCAAAGTCTGTTGGATGTTCATTGAACTGAAGTTGAGTGCAGTGATTGATTTGAATCAATTAATTCTGAATAAATAGGTATACTTATTTAAATTTAAAAAGCATATTTAATTTATTTTTAAATTAATTTAACATTTATCAAATAACATCAGGATTGGAAATAGAGCATAGAATTCTAATTATATAAAATTGGACCAATATATAATTGGATATCGATTCTAATATATATGCACTCCAAACAAAAAAAATTATACTTGAGCCAATTCTATTCTAGATATCAATTTCAATTCCATGACTTAAACAACACCTTAAAATAAATATATGATTACGTATTCACTTTTAATTTAAAATGTTGATTACGTTAGTCGATCGATATTAGGTTTAGATTTTACGTTTTATATAAACTTTTGAATCCAACCCAACTTAATTAACTTGGTCCCACTCAAATTTGTATGTGTTTGTATAAAATTGATGGGCTTAGCTAATTATTGATTTCATTTAAGTTGAAGGCTATGCTTCTCGCTGGAACAGACACATCAGCACACTACAACATAAGTCATTTTTAGTGACATTTAAAAAATGTCGCTAAATTGTATGGAAATGTTACATATTAGTATTAGTAACATTTATCAAGTGTCACATAAAGCCTACGTCGCAAATAGTCATTAGCAACAATTTTTTATACCTATAGTAACATTTAATAAATGTTACAATATTCTCTTCTTGTAACACTTATTTAACATATAACAACGTTTTGTTAAATGTTGCTAAATGTTAAAAATGTCACTAAATATATTTTTAGTGATGTTTAAAAAAATGTTGCTAACTTTAAAAATGTTACCAAAAGATATTATTGATAACATTTTTGAAAATGCAAGTAATCATATAAAAAATGTCGCGAAAAATAATATAAACATTTTCAAATACTACTCAATTTAAAAATATTAATTTCTTGCCAACCATTTGCTATCTTTAAGAAACCACATAATCCCTAATTCAAGCAAAATGTTTGACATATTTATTGCATTAATTTTTTGCCTTAAAAGTCCAATAGTTCCAGTTACATGTAGTACTAGTATCCAAAAAATAAATGTCCAAATCTTAAATGTTCAAGTCTACAACAATGAGACACTATAGAGTTGGGGGGACAAGGCATAAACTGCAGCATTAAGGAGTTGGGTTGAGCCTCCTCCAAATATGATGTGCTTTCCTTTAGTGCGCTACTTGCTGCATGTCGCATCCAAAATGGCTCCAAGAAATATGGATCCCCACTGCACCAAACAGATCCAGTTACTTTATGATAGATCAAAGATACTATATCCCATGAAATTCAGAAATATCAAGCTCCAAGCATTTTACCTTATTATCATTGACAATACAAAATCACCTTCCCCTTGTTCCTATGATTGACCTCATGTTTATGGTTTTCAACATTCTTCACTAGGCCTTGTGTTCTTTCCTTTAAGCTGTTTTCAAGCAATAAACAAATAATACAAGTTAATCATAAAGGGCACAAAGGAAAAAGAAAAGTTAGAATTAAATTTACCTTCTTGTAAGCCTTCTTCAAATCATCATGAGAAGCGTTCTTAGAAACGCCCAATTTCTCATAGTATCTCATTTTATCGCTCTTCTTCGATGACTTCCTAAACATCTTTTTATCCTTCTATTTCACAATCAGATCACAAATTTAGTGTCATATGTATATGTATAATGTATCATATAACAGAAGTGGGCTATCCCAATTCCATATAACAAGGATCAATGATAGCTGTGCCCTGACACACTATCCTCATTGATCAATGCATAAACACACTTTAACTTTTAAGTTTCAAATCAAGGGAAAAGGTCAACAATCCTCTAAAATGGCTCTATGAAACTGAAGGGAATGTCTAATGTGATACAAAAGGCTCTATGAAAAATCACAGAAACAACCTACACAATATCATTCAATCATCAGGAAAATGCAAATACAACAAAAACTATCCTGATTGTTTAACAAGCTCTTAGATCATTAGAAAACTACTCAGACCTTTTATCAAACAGCTTGTATGCAATTAGTTAAGCATGACAAAAACAGATTAAAAAGGAAACCAAAAATCCACAAAATCAACCATCCATCTAAAGGACATAGTAAATCCATTGAACTAGAAAATGAAAGTAACATTATGCTTATTACAATGACATGGTAAATCATTTGCAGATATATGAAAGGTAACACCTAAAGATCACTTCTTCTATTCTATTCTAGTTTCATACCATTGCCAATATTTCATTTACTATATAAATATGTCTGTGTTACTTGGTAGAGAGTAGAGTAGAGGGAACATATATGGAATGATAAATGATACTACAATACAATCAGCAGAAATTCAAAAGTTTTCTATAGTGATTTGAGTTATATACTCGAAGAGTGGTCCAAATCATCATGTCATGAGTATTGAGTGACATGATAGCCACCCACCCCAATAGGCAACATTTGTAAGAGAGATTCTTAATGTACATTTAGCATGCCACAAATCCATGATCATAATATATGCTGTAATTATAAAGGCCAAGGCCAAGGCCAACATATATGTTTTTTTTCTTGAATTTTTTTAAAGGGTAATCTCTATGCTTTTCATTCATATATTATGTCCCCCATTTTTCTCACAAATTCAATTTTCCTCTGCATTTTCATGCTGTCATTATTTCACTCATGCAAGGCTTAGTTACATACTAGCTGTGACATTGAAGGACCACAATGCTTTACTCCCCACATCAATTATAGGTGAATGTGTTGGAGAGTATCAAAACTTGCCTCCAAACCAGATGTTTGACAAGTGGATACCTCTCCAAGGGGTCAAAAGTGGTGAGATCCACATCCAAATTACAAGGAAAGTTCCAGACAAGCAAATGAAACAAATTAAAACATGGCATTGGTATTGAACATGGCAGTCAATCCAAACATATTCTCATACAGGTTTAATCAAAGGGAATCAGTTTCAAAGACCCTCCCATGTGATTTCAGAAACAAAAAGAAAAACATCCCATCTTAACTATAAAACAGCAAGTAAAAACTTATCATCCCATCTTAATAAGACTTTACTTTAGATATAGAAAGCTTTTGCAAGCAGAAACAAATACAATTGGAATTAATGAATAAAAATCCATAGCAAGAGGCTTAAATCATGAACAAATACTCTCCTATTCTTCATTCCACAAACTTTTCAGTTTTTTTATTTATAGTTAAATGCTGAAGCTCAAATACTCAACTCAAGTATAGAACAAGAAAACGAAATGAACCATCTCTTATAACAATTCCAACCTTAAGAACTTGAATACGATGTGAAATAGTTCCAACCATCTCTTGTAGGCATTCTTTTAGACAGCTTGAGTGCAATAATGAAAAACATCATAGTTTTGCATTCTTACATACAAAAAAGCGCAGAAAAAAGAAGAACAAATTCATAACAACATTGCAAACAATTTCAGAACAACATTCATGAGTAGAAGATCTGTTCCTAAAAAAATAAAGCTAACACATCATGCTTTAACAAAAATCAACATCTACACTTAATTAAAGACATGAAAAAGGCAAGAAATAGCACATCAGAACTAGAAAACGAAATGAACCATCTCTTATAACAGTGCCAACCTTAAGAACTTAAATACGATGTGAAATAGTTCCAACAATCTCTTATAGGCATTTTTTCAAACAGCTTGAGTGCAATAATGAAAAACATCAGAGTTTGCATTATTACATACAAAAAAACACAGAAAAAAGAAGAACAAATTTGTAACAACATTCCAAACAAATTCAGAACAACATTCATGCTCAAAATTCAGAACTAAGCTTTGGTGAGAGATTCAGAAATTGAAGCAAAGTTCAAATCCTAAGGAAGAAGAAGAAGAGGAATAGGCTCAATTTCAGAAATCATAAAATCTGAGATTACGAAGCATTGGACAAATGCAGTGAGAGCAACTTACCGAACAGAGAGATGAATAGGTGAAGAAATCTGAGATTTGAAGAACGCACCTTGAGGAAGTTGTGATGAATCGGTGCTGAACAGAGAGACAAATCGATGCTGAAGATGAATCGGTGCGATGAAGTGTGAGAGTTTCTGAAGCAGGGAAGTGATGCACCGAATAGAGAAGAAAGGGGAGAAGATACGTTTCTGAAGCAGAGGAAAATGTAAAATAGGTTTAGTAACATTTTATTTTAAAAATATTGTAAAATATAGTATTTTATTTCATTAAGTAACATTTATTAAAATGTGGCCCCGTAGATGTTACTAAATATAATATATGTAGTAGTGGCAGTGACTATAGAGTGGGTAATGGCAGAATTATTGAACAACCCAGAAGCATTGAATAAGGTAAAAGATGAATTAGATGTTCAAATTGGAAAAGACCGCTTGGTAGATGAACATGATTTGTCAAAACGTGATATCTGAGACACTTCGATTGCATCCTCCAGCACCATTACTATTATTACCCCATTCATCTTCTGAGGATTGCACTCTTGGAGGATATATAATATTCCAAAAGACACTATATTGCTAACTAATGCATGGCTCGTTCATAGAGATCCTAAGCTTTGGGATGATGCTACAAGTTTCAAGCCCGAGAGATTTGAAAATGAAGGAGAAGTTAACAAATTGATTGCATTTGGATTAGCCCAAGGAAGAAGGGCTTGTCCTGGACTGGGCTTGGCTCAGCGTACAGTGGGCCACACCATGGGCTTATTGATTCAATGCTTTGAATGGAAACGAGAAAGTGAGGAAAAAATTGACTTGATGGAGGATAAAGGGATCACCATGCCAAAGCTAATTCCATTAGAGGCCATGTGTAAAGCACGACCAATTGTTAATGACGTTATGAAGTAATTAATTATCTTGTAGCTGGTACAGTTCTGTGATGATAAAATAAAGTGGACTCCCACAAATAAATAGTATTTTGTGCTAAAATGCTTGTTCAAGAATTATATACGTAAAGCTACTTAATTTGAGTTTTCTCACAATCATCTGATGTATGTAATGTGTTTTGCTATCTAGCTTAAAACACATGATAGGATGTATACTCTCCAACCCTTCTTAGAAGGTGGGGAGTAGTCACCTTGATGCTAAAGTTAGATCATATCACTGAATTGCTTTACTAATCGAGAAAAAGTATATATTTAATGCTAATTTTCCTCTTGTTGTGAAATATCACTTTGGACTCAATTATAATAATAAAAAAAGTATTTATATTTGGTGAACTCAAATATAAGTAAAATTCCATCAATTAAACTCTATTTAATGTCAGTATTCCAAAAATACTCTTGGTTAATTAATGTCATTTTACTTTTCCGAGAGCAATGCACACTCCCAAGAATTAAATGTGGTGATTGTTATAAGTAAGGGTAGTTTAGTAATTGTAACATACTTTTTACATAAATCAAGACAATTAAACTAAATCAACTAATTTCCTTAATAAATATGAAATTAGTTAATTTTGTTTATAATTAAGTCCGGAGGGAATATTGCAGCAAAAAATTTCATAGGTGCCTCGTGGTGCACCACATCCTTTTGGGCATATAGTATCTCAAAGAATTAAAACGGTGGTCATGGATAATTATATGGGGTTTTTCTATCATATTCAACTTTGCACATGTTAAGAAACTCAAAACAGCAATTATTTATTAGAAAATTAAGTATTTCAGTTTTGAAAGTATAAAATACACAAATTTCAATATAAATTTACTCTTTTGAGATCTTTGACTTATGCAAAATTGTACAGGATTGAAAAACCTAATTATATTTATAATTATATTTATAATAGTGCGATAGTTAATGCATCGGAATATTTCATTTCATTTCAATTCAGTTAGATAAGTAAACCTTTTAAGATTTTAAATAGATTTA
This sequence comes from Echinosophora koreensis, assembly GCA_035048595.1. Taxonomy (NCBI): domain Eukaryota; kingdom Viridiplantae; phylum Streptophyta; class Magnoliopsida; order Fabales; family Fabaceae; genus Echinosophora; species Echinosophora koreensis. Next base: position 6,342,096 of record JAPCYP010000004.1, read on the forward strand.
GAGTAAAATAGTATCGTAGTCTTTGTAAATATAGTTTATTCTCAGTTTAGTGGGAAGAACATTTCAGATTTAAAATTATTTAGGTTCGGTTTGTTTTAGATTGAATTTATTTTTAAAAAGTATTGATTTTAAAATAATCGAAGTTGAAAAAATTGATTTATATTTGGTAATGATATTAATTATAAAAGTGAGTTTAGAAGAGTTGATTTTGTTTTAATGATAAAGTAAAATCACTTTTAAGGTGTAAATATAAAGGATTTTGTAGGTCCAACACTCAGTCAATTCTATTCAACGGAATAGCTAGAAATTATCGCTTCTTTTAATTAAAATCAATTCTACCTAATCCAGAATTAGTTTTTTTCAATAGAATCTTGTAAATAAACACTCTCAAATCTTCAGAATAACTTATACTTTACCTGGAATCAAGTTTGGATGATTGAAAATCTTAAACAAACAAGCACTTACACAATAAATGAAGCTAGTTGTCCTTTTTGTGCTAGTGAAGAGGAGACAATTAAGCATCTTTTTATATATTGCAATTATATATGGAAAGTGTGGGCTTATTGCGTGAACTGATGGAATATCGATCCAATTACCTATTTTTTTTAAGGATGGAGGTCTTTTCCATTACCTTGCTTCATCTCCCCTCTTCATTATTATAGTTTTAGGGGTATAAACATGATAATATGACATTGGGTGGAGTTAAAATATCCTATATACACCTTACAATTATAGTAATAAAAGGGGAAATGGAGAGGATCTCCACCCATTTCTCATATACCTATGCAGTGATTTGGATTGTCGGGTGGAGACAGTTAAATATGACTTTTAATGAAAACTTTGAATTTCACTTCTTCTTTGTAGTAGTGTGGTCTTTGTGGCACGTCTTTGAGAAATCTGAAACCGAATGGAAGAGGCAGATCCCCTTTTTCTAAGATAGTCGAGGAAGATATACAAATTTTTTATCTACCAATTTTCCTCCTTAAATACTGCTAAGATATACAATTTTTGAATGATGGATTTGTTTTGAATTATTTAATCTTATTTGTTAATACAACAAAATTCTGACAAAAATTATTTTTGAGGCTCAGTGGTTGAGCCAGCGTAATATTTGAAAAGAAAACCATAAACTCATTTTTCAAGAGAAAAAAAGATAATAAATTATGAAACACATTCTAGTGCACCAGTACTAAATTTGGAGAGTAATGTTGAAAATGTTGAGTAACCTATTGCATTACCTCCTTCTAAAGCTATAAGGATTGAACAAAGAAAAAAATATCGATACATTGATATGTGATCCCGGGTAGCATCAACAACGGAGGAAGATCATGATGGAGTGCTGAGGTTAAGGAGGAAGATCTCGTACAACAAAGGTTGGTTTCAAACTTGATGCAGTGTGAAGCGAATCTAGACATGGAGCTGTGGTGCAAGGTGGAGGTTCAATGGTGACAAGTTGACGAGGTGAACTCGCAGCTGGAGGGGTGGCTCGCGGACAGTTCGACGGTGGTGCCTCTCCGAGCGATGGTTTTTTTGGGTCAGGAACTTTCATTTGCATCCTCACACTCTCCCAAAACACACAAGGAGAAAAACATATACTCATTGCTCAGTTGTAACTGTTTTTCTTATCTATAACAGATGTGGAGGACGTTAGACCCGAGTAACTCTACCCGAACTAAGCTGTTTTTTTATTGGATTGGTTTGGTTCAGGCTCGTAAAAAATTTAGGGCGCTACTATTGGCACCATGCAAAATACTATTGGCACCGTGTAGCTTTAAATTGATTTTTTTATTTTCGAAAATACCCTTTTCACTTACTTACCTTCTGCAAGTTTTTTACGCAACGTAACTTCCGGAGGATGAAATCCAGACACTTTTTACACATCCGGAATTCAAAATCCGGACACTTTTTACACATCCGAAAAATACTTTCCGGACATACCAAAAGTAACATCAGTAATAACACATCCGAAAAATAATTTCCGGATATACAAATTATTCCTCCAGAAAGTAAATTCCGGATATGTTAATTTTAACACCCCCGGAAAATACTTTCCGGACGTGCTTTACTTCATTGACGTGCTTTCTTTCGCCCGTAAAGTAAGCTCATTTGCCAATTATGTGTGAATCAAAAGACATGGAATATACTTGGGCCTTGGCATCAGTTTTATTAGAGTCCCCCTCTAACAGTAATGCTATGTTTAAATGGATTGAATGAAGTGATGAAAGCGTATTAAAACCGGGCCTTACCCATTGTATGTCCGGAAAGTATTTTTTGGAGGTGTTAAAATTAACACATCCGAAATTTACTTTCCCGAGATACAATTTATACATCCGGAAACTATTTTTCAGATGTGTTATTACTGATGTTATTTTTTGTATGTCCGAAAAGTATTTTCCGGATGTGTTAAAATTAACACATCCGGAATTTACTTTCCGAAGGTGTAAAAAGTGTCCGGATTTTGAATTCCGGATGTGTAAAAAGTGTCTGGATTTTATTTTCTGGAAGCATCCAAAAATTACTTTCCGGAAGTTACGTTGTGTAAAAAACTTGCAAAAGGTGAGTTAGTGAAAAGGGTATTTTCGGAAATAAAAAAATCAATTTCAAACTGCACGGTGCAAATAGTATTTTGCATAGTGCCAACAGTAGCTCCCATAAACTTTTCGCAAAAAGTTTGATGAATGGGCTACTTCTATCTATTATGGAGCAGAATTGAACAGAACTCAGCAATGCAAGGTTGAGACTTGAGCTGTCAGATTAAAAGATTAAAAGAAAAAATAAATAAATATAGATTTGTGCAAATGTTACTTAAATAGCATTTTATCTTTATCAAAGTTTATTAATTTTTGTCATCATTTTCAAAAAGTCCCATTTTTTTATAAAAATTTTTTTAGGTGTGTTGGGACCCAGGGGCTCACCGGGGCCAGAGCAGGCCTTACGAGCACGGCTCAAAGAGCGCTTAGCAGTTTACAAATGTACTTACAGATTACCCACCAACGAAGTCTTCACATTGGTAGTGAGATTCGAACTCACGATGACCTTGTGAGTTATGAGTCGTATCCTTACTAACTGGAGGAATCTTCATTAGTTAAAAAATCCCATTATTTGACCATTATATATATTTTTTTATAAGCATTTGAACATTATATTTGATATTATATTATCTTTATCTTTAAAATCAAAGGGATGTCATATGACATCCTTTTTTTAATGTTCACACAAACTTTTCCATTTCATCATGCAGATGACTTGTTTAATTGTATTCATCTGATCCAGTGATGCAGACTGATTTTTTATTTTTTATTTTTATTCTCAATTTGTGCTAATACATACTTACCAGCTATTTTAAATATGTATACTTGTATATACTGGCGTGGTGCATATAGTGTTATTAATCAATGAATAATTTTCAAGATTCTAAGTCATTGGTGATGCATAATAGCAAACAGCCCTTGAAGCACTCAACGTGCCTTGCAAGGTGTGCTATTTTTACCGATCACCACCATCGTTTTCCATTGACTATCCTTAAGAAGACTCTATGGACCTTAATTTTCTATTTTTTTGTTCATTGACTTGGCCTGAGCAAACACAAATGGGACCTTAACTCTTGAATTTTATAACTGATAAAATTATTTTCAATTTCTAATTTTTGGGGAATTTTTTATTTTATTTTATCTAAGGAAAGATGTATAGACTATAGTAGACCTTATATTAAGGGGAGAAGGATAGAATGGAATAAGAAAGTGGTGAAATGTATTGCGAGACCTTAAACTCATACACCTATAATTCATATCTCATAGTTTAAGAGTGGATTTTTTTTTTTATAGGCCAATGTTAGATAATAAAGGAAATGTTATAGGAATTTTCTTTAGCAACTCCATATTGTATTTGTTCGGAATATCTATAATGCTTCCAAGGAAGACTAAGTCAATTTAATTTTTTTTTTTTATATGACTTGAAAAGTTATCATCTAATTCTTTTGACATTTTTTCTATAAACTAATTATTTGAACTTTTCTTTAAAAAAAAATAATAATAATTATTTGAACTTCTGCCTTAGGTCGATGAAGATATATATGTGGATTAATAAAATTTATCATAGAACTTATCAAAAGCAACTGCTATTACATTTTTTTTTCATAGACAGTGGTCCATACAAAGAATCATAAAGATTTTAATTGATAATATTTACACATACTAAAACCCACACACAAATGTACAGTACATCTAAAAAAGAGAAAACTCAATGTAGAGTATGTTCATGTGTAAGAGATATAAACAGGATTTAATCCAAATATCTTGCAAAAATTGCAGAAGTTTTCTCTAGGTGAGATAACTAGCGCCACAGCAATTAGTGTTACTAAAAGTTCTTATATTTGCTAGAACAACAAGAAAATGTCGGACATAAGATCACAAAAAGTTAAATATTCTAATAAGAGTAATAATACCTGTACAAATTTATACTTCTAAACTTTTCACATATTGACTCAAATTAGGAGATAACATCTTCCACATAATTTGAGCAAGAATTTTTTTTCCTTCTAATAATATCAATTATTAATAAAAACAAAATGACACTCTCATCTCAATGTTCCTATCTTTCTCTGTGTCTGTTAGTCCCAAAGACAGCACCATAAGCATAGTAGTTCCCCTGACTCTGTCCACCACCTCACTCTTCCTTTCACCTGTCGTTTACCCTCTCTTTACGTCACAGCTATCTTGATTGTGAAACACAAACCTCTCCACAATAAAAACATTCCACCAAAGTTCTCTCTCTCTCTCTAACTCTAACCAAAATTTTCCAATTCAACTTGTAAGACCAAGACTATTGCAAAGTCTTTGTGCACTCGCACGTCCTCCTTATATCTCTTCTTCTTTTGTTTCTAAGTACCAAATACCAATAACAATTCAACCCCACGATGAAACTCTGCATGGCTTTTCAGAAAAACTCCATAGTTTCTCTCTTTGTTTTATGGTTGTTGTTCCTTCTGAGCTATGTTGATGGGAGGTTTGTGGTGGAGAAGAGCAGCATCAAGGTGCTATCTCCACACAAGCTGAGGTCAACGCATGATGGTGCAATAGGCAACTTTGGTCTTCCAGATTATGGAGGATTCATTGTTGGCTCTTTGGTTTATCCTGATAAAGGGTCTAAAGGGTGCCAACCTTTTGAGGGTGATAAGCCCTTCAAGTTTAGGTCTTATCGACCCACTATTGTTCTTCTTGATCGTGGAGGTATTTTAATTTCTTCATTCATCATTGACTTTTGGTTTATGATAATTTGGATTCTATCATCAAGCTTAAAATTTCATTGATCATCAGCATGTTAATTTAATGTGACCTTTCTAATTATTGGTATTTTATTTCATCAACCTCTCGATCATCCTATGCACTTCTATTTTTCCTGTTTAATTTAATTTACTTATTTGTTTATTCTTTTGGTTCTAATTCTGAGATAAGATATATCTATCTGCATGACATAAGGTGTAGTTAATTACTTAATTTGTTGATTAGTCGCTTTTTTGTTTTGATTTTTTAAAGGTTACAATAGATTAGACTGTTGGATTGTCACTTTTCCCATTTTCTTTGAATTTCTTTTCCTTTTAAAGTGAAATAAAGGTTACTATAGCAATCCACAAATAAAGGAGGAAAATTTAAAGCTACTTTGGACATTGGAAAATACTGTGTATATCACAATTAAAGTCTTACCCTTTCCCTTTTGTTTTTTGTCATCATTTCCCCATAATTTAACTTTGCAATTATGTCTAGTTTATAGGGTTCTCTAATTAATCCTATTTAAGTTCCCCTACCCAGTTCCAAATTGCATAATGTTTTAAAAACTGAACTGGAAATTGAACCACTAAGACCTTCTAGTCATGATTCGATTGATTCAACCGATTAAATTGTTGATAGAACTGAAAAATATTTGGGCAAGAGACATAAAAATTCATTATCCAACCGGCTCAATCGGCTAGTACGGTCTAATTTTCAAACATCAAAGTTGCTTGATAAAAGCTTCAAGCATCTATTACCATTAAAATTCTTTGAATCCTGGTTTCATGATGCTTACTGGCAAAGTTATTTGCACTGTACTTGTAGAGTGTTACTTTGCCTTAAAGGTATGGCATGCCCAACTAGCTGGAGCTGCAGCAGTTTTAGTGACTGACAGCATTGAGGAGCCTCTAATAACCATGGATTCTCCTGAGGAGAGCAAAGATGCTGATGGCTACATTGAGAAGATTGGAATTCCATCAGCACTAATAGAGAAATCCTTTGGTGACACCATGAAGGAAGCTTTAAAAAACAAAGATGAAGTGTTGCTAAGAATAGATTGGAGAGAGTCAGTACCTCACCCTGATAATAGAGTTGAGTATGAGTTTTGGACCAACAGCAATGACGAATGTGGAGTTCGTTGCGATGAACAGATGAATTTTGTGAAGAATTTTAAGGGTCATGCTCAAATTCTTGAGAGGGGTGGTTATACCTTATTCACTCCACACTATATAACTTGGTATTGTCCAAAACCTTTTATTCTTACCAGTCAGTGCAAGTCTCAATGTATAAACCATGGGAGGTATTGTGCACCGGATCCAGAGAAGGATTTTGGAGAGGGTTATCAAGGGAAGGATGTAGTGTATGAAAATTTAAGGCAGCTTTGTGTCCATAGAGTTGCCAATGAGAGCAACCGGTCATGGGCCTGGTGGGATTATGTGACAGATTTCCATGTCAGATGTTCTATGAAGGAGAAAAGATACAGCAAAGAGTGTGCTGATGATGTCATGAAATCATTAGGTAAATGCTACTATTTGATGTTGATATGCATTGGATTGTGTTGTTTTCTATTCTTTTTTTTGTTAAGTTTAATCTCAATTCCACAGATTTGCCTATTGAGAAAATCAAGAAATGCATGGGTGACCCTGAAGCGGATGTGGAGAATGAAGTGCTAAAAACCGAGCAACAACTCCAGGTCATATATTTCATATTTACTGCTATTTATTTTTCAAATTCAAAAATTTGTAAGTTGTCATCAAGATATAAAGGCTTCTTCTGTATGAAGCATTAGATCCAAGTAATTTACAGAGCTGATTTTTGCTTGCATATCAAATAAAATAATTTGCCTAATCTTTTGTTTCATTTGTAATATTCAGATTGGGCAAGGATCTCGTGGCGATGTCACCATCTTGCCAACATTGGTTATAAACGATGTCCAATATCGAGGTTAGTTACTTACTAGTTTTGACCTTTGTTGGCGAGAGACCTATCTATTGTATTATTGAATTTGGTTATCAAAATGCAATTATCATATTTGCAGAGTTGAGAATTTAAGGCAAAACTAATTGTGCTCTGAATCTATAACTATTATGTCTTTTTTTGGTTCATCATGTTTCACTGGGTTGACAACTGAAAAGACACATGAACTTACTTTTAACCATGTGATCATTTTGTCTTCTACCTAGAGCACCATCCAGCCACCATGATCACCTTCCAAGCATGTAAAACGGAACACATTTTTCTGTTGATATAAAAGGACTTGTCTCATTTTATGAAAATAGTTACACACACTAATGGAAGTCTAAAGTTTCATTATCTAGCTTTGCCTTGGCTTTTATCTGTGAATTTTGGTTTTTGTCTCACCTTTTATAATATTGAAAATGTTGTTATCTTTCTCACTTGAGGCAGATGGCTGAGGTTTACTTTTGCTTCTCTATAATCATCTTCCATTGCCTCAACCCTTGTCTATGTATTGCTTTCACTATATCCTTTTGGTTTCAATTGATTGGCTAACTGAATCTGGAAATCTTTGTCACCTGTGTAATGTAGTGCACATGCATTATACTTCTTCAACTATCCTTTCAGGAAAATATCTGTTATATTAGAATTCTAAAGTTTTATTTTGTTTTGTCTAAAGGAAAATTGGAGAGAACTGCTGTCCTGAAGGCTGTATGCGCCGGATTTAAGGAGACTACTGAACCTGCAGTTTGTTTAACTGGAGGTTGGTGTGCTTAATATTTCATTATATGAACTGCACTGATGATGAATCTCCTAGCTCTACAAATATACTGTGAATGTGCTATTCTGAACTTTTCATACTGTTTTGTGTTTATAGATATGGAGACTAATGAGTGTCTTGAAAGAAATGGAGGATGTTGGCAGGACAAAGATGCTAACATAACTGCTTGCAAGGTATAGATATGGAAATTCTATTACCACATTTCTCCCAATTAGTATCACTTACGTAAGATTCTATAAATATACATACGACGGTCCATGTGTGTTTGCTTATGATTTGCTGCAAGTTAAACCTTTGTTCTTTGTCAGGATACTTTTAGGGGAAGAGTTTGTGATTGCCCTGTTGTGAAAGGTGTTCAATACAGGGGTGATGGTTATACATCATGTGAAGGTAAGCCTTCAACCAATTTAAGAAACTGGGCATTCCTCTGCCTGTTATTTTATAACACCAGAATATTATATTCTCTCATCTTATAAAATTTGGTAGCTATTGAAGCTAGAGATTAGACATTTCCTCCATGGTTTGGAATTCATCCTATATGCAACTTTCATATCAAACGTTTGAGAAATTCAGTTCACATTGTAATCTGAAATCTGAATCCCAGTAGTACATATTTACTCATAATTGGACTACAAAATGGATGTGAAGATCTGTGAAAATGTCTCCCCCTAGACATTATTTTTTTTATAGGCTAGATCCTTTTATTTCATTAAAATTAAGGAAAATATGAATTCACCTTGTGTATTTCATAATAATTACTATTTATTTATTAAAGATTGTCGGGCCAATTTTCACTTTATGAGCACTAGCTTTATTATAACAAAAAAAAAAGATCCATCCATAAGTTATGAGCAAATGAAAGTATTAATGCACAAAGGAAAACATAGCTTGGTTTGGCAATTTGTGTACCTCCACCCAGTCAAATCTTTCCTAATCAAATTACAATACAAATACTCACTCTTTCAAACCCAAAACCCAATTAAATTCAGTACACTCACAACTTTTATCACAAATTATCTCGCTATCTTTGTTCTTTCGTTGCTAGTTGCTACCTTCTCTGCTTGTTATATGTCGCAGTTTTCTATGATTAAAGCCACTTGTTTTACTAATGTATTCAAAGTGATATGCTCTTTTTATGATGTTGCTGAGATGTTTTTACTCTTTGCCTTATTTGGCAGCTTTTGGACCTGCAAGGTGTTCGTTAAACAATGGAGGTTGTTGGTCAGAAACTAAAAATGGATTAACTTTCTCAGCTTGCTCAGTTCAGTACTGCTTAACCTAATCTTAGATTTTTTTTTCTCTCCCTTATAGTTTGTTCGTAATAGATTTTTTCTATCACTTTACTTGACATGCTTCAAGGCTTACCAAATTCCCATTTTTGTATAAAGGAGTCCAAGATAAATGGCTGTCACTGCCCTGTTGGGTTTCGTGGGGATGGTAAGAAATGTGAAGGTAATCTTTGTTCCATGGTGGCAATCAAATCATTCAGTTGTCTTCTTTATATGATCAGTTTTGAAAATATATAACTCTTTTCTAAAATTTCTATTTTGATCCGATTCAGATGTTGATGAATGTAAGGAACGAAGTGCTTGTCGGTGTGATGGCTGTAGCTGCAAGAACACTTGGGGTGGTTATGATTGCAAGTGCAAGGGAGATCTTCTGTATATGAAGGAACAAGATGTTTGTATTGGTAAGATATTAAAGTCTAACTATGAAAGATTCTTGTTCGAGAAATAGCTGAATAGCATCCTGTGGAATTTAAGTGGCAAAGTAATTAGTAGTCAACTTAACATTCAGCATGAAACTCTAGATCTTTTTAATATTCCAATCCTAATAGCATCAAATGCACTGAATTTTTAATCAAAATCGACTAAAAGATCATCAGGATCTTTACATGTTTATTATGGTGGTTTAATTACAATGACTACAATAGTGCATTATACAAATATACAAACATATTATTTCATTAGATTTTCGTGGTAGCAGAGAGATTAGGTGTCGCCACTTGCCTTATATATATGCATGCAGTAAGCTTAAATAAAAAGAACTGCCCATAATTTTTTTAACATGAATGGAATATGATATGAACGAGCAACATAATTACTGAAGGTATTGTGTAGCTTGAGAAGTTTTCTGTTTCTTTTCACAATAACAAGTTGTTTATCTTTTCAAAGATTATCTGCAACATTGTATTGTCACTGCTTCATCCAGTGACCAATTTGATACCATTAAAGAGATGAAACTCTACTACTCATATGTTCCTTGCAAATTGGCACTACTTTAAGCATCTACTATTAGCCTTTTCATTTTAAGAAATTAAATTTCCTGCAGCTCAATCACCTGTTTTCTTTCATGATCTTCTTTTAATGGCTTGTGAAACCAAATTTGTATCATTCTACTTGTAAATATATGGCATTTGATGGCTGCTTGTTTCTATTACTTTTGTCAATTCTTTATCTCACCACCCTATCAAGTTGCTCATATCCTAGATTGATGTTATGGAAATTTTAAATTACTCTCAACTCCTGTCTAATTGGGACAGTAAATTTTGTTGTTGGGATCAAAGTACATGATTAGATTTTTTTTTATTTTTTTTAATCATGCAGAAAGAAGTGGATCAAGCTTTGGACGGCTTGTCGCGTTTTTGGTCATAGCAGTTGTTGTTGGTGCTAGTCTAGCTGGATACATATTCTACAAATACAGGCTCCGGGTAAGCCTAATTAATTCTCAACTGCATATGTATACATCATTCATGTTAAACTTGATATCCAAATTAGCACCATATTTAATTAACTCTATCCCCTTTTTGTAGTCTTACATGGACTCTGAGATCATGGCTATCATGTCACAATACATGCCACTGGACCAGCATAATAATGAAGTTCAAGTTGAAGCTCAACCTTTACGACAACAAGGCACTGTATAATATAAGGTGAGTCTCATCTCTTCACCTTAACAACTATTTTGCTTCCTTTGAGATTGCTTGGAGAACAATCTTCTTATTTAACCACTATTTGCATTCCACAGACATAATAAGCTAATAATAGCTGAAGGGTCCAGTTACACAGTAGAATCCACATGAGAGAGGGATTATAATCAGGATTGGCTATGCATTTGAAACCATTTGACACTGAAGGAAGGTCCAATTACTTTACTGTAGGATAATCATGTGAACTATTGCATGCATACAGAAATTTTCTTTAGAGAATACTTTCAGTTTTTCATAGTTTGTAAATAGAACTTTTTTTAGATGTAAATTTACACCCGAGATATAGTATAAGGATTCGCGTGATGAACAATGAATGAATCAATGAATCAATTCACCAATCCATGATTCACCCGAGATGTAATACACTACTCTGGTTCTATAGTGTGGCCTAAATTATAATCTATGGTTCACCAATCGAATATTTCACTCAGCATTTTGCCTAATCTCTTAAGGATATTGACTAATTAATAGCTCGTTTGGACGTATTCTGAATAGAATTAAAAAAAAAAAAACTTTTGTTCATTTTTAGCATGATTAAATGAATTTAAAAAAAAAAAAAAGCTAGAAAAAACACAAATTATGCTTTAATTTTTTAAGATGGATTTCGAAGCTTGTGGAATCTTATTAACAAAATTGGCAAGTATACCAAGTCATTACAATTAATAAAGTGATAAGTTTCATATCAAAAAAAATAAAGTGATAAGTAAGGTTGTCGATCCTACGAAGATTGTATTTCAAGTACCAATTCGCAAAGTAATCATTATTTGAGCTTACAAATGAATAAATGAATGAATTACAATGATTAACAATGACAAAAACAGAACAAAGAATGAAAGGTAGTGAGTCTAATGACAGGTGCAGTGGATTAACTGTGGTTATGGATAGAATCTGCTCAACTCTCCTCTTATTCAATTCATTCCACTCTCAATTCAAGCAACATTCATCCAATTGTTGTTTAAATTCACTATATTAGACTAGGTTCAATTACTTGATACAAAACCCCTTTGATTCAAATCAAGAACCCTAATTCCTTAGGTCTTCTCAACAAAAATCAAGCATTAAGCAAGAAAATTCACAAGAACAATCAATCATCAAGTCCAATCCCTAGGATCAGCACAATTATGGTGACTAACTTCAAATTCCAATCCAATAACCAATTTTCCAATTGTGATAATGAATCTGAGAACAATTCAAGGGCGATCAATCCAAGAAAAGCATTTACCATAGTAGCAACAACTCAATTTAAATGAATTAATACTTGAATTAAGAGAAAAAATTAATTTACACAAAAATCAAATCAAGATTCATCTTCCCTAACCCTAGGGCTTCAAAAATACATGATAAAATTCAGAAAAACAAAGAAAGGAGTGTGAGAATAAAAAATAAAACCCATTAGATTTTCAAGATTTGCTCTCATGAGCCTTGAACCTCCTTAGGAACCAAGGTTTCACATCTCCTCTATGCTTTCACGTGCCCAAAGAATGAGAAAATTTTCCAAAATCTGCTACATTCGCACTACTTATACTGTCAGAAGAAACTATCAACGCATAACGCAAAACTGCCAGCGTTGAGTGCTAGGTATACAATGCCATCAACCATCCCAGAGCTGAGTACTAGAATGACAGAGGTAATTCTTGTGTCGAACGTTGAGCGCTAGATATCTGCGTTGAGCGCTATATATATACCTCCAGAATACCTTCTTCAATCTTGCTTCTCCATTTGGCTCGTTTGCAACTTATTCCTTCATCAAAAATTAAAAAGCATAAAGAAAATGTATAAAATTTCTATTTCTTCTACGGAATTCACAATGAAGGAAAACCATCAAAACACAACAACTTCTATCTACTTCCTAGTCTAAATCAATGTAATTATACAAAATATATTATATCAATCTACATAAAATGTGGATTTATCAAAAATTATTTTTTTAATCTCATAGAAAAGCTGTGTAGAAATATTTCTAGATTTTAAAAAAGTGCTCTTCTTGCATTTTTAAATCTAAAAAAATTACTTTTTGAATACTATATTTATATAAAATAAATTTTACTTTTTTAAAAGATTTTTTAAAAAGAAAATTAATGCTCGTCCAAACTTATCTTGAATAGCATGAGGACTCGAAAGTCCTAACCATGAGTACCCTGTAACATGAATTGCTAAAGGTATAAATAGGAATTGAGGAAGTTCATTTTGTAAGCCAAGCATCAGCTTAGAACTAAGAAGATATGAGACAAAAAGGTGTTGATTATCTAGTTGTATTCCTCACTTATAATCACCATTTTGAGAATTTACTTTACTTCTTGCCCACCACATAAGATTCTTCAATAGGTATCAAGAGCCATATGTTCTAGGGACCGAATGAGATGCTAGAAAGTTGAGATACATCAAGAAAGTCTAATAGTCAATGACTATAAGTGGAGGTGCCAAATCAATGATACTAGTGGATATGCTCGCATAGAGATCGGGTGCATCTAATAAACTTGTTGATTGGGAGCATGCTTTCTTATTATTACTTAAGAAAGTTATAACAAGCCGTTATGATGGTAGATTTTATTTTAGTTAATAGCATCAAGAAACTCTACAACCAAAATTATATCACTCGATAGACTTGCATAAAATCATATTTGCAAGGTTGTTGGAGTCCCACATTGGATAGAGATATGGCTTGATGAATGTTTATAAGTAAGGGGCAACCCTCACCTTACAAGCTAGCTTTTGGGGTTGAGTTAGGCCCAAACCCAAATTCTAAGATGGTATCAGAGCCTATCCTAGATCCGTTGGGCCACCCGCAGATGTCCAGTCCTGCAAACTTCACGCTCTAGATGTCCAGTCCTGAGCGTGAGGGGGTGTGTTGGAGTCCCACATTGGATAGAGAGGGCAACCCTCACCTTACAATCTAGCTTTTGAGGTTGAGTTAGGCCCAAACCCAAATTCTAAGAAAGGTCAAGATTTATGGAAAATGGTCTAAGAAAAATGATGAGACCTATAAATTTTGAAAAATGAACTAATTAATGTTTGTCATTTAATATGATTTGACGATAAATATGCAGTTTAGAAAAGTAAAGTCATTATATTTGAAAACTTATGAATTAGATGTTGCTTCCAATATCAATGATGATAGAAAAGAGAACTTGTACTTATTCATGACTTAAAGCCTGTAGTGTATATAGAAGTTTCATCATTGCGATCCAATACTCACCCAAGACTGTATCACACATGAGTGTGCTTCATTATTTTCATATATTGTATGTCAAGTTGAAATGAATATATCATATATATGCAACCAATCAATGCATGTGAGTAGGAAGTCAAGATCGGAAAAAGAAAGTTAAGATTGGAGAGAAAAAGAACATTGGTATAGTCGTGCGAATATCATTTCATACATCTAAAATTTCTGAATATAAAAATACATAAACGTAAAATTAAAGGTCAAACAAAACACAATATTATTGCAATATCTTGAGTTCTTGACCAAGTGTTATCCAATACATAAACTTTATGCTATGATTGTTTTATGTCCAATAGCTACCAAAAAACGATAAACATCATTCATTTGTTCCATGTCTTTGAGCAAGATTATGGCAAAAGCACATCACGGACAATTCAAAGCAAACTTTATGTTTTGGACTGTGCTGTTGAAAAGCGTGTAGACAGATGTCAGCGTTCCCACTCTTACCTCTCCCATTGTTGATCCACCAGAAATCAAAATCTGAAAAGCCACAGTTAAAAGCGTGCCTCCTGTTCTAACAACATTTTCAGTTTCAAATGCTTCAGAAACTGCACGAGCATCCCCGGTGATGGTGAACCCTGAGGGAAGAATAGGTAGTTTTGAAGAGTCTTGTCCTCTTACAACCTCATCCACGTTTGATTCATCTATCGGTGCAAATACAACATATGATACCAAGGGATCTTTAAAAGTTTCTTGGAAAATCGCCATATTGGTCTCGCTACTCACGGAAGGCTGCTCCACATGAACGATCAAATGATTTTATTAAACGAGTATATTTGATGTTATAACAATATAATGTTGGGAGATTCTTAAAAAAGTAAATTCAATGCCGCAGAGCGCAAAGATAATGAGCGAGAATATCATTTTTTGATAAAATTAAAAAAAGTGATGGTAAAGTACCTTTAGAATTGATATACGATTGCCAACATCAGATCCAATTGGGATGTGCAAGACCTCGCACACTGGATTTCCATAAGCAAGAGTATCCCACTGCAAGAAATGTAACAACTATATTTATGATCCTCTAATGCAAGGCTAAAATTCACTGGCAAATAAAAGTTACTCTAATAAGTAAAAGGACTATTTAATTAGCTTAATTTATGAACCTCATATCGTCTATTCTCGTCTCTAAATAAGTCAAAAACATTATGAGGTGGGACGGGAAGCCAAATGGAGCCTACAGCACTAACAACAATGCCATCTGGTTGGCCTTGTGTCGTGTTGCGAACGTACATATTGACCCCATTGTTATTTGCCACGGGAATGCATGAAAGGTTTGCTTTATAACTTGAGGGGTTCAAAACTCTACAGAAGCTCTGAACCATTCGATGAGAAAGATTCGTCAAGCTCATTTTTCCTTGACGTTGTAAAGTAATCACTGAAAACAATAAATGACATAAGTTATCTATAAACACATAATGGACCTAAGTGTCAAATCAATAAATGAATATAGGTAACAAGGTTCGGAGAAAAGATGAGAGATAGTAACCTCCTTCAGCTTCTTGATCAGGTGTATTTTCATTTGTTAAACAAGCAATTTTATCACACGTTCTTTGGAGTGCCATTAGCCACCTTTCTGCTCCATATGCAACATTGTTGCAAGCAAGATTTCTGTATAGCAAGTTTGTTTGGGTCATATCATTCATTTCCACATGTTCAACCCAAGTAACCTAGGATAATAAAGCATTAATATTATCAGAAAAGTTATAACATATAGCATCAAAAGAGGATCAAAATAAGACCAAACAATATATGAGCATATGAACAGTATTATAAACCATGGAGAGTACTTATTATAATTAAGAATAGCACTAGTTAGTAGTATGGTAGAAATTTTCGTAACTCAAACTTCAAATAGCACCATAAAGTTGAATTTATGCTCGTCTTCAATGTATGAAGATACTTGGCTAGGGATTTTTTGTCACACATGATGACATATGTATCCTACTTCGAAAGGGCAAATTCTTAGGAAGACCAAAAGTTTGGGAATATTATGTATCTATATTTTTTGTTCACGAATTGACACATGTATGTATTGCAGTTTGAATACGTAATCACTATATAAATTATGAGTTTCACACTGATAGTGTATACTACTTTAATCATTTTTTATATAGTATAAAACATATAAAAATGATGTGATATTTTTTACGTGCAAATAACATCTCCATAACGTACTCACCGTGGAAGTAGTTCCTGTCACCGTTTCACGAATCATGCATCCAGAGGGAAGCCTCCTAGAGCGGGAAAGAGGGATGGGCCTTCCTTCGAAGGAATCAAATGTCACATCACTTATCAACCACGAACCAACTTCAACTTGTTTGCAATAGCGAAGGAAGAAGAATTGACGAGGTGGAATTAGAGGTGAAAGCGCATGCATCTCTTCATACATCTGTATGTAGAGAAAAAAGTGTTGAGTTGTTACCAAATTAATCTAGAAACTATATCAAAGGCACTTATTTTATAATGCAACAAGGGGTGCAAGAAATTATACCAACTGAAGAGCCCCACTTCGAGTTCCCAACAAACCGGCATCAATCACTTTGATTGTGTCTACTTTTGAAACAAATGTTGGGAAAAGAGTAGCCCATTTGTCCTGCAAAGAAGAGTACCATGCTCTTATATATACTTGATATATGAATAAGACATTAATTTATTATGTTATTAGTTTATAGTATAATAAAGTCCTTAGAATAAGCTGTTCATTTAATGAGATATTTAGTATGGAACTTATATGAATGTATATATTATTATATCTTTTTTCAATATAGATTCTTTTATGGTAAAAAGAAGTTTAGGTTGAGTACGGAGTCTCTTACCATTTTAAAATTCGGGTAATTTATTAATATTACAACAAAAATTTATAGTAAAAATAATATAATTATATATTGATTACTAATAACTAATAAGGAGTTCTTCAAAAAAAAAAAAAAACTAATAAGGAGTACCATAAATCAAACCCAAGTTATTTTTGACAAATTTTCAACATAGATAATCGTTGTAAAAATGTAAATATCAAAGAGAGAGGGGGTTATATTTAACAAGAAAAATAAGAAATCTTAGAAATCAAAACCAAGCTATGCTGTAGTCATGAATATGGTCAACAACATAGATAACTATTGTAATAAATATGGAAATATCAAAGCGTTAGGGGTATATTAATTAAGTTATTAATATACACTAAAAATACGTAAAGATTTTTTTACCGTAAAAAAGTAAAAAAAAAAAAAAAAAACTATTTATGATTAGATGTATATGTAGAAGGATTTTGTACTATAAGTATATAACAATTAAACTCATGTTAATAGTTAATATAACAAGGAAAAGAGTTATATAATTAGGTGCTAACCGAATCTAAGAACATCTCAACCAATTGTATCCCACCCATGTTCACTGTTTGTGAATATTTTGAAGATTCATCACGAGCGTCGAGGCTTTTGAAGCTATTAGAGCTAGGAAACATTTGCTTATATGTTTCAGTTACAAGAGCAAATCGCGTATCATCAGAAGACCTGCTCCATAAGGGCTCATTGATATTCACAAGCCTAAGCAGTTCATCCATAGCTGCAGTTGCAACCTCTAACATTCGTGCTTTTTCCATATCAACAGTTTCTTCACCATCTGTCTCTGGGTTGGGGATTAAATTAATAATCATCATCATCATTCAAAATTGAAATGCTTGAATAATAATTTTGATCAAGAATATTAATAATTAATATCAGATTCTAGATTCACCAGACACTGTAACCGACCTGGTACAGATTCTCGGGTTGGAGCCTCTGGTTCAGGTTGAGATATCTGTATTTCCATGAGGCTTGCAAGATGGTTAGAAATGTTCTCATAGTGAAAAAGCAATAAACAAAACTAATCAAATTAATGTGCGATTCAATCAAATTATTTAACTTTTAGCTGGGCATTTTCTCCTTAAGCAGTTTTTGTAAGTACGAGCTCTTCTTCTTCAAATGGTGGACCCACAAGAGGGGGCAAAGTGAGCATTTTAAGGCCGTTTGTTTTGTTAATAGTTTCTCATTTTTATTTTCTGTTTTTATTAAAAATTACAAAAATATTATTTTATTTTTGATCTGTTTTTTATTTTCAAATATTTCTATAGGAAATAATAAAAATAATTTTATATTATTAGTGAAAATATTAAATAAAAATTGGAAACTAAACGAAAAAAAAAAAAAGAGTTTTCACTCTATATTTTTTCATTCTGAATCCAAGTTGCAATGTTAAGGATATATTTGTTTTGTTTTTAATTTTCTGTTTTCATTTCCTATTTTCAGAAATAATTATAAAACTGTCATCTTGTTTTTAATCTGTTTCCTATTTTCAAAATTTGTACAGGAAACATGGAAAATAATTTTTTCTATTTTAACTGTTTGTTGTACAAATCTTTAAAAACAGAAATCAAAATGAAAATAATGTGTCAACTTTATAATTATTTTCTAAAACAGGAATCTGAAAAGAAAAAGAAAGCAAGCAGTATGCTCGCTCAACCCAATTCAGAAGATATCATATATGATTAGATCTACTTGGCTATGCAGGTATGAAAGAAATTTTCATTAAGGCTTTGTTTGTTAGAGTAAAAAATGGCAAGAGAGAAAACAAGAAGAGAGAAAATGAGGAGAAAATACACTTTTCTCTTGTTTGGTGGAGGAGAGAAATAGGGAAGAGAGAAGAAAATTGATGGGACCCACCTCAAAGAGAAGAAAATGGAAGAGGGAGATAGTGTTTGATGTAAAATGACTTTTGTACCCTTCTTTTTGGGTTCTCAATCAATTATTTAATAAATTTAAATAAATTGAATTAAATTAATCATTTATTTAATTAAATTAAATTGAAATAAATAAAATAATTATATTAAACTAATAAATTTTATTTAAAATAAATTAAATCAGTTAAATTAATTTAAAGTATTTGATTAGTTAAAATAACTTAAATCAATTAAATTTAAATATTTTTATATTGATTTTTTAGTTAAGGATATTTTTGTCATTTTAAAAAAGAATTACTTTCTCTCTTCATATTTTTTATCCAACCAAACAAAGGAGAAAGAGAGAAAACACCTCTTTCTCCTCTATTTCTCTCATATTTCTCTTACACCAAACAACACATAAAATCTACACTATTTCTCACCATTTTCTCTCTTCTCATACTTTTTTTCACTTCTTTCTCTCTTCTACTTTTCTTCTCACAACCAAACAAAGCCTAAACGAAGTTTCATATGTACTACAAAAAAAAATGCATCATCACCTTTTCTTCTTGAGTCCTTCCTGGATGTTCGCACCGTTCCGAATATCTTCATTCAAAAAACAAATTACCCAATAGTTGTGAGTGTATTAATAGATTAAATAATAAATATATATAAATTAAAAGAAGAAGAAAAAGAGACAAATATAAGCTCGATTGGAAGCAAAAAATGCTCAATATGGGACAAAGACAAGTTGTCAAATTGACTAATTATACTGCAAATAGCAAATGACTAAAACCATAATATAAGGAGACATGTGATCGTGCAGGTAAAATTTTTTTTTTTTTTTAATGGGATAGACAAATTTATTAAAATAAAAGAGTACAAGAAATACTCTAAATCATACATAGACAAAGAAGCCTAAACAAAAAAAAGTATAGCTGACTGGGTAATTAATCTCAAATTCGATCGAGCAAATAAAAATTCAAAATTAAAACATAAAAGATTGTTAGCAAGCAAGGTTCATCTTACGTTTCAAGTTGAGCTTTCTGATCAGATTCCCCTATGTTTGAGTTTTGATTGTTGCTTCGCTTATCATCAAACTGATCAGCACCTCCCATTGAAAAATCCATTCTCAACCTAGATTTGTTAGGAAATGCACCTGCAAAGAATATAATGCCTCTTTATTTTTCTCTCTCAACCCTTTCTGAGTATGAGATTTTTTGTGAATTCGTAGTGCATTTTATAGCCCCTTCACACCTTAGATATATGTAGCAAATATGGAGTTTGCCATTGGATTCTTGTTTATGTGGGTAAATTGAAAAGTTTATTTTTTTTTCCATATAAGTATATATTTACTACCTACGAAGTTACTATTGTATCAATAATGGAATGTGAAATGTTTTGTTATAATATTATATTTGGGAGAATATTAATTGGAATCCCTTCCTATTGTATCAAGATAATTATAAAACAAAGATGGAATGAAAGGAAGTGTAGTCCCTTGCACATGGAATGGAAAAGGAAGGAAAAAAAGGAACAGAAGAGAGTAAAAAAAAAAAAAAACGTTTTATCCCCATCTGCTATTGTATTAAGACCTTATCTTGGCTAGATACAATATGATTAAATCTAATGTTTTAATTTCTAAAAAAAATATGTATGTTTTTACCCCAAAAAAAAATTTATGTATGAAAATAATTTTTTATACAGTATGAAAATACTTTTTTATTTGGATATAGCTAATTATTCATAAATAAGGGATACAGCATAGATTTATAATATTTTTTTAAATTTTAAGATTTAAAAACTACAATTATTTATTGTCCAAATTTAAGAGTTTTCACATACCTTTTCTCCCTTAGCTATTATTTTGTCTCCTTAATTTAACATTCATTTTTGTTTTTATAAATAAAAAAACTCGGGCCAAAATATATCCGTATTGAATTTACTTCCAATCTAAATTATTATACAAGTTTAATATTATGTGTAATTAATATTATTGGATGGATATATTAGTCCACATTCATGAAAGGCTAATACAATAAATTAGATTCCTTTTTTATGTTTTTTAAGAGTAGTCTCAATTAATCATTTAATCTGTATTATATTATATTATATATGGTAAAATTACCTTGAGAGTTAATTACAAATTTCTTTATATATATTATCTATATCTGTATATATAAAATTACAATATAATCAATTAATGAATATAAACTATTAAATATTAATTATGAAATACAGTGAATCGAATTAATGATATCATGTATATATTTATTTGTGTATTTATTCACTGTTAATTATGTAATTAAAATTAAGTTAAAAATTTATCAATAGAATTAACAAATTGAAATACTAATTTAAAATTATATAAGCTTTTCAATTTGTGAAATACAAGATTAATTTATTTCATGTATTGTATGGAAATATTAATAACTCTTAGAGCAATTTAAACGGGAGTTACTCAACTAGTTCTTAAAAATAAGTATTAGTTCTTGTGTTGCATGGTTAGAGAAGTGACATCAGGATGGTTACTTCTATAAACAACTGATTCTTATATAATAACCCAATAAAAAAGAAGAAAAAAAATAGAGAATTGCATCTAGCTACCTTGTGGGGCTCACTTGGTGATAGTTTTTAGAGTTTCAGAATTGAAGTGAATAGTTGCTTAAAGTAGGCTGGATTCTAGCATGAAGTGGGTTGTTTATGGGTACATCCGTGTACCACTAGATAATTTTTTTTAATTTTTTATTGGAAAACCCAATTCTACCCTTATCTACCTCCTTCAGTCCAACCTCCAACTATATCGCCGTCGTCACCTGCCACCCCACCACTGTCGCTGTCACTGCCCTCAACTTCTCCAACCACCAATTCTCCGACCCCTTCCCCACCTCCCTCTGTCGCCTCCCTTCTCTCTTATTCCCCTTGGTCTTACTCACGCACGAAATGAAATAAGCAAGGAAAGGAATGGAGGCGTTGACAGCGACTCTAATGGCAACGATGTGTGGTGAGGATTCTGTCCACGGTGACTCAGTGAGACATGTCTGATGGCTGTCGGTCCGCGTCTGGTTTGGTACTGGATGAAAAAAATTAGGGCCGGGTACACCAACAGTTCCCTCTCTCCCTCAAACTCTCAAACGGTTCCATCATCTTCCTATCTTACCAGGGCGAACGTGTCAGGGGGTCCTTGGCTGCAAGATGACGACGGACGGTCTCATCACCAAGCAGATGCGGGTCACCTGGCGAGATAATCCGCATTGCAAGTTGGTCTCCTTCGACTGCGACTCAGAATAAGGTTGCGTTCGTGAAGCTGCGACGCGCAATGGCGACAGTGGATGCTCACTAAACGGATGTGCATGATGGCGGCGATGGATACTATGCCCTCCTCCGCCTCTTTCTATTGTTGATTTATCATCTTACTTGTTTTTGCTTTTGGGTTTTATGGGTTTCATTGATGAGAGGATGGTGGGGTGGCGGATGGGTGGGGGTGGTTATTGCAGGTATTATTTTTAGTCCTTTCCCGACCTCCCCTACCAAGTATTCACACTATAACAGACAAATATTATTTTCACACCTAGACTCTTGAGGCTCTTACGAGTATTGTTTTCACACTGAGCCTCTCCATGCTCCAACACAAGTATTCTTTAATGGAACCTCTTCAAGCTGTACAAACTTAGAGAATGTTTATGAAGCAGAAGCTTCAAGTTACAACTTTGAAGTCAACCGGGTAACACTCAAAGAGTGAATATAAATGAAGGTTGGTATGACTGCAAAAAGAACTTCTTAATAAATACAAATGATTGAGCATGAAGTATTCTAAGAAAGAATGAAAGAATTTAAGAGCTTTGAAAGTACAACTCGTAATGAATATTCGTAGTTGTTAAGTTAAGTTGTTGCAAGTGCCTTCAATGTCTTCTTTATATATCCATCCAACAATAAAGTCGTTAAGGGGTATTCTTCATGGATCATTCATCCATTAATGCAAAAGAGTTGTTATGAGCTTCCATTTAATGTTTATGGTCGTTGGAGAGCTTCATAGTACAATTAACGTACATCTTTGCATATTTTATCAAAGTGCGGGCGTAGGTAAGAATAGGTGCGCAATTGCTTTTCTGGCTTAGACAGCACCAACTTTCTCTTTTGTGCAACATTGAAATATGACAAGTTAAAGTAGAAGTGTTTGCTGCATGCAAAAGGATTGTAACAGATGCTTTATACTTCTGTTTTTGTACTTGAGATAGCATATTTGAATTTGCATGAAGAATGTTGCTTGACTTTGAGTGAGGAGTCTGAACCGTGCTTTTAGACACATGGTCTTCAATTGTTCTGATTTTTGGATCAGACAGTTATCGCGCATCAGGACTTCAGAGCCATCAGTCAAACACTTGGTTTGGTTAATTCAGACGCTTGATAGAACATCAGACGCTTAGTTCACTTTTGATTATCTGACTGAGATATTCTAATTTCTGCACATTTAATACACTTGTTAGTAGATTTCAAATAGCTCACTTAGAATCATTTAACACACAAATGTTTGGATCCATCAAAATTAAGAGTAACAAAGCTTTAGACGCTTATAGACTCAACAAATTTGTCGTCCTTTATTCCACCTTCTTAATTGTTTAATACATTGCAACATTTAATCTATTCTATAGCAACACTCTTGGATGTGAAATAAAAAGAAATCGAAGCAAAGCCTTCCTTATAAATCATTATCTTTCAATAGTGATTATGTGTTCCTTTTTATTTTTTTTATCAGCAAAGAAAAATTGTATTGAAAAGGTTACCCTAACTCATATACAATATATAATGATTTCGATAAATAAATAAAAAATCCACCAAACTATTAAGAAGAAACTCCTACCCTTACAATACTAGCAAGAAAATACTAGATTACAAATAGACACCTATGCAAGAACCAAATCTAGACTACTAGTTGCCGTTGTACCTCAGCAAAAGTAAGTAAAAAAACAAAAACAAATTAAACCAACATAGAGTTTCTTGAGACTTCAGACTACTTTCCTTGTTTTCAATCCTAGTTGTCCTGGTTGATATTTGCTTGATTTACTTGAGATTGTTTGAATACACATGCATTGATCAAAGAGCAGCCGTTGCCAAAATTGTCACTAAGTAATTATCATTATAACACTTTAATTCTTATTGTTATTTTCCTTTCCTTTTTCTAACTAACATATCTTTCGTATATGTGCAGAAAGATTTTCTGGGTGAGAAAGAAATTCATGCTCAAGACATAGGTCTGGATGCCTATAATATCTGTGGATGTTTTCTTTTAGATTTTAGAAGAAAACTATTATCTTAACTTTTGTCACTTGATGAATTTAATTTAGTCTTCTTTATTTTGGAGTTATAAATGTAACTATTTTAAGACTTGTGACAAGTTGATGCAATCATATATGTTAGTATTATATATATATATATATATGTCGTGTTATAGTAGTATTTCGAGGTGCTCTCTACGGTGTACCTTATCAAAAGTGGTGTACCCACACACCTTAAAACATGAACAATTTGAACTATTTAGATTGCCACATGTAATAAGTTTTTTCCCCTGAATTCTTGAGTTGGTCAAAGTGTATATGTATTAGAACATATGGTGCTTGCATTTTTGTATTTGCACTTGTAATGTTTTTCTTTTAATAAAATTAAATTCATATTACTCCCTCCAGTCTATAATATAAGAAATAAATGAGTCTTTTTTTTTTGTCCAAAATATAAGAAACATGCATCAATTTTCACATATATTAAATGTTAATTTCCAATATTACCCTTATTAATTACTGTCATTAATTTTAGGCCATCAGAATATTAATTAAAATTAGAAGGGATGTTTTTTAAAATTTATACGAGTATTAATTACAATTAATTCATTCTGATACATTTTTTTAGTTGGTATATTTTAGGGTTTTGTTTTTTATATTGTGGATCGGAGGGAGTATTATTTTGATTTTGCCGATTCATATTATAGATCAATTCATTACTCTCTTAAAAAAATAATCTTAAAAATCAAATACACATAATCAATTTTTTTTTTTTATAAGCACATAACCAATTATTAAACTCAATATCATCATACGGATGAGAAATAATCACATTTGGTATTCTTATTTATCAGTCCGAAACTCTTTTAAGATTAATAAATTATTTATCTGTTTGGGGTTATTTTTACCACGTGGGGATATGTTTTTTAGACTAGTGTCATCCACGTGGAGGTGTCATCATATGGCAAATCCCATTACACCGACCAAAAAAAAAATGATTAATTTGTCTAGCATGAGTTTTGAACCCATGTCCTTTTTTTTTTAATAGGCAAATATTACTGTCTCTAGACTCGATTATAACTCGATTATAAGTAAAAAAAAAAATTTAGGCTCAAATATAAGCAAAATTAAATCAAGTCAACTCTATTTAATATCAGTATTCCAAAAATCAAGAAAATTAACCAATCCAATCAATTCTCCCTTTACTTTTCCAAGAACTCCCGAGATAATTAAAGGGTAATTTAGTAATTATAACTCTTTTTTTTTTTGCTACATAAATTAAGACAATTAAACTAAATTAACTAACTTCCTTAATAAGTGCGAAATTAGTTAATTTTGTTTATAATTGAGTCCGGAGGGAGTAGTGTGTTAATATTAGTATTTTTGTTAGTGGATGGGATTTGAACCTTCAACCTTCTTATTACTCCACCACTCCTTAAATCCCCCACCCCAACCACCTTTACCACCTTATGACTCCCTGAACCCATGTAATGATATCTAAAACGATCACCGTATATCAACCAAGGGCTTGTTTGTTTCCAGAATGCCAACGGAGAAATGGCTGAGATGCGGCTTCCCGAGGCACCTTAAACCAATTTTTTCAGAAGCAAAAAAATGGAGCGTTCGACCAACGGAGAACGCAAATGGAGAAATGGCGTTATACAAACATGCTACAAGTCATTTTGATTTTAATGTAGATAATATTGTACAATTTAATATTATATACTCCCTCCGGACTTAGGCAAAATTAATTAATTTCATACTTATTAAGAAAGTAAGTTAATTTAATTTAATTGTCTTGATTTATATAAAAAAAATGAGTTATAATTACTAAAATACCCTTTAATTGTCTCGGGAGTATGCAATGCTCTTGGAAAAGTAAAAAGTGAATTGGTTGGATTGGTTAATTTTTTTGATTTTTGGAACACTGACATTAAATAGAGTTGAGTTGGTTGGATTTTGCTTATAGTTGAGTCCACAAAATATAGATATTTTTTTGCTTATAATTGAGTCCGGAGGGAGTATCATTAATCGATGTAAATGATTTTTACAAAACTTAATAATATGTTTATATTAATATTATTTATAAACTAGAAAGGTACTCGTGCTACACACTTTTTTTTTTACTTTACTTTAATTAATTCATATGAAAATAAATATAGTTATATATTAATTTAATACGTATACATGCATATTTATTTTAATATTTATTATGGATACTAATTAGTCATATAAAAACAAAAATCAAGTATCTTATAAAATCTAATGCCATAAAGAAGAATATTAATCAGTACCCTAAGTGCCTTCATGACACTGATTAAGGATTTAAAAAAAATGTATTGGAAGTTGATGTATTTAATATGTTAAAAGGTATAACACTTAGTTTTTCAATGCAACATTTCATTTTCATAAATTCTTAACCTGACACTGGTTAGCAAGTCCCTACCATAAATATGAAATCAAGTATCATTCAATTTTACTTTAATATTTTTTTGGTATATCAATTATACTTTAATATAAAATACAACAAAAAACCAATGTGATATTGATCCAAGTGGTAAGGCGGTTTGGGTCCTTTAAGCATGTGGTCCTGAATTCAATCTGAATCCATATGTATGAAAAAGAATTCTTGGAAGGGGTTGCCCGCTTAGACATGTCACGGTACCCCAGGAGATTACCCTCTCATTATCGGGTGGGAGAACACCTCAAGATGATGTATTATACTTGTCTGATATAAATTTTTATCACATACTTTAATATAGTTTCAAGTTTTATGTTTCATGTAATTAAAATATTTATTATTTTACATAATATATACCTTAATACCATTATTACTTGTAAGCAAAGCTATATCAAAGAATCTAAATATAATTATTCATATTATCATTGATATGTTTAGATTAAAAAAAAAACGTTCTTGTTATACTTTATAGATATAAAATTTTTGAATTATTAACGAATATATGTGTGTGTGATAGTAAAAATTGCTATTATATAAAGAAATGGATAATTATTGTAAAAAACAAAAGGATAATTAGTACATATTCATCTAAAAAAATCTTTTATTCTAATTGTTTAAAACACTATTTTACTTTGATCAGTCAAAAAAATTTAAAATTTAAAATTTAAAAAACTGTGAAGTTATGGGTAATATATGTTGTTGTAAAAGTAACACATGTACTGATATAAAGGCTAAACATCTTTAGTTACTGTACATTATACGTGTCGGCACTATGTTATTACTTTTTTTAAAAAAATAAGTTTTTTTCCAATTTTTTTTTATAATTACATTTTTGTCTTTTTTTTAAAAATTTTTTTCCAGAATTTTTTTTTTTAAATGTTGTTTTTCAAAAAAATTTTATAATTTAATTTTTTAAATTTTTTTCCGAAATTTTTTTTCTAACTTACTTTTTTTAAAATGTTATTTTTAATTTTGTTTACATATATTTTGTTCTATTTATTTTTTTCCTAACTTTTTTTTATAATTTACTTTTTTCATTTTTTTACAACTTTTTAAATTTTAAAATAATTTTATAATTAATTTTTTTATTTTTTTTCAAATTAAAAAACTAAAAAAAACATAATTAAAAAAATTATTTAAAAAAATTATAAAAAAAAAAATATTTTTAAAAATTTAATTACAAAAATAAATATTTAAAAAAATAAATTAAAAAACTTTTTACTAATTATATTTTTATAATTTTTTTAAAATATATATTTTTTCCAATTATTTTTTCCTGATTATTTTTTATTTTTTTAAATATATTTTATCTAAATTTTTTTATAATTACTTTTTTTTTCCGAATTATTTTTAAATATTTTTTCTAATTACTTTTTTTTCCTAATTTATGTAAAAAAAATTAAATATATTTTTTTACTTTTTCCCTAATTTTTTAAAAAACCTTTTTTTTTGCTACATTCTTGACTTTGTTTTTTTTTTCTATTTTAAATAATAAATCTATATCTATACTAATTAATAAGGGGAAATTCTGATTTTATTGTAGCACAATCACATGTCAAGTTATAGAAATTTTTTATTATTTTTTTAAAAATAATTAGAAAAGAATTTTAAAAAATTAATTATAAAAATAAATATTTAAAAAAATTTAATTAGAAAAAAATATTAACTTTATTTTTCTAATTTTTGTTAATTATATTTTTTCCTAATTTTTTTAAGAGTTTAATTGCTGTACACTGTCAGTGTAAAGTTTTTTACACTGTCAACCAATCAGAAATCATGGTTTGAATGACTTTTAAGGTGGTTAGGATAAGAGTCAAAGATTTTTAATGATTTATAAATTTCTAATTGGTTGACAGTGTAAAAAATCTTTACACTGTCAGTGTATATAAATTAAATCCTTTTTTTAAAATATATTTTTCTAATTATTTTAAATATTTTTTTGAATTACTTTTTTTTCCTAATTTTTTTCTAAAAACTTTTTTTTCCTCAATTTTGTAACTTATTTTTGCTAAATTTTTTTTAAAATATTTTTTCTCTACTTTTTTTTTAAAACTTATTTTTTTGCTACATCCTTGCCTTTGTTTTTTCTATTTTAAATAATAAAGCTATACCTGTACTAATTAATAAAGGGAAGTTCTGATTTTAGTGTAGCACAATAGTGCAAGCCACATGTCGAGTTATGGATTTTTTTTTATTTTTTTTTATTTTCTAAAATTTATATAATTTTTTGTTTTATAATATTTACAAACCGGTAAAGGTACAATGTTTTGGGAGTCAAATGCGTCAATCTCTGAATTGACTTAAATAGAGGCAGAGCTATTCATATTTTCTAATATATTTTTTGGCTACATCATTGCCTTTGTTTTTTCTATTTTAAATAATAAATCTATATCTATACTAATTAATAAGGTGAATTGTTGATTTTCTAATAAAGGGAGACATGATTTAAAAGGATTAATTGATCATTAGTAATAATCAAAGAGGAACACTTAACACATAGTGAGGGATGACGTATTGTAATATCATTTTAAAATAAAAAATATTCAATTTTTGCACTCAAATTATAGATAAGATTGTTTCAAGGTTTTTGTTAATCACTTCTGTTTATAAATAAAAAGCCTTGGAGATGAATGAGCACCATCATTATGGGTGGGAACGAAAGATTGAAGGCAAAGTGTGAAATAAGTAAAGAAAATGTTTGACACAGTGGGTTTAATTTGGGATAAAGAAAATAAAAAATTTGGTAGATATAGATACATAATTCAAGTTATTAATAATAACAATACTATTAATAATAATAGTAAGCGATGCACAGATGCAAAAATACTAGTAGTATACATAGGTAGATATAGATTAGTTATATAAAGTATTTAAAATTGTATATTATATTATATTCAAATATTAAGTTACGTACCTTTATACGGACATTATATATTAATTAAAGTCATAATTATTAGTAAATTATGTGTACTTTATACATAAAACTATTAAGTATTACGAGATATTATATGAATAAATTCATAATAAGCAAGCTATGAATGACATATCTAAAAATTTCTCAGGAAGCCAGAGGGCATCTGCACAAAAACTACTGGCTGTAAGGAAGATTTCATGTGGGTCCCTTGGAAGGGGAATCACTAGTAACCGAACTGCCCTTTTTCCTCCAACAAATCCTATGCCTTTTTTAGTGCCACCATGAACCATCTCAATTCTGCCTTTTTTCCACCCTTTCTCATGCTTGTTTGTTACATGTATGACAATGGCGTAAGAAGCTGATTAATGTAGGGAAAAAGGAACAAATTTCCAAATCCCACTTTCCCACATCTTGGCCCTGTCCCTCTAAAAGCTTTGGTGTGGATATGTCATGTTTTTATCCCTTCTGCTGTTAGCCATTTTACAGCTATAATTAAGTACTTTCTTATTGGTTTAAGGACCTCAATTCTCCAAGTTGTTTCTGTTAAGTCTATAAATCTTCAGCTAAACAAGATTTAGATATCAAACATATTATTCAGTCAAGTTTCAAAACCAAGGGATACTTCATACTTGTGGTGGCTGATCTGTGGTGTTTATTCTGGCATTAATATTATTATTATTATTATCTCTTTTCCTTTGTGGATATTTTGGTGTTCACTCACATGTTATGTGCTGTTTCCTTGATTTGAATTTTCAAATTTGTTAATTTGTGTCAAATATGCAGACAAAATACTCATGAGTTGTGTAAAGACTAAAGAGGCAAAAAATGTATGAGCAGACTGGTTGCCTTGATCCCAACACAATGGCAGAAGGTTCAACCTCACAAAAAGATATCTTTCTCCAAACTGTACCATACCAATCACCACCATCATCCCCACCATTCAACCCCACAAACAACAATAACAATAGCCTTGAAGAGAATCCCAAGCTTTCTATGGAGGAACTCTCCTATCACCATCACACTCCACCACACCCAGAAGAGTTCTCCACCTTTGAAAATAGAGTGGACATCATGCATCCACAACATCTTGGTTTGAACATGGGGAACTCGAACAACAACAACAACAACAACAACAATAACAACCACCTAGTCCATCCCTTTGAGCAATCCACTTGGGACAGCATTCAGGAACCCCAAGACATGGGTTTTACAAATCACCATGAACAACAACAACAACCACACTATAATCTTTTTCAACAAACTGAGGCACAAAATTATAGCCAAAGCTATAATTCATCTTCCATCCAAGACCCTTCTTACACTTCACCAGATCTCCTGAACCTTCTCCACTTTCCCACATCCTCAGCCTCTTACTTGCACACCAACCCATCCCTTTGCATCACAAACCCAATTCAGGAGATACCCAATTTTCAGCATTCTGTGGGATTTCTTGGTGATGTTTCAAGAGGATCAGACAACACAAGTGCTTCCACTGTTTTGTATGAATATGATCCTCAATTTCATTTGAATCTGCCTCCACACTCTCTAGCCCTCAGAGAGCTGTTTCAGTCTGTACCACAAGGCTGCAGCTTGAATCACATGCAGGGAAATGGAGGTGTGTATCAAGAGGGAGATGGGAGCCACCTTGACATTGGAGTGCTAGAATTCAATGCAGCTTCTATTGCAAAAGGAAAGGAAAGAAAAGATACCAAACATTTTGCAAGTGAGAAACAAAGAAGAGATCAATGGAATGGCAAATATCAAGTCTTAAGGAGTCTACTCCCAAACCCCACCAAGGTATATATTTCAATACAATAACATCAACTAAATTTGGTAACTCATATCTCTTTTGTTTCTGAATCAAGTTGTGTTTGGTTTTGGTTTAACTTTTGTGTCATTTCTGTTTTGTGTTATGGAAATAACATAGGCAGATAGAGCATCTATTGTGGGAGATGCCATTGAGTATGTAAGAGAACTTATTGGAACAGTCAATGAGCTCAAGTTATTGGTGGAGAATAAAAGATATGGGAGGGAGAGGTGCAAGAGGCACAAAACTGAAGATAATGCTACAGAGAGCTGTAACATAAAGCCTTTTGGTGACCAAGATGGGTGCATAAGGACCTCATGGCTGCAGAGGAAATCCAAAGACAGCGAGGTTGATGTCCGGATAATCGATGACGAGGTTACTGTCAAACTCGTTCAGAGGAAGAAGATCAACTGCCTGCTGTTTGTCTCCAAGGTTCTGGATGAACTTCAGTTGGACCTTCACCATGTTGCGGGTGGGCATGTTGGTGAATATTGCAGTTTCTTGTTCAATAGCAAGGTTGGTATTTCTTTTGAGTTTTGTCTTAAAGTAACAGGATAATTATAAATTTTCATATATAACAGATCAGGAATATTGCACTTCCTTGTTCATATGACTTTATGTTCTAATCCTGATCATTTATGTGTGATCCAAAATTCCAAATTTGCTCTCGTATAAAAACACCGGCACATCTCACTTGATACATCGCCTTTATGTTCTAATATTGAGGATTCATGGTGCTTATTTCATTGAGACAGATAATTGAAGGTTCATCAGTATATGCAAGTGGCATAGCCAACAAGGTGATTGAGGTTATGGACACTCAGTATGCAGCAGCCCTTCCACCATCAAGAGATCAGGCACATGAGGTTTCTATTAATTAATATTGACATGTATGAAACGATTGCAGATAAATAGTGAAATTTACTAGTTAAACAGTTTCTCACTTTTTTATTATCTAATTTCTTCAATTCTGTTAAAGTCATTAGTTCATTACTGATGAGATTACTAGGAGGGTTCTTTTTTGGTATTTTTGGAAGAACCATTTCTCTTTTTAGCTGGTGTTATACTTTAGCAAGGCATTATGCATTTATGCCTGAACGTGACATGGATACACTGATTATATTGTCTCCAAAATGCTCCAGTTATACTGCATCTTTTTTTTTCCTGATCCTTTGCTTTTTCTTGTTTTAGCAAATATCTTCTATGCTTCAATGCCTTACAGTTAAAACTCTCTGTTTTCCTTTCTATATGCTGATGGAGAAATCATCTTTGATTCCATCCTTGTTAGGAATTTGTATAATGTTTCTACTGTGGTCTGGGGCAATAATCAGAAAATAATTTTTACCAAGACTTGGTATTTCTAATAGTTTGGTTTAGATTTTGGTGTTTTTGTTTCAAGGTATAAAATCACATTTTTGGGAATATGAACAATATTATTATCAGGAATGTTATTCCTACTACTGTGTTTCGTAAGTATTTTAAATTTCTAGGAATGTTTTTATAATTTATTTGATTTAAAAATTTAAATTTTTTTAATACAAATAAATATGATAAAATGATGTGGGAGTGGGAAGTGCAAGTAATTGAGTTTTATTGTCATAAGCCATAAGAATGTTAGATTCTGACCCTTACGATAAGAATAAGAAGTGAATAAAGAATACAAATAATATTAATGGGAATAAAAAGTATTTGAGAATAATTTTTTAATACTTGAAACAAACATAAGAATGTTGCATTTGCTCCTTCAATTTCTTGGGAATAATTTTACAATACTTAAACAAATCGACCCACTCCCAGAAGCAGAAATGGCTATCGAGCTAACTCTTTCAAACGTTGGGGAAGTACTTAGAGCACCTTTATCAGTGCAAAACATGGGGTTCTTATAACTTAAGAACTGGTTCTTATAACTTGCTTGCGTGGAGTGCTTCTACAAGCACATGTATCTTATGAATTTTCAGCATGCATTTCCCATTTTTTTTTTTAAAACAAATTGAATTGTAAGGATTTGAGGTTATTGGTTGTGTCCATTTAAGAAATTTTTTAGAAGTCGTTGGGTTGGAGAAATGAGGTGCTTAAATTATAAAAAGTAAAAACGAGTGATGTGTAATGGTAGGACCCATTTAAGAACTCCAAAGTGGGGTGCTGGAATGTGGATGCTCTTGTTGACCAAAAAGTCCGCCATCAAAGTCAAGTTTGCCTCCATTAAAAGAGATGTTGGGATTTTGAAGGTGTTTATTTTAAATTTTTCATTTGATAAAATTAATTTTATATTTGGTAGAATTGATTTTAAGAGAAGCAAAAATTCCTAACTTTTTTATTGAACATAATTGATTTAGGTATGTGACCCACAATATTCTGTATATTTGCATCTCAAAAATGATTTTACTTTATCATCCAAATAAGAGCCCGTTTGTTTAAGATTAAAAAATAATTGATTTTGTTATAAAATAATTTAGTGATTATTTTTAGAGATTTTAAAAAAAAGCAGAAGCAGATTTGTGTTTGTTTACAATCATAAAAATCAATTTTTTTTTTTAAAGTGTTAGTTATAAAAACTGATTTTTTTCCAGAAGCAACTCAAAGCTACTTTTCATTTTACCCAAAAAATGATTTTTTTCTGCTTCTGATTATTTTCAGAAGCAAAAACAAACACACCAAAAACATAAAAAAATCATTTTTATGGTTAAATTTTTTTTAACCAAATAAGCAATAACAAACGGGTTCTAAAACCAATTCTCCTAAACTCACTTTTAAAATACCATTATAAAACATAAATCAATTTTTTTAACCTCAATTCTTTTAACATATTATTACCAAACATAAATTAATTCTTTCAAAATCAATTCTATCAAAATCAAAATCTAAAACAAACCGACCTTAGCTTTTGCAAAATCACTTCCAACAATGTACAAACATATTCCCAAACTAAACTTTTCAGCAAAGATTATTATTTGCGTCTCTCCTGCATTTCAAAGCGTCTCTTTTACATGTCATGAAAATTATCTACAAATGAATTTATACCAAACATTCAACAATTTTTTTTTCAATGTATATTAATAGTCAGTCAGTCAGTCAAAATTTATCTTTCATCTTGTTACGAAGTGTAATATTGACTATATTCATAATTATATATATAAAAAAAAACACTCTGCAACAGCTATAGAAATCAGAAGTGTGAGAATAAGAGTTAGGTACCACTTTATTGTATGCAATAAAATAGACTTCTACTTTTCTAATTTTTACCGACCAATGACATAGATCAAAAATAATTTTCTAAGACTATTACTAATTTTAGAATTGAAAGATGGAAATTTTAGATTTTTTCAAAAAAAAAAAAAATTGGGGCCCGCGCCCCTTCCAAACTACAAGTAAATCTGTCGAGTTATGTTATTTGAACACAAAATTTTGGACACCGTATGTGACATCATATATATTTATTTTTATCTCTCACTTACTTTTTGTCATCTTTTGTATACACGCATATAAAAAATACCCCAAAAACAAAGGGGACACCGTATGGTGTCCCTAACTTGATGTCCAAAAATTAAATTCCAAATCTGCCTATGTCCTTAAGCATGCTGTCAAAGGTCGAATCATGTTGTGTATATGAAATCTTTCGGAGAATCAAAACTCATTTCGATAATTTCTACTCCTTGAAAGGGAATAGTCTTCAGCTATCGTCCGGAGATACCTTGATGCAACAATTTGAAAAATATTTTTTTTTTTACTTTCATATAAAATTAAAAGATGCCTCTTTTTGGCTTAAAATATAATTTAAATATAGGATTGGAAAAAAAAAACTCAGAGATAAATAAAGAAAAAAAAATTCTGTAACGGCCATAATTTAAATATAGGATGAGTAAAAAAATAACTCATAGAGATAAATAAAGAAAATTTAAAGCTCATACTCTGTATTTTGTAATTTTCAATAAGATTTATTATTTATAATATAATCATAGAGGGTCATCCGGATAAAGCTCCTAAAATTATCCAGTTGATTGGCTTCATCCTCCTTGTGGGTGGTTCAAAGTCAATACTGATGGTGGTGCCAGAGGAGCCCCGGGTCATGCAGGTGGAGGTAGAATTTTCAGAGATAGTAGTGAGGCTATTATTGGTTGTTTTTCTGATTATAATGGTATTGCTTCCTCTCTGTTTGCTGAGCCATCCGCAACTATGCTATGTATGCTATTGAGTTAGCCTCCTTTAAAGGGTGGAATCATATCTGATTGGAGTGTGACTCTGCTTTGGTAGTGCAAGCTTTTTCTAATCCAAACGGTGTTCCTTGGTGCCTAAGAAATAGATGGAAGAACGGCTTGCTTCTTGCTTCTCATTTGCATTTTAAAGTTACTCATATTTTTAGGGAATGGAATAACTGTGTAGATAAATTAACTTCTTTTGGAGTGTATTGCAAATTTTATTCTTGGTGGGATTTAATTCCTAATTTTTTAACTATAGACTTTTTCCATAATAGGTTTGGTCTACCGAACTATAGATTTAAATGATTCTTTTTCCATGGGTTCTTGTATTCTTTATTTTTATTCTTTGATGAACAAATTTTGGGATGCTACAGATGATTGATAGTGGGAGAGGTACCAACATGAGTCCGTTTGTTTAAGATTAAAAAATAAATCATTTTGATACAAAATAATTTGGTGATTATTTTTAGAGATTTTAAAGAAAAGCAGAATTGAATTTGTGTTTGTTTACAATCAAGAAAGCTTTTTTAAACAGTAGTTAGTTATACAAATTGATTTTTTTTTTCAAAAACCAGTGAATGTTGCTTTTCATTTTAACCCTGAAAATGATTTTTTTTTCTGCTTTCACTATTTTCAAAAGCAAAGACAAACACACTAAAAGTTTTAAAAAATAATTATTCAGTTAAAAATATTTTTTTAGCAAAATAAGTAATAACAAACGCACTCTTGGGATGTTTCTCTCTATTGTGATGCCTTTGCATGCTATTTTTGCTTAAAAAAAATAAATATAAATTGTGTAATAGTAAAAAATTGAATCCGGGTTGAGAAAAATAGCTTACCCGAATATAAATAAAGAAAATTTAAATATAATAATTTATAAAAAATTAGTTTTATACTAAAAAAATTAAAACAATCTTTTGTCTTAGATTTTTATTAAAAAATAACCCAATAAATATATATATATATATATACTTACACTTAAAATTTTTCTGCCTTTTATTAACATTGCAATATTAAAATATCAGTAAAATAAAAAAGATAGAGAGTAAAAGTGAGTTGTAAAGTACTTGGAGTTGGAGGAACGGGTCCTCTCTCTTTCAGATACATTACTCTTCGAACTGGATAACGTTGTTGTCTGCGCACTCTTCACTCTCTACTCTGTTTTGTTACTTGGATTTGCATCATCACCATAGAAACCACAACACATGCTTTAACTTAGTACTTCCTTCCAGTTTCAGTATCCAATGGCTTCTTCTTTTCCCCTTTATCAGTCAACGCACTGTTTCTTCCCCAACACCCAGGTTCAAATTTCTTTCCTTTTTTTGTGTCTCTTTAATCTGAACAATCTCTTTTCTTACCTTGCTTTTCATGCTGAGCAGTTCAAAGGTTTGCGCCATGGCTTCTTGTGGCGACCCACTTACTCATTTGGCTCTCATGCTGAAAACAAAGCTAGACCCATCAAAGCTTCCGTTGATGCACCCCCCTTTCCCTTGTTTCACCCTCCCAAAGTTGAAGAGTCACCTTCTGAGGTAATCCCAACTCTTTTCTGCCTTTCCCCCACTTGTTCACTTTTGGTTTTTGATAGTTAGGAAGTAACAACTAGGACTAGAACCTATTTTTCATGAATCAATTATCCCAAAAGCTTAAGGTTTAGCCTTTAGGTGTGACTTTTATTATATTACTAACATGCACCTTTGCAAACCTATCGTTACCATGTGCTGAAATTCAATTTTTGTTTAAAAGAATGAGGAAAGCAAAGATTGAAATATCTGACCATTTGCTGATAGAGGCTTTGATACATGAACCATCTCTTAAAAGGTTAAGCTTTTAAGTGAATACTATGAATGACTTAAATAGTTAAATTTTATTATATTCCTAACAGTATTAAGTATTGACTTAGCTTGAAAATGCAATAGATTGAGTAGTGTGGGTGCTGATTCCTTAATTTGATTTGCTTTTATGTTGGTTGGAGATCTTTGTATATCTAATTCTGTTTCTGCTTACGAGCAGTATCATTTCTACATAGGTTCTTTTTTGGTTTCTTTGTATATGGGTTTGAGCACCCCTGTGCTTGTTATCAATATATTTTTGCTTATAAAAAAAAAAAAAAAGGGATAGGGTAGAGTTAAATTTGAGATTCAGCAGAACAACCAACCTTTGGATGAGTTCTTAAAGGGTCTTCAGTTTCGATGAGATATTCAAGTTGTAGTTTTTTATTTTTTTCAATTTGTTTGTCCCTCTAGTTGGAGCCTGCGGATCCTGATTTTTACAAGATAGGTTACGTCCGAAGCATGCGAGCTTATGGAATTGATTTTAAGGAAGGGCCGGATGGATTTGGTGTGTATGCTTCCAAAGATGTAGAACCTCTTCGTCGAGCAAGGGTGAGTAGCTTGCTCTACCAGATATGAAGCCTTTTGTGACTGCTGGCAGCGGCACATGTGAAAATAATTGCACATATAATGAATTTCTAGAGTTTTTCTACATAGCTAGCTATTTGTATAATATCCTTTATAATTATACTCTTGGTCGATGTCCATGACTGATTTCCATATCGATGTACTAGAGCAGGTTATAATGGAAATTCCTCTTGAATTGATGCTAACCATAAGAAAGAAGCTCCCATGGATGTTTTTCCCTGATATTATCCCGGTGGGTCATCCAATATTTGATATTATCAACTCGACAAATCCAGAGGTAATTACAATTTGTTTGATTCTTTGCATGATAAAATATATGGTTTATCAATTTGCCACCTTTTGTTGTTGTAACAGACTAACAGTTGGACCTACTTAAAAAGTCCTTTTCTGGTCATCATCTTTATTGTAATTGTGTAAATCTTTGTGGCAGACAGATTGGGACCTAAGGTTAGCATGCCTCCTCTTATTTGCATTTGACTGCGAAGATAACTTTTGGCAGTTGTA
This sequence comes from Echinosophora koreensis, assembly GCA_035048595.1. Lineage (NCBI taxonomy): Eukaryota > Viridiplantae > Streptophyta > Magnoliopsida > Fabales > Fabaceae > Echinosophora > Echinosophora koreensis. The sequence goes on from JAPCYP010000004.1 coordinate 6,380,586, forward strand.
TGGTGACTTTTTACCAAGTGCAGATGAGTGCTCTAGCTTACTTCTAGCCACAGAGGTGTGTAAAATAACTGATTTTGTCTTTTAAGTTTAAACCTTGGTTTGACAATAGTTTATATTAGATGTATCCCTTTTATGAGATTATTGAGGTTGATATACACACCGATGAATTCACGATAACAAAAGGACATATGGACATACTGGATGTTTAAAGTTTTTTTTTTTTTTAAAATATTTTATTATGCATTTACAATGTTGAATTTGAATAATGTCATAAGACTAGAAAAGTAATTATTCTTAGTAAGATATCTTGTATGATATGCCTTTTGCTGTTCTGTGGAGAGTTAAGAGACCCTTTGCCTTTATTACATTTCTCATACTGTTGTATCTCTTACAGGATGAACTTCTGGAGCTGCAAGATCCCAATCTTGCTTCTACTGTGAGAAGCCAGCAACAACGAGCCCTAGAATTCTGGGAGAAGAACTGGGTAAAGAGCAAATTATCTTTGTTTAATTTGTTAGTCTTCCATTATGAACAAAACTTTTGAGTTCTTAACAAATTGTTTGTTGACCTCTTTCAGCACAGTGGTGCACCCCTTAAAATAAAGCGTCTTGCTCGTGATCCTCAAAGGTTCATTTGGGCAGTGGGTATTGCACAATCACGATGTATTAACATGCCAATCAGAATTGGTGCACTAAATCAAGAAGCAAATATGTTGATTCCTTATGCTGGTAGGTATCAATAGAGAAGTTTGTAAAGTGTTTTGGATTAATAATTCAACATTATGGATTGTGGAATGTATGGTAGCTTTGAACTTTTTCGTTTTCTCAAAAAAAAAATTCTTTGTATTAAATTTAATTTCCAGTTAAACAAAAGGAAAACAATCTTTAACCTTTCATTTTTGTCTTGCATCACAGGTGGTGGGTGTGCACATTTTCCCCACTTAATTTCTTTGTAGAACTTGTTTGTTTGATTAACTTAGTCCTACTTTTCAGACATGTTGAACCATTCATTTGAGCCAAATTGTTTTTTCCATTGGCGTTTTAAGGACCGGATGCTTGAGGTGCTTATAAATGCTGGGCAGCGGATTAGAAAGGGAGATGAGGTATGCTTCTATAAATTGTGTTTTTAGCTTACACTGGACATTACTTTAGGGCAGTTTTTTTAATCCGTCATAACATCCATTGTCTGAAACTAGAGAATGTAAATTGTGTGGAGAAGGCAAAGAGAAATATAAACATAGAGTGCAAGTATACTCCATTTTCCATAAAAGATCGAAAAGGGGTATGCAAAGTGTTTGACCTTAGGAATTACTGCTCTAAGGTTTATTTATTGTTTTTTAACACTAAAGGCTAGAGAAGGAACTGTAGAGAAACTGCTCTCAATTTTGAACTGAAACAACTTGATTCTTCATATCAAATTTGAATATTCTTTATTCATAGTTTGAATGAGCTATTTTTTCTCATCCTATGTTCAAATTTGGACTGTTACAAAATTTATGATTATGTGCATCTTATTGGTAATTAGGTGATGACATTAAGAAGTTTTTATACCCAAAATAAAAACTTTGATATGATTAATACAAAAATTAGTGATAGACAAATTTATTCATATTTTATCATTTTTCTAGTTTTGATTATAAATTTTAAAATTGTTCTCCACTTAAAAATATATTCAAGTAAAATCTTATTAAGTAGCAAGAATTCGTTGCAGTTTGTTTCCATGAACCATTATGTTATGCTATTCGGGAAATTAATATATTTATTCTGTTTCTCTGTTTTTTTTTTTAAAAAAATTAACCAAAGTTTCCATTTTTACATAGAAATATCAAAATTATTTTTTATTCATTTTCTGTTTTGACATAATCGACTGATATAGTGATAATCCGTGTGGAATTTATTGTACATTGCCCTATTTTTTAATTAGATATATATATTGCACAATTTATTTATTAATCATTTGATTGAATCGTTAGTTGAACCAAGTGAACAATGACCCGGAGGTCTCAGCGTTTCGATCTTTGGTTCGGTTCTTAAAACATTGGAAAAGAGAGCAACAATCTGCAATTCCTTGCTAGTGTCAAAACCTCTAAATTTAATTGAATGAAAAGAACAAAAAAGTTGAAGTTGATAACATAAATCCACGTTCCCCAAAATGCCAAACAACTTATATTACAACATCCATAGTTAATTGTATGATTATGTCTATATTTTGTAGTTATCTTACATATTTTGTAATTATCTTTAATTTTATGATCTAGACACAATCATTGCGGTAGCTGGTAGAGGCTACATAAGCTTGGTCAATATTACTTGGTTAATTTATTTATTAGATTGGTTAACATGCTTAAAGAGAATGATTGATTTTATGTTAGTGAAACTAAAATTTTTCTTTGCATGTTTATTTTACTGTATGTATTATTTCGTCGTGACACATGGAGATTCTGATTATGCTGTAAAAAATTGTACCAGATGACAATTAATTACATGAGCGGAGGGAAGAATGATGTGTTAATGCAAAGATATGGATTTTCATCTCCTGTGGTAATTTTCTTTCTGTTTAAACCTTGATGAATGGAATGTTCTATATTTACTTTTGTATCTCAAGCATTACATTTTGTATTTATGTCCCTGAATTTATGTTAATAAAAAATATGTCAAGGTATGTTCAGGAAGTTTACTAATGTCTGCCGCATTTTGAATTACTAACTCTAACTTTAAGCTATCAGTATGTAGACTTGTAAAGCAGTGTTCTGAAAACTGTACTGGACCAGACTCTGTAACTGGTTGAATTGGGAACTGGACCAGACTTTCTTGTCGCGGCAGTAGCGGCCGCTTTCGCGACAGAAATAGCGTCGAAAAGCGGTGCAGCGGGCGCTCCTAGGTCGCCCTTGTTTCATGGGTCGAAGTTCCGTCAATAGAGCTCTCTGACAGACCTCTTCAGGCCACACCCAGTCGTCAGCGCCGCTGTTGGACGTGTGACTCATCCTCTCCTGCTGCTGCACCACTCTTAAATCTAGAGTTTTCAGCATTTCTTATACGTCTTTTCTCCTTTCTTCCTATTTTACCCTCTCTTTAACACTTCAATTCTCTATTTTGCCCTCTTTAACTCATCAATTGTCTATTTTGCCCTCTTTTTGTCTTTGTAAATGTCTTATTTACCCTCCCTTAGTAAATCTCTATTTTACCCTTATTTATTTGTACTGTTTCTTCCTCCCTCTCTTTCCCCCTCTCACGTTCTTTTTTTGTTTTGGTTCCTTCCTCTTCTCCTTTTGCCCCTCCCCCTCTTCTCCTTCTGCCTCCTCCTTCCTCCCTTCTCAGTTCTCACCATTGCCTAAAATAGCAGCCGTCCTGCTATCCGCTATCTCACTATAGCATTTTTGGGGTCGGCCGCTCCGCTTTGCTATCCGGGAATGATAACTATGAACTGGCAACAATATAAGCAGTTAGGCTATATGTGTTTCTTAATTGATAAAAGAAAAACTATTAAGAGAGATTAGAAAAGTATAAATGCAAGAGAATAAGAATTCTTCAAGAACTAAAAAACAACAACCAAAAATAAAAGGAGAAACAAAAATTAAGAACAAGAAACATGCAACAAAGATTGCCAATCTCTCTGCAGATCTGTCAAAGACACTCCCCTAATAAGGTTGTGAGCAGAACACCATAGAGAAGGTAGAAAAACTTTTTGGTCCCAAATGAACTCGAGACAACCAGCACCTTGAAAAGATTCTGGCATTCCATTCCAACCAAATGCGCCAAAGAACTTCAATGTGAGCGTATTGCCAAAGCTTTTTAGCATCTTTTCTATAGCCAAACCCCCTGAAAATAATACTTAAGCTCTGCTGTAAATCCATGAGGTAAATCCACTGTTCACCAAAGACACCAAACAAGTAATTCCAGATGAAGGAAGCCGCTTAGCAAAGCAAAAACAAATGAGAACCATTTTTAGCACTAGATCTGCACATAACAAGGGAGTTAGGGATCTTCGAATTTGAATCAAATCATTCGTATTAATCTTGTTAAGCAAAGCAGTTTAAATAAAGGATTTGACCTTAGAGGGAGCAATTGATTTCCAAATAGACTTATCCAAAAGGAAAGATACATTGTTTGGAGTCTAGAAATAGGATTTGCTGTAAAATAAACCCGAAGAGTCAAGAGACCAATGGATTAGAAGATAGATAATCCGAATCTAGAACCAGCAAAAGAGTCTGTAAGTGTATGTTACTCTTGTAAAAGTTATCGCTACCCAATTGGTTAAATGCAGTTAAAGTGTATGTATAGCAGCAAGTATCACTAGAAAACACGTAATAAAATGAACAAAATTTTTGCTTCCATTGTTCAAACCTGCCTGGTTGTCACACAAAAATCTCATGCGCTAGGTACTCTTGAAGTCAAATATCATTAATTGTCTGTAAACTTGTATGTGTTGTTTGGTATTAGAATTATTGAGTTTTGAAACTGTAGTTCTCAGAGTAACTTATATTTGCAGAATCCTTGGGATGTGATCAAATTCTCAGGCAATGCACATATTCATTTGGATTCTTTCTTGTCAGTCTTCAATATATCTGGCCTTCCTGAAGAATATTACCACAACAGTATGGCCAACATGTATTTTATTTCTGGAAGCTGCTTTTGTTATGCTTTGCTTTATTCAAATTGACATTATTGAGGACATCAATATGAAATTTATAGCAGATCGTCTATCAAATGCTGGAGATACTTTTGTTGATGGGGCAGTCATTGCTGCAGCACGAACCCTGCCAACTTGGTCGGATGGGGATGTTCCCCCAATCCCTAGTGTGGAAAGGAAGGCTGTAAAGGAGTTACAAGAAGAGTGCCAACAGATGCTTGCAGAATTTGCTACAACCTCTAAGCAAGACCAGAAATTGCTAGGTAAATTTGAAGTTCATATCCTTACACTTGAAACATGGAACTGATTGTCATAATAATTTGTAGTTTGGGATATAATAACTTCTCTGAGAATGTATATCATCCTCAAAATGGCAAAGTTCGCTCTGTTTAGCATGAGCCTGTTAACTGCAGTATTCTCTATCAGTAATAAACCTTTGTGGGGTGCAACTCTAGCCTACTAGTCTACATTGAAAGGCCCTCCATACTTATGTGTTGGCTTGAAAATATTTTGGGGGATATTCTGGTTGGCCTGGAGTCAGTCTATCAATGTAACCAAAACAAGCTATATTCTTAGTTGAAGCTACAAATTTGCATGACTACAATATATCTGCTAAATAAGGTTCAGAGGTTTCTTGGAGAGGTCGATCAATCTAGCCTCCATTGACCATCAGTAAGTTGAAGGACTTCTGTTGAGAATTTTAATTGCATTAGACACACATCTCAAGTCAGTTACACTTATCCAATGGGTAAAAAGCTAACCACTTGTGTGGTGGAGCTCTTAAAAGCATCAACCTAAGGTTTATATAATCTTATAGTTGTGTTGTCCCATCCTCCAGGATGGCTCAACCTTTTTGAAACTGAAATTTTAAGTAACCAAAAGCTGCTATTGTGTGACTATTTGGTCTTTAATTGGACTTTGATGATAAAAGCTAATGCATAGCTTACCTGTCATGACCACAGATTCCTTGCCAGAAGCTACAAGGACACTTGAAGCTGCAATGAAGTATGTCAAATTTGCATAATCTAGCAGTTTCATAAGTTTTTTAAATTTTAATTAGTAACATCAAACCCAAACCCTCTATTAATAATTTCATTGTGAATGCTATGTGTGCAGGTATAGATTGCACCGGAAATTGTTCATTGAGAAAGTTATCCAAGCATTGGAGATTTATCAAGAGCAAATACTGTTCTAATCCCAATATACTAACTTCACAGTAGCCAAGAAAATTTTGTAACACTGCTATATACCTGTATCACAAAAAATAATGCTTTTACCCATGAATTGCAGGTTTAGTTCTATTATATTCATTTTGTTGTGTTTTGCCTTTTTGTTCATTCATCGAGCTCTAAGCAAATTAGAAAATAGTTGTAAAAGGAATTAAGGAAACTATAAGATTTCATTGTTGCCTATATTGTAATTGGAATGATATGATACACACACACACAGATATATATATATATATATATATATATATATATATATATATATATATATATATATATATATATATATATATATATATATATATAATTTGTCAATTAAGCAAGATGACTTGAGATGATGAATTCCAATAATACCAAGTTAATGGAAGCCTTACTATTTGGCCCAAGTTGAACATATATTTCAAGGAAGATAAGTTTAAATTAATACACATGCAAATGGAACCAGAAATAAATTCACAATCTCGCATTCTATCTGCGATAATGTCTGATTGAGAAATTCATTTATAATTTAAAATGCATGATATCTGAGAGAGTGAGAAAAAGACGAGAAAGTGAAGGGAAATGAGAATGGAAAATACAGAGGAGAAAAAGATTAGGAAATCAGAAACTGTAATCTGTCATCTGATAACCGAATCTGATGGGCTTGGGTACAACTAACTTACAGCTGGCAACAGCTGTGATGACACATCAGCAAGCTATGTAATGCTACATACTCTAATAATAATTGTTCACATAAATGATAAACCAGTATTGCTTCAAGGCTTTTTCTAGGGTGAGCAACCTCCTCATGTTGCTCACCATGAGCAACCAAAAATGACCATTGATTAAATTATGTCACATAATACTACTATACACCTGCCCACACACTAGTTTTTTTCCCCCTTCTCTCCCCCTCTCTCCGACTCTCGATCCTTCCATCACTGTGCAACACTATTGTCATCTAATCTTAAGGGTTGTGCTTTCTGGTCAATCCCCATCCCCTCTGGTCACTAGCGCCGCCACCCCCGCCGACGGTCACCACTGCCATCCTCCCACCTTCCCCCACCACATTATCTTCCTACCATTCTCTTCATGCTCTCCCTTTTTTCTCCACTTTTTGTCTTGGTCCAAACCGCCTGGGTTTCTCGGATGATCAACATTACCGGAAATGGAGCATGCAGCGGCTGGCAGCTGGAGGGGACGGCGCGCGGCGGAGACGAACGGAGGATTCCCTCTGGCCTCTCCTCATTCGTTTTTATTTTAACTTTTTGTATTGTTTTTCAATCTATACCCTATTGAATACTGCATCAATTTGGTCCAAAAGTTTTTCTTTTTCTGGTTTAAGTTTGTTGAAAATGAAACCAATTTCTTGTTTTTTTAATTGAAATTGAAATGATACAAGTGAATAGGTACAACCTCCATCTCTGTCACGACGTAGCTTTGTCTTCTGCTGATCCCCTTTTGCTGAATGAATTTGGATTGTTTGCTGAACTGAGTATTACCATCGAATGGGGATGGGAGGGGGTCGTGGTTGGACTTGGAGATCGTGAGAGATAGGGAGTGAAGGAAATGAAATAAAAAATTATCTGGTGTGGGCAAATGTAGGTACAATCTAGTGGGATTACTTAATCTAATGGTCATTAAAACTCGCGCACGGTGAGAGACTTCTATGTCTCGCGCACGCTAGAACCTGCCTTGGTTTCAATGAATATGAAGTCCCATAAACAACATATATGAAATTTAAATCTCATCATATGGTCCGATTTAATCAAATTGAATGTTTGTATATGGATCATCTAAAGTGAGGATGCACTTTAGAAAGTAAAGTGTGGAATGGTAACCATTAATAGAACAATCAAAAGTTTAGAATTTTCTAAGATACATGTATTTATATAACAGTACATATTGTGTGGAAACAATCTCGGGGATTCAGAAGATACAAAATGAAATTCTATACAGATTCTTAGTTATACAAATTATGTAACTGCAGTTGTAATGATACAAGTTGTCAGCTGAACTTCTCGCCTATAAAGGAGAAGGGGAAGGAGAATTGAGAGGAAAAGAAAGAGTAAAGAATCATTTTTTCAGTTTTCAACTTCTACCAATAATCCCCACAAGAACAAGTTCCATTTCTAAAATGATGGAACCTTCTTACATCTCTAAGAATGATTTCCCTGTCCACAATCTTTGATATGAATTTAGTAGCAGCATGGCAGTCATTGCAAACCCGAAGGTTTTTGGCAACTCTAATGATAGTTCCAGGACGGGTATTTAGAAGGCCAAAAGCAATTGCCAGTCTCTCACTATGCCCACAGAGCAGAGTTTCTTTCTCTTCATCATCAACATTGTGAAGCACACAAGAAGTATCAGGTACATAGCCCTCCTTTCTCATTCTCTGTGACAGACTTTCAAGATATTTGTGGAGTTCTTGACTTTGTGGGTGTGAAGCATCCCCTGCCAAAAACTTATGAACCTCATCACCATACTCAATCCAACTACAGCCAGGTTCTTTTCTTATTCCCATTTCAGTCATTTTCTTCCTAACATCCATTGCCTGGTCCCAAAGTCCAGCTGAAGAGTATATGTTAGACAATAGAACATAATGGCTAGCCACATTTGGCTCCAAGAGAAATAGGCGCTTTGCCGCAATTTCGCCAATTTCTACATTCAGGTGGATCCGACAGGCCCCAAGCAAGCTACTCCATGCATCTACTTTATTCATATTGAATGGCATTGTATTGATCAGCTTATATGCCTCTTCCACCTGACCAGATCGGCCAAGCAAGTCTACAAGACAAGCATAATGGTCAGCTGTAGGTTCAATCCCATGGTTAGCTTTCATTGTTTGGAATAAATTAAGGCCTTCATCCACCATCCCAGAGTGACTACAAGCAGCAAAAATAGAAATGTAGGTCACTTCATTGGGCCTTACTTTTCCATTGCTGTCTCCTTCTGCCTCCATTCTTCTAAAAAGCTCCAAAGCTTCCTGGCCTTTCCCATGCATCCCATAAGCCAAGATAAGAACATTCCAAGTAATAACATTTCTTATAGGCATCTGATCAAACACTAACCTAGATAAGTCCAAGCAACCACATTTTGCATACATGTCGACTAGTGCGCTTCCAACAGCAACATCTGCTGCCAGCATATGTTTTACAGCATAAGCATGAATCTCTTTCCCTTTACCTAGTGCTGCCAAGGCAGCACAACCAGGAAGTATTGTCATTAGGGTCACTGAATTTGGCTTGAGGGGAAGGTTTCCATCATCCTCATTATCACCGAATGTGTTACTCCTATCTTCTTCTTGACCTCTTTGCGTGTCATGCAGAAGATTAAGCGCATCATCATGGCGCCCACAGACAACACAACCAGTGATCAATGTGTTCCAAGAGACGATATCTCTTCTATCCATGCTGCTAAATATGCTCTTTGAAATTTCTATCCTACCCAATCTTGAATACATGTCCATCAATGCATTTTGCACATACCTATCCTTCTCAAAGCCCCTTCTCACTATGTAACCATGGATGCCTTCTTCGTCTAAAAATGCTTCACAACGCACACAAGCCGGCAAAACACTTGACAATGTGGTGGCATTTGGACAAAAATCCGATTCAGCAACCATCTCAATGAAGAGTTCTAGCGCTTCTTTATCAAATTCATTCCGCACATAACCAGCAATCATAGCATTCCAAACAGCCACCGTCCTCCTCGAGATTCCATCAAAAACTCTTCTACCCTTTTCAGCTTGCTTGCAATTACAATACATGTCAACCAAAGCAGTACCAACAAACGAATTGGCAATCAAATCCGCATTCCTCAACGCATACGAATGTAATTCCTTCCCGATGTTCAACATCTCGAGATGGGAGCAAGCAGGCAGAGCACTTGCCAATGTAACCCCATCAGGCTTAACCCCATCAAGGATCATAAGCTGTAAATACAACAACGCTTCCAAAAACCTATCATTTTGAGAAAGCGCACTAATAATAGTGTTCCAAGACACCAAGTCTTTATCATCAAACACCTCAAACAAAGCCTTAGCATCATCAACTCTCCCTAGCTTCGCATACATCGTGACCAAAGCATTATTAGTGAACGTTCCCCAATACCCTTTTCTCAAAGCATAAGCATGAACCTGCTTCCCAAGCCAAACCCCATCACGCATATTAGAACATGCAAGAGCAACACTAACCAAAGTGAACGAAGTGGGTTCCGAATCCTCCAACAGCATCAACCGAACCAACTCAAGAGACAAACCCCACTCCTCGAAACGACACAGGGAAGCGATCATGGAGTTCCACGAAACGTGGTCCCTGTGGGGAATTCTGTCGAACACGTTACGTGCACCGTCGATGTCGCCGCATTTGCCGTACATGTTGACCAGGGAGTTGGAGACGGCGAGGGAAGAAGCGTGGCCGAATTTGAAGACGTGGGTGTGGATCTGTTTGCCGAGAGGGAGGTCGTGGAGGGCGGCGACGGCTTTGAGAAGCGCCGGGAAGGCGAAGTTGTCGGGGGTGGCGGCGGCGGCGTCGGTGGAGAGGGTGTTGATGTAGGTGGAGATGGCTTCGTGGAAGGAGGAGGAATGGGTTTGGGAGCGAAGGAGGTCGATCCATGAAGAAGGAGAACGTTGGGGTTGGGGTTGTGAGAGGTTTGTGGTAGGGTTGTGGAGGGAAGGGGAAGGGAGTGGGTGGGTGACACTGAGATAAGATGACATTTGGATTTGTTGCTGTTATTGCATGGCACTTCCAAGATGTCTCCATTTTGGATAACCAAATATTTGGAGATGAACGTAAGAGACAAATGAGATAAGATATATGGCCTAACTGTACTTTTCATCTTACTATATGCAATTTTGATCCTATGGTTTTTCCAAAGATATTTGTTCTCCCTGTTTTTTTTTTGGCCCCCCCAATATTGCAAGTAAGAGAAATCATTTGCTCTCAGGATACATAATCTTTGATTGCGTTTCTCTCCTCTGTCTCGTTTCTCTCAACCATTTCCTAGTTTCTTCTCTCCTTTTCAGGATTATTTTTTTGGTTTCATCGGAGAGTCTTTTACTACATAAATTTTACCATTGAAGCTCAAACAAAGGATCTATGTGCTTACAGTATTGATTATTCTTGTTGATCATTGAAAAATTTATGGATATTGGATGAAAGGTTTGAATTTGCAATATTGAAAATTTATAGAGACCAGATGTCCTAAAAAAAACTATAGAGACCAAAATCACAATAATTAATAGTAGGTGGTCCAAAATGCACTTAATCCTAAATATATCAACTTTATCGGTCGTTTGGTGGAGGATTCTTTATAATTTTCCAGGATTCCTAAATTTCCATGCTTGGTATTTTATTTTAAAAAAAAAAACTACATTAACGGAAAATTAACATTCCCAAGAATGTTTTGTTCCTCCAAAAACATTTCTATGACCTATTCTAAGGGAAATTTTTTTGTTGTTTTTAAAGATTATTATACCCTAGTTTTTCAATGACTATATTAATATTATGTAAAATATACTTTTATTTGAGAAAAAATGACATCGGTTTAAAATCAAGGCATAAACAATATATTAGTATGCATTATTTTCTAAAATTATTTTAACTTTTAACATTTTTAATAATATTTTTTATTTAAATTTTTTAATTTTAATTAATCTATATTCATTGTGTTGTGAAAATAATACTAACATTCCTATCCAAAGAACCATAATTCTCATAGACAAAAAGACAATTTTGTATGTGTGACAAACGCCTCCTTGATGTCAAATAAGACAAATAATGGAGTTTACCAATAAGGCCCGACATAGTTGATAAATAGTTGAGATTTTAAGCAAGTTGTGTAACAGGCTGATTTTAATTATGCTGTTTAACCGGGTAAAAATATAATTATTTATATTTTCATCTGAGAGCTATAAAATGATTTTAAATAAAATAAAATCATATTCATAGTCTATCTTATGGTAGAAGGTTACAGTAAAAATTTGGGTTAAAATGATTAGTGTAGCAGGGAGGATAAGGAGTCCGGCCTTAATTTTTTAGTAATCAGAAATTTTAAGTGAAATGACCAAAATACCCCTAAGCTTAACATAACCGACGTCGAGTTAAATTTTAACCATGGTTAAGGAACCAAGGTTAATTTGTGTGGACAAGGGGCAGTCACACCTACATTAATTGTGAGCCACATTATATTAACTATGATTAGTAAAATAACCCTAGTTAAGTTAATTATTAACTATAGTTAATTTATATATATTATTATATCCCTAAAACCTATTAATCTAAGCCTAATAGCCAAACACTTCCTTAAAATATCTTTCCTATTTAATCTACCCAAGCCGTGCCCTGTGACACCCTTCTACCCCACATGTTGTAAACCATTTAATTATAAAAGCAACTAAAAAGAAAACATGCATATTACTGAAATAAATAAAACATTTGTCCATGGGTAGAAAAGTCTCACATGAACCAGTTACAATGCGGAAAATGAAATAAGTTTAAAACCATAAAAACATAGCAACCAATAAAATGTTCGAACCCCGATGTCACCTACAGAGCTGGTATAACCGTTCTGGGATAAACATCCACGGAATTACAACTGAAAACTAACATAACATTAACATAAGCCCTAACTATGAGTGGCGGCTCCCCAGAGTCACTCCTCTCCGGGCTACTCGTCATCCTCTGCAAGGTGCCAATTAGGCCAAACACAAACAAACATGGGGAGTAAGAATCGTGTAACATAATAGCAAGGAGATAGGCAGTACATAATAGCAAGGAGATAGGCAGTAAAGTAAACAGTAAACATCGCAACATTACACCAAACATCAACATCATCATTATGCTATGCAGTGCAATGCAGTCCTACTCTACTAAACCAACAATGCATGTGGATCCACTAAACTCGGGATGAACGACTTCGGAGTTAAATATCCACATTGAGAATCTACTCAACGCCGGAAAATCTACTCCTTGGATAGCCACCCATCAAACCAACGAATGCTTCGTCACAGGGGCGCTAGGAGAATCTACTCCAACCGTGGATGGCCAGATCGTCGTACTCTAGGACGACCTCCCCTATGTCAAACATCCCTAAACAACATCTCCGATGCAATGCGTATGCAACACAACAACAACAGCAACACCACCTCCATAACTCCAACGGAATCGACCGAGGGTAACAGCGGAATCAACCGCAACAACTTGCTTCGCGGAATCTACCTGAGGGCTTAAGCGGAATCAACCGCAGTACCTGGGCAAACTCTCGGCCACCAAGGTACAAAACAACAACAACCCTTAGACCCGAACCGCGGGGTCAAGGCTTCCTTGGCCAAAATGCACCAAGGCTCAGCTCAACAGCTTGCGGTACCCAATGGGTATCGACTTATCAGCTTAACACCTCACTATCTCATCATCTTTAATTATCTTTAATAACATTAGTCAAGTTGTCTAATCGTTTATCATCATTGGGAAATAGGGTTTGAAACCCCTTAAGTCCTTTAATTCTGTTCTGTCCAAGGGGGTTGAGCACGGTCGTGCTCGTATCCCAGCACGAACGTGCTTAAACACGTGAGGGGCGTGCTCCCCTTTAAGTGAAGCACGGTCGTGCTTCTTATTCAGCACAGTCATGCTCATCGCGCGACAGTGCTGTTGGCAGGAACAGAGGCTGAACTTACCAATCTTTTTAGGGTTTTATCCTTTTAATCCTAAATTCCTTAACACGAATTTTAAGGGTTAAACTCAGCAATATTAACAACATCCACGTATAGTGGCATCAACCAACAACATTATCAAAATCATAGCCATTCCAACAACATAAACTCAACCAACCATTAAGAACATAGGCATACATATTATCATCACTAGCATGTTATCAGAATAGCCAACGAGTCATGTACACATATAAACAGCCAGTCATACAAACAAAGCCGGGGCCATGGGGACCCTTTTACTCTACTCTAACCCTAAGCCTATGATCACACTACCCTTCTCCCCATACCTGGATTGAAGGTAGCTCCAACGTACGCTCCAAACAGCGAAACAATCACGGTTCCCAATGCAACTCAGCTAGCCTTCGAAGCCTTGGTTAAATAAAATTAACCATATTAGTTTCCAACTCAAAAACACGAAAAAGGAAAGTGGAAGGGAAGGAACATTACCTACGCACTTGACACAGATGACCAGTGGTCTCCCAAGAGTTTCCAACTCTCAGAAGTTGATCAAGGCGAAAGAAAAAAGGAAGAGACTCGTATTGGCCGCACTATGACTGCTGCAACTCACAGAAATAGGGTTATACGTTAAACTCTCGAATTCTGCTTACGTATATAACGTTCGGACCTGAGCACGGTCGTGTTCACCCTTGAGCACGGTCGTGCTCCACTTAGCGTCACCGAGACGCGGTCCACGCATTGAGCACGGGCGTGCTGGCTAATGAGCACGGGCGTGCTCATGTACCAGAAAGAGACTTTTAGCCAAAATCCCACTAAACCCTTAACCAACCAAACAACTTAACAAAACCAGCTTTAAGAAAATAAATTCCAAAAAACAAGGTGTTACATGCCCCCCCCCCCCCCCCCCCCCCCCCCACACACTCTCATTTTTCTTTCATTCTTCATTTTACAAAACATAAACTTAAAGAATCCAAGCTTGCTTTGTGAAGATTCATCAAGTCCTCACCATTTCTTCTTCTTAGATCTTCATCACTTGAGGTATATGATCATCTATTTCCTTTCTTGAATTTATTCCTTTAATTCTCAAGATCATTGGTTGTTTGAAACCCACTTTGTAGCTTTCTTGAAAATTGAATTAATAAGAGATCTAAGCATAAGATTGTTGTATCATGATCTTGTATTTATATTCATAAGACTTAAGCTAGTTGAATGGAAATGTATGAATGAAAAATAAAACCCAAACCCCATGAAACCCTTATGGTCGAAACTATGATGGAAAAGTGGGTTGATGTTTTGTGTCATTTTCTTTTTAATTTCTAACAATTGTTTCATGCTCTTTAATATCTACATGATTTTAATCTAAAAGCTTGAACTTTAACAAAGATTTCTATCCCAATTTTATGGTGTTGGTCGAAACTTCAGAGTTTAGGAGTTTATTGGTTTTGTTGAATTAATGAATTCTAATGAGTGTTTAATACTCTTAAGTATCTATGTAAGCTAAATCCAATAGTTTGACTCAAAAGAAATTCTCTAATCTATGATGCTTATAGAGGCCGAAAACCCTAGGAATGAGAAATGGATGATTTTGTTCAATCTAGGGTTTATGACAATTGATGTTGTTTCTATGATGCTTTAATATTCTTAATCCAAAAGATTTAGAAGTTTAAAAATCCCTAGCCTATTTTCCTATGTAAGGCCAAAAGTCCACTAAAAAGGGATTAAAATGTTTTGTTCATATTTCAAAGTTATGACAATTTACCTAAGATACCTAGGACCTAAGTAACTATAATCCAAAAGATTAGAATGAGAAAATGACCCTAGCCTATTTTTGAATTGATGGCCGAAACCTAGCATTAATGTGTCAAAGTGGATTTGTTTGATTAATTATAGTTATGTTGTTTGGTTGAAGGAGAAACTGTTAAACTGTGGTGTGATAATGAGGAACGTCGAATTCGGGATTCCAGTTATAACTCAGGTGGGGGAAAGGACCACTCCGTCGTCGAAATCGATAAGTAGTATATTATATAATAATTGTGTAGGGCGACCTAAACCCTACCAGTAGTCGAGTAATTGACAAGACCAAAATCACATTGGAAACCTTTTCTGTAAAACCAATGGTGATTCGGGGATTGTAGGTTTATCGACATTAGATTGATTTTATGATATTGATTATGTTGGAATTTATTATTTATTGATTTGATTGTGATACGTTGGTTGAGGTATTCCATTGCATGTGACGTATTATTTTCGGTGTTTGAATAGTTCCTGATATTGTGTTATGCATGATCTACCTAGTTTAGTACTATGCTTAGTTGATTTTAAGCGAGGAAATATGTTGTTTGGAAGATTTGGTTTGGGTGAGAAAGTATATGTGACTTAGAAGTGCCTAGCTTAAATTGATTACTTTAAGGATGAAATGTGTCATAGAATACGAGTCGAGGCTATGATGGAAGCTTGAGGTACTAGGTTGTGATTGATGTAATTCAGTGAGGTTCATATGTTGCATTGTTGTTTATAACCGTGTGTTTGAAACACACGAGGTCCGAAGTCCTCGTGGGACCGTCCCAAGCTAGATTTAATTTGTGCAGCTATGGTGTCAATGCTTTGCTTAAGCACCCTCTAGAGAAAGAACCAGGGTGTGCACAGACTGTGCTGTGCAGCTATAGTGTCATTGCCCTACATGAGCATTCTCACCATGGATGAGAATGTGCACCGATTTTGGGGACGCGTCACTTGGACGACTGACTAATATCCCTAACGGTAACAGGGGATTTATGGCCACATCAGCATAAAGTGTTAAGATTGCATGAGTGAGGGTAGAGGATTACATAGTGAATTAGGGATGATGATTGATTATGAGTGATGTTATGTCTGTGACATTTATTGTATTATATACTATGACTCTGTTCCACTTTTTGATGATAGAATTGCTTCTTATCCCCTATATTTCTGTATTTTGTGTGTCTACTTTATTTACGTTAGAAGACCTGATGGAGGGATATGTTGCTGAGGAGCTGGACAGAACTCTGTGAAACGGAGGTTTCTGAGGAGTTGGATGGAACTCCTTATGAACTAGAGGCAGGAGGTCGAGCTATGACCCATGATGATTAGAGTATAGATAGTATGGCCAGTGTGTCTAATGTAACACCCCGCTTTTTGTTAAGTGCTTTCCTTAAAGCTTGTTTGGTTGTTAAGTTGCTTGTTTAAGGGCTAAGTGAGATTTTTGGCTTAAAAGTCCCTTTCTGGTAGATGAGCACGCCCGTGCTCATTAGCCAGCACGCCCGTGCTCAATAGTGAGCACGCCCATGCTCAATGTGCGGACCGCGTCTCGTTGACGCTAAGTCCATCACGACTGTGCTCAAGGGGGTGCACGGCCGTGCTCAGGTGTGGCCTATATATTCTTGACGCAGAAACCAAGGGTTACGTCATAACCCTATTTTTTTTATGGCTGCAGCTACCCTGTTGCAGCCAGAACAGTTCCTCTCCCCTTTTCCACTAACGCAATCAGTTCTTGAGTGTTGGAGACTCTTGGGAGACCTTTTGCTTATCTGTGTCAAGTATATCGGTAACGTTTCCTTCCCTTCTAGTTTCCTTTTCATGTTTATGAGTCGGAAACTAATGTGGTTGATCTTGTTTAACCAAGGCTTGGAAGAGTAGCTGAGCCATTTTGGGAACCGTGATCGTTTTGCTATTAGGAGCTTATGTTAGGAGCAACCTTCAATCCAGGTATCGGGAGAAGGGTAGTGTAAACATAGGCAGTAGGGGTAGCGTTTGGTAAAAGGGTTCCCCATGACCTCGGTGTCATTGTATGATTGTTTGTTATACGGTGTTTAATCTGTGATAATATGTCTCTGGCTGTTTTGGAGTTATATGCCTCATGCTCTTGATAAATGCCCTTATATGTTCATGATTATTGCCTATGAATATGATGCTATGTTGATGTTATTGTTGGCATGATATTGGTTGAATTATTGATGTTAACGTTGTTTTTAATGATGATGGCTACGTTGATAAAATACTTAATTGATTAGGCTCTTAAAATGATTTAGAACCTTAGGGATTTAATCCAGGAAGATTTGGTTAAAATCGATGTTTATTCTCTGCCCAGAATAGTGTTGTCGTGCATTGAGCAGGACCGTGCTGAATAGGGAGCATGCCTGTGCTCCCAGTTTGAATTCTGGAAAATGGTCACGCATTAAGCACGACCGTGCCAAAAAGGAAGCTCGATTGTGCTTCACTTATGTGACAGCTCGCCCGTGCTGGGGCTAAGCACGCCCGTGCTCACCCCTCTTGGACAGAAATAGAATTAAGTTTCAAGCCCCATTTCCCCAATGATGATAGATGATACAATCAATCAATGTTACGGATTAGAGAATCCGGTTAAAGAGTAATGAAGATAATTAAAAATGATAAGAGGGTTGAGTCAGTAACCGTTAGGTTATCGCACGTTGATAGCTTTGGTGCTTACTTGCCAAAGTGGCCTCGATGCTTATTGGTCGAGGTGCTAATGATGTTAAGTCTTGGGCGCTTGTTGGCCCAAGCACGATGATGTTGATATTGAAGTCTTGGGAGCTTTTGGCCCGAGCAAAGGAGGTGGTTGTTGTTGTTTGTTGTTGTGCCATGCATAGAGCATTGGAGTTGATGGTTGAGGGGGAGGTTCGACATAGGGGAGATCGCCCGAGAGTACGGTGATCTGGTCATCCACGGTAGGTCACCCAAGGTTTGGTGATCGCGGCCCCCCATGATGAGGCCTCCACAGTTTGATATGTTGGCTATCCATGGAGTTCACCCGAGGTTCGGTGAACTGCCGGTGTTGGTCTTTCTATGGCCAATACGGATATGTAACTCCAAAGTCGTTCATCCTAAGTTAATTTGGATCCACATGCATAATGGAGTAGCGGAGTAGTGTTGCATTGCACCGCACTGCATACCTGGTTATGATGAGGATTGATGTTATGATGATCAAATGTTGATGTATGCTAGATGATGCCATGCCTGTATGTTTACCTTGCTTCCTATCTCCATGTCGTTATTGTTTACATGATTCTTACTCCCCGTTTTTCTGTTTCTTGTTTGGCCTGATTGGCTTCTTGCAGAGGATAGCGGGCAGCCCGGAGAGGAGTGACTCTGAGGAGCCACCACTCATAGTTAGGGCCTTCCTTTTGTCTAGTTAGTTTTGTTCAGTTGTATTCCAAGGATATTTTTCGGAACGGTTGTACCAGCTCTGAATTGTGACATCGGGGTTGGGTTGTTTATGTTTTATATTTATCGTTGTTTTAACTTGGTTTTATATTTTCCGCGTTTTGTGAACTCGTTCATGTGGGACTTTTCTACCCATGGACAAATGTTTTAATTTTCCAGTAAATACATGTTTTTATTTTATTTATATCTATTTTTTTATGCTTCATAACATGCGGGGTAGAAGGGTGTCACATCTAAGAAGTATTTTTATATTTTTCGCTAAGTATGACTTTTGTTAAGTATATGCCGGTGAGGGACTGAAAGGATATCGTCAACAGTGTTTTGTAATATGTTTATAAGACTTACGTGTGTATTTATAACCTAAAAATGGTGTATTATTTTTTATTAACTAAAGTTGTATGCTTATTATCTTAAGTTTTTAATTTTTACGTGTTTTCACGTTAAGTGCGCGATCAAGAAATTAATTAATGAGGTTTAAATCTTATAAAACAACGGGGTGTCTCAAGCTGACAGGGGGTTTGATTTGTCGTTTGTATGGAAAAAGCTTTTTTTGAAGAGACAAAACTTATTTTGGTGATTTTTACGTCTTGAAAGGAATCAATCTCCTGCTATCGACCGAGATACCCTTAATGCAAAAAAAAAAAAAAAAAGTGGAGTTTAAAAACTTTTATCTCATTATTATATTACGAGTATTTCACTACAGGAAAATATGATAATTGTTTAGAACTAGTGAAATGCCAAAATTTCCTGGGGATTTATTGCTACGGGAAATATGCCCTGGGAAATAGCTTAAATTCTTGTAGTTAATCTTTGTTTCTCATGTTTGGTTTAGTTAAGAGCATCTTTCTTAGGGAATGGCGATGTTAGTATTATTTTCAACAATACCCTTAAATATAGATTAATTAAAAATGAAAATAAAAAAATACTCTAAAAATGTTAAAATTAAATAATTTTAAAAATAGTGCACACCATTATATGTTCATGCTTTGGTTTTATAACAAGGTTTCTTTTCTCTCAGGCAAAATACATTTTAAGATAATATTAATATTGTCTATGGAAAATTAGGATATAATAGTCATTTCAAATAACAAAAACTTTCTCATGTACATGGAAAATTAGGATTCTCACCTTCTACCATTGAAATGTTTCTTAAGGAAACATACATAAATTGTTAATTGATAAGTTGTAAAGAGAAATATGAGACATGAGCCAAACATCTTATAGTTGGATTTGTGTCCTATAATCTCTACATATAAAAATATTAGAGAAACTGCTATAAAATTTCCCCCCCAAAAAATGTGGGAAATATGGTAAAAATGAATAGTAATTAATATTTATATATAAAAGTAGTAGAGAAACTGCTATAAAATTTCCCCCCCAAAAAATCTTTATATATAAAAGTAGTAGAGAAACTGCTATAAAATTTCCCCTTCAAAAAATGTGGGAAATATGGTAAAAATGATTAGTAATTAATACAAGGGAAATTATTGCTAATTAATAGTAAAAATGATTAATCTTTATATATAAAAGTAGTAGAGAAACTACTATAAAATTTCCTCCTAAAAATGAATCTTTATATATAAAAGTAGTAGAGAAACTGTTATAAAATTTTTCCCCAAAAAATGTGGGAAATATGGTAAAATTGAATAGTAATTAATACAAGGGAAATTATTTCTAATTAATAGTAAAAATGATTAATCTTTATATATAAAAGTAGTAGAGAAACTGCTATAAAATTTTCTCCCCAAAAAATGTGGGAAATATGGTAAAAATGAATAGTAATTAATACAAGGAAAATTGTTGCTAATTAATAGTAAAAATGATTAATATTTATATATAAAAGCAGTAGAGAAACTGCTATAAAATTTCCCCAAAAAAATGTGGGAAATCTTTATACATAAAAGTGGTAGAGAAACTGCTATAAAATTTTCCCAAAAAAAAAAAGTGGGAAATATGGTAAAAAAGAAAAGTAATTAATACAAGGGAAATTATTGCTAATTAATAGTAAAAATGATTAATAGTTATATATAAAAGTAGTAGGGAAACTGCTATAAAATTCCCCCCCCCCCCCAAAAAAGTGGGAAATCTTTATATATAAAAGTAGTAGAGAAACTGCTATAAAATTTCCCCCAACAAATATGGGAAATATGGTAAAAATGAATAGTGATTAATACAAGGGAAATTATTGCTAATTAATAGTAATTAATTAATAGTCAGAGAATTATAAAAAAATTCCAAACAATAATCAAACAGAAAATAGAAAAATAGTCAGAGAATTATAAGCATAGAAAAATAATGTAGTTGAGTTGAATATCTTTTAAATATGCATAAAATAGAAAAATGTTTGAGTTTAATTTCTATGCACTGTCAGTGTAAATATTTTTACATTGACAACCAATCGAAATCAAAGGTGATTGATGACTTTTAAGGTAGTTTGGATAAGAATCAAATATTAGTAATGATGTGTCAATTTTTTATTGGTTGATAGTGTAAAAAAAAACTTTACACTGTCAATATATATCATTTAATTTATTATTTTTCATATAAAAGCATCAAAATTGTTTTAGAAAAAAAGTCAAATATTTCTCCTTACACATAACTCTTTCGTGCATCGGACGGGTGAAAAATCTAGTATAACATAAGATAAGATGAATATAAAGTTGATAACTCTTCATAAAAAATTAACAAATTTAGATTTTAATAAAAAAACAAGAGTTTAATTTTGATTCAATATTATTATTAGTTTTTTTTTTATACTACTAACCAATAAAAAATTATCATATATATGACTTTTAAGGTAGTTATGATTTTGTTTATAAAAAGGTAGTTATGATAGAAATCAAATATTTTTAATGATATGATAATTTATAATTAATTAACTGTATAAAATATCTTTACATTAACAATATATACCAATTAAATCCTAAAAAGAAATACATGAAAAATCAATTATAAATAGATAAGACTTCAACATAAAAAAAAATACATAATAATTTTTTTTTCCTCATAATACCATTTCTATTTAAACAATTCACAATTACTTCTAAGGTAAATAATTTATTTTAAAATTTATGTAAATATCATATTAGAACTTGCTTTTTAAAATATGATTTAATTAATATAATTTTTTTTGACTAAAAAGAATATTCATTTATTCAAATTGGTAAAATATGTCGAAAACAACACAAATTCAACATCGCTAAAAATAAAAAAAGATGAATCTGCGAATAAACTAACAGCACCCAGATTAATAGCATAATACGGCAAAATACCTACAAATGTGACAAAATCAAAGTGACCGGAATATAAAATTTAGAGACCGTAGTGTTTTTTTATTATTATTATTATAAGCGACCTTAGTGTTTGTTTAACGGATAAAAAGATCTCATGTTTGGTGTTCTTTATTTTTTTTTAAGTAATATTTAGGTCCCTATACTTGACACAAATTATCTATTTGGTCATTATATATAAAAAAAAATTATTAAAATAGTCCCTATACATATAAAAAATACCCGTTTGGTCCTTGCCGTACACCATGTTAAGGACTGATTTTATAATTTTTTGCTTCGTATAGGGACCAAACAGGTAATGTATAGGGATCAAACTGACACTTTTTGTACGTATAGGGATCACTTTAATATTTTTTATGTATAAGGACCAAATCAAGAATTTGTGTCAATTATAGAAACCAAAATATTATTTTAACATTTTTTTACCACGTTGTAAGTGCAAACTATTTATTTAGCCACCTTCAGCAGGATCTCTCCTCTCAACCACATTTTTCAGCCCACAAGACTCAATCCTAAGACCTTATTTAAGGTATCCATGCCCAATTTCACTTGGACCACCATAATATTGGTAAGCTCATTTTTTTATAAAAAAAAGTTTAACCTTGTTAGTCAAATTAAAATGTCTCACATTGTCTTTATCAAATACTACCTTCGCTCCATATTATAAGAGATAAAACCCTAAATTATAAAGGCTAAGGAAAAGTCTTGAAATGAGCTAAATGTAATTAATACCTATTTAGATTTCCAAAAATACCCCTTCTAATTTTAATTAATACTCCATCCGGACTCAATTATTAGGAAAAATGTACCTATATTTTATGGGCTCAAATATAAGCAAAATTCGACTAGATCAACTATATTTAATGTCAGTATTCCAAAAATACCCTTGGTTAAATCTTCATTTACTTTTCCATGAGCATTGCACACTCTCGAGGTGTATCATTATAAGTAAAGATAATTTAGTAATTGTAACTCACTTTTTTATATAAATCAAGACAATTAAACTAATTTAACTAATTTTCTTAATACGTGTGAGGTTAGTTAAGTTTGCTTATAATTGAGTTCATAGGAAGTACTCTGATGATATGAAAAATTGATATATTTCGTAAATATAACTCCCATTATAAATGGGGATAATATTAATTTTTTTTTTTTTTACTAAATGATAATATTAAAAATTAATATTTAATATTTATGAAAATTGATGTTATATATATTTTTGTCGTTAAACATCAATAGCCCAGTCGTTATCACATTTCACCTTCTTTCTAGTTAGGTGCATTCGTTTGCTTTCCACAGAGAATGGGTGGCCCATTGTTCTGCTATATATATAAACAAAATCTGACGGGTAAAGGTTAGTTTTAATACAATGTAAAAGTTTTTCTAATAAAAGGGGAGCGTAATTTTTTTTTTTAAAATGTTAAAATCTAATTACGTATCATTATATATGTAAAAATATTTAGTTTTTATAATTATCATCTCAAAATTAGTATATAAAAATTTATCAAAATTAAAGTCTTCCTATTATTGGAACATCAAATCTATTAGATGAATGAACGGGTATTCTAAAAGTATTAATTAATAAATCTAAAAAAATATAAGTTTTAATAAAAAATAATATATTTAACATATATTTAATTTTTGATCAATAATTACTTTGTTTGGATTCATTGTTTTTAGAACATTCATTGCCAAGATTCAATAACGCTAAGCACAATTGCACAAAAACAAGAAAGGGTAACGGGTGCAATCAACATTCAGTTAGATGAGTGAGTGCTAACAACACACATCACAACATACTTTTAGATTGAAAAGTGTGTTAGAGAGTGTGTTACTAGAATTTCTGTTCAGTTTAATATACTCTTCTTCGGTGGGATTTGTCTGTTTCTGTACTGTACTACAGTGCCACACAGTGTGGCGGCACATACGGTGTCGCCGTATTGTATTGACGTCGTATTGTATTGACGTCGGCAAACGGTGTTCAATTAGCATTTTTCTTGTTCAAAATAGCAAAATCATGATAACACACGTCTCCTCGTCTCCTGTTTCTAGTCTTGGTTTGGTTCCGCGGAGAATGCTATTAAACTTGGGCATTGTAGCAGTTGTTTGGTCACACAGAGCATTAGCATAGCCAATTCAACAAGAATGGGGGCTGCGGCATCATCAGGATCATCAGCAACACCTACAGCACAAGTTTCAGCGCTTTTCATATACCCAATCAAGTCATGCCGTGGAATTTCAGTTCCTCATGCTCCACTCACTCCTACTGGTACAATTTAAGATACATACTCCCTCCGAACCCAATTATAAGCAAAATTAACGTGCATACCCTTTTGTTTTGTTTTTTTGTTTTTTGTGGTGAAAGTGTATCATACCCTTTTGTTTTTTACTTTCAAAAGCTTTGGTATTCTTAGTAGTATGTGGACTTAATTATCTTTCAGGATTTCGATGGGATCGACAATGGATGGTGGTGAATTCAAAAGGGAGGGCTTACACTCAAAGAGTTGAACCAAAGCTGGCTTTGGTTGAGGTGGAACTGCCAACTGGGGCACTTGATGAAGAATGGGAACCTACAAATGATTCCTATATGGGTACATGATTACATTTTCTTCGTACTCCCTCCGGTCTCAATTGTAAGCAAAAATTAAATGGGACACACATATTAAGATAGTTAGTTAATCCATTTAAAAGAGTCATTCGGAAT
Source organism: Echinosophora koreensis (assembly GCA_035048595.1). Taxonomy (NCBI): domain Eukaryota; kingdom Viridiplantae; phylum Streptophyta; class Magnoliopsida; order Fabales; family Fabaceae; genus Echinosophora; species Echinosophora koreensis. The sequence goes on from JAPCYP010000004.1 coordinate 6,405,285, forward strand.
AAAAAATTAAGTTTGTTACCTAAATTACCCTTCCTCTTATTTATTAAGCTTGTGTTATTGAGAATAAAAGGAGTCATTGGAAAACAAAATTTGTATTAAATGAAGGGTATTTTGAGAATAACTTCATTAAATGAGATGAAAGTAGTTGAAATTTGCTTATATTTTGGACCAAAAAATTTGGAAATTTTTGCTTACATTGTGGACCGGAGGGAGTACATAATAAGCTCTCAAACTCAACACATTTGATAGAGGTTTAATTATTTTGTTGTTTCGTGAATTTTTTGGGAAAATTCAAATGCGTCTCTGAAGTTTAAAGGGACATATTTGAATTTTTCTAAACAATATAGGAACCTAGTTGATATTTCTCAGAAGTTACAAGGACCCACAACTGTACGAGTCATGACGAAACCCTAATGGAAACTTAAAAGAACTCAAATGGAGATGTATACAAGGGATTCAATTACAAAATTTTATAAATTTAGGGTCTATTTTTGAGTTAGGAGGGGATAGGAGGAGAAGGGTTTGAGGAGGAGTGGAGGGGGAAAGGGATTAAGAAGGAAAGATAGTCCTCCAAAACCATCATCTTTTTCATTTTTTTAGTTCCTTCAAATTGGGGGATTTTGAATCTTCTGTTAAAAAATGAATTGGGAGAGGGTTTTGAAGGGTTATCCTTCTTCCCCCTACCTTCATCCTCAAACCCTTCCCTCCCAACTCGCAAAAAGATCCTTAGGGATCCAATTCCAAAATTTTAAGTTGAGTGACCTATTTAAATTTTCTCAAAAAGTCTAGGACTGGCATAATAATTAAAACTTCGATGTATATTTATTTTTATTAGTATTGACATCCATATTTGTTATACAAGGGACATTAGAGTTGTCTAAAGTGCTTATTATTATGTTGATGTATGTGTCTTTGCTTGGTCACTTTTTTCCTCTCATTTGATACCTTATGGAGAGTGGACATGATTTGTGATTTCAGTTTGTGTTTTGTTCTGAATTCAATTTTAAGCTTCATTTTTCATTTGACAGATGTGTTCCTCGTGCTCTCTTTTTTTTTTTTGCCCCAAAAAAAAGAAAATTAAATAACAAGAGTTGAAATGTTGATGGACTTTCTGTTTTGCACAGTCTTCATGATCATTATTGCTTTTTGCTTTGTTCAATATAAAGTGTCAATATCTTAATATTACAGTGTTGAAAGCACCTGGGATGCAACCTCTCAAAGTTTGCTTGAGTAGACAACATGAAGTAGCAGATGGTGTCTCGGTATGGGAATGGTCTGGGTCTGCCTGGGATGAGGGAGCTGAAGCATCGCAGTGGTTCTCAGAATATTTAGGAAAACCCAGTCGACTGGTCCGCTTTAATACTGGTAGGTCTTTGAATTTATTTAAACCTTTAAGATAGCATAAAGAAGCATGTCTTACATTAGACATGTACTGAATTGGCAAATGACTAGAACTATTTTGAGAACACATGAACATAGCTAGGATCAGCTTGAGGCATTGCATATCAACATGCATTGATTCATAATGACGAGTACATATTAAATTGTCTGTAACTCACATACTTGTTATGCATGGCCCAGGGCAACAAGACCCTTGGTAGGTTGTGAATGAGAAGACTGGCCATTTTTAATATTCCTTTCTGCTCTATTGTCTCTTTTTCTTTGTTTTGGATGATAAAACTATCCAGCTGTTGTTGCAGTTGCTAACAGCTTCTGTATCTGGTGGCTTATAGCTACCCAAGCATGTTGCTACCACAGTGATCCCATATTCAGGAAATAAAATTTGTTAATAAGCTTTTATTAGTCTCTTGACTGAGAAGGGGCAAATTTTTTGAATTTCTAGGTCCCATTAGATATATAAAACCATTTATATACCTTCATTTAAAAGCTTAAGCTTTTGGGAGTTGTTCATGACGGTCCCTAATTCCTAAATGAGTAATAGTAAGACTAAGAGTTCAGACTCCTTACTCTTCTCTTCCAACTTTGAGCTTTTTATGGTGTAAATATTTAATGTTGTGTTTCATGTTTGATACATTTAGAATTTTGGATGACCCTTGTAGTTGATGGGAGACTATTTGTTATGTTTTAATGTAGGAGTGAAGTTTTTCATTTAAATTTGTTTTATTTGTATATTATTATTATTTTTTGATATAGCATGTGGTGTGTATGATATGATATGATATGATAAGATAGGAATACTGATGGAGAAATTGGGGACTACCTCCTTACGCCAGAAGAAAATTCAATACTTCTCGGAAAATAAGAACAAACAGAAATGAAAATTAAAAGACTCCAAAAGACAATCCCAGTCTAAGGAACAGCCAACCCCACCCAATACCTCAGTCTACACTTCTTCCTGCCTTCCCTCTCCCCCTTTCTTGCTTTAAAACATTCTCTAACATCCTCTCTCCCCTGCTGCTACGTGTCTAGGGAGTTGCTTCTCCCATGCATATTCCCCTATCTGGCATAATATCATGTGAACCAAACTCAAATGTTTCCCTGTGCATGCAATGGCACAACATTGCCATGAACTCTTCATCATGTCAGTGCATCGCATGGCATAATTAACCGCAGTACAGTGTAATATTTCCATACCCTGTAATTATGATGAACCTCTTTATGGTGTTTGCAAATGCAGCTTCAGAAGTTAGACATGTGGATCCTGATTATGTTAGGGGACATCAGACCACGTTTACTGACGGATATCCATTCTTACTTGCTTCTCAGGTCAGTCAAGTTGGAAAATGAGCTGAATTTACTTATATGCCGACTCTTTACTCAGTATTTGTCATTTATAACTTTCAGGAATCATTGGATGCACTAAACCAGCTTCTCAAGGAACCCATACCTATTAATCGTTTTAGACCCAAGTATTTATTTTTCCATGTCTTTTGGTCTACTCCTGCAATTATATAATTATTTCATAAGAATTCTTGCTACTTGAGACCAGAAGGTACTGGATTGATCTAAATGAATTATTAAATGACATAATTGAGATGTGGATGGTTCATGGTGTAGTATCCTCGTTGAAGGTTGTGAACCATTTTCTGAGGACTTATGGCAGGAGATCAAGATAAGCAGGATTTCGTTTCTGGGAGTGAAACTGTGCTTCCGTTGTAAGGTGAATAGCTCTACTCTATTATTGCCTACTTATCATATTGCCAATATGTTCCATAGGAACATGTACTAGCTGACTTATGCTAACAATTTTAGTTTCTAGCATGTACTGGTATAATATTCATAGATTAACTTATGTGAATGGCAGAGCTTGGCCTGAGCCTGTATTGGTATAATATTCATAAGACTATTATTTTTCTCTTTTTTTTGGGGTGGATGTTGTTGTCATCGTCTTTTTATCATTCTAAACTTCATAATCAAATTGTTTAAGTTTTTTCTTACTTGTATCATGGATCACCCAAACCATAACTTGGATTTTCTAGCACAATAGTGACAGATTATAAGGGGCTCAAGTTGGAAGACCAAATGTTTTCTCTTTTCAAATAGAGGGGACCAACCATCCGTATTATATATTAGAGATCAAATTAAGGCCTCTCATTTGAGATAGGGAGAGTGATGAAGCAACTATATGGTTCCATTTTGGTGTGATTAGTTTTATGGAAGTTGATTTCACCAGCCTGTCACCAATACATATGGAAGAAAAACCAATCGGGTAAATACTCAAAATAATGGTGTGGTGGATCATGGAACTATGGATACCGTGTAGTGACTTGAAGCCAAGCATAGCATAGTGTGAGGTATAAATTTAGGATGAGATAAAATGGGTTTACGGGGCAAGGGATGCCATCTCTCCCAAGCTCAATATTGACTCCTTTTTTGTAGCTCTATTTTCCTTACACCAACTTAGACATTTCATTTTGCTTATATACCCACATTTATCTGTCTATTAATAATCCATCTATTAGTCTTTGGTCCACTCACCACACAATTTATTGCCTGTATGTATTGATGCCTCATGGGGAATATATACATTTCAGTATATCTGGTTTCAAGTATGTGAAATTCTTGCTGTGATGCTTGGTTATGATCAATGTATTTTTTTTCCTGTAGTTTCTTAGTCTAATTTGATGGAAAAAGAAAACTGGGTGAGGGTAACTAGGGTGTGTGTCTGTTATCAAAAGACCAGATTGTGGTTGTGTATTTAACTTGAATGACCAATGCTTATTGTAATGGTCAGATACCTACGATCAATCAAGAGACCGGAATTTCCGGACCTGAGCCAACTGAAACTCTGAAGAGAGTTAGGTCTGGAGAAGTCTTAAGACCAAATGGAAAAAATAAAAACCATGTGAGTCATTCGGTTATCAAGCTTTGGATGAACATTCCTTTGGTTCAATGATGTCAAATGACATGTGACCTACTTATTCTGCAGGTCTACTTTGGTCAGAATATGGTGTGGAACTGGAATGATTCTTCTGCTAACGGGAATGGAAAAATCATCAACTTGGGAGATCCTGTTTATGTCCTTAAGAAGGTCTCTTCTGCAGATGAAGCAGCTGCTTGAACTATTTATATGTGTAATCTGCATGGATCCTATACCAGAAATAAAAGACTACAATAATAAAACTTATCAAACATTAGTACCAGTTTCTATGAACATCATGGATCACTGGATTGTTGAACTTTGCTTTGCATAGTTGTAATGCATGTGTTATTTCTTTGTTTCTAAATAATTATGTAACATGAATTTGTTCTGGAAAACGGGAACTGCAATTATATGGACTTATATAAGGCTTGTGCAAAAACTAAAGTTGTCTTGTTTTTACATAGATGTCTTACTAGATGACATTGCAAGTCATGGTGGATGTGATCATCACCGAGATGTTCATTTCTCACTTCCACTTTTTAAGTTTTTCGGTTCACGTCCTCTTATAGATTCTTTGCAGGGTTCAATCACGAGAGTGGTGTAGGAACAGGGATGCTATCAGAAAATTTAAAGTGAGGGTGTTATATAAACTTATTCATATAAAGTTGTAATTTTTTGGTGCAAATTTGATCTATTTTGAGGGGTTTGCTACACAATTACTCATAGTGACTAAAGCAAAAAAAAAAAAATTATTTAGGAGTGCTACCGTTCCCCTACTTCTATGGTAGTCAATACTTGTGTTACAACTTACAACGGATTTTATATATTTTTAAGGGAAAACTGTAATTAATTTAGGTCATATACAGCTTAGTCCCTAAAGTATAAAAAGGTGTATTTCATTCTCAAACGTTTTTAGAGTGAGACTCATTTTCTTCCAAAAATGCCTCTCAGTACAATTCTGACTTTTGCTCTGTCCCTCTCTCTCATCTTGTTTGTTCCTTTGTCCAAACAGGACAAATTATCTTTTATTGCCTTTTCACTCCATTTTCTATCTTTCAATTATTTTCTGGGTAACTTTGGAGAATCTTATGAGGAAAAAGGGGGGGTCAAAATAAAACATTGATATTTATTTTAGTTTCTCTTTGAAATTTGACACCAAGGCCTTAGATTTTTATTTTATTATATTTTTTGTGTTTGAGATTATTCCCATTTGGAATACTTAGGGTCTGTTTAGTTTGATTCTAGTTTCTTGTTTTCATTTTCTATTTTTATAAATAATTATAACACAAATAATTACAAATCTGTCATATTGTTTTCGTTGTGTTTCTTGTTTTCAAAAAGTTGTATAGGAAACACCGAAAACAACTTTTTGTTTGTTTTTACTGTTTCTGTACAAATCTTTGGAAACAGGAAACATAATGAAAACAATATAACAATTTTATAATTATCGTTGTTGTAATTATACTTGAAATCAGGAAATGAAAATAAGAAACTAGAATTAAACCAATCAGGCCCTTAGGACATGTTTGTTTTATTTTCAATTTCCTATTTTCATTTACTATTTTTAGAAAAACTGTCACCTTGTTTTCATTTTGAAAACAGCTGAAAACAATTTTTCTTGTCTTCAATATTTCCTATTTATATCTTTGAAAACAAGAAAAAAATAAAAACAATGTGACATTTTTATAATTATTTATGAAAACAAATGAAATCTAGAAACTAGAAATAAAGTAAACTAATCCTTACCCTTCCATCGATGTATTTCTGCGGCCTCTAACTCTTGACATTGCTAAGACCCTTCAACTACTTAAGTTAGCTTATTACTTAAACTGCAATTTATTACTAAACTAAACCTTAGATTCATGTAATTATTTTGAAAGGAAAAGACTTTTTGTTCATAAGGAAAGGCCATCAGATGGGTGGTACCAAGGAGATTTGGATTCCTTGCGTTCATTATTTTCATGCATCCACGTATTTATTGATATAGACTATGATGGATTTGAGTGTACATTAAAAAAAAAATTTAAAAAATAAAACACTATTGATCCAATTGTGTACCTTGTGACTTCGTGAATGCAGGGAATTCAAATCCAAAATTAAGTCTATCCAATTGTTCGGTTGCGGAGTTAAAGTTTATGTTTTGAGATTTGATTGAAACACGATTTCATAAACAAAGCGGTGCCCCTTAATATTGTATATCAAAAGGCTTTCTGTAGTTCTATACATAAATCAATCTTACTGGATGAAGAAGCAGTATAAGATTTCTGGTGTGTTTGGATGAGCGTTTGATAAGTAATTTTGAATATAATTGATTTGTAAATTCAAAATGTGGTCAAAGCATCCGGATTGTATTAGGATAGTTAAAGGTGTCTGGGATAGAAAAGTTTATGGTGTCCTATGTTTGTGTTGTCACAGAAGTTAAAAATGTTAAAAAAAGAACTAAAAGTCTGGAATAAAGATGTTTTTGGTAATGTTAATACTAAGGTTGATCAATTCCAATCTGAATTAGATAGAATACAAACTGTTCTAGCTTAGAATGGCATATCTGATATGCTGCAGGACCAAGAAAAATATGCACAATCTGAGTTGGAAATGGCTTTAAATATGCAAGAGAGTTATTGGAGAGAAAAAGCCAAAATAAACTGGTTTAAGGATGGGGATAGAAACATAGCTTATTTTCATAAGATAGCTCGCATTAGACAAGTTTCTAATCATATGTCCTCTTTGAGAAAGTGTGACCAAATTCTAAATTCGAATGCTGAGGTAGAAAATCATGTTTTAGAGTATTACACTTCTCTTTATGCTACTAAAAATGATTGTATCTCAACTGATATTATTGCAAAAGTAATTCCTAAAACTGTCTCTATAGTTGACAATGCCATGCTCACTAATCTTCCTTCTTTTGAGGAAGTGAAAAATGCTGTGTTTTCTATGAATCCATCTGGTTCTCCTGGTCCGGATGGATTTGGAGGATGTTTTTATCAAAAATATTGGGAAATAATTAGTCATGATGTTTTTAATTCGGTTCTTCAATTTTGTACTTAATCATGGCTTCTTCCCAACCTTAACTCTAATCTAGTGGTGCTTATACCTAAATTTAAACGAGCTGATAAGATTGAGGATTTTAGGCCAATTGCATTAGCAAATTACCAATTTAAAACCATCACTAAAGTTTTAGCTGATAGATTAGCTATAATTGCTCCTAAAATTATCTCAGAAGAGCAAAGAGGATTCATTAAAGGTAGACAGATTTCAGAATGTCTCTGTATTGCTTCGGAAGCAGTTAACTTGCTTGATTCCAAATCATTTGGTGGTAATGTAGCAATCAAATTGGATATCAGAAAGGCCTTTGATACCATTGATTGGAACTTCTTTCTTAATATTCTTGAATTTTTTGGTTTTGATCAAATTTTTTGTCAATGGGTAAAGATCATTTTAGAATCTGCAAAGTTATCTTTTTCTGTTAATGGACACCCTATTGGTTTTTTTAACTGTAAAAAGGGAGTGCAGCAAGGTGACCCCCTTTCCCCTTTACTTTTTTGCTTAGCTGAAGAGGTGCTTAGTAGGAGTATATCCTTACTTGTTAATTCAGGAAAGCTTCAACCTATGGCTGGACCTAGAGGTTATACTACTCCTAGTCACATTCTTTATGCGGATGATATTCTAATTTTTTGTAAAAGAGCTAAGTCAAACTTGCAAGCTTTAATGTCTACAATTCATGCTTATGGTTTGGCATCTGAACAGCTAATTAGTAAAGATAAATGTAGATTTTATGTTGGTTCTTCATGTTATAAAAGAATACCTACTATTAGGAACATCCTAGGTTTTTCAGCAAGGGAGTTTCCCTTTACTTATCTTGGAACTCCTCTGTTTCAAGGTAAGCCTTGGGCTAGATTTTTGCAACCCATTATGGATAGGATTAAGATAAAACTTTCAGCTTGGAAAGGTTCTCTATTGTCTATTATGGGCAGAGTTCAATTAGTTAAGTCTATTATTCATGGCATGTTGATTTATAGCTTTCATATCTATGCTTGGCCAATATCATTAATTAAAATCCTTGATTCTTGGATTAGAAATTTCATTTGGTCAGGGGACATACTTGTTAAAAACCTTGTCACTGTAGCATGGAAAAAACTATGTGCTCCTACCCTTGAAGGGGGTTTGGGTATAAGATCAATTAGATCAATTAATGAGGCTGCCCTTTTAAAATTCAGTTGGAATTTGTTGTCATCCAAGGCCCAATGGGCAAAGTTTTTAAGAGCTACTAGGCATTTAAGCAAGCATAAACTTATGGCTAGGTATGTTGAGTCTTCCATTGGTTTTGGGCTAAGGCAGTATTTGCCTATGGCTTTTGATAATTGTATTTGGATTATTGGGGATGGTAAAGATGTGAATTTTTGGAAGGATAGGTGGCTTTCCATGCCTATTGCAGATTTAATGAATTTACCTTCTGATATGAAAAAGTTATTACAATCTAAGGTTTCTGATTTCATTTCAAGTAACAATTGGCAAATTCCAACTTTCTTTGATCAGTTCTTTGCTGATATTTCTGCTGAAATTAGACAAATACGCCTTCCTCTTTTTCCTGTAAGAGACTCTTTAATTTGGGAACATTCTAACAATGGCATTTTGAGCTTTAAAGATGCATATGACTTTATAAATCCTGTCATACAACCGATTTCCTGGGGTAAGTACATATGGAATTCTTCAATTCCTCCAACTCGATCCTTTTTATTATGGAGATTCTTAAATAATAAGGTTCCAACTGATGAGAACCTTTGCTTGAGAGGCTGCATTACTGTATCAATGTGTAGTTTATGTAACTGTGAGTTTGAAACTTCCAATCATTTGTTTTTGAGCTGTAGTTTTTCTAGAAATATTTGGTCATGGTTGGCAAACTCCTTGTAAAGTCGAATAGACTTATCCTCTGCAGGTTCCCTCTTGGACATTTGCTGCAAATCAGATAGTTAGCAGCTGAAGGATGTGAAACTATCGGGTATTATCAACACTCTGTGGACTCTTTGGTTTTGCCGAAACCAGGCTAGGTTCCATAACAAGGAAGTATCAACATTGAAGGCAATCTCCCTCATTTTAGCAAGCATTTCGTTATCAGGAAAGTTGTCTTCAGGGTGCTCGTCCTCCTCCATTGAGGAATTTCAGATTTTGAAGGCTTTTGGAATTAATGGTCGTGTTGCAAAGGCTCCAAACATAATTGAAGTTATTTGGAATCCACCACTTTGTAGCTGGGTAAAGAGTAACACTGATGGAGCAGCTATAGGGTGTCCAGGAAATGCTGCTTGTGGAGGTATTTTTAGGGATAGTAGAGGGACTACTCTAGGCTGTTTTTCTAAGCACATTGGAATTGCTTCTCCCTTGTATGCCGAGCTGATTGGTGCCATTGAGGCTATTGAAATTGCATATAGAAGGGGTTGGCACAAACTTTGGTTGGAATGCGACTCTAAATTGGTGGTTGAAGCCTTTGGAAATTCAGAATTGGTGCCTTGGAAGCTTCAAGTTAGATGGAATAATTGTATCTTTTTGACTAAAAAAATGAGTTTTTTGGTATCTCACATTTATAGGGAGGGTAACTCTTGTGCGGATAAACTTGCTAATTTTGGTTTATCCAATCATTGTTTTAGTTGGTGGGATCTTATCCCAGCCTTTATTAGAGAAGACTACACTCGTAATAGGTTTTAGTTACCAAATTATAGGTTTAAGTAAGTATTGTCTTTATCATGGGTTTTGGTTTGGTCCCCCCATGTTTAACTTTTTGTATTCTTTTATTTTTATTTTTTAATAAATATGGGGTATGCTGCAGATGATTGGTAAAATCAGGGGTGCCAACCTAGTTGGGATGTCTGATTTTATAGTAATGCTTTTGCATGCCTCCCTTGTGTAAAAAAAAAAAATATTTATATTTGGATATTTTTATTTTGAAAGCGAGTTTGATGTAAAATTTAGTGTAAAACTTTATACTCAACTCAAAAGCTACTTTTTATAACTTCTAGTCAGAATCGCTTCTAGAGGCAAAATCAATTTTACATGACAACAACCAAACATCTCATCTTTACTAAAATCGCATTTGACAGAGGACAGAATCAATTTTGGAGGTTTATAACATGAATAGTGATTGGCATCTCATCTTATACGTGTGTGTTTGGATTAGCTTTTGACAAACGTGATTTCAGAAAGAATTGATTTTGTAGAATTGATTTTGGTTAAAAGTGAGTTGATTGTGAAGTGATTTGTGTTTGGATATCTTCATGAAAAAGTGATTTTTATCAATTATTATTGTTTGGATAGTTTAGATCAAAATAGCTTTTGAGTGTGCAATTACCAAAATGGGTTTTAATATATATATATATATATTGGATACTTTATTTTAATATATTATAAGATAATTATTTTAATTTATGTTAAATTATGAAGAACAAACCAAACAGAAATACTTTTTATAAATTTTATTTCATTACCGTTGGAATTTTATATTCATTGATCTATTTATTTTTTGGTATATTATTACTCATTGATCTTAGCAACTCATTGATTTTTATTAAGCAACCCAATGATTTTTATCTCACTCTGGAAGCTTCCCTCGGTCTGTGCCAGCCAGTATGCCTTCTCTTCTCCCTCGATCTCATTTTCATTCTCTCAAACTCATCTCTGTTCTGTATCCTCCCTTTCTTTGAGACTAAAAAAATCATTCACAATGCAGTAAATAAGACTAAAAACAGTGCACTAAAACCGTGGACGTGATTCAAGTTTACCGTAGAAGCTACAAAATCTAGCTTCTGTATGGACGTGAGTTTGGGACCAAAAGCAATTTCCGGACTTGGAAGCCAAACATCAAACTTTTTTGGTCAACAGTAGTTTGACCACAGCAGAAGCACGTTTGGGGGAGAAAACCAGTGAACCAAACATGCACTACATGATATACGAAAGGAGATGGTCAAGAATAAAGGAGTTGCCAATCAGTATTCACTAGTAAAGAGAACGTCAGAAATGAAGTTAATTTATGCAGTAATTTTCTTTCACTCCCTGACGTTTTTTCAGAGAAGATATATTAGATATTCTGTATACAATTACATGTCCTATTCTGTTTTGTATTATGTTTGACAATCATATGTGATAAATATATCAGCAACCACAATCCGACGAGGTGATGCATGCAACTGCAGATGCAATGGTTGATTAACCATCAGACATTTAGGCCCTTTTGTATGTGTGCCTGACCTCTGGTTTCTATTGCTAAAAGTTAGAAGCAGAATGTGGAAAGTCTAAGAAAAGGTCTGCTATGCTCCCAACTCACCATTAATTTATAAAGGAAAAATAAAAAGAGAGTGAATGGAGATAGAAGCAGAAAGAGTGAGAAAAAAAGAGCTCCCATCACAAATTGTAGCACATACAAATAAACATTACTATTAACAAATTCTCTTTTCTTCTGAGTTTGAGAAGATTTTCATGAGTTAGTGAAATGCATTTGGACAAACACAGCAATTTTAAAGAATTTTGTTATCAAAAAGCAAGAAGACAATGCAAAAATAGACCCATGTATAGGGATCCTTTGTTGGTTCGCAGTCTTCATTCTTCAATTAATGCTTTCCTTGGCAGTACCATCTCAAGTCCAACTCTTGAAGTCTAGGACCTCTTTTTGTAATCTCACTAATCATTGTTAATCCCATTGAAAACCTGTCAGATAGTATAATATAAGATGAGAGGAAAACAATTATATTACTGACTTTTGAACAAAAGAAAAATTTATATAGGAAAACAAGTACATAGCAGTCCTGAAACAACTAAATCAGCAAACCAAAAATATAAAAACAAAACATCAGCTCAAAAGAGCTCTCCAATCCCTTTGCAAACCACAAGAGAAAAGCTCATAAAGAAACCACAATGTGACACTCGAGGAGAGGTAAAATGGAATAAGAAATCTAGGATATAAAATGTGAACATTGTACTTGAAGAAGAGTTGAACAACAAATTAACAATAACTATACCACTATCACTATCAAATAAATTCAAACATCGGAAACAGTGTTTTCAACAAGGATTCAATTCACTAGTCCAAAAAAGCCAGAAGTTCTAATTTACCAGGAAGTAAAGTTTTAAAAAATACGCAACAAAACAGAGGTTGATATTTCTAATGTTATCAGTTGAAGTAAAAGAAGTTCCTGAAACTGAACATAAAGGTATCTAGCATGGTTCACCAAGAGACAACTAACGGGGGACTAGCTAAAGATGATTATTTTTTGTCAGTTTTATTCCACGACTCTTTCATCCCATCACAGATGCTGTTAAGCATGGATCAAAATTCAAAAATTGACAGCATTACTTGAATAAGAGAAGAACATGAACCAAACAGTAAGAGAAGAACAAGAATCTAAGTATCTAACATTAATCATACTTCTATCATGATTCAAGAAATTAACAAAAGCAAATCAGGGCATGATTTTGACAGAGTACATTGTGCTATGCACAAAACAAAAAAATAAAATCTACTAACAATGAAGTTTTAAGAAATCAAGAATCAAGCATCAAACTAAAGGTTGTGTTTCTAACTATACCAGTGGACTTGACGAAGTTTAAGAAACTAGTACCTGAATTGACTTGATCAACAATAATTGCTGACACTTTGGCTATCGGTTTCATCAATATAGCTCCACAGTTCTCCCACTCAGGCTGTATCTATCTACGGATGTGATAGTTAGGGGTCAACTAGTGAACTTTAATATTATTATAGGCCCAGGGTCCCAGATAAATTTAATAGGAAAAGAGCAAGGAAACCAAGTAACTTCAATGGAATGACAGATTATGCTGGTTCTGATAGACAATTAGAATCAGAAAATAAACATCACATTCTTTTTCTTCGCACTCAAGGACAAAGCAAAGAATGTACTGTGTACATGCCCGCGAAAGAAAATTGCACTTATGTACGTTGGCATCCAGTAGCAGTCCATCTCAGTAGCTCATCACCATTGAGTTTCACTTGCCTTGCACAAATGTAATATGCAAAATACTTGCAAATAATAATAAATTATTTACTGGCCAAAGTTACTGATAACTTTTTAAGAAATTATAACATGTATATATAACCAAAAAGTTTGACTGAGTCCTGTACTACAAATACATTCGTCTAAAGATGGCATATTTGCAAATAAATCAAAGTTGATTGGATATTTGAGCACTTTACCTTTTCCAGAATATTTTCTCTCCCAGTTGCACTTTCTCACCCTTTCAGGAATATTGTTTATCACCATTCTAAGGTAGTGTATGAAGCGAAGACAGAACAAGAAGGAACAGGATGTTCTGTTCAGAAAGGGGTAGAATCAAAGTGTTCCACCTTGTAATCTCATGTCTTGTTCTGTTCTATTTATAAAATATACCAAAAATAGAATAGAACTCATATGTTCTATATTGTCCAATTCTGACACATATACCAAAGGCTACGTCGGTTGCAAAACATAAATTTTCTGGACAAACGAAAGCAAATGATGTTAGTAAGTCTAAAAAAAATTTTAAGAGGTTTAAAAAGCTGCATTGGTCTACGCGGACTATTGTCATTGTCACCTGTTTGGCTCGCACCAGTATCTCCAAGTAGTCAGAACAAAATTTATGTTTTATGGCACAAAGCAGAATAAAATAAGGCACCAAAGTTTGGGGTGGGGAGGAGAAGGAAAATTCTGTATTTGAGGTGTATCATTGATTCATTGTATCTTCCTTTTGAAAGTTAGGGGCCTTGTGGTTGAGGACCAGATCAAGAAATCACTATATCCAGACTTCCTAAGCTTCCTGCTTCCAGGAAATTTTAATTGAATAACATATTACAAGATATCATATCAGCGACATAGCCTGCTCCAACATTCACTAATGGCTACTCGAATTTTCTTAGGTTTGCAGAGCTGTTGAACAACTATTGCCCAGGTAGAAGCTTTTGGCAGCAAAAACTTATGGAGCATCACTTCTATAATTTTGGAAGCACCTATTGTTTTCTGTCGCTTAATTAACCGGACGACAACCTCATCTAGAAACTCCCTCCCATCTTGAGGTGGGTTAACTTTTTCTCTTAAAGTTTTCAAGAAAATATCGCAAGTAATAAAATCAGGGTCACAACCTTGATCTAACATCATATTTAGAAGATCAACAGCACGGGATATGCTATTCCGCATGCACAAGGCATTTAAAAGTATGTTATATGTGATCACATCTGGTTGTGACTGGGGCACTTGATAAAGCATCTGATGGAAAAGTTTCAGGCCCTGTTCTACTAAGTTAGCATTACAAAAGCCATGAATCATTGAACTGTAAGCCACAACATCTAATTTAATTCCTCTACCCAGCATTTGCTTCCACACCATTAAGGCCTCCGTAAGCTTCCCGTCCTTGCACAAGCCATTAATGAGTATACTGTAACAAACCTCATTATGATTACAATTATTATTAGCCATCTCTTTCCAAACAAGAATAGCTTTATTGATATCTTCTGCATTAAAATAACCCCTCATTAGGGAGCTATAAGTGAAAGCATTAGGCATGTAACCTTTATTCTCCATCTCAACTAGGACTTCCCCTGCTTCTTCCAGCTTCCCTTCTCGGCAAAGACCATCTATAAGAGCACTATACACTACAGTATTCGGTTTACATCCTTTCTCAACCATTTCCTTCCACAATTGCATTGCATTCTCAGATTTTCCCTCTTTGAATAGGCCACTAATAAGGGATGAGTAAATATACTCATTTCCCCAATGACCTCTCTCTTCCAAAGAGATTAACACATAAGCCCCATCAGCCGCTCTACCTTGCTTAACAAACCCATCAATGAGTGTTCCATAAGTAACATCATTTGGCATGCATTTATTCAAGACCATTCGATTCAAGAGACTCACTGCCTTGTCCAGCTTACCTTTAAGACACAAGCCATGAACAAGGGCATTATATGTCACCTCATTCGGGACACAACCTTTCAGAAACATAATATCAACAAGCTTGGCAGCACGTCCCAAGTCACCCTTCTTGCACAATGCATTGATCAACACATTGAACGCGACATGGTTCGGGAAGGTACCTTCAATCTGCATCTCATCCAATAATGAAATTGCCTCATCAATTCTACCCTCCTTGCACAACCCATCCATCAGTGTAGAGTATGTATAAGTATCAGGAGCACAATTCCTAAGCGGCATTTCTCTGAACACCTCAACTGCATGATCAACCGAACCGATCTTACACAAGGCCTTAATAATCAAGTTAAAAGTGAGTACATTTGGTTGAATATTCAGACTCTTGGATGCAGTAACATGAGAATAAAACTCCAATGCATGATTGAACAGATGTGATAAAACTCCAATAAAACTCCAATGCAGTAACATGAGAATAAAACTTCAATATAGCTCCACAGTTCTCCCACTCAAGCTGTATCTATCTACGGATGTGATAGTTAGGGGTCAACTAGTGAACTTTTATATTATTATAGGCCCAGGGTCCCAGATAAATTTAATAGGAAAAGAGCCAGGAAAACAAGTAACTTAAATGGAATGACAGATTATGCTGGTTCTGATAGACAATTAGAATCAGAAAATAAACATCACATTCATTTTCTTTGCACTCAAGGACAAAGCAATGAATGTACTCTGTACATGCCTGCGAAAGAAAATTGCACTTATGTACGTTGGCATCCAGTAGCAGTCCATCTCAGTAGCTCATCACCATTGAGTTTCACTTGCCTTGCACAAATGTAATATGCAAAATACTTGCAAATAATAATAAATTATTTACTGGCCAAAGTTACTGATAACTTTTTAAGAAATTATAACATGTATATATAACCAAAAAGTTTGATCGAGTCCTGTACTACAAATACATTCGTCTAAAGATGGCATATTTGCAAATAAATCAAAGTTGATTGGATAGTTGAGCACTTTACCTTTTCCGGAATATTTTCTCTCCCAGTTGCACTTTCTCACCCTTTCAGGAATATTGTTTATCACCATTCTAAGGTAGTGTATGAGGCGAAGAAAGAACAAGATGGAACAGGAGGGGTAGAATCAAAATGTTCCACCTTGTAATCTCATGTCTTGTTCTGTTCTATTTATAAAAAATACCAAAAATAAAATAGAACTCATGTTCTGTATGGTGGATTCTGACACATATACCAACCAAAGGCTACCTAAGTTTCAAAACAAAAATTTTCTGGACAGACAAAAGCAAATGATGTTAGTAAGTCTAAAAAAAACAATAAGAGGTTTAAAAAGCTGCATTGGTCTAAGCGGACTATTGTCATTGTCACCTGTTTGGCTCGCACCAGTATCTCCAAGTAGTCAGAACGAAATTTATGTTTTATGGCACAAAGAAGCAGAATAAAATAAGGCACCAAAATTTGGGGTGGGGAAGAGAAGGAAAATTCTGTATTTGAGGTGTATCATTGATTCATTGTATCTTCCTTTTGAAAGTTAGGGGCCTTATGCTTGAGGACCAGATCAAGAAATCACTATATCCAGAGTTCCTAAGCTTCCTGCTTCCAGGAAATTTTAATTGAATAACATATTACAAGATATCATATCAGCGACATAGCCTGCTCCAACATTCACTGATGGCTACTCGAATTTTCTTAGGTTTGCAGAGCTGTTGAACAACTATTGCCCAGGTAGAAGCTTTTGGCAGCAAAAACTTATGGAGCATCACTTCTATAATTTTGGAAGCACCTATTGTTTTCTGTCACTTAATTAACCAAACTACAAGCTCATCTAGAAACTCTCTCCCATCTTGAGGTGGGTTAACTTTTTCTCTTAAAGTTTTCAAGAAAATATCGCAACTAATAAAATCAGGGTCACAACCTTGATCTAGCATCATATTTAGAAGATCAATAGCACGGGATATGCTATTCTGCATGCACAAAGCATTTAAAAGTATGTTATATGTGATTGCATCTGGTTGTGACTGGGGCTCTTGATAGAGCATCTGATGGAAAAGTTTCAGGCCCTGTTCTACTAAGTTAGCATTACAAAAGCCATGAATCATTGAACTGTAAGCCACAACATCTAATTTAATTCCTCTACCCAGCATTTGCTTCCACACCAATAAGGCCTCCGTAAGCTTCCCGTCCTTGCACAAGCCATTAATGAGTATACTGTAACAAACCTCATTATGATTACAATTATTATTAGCCATCTCTTTCCAAACAAGAATAGCTTTATTGATATCACCTGCATTAAAATAACCCCTCATTAGGGAGCTATAAGTGAAAGCATTGGGCATGTAACCTTTATTCTCCATCTCAACTAGGACTTCCCCTGCTTCTTCCAGCTTCCCTTCTCGGCAAAGACCATCTATAAGAGCACTATACACTACAGTATTCGGTTTACATCCTTTCTCAACCATTTCCTTCCACAATTGCATTGCATTCTCAGATTTTCCCTCTTTGAATAGGCCACTAATAAGGGATGAGAAAATATACTCATTCCCACAATGACCTCTCTCTTCCAAAGAGATTAACACACAAGCCCCATCAGCAGCTCTACCTTGCTTAACAAACCCATCAATGAGTGTTCCATAAGTAACATCATTTGGCACGCATTTAATCAAAACCATTCGATTCAAGAGACTCACTGCCTTGTCCAGCTTACCTTTAAGACACAAGCCATGAACAAGGGCATTATATGTCACCTCATTCGGGACACAACCTTTCAGAAACATAATATCAACAAGCTTGGCAGCACGTCCCAAGTCACCCTTCTTGCACAATGCATTGATCAACACATTGAACGCGACATGGTTCGAGAAGGTACCTTCAATCTGCATCTCATCCAATAATGAAATTGCCTCATCAATTCTACCCTCCTTGCACAACCCATCCATCAGTGTAGAGTATGTATAAGTATCAGGAGCACAATTCCTAAGCGGCATTTCTCTGAACACCTCAACTGCATGATCAACCGAACCGATCTTACACAAGGCCTTAATAATCAAGTTAAAAGTGAGTACATTTGGTTGAATATTCAGACTCTTGGATGCAGTAACATGAGAATAAAACTCCAATGCACGATTGAACAGACCCTCTTGAATAATCACATTGAGAACCGAATTCAATGACTTCACAGTTTGCCTACATTGAAACTCAGCCCCCATTCTATGAAACAAGTCCACAGCTTTATCAGGTAAATGGGCTTTCCCATAAGCTTTGAACATGACAATGAAACTTTTTTCTATAAAAACTCTCCTTTCTTGCTTCATTTGAATCAAAAGCTTCTCCAGGGACCCAAATTCAAAGGAATTGGAGTAATTCTGAATGAGAGAGTAGAAAGATAAATCACCTGTTTTGAAAGAACCCCATTTGTGAGCAGCCATTTGGGTAGCTGAATTGAAGATTTGAGGTGAAAGGGGAGGGTCATGGGATTGATTGGAGGGAAGGGTTATGGGTGAGGAAGAGGAAGAGTTAAGTGTTTGGGTTGAAAGGAAACATTGTTTGAGAGGTTTTGGGAGTGAACGTGTGAGAAGCTTTGTGTGAGAAGTGGAGCACTTTGGCATGGCATGGATCAACAACGAAAGGAGGGGTTTTGGCAATGCTCTTGACGATGTTGTAATTCGTTGTCGGATATCCAACGCTCAGTTCAATGCCTCTATTCACCAAAGAAAATGTTCAATGCCTCTGTCTTCTCAACTCTTTGCCTTGGTGCCTTTCTTATTTTTCCATTCAAAATCAAATTCAACAAGGATTTAGTGTATATTTGAATTAACATATGTTTTTTACAAAACAGTTTATAATTAAAAACTTTATAAATTACAAAATGAACGATTATTTTTCTTAAAATTAATATTTACTAAAATGCATGTTTACAAGGCAAAATCTCTTTCAAATGTAACATTTTTTTTATCATTAAAGGATTGACTAGATTAGACTTTTTGTCTTTAACTTTAAAAAGATAGATTGATTTTGGTCCATTATGTAACAAATGTTACCTAAGGTAGTGTTGTTTCGCCACTCTCGATCATTACCCCCTCTCTCGCTCCTACATGTCTGTTATCCTTTGATGACACATACGTGTCAATGGCTATTGTAGGTGGTCGATATTCTTCATCAAATTAAAAGGGGATCTTCATCCCCAAATTGAAACTTAGGGTTCTTGGTACTTCTCAAATCCAAACTTGGAATTGTTGCCAAATCTAATTTATGCTTTTCTACTTTGTCACCCCCCCACCATGGAATCCGGTTGTTTTGCATGCAAGTGTAGGTCAAATGTCTTGAAAAACCAATATAGGACAACGACTTCTGATGCATCGTCAATGAATGGTGGAAGCAAAAATTGAGTCATGATAGATCTTGTTCTCATCCATTCTCCTTCCATCCCTTCCCAAAAATTTATAATAAAATATCTCCCCTTCTCTCTCCTGCATTTTCTCCAACCAAACACTTACTATATTAGATACCTCAAAATTGTTTTTGAATGGATTGAGTGTTTCCAAAATTGCGTCCAATAAAATTAATTTTGACGTGGTAGCTTTTTCGTTGAGTAGACTTGATTCTAAGTGTGGGATCTACAAAATTATTTATATTTACACATAAAAATAATTTTACTTTATCATTCAAATAATATCATTTTTTAAAACTCACTTTTAGTATATCATTACCAAATATAAATATTTTTTAACCTCAATTTTTTTTAAAAAAATAATTCTTTTAATATCGATTCTATCAGAATCTAAAACTAATTTACGTGATTATATATGTTTATTGCCAATTGTATGATTGTGTGCTTTTCTGGTAAAATATACCAGATAGGTCACATGTCTGTGTAAGCTTTTACACTTGTCTGAACCTAGCTTCTGTGTGTAAAAAGATTTCAACTTTATTTTAATTTCTGATAAACACAATTCAACCCCCCTTCTCGTGTTTATAGTTGTCTATTTCAAAGGACTGATTTAATAATTCTTTGCTTCGTAAGGGACCAAACAGGTAATGTATAGGGTCCAAACATGTACATTTTGTACGTACAGGAATCACTTTAATATTTTTTTTTATATATAAGGACCAAATCGAAAATTTGTGTCAAGTATAGAGACCAAAATATTATTTTAACTTTTTTTTTTTTACCACATTGTAAGTGCAAAGTATTTATTTAGCCACCTTTAACATGATCTCTCTTCCCAACCACGTTTTTCAACCCACAGTACTCAAACACCGTGGTTAAGTGATCCATGCCCAATTTCAGTTGGACCACCATAATATTGGTATGTTCAGTGTTGTTTTTTCCCCCCTTCCTTCATAGGTGGATTCTAGCATGAAGTACCACTTTTAGTGGTATATCAGTATACCACTAAATAATCTGTTTTTTAAAAAAAAATTGGTGGAAAAACCAATGATACCCTTATCTTCCTCCTTCCATCCAACCTCTCCCTGACTGAACCTTGCAGCGCCCATCGGACCGCCGTCACCTGCCACCCTACCGCCGCCGGCGTCACCGCCTCAACCTCTCCACCGTCTTCGCTCGGCTGCACTCACCTCAGCCACCTCGATCCCTCCCTCCGCCACTTCCAGGACCCAGATCTAATTTGTACAGCGACGGGGTTGCGAAGCATAGGCACGCGACGACGGCGGTGGATGCTCTGCCCTCCTTCGCCTCTGTCTCTGGTTGATTTATCATCTTGCTTGTTTTGAATTTCTAAGTTTCAATGATGAGAGGATGAAGAAGGGGTGATGAAGCTGACGAATTTCTAGATTTTCTGGGTTTTCAAGGTTTTGATTTCAGTATCGTTTTTGTTTCAATGATTTATCATCCTGCACATTGTTTGATGTTTCAATGACATTGTTTCATGCTGCACCATTTTTTTTTATAAACAAATCATGTTGTACCATCGTTATTGTTGTTGGAGGTAGGTGGAAGAGGGGTGGGGTGGGACGAAGGTCGGCGGGGGACGATTGGGGTGGGAGGGGTGGAGGGCAAGATGGTATTTTTAATCTTTGTTTTCTGTTTTCAATTTTTTTTTAACCAATAAATCTGGACCGTTGATTATTTTATTAATATATCCAATGGTTCAAAATCATGTATGATGAAAAATTTAGTGGTATACTGATATACCACTAAAAGTGGTACTTCATGCTAGAATCCACCTATGAAATATGGTGGGTTCTAGTATGAAGTACTAGTTTTAGTGGTATACCCATATACCCCAAAAAAAATTTATCTAGAATGCTTTTTGACCATTGGATATAATAATTAAATAATCAATGATCCAGATTTATTGTTCCAAAAAATTTTTTGAAAACAAAAAATATTGAAAAATACTATTTTGCCCTTCATCCCTCCCAAGCTCCCACCCTACATCCAAACCCTAATTTCTCCACCACCAGCCGCCACCAACGTCCACCGCCAGATCTACCACCGTCAAGATCTGCCACCGTCCGCCACAGCAAGGACACGGCCGCCGCCACCATCCAAAATCCCAAATCAAAACAGAAATCCAAACTAAACACTCAGCCCCTGTCCTTCGCGACCACCGCCGTCGCCGGCGGTCTGAACCGAAACGTTCCCCCTTGCCTCTGTACGTCGTTGCCAGGACCAAGCCGCTGCCTCACATCCTCGTGCGCCACCCAGCTCTGCCGTTGCCGCTCCATTCTCCGCCCCAGATCTACGCACAAACCACACCCTCTACTTCGCAACCACGCACAGCCGCGTCCCTACACCGCCGGTCAGTCGTCGCGTCCTCCACTTGGTAACCGCGATCAACAAGGCCTCATTAGTAAGAAAAGGCTTTGGATTTTGTTATTGATTTCGAATTACAGGTTCATCTGTTGTTTTGAGTTTATTATGTTAAGTTTGGAGGTGGGGGAAGAGAGATGGAGATGGCAGAGGGAGAGAAGGGAGATGGCAGAGGGAGAGAGAAGGGAGAGTTGGTGGTTGGAGAGGTTGAGGGCGGTGGTAGGGTGGCAGGTGACGGTGGCGGCGGCGGCGGTGGCGGAGGTTGGACTGAAGGATGGATGAAGGAGGTGATAAGGGTAGAAATGGGTTTTCCATTAATATTTAGTGGTATACCCATATACCAGTAAAACTGGTACTTCATGCTAGAACCCACCATGAAATATTCCATCTTTAGTTTAACCTTGTTAGTCCTGATCAAAAAAAGTTTAACGTTGTTAGTCAAATTAAAATGTCTCACATTATCTTTATCAAATACTACCTTCGATCCATATTATAAGAGACAAAACCTTAAATCATAAAGATTAAGGAAAAGTCTTGAAATGAGCTAATTGTAATTAATACTCATATAGATGTCCAAAAATACCCCTTTTAATTTTAATTAACACTCCATCCGGACTTAATTATTAGAAAAAATGTACCTATATTTTGTGGACTCAAATATAAGCAAAATTCGACCAAATCAATATATTTAATGCCAGTATTCCAAAAATACCCTTAGTTAAACTTAAATCTTCTTTTACTTTTCCAAGAGCATTGCATACTCTCGAGGTGTATCATTATAAGTAAGGATAGTTTAGTAATTGTAACTCACTTTTTTTTACATAAATCAAGACAATTAAACTAACTTAACTAAACTAACTTCATTAATAAGTGTGAGATTAGTTAAGTTTGTTTATAATTGAGCTCAAGGGGAATACTTTGATGGCATGGAAAATTGATATATTTCGTAAACATAATTCTATTATAAATAAGAGTAATATTTTAAAAAATTGATAAAAAGTAATATTAAAAATTAAGATTTAATATATATGAAAATTGATGTTATATATATATATATATATTTTTTTTATAATATGGAATGGTAGTCGTTAAACATCAATAGCCCAGTCGTTATCACGTTTCACCTTCTATATAGTTACGTGCATTCATTTTCCTTCCACTGAGAATGGGTGGCCCATTGTTCTGCTAACTGCTATATATATAAACAAAATCTTACGGGTAAAAGTTAGTTTTAATACAATGTAAAAGTTTTTCTAATAAAAGGGGAGCGTAATTTTTTTTTAAATGTTAAAATCTAATTACGTATCATTATATATGTAAAAATATTTTGTTTTTATAATTATCATCTCAAAATTAGTATATAAAAATTTAACATATATTTAATTTTTAATCAATAATTAATTATTTTGTTTGGATTCATTGTTTTTAGAACATTCATTATCAAGATTCGATCTATTATTAAAATTTTGGGAAACGCTAAGCACAATTGCACAAAAGCAAAAAAGGGAAACGGGTGCAATAAACATTAGGTTGAAAAGACTCTTCTTCGGTGGAATTTGTCTGTTTTTGGTCTTTTGTTCAAAATAGCAAAATCATGATAACACATGTCTCCTCGTATCTTGTTTCTAGTCTTGGTTTGGTTCCACGGAGAATGCTATTAAACTTGGGCATTGCAGCAGTTGTTTGGTCACACAGAGCATTAGCATAGCCAATTCAACGAGAATGGGGGCTGCAGCATCATCAGGATCATCAGCAACACCTACAGCACAAGTTTCAGCGCTTTTCATATACCCAATCAAGTCATGCCGTGGAATTTCAGTTCCTCATGCTCCACTCACTCCTACTGGTACAAATTAAGATACATACTCCCTCCGGACCCAATTACAAGCAAAATTAACATGCATACCCTTTTGTTTTGTTTTTTTTTTTTTTTTTGTGTGTGGTGAAAGTGTATCATACCCTTTTGTTTTTTACGTTCAAAAGCTTTGGTATTCTTAGTAGTATGTGGACTTAATTATCTTTCAGGACTTCGATGGGATCGACAATGGTTGGTGGTGAATCCAAAAGGGAGGGCTTACACTCAAAGAGTTGAACCAAAGCTGGCTTTGGTTGAGGTGGAACTGCCAACTGGGGCACTTGATGAAGAATGGGAACCTACAAATGATTCCTATATGGGTACATGATTACATTTTCTTCATACATATAAGCTCATCAAACTCAACACATTTAGAGGTTTAATTATTTTGTTGATTCATGATTTTTTTGGGAAAATTCAAATACATCTTTGAAGTTTAAAGGGACATATTTGAATTTTTCTAAACAATATAGGAACCTAGTTAATATTTGTCAGAAATTACAAGGACCCACAAATGTACGAGTCATGACGGAACCCTAATGGAAACTTAAAGAACTCAAATGGAGACGTATACAAGGGATTCAATGACAAAATTTTATAAATTTAGGGTCTGTTTGTGAGTTAGGAGGGGATGGGAGGAGAAGGGTTTGAGGAGGAGTGGAGGGGGAAAGGGACTAAGAAGGAAAGATAGTCCTCCAAAACCCTCTTCTTTTTCATTTTTTTAGTTCCTTCAAATTGGGGGATTTTGAATCTTTTTTTAAAAAATGAATTGGGAGAGGATTTTGGAGGGTTATCCTTCTTTCCCTTACCTTCATCCTCAAACCCTTCCCTCCCAACTCGCAAACAGATCCAATTCCAAATTTTTAAGTTCAGGGATCTATTTAAATTTTCTCAAAAAAGTCTAGGACTGGCATAATAATTAAAACTTCGATATATATTTATTTTTATTACTCTCATTTGATACCTTATGGAGAGTGGACATGATTTGTGATTTCAGTTTGTGATTTGTTCTGAATCCAATTTTAAACTTCATTTTTCATTTGACAGATGTGTTCCTCATGCTCTCTTTTTTTTCCCCTAAAAAACAGAAAATTAAATAACAAGAGTTGAAATGTAGATGGACTTTCTGTTTTGCACAGTCTTCATGATCATTATTGCTTTTTGGTTTGTTCAATATAAAGTGTCAATATCTTAATATTACAGTGTTGAAAGCACCTGGGATGCAACCTCTCAAAGTTTGCTTGAGTAAACAACATGAAGTAGCAGATGGTGTCTCAGTATGGGAATGGTCTGGGTCTGCCTGGGATGAGGGAGCTGAAGCATTGCAGTGGTTCTCAGATTATTTAGGAAAACCCAGTCGACTGGTCCGCTTTAATACTGGTAGGTCTTTGAATTTATTTAAACCTTTAAGATAGCATAAAGAAGCATGTCTTACATTAGACATGTCCTGAATTGGCAAATGACTAGAACTATTTTGAGAACACATGAACATAGCTAGGATCAGCTTGAGGCATTGTATATCAACAAGCATTGATTCATAATGACGAGTACATATTAAATTGTCTGTAACTCACATACTTGTTATGCATAGCCCAGGGCAACAAGACCCTTGGTAGGTTGTGAATGAGAAGACTGGCCATTTTTAATATTCCTTTCTGCTCTATTGTCTCTCTTTCTTTGTTTTGGATGATAAAACTATCCAGCTGTTGTTGCAGTTGCTAGTAGCTTCTGTATCTGGTGGCTTATAGCTAGCCAAGCATGTTGCTACCACAGTGATCCCATATTCAGGAAATAAAATTTGTTAATAAGCTTTTATTAGTCACTTGACTGAGAAGGAGCAAAACTTTTGAATTTTTAGGTCCCACTAGTTATATAAAACCATTTATATACCTTCTTTTAAAAGCTTAAGCTTTTGGGAGTTGGTTCATGACAATCCCTAATTCCTAAACGAGTAATAGTAAGACCAAGAGTTCAGACTCCTTACTCTTCTCTTCCAACTTTGAGCTTTTTATGGTGTAAATATTTGATGTTGTGTTTCATGTTTGATACACTTAGAATGTTGGATGACTGTTGTAGTTGATGGGAGACTATTTGTTATGTTTTAAAGTAGGAGTGAAGTTTTTCATTTAAATTTGTTTTATTTATATATTATTGTTATTTTTTGTTATAGCATGTGGTGTGTATGATATGATATGATAAGATAGGAATTGAGTTTTACTGATGGAGAAATTGGGGACTACCTCCTTACGCCAGAAGAAAATTCAGTACTTCTCGGAAAATAAGAACAAACAGAAATGAAAATTAAAAGACTCCAAAAGACAATCCCAGTCTGAGGAACAGCCAACCCGACCCAATACCTCAGTCTACACTTCTTCCTGCCTTCCCTCTCCCCCTTTCTTGCTTTAAAACATTCTCTAACATCCTCTCTCCCCTGCTGCTACGTGTCTAGGGAGTTGCTTCTCCCATGCATATTCCCCTATCTGGCATCATATCATGTGAACCAAACTCAAATATTTCCCTGTGCATGCAATGGCACAACATTGCCATGACCTCTTCATCATGTCAGTGCATCGCATGGCATAATTAACCGCAGTAGGTAACTCTACAGTGTAATATTTCCATACCCTGTAATTATGATGAACCTCTTTATGGTGTTTGCAAATGCAGCTTCAGAAATTAGACATGTGGATCCTGATTATGTTAGGGGACATCAGACCATGTTTTCTGACGGATATCCATTCTTACTTGCTTCTCAGGTCAGTCAAGTTGGAAAATGAGCTGAATTTACTTATATGCTGACTCTTCACTCAGTATTTGTCATTTATGACTTTCAGGAATCATTGGATGCACTAAACCAGCTTCTCAAGGATCCCTTACCTATTAATCGTTTTAGACCCAAGTATTTATTTTTCCATGTCTTTTGGTCTACTCCTGCAATTATATAATTATTTTATAAGAATTCTTGCTACTTGAGACCAGAAGGTACTGGATTGATCTAAATGAATTATTAAATGACATAATTGAGATGTGGATGGTTCATGGTGCAGTATCCTCGTTGAAGGTTGTGAACCATTTGCTGAGGACTTATGGCAGGAGATCAAGATAAGCAGGATTTCGTTTCTGGGAGTGAAACTGTGCTCCCGTTGTAAGGTGAAGAGCTCTACTCTATTATTGCTTACTTATCATATTGCCAATATATTCCATGGGAACATGTACTAGCTGACTTATGCTAACAATTTTAGTTTCTATCATGTACTGGTATAATATTCATAGATTAACTTATGTGAATGGCAGAGCTTGGCCTGAGCCTGTATTGGTATAATATTCATAGGACTATTATTTTTCTCTTTTTTTTTTGGGTGGTTGTTGTTGTCATCATCTTTTCATCGTCTTATTATCGTCTTTTTTGTAGCTCTATTTTTCTTACACCAACTTAGACATTTCATTTTGCTTATATACCCACATTTATCTGTCTATTAATAATCCATCTATTAGTCTTTGGTCCATTCACCACACAATTTATTGCCTGTATGTATTGATGCCTCATGGGGAATATATACATTTCAGTATATCTGGTTTCAAATATGTGAAATTCTTGCTGCGATGCTTGGTTATGACCAACGTAGTTTTTTTCCTGTAGTTTCTTAGTCTAATTTGATGGAAAAAGAAAACTGGGTGAGGGTAACTAGGGTGTGTCTGTTATCAAAAGACCAGATTGTGGTTGTGTATTTAACTTGAATGACTGATGCTGTTTGTAATGGTCAGGTACCTACGATCAATCAAGAGACCGGAATTTCCGGACCTGAGCCAACTGAAACCCTGAAGAGAGTTAGGTCTGAAAAAGTCTTAAGACCAAATGGAAAACACAATAACAATGTGAGTCATTCAGCCATCAAGCTTTTGATGAACATTCCTTTGGTTCAATGATGTCAAATGACATGTGACCTACTTATTCTGCAGGTCTACTTTGGTCAGAATATGGTGTGGAACTGGAAGGATTCTTCTGCTAAAGGGAATGGAAAAGTCATCAACTTGGGAGATCCTGTTTATGTCCTTAAGAAGGTCTCTTCTGCAGATGAAGCAGCTGCTTGAACTATTTATATGTGTAATCTGCATGGATCCTATACCAGAAATAAAAGACTACAATAATAAAACTTACCAAACATTAGTACCAGTTTCTATGATGAACATTATAGATCACTGGATTGCTGAACTTTGCTTTGCATAGTTGTAATGCATGTATTATTTCTTGCATTTAAATAATTTCATAACATGAAGTTGTTCTGGAAAATGGGACCCGCAATCACATAGATGTCTTATTAGATAACATTGCGGGTGATGGTGGGAAGTGATCATCACCCAGTTCATTTTCACTTCCACTTTAAGTTACTCGGATTCTCGTCCTCTTCTAGATTCCATGCAGGGTTCAATTATAAATTTACAAGAGTGATGTAGGAACAGCAGGGATGCAATCAGAAAATTTTAAGTGAGGGTGTTATATATTCTTATGACATAAATACTGTTAATTTTTTGAAGAGGGTGCAAATTTCATCTATTTGAAGGGGTTTGCTTAAACAATTACCCAATAGTAACTAAGGATATATATATATATATATACCGTTCTCTCACAGGTCAATACTTGTGTTTCAATGGATTTTACATCTTTTTAACGGAAAAATGTAATTTGGGTCATAAACATCTTAGTCCCTCAAGTTAAAAAAAGGTGTATTTCAATCTCCAACATTTGTAGAGTATGGCTCATTTTCTTTCAAAAATATGTCTCACTACATTCTGACTCACTCAACCGCCTTCTCTCTCTCCCTCCCTCCCTCTCTCATCTTGCTTTTTCCTTTATCAAAACAGGACAAATTAGATCTTTTTTTTTTTTGGTTGCCTTTTCACTCCATTTTCTATCTTTCCATTATTTTTTTTGTGACTTGTAGAATCTTATATGAGGTAAAAGGGGTCAAATGAAAGTATAACATTGATATTTACTTTGGTATTTCTCTAAAATTTGACACCAAAGTAAGCCTTAGATTTTTATTTTACATTTTGTGTTTTTGAGTTTGAGATTAATCGCATTTGGAAGACTTACCCTTTCCAACAGTACATTTCTGCGGCCTCTAACTCTTGACATTGCTAAGACCCTTCAACTGCGTAAGTTTGCTTATTTAATCTGCAATTTATTATTTATTAGTAAACTAAACCTTAGATTCATGTAATTGTTTTTTTTTTTTTTGAGGGAATTCATGTAATTGTTTTGAAAGGGAAAGATTGTTTCTTCATAAGGATATAGGCCATCAGATGGGTAGTATTAAGTTAAGGAACATTAAGTCTCATTTATCTGATTGTTCGGTTGCAAAGTGAAATTTGTGTTGAGATTTGATTGAAACACAATTTCATAAACAAAGCGGTGCCCCTTAATATTGTATATCAAAAGGCCTTCTATAGTTCTATACATAAATCAATCTTACTGGAGAAAGAAGCAGTATAACAAGATTTCATCTTATACATGATATATGATAGGAGATGGTCAAGAATAAAGGAGTTGGCAATCACTAGTAAAGAGAACGTCAGAAATGAAGTTAATTTATGCAGTAACTTTCTTTCACTCCCTGACTTTTTCAGAGAAGCTATATTAGATATTCTGTATACAATTACATGTCCCTTTCTATTTTGTAATATGTTTGACAATAATCGATGTGATAATTATATCAGCAACCACAATCCAACCAGGTGATGCAGGCAACTGCAGATGCAATGGTTGACTAATCATCAGACATTTAGGCCCTTGTATGTGTGCCTGACCTCTGGTTTCTATTGCTAAAAGTTAGAAGCAGAATGTGGAAAGTCTAAGAAAAGGTCTGCTATGCTCCCAACTCACCATTAATTTATAAAGGAAAAATAAAAAGAGAGTGAATGGAGATAGAAGCAAATAGAGTGAGAAAAAAAGAGCTTCCATTACAAATTGCAGCACATACAAATAAACCTTGCTATTAACAGATTCTCTTTTATTCTGAGTTTGAGAAGATTTTCCTGAGTTAGTGAAATGCATTTGGAAAAACACAGCAATTTTAAAGAATTTTGTTTATCAAAAAGCAAGAAGACAATGCAAAAATAGACCCATGTATAGGAATCCTTTGTTGGTTCGCAGTCTTCAACTAATGCTTTACTTGGCAGTACCATCTCAACCAAAGCAGCCTTTGGTCCAACTCTTGAAGTCTAGGACCTCCTTTTGTAAATCTCCACTAATCATTGTTAATCCCATTGAAAACCTGTCAGATAGTATAATATAAGATGAGAGGAAAACAATTATATTACTGACTTTTGAACAAAAGAAAAATTTATATAGGAAGACAAGTACATAGCAGTCCTGAAACAACTAAATCAGCAAACTAAAAATATAAAAACAAAACATCAGCTCAAAGAGCTCTCCAATCCCTTTGCAAACCCACAAGAGAAAAGCTCATAAAGAAACCACAATGTGACACTCGAGGAGAAGTAAAATGGAATAAGAAATCTAGGATATAAAATGTGAGCATTGTTACTTGAAGAAGAGTTGAACAACAAATTAACAATAACTATACCACTATCACGATCAAATAAATTCAAACATCGGAAACAATGTTTACAACAAGGATTCAATGCACTAGTCCAAAAAAACCAGAAGTTCTAATTTACCAGGAAGTAAAGTTTTAAAAAATACGCAACAAAACAGAGGTTGATATTTCTAATGTTATCAGTTGAAGTGAAAGAAGTTCCTGAAACTGAACATAAAGGTATCAAGCATGGTTCACCAAGAGACATCTAACAGGGGACTAGCTAAAGATGATTATTTTTTGTCAGTTTTATTCCACGACTCTTTCATCCCATCACAGATGCTGTTAAGCATGGATCAAAATTCAAAAATTGACAGCATTACTTGAATAAGAGAAGAACATGAACCTAACAGTAAGAGAGAACAAGAATCTAAGTATCTAACATTAATCATACTTCTATCATGATTCAAGAAATTAACAAAAGCAAATCAGGGCATGATTTTCACAGAGTACATTGTGCTATGCACAAAACTAAAAAATAAAATCTACTAACAATGAAGTTTTCAGAAATCAAGAATCAAGCATCAAACTAAAGGTTGTGTTTCTAACTATACCAGTGGACTTGACGAAGTTTAAGAAACTTGTACCTGAATTGACTTGATCAACAATAATTGCTGACACTTTGGCTATCGGTTTCATCAATATAGCTCCACAGTTCTCCCACTCAAGCTGTATCTATCTACGGATGTGATAGTTAGGGGTCAACCAGTGAACTTTAATATTATTATAGGCCCAGGGTCCCAGATAAATTTAATAGGAAAAGAGCAAGGAAAACAAGTAACTTATATGGAATGACAGATTATGCTGGTTCTGATAGACAATTAGAATCAGAAAATAAACATCACACTCTTTTTCTTTGCACTCAAGGACAAAGCAACGAATGTACTCTGTACATGCCCACGAAAGAAAATTGCACTTATGTACGTTGGCATCCAGTAGCAGTCCATCTCAGTAGCTCATCACCATTGAGTTTCACTTGCCTTGCACAAATGTAATCTGCAAAATACTTGCAAATAATAATAAATTATTTACTGGCCAAAGTTACTGATAACTTTTTAAGAAATTATAACATGTATATATCCAAAAAGTTTGACTGAGTCCTGTACTACAAATACATTCGTCTAAAGATGGCATATTTGCAAATAAATCAAAGTTGATTGGATATTTGAGCACTTTACCTTTTCCGGAATATTTTCTCTCCCAGTTGCACTTTCTCACCCTTTCAGGAATATTGTTTATCACCATTCTAAGGTAGTGTATGAAGCGAAGACAGAACAAGAAGGAACAGGATGTTCTGTTCCGAAAGGGGTAGAATCAAAATGTTCCACCTTGTAATCTCATGTCTTGTTCTGTTCTATTTCTAAAATATACCAAAAATAGAATAGAACTCATATGTTCTATATTGTCCAATTCTGACACATATACCAAAGGCTACCTAAGTTGCAAAACATAAATTTTCTGGACAAACAAAAGCAAATGATGTTAGTAAGTCTAAAAAAAATTGTAAGAGGTTTAAAAAGCTGCATTGGTCTAAGCGGACTATTGTCATTGTCACCTCTTTGGCTCACACCAGTATCTCCAAGTAGTCAGAACAAAATTTATGTTTTATGGCACAAAGCAGAATAAAATAAGGCACCAAAGTTTGGGGTGGGGAAGAGAAGGAAAATTCTGTATTTGAGGTGTATCATTGATTCATTGTATCTTCCTTTTGAAAGTTAGGGGCCTTGTGGTTGAGGACCAGATCAAGAAATCACTATATCCAGACTTCCTAAGCTTCCTGCTTCCAGGAAATTTTAATTGAATAACATATTACAAGATATCATATCAGCGACATAGCCTGCTCCAACATTCACTAATGGCTACTCGAATTTTCTTAGGTTTGCAGAGCTGTTGAACAACTATTGCCCAGGTAGAAGCTTTTGGCAGCAAAAACTTATGGAGCATCACTTCTATAATTTTGGAAGCACCTATTGTTTTCTGTCGCTTAATTAACCGGACTACAAGCTCATCTAGAAACTCCCTCCCATCTTGAGGTGGGTTAACTTTTTCTCTTAAAGTTTTCAAGAAAATATCGCAAGTAATAAAATCAGGGTCACAACCATGATCTAACATCATATTTAGAAGATCAATAGCACGGGATATGCTATTCCGCATGCACAAGGCATTTAAAAGTATGTTATATGTGATCACATCTGGTTGTGACTGGGGCTCTTGATAAAGCATCTGATGGAAAAGTTTCAGGCCCTGTTCTACTAAGTTAGCATTACAAAAGCCATGAATCATTGAACTGTAAGCCACAACATCTAATTTAATTCCTCTACCCAGCATTTGCTTCCACACCATTAAGGCCTCCGTAAGCTTCCCGTCCTTGCACAAGCCATTAATGAGTATACTGTAACAAACCTCATTATGATTACAATTATTATTAGCCATCTCTTTCCAAACAAGAATAGCTTTATTGATATCGCTTGCATTAAAATAACCCCTCATTAGGGAGCTATAAGTGAAAGCATTAGGCATATAACCTTTATTCTCCATCTCAACTAGGACTTCCCCTGCTTCTTCCAGCTTCCCTTCTCGGCAAAGACCATCTATAAGAGCACTATACACTACAGTATTCGGTTTACATCCTTTCTCAACCATTTCCTTCCACAATTGCATTGCATTCTCAGATTTTCCCTCTTTGAATAGGCCACTAATAAGGGATGAGTAAATATACTCATTCCCACAATGACCTCTCTCTTCCAAAGTGATTAACACACAAGCCCCATCAGCTGCTCTACCTTGCTTAACAAACCCATCAATGAGTGTTCCATAAGTAACATCATTTGGCACGCATTTATTCAAGACCATTCGATTCAAGAGACTCACTGCCTTGTCCAGCTTACCTTTAAGACACAAGCCATGAACAAGGGCATTATATGTCACCTCATTCGGGACACAACCTTTCAGAAACATATTATCAACAAGCTTGGCAGCACGTCCCAAGTCACCCTTCTTGCACAATGCATTGATCAACACATTGAACGTGACGTGGTTCGGGAAGGTACCTTCAATCTGCATCTCATCCAATAATGAAATTGCCTCATCAATTCTACCCTCCTTGCACAACCCATCCATCAGTGTAGAGTATGTATAAGTATCAGGAGCACAATTCCTAAGCGGCATTTCTCTGAACCACCTCAACTGCATGATCAACCGAACCGATCTTACACAAGGCCTTAATAATCAAGTTAAAAGTGAGTACATTTGGTTGAATATTCAGACTCTTGGATGCAGTAACATGAGAATAAAACTCCAATGCACGATTGAACAGACCCTCTTGAATAATCACATTGAGAACCGAATTCAATGACTTCACAGTTTGCCTACATTGAAACTCAGCCCCCATTCTATGAAACAAGTCCACAGCTTTATCAGGCAAATGGGCTTTCCCATAAGCTTTGAACATGACAATGAAACTTTTTTCTATAAAAACTCTCCTTTCTTGCTTCATTTGAATCAAAAGCTTCTCCAAGGACCCAAATTCAAAGGAATTGGAGTAATTCTGAATGAGAGAGTAGAGAGATAAATCACCTGTTTTGAAAGAACCCCATTTGTGAGCAGCCATTTGGGTAGCTGAATTGAAGATTTGAGGTGAAAGGGGAGGGTCATGGGATTGATTGGAGGGAAGGGTTATGGGTGAGGAAGAGGAAGAGTTAAGTGTTTGGGTTGAAAGGAAACAATGTTTGAGAGGTTTTGGGAGTGAACGTGTGAGAAGCTTTGTGTGAGAAGTGGAGCACTTTGGCATGGCATGGATCAACAACGAAAGGAGGGGTTTTGGCAATGCTCTTGACGATGTTGTAATTCGTTGCCTTTCTTATTTTTCCATTCAACCCAATGGAACCTACACGAGACAAAAAAAAAGTGCAGGCGTTTAAATTGAGAAGTGCAAGCATGTGAAGGGAGAGAATAGCAACTGAAAATTCTATTCCATAACAAAGCAAGGTTGAAAAGTCAAAAAGCTGAGAGAGAAAATTTACTTACACAATAGTGAAAGAAAGAGACTAGCAACGTAAGTCAGAACTCAGAAATAGCAGCGTAAGGAACAGGAACAGGCACACTTGAAACTGGAGTGACACAGTAGGGATGTATGAATAGGTCAAGGGGTTGGAGAAGTAATTTAAAAATTTATCAGGGATAATTTTGTTAAGAACAAATTTAAGTGTTGCATCTCCGTGTTTTATCTCAACTTCTCTCTCTTCTACCGCACATCCCCAAAATCAGAAGCAACTCAAAGTTGCTTCTCATTTTAACCCCAAAAATAATTTTTTTCTATTTCTGATTAATTTCAAAAGCAAAAACAAACCTACTAAAAATTTTAAAAAATGATTTTATGATTAAAAAAGTGATTTTTTTGGGGAAAAAAGCAATAACAAACGGGCTCTTAGTGTATATTTGAATTAACATATTTTTTTTACAAAACAGTTTATAATTAAAAACTTTATAAATTACAAAATGAACGATTATTTTTTTTAAAATTAATATTTACTAAAATGCATGTTTACAGGGCAAAATCTCTTTCAAATGTAACATTTTTTTTTATCATTAAAGGATTGACTAGATTAGACTTTTTGTCTATTAACTTTAAAAAGATAGATTGATTTTGGTCCATTATGTAACAAATGTTACCAAAGGTAGTTTTTTTTGGCCGAGTAAAGGCCCAAAATAGTCGCTCAAATTTTTTGAGTAGGCCAGTTTAGTTCCTAAAAAAAATAAAATGACAATTGGGTCCCCGAGATTTTAAAACGGGGGACAATCTGGTCCTTACATAGGGACTGAATTGTCCCCCATTTTTAAAATTTGAGGGGACCGAATTGTCCCTCGTAAGCACCAAATTGTCCTTTTAATTTTTTAGGGACCAAACTGGGCTATTCGAAAAATTTGAGGGACTACTTTGAACCTTTACTCTTTTTTCGCCACTCTGGATTATTATCCCCTCTCTCGCTCCTACATGTCTTATTGTCTGTTATCCTCTAATGACACATACGTGTCAATGGCTATTGTAGGTGGTCGGTATTCTTCATCAAATTAAAAGGGGATCTTCATCCCCAAATTGAAACTTATTGTTCTTGGTACTTCTCAAATCCAAACTTGGAATTGTTGCCAAATCTAATTTATGCTTTTCTACTTTGTCACCCCCACACCATGGAATCCGGTTGTTTTGCATGCAAGTGTAGGTCAAATGTCTTGAAAAACCAATATAGGACAACGACTTCTGATGCATCGTCAATGAATGGTGGAAGCAAAAATTGAGTCATGATGGATCTTGTTCTCATCCATTCTCCTTCCATCCCTTCCAAAAAATTTATAATAAAATATCTCCCCTTCTCTCTCCTGCATTCTCTCCAACCAAACACTTACTATATTAGATACCTCAAAATTGTTTTTGAATGGATTGAGTGTTTCCAAAAGTGCGTCCAATAAAATTAATTTTGACGTAGCTTTTTTGTTGAGTAGACTTGATTCTAAGTGTGGGATCTACAAAATTATTTATATTTACACATAAAAATAATTTTACTTTATCATTCAAATAATATCATTTTTTAAAACTCACTTTTAGCATATCATTACCAAATATAAATATTTTTTAACCTCAATTTTTTTTTAAAATAATTTTTTTAATATCGATTCTATCAAAATCTAAAACTAATTTACGTGAGTATATATGTTTATTGCCAATTGTAGAACAGTGCATTCTATATGTTTTATGTGAGAGAGAGTATTAAATAAATAAAGGATCATTCTGCTATGCTAATTCTTCTAATATTATTGAATAATATGATATTCATTTTGGAATACAAGTCTTGATAGCTAGAATTTCATATGTGGAATTGGAAGGGAATTGTGATTTTAGCATTGAGTCCTGGTCTTCCCAGCTTAAAAAACATTTATTATTCATCTAATTCCAGCTCCATACTCACATGTGTTGTCCAACAACAAGGCCTTGCATTCTCAGTGGTCTCTAATCTCTATGTGCTTAATTTCGGTTGATTGCTGCTTTTCTTGTTGATGAGCCATGTCATAAGTAGCATGGAGTCCAAAGAAAAAATAGTAGATCAGCATTACAGCTGTGCACACTCCAAACCTTATGAAGGCAGAAGATTCCAATGATCCCATTAGGAAGATATTTGTTGCAATTGACAAAGATGGCAACCATGGGACAAGTGGAACACCCCAAACTCTTGGCACCCTTTGCTGAGTCAAAAGCACTGACATCCCTAGAGTTGCCAAGAACCAAATTGGAACAGTTACAATGTATCCAATCCAACCATTAGGCCTCAAACCCCAATAAGCTGAAATCCCCATTGAGGAAGCAATAATGAGCATCAAGAAGATAACTAGCTTCAATAGATTCTCTCTTGGTGTCACTCCTCTCACATAGTACCTCCTGACCAAAAGGGCAACAGCCACCATCATGAAGATAAAAAGTGTGCTTATAGATAACAAGCTAGTCAACACATCCAAGCTTGAGAAAAATGCTATGCATGCACTTGAAATGGTAATCAAGAGTGTAGCATTTATAGGGGTTCCTGTCTTTGGATGTACAAGTGCAAACAATGGTGGAATCATGTGGGAACGTGCAATGTGAGTAGTATAACGTGCTTGTCCAAGTGCCCCCATTAGAAGTACTGTGGTCATTCCTTTCAGTGCACCAAAAGCTACAACATACTTTGCCCACTTCATTCCTACATTTTGAAATGCAACTGAGAAAGCTGCATCTGTATCTATGTCTTGGTATTTCTGCATCATACTAAGTGAAAGTGCCATTAAGCAATATATCACTGTGATGATGGACATTGACCCAACCAAGCCTATAGGTATGTCTCTTGATGGGTTTTTGGTTTCTTCAGCCATGGTTGCAATACTATCAAACCCACCATATGCAAAATAAACAATTGCAGCAGCTTTAAATACCCCCTCAGCCCCATAAGGTAGGAAAGGTGTCAAATTTGATGTATTGGCATGTGCAAAACCTGCAATGATCACAAATAAAATTACAACAGTGTTGACTGCAGATGCTATCCAATTGAGGTATGAAGTTTTCCTTGTGCTGATCATTGCAAGTGTTGAAGCAACTGCCAAGACCCCAACAGCTATAGGGTCCAGCAAGTTGTATCCATCTTTAAGATCTGTCTTGATCCGCAGTGAATTCTTGGGACGGTTCAAAAGGCTTGTGAAGTAAGAAGTCCATGATCTGGCTACTGCTGCAGTTCCAACAATGCTTTCAAGAAGTATGTTCCCAGCTGCTATGAAAGCAGCAAAGTCTCCTAATTCAATTCTTAGATAAGCAAATGAGCCACCTGTGTTGAAAAATATGATAGAAAGGAGAGAAGTGAGAAACTGAATTAGTGTGTGCAACACATCAATATTATAGTTTATAAAGAACAATAGAAGTAACTAACTATTATCTAGTAAGCAACTAGCTCATTAACTTCTATTCAACACTAACCACACTCTAACTGTGGTAATAGCCTGCATGATTTAATTAGGATTTGTTTGCTTTACTTTCAGTTTCCTGTTTTCATCTCCTCATTTCAGAAATAATTACAAAAATGTCACGTGGTTTTCAATCAGTTCCATTTTTCCAAAGATTTCTTTCTTGAAAATAGGAAACAAAATGAAAAACAAGGTGGCAGTTCTATAATTATTCCTAAAAATAAAAAATGAAAACAACAAATCGAAAAAATAGGAAACCGGAAATAAAACAACTTCTAACCGACAATAACTACATTCTAACTATGGTAATAGCCCTGGCAAGCTAGAGGATGCTTACTAGTTAACTACTAGCATCCCTAGCTTGGGTTGGGATGAAGAGTAATAACCTGCAACTGGGATTTCTACAGCAAATTCTGTGTAGCAGAGGACAGAAAGCATTGCTGAAATGCCTGAAGCAACAAAGGATAAGACAATAGCTGCTCCAGCATGGTTATGAGCTTCTTCACCAGTGATCACAAAGATTCCTGCACCAACCACTGCACCAAACCCGAACCAGATGAGGTCCCACCAGTTGAGGCAACGTTTCATGTCATTCTCACTTTGTTTCCTTAGTTGCTCAGTCTCAGTGGCATCATCTGATCTGCTCAGGAGACGGTCCTTGAATCTGAACCATGTTTGTGAAAGAGCAGAAGCATAGTTGTTCCAGCTTTGAAAGGACTCCTCTGGTAAGAAATCTTGTTTGCTACACCTCCAATAGCTTCTTTTTGGTTCAGGAATATCATTCATGCTCCTAATGGAAGCCATTCATACGTTTGTTTCTTTCCTGAAGCTGTTAGGGACTTGGAATGTAGATAACTGAGGAAAATAAACAGATTGCTTTGCTGTAAAGAAAGCTTCCTTCCAAGTTCCAAGGGTCTTTAATTTATTTTGTCCTTGGTGTGGAATTTACAATCCGCCTCAGTTGCATTGATCTGGATGTGTGAATGTAATTAATCCCACATCGACAAAGAATGAAAAAAGGGGGGTCCTGATTCTCTGCGACCGCTGCAGTCAACATATATCCCGAGGCTAAGATACATATATCTTCACATACAAAAATGTTGGCTTGACGGTCCAGCGGCCGGAGAGAATCCAAATTTGTAAAAAGGGGAGTAATATATAAATGGGTGGACTCATAAATTGAACCAGAAGATTTTGGATTTCAAAACCACTTATTGTTATGCTGACATTGCATATTATACCCTTTCTTGTTATTCAAAAATTTTATTTTTATTTTAAAAAAAATTTATGAGTGATCAATAAAGAATGTGGATAGAAAATTGATGAGAATAACAATCTATAAGAGTCAATCCTTATGAAAAAGAAAATAAAGTTGTTGCAAGAAAGGCTATATCAACATATAGGATATTCCAGAATTTTTAATTGGTGTATTAGATACAAGGATCTTAGACTTTGAGTATATGATATTGGAATATCGTGCACCGAGTGTGGAAGTGTCAGCATAAGCAAAGTTGGCATTTTTGTCATGTTATGCAAATGGGCAAGAAGTCAAGGCACGCATCTCTTTGGGGAAAAAACAAGAATTGATGGTGTCACATTATATAACTACAAATTAACAGGAATATACCATGGTTTATAACAGTTTTCATCCTAATAAAGACTAAAACCGTTGTTTATCTTCAAAGTAAAGGCAATAGCTTCAAATTAACAATGCATGAAAGGAGACTAACTAGTGAACCAAATGCACATCCTGAGGACAAGGAGACTGTGGATGCTGTCAACTTAAATGATGTCCATTCGTGCCCTACTTATTTGAATATTCTATTAGATCTTATCATTTAATATCCTTCTCTGGTTGTTCACCACAAAAAAAAAAATATCCATCTTGGCTTATGCACCTTGACTTGTAGACTTGCTCAAGTCAACGACCATTATAGGCCATGTTATTTTTCAAAATTAATCTAATGAATTTATATTTAATTACATTGTCAGCTATATATCACATATAATACATCTAACAAAAATATATATAAAACAGCTTTTTAGCTAAAAAATAGCTAAAACAGAAAAAATTAATCTTTTCCAAACATACTCTCAAGGGTGGGCTAACAGTGTGGAAATAGTGTGATGAATTACATATGGTATTCAACAGTTTTGGTTTAGAGCCTGCAGTTTATTTTACTTTTCCTTATGGAATGATATTTTTTCAGTTCAAAATTATATATGTTCTACATCCCCAAGATGTCTCTTTAGAAATTTTGTTTTCTATTTTTGAAAAAGTTGTTCCAAACTTCTGTGATCTACTACTCTATGAGAAATTCCAATGTAGACTATTCCGAGCATGACTTGCTTTATAATATTATCATGTCTTTTTTGTCAAGCTCAAATACTATGTGAAATTCCAATGTAGACCATGCTGAGTATAAACTTGACGTTAGTTATTGAATTGGCATGTCCATCAGCATGATTGCATGATCTCATGACCATGAATGGCATCAACTATTGATCAGTGATCATATTTGATCATAAATATATACATGCCCGTTTGTTGTTTGAAGAGTGTGGTGACATATACTAAAGCATTTTTCTGCACTAATTCGTGAAGATCCTTAATCAGATGTGGGGCCTCTAAAGTGGGTGTTGAAGTTTCTTACTTTAAAACTTGAGCCTTAGCCTCAAGAAAAATTTGGCGCATGATTCAATCATAGAAGGGAACGCCTATCTCTAAGCAAGACTTTGCAGTTATACAAGTTATGGTCAAATTTGGAAATGGCATCTCCAGAAAAGAGACATTGACCACATGTTTGTTTTGTTTTCAGATTTGTATTTTCATTTCTTGTTTTTCAAAAATAATTACAAAACCACCATCTTGTTTTTATTTTGTTTCATGTTTTCAAAGATTTATAAAGGAAATGATGAAAACGGAGAAAATTGTTTTCAGTGTTTAATGTACAAATTTCTGAAAACAGAAAATAGAATGAAAATAATGTGACAATTTTGTAATTATTTCTGAAAACAGGAAAGGAAAACATAAAACTGGAATTAAATAGGTGCTAATGTGTTTTGTGTTTGTAAAATTAAGGATCTAATGGTTAATTTTTTTTGGAGCCAGAAGTGTCCCTTTTCTCAACGATCAAACTGGACCTTTAGTGTAAAAAAAAATTTTTATTCGAGTAATCTTTTTCTACAAAGAACTTGAACAGTTTTTTATTTTGTTTTAAAGTTTAGTTTTGATGCATAGTCAATATTATTATACTCAAAACAATTGATAGTTCTTAAGTTTCACAAGTTCTCCCTATTAATCATGCAAAATATCTGTTTATGGTTGTTGTTGGTGTCATTTGTCGATAGTTCATTCTCTTGTTTTTCTTGGTTTTTCGCAAATAAATTTATCTAGATCAGTTGAGCCAGGTTATGGCTACTTTACTTGCAACACATCCCATATTCCCATTGGAGATCCAATCCAAAAGACACAAACCAGATCAGTTGTGCCCATGGACATCTTAAAAACCTTTCAATTGTTCCTAAAAGAAAAAGATAAAAAAATTCTTTTAACAATAATATTATTTTGAGCTAGGTTAGCAACTCGTACAACTTTCAGTTTTTTACCCCTTGGAAATATCCAAAATTTTATATGCTGATTCTCTTTGCAACTAGAATTAATATACATGTAAAACCAAGTAACCGGGGAAAACAAAAGCAAGGAAGAGAAAGCAAGATTTTTTAACCCCAAAAATAAATAAAGAAACAAAACAAAGAAAGGAACACTTGATGTTTGTATTATAAGTTACAGCTGAGGTGCATCAGAATATGGTTTTCCCCATCAGGTTCACAAGTATGGCTCTACAGTGCAACTGAGGTAAAAATGTTCGCTGCTAGAATGTCTTATTTTCAATATCATTAAAGGGGGAAATTGATACATAAATATTACTTTAGCAAAGGAGCGCCCTCTAGAAAGTTGACTTCTCTGAACAAAGCCATTCTTGTGCTGCCAACAAGTCAGGAAGAACAACTGCCCCAGATTTCCTCCACTCCACAGCATCTGGTGTCTTAAATCTATCCAATAATAGTGCATGCATCCCTATGCTCTTGGCTGGTTCATAGTCTTTGCGCATGCTATCCCCTATATGTAAAACTTCTTCACGTGCAATATTTCCAGCCCTCTCAAGTGCAATCTCATAAATTTTCGGGTTTGGCTTTTCGACACCTTCAAGACCAGAAAACACGCCAAAGTCCCACTCAGATCCCTGCATAATCATCATGCATTATACAATCAGGAATTCTTTCCGGGTCACAAGGGTAGAGGAATGACTTGATATAACCACATCACATATGTGCAAAAGATCAGAGATGCTTGTAGTATTTATAGTAAATCTTAGTGCTAAATTAGACTACTGTTCAACATAATTTTCTTCAAGTGTGCTTTGCTAGGAGCAGAGATACATTGAAATTCATAGATCGTAAATCACTAATCACATTTTGTTTCAGAATGGAAATACACCATTAACATTTCCAGCAAGGCACCACAGGTAAGTGTAAGCATATGCACAACTATATGCTTGCACTCAGATGTTTTTGGATGTGATATCATGCCACTTTGTAGTTAAGTG
Organism: Echinosophora koreensis; assembly: GCA_035048595.1. Classification (NCBI taxonomy): domain Eukaryota; kingdom Viridiplantae; phylum Streptophyta; class Magnoliopsida; order Fabales; family Fabaceae; genus Echinosophora; species Echinosophora koreensis. Next base: position 6,447,845 of record JAPCYP010000004.1, read on the forward strand.
GTCTCTGTAACAATGCTAAGTGTGAATTATAAATCGAACAAGAAACTTTCGGGAATTCGGATAAAAAATTACCTCATTTAAACCTAAAGCTGGTAGAATCACATCTTTATATCGATACTCTGCATTGCTCACAATGCCAACTTTGAGACCCTGTCCACGAAGCCATCTAAGAAATGGTTGGGAGTCTGGAAAGACAATATATGGAGCAGATGAACCAAAGGATGAATATATGCGTCTGAAAATTTTCTCAAATGTCTCCTCATCATAATCATATCCAGCCTGCCAGAAAAACAAAATATCTCCTTCATGACATTCAAGGAATTTTCACAGATGGGATTGCAGGTATCATAAATCTGTAATTTAGTGCTTGATTTTGATAGCTTATAATACAGCTGAACACATCAATAAAGGGAGTGTCAAACATTTGTTGGTTCAGTGCATTTGTTGTTGCAGAATTCAAATTTAGAACCAAACTAATTATGCTACCTTTCCTCATTTGCCCATACATAGCAACAACTTTGCCATCTTGACAAGTAATACCACAACTGTAATGACTTTGACAGATATCTTACCCTGACAAAAGAATCTCGCACACAGGTTTTCCACCACACAATGTTTGGCATTTTGGCATCAAACCCAAAACATGGATAATTCTTTGCCATTTCTTTATATGCAAGCTTAAATCCCTCATGCATACGTTTGTAGTCTGGGCATGGAAGGCCAACAGATTTGGCTGCCATGCAATAGTAGTCGCCAAGCTCCCCTTTGTAAGCCATTAGGGTACCAGTAACATCTACAGTGACACAGCGTAGTTTACCCAAGATTGACATGCAGATCAAATAATGGAGTAGGCCCGTAGTTGGCTAAGAGATTGTTCAGAAGATTTCCCGGTATAGAAATACCAATATAAATTTCAAGGAACCAATTATAGGGGTAAAGTACTGAACTCCTTCAGCATATAAATGATGCTAAAGCCTGCATATACAATTACAAAATTAGCATGTAAAGTTGAAATGGAATTTCAAAAAATGAGCCTAAATATATGGTTTTGTAAATTGTTTGATAGTAAGTAAAAGGAAGGGGCAAGGGGATAGTTGCTTTAATTTGGTGATGTGAATTATATTATTAAGCATAATACAGAGAGAGAGAGAGAGAGAGAGAGAGAGAGAGAGCTTTTCAATTAAATGTTAAACTTATCATGGAGAAAACCAGGGTCTGATATTAAATATGATTAAAGACGGAGGATACATGCAAGAAGAATAAAAAAAGAAAAGAAAATTCTATAGCCAAAAAAGTGATCACAAAGTTCACATACCGGTAGACATGCACTCGCTGTGAGAGGAAAAATCATTTAAATTACACTGAACATTTTAAACAAATATGATTGTTTCAAAGTTACATATCTCATGAAAGCTAGGGATATTATTTCCATATCTCTGTAGACAAACTATTATGCATAATGAAGAAAATGGGAGTTGCTATGGATTATGATACCCTTTTACCAGTACCCAAGGCAAGTTATCAAACATTCATTAGTTGTTGGTTTTTTTTTTTTTTTTAATAATAAATAAATGTTAGAAAGTCCTTTAATATGAGTACAACCAACAGCAAATAAATGTTTGACCCGTAAGCATGAAAAAACATAGATACTGGAGTAACCACCAAAGAGAATATAAGAAAACTAGAATTGAAACATAGATCAGAATGAAGGATGAACATATAGAATAAGGGATCTTAAACTGGTCTTGAAGGGGGGAACTTTATGATATTGCAAGTGATTTGGGACATCCAATAATTTGTAACATGGTAAAACAACAATTGGAAAAATGCACAGACCAAAGAACAGAATTTGCTCTTAGAAAGCTAAATATCATATATGCTTCAATGTTCAATTGTCCATCAACCACTTCACAGTATGCACATCTTCATAATAGACAAATTCCTTGCAGTGACCTGCATTAGGTTGTAATTTTATACTTAATGCTAGTAGTTACATTATATTTTTGGAAAATAGGTAATAAAACATGGATTTCAGGAAGTTATCAGCTTATTTTTTATGGTTAACAAAACCACATTGTCTGATATAAGTGTCATGTTACAATCATCCCAACACAAAGTCAATCAAAATTTAACCTAACCACATGAAGGGCATGTCGAATAGTGTATAGACCCGGACCAGTTCCTCCCTAACAACCCGTTTCATCATCTAATATCCATAAGTTTAAGGTGAAAATGAAACCATGCAAATACAAGATTATCATAGCAATTGCCAAATAATAATAATAAGCATAAAGACTAAAAGCAGGGGCTGCTACTGATTCCAAGATGTAGCATATTCTCTAATCTCTATCATCACCACAATTCTGAATATGAAATCAACCCACCTACCGTCTAACTCACAGGTTGACTAATAAACACCCTCCAATAAACACACTTACACACCCATAAGGATGTTTGATTTTGAATCTAAACCCATGGACGAAAACAAACCCATATTCTTGTAATTCCTTGTAACTATTGTCACTTCCATTCCATTAACTTTTTTATTTTAAAAAAAAAAAACCTTTAATTTGTTTTGATTTATTGCTTCAAAATAGATCACTTTTTAATAATAAAAAAATTAATGAAATAGGAGTGACAACACTGCCTCTATTTGTCTATATATTGCAGAATCAATATTCGATAACATTAATGACCAGCTTTCAAAATTCGCAAAAATAAAGATAAAATCTTACTGGGCGTAAACCATGTCGCTAAACCAGCTCAGGGGTCAGAACAATAAAGGAGTGACCATAGATGTTAGATTTGTGAAAATGCCCTATAACACATTGAAGAAATAGAGGGGGAAAAAGGGCATCCAAATTAAAAAAGGAAAAAAAAAACACTACATAGAATTAACATAGACGAGATCGATTCAGAGAGGCATGCAGTATAGTGTGTATACCTCAACACCCACAAAACACTTCACCAAAAAGATAATATATTTATGATTCCGTGGTGCAAATGAGTTAGTTTGAAATTCAAATAATAATTAGAGATGAAAAAGAATGCAGTTGTTACCAGAGGCTTGGCAAAATGGAAAAAAGCGAGATGAGATGCTTTGTGGAAATCGGAAATGGTTGAGAAAGTAGCTTCTTCAGCTACACAGAATCATGCAAATTGGAAAATACAGTAAAAGGAACCATCTTTATAGAGAGAAAAGCTTTGGCCGGTGTTTCTGTTTCCCTCTTTCCCAAACACAAGATCGATGTTCATGGGTAATCAACAACCCCTAGATTTGTAATTTACTTTTTTTCTATTTTCTTTCATTAAAACATTACATGCTATACAGTATACACATATGCAATGATGGTAATTATTAAAGAATAAGAAAATAAACCAGAAAAAAAGAAAGAAAATAAGTTTTTATTATGCATTTACATGGTCAATTGTCAATTAATAATAAATTGATATATCATTTAAAATAATTTATTTTTATCTTAATTATCTTAAAAGTAATTTATATTATAAATTTTGATTAATTGAGCATGTAAAAAATTTTATATTAACAATTAACAATATATAACAATCAAATTTTATCAAAATTATATATTTAATAAATTAACAGATTATGTATTTACATATTAAGTAAAAGCTTATTTTTTCCCTTATTCTTTACTGATAAAAATGGGTGATGCATAGCACAATCAATATTCAATGAGAAGATACCAATGGAATGGAATGTGTGTTTCTTAAGCTTGTGGATTTGAATTGTGTATCATGGAATTCATATGTTTTGATTTTGAGATAACATTGTTGAGAGGATCCGCTAAGACAGGATTATAGTCCAAAAAAGAATTAGGAAGAATCGTCATCCATTTTCTTCTTGTAAATCAAACACATATTTCGTGCTTTATTTCTTTCTTTCTTTTTACCTTATTTATTAATTATGTACTTTTTACATTTAACAGTTTCTTTAAGGGTTAAAAAGGAAAGGTATTAGGTAAGTTTGGTAATAATGAAAACGAAACATATAGTGAGAAAGGTTTAAGATTGTTTGTATAAATAGCAAAAAAGTGGGAAGCATAAGGATAAAAAAATAAGAACTGCGGAATCCGACGGCACGATGAAAGAAAACCGTGGTCGCGATCAGCTGTGGTATTGACTGAAAAACAGCGTCAGGGGTTTTTTGGGGTATCAATTCCTCGAATACCATTTGCTAACAGCCAAAACCACGGCCTCGAACTTCCCTCACGTGGGACCATAAGCTTGATCTCATGACATGTCTATGCCATTTTCATGCTATGAGATTCTGGCATATGCTTTATTTCCTAACTCTTGGGCTAGGGGATCATAATTTAGTTGCACTAGTATAATGATTAATATAATCTAATAGAGTCTCATAAAAAAAAATGTTGAAAAAAAAAAATTGTATTTAGAACTGTGCAAACAGGTTAATTTGACTAGCTGAATTAGCTCATCATATATATTAGGGTTAATTATATTTCTGATTCCCTTATTATTGGTCGTATGTGATTTTGGTCATTATAATTTTTTGAGCTTGTTTAGCTCTTATATTTTTTTAATGTTGCAAATTCGATTCTTTCATCCAATGTCCGTCAATTTTTTAAATGATTAACAAAGAAAAATCAATGCTCTAAACGCATAAAACCTCTAGGTAAGCTTATCTCTTATCTACCTCTCTATTTCAACATGATTCGATGCTTCATCTATGTCATTTACAGGTTTTGTTCTTCTTTTAGGAGACCTTTTTTTGTTTCCATCACATGATCTTTTATCACGGAAACTCAACCAAAGGCTCTATTCACTTAAATCAGTGGTTCCTCTTTATTGATATTTGAACAGTTGACGGATATCAGACGAAAGGAACAAATTTGCAACAATAGAGAAATAGGGGACCGAATGTGCTTAAAAAAATCATTGGAACCAAAATCACACATGACAAATAGTAAGAATCAAAATTGCAACTAAACCTATATATTACTTATAAAGTGATCCTTCTTGAATTAACTCATTTTATATGCATGTTAAGTATTGATTAATCTTGATCAAATTGGATAATGGTGTGTTTGGTTCAAAGGAGTGGAGAGGAGGGGGAGGGGATAGATGGATGGATTTTAATTGGACATTGTGTTTGGTTGAGAGGAGGGGATGTGTGACACCCTTCTACCCTGCATGTTAAACGCCATTTAATTTAAAAACAATTAAAGGAAAACATGCAATTATTATCGAAATTAATAAAAAAATTGTCCATGGGTAGAAAAGTCCCACATGAACCGTTTACAACGCGGAAATGAAATGAGTTTTAAACATGATAAATCAATATAAATATCCGAACCCCGATGTCACCTACAGAGCTGGTATAACCATTCCAGGACAAACACCCACGGAATTACAACTGAAAACTAACATAACACAAACTAGCCCAACTATGAGTGGCGGCTCCTCAGAGTCACTCCTCTCCGGGCTGCTCGTCATCCTCTGCAAGGTGCCAATCAGGCCAAACACAAACAAACATGGGGAGTAAGTTCATGTAACCATATACAGCAAGAAGTAGGAAGTAAAGTAAACAGTAAACACAGCAACATTACACCAGACATCAACATCATCATTATGCTATGCAATGCAATGCAGTCCTACTCCACCAAACCAACAATGCATGTGGATCCACTAAACTCGGGATGTACGACTTCGGAGTTAAATATCCACATTGAGAATCTACTCAACGCCGGAGAATCTACTCCTTGGATAGCCAACGCATCAAACCAACGAATGCCTCTTCACGGGGGCGCTAGGAGAATTTACTCCAACCGTGGATGGCCGGATCGCCGTACTCTAGGACGACCTCCCCTATGTCGAACATCCCTAATCAACAACTCTGATGCTATGCGTATGCAACACAACAACAACGGCAACACCACCTCCATAACTCCAACGGAATCGATCGAATATAACAGCGGAATCAACCGCAACAACTTGCCTTGCGGAATCTACCTGAGGACTTAAGCGGAATCTACCTGAGGACTTAAGCGGAATCAACCGCAGTACCTGGGGCGAACTCTCGGCCACCAAGGTACACAGCAACATCAACACCTTAACCCAAACCGTGGGGTCAAGGCTTCCTTGGCCAAAAAGCGCCAAGGCACAGCTCATCAGCTTGCGGCACCCAAAAAGGTATCGACTTAACACCTCACCATCCCATGATCTTTAATTATTTTTAGTATTATCAACCGGATTGTCTAATCAATTAATCATCATTGGGGAATGGGGTTTAAAAACCCCTTAAGTCCTTTAATTCGATTCTGTCTCAGTGGGTTGAGCACAGTCGTGCTCGTAACCCAGCACGGTCGTGCTTAAGCGCGTGAGGGGCGTGCTCCCCTATAAGTGAAGCACGGTCGTGCTTCTTAATGAGTATGGTCGTGCTCAGCAGCACGGTCGTGCTCTTTGTCCTGCACGGCCGTGCTAAACAGCGCGGCCATCTTCCCAGAATTCAACTGGGAGCACGGTCGTGCTCCCTGTTCAGCACGGTTGTGCTCATCGCGCGACAGTGCTGTTCTGGGCAGGAACAGGGACTAAAACTTAACCAAACCTTAGTATTTAACCCGTTAATCACCCTACATCAATTATCAACATGTTTTAAGGATTAAACACATCACATTCTCAGCATCAATCCAGTATAAGTATCAACCCAATTATATCACATGTTCATAATCATCACAACAACATAAACTCAACCAACATTATGAACATAGGTATACATGTTAACAACACTAGCATGTTATCAGAACAACCAACCAATCATGCATACATAAACAGTTGATCATACAACAAAACCGGGGCCATGGGGACCCCTTTACTCTACTTTAACCCCGAGCCTATGATCACACTACCCTTCTCCCCATACCTGGATTTAAGGTAGCTCTAACGGCGATCTTAACAACAAACGGTTCCTCCCCTAAAACGGCTCGACCTCAAACGATCCTTAAACAATTAAAAACACGAACAATTAGTTCCCTAATCACAATAATGAAAAGGAAACTTAGACAGGGAAGAAACGTTACCTATATAATCAACACAGGTATGCTAGCGGTCTCCAAAGGTCTCCAATACTCACTTAAACTGCTCAAGAAGGAGGAAAAGGAAGGAGACTCGTTCTGGCCGCACTCAACGTAGCTGCTGCACTCACAATTAGGGTTAAACGTTAAACCCTCGAGTTCTGTTCACGTATATAACGTTCGGACCTGAGCACGGTCGTGCTCATCCTTGAGCACGGTCGTGCTCCACTTAATGTTACGAGACACGGTCAACACGCTGAGCACGGGCGTGCCCACTGTTGAGCACGGTCGTGCTCAACTTAAAATCAGAGACACGCTTCTGACTTTAAGCACGGGCCTGCTGGCTAATGAGCACGGGCGTGCTCATGTACCAGAAAGGGACTTTTAGCCAAAAATCACACTATGCCCTTGAACGATAAATCCAATTTAATATAACCAGTTTAATAAAATTTAATTCTGGAAAACAGGGTGTTACAGGATGAGAGGGGAAATAACACTTTCATATTTGGTTTAGGAGGGGAGGGGGGATTTTAAAACCAATTAACTTTTAAACCCTTATAATTATCTTTATTATTAAAAGGAAGGTGGTGGCTGGGGTAATTTTGTAAAATCACTTGAGTAGTATGTGGATAAAAATGTCAATTTATTTAGCAATTTATATGTGGTGGGGTAATTATGTAAAATTACTTGAGTTAATGAGTTTTTTTTTTTTTTTTGATTGCAAAATTTGCACTGTTTTTAGCACACCTACTAACTGGGCAACGTCATTTTTTATTGGATGACCATTCACTTGCATATAGATTAACCTGGTAGCATTTTCCATTGATATTATTTATCAACTTTAAACATTTCTTCTCTCCAACAGACGGTTTTAGGCTTTATCTTTTAAAACTTGAAATGGAAAACTGATGGTGCTTGCTTCTATATTATTATTTCTTAAAAATTCTTGTTCTTCTTCCTGGGTTAAAAAACATTAGTGCTTATTCTTGCACTACAATTCAACACGTATTAGATTGGTGACCTAAAGGTAGTTTGGATATCATGTTGTGCTCTCATTTGTTTGGAGTAAAACAGAAGGCCAAGGCTTTCACCAAAAAAATGAAGAACAATCTCAACATTAGAATTTTAATTACATTAGAGGTAAATGTGGTGGTACGGGGCATTTGGCATTATTTTGTTTTTCTATGGCAGGAGTTACATAGAATCCCTTGATGAATTATCCATGTTGTCAATGTCATAGTTATCTTTCACCTTCTCAAATTTAATATTTAATTAAATGAGAGGTTAATATTGTGGTGCAGGGCATTGGGCGTAGACATCATCTTGAAGAAGCATCTTCCTTCAGAATCTACAGTGGTGCAAACCTCATGCTATTATAGTCTCAAACTCCAATCAGAAGCTATAACTTGGCTAAAGCAACTTTGTTCATGTTCTAAGCATTTACAAGTATGTATTTCACTATTTTGCCTTTTAGATTTTAATTGAATTATAGGTAGATTTGCAGATCAATTGGTTCAAAATTTCAGTTTTCTTGTTCCACACATTTACAATTATGTATTTTGCCTTCTGAATTTTAATCAAATTATAGCTCCATCGTAATTGACAGCTTTATTTGTTCTCTACACCTGGTGGTGATAATAGCGGAACTGAAACAGATAGGATCCCATCCGGCAGCAATAACTTGATTGAGGCAACTTTGTTCATGTTCTAGGCATTTACAAGTGTGTTTCACTATTTTGCCTTCTGAATTTTAATTAAGTTATAGGTAAATGTGTAGGATCCATTGGTTCAAAATTTCAGTTTTCATGTTCTACGTATTTACATTTATGTATTTTTCCTTCTAATTTTACTTAAATTAAACCTCCATTGTGATTGACACTCGGCAATGATACTACCGCTATTGAAAGATAGCTCGGATCCCATCCAGAAGAGGTGGGTTTCAAAGTGACGACTTCAAGGGAATTACGATGGTGGTTAGGGCTTTGGTTGAAATGATCCGTGGTGAATTTTTTGGTAGACATTATTGTCACTTATTAGAAGGTTATCACCAAAGGATAGGGAGAAATGGGCAGTCAAGTGTACAAAGACTTCATTGGCTTAAGTAGCATTTAGTTTCAAGGTTGCGTCCTATTTTTTTTCTTAAAAGGAAGGTTGCGTCCTTAATTGACCACTATTTCAATCAATTGTTGATTTTTTTTGTTAAGAAATTTTTAAAGGTTTCATTTGGTTTGAGATTGATTGACCCTTTCTCTCCAAAGATGTTTCATTTTGATTTACCCCTTCTCATTCTCTTAATTGACAATTATTTCCAAATGGACAAAGCATTGATTGATAAAAAATAATTACTTTTTAATATCAATTTAAATTAGTCATTAGTAATAGTTATTTCAATTAAATGATTTAATCAATTATTTAAAATCAATTTTGTATTAAATTTTCTAATAATTGACTTTATATTAATTAAATTAGTAACTCCCGATCTTATATCAATTAACTTAAAAATTAACCTTATTTTATAGCCCATGGGATGTCATATCTAAATTTGGAGTGTCACCATTTGAATAAAGAAAGGAGCATTGATTGCTTACATCCCAAAGGACTAGGGTTCGTTTGTTTTAGATTTTGGTAGACTTGACTCTGAAATAATTCATTTAAAAAAAATTGGGGTTGAAAAAATTGATTTGTGTTTGGTAATGATATTTCAAAAGTGAGTTTAGAAGAATTGATTTTGATTGAATGATAAAGTAAAATCGATTTTCAGTTGAAAATATAGTATAAAAAACTTTGTGAGTCTCACATCTATAATCAATTTTTTCAACGGAAAACTTAGAAATTAGGATGAAAATTTTGATTTGTGTTTGGTAATGATATTTCAAAAGTGAGTTTAGAAGAATTGGTTTTTTTGGAATGATAAAGTAAAATCACTTTTGAGATGTAAATATAAAGAACTTTGTGGGTCACACATCTCGAATCAATTTTTCCAACAAAAAAAACTATAAATTCTTGCTTCTCTTTAAATCAATTCTACCCACCTCAAACGTGATTATAGAATTAAGGAGTGAATTTACTAATTCATTTATATTAAATTTTGTGCTTACATTTTTCCTTTCTTTACTAATTATTTTTATGCTAAACTTCATCCTTACTTAACACTTCCAAAATCATAAATGCCTATTTAAAATATTAAATTATTTAAAATTAAATTATTTAATACAATGTTAGAAAATTGCTTCAATATTCACTATCCTATTTATTTTTTATAGTCATTTAAATTAGTAGCTATCATCATTTTATATTCAATTAAATGATTTAATCAATTATTATTAACTTGATTTTTTATTAAATTTTGTGTAAACTTTTAAATAAACATCCTTAAATTAATAAAGTTTATTAAAATTAATAAAGTATCTCAATTAAATCAAAGCATCACTTTTGATGTGTGAATTTAATAAAAAATAGACAGAAATATATATTTAAAAATTACAAAAACTAAAAAAAAAAGGAAAAAAATTATGTACACTCACTCTTCTCCTTCCCTCTTCCCAACTCTTATATAAAGAGTGGTCAAAAGTCATATTAGTAATATTTTTCTTTTTCAAGGATTTCAATGAACAGAGTTACAATTTAATTTACATATTTAAATTATAAAATTGTTTGAAATAAAAAAAAAAATATTTACTTTTTACGAGTGAATTTAATTTAAAATAGAGATCAACAGATAAATAATAAAAATGACAAAAAGTATAAAACGATAAAATATGTACACTTATCTCTTTGGCAAATATTGTCTCACATCATAGAACACAAAAATCCTTCCCTCTTCTCACTCTTATATAAAGAGTGGTCAAAAATCATATTAGCAATTTTTTTTTATTTTTTAGAGACTTCAACGAATAAATTTACAATTTAATTTACATTTGTGCCAAACATTTTACTTTTTAACCACAACAATGAATTTAATGCATGTAACTAAATTTATTTAAAAACTTCCTACTTCAAATAAAACTCATACATAAAGTTGTTAATCATTTAATTATCCAAATATTTTGAATTTCAAAAAATAAAATACAAACAAAATATATCAAAAATCCATGAATACCACGTGCATCGCCCGTTTAATTTGGATCCTCTTCATCGGTGCTGCCTCTGCTGCTCCATAAACAGACAGGGGAGGAGAGAGAGAATAAACACGGGAGGGGTAATGATGGAAAAAAAAGAGAGGAAAAAGGAAAGAGATAGAGAGGATGAAGAGGGGATGGAAAGAGAGGTGATGGAGAGGATCCAAATCCCATACGGACCACACAAAAGTTAATTAGCTTGATTCAAGAGTTCATGTCAAACATGAACTTAGTTCTTTCACAATTTAAGTTACTCTTAAATTATTATTATTTAGTGGTTGTTTCAATTTATATCTTACTCTTATTAGTTCTCTTTCTCTTTTAAGGGACTTCAACAAGCAACTTTACATTTTGATTTATATATGTATCAAATATTTAAAAGCCAAAATAATTGTTTTCATACATGTAACTAAATTTATTTCAATATTTTCTACTTCAAATATAACTCATATATAAAGTTGATATTCAATTAGTTATGCAGATATTTTGAATTTAAAAATAATAAATATAAACAAATTCTACATATTTAGAAGTCCAAAACACAAAACACCTATTCAATAATTTTTCATCTAAAAAACTGAACAAATTTTAAGTTTAATTTTCAAAATTAAAAAATAAGTATCCAAACAAAATAGTATGAAAACACATAATATGTCCGTGCATCGCACGGGTACAACATCTAGTCTTTATTATTAAAAGAAATGTGGTGGCTGGGGTATATCTGTACAATCACTTGGATCAAGGAGTTTTTTTTTTAGGGGTATCAATGAGTTTTTTAGGGGTAAATATGTCAATGAGTTTTTTCCCCCTAATCTTCAATTGCTATCAAAGCTATTAAGTCATCATTCATTGACCCAATTAATTGACGTACAATTGAGACCCGTCCCTAACCCGACATCAGGTCATTGGATGGGATACGGGTTCGTCCTTTCCCTTCTACGGGTTAGGGTCAGATCCGGCCCTGACACTACGGGTTGGGACGGGTTCTACGGGCCAGGTTTTGCACACCCCTAATCCAGGTGTAAGAAAAGACTTTCCAGCTAAGCTAATTTTGCATAACTGCTACATCTTAATTGTATTTAAAGATTAGAATACCACTACCAACTGAGGTTGGCGTGAGTGGTTAAAGGCCTCTCGTCCCTTAGTCAAGGTCTCGAGTTCGAACCTTGGGTATGGAAAAAACCTCAGCTGGGAGGGATGCCACCCATAGAGGTGCCGAGCAAACTCCCGCGGGAGACGGGTCCCCGTCTCAGGTTGGCGGTGGGATACTCCTCGAAGTAGATCGAAAAAAAGATTAAAATACCACTAATGTTGTATTAATAAATATAAATAGCTTTAATTTTGTAAATGGATAAATAACTATAAAATGTGGTAACTCTATAACCATCAATTGAAATCTAATCTTGCACCCATTTCTATTATTCTTTTCTGGATAATAGACCTCTTCTTCTTTTCTGGAAAACAAAAGGTAATAATGTGCATGCACTCATAATACCTTCATACATTCTATGATTGATCCCATATGAAAAATAAAACAAAGCCCCCACGTATGGAGCATATTTGAAGTTGATACTATTATATTTTATCTATTTTTATCTATTTCAATTGTACTTTTATTATACAGGGCAATCTTACTGGAAATTATTCGAAAAATTTTGACTCCATATCAGAAAAAGAAATGGTACTCAAGGTTGAGATCAAGGAAGGAAAGATTGAACAAAAATGGCAAAGGACTTGATTGAGGAATTTAAGAAGCAACCATCCATTAAGGTTATTTTATGAGTTAGCTTTCCAATTAGTGTTTATATATAATATAATTTCCTCTAACTAAGAACATCATTCAAAAAACGTAGGTTTGTGATGAAGATGACAATACAAATTTAAGGACCACTAATTCTACAAAAGTGGATGATAATATGAAGGTTGTCATTTACGCAATATTAGTATTGAAACATGTGCTTGTAATAAATTTAGTGTTATTGATGTTACCAAATTATTATGTAGCTTCGTACTAAGGAAGGAGACTCTACTGTTAATGACTATTTGTCTCAGCAAGAGACAATTGTTGTGGTAAATTTTTTATACTAACTAAACACTATTTTGGAAAGAAAGGAATTTTGTATTGGAATCTACTATTAATCAATTTTACAATGCCAATTGCAAGAAGATGCTATGGGACAAACTGCTACCAGTAAGACAGCTGGAAAGAGATGTGCTGATAACATAGAGTGTTATGAAAAAGATGATGGATATGTAGGTCAGTCCTTAAGCATCAAGATTCAAAAACTTTTGGAGGTTAAAAAGGAGCCACTTGATTGAATTATATAGTTAAAATAAGAAATTTAGAGTCTGATTTCATGAGGTTTTTAGTTTGTTTTTAATGATGATTTTTTGGCAAAATTTATGTTGCCATTTGGACACATTTCAATTCAAAGAATGTTAAATTTCATAATTTATATTTCAAAGTGTGAATGGTGTTGATGATGAATGAGTTTGATGGATTGATAAAAATATAATTTGCCGTTTCACCAATACATTGAAGTAATCTTGACTACCCTTTTATTAAAAACATGGCTTAATCAATATAATTGTTCAAAATTATTAGACAGTTTAAAATGAATTTTAAAGATTTTATAGGAAGCTATATGTTGTAGCATTCTTATGTTGTAAACAATTGTGTTTAAAATTTACCTCAAAGTGTATATCCCTAGATTTTACAATGATCATAAATAAAAGTCAAGGACAATCTCTTCAGCATGTGGGTATCTATCTTCCGTTTTCACATGGACAGTTCTATGTTGCCATTTCAAGGGTAATATCACGTCATGGATTAAAGTTACTATGTGACGAGGAGGATCAAGTCTCCCACATCACTTCTAATGTGGTTTACAAAGAGGTTTTTCAGAATTCAAAATAGGTAACTCATACTTAATCTATTGTGTTTACGACTCCATTTCCTTGGTTGGATAAAATTTATAAAACATACAAATGAGTTCATTAGTGAAAAAATGAAGAAGGTCTATAATCTTATAGATTGACCTTTATGTTTATTTTTTATGCCTCAAGAGAATTTATATAGGTTCCATACAAACATTAACTTTAGCTATTTATACAATCTCTTTTTAATTTATGTTTTTAACTATCAAACATAAAACTATTTCTAAAATTAAGAAATAAATTATGCAGTGATCAAGGTGGACCAATCATTATGATGCTCAAACTGAGCAACAGGTTGATACTATACATTTCTTAAAATAATGACAAAAACTTCTCATCATTGGAGGTATGTTATATAATTATGTTAATATGATAATAGACTCTCTGAGTGTATGCAACAAAATTAAACAAACTCTATGATTGATGTAGTCTAATTTATTCTTTATATCATTATTATTTTTGTTTTCTAGAGTGACCTGTGGTTCATTCGTGAAGTTTTAACGTCTGGATGACTGAATAGCCGTAAATATATTATCATTTTAATTGGTTATGTCATACATTGAAAAATATTTCCTTTCTTTTCTCATTTTCTAATCTAAATCCTGGTCATTATTATTTCCAAATTTTGGTATGGTGCAAGGTACATAAAAATATAAATAAAATTTACAATTCATCAAATTCGATACTACCTATAATATAAGGATCTTACTATCGAGCCAAGTTACTCAACATAAAAACATATTTACAGGTTCAAAACACATAACACAAATTCAATAATTTTTCATTTCCTAATATATATCATGGTCTTTATTATTTCCATAATTGGTATGGTGTAAGCTGCTTAAAATTTTTAAAAAAAAAATTACTGATCATCGAATTCGATCCCACCTATAATATAAGGATTTCTACTATCTAGCAAAGTTACTAAACATAAAATCATATTTAAAAGTCCAAAACACATAAAACCAAATCAATAATTTTTCATTCAAATAGCTAAAAAAATATTAATTTTAATTTGATGAACAATATAAAAAAATAACTAGCTAGCTAACCGAGTTAGTGTAGAGACGTATAATAGCCCCGTGCAACGCACGGGTACAAGATCTAGTTTATTTTAAAATACACAAGTGTGGATGATATTTTAGTCAATACATGTAAAATGTTCTAAAATTCCCTCTCTCCTCCAAATCCCCCGATATTGGAGGGGAGCCAAAATTGACTTAAGGAAGGATTTTGCACCCCTCTCATCCCCTCCAAAAGTTAAACCAAACATGAAAGATTTTTAAAAATTCCTTCCCTTCCCTTCCCTCCCCTCCCCTCCAATTCCCTCCAACCAAACACTACGTAAAAGTTAATGGGTTAAATAGATTGATTGACTGAAAGACAGAAACATGGTTTGGGCTTGAAAACTCAAAGTCTTGGAAGAAGAATTACATTGATCCAATAGGTTTTGGGCTCTAGCTTTACCTATACAATGCAGCATTGGGTCATCCATTATCCATATAATATAGGCTATTGTTCTGCTTTAACAGCACAACTTTGGATGGGTTAGCGTTAGAGATTGCTAATCAAAAGCTTCCATTCAAAATTTCATTGTGGAGAGTGACTCCCAAGCAGCTATCTCCATGCTAACATCCAGCAAGCAGAATAGGGCCTTGAACGAAGATTATCGCTATAGATGCAAGCAAAATGTACGTTTTGGTCACAGGTTGAAAGGGAAGAGCACAAAACTACGACGTCAACTGAAAGCCATTTTCACCCACCAAGTGTTTGTTAAATTGATTAAATTAAAAAAACCAAAAAATTTTAATTGCTTTCTTTAGTTTAATTGCTTGCTTAATGAATTTTGAGCCCCCTTCCTTCCGAATCAGCGCCTAAATAGTTGTTTGTTTTGAGAATTGATACTCAAAATCAATATTGTGGACATTACTACATTACTTACAACGATCTGATACACTAGCTTGTCATAGTTCTGTCAAGCTTTTTTTGCCATTACTAGGGATGAAATCTGGGTCACCCGCATGACTGGTGAGAAGTCTTAAAATGCTTTTTTTTTACTTGTTTATGCATGCCACTTCTTCATTTGCACACATGAAAGAATCAGAGTGCTACATTAGATCCATCTAAACTCTGAATTACTACCAACTCAACATTTTTTGCATGCTAAAGTTATATGCACCGAATGATGTGCTCAATATCTTATGGTTTGATTCTACGAATGCAGTCTTCTGCCTCAGCCTCACTTTCTTATTCCAGCTTGCAGCTTAAGTTGACAGTATCTGATGGCAAGAATCTGGGGATAACAGGATAACTTGAAACTCAGTTACACAACAAGAAGACATAAGCAACTAATGAAACAGTTGAATTATGAATAAACTCAATAAATCAACCTATATACATGTTACAATATATCTTTATTATTTATTTACATAGTTATTATAGATTTTCCAGAAATGACAAGGTTGCTAAACCAGCTGCCCAAACATCATTGTCTAGCACATGCTCTTGTGGAGAGTGACTTATGCCTCCACGACACCGCACAAACAGCATTCCAACCTGTTCAAAGAATCATAATTAGTTGTCATATTCTGCAAGTGAAATTATATCTCAAAACCTACATATAGAAGAAAAAGATATGTAACCTTTGTTAAGTGAGACATTGCCATTGCATCATGCCCAGCTCCACTCATTAATGTTGGCACTTCATCCTGAATGTCACCATCCATCCTCTTAAGTGCAGAATAAGCTGCAGACTTGAGCTGTGAACTAAGTTCAGAATCACAAATCACAGCACCTGCATCATGCTGAGGTGAACACAGCCAAGTCATTGATTATACAATTCAGAAAACAAACTGAAAACCAATGCATGTTGCTTCAAATGACAAGGAGTTTGGTTCCCCTTAAGCAAAGTCTTGAGTTCGAGTCATGTGAATGGAAAAAAAAAAAAAAAGGCATTGGGAGAGCTTTGTCCCTTTTTAATGGGTCTTTCCAGCTCGACTCGGATTAGTCAGAATCTAATGTAATTTTCGGATACCGAGGATCTCTGACTAAAAAAACTGAAAAACCAATATAGAAAGACCATACCTTCTGTACCAAAAAAAAAAAAAAGACCGACCATACCTTGTGTTCAATAATGCATGAAACCGAACGCTTGTCACATATTTGATAAATCCGTTTTGATAAATCATAAATAACAGCCTCACGTCCAAGATCATCAATTGCTCTTATATCCATAGTATATGTAACCTGCAACATATCAATACATTGTCAACAATGGCATTAACTCTTAAAACAAAAAAGAAAAAAAAACATCTCCACGTCTGCAGCATTTTAGAAATTCATTTCTTGCCTGGCCTGGAATGACATTACTGGCACTTGGCCATGTTGATATCTCCCCAACAGTACAGACTAGTGAATTCGAAAGTGATTTAACCGTTGAATCGCTGCAATGATCATCATAAGAAAGGTATTCTTCAGGATGTTTACAGAGGCTTTCCATAACTACAATTAATTCAGCAGCAGCAGCCATAGGATCCTGGCGCATGGACATTGGAACAGTTCCAGCATGACCTTGTGATCCTCTAACTGTAACCTGCACGGTTGTTTCTTTTTAAAAACCAACATATATACATATATATAGCAATAATAAATACAAGTCAAACAAGTTCAGTTATGCGGATAGCTCCAGAAAATGTCCTTTTGCAAACATTGCTGCTGAAAACTTTGTCAAGTTAGATACACCATGCCACAGAATGTTATTGGGTCACAACTTACAAGTTCATATCTTGTGTTTCACATACACCAAAAAAATAAAGCCATGTTTGCAAGACCATTTGGATAATCACGGTTGTATCATCTTGAGTCGACATAAGAGGTTTAAAATGATAGGAAACAAGCAAATAAGTGCATTAAGATGCACCTCTACAGTGCTACAAGACAGATTATACATGCTATTTGTACTACACATAATATCAAATACATATATGAGGTGAAGAGGTAGAATTCACCTTGGTGTATGTAGATTCAGTTCAATCATACAAGAGTGAATGATAAATATACCGGCCAACATGAGTACTGTTGATTTTATTACACATGGCTTCATTGTTGAGAATTTCAAGTGAGTAAAATGTGGATAAAGAAGTCCTTCATGAAAAGAGGTTGACAAGTTGAAGCTTATAAGTGAAAAAGACTCATTGAGCTATTTCCTTAAGGTTTTGGGTCAAGATGTGGTATCAAATTCAAACCCACTTATGTAGTTCTTCACTTAGCCGATGGAAGAATATCTTATCCCAAGGAAGAAGATCTCTTGATGTTTGGCACTCCCCCAATCCTAACATTCATCACCATCCAAGTGACCGAGAAATGAAAAGCAACTAAAGGCATCAATTCAATTTCCAGTTTACTAAATACCAAGCTCTCATTCTGGTTCTGCTCATTTAGGTTGAAGGTATAGTTGCGGCTTGCATTGAATCTTAAGAACTACTGTTACACCCTTGTAGTATTGTTTATCCTTTTCCGATCTGAATGAATCTGGACAATTAGTGATGTTGCATCAGATTATTAGCTCCTATTTTCTGAATGCATCTATACCTGCTTCCACTTTGCTGTTGTTTTTACTTTTACAATCAAATAATAATCTTATCTACATCTAAAATTAACTTCAAAAGCACATGTATTGTATCCTCTTCTAGTAAACTCAGTTGAGACAAAATTGAGGCTGGATTCTTATTTTTATTATTTTTACCTTCAACCGTGTCTGCCCAGCTATGCCTTTAACCACACCAACTGGGAAACCAACTTGTTCTAGCACAGGACCCTGCTCAATGTGAACCTGAAGCATGTGACAAACATGCATGTAAATTTTCACGAGCCACTTTGCTGAAATTATTGAGCCAAATAGCACTATAGATGAAGAATGCAAATGTTTGTTATACCTCAACATAACCCCAAACAGATTTTGGATCATATTTGAGCTGTAAAAAGCTTTCCTCTGTAATTTCTATTGAGTTCTCTTTAAGAACATTTTCTATCGTTACATCCCTGTAAGAGATCTTTAAATGAATATATTGATTATAAGAAATTTTATTATATCCATGATCAAAGAGTTCCTAGAAGAAACCTCTTATCAGATATCCCCAATGTTGAAGCAGGTAAAATCCCAGCTATAGCACCACTGCCCAAGAAAGTAGTTTGAAACCTGACACCCTCTTCATCACTAAATGCAATCACCTGCAGGATTAGATGTTAGGGAAGGAATAAGATGACATCAGTAAAACACTAGCATAGTTCCAACATTTTCATGCGCATCATTCTCCTAGGGTTTTTTTATGTTTTTTTAACAGTTGAAGACTTGAAGTTGCTCCATCTCTAGCAAATCTTCTAAGTTGATAGAAATGGGTTTTTACTAAACCAAGTTCGTTGGAGCCTAAAAATATTGATGTTAAATAATTTTTAACTTCAAATGTTTGTTTCATGGCAAGTGAAAAAGGGCCATAGACTGGATGCATTTTTAAGACTATATAATTTGATGTGTGACTATCATAACTGAGACATTTCAAATATTACATATCAGTAGTTCTGCATCAGTTACTTGACTTACCTCCACAGGACGCCTTAGCTTTTGCAGCTTTCCATTGGTATGCATAACCTTTAATGCAGATATTGCAGAGACTATGCCAAGTGATCCATCGAACTTCCCAGCATCAACAACAGTGTCCTATACAAATTAACTATCCATCATTAATATGGACAATCACTAAAATCTTCCATCAATTGTGAAGGAAAATTTCAGTTTTATATAGAACTAATCTTTGAGGATGTAAATGCCTAACCATGTGAGATCCAATCAATAAAGCCTCAGCATTTGCATTTGCACCCTCAACTCGACCATGTACATTTCCCATTTGGTCCACCCAACTGGAAAGAACATAAGCATCAGTCAAGCTTTCAGAAAAAACTTGACACTAACAAACCCCACCCGCTAACAAAATACTAACATTATCATTTGCCTATAAAAAAAGCTTTCAAAAAAACTAATTCAGAATTGAATAAGTTAGAAGGCTAACGTTCTCAAACCAGCATCCTCCATCCATCTAAGAATAACATTAATTGCCCTCATGGATGCAGGACTCAAAAATGTCCTCTCCAGATAGCCACTACCATCACTCACCTGTTCATCCAAAAGCAACATTAACTTCTGAAAATAAACAGTTTCATGGTAATGAATGTTGCAGGTTAAAATCTTGAAATCATGGTAGCACATGATTGAGGGTGAGCCTTGGCACAACGGTGAGGTTGCTCCCTTGTGACCTGGAGGTCACGGGTTCAAATCCTGGAAACAGTCTCTCCGCTTGTGGGGGTAAGGCTGCATACATCCACCCTCCCTAGACCCCACCAGGTGAGAGTTTCGTGCACTGGGTCGCCCTGCTAGCACATGATAGCAGATTGTTGCAGATTTCTGACAATGTTATACAGTTACACTTTAAAGCTGACAGACATTGAAGTTAGCAGTAAACCAAAAGATTGGAGAAAAACTTAGTTAGAGTTCAAAATCACAGCTAGATTCCAATGAATGTAGGTATTTAACTAGTGATGTATTTTCCTGAATATGGATCTTCCTGGAGCATTGCAGCAAAAGAATAGAAATTCATCTGTGCAATTTTGATTAAAGAAGAAATAACAAGGAAGATTATCAAATAAAGTAAAGCTGAGTTTAGGTTAGGTAACCTTTCCAAGCTCATAGAGTCTTGCCACTGCCTCATCTCTTAGAATCTGTGAAAACAAATCACCTCTTTTTTCTAAATCTCCAGTTCCATTACCTAATCATATCAAATAAGAACTTAGCACATCCAGGCAATCATAGCAAATAAAAAGGTAATTTATGGTTCCTGTTTTCTTTCTCCTCTTTCTAAATCATAGTATAACAAATCACCAAAAGTATACCAATTGTCACAAACAAGATACTCAATCATTCTCTTTCTCCTATGCTAATTATCAAAATCTGACCAACACAAGAAATACACATCCCTTTCTATCAACATCATTCTCATTCCAAATAAAATTTGAACTTATTAAGAATTATTAATCATCATTGTCAACATAAACATTTCCTATAAAATAAGAAGTGTTATAAACTTATAATCATAAACTGAGACATTTTTTTCTTTACTAAATATTTAATTCCTTTCAGATAGAGACTAGAACGACTCGTGTTTTCTGTTTCTCTAATCTTAATTTCTGTACTCACACAAACGCAATCTCCATTTTTAAAAACAAGACCCTTTCTTTTTCTTAGCTGGCACAGAGAGATTAAAGGTGACGCCACACGCCACACACGGCGCTGAGGTGGCGTTTATTCAGCCATTTCTTTTTCTGGGATTTGTCAAAGTGCTATACTGCATCTGAATCTGAGAGAAATGGAAGAATCTAATAACGTTTCATGGAAATGGAAAGTGAATCCTTAAAAGGGTATCTTTGCTTTTGATCCAAGAGTCAAAAAAACTCAACAAGATAACAACAACCTCGTTTATATGTTTTTCTGATATAACAACGAAAAAGAAAAGAGATTACCAGAAAACACGGAAGCGCATGAAGGAAATGACAGGTAACAGAAGAATAAGAAGCAAAAAAGAATGAAAGTGAAAGAGGGTTTGAAGCATTGGTTAAAGGCAGTGTTGGAACTCATAGTGAGAGAGAAAGAGAGATGATGGTGGCGGCTATGCTATGGTTTTGGTGTTATGAGTGGACACCAAAAACCAAAGCAAAAAACTAATCTATTACAAAGTACCGCTACTTATGAAATCTGGAACATACTAGTACGTAACAACGGTGGAATGGAACCAAAAGGAATAGGGAAAAGAGTGTTATGTGGTGGAGGTGGCGGCTGGTTACAACACACACCCGTGACATGCACGAGCATCGTTCCATCATGGGACCCTCCTTACACAACACAACAACTGGTTTTGCATATTTCTTCCATATTTTGCAGCAGCAATTCTCCTCACGCAACTCTTGTTAATTCAATATATGGATACCAAAGATTCTAATTGGTCAATTCTCTTTCACAAAGTGGGCCATAACTTATCTCATAATTATATTATAGTTTGATAGGATTTAATTTGTATACACTGACAGTATAAAGTTTTTTTTATACTGTCAACCAATCAAAATTTGACACATCATTACAAATCTTTGATTCTTATTCTAACCACCTTAAAAGTCATCAATTTCGTGATTTCTGATTGGTTGTCAGTATAAAATTCTTTATACTGACAGTACATAGAAATTAAACTCATTTTGATATTTATCTTTAACAAGCTTTATTCAGTCCTCTAGGTATCAAACGTTTAGTAATATCATTAACTTTAGCGTAAATGATAGTTAAGTAATGATATGGACAATTGAGTTGACACCCCCCTCCACATTATAGTATGTGATTGAGATATGTGGGAGGATCAAATCAAATCCAAAAAATAAGATAAATACCCAAATTAAAATTTTAGTCATTCTTTTTTAATATATATTCTTTCCTAATGAGTCTTCTTCCCAAGGATTGTGGACAACCATGAATCATGGTCGAATTTCCCCAAGGTCTACATGTATTGCAAGTTATCCAAGTGTTTCTAAATTGATACATTTTAAATTTTTAATTTGATATTACAAAACCCCCAATGCCAATCATTAAATAGTAGTGAAGGTAGTAAAACACTTTCATATTTACTTGATCCGATCCTCAAATGCATTACATGTTCCTAGTGACCAGTTAGGCCGGAAACCAAACTTATGGCCAGTCCGGTACTTAGCATGTCAAACCAGATGGACATATGAACCGGTGCTGACGTCATCAACGCGGCTTTGAACTGGTCTGAACCGACAACTCGACTCGCTGAATCTAACCAGCTACTAACGTCACCATGCGATCCTTCTGATGGCACCATGAGGAAATGAATTTCTCCATGCGAAAGTCATTCAAAATGCATCTGATAGGACTCAAACACGGATAGGTGCGACAATATGGAAGAGGTGTGCCATTGGACCAGCACAAATAATGCTCAGCTTAATTAGATGTCAAATATTAGAGTATATTGTTATTGTCAATTCCAATTGTGTGGGCTTACTATAATGGGTAAGTGAGCCCATTTTGTTTAACACGGGGAGAGGCCCCTATTGCTTTCCACTATGCAGTGTAGTTGCCCAATTGAGACTACACAACCCTAGAGGCATGGTGGAATAGAGATAGTTTGCTCCCCTCAGTGACACGCATGAAATTGCGGCTACCATTTGGATCAATTTTAGGTTTGGAAACACATCACCATGAACTCATCTTTATTGGCATATTCAAGTAATCCTAAATTCTAATGTCCATGAATAGTGTGATTTTTTATACATGTTACAACTTAGGGTTATTGTTTGAGATTAATATTGTAATTTGTGGATTTATTCTTTCATAATGACCTATTGACCTAGTGTCTTGACCAAGTCGATGACGGATCTGATTTTAATAACATTACTTAATCTCTACTTTCATATCTACTTGACACTTCCTCTTTTGACCTACGCGCTCCTAATGGTTTGTCTTTGGTCCCTCCCCTTTACTTATGGTCCTCATATTTTGTCACTGCTCTACATGAAATAACTAATTTTTTGCATAAATATTGAGATAAAAAAACGGGTGTTCAATAAATTAAAGTGGGCACTCGCCTGACAATTCAAGGTAGTAAAAGGTCGAAAGGAGCTTCACAAACAAAATGGAAATCGGTCCAATTTAATTCATTAGAAAAATGCAGCATTCATCTCTAAGTTGAACAATAAAAATGGAACTAATAGAAAAATGCATTGTTGATTGTTCAGGGGGAAAAATACACATTGACTCAAATTTTATATAAGGGTTGACTTATGAAATAAATTATACTACAAAAATTATATTTAGTCGAATAAAATTTACTTAATTAATTTCTTAAACATGAAAAAACATAATTAAACCAAAAAATTAACCCAACAAATTAAAATTTTCCCTCTCCCCTACAATTTCCTATTTAAAAAGGTGAATTAGTACTTGAATGCGGTACTGCACCAGTGCACCTGCAAAAATTACAGCCTATTTTCACCCTTTATATATTAAATCCAAATACAGTGATTAAACTTGTTATTGTACCACTTGTTTAAAAATTTCAAATGTTATTTAACTTTTTCAATTCTTTTTTACATAAACTTTTTTAATTTAAAATCAATTTTCTCTCATTTCTCTAAAAAAAGTTTTTTATTCTAAATATTATATTATACACATGCAAAACGAAGATCCTAGAATATCACAGGCGGCAATCAACGTTTCTTGTAGAAAGCTAGGAAAAGTAGTAACCACAACTATGATTATCTGATGATTGTGCGTGTATTAAATAATTAATATTCAAACATTAGCGAGGAGTGAAGACGGAAGAATGAGGACAAAACCATCCATGGCTTCTCAACCCTTCTGGGTTAAAAAAAAATGTTTCTTATATCAGGCTAATTTTTTTAAAATAAATTAGTTTGTGGTTAGTGGAATATACACATTAATGATAAAGTACAGATATCGTGTTAGAAAAATTTAAAAGTGGGACCATAGAATAGATTTTGTTTTTATGATGTTTGATTCATGAAATGTTTTATTATCAGGTAAACTACATTCTTTATAATATCATTTCCAGGAATATTTATTTTTCACATCTGTACTTGGGAATAGAATTTTCCACATTTATTTTCTAATTTTATTGTTGGACATATTTTATGTATGGATAGTTTTTGAAAACTACCAAACATGCATGCTCATATTTTCGGAATTATTAAAATAAAATTTGTATCAAATATTATTTGAGAGTTTAATTTTTATGTCCTATTAGTGTGAAGGGGTTTTATATTGACATCCAATATATTATTGTTATTTCTCTGTTTTAATTATAAAAAAAATCATAAATATTAAAATGTTAGTGAATATGAACGTAGGTACCATGAATGTATACTATTTTAATTTTAATCCTATGATAATAAGTTTCTCTGCATCTTATCAATTCATCTTAAGGTGCATGGTGACGCCTACTCCATGGACCCTGAATCGCTCTGTTGTCTTTTTCCCTAGATACCATTGGACCTACCAGACCAGACCAGACCAATCTCTGCTAAATGCTGCTCTTTATTTATTATGTTAACAATGTTATGTTATTGAAAAGGACAGGTTCCCGCACTAATTAGTAATTTGGAATATATAAAAAATTTGGAGAATGATAACCAGTGACCTTACGGTATTGATTAAGAAATTAAAAGAAGAAAATTTTTATTGGAATTCTCCGCGTTCCAAAAAAAACTTGCTTGTTATAGAATTCTTAACCACTGCCCTTAGGGTACTGGTTTGCAAGATCCATAAAAAATATAAGAGAATGCTCAAGTCAAAAAATAGTAAAAATTTATTAAAAATCGGTACAATTGATATTTTGATGAGTGAGAAACTTAGGTCTTGTTTACTTTATTTCCAGTTTCCTGTTTTCATTTCATGTTTTCAGAAATAATTACGAAACGATCACTGTTTTCATTCAGTTTCCAATTTTTAAAATTTGTACAAGAAACAATGAAAATAGAAAGAAACAAAAAGTTGTTTTCAGCATTTCCTGTACAAATTTCTGAAAACAGGAAACAGAATGAAAACAATGTGGCAGTTTTGTAATTATTTCTGAAAACAGAAAATAGAAAGAGGAAACTGAAAACAAAGCAAACAGGCCCATAGATTTCCAACCAGAACTTGTTTCTTAATATTATGGGCACCGGTTAACAAGATCCAAAAGATATTTCCTTTAGTATTTTTTTTTTGGGTCTTGCTAACAAGTGTCATAAGGGCATTGGTTAAGGATCCTACAAAAGAGAAGTTTGTATCAAAAAACAGAGTATAACACTTTTTAAAATGCTAAATTCATTATTTTCCATGTAAATTTTCTTTTTTAGTTCCTTAAACAATGCTCTAAGAGCACTTGCTAGCATTCTTCATTTTTTTTTTGTTGAGAATTCTAACGAGTATCCTTTAGGCACAAGGCGGTGAGATATTTTATTAGATGTGTATCAGATTACGAGAGCTATAGGAGGCTTATTGAATATAGTCTAGATATAACTATAACCCTAAACTAATGGTGTGAATGAGAGAGTTCCTTTGTGAGGGGTAGAGGTCTTCTTATTTAGTTGTATAGCTTTCTTGATGAGCAGACGGACCTGGTTTGATTTAGTTTTCAAAGAATTGGGCCTTGTCCAATTATGGGAGGAACAAAGTTGATGCATATCATATCATATATTGAATATGTAGAGAGTTATTTAAGTGTATTAGGTCAAATAAATTATTAATTATGATAATTTGTGATGATTAATTAGTTATCATTTATAATTAGCTTAATATATGAATACTTTAAGTTCATGCAAAGATTTATGGAAGTTTCACCTATAAACAGCAGCTGTCCATGCCCGCAGTAGGCCCAGGTGAAGTTACAGGCGGCATGTGCTACACTGCTACTCACCCTTTTGAGTTTTGATTAATATTTCTTCAAGTGGACGAGGAGGTACAGTTAGGAGTGTTTTGCCTGAGATACGTGATCTAATAACATAATATTTTTCTGATATTTTTTAATGTAGTTTTGTCATCCAGTAGATTCACTGAATATAGAATAGGCTAGCATGATTTAATGAGTTGCACATGAAAATTACCTACTAATAAAAAGTGGATCTAAAAATGTGATAAAAAAATGTGTTCTTTTCATTTCTCATGTTGATATATAATACATATTTATACTTAAAAAATATTTTATATTCTTATAATTTGTGTTATTTAATTTTGCCTAGCTTCATCTCGTCTTTTTATATCACTCTAGTTCTATCACCAAAAAAATGTGGAGGGATATGTTTTGGGTTTAATTACTCTGTAGGTCCCTGAACTTTTTGAGAATTTTCAAATAGGTCCCTATACTTTTAAAATTTGTAATCAGGTCCCTGAACTTTTATTTTATTTGTAATTAGGTCCCTATACTAAAACCGTTTTTAATTGGGTCCTCGAACTTTTATAAAGTTTTCAATTGGATCCTCGAACTTTTATAAAGTTTTCAATTGGGTCCCTGAACTAAAAAAGTTTTAATTGGGCCCCTATATAAGTTCAGGGACCCAATTGAAAATTTATAAAAGTTCGAGGATCCAATTGAAAACTTTATAAAAGTTCGAGGACCCAATTAAAAACAGTTTTAGTATAGGGACCTAATTACAAATAAAATAAAAGTTCAATGACCTAATTACAAATTTTAAAAGTATATGGACCTATTTGAAAATTCTCAAAAAGTTCAGGGACCTACAGAGTAATTAAACCTTTGTTTTGCTACTAACAAACATTTTCCATTTTCAAGGTCGTGTACAGGAATTCCGGGGCCTAAGACAAAACTTTTAAAGAAATTCAATATTATATAAATTATTAATTTTTATATTAATCTTCTAGCTTTTTGAACTGCAAAACTATTTATCAAAGATTTATATTCAAGTGAGCATACAAAAATTATAATCAATCAATTCTAACATTTCACTCTCAATAAATAAAATGACTAATCCATATCTATCTTGGAACATTGTTGATCATAGATATGATTTAAGCAATTTTAGTTTTGAAAAAACTTCTTTCAGCCATAGTAACTGTTACATGTATATATTGTCAATAATATTCTATAAGAATTACAAACATTTGGAAAAGAATCTAATGTTTTGATATAATTGAATATTTCTATAATTAGAAGTGAAAATAATAAATTTTATAAATTCTAAAGGCAAACGCCAATGAGTGTCTTAAGAACATTGTTTAAGGAATCTAAATAGGTGAATTTAGATGAAAAGTGGTGTAATCAATATATTGAGAATGAATATATTTAGTTTTTCAATGAGTACTTATCTTATTTAGATTTCTTAAACAATGTCTTTAAGACACTTATTAATAATATCCTATACTAAAAAGTAAAAAAAATAAAAATGGGGTCTAAGGCTGTGGCCTTAGTGGCCTTGTGTTTTAGAGTGTGTTTGGGAAAGCTGAAAAAAAAAGATTATGCTGATAATCTATTTTCAAATAATCGATTATTGTGATAATCGATTATAATCAGAATCTGTTTTTGTTTGGGTATGTTTGCTGAAAAGCGATTTTAAGATAATCTATTTCGTTTGGGTAGTGGAAAAATAATCACTTTTACATAGTAAATTACGAAAAAGGGTATGAAAAATTTTGTTTATAAATTTTGTTTTTCTTTTCACATTTTATTTTTTTATATCTTGTTATAAAAAATAAACAAAAATGAATAAATTAGCCTAAAAATCCAACAACCAACTCAGATTAGTTTGCACAAATAAAAATGACTAAAATTATCACACAAAAAAAAAAGACTAAAAGAATAATAAAACAAAAATAAATAAATAAAAAGGATTGAACTCTATTGTCGAAGAAGGAACAAGGCCAACAGGGGGAGGGGGTCGAAGAAATAATGAAGGACTTTGGTCCTTCACCTGCACGGCGTGATCGCGTGACAGAGAGGCGGAGCAGTGGTGGCCAGAACGTGCGCGGGAGGAGCTCACGGCTGAGGCATCTGCAGATCCAGAGACAGTCCTAACGACGATCGACACCTTTTCTGTTCGGGTTCCACGAATTTGAAGTAAAATGGAAGGAGACGTCGCCGGACGATATGCGTGCTCGACGCTGTGATCAGATCCGTCTTCGTTTCCAACTTCGCAATCGTTGTTCGACACAAAGCCACGATTTCCCTTAGATCCGGAGGTGCATGGCGGAGGGAGCCGAATTGGATCTGAAGCGTGCTGGCGGATTGTGGTGGAGGTCCGATGGTGGCTGAACGATGACCACGGCGGAGCGGGGTGGCCAAACGATGACCAAGCTTGGTGAAGAAGAACCGTCGAGGGAGATGAGGTTATTACGGGAAATCACTGAATAATCCAAAAAAATTTAATCAAACCGTTGGGTGCAACAGCTTATGGAAAATAGCTGAAATGTTGTCTAAAAAGCTTTTTTAGACAATAATCATGTGTACCCAAACATGACAATTTTTCCACAAAACTGCTTTTTCTTTCAAAACCAGCTGAAATACCACAAAAACATCTTTCCCAAACACCCTCTTACACGGCCTTGTCCATTTTGATTAGTTGATGGAATATCTTTGGGAATGAGACCACAGTGTCCTAACCTAGTCTGTTAGGAATGTTTAAGTTGGGTTATTTCAAATTAATGTTGGAATTACATGATTATAAAAGTTTGATAAATGATTTACAACTTAAAAAAACTAGAATAGTAAGTATTAGCAATATACATTACACTAAAACCCTCAATTTTTGCATAAGGTCCTAAAATTTATCGACACGGCCCTGCTCAATGGAACACTCCCTTCCTGTCTTTCTACATTGCAATTATAGACCGTGTGAGAAAATGGCGGGAAACCACATATATGTGTTCAGGTTGCAGCTAGTGGTGAAGAAGGAGAGACGGCTAGGGTCTCCAGATAGGATAAGGGAGTAGAGGGAAAGGAGATGAGTTTTCAATAAATATAAAAGTTGGGTAAAATAAAAAAAGAGAGACTTAAAGCAAAAATAAAAAGTTTGTTCATTGGTAACATTCTCGACGATTAAACCGCCAATAATATATGTTTTAGCTATCGCAACATTTTAAATGCTTTCGCCGACTTGCTCTTAAACGATGGGCAATAGAAGGATTGATGTGGTGATGTTTTGCATCTTTGCTGACTTAATTGGTGCCAAAAAAAAATTCAAGTACCTAACTAGTGATACTATAATCTTTGAAGGATCAGATTGGGGTTTACTCTATATTAATATAAGAGAGTGCTATTTTGTATTATGGTGGTACGAAATGCTCACGAATTGGTTACCCTTTTTTTTTCAACAAGATAATTATTTAAGAGTAATAATACACTGTTCTA
Source organism: Echinosophora koreensis (assembly GCA_035048595.1). Classification (NCBI taxonomy): domain Eukaryota; kingdom Viridiplantae; phylum Streptophyta; class Magnoliopsida; order Fabales; family Fabaceae; genus Echinosophora; species Echinosophora koreensis. The sequence goes on from JAPCYP010000004.1 coordinate 6,477,929, forward strand.
AGAGTGGGAATCCGTCAGGCCTGATCAAATCGGTCACGATTGAACCACAGAGCTGAACCGGTCATGCATATGCTCCTAAGTCCCGTCTAGCAGCAAATATCCAATAGTTACATGTGGGGGAATCAAACATTTGTCTTTAAATTGAACTACAAGGCGCTCTACCTCTGGGATACCTTTTGACAAATATTATATATATACATTATTTAACTATAAAATTTACATATTTAATATATATACCGGTTCATCCGGTTCAACTAGTGACTCACTAGTTCGACCATTGACCCAGTGTCCTGATCGAATCGATGATCGTTCCAATTTTAATAACACGGTATGAAATTGTTCAACAAAAATAAACCTATTAAAATTATACAAAGTACCAACCGGAAGAGGAAAAACAAATGCAAAAACTTCTTTAGCAGTCTTAACCAGAGCCCAGGTAAAAAAGGCTGATCATTGGATATTTGGGCTTTAGACCATGGCTGAATCTGAAGTTCTTCAATCTACTTTTCCACAACTAGCTTTGCTCCATCAGCAGGCCCAAGGAAAATCATGCTAATACATATGGATGGATGGCCCTTTTTTTTTGGTTTTTTTTGGTTTTTTTTTTGTTTTTGTTTGCGGGTGGGGTCAAATCATGAGAGTGGTTCAATGGTTTGATATGGGCTCACAAAGAAATCCAAAATGAAACAAGCCAATATAATACAAAAATCTCTGTAGAACAAGAAGACATATTCAAAAGGTAAAACAAATTAGCTCCATAATGCATGTATTATTCAGTTACAAATGCCAAACTTATAAAATCCAGCATTAAATTTGTAAGATAGGTTTTCAACCACAAGATAAATCACGCCTCATGTATCAAGTACATAGTAAAAATTATGGGAAAATTGCACTTTACCCACTTAATTTGTCTCAAACATTTTGTCTCCATGTGCTATATCATTTGACAATATATCCCTTATGATTTGCCTCAATAATTTGCTCTCATGCTGTAAATTTGACACTTTGCCTTATCTTGGCTTGACTCAAAAATACTTTGCTTTCTTTGTTATAAAATTTGACATTTTATTTAGAAATAAAATCACTTACATATATCTATGCTTTCTACCAGAGATGAATTTTAAGATAAAAACAATTAATTAATCACAAAATATTAATTTTACTAATTACAAATGGGAATAGAGAATAGTGCACGGTGCTCTCGCCACCATCTCAGATCTCCATCAATGCACAACTATGTCTTTGTCAGCCAAACCAGGCTGCGCCTCCATGCGCACCAATTGTGCCACTAGACACTAGTCGTACCCTCCCCTCGCTAGAATACCACCAACCACTAGCCACGACCTTCAACCTGGAACAACAATTGTCTATGTTCATCTCAAACTGAAATTCGCCGTTCAGAAACTGCTATTCTATGATAGATCGATTTTATGTTTGAAGAGGAGTAACATGTATTTTTTTTCTCTGAGTTGAAAATGATTTTAAATACTTGTTGTAGAATCAACAATTCTTAGGATATTGGCTAAGAATTGGAAAGAGCTTAGGATAATTATTTTGTAATTATATAAAATTATCGTATGGAATTATAATTTAATTATAAAAAGATTTTCAAACAAAAATATTAGAATTTCAAGATCAACGTCAATTCCAAGCCTCAGTTCCATACTCAATTCCAAACACACTTTCTTTGTTTGTCTAACTCTTGTCTATATTTACATTCTATATAGTCTAAATAAAACTCAATAAACCACCACTATTGCACCTCCACGTGTCACCTCAAAGTTTTCTCTCATACAATTTTTTCTCCCACTAATGTAAAGAAGGTTCTGGGGTTCCTATTATTAAAAAGAGAGAGAGAGAGAGAGAGAGAGAGAGAGAAGGCTCTGGCTCCACAATGCACAAACCACAAGCATTGTTATTTGAAGTTATTTGTTATATGAAGAGTGAGCAATCAATGGAATAGTACGTTAGTAACACATTTTTTTTATCTTCAAAAAGATTAACATTCTGCGCAATATACGTAAAAGATATAATTTCTAGAGTTAAATATATTTCTGATCCTGTAAAATGAGTGAATTTTGGTTTTGGTCTCTGTAAGAAATTTCGTTTGATTTTTATTCCTTCAAAATCTGAAATCATTATTTTTGGTCCCTATTGTCATGTGACATTCATTAACTACTTATATGTCTAATAGAAGGTTACACGATTATCCTAATTTACACCCAATAACATCTATAGTGTCGTGTTATCATGTGGTTTCCCTAAAATCTTCCTTGAGCCCTAAACATAATTTTATTTATCTGCCCTAAAATGAGTGGATAGGGACTAAAAACAGTGATATCAAATTTTAGAGGGATGAAAACCAAAGATTTTTTTTATAGGGACCAAAAGCAAATTTGCTCATTTTATAGCGACCAAAATTAGTAATTTCGTATTTTAGAGGGATGAAAATCAAAGTTTTTTTGTTTTTTTTTTTACAGGGATCAAAACCAAAATAAACTCATTTTCTAGGGACTAAAAAATATCTAATCCTAATTTCTATATGCATGTGTATGTATATCAACTTATATCGACTTATTAATATGTAAAAAGCATGAATTGCAATGATGGATTTTCTATGTATTGATTTATTAATATATTAATATACCGTTTTGCATAAAAATGACCATAACCTGGAAGTTATAAAGATGGATAAGTTGGTTTTGGGGGGGGGATGTAGGGTTTGAAGTAATAAGGAGGATATGAGTTCAATCTCCACTAATATAACTGGCTAATTACTAACATTTGCCTATAAAAAAAACAACATAACCCGTGCGATATCACGGGTCCCGTTCTAGTTTAATTTTATATGTCTAAATATTTTAGTCATTTTCAAAACCGATGTCTCAACATATATGCGCCGCTACGGTTCTGTTTTTTATCACCAATTCGTTTTTATCAACACTTTTGTGAGGGCTATGCTTTTCAGGAGTATTATGTTTTTCTCTTCATTTGTGAGAATCTAAACGTTGCTGGATGAAGAAGATGAAGGAATTGTTTTTCTCCATTTCTCTCCATTATATTTTTTATTGGCAGGTTGTAGTTCCCAGGCCTACCAGAAGCCATAAGTATCCTTAGTTGGAACTGTCGAGGCATGGGTAACTGTGTGCAGTTTCTATCCACAAATACCTCGTTTGGTGTTATTGGTCAGACATGTTTTGTCATTTTTTCTTTTTAATTTTGGTTTTTTTAGTTTATGCAAATAAAGTCGAAGACAATTGCCAGTGCATTGAGCCTTTCTTGCAGGTAGCTCGAAGCATCGACTTTGATCACAATTTAAGTGATGAGAGAGGATATTTCTTCAAAGCAAATTTTATAGTTACTCTCCCAGACTCCAGGTGCAAAAAGAGGAAGTCCTATGTCTCCTTCAAGAGGACCAAGCTAATTATAAGGCTGTTATTTCAAATTGTAGGAGTCTTTTATCATCTCATGTTAACAACTCTTTGGTATAGTTTGATAGGAGGAAAGTTCATGCAGTTGCTCACTCTTTGTTAGGGGTAGCTACATATATTACTATTCTCCAAATTCATAATAAAAAAAACAAAACCGATGTCTCATTGCAAAATTTTAAAAATTCATATTTTACTTCCATCAGATTGTTATTTAAACATAAAAATAAAGATAATTTCAAGATACAATAGTTGTTCTTTTTCTCACAATAATTGTTTTATTGAATTGTAATAAACTCAAGTAAATTTTGCAAATGTTTGTTGTTCTGATATTTTTTTATATATTTAATTTATAAAATTATTAAATATAAGTATAAATTGAAACAGAAGGAGTAACCCTTGCCGTAGTTCCTTAGGCTTGTATGATTGAAAGGAAACATTTAACGCTATAAGACTTGGGGTTGTCTCACGTCTCTTCCTATAATCACTTGTTGCCTTAAAATTGTAAGGTGCCCAAAGCATGATCGAATTGTTTGCTGCAACGATCCTCTAAATTTAAGGAAAGCAATCTTTTCATGCTTTCTCTTAATTAGCCATTTCACCTATAAACCCAGATTACACACATCCTGTTAACTCTTTTTTTGATTATATAAATACGTATTCCACGAGATCGTGAAGCTATGCATGCCATATATACATGAATTTAAGCACCATTTAATTATGTCCTAAAGTCAATTATTTTAATTAATCACCACGGGTGCCTTTTGCTAATGCCGTGCATACCATTTGTTCGCTTTTTCCTTTATTCTTCTTTAAAAGGAAAAAGGTTCGTGTGAAAGATTCAAATGTGCATTAAACGCAAGATAAGAATCAAGAAGCACACTAGATTTCTATCAAATATCAAAAAGCAAAAAGAAACACACTAGATTTTTTTACTACTGTGGTGGAGTGATCTTTATAAAAATAAAGTGAGTTAATAATTAAATTTTGGTATATACAACCATGCATTAACCAAAAAAAAAGTTAAGAATTTTATTTTTAACTCAATTTTCTCATCAATGCTTATCATTTATTTATAGGCTTAATTGCACTTTTGGTCTTCCTACTATTGGCCATGCGTGATTTTGGTCCCTAAAGATTTTTTTGGTGTACATTTGGTCATTCTATTTTTCAGTGTTACAAATTCAGTTATTTTGTCCAATATCTGTCAATTTTTCAATGATTAATAGATAGGAATAATTGCTCTAAGCACATAAAACCTCTATGTTGTGTAACTTAAAAGAGTGATTCCTTTATATTGATCATTGAAAAAATTGACAGACATTGGACGGAAAGACTGAATTTCCAACATTAAAAAAATAGGGGGACCAAATGTGGAAAAAAAAAAAAAATATAAGGACCAAAATCACAAATAGTCAGTAATAAAGAGACCAAAAATGAATTAAACATTTTTTATAATTATTCTCTAAAGTGGATCTTACATATGTTATGTAAGATTAAAATCGGCTTGTTGATGAAGATTCGAGGCCGTGAAATATCGATTATGCAGTTTTCACTGATTTGCTATCTAACCATTGATTTAATGGCCCCATTTTGACATGATATATCTTCATTCCTAAGATATTTCCTTTTGAACCTAATGCTAAATCCAATCTTATTAGTTACTCATCAGCCACCCATTCGCCAATTAAAGGTTCATCAAGGACCAATTCTTCATCAATATTATTATTCATCACCCACCAAAATAAAATTTCCTGATTTACAATGATCAATAAGCCAAACTCATTGTCCTGTGGCACAAAACTTGTATTGTGGACCCCCCCTAGCCTATAGTTCCAAATCCAAAGTGTGCTTTCTTCCTATTCTAAAATACCTTTTACACAATGTCAAATTTGTAAAGGTCCCTAAAGTAAGAAGTTGGTAAAAGCTTACTTTTCTATCAGGTCAGGGAAAATGAAAATCTTTCAGGAAAAGGCTACATAGCAACCTTCATTAATATCATAGTCCAAATGATGAGGGTGTTATGTGTATGATCCAATATGAAAATGTCCCTACACATTTTCTAATCAAATCTTAGTTAACCCCTCTTCTTTCCATGTCTCCCTATACCCTCTCTTTCTCTCCTTCTACCTTATTTATATGGCCACACAACTAGAATGTTTTTCCCCCAACCAATTCCTCCTAACCTGAGTAGCTCAAACCTGTCACCAATGAAACCAAAAATGGCAAAAAGTTCTCTAGTATTGTCCTTTTTTCTGGGGATGTCTTGTTTCATAGTAATTGGTACTTATGGAGAGAACTTGCCTCCTAGGACCATTTCTGGTGGCAACTATCATGAAGCAATAAGAAGATTGCATGCATTTAAGGCCTCCTTAACTAGACATGATTCAATAGCTTCAACACCATCTTCCATCTCACCCTCTTCTAGCCCTTCTCCTCTTTCATTTCAGGTAAGCACACCCTTTAGTTTAGTCTTTTTCTTTATCTTGGAAAATGTCAAATGTCTGATATTTTTTTGTCATGCAGGGTGTGAAGAATCCACGTGTGTACCTTGTGACAGCTTATGGTGCAGATCCAACTGGCAATTCAGACAGCACTGAAGCACTCCTTGCAGCTATAGCAGATGCAGCCAAGGGTCCTAGTGAAGGATATTTGATGCAAGGTATCAGTGATCTTGGAGGTGCACAGATTAATCTTGAGGGTGGAAATTACTTGATCAGCCAACCACTGCAGTTGCCTGTGGTTGGGGTGGGGAACCTTATGGTATGTATGCCTGCAGATACCATTCTAGTTGATAACTTCATTGCTGAACAATATTATTTTTTTCTATAACAAATATAATCTGTGTAAATTATTAGTTAATTAATATATACAACATGGAAAGTATCTACCATAGCTTGCATATTCCTGATTATTTGACAATTGGCACAGCTTTGTAAGACTTATGATAGGACAAAATATAATTTTGTTGAACCGGTATGAGTTAGTATATTTTATTCACTATGTTTAAATGGTTGGTCTAACTAGAACAAGAAAATAAGTATGGTTTAGAAAAATATTTTCTTTCTACAATGGTTTCTCCTTTTTTGTCCTTTTTTGACCAAAAGAAATAATTTTTAGGACACAAAGTTGGAGAAAGTCAAGGCAAACTGTACTTACTTTTCTGTTTTTACTCAATATGGCATCTAAAAGAACTCAAATTTGACAGCTCATATTGATTTTTGTTTGTAATTTGATGGAAAAACAGATACATGGGGGAACCATAAGAGCCTCAAATAGTTTTCCAGCAGATGGCTATATGATTGATTTGTCAACCACTTCCAATAAGAACAGTGGAGAAAACACCCCTTCATCATCCTACAATTTTGAGTACATAACTCTCAGGGACCTTTTGTTGGACTCAAACTATAGGGGAGGAGGCATTTCAATTATAAACTCACTCAGAACTAACATAGACAACTGTTACATCACACATTTTACCACTAATGGAGTTTTAGTCCAAAGTGGCCATGAAACCTACATCAGGAACTCCTTCCTTGGCCAGCACATCACCGCCGGCGGAGATAAAAACGAAAGGACCTTCTCAGGCACTGGAATAAGCCTCCAGGGAAATGATAATGCTGTAACAGATGTTGTAATTTTCTCTGCTGCTGTAGGAATAATGGTGACTGGTCAGGCCAACACCCTTTCTGGTGTACATTGTTACAATAAGGCCACTGGCTTTGGAGGTACTGGTATTTATTTGAAACTACCAGGTTTGACACAAACTAGGATAGTGAATTCTTACATGGATTACACTAGTATTGTTGCTGAAGACCCTGTTCAACTCCATATCTCTAGCAGTTTCTTCCTTGGTGATGCCAATATTGTCCTAAAATCTATGAATGGGGTTGTAAATGGTGTCAGTATTGTTGATAACATGTTCTCTGGCTCAAATAATGGGGTTGGAATTGTTCATCTGGATCAATCAAATAGTCCTTTTCATCAAATTGATCAAGTTTTTGTTGACAGGAACATTGTGAGGGGGATGAATTTAAAGGCCACAGTGGCTAAAATGTCTATGCAAGGGAATGGAACCTCATGGTCTTTTGATTTTAACAATGTTCTGCTTTTTCCTAACCTTATTAAAAATGTTCAATACTCATTAGGTTCCACATGCTGCACTTTCCCAAATCATGCTTTGAGGAATGTTTCTGAGAATCGTGTTGTGATTGAAACAAATGAAGCAGTAACTGCAAATGTTTTTGTAATGGTAGATCAAAGTATAGCAAGTTGAAGAAGGTTGGAAGCTGGTGACCAAAATGTTTGGTTTTTAAGTCCTGACTCCTGACTGAAGAGGGAATTGTGCATACCTAGGTTGAGAGGTTTTCCTTTCTTTATTTGGTCAAACTTAAAGTAACCATACTAAACATTATTATAGGTTTCTATGATGTAGATTGATTGATCCAAAGATTATATTGTAAGTGGTGGAGAAGTATTTGATAGAAGATACTTTTTTTTCCAACAGTTTAGGTCATCAAACTGGACCTAGACTGAATCAATTTGAAAATAACAGCAGTTGGTGTGCAACTTCTATTCCATCATCTGATTTCCCCCCATTTATATCTTTTCCTCATGAGACAAAAAATAAAAATAAAAATATCATGATTGAATTTTAATATAGGAAGTCCAGGTGAGTAAGTTTCCAATTAAGAAAAGGTTTAACCAAATCCATGATGTATGTCTTGTTTAATTGATATTTTGTTAATCATTAAACAGTCTTTAGAATGGATTAACCACCAATTCACCATTTGTGATTTCACTTCTTTACTGAATTAAAAATATTATTGCTAACCTATCATGCCACGAACTGTAGTTTACTTCATATTTATTACCAAATTTTAAATTGCTTACAACTGGTCTTCAGCTCTAACTAATTGAAGTTAATACATCAAAATTTTTTCCACTGAAAAAATGCATTTTATTTTGTTCTTGGTGTCTAGATATATGACTAGCTTGTCAAGAGAGAATTCTACATGTGTCCACTTTTATGAGGACTTATAAGCCATCAAACAGTCAAAACTCGTGTGGCAATTTACATAAGTGCTTCTCTTTTACCGCCACCATTACAATGGACTGCATTTTCCAAAAACACTTCCAGAAGTAATAATTTAGAAGAGAAGATAATCTTGAGTGCTCAGAAAAAATTCTGCTATGGGCCATAACTTCTAGGAGGCGTAATTGAACAGGTTAGTTGATGATGTTGAATTGTTTATCATGTGAATTTTATCCAAGTTATATTCAACCATAACTAATTTTATAACTAAAATAACTGCTAGACAACATGTGGATTTGATCGAAGTAAAAATTAGAAACCCCCAAAGCCAAATTTCGTAGTTAGATTCTTTTTTCCTCTTACAAGATTGTCTTATTACCTGCAGATTTTCCCGTGGATTTTGCTCAAAAATTCGCAGGAAACAGGTTTCATGCGGATTTTCCTACGAATTTCACCTATAGGTAATACCTTCGTGGATAATTTTTTCTTGCGAATTTTAAAATTTGTAGGAAATTTCCTGAAGATTTTCTTGCGAAAAATTTAAATCTCAGGAAAATTCGCAGGAAATGTTAAAATTTCTTACGAATTCAAATCCATAGGAAAAACCTTATTTCTAAAAAAAATACAGCAAAATTCGTAGGAATTCCTTCGAAAAAAATCCGCAAGAAAATCTGCAGGTAATCCATGCATTTCTAGTAGTAAGGAACCAAAAGGAAGGGATTTTGTCTACAAACAAAAAAAAAAAGAAAAAAAGTAAGGGATTTTATTTTTATTTATTTTTTCAAAAAAAAAAACATCACATTGGATGGAAGTTACCATACATATAAGCCTAATGTCAAAAACATTAAAAAAGAGAAATATAAAATTTAAATAATTTCTTATAAGCATGGTATGAACTACACCATTGTCATCAAGTGACTTTAATACCCCGAGTGGTTGAAATTTTAAAAATTAATTATTCTTACCAAATTTTATTAATTGAATTTTATCCTTAAACTCCGCTTTTATTCCCTGTAACTTTTTTTTGTTTGAGTTTTGGTATTTATAGTTTTTTTTAGATATTAATTCCCATATTTCTCTCATTTAAGTTTTATTCCCTTGCATTATAACAAGGTATTAGTTCCTATGTATTTTACCACTGATTTGATAAAGTGTATGAAGAAATTAATCCATTAAATAATTTAATAATAAATACATCCTTATTTATTAACTTTGAATCTATGATACTCCCTCCGGTCCTTATTATAAGAGGCAAATGACTACTTTTTTTTGGTCCAAAATATAAGAGACATGCATGTATTTTGACAAATATTAAATGCTCATTTCTAATTTTGCCCTTATTTATAATATGGTTTATATTTACGAGACAGTGCAACTTTCAATACAAGTAGGTTTGTTCATTAATTATTGAAGGGTTAAATTTATAAATTTATATGAATATTAATTACAAATAGTTTATTTCAATATATTTTCTTGGTCTGTATGTTTTAGGATTTTGCCTCTTATATATAAGATCAGAAGGAGTATATTACAATACCATTTTTCTTTGGGTCCAACTGCGGAAGAAAATTTTTGGGTTTTGAGTTGGGTAGGAATTGACCCATGATTGTTATACCTCAAAGGCTTTAAAGTTGGCAAGCCCATCTTGGAATCTATGATAGGAAAGTAGGAAACGGAGGCGGGAGAGCACGGATCATGATATTCACTCGCAGTTATCTGCATATATCCACTAAAATATATGTTTTCTTATATCACATAAATTGTTTGTTCTTTTCATAGACTTTTATAATGAATGAATCCATAAGAATATAATAGTTGTTGAAAAATGTATATGATTCTCATATAATATTTATTTAGATTGAATATCACAAAATGCAATTAAATTTGATATGTGATTAATTTGTGATACTCCTCTAATATTATAATAAGTATTTTAAATTATGAAAAGATACTGTGATATTAAATTTATTTTATTTATGTTTATTTTTATTTCTAAAATTTTATTTTAAATTATTACATACCTGTGGATATGTATAAGATACTCACCACCCTTATGGAGATTATAAACGGAATTGGATCCTCTCCTGTAACATGATCATGATGGTCATATTAGAGAGATGTAGATACATTTTGTTAATATATACGTACCCATCATGATTGGTTATAGGACTCATTAGTTATAATTTCAAAATTTGTTTCTTTCTCCCTCCAACAGAAGAGTATCCTATTTTATGTGAACATGAGAGGATCTAAAATTCTAAATCCATTATAAACTAATATTCAAGATAGAGATGGGAGAAGGAGTGGGTTCACCCTGCCACAAGCCACACCCAATTGTCATTCCTATTTGTAACACACAATTTGGGATATTTCCAATAGAAAATAGAAAAGACTAAAGTTAAAAATAAAAATAACAATGTCCCATCTTTGTTTACATACAACTTTTAATATTGGTCAAGGATATACAAATTTATCATCAATTATGTATACTAAATAAATACTGATTAACTATTTCATAAATTTATTGATAAACATGATCAAAGACATGCTCAGGCTAAGTTGCACTATCCAAAATTTACATCACTCATTGCACCACATATGGGTGAGTCAAATTTTCAAACCTTGACTAATTGAAAAGTCAGATGTCCAAATGTCAAATGATTAATTCAGCACTTGTCACATGAGTGGTATAATGAGTGGTGTAAATTTTGGGTGGTGTACCATAGAATGAATATCAAACACAAATTTATACATATGTAGTGGTTTAGAAAATTGGTGCGAGAAAGTTACAATTAAGTCAGCTAAAAAAGTTTGTAACCAAGTACTCACAAAGTTCCTGAATCCTAAATCTTAAAAATATTGGATTCAAACACGCTCTATGTTCCATAGTGGAACTTTGCAGACCTTGTATGTGAGTAGTATTACACTGCCCTTCCCTTCCCACGTACAAATAGCATTTTCCCTTTGGTACCATGTCAGCTGAGACATGTGGAGATGCGACATTTTAACCCCCTTGTGTGCAATGTATATGACTATATGTTGTTGTTGGCTACATTAAGAACTAGAAAAGACGCCTCCATAGCAGGTCTTCCATTTTTTGTATTTGGAATTGTGAACCAAAGAAAGGTGGGGACGTGACATTATAGCTAGCTTGTGTGAAATATATGTTATCTTATTGATTATTATGTATTAAGAACTAGAAGAGACACACCACCTTTGAGTCCAAGCAACCAAAAATAGAAAAGCCCTTCACACCTATCGTTTGCTCCTTGACGTCTCTTAGACTCAAAGCCATGACTTCCCAACTCACGGTTTGGTGTACCCTCTTACATCCACAACCATTACTTTGATGTTTTACTCTCAACCCACCATTTCTTATAATACCCTCTTCTCCTCTACTCTTCCCATCTGTTCTGTAACATTGGCTTTGCCATGGCATCAAACTCCATGGCTGGCTTCATCACTGGTTCTCATTCTCACACTCATTTGTCACATGACTCTGATGAGGTATTACCTTCTTCTCCTTTCTCGTTTCATGTTCCAAAATGCCATTTTTTGTTTAACTTTATTAAGGTAAATTAGCAACATAGTCCTTGAAATTATTTTTACTTATAGTTTAATCCTTAGTTGTGTACCTTACACATTTAGGCGTTTGGAATTTGGATCATATATAAATAGTGAAGATTAGAACATAAAGTCATCGGTCTTTTTAATTATATATAGGAGTTACTTTTATAACTTACAAATCTAGGCCTTTCGATCACACATAAATAGTCAAGATTAGAACATGAAGTCATGTTACTTTTTTTTTAAATAATTACATGAATACTAACTAACTTCCATGTATGGTTTAATGATCCGATTTACTTCTTTCACTCTCATTCTGGTATAAAAATAATCCTCTCATTTAATAAATCCACTCTAGATCATGAACGGTCAAGATTATAAGATAAAGTCATGCGATTTTTTTTAAATGATCACATGATCACTCACTACCTTCCAATCTTACCATCCATTATTTGATTACATTACTCCTAACATAACATTAAACGTTAATATGTTTCCAGTTGGATTCTCATAGTGATACATGTTTACTATATATATCTGCAGCATCAGCCTCCTACCCGTCAATCTTCATCAAAAGAATGTCGAGTTTGTGGTGATGAGATTGGATATAAGGAAGATGGGGTGTTGTTTGTGGCTTGTCATGTGTGTGGATTTCCTGTTTGTCGACCTTGTTATGACTACGAGAGGAGTGAAGGCAACCAGCGCTGCCCTCAATGCAACACTCGCTATAAGCGTCACAAAGGTAATTACTTAGCTCTCTGTCATAGTGTCATTTGTTTCACTTTGTGTTATTATAATTTATAAGAACTTAGTTTTGTTTATGAAAATTGAAAATTGTGGGGTGGCTGGTGATGGTGGTTTCCCTGCAGGTTGTCCTAGAGTGGCTGGAGATGAAGAGGAGAACTTTGATCAAGATGATTTTGAGGACGAATTTCAGATTAAGAATCATCATGATGATCTAGACCGGCAACATGATGTTAATCATGTGGTAATTTAGTTCTTTTAATTATGTGACAGCAGAATCATGAATAAGAAATTAGCTAAAATTAATTATGCTCACCTTGGATACATGCATTATATTTTTTGTATCATGTTTTCATTTCTTGATTTTGAAAATAATTATAATAAAAATCATTACACAAAAGTTTTTTTGTTTTCATTATATTTCCTGTTTCCTAAGACTTGTAGAAGAAACCGTGAAAATAACTTTTGGTTTGTTTTTACTGTTTCTTGTATAAGTCTTTGAAAACAGAAAACATAATGAAAACAATGTGATATTTTTATAATGATTTTTGTTGTAATTTCATCTAAAAATAGGAAATGAAAATAGGAACCAAGGAACAAACCAATCAGGCCCTTAACTTTTCATGTTTCTACTCAAATGAGGTTTTGCTAAAATGAAATAGTGCTGTGTTTGTGGCTATACCATTTAATGGAATATAAAGAATCAAATAGAGTATGGGGATTTTGTGATTTTTACAGGAAAATGGAGACTATAATCAACAGAAGTTGCATACCGGTCAAGCTTTCTCTTCAGCTGGAAGTGGTAAGCAACTTGTTTCATTTTCTAAAAGAAAAGAAAATTGTATAGGCAAATTGCTAATTATCCATGAGGGTCATTTTTCTTTATGGGACATTCTCTTTTATTCATATGCTTTTCTGAGTTGGTCTACTCTTCTATAGTTGCTGGCAAGGATTTTGAAGGGGAGAAAGATTTCCACAGTAATGCAGAATGGGAAGAAAGGGTAGAGAAATGGAAAGTCAGGCAAGAAAAGAAAGGTCTACTAAACAAAGAGGATGGAAAAGAAGACCAAGGTGAAGATGATGATTACCTGTAAGTTAAGCATGTCTACTTATGTACATGAGATTGCATTTTCTCCTTGAATGCCTTAAAATTCAAAGATGATCTAGAGATAATTGCTTGGAAAGGTAGTTCTATAATCTTTCTTCCCAATTTTAAGGGAATACTAATCCGAATAATGTTAAATTTTGACCTTAAAAAACAATATCATCTTAGAATATGTTGTGGCAATCTGCCTTTACTACTAGTAAAAAAATTTCATTTGTGGCTAAAATCCTAAAACACTTCTACCTTGTACATCACTATTTAACTTTTGAGCAGAAAATTCAAAAAAGAATAAAAATATAAAAGAAAAAAATGAGAGTCACAGTCACCCCTCATTTTAGAGTCACACCACTTACAATATGCAATGCCATAAATTTGGATTGTCATGTGTATTTGTGGTAGAACCTGCATACAAAATAAAAACTACCACATTGCAAAAAGTGCATTGACTGACACTAATTTTCCTTTTGGCACATGACAGTTTGGCTGAAGCTAGGCAACCATTGTGGCGCAAGGTTCCAATATCTTCAAGCCTAATCAACCCATATCGCATAGTCATTGTCATGAGGCTTGTTATCTTAGCTTTCTTCTTCCGTTTCCGTATCTTAACTCCAGCATATGATGCATATCCCTTGTGGCTTATCTCTGTGATATGTGAGATATGGTTTGCACTGTCATGGATACTTGACCAGTTCCCCAAATGGTTGCCCATCACACGCGAAACTTACCTGGACCGCTTGTCCATAAGGTTCGAGCGTGAAGGGGAGCCAAACCAACTAGCCCCTGTTGATTTCTTTGTGAGTACTGTGGACCCTTTGAAGGAACCACCTATTATAACAGCAAACACTGTTCTATCAATCCTCTCTGTCGACTATCCTGTTGAGAAGGTCTGCTGCTATGTGTCAGATGATGGTGCATCTATGCTTCTGTTTGATTCATTGGCAGAAACTGCTGAATTTGCAAGAAGATGGGTTCCCTTCTGCAAGAAGTATAACATTGAGCCAAGGGCACCTGAGTTCTATTTCTCTCAGAAAATTGATTACTTGAAGGATAAGGTTCATCCTACATTTGTGAAGGAGAGAAGGGCCATGAAGGTGGGATATAAATATAGGACAAGAAAGATTATCTTTATGTTTTTTTGAGTTTCTGCCTTAATATCTATGGGAGACTTGCTGTAATTCATGTGTTTTTGCTCCTTGGCAGAGAGAATATGAAGAATTTAAAGTGAAAATTAATGCATTAGTGGCAAAGGCCCAGAAGAAACCAGAGGAGGGGTGGGTGATGCAGGATGGAACTCCATGGCCTGGGAACAACACTCGTGATCATCCAGGAATGATTCAGGTTGGCTATTGCATCCACCAGTTAGCTCATCTTTTGTGTACTTTTCATTATATTATCATTAAGGAAGGTTGAGTATACGAGTAAATAACCATTTATAATAACTTGAGAAGCCCTCCGTGCATGAGCTAGCTTTTGGATGGAGTTAGGATAATTATTCTAACATAATATCAGAGTCTATCATGATGTTTGGCCATCACAAATGTCAACCCCCAAGCTAATAGAAGCACCTTGCATTTTATGGAATGTGAATAGCCATTGAATTAGGCCCCCTTGGTTCTTAGGGAATACAGGAAAGGGAAAGATGGTGCTCAATAACTACAATTTTTCTTCAAATGTCAGGATAATGAAATGTTAATAGTTAATAAACTACAATTTTTATTTGGAAATCATGTTAATGTCCATAAAATGAAAAAAAATTAGTGAGAAGCATATTTGGTCCCAGCTGATATGGCTCATGGACTTGCCTTTGCAGGTATATTTGGGAAGTGCTGGTGCACTGGACGTGGAAGGCAAGGAACTGCCACGACTTGTGTATATTTCACGTGAAAAACGTCCTGGCTATCCACATCACAAGAAAGCTGGTGCCATGAATGCCTTGGTAAGTTCAAAAAGCTTGAAGTTATATTGGTTCATTCCAGCAGGATCAGCATACTGGAAAACCTGTTTATAACTTTCTGTTGTTATCTATCCTCAACAGGTTCGAGTTTCTGCTGTGCTTACAAATGCACCTTTCATGTTGAATCTGGATTGTGACCACTACGTCAATAATAGCAAGGCAGTAAGAGAGGCTATGTGCTTTTTAATGGATCCCCAACTTGGGAAGAAGCTGTGTTATGTCCAATTTCCACAAAGATTTGATGGTATTGATCGCCATGATAGATATGCTAATCGCAACACTGTATTCTTTGATGTAAGTGCCATTTTTCTAAACTCCAATTTAACAAATATTTAAGAATTGCATTTCACTAACCGACCTTTAACCATTTTTCATCAATGTTGTTTTCATCATAGATCAATATGAAAGGGCTTGATGGAATTCAAGGTCCAGTATATGTTGGTACAGGAACTGTGTTCAATAGGCAAGCATTATATGGCTATGATCCACCAGTATCTGAGAAAAGGCCAAAGATGACATGTGACTGCTGGCCATCATGGTGTTGCTTTTGTTGTGGTGGTTCAAGGAAGTCCAAGTCAAAAAAGAAATCAGGAAGAGGTCTCTTTAGTGCATTATACACCAAGAAGAAGAAAATGATGGGGAAAGACTATGTAAGAAAAGGGTCTGGGTCCATGTTTGATCTAGAAGAGATTGAAGAAGGGCTTGAAGGCTATGAGGAGCTAGAGAAATCAACCCTCATGTCCCAGAAAAATTTTGAGAAGCGATTTGGGCAGTCACCAGTTTTCATTGCTTCCACTTTGATGGAAAATGGAGGACTTCCTGAAGGCCCCAATAGCCAATCATTGGTTAAGGAGGCCATTCATGTTATAAGCTGTGGCTATGAAGAGAAGACTGAATGGGGAAAAGAGGTAAACCCATTAATTACAATGACCTCCTCCCATTGTGGAATTTGTCTGATGAAAATATAAAATTAAATTGAGAAACATTTGGATTTTCTTGATGCTTTGCACACTAAATAATTTGACTGTGATCACTGATTAGGCATTCATTTACTACATAAAACAATGTACAGAGTTCCATGATCACTAAATCTATCAAGTCCTTTTGACAAATTTGTTTCCATTACAGATTGGGTGGATTTATGGCTCAGTCACAGAAGATATTTTGACTGGATTTAAGATGCACTGCAGAGGATGGAAGTCAGTATATTGCATGCCAAAGAGACCAGCTTTTAAGGGATCTGCTCCAATAAATCTATCAGATAGGTTACACCAAGTTCTGAGGTGGGCTCTTGGTTCTGTTGAAATTTTCCTTAGTCGCCATTGCCCATTGTGGTATGGCTATGGAGGGAAGCTGAAGTACCTAGAGAGGCTAGCTTACACAAATACCATAGTTTATCCATTCACTTCCATCCCTCTACTTGCATACTGCACAATTCCAGCTGTGTGTCTCTTGACTGGAAAGTTCATCATCCCCACTGTAAGTACACAACTATAAAATTTCTTCTGATTACTAAGATGAATTATTTGCTTTCATAACTGTTAAAAGAAAAGGAAGAAAACAATGATGTGCTATTAGAGTTGTCTCATGAATGTAGGTTTGTTTTTTCTGTGCAGCTGACCAACCTTGCCAGTGTTTGGTTTATGGCTTTATTTATCTCCATCATTTTAACCGGTGTGCTTGAGCTTCGATGGAGCGGGGTTACCATTGAAGACTGGTGGCGAAATGAGCAATTCTGGGTCATTGGTGGTGTTTCTGCACACCTTTTTGCTGTATTTCAAGGTCTCCTTAAAGTTCTTGGTGGAGTAGACACCAATTTCACTGTCACATCAAAATCAGCAGATGATGCTGAATTTGGAGAGCTCTATCTCTTCAAGTGGACTACTCTTCTGATCCCACCAACCACTCTTATAATCTTGAATATTGTGGGAGTTGTGGCTGGAGTCTCTGATGCTATTAACAATGGATATGGCTCATGGGGACCTTTATTTGGGAAGTTATTCTTTGCCTTCTGGGTCATTGTTCACTTATATCCTTTCCTCAAAGGTCTCATGGGAAAGCAAAACAGGACTCCTACCATTGTAGTCCTCTGGTCAATTCTTCTAGCATCAATTTTCTCATTGATTTGGGTCCGGATTGATCCCTTCTTGCCCAAGCAAACTGGTCCAGTACTCAAACAATGTGGGGTAGAGTGCTAAGAGAATGTGGAGAAGCAAGTTGGTCAAGTGTTCTTCCAAATCCATTTGATGAGTAATGGCACTTGTGCAAGTTTTTTATTTTATTACTGCTATGTGAGTGTTTGCCCTTCTGAGATGAGTTATCAATGTATATAGGATTAAAGGAGAATTTTGATTCTGATTGGAATATGTTCATCTCAAGATAAAACTAAATCTTATATTACAACATTGTCACTGTTTAGAAAAAACATATTCTGTGACTTTTGAGATATTTTTTTTTCACATAATAGAACTTGATTCTTGAGAATAAGAGTCAATTTTGCTAGTTTGATGTTTGTTGCAATAGGTCAAAGCCAACTCCTAATTAGCATTTTTTTCACATTACTAATAACTAAAATAAAGATGAAATTCTCTATGTTACAGCTCTACCTTGTTTCTTAAGAAAACAATGAGATTATTAAAAGAGCCACCAAGAAGTCATGAATCAGAAACCTTAAATACTATCTATTCTGCAATGTCTTTCTCTCAAGTCTCAATTGTGGAGTGACTATAAGAGTGTTCCAGATTTATTTATTTATTTATTTATTTTGCTTTCCAAATTCCTAAAGCCCTTGGATGGTGCCTCAAGAAAGAGCCAACATATGATATATATCACTTTTTGTGGCAAGTCAGCGAGAAAAATCCTCCAGAATTCTTTGTTCGATCTGGTAAAAAGATTGGTCACACAAATAAATAATTAATTATTCAACATAAAACCAACCTAAATTTAACTCTCTGAATTCAAATTTCAAATAATAGTTTTCATGTTGTATGTGTGTGTAAAAAACATAAATTTGGTAGAGAAGAAATTTATCACTTCCATATGCGACAAGTAGCTGTAAATTACAAAATATAAGAGATTGATCAAGGAAACATATAAGGAAATCTAGTAAGAATAAAAATTACAAGAAAAAAGATTTTATTAGTGTTGATATTACTTTAGCCACACATTACTCTGTCCTACACTTATCAGTGACAATTTTCGCACCATTGATTTAATTTTACCACCAAATCAACGGTCTACATTTCGAGCACCACAGACGGACCCCTTTTCCGGGAGAGCATAATAAAATTTGCCTGCCATGAAATGTGTTATTTATTTATTTGAAAGAAGTTCTACTCTATGATATAAAATTACAAACCATTTGCTTTTGCATGAGGATCCATTCACATCATTCAGAAGATCATATAACATGTTATAGGTTCTATTCTACGACTTTCTAAAACTAACAATAATGGAACATTTCAACTATTATAGGCAATAAACCAACCAAATTGAACAAATCTGAATAGAGAAACTCACGGGAATAATTACTTTGCTAAAGGAGAGCAGTACTTGCTGGATTTTGTAATTATATAGCTTTTGTAATGAAACTTTTGCTGGGAGTTCCTTTTGATAGTTGCTTTTAGCCTTTTGCTTATACGGCATTTTGTTTCCTTCCTTTTATTTTCTTAGTCGTCCAAATTTATTCCCTTTATTAGCTAAGGTCTGTTTTTTTGGGTTCTAAACCCAGTGTATCCCAACGCTGTCAACGAAGAACTAATCACTGTTAGCAGGACGTGGCTCCCGCTGGTCAAGCATTATTTTAACACCGTCAGTAATCGAACCCGGGAGCAAACCGAGTCAATCCCTAGAGTATCCCTATCAGCTAAGGTAAGGTCTTTGTGGAAAGGTAAATCACCCAAATAAAAAATAAAATAAAATTGCTTCATGTATGTTCAGCAAGCAAGACAGGTAGGAGAGCTGTCATACTAAACAAAGGAAAATTTAGGCAAAAAGATGGAAAAGGAATTGCATCCATCAATTGTCAATCTATATTTTTTATTTATACTTATTGTATTCTTCTTCTCGAGATTATAGAATTTTCACTATTTTAAAACTTCGTTTTAGATAAAAAAAAAAGAAGAAGAATAAATTACATTCCCTTTTTTTCCAAAGAAAATTAAATTATATCATCCTGTATTTTACTTTGAAAAATTAAAATTTCCTAACCTTTCTTAAAAGATGAAAATGCTTCAGGTTTTATTAATCTATTTACGTTTATGTTGAAATTCTTGCAGAGTTGCAGGTCTGAGGATCGAAGTCACAGACTCAGAGCCAAAGCAGCACGGTTGAAGTAATAGATGGTCATTGGGCACAAGGCAATACTGCAAATGTAGTTTAGTTTAGTTAACCAAAGGTGTGTTTGATACACATTAATATACAAAACAACACAGGATAAACAGGACAATACAGTACAATCCCTTGAGTTACATGACAACTTTTTGTTTGTACCTTGTTTGATAAATAATGGACAGCACAATTAAAATAATATTAATTTTACTATGATATCCTTTGTAATATATATTATTATATATTAACATATAATATTATTAATATATGCAAGTATTAGGCAATATATATATAGAGAGGCCGGGGGGGATGTGTAAGGATAATTTTGTCTCTTTTGAGAGAGAGATGTACGAATAATTTTGTCTTTTTTTTTAATCTCTCCACAAGACAAAAAGTTGTCACATGGTTTGGTGGGGGATAAAATTTTGGGTTTTTTGTCTTGTCCCTCACCCCTCTTTTGTCCTGTCCCCTGACCACTTTTCAAATCAAATAAGGGGACAAAAGTTTTTGTGTTGTCCAGTCCCAACATTTTTGCAAATCAAATGCACCCTAAATATTATCGAGGCCTATCAAAAAAAAAAAAAAACTAAATATTATCAAGAGTATTCTTTAGAATGATTTTGAATACATCTTTTATTGTCTTCACATGTGCCGATAACATCATTGTGTTTGTGTGCAATACGACTTTGATCCTGCTGGTTGGTTGTTGCTGCTACTTCGAGTCTTCAATTTGTAGAAATTTCAATAGAAAATATAAGAATGGATTAATACTAGTGTAGTTGCCCGTGCGCTCGCACGGGCATCCGTTAGATGATTATTTTTGAAATAATTTTTGAAATAATTTTTTTATAAATAATTTCAACATAACAATATTAAATGTACTGTTTTTTTTAAATATAAAATAATATTATTGTGTGCAACAGTTGAATTCGTATATTCAATAGTTGGCTGAAAATGAGAAGAACCAAGAGTGAAAGACAATAATTAATAGGTTATTTAACTAATCAATTAATAATAATTAAATAATTAATTAAAATTTTTAAAAAAGACAGGTGAACATTGTCCAAAGATCCTCTATTGACATGTGTCGCTATACAGTGACCAGATACTCAAAACTACATTAGAGAACAACAACCCAAATAAAATAATAATAAAAAGATGAGTCCTAGAATAAATAATATAATAACTAAAATAAATAATTAAATATTTATTATTAAAAAAATGGCAGAGGCTGAAATTTTATGTAGACCCCACCCATGACAAGTGTCGTCCGTTTATTCGTCCACAGTAAAATCATATTACAAATTTATTATAACAAAAAGCCCTAGAATAAATAATACAATGATTAAATTAATTAATTAATTATTATTAAAAAAAAACTCAGAGAATGAAAATATATGTGGGCCCGCCCGTGACACGAGTAGCCCGTTTAATCGTCCAAAGTAAAATCATGCTAGAAATTCATTTTAAGAAAAGACCCTAGAATAAATAATACAATAACTAAAATAATTAATTAAATAATTATTTTTAACAAAATTCTAGAGGATGAAAAATTCGTTAGGCTGAAATTATATGTGGATCCACCCGTGACACGTGTCGTCGGTTTCTTCGTCCACAACAAAATCATGATAGAAATTTATTTTAAGAGAAGGCCCTAGAATAAATGTTATAATAATTAAAACAATTAATTAAATTATTATTATTAAAAAAATTCATTAGGCTGAAATTATATGTGGATCCACCCATGACACGTGTCGATTATTTATTCATCCACAGCAAAAGCATGCTATAAATTTATTTTAAGAGAATGCCCCATTAGTCTTGACTATTGGGATCAAAATTACAGATATCAAAAAGTACAATTAAGCCAAAATAAAAATAAAAAAATTATTGACACCTCTGATTATAGCAACAAAATGTGTTTATGCACAGTCACAGAAAGCAAGAAAATGAAAAAAATAAAGCTGGTAAAAAAACTTGAGAGGGGGAAATAAAAGAGAAGTAATCCTGCTGAAAGCAACATTGAGAATAATGTTAGCCTTAGAATAAAATCGGTAGAACAAAGTCTTCCAAAGGAAAGTTTTTCTACCATAATTATCTACAAAGAAAAAACCACCATATTCATTTAACATAGCATCCACAATCTCATCATATATCAATCTTTATCCAAAATTTACTTTCGCAAGACAATCAACATGCTTGTCAATCATCTCATCTTTATCAAAGTCAAGTTTTCTAACAATATAAATATTGTGAAAATTTGATAAGTCTTCACTATTTGGGTCAAAAGTACAGAGATCAAAGGTATCACACTTATAGTTATTAAAATAAAACTGGTAGAAAAACTTGAGGGGGAAATAAAAATGATTATATTAATTGTAGATGAGAGAGAGAAATATTAAAAATTATGATTCTGAATTTTGTTTATAAAAATAATTTAATATATATAAAAGTTATTTTTAAAATATCTAAAAATAAAAATAATTAAATTAATTTCAAATATATTAATTATAATATCATAAAATAAATCGATGAGGAAAAAAAAGCTTTGGTGAGAGAGGTGAAATTGTAATGATAAAATTAAGTTAAAAAAACTTATTAAATAAAAATATAAGTAAAAAAAAATATAAAATGATGGATGGAGAATAAAATATTGTGAAAAACTATACAACTTAACACCTCAATTTAAGTCTTTAAAAAAAAAAATACAACTTAACACCTCAATTTAAGTCTTTAAAAAAAAAAAAAAAAACTTAACACATCAATCTAAGTTTTAAATAAAAAAAAAAAAAACCTCAACAGTAAACTTACGGATGAGGCATAGTAAATTATATAGATATAGATATAGGGAAGATAAATTTTTAACAATAGATGAAATTAATTACTGTATAATTTCAGCATCTCTAGCGTGAGAAGAGTGCAATTTACTCTATAAAATGTATAGAGTATAAGACACTCTTCTTACAATCGTATGATTGAGCATGTGTGACAGATCATTTTACGTGGAGGGGATTTCTATAATATCTTGATGGTTACAGTACCTATAGTGAGGTGTCAAGTATTTATTTAGTGTTCGTGATAATTGTTTAAAAATAACCCATAATGATGAAATGTTGGCAACTCACTTTGAATACCATGCATTGAAAAAAAGATAGGTACCATAAAATTCTCCATACATGAATTTTGTCTTTCACTTTTTTCACACTATTAATTATTAGCGTTTAAATCACTTGGTAATGTTAAGGAATTAAAAAAAAAAAAAAGTTGAAATTGTTGCAATTAATTGAGATGATACGATTAATTTTCGAACATGCTTATCAGCATGTCTGTATCTTTTAAAAGGCTCATGGGGAACAGCCTAAAAGGAAGAAGTATCTTAATTAAGAGGGAGAAGGAAGCACTTATTACTTATATCTACACAACTTTATTGCCCTTTCAATATCTCTCTCCCTTTGCCTATGTCTCTTTGTGTTTGAGAAAACACAATTGTAATGAGATTCTCTAGCTTAAGCTTAGCCTTTCTCTTACTATGGGCCTTGCAAGAAGCTACTTGCTTCAAGGAACAAATTCAGCTCTCTCATTTCAGGAACAAACTTGAAGAGAAACTAGCCATTACCCCTTCCCAACCACCCTCAGCATCAGCATCTCCAGAAACAAAAAGGGTAGGTAACAATATTTCATTTCAGTTTTTTTCTTTGCATGGTTTTGGTTTTGAATATATACGCATGTATGAATTAGATTGTGAGGGTGGTGTACCCAGCTGGGTATGGTGCAGACCCAACAGGGGCAAGTGATAGCAGTGATGCAATTCTGAAAGCTGTAGGAGATGCTTTTGGGATGGAGAGTGGGGGTGAGTTGCTGCCAGGAGTTAGAGACCTTGGAGGTGTTGTGATTGATCTGCAAGGTGGAAACTACAAAATCAGCAAACCCATCACATTCCCTTCTTCTGGTGGTGGCAATGTTGTGGTCAGCATCTTTTTTCTCCTCTATCCAACTCTCATTGTCTTTGTTTTGGTGCAGTTGCTCTAACTGTCTTTTAACTGGATTTGGGTGGCTTTATTTAAAGTTTCACAAAAAAAAAATTAATCGAAAGAAACAAAAAATGACGAAATTGGGAGAGCATTAATTAAAAAGTAGGATTTTTATTTTTTTGAATACTCCTTGGTCCTATATATAAGAGACAAAACCCTAAAACACACAGATCAAGGAAATGCATTGAAATAAGCTATTTATAATTAATATTCATATAAATTTACAAATTTAACCCTGCAATAATTAATGAACAAACCTACTTATATTGAAAGTTGCACTATCTCGTAAATATAAACCCTATTATAAATAAGGGTAAAATTGGAAATGAGCATTTAATATTTGTCAAAATACATGCATGTCTCTTATATTTTGGACAAAAAAAAAGTAGTCATTTGCCTCTTATAATAAGGATCGGAGGGAGTATATACTTTTGAGTTTTGACACTTGGTATAAATAAATAAATATAATAAAGGTTAAACCAATGATTTGGTCTCTATACATAACAATGATTTTCAATTTAGTTTCTATACACAAAAACAATTTCAAATCAGTCCCTATATATACAGTTATTTTTAACTTGGTCTTTGTTATTTATTTGTGTTATAATACTGTTTATTGGAGTTAAAATATAATGACTAAATTGAAAATGGTATATATATTATCATGTGTAGAGACTGAATTCAAAAAATAAAATAAAATTGAATTTGATCCCTACACGTAACAATCATTTTCACAAGTTGCATCTTAATATAAAAAAAAGTAAACATACTCAAGGCACAGGTGATAAGTTCGACTTAAGTGAAAAATTTTTTTGATAAGTTCGACTTATTTAGACTATGTAAGAGAGTATGTTCTCGTAATCATATAAAGTTTAGAAATTCCCACTTTTCTCTAAAAATAACAATTTCACAATATTTTTAGAAATATTTATCTTGCAAAAAATAGTAGAATTAAATTGAAAAAATAATATAATATAGTAAATAATTAAGATAATTTATATTAAAAATGATTTTAAAAAAATAGATATCTAATTATTTCACAATCTTGTATAGAAATCAGAATTTTTTATCCTAAAAGGAAAAAAGAAGTAAATGGAAATAATTGGATAACTAATATTTATGTAATAAAATTTATATGATATTTTTTATATTATAAGAAAAACAATTTATTATTCACAATAATATCATAATTATAATAAATATATATAGACACGGTAAATGAATAAATAATATTTATATGAAGATAAATTAAAATAATATATAATCGATTATATTTATATTAAGTTAGTATTATTATTAAAAGTATTGTAAATAAGCATATGTGTTTTAAGAGTTATTATGTTTACTCACACTTGTTAAGAAAGGTTTATAAATATAAATCATAAATGAATTAATTGATACATATTCTAAACAAAAAAAAATTTATTTCATTGAGCTGGAAAATAAGTAGAGTTATTAGTATTTAAAATAATTTAACATCAAGTTGACAATTAAAATAAGATGTGATATTTACTTCTTACATTAGTTAAATGAGTAGAGTTTATATTTACAAATAAAAAAGGCTTGGTAAATGCTGCAGTCCTATATATACTTTTTTTTTTTTTTATAAACAATCCTATATATACTTGATTTTATTGTACTTAAACTTGTACATGAATGATTGTTTATTAGGTAGAAGGAGGAACCTTGAGAGCTTCTGATTCATTTCCTACTGATCGTCATCTTGTTGAGTTAACAGCATCATCATCATCCACCCATCAGAATGACTTCAACACCAAACTTGATCAAACCATAGGAATTTACTATGAAGACATAACATTTCGTGACATCCTATTTGATTCTAGCTACCGGGGTGGAGGTATTTCCATTGTTGATTCTGCTAGAATCAGAATCAACAATTGCTTCTTCCTCCATTTCACCACTGAAGGAATTCTAGTCCAACGTGGCCATGAGACCTTCATATCAAGCTGTTTCCTTGGCCAACACTCAACAGTTGGTGGTGACAAAGGGGAGAGACAATTCTCAGGCACTGCCATTGATCTTGCTGGCAATGACAATGCAATCACAGATGTTGTAATTTTCTCAGCAGCCATTGGGATTATTCTAAGGGGCCAGGCAAACATGATCACTGGGGTGCATTGTTATAATAAGGCCACAGGTTTTGGTGGCATTGGCATTTTGGTTAAGTTAGCAGGAAATTCACAAACTAGAATTGACAATTGTTACATGGATTATACTGGCATTGTGTTGGAAGATCCTGTTCAAGTTCATGTCACTAATGCATTTTTCTTAGGGGATGCTAATATTGTTTTGAAGTCAATCAGAGGACAAATTTCTGGTTTGACTATTGTTGATAATATGTTCGGTGGGAATCCTAATGCCAAGGTTCCAATTGTAGCTCTAGATGGGCAATTTAGTAACATTGATCAAGTGGTGATTGATAGGAACAATGTTAATGGCATGAGCTTGAGATCAACGGTTGGGAAGTTAACTGTAGCTGGAGATGGCTCAAACTCAAAGTGGGTTGCTGATTTTTCAAACATCATGGTATTCCCTAATAGGATTAATAATTTTCAGTATTCTTTTTACTCACAAGGGGATCCCAAGTTTTTAGCACATTCGGTGACCAATGTGTCAAACAATGTTGTAGTTGTGGAAAGTGAGAAACCAGTTAAAGGAGTTGTATCCTTCTTGGTTGAACAATGAGTTATTATCTGGGTTGCTCAACAATTTTTATGATGAATAAAATTGTGTGATTCATGGAAAATAAAATAAAGTTACACATGCTTTTTGTTATGAGTTGTGTCATTTGAATATCAAGTTGTGGACAACATATGTGTTTATTCTGTCTCTCACTTATTTTTACATCTTCTTTATATAACGCTTTCCAACAATACATCAAAAAATCAAAGGGACATCATATGATGTCCCTATTTGATTGTTCAAATATCATTTTTTTTTTGTTATCGGTAATCAAGGACATTAACATATGAATAACTTTGGATTTTCTTTTACTTTTTCCCTGCTGTATATATTAGAAAGCATTATGGATTTAAAAAAAAAATCCAAGGTTAATACAGTGTGCACTAAACTTAGTGCAATCTCTTCATAAGTTACAATCAAGTAACACAACAACACATAATATAATTGCGAAACCATGCTTCATTTCACTAGGAAACAATAAGTTCTAGCTAAAAAAAAAAAAAAATTTGAGATAATGTGAGCATAACATATAATAGAATTCCCTTAAATTATATGTGCACCAAGTAGATTGGTGAGTATAAATTGAAGATCTATTTGTTATATGCTATTGTCTATTTCTTTCAGCAAACTTTAGATCTATTTCTTTCAAGCATGTGTATGATATGGGTAGCCCATGTGCTAGGTTGGAATGGGTTTATCAAGCCTAGGCCAGGTTGGCTGGAAGATTATCCAGGACTTGTTTTGTAATCTTGCCTTCACATGTTTGGTCCAGCTTAAAAAGAGAGAGAGAGAGAGAAAAAATATCTCTGTTGATCCGTTCTTGAAGCTAGCTAGAGAGTGGCTTCAGACAAGTTAAGACTTTGGTACTGATAATAATTTATATTATCATCATAAGTGTGAGATTAATGTTTGACATAGAGATAAAATAGAATAGTTCTGTTCTATTATGTTCAGTTCTATGTCTTTTAATAGTTAAAATGTCGTACTTTTTATTCTCATCTATTTATAAAATATATTAAATATAGAAAAAAACTCATACGTTATGTTTTGCTCTATTTTAATACATCTAGCAAATGCTATTATATTATTATATCATTAGAAATATTTAACTTTTATCAAAATTATTTTAAAAGTAAGTGTGTGATAATCGAAATTGATTAATGATGTATAAAGTTTTACATTTGTCGTTATATCAAAATTATACTCTGTCAATAAAACTTGAATAAATATGAATGTCTTATTAGTAAACTTTTAGATTTAATTTTGGTTTATATAAGTTTTTGGTCCTTACAAAATTCATCAAATTTGGTTTTGGTCCCTGTAAAAAAATTTCTTAGGTTTTCGTCCCTATAATCTCACAAATTTTGCAAATAGTCCCTACCGTCATCTTTTTCTGTTATCTAGTACTTATAGGTATCGAGGTAATTTTATTTTACTGTCCGACTTGCTGTAAAATTTTGCCATAAAATAGAAACAAAATATATATTAGGGACATAAGGTTAAAATTGTTA
This sequence comes from Echinosophora koreensis, assembly GCA_035048595.1. Taxonomy (NCBI): domain Eukaryota; kingdom Viridiplantae; phylum Streptophyta; class Magnoliopsida; order Fabales; family Fabaceae; genus Echinosophora; species Echinosophora koreensis. The sequence continues at coordinate 6,506,336 of JAPCYP010000004.1, forward strand.
AATTCTTTCATTTTGTATGATATCTAGTACTCAGGGAGTACCGAGGTAATTTCTCGTTCTTGTCCGACTTGCTCCAAAATTTGGCTAGAAAGTAGAAATAAAATCATGCATTAGGGCCATAGGGTTAAAATTGACAAAATTATTCATCTAGTATGATTTCTAGTACTCAGGGGTAACAATATGGACTATTTACAAAATTTTCAAAAATATAGGGACGAAATCCTAAGAATTTTTTTTATAAAGACTAAAACCAAAATTGGTGTACTTTCTTGGGACTAAAAGCTTATTTAAACCTTTAATTTTTTGGTACAAACTTTAGATTTAATTTTGTAATGAATTGTTATTGCACAAGTTTTAATTCAGTTATATTTTTTCATGTCACTAATTTTTTTTTTTTTAGTCTTATACCAACCATTTGAAAAGTTTTCTTCAAAAAAAAAAAAAATTATTCTTTAATTCATATAAAACAACCATTCTTTCATGGACATGTTAATACGAAATTAAATGATAGTGTACAAATTTTGGATTTGGATTGTCTGACTTTAGTGTGGGAAAGGTACCATACCTTTCCATTCTTCTAGATCGTTGGATCCATCTGACGGTCCATAAAATGACACGTGTCCCACTTTTTAATTTTTTTTTTTAAATGGAAATCCTTTGCCGAAGAAGAACTTCTGGCCGTCGTAACCACTGCTCCGACCACCGCCACGACTCCATTTTCTCTTTTGAGTTGTGTACTAGTTTCTACGCTTGGCATCTGCATCCACTTAGACTTAGGGGGGTGTATTGGATTGGGATTGTAAAAGATTGTTTTGGCCTAAAAAAGTCTTATGGATTTTAAAAGATTATGCAGAAATGTAATGACTTATAAGATTTTAAAAGACTTTTTTTTAAAGATTGTTATAATCAAGATTCTCATGTGTGGATTTTAAAGGATTTATTTCATAAGACTTTATAAGATTTGAATGGACTATATGGATTTATAAGATTTGAAATGAAAACATGAATTTTTAGCAAACATTCAAAGTTATAAGAGCCAATAAAAAAAGTAACAAAGAAATGAATAATATAATAAATAAATAAAAGTAAAACCCAATACAATTTTTCTAATCTTTTAATTATTAGTCAAATTGATGTAACTTCATATCCTCCGAAGTTGCATTTCTCCACATATCTAAAGCTATGCTAGCCCTCCAAGCATTAACATCTTCTCATTCCCGCTTTTGGGTTTGAACAATAGCTTCAAAATTATTGTCTACATTAGCTGGTGATATTGAAGATAAAGATTTGTCTATTGGTTCAATTGTAAGTTCATCAAAACGACATTCTTTACAAAGGAACTTATATAGTGCTACACATGCTAACACAAGCTCTGCTTGTGTTATAATAGAAATGGCGCTAACTTAAAAATTGTGAACCGCATTTTAAAAATATCAAATATCTTCTCGATCACATTCCTTAAGGATGCATGGTGAAGATTGAACAATTCATTTCCATTTTGAGGGTCATTACCATTACCTGCAAAATCTTGTAGCTTCTGATTTTAACCTTAAAAATGATTTATTTAAAAAATGATTTTAATGAAAAGCTTAAACAAATACAATCAAACTTGTTACAAATGATTTTTTTTTTCAATTTAAAAAAGTGTTTTCTTTCGTCAAATAATCTGTAACAAACACACTCTAAAAGTTGTTTGGCAACTTATGTTGGGTTGAACGACAACCGTGGGGGGAGATGGGAGAGAGGGGGAGAAAGGAGAGAGATGGAGGGAGGGAGGGAGGAGAGAGAGGGAGAAAGGAGAGAGATGGAGGGATGGAGGGAGGAGAGAGTGGGAGAAAGAAAAGAAATGGAGGGAGAGAGGAGAGAGAGAGGGGGAGAGGGGAGAGAGGTGAAGGCATATGTAGGGATGGAAATGGGGCGGGGTGGGTATGGGTAGTAGCCCCCCACTCCCCACCCCGTTGGAAGAAACTCTTACCCGTCCCCGCCCCATATCCGTGCGGGTATCCATCTTGCGGGTTCTAAATAAATTTAGTAATATTTGCGGATATCCATGGATATCCATGAATATTATAACATCTCACAAAATTGAGAATAAGAGGGACTTTTTGCTGGAATGTGGTGCAAGAGTGAAAGAGACTTTCTGAATTAGAGAGAAAGGGGCAAGCAAAATTGAGAGTAAAAACAGAGAGGGAGGGCAGGATGGGTGATGTGCGGCTGCGAAAGTTAGAAATAAAATAAGGGTATACATGTGTGTGTGTTCACGCATGCGTGCGTGAAGTGGGTAGCTTAGTAATAGTATATTAGCGGGTGCGGATATCCGCGAGTATGGATACTATGTTACCCGTCCCCGCCCCACTAATAAATGGATAGATGAGATATCCATTTAATTTATCCGTGGGTACCCATTAAAATATCCATTTTCTATCCGTTGCGGATATTATCCACGGGTATCCACGGATATGGGTAAAATTTACATCCCTAGGCATATGGTGAAGAGAAATAAGAATGAAGAATCCTGAGAAATCTCATGTGTTGAGGTAAGACTTTTTGTTACTAAAAAATCACTAAAAAGTCACACAAAGTCCCACGAAATCCATCTTAAACAACAATCCATCGAAATTAGGAAGTTTTTGAATACCAGAGGACTTTTTATTACTTGTAAAAAGTCATGATTGAATACCACTAGATTTAGATTCTCTCTTTAAAAAATCCTGATAGTCTTGATTGAATACCACCAAACTTATTTAGATTACTTAAAAGTCTTGATTGAATACCACAAGACTTTTTTATCATAAAAAAGTCCATTAAAATATTTTAAAATCTCAATCCAATACACCCCCCTTAGAAACAAGAGAGAGATTCTTCTTTTCCCTTTGTTTTATTGACATTCCCGTATCTGGGTCTTTCAGATCTAACATAAATTGTCCAAAAATGGAGTATTTTCAACAATTTAGGTTGTGGGTCTTGGCTTTCTGCTTGATATTTGCATCCTATTATGATTTCTACCTCCCTGGTAGCTACGCCCTAGAAATATGCCATTGGATACCCTGTTGGTATAAGATTTAGGATGTGTATTAACTGTTTAGCCATCTCAATGTCCATGTTCTTGTCCATAAACTCTTTAAAATGAACGATTGCATTTTATTTTGGTTAAGAAACTTCGAATATGTAAACAAATGGTGGTGTGGATGTGGCTAGCGGCGGTCAAGTCGATGACGGCGGCGATGGTTGAAGTCGATGATGGCGGCGATGGTTGCGGTTAGCTTAAACGACGATGGCGTGGGTGGCGGAGGGAGAACGATGAAACACCAATGGGGGAGGGAGAACGGTGCTCTTGCTGTCTTGCATTTCAATCCCTTATTTTTTTTCTTCAAAATATAAAAATAAAAACATGTGGTGTCGTATGAAGCATTGGATTGATCTGATGGTCCAAATAAAGGTAAAGGCAGGTGCCTTTCCCGCGTTAAAGGTAGACAATCCCGATCCAATATTTTTACACATATAGACATATAGTTCATCAAAATTAAATATAGAAAAAGTTTAGAAACATTTTTTAAGTTAAAGTTAATTTTGAGCCGATTTTTATATAACTTAGAGAAATTATTAATCATTTCCACTAATTATATAATTTAGGGCAAAGTTCTAACCCTGTCTACTAGCAAAAGGTACATACGCATTAAGAATATTTTGTGATTAATTACCAGACAACAACCAACCTTTATGTTCCTCATAGAAATACAAAATGAGTAACATTAATATTGTCCAATCCGTTTGTTTGACCAAATAACTTTGTGCAACTTTAAACAAATTATCTTAAACAAGAAAGCCCTAAATTTGATGAAACCAAACCGTAACCCCAAAAATCAACTCTAAAGCATTCATAGCCTTCCAACTCTAGGCTAGAACTAGGCAAATGCCAAGAAAATAAAACATAAACGTTGAAAATAACAAGAGGAGGAAATATACCAAAGAGAGAGACCACATAGTGAGAGAGAGAATGCATAATGAGAGACAGAGAGAGAGCGTGCACAAGTATACCAGAAACTGAGAGTGGGAAGAGACCCCATGTAGAGATAAGACCAGCCGTGGGTGTGGGTGAGAGGAAAGAGAAAGAGACAGCGTACAGTGAGAGGTGGGTGAGAAAGATGAGCTGATGCTGAGTATGGTGAGAAAGAAACCGCATATTAATGGGACATCATAGAAGAGGGATTTACTATTCCTCATGATACTTCCGCTCTTACTGCAGCTCAAAAGAAAGACCCGAAGGAAAACAAGCGAAAAGATTCGAAGACATTATTCATTCTACAACAAGTGGTGGTCGACACTATCTTTCCAAGAATTATGGGAGTTGCTAGTGCTAAGGAAGCGTGGAATACTTTAAAGGAGGATTTTCATGGTAGCATTAAGGTACGCACCATCAAACTTCAAACTCTAAGACGAGAGTTTGAATTAGTTAAAATGAAGGAGTCTGAGACTATAAAGGATTACTATTCCAAAATTAAATAAATAGTAAATCAAATGAATGCCTATGGGGAAAATATTCTTGACAAGAGAATTGTCAAGAAAATTCTAATTTCTATTCCCCAAAGGTGTGATGCAATTGTAACAACGATTGAGCTAACCAAAGATCTGTCTACCTTGTCGGTGACAGAACTAATAGACTCTCTTGAAGCATATGAGCAAAGATTGAGTAGGCATGATGAAATTTCAGTTGAAAATGCCTCTCAATCAAAGCTCAAATTACGGTCTCAAAGTGAACTGAGTGAAGAAAAAAATTAATAGTACTGCGAAAAATTTCAAAAGCAAAGAAAATTTTAGAGGTTTCTCTAGAAACAATAAATATCCTCCATGCGATATCTGCAAGAGGACAAATCATGCCGAGAAAGACTGACGGTACCATGGAAAGCCACAATATCGACATTGCAAGAGATTTGGACATGTGGAGAATAATTGTTACTACAAATTTGTTGAAGAGCTGATCATGAGCACCATCTTTTCTATGCTACCCAAGATTCTAGTGATGAAATGAGTGGAAGTTGGTGCTTGGATAGTGGATGCAACAACCATATTGCCAAAGACAGGAGCATCTTTAAGGATATTGATGACTTTATCAAAGTAAAAGTTCGACTCGGGAACGATGCTATCGTGGAATCAAAAGGCAGAGGCACTGCTATGGTGGAGACGAAGAAAGGCACGAGATTCATCAAATATGTCTTACTAGTTCCCAATCTTAAAAAAGACCTCTTGAGCATTGGTCAAATGAAGGAGAAAGGCTATGCTCTCCACTTTGAAAGAGATACATGCACGATATATGACAACAAAAACAAAAAGCAGGAGATAGCCCAAGTTAAAATGGAGAAAAGGAACAGAAATTTTCCAATAAGATTCAAATACACTACTAACATTGTTATAAAGGTGCAAGTTGATGATACTTGGCTATGACACCAAAGATTTGGCCACTTCAACACTCATGCCTTAAAGCTTCTATATAAGAAAGGTATGATGAGAGATCTTCCATGCCTCAAAGAGAACAGTGAAGCATGTGAAGGATGTCTATTTAGCAAGCAACATAGACTACCTTTCTCAACTAACCTAGCATGGAGAGCAAAATATGTAAGACTCAATGACATAGAGATTTTGATATATGACAAATATACAATTTAATGTGTGTGCAAGTGTTTTAGTATCAAATTGCAACGACAGATATCAAGCTGAATATATCGAGTTTTGTAAGCAATTAAAAGGAGAATATCCAAAGAAGAACTTGAAGAGCTCAAGGAGCAACAAGCAAGGACAAACATCAAGGAGTCATCAAGAGAAGAGTTTAAAGAAGAATTAGATTTAAGTCTTAGATGATTTGTAAGAGAAGAAATCTCTTATTCACAAATAGCTCAGTTGAAATGATGCATGAAGAAAATCATTTTACATAACCTGCATTAAAAGGAATAAGTCTTAATAAAGATGATTTTTGAAATTAAGAAAATTCTTTGTCAGTACAGCCATGTACTCAATAGATTTATATCATTTCCTGTATCTGACAAATGAAAATACAGTTCTTGATATTCAGTACATAGATGTACTACACCTATGAATAACATGAAATCAGATCAGTTATAAATGGTTAACTGAATACAGGCCTGTACATATGCTATGTACTCGTGTATTCAAGTTTCTGGAAAAATCTGATGTTCATTAATACATAGATGTACTGAATGGGTGTACTGGTGGTACTGGTGGATTAACCAAGATCAAGTTTTTTAAAGAACTCGTACAGCCATGTATTACACAGGTGTACAGAAACTTTCAGAATGTAAAATGGTTAATACATCCCTGTACTCAACCCCTGTCAAAGAACTTGAATCAGTTCAACTGATTCTGATATTAGACCCAAATCTGTTTGGACTGATCCCAAACGGTTACAACTTATTTTCTATATAAAGTGGGATCAATAGAATACTGATATCATATCAGAAACACACGAAATCAATTTGAGAGATCAATTGTGAAAATCATTCATCATCTTTCTTGAGCTTATTGTGAAAAGAGTGTTTCATTCTTGTTCGAACTTCAATTTGTGTATTCAACTTTTGAGAGTTAGAAATCAATCTTTCTGTTTTATTTGATTGTAAGAGAGAGGGAGTCTCTCTGTGTGATTAGGGTGAGGAATCCTAAGGAAGAACATTGAGGCTTTTTCACAAGAGGTGTGGTATCCTAGAGGTGAAAGAAGTGCTCTGTGGTGTAAAGGTTTTTCAAGCTACTTGGCTAAAGCTTGCTGTGTTAGTGTGTGAAAACCCACATGTGGAGTGGGGACTGGATGTAGGTCACAGTGGTGGTGACTGAACCAGGATAAATCTGGTTGTGTGGTACTTCTAAACTCAAAGCTTTTAATTTCTGTATTGCGCATATAACTGAGTTCTTGATATTCATTGTTCAATATTGTTTCTGCTATAATCTGTAATACCTGATTGAACTTTGTGCAAACTGCAATCTAATCTGTGTTGTTCAAATCTAATATTAAGGCTCAATATCTGAACTGAATCTTATGATCAAAATTGAGTTTATCAAATCTGTTCTTGATCTGTTTAATTTGAATTGAAACCAGAAGTATTATTGCAATCAATCTTGAGTTATTAATTGTTCAAACTTGAGTTGATTAAAACTGTTCTTGATCACTGAAACTGAAACTGAAACTGATATATTGTAACTTCAGTTGCTGACTGATTAAGGCCTGTATCTAATGCCTGTATAACCTATTCTGAATCTTAAAAAGCCCTTTCTTGATTTGTTAAAGATCCTCTGACAACTCTGATTTGAAAAGTAAGTTTTTGAAAAGGAAGAATTTTTGAAAACTCAATTCACCCCCCATCTTGAGTCTTTGAAGCCAAAACAACAAAATACTTATTGGAGCTTGTTCATACGGACGTATGTGGACCGATGAGGACGCCATCACTTACCAATAACAGGTATTCCATCCTTTTCAATGATGATTTTTCTAGAATGACATGGGTCTACTTTATAATAGAAAAATCAGAAGTTTTTGGAGTATTCAAGAAGTTTAAGGCCCTTGTCGAGAAGAAAAGTGGAAAACATATAAAAGTACTCAGAAGTGATCGTGGCAAAGAGTACAACTCTCACGAGTTTGAAAAATTATACGAGGACGAAGGCATCGAGCGTCAACTTATAGTTGCATACACTCCGAGCAACAAAATGAAGTGACTAAAAGAAAAAATCGCACAGTCATGGAGATGGCGAGATCAATGCTAAAAGAGAAGGGTCTACCATACACCTTCTAGGCTGAAGCATTTTACACTACTGTTTATATTCTCAACAGGTGTCTAACTAAGGCAGTTCGAGATAAAACTCCTATAGAAGCTTGGAGCCTAAGAAAGCCATCAGCCAAACATCTAAGAATCTTTGGATCAATCTGCTACATTCATGTTCCAGATGAAAAGAGACACAAGCTAGAAGACAAGACAGTACGAGGCATCTTCTTGGGTTATAGCACACAGTCAAAAGGCTATTATGTTTATAACTTACAAACTAGGAAACTCACCGTCAGTCGAGATGTTGAGGTTGATGAAAACGCTGCTTGGAATTGGGATGAAGAAAAGTTGACAAAAGTAGCATCTTCGTACCAATGCAGCAATCCCAAGAAATTGAAGAAGTCGAAGAAGAAACACCACAAGATCCATGTACGCCTTCTTTGCCTCAGCAAGAACAAACTTCTTCACCAGAGTCTACTCCGAGACGAGTAAGATGTTTGGTAGATGTATACGAAACATACAACTTGGCTATGCTTTAACCCAAAAGCTTTGAAGCAACATTGAAGCAAGAAGTATGGATCAAGGCAATGGAGGAAGAAATAAAAATGGTCGAGAAGAATAAAACATTGGAACTAGTAGACCGTCCTAAAGATTAAGATATCATTGGAGTTAAATGGGTGTATAAAACAAAGCTCCATCCGCACTTTACAAAAGCACAAGGCCAGACTTATTGCCAAGGGCTACTCACAGCTAGGGGTGGGAATAGGCCAGGCCGCTCGTCAGGGGCCTATGGCCTGGCCTATTTAAGGCCTGGCCTGGCCTGGCCTGTTTAGTAAAAGGCTAGGCTTGAGCTTTTCCGAAAGCCTGTTTAGTTAAATAGGCCAGGCTTAGGCTTATAAAAAAGCCTTTTAAGCCTAGTAGGCCGGCCTACTTATAAATATAAATATATAAATATAATATAAATAATAAATAAGTAATATTAATTTTAAAAAAATTATATATTATTATATTATTATTATATTATAATATTATATTATTGTTTTAACAAAATAATATGCATTTCGAGGAAAATGGGATTATTTATATTGATGATGCAATTTGCTTTTTATTTATAGAATGTTGGTTTGCTTCATATGTATACTATGAGAGATGTGGAACTAACTCTCAATGAAGCATTCTATATATATGAACCTTGATTTTAAGCTACCAAAGCACAATGCTATCTCATATGGATCCATTTCCAATCAATGATGCAAATCAGGTGATCAACACCTTCTTGCTTCTATTGTTCACTGGAAATGCTTCCGATGGAATTCATCTGTAGGATTTCTTCAAATAGCCAGTTCCTTTGCACTTGTATTAGAACATGTGGTAGGCTTTCATTTAACTTTATGTTAGGCATGCTAGTTGTTCGTGTGTTTTTTAGAAACAGTGGATCTCCATTTTCTAAATGCAATCATATTTCCTTGCACGAGTGTCTATGCCTATACACCATAGGTAAAATAGTAAAAACTCGTTCTGGCATTATCATATATACATGGATGTTGCAGTAAAAAAGACACATGTGAAGCTTGTTTTGTTCATTCGCTTGGTTGGCTCCATGTTGCATAGATGTCATCCAAAATAGTAGTAACTCCCATATTGCTAAAAGTATACATGTGAAGCAAACTATCATTTTATAAATAGAGAGGAAATAGATGATAGAATAATTAGTTGAGTAACTAAGAAGGCTCATTGGGTGCCTTATGTTGCTTGCTGGATGGCCTTATTAGTTTATAGTTTATAGTTTAAGTTTATTAAATTTATTATTTATTATTTATTTATTATTTATAGATAGATTTATAGATTATAGATTTATAGATAAGCTAGATGTCCTATTTGAAGCCCTTAATGTGAAATAGGCTTTTAAAAAGGCTAACAGGCCAGGCCAGGCCTTTAAAAAGGCCAGGCCAGGCTTAAAAAAAAGCCTTTGACAGGTAACAGGCCAGGCTTAGGCTTTATTTTTTTTAAGCAGGCTGAGCCTATTTAATCAAAGCCTGGCCTGGCCTATTCCCACCCCTACTCACAGCAACCTAGAATCGACTACAGTGAGACATTAGCTTCCGTTGCTCGTCTAGCAGCACAAAAAGGTTGGAAGATCTACCAACTAGATGTTAAATCTGCCTTTCTAAATGGTGTGCTTCAAGAAAAGGTTTATGTGGAGCAACCATATGGCTTCATGAGCAAAGGCAACAAAAGTAAAGTACTAAGGCTAAGGAAAGCTTTATATGGTGTGAATCAAGCTCCTCGAGCCTGGTATAGCAGAATTGACCAATACTTCATCGATAAAGGATTCAGGAGGAGCAAGAGTGAGCCAACACTATATATCAAGACCCAAGGTCAGTATGCCACACTCATTGTCTCCCTGTATATAGATGATATTATCTATATGGGTAACATTATAAAGATGATAGCTGACTTCAAAGAAGACATGATGAAGACATTCGAGATGGCAGACCTTGGTTTGATGCACTACTTCCTCGGCATCGAGGTGAGTCAAAGGAAAGAAGGAATATTTATCTCACAGAAGAAATACACAAATGAACTACTAAAGAAATTCAAGATGTACGAGGGCAAGCCAGTTGCTACTCCACTAGTGACAAATGAAAAGTTGTTGAAGGACTATGGATCACCAAAGAAAGATACGACACTCTACAGAAGTTTAATTGAGAGTCTTCTATATCTTATAGCCACACAGCAAGATATCATGTTTGCTATGAGTCTTCTATCAAGGTTTATGCAAAACCCAAGCCAGATCACTTTGGAGCAGGCAAAAGAATTTTAAGATACTTACAAGGCACCAAGGAGATATATGGTATGCACCTGCGACCAACTCAGGTTTGATTGGCTACAATGATAGTGACTGGGCAGGATCTATCGATGGTACAAATAGCATGCCAGGCTATGCCTTTACACTTGGATCTAGAATATTTTCGTGGGCATATAAGAAGCAAGCAACAGTTGCACAATCGACAACAGAAATAGAGTACATGGCAGCGACTGAATCTACAAGTCAAGCTATATGACTCAGAAAAATACTCAATGACATGGGAGATCAACAGATAGAGCCTATCACAATCTTCTGCGACAACAAATCTGCAATTGCAATAGCAAAGAATCTGGTGCATCATAATAGAACCAAGCATATAGAAATTAAACATCACTTCATACGAGAAGTAGAAGCTACTAAGCAAATCCAGCTCGAGTGATCCAGTCGCTGATATATTCACAAAGGCTCTACCAAGACCAAGTTTGAGCTGTTAAGAATCGAGCTTGGAGTTATGGAAATGTGCATCAAGGAGGAGTGTCAAAAGTGATGCACCATTTCTGGATAGTTCTAGATCTATGTTGCAAAAACTAAGTCATTGTAATTATATATAATGTTCTAGAACATTAACAAATAAAGCATGTAATTATAGGATGTAAAAAAAAAATGAAGAGTTCTCTAGAGAACTTAATCCGCCAAAGTTAGGCGGTGTCAATGGCCTATAAATAGGCAATGAAGTTATCAATTGTAATGGTACAACTATCAAGCAGCTATTCAACAAATGCAAAGTTACTATTCTCCCACTACTAGTTCTCCACGTCCTCTTATATACAATCCACCATCCAGCACTTGTATTTAAATTGCATTCTATAAGTCTCTTATTCTAATCTCAAATAACTAACATTTTCCATTTTAAAAAACTATCACATTTTACAATCAATTCTAATTGGTTTGCCTATTTTTCCTCAACAAAAACTTTTAATAGGTTGTACAGCTATAGCCACCTCATTGTACATAGTGAGTTTTACCAACAATTAATTTTCAAACGTGCTTATCAGCATATTTGTATCTTTTTAAAGCTCATGGGGAACAACTTAAAAGGAGAGGAAGCAGTTATTACTTATATCTACAACTTTATTGCCCTTTCCCTCTGCCTTTGCGTTTGTCTCTTTTTGGTTGAGAAACCAAGCAAAATTTGTTCAATCCCCAATACTATGAGATTCTCAATCTTACCCTTTCTCTTATTATTATGGGTGTTGCAAGAAGCTGCTTGCTTCAAGGAACACAATCAGCTTTCTCATTTCAGGAACAAACTTGAGGAGAAACTAGCCATTGCCCTTTCCCAACCACCCTCACCCTCAACATCTTCAGAAACAAAATGGCTAAGTAACAACTTATCAAAACAAACAAAAAAAAAGGTAGGTAACAATATTTCATTTCACTTTTTTTTTTTTTTACTTTTACCATTTTCTGACATTTCTCTGAAACTAAAAGGAAACAATAGCATATATATATATATAATCTCATATATTGTTTGCATGGTTTTGGTTTTGAATATGCATGTGAAATAGAGTGTCAGGGTGGTGTATCCAGCCGGGTATGGTGCAGACCCTACAGGGGCAAGTGATAGCAGTGATGCAATTCTGAAAGCTGTAGGAGATGCTTTTGGGATGGAGAGTGGGGCTGAGTTGCTGCCAGGAGTTAGAGACCTTGGAGGTGTTGTGATTGATCTGCAAGGTGGAAACTACAAAATCAGCAAACCCATCACATTCCCTTCCTCTGGTGGTGGCAATGTTGTGGTTAGCATCTTTTTCTCTATCCTCCTCTCGTGTACTTTCCTTTGATGTAGGTGCTCTAAACTGTCTTTGAACTGGACCTGGGTGGCTTTATTTAAAGTTTCACAAAAAAGTTTAACCGAAAGAAATAAAAAATGACTAAATTGAGAGAGCATTAAAAAAGGAAAATATGTTTTATGAATATATGCTTTTGACACTATGTATAAATATACTTGATCTTCTTGCACCTAATCTTCTACACGAATGATTGATTATTAGATAGAAGGAGGAAGCTTGAGAGCTTCTGATTCATTTCCTACTGATCGCCATCTTGTTGAGTTAATAGCATCATCATCACCAACATCCACCAATCAGAATGGCATCTACTATGAAGACATAACATTTCGTGACATCCTATTCGATTCAAGCTACCGGGGTGGAGGCATTTCCATTGTTGATTCAGCTAGAATCAGAATCAACAATTGCTTCTTCCTCCATTTCACCACTGAAGGAATTCTAGTCCAACGTGGCCATGAGACCTTCATATCAAGTTGTTTCCTTGGCCAACACTCAACAGTTGGTGGAGACAAAGGTGAGAGGCAATTTTCAGGCACTGCCATTGATCTTGCTAGCAATGACAATACAATCACAGATGTTGCAATTTTCTCAGCAGCCATTGGGGTTGTTCTAAGGGGTCAGGCTAACATGATCACTGGGGTGCATTGCTATAACAAGGCCACGGGTTTTGGTGGCATTGGCATTTGGGTGAAGTTACCAGGATTTTCACAAACTAGAATTGATAACTGTTACATGGACTATACTGGCATAGTCTTGGAAGATCCTGTTCAAGTTCATGTCACTAATGCATTTTTCTTAGGGGATGCTAATATTGTTTTGAAGTCAATCAGAGGACGAATTTCTGGTTTGACTATTGTTGATAATATGTTCAGTGGGAATCCTAATGCTAAGGTTCCAATTGTAGCTCTAAATGGGCGATTCAGTAACATTGATCAAGTGGTGATTGATAGGAACAATGTTAATGGCATGAGCTTGAGATCAACAATTGGGAAGTTAAGTGTGGTTGGAGATGGCTCAAACTCAAAGTGGGTGGCTGATTTTTCAAACATCATGGTGTTCCCTAATAGGATTAATAATTTTCAGTATTCTTTTTACTCACAAGGGGATCCCAAGTTTTTAGCACATTCGGTGACCAATGTGTCAAATAATGTTGTGGTCGTGGAAAGTGAGAAACCAGTTAAAGGGGTTGTATCCTTCTTGGTTGAACAATGAGTTATTATCTGGGTTGCACAACAATTTTTTATGATTAATAAAATTGTATGATTCGTGGAAAATAAAATAAAGTTACACATGTTTGTTGTTATGAGTTGTGTTATTTGAACATCAAGTTTTGGATACCATATATGTTTATCTCTATCTTTCACTTACTTTTTATATCTTCTTTATATACACGCTTTCCAACAATACATCAAACAATCAAAGGGACACTGTACGATGTCCCAATTTGGTTGTTCAAATATTGTCGCGACTCCCGTCCGGGAGCCTCGAAAAATAAATAAAAGCAGAGGAGTCGCCACCAATATTTTATTCGGGAAAAATAATGGAAAAAACCATTTATTTAAGGAAACTGGTCTTAAAAAAGAGATATATTTGAGTTCGGGAGTCGGTTACGAGTAGGGAAGGTGTTAGCACCCTACGTCGTCCGTTTAAAACGGTACCTCAAGTTAATTGTGCAAAAGAATTTTAATAAACTTTGAAAATATTTATTTTACCCTACTTTATAAATTAAATAAAAAGATAAACACAAAAAAAGAGAAAAATAAATTTTGGCTTGACAGAATGATTGATTTTGCTCCTACGTATTCTTGGGTGCGACGGGAAACTCAAAGCCACGTAGTTCTTGTAGAAAATGTTTGATTGGTTGGTTGATTTTAATTTTTGAAAAGGATTTTTTGATTTTGCAAATGATTTTGAAAATTGATTTTATTTCAAAAATAATTCACTCTTGCACAGGGTTCAAGATAGTGATGCTATGCGATAAACCTTTACAATTCATACGCCAATTGAGGATGAAAATTCGTACATCATCAACATTGTAGTTGTTGCGTGAATTTGAAAAGATTTGTTAAACTTTGATAAAATTTGTGAGTAAATTGAAAACATTTTATTATTTTTAAAAAGGAATTCACTCTGGCACAGGGTTAAAGATAGTCAAACTATACGATAAACCCTTACAATACATACGGCACTTGTGGATGAAAATCATACATCAACATTGTAGATTGTTGCGTGAATAAAAAAGATTTATTTTTCAAAATATTTTTAGCAGGATTTTTATTTAAAACAAGGATTAAAAATATTTTTTTTAAATATTTTATATTTTTTAATTTTTTTTTGTTAAAACAAAGTGAGATTATGCTTCACACTTTAGGCCCAAAAACTGAATAGAACCCAACCCCATATTAGAAACAAATCACTTAGGCTTTGTTTGGTTGTGAGAAGAAAATAAGAAAAGAGAAAGAGGCGAGAAAGAGTATGAGAAGAGAGAAATGGTGAGAAATAGAGTAGATTTTATGTGTTATTTGGTGTAAGAGAAATAGAGAAGAAAGAAGTATTTTCTCTCTCTCCCCTTTGTTTGGTTGGATAGAAAACAAGAAGAGAGAAAAAGTATTTTTTTAAAAGACAAAAATATCCTTAACTAAAAAATCAATATAAAAATATTTAAATTCAATTGATTTAAGTTATTTTAACTAATCAAATAATTTAAATTAATTTAACTGATTTAAGTTATTTTAAATAGAATTTAACTGATTTAAGTTATTTACATAAAACACTCTCTCTTCTTCTTCCATTTTCTTCTCACTTGGGGAGAGAAAAAAATTTGAGGTGAGTTCCACCAATTTTCTTCCCTCTTCCCTATTTTTCTCCTCTACCAAACAAGAAGGTCAAAGAAGGGGGCGGCTGAACGTGTGCAGGAGGACGACACGACGGAGATGGGCAATGCGGCGGACGGTGGCGAGGAAGAAGACACGAATGGCGGCAACGGCGGCTCTCGTGCGTGACTCGCGGCGGAGGACTGAGGCGATAACGTGAACAGATTTGCCGATGCCGGTGGCGGTTCGTGCGTGACGGCACTGTACCGGACAGAGAAGGAAGGCCAACGATCCATGACGGAGCTCGCGGCAGGGACGACTGCGGTATGGTGGTGGTCGTGGCGGAGCTGGGCAGTGGTGCTTCTGATTCGTGAAGGGGGAACGGAGCAGAGCATTTGGTGCAATGCTGAGTTCGTGGCGGAGGTAGGCGAAGAGGAAAGCAATGATGGCGGAGATGGCAAGCAGCGATGGTAGAGGATCTTGTAACAAGGGTGTGTTCTGTTTTTTTTATTTTTTGGTATTTTGTGAGTCAAAATGGTTGAAGGGATATGTTGATTAATGGAGTTTTCATGGTACATGATTCATGAGTGTGTGAGGATGATGATAATGGGTAGGGGAGGTGAAAAATGCTTCTGATTTATTTACTTGAGCTGCTTGGTAAAGAGGGAAATGGTGGAAAGAAAATGGTGATGGAAGTGGAGAGGGAGAGGTTTTTTCATGACTCTCATCAGATCATTTTTTATTTTTATTTTACGTCCCCCTATGCAACACGTATATATAGTAGAACAATGGGAAGATTATGCCAAATTTGTTATTTGTTTGTTGAGAGGTAAGGACGAAGGTACAGAGGGAGGGTGCCATGGTGGTGCTCCCACTACTGTGTATAGCTGATGCAGGTGCAGGGGTTGTGCCTCTCATTTTGGAAAAATTAAACTGAAAGAAAACAAAAGGAAGGGAAATAAAAGAAAGCCGGTTTATGCCTGTAGTGGAAGAGGACAAAGTAAGGATGGTACCAGAAGTCAAAAATCAAATGTCCCTATTCTTATCATTTTCTTTTTTTTTCATTTTTATATTATTATCTATTGTTTACCATTTTTGTTTCTTTCTTTCTTTTTTTTTTTTTTTTTTTTTGCATTTGGGTTTGGATCATGGACCTATAAGATATCTTGCAACAAAAACACTAAAATGGGCTCCACTTGATCATGTATTGGGTCAAGAACAAAAATATTTTTGGTTTTTGCATTTTTATATTTTTTTTTTGTTTTCAAAAATATTAATTAAAAGAAAGAAAACCCGGACAAGATTAGGTGTTCACAAATATCATTATTCTTTTGTTATCGTTAATCAATGACATTAACATATGAACAACTTTGGATTTTTTTTTTTTTCTGTTGTATATATTAGAAAGCATTTTGGATTTTCAAAAAATCCAAAGTTAATACAGTGCGCACTAAACTTAGTGCAATCTCTTCACAAGTAAAACAATCAAGTAACACAACAACACATAATATAATTGCGAAACCATGCTTCATTTTACTAGGAAACTATCACTACAAAAAATAAGCCATTTACAGACGGCAAAATCCCGTCGGAAAGGCAAATAAGCCGTCGGAAAACTACGTTTCCGACGGAATTTCCGACCGGACGATCATCCGTCGGAATCCAGCGGGTTGGAAAGCCTTTCCGACGGAAAATAGGTCCGTCGGAATATTTACCGACGGATTGTACCGTCGGAAAACAATCACCAAATTTCCGACGGAAGTATCCGTCGGAAACTTTTCCGACGGAAAGTCCGTGGGAAATGTGCTCCTTAGTTTCCGACGGACTTGTCCGTCGGAAATTTTTCCGACGGAAAATCCGTGGGAAATATGCTCATTAGTTTCCGACGGATAATTCCGTCGGAAATGTTCTGAATTTTTTATTATTAATATTTTTTTGTTTTTAAATATTGATTAATTTGTTAATGTTATTTTATTTATAATTATTAAATAATTTTTTTATTTTAATTATTATTTATTATTTAATTTTTATTTTAAATAGTGATTATTATTATATTTTTATTTTAAACGTTAATTTTAATTTTATTTTATTATAATTAGTTAAATATAATAATTTAAATTCAAAACTGAAATTACAAATTAAATTTAAAAATGCAGTTACATTAAAATAAAAACAAATACATAAATATCCGTCAATGTATGAAACTCAGCTACATCTATATAACTATTCTAATAGTCATCATAATAATGGGTAACGTCGTCATTCTGTCGGGGGGATGTCGCCGGTGTCAGGTGACCATCATCCTGCGGCACAGTAGGCGCATCGCCAATGCGGCTGCGGCGGTGGATCGGTATGAGTAGTGGAGGGCTCGCCAGTATCGAGTACCCCCTGCATAGCGCTGCGCCTCTCAGGTGGAAGCAAATCGATCAGAGTGGTCATCACCTGCGACCATGACTCCATCCGCTGCTGCATGCGCTGTGAATTCCGCCTATGCTCCTCCAGCTCCTGCCTCATCCGTCGCATCTCCTCCGTGTCCTGTGGGCCGGAGGGTGGAGTCTCCCGGATGGTCAAGTTCGCCGATGACCCCCGACGGATGGTACGAGCCAGAGACGCGGTACCGTAGATCCGCCCTTTCTTCTTCCCGCCCGTGACATCCATCCAGACCTGGGTCTGTATCCGCTCAACCTCAGCAGGGTCTAGCTGAGAAGGATCCGAGGCACCAGAGCAGGAGGCAACCTCAGATGCAACCCGACTGAACCTGGCATTGTACTCCTCCTGTGATGAATACATTACAAAAAATATGTTATTAAACTATAACACTAACATATACTTTAAATGTGATAGCACTTTATATATATATATATAGCTCACCATGGTCTGCCTAGACCTCTCATCAACATACTGGCCGGTGTCTGAGCGAATATGCGTCTGCTGAAAGACGGAAGGGACATCGACGGTAGGGACATCGACGGTCCGGGCAAGCTCTCCTGCCTGCAATCAACACAGGAATAAAATCAATTAAATATTTTTTAACTTGTTAACAAAAATGCACAGTTTATATATTAAATTGTTTATATATACATACCATATTAATGGCATGCTGCATGTGGCTAATCGAGCCACCAGTGTGCATGCTCCCACCCCTCTCTGAAGCCCGATTCCTCTTCGCCTGCAGACACTTCAGCTTGTAAGCTGGAGTGTCCCAGTGGGCACATAGCTGGGCCCAAATGTTGGGCCCTATGTAATCCCGACATATCCGGTCCTCCCTACACTCCCGGAGCATGTCCCTCAGTCGGTCCGGTGCACGCTCGTTAAAGATAGCGCGTATCTCTGAGTCATGCTCCGGTAACCAACGCACAAGCTCCTGTGGACAAAGAAAAAAACATTAATAACATTATACAAAAAATATATATAAAATACGTGAAATAATTAAGGGACATTACAGGAAATAATAAACAACAACTTACCCCGAATCGTCGGAAGATACGATCCCTGTCGGCATCGGGGATCGTCCCCCATGATGGCCAGAAGCGACGATAATGCTTCTTGATGGCCCAGGTAACGTGCTTGGATCCCACTTTCGATGGGATCCACCTGAAAAATTTATAAATTTTTTAATACAATAATATGACAACCAACAAATATACACTTAATGAATAGTAACTAAAATAGTCAAAGTTAAAAAATATACACTAAATTAAATGAAACTTACGTGTGAGAAACTGGCCGGATCCATGGTCGATCCTCAGGTGCGGGAGTCCTGGCCCACTCAGGAGTCTCCTCTGCCGCGACTGACTGCTGTGCAGTCGATGAGGATGGCATGGTGACATCGTGATCATGAGCGGCCGTGGATGATGCAGATGGAATGCTAGTATCTGGCTGTGGCCACCTCCCAGGAGTCGGCATAAATGACAAACCTGGTGACTGTGTGGCCGGTGCAGTCGATGATGGTGGTGGGACTGGGTGTGGGTGTGGGTGTGGGTGTGGTCTGGGTCCAGTAGGGGGCGGCGAGTAGCCGGCTGGTGCGTGTCCTGGCGCAAAGCGACTGGACGAAGGGACATATATGGAGGGTGGTACAGTATGGGTAGGGGATGGTGTCGTATGGGTCGGTGAGGGTGTAGAATGGGTGGGGAATGGTGTAGAATGGGTGGGGGAGCCTGCTGTAGATGCCGCTGGTGTGGATGATGCGGGGAAGGGGGTAGGTACGGTGGGTGCGGAGGTGCCTGCAACAAAACGAGCAAGCACCTGGGGCCTGATGGTGTATCGTCCCCGTGCCTTAGCCTTCCCCTTCCCCTTATCACCGCTGGGCGGTGGGGGACGGGGCGGCTCTCCTCCTGGTGCTGACATATCTATTTTTATAGCACAATTAGAAATCTATATATATAAATTTAGTAAATCGATCGACATTTAAGTCACTAATAAGGCACATATTTAAAATACAACAAAATCTGTGAACTCTTACATTGAAGTGCATAAGAAAATATTTAAAATACACTAAATTTAACTTAACAGAGACATTCCTATTCAGTGTCAGTATCATCATCTGATTGTAAGTCTGACTCTTCTTCTTCTTCTGTCATTGAGTCATCACTTTGGACCTCTTCCTCTGGTGACTGATTGCCAATGACCACTTCTTCCCCTTCATTTGCAGATCCCAACATGCCAGTAATATGCTCGATCTCAATGACTTCATTGACATGTGACGGTTCATCCGCCTGGAAGGGCGTCTCATCCTCTCCATCATCGATTTCTATGCGACCCCTAGGCTTAGTAGTGACAGCAACGCACCAACCACGTTTGTCCGTTCTCATTGCTGGATAAGGGACATAGTATACTTGTTTTGCATTCTGAGCAATTATAAACGGATCAAACAGTTGATATCTTCTTTCCATGCGAATGTCCACAGTTCCATACTTGGGATCCACCTTTGTTCCTGCCCTTGATGGATCAAACCAGTTACAATAAAATAAGACTACTTTTTTAGGATAAGTAGTAGTATTGTATTGTAACTCGTATATGTGTTTTATGACCCCATAAAATGCACCAGTACCTTCACCCTGTACGACAACCCCGCTATTAACTGTCTTTTTGCCCACGTTCCATTCATCTGTGTGGAATTTGTACCCATTAACAAAGTATGTATGCCATGATCTAACACAGCTATAGGGCTCGTACGCTAAATCTCTCAAGTGTTGAATAGTCACGCTTAATGGTTGCTGATAAACCTACGAATATGTAAGTCATAGTAAATAATTACCTTATCAATTAGAACTTAAGCTTAATATATATTGACACTTACTTGTTGCTTGAACCATTCAGGAAATTCTGCATGTGTACGAGCAGAACCATCTTGTTCACTTAGTTGATTAATTTGCAGGAACACACTGACAAATAAAATGAGTACAATGTGTTTACAGAGAAATTGATATAATATGTGTATATTATGTCAAAATTAAGTCGTTGAAACTTACTCGTGGTATGGTTTCACCTCGGTGCAATTTATCAGCACATGAACATGGGCCGATGTAAACTCCTCATCACTTAACCAGTGAGTAAGCTCCTTGCCAGCATGACGACCAGGAAGGTTAAATACGGACAGCATATAAGGATACCCTGCACTATCAGCACTTACCTCATTCCTAATATTTCTTGGGGCCAACATGAAGTTATTGAAATAGTGGGAACAAAAATGGGTTGTCTCACAGTGTAAGTAAGCAGCACAGATTGATCCTTCCACCCTAGCCTTGTTTTTAACTGATCGTTTAGAGTCGCCCATGAATCTAAGTAATAAAAAATGAATGACAAATCATTATCCAATGCATGGACGATCTAAGAGTTTAATGTGAAAATATAATAAAATTACCTTTCAAACGGATACATCCACCTATATTGTACTGGTCCACCAAGCTTCGCCTCATATGCAAGATGGACAGGGAGATGTTCCATTGAATCAAAAAATCCGGGGGGAAATACCCTCTCCATCTTACATAGAATTATTGGAATGTTTTCTTCCATCTTATTCAGACCATCCGCGCTTAAAGTTGCAGAGCATAGATCTTTAAAGAAATGACTGATTTCAGTAAGCGTGTTCGAAACAACCGAGGGCAATGAGCCGAAAGCAATAGGAAGCAAACACTCCATGAACACATGACAATCATGACTTTTCATCCCGTGAAGCCTTCCCGTTCTTACATCAGCACATCGTGCCAAATTAGACGAATAGCCATCAGGCATCCTAAGGACTTTTAACCACCGACAAATTGACTTTGCTTCATCGGCAGTTAGACTGTAACAAGCTTTTGGTTTGACCATTTTTCCATTAGGCTGCGGCTTCAGCTCCAAATCCTTTCGTCTACAGTACAGAGCTAAGTCCATCCTTGCCTTCTCATTGTCCTTCGTCTTGCCGGACACATTCATAACCATGTTAAAAATGTTATCAAAGAAATTCTTCTCGATATGCATCACATCAAGATTATGCCTTAACAGATTATCCTTCCAATACGGTAGTTCCTAAAAAATACTTTGTTTTGTCCAGTTATGCCATTCTCCATACCCTGGTAATTTTGAGACACCTGCTTCAGTGACCTTAGGAAGATCCCTAACCCGACCCCAAATTTGTGCAGGAGTCAACAAAGGCGGTGGACCTTCCTCTTCTGTCTGATTCTTTTTGAATGCTCGGGTATTCCTCCGGAAGGGATGATCACGATCTAAGAACCGACGATGAGAATCAAACCAGGAACTTTTGCCACCATATCTCAGGGTAAAAGCCTTTCCATGTTCCATGCAATACGGGCATGCCAATTTACCATGGGTCCCCCAACCAGATAACATGCCATATGCAGGAAAATCATTGATAGTCCACATCAGTGATGCCCTCATCATAAAGTTTCGCTTCTTTGAAACGTCATAAGTCACCACACCATCCCAACACTTTTTCAGATCATCGATAAGAGGCTGCAAATATACATCTATCCCAGCCTTCGGGTTAGATGGTCCCGGTATGAGACAAGTCAGAAACATATATGGTTTTGACATGCACATCTCGGGAGGAAGATTGTACGGCGTAACAATCACTGGCCAACATGAATATGGCGAGGCTGACGCTTGAATGTACGGTGTGAAAACCATCCGAGCACAGCCCAAGTCGTACATTGCGAGGATCTGCTGCAAAATCAGGATGTACCCGATCGAAGTGCTTCCAGGCTTCACCGTCAGAAGGGTGGCGTATAACGCCTGTACTTCTTCTATTTTCATAATGCCACCTCATCTGTCCCGCAGTCTGCGATGATGCAAACAGTCTCTGCAACCTTGGAATTATAGGCAGATAGAACATTGCCTTCTCAGGAACTCGTTTGTTTTTACTACGGTCACTACTTTGAACGCTGTACCTGGATGTCTGACAAAATTTACATTGATCGAGCGTGCTGTCATTTGTTCCCGAAGCACTATCATAATACAACATGCACCCGTTCGGACAACAATCAATCCTCTTAGCCCCCAACCCAAGTTTCGACACCAACCGCTTCGCGTCATAATAACTTTTTGGCAACAACTCTTTGAAGGGGGTCACATCTTGAAGCATTTTACAAAAAAACTCCAAACACTGCTCGGGGACATTCCAATTGGACTTGCAAGCTAGAAGCCTAACACAAATTGATAATTTTGAATCTGACGCCCCTTCAAACAATGGCTTATTTGTCTCTAACAATAAGTTGTAGAATCTCTGTGCCGATTCATTTGGAGGTTCTTCCATGTCATCAGACTCATCCACCTCGAAATTCCCATGTTGCCCAAGACAATCATCCACCATCATATGCATTGACTGGAGTTGTTCGACATAGTCATCGTGTAAGCCACTGCCTGATGCACCCATGTCAAGATCGTCACCACCGACTTCATTCATATCAATATCCGCCAACTCCTCGCCATGATCAGTCCATATCCAATAATTAGGCTTGAACCCACGTCGGTATAGGTGTAACCTCACGTTGTCATCACTCAAAACCGTCATACAATTACACTTTATGCACGGACATCTAATCCCCCCCTCTTCGGCATAATCACTATGTTGCTTGGCTTTCGATATAAACTCCTCGACTCCATCTACAAATGATTGTTTCAGAAGTCGCCTCCCAGACTCGTTCCTATCATACACCCAACTACGGCTCGAGGGATAATATTCCATCCTTCTGCATTTCCAGATAAATTAACGTATTTTTAAACTTGATACTGTAACCCCGAACCGCTCCCTTTCCTTAAAAGGTGTGGCCCTATCCCATTCGAGGAAAAACTTTTTCAACACTGTATTATACTAGTTACTCATCGCTTCTCATGCCTTATAGCTAACGAAATTTCGGCAGCATTTCCCATTGGTCTCCAAGTACACGACTTGACCGCGGTAAGATACCACAATCAAATATGGACCCGGAGAACAAAAGGAAATGCTTCGACCCGAAATTTCATCAACTATTTAACATATGAGAATCAGTGAGTAATTAGTATATCAGTGGAGAAAAAGTTTCTTCCCAAACTGTCCCAATTGGACAATTCAAGATTCAATAAAATGAGCGATACCATGACCACGAGTACACATGCTCAATAATATTGAATCTTGAACGGGTGACTAAGGTTTTTCTCAATGTCGTATTAAATTATACTAAAAAATAAACTAAAACATTTGTAAGTAACAGAGATAATTTGCATAAAGTTTAACCATAA
The DNA here is from genome assembly GCA_035048595.1 of Echinosophora koreensis. Taxonomy (NCBI): domain Eukaryota; kingdom Viridiplantae; phylum Streptophyta; class Magnoliopsida; order Fabales; family Fabaceae; genus Echinosophora; species Echinosophora koreensis. The sequence continues at coordinate 6,530,289 of JAPCYP010000004.1, forward strand.
TATTAAACAATTCAACACATAATTAAACAAAGCCTTGTCCAAAAAAATGCTTATTTGTCTAATGTTTTATTAAATCATTTATGTTTTAAATTAATTTTAATTAACATAACATTTTATTGAATTTGTTAATTACTTATGTTTGTTTACTTGACTTTTAATTATTTATCAACTTTTAAAATCTATTATTAGTATATCAGTTAATTGTCTGAAATAATTGTTACTAACAAATTTCTTTTTACATATTTATTTATTCTTCCCACTTATTACGTTACTTGACTATTTAAAATCCTATGATGTTAATTACTTAAATAATAATTAGTAATTCTTCCCATAAGAATGATTTATTCAAATATGGCATTTTTAAATAATAATTAATTACTTTAGTTTAAATTAATGATTTAATTAAATAACTTATTCACTAATATCAAGTATTACATAACCAATAACTAATTACTCATTATTATGTAATTATTTTATTGATTAATTATACCATAACTACGTACAAACGATCCCCATCACGCTTAATCAATCACCATGAGCTACTGGCAAATCTACTCATTACTGCCGAATCTGATTTAATTAATTAACTTTTTAAGTATTATTTAATCACTCCATTATTTACGTACAAATAATCCCGATTATGCTTATAATCGATCACCATCGCTACGTCGAATCAGCTAGCTTCATCACTACTGTTGCAAGTATATGTGGGAGAAAAACAATTTTACCAGCAAACTAATCCTAGCTATGTCTCATCCTATCAATGGTACTTGTCCTTATGATTTTATATTAGACTAAATTCATTAATTAATCTACATTAATTAATGAATTTATGCAATTAGCAAAAACAATAGCTTACTAAATTTAAAACTACTGATAAAGACAATTTTGTTAATTACAACTACACAAATATATATATAAAAAAAAATACACTCAAACAAATTAAATAGGTATATACAAATTACAACAATTTAAACAAATTAAATTTATATCATTTCTTTAGCATGCATTGAACAATTATAATTAATATCCCAAAATATAAAACCGTCAGTACCTCTAGGAGCCTAAGAAACTGTTGTACGCAAAAGAGGTGACGGTGGCTAGTCTCAACCTCTGGTAGCCTTCAAAACAAAGAACACAAAAACATCAACATAAATCAGATTCATAAAATTTCAGACATCACAACAACAGCCAACAAAACACAAAAAATAACCTTAATCATCATTCATTATAATTAATCAATAAAATCCAAATTTTTTTTTACAAATCAAAAATAACAAAATTAGGAGGATACATACACTAGTACTCTGGTGGTGGTGACTCTGGTGGTGGTTAATGGTGGTGGTGGTGCAGTGGTGGTTTTGCAAGGGAAGAGGGTCTGGTGGGAATGGAGAGGACAGGGAGAGGGGAGGAGAAGGAGAGGGGTGGTGGTGGTGGTTTGGTTCGGTGGAGAGGGGAGGAGAAAGGGCCGGGTGGTGGTGGTGGTTCGGTGGAGAGGGGAGGCTAGGGGGGTTCGGTTCGGTGGAGAGGGGAGGAGAAGGAGGAAATGAGAGGAAATGAGAGGTGTTTGGTGGCGAACGGTGGTGTTTGGTGGCGGCACGGTGGTGGGCAGAGGTGGGAAAGAGCAGAGAGAGCAGAGAGCTTGAGAGGGAAAGAGCAGAGGGAGAAGTGAGGGAGGGGGGAGAAGGGTCGTAACGGTGATGATAAACAGAAGTTACCGACGGCTTCCGACGGAAAAAGCCGTCGGAAATTCAAAAATAAATGATTACCGACGGAATATCCGTTGGAAACTCAAAATAAGTGTTTACCGACGGAACATTCCGTCGGTACTGACATTAATTTTCCGGCGGTTTAATCCGTCGGTAATTACAATTCAAAATTACCGACGGATTGTTCCGTCGGTAAATTTTCCCGCCAAGAATCAGAGTCATTTCCGATGGAATTTCCGACTGAAAATGCCCTCGGTAACGTTACCGACGGAATTTCCGTCGGTAATGAGTCCAACTATTGATATTCTTACTTACCGACGGCTATGTCCGTCGGAAATTAAGTATCTACCGATGGAATCTCTGTCCGTCGGTAATTTAACGTTTTCTGGTAGTGTATAAGTTTTAGTTATAAAAAATAAAATAAAATTTTGAGATAATGTGAGCATAACATATAATAGAATTCACTTAACTTATTTGTGCACCAAAAGTATGTTTACATCAATTAATAAGTAGATTGGTGCGTATAAATTGAAGATATATATGTTATATGTTATAGTCTATTTCTTTGAGCAAACTTCAGGTCTATTTCTTTCAAGTATGTGTATGATATGTGTATCCCATGAGCTAGGTAGAATGGGTTTATCAAGCCCAGGCCAGGTTGGTTGGAAGATAATCCAGGACTTGTTTGTAATCTTGCCTTCACATGTTTGGTCTAGCTTAATGATTCTTTTCGCAATTTAGTAAAAAAAAGAAAAAGAAAAAGAAAAAAAGAGAGAGAGAGAAAAACATATCTCTATTGATCTGTTCTTGAAGCTAGCCAGAGTGGCTTCAGACAAGTTACGACTTCGGAACTGTTAATAATTTATCTTATCATCATAAGTGTGAGATTAGCGTTTGGCATAGGGACAAAATAGAGTAGTTCCATTTTATTCTCTTCAGTTCTATGTCTTTTAATAAATTAAAATGTTGTACTTTTTATTCTCATGTCATGTTGTGTTCTATTTATAAAAGACACTAAATATAGTATAAAACTCATATGTTATGTTTTGCTCAATTTTAATACATCTAGCAAATGCTGTTATATTATTATATCATTAGAAATATTTAACTTTTATTATAATTATTTTAAAAGTAAATGTGATAATCCAAAATGATTAATGATGTATAAAGTTTTACATTTGTCGTTATATCAAAATTATACTCTATCAATAATACTTGAATAAATATGAATGTGTAGAATTATTAGATTGTAAATAGACGCTTATAAGTAAACTAAAATTTTAGTTTTTTTTTTTTTTTTTTTTTTACAATTTTCAGATTTAATTTTGTTATGAATTGTTACTGCACAAGTTTTAATATTATCTATTCAGTTATATCTTTTCATGTCACTAATTTTTTTACCAACAATTTGAAAAGCTATTCTTTTAATTCATATAAAACAGCCATTCTTTCATGGACGTGTTAATACACAGTTAAATGATAGTGTAAAATTTTTACACATATAGTGCATCAAAATTAAATAATTTTTTTATAAAAAATTTAGAAATATTTTTTTAGGTAAAGTTATTTTTGAGCCAATTAACTTTCTCTTGAAATGACATTAAACGCACACTTTCCAGTCATTCTGAGTATTTAGAGAAATTATTAATCATTTCCACTAATTATATAATTTACTTATGTAACATTATCTTAAAACTATTAGATTATGGATGAACTCCATCACACCCAAGTCCTGGTCAAAGTTGGTTTTGAGTTTTGACATTATGACATAGACTAATTTAAGAAATTGAAAAGTATTAGAAATAGATAAATAAGTTTAAAAAGGATTAAAAGAAATTCAAAGAGTTAAAATCAATTTTCATATACATTTGAAGAATAAATTATAAAATATTTTAATCACTTCTATATAAAAAGAAAAAAAAAACACTTTGTTATTTGATAATACTCGTTTATTGTATTTACTATTCAAATTATGTCCAGATCTCTCTAATCCATATGAAAGCCCATCTTTGTTGAAGTTAGGAATTTCATAAAAATTCTTGGCCACTTGTGCTTGGAATAAATTGAGAAGTTGTTCAGATTTCGAATGTGTAAGATAATGAGTCCAAGTTCATATCCACAAGCTTAAAATCATATCATAAAAAACATGAGAGAACAAAGGAGAAAACTATCAGTGGCTTTTTTCATTCCTTTGAAGCGCATAAACAAAAAGGAAGACAGTGGATTATCAAGTAAGCAATATCCCATTTCCTTGCCCCACCAATTTCTCCACCCTCTCAATTACTCTTTGAGCACTCATCATTTATGTAATTGACTGCAATATACATATATGTTCTCTTTGTGTGTCTGTTTTGTTTTTATTAATGTATCTCCTAGTAGATTAACCTTAGAATTTCTGATATAGGTAAGGACTTGAGATAAAAAATTACCATCACCAAGGTTTTAAATTACGGTCGCAGGTGCGTTGCGGATATTGCGGGAAAATACGGCCGATGCGGCTGCAATTACGGTCGTGATGCTGTTTCGGTGACTGCCAAAACCAACACGTCGCAGCCCAGATTTCGGTTTCAGACCCAGATTTAAAAACTTGACCATCACCTTTGTGCAAAACACCTTGTATGTACCTATGTGTCATCCTGTCCATGTTTACCACTTTCTTTATATACCAATTTAATTTCCTCATAATCTCACTCCATGGCTGAAATTCATTCTCACTCTCCCACACCCACTATTAGTCCCATCATAAGCAAACCAAGTGATCCTCCACAGCATGCTGCACCTGGTTTCAATTTGATGGTTCTTTTGGCAGCCATTATATGTGCCATCCTTTGTGCTCTTGGCCTCAACACCATGTTACAATGTGTGTTCCAATGTGCCAACCGTGTCCTTACTGAGCCTCTCCAATGGTTTGCTTCTCGGAGGCTCAATTCTGGGCTCAAGAAGAAAGAAATGGTAGCTTTACCAACCTCAACTTACAGCCATTCAGGGTCTCCTTCTTCTTCAGCTTCTAATTGTGCCATTTGCTTAGCAGACTTCTCTGATGGTGACAAGATAAGGTTCCTCCCAAAGTGCAATCACCATTTCCATGTGGTTTGCATTGATAAGTGGCTGCTTTCTCATTCTTCTTGTCCTACTTGCAGGAACCTGCTCAAATCCAATGATTCCACACTCCTACATATTTGTGTGATTTAATTATTAGCTACTAGGTATAGCTAGCTAGCTAGCTAGTTTAGCTATATCTCATATTTGCATATATTATATGGTTTTCTACTAGGATTTGTGGTTGTTTTATTGAACTATTATTTCAGTAGTCCAGTTTCAAGTAGATTAATCTGTGTGTAAGGGGACTGGGTTATACATAGGTCTCCTCCTCTAAGTTTTCAAATTACCTGTAGTACTACTATATATTGAGGATAATCTTGAGACTTTTTGAGTGTCTCTTTTGCTCTCTGAATTGAATTTAAAATTTCAAATATTTGGCTAACTAAAAATAAATGTTATCTGTTGGACAATTTTGTTCCTGACAGAGTGTAATATTGTTTATCAAAAATGGATAACATAAAATGAGAATATTTTGTGCAGCCTTCATTAAGAAATCTAGATATAATGTTAAACCATCGAAAGTTGATTTTTATATATAATTAATACAAAATATAAAATAACAATTCTCAAGCTTGGAGAGGATGAAGTGGTTCAATTCAAAATGCATGTTTACTAGAGAGCAAAAACGTTTGCCAATAGATAATTGACTCATTTAGATATATATATTTAAGAAAGATAATGAGACAAAGAGATCATCAGCCACAGTTAGTTAGAAGGGTATCATGTTAGCATCTTGAGATATAAACATATATTCTCTTCCGACATATGCAAGTGTATGATAAAGCCTCTTATCACTTTGTGTGGATTAGGATACCGTGCCTTTATCATGAAACAAGAAAACTACAATCTACAACTGAATTAAATTAAGTAGAATCATCATAAGCAGCCCCACTACTCGAATATGCCTTGATTTGTCCGAAACAAAGATAAGATAACACGTTGAATCAAAAAGTGTGACCAATAATTAAGAGATGGAAATCGGAAGCTCTTAGCTAAACCACAATACCACTATTACTGAGAGGATAGCTAAGTTACTTACCACTTACAGCCACTATAGTTTCGTCCAGTGTTTCCAACAAACTCTATCTTGTCATGGAGATGATAAGTGTATTCTTTGAATACTGTGAAATTCATTTATTTGTTGGGCTGAAGGGGGAAGTCCCAATTTTGTAAATCTATCACTTAAGGTATGTTTGGATTGACGTTAGATTCAACACCAATGACACTCTAGATTGGCATTGAAAAATCATGTTAAACATTGGATACGTTAACCGTTAGATTTGTGTTGGCATTGAACCACCCAACGTCAATCTAAACACACACTTGGTCATTGCTGAAAATCAACAATCTGTTTTTTAGTGTTACATTTGTTATTTATCACCCACTTTTTGTTTTCAAAGCTAGGTTGATAGTTTTTACATTTCCACGTGTGGAAAGAAAATTGTCCAATGCGCTCACATCATGAAGAGTTATGATATTTGCATACCTGGGTTCCTGGGTTTGACACCCAGGTGGGACACCTTGGTTAATCATATATAAATCTTTGATTAATTCAGTTCATTATATGGTTAATGTGTTATATAAAGCTTATTTTCCATAACCATATAAATATTTGGTTACAACATACAAATATCTGGTTAATTCAGTTCTTTATATGATTTATGGGTCATCATGAATTAACCAAATATTTACACGTGATTAACCATATAATGAACTGAATTAACCAAACATTTGTACCGATTAACCAAGGTGTCAAACTTTGGGTGTCAATTTTGGATGTGCAAATATCATTTATCTATCATGAAATTGTGACAGAATCAAATATAAATGTATGAAAAACGAAATAAGACCAACTATAATCAAATTGTAACAAGTGTATAAATAAGGTGAAATGTAAGTAAATGTGTGTATGCAACATTATTCCCATGAAAAGCTTCAGATCCTAGGTGGGCAGTGTTCCAAGACAGATGGACAATGTCAGCAAAAGGTTCATATGTCAACTCGTCATTGTTCTATTTTGAATCCGGATATTGCTCTTAAGATTTGAAAGAGAGATATCTATAAGAATTGGAATATGATCAGATCCCCGAGATGAGGCATGTAAGACCATAGCAGAAGGAAACTGGCAAGTGATTAAGCCAAAGGCTATATATCCAACAGCTCAGTCATTTTAAAAATAAAATTACAAAAAAAAGCTTGGGACTAGAGGAAGCTACCTCATTTCAAGACTGAGACATGGAATGGAACATGCCACATTCCTCATGATTCTAAGTAGCTGCTTGCTCTCTAAGTAGTTGCTTCTCTTTGACAAGATAATAGATATCAAACCAAACTATATACAAAGGAGACAAATAATGTCCAAACCATCTGCTGCTTGTATGAGTTATCACCCAATATCTTTCTAGTAATCCTTAGTACAGAAAGGATAGCTTAATTATAGGAATGGTTCAGGGTCTGGAAAGACACAAGCTTATTTGTCACTTTAGTCACTGTAGTATCCTACAGATTGATCATCATCATAGAATTCATCATCATCATCTTCCCACTCATCATAAAGAAGAGCTTTTAGCCGCTGCGTCCTCAGTCGTTCTTGAATTCTGTCTCTGATTGCTGTTCCCTGTTATATCAGTAAAAAAATCAAATTAGTCAATCAGAAGATTTACAAAAATGGAATATCACAGTCAGCAAGCTGCAAGGTTTAGAGAGATCCAACCATTTTGTGGCAGCCTTCTTCAAACATCTCAAGAAATCCAGCAACCAATCGATCAGCATTATCGACCCATTCATTACGGTGCATTCCAGCAGTCTTTGCTACTGTTTGTATCTGGAAAGTTCATATCTCTGTCAGTGCTGAAATTATCAAGCCCATTATTGTAAAATACAGAAAAACAAAAAATAAAATGAAAATACTTCTAACTATTATTGATGAATTCCAATCACAGAACTGAAAACTGTAAGACCCTAATCCATAAAGGACATGTGACATATGAGTTAAGTCATCCTAATCAAAGCTAGAGATAGAAAATGGAGTCAAAAATCCAAACTAGTAATAGGAAACCGCAAGACCATACCCAAAGTCCCAAACAGTCAAACTAAATTCCTAAATTACAATTGCATCAATAATTAATATAATAATCTTAAATATTATCCTTTTCGTTCTCCTTTGCCAGTCCACATTATAGTGGACAGCCTAATCTCTAATTAACAAGGGTCTTCGTCTTCACTGGGAGTGCTAGGGTTGAATCTTGTATTTAAGGCCATTAAACGGCTATTTAATAGGAAAATAAAGAGTTTAAAAAGGCACAAGGTTCACCATCAGTCAGTTTCAAATATGTTTTGGGGAAAAACAAAAGGGGAGTTAAATCAACAAGGTAATAAAGAAATTACAGTATCATTTCTTCATAGGGTTCCTTTAGTTTGACATCAACCATTTAAATCCTTCTTAGTTCAGTTGTAACACTCCTAGGAAAGACTTCTATAACCAAAACTAAAATATAACCTAAAAGACCACACATGGCCCCAGTATAAAAAGTAAAAACCTAAAAACCATGCAATAAGCAGCTGCAACACATATCTGCAACTTTTACTTATACACAAGTATAACTGAAGCTCAAAACAAAGAACCTGAAATTAGTAATAAACCAGGCACTCATTAGTGCCGGGGACCAAAAGATCTAAGACTTTTGCAGTAATTACTTGAATTGTGGAATTTTGCAACCACAATTCAAGTAAGAAAAATTGCAGCTTACACCACTAAAATATCAATTCAAGGTTCATTTCATGCTCAAAGAAGCATCATTTTAAGCAACAATTATTAGCAATGACATCAAGCAACTTTTCTTTGAGCACCTTAAATTTCTTCATATGTTGAATTAAAAAAAAAAATACCAACCATCAAGTTTGAACACAAATAATGAAATATAGGAAGACTGGCAATTAATTAGCTGTTGTAGAGAGATGAAAGCAAGCTAAAATTAAGAAACAAATAATCTTTGCTGAAAAATTGTAACCTTGCTTTAAGAATCATGTACAAACAGCTAGCAAGGTCAATACAAAGCAAAGGCTAATAGCTAATAGGATACTTCATGATCAACATTGTTACCTTCATTCCCACTTTCTCTTGTTGTTTCTTCACTCTCTCACGCAATTTTTTAAATCCCATGTTCATTCTCAACCTCTTTTCCTGTGAATAAGAGATCATGTAACAGAATTAAGTCCTCCTACTACGAAAGAAAACAAACCAATAAGGTAACTGATTAATAACACAGGAAAATCCTGAGAATATGCAAAATAAAGGTTCCAGCCAAAAGAACAAACCTTGACATAGCTGACACCTAGTTCCTTTCTTGAATAACCACGGTCCAAATTACGAATTACATACTGGTTATAATCTTTGATAATTCTCATTATGATATCTGAAGTAGAAATTCCTTCAGTCCGCTTTGTTTCCTTAAATTTTCCAATAGACTTAACCTACATAAGGAATTAATACCTATAAGATCATCGATGCAGCTGAAAATTTGAGATGTTTACAACTAGTGTTAGTTTGATATAGAATGAATGACACAGCTCACAGCCAAAGGTAAAGGAGGAGACAGAGAAAAAAGAAATTGAACAATAAAAATCTAGCAAGCTATAGGCCAATCAGCATATATATGGGGAGGAAAAAAATGAAAATGCATAAACTGAATGATAGAAAGGCTTCAAGTAGTCAAATCGGAATGATAAAGATGAACTACTGGAGAAATAAAATTGAATGTCACCAGCTACCACTCAAACTTACATATTCATAGACATCCTTTCCAGCTCCACTTGTATCAGCATAACTATGGTAATAGAATAAAGAAGGAAGTATTAATGCATTTGACAACATACAAGAACTTGGAGGCAATAGTATCATTAAAAATATAGTTAAGAGCTGTAAGGCAGCATGATATACATTTCAAAGATTATTTGGCCACATACGAATTACAAAGGCCAAAATCTATGTTGACAAATTGTCATAATTCTAGAAATTTTTAGTCATCAATGCATGGGACATGGAGTTCAAATTCCATCTCCCATTTATGTCAGTTCAGAATATCGACTGTCACCTACGGAGAGGTCTTGCTCAACTGGTTATGTGCAGGGATGTATCTGCACCTTCATAAAAAATAATGCACATAACAATTTCTCTTTTCCACTCTCAGGAACCACAGACAATCAAACCTATCCATATCACCCAATTTTCATAGTTTTTTCTAAACCTTTTAAGGAAAATAATACTCAGCGTCTCTTTTTCTTCTCAAACAACTACATTTTCAAAAGAAATTAGAATACAAGCAATAACACTTTCTATTGCAGTGCCAAACTTTAAAACCAAAACTTTGATCCGAGAACCCTAAACCTTTGAAATAGCAGCTGCAATCATGTCTCCAATCCATCCAATGTAAACTTATTCTACTCTGATGTTGATAATTTTCATCAAGGAGTCACAAATTTTGAACCTCAATCAAATGAAAAGGAAAGCATCAAAGCAGTTAGCCTGGGACTGGTTAACCTTACAGAAGAGAATCATGTGCCACATAGTCAATTTGATGCTTGTCAAGGAACTCATGTGTGATTACCCATGGCGCATCTGGAATAACTTCGTCGACCCACCTACAGCAAGGACAAATCAACTGCTGCATGCATCCTAATACCACAGTGAAAGCAATAAAGCGAATTTGAATATGCAAAGGTCCAATATATTGTAATCAGGACTTTAAAAGAACCATACAAAATATAACTAATCGGAACAATACCACAGTTCCACACACAGCCATAATGCCACATACAAAAAATAATCTTGGTCAGGCAAGCTCAGAATAAACATAGTATCTGAAATCAGCTATAGATGAAACCAACTACAAAATTTTCAGAAACAAAAAAATGAAAAAATCAACATAGGTTTCTATAGGTGCAAAGTATCCAAAAAACTTTGACATTACAAATTGGTAAAAATGTATCAGTTAGCCAGCTATCTAAGTCCACAAACACTAACTTTAAAAATGGAAACAAAATGGCATTCATGACTTGTCTAAAGCATACTCTCACATGTGGAGTTTCATGATTCCACTATCACAATTCATCAACCTATGCTGGTAAATAGTCTACAGAAGCATCATGGTCAGAAACCATAACACTAGATTCCCAAACAGAGTGTAGTGAAAGAAAAAGCGAGTGCATTTCAAACCCAAGTCATCAAACTTTTATTCAATCAAAACTTGACCCGATGCAACTATTTTTTATTGTACAGAAATAGAAGCTTTCTTACTGAAAAAGTAGAGCAATAACAGTAATGAGTCAAAATTTAAAGACGAAAATAAGAAACCTGCAGTGGCGAAGAGACTCATAGCGTTCCTTCTCATTCATAACTGTTTTGCCCTTATACTTGTGGGTGATCTCATCATTGCAGCATCCAACAAGGAGGTAAGTGTTTGGAAACCTTCATTTAAGAAAAAGCTAAAAGATTGGAATAACATGAACAAGTGCACTCAAACAGCAAATATAGTAATCTGAAGAGACACAAAAGGAGAAAAATAAAAAGACAAAATTGACAGACTAATTCAGCAGGCCACACAAACCCCAATTCATAAAAGAAGAAAAAATGAAAAATCCTTTTTTGTAGAGTGGAAACTAAGTGCAAATAAACAAGTACCAAATACCAACCAAAAAACCCAAAACAACAAAAATGATGGGGTTGAACTCAAAATTATAAAAAATGTTTCTTTACAAGGAAAATGAATTTGTGGGAGATGGGTAGAGAGAAAAGACATGGTTCAATGGAAGGAAAAGGGGAATTCAAAAAAAAAAAAAGTTACGATTTTTTGGCTTGTTCAAGAGAACGGGCATGGCCGAAGTGAAAGAGATCATAAATTCCATCGGCATAGACTCGAACAGGTTTTTCCTTGCAACCCTTTTCGCCAACTTCACACTCCTCTTGTTGATCTTCCATCATCTCACACACACACTCACTCTCAGAGTCTCTGCGTGTCAACTGTGAAGGAATGAAGAAGACTCGACGAACGGCGTGAAGTAAACAAATTCGGACACACGTGACACCTGCTATCAAAATAACGAGTACATTAAAGTTTGATAATTACCGATAATGATAATTGGACACAAATTTTGATACTGTATATAGATATTGTATAACTTACGAAGTATTTTGAGAATGATGAAATATATGATAAGAGAAAAAAAAAAAATTAAGTGTTAAAAAGTATTTTTAAATGGTGTTAGACACCATTTTTATATCCAAATAACTAGGGGTGTTAGCGGATTGGATTGGATCGGTTTTGAGTTAAAAAGTCATTCGATCCGATGATAAAAACAACGTGCGGTTTCGATTGGATCGGTTTGCTTCCTTAAAAAAATCCGATCCAATCTAATCCAATCAAGTGCGGTTTGGATTGGATTGGATGATTCGGTTTTTGTCATACTTTATTTTTTTTTCTTATGTCAAGTGTCTTTTCTACTTAATTAATAGTGGACAAAAGATAATCTTCATTTTAATTTGGGATTTTGAGAAAAAATAAGTATCGATATTTTTTAACACATTCTTTTATGTTACTTCTCTATATCTACTTTCACTTATCCTTTTTTTCCCTTGAATTGGATACAAATAAATTGTAGCTAATTATTTTTTAAATTTACTTAATTGATTTCTATTCTTCATGTTTACTCAATCAAGTATATATATGTTATACACCAAAACTTTTAGCAAAATATAACTTCAAGACATTAATATTTATTCTAAATTGTCTCATATATGTCATTCCAACAAAAATATTAAAAAGAATGAGGGACATAAAAGTATGAAAAACAATGTTTAAGTATGAGTAATACTATAATTTCAAAAATAATAGTATATGTATAAAATAGATCAGTTTGGATTGGATTTCACTAGAGGATCCAAAATCCGATCCAATCCAATATAAAAATACGGTTTTTTCGGTTTTCGGTTTTTTCGATTTTTTGATTTTTGCGGTTTGAATCAGTTAATGAACACCCCTACAAATAAAATTACTCTAATTTATTAACCATACACATGCGTTTTATTAATTAAGCGAATTAACGATATGATTTTAAAAGTAATTAATTAAATATCGTAGGTGTCAATTTTTTAGATGTTCAAATAACATTATTGAAAATAAATCATGTCACTCACTTTTTTTATTTAAACGCAATCATGTATTATTATATTATATACTAGAAAGGTACCCGTGCGTCACTTAATTCGTTTTAATTAATTTATGTGAAAATAAATATAATTATATATTAAGTTAATATGCATATATACATGTTTATTTTAATATTTGGATTAAAGTAGTATATATTGTTAGTGTAAAAATTTATACTGACATCCACTCACATTTTGAATATATGTCTTTTATTTTAATAATTAAGAGGGAGAAATAATAATGATACTAATTCGTTAAGATATTATTGAATGTTAATGTAAAAGTCATTTACACTGACAATGCATAAAAATTAAACTATCAATGAATTTAATTTCTATATATTGTTAGTGTAAAAATGCCAACCCTACCCTCATCTGCGTCTCCGATTCAACATGATTCAATGGATCATTGATATATGCTATTTGTTGATTTTGTTCCTCCTTCCCGGGATCTTTTTTTTTATTATTCCACCACAGATCCTTCATCAAAGAAGCTCAATCAGAGGTTCTATGGACTTAGAGTAGTGATTACTCTCTATAAATTATTAAAAAATTGTCGAACATTCAATCGAATGACCGAATTTGTAACATTGAAATAATGGAGAACCAGTTGTGCACAACATAAATTTTAGGTACCAAAATCACATGTTACCAATAGTAGGAGGACAAAAAGTATAATTAAACCTTTAATTTAGTATCATTTGAAGAAATTTTTTTGTGTTCATTTCGTGTTCTATTATTTTATTTTAATTATAGATAATAATTTTTTTCTAAATTTTGTCTCACATTATTTGATAATTACTTTGAATAATGACTATCTCTAATCAATTTTATCTTTTACTATTTTATTATTAATATAAATAGTGAATTATTTCTAAAATTTTAAAATTTATCATTTTAATATTATTTAAAACAATAAATGTTTTCACTTAATTTTATCATTGTTCTAAATTGTGATTTTTCTCATTTTATTTTTATCTATCTTATTTTATTATTTTGTAATTGGTTTATTTCCATTATAGTATCATACTATCTTTATTTATTTATTTTTAAAAAAATTAAAATACAGTGCAGTATTATAATGTAGTGGGTCACGTTTACAATTTGTACACATTCCACGTCTATCCAGTACATGGGCAATGAGGGTAGGAACAATACTGACGAAATGAACAATAAATAGGAATTAATTTTATTATGCTACTGGATTTTTATACCCGTGCAATGTACAGAAAAATCATCTAATAGTTATAACTTATAATTATAATATAAAATTGTGACATTATATTTATTAATTAAATGAAAAAATAAAATAAAAATAAAATAATGACTGTTTTAAATTTTTTTTTAAGATGATAGTAGTAATTGATATTATATTATAAAAAATATAAAAATTATAACGATGTGTTAGTAGAGTTTAATGACATTCACATTACTTAGTAGGGTGTTATTAAAAAAAATTTAAAGTAAATGGATCTGTTTAAAAACTTTCAAGATATAAATATATTTGAAAACTTAGTAATATAAACTATAAGTACCTTTAAAATAATTTAATCTATAATTAGATCAAACCTAATTTTTCGATATTGACTATATAACATACCGAAATTTAACAAATTGTAATTCAAAAATATAGACAAATAACAGAACAACTATTTAAAATACTTAAAAATTGCTACTTAAAAAATATTCTGTTTATTATTATGTAAAACAATGACTACGTTTTATCATATATTTTTTTTATCATTCTTTTAAATAGTGATTTTTTATAAGATTTAAGTAGTGATTTTTATCAATATGTTAATGGTGTCTTATTTATCTTCTTAATATTTAAAAATTTACCTTTTTAAGTTGTATTCATGACTATTTTATTATTATTTTAAATAATTTTTCATTAACTTTAATATTTTATTATTTTATTATTATCTCCAAACAATATATTTTATTTCATTAAATTTTAATTTTATTATTAATTTCAACAGTGAATTTATTTTTCTAAATAATGATTTTCTCATTAAGTTTTATTTTTATTTTTATATTTATTAGAATAAATTATAAAATTTTACATAACTATTAATATAAAAAAATTAATATACTTTTTTTTAATAATAACTAATTATAATACAGTCCTTTTTTTGAATACTTGTATCTGATTATTTTAGTTTTATTTTAAAACAGAAAATCATCTCCTTTAATTTTTCGTTTTATTTTTATTTTGTTACATTACTATTTTTTTGTGCTCTTTTTTTACATTATTCTATTATGATAATTTTTATTTTTGAGTGATACTATGATATTAATATACTGTATCTTAATAATAGTCCGATGAATATTTATTATGAACAGTGGAATGAGGTTGCATGAACAGTACCGTGGACAATGAGCATTAAGCGGAGCCTAAATAGCAGCAATAATGAACAATAAATAAATATGCCAACATAGCAGCAATAATGAACAGTAAATATGAATAGTGATAGCTGGTGGATATACAGTAGATGTGAACAGTAAATTGGCCATTGATTTATTATAAGCATAGAATAGATAGATAATCGAGAAGCTTCTACTTTTTAGGGGGAAAATATTTTTCATGGTTAAGCATTGAAATGTTGACATGTGACAATGAACAGTAGATATTATTGAGTTTTATATATAATATAGATTATATATATTAAAATTCATCATCAATTTAGTTTCTAAAATCAAAGTCAATTTAGTTTCTAAAAATGTCAAGAACAATTGAATTAGGGTATGATTGGTTTAGATTTTGATAGAATTGATTTTGAAGGAATTAATTCTATACGAATTGATTTTGTAAAAATCAAGGTTAAAAAAATTGATTTGTGTTTGGTAATGATGTTTCAAAAGTGAGTTTAGAAAAATGATTTGTGTTTGGATAATAAAGTAAAATTATTTTTGATGTGTAAATATAAATAATTTTGTCGGTCTCACACCCAAAATCAAATTTACTCAATGAAAAAGTTAAAAATTCTTGCTTCCATCAAAATCAATTTCAACCCCACTAAAATCAATTACTTTAAACTGATTTTTGCACCCAAACATGCCAAACCGTAGCAATGGGGTTTGGGTGCCAAAAGTCCATTGACGTTGGTAACCCAAGGAGCACTTAGATCGCTTTTGGGTAAACAACTTAACTAAGCACTTATCGCATAAGACCTTATTGCATGAGAGCTTATGTCATAAACGCTTAAATTCAATAAGCAATGTGTGTTTGGATGCATACTTCGAAAAACACTTATACAAAATTAAGGCGCTTTGATACATTACTATATAAGCACCTATAAACATTTGAAAATTTTAAAAAATAATTTGTCTTATTAAATTACAATAAAAATGTAAATGTAACAAATAATTTGAAGTATTGGCTTTTTAACGTTAATCTCAAAACACATCATATAAATAATGACAAATTTTTTATATCAAGCAGGTCGCATCTGCATTCTTGAACTCAAAAATGGAATTTGTGCATCTTGAATGCGTCTTCAACCGATCAAGTTAATGAATGCTGCATAAGCTCCATCCACTGAAATAAGCATAACAAAATGTAACATTACTTTAGTAACAGGGATTTTCTTTTCCACTTCTTTTTTCTGCCTCAGATTGAGGAGGAAGAGACTCAAACTTACCTGTCTTAGTAGGTTTGCAATTGTCCTGGGCAGTGCTTCGATGTTCCTCAAAACAATATAATAGGGAAAGGGAATGAGTCCCCATGTACTTAGAAAATTCCGTCTTTCCACCTTCAACGGATACTTCCTGGAGTCCAGAAAATCACGGTTAGGGAAAATAAAAGTTGTATATCCTGAAAATTACGGTTAGGAAAAATCACACTTTTGTAGAAGACTGAGGGACTGAAACAAAAGAATAGTGAAATGTGTAGAAAAAGAAAGAAATGGGTTAGTGAGGGTATCGAGTTGTGAAAAGTGCAGAAGTTGTGTGTGCCGCATAAGTTACTTTTAGAAATACTCGTAAGCTTCTCCCACTAACTTATGAAAATAAGCCCAAAACTCGTAAGAGCTTATGTCATAAGATAAGTCAAAAGGAGCTTAAATAAGCTCTTCACCTTAGTCTCTTCACTTGAAAGGAAAATTAGTCTCTTACGTTTCACAAAGTGTCACATACAACATATCGGGTTTGATTTAGAGAATCTTGCTTACCCAGCAACTTTACTATTAGATCATCTTCCTTAGGCATGGACCTTAGGCATTGACTTGTTACCATCTTCATATTTCATTTAATTTGACCACTTCTTTGGCAAACGGATCACTTTCCTTGTTGGAAGGCATTGAGGATGAACTAAGAAGGGTGATCACAAAGAGAGGAAGACCAACTCCCTGAAGTTGAAGAAGTGTGTGTCTTATCTTGACTCTTGAATCATAAGCTTAAGATGGCTTATCCATTGGTTGATGAAAAGATTTATGTAACAAGTTTGAGAAGGCTACCAAGTGTCGGTAAAAGTGTATTTTTAATTATAACCGTAGAAAATCTCCACTGCACGAGATCCGTTTCCTTGCAAAACCTTTTTAAGTTTTTATCTACAATTCCTCTTGCATTCTTTTTCACATTTACATGGGAAGATTTTTTTTTTTTATAAGCTAGATAGGTAGATATAAAAATAGGTAGTGGTGATAAAACACTTTGCAACTTAGATCAAGAAGGAAAATCCTTGGATAAGAATGAGTAATTTTTTTTTTTTTTCCCTCAGGATATCCTCCGTACACAACTGCGGTGACTAATCATTCGAGGTACTGAACGACATTTAAGGACTAACCTTTCCCAATCAGATTTTCTCCATACGCAAGAGCTAGGGATCGAATGAGGTGCTATTAATTTGGATTTGATCCCCCCAAAAAGACATAGATTAGTAATACTCAAATATGCACAAAAGACTTAATACACAATTTATTTGTATTTAAATATAACTGGCTCTATTCAACCCTTTTTTTGGTCAAGCTACTTAAAAATTACATTACAAAGACTTGATACTAAGTCAAGAGATAATTCATCCTAACAACTTTACAACCATTCATATATTTCCACTTTATAACTCGGGGCTGATTGATTCTTTCTTTGACGTAGAAACGTGTGAAAAATAAAAATTATTACTAGATATGCATCTAATTACTTGAGGCTAAGGTAACTGGTTGCATCCAAAAAAAGCCATCTTGAAAAGCTTAAAACATGAGTGTATGACAGCAGCATCACAACAAACTTAACTGTTAATTCTTGAAAATCCCAGAGATTTTAGAAGAAAAAAACACATTTCAATTCAATTGACGGACAACTCAAGTAATCAATCAAATTAAAAGTTACAGAAATGCTGCTGTCTTTAGATCTCACAAACATTGAGAAAATCATAATACATATTGTTGCAAAGAAGAGCTTGTTAACTTTGGATTTAACATTACAAGTTCCAGGATCAACTACGGTAAGAGTTGTAAACACAAGTTTGTAGAGTGAAGAAGCGTGCCTTCCTCTCTAAACTGCCCATTCATGCTTTTATGCTTGAGTTTACAGAAATTTCCTGGCAGAAGGGTTATAATAAAAATGATAAGCCCAAATGGCAAAGGATATATGAAGTTACACTCAATTTCACTTGAGAAGTATGAACTTCAAACCATGAAGATTAATTCTTTAGAAACGTAGTATATGACATGTAATAAGTAACGAATGAACAAGGGCATAAAAGAGAGAAGGTACCATGAATTATTTGATTTCCTTAGTGCAAATATATATATAATGAACATCAGGATTCTGTCCTAAGACTTCCTCCACAGAGCTTCCATCATCATTAAGTGGAACAGGTTTTGTCAGCTCCCAAACTGGATTATCAGATTTGTCTTCTGATGCAAGTTTCTCTGCATATACAGTGGCAGATGTTATTGACTATAGCTTTTAATTAGTACTCCAACATTGAATGCATAAGGCTAAAAATGCAAATATACTTGATCAAAGAGTAGCGAATTACCATACCGGAAAAAAAGAGTAGCGAATTAGCAAGTTATTGAGGAACACTTAAACAGGATGCTTTTGGAGAAAAGGTTAAAAAACATTTGTTACATATCAAGAGCCAAATGGTTATCTTATCCCTCATGCACCTAACCAGTAAGACAGGAACCACAATCCCAATCCTCACAACAATAAAACATCTTAGTTTGCAAGTATAGCTTATGGGCAGCTCAGGTTTTTTCCAACTTATATGTTATTTGGGACTTTCTGAAATACAAAAGTGATAGAACTGGAAATCAGGCAAAACCAGAAGCCTATAAACACGCATCTGAGACATACAGAACAGAAAAAAGTAATAGGTTCATATAATTTGGAATAGAAAATGATATTGACATTAGGATTAAAGCCAACCTATCACATGGAGTTTTATTGTCCACTTGCATGATTCCCTTAACAAACGCAGGCGATATAGTGGAGCTCCATATGTTACCTGCAGTTTTTACAAGGAGTCAAGGCTGATCAGGTGAAATGCAAAGACATATTTCATCGATTTGAGAGTAAATCTGAATGCACATTGATGCTAAAAGAAAGAGGTGCAATTACCAGAATATAGACTCCTTTATCCTTGAGGACCCTATAGTGTGTCATCAACTGCTTCAATAATGGTGAACAGATCAAGAATAAAAAAATACAAAATAAAACTGGAGTTGTAAATAATTATATTTTGATCATGGTTTTATTATACCTCCAAACTTCCTCCAGCATCTTTGCAGCATGTTGTCTTGAATTATTCCCACACTACAAACAAAAAATATGCAATGAGCATATGATAAGTCATGTCTTGTTGAAGATACAAGTATTTCAATGAGCATTATCACTCACCAGGATAGAGTCAAGAGTCCCTGAAAAACAAAAAACAAACAGTATCAGTCTGATTTGTTGTCCAATAGGTACTCTAATTATAATAAAATAGAAAGAAAAAAATTTATTCTATAAAAGGTACCCTCACCTTCGAAGAAGCCTAGATACTTAGTATGATACGGATATGATACAACATGGATACGGGAAATTTTTTGAAATTAAAGATACGATACTGTCTAGACTCTAGATACATTAACACAAATTTATAAAAACATAAAAACATATTTTATATAAATGAAGAATATTTGTAAAGAGACATTGATCATTTTTCATTAATACATAACCATGATAATCACAATATACAAAAACACACTCGTGACCGTAACAAAAAAGTAAAGTTTTTGTATTATTTGCCCTACGTCCAAATGTCAACAAAAACATCTTTAATACAACTCTAAAGAATCAGTCGGCCACGCAAGAGGGATGTGGGAAGGGGAGAACCAGAACCAATCGTCCGTACAGAGCATGCCGAAAGAGAATAAGGGTTAGGTCAAGTCTCACGTGTGAACAAAAGATATCAAAATAGCGATATCATATGATTAGGTCAATTTAAAAAGGGTATCATATAATAAGGGGCGAGAAACACATTTAAAAAAGGGTAAATGTATTTGAAATTTTGAGCCACATCTAAGCCGTATCCAAAACATATCGGATAAAAAAAAATTAAAAAAATATGGGATACTTGTTAGATACGTATCGGGAAGTATTGTACAAAACTTCAAATATCGTTGTCGGATATAGGTACCACACCGATACTTTTCCATTTTTGGAATATCTAGGCTTCATAGCTCACCTTTGTCAATAATGGCACCAAAAGACCCTGACTCAAAAGGACTCATGTCTCTCACATCCATTTTGATATCTGCCAAATCATTAAGGATTTAAGGATAATTCACCCTCAAAAACACCATCAACAAGTCTTGTTTAAAAAAAAAAATTTATAAAGTTCACTACTTTTACTTTTATAGTTCCATAACATGGAATCTGATATATAAATAATCTGATCACAGAATTGGCAATCTCAAAATAAAAAATCATGATTAATATTAAACAGTAATCCATGATAGCAGGAAGGATACATATTAAGTGGGGACGATCTCGGTATTTGTTCTGCATAGCGTCAATGACCACAGAAGATATATCAATGTTAACAACATCCGTGTAACCATCATCAACCATACCTTCGCTGAAAGCTGTAAATAGATAAAGCTAATGGAATGAACAAAACAAAAGTAAACAAAATAAAATTAAAAAAATTTATCATATTTTTATTGAATCCAAAGCAAATGGGTATCTTAAAATGACATTATGAGATGTAAAAATAATAGATTTAGAGATCTGAAGAGAGAGATTAAGAAGGTGCATGCCTGAGTTGCCAGAACCAACAACGAGGATGGGGTGGTTGCGAGAGACATAGAGGTTGATGATGGGAGCTAAAGTGGGGTACTTTTGGTACCAATCAAAGGGACCTGGCTCGTTGGAGTAGCGGTTGTCCCAGTACCATGGTTCACCGTAGGCTTGTGTGCCACTCGTCATCATCAAAAGATCTCTCTTCAACCCAATCCTTGAATCAATCTTTGAATCTCAGATAGATAGATAAATAGATAGATAGATAGATAGATAGATAGATAACTGTATGTATGTAACTCACACTGAGGACTATGACGATGTTGTTGCAGACATTGATTGGATTTGTTTTCTTTTGTTCCCAATCTCAAAAGGGAAATATTTGAAACACAACACAACAGGAGGATGGATGCAGAACACAGGCTACATTCTAAATACATGATGACGTGGCCTAGGGCATTATGGTACACACAAAACATTGCTAGACAGACGGCACTTACGTTATGAAACGGGACACGTTTGCCTGCCCTCATGAGTGATAAAACAAGGTTTCCCTAATTGAGAAAAAATTACATGCCACGTTCTACGTCGACAAACTTGATGGCCTTTTTTAAGGGAACTCATGAACCTAATTAATAATTTTATATATGTTCAAGGATCCAATGAAAAACATTTTTAATTCGAGACCTACTTTAAAATTCTCAAATAATTCAGAGACCAAGTAAATAATTAAACTGTAAAACAATGTTAGGCTTTTTATTTTATTAATAATAACAAAAATGTTAATTTATTTTTATTCTATTTTTTGTTTTTAAATATTTTTTTTTTATAAGCAAAATATATACAAATTAGGTAAAGGGGTACCTTAACCCATACATCATCATACATTAAATTAATCCTCTGTTTTATATGATTTATCCAACGGTATTATTTACAAGTCATCCTGTTATTATACAATTCTTATATTATTTTTAAAAAGAAAATATTAACGAGTATCTGTCTTTAGGGCACTCGTTAAGGAACCAAGAAAAGAGTTTACATTGGGAATTAGTGTATTTAATATTTGAAAAAGTGAGATATTTAGTTTTTCAATGAAAACTTACTTTTCTTGGTTCCTTAAAGAGTGTCCTAAGAGCACTCGTTAACAAACTTAGCATGACCCTTTTTAAAAATAACAGGAAAAAAAATACTCAATTTGGACTTGATTATAAGCAAAATTAACTAATTTCATACTTATTAAGGGTGTTAGTTAATTTAGTTTAATTGTCTTGATTTATATAAAAAGTGAGTTACAATTACTAAACTATCCTTACTTATAACAATCATCACATTTAATTCCTAGGAGTATGTATTGCTTTTGAAAAAGTAAAAAGAGATTAATTAACCCATATTATTTTTGGAATACTGATATTAAATAGAATTGAATTGATTGAATATTGTTTATATTTGAGATCATCAAATATAGGTTTTTTTTTTTTCTTTCTTTCTTATAATTGAGTTCGGAAGGACTGTGAAGTCTCAAACGATGGCCAATAACCAGCAAGCAGGTGGTGTTTGTTAAGCACTGAATGTGTTAGTTGTGAATTGTGATGTGTTGTGCATTCCATGGCAGCAATAGCACCATGTGGTCACTGGCCACCACACAAAACATACTCCTAGGCACGACTACGACACAAGACACAACGATAAAGCCAACCGAAATTGTTGATCTCGAATGCTCTGCTTACTCATCCCATCCATAGACTTGAAAGTGTCTGTAGCTTAATGTCTTGGAAGCGACTTGCGAGGTTTCTTCAGAACTCAACACAACAAACTGGATTGTTCGTGACACACAAGGTAATCAATCACACATCTATTTTGATGATGGAAATGGAAAATATGTATATCGTATGCAAAAATAAGTATATATATATATATACTTTCCTTATAAATCATTGTTTGTGATTTGTAAACTATCTTACAACTTGCAATTTAGCTTTCATGAATAGCAATTGCTTTTAAAAAAATATAGTAAAAATAACAGTACATATATTTTTAAAATTTATTTAATATATGTAACTATCTTTTCTTAAAAAAAATATATTTCATCTTTATTGCATATTATGAATCACATTGATAGAGTTGAAAAGTGAAATTGACTATTCTAAAGAGCATCTCACTTTAAAGACTGAAGTACACATCTTAATTTAAAAAATAAATAATCAATGAAGATGAATCTGCCTCATTTAATAAATCAATCATACCTTTTCAAAAAATAATTATATTTTTTAAATTAAAAATCAATCCTTTTGATCCGTCTTGCAAATCAAGGAACATAGCAGATTTCTAGCTAAAAAAATGACTATGGATTATTGCTTATGTCTCAAAGAAACGAAGTTCTGTCATAAACTCTTGGCGTTTGGGGCAATACCAAGCAACTGCTTTTGCCGAACCAAGTACTTGCAATGCATATTCAACAGCATATACTGGTTCATGTGCCTGTATAAGCCTTTCAGGGTTCTTCAGATCAACTCTAATTCCTGAATCAACTCTAAAACTGACAGGACCAACAATCTGTAAGATATACATGAAATAAAATGTCTTGGTTAACATGTAAGCAACCTTAAAAACCAAATGCTTGAACAATTTTAAGAAGAGCGTGTATAGTATAGAATAAAGTGAACCGCGAGAGGAGGTATAATGAAATTTAGGTTAAGAAATTTGATTTTCCAATAATCATAACACTTACTAACTTTCACATATGAATAATAATAGGAAACTAAATAAATAAAAAACAACTCTCTTCAACAACATATATAAAGCAAAAATTTCTTTTCGGGATGAAGCTTGCTAGTCAGGCAAAACTTATAGAACTATGAAATCACTAGTGTTTGTGAAAGAATTGGAGATACCTGCTGCTGGAGAGATAAGGTAGCATTGGGGCAAATCGCCTGAACAGCTTCCAAGCTGGGCTTTTGAGAATTGAGAAGATCTTGTGCTACACTTGTTGCATTTGAAAGAAATCTGAATCCAGAAGGAAAATCCAGCCGGGCCTGAAATCGAGTAAGATCTAGAAAAAGCCTTTGGAAGTTTCCATGTTGGGCAGTAAATGAAACGGATGCAAATAAATCTGCTACAAAAGAAGACTTCATTCCAGCAGTCTGCAGAAATAATCCTCCAGAACCTTGTCTATCATCTTCTACTTGTGCTCTTACTGCATTATCTCCAAAAGCAGTGGTTGCAGTAGCACCTTACCACAAAAGAATTAAAGGAACAAATAAGCACATGATTGAAGCATCTACAATTTTAAGTAACATGGAAATGCAGTGGCAAAAGATACTCATGATCAAGTAACACAACCTGCCAATGTATCTCATTAGTTATTACTCTAGTTCCACTCCACCATCTGCTACTAAGCCTACTATTAGTAAGCAAAGGATTCCCTTTTTGCACCAATTACCTCAAATCATGGATCCCTAAGGCCCCCTTTCCATCAATGACATTTTAAATGTTAAGATAATATCTGACAGTTTCTTCACTACTTTAAAATAATATAGCTATCTAAAGCTCACTGCCAAGTATCCTTTTTCATCAGGAGTCAGGACTATATTGAATGTGTTTGCAAGAATGTTACAAACAAGGAGACCACTTACCAATAATCCCTGAGGCAGACACATGAGGATTTGAAAGAAAAATGTCATATGGTTGCACCAATTTCAACTTAGGAGCTTCACTTCTCCAAATATCAATGTTCTTCCTGTAAGAAAAGGCACTTTTGAAGGCCAAACCTGGAAGTAGAGTAGGTGGTACTCCACCACTTTGATTTTGAATACTTTGAAATTGCTCAGGTGACCCCGAGTTGTAGTGGGCAGACAAATGATAACTAGCAGAAGAGTCACTGGTAGCCACAGAAGCAAGATCAATTGCCATTGCAAATGGTACATCCCAGTAATTACCAATCTTGTCAACAAATAGACCAGGATAAACTGCCTCCACTGTTAGATCATGATGTGGAAACTACAACCAAACACCAAGTCACCAATAAAATTGTGTTAATATAAAAACCAAAAATCTAGTTCAATTCATGTAAAAGAGTAAAGAAAAGAATAAAAAGAGAAAGTTACTGTGGTTTGGATCATAGGCGGTTTGGGTGGGTAGCTAATTAGAATTTAGGTTAAACTAATCATTTGATCCCTATATGTGACACAGATTTTGAATTTGGTCCCTATACATGAAATTTTTTTAAATTTGTCCCTAAATGTATAATTATTTTTAATTTGGTCTTTACCGTTTATTGATGTTATAAAGTCGTTTGTTGGAGTGAAATATAGGGACCGAATACAAAAAAAATTTGTCCTTATATGTGATAACCATTTTCATTTTGGTCCTTATACATGATAATCATTTTCAATTTGGTTCCTATATTTTAACTCTAACAAACGGTGTTATAACACCAATAAACGGCAAGAATCAAATTAAAAATAATTGTACATATAGGGACCGATTTCAAAAAAATTCACGTATAGGGACCAAATGTTTAGTTTAACCTAAAATTTATAACCAACTGCGAATTGCAAAAGCTGTCTTTAGGATGCAAATATTAATATACAAAAAAAGTGAGAACATAAAAATGGAAAGGTCCACTTAACAGGTGGACGGCTCATCCAACACCATTGCCAGAGAGTTCTAGAACAGTATACTTGCAGTAAATACTAAAAAATCGTAGAGAAATAAAGCATTGCAAGACACTTAGAAATTTGTAAGAGCCTAAGAGGATATAGACTAATGCTTACCTTGTGATGAAGGACTGCTTTACCACGAGGCTTATTGGTATCGTCATATGCATCTAAGCCAAAAAGTATAGTATCATCCGGTGTTAACTGGAACTCTGAACAGAAGCCCAGGGCATATAAGGATTTCTGTTGTAGATGTCTCCGAAAGGTTTTTAACCAAGAAGAAATTCCTGCTGGTTTTTTCTCGCTGCTTTTAACAGAGGAAATAAATTTCTGCACATTGAACTGACCCAGAAGAAATACCAACCTGAAAAACTTTTAGACTTGAATATCAGCCAATATAAACTCCATGAGAATTAACATAGTTCATTTATGACGAAGGCACTGCTGAATGCTGATTACATGAAGAAACAACTAATGAACTAAATGCAAACAATTATTGACTCGGTAAATCACTTTTTCATAAATGGCTAACATGTTATTGTAAACTAAGGCGCAGTCATTTTATCACTGCATATGTACATTGTCATAAGAGAAGGAGGGTGTAAACCAATCATTTACGACAAACAACGAATACTTACAATCCTAGCTCCTCACTCTCAAACCTCAATGAATTCATGAATCCACTCACATCGTAACAGGTAGCAAATTCCACAATATTACATGCCTTTAAAATTAGCATCAACAATTAAATTAATGCAAACAATTAATGACTATTTCACTTAGTTAATCATTTTCATCTAGTCTTATTCACAAATCCACCCTCAATAATCCACCTACATGGTAACAAATAGAAAATTCCACAATACTACATCTCTTTAAATTAAAAGAAACCATATCCAGTCCTGCTGTTTCAGAACAGCAATATATCAGCTAAAATGCAGCACATCTATAAAAATGGCAAATTTCACCACACAACATGCTGTTACCCCCTGCCAAATCATTGCAATCCCCTACTTATGCAGCAACCCCATTAACAGAAAACCCAAACGCACCACTCCAACTCCTGATTGAAATTGTGGCATGAACGGCTTTGGAATGGGGCAATTGAACAGCAAGCAAAGCATAATCACATACACATAAAAATTCAAACTTTGTCA
The DNA here is from genome assembly GCA_035048595.1 of Echinosophora koreensis. Classification (NCBI taxonomy): domain Eukaryota; kingdom Viridiplantae; phylum Streptophyta; class Magnoliopsida; order Fabales; family Fabaceae; genus Echinosophora; species Echinosophora koreensis. The sequence goes on from JAPCYP010000004.1 coordinate 6,557,344, forward strand.
ACAAAGAAGGAAAAAAAAATAAAACTTTTGGGAGTGAACGTGAGAAAGGAAGTGAATTCAAAATTCAAATTCATAAAAATGGCAAATGTCACTCTTCAAGTTCCAACATATATCCTAACCCCTTTTGAATTATTGATCACATCATCACATCACAATCCACAACTTTTGCAGCAACCCCATAAATTAAAAAAGAGCCAATTGCATATAAAAACTAAAACTTTGTAACCAGAAAAGAAAAAAAGGTTGAAACTTTCCCAATTATCAGAGAAGGGTAGAGAGAGGACGCGCTGGAGACTGAAGCCTTGAGGTTTAGAAAAGGCAGGGATGAGAGGGGCATGCATGAAACGCTGCATGAACTCAATTTGCTTGGGTCTGGAGAGCCTTGTACCACGTGACAAACCCAATGGAAGAGGGTCTCCAGGGACAGGAGATGCTAAACCATCAAGGGTCTTAGGAGTAGAAATGTCCAAATCCCAAAACCCTCCTCCATCCATTACCCATCTTAGTTTCCTCATCTTCTCTTCTCTCGCTCTCAGTATTGCAGTAACCCTTGCTACTGCACACTGTGATGGTGCTGACAAAAATCTAGAATGCTTCTTCAGCTTCACTCTCCACCCACCACCACTGTCCTAATGGTCAGACTTTTTTTTTTTCTCTTATAAAAAATATTGTCACAAAAACTTTGTGTGAAATAAAGTATGCTTCATCTTAGTTTTTTTTTTTTTTTTTCAAATAACTTTTTTTTTCAAATATACACCAAAACCTCCTCTTTTTAGATTAAGTATTTTCGTTTTCAATAATTTAATAGTTCAAAAAAAAAACTCATTGGGAAGTCGGCATTAGGCAAGCGGACTTCCCACTTACTGAGTTTTAGTTTGATAGTGATAGGCTAAAATATACATTTAATCATTTATCTTTTGATTAGAATTCATTTTGGTCCTTTGTCTTTAAAAGGTTCATTTTGCTCCATTATCTCTCTAATGTTGCACAAATTCGTCATTTCAATCATCTTTTTCTTTGCATAATTCCTTGCTGTTAAGGCTTTCGACTTTGAAAATGTCAGAATTCCACTTCTTTTGACATCTCTTTTATATTTGCAACATTTCTTGGGGTTTTCTCTGACACTAGAGAACAACTTATTGCTTAACCAGTTGGATTTCAACAATCTAATTTGTATTCCCTTCTACAAGAATGTTCATCCACAAAAGTCCTTAACTATCGTGTCTCCTCATTTGACAACTTTGCATAAGGAGGAGAGTTAATGGCCATGTCAGCTAATACTAACGTTGTTTGTTAGGGAGATGAGAGAAAGGGCGAGTTTGTGTAGTGTTAGAGAGACAAAGGACTAAAATGAATCTTTTAAAATATAAAGGACCGAAATGAATTATGACCAAAAGATAAAGGACCAAAAGTATATTTTAGCCATTTTGATAAGTTTGATAAGTTGTCATTGTCAATTAATCATATATTAAGTAGAATATAATTTTTAACATAATTAATATAAAAGTAAAAAATATTTAGAATTTAATTGGTATACATTGTCAGCCTATATTTTTTTTTTTACACTATCAACTAATTATAAATTATGGTAAAAATGATTTTTAAGATAGTTATAATAATAGTCAAATATTTTTAATTATATGAGAAATTATAATTGGTTGATAAAATAATTTTTTACACTAATAATAAATATTAATTAAATTCATATATTTAATGACAAGGGATGAGAATTTCTCTTAAACCCATGTAAAACAAAGGGTTTTTAAACCTTGTACAAGTGAAAATAGTTACATTACCTCTAGTTTAATGATGTCATCTCATTGTATTTATTATTGAGGTACTCAAGTTTTTATTTTTATTTTTCAAAATAGTCCCTGTTAATTTAATTTAATTTTTATTTTTATTTTTAATTCAACTTTCTCTTTTTCTTTGCCAAATAGTTCACTCGTGGTAAAATCTTACTCCTCTGCAATTCATTTATCTTCTACTTATAGTTTGATACAAGCTCTAGTGAGCAATCTACCAATCTTGCACTACTTTTTCTGTTTCAGTGATATACTTGTTCGATTTCATTTGAGACCACTATACATTTGGTGGTTCATTTATTTGCTTCAATGGTTGCTTGTATTTGACATTCTATAGGATTGCTTAGGTCCTTTGGTGCTTCTTGTTGTTTCGGTGTTGTCCAAGTAGAAACTTGTTCCTATAAGTTTGTTTCAGGTGACATAGGTGGAGCCATTTTTTGTTGTGTTGTGGTTGGCTTATTTGTTCCGAATTTGTTTCGCATGGGGTGACTATGGGTGAATTCAATTTTTTATGTTCCTATATTGGGTAATCCTTTGTTATTATCATAATTTCATTTCATTCTCATCAAGATTATTAACGTCAGTACAGTAAAAGTTGAATTCACTTGCTTGGGGTACATCAATAGTGGCCTTCAGAACATTTATGTTGCCAATGAATTACAATTTGTTGCTTGTCACATTCACCCTTATTGCTCAAACATTCTTACCCTCAGAATTTCAAAGAGGTTTCTTTTTATTGTTCTAGCTTGGTAGTTTTCACAGGTTGATAATCATTATTTACTAGATGGTTATTAGCAAGAAATACATTTAGAGTAAAGTAAGGATATATAATTCTTACTCTCCTTCAAGATCAGACAAATTGGTCATCACGCAATTTTTTGAAATGGCAGCATTATTTATTTATGCAATAAATATTCTAAGATGATGACATCAACAACATCACATGTTGAAACGTTATAATGAGATGACTAGAACTAACAGGTTGTTGCTATAGCTATCTTTTTGTTATTCGTTCTTTTTTACTGCTTTTGGTCTAGTGTAGTTAGTTAAATTGGGTTCTCGATTGTTGATTTTTATAGCAGGGTGTACCATTTTGGCTTATACTTTTTCTTTTGTCTTGGACATTTTTTTTTTTGTTTGGTGGGGGTGGCTCTTTTGTCACTTGCATTTTCTTGATATTGTTTGTGGGTTGGGGTTCCCCTTATACCCTTTAATAATATCCCCAGCTTATAAAAAACTAAGTGTTTTAAAAACTCAAAAACATAGAATGGTTTGATACATATAACAACAGTGTTTAGCAAGTGATATAGATTAGAGGAAATCCCTTTTTTACTAAGAAATAGACATGTTCACAAATTCTTGGACCATGAGCCACTAATTAAGAACATGTATATATTTCTGTGAGAATCTACATCCATTCGCCTCTGTAGATACTCCAAGGTAGTATAAACCTGTTACACATGGAAATTTATTCAAACATCAAGCATGTTAACAATAATTTTTCAAAACCAGGCTAACTTTTGTGGAGATATGTATTGAGCATACTCGAGCCTAATCTTTCCCATTTATCATTTCATAATTAGAAGGAGACATCAATGATGGTGTAAAATTGGGTTTATAATAGCAATGTTATAAAACTAGAACAAATCATCGACACGGTCAAGACACTAAGCTAATGAGTCACTGATCGAACTAGTTGACTCGGTGTATACAAAAGAATTTGAAAAAATATATTGTATAAATTAACTAATAATATTAAAACATTTTATATAGATATTGAATTTTTTCGGTCTACTATATTTTTTATCTATTATAATAATTCATACACTCCCTATTAAGCCCACAAAAATCTTCTATTGTTTTTCTTTGATTGTTAGTCATTTATGGTCCAGCCCATTATTACATACTTTTTTTTGCTAGAATTTTGTCTTCTATTAATATGGCCCATAGAACTTCTATTAATCCAGCCCATCATCCACTTCTTAACCCTAAGATACTAGTATGTTATCATCAACATCATTCAGCCACATTCAGCCACACACATCTATCGGCCTCAAAATTCAAAATCATCGTCTTCTACTCTTTCTTTCTCCACCACCTCCTCTTCGGTTTTACAACTTGTACGTAAAATACAGACAATGGATACTCTCTCTGTCTCATATGATTTTCCTGCTTTCCCTCTCACTCTTATTTTCGGTCGTCTGCACAGCTGTAGATCTGGCCAGTTCTAGTTGCTTGGTTCACCAATTTTATCCAAAATCGACCGAGTCATACCGATCTGTATCGAATTGCTTGTATCTCTGATCTAATGAGTCACTCGAACGACCATATGCCTGGTTTCCTGTCTGTCTGGTTCGATCGGCCGATCTGAATCGGGTTTGAAAACACTGCATAGATGCCACCCTGATATATGCATTTCCTGGAATGTTTCTCGCGTCATAAAAAGGTATCATATTAATACCTTCACTTCCAATTTCATAATAGAAAGGCATAACTCTCTGAGGAGAATTTATATTGTTAATTAACCAAAGGCAAGGTCACATTGTTTTTCACCAAAATTAGGAGCATGCCTTAATGGTTACACTGAGTAATTTGTTGCACTAATTTTAGTTTATGAGGAGCTAAAGAAATCATGATCATTGCCATCTTGGAAAATTAAGGAAGGTTCTTTGGCCTCAATGAGTAACGGAACTTGTAAACCACTTTTATAGTCATTCGGCCTTCTGGTAGTACGTACAAAAGCCCCTAAGTCTCTTTGTTGACCATTTGCAAGATCATTCCAAAAGGATGATACGTTCACATTATAGTTGACATGGAATGCCACGAAATGAGCAAAACTTAATGGATAGGATAACCAACATTGTCAACTATAATGTGAATATATCATCCTTTTGGAATGATCTTGCAAATGGTCAACCAAGAGACTTAGGGACTTCTGTACGTACTACCAAAATGCCAAACGACTATAAAAAGGTTTAAAAGTTCCATTACTCATCCAGGTCAAAGAACCTTCCTTAACTTACCAAGACGACAATGATCACGCTTTCTTTAACTCCGCAAAAACTACAATGAGTACTACTAATTACTCAGTGTAACCACTTGGGCATGCTCATAATTTTGGTGAAACAATGCGACCTTGACCTTGGTTAATTAACAATATAAATTCTATTCATAGAGTTTTGCTTTTCTACTTTGAAATTGGAAGTGAAAGTACTAATGTGATACCTTTTATGACACCGAGAAACACTCCAGGAAATGTATATATCAGGGTGTCTATTATGAATCCCTTTTTACACCACCATTGACGTCTCCTTCCAATTATGAAATGATAAATGGGATTGATCAGGCTCGGGTATGCTCAATACTTATCTTCATAAAAGTTAATATGCTCTTGAATTTATTGTTAACATGTTTGATGTTTGAATAAATTTCCATGTGTAACAGGCTTATACAACCTTGGAGTATCCGCAGAGGGCGAATGGAGATAGATTTTCACAGAAATATATACATGTTTTTAATTAGAATCGAATTCTGTATCCGATGGCTCGTGGTCCAAGAGTTTGCGAATATATCTATTTATTAGAAAACAGAGTTTCTCTAATCTATATTACTTGCTAAACACTGTTGTTATATATATCAAATCATTCTATGTTTTTGAGTTTTAAAACACTTAGTTTTTTTTATAAGCGGAGTATATTGAATTAAAAAAAATAACTATAAAGGGTCCGTTTGGTTTAGATTTTGATAGAATTGATTTTGAAAGAATTGGTTTTGGAAGAATTGATTTTAAAAAATGGAGTTTCAAAAAATTGATTTGTGTTTGGGAATGATATTTTAAAAGTCAGTTTAGAAAAATTGATTTTGTTTGGATGATAAAGTAAAATCACTTTTGAGGTGTAAATATGTAGAATTTTGTGGGTCCTACATCCAGAATCAATTATTCTCAACGGAAAAGCTAGAAATTTTTTTTTTCCACAAAACTCAGTTTTGACCCACCAGGAATCAATTATTTCCAACGGAGTTTCGTAAACAAACGCATGAACAGTACTCCCAAACGGAAAAAAAAGTGCCGTTTGCGTTAGGAATAATCCTAACCAAACGGGCACAAAAACAACTAGTTAGTCCTAGGCATCTCACTATAACCTTTCAACATGTGATGTTTTGTTGATGTCATCATCTTAGAATATTTATTGAACAAAATAATAATGTTGCCATTTCAAGAAATAAGGTGATGGCCAGTTTGAGAGTAAGAAATTATGTATCATTATTCTTGCACTAATTCATAATAATTGAAGTAAGAAAATTTTCCTACCTTACTCTAAAGACCATCTAGTAAATAATGAGTATCAAATATTAGTGGAAATCCAGCCCGTGAAAACAATCAAGCTAGAACAATAAAAAGAAATCACTTTGAAATTCTGGGGGTAAGAGAACGTATGAGTAATAAGGATGAATATGACAAGCAACAAATTGTAATTTCTTGGCTGCAGGAATGTTCTGAAGGCCACTATTGATGTACCCAAGTAGGTGAGTTCAACTTTTACTGTACTCACCTTGATCATCTTGACGAGAATGAAATGAAATTGTAATAATAGCACAAAGATTAGCCAATATAGGAACAAAAAAATTGAATTCACCCATGCCAACCACAACGCAACAAAAAAAATGGTTCCACGTATGTTACCTGGAACGAACCAACAAGAACGAGTTTCTACTTCAACAGCACCGAAGCAATAGGAAGCACCAAAGGACCGAAGCGATCTTGTAGTATATCACATACAAGCAACCATTGAAGCAAATGAATGAACCACCAAACATTACCGTGAGTCTCAAATGAAACCGAAAAAATAGATTACTTTAAACCGAAAAAGTAATGTAAGATTGGTAGAATACTTACCTGAGCTTGTATCGAGTTACGGGTGGAACAAGAATGAATGGCAGAGGAGTTCACTTTGAGTGAGTTGTTTGGCAAAAAAGAGAAAGCTTGTTTCAAACTAAAAATAATAATGACATTAAATTAACAGAGACTATTTTGTAAAAATGAAAACTTGAGTGCCTTAATAACAAACACAATGATATGACATCATTAAACCAGAGTTAATGTAATTATTGGTCCACGTGTACAGGGTTCCAAAACCCTTTGTTTTACATGGGTTTAAGAGAGACTCTCATGATTAAGAGCCCGTTTCTTATTGCTTTTTTTGCTAAAAAACAATCACCTTTTTAACCATAAAATCATTTTTTTAGAAATTTTTAGTGTGTTTGTTTTTGCTTCTAAAAATAATCAGAAGCAGAAATTTAGATAAAAGGCGGAACTGTATTACTTATATTTTTTCGTAACAAAAATATCCCTGATAATTTTTTAAAATTACTTCTCTTACTCCTTGACCTATTTCACTTCAGTTTCATCACTGTGCATGTTCCACGCTGCACAAGCTGTTCCTGACGCTGCACACTGCACGCTACACGCTGAATTTTTGATTTGGTTTGGGGCTTAAACTTTTGTAAAAATAATACTATCCTCTTTTTAGGGTATTCTTTTATTTATATTAAATAATATCTCTCTTGTATATGGGTTTGGGTACCCCAAGTACCCCTTATAGTAATTTTACAGAAAAATAATCAATTCTGCATGGTTTGTATCCAAACGCACTCAAAATCAATTTTTTAAAAAAATGATTTTTACTCGTGCATAACAAACATAAAACTGCTTCTGCTTTTCTTTAAAATCTCTAAAAATAATCACGAAATTATTTTGTAATAAAATCACTTATTTTTAATCTTAAACAAACTGGCTCTAAATCATAATGTTATTAGCTTTAAAGGGAATTTTAAATTATTCGTAAACGTATACATCAATTTCATAATGAATCATAAATTTAAAATTTTTTTTTTTGGTATGAAAATTTAAATTTTAAATTAGCAGAAAACTAAGGTAATATTCTTGATAACAATTAAAAGTAAAAAAATTAAAGGAAGAGGATGAGTACCAAAACCAAAAGTAATGATAAGGATTAATTTTTAGAAAATGAAAATTATAGTGAATAAAATCTTATTTTTGCTTTTAAAAATTAATTTTAATAGATAAAATACATTTAATCATTTGAAGTATAACCAACAGATGTTAGCACAAGTGGTTGTGGACTTGTGTCCCTTAACCAAGTGGTTGGGGTTCGAATCCCAACTTTTGTATATGGAGCGAGTTTCCGTATACTCCTGGTCAAGCACCAGGAAAAAAAATCATTTGAAGTATAGTATTTTCATAACTAAAACTTTCTTTAAATTTTTTTACAGTGAAAGTTTGGTTTTTAAGTTGTACCAAAATAGTTTGATCTTAAGAGAAAATGCCAATTTTTTTTACGATACTGTTACAAAAATGAAGATTTTTCTATTACTTAGTTTCTTTTAAAAAAGATCTTAAATATTCAGTACCACTTGTTCACACTTGACTATCCATTATGCAATTTTCTTAACATTTATTATTTGAAAGCCATTTTTGTTCAAACAAAATAAATATACATATTAACTACTCTTATAGATTTGTTCTTAGGCAAAACTACACTCTTCATTGGCGAAATTCAAGATGGATAGCAAGTCTGTTAGTGTGCTTTTAAGTAGCAGAAATATAATCAGGTGGGATGGTAGGAGTCGAAGTTTGTTTTAATTTAAACGATAAATTAAAAGATTGGCACTTTTATAATTAACATTGGATACAACAATAGTTTGAGGCATAAGGGTGGCCCTTATAACATCAAATGTGAGAAGCCACTGCAGAAGACCATTTCCAAGATGAAATAAGAAAAATGATAGCATATGCATATTATAATAATCAGCAGAGATATAATTAAATCCATAGTAGTCAGCATGTAGAAATATTTTATTTACGGGAATACAAGCAATACAGAAGCATAAAAGCTGAATTTTTTTAGTACATGAAAAAAGTTTATAGAATCAATGATTCAACATAACTCATATTCCAGCAACAACATTTGCTAGAAAGTGCCAAAAAAGGAAATTTTTACATATCTAGCATGCCGGAATGTTGAACAAAATGCAACCATGAAGACAACCAGACTTGTCTATCTAATATTTAGGAGCAATGTAAGCACTTCAAATGCATTTCATCCTCAAGTGACTCACCAATTTGATATCAATCCCTTAACCTTCAGGCCAAATGCCGTTTCCAAGCCATCACTATCTGTGCCAGCCAATCAAATCCACCAGTTTCTTCAATTCTTAAGCCTGTGGATGTTGTAAAAAAATGGCCGCAACCCTGATTATGACTCATTTCTTGGTCCAATAACTTATGACTTCATCAAGCAAATACACAAAGTTGCTTCTGAGGAAGTTAAAGTGCCTAGAATGAAGAAAAATACAGCCATCACATGCAACATATCACATCACAGCAACACAGAAGTTTCTAAGTATTTACCAGGCTAAATTAAAGGCTTTAACACACAATTTAGTATGAAAAGTAGCAATATTATTCATGCCAGACAGGGTGTCCTTCAGGCAGCAGGCATACCTTTGAGATCTTTGTTCGGCCAAAACTAAGTCCTAATGAATAACACCCTCATAGCATCAGCTAACATGCAAGCACCAATCTCAGGAGGGGGATTATGTCAGTCAGCGTATCAGAGAAAGAGTCGGTCAATCAGGGTGTTGGAGGAAGAGAAGCTAAACACCAGATCAAATTTCCTACATAAGTAAAGCAAAGCAGATATTAGAGATTCAGCAGATTGAGCTTTCTGGAAATCTATTTATTCTGCCCATAGATCTGTAGGCAGTGCTTGATACCATGATCAAATCTCAATCAGTAGGTAAAGAGCAACCACTGTTTTGGGAAGATGACGACACATCCAAGCTACATTCTAGAAGCAGGCATCAGGTGCTATGATTATTCTTATTGTTGTCGTCGTCGTCGTCGTTATTATTATTATTATTATTTATTTCAACATCTACACCACCTAATATTAACAATGACACTAGCACAAATTGATGATTTCATGACACTGACCTGATTAGGCACCTATAAATAAGAATGCACCAGATCAAGACTTCGGGCATGTCCATCATCAGTTAAATATGTATCACAAATCGATCCCTACATACACATGAGAAATCCTTTTCAGACTGTAAATCATTAGAATAATCTAGAGAAGAATTAAAAAAGCTACTGAACTTAGCTGCTTGCTTATTTGCCGTTTTCTTCAAATTTTCTGCTTTTAAGATCATATAGAATACAAATCAAGCCACAGTATTTAGTTCAGCAGCCAAAAAGATTAAAATAATAAATAAGAAGCCAAGCAATGCTACATCTTAGTCATACAATGAAACAACAATACCTCCACTCTAACGCTGTCTACCATCTTATTCTGTGAAGAGGATTTCACAAGAAATCCAACCTGAAGCAGAGTAAATAAAAGAAAAAGATAATTAGTTGGAATGAATAAAAAAGTAACGCTGCAACAAAAATAAGAATCAAGGTTGCATCCTGTACAAGAAACCAAAAGAATAAGATTAGAGGAATATAATGCAAACCATATCAGCAATATCACACTGGGCTCAGTAACGAAACTGCCATCTCAGCCTCATCTGCCAACTTGCATTCTGGACATCGAAAAAGCATCCTATGATCAACCAAATTTTCTTCTCCTTTTGTATCTCAAGTGAATTAATTCTTTCCTAGCAACCATCAATAACTCATTTAATTTTTCGGTGCCTCCATATAAATCCAAAGAAACCAAGCCCCTGTCCTGTAAATCCCTCAGAAGCTTTTCACTTTCAATATGATAATTTCCAGCACAGAAAGATTCAACAAGAACTGTATAGATGGAGGTATTGGGCCAAAGATCTCTTTGTTTCATCTCTTCATAAAGTTTAAAAGCAGCTTCAATATCACCATTAGCACAAAGGCCAGATATAAGAACATTGTATGCTGCAACATCAAGCTTCACATGATAATGTTCCATTATACTCTTCAATTCTAAAGCCTTTGCAACATTAGCTTCTTTGCAACTAATGTGCATTAAAGTAGTGAAAGTAGCAGCAGTTGGAATGATTTTCTTCTCAAGCATGAAATCAAGAACCCAAATAGCATTTTTGGTCTTCCCTGAACGTGCAAGCCCTCTAATAATAGCACTCATAGCAACATCATGGGAGCTGACACCAAGTGTTTTCATCTCATCTTGCAGCCTCATTGCTCCTTTTATACTTCCCACTCTACACATGCCATTGATTAAAGTGATATATTGTTTACATGTAGGAACAGAACCACTTTCCAACAAGGCTTGCAAAACACAATGAGCTTTGTCAAAAGCACAAGTTCTAATGAGTCCATTAAAAAGGGCATTGTATGTATCTACATTAGGAATAACCCCTAACAAATTCATTAGTTTTACCAGATCAATGGCTACTTTTATCTCATCCCTTTCACAGAACTTGGTAATAAGCATGTTAAATGTAAAACAATCAGCTATAAAACCTTCAAGTGTCATCTTTCTTAAAAATTTTACAGCAACATCCAATGATCCAGAATTACAATATCCAAGAATAAGAGAGTGCCATGTTAACCTATCTGGCACAAAACCTTGTCTGATCATGTCATTGTATAGCATAGAACATCTTGCCATGGCATGGCTCTTTGAATATCCATGCAGGAGAATGTTGTAAGTTGCTAAATTGAAGCATAAACCTCTACTACTCATTGTTGAAAGGATATCATTTACCTTTGACATGTTTCCCCTCCTTGAGTACCGATCCATAAGCACATTGAATGCAATAGTGTCAGGGCAAACACCTTTGCCCAGCATATCTTCAAAAATATACAAAGCAGCTCTTGAATGTCCTTCCTTAAGAAGACCATCAACTAAACTAGTGTACACAGCAGGATTTGGAGATAATAATCCTTTTTCAATCGCCTTCTCTGAAAAAAGGAGTGCAACAACCATTTTACCCTTCTTGCATAGCCCAGCAATAAGACTAGTGTATGTATAACTGTCGGGCAGAAAATTATTTGTAACCATATCATAGAAAAGGGCAACTGCATCCGATAAATTTCCCGATCTACATGTCCAAGTAAGTAATGTGTTGTAGCAAACATTATCAATGGCATAAGGAATGCAACGAAGTCTATGGAAAAAACTTTTGGCTTCATTAATATGTCCACCAACGCAAAGTCCTTTCAATAGACCCGCGTATGTCAACTTACTTGGGAAATGGCCTAAACTATTCATTTTATCAAACACCGAAAATGCTTTTAATGCATCACCAGAATTTCCATAACCATTTATAATGCAATCAAAAGTAACAGAGTTAGGATCAAGACTCATCCTGCTCATGTGATCCATAAAATACTCGGCATCTTCAAGTCTCCCACATTTACAAAAAGTGGCAACCAACACATTACATGTGAAGTGATCTGCAACATGACCACTGCGGTTCATAACTGCATAAGCATTTAATGCCTCATTTAGGTTTCCCATCTTGCAATAGTTGTAGATTAATGTTGAATAGAAAATGCTGTTCGGCACAAGACCAGCCCTATACATTTTACACATGATCTCCTTTGCATTATTTATCTTCCCCACCCTGAAAAATCCATTCATGAGCACTGAAAATGTAACAACATCAGGATTTACAGAAACTTTTAACATATGATCCAGCAACTGCACAGCTTCTGCAAGCAGGTCATTCTTACACAATCCATCAATCATTGCTGTATAACTTATATGACCAACTCTCACTCCATTCATCCTCATTCTTTCAAGAATTCTGGGAACCAATCCAAATTCAGCATGCTTGGATAGCCCATTTAAAAGAGCCCCATATGTTACTTCATTAGGTCTCAAACCACATGATTCCATCATATCCAAAAGTCTCAAAGCTTCACCAATGCTGCCCTGGCTACAATGCCCATCAATCAAAGTATTGTAAGTGATACTGTTTGGTGACAAATTAAATGACAACATCTCATCAAAAACTCGAGTAGCAACTCCAATCTTCCCCTCCTTAACAAATCCATTAATAAGAGTATTGTAAGTGATCTCATTAGGATACACCATATTCTTTCTCATCCTTTTCAACAGTAAATATGCTTTTGCACTCCTGCTTTCCCTGCACAAATTATCTATCAACACATTATATGTACAAACATCTGCTGCAATCCCCTTAGATGCCATGCAGTCAATCAGCTCAGATGCTGCTTTATACCTTCCTTTCTTGCAATACCAATTGAGCAAAGTATTATAAGTGACTGCAGTTGGAAAATAACCGCTTTCTTCCATTCTCTTCAAGAGTAAACCAGCACTTTTAAACTTCCCTCGTTCACATAAAGCATTTAACAATATGTTGAATGTAGCAACATTGGGACAAACCCTCTTGGCAAGCATTCCTCTGAAAAAGGACCAAAGCAACTCAACTTTCTGGTCTTTCACCAAGGAACCAAGCACCATGTTACAAGTATATACAGACGGCTTAAATCCCCGAAAACCCATCAAGTAGAAAGTCTGTACAGCATCTTCAACCATCTTTTCCCTTAAACAAACTCTAATCAGAAGGTCAAAAACAGCAGGGTTTGATTTGCAAATGGGGTATGTCTCCATAAGAGCACCAAAGACATTGTTCAAGCCAAGGGGCATTTGTAACATATATTCCAAGGTTGTTTTGGCAAAGTTGTACATTCTAGCTCTAACAAGTATGTGGGTAGTGGTGCATATGATATGTGTGACATGATTGAGCTCCAAATTGGGTTGCTTGATGACCCATTTGAGAAATTTCAGAGCCAATCTTCCATGGACAGGTCTAAGAGAAGCTAACCTATATTTCATACAGTTTAGTGATTCCCAACGGTGCACAGTGAGGAATGTGTATATACTCTTCTCCATATCCAAAACTATTGATTGATACCAAAGGTTCAAACTTTATGCTGAAAATCAAAAACAAAAAGGATAAAAACAAAGTGGGTTTAGAGAGGGACAGAATTACAGGTGAAAAAACGAGGTGGTGGAAGAGCTTACCTAGAATGAAAATAAAGCATACTACTGAAGGATGCTTCATCAACAAGGACTGAATGACTAAACGATGATTCATATATCTGAGAATAAAGCCATTCTCATCTCTTTCAGGTTTGTGTCTATGTAATTTAAAAAAAAAGAGTGAAATTGACGAAAATGGATTTCCGGCTGTAACTCCGTGATATAGTTTAGTTCAAGAGTCTCTTTCGGAAAGATTATTTCTCTTACTTTCAACTGTTTTTTAGCTTAAAAATTGTTTTATAGATAAAGTGCATTTAAGAAAGATTATTTTTCTTCATTTCAGCTGTTTTTTAGCTTAAAAATTGTTTCATAGATAATCTATCATGTTTAGCATTTTGCTTAAATTTATAAAAAAAAAATTAAGGAAAAAAAGTTGTTTTATACAATCTAGTTTTTTCTAGCTTAAAAGTATGTTTGGGAAAGCTAAAAAAAAAAAAAGATTATACTGATAATTAATTTTTATATAATCGATTATTGTGATAATCGATTATAATCAGAATCTATTTTTGTTTGGGTCTGTTTGCTGAAAAACGATTTTAAGGTAATCTAATTCCTCTGGGTGATGCAAAAAAAATTAGTTTTATATAATAAATTACGAAAAATAGTATGGAGTTATTTGTATAATTTAATAATATTTGTTTAGAAGTTAGTTTTGTAGGGGTAAACAAGGAAGAGAGTTTTGAGAATGAAAAATAATCAAATCACAACAATTTTAAGTTAGAAAAAACTAGATGGCATAAAACAGTTTTTTTCCCCAAAAAAACGTTTTTTTATAAATTTAAGCAAAATGCCAAACATGATAAATTATCTATGAAATAGCTTTTAAGCTAAAAAACATTTGAAATGGGAGAAAATAATCTTTCCCAAATACACTCTAAGATTGTTGTGATTTGATTGTTTTTCATTTTCAAAACTCTCTTCCCTGTTTACCCTACAAAACTAACTTCTAAACAAATATTATTAAATTATACAAATAACTCCATACACTTTTTTTGTAATTTATTATATAAAAGTATTTTTTTTTTTTTGCACCACCTAAACGAAATAGATTATCTTAAAATCGTTTTTCAGTAAACAGACCCAAACAAAAATAGATTCTGATTATAATCGATTATCACAATAATCGATTATACAAAAATTGATTATCAGCATAATATTTTTTTTCCAGCTTTCCCAAACATACTCTAACAGTTATAATTTTTTAAGTTAGTTTAGTGAAGATGTAATGTGAGTCATCCAATCTTAAATTAATAGTCGAGATTGTTTACCGCGTGGAAATGCATGGTTTCATTACAACAGGGGATCCGGATCCGAAATTGACTCAGTCGACTTTTTGTTGAGATGAGAAAACATGCACAGTGTATTTGTTAAAGATTATTTGAATAAAAAATCACTTTTTTTAAGGAAAAAATTATTTTTGATGAGTTTAACCGTGTTAGTTTAAGCTTTTTACAAAAATGATTTTCATGGTTAAAATAAAAAGCTACTTTGATTAGCTTTTGAAAAAAAAATCATTTGAAAAATCATTTTTATGATTGTAAACAAACATAAAATAGCTTCTTTTTTTTAATAAATAATCTCTAAAAGATAATCTCAAATTATTGAATGTTAGAATCACTTATCAGACAGCCCTTAATAGCAAGAAAAGGTTGAATTCACTTAACTATAACAATTTCCATTTTCCTTTAAAAAAAAAAAACCAATTTCCATTTTTTAAAATTATAAAGACAAAAATTTTTAAGGAACCAACATAAAAATTAATATCGAAAAGAAAAAAATTATTTAATTACATACATATCATATCATACCATATCTTTAGAGATGTGTCATAAAAGTGCAAGACCACAATCATTATTTAATATCTTTATATTAATTTTTTTATAACTTAATTTCTATCTATCATAAGTGTTAATTTTTAACATAATATATTTTATTATTTTCTTACTAAACATTTTCGTGCTTATATGTTACTTAATAACTCTCCTTTTATTATTTTCACTACTGGAGTTTAAAACTCATCACTAACTTGTCTCGACCTATAATTAAGGTTGCTTCTAAGGTGAGTTTTAGAACTAAAACTAATTGCGATAGGTTTGAGTTTTAGAAATTAGATTTAGTCTATTTTTAAGTCAGGTTTGGGTTACATTTCAGGTCGTCTCAACCCGGTATGGTATTCAATTTTTTTAAAAATTTATACCTTTTTACAATTAGGTACAAGTGTTTAGATTTTTTAAAAAAATTGTACTTTTTTACAATTAGGTATAAGTAATAAAACTGGTTAACTTAAATCAATATCCTTTTACATAACATACCTTAATTTTAGTATAATACTTTAATTTTATGATTTAGTTATATATAATATTTTCTGTCAAAAAAAAAATGTTATATATAATATTCAAATTTATACATTATGTCAATGTATGGGTTGACTCGAGTTTGTCCTCAACATCATTGAACCCATGCCTTGTGCCTCAAACTAGCCTCTTACATCAACTCAACCATCTTGACTTTGATGTAAATATTGTTGTACAATTTATTTTTATCTACTGTTGATCAATGTAAATGATATTGTATAAATTTTTATAATATATTTATATTAATAATATTTATGACTTGGTTATACATAATATTTAAATTTGTATATTATCTACATATATATTAAGTTGGTTTGATTCTAATTTAGTTATTACTTATTATTGATATCTTCAAATGTAACTAACATAGAAGATATTTGTGACCCTAGACATTCATAAGAACTTGACAATGATTTACTGGAGACACATAATGAAGACATGAAAATGAGGCAGAATACATATAAAATAAGGTGTGGTGGTTTGGGAGCAAGCTGGGCAATAACCAGTGGAGGTGGTTCATGGTGAGCTTGGTGATCCTGCGTGGATTGTCATTCTGATTCAGGGTTGAGCATGTTGGTAGCACAGCATAATGGAGAACAATCTGCAATATCCACCAAGTCAATTACTCATTTTTCCGGGGACTACTTTGCAATATCCACAAAACTAGTTCAACAAGTTGTCAGTCTTTATGATCTACCATTGATCAAATGAGTACCATTGCTCACTTGACTTTAGTGAGCACCATAGACAGACCCTTTGAAAATAGCTCCAAGGCTGCATATGTTTAGACAAGCATTTATGAACCAGTAACATAGCTCTGATATCTTTGTAACAAAAACTCAACAGTAACAAACTGCTAGTTAATTGCACATCTATTTGCTTTCTTGTGATCTACAAGTTGAAATTTCAACATTTTGCTCTCAAAATTCCCCCCATTATAATACTAAATCAGAAGTCTAATATTTACAAGCCGTTGTACACATAAATAGATCAAAATACAAGTAATCATTTCATACTTACTACAATGTCAATCATCACTGTCACTGATAGAAAATATAGACCCAGTAATTTGAGATTTGTACTCTAGTAGTTTTCCATCTTTAACTCTACAAAAAGAAAGTGTAGGACTCTTCTTAGCAGAAGCCCCAAGACTCCTTGAAGCTACAAGAAGACGTTTCCCAACTCTGGATCTTCCACTTTTGTTCCCTGAATTCTTGGAAACCAAGTCAACATGCAATGGAACATGTGGAGGTGTTGTGGGAGTGAGCTTTGGCAAGGAATCGATTTGTCTCTTCGAAAAACTGTGTCTTCTGGTCTTTGACTGAACTTCAATCTCACTATGAACAACTCTAGATGTAACATCTGAGCTTGAAGGGCTGTTTAAATTGTCAATCCCATTGAAACCTGAAAAATATTTATTGATTATGCCTGTGACTGATATCACTTCACTTGTACAGCCTTGCATCGACTTAGCACTTAACTCAACCGGATTTTCAACTTTATTCTCAGGCATCACACACTGACTCTTATTGGTAATACCAGTAGATTTGTCTTCAAATCTGTAGGAGCATCCTTCTGCCATTCCACTGGCTTCATTCTGCATGCAATTTTTATGATAATTTCCCTTTTCCATCTTCTGCTTCTTTAAACTATGATGGTTAGTAGTTTCATGGTCTTCCAAAAAATATGCAGGGGGGTGGAATCCTTCCATCTTCTTTTCCTCACTGTTGCATTTTGCATTATCCTCATTATTGCAAGTCATTAAGTCCCGAGGTTCTGAAAGAATAGCCATGAGAAATTCTTATGTACTCTGAGAGTTACACCAATCCAGCAAAAATATAACATATGGCACAGAAAAATATTACATGGCATCAGCTGAAATTTATAATTTCACATAGTAACTTCGAGAAAAAAAAAATTAAAAACCATTGAGAGTATTACTCCCATAGTACCTAGGCATTTCTCGACAGCCTGGGGTAAATTACACAGACTCTTTAAATGCCTCACTTCCACATGAAGAAACCATGTTCTTCTCATCCCAGGGAAAGCATACTTTATAGGCAGGGAATCAGGCAGGTAGTAGAAGCATGATTTTCTCTTGACCTGGCAGAAGATGTGGCAATTTGTTGAGGACAAACTCAACGCTGCAGAAATTCATAAATTATACATGGATACTAAAACAGAAAGTACATACCATTAATCCATTAACTTGGATCTCTCCTGTATCTGGTAAACATGTGAAGTGCACTCTCTCGAAGTTTCCTGCAGAACAATCAGTACACCAATTGCTTGTCATGTCAGAATCTACTTTACTCAAGGTTGAACTGCAATTTCATCAGTGTCGTGGATAATGTCAATGCTAAAGAGTAAGATTTTTTTTAATTTTACACACTCCACAATAGAGCTCATAAATGCTTGAATGTGAGTATAAAGTAAGATTTGAACCAACAAATAAATGCTAACGAGATAAAAATCTATGAGGAGATTTTAAGCACGTGCACAAGATTCCCAATATAAACAAACATTAAGAACAAATCATGTTTATTTGAAGAGACACAACTCATAAGATTAAGACAGACTCCTCTACATAGTGGTTTACTGACTTTTTTGGTGTGAGACCCTCAGTATATCCAGAAATCACTTTGAACTCTGGCTAATCCGAATCGACCGAGAATACCCATTAAAGAGGTGAAGCTCTTTTCCTGTTTTTCCATTCAGAAGACTCTGACTCGAGACCTTACCAAACTTCACTGAGACTAATAGGCCTTGATCTATAAACATCAAAACAAGCAAAATCTATATAACACAGTCTCACATCAAACAAAGTGAAAAATTCCAGTAGTAACATGCCACAGAGAAAACTAGAAACTATTTGTAACAACATATGGAGCCAGAGGTTACAGATCAAACACAACATGTGCACCAAGATATGAACAGAATCAGCAAAATTTTCAGAAGGGTAAGCTATTAAAAACCCAAAAACAAAATCTTTTGTTATTCTTGATTCGTACTTTTGAATGCTGAAGCTGTAATGTCATGAGGGGTATTGAGAGCAATGCGAGTGCCCAAGTTAGTGTGAGCAAAGACAACAACTTGTTCAGTCGCCATTTTTCAGTTCGGAGTTGCTAAGAAAACAAAACATCCCCCATGTGTTGTCGGAACGGGAAGAAAGAAAGTGAAGTGACAAAGACGAAGCTACAACATATTGGAAACAAACAGTGATGATGAAAGATGGAAACTTTGATTGAGATTGTCCCTTTTGATTTGTCTGTCTTTTCGGTTCATCAATGGTGGCGCAACCCCATTTTATTCCTTCTCTCTTTCTTCCATTCGTGTAAATCTTTATTGGTTTATTTTCTGTTTTTATTTTTCGTTTGAGTTGATCCATTTTTTATTTATAATTGTAAAAATATTATTATTTTTTTATGTTTTTTTTTTTTAAGGAAATGGAGTAGTAAAATTAAATTACGTTATAAAATTTTAAAAATAAGAAATAAAATTATAATTATAAATAATTACATATCCACTGAAAATAAAAATAGAAACGAACCAAACGTTACCATAGTTTTTCCACATCCCAAATACAAAGTAAAGAAGGAAAATTACATATATTATAAAGAAATAGAGAATTATTTTCTATGGTAAGTAAAACATAAATACATAGATTACATTTTTTTTTTTGTGAACCCGGCCACCTGGGTATCCTCCGGCGGGGAGCTAGGGACTAATTCCTCGAGGTACTGAGATCCATTTAAAGGACTGACCTCTCCCAACAGATACTCTTCCAAACACATAAGTCATGAATCAAATCACTGACCACATGCTTAAGAGACCCATTTATCTATCAATTGTGTCATACCATGTTGGTATATATCGATTACATACAAGGTGTATTGCAAATTAAAAAAAGTTAATTTGTAAAAAGGTATTTATATTATATTAAATTACTGGATCAACCTAGAAAGCATGAGTACGGATTCCAACTACACATGACACCAAATATATGGATATGAATAGAGTTTAATTTCTATGTATTATTGGTATAAAATAAAAGTACATGTGTCAAAATATTAGTCGATGTCAGGGTACAACTTTTTTTTTTTTTTTTAAGGGAATGTCAATGTAAAAATTTTACACTAACAATACATACTACTTTAATCCATATGAATATGACAAAGTTTACAAATTATAAAACACAGCGCTAGTAAGATACTCCATAGATAAAGTTAACAGCCTGGAGGTTTGCAACTTTGAAGAGGTATCCTTCAAATTGGAATGCATTCAAAACCCTGTAGATATTACGTATAATCATCATAAACCATAAATAATTGTGGTCTAATTCTTTCTTTTTTTTGCACAAGAAAACTATTACATTTCATTCATAATCAAGGAAGCAATACAATGTGGTAATTGATAAAAATCATGGAGACCAACTAAGAATTGAGTTGCTCTGGCTAGGCAATGGACAATTCAATTCGCTTGTCGCCTAATAAACCTCACACTAAGATTTGGAAAAGAAGAGAAAAAATACTGGTACTCTAACAATAGCACCAATCTCAGATAAATCTTCCCTAGGATAATTAACTAAATCCACCACTACCTTACAGTCCATTTCAAAAATGGCTTTCTCAAACCCTAGGCTAGTAACCCAATGGACAGCATGCAGTAAAACTGTGGCCTCACCCTCAGCAATAGGAAGACACTGAGGAAAAGATAGGGTCCTGGCTGCAATGAATCCTCCCTGAGAATCCCGAATACACATAGCAAAAGATGTATATCCAAGATCCTTAAAGAAACCTGCATCCAGGTTGCACTTGTTGAATCCAGGAGGGGAAAATATAAGCTGAATTATCAATAAAGGATTTCTAACATGCATGTTGAATCATTTGGAACACCCAATACAGATATAAATGTAGAATGTTCTTTTTCACTTCAGGTCTCAAACTTAGCTTCATTAAGTTTCACTTGAACAATTAAAAAAGAGTGTGAGTGACTAATATGAGCTGTCTTAGGTGTTGACCATCCAAACCTCATTTAGGGCCAGAGGATCATCTCTTCATGCCTGCACTGCAGTAACCTTTATAATGCCTAAAGACAAATCTGAGCGAGAGATCATGCAGTTCATTTCTCAAACAGCTAAAAACATGCTCAACTTTAGGTACATTTTAAAACTTTCATGCATTTAAGCTAGTGGTGGTCAACTTTTTCTTGACATCAAAGAGGATCTTACCATCACTGTCCATAATTTAAGCAATATAATGAGAGCGAATTAACTCAGCTTATTAAAATAAACAATAATAACTCACCCAAAAAAACAATGAGAGAGAGAGAGAGAGAACGAGTAACAATACATCCCTATATCCCAAACCACTGAATGCATTGGACTACAAGATCTGATTCTAACAACTAGTCTGAAGTTTAAACATAAGCAACATGTAATCAAGGAAGGATCCTGCGCCTTCTGCGTGGAGTCTCTCGTCTCACATACATTTTCTCAGTCTCATTCAGTGGTCGGGTTGATCCATCAGGCATGCTAGCAAATTTCCAGCCTCCACCACCTCCACGCTTCCCCCGGGATCCCAATTTCTCTACAGTAAAAGTCCATCCATCCGAAGGGCGTCGTCTACTATACTTATGGCATTTCACCTCTCCGGCCATCTGTGCACAACCAAAAGCACATTATTCAGTGAGTTGAGTTCCACAAACAAAAATATAACTAGCAGGGCATAAAGGAGGCTGACTATGGGTGTGAGGGGAGCTGTACACTCATCATAGTAGTAAGAATGTGTATTAATACAGCAATCAACATAAACTTGTGAGAGTAGATTAGACCACCACCATAATTATGGAGAACTAATTTTCTTATAGGAAAATATTTTGATTAAAACAAATAAGGAAACTGAAAAACAACCAAGTTTATATCTCACTAGGGAGGGCTATATGGATCAACTGATGCTATATTGGACTTAATCAAAACTGAATTTTCAGTAAATCTATTTAGAGCCATGTCTATGTTTAATGGTTTCTCCTAATGTTTCTTAGGTCTTAGTCTACCATTTTTAATCACTATCTTCCATTGGATTCACATTTCTCACCAGAGCCTCTATTGGTCTTCTTCTCACATCAATAAACCACTTCAGACAATTTTTCATCTTCTCAATAGGTGCCGTTCCAACTTTAACCCAGATATTTTAACTCCTAATCTTATATTTTCCTTTAAGTCCAATCCACTTTAGCATTCTAATATCCTATATATTTGTTTTTCATCTTGTTTGAACATCACTACCCAACGTTCACTATCATAGAACATTGTTGGTCTTTGAACGGTTGGATAAATTTTTTCCTTTGAATTATATATGCACTTCACAATCACGAATTATGCCCGAAGCATGTATCCATTTCATCCACCCAGCTTCAATTCTTTTGACATCCCCATAAATCTCCCCCACTAATTTGTCTGATAGATCTAAGATACTTAAACCAAGCAACTCATGGTATGATGTATTCACCTCCAAAACATTACTAACATGTGTCTTGCTAAACTTGCATACCATATGCATTGTCTTATTCCTACTTGACTGAAAACTCTAGATTCCAAAGCTTCCCTCCACCAAGTTTACAGTTCAACCATTCTCTCAACTCATCGATGCAAAAAGCATGAATGAGCAACCAACCCGTGAAGCCATGGACTTGCCAAATAAGCACCTCGAATACCATTCTAAAAAGGTATTGACTTAAAATTACGAGAATGCAAACATATTATTATAGGAAAATCTTTTGTTCACCTCCATGATCTCACACACTAGTTGTTGCCCCATCATATATATCTTTTACAGTTCAAATACATGCAATACAAATTTCTTTCTTCTCTACAGGCTTCCATGGGAAGCAACCTATTACAGGTTTTTTCTGAATCAATAAGGTTCATGTGCAGGTCTTTTTGTTTCATTCTGTATCTTCCATCCCTGCAATATGTATGCAGCCTCTATGATTAACCTACCTAGCATAAAACCAAATTGGTTCTCTAATATGCATGTGTCCTGTCTCAATTACTCTTTCCCATAATTTCTAGCTCCTCTGCAATTCGTACAATTTTGCCTCATTTTATTCTTGTAGATAGGTATTGGCGTATTTCCTCCACAAATCTGTTATTTTCTTAGATGTCATTGAAAAAACAAACGGAAGTAGAACCAAAGTTCACTTCCTTTGCAGAAGTCAAAAAACAAGCAAATGAAGGACCAAAATCAAATAAAATTGTATTTGATCACTTTTTTTTTTTAAAAGGCAAATGTTAGATTGTTAGTATTGGTTATGTTAGTGGGAGGGAGTTGAACCCATGACCTCCATCCTATTACTCCAAACCCTATCTCCCTCCCCCCAAACCACCAAGCCACCTTATAACTCCCTATGTGATCACTATTTCAGCAATATTCATGATCCATCAAATAATCTGGATTTTTTTTAAGGCCATAGATTATAGTGTGCTTCTTGCTGAACTTATATCCCATCTAAATTAGTGTGCTTCTTGCTGAACTTAGTGTACTCCAATTTTCATCTCTAAGTGTGCTTCTTTCTGAACTTATATTCAATATACTTCGTTTTTCTTCTTCTTAAATAGAAGTCATGTGATTACAAAGCTTGTCTCCATAACTCTTAACTTCCCATTTATTCCTCTATCGATTTTACAGCTAGGAATATATCATCTGCAAAAACCATGCATTGTGGCATGGACTCTTGGATATGCTCAGCAAGCACATCCAAGACCAAGGTCAAAAAGATAACCCTCGATGTTATCCTATAGGGAAATCATCTTCTGTGACCTTACCATGTGTTCTCACACTAGTATTAATCTCATCATACACATCTTTGATTGATCGATTATAGGTGATAGGAACTCCTCCTTCTCCAAAGTCTTCCACAAGACCCCTCTTGGAACCCTCTCATAGGCCTTTTCCAAATCAATGAAAACCATGTGTACGTCTTTTTGCTTCCTCTAATACCTATACAATCTTCAAACAAAGTATATTGCTTCCATAGTTGACCTCCCAGGCATAAAACCAAATCAGTTCTATGAAATGTGAGTCTCTTGCCTTAATCTCCGTTCAATTACCATTTCTCATAGCTTCATATATAGCTCATGAACTTAATCCCTCTGTAATTAGCATAGGATGTGTTTGGAACCACGGCCATCCAGGACGGAATCACGTCTAATTGGGAGAAGCTACTCTTTATAGATTCAAGACAAGCACATGTCCAACATGCATTGACGCATTTCCAAACTCCCACATAGTTTTCTACATCTCCCTCGTCCTTATAAATTGGGATTCTCGATTCATCTAGCATTTTCCCAAATTTATGAGCTAGCTTATACCTTTCTCTCTCAGGCACTTTATTTAGTCCAACCCTTTCCCCTTGTCTATCCTCTCCTGTGCTCCTTTACCTCAAGCTCACAAATTATGCGATGAACGACATAATGTTGGTTCTCCTCTTCAGTATTTGATTGCGATAATGTCCCATTTCCCTTGTTAAATAATTGTGAAAATAACCCTTCCATCATATCTTGATGTGCTGTTCCATAACCTCTCCTGTGCTCCTTTACCTCAAGCTCACAAATTATGCGATGAACGACATAATGTTGGTTCTCCTCTTCAGTATTTGATTGCGATAATGTCCCATTTCCCTTGTTAAATAATTGTGAAAATAACCCTTCCATCATATCTTGATGTGCTGTTCCATAATCAAGACTTACCCTCTCATCCTTAACGCATTTCACTTAATCCAAGTCTAATTGTGTTCCTTTCTCTCCTTTATAAAGTTTGTAAATATTTTGTTCACTGTCTTTGGTTCCTAAAGATTGGTAAAATCACTCACCAACTTCTTATCTTTCTTAGCTACCTTATATTTTTTCCCATTCTCGCCATTTGGTACACAAGTGTCAAGCTTTTAAAACTCCCTTTTAACCTTAACCTTTTCTTGCACACATGCGCCCACCACAAGGATTCTTTATCTCTAGATCCTTAGCATCTTGATTCACCAGGTGTCTCTTTTGCAGCCTCCTAATCCTTTTATCCACCGCGTCCCACATATTGTTAGCACTTCCTTACGCTTCCAAATCTCTTCCTCCAAAATCCTCCTCTAAAAGATAATTTGCTTTCATCCCTTTAATTCCCACCACTTGATCCTTGGAACCATGTCTTGCCAATTTCACCTTACTCTCATCTTGACATGGACATCCATAACCAAAACCAAGTGTTGGATAGTCAAGCTCTCTCCATGGATAACTTTACAATCCATGCAAGTTTTTCTACCCAATTTCCTTATAAAAAAGAAATCCTTATAAAACAAATCAATTTTAAAGCAAGAAAACCCACATTTGTATGTGATAAGATGTTCTTCTCGCTTCCTAAAACAAGTGATAGCGATTGTAAAATCAAAAGCTACCAAAAAATCTAGAATAGCTTGGTCCTCCAATTAGCTTCCCTTAGGCTATACCCCCAAAGCAAACCCCCATACCCCCTAGATTCACTCTCCATGTGACCATTTAGATCCCCAGATAAAATTAATTCCTTCACAATCACAAGATAGTTTGATTTTTTTTTTCCCAGAAGAAACAGAGTCTTGGTCACTGACTCACCGTTTGTCCATAAGTAACACTAAGCTCTAAATTAC
Source organism: Echinosophora koreensis (assembly GCA_035048595.1). Lineage (NCBI taxonomy): Eukaryota > Viridiplantae > Streptophyta > Magnoliopsida > Fabales > Fabaceae > Echinosophora > Echinosophora koreensis. Next base: position 6,583,207 of record JAPCYP010000004.1, read on the forward strand.
ATTACATTAACTATATTTGAACTTATGAGTAGTCAGCATCAGCAGCAGATAACATCATCGTGGAGGCTATCTATAATCACAAACAACACTAGTCCCACCAATATGTCATGCCAAGCAATCCCCATGCCCCATTCAGCATAAACAAAACTAGGACAAAAGTGCAAGTTCTATTATTCCACAATAATACAATAAGAGACCAAAGGAAAGGACTAAAATATCAATTAAAAGGTATGCTCTTAAATGGAAAAGCATAGACTAGTAGCCAAGTTAACTTACTTTCTTTTTGTTGAAGTTCATCTTCTCAACAAATTCTCGATAGAGCATTTCATCTTCCTTTTTGGAGATCTCATAATGTACTTCGTCCAAATCTTTGGTAATGCCATCCCATCCCTCAGGCATAACCTTGAAGTCAGGTTTGTAAGGAAGGGATGCAACATGGAACTCCCTATCATGAGAATTGAAGAATCTGCAAGAAAAACAAGTACATCAAATAACAAATCACTTAACCACCCATTTGAAACTAACATTATTATCACTTAATTAAATAAATAAAAATTGCATATAATTAAGTGAATGATTGAACTGACTCAGGGAAAGTATCAAGCAAGACTTCAACAGAATCATCAAGAGGGTGACCAAGCTTCTTCTCTTCCTCTTCCTCAAGCTCCTTGAGCCAAAGAATAGCATGAACCCTTTGCCTCATAATCCTGTAATCCTTAGCAAGCTTCTCAACAGTGTAAACCTCAGGATCCTTCTTGTGCAACCGATACATCTCAGCTTTCTCAGAATCCTTGAGGTAAGACCCTCTTGCACCAGGTTCCAGAACCTGATTCAACAAAACGCTCGTTTCGATCATTCTCTGTCTCCACCCATCAACGAAGACTTTGCTCCTTCGGTTCTCTGCTTCCAGTTCCCTCAGCTTGTCCTCCATCTCCTGTAAATCGGACAGGACCCGGTTCGAATCGGTTTTTTCTCCGTTGAAGTGGTCCCGAGTTAGACCGGTGGACCAGGTGGAAGGGGTGTCCCAACCCATGTCGTTTGAGGGCCCAAAGGGTCCGTCTTTGGGACCGGAACCGGAGGAAGAGGTTGAGAAGGTTATGGAAGGGGTGAGGTGGAGGCGGTTCTCGTGAAGGAAGGAAAGCCTTCTTGTGGCGGAGATGAAGCGGTGGATGGCTTGCATTGTGACGGCGGTGAGTGTGACGTTGTAGTGAAGGCGACGGAGAGAGAGGGGGGGAAGGAAGGGAAAGGTGTTGGAATTGGAACACCGTTTGGGAGGAGAGTTGGAATGGAAAGCAGTGTAGGTTAGAACAAAGATTAGGGCTATTCATGCTAATTCTGTTGTTTGGCTAAAATGTAAAATGATATTATGGAGGAAAATTATATTGAAATTCTTTCAAGTTTTTTTTTTTTCCTCCTTGCACTGTAGAGTATTCTTTCATCAATAGGTAAAAGACGAATCTCCTGAGATATTGTCAGATGCCTAAATGGGAATTCCTCTCGATAGTATTTTTATTTTTATACACATAAATTCAAAAATTGAATCCAAAACCATATGCTTAAGGTAACCAAACGCTTTTCACTTGGACATACAAACATTGGTCTTTTGAGGTTGGTTTAATTATTAGTATATTTTAATATTTAAGTTTTTATCATTTTTATCTTCCTTTAAGGATGATAAAAGTTACGAGTATAAGCAAATTTGAAATAGTCCAATCAACTTAAAATATCGAACCAAAATAACTTGAATCAATCACCCAATTAATTTTTTTTAAATTCTTTTATTGTATGACAAAACTATGGATTTTGGGCTTTTGAAGAAATCCTATATGATTTAAGACATTTTTCTAAGAGTTATATTATTTGTACACCTGAATTTGACACCCCGTATAGACACCGTACATTGATGTAAGTATGGGTAAGTATAGTATTTTAAGATAGAGTATATATATATAATATGTGATTATGAGGGGTGTCATATGAGGTGTCAAATTCAGGTGGTCAAATAACATAAGTGTTTTTCTAATTTCCTTCTCTTCTCTTTGTCCTCCCTCACATTAGACCATCTCCACACAAACCAAATTTCTTTCTTGCATCACCGACAACTTCGACCTTGTAGACTTAACAAAACTTGCAAATTGTTAAATGCCATGTTGATTGTATATTTGTATCCATCCTCATTTGTATTTAAGACTAATATGAATTCTTATGATTATTATGTATTACTATTGCGTTGTGTACTAACCAGGGACGGAGCCAGACCTAGGTATTAGGGGGGGCCAATTAGTACATTCAATAAATATATATGCATCAATTTTTTTTATTAATATACGCATCAAATTTTAATTACATTAGTAATATATCAAAATAAAAAACAACTCTCGTGCATGTCACAAAAATCATTTATGATTGAATCTACACTAAACTTTTCAATAATTAATTATACAACTCTAAATGTAGGGGATGATTTTTACACCATATTATTAATTATTTATATTATAAAAAAACTAATTATTTATATTATACTATTATATATATCTTTATTATAAAAAAAAAAAACAGGGAGGGCCACCGCCCTCCCAACACTTAACGTACGTCCGTCCCTGGTACTAACTATGATATCATAACTTATGATACTTAGATGTTATTTTCGATACGATACTAGCTTAACCTATACTTAAAATTTGTAATAATTTTCTTTAGGGTTTGGTTTGGCATTTAATTCTTTGGAATTTCCCAACCTTGATCAAATTATTTTGATTGGTTAAGGTTTCTCTCCCGTTAATCCATCCAACTCTACACGATTACACCCTTAATGAGTGTAATTTTTGAAAAAAGGGAAACACCGAATGTAATTAAGCCAAATATCAAGAGAAATCAATTTAATTTCTCCAGATTATTTTTTTTAATCATCTTCCTTATTTATTTTATGGACAATATTCATCTCAATACTTTTTTATCACCTTACTCGAACTTTCACCGCTATATCTATGGACATATCCGATCAAAGGCAAAATATATATATGTGTGTGTGTGTGTGTGATGAATCAATGTGTTTATCAAATTGTCTTGAAATGAATTTGTATTTTTTTCACAATTAAATATACTTATATATCGAAATTTACATCATTCTACTAATGATTTTGTTGTTCAATTAAATTTAATGCTTTTTATTCGTTCCCGTCTCAAATAAACCTCCAATATAACTAAGAAAAAAATAATTTATATAATTTTTAATTACAGAATTGAGGATGAAAACAAAATTGACAACTATAAATAATAAACAATTATTTAAATTTTGATGAAATGTATTTACTTTGATAAAAAATCATGGGTAACTATTGTGATGAAGTGCTTTGTAAAGGTGGAGCAAGTGCATCACAACGGATCAATCATGGTTGCGGCTTCTTTGTCGCTACCATAGGTCTGAAGCCCAAACTCTCGATTGGGCCGGAGGTTTGCCTTGGATTCCTTCATCCTGTATCTTACAACCACCACACTAGGGACTTCAATGTCTAGCATTATCTCAAGACCAACACACTCTTTTCTATTTTGATCAAAATATAAATAGGTTCCTATATCCAAAAAAATAATAATTAAATAGGTTCCACTATTTTAGAAGTGGGTCCTACTAATTTATGTGGATTCCACTTAAAATTTCTAGGACACATGAATTTCAACGAATAACAAAGAATGTATTGGAAAGAGCATGTGGTTAATATTTCTCTTATCTCAATCAACGTAGCAAGATAGGGGAATGTCAACATTTTCTGCTCTTTTAAAATTGAATAGCAATGTCCTACACTAGGTTTCATTTGCTGCATTCAAATGAATCCTTGATCCATTCCAATTTTTAAATAACCACATCATTAGCCATTCCAACCATATGTTATGTTTGGCCACCCAGCAAACCCAAGGATAGGGATGTAAATGAGCCGAGTTATTCCTGAAATATTCCGACTCGACTCATTTTTTTTAATTAAATAAACAAACCCAAGCTTGAGATTGGGCTCAATTACTTAAATAAGTTAAACACAAGCCTTACAGACTTGACATTAACGGCTAATGAATAGCTCGTGTGTGTGTGTGTATATATATATAAAATTAAAATTAGACTCTTTTGTTTAATTAAATAAACAAACCCAAGTTTGAGATTGGGCTTAATTACTTCATGAGTCAAGCTCAAACCTTACAAACTTGACATTAACGGCTCATGAATAGCTCGTGTGTGTCTGTGTATAGGTCTCTCTCTCTCTCTCTATATATATATATATATATAATAATAATAATAATAATTAAATTCAAATTATATATATCCTGCTTTAAAAAAAACACTTTTATATAGTTATAATTTTTTTTATGAAAATGTTTTTTATTTGTGAGTTAAAACATTTGGTAATAAATATGTTTGCAAAACAAATAATAAAATAATTGAGTAAAAAAACTAATGTTTCAATTTCCAATTCATTCTTCCTTTTCCTTTGCCTACTAATTGGTAAGGGTTCTTTCATTCTCAAATCAAATTATTATATATTATGGAAATATGTATAACTTTATTGAGATCGTTGAATTAATTATGAAGTTTCTTTTTTGTAGTAATACAAGTTATGAATTTTTTATTTAATGGATTATGAAAATGTAACAGTCTAGAATTTTTTAATTTCATATACCACATGTTAAACACATATTTCTATTTGTAGATTATATCATATAATATTAAAATATTTATTAAATAATAGATTGATAAACTTAAAAAATAACCTAAGAAAATCTTTATAAATACAAAAATAATTAAATTATAAATGAGCTAAACAAATCAAGCTCAAGCTTTTAGTTAGACTCTTTTAAATAAATGAGCCATACTTGAACAATCCATTTTTTTTTTCACAAGCCAAACTCAAGTTTCAAGTACCCGTCGACTCATTTACACCCTACCCAAAGGACTCCAGCATCACAACCCCCCTATGGGTGGCCCATGTGTCAAAGCCTCACTAAAACAATGCTACCAATTACCATTGATAATAACTTATACGAAACAAATATGTGAATAAATAGGTAATTGTATCACTTGTGACGGTATGCGGTGGAACCTACTCCTATAACTCACCAAACCATTAACATCAATAATAAAAGCATAGATTATCCTTATTCCTCTAATTATATTATTCTCTTATTAAAGTCATATCTTTGTAATCATCTAATCTCTTAAATTCCAACAATTCCAAACAAAGCCTTATGCTCAAAGTGGCTCCTAATCGGTTCAACTTCAACTTGATTGCCTCTGTGGGAATTAGGGGTGTTCGTGGATTGGATTGGATCTGTTTTGAGCTAAAAAATCATCCGATCAATGATGAAAATAGCGTGCGGTTTGGATTGGATCGGTTTGTTTCCTAAAAAATATCTGATCCGATCCAATCCAATTAAATGCGGTTTGAATTGGATTGGATAATTCGGTTTTTGTCCTACTTTACTTTTTTTCTTATGTCAAGTGTCCTTGCTACTTATTTAATAGTAGACAAAGGACAATCTTCATTTTAATTTGGGAGTTTGAGAAAAAATAATTGTTAATATTTTTTTAACATGTTCTTTTATGTTAATTCTTTATATCTACTCTCACTTATCCTATTTTTTCCTTGAATCGACTACAGATAAATTGTAACTAATTATTTTTCAAACTTACTTAATTGATTTCATATTTTTCATGTTTACTCAATTAAGTATATATATGTTATGCATCAAAACTTTTAGCAAAATACAACTTTAAGACATTAATATTTATTTTAATTAGTCTCATAAATGTCATTCCAACAAAAATATTAAAGAGAATGAAGGACATTAAAGTATGAAAAATAATGTATAAGTATGAGTAATACTATAATTTAAAAAAATATAGTTATATAATAGATCGGTTTGGATTGGATTGGATTTTACTAGAGGATTCAAAATCCGAACCAATCCAATAAAAAATTATGATTTTTTCAGTTTTCGACGATTTTCTATTTTTCGGTTCGATTTTTACGATTTGAATCGGTTTGGATCGGTTGATGAACATCCCCAATGAAAATGTAGCAAAGGATGTTGAAACTTGCACTCCTTCTCCAAAGGGTTTGAAGGCGTGGAACATTCTTCGGAGTGTGGTTGAAGAACTTTAAGATATTTATACGAGGCATGTGCGTTTTGTATTCAAACAATTTGTGTTTATACGTATGTACAATTGAATTATCTGTCACTGTCACTACTCACTAGCTAGGTACCCGGACAATAAATGAGCGAAAACCAAGTTATTTGACATTCTGAGTGTGTTTGGGAAAGCTGAAAAAAAAAAAAAGATTATGCTGATAATCAATTTTTATATAATCGATTATTGTGATAATCGATTATAATCAGAATCTGTTTTTGTTTGGGTCTGTTTACTGAAAAACGATTTTAAGATAATCTATTTCGTTTGGGTGATACAAAAAAATCACTTTTATATAATAAATTACGAAAAATGGTATGAAGTTATTTGTATAATTTAATAATATATGTTTAGAAGTTAGTTTTGTAGGGGTAAACATGGAAGAGAGTCTTGAGAATGAAAAATAATCAAATCACAACAATCTTAAGTTAGAAAAAACTAGATGGCATAAAACAGCTTTTTTCCCTTGAAAAAAAGCTTTTTTATAAATTTAAGCAAACTACCAAATATGATAGATTATCTATGAAACAACTTTTAAACTAAAAAACAGCTGAAATAGGAAAAAATAATCTTTCCCAAACACACTCTCTGTGTATAGGTCATCCCATATGTCATATCTATCTATTTACCTCTTAGGTAAAGTGTTATGCAATATAATGAGGTAAAGTACTAAGAAGATGAAGGAAAAGGTCAACTTGCTTTGGCGGTTTCATCTCCACTAGGTAATTCAACTCCAGCACGTAACGTAGCCCTTCTAGATGAGCTAATTAATTTCCCCAATATAACGTGCAAGATGTGAGTCTATGACATGACATGTCATTAAATTGTGATTGTGATTTGCTTTTTTATTCCTATATAATTCATAATTGAAACACAAACGTTAGATTTTGATAAGAACCCCAATCCTGTCAAATATTAATCAAAGATACGAATTACGTTTTGCGATACTACTATTATTTTTTTGAGTCCCATGTTTTAATTATTGTATATGTGATATTAAATAAACATTGTAAATAAATAAATAAAAATTAAGAAGATAAGGATAGATCATTGGATTGCAAATTAACTATTCTTTATGATGCAGACAGATGGAGCCAAAACGAGCACACGGTTCCCCTGCAATCCACCCACCCTGTTCTCACTCAAGTTGGTCCTCGTTGACTAAGACTACGTTACTTCTACTACGTTACTTCTTTGAAGCTATCATATTCAACCCAAATAATTGAAATCTGCTGCAAAGACTAGCCGGAAGCATACTTAGAAATTTTCTCTGACCAGTTTTTTTCCCCTTAGTATGAAGCATGTTCGGAACGTACTCCATGTGCTTCTTCGCGTGTTGCTGACTACTACTATTCAGTATTGAAAAGTGAGTTAACAATGCAAAACCGGTATATAATTATTAAGGTTTTAAATTATGATTGTGATTACGGTTGCGTTACAATTGTTGCAACCAGATACAAGCATATTACGATCAATGCTGTCCACAATCACAATCCAATGTGGCTGATACAATCGGGATGTTACGGTTACATCATGTGATGTGGTCTCATTTTGAAAAGTTGTATCTTCTTATTATAGCCGAGCGTAGCATGATTTTTGCGGAAGATAAGTAGCTTGAAGAAAGATGAAAAGATGATGTACAATGTAATCGAATAATTAAGGCTGTATTAATCGGGATTCAGTTCCACAACTTGGTGAAAAATTAGGATCAATTATTCGTTTGGCAATAATTACTTAATTTTGAAAGTTTGACTATATATTCCGAGTCCACAAATAATAAGGTTTTCATTAGAGTGGCAGCATTATAAACTAGTAAAAACAAATAACTGATAAATACCAAAAAAACAAAAAAACAAATAACTGATATAAATATGGTCGCAGGAATAAGAAAATACCCCCGTATGCATTACAATCAAGAATATGAGCAACCTTATATAATTGGAGCAACAAGAGGAAGTTGTTCTACAAGAACAATAATTTGATCGAAATAACTCACCATTTAAAAAAAATTAAGAGAAAGAGAAGGAGGCGAAATTGAATTGATAAATAAAAATAAAATAAAAAAGTAAAGCATATAGGCCTTATGATGAACTATTGTTTTGAAGATAATATGCATACATCATACAAATATGAACTTATTAACTGAATATATATATATATATAACTAGTCCACTAAATTTGTTTTCTAATATAACACGATCACTTTATAATTAAACATCTTTTCATAACCTAAATTATAACTAACATTCATTCCTTCTTAATAAGCATCATTGGAGAAGGTATTGACATGAGTTAGATCATGGAAACTAAAATCATTACCCACCAGCAATCCATCAGAAACCTCCATGCTAGGCCTGGAGGTACCCACAGTTGGAACAATATTACTGTTCTTCATATAGTCAAACGAGTAACCACCCTGCTGCTCTTGAAACATCAACTGTTGCTGATGATGCAGTAGTTGCTCCTCCGGTAGTTGTTTCTGCCATGGAAGCTGCAAAGCTACTTGATCATGAACCTGGTTATGGATTCTGCCACCAATTTGTGGCATTATTCTAGTACTTGTGTTATGGTGTCTGGTACCATGTTTGAAATTTAAGGTAATAGGTCCTTTATGGACCCCAAGTGAAGAAGACATGGGTGTGGTAGGACACCCTGTGAATTGTTGCACTAATGCCCTAAAGTTGGTGGTATTTGCATTGAGAAGTGTGGTTGGGGTTCTCTTAGAAGCTCTAGACCTCCTTCGAATTGGTTTGAACACATCACCAGTTGGAGTCATATGGGCAGTACTGGTAGGAGTCTTTGTGATCATCACAGTTGCATCAGAGGATCCTTCTTTGGGTGGCACCATAGCCTCAATATCCATGAGAGGTTGCTGATAGAACTGCATCCACTGCTCAGTCGTGGCAGTCATGGTATCACTGCTCATGGGTTTGGGAGTAGTTGGTGATAAAAGGTGAGGAACAGATATCAGTCCTCTCTATGACATGGTCCTTTATTGAAAGGAGGAATGAGGTTTGGTTCTATTATGTATACACGAGATATTAATTATTAGGTATTTTCGGATTTTTTGTTTTTTGTTGAATGTGCCTCATATCATTTATAACATTAGAAATAATAAGAGTTTTTTTTTTTTTTTTTTGACAAAAGAAATAAGAAGAGTTTAATTGGTATTCATTGTCAATATAAAGATTTTTTTACACTATCAATCAATCAATCACAAATCATGGTATGTGTGACTTATAAGATAATTAAGATAAAAGTCAAACATTTTTATGATTTGTTGACCGTGTCTTTATATTGAAAGTGAATACCAATTAAATCCAACTAATAATAGGTCTTAAAACTTTTTTTTTTGGAACCAAAATAGGTCTTAAAACTTAAAACTCCATTATTTGTACCATAATATATATTTACTCTATTTCAAAATACATATTATTTAAAAAGTGGTTGGTCGCAATGGAAATGAATTGTGTTTTCATGCAAATTTTACCTATGAGGTTAGAGATTTGAATTTTGGAATCGCCACTTTGGTTAGGCTTCACCCAACTATTACCCCCGGTCCGAGAGCTAGTCTCACGACTTTGATTGGGGAGATATCCGGTGTAGAAAAAAATACATATTATTTCGATATTAATTCATTCATATTTAGATATTTCTACTTTGCGGCTTATGGTTATTTATGAAAAGTAATAAAAAAACTTTTTCCTAAAACTTACGTGCATAAATTTAAATGTTAAAAGATTTAATTTATATGTATTATTTGTGAAAAGATTTGTCACTGTCAATCGATTATGAATTGATATATCATTAAAATAATTGACTTTTTATTATAATTATTTTTAAAGTTACATATAAAATAATTTGTGATTGATTCACGGTATAAAAAACTTACACTAATAATAATATATCAAAATTAAACTCCCAATTCAATAATAAGCCAAGAGAACAGGGTGAGAATTTGAGAATATCTCGTGTATATAGTGCCTTGTTATGGTCAAAGTAAAAAAGTCCAAGTTATGACTATACTTTTATCAATTGATAGGTGACAAATTTAAAGCCAAAGAACAGGGTGCTTCCAGGAAATAACACCCTAAGATCAATGACTATATGAAAATCATGACTAAACATCACATTTTGACTCCATGATGATCATTTGAGGAGGTCCTTTGTTATTGGTCAAAAAAATGTGCACTGTAAAGTTGAAAATGATATCTCTGTGCTCTTAGCCACCCACCCACCCACCCACCACACATTGTTCATTTCTGTTTTTATACTAGGCATGACCGTATATGGTATTTCTTGCTATCGTAGTAAGTAACTAGTAAAGGGGCCAATTCACTTGAATGTAAATCAAAATTACATTTACATTATTTAATATCTTTTTATTAAATAATTTTATCATAAAATACATCATTGGATTAAAAATATATATTATATAGATCATATCATAAAAGTTTATATTAATTTAAAAATCATTTAATATATTATTAATATAAGCCAAGATTAACATAAGAAAGGTGGCGAACACTCTAGCTAGTTGGGTAACATCTCGACCCTATAAGAAAGAAAAAGCAAGTTCGAATTATGGTGACAAACAGTAGTTGGGTTGCGAAAACAATGGGTTAACTCCCTGCTCTAAACAATCGATCGAGGATTAGTCTCATAGCCGATCTAAGGATTGAAAAACTTGCAGAGATATCATGTGAAGTGTGATGCCATTGGGAAGCCAAAAACCCAAATTATGGTTCATAAAAAAACATGAGTCATATTTTTAAAATATATGAAAAAAAAAATTATTTGATTCTGTTTCATTAATGCTTTTTTTTCCCCAAAATTTGATACAAATGATCAAAACACACCCGTTTTTTTTGAAGTACACACCCTTTTATTGAATCTCACAAAATTATATATATACTATTGGATTACAAGTTTCTATTAGATAAATCATATCTACAAATTTTTTCATTTTTGTAAGCCCACGTTTTTTGCAGTAGCACTAACAAAAATTGACTGTGAAACAGATCAACAAGAAATAAAGATATGTAGAGATTAAACTAGTGTTCAGTCACTTCTTGCGACCTTAACTTAATTGAGTATGACAATTGCAACCCAAGTCGTTGTTGACCAAAGTTAAGCGAATGACTCACTTGAATACATTACACATACATTCCAAATATCTCTCTCTAGCTAGTAGCTAGTATATATTTTTATACACAATCAATTTTTTTAATCCATGTAAATTGAGGCTCATTTGGATTTAGTTCCTCCAAGTTATTTTTGTTAATATTTGGTTTTGATGCTTATCCAAAAAAAAAAATATATTTGATGTTGATAAGTTCAAAAGTTTTAGGGAAATGTCTCAATCATTAGGATGAGTATGTTAATTAAGTGCTAATGTGATTAACGAATTGTCATACTGATACGATGACATGGCCAAAAAATAAATTTTTTAGTTCCACGTTACGATTTTGTATATTAATTATATATTTTTAATATTAATATTTATTTGAAAATTTTAAAATATTTTTATTACTATAATATTAATAAAATATTAAAAAACATATCATGGAAAAAGTTCATCAAAGAGTGTGTTTGGAAAAAAATAAATTTTCATATTTCAACCGTTGTTTAGCTAAAAAGTTTCATAGTTCATTTATCATGCTTGGGTCTCTAGCTTAACTTTTAAAAAAGCTTTTATTTATTTTTTTTAAAATGCTGTTTAAAGCCATCCGAAAGATTTTAGCTTAAGATTGTTGTGATTTTATTAATTTTCATTCTCAAAATTCTCTTCCCTATTTACCCCTATAAAACTAACTTCCAAACAAATATTATTAAATTATACAAATAACTTCATACCTTTTTTTCGTAATTTACTATGTAAAAGTGTTTTTTCCACCACCCAAACAAAATAGATTATTCTTAAATAGTTTGTCAGCAAACATACCCAAACAAAAACATATTCTGATTATAATTGATTATCACAGTAATCGATTATACATACAATCGATTATCAGCATAAACTATTTTTTTCAGCTTTCCCAAACGCACTCTAACACTTTGTTTTGTACAAATTAAAGGAAAAAGAGAAGAGAGAAAGAGGGAAGAGAGAAAGAGAAGAGAAAAGGAGACTTTCTTTGGTTAGGTAGAGAGAAGAAAGGGGGAGGAGAGAGAAAAAATGGTGGGCCCCACCACTTTTTTGTTCTCTCCAAGTATGAGATGAAAGAGGAGAGAAAGAGGGAAGAGAGATGTGCAGTTCCATCTATACGTCTAAAATACAATTTTTTTCTCTTCTCTTTACTTTAGGGAGATTTTTTGTCTTTTTAAAAAATAATATCATTTTTCTCTTCTCTTTCTACCCAACCAAACAAAAGGGAGAGAGGAGAAATCATTTTTTCTCTTCTCTTTCTCTCATATCAAATAATATAAGTTCTACTTTCTTTCTCACATGTTTCTTTCTTCCCACTTTCTTTCTCTCCTATTTATTTCTTCCCATTTCATCAATGCAACCAAACATAATATTAAAAGTCTTGTCTAAGTGAGTCTATATAATGAGTTACTCAGTTTGTGTAGGGACACCTAATTTTTCTGTTTTTATCTGTTTTGAGAGAAAGTCCTTAAAAGGATCATCCTCTTAACATGTGTGTTTATTTTAGATTAAATTACCAATTTTTGTCCCTGAACTTGCAAGACGATGGCAAGTTGGTTGCTCACATTAAGAAATAAGTAAAACATCGCTAAATTGGAAGAAAAAAAAAATAGATCAAACGTCCCTAAATTAGTCTAATTTGGAGAACATAACGTAATGAACGTTCTTCAATTTGGGGGACATTTTTGCCTATTTTTTCATTTGTTTTCGATATTTTCAGTATAAATTTTTTAGAACATGAAACAAAGTAAAAACAATATAACAGTTTTCTAATTATTTTTTAAAATAGAAAATGAAAATAAGAATAAGAATCTAAAACAAAACAAAGAGGCCCAAATGTTATGTTTCAAACACAAAATTGCAGAAAGCATAAAGAGGATGTGTTTTTTGTCCCTCTTCAAAACATTTATACAAATATAAAATCTTTATTATTAAAAGGAAGGAAGTGATTGGGGGTATATTTGTAAAATCACTTGAGAATAATAAAGTTGTAATTTGCTACAATAATCAATTTTAAATATATAAAAGTAAGGTGGTGTTGGGGGAAAATTGTAAATTCATTTCTAAAAAATTGTAATTAAATGTAAAATTGTATCTCTTCCATTCAATACATTTTCTATTTTATTTTTTCTAGCCAGAGAACACTGAACAGAACAGTCAAGTTTTGTTTTAAAATAAAATATTAATTACTGGATTTGTTAATACTAAACCCTTCATTAACCCAGCTTTTGGGAAGTTATGGGATTATTCACAATTTGGCTACAGTCTGGAAGCAGTACTTTTTAACGGCTACTCCCTTGATTATATATCCATTCAATAGATTTTTTATTTTATTTTTTCTATCCAGAGAACACTGAACAGAACAGTCAAGTTTTGTTTTAAAATAAAATATTAATTACTGGATTTGTTAATACTAAACTATTCATTGACCCAGCTTTTGGGAAGTTATGAGATTATTCACAATTTGACTACAGTCTGGAAGCAGTACTATTTAACGATTACTCTGTTGATTATATATTAAAATTATAAGGTATAAAACTAATATAACAAACATTTAAAAAAAACACTATAGAGTGGGACACTTTTTGGTACTTCAGTAACCTTTAATAACATAAATTTTAATAAGTTGATGTAATTTAATAATTTGATAAAAAAAACACCTTTTCATGTAAAAATCATTTCTAATGAATTTGATCGTATTTGTTTAAGCTTTTTATAAAAATGATGTTTTTAAAAAAATTATTTTTATGGTTAAAATGAAAAGTTACTTTCATTAGCTTTTGGAAAAAAGCACTAACTACGCTTTAAAATCTCTAAAAGAAAATCTATAAATTATTGAATGTCAAAATTCTTTTTTTAATCCATAACAAACAGGCTCATAAATGTATAGAAAAAATCATTTGTGCAACCATACCACGGTAGAGGCAAAGTTATCATGATTTGAAGCCTAAAAATTTGGCTTATAGTTAATTTCACTGAATCTTGGCAGTTAAATGACCAAAGACAGTAACAATTATCACATATTAGATTTGTTTTTCATATAAAATATAAAAATAAAAAACTCAAAAAAGTTATATAAAAAAATATACAAAGTTTTATATGACCGGGGACTTAATAGTATAATACTATGTTTAAAAATTAAATTGAATGAATAATAATATAAATTAAAAACTAATGCATGATTTCAACAAAAACAATCTAATGAAAAAAATGAATTTGATTACAAGAAAATTTCATATATATTAAGGTTAAATTTTATAAGTAATGTTTTTACCTTTTTGTATTTAAAAAAAATAGTGTAGACAAGTCGAAGATGGTCATGGACCACACCAAGCTTAACCAATTTAATTCAACAGTTCATGATAAACATGAATGGAATAGACCTAAAAAAAAATAGGAGTATGACTGATGACTTATAAGTATAATATTATGTTGTAAAAAATTAAATTGATTGAATAATAATAAGTTAAAAAATATAAAGCACAGTTTTGAAGAAAAAAAAACTTCTGATGAGAAAATGCATTTGAATCCAAGAATATTTCATATATACAAGGTTAAATCCTATAAGTTATATTTTTGACATTTTTGAAATTACAAAATTAGTGTAGGCAAGTCGAAGACGACCATAGACTACACCAAACTTAACTAGCTTAATTCAGAAGTTCATGTCAAACATGAAGTTGGTTCTTTCATATAATTTAAGTTACTCTTAAATTATTATATTTAGTAGTAGTTTCACATTATATCTTACACTCATTAATTCATCTTTCTCTTTTTAAGGGTTTTCAACGAGCAACTTTATATTTAAATTTAGGTTAAAGTAATCTTTTGGTCCCTATAGGTGACACTAATTTTCAATTTGGCCCCTATACATAAAAAATTATTAATTTGGTTCCTATACGTGACATTGGTTTTCAATTTGGTCCTCACCGCTAATTGGTCCCTACATGTGATAATAATTTGTAATTTGGTCCCTTTTATATAGGGACCAATTCGCATTGAGGACCAAATTGAAAACCAGTGTGACGTATATGGACCAAATTGATAACTTTTTACGTATAGGGACTAAATTGAAAATCAGTGTCACGTATAGGGACCAAAAGATTACTTTAACCTTAAATTTATATATGTGTCAAATGTTTTTTAGCCAAAATAATTGATTTCGTACATATAACTAAATTTATTTCAAAATTTCCTATTTCGAATATAAATCATAAATAAAGTTTTATTTTTTTAAATGACTCATAAATAAAGTTGTTATTTAGTTTATTATTCAAATATTTTGAATTATAAAATATAAAATATAAACAACTCCTACATATTTAAGAGTCCAAAACACAAACTACACGTTCAATAATTTTTCATTTCAAGAACTGAATAACTATTAATTTTAATTTTCAATATTTAAAAATAACTATCCAAACTAAGTAAGTAAATATGCATAATATGTCCGTGCATCGTACGGATACAATGTCTAGTTACGTTAAAAGTAATCAATATTATATAAGTTTAAACAAAATTACGTTAAATTCTTCATACGCATATTATATAATGTGTTGATTTCGTACGCATATATTATATAAATTTTAAAAACAATTACGTTAGAGTCTCAATTTCAAAAACAAGTTTGATAACCAATGTGTTGATCTCTATAAAGATTCGATGCCGTTTTACATGTTTCTTCAATCCCTTTCCTCTATTGCACGTGTAAATTTGATTAGAATTTTTATAATTGTTACGATAAATACACATATAGCAAGTCAAAGTTCTGAAAATTCAATTCTCTTTCTCCATTATCGTAACAATTAACTTAAACTGTTCTTGAAACCAGCACATGGGACGGAAATTTTATTCTAAATCACTCTTTGTTCTATATTTTTTATTTATAGGTCTAAGACTCTGGTAAGAAATCATATTAGACCCCGACTAATTTGAGTTAAATCAGGAAGACACATTACGCTTTGTTTGTTAAAGTAGAAAATGAGAATAGAGAAAACAAAAAGAGAGAAAATGAGGAGAAAACGTATTTTTCTCTTGTTTAGTGGAGGTGAGAAGTAGGGAGGAGACAACAAAATTGGTATGATCCACCTCAATTTTTTTTCTATCCCCAAATGAGAAGAAAATGGAAGGGGAATGAAGTGTTTCATGTAAAATGACTTTTGTACCATTTTTTTGGGTTCTCATTCAATTATTTAATAAATTTAAATAAATTGAATTAAATTAATCATTTATTTAATTGAAATTGAAATTGAAATTGAAATTGAAATTGAAATTGAAATTAATAAAATAATTATATTAAACTAATAAATTTTATTAGTTAAAATAAATTAAATAAATTAAATTATTATTAATTATTTAAATTAACTTAATTAATAAAATAAAAATATTGTATATTGATTTTTTTAGTTAAGGGTATTTTTGTCTTTTTAAAAGCAATTACATTTCTCTCTTCTCACTTTCTATCCAACCAAACAAAGGGGAGAGAGAGAAAACACTTCTTTATCATCTATTTCTCTCATATTTCTCTTATACCAAACAACACATCAAATCTACTATATTTCTCACCATTTTCTCTCTTCTAATACTCTTTCTCACCTCTTTCTCTCTTCTCCTTTTCTTCTTACAACCAAACAAAGCATAAAGATGACAAAGCTCTCCCAACACCTATTTTTCTATGCGCACAACACTCGCACCTGAGACTTTGTTTAAGAAGAACCAAGCTACTTGTTACTAGGATCAACATGCATTGGTTTTGTTTTGTATTTTTGGTAGAATACCCCTTTTGTTTTTTTCCTTAGAGGAATAATAAATAACAAAACTTGGCACTTTCAATTTGGATTGAAGTTTTGAAGTTGAACCATAGCAAGTGTAGAACCCGAAAATATTGCAAGGCAAGTTCATTGGTGGACCCAAAATTACTGTTATGAATGACGTATAGCGTATAGGATTACAAAATTGGGCCGCCGTCTTCAATACTCAAAAGTTGATGGATGGATCTTCTTAAAATGGTGTAAAATAATGTTGCATTGATATTTTATACATGTTCAATAAATAAGTCTTGTAAACCTACTCTATTTGATAACTTTGTATAAAATAAAAATTTAATAAATCTTACCTTTAAATCACATAATATTATGATCATGCATATCAAACTCTAGATAAATTAAATATTCTTTGCATGTAAATTTACAGTCAATAATTATTTGTATTTTAAAAGAAGTGTTATATATTAACCAACATGTGGTTGGTTCAAGTGATAAAGAGCTCAAACCCCTTAAACAAATAATCAGGGATTCGATTCTTGACTCTTGTATATGAAAGTAAAACCTAGTTGGGAGGAGACAACCCTTAATGTTGTTCAGGTCCCCCCAGATAAAAAATAGTCACTATTTACAACGATAGATATTTTGTACTAATAACATGATTACCCAAAAA
This sequence comes from Echinosophora koreensis, assembly GCA_035048595.1. Lineage (NCBI taxonomy): Eukaryota > Viridiplantae > Streptophyta > Magnoliopsida > Fabales > Fabaceae > Echinosophora > Echinosophora koreensis. Next base: position 6,600,963 of record JAPCYP010000004.1, read on the forward strand.
AGTGTTATATATTAAAATAAGATTATAGGATGAAGTATCAAATAATTCTTACATATCATGAAATTTTATGAATTCAACACTTTGTTACTGAATTTCAAATAATCCACTCATTAGGTATACAACTCATTTAAGTATACAACTCCAGGCAAGGATGGATTTGGAGACGCTTGAGCTCCCCTTTAACACCCAAATATTTAAACCTTGATGCCACCTGAGGCCGGAAAAATCTCATCAACTTGCTCTGCAACTGGACACATACACAAATTGTTGGTGTAAGCCCAAGAGGCCAATGTTTTTCCTTTGGACTTATATTTTGTATTTTGCTATATTATTTATCATATGAGGCATTTTAGTTTATTATGTTATTTGTTTAACCGTAATAAAGTCCTTAGAATAGAAAGTTCTATTTAATAGAATATCAAGTATATGATTTGATAGTGAGACACTATTAATCAAGAGAACTTTATTTTTAAATATCCATAGTCGAGTATTATTATTAATAAGGACAATAATAATACATCGAGACTATTATGTGTGTGGATTGATGACCACGTCTCACGGGTCATGGATGAGATATTAAGTCACACACATAGGTACACATTAGAGTAATGATGTACCGGACTGACCCGTCGTGAGAACACTACATGGAACATTATGTGAGTGTCATAAGTAGTTCTCACGGTGATAATAGTGTATGCAATCCTTTGACTTGAAACCACTGCGATCCCTACATGAGGAGTCGTGTGCTTTAATACCGTCAAACGTTATCTGTAACAGGATAATTATAAAGTCGGTCATTGGGTACACCGCGAGTCATGCAAAGGGGTGTGAGTGATCTAGATGGGATGTATCCCTCCAACATAACAGGAGTAACATCTGTGGGCTCCTTGATAGAGTGGGACTATAAAATGCATGGCCTTGCTGAAATGAGTCATTATAAGATATTGACCTCGTTTAAATATTAAGTCTACTCGGGTATCAAGGAACATAATATTACAAGGGTAACATATTCTATGGGTTGTGTTCAATATAGATATAAGGACAAAGGGATAATAATATACATTAACATTGGTCACGGAAAGGTTACGTCAAATCACTGACTTTCTCATTACTTGGGTAACAATGATGTGTTGCTAGACACCGCTCATTGTTTATAATATTATGCCAACGTTATGGGAACCTATAAGGTCATACACTTAAAGAAGATAAATCAGAATGAAAAGAAATTAGGTTATACCCAAATTTTTATTGGGCCATGCTAATGACAGATGAGCCCAGGAGGGCCAGGTTAAACCTTTTTGCATGCAAGAGACGCCTACCTATAAGTAGCAGCGAAACAGTGTTGACCCGTTACGCTATCATTCTGGCCGCACCTAGTACACTGTTTACGTGTAAAAAGAAACATGCCGCCGCGTCTCTTCTTGCACCTAGCAATGCTTAGAGGTGCCATTCTGATTGAACACATGAGACGTGTTCATCTGTTCGTGTGGACTACGTAGAGGCATTGCTAGCTCGTGCAGTGCTAGTGATTTGCAATGTCTGAAATCAAAGGTCTGCGCTTCAAGAGGTAAATTTTCGAAACATGAACCATGACCATTCGCAAAGATTCTTGGTAGGAATTTTTCCGTTATGCTTGTTTGATGCACAAATTCGCAACATAAATGTACCCCTACATATGACTCCATGGATTAAGTTAACATAGATGAGTTAAATTTGTAAGCGTGTTGGAGAGGAGAGATCGCTAGACTACTCCAATCTAGGTACACTTACAAGTGAATGGAAGCTAGCTAAGGAGTGCAGGAACTGAAGGAACAAGCACAAAATTGGAATTACAAGTTCCAGAGAAACTCATCTATACCCTCAGAAACTGAAGTCTGTGATTATTCTCATTTATTTCATGTTATTCTACAACTATTTCAAGTATTGTAGTAAGTCTGGGTCTTCTATATCTTCTGAGAAGTAAAGAAGAGCATACAACACTTACAGAAGAGAGAGCCATGCATGCACCAGCAACCCATGGTGGCAGCTTGATTCCCAGTGAAGGATATAAAACCCCAGCAGCAACTGGTATAGCCACAAAATTGTAGGCCATTGCAAACACATAATTCAACCGAATACGAGAAAAGGTCTTCCGAGAAAGATCGATGGCTGTGATCACATCTTCCAAGTTATTTTTCATCAACACATAGTCAGCAGCTTCTATTGCAATATCTGTCCCAGCCCCAATTGCCATACCAACATCAGCAGCAGCTAATGCAGGAGAGTCATTGATACCATCACCCACCATTGCAACTAAGCTTCCATCTTTTTGGAATGAACGAACAACATCTGCCTTTCCTGCTGGCATAACCTCTGCCCTAACATCTTGAATGCCAACCTGTCACACGACACATTTATCTCAAGTTTGACAAAAACATCAATTTCTATTCTATAAAATTTGTGCAGCAACGCTGTTATACATAAGCAATGATTTTGCTTTATGACTACTTATAATTCACAATACAGAGTTCCGGGATTGGGAAATTAATAGTTACAAATTTCAAATCATACTGCAGTTATGAGTAACAAAACCAACTGTAGGCCTGCTAAAAAACATAATACTAGATTATAGATAAAATCATACTTTTTCTTTGATCCATTGGTTCCAAATATGCCTGTCCACAGATCAATTTAATTGTCCAACTACACACACCAAAACTACGATAATGCATGATAGCCTTGAAATACAAATATATACAGACCTCCTTGGCAACAGCTCGAGCTGTTCTCCGGTTATCTCCTGTAACCATAACAGGTGTGACACCCATTTTCTGGAGGCCCTCTATAACTACAGAAGCTTCTCTTTTTAGTGGATCTGCAACCCCTAAGACTCCAATTAATATATCATCATATGCTACCAATATCCCTGTCTCTGCACTTTCTTCCCGATCTACCACAAAATTTTCAACTTCAGTTGAAATATCTATGCCACTTTCCACAATTAGCTTCCTGTTACCAACCTGTTGAGGACATACACCTCTGATAAGAAACATCGGAAAATACGAAGCCAATTCCACTGTATTTATAGATAAGGACAGCAAGAGTACAAGAGTAAAAAGACACTACCAAAATACGCTTCTCATCAATAAAGCATCGGACACCTTTTCCTGGAAGAGCAGAAAAGTCTGACACGTCAAAAAGCCACCCAGACTTCAACTCCTTGCCATCATTTTGGGTATCAGTAGTAGCAGAGGAGTCATCAAAGAAATGAAAATGACGTGCATATTCTATTATGGCTTTTGCCAGTGGGTGTTCACTGCTAGCCTGAATCATAAAAATAAAATGGAATCAAAACAAGTTATAATTGATTCCTCTAGTAAGTCTCACACAAGAAATAGAATGGTGAACTTTTCTGACAATCAAGCATATAAGAAGAAACAGTAAATTTAAATCTAATCGTGTTCGTCATGCCATGACAGTATGCCATACTATTCAAGAAGTTAAGCTGTCTGTGAGGGGATAAGAAATGTAGAAATATCTCTTATAAGTCCTCTATAACTTCACCTGCTTCTAGGCTCTGAACCAGATATGTAACAAATGACAACGTTATAAACAGACAATAAGAATAAAAAAAGTAACAACCATCAAGAAATTGGGACTCACCTCTGCAGAAGCCACCAATTTAAGAAATTCTCCACGTTCCATTCCCGTGAATACCTTAGCAGTAGTAACAGTGGCTTTCCCCTGAGTCAGAGTTCCTGTTTTATCAAATATCGCATACTTCACCATCTGAGCCCTTTCCAAGGCATCTCCTCCTTTAATTAACACTCCATTGTTAGCCCCAACCCCTGTTGCCACCATGACAGCCGTTGGTGTTGCCAAGCCAAGTGCACAGGGACATGCAATCACCACTACAGATATTGAGAACATGAGGGCAAAAACAAAGTGATTTCCATTTTCTGGCAGCCATTCTTCTGGATAAGCCCCAATAGACCCAGCAATATACCTACAGAGAATCAACCAATACTTTTAGAGAATAATAGGGATAAGCATTCCAATCACATTAGAAATAAACTTTAATCAATATGCAAAAACCAGTTAAGGTAATCTTACCAACACAATAATGTCAATAATGCCAAAGAAACAACCGTAGGAACAAATATGCTTGCTACCTGAAAACCAAGAGAATGGTACCTGATTCATATATAATACATCTTCAATCATATATGGACCAATCAACTACACAATGCTAACATATTGCTACTTAATATTATCTTTTGTCAGCTGAAGTATGCTAATTTCCAAAAGTTTGGCTTAAATATATATATGTATAGACTAACAACCACAGTAAATTTACCATAAAAGCCATGATATATATCACGTTCTACCAGGGAAAATCTAACTTAATAATATGCAGATTGATAAAACTAGAAAGTTGTAATATTGTATTATTATTTTAAAAAAAAAGGAAATTATGTGGTTGCCAGCTGCCAGGTCATCTCAAAACATGAAACAAAAGTCAAACATAAGGTCATCCAAGTGCAACATAGTCAAACACAGCCATGACAAGAATACTTACATAATCAGCAAACTTCTGAATGGGAGCTTTGGACATCTGTGCGGTCTCAACCAAACTAATTATCTGACTCAAAACTGTATCAGATCCTACTTTGGTAGCTTGAATGTGAAGGACCCCATGCAAGTTTATTGTACCGCCAATAACAGATGCATTCACTTCCTTCAAAACAGGTATAGATTCACCGGTTACCATGCTCTCATTTACATAGCTTGAACCCCAAGTAACGATACCATCAGCAGGAATCTTTGTACCCGGAAGAACTTTTAATGTGTCGCCAGGTTGAATGAGCAAAGAATCAATTTCCCTTTCTTCAATAGATCTACCACCTAGAAAATCGATAGAATTTTACTTATTATCGTCAATTTCTAATTTGATCTTGATTTTGCACTGATTTGATGAATTCTACTTCTAGAGCATGACAAATGATTTTTTAAGGTTTTTTCAACCTAAATATAAAATAATCAAAGCAGAAGATGATTCACCTCCATTTTATTAAGAAAACAAGGCACATAAAACAAAAGTGGTACACACCTTTATCTTTGACAACCAATAAAGCTGTTGCAGGAGAAAGTTCTACTAACTTCTTGATGGCATCAGATGTCTTTCCCTTGGCAAGGCATTCTAGATACTTGCCCAACAATACAAATGTTATGAGCATGGCACTTGTTTCAAAGTATGTAGGAGACCAAAATCCAGTAAGAGCGCCATATAGAAGAGCACAAACAGAATAAACATAAGAGGCAGTAGTTCCCACAGCAACCAGGACATCCATGTTTGATGAACCATTTCTAAGGGCTCGGCCAGCTGCTATGTAGAAGCGCCTCCCAACCCCAAATTGGATGACACTCACCAATGCCCACTTCAGCCAATCACCCATGAGGAAAGGCCCACATCTCCGAAGTAACAAAGAAGACACCAATGGTATATGAGGACAAACTACACGCATGAAGAAGAGAGGAATCTGATACATGCATCAAGCAAAAACAAATTAAAAAAGATCAAACAGGAACCTAAAAACATAAGGGGCGTTAAAACAGTACACCGACTCTCAAATTTTGAATATGACAACTATCCCTTTCAGCAACAATAACAAATCTTGTTTTGCTTCTATATGTCTATTCTGATGAAGAAAAGAGTAAGATGGTCTGATGACAGAAAATCTTTTCGTTGATGAAATCAATGTATGGATCAATACAACCCCCATGAAGCATAATTTTAAGGGATTTGACAATTGCTGAGTCTAAATGGATAGTTCATTCAACACTACTGCCTTAATGTTTGAAAATACTGCAACAACTAGATAATGTCTATCCCCACCTCCCATTTCTCCTATACAGCTCTACTTTTCCTTCTCCAAATGCAATACTTCTGAGAATCCATATCCAAGAATAGACAAGTAAATTTACTCCTAGTATTTCTGTGTGGAGGTGTTTTGGAGAGAGAGCATGTTTCACACATATAATGAGTAGCTGTTCAATCAGTGCCAGTCATCAAACAAGGACTTCACATTTTTTTCTGATCAGTGTCTAATATTTTTTTGATCAGTGACAAGGGCTTTACATTTGATTTCACGTATCTGTAGAGATCACGATCAGATGGAAAGGGATATAAATAAAGAAAAGGAAGTACAGTGAAAATACATGAAGCACACACAAAGATTGTTACAAGAGTTGAGATTGATGAAATACTTACACTAAGAAGCAGGCTGGAGATAAAGAGCCGAAACATAGTTGACGACTCTTCAACATCTTTAGAAGCCATCCTTGTATAAGGGTTTCTGACATGTAATTTAAACTTTTTACTGCTTCCCCTCTGGATCTCATCAACTAAGGATCTAGAACTGAGAACTTCAGGATCGAGCAGAACATCTAATTCACCTGATATCTGGTCAAAGTGAAACTGCTTTACTCCTTTCATGCTGCCAAGCATGCCTTCTAAAACTTGTCTGTCAATCAGACTGTACACACCAACAACCCCTAAAGTTATTTTATCCTGTTCACTGCTCTGTACAAATGAACCTTCAAAGCCAGCATCTTCAATTGCATTGACTATATCATCTTTACTAATTACACTAGGATCATATTCAACTTCACCTAACGAAGTAGCCAAAGCTACCACAGCCCTTTTCACTCCTGGAAGGTTTCTCAGAATTCCTTCAACAGAATTTACACAGGCTGCACATGTCATACCTCCAATTGTGAACTGTCCCACCATGGTTCCATGTGGCATCTTTACAAGTGTGCTGGGTTCAGGTAATATGTCTGCTTCAAACCCCGCATCTTCAATTGCATTTTTAATGTCTTCATCCTGGAATATGTCAGTTTTCAAAATAGAATTCAATATCTGTCAACTACAAGCTTCCAGTACTAATTCATTCAATTCACTGAAGAAAGGCTAACACTGTTTTTATTCATTTAACATACAACAAAAGAAGTGGTTTTTATGTATGCAGCCGACTCACAAAAATCCTCCATTCAAGAAACATATTAGGGAATGAGTTGGCGAGGGTAGGACAAATATCAGTTGAAGTTTGTTATAAGAGTAATCATGAGAGAGAGAATATGCTTCGCCATAAATTTTAGTCCACGTCAGAACTTAAGAGCATCTTAATAGAAAATCGTTTACAAGGATAACCAAAAATAGCCATGATATGATATCAACTTATAAAATAACACCATCAAAATATGGGGAAGAATAGAACAACTAAGAAAAGAACACGGAAAATCATGAATCAACATAGAAAGAAAATCACACAAAAAATTCATTACGGTCATAACTCAGAAAAATAATTGTAATTACTAACCACAAGAATTGAACAGTTATTGCCAGGGACTAAAAATGTAAAGGCAAAGCATATCATCCCTTACAGGCTTACAAAGAACAAATGTCCACTTAATTGCAATTACCAGCAAGCCAAATCAATAAATGTCAAAAGAAGACTTCAATTAACATTCTTAAACCAACACAGTAATAGAAAATTCCAACTGAGAAAGCAAGGGTCTGGTTGCTTTGTTTCCATATTCCTATTTTCATTACATGTTTTTATTAATAATTACAAAAATGAAACATTGTTTTGATTTTGTTTACTGTTTCAAATATCTGCACACGATGTTTACTTTGTTCCTGTACACATTTTTAAAAAAAGGAAATACAATGAAAATAATGTGACATTTTTGCAATTATTAATGAAAACAAAACTGAAAACAAAGCAAACAAGCTTCAGTTTTGCAATATCCTACTAGAAATGCTTCTAATAATTCTCTTTATACTAAATAAAGTTTTAAAAGAAAAAATAAATGCATCCAAAATCTCGAAAATACGACTACTTTCTTTCTTTAGCAAATTTAGCGAGCAGGATAACTTGTAAGAGGAAGTTGTAAGATATTTGTCTACAGCACCATGAACAAAAACATGATTAACGTATCAATACTGATTTAGTGAATAGTGAGCACACACTACACATATCCATTCAAATATCTGACTCAAACACCCAAAGCCATGCAATCCATTAAGGTAAAAAAAGAAAAAACTGAAATAAGTACAGAAAGAAAGTAAACAGTTCCAATCATCAGTAGCTAGCTAACACTTGAACACCAAAAAAAAATCAGAGAAGCAAAATAGTTCACAGCGGAACCTTGAGGAGAGTGGGGTTGAAAACGACGTCGGCTTTGTTTTGGAGAAGAGCAACAGAGGCGGTGAGAACGCCGTGGAGGGAATTGAGAGCTGATTCGACGGAATTGGAGCAAGCGGCGCAGGTCATGCCGGTGACCCTAACCTGAATCCTCTTCATTCCTTCCTCAATTTTGGAGTTGGAAACATCGTCGGCGTCGTAGGAGTCCAAGAGCCTCACGTCCTCGAGGTCGTCGGAATCATCGCCGCCGCCGGAGAGGGAAGCGAGCTGGAGGTCTCTGATACTATGACCCATGAGGTGAACGTGAGGAAAGAAATAAAGAGGGAAATATAAAGAGAAATATGAAGAGAGGAGGAAAAAAAAAAAAAGAGGCAAAGGGAATCGGAAGAGAAAGGAGTGATGATTGTTATGTTGCGAGGCGGAGACAGCAAGCTTTTACTGTGACAGGGAAGGATGGGTTTTCTGTTTCCGATATTACCCTTGGTATTTTTCTTTCGAAATTGGCGTGTTTGTACTTCGTATTTTCCAAAGTTGAGGACGGATTCGTACTGTATTGAGGCGGCAGGATCTACGGTGGACAAGTGACATAGGTAGTACCATCATGCACAAGCTTCTAGAAACCGTTGGATTAAATACAAAAGTAACTGAGGGTCAAGATTATTTTAATCTATGGTGCACCCTCCTACACTGAATCTTTTTTCTGCTTCCTCATTATTCCCTCCCTTCGCCTGATCTACCTCCTCCGCCGTTGCCGTTCGGGCACGCCTCCACCTGACGGACGCCGGCCAGCCACTGTATTAATGATCCTCCATGCACATTGTCTTTCTTCCTTTTCCCTCCTCTCAAACCCATTCTCGACGCTCCGATTTCTTCTCAGCAACCCATCTTCGATTTGAGGCGGCTGGCTTTGAATGGACCTGTAGTCCAGGTTCTTGTTTCTGATGGGTTCGCGGGAATCAGGTGACTGAAGTGCAGATGCGAGCTTTGTTTTCTGGGGCAAAACCTAACAAAATCGGCTGGACGGAGCGGTTCTCCAACGACGGAGACGGCTCGTGGTTGGACGATGCTTACCGGAGAAGAAGGTGGAGCTCTGCGACTGTGTCCGGTCTGGAACGGCGTGATTGTTTGGTCTGGCATGGTGGCGGAGCTCACGGCTAGGAGAGGAGGGACAGGGGCAGCGCGAGGGGAAGGGAGGCGGAGACAGCGAGTCACACAGAACTGGGAGCCAATGTTGGAGGAGAAGGATGTGTTGACCTGAGAGGATAACCAGAGCTCAACGCGGCGGTGCTCGAAACGACGGGAGAAGGGCGGCGGTGCTAGGGTATAGAGGGAGGTAGCAAAGAAGCAACGAAAAGGTGTGGAAGGGTGCACAATATTACTGTGGTCCACAAAAAATCAATGGTTAAAACTAGTTGCACCGCTGGTCGTTTGGAGGTTAGGATTTGATAAAAAGAATTGGATCGGGATATGATACGAGGGAAGTGCGAGCAACACACTCTTTCCAATATACTTTTTCCTATTAATTACTAAAATTTATGTGGGTCCTGCAAAATTTAAGGAGGACCCACATAAATTAATGGCACCCATTCAATATGATAAGCTCTTATATTATTCAATGTTTGATACTGATACACACTAGATAACTCACTAAATTGTACTCCCTCCGATCCTTAATATAAGAAACAAAACCCTAAAACACACAGACCAAGGAAATACATTGAAATGAGCTAATTGTAATTAATATTCATGTAAATTTCCAAAAATACCTTTTCTAATTAATGAACAAACTCACTTGTATGGAAAGTTGATATATCTCGTAAATATAAATCCTATTATAAATGAGGGTAATATTGAAAATTAGCAATTAATATGTGTGAAAATTGATGCATGTTTCTTACATTTTGGACCAAAAAAAATACCCATTTATTTCTTATATTAAGGATCAGATGGAGTATTATATTGTCTTATTTTGTGTTCGGGGTAAAATGGATAACGACAATGTGTGATATAAATTATATTCAAAAGACAAAATTACTCTTATATCAGAATTACATATATTTTTCAAAATTAACTTGTAATTATCATTAATGGTAGAATAAGTTGTACATTGGTAGCAAAGTCGAAAAATGTGAAGCTTTTCATGATATAACTCATAAATTCGCTTTGATTTGGCGTGGGAAGTGTGATAGCTACACCACCACCTCGCCGGAGCTCCACCACTACAACTGCATCGCCATCTCGTCAGAGCTCCACCGATACAGCCATGTCGCCACTTGGCTAAAGCCACAACGTTGTCGCTGTCTTACAAAGTAGAACTTAAAGGGTTATGGTTAGGAGTATGGGTTAGATGGGGGAAAAATTTATATCATATTCTGCTTATTTCTAACATTGTAATGCCCCCAAAAAAATGTTTTATCTATTTATTAATGTTTTACCTGTTTATTAATTAATTTGTTTCAGAAGTACAATTTAAAAATTATAAATAATATCTACTGCTTATTTTCTCATTCTATGGATGTTGATGTTTTAAGCCTGTAAATGGTTGGAGGATGTTAACCAATGTTAAGTACTATCTAATTACTTGTTTGCGAAAAGGAACAGGAAAAAAAATAAACTCGTATCTTATGAAAATTTATTTTTTTCCCGCGTTAAATAATATTGCGAAGATGTCACAGACAATGTAGCGCCCAAGAAGGGTGTTACAAACATGATAAGCTTATCCTATCATGTACCAAACCACATATCAACAAAGGAGACGATAACTTATCTTATCGTATTTGTCTTATCCTAACCTCCAAACTCCAAAAGGTGTTAGCGGATCGGTTTGGATTGATTTTGAGTCAAAAAATCATTCAATTCAAAATAAAAATAAGTTATATTTTAGTTTGGATTGAATTGATTCTTATATTAAATATGATCCAATCCAATCTAATTAAAAGCTATTTGAATTGGATTGTGATGATTTCGTTTTACCAACACAATAATTAAGAAATAAGTCTAAATAACATTAATAAATATAACATATAACATACTAAAAATTAAAATGTTATGAGCAAACAACCATCAATTTTATGTTTGAAGCATTAAAAATAGTAAAAGAAAAATTATGTCGCATCAAACTAATAAGTATTATTAGGAAAAAAAAACAACAAATAAAAAAGTAATAATCTAAAAAGCATAACAAATGTATATATTTAATTTTATACATACAGTTCGATTTGTTTTGAATCAGTTTCAAAAAAGAATCTAAAAATTGATCTGATCTATCTTTACAAAACAAGATCTAAACAATCTAATAAACATCATTTTTTACAAGTTTTTTTATTTTCTTTTGAAACCCTACTACCCATTAAGTACAATGATGCATTGCATTTTTTATGTGACGACTATTAAAACAATATTAAAATAATGAAATGTTTTTAATGATGTAATCATTCATAATTGATTATAATGTAAAAAAGTTTTGCACTCATAAAACATATCCATTACACTAATTAAAGTCAATCTTTATAATGGATACATTTATTCTTTTGTCTTACATTAAATTATTACATTAATTTTAAATTGATTTTATAATCAGTCAATTTTTTCTTGTTTAATTAATTTCAAAGACATATTACATTTTCTTTATTCAAACTTTTGAGTTAATCAATATTAATCTTTTCTAAATTAATTCAAGGCTTACTTGCACTTTTGGTCCCCCAAGTATCATGATTGTGTGATTTTGGTCCTCAAGTTTCAATTGCGACAATTGGGTCCACAAGTATTGCGGTTGTGCAATTTTAGTCCCTCAGATTTCAATTGCGTCAATTGGATCCCCCAGGTATTACGGTGAAAATATTACATTTTTACCATTTTTGTTTTAATTTTTTATTATTGATTATTCATACAAACACATGTTATATTCCTCATTCAAACAATTTTTTTTTTAAGGATCCTCATTCAAAACTATTATTCATTATACAAAATCACAAAATCGTTAAATTATTTCTCAACCTTAAATTCTTTCTTAACTATTAACTTATTATAAGTTGAATCATTGCAAAAAGGCCATTGTGAGAATAGGGGAAAAGATCCATAAATTTAACTTAGTGCACATTAATTTGTTTTCTTACTTTTTGTATCAAATTGTAAAATTAATTAATCATATAGACTAGGAGTTAAATATAGTCATTAAACTTGTATTACGGAGGGTAAAGTCGTATTTCAGTGATTGGAATCATCAGATAGGAAGTTCAAGGTTGCATATGAATATGGGTGTGGGGCAACACAAAACTGCAAAAGCGTGAGCAGACCAAACAAAGTTACAATCTTTCGGGGCTTTTTTTTTTCCCTCAGTGTACTCCTTATCTTTGCGGTTCCGTTCATTCATATCATGCGTTACTTTTGTGTAGTGATGTGAACAGATGGATATGCTCAATACATTAATTTAAGAGTAAATAGTCCTTGAAATTAATTTACAAACGAAGGATAAGTTAGTCTCTCTGCCCATTTCCATCCACTTAGCTCCATTAACTCAAATTAGTGACTCGAATTAGTTCTTCGAATTTTAGCTCATGACCCAAATAAGTCCTTGCATGTAATGCATGCGCCATAATGCAACATGCACCAGAACTCAACAGTGTGAACCAAAATTTTCAATCAGTATGCAAACAAAATTCACATTGTTTGTGGCCGCGGCTAAGATTCTTCAGTATCTTGAGTCCCTTGTTCACCCTAAAACAAAAATCAACTTGAAGGTTTTACCATACTTCTCATAATGTCCTTTCTCGACATACTTCTTGCATGTGACTTCACATGTCTTACGAGTTTTGTGTTGCGGGCTACTGGCACTATCGGGTGCATATCTAACCATTTCATGGAACTTCTTTGCAAAAGAGTTGTTTTTATTCTCACAAATTTTACATCTATTCAATTTTAAAAAGAAACCAACAATAATAATAGAAAATGAGAAAAAAGCATTGATCTTCAACTATATCATGCCAAAGAAACATTACAAATATAAAATTTAAATTGATTATTGGAGACAGGAAAGTGATGCAAAACAAGGAAATATTAGAACCAAATAACAGACTGGAGCTGATCAAAAAATGATTGAAACAATTAAGATCCATCATGCCTGGTTCACCAATAACTGGCAGCTATATGGCCTAATTTGTTTTCCAAAAAAATTTATTTACATGCTTTAAGTTAATTCAATGATGTTACTTAATACAATAATTTGGTAACAACAGTTAAAGTTAATCGAACCACTCAGTAAAAATCACCCAAACACATTCGATAAAAGTAAAGTATCTGATATTCTTGAAACTATATAATTTATGTACAAATGGAGAAGAAAGTCCTAACTATCTGAAAGAATTGCATCAAACAATCACGGTCCTTCATTCAGCCTGGTCAACTACACACAGAGGAATAGACGGGGTTAACATTCATGTTGGTCATAAATAACTGCAAGAAATTATGATTGTAACATCTGGACACATTTATTAAGCCTTACCCAACATCCGGTTGTACCAAGAAATAGAAGAAGCATGTAATACGTGAACAAGTCGTGCAACTTATAACCATTGGATATGGCCTGTCGTATGAGGTTAGAACTGCCACAAACATTGGTGTTAGACACAAGAAATACTACTATTTGAAATAATTTTTTTTATATACATAAATTTAGGGCGAGGGGATGGTGTCTCGGTCCAAGGCAGGGAAAACCTCCGGGCTCTATGAGCACTTACAAAGGGATTTACATTTACCTCACCTCAAGGAGACCAGTAGGGGCTCAAACCTACAACCTGTCAGATACGAGACCCTGTCATTCATCAACTGTTCCAAACCGAGTCAAATTGCAAAAACCGAACCAAAAATCCGAAAACCGAACAAACCAAAAATCGAAAAAACTGAAAACCAAAAAAACCTCTTTTTTCATTGGATTGGATCAGGTTTTGGATCCCCTAATGAAATCCAATTCAAACCGATCTTTTACATATATATACTATTATGGCTTAAATAAGTTTTTGGTCCCTGAAAAGTTCCTGAAATTTGGTTTTAGTCCTCGTACTATTTTTTTAAAGGTTTGAATCCCTACATTTCTCAAAGTTAAGGAGATAGTCCCTAACGTCACTTGGCCTTCGTTATCTGCTGACGTGACAAATGGAGGCCACGTCAGCTTCGCCACATATGTGCCAAGTCATCGCCACGTAGGTAAATAAACTATTTTTTTAATCCACGTGGAATTTAAAAAAAAATTAAAAAATCTAAAACAAAACAAATAATTTTGCTTTTCCCTTAATGTCCCTCACCTTCTTTCTCTCCCTCTGTTCGCGCAGGCAGTCCCCCCTAGCACCACCACACACTGCACGACACCACCATCTCCACCACCAATCGCCCTCTCCTTCCTCCCTATTTGGTAAGCACTATCTCTCTCATCTCTTCTCTCTATCTTTGTCTCTCTTCTCTTCTCTCTGTTTCTGAACCTCACATCCTCCACTTCCATTCCTGTTTCAAACCTTTCACTTTCATCCCCCTTCCATTTTTGAACCCTAAGTCCCACTCCCTTCATTCTGAACCTTTGCTGTCGCCGTGCGACTGCCTGACCGTCCTGCTGTCGTGCGACTTTTTTTCGTGATGGTGCGCGATCTGCGACTGCTATCTTGTTTCTGGTCCTGCTCCGCCGCCTCGAGTTACTCAGATCTGGAACGGAGAAGGTGACGAGGTCCTTACTATTCTAGGGTTTCCTTCGAATGGGTATAGGTTTCTAATTGTAATGGACTGTGCTGGGAATAGGGTTTCTGCAGATTTTGAAAATTTCCAATTTTTTTAAAAAAGAAATAAATAATACTTTAATATTTTAAAAATAAAATATGAAAAATTTAACTTTTTTCTATTATTTATTTTTTTAAAAAAATTCAAAAAATTCCACGTGGACTACAAATAATTTATTTACCTACGTGGCGATGACTTGGCGCATACGTGGCGAAGCTGACGTGGCCTCCATTTGCCACGTCAGCAGATAATGGAGGCCAAGTGACGGTAGGGACTATTTCCTTAACTTTGAAAAATGTAGGGATTCAAACCTTTAAAAAAAATAGTACGAGGACTAAAACCAAATTTCAGGAATTTTTCAGGGACCAAAAACTTATTTAAGCCTACTATGATCTTTTAAATTATAGTATTACTCATACTTGAGCATTGTTTTTCATACTTTTATATCACTCATTCTCTTTAATACTTTTGTTGGAATGACATACATGAGACTGTTTAGAATAAAATATTAATGTCTTGAAGTTATATTTTGCTAAAAGTTTTGATGCATAACATATATATACTTGATTGAATAAACATGAAAAATAGGAAATCAATTAAGTAAATTTGAAAAATAATTAGCTATAATTTATTTGTAGCCGATTCAAGGAAAAAAAATAGGACAAGTGAGAGTAGATATAGAGAATTAATATAAAAGAACATTTAATATTAAAGAACGTGTTAAAAAATATCAATAATTATTTCTCAAACCCCCAAATTAAAATTTTGTCAAGAATTCTTTAGAATTTTCCTCCCTCTTCATCAAATCAAATAATGGTTAATAATAAACAAATTGTTGATGCATTTCATAAAAGTTCTACTGTTCTAATATAAAAGAGATGTTAAAATAAGTATTGGGCACCCTAAACTAGCTCACTTAAATGAAGATTATCTTTTGTCCACTATTAAATAAGTAAAAATGACACATGACATAAGAAAAAAAAAGTATGACAAAAGCCGATTTATCCAATCAAATCCAAACCGCATTTGATTGGATTGGATTTTTTAAGGAAGCAAACCGATCAAATCTAAACCGCGCATTGTTTTCATCTTTGGATTAGATGACTTTTTAGCTCAAAACCGATCCAATCCAATACGCGAATACCCCTACTCCACTATTTGAAAATTTTGGTGCACATTGTTGAGTTCTGGTGCATGTTGTATTTTGGTACATGCATTACAAGTGGAGACTTATTTGGGTCATGAACTAAATTTGAGAGAGTGATTTGGGTCACTAATTTGAGTTAACGGAGCTAGGCGGACGGAGATATATAGAGGGACTAGCATGTCCCGAGTTTATGAATTTCAAGGACTATTTAGTTAATTCATATTTTCTAAGAGACTAAATGTGGGTTCTCAAAAAATTCAGGGACCAATTTGGGCTTTTACTCGTAATTTAATATGCGAGTTAAGTTTTTTGTTTTAAAAAATATGCTTAATTTAGTTTGATATACGATTCTAGCCAAGATTTTAGGTTGGTTTGTTTATTTTTCAAACTAATAAGATACACTTAAAATAATATTATGATTTTTAAAAACATTAAAACTTGATTAGCAATTAAACTATTTATTTGATTTATTTATGATTGACTCAAAACTAAATAATCAAAATTTTATATTTTTGTTTGCCTCTTGTACTCTCTACTAATATACTTTAGCTTATAGAAAAACCAGTGTAATGCCTAATAATCTACTTCCCCTCTACTTTTGCGTTGCAAACCAGTTTTGATGGTATTTGCGTTTCAAACCACTTTTGTGATTATTCCACGCTGGCCTTTGGCCTTTGCCCATTTGACTCTTTTCAAAAGACACCCTGTAGGATAAGATATTTAACTTTTTTTTGTTTTAAAAGATATATTTGTGTTGCATTATTAGTCATTACTTTTTTTATTGAATGTGAAATAAAGCGTGTGCAATGATAAATATCATTTATCCTTGAAAATTTTAAAGAATAGTACTAGCAACACACTCTCTAATATATACTTTTCAATACATTATCTTCTATTGGTTGAAATTCACGTGGATCTCACTATTTTGGAAATGGGTCCCATTAATTCATGTGGGTCCCACTTGAATTTTGTATGACCCATATGAATTTCAAGCAAAAGGGGGTGTGTTAGAAAATGTATTGCTAACATTTCTAAATTTCAAATATTGAACAAATTAGTCTTTTTTAAGATATTTCTTAAAAATTATTTTGATTCGCATTTGAAATTTTTTACAATCAAATTGATATTTTTCATTTTTCAGAGACTAAATATATTTTAGTATTTTTTTTATGGACTAGTTTTGATCTTTACTTTTTTTAATTATAGGTTCATTTTTTTATTTTTTTTCAGATTCTCATTATTATGTTTATAAAATAATTGAGTGGTAATAGTCGTTCATGTACTTGGAAAAAACAATATGTATATAGATTTGCTTCTTGAATTTGGTCACTGACTTTTTGCATATACTATTATTGAAGATTATTTATAATTTAGTCACCTTACATTAATAAGAATTTATGTGTATAATTCACTCATGTATACAGTGTAATTGCTTAATTTTATTCTTTTGAGGCTTGAACTGTTAATTGTATTTGTATTTGTTATTAAAAACTTATTTTTTGTTTCTTTTTTATTAGCAAAATACTTTATTAAAGAAAAAGGACAACTAATCCAAGAGCACAAGCTGTGCCAACAGCAATTACAGCATAAGCAAAACCTTTGTACAAAAGCAACAGATCAAACCAAACATAGAGTGAATGCTATGTTGTACCACCCACTAAAGTAGCACAATTGTACATCACCCAAGTGGCCAATTCTGGATTTCATCTTTATTGCCGCTTGGCTATTGACTTTTCAACTTAATCTTGGATGGTCAAATGGTCAATGACATATGTCAAATTGGAGAGTAGTGATTGATCCACATGAGTGGTGTATCATACCCTTCACCAAAACATAGAAGGACAAGTCGACAAGCGAGGCATTAGGACCCCGTAAAACTCCTCTCTTTTTTTCCCACAAACATCAAAGTCTTAATTATAAATTACATTACAAGAAAAGGAAAACACCATAAAATCATGCCATAGAAACATCCTACCACCTGGAGGAGAGTCAAGTGTATGCAAACCAAAGTTCTTTGTATTGAAGGAGTCAGCCAACCATATGCAACCTTGTTGTCTTCGTGGAATCCATGCAAGATCAAGAGGGACCAGACCTTCTACGCATACCATCAATAGCTCGAAGAATCATGGCACAAGGATGGGAGGGAGCATATCCATTGAGAACCAATTTCGTCGTGGATTTATAGTGGCTATACCCCAGATTTATGTATGTCATGATCATTAATCATTAATACATATTATTATTCATTCAAAAATTTAAAGATAAATATACAAGAAGAAAAAGTCTGTGTACTTTTGTTTTCTATTTACAATTAACATGAAAAACTTTTCAATGGAATCATGATTCTCTGAGTTGGATATTTAACAATGGATGGATTATATGTTTGAATATTTAATAATGGGTCAGTCATTTTTTATGCAATAATCAATAACTCAAATGTGATTAGCCAATCCATATTGGGGTAACCTGATAGCAAACTCATCCATCACCTTCCCACTACCATTTGAACTCCAAAGGGTAGCTGTGGTTAGAAGGTCATGGGTTAACTGTATAAATAACAATAATATTTGACGTAATAATAATCAATGTAAATTGTATCTTTTATTCAATATAATTTTTGCTTATTAAAAAAAAAAAGTCCACATCAATGTAATTGTAAACTAATTTCATACTTATCGGAAAAGAAAAGAAACTACTTTCACCAATATTGTAAGCAATGAGATAACCTTTGAAATCTCTATAATGGTTGAATATGGTATAATTTATTCCTAATTAATAATATTTGGTGACAGTAGGTTCTCTAAAGTTTCAGTAAATAAAATTGAAAGTCATTCCATATAAATAATATAGTACAAAAAATTAAAAGAAGAAAAAAAATGTTAGGGAAAAAAGTATAGTTGGAAAAGGCGAGTATGAAAATGATGAGAAAATACATAGCTTTTTGTACGTGACAAATGTTGTTGGAAGGATGACATTTTTCTCCACTAAACATTTGATAACAAGTTATACGACCTAGGGGGGAGACAAAATTTCCACTACTGAGACTTGCACAATTACATCAATAAAAGGGGAAATTAAAAGGAAACGCATATACAGAGTATCTTATCTTCCACCCCATACAATGTGCTCTGTGCCTCTGTGGCACATTATCAGCTGTGGAATCCACAAAAGCCCTTTTTCCTCACCACGCTCATACACCAGTATGCACACTTAGATTGTACATAAGTACATTAAAGTTTTTTTTTTTTTTTTTTTCCAATAAAGTTTAGGTGAGTTGGGTTTCGGAGACTCACAGGGCTAGGGCAGGCCTCAAGGTTCAAAGAGCGCTTACAGAGATATTTATAGATTACCCATCAACGAGGTCCTGATCACATCGGTAGTGGGATTCAAACTCACGACCTTGTGGGTTATGAGCCATATCCTTATCAACTGGACCAATCTTCGTTGGTTACATTAAAGTTGCACACATTTTAAAAAAAATATTTATTTATTTTAATAAAAGAGATAATATATCTACTGAAAACCGATTACTCACTTTAGTTTTCAAGACTTCAACGGAGTTAGCAACCCACTTGGTCACTTAAAAAATTTACCTCGATTCTTCGAATAAATGTGGATATTGAAAGATAAGAGTAAAAATAATAATAATAGAAAATAGTCGAATAGCAATAAGAAACATTCTGTAATTTATGCGTTTTTGGTTGTAGGTGAAAAAGCTTTGTGAAAAAGCTTTGTGAAAAGCATCAAGCAAAAAAATAACAGTGACATGTGGAGTTGTGAGTTTGGACTGGAGTATGAAAGAGGAAAATAGGCTAATGGTATTAAGATTAGGGATCACTCATAAAAAGGATAGAGGTGTAAAGAGATATGAAGAGACAAGAGAGTGAGAGAAAAATAATTAAAATGTTAGATATAGTTAACAAAGTTTTAGGATAAATAGTTAGTCAACAACTTAAATATAAATCTGGAAAATTGATGGCAATTATTATGTAAACAACAATTTATTTTAAGGCGACATAATAAATACAAAAAAGTTAACAAAAAATGACCACAACAAAATTTATCACCTAATAATTTAAATTGTTTATAATTCGAACTTATTAAAGTATAAACAAAATTGGGGTCTTAGATGACCACCTCATTCGCCTAAACGCTCCCACACGACCCTATTTATATTATAAATCAAACACAAATCATTATATATGTGACTTTTATGATAGTTATGATAAAAGTTAAATATTGTTAATGATGTGATAATTTTATAGTTAGCTAATCGTTATACTAATATTACATACAAATTAAATCCTTGTTTTATATTTCACTTTTTATATCATTCTTTAGCACCTATTTTATATTAGCAAAAGGATTGATAGAGAGAAAGGCTTTATATCCAACACTTATTATTGCACCTTGCTTTGGTCCTACAATAAATTTCCTCTAAAGTGGGTAAAAATAAAAAGTGAGAAAGTAAGGATATATTCATCCTTAATTAGTTATAGTGTATTGAGATCTCAACTTATTTTAATTAATTAATGGTGGATATATTCTTACTTTCTTACTTTACGTTTTTCTCACTTTAAAGGAGCACGATCCTACGATTACATATATTTTTAGTTTAACCTTTGACAAATTTTGTGCAAAACCGCAAAATTGGCCCATATCCCCAAGATGGCAAGAATATACTAAAATCAAAGGGGTTTGCTATTAACACCTTGCATTTTTTTTTTTACATTTCTTTTCCAAAAATGCCCTTTTCGTCCCGTTAGTACATTCTTATTAGTACTTTCCGGAAAAAAGTTTGGAAATTAAATTCCGGACATTCAGAATATTACTCCAAAATAAAAAAATTCAATGTCCAAAAACTTATTCCTGGAAAAGTTCCGGAATTTAAATTCCGGAGACTGAATTCTATGTCCGGAAAATAAAATCCGGAATTTTTGCCGGAAAAACAAATCACACTCTTCTCTCTCGCTGGTGTTATGATTTGTGAGTGACCAATAATAATAACCATGAAATCAATGGCAGGCAAATCCTCATCCCCCATCCCCACTATAGGAGGTATCTCAAACTGAGGGACTCCAAAATCACTAATTCGCGCAACCACGCTTCTCTCTCTCAACTTTTACTAATACGGGTACCAATGATGATGACGATGTTGGAAATGGGTCATTTGTGAGGAACCATGGCGGCTTCCACTGGAGCGTCACCCTCTGGTTGGTCGTCACGAGTAGGCACGGCTGTTTCTTAATTTCAGATTCCCACTTCTCCATCTAAACCACAACAGCAGTCCCCACCGATGATGAACCAGGATTATTGTCGTCCTTGCTTTGCTTCCACCAACAGGATCAATTCTCACCATCCCCAATTCCCATCTCATCTCCTGGAAATTAAATTCCGGAGGGTACTAACAAGAAAGTGCTAACGAGATGAAAATGACATTTTTGAAAAAGAAATATTGAAAAAAAAGGTGCAAGGGGTTAATAGCTAGCCCCAAAATCAAAATGGCCAATAACAAAGTCCAGCTACTTTGTCAAATCCAGGCCCAACCCAACATCAAACCCATTTGTTTTCTAGGGTTTCTCCCTCACTATATCTTCAGCTAAGGTTTCATCTCTCCTAACTCTACGGCCAGAAAGCCAGAACCAGTGCTGTAGTTGCAGAGTCGAAATCGGCGGCGTCGAAGATGGTGAAGTTCCTGAAGCCAAACAAGGCGGTGATCGTCCTCCAAGGCCGTTACGCCGGCAAGAAAGCCGTCATCGTCCGCACCTTCGACGAGGGAACCCGCGACCGCCCCTACGGCCACTGCCTCGTCGCCGGAATTAAGAAGTACCCGGCGAAGGTGATCAAGAAGGATTCGGCGAAGAAGACGGCGAAGAAGTCGCGCGTGAAGGCGTTCGTGAAGCTCGTCAACTACCAGCACCTCATGCCCACGCGCTACACGCTCGACGTGGATCTCAAGGACGCGGTTGCTCCCGACGTGCTTCACACTAAGGACAAGAAGGTAACCGCGCTCAAGGAGACGAAGAAGAGGTTCGAGGAAAGGTTCAAGACCGGTAAGAACAGGTGGTTCTTCACTAAGCTCAGGTTCTGAGGTTCTAAAAAACGCTGTCGTTTTGAGGGGCGAGATCTTAGATCTATTGCTTCTGTTATTGTTTTCAAGAATATTTTGCTTCTGTTTGGATTGTGTTATTATATAATGCTACACTGAGGCTAGTTTTGGCATTTGGTACTTTACATGATTGTTATTGTTGTTTTGATGATTTAGGGGTTTTGATTTTTTTTCTCTTCAGTATGGAAGGTTCAGCTTAAATTATAAGAATTGATCCCTTATTTAACACAAAATAAGCTATCTAAACACACTAGAGTTTGATTTTATTCATATGTCTTTACATTTTTTTGCTATTTTACTTAATCCTATTTATCTTTGTTTTAATATTCAATTATTGCTTGAGGATTTTTGTTTGTAAAACTGCTGTAGTTTGCATTAGCTTTGTATGTTGATTGATCATTGAGTGTTGACTGGTCCATTCCATTTGGGTGGGCAATTGGATTTACTGATCTAGGATTGTGGCTACTTAGTGGTGTGCTGGTGGAACTCGCATCATTATCATCCATTTTCCCAATGATGATAATGTTAGAGTTGAACTTAAACTATGGTTCTTGCAAAAATGTAGAGGAAACAACCTGAAGCTGTTAACTGAGCAGTGTATTTTCCTTGAGAATTTTAAGTTTGTAAATCTGCTGTATTTTCCATCAACTTTGCATGTTGGTTGATATTTGAGTGTTGATTGGTCCATTTGGGTGGGGCCATTGGATTTATTGATTTAGAATTATGGCTACATAGTTGTGCGCTGGTGGAACGTATATGATTATCATCCATTTTCCCAAGGATGATAATGTTAAGAGTTCAACCTGAATACTGGTACTTGCAAAAAACGTTCTGGAAACAACCTAAAGTGGTAACTAAGCAATGAGCTGTGTATTTTCCTTGATTCATCTCTTTTATTGGTAATTTTTTTGTTTATACATTAAAAACATTCTTGCAGAGATGTATGACACCTTGCAAGTATACAATGTTGTGGCACTATCTTGTTTACTGACAGAAAGTTTTATATCGAATCAGTTTTTTTTGTTTTCGTCGGTTTCTTTAACTAAGCAGAGACCCTTTGTGCTTTCTGTGTTGATGGCTATCTTTTTACCTGTCTGGATCATCCATTTTGATGATTATGAATGGAAGAAAGAACCAAAACACAGCAAACACCAAGAGTAAATGTCTACACAATGTTACACTCTTCCATTGATATTCTTTGAATGTCCGTACAATGCAAGTTTTACATTGGATCGATTTATTTTTGAGTATTTTTAAATCAGCAGAGGACCCTTTCTCGTTCTATTGCTGATAACTATCCTTTTACCGTTCTGGATCATTCATTTTGATGATTATAATTTGGCATTGTATAGACATTTTGATGATTATCAATGGAAGAATGTTGCATTGTGTAGACATTTTCTCCTTCTGTTTGCTGTGTTTTTGTTCTTTCTTTTTACTAATTTGTTCATTTTGATGATTGTGGAAGAAATATGTCAGGACGTTTTATTTGTTCTTTGGATACTTTTGTTGTTGTTTGAAAAGCATTGATTGTGAATGAATGCAGTTCTTTCTCTGTAACTAGTATTTGTTCTAGGAGTTGCAGCGTGTATTTTCTTGTTTCTGCAGTTGGTATGATGAAGTGTTTGTCTGACAGCCCCGTTAACCGGGCTAGGACCTAGGATTTCACGGTTAATGTCCTTAACGTGGTGTCATATCTACAACACTGAGAGCGATAATTATTGGACATAAACCAATATATTGATATACTGATATCTTTATCGTGTTTTCCATGGCAGATATTTTTTTCCCCCTAAATAAACTCCAAATGTAGCATTGCGAGATTTTGAGACTCTGCTTTTGTGGATTTAGCCGCAGTCTTTTATTATTTGCTTGTCTATTGAAGATTAGATTATTTGATAGAATTGCTGCTTCTTAGTAAGAAAGGCTCTCTTTCTTTTTCTGATGATCCCGTTTCACGTGCAAATAAATGAATAATGGAATTGAACTGTGCTATATTTCCGTATTTGGTATATTACTGTCTAAGATCTCGTCCATATCATCATACCTGAATGATTGTTATGAACATATATGCTCTAGATACCTCGTTCTTTAGAATTGTTTGCGAGATGTCGATTTGACGATTTCTTCTAAACAACCACGATTATGGTATGTTTGGATATGAGAAGTAGGGAGGTGTTATCATAAAAAAATAATTTAGCTGATAGTCGATTATAGTAATTAGTCGAGTTATTTATTTAGCTAAAAAGAACAACTGAACCAAGGTCGCCTGATTATAAGCTAAATGCGGCTGCTGAGCTG
The DNA here is from genome assembly GCA_035048595.1 of Echinosophora koreensis. NCBI lineage: Eukaryota > Viridiplantae > Streptophyta > Magnoliopsida > Fabales > Fabaceae > Echinosophora > Echinosophora koreensis. The sequence goes on from JAPCYP010000004.1 coordinate 6,625,471, forward strand.
AGATAAGTATCTGATAATCAGTAGTTGAGTTAGGTTTAGCTGAGGAAATTTAGCTGACGCAGAATCAGCTGATGCAGAATCAGCTGAACGTGGCTAAGTCTAGATGGACTTGGGGGTTGTTATTGGGTCTTAATGGGCTTGTGTAGATGTTGATTAAATGAGTCCAAGGCTTTAATAATATTCAAAAAATGAAGAAGTCAAAAGTAACCACTTTTCTAGATTTGTGGGATGAAGTTGGAGCTGGTTTTGGAGAGAGAAAATGAAGATAGAGGCTCATCAACTGTAATCAAGGGCAGTTTATAACATGGTCAGCTGATGGACAGTTAGCCGTTTGACCCATAACTTAGTCGATGGAGCATATATATGAGCTAAGCAAGTCAATGATGTGTATGAAGGCCTATTTCCTTAAAAATAGGGTTATGGAGGACGTGGTCAGTTGATATGGCAGCCAATAAGTTAGTCGACCAAGCATTTTTGGGCTATAACTCAGCCGACTGGGCAGTTACCTATATTTATGTTGTTAGCCATGAACTTGTATAATGTAATATGTTAGGTAGTGGATTAAGAAGGTGACAAATAGTGTTAGTATAGGTTTAGCCATGATGTGCATGATGTTGCTAGAAAATAGGAGATAGTGGCTAGTGGGAATGACTTCTACAATTTTGCTTATAAATACCAAGTGTACAGATTACTTTGGGACAACACCCATCAATCAAACAATTTATTCTTTACTTTGCTTTTCTTTCATTTATCGCTTTCCTTTATTGCTTTCATGCAACTTTAGATATATTCCTATTTCACCTTCTACACTAGACGCTTTTTGGAGTAGTCTAGGAACCCATAGCTGAGAAATAGAGTCCCTTTCTCAGCACAATCCCCTGAACACAAAAGGGAATTCTTGTCACCAGTGCGAATCGAATGACAATTAGCCGTTCAAACGGCTAATCGGTCGAGCACCAAGATTCGCACGACAGAGACAACAGGAGGAAAAAAAGTAGGGTAGAAAGAATGGAGAGAGAAGAGAAAATAAGAGCATGTTTGAGAAAGATGGATTAAATCTATTTCAGCCGATTTTTCCCCAAAAAAGCTTTTCCTAAATAATAGGTGTGTTTGGCATTTCAGTTTAAATCATATAAAAGCTTCTTCTTCTTCTTTTTTTTTGAAAAAAAACTTATTTTGATCCATCTAAATTTAGGACTTTGGATTATTTCCATGAGACTAGTTTTTTGCTTCAAAACTCTCTTCTCCATATTTACCCAACCTAGTCTATTCCTCATCAGCTTTTCATTAGTACAAACAATCAATTTCACACAATTTTCGTAATTTACTGTATAAAAATGTTTTTTTATACTATATAAATAAAATAGATTATCTTAAAATTGTTTTTCTGTGAACATATACAAACAAAAATATTTTCTGATTATAATCGATTATCGCAATACGCGATTATATATATAATTGGTTATTAGCATAATCTATTTTTCTAACTTTTCCATGAGTGGATTTTCAGAAGAGAAAAAAAAAAAAGGTTAAGTTTTGGTATAAATTTATTTCTGTCCTTATATAATACTGATAGTTTTATGTTGTTCAAAAGGAGAAAGTTGGAACTCATAATTTTTCTCACTTTCCCGTCAGAAACTCTCCATACACGGAGAAAAAAATAATTTTGCATCCCATCTTAAAAAACTTCTCTCTTCCCTTCTTTCTTGGTCATGTAAATGGTGTAAGGTCATGTTTTCTATTCTATTTCTATCTTCTTCATTTCTCTCTCCCCAACTTCCTACCATCCAAACGTAGCATTAGAGGTGGGTACCTTTTTTAATTATTATTATCATCCTTCTTTTTTTTTTTTTTTTTTTTTTTTTTATCTTTACTAGATATTTCTATAGACAAAATCGTGGAACTAACTCTCAGACTTAGCGGTTATCATCATCTCTAACAACTACCATCTTGCGAATTTTTCTATACCAACTGCAAAAGTTCAATATGAAAAAAAACCAATTAATGATTATTTACTTATTTTTTTTAGTAATTTTAAAATAAATTTTATTCCCAAACTTTTTTATGTTTTTGTAAACAAGGAGTAATTTTGTAATATAGAGGTAAAATTTAATATAAAAACAATTTTGTAATTAATTATTGATTAAATTATATAATTAAAATAGCTTACTACTTTAAATAGCTTACAGTGCGTATGCAATTTTAGAATAAATTCTATTCCCAAACTTTTTATATTTTATATCATAATAATATAACAAAAATATATACCAAATACAATTAGAAAACTATTTGTATTCATATCTTGCAAAATAATTGGATAAAATCAAATATTATTGACATTTTCATTTAATCAAACATTACCTTCCCACTTAATCCAATATAAGCTATGAAAAAACACAAAAAGATTGGGCATACAATTCTCTATTATTACTCTAAAATTGCATAAGATCACAATTTAAAAAAGGTTCTAACAAATCTATAATTAATTATTGATTAAATAATTTAATTGAAATAACTTACAAATTTAAATAGACATTATATGTAGTTTTAGAATAAAATCTATTTCCAATCTTTGTATTTTTTTTTTTTTGCTATACTTTGTATATTTTATGTCATCATAATATAATGAATATATAAACATAATACAATTAAAAGATCATTTTTATTCATATCTTGCAAAATACTTAAATGAAAGAGTAAAGACCCAAAATGGTTCCTCAAATTTTTTAAGTAGGACAGTTTGGTCCTTAAAAAAATAAAGGACAATTTGATCCCCAAATTTCAAAACAGGAGACAATTTGATCCGTACGGAAGGACCAGAACGTCCCTCATTTTAAATTTTGGGGGACCAAATTGTCCTTTATTTTTTTCAGGACCAAGCGTGATGATGTTTACATCCCTCCTTTTAAGTTGGCTCGGACGATTCAACAGGACAAAAGCAGCGTTGAATATCAACGATTAACATGGGATGCTCTAAGCAAGAGCATCAACGGACTCGTCAACAAGCTTAATGCCACTAATATTAAAAACATAATTCCAGAATTGTTTTCGGAGAACTTGATTAGGGGAAGAGGCCTCTTTTGTCGCTCCTGTCTCAAGTCCCAAATGGCTTCTCCGGCGTTTACCGACGTCATTGCTGCATTGGTTGCTGTTGTCAATTCCAAGCTTCCCGAGGTCGGCGATCTCTTGCTAAAAAGGCTTCTTTTGCAGCTTAAGAGAGCTTATAAGCGCAATGACAAGGTCTAATCCATGATCAATGTTTTCATTCCAATTTAATGTATTCCCCTTTTTTTAATTATTTTATTTTCTTCCATTTGTATTTGCAGCCTCAATTACTTGCTGCTGTTAAATTTATAGCACACCTGGTGAATCAGCAAGTGGCTCATGAGATCATTGCTCTAGAGTTACTCACACTCTTACTCGACAACCCTACTGATGACAGTGTTGAAGTAGCTGTTGGGTTTGTCACACAATGTGGTTCAATACTACACGATGTCTCTCCTAAAGGCCTCCACGGTGGGTATTCATTCTGTCGCACTAGGGTGCTTAGATTTTTTATTTGTAAATAAACTAGTGTATAGGACCATGCACGGTGAATATGCTAAGTTTTTAAGATTTCATCAAAAAATATGTAATTGTTAATTTTACGTTTTTGGTTTAATTTTTTTTTTTGGAAATTATATACCAAAAATTGTTTAAAATTGTCTGAACCGTCGATCACAACTTTGCCATAAAGATAGTTGGGTTAAGAGTTAAGAGTTAAGAGTTAAGATTGCCATCTCCTTTGCAAGAAAGGGGAGACTGGAATCAAAGGTTTTCATATTTTGAAATGGAATTCATATTTTGAAATCGAGAGATTGTGTTTGAGTTTGATTCAACCCAGCCCATCCCGGATTGTGGCGCGTAGCAGCCCTCCCCAAAAATGCTATGGAGGGAAAGCTTGTGGCTGCTGAACAGATGGTGAAAAGTGTCGATAGATACAAATGTTCACCCTAATATTCTAATTCAGTAAGGGTTGGGGGGATAAATCACGAAAAAACCAACAACAAAATGAGAGGGAATAGCTAAATAGCAAGGGTAACATTGGGTTTTCGTTATCATGCCCACTTCTGTGACAGCGCGATAGTGTGCAATACCGCTATTGCGCGCTATTGACTACTCTGGTTTGATGATAGATTAAGTTAAAGTTAAACAAAAATGGTTGAATTGGGGGTATGTTAAATGATATGTATTTTGCAATTAGAAAGAATGAAATTTATTCTGTTTGGGTAGTGTGAGTGGTTAACGTAGGTGCCTGAGTTTCTTATTAACTGTGTGAAAGTGAGACATGTAACTATTATTTAAAATATCAAAGTTGTATTATTATCATTTATTAATAAAAGCCCTGTGTGAACTTCCGTAACTTGTTATTAGTAAATTGACACTGAGAAGTAAGTTTTTCTATCAAGTTACCATTCTCAAACAAAAACAATTATGTATCTGATGTGATGCTCAACCTAGTGCATCCACATGCATGTGGTCTTCTGCTGGTTTGTACTTGTACAGGTTCCTGAATGCTTGCAGAAATATGCAAATGCAAGACGCTTATGATGCTTAATGCTGATGATCAATTTTGGTCCTTGATATTTTTTGCTAATTTAGATTTATAATTTTGAAGGTATCTTTGATCGTTTTCGTGGGATTCTTCATGAAGGAGAAATTGACAAACGGGTCCAGTTTCTGATTGAAGGCCTATTTGCAAAAAGAAAAGCCAAGTTTCAGGTACTTCCTTAGTTATTTTTGGAGGGAAGAGCACATTAACACAGCTTGTCAACTCCTTTTAAAGCACTTTTAAAGAATAGTTTGAAATTGACGTGCTTTATTATGATGGTTGAATTTGCAGGGCTATCAAGCTGTTCGTCCTGAACTAGACCTTGTGGAGCAGGAAGATCAGTTAACTCATGAAGTCTCCTTGGATGAGGACATAGATCCAGAGATTTCCCTTGGTGAATTTTCTTATTTTTTAAGTTTATATCTGTATCTAGTTTGATCAACTTGTGTTCATATCTCATTGTGATTTCTTTATTTTCCATTTGATTTTTCTCAGATATATTCAAGGCAGACCCTAATTTCCTGGAGAATGAAAAGCGTTATGAAGAGTTAAAGAAAACAATATTAGGTGAAGAATCTGAGGATGAGGACGGTTCTGATGCAGTGTCAGATGAAGATGATGAATCTGATGAAGAGGAAGAGGAAAATATGCAAACAGAAGATGAAACGGAGACAAATCTTGTCAATTCGCGAAGGACAATTTACTTAACAATTATGTCCGGTGTAGATTTTGAGGAAGCTGGTCATAAGCTTCTGAAAATCAAGCTGGAGCCTGGTCAGGAGGTGAGCATGGAATCTCTGCTGGCAGTTACTTTTCTATTGCTAAAATTATCTGTTCACTTTTTCTTTGTATTCCAAGTTAATATTTGTTTGGGGTAACATACAATTAATGTTTTAATAATATGGAAGAACTTTCAAATCCTCTTATAGAACAGCTGAACAAGTAATATCTTGTTTAACTTTGATGTAATTTTACTGAAAAACCGAAATGCTCTTCCTTTATCTTTCCCTTGTCTGTGTAGCCATTAATGTGCTTCTCTCACTATATTCTACCAGGGGAAGCAGTTATCTTTGCACTTATTGATCTTTTGTTTGTGTTTTAACTGGGTTTCACCTGGGTACAAGATCATTTGATTCTTGTGTTTTCATGATTACCTCATTCTGATGCTCTTTTCGAAAATAGGGCTCCAATTACATCATATTTCACTGATATAAGCATAAGCTGCATCTATATAAGTAGTTACTCAGCTTTAACAGTCATTTCCCGCATCTGATAAATCGTTTTTCATTTGTTTTCTGCTCATCAGTTTTTGTCTGATTGGTGGCAGATGGAATTATGCATTATGCTTTTGGAATGTTGCAGCCAAGAGAGAACTTACCTACGATATTATGGTCTTCTAGGGCAGCGTTTCTGCATGATCAACAAAGTACATCAAGAGAATTTTGAAAAGTGCTTTGTGCAGCAGTACTCAATGATTCATCGACTTGAAACAAATAAACTGCGAAATGTTGCAAAGTTTTTCGCCCATTTACTTGGCACGGATGCTCTACCTTGGCATGTTTTGTCATATATACGCTTGACTGAAGAGGACACTACTTCTTCCTCCCGTATATTTATTAAGATTCTCTTCCAGGTATTTGGAATCAAACTCAAATATTCTTCTTTTTATTTCTCTGTGTATTTGCATTACTATTTCAATAAGAGTTTCAGTTGTGTTTTAGAAACAGTGTTTTTTTAAATTCAAGCACAGGTTTTGGGGCCTTTGTCTTGTAGATTGCTTAAAATGTGGTAGAAGGAATTTAGTATCTGAAATGAAAAGTAAAGTGCATCCAACCAAACTCTTGTTTGCTGATATTTGTATGCTATGTGATTCACTTCTTTATATTGAAGACAAGCAAAATTATTGAATAAACAATCTAGAGGACATTATGTTTATTCCCTTTCATTTGTGGGTTGTACTGATAATTTATTTATGGCCCTCTCCCTTGTGTTGAGTTGGAGCTGTTGATTTCACTTTCCTTTACGTTTGTGGTGCAGGAATTATCAGAGCGTGTTGGCATCCGGGTGCTAAATGAGCGGTTAAATGATCCAAGTATGCAGGAGGACACTTTTGAATCTTTATTCCCAAAAGATAATCCAAAAAACACACGTTTCTGCATTAACTTCTTCACATCCATTGGGCTTGGTGGTCTTACAGAGAACCTACGTGAGTATTTGAAGAACATGCCTCGTCTTATCATGCAACAACAACACAAACAAGTTTCTGATTCATCAGATTCAGGAACAGCCTGTTCTGAGTCAGAATCTGATGAAAGTGACAGTGACACAAGACAAAGAAAGCGGAGGAGAAACTGAAGCAGTTATATGGATGCTATTGAGGCCCTTGCTTGCATTCCCAAAACTGTGATTGGTTTCACAATCTGTAAATCACTTAATTGAAAGAGTGAAGTGGGCTTGGCTGGTTTAGGGATGTTGAGCTTGTTTCCTGGATAGTTAAAATTGATTTTCTACTGAATTTATTAACATAAGAAAAAACAAAAATTAATTGAAATTGATAACAATTAGTTGTTCCGACACCAATTGATTGTCATTCCTTTCTACACCAATTAATTGAAATTCTGATTTTCTATTGTATTTATTAAAATAAGAAGAAAAAATTAATTAAAATTGATAGCAATTGATTCATAACAAAAATATTAACTAATTAAATGAGAGTTGAATGATATTAATAACGAAAATATCATTAAAAAGTTCTATTCAATTTCATATTTGTCAATGCTTTCTGTTACTTCTATCAATTGATGTTTTGTGATAAACAGCCTCTCAATGTGATTTTGTTGATGAAATAACACCTGAGAAAGTAAGTAGGAATTAGAGTAAGGGCCAGACGACTTTGGTATGTACAAGTTTTGATGATGAAAAAAGTCTCATTTTCTTTGGAGATAGTTTTAACGAATGAAAAGGTTGATTACATGAATATATACTTTACACTTCTTCTTTTCTTCCCTCCTAATATTGAATGGTTTGGGTATCTATTGCAGGGGTCAGAAATACACATTTCAATTTTGTGATGCTGGTTTGGAAAAACATGAGTTAAATGACGAGCTATACTAACTTTAATGGAGAAAGTAAACAATTTACCCCCTTAAAGAGAATGCTTTGGGTATATATCATACCATAGTGATATTATTTAGTCAATTTTTTTTTTTTGGATTTTTTTTTAATTCTTTTCCTTTCATATTTTTGAAATTTGATTTTTTTCTTTTCAACGACAAAGATTTCCACAAACGAACATTTTGGAAGATTTATCAGTTTCTTTATTTAATTTTTATCAATGAACATTGAAAATCCTCTTTTGATTATTGTCATAGTATATTTTAATTTGAGTAAGTCTTATTATAATGTAGTTGTCTTGTCTTCATATAAAAATTGCAGTTGTCTTACCTAAATATGATCCTTTCAATTACATATTTTAAATATTTATTTAATTAAAAACATTAATGCCGGATGATTAAAAATTCATTTATTTTAATTACTATGATTTTATTTATTTAAAGTATCTTGTGCATCGTACGATACACATCCTATTCAATTTTTTTTTTTATAAACACATATCCTATTCTTGGAACTTATATGATTTATATCAATTTATATTTTAATCTTACTTTAGTATCTGTACTACCAGGAAAAAGAGTGGGGGAAATACAATTAAGTGGGAACAAAACCACTAACCCACGATCTGATGTAACTGGTGCATAGTGGGTAGGAATGTGGGAATAACTTCCCATGTAGGAGTGTGGCTATAAATAAACTATTGATGTAACTAGAAAGGGTAAGCTATTTTTGTAACTCTACTCTATTGATTCAGAAATGTTCTTGCAAATTTCAGTAATGAATGATCCGAAAGATGAAGAACAATATCGCTACCTTTCAATCTCACTCGGCAATGGTGCATTTTCAGAATTTGATGCAGAAATTGTGATGTAAAATCTATCGATGGCTGGGACCTCATATGTAGTTTTTTCGTAAAGAGTGCAGTCACTTTACCACCACATAGCTTCGTCATTGTAAGTTTTCTTGCAGGGAGTCTGATAAGCTATCTCAACACCATATGCTTTCATTTGAAATTTTGTGTGTAACTAACGAAGGGTACATGGTTCATTAAGTTATTCAGTGAGTGCTAATTGGAAATTCGTTTCCATTTTGGTTAGATTTTGTGAAATACAAGTTTTTTTTATTGTAGTTTCTCAAGTGGTACTGGCTATCAACTACCAATAAAAATGGAATATTCTTGATTGTTTGATGCTTCTTTTTATTTGAAGTTTTTGCAGCCACATGCTATGCATTTCTTAGCTACACATTTTAATTAAAGGCTGACTATGATCAAAGCTCGCATTTAGATATCCAGAGAAACCTTTGGAGAATTGAAAACAGTTACAGATATGCATGAAAGGAAGTCAATCATGGCCAAACATGTTGATGCATTCATAGCACTGCCTGGTATATTGAAGCCATAAAATTCCAATGTTCTTTTTGGCATTTTAAGCAATCTCATAGTAACTTTACATACATAGAAATTTAATCAGTGTTACAAACTGTTCAGGAGGCTATGGAACCATGGAAGAGCTGTTGGAGGTGATAGCCTGATCCCAACTAGGAATGCATGACAAGCCAGTACGCCTATCCTTATTCACTACTCTTTTAAATGAATTGATATGTCATTCAACAAAAAACTTAACAGCATGAACCATTTTTCTTTTCCAACGAATTACATATATAATTGAATATGTGGGCACATCAACACCCCCCCCCCCCCCCCCCTCCCTTCTTTTTATTAATTTTCATTTTAGCTTTGAATATGCAGGTGGGATTATTGTTGAATGTAGGGCTTTTCAACAACTTGCTAACCTTATTTCATAAGGAAGTTTAAGAGGGTTTTATAGAAAACTCTACAAGGCATATGTGGTCATAGCAAAACAGCAGTAGAACTCAGAGAAAATGGAGGTATAATATAAGACAAAACATGTCATTTCTTATGGTAAAGGCCAACCATTTTTTTCTATTGCATAGTAAAACTATCAATGACTTTTAATCTTTATTTATTGTGTCTCTTCAAATGAGTTGTATGAAAATTGCCAGAACTCTCTGTTACTCGCATGTTTGATTCTTCCCTTTGACAATTTATTCAGTCACTAGACTTGATGTGATTATGTGAAAGAGAGAAAAGTGTGGTGGACAAACTATTGTGGAGATTAAAGATTATGCCTTTAGCTGGGATGGTGATACCCAACAACAAAACTTGAAACATATTAACATGGAGATCAATAAAGAGGAGATTACAACTATTGTTAGGATTGTAAGATTGGAAAAGTCTTCACTGCTTGCATCAGTTGTTGGTAAGATGCACAAAATTTCTAGAAAGGTATACTACCAAGGAGGAATTATGTTTTAGTTTGTGGGCACACATGCCCCTATAAGTTAAAAAAAATAAATATTGTGCTTGATTTTCAAATTTGTTTTGTGATAACTATCCTTTTTATATTGAATTATCGATGTGTTTAGCACTTATGAACTTTGCTGATTTTATTTTTATCTTGCTTGTGGGTGAGTTACTTGGACATGTCTGGAAGAGGCTCCCATGGGCAAATGCAAAAGTTGTCAAGGTGATGCTGCCTATGACATGATCCTAACGTGATAGATAGTTGGTTTATTTAGTTTTGCTGTTGTTAATAATGTTTAGTTGTGTTGCCTTTTTCCATTTAACAGAAATTTGTTGATACAAAATTATATGAGCTACTTGGTGATAGGACAACAACAGATGATGAAAAACCTTACAAAGAAGAAGGAGAAACCTGCTAAAGTAGAGGTGAGTATGTTTATGGTTATTTTAACGTTTTGATTTTAGGTTTTATGACATGGCTTATGAGTAAAGTTGATTATGGAATCCAACCAAACCGAATCCAACTAATTACTAAATTTTAATAATTGAAATTTATACATATTTTAATATTTTAATATTTTGAAAATTAATAATTTTTGGGCCTGAATCAAACCAAACCATTTTTGATTGGTTCGGATTTTCAACATATAAAACTGAACCAAAACAACACGTTACACCACCAACTTTAAGTCCTTATTCATTTTATTAAAACAAAATAAATTCGACATTACAATATAAAACAACAATTATATTTATTCAAAATACTAGAATACCCCGTACATCGCACGGGTCTTAGTACTAGTATATTATACAATAATGATATTATTTAGTCAAAGATCTCTTTTTAGATTTTTTTATTTAATTCTTTTCCTTTTATATTTTTGAAATTTGATTTTTTTCTTTTTTACGATAAAGATTTCCATAAAAGAACATTTTGGAAGATTTATCAGTTTCTACCCACAAGATGTGGTCCAAGTGGCTTGTAGCTTGGGCCCTTTAACCATGTGTCCATGGTTCGAATCCTGATGATGGGAATAGAGCTGCATTTGTCTTAGAATTTGGGTTTCGGCCTAACTCAACCCCAAAAGCTAGCTTGTAAGGTGAGGGTTGCACTTACTTATAAGTACTCTTTAGGCCATATCATTATCCGATGCAGGACTCCAACACCCCCCTCACGCGCAGGACTGGACATCTGGAGCGTGAAGTTTGCAGGACTGGACATCTGTGGGTGGCCAAATGGATCTAGGATAGGCTTTGATACCATCATAGAATTTGGGTTTGGGTCTAACTCAACCCTAAAAGCTAGCTTGTAAGGTGAGGGTTGCCCTTTACTTATAAGCACTCTTCAGGCTATATCACTATTCGATATGGGACTCCAACAATTTGTGGGTAGAGGAGTTGCCCCTTAACTTAACTATCAGTTTCTTTATTTAATTTTTATCAATGAACATTGAAAAACACTCTTTTGATTATTGTCATATTATATTTTAATTTGAGTAAGTCTTATTATAATGTAGTTGTCTTCATATAAAAATTGCACTTGTCTTACCTAAATATGTTCCATTTAAATTACATATTTTAAATATTTATTTAATTTAAAACATTAATTCCGGATGATTAAAATATTCATTTATTTTAATTACTATGATTTTATTTATATTTATATAAATAAAAAATTAAGGTATCTTGTGCATCATACGGATACATATCCTATTCTTTTTCTTTTTCTTTTTTATAACGAAAATTTAGGGTGTGGGGATGGCGCCCCAGTCCAAGGCAGGAAAAACCTTCAGGCTCTATGAGCACTTACAAAGGGATTTACATTTACCTCACCCCAAGAGGACTAGTGGGGGCTCGAACCTGCAACCTATTAGATACAAGACCCTGTCATGCTCTACTAGACCAACCCCTTAGGGTTTACATATCCTATTCTTTGAACCTATATTATTTATGTCAATTTATATTTTAAGCTTACGTTTTAGTATCTAAAAAGGAAAAACTTAACATGAGTTAATTTTGTAACTTTAAGAAGCAATTCTATAGTGGTCAAATTTAAGAATATAGTAATTAGATGACTTATTTATATTTAAATATTTCTTTTTTAAGAATTTTTAAAAAAAAAATATTGTGTGAAATAATTGTATATCCTTTTTAGTAATTGTTAATATAATTATTTAATTTTTTTTAATTAAAGATCACTTTCAATTAAGCATTGCATGCTGAAGAAGAAATGTTAGTATTATTTACAAAATGGAATTGCTAGGAAAAGATAATGATTTTTTTTGTCCGTGATGGAACCTAAGGTATCCCCACAGTCGATAGTCGTAGGACTAATCCTACGAGGATGTTAGATCTTTTCATATTCTTTACTAATATGATAGATAAAAAAATGAATTATAATAAAAATCATCAGTATTTATATGTGTATAGTCCATTGACCATCTTATATTAGCAAGCAACCATGTCAGCATGTAACAAAAGATTGTGTTTGGATTGATAAAAATGGATGAAATTAATGAAGCAGAAATGAAATAAAATAATAACATATTCCATTGTTTGAATTATTTAAAATGTAATAAAATAAAATGTATTTGATTTAATCTGATATATCTATTTTTCTTTCCTCCTTATCTGAGAAGGTATAAGATGGAATCAGGTGAAACCAATATTTAATTCACTCCATTTTTTTCATAAGATATTTAAAAATAGTACTATAACGGTAACATTCCTAGATTTCACCTGGTTGTGTGTAAGCGTTTGTGTTAATTAAAACAATTCTCCTTGTAATAATTAAAATAATTATTTGAAATTATTGACACATTTTAATTAAATTAGAAAATGATGTTGTGTCTGTGTGATTAAATAGCTTAGTGAAAAAGAATGCATGATGGCTGATGAACATAATTTTGACATTATATTGAACCCTTATAATTACTGTTTTTAAACATCATTTGAGCTTAATTGATGGTTATTGGGTACATTTCATGACTTTGGGCCAAAATTTGGCCTAATTGCATTTTTCAGCATAATTGACATCCTGATATTGATTCTGTATTTAGAGCATAATTTTGACTGTAGATATTGGAAAATTGTGATTCTAAATTTTTAGGAAAGCTAAGGAAAATATCTACAACTTTCATGAAGAACTTGAGGTCCAATTCGGAGGATAAAAGGGTCAAATCTGGGCCGAAAGTTTGACCAGAGGTGCTATTGCGGGAGTTTGGACAGAGAGCATTGTTTGGGCCATAACTTGAGTTGTAGAGGTCGTATGCACCTAAGACCAACACCATTTTGAAGATGACACATTAGGCTACAACTTTCATGGAGATCACTTGACCAAATTATTTCGTTTGGATGATGTAAATTGCTTTGGAAAGTCAGTCTCGGATCCTGAAATATCCTGAAGTAAATTGGGCCTAACTTACTCATTTGAGGTCCAGTTGGAGCAATTTTGGTATCCACTTGAATCTGGGCCAAAGGGACACGTTTGTGATTGTTTGATTTGTTATTTTAGGGTGTTTTATAATGAGAAACAAGGCAGAACACCACATACACGAAAATAGCTCCCTTCCCTTCATATTTTCTCTATGTTTTTGTATGTTCTTGGTCATGGATTTTCATTTTCTAAGTTGTTTCTCCATAACAATGGAGAGCTAAACTCCTTAAACCAATCCTTGGGTTGACATTCCTATGGGTTTTATTTTGAAATCTTGTTCTATTTGCTTAATCTTATGTTAATTTCGTTTTTCATGTTCTTCCTATCTTTGATTCTTGATTCTATATTTGTTTACTTAAATGAGTTGGAATCTTGAATTTATGTATTAGTGGCTTTATTAGTTCATATTTAAAGAGGGAAAAACATAATCTAGAAGATTGCATTGAAGGTGTTTGATGAAATGTCTAGCTTGATTGAATTTCGATTTTCATGTTTGATTTCGGATTTAATGGATGCTTAATTCGTTTGCCTTAATTAATCAAACTCTTGATACTTTTCTAGTAGAAAATTCATGGGTTCCATTTAGGCTTATATTTGGAATTAGAAAATCAAGGGCTTAATTAACATTTGTATGTTCTCTTGTGATTAAGGATGAATCAAACCCGATAACTGTCATTCTCTTGGATTGGTTGTTTTTACGTAACTGTTTCTGATTTTAATTAGTCTTTACCTTGTTAATTTTCGTGCTTATAAACACCCCCAACTTTTTAATTTGCTTGCTTAACTTTGATTGAATTTCTGAGTTGGTCTTTTGAGAGAAGATTCGGGTTGACACCCTTGCTACAAGTAGGGTTTAATTCGATTATATTAATTTTGGTGGGTTCATCACCTGTCATGGCATGACATGATTGGCCAAATGGGCAAGCGAAAAGGTGATGGCAGTAAGAAATAAATTTGATATGAGAAATGATACTAGAATTGCCAATGAGAATGGTGATGATATGAAAAGAAATAATAAGAACTGTCATGAGATTGATACACAATATCCCAATGGGTGGATAGTGTCATGTAAACTATATGAATATAATGATATGAGATTTAGGCACTCATAACATGTACTCTCAAATGATCTTCCCGACATAATAAGGAGTCTCCATTGGAGCAAAGTAATGATGAGATGGGCCCTCATGAGATTGCATGTGTTTTGCATTAATGCTGCATACTTGATATTCTCAACCTTGGTTAATTGAAAGTGTTTTGACTTTAAAACTTAAGATGTTAATTATTGTTTTGGTGATTTATTGGTTGTCTTGTATTGAAACGTAGCCTTATGATTCACATCTATGGCGGTCATCCTTAATTCCTTAAATATGGAGTGTTTTTTTGCTAATTCACTTTGGATTTATTGTATGGATTTAGGTTGTGATTCGCTAAGGATATACCTAGACCTAGTTTCATGGCCTTGTATTGTTATTTAATGATAAAAAATATAAAATATTGTCTAGGTATAAAAACCAATATTTTACCAATGGAGTGTTGGTATAGTGGAAGCACCCAGCTCCTATAAGGAGGAGAACCTGGGGAACCCGGGTTCAAATCCTTGTGGAGTCTCTCCCAAATCCCAATGGGAGGCTGAGAACCAAGGGGTAAAAACCTGCTCAATCAGCTGTGAAGTTGATACAGGGAAATACAAGAAGGGGTTGAATTGTGTTTCTTAATAGTTTTTCGAAAATACTTTTCTCAAAACCTTTTTGCAAGCAATTAAGAATAAAAGCACACAAGGAAGTAACTTTTCAAGGGTGTTAATAAACTCAAGTTCAAATCCCCACAGTTAGTATAAACAAAGACAGTAAAAGATAGAGATAGAAGATTCACACGAATGATTTATCCTGGTTCACTTTCTTCCAACCAAGAGCTACGTCCAGTCCCTTCTATCTGAGGGTTTTCTCCATTATAATCCAATAGCTATTACAAGTATTCAATACCTCTTCAGGCTTACACGTATTCTTTCTCTACCAAGCCTCTTCAGGCTTTAACTCTATCAAAGAGATTTAAAGTATGACCTTACAAGCTCAATATGTGATAGAGTATGAAGGTTTAAGATCAGTTGTGATTACAAATGAAAGTGTTTAAGAGAGCTTTGAGAAGAGTTTTGGCACTTTGAATATCAGAGCTAAATCTACTTCTTCACTGGGGGTGGTCCAGTATTTATAGATAAAGTACAGCTCTATCCAGTTCTTTTTCAACGGTCTTCAACTTGTATCCGTTTAGGCATAACATTAAATGCTCGGATCCGTTGAGACTGATAGCTTGATATGCTTTCTGCGAGAAGTGCTCTTGGTTATCAGAAGTATGCTCAAAGTAGTGCTGTCATTTCTCTGTTGTACTGAAGGTTGCTTTCTGACTTTCCTTCTTAGTGCTTGGTTCAACTTTACAGCGATATATGTGCCAGAGTACAAATGTTTGTGTTCTCAATGGTATTATGTTCTTTTTACCAAGAAACAAAGATTTAAACAAATCAAATAATCGCAGGAAAGGGACACAAATTCCTTCGTATTAAATAACAATCATTTGAATTAAATTCACTTGACTAGACGGGTTCAGTTCCAGTATGACTTTAAACGCGCATGTCTTTGGACACGTATTTTTAACTATGTATAGTAACTGGGTAGTCTACTGATTTCGCATCTAGTTGACTTCTCGTCTAGTTATAAGTCTTTGGACTTGCTATTTTACTAGATCACTTTCAATAGCTCGTCTACTGCTTATTTCAGAGATAGACTTAGACATCGTCTAGTGACTTTTAACTTAGCTAAACTTTAGCGCCTCGTCCAGCGATAATCTTATGGATTTAGAATTTTACCCAATGTATTGAAGGCTCGTCTAGCGAGTAAAGTTTTAGACCCGATATGCAAATTAAGCTTTTCTAAGGATCCTTAACTTAGTTTCCTCGTCTAGCGATACTGAAAACAGTCCTGCAAGCTAGAATAAATGAGTTAGTTCTTTAACATAACTTTGTCATACAAATTTAACTTTTTGTTAACATCAAAACTTAAGAGATTATTTAATCTTAACCACTTTGGTTCTCAACAAGCCGAAACATGGATTAGTCCCATAACAAGCCCAAAGGGTTTAAGCGGTGAGGATACTCTAGTGGATTCACTCGGCCCAAAGGGCTAATTAGAGTGGGTTCCGAAAAAAAAAGCCCCATATTTTGGATGTATAATTAATGTTGAATATGAATGCCAAATGCAAAAATCGATCCAATGGAATTTTTATTAGCTCTATTTTGTTATTAAACATTTGCTAGTGAGAATTCAATGAATTATCACTTCGATTGTGTTTATGTGCATGGAAATTCTAGACGCAATGGAGGGACTGCAGGCGGGCATGCTCGCAGACAAAAATGGAGGTGGAAAGAACCACAATAAAAAAAATACAAGCATTATAATTTAAACCATATTTACAAACTAATATATGTAATTATTATATTCACTTGTGATTGATTTAATCCTCCCTTTAATATTAAGATGATGGTATGCGCTTAGTCATAAGTGACGACTTCGCATAGTTAGTAATGTGAATGTTAACATAGGAAAGAATATACTCGTCAAAAAAAAAAAACATAGGAAAGAATATAAATGATAAACCAATATAAGGTCGAACATAGTATCTTTATATATATAAAAGGAGGTAGGTCTAGGGTTTTTTTAGGGTTGTTATAGGGGTATTTTAATAATTTGACATAGAGATTATTTGGTGAATTTATTTAACAATAATAATTATTAATTAGTTATTTAAAAGAAAACAACAAAACGGTAGAGCATTAGAAAACATAACCTTTGGAGTTTTCAATGATGAGTCGACTGTGGAGGAGTTAAAAAGGTGTGGCATTTGGCATAATGAGCAAAGTTTGACGGAAGCCTTTCCAAAATATGGTGAAGTTGTCTGTGGTACATAGTTGGACTCTCTCCTTTCTTTCTCTTCTATGTTTATCTATACTAGTTTTATATGTATTTTTTTAAGTTGGTAGCTCCATTTTCAGTTTATCTATACTATTTTTATATGAATTTTTCATTCTATTATTTAGGTGGTGTTTTTTTTTTTTTTTTTTGATAAAAGGTGTTGTTGTTATATATTTAAAATCTCAAATGTCCAAAAACCAAAAGAAATTTTTTTCATTATAGCACCTAACATCAATTTGGTTGAGGATTCATTTTGATCGACCTTTTAAGATTAGCTTAATTGTCATTTACTTTTAAACTTTTAGCTTTAATTGTCATTTGTTAGATGCTATACGGATGAATATTTTGGCTATAATAACAGCTGAAAAGAATTGGTAGTAGAGATTTCATTAATTTTAGCTGCCTTTTTCATTGCATTAACGGCAATTCAATTCGAAATGAACACAATTGCCATTTGCATGTGAAACACTAATGGGTTACAATATGTATATAAGCACATGGTGGTATAACTATGCCTTTTAGATTTTTTTTTTTTTTTTTTTTAAGCAGCCTTTTGAGTTTTTTCATTCTCTATTTTAATTAAATTATAGATAAACGTTATTGTACACAATGGCAAACTTTATTTTTAATATCTTATATGCTATAGATATTTAGCAAACTAATGTGTCCTAAATATTTTTATTAATATATTCCAGAAATCGGTTTGCTATGTGATCGCCAAGGTCATGGAGATTGACACACATAAGGGATGGACATATGATGCATGCAAAAAGTGTAAGACAAAAATTGAGGAAATTGAAGGAACATACAACTGTGGAAAATGTGAGATGTCAGTCACCCCAGTCATTAGGTGTTCAATAATAATTTGTACGAAAAACAATTATTTGTAAAACATGTTCACCTATTTTTTTATGTCTAGCTACAAGATACACATAAAAGTTGCCGATTCCACTGGGTTAGCTAAGTTTGTACTCTTTGGATCAAGTTCTTCTACAATACCAGGGAAAACCTACATCCAAACTAAAGAAATCTATGAATAAGGTAGTACTCTAATTTTTTAACACAACAAATTTGTAGACGTAATTCTAAAACACCATATTTGGTTGCTTTAAATTATTCATGGACCTTTCTTTTGGCAGCACAATGTCACAAACAGTTGTCCAGCTGAGTTAGAGACACTGTTGGAAAAGGTAATGGTATTTAAGGTTGAAGCCAGTGAAGCAAACACTGGCACCAATTGGCAAACTCATACTGTAAAAAGGATGTGTCATGACCCAAGTCTCATTGAAAAATTTATGACGCACCATTCCATTAAGGTTATATAGTGATTTAATTTTTGAATTACATGTTAGATTATTTTAAAAACAGCTTTTTAGAGATAAACCAGTTGAAATGTAAAATATCAAGCTTTCCCAAAAATGCTCTAAATATAAATTATTAATATTATCAACTAAATTGCATAAAACTTTCTACATCACCAGTACATTATAATTAAATCCAAGAACTATTCAAGATATATATATTTTTTTTGAGCAATCAGAACTATTCTAGATATTAGCAAGTGCCTTTGCACTAAAAAGTTAAATAGTCTAAAAATCAAGAGCAAATTTAAAAAAAAATAAAAATAGTACCCTTTGAGTTTGGTGGGAGGATGGCACATTCGAGGTTTGCCATTCCAGTAAATGTGAATGACCATTCTAATTGCAATATCAAGAAAGGCGGCCCATTGGCACTGTTTCGAAGCGGTTGACATAACATTCCGGGATATACTCTGATTCAACAATCCAGAGAGCTTGAATCTCCCATTCGGAGGAAATGTGATCATTCTTGGTGGTGATTTCAGACAAATTCTACCAGTTATACCGATCGAAGGGGACAAGACAAGATATTGTTCGCGTCAGCATTAATGCATCATACCTATGGCAATATTGTCAAGTCCTAACATTGACTACAAATATGAGGCTTCACAGTGGGTTTTAGAGTCTAATGTTGATGACGTCAAGAATTTCTCAATGTGGTTGTTAGGCATTGGTGATGGGAACACTGGTCAGAAGGATGACAACAATGGAGAAATCAAATACCGGATGATCTCCTCATAAAAAATACAGGTGACCCGCTTGCTTCTATTTCAACCATCAGTTATCCATCGTTATTGGAAAAAATGAGTGATGCAACTTTCTTCCAACATAGGGAAATTTTAGCACCAAGAAATGAAACGGTTGACATGTTGAATGATAACATGATGTCCTTGGTTCCATTAGATGACAAAACTTATCTTAGTTCTGACAGTCCTTGCACCGTGAATGGAGATATTGATACAATGGATGATGTTCATACAACTGAGTTCCTTAACACAATTAACTCATCCGGCCTTCCAAAACATGGGTTAAATCTCAAGATTGGAGTTCTAATAATGTTGCTGAGAAATATAGACCAATCCTCGGGATTATGCAATTGTACTCGACTTATAAATACTCAAATGAGAAGCTATGTTCTGGAAGGAAAAGTCATCTCAGGAAGCAACAGTGGGCAAAATGTATTTATTCAAAAATTGACACTCATACCTTCTAATAACATGATTCCATTCAAATTTCAACATAGCCAATTCCCGATTGTTGTTTCTTTTGCAATGACTATAAATAAGAGTCAACAATAGTCGCTCAAACACGTTGGAATTTATATATCACAACCAGATTTCTCACATGGACAGCTCTATGTCGCAATGTCAAGAGTTACCTCCTGTAGTGGATTGAAGATACTACTATGTGACCACGAAGGGCAAAATACAAACACTACTACAAATGTGGTGTATAAAGAAGTCTATCAAAATTTAATATAGGCTAATTAGTCACCCTAAAATTATTATAAGTTTTTAATGTGTAAATCATACGATCTTATTAGTTTGCTTTCACTCTTACAGGGACTTCGCAAACCTATCTTACATGTCAAATGGAAATTGTCTAGAAGGTTCGCAATAATTGTTTCAAATATTCAGCTACAACTACTACTAATTCTAAATTCCTCCGATACATCTTTCTTCAACAATTGTTTTTCTACAAAATCGTTACACGCATTATATAATACCTAACTACTTAATCATTTTATTACATAAATATATTTGCAAACACAATACAAATTAACAAAATATTAACTCAAAACTTTGTAATATCCCGTGCATCGCACGGGCATCAGTTCTAGTGACTTATTTAATGAATCGAGGGAGTAGATCAATTTTAAGGGTCTTGTTATGTGTTAACTGATGTCCTAAAATATAGATTTAGAAATAATTGAATAAAACAAGTCTGTGTTGGAAAACTTTGTATAACACTTAACAATATATTAAATATATTATTTCCAATACGATTTTACCTTTTTTTATTCTTTAACTAGTGTCTTTAAGATATTAGTTATCATTTGTGAATTTTAATTAATCATAAAGGAGTCGGCTATCGCTAATATACTTGACCAAAGTTAAAAAAAAAATGAGGATTTAAAAGTAATGTAATACAAGGAAATTAATTAACTATAAGTAGAGGTTCTAATTATCTAAATTAGTTATCTAAAATTTTTATAGATAAGAGTTTTCAAGTAACCGACTTTAAAGAGAGAAATTTCCTTGCTTGAAATTAGTTATTTTTAATGTAAACACTACTTAGTTTATATATAATCGTCATGTGTTACAATAATCTTAATAAATTTAATTATATTATATTTCCACCCGTCATTAAATTAAATGTATGAACATAGGCAAGAGAATCACGATCCATTAATAGCATGTTGACGCATAAAATTTGATAGAAGCATGTTGAGAGGATAAAAACTAATCAGAGTAGCTTCTGTCAAGAGTGCGTCAGACACCATATGAATGACTTTCCAAACATGTAGTAAATAGTTTTTCATGTTAATTGTAATTTGAAAACAAAAATATACATTTTTTTCTTCTATGGACAAAACTTAGATCCAGTGTCTTAGATATATTCTTCCTGCTCTACTAAAAAAACCGGTTATTTTCAGTAAAAAATTGTAAGGAGACAGTTTCATAATACACCTTTTGATTAATTTTTGACAATTTTTGATATATTTTTCATAAGAACATGATGAAATGGACATAAAAAACTGACAATGATAAATTATTGGCTAAAAAAAATTTGATAAATTATTAAACAAAAAATTGATAGGAGGATAAAAGATATTTCACATCTAATGAGTCATGATATGCTGAAGTAAAAATCAAATAAGAAAATTATTAAAAATATAAAAGAAATAAAAGGCAGTGGTAAGTAAGGCAAAAACACAAGACCTCAATCAACGAAGAGCAGAACCTTGAAAGATCCCCAATACCTATTACCTAATCTGCCTTTTGCTCTCTCAATATTTATACTCACCAATTTCCCTTCTCTCCGTGGCTGTGCAAACAAATCAAATTCACCAAAACCCTAGAAACAAGGTTTGTATCACTCTCGATTCTTCCAACACTCTTTCTTCTTCATCATCCATCATCACAAGCATCCATCCATCGTCAACGTTATTTATTTATTTGTTTATTTTATTTATTTTTTTGCTTGTTTGCTATTTTGTTTGTGACAATAACAATGCATGTTTTAGTGGAGTCTTGCTGTTATATTAAGCAATGGCTTCATGCGGTGAAGATGTGGATTATGGTTACTGGTTTTGAGTGTTTGATGTTATGGGATTTCAAATCATTTTAGGGTTTGTGGGTGAAAGTAATGGAAAATAGTGAGAATGTAAGATAGAAAATAAAAATAAATTAAATATGGTACAAGAAAAGCAAACCATTGGCATAATGGCATATATTATTGTTTCCATGCCAACAAAGTCACAAGTAGAAAATTTAATACAGTGGATTGACTTTAACATTTTCAGACGATGCAATGCTATAGAAGATAGGTGATTTTGCAATTTTGAGTAAAATAATTTTGAATAAATTTAGATGAAAATAGGTAGATTGTAATTTCCATTGTTACAAAGATCGTGAGTTGAGTTGAAGAATCACATGACAAATTGACAATCCCGATCCTAGCTGAAAACGCGTTCTACTAGGATCGTGCTGGGACCAGAAGTTGGAATGTGAAAACGGCTATACCCTTGTTGCTGGGATTTCTCCTTGGGACTCCATCTGTGTGCATCTGGAGATTCTTCATGCGTTAACGAGTGTGGCTGGTCCTGGGTGCTGCCTTTAAGCCTTGTCTGCATCTGGTTCTTGGCCCTTGCGAGTTGCTACTGGTGCTAAGTCCATCTAGACTGGAGGTGTTCCGTCTGTCTGTTGCCGTCTGGGTTGTGGTTTGGCCTTTTGGGGTTTGTCACTTCTGTGAGTTCCAACTTCTACTGTTGGGTGCTGTTGCCCTGAATCTAGTTGCTTGCTCTGTTTCTAGTTTATTGTATTTTGGGTCCACTGAAAATGTGGTGTTTAATGTTTTGACTTGTTAGTTTAAGTTTGTGCCCTCTATTTTATCAGAAGGCTAGCACCTACTTAAGAGTTACCTATATTATGCATTTTAAATTAAGAGTTTATTTAAATATTTAGTTGTTTAAGATAATTATGCTTATTTGTGTTATTTTTATATATTCACATATTTTTAAACATTTTATATAATAGGTAACATCTTATGTTTTACATGTCTACATCCCCTGTTTGATCCTAGGTAGGGTCCACTATTTTGACAATCCTGGTAATTTCATCATATTCCAGGTTGATCTTGCATATTTGTTTTCTGCGTTTCGCGAATAGGTGTTAATATTTGAAGGGTCAGTTGCGTATTATAAATACATTCCAAAAGAGCCATGGAAAAAAAGGAAGGAAATAGCAACGATATCGATATATTAATTTCACAATTATTAACGATAACACCTTCATGTCAAAAAAAAAAAAAAAACGATAACACCTTAAAGGTCAGTCCTTGTTTGTTAAATATAGGCCAATACTCCACATCAACCTAACCGTGTTATCCCAGTTTCATGTATCCCTTTTGTTTGAGCTGAAGCTCTAATTCTTTTATTCTTAAGGCGTTGATATCATGTTTATGAAGGATATACTTTACAGAAGTTGTCTTCTTTCTATCAAATGAGGCCAATTGTAGTTCAAGCTCCCTAAGAATGACTATTTATCTTGTCTTTCGATCCATGATTTTGCTTCAAAATCATGGTCTGTAACATTTATTTGTCTCTCATTCTGCATTAGTTAATATGATGAGTTGTGTCCATTTGTCTGTTTTGGTTGGCACAAGGACATTTAATGGACCATAGTTGATGTGTTTCTCTGATATCTGGGGAAATTTGTACAATCTTCTTTCTTTTATCTATCAAGAAAGCATTTGCTATGAAATTTAAGTAATACAACATTTAATTACTGCAGTAGGTTTTGTACTCAATATTCCAAGAGTATATTTGTGTATTTAACTGCTTCTCTCAATTCCATTATTCCATCAAGTAGACTGACTGCAAACTTATGTTTCATTGATCATTATTCATTAGCTATAATACATAACTAATACAGACACTGATTATTGTGTTGGTAATAAAGTGCATCTATGCTGCAGCAATTCAACCTACCAGAGCAAACAAGAAGGTTGACAGGAAGTATTTTAGATCCATTGCGTCAACTGCATCGTCAACGTAACTGAACACTTGTCATAACCAATTTGATTTTCAATTTTCAGTCAGGCTTTCTATGGACGATTAGAAAGTCTATACTTATTTTGCATAAGGTAGATGATCATTTTTATTTAACTTATTAAAGATTCATGTAATTTATTTGATATTTTCTCCGCATCCTCTGGTTGGATGGTTCTGTATAACTACTTCCTATTTTTAATCATCAGTTATATAATAAACTCTTATACTGAATGTACGCCAAAATATGCTGGAAACCAAGCTGAGGCAATTTTGCTTATCAACTCTCATCAAATATTAAATTTATAGTTCTTTTTCATTTTAAGCTGATAACCGTAACATAAGGTTTTTCTGCTTACTGTTTTAACTGGTGTTGTTCCTTTTAGCATGCGCCAATTTCGAATGGCCACACTACTTTGTGTATGTTTAATTTGCTTGCACTTTTTCTGTTGTCCCAGTTATTGGAGGGTTCTCTTCTATTTGGAAGGTTCACGGTCTTCTCAACTACCTTACTGCATGAAGATGGTCCCTTTTCATCTAGAAAGAGGCTGAGTGTCAGATCATGGACATAAAGATATAGATTTACATGCAGATGCAGGAATTTGCAGTGATATTTCCTTGTATTTGCTGCAAAATATAGAAAGGTCTTCATTTTTGGGCATTTCATGAGATGCTCACTAGGTCTTTCTATCATGTAGTGATGTAGACGTCTTTGTCTAGAGGGACATGCTGATCATATCTGTTATCATGACTTGTTAAATTGAGTGTGCTGTATCACACTCAGGTTTACATTGATGTTCAATTTAGCGAGTATCTTTTATTCTGATTGTTCCTGTTAGTTCCTCTGATTATCACAGTCAGTTAAATGCTATCTATTTGTCATCCTCGGACAGCATGGTAAATGGATTTTTCTAACACAGGATGCTTCCATGTTATTAGTGACTTGTGAATTGTGATTAACATGTTTCAGAATTAAACATATATCCATGTTAGCAAAGATCATTTATAATCACGATTGCTACTGCTGCAACACACTCAAGTCCTTCTCAGTCCTTTACTCACGGAGTGGTTCTTCTAGGCTTATGCTTCCTCTGAATGTGGTTAGTGGTTCTCGGGGTAGATTTTTGGAAAATTATTCGATTGGATGGGGAGTTGAGGCCTTCTCTTGCCTAAATCGTCTTTTTTATTTTCAATCCCCATGAAAAGCTTTTATTGCACTTTGGTTTTCAACACTTTCTGTAACTCCCAATTTTCTGTAATCTTTTTGGTGTAGAACCCTCATGATTTTTTTATGGGGTTGATGTTTTCGGTGATTCTAGGGTGTTCCCTTAACGTTCAGAGCAACTTCTTTTGAACAGTTGGG
Source organism: Echinosophora koreensis (assembly GCA_035048595.1). Taxonomy (NCBI): domain Eukaryota; kingdom Viridiplantae; phylum Streptophyta; class Magnoliopsida; order Fabales; family Fabaceae; genus Echinosophora; species Echinosophora koreensis. The sequence continues at coordinate 6,650,896 of JAPCYP010000004.1, forward strand.
GGGTTCTGGAAGGAGCAAGGAAGTCAAAGTTTTTTGGCAATGTGTTAAAAATGTTATTTTCTGATTTTGTTTGGTGCAAAACTGTGGAATTTTAAGAAATTCTTAGATCTATTATGAAATTAGATTGTGCTTATGGCCTCTCTTTGGTTTTTGTGCATGATTTCTTTAAGGTAGTCTATGGAAAAAAATATATGGAGAGATCAGACAACTCTTAGGTTTTTTGGAGTTACTTCTGTTTCTTTTCAAGTATCCTTTGCTTAAGGAGTATAATCTATCCTCATTGGATGAAGCTAAGTCAAATGTGAATGATACAACATACACATATGATAAGAAAACTGGCACATCCAGGTTTAAACTTGGGATATTAACCTGTGAACAAAATTTGCTTGTCCCCCTTTTTGATATTAAATCCTCTTATAGGCTTGAATGCTTCCCCTTGTGCAGGAGTGCTTGTGATATTCCCTCCTGCTGCAAGACTGACGATAAAGTTGATCCAGATGCTGGAATGGAGATGAAATTCCCATCAAATTTTAATAGTGGTGATATGCCTCTGTGTTCTGCCACGGGGAATATTTCACATGTGGACCAGAGTGTTTGTGGCTATTTGCAACAACCTGCTTTTGTGAGTGGATGGATGTATGTGAATGAACATGGGCAGATGTGTGGTCCCTATATTAAGGAGCAGTTATATGAGGGCCTAACTACTGGTTTCTTGCCACATGAGCTTCTTGTGTATCCTTTGATTAATGGTGCATTATTGAACCCTGTACCATTGAATTATTTCAAGCAGTTTCCTGACCATGTTTCCACTGGGTTTGCATATCTGAGTTTGGGCATCTCAGGCATGGGGATGCCTTCAAATTGCTCCTCCTCTTCTTGTAAGGATATGGCAGTATATGGGCAAGATAGATCTTTTGGGCATGCTGCTCCCCTGAATGTTAACTTTGATTCACAGTCACATGTCAATTACTGCATTAATGAATCCAACAGCCTAAATTCAAACCCAGAGGCGTTCAAGAGTTTAATAATATCTTCTGAGATGGTAGTGCAATATCCGGTCAATATTTTCTCATATATAAATCAGTTTGACATACCATTTTTGTATTTTTTATGGTTGTGTTTTATTTCTTATTCCAGTTAGGTGAAGAATGCTGTTGGCTTTATGAGGATGAAAAGGGTGTGAAACATGGGCCACATTCTATTTCGGAATTGATTTCTTTCCACCGTCATGGATATCTTCAAGATTCGTCCATGGTAAGCTGCAAATACTGATTCAGTGAAATATGTATGCTGCCGATCTGTTGTAGGATATGATGAGTGGGTTCAGTGAAATATGGCTAGTTAGTTTTCTAAAAGCTGGCAAATAGAGTAATACCATGTAATTTATTCTTTTCAGGCTAAAGTACAATTTTGGTTCCTGAAATTTGGCTCACTTTTCAATTGGGTCGTTCAAAATTGTTTAGGTTCACTTGCAGTTGAAAGCTGTTCGAAACTTTATGGGAATTGCTGACTCATGCTGAAATATGTTGAGTTGTTGATGTTTCAAATTGTTGACATAATCAACAATCATTAGTCTATTTCCTCATCTGCTTGATTATTCCCAAATCAGCACTTTCTATTAAGTTTCATACGGTTCTATCAAAACCTGAATTTAATTGAAATTTTGAATATTTTTAAAGAATCTAGTGAAGCCAGCATATTTGAGGATAAAATTGTGAATAAAACATCTGATAGGATACTGGTTTTCCTGAGCTGCAAAAGCCTGGACTGGACTTGCGTGTCTATTTCTAGCTAGATATTAGGTGCTTGGGTCTGTCAAATGGCCAAAATTTCATGGGTTCAAAGAAAACAAAGATTTGCAATTGCTCTTATATTATGGGGGCTTCAATTGCGATTCTTGGCTTCTCGGTTTTTTTAGTGAATACCTGTGAATTAAAACATGATTTTTGTTTTTTTTTTCAAACGTGAACAAATGTTCTTGTGAGCCTAGCTCACTTGGTCGGTTCGTGCTTGCAAATTCTTAGTGGGGGTGGGGGATACATGGAACTTCCCCTCTCTCTTCCTCTTGCCTGGCCCCGTGGGGTTGGGTCTCTCCTAGGACCCAGTAGAGTCTAGTAGCCCAAAAAACATGTGGTTGGTAATGACACCCATTGGCAATCTAAATTCCTAACCCTCCAGTTCTTAAATCTTGAAACTTCACAGAACTGGCAACATGATTATTTTCTTTTATAATTTTATTGTGCTTTATTTTTTGCCCTCATCTATGATTCTATGATCAGTTGCCTTTTCCTAAATTACATCTTGCTTCTCAAATATTTTTCGCAAGTTTATTTATGGAACTTCAATTTAAACATTCAGTCCTAATTTCTGCTTTTAACTAGACTCAGCCTAATTTTCCTTTTAATGCGCAAGGGTTCTGGAGGTGTCTAAATGTATTGGTCAGTTTTCATGGATGCTTGAATAGAATCTCTTGTTCTTGTCCTTTCTTACAGTGGTGTGAGTTTTAGCTTTGTTCTGTGGGCATCAGTTCTGTCATTTTTTTCATTAGATAAAATAAAATAAAAACGAAGTTGTTGGAACATTACTTTATTGCATGGGCTCATCATTGTTTTGTCTCATGTTATTCTGACTATACTTTTTGACTGGTTTATGTTTATTTACAGATCTCTCATTCTGACAATAAGTGTGGCCCCTTTGTGCTACTATCTGCTGTAAATGCATTGAAAGGAGATATGTCTAGAACCATCTGTAGATCCAGTTCCAAAAGCAATGGGGTTGGTGGGACTGTAAACTTAATTTGTGAAATATCTGAGGACATCTCTTCCCAATTGCACTTGGGTGTCATGAAAGCTGCCCGCAGAGTTGTGCTAGATGGGATTATTGGCGATATCATTGCAGAATTTGTTACTGAAAAGAAACGCAAGAAGCATAAGCTTGAAAGAGCTAAACAGGCTTCTGAGGCTTGCATGTTGGATAGCAAAATGGTGATGTTTTATTCTTTGCAAATAGTATTGTTGAAATTATGTACAGCTTAATAAGTTGTATTTTTTGCTTTAACAGTCCAAGGTTGCTTTGGTGATAAGTAAAGGCACTGCCGTTCCAAGTGAGCCTGCATCTTCCCGTATTTTGGATGATCAGGCTTGTCATGAAATTTCCAGACCATCTTCAACAACTATCAAATCAGTTGGAAGCATTGAAAATTTTTGGTGGTCATATGCTGTTGTTCGTAAAGTACTTTTTGATTATTGCATGCAAGTCATGTGGAATGCAGTATTTTTTGATACTCTTGCTGAGTACTTATTTTCCTGGAGGAAGAGGAAGCTTTGGTCTCATCCTAAGCCTCAGCCATTTGTTAATGGATATAGAGATTATGTTAAAGCGATTAAACCAGAAGCTGTGAGTACCTTGCTTACTTGATGTTTTGTTTTAATTTGTACCTATAATATTCCTACAATTGTTCCTTTCTTTAATTAAAAGTCATACAATTGTTCTTCAGTTGCTTCTCAGGCCAGGTTCCTCTGAAGACAATGCTGGCGATCAGTTTGGAGTGATGGCAATGGAAATAGATTATCATGCTCAGTCATCTTTATCTTCTAGTGGCCTCAAAGGTGGACACTCTGTAGAAGGTCAAAGAGTTTCATGCACTATTCAGAACTCTAAAGATTTGACATGCATTCTTGACAGTGTGGAGAATGAGCTTCATTTCTCTTCAATGGTGTCTTTAGATGAATACATTCGAAGTTTTGTTGAAAAGGAAGTGAAAAAATTAATTCATTCCCCAGGAAAAAAATTGAGTGAGGTAATTTGATTAGAAGTTTTCATATCCTGTTATCTGTCTAGACACTATTATGTTGAAGAATCCTTTAATTGTTTCAGGTTGCTGTTAGTGACTGTGGTTTTTCAGAAATAATTTCTGGTGAAACATCTGTGAAGGAAATTCCTAATGACAAGTCTATGGCTCCTACAAAAGCAAGAGATTCATTTTGCGAGTCTTCATCTGGAAATCATATGTCTGATGTATTAGCAAATGCATTTAAACAGTTATGTGGATCTGTAAGTGATGAGGTTGATGAAGAGGAGATTGGTGACCTACCACCTGGATTTGAAGAGAACTTTCAAACAAGTTTGCCACACTACAATTCTAAATTTCGACCTTCAAGGTTAATTGAATGTAATCCTAAGATAACAGAATACGTTGCAACTGCACTGTGCCGACAGAAGTTGCATGAAGAAATTCTAGATGAGTGGAAGTCATTGTTTCTTGATTCTGCATTCAATCAAGCTTTTATATCTTCTACCGTGAAGAAAAATTTTCAGTCTGATCATCACGAGGTATGAATTCCCTTCATTCAATAATTAGAACTTGAATACTGCATTTCATCTTGTTTTCTCTGACTGACTGTCAGGGACGGATTTACATTATGGGTGGGGAGGGTGCTGGCCCTCCCTGGTTTTTTAATTATAAAATAAATGAAATATAGTTTACCAAAAAAATTGAAATATATATATATATTCTTATCTTGTTATTCTACTGCCAATTCTCTTTCAAGTTGTGGATCTCACAAACTACTGAAAATTTTAGTGTATGTTAAAAAAGTTTACTGTAGATTCAGTCATATATGATTTTCGTGACCTGCAGGAAAGGTGTCGTGTGTTTTGATATATTACTAATGTAATTAACATTTATAAAATATACTTAGGAATATTTTGCATGAAATTTGATGCATATATATTTATTGGATGAACATTAACTTTTATAGTTGGGAGTTGGCCCCCCCAGTCATCTAGGTCTGGCTTCGTCCCTGCTGACTGTTTTTTGTTTTTTGGTTTATTTCATCTCATTGTTGTATATCAGTTACTTTATTTATATTTTTGTTTTTTGCAATTCTTTAGAAAGGGAAAGCATTCAATGCAAGCCAGGAATGTTTGAATGATTTTACTTCTGGACAGGGACCAATGAAGGAAGGAGCAAAAATTTCTTCTGGAGTTCCTTCGGTGATTGGAAAGCATACATATTACCGCAAGAAACTGTCACGGAAAGAGTTGTGTTCCTCTCGGTCTGAAGCAGTAGATGATTCTGGTCTGGGGAAGCAGCCTGTGACTGAGTTTAGGAAACATGCTTCTGGTGATTTGGGTGAAACCGCAGAAGTTAAAATAACCACTACTAAACGTGGAAAGACAAAGATGATTAAAGGAAAGAAGGATATATTTGCTCAGGGCAGGCCTTCTCCTGTCAATGTCAATAGCAGCTTGCACAGTATTCAATCATCCTTGAAGAAAAAAACTAGTCGGAAAGTATTGGAGATTTCGTGTAATGTTCAAAGTATATATAACTTTCTTTGTTAATTTGTTGACACTGGTTTATGCTTATAAAGCTTAAATATGTTTTTGGTCCCTGAAAATACATCACTTTTTGGTTTTGGTCCCTCTTTAATTTCTTTTTGGTTTTGGTCCAAGTTTTTCAAAAATTTTGATTTTAGTTCCAGCTACTAGCGAGCCTTCATTAAGTGCTTACGTAGCAATGGAGCCACTGACACATGGCACTTGCGAGTTGTACTTCTGCTTGACTCGTAATCACTTAACAAAGGGTCACTAACGACAAGGGCTAAAACCAGTTTTTTTTTTTTTTTTTTTTTGTTGAAAACTTGGACCAAAACCATGAAAAAAAGAAAATAATAAAGAGGGACTGAAACCAAAAAGGTGTCATATTTTTAGGGACCAACAACATATTTAAGCGTCGGGCCATTTTTCCTTTCCTTACGAATAACACGGACCTTTTTCCTTATTCAGATGATGTTATAGATATCGTAAAATCTAATGAAAAGAGGCTATCAGCATCAACAGATAATTGTGTTGGCATGAGGAAGGTGGTTAGAAGCGATGACTGTGAAGGCACCGTTCAAGGGAAGACCACTGGTCATCGCTCCAGAGAGATAATAAAGGGTAGGTTTATAGCATCATCTTAATAGGTTCTTGTATGTTTATCTTGTTCCTTGGTGAAATTTCCCTACTGTTGTAGATGTCTATAGTTTGTTTTTAGGCTAGATTTATATTTAATTTATGGATTGCCTGTTCCTGTTTGCAGCGAAAAATACTGGATCAAAATCTAAAAGGAAGCATCTAATGGAAATCGATGGTATGCCATCCTTACACCCTGCAAAGGCTTTGAAAATTTCGAATGGTGCAAAGCAGGGTGCTAGCAAACAGGTTACTGTGGCCAGGAAGAATTCTGCTAAATCCAAGCCATTGGATCTGTGTCCTAGATCTGATGGATGTGCTAGGACTTCTATTGATGGGTGGGAATGGCATAAATGGTCTCAAAAAGCCAGCCCTGCTCATAGAGCACGTGTCAGGGGTCTTCCGTCCGTACAAAACAAGTGCACAGATTCTGATAATAATTTATCTCACTTGTCAAATGGTAAGGGTCTTTCTGCAAGAACAAATAGGGTGAAATTGCGTAACCTTCTTGCTGCCGCAGAAGGTGCGGATCTTCTGAAAGTGCCTCAATTGAAGGTGATTGAAGAATTAACAGGTTTTTGGATTTTCTTATCTAGAGCATCTGGATACATCAAATTTCAGTTATTTATTTTGCATTTTTCAGGCTAGGAAAAAGCGTTTACGTTTTCAAAGGAGCAAGATACATGACTGGGGTATTGTCGCCTTGGAGCCAATAGAGGCAGAGGACTTTGTGATTGAATATATTGGAGAACTAATTCGTCCTCGGGTATAAAAAATAACTAATGTTGCTAAGAGGCATATGTCAGTCAAGGCTATTGCTTTTACGACATGATTGAATATATCATGCCAGTCTGTTTTTACAAAGTTAATTCTGAATTAGATCTCATATATAACAAATGCATTCACTCACTCAAATTAGGCAGGTTTCTCTTTATAATGTTTCCAAATTTTTTATAAACAATTTTTATAATTAAGGAAGATGTATTACTTTTTGTATATCTCATTACAAATTGACACATATATTCTGGGTGCAAGATTTTTTTTACAATCTTTCCATACAGTGGCATCTTTCCTCATTGCTTATGTACCGATTTAGTCAATATCATTTTTTATGCAATTGCTTTTTCGTTGGAGCAATTAAATAATATGATGTTTGCCTCTAACAGATATCTGATATACGTGAACGTCAGTATGAAAAGATGGGAATTGGAGGCAGTTACCTTTTTAGACTTGATGATGGTTATGTGGTTAGTACTTGTTACTGCTGTAACTTTTATATTTTACACTTTGTAAGTTTCATTTATTTTGCTTCTCTGCGGTAAGTTATAGTATACAATCGTGGAGCATTGTGTCTGATGAATAAGATGTTTTGTTCTCCCTATCTTGGTATTAAATGATATTGTTACTTCTAGTTTGTTGCAATTGAAACAATGAAGTTTGAGGACTAAGGCGTAGTCAGGGAGAGGTAAACTGTCTGTGTCAAGTTTTGAGAATTTCGCATCTTAAATGTTTGAGGATTCATGCAGACCTGATCATGCATCTAGTATGATTAGACATTAGAAGATAGATGTATTGGCTTGTAACTAATAATCTTTGATGTCAGATGATGAACACCCAAGCATTTGGGGAACCCTCCCTTAAAGTTAAAGGCTAGCCGTTAAGAGGTGAGAATCAAGCCACTTAAGTACTCCACCGATCATCCATACTACTTGATGTGGGACTTAGGCACCCCATAACACCCCACCTGTCATAGCATTGCCCCAGAGAGCTGATGTCGTGGCGGTTGCATTCTATGTCGCTTCACTCGTCCTTTCCGGTCAGCCCTCCGTAGGTAGTCCTTTTTGAGATACCGGCAATCAGCTCTGATACCAAATGATAAGCACCCAAGCATTTGAGGAACCCTCCCTTAAAAGCTAGCCATTAAGGGGGGGAGAACCAAGCCACTTATGTACTCCACCGAGCATTCCATACTACTCGATGTGGGGCTTAGGCGCCCCATTATACCGTAGTCCCTATCATCAGACCTAGAAGATGATTGACACCAGTGTTATCGATAGCGGATGGCAGAACGTAGCGAAAGGCCAAAAATCCGCCATTTTAAACCGCCATAAAACGCCATGGCCGCCATCCTTCACAAATTGGCCATAGCGGTTGGGCCAAAATCCGCCACCGCAATCCGCCATGGCGCCGCCATGGCCGCTATTTGATAACACTGATTGACACTTTGTAAAACTAGGATTGAAGCCAACATTTCGGCGAATGGGCCAGATGGTTAGCTAAATAGGTTTTCTGGCTTTCATATTCTGATTATCAGGGAATGCATTTAAACCTTGGTTGTTAAAACTGGACCGGCCGGTTCGACCGGGAACCCGCCAGCCTTCCGGTCTGGACAATCCCTATAACCGCTCTGCAAAAAAACCGGATGGAAAACCGCGGAACCGGCATGGAACCGGGGAAACCGGTCAAAACCGGCGGTTCACCGGTTTCCGGCTGTTCACCGGTTTCCGGCTGTTCGAGAAAAAGCAGAACCTCCGACGAGCTACAGAGATGGTAGGGCGGGAAAAAGCTGAGAGAGGAGATCATGAAGAATAATGAACGTGCAAAAACGGAGTTCTGGTTGAGAGAGAAGAGACAAGTAAAACGAACCAGATCTAAAGAGATGAGCACAAGCGGATGTGAAGAGAGATTGAGAGAGCTGGATCGTGTTTTAGTGTTTTACATAAAAGAGAAGTGAGATGGGGGAGGGGGGTTTGTTGCGGCTGATTGAAAAATAGAAGTAGGGTTTCTTTGCTTTGTATTTTGTACAAAATAAATGGGCTTGGGTTGATAGACCCAACTCTAGTTTTTGTTTTTTATTTTTCCAGATAGTTGAATAAAAGAATACAAGTAAGCTTGTTTGATAGGCTCTTGAAATTAGTTTATTTTTTTACACTTATGGAACAAATACAAGAATTATTTTTATAAATTTACTAACATAAAATATAAAAAATATTTTATATTGTTAAAAAAATATGAGAATTTAAAATTTATTTTAATATTACCTAATATATTATATTAAAGTTTAAAAAATATTATTTAATTATTATCGGTTCAACCACGGTTGTACCATTGAACCTTAAATCGGTGCCTTCACCGGTTCAATGACCGGTCCGGTTTTAAAAACATTGATTTAAACATTATCACCCCTTGACTTAGAGAACTAAAGTTCCCAGTTTAGCATGTATGGCTTACTTGGCTTGCATAAGCTCCTTTTATAAGGTAATTCAAACACATGATATATCGTCATATAAGAGATGTTCTTAGGTGATCCAAGAGCAAGAAAAATCTCTTGCTCATTACTGTTGAGTGTGTACCACATCAGCTTCGTGGTCCATTATTGTCTTTCACTTCAACAACATTCTTAATGTTGTAACTGAAGTGTTTCTCATTGAAAGGTACCTAAAAAGATATTTGTATTGCTCCAGGAGCACCTATGAATTTCTTGTCTTATAATTGGTTATTTCTTGAGGCTCCAGATAAGCTTAAAAAGATCTAATCATCAAAAGCTTATCCAAATGGAGCTAAGTTATAGATTTTCACGCCTCTTATTTAAGATTCTCTAAATGAACATATGTTGCTGAATTCAAATTTAGTGATAGCTGTTGAAATGATATATTTGCTTTTCCTGTCTGATTATTTGTAGGTTGATGCTACAAAGAGAGGTGGGATTGCAAGATTTATTAACCATTCCTGTGAGGTACTTGTTTAGTATTATTATATTTCAAAATGTATGTTTCTTATATCCACGCAGTTAAAGAAATTTGGGTGCATGTATGTATTAGTTCTAATCTTGATTTCACGAGCTTTCTAACTTGAAATGAATTTTTGGCAGCCCAACTGCTATACAAAGCTTATATCTGTGGAGGGTCAAAAGAAGATTTTCATATATGCGAAGCGGCATATAGCTGCTGGTGAAGAAATTACATACAATTATAAGTTCCCCTTGGAAGAGAAAAAGATAACCTGCAACTGTGGTTCCAGAAAGTAAGATTATGAGACTTCAATTTCTTTGCAATTTCGTAGCATATAATTAGGCCTATGGCTTTCTTGGTATCATTGCCAGTTAATTGAATTGCATTGATATAACATAGAAGAACTATTAACGTTCCATGGGTTGTGCAACCATGTGACTACTTGCATGTTCTTAGAACCACCTTTAATGTTTGTTTGGTCTTACTTTTATTCAAATTACTTCCTTGCTGTATAAATAGTCTTTCTTTTAATGGTATTGCGCACGAGTTTTGATAGATTTGACGGACTTAAACCTTTTCCCTGAATCATTTCAGAGCTTATTGTAAGGCCTTAAAAAAATTTACCCTAGAGAATGTCTATTAAGTCCATAAAAAAATGCACGGTATTGATCCCAAATAGAAGTACATCCATGTTCGATCTATATTACAAAGTAATGTGGAAATCAAGGGGATATAATACATTGGAGATGGGTGGATGAAATGAAGAAATGCTTTAGTTGTAATTTGTGATCACAAGTTCCATGTCAAGCTCAAAGGGGAAACAAATGTATTTGAAGAAAGTTGGTGTAGCACCTATGACAAGAAGATGAAAAAAGCTTGCCCAAGGTGGTTCGGTCTTCTGAATAGGACACCAACAGAGACTATAGTGAGAAAAATGGATCAAATGAAAAATAATCTGATTAAAAATGGTAGAGGAAGGCCAAAATTAATTATAGGAGAAACCATTAAAAAAGACCTTGATCTTCTTAGATTTTCTGAAGATTTGGTTTTTGATGGAGTACAATGGCATTAATTTACCCTGCCTAGGGGGATACGATTTGATTGTTGTTTAATAACCCTAAAATATTTATTAGTCTATTTGACAGTCTTTAAAATTGGATTAATATTCTTTTGCAACTTCTATTTCGTTCTCCTTGCTAATGGTAGAGGTATACACACATCATAACATTTATGTACTTACTGTGCAGGTGTCGTGGATCATTGAATTAGGCAGTGATCGAGTCTCTAATCCCGGTATGCACTTAATACTGATGGTGACTTCTGTTTGTGTTACAGGATTGCAGCGTCACTCTAGCTTGTTCAATGTTTTTGTAGGTTATTCTTTTCAGTGTCTGCCTGTTAAATCTTTGAGTGGACAAGTTTTTTACCGTAGGTATGCACTCTTGTCTCTTGAACATTAGTGTTTAGCCGTGGCATCCAACAGCTTTTCAGTACATTATGTGTGTCTGCAGGCTTGCTGTATCCATGTGTTTGTTTAGTTGATCCTAATTGCATATAATACTTATCTTTCTCTGGTGCAAATTGTATTTTTCTCCCCGTTTTATGGCTTGTTGAATAATGATAATGATCTCCCCCTTTTTGCGTATAGCTAATTGTTTCATTCCTAAAGTTTCTGTCTTCCTGTTCCTTGATGTGATTCACATTTTATAACTTTCTTGTTCTGGGGTTTTGCTCAATGATGTACATTCAACTCTTAAACCTGTGAATATGGTTTCAACTATAAAGACTCTCGGAAATGGATCTCGTTTTTTCTTCCATCGAACTAAATGTCGTATCTCCTCCCAACAAAATTCCATGTCTGGATCGCAGAAAATTCTCAATAAAATCCTCAATCTTCTTCAGTCAAACTTCTCGAATCCCTGTATCTCTTTCAGCTTGTTGCCTTCCTTTCGCTTTCTCCTCAAAGCTTCCATTCTTCTCTCCAACAATTCCAAATTCTAAACATGTTTCCTTTCGTGATCGAATGATGAACAGCTCTCAAGAACTTGAGAGCTCTGATACCAGTTGGTAGAACTGGATCATATTTGATAACAAATATGGTGTTTATTGATATGAACACTATTTATTTAGAGTCCTGGAACTCTCCCTCACTCCCCTCACTTTCTTCATGTAACTCACTTGTAAACCACCTATAACAGTTACTATCTGCCATTTCTTATTATTGCTGCTTTTTCTGTCACTCAGGTTCTACAACATCTTACATGTGGTTGTTTGGTCACTTTGGTGGGTGCAATTAATCAGAAAGGATTATTCTTTTTTCATTGGAACATATATAGTATGCTTTGTATTGATGTAATCTTGATGCTGTCTTCTTTGCAGGATTATGCACCCAAATTGGAGACTCTGTTGGCTATATATTTCACCTGACATCAAATTGGATGAGTTGCAAGAGTGCTTGTTTGTGATCACACCTTGTACGTTTCCACCTTCATAAAGTAATCTGGTGTTCATGGGGGTTACTTTTTTAATTAAGTCTTACTTGATATGGACTGGATGTCGCTACCTCTAGATTAAGATAGGTGACGGCCAAAGAAAAATAAAGGGGAAGAGTTGTATAGAACTATAGATTCTGTTTCCTCTGTCTAAAGACTTGATATGTTTCCGGTTACCGATTATATTGATACATGTGTTGTCTTGTTTTCTTTGGTGTTTGCTTGACATCTGTGGTTTACACCATGATATTCACAAGTTGCATTGTGTTTTTAGTTATCCCATTCCTAGGATTTGCCCAACTACATCAAGATGTCTTCAGGTTGGACATTTCTGTCTGAAAATGTCCAAGTGCTGTTTCTATCCATGCTAACAATGTTTAATATTTGTACGAACTAATTTAGTTCGAACTACCAATGAATAAAAGTTTCCTTTGCATAATTTAGAAAGTCTAAATAAGCATGCGTTGTATTATGAACAAGTTTGGAGAACAAGGTTGTATGTCTTGATTTCTCAAATAGAGTAGGTTACAATATATAGTTAAGAGAGAATAATTCAAAATCCCTAAGATACAGCACAGCTAACCCTAACTGCCAATATACAATATTTACAGCTTATTAGTAGAAAATCATTCACCATATGTGATGGATTTAAATCCCAGAGACTTGGGATTTGTCCTTCCAACATATTTTTTTCAGTGGTGGTGGGGCTAGCTTGTCGCATGGCCATAATTGCACCATTGTGATGTTATGCAGCTCCTCTTTTTTTTTTTTGTCCTCGGGGGGAGGGGAGGTGAGGGGTAATTGTTGTGTATAGTTTAGCTCCTGTTTCAGACATCATGTATACTATGCGTATGCAGTTTTAATGCCAGCCATGCATATGATCCATGTTGCAAGCATGTCTAGCAGTGAGATGATTGGTTTCGTTGAGTATTGGTTTGCTTTTAGTTAACCAGTTAGTTAGACTGAATATGGGCTGTGAGAAGCAAAATTAAGAAATGTAGGGTGATAGGTTTGAGCGCTTTGATGCTAAGAACTTCTTGATGTGTTGATGATAATAATTATGGAAATAAAACAAAGACACGCCATCTATTGCATGAGTTCTGGGTATTGATTTAAGTATTATGGTCTTTTCAGGTTATGGATCACCACCATTGATCATAGGCTGAACTGAATATTATTGGTGATTGGTGTCCACTTTGGGTTACCTGCCACTTCGGTGATGTAATAGCTAACTCGTGTGCGCTCTTGTTGATTTTTTGTGGCAGTTGAGTTTCTCCTCTTAGAAGCTGTAAATAAATCGTGTCCTTGTTTATATGATATAGTGAAGGAATGATTTGGTACAAAAAATGCCTAATTCTTTTATGAGTAAAAAGCTTTGGTAACATTAGTGCATGCTACTGAAAATCACAACAGTACAAGACTCGATCCCCCCTCCCCCCATTCCTCCTCTTCGTCACACTCGTTTCTATAAATAAGATTCGATGGAATTGTGTTAGTAGCTGCGGCTGAATAAATGGCAACAAATTGATTTATCTACAGGCCAACAATAATGGTATTGAAGTTCCTTGTTACAAGTGGATTGTGAAATTGTTAGACATGGATATCAACCATTTTAGAGTTGTACAGTTAGATATTAAATATTATGTGCTGGAATTTGTTGACTGCATGATGAATTTACAAACCCTTCGTTTTCGTTGCCGTAGCAAGATTACTTACCTATATTAAGCATATACTAGAATGCTTTGTTACTTGTATGCTTGGTAACGCTTCTCCCGTTTATAAACAGGAAAACGGGGGAAGTTCAATTAGGATTTTAGACAGCCCAAAATAGGAAATTGGTAACATTTCAATGAAAGATTTGTAATTGCATTTTAAAAATCATACTATGGTAAGGCTGATTGGCACGGTCGTGCAATGCTGTATATTCTCATATTAGCATGACAAAAATTTAAAAATAAGAAATTATGATTAGCGACCAGTTGAAATTTACAAGCTCTATACTCTATTTTTAATTTAAGAATTGGATTACATTATGTTAGTGTGTCAAGATGTGAGTATCATTAATCTATTACATTTTGGTTCCCGGTTCTCAATCAGTGTTTATGGCTACTAAATTAGTCGTGAGAAATGTGATAAGTGATATATCTTGCAAGTGCGTATAATTTGTTGTTATTGGTACCTTTTCTCCTCTATTTATTTTGCTTCCCTCCTTTAATTCCTATGGTTGCAGGAGTAGCTCAAGTAGGAAAAACCATATTAGTTTGCTGAATTGGATTGTGCCTACTGGTATGTTTCTCTTTTCCGTCCCTTGTTATAGTCATTGCTGGTGAGTTCATTTTTATTTGTTCTCTAGTGATTCCCTTGTTCTAAAACCCCTCAAGGTATAAAGCGAGCAGCAGCCAAAGGTATTTAGAAAAGTGAATTCATGGCCAAATACCATTACAATATGGAATGCACCAAATGTTAAAAGGGGATTAGGAGCAGTGGCCTTCGCTTTATTTTGTTGAATCGTCTCCTTATTCACGTTTTATTTACCTCGCTAATTGATATGCTCACAAACTTTCTACAACAAACTCATTACTAATTCAGTCTTGTACTAATTTATCACGTCACCACCACCCTCCCCAACCTTTACTTGTTTAAATCAGTGTCATTCCAACAACTATTTTCTGTTAAAATGTTTGTGTGGAGTTGTATCGGCTAGATTAAGTAACATCACTCTATTCTCATGTTTTCTTTAGCTTTAGGAAAGTAATGCAATTTAGCAAACAATACCACACAAGCTTCTTAAAACCCTATTTAAGAGAAGTATAGATACGAGTTGAAAAAAAGCGTGTAGAAATGAGTTGATAAATTAACAACATTGTTTTGAGGAGTTTGTTTAAAAAGCTTAGTTTGTGAATAGAATAGAACAGTGTGTCTAAAAGTAGGAATCCAAAAAGCAACATTCTTTTGCACAATTAGATATATATGTGAAATCGTGTCAAGATATATCAACATTTTCTTTTTAACAAATTCACATGTAATCCCACGATTTCTTTTATCTTTGGTGTGTCTTTGTTTTGTTAATATATATATATATATTTGACATTAGCATTGACATGTGGCTTACTTTGGAAACAACAAAAAATTAAAGGCTAAATTAGTGTTTCGATCCCTTATCTTTATTTTAGGTTTCATTTTGGTCGCTCATTTATTTATGTTTCCGTTTTGATCTCCTATCTTACAAATGTTAGCCTATTTTGGTTCATTCCGTTAGTTTTGTATTAACGACGTTAGGTTTCTGTCGTCGGTTGTCGGAAACCGCCGTCGCTTGCTGGAATCTTGCTAGAATCTGGGTGTAGAGAGAGAAAAACCCCATTTTCCCTTTCTCTCCCTTCTTCCTCCTTTTCTTCCCTTCCTTCTTCTTCCTCCTTCCTCCCATTACTAAAGAATTAAGATAACAAGGAGAGGAGCAAAAATGTACGCGAGTCTTGCGATTTCTACCAGAAAATGGCCTAAAAGGTGAACCTGAAGCAGTTTGTTTGAGAAGATAAATGGGTAAGAAAAAAAAGGTAGAACGAGATATGATATGTAGAACATAAACACAGACAATTTAGAGGCACAACCGAAAAACCAATTAATAGTAGATGGAAGCTTGTTGGGATTATTCAGAAGAAGGGAGAGAGAGAAGGAAGGAGAGAGAAAGAGAAAATGGGGTTTTTGTCTCTCTAAACCCAGATTCCGGCTAGCGACGTTGGTTTCCGGCATCTGGCAGCGGAAACCAAACACTGCCGGTGTAAAACTAATGGAAGGGACCAAAATAAACTAACTTTTGTAAGATGGGGGACCAAAACGGAACAAAAAATAAACGAGGGACCAAAATGAAACTTAAAATAAAGATAAGGTATCAAAACACTAATTTAGCCCAAATTAAAATAAGATAGGATCAAAGCATATATGGCCATTAATCCGGTCTTGTTTGAAAACTGTCCATCTTGAGATTTAAGTCCTGTTGGATCATGAAAACATCACGCTAACTCAGAACTGAATAATCTAGTGGCGTTTTGTTTTGTAGCAAAAGTTGAAGGATGTGTGTTGATTCATTGTTTTGCAATTACAATTACAATACCCTAAAACTAGGTGCGGCCCTCAACTTCAAATGGTTGGTTGTTGCTTCTCTCTTTCCTCAATGGTTAATGCTTATGAAGACGCTCATGTGGTTTTGGCAATTAACTCCGCCTGTGTCTCACATATAGATTAATATAACACAGCCGGTCCCCAGCCCGGACAAAGGAGGAGGGGTTTCAAGTTTCTGATGAAATGTAGGCTTCATTTGAATTAAACCCATGATGTGCCTTGTCAGTAGTTTTGGAAATATTTCACATGTTTTTAAGGGTTCTTATAGTAATTCACTAAATGTAATGAGTATCTATGGCTTAATTTTGCAAAGTGTCAACTAACTACAAATAATATCACGTTCAAATTAATTTATAAAAGTACATTGTTTTGTTATGTTAAATTTGTGTCGTGTTAATTTGAAGTACACTCGTGATTATTCCTCCATGTAAGTTTTGTTGCACACATTATATTTTGTTTGTGGTTCCTTAAATTATTCAATTTTGATTAACTTTGATCACAATTAATGTAAACTCAAAGACTCATTCTTCTACTTTTGCCATACAAACTCTTCCGGACGGAGTCACATTGATAGTTTTATTATTTCAAGCAAAATTTGTGAGAAGAGTTTAGTGAAGTTGCTTTCGTTGACTAGTTATATTTAATAGAATTTTAAAAGTTTATTAGACAACTTGTTTTTGTCCAAGGGGACATTATAGGAGGCCTTACAAGGAGGAATTTGGTTCCTCTAAAGTGAGTGAAACTTAAAAGTAAGAAAGTAAATAACTATCTACCATTGATTTGATTAAGTACGTAGAGATCTCAACCCATCAAATGATCAAAAGGTGGATAGTTCCTTACTTTCTCACTTTAGAGTTTCAATCATTTTTGAGGAGTTATACAAGGGGAGGGGGAGAGGGGAATGAGAAAGGAATAAAGCTATTACGAGGGTTTGAATTAGCAGACTCATATATCATGTCTCGCAATTTAATCAACTAAGCTGACTCAGGGAATTGCTAGACAACTTATTTTGAATATCATACTTATTGGGGTAACTTTGCAAATCTATCGAGCTTCTTTGTTTGTTTGTTTTATATTTTGTCAAGTTTTCATGTTTAACCAAATATATAATATCAGTTTCCATACCATAGAAGAAAATAATCCATTTCTCCTATTTCCTTTATTAACATGATGGTCAGCGAAAATGTCTATATATGTAACATTTTTCACCCAGTGTTCCATTATCATTTATCAATAAGCTGCTCAACATTGTTGGCTTGCGATCTATAAGATTTGACTAATATAGGAATTACCCATGTGAATATGCTAATATATTAAAGATAAACAACCCCAGTACCCTACTCAGATATATGTTAACTTAATCACATGTAACTAACGAATAATAACAAATAATATGCAATACTTGATTTCAGATTCCAATTGGTCACCAAAACCAATTGGAATGTATGAGTCTCATGATTATGTATGACCCTGTTATCACAGCTATAGTAGAACCTAGGATTAGTAGTGGTATAGGGTTCTTGTGGGTATACGCATATGGGGAAGTAGGGAACAGAATTGGATACACTTTGATGTTAGGTAGGGAGAAAAACAATCTTTTGTTCTTGTTAATGTCTTTGAAGAAATAAATAAATTCGTGCTTTACATTTTGTATAAAACTAACAACAATGATAAAAGATACTCTTACGTTGTAAAGTGCCATATTTACTAACTCAAGTATGACACTTATTTAGATGAAACGTGTGGAGAAAGCGGGGCGAATATTTGACCCTAAATCTCTGTATGTGTTTGGAAATAGGATGAAAATCAACAAAATTACTTTTTTATCGTAAAAATAAAAACTACTTATAGTAATTTTAGGGAAAAGCATTTTCAGAGAAAACCACTGTGTATTCAAACATATGCTACATTTTTCTTCTACATCATTCTACCTTGCTCTACTCTGTACGGTAGTGACATGGGTGGATTTTCTAGCCATCTTGTCTGTGTGGGCGCAGGGACGGATCTATTTGTAGTTGAATGGGGGCAATTGCCCCCATTGAGCAATTTTTTTATAGAATAATATATTTAATAATTTGTTTGTCCTTGTAAAAAATTAGATGTTGCTATCATATGACAAATAATCACCATTCTTTTGTGAAGAATGAAATGTGCAATTATATGAAAGACAAATGATAGAATGATTCTTTGGTAATTATATACAGAGATATATTTTTATAGCATTGAAAATGAAAAAAAAAAGCCATAAAATATTTTCAAAATATAAAAATGCATACAGGGTAATTGTAATTTATAAAAGCTTAGGTAGGTATTTTGTGTTTTTTTGTCATAATATTATATATTTTGTGTGAGAGACATTGGGTGTAATTGGGGATTTGGGAGAGAGTGAAAAATAGTTTTGTAATCTTCTTTCTTTTATTCAGTGAATTGTTTATTATTTCCCAGCTAGGTTTCACATTGAAACCAAGCAACATTATATATATTTTATGTATTTTATATTAATTTTTTTTATCGCTTATACATATTTATAATATTTTTTGTTGTAAAAATATTTGTAGACTATTATTTTCCTCCCACAAACCAATTTTTTTTTAATCCGTTCCTGTGTGGGCGGTTGCATAGATGGAAGTGTGTACGGAGATAAATGATTTATATTAGAAGAGATTTCATAGTTGATGATGACTATTTGTAAATGGATAAAAATTTAGGATTTGGATGCACATCTCATTTTATTTTTTTATACAAGAATATATTTTTCAACTATAGTTGCTCATGTCTCACACAAAGCACTATTGGGAATGAAAAGAATCTGGCTTATCTAATGTATGTACACTTCAAAAGGATAGAATATCTATCTTCAAAAGCTACAAAAAAATAATAATAATAAAGAATCTGGCTTCAAAAGGAAAGAATGTAAGAATTATCAAAGTGTTTCAAAAGGAAAGAATGTATGCATAATTTATCAATAACGTTTCAAAAGGAAAGCAAGTGTGCGCTATCAACAGTGCTTTAAAAAGAAAATATTCTGGCTTCAAAAAGAAAAGTATGTGCACTATGATCAGCAGCATTTCAGAAGGAAAGAATCTGGTTTCAAAAGTCAAGTATCTATTACCACAAGAGAAATGAATAAATGATTTATGTATAAAAATAATGTGATACAGATAACACAGAGAATAAAGAAGGGCCCCAATGAAGACAGAGAAGAAAGGCGAAGAATAAGATGAAGGTGCGTGTGAAGATGTTATTGGGCTAATGCATGCTACAATAGACACTATTTAGTTATGGACAAGGTTTAAATTGTGGATGCGGCCGTGGTTGCTTTGCATTTACGGTAATTGTGGATAATTACGGGAAAATATGATTGATGCGACCTAAATTATGTTCACGTACGGTAATTGTGGATAATTGCAGAAAAATACGGTTGATGTAACCAAAATTATGTTCTTATTTTGATTTTGTAGACCTCTAAAATCAAAATGTTGCAGTCTCAATTATGGTTGCGGACTTTTATTTAAAACCCACGTCTTATTTAAGTCAAGTTACTTATGACCAAATGGAGTTTGGTCTTCTAGCCTAAGCGGATCAACTTGTCAGATAATAGGTTCAACTATTATCGTGCTAAATGAACTCTAGAAACTAGTGATATCTAGCATTTTCTTCAACCATTTTTTACCCAGAAACAAAACCCAGTGAGATTTGGACGTAAGCAAGCATTAAAACAAAGGACTGTGTTCTTAATTGTTGGGAATGAAAATCGAAACCAGGTTTTGTTTATAACGAGCTGCAGCATGACAAAAAGGAGAGAAAAAAATATATAGTGGAGTTTTTATGGAAAAAAGCAGCTCCTCATCGTAATCAGGATTTTAAATTACGGATCGCAATATGTGATGCCGTCACAACATCTTTGCCACAATCGCATCAGACCGTGATTGTGGTGGAGAACTATACTTGAGGAGGAGGTGGAGAAACATATATGCTGGTGGAGGTGCTTAATTCCATGTACCCCAACGAACTAGAAGCAGTACTTTAGACAGATCCGATGTTTATGTATCTAAACAACTATTATGGTAATAGATTTCATTTTCAACTCATTACACCTTTTCTTAGTACAAATACAAATGCCTTACCCATGAATACTGAAAAGTGTCTATTGCATAAGCAATGTGCGCTATTAAAATCATTAATTATTATTATTATTATTATTATTATTGGTAAACCATTCGGCATTGTTTATGAAACAAGAACACAATGTGCATATTAAACTCTCGAACTCGGAACGGGTGACATAAATGATCTTCTTCAGTTAAGGGGCTTTATAACAATGTCAGAAATTTGAGCTTGCGCTGGGAGAAGGCAGTTATAAAGAGGACAACCTCCATTAATATTTTTAATAAACATTAGTCTCGTGTTCAAAAAAATGTCGAAAAACTCATAAAAACATAGATTCTGGTATTTACCGACAAAGTGGCCTTGACATATATTCTGGTATATGTTATATTTGATTATTTGTATCATTTATTTCTTATGAGCACGGAATATTTTTACAGGTTTAGCCTATTTGAACTCTATATGAGATTCAGTCAATATATAAAATAAAATAAAAATTTACCTTCTCTATTGCTATCATAATATCATTCGAGAAAACGGAGTGATATCACTCGCAATCTTTGTACAGCAATTGGTTGCACTGAGATTTGTTCTAAGAATAAACTTAATGAATGGGACAGAGGCATGTGATGCTCATTGCTAGTAATTTTGTACAGTTGTGGCTTCTTCAGGATGCTGATAAAGACCTCATACAACATACGTGGACGAATAACCTTAAAACTTAGTCATCCCAAAACATACATGCTATTGGTGGGCTAAACCAAAAGCTGTCAGGTATTCATTTGAGAGAAAAAAAAATCTTATACCTCCATATATTATCTCAACCCAACAATAATCTCAATATACTCCAAATTTTATTATAAATTTAACCCTATTACATACATTATTTTTTGGGGAAAAAAATGGCCAACAATTATTGACAACATATGCGACAAGAGTAAATTTATATATATTGTCATAAAAAAAAATTATATGAATGTGTGTAAATATAAAGATGTTATGCTTGTTAAAATAAAATAAATATACGTATTAAAATATGGATAATGTTAAGGAATTAAAAAAAGAAATTTTTCATCGGGAACTTGTGTAATTTTTTTTTTTTGTGGATGGGAACTTATGTATTTAATATTCAGAGGAGTGATACACTTAGTTTTCAATGAAACATTTCATTTTTTGCATTCCTTAAGGATACGATCCTTAAAATATAAGTGTGTTGTCTAAATGGTATCCCATTTTACCTTGTAGAAATAGAAAGAAAAAAAAAAACCTCATTTAAAAAGAGCTTGATTGTAAAGTGAAAAAATAAGAGTATATTAATAATTAATAAGTTAAATTACTTAGGTTGAAATTTCAATATACTTCAACTAATCAAAGATATTAAATACACAACTTATTTAAGTGTTCATATAAGAATGACTTATGTGAAAAGTTTTTATGTCATAAACTCTTTTTAAATCAAGTTATTTAGTGTTTGAATATAAACTTAGAAAAACGTGCTTTTAGAATCTATAAAACATGAAAATAACTTCATTTATGAGTTGATATAAGATTTTTCAATAAACCAAAAAAATCGACTTTTCAAAATTAGCTGAAAACAATTTTTTGGATTCGGTAAGTTACTTATCTAAGCTTATTCAAGCACTATTTTTTTCTACATAAAAACACTTATATGTGCAGAAACATTCTGATAAGCGGTAAGTTGTGCTATCTAAAAAGGGCTTACTCTACTTTAAATATGGTATCCTTGGATACTTATCCACATTTCTATGAAAGTATAAAAACTTTAAAATAGGAGTTGTAAAGTCCTTTTCCATCATTTAACACTCGTGGCTGAGACCTAAAATACTCGTATAAACTTTTGTCCCTTGTATTATGGTATCAATTCCTGTCCCATGTTTACGATCTGTGTATGTTTGTTCTCCATATATATAAAACTCTCAACTCTACAACAAATATGGAAAAAAAAAAAAACCAAGCTTTTGATTTCTTCTCATTTTCTCCATTTATCATCCAACGAGGACAGAACCAAATCTCACCTATATATCCTTATGCATCATGAACTATGGAACCCTCCAAATTTTCCACAAGGAGAAAAAAAGGGTCACCAATCATCTACAATATCTACCGAGTTATCATTAACTTCTAGTACCTTCCAAAGCACATGCAACCATGGTGGCATTACAAGAACCCGTTATTCAAGTGGTTGCAAGAGAAATAGGACGAAGAATCAAAAGAAAATCTGCAGCAACAATAAGGAGAGAAAGCACTGGGGTTGTTCAACAGCACTTGAGCTTTATGACAATCCATGGAAGATCAAGAAAGTGTTGACAACGAGCGATCTAGGGAAGCTGAACAGACTCTTGTTTGGAGAAGATTTGCTGGAAAACTTGATGCTGCCTGTGTTGGGTGTTGATGCTCAAAGAGATGCTGGAACTGGAATGGGAACCCCAGTTAGGGTTTGGGATGTGGATACCAAGTCCATGCACTTGCTTATTCTCAAGCGTTGGGCTTCTTTTAGGAACTATGTTTTGATTGGGAAATGGAGCCAAGACTTTGTGAGGAGAAGGGAGTTGAAGAAAGGAGATGAGATTGGGCTTCAATGGGATTCTTGTAGACACTGCTTCAACTTCTCTGTGCTTAAGCGAACGGAGGAGTAACCGGTGGCGTGTTCGCGTGCTGCATAATTAGCTCGATATCGTGAAGACAGGTACGAGACTAAAAGCGAGTTTGGAAGAGCTTATAGAAAGTATTTTGGATTTATGAAAGAAGTTTAAGAAAATATTTTATAAGAATAACTTATAAGTTATAACCTTCATTTTAGTTTATTATGATAATCTTATCAAACAAACTTATAAAAATAAACCCTTTTTAACATATTTCAAAAACAAGTATGTTAATATATGTTACATCTTATATATCATCATCAATTATTTTTACTATCCAGATTGGTTTACACGTACCTCGACTAATCCACCTCTTTGGTTCGATTAAGTCAAAGACAAGTTACTTAAACTAGGAGATTCGCAAATATATTCCTTGTGATCTGACTTGAATAAGTTGATATAAGTGACAATATTTGAAGATCGGTTGCGTAATATATAACTTGTCTACTTTTGGTCCGCCCCCAGGTTCATCATTCTTTTCCTTTTTAGTATTCACACATTAGATGATAGTAAATATTATGGAAACACTTTATTGTCCATTATATATTGTGTTTTTGTGCGTATTCACTACAAAAAAAAGAAAAAGAAAAAAGAATCATTTAAAGACTCATTTTGATCAAATCAGTCCCTAAAACGACCGTCGACTTATCCAGAGACCAGTTTGGCCAAAATTGGTTTCTAAAAAACTCCTTTTTTTTTGTAATTTTTTATAATGCCTGATAAAGATATGAAGTTAAGACTTTTTTAGAAGGAAAATTAATATTCTTTGTCATAAATTGAAATTTGTGAAATAATTCATGAACAGAAAAGAGCTGTTTGTGTTTTGTTAAGTAATTATTTTCTGAGTGCATGTTTGGAAATAAGTTGGAAAATAATGTTTGTAACATCCTGAAATTGGAAGAAAAAAAAATTGTCTGGTGCTAGCTGCACGGATAGCAAACGCTGATACGCGTTTTTGGTGTGGTCTGGGCTTTTGGGTCTATATAAATAGGTCGCTAATACCCTAGAACACCATTTTGGAACCATGAATCAGTTTAGAAACATAGAGGAAGCTTAGGAGATTAGAATTGAAGGATTTTTTTAAGGAAAAACATCCAAAGAGAAAAAAGGAATAGGAGAAGAGGAAGAAGAAGAGACCTTGGGTAAGATGAAAGGATCGTTAGGCTTGAGATGTGGATATCAAAGGAGTAACCCTAGAAGTTATTGGGGCGCATCTCTGGAGGTCTTCAAGAGGTACTTACACTATCTTTCACACACCTCCATGGTATTTTGAAAAGAGGTTTTGGGTTCTTAAAACTAATAATGTTATTTGAGAGATTGAATTGGGAAAAAATGGGGTTTTCTATATTTGGATTCAAGAACGCTGAATTGAATTGGGGGTTTTATAATAAATGATAATTGATGAGTTATTGGTTGGCAGATTTGTATGATTACATGTTTTAAGACTTGTGTGGTGGTTTGAAATTAACATGTGTATGTTATATGTGATTTGGAATGCATATGTGTTGTTTTGGCATGAGATATATCATTGTTATTAATGCATGAAGCTTGATGACATGTTTGAGTTCATTGTAAATGACCACATCATGATGTCTGAATAATATAATGGATTATTATGATGCATATTAGTAATTAATGTTTGTATTGATTTATGAGTACCTTATGTAATGGGTACATTTGGTTGAGATACCTCCATCAAGGAGATGGCAAAGGGCCTAACTAGTAGCAATGGCAGATTGGCCTAATGCGAGGCAATGGCAAAGGGCCTCCCTCATAGGGAAGGCAATATAAATACATTGCATGGTTGGATACCACTTTTGAGGCAATGATAAATGTCCTAACTCGTAGCGTTGACAGACTTGGCCTAATGCGAGGCGCTGACAAATGGCTTAACTCTGGGAGAAGACAATGTGGGAATTGCAAGGTTGTGGGGAATCTCCTTCGTAGAGATGGCAAAGGATCTAACTCGTAGCGATGACATATTGGCCTAATGCGAGGTGATGGCAAAGTGCCTCCTACATGGAGAAGACAATGAGATGTCATTGCATTTATATGTTTGAGTTGTTGATGTTATCATATGTGCTATGTCTTGTTTATGTTAATATTTAAAATAATTTGATATTATATAATTATGAAATTGGCAGACTACCATGGTTGTTTTTCCGGATACCGCGCCGGCTGAAAGCATCATCTTTTCGAAAACCTTTTAGAAATGTGTTTGCTTACTGGGATTATAAATCTCATTAGTGGTGTTGTCTTTCAGAGTTCACAAGTGGTGTTAGAGATTATGCAACGACTTGAGACAGTTTTGGAGTCTTGAA
This sequence comes from Echinosophora koreensis, assembly GCA_035048595.1. Lineage (NCBI taxonomy): Eukaryota > Viridiplantae > Streptophyta > Magnoliopsida > Fabales > Fabaceae > Echinosophora > Echinosophora koreensis. Next base: position 6,676,287 of record JAPCYP010000004.1, read on the forward strand.
GATCTTAGTATTAGTGTTGTTTTATTTTATTTTTGGATGTCTTTAGTTGCCCATGTTTTCGAGGCTAAAACTATTATTAAATAATTGTCTTCTTTTTTAATTAATTGTAGGAGTTTTTATGTAAAAAAGTGGAAGTTTTAATTTATCTTAGTTTCTGATGCTATGAATAGATAATTATAATTGTTTAAATTATCTATTTTCATGTAATATCACGAGACGTTACAACGTTCCCCAAAAAAGCCACGTCCATAATGGCAAATTTGAAATTTATTGGACATCAAATATGGAAGTGGAAGCAACCAGGACTGACTTTCGTGTCAAGCACGTGTGGACGTGGTACCAAACACTATGTTACTGTTTGTTAATTTATTACATTTACCTAACATTGGTCAATCTTCCCTTGTGATCAGAGGTGAAAACTTGGCCTAAACTTTTGGAAGGGTGAAAATATGGATTTGGTTGGTATACATTGATAGTATAAAGATTTTTTTATATTGTCAATCAATCAGAAATTGACATATAATTAAAAATCGTTGACTCTTATCATAATACCTTAAAAGTCATTCATACCATGATTGGTATACATTTATAGTGTCAGTGTAAATTTATAAAACTTGGCCTAAAATGGTTGGTATACATTTATAGTGTCAGTGTAAAGATTTTTACACTGACACTATATAACAATTAAACTCCGAAAATATTAGGATTGAAGTAGAATACATTATTAATGTAAAAAGTTTTCCACGGACATCCATTAATATGTTGACATGTATACTTATATTTTAATAACTAAAAAATAAAAATAGGGTTGGCAACGGGGCAGGGCAAGGGCGGGTTTTGCCTTCCCAACCCTGCCCCGCTCCTCTCCGGGTTTGGAAAATAGATCATCATCCCCGCCCCCAATGGAATATTTGCATGATGATATTTTTGAAATAATAATTTGAAAATGGCTTTCAAACATTAAAAAGAAATGGTCATAAATATGATATTATTTATCTTATCAAAGTGAATAATAGATCTATCTTATTCTCAAGTAAAAGGGAGGGGCTAGAGAAACACTTGCAGTTAGACAACAAGCACGGGATCCAGTTCATCTCATTATAGATAAAGTGTAATTGTAATGTCCGATATCCTTTTTATCATTTATACAAGTAGATTTTATACCCTAATTGAAACGTGTTTTACATATTGTACGTTTATCTCAAAATATAAGATATCTTGATATTTATTTTCACTCGCGTCAATATACAGTGCTTATATTGAATATTCAACTTAATTGTACAAAAGAATATTTTCCGATCCACATATCTCATTAGGTTGGATTAGAGTTGATAATGGAGGTATTTATAATATTTTCAGTAGATCTATGAGTCCAGTTAGTATTTCGTGATATATTTATGCGTGGGCTTTAGTTTAAGTTATTGGGCCCTTGTGGCTGGTATTTAAGTAGGGCCTTTGGGGGAGGGATAATTGGGCCTCAAGTGACTAGTCCTATATAAGTCGTATTCCTAGCTAACAGGGAATGAAAAAATTATAGGCTAAATTAGTATTTTGGTCCCTTATCTTTATTTTAGTTTTCATTTTGGTCCCTTATCTTTCTTTTTTTTCCGTTTTGGTCCCTTATCTTTGTTTTAGTTTTCATTTTGGTCCTTTCCGTCAGTTTTATACTGACGGCGTTAGGTATCCGCCGTGAGACTTACTGTTTCCGGCAGCGGTTTCCGACGACTCACCGCGGATACCTAACGCCGTCAGTGCAAAACTGACGGAAAGGACCAAAATGGAAAATAAAACAAAGATAAGAGACCAAAACGGGAAAAAAGAAAGATAAGGGACTAAAATGAAAACTAAAATAAAGATAAGGGACCAAAATACTAATTTAGTCAAAATTATAAGTGACGGTACTATTCGAAGAGTTAATTTTCAAAATAAAGATTTCACATAAGAAAAATAAAAATAAATACTTCCCATATAAAAAGACTTCTATTTTTAAAAAAGTTTCAGGTTTGATTTAATATGTTTAGAAAACCTGATTAAATCATAAAAAAGTTATTTTAATGAAGAAGAAAAAAATTATATAAATTAAAAGTTATTTAAAAAACTGTTTGATTATTTTGAAATCAATAACCATCTTTCCATTTCATCTCTGTAACACTAACTATCAAATAAATATTATTAAACTATACAAATAATTTTATACCAATTTTTTTTAAGTTATTGTATAAAATTGATTTTTTAAACCAATATGTATTTTAAGAGTTAAAATATTTGTTTAATTTTAGCAAAATAACAGTCACAGATTCTGCTCACACATATTGGAGCTCTGTGACACTAGCAGACAACAACCAAAAATCAATTGAACCACCACTTACACCACCAAGAGCTCTAACATTATATCAGAAGTCGAGTTCCAGAAACAAATCTTCCATGGTTCATATTTGCCTCTTCCTTGAAGCAGCATTACTAGCTCTTCTGCTCCTTTGCGTGAACTCATTTGGGAGAATAGAACGAATTTTATTATTTCAAATGGTTGATATTTTTTTCTTATGTTAAGTGTCTTTTTTACTGATTTAATAGTGGATAAAAGATTATTTTATTTAAGAGAGCTAGTTTAGGGTATCCAACACATATTTTAAACTCTCTCTATACTAGAATGATAGAACCTTTATGAAAGAAAGCAATTATTTGTTCCTTATTAACCATTATTTGATTTGATGACGAGTGAGGAAAATTCTAGGGTGTCTGAGAAAATAATTATTGATAATGAAAAAATAATAATTAAAGAGATTGAGAGTGTTAATTCATTCATAAGAGTATGAAAAACAATGCTTAAGTATGTATAATATTATAATTTTAAAAATAATAGTATATGTATATATTTGGTCGGTTTGGATTGGATTATATTGGTTTTCACTAGGGGATCCAAATCCGATCCAATCCAATGAAAAATAAGCGGGTTTTTAGGTTTTCGTTTTTTTCGATTTTGGTTGTTAGTTTTCGATTTTTTTGTTTGGTTTTTTACGGTTTGAATTAGTTTGGATCGATTGATGAACACCCCTACCCTCCATTTCCTTCCCTCACATAATATATACTCCCAAACAAGAAAGGGGATACTCCTTTCCTTCTCCTTCCTTCCTTCCTTCCCTCCCCCTTCCTTCCCTTTGATCCCTTCCCTTTCCTTTCCCTCCTAACTCGCAAATAAAGCCTAAGGCTTTGTTTGTGAGTTATTTTTTGGAAGGGAAGGCAAGGAAATGAGAGGTTTATTAAAGACCCTTACTTGTTTGTGAGTTCTATTAATTAGAGGAAAATGTTTTGGGGATTTTAATAAATCCTACATTCTCCTCCTCAACCCACTTTTTTCATTTCCCCTATTTTGGGATATTTTGGAGGAAAATTAATTGAAATTACTGATTTACACTCATCCATTTTTAAAATTTATACTTTTTAAATAATATTACTTATGTTAATTTTTCAAATAAGGGTAAATTTGTAAAAGCATATTATAAACCCTCTATTTCCTTCCCCTCATACAATATGTACTCCCAAACAAGGAGAGGGATAATACTCTCATTTTCCTTCCTTTCCTCTCCCTTCCTTCCCCTTTGATTCACTCCCTTTCTTTTCCCTCCAAAATTGAAAACAGGCCTAACAGAGACAAAATTAGAGATGAAAATGATTATGTCTCTAATTAAAATGTTAAATCATATAACATGAGGCAAAATGTTTTTGAGTCAAACCAAGGGGGTTTTTAAAGTGTAAAATTTATAGCATATGTGAACAAAGTGTTTTTTCACCAAAACTACATGAAGGTGAAGTATCAAATTATATAGCATGAGGTAAATTGCTTTTAAATCAAATCATGTATAATTTACCCATTTCTTATATCTGTTATTTGAACATCATAAATTTGACAACAGTCGACACTTAATTAATGGTATTTAAAATTGTGGTTAATGGTATATTTGATATGGTTAATAGGTGCACCAAGATTGGTGACTCATTAATCATCCAATGAACTTTATTAACCAAAATTTTATATATTGTTAACCAAATTATCTGTTAACAAATTACTACACATGAATTTTATTGACGAGCTAGTCACAACGAAAGGAAATTCTTTTTGGTAGGGAGGACAAAACGGCCAACCAAGCAATAATTTATTGATGAGATGAGACAAAATTAAAGACAAATTAAGAGAGTAAGAAAAATAGAGAAAAGGTTCAAATCAGTATGTTCAATCAAATGGTACAAGAGATATTTATACACATAATTGTATAGCTGGCTTCCTAAGATTAAGGGATATTTTGCTAAGTTTAAGGGATATCAATAATGTACAACAGCTGTAAAATGATATGCTATCAATTAGAATATGATCCTCCTATCTAATCTTTTATTTCCTTAACTGCCCCCCTCAAACGAGAGGGTGTTTGGATTACTCCGAGTTTGTCTCTGAATTGACTATGCCTGGAGTGCGTGAGAGCTTTGGTTAGACAATCAGCTATCTGGTCAGCAGAAGGAACATAAGCAATGGTGATTTGATTGTGCAAGACTTGATCTCTGATGTAGTGAATATCAACCTCTATATGTTTGGATCTAGCATGTAATACTGGGTTGGAAGCTAGTGCTTTTGCGCTCAGGTTGTCACACCATAAAAATGGTGTTCTCGACAATGGCAATTGAATCTCTTGCAGCAAAGACTTGATCCATGCAACTTCGGCAGCTAAGTCAGCAAGTGCTCTATATTCAGATTCTGTGCTAGACCTTGAAACAACCCTTTGTTTTCTTGAAGACAATGCAATGAGAGTCTCTCCTAAGTAAACACAATGACCGGAAACTGATTTTCTATCATCAACATTAGTAGCCCAATCGGCATCAGAAAAACCAGTCAAGTCCAAATCTGCTGAATGCTTGATGTGAAGAGAATATGTCATAGTTCCTCGAAGATACCTGAAAATCCTTTTAACTCCTTGCCAATGGTCAATAGTAGGAGCACTCATATACTGGCTTAGTCTATTCACAGAATAGGCAATATCGGGTCTGGTATTTGTTAGATATTGTAGTGCACCTATTGCTCTGCGGAAATGAGATGGATTCTTCATTAGTTCTCCTTCTATTGTGAGGTGCTTTCCTGTAACCGTAGGTGTTGGACAAGATGAAGCATGCTCCATATTGAACTTCTTTAATAGATCAATGATGTATTTGGTTTGCTTTAGATACATTCCACTCGAATCCCTGTTGACTTCTATTCCAAGGAAATAATGCAACTCCCCAAGATCCTTCAAGGCAAACAACAAGTTTAATTGTCTAATGAAGTTTCTTAGAAAAGTTGAGTTGCTACCTGTCACAATGATGTCATCGACATAAATGAGTAGGAGAATAATGTGACCTTTGTCCCTAAGATAGAATAGAGAAGAATCACTCTTTGTATTATGAAATCCCCAACTGAAAAGAGCATTTTTGAGCCTATCAAACCAGGCCCTTGGAGCCTGTTTCAATCCATAAAGTGCCTTTGTCAACTTACAAATATGTTGTGGTCTATTGGGATCTTCAAATCCCTGTGGTTGATGCATGAAAACTGTTTCCTTGAGATAACCATTTAGAAAAGCATTGTTTATGTCCATCTGTCTTACTTCCCAATTGAAATGAACAGCAATAGACAAGATAATTCTTACTGTGCTAGCTTTGATAACTGGACTAAATGTTTCATCATAATCTAGACCAGCTGTTTGTTGAAACCCTCTTGCTACTAGTCTGGCTTTCCTTCTCTCTATTGTGCCATCTACCTTGTATTTGGTTTTGAAGACCCATTTTGAGTCTATGACCTTCTTCTGTCCTTGGTATGGTACTAGGGTCCAAGTTCCATTGGAAATGAGTGCTGCATACTCAGATTCCATGGCTTCTTTCCATTCTGGTCTTTGCAATGCTTCTGTGACTGTATCAGGCTCCTTCTCATCAGGTTCTTCTTTATTAACGACTCCAATATAAGGAATCTTAGGCTTGAGAATTCCTGCTTTGCTTCTGGTGCACATTCTATGAGTATTTGCTGCTTCATTATTGTCTGTTGCTTCTGCTGGATTATTGGTGTTGACTACATCATCTAAGCCAATTGTTGTTCTGGATGGAGTATCTATGTGCTGATCAAGAGAATTTGCTTGTTCCTGAGCTGATGAATGTTGAGGAGAATTGTTTTGGCTGCTGCAATCTAGTAATGAAGAATCTATCCTGTGAACTTCATTACTGCTATTGATGCTTTCTGAACTGTCATCTGCATGACATGCTGAATTCTGATTTTTAGTTTCACCTGTAAAGGAAATAGGATGGAAGAAGGTAGCAGGTTCAACAATTGTGTCAACATTTTTCTTAGTATTAAGAAATCCGTCATGAAAGGGGAAGTTATTTTCATCAAAAACAACATGTCTTGAAATGAAAATTCTTCCCGTAGAGTTGATACATTTGAAGCCTTTGTGGGAGCCACTGTAACCGAGAAACACACATTTTGTGGTGTGAAATTGTAGTTTGTGCCTGTTATAAGGCTTGAGGCAAGGATAGCATGCACATCCAAATGTTTTTAAGGAACTGTAATCAGGATCTTTATGAAAAAGCAATGAGTATGGAACTTGGTTTTCAATTACAGGTGTAGGCAACCTGTTAATTAGAAAGACAGAAGTGGAAAAAGCTTCCCACCAAAAGTAGAGAGGCATTTTGGCCTGTGCCAACATAGTTAATCCTAGTTCAACAATATGCCTATGTTTTCTTTCGGCTCTACCATTTTGTGCAGAGGTGTAGGGACATGATAGCCTTAGAAGGATTCCCGAGTCATGAGCTAATTTCTGAAAACTTTTGTATTCACCACCACCATCACATTGCAACACCTTAATTCTTTTATTGAACTGATTTTCAGTAAGATTCTTAAATTGAATAAAAGCATGCAGAGCATCAGATTTTTGCTTCAAAGGATAAATCCATGTAAAACGGCTAAAATCATCAATGAAATGTATATAATACTTAAAGCCTGAAGAAGAAACAACTGGTGCTGGACCCCATAAATCTGTGTGGATCAGATCAAGAGGTCCTTCAGCACGTGAACTGGAACTTTTAAAAGGCAAAAAATGTGATTTTCCATACTGACAAGCTTCACAAAATGAGAACTGGTCACTAGTTGAAACCTTGACTTTACAACTCTTCAGAACTGCATCCAAAACTTTATTGCTAGGGTGTCCAAGTTTCCTGTGCCAACATTCTCTGACAGATAGATATGCAGTAGGATTTTTGACAGGATTGATATTGGTGAGCTGGTATAATCCATCCTTAAGCCTCCCTTCCAGCAGTGACTTCCCTGTTACCTTGTCCTTCACAAAACAATGATTTTCATGAAACTCAACAAAAATTCCATTATCTGCAGCTAGTTTTGAAATACTCAGTAGGTTCTTAGTTATTTCAGGAACATACAATACTTCATGCAAGTTAAGAGATCTTTGTCCAGTATTAAGGGTAGTATGTCCAGAAGCAACAATTTTAAGTTTTTCACCATTGCCAACAACAAGATTATTCTTACCATCAGATTCTGAAATCTCATGAAAATGATTAGAATCATAAGTCACATGATTGCTTGCACCACTGTCAAAGTACCAGGTTGGGTCTCTGACTGAATCTGGTCCAGCAATGAGAGCATTGTAGCTGTGATTCCCAAATTTTTCTTGCTTGTTGCCTTCTGGTTGGTGACCCATATAGGCCTTATCAAACCTGTAATAGCAATAAGTGGCTATGTGCCCAGGTCCTTTACAGAGTTGACACACTGGTTTGTCTCTAGATGTCCGACCTCTGCCTCTTCCACCTCTTGATCCCCTTTGAAAAGAGCCTCTCCAGTTGTTGCGTGTAAAAGACTTGTTCATCCTGTTATCTGTTTTAGTGGCAACATTAGCTGAAGAGTTAATGGTGAGACTTGAAAAACTATTCAATTGTTCAATTCTGTTATCAAACGTAAGAAGTTGAGCCTGCAAATCAACCCATGTGAGATTATCTTTATCAGACAATTGAACAACTATGGCATTATATTCAGTGTCTAGGCCAGCAAGAGTTTGAATTATTAGATCAGAAGTAGAGATTGGACTCCCTGCAAGCTTAAGATTATCAGCCAAGGTCTTCATCTTTATAAGATATTCCTCCATCTTCATTGAGCCCTTGCGTGTGCTGTGGAATTCAGTTTTGAGCAAAGTTATCCTTGAGCGTGTTGATGAGGCAGCCAAGCTTTGAGCACCTTCCCAAAGCTCCTTGGAAGTTTCACAATGCAGCAACTGAGTGGCAATTTCCTGTGTCATAGAGTTGAAAAGCCAGCCTAACAGTTGTTGATCATTGGTCACCCACTCTTCATATGCAGGATTGTTTTTCTTGGTTGTGCCTTCAGTGATGAATTTCTCAGGACATTCTTTAGTGCCCAGAATGTATCCCTCGAGCTTGCTTCCTCTGATCAAAGGAAGTACTAGGGACTTCCACAACAAGTAGTTTCCTCTGTCCAACTTGACAGAGCAAAGGGAGTTAAGAATGTTTTTCTGTGAAGTGATTGTTGAGGTCTCCATGTGGTGGGCTGAAGGTGGTAATGGCGTGGAAAGAGAGCAGCTAGCTCTGATGCCAAGTAAGAAAAATAGAGAAAAGGTTCAAATCAGTATGTTCAATCAAATGGTACAAGAGATATTTATACATATAATTGTATAGCTGGCTTCCTAAGATTAAAGGATATTTTGCTAAGTTTAAGGGATATCAATAATGTACAACAGCTGTAAAATGATATGCTATCAATTAGAATATGATCCTCCTATCTAATCTTTTATTTCCTTAACTAAGAGGATAGATAATTTGAATTCTGTTATAAATATGCAGATTTGGTGGATGACTATATGATCAATTTGTTATCTCATAATATATTTATCATATATCTGTATTTACTCCTTATTTATGTGTCTTGATTTGATTCAGGATTAGTAGTCCATTATCTCTATAAATAGGACTATTAGATTTGTACTTGTGCACACTTGATAAGATTATCAATAATAAAGATTATAGCTAGTTCCTGAAGAACTAGCATTTGAATCCTAGTTCCGGAAGAATTAGTCATTGAATCTATATTTCTATTCTCTCCATCTCTCCATTTTCTTTTACATTTATAACACTTTATCATACCAACTCTCTAGCAGTGTACTGAATTCCTTTATGTTTTGTTTCAGGAAAACATGAGATTCTATCATGGAAGCGATGGACTAATCAGCTTCGAGATTCTATTGCAAGAACTCTTCTTCTTCGCACTCTCTTTGATTAATCTAATTCGTGATTAAGTTCTTTCTTACAACTTTGTTTTTCATGTTAATTTTAATATGAAAATCTTTTAATCTTTCTTCTATACAACAGAATATCTTATTCTTGAAATATTCTGGAAGAATTTACGGTTTAATCATCCTTGTAGGATTGCAGAAAAATCAATGGTTTTTCTTGATAATCATTATATAAAGATATGTGGTATAGTTCTTGAAGAACTAGACATTTGAATCGTGATTGAAAATTTAAAAAATCATTTGATATTTGTATATTTTGAAACAAATCAAAGTGATAGAAAAATCAAAAATCATATTTACCTCTCAAGTATGCTCTTGGAGTAGCAAAAATGAGAAAGACAACCAAATGGATTGAACTTCATTCCTAGAAGTGATTGAATATTAGGTATTATAATATTTGGGTACGACAAAGGTCGTGGTTATAATCATTGATGTGGAATATATTATCATTATTGTGATAGTTTAAGATCTTCATATGAGAATATATCATATTAATAAGATTGAAACATGAGCTAATGTAAACCAGAAGTTTGCTATACACCTGTAAATCAAAGTTAATTATATTATTATAAACCAAAAGTTTGATAGTCTAAATAATTTTTTTTATTTGGCATATGGTCAATTATTATATCTTAAGTCAATATTGATGATTCATATTGATGTCATTAAAGGACCAGAAGCCAAATGATTTAACGTGTACTTATTTTCAATTTGCAACCAGAGACGTTTGTAAAAGTAATTAAATGCTTTGAAAGAGCTCATATTATGGTTCCCAAATGGAACATAATATATATTTTGATGCATTGTATTCTAGTAGATCCTGAAGAAATCTACTAAGTTTCAAAAATATATATTGCAAAGGGTATCATATTGAAACCATAAATGAGGGAGACGCAAAATATCTCGATATTATCTTTAACATTTTTCAGACGAGAAGTTCATGTTATAGAAATTTTTAAGTTTCTTGTTAGGATTGCATTTTACAAAAAGTGAGAATAGTTGAGTCAAATTTTATGCACCGGAGGTGCTTATCATAAATCTTTTGTACTTTGAGACGATTGCCTCTGTCATCTAAATTCAATTGTCAGATATTTTTATAGATCTAGAAGGTCACTAAGTCACATGTACAAATCACAAATATTATTGCATATGGTTAATTGTCCCAGCAGGACAACCTGTGAGTATGGTACACAACTCATGATTCTAAAGTATGCCAGAAGCCTTGTAGACTTATTGGTGCAAAGAATATTATTCCTTAAAAGGAAAATAAAATTTAATGTGATGCTCCAAAAGAGATCATTGAGACTCTAGAAGAGGTCAAAAGCTATATAGATCAACAACCCCATATTTCAAGGAAAGCAACCCAATAAGTAGTTCTGGTACCGGTGAATTATGATATCTCATTAAAATATGAAGGAAGATATATTATTGTTATTGATAATATATTTGCATATACAATAACAATTGCTTCTAGAATTATTAGTATAATGAGCATGAAGCTCAAATTTTAGAGGAATGTCGACATTAAATTAATTGGCCGAAATGGAAAGAAATAATACAAGCTGAGCAAGGTTTTTAGCCAAACATAAAGCATCTGGACTAGTAGTCCTGACACCTAAAGTTGTCAATCTTTATTATGAAGGTGATTATTTTTAGATGATTGCTTAGTTTGGCAGTCCTTGAAGGACTTGACACACATCTAATGGACGTAATGACAACTTACTTATATAGGTTATTGGATAATGACATGTATATGAATATCCCTTTAGGATTCATGATGCTTGAAGCATATCCATGAAGGATTTAAGATGCGTGAAGCATATCCATGAAGGCCTCAAGATGCTTTAAGCATATCTATGAAGGACTCAAGATGCATGAAGCATATGCCCGAAGGACTCGTGATGCCTGAAGCATATCCCCGAAGGACTATTTAAGATATCTTAAATGTATTATTTAAAACTTTGACATACCAACTATCTTGATTTACATAAATAGATAATTCATATTGAACGTTTCATATTAGTAAGTAGTGTTTGGTTTCTATACATGTTGGTATTTCATGCAATTATGAGTAATTTTATTTCGAAATCTTATTTTCTTCTATAAGTACATAAAGAAATTGTATAATTTTGATTAATATAATTGCTATGATTTTGATTATTTGAATATTATTTTAGTGACTTGAAGTTGCTTCAAATTATGGAAGATATAAAAAAATATCTTCAGATAAAATGTTTTTGGAAGATAAGTTCTGTCTCGGCCTACAGTTCGAGTATTTGGCAACAAAGAACCTTGGTCCTAAAGTACCATATATACATTATTGTCAATGAAGCATTTTGTTTCTTACAAATAGCACGATATCATAAATATCTTTTACAATCAGTTTACTACCAAGATTTTGCTTTGCACAAACTCAAAGGCATCAAAATTAAGTGAAACATGTTTCTTGTTATCTTTGTGTTTATGGCTTCACATATGACAGTACCATTATCTCATGGCGGTCTATGAAGCAAACAATTATGGCTACTTTATCAAAGTATTCAGATATATTGGTTATATTCATGAAGCAAGTTATGAATGCATTTGGTTAAGAAATATTACATGACCCATTAGAGGAGCATACCGACTGGTGAAAAATGATAACAAGCCAACGATATGGCATGAAGATGATGCAATACGTATTGCGTAAATCAAAGGTGGCTGACTACATAAAAGTGACAGCCCATCAGATCTATTCACAAAGACATTGTTAACTTCGGTTTTCAAGAAGCACGTACATAACATTGGAATGCGTCAACTAAGGGATTTTTCACTATTGATGTATTTTGAGGGGAAGTAAGTTACTATGAATATTGTACTCTTTTTCCTTCGCGAAGTTTTTATCCCACTGGGTTTTTCTTAGCATGGTTTTAACGAGGCAATGTTCATAAGGTATAGTCATCCAAGGTGTGACACCCTCTACCCCCCATACGTTTAAAGCATTAAAAGATAAGATAATTAAAATAAAACATGCATCATTTATTAAAAATTTAAACCCTCGATGGATAGAGAATACCACATGTATCAATTTTCAAACATGGAAAATAAAACATAACATAACATAAAAGAAAACCTAACTCCGGTGTCACATTACAGAGCTGGTATAACCAATCTGGAATAAATCCTTGGATACAAACTGAAAACAACTATCTAAACAACTATTGAAAACTGGAAATCCTAACTACAGAGTCGCGGCTCCTCGGAGCCACTCCTCAACTGACTGCTCGCCGTCCTCTGCATAAAAGATACATGCAATGCAAGAATCATAGAAATAGGGAGTAAGAAACATGAATATGAATATAATGGCAAGGAAGCAGTTAGCAAGACGAGCATACAACAAATAAGCATGTTATAACAATAGCAGCAACATAACATAATAACATTATCATACAAACGTGTATGCTATGCAATACAACTCTGCTCCACTACTTCATTATGCACTTAGATCCATCTATCTCAGGAAGTCAACTTCGGAATTACATCTCTACATTGGCCAATAAGCACCAACGCCGGGACAATCTACCAAACCTCTAATGGACCCCTGAGAGAGCCGGCGCACCTTACTCTCGGATGCGCCACCACGGGTGTACATGATTCACTTGAATCGCCGCGGACAGCAATATCACCATAACTCGGGCGACCTCCCCTATGTTGAACATCCTCCACTAACATCTCCGATGCGTGAATGCCTGCTCAACACAACATACAAGCATAACCACCACCTCCGCTTGGGCCACTAGGCTACCCAAGTTTTAACACCATCAACACCTCGACCACTCGACTATCGAGGAATAACATTTATCTTTTCATATTTATTTATTAAACACTCTAGTCATTCTGCACTAGAGATTACCACCTTGGCCATCAAGCATCAAGGTCCCCTTGGCCACTAGACTACTAAGGTACCATATCATCATTAACACTCTAGCCATTAAGCGTTAGAGATTACTACCTTGACCATCAAGCATCAAGGCCCCCTTGACCACTAGGCTACCAAGGTACATAAATCTTATCACTTGTCTTTGGTCTTCACGTTTCGTTGGTATTTTATTAAGTCTTTTAAAGCATTTGGGGGTGAAAACACCCCTGCTTCTGCACTATTTCTACGCTCTGTTCTGAATAGATGAGCACGGTCGTGCTCACCCCTCAGCAATCGTGTTGAGCTTCCCAAGCTAGCACAGTCGTACTGCCTGTTAAGCATGGGCGTGCTCAAAAGCGCGCCTAATTTCTGGGTTTGAACGGGAGCACAGGCGTGCTCCCTGTTGAGCACGGGCGTGCTCAAACGCGCACCCTGCTGTTCTGGTCAGAAGGGTCACATACCCTTAGCCAAAAGGATTGGGGACATCTCAGATTCAATCCTAAGGTTCTTCTAATCCATAACTCGTCAGTTTCGTTAATATTGAATTAATGTTCATGTCTTACAAATTAAGGGGAATTAGTCCTTTAATCTCAGTTCATTAAATTATCCCTAATCACTCATGAATCAGCCCCTAAGGTTCTCGACTACACCGTTGGCATCCGCTCACTCATTACTAACATTCAGTCTTATGAACAAAGGGGAACAACCTCCCTTAACGTTATTTAACAGATTTAGTCTTTTATCTTAACGTGTCGCAACAACAATCAACAACCAATACATCATAATATCACAAATATGATAAACATCCAATCATGGCAACTCACATCATCATGTTCATAACAATAAACTATTCATAACAAGGCATTCATACCAACATCAATAATCATACTAATACAATAGTTAACATCAATAGCAAAAAGGCATATAGGCATACAACATGTTATCAAACATAAAGGGTTATGGGGACCCTTCGTCTTATGCTACCCCCAAGCCTACATATCCATAGTATTCCTTCTCCCCATACCTGGTATGAAAAATTCCTGTTAAACCGAAGACGCTCCTAAACCGGTTCCCTCGAACGGCTCGATTAATGATCCCAAGCTTTGGTCAACACAAACAGGGTTAACCCATTAGTTCCCAATTCATGAAACAGAAAAGGAAACAAAAGAGGGAAGAACGTTTACCTTGGCTAATTGGCACTATCGCGTGATTACTCTCCCAAAAGAGCGAGAACACCAAGAACAATTTGGGTTCAAAGGGGAAGAGAGGGAGAGGCTGCCGTCACACTTAGGGTTGCTTAAAGTGCCAAATTGAGGGTTGTAACTCGTAACCCTCACAGACTGATATCTATGTAAAGACTCAGACCCGAGCACGGTCGTGCTTACTGTTGAGCACGGGCGTGCTCAACTTAGCGCCAACGAGACACGCCTGACTGCTGAGCACAGTCGTGCTCCCTAATGAGCACGGGCGTGCTCACATAAGCGTCAACGAGACGCATGCAGCCTTAAGCACAGGCGTGCTTACTCATGAGCACGGATGTGCTCATGCGTCAGGAAGGGATTTTTAACTCAATAACCCCACTTAGCCCACTCTAAACTTTCCTAACAAACAAGGCACACATAAAAACACTTACACGAAAAACGGGGTGTTACACAAAGGGAAGTGTTATAAATATGCAGATTTGGTGGATGACTGTAGGATTAATTTGTTATCTCATAATATCTTTATCATATCTCTGTATTTAATCCTTATTTATATCTCCTGGTTTGGTCCAGAATTAGTAGTCCATTATCTCTATAAATAGGACTATTAGGTTTGTACTTGTACACATTTGATAAGATTATCAATAACAAAGATTATAGCTAGTTCCTGAAGAACTAGTCTTAATCTTAGTTTCGGAAGAACTAGCTATTGAATCTATATTTCTATTATCTCAATCTCTCTAATTTTTTTTTACATTTATAACAAATTCCATTTACCCATATACTATAAGCTAGTACTTTTGGGTCCATGAAATCATATATCTAATAGATAGTAATGGGCCAGCTGCGTTTCAGCTATTAAACAACAAATTTTTTGTGCTTCAAACCAACATTCCAAATGACAATTATCTGCAATTTTTACACTTAAAAAAGTATCTGAACTAGAGAGTTACCATGGCAAAAAAGAAAAAACAGATTAATAAATACTTTCAAATTCTCCACCGAACTTTAGAATAGAAAAAGGCAAATTTTCTGCTCAACATCGGATTCTTTGCCATTCACTATTTTGTCACATTCTTCTGTGAGTGGCCTGGTTAATCAATATTACAAAACCTCACTAAAATTCTTTTTGCTTATATATAAGTATGGCCCTTGCATTGGTTTAAAGAATGTTCTCCACCTGAAGCTCTCCCATATGCAATTTTACAAATGTCAGCAGCACTAAGACGAATTTGGAAATTGAAAATCAGACGCGCCTCCCAAAATTAGTAGACAGCAAGACTACAATTGGGTGTTTTGAGTCATTCAATAAATACAATATTACTTATTTTAGCATCTCAACGAATTTAAAGAATAAAAATAGTATAGATCGTTCCAGCATTTGCAATTATATATGTGTCTTCTCTACTGAAAATCATAATAAAAAAATTAGAGTGGATGAGGAACAGACCATGTATACACTGTCTTGGATAGATACAAATGAAGGAGGTTTTGGTCATATGACGAGCCTAGAAACCGAGGAAGAGCTATAATAAGAGACAAACACAACCCTGAACTTATAACACTGTTTATGTCTTAATGATATATATATATATATTTTTGCTAGAGTCTTAATGATGCTTTTAATTAATTAGAATAAACAAGAGAAAATTATTGGATTTTGCATTGGCCAATACATAATCCGGGTACTACAATGAATTTTAGTATAACCCTGAATTTTGCAGTCACTAGATTTTTTACCCGTATGATACGCATACTTAATAATTTATTTTATGTATTATATAAAAAAATATTAATGAAATAAAATAATAAAATGTAAAATAGTTATAATTGTAAGTTATAAAAAAGTAATTTTTTTAAACAATAAAAAAATTTGTAATTTAAAACAATAAAATGTATTTTTTGACATTACATTAATTAAAACAAAAAATTTAAAACAATGATTGCTGTATTTCTTAAGATATTTTTTTATCAAGCTATTTCTTAAGATGATAGTACTTATTAATATTATATTATAACAAAAATAAAAAATTAATTTTATATATTAATAGAGTTGAACGACATTAGTTAATAAGGCCGTATTCAAAAAATTTATAAGTATACCGACCTTTTAAAGTTATTGAGATATAAGTATATTTAAAAACTTAGGGGTGTATTGGATTGAGATTTCAAAAGATTTTAATGGACTTTTTTATGATAAAATAGTCTTGTGGTATTCAATCAAGACTTTTATATGATATAAATAAGTCATGTGGTATTCAATAAGGATTTTTAAGATTTTTTTTCTAAGGATTTCAAATCCACTAGTATTCAATCAAGACTTTTTATAAGTTACTAAAAATCTTCTGGTATTCAAAAGTTTGCTAATTTCGGTGGATTCTTTTGTAGAATGGATTTTGAGTGACTTTTTAGTGAGAAATATAAATAACAAACCTATTCCAAAATCCCACCCAAATCCCTCGGACTTTTTATTACCTCATTCCTTCTCTCTCAGCCGTTCTCCTCTCAGCCGTTCTCTGTTCTTTGACGGAACGTACGTATGACTCATCTTGCAATTTGTGTTCTGGGCAACTCTTTTCTTTATTTTTTTGTTTTGCTCTGCATCGATGTTTGCATAGAAACCATATTGTGCAGTATGATACTCCCCATATGACGTATTAATAGGTAATATATTATCATATTCTCTATGTTTAATTTGTATAAAAAAAAATTATTACATGAATAGGGTGAAGGCCACTGAATAGCGCCGTACACATGGTGTATATGAAACATGGTAGTGGCATACTCATTCCTAATTCCTAATTGTTATAACAGTTCAATCTGTCCAGGCACCATACACAACTATATATATATATATATATATATATATATATAACAATAGTTGAATCCAATTTTTTTACTGTTACACTCATTTCTAATTGTGATTTTGTTGATTGGTATAATAGATATTCTTGTGAAACAACTAATAAGTTTTTTTTACACATGTAGTAGTAATTCAAATGAGGATTCACAACAAGGAAATAATAATAAAGGAAAGGACAAAGAAAACTATGAATCTTGAATCATGGAGGATACCAAGTTTTTTTACTATGAAAGGGCAAAGTTTTTTACACTCATTCTTTGTTATGTTTTTCTTGACTTTTGTAACTTTGAATCTTTGCTAAAAATCATGTATTCCTTTCAAATCTTATAAATCTATATAGTCCTTTCAAATCTTATGAAGTCTTATGATATAAATCCTTTAAAATCCAAACATCAGAATCCTGATTATAACAATCTTTTAAAAAAGTCTTAAAAGTCATTACATTCCTACATAATCTTTTAAAATCCACAAGACTTTTTATGGCCAAAACAATCTTTTAAAATCTCAATCCAATACACCCCCCTAAAAAAAATATAAGTAGTTTTTAAATAATTTAATCTATAATTAATTCAGACTATAAATTTATCTATATTATTTTTAAAAAGTTAGCCAATTAGAAGACAATTATTTAAAATACATTCCAAGTGATGAGTTAAAAATTTGAGCAAGAATAAAGTTATTAATTATTACTCATTGAGACAGGGAAGAAACTAATCATTCTCTATCATTCCAGAATTAAGACATTTATAAAAGGATTATGGTGTAATTTTTTATTTTACATATTCAATTAATTATAAATCACCACATCATTAAAAATATTTGACTTTTATCATAATTACTTTAAAAGTCACAAATATTTTTTTTTATTGGTTGACAATGTCAAATTTTTTACACTAATAATATATTAAAATTATGTTATAAAAAAAATATTAAAATTAAACTCTTTATATTATATGCTTAACTACTTATCTTTGTACTTTCCTAAGGCTAGGCGAGATATATAT
This sequence comes from Echinosophora koreensis, assembly GCA_035048595.1. Lineage (NCBI taxonomy): Eukaryota > Viridiplantae > Streptophyta > Magnoliopsida > Fabales > Fabaceae > Echinosophora > Echinosophora koreensis. The sequence goes on from JAPCYP010000004.1 coordinate 6,694,577, forward strand.
ATATATATATATTTCTAAATACAATAAATCTTGGCATTTGATGATCATCATGTAGCATGCATACATATATATGTATTTAGAAATATATGTATATATATGCATACATATATATATATGTATGCATGCTACATGATGATCATCAAATGTCAAGATTTATTGTATTTAGAAATAATTCTATTTTTTTATAGACAAAATAGATCTCATACAGTCAATAAAACACACATTCACATATTCACTAAGTGTGCACCGTTAAATTAATCACTAAATATGTTTGAGAAAATCTAAAATCAATCTAATGGTGCACACTTAGTGAATACATGAATGTGCAATTTTTTTTTTACTATAGTGAATCTGGGTTCGTGGCACTGTGTTACGGATAATTGAATTCACTACAAATTAGTTAGGTAGTTACAATTAATTAGATGGTTAGTTATATACGATTTATAAAAAAAAAAAAAGAATTGTTCTAGTATACAAAGTCAAATTTTACTTTGATTGTAAGTTTTGTCATTCTATCAATTTCAGATTTTGGGTTAATCTCAATTCTTTCTTCTCCTTTTGTTCCTGCCATGTTTTTCTTCTATTGCATTTTCTTTTTCGTTCTGTCACAGTTTAGTTACTTTTCTTTTGTTATTTTCCCAAAAAAAATCAAAATCATTTTTTTTGAGACTTTGTTATCTCTCAACTTTGTTCTCTTTGCAATTTCCATTTTCTCTTGTGTGATTCATTGGCATTATAATTCGAATTTTCCCCCGATTTTCCCTCCTCAAATTGCTGTGCTTTCTCTCTGTTTCTGAGTCTATTGTCCGAATTATCTCAATCTATTCAGTTTTCTAACACTTGTACTTTAATCATATCAAGTAAACAGACGTGAAAGTGATGTATCTATAGCATTTTGTGCATGTTAAACATATTTATATAGGATTACAAATAAATAGTAACAATAAATATCTATTTTTCAACTTTATATCAATAGCATTAATTTCTTCCCCGCGTATATCTCCATTATTTTGAGGTGATAGACTGTATGCATGATAACTTCCGATAGGAATGTGAACTTTTGCCGCCGTTGAATAAATATCATTTATAATTTGACCAGCATGATTGATTGGACAGTACAGACCACATTTTGCCAAGAGCACTTTAAATATCGATCCAAATTTACTGTACATTGGTAAAAAAGAACCTGTCCTTGTTGCTTTTTAATGTTATATGTATATTTTATTTTTAATTTTTAATACTATTTTTATATTGTTTCGCTATAAAATAATAAAATTAAATTAAATATATTTCATAAAATAAATTTTTTTCACTTTTTAAATAAATTATATGTAACTAAAAAGTGTGATAAAAACATCCAAGAATCATTTTCATTTTCTAAATTGAACTCTTTCCAAAAGCCAATCATTACAAATTTACAATACTGTTTAATACTTTTTGTTTTTGGTGTCAACTCAATAGGGTTTTTACTATTTAGTTTGATCTAGTTTCAAATAGACGATTTCAGTTTAGAAACTCAACTAGTCCTTTGTCCAGTGAAATTTATGAGAAGATCCCCATGCAACTCAATTAAATAATAAATTGGGATCAATCACACACAAATATTGAACAGATGTCGAGTTTATAAAAGTAAATGATTGCTTGTCACAAGAGAATTGCATTTTCTTTTGCCAATTATTACACTAAACTTTGCTGTACTATTCAGAATCAGGCCTGTTTGTTTGTATCATTTAAAATAAAAAAAATAATTTTAGAAAAATACTTACTTGAGCTTTTAAAAAAAATTAAATTTATAGCACCGAAAAAAAGATTAATAGTACACAAAAAAAAAATCTTCTCTATGACAATAGTACTTTTTTTTGTGCTAACAATAGAACTAAACAACAAAATTTCACGATAAATTATTTTAACACACAAAAAAGATTATATATTTCAGTTTTCTATTAAAAGTTGCTTGTTAGGGATAAAATTTTGATATGATATGAATTTAACTGTTATACACTGACAGTTTGACAGTGTAAAGTCTTTTTATACAGACATTCAACCATCAATCATGATATAAATAACTTTTAAGATAGTTAGGATAAGAATAAAAAAATTTGTTGACGTGTCAATTTATGATTGTATATCTGTGTAAAAGGATTTTACATTGTCAATGTATAATAATTAAACTCATGAGATATACACTAAATATTTTAATTAAATTACTTTGTGACATGTCATCACAATCTTACCTTCATGAATTATCTAATAAATTTAATTATTGCTCTTCTTTATAAAAAAACAATTTAATTGAATTGAAGTATATATTATCTTCTTCTTGTTTTTTTTTTTTTTGGTTTACTGTAGTATATATTTCTATTCTAATGAAGATATCATTTTTTTTTAATGTTTTGTCAAAAAAAAAATGTTTTTTTAATGTTGTAAGTGCGACTACTTACTACTTAGCTAGGAAAAGGAAGTGGCTTGATAAATGATCAAATTATTCACTCTATTTTCAAACTTCAATCTTGATTCTAAAAAAAAAATCTTGAGATTAACTAATCGGTAGCGATCAAGTTACGGAATGAATTTATTGAAATTATTTTTTTATAAATTACAAATGTTGGGTTTTGTTGATATTCTTGGCAAGTATGAACTCAGGTGATAGAACATTAATAATTCAATACATGCAATAACTATTAACAAAGGTAAAATTTCATGCGTAATTTGTTTTTTAAAATTACAAAGAATGTCTGTAACATTTGGTTTGTAGAAAGATATAGTAAAGGTAAAGCGACATGAGAAGAATTGATGCGCCATTAAATTGTTTCTTTAAGGTTATGTTTGGAAGTTTTCAAGGGAATGGAGTGGAGTGGTTAATAATGGAGTGATTAATAATGGAAGTTTAATGAGAGAATGAAATAAAATCGCAAACTCTCAATTTGAAGATATGAAAATGAGAGATTTTGGATGGAGTGGAGTGATTTGAGTTACCATCCTCAACCATCCCACTCCATTAATGAAGAAACTCACAAACAATTGGTTAATTGACTTTCACGACTACACTCAGTTATTAACCATCTCACTCCATCCTCCTAAATACTGTATAAAACAATCAATACCACTTAATTCCCAATGTTATTTAATAGAAGAATTTTAAGTCACCTAATTTTTTAATTATGGTGAATCACAAGTCCATAGCACTCTAACTATTTAGAAGTGTATTAGTCAACAAAAAAAAAACTATTTAGAAGTGTAATATAAGTAGATCGTAGAAATTAAAAATTATGTAAGATCAATACTTTTAAATACCTTTTTTATTTAGCGACATTCATGTATTGTAAGAGCATATCTCGTGCAACACATTGAAGTTATTTAATTATTTAATTAATTTATTTTTTATGGGTTATATCATATCATCTTACAATTTTTTACTTTTTACTACTTTAAGTAACTCTACACTTTAGTGATACAACTCTTAAAAAGTTTATTAAATTGGTTTCACAAGTTACCTCACACCTTTATTTATATTTATTTTTGTTTTAATTTAAAATATCAATTTAATTACTGAATATTGTTGTTCTCTCTTTTTTGTATGGATGGTTCTTGTATAAGAATTGACTACTTATAGAAGTAATTGTCCAACATACGGCATCCACATTAGATTACTCCACTAACATAACTCACTCAGAACTTGTCATTAACTTAAAAAATCTTTAGTTGCTTGCTCTAAGTAAGAGTCTTAAATTTCAATTTGTGACACAATTTATTGACGGATTTAATCTTCATATATTACACGTATATTTACACTATTATTTAATTATATATTACTAAATTATTAATAATATTTCACAGTTATGATCACTACATCCAACCATTTTAAACTTTAACTCAGTGGCAAGCGATCACCTAAAACTTTTTAGTCTTCCCATTTAATCCTCAAATTAATCTAAATTTTTGCAATGAATCATCTAATCTCAATTAACTAACCAACAAAGCATTACGATTTACGTTAAGTTCAAATATGTGAGATATTAACTGACATGACAAATAGATCATCAATGACTCGCATACTTATGTTATGAATTATGATATTTGAACGTAAATTTTGGACACCGTATGTGATATCGTATATTTTTATCTCTATCTCTAACTTACTTTTTATCTTCTCTGTATACACTCTTCTCAAAAATACATCGAAAAAACAAAGGGGACACCAAATGATGTCCCATATTTGTGTACAAAAATCATTGCTGTTATGTTATTCCACTCAAATCAACATGATGTTACTTAAAATATTGTTAAATTAAATATGAAGAATTACAAAATTGCTAAAAACATTACTCTTAGTATTTTAGAATTTTTCGCGCTGCGATGCTCTTTACAACCAACTTAGATTGGATGAATTATAAAGAACTAATCGCATATATTAATATAGCTTAAAGACTAAATTAAAAGAATTAAAAGTTTAAAGTGATTCCTTATAACTAAATACAACTTTAAGATAACTGACTGCTAATTTTTCTAAAACAACTAATATTTTTCAAAACATATATAACAGGATATGAACATAAAATAAAGTGATAGAGTAGGGATATTTTACAGTTACACAAGAAAATTTAAACATAAAAAGAAAAGAACAAATTTATGAAAGGAGTAAGGACATTTGGTCAAATGTGAAGGTGGGAGACCTTAATAAATGAAGATGTCATAGTGGGGTGCTCAGATAACTGAGGGGAAAAATTGTTAGTATGCACAGACAGTACAGATTGGTGGGCTATCTTCCCGCCATTAAAACCGCTCTGCTCTCTCCACCACACCGCTCAATTTTCTGTCACTCTCTCCCTTCATTTCTTTTCTCTCTCTCTCTCTCCTCAAGGTTTTTCTTAATTTTTTATCATAATAAATAATAATATTTTTCTTTATCTTTTTACCGTCTTTATTTTGGAGAGTTCTTGACTCTTGTCTTCATTTTTCTCCCTCTAGAATGCTCCTCTACTATAAATAGACAGAATAATAGAAAGGTGTTATGCTTTAGGGTTTCTCATCAAAACATTAGGAAAAAAATAAAATTAAAAAATTGAAATCAACACCAAGCAGTTGACAAAAGCAAGCAACAGCAGAGACATCAGCTCATATTAAATATCCAAAGCATAGATAGCAGGAGAGAGAGGGGGGGTTTAGGTATAAGGTTGGAAGGAAGAGAGATGAATATGAGTTATTCATCATCATCAGGTGGTAATGGTGGAGATGGGGGGGACATGAATGTGAAACCTGCATGGCTAGAGAGGCTGATGGCTGAGACATTCTTTGGTGGATGTGGGGTCCACCAGAATCAAAGGAAGAACGAGAAGAACGTCTTTTGCTTACACTGTTGCCTTACCATCTGCCCCCACTGCCTCCCTTCCCACCGCCCTCACCCTCTCCTCCAGGTATTATATACATCAATTTAACTCATATCATATACCCTCCAATTCTATCTATATACTTTTCAATTGCTTACACTACTACTACTACTGCTGCGAATTCTCATTCTTTCAATTATTTATTTTATCATATGATAATTTTAATGTATAAAGTTGCCATTTTTATGGGTTTTACAGTAACTTCCTTTGATCTTTCTTTCTGTCTTTGAGCTTATGATGAACTGATCACCTTTAATTGTTAAAAGGGCAATTGAAAATTCACATGGTGATGTTTGTTTGTTTGTTCATCTTAATTTCTATTTATGTCCTGGTCCTGGAATATAGCTTTTTATCCTTTAATTGTTTCATGGGTATTTACAAATTCTAGGACTTTTTTCTATTCCCAAGTCCTTCTTCTACAGTTCCCCTAGCTGGTTCTTGTTTGTTCTATGTCTTTTGGAAGCTTTAAAAGCCTTCAATTCAGATGCAGCTAACTATATATGATCTGGATCTCTAAGATTTTCTCAAAATTCTCTCTTTTTCCGTATCAGTACTCTCTTATTACCAATTCTTTGATTATGTTTTCTCTGACATGCAACTTTCGAGGATGTGTGGCAGCTTCAGTTTTTTATTTTTAACCCTTTGAAAAATTGAAGATGGTCTCACTTCTGAAGAATTTTAAAGCAATTTCCCATGAAAAAGTTATTCAATGATTTTCAGATGGCTCTTGTGCTGGAAGGACTTTACTCAATTCCCTTTCCTGGAGTTAAAATTTAACTGGGAAGAAAAAGAAAAAACAAGAGTGAGCTTAAATTTTCTTTTCCTCAAATGAAATGATGAGGGAGAGCTCAAAACAAAAATCAAATTGAAATTCTTGGGGTTTAATTTGGTTCATGGAATTTTTGTCTTGAATGTCCTCCAAAATTCGGTCAAGGGTTACAGTATTCTTTCTGCTAGATTCCTTCCCCTATATTTTTTTTAATTGTTTATTTTTTCCCTTGAAATAATTGAATGCATGTTTGGCTTACGGCTGGGAAGCTACAGCGATATGTTTAGGGTAAAATATCTATGAAATTCCTTTAGGACAAATTATTTATAAAGTTGTTTGGGGATAAATGTATTTTTGGACCCAAAAATATGTTTGTAATGATAAATCGTCCTAGTTTTGTTTTCTAAAATTAAAGAAGCCTGTGGATCTGGTTGAGTAATTGTCTAATTGTATTTGGTGTTTTGCCATATCTATGTTTTATGCATATTTATTAAGGTTTCCTGAAGGGATGACCATGTCTTCCTTGATTCCCACTTTTTGGTTTTGGTTTCTTTCCCATTAATGGAAGATCTCTTTTTTATCCATTTCTCCCTGCAAAGGTTTCTCAGCTGTTACTTTCATTGAAAGCGAAAGTTTGACCCACTGGTTAACCAATTCATGCTGTGTTTCTTTTATTTTATTATTTGCACAGGAACCCACCACTTCTCCTAAAATTATTCTCACTTCTCACTTCATTTAATTTTCCTCTTTCTCTTGAATTGATGAAATGGAAGGTTTACAGCTCGAAGGCTTGTTGCCTAGCTGTTCCTTAGTACTCAATTAGTTGTTGAAACTCCTCTTTGATCAATTACAATATTATAAAAATAAAAAAATATATAATTATCATTGATTAGTAAAGCATGATACTACCCAAAAAAAAAAAAAAATTGAATTTATAGTATTATCCTTTTTAAGATGCACATTACCTCTCAAACAATAATTAATTGACAGAATTAGAAATAGTTGTATAGAATATGAGATAATACTAGTTATATTTAATTTATAGGAATTTCTTGTTTAAAGTTCGAGCTTGCTTTCCAACGCTTGACGCTTCATATGAATACCTTTTTTTTTAATCTTTAAAACGTGTTCTATGAAAATGTAAAAGATTACAGCCCGTCACAGCTTCAGCTATGAAAAGCTCGAGCTATTTGTAGTAATTATATTATACGGTGAAAGTTATATAGATGTGAAATGATACCGACTCATACCGATACAAGTGTGTATAAAATTATAAATTTACCATCTTATCTCTTCGGCAGTATTCAAAGCTTGTTCGTAATATTACATTTTACAAGTGGTCAAATGTTGTCTCACCTTTAGTTGCTGCTAGCAAAAGTTTATTGGAAAGCCAAGTTTTCTTGTTTTTAAGTAATTATTAGAAGCATTAGTAATTTAGTATGAGCTATTATATGCTCTCTAACCAGTACATTAAGGCACCTGTTGCCAAGACCCAACTTCTTACATTACTGGATCATCCTATCATCCAATTATGTAGGGTTAAATTATTAAGTCTTTTAGTACGACAACTATTATCTCAATATCTCATTAACCGATGTACTATAAAAACCTTTAAAATTTAACTCTTTTCCTCCCAAAAAGTGTTTCATTTCATTAATTATGCTAGTACCTGTGACAGTTAAGTTTACCCCACAGAGAAAAAGAAAGTGACTAAAAACTATATATAATTTTGTTGCTATAAATATGGAAAGTAAAAGTTTTTATAACCTGTTTCCTCTTATTTCTATCGCTTGTTCTTTTGGTACAAATTTGTGTCATGTGTATGTCTGAATAATAATAACCAACAATAAGAGTTTTACACTATGTGACAGGTGCGAAGGTATGTTTACCACGACGTGGTTCGATTGGATGATCTGGAAAAGCTCATTGATTGTTCCAATATTCAGGTCAGACAAATTTCTATATAGAAAAAACACCAATATACGTGAAAAGGTTTTGGTTTATAAAGAGATATTATAGTATTTTGGTTTTTCATAGTTATTTCATTTATTTATTTATTCACATAGTTATGCTATTCTTATTAGATGTCAAATACTCCCTCCGGTCCTTATTATAAGAGGCAAATGACTATCTTTTTTTGGTCCAAAATATAAGAGACATGCATGTATTTTGACAAATATTAAATGCTCATTTCCAATTTTACCCTTATTTATAATAGGGTTTATATTTACGAGACAATGCAACTTTCAATACAAGTAGGTTTGTTCATTAATTATTGAAAGCTTAAATTTGTAAATTTATATGAATATTAATTACAAATAGCTTATTTCAATGCATTTCTTGGCCTGTGTGTTTTAGGGTTTTGCCTCTTATATATAGAACCAGAGGGAGTATGTTTTAACTATATTCAGCGAAAACAAATATTTTAATTTTAAAATGTTCACTATATAAGTAGAGAAAAACAATTGCGTAGTTTAGTTTTTTATTTTTAACAATCAGATAGATAAAATGAGGCTAAACTATACTTTTGGTCCATTTTCTTTATTTTAAGTTTCAATTTGACCCCTCTTTTATTTTTTGTTTCGTTTTGATCTCTTATCTTTATTTTAGGTTTCAATATATTTTTCCCGTTTAAATTGTAGAACGGAGAGGACAGCATTGGTATAACTTTTTTGTAAAATAGTGGATTATTTCAGAACAAAAAAAAATAAAATAGTGATCATTTTTGAACAAAAAAAAAGGGGTCCATATTAGTTAACCTTTCCAAAATAAGGGACCATTTTAGAATAAAAAAGAAAAGAAGGACCATATTGATATAATATAAATTTATAAAATAAGGGATCATTTTAAGAAAAAAATAAAAGAGACACTAACTTAAAACCTAAAATAAAAATAAGGGACTAAAAGTATAGTTTAACCATAAAATAACTATAACCTCTTTTTTTATTAAAAAAAAAATGGAACAATTACAATTGAGATTAAGGTTATTCTTTGTTTGTATTTGATTGCAGCCCTATACTATTAATAGTGCCAAAGTGATATTCTTAAAGCAGAGGCCACAATCAAAGTCATGCAAAGTCACTGCCAACGCTTGCAACACTTGTGACAGGATTCTTCAGGAGCCATTTCACTTCTGCTCTCTCTCATGCAAGGTCTTGTCTCGTTTCTCAGTCTCCTTTCTTATTTTGGTCTTAATTTATAGAAACAAATCACTGGCCAATATGGGTGTTCGTTGATCAAATTTAGATCTAAAGGCAAAAAGTCATATGATTCAAACATTGGATTCATTTCAATACCAAAACCAAATCTATCTAAACCGATTAAAATCTGTTTGAATTGGATTAGATTAATAGATTTTTAACCAGCAAAATATAAAAAATATACGTTTAATTGTACTTTTAATCCTCCTACTAAAGATTTTTCTGTGCGCATTTGGTCTCATGTTTTTTCAATGTTGCAAATTCGGTCCCTCCGTCCAATATTTGACATTTTTTTCAATGATTGACAGAAATGACCGATTTCTATATAAGCACACAGAACCTTTGATTGATCTTTTGTTGTAAAGGATCCCGTGATGGAACAAAAAAAAAAGTCCCGGAAAGGAGGGACAAAAGTAAATTATAGAGAGGAGACATTGAATCATGTTGAATCAGAGAGGTAGAGGTGGGAGAACCTCAATCAGAGGTTTTGTGTGCCTAGAGGAGTGATTCGTCTATGTTGATCATTAAAAAAATTCATAGACATTTAATCGAATGATTGAATTTGCAATATTGAAAAAATATGGGGATCAAATATGCACCAAAAAAAACTATAGAGACCAAAATCGTACTGATTCGATTGATTTTTTTTTATAAATAAAACCTATTCAAAACGATCCACTAAAAATACATTTGTTCAGTTTTTGAAATCTTGAATTGGTGTTCGGTTTACTTTGGATTATATTGGATGTGAAGACTTCCCATTGAAGTTTTCATTAAGAGATTTTTGAAAATAACCAATTATTTTTTATAATTTAAGTTGAATCAAACATGCACTTAGTGTGCATTTGAATTAGCTGCAAATAATTGATTATGATAAAATAAATTTTATGTTTATATGTGTTTATTGAAAAACGATTTTAAGATAATTTATTTCGTTTCAATTATATAATAAAAACACTTTATATAGTAAATTACAAAGAAAGTATAAAGTTATTTATATAATTTAATGATTTTTGTTTGATACAATTTATATAGTAAATTACAAAGAAAGTATAAAGTTATTAGCTGCAAATAATCGATTATAACAATAATTTATCCAAATATATATTTTTCAAAAACAGTTTTTATCATGAAATACATAAATCTTACCCAAATTCACTTATATCAAGATCGGTCATGTATAGGCTAATAATAATGTTTTTCATAGTTTTCAGAATCGAATTGAACTGGGTGAATTACTTGTAACACAGTAATAGTTGACTTCAATTTAGAATATCAGTATAATAATTTGGTGTTTAATAAAGGTTAAAATACCTTTTTGATCATTTATCTTTTGGGTAAAATTTATTTTGGTCATTTATCTTTAAAAAGATTCATTTTAGTTTTTTATGTTTCAAAAGTGATCCAAAATGATCCTTTTTGTCATCTCCCATCTAAACTTCGTTAGAAACTGGTGATGTGGCCGTTAAAAAGATTCATTTTAATCCTTTTATGTTTCAAAAGTGTCCCAAAATGGTCCTTTCACATAGGCTATGATTACGGAGTAAGTAACAGAGCTAGCGGAAATGACCATTTTGGATCACTTTTGAAATATAAAGGACTAAAATGAATCTTTTTAAAAATAAATGATAAAAATGAATTTTACCCGAAGGATAAAGGAACAAAAAGATATTTTAACCTTTAATAAAAAATGTTTTTGCAGTGTAAGTGTAACTACTCTAGACATTATTTAGTTATTTTTTTTATTTAGGGTAAATCATAATTTTTCAATTTTTAATGTTTTAAATACATTAAATTTTATTTAAAACATTAAATAAATACATCATTTTTCATATTTAATTCGTTAACCGGTTTGGCTACTAGTTACCATTTTTATTTTATTTCTGTTTTTGAAATTTCACATTTTCATCTAATAGTTTGATGTGCTCAGATATATAATCTTGTGTGATAGTATAAAAAGCTTTTATCCTGATAAATTGATAATGCATGAAATTAAATCTTGTAAATCACAAATGCAGGTTGATTACATGGTGTACGAGGGTGAAAGCTTGTCCAGCATTTTACATCGATTCGATGAATCTGACTTTTCAATATCGCAGTTCGAGGGTTTAAGGGTTGATGGTTCGGAGGTCACTGATGAAGATACCCAAATTGCCCCCACTTGTTCTTACTCCAACACTGAGGCCACCAGCAATTCCGTAATTTCGTGCGAACCCAGCAACATGACGAAGAAGAACAGGACTAATAGGTTCCTCCGTGGGATCGTCCTCCCTCTTGGAAGCAGAAGAAAGGGTGCCCCTCATAGGGCTCCTCTCTCCTAGATTATTATAATTATAATTATAATAATTATAATAAAGTGGAAAATCTTAATTAACATATCATTAATTAGTATGAAGCTATGGCCAATAAAAATCTGGGTTTTAATAATTATTTGTCATATATGTGTATGAAAAAAAAAAATTTGTAATATGTGCTTTACTTAATTAGCAGCTATTATGGGTACGGTGAGTTTCTAATAGCATTTTTTTTTTTTGTTTATCACAAATTATGGTATGTGCATGCATGCATAGCTAGGATCTTCCGTTATCATCCTAGGTGGGTGCTGAAACTTGAAACCACCAATTTTGTACTGGATGCAATGGAAATTTGGCATGTGATGTTTATGAAATGAAATATGTTGCTGTATGAATAGAAAGTACAATTTCTCCCCCCTCTTATTATATGATTTTCATCACCATTCAGAATTCTCAATTAAGTTTAGATTCTTGCCGGCAATAACAGTATATGTTTCTAAGTACTATCGTAAGTCAAGCTTAAAGGCCAGCGGTGTGTCTTGAAATGAGATAAACTTTCTCAATTTTAGCTTATGAAAAATGTTGACAATACGTAATTTGATACTTCCTTCGATCCTTATTATATGAAACAAATGGATACTTTCTTTTAAGGGTTTTTCTAACATATATAATTTTGTACATGTTAAGAATTTTAAAATGGTAAAGTTATGTGGGAATTTGTGTATTTTATAATTTCAAAACTGAAATGTTTAGTTTTCTAATAAATAATTGTTTTTGGGTTTCTTAACCTGTGCAAAGTTGTACATGATAGAAAAAACCTTTTTTTAATTCAAAATATAAGAAACATCTATCAATTTTGACACATATTAAATGTTAATTTTAAATTTTACCCTCATTTAATGAGGTAGTATAAACTTTTCATACAAGTGGAACATTAATTGAGATTAGAAGGGGTGTTTTTGTAAATTTATATAAATATTAATTATAATTAACTTATTTCAATGTATTTTCTTGGTCTGTGTGTTTTAGGGTTTTGTTTCTTATAATAAGAACTGGAGGGAGTATATATTTTGGGTCTTGCTAACCAGAGTTTTATAGACATTGATTAAAGAATAAAAAAATGTATTAAAATACTAATTATAATATTTTTCAATATTTTAAAATATATCATTTTATCATACAAGTTTTCCTTTTTTATTCTTTAATTAGTACTATCTTAGAACATTAGTGAGCATTCTTTATAGGAGTACTTTTTTGACACACTTTTGTATGGGGAATCTTATGTGAGATGGACTAAATAGAGAATTAATCAATGTGATTTGTATGAAAATTATAGTATTGAAAAGAGTGTTAAAAAGGAAATCGGTGGCCATCTAACATTGTTTATCTAAAATATTTAGGGGTTTTGTATTGGGAATCTTAGGCCCGAATTTTGTGGTCACAAGGCCGTACTGTAATGGGTAACTTTGCCGTTTTGTTATTTTTCCTCGTGACTCCTAGAAAAAAGAAATAAAACGGCAACTTGTGATAAAATAAAAATGAACCAAAATTCAACTCCCTAAAAGGTTGACCCAGAAAATCGAAAATTAGGTTACGGTTTAGGCCGTCTTCCACAGTTGACCTATAAGTGATCACGATTAGACTTGAAAGATTGAGTGAAGATTTCGGATCTTTAGCTTGTCTGACGGATATCAACACTCATTAGCCATTAACTCTTTAATAACCCTTATGTTGTATTTGGATGAGATATTTTTAAAATTTTAAGGAATTTAAAATACAAGATAATTTAATTATTTTTATTTTAAAAAAAATTTGTTTGAATATGGTAATTCAAATATCTTGTATTTTAAATTCTTTGTTTGGATAAATGATTTCAATTATCTTCAATTACATTTTTTTTAATATTCATTTAAAAAATACTTTGTCTAGGGCCTCGCCCCCATGGTGTCCGGGGCCGACGCCCCCCACCGGGTGTCCGGGGGCCGGCGACCCCACCCGGTGTCAGGGGGTCGCCCCTCCACCCCACCCCCACACACACACCGGGTGTCCGGGAGTCGGTGCCCTCTACCTAAGTAAGGAGATGGAATTTCAAAATACCCCCATAAAATTCCTTGATTTCTAAAATTCTTCATATCTAATACTCAAACAAAATATTTTAGAGTGAGATATTTTAATTATCCTCTTAAAATACTTCACCCTCCACAAACACTACAACAGAATGGACATTTAATAACGGTCTTTTAATAGCGTTTGTAATACGAAAATGTTATAAAAAGTGTTTTGTAGGCATTTAATAGCGTTTTTATTTGGAAGCGCTATTAAAAGTCAGAACATAAGATAGCGTTTCTCTTCGGAAGCGCTATCTTTTCTCTTTCGAAAAAATAATAAAATATCGGGTGGCCTTAGATAGCGTGTGTAAAAAATAAACGCTAGTAAAACATATATCTATGATAGCGCTTATAATTTTAAACGCTATCTTTTCTAATTTTATAACTTCCTGCAAATATTTTCTTCACATCCCGCGTTGTTCCTTCCCGCAAATACCCTAACTCTCAGAGCTAGTAGCTACCCACCGCTTCGCTCCGCCCTCCGCCCACTGCTTCGCCCTCCTCTTCGCTGCCATTAGCGTTTTCCTTCCGGCGCGGAAGAGGTGGGGTTTTGGGGAAGAGGGAACCGCCACCTCCGTGCCTTCCGCCTCCGCCGCTGGTGTGTACCCTTACTTCTCTCTTGTTTAACTTTCTTGTTAATTTAGCAATTAGCTAGTTTGTTGAGGAGGACAGAACAGGAACTTGGTGATAGCATGAACCTCCCTTATTCCGAAAAAAGACACTTCGATGCACTAATTTCAATTTTGACTCATAAGTTACAAGTATGTCTGAACTTTGAGTTTTTGCTGAAAGTGTCTTTCTAGTGAAAATGCTCCATCCAACCCAGTGATTATAGTATGCTAATGGTGATTATAATCCTTGCGCTGTTGTTTGTCTCCCATATTTATGAATTAAAAAATATCTGGGTAGATAAATCATGTGCGGGATTTGTAATTGTTTTATTATTGTGTTGTCATTTTGGATTTGCTACTGGTTTCTGCATTGCAACTTTTTGACAGAAAAAAGTTTCCTTATCTTGGTTGAGCATCAAAGTAACAAGTAAAAAGCTTTTTAGAGGAGCTGTCCATTGAGTAGACAAAGCAACTCCACCAGTGGAGGGATGAAGCTGCACTGTGTCAAAAGCTAGCAATTGGTTCATTTAAACTAGAATTTAATACAAGTGAAGAAGTGATACTATTGTTGCATAAATAGTGATGGACAAGATTGAGCACTGTACATTTCATTCTACTTCCTTTTTGTAGTGGTGAAACAGCTTGCATGAAAAAACCTTTTTAATTCCAATATGTTATTAATAACTATGTCAGCATAATTAGCTTGACTATTATGTATGACTCTTGAGTACTGCCACTACTGCAAAATATGCTTTTAACATCGGAGATTCCACATCGGTTTCTATAAAACCGATGTGTAAAACGAGGCGGTGGCATTTTTGAAATTAAAAGCAAAGTTTCCACATCGGTTTCTTAAATAACCGATGTTTAAATATTTTCCACATCGGTTTTATTATAACCGATGTCTAAAATTAAAACAAAAAATATTGAAATTTTAAAATATTAAGTTTCTACATCGGTTCTTATAAAACCGATGTGTAATATATATGGTAACCACATCGGTTTAGTGAGAACCGATGTGTAATATTCATAACCACATCGGTTTGGGCATAACCGATGTGTAATAATTTACAAAACCCTACTATTTGCTTCTGCTTTCATTCCCTCCATCTATCACGCACCCTTTCCTTTGTTTTTGCTCGGCTCCTTGCTGTCCATAACCCTTGTCCATCGTTACTGCTGCTGCTCCCTTGTCCGTCGTTACTGCTGCTGCTTGCTCGCCGTTGTTTTGCTCCGTCGCAGCTGTTGTCTTCTTCGTCGTGGGCTGTCCGTCGAGGTTGGAGCAACAGCGATTATGCTCTGCTTCCCACCGAGGTAACACATTAAAACTCGTAAACTCACTTTTGAGGTACTGGGTGGTAGTTGAAACTGGTGGATGACAATGTGTTTGTTTGGTTTGTGTTTTACCTTTTGAAACTGTGTTTACTTGTGTTCCTGGTTTTTGTAAGCAACTCTATAACATTGCCTAAACTTAATTTAGACACCATCACTTGCTATTTATTTTTCAGCTTGTGTTATTCCTTTTCTTTACTTAACTCTACCTGTTTGGTTGATGAGAAAATGGGTCCACCCCAGTAGAAATGAAATATTCATCATGCACAAAACCTGGTCAATGGACACAGAACATTAAAAGTTTTGGTTCTCCCTTTCTGCCATTTATGCATATTGGATGGAAGTGAAATGTTTTTCTTTCAGCAAGTGAGAATTAGTAAACAATAGTAACATATGGGTTTTGAGAATCAGTAGCAATTGACATGTGTAAAGTCCATTTACCTAGTTCTTCACTTTATTCCATGGAGAAATTTCAGAGTTGGATTTTGGTTCAATATGACCGGAAGAAAGGGGGGAGGGGTGGGTTTAGATGCTCTGAATTGGACAATGATGTGTTATCAACTATGCTCTGTTAGGACTTAGGATTCATTTATCCTTATCCTCAACTTTATTATATATTTAAATTTTATTTTAGCTTCTCTGTTTATCCTTTGTACTCTTGTGTATATAAACACATGAAATTGAATCCAAGTTGGGATCCACGTTTTCTCACGGATCCATGAAGAAGAGGTTTCAATTTTCCTCAGTTAATTCGAAACATAGCTTATGCTTTCAAAACAGGTTTCTATTTTCTAAATGTTTCTAAGAATCATATCTATTTTCTTTCTTTCAGGGTTTCTTGATTATTTGAAACTTAGGACTTCGTTTCCACACTTGTTGTGTTTCTTCCCACACCCGGTAAACTTTCTCATCTCTATTTTTCTAGTTTTATTTTTGTTTGTTTTAACTTGGGGATTGGAGTGTTTTATTACTTTTTTAGTGTTTATTAATTAGTAAAGCCTTAGTTTCCCGTTTGAGATGCAATATTAATGAGCACACGTGTACGTGCTTAAGGTACAGCTCATTATATTGGATCTTGAATTGTCCAAGTTGGACAGTTTGGGAAAAAACTTTTTCTTCATTCAGTTAAAATAGTTATTCATTGATTCTCATGTTATATACCTGATGAAAGTTCGGATTGGTACATTTCCTTTCGTTCTCCGGGTGCATACTTTATCGTGGTGGATGGCATCGCGTTCAAGTTGTGTACGTCGGAGACCGAAGGGAAATGCTGCCGAAATTTCGTCGAGTATGAGCATGAGAGTTAAGGACTAACTGTTAACCGAATGTTGAAAAAGTTTCTTCTCGAATGGGATAGGGCCATACCCTATCATAAGAAGTAGTTGATGAAGATGTTGGACTAAGTATGAAGTTAATGTTTTAGTCATGGATCGCGGTTGGATGAATGCTAGATGGACAAGTGATGAGTATGAGAATGGAGTGGAAGATTTTCTACAATTTGCAAAAACAAATGCTCCTGATAGTAGTGACGGAAGGTTTTGTTGTCCTTGTGTTAACTGTTTGAATGAGAGACGACTAGAAGCTGACGAGATACGGGATCATCTTATTTGTGAGGGGATTTGCAAGAGTTATACAATATGGATATGTCATGGTGAATCGTTAGACAGGCCAAGGGTGTCGGATAGAGAGGAAGTTGATGACGTAGATATGGACGATGGACTAGAGGACATGATCCGTGATATTGGGCAAGAGTCCTTTCGGCGAGCACATGTGTATGATACTTTGTGCAGTGATGCGGAAGTGGCTTTGTATCCGGGGTGCACTAATTTCACACGGTTGTCAGCGGTGTTAAGATTGTTCAATGTGAAGGCGAGAAATGGGTGGAGCGATAAAAGCTTTACCGAATTGCTTGAGTTGTTGAAAGACATGCTTCCAGAAGGTAACACATTACCATCCCGAAACTATGAGGCGAAGAAGATATTGTGTCCGATGGGTATGGAGTATAAGAAAATACACGCTTGCCCCAATGATTGCATATTGTACAGGAAAGAGTTTGAAGAGATGCACGAGTGCCCCAGGTGTGGGGTATCACGATACAAAGTGAAGGATGATGATTCTAGTTGTGATGCGGTCACCAAGGGTCCTCCTGCGAAGGTGTTATGGTATCTTCCAGTAATTCCGCGGTTCAAGCGATTGTTTGCTAATGAAAAGGATGCAAAGAATATGCAAAGGATGGTACTGCTTCTGAAACATTAAAATGGCTAGCACAGGGACCTAACTTTGATGTCATATGCTGGAGTGGGTACGATATCAATAAGTTTTCCTTCTATACAAAGTCACAGGATGACAAAAGTACTATGCAAAACAGTGGGGTTATGGTCGTCGCTGAGTCCATGCATTTCTCTAGTTCGAAAGATAAAAACCCTGTTATGGCATCCGTTTCATACTTTGGGATCATTGAAGAGATCTGGGAGGTTGATTACATGAAGTTTAGAGTGCCTGTGTTTAAATGTCAATGGGTCGACAGTAACAATGGTGTGCAAACCGATGAGTTAGGATTCAAATTGGTGGACCTTAATAAGGTAGGTAATAAAGACGAGCCTTTCATCATGGCATCCCAAGCAAAACAAGTGTTTTATATCCGTGATCCTTCTAACAAAAGGTGGTCAGTGGTTCTCCAGGGAAAAAACATGTATAATAGTAGTGAGGGAAATCAAGATTCAACTCTTGATATTTCTGACACTCCTTCTTTCTCAACACGGGTGCCTAATTTCAATGAGGAAAATGAAGTGGACGATGTACATGCTACTCGTAATGATCACCAAGAAGGGTTATGGGAGAACGTTACTACTTGACCACAGTGTAAGTTTAGTTTGAGTTATGTTTAAAGTCATATTATATGTTTACGTTGATATTTTTAAGTTATGCTTGCGTTGATTGATATTTATAAGTTATGTTTGATATTTATCCAGACATACTGACTTTTTGTTTTTGTCTAAACAGGTATACATGGCTGATCCTGAGGATATCCCTCCTTCATGCAGTGGGTCGGAGACCCCGTCTTCGGGTAGAAAGGGTAGACGTGCCACACGAATGAGGAATTTGACTGCCAACCGTGGTTCAAATCAAAAGATAACAATCGACTTTGATTGTAACCTCAATCCTATTGGGCCAATGGCAGAGCAGTTTATTAGTTTTGTGGCGTCCCTTGCTCGAAGCAGGCCTAGCATACTTATTGAGACTTGGAAAGATGTACCTCAGGGCGTGAAGGATCAGATATGGGAGACTATTCTGGTATCTATACTTTTTCCGTCCTGTGTCTGTATCTATTTTATTTTAATCTTATTAATATCATACAGTAATTCGTTGATTCTTTTGTTGTTAATGTAGCTCACCTTTGACCTGCCGGATACGACGGTTATGAAGAAGCGTTGGATAAAGTATGCTGGTGAGCGTTGGAGGGGTTTTAAGGTGGACCTGGGCAGATACTATGTATTCAATCCACGCTGTGAAAAGAACCCACTTGAGGTGTACCCGTTTCTTGACCAGGCGACGTGGGATCGCTTTGTTCAGAGCCGACATGATCCTAGCTTTCAGGTTAACTTATTTGAGTTGTCTCTAAATTGATGTAATTTCATTAATTTTATTAATTTACTGATGTAATTTAATTATCTTCTATTTATAACAGGAGAAGAGGAAAAAGAGGCAGGAAAACCAAAGCAAGAATGTCTACCCTCATGTATTGTCTCGTGGGGGATATAAAAAGCTTGCTCAGACCATGGTGGAAGAGGAAAAGAAAGCATGTCAGGAAGCAGCATCTCAGGCAGATCCTAATGCTGAAAATCATCCTGAAGTTGTTGATCCACCTCCACCCCCACGCCATCGTAAATGGAAGAGGGCCCGACAAAGAAAAACGGGACAATATACATCTGAGGAGGCACGCCAAGTAGCTGAGAAGATTGTATGTGTAGTTTGAATTGTAATTGTGATTTTAACAATGTTACTGAATTGTAATGTGACCTAATATTTTATATGTTGCAGGATGCCTTGGACGAGCAGGCCACTCAAGGAACCTTTGTTCCTAGAGGACGCGAGGATATCTTAGCTGCTGCCATCGGTAAACCAGACCACCCGGGCCGTGTCATTGGTGTTGGATGGGGCGTTGGCATTCGCCAATACCATGGTTCATCTTCACACCAACGCCACAGGGATGTTGCTGCAGATAGAGAACGGCTATAACAGGAGATTGCAGCTGAGCTTAGACAGGAGATGACCCAGCAGTTTAACCAGCAGATGGCAATAATGGCTGCTATGTCCCAACAATTCACAAGTGTCCAACCCTCTGTCCAACCCTCTGTCCATGTGAGCACTAAGGGCTCATGTGATCCTCCTCATCAGCCTGATGATGATGATGATGATGATGATGATGATGATGATGATGACGCCCCTGATAGGTGTGAGCTGAATGTTGATGATCATCATGATATTCTGCCTAAAAGGTCAGCTCCAGGAAGACCAGAGAAATCTGCTCCGGCTCAGGTATTCATTTGACCATTCAATTAATTACGAATGAAATAACTTAAATGTGATTACTAATGTATATCTTTTTTGTTGTTTAGGGGAACGACAAAGGGGATCCTGGTGATGTTTTTCAACGTCTTGCTATAAAGCTTGTCACCATGGAGGTTGATGCAGCTTTGGTAAGGTTGGAACATGATGGCAGGGCGGATGACGATCTGTATATCCCAAAGAAGGAACTTATGGAGATGGCGCTCCACCATGAAATGGCTAGTGCTGCACACATCTCGTTATGGTGCACGTAAGTACATTTTATTTATAAGTTAAATAATTAAATTTTAAATACTATGATAATTAACATGTTTTATCAATATATTAGGTATCTGCATCGCATGCTAGGTAATCAGGGCAACCTCACCCTTTATGGGTTCATTGACCCCATGCTCATTCAGGGTGATGTTCTCCTAGCATCAGAAGACCCGGTCGCCACCATACGTGATATAGTTGCCCGAGACCATCATCAGTTCTACCTTGCGCCTTATCTCTATAAGTAAGTACCAGTTATTTAATTATAACTATATATGACTTAGTCACTAATTGTTCCGCAAATGCAGACGACATTGGCAGTTGTTGATCTTGTGCCCTCGTGTGAATGTCGTGGTCTTCTTCTGCTCGATGGGCCATAGGCCGGCGAATGAACTGAAGAACATCATGGAAACGTAAGCATTAAAATAAGTTAGAATCAGTAATGAAGTTGTTTTAATTATCTGAAATCTATTAGATATACTTTAATTAATGTTTATTTTCTTATGATAGGTCTATTGATGCAAGCCGCATGCTGTGTGGTGAAAGGCGTCGGCCTATTAGATGGATTATTCCTAACGTAAGATATTTATTAGTTCAAACGCTTCAAGCGCAGTGGGTATAATTATTGATTTCTATTTAATTTCTCATATTCTAACTGGGTTTCATTTGTACGTAGTCTCATAGACAACGTGGATCATGGGAATGTGGATACTATGTGATGAAGTGGATGGTCGAAATTATCTCCTCCGGTATCACTGAAAGATGGCAGGAGGTAAATGCTAATTGGTACAATTAGTTGTAACAATTATATATAGATTCGTTATATGTTTAATTTTAGTTTATTACTTAAAAGATATAATCTAATTATGTCCAATTAAACTTGCAGATATTCAACAATCCAACTCCACTCTCTGATGCCGACATAAAAAACATAAGGATACGTTGGGCAAATTTCTTTCTTGAAGTGTACCAACATTAGTTTGTATGTAGTTAGTATATAAACGCATCATGTAATAGCTATAGTGTACTTTTGACTGATATATGTTTTGACATGAAATCTATAATATATCATATGTAGCTTTTTGGTTTCTAATTATCTTTGTTGTGTGAATGTTATTGAATATATTTATTGTTAGTAGACTTTTAATTTAGTGTGTTTTGGTTGTACAAAAATGATTCTGTAGACAATATAGATTCTGTATTGATCTGGATTACTGGATTACTGAAACAGGGGAAAGGACTGTCAATACTGAAAAGGATGATTTTTTATTAAAAAAAAAAACTAAAATTCACATCGGTTTTCATAAAACCGATGTGGTAAACCCAATTTTCCACATCAGTTTTAATAAAAACCGATGTGGTAACTCAACTTTCCACATCGGTTATGCTAAAAACCGATGTTGAAAGTTTGTTTTTCACATCGGTTTTTAGCATAACCGATGTGGAAAATTGCTGAAAAGGAGATGTGGCTTTGTGAAACAGACTTTTTTACATCGGTTTTAAAACCGATGTGAAAAGTGGTAATAAACCACATCGGCCTTTTCAACATCAGTTTGAAAACCGATGTGAAAAGCCAAAAAAAATCGATGTGAAATCCCTTTTCTGCACTAGTGTGCTCAACTAAGAAACAAATGACAGACACTGTTTTCTTAGAACACATTCATTAGGAGGATTGGTTAGAGATTTTGCATCCATAAAATAAGCAATTGAAATGAGGGCATTGAAAGCAAAACAAGAACAACCCTGCAATAATGAAATGAGTATGAAAAACCAACCTCTTCTATGATTGTGGCTGCCAAGGAGGCTGTGTTATGGACAAAATATGCACACTAGCTAGAAGGGACAAAATAGAAAAGAAGAGGATTATTTGGGTGGCCAGTTGAATTATTCATTCGATTGATAAAAAACGCTATCTAAAGGCACATTAGTGCCTTGCCAAATACGCGGTAAACACACACCTTAGATAGCGTTTGTTTATAAGCGGAAACGCTATCTAAAGTCATCTTTTAATAACGCGTCTTAAATGCTATCTTTACTAGCAACATTTAATAACAGGGGCATAGATAGCGCTTAAAAACGCTATTAAAAAGCACACGGAAATGCTATCTAAAACCTTTTCTGTTGTAGTGAAATACCTTATCCGAACACACCCTTGGGATTTGTTCAGATTTCATGCTTGCATGGGTCTTTATTAAATAGCCTAAAGATCTATATCAAGTTAATTAATATTATAACAGTTATGATATTTGCACATCTGAGTTTGACACCCAGGTGGACACCTTGATTAATCATGTGTAAATTTTTGGTTAATTCAGTTCATTATATGGTTAATGGATTATATGAAGCTTATTTTTCATAACCATGTATATATTTGGTTAATCACATACAAACATCTGATTAATTCAGTTCTTTATATGATTAATGGGTCATTATGAATTAACCAAATATTTATACATGATTAACCATATAATAAACTGAATTAATCAAATATTTATACCGATTAACCAAGATGTCAACTTTAGATATCAGCTTTGGATGTGTAAATATCGTTTCTCATAATATAATTAGATGTGGTCTCATTTGAATAAACTTTTGCTTTTTATATATAAAAAAGATATAGATGTGGCCTTTGACGAGAACAATGCTGGGTTGGCGTCGTACCCATTGAACTTGAACTAGTTATATCATATGCATGATACAATGTTGTTAGAGATACCCAATGGCTACAAACCAACAAAATTGTCACATCTTGTTCGGTACATACAACATCCTAGCCAGTAGCCAACACACTAGGCACATGCCTCTCTATTCTCTATGCTTGCCTCAGGCTTCCTCCTCCTTCTATTACGAATTTATCCTCGCTTCTTTCCGAAAACTTCTCAGCCACCTTTATCATTATATTATATATTAATATTTAGATACCACTTTGTATACCATCTTTCACTCTACACTATTTTTAAATAATAAAACAAAAATATATTTTAGAATATTGAGTAGTGATATTTGTATTTCATTTTATCTTATTTATATATATATATATATATATATATATATATATATATATATATATTGACATATTGTTGTCTTTAGGAGTTGTATCCGAATTGCACGTGTTTCTCGCATGGGCAAGAAATGATTTTCAGGTGCAGAGCACAGCGGTGTTTTGCAATGCATTTGACCTTCCAAACCTCGTCAGGCGACAGAGGTCTTGCTGCGAAATGTTAAAGGCAACCACTCCCGACAGCAGCCGATCCAAGAACGAGTGAGACCTAAAACAAATTTTAAGTAAAATTTTTTTATTTTAAGTGAGGAAATTTATTTAGATTAGGTTAGCCTTTTTTATTTTATAAAAGTTAAAAATAAATATTTTTTTGCGGGTGGATCTAAAGCAAAGATTTTAGTAACTTCACCCTTGAACCTGTCTGTCACTCCCACAAAAACTAAGAAACATATATGACATGAATGGGGGGAGTATGCGTGTGATAGATATTTGTATTGTCCATGCAGTCTCAAATATGTGGTCCCATATTTTCCTTCCTTCTTCCTTATTCCTCAAACTAATTCATGCATGTTACATGTTAATTTGTAACATGAGCATTCTCACCCTTTTAATTTGTAAAAACATGTTACATGTATTTGTGGGTAATTCGATTTATTGAATTTAAAACATGACATTACGCATGTTATCCTCACAAACCTTGACCATTCTTCCACCAACATTATTGGTTGTGGATCTGGATGCTTTGCTTTGCAGCTGGAATGGCTGATACGAATGTTACTTTGACTACTACTAGCACTATGGCTTTTTCCTATTTTTTAAGCTAAGATAATAAGTTTTCATTTATGACAAAAAAAATTATTTGATTCCTGTTGCAAAGTGCCTTCAATTTTGGAGGGAAGCCAAAAAAAAGTTGAAGATTTTGATGTTTGACATTGATTGAGTGGGGAGTAACATAAAAGACGGGGTTCTTTTGTAAAATGCAACAAAGTAAATTTTAATATTTTCAGGGACAAATGTCAAGTTTATACAAAATTAGATTTACTGATGTAATACATTGCCTTTCCATAATCTTATTCTTAGATATTCACCTTCTTTTATTTAGGAATGATATAGTGTAACATTTGCTGACTTTACCCACAATTGGAAATATCAATATTATATAACTGAATATTAGAATTTGCAAAAAACTGCTCAAATTTTATGTGATTTACAAAATTTGTCTTCTTCCTCTCTAAATATGGGAGCTGCAACACATCAGTCACGGTAAAACTCAATTTTTTTTTTGTTCTTACTTCTTTCTCTTGAAATTCATGCTCACCATGTGATTATCAAAATAGTTGTTGATAGAAATTAACTTGTTTCTAAAATTTGTCCTTAAAAGAACTAATTTAACTGATATAGGAGATTCTTAAAACCAAATTAAGACTTTTCTTGATTTTTCATTTCTGAAAGACTAAATTGGAAAGAGACAAATTTGACTATTCATTCAAAGGAAAATTTCTTCTATATCATTTATACAATATATTATAGGTGCTATCTAAGATGAGGGAGCAAGTAAGTCCCTTACCTGTGGATCATGATTTTGAGCCATCAGATATAATATTAAATTAATTGGACCATTCAGATTTGTTTTCCTTACCTGCTAATACCAGTTACATGTAAAATTGTCAAATGATCCATGTCTCTTTTATGTTAAAATATTGTAAATTGCTAATTAATCCTTCCCTCAATCCCTCGTCTCACCCAACTCTCTGTCTCCCTTCCATCTCTCTTTGTTTTTTGTATCATGTACGACAATGGTTGCATTTTCATGACAGCGGCGTTGTGGCTGGTGCTTCGACGATGGAAGGGAGCATTGGTTATGGTGGCAGGGTGCGACCAGAGGAGTGGTCGACGGCGAGGCCAACGATGGTGGCTGGGACACTACTCGACGGAATAGATTTGGAAGCTTTTTTATGTTGCGTTATTTTTGCAAATAGATGTGTTATATGCCGTAAAATTTCTCATCCAAAACTCTTCCATTTGGGTTGAAAGAAATGGCAAATCACAAGGATAAAAGCTTCATCAAATTTGTGTTGGAAAAAAAATGCGAAAACGGTAAAAATGGTCGGGCTCGGCACCTGATACTGTAAAAGTTGGTTTTATGCGAAACTGACCCATTTGGAGGTAGAAGAAGAGGACCAAATGCTGCTTTCGTTTTGAGTTTAAATTAATTAAGGTGCCAGCTGCTAACATATCTTCGTTGTTTGGCACGATGGTTGGCAACCATATTTTGAGTTAATGGGCGACAACTGTGTAATAACGAGTTCGAACCTAATGAAGGGCAATTTTTAGTGTTTTGGTCGTTTTTCTTTAAATTTAATTATGAAAATAAAAAGGTAGCAAAATTTTAAAGTAGGCATTATATGGATCGACGACGCGACCTGAAACCCGTTTCAAAGGAAGCCTACCACCGCGCCACTCACCGAGGAGATGTTAGTTAGTGAAACGTTCATGCCCTACTTCAACAAGTGTCAACAGGACCCGTTTTGCAGAAATAGCTATACAACTTTGTTTTTTCATCAAGCTGCACTGTCCCGAGATGTGTGACCTCCATACTGTAAGCATCCAATCGCGCGTCCTCCACACCACCGTCCTCCACACCATGCCTCCATGCTTTCCTCCACGAAACTCCACCATATCCTGCCAAGGGTCATAGCTGGTGGTTTGTGGGTTGTGGTCAGTTATTAGGAAGGACACCAAAATCAGAACTTCTTATAGGACACTTATGCAATTTATCAAATTTTATAAGGTGTCCTTACAAAACTAACATGTTATAAAATGACTATCAAAATTACCCATAATATCTAGTCAATTTTCTCTCTTATGGTCATAGGGTGAGGGAGTTGCTTACTCCCTCGCTCTGGAAGCCACCTATATTATATTTTAATATAAATATAGGCAGCAAGATATATATGTTAATGAAAAATGTGTCAAATATCTCAAAGGGTTTTGCTAACGAGTGTCTTAAGAATATTAATTAAAGAATCCACAAAAAAAAAGTTTGTATTGAGAAATTAAGTGTAACTCTTTTCAAAATTTTAAATACACAATTTTTTTATTTAATTTTTTTTCTTCTTAATTTCTTAAACAATATTCTAAAGGCATTCGTTAGTATTTCCGATCTTAAATGATAGGTTGGAAAAAGTTGATTTCCAAGTGGCATTCCCCCATCCATACAAGTTGCACAATCTGTCTATTAAAAGCTTCCTCTCTTCCCAATATTTTTCTGTTTTCAGAATTTTCACTTTCACAGAGACCTGTCCCTTTCGGTTTTATTATTTGATTCCAGTCAGAATTTTGCTAACCCAGACGAGAATTTGGACTTTGGAGTTGGATTCTTTTGAACTGTTTTCCAGTAATAATAGTGCTTGGTGCACATGTATAAGCTGCAGCCCACCTCAAACGACAATGAGTCAGTGATAGAATTAAAGAATGTAGTCATAGATGAGATGAAATTAATTATAATTACTGAATTAAAAAATATTACCCTTAATTAGCATTTAGTTTGCAAATAGAATGGATAAAATGAAATGTTTTGTCCTGTATTTTTTAGTCTGAACTCTTTTAATGAAATTAAAATATTAAGAGATGATGACAAAATGGTTTCAGCGGTCGGGTTACCCCGTTTAATTCCACGGGTTGAAGTTTCAAACCCACCAGACCGTTTTGACCCATGCTGCCTAACCCATCAAAAAAATAGGTTGGAGGCGGGACAGGGTGGCCCGCCAAAGCATGTTTATTTTTTAAAAAAAATTTATATCACAATTATTTTTAGTTTATCCGCTCCCATTCTGTTCAATCATTATTTTATATATATATATATATATATATATATATATATATATATATATATATATATATTATAATTTACAATTATCCACCTGTCAGAATTATATATATATTCCAGTAAAAAAAAAAAGGATTATATATATATATATTAGTTTTTAATTTTTATATATATTTTTAAAACTTTATTTTTTTTTTGGCAGGCCAACCCACCATTAAATGAGGTGGGTTAGGAGGTTCAACCCATTTTATTAAAATGAGTCAGCCTATCCACTCCAATTTTTTACGGGTTAACGGCGGATCGGGGCGGCTTGACCCGCTATGCCACTTCTTTATATTTTACTTTTTAAAGCCATGCCATATATTGTTCTAATTCTAAAATATATCAAATATACAATAAAACTCATACGTCTTATGTATTATTTCGGCACATGTATCCAAAGTCACATTTACGTTTCTTTACAACTATCTTTGCAAAAAAATATCGTAAATTATCAATCATATGAGAATATTAATAAAGTATTACTTTAGCGTTTTCCAAATTTATATTATATCATTTCAACTAACTCAATAACTACATATAATTCATAATTGATTGTTATAATTTACTATGAAAAGGTAAGTTAATTATATTAAATCATATTTCTCTATGCTGAGCAAAAAAAAAAAAAAATAATCATATTTCTCTATATATTTTTGATATTATTTAATAGTATCATTAATCCTTTAAAAAAAATTCAAAGGGCTAATATAAAAAGGACAGAAGGCATAAAAATGAAGTGTTACGTTTATACAACAATAACGCTATTTGGTACGAAAGATCATTTATACTAATCATAATTAGAAATGAAACAAAGTTTTGACAAAAATCATGTGGCTGAAAAGTTAAAGACCCAATAAAAAAAGTCAAAGATAAAGAATAAAGAAATAAAAAACATGTAATGGCTCGTCACGATTAGTACTAATTGCTTTGCCGGTCCTGTAAAACAATTTCCCTTTTACTGTTTAGTGTGAATAAAGTGATGGCAGAATTACACTTTTGGTCCCTTAAGTTATTTGTTTTGTTCAAATTAGTCCCTTAAGTTTTTTTTGTAACAAACTAGACCCTTAAGTTAGGTTCAGGTTTCAAATTGGTCCCTTAAGTTTTTTTGTGACAAATTAGACCCTTAAGTTATGTTCTGGTGACAAATTAGTCCCTTAAGTTATTAAAAATAATAAATTAAGGGTCTAATTTATTGATCCCTTTGACAAATTAAGGGACCAATTTGTCACCCGAACATAACTTAAGGGTCTAGTTTGTCACAAAAAAACTTATGGGACCAATTTGAAACCTGAACCTAACTTGGGGGTCTAGTTTGTCACAAAAAAATCTTAAGGGACCAATTTGAACAAAACAAATAACTTAAGGGACAAAAATATAATTTTGCCTAAAGTGATTCTTCTCGCAAATGCTTCTTCCTCTTTATAACTCATTCTCTTCCTGGGCTTATTGGTATTGTTCGTTTGAGGTTTTAGATTCCATGAATGTTCGTGCATCCTCACACTTCTAATTCAACTCATACAGCTCATTCAACGTGACCTCGAAAATATACATTCAAAGGGACAACTAATCATATTTTACATATAAGGTTCGAGGATTGTAGCTCAGTTGTTTTCAGCCAGCGGTGTTTGCACCTGAAATATGGTTTCTTCCAAAATCTTTGATCTCTATAACAGAAACTGTTACGTAAGTAGAAGAGTACATGCATTGCTCACAAGCACGGAAACAAATTATACCATCAGAAAGTATAAAGTAGACAGTAGAAAGTAGTTGTTTTCCAGTGGATAAAAAATGGTCCAAGGTTCTTGAACTAGTGCTGCACACATGACATGCACATTATGTGAGGCCTCCTATTTTGCAATCTATTCTGCTTTCCAGACAAAAGGTTCGTGTTTATCTTATTAAGTATTGCTTTTCATACAGAAGATTTCAATTTAGAGGAAGTTCTGAGTTTCCAAACTGGCTTATGAGGTTCAAACTGAGTGTGGGTGTGAACTTTTCTCAAAATCCAGTTCTTATCAGCTATTAGAATTAAGATAACTACAGGGACTTGTATATGCTCATAAATTAGTTAAAACATCAGAACCAAGTCAGCATACCTGTCATTTGAATTCCCAAGTATAGAATTACAGATTCACACATCAGAGAAAGCAACTAAACACAATTTACACATTAATCCCAACCGCGTCAGCAGATAATAACACAAATGCTGGTAGACTGGTACAGTCGAGCACTATATGTATTGCAAAAATCTAATTGACCCAATGTCAAATTTAAATATTACAAGCACATCACATAAATAATCTTGAGCAAAAAACCACATTGAAAACTAACCCCCTACTTCCAGAAGGTAAGACAAATCCACTCCACCCACACATCAGGTGCCAAAAACATTTCATATAAGATCAGCAACATTCATTGGCATTTCATCAATCTGAGTACTGTAATATTGCTCAATATCTCTCAAGATCTTGATATCATCACTCTTAACAAAGTTTATTGCAACACCCTGCAAACCATGATAAGAGCCAACTATAAGTATAGATAACACCACAATAGAGCAGGAAGCCAAATGAAGTATAGGACTAAAAGGACATTGGAATCAATAGAAAGCCTCTCACAATAATGACTATTCAAGACTCAGTCAATATAGTTTCACTAGTCCAAATACCTTGCGTCCAAAACGTCCAGAGCGGCCAATTCGATGAATGTAAAGCTCTCGATTATTTGGGAGGTCATAATTGATAACTAGAGAAACCTGAAAACAGAAGCAAATGTAGGCATCAATATCAACAATTAATTTTCCACGTAAAACTCAAGGAATTAATGTAAGTATTTCTCAATGAATTTTAATGGGTATAATAAAATTGATGATAAAATAATTCCATTTGTATGCATTTCTTAAAGAAAAACAAGTTGCTATTATATTAGCCATTTAGCCCATACCTTCTCCCTCCCCAAGGCTTAAAAACACAGACAGGGGCACATAATTAAAAACCAATATATAACATTCTGACTGAAAGAAAATCAAGTACCAACCATCAAATTATCACAAAAAGAACCAGAGATTCGGAGCTACAATCAGAACGCCCAAATTTTGTGAAATCCCTAAAATTTATAATGTCAAAAAAGGTTGTTAAGATTGCATTTTTTCTTGCAAGATCATGCAACGATTTCCATCAGGTTCAGTAATCCCGATCTCGATCAAAACTTGGAAAAGTGAGATCGAGCTGGGATGAAGCTCATAGGATCAGTGGAATCAGAAGTTTTTCCTTGATTCCAGCGAGCATAAATTTCAGGTTGCAGTAACCCATTTTCCAGGGAAAAAATGGGTAGCTCAACTGAACTCTTACCTTATCTCAGCCACCTTTATTTTGTTTTTTTACCTCATTTCAACTCAATTTGAACCCACTGAACCTCATTCTCTCTGTCAAACCATTATGCATCAAGTAACAAAGCTGTGACAGTGCTGGACTGCTGCCACAGTGGTGACCTGCAACGTGGAAAGTGATGGCTGGCTGGGGTCCGAAATTGGTTATTGTGGCTTGTGGTAGTGGCAGACGAAAGTGGATTTTTGTCTTTTCGAACATAGTTGCTCCGTTGTTGGTGTTTTGTTTCATTTTTCTGTTGGTTCTGTTTTCATCTCTGTTCAGCGGTTTGGTGCGGGTTGCCCTGTTGGTCCGATTTAATTTCGGTGTAAATGTTGTTTTAGTTATGATTTATGAGTTGAAAAGTCTTTAACTTGATGTTAGTTGTGTTTTTGAGCATTTGTTTGCTTGTCATATTATATGGATATATTTCCACACACACACACAGGTTCAGATTTTAATCTTTCAATTTTAAATGAATGGTTCAGATTAGATTCAAGTAAAATCAATCTTGACCATCCATTTATGGTTGTATGATCAAGATTAATTTTTCACACGCTTTCATCTCCCACATGTGTTTAGATATAAATTGGTATTTTTAGTAGAATCAGATTAACACTCTCTGAACACTGTTACAGTACTACTTATTGCCGTTGGTATAAATAATCATTATATGCCTTGCTATACCAAGATTATTTGTCTACTCTGCAAGTCATTATTTGCTATATCTTCAACTAAGAAGCAGAAACACAAACTAAAACTGCATTTCCTGATTCATACAGTAACTGAATCACAGACTCTGCACGTTATACAGGAGATTAGAGTCTGGAGATGTGAATTCATTAGAGGCACAGATAAAAGAAAAAAAAAACAGCAAGGAAAATAGGCCTAGCAACTTGCCTGCTGTACATCAAGACCACGAGCCCAAACATCTGTTGTTATTAGCACACGGGTTGTACCAGCACGAAACTCTGCCATGATTGCATCTCTTTCTTTCTGAGGCATGTCACCATGCATTGATGAGACAGTGAAATTATTGTTACGCATTTTTTCAGTCAACCAGTCCACCTGTTCCAAAGGATCCAAATTTTTAACAAAGATCACAATCAGCAATTACAGAAAGATAGTAAAGAATCAAATAATCTACAATATCATATATGTTCAAAGTGAAATGAAATGGAAGGCTTATCCTATGAAGCCTTGACAGTTTTCATTTACCTTTCGCTTAGTGTTACAGAATATAACAGCTTGAGTGATAGTGAGAGTATCATAAAGATCGCACAGAGTATCAAACTTCCATTCCTCCCTCTCGACTGCAACAAAAAATTGCTTGATGCCCTGACATTTGAGAGTGGGACAATTGCATCAATATCCAGTTAAAACTCAAAACGCACTAAGATAATAAAAAAATTGCTTACCTCCAATGTCAATTCATCACGTTTTACAAGGATCCTTACAGGATCTGTCATGAACTTATTTGTCATCTCCAGTATTTCATGAGGAAGTGTAGCAGAAATCAAGACAACCTACATAGCAAGAATTTTATGATTAATATACCTGGGACTACAATATACTTCAAACTAATCAAGCTTGGGAAAGTTATTGCACAGCACAGAACAGTAAATAAATACAGACAAGAAGGACCCTGAAAGATGGCTCCAGTTACGTTACAACATAAACCTAAAAGAGTGAACTATTGAGTAATCGGGCCATCATAAGTTTATAATCAAAATAAAGTCAACAAGAATTATAAAAATCTAGAAAACAATCTCCTCATCTAGCTACTTCATTAAGAAAGGTGCAGCAATCAAATGATTAGTCGTGGCTGCTTATTGTGGAGAAAAGCGGCAGCTCTATTGTTTGGTCAAATCAAAACATCAACTTCAACTCTCACGCCAATGATTTTTAGGCATTTGTTTTTTCACGATTTAAAATTTGAACTAATAAAAATCATACACAAACAAAATTTCAAAATGCCTTGAAGAGGCTATAGATTTCTCATATTCTTTCAATTTCTGGTTTGATTCATTGACAGAGTTTCTTTTCCCATCATTGTCACACCTTTAGATGATGTTGAGCCACCAAATCCAATTCTCAAACAGGCATGCAAACACACCCCACTGTCTCCTCATTCATTAGTTAAATTCTTCTGATTTGGAATTAAAGTTTGTTTCAACATCATTTTTGTTTATTTTCATTGCCACACCTTAAACTACATTCAGCCACTAAATCTAATTGCCAAAGACTTACTAGTATGCACCTTAGCTTGAATAAACATATAAGTATATAACAAGATTTTGAATTGCAGATATTTCATTCTAAACATCAGCAGAGGTGAGGATGTCAAGTGAGAGAGAGAACCTGAAGGTCTGGTGGAAGATATCTATAGACATCATAAATTTGATCTTTAAACCCTCTGCTCAACATTTCATCAGATTCATCCTGTCATTAAAAGGAAAAAATATATATAACATAGTCCTCAACACAATCAGCACGACAGCATAAAATAAAAATGCTACAAGTATCGGCAAGTGCAAGTATAACAAACCCACCAGAACAAGCAACTTGATAGCTCTTGTGCGCAATGTTCTCCTTTTGATCATGTCACAAACTCGGCCTGGAGTTCCAGATACCACATGAACTCCATACTCAAGCTTCCTTATATCTTCTCCCACACTTTTACCACCAATGCATGCATGTGCTTGTATATTTATGAAGTCCCCAATAGCCAATATAACCTTTTCAGTTTGTGAAGCCAATTCCCTTGTAGGCGACACGATTAAGGCCTGCACCCTGTACATAAATTGTTAAATACAAACCATCATAAGATATTAAAAAATTACAAAATTAATGATAAATATAAAACAGTATTTCGGACTGTGGAGTGGAATTTCCAAGTCTGTAAAGGAATGGCCTTCCCTTTAAATTTGCTTAGGAATAGGATTATGTTCTTAGCTTCTCTTAGCTTGACCCATTGTTGTTTGTGATTCAGCTGCCTCCCATTAAAATTTCTTGTTAAGTCCTATAGAGGGTTTTTTTAAATCCACAAAGAGTCTTACCAAGAGGGCTTTTAGGAGAGACCATATCAGACAACTGAATTACAATTTGAGAGACTAACTACCAAATCAGACAACATGAGAGGAGACAATTAGACAATAATGGGTCACATGATTTTAAGTGATTGTCATTCACCCTCTGTCGTCCAAGTGGCAGCATTGATATGGCCTTCCGTGTTGTATTGTCAATTTTTATTGCATTGACAAATTTTAATTGGGTGTTCCCATTACATCATATAAAGCTTATTTTCTGTTCAAAATAGTTTATCATCAAAATCTTATTAAGAGATCTTTTGAGGAAAAGCAAATTCTTCCTAGAATTTAAGCAATTCCAATAATGCTCCTTTTGTTTTAAAACATTGAAACCTCTTCTTATCGTGTCTTTGTATTAGCTTATTCTGTCTTCAAAACAGTTTACAATCAAAATCTAACTGACAAACTTTAAAAATAAAAATTAATTTAAACCAGACATGCACTTGGTCTTAAAAAAAAAAAAAAGTTCCTATCGTTCAAACACGTAGAAAACCCTAATCTAGAAAAACAACGCTAACATAATCACAGTAACACACACATACACATATATATAATGGAATTGAAAGGTATGATAACAAAATAGCATACTCTCTAACTGAGGTATCGACGAGCTGGCAGACAGTGAGGGCGATCATGGAGGTTTTTCCGGTACCAGATTGGGCCTGGGCGATGACGTCACGACCCTGTATGATTGGCGTCACGGCCCGTTGCTGTATGGCTGAGGGTTTCTCGAAACCGTATTGGTAGATCCCTCGCAGCAGATCGTCCTTTATTCCCATCTCCTCGAAGCTCGCTATTGCTTTCACTCCCTCCGTCGTCTCAAAATCAGCATCCTCGGCCACCAACGCCGCTCTCCGCCGGTTCGCCGGCACCACCGACGTTGTCGCCATCGAGGATTTTTGGTTTTGCGTAGCTGGCTTGGTTCAGTCGAGGTGAAAGAAGGAATTGAGGATTTGTTGTGTGTTTTGAATTTGGGGGATTTTGTGCCCTAGAAAAAGGCAAGATGGGCTACAATCTTATATGCTTGAGGCCCATAATACCGCCTTTGTTGGGTTGTTCGTTTGTGTTTGGGGCATCTTTGATTTGTTTATTGGGCTTGGGTATGTGAAAGCACACAATAACTGATGGGGGAAAAAAATACCGACTTGAAGCACATGATAGAGATTTGTTGTCTCATTTTTTTATATCACACATTATTATTATCGATATTATTTTGCCACATATTCTTCTTTCTAACATTACATGAAATTTAACTGATGTGATAAAATGATATTAGTAGGAATAGAATGTAATACATGACCTGCTTCAAAAAAAAAGAATGTAATATATGAAAATGAGACAAAAATCTCCATCCCTTAAAAAGTAATGGTTCTTCATTCTGTTAATGTTTGAATTTTATGTGTTAATTTTTTAATCAATGTGGAAAATAAGGCTCTTCTCGCATATCACTCACATATTTGGTTCCATAGTGCCTGGTAGAAGCCTTTTGTCTCCTTGTTTGTTTATCATTTGTGCGGAGGGTCTTTCAGCTCTTATTAAAAGGGCGGAGGGGAGAGGTGATCTTCATGGCATTAAAATTTGTAGAGGTGCCCCTATTATCTCACTTATTTTTTTTGCAGATGATAGCTTCTTATTTTTTTAAAGCTAATGAGAGAGAAGTTTCTGTTACGAAGAAAATTTTGGAGGATTATGATAAGGCAACTGGCCAAGCAATTAATTTGTGAAAATCTGAAGAAAAAAAAATTCAACAGGAATGTTAGCGATGATCAAAGGAACTCATTGGGGACTCAGCTCGGTGTCAATGTGTGCTTGGGAAATAGCAAGTATTTGGGCATGCCTTCTATTGTTGGGAGAAATAGAAAATCCAACATAAAGGATCGTGTCCGGAATAAAATTAATTATCGGGGGAGTAAAGTTATGTCTAAAGGAGGTAGGGAGGTGTTGATTAAAGCAGTTTTACAAGCTATTCCTTCATATTGTATGAGCACTTATCTCTTCCCTCCGTCTTTATATGATGAAATACAAAAAACGATGAACTCATTTTGGTGGGGTGGAAAAGTTGGTCAATCATCTGGAATTAAATGACTATCTTGAGAGAAGCTCACGGTTGCTAAAGAGAATGGTGGAATGCGGTTTCGAAACATCTATGGTTTTAATTTGGCAATGCTAGGGAAACAAGGTTGGAAGTTTATGTCCGACCCAGAAGCTATTGTGTCTAGAGTCTTCAAAGCTAAATACTTTCCCAAATGGGACTTTTTGGATGCCTTAACTGGTCATAATCCTAGTTACACATGGCGTAGCATCTGGGATTCTCGGGTTTTGCTAAAGGAGAGCTTTAGATGGTGTATTGGTGATGGGTCAAAAATAAAAGTGTGGAATGAATCGTGGTTGTGTGGAGGTGCCTCTTTGCGCAGTAATTCTCCTACAGTGATGATGAACCCAAATTTGAGAGTGAAAAATCTAATGATGCATGGGACCAAGCGCTGGAACCCAAGTGTGCTCAGTCTCATTCTCGGTCCGAATGAAATCCAAACAGTGCAGAGAGTTCCCCTAGTGGACTCGGTTAAAGAAGATAAAATTTTATGGGCTCCTAGTAAAGTTGGAGTATACACAGTGAAAAGTGCTTATAAGGTGTTCATGTACAAGGTTTGTGATTTTTCCCAGCATTATATTACACGAGCTTGGAGAGACATTTGGTCTATGGATATTCCACTAGAGGTCAAAGTTTTCATTTGGAGAGCATGCAAAGACTGTCTCCCTGTGAGAATGAACTTGCAGAACAAGGGTGTGAGCTGCCCAGCAGCATGCACATTATGCAGCATTGATCTTGAGACTTGCTGGCATACCCTTTTAACTTGTCCTTGCGTCAAATCTCACTGGACATCTAGTGGTTTCTGGGCCAAGTTTGTGCCGCTGTTGGAGTCTAAAAAGTGCTTTACTGACTTCTACTTCAAACTGCTTCACAACCTGTACAAGGAGAGTCGTCCTTTCTTCACAATGTTACTATGGACCATTTGGAAGAAGAGGAACACTCAGCTCTGGGAGAACAAGGTGGAAGACAATAATCAGGTTCTGATTAGAGCTCGAAAGACCTTGGAGGAATGGAAATTGGCAAGGAAAAAGAATGAACTGAACAACGAAGTGCATGATCAACAAGTGCATGTTAGATGGTGCAAGCCTCCTCATGATACAGTGAAGTGCAATCTCGATGCGGGTTTTTTCAGCAACCTTGAAGCCACCAGCTATGGCCTTTGTTTGCGTGATGATGGGGGTCAATTCCTGCTGGCCAAAACTGGTTGGATGGATCAGCTGCTTAGCGCTGCAGAAGGTGAGGCTGTGGCCCTCTTGAACGCTATTCGATGGGTAGATGGCTTGGAGCTGCAGCATGTCATTTTTTAAACTGACTCAAAGGTTTTAGTGGAAAGCATTGATCATCCAAAGGAAAACCACTCTGAATTTGGTGCTATTGTCAAGGATTTTTTAGCCTCTCTCTTTGAAACCAAGCTTTCATATTGAGTTTGTTAGGAGACAAGGAAATATAGTCACTCATAAGCTTGCTGGGGCAACTATGTCTTTATCTCGTCACCATGTTTTTTTTAGTATTCCTACATGTATCGCAAATGATATTTATGATGAAATGAAATAAGCTTATTTCCATAAAAAAAAATACTTTGTTTGATCAGGTAAAATTCAGGTGGAAAAAATTTGAGATGAGGGAATATTAGAGTGAAGTCATTTTTTCTTGTTTGATCTAGAAGGAAAAAAAAATACTAATAGGGTAAATAATAAAAAAAATACTAAGAGAGAACAAACTTAAGTAAGATTGGTACAAGAACTTTTATTTTCTCTAGTAGGAAGGAAATATGGGAGATAGGAAGAAAAATTCATGTTTTACTCATTTACCCTTCTTCATACTCTAAACTAACATATCTTAATTTAGATTTTAATTAAAATTTAATACAAAATATTTCAACTAATATAACATAATTCATTAAAAATATTTATGAAGTTCATTTTATATCTCGTTCTAAAGATACCTTTGCCTCCATCTACAATAAACAATTATTATTATTGCTAATAGGAGACATAACTATCTATCGGAAAAACTCATTTTTCTCTCTCATATCAAACAATCCTCAAAATCCACCATTTTCCCCAAAATTTTCTTTTTAGTCGTATTTTTTGTTATCTTCTTTTTTATTTCTTTTCGTATCAAACAAAGTATTATCTATACAACATAATCAAAATAAAAAATAAATATAAAAATTGAAGTAAAACTATCATTTTCCACTACAAGGACATGTTAGTTTTAAACTAGGGGTGGACAACGGGCGGGTTCGGTCGGTTTCGGGCCGAAAAAATCCAACCCGAGAAAAACCGAAACCCTAAATATCGAACCCATTCCCGACCGTTTGTAGCATCGGTTAGGTCGGGTCGGTGAGCCGCGCGGGTCGGCGGGTACACGAGCGGGTTTTCACGGTTTTGAAAAAAGAAAAAAAGGAAATATGAAGAAGAGATCAAGAGAAGACAGGACAACAACAAAGCCAAATAAATTATTTTCAGATTTACAAACCAGTGAATAAAATGTTCAACAAACACCTAAAGAAATCAACTTTAGACAAAAAGGTTGAAACTTTGCAAGTGCCTTCTTCTTTGTTGCTCAGATCTGCATTATTTTGCTCAGAGAAGACCCATGCAGAGGGGAGGGGCTCCGAGAGCGAGCGGCGACGGCGAGGGGTTGGAGCCCGAGCTTCGACGGGGAGGAAAGACGAGGCGAAGCGCGGCGAGGGGGGGGGGGTTCGAGACGCAGCAGCGAGGAGGAAGCTGAGCTGTAGTGGCGATGTGCGGGAGCTGCGACGGCGTTGGAAGGGGAAGGGAGAGACCCGACAGTGACTGCCATTAGGGGAGGGAAGGGGAGACGACAGAGTTTGGGTAAAATAAGGTATGGAGCCCAATAGGTTTTTTTTTTAAGTGAAGGATTTATATAATAAAAAAAAGTGTTATTTTGCTAAAATATTACAAAAGAAACGTTGGGCACTGAGATTGAGATAAAGTCCCTGACACAAGTCTTTACACCAGAAACCTTGGGCAGTGAGATTTGACTGGAATCACGCATTCACGCCAATATATGTAGCTTTAATATTAATAATATAATGTACATTTATACTGGTTTTGCAGTCCATCGGTCGGATGCGGGTTCCGATGGATTTCATTTTTGGAATCCGAACCTGCCCGAATGAAACCAACCATACCCGAAAAAATAACCCATTAACCCATAAATCGAAATAATCCGCCCGAACCATTGATTCTTCTCACGGGTATTTCGGGTTCCGGTTGGGTCGGCCCAGTTTGTCCAGCCCTATTTTAAACCCAACTCTTAAGGTTGCTTTTGTTAGGAGGCAAAGAAATTTAATTACTGACACTCTAGTTAGGGTGGCTATTTTGTTACCTAGTCTCTATATCTATGATGTTATTCCCAATTGTATTACTGATATTATCCATAATGAAAATGAAATAAGTTTGCGCGACTACTTTGTTACATCCTTATGGCTATGATGTTATTCCCAATTGTATTACAAATTTTATCCATAATTAATTGAAATAAGTTTGTTGCCGTAAGAAAAGTAAATGATAAAGAATAAATATAAAGTTATTATGAGTTATTATATACAGCCTTACTCCACAACAAAAATCACTCTAACCTCAAATTGAAAAGGGTTTATGCAAAATAGGTAATTTGATCTTATATGTTATTTTATTTTTATATTTCTCTTATAAGTTTTTTAATTTTTTAAATTGGTCCTGTACATTACGTTTCATTTCCACATTAGTTCTTTTCATCAATTTTGACCTTACGGAGTTAGATCAGAAGACACGTGTCAGACTAAGGTGATAGTTACGTCAGATGAAAACTGACAACATTAGGTCAAAATTGATGGAAACAACTAACGTGGAAGCAAAACGTAACATATAATATCAATTTAAAATATAAAAATTTACAGGATCAATATAAAAAATAAAATAAAAATTCGAACACCACCCCAAAAAAAAAAATCTTGTTTTGAAGTACCGAAGAGCGGAAGAGGGGACCAAGCAAACCATTAGCAAAAGACCACGTATACATTTCCCGAGCCACATCCTCTGCCTTCTTCACTCTCACCACTCTTCTTCACGCCCTCTCCCTCTCTTTGATTCTTCGTTTTGAGGTATGTGGGTTCTTCATTTTCCCTCCGTTTCCGAGTTCTTCACGTCTTTACTGTTAATTATCAATCAACTTCATTTCCCTCTAGTTTTGTAAATTTATTAATTTTTTTAAAATAATTTGATTATTGGAGTTGTTCATTGTTTACCCTTTGAGCAAAAGATCTTATCTTTGAAGCTATATATTTGCCCCAATTGAACTGGGACTTGCTTACAATTTCAGAAATTCTCAGAAAGGCATTTACCAATTGTATATTTGTTCTTATATGTTGTGTGTGTTTAATCAAATGTGGATTTATTTTTTGATCGTTGGTTCAAAGGTGACTAGTGATTTGAGTTAAAAATCTGCTCACTCACTTGTACCTGTACATCTAGTGCTTCTTAATTGTTCAGTTTGTATCAGGATATGCTGTCATTTGGCGCGTGTAGATTTATTAATCTTATTCTCTACTAAAATTGGCATGATTTTCTCCTGTTGAATGGCATGGTAGAAGAAGAATTGCCACAAGCTAATAAATGAAGTCATTAAAATATTATATTATCTTTATATCTCATATACGGTTTGATTCACCAATAAAGGAGAGAAACAAGAAATTTAGAGTTTATGTGATTAACTATCATCATGCTGAACATCTTACTGTCATGATTGTAATTTGTATTCATATTGAAGGTTGCTCAAGGTTCTAAAATTGGCTTCTAGCGTGATCTGTTATCCATCCACCATAGCAGCTAGGCGCCGCTCCGCCGCTATAGCGCGTGATTCACAACCCAGTTCCTAATGCTTGTTACTTTTTCTATCCAGAATTTTCCCAAGGGCACATCTTATATAAATGATATTCCTTTTTCGGTGGTATAGATTGAATTTACTGTGTATGTTTGTGGGATAAAAAATTAGTTGAAAATCACAAATGGCATTTATTCAATATTTCTTTTCCTGCTAATTGTTGAACTATTTAGTGTTTAATATATTTTGGATACTCTTTTTGACAGATGGCAGCCTCTCTGGCATGTCTCGTTGGGACTGGTTTATCTACACACAGTAATAAAATAACTTTCAACAAGGACTTCAATAGAAGGTATCTCTTTTCATCTCGTACACTTTCATCATTGAATAAGGAATCGAAAGCAGTACCCGTTAAGGCATCCTTGGATCAAAAGAAGCATGAAGGGAGAAGACAATTTCTGAAATTGTTGAATGTGGGAGTTGGCTTACCCACATTATTGGGAAGTGGGAAAGCTTATGCTGATGAACAAGGAGTTTCATCCTCCAGAATGTCTTATTCTAGGTTTCTTGAGTATTTGGACAAGGATAGAGTTAAAAAAGTGGATCTGTTTGAGAATGGAACCATAGCTGTTGTAGAGGCTGTTTCTCCTGAGTTGGGTAATAGGGTGCAGCGAGTGCGAGTTCAACTTCCTGGACTTAGCCAAGAGCTCCTTCAGAAATTCAGGGAAAAGAATATTGACTTTGCAGCTCATAATGCCCAAGAAGAGTCAGGTTCTCTGTTATTTAACCTGATTGGGAATCTGGCTTTCCCTCTAATCTTGATTGGAGGGTTGTTCCTTCTCTCAAGACGATCACCTGGAGGGATGGGTGGGCCTGGTGGGCCTGGCTTTCCTCTTGCTTTTGGTCAATCTAAAGCCAAATTTCAAATGGAACCAAATACGGGAGTGACATTTGATGACGTCGCTGGTGTGGATGAAGCCAAGCAGGACTTTATGGAGGTAGTTGAGTTTCTGAAGAAGCCTGAGAGATTCACTGCTGTTGGAGCTCGCATACCAAAAGGAGTTCTTCTTGTTGGTCCTCCAGGAACTGGGAAGACGTTATTAGCCAAGGCTATTGCAGGTGAAGCAGGTGTTCCATTTTTCTCAATCTCAGGTTCTGAGTTTGTTGAGATGTTTGTTGGTGTTGGTGCTTCTCGAGTCCGTGATTTATTCAAG
Source organism: Echinosophora koreensis (assembly GCA_035048595.1). Taxonomy (NCBI): domain Eukaryota; kingdom Viridiplantae; phylum Streptophyta; class Magnoliopsida; order Fabales; family Fabaceae; genus Echinosophora; species Echinosophora koreensis. Next base: position 6,736,567 of record JAPCYP010000004.1, read on the forward strand.
AAGGCCAAAGAGAATGCTCCTTGCATTGTTTTTGTTGATGAAATTGATGCTGTTGGAAGGCAAAGAGGTACCGGAATTGGTGGAGGGAATGATGAAAGAGAACAGACCCTTAACCAACTTTTGACTGAAATGGATGGGTTTGAAGGTAATACTGGTATCATTGTCATTGCAGCAACTAACAGGGCTGATATTCTTGACTCTGCTTTATTGAGACCGGGACGGTTTGATAGACAGGTCAGATTATAGTAGGAAGTATTTAATGCATTTATTAATGAGTAAACCACTGAACATACTGCTTTTGCAGGTAACAGTTGATGTTCCAGATATACGGGGAAGGACTGAAATCCTAAAGGTTCATGGTAGCAATAAAAAGTTTGATGCTGATGTTTCCCTTGAGGTAATTGCAATGCGAACACCCGGTTTTAGTGGAGCAGATCTGGCAAATCTCTTGAATGAAGCTGCTATATTAGCTGGTCGGCGTGGAAAGACAGCAATTTCATCCAAAGAGATTGATGATTCTATTGATAGAATTGTGGCTGGAATGGAAGGAACAGTGATGACAGATGGGAAGAGCAAAAGTTTAGTGGCGTATCATGAAGTTGGGCATGCCATTTGTGGGTAAGTAAGAAATTAGGCTGTTGTTTTGTCTTTCAAGTAAATGTTGTCTGGGATTGCAATGTGAGCAGTATGGCGTTGCCTTCATGCTTTCATGTTACACTTGTATACGAGCACAAGCCAGAAAAAAAAAAATAGTAAACTGATAGGAATAAATCCTATCTTTCAAAGGGAGACTGGTATATTCAGCCAGAAACAGAAAAAAAGAAATACAGAAAATAAGACCAAGAGCTCCCAGCTATGGATAAACCTCCTAGCCCCAAGCTTTCAGCCAGAAAAACAGAAAAGTGGCAGAATGCTTTCTATGTGATTCTCCCCCTCCTTTCAATGGATTCATTTTCTCTTTCCTCTAGCTGACCCCCTCCCACACTCACACTTCCAGCAGCACTCTTGCTGATTTGGTTTGGGGGCCTATGGGAGCAAACCTGTAGGACCTTGGGCTTGGGCCTAGCCTAACCCATATGAGGAGCTTTTGGATCCTCATTCCCATATTACCATTTAGAAGCTGTTTTAGTAAACAATTCCCAAAAAGCTGTTCTGATATCTAACTGCTTTTGCAGAACTTTGACTCCTGGTCATGATCCTGTACAAAAGGTAACCCTAGTTCCTCGAGGGCAAGCTCGTGGTCTTACTTGGTTCATTCCTTCTGATGACCCTACTCTGATATCCAAACAACAACTCTTTGCAAGAATTGTTGGTGGACTAGGTGGTAGAGCTGCAGAGGAAATTATTTTTGGTGAACCTGAGGTTACAACTGGAGCAGCTGGTGATTTGCAGCAAATAACTGGTTTGGCCAAACAGGTAATTGTTCATTGACATTATTTGCTGTTTGGTCATATTACATCTCCCTCGTTTTCTTTCTTCTGTTTTGGTAGGGGTGAATGTTCTTAGTATTCCTTACCCTACAGAATTGGTAATCTAATCTCAATTGACTATATTTTGTCAGAACATTTTTTTTCCGGGTTATCTTTAATTAATTGGTGAGACCTGAATTGAAATGATATTTTCATTTTGAAGGGAGGAACTTTTAATGTTTATTATAAAAAAATCTCTTTATTTTCCAACATTTGTGACACCTGTGCTTCAATAAATGTAAATGATACTCTTGCAGATGGTAACCACATTTGGAATGTCTGATATCGGTCCTTGGTCACTTATGGATGCCTCAGCTCAAGGTGGAGATGTCATCATGAGAATGATGGCAAGAAATTCAATGTCAGAAAAGCTAGCCAAAGACATCGATGCTGCTATCAAGAGACTCTCAGATGAAGCATATGAAATTGCGTTGAGCCATATAAGGAACAACCGTGAGGCAATTGATAAGATTGTGGAAGTCCTACTGGAGAAGGAGACAATGAGTGGAGATGAATTCCGCGCCCTGCTGTCGGAGTTTGTTGAAATTCCAGCTGAAAATCGGGTCCCTTCCTCAACTCCTTCACCAGTTGCTGTTTGAATAGGCTATATTTTAATGCAATGTATTATAGCTCTCTACATACTAATTTTTTATGAAACTGTAAAATATTTGTAATATAGATCTCTTCTCTAAATTTTTAAATGACAAAAGATCCTAGCCCCCCTCCTCCCCTCTCTGTTGACAGCTGAAAATATATATACCAAAGAGCAGAGCAAATGCTTCTTTACAGTTATTATACAACATAACTTTAGTTAACAGTAATGAAATGTTAATGCCTATTGTATAATCATTGTAACTGGTGATATGTAATGTTTAGTTTGTTATAATGGTGGCAAGCTTTGGTAGCATGATGGTATTTCAAGTGTTGAGGGAGACACTGCAGGCTATGGAAGAAGCAGGAATGGACTTGATTGATAGTTGGATTGGGAGAGAGGAACTCAAAACTGATGGATTAGGGAATGGTTTACTCAAGTAATTATTAATGGAATGATTTGATAGAGTTTAAATTGTCATCAAAGTCAAATAATTCAGTGTGGTACACTGGTACAAACTCTGATTTTTTCTCTCTCCACAATTATTGAACCTGTTAATGTTTCATAAATGTGGACCAGACCAATGGTAAGCGATATAGTAAGCTTTGGATTGACCCTATTGATGTTTTCATGAATGGACCAGAGGCAGAGCAATGTTTAGGCAAATATAGGAAGTCCCTTGGGAGGGCAAATTGACCAAACTGGTGTCATTTTAGAAACTATTTACCAGTTTAGGGTCCTTTTGAAACAATTTACCAAAGGGGGGTCGTTTTTGCCACATGGCAAAAAATATTATTTTTTTTTCTGACACAGGGAAGGCGCCACTTGGACTGGCGCCTTCCACTTAAAAAAAAAAAAAGACAAAAGGTCAAAGGCGCCACTGCCAGTGGCGCCTCGTTAAAAAAAAAAAAAAAAAAAAAAGTGTCAGGCGCCACTTGCAGTGGCGCCTCCCCCTCCCCCAATTTCGTTTGTGTACTGTAGCGCTACAGTACGCAACGTACTGTAGCGCTACAGTAGATTTTTTTTTTTTTTTTAATACAAATTTTGACTTTTTTTATATAAAAAAAAAATTTGTTTTGTTAAATACTAACATTTTTTGTTAACCCATTAACCATATAATGAAATAAATTAATCAAATATTTGCACGTGATTAACCATATAACAGAATACACTGAATTAACCAACCATTTTCAAAGGATTAACCACGTGTTTTGGTTTTAAAAAAAAGTCGAAATTTGTCAAAAAAAAAACCCATTAACCATATAATAAACTGAATTAACCAGATATTTGCACGTAATTAAACAAAAATATTAGTATTCAAAATATTAATTCAGTTTATTATATGGTTAATGGGTCTTTTTTGGACAAATTTCGACTTTTTTTTAAAACCGAAACACGTGGTTAATCCTTTGAAAATGGTTGGTTAATTCAGTGTATTCTGTGGTTAATCGGTAACTCTGAGAAAAAGCATAAGGTGGTGAACATGCAGAGTTACCGATTAACCACAGAATACACTGAATTAACCAACCATTTTCAAAGGATTAACCACGTGTTTCGGTTTTAAAAAAAAGTCGAAATTTGTCCAAAAAAAACCCATTAACCATATAATAAACTGAATTAATATTTTGAATACTAATATTTTTGTTTAATTACGTGCAAATATCTGGTTAATTCAGTTTATTATATGGTTAATGGGTTTTTTTTTTGACAAATTTCGACTTTTTTTTAAAACCAAAACACGTGGTTAATCCTTTGAAAATGGTTGGTTAATTCAGTGTATTCTGTTATATGGTTAATCACGTGCAAATATTTGATTAATTTAGTTCATTATATGGTTAATGGGTTAACAAAAAATGTTAGTATTTAAAAAAACAAATTTGTTTTTATAAAAAAAGTCAAAATTTGTATAAAAAAAAAAAAAAAAAAAAAAAAAACTCTACTGTAGCGCTACAGTACGTTGCGTACTGTAGCGCTACAGTACGTTGCGTACTGTAGCGCTACAGTACACAAACGAAATTGGGGGAGGGGGAGGCGCCACTGCAAGTGGCGCCTGACACTTTTTTTTTTTTTTTTTTTTTTTAACGAGGCGCCACTGGCAGTGGCGCCTTTGACCTTTTGTCTTTTTTTTTTTTTAAGTGGAAGGCGCCAGTCCAAGTGGCGCCTTCCCTGTGTCAGAAAAAAAAATAATATTTTTTGCCATGTGGCAAAAACGACCCCCCTTTGATAAATTGTTTCAAAAGGACCCTAAACTGGTAAATAGTTTCTAAAATGACACCAGTTTGGTCAATTTGCCCCCTTGGGAGAGGTTCAAAAAGTAAAAGTTAATAACGCGCCTAGCAAGCCAAGGGAGGGACTCACTCATTGGGTCGTTGAACACTGTAAGGTGGGAAGGTACTGAACTAGAAACTTTATACACCTACCTATTCACACAAGTCGTGTATCCGGGTTCTAGCGTGAGCGACTTCATCATGTCGCTCACCATGAGAGACAATATTTAGCCGTAGGATCTTATAAATAAAAATTGGGCGGACGTGATTGTTTGTCTGTAACACGTTGTCTCCATCTTTTTTAATGGTCAATCAGTCCCACAAAGTGGGCCCACGTTCACAGTTACTCTCTCCTGCTGCTGCATTAACTGGGCGTCATCATCCACGCTCTTCTTCTTATTATTCAGCACGCGCGCTGCTTCTCTTGTACATCACCAGTGAGCTAGAGCTGCCGCCATCCGCCAGTCGTACTTGAAATGGTCGCCGGCGTGATAGCCAGGACCTCCCCTCCCCGCCCCGCCCCGCCCCGCCCCGCCCCATATCATTCTTCTAATTGATTTCTTTCCTTAATAAATGGCCTCCTAGATTCTTCTATGGCCATACCAACCTCTATCAACTACAACGGAGTTGAATTGCATATGCTTCCAAAACATGTGTGTATTACAGAACTTGGTTTTTGCAAATCAAGCCACTTCATGCAATGGTGCTCATTAATTGAGGCCTTATTCCCTCTCTTAGCCTTACCCAAGTGATCCTTGTTTCTAAGTGAAACAGGACCAACATACCACAGTTTATCATTTTTGCGGCCTTCTGAGAAATTAACGAGAGGCATTATGTGGGGTTATGACTACAGTAACAATCATATTATCATGTGCCAATATTGTTGTAAGGTCCATCATGGGCAGCAGCATGTGGTTTGGGGGCATGAGTGAAACCATCACGAAGATTTTTCTTCTTTCTACTTTTTTGCTCATTCAACTTGTTTCTTGGATCTTGACAGAGAGGGGTGTGTGTGTGTGGGGTGGGGGGTGGTGTGTGGGTTGGATGGGTTCCTCCTTCTCTTTCTTGGATGAACATACATATTTAACATGCAGAATGGTGGATTTAATATAGTAATGGTGGATTTAATATAGTAATTAATATAGTAATGGTGGATTTAATATAGTAACGGTGGATTTAATATAGTAATTAATATAGTAATGGTGGATTTAATATAGTAACGGTGGATTTAACTCTCTTCAGGAAAAGTTCACCTTTTCTCCGAGGGAGACACCGTCTTTTTGTCATTAACCCTTTTGTGGAAGGGGACCCACCCAAGGCATTTAGTATGCAATATTGCAATTACACTCAACGAGATAACGACAAAATTATTCCAGTTGCCTTTTACCTACTACAACCGGTAAAAGTACATCTCTCACCATGAGAGACTTCTCTGCATTGCTCACCCTAGCCAAAGCCATAATAAGTGATCATTCAATGGCTATAGCAGACACCATGGTCACAAACAATTTAGTTTTTTTTTTTTTTGAAACCAACAATCTAGTTAAGATTGATTATTTAGTGGTTTAAGTTAAATAATTTATGCTGTAAAAAAAAAAAGTTAAATAATTTATTACTACCTCATCATTTATTGATATCCTAATACTATTAGCATGTTTGAAAGTGGGTTAAAAAAGTACAAAATCATGCTTAGGACTGAGAAATATGCAGCTTCAGAGTGCATCCACATCCACATAGAGACAATGATCCAAACACACTATACAAATGTCTCATAATTTGGTACGGTTGCAAAAATTTTCGAAACCATTATTGACGATCAAAGCAAATTACTTATGCATGATGAGCGAGATGAATCAATACAGAAGATAAAATTGAGTGTAACGGTCTAATAAATTGAATTCAATACCAACTTTCCTCAAAAAAATAGTATTTCTTACTATACTACGTTTTCCAATTATAAAATCTCTGTATTTGATGAAAGAATTTCTCTATAATCTGAATATGGCCACTTCTCGATCAGATCATAGCTGTGCTAACTTTCCACATAATTAGATACCATATATTAAATTGTGCCATAATAATAACAATAATAATAATAATAATAATAATATATGTACGGAGATTGTGAGATTGAGTCCTCCATATTATTAAAATTATTGTAATGAGCCGTCTAAATTATTAGTGTGTTTTTATTCTAGTCTTACTACCAAAAAAAAAAAAATTTAGTATTTCACGTTCTCAAATTATCGAGGCTAAACCCTTATTTTGGTCCATTATCTTTATTTTAGTTTTTATTTTGGTCCTTTATCTTTTTTTTTTTTCTTTTTTTCCATTTTGGTCTCTTATCTTTCAACCGTTAGCCTATTTTGATCGCTTCCGTCAGTCTGCCGTCGTAAGTCGCCGAAAACCGCCGCAGTCAGTTGCCGGAACCTCCGGCCGCCTCCGACGACTCACGGCGGATACCTAACGCCGTCAGTGCAAAACTGACGGAAGGGACTAAAATGAAAACTAAAAAAAAGATAAGGGACCAAAACAGAAAGAAAAAAGAAGATAAAGGACTAAAATAAAAACTAAAATAAAGATAAGGGATCAAAATAAGGGTTTAGACAATTATTGACAATCAATTGTCTGAATCAACAAATCAACCCGTCCATTCATATATTATTGTACTTCATATATTATTGTACTATCATATAATCATTGACATTTGACAATAATAACATAGTACAGCACTAACTTGCGCTTTTGGCCAATTTAAGACGTTACTAAATAAAAATATAATAAATAGGTAGGAATTGAACTTATCCCATTCAGGTCCTTTTCATTTTAAGGTTTAGTAACAGCAAAAATAATGATATCATGTTACCAAAAAAAATAAATAAATAATCTTGTCAAAATAAAAATAAAAATAAAATAATGATATCATTAAAAACCCTACGTCATTAAAAACCCCTTTTTGTTTTGAATACCTAAAATAAGAGACCTGGATTCTCGGACTTTGGGGTTTCCTTCTTTTGACCCGTCGGATAAATCCGACGCTCCAGAATATGCCACGGTGTCCTTAATCGCTTTCAGAAAAAAAAACAAAAAAACAGATATTGAAATCTAAAACGCAGCTTCGTTCTCCCTCCGCCATTGTGCCGATCTTCTTCCTCCGCCAAGCCACGTCGAGCCGCCGCCGTCGACTCGGACCACCTCCGCCGTCATCGGCACCAGCAATCATGAGCATGTAAAGAAAGAAGTTATTCTATTGTTCATTGCATTTGTCATAGGTTCTCATGATTCTCTCTATGAATTGTTCATATCATAGCATCATCATGTCCTCTCATAAATCTGTTCAGCAAGTTAACATTAATCTAACATCTGTTTTTTCTCCTTTAAACTTGGAAAATTGAAATGCGAGGATGGTAAAATTACTTGTTCACCAAATGCAGATCATCTATGGTTACAAAATGCAAACACCGCTCTCTGTGATGCTTGTGATGGCGACGACGACGGCAGGGAGAGACTGCTCATAGAGCCAAAGTTTCAAGCGGAATGGACGTTGCTGCAGCGGTCCGTCGGTGATGGCAGCGGTGCGGTGGTGGTTGCCGTCGGCATGGTGTAGCGATGGGCAGTGGACTGGCTGCCGTCGCTGCGGTAGGGAGAATGATCTGGGTTTGCTATTCCTATGCTGTGCTTTCGTTTTTGCAAGTTCAATTTCAAGTTTTTTTTTTTTTTTTTTTTTTGTAAATTAATCACTTCAGTCTTATACATCATTAGAACCCGTTTATTCAAGATTAAAAATAAATTAAAATCAGAAACAGATTTATGTTTATTTATAATAAAAAAATAATTTTTTTAAACAGTAGTTAGTTATAAAATTATTTTTTTTTTCTCAAAAGCTATTGAAAGTTACTTTCATTTTAATCCTAAAAATAATTTTTTCTGCTTTTCATTATTTTCAAAAGCAAAAGCAAACACACTAAAAGTTTTAAAAAATGATTATTCAATTAAAAAAATGTTTTTTTTAAAGCAAAATAAGTCGTTTATTGTTATTATAATTATAATATCATTTGTTGACGTTATGATTGTCACATTTAGGGATGAATTCAATTTTAAATTAAATTTGTATTGTATGTGGTAGTTATTTTCAATTTTGTTCTTAGATATACCAATTATTTTCAATTTCATCATTGTCATGTGACGGCGTTATAATATCAATAAATAGCAGGTACCAAATTAAAATAATTGTATATAAGAATTGATTTGAAAATTTTTTATATATAGGAATTAAATTGGAAATTATCAAAGCATTAGTTTTTTTTTTTCCTTTAAGAAAGGAGACATGTGGCGCCTTTAGATCTGTTCGATTGATCCAACTGACCAGAAGGTGGGAGCCCAAGGCACGGAATACGCATCCTAAATAAGACACTGTAGACTAATAGATATAATAATAATAAATAATAAATAGATATTCTGAAAAAGAATAGATGTAGTACCATGTGTATAATAATTGGTTGTGTATATTAGTTATGCTGATAATGAAGTTTAAAAATATCAACAAAAAAACACATACGATAGGCTCAGTGGGTCCTACCTCTCTATCTCTCCATCCATATTGTGTGTGGGTGTATGTCTCTCTCTCTCTCTCTCCTCTCTCAGTCAGAGACCATTTGTCTGTTCCAGACAGAGGCTGCCCAGTGAAACGTTGTACTTTTGGTTTTCTCTTCCTTTCAACTTGGGTTCTGTTCGTGCTTCAATATCTGATGAAAAGTTTTGTTCTTCAGCTGAACCCACTTTGGTTCTAGTTCTAGTTAAGCCGTTGACAAGTACCTACCAGTTTGTGTGACAGGTGAGGCTTGATTTTCAGCATAATGTTGAAATATTTGTATTTTTGGCTTATAATTTTGAATTTTAGATTATTATATGGGTATTTGGAGGTTGAACTAGTTCTCAAACTTGCTTCATATTATGATTATCTTATTTTACATTAAAAAAAACTTTCTCTTGAGCATTTTCATTATAAGCATTGCTGAAAAGAAAAATAAGCTAATCAAAGCAGGCACTGCTGCTAGTTCTGTTGTGCTTATCTCTGTGGTCTTGGCAAAGTTTGAGCCTTTTATTGTGGCTCTGTTGAGCTTTGTTATTAGTCAAAGGCTGGATCAGTCTATTGTGTTGCAGTGTAGATTTAGATTATATGATGATTCTAGAAATTGGGTTTGTTAATTTTATTTTATTTTTCAAAGATAGTATGATTTTAATAGAACCACTCAATGAAATCTTCAATTTTGTTTGCCTGTCCTGATTTTATAGGCTAGTTTGGATCCTTGGTTGGAGTAGGCATGGATTTTATATGAGATCACTTTTTGTTACCAGTGTTTTCTGACTTCTGTGTTTTTTTTCGTGAGGGGTAGAAGTTATTAAACTGAGCTCTAAATGGCTTCAAGAGTAGAAATCCAAGAAGACACTGATAACAAAGGTAGTATGTGGGTTTTGGATCAGAAGCTTGACGAGCCTATGGATGAAGAAGCAGGAAGGCTCAGAAATATGTACAGAGAAAAAGTATGATGCTCCTCCTTTTAACATTCTTTCTCTTTCTCTGACTGAATTTGGTTGTTTTATTTAGGAAACTGTAATTTATTATACCTAATTAGCTTTTTTAATTAATTGACAGATTTGAATACTCTTTGGTCTCCTATGAGCCTCCCTTTGGATCAAAAAAAAAAGAAAGAAAGAAAGAAACAAAAGAATTGAATACTCTTTATGATGGTTTAACAATCCAATAAAAAAGTGTCATTGTTGTAGCTATCCTTAGTCTCTACTTCGCAGCTACTACTCCTTGGTTAACAAGGCATTCAATGGTATGCTATTTAGATTAGGTCATTGCATCATTCAGTACATATTCTCATGAAATGCATGCAAAAAGTTCTTGTCCAAAAGTAACTTTCGAAAATATTTTTTAGATTATGAATGTGAATTCTACAATTCTGATTTATCCCGTTTATCATCAATTAATTTTCCAGAAGTTCAGTAAGTTGTTAACAATAGTAAAGGACCATGTCTTTGAAAAGTTCAAGCTTAGATGGAAGAACTTGAATGGTTTTATGTCTTTAACACGCCCCCTCATTTAGGAGTCCTTTGGACCTGAAGCATGAAAAAAATCACAAGCCTATTTTACCTTGCACTGGAATTCAATTTAATTATGAAGAATAGGGATGGCAAGGATTAAACTCCTAACCACTTGGTCACAAAGGGTTTGGCAAAATGCTACAAATGTAGGAAAGATGGTCCTCATCACCATACGAAAGCCTCAATGACTAAGTGGTTTGAAGTTCAAACATCGGTTTCCTATTCTTCATAGCTAAAGTAAATTTCTGTGTACGGCAAAGTGGGCATAATGCACGTTCATGCTTCAAGCTCAAAGAGCTCTTGTTTGAGGTGGTGTGTTAAAGATATAAAACTAATTCCTAGGCCTCCATCTAATAGCTTAAGCTTTCAGGGGAGTTGTTCCTGGACAGTTGACATGGTATTGCCGTATTGGTGCTTAAGCTATTAGGTGGAGTGGAAGTATGGGGGCAGCAAGTATTGGACTCTTGAGCACTTGGTGGCAGAGGTTCTGATACAAAATCAAGAATCAACCCTCTAAAATACTTAAGCTATTAGGTGGAAGCACTTGGATGGTTTTATATTTTTAACAACGGCGAAGAGGACATCATTTGCACAAGAATTACCTTTTACTCTAAATTACAATCTGTAGCACGAATTTGAAATAAAAGTGTTAGCCTCATTTCAAATTCAAATTCTTGAAAGAAATTCAAGTACATATCTAAATGTCAAGTAGACTAAGAAATCCAGATTTTTACATGTCTGTTAAGTGATTTTAAACTAAAGTTTCAATTTGGATTTCTTTATTCTCTAAAACCAGTCCAATGCTACTGGTATTTAGTGTATAATTCTGTGTTAATGTTTTTTTCCAGAAATTTTCTGCATTGTTGCTTATACGGCTTGCATATCAAAGTCTTGGTGTGGTTTATGGAGATTTGGGCACTTCTCCCTTGTATGTTTTCTATAATACATTTCCTGATGGAGTTAAAGATCAGGAGGATGTGATTGGAGCTCTTTCCTTGATTATTTACTCTCTTACTCTGGTGCCACTTCTCAAATATGTTTTTATTGTATTAAGGGCAAATGACAATGGCCAAGGTATATATTGTTTTTCTAGTTTGTGGTAACTAAGATACCTATTATAGGACTATGTAAAAACTAAGGTATTGTAACTTTACTCTGACAAATAGCTTTCTCATGAATGAACTCTCTCAAAAGCTTAAGTTGTTAGGTGAACACATGAATGAGAATGAGTTTATATTTCTAATACGCCCCTCACGCTAGAGCCCTTTGGGCTTGAAGCGTGGACAATGAACATGCCCACCCACATTGTGTTGAAATTCAACTTTTTATTAGAAAAATGAGGTGGCATTGATCAAAATTTAGAGCATTTGGTCATAGAAGCTCTAATATCATGTTGAAATTATAGGGTCTATGTAGGGAAGGAGGAAAGGAGAGAAAACAGTCTTTCAATAATATTCTCTTAGATTGATATGGTGTATAATAATGTGATACAAAATACTGATACAATGGTTTTATTTATACTAATAATTAGGTCAAGTACTAGTGTATTATTACTAGTGCAAGCCTAAGCCCACTAACAAAATAAGGAAACAAATTAGGAAATATAATAATGAAATAGAAAATAACTCCTCAGGTTGCTTTAACAATTAGATGACCAATTGATTCCACAATATATTCTAATGATCTTTGAAGATAATCTAAAGATATTATAAGTAGATCTTGAAGATATGTTAAGATATTCTAAAATACTCTCAAGGTATTGTCAGATATTTTAACATTCTCCCTCAAGCTCAAGCTTACTAAACTTTAAACATGTTACATATGAATACTTGAAAAAATAAAATTAAAAAAATATAACTACAGTCCACAACAGTGCACTAATAACTGTCTGTTAGATACAGTTATTCTGTTATTAAAGATATAACAGGTTCTAATCCCTATGCCATGCTCAAGTATCTATCAGATTCCTTTAATGACTAAGTAAATCTCACTAGTATTTGCATATATGTTGCATTAGAAAGCTATGTCTGTTTGACACTAATGATCTGCAACTAAGTTTACCGAGCTTACATCTGTGGAGCAGGTGGAACATTGGCTCTTTATTCTTTGCTCTGCCGACATGCAAAGATAAAAATCATTCCCAACCAGCATCGTACTGATGAAGAGCTAACAACATATAGTCGGTCTACCATCCATGAAAGGTCATTTGCTGCAAAAACCAAAAGATTGTTAGAGGAACAAGCATATATTAAAAACATTATTCTTATTCTTGTCCTTGCTGGTACCTGCATGATGGTTGGAGATGGGATTCTTACCCCCGCTATATCTGGTATGCCTTCTGTCTGAAGCTAATCTTCTTGGTTATTCCTATTTACCCAAGTAGGTTATCTACCAATTTATATGTTTCAGTAGTTTATTTGTCACATTTGTGCAAAATTACCCAAAGTGTGTAGGAAATCATAAAAACATTTTATGAGATGAGAAAACAGGACTGTTATGTGAATATAACTTGAAACTGGTAGGATTACTTGGTACCAATTGACTCAGCAAATGAAACAGAAAACCCTACCAATTTTTAATCTTGACATGATTGGATATTTTAAATTGGTTTCTGCCCGGTTTGATATGCTATTACGAGTTTGTTTTTATTGTAGTAAATTTAGTAATAAAGATTAAATGATGTAGAAATAAAAGAGAAATTGGTGCACAAATTTATTTGGGGCTTGGCTTGGTAATGCTAGAGGTTGTAGTTCTTCCGAAAATATGTATGCCAGGTTCAAATACAGATTCAGCTTTTTGTTGTTGGCGACCTTACTAGGAACTGGAAGGATTTAATGAAAAAAGAAAGGAAAACATGGCGTAAATATTGTTGAAATTATAGGTTCTGGTAGGAAGAAGGAAAAGAGAGAAAGACGGGTAAAATGGATTCATCTTGTACTGTAAACTTAGTTTAAGGAAGGCTCTGCTTTTCTAAGCATTTATTCTGTCTTCAATCTGCATTATTCGGTGACATTGGGTTGAGAAGGATTGTCATATCTTCAATAATGAGGACACTTTGGAGGAGCTGAAGACACTTTTATGCATCCTTCTTTTGACTGACTAATTTATCTCAGATCCTTTACTTCTATGGATTATTGGATATAGTTTGATTGTTATAGACTTGAAGTTTAGTTGTTTTGTTACTTCCCCAGGAGTTGTACATGCATAAGTTGTGGCCCCATGTTGCTTGTTTGAAGTATTATAATTTTTAAAGAAAATATGTTGAAAAATCTTTAGCATGGGTGATTTAGAGATTAATTTAGTTTAGTTCTTTCATTTATGTATTATGTATATTGTATTACTTAAGAGTACAAACAAAATGATTCTGCTGCAATTAGTCTGTTTTCTTGAGTATCAACTGAAATACATCTCCAGTGAACTCAAGATATTCATAATGAGATCTTCTATTGTAGTTTTATCAGCTGCTGGCGGCATCAGGGTAAATCGTCCCGATTTGAGTAGTGGTATGGTCCTAAACCTGTAACAGTGCATTTTCTTTCTATTTCGCCATTATGTGCATAATATCAACTGATTTGTAAGTTGGTAGTCTTCAAAAGCTTCCTTTTCATGGGTTACAGGTATAGTTGTGCTGGTTGCTGTTGCAATATTAGTTGGGTTATTCAGCATGCAACATTATGGCACAGATAGAGTTGGTTGGCTATTTGCTCCAATTGTCCTGCTTTGGTTTCTCCTAATTGGTGGTATAGGTATATTCAACATCTGGAAATATGAGAGCAACGTTCTGAGAGCTTTTTCACCTGTGTATATATATCGGTATTTAAGAAGAGGAGGAAATTGGACTTCCCTTGGTGGTATCTTGCTCAGCATAACAGGTACATTCAGTTTTTATTACTGTTGATTTCCTTTCCTCCTTGTATTTCAGAATTATTAATAAATGAAGTGAATAGTTAATTTGAACTTGACAAGTTGTGGTGATTTATTTCAGGGACAGAGGCACTGTTTGCTGACCTAGGTCATTTTCCAGTTTCATCTGTACAGATTGCATTTACACTACTTGTGTTTCCTTGCCTTCTCTTGGCCTATTCTGGACAGGCTGCTTACCTGATGAATAACTTGAGTCATTCACGAGATGTTTTTTATCATTCTATTCCAGGTTTGTACTATTTGTCACTCTATGTTGAAATTTTCATTTGTGATACCCCTGTGGTGTTTAGAATATAATCAACAAGTATATTTTCACGTACTTATTACAAAACTTCACAGGGACATACTATGTAGTTTGTTTCTCTTTTAGATATTTTATGTTGACCAATTTATGATAATTTTTTTTAAGTTACTATTCAATTATTTCTTGTTCTTTTTCTAATTGTTACGGCAAAATGGGATGAATTTAATGGAAGTCATTGGCAATACAATTGTTAGTGGTATAAAACGATTCTTGAGCCTCCATCCAATAGCTTAAGCATTAATGAGAGTTAGCCTTTAACATGGTATCTCTATGACCAAGTGGTTAGGAGTTCAATTTTTGTTACTGTCAAGGTACAAGCTGGTTGGTAGTGCTCTTACACGCATTAAACTAATTCAATCTATTCCTATTTTATTTTCGTACTTCCGTACCTAAACACTATAATTTCAACAATAAACTGTGAAGAATAATACAACCACCAAGCCTTATACCCTCTACATGGGGTAGGTATGTAGATTATGACACACCATTTTGCTTGATAAGTACATGGGTTGGCTCACCATGTGTTGGGGGGAAGTGAGTCAGACCATGTTGGTTCACTTCGGCATGGATTAGGAAAATGCCAACTTGGTTCACTTTAAGTGAATTGGTGGGTTAAGTAGGTTGGTCGGTTCACCAGAAATTGAAGAAAAAAAGTAGGGGAAAAATAACGGAAGACTTGTGCATTTGACTTGATAGTAAGATAAAACAAAGTAGTGTCCACTTTGACTGCTCACTTTGTCTGTGAAGGAGACAAAGAAAAACTTTGTGGAAAAGTGAAAAAAGTGTCACACATCACATATTCACTTGCACACCTGTGCTGGGCATAAGTTTGCGGCACCTGTGCTTATTGCAATCTTTAATATGTTAAACAAGATATATACTATGTTTATCAGGATGTAAATCTCATCCAAATTAGGTCATTGTTCTATAAAAAAACTCATCCAATTTAAGTCAATGGAAATTTGGAATCATATTGATGCAAGATCAACACATTGGGGGTGAGAAGGAGTTAATGTTATCAAGATCAGAGTAAAATGGTTGACATGGGTGCTCATACAATTGCATTATTGTTGTTTTTTTAATCAAAGTTTAATGTTGTATTTCAGTTTTCCTTAAGACTTGCTTTAGTCTGGATTTACCTAAAACTGCAGGTTTCAGGTTATAATGAAAAACTTCATGGCTAACTTAGACATGTCAAATTTCATAGTAAATTCTTGGATTTGCACTGCCACAAATTTTTTTTTTGCCTTACATTTCCCTGGATGGATCAACTTAAGCAATGTTATTAAAACCGAACCGGTAATCGACTCGGTCAGGGCACTGGGTTAATGGGTCACTGGTTCAACCGGGGGTCATTGGTTGACTCAGTTTGAACCGGTATATATTAAATATATATAAGTTTTATAATTAAGTTATTAATATATATAATATTTGTCAAAAATATTACAACTCAAGCGAATGGCCTAGCGGTAATACTCCTTGCTATTAACGCTGGGGCCTAGGTTCGACCCTTCCAGATGCCAACTTTTGCAAATTTAGCATGAAATTTCAAATTTCCTGATCAGGAGGAGCGGACATCACAGGCACATGCGGGAAGCTGACAACGGCATGCGCGCGTGTGGATTACTTTGGTCAACTGGGCAGTTCAACCCTGACCGGTTCAGTCGGTTCGATCCAGTTTAACTGCGGTTCGATGACATCATGACCGGTTCAGAAGCTCATCCGGTCTGATATGGTGACCGGACCGGCCGGTTGTGGGCAGTTCAACCCTGATCGGTTCAGTCGGTTCGATCCGGTTTAACTGCGGTTCGATGACATCATGACCGGTTTAGAAGCTCATCCGGTCTGATATGGTGACCGGACCGGCCAGTGGTGACCGGACCGGCCATACAACCGGCTGGTCCGGTCCGAGTTTAATAACACTGAACTTAAGTGACTGCACTGTATCTTGATCTTGACGCAAAAGCTTGTTTTCAGTCAGTCTGAATACTCTCATTCAGTCATTTTGACTTGTTTGCATTGCTGCTTCATTTTATATAAATATCTTTGGTGATAAAGCTATTTCAATAATTTTCTATTTCTTTGTTAGAATGATGCACAATTGTTTCTTCACGTAGTATTTTTTATGTGTTAAGATGTTGATTACCCTTAGTTCTGCAGGCAAAATATACTGGCCAGTATTTGTTGTTGCAACAGCAGCAGCTATCATTGCAAGCCAGGCCACAATATCCGCTACCTTTTCAATTGTTAAGCAAGCCCTTGCTCATGGTTGTTTCCCAAGAGTCAAAGTTGTACATACATCAAAGAAGTTCCTTGGCCAGATATATATCCCAGATATCAATTGGATCCTTATGCTTCTTTGCATTGCTGTTACTGCTGGGTTCAAGAATCAAAACCAGATTGGAAATGCATATGGTAAGTTTTTCCCTTGTTGAATGTTGAAGCATATTGTTCATGCTTTGTGGAAGACATCTATTAGAAAGATTTGAGAAAGGCATCTATTAGAAAGAAGAGAGAGAAAGTACAACTTCCAGGAGGATAGGAAATCCTCCAAAGCAGAAAGAGCAAAGTACATCTAGTGGGAAAAAAAATTGCCGCAAAGGGTCTAAGCATTACTACATCAAAGTTTCTTTCCCCGGTTTTTTACATTGAAGCATCTATGAAGTATTACATGCATCTTATCTGTCCAAAGTCAAAACAATATGCAATTCAGGGAACTCTATTACGCTCATTTACTTGTTTAATGCTGTACCTTGATTTACAATGCCAATGTAGCCTTTTCTTTAAGTTTGCACTTAATTGTATAATGGTCATTGTCATGCCAGGTACTGCAGTTGTGATAGTCATGCTAGTTACAACATTGCTTATGATTCTAATCATGATATTAGTGTGGCGCTGCCATTGGATTCTTGTCCTCATTTTCACTGGCTTATCATTGATTGTGGAATGCACATACCTCTCTGCCGTACTCTTCAAACTCGATCAAGGTGGATGGGCTCCCCTCGTAATTGCTGCAGCATTTCTTATTGTTATGTATGTTTGGCAATATGGTACAGTGAAACGCTATGAGTTTGAAATGCATAGTAAGGTATCAATGGCATGGATTCTTGGGCTTGGACCAAGTTTAGGACTTGTTCGTGTTCCTGGAATTGGACTAGTTTACACAGAGCTTGCAAGTGGAGTCCCCCACATCTTCTCTCATTTCATCACCAATCTACCAGCCATCCATTCTGCTGTCGTTTTTGTGTGCGTGAAATATCTTCCTGTCTATACTGTCCCAGAAGAAGAGCGATTCCTTGTCAAGCGGATTGGACCAAAGAATTTCCACATGTTTCGATGTGTGGCACGATATGGCTATAAAGACCTGCATAAGAAAGATGATGATTTTGAGAAAAAAACTCTTTCATAACCTTTTTGTGTTTGTTCGGCTTGAGTCTATGATGGAAGGATGCTCGGATTCAGATGAATACAGTTTATATGAACAGCAGACAGAGCATTCAAGAGAGGGCATTTTGAACAACAATGCAAACACTGCTTCAACAAATATGGAATTAACCATTACATCAGTAGATTCAATAGTATCAGTTAGATCTCCATCACATGTGAATATTACTGTTCGGTCATCTGGTCGTGTAAGCACTGAGGTTGATGAGCTTGAATTTTTGAACAACTGCAGGGATGCAGGGGTGGTTCACATACTGGGAAACACGGTTGTGAGGGCAGGGAGAGAATCACGATTCTACAAGAAAATAGCTATTGATTATATATATGCATTTCTTAGGAAGGTATGCAGGGAAAATAGTGTGATCTTCAATGTACCTCATGAGAGTCTCTTAAATGTGGGTCAGGTCTTCTATGTATAGCCCCGGCTCCCCTTCCTTTCCCTTATCTTTGGCCCCAGATCAGTAAGATGTCTTTCACTTGTGATTGCCATTTTGTACACAGTAGGGAATGTCTAGCATATGAACAGCACCTTATGGTAACATGGTAATCAATTTTACCATCCCTAGGAAATGTATTCAGAAGAATGACTTTGGGCAATTATCTGTTGAAACTTGAAATTCATTATTACATGTTCCAAATGCATCATTAGGTTCACCAACTCTTTCCTTCTAAAACTAAGTTGTTCCACTCAATGCTGCATTGACTTTCTCTAATGGCATGCTGCCTAAATCCTTGAGATGGGATAATTCATTTAATGCGCACATCCGCTTTAGGCTATATTAGGGTACGAAGGGGGTGTACAATTTGCATCACACTAAGTTAAAATATGAAAGAGCAATTAAATTTAGTTATAGCTGCAGAATTTTACTTATAGTGATGGTTAAGGTTCACGCAGAAACCAAAAATATATTTCTAGGAAGTACATGAAAAATCACATTATCCTCGTTGTATCAAAACAAGCAACAAATATTTGGGGGACCAGTGAACCCACCAAACTGTTCAAGTCCATCAAATCAGGCAACAATTTTTATTTTTATTTTTTTGGAACAAAATTTAAAGTGGGTACTGCTTGACTAAGACTTGTCTGGAGGGCATATATCTATTTCATCGGGGAAGAGAGGATCTCAAGAATTTTCAAGAAGTAATTGGGTTCTCCTCTACAAGTGGCTCTTCGAATTAAAAGTGAAGTTAGTATTGTTCTTTCTAGCTATAAGAACGTTGCGGATGATATAATCAACAAAATGTTAAGTGCTAGCTAGGAGTTGCATTACTTTTAGGATTTTTATTTGTATAGTTATATGCGATATTTGCTAATAGCTCTTGAACTAACTTTGTACAGCGTATGATGTAGGTGTTAGGAAGGTATCAGCATAGGTAGGTTGTCATGATAGCACCACTTGAGATATATTTTGTATAATTGTGCTATGAGTAAAGATATCTGAACACACAATTTGGATACTTTGTATAGACACCGTGACACTTATGAGTGTATTAGGAGTCAGTGGCGGATCTTGACAGAAATTTTAGGGGGGGCCATTAACTACTAACTAAAATAATGTAATTAAAATTCTTATGAAATATATATAATTTTATCAAAGGTTGCTCATTCTATTGAACTAGTTAATCATTAGAAAGATACTTTTAAAGTAAAGATAAGCTATACAATTTTAATCTTGTTTCGCAGTTTTCCTTTTGAAAGGATTTAACCAGTATGCATTGTCACTGTAAATTTTTTTTGGCTAAACCCCTATTTTGGTCCCTTATCTTTATTTTAGTTTTCATTTTGGTCCCTTATCTTTTTTTTCTTTTTTTTCTTTTTTTTTTTTTTTTTTTCCGTTTTGGTCCCTTATCTTTCATTAGCCTATTTTGGTCCCTTCCGTCAGTCCGCCGCCGTAAGTCGTTAGAAACCGCCGCAGTCAGTCGCCGGAACCGTCGGTGACTCACGACGGATACCTAACGCCGTCAGTGCAAAACTGACGGAAGGGACCAAAATGAAAACTAGAAAAAAGACAAGGGACCAAAACGGAAAAAAATAAAGATAAGGGACAAAATGAAAACTAAAATAAAAATAAGGGACCAAAATACCAATTTAGCCTTTTTTTTTTTACATTATCAATCAATCAAAAATTAGCACATCATAACAAAAAAATAGACATTTTTTTATCAACCCATCACCATCCATACCAATAAAAGTGATGTTTTGTAAGCCAACAAAACCAACAACAAATCATCATCTCTCTCAATGCATTTTAAAACTATTTTTTTCTTATATGCAAGAAAAGCTCACTGTCCACAGCTATCAATGGAGTAAAAGAACTCCCAAATCCTTGTGTGCTGAAATCTTTGAAAGAAATTGCAAAATAATAAAACCCGAAAAGAGAGCACAAATGAAACAGAGAAAGTATAGAAAATTGTAAAAGAAAAATAGAAATTACATTTTTAAATTGCAAAGGTATCTTAAATTGTCTCCATTAAATGACAACACTTGCTTTTACTAATGGGATGACAATACCACTAATTCTTTCTTTAGGAGGAATACTTTTATACAGTATTGGACACTATTCTTATGTCCAAATATCATTACTTTTGTGCTATTGACGTTGACTTATTGTAATTTTTATAGTAGGCTTTTGTCCTACTTGCTGGATAAATACTACCTCCGGACCTAATTATAAGCAAAAAAAACTAAATTCACACATATTAAGAAAGTTAGTTAAGTTAGTTTAATTATCTTGATTTGTGTAAAAAAGAGAGTTAATTGTCTAGGGAATATGCAATGCTCCTGGAAAAGTAAATGGAGAATTAGTTTGATTGGTTAATTTTCTTGATTTTTGCAATACTAACATTTAATAGTGTTGACTTAATTATTTTTGCTTATATTTAAGTCCAAATAATGTAGTTATTTTATTGCTTATATTTAGGTCCGGAGGGAGTATATCTCAACATTTATCCAAAATATTTAAAGTGGGTTACAAAACAAAGAAAATACTACACCCAAAATTGCTGTCAAGGCATTGTTATTGCAAACAAAGTCTTTGATGAAATGAAATAAGTTTACTTGAATAAAAGAAGAAATTTCTCATATCATACTTCATGTGATCAAATATAATTCAAACTATACAAATAAGCTATTTCTATTTTTTTTTTTTCCATTTTGAACAGACTGAATCACTCTTTTAATTTAAAAAAAATCCAAATTCAAATCAATTTTCTTTATGCCAAAACCATCCAATCAAATCAATGAGTTAGTTTAAATCAATGAGTTAGTTTAGTCTTTTTTTTTTGACTGGGAATTAGTTTAGTCTTCAAACTATACAAACAGTGTAATTTAATCTAAATCGAAATAATTAACATTTGAATCAATTGACGTTTTGAGTCAACTGATTTAATGCGAACAGCGGACACCCTACATAGCCTCTGGATTATTTTCATTTATTAACAAAGAAAAAATTAACTTAAAATAAGTTCTTCATTCAGAATACGTGAATCATAAAACACAATATGATTGTCTAATAGAAGTTGACTTAACTACCATAGAACATATCATCTAATATCTATCAATTCGAACGGGCATGTAAAGATATTCCAAAACTTTTCATCCCTTACAAAAATATAGCTTCCGCCAGGTTACCTAAGAAAGCAAAACATTCATGGGAAAATTTATCCGGCAACTTCGTTATTGAGTGATGTATGTATATCTGAACAAACAAAAATGTAAATTCTAAATAAATAGCAGCACAAAAATAACAAAAGAAATAAGTGTTGGAGAATGCCAAACTAAGAATAATATACAAGAGGTACACGTCACTTTTCCTCCAAGCGCCGCAGCACCGACTCAGCAAAGTTCTGTTGCCTACGAATGCATCATAACCAACAAATTAAGTAACATGACTCATCTAAGAATCTAAGAATAATAATAATAATAATAAAACAACCTAACACAACATGACTGGTCTATGCAAGTTTTAACAGAATCAGTTACATGAAATATTACTATAGTATTTAACCAATCCAATTTGTAATGCAGAAACATGAAATATTGCTAAATGCTGGCACTAAATCTTGAGAAATATTGAAAGGCTAAAGGAACACATATGAAACATCTAACAAGTAGTTAATGCACCACGCTACTAAGTAGAATCCATAACTATATAAGAAACCAGAATAACTTATAACACTGGCGTCATAGGCCATATAATTGCATACTAGACACCAAGAAAAATTAGGAAATGGAACTTACTTTCTTTCCCTATGCTTTGGGCTAGGACGAGAATACTTCAGATATCCATCCCAAGGAACCTTTTTAAGGCCAGCACGAAGTGATATTATGTCTCTCACCCTGCATCATTTTAAATAAAATAGAGAAAAATTAAAAAAACTTAGAAAAAGCCAAACATAGACCTCTCTTTTCTTTCTCTGCATACAATATGGATCAAGAATACTTTTACCTTTCTGCAAACTCAATTGGTGTTTCTCCCGGCCTCAGATTTTGTGGCTCCAAGTACCAAACATCACAAACCACAGCCCAAGATGTCATTAGCTGCAACAGATGCTTAGTGAATGATTGCCTGCATATGCATGAAATCAGAACACCTCTATTACAGCAACAAAACAATTGAGCGAAGTGGAAATAATTAACATGAGAGAAGCATCATCTTACTTTCGACTATTCCAGAAAGCATCTACAAAAATTTTATTGTACTTGATTGCAACTGGGCAAACTGTGCAGCCAAGCTCAAAAGCACCCTAAACATCATTAAAAATTAGAAGGCTTCAATTAAAGCACCCTAAACATCATTAATTTACAGCAGTAGCAAACGATTCGCATACCTTCTTGAACATGACTGTATAGTGATTATTCACACAAGTTCCTTCAGGAAATATGAGAAGAGGGTTATTGTCAGCTCCCTGGACATGGTCCCTCAATCTAAAACATTAAAAATCATGTAAGTAAAAAGGAATAAGATCCGGACACATTTTCTAACATCTTCATTTATACTCACTTCCTTGCCACGATTTCTCTATCCTTTGCCTCTGTACGATTGAACCAGATACACCCTACACTCTCCAAAATGGTACTCTGCAATAATCCTGCACAGTAACAATTTTTTGAATAAAATGCATAAACTATTTTTTGTCAAGATAAATTACAATATCAAATCAACATTACCAAGCTACATGTTTCTTTACATCATCACTAGTTGTTCATCACATACCCTACTCTTCCAGGCAACCATTTAGATTGCCAAACAGCAAAAGATAGAGTGCAGTGTGCCTAAGAATGAAGGGCAACCTAAATCTGTTATTCTCATATATTGTGTGAACTATTAACATTCTCTGAGAAGTTAGTGTAATCATACAAACACCAAAATGCCAATGTTCGGAAATTAAACTTCTTATTGATGATGGAGGCACAAGTGTTCTGTGTATTATGTTCAAACACACATTATAGTTCTCTGTGCGTACCAACCCATCCAGGATGCTTCTGCATAATAACAGCAAATGCAGTCATCTGTTCTAAGATAATGAAATCAATCATGGAAGTATGGTTGGCCACAAAAACCTGTTCAACAAATGAAGGGAAAGCTCAAATTAGTAAAACCATTTACTCTTACAGTGTTAATTGAATGTATAAATAAGGATACTAACATTTGCCTATAAATAAAAAATGAATAAATGAATAAGGATAATATGGCAAAACCAATAAATGTTAGACAAACCTGTTTTGGTCTCCTACTAGGCCTTGGTCCATGGTACTTGACAACCCCAGTCCAAGATGCAACAAAGAAACTGCACATCATCTCCACCAAAGACCTCTGAAGGAAATGACCAATTTACAAGACACTTAATTTGATGAACAAAAGGCCAATGTAAAGGAGGAAAAGAGAGATTACATAAGACACGGCTACACACAATTCATAACATGACAAACAGAGTGGGAAAATTACCTGTCCCATGCTCTCCACTGCATACAGCAGCCGTCAATCAAGTAAATAATACATATAGGAAAAGTTTAAATTATGTTCACCAATGAATTGGCCAAAAAGTTTAAATTATGTTAACCAATGAATTGGCCAAAATTGGTTCGATGCAACTTCAAATAATAAAAATGATAACTTAACCACTAGTGATTTTCATTATTCAACATCCACTGACAGTTCCTTTAGTTTAATTAATCACTTGAATTTTAAATGCAGTCATTCAACAATCTTGTCTTTTCCCAACAACCTGACTATCAATTTATTTTAATATTCAGCTTCCAAGAGAAATTCCTTCAGCTTTGACAGTAAAATAAAAGTGAGAAGATAAGGGAATTTTCCCCTAGGTGAGGCAAAATGAATTGAAGCAAGACAATAGATACTTCAATCCAACCGAGGCTAAAAAATAAAAATCATTATAATACCCCAAATAAAATTACACATGAAGTCACGGAGATACAAAAATTTGCCATAACCTGAAGTATATAAACAGTAAATGTTGGAAGTTATTTGAAGAATCATTATTAGGATAGCTCATAGCATACAAATCATAATCTATCAGTACCACTAAGACAATTAAAAACCAAAAATTTGTTGTTTTAACATAATCTGAATCAGACAGTTAAACTTCAAAAGATCTTTTAATGCTGGTAGAGAGGTCATTAACTGTAATTTTGGTAGTAAGAAAAGATAAAAAGAAATTAATGGTCAAGAAAAAATTAAAAAGGGAACTTGAATATGCACCTCAATATTTCTCCTCAACTTATCATGTCCCTTCAATAGGAAGTGCACTGGAATGAAGGATGACAGAAATATTATCCATCCTATTGCTAACACTAGAACCCTGCAGGGCCAATTAGAATGGTATCACATGGCCAGAAAAGATGACGGTAAAGGAACTCATATTAACATGAAAAACAGCTAAGAGAGACAAATAGGCCAATTACTATAGGCGAATTAGATTTAATGAAAGTTGAAGTACAAACAAGTCCTAATAATTATATTTTCCTAATATACTGTCAATCTCAGTGCCAAGTCCACAAGAAAAAAAAAAATAGCATCTAAAATTAGCTAGGCAGGCTCTACAATAACCAGATCTCATAATTACTGTATCATCCCTAACATTATTCAAGTGAATATGTAAAAGGAATAAGTTAACCTTGCAGGGAACAGAATCAAATATCGAACTACAACTCCACAACACCACAAAGGAAACAAATAAATATTCCAGTTCCACGGCTCTGGAGGATTTGACTTGAAGCATCTTGTGAAAGAGTCCTATACAACAAAAACAACAAAAAATTTTTTTGAACAAGTAAGCAAATCATCAAAGCCGAAATGCAAAATGGAGTTTTAAAGAATACCCAAAACAAAAACAGTATCTCTAGTATATTCCATATGTATCCTGAGATAAACATGAGAACCAAAGAGAAACTGAGAGATAAGGAAATTTTTGGCAGCCAGACAGTGTTCAGTTTAAAAGATGCAGAACTCGTTAAGTTTGATGTTAGACATAAAGTTCTGTCTATAATAATTTCATCATAATTGGTTCACTGAAAGATAATTAATGATACATCAAAACCACAAAAACAGGAAAACAGCACACAAAAAAAAAAAAAAAGAGAAAAGTCTTACATCTACAATAGCACCTGCCGCCTCAGACAAAGTAGGAGAAACGTCGAGCAAATCATGCCTGAAAAATGTTTGAAGAAGACAGAAGAAAACTAAAATTTTAAAATGACAACATAATCTCCATTCTCCAAAAAGATCAAGTGATTAAAAAGTTGCTTCTTTTTCACTGCCCACTTATTCTCACTATCCAAATAACAGTACAAGCAAGACATGGAAAAAGAAAAAGGCATACAGTCGAAGCTTTCCACGAGGCTCTTGTTGAATGGTGGCTCCCGTAGGGAGGTAATCTTCAATGTTGGGTTGATCAAGATCCAATTCAGAAATTGAAGGCTTGAGTTTCCCAGTGCTATTCATCAGCGCTGTGCTTTCGCTTATGCCAGAGACTTCTCAAAGAGAAAGGTGAGGTTAAAGTCAACTTTGGATCCTGAAAATTGACCCATTTTTTACTTGAGTTACTGAAAAATTGTTTCTATTGGATCCTTTAAGAACATAGAAATTTCAGTCAGTATAATTCCAAATGGAATAAGTCAACCAGAAATTTATGACATTCAGGAAAAATGTTGCAAATTACTATAGCATAAATTTGTGATTATATAGTAAAAAGAATTTATGATGTAGATTTATTTATCATGAAAATTATTTATATTATCAGAGAAAATTTGGGAAGTTAAACCACTGTGGGATAAGATATCTTCCGAAACAGATAAGTCAAGATAGAATAAGGAACATGGAAATAAATAAAAGAAAAAGAAAAAAAGAATGCAGCCAGGTACCTAGTCTCTCTACATATTGGACCAACTCCCATGAAACAAGTCAGACAAATAGGAGCAGAAGGTGCAGAACATAAAGAGAATCTGTACAATTGCAATTGCTAAAATGCAATTAAGAGCAAACAACCAACACATGACTCTTGAGTCTTGACAACCTAGTGGACATATGACAACATGAACAATGCATAATATGCATACTTATGAATTATTTATTGCTAAAACATGAACACATACCATCCCAAAAATACATCATGGTTTGACCCAAGACCAAAAAACACTTATCTGGTTCACTCCTTTTCAAGAATCATGATCATTATCAAATATTCTTTTGTTTTACAGACAAAGGAAAATGCTCGGCTGAAGTTATTTCCTGTACCAAGCAGTTGTCAAATGACCAGATAACAGTATTTAAAATGGGAACAGAAACAAAGTAATAGAGATGGAGAAACTGGATGCAAAAGTATGAGACCTTATGATATAAGAAGGTTAAAAATCAATTTCTCAATTGAGCAGCGGTCGTAATTACTACTACTCAGGTGTTTTTCTTTTTTAATAGAAGTACAGCTAAGGGAAGGATAAGAACCAGTTGATACAAAAAAAAAAAAGGAAGAAAAAAATATGCAGCAAGGTTTCCCAATCTGTTTGCAAATCAGAGATAACAACACAGTTAAAACAGCCACGAGCAACACACCACATGGAGCCAAAAACAAAATTCTATCCCATATACCAAAATTGGGGGCAAAGAAAACCCTTCAAATATTAGAGCATTCCTCTTAAGTTAGACACACCAAAGAATCTGCATAAACATACCGTGGTGTTTAATATGATAAAGCAAACAAAGAAGCTATCCTCAACACACACATGAGATGCACACAATAAAAATTAAAAACCCCAATTTCCCAGCTACAAATGAGCCAACCAGAAATAAAACGATAAGCTGAAGACATTCTCATACTAAATTCATGGGAAAAAACGTTCATCCAAATGAATGATCCCACACCATCATCAGTACCATATTTAACATCGAAACTGTTTATAGCATCCTTAATTAACACAATAACATCTAATTCTAATCTCTAAACGAGCTTCCATGAGTTGCAGACTTGCAGCAATTAATTTACTTACATGAAAGAGCGGAAAAAACCCAGAAAATAAAAAATCAAATTTTTTGTTGTCATTTCATCAAACAGCTTCCATGAAATCAGACAAAGGATATAAAAGGCAATACATGCAACAAAATTCAACATTGTAATCATGACCCACGAACCACAGAGTTCGGATCTTGTGAAGAACATAATCAATTTAGCTTTGGATGGAAGAAATTGAAAAGCAGAAGGTAAGCGATTGAGATTAAATTTGAGGAATAAACCTTACGAGGTAGAAAAGCATGGATCTTTGGGTAGTGGGGGATTGATGAGTATAGTAATAGTAAGGGCTTTGCTGAAGAAACAGGAAGATGATGATGGGATTGAGGTAGTTGGACGGTGGTGGTCCTTTGAGTTATTGTCAAACCTGCCTGGAACCAAATCTGTGTTTAACAAATAACAACGTTCAACAAATATCCAATGGATGCCTTTAATGAAATGAGAATTTCTATCATCATCTAATAAATTCTCATATTTCTTGTCATAAAAAATAAAATAAATTCTCATATTTAAATACAAAAATCCTGAAACTTAGGAAAAATATAAATATCAAATCACTGCTAGTATTAATATTTCAAAATGATTTTTGAACACAAAGACACCATATTTCTTTCGGAAATTAAATTCCAGACGATTTTTCAAAAATTAAATTCCGGATGTGTAAATTGATAATTCGTATACTTTTAGAGTTATCGGAATTTAATTTTCGGACTTGTGGAATTCAATTTCCGGAGGTATAAAATTTTAGACATCCGAAATTTAATTTCTGGATATGTAAAATGGGATGCCGTATATTTTTAGAGCTTCCAGAATTTAATTTATGGACGTGTAAAATTTTACACATCCAAAATTTAATTTTCGGATGTGTCGTATTTTTATATGGTGTCTGACATCAAACGTGTGTTCAAATAACAACACTGTAATATCTTTTTATCTTGTTAACCAGTGCACTCTAAAAATCCCAAAACAACAAATTTTCATGGGAAATTAAATACATTACTTCTCAAACTAATGAATACATCACTTAGTCATAGTAATATCCCATAAAAACCCGAGCAGATATTAGTTTCATAGCATATTTAAAGAATCTACGCTTGTAAGATACCTGTGGATCAACTGAAGAGTCGAATACCCAAATTACGGTGGTTCCAATAAAAAAATTCAAGTTAGCATATGTACTGTTTCATCTTCTAAATTTAATTAACCAAAGATAGATAATCTCCATATCAATACTTTATTTATCTCTAAATTGCTAAATAAAATATTATGAAATTAAATTAACCCAATATACACTTAGGCTTCCCTTAATTTCGGTGCCTGGTACCATGCACTTCGACGAGGAGTGCTATCAACACATTCTCTGACACTCTATTTTCAATACAGTCTTTTCTATTGGTTGAAATTCATGTGGATTTCATTATTTTGGAAATGGGGCTAACTAATTTATTTGAGTCACACTTAAATTTTGTAGGACTCACATGAATTTCAACTAATAAGAGGAAGTGTGTTGAAAAGAGTGTGTTGCTAGCTTATGCACTTTATTGTCTACGAGTGTAATTAGTTAAACAATTAATTAAGCACTTATTCGAAATAAGCTAAAAATTACTTATTTTTATAAGTTTTCCTGACAAGCTTATTGTAATAAGTTAAAATGAGCTTTTGTGAAAAATCATAAACTCCATAAACTATTCTTATAAAAACTCAAATAAGCTTTTTATAAACTCTTCCAAACGTATCCTAAGATGTAAATGATCCAAATCCAAGAAGAAAAAGGGATGGTGAATAGTGATGTAGTTTATGTAAGTCATAATTAATTACTTCTTATGCGCAACTAATATAATTCACAACCCAATTCCTCAATTTTGATCTAAGTAATTTGGAGATGAAGTTGCAATTTTTTTTTTTCTATTCTCATAATCAGGATTCGAACTCTAGATATGTGGTTAAAAGGCTCGATTTACTAGCTACTTGGACCACACACCTCATGAGTAGATGAAGTTGTAACTAACTGATATATAAACCATTTTTCCGTGAAAACCTCTTTTCTAGTGGATTTCAGGGTATTAATGTCTAAATATTTCTGTGTATTATTGAAAAATTTACAGCATTGTAAATATTTCTACAGACCACGGACAATTTCAAATGACCTTGTACGATTAAAAAAAAAAAATCTCTTTTGTACATTTATCACCTTTATAGGCCCCAGCATTTTTTTTCTTTCCATCTAATAAAATTAATTGAAGAAAAGGAGCCATCTATCCTTTATTTCTGTTTCCTTTTAGTCACCATGAAAATTCCCTTCAAGGGTATTTGCTGTATTCTTATGTATGCATAAGCTCCTAATGCACATTTCTTTGCCATCATCATCTCATATGTCAATGCCTCCTGCTCTGCCAACTTGATCAGTTGGAGGATCAATTGAAATCCAAAGCAATGCAATAGTAATAGAAAGCAACCCTGACCACACATAAACAATTGTAGGCACCCTTCCTCTCCTACCCATCAACCCTTTAGCAAAAGGGTACATATGTGACAGCACCCAAAAGCTAAAGAATAAACTTCCAATGAGCTTATTCCACTGTGGTATCACACTATACACTGTCCTCAAGCACCCCATGATCACAGCCACAATATTGATTATGATAATTGTTAGTGGCACGATGAATAGACTTGTCCATTTCACAATGTAGAGATCAGCATAGATATCATCTACATCTTCACCTGCTGACTTTGAAGTTAACTTGAATGAAATCTCTATGCCTGCTACGACCTTTAACAAACCTTGTATGACAGCAACAAGGTGAGCACTAGTGCCACCAATGACCCAAAACTGCTCATTTCGCCACCATTCCTCAAGGGCAATCCCTGACCACTTTACTTCAAGAAGGGAGATAAGAGTGAGGCAGATTGTGATGAGCAAAAGGTATGTGAGGAAAGCTATGTTTAGGCCTTGCACTATGAATTGTCCAGAGAAAAGGGACAGTGCAGGTAGAAAGCAATATGTGGCCAAAAACACAGAGGTGAAAGGGTAGAGGCCAACATTGAGGTATGAAATTCTCTGGAAGAATTTGAGGCGCCTGCTTGCAAAGAATGCATTGTTTTTTGAGAAGAAAATCTCCACTGAACCTGTGGCCCATCTTAGCACTTGGTGTAAGCGATCCGTGAGATTTATAGGTGCTGTGCCACGGAAAGCATCTCTCTTTGTGATGCAATACACTGACCTCCAACCACGGTTGTGCATCCTATAACCTGTCACCACATCCTCAGTCACTGAACCATAAATCCAACCTATCCTATCTCCCCATTCTGTCTTGTCCTCATACCTGCATTAATACATCAAAATGATTGCTTCATAGTTTGTTTTTCTGAATGTTTGATGAATTGGAAATTTTTGACATGATGAGTCAGCATTCTGATCCTGCCTCTTTATTGATTAAAAAACACTTGAATTTAGTTAAATTTGTCAAAATGCTGACTATTTTTTTCCTAACTGTATTACACTGTCCTGGATGAGATAAATACTGAAAAGAGACATAAGGAAGCAAAGAAGAATGATGTTTGTGCATCATGTTTTACAGTACTATTTTCACACCTCACTACAACAATATACAAAGTATTATAAGATCGAATAAAGATTTGTTGTCTCATTTTGATATATCACATATTGTCTTCAATAATTAACCGTATCTTGTCACGTATGTTAAAATTTTATGTAATGTTAAAAAGGTAGAATACGTGACTATAAATCATAATCAATTATTAATATTGACAATCAATCACTAACACAGCTAATGAACTATAAAAATGGTGCAAAACTTTTGTGGTGTGAATAGTAAAACTAGCTAGCAAGTAAATTACCAGCATGAGATAACAGCAATTGCCTCAGCGACAGTGGGTGCATCCAAGGGTGGACGTGGCATGATCAATGCTCCAGGTGGCCGGCCATTCTTCACAGATTGGTGATCAGCAAGTGGCCTTGCTTGGAACTCAGATACAGGTATGGTATCAGTGAACATGGTTGAGCTTCCAAACTTCTGTGGGAAACCCATTTCTGAATCAGATGTGAGGGGTTGCGTGTCATCATCAAGATCTGATCTTGCCTGCAGTGCATTACGGTTCACCTTGGTTTTCACTCGACCAAACATGCCTGTGTGCTCAATGAATCTCGGTGGTTCAAACCCATAAAGTGCATACCTCCTAAACATGCAACCTGTCCCCACATACATTGGACCTTGGAGACCATCCAGTGCTCGCATGTTTCCTGCTCAGTTATACATGCATTGTTATATAAGGATACATACCTATGGTGCCTTGGAAAATCTTTGAAGAGAAATTTTTAGATGTAGCTAAAAAGTTATTATTATATTGTAGGCTTAATTATACTTTTCGTCCCTCAACTTTTTCAATTGTATGCTTTAAGTCAAAAAAAATTTAATCGCATATTTAGTCTTCTAATTTATCGAATTGTACAAAATCCATCCTTCCGTTCATGACCAGTCAACATGCAGTATGGATTGATTTTGCACAGTTTGACAAATTAGTGGACTAAATACGTAATTAAATCATTAAGGAACCAAAATTGCATCATTGAAAAAGGTGATGGACGGAAAGTTATTTTAATTATATGAGTAGTCACTATCCATTCTAATTGAAGATAGTGATGATTATCCATATAATTAAAATAGATATGATAGTTAATAAAACTGTGTTGTGATCTTACCATCAAAGAAGACTGTATTGTGATTTGCATATCGATCAGAGGGGTCAATCCCTTCAAATCTTTGTGGAAACTGTATGTAACATATGCGGTCACCACCACGGTCCATCATGAAGCACATTCCCTCCTTCATAGCAAGGGAGTTGTAAATGTAGTGATCACAATCCAAATTGAGTATAAAGGGGCCATTGGAAAGTATTGCAGAGGCTCGAACCATGGCATTCATGGCTCCTGCTTTCTTGTTGTGATCAAACCCTGGTCGCTTCTCTCTAGAGACATATGCAAACATTGGAATCCTGATGTCTATGCCTGTGAAGTCTAATCTTTTTTCATCTGCATACCCCATTACTGGGTCATGTTCCGGGACCTTACTCATTATCTGTAAGTAACAAATAGACATTGATAATGTTTGACATACAACCTTAATTTGGAGTCATGTCACTATCTAATTGATGTTTTATAGTTGCACAAAATATCAGGTGGAACCTGTTATATTCAAATGCATAAGGTGATCAAATTAGAATATGATTATGCAAAAAAAGAGGTCGGATCAGGATGTGACCAGCTTTAACTAACTTTGTGTTTGGTTGAGAAAAGAAAGTGAGAGAAAAGAAAGGGGAAGGAAAGAAAAAGACTAAAAAGAGTAGAAAATGAAATGATTATTTAGTTGTTTAATAGGAGAGAAAATAAAAGGAAGGAAAACTAAAAATTTTCTTTCCTTTTGTTTAATTGTAAAGAAAGTAAGAGGA
This sequence comes from Echinosophora koreensis, assembly GCA_035048595.1. Taxonomy (NCBI): domain Eukaryota; kingdom Viridiplantae; phylum Streptophyta; class Magnoliopsida; order Fabales; family Fabaceae; genus Echinosophora; species Echinosophora koreensis. Next base: position 6,769,669 of record JAPCYP010000004.1, read on the forward strand.
AAGAAAAAATATATTTGTAAAATAACATAAATATCCCCGTATAATAATTTTATAAAATAAAAATTTGATATTTTTGGTCTTTTTATGCACTATCCCATTGTATCTTTCATGTTGTCTTTTTATGCATCGATTTATGTGTCGTGTCGGTTTTCCACCCAAGTTGGGATGAAAAAAACATGTTGTCCATACAATATTTTTTTTCCTTAATTAATTTCCCTCACTTTCCTTCCAATCCAAACAAGGGAAAATTGATTTTTCCCTACTCTTCCTTTCCCTTTTTCTCCTCCTCTTTCCACTGTTCCAAACAAAGTTTAAATGATAAAAATTGTGTATATATAAATTGATGAGTGTTTATTGTTTAACATATGAGAAATTGTTGCATAAACTTAGGCGCATTAGGCCACCTCCAAATGGGAGGTGCTTATGTCATTTTTGCTTGTTAAGCATCATTCTTATTAAGAATCAATCATTGGAGTGAGGTTCTTATCAAGCATCCAATTTTGTCAGGTGCTTGTATAAGCATCTCATCTGATGCTTAAAAAAAGGTAGGTCATTCTTGTTAGGCCAATTATATTATTAGCTATCATTATTTATGATAATTAATTAATAGTTAGCTATAACAGTATCATTAATTAATAATGTGATGGGCTCCATACATCCAAACTAACTGCATTAGATTTATCCAAGAATTCCTTAACATTATTCTAGTATTGTCTATGAGTGACCATATTTAAGTTAATCTTAACACAAAGTTAGTGGAGGAAGGAGAAATTAAGTAGATAGTACCTGCAAGATTCCAGCATGATCACCCTTAGAGTGATCAGCTGTAGACTCCAGCCAGGTCCCGGGCCAGTGAGTGCCATCAGCCATCCATGTAGCTTTAGGGACATCAATGGTCTGATCTGGTGGTAACACTCCTCCATTTTTCTCCTTAACTAACTGCTTTTCCTTCTTCTCCTCCCTCTTGTTGTGCATCTTACTCCTTTTACGTATTACCTCAGGAAGTCCATTGATTCTGACCTTAAATTCATCATATTCTCTCTTGATCCATCTGCGGTCCTTCACAAAATCAGGGCGTTTTTTGTTCTTTGTGGGGTCTTTTTTAATGTTGAAGTAAGCATCAGGATTCCTAGGCTCAATATTGTGTTTTCGACAGAAAGGTACCCAAACCTGTCAATACATATTCAAGAAATTAACTGATGGTAATATCATATATCATAAAGAATCTAAATTGAGTAGAACTGAGGAAAGTTGCACTTCATGGTAATTCTGCATAGGAAATTTTAATTGATATACTGATCAGTATAAGATGGCTTTAAAAAAAAATGCCCAATATCATTCAATAAATACCACCTTACCAAGGTTTTAAATAAAATTCCGCGACCGCAATTGAGACCGTAACGTTTTGATTTTGAATGTCTCCGAAACCAAAATGCGACCGCAATTGTGGCTATATTGACCGCATTTTCTCACAATTGTCCACGATTGCGGAAAATATAACGCAACCGCAACTACGACCGTAATTTAAAACCTTGCACCTTACTATAACATTAAAAATATTGCTAAGGTGGTACATATTGAATGATTTATTTTTTTTATTTTTTTGTTCTTCTTTGCTTAGTTCTTCAAGATTGTAAACAAACCTCAGCAAATTTGACAGCTTCAGCCATGGCTTCAAATGTGAGTATGGCACCACCATCATCTGAAATATAGCACGAGAGCTTTTCAATTGGATAGTCAGCACCAAGAATGGAAAGGATGGTGTTGGCAGTGACAAGAGGTGGCTCCTTGTCAGGGTCAGCAGTGGAGACAAAAACATCCATGCCAGGTAAGTCTGAGCGACCAGTTGGGTTGGAAGCAGATGGTTGATGAAACTTGTCATGTAAAGCACCAAGGTCTGTGCTTCTGTTTATGGGGTTCAGTTTGGGAAGTATGTCAAGAAGCCAAGAGAAAGCAAACCAAATTTCACACACTATTGATATTCCCCATAACCACATTGCATCATAGTTTGGGTTCCGAATTCGCCAAGCTAAGAAAAAGCATAGAATAACTATACGGATTACCACCAATAACCTGTTCAAAGAAAAATTCTGTCATAAACCTCCAAATACGTAACTAATCTTGCAATCAAGGGTTTAAATTTATATGTTTATTGCACTTGCCATTGAAGCAACAAAAATGCAACATTTAGAACCGTACTTGCAATCACTTTATTAAAACTTAAAATAAAGCCTTTAGTAACCAATGAGGTGTTGTGTAAGTGGAAGCAACTTGCCCCTATAAAAAAGAGAATCTAGGAAAAAGCATAGAATAACTATACGGATTACCACCAATAACCTGTTCAAAGAAAAATTCTGTCATAAACCTCCAAATACGTAACTAATCTTGCAATCAAGGGTTTAAATTTATATGTTTATTGCACTTGCCATTGAAGCAACAAAAATGCAACATTTAGAACCGTACTTGCAATCACTTTATTAAAACTTAAAATAAAGCCTTTAGTAACCAATGAGGTGTTGTGTAAGTGGAAGCAACTTGCCCCTATAAAAAAGAGAATCTAGGAACCCAAGTTTGAATCCTTGTGGAGTCACCCCATTGGAAGGGCTGAGAACCAAGGCGTAAAATCCCGCTCAATCAGTTGAACTAGAGATTAGGCTAATATCTTGTCCGAAGGACTTAAACCATATGAATACTCTTGTACTGGATCTAGTCGGCCCAAAGGACTAATTAGGGTGGTTTAAAAAAAAACAAAAAAAAAGAGCCTTTAATATTAAATGTTCATACGAATGAAAAATCATAAGGGGGCATTCAAACATATTCAAAATAGTATTTTTAGTTTTAACTGATATAGCATTGCTTTATAGTGGTAATTTCACAATGCTACTAAGTTGATGTAGTTGGGTAGAATATATAGAATAGAGTTCCTGGCAAGGTCAGAAATACTAGTCATGTAAACCTAGATTAAAATAAATTAAAGAAAAACACCAAGATATCAATAAAGTTCGAAAAACAAAATGTTGGATTTGAAATTGGAAGTGGATGCTGCGAAGGGTATTTAACAAAATCTGCCAATTCCTCAAAGCCTTTACATATCTAGATATATAAAATTATTCATGTAACTTCACTTTTAAACTTTTAAGACAAAATCATACACACAAGCCTCAAATATTATAATTTATAACAAACAAGACATGTTTTAAACCATCCGGGGCATACCTGTAAGGGCTAAGTACAGCACCTGGAATTTTGACTTTCCTAGTTAGTGGTTTCCATGGTTTGTCCATAAAATCTTCCATGCTCATATCTTCCCCTAAAGCACTCTCATCCTGCCAAAATGCATTACCAATCCCATACGTCCCTTTAGTCTCAAACAACCAACGGTTATGATCAAAATCTTGAGTATGACTCCTCAACAACATGGACTTATTATTCACTGAATTCAACACAGACATCCTTCTATCCAATTTAGAACCCCCACCACCGTCGCCGCCTCCACCATCATTACCTTGTTGTTGAGATTGAGAGGCAAACCTTGTGGTCCCATATGATCCAGCTGCACCACCATCTTGCTTGGAATCAGAGGTGCCAGGTTGGTTGTCTGGTGTGAGTGGCATCATGACCGTGTAATTGATGTAATCATTTTGGCCTGCAAATTCACCCGACATGTCTATGTCATCATCTCTTGATAGGCTTACAACCCTGCCGCTAGAAGTGCGCCGTGTGAACTTCACAGCTTGCGGTGGCCGGCCGCCACCGGAAGAGGATGATTTTGGTGGCGAATTTGATGAACCTTTCATCTGTGTCAATGGTGGTTGATTTCCTTCACATTAATATGTTTGATTAGTTGTTGGATATGCAATGCACTTTGTGTTTTGTTATTGAATGGAATTCAAAGAAGTATGCATTTCCATGCAAAGATTAAGGTTGTTATTAGATTAGTTGAGAAAACAAGGAACAAGAAAGAACATGGTCTTTGTTTTTGTTTTTGTTTTTTGTTTTTTATTTTTTATGAGAGAATAATGAACATTGGTTTTGAAAGAAGAGAAATTCAATGGTTCGAAAATGGCTTGTATGAGATCTTTGGGAGTCTAGAATTGTAGCTAGCGGATATCACTCCCTTCCTTAATTCATGCTCGGCCTCTCTCTTTCCTTTTTCTTGCACTATGACTTACAATTACGTTCACAAAAATTATAATAGATTTTTTAAAGGTAAAATTTTATTTTTTTTAATCAAAGGAAGTTAATGGCATATCATTAAACTGATTTAGAAAAACGTTATAGCGAGGATAAGGGTATGCTTGATTTGTTTCCACTTTCCTATTTTCATTTTCCGTTTTCAGAAATAATTACAAAACTGCCACATTGTTTTAATTTTATTTCTTGTTTTCAGAAATTTGTACAGGAAACACTGAAAACAGGAAACAGAATGAAAAACAATATGATAGTTTTGTAATTATTTTTTAAAATAGAAAATGGAAACATAAATCTGGAAACAAAGCAAACAGACCCTAAATTCTTTAGGTGCATGCTCTCGTAATAAGAGATAAATCTTGCTATATATTATTCAATATATATTACCAGTTAGAGTATTAAAATATAATCAAAGTGAAAAATAACAGCAACCTATAACTTTTGTAAAAAAAAAAAAAAAAACCTATAACTAATATAGTATTCATTAAATGATATATATATTTTTGTGTTTTTCAAAATATCCTCCGCGCGCAACTGTAGAGACTAATCCTTCTAGCTGGGTAGGACCACAAGGGCGGTAAAACTCTCCCTCAAGAGTATTCATTAAATGATATAAAACAGATAACTCTATTATTTCAAAAGTATATAAGAATTTCTTTCTCCCAAGACTAGATTTTAGCATCAAATGAGAAAGAAACAAAGTAGCATTAAATCATATTTGAAAGAGCAAAATTCAAAATATATATATATATATGTGGATGAATTATCTGTTAGAATTTTTTTGGTAAAATGTTAAATTATCTGTTAGAATAAAACATATGTTCATAGTTATCATAATAAAGTTAAAAGTATAATAATCAATAGACCGGTAGAAACTTATATAAAACCGATTGGGCGATTAATCGTCCTCTTTTATATACACCGGTATCATGCTAGGCCCAACGGGCTGCCTTGACACTAGAAAAACTATTCAAGACATGTTTTAAACGATAAATGGGAATGGCCCACATACTTAATATTGGAGGTGTTCCATTAGGAGGGTGTTTGGGTCAGCTGTTTTTGGTGTAGTTTCAGCTCTTTTTCAATAAAAAAGCTGTTTTGTTAAATAATTATTATGTTTGGGTAAAATGATTGTTTTTTAAAAAAACTTTTTATACCCAAAACAGCTGTTTTGTTATAAGCTGCTCAGCTGGGCTGTTTTATGGAAAAAGCTTTTTTTCTTCCTGCTATGTTTCCTTCCTTCTTTCTTATTTTTTTCTTCCTACGCTGTCCTTACCCTCGGTCCATGTACTGTAGCAAAAGGAATGTACTGCAACAAACCTCTTCCTTAACATTTTAGATCATTTGTTATTGTAGCTCTTTTTGAACATAAAATTCTCTAGTTTATTTAAATGAATTATTTATTATTTATTTTTAAACATTCTAAAAAAAATATTTTTTTTTATATGTTTTCATAAGTATGAGAAAATGTTACAAATTTTATTCAATTTTTTTATAATAGAAAAAATTGATGTAAAACAAAGTAAACATTTCAACAACTTTTAATGTTAAAACAATCACATATTATTAATATTAATATAAACAAATAATTTCATACCCTTTTTCGTAATTTACTATAGAAAAGTGATTATTTTTGCACCACCCAAACAAAATAGATTATCTTAAAATCGTTTTTCAGCAAACATACCCAAACAAAAACTAATTCTGATTATAATCGATTATCACAATAATCGATTATTTAAAAACAGATTATCAGCATAATCTTTTTTTTTTTTCCAGCTTTCCCAAACACACTCTAAGTACAGAAGGTTGAAAACAAGCACTGACCGCTAGGCTATTGTCATTATTTAATAATTTAACTTATATTATTATATTCTTTAAAAAAAAAACTTATATTATTAATTATATGGAGAATGCTAACAAGTGCCCTTAGGGCATTGTTTAAGGAACCAAGAAAGAAAAATTTGTATGGGAAATGATGTATTTAGCATTTTGAAAAGTGTAATACTTAGGGCATGTTTGCTTTGTTTCCAGCTTTCTGTTTCCATTTACTGTTTTCAGAAATAATCACAAAACTGCCACTTTATTTTCATTATGTTTCATGTTTTCAGATATTTGTATAGGAAACACTGAAAACAACTTTTTTTTTTCTTTTCTGTTTTCACTGTTTCCTGTACAAATTTTTGGAAACAGGAAACATAATGAAAACAAGGTGACAGTTTTGTAATTATTTCTGAAAACAAGAAATGAAAATAGGAAACTGGAAACAAAGCAAACAGGTGTTTTTCAATACAAAATTTTCATTTGTGGGTTCATTAACCAATTCCCTTAGGACACTCGTTAGCAATACCCTTATTATATTATTACATTAATTCTATAGCAGGATATACTGCATTCATGTTTCAATTCAATTATGATTTGACTACAGTTTAACCATTGAGTCATTGGATCCCGGACTGAACTTGAGATTTTAGGTGTCCTATACCAACCGAGAAATTAATGTCCTGTGGTATTATACTACTATTAAATAGAATTGTAACTGAATTCTATAAAGTGTATTAATTTAAAGAGATACTCTAATATACATTTTTCATATTATTGTCTTTCAGTCTATTGTTAATATTTTTTGAACAATTATTTTCTATTGCTAAAAAATTGATTATATAAATTATTTAGCGTAATATTCATATATACTAATTATTTTTTTTGCATATTACCTGATGTGTCATGAGTCCTACATTGATTAAGTATGGAAATTCAATGTGGTACATAAGCCATGAGGCCTTTCCACCTATTGGATTAACTAGTATCTTGGGTTGTAGTCTCCCCATCAACTTAAGTCATAACAATTGGTACTTTCATTGAGAGTTAGGCTATGAAAAGGGCCACCCATAGACTAGATTAATGTGTAATATACTGAATACTGATATGTGAGTGAAGCTGCCAAAGGGGAAAGGGCTACCGTTATATCAGTGTCACTAGAGTGAGGTCGTCATGGCGTCGACTCTCAAATGAGGTGACAATGTTATGAGTCATATAATGAATAAGTATTAAAGTTCAATGTGGTACTTAAGCCATAAGGCTCTCCCATTTAATAGGGTAGTCTTTTGGGTTAGACTCTTTTCATTGATTTAATCCATAACATAGTGCCCCTCAAAATGGGGTCCTATAGGGTCGCCTACCCCAAACTTGACCATTGATTGAATCAATCTGTTTTAACTTTTATCAGTTTAATGATAGATCTCATTTTTAAAACAATAAAAAGAACATTTGGCTGTTGCCGAGTTTAAAGCCCTGCTGCGGTGCTGCATTATTAGAAATTCACTGTTTTGTGTTTTTTTATAAGATAAAAGTATATTGATTTAGAGTACTAGGGCACTACCAAAAAAGGACCACTTACAGACGGGTTATTACTGACGGACGGCATGGCCATCGGTAAATAAGACATTACCGACGGAAATAGACGTCTGAAATGATGAAAATGAAAAGTTTTCAACGTTACCGACGGATTGACCTGTTAAGTCTCTAAAATGTCTGTGTGCATTTCCCTAAGTTTTGATGAAAACTAAACATTGGTTAATGATTTAATTAACCTATTTTCTAGTTGCTAACCTGTCTACTTAGTGTACAGATCAGAGAATAGCAAAACTCACCTGTCTGTCTACCTAAGTAACAACCTGTCTGGATAAGCAAAAAGTCAACCTGTCTGCTGACTGGGACTGTTGACTTTGTACAAACTGGTTTCAACTTGTCTCCGCTCTGCTCTCAAACTCGTCTAAGGTTCTACGTTAAGAACTCGAAGTACAGGAAGCTTTTGGAAGCTGTCCCCTCAGGCAGAAGACTCTGAATCTCTCTCTCACGCTTATCAAGAAATTCAGAGGTGCTCTCTCTCAAGCAACCTAGGAAGTCAGAGACAAACTTCCAGTTAAAGAATGTTCCCAACATGCTTTATTCCCTAGTACTTTCGGTTATTACACAAGAAGGGAAATGTACTCTGCAAAAGTACAAAAGCATTATGCACACCTCTAATTTGGCTACTACACGATGCATAAAGCCATTATCCTTCATGTTAGAGTACAACCAACGTCTCCATTGCATTAATGGCTGCCCAGAACGACTATATTGCATTTAATGAAGCTCTGCTTGAAGCCATTGTTGCAAGGAATGTCTCTAACGGATATTAAATGTTTGAAGGCTATAAATACAGAAGTTATTGAAGATGAACACATCAGAGATTACAAAGCATTAAAGAGCCATTACTCTGTTCATTCTTTCTATCTGTATTCTTCAATCATTTGAAGTTATTACGCAGACTTTCCTAAGCTTTACATTTAAACCACTCTCTGAGTGTTAGTGAAAGATATGTCTGTTTGTAATTGTATTTATTACAAACCAAACTCTCAAACAAATCTGAGTGAGCCTGACGAGGCTAGGTGTGCAAAGAATACTTGTCTTGGAGCCTGAAGAGGCTAGGTGTGCAAACAATACTTGGAGTCTGTAACCTGATCAGTTATAGTGGATAAATCTTGGTGCTGCCAAGGACTGGACGTAGCTCTTTGTGTTAAAGAGTGAACCAGGATAAATCACTGTGTTAATCTCTCTTCCCTTAATCTCTTTAGTTGTTTTGATTATATATCATCTGCATTCTAACTAAGGGGTTAAAACTGTTTTTATCAAGATTTTTTCATCTGTATGCTTGTGTTGTTTTCTGAGAAAAATACAACAGACAGGTGACCTGTCTGTCACCTGTCCGAACTTAGCTTCTGTATGCGAAAAGTTTTCAACTAAATTTTAATTTCTGATAAACACAATTCAACCCCCCTTCTCGTGTTTATAGTTGTCTATTTCAGTTGGTATCAGAGCTCAGCCTCTGGGTTGAGCATCTAACAGTGTAGAGGTAAAAGGTCCTGAAGAATAGACATGACTGCTGGAGCTAGTGGAAGTCACCAGACTGAAGGAGCCTCCTTAACCAGACCTCCATTCTTCATTGGAGAAAACTACAACTATTGGAAAGATAGATTTCAATGGTTCATTCTATCTACAAACTCTGATCTCTGGGATGTCATTACAGATGGTCCTTTCATTCCTAAAAATGATGACAACACTGACAAGCCAAAAGCTCAGTGGACCCCTGCGGAAAAGACAAAGTGGGAGCTGAATCACAAAGCCAGATACAATATCATTTGTGTTCTCAGTCCTGATGAATTTGAAAAGGTCTGTGCCTGTGATTCTGCCAAAGAAATATGGGACACCTTAGCCGTCACACATGAAGGAACAGCTAAAGTCAAAGAATCAAAGATTGCCACACTTGTCAGAAAGTATGAACTGTTTCTCATGGAGGAAGGAGAATCTGTTGCTCAGATGATAGGAAGATTCCAAACTATCATCAATGGCCTAAAGTCTCTTGGCAAAGTTTACTCTAATGCTGAGAAGGTTGGAAAGATACTAAGGAGCCTGCCTAAGCAGTGGAGACCCTTGGTAACTGCTATCTCTCAAGCCAAGGATCTTACCACCTTGACTATGGATGAACTTCTTGGTACATTCACTGTTCATGAGCAAGAACTTGGAGATGAAATCTCAACAAAGAAGGGCAAGTCAATTGCTCTGAAGGCTGATCAAAAGTCTTCAAAAGCTTCTAAAGTTTTGAAGGCAGACGAGTCATCCAGTGATGCTGACCTGTCTGAACCCGAGGATTCTGAAAGTGATGAAGAATTATCTCTCCTAACCAGAAAGATAAAGCTTCTCTTACAGAAAAAGAAGTTCAGAAAGGATAAGCCATTTAGAAGGTTCAACAAGGACAAGAACTTCAAAGAATCCACCTCAACAGACAAGAACTCAATTGTCTGCTATGAGTGCAAGAAGCCAAGTCACATCAAAGTAGAATGTCCTCAACTCAAGAAAGCTTCTTTTAAGAAGTTCTTCAAAAAGAAGAAGAAAGGGGTGATGGCTACTTGGGAAGATCTGGAGTCAACATCTTCTGATGAAGAGACAGAGGAAGAAGCAAATCTCTGTCTGATGGCCAACACCGACTCAGATTCAGATAATGAGGTAAATTCTGACTATGAGGAATTACTTGATGCTTATGAGGAATTGCTGGAAGAATCCAACTGCTTATCTAAGGCTTTCAAATCTCTTAAGAGAGATCATGTTAAGCTCCTAAGTGAGCATAAACAGAAATCTCTAGAGTGTGAGAAATTTGCCAAAGAGAACAGTGAGCTGAAGACTGAAAAGTCTAATGAAGCTCAGATCTCTAGTGATACATCATAGTCTGAAGAAGTTGAAAAACTTCAACAGAAAGTGGAAGAGCTCACTTCTGGTCTTGCCAAATTTGTTAATGGTAGAGATAATCTGACCAAGCTGTTTGGCTGTCAGAGGCACTCCCTTAACAAAGAAGGTATTGGATATGTCCATCAGACACATCATAAAGTATCAACTAAACACTCTAAAGTGTCTACTACATCTACTTCTATTAAATCCATACATGTCTGTAATTTCTGTGGAAAGACTGGACATATTATGTCTAAGTGTCTTCATAAGAAAAGAAGGAAGTCTTCACAGACTCCTAGAACTAACAGAAAAGGACCCAGAAAACTATGGGTATCTAAAGATCAAATAATCTCTGTTGCAGATGTCCTCAATAGCACAAAGAAAACACCACTGCTGGTACCTGGACAGTGGTTGCTCGCGACATATGACAGGAGAAAGGTCTATGTTCCTAGACCTCCAACTTAAGAAAGGAGGACATGTGGCATTTGGTGGAAATCAGACAGGGAAGGTTATAGGAATTGGTACTATTGGTGGTAAACCTCCTCTTCCCTCTATATCAAATGTTCTTATGGTTAAAGGATTAAAACACAATTTGCTAAGCATAAGTCAATTATCTGACAGTGGATTTGATGTCTCCTTTACCAAGGATTTATGTATAGTTAAAGATCTCAGTGGCAAAACCCTCTTTTCAGCTAAAAGGCAACAAAATCTGTATAAGATTGAACTGACTGATCTGTCAGATCAAAGTGTAACCTGTCTGATGTCTAAAGAGGATGAAAGATGGTTATGGCATAAGAAACTATGACATGCTAGTATGAAACTAATTTCAAAATTAAAAAGGGATAACCTTGTGAGAGGATTGCCTGATATTAGTTTTAAGAAAGATGTTTTGTGTGATACATGTCAGAGAGGTAAACAAGTAAAATCAAGTTTCAAATCTAAAAACCAAGTATCAACCTCTAGACCTCTTCAGTTGTTACACATGGATCTGTTTGGACCAGTTAGTGTTGCTAGCTTGGCTGGAAGGAAATATGGATTTGTCATAGTTGATGACTACTCTAGATATACTTGGATACTCTTCTTAACCCACAATCATGAGTCTTTTAAGGCTTTCTCTGTATTCTGTAAAAGAGTACAAAATGAGCAGGGTTTCTGTATTTCTACTCTTAGAAGTGACCATGGGGGAGAATTTGAAAATGAGCAGTTTAGACAGTTCTGTGAGGAGAATGGAATCTCTCACAATTTCTCTGCACCTAGAACTCCTCAACAAAATGGAGTGGTTGAGAGAAAGAACAGATCTCTGCAAGAGATGGCTAGATCTATGCTCAATGAGAATAATCTCCCTAAATACTTCTGGGCAGAAGCAGTAAACACAGCTTGTTATGTACAAAACAGAATACTCATTAGGCCTTTTCTAAAGAAGACACCTTATGAACTGTGGAAAGGAAAAAGCCCCAACATTTCTTACTTCCATGCATTTGGTTGTGAATGCTTCATTTTAAATACCAAGGATCAACTTGGAAAGTTTGACTCTAAAACAGACAAAGGTATCTTTTTGGGATACTCTGAAATGTCTAAAGCTTTTAGAATTTACAATTCTAGAACATCTGTTATTGAAGAATCTGTTCATGTCAAATTTAATGATAGCTTAAAGACTGATAAGGAATTATCAGATCTAGAAGATGATCTTGCAGGTCTTAATATAAACAAGTCAGAAGATCAACAACCTGACTTAACCAAATCAGAACCTGAAGCAGAACCAGACAGACAAGTGGAGCAGACAAGTCAACAGACAAGTCAAGATCTTCTTGAAAGAGACTGGAAATTCAAAGCTCATCATCCTAAGGATCTCATTATTGGAAATCCCTCAGAAGGAGTGAGAACCAGATTTACTTTAAGAGAATCAAGCAATGTGGCTTTTATGTCAGAAATAGAGCCAAAGCACATTGAAGAAGCTCTTGATGATGAAAGCTGGATTCTTGCTATGCAAGAAGAACTCAACCAGGTCACCAGAAATGATGTCTGGACACTTGTCTCCAAGCCCAAAAACAAGTCTGTCATTGGAACAAGATGGGTCTTCAGAAACAAGTTGGATGAAGATGGCAAAGTTGTCAAAAACAAGGCAAGGTTAGTAGCTCAAGGCTATAACCAACAAAAAGGTATTGACTATACTGAAACCTTTGCACCTGTAGCTAGAATAGAAGCTATTCGCATTCTAATGTCATATGCTGCACAACACCAAATCACTCTTTTTCAAATGGATGTGAAAAGTGCTTTTCTCAATGGAATAATTGAAGAAGAAGTTTATGTTAAACAACCCCCTGGTTTTGAGGATACTGATAAACCAGATCATGTTTTTAAACTTAAAAAAGCATTATATGGTTTAAAACAAGCACCTAGGGCATGGTATGATAGATTAAGTTCTTTTCTTATGCATAATGGTTTTACAAGAGGACAAGTAGATACTACTCTGTTTAAGAAAAGTTCTAAAGAGAACTTCATTATAGTCCAAATATATGTTGATGATATTATTTTTGGAGCAACTAATGAAAAGCTGTGCAAGGATTTTTCAAAGCTGATGCAAGCAGAATTTGAGATGAGCATGATGGGAGAATTGAAGTTCTTCCTTGGTTTACAAATCAAACAGACAAGTGATGGAATCTACATCCATCAACAAAAGTATATCAAGGAAATGCTTAAGAAGTACAAAATGGAAAGTGCTAAACTTATGAAAACTCCTATGGAAACCAATGCAAAACTAAGTAAAGATGATGAAGGTAAAAAGGTAGACCAAACTGTCTACAGAGGTATGATTGGATCTCTACTGTACTTAACTTCAAGCAGACCTGATATTCAATTTAGTGTCTGCATGTGTGCTAGATTTCAATCTTAAAGCTGTTAAGAGAATATTTAGATATTTGCTTGGTACTACTAATCTTGGTTTGCTATATTTGAGAACTAAAGAATACAGATTAGTGAGATTCTGTGATGCTGATTTTGCTGGAGATAAAATAGAAAGAAAAAGCACCAGTGGAGGATGCCACTTCATTGGAGCAATTTTAGTCTCTTGGTCAAGCAAAAGGCAGACAACTATTGCTCTATCTACTGCTGAAGCAGAATATATCTCCGCTGCTAGTTGTTGCTCTCAACTTTTATGGGTAAAACATCAACTTGAGGATTACTCTATTTTTGAGCATAATATATTTGTATGGTGTGATAATTCCAGTGCTATTTGCTTAACCAAAAATCCAATTCAGCATTCTAAGGCTAAGCATATAGAAATCAAACATCACTTCATAAGAGATTATGTTCAGAAAGGTATCTTTGATATTAAGTTTGTTAAAACTGAAAATCAATGGGCTGATATCTTCACTAAGCCTTTAGCAGAAGAAAGATTTTTATTTATTAGAGATAATTTAAACATGCATTGCATTGCATTGTTGAATGAAATGTCCGAGTTTTTGAACTGTCTATGCTACCTGTCTTATAGCTTTATATCACCTGTCTGTGATTACCTGTCTGACTCTGCTGAGTCACTATGCTGAAACTCAACAGTTTTATTAAAATGGTTATTATCTATTTAATACCATTTGTTAATCTGAAGCTAATCATGGGCACGGCAATTTTTATCTCGAAACCATGTTTTCATTTTGTCTTAGTGGGCGCTACAATTCCCAACAAAAATCATGCCGTTTTGAATTAAAAATGTCTTATTTCTCTCTCCTGCTTTTATTGCTTTAACAGGCAATTTTTCAGAAAGATTCAAACTTTATCTTTTTTAAAATCCCTAAAGTCTTTCTATCTTCGTCTTCCTCTCGTTCAAACCCTTCTCTCTTCCAAAACCCTTGTAACCTCCTCTCTGAAAAATGGCATCTTCAAGGCGTCTGTCCTCAAAAGAAATTGCTGAGCAATACCAGATGAGGGTAGCTGATGTTGAGAAGATTCTTCCTGGTAAGACTGTTGATCTCCAACAGATGAAGAAATGGGGAATGAATGTCACTGAAGAGTTGGAATACTCTAAGTGGACAGCCTTCTTTGATATCAAGGAGCTTGTTCATCCCAAGCTTGTCAGAGACTTCTGGAGGAATGCTGTGGTCATCATCAGTGTGATTGATGGAACCAAGAGCTTCAAGGCTCAAATGTCATCTGATGTCACCCTCCAGTTCCCTATTGGATCTTTGGAGTTGGCAACAAGATGTCCAAGGATTGGAACTGCCTTTAAACCTGACTGGGAAGATCAGGTAGGAGCTGAAAATGTGAATATTGTTGTGTATGGAGTTCCCAACCCTGAGAACAAGAAGCCTGTCTGCATGGTGCCCAAGTGCAGGTTCTTGCATAAGTTGCTGCTGGAGTGTGTGATGCCAAGAAAAGGATCACGAGACAATGTGACCAAGATGGACAGATTTGCTCTGTACCACTTGATTCACAAAATCAAGATAGACATCAATGACCTCATCTACATGTATCTTGAGTCTCTAATCAGAAGGACAAACATGCCTACCTACCCTTATGGAATGCTGCTGACAAGGGTGTTCAGAAACAAGTTGTTTGTTCCAACTGATGTCCATTTTGTGGACATGGCTCTACCCATAGACAAGAAGGTCCTGTCTATGATGGGGATTGAAGGAATCCCTCTGGAGGATAAAGAAGAAGACAAGAAGAAGAAGAAGAAGAAGCCTGCTGCTGAGCAGAAGCAGAAGGAGAAAGTAGAAGAACCAGTGATTCCACTGGTGAATCAGAGGTTCCAATCTCTGAGAGGATCTGGAAACCTGCTGGAAAGGTGGCCAGACAAGACCAGAGGCCTGAGGAACCCTCAGCTTCTGAAGAATCTGCTGAGACTGTTGAGCCTCTCAGGTTCAAACTGAAGAAACCCTCTCTCAAGAGGAAGACCAGTGAGGCTGGGAAATTTGGTGTGGCTTCTGCACAACCCACCAAGAAGAGAAGGCTGGTGAAGACCTTTACCAAGGTCAGACAAGTGGAGTCTGAACCTAGTAAAGAGGAAGCATCTGCTCAGGGGGAGCAGACATCTCCACCTTTAGAGGAGCCAAAGGAAATTAAACCTCTTGATTTGGGAATCATTCCCATAAAAAGAAGGTCAGGCTACCCTATGCCTTTGGTGGCCATTGCTGGAAGGGAAGAAATCCCTGCAGAAGAACCTATTGTTGTTGCTGCTGCTGCAACTTCTGCTGACCTGTCAGATGGGACTCAGACAATTGATCATCCTGAAGCTACTGCTCTGTCCCCTTCAAGGAAGAAGACAAGACTCTTTGAAGATCAGTTTTTCACCTTTCCTTCTGCACCATCCTCTCCCCTTCACCAAGGTAATCCTAGTTCTGTCGTTTCCTCCCCCTCTGCCTTCTTTGTTAATCCTTTGTCAGTTGCCTCCCCTTTCCATTCACCTGTCTCTTCTCACCCAACCCAAACATCTTTTGATGTTGTGTCTGATATATGTCAGTTCACAGTTGTTCACAGGGACTCAACTCCCAAAGAACAATCTGGCATATCATCAAGACTGTTTGTGAGTGATCTGCAATCTCTGATGACTGCAAGTGTCTCTCACTTATCTGTCATTCCCTCTCCTCCACCTCATATTCTTAACTTTTGTAGGGAAATTCTCTTTTGTCCCCCTACTGTTGTGTTCATTAGAACATTGGAAGGATCTCATTATCCTGCCTCTGTTGTAATGTTACCTTCTAGGTCTAGGTATTTCTTTCTTTTGATAACAGGGTCAAATTCGTTTTTCTGCCATATAGACTCTCTCTTACCCTTACCTCCATCTGTCTTAGCTAATCAACCTCTTCCCCCTCCTATTCAAATTAGAGTCACTCGTCTGTCTCTATGTGAAAGACTCTCCTGTGTCTTTCCTTCTCTTGATACTGACCTAGTCAGAATCAAACCTTTGTTTAAATTAGCTTTTCTTCCTTTGTTTTATTTCAGAACCATTCATCAGTATTTCTTTCCTCATTTCTCCTCACCCTTCTCTGTACCTAAGGCACCCCCAGTTTTAGCCTTACCCTGGTATCCAAACCCGTCTGCTGCTTCAACCAGCCTGTCTACAGAAGCCTCCTCCTCTCAGATGGTGGATTTAAATAGCTTCAATCTTCTTAAGGCTGAGCTAGAAGAAGTCAGAAGACAATTGGATGTAGAAAGGCATGCTAGGCTGCTGTTAGAAAAGAAAGTTGATTCCTTGTATCTTCTTTTTAATCAGTCTAGATAGTTATGTGTAGAAACTGCCTTGTAAATGAGAAGCTTATGATGAATAAAAAATAATTTTCACTTATCTCTTTACTATTTCTCTGTGCTGGTATCTGTCTGTCCCTTTTTGTTGCTGACAAAAGGGGGAGAAAAATGTAAGATGATTAGGAGAAATATATGAGATGATTAAGAAGGTTGCTAAATGCTAAGTACTCTGAAGAAAATATAAGTTGGGTAAAATTGAAATTTTAATTCTCTGATTCTCTGATATTTTGAACTTAAGACTGCTGCATATTGCTCTGATACTGTTAATTGAACTCAATTGCACCTGTCTGCATAGACAGAAAATCTCAACCTGTCTACTTTCTATTATTTTATAAGTTGATATTTTCTAAGGTTCATTAAATAATCTGAATGTTTGTCATCATAAAAAAGGGGGAGATTGTTAAGTCTCTAAAATGTCTGTGTGCATTTTCCTAAGTTTTGATGAAAACAAAACATTGGTTAATGATTTAATTAACCTATTTTGTGGTTGCTAACTTGTCTACTTAGTGTATAGATCAGAGAATAGCAAAACTCACCTGTCTGTCTACCTAAGTAACAACCTATCTGGATAAGCAAAAAGTCAACCTGTCTGCTGACTGGGACTGTTGACTTTGTACAAATTGGTTTCAACCTGTCTCCGCTCTCCTCTCAAAGTTGTCTAAGGTTCTACGTTAAGAACTCGAAGTACAGGAAGCTTTTGGAAGCTGTCCCCTCAGACAGAAGACTCTGAATCTCTCTCTCACGCTTATCAAGAAATTCAGAGGTGCTCTCTCTCAAGCAACCTAGGAAGTCAGAGACAAACTTCCAGTTAAAGAATGTTCCCAACATGCTTTATTCCCTAGTACTTTCGGTTATTACACAAGAAGGGAAATGTACTCTGCAAAAGTACAAAAGCATTCTGCACAACTCTGATTTGGCTACTACATGATGCATAAAGCCATTATCCTTCATGTTAGAGTACAACCAACATCTCCATTGCATTAATGGCTGCCCAGAACGACTATATTGCATTTAATGAAGCTCTGCTTGAAGCCATCGTTGCAAGGAATGTCTCTAACGGATATTAAATGTTTGAAGGCTATAAATACAGAAGTAATTGAAGATGAACACATCAGAGATTACAAAGCATTAAAGAGCCATTACTCTGTTCATTCTTTCTATCTGTATTCTTCAATCATTTGAAGTTATTACGCAGACTTTCCTAAGCTTTACATTTAAACCACTCTCTGAGTGTTAGTGAAAGATATGTCTGTCTGTGCAAAGAATACTTGTCTTGGAGCCTGAAGAGGCTAGGTGTGCAAATAATACTTGGAGTCTGTAACCTGATCAGTTATAGTGGATAAATCTTGGTGCTGCCAAGGATTGGACGTAGCTCTTTGTGTTAAAGAGTGAACCAGGATAAATCACTGTGTTAATCTCTCTTTTCCCTTAATCTCTTTAGTTGTTTTGATTATATATCATCTGCATTATAACTAAGGGGTTAAAACTGTTTTTATCAAGCTTGTTTTCATCTGTATACTTGTGTTGTTTTCTGAGAAAAATACAACAGACAGGTGACCTGTCTGTGTAACCTTTTTACACCTGTCCGAACTTAGTTTCTGTGTGTGAAAACTTTTCAACTAAATTTTAATTTCTGATAAACACAATTCAACCCCCCTTCTCGTGTTTATAGTTGTCTATTTCATGACCGTCGATAATGTTACCGACGGCTATTCCGTCGCTAAAACCAGTCGGTAATGGAGGCGGGAAGGGAAAATTATTGGCGCGAGATTTACCGATGGAAATTCCGTCAGAAAAGGTGGCGATGTTACCAAAGGAATGTCCGTAGAAAAGTGTAGGTTATATTACCGATGGAAAAAGTCGTCGGAAACCTTTAATGTCCGTTGGAAAATTTCTAATAAACCAGCATCGAAACCCTCCTCCCCTCCCCCCCAACTTTCCTTTTCTCTTCTTTCACACTATCAGAGCTCTCTGTTCTCGCCTCCCACCGCACCACCTCCGGCCTCACCCCTTCCTCCGCGCACCTCCGGCTCCCTCACCCCTTCCTCTCTTTGCTTCTCCTCACTATCTTCCCCTCTCTCTCATTTCCCCCCTCACTATCACCACCCGCCTCCACCGCACTACCAATGCGCCTCAACCGACCGACCACCGCACAGAGAGTACCACAAAAGGAGCCACCACTGTGCACCTCATGTTTGTACATTTTCCTTAAATATCTTAACTGAGAACTTTTTTTGGATTGGAATTTGCAATATGCCATTGTTACTGGATAGTTGGTGTGCTACATTAGGGAATTAGTTGGTTTGTACGTTACTGGATAGTTGCTCATTAGTTGGTTTGTACATTAGGGAGGTCTGTACAATAGGGAGTATTTTTGGTTTGTTCATTAAGGAGGTTTGTAACTGGATTTTGGAATTAGTTGCGCGCTATATGAAAAGTGTCATGCCCATTTGAGTTGATTTGCTTAGATGTTCCTACTGGCCTAGAATCTGTATAATATTAGATTTAATCTATTCATTTGCTCCACACTACCCATTATGTTTATACAATGGGTGTGGTGAGCTTCAGTGTTTTTTTACATTTATATTATATGTTATTATTATAGTTTAACAACATAATGTTTTTAATGTATTGATCGCAGGAGGAGTTCACTACCAGGTTTAGTCAGGTAGCGTCCGAGGCTACCTCTTGCTCCGGTGCCTCTGATCCTTCCTAGTTGGACCCCAAGGCTGAGCGACTATAGACCTAGGTGTGGGTTGATGTGGCTGGCAGGAAGAAGAAGGGGTGGATTTACGGTACTAGGAGCCTAACTTGTACCATCCGTCGGTGGACGTCGAGCTTGATCATTCGGGAGCCTACATCCTCTAGCTCATAGGACACGGAGGAGGTGCAGCGACTGAGGCAGGAGGTGCAGCAGCAGAGGGAGGCGAACGACCGCATGAAGCAGCAGATGAAGTCCTTCTCTAAGGTGATGACCGCTGTGCTCGATTTGCTCCCACCCGAGAGGCGCAACGCTCTGCAGGTGGTCCTCCAGACCAGCCAGTCGTCCCCTTCTACCAGTCCACCTCCATAGCAGCATGATGCCGGTGTGTCTTCTCAGCCGCAGCATGATGGTCATCTTACGCCGGTGAACTCCCCCCGCCAGGACGACGATAAGGGTTATTATGATGATGGTTATTAGGATAATTATAGTTGTAGGGTTTTGTAACTGTTGGGTTAATTATGTATGGATCGATATTGAATTTGTTTTATGTTTTCATTTTATTTTAATTTTAATTTAATTACTTTTTAATTTTATTTGTAATTTCAATTAATAAAATAACAAATTAATAAATTAATTAAAATAAAATAATAATTAATAATTAAAATAAAAATAAGTTTTAATATTAAAATATAAAAAGTTAACAATTAGAATAATATAAAATTAATTATTAATAATTAAATCAAAATAAAATAAAAAGGTCAATTAAAAATAATAAATAACAATTAAAATAAAATTAATTAACTTTAATAAAAAAAAATTCAATTACGGACGGAAGTTTCCGTTGTAATGTAGGATCCGTATTACCGACGGAAATGTCCGTCAGTAAATCCCTCAGACACTTACCGACGGACAGTTTCGTAAGTAGTTGGGCAACCCCCCTGCCAAGTTACCGACAGATCGTGCCAAATCCGTCAGAAACCCTTACCGATGAGCTCATAACCGACGGACACGTGGCCTTCGGTAATCACCCAGTACCGATGGCGTTTTGGCCATCGGTAATCAGCGTTTTTTTTGTAGTGGGGATACTCTAACCCATATACAAAGAGATCCAAAGAGAGAGCTAGCTAATGTAAATAAAATACTGCTACAATTTTGCTCACAATATTACCTTTACACAACCCATTCCCCCATATATTTTCAACCCAAAACCAAAAAACACATATACGTTTAGGGATGTTAACGGGGCAGGGCGGGGGCGGGGAGTACTCTCCCGTTCCCCATCCCCGTCCCCGCCCCTATTCCCCAGTCCCCGATCCCCGCCGAGGGGAGTTTTTCTCCCCTGTCTCCGTCCCCGCGGATCCCCGCAGATCCCCAAGGGTACCCCGAAAATTCATAAAGAATTTGTAAAACAATAAATTAAAATCCAATAAAATTCAAAAAAGTATTAAATTTAATACTATCTACAACCAGTAAACCATTATGTTAGGTAATCTAGCTTTACACCAGAATAAAAAGACAGCATTAGCCTCCCACCAATATGAAATTTCGTGTACAAAATTAAGACCAAGGCATATTAAACAGCCCCTAAACAGGACCTTCGATGGAAAGCCAATTCCTATTTCCATAAAGTTAATTAAAAAGAAAGAATGATATTGGTATGATTTATTTTAGATAGTTAATATAAGCACCTAACAATGGAGGTATGTGCCTCTAATTGCAAGAATAAGAGTAAAGCAGGAACAACAGATAGCAACACCAATACAGGAACACACACCTATGGTACACACAGGAACCATAAAGAAACCTAACCTAGAACACAACAGATCAAAAGGCTAAACGAGGTACACACAGGAACAACAAAACCAGTACAACAGAGCAGTAAGTGCATCAATATACAAGGAATAAAAACATAGAAACATTAAACATAAAGGCATTAGATCTCGCATCTCCTGAGCAACGCTTTAAACCTGCAGAGACGCGAGTAGATGAGCAGAGACGGCCGGTGGCGTGCGGTGGTCGGTCGACGAGTAGATGCAGATAATCGCAGTGTCAAGTAGACGCGAGCGGCGAAACCAACAGAAGCGGCGAGAAGATACGAGCAAACGCTAGCAGACGCGACAGTGTGCTGTGGGCCTGGTTGTCAGGGATGCGGCAGTGTGCGGTGGGTCTAGCCGTCTACGGTGCCGCGTAGAGCACTAAGGAGCTAGGGTTACCATGAGTCAAAATGTTAAAGGAAAATGAATCAATATGAAAACATCATCAGTTAAAAAAATAAATATGAAAACATCATCGAATCTGGACTCTTCTTTTCTTTAAAAAAAATGTATATTAGTTTTTTTTCTCTCTAATTAGACATAAAAAGACAAAAAAACATTTAGTTATACTATAATATATATTAAGGATAATTATGTAATTTACACGGGGCGAGGGGAATGGTCCCCGTCCTTGTCCCCGAATTGACCACAAGGGGATTTTCTCTCCCATCCCTGTCCCCACGGGGAAACCCACCCCATTAAATCCCCAAAATTAGTATCCAGTAAGCATCATCCCTAGCAAAGCATAGCAAAGCATTTGGTCATACTTTTGATGAAATATTATTTTGTCATATATTATTTTAAAATATTATTTGGTCAACACCGCGGGGGAAGGATTATTATAAATTAATTAATAGTAACAAGATCAAAATGGTTGTTGTCCTCAAAAATAAAAAATAAAAAAAAATATCAAAATGGTTGTTATGTTGATCCTACAAGTACCTGTCCCGAAACCAAATGGGATCTTGACTCCCATCACCTACGTTAGTCTCCACACAAGACCTACACGGTGCATGACTTTTTTCTATTGAATGTCAGTGTGGTTCAATTTTGATATCGGTTATAATGTTTATGGGTTTGGGTATTTTTTACCTCTTAATAATATTATTTTGCTTATAAAAAACACATCTATATTCATATTATTTTATATTTTTATAATTTTTACTAAATTTAATTGTAAAAAATGTTTATTTATTTATGAAAAATGTTCAAAAATATTATATAAATAGTATAATTTAGATACACGTTATTTTTTATACACTAAAATTCTGTTGTGGATAAATGCGAGAGACATATTTGAAAATGGTATGCCTAGAATTTTCCTACTGTGGTATTTGCCAATCCCAAAATATTTTTATTTATCAAACGATTTACTGATTTAGTAAAAGGGTTTGTCAGTGCGCGTAAAAGCTAAAGAATTTTGTTAAATTCATTCATTTTCAAATAGTGAACCCATTCCATAAAGTAATAGCTAATTAAGGAAGTGGTTTCTGTGTTTGACTAAACTTTTTTATTAAGTGCAACTTTTCGGTGTTTGACTAACTTGATTCACGGTTTAATTTAAGCTTTGACATGACCTTAACACATAAATCAGATCATATGAATCTCCCACATAGCATCATTCAAATATTTTCAATTCATAATTCAAGGAAAGCTTACCTAAATTCTTAAGGAAATTGTTAACAAAAAACACATTAATTCCCCTCCAACTCAGAAACCGTTGACAGCGTTCAAACATATATACCTACTATCCCATTTTTCTAAACGTTTGCTAACGATGTTTCCACGAAAATTTAGTGAAATCGAATCACAATATACAACCCAAAGAAGGAGTAATTAAGAGCACGACACGACTTGTCTACTTGGTCATCAAATTGTATAACTCAATTTATCTTCCCATGCATGCACGGTCAATTTTATTTGGGTATCTCTTCACATTATGATTATGTCATATATACATGTGTGGTAATTGAAAAATGTACGTAGTTTCCCTCTTAATTACTATCAAATTACTCGGTTCCTTCTTGGAATGTTGACAAGTGGCGAAGTATCGTTATAAATACCCTAGCTATTTGGGTATTGGAAGCTATCCAAAGACATAAGTGTGAGACAAAAGTAACTCCTTATTAGCCAAAAGTCCTTTATTATCAGAATGAGCTCCAACAATACCAACATTCCAAAGTCTCTATGTCCTACAAGGCCTCCACCTCAGCCTCAGGGCAGTAGCTCCGGGGGTACGAAGGCACCAACTACGAAGGACATATTTTATCCCAAGAATAGATGATGCCAATAATGAAAGGTATTTGTAATATTAGATCTAAAACCCTTTTGATTTCCTTCTTAATTCAAAATAAAGATTATGTCTTGGGCTACAAATTGCTTCATAAAAATTAATTAAGTGCCTTTCAATATACTTTTGTTTATCAAAAAAATAAAATAAAATTAAGTGCCTTGCTTATTTTGTTTTGGTCTTGTAGCAGGTTTACGTAGAAGGGGAATGGATTATGGAGGCATGTTCGAAGCTATATATGGTTGACCGGATTCATTTATATATGATTACTACTTAATATGTTTGTTTTTGGTTCTTGTACTTTGGTTTCCCGTTAATTTGTTTGCTTCCAATAATTGAGATTAGAAGTGCATAGTTCATAATCTCTATTTATACATGTAATGAATAGTGCTTTGTATGTTTTGGTTTGTTGTAATCATTGAAATTAGAGTAATATTGAACTGACATGCAGAACTTGTAATAATAAAGTTTATGAGTTTTTCAGTAAGTCAAACCATGTGATGGTGATTAACAAGCTAAAATCAATATCCTTTATATCTAGGATTCAAATCTCCTATTCTTATTTCCACTTTTCAGTTCTAATTTATTTTTTTAACTAATAACCTGTTACTAAGTTATATATATGGCGTTTAATTAGTAATAATTTTCTCTTCATTTTTACTATTTAAAATCATCATTTATATTGGGTTAACATAATTAAAGAAAAAGGTCGTGACCCCAAGGCGTATTGCTGTTGGAAGGCGATCTGTGTTCTAAAAGTCCGAATCATGATGATATATGCCACAAACGAAAATGACTTAACTATATTATTATTCGGTACCTAAATTATTTAGTCATATACTGAAAAGTATGAGAATATTGGGAAAAAGTTCAATAGAAAATTTGACTCCCTATATCTAGGAACAGTTAAAATCCAAAAGCTAAAATTATCACAGTCGACAAAAACTGTTGGTTTTTTAACCCTTGTAGTATTTGTCTATGGTTATTTATCCCTTATGAAAAAATCTAACCTTGGGGTTAAGGAAAAATAAAATGGGATGGTAAAGCATGATCCAAGACACCATATATATTATTGTAATATGTTAATTAAAACTTAACTGGATGTTTTTTATGAGACTATAAGAATCACCATTGGTGATTTCATCATCCATAGAATAAGGTCTAACTTTTCCTTAAGATATCCTTATTCATTTTTAAAATAACAATTATTATCATTAATAAACCGGAGGCTAGGAAATTTATAAATTCATTTTCTCATTCCGTAAAGCAAAACATAATAAAATATTTGGAGTTTAATTTAGAGGGGGAGAGTCTACCTCAATTGTCCACTATAAAAGACTTTGACGCTATACAATAAGTTTCTGTTTAACGTTGAAACGGTAGAGAGGATTCTAACATTAATAACTACTCTACCACCCCTTAACATAAATCAAAGCCGCGTTTCGCAATTGATATCTTCCCCGAAATTGAGTGAATTGAAATCTAAAACCCAAAGAAGAGATAGGCCTTCTTGAAAGATCTACACGTAACTAATAAGTCCCCAATGGCAATGTGTATAGCATTCAAGAAGACGTTTATGGTGGGGTGGTTCCCTATTTTATTTTTTTTACAGTACAATATTTATTTTACTTAAAAATTTGGAATTAAAATAATAAAAAAATTGTACTGAAGCGCGTACGAAAACTTAAAATAGGTGATGCCACAACAACCAATTAATATGGCGCAACGCATCTTGAATTTGGTCGGTACGTAACCAGTGCCTTTTGGACGTTATCAATTGATAATTGGTTTTCCACGCCGAAATAAAGACTGAATCAGAATATATTTTCAATTGGTTCCAAATCATGCATGATAGGTTAGCGCCGTCGAAGATCGTCGCCAATTTCAATGATGTAAACTAACTAACGTTCCGTAGTAGTCAGTCCCCATTACTGATGTCACTTTGTAAAGCACAGCAGCACGGAACGGTCCGCCATGTTCGAAACCACTCGGTAGATTGTGGTGGCTCTCATGCACATGGCTATTAATAGTAATGATTTTTTTAACTTGTACAATTTTGTACATGTTAAGAAATCAAAAGTAGAAATGTTATGTTGAAAGTTGTGTATTTAATTTCTTGAAAATTAAAAAGTCATTATTTCCAATATAACATTTCTATTTTATGCTTTCTTAACATGTGTAAAGTTGTACCGGTTAGAAAAATCCTAATAGTAATATTAAAAGGTTGTAATTTATTTTTCATATTAACTATTATTTAATTGATGGTTGAAATCATTGTTGTTAGCTATAAAAGCACGTGTAGTTTTCATTCATTTCAATTCAATGTAACAACTTCTTGGCTCATCAAGATTAATAAGTTTTCTTCGTTAACTACATTTCATTGTTGTTATATTTACTTCTCTAGTTTTCAACTGAGTTTATCTGGCGCTTCTGCATAATATTGTTCTTATACCTTAACAAGTGGTATCTAGAGCCATTATTCAGTTGGAAATTTAAGATGTCTACCATTACCAAATTTGACATTGAGAAGTTTGATGGCAATATTAGTTTTTCAATTTGGCGAGTCCAAATGAAGGTCGTTCTTACACAGAACGGATTGAAGAAAGTTTTAGATGGAAAGTCAAAGAAACCGACTTCCATGACCGATGAGCAATGGGATGAGTTGGATGATAAGGCGCTTTCTACAATCCAACTTTGCTTGTCCAAGGAGGTTCTTCGTGAAGTAGTCAGTGAAGTTACCGCTGCAGAATTATGGCTGAAATGAGAGTCTTTATATATGACTAAGAGCCTCGCAAACAAGCTTCGTCTCAAGGAGCGATTATATACAATCCGTATGGCTGTAGGTACTTCTATTCAATCTCATCTTAATGAGTTTAATTCAATTATTATGTATCTTGAAAATAATGACATAAAGATTGATGACGAAGATAAAGCTATATTATTGGTTGTCTCTTTGCCTTCTACCTACAAACAATTCAAAGAAATCATGTTGTACGGCAACAATGGTACTTTATCTTTTGAAGATGTTAAATCTAATTTATTGTCCAAGGAAAAATTTGATTTAGAAGCTCATTCTGAGGACAAGGGTGAAGGTTTGAATATCAGAGGTAGAACTCAAGAAAAAAGGAGTACCAGTAGCAAAAAATCAAGGTCCAAATCTAGGGGGCCTAAAACCAACAAAACATGTCATTATTGCAAGAAATTTGGGCATGATATTTCTGATTGTTTTATCTTGAAAAAAAAAGGAAGAGAAAAAGAAGTCTCCATTACCTACTGAAGCTGCTAATATTGAAACCGACTATGACAATGACCTTTTGTTATCCGTCATTTCTTCTGAAAAAAGGAGTAAAACTGAATGGATCCTTGATTCTGGATGTACTTTTCATATGTGTCCGCATAGAGACTTGTTTACCACTTTTGAACCAATTAATAGTGGTGTTGTCTTAATGGGCAATGATGCTGAGTGCAAGGTTGTTGGCATTGGAAATATTCAGATCAAGACCGATGATGGTGTTGTCAGGACTTTGACTAAAGTTCGTTATATCCCTGACTTGAAGCAAAACTTGATTTCTCTTGGCACCCTTGAGTCTCTTGGGTGTAAATATTCAGCTGAAGGTGGAGTTTTAAAAGTATCAAAAGGTGCCCTTATTGTGATGAAAGCTAACCGGGTTGGTAGTTTAAATGTCTTGCAAGGTTTTGTTGTAACAGGTTCAGTAGCTGTATCTTCTTCCATGCCTGGCATTGATGTCACCAAATTATGGCACATGCGCCTTGGCCATATGAGTGAAAAAGGCATGCACCTTCTAAGCAAGCAAGGTCTTCTTGGCAAACATGATATTGGTAAGTTGGAGTTTTGTGACCATTGTGTTTTGGGGAAACAAAAAAGAATTAGTTTCTCTACAGCAACTCACCGTACAAGAGACGTTCTTGATTATATTCACTTGGATCTATGGGGACCTTCCAAAATTCCTTCTCATGGAGGATGTCGTTATATGATGACCATTATCGATGATTTTTCTCGCAAGGTTTGGGTTTACTTTCTGAGGCATAAAAATGAGGCCTTTGCCATTTTTAAGAAGTGGAAAACTCTTGTTGAAAACCAAACAAGGAAGAAGGTCAAAAAGTTTGGAACAGATAATGGGTTAGAATTTTGTGAAGGCGATTTTAACGACTTTTGTGCATATCATGGTATTGCTAGACATAAAACCATTCCACGCACTCCCCAGCAGAATGGCGTTGCAGAACGAATGAACAGGACTTTACTTGAGAAAGCTCGATGCATGCTCTCAAATGCTGGTTTATGGCATTGGCGTGAATTTTAGGCTGAAGCAATTTCAACTGCATGCTACTTGGTCAATCGTTCTCCACACTTGGCACTTGATTTCAAAATTCCATAAGAAATTTGGTCAGTCAGGCTACCCAGTTAATTACTCTAATTTGTAGATTTTTGGATGTCCTGCATATGCACATGTTAATGATGGCAAGTTAGCTCCTAGAGCTGTTAAGTGCATATTTCTTGGTTATGTATCTGAGTCTAAAGGATATCGCTTATGGTGTTCCGACTCTAAGTCACAAAAAGTAATTCTTAGCAGAGATGTGACTTTTAATGAAGATGCATTATTATCTGGAAAACAATCTTCTATGTCTTCTTCTACTAGTACAGGTAATTTGCAGAGTACTAATGAGAAGGTGGAGTTAGAATTGAAGTCTGCAAGTCCTAATTTCAATGTTCCTTCTTCCTCAACAAATGAGTTTAGCATTGATGATCATGATCATGATCATAATCATGACATCACTTCTCCTATTGAACCACAACAAGATGATTAATTGATTATTGTATTGCACGAGATAGACCGAGAAGACATATTAGAAGGCCAGTGAGATATGCAGATGATGATAATTTAACTGCTTATGCATTGTCTGTTGCACAAGAGGTAAATGAAGGTGTTGAGCCTACCGGCTATACTGAAGCTGTTTCTTGTGTTAATTCTTCAAAGTGGCTAGTGGCTATGAATGATGAAATTGAAAGTCTTCATAAGAATGATACTTAGGATTTGACAAACCTTCCTAAGGGAAAGAGACCATTAAGATGTAAATGGATTTACAAGAAGAAAGATGGCATTCCTGGTGTTGAAGATCCCAGATGCAAAGCACGGTTGGTTGTTAAAGGTTTTAACCAAAAGGAAGGTGTTGACTTTAATGAGATTTTTTCTCCTGTTGTTCGTCACACCTCTATTCGTGTTTTGCTTGCTCTAGTTGCTTTGCTTGATTTAGAATTAGAGCAACTTGATGTGAAGACAGCTTTTATACGTGGCGAGCTAGAAGAAGAGCTTTACATGGAGCAGCCTGAGGGATTTGTTGTTCCTGGTAAGGAGCATCTTGTTTATTAACTAAAGAAATCGTTGTATGGTCTGAAGCAAGCTCCAAGACAGTGGTATAAAAGATTTGATTCCTTTATGATTGCGCAAGATTATTCCAGAAGTCAGTTTGATGACTGCGTTTATTTCATAAAACTTCCAAATGGGTCTTTATATACTTGTTACTTTATATTGATGACATGTTGATTGCATCTGCTGACAAGTCTTCGATTAGAAAGTTAAAGACCCAACTCAGTAATGAGTTTGAAATGAAGGAGTTAGGTGCAGCTAAGAAAATTCTTGGTATGGAGATTCACAGGGACCGTCAAGCTGGTAAATTGTTCTTGTCACAAAAGAAATATATTGAGAAAGTGCTTGACAAGTTTAATATGAGTAATTGCAAACTTGTCTCTACTCCACTTGCTGCACATTTTAAGTTATCTTCAGACCTTTGTCCACAAATAGAAGAAGAGATACAACGTATGTCAAACATTCCTTATGCTAGTGCAGTTGGTAGTCTCATGTATGCTATGGTGTGCACTAGACCTGATTTAGCATATGCTGTTAGCACAGTAAGTCGATATATGCATAATCCTGGTAAGGAGCATTGGAATGCTGTGAAATGGATTTTTCGATATTTAAAGGGTACTTTTGATATCGGCTTGGTATTTGACAACAACAAAACTACAATCAATGATGTTGTAGGTTTTGTTGATTCGTATTATGGCGGTGATATTGACAGGAGAAGATCTCTTTCTGGTTATATCTTTACTCTTTGTAATTGTGCTATCAGTTAGAAAGCTACACTTCAGTCCATTACTGCCTTGTCTACAACTGAAGCAGAATATATTGCGACAACAGAGGGTGTGAAGGAGGCTCTTTGGCTTCAAGGTTTGGTAAATGAACTTGGTTTAACACAAGATGTTCTTATTGTGTTTTGTGATAGTCAAAGTGCTATTCATTAGACCAAGAAAAGTCGTTATCATGAAAAGACGAAGCATATTGATGTGAAGCATCACTTTATCCGAGATATTGTTGCTGCTGGTAAAATTATAGTGACGAAGATTCACACATTTGAGAATCCAGTAGACATGCTCACTAAGTCACTTCCAAATGTCAAGTTCCAACATTGTTTAGACTTGATTGGTCTCCACAGTGTTTGAAGACACTACAAAGAACAACTGGTTGAATTCGAGCCAAGGTGGAGATTGTTCGGTAGATTATGGTGGCTCTCATGCATGTAGCTATTAATAGTAATATTAATAGAATGTTGTAATTTATTTTTCATATTAACCATTATTTAATTGATGGTTGAATTCATTGTTGTTAGCTATAAAAGCACGCGTAGTTTTCATTCATTTCAATTCAATGTAACAACTTCTTGGCTCATCAAGATAAATAAGTTTTCTTCGTTAACTACATTTCATTGTTGTTATATTTACTTCTCTAGTTTTCAACAGAGTTTATCTGGCGCTTCCGCATAATATTGTTCTTATACCTTAACAGAAACAAGTACAATTCAAGTGTCGACCCAGAGAATGATCAGGGTTTTGTCACCATTGTCATGCAAATGAGAAAGAATGATCATATATTTATATAATAACATATATTTGTGGAGCAGTGTGAGCTAGTACTAAAAATTAACCAGAGTTTATTAATTGTTAGATAGTTTTTTTATTTAATTCATTTAGTTTCTCTGTATTTTAATTTTTAAGGGAAAAAATGGAACAACACATGTGACATAACTTATTTTATAATTTATCGAATGATACTTAGCCTGCCTTGTAATTATCAATCAGTTATTATCCAGTTATGCTAGTTAGACACTTAGATTAGTTAGTTCCATAAAACTTTTTTTTTTTTATAAACACCAATTTATTAAAAAAGAGGGTACTTGGAGTCCTCTAACCAATTACATAGGAGCATCAGCGAACTATGTGATGTAAATTAAATACTAATCTAGAGCTAAGAAAAGTATTATCTTTACACCAGACCTCAACACCCACGAAAACCTCAACACCCACAAAAACCTCCAAGCCAATACCATACCCAAACCCTTAAATACCCCACCTCCTTCCTGTTCATTACAAACGTGAAGTCCATCCCTGTTTTTCTCATTCTGGAGATCCCAGCAACAATATAATTTGCTGCACACAAAATACCTTGTCCAATGTTGGTTATTAAAGTGACCCAGAGTTACACTTTCTGTACACTATATAAACAGCTCTTGTATGCCTTTGATAGTTGTGAAATTACATGATTACTAATAAACCAAAATCCATTCATTGATGCAAGGTTACTAGGTGCTTAATTTCAAACATAGAATTGATAAAAACTTCCCAATTGCAAATCAAATCATAGAACAATTCATGGATAATCAAACCACAAAAAGCATTATGCATAGAAATCAAACACTAATAGAGAAGCATAAAGATGGATTAATAAATCAAAGCAGATACATGAGATTCGGTTTAGCTACATCTAATCCCAACATAAAGGAAATTTAGCTACTCATATAGTCATAGAGAAAGCCAAAATCAAAGCAATAAAAGCAAAGGAAAGAAGAAACTCCATAGAAGCTTTCCACAGCAGTCACAACAGCTCGAGTGCAGAGAAAACCTTTTAGGGTAAAATTCGTCATGTGTACTTTTCTGAATGAATGGGTTTTTCAAAAAGAATAATTTATAGTCCAAGCTGTTATCAGGAATTTTGACTGAGCGCATCACTTTCTTGGCTAATCGCATCTCTCACTTAAGTTGTTTCTTGGATGTGCCTTGGTTGAGCACACAAATACCTTGGCTGAGCGCCTGAGCCCACAACCTCCATAATGTACATCAATTTCAGTCTTAACCGTGCCTAGCCAAGGGAAACCTTGACACTACAAGAAAAGAGCCCTTTAGGGACCGAATTTAGGGACCGATGCCAATCGGTCTCTATTAGGAATCATTTTAGGGACCACATTCATCATTTTAAGAATTTGGTCATTATTATCTATTCGAAGACCAAATTAGGGACCGATTTAAGTGGTCACAAAGAATCCGTCTCCAATTCGGTCCCTATATTGCAACTAGGAAAAGTCAAAGTTGTTGACTCTTGTTTCGATGGCTAAACTCTTTTTTTTGCCTTTTGGGGACGAAATTTGGGACCGAATGATAGGTCCCTAAATCTAAAACTCTAAGTTAAGCGCGGGTCTTTTCCCTCTCTTAATTTTTCCATGTTTCACATTGCAATTAGGAATTTCCCTCTCTACTCACTCTAAGTCACCTTGCAAAGAGAACCACCTCTTCGGCTACCACCGAAGTCCACCGGAGGACCACTGCGATGACCATCAAGGGAGCTCTCTCTTTCGACCTTTCTCTCTCTCACAGCTCTAATGCTTTCCCTTCCCTTCTAACACTCTGCAAATCCCCAATCGTAGATGAAGAAGAAGAACAATGTGAGCCTTCATTTTCTGCTTCGGAAGAAGAAGACCACCATTCAAGTTGTATTTGGTAGGCCACCAAGAACCACCGAGAACGGCCATCCGCGAACTACCCTCGTTTCCACGAAGGGAGCCGTTTTTGCTTGTCCCTCCTCCTCCCTCAGGTATGCATCTCTCCCCCTCTCTTCCCCCCTCTCTCTTTTCCTTTAGGGTTTGCACCCAATCTTCTCTCCCTCTCACTCATTCGGTTCCCTGCTCATCACTGCAGGGTTCTCACTCTGGCTTTCCCTTTTTCTCCCTCTTTACTCAAGTAGGCATCTTTATTTTTATGATTTTTGGGCAATGTTCTTTGATTTTGTATGATTTAAGCTTTGATTTTTCTACCAGGTTTTTGTTAATTTTCTAATGTTTGTCTCTAGACTCACTTACCTTGATGTAACACCCCGACTTTTCGCTACTTTTTAATATCGAAAATTATATAAATACATTTATATTTTTATCCGAAACTTGGAAAATGATTTTGGGAAAACCAAAGTCATATTCATATTATACTTATTTTTATAAGTATACGGTTAAATTTTGGGATGAAAATCCAGACGGAAATCGGTTTGCGTTTTCTGCATTTTCACTGACAGTAAGCTTTTAATGATCAGAAACCCTAATTTCTACTCATGAACGAAACCATTAGCTTTTATATTTTGCCCCGAACAATTTTCCACATTTCGGAAAAATTCGTTAGGAACGAAATGCTATTGTTTTATTCGGGCGTAATCGTTAAGAAAACGCGTAAAACCTAAGTTCGGGGATAAATCGGGAGACAACGAAGTCGATTATGGAGCAGAGGTATTAGGAGAGGTTGATGTAGCAGAGAGGACAAGGAATCCTACCTCAAATTTTATTGATCAGAAATTTTCAAGTGAAATGACCAAAATACCCTATGCTTAACCTAACCGCCGTCGAGTTAAATTTTAACAATGGTTAAGGAACCATGGTTAGTTTGTGTGGACTAGGAACAGCCACATACCTTTCAAATAATGTGAGCCACATGTTTATTAACCATGGTTGGCAACAAAACCCAAGTTAAGTTAACTATTAACCATAGTTAACTATTATATTAATTTAATATTCACAAAACCCATTAACTCAATTCCTTTTAACCAAACAAGGCCTAATTCCTAGCCTATATAAGGCCCAAAACCGCAGCTCTCCCTCCCCTTTGGCTCATCTTCTTCATTTTCTTCCTATTTGCACTTTACTTCAAAAACTCATAAGAATACCAAAACCCCACCGAAAATATGACTCTCTTAATTTCTGAAAATCGAAAAACTTTCTACATGAAAGTTGTTTCTATTTCTCTCTTATTTCCAACGAGATAAATATCATCAAAAACGGATAAGTATATTAGGAGATATACCCAAAATACCGAAACTGCTCGAAATCCTCAGCACCATGCGAGAACAGTGGAAAGAAGGCCCTTTTCGTCCCTGTTTTGATCTTAATAAAATAAAATCTTCAACATCAAAGTTGTTCCTTTTCTTATTATCTTTCCAAGAAGCCAAAGTTTGTAATTTTTGGATGAGTAGATCGTGAGATATACTCACAAAACCACCACACCCTCAAAGCTGTCCAGCTTTTAACTAAGTGTTGGTTAATCATTTCTTTTCATTTCTTCATCACCAAGAGGTAATATCTTCTCTCCATGATCAATCATGTCTTCTTCTTCATTAAGTTCACTTGTTTTATGCCATGATCATCATTTTAAATTCCTAGATCTAGAATCTTGTAAAAACTCTAGGAAATTGTATAAAAATCCTATGATCATGAAACTAATTCCTATGTTCCTATTATCATCCCTATAATCATAATCCAAGAGGTTGTTGTAAACAAAGTTTTCCTCCCTATTTTTCTCTCCAAGGCCGAAACTCACATGTGTGGGTGGAAGAACTTTTATTCATTTTTTTCAAGAAGTTAAGCTTGATTTCAATCTTATAGTTCATATATATCATGAATTTATGTTATTGAATCAAAATAAATTCTCTAGCCTAATTTTCATGTCATGGCCGAAACCTCACTCTTTGTGGAGTTAGAGGATTTGTTTTACTTGTTGTGTTTTGATTCTTAATCATGTATCTCTAATGCTTAGGATCTTTAATCCAAAAGCTTGTAAAATTTTAACATGTCTAGCCAATTTAGTTAGAGATGGCCGAACCTCATCTATAGGATATAGGTGTCTCTAGTTGTTGGATTTATGATTTATTTGTTGTGATTTGTTGAAGGATAAATCTTAGTGGATTATCCTGAGTTGCGCGGAGGAAACCGGATTCGAATCGGAAAGCCGTTCGTGGAACCAAACCTTGAATCTTCAAGAGGTAAGGGGAGCTTACCTGAGGGATTTTTCCCAATAACTATTTGTGATTAGTGTGGTCTGTATAATTTATCTGTGGTTGTGGTGCTTGATTAAAGTTGTGTTACTTTTATCTGTGATAGTTTATATGCTATAATTGTTTACTTGCAGTTATATATTATAATGTTGTGATGCATGATCTGCCTGGGATAAATACTATGATATTGTTGTTGATTGTTGTTTGAGAAGCCTGACAGTGGTCAGTGCCCAATCAATTAACCAGATAAAAGCTTTAAGAAGCTTTAAAAATCATATTCAATGTTTAATGGAGAAATATTGGAATATAATATTGATGTAAAATTTTATTTGAAAAAAATAAGAATTGTTGAGAAATATTATTATTTTAATAATTTATTAGTGTAAAAACAAACTATGAGTCACAGTGAGGGCGAAACCGTGAAATTATTTTTGTACTGCTAATTTTTACGTGAGAAATTCCGTAATATTATAAAAAGTTATTTTATAAAAATAATTGTTGAGAATAATTTAATTATGATTTTAGAAAATTATTTAAGTGGAAAAAAATTAAAATTTGACTAAAACGTTTTTAAGAAAGGCTAAACGAGGGCTAATTCCGAAAATAATTACGGATAGCATTCTTAACAACAGCAGTAATCATTCACACATGGGTCTTTCTAAAAGAGTAGAGTTTCTAGGAAAAAGATTTTTCAGAAGGAAATGAGTTTCAAGTGATTTTGATGATTTTGTAAGACGAATTTCCAACGTAAACGTATTTTCTATAAACTAGTTTTATACAACGGGTTATTTCCGACAACTTGGATAAGTTTCGGAAGTTTTGTTTTGATTTTGTGTTTTACCGAACGAAAACGATGTTAACGTTGAAATTTAAACCTAGTATCCGAGACGTCGTGATACTGGCGTTCTTAATTATAAGCACGAAGATCTTTGATCCGTGTTACGTAGTTACACATTGTACCGTTGTTACACGTTGTGATGAACGTTGTTAATAGAGAGTATTGTTTTTATCACCACGAACCCATGACTGATTGCAAGGTCTAAGGTTTTGTGATTGAGCACTCGGACTTCGTGTCCTGTGTTAACGTTAAAAAGTCTAACACGTTGAAATTTATGAATAGTCGTAAGCCATTTTGAGCTTCGGCAAAAGAAGAATAAACACGAAGAAAAATAACGAGAACAAAATGTTTTATATGCATGCATTGGCAGACGTGCCTACGTTGTTATGTCTGATACCTTAATGATAGGGTATTCGGGCTACGTTGTTGTCCTATGTCTGATATCTTAATAGGGTGTTCGGGCTACATTGTTACGTATGGTACCGAATGGTATTCCATGCCACGTTGTGCCTAATATGCCTGGCAATTGAGCGTGATCAACTCATTTAGTTGGTGTTGGGATCTCCGGAGATTAAGTGAAAACTTAGACGTTGAAAGTTGAAGTGCTCATGCATTTGTTTTCAAAAGACGGTGATCGGGTATGAAACCCAATGATAACTACTTGCTTATGTATGAAAGCTTATATTGTATGGAAATGTATATGTGTATATGTCTTCTTTTGTGTCACGCATGTGGTTATTATGTTAAATCCATATATTGGCATCTCACCCTTACAAATATATCAGGTTTATTCTAGACTACGGTAGTACTTTGGTAAACTAGCACGGATGAAGCGAAGGAATTCACTAAGTCATTCGAGGACTTAACTTCTAGATGCTTGAAGAAGTATTCGTTAGTGGGAATGCCACCAGGGTATTTCACATAACTGTCTTGTAGAGTGACCAGCTTAGGAATTTAAGTTGAGTTGTATATTTAAAAGGGATTTAATTATGGGGTTGTAAGTTAGTCTTTGATATTAATATTCTCTTTTGAAAATAAAACCCTTTGAATAAACATTGTATGTCGTGGCAACTTTGTTTTGAATATGTAAAGGTATTCAATAGGACTTCATTACTTTTAGATACATATCATGTTTCTAAACTTTTCCGCAAAAGAAATTTTTACACCCAAGTTTTCTGCCCTAAAATAAATAAATTTTCCAAAAGCAACCAGCAATATAATTTTTAATTTATTTCCGCACGTATTATGAAGTAATGCCCAAGGGGGGTGTTACACTTGACGTTTACACGGTTATATGCAATTGAAGATGAACTATATACAGGGAAGTTTTGAGTCTTCATTTTCTAATGTTTGTAAGTTTTGAGTCTTAATTTTCTAATGTTTGTCACTGGGCTCATAGAACTTTACTCACTACCAGACGTTTCTATTGTTATTGTTATGAGTTTTTAATGAAACTGAAACTGTAGTGTTACTTCTTTGGGGCTGCTCTTTTTTGTGCTTTATTTGTTGATGCTGGAAAATATTAGAAATTTCTCCCTAGGCTTAGCAATTCAAATGAACCAATATTGGTTGGTCTTCTATTACTATAGGGATTTTCGTCAGTTAGAATTAAACATCCTGGTGGAGGAATTTTAATTCAAGGTTGTGTTGGAGATTTTTCAACAAAGAACAAAAAGTTGCAAAGATCTCTAGGCTCTGTCTCTTATCAAATCTCCAAACTCCAAAGATTTTCAGTTTGTGGTAAATTGTGTGGGTGGTCTGCTAATAGATGGACTGCACATTCTATACATTTAGTTGTGTTGGGAGGGGCATTGCATCTTTTGGACTAGGCTAAGTTGTTGCATTGTGTGCTTTGGGTTGTTTATGCTCTGCACTTTTCTTTTTCTT
The DNA here is from genome assembly GCA_035048595.1 of Echinosophora koreensis. Taxonomy (NCBI): domain Eukaryota; kingdom Viridiplantae; phylum Streptophyta; class Magnoliopsida; order Fabales; family Fabaceae; genus Echinosophora; species Echinosophora koreensis. Next base: position 6,807,059 of record JAPCYP010000004.1, read on the forward strand.
GTATTTGGTAGGCTTTTGGCTTAGTGACTGTAAATGGACTTTTGGGTTTTGGGTACCTTGATCTTCTTCTTTTGGCTTAGTGATATCTATTACTATGGTGGTCATTCAAATGTTTGAGTGGTAGTGTTCATGGTTTGCTGTGGTTTGGCCAATGAATTTAACTATCATTTGTTTCATTGGGATTACTTTGTAGTGGAAAGTGCAGTTTTGGTTTATAAGGGATACAAAGTATATTTATTAGGTAAATGTTTTCAGGAACCACAGTTTGTGTATCAGATTGTATCATACCATTTAACTTTAATAAAATATAATTACAATTAATTAAATTTGAGTCTATTTTAAATTTGAGTCTATTTTGGTTTATCAATAAATACAACAATTGAAAGAAAATTTAGTTGTAGTAAATTTAATTATTCTCTTCAAATGTTGTCGATTAAATGATTTATATTTATATACATAATTTGCAACCATGGGAACTTTCCAAATTACATGGCTAGCACTCAGTCTTTCAAGGCCAAATTGAGGTCTCATAGTGCTCCAAACCAACGGTTAGAACCAGGTCCAAGGAAGAGGCTTTCCCTCAATGAAATGATGGAGTCTAGGAGTAGTTTGACCGGGGTTAGAATGTAGAGGTCTTGCTCACAGGTTCAAGAAGCCGTTGATTTCAAGAATTCTGTGATGGGTAAGCTTCAGAAGTCCACAGATTCTGCTAGGGAGACAGAAAGAAACTACTTCAACAGGAGGAGGTGGTGACTGGTGAACTTAGAGATATATTCATATATGAGAGTTGAGTCTCTTTGGTTTTCACACTCTTAGTAATAGGGTGGAGATCTACGTTTGATATGTTCAAGACTGGTGTAACTTTGAAAAACATCTTTTATATAATTTTGATGTCTTTGATTTCATTGTCAATGTTCACCACGTTCTTATGCTTATGAATATATGATTGTTACCATGAAAAGTTGCACCTTTGGCACTTAAGGTTGAATCAGGTGGAGTTGTTTTCTAGATACTACTCAAAGATGAGTTTGTTCATGTTCTTCTCCAAATGTTTTACCCTTTATGCTTCCCTGTAGAATTTCTCCAGTTTTGTGCTTACAACATGTGTCGTAATGAAAGAATGAATTATATATTTTTGATGGTTGTCCTCATATATAGTCTTCTGTTAATCTACTTGAGTATAGAAACTATGTTTATGATGACATGCTAGAAAAGGACAGTTGATTATGCCAATGTTATGAAATTTGGATTATGGATCCCATAAACACAGTCAGATAGAGCTATTAATTATGCTGATGTTATGAAATTTATATATGCAGAAGCAGGAGATTCAAAGAGACCCCACTGCATTTGAGGTCATGGAAAGGACCAAGAAGACTAAGGATGGGGAGTGGGTTAATACCAAGTCTATGGGAGTTGTTGTACGTATTATTTTGTTTTATTAAAAATCATTTCATTTCTTATTTTTAATAAATGCAAATCTTAATGTTTGCGTTATTATGCAGGATAGGTGTCATCACCTCCGAGAAGATGCTCAGAGTCAGGGGCAGGAGCACTTTGCTACCTCTGACAACGCCCTCTTCTTGAACCCTACCACGGATTGTTGAGAGATCATCCACAACCTGAACTAGGAGCTAGTTGCAAAGATCAATGACCAGCAGACTCTGATCGATCAACAACAAGCTAAGATCGATGAGCTTTCCCAAATGATGCGAGTGAGTAGTTCATGTTCGGGTTTAGGCAAGCATGTACATGATGATGCAGCTGCTGATGACAACGCTTTTGACGAGGATGCTGATGATGATGATGCTTATGATATTAGCCCATTTCCCTCACCCGGTCGTGATGATTAGCAAATACATTTATGTTATGTACTTTTTTATTATATTTTATGTATTAGACAACATGTAAACTTTGGATTATATAATATGTTCTCTTTTGTGCATTATTTGTTCTAGTTAAATTTAATTTAATTTAATTCAATTTATTTTGATTTGATATAATTTAATTTTAAAAAAATAGTTTCAAAATTGCAATTGCATTAGGGAGTGATTTAAGGGTTGCAAAATAATAGCTGTTATATAATATAGGGACCGCAAATTTGGTCCCTAAAAAAATGGGTCTCAGATATGGTCCCGGAAACCTGGGTGTGACCAACGCCAGAGACTGAATTTAGGGACCGCATTTTCGGTCCCTAAATAATGTTTCGAAATCGGTCCCTAAATTGATTTGTGACCACTGTTTTAGTCACGACTGCACATCGGTCCCCAAATCGGTCCCTGGTTGGTGTAGGGACCGATTTTGGCCATATAGGCTCCAAAAGTTTGGTCCCTAAACAACTCTTTTTTTGTAGTGTGACTTAGCCAAATTGCATCTGGGCCCAATCTCTATCTTTTTTTGCCGTGCCTTCCTCTTGCTACCTAAAATACACAAATAAGATAGAAAAATTACTAAATTAACCAAACAACTAAAACGACAATTAATCCCAATGACTCTATAAACACACACTAAAATAGGGCAAAAACAACTCTTTAAGAATTAAATGAGTCTTAAAATCAATCAAATTAACATCCCAAAAGCAAGTACATTTGCAACTTATCAGTTATCGACATCAAGTTTCCAATTATCCATAGAACATATAGGAACAAAATTTATGCTACCTGATCCACTAGCCAAAGGCTTTACACCTAAGGTCTTTCATGAGCAGGTTGCTAGCATAGGTGTTGGTTTTGAGATTGTCTTAGATTAGTGGGAGTTTTCCCCTTTATTTTTCCTTCTATGTTCTATGTTTTGGGTTTGGTACAATCTTTTATGTTATGATTAATTTTCTGCAGAAATAAAGTTTATGAGGTTATTATTGTTATAATTATCATAAGTTTTGGTTATGTTCAAATATTTAATTTGCACCTAAGGAACTTCGATATGATCTCACTAAGGACTTAAGTTGGACCAGTTGGAAATAGGCATGATTTAGAGATGGCATTGCATGAAATTTTCATGCCACTCATCCGTATCGATTTATGTCATCAAGTGCATTAATATGGTGGTTGTCGGGGTTCATTCACAATTAGTGACAGATCTAAGACCCTGGGGCAGTGGGGGTAGAGCTGTCTAAACGGGCTGGCCCGGCCCATTCGGGCCGGCCCGAATGGGCTAAGCACTTTTCGGGCTGGGCCAAAATCAAGTTGGGATGCTAATTTCCTAGCCCAGCCCAGCCCTATGCGGGCTGCGGGCCAAACGGGCCAGCCCATGGGCCGATAACTTTTTAAAAAAATTATTTTTATTGTTTTTAAAAATCATTTTTTAACTAGAAAATTTCATTCATATAGTTATGAATTAACATGTCATTCACCAAAAATCGACTTGGTTATAATAAATCTTTATATATACCATGGTTATATTAAATCTCCATCGTCATAAAAAAAACATACATTTAAGTTTAACCATAAGTCATAACACGAAAAGTATAGGAGATGTATCAAACAATTCTTATTTAATATTATGTGCTCTAGGAGCAAGAGAAATGCCTTACTCTGTATAATTAAACGTGTGTCGGAGTATTGTGGGTTACTAAGTTCCATGGATATACATATGAGTACTGTTACGGGGTATGTCAAAATTTCTAAAGGTATGGTAGGATATATTTTATAGAAATATACAAACATAAACAATAAAGTAACTACATCATAAGATAAATACAATTTTCATAATCTTCTAACCATAAGGTTCAACAAAACTCCATAAATTATTTCCTATGTGTACCCAATAACTAGTACCAGCAATGGATACGTACGCAGCACATCTTTAGCAACCATTTTGGAGTGCCCATGCATATTAGGTGGACCATCAGTATCTCCTACAGTCCTATATTTTTTTTTTGACTTTTTGTTAATCTTCGGCCCGTGGGCTGGCCCGGCCCGTGATGGGCCAGCCCAAGTGGGCCAATGCATTTTCGGGCTGGGCTGGACTGGGCTGGGCCAAATTTTGTCTGGGCTACTATTTTATCAACCCAACCCATCATTTTTGTCGGGCCAAACGGGCCAGCCCATCGGGCCGGGTCCATTTTGACAGCTCTAAGTGGGGGTAACATATTTTCAAAATATTTAATAATAAATATCATCATATATACGAATCCTGCTGGGTACACGGACCCGTCCGGTCCGTTGAAGTCCGGTCCGCATAAGTCCGCCGTTAAACGGGCCGGACTTAATAGTATCGCATGATAAATGGACTCTGGAAAACAGAGTCCGCGTCCGGTCCTCATAGTCCGCTGACTAAATGGACTGTCCGCGGACTCTGTACTTTATTGTTTTTGCTGTTACTTTCCATAGCAGCTTCAAAACCACTAAGAGCAAGAAATAGTCTACCCAATAAAAATGCATATACTGAAAGAACAACCATCATTGTGTTGAAAAAGAATCCCACTGTAGTGTAGAAGAATGACAACATCCTGAAAAAATCCATCCTATGACCCAATCTATACGCATCTCTGCTTAGGACTTGCTCCCCATTTCCACTGGCAACCTTTTCTTCAAACATTGATACTTGATTCAACCCAACATCCCTTCCCTTTCCAACCTGAATGTACTCATGATGTGTGACATTACCTCCACGAAGTGTACAGTTAAAGCCAGCAAATATGTCCTCACTTATGTTGATCACTTTGGAAGCTTTACTGAGACCACCTCGAGTCAAGAACCAAAACCTGTCAAACACATCAGGATGGCCATAAGAGGCGAGGAGGGTGAGGCCGTGAGGTCGAGGCGAGGAGGGTGAGGCCGTGAGGCCGAGGCGAGGAGGGTGAGTGGAGTGTGGCTGATGAGTGATGACTTTAAAGTTAGGGTCTTAGCCTCTTAGGCACACTTGGGCTGTCATGCTCCTACACACATACACATGGGCTGTTCTGTTTTTTGGGCCAACATAGGAGAGTTTTTTTTTAAAGCCTGCACCAATCCGCGGACTGAGTCCGTTAAACCCGCGGGTTAAACGGACAGGGCCCAAAAAGCCCGCATTTAAATGGATTCGTATTTTTTGGTGTCCAAGTCCGCGCGGACTGCGGATTAAATGGACAGTCCGCAGACCCGGGTCCATATACCCACCTCCATATACGAAGATAAAGACATTAATGTTAAAATCATAAAATTTTAAATATCTAATCAAATAAAGAAGGACAAAATCTTCTTAAAGAATTTCAAATTTTTCTTTGAGGGAAATTATGTTGAGTAGGTTGACTTGGTCCTCTTTGTAAATATGTTATTCGTATCTTATCTCGATCATTAGGATGATATGCTGAAATTTTAATTCGCTTTCTTGGATCTGATGACAATTCTTCTAAATTAATTTCAATCATTTGTTGTTGGAGACTTGATTCAGAAGATTTCAATGAAGACGGTTGCTCATTTGATGGCAATCTCCGCTTCAATTTTTTTTTTTTATCTCCAGCAATTAAAGATACATATTCCATACATTTAATTTCATGTCTAACAAATCAATTTGATGAAATAATATAGTTACTACAAAACCCCAATTTTAACCCTAACCTATCAAATTAATTAACTATAATAAGAATAAGATGTAGAACAGTAGAAGAACCCCCATCTCAATACAGACATAGAAGAAGATTGGGTGAAATAAATTAACCCTAAATTGATGCAATTAAGTATGACTGCGTTTAAAAAAAAAAGAGTTTGAAGGAAGAAATTGAAATTGTCGAGACAGGGGAAAAGCCAGGAAGGTACACAACTGCCAAGTCATAACAATCCATTTTTTACAAAGAATGATGTGATGTGTCTGTTAAGAACTCATAAAAAAAAAAAAAAAAAATGAAAGAGTTTGAAGAATCAAATTGAAGCTGTCGAGTGGGAGGGGAAAAGCAAGGAAGGTATAAATCTGGACGGCGGTGCTCTCACTCCGACGGCGACGGTGGTGCTCTCAATCGGACGGCGACAACAATACTCCCACTCGAATGGTGGTGCTGTGCTGTGAGAGATGATTGACGATGGAGAGAGAGGTGGATGGTTGAGAGTCTGAGAGATGAGTGACGAGAGAGAGGGGGAGGGTCGCCGGTCTTGATGGCAGAGGGTCGACGTCGATGGCGGAGGGTGGCGGTTCTGTTGGGTTGAGGTTCAAGGATGAAGATGGTTCTGTTGTGGGTCCTGGAGTCGAGGGGTCCTGCAAGGGTGGCTTGTGAGGAGTGGTCCAAAGTGTTAGAATAAGACAAATGAGTGGTATGGGTGCAATTTTGTATAATCATTGGGGGCAAAAAAAACTGACTATAAGTGTAACACCCCGTTTTTGGTAAGTGATTCCCTTAAGCCTGTTTTGTTAAGTCGGAATTATCGGTTGATGGCTTAGTGGGATTTTTGGCTTAAAAGTCCTTTTCTGGTACATGAGCACGCCCGTGCTCATTAACCAGTACGCTCGTGCTTAAAGTCAGAAGCGTGTTTCTGATCTCAACAGTGAGCACGCCCGTGCTCAATGCACTGACCGCGTTTTGGTGACGCTAAGTGGAGCACGACCGTGCTCAAGGGAGAGCACGACCGTGCTCAAGTCCGAGTTTTGTATACGTGAGCATAATCGAGGGTTCAATGTTGGTTCAATGTTTAACCCTAAATTTTGGTAGCAGCAGCCACCCTTGTGCGACCAGAACGAGTTCTCTCCCTTTTTTCCTCTATCTTGAGCAGTTTCGTGAGTATTGGAGACCTTGGGAGACCGTTAGCATATCCGTGTCAGGTATATAGGTAACGTTTCTTCCCTTTCTAAGTTTCCTTTTCATTATCTTGAATGGGGAACTAATCGTTGGTGTTTCGGTTGATCCAAGGTCCGTTTTGGGTGTGTGCCGCTTAAAGGGAAGGAACCGGTTCGTCGTTTAGGACGCCGATAGTGCTACCTTCAATCCAGGTATGGGGAGAAGAGTAGTGTACTCATAGGCTCGGGGTTATAGTAAAGTAAAGGGTTCCCATAACTCGGTTTGTTGTGTAAATATCTGTTTGATACATGATTGTTAATAATTCTGATAATATGTTGGTAATTGTTGATATGTGATTTAGATGCCATGTTCATAATCTATGATTTGTGTTTATGTTGTTCTGATGGTTATGAACATGATGTTATTGTCGGGATGATGCCCATGCTGATTTGATTATGATGTTTTGGTGAGTTCAATCCTTAAAACATATTGATAACTAGTTTAGGATTAATGGGATTAAAACCCTAAAAATTGGTTAAAAACTCAATCTCTGTTCCTGCCCAGAACAGCACTGTCGCGCGATGAGCACGACCGTGCTGAACAGGGAGCACGACCGTGCTCCCAGTTGAATTCTAGAAAATGGCCGCACTGTTCAGCACGGCCGTGCAGGACAAAGAGCACGACCGTACTGTTGAGCACGACCATGCTCAATAGGAAGCACGGTCACTTAAAAGGGCAGCACGCCCTCACGTGTTTAAGCATGACTGTGTTGGGGTTTAAGCACGACCGTGGTCAACCCTCCTGAAAAGAATAGAATTAAAGAACCTTAAAGGTGTTTCAAACCCCATTCCCCAATAATGATAAGTTGATTAGACAATTTGGCTAATGTTACTAAAGATAATTAAGATGATGAGATGGTGAGGTGTTAAGTTTGGTAAGTCGGTGCCCATTGGGTACCACAAGCTGTTAATCTGTGTCTTGGTGCTTTTTGGCCAAGGAAGCCTTGACCCCGCAGTTTGGGTCTAAGGTGTTGTTGTTGTACCTTGGTGACCGAGAGTTTGCCCCAAGTGTTGCGGTTGATTCAGCTTAAGTCCTCAGATAGATTCCTCGAGGCAAGTTGTTGCGGTTGATTCCGCTGTTATCTTCGGTCGATTCAATTGGAGTTATGGAGGTGACGTATCCGTTGTTGTTGTGTTGCATACGCATTGCATCGGAGTTGTCGTTGAGGGATGTTCGACATAGGGGAGGTTGTCCTAAAGTACGGCAATCTGGCCATCCACGGTTGGAGTAGATTCTCCTAGCGCCCCCGTGATGAGGCATTCGTTGGTTTGATGCGCTGGCTATCCAAGGAGTAGATTCTTCGGTGTTGAGTAGATTCTCAATGTGGATATTTAACTCCGAAGTCGTTCATCCCGAGTTTAGTGGATCCACATGCATTGTTGGTTGAGTGGAGTAGGATTGCATTGCACTACATAGCATGTTGAATGTTGATGCTGTTGATGTATGTTGGTGCCATGTCTGTTTGTGTTTGCTTTACTTCCTACTTCCTTGCTATTATATTTACATGATTCTTACTTCCTATGTTTGTTTGTTTGTGTTTGGCCTGATTGGCACCTTGCAGAGGATGACGAGCAGCCCGGAGAGGAGTGACTCTGAGGAGCCGCCACTCATAGTTAGGGCTAGTTTCATGTTCAGTTAGTTTGTTAGTTTTCAGTTGTATTCCGAGGATATGTTTCCGGAACGGTTATACCAGCTCTGAGTTGTGACATCGGGGTTGGGTTATTTGTTTGTTATGTTTTAATTGTTTTAAACTTATTTTATTTTCCGCGTTTGTGAAATGGTTCATATGGGACTTTTCTACCCATGGGCAAATGTTTTAAATTATTCAGTAAATGCATGTTTTTCATTTAATTTGTTTTATTTTAAATGCCTTATAATATGCGGGGTTGAAGGGTGTCACAATAAGGGTACTATAAATTTTTTTTGGCTTAATTGAAGTTTTGGTCCCTTAACTTTAGTTCATGTGCGATTTTGGTCCCTAATATATATTTCGAGCACATTTGGTCCCCTAATTTTTTGAAAGTTTCAATATTAGTCCCTTTATCCAATTTCCATCAATTTGTGTCCTACATGGCAGGTCTGATGCCACATGACAAATCCATCTAGATTTATTATATTTTAAATTATCAAATTCAAAAATTAAAAAGGGTCCTAAATCATTTTCTTTCTCCTTGATTTCTCCTACTTCCGCAATTCCCTTCTCAGTCCTCTCTGCAAAAACTCAAAAGCTCAACCCACCAGTGTTGTTCGCATAGCTTGGTTAAGGTTTTTAAGCCAAATTGCAATAACACCACCATTCCAAAATTACAGTTTTGGAAAACGTTTGAGGGTGAAAAAGCCTCCCTCCCCTCCTTACGTGATGACCATCAACATAATCAACACCAGCTCTGGCTAAAAGTAGAGGTGCCAATGAACCCCAACTCCTACCCCTTCTATGTGAGAGTCTCACACCCACCGATTTCCCATTGTTCATGCCATTATCAGCAGAAGATGTAATTGAGTATGATGAAATGGATAGAAGAAAGAAATAAGAAAATGGCATTGAACCGTTTATTATTTTTATAATTTTAAAATATAATAATTATTTAATATAATAAATCTAGGTAGAATTGCCATGTGGCACCAGGCTTGCCACGTAGGACACAAATTGATGAAAATTGGATGAAGGTTTGACTATTTTTGCAACTTTCAAATATTTGGGGGACCAAATGTAATCGAAAAAAACATTAGGGACCAAAATCGCACATGAGCTAAGGTTGAGGGAGCAAAACTGTAATTAAGCCAAAAAAAAATTAAATTTGAGGGTGTGCATGTGCACACCATGGGCAATGAGTGCGTCCGCCCCTGGTCACCAAAGACGATAGTGACGACAGATTTTGATGCTTGTTATGTCAATGGAGCTCCAATTCTTATAATAAAAGCCTAGGTGAATTCCCTATATCAGGTTTGGATCTTGAAATAACTATTTTGACGACGAAATTAATGAAACCAAATTTCCTTAGTCATTTATACCCTACAATCATTGTAACATATTCGAAAAATCGGACCTGATTTCCTAAAAATTGTGACTAGTTTCTTAGAAATTGTAACCGATTTCCATTTAAACCATGGTATAACCAACTACAAGGAATCCAAATTTGACTTTACTCCATATTCAAAATTGTATATATTAACAAGTTGTTAGAAAATAAAATAATTGTATTTTAGTAAATTATCAATGTAAATTTTATTATATTGCGCGTGCCATCCAATTATATATCATGTTGCTAAAAATATTTGATTTTTATGATAGTTAATTCAAAAGTCAAATGTAATGTATAGTTGGTTGATGATATCCAATATTTAACACTAAACAATACATTGAAATTAAATTCATACTATAAACACCCGATATATGACATATTGTGTAAACTTTCTCACATGGAAGGTACCTTGAAGGTTATAATAAAGCTTAGTATTAGATTTTGGACCTAACTCAATCCCAAAAGCTAGCTCATAGGATGAGGATTGCCAATTACTTATAAGCTCTTATTAGACACTATCTCTAGTCAATATGGGGCTTTGATTTTTCCAATTACACCCCCTCATGCCCAACACTATTTGGCTTGGAGCATGGATAACATGGTGGATAGCCCAACAATGGATCTAGGATGGCTCTGATACCATATTAGATTTTGAGTCTAACTCAATCCCAAAATCTAGCTCATAGGATGAGGATTGCCAATTACTTATAAGCTATTATTAGACACTATCTCTTGTCAATGTGGGACTTGGGTGTTTTTCCCAATATTCAGTAATAATAATGGGTGGAGTTCAATCATATATAAAGGAGGAAACAAAATGAGATGATTATATATTGAGAAAATGTAAATTTTGCATTCTTGTAAATTTTGTGAAATATAGATTACATAATAAATGAAGGAATTAATATGAATTAAGGAATAAGACTTTCTTGAACATGTTGCGATTGATTCTTCTAAGACTATGTTTGGAAGTTTTGAAGGAGATGAAATGGAGTGGTTAGTAATGAAATGAAGTGGAGCGAAATGATAAAAGTATATCACTCCATTATTTGGAATTAGTTTGATGAGAAATGGAGGGAAATCCCAAACCCCCCAAATTTGGAGGCTTTTAGTGGGATGTAATGATTTGGATGATCATCCTTAACCATCTCACTCCATTACCTAAGAAACTCTCAAACAATAGATTAATACCCTTTTTATTGCTTCACTTCATTATTAACTACTTCACTCTATCCATTCAAACATAGCCTTAAGTTTTCTTCACAATCTTCCTTGAAAAGGTACTCTGGATAGTTGGCATTGGAGTCCCGGATGATGAAGAGTTAGAGCTATTGGTCCGAGGTGGAGGCCTTGTAGTATAGCAAAGAGCACTTTGAATACTTATGCTTTTAGAACTCATGGTGCTTGGTAGCAACTTCAAAATGGCTCGACCTTTAAACTGGTGTTGTGACTTGAGGTTTAAGAAACCAAAATATTGAGATGCTTTGAAATGAACTATTGGAGTTGTTATTGGAAGGAAGGTTGTTGGTTTTGTGCCTTGAATTTTGATGAAAATGGTGTGGCCAATTGGACATATTTATAGGACATAATGTATGTTGCAAAGAAATAAGCCAAGTAATTGATATGAGAAGTATGAACATAGAAAGCTTGAGGCACAAGCTCTTTCCGCGGTTTCTATTGCCAGCATGGATAGACGCTACGTGGTTTCCTAGATAATTTTATGGGTTGTCAAAATATTTGAGAAAAATAAAATACTTGCCGGTTACGACCGCGTTTTATACAACACGCGTCACACATTTGAAATACCTCAAACTGCGGTAGTCGCCTTAATTAACCCTTGGTTGCTGTCTTAAACTTAGGAAGATTATGAATTGTTAACAAAGAAGAGGAACTTAAGAGATTACCGGTGTAAAGAGTGAATGAAAATTAAATTTATTTTTGGCGCAATAAATTTCTGTAATACTACCTCCGGTCCTTTATATAAAAAACAAATCAATAATTTTTTTTTTGTCCAAAATATAATAAACATGCATCAATTTTCATACATATTAAATGCTAATTTCTAATATTACCCTAATTTATAATAGGATTTATATTTACGAGATATATCAACTTTTCATACAAGTGAGTTTGTTCATTATAATTAGCTCATTTCAATGCATTTCATTGGTCATTGTGTTTTAGGGTTTTGTTTCTTATATTAAGGACCGGAGGGAGTATTTTGTAAGATTTAAAATTGAATGTAATTTTTTTTAAACATTTAAACCAGTACGCTCACCATATTTTTCTAAGGAAAAAAGTTTCACTAAAATTAATTTGTATCTAAATTGAGTAAAGAAGAGTATATATATCCTTGCCTCAAAAAATAAAAATAAAAATGGGAGAGTATATATATCCTTGCATAACTAAAAGAATTGTAATTTTGATTTTTTTTTATTATAAAGAATTGTAATTTTGATGTAATTTACAAAATCAAGAATAAATACACTCTTAATTTTTACATTATAAACAAACTCGCTTTGCTTATATACTTAGTCTCTTTGTTTAATTTCCCAACTTTGTAACTGCTCATGTATTAAAATTACTTTTGTTTAAGTATATTTATCAAACATCTTCGTAGTAGGTAACTGGTTAAATTGGAGTTTTACCAATCATATATATTATAGAAAAGAAAAAACTTTATTAATTATAAAATGAGTGGAAACATAGGTAGCAGAGGGCAAAAGTGTGAATAACGGGCTAAGATGGAATTGCACCGTTTCACGTACGCTTTGCGTGTGCAAAGCGCGGATGGTAATGTTCCTCTTGCGTTCAGGGAAAATGGAGCAGCTGCATTCAACCCTTGACGGTTTCTCTCATTCAATTCATAAACGAACCGACGATTTATGAAATGCCCATAACTCTACTTGTTGCCCAAGCAACTTCTCATTTCACACGCATGCATGCAGTGTTCTCAGAGCCCCAAAATCTTCAGGAAATAACAATGAAATGAAAAGGAAATGCTTCTGTAATTCACCATGCATCAATTACTTGGAAACTCCCTAGATCTTTAATTATAAATATACCCTAGCAAGCAGTAACATTATTGTAATGCTTCCTCATTTAATTCCAAGGAGATCGAGATTGTGTTTTCTCTGATATATCATGAGTTCTCAAAAAATAAGCCCTAAGAACGTTCTTTGCCCTACGACAAGGCCATCCTCTCAGCAGGGAGGTAGCTCTGGGAGTGATCAAAACGTGACCAAGAACGTTCTTTGCCCTACCACTAGGCCATCCTCTAAGGGTGGAGGGACTTCTTCCAACTCCGGGACTCATCTCCCCAACATGCGGGATGCCTTTTCATTTCCAAGGAGGAGATAATTTCATGATAGCCCATTTGCCCCAGGTATACATAATGAATTTGTTTCTACCCATTTGTTCGGATAGTGATATGGCCTGAAAAGTGCTTATAAATAAGGGGCAACCCTCACCTTACAAGCTAACTTTTGGTGTTGAGTTAGGCCCAAACCCAAATTCTAATACCATTTGTAACTAATTATTATATTAGTACCCTTGAAATGAAGTTTAAAAGACCTGTTACATAACTTTGTTCTTTCATTTTCTTCATGTCTTGCAGGTTTAAGTGGAAGTGTACAACTCCTGGGACCATCATTGGAAGCTGATGCCTGATATTAGCTTTAGGACGAAAGAAAGCATGTTATGTCTAGGGAATACTTTAATTAGTTTGTTTGTTCATTTCATTTTTTGTCGTTTTATGATTTATTAATTTGTTCTTGTCTTTCTACCAATATTTGTTCTTGTATTGTTATGTTTATTCTGGACCATCTGATGCTTAAAAATAAAAGTACAAGATTTATGTTTTAACTTTTTCGTATGTACAAACTATTTTGTGTGGCTAGGATCTCCCACATCCGTTTATTCTTTCGGTATTTATTGTAAAACTTTAAGTAGCATGTCTCTATTTTAATATTTGGAATTTAGCTTCAACTGTGAATCACTTAACTTTGCTGTTCCTCCTTTTTTTTCTTTTACGAGTTGTAGTCAGTACTGAGTGTTAATTAGTTAAGGTCGTTTCAGACCAAAACAGTTCTTACAAATCATACTGTTAGATTATGAACTCAACATCATTCAAAACACATATAAGGCCACCTCAGTGAATTAACGAAACTTCCAGCCTTAAAAGCACAATTCAGTAGTCATCAATCTCACCTCAAGCACCAAAATGGCCTCAATGGCCAGCATCAACCAAGCAAATTTCAAAAAAAAAAAAATTTGCAAAAGGTACCTAATCAATTCAAATTTCAAAACTTTGATTCGAGCAAATTGCACTAATGATAAGTGCATCTGTCCCACAAGTAATAAAGGAGTACAATGGATCTCAAGATATGTTAGCAAATAGTACCAATTTGATCAATTCCCAATTTGATCAATTCCTTACTTAGTCGGACAGGCAAAAATAATATCAGGATTATAACGAGTTTAATAATTAAAAGAAAATAAAATGAAGGCAAAAAAAATAAAATAAAGAAATCATAGGGGAAAGGTTTAGAAAGCTTAAGATATCTAATTTCACCTATGTCAATACTTAATAATTATGATGCTATCCAATTTGTTATTTGTCTATTGTAAATACCTAATTTTAACTTTTAAATGATATATTATTCAAAGAAAATAAAAATAAAATTAAAATATAAAAAAAAATTGAAGGTTCTTTTTCAGCCATTTCCTTTTTTAAGCCCAATCCTTGAATCAATTTTAATAATCCTAAAAAAAAAAAGCAGCAGCAGCCGCCTTGATTGATTTATCCCAAAAATAAACAAGCAAACAAAATAAAAAAAGGGTTGGCTAAAAGTCAAAGTTTTGTATAGAAGCATCATAAGGGAAAGAAACATTGCCACCACTACAAGAAATTTGCTATATACCTACGGACACTTTTAGTGACAGTGGATAAAATCGTAGGTATAAATAACCTATAGCTATGGATTTATGATAGACTGGGGGTATAGGTATCACGTACCTATGGATGGCCTAATCCGTAACTGTATGTTTTAGTGACAGGTTCTAAACCGTAGGTATAGACTACATATACCTACAAATGTATAATTCTGTCACTATACCATTTAGTGATAGATTTTTCACAATAAGTATAAATGACATATACCTACAGATATTTGATTTGGTAACTATATGTTTTAGTGATAGATTTAGAAACTGTGGGCATAGATTACATCTACCTACATATGTATATTTTTATCACTATAATGCCAATTTTTTTTTTTTTTTTTTACAAAACACTATAATGCCATTTAATTATCTTGAAACTAAAAAAATTATCATTAAAAAAAAGAAGAAAAAAAACCGGGAATCCCTTCCCCCGCGTCTCTGTTACCCAGGCCAAAACCCTTGTCCTCTTTTGCGCCCAAAATCCCTTCCCCTGCTCTCTTTTACCCAAAACCCTTCATTGGACCGCATCTCTGTTCTTTTTTCTGTTTGCCCTCCATTGGACTGCGACTCCGAGCCTCACCACCACGGACGGACCACCGCGACTCCGGCGATTCTGTCTTCCAGCTGCGTCCCCCCGTCGCGACGTCGCGATTCTCGCTCTACACGCACCAGCGGCGATTCTCGCGCGTCCCAGGGTGTCGATTCTTTTGGAGATTTTCCCTAAATCAGGTGAGACCAAAGGTTTCCATTACTTCTTTTCATTTTTTTCCTTCTCCGATCTTCGCACAGTACTGCTTGTCCTATATTCGCTGTTTGTTTCGATCGAGAACCATTATTGAAGCAGCTCATAAATCTTGTTTTAGCTAGCTAGCTTTACTCTATGCATTTTGATTTTACGAGAATCAAATAGTGTTAATTTGTTTCAGTCGTTTTAATTTTCTGCTTCAAAGTTATATATCAGGCGTTGTTATTCAGATTCAGTTCATGTCATATGCGTTATTAACTTAATCGTTGATGCTCTGTTTTTTGGGACAAATTAGTCGCCATCGCTGTTACTAATGTCACTGTGTGTGCACTTTGTGAAGCAGAATGATGGAGGAAGAATGTCTGTGTGATTTCGTTGCAGCTGCTGAAGATATGAATCATGAATGCTTGTGAATGTTCTTATGATGTTGCCATAAGTAATTGCAGGATCATGCTTGAAACACTTTTATAACTCTAAGGTATCATCATTCATTCAGAAACATATGAAAAAGAGTAGCCTCTAGTTAATCTCTGTTTGATTTGATCATATTGGAAGATATATATGATTGTGGATGTGGATGTGGATGTTTTCCTGTGTAGCTATTCTGTTTGGACTGCTATTCTGTTTTTCTTTTATAGATATGAAAGATGGGTTGGTCTGGATGAATTCATGGGTGTGGGTCTGTTTATGCGCAGGGTAGGGGCATGAGCTTTAGTCTTGTACATGTTATGGGGTTTAAAATACTACTTGTACATCAGTTGGATCTATCCTACTTGCCCTCAGTTGGATCTGTCCCTGAAAGAAGCCTTCCCCATGAAACGTCCCTTCCTGTGATTGTGTTAAAAGCTGTGGTAATAGAAAGATGCCTACCTTAAACTTAAGTGATACAAATTTTAATGCTGATGTGATGCTTGCTATGTGATGCTTGCTGTGTTGTTCATAACTCTCTTATTAGTTTATATATTGACCTTTGACATATTAGATGGTGTCTATCATGCCTTGCGATTGATGATTATTTCCTAGTTTGTATTAGTATGTGTCTGTGTCTGTCTGTGTTTCTAATTTTGCGTGCTATTTCTTAGTTGTCAAATGGAGTGTAGAAGGTGGATGGGTGATCCATCAAAACAAAGTGAAGAATATATTCAAGGGGTTAATAGATTTCTTGAATTTGCCTTTCAAAATTCAGAAGTTAATGGAAAAATCTTGTGTCCTTGTACAAAATGTGCCAACCTTCAATCACGTTGTCGCACAAGTGTCTATGAACACCTAATTGATCCACGTCGCGGATTTCTTAGAGGTTATAGGCAATGGATATTTCATGGCGAGAAGCCTGAAGCTTCAAGTAGCACAACTGAACAACATATAGAAATGGAGCATGACATGGATGGGTTAATTCATGATGTTTTTGCAATGCATCCGGTAGAAGAGCCATTTATTGATGAAGGTGGAAGGAATCCACAAGAAGGAGAAAATGAAGGTGGAGGGAATCCACGAGAAGGAGAAAATGCCAATAAGTTTTACCAATTGGTGAAAGAGAATGAGGAAATGCTCTACCCAAATTGTAAGAAGTATAGCAAGCTATCCTTTATGGTACATTTGTATCACTTAAAATGTCTTAATGGGTGGAGTGACAAGTCATTCTCTATGTTACTAGATTTACTGAGAGATGCTTTACCAGAAGGAAATGTTTTGCCAAAGTCATACTATGAAACAAAGAAGATGATTGCAGGGTTAGGTTTGGGGTATAAGAAGATCCATGCATGTCCCAATGATTGCATATTGTATAGGAACAACTATATTGATGATGAAGTATGTCCAAAGTGTGGTACGTCAAGGTGGAAAACAACAAATGAAGATGTACAAGCTAATGGAATCGAGACTTCTGAAAAGCGAAAAGTTGGACAAATATGGTCGACCCGTGGGTGAAGAAGCAACGACTCTTACCCGTTTCATAGGTAGTGTGGTGAGAAGGCATCAATATGCTCCAATCAACTACAAATCTTGGAAAAAAATGCCAGATAAGTATAAAGAAGAGATGCTGAAAATAATAGAGGTATTGTGATTTTATTCTTAAATTATTTGTGTAAAAAAGCTGTAATATGAGTTATCTTATATTTATTGTATTTGTTTTAACATCTTTCATTGTTTAGACTAAGTTTGAGTTTGTTCCTCCAATAAATGATGCAACAAGAGAAATGTTGAAAGCTGAGTTTAATGAGAAGTGGAGGCAATGGAAGGGTGATCTAAAGTCATTGGCATATGACCCTAGTAAAACAGAAGAAGAAGTTGCATCCACATTACCTGATGATAGGGTTGTACCAAGTCAATATCGTGATTTGGTTCATTATTGGTTTTCTGAAGCTGCACAAGTAAGTCATAAAGCTAATAGATTCTTACATACTATGTTCTTAATGTTTTAACATTAGTTTCTTTTTTTTGGGACTAATATTTTGTTTTATTAAATGTAGAAAATAAGTGAAATTAATAGACAAAATCGTGCTAAGTTTCAAGATGTCCATTGCATGGGTACAAAGAGTCTTCCAAAATTGATTGATGAAAAGGTTTGTTTCTATTTGTACTTGACATTGAGTAAATTGTATTTATAATTTATAAAAAGAATAAAAAGAATACATATAACTTGTTTGTTTGGTTTTAGAAAAGGAAGCGCAAAGGAGTGTCACCTGAGCGTAAAGAGATTTACATTGATACTCGAACTCGTAAAGATGGGACCATTGTCAATGAAAAAGCTGCAAGATTGATAGTAAGATTTGTTCTATAACTGGTTGTTGTTTTGGATATACCTGTTTGAGAAAGATTATTTCTTTTAGATGGGTTATTTGCATAATAATAACTGGTTTTGCTTGGTAGCATGCTGTTGTTTGCATTTGCCTTTATAGGTTTAAAAGAAAGTTGCTTTAATTCATTTCTCAGAAACCTTCATTATTCTAATGCTTTTGCTTAGACACAACATCATGTTGCAACAAGAAACATTAGCAGAGTCTTTACTATTGCAAAATCCTATTTTTCATTCATTTTTCTTATTATTATCTAACTTTTGCCACTCAATATCTATTAATGTTTTAGGAAGAATTGAAGAAACATAACAATGATGCCGGAACATCTCAATCAACCCCAAACACACAAAGTTGTATGTCTTGGAAGGATGACATATATTCCCAAGTACAAGGACCTGAAAAGAGGGGGGCTCATGTGCGTTGTGTGGGCAAGATTCCAAAATCTAAAAAATCAAAGGTTTATTTGGATGAAAATAAAGAGTTGCGTGATAGAGTTAAGCATATGGAAAGTATGTTTGCAAACGTTATGACATTGATTCAAAATCGGTTTTCTGGAGAAGATGTTAATGACATTATAGAGGCTGCAAGACAGGTATATTATATTTTCCTAATGACATTAAGAGCAAGCTGCAAAACATTATTATTTTCTTTGTTCTTAAATGTCTGTGATTTGTGCTGTATTACCAGGCAGATTTGTTACTTTAAAATGAATGGCTGATTTGTTCATTATTTGTCCTTTACTTTTTCCTCATGAAGTTCATATTTCAATGTTCATTTTGTGACTTGTATAAGGTATATTATTTTGTTCTGAATAGGTTCCAGATGCTACTAGTGCCCCTGGCCATTTGAGTTCTCCAAGTTCAGACACTAATGAAGACAATTAATATGGTATCTACTTAATATTAAGTTATTCTAACTAAAATCGTTAATATTTCCTATGGTAAGCTCATGTTATTTTGTTTTACTTGCAGGTGAAGATAGAAAAGCAAATTTGTTCTTGACGGCATAAACTTGGCAATTAAGTGATGATGAAATGATTTTTTTGTAATTTTTGAGATTGTTATTAGACTTTATGGGCATACTATAAGCTTTTTTTAATTAAAAAAAATGTGCATACTATATGTTATTTTTGAGGAATTTGATACGTTTGTAAGACTTTATGTTTTGAACATGAATGAAGTTTCATTTTATTTTATTTTGGTCCCTAAATATATTTATTTATTTTATTGTGAATTTTGTTTGTAATATCATCAACGTTATAAAAGGCTGTGGGTATTATTAGTATGAATATTGTCACTAAAATCTAGTGTTGAGGCAAAACCGTGGGTATAGTAAATTATGATCTGTCACTCAAACATATAGCAATGGAAGATAAATTGTAGGTATATGTTCAACTATCTTTCTGATGGGCTTCAAAACCATCACTAAAGCCTATAGTGACGGAGACAAAACCGTAGGTATAGCAAATTATGATATGTAACTAAAACATATAGCAACGGAAACTAAACCGTGGGTATACCTGTATGTATTCTACCAACGACCATAACAACCGTCACTAAAGCCTATAGTGACGGCTCTGAAACCGTAGGTATAGCAAACTATTGACAACGGATCCAAATGTCCGTTGGTATAGGTTTTTTTTACCTATACCCACAGTTTGTAACCTTTTACCTACAGTTTTTTGCTGTCACTAAATGGCTTATCCCTTGTAGTGCACCCATTAGCTCTTATATCGTGCGCAGATGCTACGTCTTGAAGCATAAATCAGAGAGCCAAAATTGGAATGATGAATAGGGTGGCTTCAATGGAGAGGGATCTACATCTACTAAATCCCTGATCACCAGCGAGGGAGGCATAATGACCATTAAATTTATTGTTTTAAAGTGTCTATGGCAGAGATCAAGCATTGAGTACCTTCTGTTTTAGTCTTCTCTGTGTTTAGAATTTTGACACTAGTGCATAATATACAATAAACGGGAAAGGTTTACGTCAGTTAACCAAAAGTTCGACGTTAAATAGGAGGCGGTGGCAGTTTTGTAAATATCAGGTTCCCTTAATTCACTTTTAACGCCAGTCGTTATAAGAACTGACGTTAAAAGTTAAGTCACTCACTTTTAACGTCCGTTCTATATACAACTGACGTTAAAAGTTTACCTTTTAACGTCAGTTGTTTATAGAACGGACGTTAAAAGTGAGTGACTTAACTTTTAACATCAGTTCTTATAACGACTGACGTTAAAGGTAGTTTTTAATTTTTCTAGCAACTATACGTTACCCGCGCTCCTTTCACTCATCACTCTGTTCTGTGTTCTCTCTCAAACCTTCTCTTCCCTAACCCTTCCAAGTGATCTCCCCTCCACCGCGTGCTCTTGTCCACCGCCACCACCATTAGGTCCTCTCCACCGCGTACTCCTCTCTCTCTCTCTCTCTCTCTCCCCCTTCTCCATCGCGTGCCCTAACCCTAATCTTTCACAACTGCCTCTCCCATCTTTAACAGGTTCTGTACCGCACGCGGCCACCACACTCGAGCGCCTTTCCATCTCCCATCTTTAAGATATTGAACCCTAATATGAACCCTAATCTCTTCACTTTTTTATTTTGTTGTCTTTCATTTCAGTTGTTAGAACTTGCTTGTAGAACCTTTTGTTTTTCTCAATTTGGGTATGTTTGCTAGTGGGATTTTGGATTAGTTGAAACTGTTTCTTGAGGTTGTTATGTTCCTGTAATTTAGATATGGGCTGCATTTTTTATGTTAAGTAAATTAGGGAATGCACTGAACTGTATGTTGTTGCTTGTTTAGGGAATGCACTGAACTGTATGTTGGTGCTTAATCTGGCATAGACTTGTCTAACTGAACATTAGTATCCTACGTTTTAGATTTATCTGAGGCAAAGAAATCATTATTTCCTATGATATTTTTGATGTTTCTATGAGTATGTGTGATAAGCCATAGCTTATCTCTAACATAGGTTATGTGAGTATGCTATTTTTGATTTATCTTTAGTTATCCATGTTAAAAAAACATATTTTAATATTTACCGTTTCTGAACAGGCATACACATGGATCACTCGGACCCGCATGCACGAGAGGACACTATGGGGCCTACGCAGGACACTATGGGGCCTACGGCTGATGATACTGTAAGTTTACATGTTATATAAAATTTAACCAGTATTTATAATGTAAGTTTAAGTTCTTTATATATTCTTTATTTATCCTTGTTATACATAACCCTCTAATTTAACATTTTTTTGTCCAAACAGACATCACAGTCTCGGAGGAAATGGGGTAGAGGAGCCACGTCATTGAAGAAATTAGAGAAAGGTAGGCAAAGTGGTCAGAAGCTTGAGGTGTCCTTTGATGCTAAACTAAAGCCCCAAGGCCCCCATGCTAAAGCATTAAAAACGTGGGTGATTCTACAAACCAAGCAGCACGTTAGCATCCTATACAACCATTGGGATGACGTTCCACAGAACGTTAAGGATCAGATTTGGGAGGCTATCATGGTATTTTACTTTTACATTCTTTTGATGTACATTATTAAATAATTATTCGACTTCTAATTCATCCTGCTTGTTATATGTATTTAATGTGTAGATAGCTTGGACCGTGCCGAATGACGAGCATCATCGGAAGAAATGGCTCTCATTTGGGGCAAGGCGCTGGAGTGGGTTCAAGCATGATCTTACTAGGTTCTATGTATCTGGGAAGAAGAAGCTTGATAAGATGTTCTTGGATTACCCCTGGATTGATAGGGGGATGTGGGATGACTTTGTTAGGAGTCGACATGATGCCAAATTTCAGGTTAGTTGATGAAGTTAATTTATTTATGCTTCTTAAAGATCATTTAAGTAAAGAAATTAAATGTATTTAACTCTATTAATTATGTGTTTTTGTTTAAACAGACTAAGGCGGAGAGGGGTAGGAAGAATCAAGCTAAGAACATCCACTCCCACACCTTGTCTCAGGGTGGGTATGCCACTAGGATCGACGAGATGATGGCGGAGAAGCTGAGGGTGAAGTAGGAGGAGCTGGCTGCGAGGATAGCAAATGGAGAGGTGCCTGAGGGCACACCAGTTAGTCCTCCATCACCCATCCCGCGCGAGGATGTCTGGTTAGCCTGTCGGATGACAAAGAAAGGCTCTTTTAAAGCTGAAGTCACTCATGATGTGGTAGATAAGATTGTAAGTAGCTAACTATATGCATTTATAGTTGATATTTGTAATCTGTATATGGTTGATATTTTTAAGGAACACACCTTTCTCTTACACGTTTTTTCAATTCTTAATTGTATATGGAGCTTAAGGAAAAATGCTCCCAGGGCTCATTCGTCCCTTCTGGACGCCGGGATATATTGCTCACTGCTCTAGGCAAGGACGACCATCCTGGTCGGGTGATCGATGTTCCAGAGACGGTGGGCATCAAAGAATATTATGGCAAGTCTAGTTCACGAAGGCGTGTCATCGATGAGGATGCACTTAGAGAATCCATCACACAGCAGCTTTCTCGAACCCAGCCATTACAGGCCATCTGATAAGCCACTTCTTATCCAACCCAGATTTCAAGCAGGCGCTTGTTAGGGAGCTTGTCTCCGTGGGTTCCCAGGACACCGCGGGAGCTGCCAACCCTTCACATGTGAGCACAAAAGAGAGCTATAATAGGACACATGTGGAGGTGGATGAGTTGGCAGATAGGGAGCGGGAGGTGGAGATCCGACGCCGTGAGCTTGAGTTGGAAGCGAAACGACTGGAGTTTGAGCTGGCGCAGCGGGAGCTCGAGTTGGCATGGAAGGTATAAATTCATTATTAATGTCCAAATTTGTCAATTAATTACTTATGTTTTTTTTAACTATCAACAACTTATATACCTGATTTATTTAATATTGAAGGCAAAGGCGGGTAAGATGTCTCTCATGACTCGGTTGTTCTCGATTGGCGAGGATTATGGGACCATTCTTTTTCAATGGGAGTTGGAGCATGATGGTTGGCTGGCAGGCCCACTTAATGAGCATGAGCTTGGATTTGTATTCTGTGGTGATGATATTGCAGATTTTTGCAATGATGGCTGGCAACTATCCACCGCGATTGTGAGTCTTTGGTCGACGTAAGTATGCTTTATAATTTTATAATTAATTCAATTTATATATTTTATTTGAATTTTATGATTTACTGTATTCATATCGTAGGTATCTCCATCGACTTCAACTCGATATGGGGCTCCAACCAATTCGGCTTCTTAGAGCCCTACTCCCTTCGGCCTGAATTCTTTGCCAATCACAACGAAGTCTCAGCGTACTTAACGAGATTAATGGGAGGTGATGATCGTAAGTAGCTATATCTGGCACCGTATATAATGGGAGGGCATTGGCAGTTGCTCATAATTCATCCTGCTAGGCATACTGTCATCTTCTTATGCTCTCTCCACCAGAACCCGCCACGGGAGGTGGTGGAACCTATCAATAGGTTAGTAATTAATCTTCTATTTAATTTAAGTTTTAACATTTAATTTAATTTTATGCGACACATGATGAATTGGTTAATTGACATGAATATTCTCTTTATGATAGTGCGCTGAAGACTTGTAGTTTGAGCTGTGCCAACGGGAGGAGTAGGACTTTTAAGTCTAAAGGAAATCCTGACTGGATTATCCTCAAGGTTGCTAGTTTGTTAAATAGTATATAACATTAGAATTACTAATTACTAATTCCAAATATATATGTTTATTTAACTGACATTAAATTTCATTTCTTTCGTAGTCTCGATATCAGACAGACGGTTGGTCGTGTGGATATTATGTGATGCATCATATGCTGAACATAGTCTCCTCATCTATTACAAAGGGATGGAAGAAGGTAATACTTAATTAAACAACTTATTTAATTATACATTTTAGTTTTCCTTTTCCTTGCGTTAATTAATGTTACCGTGATTTATTTGAATGTGTGTAGGCTTTTAACAGCGACCAATCTCCTCTTGACAAAAACGAGTTCAAAGACTTGAGAATGCGTTTTGCAGAATTTTTCTTCAAGTATGCTAAAGAGAAAGGATTGCCCGAAAGTATACCTCAGGAGTATATAGAAGATGTGTAGTTAGTAATTAGTATAGAAACTTATTATATGTAGGTGTGTAGTAATTAGTATAGAAACTTTTAGTTATGTTTTATCCCCCCATTTGTTCCTTTGTATGTATATACTTTTCTTTTATTAATGAAATTTAAGTGAAGACTGTTACTAGACTGTATACTGGACTGGACTGTTTACTGAATGCAGGGATTGGTTAATTGACATGGATATTACTGGGATAATGTTTACTGAATGCAGGGATAGCTGGGGGTAGTGTTATTTTAACATAAATTTTTTTAAAAAAAATAAATCTCTTAACGTCAGTTGTTTCAAACAACTCACGTTAATAGTATTTTTTAAAAAATATACTCTATTAACGTCAGTTCTTTAATAAAACTGACGTTAAAAACTTAACTATTAACGTCAGTTCATTAAAAAAACTAACGTTAGTTTTAACTATTAACGTCAGTTTTATTAAACAACTGATGTTAATAGTTTTACTTATCACATCAGTTATTTAAACAACTGACGTTAAAATATTAACTATTGACGTCAGCTGTATTTACGTCAGACATTATTCTGACGTGTAAAATCAATTTTGACTGACATAAAAAGCACTTATTGCACTAGTGTTGACCCCAACATTTTCCCAAATATTTGACGTATAAAAAATTCATTTAATCATTTTCTCGAGTTTTTTTTATTCATTAGCCCTAGTTTTGATCTACTCCTCTGCTATGCTCTCCTCCTATGATGCTTCTTCCTCTACTATGCTATCCTCCACTATTGCTTCTTCTCGTCACCGTCTATCTATGTTCCTCAACTAGACACTTACTCTCACATTTCAGATCTTCCACAATGCGAACCTAGGGCGGCGCCCGAACCCCAATCAGGTGCACTGCCTCGTCTAGAAACTGTCGCCCCACTTGAAAGCCGTCGTGCAGCAACCCACTACCGCCACCCTCATTGTGGCATGCACCTAGTAACTGGTGCGTCACCATCCAAAGCACAAAAGGTAGCATTTGGTACAAGTTATATTTTAATATTTTCAAGAATGTGGGCATGAGAACAGAAGTTTCATATATTTGATATAAGTTTTAAAAAACTATTCTCAAACATAAAATGTGCTCGGAATTAGAATTAGTGAATGAAAGTTAAAAATTATATTCCCATGTGGGGAGGTGGAAAAAAAGTATTCCTGATAATAAGATTTCATGAATGTACAATAAAAGAACCAAACTTTACTCAACCTTTTTTTTCCCTAGGAGTCACGTGTTGCAATGTTATTATTAGGAAGGTTAATGTTGGCAATGTTGAAACACTTGACATTTAATAATTTATATTTTTGAAAATATATCTTGTAATTATCAAAATATTCTTATTTTATAAAATATTATAAAAAATTAATTTTATAATGTTATTGATAAAAATAAATATAAAAGTAAAAATCAAGAAAATTATCATAAAATTTATACATAATAATAATAATAATAATAATAATAATTAATAATAATAATAAATTATTATTATTATTATTATTATTTCAAATGATAGTCGAACTCGATGAATTGCATTATATCTTACAGATCCGGATTATTCATAGGTTCAGCTTTATATATAGGATCTCATACATTTATTTTTATATTAATAAATATATAAATATATTTTTAATAAATAATATTTAATCAATGGCCAAGATCTTTATATAGTCGGAATATAAGGAGATCTACGTCAAGAACAAAAATTGTTTCAAATAAGAACAAGGAAAAAATTTATGGGTAAAAGTGGAGGAAATCAGAATGTATACTAATGCTTTGTTTGGATGATGAAAGAATTTGAGAGGAAAGAATTATGGTGGTAAGAAATAGGAGAAGAGAGAATGAGTAGAAAATGGATAGATTTTTAGGTTATTTGGATTAGAAAAAGTAGAAGAGAAGTAGGGGAGAAAGAAAACTATATTTGTTTGTAAAGACATATTTGTCCCTAATAACATATTTATATTGTTCAAAATTAAAGGGTGAAAGTTGTACTTTTTAATAAATTAGTAGGACCCATTACCCATTTTTTCTATTTGCTACGTTTTCTTCTCATGATAGAGGATAAATTTTTACACGGGGCCCGCTGCCCATAATTTTCTCTCCTCCCTCTTTTCTACTCTCATCCAAACCGATGAAAAAGGAATATTCTACATGTTTTCTTCTACGTGCACTTCTCTCCTCTTAATTTCTACTGAAACAAACAAAGAGTAAAAAGGTGTCGTGATATTTTTTGCCTTCTCTTCCCTAGGAATAAATTCCCGCCAAAATATGGGAATGACATTTACATGGAAATTAAATATTCCAAGAATACTTTTTTTATATCAATAACAAATATGAGAATATATTAACCCAAAGGAGTCAGCCTAATGAAAGCGTGCTAGGTTTGTAAGGTGCAAAGTGTGTACATAGATTTTCGTGATAAGTGGGAGGTCTCTGACTTGAATCATTGTGAAAAATAAACTCTTTGAAGAGGGGTCATACCAACGTCGCTCACGGCCCCTGAATGATAAAATGACAGCTATCTATTTTTTAAAAATGACTTTCTATAACTTGAACCAAACACACATTAAAGTGTGCAAACAATGCGAAGGTAAAAGGAAGTGAGCTTAAAACATGGTGGAAGAAGTTTATTGTTTAGAGACACGTGTTATGATACACATTTATTTAATTAGATGACATTCATTTAAAAATATAGTGCACTTAATAAAAATGAATTATACGTCACACAATAGAGCAGATAATTCATTATATATATATATATATATATATATATCATTGACATATGAGATTAGGGTTAGATTGGTCTTTCAATTCAAATAAAAATCACTCATACCGTGATTTGTGATTAATTGATTATATAAAAAAATTTACACATATTAATTAAATTCAATGTATATATTATAAACAAAAAAGTCTCTTGAGAAGTAGCGAATTTAGATGCAATGACATTGTATTTATGTCTTTCTTTTCTTTTCTTTTTATAACAAAAGATAGCTAAAATCTGACCAAGAGAAAGAGAAATATACTTGGTGGTTGTTAATAGGGGTGTTCATATGTCCGGGTCAACCTGATGAACCCAAAAACCCAACACAACTCGATTAAATTGGTTTGGTTTTTCTCATTGTTTGGGTACAACTTGAACCAACCCGATCATACCCGAACTTGTTTGATTTGCAAATGGGTTTATTAATTTCGAACCTGAGACCCGACCACCCCGAACCATACAAATATTTTTTATTATATAAAAAAAAATTAAGGTAAAAGGCTCTGTCTTTGACCTCTCCAATCATCTCAAGGGTCCACCACCCTTTTGTCTCTGACCTCTCTCATCTCATACCTTAGAGAGTCACCGTCGTGTGCCCATCTCTCCATCTGCGATGTAGTGACACCTTCACCCGTCGTTCGGTCGCCACACCATGACCTCTCATCCAAAATCTAACTCACAAACATACCTTCTCAATGTAAATATATGTCTTAACAGGTACTTTTGTTTTGATGATGGACAAAAGGAAAAGGTCCAAAAGGACTAAGTTGCAAAAAGCGGAAAGTCATAAAGCAAGCAAGCACAAGGGGCAAAATGAGAATTTCAACATTTGTATTGATTGTGTTAGAAAAGTATGTAAATGGTAAGTAGGGCTCTCAATTTAATATTGGTCTCACACACACACACATTTAACATGTGCTTAAAAGAAATTAAATAAGACTGACAATTAATTGATCTTAATGTGGAATCATTTCGTAAATTGTCAAGTTTTTGAAATTAAATTTAATACGCACCATAATCGATTATGGTAATCCTATAATCGATTATGAGTCGAGGTTAAATGGCTTTAATTAGTATTAATAAGTAATTATGACATTAAAGTCGTTGACTTTGAAATTCGAAATAGAATAATCGATTATGGCTTTTGTATAATTGATTATGTCCTGTCTGACCTAAATGAACTTCAAACAGAAATCCTGTAATCGATTATAGCTTTTATATGAAAGTCAGTGGACCAATAATCGATTAGTATAATCGATTATGCCTATTCTGTCAAAGTGAGCGCTTCCTGAAATTTTTTTAAATAATCGATTATGAGATTGTAATAATCGATTATACTGCGACAAAAATGAATTTTAAGAGGCTTGACCTAATTTCTCTTTGAACCTTCACTTGTTCTCTATAAATAGAAGGGTGGGCTGCCTTGCCTCAAAACACAATACACTACTATCATTTTCTCTGTGCTAAAACTCTGTTAAACATTTTTTTATACTCTATCTCTTGCACTTTCACTTTGACCATATTATATTGAGAATTCTATACACCATAAAAGTATTTTTTTAATTAAAAATATGTTCAAAACTCATAATAATTATATAAGTTTTTCAAAATAAAATGTAAACTTAAAGAAAACATTGTTATTCTGAAAGGGGGAAAAAAACTCTAAAAAATGTCAAAAGATATATAACTAGTTTTCAACCTTTTCAAATTTTTTTTATAGGCAAATCATTAGTGGTTAATTTGTTTGGGGGGGGGGGGGGGGGGGGATTGTTTTTCTGAAAGGGGGAAAAAAACTCTAAAAAATGTCAAAAGATATATAACTAGTTTTCAACCTTTTCAATTTTTTTTTTATAGGCAAATCATTAGTGGTTAATATGTTTGGGGGGGGGGGGGGGGGGTACTTAAAACTCCTTCATATCTCAACTCATACCAACTGGGCTATCCTTCGTGGACAACATTTACATTTATTTTCCTTTATGTTAGGATATCTTCATACATATTATTGCAAGATTAACTGACTATCATAGTTAAGATGTTCTTTAAGTAATTACCTTTTTATATTTGAATTTGGGGGAAAATATAAATTGAGTTTATTTTTAAAATGTACTATTAAAGGTGTATCTCTTCTGTCCCAAAATATACGGTCTCGATGTAACACATCAATCAAATGCTTGAGATAAACAAATATGTTAATGAGTTGTCATTTTGTTTCATTAAGTGACAAATTATTATTGGTGAGAGACAGAGAATGCGATAGCAAAATGAGACAAAGATTCTTGTTTCTACCTTAGATCTTGTAGTGACTTAGGGTTTTTATATTTTTTTGTCAAATCAAAGGTTGATGTGCTCTTATTACTCCTCTTATTACTCCTTTTGAAATTAATCTCAATACAGAGGAGTCTTATGCTTTCAACTTTATCCTCTCCAGGAAGATATGTTTCACTACTACAATCAAACCTTGGTAACAAATTAAGGACAATAGCCCCACAGAAGCACTTTATTAGTGTTTCTATTTGATGGCCATTTAACAAACAACACGGTCTCTCATTTCAATGTTAAGGTTCAAAATACTATTCTCTTTCCTCCACACAGCAGAACAAAGATCTCCCCTGTAATTCAAAATATTTTGACATTCACTATCATCTTTCACATATAATGTATCACAACTTAATTTAAGAAGAAATAACATATTACAACTCTAACTGATCAGGAGGATTTGATCCTTCATTACATTGATTCTCCTCCTCTAATATGTAATGCATTTTTATACTAGGCTTAAATAGAGTCCTGCAATAGTAGGTTGAGTAGATGATATCTGACAAGCATACAAGACTTGGCAGTTCCTTTCATCCAACTCTCTCCATCACTCCTCAATTTGGCATGCTGCCTTGTGAACAATTGACGAGCAGTTAAGTGTTCAGAATTTTTCATCATTCTGAATGATGGCAGCATTATCTTGTTCACCTCCTATTAAAGGGGGCAAAATAATATAAATGTTAATTTAAAATACCAAGGTCTTAAATTGCAATTGCGATTGCGTTGCATTTTCTATTATTATGAACAATATTGAAAAAATGCAGTTGATACAGCCGCAATTGTTATCATGATGCGATTTTGAAAACTATCAAAATCGTAACGTTATGACCTCAATTGCAAGACCCATAATTAAAACCTAGATTTTATGATAAATGTAAAATATATGGTGACGGAGGGAGGGGGAGGCCAATGGTTGCCATAGCCTCCCCAAGTTTTCCATTTATTTTTTTCATATACTTAGATTCTTTTTCCTAAAAAATTTCCCTAAGTCCTTCTTTCAAAAGGCTCGATTTCAAACATAAAAAACTAAGAAGAAAATTTATGTATTTAAGTTGACGATAAATATGTTTGAGTCATTAAGTTGTTAATTGTATGAGTTTAATTTGTATGCATTGTCAATGTAAAGTTTTTTATACTGTCAACTCATGATATGAATGACTTTTAAGGTAGTTAGGATAAGACTTAAATATTTTTAAAGATATAGTAATTTCTAATTGATTGACAGTAAAAGTTTTTTTTTTTTTTTTATATTAACAATGCATACAAATTAAATTCCTAATTATATATCAAATTTGTTTCATATAATTTGCTTATATGTGTTAATTATTTTTCTATCGTTATTTCATATTATACATGTTTGGTCGTGGCCCCTTACATGAAATTTCTAACTCCGCCCCTGAAAATATATATACATATAACACGTATGACAAATTTCTAGTGAACTCCTCACTTTAGAGGAGGCAATGCATGTACATGTGTAATAAGAAATCAATCTATGATCTCTCTTATCTCTTGCTTTGAGTGTTTCCTGCGGAGAATAGTCTTCCATAGAAATTTAACCAGTTGAAGAACTACATGTTGCTTCATGCCTGGAACACAGAATTTGGCTACTTGAAATGAAAAACGTATCACATATGTAAAAGAAACACAAACTAAAACAAGATATTTCTTTATAGTTGGATAAAATTAACGTGGAAATCTTTCAGATTCAAACATAAAAAAATTCAATCGAAGGTTCCAGTGATTTACCAGGGTTGATCTTGATCGAACTTTCATGTTCTGCAATTTGACAACAAAAATCCAAAGACTTTTGAGCCAAGAGATGCAAACCTGTCTCTCTGTCCTCATCACGAGCAAAAGCTAGCTCTTCCCTCACTAGTGCAAAATATACAACAAACGGGAAAGGTTTACGTCAGTTAACCAAAAGTTGGACATTAAAAAGGAGGCGGTGGCAGTTTTGTAAATATCAGGTTTCCTTAATTCATCACTTTTAACCTCAGTTGTTATAAGGACTGATGTTAAAAGTTAAGTGACTCACTTTTAACGTCCGTTCTGTAAACAACTGACGTTAAAAGTTTCACTTTTAACGTCAGTTGTTTACAGAACGGACGTTAAAAGTGAGTCACTTAACTTTTAACGTTTTTAACATCAGTTGTTTACAGAACTGACGTTAAAAGTGAGTCACATAACTTTTAACGTCAGTCCTTATAACGACTGATGTTAAAGGTAGTTTTTAATTTTTTTAGCAACTATACGTTACCCGCGCGCCTTTCACTCACTCTGTTCTCTGTTCTCTCTCAAACCTTCTCTTCTCTAACCCTTCCAAGTGATCTCCTCTCCACCGCGTGCTCTTGTCCACTGCCACCACCATTAGGTCCTCTCCACCGCGTGCTCCTCTCTCTCTCTCTCTCTCTCTCTCTCTCGCTCTCTCCCCTCTCCATTGTGTGCCCTAACCCTAATCTTTCACAACTCCCTCTCCCATCTTTAACAGGTTCTGTACCGCGCGCGGCCACCACTACTCGAGCGCCTTTCCATCTCCCATCTGTAAGGTATTGAACCCTAATATGAACCCTAATCTCTTCACTTTTTTATTTTGTTGTCTTTCTTTTCAGTTCTTAGAACTTGCTTGTAGAACCTTTTGTTTTTCTCAATTTGTGTATGTTTGCTTGTGGGATTTTGGATTAGTTGAAACTGTTTCTTGAGGTTGTTATGTTCCTGTAATTTAGATATGGGCTGCATTTTTTATGTTAAGTAAATTAGGGAATGCACTGAACTGTATGTTGTTGCTTGTTTAGGGAATGCACTGAACTGCATGTTGGTGCTTAATCTGGCATAGACTTGTCTAACTGAACATTAGTGTCATACGTTTTAGATTTATCTGAGGCAAAGAAATCATTATTTCCTATGATATTTTTGATGTTTTTGTCAGTATGTGTGATAAGCCATAGCTTATCTCCAACATAGGTTATGTGAGTATGCTATTTTTGATTTATGTTTAGTTATCCATGTTAAAAAAACATATTTTAATATTTACCGTTTCTGAACAGGCATACACAAGGATCACTCGGACCCGCATGCACGAGAGGACACTATGGGACCTACGCAGGACACTATGGGGACTACGCCTGATGATACTGTAAGTTTACATGTTATATAAAATTTAACCAGTATTTATAATGTAAATTTAAGCTCTTTATATATTCTGTATTTATCCTTGTTATACATAACCCTCTAATTTAACATTTTTTTGTCCAAACAGACATCACAGTCTTGGAGGAAACGGGGTAGAGGAGCCACGTCATTGAAGAAATTAGAGAAAGGTAGGCAAAGTGGTCAGAAGCTTTAGGTGTCCTTTGATGCTAGAGAATTTAAAATGTGGGTGATTCTACAAACCAAGTAGCACGTTAGCATCCTATACAACCATTGGGATGACGTTCCACAGAACGTTAACGATCAGATTTCGGAGGCTATCATGGTATTTTACTTTTACATTCTTTTGATGTACATTATTAAATAATTATTCGAGTTCTAATTCATCCTGTTTGTTATATGTATTTAATGTGTAGATAGCTTGGACCGTGCCGAGCATCATCGAAAGAAATGGCTCTCATTTGGGGCAAGGTGCTGGAGTGGGTTCAAGCATGATCTTACTAGGTTCTATGTATCTGGGAAGAAGAAGCTTGATAAGATGTTCTTGGATTACCCCTGGATTGATAGGGGGACGTGGGATCACTTTGTTAGGAGTCGACATGATGGCAATATTCAGGTTAGTTGATGAAGTTAATTTATTTATGCTTCTTAAAGATCATTTAAGTAAAGAAATTAAATGTATTTAACTCTATTAATTATGTGTTTTTGTTTAAACAGACTAAGGCGGAGAGGGGTAGGAAGAATCAAGCTAAGAACGTCCACACCCACACCTTGTCTCAGGGTGGGTACGCCACTAGGATCGACGAGATGATGGCGGAGAAGCTGAGGGTGAAGCAGGAAGAGCTGGCAGCGAGGATAGCACATGGAGAGGTGCCTGAGGGCACACCAGTTAGTCCTCCGTCACCCATCCCACGCGAGGATGTCTGGTCAGCCGGTCGGATGACAAAGAAAGGCTCTTTTAAAGCTGAAGCCACTCACGATGTGGCAGATAAGATTGTAAGTAACTAACTATATGCATTTATAGTTGATATTTGTAATCTGTATATGGTTGATATTTTTAAGGAACACCTTTCTCTTACACGTTTTTTCAATTCTTCATTGTAGATGGAGCTTAAGGAAAAATGCTCACAGGGCTCATTCGTCCCTTCTGGACACCGAGACATATTGCTCACTGCTCTAGGCAAGGATGACCATCCTGGTCGGGTGATCGGTGTTCCAGAGACTGTAGGCATCAAAGAATATTATGGCAAGTCTAGTTCACGAAGGCGGGTCGTCGATGAGGATGCACTTAGAGAATCCATCACACAACAGCTCTTCTCGAACCCAGCCATTACAGGCCATCTGATAAGCCACTTCTTATCCAACCCAGATTTCAAGCAGGAGCTTTTTAGGGAGCTTGTCTCCGTGGGTTCCCAGGACACCGCGGGAGATGCCAACCCTTCACATGTGAGCACAAAAGAGAGCTATAATAGGACACATGTGGAGGTGGATGAGTTGGCAGATAGGGAGCGGGAGTTGGAGGTCCGACGCCGTGAGCTTGAGTCGGAAGCGAAACGGCAGGAGTTTAAGCTGGTGCAGCGGGAGCTCGAGTTGGCATGGAAGGTATATATTCATTATTAATGTCCAAATTTGTCAATTAATTACTTATGTTTTTTTTTTTAACTATCAACAACTTATATACCTGATTTATTTGATATTGAAGGCAAAGGCGGGTAAGATGTCTCTCATGACTCGATTGTTCTCGATTGGCGAGGATTATGCGCCCATGCTTTTTCAATGGGAGTTGGAGCATGATGGTTGGCTGGCACGCCCACTTTATGAGCATGAGCATGGATTTGTATTCTGTGGTGATGATATTGGGTATTTTTGCAATGATGGCCAGCACCTATCCACCGCGATTGTGAGTCTTTGGTCAACGTAAGTATGCTTTATAATTTTATAATTAATTCAATTTATATATTTTATTTGAATTTTATGATTTACTGTATTCATATCGTAGGTATCTCCATCGACTTCAACTCGAGATGGGCTCCAACCAATTCGGCTTCTTAGAGCCCTACTCCCTTCGGCCTGAATTCTTTGCCAATGACAACGAAGTCACAGCATACTTAACGAGATTACTAGGAGGTGATGATCGCAATGAGCTATATCTGGCACCGTACATAATGAGAGGGCATTGGCAGTTGCTCGTAATTCATCCTGTCAGGCATACTGTCATCTTCCTCTGCTCTCTCCACCAGAACCCGCCACGGGAGGTGGTGGAACCTATCAATAGGTTAGTAATTAATCTTCTATTTAATTTAAGTTTAACATTTAATTTAATTTTATGCGACACATGATGAATTGGTTAATTGACATGAATATTCTGTTTATGATAGTGCGCTGAAGACTTGTAGTTTGAGCTGTGCCAACGGGAGGAGTAGGACTTTTAAGTCTAAAGGAAATACTGAATGGATTATCCTCAAGGTTGCTAGTTTGTTAAATAGTAATTAATATTATAATTACTAATTACAAATGTAGAAATATATATGTTTATTTAACTGACATTAAATTTCATTTCTTTTGTAGTCTCGATTTCAGCCAGACGGTTGGTCGTGTGGCTATTATGTGATGCATCATATGCTGAACATAGTCTCCTCATATATTACAGAGGGGTGGAAGAAGGTAATACTTAATTAAACAACTTATTTAATTATATATTTTAGTTTTCCTTTTCCTTGCGTTAATTAATGTTACCGTGATTTATTTGAACGTGTGCAGGCTTTTAACAGCAACCAATCTCCTCTTGACAAAAAAGAGTTCAAAGACTTGAGGACACGGTTTGCAGAATTTTTCTTCAAGTATGCTAAAGAGAAATGATTGCCAGCAAGTATACCTCAGGAGTATATAGAAGATGTGTAGTTAGTAATTAGTATAGAAACTTATATGTAGGTGTGTAGTAATTAGTATAGAAACTTTTAGTTATGTTTTTTCTAACAATGGGGTTTTGATTTTCGTCCCCCCATTTTTTCCTTTGTATATATATATACTTTTCTTTTACTAATGAAATTTAAGTGAAATATTGGACTGTTACTAGACTGTTTACTGGACTGGACTGTTTACTGAATGCAGGGATAGCTGGGGGATGGGATATATTGTAATTATTTAAAAAAAAAAATAGTCTTTAACATCAGTTGTTTAGTACAACTAACATTCAAAGTAATTTTAAAAAAAATAAATTGGCTTTTAACGTCAGTTGTACTAAAAACTGACGTTAAAAGTTAATATTTTAACGTCTGTTTAATGAAACAACTGACGTTAAAATTTATTTTATTTAAAAAAAATGAGTTTTAACGTCAGTTGTACTAAAAAACCGACGTTAAAGGCTTTCTTTTAACATCAGTTTTGAACTGACGTAAAAAGTTACACTTTTAACGACTGCTCCAATAATGTCAGGCATTATTCAGACGTCCAAAATCAATTTTGACTGACGTAAAAAGCACTTCCTACACTAGTGCCTGTCTCTTACCATTCTTAAAGCTAAGTCTGCAAAATACATAATTAATTAATTAATAATATTTCGACCATAACAGCTACTCCTTCCGGTCCATAATATAAGCAAAAATTTCCCAATTTTTTTGGTCCAAAATATAAGAAAATTTCAACTACTTCCATCCTATTTAATGAAATTATTCTCAGAATATCCTTCATTTAATGCAAATTTTATTTTCCAATGACTTCTTATTCTCAACAACACAATCCTAATAAACAAGAGGAAGGGTAATCTAGGTAACAAACTCAATTTTTTATTCTCAATGACTCTTTTAAATGAGATTAACTAACTTCCTTAATAAGAACAATAGTTCCCAGTCCCGATTTTCGAAAACGTGTTTGGTCTTGTCATATAGATACCATGCCACTACAAGAAAACATCGATTTACTGACGGACAGTTACCGACGGCCGGTTTTTCGATGGAAATTTTGGCCATTACCGACGGAAAAACCTGTCGGAAATCTGGAATATGAAAAATCACCGACTTTTCCGACGGAAATGCCGTCAGAAACGTTTCCGATGGGTATTTCGTCGGTACGTCCGTCAGATATTTTACCGATGGATATTTTTGTCAGAAAGTGGGGCGGGACCTGGTACCGACGAAAATTTTCGTTGATATTTTACCGACGGATATTTTTGTCAGAAAGTGGGGCGGGAAATCGGGGTATACCGACGGATATTTCGGTCGGTAAGTTGAGCGCGAAAATCGGGTGAGAGGGTACCGACGGAAATTTTCGTCTGTATTTGATGGGTCAGATCTAGAAATATTACCGATCGGATCCTGCCATCGGTAATTTGAATCCGTCGTGCATTACCGACGACAGGGTCCGTCGGTAATGTCTCTTTCTTCTTCATAAACCGGTTTCTCTCCCCCC
The DNA here is from genome assembly GCA_035048595.1 of Echinosophora koreensis. Taxonomy (NCBI): domain Eukaryota; kingdom Viridiplantae; phylum Streptophyta; class Magnoliopsida; order Fabales; family Fabaceae; genus Echinosophora; species Echinosophora koreensis. Next base: position 6,844,051 of record JAPCYP010000004.1, read on the forward strand.
TCGCCTCCCCCCATTTCCCTGTTTCATTTTCTCTTCTCCCTACTCTTTTCTCCCTCTCCTCATCGGCGACCCCAGCCGTGCCGACCTCCGTGTCCTCTCCGGCGAGCCGCCCCTTTCTTCCCCCTTCCTCTTCTTCTTCCTTTCTCCCTCTCTTTCCTTTCTCTTTTCCTTCTTTCTTCTCCACCACCGTTTCTGACCGAACCCCACGCCGCCATCTCAGTCGCGTGAGCCGCCGCCTGCGCCGCCTCCTTCACCACCGCAAGCCACGTTGAGGTAAGAACGTTACCTACGCCCTCAAGGCACAATATCGTCGCTTCTGGCCATCGTGGGGGAGGATACCGAAGGAAGACCGGGATCGTATCTTCACACGATTCGAGGTAACTTGTTTATTTTTTCCTATATTTTATATTTTTATTTTTCGCGTAGTTTATATATTTTAAATTTTTTGTATCAAATTGATATTTCTTCTTTGTTAGCAGGCCGTTGTGCGCTGGTTCCCGGAGCATGCTGCACAGATACGCGTCATATTTGACGACAGAGCGTCTAATCGACTGGGGGACATGCTTGGGAAGGCTAAGGAAAGTCGGGTGCACCCAGATTACATAGGTCCCAAAATTTGGCCCCAGCTTTGTGCGTACTGGGACACTCCAGAGTATAAGGCGAAGTCTGAGCAGGCAAAGAGAAACCGGGCTTCTAAGATGGGTGGGAGCATGCACACTGGTGGCTCGATTTGCCATATGCAGCATGCCATTAACATGGTATGCACATATAAATAATAGTATATTTTAATTTTTTTTATATGATTTATTTTATAATTAATTGATTATATTACTTTGTCGGTTGCAGGTAGGACAGCTTTCCACTAGGTTGATGTCCCTATTGTGTTTGAGCAGACACATATTCACACAGACACTGGCGAGTTTGTTGATGAGAGGTCGAGGCAGACAGTGATGAGCTAATTAAAGTATCTTTTTAAATTTAATGTATTTTTCATTATTATAGTTTAATAATATAATTTTTGTAACGTAGGTAGAGTACAATGCCAGGTTCAGTCAGGTAGCGTCTGAGGTTGCCTCCTATTCTAGTGCCTCAGATCCTTCCGAGCTGGACCCCGCCGAGGTCGACCGACTACAGACCCAGGTCTGGATGGAAGTGGCGGGTGGGAAGAAGAAGGGTCGCATTTACGGTACCGCGACTATGGCTCGTTCTATCACTTGGGCCTCGATGCCGAGCTTGACCATTCGGGAGCGTATATCCTCCAGCTCACAAGACACGGAGGAGATACGGCAGCTGAGGCAGGAGGTGCAGGAGCATAGGCAGACTGCAGAGCACATGCAGCAGAATGCAGAGCGCATGCAGCATCAGGTGGAGACTTGGTCTACGGTGATGACCTCTCTGCTCGATTTGCTTCCACTAGAGAGGCGCAGAGCTCTAGAGGGGGTCATCCATACCAGCCAGTCATCCACTACTTCTACCGTGGCACCACCGCAGCCGCATGGTGCCGGTGTGACTTCTGTGCCGCAGCATGATGGTCTGCTGACGCTGGTGAACTCCCCCTATATGATGACGATGACGATTACTATGATGATGATGATTATTAGGATAGTTTTATATTTACTTGTGTTTTCTAGACTGACGGATATTTTATGTATGGAATATTAATGTTAATTTAAATTTAATAGTCTTTTTAATTATTAGTGATTTCTTTTTTTGATCTATATAATAAATTAATTATAATAAAATAAAAAATGTAATTTTTAAATAAAATTGAATTAATAATTTATATTCAAAATGAAAAAATTAAATAAAAAAATAATATTAATTAAAAAACTAGTTACCGACGGAAATTTCCTTCGGAGATGTTACCGACGGCTTTTTCCGTCGGAAATGTTACCGGCGAAAAATTCCGTCGGTAACGTTTCGATGGAAAAAGCCGTCGGTAACGGAGACCGAATACCAACGGAAATTTCCATCGGTAACGTTACCGACTGAAAAAGCCGTCGGTAATATTAACCGGTTTCCGACGGAAATTTCCGTCGGTAACGTTACCGACGAGTTTTTGCGTCGGTAAATTCCGACTGATCAGACCCGTCCATCGGAAACCGTTTCCTACGAGTCAGATACCGACGGAATTTGGTCCGTCAGAAAATCCGTCGGAAACGCGCTTTACCAACGGATTTTTGGCATTTCCGACGGTTTTTGGCCGTCGGTAATCCCGCCTTTTTTTGTAGTGTGCCATCTTACGTCTTCCTTGCAAAGCAGCAAACTGAAGTGGGGTCATTCCTTTCCCTCCCTTGATTGTTGGCAACTGTGGATCTCTTTCCAGCATTAACTTAACAATTGGCAAGTTTCCAGCCGCAACAGCAAAGGCAAATGCAGCGTTGCCTCTCACATCTTGCAATGCCAAGTCCCTACAACCATCATCCTCATCCATTAACCTCAGCAGTTCCTCTACAAATTGACATTGGTTTGCACCTGTTGCAACATGCAGTAGTGTAGCCCAACCTTTTGCTATGGCAGCATTTCTCAGCCTTGGATCTTTATCTAATATACGCTTGGCTTCTACCCAAATTGCCATCTAGTGCATGCTTGTAAAGCGGCACACATAGGTCGAGGTATTTGTCCATTGCTTCCCCAGGAACAAAACTACAAATTGACACGTGTCCATTTCGCCAACACCCCAAAAGCTAGGAGTGTCTGTGCTTTATAGAATATTATACAATAGATGCTATGATTTTCCTTATGAATAGATTAGGTAATCCAACGCTTGTTGGCTAATGTTTGAACTTTGATTTTCTTGTAGAGCAAAAATGTTACTCCTATACTTGATTCTCTGCCATTTCCTTTTACATTTAGAAAAATGAAATCTACAAACTCAATTATAACTACGTACAGATCGGTCAGGTTGAAGTTATAAAAAGTTTAGAGACCTATTTGAATTTTAATTTCTACAAATTATTGGGACCTAATTGAATTTTTTCAAAAAGTTCAAGGACGCACAAAGACGAGTGAATGAACTACTTAATGGATACTTAGCAAAACCTTAATGAAAAAGTGTACGAGGGACCTTATTACAAATTTTCGATGTGTTCATGGACATAATTACAAACTTTCAAAGTATAAGAATCTATTTGAAAAATCTTAAATAGTTTAGCGACCTTCAAATTAATTTAATATAAAAAATCGAAAATCGATCCCAAAAAAAATTGTAAACCAAACAAAATCTATTTCATTAGATTTTTTATGAAAATTGTTATGTTCCGTACGGTTTTCGGTTTCCTCTTTCGAAATCGAGCCGAATCACAAATATAACATTTAATACTTATTTAATTTATTATTAGTATGTGACGTTGTTTTAGACTATTAGTGTATTATAAATTACCTTAACCTAATAGCAAGCACCTATCCCTCCCTCTGTCTAATTTTTTTTTCCTAATAATATTTATTAGATTGATATGATGTAATTTTGTATTGTTTTTAATACTCCGTACGTAAAATTTATACTTGCTATTGTTTAATGTTTTAATTTTTGTATATTATGTATTATATCTATTAATGTTATTTAAATTTATTTTTAGTTGTTTTTTTTACCGAAACTTACTTTTTAGTTATTATGTTGGTAAAAACTGAATCTTCCAATCTAATTTAAACTAAATCATAACTTTGTTTTAGATTGAATGACTTTTTGACTCAAAAACAATTCAAATCAATTCACTATCACCTCTATAGTTTGGTGTTCCTTTTTTAACCAAAGTTGATTCCTAGTTCTTCTATCAAATATGTTTATTATTTTTTGTGTATGTGAATGGACATTCATTTATTTAAAGAGTAAGTTTTAGGCATATTTAAACCATTAAATCATTTTTAAATCATCAGACATATTTAGACGTATTTTGGGGGTTAATATGGGATGAAGATATTTGAGAAAAAAATAATCTCAATTTTTCATCATAATTCTCAAGACTTTAAATTGAGGGGAAACAACTTTTTTTTAGCCTAAAAAGTATTTTTTTCATCTTTTCATCTAAATTACCAAACACATTAACTTGAATATAAGAAAACTTTTTTCCTCCGAAACAACTAAAATTCAAATAATTCAGTTTTCCTAAACATTCTTTAAGACTTATTCGTAAAATAAGCGGAAGCTTGGGAAAGAGGAGAGTACTTGTATCATCCAGAAAATAAAGGTTAGGCCTTTTATGTTGACCTGATGCGACCATGGATAGATGTGGTTCTGTATTTGTTGAGTCCTCAATGCGTACTGCGAGCTGTTGTTCCAGGCTTGTTGTTGAGTCCATGCTTTGTACTGTCATTTCCCTATCAAGATCACGAAATTTGCAAATAGTGTACAAATTTAATTAAGTAGTATCACACATATGAGGAGCCAAATTGGTTTTTTTATTTTACCTCTATGGTGTGATTTATTTAGCAAATTATCTATATAATGAAAGTTAAAAAGAATTTAATTATTTGCGGTAAGTCGTACATGAGATATACGACTTTAAAGTCGTACATGGGTTCCGTATTTGTGAGTCCTCAATGCGTACTATGAGCTGTTGTTCCAGGCTTGTTGTTGTGTCCATGCTTTGTACTTTTTCCCTATCAAGATCACAAAATTTGCAAAAAGTGTACAAATTTAATTAATTAGTATCACATATACGAGGAACCAAATTGGTTTTTTTTTTTTTTTTTTTACCTCTATGGTGTATTTTATTTAGCAAATTATCTATATAATGCAAGTTAAAAAGAATTTAATTATTTGGGGTAAGTTGTACTTGAGATATATGACTTTAAAGCCGTACTCTTTTTTTATTTATAAAATAATGGAAGCCGTACTTCCCATATACGACTTCTGTTAAAAAAAATTTACTTGAATGAGGTAAGTCATAATTGGAAAGTAGTACGACTTCCATTATTTTATTAGGAAAAACAAAAAATAAAGTCGTACATGGTATAGAAGTAAAAAAAACCAACCAAATTCCTTCTCTATTTTTTTAGTCACTATATTATCTAAGAATAAATTATTCTATGTTATATCAATTAATGAGTCCCATTAATTACACCTGAGCTAAGGTTAGGGTACGGTATGCAATCGTATAATTTAGGGTTAAATATGTTATTAGTTCCTGTAAAATGACATAATTTTGGTTTTGGTTCTTGTAAAAACATTTCTTTAGTTTTTGTCCCTCTAAAATCTGAAATCACTATTTCGGTCCCTACTGTCATATGACATTCATTAACTACTTATGTGTCTAACAAAATGTCATATGGTCTATCCAAGTGACACCCAATACCCCTATGGTATCATGTTAGCATGTGAATCATCTAAAATTTTCCTTGAACCTTAAAATGAATATTATTAATTTATCTTCCCTAAAATGAATGCTAGGGGACTAAAAACGGAGATATCAAATTTTAGAGGGATGAAAAAAAAACAATTATAGGGATCAAAACCAAAATTTGTTCATTTTATAGGGACCAAAATTAGTAATTTCATATTTTAGAGGGATGAAAACCAAAGGAAAAATTTACAAGAGGACCAAAACTAAAATCGGCTCATTTTCTAGAGACTAAAAACACATTCAACCCTTATTATCGTTGTCAAGTGTCATATAATATATAATGATATATCATATAGCTTTAATAAAAAAATCTTGAACCATATGCGATAAAAGATCTGTTTGAGAATAAATTTTTTTTTCAAAAATCATTTTCGAAATTTAAAATCAACCATCCCACAAGAGTTTTATAAATAGTTACATGACTTTGAGTTTACAACCAAGTGATATGTAACAACAGAATTCCTATCCTCTTAAGGAAAGATTGTTCTTTTGATAATTAATTTGCTAATTCCTTTTCTAATTTAAAGGGGTAAAATCAATATTCAAAGGTTATTAAAAACTTGAAAAACTAATTTGAGGCATAAAATGGACTAACACACTTCATTTGCTCGTAATCGACTTTTTAACTCATAGTCATTTTTAAAAAACTAGACTATTTCAATAAGAGTTTTTCCAATGTTTTTCCACTTAAATAACTCTTGGTGGCAACTCCATTTTTTTTTCATTGAGCCGATGTGATCTGGTCACAACAACACCATTGAAGCGATAGAAGTGAGAGAGATGGGGATGATTTCAAATCAATGGCATGATCACTGTAGGTCAAGATATATGCAGCAAACGGTATATATATTTGGATGAAGGGTTTTGGAGGGAAAAAAAAAGAAGAAAAGACTTTGTTTAAAGTGCCTCAAAATCAAAGTGTAAAAACTGCAAAATTTGGTGACCAGATATTAGCATTTTTAAATAGAGAAAATGAAAATATGAGTGTAGATCAAGTGGTAGAGCTCAGGGACATTTGATAGTTGTTAAATAGTAATTAATATTATAATTACTAATTACTAATGTAGAAATATATATGTTTATTTAACTGACATTAAATTTCATTTCTTTTGTAGTCTCGATTTCAGCCAGACGGTTGGTCGTGTGGCTATTATGTGATGCATCATATGCTGAACATAATCTCCTCATATATTACAGAGGGGTGGAAGAAGGTAATACTTAATTAAACAACTTATTTAATTATATATTTTAGTTTTCCTTTTCCTTGCGTTAATTAATGTTACCGTGATTTATTTGAACGTGTGCAGGCTTTTAACAGCAACCAATCTCCTCTTGACAAAAAAGAGTTCAACGACTTGAGGACACGGTTTGCAGAATTTTTCTTCAAGTATGCTAAAGAGAAATGATTGCCAGCAAGTATACCTCAGGAGTATATAGAAGATGTGTAGTTAGTAATTAGTATAGAAACTTATATGTAAGTGTGTAGTAATTAGTATAGAAACTTTTAGTTATGTTTTTTCTAACAATGGGGTTTTTGATTTTCATCCCCTCATTTTTTCCTTTGTATATATATATATACTTTTCTTTTACTAATGAAATTTAAGTGAAATATTCGATTGTTACTAGACTGTTTACTGGACTGGACTGTTTATTGAATGCAGGGATAGCTGGGGGAGGGATATATTGTAAGTATTTTTTTAAAAAAAAAAACAGTCTTTAACTTCAGTTGTTTAGTACAACTAACATTAAAAGTAATTTTAAAAAAATAAATTGGCTTTTAACGTCAGTTGTACTAAAAACTGACGTTAAAAGTTAATATTTTAACGTCCGTTTAATGAAACAACTGACGTTAAAATTTATTTTATTTTTAAAAAAAATGAGTTTTAACGTCAGTTGTACTAAAAAAACCGACGTTAAAGGCTTTGTTTTAACGTCAGTTTTGAACTGACGTAAAAAGTTACACTTTTAACGACTGCTCCAATCATGTCAGGCATTATTCAGACGACCAAAATCAATTTTGACTGACGTAAAAAGCACTTCCTACACTAGTGCCTGTCTCTTAACATTCTTAAAGCTAAGTCTGCAAAATATATAATTAATTAATTAATAATATTTCAACCATAACAGCTACTCCTTCCGGTCCATAATATAAGCAAAAATTTCCCAATTTTTTTGGTCCAAAATATAAGAAAATTTCAACTACTTCCATCCTATTTAATGAAATTATTCTCAGAATACCCTTCATTTAATGCAAATTTTATTTTCCAATGACTTCTTTTATTCTCAACAACACAATCCTAATAAATAAGAGGAAGGGTAATCTAGGTAACAAACTCAATTTTTTATTCTTAATGACTCTTTTAAATGAGATTAACTAACTTCCTTAATAAGAACAATAGTTCCCAGTCCCGATTTTCGAAAACGTGTTTGGTCTTGTCATATAGATACCATGCCACTACAAGAAAACATCGATTTACTGACGGACAGTTACCGACGGCCGGTTTTTCGATGGAAATTTTGGCCATTACCGACGGAAAAACCTGTCGGAAATATGGAATATGAAAAATCACCGACTTTTCGACGGAAATGCCGTCAGAAACATTTTCGATGGGTATTTCGTCGGTACGTCCGTCAGAAACGCGGCGGAAAATTTGGCGGGACCTGGTACCGACGAAAATTTTCGTCGGTATTTTACCGACGAACATTTTTGTCAGAAAGTGGGGCGGGAAATCGGGATATACCGACGGATATTTCCGTTGGTAAGTTGGGCGCGAAAATCGGGTGAGAGGGTACCGATGGAAATTTTCGTCGGTATTTGATGGGTCAGATCTAGAAATATTACCGAAGGACATGTCCGTCGAACAATCGGATCCTGCCATCAGTAATTTGAATCCGTCGCGCATTACCGACGGCAGGGTCCGTCGCGCATTACCGACGGCAGGGTCCGTCGGTAATGTCTCTTTCTTCTTCATAACCCGGTTTCTCTCCCCCCCTCGCCTCCCCCCATTTCCCTGTTTCATTTTCTCTTCTCCCTACTCTTTTCTCCCTTTCCTCATCGGCGACCCCAGCCGTGCCGACCTCAGTGTCCTCTCCGGTGAGCCGCCCCTGTCTTTCCCCTTCCTCTTCTTCTTCCTTTCTCCCTCTTTCCTTTCTCTTTTCCTTCTTTCTTCTCCACCACCGCTTCTGACCGAACCCCACGCCGCCATCTCAGTCGCGTGAGCCGCCGCCTGCGCCGCCTCCTTCACCGCCGTAAGCCACCACGTTGAGGTAAGCAACCACCTTCTCCTCTAACCCTCTTCTCTGTTTGTGCATTATACTTACTCAATCTTTGTCTTCTCCAGAGAACCACCACCAGTTTGGAGCACCAGCCACCGTGCCTGAGGAATTCCAGCCACCAGTTTGGTTGTTTCAGGTGAGTTTCCAATTTTATTTTTTAATATTTTTTGTATATTAATTAAATGTTGTATGGATAGTTGTTAATTAAGATGTTGTAAATTGTTAGGACAATGATAAAATGTGTTGGACTGTTATGTTGGATTTTTTTTTTAAGTGTGCTGGACAGTTTTGTTGGAGTGTAATTAGATGTGATGGACAGTTATGTTGTAAATTGTTAAGTGTGTTGGACTGTTAGATCAATTTGGTGTGCTGTACTGTTAAGTTGTAATTAGGTGTGCTGTACAGTAATAATTTATGTTTTTTATCATTTGGTATGCTTTATTGCTTTTTAATTAACAAAAATTAACAACATAAATTTATTTTGATTTTGCTTTAGGGAAATGCAAAAAGCTCCTGAAATTCATTCCATATCTAATATCCTAATTAAGCTAGATTTTGAGATGTCAAAGCCAAACGATAGTTGTAAATAAATTATATTTTGTACCTTGGATTTGTTTTTTATTTAAATAAGTATCTTATTTATTTTTACTTTTATTCATAACATAATATTATTAATGTAATGATTAAGTGTATAATGTGTGTTTACATTAAGAGGTCACATTGTAAAGTTGAAGAAATTTACATAATAAAGACACGTAAAAGCATTAGAAATGCGGCCAGACAGGCACTACCGCTAGTACTAATAATAGAATTTAAAATAAATTATAGATTTTAAAATTCAAATATACAAATTAACATAATTACTTTACTAAATCAATAAAATGTTTTATTAATTAAATTAAATTGAAAAAATAAATGATTTAATAAAACGTAAGAGAAATGATTATGGGCTGATATATGTTTATGCTGGTTGCTTAATTATGTGTTATATAGTTTGTTGTTATTATCAAACTTTACGCAAATTATCTGTGTTACTTAAAGTTTTATTTTATCTTAAAGTATATATAATTAATACGTAATTGAGAAAAACCGTAGCTTCTCGTTCAAGGTTTAATATTATTGAGCATGTGTGCTCGTGGTCATGGTATCACTCATTTTATTGAATATTGAATTGTCCAATTGGGACAGTTTGGGAAAAAACTTTTTCTCCACTGATATACTAATTACTCGTTCATAGGTGTATCAGCAACCATTTGTTGTAGTGTCAAGTGTGAGTAAAAAGCCCCACATTGGATGAAAATGGATATGTTGAGCAACATATAAGTGAGAGGACCCATACACTCATTGCCTTAAGGTTTTGAGTGAAATATGTGGTGTCCAAATCGCTTGTATGGTTTGCTTATAGCCCAATGTGGAGATCTCCCCGGTGTTTTAGGCCCCCCTCATGTCCTAACAGTGGTATCAGAGTCGATGGTTCGACTAAGATGATCGGCTCCTTGTATCGAAAGTCTTCCTGGCAATATGGAGGTCAGGCGGCGTGTCCCGTTGATGTGTGTGAGCCAACGGCGGTACAAGTACAAGTATCTTGATAAGAAAAAAGCTTCTGCTTGAGGGGGAGCATACTAGATGGATGGATAGACTCACACTTGAGGGGGAGATTGTTGTAGTGTCAAGTGTGAGTAAAAAGCCCCACATTGGATGAAAATGGATATGTTGAGCAACATATAAGTGAGAGGACCCATATACTCATTGCCTTAAGGTTTTGAGTGAAATATGTGGTGCCCAAATCGCTTGTATGGTTTGCTTATAGCCCAATGTGGAGATCTCCCCGGTGTTTTAGGCCCCCCTCATGTCCTAACACCATTAAGTATGCTAAATCAACTCTTGAGAGATTTGGCGTACGAGCCCTATAGCAGTGTTAGATCATGGCATACATACTTTGTTAATGGGTACAAATTCCACACATATGATTGGAACGTTGGCAAAAAGACCATTAATAGCGAGGTTGTCGTACAGGGTGAAGGTACTGGTGATTTTTATGGAGTCATAAAACACATATACGAGTTACAATACAATACAATACTACTACCTATCCTAAAAAAGTAGTATTATTTTATTGTAACTGGTTTGATCCATCGAAGACAGGCACAAAGGTGGATCCCAAGTATGGCACTGTGGACATTCGCATGGATAGAAGATATCAACAATTTGATCCGTTTGTCATTGCTCACAATGCCAAACAAGTTTACTATGTCCCTTATCCAGCAATGCGAGCGGACAAACGAGGTTGGTGTGTTGCTGTCACTACCAAACCGAGGGGTCGCATAGAAATCGATAATGCAGAGGATGATATGCCCTTCCCGACGGATGAATCGTCACATGTCAATGACGTAATTGAGGTCGAGCGTATTACTGGCATGTTGGGATCTACTGATGATGGGGAAGAAATGGCCATTGCTAATCCATCGGTATCGATGAATGCATCATTAGAGGAAGAAATCCAAAGTGATGACACAATGCAAGAAGAAGAAGAGTCAGACTTACAATCAGATGATGATACCGAGTCCGAATAGGAATTTTACTATTAAGTTATAGTGTCATGTATTTTGTATATTTGTTTATGCATTTAAATGTAAGACTTTTGTAATTTAGTTGTATTTTAAAAATTTGCTTATTGGATTATGCTGTTAAATGTTGATTGATTTATTGTTTTTACATTGACTTATAATTGTGATAAAAAAAATAGATATGTCAGCATCAGGAGGAGAGCCGCCCCGCCCCGCATCGCCTAGCGGTGATAAGGGGAAGGGGAAGGCTAAGCAAGGACGATACACCATTAAGTCCCAGGTTCTTGCCCGCCTCGGTGGAGGTTCCTCTGCACCCACCGCACCCACTCCAGCTACAGGAGCCTCCCCCGGCCGTTCTACACCCTCCCCCACTCATTCTACACCCTCTCCGACCCACACTACACCATCCCCTACCCATACCACACCATCCCCGACCCACACTACACCATCCTCCACATATATTCCACCCACTCGATTTGGCCCATGAGGCTCACTAGCCGGCTACTCGCCACCCCCTACTGGACTTACACCACACCCACACCCAGCACCACCATCATCAGCTGCATATGCCACACAGCCAGCAGGATTATCATTTATGCCAACTCCTGGTGTGCCGGCACAGCCAGACACTGCCATTCCACCCTCATCATCCGGGGCCGCATACCATCACGGCACGAACATTCCATCCACATCATCCGGCCAGCACTCGGTCGCACCTGAGAACTTGCCTGAGTGGGCCAGGATTCCCAGACCTGAGGATTGACCATGGGTCATGCTGGTTTCTGGATCGTAAGAAATTTTTTAACTTTGACTATTTTATATTTATCCAATAAGTATATATTTGTTGATTGTCATATTGTTGAATTAATAAAATTTTAAATTTTTCAGCTTCATCCCATCCAAAGTGGGATCGAAGAACGTTACCTACGCCCTCAAGGCGCAATATCGTCGCTTCTGGCCATCGTGGGGGAGGATACCGAAGGAAGGCCGGGATCGTATCTTCACACGATTCGAGGTAACTTGTTTATTTTTTCCTATATTTTATATTTTTATTTTTCACGCAGTTTATATATTTTAAATTTTTTGTATAAAATTGATATTTCTTCTTTGTTAACAGGCCCTTGTGCGCTGGTTCCCGGAGCATGCTGCACAGATACGCGTCATATTTGACGACAGAGCGTCTAATCGACTGAGGCACATGCTTGGGAAGGCTAGGGAAAGTCGGGTGCACCCAGATTACATAGGTCCCAAAATTTGGCCCCAGCTTTGTGCGTACTGGGACACTCCAGAGTATAAGGCGAAGTCTGAGCAGGCAAAGAGAAATCGGGCTTCTAAGAAGGGTGGGAGCATGCACACTGGTGGCTCGATTTGCCATATGCAGCATGCCATTAACGTGGTATGCACATATAAATAATAGTATATTTTTATGTTTTTTATATAATTTATTTTATAATTAATTGATTATATTTCTTTGTCGGTTGCAGGTAGGACAGCTTTCCACTCGGTTGATGTCCCTATTGTGTTTGAGCAGACACATATTCGCACAGACACTGGCGAGTTTGTTGATGAGAGGTCGAGGCAGATAGTGATAAGCTATTCAGTCAGGTAGCGTCTGAGGTTGCCTCCTATTCTAGTGCCTCGGATCCTTCCGAGCTGGACCCCGCCGAGGTCGACCGACTACAGACCCAGGTCTGGATGGAAGTGGCGGGTGGGAAGAAGAAGGGTCGCATTTACGGTACCGCGACTATGGCTCGTTCCATCACTTGGGCCTCGATGCCGAGCTTGACCATTCGGGAGCCTACATCCTCCGGCTCACAAGACACGGAGGAGATACGGCAGCTGAGGCAGGAGGTGCAGGAGCATAGGCAGACTGCAGAGCACATGCAGCAGAATGCAGAGCGCATGCAGCATCAGGTGGAGACTTGGTCTACGGTGATGACCTCTCTGCTTGATTTGCTTCCACTAGAGAGGCGCAGCGCTCTAGAGGGGGTCATCCATACCAGCCAGCCATCCACTACTTCTACCGTGGCACCACCGCAGCCGCATGATGCCGGTGTGACTTCTGCGCCGCAGCATGATGGTCTGCTGATGCCGGTGAACTCCCCCCTATATGATGACGATGACGATTACTATGATGATGATGATTATTAGGATAGTTTTATATTTACTTGTGTTTTCTAGACTGACGGATATTTTATGTATGGAATATTGATGTTAATTTAAATTTAATAGTCTTTTTAATTATTAGTGATTTCTTTTTTTTATCTTTATAATAAATTAATTATAATAAAATAAAAAATGTAATTTTTTAAATAAAATTGAATTAATAATTTATATTCAAAATGAAAAAATTAAATAAAAAAATAATATTAATGAAAAAAACTAGTTACCGACGGAAATTTCCATCGGAGATGTTACCGACGGCTTTTTCCGTCGAAAATGTTACCGAAGAAAAATTCCGTCGGTAACGTTTCGAATGAAAAAGCCGTCGGTAACGGAGACCGAATACCAACTGAAATTTCCATCTGTAACGTTACCGACTGAAAAAATCGTCGGTAATATTAACCGATTTCAGACGGAAATTTTCGTCGGTAATGTTACCGACGACTTTTTCCGTCGGTAATTTCCGACGGATCAGACCCGTCCATCGAAAACTGTTTCCTACGAGTCAAATACCGATAGAATTTGGTCCGTCGGAAACGAGCTTTACCAACAGATTTTTGGCATTTCCGACGGTTTTTGGCCGTCGGTAATCCCGCCTTTTTTGTAGTGTGCCATCTTACGCCTTCCTTGCAAAGCAGCAAACTGAAGTGGGGTCATTCCTTTCCCTCCCTTGATTGTTGGCAACTGTGGATCTCTTTCCAGCATTAACTCAACAATTGGCAAGTTTCCAGCCGCAACAGCAAAGGCAAATGCAGCGTTGCCTCTCACATCTTGCAATGCCAAGTCCCTACAACCATCATCCTCATCCATTAACCTCAGCAGTTCCTCTACAAATTGACATTGGTTTGCACCTGTTGCAACATGCAGCAGTGTAGCCCAACCTTTTGCTATGGCAGCATTTCTCAGCCTTGGATCTTTATCTAATATACGCTTGGCTTCTACCCAAATTTCCATCTAGTGCATGCTTGTAAAGCGGCACACATAGGTCGAGGTATTTGTCCATTGCTTCCCCTGGAACAAAACTACAAATTGACACGTGTCCATTTCACCAACACCCCAAAAGCTAGGAGTGTCTGTGCTTTATAGAATATTATACAATAGATGCTATGATTTTCCTTATGAATAGATTAGGTAATCCAACGCTTGTTGGCTAATGTTTGAACTTTGATTTTCTTGTAGAGCAAAAATGTTACTCCTATACTTGATTCTCTGCCATTTCCTTTTACATTTAGAAAAATGAAATCTACAAACTCAATTATAATTACGTACGGATTGGTCAGGTTGAAGTTATAAAAAGTTCGGAGACCTATTTGAATTTTAATTTCTACAAATTATTGGACCTACTTGAATTTTTTCAAAAAGTTCAAGGACGCACAAAGACGAGTGAATGAATTACTTAATGGATACTTTACAAAACCTTAATGAAAAAGTGTACGAGGGACCTTATTACAAATTTTCGATGTGTTCATGGACATAATTACAAACTTTCAAAGTATAAGGATCTATTTGAAAAATCTTAAATAGTTTAGCGACCTTCAAATTAATTTAATATAAAAAATCGAAAATCGATCCAAAAAAAAATTGTAAACCAAACAAAATCTATTTCATTAGATTTTTTATGAAAATTGTTATGTTCCGTACGGTTTTCGGTTTCCTCTTTCGAAATCGAGCCGAATCACATATATAAAATTTAATACTTATTTAATTTATTATTAGTATGTGACGTTGTTTTAGACTATTAGTGTATTATAAATTACCTTAACCTAATAGCAAGCACCTATGCCTCCCTTTGTCTAATTTTTTTTTCCTAATAATATTTATTAGATTGATATGATGTAATTTTGTATTGTTTTTAATATTCCGTACGTAAAATTTATACTTGCTATTGTTTAATGTTTTAATTTTTGTATATTATGTATTATATCTATTAATGTTATTTAAATTTATTTAGTTTTTTTTACCGAAACTTACTTTTTAGTTATTATGTTGGTAAAAACTGAATCTTCCAATCTAATTTAAACTAAATCATAACTTTTTTTTAGATTGAATGACTTTTTGACTCAAAAACAATTCAAATCAATTCACTATCACCTCTATAGTTTGGTGTTCCTTTTTTAACCAAAGTTGATTCCTAGTTCTTCTATCAAATATGTTTATTATTTTTTGTGTATGTGAATGGACATTCATTTATTTAAAGAGTAAGTTTTAGGCATATTTAAACCATTAAATCATTTTTAAATCATCAGACATATTTAGACATATTGTTGGGGGTTAATATTGGATGAAGATATTTGAGAAAAAAATAATCTCAATTTTTCATCATAATTCTCAAGACTTTAAATGGAGGGGAAACAACTTTTTTATAGCCTAAAAAGTATTTTTTTCATCTTTTCATCTAATTTACCAAACACATTAACTTGAATATAAGAAAACTTTTTTCCTCCGAAACAACTAAAATTCAAATAATTCAGTTTTCCTAAACATTCTTTAAGACTTATTCGTAAAATAAGCGGAAGCTTGGGAAAGAGGAGAGTACTTGTATCATCCAGAAAATAAAGGTTAGGCCTTTTATGTTGACCTGATGCGACCCTGGATAGATGTGGTTCTGTATTTGTTGAGTCCTCAATGCGTACTGCGAGCTGTTGTTTCAGGCTTGTTGTTGTGTCCATGCTTTGTACTGTCATTTCCCTATCAAGATCGCGAAATTTGCAAATAGTGTACAAATTTAATTAATTAGTATCACACATGTGAGGAACCAAATTGGTTTTTTTTTTTTACCTCTATGGTGTGATTTATTTAGCAAATTTTCTATATAATGCAAGTTAAAAAGAATTTAAATATTTGCGGTAAGTCGTACATGAGATATACGACTTTAAAGTCGTACATGGGTTCCGTATTTGTTGAGTCCTCAATGCGTACTGCGAGCTGTTGTTCCAGGCTTGTTGTTGTGTCCATGCTTTGTACTTTTTCCCTATCAAGATCACAAAATTTGCAAAAAGTGTACAAATTTAATTAATTAATATCACGTATAGGAGGAACCAAATTGGTTTTTTTTTTTTTTTTTACCTCTATGGTGTATTTTATTTAGCAAATTATCTATATAATGCAAGTTAAAAAGAATTTAATTATTTGGGCTAAGTTGTACATGAGATATACGACTTTAAAGCCGTACTCTTTTTTTATTTATAAAATAATGGAAGCCGTACTTCCCATATACGACTTCTGTTAAAAAAAATTTACTTGAATGAGGTAAGTCGTACTTGGAAATTAGTACGACTTCCATTATTTTATTAGGAAAAACAAAAAATAAAGTCGTACATGGTATAGAAGTAAAAAAAACCAACCAAATTCCTTCTCTGTTTTATTAGTCACTATATTATCTAAGAATAAATTATTCTATGTTATACCAATTAATGAGTCCCATTAATTACACCTGAGCTAAGGTTAGGGTACGGTATGCAATCGTATAATTTAGGGTTAAATATGTTATTAGTTCCTGTAAAATTAGATAATTTTGGTTTTGGTTCTTGTAAAAACATTTCTTTGGTTTTTGTCCCTCTAAAATCTGAAATCACTATTTCGGTCCCTATTGTCATATGACATTCATTAACTACTTATGTGTCTAACAAAATGTCATATGGTCTATCCAAGTGACACCCAATACCCCTATGGTATCATGTTAGCATGTGAATCATCTAAAATTTTTCTTGAACCTTAAAATGAATATTATTAATTTATCTTCCCTAAAATGAATGCTAGGGACTAAAAACGGAGATATCAAATTTTAGAGGGATGAAAAAAAAACAATTATAGGGATCAAAACCAAAATTTGTTCATTTTATAGGGACCAAATTTAGTAATTTCATATTTTAGAGGGATGAAAACCAAAGGAAAAATTTACAAGAGGACCAAAACTAAAATCGGCTCATTTTCTAGAGACTAAAAACACATTCAACCCTTATTATCGTTGTCAAGTGTCATATAATATATAATGATATATCATATAGCTTTAATAAAAAAAATCTTGAACCATATGCGATAAAAGATCTGTTTAAGAATAAATTTTTTTTTCTTTTCAAAAATCATTTTCGAAATTTAAAATCAACCATCCCACAAGAGTTTTATAAAAAGTTACGTGACTTTGAGTTTAAAACCAGGTGATATGTAACAACAGAATTACTATCCTCTTAAGGAAAGATTGTTCTTTTGATAATTAATTTGCTAAATCCTTTTCTAATTTAAAGGGGTAAAATCAATATTCAAAGGTTATTAAAAACTTGAAACACTAATTTGAGGCATAAAATGGACTAACACACTTCATTTGCTCGTAATCGACTTTTTAACTCATACTCATTTTTAAAAAACTAGACTATTTCAATAAGAGTTTTTCCAATGTTTTTCCACTTAAATAACTCTTGGTGGCAACTCCATTTTTTTTCATTGAGCCGATGTGATCTGGTCACAACAACACCATTGAAGCGATAGAAGTGAGAGAGATGGGGATGATTTCAAATCAATGGCATGATCACTGTAGGTCAAGATATATGCGGCAAACGGTATATATATCTTTGGATGAAGGGTTTTGGAGGGAAAAAAAAGAAGAAAAGACTTTTGTTTAAAGTGCCTCAAAATCAAAGTGCAAAAACTGCAGAATTTGGTGACCAGAATCCATATAATCGATTATGGAGCTTCTGCCAGGAATTTAGAAGTTTCAGAACAGTGGACAGAAGGCAGATAATCGTTTACGGGGAGGCCGTAATCGATTACGGTAATCGATTATGCAATTGGCCATAATCGATTATCACGCGTCAGTTTCTGATTTTTTTTAAGTTTGTTATAGCAGTTTGGGGAAATAGATCTGGGGTTTCTTGAGTGCGTTTTTCAGAGCGAAAAAGAGAGAAAAACCTAGAGAATACTATCATCTTGTATTGCTTTGATTCTACTGTGAATTGAGAGAAGAATCAAAAGAGGATTAGAGAGAGATCAAGGGTTGTGTGAAAATAGAGAGATGAAAGGCTTGGGTGTTCTTGTATGTTCATCTTGAGCATGGTGGAGTGAAGATCCAAGGGATCTCTGTTGTAATCTTGATCAAAGTTCATAGTGGAGGAGGCTCTCTCCCGTGGATGTAGGCCACATTGGCGGAACCACGCAAAACTCTGTGTGTGCTCTCTCTCTCTTCTTCCCTTTCTCTATTCTGATGCCATAATCGATTATCTGCTTCTCCATAATTGATTATCACTTTTTTTTTGGCTGGTTGTTTGCTATAGTGTTTCTTCTATATTAGGTGTATTTGGTTTAGGTTGCAAAACTCTATTTCTTAGTACCGTGTAGTCTTTGGTCATTGTTTCAGGATCTTCTTTGGATTCTTTCATACATTGGACCAACAAGTGGCGCCGTCTGTGGGAATTGAAAGAAGAAGCAAGATCAAAAGTCTAAACAATGGGAAACACAAAGTACGACATAGAGAAATTCTCCAGAAGTAATGACTTCGGGTTATGGAGGGTTAAGATGGAGGCAATCTTAATACAACTTGGATGTGTAGAAGCTCTCAAGGGAGAGGCAAGGATGGCAGGCACAGTATCACAAAGGGAGAATACTGACATGATAGAGAAGGCAAGAAGTGCAATCATTCTATGTCTTGTTGATAAGGCATTGAGAGAGGTTGCAAGGGAAAAGATAACGGTGTCTATGTGGTCATGGTTAGAAACATTGTACATGACAAAATCACTAGCGAATAGGCTATGCTTGAAGCAACTTCTATATTCCTTCAAGATGATGTTATCGAAGTCCATTGTGGAGCAACTTGCGGAATTCAATAAAATTCTTGATGACCTAGAGAACATTGAGGTGAAGCTCGATGGTGAGGACAAGGCATTGCTCCGCCTTAATTCTTTACCTAAATCCTTTGAGCACTTCAAGGATGCTATTTTGTATGGCAACGATCAAACCATTACCTTGGATGAGGTTCAAACTTCAATCCAACAAAGAAGCTCCAAAGGCAACAAGAGTTGAAAACAGAGAATAATGGTGAAAGCTTGAACGTCTCAAGGGGGAGGAACGAGAAGAAATGGTCCAAGAGCAAGAGGTCTAGATCAAAGTCAAAGAGTCATTCAAAGTCAAAGCTAAAGTCAAATTTTAAAATAGAAACAGTAACTGAATGAGAAACAGTAACATCAACGAGTAACTCCATGTCGTAATAATAATGCACAATAGATATTGTGGCATTCGGTTAGTAAGAACAACAGCTCCTATCAAACACAATACACTAAAATATAGCAAACAAATAAGACTCATGATCCCAAAAAAATCAATAAATAGCTGAAACAAACCACAAGGCAGGCAAACATAAACAGGAATGAAGGCAACAAGGAAGCCAAGTGACCATTAACCCATAAATAAAAGAAGCACGAGAAACCTTATTTCAACCCCAGAATCATAGACAAGCAAGTGCCATGATAAGCATAAAAACAACCTATAAAAAAAAAGAAATAAAAAAAAAACCGCAAACAAGTTGGAGGAAAACATAAACACATATAGGGACCCCATGAACATAATTACTCAAAAATTTGCCACTTAGAATCAACATCAACATCTGATGAGGACCTCAAGGAAGGCTCAACCCAAGAGACTAATTAGCATTATTGCTTTTTGTCTGTCATTTATCTATGGCTATTGAACATAGGTCTATATCTACCACTACCAAGCAGGAAAACCAATAACAGTTGATCCTAATTGTTGAGTGAGGGAATCAAACTCTCAGAACTCAATCACAGTACTGTTACAGAGGAAGAATGAGCCAATATGCAAAGTCTTTGAATTGATAAGATTTAAAAACCTTGAGGCATAACTAACATCACAAAAAATAAAAATAAAAAACAGAGTGAAAAATGTAATTTTTTTTTTGGTAGAAAAGAAGTGTTGTTTATGATTCAAATAGGTATGGATATAAAAAAAAATGAGTTGTTTCTCCTGTTCTTTCTTTAACAACTCAATAAAATGCACAAATCTATCTAAAGCTATCAACAAGGCTGAAAACACAGACCGAATTCCAAAACGATCTGTCGTATTGGGTAAAAAGCAAAAATGAAAATTCAACCTCAAAAGGATTAAGGTTTGGAACTCTTCTGTCTTTGGAAATCTTGATAATCAATTAAAGCTTTTGGTGGCAGAGATAAATGAGTCGGATGGTCAAGCAAGCATTGCTACCTTCTTAGAGGAGGAATTGCGCTTGAGGAGACAGGCTTCAGATAGTTTGTGGAGGGTGCAGAAAATAAGGGATACTCTATTGTACCAAAAGTCAAGAATTAGATGGCTTAAGGAAGAGGATTCGAATTCACAGTATTTTCATTCATGTGTCAACTTTCGGAGGCGTAGGAACAATTTGGTGGCTCTCCTTTCGGGTGGTTCGTGGATTGAAGGTGTCAGTAATATTAAATATGAGGTAAAGTGACTTTCAAACCCTCTATGTAGCTCATTATAGCCATAGACCTTTACTAAATGGAGTTGATTTTAAATCACTGTCTCAAGAGGATAATATGTTCTTAAGCGCACCTTTTACCTTGGATGAAATTAGAGATGCTGTTTGGTCATGTGATGGTAATAGGAGCCCGGGTCCGGATGGGTTCAATTTTACTTTCTTTCAAAATTTCTGGTCTTCTGCTAAAGGAGAATTATGCTTACTGGTGGATGAATTTTATAACAACTCATTGTTGCCTACAGGTGTTTGCTCTTCTTTTGTATCGCTGATTCCTAAGAGGGACAATCCCCAGGAGTTATTTGATTATAGGCCAATTTCACTAATTGGCTCTATTCATAAACTTATCTCTAAGTTACTTGCTGCAAGGATTAAAAGAGTGATAGAACCACTTATTTCAAGGTCCCAAACTGCTTTTATCTCAGGAAGATAGATTTTAGATGGAGTACTGGCTATCAATGAACTAGTTGATTTAGCTAAGAAGAAAGGTAACAAAAGCTTCATTCTAAAGGTAGATTTTGAAAAAGCATATGATTCGGCATGTTGGGATTTTCTGAAATATTTGATGGGCAGGATGGGTTTCTGTGATAAGTGGATGAGATGGATGGATGAATGTGTTTTTTCAGGGAAAGTCTCAGTTCTAGTGAATGGTAGTCCGACGGAGGAGGTGGACCTTCAAAAGGGCCTAAGGCAAGGAGACCCGCTGGCACCCTTTGTTTCCTTATTGTTGCTCAAGCACTTGATGGATTAATGCTCAATGCGGTAGATCTTGGTTGTTTTTCTGGTTTTGAATTTGATAATTCTTTTAGTTTGTCCCATTTGCAATTTGCAGATGATACTATCCTTGTTGGTGGGGCATCTTTTGATAACTTGTGGACTATTAAAGCAGTGTTGAGGTGTTTTGAAATGGCGTCTGGATTGAAGATCAATTTCTCTAAGAGCTGTCTTTTTGGCTTGAACATTGGTGATGATTTTCTGGTTGCAGGCTCTAATTTTTTATGTTGTAAGGCTGGGAAACTGTCTTTTATCTATTTGGGGTTACCTGTTGGCGCCAATCCACGACGTTCATCGACATGGGAGCCGGTGGTTGAGGTCTTGAAGAAGCGGCTTTCAAGGTGGAAAGGAAAAAGGCTTTCCCTTGGTGGTAGGATTGTGCTTTTAAGATCAGTGTTGTCTAGCATTCCACTATATTATCTTTCTTTTTTCAGGGCTCCAAGAAAGGTAATGAAATCTTTGATAGGGATTTAGAGATCTTTCTTATGGGGAGGAGGGGATGGGAGAAGGCACATATCTTGGGTTAACTGGCTAATGGTTTGCTCTCCAAAACAGTCAGGCGGCCTAGGAATACTCCAATCGAGGTATGGTGACCTTAACTAACTTTCTTCAACAACTGCTTGGAACTCAAGGAACTCTTCTCAATGGTGGAGGGATATTTGTGCTTTGGATAATGATAGGGCAACACCTCAAAATTGGATCTCCTCAGGGATCCATAGGAAAATTGGAAATGGCTACAATACTCTTTTTTGGCATCATCAATGGTTTGGGAGCAAACCTCTAAATGATGAATTTCCGAGGCTCTTCTCTTTGTGTAGTGACAAGAATGCGATTGTGAGTAGTCTTGGGTGGTGGGATGGAGATATCTGGTGTTGGAGGTGGGAGTGGAGGAGATCTTTTTTGCTTGGGAGGAGGAATTGAGAAGTCTCTTCTCTGACACATTGATGGGAGCTGTCCTAAATAAGGATTTGGATGATGCTTGGGTTTGGAAAATAGGTGACACCAAGGAGTTCTTGGTTAAATCTACTTATGAATTCCTATTAGCAAACTCTCCCCTTTTCACTGTTATATCAAATGAGACTTTTCTGTTTAGAAAGTTCTGGTTGTCCTGCGTTCTTAGGAAGGTTCTTTCATTTTCCTGCCAGTTCATTTTAGACCGGTTACCAACTCGGTTGAATCTCCTTCAAAGAAATGTAATCACAGATGTTCATATGTCCAATTGTGTTTTTTGTGGTGTGCAGTAGGAATTAGTGCAGCATCTTTTCTTATCATGTCCCTATGCTGTTAAGGTATGGCAATGGTTATATAACTGGCTTGGTATTCCTTTTGTACTTCCTTTTGAAATTGCAGTTCACTACATGGCTCATAGAGGTCTATTCAGAAGGAAAAAATAGAAGAAAATGAGGACTTTGCTTTGGCATTGCACTGTTTGGTCTCTTTGGCTCCAGCGGAATGCTTGTATTTTTAAGAATACTCCAATAGATTTTTTGTCCTTAACTGAAGTTATTAAACTCAGATCGTGGCAATGGCTAAGTGTTGATACTGGAAATCAGAACTATACCGATGTGGACTGGTGCTTGTGTCCGATGGGCTGCATATCCTAGTTTGCTAATGTGCTTTTATGTCATATGTTGCATTACAGTCATGCGGTTTTGTTGTTCTACTATGGATATGCAGGGAATTCTTTGGGTAACAATATTGTAGCCCTCCGTTTTTTAGTGTTGCGCGCTGTTACTGTTATGCTCTGAGGATTTCTTTTGGCTGTGTTTATATAACAGTATTGGTAGATGACTTTGTTATAGAAAGCCCAGGTTTTTGGGTTTGATAGGGAAGCTATGTCTCAACCAGATTGTTCTGTTTTTTATTTTTGGTAGTATCGTGGTTGATCACATACCTTCTTTTTATCTTTGTTTTCCCTCTATGTATACGGGTTGGGTACCCCTTGTACTACATTCAATATATCTTTGCTTATAAAAATAAAAATAAAAACTCAAAAGGAAAGCCCAAGAGAACGAAATGTAATTACATGTGAGGAGTTATCAAATTACTGATCGCTACTCACTAAGTGTGTATGATGAGAGTCTCTTCACAAATTCATTCACGCACTAGTTGGCTTGCAACAAGGCTTCCAAAGAAGGGCGGGGGACGAAGTAGGAACACGGGAAGGTAAACGGCTCGGGTTAGGGCAGCGAAAGGAATTTACAAATGGAGGAATTTAAAAACTTGAATACAGAGAACGGCGGCCAAACTTGACGATGGCAGCCAAACACGAACGGCTGAGAAAGCACCGCGGCAGAGAACGGCGGAGACAACGCGCACGAACGACAAAGAAGGGCGAGGAGACAGCGCGCGAATGATGGACGAACGGTGGAGAAGGTTTCTGGCGCAAGGGTCTTTGACTCTTTGAGGGGAATGAGTGAAACGAAACAAGAAAGGGTTCTCACGCAAGTAGCTAGGTATTTGAAATAAGGGTAAATGTCTATTTTAGTCCTTGACAATAAACGTGGTGCCCATTTCAGTCCCTGACAAAAAAAAACTACAATGTTAGTCCCTGACAATTACTAACGAGGGACAAGTTAGTCCCTACGTAACTTCCGCGAGTCAGCGTCCGTTACTAAAATGTCCCACGGTACTAATTGGCAGGGACTAATTAGTCTCACTTTAAATATTGTTAGGGACTATAATGTCCCATAATAATTGTCAGGGACTAACTTGTCCTACGTTAGTAATTGTCAGGGACTAATGGAGTAGTTTTTTTTTGTCAGGGACTGAAATGGGCACTGCATTTTTTATCGGGGACTAAAATAAGCCTTTTTTCTACATCGGTTTAAAAGCTAACAGTTGTAGAAAGGCACGACCAAGAGTTTATTTTATTACAAAAATGCCACCGTGTTTTTTTTCTATAACGGTTGTAAAAGTATCCGTTGCAGAAAGTCATGACCCAGAGTCAATTTTATTACAAAAATGCCACCGTATAATTTTCTACAACGGTTCCTTATGTAACTGATGTAGAAAGTCATTCCCAAAGTCCATTTTATTACAAGAATGCCACCGCACTACTTTCTACAACGGTTTCAATGCAACCAATGCAGAATCCGCGATGCAAAAAGCATATTTTCCACTAGTGGAAAACTAATAAAGTTGCACGGGATCTTCAATTTACAAATTGGACTTCATCACTTGGGGACCTTTGCTGATTGGTTTAGCAGCGCAATGCCCTGGTATTTGTCTATGGTTAGAACTTACTCCCTCCGGTCTCTATTGTAAGCAAAAATTAAATGGGACACACATATTAAGATAGTTAGTTGATCTCATTTAAAAGTGTCATTGGGAATAAAAAATTAAGTTTGTTACCTAAATTACCCTTCCTCTTATTTATTAAGCTTGTGTTATTGAGAATAAAAGGAGTCATTGGAAAACAAAATTTGTATTAAATGAAGGGTATTTTGAGAAAAACTTCATTAAATGAGAAGAAAGTAGTTGAAATTTGCTTATATTTTGGACCAAAAAATTTGGAAATTTTTGCTTACATTGTGGACCGGAGGGAGTATGCCTTATGAGGAAATCTAACCTTGGCCTTTATGTTGAGGAAAAATAAAATGGGATGGTAGTAAATCATGATCCAAGACATTGATAAAAAAAAATAACGATCCAAGACACCATATATTATTGTAATATGTTAAAACTTAACTGGATGTTTTTTTATGAGACTAAGAATCACCCTTTTCTCAAACAGACACAATTGGTGATTTCATCATCCATAGAATAAGGTCTAACTTTAATTTCCTTAAGATATCCTTATTCATTTTTAAAATAACAATTATTAACATTAATAAACCGGAGACTAGGAAATTTGAAAATTCATTTTCTCATTCCGTAAAGCAAAACATAATAAAATATTTTGAGTTTAATTTAGAGGGGGAGAGTTTACCTCAATTGAAACGGTAGAGAGGATTGTAACATTAATAACTACTCTGCCACCCCTTAACATATATCAAAGCCGCGTTAGGATACATTCGCAATTGATCTTCCGCGAAATTGAGTAAATTGAAATCTAAAACCCAAAGAAGAGATAGATCTACACGTATCTAAATAAGTCACCAATGGCAATGTGTATAGCTTTCAGGAAGACGTTTATGGTGGGGTGGTTCCCTATTTTTTTTTTTTTTTTTTACAGTACAATATTTATGTTACTTAAAAATTTGAAATTAAAATAATAAAAAAATTGTACTGAAGCACGTACGAAAACTTAAAAGGGACCTATATAATTTTGCACATGTTAAGAATCTTAAAAGAGTAAATTTACATAAGAATTTATGTATTTTACACTTTCAAAACTGAAATGCTTAATTTTCCAATAAATAATTGCTACTTTTGGATTTTTTAATATGTGCACAATTACACATGATAGAAAAACCCAACTTAAAACAGGTGATGCCACAACAACCAATTAATATGGCGCATCTTGAATTTGGTTGGTACGTAAGTTAACCAGCGCCTTTTGGACGTTATCAATTGATAATTGGTTTTCCACGCCGAAATAAAGACTGAATAAGAATTGGTTCCAAATCATGACAGGTTAGCGCCGCCGAAGATCGTCCCCAAATCCCTAGTCAGTCCCTGTTACTGATGTCACTTTGTAAAGCACAGCAGCACGGAACGGTCCGCCATGTTAGAAACAAGTACACTTCCAGTGTGGACCCACAGAATGAAAATCATGAAAACTGAAAACGTTGCGTTGCGTTGCGTTTAAAAACTAACTGAGAAAGAATGATCATATATTTATATAATATATATTTGTGGAGTAGTGTGAGCTAGTACTAAAAATTAACCAGAGTTTATTAATTGTTAGATAGTTTTTTATTTAATTCATTTGGTTTCTCTATATTTTAATTTTTAAGGGAAAAAATTGAACAGCACATGACACATAACTTATTTTATAATTTATCGAATGATACTTAGCCTGACTTGTATACTCTGTTTGGTTGCAAGAGGGAAAGTGAGAGGAAAGAAAGTAAAATGAATGAAAGGTAGAGGAAAGAAAAAGAGTGAAAAATGAGAGGATTATTTAGTTGTTTGGTTGGAGAGAAAATGAGAGGAAAGAAAACTAAAATTTTTATCTCCTTTTGTTTGGTTGAGTAGATAGTAAGAGGAAAGAAAAAATATATGTGTGAAATGACACAAGTACCCCGATACAATAATATTAAAAAAATACAAATTTGTTTATCTTTTGTCTTCTTGTGCCTGTATCATACGTCCCATTCATGCTTTCATAACCAGCAGACCTCGATTTCCGTGCAAGTCCAGTTTTCCGCTCAAGCTGGGAGGAAAAAAACCAGACGTGAGTCCCACAGTATTTTGTATCCTTCCCTCCTCTTTTCTTCTATTCCAAACAATGGAAAAGTGAGTTTTCCTCCCTCTTTCTTTCCCCTCTCTTTTTTTCCCTCCTCTTTCCATGGTTCCAAACGCAGTGGTAATTATCAATCAGTTATTATCCATTTATGCTAGTTAGACAGTTAGTTCCATAATTTTTTTTTTTGATAAACACCAATTTATTAAAAAAGAGGGTACTTAGGGTCCTCTAACCAATTACATAGGAGCACCAGCGTACTATGTGATGTAAATTAAATACTAATCTAGAGCTAAAAAAATACCCCACCTCCTTCTTCTTCATTACAAATGTGAAGTCCAACCCTGTTTTTCTCATTCCGGAGATCCCAGCAACAATATAATTTGCTGCACACAAAATACCTTGTCCAATGTTAGTTATTAAAGTGACCCAAAGTTACACTTTTTGTACACTATATAAACAGCTCTTGTATGCCTTTGAGAGTTGTGAAATTACATGATTACTAATAAACCAAAATCCATTCATTGATGCAAGGTTACTAGGTGATTAATTTCAAATATAGAATTGATAAAAACTTCCCAATTGAAAATCAAATCATAGAACAATTCATGGATAATCAAACCACAAAAAGTATTAAGCATAGGGGTGGACAGATTGGGCCGACCCGACCCGAAACCGAGCAATCCGATCAAAAAAGAGAAACGGTCGGGTTCATTCGGTCCAACGGGTCCAGCAAGTGGAATTTTCAGTTTTTTACGGTTTCCATCGGTCGGGCCAGGGTGTGAAAAATTAGACCCATCGGTACCCGGGACCGACCGAATTAATAGTTTTAAAAATATCTATTTTTGTATACCATTATTACTTGGAGGCCTAGAATTTTGTTAGTCAGTTGGCCCAACCCATTTCGTCTCTCACAATACACAAAGAGGCGAAGAACCCTGATTCCATTAGGCATTAGTTCATTTAGTGCTTTAGAAACCCTAGCATAGCATTAGCGCCTCCCTCCCTCTCTCCCTCTTTCGAGTTTCGACGCCACCATTCTCGTCTCTCGAATCTCCCTTTCTCCTTTCTCCACTCTCACAGAGACACAGACTCACACACTCTGCGTCTCTCTCGCCCATCTTCGATCTACCCCTACTCACAGCGACCTCCACTTTCCGAGCGTCTCTGAAACGTTCATCACCGAGGTAAGGGTTTACATATTTGTGGCTTTGTGCTTTCACTGCTTTGATTGTTGTCACTTTTGGGTTTAGATTTTTGGTTCTGGTTTCATATGATTCAAACCCTAAAATTTGAAAACCCTAACATTATGAACAATCATTTATTTTATTTTATTTTAATGATCTTTTATTTTACTGTTTCAACTTTGAATGATGAAAAATTATAGTAGTCTACCAAAAGATTAAATAAATTATAGTAATACATCTACTGAAAATGCATGTTCATGTCAAGAAAAGAAAAACAAAATATAAAATGCATGCTATTTTTTTATTTATTATATGCATAAATGTTAAACAGTAATTCGTTACTTTATGCATGCTTGGTAATAAAATGCTCGATTGCTTGGTCCCAGTTTTGGCCTACCTTGTGCATACTTCTATTCTAAACTTAATATGGATTAGTAACTATTAAGTTCACGTTATTTCTACAGCCGCAGGCGTGCCACCACTAGAGGGGGTGGTTTTGGGCCATTTTTTGGCCTGGAATCACCCCTTTACTCCGTTTTTTCTCCCCGTTTATCTAAATAAGTGGTTTTTCCACATAGATCTATTTTTTTCGTCGTCTATGTGCGGCGGTATTGTTGTTCGTCGTCTTGGTTAGGTGTTGTTTGGTTTTCCGTCTTGGTGCGGTGTTCGTTTGGTTCAGATTGGCAGATCTGCTTCGATCCATCACTGATTTGATCAAGAATTGGGCGTCAATGTTACAGATCCAGAGACATGGGTATTCCGGTGACTTTGATTTTGTCACCATTGTAGGCATTTTGATTTTGCCGTATTATGCTATTAACCTGGGTGCTGTGAGTTTGTACGCAGATTCATCCTTTTCGGTTTTTAGCGATGTTGGATTTGTGTTGTTTTCGATGTATTTTACTAATTTGAATGAATGAATACATTTTTAGTTTAAAAAAAAAAGTTCACGTTATTTCTCATAAAGCTAAAGAATTTTGTAAAATTCATTCATTTTCAAATAGTGAACCCATTCCATAAAGTAATACCTAATTAAGGAAGCGGTTTCGGTGTTTGACTAACTATTTTTTTTTTTTATTAAGGGTAACTTTTCGGTGTTTGACTAACTTGATTCACGGTTTAATTTAAGCTTGACATGACCTTAATTCATAAATCAGATCATATGAATCTCCCACATAGCATCATTAAAAAATTTAAATTCCGAATTCAAGGAAGCTTACCTAAATTCTTAAGGAAATTGTTAACAAAAAACACATTAATTCCCCTCTAACTCAGAAACCGTTGACAGCGTTCAAACATATATACCTACTATCCCATTTTTCTAAACGTTTGCTAACGATGTTTCCACGAAAATGTAGTGAAATCGAATCACAATATATATACAACCCAAAGAAGGAGTAATTAAGAGCACGACACGACTTGTCTACCTGGTCATCAAATTGTATAACTCAGTTTATCTTCCCATGCATGCACGGTCAATTTTATTTGGGTATCTCTTCACATTATGATTATGTCATATATACATGTGTGGTAATTGAAAAATGTAAGTAGTTTCCCTCTTAATTACTATCAAATTTCTCGGTTCCTTCTTGGAATGTTGACAAGTGATGTATATGGTTTTGAAGTATCATTATATATAAATACCTTAAATATATAACTGTGAGACAAAAGTAGTTCCTTATTTGCCGAAAGTTTTAGCGTTTTGCCAAAAATCCTTTATTATCAGAATGAGCTCCAACAACACCAACATTCAAAAGCCTCTTTGTCCTACAAGGCCTCCACCTCAGCCTCAGGGCAGTAGCTCCGGGGGTACGAAGGCACCAACTACGAAGGACATATTTTATCCCAAGAATAGATGATGCCAATAATAAAAGGTTTTGATTTCCTTCTTAATTCAAGCTACAAATTGCTTCATAAAAATTAATTAAGTGCCTTTCAATATACTTTTGTTTCTCAAAAAAATAAAATAAAATTAAGTGCCTTGCTTATTTTGTTTTGGTCTTGTAGCAGGTTTACGTAGAAGGGGAATGGATTATGGAGGCATGTTCGAAGCTATATATGGTTGACCGGATTCATTTATATATGATTACTACTTAATATGTTTGTTTTTGGTTTCCCGTTAATTTGTTTGCTTCCAATAATTGAGATTAGGAGTGCATAGTTCATAATCTCTATTTATACATGTAATGAATACTACTTTGTATGTTTTGGTTTGTTGTAATCATTGAAATTAGAGTAATATTGGACTGACATGCAGAACTTGTAATAATTAAGTTTATGAGTTTTTCAGTAAGTCAAACCATGTGATGGTGATTAACAAGCTAAAATCAATATCCTTTATATCTCGGATTCAAATCTCCTATTCTTATTTCCTCTTTTCAGTTCTATTTTTTTTTGTTAATTAATAACCTGTAACTAAGTTATATATATCGCTTTTAATTAGTAATAATTTTCTCTTCATTTTTACTATTTAAAATCATCATTTACATTGGGTTAACATAATTAAAGAAAAAGGTGACCCCAAGGCGTATTGCTATTGGAAGGCGATCTGTGTTCTAAAAGGAGAACAAAAAGTCCGAATCATGATGATATATGCCACAAACGAAAATGACTTCACTATATTATTATTCGGTACCTAAATTATTTAGTCATATACTGTAAAGTATGAGAATATTGGGAAAAAGTTCAATAGAAAATTTGACTCCCTATATCTAGGAACAGTTAAAATCCAAAAGCTAAAATTATCACAGTCGACAAAAACTGTTGGTTTTTAACCCTGGTATTTGTCTATGGTTATTTATTCCTTATGAAAAAATCTAACCTTGGGGTTAAGGAAAAGTAAAATGGGATGGTAAAGCATGATCCAAGACACCATATATATTATTGTAATATGTTAATTAAAACCTAACTGGATGTTTTTTATGAGACTATGATTTCATCATCCATAGAATAAGGTCTAACTTTTCCTTAAGATATCCTTATTCATTTTTAAAATAACAATTATTATCATTAATAAACCGGAGACTAGGAAATTTGTAAATTCATTTTCTCATTCCGTAAAGCAAAACATAATAAAATATTTGGAGTTTAATTTAGAGGGGGAGAGTTTACCTCAATTGTCCACTATAAAAGACTTTGACGCTATACAATAAGTTTCTGTTTAACGTTGAAACGGTAGAGAGGATTCTAACATTAATAACTACTCTACCACCCCTTAACATAAATCAAAAGCCGCGTTTCGCAATTGATATCTTCCACGAAATTGAGTGAATTGAAATCTAAAACCCAAAGAAGAGATAGGCCTTCTTGAAAGATCTACACGTAACTATTAAGTCACCAATGGCAATGTGTATAGCATTCAAGAAGACGTTTATGGTGGGGTGGTTCCCTATTTTTTTTTTTTTTTTTTACAGTACAATATTTATTTTACTTAAAAATTTGGAATTAAAATAATAAAAAATTTGTACTGAAGCACGTACGAAAACTTAAAATAGGTGATGCCACAACAACCAATTAATATGGCGCATCTTGAATTTGGTCGGTACGTAACCAGTGCCTTTTGGACGTTATCAATTGATAATTGGTTTTCCACGCCGAAATAAAGACTGAATAAGAATTGGTTCCAAATCATGACAGGTTAACGCCGCCGAAGATCGTCCCCAAATCCCTAGTCAGTCCCTGTTACTGATGTCACTTTGTTTGGCACAGCAGCACGGAATGGTCCGCCATGTTAGAAACAAGTACACTTCCAGTGTGGACCCACAGAATGAAAATCATGAAAACTGAAGACGTTGCGTTGAGTTTAAAAACTAGTAACTGAGAAAGAATGATCATATATTTATATTTATATTTATATAATATATATTTGTGGAGCAGTGTACGCCAGTACTAAAAATTAACCAGAGTTTATTAATTGTTAGATAGTTTTTTATTTAATTCATTTCGTTTCTCTGTATTTTAATTTTTAAGCGAAAAAATGGAACAACGCATGTGAGATAACTTATTTTATAATTTCTCAAATGATACTTAGCCTGACTTGTAATTATCAACCAGTTATTATTCAGTTATGCTAGTTAGATTAGTTAGTTCCATAAAAAAAAAAAATTTTGATAAACACCAATTTATTAAAAAAAGAGGGTACTCAGGGTCCTCTTACCCAATTACATAGGGGCACCAGCGAACTATGTGATGTAAATTAAATACTAATCTAGAGCTAAGAAAAGTATTATCTTTACACCAGACCGTAACACCCACAAAAACCTCCAAGCCAATACCATACCCAAACCCTAGCCTTAAATACCCCACCTCCTTCTTGTTCGTTACAAACGTGAAGTCCATCCGTGTTTTTCTCATTCTGGAGATCCCAGCGACAATATAATTTGCTGCACACAAAATACTTTGTCCAATGTTGGTTATTAAAGTGACCCAGAGTTACATTTTATGTACACTCTATAAACAGCTCTTGAATGCCTTTGATAGTTGTGAAATTACATGATTACTAATAAACCAAAATCCATTCATTGATTCAAGGTTACTAGGTGATTAATTTCAAATATAGAATTGATAAAAACTTCCCAATTGCAAATCAAATCATAGAACAATTCATGGATAATCAAACCACAAAAAGCATTATGCATAGAAATCAAACACTAATAGAGAAGCATAAAGATGGATAAATAAATCAAAGCAGATACATGAGATTCGGTTTAGCTACATCTAATCCCAACATAAAGGAAATTTAGCTACACATATAGTCATGGAGAAAGCCAAAATCAAAGCAATAAAAGCAAAGGAAAGAAGAAACTCCATAGAAGCTCTCCACAGCAGTCACAACAGCTCAAGTGCAGAGAAAACGTCACTTTTAGGGTAAAATTCGTCATGTGTACTATTCTGAATGAATGGGTTTTTCTAAAAGAAGAATTTATAGTCCAAGCTGTCTTCAAGAATTTTGACTGAGCGCATCACTTTCTTGGCTTAGCGCATCTCTCACTTAAGTTGATTTTTGGATGTGCCTTGGTTGAGCACACAAATACCTTGGCTGAGCGCCTGAGCCCACAACCTCCAGAATGTACATCAATTTCAGTCTTAACCACGCCTAGCCAAGGGAAACCTTGACTTAGCCAAATTGCATCTGGGCCCAATCTCTATCTTTTTTTTGCCATGCCTTCCTCTTGCTACCTAAAACACACAAATTAGACAGAAAAATTACTAAATTAACCAAACAACTAAAACAACAATTAATCCTAATGACTCTATAAACACACACTAAAATAGGGCAAAAACAACTCTTTAAGAATTAAATGAGTCTTAAAATCAATCAAATTAACATCCCAAAAGCATGTACATTTGCAACTTATCAGTTATCGACATCAAGTTTCCAATTATCCATAGAACATATAGGAACAAAATTTATGCTACCTGATCCACTAGCCAAAGGCTTTACACCTAAGGTCTTTCATGAGCATGTTGCTAGCATATGTGTTGGTTTTGAGATTGTCTTAGATTAGTGGGAGTTTTCCCCTTTATTTTTCCTTCTATGTTCTATGTTTTGGGTTTGGTACAAACTTTTATGTTATGATTAATTTTGTGCAGAAATAAAGTTTATGAGGTTATTATTGTTATAATTATCTTAAGTTTTGGTTATGTTCAAATATTTAATTTGCACCTAACTTAGGTATGATCCACTAAGGACTTAAGTTGGACCAGTTGGAAATAGGCATGATTTAGAGATCACATTGCAGGAAATTTTCATGCCACTCATCCATATCGATCTATGTCATCAAGTGTATTAATATGGTGGTTGTCGGGGTTTATTCACAATCAGTGGCGGATCTAGGACCTCGGGGCAGTGGGGGCAACATGTTTTCAAAATATTTAATAATAAATATCATCATATATACGAAGATAAAGACATTAATATTAAAATCATAAAATTTTAAATATCTAATCAAATAAAGAAGGACAAAATCTTCTTAAAGAATTTCAAATTTTTCTTTGAGGGAAATTATGTTGAGTAGGTTGACTTGGTGCTCTTTGTAAATATGTTCTTCGTATCTTATCTCGATCATTAGGATGATATGCTGAAATTTTAATTCGCTTTCCTAGATCTGATGGCAATTCTTCTAAATTAATTTCAATCATTTGTTGTTGGAGACTTGATTCAGAAGATTTCAATGAAGACGGTTGCTCATTTGATGGCAATCTCCACTTCACAAATTTTTTCATTATCTCCAGCAATTAAAGAAACATATTTAATACATTTGATTTCATGTCTAACAAATCAATTTGATGAAATAATATAGTTACTACAAAACCCCAATTTTAACCCTAACCTATCAAATTAATTAACTATAATAAGAATAAGATGTAGAACAGTAGAAGAACCCCCATCTCATTACAGACGTAGAAGAAGATTGAGTGAAATAAATTAATCCCAAATTGATGCAATTAAGTATGACTGTGTTTACAAAAAAAAGTTTGAAGGAAGAAATTGAAATTGTCAAGACAGGGGAAAAGCCAGGAAGGTACACAACTTCCAAGTCATAACAATTCATTTTTTACAAAGAAGAATGTCATGTGTCTGTTAAGAACTCATAAACAAAAAAAGATGAAAGAGTTTGAAGAACCAAATCGAAGCTGTCGAGAGGGAGGGGAAAAGCTAGGAAGGTATAGATCTGGATGGCGGTGCTTTCACTAGGACGGCGATGGCGGTGCTCTCAATCGGACGGCGACAATGGTACTCCCACTCGGATGGCGGCACTGTGTTGTGAGAGATGAGTGATGATGGAGAGAGAGGCGGATGGTTGTGAGAGTCTGAGAGATGAGTGACTAGAGAGGGGGAGGGTCGCCTGTCTTGATGGCAGAGGGTCGACGTCGATGGTGGAGGGTGGCGGTTTTGCTCGGTTAAGGGTTCAAGGATGAAGATGGTTCTGTTGTGGGTCCTGGAGTCGTGGGGTCCTGCTAGGGTGGCTTGTGAGGAGTGACACCTTATACCCCGCATGTATTTAAAAGCGATAACACAGATATGAAAAGAGAGAGAACACATGCAAATATATATAGTATTAAAAATCGAGTAGAGACTGCCGCATTGTAACATAACGCGGAAATAATCAAGACATGTTTATAAAGAAAACATAACATAAAACAAAACCATAAACGAACCCAACCCCGTTGTCACACTACAGAGCTGGTATAACCAATCCGATAAAACAACTCGGATACAACTGGAAACAAACTAAACAACTGCTGAAACGGAAATCCTATCTACGAGTCACGGCTCCTCAGAGTAACTTCTCAACTGGCTGCACATCGACCTCTGCATAAACGATACATGCCACAAAACAAGAAACCTAGAGATAAGGAGTAAGAAACATATATATGAATATAACAGCAAGAAAGCAGTTATCAAAACAAGCATACATCAAACAATCATGTTATAGCAGACAACAATATAACATTTACAATTATCATCATACAAACGTGTATGCTATGCAATGCAACTCTACTCCACTACTCCGTTATGCATGTGGATCCAAACTATCTCAGGAAGCCAACTTCAGAGTTACATCTCCACATTGGCCAAAAAGCACCAACGCTGGGCCAATCCGCCAACCATGGGTGGATCCCTAGGATAGCCGACGCACCTTATTCACGGGTACGCCACCGCGGGGGTACCTGATCCCCTCAGTCTCGGATGAATCACCGCGGATGGCCAGATCGTCTTACACGCGGACGACCTCCCCTATGTTGCACAACCTCCACTAACATCTCCGATGCATGAATGCATGTTCGACACAAACAAACAACAACATCCACCACCTTCGCTTGAGCCACTAAGCTACCCAAGTTTATCACCATCAACACCTCGACCACTCGGCTATCGAGGATTATCGTTATCGTTTCGTATTCATTATTAAACACTCTAGTCGTTCTTCACTAGAGATTACCACCTTGACCATCAAGCATCAAGGCCCCCTTGGCCACTAGGCTACCAAGGTACATCATCATCAACACCATGACCATTAAGCATGAAGGCTCAACATCATCTTTTATTTGGTCTTCATGTTTCATTGGTATTTTATTAAGTCTTTTAGAGCATTTGGGGTGAAACCCCTGCTTCTGTACTATTCTGCGTTCTGTTCTACATAGATGAGAACAGGCGTGATCACCCCTTAGCACGGTCGTGCTGAGCTCACAGTCAAGCATGGTCGTGCTGACTGTTGAGCACAGGCGTTCTCCTTGTTAAGCACGGTCGTGCTCAATGGAGCATAGCCGTACTGATCTGGGCAGAAAGGGTCAGAAACCCTTTCCCAAATCCTTGGGACGATTCACAGATTCAACCTATTGACTTTTACTAATCCATTGAATTACATTAGCTTCATTAATCTTAACTGTTCTTCATTACTGTTCATGTCTTATCATAACGGGGAATTAATCCTTTAATCATAGCTTCATTATTAATGTTCCTAGAACATTCACTAATCAATCCTAGGGTCTTTAACTAAGCCCTATGAACATAACCTTACCTCTCACACTATATTAATGTCTTATTGATCAACAGGGAGAAACATCCCTTAATTCTCATTAACATATTTTAACGTCTTATCATTATGTTGGTATTAACATCTTCAACAATTAACATTCATTAAGAGCACAACATCAACAACAGTAAATAACGTCATACTCACCATAATCATGGCATCATAATATTAACATATTCATAACAGACAACATCAAATAATAAGAACACTCATACCAATATTATCATAACAACAGATAATCATCAAATAACATATAATCATATAATCATATAAACATATTAACAAGAAAAGGGTCATGGGTAACCCTTCGTCTTACGCTACCCTCAGGCCTACATACTCATACTATTTCTCCTCCCCATACCTGGTATGAAGATCAGACTCCTGATAGCAAACTGGTCGCGTTCCCGCAAGCGACTCGACAAACAAATCAAGCCTTGGCCAACAAAAAGGTTAACCAATTAGTTCCCAATTCAACAAAAGGAAAAGGAAACAAAAGAGGGATAACCGGGTTACCTTACAAGACACTAGCGTGCACGTTCGTCTCCCAAAACTCGAGCAAGAACACCAAGAACTCAAGGGGTTCACGGGAAGGAAGAGAGAAGAAGTTTCTGCCACACTAGGATTGCCCAATGTGCCAAAATAGGGCTTAACACGGTAACCCTCGTGATACAACCTCTATTTATAAACCCTGGCCCGAGCACGACCGTGCACCCCTTGAGCACGGTCGTGCTTACATCAGCGTCACTGAGACGCGTTCACACTTGAGCACGGTCACGCTCCTTGTTGAGCACGGGTATGCTCAATTTAGCGTCAGCGAGACGCGGTCATGAGCTGAGCACGGTCATGCTCCCTATTAAGCACGACTGTGCTTATGACTCAGACAGTCACAAGACGCGCCTTCAATGCACGGGCGTGCTGGACATGAGCATGGCCGTGCTCATGTACCAGAAAGGGATTTTAAGCCTAGAAATCCCACTTAGCCCTCACACAACAATAGTAAGTTAAGCCCTAAGGCTTAACCAAACAAACAAGGTACACACAAGAGCACTTTACGAAAAACGGGGTGTTGCAGTCCAAAGTGTTAGAATAAGACAAATGAGTGGTATGATGCAATTTTGTATAATCATTGGGGGAAAAAAACTGAGTATAAGGGTACTACAAATTTTTTTTTGGCTTAATTGCAGTTTTGGTACCTCAACTTTAGTTCATGTGCGATTTTGGTCCCTAATGTTTTTTTCGAGCACATTTGGTCCCCTAATTTTTTGAAAGTTGCAAAATTAGTCCCTCTATCCAATTTCCATCATTTTGTGTCCTACATGGC
The DNA here is from genome assembly GCA_035048595.1 of Echinosophora koreensis. Taxonomy (NCBI): domain Eukaryota; kingdom Viridiplantae; phylum Streptophyta; class Magnoliopsida; order Fabales; family Fabaceae; genus Echinosophora; species Echinosophora koreensis. The sequence goes on from JAPCYP010000004.1 coordinate 6,882,045, forward strand.
AAGTCTGATGTCACATGACAAATCCATCTGGATTTATTATATTAAATAATTATTATATTTTAAATTATCAAATTCAAAAATTAAAAATGGTCCTAAATCATTTTCTTTCTCCCTGATTTCTCCTACTTTCACAATTCCCTTCTCAGTCCTCTCTGTAAAAACTCAAAAACTCAACCCACCAGTGTTGTTCGCATTGCTTGGTTCAGGTTTTTAAGCCAAATTGCAATAACACCACCATTCCAAAATTGCAGTTTTGGAAAACGTTTGAGGGTGAAATGAACCCAGCTCTGGCCATCAACATAATCAACTCCAACTCTAGCCAAAAGCAGAGGCGCCAATGAACCCCAACTCCTACCCCTTCCATATGAGAGTCTCACACCCTCTGATTTCCCATTATTCATGCCATTATCAGCAGAAGATGTAATTGAGTATGATGAAATGGAGAGAAGAAAGAAATAAGAAAATGGCATTGAACCGTTTATTAATTTTATAATTTTAAAATATAATAATTATTTAATATAATAAATCTAGATGGAATTGCCATGTGGCACCAGGTCTGCCACGTAGGACACGAATTGATGGAAATTAGATGAAGGGACTAATTTGGCAACTTTCAAAAATTTGGGGGACCAAATGTGCTCGAAAAAAATATTAGGGACCAAAATCGCACATGAGCTAAAGTTGAGGGACCAAAACTGCAATTAAGTCAAAAAATTTAAATTTGAGGGTGTGCATATGCACGCCCTGGGCAATGAGTGCGTCCGCCCTTGGTCACCATAGACGTTAGCGATGACAGATTTTGATGCTTGTTATGTCAATCGAGCTCCAATTTCTTATACTAAAAGCCTAGGTGAATTCCCTATATCAGGTTTAGATCCAGAAATAACTATTTTGACGACGAAATTAATGAACCCGAATTTACTTAGTCATTTATACCCTACAATCATTGTAACATTTTCGAAAAATCGGACCTGGTTTCCTAAAAATTGTGACTAGTTTCTTAGAAATTGTAACCGATTTCCATTTAAACCATGGTATAACCGACTACAAGGAATCCAAATCTGACTTTACTCCATATTCAAAATTGTATATATTAACAAGTTGTTAGAAAATAAAATAATTGTATAGTAAATTATCAATGTAAACTTTTTTATACTTCCATCCAATTATATAAATCATGTTGCTAAAAATATTTGAATTTTATGATAGTTAATTATTGGTTGATGATATCCAAAATTTAACATTAAACAATATACTGAAATTAAGTTCATACTATAAACACCCAATATATGACATATTGTGTAAACTTTCTCACACGGAAGGTACCTTGAAGGTTATAATAAACCTCAGTATTATATTTTGGGCCTAACTCAATCCCAAAAGGTAGCTCATAGGATGAGGATTGTTTATTACTTATAAGCTCTTATTAGATACTATCTCTAGTCAATGTAGGACTTGGATTTTTCCAAATACACCCCCTCACGCCCAGCACAATTTGTCTTGGAGCATGGATAACATGGTGGGTGGCCCAACAATGGATCTAGGATAGCTCTAATACCATATTAGATTTTGGGCATAACTCAATCCCAAAAGCTAGCTCATAGGATGATGATTGCCCATCACTTATAAGCACTTATTAGACATTATCTCTAGTCAATATGGGACTTGGGTTTTTCCCAATACTCGGCAGTAATAATGGGCGAAGTTCAATCATATATAAAGGAGGAAACAAAATGAGATGATTAAAAATTGGGAAAATGTAAATTTTGCATTCATGTAAATTTTGTGAAATATAGATTACATAATAAATAAAGGAATTAATATGAATTAAGGAATAAGACTTTCTTGAACATGTTGCGATTGATTCTTCTTAGACTATGTTTGGAAGTTTTGAAGGATATGAAATGGAGTGGTTAGTAATGAAATGAAGTGGAGCGAAGTGATAAAAGTATATCACTCCATTATTTGGAAGTTTGATGAGAAATGGAGGGAAATCCCAAACCCCCCAAATTTGGAGGCTTTCAGTGGGATGTAATGGTTTGGATTATTATCCTTAACCATCTCACTCCATTACCTAAGAAACTCTCAAACAATAGATTAATACCTACTTTTTATCGCTTCACTTCATTATTAATTACTTCACTCCATCCATCCAAACATAGCCTTAAGTTTTCTTCACAATCTTCCTTGAAAAGCTACTCTGGATAGTTGGCATTGGAGTCCCGGATGATGAAGAGTTAGAGCTATTGGTGCGAGGTGGAGGCCTTGTAGTATAGCAAAGAGCACTTTGAATACTTAGGTTTTTAGAACTCATGGTGCTTGGTAGCAACTTCAAAATGGCTCGACCTTTAAACTGGTGTTGTGACTTAAGGTTTAAGAAACCAAAATATTGAGATGCTTTGAAATGAACTATATATCGGAGTTGTTATAGGAAGGAAGGTTGTTGGTTTTGTGCCTTGAATTTTGATGAAAATGGTGTGGCCAATTGGACATATTTATAGGTTGCAAAGAAATAAGCCAAGTAATTGATATGAGAAGTATGAACATAGAAAGCTTGAGGCACAAGCTCTTTCCGCGGTTTCCATTTCCAACGTGGATAGACGCTACGTGGCTTCTAGATAATTTTATGGGTTGTCAAAATATTTGAGAAAAATAAAATACTTGCCGGTTACGAGTGACGACCGCGTTTTATACGCCACGCGTCACACATTTGAAATACCTCAAACTGCGGTAGTCGCCTTAACTAACCCTTGGTTGCTGTCTTAAACTTAGGAAGATTATGAATTGTTAACAAAGAAGAGGAACTTAAGATATTACGGGTGTAAAAAGTGAATAAAAATTAAATTTATTTTAGGCACAATAAATTTCTGTAATACTCCCTCCGATCCTTAATATAAAAAACAAATGAATACTTTTTTTGGTCCAAAGTATAATAAACATGTATCAATTTTCACACATATTAAATACTAATTTCCAATATTTCCTCATTTATAATAAGATTTATATTTACGAGATATATCAATTTTCCATACAAGTGAGTTTGTTCATTATAATTAGCTCATTTCAATGCATTTCATTGATCTGTGTGTTTTAGGGTTTTGTTTCTTATATTTAGGACCGGAGGGAGTATTTTGTAAGATTTAAAACTGAATGTAATTTTTTTTTAAACATTTAAACCAGTATGCTCACCATATTTTTCTAAGGAAAAAAGTTTCACTAAAATGAATTTGTATCTAAATTGAGGAAATAAGAGTATATATATCCTTGCCTCAAAATAAAAGGAGAGTATATATATCCTTGCATAACTTAATGAATTGTAATTTTGATGTAATTTACAAAATCAAGAATAAATACACTCTTAATTTTTACTTTATAAACAAACTCGCTTTGCTTATATACTTAGTCTCTTTGTTTAATTTCCCAACTTTGTAACTGCTCATGTATTAAAATTACTTTTGTTTAAGTATATTTATCAAACATCTTCGTAGTAGGTAACTGGTTAAATTGGAGTTTTACCAATCATATATATTATAGAAAAGAAAAAACTTTATTAATTATAAAATGAGTGGAAACATAGGTACCAAGGGCAAAAGTGTGAATAACGGGCTAAGATGGAATTGCACCGTTTCACGTACGCTTTGCGTGTGCAAAGCGCGGATGGTAATGTTCCTCTTGCGTTCAGGGAAAATGGAGCAGCTGCATTCAACCCTTGACGGTTTCTCTCATTCAATTCATAAACGAACCGACGATTTATGAAATGCCCATAACTCTACTTGCTGCCCAAGCAACTTCTCTCATCTCACACGCATGCATGCAGTGTTCTCAGTTCCACGGTTATGTCATGAGCCCCAAAACCTTCAGGAAATAACAATGAAATGAAAAGGAAATGCTTCTGTAATTCACCATGCATCAATTGCTTGGAAACTCCCTAGATCTTTAATTATAAATATACCCTATCAAGCAGTAGCATTATTGTAATGCTTCCTCATTTAATTCCAAGGAGATCGAGTGTTTTCTCTGATAAAATAAAACAAGCTTGTTTCAATTAGATAGCATATATATATCATGAGTTCTCAAAAAATAAACCCTAAGAACGTTCTTTGCCCTACTACAAGGCCATCCTCTCAGCAGGGAGGTAGCTCTGGGAGTGATCAAAACGTGAGCACTACTACTAAGAACGTTCTTTGCCCTACCACTAGGCCATCCTCTAAGGGTGGAGGGACTCCTTCCAACTCTGGGACTCATCTCCCCAACATGCGGGATGCCTTTTCATTTCCAAGGAGGAGATAATTTCATGATAGCCCATTTGCCCCAGGTATATATAATGAATTTGTTTCTACCCATTTGTTGTAGTCCGACATCGGATAGGTGATATGACCTGAAAAGTATTTATAAGTAAGGGGTAACCCTCACCTTATAAGCTAACTTTTGGGGGTGAGTTAGGCCCAAACCCAAATTCTAAGACCATCTGTAACTAATTATTATTATTATTATTATTATTATTATTATTATTATTATTATTATTATATTAGCACCCTTGAAATGAAGTTTAAAAGACCTGTAACATAACTTTGTTCTTTCATTTTCTTCATGTCTTGCAGGTTTAAGTGGAAGTGTAGAACGCCTGGGACCATCATTGGAAGCTGATGCCCGATATTAGCTTTAGGACGAAAGAAAGCATGTTATGTTTAGGGAATACTTTAATTAGTTTGTTTGTTCATTTCATTTTTTTTCATTTTATGATTTATTAATTTGTTCTTGTTTTTCTACCAATAATTTGTTCTTGTATTGTTATGTTTATTCTGGACCATCTATTGCTTCAAAATAAAAGTACAAGATTTATGTTTTAACTTTTTCGTATATACAAAATATTTTGTGTGGCTAGGATCTCCCACATCCGTTTATTCTTTCGGTATTTATTGTAAAACTTTAAATAGCATGTCTCTATTTTAAATATTTGGAATTCAGCTTCAATTGTGAATCACTTAACTTTGCTGTTCCTCCTTTTTCTTTTACGAGTTGTAGTCACTGAGTTTTAATTAGTTAAGGTCATTTCAGATCAAAACAGTTCTTACAAATCATAGTGTTAGATTATGAACTCAACATTATTCAAAACACATATAAGGCCACCTCAGTGAATTAACGAAACTTCCAGCCTTAAAAGCACAATTCAGTAGTCATCAATCTCACCTCAAGCACCAAAATGGCCTCAATGGCCAGCTAGCATCAACCAAGCAAATAAACCCAATTAAGTAAAAAAAAAAAAAATTGCAAAAGGTACCTAATCAATTCAAATTTCAAAACTTTGATTCGAGCAAATTGCACTAATGATAAGTGCATCTGTCCCACAAGCAATAAAGGAGTACAATGGATCTCAAGATACGTTAGCAAATAGTACCAATTTGATCAATTCCTTACTTAGTCGGACAGGCAAAAATAATATCAGGATTATAACGAGTTTAATAATTAAAAGAAAATAAAATGAAGGCAAAAATAAAAATAAAGAAATCATAGGGGAAAGGTTTAGGAAGCTTAAGATATCTAATTTCACCTATGTCAATACTCAATAATTATGATGCTATCCAATTTGTTATTTGTCTATTGTAAATACCTAATTTTAACTTTTAAATGATATATTATTAAAAGAAAATAAAAGTAAAATTAAAATATAAAAAAAAAATTGAAGGTTCTTTTTCCGCCATTTCCTTTTTTAAGCCCAATCCTTGAATCAATTTTAATAATCCTAAAAAAAAAAAAGCAGCAGCAGCCGCCTTGATTGATTTATCCCAAAAACAAACAAGCAAACAAAATAAAAAAGGGTTGGCTAAAAGTCAAAGTTTTGTATAGAAGCATCAAAAGGGAAAGAAACATTGCCACCCATTAGCTCTTATATCGTGCGCAGCTGCTACGTCTTGAAGCATAAATCAGAGAGCCAAAATTGGAATGATGAATAGGGTGGCTTCAATGGTGAGGGATCTACATCTACTAAATCCCTGATCACCAGCGAGGGAGGCATAATGACCATTAAATTTATTGTTTTAAAGTGTCTATGGCTGAGATCAAGCATTGACTACCTTCTGTTTTAGTCTTCTCTGTGTTTAGCATTTTGACACTAGTGCATAATATACAATAAACGGGAAAGATTTACGTCAGTTAACCAAAAGTTAGACGTCAAATAGGAGGCGGTGACAGTTTTGTAAATATCAGGTTCCCTTAATTCACTTTTAACGTCAGTTCTTATAACGACTAACGTTAAAGGCACTAGTGCAAAAGAGCCTTTCTACAACGGGTGAAAAAGGCTTTCTACATCGGTTGACCAACCGTTGTAGATACGCTCGATGTAGAAAGTATGGACTTTCTACAACGGTTGTTCAACCGTTGTAGAAAGGTCATTTCTACATCGGTTGGAAGACAACCGTTGTAGAAAGTGTGATTTCTACATCCAAATTGTGAACTCTGGTGGCTTTTCTACATCGGTTGTGTTGACCAACCGATGTAGAAAGTTAACTTTCTACATCGGTTTTGTTGACCAACCGATGTAGAAAGTCTTGTTTTTTTTATAAAAAAAAAAAAAAATTTCTTCCATCATTTCATCTCCCTGTTTTCATTACACATCAACAGAATCAACAACACCACAAAATTAACAAAAACTCAATAATTAACATTAACATCCATATATACAATTCAATATCCATATAATTAACCAGTACTAATTAATCTAGCTTTATCAACAAAAAAACTAAACCTATACGAATGTCAAACTAAATACATCTAAGATACAAATGGTTTACTATAGTCAAGAAAGAAGCAACGCTCCTTGATGTCCTCAATTTCATCATCAGATAATGGTTCCGCATTATTGAAATTCTGCAAGTTCAAATAACATAAGATAAACAATATTAACAAATCAAGTAAAACAAACATATGGTAACTAACTCTTGTACTTAAAAACAAAAATGAAGACACAAAAAGGATGGATGATAATTTCATATCAAAATTACAAACAAAAATGACTCAGGCTCTAGGATCTCATAAAGTTAAATTTCAATTTTACTTCCACAACCTATGTAAATGTGTCAAAGAGGTAGAAAAGCAAATATCATCAATCACAATAACTTTCTGTTTTCCAGGTGGTTTGGCTGATATGATAATCCTCTTTCTCTTTTTTCTCTCTCCTCTATCTTTTATCTCTTCAACTGTTGTTCCAGTGTGGCAATTTTTCTGCTCTGTTTTTCATAAAATATGGGAAGTTTTTCTAATATAAAATAGGATCGAACAATCAAGGGTTTTAGATGTGTTTTGTGTGTGCCACAGTGATATGGGTTAAAGAAGGATAGGAAACTAAATGTTTTCTATGTACCATAGTGATACAGGGTTATAGTAATGAATGGTTTTTTGTAAAAGTTTTTACTTCATCAGTTTCCTTTCAAAGCTCGAGGCAATAAAATGATGCTCTATTTATACCATAATAACTTTAAAAGTAAAAGTATAAAACCAACATAAATTCTGAAATGGTTTGACTCATTACCTTTGCAGGTGACTTAGGAATTGGAGCATGTAGAGGAGATGTTGATGCATTATGGTTTGAAGTGGCTGCATTACAATCACTGCAGAAAATGAGTTGTTAGAACTTAGAACCTCCAACATTTAATTGCCATATAGAGCTATGTTTACAAAGTTTTTCCCCGATCTATTGTTAAATCAATAAACAAATACAGAGCTTATGACATTTTTTTTATATTAAAAAAAACTACGTTTTATGACTATTCACCTTGAGGCATGTTTGGCAGCAATATAACCACTAAATGAATGTCCAAGTAGTATAAAGTAGCACTTGGCATGGCCTTACTGAAGATCATATAAGCAAGTGCATGATTGATCTCTACCAATTTCCACATGCAAATCAGTTTTGAATCCCAGTATACCAGCCACCACAAACCCTGTGTTCCCATAAACCAAATATTTGTAACTCATCTGTCTTACAAATAATATGGCCTTCAGACTTCCACTGGTTTGCATACTTCATTAGGACCAGCAGTTGGTGTTCAATTACAACACCGTGATTCAGAACCTTTACCACAATATCCATTTCCCAGAACTAATCATAATCAAAAGAAAGTAAAAGTATCTCAGCACGATGAAAGTTACTAACTAATAGATTTTTTAACCCTTCTATTCACTTTTGACATCTAACAGAATAATATAAAAAAAATTGCACTGAAAAGAAGGCATCTCTTTCTCATTACAGTTTCAACTTCTAGCAGAAAGATATTGTCATGCATTGCTTTACCTTAAAGACCACCCCTTGTGATTTTCAGGTTCCTGTAAGAAGCACTGAAAAGCACAAAAAAAAGGAAAAATCATTCACAAAATGAATCAGCTGAGAATAATAACTGCCATGAAATAGTTAGCATTCACCTAGAGTACTTATATTACAGATGAAAACATATCCAAACAAAAACTCACAATAGGCTTGACACAAAAACTCCAGTGTGGTCCCCCTTCAGCACATATGTATAACGTACTATACTATTATTGACTTCTGATTCCAAATAACTAACCGACAATGAGAAGTGACACAATGTATTACAATCTGTCAAACTATTAATAAGTAAATAAGAAACTAAGAAGTAAAAGCATCCCCCATGTACTGATTTCTGTAGGGAAAGCCCAGCATTATATGTTTGCTAATGGGGTCTTCAAAACCAAAGTTCTCCCACGAAATGCTTCATTAGCCATTACATGGTGAGCCCGTAAGATTGCTATGAATTACAATTCTTTCAAAGTCGTGAAAGTGGCTTGACTGCAAGACCACATCCATAGCCCTTTATTAGATTGATTTCAGACACAAAATAAAGTTCTTTTAATATAATATGTGACATGATCTTCTATAAAGGATGACACTGGCAAGGGCTGCAAGCCTTCAACTGAGAACTTAATTATATTGTTATACTTTCCTACATTTGAAAACTAAAAAGAATGATAACAGGAAGCACGCACTCACTGAATTTCAGTGGCCTCAAGTTCAACTAACATTTATTTTAACCTTCTACAAATTCAAAGGTAAAGAAAAACTAGAAAGAAATCACAGTTTAAACGTAATTATAGATATAAAAAAAAATACAAAGAAGAGGCCACCCCCTAGTTCAGTATTTTTCATATTCAGTAATGGCTGTGTGGACATGAAATTGCACGAATCGGTGGAAACCCCAGCAGCAATAACCCCCATTTTAGTAACAAAAGAGAAATAGATTACCTAATTGTGAGTGGGACGGCGACAAGATTCAGCGAAGGTGACGAGATTCAGCGACGGTGACGAGAAAGAGCAATGTTAACTAACAAAGACCAAATATAAGGATTCCCCTGAGATTGAACCAAAATCAAGAGAGAAGAAAGTTAGGGTTCATGGAGAATAGAAAAAGGGTTTGGATTTTGGGAGAGAGAGCTCACAGAAGGGAGTTGTTGTGTCAGATCGATGGTGGTGCAAGGAGTGGCACGGTGGTGGTGGTGGTGGTGGCTCGCGGTTACCGTCTGTGTAGGGAGTGGTACGACGGTGGTGATGGCTCGCGGCTGCCGTCTGGACTTCGGGGGAATGGGAGAAAAGGGGAAGAATCCCACTACGACGACTAGAATGCCGTGAAGATGATAGTGATGACGACTTGCTGGAGGATGATCCAAAGCTTGCCGTCGTGAAAATAGCGCAGGGAGAGTGAGAACTGAGGGTGAGATCAGTGTGTTAGATGGCGCAAGGGTTCTGTAAAGGTGTAGTTATTTCAAATTACACTTTTTACATCACTTGCAAAAGAAAGCATTGTAGAAAGTATACTTTCTACATCGGTTGCAAAACTAACCGTTGTAAAAAGTCATCAAGAATATTACAAAAGTGCCACCGTGTACTTTCTACGTCGGTTTCTTTTGTAACCGATGTAGAAAGTCATTCCGAAAGTCTATTGTATTACAAAAATGCCACCGTATTACTTTCTACAATGGTTCTAGTATAACCGATGTAGAATCCGTGTTGTACAAAGCATATTTTCCACTAGTGAGGTAGTTTTTAATTTTTTTAGCAACTATACATTACCCGCGCTCCTCTCACTCATCACTCGGTTCTCTGTTCTCTCTCAAACCTTCTCTTCCCTAACCCTTCCAAGTGATCTCCTCTCCACCGCGTGCTCTTGTCCACCGCCACCACCATTAGGTCCTCTCCACCGCGTACTCCTCTCTCTCTCTCTCTCTCTCTCTCTCTCTCTCTCTCTCTCTCTCTCTCTCTCGCTCTCTCCCCTCTCCATCGCGTGCCCTAACCCTAATCTTTCACAACTCCCTCTCCCATCTTTAACAGGTTCTGTACCGCGCGCGGCCACCACACTCGAGCGCCTTTCCATCTCCCATCTTTAAGGTATTGAACCCTAATATGAACCCTAATCTCTTCACTTTTTTATTTTGTTGTCTTTTTTTTCAGTTGTTAGAACTTGCTTGTAGAACCTTTTGTTTTTCTCAATTTGTATATGTTTGCTTGTGGGATTTTGGATTAGTTGAAACTGTTTCTTGAGGTTGTTATGTTCCTGTAATTTTGATATGGGCTGCATTTTTTATGTTAAGTAAATTTGGGAATGTACAAAACTGTAGTGAACTGTATGTTGTTGCTTGTTTAGGGAATGCACTGAACTGTATGTTGGTGCTTAATCTGGCATAGACTTGTCTAACTGAACATTAGTATCATACGTTTTAGATTTATCTGAGGCAAAGAAATCATTATTTCCTATGATATTTTTTATGTTTCTGTGAGTATGTGTGATAAGCCATAGCTTATCTCTAACATAGGTTAAGTAAGTTTGCTATTTTTGATTTATCTTTAGTTATCCATGTTAAAAAAAACATATTTTAATATTTACCATTTCTGAACAGGCATACACATGGATCACTCGGACCCGCATGCATGAGAGGACACTATGGGGCCTACGCAGGACACTATGGGGCCTACGGCTGATGATACTGTAAGTTTACATGTTATATAAAATTTAACCAGTATTTATAATGTAAGTTTAAGTTCTTTATATATTCTTTATTTATCTTTGTTATACATAACCCTCTAATTTAATATCTTTTTGTCCAAACAGACATCACAGTCTCGGAGGAAACGAGGTAGAGGAGCCACGTCATTGAAGAAATTAGAGAAAGGTAGGCAAAGTGGTCAGAAGCTTGAGGTGTCCTTTGATGCTAAACTAAAGCCCCAAGGCCGCCATGCTAAAGCATTTAAAACGTGGGTGATTCTACAAACCAAGCAGCACGTTAGCATCCTATACAACCATTGGGATGACGTTCCACAGAACGTTAAGGATCAGATTTGGGAGGCTATCATGGTATTTTACTTTTACATTCTTTTGATGTACATTATTAAATAATTATTCGACTTCTAATTCATCCTGCTTGTTATATGTATTTAATGTGTAGTTAGCTTGGACCGTGCCGAATGACGAGCATCATCGGAAGAAATGGCTCTCATTTGGGGCAAGGCGCTGGAGTGGGTTCAAGCATGATCTTACTAGGTTCTATGTATCTGGGAAGAAGAAGCTTGATAAGATGTTCTTGGATTACCCCTGGATTGATAGGGGGACGTGGGATGACTTTGTTAGGAGTCGACATGATGCCAAATTTCAGGTTAGTTGATGAAGTTAATTTATTTATGCTTCTTAAAGATCATTTAAGTAAAGAAATTAAATGTATTTAACTCTATTAATTATGTGTTTTTGTTTAAGCAGACTAAGGCGGAAAGGGGTAGGAAGAATCAAGCTAAGAACATCCACTCCCACACCTTGTCTCAGGGTGGGTACGCCACTAGGATCGACGAGATGATGGCGGAGAATCTGCGGGTGAAGCAGGAGGAGCTGGCTGCGAGGATAGAAAATGGAGAGGTTCCTGAGGGCACACCAGTTAGTCCTCCGTCACCCATCCCGCGCGAGGATGTCTGGTTAGCCGGTCGGATGACAAAGAAAGGCTCTTTTAAAGCTGAAGCCACTCATGGTGTGGCAGATAAGATTGTAAGTAACTAACTATATGCATTTATAGTTGATATTTGTAATCTGTATATGGTTGATATTTTTAAGGAACACACCTTTCTCTTACACGTTCTTTCAATTCTTCATTGTAGATGGAGCTTAAGGAAAAATGCTCCCAGGGCTCATTCGTCCCTTCTGGATGCCGGGATATATTGCTCACTGCTCTAGGCAAGGACGACCATCCTGGTCGGGTGATCGGTGTTCCAGAGACGGTGGGCACCAAAGAATATTATGGCAAGTCTAGTTCACGAAGGCGGGTCGTCGATGAGGATGCACTTAGAGAATCCATCACACAGCAGCTCTTCTCGAACCCAGCCATTACAGGCTATCTGATAAGCCACTTCTTATCCAACCCAGATTTCAAGCAGGCGCTTGTTAGGGAGCTTGTCTCCGTGGGTTCCCAGGACACCGCGGGAGCTGCCAACCCTTCACATGTGAGCACAAAAGAGAGTTATAATAGGACACATGTGGAGGTGGATGAGTTGGCAGATAGGGAGCAGGAGGTGGAGATCCGAAGCCGTGAGCTTGAGTTGGAAGCGAAACGGCGGGAGTTTGAGCTGGCGCAGTGTGACACCCTTCTACCCCGCATGTTAAAAGTCATTTAAATTAAAAACAATTAAAGGAAAAACATGCAATTATTGAATGAAATAAACAATTGTCCATGGGTAGAAAAGTCCCACATGAAACGTTTACAACGCGGAAATGAAATGAGTTTTAAACAGTAAAAATATAACAAACCAATAAATATAACCCAACCCCGATGTCACATACAGAGCCGGTATAACCGTTCCGGAATAAAATCCACGGAATTACAACTGAAACTAACAACTACGATAACATAAACTAGCCTAACAATGAGTGGCGGCTCCTCAGAGTCACTCCTCTCCGGGCTGCTCGTCATCCTCTGCAATGTGCCAATCAGGCCAAACACAAACAACAAACAGATATAGGGAGTATGAATCGTATAAATATATTAGCATGGAGGTAGGCAGTAAAGTAAACAGCAAGCATAGCAGCATCACATCAAACATCAACATCATCATTATGCTATGCAGTGCAATGCAGTCCTACTCCGCTAAACCATCAATGCATGTGGATCCACTAAACTCGGGATGAACGACTTCGGAGTTACATATCCACATTGAGAATCTACTCAACGCCGGAGAATCTACTCCTTGGATAGCCAACGCATCAAACCAACGAATGCCTCGTCACGGGGGCGCTAGGAGAATCTACTCCAATCGTGAATGGCCGGATCGCCGTACTCTAGGACGATCTCCCCTATGTCGAACATCCCTAAACAACATCTCCGATGCAATGCGTATGCAACACAACAACAACGGCATCACAACCTCCATAACTCCAACGGAACGACCGAAGGTAACAGCGGAATCAACCACACCAACTTGCCTCACGGAATCTACCTGAGGACTTAAGCGGGATCAACCGCAGTACCCGGGGCAAACTCTCGGCCACCAAGGTACACAACAACGACAACACCTTAGACCCAAACCGTGGGGTCAAGGCCTCCTTGGCCGAAACGCACCAAGGCACAGCTCATCAGATTGCGGCACCCAAAAGAGTATCGACTTAACATCTCACCATCTCACCATCTTTAATTATCTTTAGTAACATTTACCCAGTTGTCTAATCAGTTATCATCATAGGGAAGTAGGGTTTAAAACCCCTTAAGTCCTTTAATCTTGTTCTGTCCAGGTGGGTTGAGCACGGTCGTGCTCGTAACCCAGCACGGTCGTGCTCAAGCACGTGAGGGGCGTGCTCCCCTGTAAGTGAAGAACGGTCGTGCTTCTCCTTGAGCAGGGTCGTGCTCAGCAGCACGATTGTGCTCTTTGTCCTGCACGGCCGTGCTGAACAGTGCGGCCATTTACCCAGAATTCAACTGGGAGCACAGTCGTGCTCCCTGTTCAGTACGGTCGTGCTCATCGCGCGACAGTGCTGTTCTGGGCAGGAACAGAGACTGAGTTTTTGTCCAATTTATAGGTTTTTACACCTATTAATCCTAAGTCCATTAACAGTGCATTTTAAGGATTAATATACATCAACAACTCCAAAAACACATCAACCAATCAACAACATGTTAACAACCATTATTATCATCATACCAAACTCATAGGACAGCCATCATATTATTCATGAACACATCAACATATTCGCATATCAGTATACAACGCATGACAACAATATCAGATTATCATACAAGACATTTAGACAACTAATACATACATAACATGCATCAACCGGGGTTATGGGAACCCCTTTACTTTACCCTAAACCCAAACCTATGTAAATACTACCCTTCTCCCCATACCTGGATTGAAGGTAGCTCTCTAACAGCGTCCTAAACAGCAACCGATCCCTTTCTTAACAGCGACGTTCACTCAAACCAGCCTTAAACAAATAGATTAAAACGGTGTTAGTTTCCCAACCAAAAACGAAAGGAAACTAAAGAAAAGTGACGTAACGTTACCTATATACGAAGTGCAGATTGAACCACGTCCCCCTAGAGTCTCCAATACCCAAAACCACACTGAGTATGAAGGAAAAAGTGAAGAAGGGAGGTTGCAGCCGTACTAGGGTTTTTAGTAACAAGGATGAAGTGTACGGCGCAACCCTGAGTCTGCTCGACGTATATAGGCCCGGACTTGAGCATGGTCGTGCTCGACTTAACGTTACGTCAACACGTTGAGCACGGGCGTGCTCACTGTTGAGCACGGTCGTGCTCAACTTAAAATCAGAAACTCGCTTCTGACTTTAAGCACGGGCTTGCTGGCTAATGAGCACGGGCGTGCTCATGTACCAGAAAGGGACTTTTAACCAAAAATCCCATTAAGCCCTTGAATGATAAATCCAACTTAACCAAAACCAGCTTAATTAAATTATTCTGAAAAACAGGGTGTTACATGCAGCGGGAGCTCGAGTTGGCACGGACGGTATATATTCATTATTAATGTCCAAATTTGTCAATTAATTACTTATGTTTTTTTTTTAACTATCAACAACTTATATACCTGATTTATTTAATATTGAAGGCAAAGGCGGGTAAGATGTTTCTCATGACGCGGTTGTTCTCGATTGGCGAGGATTATGGGACCATGCTTTTTCAATGGGAGTTGGAGCATGATGGTTGGCTGGCAGGCCCACTTAATGAGCATGAGCTTGGATTTGTATTCTGTGGTGACGATATTGCAGATTTTTGCAATGATGGCCGGCAACTATCCACCGCGATTGTGAGTCTTTGGTCGACTTAAGTATGCTTTATAATTTTATAATTAATTCAATTTATATATTTTATTTGAATTTTATGATTTACTGTATTCATATCATAGGTATCTCCATCGACTTCAACTTGATATGGGCTCCAACCAATTCGGCTTCTTAAAGCCCTACTCCCTTCGGCCTGAATTCTTTGCCAATCACAACGAAGTCTCAGTGTATTTAACGAGATTACTGGGAGGTGATGATCGCAAGGAGCTATATTTGGCACCGTACATAATGGGAGGGCATTGGCAGTTGCTCATAATTCATCCTGCCAGGCATACTGTAATCTTCTTATGCTCTCTCCACCAGAACCCGCCACAGGAGGTGGTGGAACCTATCAATAAGTTAGTAATTAATCTTCTATTTAATTTAAGTTTTAACATTTAATTTAATTTTATGCAACACATGATGAATTGGTTAATTGACATGAATATTCTGTTTATGATAGTGCGCTGAAGACTTGCAGTTTGAGCTGTGCCAATGGGAGGAGTAGGACTTTTAAGTCTAAAGGAAATCCTGACTGGATTATCCTCAAGGTTGCTAGTTTGTTAAATAGTATATAACATTAGAATTACTAATTACTAATTCTAAATATATATGTTTATTTAACTGACATTAAATTTCATTTCTTTCGTAGTCTCGATATCAGACAGACGGTTGGTCGTGTGGATATTATGTGATGCATCATTTGCTGAACATAGTCTCCTCATCTATTACAGAGGGATGGAAGAAGGTAATACTTAATTAAACAACTTATTTAATTATATATTTTAGTTTTCCTTTTCCTTGCGTTAATTAATGTTACTGTGATTTATTTGAACGTGTGCAGGCTTTTAACAGCGACCAATCTCCTCTTGACAAAAAAGAGTTCAAAGACTTGAGGACGCGGTTTGCAGAATTTTTCTTCAAGTATGCTAAAGAGAAAGGATTGCCCGAAAGTATACCCCAGGAGTATATAAAAGATGTGTAGTTAGTAATTAGTATAGAAACTTATTATATGTAGGTGTGTAGTAATTAGTATAGAAACTTTTAGTTATGTTTTATCCCCCCATTTGTTCCTTTGTATGTATATACTTTTCTTTTATTAATGAAATTTAAGTGAAGACTGCTACTAAACTGTATACTGGACTGGACTGTTTACTGAATGCAGGGATTGGTTAATTGACATAAATATTACTGGGATAATGTTTACAGAATGTAGGGATAGCTGGGGGTAGTGTTATTTTAACATAAATTTTTTTAAAAAAATAAATCTCTTAACGTCAGTTGTTTCAAACAACTAACGTTAATAGTATTTTTTTTTTAAAAAAGATACTCTATTAACGTCAGTTCTTTAATAAAACTGACGTTAAAAACTTAACTATTAACGTCAGTTCATTAAAAAAGCTAACGTTAGTTTTAACTATTAACGTCAGTTTTATTAAACAACTGACGTTAATAGTTTTACTTATAACGTCAGTTATTTAAACAACTGACATTAAAATATTAACTATTAGCGTCAGCTGTATTTACGTCAGACATTATTCTGACGTGTAAAATCAATTTTGGTTGACGTAAAAAGCACTTATTGCACTAGTGTTGACCCCAACGTTTTCCCAAATATTTGACGTATAAAACATTCATTTAATCATTTTCTCCAGTTTTTTTATTCATTAACCCTAGTTTTGATCTACTCCTCTGCTATGCTCTCCTCCTATGATGCTTCTTCCTCTACTATGCTATCCTCCACTATTGCTTCTTCTCGTCACCGTTTATCTATGTTCCTCAACTAGACACTTACTCTCACATTTCAGATCTTCCACGATGCGAACCTAGGGAGGTGCCCGAACCCCGATCAGGTGCACTGCCTCGTCTAGAAACTGTCGCCCCACTTGAAAGCGTCGTGCAGCAACCCACTACCGCCACCCTCGTCCACATCTAAAGAGCCATGCAAAAATTCCAGGCGCCTTTTTTTTTCAGCCTGCAAGGCATGCACGTGCAATGATTGAAAGTTAGTTGCATTACTGCCTTCCACATTGGTCAACTCCCCCGTAACCACTCCATGCATGTTACACTCCTTATTTTTTGCATTAATAACCAATCTGCCCACTACCTCAGCCTCTTTGTTAACTGCCTTTCCTTTTGAAATTCCACAACTGCTACTATCTCCCCCAACTGACGAAGCAGTGGGAGTGTAACTGTCCCCATAACTTGCAGTTTTTGTGGGATCCTCCCTCAACCACCTTGAGCCACCAGAACCACCACCACCCCTACGCATCTTAGCCCGAAGATCCACCCCCCACTTCCTGCTACCATCATCATGTTCCAGATGAAATATTTGATCACAAAATTTATCAGTGTGACCCAATAAACCACAAAGAAAGCAGAATGTACCAAGTTTTTCATACTTAAACTTGACAACTCTCCACTCCCCTCCTGGACGACGCACCTTCTTCTCCTTCTTGAGAGGCACTCTCACATCCACACTCACCTTCAAGCACATATAGGACCGCCAGACACCATCATTATTATGTATATCATACTCCAGAAAAGTCCCAAGGAAATTACCCAAGTGTTGACCCACCACTTCAGTCATGAATCCCACTAGTAAGTCATGAACTTGTACCCAAAAAATAGCATGATTCAGAGGAATTTGAGCGAGAACATCATCTTGTTTCACTACTCCCAGAATCAGCAGGTGATTATCAAAAGTCCAAGGACCACCATTTAGAACCCGAAGCATGTCCAACTTATGATAGAATTGGAATAAGTATCGTCCTCCTCCCAAGTCTTTGACAAATAGTCGTTTACCCGGCCTCCAAATCGCTGCCATTCTCTCCTGCATGACCGTAAAACGGATAGCCCTATATGTTAAGAACCTGCCCACCAGACTCAATTCATGGTTAACAGCATTCTCTCCTCCTTTATCAACATCAATCTCGAAGCCCACATCATCTTCATCATTCAATGATAGTCCAGCAATGTTGGTTTCCATCATGATTCAAAAGCAAGAACTCTTACAAAGAAGAGAGAAACTAAACTCTCACAGTGAGAGAAAAAAGGAAGAGACTGTTAATGTTGGCAATGTTTTTTTTGAAAGTAACCAACTCATATCATTAAATCACCAAAGTCAGAATTACAACAAACAATAAAGACATAATTGGAAGGATAACAAAGGGACTTTCTAGCTAGAGAATGAGCTTGGACATTAACATTCCTACTAGCAAATTGCACCCTACTAGAAGGAGACAGTAATAACAGCTCTCTACAATGAGCAATAAGGACTCCAAATTCAGACCTCTGATGAACAGCAGAATTAACATAATCAGCAGCATTAACAGTATCAGCCACCCCTTTATAGTCCACTTCAAAAATTACATTGTGGAAACCCATACTTTGTGTCCATTGAATAGCCTTCATGAGAGCATAAGCTTCTCCTTCCCTGACAGGTAGCAGAACAGATTTCCAAAGAGATTTAGCTATCACAAAGCTTCCTGCATCATCTCTAATACAAATTCCAATCCCCATCTTGAGCTCCTTATTGAAGAAAGCTGCATCCACATTGCACTTAACAAATCCTAAAGGAGGCTTTTGCCACTGTTGAACCACATCCTGCCTAGTAGTCATTGAATGAGATGAAATAGCTGGTTTGTTAACTCTCTGCCAATCATCCAGAACTGATATGGATCGAAATAAAATATCAGCTACTGAATCAGTTTTATCCTCCCAAACCTTGTTATTTCTACACTTCCATATACTCCACATCACCATTACAAAGTTGGCTTTTTGTCTATCATCAAACTGCTCTAAGGGCGAAAAAAATAATTGAGCAAAAGAGTCTACAACTTCCACCAGATTGCTTAACACATTCCAAAGGCCACACTGCTGCCAACACTGAATAGATTTGGGGCAGGATAAAAAGAGATGCCAAACCTGTTCCAAGTCAGTAGAACACAGGACACAAATAGGAGAGCACTGAATGCCTTTATCCTGTAATCTCAGTCTTGTAGGTAAGCAATTCCTGCATGTTTTCCACAAGAACAATCGAATTTTGAAAGGAACCTGCAATTGCCAAATTGAAGTCCATGAACCTGCTACTGTCCAAGATTGAGCTTCTGCAAATTTAGTCATATACAAGTAGTATGCAGATTTCACAGTATACTCCCCATTCTTGCTAAGATTCCAAATACACACATCCTTGTCCACAGCATGCACAAGAGGAGTATTACAAACCATAACTGCCTGATCAATTGGAAGTATGCCATGAATAAAAACCGAGTCCCATTCTTTTTTATCTGGTACCATTAAGTCCTGTACTGTAAGCTGTAAGACATGCTCATTTGGAGGCTCACCCGAGAGCTTTGTTTGTTGTCCTCTCATCCAAGCACCATTCCACACTGGAATTGTTGAACCATCCCCAATCATCCATCTATGACCTTCTTCTAACAAAGACTTGGAATTCCAAATACTTTTCCACACAAAACTTGGATTTGATCCTCTCACAGCATCCAAGAACTCACACCTGGGAAAATATTTGGCTTTGAAAAATCTTGTGACCAAAGTATCTGGTTGGGTTTGAAACTTCCATCCCTACTTGCCAAGCATTGCTAGATTAAAACCATAAAGATCTCTAAATCCCAAACCTCCATCAGCTTTTCTAACTGAGAGCTTCTTCCAAGACATCCATCTAATTCCATGGCCTTTTGCTCCCCACCAATATGAATTCATCATTCGTTCAATTTCTTCACAAAGAGATTTTGGGAGAAGATAGGCACTCATGCAATATGTAGGAATTGCCTGTAAAACAGCTTTGATAAACACCTCCTTCCCTGCAATTGATAAGAATCTCCCACTCAATGAATTCAACTTCTTCCACACCCTCTCCTTGATATACTTAAAAGTTGCTGATTTGCTTCTTCCAATAATAGATGGCAACCCAAGATATTTTCCTTCACCTAACCGAGAATGCACTCCCATAATATCAACCAAATCCTCCTGAATATGCATATTAGTATTGCTGCTAAATAACACTGCAGATTTCTGGAGATTCACTGACTGACCCGAGGCTGCTGCATAGGTGTGTAAAATACTCATGACTTGCTCCACTTCTTCTCTAATTGCTTTAAAGAACAAGAAGCAATCATCTGCGAATAAAAGATGGGAAATAGTAGGGCCATTCCTGCAAACTTTAATTCCATGAATAACACCATCATGTTGAGCTTTATGGATTAAGGCTGTAAGACCCTCAGAACATAGAAGAAAAAGGTAAGGAGATAGAGGGTCTCCTTGCCTAAGACCTCTACCTGGCAGAATAGGTCCCACCTGCTCATAGTTAACAAGAATGGAATACTGCACACTCTCAACACACATCATTATCCAATTAATCCATTGGTGGTTGAAACCCATTTTCTCCATAATAGCTCTAAGATATCCCCACTCAACTCGATCATAAGCCTTACTAATATCAACTTTTAAAGCTACTTCACCTTTATTTCCTTGCCTCTTATTTTTCATATGGTGAATAATCTCCGAGGCCATTAAGACATTATCATTGATAGATCTACCAGCTATAAAAGCAGATTGTTCTTCCGCTATATAATCATTAAGAACCACCTTTAATCTATTCGCAAGAACTTTAGACACTATCTTGTAAATGACATTACACAAAGATATTGGCCTATAATCCTTCATAGACTTAGGAAAATCAATCTTAGGAATTAACACGATATTTGCATCATTAACATGGTCAGGAAATACTCCACTGTTCAACCAAGAAAGACAAGCATTCACTACCTCACCTCCACATAAATCCCAAAACCGCTGGTAAAAAGCAGCATTTAATCCATCTGGTCCAGGTGATTTGTCAGGATGCATCTGAAATAAAGCTTTCCTAAATTCCTCATTTGTGAAAGGAGCACACAGCAATGCATTGTCCTCCAAAGTCACTCTCGAGCTAATAACATTAAGCACCGGGTCATAGTTGCACTGGTCACCTGTAAAAAGAGTAGTAAAATAACTTTTGGCTATTTCACACATCCCACTTTGATCATCAATGACCACCCCAGCATCATTCTCAAGCTGCTTCACTACATTCCTCCTTCTCCTTTGCGAAGCCATGGCATGAAAAAACTTTGTGTTCCTATCTCCCTCCTTCAGCCAATGCATTTTAGCTCTTTGCCTCCAAAAATCCTCTTCTTGCATAAGAAGAACTCCAAGTCTATTTTTTGCAGCTGCTAGAAAAGTCTTAGACTCAGCATCATGATAATAAGATAAAGTATCAATATCTCTCTTACACCTTTGAATTTCTCTACTGAATTTTGTCCTCAATTTGCTGCCCCAAACAGTTAGATCTTCGGTACAATTCATCAATTTACCAAGCACATCATTTAGACAGCCACGGTTCCAACTCTCCTGCACCACCAAATTAAGATCTTCCTCCTTTAACCAAGCATTTTCAAACCTGAATCTTCTTTGAATATGAAAAGAGTCTGCACCATAAAGCTTCAACCCAATGGGATGATGATCGGACATGGCAGCAACTAAATTTGTTAGAGTTGCCTTAGGGAACATAGCCAACCAACTTTGAGTACATAAAGCTCTATCTAACCTTTCCTCCACCTCATCATCATTCCTTCTTCTATTTGTCCATGTGAAAGGATACCCTTCAAGATTAAGATCAATAAGGAGACTATCTCGACCAGCAGCTCTAAAACCGCCCATTAACCAATTGGGATGCTCGACCCTTCCTCTTTTATCATCCGAGGATAGAATATCATTAAAATCTCCTATAATGCACCAAGGTAAAGTTGATCTAGCCGAAAGGTTACGCAGCAATTCCCAGGATGCACGTCTTCTATAGCTCTCTCCGGGAATCCATAGAAACCCGTTAACCTCCAAACACCCTTGTTTACATCATTCACTTCCATATCAATATAATTAGAAGAGTATGATAGAATACGACAGTGAAAATCCTCCTTCCATAAAACAGCCACTCCACCTCCTTTACCCTCTCTATCAACCGCAAAACACCCATGAAAATTAATCTTCCTCTTTATCTCTTCAATTTTGTTCACATGCACCAGGGTTTCAAACAGAAAAATAACATCAACTCGGGAAGACCTCACTAGGTCCTTAATACTAGGAACTGCCTTAGGGTTTCCCAGGCCACGGCAGTTCCAACTTAGAATACTCATTGTTCCCGGCGGGCCTGGGGACCAGGACCCACCGATAAAAAATGCAGGTTGTGATCATCTTGCACCATTTCATCCTCACCTCCTTGTTCCACATCTAAAGAGCCATGCAAAAATTCCAGGCGCCTTTTTTTTTCAGCATGCAAGGCATGCACGTGCAATGACTGAAAGTTAGTTGCATTACTGCCTTCCACATTGGTCAACTCCCCCGTAACCACTCCATGCATGTTACACTCCTTATTTTTTGCATTAATAACCAATCTGCCCACTACCTCAGCCTCTTTGTTAACTGCCTTTCCTTTTGAAATTCCACAACTGCTACTATCTCCCCCAACTGACGAAGCAGTGGGAGTGTAACTGTCCCCATAACTTGCAGTTTTTGTGGGATCCTCCCTCAACCACCTTGAGCCACCAGAACCACCACCCCCCACTTCCTGCTACCATCATCATGTTCCAGATGAAATATTTGATCACAAAATTTATCAGTGTGACCCAATAAACCACAAAGAAAGCAGAATGTACCAAGTTTTTCATACTTAAACTTGACAACTCTCCACTCCCCTCCTGGACGACGCACCTTCTTCTCCTTCTTGAGAGGCACTCTCACATCCACACTCACCTTCAAGCACATATAGGACCGCCAGACACCATCATTATTATGTATATCATACTCCAGAAAAGTCCCAAGGAAATTACCCAAGTGTTGACCCACCACTTCAGTCATGAATCCCACTGGTAAGTCATGAACTTGTACCCAAAAAATTGCATGATTCAGAGGAATTTGAGCGAGAACATCATCTTGTTTCACTACTCCCAGAATCAGCAGGTGATTATCAAAAGTCCAAGGACCACCATTTAGAACCCGAAGCATGTCCAACTTATGATAGAATTGGAATAAGTATCGTCCTCCTCCCAAGTCTTTGACAAATAGTCGTTTACCCGGCCTCCAAATCGCTGCCATTCTCTCCTGCATGACCGTAAAACGGATAGCCCTATCTGTTAAGAACCTGCCCACCAGACTCAATTCATGGTTAACAGCATTCTCCCCTCCTTTATCAACATCAATCTTGAAGCCCACATCATCCTCATCATTCAATGATAGTCCAACAATGTTGGTTTCCATCATGATTCAAAAGCAAGAACTCTTACAAAGAAGAGAGAAACTAAACTCTCACAGTGAGAGAAAAAAGGAAGAGACTGTTAATATTAATGTTGGCAATGTTGATACACTTGACATTTAAATAATTTATATTTTTGAAAATATATCTTGTAATTATCAAAATATTCTTATTTTATAAAATATTATAAAAAAATTAATTTTATAATGTTATTGATAAAAATAAATATAAAAGTAAAAATCAAGAAAATTATCATAAAATTTATACATAATAATAATAATAATTATTATTATTATTATTATTGTTATTGTTATTATTATTATTATTATTATTATTATTATTATTTCGAATGATAGTCGAACTCGATGAATTGCATTATATCTGACAGATCCAGATTATTCTTAGATTCAGCTTTATATATAGGATCTCATACATTTATTTTTATATTAATAAATATATAAATATATTTTTAATACATAATATTTAATCAATGGCCAAGATCTTTATATAGTCGGAATATAAGGAGATCTACGTCAAGAACAAAAATTGTTTCAAATAAGAACAAGGAAAAAATTTGTGGGTAAAAGTGAAGGAAATCAGAATGTATACTAATGCTTTGTTTGGATGATGAAAGAATTTGAGAGGAAAGAATTATGGTGGTAAGGAATAGGAGAAGAGAGAATGAGTAGAAAATGGATAGATTTTTAGGTTATTTGGATTAGAAAAAGTAGAAGAGAAGTAGGGGAGAAAGAAAACTATATTTGTTTGTAAAGACATATTTGTCTCTAATAACATATTTATATTGTTCAAAATTAAAGGGTGAAAGTTGTACTTTTTAATAAATTAGTTGGACCCATTACCCATTTTTTCTATTTGCTACGTTTTCTTCTCATGATAGAGGATAAATTTTTACATGGGGCCCGCTGCCCATAATTTTCTCTCCTCCCTCTTTTCTACTCTCATCCAAACCGATGAAAAAAGAATATTCTACATGTTTTCTTCTACGTGCACTTCTCTCCTCTTAATTTCTACTAAAACAAACAAAGAGTAAAAAGGTGTTGTGATAATTTTTGCCTTCTCTTCCCTAGGAATAAATTCCCGCCAAAATATGGGAATGACATTTACATGGAAATTAAATATTCCTACAATAATTTTTTTATATCAATAACAAATATGAGAATATATTAACCCAAAGGAGTCAGCCTAATGAAAGCGTGCTAGGTTTGTAAGGTGCAAAGTGTGTACATAGATTTTCGTGATAAGTGGGAGGTCTCTGACTCGAATCATTGTGAAAAATAAACGCTTTGAAGAGGGGTCATACCAACGTCGCTCACGGCCCCTAAATGATAAATGACAGCTATCTATTTTTTAAAAATGACTTTCTATAACTTGAATCAAACACACATTAAAGTGTACAAACAAGCGAAGGTAAAAGGAAGTGAGCTTAAAACAGGGTGGAAGAAGTTTATTGTTTAGAGACAGGTGTTATGATACACATTTATTTAATTAAATGACATTCATTTAAAAATATAGTGCACTTAATAAAAATGAATTAAACATCACACAATAGAGCAGAAAATTCATATATATATATATATCATTGACATATGAGATTAGAGTTAGATTGGTCTTTCAATTCAAATAAAAATCACTCATACCGTGATTTGTGATTAATTGATTATATAAAAAAATTTACACATATTAATTAAATTCAATGTATATATTATAAACAAAAAAGTCTCTTGAGAAGTAGCGAATTTAGATGCAATGACATTGTATTTATGTCTTTATTTTCTTTTCTTTTTATAACAAAAGATAGCTAAAATCTGACCAGGAGAAAGAGAAATATACTTGGTGGTTGTTAACAGGGGTGTTCATATGTCCGGGTCAACCTGATGAACCCAAAAACCCAACACAACTCGATTAAATTAGTTTGGTTTTTCTCATTGTTTGGGTACAACTTGAACCAACCCGATCATACCCGAACTAGTTTGATTTGCATATGGGTTTATTAATTTCGAACCTGAGACCCGACCACCCCAAACCATACAAATATTTTTTATTATATAAAAAAAATTTAGGTAAAAGGCTCTGTCTTTGACCTCTCCAATCATCTCAAGGGTCCACCACCCTTTTGTCTCTGACCTTTCTCATCTCATACCTTAGAGAGTCACCGTCGTGTGCCCATCTCTCCATCTGCGATGTAGTGACACCTTCACCCGTCGTTCGGTCGCCACACCAAGACCTCTCATCCAAAATCTAACTCACAAACATACCTTCTCAATGTAAATATATGTCTTAACAGGTACTTTTGTTTTGATGATGGACAAAAGGAAAAGGTCCAAGAGGACTAAGTTGCAAAAAGAGGAAAGTCATAAAAGCACAAGGGGCAAAATGAGAATTTCAACATTTGTATTGATTGTGTTAGAAAAGTGTGTAAATGGTAAGTAGGGCTCTCAATTTAATATTGGTCTCACACACACACATTTAACATGTGCTTAAAAGAAATAAGACTAACAATTAATTGATCTTAATGTGGAATCATTTCGTAAATTGTCAAGTTTTTGAAATTAAATTTAATACGCACCATAATCGATTATGGTAATCCTATAATCGATTATGAGTCGAGGTTAAATGGCTTTAATTAGTATTAATAAGTAACTATGACATTAAAGTCGTTGAGTTTGAAATTCGAAATAGAATAATTGATTATGGCTTTTGTATAATCGATTATGTCCTGTCTGACCTAAATGAACTTCAAACAGAAACCCTGTAATCGATTATAGCTTTTATATGAAAGTCAGTGGACCAATAATCGATTAGTATCATCGATTATGCCTATTCTGTCAAAGTGAGCGCTTCCTGAAATTTTTTTAAATAATCGATTATGAGATTGTAATAATCGATTATACTGCAACAAAAATGAATTTTAAGAGGCTTGACCTAATTTATCTTTGAACCTTCACTTTTTTTTTTTTTGATAAGCCAACACCTTTCAATAATAAGAGAACAGGGGGTCCTCTAACCCATGTACAAAAAAAGAGAACCAACACCAACTAATGTAAATAAAAGACTACCTTATTGCAATGATAGTCTTGCCTTTACAATAGATAGAATTCCTAACCAAAAAGTAAGCAAATCCATAAACAATAAAAAACAATCCAAAGAGCCAAAATCAGAAAAATACAACCAAAGAAACTAAACTGCTCCAACAGCTTAATCCAAAAGCCAAATCCCCGAGACAAATCCATCAACCAAGAGAGAAGCGCAACCCATGATAAGCGGAACCACAAAAACTGAACCAAAATGTTAATCCACCAAGAAGAAACAGTCGCGAGACCACCAAGACACACCGGAAGACAACCTCAAGCGCTAAAATTTCCTTTTCAGGTCATGGTTTTTTGGGTGTGTCAGGGAGGTGGGGAAATGAAGAGATACCATGTGTTATAGTTAATATTTATAGCCCATGTGGAACTGCAGAGAAAAGAGTAATGTGGGGGGAGCTCCTAAGCATAAGGACGACTTCAGGGTGTAGTTTCTGGTGCTTGGCAGGTGACTTTAATTCGGTCAGAAGGGCGTGCGAAAGGAAGGGGAGGTCAGTGAGTTTGTATAACAGGGATATGGCAGCTTTTGAAGAGTTCATAGAGGCTATGGAGCTTAAAGATCTACCTTTAATTGGAAGAAAATACACTTGGTATAGGATGGATGGCAGCTCAATGAGCAGGTTAGATCGCTTCCTTTTATCGGATGCGTGGTTGAATAGGTGGCCAAATTTAGGCCAATGGGGTTTGGTAAGGTCGGTATCGGATCATTGTCCAGTGGTACTTAAAGTTGGGGACCAGGATTGGGGTCCAAAACCTTTCAGGGTGATGAACTCTTGGTTGCTACATAAAGAGTTTACAAAGCTAGTAGAAGAAAAGTGGAGGTCCTTTGATGTGCAGGGTTGGGGTGCTTTTGTAGTAAAGCAGAAGCTGAAATTGCTCAAGCAGGGTATAAAAGATTGGAACAAAGACAGTTTTGGAGACATTGATGTGAATATTGCTAAAGCAGTGGAAGGCATTAATGCAGTGGATGTCAAAGGGGAAACAGAGGAACTCTCAGAAGCAGATATTAAAATTAGGAGAGAACATCAAGGTGACTATTGGAGGTGGTCTAGAATGAAAGAAGTGTTTGCAGCTCAGAGGGCGAAGACTAAATGGTTAAAAGAAGGAGATTCCAACACTAAGTTCTTCCATCAATGCATCAACAATAGAAGAAGGGTTAACTCAATCCATGGGCTAGATATTGGTGGAAATTGGGTAGAAGATCCGGTCAGCGTAAAGGAGGAAATCCACAAATACTTTAAAAACAGATTCGAAGAAACCAATTGGTCAAGACCAACTTTGGATGGAGTGGAGTTTAATCAGATTTCAGCAAGTGAGGGGGAAATGCTTACTGCTGAATTCTCTTTAAAGGAAGTAGAGGAGGCGGTGTGGAGCTGTGAGGGCAATAAAACACCGGGACCGGATGGGTTCAATTTTGCATTTATTAAGAAATACTGGT
The DNA here is from genome assembly GCA_035048595.1 of Echinosophora koreensis. NCBI lineage: Eukaryota > Viridiplantae > Streptophyta > Magnoliopsida > Fabales > Fabaceae > Echinosophora > Echinosophora koreensis. The sequence continues at coordinate 6,910,209 of JAPCYP010000004.1, forward strand.
ATGTCATCAAGGATGACTTTATGATCCTACTCAAGGAGTTTCACAGGCATGGCAAACTACCAAGAGGGTGCAATGCTTCTTTTCTGGCTCTTATCCCAAAAAAGGACAGCCCAGTGGGTTTGGAGGAATACAGGCCTATCTCACTGGTGAGTTCGTGCTATAAGATTCTGGCTAAACTGTTGGCGGCTAGGCTGAGCAAGGTGATGTGTTCGATAATCTCTGAATGCCAATCAGCTTTCATAAAGGGCAAGAATATTCTGGATGGAGTAGTTGTAGTCAATGAGATTATGGATTTGCCAAAAAAAAGGGTGAACCGTTAATGATCCTTAAGGTGGACTTTGAAAAAGCCTACGATTCAGTGTGCTGGGTTTTTTTGGATTACATGTTTGGCAGGATGGGCTTTAGTGAAAAGTGGAGATCCTGGATTGGGGCATGTTTAAATTCAGCTTCAGTGTCAGTATTGGTGAATGGTAGTCCAACTAAAGAGTTCAGTGTGTCGAAGGGATTGCGTCAGGGTGATCCAATGGCACCATTTCTGTTTTTAATAGTAGCAGAGGGGCTGGATGGTTTGATAAAGAAGGCGGTCTCTCTGGGTTTGTACGAGCCATATGTTATTAAGAACAATTTAGAGGAAGTGGCGGTTTCACATGTACAATACGCGGATGACACCATTTTGTTGGGTAAGCTGTCTTTAAATAATGGATTTGTTATGAAGGGGATTTTGAGATGTTTTGAACTAACCTCCGGGTTGAAAGTTAATTTCCATAAGAGTTGCATTGTGGGGATAAAGGATAGAGAGGGGCTTACTAATAGATTGTCAGCTACATTAAATTGTAAGATAGGGAAGGCTCCTTTCAAATTCCTGGGTATTCTTGTTGGTGCAAACCCAAAGAAAGCAAGCACTTGGTTGGATGTTATAAATTCTTTGAAGTCCAGATTAGAGGGTTGGAGGAGCAGGCATATTTCCTTGGGGGGCAGAATCATCCTTTTGAATGCAGTGCTATCTTGTCTCCCGATATATTACCTTTCGTTCTATAGAGCTCCGAAGAAGGTGATCAAGATCCTAACTCAAATTCAATGTCGATTCCTTTGGGGAGGTGGTGTTGAGTCTAGGAAAATTCCTTGGGTTAGCTGGGATGTGGTTTGTAGGTCTAGGAGTGAGGGGGGTTTGGGGGTGAGGAACCTTCTTTCTTTTAATCTTTCTCTTCTAGGAAAGTGGAGGTGGCGTCTGCTATCTGAGGGGTCTGGGCTCTGGTGTAGGGTTATTAAGGTGAGGTATGGTTCTAGTGGTGTGGTTGGGGCAGTTTTGAGGTCGGATTCGGCTTGGTGGAGGGATTTAGCGAAGTTAGATGATAGGGGATCTCCGAGAGAGGGGTGGTTTTCAAGAGGTGTGGTGAGGAAACTAGGTGATGGGAGTGACATTTTGTTCTGGAGGGACGTTTGGGTGGGAGATGAGCCTCTTGAAACTAAATTCCCAAGACTGTATAGTGTTTCTTCGTCAAAGGATGCTAAGGTGGCCGAGATGGGTGTTTGGAGTGGAGGGACATGGTGCTGGAGGCTGAATTGGCGTAGGAGTTTGTTCACTTGGGAGGAGGAAAGCCTTGAGAATTTTCTGCAGATGATACATCGGTGTTTGGTACAACATGACAATAGGGATTCTTGGTCATGGGAGGGAGATACTTCAGCTGTGTATTCAGTCAGCTCAGCCTACAGGTTGTTATCACAGTTGGGTAATGTGGAGCACCAAGAGTTCTACAAGGCCTTGTGGGACAATAAGTCACCTCTTAAAGTTACTGCATTTATCTGGAAGGCCTCCCTAAATAGGATCCCTTCGGCTATCAACTTACATAAAAGGGGGGTGCAAGTGGATCCGGTTAACATGTCATGCCCTTTCTGTAGATCCTGTCTGGAAGAAACTGATCATTTATTGTTAGCCTGCCCTTTCTCTTACTCTATCTGGATGTCTATATACAAGTGGTTTGGGGTGAATGTGGTGTTACAAGCAGACACAAAGGCGCATCTTCTACAACATTTGGGTATTCTCTGGCTAAGGAAAAGGAACTTCTGCTGGGAATTTTTGTGGTTTGCCGTGATGTGGTCCCTATGGTTACACAGGAATGAAATAATTTATTCAGCTGTGCCCATTGATTTTGATAAGGTTTTGGATTCAATCAAGATGCTAGTGTGGAATTGGTGTGCAACCTTGCTTAAGGATAAACTCTTCTCTTTTGTGGAGTGGTATACAAACCCTGTAGTTTGTTTGGAGTACTGTAAGAAGGGATGAGTAGCTGTCATGGTGCTCCATTTCTGTCTGTGATCCTGTGGTGAGTTGAGGCTCACACCTGCGGGTCCTGTTGCTGTCATTTGGGTGGAGGCTTATCCCAAGCAACTTGGTTGGTGGCTGGTGCGATTGGTGCAGTCCTTGGGGTATGCAGGCTTGGTGTTGGCTAATTCCCTACTGTCCTGGTTTGGCTTTTTACAAAGAATCCTAAGTTAGTAGATATTAGTTGTTTTGGGTGGTGGTTTTTCTTATTGTGCAGTTTAATTTCTTGGGAGGGTTGTCAGGTTTTTGTAATATTGATACTGATGGATTCTCATCTAGTATCCTGTTTACATTGTCCTGTAATCTTCTTGTAAATAGGTGAGCACCCTTTGTGCTCTATATAATCCTATTCTTTGCTTATCAAAAAAAAAAAAAGCGCTCACCCACGCCTGACCCCCAAAGTAACAGCATCTAACAGACCACCAACAGCACACCCAAAAGGGCACCCAGAAGGAAACAACCATATATAAATAAAGAAAAGCCACAACATGCCCCCCTAACCACCAACTCCCACATAAAAACCAATAGCAGATTCCAACCAAGCTTAAGAACAAAGAGCATGTAATATCTAACAAGAACAAGAAGGAAAATCCACTCAGTATACCTGCCAGACCACCAAACCACCAAGAACCAGAATGAACCAGATCAGAAGCACCACCACATAACCTCCAGACCACCAACCCTCCAAACCCCACAAGTAAAACACAGCTCAGCCGAGCTAGTAGAGAACCAAGACAAACACACACAACCCATTTGAGGTATTTCACTCCTCACCTTTTGTTTGCTCACCCCAGAAACAAAGCAAAACCCCTCACCCACATGTTCAACTCACCCACAATAAATCCCCACCCACTTCTTCTTGCGCATAACTGAGTCCAAAACACCCCAACGGCCAACCTGCATATAGGAAAAGAGATAACAGACTATAATCTTGTTAGTGACAAAACACCCCTTAATTTCCTTAATTAGTTCCCTCAAAATGTAAGCTCCAGAAACTTGCGGTGACAACTCACTCACTCTCAAGAAAACACTCCTTAACCAATATATGTGTTTCACTCAAATTGTGTTTGTGACCCACTCCCACTCAACGCACACCCCACCCAAAGACCCTTCAACCACCAGAAAACCTGCATAAGAACAAGACAGATAATGATAACAGTATATAAGTACCAAACTTTAGATAAACCTCCTCACAGGAACCCAATTCCTCTGTTGATTATTACTACATTTTCCGGTGTTGTTTCCCCTCACCTTCCACTCCACCTCACCTAAAAACATACCACACCATGATGTTTCACCGCTGTAGATCCCTACCTATACACCCTCCACTCGTTGCCTCACTCACCCACCAATTTAATCACACCTTGAGACACTCCTTCCACATAGCCAGACAGCTTCGAGCCACACTGTAAGGAGAATAACAACATTACCCCACACCCCCATTTTTAGATCACCAGCATCAACCAATACTTAGTCAATGTATTATCCAGCTCCAAACTACCAAGAAGAACATCTAACTCTATTTGATATTACAGTTTTCCTACCAATTTCCTCTTTTTTTTCCTTTTTTTTTCTTTTTTTTCCTTTTTTTTCCTCCCGCTTTTTCTTTTTTCCTCTCTTATTCCTCTTTTAACAAAAAACAACCACTACTCCCTAAACCCCAACTACGCAGAACTATATGTATTTGAGACAAGTCAAAGGATCTATACACCAATCTACAAAACTAAAATTCCGCCCCTTTATACCCACCAACCAAGTCCAAGACCTTCGTTTTATCAACTCCAAAATTCTACCCATATCCAAAATTTTATTGTTAAAGTAAATCCCATTCCTTTCTATCCAAATAGACCAAATGACCGAGTGCCACAAGAGCAGCCCCTTCTTCCTACTCTTTGAACCTTCACTTGTTCTCTATAAATAGAAGGGTGGGCTACCTTGCCTCAAAACACAATACACTGCTATCATTTTCTCTGTGCTAAAACTCTGTTAAACATTTTTTTTTATACTTATCTCTTGCACTTTCACTTTGACCATATTATATTGAGAATTCTATACACCATAAAAGTATTTTTTTAATTAAAAATATGTTCAAAACTCATAATAATTATATAAGTTTTTCAAAATAAAATGTAAACTTAAAGAAAATGTTGTTATTCTGAAAGGGGGAAAAAAACTCTAAAAAATGTCAAAAGATATATAACTAGTTTTCAACCTTTTCAAATTTTTTTTATAGGCAAATCATTAGTGGTTAATATGTTTGGGGGGGTGGGGGGGGGGGGGGGGGGGGTTATTTATTAGTAGCAGGGATCGAGCCTTGCACCTCCTACTTAAAACTCCTTCATATCTCAACTCATACCAACTGGGCTATCCTTCGGGGACAACATTTACATTTATTTTCCTTTATGTTGGGATATCTTCATACATATTATTGCAAGATTAACTAACTATCAGAGTTAAGATGTTCTTTAAGTAATTACCTTTTTTATATTTGAATTTGGGGAAAAATATAAATTGAGTTTATTTTTAAAATGTACTATTAAAGGTGTATCTCTTCTATCCCAAAATATACGGTCTCGATGTAACACATCAATCAAATGCTTGAGATAAACAAATATTTTAATGAGTTGTCATTTTGTTTCATTAAGTGACAAATTATTATTGGTGAGAGACAGAGAATGCGATAGCAAAATGAGACAAAGATTCTTGTTTCTACCTTAGATCTTGTAGTGACTTAAGGTTTTTATATTTTTTGTCAAATCAAAGGTTGATGTGCTCTTATTACTCCTTTTGAAATTAATCTCAATACAGAGGAGTCTTATGCTTTCAACTTTATCCTCTCCAGGAAGATATGTTTCACTACTACAATCAAACCTCGGTAACAAATTAAGGACAATAGCCCCACAGAAGCACTTTATTAGTGTTTCTATTTGATGACCATTTAACAAACAACACGGTCTCTCATTTCAATGTTAAGGTTCAAAATACTATTCTCTTTCCTCCACACAGCAGAACATAGATCTCCCCTGTAATTCAAAATATTTTGACATTCACTATCATCTTTCACATATAATGTATCACAACTTAATTTAATTAAAAAGAAATAACATATTACAACTCTAACTGATCAGGAGGATTTGATCCTTCATTACATTGATTCTCCTCCTCTAATATGTAATGCATTTTTATACCAGGCTTAAATAGAGTCCTGCAATAGTAGGTTGAGTAGATGATATCTGACAAGCATACAAGACTTGGCAGTTCCTTTCATCCAACTCTCTCCATCACTCCTCATTTTGGCATGCTGCCTTGTGAATAATTGACGAGCAGTTAAGTGTTCAGAATTTTTCATCATTCTGAATGATGGCAGCATTATCTTGTTCACCTCCTATTAAAGGGGGCAAAATAATATAAATGTTAATTTAAAATACCAAGGTCTTAAATTTCAATTGCGATTGAGTTGCATTTTCTATTATTATGAACAATATTGAAAAAATGCAATTGATACAGCCGCAATTGCGATCTTGATGCGATTTTGAAAACTATCAAAATCGTAACGTTATGACCTCAATTGCAAGACCCATAATTAAAACCTAGATTTTATGATAAATGTAAAATATATGTTTTATCCCCCCATTTGTTCCTTTGTATGTATATACTTTTCTTTTATTAATGAAATATAAGTGAAGACTGTTACTAAACTGTATATTGGACTGGACTGTTTACTGAATGCAGGGATTGGTTAATTGACATGAATATTACTGGGATAATGTTTACTGAATGCAGGGATAGCTGGCGGTAGTGTTATTTTAACAGAAATTAAAAAAAAAATCTCTTAACGTCAGTTGTTTCAAACAACTAACGTTAATAGTATTTTTTTTAAAAAAAGATACTCTATTAACGTCAGTTCTTTAATAAAACTGACGTTAAAAACTTAACTATTAACGTCAGTTCATTAAAACATTAACATCAGCTGTATTTACGTCAGACATTATTCTGACGTGTAAAATCAATTTTGGCTGACGTAAAAAGCACTTATTGCACTAGTGTTGACCCCAACATTTTCCCAAATATTTGACGTATAAAACATTCATTTAATCATTTTCTCGAGTTTTTTTATTCATTAGCCCTAGTTTTGATCTACTGCTTTGCTATGCTCTCCTCCTATGATGCTTCTTCCTCTACTATGCTATCCTCCACTATTGCTTCTTCTCGTCACCGTCTATCTATGTTCCTCAACTAGACACTTACTCTCACATTTCAGATCTTCCACGATGCGAACCTAGGACGGCGCCCGAACCCCGATCAGGTGCACTACCTCATCTAGAAACTGTTGCCCCACTTGAAAGCCGTTGTGCAGCAACCCACTACCGCCACCCTCATTGTGGCATGCACCTAGTAACTGGTGCGTCACCATCCAAAGCACAAAAGGTAGCATTTGGTACAAGTTATATTTTAATATTTTCAAGAATGTGGGCATGAGAACAGAAGTTTCATATGTTTGATATAAGTTTTAAAAAACTATTCTCAAACATAAAATGTGCTCGGAAATAGAATTAGTGAATGAAAGTTAAAAATTATATTCCTATGTGGGGAGGTGGAAAAAAAGTATTCCTGATAATAAGATTTCATGAATGTACAATAAAAGAACCAAACGTTACTCAACCTTTTTTTTCCTAGGAGTCACGTGTTGCAATGTTATCATTAGGAAGGTTAATGTTGGCAATGTTGAAACACTTGACATTTAAATAATTTATATTTTTGAAAATATATCTTGTAATTATCAAAATATTCTTATTTTATAAAATATTATAAAAAAATTAATTTTATAATGTTATTGATAAAAATAAATATAAAATTAAAAATCAAGAAAATTATCATAAAATTTATACATAATAATAATAATAATAATAATAATAATAATAATAATAATCATATTATTATTATTATTATTATTATTATTATTATTATTATTATTATTATTATTTCGAATGATAGTCGAACTCGATGAATTGCATTATATCTTACAGATCCGGATTATTCATAGATTCACCTTTATATATAGGATCTCATACATTTATTTTTATATTAATAAATATATCAATATATTTTTAATACATAATATTTAATCAATGGCCAAGATCTTTATATAGTCAGAATATAAGGAGATCTACATCAAGAACAAAAATTATTTCAAATAAGAACAAGGAAAAATTTTGTGGGTAAAAGTGGTGGAATGTCAGAATGTATACTAATGCTTTGTTTGGATGATGAAAGAATTTGAGAGGAAAGAATTATGGTGGTAAGAAATAGGAGAAGAGAGAATGAGTAGAAAATGGATAGATTTTTAGGTTATTTGAATTAGAAAAAGTAGAAGAGAAGTAGGGGAGAAAGAAAACTATATTTGTTTGTAAAGACATATTTGTCCCTAATAACATATTTATATTGTGTAAAATTAAAGGGTGAAAGTTGTACTTTTTAATAAATTAGTAGGACCCATTACCCATTTTTTCTATTTGCTACGTTTTCTTCTCATGATAGAGGATAAATTTTTACATGGGGCCCGCTGCCCATAATTTTCTCTCCTCCCTCTTTTCTACTCTCATCCAAACCGATGAAAAAGGAATATTCTACATGTTTTCTTCTACGTGCACTTCTCTCCTCTTAATTTCTACTGAAACAAACAAAGAGTAAAAAGTTGTTGTGATATTTTTTGCCTTCTCTTCCCTAGGAATAAATTCCCGCCAAAATATGGGAATGACATTTACATGGAAATTAAATATTCCTACAATAACTTTTTTATATCAATAAAAAATATGAGAATATATTAACCCAAAGGAGTCAGCCTAATGAAAGTGTGCTAGGTTTGTAAGGTGCAAAGTGTGTACATAGATTTTCGTGATAAGTGGGAGGTCTCTGACTCGAATCATTGTGAAAAATAAACTCTTTGAAGAGGGGTCATACCAACGTCGCTCACGGCCCCTGAATGATAAAATGACAGCTATCTTTCTTTTAAAAATGACTTTCTATTACTTGAACCAAACACACATTAAAGTGTACAAACAATGCGAAGGTAAAAGGAAGTGAGCTTAAAACATGGTGGAAGAAGTTTATTGTTTAGAGACATGTGTTATGATACACATTTATTTAATTAAATGACATTCATTTAAAAATATAGTGCACTTAATAAAAATGAATTATACATCACACAATAGAGCAGATAATTCATTTATATATATATATATATATATATATATATTACAAATATATCATTGACATATTAGATTAGAGTTAAATTGGTCTTTCAATTCAAATAAAAATCACTCATACCGTGATTTGTGATTAATTGATTATATAAAAAAATTTACACATATTAATTAAATTCAATGTTTATATTGTAAACAAAAAAGTCTCTTGAGAAGTAGTGAATTTAGATGCAATGACATTGTATTTATGTCTTTCTTTTCTTTTTATAACAAAAGATAGCTAAAATCTGACCAAGAGAAAGAGAAATATACTTGGTGGTTGTTAATAGGGGTGTTCATATGTCCGGGTCAACCTGATGAACCCAAAAACCCAACACAACTTGATTAAATTGGTTTGGTTTTTCTCATTTTTTGGGTACAACTTGAACCAACCCGATCATACCCGAACTCGTTTGATTTGCATATGGGTTTATTAATTTCGAACCTGAGACCCGACCACCCCGAACCATACCAATATTTTTTATTATATAAAAAAACTTTAGGTAAAAGGCTCTGTCTTTGACCTCTCCAATCATCTCAAGGGTCCACCACCCTTTGTCTCTGACCTCTTCATCTCATACCTTAGAGAGTCACCGTCGTGTGCCCATCTCTCCATCTGCGATGTAGTGACATCTTCACCCGTCGTTCGGTCACCACACCAGGACCTCTCATCCAAAATCTAACTCACAAACATACCTTCTCAATGTAAATATATGTCTTAACAGGTACTTTAGTTTTGATGATGGACAAAATGAAAAGGTCCAAAAGGACTAAGTTGCAAAAAGCGGAAAGTCATAAAGCAAGCAAGCACAAGGGGCAAAATGAGAATTTCAACATTTGTATTGATTGTGTTAGAAAAGTGTGTAAATGGTAAGTAGGGTTCTCAATTTAATATTGGTCTCACACACACACATTTAACATGTGCTTAAAAGAAATAAGACTGACAATTAATTGATCTTAATGTGGAATCATTTCGTAAATTGTCAAGTTTTCGAAATTAAATTTAATACGCACCATAATCGATTATGGTAATCCTATAATCGATTATGAGTCGAGGTTAAATGGCTTTAAATTAATAAGTAATTATGACATTAAAGTCGTTGAGTTTGAAATTCGAAATAGAATAATCGATTATGGTTTTTGTATAATCGATTATGTCCTGTCTGACCTAAATGGACTTCAAACAGAAACCCTGTAACCGATTATAGCTTTTATATGAAAGTCAGTGGACCAATAATCGATTAGTATAATCGATTATGCCTATTCTGTCAAAGTGAGCGTTTCCTGAAAATTTTTTTAAATAATCGATTATGAGATTGTAATAATCGATTATACTGCGACAAAAATGAATTTTAAGAGGCTTGACCTAATTTCTCTTTGAACCTTCACTTGTTCTCTATAAATAGAAGGGTGGGCTGCCTTGCCTCAAAACACAATACACTGCTATCAATTTTTCTGTGCTAAAACTCTGTTAAACTTTTTTTTTTATACTCTATCTCTTGCACTTTCACTTTGACCATATTATATTGATAGTTCTATACACCATAAAAGTATTTTTTTAATTAAAAATATGTTCAAAACTCATAATAATTATATAAGTTTTTCAAAATAAAATGTAAACTTAAAGAAAACGTTGTTATTCTGAAAGGGGGAAAAACTCTAAAAAATGTCAAAGGATATATAACTAGTTTTCAACCTTTTCAAATTTTTTTTTTATAGGCAAATCATTAGTGGTTAATATGTTTTGGCAGGCGGGGGGGACAACATTTACATTTATTTTCCTTTCTGTTGGGATATCTTCATACATATTATTGCAAGATTAACTGACTACCATAGTTAAGATGTTCTTTAAGTAATTACCATTTTTATATTTGAATTTGGGGGAAAATGTAAATTGAGTTTATTTTTAAAATGTACTATTAAAGATGTATCTCTTCTATCCCAAAATATACGGTCTCGATGTGATACATCAATCAAATGCTTGAGATAAACAAATATGTTAATGAGTTGTCATTTTGTTTCATTAAGTGACAAATTATTATTGGTGAGAGACAGAGAATGCGATAGCAAAATGAGACAAAGATTCTTGTTTCTACCTTAGATCTTGTAGTGACTTAGGGTTTTTATATTTTTTGTCAAATCAAAGGTTGATGTGCTCTTATTACTCCCTTTGAAATTAATCTCAATACAGAGGAGTCTTATGCTTTCAACTTTATCCTCTCCAGGAAGATATGTTTCACTACTACAATCAAACCTCGGTAACAAATTAAGGACAATAGCCCCACGGAAGCACTTTATTAGTGTTTCTATTTGATGGCCATTTAACAAACAACACGGTCTCTCATCTCAATGTTAAGGTTCAAAATACTATTCTCTTTCCTCCACACAGCAGAACATAGATCTCCCCTGTAATTCAAAATATTTTGACATTCACTATCATCTTTCACATATAATGTATCACAACTTAATTTAAGAAGAAATAACATATTACAACTCTAACTGATCAGGAGGATTTGATCCTTCATTACATTGATTCTCCTCCTCTAATATGTAATGCATTTTTATACCAGGCTTAAATAGAGTCCTGCAATAGTAGGTTGAGTAGATGATATCTGACCATAGTGAAAATTGAAGAAATATAAACAGAAGTATAGGAAAACATGCAAATATTGAAATGAAACTAGGAACCCACTTCAAACCATGGTAGTAGGTTACGAAGAAGACACTGCTAAATGTTACCATCATACTTGTTATGGAGACGAATAGCGTTATGAGTCCAAATATTAACTTCAAGGGCAGTGACTTGTGAAAATCATACTCCGCATAACGCGAGAGAAGAATAGACAAGAAGATGAATATTGAAGTTGAAGATGAGACGAATGCAATTGCATCCGATATTGCAAATACTAGGAATGATGGTTTTTCCAAGAAATTTGGTGTTCCTGTATCATCATTACCACCTGGTAATTGAATTGCAGCTGAGAGTACTCCTGTGTCAATAACAGTTGAGACAAGCATACAAGACTTGGCAGTTCCTTTCATCCAACTCTCTCCATCACTCCTCAATTTGGCATGCTGCCTTGTGAATAATTGACGAGCAGTTAAGTGTTCAGAATTCTTCATCATTCTGAATGATGGCGGCATTATCTTGTTCACCTCCTATTAGAGGGGGGCAAAATAATATAAATGTTAATTTAAAAATCAAGCATTGACATTTTATGACCAAGGTCTTAAATTGCAATTGCGACTGAGTTGTATTTTCTATTATTATGGACAACATTGAAAAAATACAGTTGATATAGTCGCAATCAAGATACGATTTCGAAGACTATCAAAATCATAACGTTATGGTCTCAATTGCAAGACCCATAATTAAAACCCAGATTTTATGATAAATAAATGTAAAATATAAGGTGACGGAGGGAGGGGGAGGCCTATGGTTGCCATAGTCTCCCCAAGTTTTCCATTTATTTATTTTTCATATACTTAGTTTCTTTTTCCTAAAAAATTTCCCTAAGTCCTACTTTCAAAAGGCTCAATTTCAAACTATCTATCAATTTCAGATAAAAAACTAAGAAGCAAATGTATGTAATTAAGTTGACTATAAATATGTTTGAGTCATTTATAATATACTAAGTTGTTAATTGTATGAGTTTAATTTGTATGTATTAATGTCAATGTAAAGGTTTTTACACTGTTAACTCATGATATGGATGACTTTTAAGGTAGTTAAGATAAGACTCCAATATTTATAAAGATGTGGTAACTTCTAATTGGTTGAGCGTATAAGATTTTTTTTATATTGACAATGCATACAAAATAAATCCTAATTATATATCAAATTTGTTTCATATAATTTGCTTATATATATTAATTATTTTTTTTATCGTTATTTCATATTATATATGTTTGGTTGTGGCCCCTTACATGAAATTTCTGACTCCGCCCCTAAAAATATATATATACATATAACACGTATGACAAATTTCTAGTGAACTCCTCACTTTAGAGGAGGCAATGCATGTACATGTGTAATAAGAGGACATACACATAGATGCCTCTAATTGTTAGGAGTTGTGACGTGTCATATATTATTATATATAAAAGAAGCCATGTCATCTTAGATGCAGGGGAATTAAGGGGTTATTTATACCTCGAACCATAATATCTCAAGGCTCATTTGGAAAGCTGCCCCGGAAACTAATTCAAGTTGACCTGGTGGTGCTAATTCTGCAGCCAAATGCAATAAAGTGTTCTTGTCAATATTGTCTCTATAAGTCACTATAATATCCTTTTGAGCCCCTATTTCATGTATGACATTGAAGATGCTAGCATGGCGATGCAAAACAGCTATGTGAATAATACTTCGATTTCTATCGTCCACTTCCCATATCAAGCGAGGATAAGCGCTGATAAGCTCTGACAAGAACCCAAAATTACCAACTTCTGCAGCATCGAATAAAAGTTGAGAAGGTTCATTTATGATCTCTCTTATCTCTTGCTTTGAGTGTTTCCTGCGGAGAATAGTCTTCCATAGAAATTTAACCAGTTGAAGAACTACATGTTGCTTCATGCCTGGAACACAGAATTTGGCTACTTGAAATGAAAAACGTATCACATATGTAAAAGAAACACAAACTAAAACAAGATATTTCTTTATAGTTGGATAAAATTAACGTGGAAATCTTTCAGATTCAAACATAAAAAAATTCAATCGAAGGTTCCAGTGATTTACCAGGGTTGATCTTGATCGAACTTTCATGTTCTGCAATTTGACAACAAAAATCCAAAGACTTTTGAGCCAAGAGATGCAAACCTGTCTCTCTGTTCTCATCACGAGCAAAAGCTAGCTCTTCCCTGTCTCTTACCATTCTTAAAGCTAAGTCTGCAAAATATGTAATTAATTAATACTCTTTCCGGTCCATGATATAAGAAACAAATGTATCCTTTCTTTTTTGGTCCAAAATATAAGAAACATACATTGATTTTCACACATATTAAACTCATTTCCAATATTGCCCTTATTAATTAGTGTCATTAATTATAAGCCATCAGAATATTAATTAAAATGAAAATGGGTGTTTTAGGAAATTTATATGAGTATTAGTTATAATTAACTTATTTCAATATATTTTCTTAATCTATGTGTTTTAAGGTTTTGTTTCTTATAATGTGGATCGAGGAGAGTAATATTTTGACCATAATAGCTACCTACACTCACTTAAATACATATCACCTCAATCTGATCCCACCTAAACCTGTATTCATATATTACTACTATCTTCATTAACAGTAGTAATATATGAAAAAGACTTCTCTAAAGTGAGTTTATCTCTAAAGTGAATAAGTAATAGTATATCAATCACTGCTTTGATAAATTACGTTGAAATCTCAACACACCAAATAATCTAAAGATGGATATATAACCTTACTTACTCACTTTAAAGACAAACTCACATTAAAAGAGGCGTATCGATCTGTAATACATAACAGCCCACACACCGGGCCCATAACTATCTCCATCTCCATTAATAGTAATACATACCATAGTTGCCAGTGTTGATACAAGTGAAGAACAACAGATCCCAGTCCCGATTTTCGAAAACGTGTCTGGTCTGGTCATATAGATACCATGCCATCTTACATCTTCCTTGCAAAGCAGCAAAATGAAGAGGGGTCATTCCTTCCCCTCCCTTGATTGTTGGCAACTGTGGATCTCTTTCCAGCATTAACTCAACAATTGGCAAGTTTCCAGCCGCAACAGCAAAGGCAAATGCAGTGTTGCCCCTCACATCTTGCAATCCCAAGTCCCTATAATCATCATGCTCATCCATTAACCTCAGCAGCTCCTCTACAAATTGACATTGGCTTGCACCTGCTGCAACATGCAGCAGTGTAGCCCAACCCTTTGCTATGGCAGCATTTCTCAGCCTTGGATCTTTATCTAATATACGCTTGGCTTCTACCCAATTGCCATCTAGTGCATGCTTGTAAAGCGGAACACATAGGTCAAGGTAGTTGTCCATTGCTTCCCCTGAAACAAAACTAAAATTTATTTAAACTATGATACAATAGATGCTTATACGATGATTTTCCTCTTTTATGAATAGATTAGGTGGGCCAATTACACTTGTTGGCTAATGTTTAATTGAACTTTGATTTTCTTGTAGAGCAAAAATGTTACTCTTATACTTGATTCTCTACCATTTCCTTTTACACTACAAAAATGAAATGTACAAATTAAACTCAAGTATAATTACGTACTGATAGTGAAAACTTTGTTTATCTAAGTTGCTATAGTGTTTCTTTGCTTCTGCAGGTGTTCATGGTTCAAGTCATATTTGAAAGAGTTTAAAGACCAACCTTGTGAGTGTCCTAGTCCAATCGGGATGGTCAGGTTGAAGTTATAAAAATTTAGGGACGTATTTGAATTTTAATTTCTAAAATTTATAGGGACCTACTTGAATTATTCAAAAAGTCCAAAAACCCACAAAGATGAGTGGATTGTTCACTTAATAAAACCTTAACGAAAAAGTATACGAGGGACCTTATTATAAATTTTCTATGTGTTTAGGATTCTAATTACAAACTTTCAAAGTATAAGAATCTATTTGAAAAATCTTAAATAGTTTAGGGACCTTCAGATTAATTTAACATAAAAATTGAAAAAGCGATAAAAAAAACTATAACCAAACAAAATCAATTTCATTGACATATTTATTTTAAAATGCAATATACTTTAAAAGTGTCAATTATTAAATTACATATTTACAAATTTAATTTTTAAAATTAGTATATATAATCATTACAATTTATCTGAAATTATTACAATAAAATTATATGATTCATTCTTTTACAATAAAAAAAAAGTTATTTAACTATGCAAGACTTATTCGTAAATAAGCGGAAGCTTGGGAAAGAGGAGAGTACTTGTATCATCCAGAAAATAAAGGTTAGGCCCTTTATCTTGACCTGATGCGACCCTGGATAGATGTGGTTCCGTATTTGTCGAGTCCTCAATGCGTACTGCGACCTGTTGTTCCAGGCTTCTTGTGTCCATGCTTTGGGCTGGCATTTCCCTATCAAGATCACGAAATTTGCAAATAGTGGACAAATTTAATTAATTAGTATCACACATACGAGGAACGGACCCCCTTCTCCATTTTATTCGTCACTATATTATCCAAGAATAAATTATTCTATAATATATCAATTAATGGGTCCCATTAAGGTTAAGGTAAAGTATACAATTGTATAATTTAGGGTTAAATATGTTTTTGGTTTCTGTCAAATGAGTGAAATTTGGTTTTGGTCCTCGTAATTTTAGTTTTTTTTTTATTTTTGTCCTTCTAAAATCTGAAATCATTATTTTGGTCCTTACTATTATATGACATTCGTTAACTACTGTCTATCCAAGTGACACCCAATAACCCATGTCGTGTTATGTTAGCATGCGAATCCCCTAAAATTTTTCTTAAACCCTGAAATGAATTATATTAATTTATCTACCCTAAAATTAATGAAAACCAAAGAAAAATATTTACAAGGGACCAAAACCAAAATCCGTTCATTTTCTAGAGACTAAAAACATACTTAACTTTATTATCATTATCAACTGTCATATAATATATAATGATATATCATATAGCTTTAATAAAAAATATCTTGAACCATATCACTACAAGAAAAAATGGTATTACCAAGAATCAAAAGCTTTCGGAAAACCCAAAAAACCGTTGATAATTTAAAATTACTGTCAGACTCAAGTCAGTAGAAAAAATGGGTTTCAAAAACTGTTTGAGAATAATTTTTTTCCAAAAATCATTTTTGATATTTAAAATCAACCACCCCACAAGAATTTTATAAATAGTTACGTGACTTTGAGTTTATAAGCACCGGCAGGCAATATGTAACAACAGAATTCCTGCCCTCTTAAGGAAAAATTGATCTTTTCATAATTAATTTGCTAATTCCTTTTCTAATTTAAAGGGGTAAAGTCAATATTCAAAGGTTATTAAAAACTTGAAAAACTAATTTAAGACATAAAAGGTAACACGATTCTTTTGCTCGTAATCGACTTTCTAACTCAGACTCGCTTTTTAAAAACCATACTTTTCCTAAAAAAGAGTTTTTCCGATGTTTTTTCACTTAAATAGCTCTTGGTGGCAACGCCAAATTTTTTTTTCTTCCATTGAGCCGCTGTGATCCTGGTCACAACAACACCATTGAAGCGATAGAAGTGAGAGAGATGGGGCTGATTTCAAATCTATGGCATGATCACTATGGGTTAAGATATTTGCGGTAAACGGTATGTATATTTGGATGGAGGGTTTCGGATGAAAAAGAAAAAAGAAAAGACTTGTCAATACAATTCAATCAACTTTGTGAAATATGCCACTTGTTAGTTCAAATAGAAATTAGTGTTTTGTAATTTAAATATTCTCATTGGGAAGAATACTCTATTCATCACTTTATATAGTTGTTACGATTAGTACACTTGTCAATTCTTTAACACTAGCTTATCTTTAAGGATTTTTTTTTTTTTATAAGCAAAAATATATTATAAGGAAGTAGTACAAGAGGTACTCAACTGGTCTGGTCTTTGCTTGGTTGCTTATGTATTTTGTCCCGAGTATTGTTGTTCTAGTAGCTTCACGGGAGTCTGGTTGCTTTGGAGGTGCATAAGCAATATTGAACTTGGGGTTGGTCTTTGCCATTGACCTTTGTAAAATAATACTTGTCCATGTTTGATTAGTATTTCATTTACACAGGTTTATCTTTTTGGTTTCTCTAATGATGATGTTAAATACGAATGATTGTGCCAGCAGTAAGTATTACATATTTTTGGTTTTCTTTTTGGTTGCTTTGGAATTTTTTTATTTTATATATTTTTCAATATCAGTGGCTAGGTCATCTGGTAATCTTTTAAAAAAATTAAATCTTTTTTTTTCTTTTACAACCAAGGCGTCGATAATTATAAAATCCCACATAATTGGATGTTTTCCGTTTACTAACAGTTTAAGGATTACCATGGCTTGGCGAGAAAAAAAAAAAAAAAGGCATCGTTATTAGTCAATTTTGTTATAGTTAAAAAGACCATATTTATTTGTACCTAGATTCTGTGACGACGGCCATGAGTGGTAAACTCAAAACCACTGCAGGTGGCTGGGAGTTCACGGAACCGGGGCCAGTTTAAGAGTAAGGTTAGATAAGTCTTTGCTGCCTTCAGTCCACCCTACACAACCCCTTACATTGTCCGTTAATAAAAAATTGTTTTTTATTTAAATAAAAATTGCACATATGAACTCCCTCTCATATTTTGTTAGAACTTATTTAATTTTAGGTCTCATCTTGCCTTTAGCCAGTCCTAGATGGACCTGTGACATGGACTTCGTCCCCGATCATTTGTTCCATAGTTGAAAGTGGCAATTAGTACAATAGGGAAGGACAAAACTAGAGCAGCACCTGCGGCCTAGATGGCTCCAACAAGAAGGGAGTTTAGAGAGCAGCGTCAAACCCTAGTTGACTTCTAAAGACTTTTATGATTATTTTTGTGTGCCGTCTTTATGAATATATTAAATAATGACTTACTTGCATAAAATAGTGAGCTTCATCGTGGTTTGTATAGAAAATAAATGTTCAAAAGTCAAAACTCGAGTCACTAACCAAAAACTAATAACGTAAGAGGGAACATTTCCTGTAAAGGTGCGCCCGTCACACAGATAAATGGAGTAGTTACCAAACTAGAGGCCAGTAACTTCTTTGAATAAAAGGAAAATAGGTTCTAAATAGAGATTAAAATTAAGAACTGTATGCGTGAACTGATGATACGTAATTTTCAAAGTCCCTGAGGGGTTCTTTGAACGAAAAAGAATATAAATTATCTCAATTAACTAGAGACAAAGAAAATGAAGAAAGAAAAAATGGAAAATATATTCAGAAAAATGTCACTTAGATATAATTGAGATAAATATATCTCAAATTATGAAGAAAATAAAAAAGGAGATAAGATTTTACCCAGGGAAGGGAAAAATAAAAAATGAAGTATATGGAACATTCTACCCATAAATAATACATAAGATTTAAAAAATATAGTGCTAGAATAAATAAGAACCAATCCCAAGAGAGGATTGACTACGAGTCAACGAAAATGGACATATGACATATCTATGCCCACCCACCCTGAAACAATCCCAAGTTGGTGGCTGTTTTTGTGGGTTTAGCAGTTATTCTGGGTTATGGATATTGTAATACTAATACTGATCTATAGGGCAGTATTATGATTACAGTGTGTGCCTCCTATCTTTGATTATTTTTTGCATACGAGTTAGAGTATCCCTTATACTCTTTCCAATATACATTTTGTTTATATATATATATATATATATATATATATATATATATATATATATATATATATATATATATATTTTCTCTTTTACCCTCACGTTTTGGCTAATTATTGAACAACTCGTGGCTGAAATTTTAACCCAATAAAGAAAATGTTAACCTGCATACCTGAAATTACAAGTTTGAACGGGAACTTTTTCTCCTCCACTTGCCTGCACAAAGATAACCAATTAATAATATAAGTATGTAGTTTGAGCAAAATTTAGAAATATTTCAGAATTTTAATTATGGGAACGTATCATTGAACTGGTTGGGTTCTTGACTAAGGTGTAGTTTGTTTAGATGAGCCCCGGAACCCAACTCACCTAAACTTTAATTCGTCAAAAAAAAAAAACAATTATTCTCATAAACCTCTTTTTCATCAAAAAAAAAAAAAGATAAGCGACTAAGATGTAGTAGAACACAAGATAAATGTAAATTCAAAGGGTGAGTTCATAACTAGTACTGAAGAAGAAGACAGTAAATGTGCAGTTTATAACTAATTTAATGCCACAATTAAGAGGGGGTGGAAGGACAAACAAGAACCTGAAGAAGATGATGAAGAAGTAATACATATATAATAAACCAAGGAGGGAATATTACACCCCCTCAAAAAAAAAAAGGAAGGAGGGAAGAAATGAAGAAGTAGAAAACTAGAAATATAGTCATGCACATAAAAACAAGAAGGTTCATCTCATGTCAATAGAAGATTGCTTAGGAAAGTTCCTCTCCTTTGTTTATCCACACATGTAACTCTCTTTTTGGAGGCCTTACAATGTTATGGAGACTTTGGTCGTCAATCGTCAATGAAGAGTGTAATCAAGATTTTAAATATGGGTCCAAAATCGCTATAGAAGCCACAACGTTATGATTTTAGTAGTTTCCAAAACCAAATCGCATCCACAATTGTGAACAAAATTTTTTGGCAATTATTCGCAATAGCAAAAAATACGTTGAGACTGCAATCGAAACCGTGATCGCAAATTTTAAAATCTTGAGTGTAATTAAGTGAAAAAATGAATCCTACAAAGAGAATATATCTTAAAATATGGTCAACAGTCAACAGTCAACACTCAATAGTTGTCACACATTAAGTCAAGTCACTGTTCAGTACTGTCTTCTTTGCCTTGAGGGCTGGGGCAACTGGCAACTGGATTAGTATACAATGGTGGAGGGATATACTCATATACCGCTCAAAGGGAATAGATGGCAGAATAATAACCGAAATATAGGCACCATGTGTTAATCGCATTCAAATTGGGGCAAGTAATCAATGCTTGCGATTTGTTGAAAAGTTAAGCCATATTAAAATAATAGTAATTGAGATATATATGGCACAAGTTTATGCAATGAGGTTGTGCTATATAGTACGAAAAGGATGAGTACGAATTCGACGAATTACGTGGATTTTCTTATATATTTTTTCAAAAGATAACAAATTATTTAAAAACCAAAACATGATAGTCCGGCAAAATCGCATTAACTGCAACCATTCAATCTTCTTTATTACTCAAATACATAAGTAATGAAAATTTTTTTGAAGGAATTAGGAGTCTCTGCTGTTGTCTTCAAGTTTCATGATCTTATGCTCCTTGCTTCTCCCTGAATCTCCATGTCTCCCAACGTTGTGCCGCCGCAACCGTCAGTCTCCATGTCTTCAAGTTTCCTGTTTTCTGTCATTACTGTGCGGCCTCCATACCATTGTCGGCCGCGAGATCGCGGCCGTTCCTTCCCTGCTGCTGTCAGCTGCCATGCATGGGTCTTCTCTTTCCTTCCCTGACGCCGCCATGCGCTCTGTTCTCTGTCCCTCAAAGTCACCGTCAGTCGTGTGGCCTCCCTCTCTCTATACAGCGCGACGCGCGGCTGCCCACCAATTGTCCCATCCCCCCTTCGCCGCGAGAGAACTCACGGGTCTGCCTCTCCCGCCGCGCGGTATGTGATATATATATTTTTTTACTTTTCTTTGGGTGGGTTGCAGAGAACAATGGTGTTTTTGTGAGATGAGAGGAAGGATAAAAGATTTTGTCTTTTGTGACAATTATAAATTATTGCATATATAAAAAGCAAGTGAAAGGAGAGAAAATTAAGGTTTTGTGGTTAAAGGGATTTGCAATTATTAAGTATCTTTTTAAAAAAAAAAAAAAGTCCGTGTCATTCGTCAAATTCGTGCCCAACTTTGTCGTACCAAACAACATTTTCCTTATGCAATATAACAGGACTACCAGCTATGTCACAAGGTAGAATAAATGTATTAATTGTATGTCAATGTGAGAGAGGTATTAGCTTAATATCATAATCCACCAAAAAAAAAAAATCTTCATATCATATCGTGAGTAATTCAGATAACAAGATTGATTGGTTAATAAACCGTGGCCATGACCCTTAGTTCACTTAGAAGGACGTAAGGCCTCCAAAAAAAACAAAAAGAAAAAAAAAAACCCTTATATCATTCATAAGTTTCACCAATATTTTACTTTTTTTTTTTTTTTTTAATCATGACATAGTTGTGAAGTATCTATTAGTCTCGTCGATGACTAGCCTCCGCCGGAGAACCTAGTTGGCCACCTTTAGGGGATCCCCTCCCAGCCATGTTTTTTTACATTCACAAGGCTAGAACTCGAAAATTTGCTTAAGGGATCCAAGCTCAGTTCCATTCGGACCAACGTAATGTTGGTCATTAATAATTAACTTAATTATGTGATAATTTTTTCTATTCGATGGTTTTTGCTTATCGTCTTTACAGGTTTTTATATTACTTTAAAACAAATTCATTTTTAATGTGATAATTGTTATAATTCTTAACGTTATCTCTATATTATTGCTATAATATCCCATATCAATTCTATTACCTTTTTTTTTTACAGCAACAAACTTATTTCATTTCATTATTGATAAAATCAGCAATACAAGTAGGAATATCATCAAATATATAGAGATTAGGTTAAAAAAAAAAAAACAGCTTTGCTAAAAAAAAGTAGCCACCCTAACTAGGGAGTGAGAAACTAAATTTCATTGTCTCTTAATAAAAATAACCTTAAAGGTTGGGTGTAAAACTAACAACTCCTTGCAAGGAGCAATAATAGCACCAAAATCAGAGAGATCCTCTTTAGAAGAATGCATATGGTCCACCATGGTTTTACAATCTAACTCAAACATGACATTGGACAAGCCTTTTTCACAAGCTCACTGCATGGCCTTTAACAGTCCAAGAGCTTCGCCAATCTGCACTTGAACCATAGGAGCAAACCACTCATTTTGGCAGCTACGAAGGAACCATGCCCGTCCCTCAAGCAGATACCCAGCGAGGTACAATTCTCAGCATCGAAAAACGCTGAATCTGTGTTGCACTTCAACCAGCGTGAATCCAGCTTAGACCACGTGCATGGAAGTTGATCGATCATAGTATGCTGCCCATCTATTGTCATTTGTAGGCATTGTGAAATGGAAAAAATATTTTGCTGCTCAAAAGCTAAAAAGATTAAATAACATTGACAAGTTACAAAAATTTTGCATAAGACGTCAAAATTTCTAGACACACCTAGCCATGCATGAATTACTAATTAAATTGTAACTCAAGGAAGTGAGAGGTAATTAAGTCCTAACCCCCACTTTGTGAGAGGTTTATTGGGTGATTGAGGGTGTAAGTTAGTTCTTCAACTTCGTAGATGGCTTGTTACTCTTGGTTGAACACTTACTTTGTCTCCCACTTGTATATGTGTCCCCACTTTGTATATGGGTTCGAGCACCCCTGATTCGAGTACCCTCAACGCAGTTTTGTGAACCATCATAGTGAATTAATTCCTTGGTTGTTTCTCATTTTGCATTTTTGTTTGTGCCATGAAAAACAAATTGAGATTGTGAGAAACATTTTATCAACATTAATATTTTGAACGAGTACCAAAAGTGACATTTACCAACCTAGTTCAAAGCAACGTCAAGAGTTGAAGACGATGGCTTCTCATTGTGTGGCAGCGATGGAGTGGGAGTGAGGGTGTACCTATAAATTATAAAAGATACTTTAACGCTCAAGTTAAGGTGGCACTGAGTTTGTAACTGTAAAGTGGAATGTGGAATGTGTCATACTTAAGCATTTAGAATGTATATAGTGTGAAGTGATTTAGTAGGAAAGTAATATCCTTGATTATAAAGCTTTCCTATCACTACGATTTTATTAATTATAATGAGATATGATGCTAATTATTCTTATTAAATGAGGGATTCCTTTAGACATAATGCACATATAAAATAAGATGAAAATAAACCCTCAAGGTATAATACATTTGATGCTTGACAAAAAATACCCCTTAGCCAAGCTTGCACTTGGGCCCCAAATCTTGACGCCTAGGTGC
Organism: Echinosophora koreensis; assembly: GCA_035048595.1. Taxonomy (NCBI): domain Eukaryota; kingdom Viridiplantae; phylum Streptophyta; class Magnoliopsida; order Fabales; family Fabaceae; genus Echinosophora; species Echinosophora koreensis. The sequence goes on from JAPCYP010000004.1 coordinate 6,933,512, forward strand.
CCATCTGTTTGCAGACCTTGGTGCCTAGTCGCTCAATCGTAACACTTAGGCACCTACGTTGACATATATAGGCACCCGAAACAGTGTCAGAGCCCAATTTCTTTGAAACTCTGTTTGTTACAGAGGAAGAGAGAGAACGTACATTTCTCTTGTTTGGAACACAAGAGAGAGTGCAGGCAGACAAAATAACCATGGACCCCACAACTTTTCTTTTCTCCGCAAAACTGAGAAGAAAGGGGCCAAAATTTTTGGTTCCTTTTTTATCCTTGAGAAAGTATTTACTTTATTATATTTTTTGTATAATATTTTTAATTTATTTTAATTAGGGATATTTTTGTCCTTCAAATACCATTTCTTTCTCTTCTCTTTTTTTTTTCCCTCTCATCTTAAACAATACCAAAAATCTATTATCTTTATCATATTTTTCTCTCTTCTCATTCTCTTTCTTACTTTTTTCTTTCTTCTTACTTTCTTCTTCCAACCAAACATGGTGTAAGTATGGCTAAGTGCTCAATACCATTGCCTAGGTGTTATGACACACATCATTTTGCAACATTTTGTTTAAATAGGGTAGCTTTTATATGTCCTAGTAGAGAAATAAAAAAGATTATGGCCGAAAATAATCCTTTTTTTTTTTTTTTGTAACAAGGAGGCAAAGTCAAAAAACTATACTCTTAACACTACGGGGCAAGGCTACCCCAGCTAGATCATTTAACAAAAGATCCCTACAACCCTTAGGAGATATATAAAAAACATGAAGCCTAAAATTACATTTGTGAGAAAAGGCAGCCAACCAATCTGCCACTCTGTTCCCTTCGCGATAAATATGAGAAAATCTAACGTGCCAATTAGAACGATAATTATTTACAGTTACACCATGCATTGCGTATTGTAGAAAGCAAATGAAAAGACTCAATTAGCTAGTTCGAAGCAGAGTCATAGATCCTCTCTAGCTTGACAATGACAAATTCAAGTGACCCCAGGGCCCATTCTCTCATTTATTTAACAAATTATAGTGCCAAGTTGACACATGAGTCATGACATTCTACCAAATTTTCCCTCAAGCCTAACCGACCAAGAAAACCATGACTCCGTGGAATAAAATACAAGGAATGGTCCCGCAAAGGATTGTCATCACTCAAAAGTTGATGGAATTATCGTAAAATCGACCCAAAAGGTGGCATTATTTTGTTTTTGTATCAAAGATTCCAACTTTACTGAATCCAGCTAATTCATCACTCATGAATCATGACAACGAGAGTATCCAGTCTCATAAAATACTAAAGAAGTATATAAAACAAAGAGTTTCCAATGGTTGTACACACAATATTTTATTTATATTTATAATAATATTAATTTGGGTGTAAAAAATATTGAAAAAATACATATATGTACACGGATACATGCATGAAATTAGGAAAATTAATTTTTAAGGCGCACGTTTTAGAGAATCCCTATTAGATCAAAGAAGGATAGAAATTGGGTATGGGGGATCAAACCATCACAATATAAACAACATTTTTAGCTTTAAAGTGATATGACCTCCCAAACTTCAATGTAATCTGGCTTTTGTATTGTATGAACATATGGTATTTAATATAATTTTACTATATTATGTTTAACATTTATAAATTCAATTTTTTTTTATTTTTTTAGAGTAAAAAAAATCATGTAATAATTAATTATGTATATATGAAATCATCTAAAATATAAAAAAACTACTGACAAATTTTTTTTAATATTTGTTAGTAAGGGCTTTTTGATGAAAATAAAGTAAATTTAAAAGCAATTTACCTTAATTTTAAGTATATTTTGAAAACTATGTATCAAAATATGGGTAGTTTTCGCCACTGTCAATCACTTTCAATGTGCCACAATCAAAGAGAAAGACTGCACATAGAAGGCGCCTTTGATGAGAAAGACACCACGGTTAATTTAAGAGCATCTCCGATGGGAGTCGCTTAATGATAAAATACTATTTCTGTATGTCATATATGATTTGGAATTGCTTAAAATTTAAGAGAGTTGCTTATAAATATAAGCAACAATTCCTTATGGGTTGCTTAACATTTGTGAGTGTAAATATAGGAGAGAATATGAAATGTTGAAGAGTGAGGAAGAATATTTATGAGTTAAGCAACTTATTGATATAAATTTCTATTGGAATGAAAATTGATTGAATTGCTTAAAGTTGAGGTAATCCAATTAAAGTGATAAAGTTGATTGTTTATATGAAGAGCACTGGAGATGCTCTAAGTAATTAGTTACCCGGTCTTATTTTGAGGTTAACAAAGAGAGGAGGGTGGCGTGACTTGCAACAAATAACAGGCGTGCGAGCTGTTGTGATGAAAATTTGGGGGAGCCACAGCCACGTGCAAGTCTTTTGGTCGCAATCTGGGTAAGCCACGATGGTTTCTGGCCGTGGGTAACGATTGGGTGGTTGGATTACACAAAAGTTGCAATGGTGATTGCATTGGTGGGTAACTACTAGGGTGTGGATGCCATTGGTAATGCCATTTTGAGTGTTTGATGGGGAAAAATGATGTTTTTAACATTTCGAAAAGTGTTACACTTTCTAGATTTCTGTTTTTATTTCATGTTTTCAAAAATAATTACAAAATTGCCACCTTATTTTTATTTTGTTCCTGTTTTCAAATATTTGTACAGGAAACACTGAAACTAGAAAAAATTTGTTTTTAATGTTTCCTGTACAAATTTCTGAAAACAGGAAACAAAATGAAAACAAGGCGGCAATTTTGTAATTATTTCTGAAAACAGGAAACTGGTAACAAAACAAACAGGCCCTTAGTTTTTCAATACGAAATTTCCTTTTGTAAGTTCCTTAACCAATACCCTTAGGACACTCTTTAGCAAGACCCTATATATATATATATATATATCAGAGGCGGTCCTTTTAAAGGGCGGGGCAGAGCTGCTCCCCCCAATTTTTTTTAAAATTTTTTATATAAAACATTATTTACGAATCGTTTAAAATAAATTATGTAACATATATTACATGTAAATCCCCTCTAGGATAATATTTAGATTTAAAGATGATAAAATAAAACGAGTAATATTTTGATTTAAGAGTAATTTTTTGACATAATTTTTGTTTAACTATTTGAATATTTTTAAGAGTTTAATTTTTATACATTATCAATGCAACACTGACATTCAATAATATCTTGACAACTCAAAATTATTTTTTCTTAGCTATTAAAATAAAAGCATACATGTCAAAATGGTAGTTAGTTATTTTAATATAACGAGTATTATTTAGATTTATGTCAAAATGTTAATGGAAGAAGGATTATGTCCAAGGACTGAATCCATAAAATCCCCTATTAGGTAATATGTAGATTTGAAGATGCGACACACTAAAACATATCGATTGGAGATGAACCTTCCAACTTTGCTTTCCCAACATTGCCTTATTGAAGTCATGTAGATTTCTAAAACTCATTCAACCAAATTCGTTTTTCATGGATGGTTTATCCAAAGATAACCATGGAATGCCATGAGATTTATTTGAACAAGAACCCACCAAAATGAGTTCAACATAAGTTGAATTTCCTCGGCAAGAGAAGGAGGAATAATATGAATACTCATGCAATTCTTATTCATTATTCTGATTTTTTATTTTTTTTAGTTTTGATCAACAAAATATGTTGTTAAGCTATCCCATTAATTGTTCCAAGAAAAAAAAATGAAATTAATTATGTTAGAGACATAACAAATTCATTCCCCTACTTTCAGTCTTTCATCCACTGTCTTAAGCTTTTAGAATAGGAGATTTTTTACAGTTTTAAAGTATATCCAGTTGGAATTTTATGTCAGATCTACCAACACATGAATGGAATCATTTGCAGTGTGGATTGCAAAATCGACCCAAAAATTCTTACCTCTAGTACTAGGGACCAAATTTTCTTTATGCAATTTTAAATTCTCATTACCCATTACTATGAACTATGGAAGTAAATACCAGCTGCACACCTAAGAGAAGATGCAAAAATCATGTTAGACTTTACAAAACCCCTTTAGAAAGTGAGAAAAGGAACACAACAACTAAATTGGATCTAAATTTTTCTTATGATTTCTCCCTTAGTCCATTTCTACTTTATGTTTGTGGTAAGCATGAGGAAACACTACTGACTATAATATAATTAGGCCACTGATACAGTAAATACAAAATCTGTTGTAGTTGGTTTCCAACACAAGCCAAAAACAAGATAACATATGAGTGTATTTGGAAAAGCTAAAAAAAATAGATTATGCTGATAATAAATTATATGTATAATCAATTATTGTAAAAATAGATTATAATCAAAATATGTTTTTGTTTGGGTATGTTTGCTGAAAAATGATTTTAAGATAATCTATTTCGCTTGGGTGGTATAAAAAAAAAATCACTTTTACAAAGTAAAATACGAAAATGGATATGAAGTTATTTGTTTATATTAATAATATTTGATTTTTTTAACATTAGAACTTTTTTTTATATCTTGTTATCATTTTTTTTCTATTTATAAAAATTGAATAAGATTTGAAACATTTTTTTCATGACAATGAAAAAATGTGAAAATATATTTATTTATTTTAGATTAAGAAATTCATGATTTGGTTATAAAAAAAAAGGAAATTCATGATTAAGAAAACTTGGAAAAAAAATTTGTTTCGCATGGAAGCACCCTGTTCGTAATTATTTATTAGTAAGACTTTAATTAATAATATTTGTATTGCTGCGATATTTTTTTAAAATTTTTTAAGGCAAGGTGACTCTTAGTCACCGTAATTTATTGAAAAAAGAAGAAAAATAAAAGAAAATAAAATCATGTCACCCCAATCTCATAGGTTTTTTATTCCTCCTCAGATTATACTTATGAGATTTAGACATAACCACCGCGAAACCAGAATCAACTTCAACAGTATTATCATTGTTCAACTGCTTTGCTGAGAGAGCGTCATTCTCTAGGTCATCCTCATCCCTATTTCCCAAAAACTTTACAAGTATTTTCATATCATGAGCAACATTAGGATGCATAGGAGTTGAATTAGTCTCAGGAGTCTCAAGATTCTTACCACTAACTGTTAAATCACAAGTAGTCTTGGAATGCTCGGACACTGGAGTCGGAGTACCCTTGACTGTAGAGTAAGAAATAGTTGCAACAGAAGTTGAGACATGTCAAATGGAATTTGAGACATGATCAAGGGACTCATCGTAAATGGTCTCAACCGAATCATTGTCATTCAAATTTTCATCGAGTGATGTATCAATATGTCCATTATCTTCAACTGGTTTTTGCTCTGTAAACTTAGGGACATATGTTTGCTTAGTTTTCTGCACCAATGACGGATCAATATGCATCTCGTTCTCCTCGGCAATTTGTTTACAAGTCGTAACCAAATGACCAATTGATTTACAATGAGAACAGAAAGAAGGAAGCTTCTCATATTCGACACTGACAGAAAATGTAAAACATTCACGTTCAACCATAATCACCTTGAGCATTTTCCCAGTTAGATCAACATCCACTAAAACTCGAGCATATTGATCATACCCTAGTACGAGTTGCCTAATACAAACTTATTGGAGTACCTAAACGGCCTGCAATTTCAAACAACAATTTCGAGCGCCAATATTCCTGCGGAAAGTCATGAATTCTAATCCAGCATTGAGCATGAGATTGTTTCTGCTTATTAGGACTGAAATCTGGAGACCACTTAAAAAGACGCAATAGCCCCGGTTGAAGGTTCCAAGCCCCAACAGCCAAGCACTACGCAAATCTTTTTGAGATGCAAAACTGAATTCATAAAATCCCTTTCCTAATGGAATCATTCTTCATTGACCCAAAGGCTTCCATAGTTTTGAAAGTTTGTCACGTAAGTCGGAGATCTTTACAGGGATATCACCCTTCAACAATAACAAGTGGCCATGAAGGTTGTTTTTGCAAAATTCCAACCTTTTTTTATATTCATCCTCAGATATTTTGATAGAGACAGAGTCTCCCTTCACGCACGGCCTAGGAAGCTGGCTAACTTGGATGTCAAAGGAACCATTCAAAGCCTGAGCAAAAGATTTTCGCTGTGGATTCAGCAGAGTGAAGATTCCAGATTGAGAAACGTCCAAGGACAAGCCATCAATCACGCACAAAACCAAACAACACACAACACTCCAAGGAACCGAGATGATAATGTCGAGGTGGGGTGGAGAGGATGGCGAGTCTGGATGGGCAATGTCGAGGTGCGACGACGGGGCGGTGTTGGTCTGGAGTGAGATCCGAGTCAGAGCTGCCACGAAACAGAGAGACGAGATCCACTCGTTGCAAGGCGAAATAGAGAAGCAGGATGATAGCCAAGAGTACGAACGAAAGGCCGGAGTCGGTGCCGTTGTGACGACCGGAGCCGCGCCGTTGAGATGGTGGCAGGACTCTAGGGTTCTCTCAAGAGAAGAGGGACCCGAGTCTAATCACTGCTTCATGCTTACACGGACAAAATTTGCTCGCGCTAACACCAGATGGGAAATGTTAGGGGTAAGTTGGGAAAGAGATTTCTGAGATAAAAATTAATCAAATGGAAACTATCAAACAGTCCTTTATATGAGATGTGATGAAAACAGCTTTTTTATACCCCAAAAAAAAAAAACTTTTATTAAAACTTAAGCTGAATGTCAAACAATACAGATTATTTTAGAAACTGCTTTTTCACTCAAAAACAGCTGAAACTTTGATAATCCATCTTTCGCAAACACACACATAGTGAAAAAAAAAAAAGAAAAAGAATTAAAAATACCGTACTAGGAAAGAAAGAGTGTGCTTAGCGATGATAACAACTGAAGGAAGCAAAACCCAATTGAGAAATGACCCGAAAAAACAAAGGAGTTTCTTGATCCAATTGGGTATATTATATAGAGAAAGAGAAGTGATCGGAAATTGGAACACCTCCGGCACCGACGAAGTAGATGAGAAGGAGGAGTTTGGGGCCGAGACAATAACATTTTGTTGCATATTTTTGGTTTTTCAATAGTATCCTCGCATCCGATAGGTGAGAGACTAATTTCTCGGGGTACGGTCAGGCCCCTAAGCGGGGAGCCCTCCCAAAAGTGTTTTTCCCATACACATAAATCCAGGGATCGAACCCAGGACCTCATGTTTAAGGGACTCAAGCCCCTTCTACTTGGACCAACACACATTGGTACATTTTGTTGCATATTTGATGATCATTTTGAGAGACAATAACACACAGAGTAGTACATGCATGAAATTGAAATTAATTATTCAGCACAAGCTCAATCTTTCTAGTGAATCATACGTTTAGTGGGTCTAAATAGAGAACTACAAATATAGGCCGAATAGACTATATCAGACCATAGAGGGTATTGTAGAAATACAAATAAGGGTATTGGTACAAAAGCAATTACTGAAATAAACTTAGGAACCCAATTCAAACCATGGTAATATGTTATGTAGAAGGCACTGCTGAATGATACCATCATGCTTATTATTGAGATAAACAGTGCTATTAATCCAGATATCAACTTCAAAGGTAGTGACCTGAGAAAATCATCCTCTGCATATCTTGATATAAGGATGGACAAGAAAATTAAGATTGATGTCGAAGATGAGATTAGTGCCATAGCATCTGACAATGCAAATACTAAGAATGCTGGTTTCTCCATATAATTGGGACTTCCTGTGTTGTCATTGTTACCACCTGGTACACTGAAGGCAGCAGAAAACACTCCAGTAGCAATGAGTGTTGAAACCACCATACAAGACTCTGCTGTTCTTCTCATCCAAGACTCTCCGTTTTTAAGCAATTCTTCATGCTGCTTGGTGAATAGTTGGCGAGGAGTATCCCCATCAGAATTTTCCATCTCTATATCTGTTGGTTTCATTATCTTCTTCACCTCCTAACACATCATGGATATACATAATAATGTTTTGTCTCATAATTACTATAACCTTGTCATGTAATTGTGTATAAAATAAGGAAGTGAAATATATTGATATGATAACTCTATCACGATCTCTATTGATAAAGTAATTAAAATAATGCTTAGTACAAAATTATAGTACATATCTTCCTAAAATGAAGTATAATTAGATGTAATTATATGAAAACTGTACAGACATATGAAATCATGTGCTTAAGTATGTGAGAATAACATTAATAATTTACATATGAAAAGGAGAAGCAGATAAAAAAGTATAGTGTTAAATATGTTTTTAGTCCCTCAAATTTAGGCAATGTTCGATCGGTTTTAGTCTTTCATTTGAAAAACATATTTTTTTAATTCCCCAAATTCTAAGACGTATCAGTCGTGGTTCCTAAACGTACATTTTAAAATTATACAACATTTTAGTCCTGTTTGGGAATCACGACTGACACGTTTTAGAAGTTGGGAGACTAAAAATGTGTTTTCCAAACGCGAGACTAAAACCGAATATCACCCAAATTTGAGGGACTGAAAACATATTTAATCCAAAAGAATTATAATATAAAGAATGAAAGAGGAATGGAGAGCATATATGGACTATACCTCAAACCATGATAACTCAAGCATCATTTGAAGAGCTGCTCCAGAAACAATATTAAGTCGATCTGGGGGAGCTAATATTGCAGCACAATGCAATAAATTGTTGCCATGGTCATCTACAAAAGTTACTAGAAGATCTTTGGTTGGTCCAATTTCATGTATTAAATTGAAGATACTAGCATGACGATGCAAAACAGCAGTGTGAATTATACTTCGACCCATGTTGGCATCCAATTCCCATATCAAATCAGGGTAAGTGCTCATAACGACAGATAGAAACTCAAAATTTCCAACTTCTGCAGCAATGAATGTTACTTGAGAAGGTTCTCTTATGGCATCCATCATCGCTGAGTCACCCAACTCGTTAAGAAATATATGCCACATTTTTTCCATAAGTTTGAGGATCGGAGCATCCTTCGTACCTAGGACACACAATCTGACAAGTTAGTTATATGATGAAAACTGAAAAGCCATAGTTGCCGGAGGAGAAAGATTTTTGCTAACCGTTGCTTATACCTTCGTAATTTCTTTCTAAAAATCTTTAAAAAAAAAAAAAAAAATTGAAAATAACATGATATTTTAACTTATTTATAAAAAATATAAACATGGACAAAATGACAAGTAATCAAAATATCTATACTAATATGCGCTCAAAGACATATAATAGTTACTTGGAAACTCTTTTAATGAAGTGTGCATTCGCCTCTTTTTTTTTTTTTTTTTACAAAATTAAGAAACCTTCATTCTTTTCTCTTAATATTTATGAGCCAATGAAAATATTTTTTATGTTAAAAAATTGTCTGCTGAAAAAGACAGAAATTATAATTTTGAATTATACAATTTGATCCCTTAACTCAATTAAAAGTACTATTAGAGTCCACTTCTTCCCCATACTAGGAGGGAAAGCGAGAATGTGAAAACTACCGTTAGAGCAGCCCAAGCAAGACTTATTACGTCCATAGAAATTTTGTCTCCAATCTCTATTAATATGAAGGAATTATTTCCTTATTGAGAAATATTGGTGGAAATAGGCAAGGCCGCTCGTCATAGACCAATGGCCTAGTCTATTTAAAGCTTAGTCTAACCTAGTCTATTTAATAAAAAGGCTAAGTGAAGACTTTTTAAAAAAGTCTATATATAGGCCAAAGCTTTAAAAAAAGTCTACTAGGTCTATCACGCCGACCTATTTAACACACATGCACGACCTCTTTATTATTAGAGACTTACAAGCCTATTTACAAGTGAAGGTCTATTACATATTTATATGTGAAGTCATATTTAAAGATGTTGAAAAGAAGGTCAGCAGGCTTCCAAGCCCGAGCAAGCTTTGAGATAAATCAAGCTCAAACCTTAAAAATTGGCTTATATCAGGCTAATAGATCAGGCTCACATGTCTTAAGAATTAAGATTAGAATACAGGTCATGCCTATTTATGTTAGAGTCTAGCTCGATCTAACCTATTCTTACCCCTATTTAGACCGTGTCGATAACCAAATCAAACCAAATCAAAAATTAATAAACCATTAACCAAACAAAACGGATTAATATGGTTTTGCTTTTGGTTATCTTTTTCTTATAAAGTCCAAAGTTATTATTTTCCAGTTGAAGTGGTTATAGGCACTTACAGAAATGCATGAGCTGTTTTCGATATCGTAGACTTTGGCAACCACAAATTGAAGGCTTCCGAGCCAGAACATGCAAACCTGTCTCATGTGTACCATTCCGAGCAAAAGCTAGCATTTTCTCCTGATTTAGCATTTCCAAGGCTAAATCTGTAAAATATCCCAAGTTATGTAGATTAGAACAAGGGTCATCTCGTCTTTTACATCTCCTCACCAATGAGGGAGTATTGTTAGATAATAATTAGAAAATTGAATAGTAGTGCAAATTACTAAGTTAAAAGATAGTGATTCATGTCGGGATTTGGATTCTCTGGTGGCTCAATGGATCTATGATAGACTTTGATGTCATTTTATTTTGGGTTTGGGCCTAACTCAACCAAAAAACAAACTAACCCATGGGACAAGGGTTGTCCTCCACATAAAACCACTATTCAGGCTATATCATGATCCAACGTGAGACTCTCGGTACTTACCATAGAGTTCAGAGTTTATAGACATATGGAACAGCATTTTCCAGTCCACTTCTTCAAGTACTTCTTTACATTTAGGGAATAGATACCGTGCCATTTCACTTTTTCCTTGCAGAAGAGCCATGTGAAAAGGAGTCAGTGATTCTGCACCCCTGATTGTTGGCAACGATTCATTCTTTTTCCACATTATCTCAGCAATTTCCACATTCCCAACTGCTGCAGCAAAGCAGAATGGAGTGTTACCCTTTTGGTCTTGCAATTCCAAATCACCAGGTTGCATTAGGTTGACCAGTTCTTGCACAAAGTGAACATGATTTGTTCCCGCTGCTATATGGAGGACTGTTGCCCACCCTTTTGTTATGGCGGTGCGCAACAGTGGCCAATCTCTTTCTCTTTCTAAGATCTTCCTAGCTTCTTTCCAGTCACCTCTCAGTGCTGCCTTGTTCAGGGGAACACATTGACTGAGGTATCTAGGCCTGTGTTCGTCTGCAACAATTTAAGGAAACCATTTTATGGTAAAAACATTCTATAGAGTCCTAGGAGTTTTAGAGTGAATAACACAATTGATATCGTTGTATCAAATTATCAATTTTGTTAACTAAGTATTGCCGAGATTACTAGTTTGGTCTTGTTTGATACTCTCATATTAATTTGAGTAATGCAAATGAAGCTCTTATCAATTTTAAGAAGGAATATAGCGCTTACCATTGGACACTAGATCAAGCAGAGGCCTCCTGAACTGAGCTGAAGCAACCCTCTGAAACTGTTGCTGGAAAGTTGTTGAGTCTGCTATAGCCATTTCTAGGTAAATGAAACATAGATCATTTCTCAGTAATTGTTCTAGTACTTTGTACTTTAATGTACTTGAGATGATCATCTTCTCATTTCTTTTTTTCATTTATTGGAGTCTATAGCCAATGATTTTGTAAGTTCACACGATAAATTACTAAAAGCACGGGGGAAAAAAAATAAGAGTTTAATTGTTATGCACAGACAATATAAGTTTTTATATTATCAACCAAGTATCAATCATGATATAAATAACTTTTAAGGTGATTAGGATAAAAGTCAAAAAAAATTACTAACGTGACAATTTATGATTGAATATCGGTATAAAATAGCTTTACATTGTCAGTGTATATCAATTAAAGTCAAAAAATAATTTATTGTCACTTATTTATATTTATTATCACTCATATTATTAACTCATTATGAAATGAGTTAATTTAAACCTTTAAGTCAAATTAAATCAAATGTTATAATAAAATAGAAGTTGCAATAAACACAAAAGGAACAAAAATCGACACTCCTCCAATTTGAATCTTTATAATTAATGTCCAACAATATCTTAAAAGTGATATATAATTAACAAGGGCAATCAGGCATGGCGAGAGCGCGTGATAGCTTCTAGCTCTTCACCCTCGCAGATAAAATTTGTATCCATCCCCGTCTCATATTGCATGGGTATGTGTTGTCAATTACCCCACAAATTTAATAAATACCCACGGATATCTTCTAATATCCATCAAATTATAAAATTAAAAAAGAAATGTAAAAAAGTTATTAAAAAAAAAAGGAGAATTTAACAACTCAATTTAAAATCAAAACAATAACATTACAAACTTTTCTTAAATTAATAAATACACATAAATTAAAATTTAATAGTATAATAAACACATAAATCAAAAAAAAAAAAAACAATTGCAGTATATTAAGTCTAAAAAATCAAAACAAAAATTATAATAACCTGACATGGATGCCAGCGGGTACGGATACTTCAATACTCGTCGCCCCTTTAATAAGTGGTATAAAGAAACCTACCCCCACATTCACGTTGGCGAAAATAAATGTTCCTCAAATTCGACCATAGTGTTTATTTTTTTGGGGGGTATTTGCGAGTTCGGATATTTTTGTCATGCCTAGCATATATAATTTCCTCGAAATCAAATTAGAGTTTAAAGTGATCATTTAAATTAATTTTTAAACGAACGTACATAGCATGAGTAGTATACATGAAGTATAATAATTCTTAAATGTTCAAAATAACTTAAATTGGCCATTATTTAATGAAAAATTAAAATATAAAAACTAAAGTAAAGGGAGAATATGAATGTAATTCACTAATTTGAGAGATTTAATATAATTTGTTTACAGCTAATGGTTATTGTCTATGTGTAAAACGAATCGAGATTAAAAAAAGGCAACATGATGTTAGAATGCTATTGTTATGCAGAGGATCCAGAAAATGGTCAGACCCCTATATAAACGCTGATTCTACAAAATGGCAACTTGATAAAAACAAAAATGCCTGCAACTTTTTATGGTTTGCAACAAAAGTTTTCATATCATAAATGTTCATCACTTATGAACTATTGATAGGATTAGGCTTGTATTAAGGCCGAAGCCCTGAAGACAGTAAAGTCCAATACAGTTTTGTCCGGGCCAGATCTACCAAGTAAGAACTCCTCTGGCTTCCTAGACAGATAACTGATGACTAAATGTTTATCTAATCAATGATTGATACACTTGATCTAATTAATGATTGATACACTTTATATTTTTTTAATTTACATTTTTGCTCACTTTAGATCAGTAAAATTCCAAAAAATATTACACCTACGTCATTTCATAGACACACTTTCACAAGATACTTCATAGCTTGATCTTCGAGAGCTATATGCATACCTTGTTCTAATGCTGGCATGTGAGTCTGCTTTCAAGAGATAAATTAGAGCATATATATTCTTCTTCAGCTATGCACAGCTTATCCTAATGCTGCCACTGCCACTGCCTGCTTACATGTAACAATCATTATTCAATACTTTTGGCATGTAATGCAAAAGAAAATGCAAGAAATACATAAATGTCAACCTTTTGCAATTACCTAATAATAGAGGGGTTTTTCTATCGTGTATTCATGTGCAACTTTACACTGGTTAAGAAATTCAAAAGCAGTAACTATTTATTGGAAAATTAAACATTCCAGCTTTTAAAAATATAAAATACATAAGTTCCTATATAAATTTATACTTTTGAGATCTTTAACCTGTGGATAGAAAAACCCATAATAAAATATCTACCCCCGTCTGCTAGAGAGCAAGACCACACAGCAGGATGCAGTTGCAACAGAGAAGAAAGGAAGACCAGTTAGAAGAAGCGGAAGTAGACCCAGTATAAGTTTTTAGTCGGACATTTACTTATTTTCCTGTGTTGTCATTTCTTTTGCTATGTAAAATACACAATTTTTCTTCCTAGTATACTTGAAAATTCTCATTTCATTGCTAAAGCCTATAGCCATAAGCATTTAATCAGGGGTATTTTCGGAGAGAAAAACATACACCCAAACCATTAATTAGCATTCAGCAACATCTTTGGACAACAAGAAAATCTTAACTAGAATGCCAGAAAAAGTTTTGTAATTATTAAAAAGAACATAGCTCTTTGCTCCATGTCCTACAACAATAACAGTAAAATAAAAGGAGAGAAGAAAGGAAGGATTAGGGAGGAGGAAGAAGAAGAAAAAGAAAGAAAAAATAGAGTAAAGAGATTCAAGGAAGGGATAAAATTTGATTACCTGAAAAAAACATTCAATGTTCGCTTTCTTAGCGGAATTGGCTTAGCTTCTAGATTGCCAAATCCATATCTGCAGTGGCAGAGACCTTACTGAAGTAAAAGTGTTGTTAGTGAAATATGTGAATCACAGTGACTTAAACCAGCAACCCTTGTTTGATTGGTTGTTTTGGTCAAGTCAATGATAATGATTAAACTAGTACGTCTAGGAAATAATTGCATAAAGAAAACAAAAACGAAAAAGCTAAATGGTACCTATCACCAAGAAAAGCATGCAAATTACGGAACTATATTGAATTATTTATTGAGTTATGTTTTTTTTTTTTCTTTCCCCTGTTTGTTGAGTTATTATGGTATTAAAATACATGAAATCTTTACCCAAATGAATGATACCATATTTATATTTATATATTAAATTTTATTTATTTTTGTATATGATATAAAACAGTATCTATCCACGCTCTGATCAAGTATAGTATCCTATACCTAGATCACACATACAATAATAATATAATAATTTAATATATTATTTATAATATTTGAAAATAAAGGTCTATTGCTTTATTTAAATATAAATGTCTACTTGTGAAAGTCTGGTGACCTATTTATCAATACAAGTCTATCAGTCTCTTTATCATTAAAGGCTTACGAGCCTTTTTGTGAAAAAAAAGAAGAAGAAGAAGAAGTTTACGAGCCTATTTACAAATGAAGGCCTATGACCTAGTTATAGATGGAGACATTTTTAAAGGTCTTGTTAAAAAGTAAGTCTTTAAATAGGCTTTCAGGCCAATTTAGGCTTTGACATAGGTCAGACTCAAACCTTAAAAAGTGGCTTATTAGCTAACAGATCAAGCTCGGGCCTTGAATTTGAAACACAAATCAAGCTTCTTTATGTCACGACCTAACTCGACCTAATATATTCTCACCTCTATTTAGAATTTTAAAAATTGGTTTTCATTATTTATTTACCTATATTTGTATGTTGTTTAAAAACCTTAGCGTCGGAAGAGATAAAGCCGCCAAATTTATGGTCTGTAAAGATTCATATTTTGCATGTCAATTTTTTATGTGCGTTGGCAGAGTTGCATTATCTAAACAAGCTTCAGGCACTACGCCTTAACCAGTTAACCATGAGCAGTTATAATGTGATATCTAATTTCATGTGTCCTTTTTTTAAAAATAATTTAAAAATGTAAAAGATTTTTATGGCAAAGACATCAACTCGCTGTGAGGGGGACTCCATGGCAGCTTCCAAAATTCACAGCTTCTTTGTTCCATTTCGACATACTCGGAATATATTTAGCACAAAGTCACACCACAGTCAAAATGGGCGGCGGAATATTCCATGTCATAAGTACGTCATTTATAAAATTCATAAGTACGTCATTTATAAAATAATAAAATAATTCTACACATGTAACAAACAAACAAAAAAATCCTACACACGCTTTAATATGACTCTCTAGTGCCAGCAATTCTCTCTCTTTTTCTGATAACAAACATAGTACTATCCTACTCCCAAACAACTTGGAAGAATTGAGCTATATTTCCTACAATTGATTGATTATGAAGTAACTAATGACACTCATCTTGGCCAGTGAATTCTGATGTACATCAAGTTGTCTACTACAATGTTTTACCCCCATCATCAGACATAAGTGATCGTACTCAACACCGCACCAATGCACGACTTTGCATCGCTTGGGGTTGCCTCCCATGCATTGGAACGTTCTGCAGCTTCTATCTTTTAACAGAAGAATATTCTAGAGGAAGTTGTAATCACTCAGTTATTTATCTAGTTAGTGTAAGTTTGACATAAGGTGATACACAGTACTTTTGATAGACATGCACTAGATGAATATATAGGGTTCTCTTGTAGTTTCATTCATTCGGTACAATCTACACAATTCAATCAATATCAGAACCAATATTCTCAACTCTTCTCTCTGAATTCATCAGTTTCTTGAATAAGAGATGCAGCAGCCGCAGCAGCAGTAGGAACAACTCCGGTTGAAATGCCTGGTTTGGACAGATGGAGAAGCCTGAGAAATTGACACCACCATAGTTAGATGAGTAAGTAATAAAAGGAATAAACCAAAGCATGATAAGGATCCTTCTGCACAATTAAAGAGTTGCTAGTCCACACAAATTGATCAGCACCCAATGACTAATACTAATAGGACGGGAAGACCTTAGACAATCATGATTATGCAAATATGAAACATGACAAATTAAATTAAAAAAGCTATGATCAGTAATCGCAAATAAATTGAATGAAGAGTACAAACCGCAAGTTACCAGCCATTATGTATACACTATACAAAGCTACCAGCAGTTTCAACCACCAGGTGCGTAAATATTTCCAGTAAGTGTAGAAACGTGTGTGAGTGAGATTTGAGAGGATAGTAGAAGATTCTTACGGTGCAAGGTATTCGCAAAAGGATGACACAGCAGAAGCAACTTCAGTATAGGTTTCAGCCGATGCAGGTGCTGTTACTTCAACCAACTGTATACCAGGTGTTACAGGCACAGCCTCATCAGTTGCATGAAGCTTCAGCATTTTATTGATTGAAGACACTGTTACAGTGATTTGTGCACCCCTATAGAAATGGAAGGCAAACCCCACCCTCAGCAGCTCATGGTCTAACTTGTACCCAAGTGTATAAAACAACCGAAGCACATTCTTACTTGCTTTGCTTTCTACCATTGTCCTAACCAGAACAGAAATTTGCTCAGCACCTGCACCCCTCATTGCACCCCCTATATGTCTAACAGTCCTGAACAAGTCATCAAGCATGCAATAAATGTATATATGGATATGGAGAAAAAAGTTCTAACAAGTGAATGGTGATAGAGTTGATAGTTTACCATGACGGTTCAGCTTGCTCAAGATTACATAAGATTCGAACCTCTGAGGCTACAGAGCCTGGAAAGAAAAGCCACAAAATCGTTATCAACTTGAAAAAGGCCAGAATATGTGATAGGAACTGAAATTCTCTGGATATTATTTATCTTACAAAAGGAGCAAAGCTCCTTACAACAGAGGTAAATCCTATGGAAAACAGAACGACATTAAGATAGGAAAAAGAAAAGAAGACTATCACACAGGTCTGCAATGAGCAGTCCACCACCAAGCCAAAGGCCATCCTCAACCTATACCAATTTATCCATACCCCCTTTAATGTTCTCTTGCCCCCTTATGTATTGTCGCTCCCCTTTTCCCCAGTGATTCCCGAATCTCCTGCCCCACTCATCATATGCCACCTGTTCATTCTGTTATAATTTCCCCCACCCTTCTAACAGATTCCTCCACCTCCCTACCCTTAGCATCATCCTTGTCCCTCCTCTCACAAACACACAGGCTCTTGTTATTAGGCCCACCCTCCCTTCTTCTCCAATAAACGTGTGTACTCAATGCTGTTTTCATGTGTGCACATACACTCATTCAAGAATACTAGAGTGAAATGTTAGACAGAATCATCAAAGATGTGAAAACATTTCACTTCCAACTAGGAAAAATGCAATACAAAGTAAACCTACACCTTGGACAGCCATGAATTTCTGCATAATTAAGTACCAACTTTAAACTAATAGAAAGGTAGTTACATTTGCAAGTCATGGAATAGAAAGAGTAAAACAAGTAACCATGACAAGTAAAACTTTTGATTTTGTTTCAATGTATTTGGGTTTGGGTACCCCTTGTACCTTATTCAATATACTCTTTGGCTTATCCAAAAAAAAAAAAAAACATGACAAGTAAAACTGTTAAAGCCAATATAATAAGTACATTACAGGTAAAAAAGGAGTATGAGTCATGCCATTTAAATGCTTGTTCACAGCATATGCTTGAACGAGAATTTTGTTGCATACTCTGAGGCAAGCACTCAAAATAGAATACACACTACGTGCAAAAAAAATTAGAAAATGTTAACTCATTCATTCTTTATAGGGCCTGCAGCCAATCATATCTGGACTACTGTTTCTGAGGCTTCCAAAGAATCTTGATATTCCTTGTAATTTGAAGCGATTTTTGAATATTGCCTTTGGAAAATTGGGAAGGAGTAAATTGGGCAGGGTTCTGTGGAGATATAATCATCTTTGATGCATTTGGGGGAGGATAGCGCTAGTGTCTTTAAAAGCAAGTATTCAATTTTTCCACTATTATGAAGTAGAATTGTTTCTCTCTCTTTTCAATGAAATTCATCTCATGAGCACTCTCAGGGGCTTGCTTTCATTAACATGCAGTGGGATTGTCATTAACATGCAGTGGGATTGGAGCCTTTGTTATCTTGACATCTTTTCTCTTCTTCTCACGTGAGTTATTTTGTACTTGTCTTTTAAGAGAATGATATTCTCTCCTTCTTCCTTAGTAATAAATTTCTTTCATAACACACTCACACGCAAAAGGACATTTTGTTGGCCAAAGCAGAGCAAATATTGGAAGAAAACACTCACCTAGATTTGGACCACTCTTGAGGCATATTTCATGGATTCTCAATCTTTCTCTTTGAACACCACATAGTCCTTGAAGAAGAATCTCAAGGGCCTCAACATGCTGCAAAAGATAACAAAATATCAACTGTCAAGTATGTCTTCAACACAGTACAGCACGATGGAGGTTTCCTTCTGAGAAGAATATAATGTTAACATGACATATCTTGATTACCTTAAAGAACATTTACTTTATTTTTTTTATCTTCAGCGAATAGTTTAGTTCTAGTATGTCCCATAAACAATCACTCAGGTAAATTGAGTACAGAAGTGAATTAGGAGATATGCAATCAATGATGGGTATCAGAAAGAAACTGTCTTCTTGCAAGTGAAGATTCCAAACAAAATCAAACATATCATTATATTCAATCATGTACTCAAGCTCCAAGACAACAGTGACAGTCTTACAAAACATTAAATAGTTTCATATCAAACAGGACAGGATCAAGTTATTTATGAGAAAGACAACAAACAAACATCAGCCATTCAAAAGGCACAATACATTGGTCCAACAAGGATAAAGAAAATACGAACACAAGGTGTCAGCATATGTCTGTAAAGAGGTTTCAAAGAAAATTCTTGCTTGAAAAATGAAGTGAAAATTACCAATTTGGATGCTAATATTCGAATACTTTGAGAGAAAAATTTAATAATTGTGCATGTTAAGCCAATATTCCAGTTGAAAGTATGAATATGCATATTACAAGAGTGGATATCAGCTTTGCAACCTGCTTTTATAGGAACGTTTGGAATGGCATTATAGACAGAAGATAGAGAATAAAAATAAGCACAAATAACAACTACATAAACATAGTTAAATATAATTCTTTATTTCATTTGAAGAGTAAATATCACATTAAAGAAAACACACCTGCAGAATGGGTGGCATAAGAATTTTACTTTCTAAAGATTTATGATGCTCAAACCATGTACAAAAAGTGACTTGAATTATATCAAGCTTTTTCTTTTGATGGAAAAATTTATTCTTGTGATTATTTTTAGTTACAAATTTGTTTCTTTCATGCACATTGAAGCTTTTCTCCTTGGCACTTTGTTTGAGAAAAGGGTTCAGTCAGGTGGCTACTCAATCTCTTGCCCGAGTGCCTACTGCCTAGGGCATTTGTGTTCCTGCAACCCAAAGCTACCTTTCATGGGTAGAATCCAAATACTAAATGCAACCAATGTGTTAGCGATCAGGATCTGTGTTGCTAGAAGCAAAGGCAAAACTTGGTCGAGATTATATATGTTATATGAAGTGTGATGGACCATGAAAGCAAGAGCCAGAAATTCTATCAGCAGGAGACCAACATGAAGGTTAAGCAATTCCAGAACATCTCCCAAATTCTCAAAAAATGAAACTTCAAAGGAAAAATAAACTCACCTGTGTCTCTATAATTCCCTGAACCACACATTCCATATCTTCCTCTGTTCTGCTACATTAGACATCAGACATTATGGAATTATTTATATAATTTAACATTTCAGGTAAATCTATCCTACATTTATATAACTAAAACAAACACAAAGCTTCTTGCTCTAACTTTCACCATCATAAACACTAGGTAGTACTATCAAAACAAAAGAAAAAAATTAAATTCATTTCAGCAATCATGGGGCTGTCTGGCCCTAACCCACAAAGCCCCACACATTAGGTGGGTTAGGGTGGGAATGTGCCAAGGTGAGCCCCCTCTCTCAAATTCACTTAAGTTTCCATTAGAGCTGTTAGATAAATTTTTTTTGGTAGGGTGGGGACCATAGTTACCTGGAACGCTACCTTCCCTCGAGAACCACGAACTGGGGGACGGTGTAATCGGCGAACCGAAACGGAAGACGTAGCAAGCGCGCAACAGCACTTAACAGCGCTCAGCTCAACTTCAAGCTTTTGTGTTTCTTGATCCTTCAGCTGCGTCGAGGGGACGGCGCCATCTTCTTCTCCGTCGGTTCCGCAGAGGGGTAGATGGCGTTAGGAAGAAAGAAGATGACTGGTGAAAATGAGCTACTGAGTAGGGCTGCTTTCCTTCTCCTTTTCAAAAACGAGATGGGCTCCAACCCAGATTTCTTTTTGAGGCAAAATGGGCTTAAATAAGCCCAAATTAAGCTTTGTTTTTTTATTTTTTTCTTTCTGATAATTGGATTAAAAACATATAAGAAAGCTTCTTTTTACATTTGTAGGAGCAAATACAAAAATTATTTTTATAAACTTACCAGCATAAAATGTAAAAATATTTTATATTGTTTAAAATATATGAGTTTTTAAAATTTATATTAGCATTACTTAACATGTCATATTAAATTTTTAAAAAAATATCATTTAATTATTACTGATTCAACCACGGTTTAACCAGAGTTGGATCATTGGACCTTGAACCGGTGCCTTCACCGGTTCAATGACCGGTGCGGTTTTGAAAACATTGAGAGTAACATATATATATTTTACATTTTATTAAATTAAAGATATTTTACAATTTACATCAGCATTTCAATTAATATAGTCTTACATAATATATACATATATATATATATATGAAGAACGTCTCGAACAATAATTTTATACGTACCACGTCCAGAAATAACGTACCAACTAAGTCTACCCCCTACGTACCACATATTCAACCAAGCATACCACGTTCTCAAACCTGTACCACGAACTAAAGCGTACCACGTTCCTGGTAACTATGGTTGAGACAAAGGAGAAGAGAACCAAAACTAGTGTATTGTTGATGAAAAATGAGATCTCATTATCCACGTTCAATTAGAGGCGGAACAACTACTTGAGATCACGTGCCAAGAAACTTAGACAAAAAATATTTATTATATTTAATATCTTTAAAAAGGATTATAAAATGTAGCATGTTTAGAAATAAAAAAATAAATAAATCTGAGCATTGACTAAATCATAAAGAACATATGCTCATCATATTCTACATGCATTTCCAATTTTCAATAAGAAAAGTTTTAATTCAACAGCACAATAACAGGAAATCCACAGCTTCATCATATTTCAATCATGCCACAACAACTAATAAACACACAATATTTCAATCAAGCATATCTTCATCATATTGTCACTACCATAGATGTTAATCCAGACTTAGTAAAATCCACAACTTCCAACAGTTAAATAAACATTAACCAGATCTATTCATTAGTAACCAACAAAACCTCCTGAAATCAAACATGCAAATTTTTTTCACAAAGCTATATTCCAATGCAACATAAATACAAACCCAAAAATCAAAATTAACTCTAGTTTGGTACAAAGATAAAAATAAATTAAAAATTGCATTCAAGATACTTCAATGGTTCGTCAAAAAAAAAAAAAATACTTCAATGGAACACACATCGATTGAAAGAAAACATAGCACATAAGAAGACATAGTAACAGAACCCACCTACAGGAAGTGGAGAAAAAACCCTCACTACAATGCAACAGAGAGAGAAACGACGGTGATGGCGAACAATGGCGGTGGTGGATGACGGCTCCGGTGGTAGTGAACAATATTAGGGCCTGTTTGCTTTGTTTTCAGTTTCTTATTTTCATTTCCTGTTTTCAGGAATAATTACAAAACCGCCACCTTGTTTTCACTCTGTTTCCTGTTTTCATAAATTTGTACAGGAAACACTGAAAACAACTTTTTTCTGTTTTCATTGTTTTCTGTACAAATCTTTAAAAACAGGAAAATGAAAATAAGGTGGCAATTTGGTAATTATTTCTGAAAACAGGAAATGAAAATAGAAATCTGGAAACAAAGCAAACAGGCCCTTAGTGGTTCTTGAAATTCGTATAGCAGAAATGGGACGACTTGGGTCGGATCACAGATGCATGGAAGGTGGGTGGTGGTGGTTGTGGTGTTTTATTGTACAAGTAAGATTTGTAAGGGTTGGGTGCCAGATTTGTGTGACAACGACAGTTTCTCAATTTATGAATTTTGAATTGAATGACTATTCATTTGTGTAAGATATATAATATAATGGAACGAGAGGGAGGTGTCGTCGAGGGTTAAAGTTGGTGGCTTTGGGTGGAAAGGAGAAACCTTGAGAATATGAAGGAGATGAAAGTCAGGGAGATGGGTCTTGGAGGCTGCTTGATACGACCCAAATAGCCGCAGGAACTACAACCCAAATGAGAAGCCCAAAAGCGTTATAATTATACCAGTCAAAGACTTTTAGTTGTAACCCTTTTAATTATGTAATCCTTTTATCTTAAAGTTGTTAGTAGTGTTATGTTGATGCTTCTAGAACACCAGGTGGCTAGAGCAACCACCTCTTTTGTAACTAATTCCTTTATATAAGGAATGATGAAATGAATGAAGGACATAAGAGAATGTTCAGAAATTTCCTAACTTATTTCATATTTTCTGGAGAGCCGATTCCTCTCTCGAATAGGAACCCCTTTTGCGATTGAATGCCTATCATTGATGCTTTCATTCTCGATCTCATTCCCGCTGAACTGAAGTCTGCAATTAAAATATCGGTGTTTGATGGAGAAGAAGATGCCTACTGGTGGATGCTTTGCACTGAGAAATACTTCAATGCAAAGGGAACACCAGAGGAGCAGAAGATGAACGAAGCAGTGACAGCTTTCCGAGGCCATGCTCTCCACTGGTGGCTCTAGTGGTCTCACGGTCATCCAGAGCCCAACTGGGATACCTTCACCACTGTCTTTCTATGACGATTCAAGCCTGAATGGTGACACCTTTTACTGGTATCGGAAGAGGAAGAGGAGCCAGAGCCGGACTCGCACCTGTTGCAAGCGTACGACGGCAATGTTGTTAATGGAGCGCCACTGTTGGAAGTCGCACTCTGTGGATCGGTTTTGGATGGGAAGAGGGAAGAAGCAACCCTCTCTTGCATAAGAACCCTCACCTCATCTCTCATTCTCTCCATCGTTTGTCACCATTAGCAAATAGAGAACCTCTCTATGTTACCGACAAGGATCCATTGCTCCTTCACCCTGTTGATGTTGTCAACACCACCACAGCCGCAGCGTCGATCATCGACACCAGCCCCTATGATCCAGGCCCTCTCGAGTCACCAGACACCAACCACCTCCCTTCACCGCCACCGAAACCACCAGATCAGGAACCCATCAGTCCTCCACCATCTGATTCCACTCCTTTAAAAGGTCCCAAGCAGCAAACGGACTCCAATCAGCCACCCATCCAATTTCTGTTGGGCCACGCCAATCCTCCGCCATCTGAATAGCTACTGTCATTCCATAGCTTGTCGACGTCAGTTAACATGCAACAGTCGAGGGCAGAGTTGGTGCGAATAGAGGGGAACACGACAACGGAGAAGACACGGCTTGCCAGACCACCACCGAAGCCTCCGGACCCGTCAGATCTGGACGTGTCCATGGTGGAGGCAGGGCCGCTCGCGACTGAGATTCCGAGTGACCAAACAGCGAAGATGATTGCTCCCGGTGAGTGTGAGCTGTTGCCGGATCCACCGTATAGGGGCGCCCCCGCGGCGGCGGTGAGGATGCTCCATACTTTGGTGGAGCTGTTTTTTCTTCT
Source organism: Echinosophora koreensis (assembly GCA_035048595.1). Lineage (NCBI taxonomy): Eukaryota > Viridiplantae > Streptophyta > Magnoliopsida > Fabales > Fabaceae > Echinosophora > Echinosophora koreensis. Next base: position 6,957,717 of record JAPCYP010000004.1, read on the forward strand.
TGCGGCTGAGGAATAATCCAATGATAAGAGAGAGAAAGCAGTTAGGGCAAAAGGGGCACTAAGGAGTGTGGATCTCACTTCTAACTTACTGGGTCAGGTCCAAACCTTTGTTATTAATCCTGTCCAATTTATTAATGAAGGGTGGATGTTTCATTCCATTACAACAGGGTCGTTTTCTAAAACTATGGCAACACAATAGGCTATCGTACAAATGCAAAATTGGTTCATCCAGTTTCCAACTATTTTCCTGACATGTGAGTGCGTCATTGAGATACATCAAGGGCAATTTGCTCATTATTTTGGTTGTTATAGGGAAGCTATTTTTCATTATGTTAAAGCATCAAAGCTTCCAGAAGGCAAATCAATGCAAGCTATTTGGCAAGAGGGAATTACTTGTGGCATTAAGGCAAAATTGATACAAAATGGGTCACAAAAATATATGTTGATTTTTTGGGTAAGAATCGGGTTTTGTAAGGATATCATTCTATTGATTCTTAGTTTTGACAAATTTAATGTCAAAAACACCATTTTGAACATAATCTCTTATAAAATAATGTTTAATTTATATATGCTTAGCCTTAGAAGTTAAGTATAGAAGAGAACCAATCATACCTAAATTGAGTATCAAGTCTACTAGAAGTTAAGTACAAAAGGGAACCAATCATACCTCTGTAGATAGTGTGATCTACCTTTTTACCTTCTCCATCTTTGTTTAGATTTGCATTGGGTTGCATGGGAGTTTTCATTGGCTTTGGATTGTCTAGCTTATATTTCTTTAAGATCTCCTTGGTTTACTTTTGTTGATGGATGTATATCCCATCATTGGTTTGCTTGATTTGTAGACCAAGGAAGAACATCAATTCTCACATCATTCTCATCTCAAATTCATTATGCATTCACTTAGAGAATTCTTTGCAGAGGTTTTCACTAGTAGCACCAAATATAATATCATCAACATAAATTTGTAATGAAGTCCTTTTTATAGCTTTTTCTAAAAAGGATTGTATCAACCTTTTCTCTAATAAAACCGTTTTGCATGAGAAAACAATTATGTCTATCATACCATGCTCTAGGTGCTTGTTTTAATTCATATAGGGCCTTTTTAAGTTTAAAAAATGATATGGTTTATCAAAACCTTCAAAATCAGGTGGTTGATTAACATATACTTCTTCAATTATGTCATTCAGAAAAACACTTTTCACATCCATTTGAAATAAGGTGATTTGGTGTTGTGCAACATATGACATGAGTATGCGAATGACTTCTATTCTAGCTACAGGTGCAAAAATTTCAATGTAACCAATATCATCAGAGGCAGCTGTTACATGACTTTAATAAATCAATTTGTGTTGCATTCGTTGATTCAACGTTCAAACTCCAATGCTATTAAGCTAATCAATGATTTTTTTCCTTCTATTCCTTTTTTATTTAATTTAATCCTTTATTTAATTATTTAATATGTACACCACCTGCTAGTTTTGTGGTTTCTATTTTAGGCGAGCATATCGAGAAAAAAAAAATAAGGCTTTGACCGTGGACCTGATAATGATTATGAATTTTAGATCAATTTATTTTTGAACGTGGACTTAATTAGATTTATTTTTGGTAAAAAAAAATCATTTTTGTATTGTTTAAAATTAATAAAGCTTAAGCTTGGCTTGTTTAGCTTATTTATAATTAAATTATTTTTCCAATTATGAAAATTTTTCTTTAATTACTTTTAAATTTTATCAATTTAGAACTTAATAAAGATTTTAATATTATATGATAATCTATAAAAATAGAGATGTGTACTTAACATATGGTATGTGAAATTCAAGATTTATTGACTGCTAAAAAAGGCAAAAAAAAAAAAAAAAAACTTCAAAAGCTTGACCAAAACATCCTAAGCGCCCTTGTCAAATATAATTTAAACTTGATCATTACAAAAGCATAGGTCCCAATATACAATTTAAGCTTAACAATTACAAAAGCATGAGTCAAAAAAAATATGACCAGTGTCTATTTATTGAGATATCAAGTCCAATACTAGCATAACAACTTCAACCAACAAAAATCCATTGCAACAACTTAAAGGTCACAACACCCTTTTTTTTTTTTTTGATAGGCAAATGTTAGTATATTAATATTAGTATTTTTGTTAGTGGGTGGGGTTTGAACCCTCAACCTCCTTATCATTCCACTCCTTAACTCCCCCACCCAAACCACCTCGACCACCTTATGACTCCCAAGGGTCACAACACCTATACGAGCTATTTACAAGCTGTTTAATGTCGAGCCTGCAAGGCTCGAGCTTGACTCATTTAAATAATCGAGCTCAATCTCAAGCTTGAGCTTGACTCATTTAATTAAAGAAACGAGCTTCATCGGATATTTAACGAGTCAAGCCCTAATAGTTCACAAATAACTCAGCTCATTTACACTTTACACCCTTACACACATTTAATACTTTGTTTGATATAGTAGATTGGCCCATGGACTGGCCCTAACCCACAAGGCCCTATGGGGCTTTTTTGTATTGTGGGATTTTTGGCCCTATGGGCCTTTTGACCCCTAGCCCACATGGGCTAGTGCTAAATGGGCTAGGACTGGCCCATTGGACAGCTCCAACAATAGAGAATGAGAGGAATGCAATAAAATCAAGGCAAAACTCCGAACTAAAAGGATAATAAATCTGATAGTTGATGCACTGAATTTTCAATCGAAGAACAAGTGGGTATATATAGAGAACCATAAATTTCATAGAGGAAATCATTGGATATCGCGCACCCTTATAACACTGGTTAAAGGATACAAAAGTAAGTTTTCATTTAAAAACTATGTTTTTCACTCTTCAAAATATCAAGTGCATTCTGTCAAAAAAAAAAAAAATTCAATTGCATCAATTTCTAATGGTTTCCTTCCCCCCTCCCCCCTCCCTTTTTTTATTATTCCTTAATGACTGCCATTACCATTCTCCAAAGAAAATTACATGGTTAATTAATCATAAATGATCATATAATTAAAAATATTTGACATTCTTGCCATAAATACTTTAAAAGTCATGTAGGATGAGATATGTGATGGGTTGACAATGTATAATTTTATGTTTATTTATTTTTTTCATTTAATTATTTTTATTTACAAGATAAATATTTCTAATAACAATAATTACTTATCAATTAATTGTTATAATTACCAGACCCGCTTACTTTTTTTTTTTTTTTACTTTTTGAGAGAAATATTTCTAATTACTAATACAAACTTCAGGATTATGTACTAATCTCATACTAATTTTTGGATTTTTTACTATTAATTATTCATTACTAATCAACTCCTATATATTAAATATGTTATCTAATAACTATTATATCTATAATCTTTCTATTATCTATTATTATTATATAATATAAAAGAAGGTTTTTTTTCAATAAATAAATATTTATATAAAATATGATGTATTGTTCGTCTATATATTTGAATATTTTCAAATCAATGATGTGTAATAACAATGTTCCACAAAATAAAATAAAAAATATGATAGTGAGCTTTAAATGTAATATATGTTGTAAAATTATTTTGAGGGTGTCATACATAATAAATTTTATATAAAATAAAATTGGCTGAAAATTTTTTGGGGAGCCATGGCTATCACCTGCTCCAAAGAAGGTTTGCATCGGTTGTTTGGACACTTTCTGCATTTACATTGGCTCTTGTATTTATTTCACTAATATCAGTCATAGTTACTAGATACCTTTATTAATCATGTGTACCACATATCGAATTCGTTGTACTGCATTTTAGATTCATATTAAAGAAAGAATTGTAATAATAATATAAAAAATGACGAATCGCATATCCGTACCCATATCACTTAACTATGATTTCAATTAAATTGAATTATCGTAATAGAATAAGAATGTTACCAAAAGGATGGGAAAATGATAGATGCATTTGAAACAACCTCAAAGTTATTGTTGTGATGTGGCAGTCATCGCCTAGCCAGGGCCGGCCCAAGCCCAAAGCAAGTGAAGCCCTTACTTTAGGCCTCTCAAAAAAAAAAATTTGTTCCTTAAAAAAAAGCCCAGTTTGTATCTTTTTATATTATATCTTTTAGATACTTTTAATATATGGATAAACATAAGCTAACCCATTTAGTATGAAAGGTTATCATTAGCAATTAGCAATAGCAATTAGTAACAATTAACAACAAGGTCTAGGGTTCAACTCCTCATTTTGTATAAAATAATTATTTTTATATGAGAAATTTGTTGGGTTAATTTGATTTTTTTTTTTAAAGGCCTTAACACAAAAGTTTGTTTTAGGCCTCAATAAGTATTGAGCCTCTCCTGTGCCTAGCATGAATTGTTCTTTGCCTAGCATGGAAGGCCATTGCACAATGAGAGACAAGGGACCAAGCTTATGTCTTTGAGCTAAGGCTAGCGCTTACACACCAAAGCTCAACGTTGGGTCCATCCCCAATGATGGTGCTTGATCGCTCATCAATTTTCGTTGCATGATTTATCCCACGACGTGAATCTCTCCTATGCTGTTAGTTTATAACGTGTAGTTCTCAAGGTATCTTTGTAATGATTAGTCTATCTTTTGTAACCAACTATAATTATGATTAATTACATAAATAGGCTACAATTACATGTTTTAGATACATATATAAATACAAATACTGTGAATACTAAGTGATCTTCACAAGTTGGATTCAGTACCTAGAGACACAGGAGAATTACTCCAAACCCTCGTTAACAAATCTTGGTGCATTTTCCTCCTTTTCTCTTATTTATGTTTTCTGTTTAGGTTCTTTAAGTTTTGCAACTGCTATTTTCTTGCTTGGTTTTGTTGAGTTGTTTTATTTCATACTCCACAAGTTTTTTTCATCTATTTTCGCATTTGGTGATAACAATTATAAAGTAATTTTGTCATTTTTAACCTACATAATTCTTACATCAAGAGAAGAGTTCATAAAGAGTGTACAACAACAACGAGATAGGCTATATAGATCTATAATTTACATGGCCTCTTATGTTCTAGTAAAGCATATGCTTACTTGGCCGAAATAGGGACATACAAAAGTGAGATGAGTAGATAATGTCTGACCAAAGTGGAAACAAAAGAAATGTGAATAAGGGTATTGGCAGAAATGCAAGCACGGAAATAAAATTTGGAACCCACCTAAGACCATGGTAATATGTTATGAAAAATGAAACACTAAATGCTACCATCATGCTTGTGATGGACATGAATTGTGTGATCAGTCCAAATAGTAACTTGAAGGGCAGTGATTTGAAGTAGTCATCCTCTGCATAACTTGAAACACGGATAGACAAGAAAATTAATATTGAGGCTGAAGATGATATCAATGCAATTGCATCAGACAATGCAAATACCAGAAATGTTGGTTTCTGCAAATAGTTAGGAATTCCTGTATTCTTATTGATACCACCAGGCATGTTAAATGTAGCAGTAAAAACTCCAGTGGCTATGAGTGTTGAAACAAGCATACAATTATTAGTCGTGCTCTTTGTCCATGACTCTGCCTTTGTCAGTAATTCTTTATGCTCCTCAACAAATAACTCACGAGGAGTTTTACCATTAGAATTTTTCTTCTCTATGTCTGATTGAATCATTATTTTCTCCACCTCCTGCAATATCAAAATATAATGTAGGTGATACTAATGTAATGTGATCTATATAAAGACTTACACATTATGAAATGATGCATAAGTTAGATGAGACTGATTATCACCATGATGCAGATAGATACAAGAAGCAATAATCATGCTGAAGATGTTTTGAATAAAAGCTAGTTGAACTCAAGTATGAATCTGGATGGAGAGTTTATTGTATAAAGGAAGTAGTTATGCACGAAGTTTTCATGATTTGAACACGTGAACTCCAAGTTACAAGACACAATGCAACAATCTTATCGTCACGCCAAGACTCACCCCTTGATAACAAATAAGATCACAAATGATAAAAGCCAAACATAACCAAAGATAACAAGAGAATGATACTAAATCCTAATATATAAGATAGGTTGTTATCTTTTGCTCTATAACATTCATATCAAGTTGTTTGACATTGAAAGAAAGGAAAGGAAAAAAAAAATTGAATGTATGACATATATGCAATTAGAGTTGCGGGAAAAGTACCTCGAACCACAGTAATTCATGTGACATTTGAAGTGCTTCACCAGAAATTAAGTTAAGCTGATATGGAGGTGGTAATTTTGCAACACAATGCAATATAGTGTTTCCTTCATCATCCTCAAAAGTTGCTATAAAATCTTTGATGGAGCCTAGTTCATGTATTAGAGTGAAGATGCTAGAATGGCGATTCAGAACAGCAATGTGAAATATGCTTCGGTTTTTGCCATCCACATCCCATATTAAATCAGGGTCAGACCTCAAAAGCTCGGCCACAAAGTGAAAATTTCCAACTTCCGTAGCATCAAATGTTACTTGCGATGGCCAACCTATAAGCATCCTCATCTTTGTTTCTGTGCAATCTAGATTGAGCTTGCTCCAAAGATACCCAACAAGTTGAAGTGCCGGAGTCGGCTTCTCACCTATCACACATAATTTGACTAGTTGTTAATGTGTTGAGAAACATTGACCTGGAAATAAATTATTCTTAAAGATATTGTTTTATGTCTTGATTAAATGCAGCCCAGTGCACGAGGCTCCCCACCTGATGTGGGGTTTGTGAAGGGTAAATATGCACAACCTTGCATTCACAAGTGGAGAGACTCATGACATGATTTGAACTCATGGGTCACAAGACAATAAACTTACCATTATGTTCTGATAAGATGTGACATGTCAAAACACATGGACCGACAAAATACAACGAGGCCAATGGCTAGGGGTGAATATCTGTTGTCCCATTTCGTGCATCACATCCCGTCCCATCAATAATATCTTATCACATAAGTAAAAATTTCATGTAATTTTTAAAAAGTTGAATATATGGTAGTATATTATTAGTGAGAGCATGGTATAGTACACCAAAATAGGACAACAAATCCTCATCGAATGGCTAGAGTGTGTCAAAACTCAAAAAGACATAAAAGTGAAAAAATGAACTTTCGTTTTCTTAATAACAATGATGGTAAAGACTTACTAGAGTTCATGAGGTTTTGAAGGTACCATCGGCGTTGACAATTAAAATCAGAAGGCTTTCGAGCCAGTACATGCAAGGCTGTCTCATTGTTCTCATTCCGGGCAAATGCTAGCATTGGCATTGTTTGTAAAATTTGCAAAGCTAAATCTGCAATATTTTCCAAAATTGCTTGGACTAGCTGGAAATAGTGGTGAGTGAAAACAGTATATATAGTTTAATGGTGGATGTGCTGCCAGGTATAGGTTTTACTATAAACTCGAATTTATATTACCATCACTCTCCTATTTGAATGATGTCAATATAGACTTGCATTGGTGATTTATACGTGGCAGCATATCTATCTGTCATACAAACTAAATTAATATTAGCATCATTCGATGCAAATATAGAGTCGGATTTAGGGTGAACCCTTTACATAAAGACATCTATCATTAGAAATATAATTTAAATAAATTATAAGTATATATATATATATATTTTTGGTCCTTGACCAGGAGTATACCCCGCCGGAAGCGGGGACTAATCTCCTACGGGGGAATGAATGGCACATGAAGGCGAGAAACCCCCTCTTAGAGAAAATTCGCTCCATACGCAAGAGCTGAGATTCGAACCTCAGCCACTTGGTTAAGGGGCACAAGTCTACCACCACTTGTGCCAACCTTCGTTAGTAATTATAAGTATATTATAAAATCTAGTAACCTTTATATTAAGATTACGCTTTTTCTTTTAAGTTGCTCTTTTCTTTATTGTTGCGGCAAGAAATTTTTCTTTAGTTAGATGTAAATAATGTACTACCGGCATACATATAAAATTATTGACAATTGTAATAAATAAATAAAAAAATTATTGACAAGACTTACTACAATTTCATAGCTATATTAGATGTTGTTTTCTAATGGAAATAGGATATGTATAACAACTCATCAATGAAAATATAACGTGTAACAGTTATTTATTATACATATCTTATTGCCATCGAAATAGTATCTAGCGTACTTATGAAATTGTACGTAAGTTTGTCCTAAAAGTATATGGGGATGTGAGTCACATCAATAGTGCGCAATCTACAATTTAGATTGTAAGAAGGCTCTCCTAAGTTTAATTTTTAAAGCAAGTAATCAAGACTCCAAGAGTATATCTATTCATTATTTAGTGAGCTAAAATCTCTATATATTTTATCAAATTAAGGTACCTTATTAATTTGCTAACTTTAGAGACAAAATTACTTAGTTTTTTTTTTTTTTTTTCCATATAATCTTTTCAATGTTTGTTTACCAAAATTAATTTGTATTCTTCAAGTACCAAGTAGTCAAGTACGATCTTTAGGGGCTATTTACTCACCAGGCAAACCATTTTTGATACAAACGAAGAACAGTGTATTCCAGTCCTTTTCTTCAAATATGTCTATTGTCAAGGTATATAGATACCTTGCCATGTCACTTTTTCCCTGTAAGGCAGCCATGTAAAGAGGAGTCATTCTTTCTCCACCCCTGATCTGTGGTAGACATTCATTTTTCTTGATCATCATAGCAACAATTTGAAGGTTTCCAGAAGCAGCAGCATAGCAAAATGCAGTGTTCCCATTGTAATTTTGCAGTTCCAGGTCATAAGGGTCCAGTAATTTAATCAACTCCTCCACAAAGTGGACATGATTTGATCCTGCCACAGCATGAAGTAGTGTTCCCCAATCCTTTGTTATAGCAGCCTTCAGTAGCCTACTATCTGCATCTATCATACACTTGGCAGCATTCCAATCACCTTTTAGTGCTGCCTTATAAAGGGGTACACATTTGTGCAAGAATTGCCCTGAAGAAATTAGAGTGGAAAACTTCATTCAACTGAACAATGCCAAAATATAGCAAGTATCTACTATTAATCCTTTGTGTCTATTATCATTGCAATTCGATTAATTTTTTTTAAAATGAACTGATTTGAATCAGTGGATGGGAACAAATTAAAGGTTATTTAATGAAAATCAATAGAATGATAATAGACATTTCTCCGAATAGATACGTAAAATCGTTTGAGTTTTGGAGAGTGAAAAAATTAACCAGTGTACTAAGTACTTACAGAAGCCAGAAGGGTGGAATAAAGGATATGCTTTAGGGAGGGCCTATAGGTCATCGTATGAGATGATAGTGTTGACTTTGCAAGATGTTTGTAAAACTCAAAAGAATGATTCACGGAAGACACAACATGTGGATACTCTAATGTTATAAATTGTAATAGCAACTCCAATAGGAGTTGCTTAGATTGTTCTTAAAAATAAGAACCCCATTTTTATTGAGTTGTGTATTATTGAAGTAAGATGATGTGACATTAATATCTAAGGACATTTATCTAAGCAACCGGTTCTTATATAAGAAAACACCAATAAAAAAAGGGGAGATAAAAATAATAGAGAATTACATCTAACTATCTTCCTCCGGGAATTGAAACAAACATAAATGTAAATAAAGATAAGTAACTTGTGAGACTAATTTGATGAACTTTTTAGGGTGCGTTTGTTTTAGATTTTGATAGAATTAATTTTGAAAGAGTTGATTCTAACCAAAAAAAAAAGTAAAAAAATTGATTTGTGTTTGGTAATGATATGTTAAAAGTGAGCTTAGAATATTTTATTTAGATGATAAAGTAAAATCACATTTGATGTGTAAATATAAAGAACTTTGTGGGCCCTATACTAGAATCAATTATTTTCAGCAGAAAAGCTACAAATTATTGCTTCTCCTAAAATCAATTCTACCTAATTTGAATTCAATTTTTTTTTTCAACGGAATTTTGTAAACAAACACCCTCAAATCTCCAAAATCAATTTTACTTCATCGAGAATCAAGTTTGGAAGATTCAAAATCTAAAACAAACAAGCTATTAGAATTGCACCGTTGGAGCGTTGAGTTGCTTAAAGTATTATAAAGTAAAACGTAATAAGATAACATGATATAACCTATAAAAAGATAAGTTAAACAACCCTAATAAGTTTCACCATAAAAAATCTCAGACTATGTAATAATATTAAAAAAAACACTGATCAATAAGTAAGAATATATCTACTTTTAATTTGTTTAAACGCACCCACTTGTTTATTTTAAATACAAGCTCACCTTAAAACAGTTTAGCATAATGTTTGGAGATGGAGGACCAATTTGGTTGTTAGAGCATCTCCATCGGTAGTGAACTAATGAGTTCCTTAACATTAAGGAACCGTTCCTTAGCTTTTTTTACCGTTGGAGGAGATCTATGTGGCAGTTGCTTATATTTGGAGTTCCTTAAAGTTAAGCACCGGTTCCTTATATAAGGAACGGTTCCTTAACATTAAAAAAACTATTTTCTTACCTATTCTCAACCAGAAAAGATCATGAACTAGGAAAGAAGAGGGAAAAAAACCATATATCACAGAAACAGAGAGGAAGAAAATAGATCCGATAGCAAATATACAGTGAACGAAAATGAATAAACTCCAAAAGTAAAAAATAACAAAAATCAAGGGTTGCCTCCCATCGAACCTCTGCTGGTCGCACCTCCCATCCGAACTCAGCTGGTCTCATCTATGATCTGGGTTTATAGGTTTGGTAACCCAAGGGAGAAAGGGAGATTTGGTGGTTGTGGGTGAGTTAGGGAGAAAAGGAGAGACTGAGAAGAAGAACAGGGGGCGGAGAGACAGACCGAGAGGGAGATGGGTGAGATTCAGAGAGGGAAACTGAGATGGACTTTGAGAGGCGGTGAGGTTTTGGTTTTTCAAAGTGAAGGTGTAGGTAGGGAAGAAGGGAGAGTGATGGAGATTTGGTGGGCAGAACCGTAGAAGCTTCTGGAGTGGAGTGCATCACCGAAAAAAATTTGGGTCATATTGAGAAGGGGTAATTTTGGGTCATGTACAATGTAATGGGTCAGCAAAAATTTTCAAGGACAAAAGATCCGTGGCAATTTTAATTGAAAAACACAGAAATCTTCCAGAACTTTAAATGTTTTTTATTTTTATATATTAATTAAAATAAATATATTAATATTTTAAGTTGAAATGAAAGTAAGTGCAAATAAAAAAGTATAAAAATGTGAGTTGCTTATTATGTGTACCATTGGAGTGAAAATAGGATGAGTTGCTTAAAAATGATGTGACATAATGGAACCTACTTAAAGGTGATATAAGAAACCAAAATGGATTCCTTAAATTTCATTCATTGAAAATGTTCTTAGGAATTGAATTGTTCCTAATCCTAGGATTCACACTTAATTTGTCTTTTTTGTCAGTTGTGGTGGTATCTGTGTCAAGCGGACCAAAGAATAACTTTTAAGAAAGTAATGTACCCACATATATATCGTATAAAACAACACTTTTTTGTGGTCTATGTCACTGAGTCAGTGTACATATGTATAGTTTTGGAAGTAGCATTAATTTTTTTTTTTTCCAAAAAAACAATGCATAACACTGATAACAGTTTTTTTTAATTTTAAAATTATCAATGAAGGATCCAAAATCTGTATGGCATGTGTGGTGTCGCACTGTCGCTTCCGTGTTCACAATCCCACTTGCATGACAGTTATATATGCTTTATATAATTTTAATGATCATAAACTATTTTCGTACCTTTAATTTAATTTTTTTTATTATTATAAAGATGTAACTGTGATACATTGTTAATATAATAAAAAATATATTGTCAATTAATCATATATTGACATATCATAAAAAAATATTTGACTTATATAACAATTATTTTAAAAGTCATATAAATATTAATGTATGGTTGTTTGATGATATATAAAAGTTTTACCCTAGAAATACATCAAAATTAAATTCTTACTATAAACTATTCTCTTTCGTTTTTTTATGCAAAAACTATTCTCTTTAGTTGTTCTGAACGTTGGTTTATTCTAACTTAATTTTTTGTTTTTTGTTTTTTTTACCATAATACCTCTATAGATATTATTATAAAACTAACCTCTTAGACATTATCGTAATAAGAAAGTCCTTAATTATCTTCTTCATAATATGACTTGCTTACCACAAACTCAATTTTTATTAGAATTAGCAGTGTTCTTTACATATTATCATATTTAGTTTTTAAATTAATACAAGATTATAGCCATAGTTGATTACTTGATTTTTTAAGATAAGGTGTCAGGCCATCCGCATCGCTTCAGAATTTGGGGTGCTTATCTTTTAAGCACCGGTGCTAAACGCTGGAGGACCGATGCGCGAGATTTTTGGCCAGGTGCTTAATAAGCACGGATCTTCCACAAGCACCGAGTGCTTGTGGTGATCCGTGGCATTTATTTATTTATTTATTTATTTTAATTCAAAATAATTGAAACAATAGGGAAGGGGAAGTAACCACTGGGAACGGGCAAAAAAATGACCGTTTGGTCTTAATTTCATATTTTAGTGTACCAATTACTATGTATAAATATGTGAGGAACTTCCATTTTTTTTACACAATCAAACCTATCTAAATTTTCTCAATCATATTTTCATAGTTTCTCAAATTTTATCCTTCTTTTTTTTTCCTCAAACTTTCATCTCACACAATGGATCATGACCAAGCCAATATCAATTCCTTCTTAAATTTCATGCAAAACTATCAACACTTCAGTACTCCAAATTTTCAAAATCATCCACCTATACCAAACCCACAATATAATCCAAATATGGGTAATTTTCAATTTCCTACACTCCCATTTCCATTTCAATTTCCCAATATGGATCGATCATGGGAGTTCAATGGGGACTACTGGTGGCCAATCTTGTGAAAAAGACCAAGAAAAAACAGCCGAGTTCGCGACAGAATCTCAATCTCCAGCATTTTCCACGCAAGTCGGGTTGGATAATATTACTCTTGATGAAGAAGAAGATCAGCCAACTCAAAAAAAACAAAGAGCAAGGTTCAGCACAGAGGAAGATAAAGTTCTCATCCAATCATGGATAAATGTTTCCAAGGATGCGGTTGTGGGGGTAAACCAAAAAGCAGATTCCTTCTGGTTAAGAATTAGAGATGGTTACAATGAGAATCGCGGTCATTTGAAAGCGAGGGAATTAACACAATTAAAATGTCGATGGCAGAAGTTGAATAGCATAGTTCAAAAATTTGCAGGGTGCTACAAACAAGCCTATCATAGAAAGAAAAGCGGTAGCTCCGAGATTGACATCATGGGAGATGCATATCTGATTTATGCTCAAGATGTACGTGAGCAGTTCAAGTTAGAGCATGCATGGCGGTTGTTGAAAGATGAACCCAAATGGTCAAACCCATCATTTGAAGGAGCTAGTAAGAGAACAAAGATTTCTGCATCTGGAGCATACTCATCATCTTCTAACCCGGAGACACCATCAAATGACGAATACAACCCAACTTCACCTAATATGGCTCGTCCGATGGGGACAAAAGCAGCAAAAGCTGTAAAAAAGAGGGGGAAATCAAAAGCAAATGAAACATCTTATGCTTATGTTGATCTAACTGCAATGGATGACAGACAAAAGTCGAAAATTGTAGCTATAGAAGAATGGACACGTGCCAAGGTAGAACACAACAAGTTAAAGGAGAAAGAATTATGCATAAAGGAGAAAGAGCTCAAGATGCAGATGAAGATGAAGGAGAAAGAGCTCGAGATGCAGATGAAGATGAAGGAGAAAGAGTTTGACTATCAAATCCTCTTCAGGGATACATCCGGGATGACAGACATACAACTACAAGATCATGAGAGGTTGTGTCACATAATTAGAGGAAAATATATGTAGTGTAACGATGTTGGTTTAGTTTTTAATTAGTGTAATGATGTTGGTTTGATTTTTAATTAATGTAACGATGTTGGTTTAGTTTTTAATTAGTGTAATGATGTTGGTTTAATTTTTAATTAATGCAACGATGTTGGTTTAGTTTATAATTAGTGTAATGATGTTGGTTTAATTTTTAATTAGTGCAACGATGTTGGTTTAGTTTAGAATTATCAAATATTTCTATGTTAAACTAGCCGTTGTAGTCAAACTAGCCGTTATTGAAACTAGCCGTTGTAGTCAAACTAGCCGTTGGTAGTCTCTCTATATATATTCTTAAGATGTAAGAGGATTTTCACACCTCTCAATTGTGCAATTCATTCACATCTTATACAATTCTTTCAAAACATTTACTCTCATGGATCCCAATGATTCTGACCATGAAGAAATGCTTGAGTGGGAGCTGATGGATGAATTCATAAATGATGACTATGAAGAACAACGCATGAGGTATGTAGTGCAACAAGAAGCTACAACACATAGCCGTAGAAGAACACACATAGAACGAAGTCGTGAAGAAGGACATGCTCGATTGTTCAACGACTACTTCTCAGATGATCTAGTATACACAGATGAGCAATTTCGACGAAGATTTCGACTACTTTTCAGTTAATTATGTAATTTCATCATTTTAATGTCTTCATTTCGTAAGTTCATCGTTTGTAGTTTCATAATTTTAAATTTCATCATATGTTCTAATTTTTATTACAAGGTTTTTAATTTTAATTTTCTATTTTTTATTTAATAAAAAAATAATTTTTATATTAGGAGTTACTGGTGGGGTCCATTTAAAAAAAATAATATAATTTTGTGATTGTAAGGATGTGGGGTCACTGGTGGGGTCCGTTTAAGAACTTTGTAAGAGATGCTGGGATGGAGAGATGAGGTGCTTAAGTTATTAAAAGTAAAAATGAGTGATGTGTAATGGTGGGACCCATTTAAGAACCCCATAATAAGGTGCTGGGATGTGGATGCCCTCGTAGTCCTTACACTCAGAGGCGGACCCACTCATTGAAAACTAGGTGTCATAGTCCTTACACTCATAGGCGGACCCACTCATTGAAAACTATATAGTACACTGTGTTATTTTTATTTTGCACCCTCCTATTTTTAATACTGAACCCATAGTCCCGCTATTTGCACCTTATTCATACCCTGATCTCATGTTAACATATGCACACAGCTCATTGGTTAAAGATGTGCAAGAGTAAAAATTAATTGTTAAGGGTGTGCACACAACTCATTGAACTTTTCTTACTTTGGAGTTGCTGACTTAAGCTACGCCTGTATGTGTCAAATTAATTGTTAATTAATAGTAAAAATTAGTAATTGTTAATTTTTCATGTACTAAATTTTTTCACCCCTAATATTTATTCTTGGTTCCATCTCTACGCATGTATGAATGATTATCTAATGATTTATATTAAGAAAGATATGTTCTATAACATAAAAAACGAGTCGATTATTCAAATTTTAAATTTTGAGTAAATCTTAAGGGGTTGGTCTAGTGGAATATGATAAGGTTTGGCATTTGATAGGTTGCTGGTTCGAGCCCTCGCTAGTCTTCTTGGGATGAGATAAATATAAATTCTTTATAAGTGCTCATAGAGCCAAAAAGTTTTCCCTACCTTGAACTGAGGCACCATCTCCTCATCCTAAATTTTCTTATTTAAAAAAAAAGATTTTGCGTTGGTTACAAAAGTATGTAATTTATTTGATTAAAATCTTATGATTTTATCATGTTATCCTCAACTCAACCCATCAACAAAAAACATGTTATCCTAACGTATATGATAATAATACTAATTTTTTATTTAAACATTTTGCCCCCCACTGACCCAGGTCCTAAATCCTCCACTACTTACACTCTGGTGTGTTTAATTTCTACTAGGCAATCGGTTTGGCCGGGTTACCGCAGATTTTTAGGAGAAATCATTGCTTTTCTATATATATAATAATAATATAATAATAAATGTATGTTTTAGATAAGTTTTTATGATTAACTTTAAGAGTCGAACCTCGAACCACTTGTTAAAGGATCAAGCTTATACTTCAATCAACTACATATTGGTATATTTTGATTTGTTTGAACATTAGTAGTGAAATGAGACCTATTTATTTTTAAGAATAATGATAACGATTAATTAGAGAGAGAAAGAAAGTACTTGTATCTTCTGTTAGTAATTCAAGGGAAGGGCGTGGAAATTGAGCAGAAGCAATCTGAACCACCTGTGCTTGTCGTGATGATGTCATTGAGTTCTGGATTACCGTTCCCATTTTCTGTAAAACCAACAGAATATTTTCACTTGATGAGGAAGCATTTGAATCAAATAACATTTTAACCAATAGTTACACTTAAAAGTGGATTTTAACATGTGAATCATACTTGTAATATTAAAATTCGAATTCTAAAACCTTAAAAGGATATTACCTAATTACTGCACCAATCCAAAATTATGAGACCATGAGTAACTAAATGTAAAATAGCATCATTACAAAGTTTCAAGATTCTTAGATTAGTGTTGAATAATGAACAAATTCGTACGTTTGAAAATGAAATATGGTGAGTGGTGTTAAAGAGAACTTGGTGTGGTGAGGCATCATTCTCATAGGAAACAGCTGAGGGCGGCTGTCCCCGATTTTTGTCTTATATTATACCATAATCATGGAATCAACTTGCAACTGGACATGCTACGTGTATGCACCCAGTTAGCTACCATTCTCTTTCATTTCACGAGCAAAATAAAATAAAATAAAAACTTTTTGGCAAATTGACTTACAAACAAACTGCAAAAGTCTTTGCAATACACACCTAAAAACTTTACCCCATAATCACTTATTCCATACCTGATTTTCAAGTCTGACAGAATTTTCCCAACCCTTGCCTGTTACCAAGATTGGTTAACTTCACATATATTTTCGTCCCCTACCTGGCACTGTCTTTGCTACTTCATTTGCGAGTTATAAGGTAGTTTGGTAGTTTGGGAGAGAGAGAGATAGGGTTTGAAATGATAAGGTGGAGGTCATGGATTCAACTCCCCCATAACATAAAAATACTAAAAATCTAACATTTGTTTATAAAAAAAAAAAAAACCCGAGATTGGTAAACAAAAAATTCAGTGTATTATAAATATATATATATATATATATATATATATATATATTAGAATATATTATAATAATATTATAATTTGATATGGTTATTGTAAAGAGAAAAGAAGATATCAGATTAATTATCAGGGATTTATGTAATACATAACCTCATGAACTTGTATAAGCAGGAAGAAAAAGAAAAGAAAAACTAAGAAAGTACCCAGAGAAGATTTTGGAACTCTATTTATTATGTGCAACAAGAACAGATATTTTCAAATGGTTGTTGTTGAAGAGTTATTTCCACCATTTCTAGCAAAAAGGAGGGCAAGAGAAAAGTAAGAGAGATTATGAATTAGAGAAAAAAAATAGGGTGATGAAACCAAACTCAAATAGTGGAGACGGAAGGAACAAAAGAAGGAAGTAAAGAAGCTAAACAAGAACAAGGGGATTTGGATTCTCTCCCGCGGCTCTTTTTTCGGCCTCCATCTAGTTTCTCTTTGTCTCTTGCTTAATTTCATTTTCTCTTTTCATTATTTGTCTACCCTCTTTCTATTATTTCCATCTTTATTCCTTCTGCCGCGAAGGAGGACCGGAGAGAATCCAAGTTGAGAACAAGGTTAGTAAGAATGAGAGGGAATATATAATTCATGGGAATTAATTATTACATCACGAAGAGATAAAACAATAGAGAGCTGATGAACGAAGAGATACCAGCTCACCTTTATATTCTTAGGACTGCCGTGAGATTGCTTCCACAGAGACAGCTTAAACCCACAGTGTAAAATGCTTTGGGAGCTTTTGCATTCATCAGGTCTTGTGAGTGTCAATGCCATTGGGTGTGAAGGGACTATCAAATCAAATATATATTAAAAGAAAAACAGGACCTGTTATCGTTATTGTTGTTATTATTATCATGAAAATATATTAATATTTACCTTAAGGATTTAATTGGTATATACTAACAGTATAAAGTTTTTTTACACTGTCAATCAATCAGAAATTGACACATCATTATAAATCCTTGGTTCTTATCCTAACCACCTTAAAAGTCATCAATTTCATGATTTCTGATTGGTTGTCAGTGTAAAAATCTTTACACTGACAATACATAGAAATTAAACTCTTAACTTAAACATATATTTTATTTTAAATTTATGTTCATCTTTTTTAAAATTCAATTCTTATTACATTTATATTTTATGGAGGAGAGGTGATGGTAATTATACTGACTTTCTCTTAAGAATGATAAGTGTCATTTTGAAGTAACATGGATATTGTTAACTATAATTAACGTTAAAATTTAAGAGAAATGGGAATAATTTTGCATAGTTAATATATTAGAAAACACTAGCACATGTGACGGTCATGATTTATTACTTTATTTTCCACACCTTGGGTTGGGTCCTGTCATTTGATATAACGCTCATGATTTATTACTTTTTTTGGTGCTCAAATGATTTACTATTTTATTTCCACACCTTTGGTCCTTTCATGTATTGGCGCTTTGTGTTTGAGCTGCCTCCCTTTACCACAGTTTGCGGTCGACCGTCCAAGACCAAATAAATAATGAAAAGCTTAGATGCTGTTCTCTACGTACGATTAGGGGTGGATGGTTAGGCCGAGCTAGGTCTTGACAGGTCTGAGACTGATATGCAATTTAATCTCAGGGTCTGAGTCTGACTTATTAGCATGATATAGTCCAATTTTTAAAACCTGATCATACCTACCTTAAAATTGGTCTGTCCCGAAAGTTTATTTAAAAGCGTACTTATCGATAAGAATTTGGGGTGGTTGGTTAGGTAAAGTCCTCCCCAAAGTGATGACTTTAGAATCCAAATCTGGGTCATATCAAGTGAGAGGGTCTTTTTTATGTGAAGCGAGATGATTAAATCTGGGCCATACAACCATACATGAATAGTTAAGATTAAAAGTTATTTCATGGTTTTAAATGTCACATGACCACTTAAAAAAGTTACTTGACTTGACTTCGTAGTTTAATCTGTTATACATGTCTAATAAATGAACTATTACACATATCCAGTTGTTGTTGATGATGAAAAACAACATTAGGAACCTTCTTTATAATATCTAAGAGTATCTCTAATGGTGTAACTCATTGGAGATGCTTAACTTCACTTTTCATGGGTCCTATAATGTCATCTCATAATTTTTTTTATAGTATACTACTTTAAGGAACTCTAAGGACCCGTTTGATTTGTTTCCAGTTTTCATTTTCTAATTTGGATGATAATTACAACTAAAATAATTACAAAAATATCACATTGTTTTCATCCTGTTTCTTATTTCCAAAGATTTGTATAGGAAACAGTGAAAACAAATAAAAAGTAGTTTTCAGTGTTTCCTGTACAAATCTTTGGAAACAATAAACAAAATGAAAACAACATGATACTTTTATAATTATTTTAGTTATAATTATCTTTAAAGTCAGGAAACAAAAATAGGAAACTGAAAATAACTAAACAGGCCCTAAACTCTAACCAAATTCCTAAGTGAAAAAATAATTTTTTTTTGTTTTGTTTTTGTTTTTGTTTCCAAATAATACAATTCTTGAGAGATGTCTAAATGGGTGGTACAACTTACTCCACATCTTTATTTATATTTACTTCCATTTCAATTTATTTATTATAAAGCTGTTAAATATTACAATTCTCTCTTTTCTATTCTATTGGTTGTCATTATATATCACAACCAATTGTTTATAAAAGCAACCATATTATACAACATCCGCGTCAGTCCACTCTAAACTTATCCTCAACTTTATGGACCTCGTAGAAGTTTTGTGCCATAAATAATCTGACTACTGTACAACAACATGCTGAAATTTAGGGATGAGCATGGCAGAGTTATGATGGGGGGTATACTTGTCACTTACTATATCCTAAATTTTGATAGAGTCAATTCTCTTAACTCAAACTCGTCCTTAGACTTGAAGAAACCAATCATATATGGGTTGATTTCAGATCGGGTTGAAATGAGACGGGACCGGGTTGACTCAAAATTAAATAAATTCTTTATAAACTAATTTTTTGTGGGTAGGAAAAAATATTGTCACATTTCACAGTTCACAATAAAACAATTTATTCTCAAAATTTATTTTGTTTTCAATAGTCTATCTTTCAACCTCATGTGTACCTTATTCTATTACATTCATAGTTCACAATAAAACAATCTATAAGATATAAAAGCATACAAAAAATGAAAGGGAAAATGGTGAAACTAAAAAGTTGTTGTAGTAAAAGCAAAAATAAATAACATTGGAACATTGAAGGGGTTACTGTGTATAGTGAAACAATAGGTAAGTGAATGGTGAAAAACAAAATAAACTCCCCCATTCCCCACAAGTTTCTCATAAGATGAGAGAGTAAAAGTAAAAGAATGATTTATACTTCTTTAGTTCTTTTTTATGCTTTGTTTGTTAGAGTATAAAATAACAAGAGAGAAAACAAGAAAAGAGAAAAGGAGCAGAAATTGCATTTTCTCTTGATGGAGGATAAAAATAGGAAATAGATAACAAAATTGGTGGGATCCACCTCAATTTTTTTTCTCGCCAGGTGAGAAGAAATTGGAAGAGAAAGATAGTGTTTCATGTAAAATGACTTTTGTACCATTCTTTTTGGGTTCTCATTCAATTATTTAATAAATTTAAATAAATGAAATTAAATTAATCATTAATTAAATTAAATTAAAATTAAAATCAATCAAATATTTATATTAAACTAATAAATTTTATTAGTTAAAATAGCTTAAATCAATTTAAATTATTTGATTATTTAAATTAACTTAATTAATAAAATTAAAATATTTGTATATTGGTTTTTTAGTTAAGGTTATTATTGTCTTTTTAAAAATAATTACATTTCTCTCTTCTTACTTTCTATCCAACCAAACAAATGGGAGGGAGAGAATACACTTCTTTCTCCTATGTTTCTATCTTATTTCTCTTATATCAAACAACACATCAAATCTACTCTATTTCTCATCTTTTTCTCTCTTCTCATACTCTTTCTCACCACTTTATTTTTTCTCATTTTCTTCTCACAACAAAACAAAACATTAGTGACATTGTGTTAAACATAAGTTAGGAGGGATATAGGTAGGTGAGTTCTAGGGTGAGCAAGGAGTATATGTTGCTCACGGTGCATGACCTTTTATCACCATTAGATTAAATAGTTCCACTAAATTTTGTCATACACTACCACACCAGATTATTATTACTATTATTTTATTATTATAATTATTAGTATTATTATTTTATTCCCTTTTCTCTCACTCTGTGTTCTCTCTTCGGCGGCCATCTCCGGCGAACAAGCCTCCGGCATCGTTTCCACCGGTGACCACCCCAGTGAGTTCCCCACTAGTACCGGTTAGTTCTCCACCCGCTCCTCCCCCAGCATGTTTATCTCCACCTTCACCCGCGGCGGAGTCGACCACCACGCCCAAGGTTCCTGCTGAAACAGTGAAACCCACTCCGCCCTAAGCCTCGTCCCTCTTCCTCTCCTTTCATCTCTTCCCTTCCCACGCTCCCTCTGGTTAGCTATGGATCTGTAAGCGGCGGATCTGTAAGCGCGCGGCGGCGGCGACGGCCGTGGGTCTCTGGATCTGTAAGCGTGCGGCGGAGCTAGATGAGCAGCGAACCTGGAGGAGCGGCGGATCTGGAGGGGCGACGTCCATGGGTGGTTGTCGATGCGGCGAAGAAGGTGGAAGATGGTCGAATGAGGGTGGAAGGTGCGCCGAGCGTGAATCTGGTTCGATTTGGTGTCGGTCATCGATGTTGACTTGAGCCACTCGAGGATGTGGTTGAAGGAGGGCCGAAGGGGTGAGGGCATAGGTGCCTGTGGGAGTTGCAGGGCCGAAGGGGGAGGCGCCGCCGCTGGGAATGAGAGGCATGGAGTGAGAGAGAAGACAGACAAAAAAAAATTTAAAATCCAGTGTGGGAAGTCTATTGTGATATCCTGTGATACTTTTAATCTAACGATAAAAATAAGCTCTCTCACATGAGAGATATGAGTAGCTTATGCACCCTAGAATT
This sequence comes from Echinosophora koreensis, assembly GCA_035048595.1. Classification (NCBI taxonomy): domain Eukaryota; kingdom Viridiplantae; phylum Streptophyta; class Magnoliopsida; order Fabales; family Fabaceae; genus Echinosophora; species Echinosophora koreensis. Next base: position 6,979,745 of record JAPCYP010000004.1, read on the forward strand.
TGCCGATATAGGTAAAAGAAGATTTTTATTATATTGGGATGAATCCAAGTCAACCCAAACCTAACCCGTTGTCGGGTTACTAAATGAGATATGTGTTTGTCGTTTCTCTTGTGTGAGTTAGGATCTGGCTCAGCTGAACACTATGGGTTGAGCCCGGTCGGGTCGGGTCGGGTCGGGTCGGGTTTTGCTCACCGTTGCTGAAGCTTGAGTTCCCCAGTTCCTGCACTATGGCTTGACACGTGTCAACAGATTATGGCCGTTGCCTTCCCCCCAAAATTTCAGACGAAGCTGCGACTTGTGTGGATGTTGCATGTGACTGGGGTTACTGTGCGGAGGTAGGATGAGCCCTAAATTATATGATTGAGAACCGATTTTCAGATGAAGCGTGAATCTGAATGCGCGTTTGAGAAGGAAAATTACTATTCTCTTTCGGCTTCGTCTTCTCGCTCTTAGATAGGAAGCAAATGCCAAGGAAGGAGCAAAGGAGGAAAAGTGTTTGTATTCTTATGCACCCAAGGTGTTTGAGAAATGTCCAAAACAGATTTTTTTCTTCTTCTTTTATTATTTCTTTTCACGAGTTTCTTCTCATTTTATTTCTATTCTTGGTATTAGGGACTTCAACTTATTTTTAATGCTTAGAATTTGTAGCATGACAAGCAAGTGATAGTACATGGGCAAAGCTTCACCAAAGGGTATGGTTGATTTATCTTTTAGTGTGTTCTTTTTTGTTTTTGTTTTTTGGTTTTTTGGTTGTATTACTTCATAGTTCATATTATGTAATGATAATGGTACAGCTAGGAAAGATTCAATTGTTCTTTGAAGAAACTAGATTTTTTGTGATACTTTTTATTTTATTTTTTTATACTAGTTGGAATGTTTTATGCTTTTACTTTTGTTAGAATGCTTCATTCCTTGGTTTCCTTTACTGAAATATCTTTTCATGTCTCTGGGGGGTTGTAGATTTTTTTTTTTTTTGGGAATAAAAGTGAAGTACTGAAGTCTATCACATTTGCAAAACATAGGGTATGATGGGATGTTTAAAAATAAATGATCAGAGGAAGGATTTTAAGTGAGAGGGAAAGTGACCAAGCCAATGAGGTTGTATTTGACACGATATTATTTAGATGAGGGATTTTAATAGTATCCATTTGAAGTGTACACATTGCTCATATACTGTCATGTGTATTTACATTCCGTGGTCATACACTATTATTTGTGATGAGAACATAGTGTGTGGAACAGTGTTCATAATTCAATTGTTAGTATCTACTAATACTTTCTACGTAAGTTGCTGAAGTTTTTAATTACGAAATGAAATGTGAAAAACGGAGTTGTGAAGGTTTTGGTTATTTGTTTCCATGTATCATTTGGTTTACCTTGAGTGTTTTCTTTTGTGTTGGAAAAGAAAAAGGTGAAAAGACAACAACCCACATAAAGGAGTGTCAACAAAAAGAGACCTTCAGTGAGTTTGTTAATAGAGGACTCTGCAAATGTCATTTTTTTCTGACATTTCTGCAGATGAGATGAGCTGGTCTTCGATTTTTTTTCCATTCTTGTTTTTTATTTTTTTTATTCACTCCTCCAATAGAAATGGATTCAGGGTAATAATCCCCTCCTAAAGCTTTTCTCCATCATTCTCAACCTTCCCCTCTCCTTTTTTTTCCTTCAATTTCTATATATTTGTTCAAACTTCAAAGTAATACCTGCTTCAAATAATGTTGTATATAAGCTATTATTTATCTAAAGCTTCCTTTATTTGAGTTCCTTTCCTCCTCATTGATATTTGTCTGAGTTACTTTGTTTTTAATAAGCAGAGGATCTTTTACTTTAGTAGCTAACATATAACTCTTCCTATCTTTGTTTAAGTGACATTCTTTTGTTTACTTTCTGAGATTTTAATTTAGTGTTTTTTGCCCTTATGAAACAAGATGAGTGTTCTAATATTGCCAAACCTTTTTAGGATGATTCATCGCAAGTTGTGTAGTCTGTTAACAATACCAAGGTTAATTAGGTATGAAGTTAATGGGCTAATGATTTAATTACTTTGTATTATTGATCTTTTCATTGGATAAAAGTAATAAACTACTGATTCTTAATTAATTTGGTATTATTTCCTAGAAAAATAGCAAGTATAGGCACCATGAACTCAGTTTTCTTTTTAATACAAAAAGTTTTTATTTAAAATCAATACATATGTAATCTTCTTTATATGGATCTCCGCCTGACATATGTTTTTTGCCTTCCTTTTTGTATTGACTTTTGATTTACGATTTAGTTCTTCATATTTTTGTAGTGGTTTTCCATTTTGAAGGTGGAACTTTTCAATGGTCATAAGGATCCCGTCCCCTTTGTACACTGGATGTGAAGTGTTTCGTCAAGTTCAGGAGCTTTCCACTAAAAAAAAAAAATCCTGCTTCAGCCATGAACTGCAACATTGATTGACCTCTTTGGGGATCAGGTTTTGCATTATTTCTTCTCCAATCCCATTGATTTCTGTGGTTCTATGTTTATATGGTACTGGAAGCATTCTGGAAGAGGATAATTTAAATACATATTTTCAATGTTAAATATATATAATTTAAATATTCAAATATATATTTCCAGGCTATCTTCTCCTTTCCAAGCCATTTCGTACACAAGTTTGATCACTAACTTCCAATGTTAAATAGTTAAATATGTTCTACTGATTGATTTTCTCACAAGGAGTTGTCCTTTGGGGAACAGAGTAATACTAATCCTCTTGGCAGTTGAGGTTGTTAGTCTTTTGCAGCTCAAGGCTATGTATTGCATTGGTTTTTGATACAAAATAATTGCAAACTATATGATTGAGTTATAGATGCAAATGTTGAAATGTGTTTTACCTATAATATTATTTTGGTCCCATTTTTGTTTATCAGTTCAGTCCTTCTTCACTATTTTTTTATTTATTTTTTTAAAAAACTAGTTCATATCCATGTGTTCCAAATGCTTATTTAATATATTCATGAGTTGTGCTTGAGTTGCTGTTGCATATTTTTGCTCTTGGGTTGGCTATGGGAATTTCATGGACCTGGATTTCTGGAATTAGTAGGTAATCAGGATGTAATTTCTTATCCTCATGTGCATTCTGCACAAAACATCATAAATCCATGTAAAATCTGAATTTTATTACAGAAACTTCTAGGCAATGAACAACAGAAAAATAAGCATCGACCAATGCAATAGTGCTATCCTCCCCTGTTGTACACTTGTACTTTGCTTCTCCTCTCTAATAAATTTATTTTTCTATATAAAATCAAATTAAAACAAAGCCTTTCAGAATATCACTTATAGAAACACCACTAAAAAGTCATCGCATCTAATGCCACCATTCCAGCATCCGTATCACCCCTACCACCACTTCTTGGGTTCAAATTGAGCAACAATAGCATTTTTGTCTAAGTAAGTATTTGTCTGTACTATTGATGTCAATTGATTTGCGCACCAAACCATATATTAGTATAAGAGTTTACCAAATTGTCTTATCCGGTATCATGTCCTCTTGTACTATCCTCCTATTATATCCTATCCTAACCTTAGCAGATGCAATAGCAAAAACTTATCCTAAAAAACTCTACCATTTATTTCTAACCACCAGCACAAAAAATCACACATTGTATACCTCCAAAGGGCTGTTCAATCCCTATTCCTCATGAAACCTTGAAGACATAAAAGAAATTTATTGCAACATTCTAGATAGATCCAAATTTCACTAAATGATGCCAACATGAAAAAGATAGTGGGATAGGGAGTTACATGTAAATTTGAAAAATCAAGATGATATTAATTATCTCTAACCAAACACAACAGTACATAAATTGAGGCAGGTGGTTAACAATCCATAATCACATATGAATTCAAACCGCCTTTAGAGGAAACAAAAAACGGAGCTTTAGCTTAAAATCACAGTACACATGTAAATCACGAAGACCACTGCAGCAGCATCCGCAATTAGAATCATTTTTTACTATCTGTGTTTGCAAAGTTAGCAAGACCAGTATCATGAAGTGGCCAAGTTAATGCATGTTTGAAGATTGAACCGAAGCTTTTGCTATCCGGTTCCTTAAATGCACCCACAAATATTGAAACTGTCTGTATGGAGGTGAAGTAAAGGGCCAAGAGCGCACCAAAAGTTGAGATGCCCACAGTCCAGCTGGTTAGATAATAATGAACTAGTGAAGCTCTTGTTTTTGCATACTTGCTACGACAGTACTCATTTGCCTGGTTCACCACTTTGTGCAAATAGGATTCATTCATATCAGGAACTATTTCTCTGGTAATGTTGTTGATCAGTTCAGCCATATTCTCATCACTGCCTAAAGAATGACTAAGCACACCTTTATGATGAAGATGAGCCACATCATCTGCTGAGTTGATGAGTCGATTGAATAAGAACACGTAGGTTGTCACATCTGGGTTGCATCTCTTGTGGCACTTCTCAAAGGCCAACATGTTTCGCAACACAGTCCCTCTATGATCATTGATGTCCAGAGCAGGGATGTAAGTTCTTTCGTTAATATTCCCCACTTTCTTCCAAAGGTTACATCCAGAAGTTGCTTATTCTCAACTGCTTCGATCTTCACAGCAGCCTCTTTTAGTTCTGTTACAGAGCGAATCATGTGTTTCTGAGTTCCTCTTGCCTCTTTTCCCTCCAGTTTGGGCCGAATGCTGGCTCGATGAAGATCAAGTAAGTGTTCTCCTCCAACCTCATCAGCTTTCTCGCATGCTAGATTGTTGTGTGACTTGATGAAGAATGGAACAGCAAGAGCTTTCAGACTTATTATGCCTAGTTGTCCAGGAGCAGGACTGTTATTTGTCAACTCAAACAATTTGCTCATTACAAACATTGGAATCTGGTTTTCAAGCATCATCAACTCGCGGCGAATGATAGGTAGCATCCATCTACTGAGATGAGGGTCTTGTTTGAATACGTTCATTGATGTATCCCTGAAAAGCTGAATGAGGAAAGAACCATCAACTAGCATCATCTGCAGAAATTCATCACTGCTGAGCTTGACTTTATCCTGGTAGTATGCACGTACCGTGTCTTCTAATTATAACCCCTCCAAAGCCTTGAAAGCATCCTCTAATTTGTTTCCATTGACACCATTTGGATCGAAGAGGCAGCGAAAGAACTTCTTTTTCAGAAGTTGCATGTTTTGCAAATGTGGCTCCATAATGGTAAGGACCAATTGAGATGTTGTTAGGTATGAATGCTTTGGGTTCAGCCTGTAGTATGTTTGGTGGGATCCTGTATATGCACACAGACTCACTTTCTACTTGGCTTCCACTTTCTAACTCTTTCCTAATAAGACCTTTCCAATTTGAGGTTCTTTCAGCAGTGCCATGAAATTTTCTTCTGCTGAAGTTCTGAGATGCCAATCTAAAGTGCTCCTTGCACCCCATTCTTGTATTAATCATGATTTTGAATGTCATTAACCACTATCATAGAGATGAGTAACTCATTAATCATTCACTGAGCTGCATTAATCATCCATTGAGTTGCATTAACTAAGCTTTTGTACATATTAACCAAGTTATTGGTTAACGAGATACTCATCTAGTATATATGTATCCATTAACCAAGTTCAATATGTCAATAACCATAATTTTGAACGTAATTAGCCATTAACCTTCATTGAAAATTTGTTCAAAAAATGTTCTATTTTGGTGTACAGATATCATTATATAATGCTTTTGCTTTAATAAATAAAAAAAGTTTTTATTGAAAATTTAAATACATATTTTTTAATGTATTAAATATATCAATTTAATATAAATTTTCATTAAAAAAACTTATTTTTTTTCTTTAAGCATTTTCTAAATATCATTTAAAAAAAAAAACCATTGTCTAAATATGAGACGTACAGGAGTGAGCTTTTAATTTTCTTTTTAATTTATTTTAAAAAGAGCAGTTGAATCGTTGATAGCTAGGTAAAACTTATTAAATTTCTTGGCCAGATAAGTTAATTTCGTACAGCTATTATCTCCACGTCTTTGGGCTTCTTCTGTCATTTTATAATTATGCTTTTAATACGGGTGACGAAAACAAGCTCGCATAAGCAAATGCAGTCATGCTTTGCGTCAGTAGTTGCTCTCAAAGTTAATTATGGGGAAAACTTTTTTTTTTCTTTTAAGCACGGTGAGTTCTCACCATAAAATTTATTAATAAAATAAAAAAGAAAACAACATCAAGGGATGTGGAAAACTCTTCAATTAAAGTCTTTTCTTTCTTTAACCCCAATGGATGGGTTGGTTTAGTGGAGCATGATATGATATTATATGTGACAGGCTGTAGGTTCGAGTCTCTACTAATCTTCTTGGGGGGGTAAATGTAAATTCCTTTGTAAGTACTTATAGAGCTCAAAGGTTTTTTCTACATTGAATTGAGGCACCATCCTCTCATCCTAAATTTTATTTCATAACGAAAAAGTCTTTTCTTTTTAGATGAAAGTAATATATATTATCAATGTTTTGACACGTGTGTTTTTATTTTAATGACTAAAAATGAGAAACAATAATGATGTTGATTTGTCAAGATATAATTGAATATTTGTGTAAAAATCCTTTATATTGATAATACATAGAAACTAAACTGTTACTTTTTTTTTTGGCAAATGTTTAACGAATATATTTTTTTTTGGTAAAAGGCTAATGACATACAAAAGCATCACTATATGGAAGGTATTCCAACTATGTTGGCATCCCAGACCCTATCAATCAATTGCAGCACACAAAAAAAAAAAAAAAAAACAAGAAAAAACATGAGGGGACTAAAGCCAATGCCAATGGAAGAATCAATAATCATCTAAATCTATAACTAGGAAGACCTAATCTATTTCGATAAAAGTCTTCACTAAGAAACTTAGGCAAGAAATCCCACCGGATAAATCTACGACTAGCTAATCCATGATTAGCTAATTTATCTGCACAAGAATTTCATTCCCTAAAAATGTGAGACACTTTAAATTGCATTTTTTTTTACAATAAATAATGCAATTTTTCCATCTATTTCTCAAATTTCATGGCACCATAAAATTAGATGAAAATGCATCAACCACAATCTTAAGTCACACTCTAACCAAAGGAAATGCCATCCTCTTTGGCATGCAGCTTCTAAAATGTTTAAGGAATTAAGAAAGATTAACTTTTATTAAAAGAGAAATGTTATATTCTCTAACAAATCCTTCTACCTTCTAAAAGTTGATACACTTTACATGTCAGATATTTTGTCTTCTTTTACCGGATATTGCTACAACATTACATAACTATAATACTAACCCTTGGATTGGGGATGATGGATTGGGGGTGATGATTAAGTAAAATTCTCTCTAAAGTGACGACTCCAAAATTCGAACTCCTAACCTTACAGGTAAAGTTCGCACTTCTACTGAATTCAAGCATTGTTTCATATATGTTAGATTTGTATAACATCGGTTTTTCTAACCTGTGCAATTTTGCACATGTTAAGAATCTTAAAAGAGTAAATTTACATAGGAACTTATACATTTTATATTTTCAAAACTGAAATGCTTAGTTTTCCAATAAATAGTTGCTAATTTTGAGTTTCTTAACCTATGCAAAGTTGCACATGATAGAAAACCCATATAACATTAATTAATCTTAACCTTTTTTAACATTTTTTCCTTGAGTAGAAGGATATGATATTTCTTATTATAGATTAAAAATTGTTCATCCAGCAAGTAAATGACTGTTATGCCATTGACTTCAACGATATCTGGCTGTTATGCTCATTTCATATAAATTATTTCTAAGACCAAGTTGGTGGCCCATATATTTTATAATAAAAAAAGTTGTTGTCACTGAGCACAAAAAAATAAAAAAGTTGTTGTTGTCACTGGTGCCATAGAAACAAATTTTCCCGGGTTGATTTAGGCTCTGTTTGATAAAAACTAACTGATAACGGATAAGCTAGCGGATAACAATAGCGGATAAATTAGGGGATAGCGGATAGCGGATAAGCTAGCTGATAGCGGATAGCGGATTGGATTTAAAGTGTTTGGTAAAACTAACGGTTGGACTAACTGATAAATATAAAATGACATAAAATGACATGTTTGCATTTTTTTATTAAATTATATGTATATATATTATTTATATTATTTATTTTAAAATAATTATCACTTATAATAATTTATTTTATTCTAAATTATTTATGGTTTATTAAAAAAAATATTATTTATCGTTTAAAAAATTTAATTATTAATTTTTAATTTTAATAATAATTTTGTTTTAATTATTTTTAATAAATAAAATGGAATAATAAAAATAAAATTATATATTGATTTGATTTTTATATAAGTTTTATTTTTTATAGATAAAATATATTTTCCATTTTTTTATCTTAAATATAAATCCAAATAGCGAAATTAATTCTTATTTATATACTATGTTAAATGTTAGTATTTTACTTTATAATCAAGGATAAGTGAGGAATTTAATTAAGATGGTAGGGATAAAAATGGAAGAAAAAATGAAACGCTATATGCTATAAGCTCAAACGTTACTTCAAGTAGCGTCTGGGAAAAACGCTATGCTAGTGAAAAAATGCTATACGCTAATTTTAAAAACGACTACCAAACGAGGCTATTTTTTCATCTGCTATACGCTATCCGCTAAATACTAGCTGATTTGGCAAACCAAACAGTACGTTGGTCAATTTATCTACTGTTATGAATTTATTACTTAATTTTCCTCTCACTTGAAATTTTGGATAATTCTCCTCAAAACTGAGTTTGAGTGTAAATTAAAAAAGTATAAGTATATTTATCATTGATTAACTAAAGTGGGTTGAGATCTTAATCATCTATAATATATTCAATTAGGAGTGTTCATATATTAACGAGAGAAGTTGAATCGATAACCTCCTTATTACTTCAAACGAACCAAACATCATCTCGCTCCCCAAACCAACCCATCCACCTTTTTAATTCCCTGCCGGAAAGATGTATTACTCTTACATGTAAGATACCAGGTTATAGATAACTACAATGAAACTAACAAGATCATAACTACAATCAAATTAACAAAAAGCACCTCCGACTCTCGAGATCTACTAGATCTGAACAGATATTAAAATTACACAAAAAAAAAAAAAAAATTTCGTGGGGCTGCCACCAAATTAGAGCAAAAGGAAATATGAATATCTTAACCTCACTAAAGGAATTTGAAAAACAAAAATGATATTTTGTCACAAAATATCGACATCAATACGGCGACATCATAAGTGTTGTAATGTAGCTGCACTATGCGGCACTGTAGCGTTTTTTTTTTTTTTTTTTTTTTATAAAGTTTTTTTTAAATGTTTTTTTTTTATAAATAAATTTTTTGGTTAAGTATGTTTAAATATCTGGTAAATTCAGTTCATTATCTGGTGAATGGGGTTTTTTGAGAAATAAATTTTTTGGTTAAGTACGTACAAATAATCAGGTACAAATGTCTGGTGAATTCAATTCATTATCTGGTGAATGGATTTTTTTGAGAAATAAATTTTTTGGTTAAGTATGTGCAAATATCTGGTGAATTCAGGTCATTGTCTGGTGAATGGGTTTTTTTGAGAAATTAATTTTTAAAATTTTGTGTTAAGTATGTGCAAATATCTGGTGAATTAGGTACAAATATCTGGTGAATTCAGTTCATTATCTGGTGAATGAGTTTTTTTGAGATAAATTTTTTGGTTAAGTATGTGCAAATATCTGGTGAATCAGGTACAAATATCTGGTGAATTCAGTTCATTATCTGGTGAATGAGTTTTTTTGAGAAATAAATTTTTATTTTTTTAAAAAAGTCAAATAAAAAAGAAAGAGCTACAATAACGCTACAGTAATGCTACAGTTGCTTTACAGGTAGTGCTGGTGTCCTGTATGATGTCGCTGTGCCTGTGTTCAAATATCACGCCTGTTTGAAAAATGAAGATAATATGAATTGTCTCTTAACAAACACAATAGGACATAACTTGAGGTAGCTGCTTAACAATATATGCCAACGAAGGTTGATCCAGCTGGTAAGGATTCGGTTTATAACCCATCCTAGTGAGCTCCCAAGATCCAACTCACCTGAACTTTTAACAGGAAAAAAAAAAGAAAAAAAAGAAGCTGCTTAACAATACATAAATCAAAGATATGAATTCGAATCACTATTAGAATCATTTTTTGCTATCTGTGTTTGCAAAGTTAGCAAGACCAGTATCATGAAATGGCCAAGTTAATGCATGTTTGAAGATCGAACTGAAGCTTTTCCTTAAAAGCACCAACAAATCCAGAAACTGTTTGTATAGAAGTGAAGTGCCAAGAGCGCACCAATAGTTGAGATTCCCACAGTCCAACTGGTTAAATAGTGATGCACTATTGAAGCTCTTGTTCTTGCATAATTGCTACTGTAATACTCATTTGCAAGGTTCACCACTTTGTGCAAATATGATTCATTCATGTCAGGAACTATTTCTCTGGTAATGTTGTTGATCAGTTCAGCCATCTTCTCATCACTACCTAAAGAATGACTAAGCACCCCTTCTGAATGACGATGAGCCACATCATCTGCTGTGTTGACGAGTCTACTGAAGAAGAACATGTAAGTTGTGACATCAGGGTTGCATCTTTGGTGGCACTTCTCAAATGCCATTATGTTACGAAACACTGTCCCACTATGATCATTGGTGTGGGGAGGGTGCGTTTAGGCAGTGTTTCAATAGGCTTTTTAGTATAGCTGAATGTAAGCAGGCTTTGGTTGCTGATATGGGTTTCTGGAGGAATGGAGTGTGGTGTTGGAGATGGGAGTGGAGGCGTCCTCTTTTTCAATGGACTTCAGGAGACTTTACAAAGAGTGCAGTTAAAGGAATCAGTTGATGATAAATGGGAATGGAAAGCAGAGTCGACGGGCATATATACAGTTAAGCCGGCATACAAGGCAATAGCTGGTGGAGGGGGTGTGAGAGACAACTATTAGAAGCTGTGGCAGGTGATCTGGTTTTCTACTGTGCGGACGATTTGGCTGAGTCGTAATCAATTGGTGTTGAAGTCTCAAGCTATGACAACAAAAGAGATTGCAGATGCAGCTATTTTAAAGGCTTGGAATTGGATTAAGGCAAAAAATTCAGGTTTTCAATATCCTCTGTCATCGTTTTTAACATAATGAAGGTCAATGTTGTATATTCAAGTCAGCTATATGTGAAACAAAGCAAGGTAGTTGCCTCTTGCCTCTTTTCAATATCCTCTGTCATGTTGGCTAATGAACCCGAGGAGTTGTTTGCATCTGAGATAAGGATTTGTGTTGCAGTATGTATGGGTCTTTGTTGAGTTGAGGATTCCTTTCGCAGGGGGCAGATTCTTCAGCTGATATTTTGATCATTTTCTGCTGCTGTTATGTGTTGCTCACCTTGCTGCTTCTTGCAAGAATTTCACAGTAAATTTGTCTTTGTGCGACTGGCTTAGAATTGAGTCATGACTTGTGGCTTTCTTTTCCTTTGTCTTGGCTGCTGCCTTTATGCTTGTGTATTGTTTGTCTTAGCATCTCTTATGCTAAGCTTTTTGTTTAATTATATTCATTTGGCTTTCCAAAAAAAAAAAAAAAGATAAATCCTTGAAAAGCTGAATGATGAAAGAGCTATCAACTAGCATCATTTGCACAAATTCGTCACTGCTGAGTTTGAGTTTATCCTGGTAGCATGCGCGTGCCTTGTCTTCTATCCCCTCCAAAGCCTTGAAAGCATCCTCTAATTTGTCTCCGTTGACACCATTTGGATCGAAGAGGCGGCGAAAGAACTTCTTTTTCAGTAGTTCCATGTTTTGCAAGTGTGGTGCACCATAATGGTAAGGACTAACTGAGATGTTGTTAGGTATGAAAGCTTTGGGTTCAGCCTGTTGTATGTTTGGTGGGATCCTGTATATGCACACAGACTCACTTTCTAAAGGGATTTCACTTTCTAATTCTTTCCTCACAAGGCCCTTCCAATTTGAGGTTCTTTGAGCAGTGACATGAAATTTTCTTCTGCTGAAGTTCTGAAATGTGAACCTAAGGAGCTTATTGCACCCCATTGTCGAATGAGAGCAAGTTATGCTGTTCTCTACACATACCTCTAATCGTTTTTAACATAATGAAGGTCAATATTGTATATTCAAGTCAGCTATATGTGAAACAAAGCAAGGTAGTTGCCTCTTGCCAAGTTGTCCAAGATACTTCGGAAGGTCATTTTTTCTGCTAATCAAGTGTGATATTTTTATTTTAATTCAACTTGCTCTACCTCATTTACTAGATTTCAACAATTACTTTTTAAATTTTTAATTTTGTGAAAGACTTCACCCTTGATTTTATTTATTTTTATTTTTGTATTTGGGGTTCTGGAATGTGAGAGGAATGATGTTAAGAGGTTGTAAATCATGTTGCTGGTAATTTTGTCATAAAGCAATCACCAAATTTGGATGGTAGCTTCTTTGAAGAAATTGTATGCTAGAGTTTTATATTTTGCACTATGCCAAAGAGCTTATAGCTGAAAAGAAAGAGTTATGGATTTTTTTTTTTATTTAGCTGTAAGCCATTCGATGATTAACTTGATTCTATTTCTTGTACAAATGAGCAGGCAGGCATATTTACTCATGAGGCAATTAGGCAATTGCACTTTTATCTTAAGTGATTAGCTTGATATGACTTTTCAATTTAGTTTTGAACTCTGTGTTCTATCTTCCATATGTCTGCAATCTCTCTGTCTCTGCTATCTTGTGATTTAATTTATGTACTTCTAATTTTCACCAACTCTATCTTACCCCCCCATGGCTAATTTTACCTATATTCGGTGATGTTTTGTTGAAAGGCCCAAAAAAGAATCAACTACAAAAACAAAACTACGTTGAGTAGAACGCCCCTCAACATTAGCTAAGAGGCGAGACACCCAAAAAAGGCCTCTTACTGGCCCAGAAAAAACTGAAGAAAATGATGTATGCCGTATTGTCTAGGGTGCATTCAACTCGCATTGAAATACAGACAAGAAAAGTAACACTTGACAAATTCCAAACCAAGTTCACTATGATTGAATTCTACAACACAAATATTTTTTTTAGCAGAAATTACATTTTAAGCTTTTAGACTTTCATCACTTATCACGCAATTTTTATAAACTTTAAATTTTTTTTTTTTTGGGTGCACAAAACTTTAATTCAAAGTAAAAATGTTAAAATTTGTTAACTTTAACGTCCCTATGCCCAAAAAAAATATAAAGTTGCAACAAAATCATGACTAAATTGTAAATTATACTTTATCATCATTTATGAATTTGAAATCCTCTTTTTATTTAGTCAATATAATGAACTGAATTAACCAAATTTCTATCGATTAACCAAGATGTCAACTTTGGGTGTGCAAATATCATTACTCTTTCTCCATCATTTACAACAATCAAATAGTTACCTGTTACACAGAACGGGTTACAAGTTACCCATGCTGCAATACAAGTGTTTTTTTCCCCCCGAAAAGGCAATACAAGTGTTATCTGTGCAGCAATTGTGAAATATCATGATTGTTACCTTTCTTTACTCTATGATGTTTGCTACAAATCATTACTCCCTCCGGTCCTTATTATAAGAGATAAATGACTACTTTTTTTTATCCAAAATATAAGAGACATGCATGTATTTTGACAAATATTAAATGCTCATTTCCAATTTTACCCTTATTTATAATAGGGTTTATATTTACGAGACAGTACAGCTTTCAATACAAGTATGTTTGTTCATTAATTATTGAAGGGTTAAATTTGTAAATTTATATGAATATTAATTATAAATAGCTTATTTCAATACATTTTCTTGGTCTTTATATTTTAGGGTTTTGACTCTTATATATGGGACCAGAGGAGTATTTCCTAAGAAAAAGCTTTTCTTTTGGGTACACAAGCAGTTATACAGCAATAAAATATATCACAATTTTCCCTATCATTGTCATCTTCAAAAGCATTCTTTCATCCATCAAACTCCGTAGTTAAATTGGAACGTGAAACTCAAGAAAAGGATTAATTAAGACAACTTAGAAGAACGAAAGGGAAAGAAAATAACAGAAGAACACATGATTAATAACACCCAATATTTTTTTTTTCATATTTTCTCCTATATATAAACCAAGAATTTTACAACTCTCTTTGAGTAATTCTCCCATATGCTTACATACACACAATACACATTTCTAACTACTGAAACTCGTGAGCTGTATTTTCCTCCTCCTTCAGCATATCACCCAACACATCAAATTTTTGTTTTCTTTGTGCAACATCAAGCTGAAGAACGCAGCGAATTCGTACCCTCCCCGCGCACGTTATCAAAGTGCGCGGCAGCTGTACCCGAAGCCCAAAACAAAACCCATGGAGGCGGAAGGATCCAGCTACAAGGCCCGAAAGCCCAACTACAAGCCCACGTGGGCCAGGCTTTCTCCCTCTTCCATCCTCATCATCTTCTTCTTCGCAATCCTCGCACCCTACGCTTTCTTCAAATTCTTCCTCCCCACTGATTATTCCACCGGAATCTCCGCCTTCTACTCCAACTCCACCGACGTCACCTCCACCGTCATCCTCGCCGCGGATGATTACTCCGCCGCCGGAACCACCTCCGTCAAAGTCTTCCTCCACGACCTCCCCCGTCGCTTCACATATGGCGTCATCGCCGGCCACTCCGCCGCCCGAGGTCGCCGCCTCTCTTTCTCTGACGAAGACGACGTGTCGTCCTTCAAGTACCCCGGCCACCAGCACATGGCGGAGTGGTACCTCTTCACGGATCTCAACAGACCCGAATCCGAGAGATTTGGGTCACCGGTGATCCGAGTGATGGACCCGGACGAGGCGGACCTGTTCTACGTGCCGTTCTTCTCGTCGCTGAGCCTGATCGTGAACACGGCCCGACCCGGGGACGGGTCCGGCCCGGTTTACAGAGACGAGGAGACCCAGGAGGCGCTGGTTGAATGGTTGGAGGGGCAGGAGCACTGGAAGAGGAACAACGGGAGAGATCACGTGATAATCGCTTCGGATCCGAATGCGCTTTACCGGGTCATGGGTCGGGTCAGGAACAGCGTGCTTCTGGTTTCGGATTTCGGTAGGTTGAGGAGGGAGCAGGGGTCGTTGGTGAAGGACGTGGTTGTGCCGTACTCGCACCGGATCAGAACCTACGAAGGTGACGTTGGCGTCGAGAATCGTAACACGTTGTTGTTCTTCATGGGGAATCGGTATCGCAAAGACGTAAGTTTCATTCTATTTATGTTTCAGGTGTGTTATTTGAACACCTGGTTGGGACACCTACTTTTGACACCTGGTTAATCACGTGTAAATACTTGGTTAATTCAGTTCATTATATGGTTAATGGGTCATATAAAGCTTATTTTTTATTATCATGTAAATATTTGGTTAATCACATGCAAATATCTATTTAATTCAGTTCTTTATATAATTAATGAGTTACCATGAATTAACCAAATATTTGCATGTGATTAACCATATAATGAACTAAATTAACCAAATATTTATACCGATTAACCAAGGTGTCAAAAATGGGTGTCAAGTTTGGGTGTTCAAATATCTTTTCTCTTTATGTTTAATCCCATTTGGTGTCCTTTGTTCATGTTTCTCTTCATATTGCATGGTTAGATTATACTCCCTCCGGACCTAAATATAAGCAACAAAATAACTACATTATTTGGACTTAAATATAAGCAAAAATAATTAAGTCAACACTATTAAATGTTAGTATTGCAAAAATCAAGAAAATTAACCAATCAAACTAATTCTCCATTTACTTTTCCAGGAGTATTGCATATTCCCTAGACAATTAACTCTCTTTTTTACATAAATCAAGATAATTAAACTAACTTAACTAACTTTCTTAATATGTGTGAATTTAGTTTTTTTTTGCTTATAATTAGATCCGGAGGTAGTAGTATCGGTTTCGGATTTGGATCATGTTTTCTCTCATGCTATCATTTATGCTCTCATGTTATTGAAGAGAGAGATATAAAAATAAATTAAATCTACCCACAAATAAAAATAAATTTGTCTCTGTCTTAAAAAAAAAAAGAAAATAGTAGAGTCCACACTTCAAGTTTGGACGTGCACTTTAACCTACAAATCATTAGTGTGTTTGGTTTCGTTGTGAATGTCCCAAATGGACATTTGGACCAATGCTAGTCGATTGAGACCTAACCAAACACACACGAAATGTTTGGCAAAAATATGATTAGGTTGTGATATGAACATCATTTTGGTCTAGGGCCATGGCTTGAGTTGAAAGTGGTGAAAATGTTACTTAGGTTGGTTAAATTCCTAGTTTACTTACAGTATTACAATCATACTAATAATCATCATGATCCCATTAAACATGCTTTCAACATTTCCTACAGGCAGGTTTTGGTATGATGAGTTTGCTTTGTTTGTATTGAACTTTATCCAAAAATTGAGACTATATATCTATAGTTACGGATATGTTCATGTGAAATATCAATTCTTAGCAATTGGCGCAACAATTGTTGTTTGCTTTTATGAGTTTCCTTTATATTAGCAATAGTCATTAAAATGGTAATGGGTACTGCCGTTCACTATCATGTGGATTTCAAGAATGAGGAAATAGTTTTATTCTGTTTTTCCCATTATATTCACTTAAACTTTTGAGCATCCTATTATTGCAGTGTTGGTTTTATTTTTTGTGTGCATATGATCTAAAACTACTAGAATATTGTCTTGATACGGATACTTTATTCGGGCATCTTCCATCCTGTTATATTGATTTGTATATGTCCTCAATTCCACATCTCTTTTACAGGGAGGGAAAATTCGTGATATACTCTTTCAAATCCTCGAAAATGAAGAGGATGTCATAATAAAGCATGGAACACAATCCAGAGAGAGTAGACGTGCAGCTTCACATGGAATGCATACATCAAAGTTCTGTTTACATCCTGCTGGAGATACTCCTTCGGCCTGCCGACTCTTTGATGCTATAGTTAGCTTATGTGTTCCAGTGGTTGTTAGTGATTATATTGAGTTGCCTTTTGAAGATATTATAGACTACAGAAAGATTGCAATTTTTGTAGAATCTGCCCTTGCTGTAAAGCCAGGGTATTTGGTGTCAAAGTTGAGAGCCATTACTCTGGATAGGATCCTGGAATATCAGAAAGAGCTAAGAGAGGTTAGCATTACTGGCATCATTTATTTGTTTTTGCAATGAATTCTGCCTGTGTTGCTTATTTATTGCTCTGATATTTAAGATGGAATTTAAGTTTGAGATGTGATTGAGCGGTTATAAGGTTGGCTTGGTGGTTAGGGTGAGTGAGTTAAGGAGTGGAGTGATAAGAAGGTTGAGGGTTCAAATCCCACCCACTAACAAAATACTAACATTAACACTAGCATTTGTCTATCAAAAAAAAAAAAAAAAAGTGTGAGATGTGATTGTCCGTGGAAAGTATGACATCGAAAGAGATTTTGCATCATATCTTTATATATCCAAATAATAATATATAATTGGGGTGACATGTTTACTTTATCATATTGAGTCTCCTATATTAATTAGTTTAGTTTTACGTTGTTAAGTGTATGCTAATTTCTCATTGATTTCTCTTGGCAATGTATGTGTTTAACTTGTGAAATTTGATTGGAGCCTGTTACCTTTGTGTAAAACATGAGTCTCCCTCCTTGTCAGAGCATCTGGTTCTTAAATAATTGCAAAAGTTCTTGTTATAAACTTTCTGCTCATTATGGCACTTTGATTGATATTTTCGTGATTTGTTAAACAAATTCTTTGTAGTTGTTGGACACATAAGACCTTTCCTGGGCCTCCGCCTATTTTCTTAAGCTCTTGGGAGAATTTGTCTTGGCATGATATCAAAGTCTCTAGCCAAGTGGTCAAGAGTTTGATCTTTGTCATCTTCATTTTTCATAATTAAATTAAATTAAATTTATCCACAAGGTAAAGTAGCCATTGGTTTATTCTTGCTTCTATCCTAAAAGGGTTCTTGCCTCGATGTGGTGTTTTAGATTTCAGTAAAGTTTTTTTGACAACTCTGAATTTACACCGTATAGGACAACTATCTTGGAAAGCCTGTTGTGTTGTTGGATTTAGTGAAAAAAATCAATAGAAAGTATAAAAAGAAATCTAAAGTGTATAATTATACGGTGGTGTTGTTGATTTTTTGTTGTACAAATAGCATTGCTCTTTAGATTCAGAACCATTTCCTGGCCTCCCCTCCACCTAATAGCTAAAGTTTTGAGGATAAATGGAAGGACAAGAGTTGGGTATAATTTCATAGGTACATTAGGTGTTGTTTTCCATGCTCATCAATGAAAACACATAACATGTGTAATAGTTATTACATATGTCCTATTACCATTGGAAAACAATACCTAATGTATGTACCTATGGAATTGTACCTAAATGGAACTAGAACTAGTGCCCTAGATTCTCACTGCTTTTGCCCTGTATCTTCTTGTATTACATGCATTGATGCTTCCACTTAGCTGCTTAATTAAAATATCATGTTAGGTACAAGTGGCTCCAATTTGTTTAGCTAAAATAGACTTCTGTTTCATTTTATCTAATATTTCTTCTATATTTTAAAGTTATTTCATTTGTAGTTTATGATTTATACATAAGGAAAAAGAGAGAGAAAGGAAGGGTATCGAGTATGCTTCTGCTTGACTTTTCGTTGTTTCAACAGGCATTAACTTAATTTATATGGTTTCAGGTGAAGCAATATTTTCAATATGGTGTACGAAATGGAACAGTTAATGAAATCTGGCGCCAAGTTGTGAAAAAGTTACCCTTGATTAAACTAATGATCAACCGTGACAAAAGGCTGCTGATAGAAGAACCTGACTGCTCTTGCATATGTGCAAACTAGACTACTATTGGAACCTTATAGCACCTTATCCAAACAATGGGATTTGACATCTAAAGCTTGTTGCTCTTTGGTACCGAGGTTATGGAGAATTTAAATTATGCTACCACTGGGGGGAAGAATGGCTCGCGTCTGATACATCTTGATGCTGTCTGACCCTTGTTCCTTTCAGAGGGTTCTTACCTGCCATGGTACATGGTAGCCCATGTTTAGTTGTTTTAGGTACCATACGGCCGAGATAAATTTATGTATTGAGATGAGCCTAAGACAATTTAAATTATAGTGTTATTGAATTGTACATGATATAGAATAAAGTCATATATATTTTTTTTATTTAATACGATCTCTCTTCTTTTGTTTTTAATAATTATTGTTATTACTAGGATAGCTCTTGCTGCTGCTGTTTATTTCATTTAGAGAGAGCATAATACTCATATTTTTTTAGATAGCGTGAGTACTCCTTCTATTTGTGCCACCATTACTAGGATTGTGCAGGATCACTTTTTTGATACTCACAAGTTCCCTTTTTTTGTGTGTAACCATTGGTGGCAAGACGAGTGGGAGTTACATGCCTTCTCGTTTAGGCTTTAGTTTTCGTGATTTTAGGGCTTGCCTTTGTTTTTTGTTGGCTTGCGTGTTGTTTGTCATAGGTTGGGGCCTGCATGCCCTTTTTTTTTGTGACCTCAGTGCCATTTTTTCTTGAGGTATGCCCCTTGTAGATATGTATTTTTTTTATTTTTTTTTTATAATATACTTTTCTTGCTTACCCTCAAAAAAAATAAATAAATAACATGTGTGCGGTAAAGATTGCACGTTTACTTGAGGCAACACAGCCACAACCATTGGTTATATGTGGTATATATCATAGATTCCACCACCTAATATAATTTTGATTTCATGGCTCAGTGGCTGTATGTATACTCGACCCATACATTTTTGTTCTCTTATTTGGTGGACGCACTTATTTTCCCTTTCAACTTTTAACCATGCAACTCTGCTCCTCAATCTGCTTAACAGCCAAGGTTCCGGTTCGCGTGAAGTCTCAACTGCATACGAACTCAACAACCGTGAAGGACCCCAACTCCATTGGGGTGGTGCCTGTTCCTAAGTGGTCCCAGAAGACAATAACTTTGCCTCCCCAAAAGCGTGGTTGTCATCTCATCACTTCTAAGGTTCGTGCAGCTGACATCAATCATGTACTGATGTTCATGAGCCCCACCGCCCACAGTTTTCATTCTTTATAGAACCATATAACTATTTCTCTTCTTATTTGGTTCATGATTAATACATGATGCCATAAGCTCATCCGCTATCAGCTAGCTTATTCACTATCACGTAATTTTTACCAAACAGGGTTAAAGTTTATTGAGCTTAGTTTGAGCCATTCAATTACGCCTTAAACATATCTTGGTCACTCTAGTTTTAATGTCAAAGAGTTAAGTGTAATAATAACGTAAATCACGACAGAAGCTGGTGTTAATTCGAAACAAAAAATGCTAATTACACTGATCCTTCAGTGTAAATAAGTCAAGTTCAATGTAATTTTCCTTAAAAAACAACTAATCCTATGGTGGAGAGACTTGAGCACACTGTAGTTTTTTTTTATCTTATGTGTAAATAGTGGATTTGTGGTGGTGGGGTTTCTGTGTTTCTTAACATTTTTATCTTGTCATAAATGCTTTGATATTTTATTTAACCATTGATTCAGATAGTGACAGAAATCCAGCAAGACTTGTCTGGATTCAAATGTGGCCTTGCTCATCTCTTTTGTAAGTATATATTTATGTAAATTGTGTTCCCCTATCCTATTATGTTCAATTTGAGCTGCATTGACTGAACTTCTAATGAGAAATGTAGTGCATCACACAAGTGCTTCTCTTACCATCAATGAGAATTATGACTACGATGTTCGGGATGACACAGAAACATTCCTTAATAGGATTGTTCCGGAGGTAAGTCTATTTGTATTTTCTGGTTCTTGCAATATATATAGCAACATATGAATGTACTCTTATGACAAAAGGACTTGATATGAAATTTCCTTGTGTTGCACAGGGGCCGTCTGCACCTTGGAAGCACACTCTAGAGGGTTAGTGTTAGTTTTCGATTGACCAAACCAAGGGGCATTCTTTGATATATTCTGATTTCCTCAAATTGTGATTTTTTTAAGTTGCTTATATTTATAGTGATCATAGTTGGTGTACTAACGAAAATTAAAATGGCGGGGATCTTGGACTTCTGTCAAAAAAGTACTTTAGTAATCTAAATTAGCTGTGATTTCAAGCTCTAATAATGTGTATTAATGTGCAAATTGGTTGATATTTCTTTAGGTCTCTGTTTCTAGAAGAAACATATCCTTTTTCCTATCAACTGCATGCTTTTCTTCAGCTGCAAGAAGTTTGCAGAAATTCTAATAGAAGATTAACTTCTAACATGTTTATTGTTGCTTGCTTGCATCTAATTCTAATGTAATATCATCAGATATTAAGCATTAAGCTGCTGTTATATTTCCACATATAATTCAGGTTTTCCTGATGGCTTTTCCATTCTTGCCTATAATCTTGGTATATATATGCCGGGCTCATAAAATTTTCCTTTCAGGCCCAGATGACATGCCAGCACATATTAAATCATCGATGTTTGGCTGTGCACTCATGTGAGATATATATAGTTCACGTTCAAATTGATTCATTTTTTCAGAAATATTATCAATATATTAACATGTCTGACATCTTGTATTTTTAGGATACCGATCACGAATGGAAAGCTTAACATGGGGACATGGCAGGTAACAAAATTCATTTTGTAATGATTAATTCAAAATGTTCTAGGTCGATTGATATTGATAACGTTTTTTTACATTGAACTCTTTCGACTAATTTTAGTGCTTATGCATATCATTCTGTTTATCAGAGGTTAGATTAAATTACTTTATCATACGGAAGGTGCTAATAAAGAGCTAGAAGCTACTCGTTTGATTTATAAAATTCAGATATATGAATTGCTAACTATGTTGATATCAAGTTTGATTTTAATTAAAAGAAAGCGAGCATTTGTAAAAGCATGAAACTAGTATGATATTCTCTGCAATGCTTACACTACCCTTCCCTTTCTTCACTTGATCATCTCTGTGTCACTTTGTGTAAGAACACTTGGATTATTATAGTAACAAAATTATTAACATCTTTTGTTCTTCCATCATGCTTAAGGGTATATGGCTTTGTGAGCATCGTGGTTATCCTACCTCGCGCACATTAGTCGTCACTCTTAATGGAATATGAGATGCTGATACATGGTTGAGGGTTTATGGCATTACCTGTATACTTTGTATATTGCTGTTTGGTACGAAGAAAAATTCATACAAATGACGTACGAATTCAAACAGCACCCCTATTTGTATTGCGTTTTATAAACCAGTGAGGTCTATATTTGTTTCACTGTTATTTGTGATTGGTAGAGCTGGTTCTGTACATGATTTTTGTCAAATTATACCATACAGCGGTGCTGATATACTTTATGCTGTATTAGCCCTTTACTTCGGTGTTGTTTGAGCACCTTGTTGTAGACGCGACTGTAAAAAATCATTATTCACTATTATTTCCTTAAAGAATGTGGGTGATATCTCTCAACTCGGCTGGATAGGATAGCTTAAAGCTTATCAGAGCTTCTTTATCGATTTATGTGAAAAAAATAGTAATTGAGTAACCTTATAAGTAACTTATTAACCTTCAAAAGCTATTGTTAGCTTATTTTATGAAATCAATTTTTTTTAGCTTCTTAGAAAAATCTTGTGTGATAGCATGATCAAAAAGTTGTTTTACACACTTACGAGACAATTATATTCTAATCATAATTTGAAATTCTATGAAAATCAAATCCTTTGTGTCGCAACTTTAACTCACGATTTTATAGATCTTAAAAGTATTTTAGGGATATATCCAAACACTACATAATTTAATTTAAAAGAATCTTATGACAAAAGCTTTTCACATAAAATCTTCCTATATAATCTTAAAAAGCTGTTTATCCAAATGAGACTTGATACAATGAAGTAATGAATGCATGAATGAATTAAATTGTTTTTGTCAAGCCAACTATTGTGCTTAAAATACAATATCAGTAAATAACTAACTTGTAACTAATCGTTAACTTTTTTTATAGGCCAAAGTTAGTTTTTATATTAGTATGTTAAATGTTAGTGGGTAGGTATCAAATGTTTCCCTCCTTATACCTCCCAACCCCTAATCGCTATGTCCCTCACCATTAACCAGCAAGTTATCCTTATAATCCCTAATCACTAACTACTTCAACTAATTATCATCTAATACAATTATATCTCTAATACAATATATGTACTCTGTTTCATAATATGGTATGCATTGTACCAAAAAGAATATGGTATGCACTGATCATATCTACCCACACCTAGATCAATTTGTGACACCCGATGCTGACGAGAGCGGGGAGTGGTCGTCGACACAAGAAGGCGCTCTTGGCAGGCGTCTAGGCGGAGGACACACGAATGAACCGATTACACACTTGAATGATGGGAATCTTGAGACTGTGCAGGTATGAGACTATACAATTGAGGGTGACTTATATGAATTGATTGGTACTACTTATACCAACAAGATGCATCTTCTTTTCGAGAGTCCATCACTTAAGAACTCCACAGTTAAGCATGCTTAACTTGGAGCAATTCTGGGATGGGTGACCTCTTGGGAAGGTTTCCCAAGAAGCGTGTGAGTGAGGACAAAACATGCTGAAAAGAGTCGTGTTGGTTTGTGGGAAAAGTTGTCTCTCTGTAGAGCAGCCTGAGATGTTACACAATCCACCATGTATATACAAGACAACATGTTGTCAAAAGCAAAAAGTTTTCCAACAACAATTTTCGTTAGTAATCTAATCAATTGGATCGATTCGGATTTGTAATTTTTTTGTCAGGAAATGCGAATCAAACCAAACCATTAAAAAAATGGGCCAGTTCAGTTCAGACCCGAAAATACTAAATATTAAAAAATGTACATATTATAAAATATTAATACCTATATAAAACAAAATATAGTAACTATTTAATTATCAAAATATTAAAACATATATGAATATTAAAATATAATAAATATAAAATATAAAAATATAGTAATTGGTTCGATTCGGTTTGGTTTGGTCCGGTTCCATAATCCTTGAATATGAAAATCGGACCAATTACTATCGGGTTTGATTGGTTCGGTTCGGACCTGGACACCCAAAAAAATCTGAACGGATTTAATTGGTTTGGTTCGGATTTTCGGGCTCATCGGATCAATCCGAACCAATGAACACCCCTATTTTCCATAATTTAAATGCGGAAATTTTATATGCTTCTGCATTTTATACTCAATCATCCTTCTAATGAAAAAAAAAATTATACTCAATCATCCTAATGTCATTACTTCGTACAGGAGAGAATGGCATTCCTTATAAGTTGAAATAAATTTTGAATTTACTAAATTATGTTTAAATTTAATGCAAAATTCATCATTACTAAAATATATTTTGAGATGCTTAAAATTAGGTTTAATTAATCAATAGATCCTTGAATTATTTGAGAATTTTTAAATAGGTCTCTATTCTAAAAGTTTGTAAGTGGATCCTTGAACCTGTAAACAACTTGTAATTGGGTCCCTATACTTAAAATATTTGTAATTGGATTTTTTTTTTTTGGATACCTTTTGTAATTGGATTTATGAACTTATAAACAATTACCATTTGGATAGAGTTAGATTCAACTATTCTAATATGCTCATTAATTAAATGTTTTTATTGATTAATTAAATGTGAACAAACAAATATATAACTAATTAAAGGTGAATAAAAGTTATTCAATTGAACCAACATAATGGGCTCGGGCTCTTTAAGCAAGTGATCAAGAGCTCGACTCTTAATTCTTGTGTATGGAGAAAATTTTGGTTGAGATGGGACAACCCTTAAACGCCATCCAAATCCTCCAATAAAGATACTTCTTACGTTTAAAAAAAAAAAAGGGAAAAGTTATTCAATCGAAGATAACTTAGAGTATTACAATCAAAATATTAATAAAGTGTATAAATAGATAATTAAGAGAGGATTATCAAAATGTCTTCATTGACGTTGATTCATTGGCGACCAGCATTTCTTGCATGCCTAAATCCGCCTCTCCCTTTTTTTGATGGTTAATTTGAAAAAACACACGAAACCCAAATCTTTGAGAACAATAAATTTAAATTTTAAAATTAATAATAAAGGGTACGCTCACGACCAGAAAAAAGTTTAAAGGTAAGCTATATGCCTATATTTATCCATCCAACGCCTCAAACGACCAACAGTAAAATCTTTTCTTTCTCTTCAATCAATTAACTTTTTGACTGAGGTCACCATATTATATACAGTAAATACTTTAAGGCACTGGTTAATTTTTTTTTAAAAATAATTAAAATTATGAATTAATATATTAATAAGTGTTATATTTAGTTTTTATTTTTACTTTTTTAGCATTGGTTAGCAAGAGACCATATGGAGTATTATAGAAAGGGAAAAAATCAGAATTCAGAAGTATAGACCTCAATGCATAGTCAATTAATTTATTCCTTGTTTGTCATTATTCCTTCTCATCCTCATAGGTTTTGCTCTCCGACAACTCCCCGTTAAAGGTACAGCGTCATTTGTTAGTTACATGGTCCATTTTTCGGGTCTTTAAATTTTTTGTTCATTTAGTTTAAAATAATGGATGGCACCTAACTCTAAGAAGATTTGTGTAGTTCACGAAGAAAGAGGGAACAAAGAAAAACGAGCATGGCCTTGCAGTGCCAGTAATATGAATTCTCATGCATTGAAGACTGTTCATGCTCTCCCAGCTAGGGAAGTTAATGGCCAAAGGGTCACGTTCGACTGTTTAGTTCTAAGTTGCCGAGAAAGTGACCTTTCTCATCCAACTTCCGTGACCATAGTGGAAGCAAACTAAAATTACCATTCATTCATTTAGCACTCAACAGTTGTCCTGTCTTATGCCTCATGCATGCATACATGTACATGCACAGAAGGTTTTGCTAACCAGTGTCTAAGGTAGCGTTTGATACAAGTTTTAAAAAAGTATTACCGGGAATGTTGGTAAGGGAATAAAAGTTTCTCATGTTTGGTACAAGTTTTAAAAATATATTCTCAGATATAAAACATTCCCGGGAATAAAATTTGTGAATAATAGTTATAAACTTGAGAAAACTTTATTCTCCTGTGTGAATGTGGAAAAGAAATATTCTTGGGAATGTAATTCACAGAAATATAGTTTGTCAGGGAATAAAATATTCCGGTAACCAAACGTCACCTAAGGGCATAGATTAAAGAATTAAAAAAATAGAAACTTTACATTAAGAATTGTGACTTTTAAACTTTGAAAAAATGGAATACACTGCTTTTCAATACATAATCTCTACTATTTTTTAATCTTTAACCAATGTTCTTAGGGTACTGGTAAGTATTTTCCTTAAAAAGTAGTTCTGTTTTAGCACACATTGATTTCAAAATTTATATGATTGCTTGATCATTTTGATGAGATCGTTTTCAACTTATACTTGTTCAATATAAAACTTAAAAAAGTGATTTCTTTTACCATCTTTACGAAGCATAAGGGTCTTGATTTAATTTCCTCACCGCTTAAGAAAATGAAGTTACATCTTATTCAACAACTTCACCTCGAATTGAAAGAGACCTAGCTTCCCGTCATACGCTTCCATAATCTCTCTGAAATGACACTTGTTATCATTTCCATCTTAATTAATAAATAGAGTGAAGGCCCAAAGTGATCCTGAAAAATTTCAGAGACCCATTTTTAGTCCTTGAAAAAAATAAATTACATATTTAGTCCAACAAATTTTCTAACGCGGGACGCATTAGTCCTAAATTTAGTTTCGACGTTTATTTACTAGTCTATATGTCCCATTAACCATTATATTTGGTCCATTAGTGGTCATGCAGCTATGACAAATTTCCGTCGTGAAAATTAATGAAAAGTGGAAAAAGTGCATGACTTTCAGGTATTTGAATTTTAAAATTGTACACGTTTTCACTTTTTATTCGTTTTCCATGAAGAAAATTCGTCATAAGCAAAACATGACCACTAGTGTGCCAAGTACGATAGTTAATAGAACACGTAGGTAAGTAAATAGACGTTGAAACTAAATTTAGGGACTAGTCTATCCTATGTTTGAAAATTTGAGGGACTAAATATATAATTTATTTTTTTAGGGATTAAAAGTGTGTCTTCCAAATTTTTGAAGGATCAATTGGTGCATTCAATCTAATAAATATAGGATATTTGGATGAAGCACGCATATTGAACTGAAAAATAAAATGATAAACACAGATATATAGATGTGGTTGATAAATCATTTGTGAATAACGTGATGTTTCAAGGAAGACACCGAAGGAGTTCTAGAGAGACTAGATAGATGAGAAAGGCGTTATACTATATTGGAAAGCAATATGAGAAAAGAGTAAGATTAAAAATGAGAAGAATATTCTTTAAAAAAAAAAAGAAGGGAAAATTAACATTACAAGCCGGCCAATCATTTATTGACGCAAGATTGACCAATATTCCAAGACAAATAGCAAGAGATCGGGGGTGGGGTAACTCAAGTGGTTAGAGCTAAGGGTTTAAGATATTAAAAGTATGGGAGATCTAAGTTCAATCTTTGATAAAGGAGAAAAAATTAACAACATATATAATAACATACTAACATTTGTCTATAAAAAAAAAAATAGCAAGAGATCAATGTATCATGATGATTGATATTATGAAAACTTTTGTCCTTCGATCATGTTTATGCCTTTAATTAAGTACTGTCATTTGTCTGTATGGCTGTATGGCCTGCTTATAACTGCATCGTGACAATGGTTTGGTTTTATGTGTTTTAGTTTTTAAAGGAAACTAACTAGAAGATATGTTAAATAATATTATATTATCTACCAAAACCACCATCGGCATCAGTCAACCCTCGTCGATACTCGATAGTATGCAACTCAACTATGCATCCATTCCGTCCACTATAATAAATAAATAAATTTAACTTTGTGACTCATGTGAAGTTGAAAACCCTAAAATACACTAATCAAGGAAATATATTAAAATAAATTAATTATAATTAATACTAACATAAATTTCCAAAAACACCCCTTTTAATTTTAATTAATGTTCTGATGGTCTATAATTAAAGATAGTAATTAATAAGGGTAATATTAGAAATTAACATTTAATTACAGTGAAAAATGATGCATATTTCTTATATTTTGGACAAAAAAGAAGGACCATCTGTTTTTTATATTGTGAACCGGAGGTAGTATTATTTAATATATGGCTTAATTGCACTTTTGGTCCCCCCAATTTTAGCCCATGTGCGATTTTGGTCCCTATTATTTTTTCCGGGCACATTTGGTCCTCTAATTTTTTGAAAGTTGCAAAATTAGTCCCTCCATCCAATTTCCATCAATTTGTGTCCTTCATGGCAAGTTCACCTAGATTTATTTATTATTTTAAATAATAATTATTATATTTTAAATTAAAATTTTAAAAACTACAAATTTAAAAATTAAATTTTTAAAAATTTTAAACATTAATTTTTTTTATTTTAAAAAAAGCCAAATCCCTAACTGTAGCAATCAATCCCAAATCGACCCACCCACCCACCCCCTCACTCACTCCCTCTCCAACCTTACCACCACATGTCACGGTCGCCGCCTCTGGTAACCCTCCGCCAGAACCGCCCCTCCCTCTTCCCCATTCTCCGCGCTCACCTCCTGCCGCTGCTGGTGTTTCGGCCACCGCGTGCTCCGCCATAGTAATATAAAAATGGCAAATCTGTTATGTTATCCTCCTCCATTATTCACGACATTTGATATAGCAAAATAATTGTTGATCAATGGAAATTTCTAGTAATCCTTGCAGAACCAGTTGAACCTTGCTCAAGAAGATCTAACGATGGCGGAGCATGCGGTGCGGGATCAAGCTTCCATTGACCACCATCTTCGTCGTCACGTCCTTCAATCCGCGTCACAGCGCCAACCACCAGTGACCGCTGTCTCCAGTCTCTACCTCGCCGTCATCGTTAGCCAACCACCACACCATATCCATTTCCCCACGTCGTCCCTCGCCGCCACCGTTAGTCCGGAGCCACCGCTGCCATACATCGCCGCCGCTCGCGTCCTCTGCTTCACCGCCATATGTCGGGCCCAGTGCAATTAAGCCTTTGTATATATATTATTTAATTTTATGAATTATATAAAAAATGCATAATCATCATATAACGAGAGTAGATTATACCCAACGGATAAATCAACTATTTTGTTTTATTACCATAAGAATTTTCTTTGGTTTATATTATGAACAGACGATAATAATTTTTATAAGTAAAAAAACATATTAAAAAGAGTATAAGAGGTATTTTCACTCATATACAAATTAAAATTCAACAAATATCAAAGTTAACGACAGTGTCTAATTCAATCAATAGAGCTCAAACACCAATCTGAAAACATACACCGAGCCTCGCCATAAACCAAGACCATGAACGAATTTTTACAACATCTTGGACCAAGCAAATGAAGAGTATCCTCTTGAAACATAATCTTATTACGCATCAACCAACGACACCAAAATAATAGCATGCCAAAAGATGTGACCAAATTGACTAAACCACTCACCTCTTAGAAGCTACCATGTTGAAGGTAGTGTGCTTGGCCGCCATACACACAGAGACCCAGCCAGGGATAAAAGAACAGATTATCTGAGTAGTCTTCATCTTGCAAAAAATAGAACGGACGATAACATGCTTCTTAGTGTTTGCAATGAGTAAATTATATAGACCATACTGTACAAAACAAATAACAACAATTGATTAACATTGAACTTCTTCTTCATTCAGTGCTGTTGTTAGCTAGTGATGAGTGTGTGGAAATTTTTTAAGTTTGGTGGCGTGAGATTAATTTCGATTATTCTAAAATTAATGGTGGTTTTTTCTTTTTCAAAAGCAGTGTGATTTAACTACTGCTTCATATATGAGTTAGGCTTTTATCAATCCACTGTTTATGTGCAGTTAATAATCGGGTTTTTTTCTTTCAAGATCCTCAATACCCATAAATCAAATCGAATTTCAACTGATATGAGCAGAGTCGAAAAAATTTCATTTAAGAGGGAAAAGCTCTCTCAAAACATAAGTGATTGTTTACTTTCCAGAAACATTTCACTTTTCATTTTCATTTTCTAAAATCTATATTAATTTTAAATTGCTACCAAAAAGATAGAAGACTCCTACAATAAACAATTGTGACAAAGAGAAGAAGAATGCTAGTTAGGGAGAATGCATTTCTGGAAATATTCAAAATTTCAATATAGATTTTAAAAAATGAAAAATAAAAATGGTTTTAGAAAATAAACAAGCCCTAATTTTTTCATTCATAAGACTTGAATCCGAGACTTAATGAAGGAGAACCAATCTCTCAGCACATAATATTTTTGTTGGTATTATTTTATGTTTCTTTTCGGTGGCTTTCCCTTGTTGATAATGTCCATCTTCACTTTAGAATTTAGATAGATGGTCTAATATCCTGTACAAAAAGGTACAGTTTATTTATGCAACATTAGGTTTGGTTCTCTGTTTGTCATATATGTGTTAAAGTTCCACCTAAATCTGGACTGTGGCAGATGGAACCGTTTCTTGCTCGGCATCGGAGTCTTCCAGCTTTGCAAATTATAATTATAGAGCAAAGACTTCCTCACTTCCATGAAGCCAAAGGCCCAAAGCTACCTGCCAACTTTTTGGTTTTCGTAACTTCATGATTAATTTAAATTCCCAATTTTATCTCAAAAATATTAAGATACTGTTTCCACCATGTGCTTCATAGTTCATGGTTATAAAATGGTTCTTGCTACAAAATGTCGCAATCGTTCTGGTTAAAGAGCAATAATTATTTTGAGTGAAATAATGAAAAGTAATATGGTTCCTTGAAGCTTATTGTAAAAAAAAAAAATTATGGTTCCTTGAAGAATTAAGAAATCAAAAGAAAAAAAAATAATGAAAAGGGTTTCGTCTGAGCTGCACCACCCACCAGATGCAATGGTGCACCCACCAGATGCAATGGTACACCCCACTCAAATGATATATCACAGCCCATTCCTTTTGCCACTTATGTTAGTCAAAAAGTCAAAAGTGGATTGGACTTTTCAAACAAATTTTGTAGTCAAAGTTGTGTTTTATTTTTTATTTTTGTATTTTGGAATCAAATGTATTCCCCTTCAATTTTTTTGTCTGTTTTGAGTATTTTCCCTCCGCCTCACCATCACCACCGTCGGGCCACCCCCACCTTCCCCCCACCACCACTGACAACACCCTCCCCTCCCCTGGACCACCAACAAGAGGGATCCCAAACCAGAGCCAGTACCACCACCGACAGCATTGAAGACCAAAAGCCAACGAATCTGAGCCAGTACGACCACAACCTTTCTCAGAATTTCTTCCATTTTTCCTTTCTAAACACAGCACCTCACTCTTCATTTTGCTCATCATTTTCTTCATGCTCTTCCTTTTTATTCCTTCTTTCTGTTTCACATCTTCCCCACAAAAGAAGGGCACCGCAACCCATCAGGCTTCTCATTCGTTTCTAATCACAGCACCTCACTCTTCATTTTGCTCACCATTTTCTTCATGCTCTTCCTTTTTATTCCTTCTTTCTATTTCACATCTTCCCCACAAGAGAAGGGCATCGCAACCCATCAGGCTTCTCAACCTTGAAATAGATCCAAAGCTCCACCGTACATTCACCGAGCCACTTCAATCTACCAGATCGCTATCCACCTACTGCAACCACACGCATTGGCCGCTTTGGTCGTCAGAGACCCTTCTTCTTTGGCTCATGAGCGAACTAGCTTAGATTTGTTGGCTCTCGACGACGTACGTTGGCCCAAGAAGAAGAAACCTCAGATCTGTGTTGCTCGAATCTGATTTGGGTTTGGTTTGTCATGGTGACTGGCATGGTGGCACGGACTTCGGAGGCCACGGACGGCGGTTGGTGGTGTTGGAGTCGAGGAAAGAAGTTTTGCAAATACATAAGATACAAGACTCTTTGACAAGCATTTAAGTTGAAAAGTCCAATTTACCCAAGTTGCAATCTGAACCAATCAGATTGTGTCACTTGAGTGGTGCACCACTGCACCACTATGGTGGGTAGTGCATCATAGCCTTCACCAATGAAAAGTGATATGTATGCAAACAATGTCATGTAGACCAATATGTGTTTTAATTAATCTTTTTGTCATCTTATTATTTGCTATGTGTGATTTTGGTCCCTATAGTTATTTTAGCATATTTGGTCCTCCTATTTTTTTTTAACGTTGCAAATTTGCTCATTCCGTCTAATGTACATCAATTTTTCAATGATCAACAGAGATGAACCACTGCTTTAAGTGCATAAAACCTCTGATAGAGTTCTGTGGTAAAGGACACTTTGGTGGAACAAAAAAAAAGGTCCCTGAAAAGAGGGACAAAACCGATAAATGACAGAGAGGAACCATTGAATCATGTTGAAGCAAGGAGACGGGTGAGGGAAAAGTTAAACTAGAGATTCTATATGCTTAAAACAATGGTTTATCTCCATTGATCATTGAAAAGATTGACCAATATTGGATGAAATCACAGAATTTGCAACGTTGAAGAAATAGGAAGACTGAAGTTACAACATTAAAAAAAATAAGGGGACCAAATGTATTAAAAAATTATAGAATCAAAATCGTACATAGCCAGTAATAGAGTACCAAAACTGCAATTAAAAAAAAAAATTACAACTCCACTAATCGCTTTATACATGTTGTCCTATATTGAGAAATCTTTAATAAAATGGGTGGTGGAAGCAATAAATGTTGATTTTTTTTTTTTTGATATTCGCAATAAATGTTGATTTTAATTTTTAACATCACGCTATCCTTTTGTCTGAATTTTTTTCAAAAAACAATCGAAACAACTTTATCAATTGAACTACCTTTCATTCATAAATGCAGAGTAATTTACCTGAACCATTCCCTCAATAGGCCATGGCTAATCATACCTACTGATCCCGATATTAGCATACTCGAATTGACATTTGGTAATGTTTCCCTCCAATTTTCCCTTTTCAATCTCAAAACATGGATTTAAAACTTTGAACTTTGAAGTTGATACGCACTAAAGAAGAAAAGGAAAAGGAAACAAAGAACTACATATTAAAGGTAAGGAAATTACATCACTAATCGAGGAAGAACTAACGGAGCTAGCATCTTTCACTTTTTATTCGGGAGTCAGATTAGCATTGAGCAAGCTCAAATGGCTTGGTTAACAACTTCTAGTTGTTAACATGGATATCAGTATCAGCAAAGTTTACCTAATTCACTTACTCTTGATTTGAGGAAATTTTGTGTATTCTCAAAGCAATACTTACTAAGGTAATGAAACCATATATTATGAGACAAAAAACATTAAAAATGAACCAGTAGTGTGTGAGATTAACTATCTAATATTAACATTTAAGCAATAAATGAAACAACACCCTTAAGTAGATGAGTGGGCTGTTATCCTTAAATAGATGAGCCAAACACAAACAAAACGTAGAATGCTACTCTCTCCTCATCCAAAATGTTTCCTTAAGAATTCAAAAGGTAAAAACGGTGGGCATTCCTAGGAACAACCTGCAATCTCAGAAAGACGCCTTGAGTATTATGAGAGAGAAAGTAGTGAGAGATAGGGTCCAGGTGCGTAATATGGAGAGAGAGTGGTTCAAAAGAAGACAAAATCATGTTGCTTTCTTTGAGGATCCAAGACAAGGTCAGGGGCTAAGACTGCCAGTTCAACAAAACAAGGATCAAGTGGGTGTTACTTCTTTCTTTTTTTCAAACTTTCCTGATGATTATGGTAGAGATGAACTTAGGTCAGTATTCAGTAGATATGGGAAGGTTATGGAAGTTTTTATACCACCTAGGAAAGATAAACCAGGTAATCGGTTTGGTTTTGTGAGATTCTTCAATGTAAACAATGCCAAGGATCTTGAGGCTTCTTTGAACTGGATACTAATAGGTAATCAGAAACTGAGTGTGAACATTCCAAAGTATGATCGTGGTAGTCACAACCGTAGAGCATTACCAACTGTGGTCCAAAGGAGATGGAATGCTGGTTGGGGGTCTAGACATGGAGCTTCTTTTGCTGATGTGATATCAGGGGGTGGTAGAGTTGAAGAGAACAGGCAACGTCCACTACAAACTCAAATGCACAGAAATCAAAATAGAAACACAAATCAAAGGGATTGGAATGGAATGGAGTTTCTGGTTTCAGAAGTGGAAATGGAATGGTTACTTGGAAGCTTTGTAGGAAAGACAATATCATTGGACGGGGCATTCTCTGTTCAGAGAGAACTTGACTGTGTGGGATGGTCCGTCATTCGAGCAACACCTTTAAGTGGAAACATGGTGCTGCTTACAGGACAAAATAAAGACTCTGTAAGGGAATTCTTGACACAAGAGGAATCCCTGATCTCAACCTGGTTTGAGGAAGTCAGTGACTGGGATCCGAACTTCCCGGTAGGTGGTAGACGTGTCTGGGTGTCTATTACGGGTATTCCACCACATGCTTGGAAAGAGGAAGTCTTTAAAAACCTGGTGGGCTCAGTTGGTACTTTTGTGGGGTTAGATGATTCAACTAAACAGAAGCTGAGATTGGATGTGGGAAGAGTCCTTATTATAGCAACCAGTAAAGAAGTCATAAACAAGCTAGTCAGGGTGAAAATCAATTCCTCTTTTCATGAGATAAGGTTGCTAGAAGAACCTTTTGTAACTCCTTTTTTCCAGCTGAGTTCAAACAGAAAATATCATAGCTCAGAGGAATGTTCTTCAAACGAATCAGATTGTGTATTCGAAACTCTGGATAGTCTAGAGAAGGTGCCGGAAACGGAATTTTCATCTCCTCTCCGGTGTGGTGTCGACGGTGTTGGGTCAAGACCGATGGTCACAAGGGGAACCAAGAATATAGCTTATTCAAAATTTGAAATGGGTGATGTGAAAGAAAGTGAGACTCTAGGTAGGACTAGAAGGCTACTATCTTTGCAAGAGAAAGGAACAAGATTGGGGGATGCGCCTCATCAAAAGCAGAACTTCTCTGACAATCCTTTCTGCTGTGGCGGCACAGAAATAGAACCTGTTAGGTGCTGCTATTCAGATGGAGGGTCAGGGACGAGCAAGTTTAAGGTTTTGGTGGATGGGCTCAAGGGTTGTAATACAAATGGGCCGAGAAATAACAAGGGGAAAGAAAAAATGAGGGAGGTTATGGATAATATGGGCCCAGAAACAGTTTTTAATGAAAATGAAATTGTAATGCATTGCTGTTTGGGCATGGAAGAAGTTGGGCTTGAAAATATTAACATTTTGACTCAAAGCTTGGAGGGCATACAGATGTTGGGAGATAGCTTAATGGTGGGCTGCGAAAATAGGAGGATTTTGAGTGATTCCACAGCAATAAGGAACATTAGTGGGTCCCAGGAGGAATGCTTTGATGGGCTGCAAAGGAAGGGTGAATTGAAGGGTACAATGAGTAAGGCTGGGTCCAATGGCTGTGCGAAAGATGATAGGGATGATGGAAATATCCCTTTAATTGCCTTACTGGACAAAAGAGTGAAGGAGAAAAAGAAAAAATCACGGCTAGAAAAGGAAAAGAGCTCAGTTTTGCTTCCAACTCTAGTCAACAACAGGCGCTCATCTAGGAAAGGGGGCAAGAAGCTCAAGTTCCTCTCAACTTTAGCCTTTGGAACAGCGTTCCCTAAATGTGGTAGGCGCAGATTGGAAGGGGCAAAGGTGGATCAGGTAGATGCGAAGGGGAAACAAGCAGATAGAAAGGGGCGAATAATTAGGAGACAAAGGGGTAAGGAACAACCAAAAAAGAAAGATGAGGCGAAACAGGTTGATGCAAGGGTTGGCTCCTGTAAAGAATGGGGAGAAAAAAGCAAGTCTATAAAATGCAGAGGCGAGACGAGTAGCAATGCCAAGGCAAATGAGCGGGGTGATGATGTTACTGTCCCTTTGTCTATCCATGGTGGTTCAACTTCAGTAGGTATGTCTCTTACTGATTCAGCAATTAAACATTGTAATAGTGTTCTTAAAGGTAGAAAAAGTTTATCCCCTAAGGTTGCAGTGTCCTCTGCAGAGCGAATTTGGAAAATAGGGTCACAATTAGGTATTTCTTTTGGGGGGTTAAAAGATTCAATAATTAGGAAAATTAAAAATATGGAAGATAGAGACATTAAGGGGATGGCAGATGTGGGGGATAAGGCTATGTCAAAATGAAGATAGGATCTTTAAATATAAGGGGTTTAGGAGCGGATATAAAAAAAAGAAAAAATCGCTCCTTGGTGAATTCGGAAAGCCTTGAATTCTTGGCAATTCAGGAGACTAAATTGGAAATGGTGGACAGATCTATTTGCCACCAGTTGTGGGGAAATGCTGATTTTGATTGGACTTTTTCCCCTTCAGTTGGGAGGTCAGGGGGTATTTTGAGTATATGGGACTCAACCAGTCTCTTCTGTTTGTTCTCCTTTGCGGGAATAGGCTTTACTGGGTGCTGTTTTGAAAAGGGACATTATAGGATCAAGTGTTTTGTGGTGAATATATATTCTCCATGCGGGATAGCAGGGAAAAGAAAATTATGGGCCGACTTGATTAGGATGAGAGGAGTCTTTGGGCCAGGCCGTTGGTGTATAGTAGGGGATTTTAATGCAATTACTAGCTCTAGAGAACGTCGTGGTATTAGTGAGCCCACTGGGAGGGCTGAAATGGTGGAGTTTAAGAATTTCGTCGGTGAAATGGGTCTAATAGATCCTCCTTTGTTGGGTAGGAAGTTCACTTGGTATAGGGCGGATGGCTCAGCAATGAGTCGTCTAGATAGATTTCTTTTGTCTGATGAGTGGCTAGAAGAATGGGGAGTTGTGGCTCAATGGGCTTTAATTCCGGATGTGTCGGACCATTGTCTGATTGTTTTAAAAGATGGCGCCCAAAATTGGGGCCTCAAACCTTTTAGGTTCTTAAATTGTTGGCTTGACCACCCAGGGTTTAAGCAGCTGATTGAATCAGCTTGGGAAAATTTCTCTATCGGTGGGTGGAAAGCTTTTGTGCTAAAAGAAAAACTGAAATCTTTAAAAGCAGTCATAAAAACATGGAACTCACAGGTTTTTGGAAATGTAGATAATAATTTAAAAAACTTGGAAGAAGAGATAAGTGGCCTGGATACAAAAGCAGAGTTAGTAGGTTTGTCTGAGGCAGAAGTAATTTTGAGGAAATCTAAGTTTGTAGAGTTGTGGGCAGCTTTAAAAGCAAAGGAGAGTGTTTTAAGGTAAAAATCAAGAATACAATGGTTAAGGGAAGGGGATTCGAACTCCTCCTTCTTTCATAAAAGTCGGGCAATCCGTAGGAGAAGGAACCAACTGATGGTTATAAAGGCGGATGAGGTGTGGATTGAGGGTGTGAATTCAATAAAGAATGAGGTTATAAGACACTTTACTAGTTTGTTTTCTGATACTGTCATGGAAAGACCAAAGTTGGATGGGGTATCTTTCCAGAGGTTGGATACGGAGTCTAGGGAGAAAGTAGTGTCACCTTTCACCATGGAAGAAGTGGAAGATGTTGTGCACAGTTTTGATGGTGATAAGTGTCCAGTCCCTGATGGGTACAATTTCAATTTCTTACAAAATTTTTGGCCATTGATCAAGGAAGAGGTTTGGGGGATGGTTCATGAATTCTCAAATTATGGGAAACTCCCAACAAGCTTCTCTTCCTTTTTTGTGGCCTTGGTCCCTAAAATTAAAAATCCACATGAATTGAGTGAATTTAGGCCGAGATCCTTGTTGGGATGCCTATACAAGATAATCTCAAAATTGTTAGCCACCAGATTAAAGTGTGTTTTGCAACCGATCATTTCTAGTAACCAGTCGGCTTTCCTTCCGAATAGGAATATTTTGGATGGGGTGGTGGTCATTAATGAAATAGTTGATTTTGCAAAAAGAAAAAAGAAAGAATGCCTAATTCTTAAAGTGGATTTTGAGAAGGCATATGATTCAGTGAACTGGGAGTTCTTAGATTACATGATGGTTAGGCTCGGTTTTTGTGAAAAGTGGAGAGGATGGATGAAAGAATGTATTTGCAAAGGAAAATGCTCAATCTTGGTGAATGGCAGCCCTACAGAGGAGATAAATATAGAAAAGGGTTTGAAACAAGGTGACCCTTTGGCCCCTTTCCTGTTCCTGATAGTGGCGGAAGGTTTGAGTGGTTTGTTTAATAAAGCAATTTCTCTAGGGAAATTTTCAGGTTTAAAGATTGGCATTGAGGGTCCATAGATATCACTTCTTCAGTATGCAGATGATACTATTGTGGTGGGTGAGGCAAGCTGGGATAATCTTTGGGTGATAAAATCAGTTTTCAGGTGCTTTGAATTAGTCTCGGGGCTGAAAGTTAATTTTAATAAGACTAGGTTGTTTGGAATCAATGTCGATGAGGCCTTTATCTCGTCGGCTGCGGAGTTTCTAAACTGTAGAATTGGGGAGCTCCCTTTTAAATATTTAGGACTACCAATAAGAGCAAACCCAAAAAGCATTTCTACATGGCATCCGATAATTAGTGCTTTAGAGAGTCGCCTGGCTGTTTGGAAAGGAAGGCACTTATCCCTCGGGGGTAGGATTACACTGATAAACTCGGTCTTGAGCAGTCTTCCAATTTATTTCTTATCCTTTTTTAGATTGCCACGGAAAGTTCTTAAGATTCTAACAAGGATCCAAAGAAATTTCCTATGGGGAGGATGCTCGGATAGGAGGAAAATTCCATGGGTGAGTTGGATGGTGGTGTGTAAACCACGAGAAGAGGGTGGTCTTGGCATAAAAAGTTTAGACTGGTTTAACTTGGCTCTTCTAGCAAAGTGGAGATGGTGTCTTCTTAAGGAAGATAGTGGAATATGGAATCATGTCCTGAAATCTAGATATGGGGTAAAGGTAGAGGGTCCGGGGGGTCTGGATGTGGAAGATGGTCTGAAAAAGGGATCACAATGGTGGAAAGACTTATGTAGGGTAGGACGGCTAAATTCTTATCAGGATTGGTTCCAGATGGGGCTGAAAAGGAAATTAGGAAGAGGAAATAAAGTTAGGTTTTGGGAAAATGTGTGGTTCGGTCCAAATAGTTTGAAAGATCTCTTCCCTAGAATCTATAATCTGTCTGAGGACAAGGGAAAGGAAATTGAAAAGGTGGGCGTATGGAGTGAGGAAAGATGGAGCTGGAATTTTTCTTGGAGAAGGAACTGCTTTGATTGGGAACTAGGGGAAATGGCAGAATTCCAAGATACTGTTCTTCCGACGGGCCCTTTAAATATTGGGGACGACCTTTGGGCATGGACCCTGGAGGGGTCTGGGATCTATTCCTCTAAGTCGGCTTATACCTGGTTACATGGTCATTGCTCTAGTGTAGATGTGAGGGGTGAAGAGGCAAATCAAATTTTTAAGCAATTTTGGAAAACAAAAGCTCCACCAAAGGTTCTTGCCTACTCTTGGCAGGCAGTAAGGAAAAGGATACCAACCAAACTGAATCTGCTTAATAGACAAGTAATTAGGGATCAACAAGATCTGGTTTGTGTTTTTTGCAAGTTAGAAGTTGAGTCAGTGGATCACCTGTTGTTAACTTGTAATTCGACAAATTTAGTTTGGTGTAAAATCCTTGGTTGGTTAGGTGTTCAGACACCTTTACCGGCGTCCCTGGAAGAGTTATACTGGCTTTTTAAGGGGGTTTTCAAAAAGAAAAAAGGCAAAAGGAGAGGCTTGGTGGTGTGGCATGCTGTTATCTGGACATTGTGGCTAGAAAGAAATGATGTCATATTCTCAAGCAACTCATTTGATATGTTACGGATCCTGGACCTGATAAAAGGTAGATCATGGTCCTGGCTAAATGCGGATAAGGATTGGAATTTCACCTTTGTGGCTTGGTGCTTGTGCCCATTAGGTTGTTTACAGTGAAGTCTAGAGGAAAGATGGACCAATTGGAAGGTCATACAATAATTTTTATATTTTTCTAATCCATTTTTTGTGCAGGTTAAAAGCAACTCTGGTTTGGCTACTAAGGCATGGGTTTGTCAAGGAAGGACCAATGTGGGTTTCTATGAGTGGCAAATAAATTTTCAGTGAGGGTATGACTATGAGGGAAAGGAATCTGCTTCAGAGCAAACAAATGAGTGAAATATAACTTTGAGTGATGGTGAGGGTCGGTGGGTACAAAAGGAGAGGATTTTTTTGTTTCTAACAAGTAAAATGTTCTATTTTTCTTCCCTTTTGCAGGTTAGTTGTTCTCGTCTGCAGTGGTGCTTATTGAAGATTTTCAGAAGGGGGGGGGGATTGAGTGTGAGTGAAAAGTGGGGGGAGGGGTTTTCTTTTGTCTTGTGGGGGAGTGAATACCAAAATTGAGTGAACTACTAAATATGGGTTGTGTGTGTTGTGTCTATGTCATGTGTTGGTTCTTGCTGGCTAAGAGTGTTGACTGTTGTTCTCTTTCAGGCAATTTGATAGGGGAAGGAAATATTGTCCCTAGAAGGAAGTCATACAATCTACAGGTTTATGTCATTCTTTTGGGATTCTTGATAGCTTCCGAGTTATTGTGGTGGTCTGAAGTGGTGCCTTTCCTTTGTCTTGGACTTTTATTTTCCCCTTGGCTGGTTTTCATGTTTTCGGGCTTCATCTTTCTTAAGCTAGTTGTCGATTTCAATTATGGGGGAGTTTGGGTGAATATTGGTAAATTTTCTCAGGGAAGATTTTTATAAATGGATGATGACTATTGGTGTCTCAAGGTGTACTGTGCGTTTTTCCTGTGATGGTTTGGAGTTTTTGTCATTTCGAGTGTCTCAGCAGGTCTTCTTTTAATACAGCCGTATTCATCTAAAAGGATGTGGGGTAGTTGTCTGGTTTGTTTTGAAAGGTTCCAGCCTTTTTACCTAAAGCACGTGGGGCTGCTGTCTGGTTGGTGTTGAAAGGTTCTTGGTCTTTGGGGGGATTCTCAAGTGCATTGATACATTCTATTGGCAGGACTTTTTGGTTTTTTATAAGTCAGGGGAGGATGTAATGTAATTTTTTGTGAAGAGTGGCTATAGTATACTGATTGGGTGTGGATAAAAGCTGGTTAGTCTGGTGGTTTTTTCAGGTAGGGGTACTGATGAACCTTTGTTTGGATGGAGGTTAGATAAGCTTTTTTAGGTTTTATCTTCTGCTTGTCAATGTTGTAAAGATAATACTATTCTTCTTTTAGGGTAGTATTTTATTTACAATAGTTGGTATTGTTGAGGTTACAATGTAATGGGTTGGAGTATCCCAAATACTCTAAATATATAATAGGTTGGTTTATCAAAAAAAAGATGAGGCAAACAAAAGAGTAAGCCCGAATTTGGATCTTTTCCTTTCATTTTTTCGTGGTTTCTTTCATGTTATATCTCATGTTATGAGAGAGAAAAATGTAAAAACAAATTTGAATAGATCCCACAAACAAAAAATAAATCTGCCTTTTGTCTTTCTCTTCACAACTTGATGAAAACATGAGAGGTAAAAATGAGAGAATTCGGGAATTCACCAAAATTCTTAGGCATCCATTATTTTATATATATTCGTCATAGATATATACGATTTTATATGGTACACACAAATAAATTTACCTATATTAACATTAGGTTATGTTTGGAAGTTT
The DNA here is from genome assembly GCA_035048595.1 of Echinosophora koreensis. Taxonomy (NCBI): domain Eukaryota; kingdom Viridiplantae; phylum Streptophyta; class Magnoliopsida; order Fabales; family Fabaceae; genus Echinosophora; species Echinosophora koreensis. The sequence continues at coordinate 7,021,413 of JAPCYP010000004.1, forward strand.
TGAAGGAGATGAAGTGGGGTGGGAGTGAGATAAAATGGTAAAAGTATATCACTCTATTATTCAGAAGTTTAATAAAGGAATGAAGGGAGATCTCAAACCCCCGATATGGAAAGTATGAAGATTGGAGGGTTTGGGGTGAGATGAAGTGGTTTAGGTTACTATCCTTAACCACTTCACTCGAAGAAACTTTTAAACAATGGATTAATCCTTTTTTATCACTCCACTCCATCAATCCAAACATGCTTTAGTTTTCTCACAGTATGGCATGCTAGATTTCATTTATATCATAATATATGTTACAAATTTAATCTGACAAGACATACATTCATTTGATGTTTTTAATGGGTTAGTATACTATATAATATTAATAAATATTGTTTATTATTACTCATATTTTATTAAATAATTTTTTATTTGCTTTGAGATAACATTAACTTATTTAATAAAAAGTTTTTTTTTTTTGAGGGAAATTTTAATAAAAAGTTAATGAAATAGAAATGTAAAAAATTTCTGATATAATACTTTTAGAAGAGTTTCGCTTTATTCTTTTAAAATATTCTCTTAATAATCCTTTAAATTTTAAATTTATACTGTTAAGTAAATCTCTCTCAAATTTGTTTGACAATAAATCAATTTTGTTCTAATTGTTGGTAGATAATTCTTAATATAAATTATTAGAAAATTCTTATATGTTTAGAATGTAAAAATCTTTAGGTGACATTTGGTTCCTGGAATATTTTATTCCCAGACAAACTACAATCCCGGGAATCACATTTCTATGAATGTTTTTTTCCCACCTTTATACATGAGAATAGAGTTTTCCCAAGTTTATAACTATCATTCACTAATTTTATTCTCAGGAATCTTTTATATTGGGAATGATATTTTTTAAACTTGTACCAAACATGGAAAAACTTTATTCCCTTGCCAACATTCCTGAAAATATTTTTTTTAACACTTGTAACAAAAGCAACCTTATAGAATTTTTTGTTTTTTTGACTGACCTTATAGAAATGTTGAAAAGGAATATATACCCGTGCATAGCAGAGTCACTATACTACTGTAGTTTTTAACAAAGAAAATATTAAATAAAAAATGTTTAATAATTAAGAAAATTAGTTAAGAGTTTTCTTCATCGAAAAAACGAAAACAAAATTAGTTAAGAGCATTTAAAACTATTAATGTTATATAAATAACAATTGGTTGGTGTTGTTCTTGCTTCATCGATTTGCTCTGTCACCTTTTGTTGCTATTTGTGTCTTGAAAAGGGGCATTGGCATTCCCATGTTTTTATACGAGACAATGCATTTAATCTCATCCAACGGACCCTAGTACACATGCAAATATCCCTATATACACATTTTCACGCTATTCCTTATACTACGATGGTTTTTCTATCATGTGCAATTTTACAAATGTCTTCTATAATATAGTTGTTGTTTTTGATCTTCTTAACACGTGGGAAGTTGTAAATGATAGAAAAACCCAATTGCAAACATCCCTTTGACTCTTAAATCTTCGTGTCTTTGTTTCTGACTCTTGGCGTGTGTTTGTGTGTCTCTGCCTATGTGACAAACACAGTGTAGGGAGAGAACAAACAAACAACACACTGTTGGTGTTCACTTTCCCTTGTTTTTTTATGCAGAGTTGTGTGTTTCTTTTCTTCTAACCTTGATGCTCTGTTTGAAAACAGAGTCCTCTGTTTGGTATTTATCACAATGAAGTATATTCGGACCAACAGCTTCAAGAGGCTCTTCTCCTTTGGAAGACGCATCTTTGGTGAAGAAAACGATGAGACTTTGGTGAAAATTTCACATGAACAACACCCTCCAAGACCCTCTTGGAAATGCTTCTCTTATGAAGAGTTATTTGATGCCACAAATGGCTTCAACTCAGGTTCCTAGACCTTCTTTTCTTGTTTTTGAAGTTCAAAGTTTCTTACCCTTTTGACTTATGGATTGAAAGTTAACATTTTTTTTTTGGGTGTTGTTTCAGAAAATCTGGTTGGAAAAGGAGGGTATGCAGAGGTATACAAGGGAAGAGTGAAGGGTGGTGAGGAAATTGCAGTGAAGAGGTTAACAAGAACTTCAAGTGATGAGAGGAAGGAGAAGGAGTTTCTGACTGAGATTGGTACAATTGGTCACGTGCGCCATTCCAATGTGTTGCCTCTTCTGGGGTGTTGCATTGACAATGGACTTTACCTTGTTTTTGAGCTATCCACAGTTGGCTCTGTTGCTTCTCTCATTCATGGTACATAAATCAACATCATCAAAAAAGAAAAGGAGGAAAAAAATGCAACCTTTTTTTTCCTTACTAAAACTGAAATATGTGATGCAAAATTGTCATGTCATTTGGGTTTGCAGAGAAAAAAAAAAGGTTCTTAATGGTCTATGAATCTTATTCTTCCTTGTAGATGAGAAATTGCCTCCTGTGGATTGGAAAACAAGGCATAAGATAGCTCTTGGGACAGCACGTGGCCTCCACTACTTGCACAAAGGTTGTCAAAGGAGGATAATTCATAGAGACATCAAGGCAACAAACATTCTATTGACAGCAGATTTTGAACCACAGGTTGTTTCTTCAATATGTACTCTACTTGCCTAAATAGTTGAATCCATGTTTGAAAAACAGTGATTTGATGGGTTTGCTTTTGTCTGATTTTAATGTGGCAGATATCTGATTTTGGACTAGCAAAGTGGCTTCCATCACAATGGACTCATCATTCAATAGCCCCAATAGAAGGGACATTTGGGTACCCCCTTTCTTTTCCAGGATCCTTTAGTGATAATAATAGCTATCTACCAATTTTATTATTATGTTGAAATAAAAAATGTGGTTTTTTTGAATGGGAATGTTATTATATTTTGTAGGCATTTGGCACCTGAGTACTATATGCATGGAGTAGTGGATGAGAAGACAGATGTGTTTGCCTTTGGTGTGTTCTTGCTAGAGGTCCTTTCTGGAAGGAAACCAGTAGATGGGTCTCACCAAAGCTTGCACAGCTGGGTATAGTAGCACCCCACCCCACCCTTTTGGTCATGAAACTTTGTTCTTTCACATACTTGGCGTATTCCATAGGAAATCCAATATTTGGTTTATTATAGAGTTAGGCTAGACTAGTTGTGACTTTTACATTGGTTAGTTTATTTAATAACTATGTGTTGTGACTTAACAGGCTAAACCAATATTGAACAAAGGGGAGATAGAAAAGCTGGTAGATCCAAGGCTTGAAGGGGCTTATGATGTCACGCAGTTTAGAAGACTTGCCTTTGCAGCTTCCCTCTGCATCCGGGCATCTTCAACTTGGCGACCTACCATGAGCGAGGTAGCTCAAATACATTTGCTACTCACCTTTAATGTTACTTTTTCAAATAATCTATCTATTTAATGTTACAGTTATTTTTAATAAAATAATTTTTATGAAAATACTATATATTATAATTATTTTCAGAAAAAATAGTAAAATACTAAAGAGAAAGTTCGCCCCCTCCCCAGGCCATGAGAGATTCAACCCTAGTTCTCAAGCTATGCCCTACTACTAATAGGACAACTGCTAGAAGGGCTGGTTGCATCTTAAATGTTGTTTTTCTTTTCTTTTCTTTTGTCACTCTTTAATAAAAGAACTTGGTGCATAATTAGTTATTTATCATGTTTTTCTTTCCCTTCATTTTCTTCTTTCCACTTAAACCAATCAACTCTGTTAAGATTAAAAAAAAAAAAAAAACCAATCAACTCTGTTTTGGTCATCATACTAAGATAATGACTAGTATAACCACCACGGCATTCCATAAAAAGCACTAGTTTATGTTTATTAAATTATGCCCTATATTTTAGTCAATAAAAAAAATTATGCCCTATATTTATTGATACTTGGTACAGCAAAATTAGTTTATACTTGACCTCTAAATCCTCATGTTGTTCCATACATCAAAAGTTTTAAATTGAAAATTATATTGACCTCGTTTAAATTATTTGACTTTGACTTAATCATACTCAACACCTCTTTTGTTTCGGAAGTTTTACTCATATCTCTTTTAAGGTAGGTTGGTGTAATTTTGATATTACCCTTTAGAGGAGATAAGAGTGATGATGATATAAACCTAAGTGGGTTTAGTGTAATTTCTAAAACAAAAGAGATGTTAAGTGTAACTAAACCAAAGTTTAGGGGATGTCAGTGTTATTTTTCCTTATTATTATTATTTATCATCATTATCATTAATATTATTTTGGCGTTAATGAATTTTCTAAAAAATGCTTTATTATAGATTAGTTCACTTCTTCCATAAGCTGTTTCACTGTCTTGTTATCTATTAGCATTGATGGCGTGTTCATTAATCAAATTATGGTCTTTTAGTTGACTGCCAAGTGACAAAACAATAAGTTCCTGGTTTCAAACAATAAAAATGTCACAATTCCATATTGTCAGCTGTCATTTTATTTAATCATCATGGTTTTCCTTAGATTACTTAATTTACTCATCGTTTTCAACAGTCAGATATGTGATGTAAGAACTTGAGATTATTCCAATTTTCCGTTTGCTAATAGCAGCCTATTGTTTTTTCCTACATTTTTGGACCCATGCAAATGGATTATTCAGTTGATGTTCTGTCCTACCTAACTTTTACCATTATGCTAATCATGCTAATAAGACAGCATATCATCTCATTTTTTATCTGAGTATTAAATAAAATTATACAGTAGGGGTTACAGTTCTGAAACTAAGGAACCAATTAAATGGTCACTATTCATTGATGTATTATTTTACTTGAAAGTTAAAAAGGGCTAAAATGTGGTTCACTACTACATGGTCACTATTCATCCAATAAAGAACCCTTACTATAGATCTTGTGCAACATTGAATGTACACTTATATGGAGCTTTTGATACAGTTTCTCCTAGTTGATCTTTATATTATAATGGCATTTAATTTAACTTTTTTTTTTTTTTAATTAATTGACAGGTATTAGAGGCAATGGAGGAAGGGGGAATGGATAAAGAGAAGTGGAAAATGGCTGAGGAAGAAGAGCAAGAGGAGGAATTCTGGGGTTATGAAGATCTGGAATATGAATATGACAGTTCCTTTTCAATGTCTCTTCCTGACTCCACTGGAAGTACTTAGGATAAAGGAGTTAGGTACCACTTTCAACTACTTGTATATATACATGTTTACATATATATAAAAGTGCAGAGAAGGCTCTTGTGGATGTAATGCTTCTATCTAATCAGTCTCTGTGAAATATGTAACATAATTGAACTCAATTGTGTTGGCAATTCATTGCTTAATTTTCACCATATATAATATGGTTCTGCCTTGTTAAGATGTTACAACTGAAAAATTGTTCAGATGCAGAGGAAAATGACACAGCAAGGTTTTTTTCGTGTAGTAATAATTCACTGATAACTTTGTTAAGCAAGGGAAATTGGTCCACAAGATAATTGGATGCAGACATTGGAGGGCAGTTGTTTATATTGACGGCCCATATTTTTCAAGGTCCTTTTGCAATACTTTTGATTACTTTAATTGGAGTTACATGACATAAATAAAAAACTCAAGAACTGCAAGCCTAATATTATAGTGTGGGCAATAACCATTATACCAAATGGCCTAGCACCTTTTGCAATTCTTATTGTCTTCATGGATTCAGTGATAGAATAATGAATAATATCATAAGGATTAAGCACTGTTTCGATTTAAGGGTCTCAATATTTTAAGTGTGTACCTTAGCAAGTTCCTTAAATTAGATCTTATAGTTACAATAATCCTTATTTTTTTTTCCATCAAATTTAGAGCGCGCAAAACAAAATGAAAATAAAAACAAACTAAACACCTCTTCAATTTCTCATGTTCTTGTGAAATATATTATCAATTGGGGGTTCACATGTATTTTTTATATAGTCCGAGCCATTGCCATAGATAGACAAGTAGAGTTTAACATTCAAGTTCCCTATACTTCTGATACATCTTCAACTTTTGTTTTTAATGATGATAATTAATTTGCACAAGAAAAGGGCTTCTTTATTTCCGTAGGAAGGTAGAGTAGTTAGCAGGGTACAAAACTATTTAAGTCTAGTTTTTGTGGCCATGTGCCAAAACTCACAGTTGGAACCTCAAAAGGTTTGGTGGTTCCAGGCTCCCTCTTACATCATATATATCCTACTGAAAATCGCAATTAGAAAATAGATTTAGTGTTAAATAAATAAAGGTTGCCAAATGACAGTTAATTCATCCAAGGTATCAATTATATCATACTTAGGAACAGAGATTCTATTCTAAAATTATAATATTGGGTATGCTTTATTGTATAGCCTAATAATTAAGAGCGAGAATAATTTTCAAGAGCTTATAAATTAAACTTTTGCTCGTATCATTGTAACAAAAAAAAAATGAGTCTTACTAACCAGTGTCCTAAAAGCACTGATTAAGGAATAAACCAGAAGAAAGTTTGTATTGGAAAACTAATTGTAATATTTATTAATATTTTAAATACATCATTTTTTCATACAAACTTTTATTTTTTGATTCCTTAACCAAGAATACTAGTAATTAGTATTCTAAAAAAAATGATCTATTCAAGTTTGCAAATGCATTACATATATTTATATGCTAGTAACAATAAAGGAGTGGCAGTTGATGAAACTGGCAAACTTTCTGGACAGCAAAGATATTGCTTCAAAGTGGATTTGATTAATAAAAGGTTGCCCAAATTATATGCGGTAGTTGAACGCTGCCCCTAACAAGCCTCCAGAAAGTAAGAGAATCTTAAACAAATTATCAAATTTTTTATAATAGTATTGAGCTAAAAGTTGTTTAACTTAAACAACACTAGCAGGGATTAGGAATAGTGATGCAACAACAAAGATAGTGCGAAGAATGATAAACATTACACTATTGTATGCTTCATGGTAGTTGATACTGGATAAGTGAAATTTTTTTTTTTTGACTATTTTCTTTTCTATTGTCTAATATATCAATTTGTTTTTGAGAGAAAAATTATTATTTTGTTTTATTGTTACATGTATAATAATAAGATAAGGGTGTTCATCAACCGATCCAAACTGATTCAAACCGCAAAAACTGAACCGAAAACCAAAAAAAAAAATTGAAAACTGAAAAAACCGTAATTTTTTATTGGATCGGATCAGATTTTGGATCCTCTAGTGAAATCCAAACCAATACAAACCGATCTATTATATACATATACTAATATTTTTGAAATTATAGCACTACTCATACTTAAACATTATTTTTCATACTTTTATGTCCCTCATTCTTTTTAATATTTTTGTTGGAATGATGTATATGAGACTATTTAGAATAAATATTAATGTCTTGAAGTTATATTTTGCTAAAAGTTTTGATGTATAACATATATATACTTGATTGAGTAAACATGAAAAATATGAAATTAATTAAGTTTGAAAAATAATTAGTTACAATTTATCTTTAGTCGATTCAAGGAAAAAAAAAGGATAAGTGAGAGTAGATACAGAGAATTAACATAAAAGAACGTGTTAAAAAAATATCAATAAATTTTTTTTCTCAAACTCCCAAATTAAAATTAAGACTATCTTTTGTCCACTATTAAATAGGTAGCAATGACACTTGACATAAGAAAAAAAAATAAAGTATTACAAAAACCGAATTATCCAATCCAATCCAAATCGTATTTAATTGGATTGGATCGGATCGGATATTTTTAAGGAAGCAAACAGATCCAACTCAAACCGCACATTGTTTTCATCATTGGATCGGATGGCTTTTTAGCTCAAAACCGATCCAATCCAATCTGCGAACACCCCATGCTTAGAACGTTGAACCCTGCGTTTGTCAACACAGAGCTTACTTATTTGGTTATTGAATTTCTAAATACGTTGCAATAGCCACACTACCTGTCGAAGAATACTGTCCTAAGAAGATTTTAAAATGATGGATTTTCTATTATGTGCTCATCATCATCTTCATTAATACGCTATTTTTCAAACCAATACAAACACTTCAGTGCCCACTGCCCCTTTCATTGAACTATTGAAGCTTCGGTTGCTGCTTGAACCAAAAAGGGTCGAAATCTATCAGAAATGTCATCCATGTGAATTTACTTATTTTCAGTTAGTTGAATGAGGTGTACAAGTTAGGTAGGTTAGTTTTTCTGTTATGTGTATCCATCTTGATGCTAATTAAATCATGCCAATAAGGCCTAGTACATTTGGTAAATAGCTGGATAGGTCTTGCTAATGAGTGTCCTAAGGACATTGGTTAAGGAACCCATAAAAGAAAAATTTGTATTGAAAAACTAAGTGTTACACTTTTCGAAATGCTAAATACATCATTTCTCATACAAAATTTACTTTCTTGGTTTCTTAAATAATGCCCTAAGGACATTTGTTAGCATTCTCCTAGCTGGATTCCTTAAACATGATGTCTGAGGTTCGATTCCTGCCATGTATGGAAAAAGCTTTGTTGGGAGAGATATAAACCATTTCGATGATCTCTACACCTCAAAAGGGATTAATTTCTAATTGTTGGATAGAGAATACCCTCCGTGAAAGAAAAAGAAAATCATCTAAGCAAGGAAGAAACCAATTTACAATTACAATTCATTGGGCTGAGGTCCACTAATAATTACTGTGAGTCATTGTGGAGAGTGCATGGGTAGGCCCATTCAGCTCTTTGTGAGCCTTAGATTGGCCCAATGGATTCGAACGAACAAAGCTCAAACCAAATTAATCGAAGCAAAATTGAAGCAATAGAAAAGCCTGGGTTGAATAAAATTATGCATGATTCAGGGGTGTTAGTCTTTAACTGACTTTCATGGTAAAAAGTAATATAAAGTAAAAAGCGATAATGTATCGTGAGAAAATCGAAAAAGAGGGGTTAAGCAGCTTTAAATATTTTTTTATACAAAAAAATTAGTACGAGGGGATGATGTCCCAATCTAAGTTATTGAAAACCTTCGGATTTTAAGAGCACTTACAAAAAAGAGATTTACATTTACTTCTCCCAAGGAGACTAGTAGGGAATCGACGAGACGTTGCTCCACTATATCAACCCCTTCAGGGTTAACCAACTTCAAATTGCACCATTGAATATTGCCACACAAAAGAAAATTAAATATACTTTGACTCGGTTTGACAAAAATAGTTGATAAGTAGCTTATGGCTGATAGCTGAAAAACTAGTTGATTGAATTTGAAAAGTTTTGTAAAATTAGCTATTGAACTAGCTTATAAATATAAAATGACATAAAAGACATATTTATGAAAAACATAGTAAACTGTGAATTTCATTAAATGAATGGAGGTAAAAATGATAATAAAAAAAAAAAGTCAATAATCTATGACTATAAACTATAAGACACATGCTATATAAAATAGTTTATGAAAAAAATTATAAACTAATGAGATAAACTTGTTTATCAAACACCTCTGTTTCAGTCAAATAAGCTTATAAGCCATAAATAAGCTATAAACCAGCCTACTTGATAAACAAAGCCATAATTGCAATACGTGAGGAACGTAACGTCAACCTATTATATTATCACATTTTAAAACTCAGAAGTAAACGGAAAAAAATAAATAATTAAATGCCATGGGTAACTGGAGAAGGCACCAACTCCTATTGTCTTCCATTTGAATTTTGCAATTTCTATGTCTTGTTTGTTCTTTGTTTTTTCTTTTGAAACACCACCAAAAAAATGGTTGAAAATATGAAGAGAAGCAACTTTGAAGTGTTGGGACTATGTTGTGCTACAGAGGCTGAACTGGTTGAAAGAATTCTGAAGCCTCTTCATGGAGTCAAACATATCTCAGTGATAGTTCCCACCCGAACAGTCACCGTGGTCCATGATGTTCTCTTCATTTCTGAGTCACAAATAGGTAAGTTCTAAACTATTTTCTCGTAAGTCTTAACATTCCTTTAGTGCAACTAAATATGTAACAAGACTTGCTAAATCATGGATCCATTTGAATTGAAGATTATGAGAGAAGTTTACTAGTTCTTTATTTGATAGCTTCCTTTTTCACTTGGATTCATAGGGTGTGTTAGTCTATATATTTTTTACATTATGTTCATGGATAAAATGATCTTACATTACCTACCACAAGCTTTAAAATGAGGCATGTTCTTTTAAAGGTCCATTTACTGAATTATATATTATGTTTTGCTTTAGAATATTTTCTGGCCCTAAATATCGTAAATGAGGTGAGAAATTATCTGCTTTGAAAGAAATATTTTTCAAATAGACACACCCTGAATTTTCATGGTCTGTCTTAATATATGCAATTGTGTCAGCTGATGCACTGAATTCGGCAAGGCTTGAAGCAAGTTTGAGGGTTCCGTCTTCGGTGCACCACCCACTTTATGGTGCAGTGGTGCACCACCCAGCTGTCTTCTAGTTTACCAATCAGTTTGCCATGTGTATTAATTTGGGTACTGTCTAGCATGAGCACCTTAGAAAGTGCCTCATTGATGAAGCCCAAAAGTGACCTTTCACAGCCGGTTGACCATGTAAAGGTATTTTTTTAATTTGCTGAGAGGGGTCTTTATAAAAAAAATAAAAAATTGTTGTGTGTCTCCCACTACCGCTCAACCTCCATCCCCCACTGCAGCACCGACCAAGCACACAGCTGCCATATGCACCAATAGTGCACAACTCTGCAAATACCCAGCCGCTACGCAAAACCGCCACCAATGGCAATGACAAAAACGAACTCTAAAACCCAAAAAATTTACACACAACCAAAATCAATAGTGCCAAACTTCTTGAGCGAGATCCATCTATCAATCTAGGTGTAGAAGATGTTGAGAGTTTGGCTAATTTATGCAACAGAATAACTGAGATATAAGGAACAAACAACAAAAATAAAATTGTAGTTTGACAAAAACATTAAAATGTTAAATATATTGAACATAACTTGATTGAACTTCATACGCCTAAATCTATCCCCTATGCCAGACCATTGAAGTTTATTCAAACAAGATGCAAGCAACGCACACGAGAGGAGGGGAGGTCAATGCGTCTTGGATCTATGTTATAAATTGAACCAGTGCTTCTCCAACAAATAGGACCAGGTCAGGATTGTTAAGGTAGATAAGCTTTGACAGTAACGACCAATCTGCTACGGCGGTGTGAGCTAGGCGTGATGGACGAGGTCTCGCGCGGTCGTAGCGTGGTGGTCGCCAGACGGCGAGTGGCGGAGGAACTTGGGATCTACGGATCTGGCGCGGTGGTGTAGATTTGGCCTCGAAAACAGAGGCCATCACTAAGATCTGGTGGCGCTGGCTGCTACAGGTGGAGCGTCTCAACAAGGAGGGCGAGGCGGCGGTACTGACCGGCGATGTGGTCGATGTTGGTGGTGTAACGGAGGATCTGAAGGATCTCGTACCAGTCGCGGTGGTGGTTGTAGATTCGGGTCTCGCCGGCGAGGACCGTGTCGATCACCGTAAGGAGCAGCTCCGATTTGTCGAGAGCAAGTGGTGATGGCGTATGGTGTGAAACCAGGGAGATGGCGTAACGAGCCAGTAACCAGTGAACTTTTGTTTTTTGGACAAACGGATCTTGGGCATTGATTCATTTAACATTAAATCCAACGGGTAAATTTGATGCTTCATGAATGAAGCACTTTCTATTGCTTCATGCTAGACAACACTATTAAATTTGTGTCAGGAAGTATGAAAGAGTCTGAAAAGTCAATAAAGACACTTGGCAAATTAATTGGTTCATAGAATGCCATGTGGGTGGTGCACCACTGCACCACTTTGGTGAGTGGTGCACCATAGAAGGCACCAAGTTTGAGACTACAAGGAGAGACCAATATTGAAAATAAATGGCCAGACTTACCTACTTTGGCATGTGGCTTGTTATTGTCACTTTCTTTCTTCAAGTATATATATCACCCTTTTGGATGGTTGGCTCTTGGTTCTGTTGCCATTGGCTTCCCTAAAGTTCTACTCAGGGCCATAGCTTCCATTAGGGCTCTTACTCTTAATATCAACATTTTGGTTCTATTGGCAGGTAACCATTTTCTACATATGGATTTAATTGGCACAATGGCACTACATATTTATTGATTAGTCACAAAAATGAGTAAATTGTAGTTTACTTCCCAAAGAATAAAGAATGCTAACTCTGATGTATGGAAAAAAACATGTATTTGTCTATGACATGTGATGGAATGTTATGTTTCATGATTCATATCTTGCAGTGTGTGGTACTGCTGCTTTACAAGATTTTTGGGAGGCAGGAATCATCATTTTCCTATTTTCCATTGGTCAATGGCTTGAGACAAGGGCAACTCACAAGGTATGACACTATCACTTTTCCTTTTCTCCTTGATAATTTGCTGTATTTTCTTCTTCAGTAACTCTTGCTCCTTGATTAGTACCAATATGTAGTCTTAGTGTAAAATAATTTAAGTTCTTGATATAGGGCATAAATGTTAGAGCTAGTGAAATGCAAACATTAGTTAAAAAACAGAACAACATATTATAATTAAAATCTGATTTATGTTAAACATTTGACATTTGATTCATAAGTATACACTATCTTTCATTACATGGATAGGCATTGGTTGCCATGTCCTCTTTAACAAGCATGGCTCCTCAAAAGGCGGTCATCGCTGAGACTGGGGAACGTGTTGATGTCAATGATGTTAAGATCAACACCATCCTCGCTGTCAAGGCAGGTGATGCTATTCCTCTTGATGGAGTTGTTGTTGAAGGAAAGTGTGAAGTCGATGAAAAGATGTTAACAGGAGAATCATTCCCTGTCACCAAAGAGTTGGATTCAGGAGTCTGGGCTGGAACTATTAATCTGAATGGTTAAGTATCTAGTTATTTTTCATATCCCTTTAATTTTTTTTCTTTCCCTTAAAACAATACTTTTCCTAAGTTACTTTTGGTATATGGACAACATTCCAGGATATATAAGTGTAAAAACTACTGTGTTGGCAAAAGACACAGTGATGGCAAGAATGTCAAAGCTTGTTGAAGAAGCTCATAGCAGAAAATCTCAAGCACAAAGAATCATAGATAATTTTGCAAAGTACTATATTCCTGGTAAGCATTAGTACATAGTACATGAAACTCTTATTCTTTATGTGGAAGTGAGAGAAAAAGTTCCTTCACAGATTGTTACTTTCAGTTTCAAAGTTTGATTAATAAATATGCTGGAGAGCTGCATTATCACAGTACAATGACTGACATTTGCATTGATTTATGTTCTATTTCAGCGGTTGTGTTGATTTCAGCTAGCATTGCTGTGGTTCCAGCTGCATTAGGAGTTCCTGATATCAAGCCTTGGTTGCATCTGGCAATTGTGGTTTTATTGAGTGCATGCCCTTGTGCTCTCATCCTCTCCACACCTGTTGCAATCTTTTGTGCTCTCACAAAAGCTGCAATAAGTGGGTTACTACTGAAAGGAGGAGATTATCTTGAAACACTTTCTGGAATTAAGACTGTGGTTTTTGATAAAACAGGCACAATAACAAGAGGAGAATTCACTGTGACAGATTTTTGTGCTGTTGTAGATGATATTACCATTAAAACCTTATTGTATTGGTAACTTTTATCAATTAAACTAAGCATGTCAGTATGTTGTATCTGGAGAAGTTATAATTCTTTTAAGACTAATTTGATTTGGTTAATGAAAACTTTGTAGGGTTTCAAGTATTGAGAGTAAATCAAGTCATCCAATGGCAGCTGCACTAATGGAATATGGAATGTTGCACTCTATCAAACCAATCCCTGAAAATGTGGAGAATTTTCAAAATTTTCCAGGGGAAGGAATTTATGGTAAAATTGATGGGAAGGATATCTACATAGGCAATAGGAGAATTGGTGTCAGAGCTGGTTGTGAAAGAGGTGATTATAAAACAATTCCTTTAGTTTCAAACTTTCAATTAATTCTTGTAGTCTTTCTTATCTAGAAAATAAAATTGTAACCTGGTGCTATAAAGCTCCCACTATACACAGGGTCCATGGAAGGGTTAGACCCACATTTTCATTTCTCATCTAGATTATCTATATTTTTTTCTTATGCTCTTTTCTTTGGTAATTTGGTCATCCTTACTAATAATCATATCAAATGCTCAGATCCAGTGTTTCAAGTCAAAGAAGAAAGAAATGGTTATATATACTGTGGACCAACTCTGATTGGAGTCTTCAGCCTAGTTGATACTTGCAGATCAGGTGCTTTGGAGGCAATAGAAGAGCTAAAGTTATTAGGTGTGAGATCAGTCATGCTGACAGGAGATAGCACTCAGGCTGCTAAGTATGTTGAGAGTCAGGTATGCTTACATTAATCTATATTCTATTTAACCAACACAACCTTATGAAACAAATGTATTATTATAGATTTTGTTATTAACAAATATATTATTTTTCTTGACAAAAAAGATCAACCCTCTTCAATGTGCTGCTTCTTGTGCATATATTAAAACTTTGAACTTGGAAAATTGCCAACTTATTCTCTGCAGTTGAACCATGCTCTAGACATTGTTCATGCAGAGCTTTTACCTGAGGAAAAAGCTGTGATTATTGAGAATTTCAAGAAAGAGGGGCTAACAGCCATGATTGGAGATGGCATTAATGATGCTCCTGCATTAGCTACAGCTGACATTGGTATCTCAATGGGAATATCCGGTTCAGCTCTTGCAATTGAGACAGGCAATGCAATTCTAATGTCAAATGACATCAGAAAAATACCTGAAGCCATTAAGCTAGCAAGAAAAACTACTAGGAAGCTCATTGAGAATGTCATTGTTTCAATGAGCACCAAGATTGCCATACTAGCATTGGCAATTGCAGGGTATCCAATTGTTTGGCTTGCTGTGTTGACTGATGTTGGGACCTGTTTGCTTGTGATTCTGAATAGCATGTTAATTTTACAAGAAAAGCCCAAATATGATAAAGAATCTACTAGTAGAAGGCCTAAATATGGAACCTTCTTGGAAGATAAGAGCATAACTCTACTTGACAAGCAAAGTAGTAGTGATGAGCACCATGGGCTTCTTACTGCAGAAAAGTGTGGTAATGAATGCTGCAAAACTGACACTCATCATGATGTGGTAACTACAAATGCAAGTAAACATGAATCTTGCCAAGGGAACTTGGTCTTAGATGAAGTTCATACAGTGAAACCTTGCAATGATTGCTGTTTTGGTGAAGTCAAAATGTGTCAGGACTCCTCATGCAGAAGAAAGGATAGCACTGATTGTTGCCAACTAAATAAAGAAGTACACATCAATGATGAAAAATGTAGCACTGGAACTGTTGTACTTGTGACACATGATGCCACCATTGCTACCATGGAGTCTGCTGCTTACAAGGACAAATCTATGGATACTTCAGAGTTGTCAGGGACAAGTGGGATTCCCAAGTGCTGCAAAAGAGGATGCTGTAATGATCGTATGAATGATATCAGTAGCATACCAGAAATTGTTATTGAGTGATCCTAGTTAGCTGTTTGTGCATGGGTAGTTAAGATATTTTTATTTTTTTTCAAAGAGTAGTGTCCTTCAAATATCAAGGGTTGTGTTTGGTTTGTTTCTGATTTTCTATTTTCATTTTTTATTTTAAAAAAAATTAAAAAAATACTATCTTGTTTTTGTTTTATTTTCTGTTTTTAAATATTTGTAGAAACAGTGAAAACAATCATTTCTTATACAAATATTTGAAAATAGGAAATATTGTTAAAAGTTAAAACCATGCCAAGAGATGTCTAATGCATGTCGTAGCTGACAAAAATTTCTTTTTTTTTTTTTACTTGAAAGGATGACTTAAAGGAACTCCTGCCTGCAAAAAACAAAGATGACAAGGACTAGTAAAGGAAGGGAGATTCTTTATTAAATACCATTATCTCTGGGAAAATTTGACCTTCATCTGTTGTGTTTCCTGGCTACCCACTTGGTCATTGTCTTTGATAACTCAGACAATAAACTAGCGGACAATGAAAACAAGCCATAGCTACTTTTAAATAAGAGCAACTAGCTAGCTCATGCGTGTATGAGCAAATTAATCAGCAGTAATGAGATAAGTTAACATAAAGTAGATAACTCTACCATCAAGAAAACTATGTTACTTAGGAATTTTGAATTCTTTCTTTAATTTTGAGAATTTTCTCATTAATATAGATTATTTGATTTGACTTGATTATTAGTATTTTAATTTAGAAACTAATGTTTGATTAAGATTTGATGTCAAGGTGGTTTGGGGAGGGACATAAGGTTTGGAGTGATAAGGAGGAAAAAAAAGAAAAGAAGATTTGATGACCATATAAATTATACATAGAGAAATTTTGCTATGCATTAAATAAATTTATAGACTTCTCTTAAGCATGGATTTGCTTGTTTTTTTAGACTTGGTTGAGCACTAGCCTTATATTCATGGCTTCATGCTCACTCACTTCGTGATTTTTCCTGAATTCAAGTCCATCATCCCCAATATTGTGGAGAGAACCAAGATCAACGTTCTTTGCCTGCTTTTGTTTAACACAATACTCATTTCATTCTAAGGAAGCTGCAACAAATCAAGAGGAAGCACGTTGATGAATTTTTTATTTTTTTGGCTCCAAAATGTATTTCGAGCGAAGAAAGCAGCAGCTGGCCTAGCAGGCCTTGGTATTCTTGAGTCTTAACTGTATGGTCTCTCTAGAACCTTCCATGTGTCCTGAAATTGTGTTGAGTTGCCTAAATTCTCCTCACATACAACAAATTACAATACTCATTCCATGTGTCCTGAAATTGTGTTGATTAAGAAGTTTAACATAACTCACCACGTAGTAGATATCTAAAGCAAGTTCTGTTGTATGAAGCAACATATATTTACTTATGGATTTTTCTAACCTGTGTAACTTTGTACATGTTAAGGAATCATAAAATAGAAATATTGTATTGGAAAGAGTAGTTTTTAAGTTTTCAAGGAATTGAATGCACAACTTTCAACATAACATTTCTATTTTTGATTTTTTAACATGTGCAAAGTTGCACAGGTTAGAAAAATACTTATTTGCTTTACTTATTAAATAAAGTTGTTATCTCAAAATAGTGGTAAAGAGAAAAGAACATTATCACCAAAAAATGAAAGGACACATAAATAGATTCAATAGAAGTAGAAAGGAAAATATTTGACAACTTATTGTTATGGAAAGCTACCATCAAGTACAATATGTCCTCCATCATGTCATGCTAGAGGCTAACTCAATCTCATGCTTCCTCATAATAGGGGTAGCACATACAATGCTGGAGTCAGTTACCATAACAGAAGAGCCAGCAGAAATAGTTGTATCAGTATAGGTCTGTGATGCATTGACTGGATGAGCAGCAAAACTCCCACCCATCATGTGCTGAAATGGGTTCGAAGGATCTGGAATTTCTAGTGAACCTTCCAACATTTTCACAACAACACTGATTATAGGCCTTGATTCTGGCCTATACTGAACACACAACAGAGCTACCTTAACCATTCTTTCTGCTATCTCCTTATTTTTATCCTCTATCCCACAGGCTATTAATAACTCCCCCAGTTGTCCAGCATCAAATTTTTTCCAAACCCAAATTGGAAACCATTCTTGGCTTTCTGAAAGTTTAACATCAAGGTTTCTTCTCCTACCTATGATTTCAAATAACAACATGCCAAAGCTGTAAACATCACACTTGTGAGTTATAGGAAATGGCATCCAAAGCTCAGGTGCAGCATAACCAGGAGTCCCCCTGCCTCCAGTCATGGTTATATGAGTATTTTCCCTGTTGCAAAGCTTGGCCAAGCCAAAATCAGCAACTTTAGGATTGAAATTCCTATCCAAGAGAATATTTCCTGGTTTTATGTCATAGTGGATTATTCTTTGTTGGCACTCTTCATGCAGGTACGCGATGCCTCTGGATGTGCCAACTGCAATCTCATGAAGCTTTTCAAATCCTAAGGTCTTGTTTTCGCGAAACAGATACTTGTCAAGCGAGCCATTCGCCATGTACTCATAAACCAGTGCTCTAAGGTTCCTTTCAAAGCAAAATCCATATAGCCTAACCAGATTGAAATGATGAGTTCTACCAATTGTACCCACTTCTGCCTTAAACTGCTCCTCAATTTTCTTATCAGAACTTCCATATAGAACCTTCACAGCTGCAGTGGTTCCATTACTGAAAATACCTTTATAAACTGCTCCAAAACCTCCAGACCCCAACAAGTTAGAGTAGTTATCAGTTGCAATCCTTAGCTGCTGATCAGTAAACTTGATTGGCTTCTCCCTTTCCATATCAGTCAGAAATTTATCCATAGTGAGTGTCAGAAATTGTGAGTCTGGACTAACTGATTCACTAGCTCTTTTCTGGCATACACAAACCAAAATACCTATCTTCACAGCAATCACAACTGCAATAGTAATGTAATCAGTCAGAAAGCTTGTGACCAAACCAATGAAAAACCAACATATAACAGAAGATGAAAACAAAAAGATATTCATTCACAGGTTAAAATCCTACCAAGGCTGATCACCACAAGAGGAATCGCTACATTGTCTCCTGTGCTTTCAGTGCTTGACATAGTTAGCAGATAAGAGTTCAAAATATGATTTGTGAAATTGAGGAGCAAAGTAAAGCATGAGGTGAAGTTGTTGAATTTATATGCAAAATCCCATGTCATTATCATAAAAATAAAATAATTATAATCACATATACATCAACAATTTTAAACCAAGGAACCGCGTGGGCATTCTATATTTACAGGTCATCCCCATTGTAAGGATTTACTCTGATGCCATGGATATACTTGATTGAATGAGTTAGCAAGTTAAATTCCAAGACGACCGGAACAAAATCTCTAACGACAAAATACGAAGTTTTAGATCACCTTCCTAGTACCATCCACCTAGGACCCCCTGCTTGTCCTATATGATAAATTCAACGAAATTGAAGTTTATGGAGTCTTCCTATGTAAAGACATATCAACGGTAAACAGAACTTGACATTATATTCAACTGACATGGAACTTTATGACTATAAAACTGAGAGATGAGAGCGACTAATAAATCAAAGGATATATTTTCTTTTTTTAACCTATCATTATCATTATCTCTGATAAAGTAATAATATCTTGTAGATGACAATTGGCAAAGTTTACCTTCACCTACTGACTACCTTGTTCCCTAGATACCCTCTTGGTCATTAACTTCGATAACTCCAATTCAAAGTGTTTCCAAGATATTGGCTTGGATAAAATTTCCAATAATAAAGAAAACAAAATCAAACGGCAGTTACTTTAAAACTAGAGGGACAAGCTAGCTCATACGTAAATGAGCAAACTAATCTGCAATAAATTACATATATGCATATGCATTATGTAACTCTTCCATCATGAGATTTTGCATTTGTTTTAAGATTTGATAACCATTTAAGTTATACATAGAGAAATTTTGCACCTTGATGAATTTTGGTTTCCTGACTTCAAAATGTGTTTCAAGCGAAGAAAGCAGCAGCTGGCCTAGCAGGCCTTGATATTCTTGACTGTTTGGTCTCTCTAGAACCTCCCGTGTGTCGTGAAATTGTGTTGAGTTGCCTACAATTCTCCTCACATCACATACAATACTCATTCCATGTGTCCTGAAATTGTGTTGATTAACAAGTTTAGCATAACTCACCAACGTGCTATCTAAAGCAAGTTCTGTTGTTCCAACACCCAAATATTCTATTCATATATGCATATAATATGTTTATTCTAGTTTTATATATAGTATATGACAATATCTAATATCACTTACATAAAAGCACGATATTCTAAAGATGTTAACTTCATGTGTACAAAAAACATTATTGAGTTTTATTATTTGAACACCTAAAATACGACATCCCATTCATATCACACATCCATTATACATCGATATACTACGCTCACATTTAGGGGTGTAAGACCCCAACCAATGACTCGATGAACCCGACAATCCGAACCAAACCAATTAAATTGGCTTGGATTTTTTTGATGTTCGGGTCCGAACCGAACCGAACCAAACCCGATAGTGATTGGTTCGGTTCTTGGGTTCAAAGATTTTGGAACCGAACCAAACCGAACCACCAATTACTATATTTTAATATTTACATATATATTTTAATATTTAATATTTATTATATATTAATATTTATATATATTTTAACAGTTTAATATTTATTATATGTATTTTTTATATATATTTTAATATTTATATATTATATATATTTTGAAATTAAATAATTTTCGAGTTCGAACCAAACCAAACCGAACCAACCCGTTCTTGATTGGTTCGGTTTGGTTCGGGTTTTGTAGGGAAAAATGTCCAAATCGAATCGAACCATTTTTTATTGATTCGGATTTTTTTTTCTCATCTAGAACCGAAACAAACCGACTCGTTACACCCCTACTCACATTAGTATATGGTATATACAGTGTCATATAACATGTGTTGAAAAGAACATTTTTGCATATATGATACGAGGTTCAATGCAATGAATGAATAGTATAGAATTAAAGATGAGCATGGGAATAAGAAAAGGAATTAATAAACAAGGTCAAGGAATGGGCACGTTTGTATGGGAGAAGAGAGACAATCAATTGTATTGAATGAGCTTTTATATGGAGAAAACCTGGTTGGAAGGGGAGAACCCACCTTGTGTATCCAACAGGTTTCTCGACGGAGATTAGTTATTGCTAACAGTGGTGGATACTTCTTACCTATATCATGATTATCAAAAGAAAAAAAAAAAAAAAAAGAGAACATTTTGAATTGAAGAAACATACATTATTTGCTTTACTCCCTCCGGTCCACAATGTAAGCAAAAATGTCCAAATTTTTTGGTCCAAAATATAAGCAAATTTCAACTACTCTCTTCTCATTTAATGAAGTTATTCTCAAAATACCCTTCATTTAATACAATTTTTGTTTTCCAATGACACATTTTATTCTCAATAACACAAGCTTAATAAATAAGAGGAAGGGTAATTTAGGTAACAAACTTAATTTCTTATTCCCAATGACCCTTTTAAATGAGATCAACTAACTATCTTAATATGTGTGTCCCATTTAATTTTTGCTTACAATAGAGACCGGAGGGAGTACTTGTTAACTAACTAAAGTTGTTAACTACGAATAGCTCAGAGTTAAAGAGCGAAAAAAATGAAAGGACGCATGAATAGATTCAATAGAATCAAATTAGCAGAAAGGAAAATATTTTACAAGTTATATTGTTATGGAAAGCTTCCATCAATGACAATATGTCCTCCATCATGTCATGCTAGAGGCTAACTCAATCTCATACTTCCTCAAAACAGGGGTAGCACATACAATGCTGGAGTCAGTTACCATAACAGAAGAGCCAGCAGAAATAGTTGTATTAGTATAGGTCTGTGATGCATTGACTGGACGAGCAGCAAAACTCCCACCCATCATGTGCTGAAATGGGTTCGAAGGATCTGGAATTTCTAGTGAACCTTCCAACATTTTCACCACAACACTGATTATAGGCCTTGATTCTGGCCTATACTGAACACACAACAGAGCTACCTTAACCATTCTTTCTGCCATCTCCTTATTTGTCTCCTCTATCCCACAGGCTATCAATAACTCCCCCAGTTGCCCAGCATCAAATTTTTTCCAAACCCAAATTGGAAACCATTCTTGGCTTTCTGAAAGTTTAACATCAAGGTTTCTTCTCCTACCTATGATTTCAAATAACAACATGCCAAAGCTGTAAACATCACACTTGTGAGTTATAGGAAATGGCATCCAAAGCTCAGGTGCAGCATAACCAGGAGTCCCCCTGCCTCCAGTCATGGTTATATGAGTATTTTCCCTGTTGCAAAGCTTGGCCAAGCCAAAATCAGCAACTTTAGGATTAAAGTTCCTGTCCAAGAGAATATTTCCTGGCTTTATGTCATAGTGAATTATTCTTTGTTGGCACTCTTCATGCAGGTAAGCAATGCCTCTGGCTGTGCCAACTGCAATCTCATGAAGCTTTTTAAGTTCTAAGGTATTGTTTTCACGAAACAGATACTTGTCAAGCGAGCCATTCGCCATGTATTCATAAACCAGTGCTCTAAGGTTCCTTTCAAAGCAAAATCCATATAGCCTAACCAGATTGAAATGATGAGTTCTACCAATTGTACCCACCTCTGCCTTAAACTGCTCCTCAATTTTCTTATCAGAACTTCCATATAGAACCTTCACAGCTACAGTGGTTCCATTACTGAAAATACCTTTATAAACTGCTCCAAAACCTCCAGACCCCAACAAGTTAGAGTAGTTATCAGTTGCAATCCTTAGCTGCTGATCAGTAAACTTGATTGGCTTCTCCCTTTCCATATCAGTCAGAAATTTATCCATAGTGAGTGTCAGAAATTGTGAGTCTGGACTAACTGGTTCACTAAATCTTTTCTTGCATGCACAAGCCAAAATACCTATCTTCACAGCAATCACAGCTGCAATATTAATGTAATCAGTCAGAAAGCTTGTGACCAAACCAATGAAAAACCAACATAGAACAGAAGATGAAAACAAAAAAGATATACATTCACAGGTCAAGATCCTACCAATGCTGATCACCACAAGAGGAATCGCTACATCATCTCCTGTGCTTTGAGTGCTTGACATAGTCAGCAGATAAGAGTTCAAAATATGATAGTGATATTGAGGAGCAAAGTAAAGCATGAGGTGAAGTTGTTGAATTTATATGCAAAATCCCATGTCATTATCCAAAAAATAATAATTATAATCACATCTACATCAACAATTTCAAACCAAGGAACCGCGTGGACATTCTATATTTACAGGTCATCCCCATTGTAAGGAATTACTCTGATGCCATGGATATACTTGATTGCATGAGTTAGCAAGCTAAATTCCAAAACGACCAGAACAAAACATATGAACAAAATCTCTAACGACAAAATACCAAGTTAGATCACCTTCCTAGTACAATCCACCTAGGGACCCCCTGCTTGTCCTATATGATAAATTCAACGCAATTGAAGTTTATGGAGTCTTCCTATGTAAAGACATATCAACGGTAAACAGAACTTGACATTATATTCAACTGACATGGAACTTTATGAGTTATGACTATAAAACTGAGAGATGAGAGCGACTAATAAATCAAAGGATATATTTTCTCTTTTTAACCTATCATTATCATTATCTCTGATAAAGTAATAATATCTTGTAGATGACAATTGGCAAAGTTTACCTTCACCTACTGACTACCTTGTTCCCTAGATACCCCTCTTGGTCATTAACTTTGATAACTCCAATTGAAAGTGTTTCCAAGATACTGGCTTGGATAAAATTTCCAATAATAAAGAAAACAAAATCAAACGGCAGTTACTTTAAAACTAGAGGGACTAGCTAGCTCATACGTGAATGAGCAAAATAATCTGCAATAAATTAAATATATGCATTATCTAACTCTTCCATCATGAGAAGGCTTTCTTCCTTTCGGTCATTAACTAGGTACAAATAAATAACAGTTCGGAGGTAAACAAACCAAAAACAACTGAAAATAAGATACAAGAACAAAACATGTGCCTCCTGAGATACAAGTAGATAATACGATTACAGGATTGGACAGCTGGATAATCAGATTCAATTGCTGTAGTTGGAAATTAACTGTTGAATCAGATCAATGGATGTTGATCAATGAACTTTAATATATTAGATGCACTGTTCTACTCCATATGTAAGTTATGCAGGTACAAATATACTCAAAACGAGTGTCTTCACACTTCACTTTTGCCGAATCCTGCATACCAAATACCAATTGCCAAGTCAAAGAGGGTCCCGCAAACATTTGAAGGGTAACAAATAATGCAAAGAAAAGTTATTACCAGCCCAAGGCAGGTCAAACACTTTGTACTTTGCTTGATATTTCTTTCACTTTAATATCTCCTTTTTCCTGCAATCAATAAGAATCGTATCTTTAAAAGTGAAATACACACATATACATTATACACAAATAATGGCTAACTTGATCTTTGAAAACCGAGAAAAAAACCTCATATATCATTGTTAATGTTAACCTATTTTTTTATTTCGACTTGTAGCTTCTGCAGTAATTTGTAGAAAAAGCATGTGGCCCAAAGGCAGGCATAACTTGAAAAATGATAACAATAATCTGTGACAAAATTAAACCAAAGCTCCTTCTCAATTCTTCCTTCTTCAAATAACAAAGTGTAACACAAACCCTATGATACAAAGTAGTTGTCAATAATATAAACACCATAACATCAACAATCCAGTCAAAATTTCCTCAGTTCTTTAACTGTAAAGTCATAAAGGAAAAGATCCGAGTGCACTTATACTCAATGCAAAACCTGTCATACTTTTGGTCTTTGATGCTCAAACACAACTTAAATATGTAATAGTCCAAACTTTAGAGGTGTCATATGAAACTTATATTTCTACCAAGAAAAAAGGGAACTCATTCACTTCCTAAGGCATTTAAATAACATTCTGAAAATGAGTTAGTACAACTGCTCAAGCATTACTACATATAAATATGAATAGTTAAAAATCATGGGACACGGCACATAGCTAGTTAATTACATTAACATGTTCTGACAGAACTCCTCAGAGAATCAGAAGAACTAGAAGTGACCAATGAACAAGATTAATAAAGAAAAGTTCTAAATGAAACAAAAGAACAATAAAAAGAATATATATTAATACTACGGATAGAGCTATATCAGCAGAATAAGCAAATTGGTTCAAATCAAAGGGAGCACATCGAAACAAGGTAATTAAAGCATAAATGAAATTCATTTCCAAAATCATATATGATATATCAAGTGTTGCTTCAATATACAGTAACCTTTAAATAAATAGCATGCAGTTAATTGCTCACCATTCCCTTGCTCTCATAATAATCATCAAGAGCCCATTGGTACTTTGACTGATTCAACCCAAACCAGCATGCCAAATGATCATCCAAACTCAAGTGTGCTGTAAAATGAAAGGTAATGGGGTATATAATTATCAAGAATAAACAAGAGAATTAACCAAAAAACGAGAATTATTAAAAAAAAAAAAAAAAAAACTGAGTCAAATATCTATTGTCTTACAGGATCTGAAATCAAAACAAAGAAAAGGGAGTAATACTTATACCCATTTATTTTACTCTCGGGAATTAGAAACACATAACACATTCATACACTTTCCAAGTAACGATACTCACACCCACACGCTCATCACATACTCCGGTACAAGCCATTGCATAACATCCTGGTTTCTAAAAGGTCCATATTGTGCACATTCCTCACATTGTTTGTGCAAGGTATCTTTTCCTATATTTTTTCAACCGCAGTTTTCACACTCATCACTCAATTTATTCAATCTAAGGCTACTTTCATTTTCACTTCATCTGCAAACCAGAGAAGCAGTGAAGACAGGACTCCCCACCATGATTTTTCCTTCAATCGTTCATTTTCTCAACAAAAGAATGAGTGCTAATGCCTAATTACTTATTTACTATTACCAGTTTCCTTACCACAAAAAAAAAAAAGGAAAACATATCAAAACATGTTCCACAGACTAACAGGAACCTAGTAACCAAAACAATTTCCACTAGAATGAATCAAATATTATCATTAAGACCAAGTCTTAATCCAAAACCTTACGTTGCTGAACCGAGAGCGACCTGTTTGCTTTGTTTTCAGTCACTTTTTTCAGAAATAATTACAAAAACGTCATCTTGTTTTCATTATGTTTCATAAACAAAGTGACATTTAGACAGAAAACTGGAAACATAACAGACGACATTCCCATTATACACACTACGTGGAACGCTTTCAAGACTCACACAATCAACATGTTGCAGAAACAGAAAAGCTACATGGACATAGTGATTATAGCAGTCAAGTGAAGTGACGTACCGGTTTGGACCTTGGTCACAGCATTCTTCAAAAGCCCCAAAACAGAAGCATCGGCGTCGGCGGGAGGGACGGGCTTCTCCATTTGTGGCGGCGGAGGGAGGACCTTGGGCGGCGAGTGTTCGGAGGGCTTAGGGGCGGAAGGCGGCGTCATGAAAACAGTGTAAGGCCCGATTTTGCCGATCACGGGCGGCGGAGATGATTCGCTGTTCGTAGCCATTGCTGCTGGGTTCGCACTTCGCAGTAAGGGATTTGGATTTGGTAAACACCGAACTGAGTAATGTGTGAACTGTGAAGTGCTCAGTGCAAATAGGGGCACATCCAAGTTCCAACACAACGCAACCCAAGTTGGGTTGCTACTTGCTTGGATCTTGCTCTTACCACCAAACGTACTTTCCTTCCTTCCTTGTTCTCTTTCTAGGCGCTGTTCCTTTTGTCCAAACAAGTGGAATTAAGTAATCGTAATTGTGTGTTTGAAAAAGATAGATTTTCCCACATTCAGCTGTTTTTTTTTGTGTAAAAAGTTGTTTAGGAGATAATATGTTATGCTTGGCAATGAGTTTAAATCGGAGAAAAAGCTTTTTTTCTTGAAAAAAAAGCTTTTTTTGACCTATCTCATTGGAAGAGCTGTTAGATCGGGGAAAAAGCTTTTTTTCTCCAAGTCCAATGTCACTCTCAACAAAATGACATTTCTCTCATTTTCCCTCCTACACATTATTAATATAAACAAATAACTTCATATCTTTTTACGTAATTTACTATATAAAGTAATTTTTTTTTGCATCACCCAAACAAAATAGATCATCTTATAATCGCTTTTCAACAAATATACCCAAACAAAAATAGATTTTGATTATAATCGATTTTTTTAATAATCGATTATTTGTATAATCGATTATCAGCATAATCTATTTTTTCGAACTTCCTCAAACACACTCTAACCATGACGTATTCAATATTTTGAAAAATTCAAAAGTTACATTTTCAATCAATTTTTTCTATCTTTAGATTCTTTAACCAATGTCATTGAGGCACATTAGTAAGACCCTTATTATATTATTATCCCTCACTTATTTAGATTTTTTTATTTATTACACTCATTTAAATTTTATTGATAATTATGAGTTTGATTTTGATGTATTATTTAAAAAAAAATTATGTCATCAACCAAGTATATTACAAGATCGTGGGGTTTCTCATAGGTCACTTAGGTAGCTGCCTAAGACCTCAAAAAAAAAAAAAAAACTTTTTATACCATTAGTTTCACTTATTGTTAATAATTTAATATAGGTGATAAGTTCTATCCTTCCCTTTTTGTTATGTTTTTTAAGTTTCCTTTGTTACTGTAAAATAAATTCATTTTCAACACCAACTAGGCCCAGCACAGTTGGTAGATAGTTGAGTTTCTTAAGCATGATGTAAGGGGGTTCGACTCCTACCGTGTGTATGGAAAATGCTTTGTTGGGAGAGGCAAAACCCTCTTCGGTGATCTCTATGCCTCAAAAGGGATTAGTCTCTAGCTATCGACTGGAGGATACCCTTTGTGCACAAAAAAAAAAAAAAAACATTTTCAACATAATTGCTTCTAATTCTCAATCTTATCTCTAAATTATTATTATAATTTTCAAATGATAAATTTTCAAATTATTGATTATTATATCAAAAGATTATTTTCTTTTCCAAATACATACATAACTTATAAAATAGTATTCACAAGATATATTAAATGCACTTAAAAGTTAAAACTAAAATTTCTTAAATCCTATTTGAGATCAATTATGTTACAAGGTAGATTAAAGATACTGAAGATTGAAATATCAATGGAGATTCATCCAAGTAACAGTGAGCCGGTGAAAGCTATAATGATGAAGGTTATACTCCCTCCGGACCTAACTATAAGCAAAAAAGTAGCTACATTCTTTGGACTCAAATATAAGCAAAAATCAACTAAGTCAACATTATTAAATGTTAGCATTGCAAAAATCAAGAAAATTAACCAATCAAACCAATTCTCCATTTACTTTTCCAGGAGCATTGCATATTCCCTAGACAATTAACTCTCTTTTTTACACAAATCAAAATAATTAAACTAACTTAACCAACTTTCTTAATATGTGTGAATTTAGTTTTTTTTGCTTATAATTAGGTCCGGAGGTAGTATTTGTTCAGAGTCATCCAAATGCAAATGGAGAAACACAACTCCCAATGCACCTTTTTCAAAGCATCTACGGGCTTGTTTCCAACAAACTCCATTTTGAGGGCTCCCAACGCTAAAACAAACATGCAGGAAATTGTCATGTTAAAAGTTGAAATAATTCTCGAAGTGTAAAGTTTTCTAATAAATGTACTATCAAAGAATTTTAAGTGGATTAGTGCATGAATTACATTTTAGGGAACTAAGTGTTAAGGGCATCTTCATATGGGCACATACATAAGAGTCCTCTTGCTCCAATACTTGACTTTCAAGGCTAAATAGAAACGACATCGCTTTTGAATAAATATACAAACTATAGGATCAATATTTTAATGACAAAACAAAACCGGATCAGGCCCGTTCTAAGTAAAAGTAAAATTTGCATAGATGTATCACTTTCACCATGCTGCATTGAACAAGCACTCAGAAACTTTGGCATTTGAAAAAAAAAAGCATTTATGCATGCGAATCATGTAATAGTTTCAAGGGAGATTCTCATGTGCTCTTACACTTGAACAAACTTATTTTATATTATTAAATGTGTGCTATATTAGATATAATGTTAAATATTCTAGCTGAAGATGATGATAATGATTTCTAACAATGATTTACTTCAACAATATTTTACGGCCTTTGTTGCCTATTCACACTCCTTATTAACCAATGATAATTTTAAAAAATATAAAACAAATTGATAAATAACACAATTTAGAATGTTACATTACTCCATATTATTTTATCACAATATTCAGGGAAATATGTACAAACAGCATTGTTCCGCACCTTACACACCTTTTTGCAGTGGCATAAACCAGTACAACCAAGAAAGACCATGTCAGCTGACTCATGTCCAAAAGCATAAGAATGTAAACTTCCATACAGACCTAGTTGCGTTACTATGAACATGCATTTTTTTTTCCTATCCTTGTGTCATGGTTCAAATTACAGAGTTTGAACAAAACATATGGGGAAATCAAGTGAGGAACTGCCCTAATACATCACCTACTTGTTATCATACACTAACAATCTATTCACGAAGAATAATTCATTGTGCATGCTGAAGGGCAAAGTTTCACACAACCTCACAAAAACAAACATGGTATTTGTGTCACTCATTGAGTAGTTCAGCTCAAGCCAGAACCAGCCATAAAAGAAAATCCGTTGTGAAAACAACTTAATACACAAACGTTCTGACTAGAGCAATGCTTGTCATCAGTGATCAACACAAACCTTTTGCCGCCAACTTGTGCTCAAAATGATTTCAGAACTTTAATCAGAGCCTCATAGCATCCCCTTTAATACAGCATGCAGTTTATTCACTGAATCTATATGACGGTACTTGCCAAGGAAAGTTCATGAAGCTCACTTAGCATCCATTCCTCCCCAGTTTGACCACCCAGTACAATAGCTCTTGTCCCTCCAACAATACATGTACTATGTCCCCAAGCAAATCTCGGAGGCCGTCCAGGAACATTTAGGATTCTCCATGTAGGCTTCTCATCAGTTGGATCAAGGATGTAAAGCTGGGAGGCAGAATGAAGGCCTGCAACAGACCCGCCGAATATCAGAATTCTCCCACCTGGAAGACTGACAGCCACATGATCAAGTCTAGGAGGAGGAGCTATGCCTCCCGGATTTCCAGCACCGGGCATTCCACTCCCCGTCACACATCTCCAGCATGGTTCCTCCTCACTTAAATCCATCGTGAATACATCACTGGAACGAAAACGCAGAGGCCCACTCTTAGCCAGACCCCCAAACATCAGTATTTTCCTGCCACCATAAACAGATAGTGTGTGGCCCAGACGAGAAGGTGGAGTCCATGTCACTGGTATCTCTCTCCAGATAGGTTTCTCCATTGACAAATCAAGGAGGAAAGTATCACTCAAGAGTACTCCAGAATCAGCACAGCCACCAGAAACTATCAACTTAGTACCATCAAGAGTACAGGAACTATGCCATGATCTTGGAAGTGGAGGTGCCAATCCAGAAATTTCACGCCAAGTTGGGGGCTTTGCATCCAGGTCCAGAACAAACACATCATTGAGCAAGCCCTGTGTTCCACAGCCTCCAAATACAACCAAACGAGAACCATTAACACATGAAAGTGTGTGGCCCCAACGACCAGGAGGAGGAGAGCTCACCTGGACATGTTGCCACTCAGGATTACTAGAATTGAGATCCAATACAAAGGTATCATTCATAGGTTGCATGTTAACCCCTTCACCACCAAATAGGACAACTCTATTACCAACAGCACAAGCACTAAAATTACATCGCGAGGGTTCAACAGCACCTCCAACAGTCAGTTTACTCCATGCTGCTGCTTCAAGAGTTGTCAGTTCCCTTGCTAGCCGACCCCATCCAAGTCTCCTTGCACCAGGCACAGTCTCTAAAACACGTGTAGTCTCACTACCCCATGCATTTTGGCACACCATTCTCCAAAGGTCTTCATTTTTTGTTAGTTCATACAATCGCCTACAGACAGAACCAACTGATGCAATATCTCGTGGCGTCAAGCGAGCGAGTATCTTGAGAGACAGTACCTCATCACTCAATTGGAATATCCCACAAACTCCACGAGTCATATTCCGGTCCCCTACTGGAAGAGGACGCAACGAGGAAAGGACAGAACAAAACAAATCTGATGATTTAGCAGATTCCTTAAATATAGAACCCGGAACAGGACCAAGATCAATGTTTGCCTCTGTGAAGAACTGGATTCCAATGACATGAGTAATCTCATCATCTCCATATATAGGTGTCAGCCGCAATCTGTTCATAAGTGGAGATCCATCTTTCCTAAAGTTCAGCAACTCACCTTGGAATTCAACCCCTTCTTCAAGGCATCTTCTAATTTCTGAAACTACTGTTGAGTCCACCAATGGATGCCTTCTCTTAGCAAATGGACCTCGACACTGCAAGAAACGGCTGCCAAATATTTTTAAATGATTAGATATAACAAAGCCACATTGAATTAGAAACACCGAACAATAGAGACACGAGTAAGAAACATGCTAAAGAGCCAACACATATTGCTTATATAGAATGCTTTTCTGCCTTCTTTTCTTTCCTTAATGAAGTGCACAGGTTACTCATTCTACTTCCTGTAGAACATAACTTCAAAACTATTATGCAAAGACTTGTAAGCTAAGTCTGTCTACATGAGCCACCAATGCACCACACAGTACCAATGAGCTACAAGCACGGGGTAAATATTTTTTTTTTTGAACACCCCAACTACCACATCATTTAGCCCTTCTTTGTATGTCTATATGAACACAAACAAACAACATTTGCAGAAAGAAGATGAAAGAGAAAATGATTCTGCAAACAAATTACTGTAAAAAATCTATATCTATTTCTTGGCTTCCAGAAAGGCTTACTTTTTAATCATAAAGCATAAGACAAATGAGCCCAACAATATTTATATAAATCTCCACATCCTCATCATAATACATAATATAAAGATGAAAGAAAATTAAAAGTCACCATTCTGTATGCTTCTTAAACGAGCTACTGACACAACCATAGTAGAATTACCACACAACACATACGCTACATCTCTTTTTACATATCAAAGGTTTAATATGGCTTATGTTACAGTCTTACAGCCTAGACCCAAATTGCTGCATTTCAAGAACTTCAGAAATAAAAACCTAAAAAAATCACCCTTCAAGGAGTTTATATTAATCACCATTATATCATCAATCTAATTTTACATAACTATTCTCACCAAAACAGTCCCCAAGTCGGTCCATACTCGCAACCCATTAAGACAAACCATTCCTATTTCAAAACTCTCCATCAAACCACTTCTCAGTGCTTTATATTCATCATGAACCTAGCAAACGCCCTAGATTCTCTCCAGTAAAACAGCCATAAAGCCTAAAATTGTGATACTTCAATTCCTAGATCACCTCACTGGAAATAACAAAGAAGCTTGCTGAGCCACACACATCCCACATCTCTAATATTGACAATGAATATCCATCTTATTCTCACAAACGTTACTCCAGAACATTCATAGCAACAGAAAATTTATTGTAGTTAACATACATGAGAAATCTTTCATCTATGTCAGAAGTTAACATTGTATTATGTTGTCAAAGTCAAACCAAAACTTTTTAACAAATAACAGTGTAATATATAGGAAGGAAGAGAAGCAATTGAAAATTTATGATCCATCTTATTCTCACATATGTTACTCCAAAATACTCACAGCAATACAACATTTATTACATTTAACATACATGAGAAATCTTTCATGTATGTTAGAAATTAACATTGTATATGTCAGACCACGACTCTTAACGCAGAATAACAATGTCACAGAGATGCAGGGAGAGAAGAAGTTGAAAGTATACCGTACTTAATGAATGCATTGCATACTATAACCATTCATTTCAAGCCCAATCAAGATTTTTCAACATTAAACTAAACAAGACATCTAATAGGCATGCCAAAAAGTAAATTGTCCGACACATAGTGATAGAGAACATAAAATGGTAAAGATATACTAATTCATTGCATCCAACTATCACTAATATTTTTTTTGTAAAAGCATAGAATTTTATAAAGATAATGTTTAAATCAACAGAAGAATGAAAAAGCATTGTTAAAGGACTTCAACTGCCAAAGGCATATTTGACTATTAACATTAATAACATTTAAGTATTAACACCACAAGCACTGGTCATTGCAATCTGGGATACCACCAACGTCATGGAAGGCATCCAATTGTAACAATATTTGGTAAAAAGCATAAATTTTATAACAGAAAAATGAGGAAAATTACAAGGGAGGAAGATATGTTATCTTCCTACACAGGCTATAGAGAAATTGAAACAAAAGAGATATGCCCAAGAGGTTTAAAATGCTACAAAGCTGTCTAATTTCTCAGCATATCAAATGGAAACGCTCTCAGAAATCAGAATACAATTCTGAAATTGGGAAACACCATTTACAGACTTTTCAAGACGGAACAAGCTTACTTATTCTTTATGCCAAAGATTAGAGATTCTTTATAGTATGGATACCTGGACAATTGACATCGACAAGTTCTAATCATTGCAAAACTACCTAATTCACCATTCAATTTTAGCAATAATCAATAAATATTGTGCCACAAAATTCTCTCAAAAACCTCTTGCTGTAAGGAGCAAATGTTAAGATCTTTATCCAATCCAATCTTTATGCAAAAATACACATCTATCATGCATACATTGAAGTCTCAGACAGTAGCAACAATATTTCCCGACAAAAACTCCTCATGCAGGAGAAGTGAGTGAAATTATCAACTATCATTGATGTTTAAGCACCAGAGTAAAATCTAAACCCTTTTTCCTTTGAACATTAATAATATTTTCTGTAATTATCAGTAGTTCAGTACCACATCAATTATCTTCTTTTTCTTTGTGAAAAGCAGTTCTATCAGGAAACCATGGATTCTTCCATTTCTACTCCTTGTCTTTTCATTGATTTTGATGACTTACAGTTCTACATAATGAGGACAATGCCTTCTACATCACTAAAGTATTACACGACTTCCGTCAGTATTTATAACCATCAAACTAAAGAAAATAATTTCTTTCTCCAATTACTGTGCTCCTAAATAGATAACTTCTAACATCTTCCACAAGACACTCACTAAAGAGTTTTTAACAATTCAAACTTCTTAATTTTTGCCATATTACTTCCTACTAGAGCTAGAGCAATACAATAAGTCCTACAAAAGAACCATAGCATCGAACAAGCCTTCGATGAGAACGGTTCACAAAAGCAGAAGAGCAACCATGAAAGAAACCAAGATATCAGCCGTCAGTTTCAGACTTTTACTTTCCCAAAACAAGCACATACACTTACAGATCAAAGCAACATGGGAATAAGTTGTATAACCATGTTTCCTCTCACAACTCACTTATGATTGTCCACCAGAAAGCAATTGTGTATTCATAAAGATAACTCAATAGAAGATATCACAAATAATAGACAATATTTCACAACGAGAAGTTTCAGTAAAATTTAAAACTCGTTCATAGCTCACAGAACTGCTTTCTAACCTACAGAACCAAAATCCCAGTGCTAATAGCCACAATTCGAGACTATGGGAAATAAAAAATAAATCAGCAGTGGCTTTTTGGAGGACCACTAATCCATCCAACCTTCCCCATAGTTGTACTTCACCTTCTTTCTCCCTAAGATTTCTTTTTACAATTAAAAGGGAGAAACTCAATAAAAATGTCCGGTCTTTCTTTTCACGATAATTAATAAATCTTAGAAGGAACTTCTTCTTGATATATAAGAAATATATAGGAAAGCATGCAGCGGAGACCCTCGCCCTATAAACAAGAACCTGAAGATTCAAAGAAAGGGGGGGAATAAATTTTACGCTCACCCCAAAGCTTGTTTTCAAAGGAGCACAGGAATCTAAGTTGCAAGGATATGGGTACAAGTACTAGTGGGGCACAACAAAATTTCTAAAAATTAGGGTACAGTACAGTAGTATATACTATATAGAAATATAAAATCATAAACAATAAAGTAATTGAATCATAAGATGAATACAATTTTCATAGCATTCTAACTAGAAGGTTTCAACAAAGCTCCATAATTTCAAGTATGCAAAAATATATAAAAATGTGCATGATTTGAAGGGAGTGAAGTAGGAATTCATTTCATTTAATAGCAACAAAATTTGGTGTCTTGTATAGACTAATGACTTGTACAGACTTTAGTGATATCAGGTACCTACTAATCAAGCAACTCTTGGGTAAGTACCCATGTGTACCCAATAAACATTGCCAGGGTTATCAATAGTGCGCTACAGCAGCTGGACGGAGCGGAGCGGCCGGTGGCCGCTACTCAGGTGGTGTGGTGGAGCGTTTTTCTGTAGCAGCGGTAGCGATCACCATAGCGGCTGAAATAGCGCGGAACAATGGTGGAGTGGGCGCTCCTGGGCCACTAATGCTTCATGACCCGAAATTCCCATTTTGCATACTATTCTATTTTGAATAGAATTTATACTCAACAACTCAATCAGTCAACCCACAGTTGAAGGAGTAATCCAAAACAACTGATCCCTAGACTAAGTTGATGGTATATAGTACAATGGTTTCTCTTATAGAGGCCTTGTAGGTTGGAACGAGTAAGTCATGTAGCAGAGCATATAATATGATTGGTTTAATAAAATAGGACAAATTTTGATCTGCAATCTGTGTTTTACAATAGTAAAGGAAATAAGGGTAAGGAATCACTATGTGTCTATGTCTCTAATTACTAGGAGTCTAGGATTATGGAGAGTAGACCACATTCAACTCTAATTAATTCTTATTCTTTTCTATTACTCTTTGCAGACTGCTTCCACTTTTTAAATCTGAAAGACAAAAGCTAATCTGTTTAAATGGCTCACAATTCTTTGGACACAAACCATCCCTCTGTTATTGGGGAAAAATCACAAAAAAAAAAAAAAAAAAAAAAACTGCCTAGAAACAAGAAAGAAATAACCCAAAACAAAAAGCGATCAAAATGAATAGTTCATCAAATGACATTAAATAGGCTTGACCCAAAACCATCCATTTCAAGTATCAACTATCAACCATTCAACCGTGCAGAAATTGTTATTACATAAAGCAGCCTACAGATTTGGATTCCCAACACTCTTCAATCAAGGGACCAAAAATATCATGAGAATCTCTCGGCACTTAAACTCAACTCGGTATAAGTCCTTACTCTGGAAAGCTACCTGGAAATGACCATATTTGCAATAAGTCCACTCTCTCTTCTTAATTAGCACTAAAAATAGCTCATGGTTCTTCAACAGTGGAGTATCAGAATTTTTAAGAGTCAGAAAAGCTTCTAACTAGTAACTAAATAAGGTCAAAAGGAACTACTGTTTGGTATCTTATGATTTCAATATCAAGTTCATTTTTCCTAACCCCTTAATACACAAAGCAGTCAAATGCCTTGAGATCCCCAGTTCTCAACCAGCAGCACCAAAAAGTAATGACATCTGCACTGCTCAATATAACGAAACAACAACATTCCTAAAAGCTATCTGGATTACAGGGACTGACGAAACATCCAATATGTTCACTTTCTTGTTAATTAGCACTCACAAGTCAAATTTCCAAATCATTCATAAATATATACTAATACTAGTAGTTCTCAAACTTATTACGTGTAAAAAAGTGCCTAAGTGATTACACAAAGTTTGTTTTAGTCACAATATGTTGCGAAAAAAGAACCACTATTTCTATAGAGAGCTGATATGGACTAATTAGAATAGGATGATAAGCTTATGAAAATTGTTTATGAACTTCCTATAAACTCTTTTTAGCATATTTCAATAAACTTGTCCACGAACCTCATGAACATATGCTCTTTTCACCTTATTTCAAATCAGCTATTGAATTTATGCTTAATCATGCTGTTTACCCTAACGCATCCTAGCTCCAACAGCTCGCATACATACACATACGGTAACAAACGGGCCTAGGGTTTTAAGATATACAAATTCCCATCCAAAACAAGCCTCAACCCTAAACCTAATATCTGATAAACTAGACACTTCCATTTTGCGCAAAATGCATTAAAAAAAATCAAGAAATCGAGAATCGAGAATTGAGAATTGAGAAAGCGAGAAAGAGAGAGTATCTCGAAGGACTTACCAGTTGCGACCGAGGACTTCCTCGGCACGGTAGCCGGTAAGCATCTCGAAGACGGTGTTGACGTATATGATAGGGTGATCCGGCTCGAGCGCGTCGGTTACGACGAAGCCACACGGCGCCGTATGGAGGAGGTTCTGGACTGGGAAAGGAAGAGGAAGAGGTCCATCGACATCGTCTTCGTCGCGGTTGAAGCCGAACGACCCGTCGTCTTCGTCGCCGCTGAGATCGGAATTACTGTCCCACTCCATAGGTGAAATTGAAGATTGGGGATTGTGGTTGTGGTCGTAGGTTAGTTCAACCCATGAGAACGAAGAAGAGAGAATCGGAATCTGAATGAGAATGAGAATTAGAATCAGAGAGTTGTGTTGTTGGTGTTGGTGTTGTTTCAGTTTCAGTTTCAGTTTGAGTTTTTTTCAGGTTAGGAGCGAGAGATTGAGAAGCATAAAAACGAGTGGTGGGAAGCAATTTAGATATAAGAGAGAAGAGAAGAGGTTCTTTCTTTCTTTTCTTTTCTTCCAGACAAAGAGAGATAGAGATTGAAGATGGAGTTATTTTCACATGTGGGCTTGGCACTGAGGATCCCGACTTTTGCTTTCTTTGGAAATATCTCTTCTTAATTAATAATTCATTCATTCATTCATTACTTAAAATTTTAGATACTCGAACATTTATCTAAATTGTTTCATCGTGTATAGCATAAATAATAATGACGTGTCAAACGGTAGTTGATGCAATTGTTCTGGATGAGATTTTCATGTAATTCATGTAATAAAAATAAAAAGGTAACTTGAATTGAGAATTTGAGATTCATTTAAAGAAAAAAAAATAGATGTACGAATGGATCGGGTCTAATTGAAAATAGAAAGATTTGTATAAGTTATGCCATTCGTCACTACCTTTGTAGAAAATCGTTTACTAAATTATGAAACTAGCTCACCCAAAACAGGTAAACCATATGTTAAACTAAATTAATTAAGAATAATGGGTTTAAACTGAAAATATAAGGATGAAAAAGATTTATTAGCTTTCATTTGTCACATATTCAATAGATTAAGACAAGAAATATTGAATTTTAGTTATAAATTAGGAAGGAAAGCTCTGTTTGGTTCAGATTTTCGTCACCGCGAAAGGAGAAATTTGCCATCCCGAGGCGTCCAAATCCAATTTTGACCAAAGCTCATATAAGGGAGCTTTCTCCCGACGGCATTTTGAACGGGATTTTGTGTTGGTAGAATCTAAAACAAACCAACTCTAAATAATTTGCTTTGTGAAAAAGTAAACAAGTTTTTAATTTAATTTTGATGCATTTGTTAGTGTAAAGTTTTCACATCACAATTAATCGTACATCATTATATATGTGACATTTAAAATAATCATTACAAAAATAAAATATTTTTAATTATATATCAAAAACATTTACACATACATTGACTCATCACCATTTGTGTGTGTTTTAAATTTTTATTATAAAGTTAGTGCTTAAATATTTTACACTACCAACATGTGGTTGGACCCCTTAAGTAAGTAGTCAGTGGTTCGATCCTTGACTCTGCGTATGGAGAAAACCTAGTTGGGAGAGGTCAGCCTTTCAATGTCGTCCAGTACCTCAATGGATTAGTTTCCACAGTTGCACGTGGAGGATACCCTGAGAAACCAAAAAAAAAAATATATTTTACGCTAACATCTAATCATGCATTACCATTTACCATGTCACTAAAAGTATTTGATTATCATAATAATTAGTTAATTACCTTAAATATCACACATATAATAATGAGTGATTGGTAACTTTACACCAATAATACATTAAAATTAAACTCCGACAAATTACCAAGTTATCCATACTTATCTAAAAACTTTATTATTATACTTCAAGTTTAAAATGCTCTCCAAAAAACAAAATGATTAAACTTAAAACAAACAAAAGTTCCCAAGTTTTTCTATTGAAATTCTTTTAAAAAAAAATTCTATTGAATAAAGTTATCTTGTTTATTTTGTGTAACTTTGTATATTGTATTATCTAAAATTTTATAAGATAATTTGTTTCAAATAAAATTTACTATTGTAAAAAAAAATAAAAAATCAAAGTCAAACTTCACAATTTTTTTTTCTTTTTTCATTTTGGTTCGGGATGTAACCCAAGGTATCCCCACAACCGATACTCGTAGGACTATTCCCCCGAAGTTGTAGAGTATCAGTTAAGGGGCAACTCTTCTATCCACATATGCAGCTCTATTCCCATCACCAGGATAAATAGATATCTTCTTTGTGGTACTTTCAGATTTGGTATAAATAGATATAATTGTTATTTTGTGTTCTAGAAGCAATTTGTGTTGATCCAAACGGAAGGAGTTTGGATCTCTTAAGCATTTAGTCTTGAATTTGATATCTGAATTTAAGTTTATGAAAAAAAAAAATACTATTAAGAGAAGTATTTGTTAAAATGTCTGCCATTGTCTGAAAGATTAATTTTTCACCTATTCAATGTGAGATACTCCAGGAAATAAAAAAATACCCTTTGTGGCTTCTATTGCATTATGCTTCCTACTTAGAATGCAAAGCTCTTTTTCTTTTCTTGTCTTTCCCTTACTAATTCTGGGAAAGTGGGTGCACTTTTATATTTTCTTTTAATTTTTTTCTGAATAAGTGACTTGGCTTTAGATAAATCAATAATGAATGTAAAAGAAAATGATAGATAATGATGACTTAATTGGTTTATCAATATTGATGTGCCATAAAAAAGTTAACACAAGACTCATCTAAAATGAATTTATCCCAAAAGTGAGCAAACAAAGTAGATATATCCTTATTTTTAACCTATTAAACAATCTAACGGTATATAAATCTTTGCTACCTTTGAGAACAGGTGGCTTACTTTGTAAGAAACTTTAAACTTTTTCCAAAAAGTATACTCTCTTCAAGTCTTTGATTTGAAAATATTTAGATGCTTGAGTAAGTGTTTACTCTATAGTCTAACTGAGAATAAAGTAAAATCATTATACAAATCCTACTCACTCGGAGAATCAGTTGTTGTAGACTAGCTTGTAGAGCATATAAAAGAAAAGTAGCCTGGCATGTACACTTCCATGATTCAGGGTCCAATATAAAGAAATTTAGGTAGAATGTCATTGTTTGTGAGCTGGAAAGTTGCATGTTTCCTAGTACTTATTAGAAGGATTGCAAAACATTGCACAAAGGGCGAAAAGAAAAAGAAGGGTAGCCCAAGAAGACAGAATATATATAATTTTTATTTTAGGAATGTTGATCGGGTTAACAAAGAAATCCAAAGGTATATTCACAAAGTCAAGACCCCAAACTCTCCCTAATGCAAGAAGCTAACCTTTTCACAGATTGATCATCAAAAGAGCTATCAATCTTCTTAATCTTAGACACAAAGTCCATGGCTTCTGTATGTTTCCTTGCTTTACAATAACCATTAACTACAATCTTGTAACTTAGCTCATTGGGCCTGCAATTGTGCTCAATCATATATCTTATGACTTCATCTACTTCATTAAACAACCCTTGCCCTGCAAAGCCTGCCAAGAAAGTATTGTATGTAACTATACATGGTGAAACTCCTTTTGTAGTCATTTCTGAAAGAACTCTAATAGCCTCCTGCATGAGTCCTTGCTTGCAAAATCCCTTGATGACAGTATTATAAGACACAAGATCTGGCTTCTGACCTAAGTTTTGAATTCCCTTGAGCATTTCTTCTGCTTTCCAGCACTCACCGCCTCGGGCATACAAGTCCATCAAGCTATTATAGGTGACAAGATTTGGCTCCATCCCACTTTCATGAATAAAATGCAGCATTTCATGCGCCTTGTCATGCATCTGGTATTTCACAAATATAGAAAGCATGGAGTTAATTACAACCATATCAGGTTTGTATCCTTTCGTTTGTAATTGTTGAAATGCCCTTTCCATTCCCTTAAGCTGTCTGCACTTGAAGTATGCAATGACAAGGGTTTTCAAAAGCATCCAACTAGGAAAGACATGACCATCATAAATTTCTTCCTCAACCTTCTCTATCCCCTTGACATTCCGATCCTTAGAATAACAATGAAGCAACAGTGAGTATGATGTCTCATTAGGCTTAAAGCCCTTGTTCCTCATTTCCAGAATGACAGATTCTGCTGCCTTCCAATCACCTCGTCTAGCAAGAGCATTCAGAAGAGCATTATAAGTCGTCACACATGGAGTAAAGCCCACTTTAACCATTTCCCCATACATTTTAGCAGCATCAACTTCAGACCCACACCGACCATATGCACTAATTAATGTATTGAACGTGTCTTTGTCGGGCTCAAATCCACAGTTTTTCATTTCCCTTAAAACCTGGTTAACATAATTGTGCTTACCCTTCTCGCCACATACAGCAAGCATGGTGTTCCACGTAACACGATCAGGGGCACATCCATTCAATTTCATGTCGCATAGAACTTTAATCATATCATCTGACCTTGACTTCTTGCCTAGCATTCCAAGAATAGAGTTGTATGTATATACACTGGGAACACAGCCCAACTCCTTCATCTGGCCGAACAACTTCAATGCCATGTCCTCTTTTCCTGCCTTACCATAGGCATCTATTACAGTGGTATACGTAACAGCATTTGGCATTACTCCTTTGCGGGTCATTGTATCTATGACAGCAGCCCCTTCATCATGAAACCCGGCTCTTACATATGCCGTCACAAGCTCATTGTAAGTAACAGAATCAGGTGGACAATTATTATCTTCCATTTCCTTTAAGATGCTCAAGGCCTCTGTGTGAACTCC
The DNA here is from genome assembly GCA_035048595.1 of Echinosophora koreensis. Lineage (NCBI taxonomy): Eukaryota > Viridiplantae > Streptophyta > Magnoliopsida > Fabales > Fabaceae > Echinosophora > Echinosophora koreensis. Next base: position 7,062,936 of record JAPCYP010000004.1, read on the forward strand.
AGCCTTTCCGAAAACCTGCAGCAAAGAATTATATGTAACAGTTCCAGGTTTATAGCCATTCAATTTTAATTCAGCAAAAAACTTTCTTGCTTCATCTAGCATACCCTCTCTCCCACAAGCAGAGATCACAGTGCTGCACGTAAACTCATCAAACTCAAGCCCTTTACTTCTCATCTCATCCAACAGTTCCAAGATTTTATTCCAGGAACGACCCATCTTGCCATAAACATAAAGCATAACATTGTAAGTGACTAAAGTTGGATCAAGACCAGTCTCCTTCATCTTCCCAAAGATATCGATAGCCCGCTTATACTTGCCGGTGCGAGCATACGCATGAAGGATAGTGGTATAGGCCCTAACATCAAGTGAATATTCTTCAACAGGAATTAAATCAAACAACTTGGATGCAATTGAATGCTGTGATTCTCTACCTAACATCCTAACCATAATTTCAATAACCTGCTTCTCCACCCTCATATTTTCATACCCAAAATTCAACAAAACCCATTCAAACAACAAAAGGGCTCTTTCCCAATTGCCAGAAAGGTCTAAAGCTTTCAAGAGGCTGGGGAAATCAATCTCAAGCAACTCAAATTTCACAGAGTTAAAGAAATCATTCAAACTATGCAAAGGCGACCCGACAATTGAATTCAGCATCAACTTACCCCTGGCTGATAAAAATTCAAACTTTGCATCCGAAACTTGATTGGGGGCAGAACCTGAAGTGGGTTTTTTTCTATTTGATTGTTGGAGGTTTGGGTCAGTTGAATGAAGGGGAAATTGGAGAGAGGGTAAATGGGTCTTTTTATCCTGAATTGGAGAGACAAGTGTGAGGTTGTTGTGAGATGAAGAGAGGTGGTGGAGATGTTGGAGAAGGGAATCAAAATGGAAGGAAGGAGGAGGAGGAGGAGAGGGTGGAGGGTGAGTGGGGGGGAGAAGGGTTGGTTTGAATTTCAAAGGTTGTTGTGTTGGTCTGTTTGGTGGGACTGGGAATATTGGCTTGGTGGGGAAGAGAGAGCCTTCCATTGCCATATGAGGGAGTGCAATGGCAAGAGCAGGATTGAGAATAGTTATGTATATGAGTGAGTGGGTTTGTTCAGAGTTTTTTAGAATAAGGATGAGATTGAAAGCAATTAGATTGAGAGTGGGAAAGAGAGATAAAGAAGATAATTTGTGGGGAAAGAAAGGAGTGACTGGTATTTGTTGTTGATGATAATCTCACATGAATATTGGTCTTAGTCTTACCGTCCCATAGCAGGGATGAAATTTTCGATTGTCAAAGTGTTGTTTTCCTAGCAAATCCACACAAATGCTTCCTTGTAACAGTGGACTGTGAGGGGTCTGTGTGAATATTTCATTTTGACCGGCTTATTTCTAGTAGGGGTGTTCAAATCCAAACCGATCAAAAAAAAAAACCGCCAACCGATCCAAAATAACCGAAAACTGATCAAAACCGATTTTTTTTGGTTTTTTTTTATCACTTTTTTTCATAACCGAGCGATTCGGTTCGGTTTGCGGTTTGCTGTCCTGAAACCGAACCGATCCGAACCGAACCGAAGTTTTATATTTAAATATTCCCCAACCTGCATTTTACACTAATGCTGCTGCGTTTTACCCTGCTGCATTTTACATTGAAGTGTTACTCGACTCACTCACACTCAAATCCCTAAGTCTCTGCCTGTCCTCGCCGCCTTGTGCTTCTCAGTTCTCCCACTCCGCGTCTCCGCCTGCCGTGCCGTCACGTCTCTGCCTGCCCTCGCGGCCGCGTCTCCACCTGCCCTCGCCCCCGCTGCGTTTTCTATTTCCTTCCTCTCCCTCAGTCCCTCCAAATCTGCTGCGTTGGTGTGGACTTCTATGAGAGTCTAAGAGGTAGGTATCATTTTGGTAATCTATTAAGTTTGATTTGGTAATTTAAGCTTGATTTGGTAATCTGTTTATTTGAGTTCCTTTGTATCAGTAATTCAGTATCATATTCAAGTGTATTAATCTCATTTTATCTTTTATTTAAGTGTTATATTAATATCATTTTTCTTCTATGTATCAGATTAGTGAACCCATAATCTGGACAATAATCAGATTATACCCATCGGCCATCGCATCATGGAGGTACTTGGATGCTGTCTTGGTCTCATGAAAAACGAATAGAAGCTGTAAATGTAATTGTAGATCTAGTTGGTTTTCTGATTTTGGTTTCTTAAGGATTGAGATATAGTATTGTTGCTGCACTTAGTGTTGTCTTACTCATATGAATTTTGAACACTTTAGAAACAGAGTGCTGCACTTATATTTTGTTATATAGTTGTTGCACAAGTAGAGTGTTGCACTTTGAATCTTTGATTATATAGTTGCTGTACAAACAAAGTGCTGCACTTGTATTTTGAACACTTATATTTGGTTATATAGTTGCTGCACAGAGTGCTTCACTTTGATTATCAGTTTATATTATCACTGTCTTTGAACACTTTATAAATGAAGACATTTTGCCATGTTCAGCTTCAAAGTTTCATACAAGGATATCTTGATAAAAACCAAACCAACCGAACCGATCCAAACCGCATTTAATCGGATCGGATCGGATCGGATTTTTTTAACGAGACAATCTAAACCGAACCGAACCGCATGATGTTTTAATCTTTGGATTGGATGGTTTTTTTGCTCAAAACCGATCCAAACCGAACCGCGAACACCCCTAATTTCTAGTTTACTTAATTTTTTTTATTTTTTTTTTATCTTATCTTATTTTACTAAAAATAAAGAAAAAGAAGAAAAAATATGTGTACTTATCTTTTTTTACATATAAATTTTTGGCTTAATTGTATTTTTGGTTTCCTTGTCATTGATTATGTGTAATTTTGGTTTCTTTTTTTTTTTTTAGACATTTGATCCCCTATTTCTTTTTTAAATGTTACGAATTTGGCTCTTTCATTCAATGCCCATCAATTTTTCAATGATCAATAGAGAGGAACAATACTTTAAATACATAGAACCTCTGCTTGAGCTTCTGTGGTAAAGGAACCTGTATGGAACCAAAAACACATTCTCATAAATGAGTAATGAAATCGATAAATGGCAAAGAGAAACCATCGAATCATATTGAAATGAAGAGATAGAGGAGGAGGAAGCTCGACCAAATGTTCTATGCGCTTAGAAAAGTAATTTCTCTTTGTTGATCATTAAAAAAAATTAAAGAACATTGGACGGAAGTACCAAATTTGTAATATTGAAAAAATAGGATGATCAAATGTCCTCAAAATATTATAAGAATCAAAATCACACATGATCCATAATAGAATGACAAAAGGTACAATTAAACCTAAATTTTTCATGTTGCTAAAACATATCACTTTAGAGAAAACATGTGAGACTATGTTGACCTAAGTATATGGGACTCACCTTTCTTGCTTGGATCTATAGATCCTTTCCATCCCCTCCCTCTCCATCCCCTCTCCATCCTCTGAATCTCTCTCATCCTTCCTCTATTTTTTTTCATCATTACCCATCCCAATCTATTCTCTCTCCTCCCTTCTCTTTGTTGTTGGTGTTGCATAGGCAACATGGCAGAAAAGGATCCAAATTGTTCTAGCTAATTGTTTATAAGCGTCAAAAAGGTTACTTATTGTTATTCTTTTTAGCATATTAGCTTTTTTACGAGTCAAGATACTAATTTATAATCTTTTTAGTTGTTGATAAATTTTTTTTCCAGTTGGTCATAATGTGTTAGTGAATAAAGTAAAACTAAAAAAACTAGATAATTTTTTTTTTAAAACAAAAGGAGGTTAAGGTGCTCATGCATCACAATAGGAAAATGACATCTCAACTATGTTGGCACCACAACACCTAACAATCATTTGCAGCACCTTCACATTTATTAAAAGAATAAAGAATACAAAAACATGGGGATATAAACCAAACTCATGAAAGAATCATCTAAATCTATAATTGAGAAGACTAATTCTATCCCTAAAAAACTCCTCTCTGATAAAATTAGGAATAGAATTCCACCAAACTAATCCATTAATAGTAATTCCATGATTGGCTAGCTTATCAGCACACATGTTTCCTGCTCTATAAACATGGGAATAGATAAAGTGCTTACTTTTGGATAGGAATAAAATATTCATCCATCTATTTCTAATGCTCCAAGGAACAATTTTTGGATTTGAAAAAGCTTGAAGAACAAGTTGAGAATAACATTCAAGCCAAATGTTATTCCATCCTTTTTGGTGAGCAATCTCCACATCAATCATAATTCCAACAATTTCAGCATGTAGTGCAAAAGAGTTGCCAATGTTATAAGCAAAGCAACCTAGAGTTGCAGCATTCTTGTCTCTAAAAATGGCACCACAAGCTGCCATTCCAGGAACACCCTTTGCAGCCCCATCCGTATTACATTTGAACCGATTAAAGCTAGGAGCTTTCCAAATTACCTGCTTGATGATGGTGGCAGTTTAGCAGCTACTGGAAATCTATGAAGAATCATACTTTCTGAAGCTTATGCAGAATAAGAATCATACTTTCTGAAGCCATGGCTAAATTGATGGCAGCCTCAACAGTAATAACCTTGTTATCAAATCTAGCTTGATTCCTACTAAAGCAAATCGACTAAACAATATTTGCAATACCAGAAAGGACAATATCTGCCACCTGTGAACTCCATTTTCTGAGCATAATAGAGAATATGGAAATCATTGAAGAAGAATCAATTTGAATAGAGACAAGAACTTAGCCAAGACCATATTCTCCTTGCAAAACTGCATTGGAAAAAAAGATATGCAGTAGTCTCATAGTTAGAACCACAAAGACTACACACATGGAAACTACATGACAACCTCTATGCCATAATTTGTCATCTGTTGGAATTTTATCATGAATAATCCTCCATATCAGAAAATATTTTGAAGGAGGAACAGCTTTATTCCAAAGCTTGTTACCCCATATCGTTGAAGAACTATGAGCTTGCAGCATATAGCATGCTTCTTTTAAAGATAAATAACCAGAGTCACAGCTGTTTCAAATCATTTCATCCCTTCTAGGCACCTGAGGAATTGTAGTTTGCTTTAATTCCTGAGACAGAGATGCATTTCTATCCAGCAGCCATTGTGGAACAGACCATTTCCCATTTTGAATGAAATCCTTAACAGTTGCTTGTAATTTGGAATGAAAACTAGGTTGAATTTGCAGAAGTTCAACAATTGGGGTAGATAGCCACCTATCTTTCCAGAAATTAATTGTGCAGACATCTCCTAGTTGCCATCTACAATTAGCATGAACTGTATTGATATAAAATCTGAAACCTGCCCAAATTGATGAGGTTATATGATGCTGGATTGGTTGATTATTCGCAAACACTCTAGCTTTGAGCAAAACAACCCATTGTTCATTGGTAAATACTAGCTCCCTACACAGTTTCATCATTGAAGCTTTGTTGATTCCTTTTTTGGATTTTAAACCCAGCCGTCCTTCTGCTAAAGGGGAACAAACATTAGACCAGGGAACCGAAACAAGTTTCCTACATTTACATCTCCTGACCAAATAAAATTTCTTGCCCATTTGTCAATGAGGTTCAATAAAGACACAGGCCAAGCATACACATAAAATGAATAAAGCAGCATGCTATGTATAACTGATTGTACCAGTTGCACCCTTCCCATAATGGATAGAAGTAAACCTTTCCAAGTGGGCACCTTTGCTTTTATTCTATCAACAATATGTTGCAAAAAGACTTTCCTAGGTTTGCCTCTAAACAAAGGCACACTAAGATACATAAATGGCAGATGGCCAATCCCAATACTAAGGATATCAGTGAGTTTATGCAGCTTGTTATGAGGAATAGCACTGGAATAGAACCTTGACTTGTCACAACTCACATATTGCTCAGGAGCTTCACTATTTCTTCTAAAAAGTGACATTATTAAGCACTCTAAATCAGGGATGACAAAACGGGTCAACCCGACCCGTCCCGCCGTGCTGTCAACCCGTCTAAAACGAAGTGGGGCGGGACGGGTTGAATGTTAAAAGTGGATTGGAAATCACACCCTGCCCTGTTTAACGGTGGGTTGGTCGGTTGGCCCGCCAAAAATAAAAATAAAAATAAAAATAAAATTAAAATATTTAATTCCCTAAAACATCTTTAAATTAATTATGTTCCCACTTAAAAATAACACCATGTCCCGTTTGTGTAATTAATTTCTTTTTTATACGGTTTACTATTATAATATTGGAAAAAATATTTAATGTATATTATTTATTCGAGTTCTATTAATAATATTTGAGTATTGTTACAAATTTTAAACATCATAAACATGATAATAATACAGATAAAAAAATATTGTATGGTTAGTTTTTTTTTGGTGGAAGTGTATGGTTATGTTTATGTAGGCTTAAACAAAATATCCAAATTAATATTAAAAAAGAAAAAAATTAAAAAAAATGAAAGTTAGCCTAATGGGTCAACCCGCCACGTCCCGTTTTCTTGGTGTTGGTGGCTAAGGTGGGGCGGGTCGGGTCAGGGCATGTTGGAGAGCTGAAAAGTGTAGCCCGCCCCGCCAAAAAAGACTGGTTAAGTGGTCCAACCCGTTTTGCCACCCCTACTTCAAATTTCTTTTTGTTCCCCGGTAGAAGATGAGAATATCATCTGTATATAAAACATGCTTGGCTTGGAACCTTGTATCCTCTAGGACTAGCCATTGGCAAAAGCCTACCTTGATCAACCAATTTGAATATTGCCCTGCTGAGAACATCCTCTGCCAAACAAAATAGAAGAGGGGACAAACGGTCAACTTGCCTCACACCCCTCTTACAAGAGAAGAAACCTATTAACAATAATAGAAAGTCTAGCTGAATGCAAAATTACCTTGATCCAATTACAAAACACAAGATCAAATCCAAAAGAGGAGAGGACTTTGAGTAAAAAAAAACTCCAATCCATAAAATCAAAAATTTTGTTTCTAATACTTTGTTTGAATGTTAATTTCACAGTGGTCGAATAAAGTTATTTTTATTAAAAAATAAAGTTGATAAAAATCTATGTCGTTATTATATGGATTTTAAAAAATGTTTTATAGTATAATTTTGTTATCTCTTGAACTCCGTGCAAGTATAAATTTAATTTAAAATAACATAATTTTTTTTATTTTTTTTTAAATAAAATTGATTATTATTTATAAAAGTAAATTCTTTTTAAACTCACACAACAATATATAACACTGATATGACTTTTCTATCATCAAATTTTGTATAATTATAAGGGTTAAACAGTTTTACTATCTTAAACCACGTTTGAGAGTGAGTTTATTTTTAAATAACAAGTCTTTTCAAAAATATTTTTTAAAAAATTGTATTTCTCTTTGGGTCATGCTAAAAAATAAGTTTGTATTATAAAATTAAGTATTTCAATTCTTTAAATATTAAATGCACCAATTCTCAATGAAACTTGCTTTTCTTGATTCCTTAAGCATTCTCCTTTCTCTTTTTAGTACAATTTGTTATTTATTAAAGGAATAATAAAATGTTTTTAAATTCATGCAACAATTTATGATGTTGACGTATGATTTTTTCATCTACAAGTGTCGTATGATTGTAAGGATTTATCGTATAACTTTGTTATCTTGAACTCCGTGCAAAAGTAAATTCACTTTAAAATGTCATTTTTAAAAATTTCTCTTTTAAATAAATTTATTTATTATTTATAAAATAAAATAAATTTTTTTTTACACTCACACCACAATCTATGACATTGATGTATCACTTTTCCATCCGAAGTGTCAAGTGTCTTATTAGTTATTATTGTATAACTTTACTATAGTGAACCCTGTTTGAGGGTTTTTTGACCAAACTAGTATTATTTTAGAAACTATTTACCAGGTTGGGGTCCTTTTGAAACAAATTACAAAAATATTAATAATTATTTTAAAAAAATATTTTTAGATGATGTTAGAAGTTAGATTTTGCATTCGCTAGAATTCACTAATGAAGGACGTGGTGCCTGAGGGTAAGGAGCTAATGCCACATAAGATTCAGTTTTGCACTGCGGTTGACTCCCAGGCATATATGAGGGTTACAATTCTCAACTCTAGTTGTCATGTACGTGATTAGGTTGTTTTGTTCAGTTGCTACTGCCTAATAACCTATCAAACGGAGGTTTTGAAGTATATAGTATGTAAATTTTTCTATAAAAGCTAGTAGCCTAATGACTTTGAAGGGTGACTTTGTTATGACTCATATCCAGGATTCACCTCCCTGCTAGTAGCCTCTAGCCTATAGCCTACTGCCTTTTGAAGGGTGACTTTGTTATGTGATTGCTTATATCCAGGATTCACCTCCCTGTTAGTATTATTTAATTTTTTTTTTTGGCTTTTGCCTGTACAGATCCAACTTATTGGAAGACTGCTTCATTGCTTTTTCGAAAAAATAGTAGTATATCACCTAATGAAAAATCTAACATCTAACATCATCTAAAAATATTTTTAGTAAAATAATTATTAATATTTTTGTAATTTAAAAAATGGAAAATGGGAAAAAAATGAAGAAAAAATGAACGGTTAATAGTGTTTTTCACCACCGATTTTTGATCGATTTTGCTGGTTCTGGACCGGTCTGATTGGTTCTTAACCAGTTCTATACAATTCTAAAATCAGTTGCTTTTTTTATGAGTAAAATAATAATTAGTGATTATTTAATGATATTTTTTTATGAAGAGTAACAATGACGCTAATCACCATTTTATACTCACAAACAACCTAATCACCATTTTCTACCACACTCAGCGTTTGTTTGTTTGTTTTTTTTTAAATAGGAGGTGCCACTGGCAGTGGCGCCTTTACCTTTTCTTTTCTTTTTTTTAAAAAGAGAGGCGCCACTGGCAGTGGCGCCTTTGACCTTTTTTTTTTTTTTTTTCTTTGTAAAAATGGGAGGCGCCAGTCAGAGTGGCGCCTCCCCCTGTCAGTCAAAAAAATTGTCACCGTGTCAAAAAGGACCCCCAACTGGTAATTTGTTTCAAAAGGACCCCAAATTGGTAAATAGTTTCTAAAATGATACCAGTTTGGTCAAAAAGCCCTGTTTGAGAATCAATTTATTTTTAAATAAAATATCTTTTTAAAAAAATTAAGAAAATTTGATTTTCTCTTTTTAGTACAATTTGTTATTGATTAAAGAAATAATAAATTTTTTTTTAAATTTAAGCAACAATACATAATGTTTATGTATAATTTTTCATCCTCATATGTTATATGGTTATAAGGATTTGTTGTATAAATTTGTTATCTTAAACCCTATACAAGAGTGAATTCGTTATAAAATAAAAAACTTCTTTTTAGACATTATGATAAAAAAGACAAAAAAATTCAATGCAAAGAGCCTCTATAAACAAAGGCGATCTTGCTCATTTGGGGAGTAAGAAGGTCCAGAGAAAAAAAAAAAAATTCTGACAGTGAGCGAGAAAAACTGAAAGTATGATTAAATCCTAAAGTGTGTAGTGTGGACAAAATACACCGAAAATATCTTAGGTATCTTCTTTATTACTCAACAAGGGTGGTAAATAGATGGATTGGATAAATTTTTATTCGGATTATGATGGATGGATTAAAAACAATCCATTAATCCATCATGATCCATTAAGAAATCAAATCCATCCGTGATCTATCTAATAAAATTCATCCAATCCATCCACTAACATTTTTTTATGGATGGATATCCAATCCCTCTCTTCCTCTCCCTCTCCCTCTCCCTCCCCCTCTCTCTCCCCCTCTCACTCTCTCTCCTCCTCTCCCTCTCCCCCTCTCTTTCTCTCACCCGACTCTCTCTGTGACGCACACGTACATGATGTTGAAGTCGGCTTTTTTTACATTTCTAGTATAATTTGATTGCAAAATTACAGGTATGGTGTACATTTGAAAAAAATTACCAAAATAGAGTAAGTCGTATACTACTTACCTTCATAGAAGAAAGTTATGGCAGGAGCTCAGTTCTTTACAGCAAAGGTTTCAGCAGCCTTGGTGTTACATAGGGGATTTTAATGTTGTTTTGGGAACTCATGAATACAGAGGCAGTGGTAGACCCCTACAAATTGCAAGTGATGATTTCAGGGATTGGACTTAAGGAAATAGTCTGACTCATTTGCAGACTAGAGGGGTTCAATACACTTGGTCCAATAGGAGAAGTTGGAGTGCTTTTACTGAAAAGATTCTTGATAGAGTGGTTTGTAATGCTGAGTGGCTAGATTATTGGAATAATGTGGCTTGCTGCACCCTAACTAGATGCAGATCGGACCATTATCCAATTCTTCTAGACTTCCAAAAAGGTACTAAAAGGTTCAGCTCTTCTTTTAAATTTTTGAGAATGTGGAGCTCAAACCCTGATTGTCATAAAATCATCTCTAATGCGTGGAAGGAATCTGTTTGTGGCTGTCCTATGTATGTCTTATCTTAAAAACTAAAATCTGTTAAGATCAAGCTAAAGGACTGGAATAGGAACGTCTTTGGGGATGTAAATGAGAAGGTTTGCAATGCTTTAAAGAAGGTGGATCTGATTCAAGAGCAAATAAGTTCTACTGGTCATTCTGATATGCTTTTAGAGCAGGAAAAACAGGCTCAATTAGACCTTGAGAATGCCCTTAGTGATCAAGAGACTTTCTGACATGAAAAGGCTCGAGTTAAATGGCATATCCAAGGAGACAGGAATACAGGATTTTTTCACAGAATGTGCAGGATAAAAAATGTGACTAAACAAATCAATATGTTGAAGCATGATGATTCTGTTATTAGTAATGCAGATGATATTGAAAAGCATGTTGTTGAATACTATGAGAGACTGTTCAGGACAGACAATGACTGTATTGATAATGGCCTTACTGAAGAGGTTATCCCTTGCCTAGTCACAAATTCAGATAGCATAATGCTAACCAATCTGCCTTCAAAGGAGGAAGTTAAGCAAGCTGTGTTTTCTATGAATCAGGATGGTGCTCCAAGGCCTGATGGCTTTGGAGCCTTTTTCTTTCTGAAGTATTGGGAGATAGTTGAAGAAGATGTGTTCCAAGCTGTGCTTCAGTTTTTCAAAAATGGTTGGATCCTTCCTAACTACAATTCTAATATGCTTGTCCTGATTCCTAAATCCCCAGAAGCAGACAAAATTGAGATGTACAGGCCTATTGCCCTGGCCAACTTCAAATTCAAGATCATCTCCAAGGTGTTGGCTGATAGGTTAGCCAAAATTGCTCCAAATATTGTTTCGGTTAATCAAAGAGGGTTTCTTCAAGGAAGACATATTGGTGACTGCATTTGTCTTACTTCTGAAGCCACTAATCTATTGGACAAAATATCTTTTGGTGGTAGTTTAGCTATGAAGATTGACATTAGAAAGGCTGTTGATACTTTGGATTGGAAGTTCCTTTTGAAAGTGTTGCACTCTTTTGGCTTTAATCAACAGTTTTGTTATTGGGTGGAGGCAATTTTACATTCAGCCAAGCTTTCAGTTTCTGTGAATGGTAAAGCTGTTGGTTACTTTAATTGCAAAAGAGGGGTAAGACAAGGTGATCCTCTGTCACCCTTCTTGTTTTGCCTGGCTGAAGAAGTATTGAGCAGAGGTATCTTAAAATTAGTTAGGGAAAATAAGCTGCAACTTATGTCAGGGCCTAGGGGAATGCAGGTTCCTTCTCATGCCTTATATGCAGATGATGTGATGATCTTCTGCAGAGCTACTAAACAGAATATGCTGAATTTGAAAAATCTGTTTTCTGCCTATGGTGTAACTTCTGGTCAGATCATTAATGCTAACAAGTCCACTTTGTATTCTGGTATTTCTTCTGCTAGAAGGCTGCAACTTATCACTGATATCTTAGGATTCAAGAATGGTAAGCTCCCTTTCACTTATCTTAGGGTTCCTATCTTCAAAGGTAGACCAAAGAAAGCTCACCTGATGCCTATTGCTGATAGAATTCGATTGAAATTTTCTGCTTGGAAGGCATCTCTTCTGTCAATCACTGGAAGAGCTCAACTAGTGAATTCTGTTATTCAAGGAATGATGATTCATAGTTTTTTGATTTATGCTTGGCCTGTAAGTCTGCTTAAAACAATTGATAAGTGGGCTAGGAATTTCATTTGGTCCGGGGATATTAACACCAAAAGGGTGGTGACTGTGGCTTGGCACAAAGTTTGCAAGCCTACAAGGGATGGAAGGCTGGGAATAAGATCCTTCAGAGAAGTCAATAATGCTGGCATGCTGAAATTGTGCTGGGATCTATTTGCCAAGGATTCTCAGTGGTCTTGTCTCTTAAAAGCTCGGGTTCTTAGAAGTAATGCTCCGGTCTCTTATCATGTTTCCTCTTCTATTTGGCCAGGTCTTAAACCATATGTTACAACAGTTTTGCAAAACTCCAGCTGGTTGATTGATAATGGTCTTAGTGTGAATTTCTAGAAAGACAAATGGCTTCCCTATCCTTTGATTGATAGCTTAAATATCCCTGAAGCTGTGCACAGTGATTTGATCTCAACAATTAGCAATTTTATTAGAAATGGTTACTGGAGTATCCCAGAAGAAATGTTACTCAAAATTCCAAATCTGTCTAAGGATCTCCAGCAGATTTCCATCCCCAAATTTGATTGTTCTGATATGCTGGTCTGGAGCCATTCGGATTCAGGTTTGCTAACTCTAGAAGAGGCTTTTTCATTCCTTAAACAGCCAGCTCAGGTTCTGTCTTGGTGCAAACTCATTTGGCATAAGAATGTTCCTCCTGCCAAGTCTCTTTTAGTTTGGAGAATCATGCACAACAAGATGCCCACAGATGAAAATCTTTGGGAAAGAGGTTGTGTTATTGTCTCTTGGTGCTGTCTTTGTGGCAAAGCAGCGGAATCAACAAATCATGTGTTTTTTGAATGTCCTTTTGCTGCTAGAGTTTGGAATTGGCTTAGAAATGCTCTATGCAATATTGACCACTCTTCTATGCAAAGCTTGCTTAATGTTTGTGATAGAAGTTGGTCCTCTCTTGCTAAGGAGGTGGTTCTAGCTAGTGTCTTAAATGCTGTTTGGATTATTTGGAAGTGCAGAAACAAAATAAGACTTGATAACAGTCATATCCCTTTTCAATCTGCTGTAAATATGATTATTGTAAATGTTTCTTTATCAGGAAACCTTAGCACTGGTCATATGAATTATAACATACAGGAATTCAAGCTGTTGAAGTTCTTTGGAGTGTCCAGCAAGCCAGCTAAGGCCCCTATGATAAAGCAGGTTACTTGGAAGCCTCCTATTTGCAACTGGGTGAAATGTAACATAGATGGGGCTGCTAGAGGTGCCCCTGGTCTAGCAGCTTGTGGTGGAATTTTAGAGGCCATAGAGGTTCGGCTCTTGGTTGTTTTTCTGCAAACATTGGGGTCAACTTTGCTTTACAAGCCGAATTAATTGGTGCTATGCTTGCCATTGAAATAGCTTTGAAAAATGGTTGGCTAAACCTTTGGCTTGCGTGTGACTCCCAGCTGGTGATTCAAGCTTTCAGCTCTCTAAGTATTGTTCCTTGGAAGCTTAGGAATAGGTGGCAGAATTGCCTTATCTTAACTAAAAATATGAGATTTGTTTATTCACACATTCTTAGGGAAGGTAATAGTTGTGCAGATAAGATTGCTTCCCATGGTCTTTTGATTAATGATTTTTGTTGGTGGAATACTATTCCTAGTTTTGTTAGGGAGGAATTTTTTAGAAATAGGATGGGGCTCCCCTCCTATAGGTTCAAATAACTTTTCTCATGGGTTTCGGTTTATGTCCTCCCATGTCTGTTTACCTTTGTTCTATTTTTTATTTTTGGAATAAATTTGTGGGTGTGCTGCAGACGATTGGTGATTTCTGAGGTGCCAACCTAGTTAGGATGTCAGTCATCATTGTGATGCCTATGCACTCCTACTTTATTTGCTTAAAAAAAAGTAATTTTTTTTTAAAACTCAATTGGAAATATTTGAGTGATTTTATACAAAAAGGACAATTAATTTCCTTGAAAATGTTTTGAAGAAAAACAAAAGTTAGTTTGGAACTTGAAAGGAATTTATTTGGAAATTTTCAAATTTTTTAGGAAAAAGAAGATTTGAAAATAAATTGGTTTTATGGAAATAAAATGGAATTTCCAAAACTTAAAGTTTTAAACAAAAGGATTTCAAAAGAAAAGTTTGCATTTAAAAGAATTTGTTCAAAGGAAAATGTCCGATAACTTGGATAAGTTACGGAAACTTTCGGTTTTGTAATTGTTTTTCACTGAAAGACAAATAAGATGAAAAGTGAACCTAGTAACCGAGACATCGGGATACTAGAGTTAAAACACGTGGATCCATGATCCGTATCACAATGTTGTGGACCGTGTGTCCTATATATGAAGTTGTGGACTGTGTGTCCTATACATGTTGTTGTGGACTGTGTGTCCTATACATGTTGTTGTGGACTATGTGTCCTATTTTCGTTGTTGTGACCTGTGTGTCCTACATACGTTGTGATAAAACGTGGAGAAAGTAGTAAAAAGGTGAAAGTTGTTTTCTATGACCATAAAGTCTAAGACTAGTGCACAGGTCTAGAACTGTTGTGATTGGACACTCGGGCTAAAACGTCCTGTGTGACAATGAAAGTTTTAAAACATTGAAAAATTTATGGATGGTCGTGAGCCTTGAGCCTTGATGAAGGAAAGAAAGAAACACAAAGAAAAGCTGCGAAAACAAAGATGTTTTTACATGCATTTGACAGACGTGCCCATGTTGTTTTGTATGAATGCCTTGAAGGGTAAGGTATTTCATGCTATGTTGTATCATTGTGCCTTGATGGACAATGAAGTCCATATGCCTTGGTTACTGTGCCTTGAGTTGGACAGTATGCTATGGACATCCACACACGTTGATCACTGTGCCAGGAGTATTGGGCAGTGCTGTTGAAAATCACGTTGTGCCTTATTTGGCAATCGAGCCTGATCAGCTCATTTTAAAAAACGAAGTTGGGGTCTCCGGAGATTAGGACAGAAAGTTGAAGTATAGAAGTGCCATATGTTTTCAAAAACAACGTTGATGCTTTGATATTATGCCTCTATTTGATGATTTTGTTGAATATGAATATTTATTGTACCTGTTGTTTTGTGTTTGGGGATGTAGTCGTCATAATACATCCATATATTGGTATCTCACCCTTACAATATATCAGGTGTTCCTGGCCCTCTGATGTGGTGCTTTATTACACGAGGACAAGTGGTGTCGAGAAGTTCCTAACGTCACTTAAGGATAGTACTCCCGATCCTTGAAGAGGTTGGTGAGAATTTTATGGTGAGAACGACAGAGTTCTTTCCAGTAGTTGTCTTTTAGATCGACCAGCTTAGGATGTTTCCTTTGGGACAGGTATTTTAAGAAAGCTATTATAAGTGGTTTTGAAGAACTTTGTAATGATCTTATAAATTTCAATACGAAAGATTATTTCATGAAAATTGTATGTTGAAGTGTTTTGATTTATAAATGAACCTAGCCGTTCTGTGTTATTAAGCATGGTATGATTTTACTTTTGTGTTGTGTACACTATTTTTTTTAAGTACTCCAAAGAAAAAGAAAAATTTTGCCCCTAGTTTCTGACTTATGAAAAATATCAGAAGTTATTTTCCAAAAACAACCAGCTAACTTTCCTTTTTAATTTTATTTCTACATGTGATTAGGAGGTAATGCCCAAGGAGGGTGTTACAGCCGTCAGCTCCCTTGTCCTCTTTGTAATTTCATTTTTACGCTTATGTCTTTATTTTACCATTTCCTTACTTGTTTTATCTTTAAGCTCATTATGAGCTAATTCCCTCAAGTTAGGATCCTATGAATTTGTAATAAACTGATGGGTAATTCAATGCAATTGATGTTATGCATTTTCTTCTTCTCTGTGATAATGTTTAATTTCAGTTTAGCCTGATCAACTGATCTGAAATATCAGCTGACTAAGTTTGGAAAAACCAAGTTAGTGGACTTGATTAGAAGATAAAGATAGAGCAATTAATTGGAAAATTAGTTGTGTTGAATGAGCTAGGAATAGCCTTCAAGTCTTTAAGTACCTGGACGTTTTTATCTGACAGCTGAGGGAAATTAATTTGAACTTAGGAATAAGAAGCTTTTAATGAACTCAGTTTTACTGCTGGAAAGCAAATCTCAATTCCTAGGCTAAATGCTATAGCATCCTGAAACATAAATTACCCTGAAGTGAATATTATAAAGGATTAGAATCCTAACTGTTTCCATCTCTGTTTTTAAGCACCCATTTATTGTTTTTATTAATTCCTTACATTTATTAATTACTGCTCTGGCACTCAATTATTCCATTTACTTTTCATGCTTAAAATTACTCTTTATTTTTATTAAGCTAATTAGAAAATGTTAAAACTAGAATTTATATTCAATTCATTTAAATCCTTGTGGGAACGATCTTTATTCACACTTTATTACTTGTTTGACTGTGTATACTTGCACATCACAACTTTTTGGACAACAAATATCACCAGCAAAGTCTGCATCCACAAAACTTGTTAATTCACCGTGTTCTGTATCATATTTGCAATAGATCAGACCAGTTTGTAACACTTCCCTTGGGTATTACTTCATAATACGTGCGGAAATAAATTAAAAATTCTATTTGCTGGTTGCTTTCGGAAAATTAATTTATTATAAGGCAGAAAACTCGGGTGTAAACATTTCCTTTAACGGCAAGCTCTAGAAACATGATACACAAATTAAAGTAGTGAAGTCATATTGAATATCTTTACACATTCATAACAAGGTTGCCAAGTCATACACTGTTTTCTCAAAGAGTCTCATTTTCAAAAGAGAAAATTATAACAAAAACTAACTTACAATCTCACAGTTAAATACCTTTTTAATTATACAACTCAACCAAAATTCCTAAGCTGGTCACTCTACAAGACGGATGTTTAAAATACCCTCGTGGTCATTTCCACTAACGAATACTTCTTCGAGCATCTAGAAGTTAAGTCCTCGAGTGGCTTAGTGAATTCCTTCGCTTCATCCGTACTAGTGTATCAAGTACTACAGTAGACTAGAATAAACCTGATATATTTGTAAGGGTGAGACGCTAATATAAGGATTTAACATAATAGCTATATGTGAGACATAACAAAAAACATACACATATACATTTTCATAAAAACATAAGCATTCATAACAAGGCAATAGTTAATCAATGAGTTTCACACCCCAAATGTAACACCCCGATTTTTCCACTTTCTAAGATCGGTATAAATATAAATAAATGTTTATATTTTTATCTGAAACTTAGAAAATGATTTTGGGAAAACCAAAGTCGTATTCATATTATACTTATTTTTTATAAGTATATGATTAAATTTTCGGTTGAAAATTCAGACGGAACCCGGTCTGCGTTTTCACTGACAGTAAGATTTTACTGATCAGAAAATCTAATTTTGACTCGTGAACGAAACAAAGTATGTTTTTATCACGTTTCCAACGAGTTAGGCTATTTTGAAAATTTTGTAAAAAAATAAAGTATTTTAGTTAACCTAACCTAGATTAGTTAGCTTTTAACCATGGTTAAGGGCAAGACAAAGCCAAATGGGCTTTCTCCTCCTCACATGTGGTGAGTTAGGCTGCCACACCACCCCACTTCATGGCCACACACTTGTCCTTTGACATCATGACAATTAACCATAATTAGATTATTATACTATTTTGTTTAACTAAGCTTAAGTTATAATTTAATCATGGTTATGATTAAGCCAATCAAAGAAAGCCATTTTGCACTCACTCTTCCTCTCATTTTCGTGCAGCAGCCCCTCCCCAATTCTCTTCATCTTCCTCACCAAGCTTTCTCCATTTTCTCTAAGTTACAAAACTCATAAGAACACCGAATCTCCACCGAAAATATGACCCTCTTCCTTTCTGAAACTCGTAAAACTCTCAACATAAAAGTTGTTCCTATTTTTCTTTTATTTCCAACAAGATAAATATCATCAAAAACGGATAAGTGGATTGGGAGATATGCTCAAAATACCGAAACTGCCCAGAATTCTCAGTAACACACGAAACGGAATAAAGAAGGCCCTTTTCACCCCTGTTATGATCCGAACCAAATTAAACCTTCAACACTAGAGTTGTTCCTTTTCTTCTTATCTTTCTAACAAGCCAAAGTTTGTGATTTTTGGATGAGTATATTGTGAGATACACTCACAAAACCATCACACCCTCAAGCTGTCCAGTTTTCAACTAAGTGAAGGTTGATCATTTTCTTCATTTCTTTAATCTTCAAGAGATAAAAGCTCATCTCCTTGATCATCTAAGCTTTCATCTTCATGTATTTCTCATGTTTATGCCATGAATCATATTTTTTCATTTCTAGATCTAGAAACTTTGAAAATTCATAGTAAATCATAGAAAAATCCAATGAGCATGAAACCAATTTCTATGATCTTAATATCCTCTCTATATTCAAGATCCAAGAGGATACATCAAACAAAAATTTCGTGCCCTTTGGATTTGATGAGGCCGAACCCTAATTATTGTGGGGGGGAGGACTTTGTTCATTTTGTTAGCTAGTCTTGCTTGATTCAATCTTATAAATTATATATATATTGAGTCCATGATTATTGAATCAAAATCAAACCTCTAAGCCATTATTTTGCTCATGGCCGAAATTATTTTCTTGGGAAGTTGAAAGATTTTGTTTCATTTTTTAATGTATGATAACTTGTCTTAACTCTACACTACTCTAAGGTCATGGATCTAAGAGTATGTGAAATTTTAAAATCTCTAACTCAAATTTAGTGTCATGGCCGAATTAGGGTTTTTTTGAAAGGTTGGAATATTTTATTTCAATCTTTGTATTCTAATCTTTGTTTTAGGGTTCTAAGTGATCAAGGATCACTAATTCAAGAGCTTAGGAATTTTAAAAATGTTTATCCATCCAAACACCTCATGGCCGAACCTAGCATGTAGGAGCATAGGTGTATTTATTGTTTGATTGATATTTCATTGTTATGTTTTGATTGAAGGATAAATTGTTGTGTGAGTCGTGTACGTGTTTTGCGGAAACCGGACGTTTGACGGAATTTCAATTCGACAAGAAAAATCTTCAAGAGGTAAGGGGAGTACCTGAGGGATTTTTCCGATAGCTATATGCTATTTGTTTGTTGTCCGTATAATTTAGTTGGTGTGTTAATTATTTTCTGTAATTTGAAATTATCTGTTTTGCAATTATCTGCTTTTAAATATTTATTTATCTGTATTTAATTGTTATTATATGTTGTTGCATGTCATTAATTGTGCTATCTGCTATATTATTGATTGTTTTTTTATGTGGATTGTGGATTGTAAAGCCTGACAGTGGTCAGTGCTCAATTAATAATAAGGTTAAAAGCGTTAAAAAGCTTTTTACGGGATAATGAGTTTTAATTGATGAGAAATAGTAATATAATATTACTTAAGTATTTTGGTTGCTTGAAAATGAGAAAAGTTGAAAATAATATTATTTTAATGATTTAACAGCGTAAGAGTGTTTTATGAGTCATAGTGAGTACATAACCGTGAAAATATTTTAGCACTGCTAATTTTCACCTAAGGAATTTATAAATATTAGAAAATGATGTTTTAAGCGAAAAAGTTTCGAAAATAATTTTATTACAGTGTTGGAAAAATTAATTTACGACAAAGAGTCCTATTCTGACCTAAATGTGTTTTTAAAACGGCAAACGACGGAAATTCCGTCACTATTTACGAAAGTATTTTTAAAAAAAAAGGGTAATATCAGGTTTTTTTGTTTTCGCCGCTTACCTTGGTACTAGCAGTAGATGGTGCGGAGGAAGTTTTAACTTCAATCGGGGATACTATGTAAGACTAAGCCCTCATTGATGTTTTGATGTATGACAAACAAAGTGTATTTTGCATAAGCTTTTTGATATTGATTGTATACTTATAGTGTGTTAAGTATTATGCAAGATCACTCATGAAAAAGAAAAGTCAAGGATCAAGGGTTGCAAGGACAAGGACACAAAGCAATGGATAAGGAATAAAGCATCAAGCAATGAAGATTTCATCCTTTAGATGCTATTGCAAAAATAGCACACTTGATTCCTTAGGTGAAGCACTTGGAATTTAAGAATAAACTAAGTTTTCCAAAGGTATAAAATAAATGATTTTTTCAAAGGAAAGGTTTTTCAAAAGATGTTAATTGGATTAAGAAATTAAGTGTATTGTACATATGTGTTGTACACATGTGTATATAAAGCTAAATTTCAAGTTTTAGAAAGAACCTTTCTGTACACAGGTGTCATACACATGTGTATGATAAGTTGAGTTTTAAAAACAAAAGAAAATCTGTCTGTACACATGTGTTGTACACCTATGTATTCGAAACTGAGCTCTCGGGTCTGAAATTACAAATCTGTACACATGCGTTGTACACATGTGTATCAGTGTTATGTTTTGAAAAATATAAAGAATACACAGATGTACAAAAATGATACACCTGTGTATAGAACAACTCAAATATTTCAAAACGTGTTCTTCAATGATAAATCGATGTACACAACATGTGTATTAAGTTTTGGAATAATCTGGGTTGGTGTTCTAATATACACCTGTGTACAAAGGTATACACATGTGTATTCAAAGAACAAGGCAAGAGATACACACGTGTACAAATCTATACATTTGTGTATGCGTTTGAAAAAGCTGAAGACTTGGTTTAATACACAGATGTACAAAGATTGCAATCTGTGTACGAGCTTTGAAAATGTCTGAAAAACACGAGTACACAGATGTAGTACACAGATTGATCTGTTACAACTTTGCAAAACTGATTTTTAATCACTTGTAACAACTTATGTGATAAGACCCACGAATCTAAATCTTCAAATACCTATAAAAGGACTTCACAACAACACTTTTCAACATCTAATACATTCTGAAAAGAGAAATTCGAAATATTCATAGTGCTTCATCTTTGAGAGAAAAGTGTGATATTCTAAGAGCTTCAATTTGTATAATCAGACTATTAGAGTATTTCTTCTACTCAATTCTTTCTGCGAATTAGTGTGATTAAGAGAGGGTATCTCTTAGGATTGAACAAGGATAGAAGGGATCCTTGGGTAAGAAAAGCAAGTGTGCTTTTTGGTGAAAGGTTTGTACAAGGAGGTTATCCTTGTGTTGCTGTAATTGGATATTGTAATTTCTGGTTATAGTGGAGAAAACCACAGAGGTGTGGGACTGGATGTAGGCGTACCAGAGGAGGTAGCTGAACCAGGATAAATTGGTTTGCGTGTTCTTCTCATCTCTAAACTCATACTTTTGTTATATGCATATGTGTGATGTAAATGAGTCTTAAATGCTTGTTAACTTGAGTCTTTGATCTGCAACTTGTGTTAAACTTATTGTTTCTTTCTTGTAATCTTTCTTAACATCATTACTTGATTAATAATCTGAATCTTGGGAATTAAAATTGAGTGAAAACCAATTTTTTTTAAGAAAACTCTGTTTTGCTTTAAATTGTTCAAAAAGTTTTCAATCTCTCAATTCACCCCCCTCTTGAGATTGTAGCCATTACCAACATACTAGTCTTGATCCTTGAAGAGATCGGCAATAGTGGTGAGAACTAAAGAGTTCTTCCATTTGGTGTTTTGTAGAGTGACCAGCTTAGGATTTCCTTTTCGTTGGATGTTTTGAATAAGGTTTGAAGTTCTGTTGTGAATAATATGGTTTGTACTATTGTGATGTGCACATTATGTTTGCAGTGTTCAGAAAAAAAAAAGAAATTATTTTATACCCAGATTCTCCGACATCAAAATAGATCAATTTCCGAAAGCAACCAGCAAAATTCTTTTTACTTATTTCTGCACGTGTTTTTATATAGTAATGCCCAAGGGGGGTGTTACACCAAACATCATCATTTGAAAACTATGCATGAACACTTCATATACATCGTTTAGATTCATACTTAATCTCATGAGATATCCCAACGTCGTGATGAGTTGATCAAGCTCGATGGCCAAATAAGGCACTCGTTAAATACCATAGCACACTGTCCAACACAAGGCACAGTGATCACCGTATATGGTTACCATAGCACATTGTCCAATTCAAGGAGCAATGATCACCGTATATGGTTTTTCATTGTCCAACCAGGGCACAATGATATGTCGTGACATGAATATCGCCATGATACCATGATTAACAAATAGGCATGTCGGCCTAACATGCATGTAAAACATTTTGTTCTCATCATTTTTCTTCGTGTTCAATCTTTCATTGCCGAAGCTCAAAGGCTTACGACCATTCACCATTTTCAATATCTTAAGTTTTTCATCATTAACACAAGACTCAAAGTCCGAGTGCTCAATCACGAAACCCCTAGACCGATGCATCAGGCTTAGGTTCGTGGTAATAGAAAACAATGTTCACTTTGAATAACGTTATTTACACCGTAATTAGGACACAAAGTCCATAGGACACGCAGTCCAAAACACCTTAAGAACACTAGGACCCTGACGTCTCGGTTACTAAGTTCAATATCACCGTCTACACCATTTGCGTAAAACTTGACTTCGGAAAATCATTTTAAATGGGAAATTCTTTCATAAAATCATCAGTTACTAAAATCTTTTATGAAAACTTCATGTTTCAAAAAAGAGAGTCATTTGAGGCTCAATCTTAGTGTAAAATACGTACTGCCACTTTAGAATTACTCATCGTCAACACTTTTCCAAATTACCATCGTTTTAACGTTTTTAAAGTCATTTAAGTCAATTCTTGACCTTTTCCACTTAAATAATTTTCTAAGATCATATTTAAGTTATTTTTGAAGATTAATTTCATAAAATAATTTTTTATAATATTATGGAATTTCTTACGTAAAAATTAGCAGTACAAAAATAATTTCACGGTTACGTCCTCACTGTGACTCATAGTTCATTCTTACACCGATAAATTATTAGAATAATGATATTTTCCAAAATTACTTATTTTTCCCAAATAAAATTTTACATCCATAATATATTCCAACATTTCACAGTTAAACATTGAATATAATCTATAAAGCTTCTTAAAGCTTTTATCTGGTTAATTGATTGTACGTGCACTGATCACTGTCAGGCTTCTCAAACAACAATCAACAACAATATCATAGCAACTATCCCAGGCAGATCATGCATCCAATCACTATAATATATAACTGTAATTAAATAATCAAATGCAGATAAACAATCACAGATAAAAATAACACAACTCTAACCAAATTAAACAACCACCACAGATAAATAATACATACCACACACAAATCACATACAGTTATTGGGGAAAATCCCTCACGTAAGCTCCCCTTACCTCTTGAAGATTTCAAGTCCTTTCTTAAAATGTTTTCCCCGATCCAAGTCCGGTTTCCTTTGTACCGCTTCGATCACTTAATCACAGATTAATCCTTCATAATGAATTACAACCAAAATTAACACAATCAAACAAAACTCACTTAAATCATTTAGGGTTAGGGTTCGGCCCTCACTAAAGCATTAGGCTAGATATGTTCAAATTTTGCAAGCTTTTAGATTAAGGATCCTAAGTGTTAGAGATACATGATTAAGAATCAAAACACAACAAATCAAACAACATCCTCTAACTCCACAAAGAGTGAGGTTTCGGCCATGACATGAAAATTAGGCTAGAGAATTTATTTTGATACAACACTTTGGATCCAACATATATATGATATGGAAAGGTGAAATCCAAGTTCACTTGCTAAAGAAAATGAACAAAATCTCCTCCACCCAATAAGCAAGGTTTCGGCCATGAAGAGAAAAGTAGGGAGGAAATTTTGGTTTGATTCAAGCTCTTGGATTATGAAAGTAGTGATCATAACTAGATCATAGAAATTAGTTTCACATTTTTAGTATTTTTCTACAATTTTCTAGAATTCTTTAAAGTTCTAGATCTAAGAAAATAAAAACCATGAACTAGGTAGATTAAAATCATAGAAATTAAAGAGATGATTATTGATGAAGAACAATGATCAAGGAGGAAGAGATTACCTTAAGGAGATGAAGATATAAGAAGAAAGTTGCAAAAGACTTGATGATTTCTTCCACAAAGCTAGCTTATGTTCTTAAGAGTTTAAGAGATGAAAATGAAGAAGATGAAGAGAAGTGGGGAAGGGGAGGGCTGTGGCCTTGGGGTCCTTTTATAGGCTAAATCTTATGCTTTGTTTGGTTGTTAGATGTTGGATTAATAGCTTTTGTGATTATTTAATTAATATAAGCTTAACCATAGTTAATAATTAACTTAACTAAGGTTACTTTGATAACCATGATTAAAATCATGTGGTCAAGAATTCATGGGAGGTGTGGCTAATTTTAGACCACAAGAACTAACCTTGGTTCCTTAACTATGGTTAAAATTTAACTCGATGTCAGTTAGGTTAAACGTATGGGTATTTTGGTAGTTTCACTTGAAAATTCCCGATTATTAAAATTTAAGCCCGAACCCCTTGTCCTCTCTGCTACATTAATCCCTCCTAATACCTCAGCTCCATAATCGACTCCGTCGTTTACCCGACTTATCCCCCGACTTAGGTCTTACGTGTTTTTCTTAAAAAGTACGCCCGAATAAAATAATTTTATTTCATTCCTAACAAATTTTTCCTAAATGTGGAAAATCGTCAGGGGCAAAATATAAAACCTAATGGTTTTGTTCACGAGTCGAAATTAGGGTTTCTGATTAGTAAAAACTTAGTGCCAGTGAAAACGCAGAAAACGCAGACCGGTTTCTGTCTGAATTTTCATTCCAAAATTTCCTCGTAACCTTATAAAAATAAGTATGACCGGGAAATGACCTTAGTTTATCCAAAGTCATTTTATAAATCTTGGATAAGAATATAATCATTTATATAATTATTACCGATATTAGAAAACCAAAAAATCAGGGTGTTACACAGTTGACTTTGTTCCTTTCAAATACCTGAAAATCCACTTCACAGCAAGCCAGTGCTCTTTTCCTGGATTTGCCATGAACCTACTAACCATACTAGCAGCAAATGCAAGATCTGGTCTGGAACAGACCATAGCATACATCAAGCTTCATTTTGCATTTGTACAGGGTATGCTATTCATGTGTTTGAGCTCTTCTTTGGTTGTTGGGGACTGAGTTGCTGATTGCTTGAAGTGCCCAGCAATAGGGGTTGAAACAATCTTGGCATCCAACATGTTGAACTTCCTGAGCACCTTTTCAACATAATTTGATTGACATAGAAAGAGTAGTCCTTCACCTCTTTTCCTGACAATCTCCATGCCTAGAATTCTCCATGCATCTCCTAAATCTTTTATTTCAAACTCGAGCTCAGTAGCTGCTTTAGCTTGTTTATTGCATCTGTATCAGCACTGGTAATTAACATGTCATCTACATATAACAAAAGATAAATGAAACAACCATAATTTTCCCTTTTGAAGTAAACACAAGTATCAAATGACCTTCTGCTATAGCCATTTGAGACTATAAAGGAATCAAACCTTTTATACCATTGTCTAGGTGATTGTTTAGGAACATACAATGATTTTTTCAATAGACAAACCATTCCTTCTTTTCCTTTTGCTTCAAAACCTTTAGGTTGGTTCATATAAATCTCTTCCTCTAGTTGACCATGTAAAAAGGCTGTTTTTACATCTATTTGCTCAAGTTCTAGGTTGTGGACAACAACAAGGGCTAAAATAACTTGAATGCTTGTATGTTTCACAACAGGAGACAATATCTCATTGAAATCTATCCCTTCCTTTTGTGCGGAGCCCTTTGCTACAAGCCTAGCCTTGTACCTTTCCTTTTCAACTCCTGGCACCTCAGGTTTCCTTTTGTAAATCCACTTACATCCCACAATTATGTGCTTGGCTGGTTTCTCTACAAGTTCCCATGTGTCATTCTTTATCAAGGAATCAATTTCTTCAGTCATTGCTTCCTTCCACTTCTTACTGTCTATGCTGGAAACAACATCCTTGTAACTAACAGGATCAGTGCATTGGTCTTCAGTTTCAACATTCAATGCATATGCACATTCAATGCATATGCTATAAGATCAGCATAGCCAAACCTCTGTGGAGGCTTGATATGTCTCCTTTCTCTATCCCTAACAAGGTTATAGGAAGTAATTTCAACTTCTGTTGGAGTAGAGACTTCTGTATCAGTATGAGGTGTGGAGGTTGCCTTTTCTGTATCAGGTTTCTCCACTTCTAACTAAACTCCCTGCTCCTTGATAGGTGAGCATTATGATTTCTGCTCAATTTCACCAAGCACGTCTTCCTCCTTGAAAATCACATCTCTACTGATCACTGCCCTACCTCCAACAAGTCCACCAATCCATACCTTGTAACCTTTTACACCCTCAGGATATCCTAAGAAGACTCCCTTCTTAGACCTTGGTTCAAGCTTCCTCTCTGAGACATGAATGAAAGCTGTACAACCAAAAATTCTAAGATTATCCATGCATGGTGGTTTTCCAGTCCACATTTCCTCAGGTGTTTTGAACCCTATTGCTGCAGAGGGACTTCTGTTGATCAGATGACAAGCAGTTTGGACTGCTTCTGCCCAAATTTTTTTGCTCAATTTGGCATTAGACAGCATACACCTTACCCTTTCCAAAATGAGCCTATTCATCCTCTCTACAAGGCCATTTTGTTGAGGAGTAAACCTTACTGTTTTATGCCTAACAATCCCATGTTCTCTGCAGAATTCTGTGACCTCTTCACTAAGGTATTCAAGACCATTGTCAGTCCTTAATACCTTAATTTGTTTACCTGTTTGGTTTTCTACTAGGGCTTTCCAATGCTTGAAACTCTTGAAAGCCTGATTCTTGTGTTTCAACAAGTACACCCACACTTTCCTTGACCAATTATCTATGAAGGTTACAAAAAATCTGGCTCCTCCCAGTGGAGGAAACTTAGCAGGGCCCCAGATATCCGAATGTACATAATCTACTATGGACTTAGTAGAATGGGAAGATATATGAAACTTTACTCTTTTCCGTTTTCCATACAAACAATGTTCACAAAAGTCTAATTTTTCAAAGTTTCCATTTCCAATGAAACCTTATTAATGTAATTCCTCTAAACCTCTTTCACTTGTGTGACCTAGCCTATGATGCCATAGCTTAATTGAGCTGTCTTTAGATACTGAAACTAGGCTAGCAGGGTTTAGAACAGTCTTACCTTGCAATTTGTATAGGCCATTGATCCTTGTACCCTTCATGATTTTCAAAGCTCCTTTGCTAATCTTCAAGATCCCTCCTTCACCTTTGTATGTGCAGCCAGCTTGATCAAGCATACCAAGAGAAATTAGATTTCTCTTAAGATCTGGTACATATCTAATATCTGAGAAAGTCTTCATAGATCCATCTTCCAGGCTTATCTTTATGCTTCCAATTCCAGCTATGTTTCAAACCATGTTGTTTCCCATCAGGACTTTGCCTCCATTGATCTCCTTATATGAATCAAACCAATCTTGATTTAGGGTCATGTGGAATGAACACCCCAAATCAAGAATCCACTCATCACTACAATTCTCATTAGTGACAGCAACATCTTCTGTGTCTTTGTGCTTCCCACTGTTCTTCCTTTTTCTCTCAGGGAATTCCTTTCGGTAATGGTCATCTTTATGACAGTAATAACAGTTCTTTTTGAACTTAGACTTTGATCTTTGCCCTTTCTTGCCTTTGAACTCTCTTTTGTCTGATACACCACGAGCAAACAAACCTTCTGCGTCTCCACCTTCACCTTTGTTTTCAGTAATTCTCCTTTTCATTACTCGAGAATTAAGAGTTGCTTTGACCTCTTCCAAGGTGATGGTTTCCTTTCCAAACATCATAGTGTAAACTAAGTCCTCAAATGAAGGAGGTAGAGAACATAGCAGCATTATTGCCTGATCCTTTTCATCAATTTTAACGTCCACATTTTTCAAATCAAGAACTGATTTAGTGAACATGGAAATATGATCTTTAATGGACATACCTTCTTCCATTTTCAATTGATGAAGTTTCTTCTTCAAATACAGTTTGTTTATTAAAGATTTAGTCATATAAAGACTTTCTAACTTTAACCAAACTCCAGCTACTGCTGACTCTTCTGTAACCACTCTCAGAACTTCATCAGCAAGGGACAAGATGATTGTGCTGTGAGCCTTGTTGATGAGGTCCTTTTTCTCCTTCTCGGTGAGAGTGTTTGGAGGTTCTGCAGTGCCTTCAAATGCACCTTCAAGTCCTTGATGAACAAGGAGAGCTTTCATATTAATTCGCCACAGGCTGAAGTCATTCTCACCAGTAAATTTCTCTATATCAAACTTAGTTGTGCCCATCGTGATCGCCTCCAGAACCTTGCTACTGATACCACTTTTGTCTGATGAGCACCTCACGAATTATGCTGATGGAAACTGGTTCTTGATGGATAAGAACAATGCAGAATAATGCAAAGAAAAGACTGTGCAAAAGAAAACAAGAACACACAGGAGATTATCGTGGTTCAGAGCCAAGGCCTAGCTCCTACGTCCACACTGAGGTAGAGTCTTCCATTCTCAATATCAGTACAAGAAATTTACAGTTTGTGCCCTACACACTTGCACTCATAATACAATTGCAGAATCACTGTTTTCTCTCTATGATCGAATTACAAAATGATCATTCTACCAATAACCAAGACTTATATATATCCTATACATGTTAGTCATAGAGGTAGTTACAAGCTGCAGACTTTCTATCAACTGTCTAACTAGCATAACAGAATATCACATGGCTATTACATGACAGAATATCCTAACTAACTTTTAAATTGATGATCCACTTGATCATAACAATCTCCACCTTGGATCTTCAATGCCTTGAACTAGTTAGAATATTCCCAGTCTCCTCACAGAGACTCAAGCAGAACAATTACCAATATTTACCGAGTTTAAGCAGTGATTAAACTTGGTACTTGGAATTACTTTGGTTAGCATATCAGCTGGATTGTCTTCAGTTGCCACTTTCTTCACCTTAATCAGCCCTTGATCAATGATGTCACGAATGTAGTGCATTATGATATCTATGTGTTTTGTTCTCTCATGAGAAACTTGATTTTTATTGAGACATATAGCAATTTGGCTATCACACATAACAGATGTAGGAATGGTCCTTCCCTCGAGTTTTCTAACCAATCCTTTCAACCAAATTGCTTCTTTTATAGCTTCTGTTAAAGCTGTGTATTCAGATTTAGTGGTTGACAAGGCTACAATAGATTGTAGGTTCGCCTTCCAACTCACTACACTACCATACAAGGTAAAGAGATAGCCAGTCACATGGACGGACGTACTTGCAAGCTAATTAGGGCCTTGGCCCCTATCATGTATGTTAAATTTTTTTTTTAACTAGTAGTAATACTATAAGATGAAAGGCCCCCACCAACAAATACAAATAATAATAGATTCTACCTTGTCCTTCTTTTGCTATGTGGTGTGGTGCCCTATGCCCTTATTTTCTTTTGCTGTGCGGCGCCAGACAGTGAAGAAGCCAAGTTTGATTTTTCATTCATTCTTTTTCTTCTTAATTTTATATGCTTTTGTTAATAATTTAATAGTTAATAATAGATAGTATAATATAATATAATTTCGTGAGTTAATTTGTATGCACTGTTATTATAATTTTTTTTACATTGACAAGCAATCAAAAATATGGAATTGGTGGCTTTTAACATGGTTATGATAAGAGTTAAATGTTTTTAATGATGTGTCAATTTCTAATTGGTTGACAGTGTAAAAAAAACTTTACACTGCCAGTTTATACCAATTAAATCCTAATTTCATTTTTTTTTCTTCTTCATAACATGACATGCTTGCATCAATGCCAGACAATGTCTACTGTTAATAACAACTTTATGTTGATTTTTCTTTCATATTTTTTTTTATTATTGTTAAACTTGTAGGTTTTCTAATATTGTTAATTGTTATACTTTTTTATTTATTAGATGAATTTCAATACCAACCTTTTTATTAATTTAATTTAGTACTGATTTATTAATTTAATTTAGACGAGGAAGCAATCTACAATCGATACATACTTTAAAAGAAAAAATATTGAAATTCAAACATCTAATGAGTCGTCAATAAATATATTTACTAATAGAATTACGTTTTCAAACATATTATTATGAATGTTTTTATTAAATTTGATGTATATGTATGTTTTCAAACATAGTTAGCCCCCCATACTTAAAGTCTGGGTCCGTCCCTGGCCAGTCAATGATCTTCTTTTGTCAATATCACCAGCAAAGTCTGTATCCACAAAACCTATTAATTCACTGTGTTCTATATCAGATTTGCCATAGATCACACCAGTTGACTTTGTTCCTTTCAAATACCTGAAAATCCACTTCATAGCAAGTCAGTGCTCTTTTCCTGGATTTGCCATGAACCTACTAACCATACTAGCAGCAAATGCAAGATCTGGTTTGGAACAGACCATAGCATACATCAAGCTTCCTGTTGCATTTGTATAGGGTATGCTATTCATGTGTTTGAGCTCTTCTTCGGTTGTTGGGGACTGAGTTACTGATAACTTGAATTGTCATTTATAATTTTAAATATTTTTTATTTTACTTATTTTTAGTTTTTCTAAATTAAAAATTACCCTACAATACATGATACGTACTCTTTTTTATTTGTGCTTAAGAGGGCTAGCAACTAGCAAGCCCAGAAAACAAAAGAATTACAAGCGAGAAACAACGCTGGGTATGGAAGAGTTATTAGCAAATATACATTTCAAACTGAATCGATATTATAAGGTAATTGTTTTCTTGTACTAAATATAATAGATCCTTATTCAATAAAGACGGCTGATAAATACTTAATATTATGGATTATAAATATGTGCATGTGTTGAGAAAGTTTAAAATATTTGACTGAAAACATATATAATTGTTTGGGGTCGCGTGAAGATCTCACAAGATTTGATCAAATGTAAGGATAAAAATAAGATGATTATGAGAGAGAGGAAAACAAGAGCTACAGGTTAGCTAAACTGATAAAACTAAAGTGCAAGGTCTTGGGATAGAATGATAGATCTGGAAGTCAATAGTGAGATTTGCATGAAATTTTTTTTTTTTTGGTGCGGATTTGCATGACTATTTCAAAAACAGAGAGATAGCAAAAGGAAAAAAAATCCTAAATAATATTGAACAAAGTATTTGGTAGGAGGATTTTCTTTAAGTTTACTTGGAATTTTAATTTTGAAATCCAAAATGCCCATATTTTGTGTTAGTTTTAGAAAGGCTTAATGAGCTTTTCAGTCCATGAAAATATAGTCACTTTTAATTTTAGTCCCTGCATTTTTTTTCTTTGCATTATATATTTTTAACTTTTTAAGTTTTGCATTTAGTCCATGCTATCATTCTGATCCATTAAGTGCTTAGCTGGCAGATAGAATCACTATGTCAGCATGCCACGTGGTATTAAAAAATATTTTTAATGCCACGTGGTTTTTTGCATAAGAATATTTTTTTATAATTTTTAAAAAAATAAAAAAAATATGTTAACTTTTCGTTTATTTTTGCATTTTTTAAAATTTACACTTCCACCATGGTTCATCTTCCTCACCTTCGACGAACTCACCCCGAACTCACCAACATCATCGGCCAAGGTTGGCGACGACGAAGGTGGCGATGGAGATGGCAGTATCCTCATCTTCGGTGAACTCACCCTGAACTCACTAACATCACCATCGACGAACTCTCTCCACTTACCTTCGCACTCCAAAATTCCCACCATCAATAGTCTCTTCAAATTGTAAAATCAAACTCAATGGCAGCGTCATCACCCTGTTCCTCTTTCACCTCCAACCCACAGAGATGTTAGCGCCTTCCTCTTATCTTCACTGAGACCTTCACCTTCCTCCAATCTCCGTTCCCCATTTCTGCTTGAGGACCTTCACTTTCACCTTCGTTGCAACCGATTTTTGCGTTATTCGATTCAGAACAGAGGGACGCACGCAACAAGGCGAAACGTTGGACTCTCTCTTTATGCTGGTGCTGTTTATGCATAGAAGGGAATTTTGTGAATATTGGTTATTGGGGTGTTGTAGGTGGCATGGTTCTTCATAAGGGAGAAATAGCTGAAATGAGAACTGGGGAAGGGAAGACCCTGGTTTTTCAAGTCCTCGTCGATGTGTGAGGCGGCGGTGGACTCACGCTCCGGGATGGAGTTCTCTTGGCGGAGGAGGGAATCTAGGATTTCGTTGGAGAGGGAAGTGGGAAGGGAGGAAGTCGAGTGGGAAGGTGATGGGAAGATTGAGGGAAGGGTCGAAGAAGTGGAGGGAGGGTGGGTGAGGGGGGTAGCGGGGGTGGTGGTGAGGGAGGCGGAGGGCGAGGAGGTGGAGGAGAGGGTGGGTGGTGGAGTAGAGGTGGAAGAAGAAAGGGTGGTGAGGAGGTGGTGGAAGAATTCCGGCATATCATGATTTGGTGGAGGAGGAGGGTTACAAAAACACGTAAAAAATAGATTTTAAATAAATTAAACGAAAATCCATAAAATATTAATTTTTTGGCCACGTGGCATAGCTGACCTGAACCTCCGTTAGACACCTCAGCAGTTAACAGTCAGACTTGATGGCCGTGTATAGGGTGGTTGCATAGGTACATGTGGTGGATCTGGTGCTGGTGTTGGTGCCCTGACTGGTGTTGCTTTTTCCCTGCATGATATAATGAGACCTCTTACACCATACCTCCTTGCCTGCACAGTTGAATTCGAAAAGTTAGTATCAAACTGGTCCTTGTAATTTACAACTCAATATCAAATTAGTCCTTGAAATTAATAACTAAGTATCAAGTCAGTCCCTTCATACATACCCTCTGTGTTGCAACCTGCACTTGTGGTGCATTCACTTGCTGTTGAGCCTACACTTGCACATGATGTGTAGGCTAAACTTGCACTGGTTCTTGAACTAGTTCTGGTTCCTGAACTTGTTGTGGTTGCTAATCAAACACTCAAACACGGCATGAAGTTAGCAATTCATTCAAATCATAAAGTGTAGTAATTTAAAACAGTAGCAATTTTAGACCTATTAACTCTGGAGCTCGACGACCCACTTCGAGGGGAAGACCCATTACCCACTTCCTCATCACCTTCGTCTTCGGTTTAGGTTTGCAGCAATAGAGAGAGAGATGTAGAGAAGGAGGCATCAGAGAGAGTGGGGGAGAGAACCAGAAAAGAGCCATTGAAGAAGAAGAGGGATGAAGATGAAAGAAATCCAAAACCCTAGGGAGTTTCAATTTAGTCCTCGAAATATCACTTTAGTCCCTGAAATTGTGTTTAAGTGAGTCATCTGACGTAGAGTCAGCGTGTACGATTAGCTGACATCTAACAGGGCACTTAACGTGCCACATAAGCAGACTTCACGATGTTACGAGATGGGCCTTAACGGAGGGACTGATTTGAATCACGGTTTGCAAATTCTGGGACTAAATTGCTATTTCGATCAGTTCAAGGACCAAGTTGATATGAAGTCCCAATTTCAGGGACTAAATTGGCTATTTACTCTCATTGATTTTTTATGGCTGAATATTTAAGAAAGTGAAGAATTCATTTTTTAATAGTTTAAATAAGTTTTTAGTCCCTGTAAAGTTCATTAATTATGGTTCTAGTCCCTGTAAAAAAAATTCTTAGGATTTTATCCCTATAATTTTAAAAAATTTGTTAATAGTCCCTACTGTTATCGCTGAGTACAAGAAATCATATCAGATGAAAAAATTTGTCAATTTTAACCCTGCAACCCTAATGTATACTTATATATATATATATTTTCTAGCCAACTTTTGGGGCAAGTCGGATAGGAACAAGACATTTCATTGGTACCTTTGAGTACTAGATATCTACGAATTTAGCAATTTTAACCATATGGTTCCTAATGTATGATTTTGTTTATATTTTATGACCAAATTTCATAGTAAGTCGGACAATAAAATGAAATTACTTCGATACCCCTGAGTACTTGATAACGGAAAAAGATGACGATAGGGACCATTTACAAAATTTTGAGATTACAGGAACGTAATCCTAATAACTTTTTTTTACAGGAACTAAAACAAAAATTGATGAAATTTGTAGGAACCAAAAACTTATTTAAACCTTTAAAATGCAATTGCTTATTGCTTGATGCATAACGAATAGGCAAAATTACATTTTTAGTCCCTTAAGTTATATGTTTTGTTCAAATTGGTTCTTTAAGTTTTTGTTTTTTGACAAACTGAACCCTTAAGTTAGGTTCGGGTGACAAATTGGTCCCTTAAGTTTTTTTGTGACAAACTAGACTCTTAAGTTATGTTCAGGTGACAAATTGGTCCTTTAAGGCAATAAAAATAATAAATTAAGGGTCTAATTTATTGGTCCCTTTGACAAATTAAGGGACTAATTTATCACCGAAACATAACTTAAGAGTCTAGTTTGTCACAAAAAAATATAAGGGACCAATTTGTGTTACCCGAACCTAACTTAAAGATTTAGTTTGTTACAAAAAGAATTTAAGGGATCAATTTAAACAAAATAAATAATTTAAGATATTAAAAGTATAATTTTGCCAAACGAATATTATATACACATTCCTTTAATTTGTTGATGCTTGCTTGCTCCAGCCATCATCGCATGTGGGCGAAATCGTACGTCTTCCTTTGACTTTGGATATATATATATATATATAAAAACACTCTTTTCATGGTTATATTATTATTATTAGGTGGGATTTCAATCGGTTTAACTTGTTTTACTGTTTAAAAAAAAAAAAGGTGGGGTTGTGATATTGCAGCTGCAGAGGTTTAGTTTAGTAAAATGATTTGATGATGACATAAGGGTATTTTTGAAGAATATTTCCAGGAAACATGCAATTAAACTTAGGTGACGTTTGATATAGGAAATGTTTTATTGTCATGTAAATTATATTTTTGGAAATGAGATTCCCAAGAATGACATTCTCAGAAATTTTAATAAAATATATTTGGTTGACACTTCAATTTCCTGATAATAATATATTAAATTCCCAATCTATATTTAATTCATTTAAAATATTTCCAAGAATGATTTAAAAAAAAAATATTCTCAGTAATTCATTTTTTCAAAACTACTCTAATAAAATAAAAACTTTCAATTCATCTTTGCATACGTGCTTGTTCCTAATTTCCTCATCCTTCCTCTTCAGTCCTCACCCGCAAAACTGTTGCCCAGTCTAGCAACTTACTAAAAATTGATTCCCTTTGCAATCAGCAAGATTAATAAATTTGTTTTCTTATAAGCAAAATATTTTATTAATGTGAGAAGCAACTAACCGCATGATGTGCCAAAAGATTAGTAGACTAAAGTCTCTACAAGCTATCAAATGAAAACCGGAAAGGTGTACAATCAGAATACCAAGCAACATAAAAACAGAACAAGTAAACACATGCGCATGGCAAGAGATTACAAGTAATTAAACATGGTTTCCACCCCCAATTACTGAATTCCCACTACGTTCTTTCACCCCTTGCAGAACCAACACACATAGTTAACGCACAGCCACAACCACAAGGAAGAGAACATGCAGAGTCAGAAAGGACAAAGAGATTCAGGATACTATTTTAAAGAAATTATTTAGGGTAATAAAATAATTTAACTTTTCAAAAGTTTCATATTCCCTCCGAAAAACTTTTTTCCTACCCTCTTCATAAATGGGAATCTTTTATACCCGAGAATATTTTTTTTTCTCTTATACTAAACGTAGGAAAACTTTATTCCCAAGTCACATTCCTGGGAATATAAAAAATATCTCTTATACCAAACGCCACCTAAGGGTCTTGCTAACGAGTGGAGCATTGGTTAAGGAACCCATAAAATGAAAGTTTGTATTGTTAAATTAAATGTTACAGTTTTTAAAATGCTAAATATATTATTTCTCATACAAATTTTCCTTTCTTGGTTGCTTAAACAATATCCTAAGGGCACTCGTTAGCATTCTTCTTAAACTAAATATGAAACAAAAAATTGTCAATTAATATTCTTACATTTAAGACCTACCAAACATATTTTTAAATAATATTTATTAAAAATCATAATTCATCAAAGTAAAAAAGAAACTATCAAATACCTCTTGTATAAGGTGTAACAGTCGGTTTGGTTCGATTTTAGGTGGAAAAAAAATATGAACCAATAAAAAATGGTTCATATTGGTTTGGTTCGATTTTATGCAATTTTCCTATAAAACTCAAACCAAATCATTCAAGAACAGGTTGGTTCGGTTTGACTCGAAAATTATTAGATATTAAAATATATATAAATATTAAATTATAATAAATAATAAATACATACATACATATATATATATATATATATATATATATATAATAATTGATTCGATTCGGTTTGGTTCGATTCCAAAATACTTGAACTTGAGAATCCAATCAATTATCGTTAGATTTAGTTTGGTTCGAATCCGAAAACCCAAAAAAACCAAACCAATTTAATTGATCGGGTTTGAATTTTCTAATCATCATATGGTTGGTTCGGGCCTGTACCCGTGTAACCGTGTTTCCACGATGAAAAGATTTTAATACTGATCAGAGGGGCCCCACCTAGCACAAATAAATATTTTTATACAAACTTTAGGCTTAGCCTAATAAATAATGGTGATATCTAAGGTGAGGGAGTTATAATGTCCCTCGCCAGTGAGGGAGTGAAAATCCAGTCTGTAGCAGGTAATACATGGGGTCATGTCTATAAATTTAAAGTATTAAAGGTAGGCTTTTATAATTATAGTATTTGCAATTTAGACCCTGGCATAGTTTCTGAAGCTGAGAGTTAGAGTAATCAAAAGCAAACAATGGTAATGCATCTTTGTTCTTGCATCGATGCTACCAAGCGGTGTATGTCTATGTTTGACCATGTAAATGAGTAAGTCGTGCTAGTGCACTGACAAGCTGTGTATCTTTGCGACATCCTTGTTCACCATGTTTCTTTCATAACATTGATTCAAGTTGAACTAGTTTCAAACATCTAACTAACAGTAACCCCAAATCACCAAGTTATATAGACATTGTCACAAATTTTCAGTGAAGTCACTCGTTTCACGCCCTTGCACGATGGTGGGGAGGTGTTTTTTTTTTTTTTTTGGGTATTAAGGTAGATGAAACATTGTTCCTTTGAGCTTCTGAACCCACTTGGTTTTGTGCTCTGAAAGTGCTCCGAAAGTTCTTAGCTCATACTTTTTGTTCTATGCTAATCCCTTAAACCCATTTGGTCTGATGGTGGTTTGGCCACTCAAGATTTTGATGAAAAAACTGTCTTCAAAGTTTGGTGTGTCAAAGTAGGAGTTTACCGCACTAATTTTTATTGGTTTGTCAAAGAAACAATTTGAATGTTTATAGCACTCACCATTTTGGTGTGTCACTTTAGTTTTGCTGTGACCCATATCAGATGAGTTTTCATAGGATGATAGTTAACCTGATGGTGACGACCTAAGGGTGCTGAAGGAAAAAATTGATTTCTGTATTTTATTTTGATAGGCACTTATTTAATTTCGAAAATAATTGGGTCAGATTCATAAAAATTTTGGGTCACCAGAATTCCAGGTCACTTGACCATCATCTCACCCATCCAAATTTTATATTAATATATATAATGTTCAGAAAAAACTCCCTCACCATGAGTGGTAGAAGCCAATAATAAAATAAATGTATCACTAAAATTAGGTTTGACCTTCCCTAATTAAGTTTATTTTATGATGTTTAGATGACAGTATACCAGATGTGTTACTTATATAACATGGTCAGCTTACCGCTTTTCAACAAAGAGGAAAGGACGATCCTGTCTTTGGATCCAAGAAGTCAGAGGAGAAGCAACCAGGTTTGTTTGGTTTCATAAAACTGCAGAACTAACAGAATGGGTTCTATGCTTCTTGCATCTTTTCCTGGAGCTTCTTCCATTACCACTGGTATGTATCTCTGCTTTTTCATCAGTGTTCCACCAGTTTCTTTCTGCTTCTTGAATCAATATTCTGAGATCCAACAATTTTGAGTGGTTTCGCTTAAATTGAAAGACAATAAAAAGGGTTGTCATCATAATCACTAGTGTGCAGTTCACATTTTTTACCATAGTTCAAAATGACGTTTACATCAGTTGTTGATTCATCGTAGGATCAGACGATGTAGAATGTTACAGAAATGCTTCTTAGTGCGAAAAACGAATTCTGTAATTTCTCTCTCTTGTTGTTTGACCACCAATATTAATTCTGATTGGTCCATATCACTTTCGTCAAAATTCGTTGGAGACACTCTCGTACTATATAGCACCACTGGTAATCCTTACGTTGACTAGTAAGGAAATGGAATTCTACAATAGGTCTGATACAAAAAATGACTTTATAGTTTACATCGCTTTTCAACCGATCGTTTTTCGCACTAAGAAGCATTTCTGAAGGATTACATTACTAGACAACTAATACGAAATTCTTTTTTTCCTTTTTTTTTTGACTGGACCCATAAGAAATTCTTAAATGCTCATAAAAGAAATCTATATGATTGAATGTGTGAATTTAAGCATATTTTTCAAGTGTCTAAACAGTTAATGTTATAATTATACAAAATTCTTTCCATGTTTCATTGTCTTGCGAAGATTAAGATGAAAATAGGAACAACATTTTAATTAACATTCAATTTTTTTTGTTTTTTTGTGAAACATTCAACCTTATTTTTACAAAAAAATTGAACTTTTATTTGGAAAAAAAATAAAAATAAAAAATTAAACAACAATGCTATATGGTATGAAAAAATTTCATGCAAAAAGTAAGGAAATCAATAATAACAATAAAAAAAGTCATGGTGCTATCAAGCATTTTCCTTTATTAAATTCCAACTGAGCATGTTAGTAAGTTTTTTTTTTTGTTTAAATTTTTTTTTTTATTCTTTTTGTAATATATATCTGAAATTCCGGGACATTTGCTAATTTTTTTCATAATATTTG
The DNA here is from genome assembly GCA_035048595.1 of Echinosophora koreensis. NCBI lineage: Eukaryota > Viridiplantae > Streptophyta > Magnoliopsida > Fabales > Fabaceae > Echinosophora > Echinosophora koreensis. The sequence goes on from JAPCYP010000004.1 coordinate 7,101,905, forward strand.
CTTAATAATAACAGGAGAGCCATTGGTTAGTGGAAGTTGTTTGAGGAGTAAACGATCCGCCAAGAATTATTATTCAAGTATGTCTTATATATTCCTCTTCTCTTTCACTCTTTTTTTTTTTCCTTTATAATAATTACACGAGATCCCGATCTTGAATAATATTTTTTGTCACATGATTACAGTACCCATCACCTTACATATGTATAAGGTTATAAAATTAGAATGTCATCATCCAAAATTTCTAGCAGGTCCAATTAGAATTTAATGGTAGTGGATCAGATTATTATTCAATAAAAAAAAAATGAAAATTTAAGATGAAACGATATGTGTATACCTATAGGACAATGGCAGAACCAGGCTACTTGCAAATAAGTCTGAGGGCGGTTGGAATCTTTAATCTTTAATAATCTTTAATTAATAATAATAATAATAATAATAATAATAACATATCAAATCTTTGGAGAGCTTGGGAAGGGAGCGAAAGCTAGGAAGCATGTGAGACAAAGGAAGAACTGAGAAGAAGGGGTGGGTGACGCGGTAACAATATAAGGTTTCAATAAGTTTTTATCCCGGTAAAGTTCATCCATTTTGGTTTTAGTTCTTGTAAAAAAAATTTTAAGATTTCGTCCCTATAATATATATATTTTTTGTAAATAGCCCCTAGCGTCAAATTTTTTTTTTTCTGTTATCTAGTACTCAGGGGTACCAAAGTAATTTCATTTTATTGCCCGACTTGCTATGAAATTTGGCCAGAAATTAGAAGCAAAATCATACATTATGGACCATATGGTTAAAATTGCTAAATTCTTTCATTTTGTATGATATATAGTACTCAGGTGTACTGATGTAATTCCTTGTTGCTATCCGACTTGCTCCAATTTTTTGCTAGAAAAAAAAATCATACATTAGGGTGATAGGGTTAAATTTGACAATTTTTTTCTTTTGACATGACTTCTAGTACTCAGGGGTAACTATTTACAAAGTTTTTGAAATTACAGGGACGAAATCCTAAAATATTTTTTTAAAGGGACTAAAACTAAAATTGATGAACTTTGCAGGGACTAAAAACTTAGTTAAACCAAAATTTAATGTCACATGGTATACATAAGTAACAAGTTCAGAGTAGTGCAAGAAAGGAAGAGAGAAAGCAATTTCTCATTGATGAAAAATGAATGAATACAATTGTACAGGAAGCTATATTAGAGACTTATATGCAATAGAAAAGTAAGAGCTAACTAACTAACTAACTAACTAACCATTAAGTTAACTAACTTAACTGTTTTCCTCTTTTAATTTAACTTTCGGTAATACTCCCCCACAAGTTGGACTATGAACATCACAGAGGCCAAGCTTGGAGATGAGCGAATTGAATAAAGGAGAACCCAAAGGCTTAGTTAGCACATCGGCTAGCTGAGCAGAAGAAGGAACCTGTAGTAGATGGATGAGGCCACTTTGAATCTTTTCACGAATGACATGGCAATCAATTTCTATGTGTTTCGTTCTTTCGTGAAATTATGAGCTAAGTAGATGGCCGATTTGTTGTCACAATACACCGAGGCAGGCTTGGCAAAAGAAATGTGCAGGTCTTGAAACAGAAATTTCAACCACTGAAGCTCATAGGTGAGACTGGCCAAAGCCCTGTATTCAGCTTCCGAGCTAGACCTTGAAACAGTCGATTGTTTCTTGGATTTCCATGAAATCAGTGATGAACCAAGAAAGACACAATAGCTGGATACAGACTTCCTTGTGCTGGGACAGCTTGCCCAACCAGAGTCAGCAAAACCAGACAAGTGAAGGGCCAAGGTGGTGGGATATAGAATACCTTTGCCTGGTGATTCCTTAAGGTATCTAAGTACCATGGTCGCAGCTTGGTAGTGAACTTCCTTAGGTTTGGAAACAAATTGGTTGAGTTGTTGGACAACAAAGGCAATGTATGGGCACGTGGTGGTTAAGAAAAGTAGCCTTCCTATGAGCCTCCGATAGGCAGATTCATCATTGAATAAGGCAGATGTTGAATCATGCAGTTTCAGTGAAGCATCATAAGGGGTGGAGGAGGGCTTGACTGCAAGATGGCGGCTATCCTCAATCAATTCAAGAGTGTATTTGCGCTGATTGAGCAAGATACCACTCTTGGATTGGGCAACTTCAAGACCAAGGAAGAACCGAAGGGGGCAAGATCCTTTATGCGAAAGCTGTGATCAAGGAAGGATTTGACATGCTGGATTTCTGCAAAATCATTGCCACCTAGCACAACATCATCAACATAAACCAAGAGGGCAGTGAAAAGATTGCCATTCGACTCTGTGAATAAAGAATGATCAGCAAAGGAGTGTTTGTAACCCAAGGAAACAAGTGTTGCTGACAATTTGGAGTACCACTGCCTGCTGGCCTGTTTGAGGCCATAAAGAGATTTAAGCAATTTGCACACCTTGGGAGAACTTGGATTAGAATTCTCAACCTTAATGCCAGGTGGTAAGGACATGTACACTTCCTCATTAAGATCCCCATGCAAAAATGCGTTATTTACATCAAGTTATTCAAGAAACCAACCTTTAATGGCAGTTAAGGCAAGTAAGGTTCTAACAGTGGTTAATTTGGCAACATGGGAAAAAGTATCAAAGTAATCTACTCCCTCCATTTGAGTATAACCCTTGGCCACTAAGCGAGCTTTGTATCTCTCAATGGAGCCATCCACATAATATTTCACTTATAAACCCACTTGCATCCAATAGGTGTTTTGCCCGAAGGTAAATCAACTATGGACCATGTATTTGTGGCTGCAAGAGCATCCAGTTCAGCTTTCACTGAATTTTTCCAACAATCAAATTTGCAAGCTTGGGAGTAGGATTTGGGTTCATGGTCGGAAGAAACATTAAGGCAAAAGGCTTTGTATGAAGGACTACAATGACTGTAATTTAAGACAGAAGATAAAGGGTAAGAGGAGTTGCCTGAGGATGATTGAGGCAAGGAAGAAGCAAGGAGACTGTAGTGACAGACTTCAAGATATGAGGGTCGCGGTTTCTGGTCCTGTTGGACTGTCGTGCAGGGACAAGAACAGGTGCTGGATTAGGTGGAGAATTGGCTTGAGGAGGGGTGTCAGGATGCACATTAGTATTTGTAGGTGATGGAAGCAAGGGAGGGGAAGGTGCAATAGGGATAGGTGGTGACGGTGCTGTAATTTCAGTGGGAAAAGAAGAGGAGTATGATCGTGAAGTAATGTCAAGATCTGAATTGTCAAAGGAGATGTAGGGTGTGGTGTCTGAAGTAGAATTTGGAGTAGTATTGGAGAAGGGAAAATCTGATACCATAACAAGTTCAGAGTAACGCAAGAAAGAAAGAAAGAAAGCAATTTCTCATTGATGAAAATTGAATGAATACAATTGTCCAGGAAGCTATATTAGAGACTTATATACAATAGAAAAGTAAGAGCTAACTAACTAACTAATTAACTATTAAGTTAACTAACTTTAATTGTTTTCCTCTTTTAATTTAACTACCGGTAATAATAAGACACAAGGCAATTTTGAGGGGACTTACGTTTTGGACACACCATCACTGAGTGCCTGTTTGGAACTAAGGTGGGAAAGTCCAGAAGCATTTTTGAAATTCATAAGCTACCATGGGTAGATTCATGCCTTCGTGATGGAAGTACTTTTGGGAAATTTTGACTCAGTTCCAAACATGTTATTAATAGAATCATCCTAGTAGAAAGGCCTAAAAGTTCAGTTTTTGAACAAGTTGAATCAAAATCAAAGTTAAAGAGAGATTAAAATCAAAACATATTTAAACCTTATTTTTTACACCTCACCTTTTCTCTATTTGTATTTCCCTCCTTTTTTCTTAAACATATTGTTGTTATTATGTTTAATGAACTTTTTGGTCCCTGTAAAGTAGGGTCGTTTTGAAATTAGTCCCTGGAAAATTTTTTGTTGGGTTTTGGTACCTGTATTTTCAAAGTTTTTGAAATTGGTCCCCGCCGTTAGGGTCTGCCGTTAACTTGCTGGCGTAGCTGACAGGGCGCCACGTCAGCAATGCCACCTAGACGAAATTGTCCACTGTATCAGCCACGTCAGCTGACACGTCAGCTATAAAAAAAAAATTCAAAAAAATTAACTAAAAAACCTTTTTTATTCAAAAAAATAAATGTTAAACAAATTCATCTTTCGCTCCAAACTAAACGTCATTCCCAACTCCACCCACCTCCCAACATCGGTTAAACAAGCACAAATGAACTTAGAAATAGCAAATGTAGAAAATCTTCATCCAACTAATTGCTATTTTATTCCAAATTTAAATTCAGTATACATCAAAATGAAAAATTATCCAACAAATCAAAACAAGCACAATGATCTTTTGTATTCCAGATCAAAAACTGAAAATTCATCATATAGATTGAAACTAAATTTCTATTCCATATCTGAAGTTGAAACTAAATTCATCATATAGATTGAAACTGGACATTCCCCAATCGGGTTTGGTCGAAAACGATGAAGGTTGGGGGTGGGGCGATGGAGGAGGAGTAGAGGTGGGAGGTGGTGAAGGAACACAGATCTGCGTCGGCGACGGACCCACAACACCAAGGAGCTGGAAGGACGAGGATGCTGCTCGTGGCGACGGCCGGTCAAGGGAGAAGACGGATCTGACGCGTGAAGAAAGTGGGGCATGGTGGAGCATCTGGAACGTGTGCGGCGATGTGGCTGGCGATGGAGGCGTTGCCGGTGGCCGCGGCTTGGACTCGGTGGACCTGTGGAGGCACGTGTCAGACCTGTGTACTGGACGCTTCTGGGCTTGATGCAGAAGCTGTCGATCGAGCTTGATGCAGAAGATAGGAATGTTGGTTCTAGGCACTTCAAACAGCGGTTCTGGGTGCTTCAAGAGGCGGTTCTGGGTGCTTCAAGTGGGATAGGTTTTCTTTGAGGGTTTTAGGAGGGAGAGTGTCGTATCCTTCATCTTTAAGTCTCTGTCTCAGATCCCTTGTTAAGTGCTAGTGTGTGTTTAATCTGAGTAGCAATGGCTCAAGGGCTAAGGCATGTCTCAGATCCGCTCGAAGCTGGCGCTAATGACAGAAAACACCGCCTTGAAGAGGAGGAGGTTGCGGCTGAAGGTAGGGGACGAAGGGGGAGGAAGATTATGTAGGATTAGGGTTTTTTAAAACAAAAACATCTTTCAATTTTTTTTAGGTTTAATTTTTTATTTGTTTTTATTTTTTAAATAAAAAATGAATATACCAAATTAAAAAAAAAAACGAATTACTTTTTTCTTTTAAAAATGACATGGCAGCTGATATGGCAGACAACTGTGCAAATCCATCCAGGTGGCAATGCTGACATGGCATACCGTTAGCCACGTCAGCAAGTTAACAGAACAAACTAACGGCAGGGACCTAGAACAAAAAAGTTCAACTTACAAGGACCAAAACCCAACAAAAAAGTTTACAGGAACTGATTTCAAAACATCTCTACTTTACAGGGACCAAAAAGTTCATTAAACCTTATTATTATAAAATAAAACCTTGCTCTTTTCGTTTAACCCACGGGCTGACCATTTATTAGCTCACCTAAAAGTGAGTCGGAGTGGGAACCCAATCCAAATTGGCTCGTTTTGACAGCTCTATTTTTTTTTCTTATGACTAAAAGGAACACAAATTCATTCTCAGCCATAAAAGTTTATCTCATCAAGGGTAGGCCTAGACCTAGACCAATGCATCTCAGAGCAAACACTTGAGAAATGAGTTTAATCACCTCTCTAATATCGGAAGTACCTTCTAATCACTATGATGTATGATCAAAAGAGCAAGGCAGAGATCAGATTATTATGTCTTCGCTATCACATAAGCATGCAAATAACTGTTGTTTGCATCACCTTCTTTTTTCTACATATGATCCTTGAGTGTTGAGGGAGTAGCCATGATGATTAAATCATGATTGCAAAAAAAAAAATTACGGTTAATGCGACAACAATTGTGATTACAAAGGCTACTAAAACAACAATTTTGGGGAACTAAAAAAATAGACTTTTGAGGGAACTAAAGCTAAAGGGGATAGATCCTTTTAAGTTCTTCTCCCTTATTATCTATTTTTAAACTCCCAAACAGTTTTCCTTCTGCTCATTCCCTTTATATTCCCTTTTTTGCTGTATGTCGTCCAACCACTGTGTAAAGTATGTAATTTTTTTTTCCTAATATAGGTAGGAACAAATAGGAAACAGGGAGCTCTGCTAGGGTTTTGGCTTGCATGAGGGTTTAGGGTTTGCATGACTTGCACCATGGTTGCACCATGACAATGCTTGTTCCCTGAATCTTTGGCCCTTCCTTCCTCCCCCTCTTCTCCATCCTCTCATTCTCATCCGCCTATCCCTCGTTCTTCTTCTTCCTCTTCTTCTTCTTCTTCTTCTTCTTCTTTTTCTGCGCTGCCTCTTTCTGCACAGAAAAAATCTTTTGCGCAAGCATTGAAAAATTGATGTGATGTTCCGTTGAGCCAATTGCGTAAGCCGTGTAGTAAAGGCGATGTTCTCTCCATCAAGATTCCTGAAGAGGAATATAAAGCTGGTTTGGAAGAGTGTAAGAAGCATCTACATGGTAGATTGATCCTTTCAAAGGGCAATAATCCTATCAAGAATCAAGACTTGAGATCCAAGTTATCTTCTCTCTGGAAACCGATAGGACAATGGGATATGATCTCCCTTGGAAAAGGGTTTTTTTTATTTTCTCGTTCTCTTCAATGTTTGATTTGCGTAGTGGGCAACCTGTTGGTATATGGAATTTAAATCCAGGGAGTCTTAGACTATTTCCTTGGTTTAAAGATTTTAATCCAGATTTGCAGCGGAACTCAAATGCCCAGTCTTGGGTGAGGTTCTACGGTCTGTCCCAGGAATATTGGAGACCAAGAACCTTATTTGCTATTGCTGGTATGATGCAACAAGATGGAGAACATTTGGCCATTTTTCACGGGTTCTGGTAGATATAGACCTTAAAAAATCTTTGCATGATCAGATCATGGTTGAAAGGGAAGGGTTTGCTTTCTATGTCAAATTAGATTATGAAAAACTTCCTCCCTTTTATTCTTTCTGTCAATAAATTGGTCACACAATTGATGCTTGCAAGAATCCATATTCGAATGTAGAGGGTTAGAAACAATCTATTCCAAAAACAAGACTGGTTGCAGGTAACCGCAGGGCTATTTATGTTCCAAAGTAGAAGGATAATATTCTCAATAATGGAGCAATTGATGATAAGGCAGATAATGTGGTTGATAACTTTTTGAATAATAATCATTATGCTGTGTTCATGATATTCCAGTGTTCAATGACCAAGACAAATTCTCACCTAATGAGAATATGGTGTTTAACAAAGATAAGTCCAATGAGGTTGTGCTAGGAAGCAATTTGAAAAATAATAAGGGTGCTGCTGCTCGTGATACTTCAGTGATCAATGGTCAAGGTGATATCTCTCCTAATGAGAGTGTGGGGTGTATTAAAGAAAAGGTCAATGTAGTTGGCCAAGGTAGCAAGGCTTCTGTAGATAAAGTAGTTCAGAATAAAGGGATTATTGATCCTTCAGTTTTTTCTACGGAGAATGTTACTAACAGGAATTTCTTCATAGGTGTTAATAATATTCCTTTGTCTAGAATGGGAAATCAATCAGTTATTCTTAGTTCTGATGATATGGCTCAGGATGATAATATTCATGCTCAGGGTGTTTCTGTTGCACCTTCTTCTAATGATCATATACCAGGTTTCTCTGTGTCTCACATTTCTGATTCCGTAGGCACCAAGTCTCCATCAGGAATGCATGATGGTTGCTCTGGTAATGTTTTATCTCACTCTCCATCTTCTAAGTTGGTCTCAATTGGCTTAAATATGGTTGCTGATTCAGAACCCTCCCCTCTTGGAAATTTGTCACTATTTCCAAGTCCAGTTGCTTAGGACTTCAGAATTGTTGGAAAAGTCTGGGGGGATGTTGATGAGGAAACTTGCAGTTGGTGATTTTGCTGATAGGACAGCTAGTCTTGAGGAAAATGAAGGTACTTTCAAAGTTGTCCTTTCCAAATCACATAAGAAAAAACTAAAACAGAAGCAGAAAATCCAGATGAGGACTGAGCAAATTCAAACCCGATCAAGGGCTAGTTCTAAATCCATATCCTTTTAATAATGAAGGTTTTATATTGGAATGTTAGAGGTTTAGGTAATCTTGAAACAAGATTGGTTTTGAAAGAGTTGTGTTCAATTCATAAACCAGAATTCTTGTTTGTTTTTGAGCCATGGATCTCATTGGACAATATTGCAACTCAGTTTTGGAATCATCGTAACCTTAAGCAATTTGCTTCTAATAATAGAGGAGATCATATTCCTAATCTGTGGTGTTTCTGTTCTGCTTCAGTTTCTCCTTTGTTAGTGAATTCTTCCTCTCAACATGTTGCTTGTTCTGTCAATATAGATAATCAGAATATTTTTATAGCAGCATTTTATGCTAGTACAAATCATGTGCTTAGAAGGCAGCTTTGGCTAGATTTGGCCTCATTACAGCAATCTAACCTGGCCCCTTGGACTTTTATTGGTGATTTTAATGCAGTTTTGGGGGCTCATGAAACTAGAGGAGGTTCTCTTCCTTTGAGAGCTTCTTGTGATGAATTCAAAGCATGGTTGGATTGTTGTCATTTGACTCATATTTCAACTAGAGGGGCAGAATTCACTTGGTCAAATGGTAGGAATCCGAGATGCATTGTGGAGAGAAGGCTGGATAGAGCTTTATGCAATGATGAATGTCTTTCATTCTGGAATAATGTGGCTTGTTGCACACTCAGAAGAAGTCACTCAGACCACTTTCCTATTATGCTTGTTTTGAAAAAAGGTATCAATTCCTATCCTGCTCCATTTAAATTTCTGAACAAGTGGACTTCTCATTTAGACTGCAAAAGATTGGTAACTTATGTTTGGAGCAGAAAATTTGCTGGTTGTCCTGTGGCTATTCTGGTCCAGAAATTGAGAGCTCTTAAGTTGGAATTGAAAACATGGAATAAAGAGATTTTGGGTAATGTGCACACTAGAGTTGAAAAGGCTACGGCAGCTGTTGATGAGATACAAGACAACATTGGTATTTCTGGTGCTTCTGACTCCTTGTTGCAGCAAGAAACTATTGCTCAAATTGAGCTCCAACAAGCCCTTGCTGTTCAAGAAACCTTCTGGAGAGTCAAAGCCAGATTAAATTGGGCTACTTATGGAGACAGGAACACATCATTTTTTCAAAAGATAACTAAGATCAGAAATGTGTCTAAGCAAATGTCTGTTTTGAAGGTTGGAGATTCTGCTTTGAACTCAGTTCCTAAGATTGAATCCCATGTTGTTGAGTATTTTTCTGCTCTTTATTCTCAGGAATCTTCTCATTTGGATAATGGTCTAATTGAAATAGTTATCCTTTCTTTGGTCTCTTCTGATGATAACTTGCTGCTTACTTGTATTCCTTCTTTTGAGGAAATCAAAAGTGCAGTGTTCTCAATGAAAAACAACAGTGCCCCAGACTCTGGTGGTTTTGGTTCTTGTTTCTATCAAGCATTCTAGGACGTTATAGGGGAAGATGTGTGCAAATCTGTTTTGCACTTTTTCAATACTGGCAGTATCTTTCCAAATTTGAACTCCAATATTGTTGTGCTTATTCCTAAAGAAAAGGGTGCAAACAGAGTTGAAAATTACAGGCCAATTGCCCTTGCCAATATCATAACTAAGGTGTTGGCAGATAGGCTAGCTATTATTGCTCCCAAAATCATCTCTGACCAACAAAGAGGGTTTATTAGAGGAAGGAACATTTCTGACTGTGTATGCATTGCTTCTGAAGCAATCAATATGCTTGATAACAAGTCTTTTGGAGGTAACTTGGCATTGAAGTTTGATATTAAAAAGGTGTTTGACACCTTGGATTGGTGCTTTCTATTAAAGGTGCTCAAGTCTTTTGGTTTTGATGAAAATTTTGTTCGTGGATCCAGGCCATTCTCCATTCTGCTAAGCTATCAATATCAGTTTTTTTCAGTTGCTTCTTCCCTCCTTTTTTGTATAGAAGAAGAGGTTCTCAGTAGAGGGATTTCATCTCTGGTTGCTAATGGAAAATTGAAGTCAATGTCTAGTCCTAGAGGCTATTCTACACCTAGTCATATTTTATATGCAGATGATGTGTTGGTTTTGTAGAGGGAGAAAAAAAGGGATTGGAACATTTGATGCAGCTGTTCTATTTATATGGTGATTCTTCTGGCCAATGTTTTAGTATTGATAAATGCAGATTCTATAATAGATAGGATCAAAAACAAGTTATCACTCTGGAAGGGTAGTCTTTTATCCATCATGGTAAGAGTGGAATTGGTTAAATCTATTATTCATGGTATTGCCACTTATAGTTTCCATGTTTATGCCTGGCCTATTGCTCTTCTAAAGCAGGTTGATAGTTGGATTCGAAACTTCATTTGGTCTGGAGACATAAATTCTAGGAAATATGTTACTGTAGCCTGACATAAGGTATGTTCTTCCTTGATGGATGGTGATCTTGGACTGAGATCACTTAGATCAATCAACGAAGCTGCCTATGCTAAAGCTTTCATGGGAATTCCTCTATTCCTCTAGTTAGTGGGCTTGTTTCCTTTGAGCCAGGTTCCTTAGAAATTTCTCTCCAATTGCTCATTATGCTAAATCATCTATTTGGCCTGCTTTAAGGTCCAGACTCAATAAGGTGCTGCTACACTCATCTTGGATGCTAGGCGATGGTAAGTCCATTATGTTAGACAAGCTGAGTTACCAGCTGATAAGACTATGAGAGTCTATTACAGGAAGAGGTGGAGAGGGACTGAAGGTGGCAAGGCTTCTTAGCTGTCACCTAGCTGTAATCCTAGTAGTCACCAGCTGGCAGCAGTTATGCTGAGTCAGCTAGTTAGTTGGTGCAGGGCACAACTATAAATAGGTGTCCTATAGCTAGAATAACCCATTCTTGATCATTTGTGTAATTGTCGACTGAGTATTCCCAGTGTGAAGGGGAGTGCCCCTTATGTAGTGATTCATTGTAGTCTTTGTTCATACTTATGGCAATAAACTTATAGAGATTGTTCTTCAATCTCTTTGTTCTAGCTAATTGAGTGGATTCTAACCTAAATTCAGCAAAGGTTCCTAACAAATTTGGTCCGACCTGCCGGATTCCTAAATCGGTGAGAAAAGGAAAGTGATGGAGAAGATCGAAACACGATTCACGGCTTTGGCATCCTCAGTGGAATTTTTGAAGCGAGCAACCAGCGATCAGAAAACTTGCATTGCGGGAATTCAGGAGAATGTGAGTGAATTACTTGGAATTAAGGAAATGTTTGTAAAATTCATGAAGAAGCATGGAATTCCAGATGATTCGCAAGAGGAAGAAGAAATTGAAAAGGAAAAGGTGAGCCAGAATCGGTCTGAAAAAGGAGTTTCTGAGGACGAAGACGATACTCTTCGATCATGGACAAAGAAGGTAGAGTTACCTTCGTTTGAAGGTGCAGATCCACTAGGATGGATCGCTAGGGCTGAGAAATTCTTCTAGGTGCAGCGAGTTAAGACACCTGAGAGGTTACGATTGGCGTTCATTAGTATGGAGGGAGAAGCGGTGCACTGGTTCCAGTTTTGGCGGTAGAAAGCCAATCAACCATCGTGGGGGGAGTTCACGGCGGCGCTGATGTAACACCCCGATTTTCGTATAAGGTATTATGTTACTATGGATGCCTAGTTGTTGTTGTTGTTGTTGTTGTTATTATTATTATTATTACTATTATTATTATTATTATTATTATTATTATTATTATTATTATTATTATTATTATTATTGTTGTTGTTGTTGTTGATGTTATTAGTGTTATAGTATTTTTATTACATATATTACATATGATAATATGTGTTTTAATATATGATTATTTGCATTAATATGAGATGGTGTCTCTTAATGTTTGATCTTATATGGATATATGATTTTACATGCTAATGTATGATATGTGATTTTATTAATAATAAGCGATTAAGAATGATATGATAAGATATCGTGTGATTTAGTATTTAAATAGAGATAGTGTTATTATTAGATTTTAGTCCCTCAATTAATCAGATTTGACTCCTTATCAATATAGGATCATCATCTTTTTGTTTATATCTTAAGATCTTATCATAATCTCCTAGGGATCCTATCTAGGAATAACTACCAAATCTATCGCTAAACTTCCATCGAACTTTTGACCATCCTAGAGTCCGATTTAGGATTCGATAATTAGACATTAATTTGTAGATATCTCTCTGAGCTTTCTAACGACTCCTAGAACGCCTCAATCGGAAACTTGTAGCTCAAGTTATGGTCAAAATACCGAACAGTATACAGTTTGGGCTGAAATAGGAACCCGTTATGACCCAAACTCATATATATACCATTATACTCGACCTAAACCTAGTTTACACGACCCCAACACTCAGAAAAATGCCTCCCTCCTTCCTCTTTGAATCCTTATGGTTTTTCTCCCTAAAACTCTCTCTAGGGAACCCGTTCTTGCACCGTTCTTCACTGCTTCTTGATAGGAGAACATCGCTACAGATAGGGGTTCGTTGTGCTTGTTGTTTGGGACTTTAGAAAAGGTAAAATTCATGCACCTTGTCCCTTGTATTCTTTCTTTCAAGTTCTTGATCTCTTTCTTTTGATTTCTTGATCTTAGAGTTGAGCCAAAGTGTCTCTTTGGCATTCTTGAAGTCGTAGACAAGCGCTAGTGAGACGAGACCCTAGTGGATCTTCTTTCTTCTTTTGAATCGCGAACCGCATATCAAGTATGGGAGAAGAATAGTGTATACACTAGGCTAGGGAATAGCATAAGATGAGGGGTTCCCATAGCCCCGTTTATTGTTGTTATAATGTTATTGATGCCATGATCTGCCTGGTTGTATGACTGAATTGTTTATATATTTAATTGGATTAATTTGTATGTTTATTTGTTATAATTGTTGAGTTGCTCATGATGTGGTATGCCTATTGAATTGTCTTATGCCATGAGTTTTGGTTGAATTGTATGAATACCCATGATTATGAATGTTGTTGTTATGACATGGATTATGTTAATCACATTGATTGGATATGTTGTTGATGATGATGTTACCGTTATGATAATGCACCAATAAAATGATGAATATTAGATAACTTAATTATAATAATTAAGATGTTTAAAGATGATAAGATGGTTAAGTCGGTACCTTATGGGTTACCGCACGTTGTTACGCTTTGGTGCTTTTGGGCCAAAGTAACATCGATGCTTTTTGGTCGAGGTGTTGTTAAGTTGGACCTTGGTGCTTTTTGGCCAAGGGGGCCTTGACCCCACGGTTTGGGTCTAAGGTGTTGATGTTGGTGATAAGTCTTGGGTGCTTTTTGGCCCAAGCAAAGGAGGTGGTTGACTTGTGTGTTGTTGTGCTCACGCATTCATACGTTGAAGTTGATTAGTGGGGGATGTTCAACATAGGGGAGGTCATCCTGTTATGATGATCTGGCCCAAGTCTCGGGTGGTTCACCCATGGTTTGGTGAACCGTGCGCCCCCGAGGTGGCGTACCCCGTTATGGTACGTCGGCTATCCAAAGGGTTCACCCATGGTTTGGTGAACTGCCGGCGTTGGTGCTTTTATGGCCAATGTGGATATGTAACTCCAAAGTTGACTTCCTGAGTTAGTTGGATCCACATGCATTGATGGAGTAGTGGAGTAGGGTTGCATTGTATTGCATAGCATATGTTGGATGATTAACGTGTTGTTATGATATTATATGATGATGTATAAATATTGTATGTTGTTATATTGTTATGCCATGCTTTGATGTATGTTCATCTTATTCCCTATTCCCATGCCGTTGTGTTTACATGATTTCTTACTCCCTGTTTTCTTGTTTCTGTTGTTGCATGTATCTCTTTATGCAGAGGATGGTGAGCACCCAGTGGAGGAGTGACTCTGAGGAGCCGCGACTCTAGTTAGGATGCTTAGTTATAGTTGTTAGTTGTTTTCAATTATTTCAGTTTGTCTCCGTGATGTATCCGGATTTTAGTTATACCAGCTCTATATGTGACATCGGGGTTGGGTTTTTCTTTATCTGTCATGTTTATGTTTTACTGTTTTAAAACTATGTTATTTCCGTGTTGCTTTGTTGAGATGTGAAACCTTTTTATCCAAGTAGTTATTTTAATCAAATAAAGACATGTTTTTATATTACCTCTTTTAAGTAAATGTTTTATATTAACATGCGGGGTGGAAGGGTGTCACAGCTGATACGTCGATTTGGAGGATTAGGTCACAGAAGTGTTTTTGAGAAGCTGGCGACCTTGAGACAGAATGGAACGGTGGGGGAATATGTTCGAGAATTCGAAATGCTCGTAGCCCAAGCACCGAACGCCATGGAGGAACAAATGCTAGGTTATTTTTTGGCAGGATTGCGCCAAGATGTTCGAGGTCAGGTTCGACCTCATGACCCTCGTGATGTGCTTCGAGCTATGGAGGTAGCGCGATATGTCGAGGAGGTGATGAGAAGTGTTCGCAGTTTTGGAGGAAGCTCAACCCGAAACTCTAATTACGGGTTCAGGTATCAAGGAAACGGTGGAATAGTGGGACGCGTAGGTTCAAGCGGTGGAACTAATAGTTCAAGCGGTGGAAATAATAATATAAATCCTTTAGGTGTAGGTAGTCGAAATAACCCAGAAGGAAGCAAAGTCAGGTCAATAGGGTTAGTTTCAATGTCAGGAGGAGGAAACACATCAGGAACAAGAGGAAAAGGGGCTAGGCATCTATCCTACCCTGAGTACTGTAGAAGGCAAGATGAAGGAAGATGCTACCATTGTGGGCTAGCATTCGGCCTAGGCCATAGATGCCCAGAGAAGAGTTTGAGGCTAGTTATTTTAGCCGAGGATGAGGAGTTAAATGATGTGGGGGAGATTGTAACTATGGAGGCTGGAGTTGAGGAAGAAGAAGTAATAGATGTTGAAACACATGAGGCCTCCTGCCAATGGTTAGATCTATCCCTATGCTCTGCTGGAGGACTGACTCAACCTCAGACTATGAAGTTGAGAGGCTTTGTGCAAGGAAAAGAAGTAGTTGTCCTGATTGACAGTGGGGCTAGTCATAACTTCATTTCTACCAAACATGTAAAGCAAATGGGAGTAGAAGTGGAGCTTGATGCAGCTTATACAGTGAGATTGGGAGATGGTCACCAGAGAAGAACTCAAGGAAAGTGTAATCAAGTAAGAGAGGAGATGGGAGGTTATGCTTTCACAGGAGACTTCTTTCTATTTGAATTAGGAGGGGTGGACTTAATTCTAGGAGTGTCATGGTTGGCTACTCTAGGAGAAGTAAAGGCAAATTGGAGTACTCTAAGCATGACTTTTATGCATCAGGGTGAAATGGTGGAAATAAAGGGAGATCCAAGTTTAGTGAAGGCTCTAATATCACCTAAGGCCTTATTGAAAGTTTCTGAAATTGAGGCTATGTTTGTATTGTGGGTGATGGACAGTGATAATGTGGAAGGTGAAGCAGAAACAAAGCCTGAAATTACTGCAGAACAGCAGCACCAATTACAACATATATTACAGGAGTTTAAGACAGTATTTGTCATTCCGGAGGGTTTACCACCATGCAGAGAAGTTGACCATCGGATTCCTATCAAAGCAGGAATTGATCCAGTCAATGTGAGGCCATATAGATACCCCCACTTACAGAAAAATGAGATTGAGAAGCTGGTAGCTGAGATGTTATCTTCAGGCATCATAAGGCCAAGTAACAGCCCATATTCTAGTCCAGTCATTTTAGTAAAGAAGAAGGATGGGAGCTGGAGATTTTGTGTTGATTACAGGGCTCTCAACAAGGCCACAATACCAGATAAGTTTCCTATCCCAGTTATAGAGGAATTGCTTGATGAGTTGAATGGGGCGGCATATTTCTCTAAAATTGATTTGAGGGCTGGTTATCTTCAAATTAGAATGCAGGAGGAGGATATTCCTAAAACGGCATTTAGGACTCATCAAGGTCACTATGAGTTCTTAGTAATGCCTTTTGGGCTTACAAATGCTCCTACAACATTTCAATGTGCTATGAATTCAGTTTCAAAGCAATTTTTGAGGAAATGGGTATTAGTGTTTTTTGATGATATCCTAATCTATAGCAGATCATGGGCAGAACACTTAGAACATTTGAGACTGGTTTTGCATAAATTGCAAAAGCATCAGTTTGTGGCTAATCAGAAGAAGTGCAGTTTTGGCCAGAGACAAATTGATTATCTGGGCCATATCATCAGTCAAGAAGGGGTAGCCATGGATCCTAAGAAGATTTCAGCAATTTTGCAGTGGCCAGAGCCTAAGTCCATCAAAGCTTTGAGAGGATTCCTAGGTTTGACAGGCTACGATTGGAGATTTGTATGGAATTATGGGAAAATGGCTAGACCACTAACCGATTTGTTGAAAAAGGGTAATTTTAAATGGAATGAGGCAAGTGCAGTAGCGTTTAAACAATTGAAGGAAGCTATTACTACTGCTCCTGTTTTGGCCATGCCAGACTTCTCACAACCATTCTCCATAGAGCGTGATGCTTCGGGGAGAGGTTTGGGGGCTGTACTCACTCAGAACAAAAGGCCAATAGCCTTGTTTAGCAAGGCTTTATCTGAAACTTCTCTCTCAAAGTCAGTATATGAAAAAGAGCTAATGGTAATGGTGTTGGCCATTCAGCATTGGAGACCATACCTTTTGGGGAAGAAATTTTTGGTGTATACGGATCAGAAAAGCCTTAGACACTTGTTGGAACAGCCAATCACTACTCAAAATCAGGAGAACTGGCTTGCTAAATTGCTGGGATATGAGTTTGATATCATTTACAAGGTGGGAGAATCTAACCGAGTGACTGATGCTTTATCACGAAGGGAGGAAGACATAGAATTGAATATGATTTCAAGGCCATATTGGCAAGATATTGCTGAAATAGATGAAGAAGTAAAGAAGGATCCGAATTTATCCAAGTTGATTAGTGACCTACAACAGAATGCTGAATCACACCCTAACTATACCTTAGAATATGGGAGGCTTTACTTTAAAGGAAGGTTAGTTCTTTCAGCTTCATCAGTTTGGATTCCCAAATTATTGGAAGAATTTCATGCTACTCCAATTGGGGAACACTCAGGAATTTACAGAACCTATAGGAGAATGGCTCAATCACTTTTCTGCCAGGGAATGAAAACTACCATAACTGAGTTTGTAGCCAAGTGCCATGTATGCCAAAGAAGCAAGTATCAAGTTTCCTCTCCTGCAGGCTTGCTGCAACCATTGCTAATTCCGAATGCTGTATGGGAAGAATTGAGCATGGATTTCATTGTGGGTTTACCTAAATCTAAAGGGTTTGATGCTATCCTAGTGGTGGTAGACAGGTTGAGTAAGTATGGGCACTTTATCTTGATTAAACACCCGTATTCAGCAAGATCTATTACTGAAATCTTTGTCAAGGAAATTGTAAGACTTCATGGGGTGCCTACTTCTATAGTGAGTGACAAGGACCCCACTTTTGTTTGCCATTTTTGGTAAGAGATTTTCATATTGCAGGACACTAGTTTGAGGATGAGCACAGCCTATCATCCAGAATCGGATGGTCAGACAGAGGTGTTGAACAGAACCTTAGAGACCTACTTAAGGTGTTTCATCTCGGAACAACCTAAAGCATGGCCAGAGTTCCAACCTTGGGTCGAATATTGGTATAATACCAGTTTTCGGGGTGCAGCAAACTGTACTCCATTTGAAATTGTCTATGGCCGAGCCCCTCCTTCATTGGCAAGATACATTCTCGGGGAGACTTTGGTTGAGGCAGTAGCATAGGACTTGATGGATAGAGATGAAGCCTTGAAACATCTCAAACATCATCTCCATATAGCTCAAGATCAAATGGTTAAATATGCTAATGCTCATCGGAAGCCTATCAACATTCAGGTTGGGGATATGGTTTACTTGAAAATTAGGCCACATAGACAGGTTACTATGCCTACTAAGCTCCATCCAAAGCTGTCAGCTAGGTATTATGGACCTTACCTAGTGCTGAAACAGGTGGGGGCAGTAGCATTCAAGCTACAACTTCCTGAACAGGCACGCATCCATCCTGTTTTTCATATGTCACAATTGAAGAAGGCTGTGGGGAACAATACTGTTGAAACAGAGTTACCAACGGAGCTGCAGGGTGAAACTGGAGTATTCCAACCCAAGAGAGTGTTAGGGGCCCGAATGATTGCTCGTGCAGGGGAACAGACACCTCAAATTCTGGTGCATTGGCATGGGAAACCTTCCAAAGAGGCTACTTGGGAAGACACTTCTGTTATCCAAGGCCAATTTCCTGATTTCAACCTTGAGGACAAGGTTGTTTTTAAAGAAGGTGGCATTGTTAGACAAGCTGAGTTACCAGCTGATAAGACAATGAGAGTCTATTACAGGAAGAGGTGGAGAGGGACTGAAGGTGGCAAGGCTTCTTAGCTGTCACCTAGCTGTAATCCTAGTAGCCACCAACTGGCAGCAGTTATACTGAGTCAGCTAGTTAGTTGGTGCAGGGCACAACTATAAATAGGTGTCCTATAGCTAGAATAAACCATTCTTGATCATTTGTGTAATTGTCGACTGAGTATTCTTAGTGTGAAGGGGAGTGCCCCTTGCATAGTGATTCATTGTAGTCTTTGTTCATACTTGTGGCAATAAACTTATAGAGATTGTTCTTCAATCTCTTTGTTCTAGCTAATTGAGTGGATTCTAACCTAAATTCAGCAAAGGTTCCTAACACATTAACTGTTGGACTGCTAAATGGTTAGATAGGCCTGTGGTTGACATTCTAAATATTCCAGCAAGTCTTCATCACTCTCTTAAAGCCTCTGTCTGTGACTTTATTTGTAACAATGCTTGGGAAGTTCCTTCATACATTCTTGATAAATCTGCTGATCTTTTTACGCAGATAATGCAGGTTTATATCCCATCAGTTCCTTGCCCCGACAGGTTGGTGTGGTGTGATTCCTCTCCTGGATATTTGTCCTTTAAAGAAGCATTTCTTTCTCTGAATTCGGTTCTCAATTCTACTACTTGGAGTAGAATTATTTGGAGTTCTTGTGTTCCTCCTTCCAAATCTTTTCTTATTTGGAGAATCTTTCATCATAAACTCCCTACTGATGACAATCTAAGAAAGATTGGCTGTGTTGTGGTCTCTATGTGTGATCATTGTGGTGCTGCTGTTGAGTCCATTGATCATTTATTCTTTCATTTTCCATTTGCTTTAAGATTATGGCAATGGCGGAGCTCTATCTTCAAGTGCAGATTTGATGTTGCATCTGCTCGATCTGTGTTTCTCTCAATTAAATGTTACAACAGTTCTCAAGTTAAAGACATCATGGTTGCATCCATCATCAATGTTTGCTGGTTCATTTGGTGCAGCCGAAACCAAAGCAGATTCCAAGGTAAAATGTTGTCTTTTTCTTCTATCTGTAGTCGAGTTGTTGCTGCAGTTTCTGTCGCTGGTAATGACTCTAAAGGATTTACCAACAATTCCATTGATGAGTTTTTAATTCTCAAGTTCTTCAAAGTGTCAAAGAAGTTTGGTGGCACCCTCCTTTACGTAACTGGATCAAATGTAACACTGATGGGGCAGCTCATGGTTCTCCTGGCATGGCTGCATGTGGAGGTATTTTTAGATAATTCTGCTGTTGTTATTGGTTGTTTTGCTGTGAATATTTGGGTCAGTTCCTCTTTGATTGCTGAACTAAATGGAGCTAAGTTTGCCATCGAAATTGCTTCTGAAAATGGTTGGAAAAACCATTGGCTAGAATGTGACTCCATGTTAGTGATTCAGGCTTTTAATTCCCTTGATGTGGTTCCTTGGCACCTTCAAAACCGATGGAAGAATTGCATTGCTTTATCTCAATAATTAAATTTTAGAGTCTCACACATTTTCAGAGAGGGTAATTGTTGTGCGGATAGGCTTGCCTATTCTCAATATTGGTTTCTCCTGGTGGGATTGTTTACCTAGTTTTGTTTGTAATGCTTTCAGCCGAGATAGGCTTGGTTTACCTAACTATAGGTTTTGTTAAGCTTTTTCTCAAGGGTTTGGTTTATGTGCCCACTTTTTTTGTGTTCTTTTTTTCTATCTAATAATATTTTTGAAGTGTGCTGCAAATGATGGATTAGGTGGGTGGTGCTAACCTAGTTGGGATGGCCTTCCTCAATGTGATGCCTTTGCATGCTTCTTCATTAAAAAAAAAAAGGGGGAAACAGATCCTAACTGTATCCTTGTTGTCAACCAAAAATCCTTTATAGAGATTTCTTGATTTCAGCCTTTCAAGGATTGAGACTTGATGATCAAATCAAATTCTAGCTATTAAAGAGTTTAGCTGTTTCAGTTGGGTGTTGGCTATTGTAAAACAAATACTAACTTGGTTTTGGCAGTATTATATTTTACAGCCTGCTTCCCCTTTTTTATTTCTGTTGGGTTTTGGGGTCACGAAACACACTGAAAACAATAAAAGAAACAAAGCCAGAAACAATCCAAGAACAAAGCAAAATACTAAATGAACTAGAACACAACAATCATTTCAAGAATTAACCAAACGAAGCAAAAAATAAATGATAAAGAGATGAACACCAGATTTAACGTGGTTCAGCTGGTGGGGGCCTGTGTCCACGGAGAGAGCGGCAAAATTCACTATGATCAACAAAGAGATTTCAAGGCTTTACAATAGAAAATCCCTTCAACACTTGCCTATTCTTGTACACTCATGTTTCTTACCATGCTCTTCAAGAACTACACCCAAGGTTGATCTTCCTATTCCTATGCACCTTTCCCCAATCTCTGACAATCTCTCTTGATTTCCCTCAAGATACAAATTGCATACACAAGACTCTCTTTCTCACAAATCCTCTCTAAATCACCTTACAATATCACTCAAGAAGTCCCACAACTCACTTTGTGTATTCTAACTCACTTCTGAATCACTCTTTCAACTGAATGATATGACTACATATTTATAGATGCTGGGTCGAGCCATAATCGATTATACCTTTCTGTTAGCCATAATCGATTACCATAATCGATTATGCCCTTTTCTGTTAGCATAGCTGTTGTGCGCGAACAACTGATCCTCCCCCAATAATCGATTATGGTTGTCACCATAATCGATTATGATGTCTCTGCCAGCAGATTCTGAATCTTCCAATACACTGATTTTGAGGCATTCTCCATAATTTCTTTCTGTATACGGGTTAGAGTAACCCTTGTACTATTTTCAATATACATTTTGATTATTAAAAAAAAAATTTAGCTATATTCCAGCATGGAAAATTACTAGAAGTTATGAAAAGGTTTTTTTTTTTTTTTTTTTTTTTGCGAAATGTGTGATATGGAGCAAATAAAGAGAGAAATATACAAATGTGTTACAAATGAAAAG
The DNA here is from genome assembly GCA_035048595.1 of Echinosophora koreensis. Classification (NCBI taxonomy): domain Eukaryota; kingdom Viridiplantae; phylum Streptophyta; class Magnoliopsida; order Fabales; family Fabaceae; genus Echinosophora; species Echinosophora koreensis. The sequence goes on from JAPCYP010000004.1 coordinate 7,123,353, forward strand.
TGTTTTCTTTCTTATGGGTTTTTTTAGGTCTAACGAAATAGTTAATGGTGGGTGTGGAGACAAGTTATAGGTTCAACCGCGTTGTATCTTTGGCTCTTAGTTGACCTTCTATCCTGTTCCCTTTTTTGTTCTTTCGGTTTCATCTTTGTATTTGGGTTGAGTAGCCATAGTGTTCTATTCAATACAATTTTGCTTATAAAAAAGAAGAGAGAGAAATATATTGATTCTAGTGAACTGATGAAAAATGATGCTATAATAAACTTGGCACATCGCTCATAACTTTTCGTAGAAAAAGTTTCGTGTGAAATAGCATTACTCTTCAACCATACGTTTCATTCTAAATGAAGAAATAATTTCTCTTTTTTCAATTTTTAAGGTCAACTAATGCTTCTAATATTAAGCTTTTCATATTCTAGGATCTTGTGTAACAACTTTATGGCACAAAACTGAAAATTTCCAAAAAGAATTTTGTGTCATGATGCCTTCACAACATAGTTTGAGTCATCGTCATAAAGTCATTGAAGGAAGATCTACACATCAAGAATGTGAGAGAAAATATGTTGTGAATGCAACCTCTAGACAATCATTTGAACATGAACCCCAAGCTCGAGATGCAACTAGTATTTGGGACTCTATCAAAGATGGATTGGAAACTTTCAACAAGTTTACGAGGCCATATTCAGCAATTGGTGCAGTTAAGTTAAAGCTTTTCTAGAATAAATCTTGTAACTGATGCTAAACCGTTCTTGTTAATTTAATTCATTTCTATATATGAACCACTGTTAAAAGGGATTACTTTGATTGTGTAGGTATTTGAAGCAACTTCGATGTCCCTCATTGCAGTGGAGAAATTGTCAGATTTATCTCTAGTATTTTGTTTTGGTTGGTTGCAGGTGATGTTTCAAATATGTTGGTTTTTTGAAATTTTAGTGAAAAGAAGCTTTACCTAGTAATGTTTCTATTCAATTTCATTTGGCTCATTTAATTAATTAAAATGCCTAACTTTTATATTTGGAAATCTCTTTGTTAACCTATGGTATTCGCTTTTTTGGGTGAATACCTATGGTATTCACTTTAGAATACCGTGCAATGTTTCAATCATTGTTTTTTTTTGTTTTTTGAAAGTGTTTCAATCATTGTTAGTTCTTAGTAAAAACAATTTATTATTACATGTTGAGTACAACTTTTAATGAGTTTAGGCTATGCCAATAATTAATTAAGTTGTCAAACTCTGCAATAATTTACCATTAAATGCAACTGTAACACTTACACTAACTGTAATCAAAATTAAATTTCTATTTGCTTCCTTATCTGAGGTACAAAAAAAAGTATTTTCCCTCTCAAATGCCTAATTAATTACTTATATATATATATTGCATTTACAGCATTTAAATGTTTAGCATTATTATTTATGTGACTTTATCAATATTTTGTTTTGTAATATTTCAGGCTGTGGTAGCTGCCTTCTTCATGAACACTTATAATTGTGGCTTGAATCAATTATGTGATGTTGAAATAGATAAGGTATGAAACTTATTAATAGAAATAAACAATCTAAATAGGTAATACATTATACATGTCTTTATTTATTTGTCTTTTGGACTTCTGGATTTTCTAGTATCAGAAATATGATAGTATAGAATTGTCTAGTTTATTAATGGAGTCAATAAAGAGGATATTTAGGTACCTATATATAGTAGGTGAACTTAAGCATACCTGTGTTGTCATGCTAGCTCATCTTGAACAGTTTATTTGATTTTTGCTTTCAAACTGTTGTTTAATAATTTTATTTTTTTTGGTAAGCAAATATATATTGAATGAGAGTACAAGGGGTACTCTAACCCATATACAAGAGAAACCAAAGAGAAGCAGGACTAGTGTAATTATAATACTGCTAAAAAATATAACAGTATGATTGTTACACATACCAAACTCCCAAATCAGGCCAAAAGATACCCGAAACCATGATTGTTATCAAGCATCTTCATCAATTATTGTAGCATGTGATAATGTTAAGAAAACATGAAAACTTTCATACCTTACACACTGTGCCTATGGGTTGTCTTACTATTGAAATGTGGTGAATGTTTTATTGCAGATAAACAAGCCAGATCTTCCATTGGCATCTGGGAAATTGTCCTTCAGAACTGGTGTTATTATTGTTGCATCATCTTTAATTCTGGTACCATGTCTAGAAATATCATTTTTCCTTACTTGGATACACATAATGATCCTGCTTTATTTTCCTTTGTCATTATATAATTTTTGTTTCTGTAAGTTTTATGGAACCAATTGCCTTGGTTATTGGTCTCAAGTACTTAGTTTAATTTGAACATGTAAATAGTTATTAAAATTTTAATTTGTTTAATTTATTCTTGTTATGAGAACAAACCCTTGCAAACTACAAGAACAAATCTCTATGGACAATCGCAGAAGAAAGAAAAGAGTATATTGGAAATGCATCAGCTTATTCTCATTAGTGTAATCCTTAGAAACAATTACAGGGACTTTATATAAGCTCCACTAGATGCTCTAATAAAAAAATAATTCGGTTACATTCTGTTATAAGCAAATAATAGAAACAACTACTAAGCAACTTTCCAAACAATAAAGTCCTAAGTCCCTAGTAACAATTTCTCCACCTTGGTTGTACTTTATCCTACATACTCTGCAACCTGCAGAATCCTCAAACAATGTTTGAACTTAGGCCTTGGCAGTGCCTTGGTGAGCAGGTCAGTCGAATTGTCATCAGTGCTGATCATTTCTAGCTTTACCTCCCCTTTTGCATTAATTTCCCTTACAAAATGGAGCTTAACATCTATATGTTTAGTTATCTCATGATACACTTGGTTTTTAGCTGAGTGTATACCATTTTGGCTATCACAAAATACCTTTGGGACTGCATGTTCTGCTCTCAAATTTATGGCCACCTCTTTCATCCAAATTACCTCCTTTATTGCTTCAATGAAAATAATAAATTCAACTTCTGTTGTGGATAGGGACACCACATGTTGGAGATTACACTTCCATTTCGTAGTGTTATCATAGAACTTAAACACATAACCTGTTAAAGACCTTCTAGAATCCAAACAACCAACATAGTCTGAATCAACAAACTCGGTTACACCAAAATGACTGCCTCCATGCCTGAGACACAGTAAGCCAACCTCAGAAGTTCCTTTCACATATCTAAAAATCCATTTCATAGTTTCCCAATGAAGTTTCCATGGCTTCCTCATGTACCTGCTGACCAAACTCATGGAATATTCCAAATCTGACCGAGTACATATCATTGCATACATGAGGCTGCGTATTGCATTTGCATATGGAATCTTTTACATATAGGGAATCTCCTCCTCTGATTTTGGTAAGTCCTGCCGTGAGAGCTTGAAATGTCGAGCCATAGGATTCAACACTGCCTTTGACTGATCCATGTTGAACCTCTTCAGAACCTTGGCTATATAGTTCTGTTGAGTGGTGAATAAGGTTCCCTTTGACCAGTCCCTTAAGATCTGCATACCTAGAATCTTACTAGCAGCCCCCATATCCTTCATTTCGAATTCACTTTCAAGCATACCTTCACTTTTTTAATTTCTTCCTTGCTGCTGCAAGCAATTGACATATCATCTACATAGAGGAGTAGGTAGACAATAGCTTCATGCTCAGTTTTCTTAAAGTAAACACAACCATCATACCCACACCTTTCTCTTGAGGGGATTGTTTTAGGCCATAAAAGGACCCTTTCAACAAGCATACCTTGTCTTCTTCTTAACCCTTCTTGACAAATCCTTCAGGCTGAGTCATATGAATCTTCTTTTCAAGCACACCCTGTAAGAAAGTTGTCCTCACATCCAGCTGTTCTAATTCCAAGTTTTCTTGTGCAACCAAGGCCAACACCATTCGATTGAAGTGTGTTTCACAACAGGTGAGAACACTTCATTGTAATCAATGCCCTCACATTGTGTAAACCCTCTTGCAACCTATCTAGCTTCGAATCTATCCTTTTCAACTCTTGGATTTCCCTCCTTGAGCTTGAATATCCACTTGCAGCTAGCAAGTTTCTTGCCTTTGGGTTTGTCAACCAGCACCCAAGTACCATTCTTATGCAAAGAATTTAATTCTTCATTCATGGCTGCAATCCAATTTTGAGATTGCTTACAACACACAGCTTCATCATAACTTCTAGGCTCATCTCCTTCAAGCTCCTTTACTATAGTGAGAGCAAAAGCAACCATATCAGCATAACCAAACTGATTTGGTGGCTTAGTGGCTCTTCTGCTTTTATCATTGGCCAGAAGATAATCTTGATGATCATGCTGAGTGAGTTCTTCATCCTATTCTTTCAGATCAGTTCCAGTTTCAGATTCTCTATTACTTGCTTTGACTGATTTCTCCACAGGCTCCACCTCCAAATGAATACTCTTATCAGTAGCCAATTCACTTTTGTTGTTGATTTGAGTTCTCATTTGAGTAATACATCTTTGATTCTCTAAACACAACATCCCTACTCATTAGTACCCGAGGTAGTCCCTATCCTGGAAACATGCATTTAAGGGCCCTTGGTTCAAGCTTGCCCTGATTTATGTGAGCATAGGCAACACACCCAAAAACCCTCAGCTTTTCCAAGTTTGGAGATGACCAGACCACATCTCCTCTGGTGTCTTCTTGCCAACAGCAGTAAAAGGACATATGTTTATCAAATGAGCAACGATAAGCACTGCTTTTGCCCAGAAATGTTTAGAACAGTTTGCATTTGACAACATGCATCTAACTCTTTCCATGACTATTCTATTAATCCTTTCAACAAGCCCATTCTGTTGAGGAGCTCCTCTTAATGTTTTGTTCCTAACAAATCCTATTTTCCTTGCAAAACTGATCAAACTCTTCAGAGCAAAATTCTAGATCATTATCAGTTCTGAATCTTTTGATCTTTCTACTAGTTTGAGTTTCAACTAAAGCCTTCCATTCTTTAAATTTCTCAAATGATTCATTTTTATTCTTTAGAATGTAGGTCCATACCTTTCTTGAGAAATCATCAATGATGGATAAGAAACACCTTGCTCCACTGTGTGAGGGAACTCTTGAAGGCCCCATAAGTCATTGCGAATGTAATCAAGAGAACCTTTTGTATGATGAACAACAGTGGCAAACTTCAATCTCTTGGCTTTTCCAAAAAAGCTGTGTTCACAAAACTCTAGTGCTTTAATGTTGTCCTTTTCCAACATTTTCTGCTTGCTCAACTCCTTTAGTCCTCCTTCACTGATATTACTAAGCCTCTTATGCCAGAGATTAGTCTGCATCAAAGACTATAGCAGCAGTACTAACCAGTGTGTTTCTTCAAGAAAATACAACCTATTCACCAATTTTCCCTTCATCACCAGCATAGAACCCTCCTTGACTTTTAGACTACCACCTTCAGCCTTGTACTCATAACCTTGTGCATCAAGAATTCCAAGAGAAATTAAATTTCTCTTCAATTCAAGCACATGTCTCACCTATTGCAAAATCCTGATTACCTCATCTGCAAGTTTCAGCTATATGGCACCAATTCCAGTCATCCTACAGGCTTTGTTGTTGCTCAACAACACCTGTCCCTATTAGGACACATATGGAATGAGCATCTAGAATCAAGAACCCGTTCTTGATTTGCCGATGCATATGAAACACACATAACGTCAGCACTTTCATAACCTTCTGAGGTTACATCTGCATCACCACTCTGATTTTTTTGTTCCCCATTATTCTTTTTCTTTTTCTTGTCAGGACACTCTTTCTTGAGATGCTCCTCACTCCCACAAACAAAACACCTCCTATTATTGCCCTCCCTAGACTTGGATCATGATCCCTTCTTGTTCTTAGAATCTCCTTTTTCTGTCCTGCCCCTTATGTACAACCCTTCAGCAGTCTGATCACCTCTCCCCTCAGACCATTTATTCAATTGCTTTGAAGACAAAGCAGCCCGAACCTCCTCCAATGACAATGTATCTCTGCCATAAATGACTGTGTCTAATAGGTTATCAAATTCACTTGGCAATGACCTAAGTAATAACAATGCTTGATCTTCATCATCGATTTTGATTTCAATATTTTACAGATCAAGAATGATCTTTTTGAAATCATCCAAGTGATCCTCAAATTCCATCCTTATTGGCTTCTTCAAAGTGTACAATTTCTACTTCAAATATAACTTGTTGGCCAAAGATTTGGTCTTATACAGGTTCTCCAATTTGAGCGAAATAGCAGCTGCGAATTTCTCCTTTGAGACTTCCCTAAGGACCTTGTCACCAAGAGACAGAATCAAGGCATTGTGAGCTTTGTCGAGCAAATCCTTCTTCTCTTTCTCCGATAGTGTGGAGGGAAGTATCTTTTCCCCCATCAAGAGCCTCCTCTAGTCCTTGATGAACCAGAAGAGCCCTCATCTTCATTCTCCATAAACTGAAATCATTCTTTCCTGTAAATTTCTCGATATCATACTTTCCATAGCCCATTCTTGTTGTTTTTCCACAAGGAACACCTTCCCCAGAAATCATTATCTGAGCTCCTGATACCAATTTGTTATGAGAACAGACCTTTGACAACTACAAGAACTGATGTCTATGGGCTATTGCAGAAGAAAGAAAAGAGTATATTGGAAATGCATCGGCTTATTCTCATTAGTGTAATCGTTAGAAACAATTACAAGGACTTTATATAAGCTCCACTAGATGCTCTAATACAAAACTAATTCGGTTACATTTTGTTATAAGCAAATGACAGAAACAATATACCAAGCTAACTTCCCAAACAATAAAGTCCTAAGCCACTGGTAACAATTCTCTTAATACTTGTAGTAGTATGAAAGTTTAAAACTTTATGATAAAAAAGTAAACAATTAATGTTCTTATCAATTCAAAGCTTAGGATGGTATGCTACGTTATTCCATGGTTTTACATGCCTCCATTATCCTGGAAAATAAACTAATGCAACTGGGTCGATCTGAATGCTGAATATTTAGGACAGAAAATGGTGGTAGTCACGTTTTTGTGATGTGCTTTTTCTAATGATATATTGTGCAAGAATAGTTTTATTTTATTTTATTTTATTTTTACTGAAACAAGATAGACATTATTCATAAAGTAGAATGAAGATTACCATAATATTCTCTTTTATTACAGGGTTTATGGTTTGCGTGGATTATCGGTTCATGGCCAATGTTTTGGATTCTTTTCGTTGTTAATTCTATGCTTGCAGCTGCTTATTCAGTTGATGTGAGTTCATTTCAATTGCATTTAAACTTTTATTTTATTTCCAATGAAGATTGGGAAGTAATAAGTGATTCACATTTTAGAGGGATAAAGTTCTTTTAAAGTGAGTTTGAATATAAAGTGATCGAAAAAGTGAGATAAGGCTCCTCTAGAATAAACTTGAATTAAAGTGAGAAAGTAAGAATATACTCACCAATTATTAGTTAAAGTGAATTAAGATCACAATGCATTTTAACTAATCAACGGTAAATAGGGGTGGGAATAGGTTAGGCCTACAACCTAGCCTATTTAAGCCCTAGTTCGACCTAGCCTATTTAGTAAAAAGTCCAGGTCAAGGCTTTATAAAAAGCCTATATAGCTAAATAGGTCAGGCCTAAGGCTTTAAAAAAAGCCTGCTATGCCTACCAGACCGGCCTATTTAACACATACACACACATAAATATTTTATAATACTATAATATATTATTTACATTATTCATAATATTTAAAGGAAAAGGCCTATTGGCCATGTAGTGGCCTACTTGCCTATTTATTTATGAATACCTAGTGACCTATTTATTAGTATATGTCTACCAACTTCTTTGTCATTAGAGACATACGAGCCTATTTACAAGTGAAGGATTGTTATCTATTTATAGATAGAAGCATATTTAAAGGTCTTGTTGATAAGCAAGCTTTTAAATAGTCTTTCAGGCTAGGCCAGGCATTAAAATATGTCAAGCTCAGGCCTTATAAATTGGCCTATACCAGGCTATAGGCCAAGCTCAGGCCTCGTGATTAGAACATAGGCCTGGCCCAAGCTTACCAGGGCCTAGCTCGGCCTAACCTATTCCCACCCCTAATGGTAAATACACTATTACTTTCTCACTTTACACTTAAAGTCACTTTAGAGGAGACTTATTCGAGAAAGTGGGGGTGTGTATTCATCATTGATTATCTAAAATTCACTGAGATTTCAACCCACATTAGCTAATCAATGATGGATATACCTTCATTTTACACTCAAGGTCATTTTAGAGGAGCATGGTCCTTTTTAGAGAATCTTTAAAATTAATTAGCCAATTATTCTAGTTGGAGAAAAAAACTTCTTTTCACCCTCGTTTAGCGCATAATTAGGTAATGGACATTAATTTAATTGTGTTCATATTATTATTTTTTTATAAGCAAAATGAATATTAATTCGAGTACAAGAGTATTCAAACTCATACAAAAGCAATATAAAAAAAAAACACATCCACTGTACTATTAACACCATACCCAGAACTACAAAAGGGAATACCACTTACAACAGCTCCTCTTCATATATACACCAAAGTAAACTATACCAATACCAATAAAAACGAGCAAAAAACAAAGAGAAAACCTCAATCGAACAAGTACATACTTCATAATCGTATACAAGGCACCTCACCACATCCCCTATGAAGCGAAACAGCAAGTCAACCATGAGTAATTACCATCACACCCAATGAAGGACCAACATTAGCCCCTGTGGTCATAGCCGTATATAAACACATAACCCCAGCCTCAGAACTATTGCAATAAAACAAATCTACCTAACCTTATAATGGCAACAATCAGAACCAATCCAGTAAAAAAAAAATTGCAAAAATAGATTCTGTTTAAATAAAAGAAATAGGTACATCCCTAACAAAACGACTTTAAATGTACTATCAAAGCATGCACTACCAGACGAGGTAGCTCAACACCATATAGATATAACAATTGTTACACCAAGGTCTAATAACTCCTGCTACCAGAAGATACACAATAGAAATATTAACCCACAAGACAACACCCCCTTTGTAAAAAGTCTAATCTCAAAGATTCTCAGACAGGAGAATCAATCTGGCACTATTACACACTAACCAATCCAAACAATGCACTCTTTTGGATTAATACACTAATCAGAAAATAAACACAGACCCATATTTGTTTTAGCCAAAAACATACCCCAAAGAAGACACCTTTATTCTATCTACTAGGGAAAAAATCACAAAAAATATAATCCCATTTCAAAGATTTCAAAGTTCCAAAAGAGACCGCAAGATCGAACACCAAATTAAGGACCACCCAACAAATTAATGACAACAAACTACATCCAGGCAGAAAAAATGCAATTTCAAAATAGATGCAAGGTAGTTTCATCTTGCTGCCCACACAACACACAACTTATACCATTTTCAATTGGTATTACGTACCTTTCTATGCAAAAGGTAGGGGTGTGCGTGGGACGGGTTAGGATGGGTTAGGCTTGTCCCTCACCCGGCCCTAAACTTAGACCAGGTCAATTTTATGAACCCAAACCCGTCCCTAAACTCGAAGGAACCCGATCATGTGCAGGTTAGGTTAAGATCGGGCCTAAACGGAATGGGACCGGGTTGACCCGAAGTGTTGGCAAACCAACTTGATTATGAGACAAGGGTAGCTCTAACTTGTTCCACCTGAACTCCGCATACTGTAATTGGTGTTGTAGAAAAACAAACAACCCTCTACTATGGATTAAATATTAAAGTTGTTATTGCTTTATTCCATAAGCTTCATTTATTCCAATAAAAATCAAACAAATGATACACTGCAATGAGATTTGTGTTAGCAAGCAGCTACCACTCAACCACAAACACAAACTAGCGTGCTCCTATATGGCACAACACCAGGTCTCATTCCCTGGGTCCGCGTTTAAACTTTAAAGGTGCAGCAAACTTTTAGTGCAGTGTACACACAGAAACATGCAGAACACTTTAATATATGCAACACTTTAAAGACACATGCACTGATGATAAGCAACATAAAAATGCCCTGCAGTTCTAGTGTTTCACTATGGTTTGAAGTTTGAACACATAATATATGCAAGATACAATTCATCTATACTATTATGAGAGAAGTTTGCATACTTATCACTGCATGTCTTTAATGTTCAAATATATACCTATGCTACCTACACAACATTTATCATCTAAGATGCTACAGAGTGCACAAAATGCAATAACTATAAGCTGGCACAAGCAATAAGCTGTCACAATCACAAGCAACTAGTGAAATAACTATAACAGTCCCATGGCCTCAATTTTTTCACCCTCAATCTGCTCAGATGTTGCTGGTACAGTAGAACCATCTGTAGGAGGGGTTGGGTTGTAAATTTCAGTCGCAATTGTCGTAGACAGACTAGGCTCTATACATGCCATTTCTTTTTACCTAAACAATATTGATCAAAAAAGCAAAAGTCAGTAGCAAACACAAGACAATACAACATGAAGCCTACTTCCAAGTTTCATCTCTATTGTAACTGCCTCTCTAATCATATCACGTAGAAGCAAAACATCAAAACAAAATACTTTAAATTCATGGACAAAACTATAAGTCTCATGTGGTAGAATTCATTTATGTGCCATTGAAGAACTTAAAGGTTTAAGAACAATGATCAATCAACAGAAATGGTAAGGCGGTGCTGGTGTGAACAGAGACTTAAAAAGTCTCTGTCACTTCATTAAAATCCAGCCACATCATTGTAACCTCACCAATATCTGTTTGCAATTGACAGTCAATTAACTATAAGACTACATTTTATCAAGTCAAAAAAAGGAAGCATTGCTGCAATTGGAACCAAAAGGACAAAACAGAATCTTTTATTGAATTAAAGGAACATAGCATCCCAGACCATTTAAGAAAGGCAAGTCATAAAAATCCAACCAATGATACCACTAATTTTAGGAAATAGTTTTAGGGTTTCAAAACATTGTCAGAAATTTGAGAGTGAGAAAAGAGAGTGGCAGAGAGAACATACCAGAGTCGTGAGATACTAAGAGACCGGAGTGGTGGTTCTCGTTTTCCGGCGGTGGTGAGTAGCGGTCCTCTTCGTGGAAGCACGAAAGGAGTGGTGGGTCTCCTTAAGTTGCAGGCGCAGCAGCCAGCAATGATGTGGGTGGGGTGGGTCTCCTCCTCGACGAGTCGGCGCCGTGTGGGTCTCCTCCTTGATGAGTCGACGCCGCCGTCGTGTACTGCTAGGGGGTTAGGGGCTGACCAATCGATGAGTTTGTGAGTGAAATGTGACAAACTTTAACCTAATGTGTGTATTGTGTAACACTGTAATGGCGCTAATGGATTGGGCCGTATAGGTAAAAAAAAGGGTGGAAAAAAAGATGTAAGTATATGTAGGACGGATCGGGTAACCCGAAGAGTAACCCGGACCCATCCTAAACCTGGTACCGGGTCAGAAAAACAGGACAAGGTTCGTCCCTTTGTCCTTTCGGGTTTGTCCTTTCATCAACCCAAAGCCATCGAGCCGGGCCGGGTCATGCACACCCCTAGCAAAAGGTTCTCGGTTGGCAACCTATCAAGAAACAATTGTAAGGAGAAGGCAATGACCCTAGAAGGAGTCAAACTCTTCCACAAACCCTTTCCTCCATCTCTAAAAACCCTGAAATCTGATATATAAGCTTGAGAAGTAAAAAAACTATATGCTGTTTTAACAGAGTACAAAACTGTATAGCCAAAATTCCAAATCTGCATATCCTTATTATAACATAACCAGACTGAAGATAACAAATTATTAAACTCAACCAACATAGGTTCCCCACCCCCCCAAAAAAGAAAAAAATCCCTCCAACCAAGGTTTCAAACCCAAGCTAACACCCTCCTCCCATCTCCCTGTATATGAAATTACATCATTTCTTTTTATTTGAAACAAGGTACAACCTAGGAGACACCTCTTGTAATGGAGTATTTCCAATTCAAACCTCTTTGCAAAATAGAATATAATCTCCTTTCCCAATTTTTCGGTCACTCCCTTAAGAAACCCGTTTTCCTCCAACCCCCTGAACTCACCACCAAGCATAAGTTCTTCCACCAAACATTAGGAAATTTAAAATTTTCCGCAACAGTCAGATTCAGTCTTTTGCAAATAGTCTCACCATATTTAATTTTTCTACCAGCCCTTTAACTCATAATGCTTCCTTTCATACCAAAATCTTTCACCTCCACTTACCAAGTAAACTAGCATTAAACAAAGATAAAATTTTAACCCGTTTTACTCTTCGGCTTACACACATCCGCCAAATTGATGAAAGGAATTTTTTTATGATCCCCCTCCACAAAAACTCCTCTGGATTCGTCTGAAAGCATTCAGCACCTGTACATACATTTTGAAAAATGATATAAAGTAAATATTGAGATGCTATTTAAAATAGAATTTAAGAGAACGATCATGCCTACCATTGAAAGGTACTTATTTTTCCAAGAGGAAAGCCTCCTGTATAACACATCAATCAAAGGCTTCCATGTTGATGCCTTCCTTGGATTAGCCCCTATAGGTAGACCAAGATATCGAGAAGGGTCGTGCCAACTTTACAATTAATAAATTTCGCTACTGATCTCAGAAACAATTCATCCACATTTACCCCCATAATGTTGCTCTTATAAAAGTTGATTTTCAACCCAAATACCAATCCAAAGCTTCTCAAAACAACCATCACCGTCCATAGGTTTTCCTCACAAGCATTTTCCACCAAAATGGTATCACCTACATATTGTAGATGGAAAATTGTAAAACCATTTTTACCCATCTTGAAACCCATGAATTCCATACAATAATGTATTTTTGACCAACCCATCAAGTCCTTCAACCACCAATAAAAATAGAAAAGGGGCCAAAGGGTGTCCTTGTTCAACACCTTTGGATATTTACCTCATCCATAAGATTGCCATTTACCAACATCGACAATAAACTGGAAAAAACACATGCCCGAGTCCAAGCTCTCCATTTATCATTAAATCCAAATCTTTTCTAACATATAATCCATAAAATTTCAATTAACGGAATCATAGCCATTATCAAGATTTTAAATAAAGGTCCGCAACCACAATCTGGATCATAACGTTTAGGTTTTGGAGGTCAATTGCGGTCGCATTGGCCGTATTTTTCCGCAATTGTCCGCAATTGCAGTAAACGCAACGCAACCACAATTTAAAACCTTGGTCATTATCATCGTCTTCATTATTGTCATATTATTATTATTATTATTATTATTATTATTATTATTATATAAATTTGTCTTCAGAAGTATTACAATAATGACATTTTTTTAATTATTTACATTTCAAGAGCTAAAATTACTTTGAAAAATAATTAATGATTATAATATAAAAATTTAGTTATCAAATATATATAGTACTTATAAATTATAATATAATTAGAATGCACGATACATCAATTTTAGTTAATCATCTGAGCGTATATATAGTTTTAATAACTTCATCGTCTCTGAAAATTTTCAGTTGCCCATGTTGAGATGGAAAAAATCTCCAGTACTTACAACGACAAACTTTTTAACTAATGCGGCATTAGCAAGGCCACTTGGATATTTTCTTCACATGCAGGTTTGGTCATATATACTGATTTGTGCTCTTTAAGAACGTTTGTCGTGTTGTTGTGTTGATAACATGCATGTTGTCATACAAGTTCGTCTTAGTTTCCTATCTTGCAAAGCTACCTGCCAAGGAATCTTGATGTTTTCTAGTTGCATGTCATAATGTCCAGACTTGTGTTTTCAAGAGGGCAGCTACCTTTCCAAAACAACTGGGTTTTTGTGCTGCAATCTTGAGTATTTTTGCTGTAGTTATAGCATTGTTTAAGGTATATAAAACTTCTAATTTCTTAAAATAAACATGTGTTTTTCCATATCAAACTTCTAGTTAGACAGATGTACCTGATGAAAAATCCTCTATTGGAATTTATATAGGATATACCTGACGCGGAAGGAGATGAAAAATTTGGCATCCGATCTTTGTCAATACGTTTGGGTCCGAAGCGAGTATGTTCCTCTCATTCATGGTGCATTCTAATATCTAGTTGTATTTTGATGTACTCGTGGTTGTAGGCCTGTAGCTCATTAATCTTTGCCAGGTATTTTGGATTTGTATTTCACTTCTTAATCTGGCTTATGGAGGCGCCATTTTGGTGGGAGCAACATCTCCTTTCTTATGGAGCAAAATTTTCATGGTAATGTGCTATTTGTTTGTAGAGGTTATAGTTATGTGTTTGCACTATAAGAGTTGATCTATAATACTATATATACTCCCCTTCCTTCTTATGGTATATCTTTTATCACCGTTGTTGGTAACTTGGTATTAATATTATCAAATTTGCAATTGTTTGTCTTTCCTCATGTCTTCTAATAAAGCTTTGAACTAGGGTGTTACACTGATGCACACTCCCATTTTGTTTAATAGTGTTAGCTTGTGATATAGCATATGTCTATTCTAAAATTAGGAGATGTCTTCATATGAAAGCAATATATCTGGCCTATCCTAACTTTACATATGTATGATCTTGATATTATTCTTAAAGTAAAAATGGCTCTTTCAAGGAGACATTATTCAGGAGAAAGGTCAGGTTGCTGCATAAATGTTCAAGTTAAGGCTTCAATATACAGACTGATAACAAGTGATAAAGCAGATTTGTTTAATCATTTCAGCAAAGTTTACATTTTATTCTCACATTCAATGTTGTTAGGTTCTGGGACATGCCATTCTTACATTAATCCTCTGGTATCGTGCCAAAGATGTGGATCTGAAGAGCAATACTGCCTCACAATCCTTCTATATGTTTATCTGGAAGGTATGACCAACTTTATAAACTCTCTATCATTTGAAAATTTGATTTTCAAATCATATTCATTTTGCTTGATCATTAATGTTAAACAATAAAACAATTATTCAAAAGAAATAACTATCCGCTCAGGGACGAGTCAGACTTGAATCATAGGGAAGGCCAACTATAAAAGTTAAAGTTTATTTAATAAATATATATGCATCAGATCAGATTTTATACAAAATATTCATTAACGTTAATTACATTAGTAATTTATCAAAATATAAAACTCTTTTACTACATGTCACAAGAATCATCTATAATGAATATAACTAAACTTTCAGCAATTTTCTTTTCAATGTATACTAACAAAAAGTCAGTCAAAAATTCATCTTCTTTCTTGTTACGAAGTGTGATATTGACTATATTCATAGCTAAAAAGATTGTTATGTAATAATTGTAAGTATGAGATTAAAAGTTATCACTCTATACTGGATAGATTTCTGCTTTTCTAATTTTCACCAACCAATGACATACATCAACAATATTTTTTAAACCTATTATTAATTTTAGAATTAAAAAATAAAAAACTTAGAATTTTAAAAGGGGGAAACTAGGGGGCCCAAGGCCCCTCCTAGTTACTATATAGTGCTTGTTTGTTTCCGCGTTTGTGATGCCGCGTTCTCCATTTGCATGTGTTAAACAGAGTTTGGAGAAATTAATTGTGTTTGGGTAAAAAAACGCTTTGAGCATAAGTGTGTTTCGGGGGTTCAAAATGGAGTTTTGTGGAAGTAAAAATTTCTAGCTTTTCCGTTGAAAATAATTGATTCTAGATGTAGGACCCACAAAATTCTACATATTTACACCTTAAAAGTGATTTTACCTTATCATTCAAACAAAAACAATTCTTCTAAACTGACTTTTAAAATATCATTCCCAAACACAAATCAATTTTTTCAAACTCCATTTTTCAAAATCAATTCTTCCAAAATCAATTATATCAAAATCTAAACCAAACAGACCCTATGTATCTCTGTCCCTGTATCCGCTTACTTTTCCTTTGTGTTGCAAAAGAAAATATTTTTTGATTTCTAATTTTTTCCCAATAAAAAACGTTGGAGGAGTGCATTAGCTACAATGAAAAAATTCAATTTGTAAACAAAATTGTATTTCTGTGTAGTATTTAATATTACATCGTAATCAAATTTACAGAACATGTCATTCATCTCACAAGTGAGTTTTTAGTTTATACTACATGGTTTTCATTGGTTGCAATATAGTTGGAAGGGACCAACTCAATTCCCCTCCACTTCTTAGTGCCTGTTATTTGGTTACAACCAAACGGGCTTTTGACCAGTGTTTTTATCCCAAAAATCCAGTTGCTACTAGCTACAATAATCGAAGGAGTTTGAGTTAAAAAATGTGCCCATAAAATTAATTTTGGGTTTGGTAGAACTGATTTTAAAAGAAACAATAATCTCTAATTTTTTCATTGAGTATGATTAATTCTAGATGTGAGACTTACAAAATTATTTATTTTTATACTTCAAAAATGATTTTACTTTATAATCCAAACAAAATCAATTCTTCTAAACTCACTTTTAAAATATCATTACTAAATATAAATTATTTTTATAAAATCAATTTTTTTAAAAACTAATTCTATTAAAATTAATTTAAAACAAACAGATTCTTAGACCAGTGTGGTACCTATTCCAGTGGTTGAAGTCTAGGGATCATGCTGCTGCATATATGACCAAAGCTGGCGTACTGGGCATACTTGGACATGTATGCTTGGTAGTTTATCTTGTTGCCAGTGACATTTTCTCGTTGCTAATGGCATTTTTCAATGTTGCAGCTACTTTGTGCAGAATACTTGCTCATACCTTTATTTAGATGAGGATGCAATTGCATTGTTGCTGGCTTAAGAAATGGTGCTGCCTTTGTCACATGCAGCTTGATGTTTATTAAATGAAGATTTATTTATTTAAAGTTT
Source organism: Echinosophora koreensis (assembly GCA_035048595.1). Classification (NCBI taxonomy): domain Eukaryota; kingdom Viridiplantae; phylum Streptophyta; class Magnoliopsida; order Fabales; family Fabaceae; genus Echinosophora; species Echinosophora koreensis. The sequence continues at coordinate 7,140,181 of JAPCYP010000004.1, forward strand.
GAGTTTGAATTTTGTAGTTTCTGCCATTTGTTTGGCGTGCTCAATGCTTTCTAAAGATTTGATGGTTAAAAGTTATTGAGAGTAATTATGGAGTTAATAATTATTAAAAATAATTAAACATCATGTATATTTTACATTTTAAATTATATACTTAGTTTTTAAAGAATTCAAATATGAGACTTATTACAGAATAAAATATTTTTTCAGATAAGATTAAATATAACAAAGTACATGCTTTTATGAAATGTTTCATTAAGTTTTATATAAATGTTAGTTAAGTTTTTTTTTTTTTTTTTGATCAATAATGTTAGTTAAGTTTTAATTAGATTTCTTATACAATATGAAAGAGTAATTATTCTTTTAAAAAAAATGAAAGAGTAATTATTTAATATTCAATTTATATCTTTTTTTATTTGGCTCATTTAAAATAAACTATTATTTTAAGGATTAAAGTAGTATGTACTATCATTGTAAAAAGTTTTACATTGACATCCACTAATATTTTGATATGTGTACTTTTATTTTAATAACTAAGAGAGAAATAATAATGATGCTGATTTGTCAAGATATTATTGGATGTATGTGTAATGCATAGAAATTAAACTCCTGTTTTAAAGGAAAGAGATACAGGATCTTATCCCTAAAATAGTAAAATCATTCTGTGTATATTATGATAAAATATACACTTAGCTTACTCACATATAAACTGTACATTTGTTAGCTTACTCACATATACAATAAACTGTACATTTGTTATAATTCATTTCTTTCATTTCTTATCAATGATTTGAGATTCCTCACTTTTCCATCTTATGGGGTGCTTATGTGTCGGGTCGGGTTAAAGATTTAACCTATAGGATTTTGAATTTTTGATCCCTCCGATTTTATTTTGGACTTGAACCTAGTCTGATCATGGTCAATTGATGATTAAATTGGGAGTGGACGTCCAACTTAAGATTTAGACAAAATGTACAAATTTAGGCATTAGACATAGATAAGTTATAAAATTATAGAAGTAAGAACTTAAAATTAAATTATGTTTATGATATATTTCTAAACAAATTATATCAATATAAAAAATTATATTATCATATACACAAAGGCCCATAAATAGGGATGACAATGGGATTGGGTGAGCATGGATAGTAATCTCCCGCTACCCATCCCGTAATCGTGCAAGTATCAATAAGCCAAGTTTTTAGCGGATTTTATAAATATATATGTGTGTATCCACATATATTATGGATATTTATTAAACTATGAAAAGCATTAAGAAATATTATCGAAAACACCTAAATTGAAAATTAATGACATGATCAACACATTAAGCAAAATACTTAAATTTAGAAGCTAAATATAGTACATTTAGTCTCACAAATCTAAATAAAAATTATTAAATCTCATTCACCATAATTCAAAAATATGCTTAAAGTATATTAATTAAGAATTTGAATAAATGAACATTCTAATTATTTTGGAAAGGGGGTTTGATGATGTTTTCTGTTATGGGGTGAACCAGTTTTTCAAAGTACTAAGATATATAGAAAACTATGGTTAAATTACACTTTTGGTCCCCAAATTATTATTAAATGTTCAATTTGGTCCCCAAGTTTTTAAACGGTTCATTTTGGTCCCCTAATTCCTAAAACGTGTTCAAATTGGTCCTTCTGTCAAGTTGACTAACGGCGACGTCAAGTTGACTAAGGGACGAAAATGAACATTTTAAAAACTTGAGGACCAAATTGAACATTTTAAAACAATTTAGGGACCAAAATGAACATTTTAAAACAATTTGAGGACGTCGCCGTTAGCCAACTTGACGGAATGACCTATTTGAACACGTTTTAGGAATTAGGGGATCAAATGAACCATTTAAAAACTTGGGGACCAAATTGAACATTTAATAATAATTTGGGGACCAAAAATGTAATTTAGCCGAAAACTATTAATAAGAGTTTAATTTGTATATATTGTCAGTGTAAAGATTTTTATATTAACAACCAATTAGAAATCTTGGAATTGATGACTTTTAAGGTAGTTAAGATAAGAGTCAAACATTTTCAATGATGTGTCAATTTTTTATTAGTTGATATTATAAAAAAGTTTTACACTATCAGTATATACAAATTAAATCCAATTAGAGAACAATTTTGAATCCTTCCGGAGAAGGGTTTTGCCTCTTGTGCCCTAGGGTTTGCATGGTGGTTCATGGTGGCTATCATGGCTGTTTGTCCATGGCATTTCCTAGCTCCACTGTCTCCATCCTCCTCCCCTTCTCTCCCTACGTCTCCAATGAAGGACCCTTCTAAGGATCCATCGCTGTCCTAGTCCCCTCAAAGAAGAACTTTTGCAGAAGCCCTCAAGAATGTTTGCGACATTCCTCAGAGCCAATTACCTCGTCCATGCATTAGAAGAGATGAAGTTTCCATCAAAATTCCTGAGGATGAATACAAGGCTGGTCTAGAAGGTTGTAAAACTCACTTGCATGATCGTGTGGTTCTTGCAAAAGGAGATGCACCAATCAAGTTTGATGCCTTGAAAGCCAAGTCATCTGTGTTATGGAAGCCTCTTGGTCCCCTTAGGGGTATGATCTCTCTTGGTAGAGGCTATTATGAGTTCTCTTTCTTTTCTTTATAGGACTTAAGGAGGGTGCGCTCAGTCTCTTCTTGGAGCATTAAACCTGGCTTCTTGCGTTTGTTCCAATGGACGCCTGACTTTAACCCGATTAACCAGAAACAGACATCGGCTCAGTGCTAGATCAGGATCACGGGATTGGCTCAGGAATATTGGAGGCATAAGATTATTTATGCTATTGTTGGCAGTATTGGATCCGCCATTTGTTTAGATTCTGCAACAAGTAAGTGCACCATTGAAAGGAATTTTGGGCATTATGCTCGTGTTCTTGTTGATATTGATTTGAATTCTACTTTAAGAAGTAAGATTTTAGTAGAAAGAGAAGACTATGCTTTCCATGTTGGTATAGAGTATGAAAATCTTCCCGAATTTTGCACTGCTTGTCAAACTATTGGGCACTATTTTGTCTTCTTGTAAGAAGAAAGCAGCTCCTGAGATGAACCAGAATGCTGAAGATGGGAAATTGGTTGTTGAGGAGCCTCCCGCACGTATAGTCTCTAAATATGTTCCTAAGCAAAGAATTGACAAAGGTAAAGAGAAGACGATTGAAAACAATAATCATGGTGAAGGAACAAGTAAGCTGGTAGTTGATCAAGCTAAAGATCAGTGGATGGTGGAGGATGATGTTATAGATAGATCTGAATTAGTTGGAGTTAACAATGTTCAAATTCCTCCCCAAGACCTTGAAATTATTCAAAATCCGATTTTGGGATTTGTTTCTATTAATGCAGAAGGCACCCTGGTACAGAAAGTTAATGATTCGGGTCAGAGAGATATTAGGGTTAAGGAAGCTCTCCATAATGTTTTTTCTTCTAACAGCTCTTCATTGCAGGTAGTTCAAGGAAATTTACAGACTATGGCAACTCCTAGTCATGTTTCAGATTCTATCTCCAATTCTGCTTGTGCTAATGATGATTCAGGTTCTGTCCGAGTGCCGCAGACTCCTCTTGAAAGTGTTTCAGTAAGTTCTCTTTTGCATATAGCAGTGCAGGAGGAAACTTCAGGTAATGATCAGCTGCAGCAATCTCCACAGGCTAACCCTGTTGTGCAAAAAGATTTAAGAATTATCTCCAAGTTTTGGGCTGGTCCTGAAGATGAAAATCTTGAAGATGATATTGATATGTCTCCTACTAAAGAGGTTACAGAAGGTTTCAATGTGGTACTGACCAAATCCCAAAAAATGAAATTGAGGCAAAAGAGGAAACAAATTGTTGTTGGCAAGGGGAAAAAAACCCTTAGTAGGGATAGACCAAAGAACTTTGCATAATGAAAATTTTATATTGGAATGCAAGAGGTATTGCTAATCTTGAAACAAGATTGATTCTTAAGAAACTTTGTCTAGCAAACAGTCCCGACTTTGTTTTTGTCTCTGAACCATGGGTCACCTTAGATCAAATTCCTTCTTCTTTCTGGTCTGCTCTGCATCTTAGGTCTTTTGCTATCAACAATAGGCCTGACCATTCTCCAAACCTGTGGTGCTTTTGTAAAGACAATTTGTCTCCTAGTGTCATCTCTGTTTCATGTCAACGGGTTGCTTTTTCCTTCATTTGGGAAAATCAAATTAACTATGTTTCTACTATATATGCAAGAACCAATTATCTCTTAAGGAGAAACCTGTGGGCTGAGTTAGCCACCCTACAGCAGTCCTATATAGGACCTTGGTGCTACATTGGAGACTTCAATGCAATACTAGGAGCACATGAGAAAAGGGGTAGATGTCTGCCACATAGCTTGTCCTGTCAGGAATTTGGGGCTTGGACTGATTCTTGTAACCTAACTCATTTACCTACCAGAGGAGCATCTTTTACTTGGTCTAATAGGAGGAGAGGCTCTGCTTTGTCTGAGAGAAGACTGGATAGATCTATTTCCAATGATGCTTGGTTGTCTTTCTGGAGCAATGTTAGTTGTTGCACACTAACAAAATCACATTATGACCACTTTCCAATCCTTTTAACCCAGAAAAGAGGTACTGAAACCTATCCTTCATCCTTTAAGTTCATGAAAGTTTGGATTGACCATCCTGATTGCAAAAGGATGGTTACTGAGGTCTGGAACAAGCCTTTTGTTGGCTGTCCCATGTCCATCCTTGTCCAGAAGTTAAAAGCCTTAAAAATGGAGCTCAAAACTTGGAATAAAATTACTTTTGGTAATGTGCACCAATGAGTAGAATCTGCTGCTATGCTGGTGGATCAAATTCAAGCTGAAATTGATACATCTGGTTCCACTGAAGACTTGGTTATGCAGGAAATTAATGCTCAAATGGACTTACAGAATGCTTTGAGATGTCAAGAAGATTTTTGGAAGGAGAAAGCTAGATTAAATTGGCACTCTTTTGGGGATAGAAATTCAATTTTCTTTCATAGAATCACCAAAATCAGAAATGCTACTATGCAACTTTCTATGCTCAAAAAGGGAGATGTGATTTTAGATCAACAACAGGACATTGAGAATCATGTTCTTGACTTCTACAAGGATTTATTTGCATCAGATAATAGCTGCACTCCTAATGATCTAATAGACAATGTAATCCCCTCAATTTTTTATGCTAAGGACAATTTAATGTTGACTAAACTGCCATCCTTGGAAGAGGTTAAGAGTGCTATCTTTTCCATGAATGCAACTGGTGCACCTGGGCCAGATGGATTTGGGGGAGTTTTCTTTTAACATTTTTGGAACATTGTTACAGATGATGTTTTTAAATCTATGAATCAGTTTTTTGTGCAAAGCTGGATTCTTCCAAGTATGAACTCAAATCTTGTGGTTTTAATCCCCAAAGTAAATGGTGCTGAGAGAATAGAGCAGTATAGACCAATTGCATTAGCCAACTATCAATTCAAAATCATCTCCAAAGTATTGGCAACTAGACTAGTAGTAGTTGCTCCAAGTATCATCTCTGAAAACCAAAGAGGTTTTGTAAAGGGTAGGAGCATAACCGAATGTATTTGTACTATCTCAGAATCCATCAATTTGCTTGACAATAAGTCTTTTTGTGGAAATGTTGCTTTGAAAGTAGACATCAAAAAGGCCTTCGATACTATGGAATGAGATTTTTTGCTTAAAGTGATGAGATCTTTTGGATTTGCTGAAAAGTTTTGTAACTGGATCCAGGTTATTCTCATTTCTGCCAAACTGTCATTCTCCATCAATGGTCACTCAGTAGGGTACTTTAACTGCAAAAGAGGGGTGAGACAAGGTGATCCTCTCTCCCCTCTTCTTTTTTGTATTGCTGAGGAGGTTTTAAGTAGATGTCTCTCAAATCTTGTACTTGATGGAAAGCTGAATCCTATGTCCAGTCCTAGGGGTTATGCAACTCCTAGTCATGTTTTCTTTGCACATGACTTGATGATATTCTGCAGAGGGATAAAATAGAATTTGATGAATGTGATGCATCTTTTCAAACAATAACAAAAGCAAGTTCTTCTCAGGCTCTATCCCTCCTAGAAGAATGCAAATGATAAGTTCTGTTCTTAGCTTTAAAGTAGGCTGTTTGCCTTTTGACTACTTAGGAGTGCCAATTTTTAAAGGAAAACCAAAATCCTCTCACTTGCAGCCAATTGCAGACAGGATCAAGGTAAAATTGGGAGCTTGGAAGGGTGCTCTCCTCTCCATTATGGGCAGGGTCCAGCTTGTAAAATCTGTAATTCAAGGCTCTCTATTGTACAGCTTCCAAGTGTATTCATAGCCTACAACAATGCTTAAAACTATTGATTCTTGGATCAGGAATTTCATTTGGTCAGGAGTCATATCAACAAGGAAATTAGTAACTGTTCCATGGAAACATGTTTGTGCTCATTTTGATGATGGTGGTCTCGGAATAAGACCTATCAAGTCTATAAATGATGCTGCAGCTTTGAAGCTATGCTGGAATTTCTACACTTTCAATAGCCAATGGGCAAAGTTTCTAAGAGCAAGGTTTTTGAAGAACAACCAGCCTAGATCTTCTTTTGTCAAATCTTCCATCTGGCCTTCTATTAGAAAGCATCTTGCTTCTGGATCTCTCAACTTGGCAGCTAGGGAATGGTGAATCAATTAATTTTTTGATTGATAAATGGCTCACAAATCCAATTGTTAACTCTTTAAATGTTCCTGTTTCCCTGCATTATCTATTGGAAGCTCGAGTAAAGGACTTCATAGTTAATTCCTCTTGGTCTCTTCCTGTGGAGTTGGTTAATAACTGTCCAGAAATTGCTGCTGAGATTAATCGGTTAGTTATTCCAAAGTGTGCAATAGATGATCAGTTGATTTGGTCTTTATCAGATTCAGGCGATTTGTCCTTCAAAGATGCTTATTTGTTTCTTAATCAGCCTAAGCAAGGTGCCTCTTGGTGTAAGATCATTTGGAGCAACTCAATACCTCCTTCTAAATCCTTTGTGGTTTGGAGGCTTCTCCATGACAAAATGCCAACTGATGAGAAGTTAAGCTCCAAGGGTTGTGTAGTTGTCTCAATGTGTAGCCTTTGTCAAAGATCTTATGAAACTTCTAGCCATTTGTTTCTGGAATGTCAGTTTTCTAAAATGCTTTGGGGATGGTTGGCTAGTAAGTTGAATTGTCCTTTGGACCTGTCCTCTATTTCTTCAATCCTCTCGGTTTGCTCATCAAGCAGCAGCGTGCAAGTTCAAATTACTTTGTTATCTGCCATAAACTATGGTAGTTTGGTCAATCTGGTATTGTAGAAACCAATTGAGAATTGAAAACAAATTGATTTCTTTTGCAAAAGCTACTTCAATTATCATCTCAAATGTTTCACTGTCTGGTAATTGTACTTCTGGTTGCATGGGTTCCTGTATGTATGATCTCCTGCTTCTGAAACAATTCTCAGTTTCTGCCCATCCAAAGCCAGCTCCAAAAATTATACAAGTGGATTGGAAACCCCCTCCTTGTTATTGGGTAAAATGCAACACCGATGGTACCTCTAAAGGGTCTCCGGGAATCTCGGCTTGTGATGGTCTTTTTAGAGACTATAGAGCTTCAATTCTTGGATGTTTTGCTTTAAGTCTGGGAGTAACCTCTTCCTTGCATGCTGAGTTGAGTGGTGCCATGCTTGTTATTGAGATAGCTTCTGAAAGGGGTTGGCTCAACTTGTGGTTGGAAAGCGATTCAAAATTGGTTGTTGATGCTTTTAAGTCAGATAAGGTAGTTCCTTGGAAGCTTCGGAACAGGTGGAGAAATTGTATTCTTCTCACTAGGCAAATGAACTTCTTTGTTTCTCATATCTTTAGAGAGGGAAATGCTTGCGGGGATAAGCTAGCTTCCCATGGTTTGCATATTACCAATTTTATTTGGTGGGATTTAGTTCCTAGATTCATCAGGGAAGACTTTTATCGCAATAGATATAGTCTTCCACAGTTTAGATTCAAATAACTTTTTTCTTCATGGATATTGGCTTATGTCCCCCATGTGTCTTGTATTCTTTATTTTTTCTTATTTTCAATAATATTTAGGTATGCTGTATGTGATTGGTAAAGTTAGGGGTGCCAACCTGGCTGGGATGACCTTCTTTACAGTGATACTCTTGCATACCTTTTTGCTAAAAAAAAAATTTAAATCCAATTAGTAAACTGGAAGGTGGGAGTGAAATATATTTAAAATGGGACAGGAGTTTTTTTTATTCATCAGTATTTGCTTCTTCTTTTTTTTTAAGCGGTATTTTCGTAATCACGAGGTACATAGAAATTATAATTCTGAGTACTTGATATTTAATTTAGTATTTATTGATTATCTATGAAAAACGATATAATTCATTAATTATTTTTTGCAAAATTGTCTAATTTTTTATTTTTTTTATATGTGTTGGCTAATGTTTATTTATTTGCCACATTTTCTTTTGAAATCTCAATTATTAAATAAATATTTAAAAATAAAATTTATAGTTGAAGAAAATTTAATTGCATAAAATATATATATATTTTATACAAATTATTTTAAAGATACTATATATAATTTTTTAATATAAAATCAGGGTAAATATTCGGGGAGTCGTGGCTATCCCCCTGGGTCCCACATCTACTTATAGCTATGCCCGTGGAGTGGTGGCGCAAAGTCAAAGACAAAAAAACGAAGATATTTAAGAAAATTTTATAGAGTTATTTGGGTTTGTGAGAATAATTTATAATATAATATAAGTTTTTGAAAATAGGTTTTAAAAATAATTTATAACTTTTCTATAAGCTTTTTTTATCTTATTTTAAACTTGTGAAAAAATATATATAAAAACAAAATATCTTATTGAATAAATATTTGAGTAAATGTCCAAATTAGTCCCCAAAAAGTTTTGGGTACCTACTTTGGTTCATGAAAAAAAATAAATTTATAATTTAGTCTCTTAAGTTTACAAAAGCGGTACACATTAGTCTCTCTCCTTTTACTTCCAACATCCGCTTACTTGTTTATGTGTCTCATTAACTTATTAGTGATTCGGTGTGACTTACGACAAATTTTCACGGTAAAAAAATGAACGAAAAATGAAAAATTGTGCAAAATTTTAAAATTTAGATACCTAAAAATTGTGCATATTTTTTACTTTTTATTTGTTTTTTGTTGTGAAAATTTGTGATAGGTTATACAGAATCACTAACGAGTCAAGCAGGATGGCTAGCAGGAAATATAAGCAAGTAAACGGATATTGAATGTAAAAGAATGAACTAATGTATCTCATATTTATAAATTTGAGGGATTAATTAAGTGATTGGTTTATTTTATTTTAGGGACCAAAAATGGGCTCCTAAATTTTTCGTGGATTAATTTGAACCTTTATTCTAAATATTTAATTAAATTATTTAAACCTGCCTAAATTATCAGCCCCTTTGTGTAAAGGGATGAGTAACTAACTGACTGTTAAGTCAGTTAGGACAGTTAGATTACAGCTGTTAATAGTTAGACTAACTACCCAAAAGTGTATTAACTCCTAATCTCTATAAATAGAGAACACTGTATCAGTAATTGACAGTATGCAATACATGAGATTCTGAGCATTATCACTTCATTCCAAGCTCTCTAATTCTTTCCTAATCTTGTAGTTTCTGATACCTTTATGGTATCAGAGCTCAAGATCCTGAAATGGCCACTTCCGCGCAATCTCTTCCTCTTTCTCAGTCGATGATTCCAATCTCAGTGAAGTTGGATGATGACAATTTCTTGACATGGAAAATGCAGGCTTTGGGCACCATTAAAGCTCACAAGCTCCAGAAATATGTTTCAGAAACAAACTCAGGAGGAATGCCTCGAAAATTCGCAAATGATGAAGATGCATCTCTAGGTAAAGTCAGTGAAGCTTACGAGAACTGGGAGCAGCAAGATCAATATGTCTTTACATGGCTTTTGGCTTCAATGTCGCAGAATCTCCACACAAGAATGGTGGGTTGCGAGTTTGCATACCAGATTTGGCAAAGATTACAAGCCTATTTTGCTTCTCAAACACGTGCTAAGGTGAGCCAATTGAAATCTCAACTGAGAAATAGTAAGAAAATTGGTAGCATGAATGAATTTTTGTTATCAGTAAAGAAGATTGTTGATACCCTAATTTCTGTGGGTTCCCCCATTGACACTGCTGAACATATTCAAGTCTTATTAGATGGCTTCTCCTCTGAATATGATTCTATAGTCACTGCAATTATTTCAAGAACTGATTCTTACACAGTCCAAGAAGTGGAATCTTTGTTAATTACAATGGAAGATAGAATTGAGAAACAAAAAGCCAGTACACCTGATGCATTCTCTATGCAACCTTTGCAAGCAAACTTAGCTCAAAACCAACAATATGGCAGTAACCAACACAGTGGCAGAGATTACAATAATAGGGCAACTTCCTGCAACTCAAATCGTGGCAGGTCCAATAATGGAAATTTTAGAGGCAACTATCGAGGTAGAGGCAGATATTCTCCTAGAGGTGGAGGTAGACAATCCTCCAACAAACCTCAGTGTCAAGTATGTGACAGATATGGCCACATTGCATTGAATTGCTGGTATAGATTTGACAAAAGGCTCCAAGACCCTAATTACAACTCTCAAGGACCTCAAGGAAGGGCAATGATAGCTGAAAACACAGATGGAGGTGACAATTCCTGCATGATAGCAGTACCAGAAACTTTGTTTGATCCCAGTTGGTATCCAGATTCGGGTGCCACAAATCACCTGACTCCCAATGACACAAATCTGATGAGTAAAGCAGTTTATAGTGGTGATTCCAGAATTAAGATGGCAGATGGTACTTCAACCTCCATTGACCATATTGGTAACTCCCTCTTTTATTCATCTAAGTCTGTTAAACCTCTTTTCTTGAACAATTTAATGCATGTTTCACATATATCCAAAAACCTGTTGAGTGTTTCACAATTTGCTAGAGACAATAAAGTCTTCTTTGAATTTCATCCTGATGTTTGCTATGTAAAATGCCAGGGAACTAATGCCATTATCCTTGAAGGGAAGCTTAAGCATGGACTTTATGCCTTTGAGAATATACACATACCAAATTCCTCTTCTGTAAATAAAGTTTGTAATCTAGCATCTACTTGTAATAGCTCAGTCTCCAATGTTTCCTTAAACACTTGGCATGCTAGATTAGGGCACCCCTCCCCCAAAATTGTGTCCAATGTACTCAAAAGTTGTAATGTGAATACTGATATCAATAAAATTCCTGAGATTTGCAAAGCTTGTTGTCTTGGAAAGTCCCACAAATTACCCTTTTCAGTCTCAAATACTGAGTATCACACTCCATTGCAGTTAGTGTACTCAGATATTTGGGGACCCTCTCCTTTACCCTCATCTAATGGCAGTCGTTATTACATACATTTTGTTGATGCCTATAGCAAATACACCTGCATTTATCTCTTACAACACAAATCCCAAGCACTACAATCATTCATTCACTTCAAAACTCACATGGAAAGACAAACAGGACACTCAGTCAAAGCCATTCAAACTGACAATGGCAAAGAGTACATTGCATTCTCCAAATATTTAGCTGAAAATGGCATTCAGCATAGACTAAGTTGTCCTTACACACATGAGCAAAATGGCTCATCTGAAAGAAAACACAGACATATCACTGAAATGGGCTTGTCATTGTTGGCTCATGCTTCCATGCCATTGCAGTTTTGGGGTGAAGCATTCCAAACTGCTGTCCAACTCATTAACTGCCTTCCAACCCCCACCCTTCAAAACTCAAGCCCAATGGAACTATTATTCAACCAAAAACCAGATTACAAATTCCTAAAAGTCTTTGGTTGTCTGTGTTATCCCTACATCAGACCTTATAACAAGCATAAAATGGATTTCAGGTCTGAAGAGTGTCTTTTTCTTGGCTATAGTCCTAAGCACAAAGGTTATCTATGCTTATCCTCTCATGGCAAAACTTACATAGCAAGACATGTTCTATTTGATGAATTACAATTCCCATTCAAATCTAATCCGCATTTTCTATCTCAAAAACAAGCTTCTGTGTGTAATATGCAACCTATTTCTCATGCTCCTTCAATTCCAGTTTTAACTTCACAAACACCATTACATTGCACTAACAGATTTTCAATTCTGCAACTTGATTCTGACTCAAATCCTGAGCCACAATCAATTTCAGAACCTGTTTCAGGTCCCTCTCCACACCAAGTGCCTTCTGCCACTCATGACTCTCCACTCACCACTATAGCTACTGCACCATCAGTACCTGCACCATCAGTATCTGCACATCAAGCACCTCAAACTGAAAATTGTCACCCAATGGTCACTAGAAAGAAAGCAGGCATTACCAAGCCCAAGGTTTTCCTAGCTGTTGCCACAGATCTCACTGTCACTGAACCAAAGACTGTGAAGAGTGCTCTTAATTCTCCTCACTGGACCACTGCTATGAAACAAGAATTTGATGCTCTAATCAAGACCAACACATGGACACTCACACCCCTTCCACCTGGCAGAGACCCCATTGGCTGCAAATGGGTGTTCAGAGTCAAAAGGCATGCTGATGGAACTATTGAAAAATATAAAGCCCGGCTAGTTGCAAAAGGCTTTCACCAGCAACATGGCTTTGATTATTTTGAAACTTTCAGCCCTGTAGTAAAGCCAACAACAGTAAGAGTTGTACTCACTTTAGCCTTGACCAACAATTGGCCTATTCGCCAAATTGACATAAATAATGCCTTCTTAAATGGGGATCTAGATGAAGAAGTGTTCATGGTTCAACCACCTGGCTTTGTCCAAGGGGATGGCAGCCTTGTATGCAAGTTGAACAAGGCTCTTTATGGTCTAAAACAGGCTCCCCGTGCCTGGTTTCAAAAGCTGCACAGTCACCTAACTCATCTTGGTTTCAACTCATCTAAGTGTGACAACTCCCTCTTCATTAGAGTCACTGGTGCCATCACTGTTCTTGTGCTAGTATATGTTGATGATATACTTATCACAAGCAACTCACCTACAGCAATTGCAGACCTAGTAGCATCAATAAACTCCAAATTTCCCTTGAAGGACTTAGGTGGACTAAACTACTTCCTTGGCATACAAGCTCACACTAAGGCAAACACAGTCTGCCTAACCCAAACAAAATACATCAATGATCTTCTCATTAAGGCCAATATGCAGCAAGCCAAGCCAATGAAAACCCCTATGGTCACAGGCCTCAAACTCTCTGCCTCTGATACACCTGACACTGATGATCCCTCCTTGTACAGATCAGTTGTTGGTGCCTTACAGTATGTAACTGTAACTCGCCCTGATATAGCATTTGCTGTCAACAAAGTATGTCAATTCATGCATGCTCCAAAAGACTCTCATTGGCAAGCAGTGAAAAGAATTCTAAGATACTTAAGTGGCACCTCAACCTATGGAATAACACTCAGCAGAACCTCCTCACTTCAACTTTCAGCATTCTGTGATGCTGATTGGGGCTCTGACCCTGATGATAGGAAGTCAACAACAGGTTATTGTGTTTTCCTAGGCTCTAACCCTGTGTCTTGGTCCTCCAAAAAGCAACACGTAGTCTCAAGGTCCAGCACAGAGGCTGAATACAGAAGTTTAGCTGCAGTAGCAGCCGAATTAGCCTGGTTACAGTCACTAATGAGTGAACTGAATTGCAGCACTCCTCAGCCACCTAGAGTGTACTGTGATAATCTCAGTGCAGTGATGCTTGCTGCCAACCCTGTGCTCCATTCAAGAACCAAGCACTTCGAGTTAGACCTTTACTTTGTAAGGGAGAAGATTCAAAGACATGAACTAATTGTCCACCACATTCCTTCAGGAGAGCAAACAGCAGACGTGCTTACAAAGCCAGTGACTCACACTATATTTGAGCAGTGTCGAACCAAACTCAGGGTGCTAGATTCCACACCCATGAGTTTGCGGGGGGATGTAAAGGGATGAGTAACTAACTGACTGTTAAGTCAGTTAGGACAGTTAGATTACAGCTGTTAATAGTTAGACTAACTACCCAAAAGTGTATTAACTCCTAATCTCTATAAATAGAGAACACTGTATCAGTAATTGACAGTATGCAATACATGAGATTCTGAGCATTATCACTTCATTCCAAGCTCTCTAATTCTTTCCTAATCTTGTAGTTTCTGATACCTTTACTTTGTGAAGCAGGCAAGCAGCATACTCTTTTCTCGATGCCCTCAGTTATATTCGAAAATGATTTGTGAACTTTTTTATAGCCGTTGTCGTCGCCATATGCGGATTCCATCATTAAAAAATGTATCCACGCTTTCTTGCAGGAATTTCTTCTGACATTAATTATTAATAATGTATCCACGCCTTCTTGCTGGAATTTCTTCTGAGTTCAGACATTAATTATTAATTCTCATGTGCTATGGCGTTTCACATCACATGGACCACATGGTATTTTGAATGTAAACTCTTAGCATTATCAAGCATTACAACTCATGATGTGAATAATTTTTCAGGTAATTAAAAAGCGTAAAAATAATAATTAGAAATATAATCAAATATTTTTAATAATTTAATAATTTATAATTGATTAACAGTGTAAATTTTTTATACTAATAATATATATCAATTAAATCCTTAATTTAAACTATATATTCGCACATGTTTGAACTCCTTGTTTTATCTAATTTTTTGAAAATAAAAATAAAAATGGTCAATAGAGAGCTTTTGTCCCATTAGCAAAAAAAGAGTGAGAGAGAGAGAGAGAGAGAGAGAGAGAGAGAGAGAGAGAGAGAGAGAGAGAGAGAGAGAGAGAGAGAGAGAGAGAGAGAGAGAGAGAGAGAGAGAGAGAGAGAGAGAGAGAGAGAGAGAGAGAGAGAGAGAGAGAGCTTTTGTCGTTTTTTTCTTTTTGCAAAATGAGTTTAATAAACATGCACAGTCTATGATATTGATACCATAATCTAATGGAGAATCTAGAAGGGAGTTAGAGGAGGTAAAATTTACAATTTATGGATTTGACCTACATGGCTACATTTTTAATTTAATAGAAAATGTTCCTACCATACCATCATTAATCATTATGGGTAACTCGAGTGGGTAATCTTGACTCTTCGGATGGTACGCGACTTCACAATTTCACATACCGTCATCGAGGAAGTAATTTAGTGCTACTATATCACACAACTCTCGTGTCCTCGCAGATGAACGAGCATTGTCTCTTGAGCGGTTCAAATGGTGGTCTCACTCTCACATAAATAAACTGGCAAGTATTTCGAAGATTACACAGATATTTTAAATTTAGATCTTATCTCAATAAAATAAAATTTAAAAGAGAAACTATGTAAAATTATAAAGTAGATATGTATGATTAAAATTATGAAGAATATATATATATATATATATATATATATATATATATATATATATATATATATATAGTTCATTTACTTAGATTGACTCTAGAAAGAATACAAATTAAAGGATATATAGATGTATATTGAATTATTATAAGGAGATAAACATAATTAATTAAATGGATAATTTGAATTTAAAAGTTAAAAATGGTAATGACGTGTATCATTCTTATAGTGAGAATAAAACTTAATAGATTAAAAGTGTGTTTGGGAAAGCTGGAAAAAAAAAGATTATGCTGATAATCTGTTTTCAAATAATCGATTATTGTGATAATCGATTATAATTAGAATCTGTTTTTGTTTGGGTATGTTTGCTGAAAAGTGATTTTAAGATAATCTATTTCGTTTGGGTGATGCAAAAATAATCACTTTTACATAGTAAATTACGAAAAAGGGTATAAAGTTATTTGTTTATATTAATAATATTAGATTTTTTTATATAAAAAATTATTAAAATGGTTATTTTTTATATTTTGTCGCCAGTTTTTTTCTATTATAAAAAATTAAACAAAGTTTGTTAATTTTTTTTTTGTTAAGAAAAGTCAAACTCATGTACAATCCAACACAATAAGCTTGCGCCTTGTGAAGGGAAGTAAAAGCATGTTGTAAAAAAAGCTTGCGGTGCTGTATCTTGTATAAAAAAGCTTGTGCCTTGCGGTGAAGAAAGGGAAGTTCGCATGCCGGGGGGGGTAACAAAAGTTGGAGATAGGAAATAATCAGTTTGAAAAAAATCTAACAGTCCTCACTTGTAGATTGCAGTAAAATAACTTTTTTTTCGAAGAAAAAAGCTTTTTAGAAGATTAAGTTAAAGATCCAAACGTGATAATTATTTACCAAAATAGCTTTCAAACACACATAATCTATCTATCCCAAACATGCTCTAAACCATTCACAGAAGAGTGTACTTTAACAAGTAAGTAGCCCATGTGATATATATATATATATATAATTTCTTTGGGAAAAAAAAAGTTAACATTATATTCACATGCAACATATAATAAACTTCTAACTGTTTGATTTGCATGGAATAAAATAATAAGTACCCCTTATACTCATTTTAATATATATATATATATATATATAAATGAAAAAAATTATAAAAAGTTCATATATTAATTCCTGAATAGATGAATGATTAAGTAATATTATATTATGATTTATATTATAAAAACATGATCATATCTTTAGTAACTAAAATATATGATACTCCTTTAACATGAGTTCAAATTCCATAATGTGCGCCACTTCTTTCCTATCCCCTTTTCCATCTCCCTTTGAAGTTTGAAGTGCCCATGAGACCGATTCTCGTTCAAATGGGAAAGCAGGAAAGTTGTATGATAATAGCGCCTTGATATGTGAACTTGTGTCTCGTCCCAAAGAGTAGTTAATTACCAACTCGACTTACACGAGGTAGGAATATTTTCTAATTAAATTAAGGGTAAAATATGTTTTTAGCCCCTCAAATTTGAGTGATTTATGGTTATAGTCCTTCATTTAGAAAACATACATTTTTAGCATCCTAAATTCTAAAATGTGTCAGGTTTGGTCCCCAAAAGTTCGTTTTAGAATTACCCATGCATGCAAACATACATATTTGTTCCGTTTTGGGACCAAAATTAACACGTTTTAGAATTTGAGGAACTAAAAAAGTATGTTTTTCAAACAGGGGACTAAAACCGAACATCACACAAATTTGAGGTGATAAAAACATATTTAACCCTTAAATTAAAAATTTAGGTCAAATCTAACAAATGGTACAATTTGCCTTGACATGATATTTATATTTTGTTGAGAAATTTAAAAACAAAATTTCTAACCTATGAAACCTTGCATATGTTAAAGAATAAAAAAAATATAAATGTTTCATTGGAAAGAATAACTTTTAAACTTTCAAGGAATTGAATACATAATTTTTAACACGTTTCTATTTTTGATTTTTTAACATGTACAAGATTGCATAGAAAAATCGATTTAAAAAATTGGGGTCAACTTGCGGATCAGTCGTGTATCAATTGTAAATTTTAGTTCATCAGCATGGTAGCCTCTACGAGAACGGATTCGCTCCAGCGGAGACCCGGTCCTGCGCCCCTCCAGCCAAGATCGACGGCTATGATGTGAGCAAAAGAATGGTTACCAGGCCCGGTAAAACAATCGCTGGACCCTCCTGCAGTAGGAGCGAATCCGGGTAGCTCCATGCTTTCTTTCCTCAACTGGCTAGAGCATCTCACTTGAGGTACACACTTCTCTTCTTACCATGTCTAAGATTACGAAACTTGAGTTTTAAGCACTTGACATTTTTTGGAAAGAATTAGCTGTCATGCATTGAATTAGATGCCATGGGTCTGGGCGATATATATACTAGTAGTCTAATACTAGAGAATTTTACGTTAGTGGTGTAATTTGATTGTGAAATTATATGAATGGGGTAGATTTTAAAATAATTACACAACTGGGATAAGTAGTAAGAGGTACATACATAAGAAATCAATGTAAAAGTCATCAATTCTACTGACGAACCACTTTTATATTAAAAAAAGTGAGGGAGTCGTATACACAACTTACGACTTAAATTTTTTATTATATTTTCCATGAAGTCGTAAATATTACTAACGACTTCAATTTTTTATTTTATTTTTATTTTTTCTAGTCGTATGTAAAGCATACGACTTATTTACATATAATTTTTTTTTTAAATGTGCAAGTCGTATGCCATATATACGACTTATTTATGTTTAGTAGTTCAAATTTAAACTTCTGCTTAATTTTTTTTTTTTCAATTTGTTCCCCCAATTTTTAAAATGTTCAAACTGGTTTCTCATTTGTTTTAATTTATTCAACTTCATTATTCATTTATCGTAATTTATTCAACTTCGTTCCGATATTTTATTTTAAAACAAATAAAGAACCCATTTATCGTAATCTAGGTTTTTTTTTAATAAATGCTGATCATTTTTTTACACCTGCAAGTCGTATATAAAAAAAAAAACAAATTACAGGTTGTTAATGCTATCCACGACTTTGTAAGGAAAATAAGTTTTATTAAAAAACATATGGCAAGTTGTGAACATGGCTTAAGACTTGCCCATAAAGAAGAAAAAAAAATTTAACCGTAAATAAGTCGTATGCTTTACATACGACTAGCAAAAATTAAAATAAAAAATAAAAATTGAAGTCGTTAGTAATATTTATGACTTCAGTATAATAAAAAATTTAAGTCGTAAGTTGTGTATACGACTCCCTCACTTTTTTTTAATATAAAAGTGATTCGTCAGTAGTGTTGACGACTTTTGTATTAATTTCGTATCTACCTTTTACGACTTATCCCGATTGTGTAATTATTTTAAAATCTATCTCATTCACGTAATTTCACAACCAAATTATACCACTGAAGTAAAATTCCCCTAATACTACCATAGAAAGCAATCAAGAATCTTACCAGGATTCTTATAAATAAATAAAAGAATCTTACCAGGACCGTACGTGGCAAGGCAATGATATTTTTTCTTCATTTCAGGACCATATATATATATATATTAATTATTTTATTTTTCAAGATAAATATTTTAAAATAAAAATAAAAATATTAATATCTATATATGAAATTAGATTATACTTTTTAAGAGTGGTTAAATCTCTTAAGTCACTCTCATTTATAAAATGAAGAATTGTCATTCTTAATTTATCTTTCTTTTTAATATTTTAATTTATATTTAGAATTATGCTTATATTTTTATAGATTTAAATATTTTCTCTTTTAATTTATACTTTTTACATTCTAATAATTGGATTAATAAGGATGATGGATAATGATTGATTTTTAAAAAAAATTCTCATGAATTATAATTATTTGCATGTGTTGATAAAATATTGTTGTTATAACATATATAATTGTGTGAGATATAGCCTATATAAAGATCTCACAAGATTTGATCAAATGTAAGGATAATAATAAGATAATTATGAAAGAGAAATCAATAGTTACAGGACAATTAAATAAAGGTTAACGTAATTGATTGGGTTTAAATACTTAATAGCAAGTTGAATTTGAGAGTCAATGAGCGAGATTTGAATGACAAATTGAAAACGGAGTGAAAGCAAAAGGAAAAATCTTAATAATTAACAATAAAGGCTAACTTAACTGATTGGGTTTAATTTTAATAGCAAATTGAATTCGCAAGCCAATAACAATAAGTGAGATTTGCATGGCAAATTAAAATATAGTGAAAGCAAAAGGAAAAATCCTAAGAATTGATCAATACACTCGATGTGCCCACGTTACATCAGCTATTAACTATACTGAGAAATTGTATTAGCTATAGTGAAAGTTTTTAATACATCACATGGGGGTCAACCTGCGCTGCAAATTACAAACTTTTGACTTTGCATAATAAAATAAATTTATTACTAAATCTAGGTATGACCTTCCCTAATTAAGTTTGATTCATTACTTTTGCATGACATTTTACCATATGTGTGACATTTTTTTTATAATCAAAATATGTATTAATGTGATCACAAGGGTGCTTAAACCTATTTACAAGCAACAAAACATCAAGAAGCAAGACGGAAAATGTATCAGACGGATGCAGATCACCTGTCTCAAAATGATGTGCCACTTTCTATCCCACCTAATTAAATTGTGTCAAGTCATTTAAAAAAAACATATTTATAATAAATAATATGATTAATATTGGTGAGACAGGAAGTGACACATTATCGTGAGACAGATAAGCTCCATCCATCTCAGACATTGAATTGGATTAATACAGCAATCCAAAAATTTTCTACCAGATCTACCCCTTATTAAAAAACCAGGACCAAGATAAGGACTTAATATGGGCTAAGAAAGAAGTCAAATCAAAAGTTGCTTAAAGACGATATGTCCTCTTATTAATAAACCAGCATCAAGATAAGGACTTAATTAATATGGGCTAGCAAAGTCAAATCAAAGTTGCACCCTTGAAGACAATATGTGTGACTTATAGGGCTGGACATGAACCCGAGGCCCGACCCGAACCCGAAAAACCGAATAAAAAAACAAGTGAATGGGTGGGTCGGGTCGGTCCATCGAGTCATCGGATTAAAAAAATCGGTTCCAGATGGTTCTGGTCGGGCGGGCTTGGATTGCGTAAATTTTTTCCGTTTACGACCGAACCCGACCGACCTATGCACATGTATAATTTTTTTTTATTTCATTAGGCACCTAGGAGGCTGGACCACTCATTTCATTTAATTTATTACTCATTCTTCTCTCTCTTTGTTAGTCTGACCGACCCAGTTCACTCATTTCCTTCTCCTAATCTCTTTCGTTTCGTCTCCCATAAATCCCTCATGGCCGCCGCTGTCTCTTCCTTCCCCTACCATCGCAGTCGCAGGCGAGCTCCCGCCTATCGCCGTTGCGTCTCCTCTCGCGTCCTGGCTCGCCTTTCTCCGCTCGCCTTGCATCTCCCTCGCCTAGCCATCGAAGTCGAAGTCGAAGCTCCATCCCATCACCGTCGAAGCTGGTCTCTCTCCCATCACCGTTGCAGCTCGCTCCCCTAGCCCCTCGCCGCTGCATGCGTCTGCTCCGAGCAACCCGTGAAGATTCACATCTATACCAGATCTGAGCTACAGAGGAGAAGAAACTTGCAGATCTATTAAAGTTTCAACCTTTTTGTGTAAAGTTGTTTTCTTTTGATTTTTGTCGTATGTTTTATGTCTTTTCTTCTGTGTTCACATTGATCTGTAAATCTGAAACTATTTCTTTGGCTGTCACTGATCTGGAACGATTTTTGTCATTGATCTGTCTTCTCCTCTTCCTACTCTTTCTTTTTCTTCTAAACCGTGTAAACTCGCCCGTTCACCCGCCGACCCGCCGACCCGCCATAACCGAGGGTACAAACGGTCGGGATTGGGTGACATATTTAGGGATTCGGTTTTCTTCGGATTGGGTTTTTTCGGCCCGAAACCGACCGAACCCGCCCGTTGTCCACCCCCAGTGACTTATATAAGGAGTTGTGATAATATGACACAACTTTTTGACACACATACCGTTTACACCGTATGTGACGCGCAGGAGGCATCACGGCACTGTGCGGCACTGTAGCAGGTCTCTTTTTTTTTTTTTTTTTTTTTAAATTTTAGTTTTTATTATAAAAAATAAAATTTTATTTATAAAAAAACCCATTCACCAGATAATGAACTGAAGTCACCAGATATTTGTACATGATTCACCACTTAACGAAAAATTTTATTTCTAAAAAAAAACCATTCACCAGATAATGAATTGAATTCACCAGATATTTGTACATGATTCACCAGATATTTGCATGTACTTAACTAAAAAATTTATTTCTCAAAAAAACCCATTCACCAGATAAATGAACTGAAATCACCAGATATTTGTACATGATTCACCACTTAACGAAAAATTTTATTTCTCAAAAAAAACCCATTCACCAGATAATGAACTGAAATCACCAGATATTTGTACATGATTCACCACTTAACGAAAAATTTTATTTCTCAAAAAAACCATTCACCAGATAATAAATTGAATTCACCAGATATTTGTACATGATTCACCAGATATTTGCACGTACTTAACTAAAAAAATTATTTCTCAAAAAAATCCATTCATCAGATAATGAACTGAATTCACCAGATATTTATACATGATTCACCGATTCACCACTTAACGAAAAATTTTATTTATCAAAAAATAACATTTAAAAAAAACCAAAACTTCAAAAAAAAAAAAAAACTACAGTGCCGCACAATGCAGCTACAGTGCCGCACTGTACAGCACTATATGGTGTAGGTGTAAAATTTTGTGTCAAGGAAACATTTCTCTTATATAAGATGGTCAGCTTACCATACTTTTCAACAAATTAAGAGGAAAGGACGATCTTGTCTTTGGATCCAAGTCAGAGGAGAAGCAACCAGGTTTGTTTGGTTTCATAAAACTGCAGAACTGACAGAATGGGTTCTATGCTTCTTGCGTCTTTTCCTGGAGCTTCTTCCACTACCACTGGTACGTAGGTCTCCTTTTTCATCACTGACACACCGGTTTCTTTCTGCTTCTTCAATCCATATTCTGAGATCCAGCAACTGATCAGTGCTTTCACTAAAATTGAAAGACAACGAAAAACAGTTGATGTAATTACATTACTACACAAAAATATTAAAATAATAAGAAAATCTTTTCTTTTCTTTTTTTTCAATGAGAGTACAATGGATAATTCAACCTATATACAATACAGTCCCGGGGCGGGTAGTAAAACTAGAAATTACGTAAAGATTTTATACATTAGGACAAAAACGTCAATCTAAGAAAGAAACAAATCCACATATTTAATAAGTTCAACAACATTAGATAAATCAACCTTTCCTGGTTTAAAAATAATTTTATTTCACTAAATCCAAATGGACCAAATGGTGTCAAACCAAGCAATCACTCAAACCTGTTTTAATTTCTTTAATCATGCTAATACCCAAAGTTAAATAAATGTCTTCATTTTCAAAAGGAAATGAAGAGCAACATCAAACTGCTTTTATTATAATTCACCTATTAAGCAACTGTCATCGTGAACTTTCACTCCTATTAAGTTGCTTTTATTATAATTCACCTTCAAACTCGACACCAACTCAAAACTTCTTTAAAGATGGATTTAAGCATCCACAAATTTTCTAGATTTACTTCTACAACAAGAAGAGCATCATGCGCGTATTGGAGATGTGAAACCACTATCATTTGACCCCACCTTAAAACCCTTGAGTTTATCAAAATGTCTTCCTTAGAAAGTTGCATGAATTGCATGTACACCATCAAGTACAAGGCATGATCAATGAGATTCTGAGAATAAAGATGGAAATGATTCTTGATCTTCTTTACCTCAAAAATACCTTCAACCCAAACATCTCCATAAAAAAAAAAGAGTAGAGATCTGACCAACCAAGGGTTGGTCATGTGATAAGCATCTTGCCCCTATAAGGAGTAGGACACAAGTTCGAATCCTAGTGGATATAGTACTCTAGTTGGGAGATTGCAAAAAACAATGGTTAATTCCTTGCTCAAAGCAACTAACCGATGATTAGTCCCTTAGCTGGTCCAAAGGGGCGAAGCATGTGAGGATACCCTGAGATGCTATTGGGGAGCCAAAAAAGAAGAAGAAGAAGAAGAAAAAGTAGAGATCCGGGGCCGTATGCTGTGTTTCCAGCTTCTCATTTTCATTTCTAGTTTTCATTAATTATTTAAAAATTGATACATTATTTTCATTCTATTTTTTTTTTATTTTCAAATATTTGTATCGAAAATAGTGAAAAAATGTATTTTTCATAAATTCACGTGCAAATCATTAAAAACAGGAAATAGAATAAAAAATTGTGTCAATTTTATAATTATTAATGAAAACAATAATAGAAAAACAAAGCAAACGGGGCAACGGGCATGAAAGATTGTAGAGTTAGCATCACCCTCCTTTATGGCTTTATCCACCTTGATCTAGATTTTTGGAATAAAAGATTTTCTTTTAGCGTCGCCTTCTGCCAAATATCAACGAATAGGGCTTTCTTAAATGGTCATAAAACAAATCTATATGATTATTAATGTGTGAAGCTAAGCATTTTTCTTTTTTTTCATTTATCTAAAGAGTTAATATATGATTACAAAATTCTTTCCATGTTTTTACTGTCTTGCGAAGATTGACATGAAAATATGATAACAACATTTTAACATCGTTTTTTTTTTTTACAAATAAAAATGCATAGAACCTTTTTTAAGGAAAAAATCACAAATTATTTTATTAAATTCCAACTTAGCATGTTTGCAGGTTTTTTTTTTTTTTTTTTTTAAGTTTGTATGCTATGTTTGAAATTCCTGGACATTTTTTTTATTATTTGTTTTCATAATCTTTGCTTAATAACATGAGAGCCATTGGTAGGTGGAAGTTGCTGGAGGAGTAAACAATCCGCCAAGAATTATTATGCAAGTATGTCTTATATATTCCTCTTCCCTTTCAATTTATATTTCTTTATAATAAGAAAATGAAAATTTCAATCTTGAATAATTATATATATATTTTTACACATGTTTACAGTTATAAAATTAGAGTGTCAACATGCAAAATTTCCAACAAGTCCAATTATAATTTGATGGTGGTGATTTCAATTATAATTTAGTAATAAAAACTATGAAAATATAAGATGACGAGTGTATACCTAGGATCAGTGGTTGAGCAGGCTACCTGCAAATAAATAAGTTCGGGGGCGGGTGTGGAATTTTTAATTAAAAAAAAAAAAAGGTAAAATCTTTGAAAGACTTAGGCAGGGAGCTAGAAAGCAAGCGATAATAGATGTGGCAAAATTGGTTGGGCTCGACGGGCAAATCTATTTAATTCACCATTTTTGACGAGTTGGGTTGAGGTCTCCAACCAATCAATATTCGATCTTTTTAACATGCTCAGTCTAACCTACCAAGAAAACGTGTTGTGGGTGAGGCAGGGCGGGTTGGTCCACCAACCTATTTTTTATATATAAAAAAATAATTATTTGTTCCAATTACTTTTTAGTTTACTTACCTATAAAGCCATTAGTTAGTTCATCCGGTTTAGTAATTATTTGTGTGTGTGTGTCTATATATATATATATATATATATATATATATATATATATATCCACCCATTAGAACTATAAATATTTGTATATGTAGTCCATATCGTTCAGTAAAATGTTTTGTGATATTTTAAATGATATTATTATAATAGTAATTTTGATTTCCCATTTTTTAATAATTTTTAAAATTTTGTTATATTTTGATGGGCCAACCCGGTTGCTAAATGGGGTGGATTGGGAGGTTCAACCCATTTTACCAAAATGGATCAACCCGTCCCGCCCTATTTTCGGTAGGTCAATGGCGAGTCAGGGCGAGTTGGGCTATTTTGCCTTCTCTAGATGCGGGATGAAAGGAAGAAAAGGTTGACAACTTTGCAAAATTTTATGTAACATGGACACACAAGGCAACTTTGAGTTGGACTTGAGTAAGACAAGTAATCACTTAATAAGGCATCCTAATAAGTAATGTTTTAAAGCCCTAGTTCAATGTTCAATGGTTCAATCGTGGTTGAATCATTGTCAAACAGGTGATAATTAAATATATATTTTTAAAATCATAGATTATATTAAATAAAGTTAAAATTAACATAAAATAGTCATATTATATAATTCATAAAATAAAAAATCAGCGAAGAATGATAAATAATAAAAATTCATGTATATGTATTTTTATAACTTATCAATGAACCTTTATTTGACTAATTTTTCTTTATAATCTAAAAATAAAAATTTCAAAATAAAAACAAAATTAAAAAAAAAAAGACCGATTCAAACCAGTTCCAACCATCGGTTTTTACTAGTTTTCATCGATTTTGAATCGGTTTGATCGGTTCTTGACCGATTCTCACAGATTCTAAAACCAGTCGGTTTTTCAGGTTCAGTCTGGTTTTCAAAAACAATGATAATAAGATAAGGCCACCTTTTTTCTTATTAAGCTTATATGCTTAATAGGATAAAAGACTATTTATGCACTGGTTTGCTTAGTTATTAACTTGGGCCAAAAGTGATATAATAAATAAATAAAAAAGTTGGTGATGTCACTTGTTGGACTCATTTGGTAAATTTTTAAAGTTGTTGGGTTGAAGAAATAAATTGTTTAAGTTGTAAAAAATAAATATGAATGATGTGTAATGATGGGACAACTTAAAATATATAAAAAGTAAAATAAAAAATGTGATGGACTGTAGCTCTAAAGTTTGATTTTCGAACTAAATTAAACTCAAATTAAAATAAAAATTAAAGAGACCATAACCAAAAAGTGATATATTTTTAAGATTAAAAAAATATTTAAACCTTATTTTATACACCTCACTTTATCTCTTTTTTTATTCTTTTTCCGTAATGTTACATGTTGTGACAGAAACTCAAAAA
Organism: Echinosophora koreensis; assembly: GCA_035048595.1. NCBI lineage: Eukaryota > Viridiplantae > Streptophyta > Magnoliopsida > Fabales > Fabaceae > Echinosophora > Echinosophora koreensis. The sequence goes on from JAPCYP010000004.1 coordinate 7,166,559, forward strand.
ATGATTAAAATATATAAAGATGAAGTATTCAAATTATTTGAGAAGTATTCGGTGTGATATAGGTATTCAGTTTCACTAAAATAACCATTTTAAAATATCAATAGTTTCTAAAAGGCAAAAACCTCCCAAAGCATGTACTATGTTGAGCCTCAGCTTAGCATTGCTCCTCAATCGTTTCTTACAAGAACTCTCTAGTGGCTCGCACTATTTTATCAATTAATTACTCTTTGATATACATTCGTATACATTTTTATATATTTTTCTCATTGATGGAATTGAGTCACTATGGGGCAAGTGTTCGGATGTATTATGACATAGCATTGATGCAATCAGCAGTCCTTTTTAATCTTCTAATGATGCAATCAGCAGTCCTTTTTAATCTTCTAAAACCTTTCCTGGATTTTGAATTAAAGTTATTTGATTTGAAGTTATGATTTTTTTTTTCACTTTATATAGCATAGAAGACATTATTATGTACTTTATTTCAAATCACGTGGGTAGTCATTAGTAGTACTATCTAGGAACCTACTGGTATTTCTATTTAGTTTTTTGAAAGTCTAAATTGCATTTTAAATGAGGAAATAATTTCTGTATTAATTTTTTGTATTCTAGGTTCTTACATAACAACTTTATGGCATAAAAATGGGAAAATCCAAAAAGAATATTGTGCAATGATGTATTCGCGGCATAATTTGAGGCAACATTACAAAGTCATCGAGAGAGGATCTGCGAGTCATGAATGTGAGAGAAAATATGTTGTGAATGCAATCTCTGAACAATCAATTGAATATGAACCCCAAGCTCGAGATCCAAAAAACATTTGGGACTCTATCAAAGATGGCTTCAATACTTTCTACAAGTTTACTAGGCCATATGCAACATTTGGTGCAGTTAAGTTAAATCTTTTCTACAATAAATCTTTAATTTGAACTAACTTGACTGTCCTAGTTAATTTAATTCATTTATATGAACCACTATTAAAAGGGATTACTTTGTTTGTTTAGGTAATGGGAGCAACTTCTATATCTTTCCTTGCCGTGGAGAAATTATCAGATTTATCTCCAGTATTTTTTATTGGCTTGTTACAGGTGATGTTTCAAATATGTTGGTTTTTGAAAATTTGGTGATGAAAAAAACCTTGCCTAGTAATGTTTCTACTTAATTTCCTTTGGCCATTTAAATGTCTAACTTTTATATTTGAAAATATATTTTGCACCTAGATCAATATTTTATTGTATCATATTCACTGTAGACTATATTGTGGATATATATATATGATTGTCAATAAAAGCTTTAATACACTATCATTTAATATTGCATTCATAATTATCAATGAGTTTATGATATTTTTCTAATGGGATTGTTTTTAAAGAGAGAAAGTAGAAGTATATTTATCTTTAGATCATTAAGTGGATTGAGATCATTATACACTTTATCATATCTATACTCTTACTTTCTCCCTTTAGAGACAAATTTACTTTAGAGAAGCCAGATTCTTATTAATAATTAAATAAAATGCCAAATTCGTTAAATAACATGACAATTCATGATTGAATATATAAGTATAAAGTATAATACTATTTTACACTAATTGTGTTCAAAATTAAATTCTCTTTTCTTTTTCATTATCTGATGTACCAAAACAAAAAAGTGTTTTCCCCTTCAAAATGCCTACTTACTTTTTTATAACGCATTTTCCCCTTTTAGAAATGTTTAACGTTATCCTATGTAACTGTATTGATGCTTTGTTTTCTATTTCAGGCTGTGGTAGTTGTCTTCTCAATGATCATTTTTATTTGTGGCTTGAATCAATTGTGTGATATTGAAATAGACAAGGTATATATGAAACTTATTAATAGAAATAAACAATCCAATTAGGTGATACATGTTTTTTATTTATTTATATATTTATGTTTCTTTTGGACTTCTGGGTTTTCTAGTAACAGTAGAATTTGGGTGAGAGTTGCCCCTTACTTATATACTATCCAATGCGGGACTCCAATGCACCCCCTCATGCCCATGACTGAACATCTGGCCCCTTACTTATATACTATCCAATGCGGGACTCCAATGCACCCCCTCATGCCCATGACTGAACATCTGGAGCGTGAAGTGTGCAGGACTAGATATCTGAGGGTGGCACACAACGGATCTCAGATAGGCTCTGATACCATCTTAGAATTTGGGTTTTGGCCTAACTCAACCCCAAAAGCTAGCTTGTAGGATGAGGGTTGCCCCTTACTTATAAGCACTCTTAAGGCTATATCACTATCCAATGTGGGACTCCAACAATGTAGAATTGTCTACTTTAAAAATGGAGACAATAAAGAGGATATTTAGGTATCTATATACAGTAGGTGAATACAACATATCTGTGTTTACATGCACATCGATCTTGAGCTGTTTATTTGATCTTGCCAACAAAACCTTGGTTTAATATAAATTTACAAGAATCCTCATACTTATTGGAGCAATGTCAAGATCGAAAACATATGAAACCTTTTATATCTTATACACTTTGTAGATGAGTTGTTTTATTATTGATATTTGCTAAATGTTTTACTGCAGATAAACAAGCCATATCTTCCGTTAGCATCTGGGAAATTGTCCTTCAGAACTGGTGTCATTATTACTGCATCATCTTTAATTTTGGTACCATATATAGAATTATCATTTTTGGCAACTTGAATAACCATAATGACTCCTGCTTGATTTTCCTCTAGTCCTTAATATAATTTTTTTTCCTATTTTTAAGGAACTGGTTATCTTGGTTATTAGTTAATTCTCCTTAGTGTAAATTAATTTGGACATATAAATAGTTATATTTACATCTTGTTTGATTTCCTCTTTTGTGATATTAGTTTTCCTCAGGCCAGAGAATGTTACAAACTTTGTTCTACTTTTAGTTAAAACGTGATCTTTCTAAACATTTTTCTATGTTTATATCCTCTTGTCTATGAGACTGCCTTTTGTCCTACCATCAATTTTGTTTTATTCATTTTGAGACTTGAGACTGAAATTTGATCTTTAGGAAAAACTTTGATATTTAGGTGTTTCTAAAGGTTATCAAAGTTCCACGCGAAATCTTTTCTCTTGAAGTTTGCGGTGATTTTATCAATAAAAGAATGCTCTTATCCATTCAAATCTTAGGATGGAATTTATGTTATTGCATATGGTTGTGCATAAATCCAATATCCTGGAAAATAAACTGATGCAACATGATCTGAGTGCTAAATATTTATGAGAGAGTATGATAGCAGTCACTTTTTGTGGTGACTTTTTCTAATGATATATTGTTCAAGAAAAACTATTTTATTTTATTTTACTTTTTCAGAAAACAAGATAAAGATTTTTAGAAGGTAGAATGAGGCTTAATTATCATTTTGGGTGCGTATGAGTAAGCAACTTAATCAATCACTTATTGAATTAATTTTTTTCAAATAAGCTGAAAACAACTTATTTTCATATGCTTGTCTGACAAGTTTATTGAAATAAGCTAAAAAGAGCTTATATAAATATTATAAACCATTTTCATAATCTATTTGTAGAAGTTTATTTTCATAAGCTCAAATATGTTCTTTATAAGCTCTTCGAATTACATCCTTTATTCTTTTTTACAGGGTTTAGGGTTTGCGTGGATTATTGGTTCATGGCCACTGTTTTGGACTCTTTGCATCGCTGCATTGCTTGCGGTTGCTAATGATGTTGATGTGAGTTCATTTGAATTGCATTTAAGTTTTTCTTTTATATATCATTGACAAAGACAAAAGAAATATTAGAGAATGTTTATAATTAATATGCGAGGTATTCTTGTTAAAGACAAAAAAATCTTTCATCCTCATTTTAGGGCATACTTATATAATGGTTATGAATTTAATTGTGTTCATATGTATTGAACATTGTGGCAACTTCTCCGAAGCACTTTTCCAAGGTTTTGGCTCATCGGGAATTAGTTGTACATAATGTTGTGGTGGTGGATAAAAAGATGAAAATGATTCTAATTTCTCCCCTTGATTATTCCTGTCAAAGTTTGGAGAATAAGCATTAGAGTATATATGAGTATCCGTGCTCATTCACCATTTTTTTATTTTATTTTTATAATCAACTCAAAACCAAATACAAAAGAGAACCACGGAGAGAAGGCATACTGTACAAACTATACTGCCATAAAGACCAGTATTTGTTTTACAAGAGTCAAACCCCAGAATTACAACAGTATCACACATAGTAAACTAAGCCAAATAACTATACAAGGCCTCATTTCCCAACTGAATTAAATCATGAGCAGCAGACCGATTTAGCTAGAATGAACCCAGAAAAAAAACCAGCGGCCATTTAGCCAATGTCATGACCGAAACTGATTGCAAACCCCACCAAAGATAAGTGCAGCCTTAATGATATAAAAGGCAGAAAAACCAGATTGCCAAAATAGTTGGATCCCTTAGATCACCCGAATTTAGATACCCTGCATCTCAATATCAGAAAAACCAGATTGCCAAGATAGTTAAGATAGATACCCTGCGTCTCAATACAGATACATTGCAGCTAAACAGAACAGTGTAGCAAAACATTGCAGTAGCAAAGCAGAAGCATACCAGGCACCCAATTTTCATAGCTGTTACTCACAGGACTTCATGCAAATTAAGGGAGCAATGCACCCATCTGAAAAGCAATAACTGCTGCCCTTACCTCTGAATTGAAACCAATTCCAAGCTCTGAACTTAATTAGTTCCAGCAGTTGACTTGCATCAAAAGACTCTTGATTAAATATGACACCGTTTCTAGATAGCCAAATTGACCAAGTAGTAGAGAACCAAACTACCATTCATAGCTTTGTAAGTCCTTTCCCTTTAACCATTCTTCTATGATGTAGGTAAAGTGCTTTCCCCTTACTGGCAGGACCACCTCAAACCCTGCCCATTTGTAAACCAGTTTCCAAAGTGAGATAGATTTGCTGCAGCCAAACAACAGATGGTCCAAAGTCTCTACCCCTTATAAAAAAAAAACACTTTAGCCCTTCCACCTCCTCAATAATTTTCCTCTTCCAAAGATTAAATCTAGAGGGTGCTCTATCCAGCAGAAGTTGCCACCCGAAAGCTAGGACCTTGGTAGGGATTATGTGTATCTAGAATTTTTTGAATAGCTCATCCTCTATAGGTCTGTTTGGTTCCAGCATGATCATCAAGCTGTTTGAAAGGGCAGTGTATGCTGATTTGCATGAGTATATGCCATCATTACTGTGCCTAAACCACCACTCATCAGAAACCCCCTCTTTAATTGCACATTTGAGAGTAGATCCAACAATTCTTGTACCAGGTTCTCTTCCCAGGTGAAGAGACATCTTCTCCATTGTAAAAACCAAGTCCAGTTATTATTCATCCATTCTCCCACATCAGCCACTTTTGCTTCCTGGTTGACTGACAATTAATGAATAAAGCCTTGGATATTTCAGTTTGAGACACACAGTATCCAGCCATGACTCGTTCCAAAAGCTCACATTCCTGTCATCAACCACCTTCTTAATTAATGCATCTTTGAACTAGCCCGGAGGCACCTGCCTTCCTATATCAATGCTACACAGATCTCTCCACCATACCAAAGTGGAAGAAGCAGGCTGATTGGACACAGTTGCAATGATACCCGAATTGCAAAGGCCATATCTATAATCCAGCACCTCGAACCACAGTGATTTTTCCCCTCTAGCAATTCTCCACAGCCACTTCCCCAGCAGAGACAAATTAAAAAGTTGAATGTCTTTTATTCCTAACCCACCACTTATTTTTGGTTTGCACACCTCGCTCCATTTAACCCAAGCTATCCTCTTCCTTTCGCAATTACCTCCCCATAAGAAGTTCTTTTGGATCGATATCAGCTTCGTTACCACTTTATTTGGAGCTTCCATGAAAGATAAGTAGTAAATTGGAAGATTCGAAAGTACCGAGTTTATAAGCGCTATCCTGCCTCCAAGTGAAAGATTCCTTCTTTTCCAGCTCGACAATCTACTCCTGAGTTTCTCCACCATGGGATTCCAAGACTCTGCATGTCTTGGGTTTGCACCTAAGGGAATTCCTAGGTAGTTGAATGGAACCATATTGATTTTGCAATTCAAAACCAGTGCTACAGCTTCAAGAAAATGCTCCTCCACATTCAAGCCAATGATATTGCTCTTTTGAAAATTTACTTTCAGACCCGATACAAGCTCGAAGCACCGAAGAATGGATTTAATGACCCACACATTTTGTTCAGTAGCCTCTCCAACTAACATTGAACCATCCACATACTGGAGATGGGATATCACTACATCCTCTTCTCCGAACCCAAACCCTTTAAATATTCCTTCCGACACTGCTTTGGAAACAAGCCCACTTAATCCTTCCGCCACCACTAGGAATAAGAATGAGGCTACGGATCTCCTTGTTTTAAACCTCTTTGTAAAGAAAATTCACCCGTAGGGCTTCCATTCACTAGAATCGACACCGAGCTAAATATACAAGTTCTTATCCAACCTCGCCATTTTGCACAGAAACCCAACCTCCGAAGCATATAATCTAAGAAGGACCAATCCACTGAATCGTAGGCTTTTTCGAAGTCAATTTTACACACTAGATAGCTCTTCATACTTCTTTTTGCATAATCTATGATCTCGTTCATCACCATTGAGTTGTATTTGAAGACCATGATATTCCCAATTCTTGTAGTCTCCCCAACACATTGCGCCTTCCAAATGTGTTGGCCTTGTGCTGTATACCTTGTCTAAACAAAACTCACAAGAAGTATAAAACAGAACAAAAATGTAAAAATTTAATGTAGAAAAATAACAATATAATTTAAAAGCAGAAAATAAATCATATATATATATGTATGTATGTATATAAAATGTCTAAACGAGTTACCTCCTTTGTTATTATTGATATTGACAGAACCGATCCCCGATAATGGTGCAAAAAACTTGGTGGAATCACATTAACTATATTGGGTCAAGGCGATGACCAATTATCACTTTGCAAATTAAACAACTACGAAAAATGTTAAGAACACACTCTTTATCACACTCCTCTTTAGCACACTCTCTATTATTGGGTGGATTACATGTGAGACCCATGCACCAAAACACATGGTCCTACACGAAATTCACCCAATAATAATGGGTGTGTTAAGAGGAGTGTTATGAAGAATGTGATGCTAGCATTGCTCAACAACTATTTAGATGTAAGGGTTGAAAAAAGAATTCAAGAAAATAAAAGAAGCGCAATGAAATGAATAATATTTTTAATTTTGGGTTTCTTTTTCTTTGGGACAAATAAACAGATACTTAGAAGACAAAAACTGAGATATATGAGCACCACGAGTCCGATTTCATTTAATTATGAATACGAGTACTTCAAAGACAAAACAGTACCCTTTGATTTATATATCTTTGATTTGGTTTTATAATCCTAATCACAATTTTCCCATTTTGAAAGGTCAAAGTTTCTAAATTAGTTATAACCCAAATTCTTCTGATGAAACAATCTTACCTAAACCCTATTAACAATCTCGATTCCTTAGTTCAAATTAACTGAGCAAGGTCATGAAACTTTATGGAATTTAAACAGAAACTACTCAAACTACGCAATTTGTTCCTAAATTAAATTCATTAATGGCATCATTTGCCATTAATATGTACTTCTCCTAATTAATCTCCCCTTTAGGAGGAAAACTATGTATATTGGAGTGGGATTCAAGACTTTGAGTTACAATTCATGGTATTAGGCAAGCCTTTTATAGAGTGAGAGTTTGTGCATAAAGTGAGAAAATGAAAGTATCCTTACCCTTTAATTATATCATGAATTAAGGTTATTATATTTTAGATTTAGATTAAATCAAGGGTGAATTCACCTTTATTTTTTTATTTTTACACAAGAAGAGTTTATTTCATCAAACAAATATGTTTGAGTTGTGATATTTGAACACAATTTTTTGACATTGTATGTGACACCGTATATGTTTATCTCTATCTCTCACTTACTTTTTAGGCTTAAATAAGCTTTTGGTTCCTAAAAAGTTTCGGTTTTTTTGGTTTTAGTCCTCTTACTTTTTTTTCATTGGTTTTCATTCCCACTTTTTCCAAAGTTTAGGAATTAGTCCCCGTCGTCAACCTATTCCGTTTTTTACTGACGTGGCTAACAGAATGCCACGTCAGCCACATGGCGTTAAGTTTGCCACGTCAGCAGGGACTATTTCCAAAAAAATTGAAAATATAAGGACTAAAACCAAAATTTGTGAATTTTGGAGGGACTAAAAACTTATTTTAACAAAAAAATATTCTCAGAGCAATAAAACTGGAATAAGAAATTACCTTGATACCCTTGAGTACTAGAAATCATACCAGATGAAGGGATTTGTCAATTTAAAACTTGTGGTCCTAATGTATGATTTCTTTATATTTTCTAGCCAAATTTTGGAGCAATTTTCAGACAAAAATAAGAAATTACCTCAGTACCCTTCATTACTAGATATATCACACAAAATGAAAGAATTTAACAATTTTAACCATGTGGTCCATAATGTATGAATTTGTTTCTATTTTCTTCCCAAATTTCATAACAAGTCGTGCAGGAAAAGGAAATTAGCTCGGTATCCCTGTACTAAAAATCATACCAGGTGAAAGAATTTGACAATTTAAACCATGACAATACTTGGCTAGAAAATATAAACAAATCATATATTAGAGCCATAGGTTTCAAATTTGTTGAAACCAAAGTGGTTTTGGTTAAATAATCTCTTAAGTTTTGATGTTAATAAAAAGGTTAAATTTGTATGGCAAAGTTGTGTTAAAAGACCTAACTCATCTATTCTAGCTTGCAGAATTGTCCTAAGTATAGCTAGACGAGGAAACTGGGTATAAGTTTTTTAAAATAGCTTTAAGAGAATATTCGAGGATATCAAGGTAATTTCTTGTCCCTGTACAACTTGGTGTGAAAAATGGCTGAAAAATAGTTTTTTTTGTTAAAATAAGTTTTTAGTACCTCCAAAGTTAAAAAATTTTGGTTTTAGTCCCTATATTTTCAAGTTTTTTAGAAATAGTCCCTGCTGACGTGGCAAACTTAACTCCACGTGAATGATGTGGCATTGCTGACGTGGCCTTCGTTAGCCACGTCAGCAGATAACGGAGTGGAATTGACGACGGGGACTAATTCCTAAACTTTGGAAAAAATAAGGATGAAAATCTATTAAAAAAAAGTAAGAGGACTAAAACAAAAAAACGTGAACTTTTCAGGGACCAAAAACTTATTTAAGCCTACTTTTTATCTTTTTGTATACACGCTTCTCAAAAATACACTAAAAAAACAAAGGAGACACTAAATTAATGGTGTCCCAATTTGTTGTACAAAAATTATTATTCAATATGTTTATCAGTTGTTTCAACTAGTAAATTACTAATAAAAATACGAAAATGTTATTTTGACAACTGATTTCAACACCGTATGGACAATATAAAGTACGATTTTTTATATTTCATTTTTTCTGTTTCTAATTAGTAATTTTCTCCAGTAAAAGAATTAGTAATTTTCCACTCCTTTTTTTTTGGTCAAAATTTTCATTCCACTCTCTGCTACTGTCATTTGACCCCGTCCTTCTTCCCACCTCCCAATCTCCCTCTCTTGTCGTCCTCTCACATGCTCATGCATTTTTCGATCATGAACTCCTGCATTTTTTATTACTGTGCGGTCTATACACATGGTGGCTGCCACTCCCACACCATCACCGCCCACCCATCCACTCCCCTCCGCTCCCGCCAACGCCATCATCGACGCCCTCTACGCTCACCTCCCCATCTCGGCGCCTCCGGTTACGAGTCTCTCTTCATCGCCATCCACCAACGCAGGCTCCGATTTCCCCTCTTTCCCCTCAGCACCTTGTTAACTTAGTTTCCCTTGTTGCAGATACGGCAAAGAATAAACAAAGAAGAGGGGGATATAATCTTATCATATAAACAGAGAAAAGAAGTTTACCAAAAAAAAAAAAAAATTAGAAACAGAGACAAGAAAGATGTAACATAGCGTTGAGAGTAAAAGGAAGACTTTTTTTTTTTTTATGAGATAATAAAAGAAAGATGTGGAATGTGATTATGGAGCAAAAAATACTGGTATATGAATATATGATAGAAATAACTTACGTAGTTACGGGAAAGAGGGAAAGAAGAGGGCCCACTTTAACTTAAAGATAAAAAAAAGAAAGAAACGGATTACGATGTACATACTTTTGGTTGTCAAAATAGTGACACTGTTAAATATATCCACATGTGCTATTCACCGATTTTGTTGGTAATTCAATCTTGGTTACCCGGACAATTAACCTCATGTTCCTTTTTTTTTTAAACAAATTTTTTTTGATAATCCAAACCCCTGTATTTTTCCACCTGTAATAATTTTTTATTTTTTGAAACAATTAACCTGATCATGTCTATATGATAGATTTTACTCAACCTATGAGCCTGCCAGGCCCAATATTTATATGTAGTATGTGGATTTTTAAAGACCCTCGCTCAATCTTTTTTAAAATTCTCATATTTGGAATATTTATTTGATGGTGACTACATTATTGATGGTTCGTTGTCTCTGAAAAATTTCCAGTTGCCCTTGTTGAGATGGAAGAAATATGGACTACTTTCAACGGCAAACAATGCAACTAGTATGGGAGTAGTGTCGCCACTTGGATATTTTCTTCACATGCAGGTTTTGTCATACTGAATTATGTTTTTTTTGTTGTTGTGAAATACTGAATTGTGCTCTTTAAAGACGTATTGTTGGATGCATTAGCGTTTTACTCATAACAATTTCTTATTTACAACAAGTTGTACAAATTACATATTTCTTATTTACACCAAGTTGATCATAAATTGAAGTTCAACACTTATTGCAAAAACTACGAAATATGTTGACAATTATGAGGTGCATATGAAAAATGTGTGCATCAGTCAAATAAAATGAAAAATGTGTGCACGATATGCAAAATATAAGAGACTTTTTTCTAAAAAAATTAGTAAACTAAAACTATTTTTGAAATGATGTTTTCAAACAAATTTTTTCCTTCTTCTATTCTAAAAAAATAGTTTTTAAAAAATTACTTTAAAAATAGTTTTCAAAAACAAAAAAACTAAAACACAATCAAACATGACCCTATTTCCTTTGTTTCCAGTTTCTTGTTTTCAGATATAATTACAAAATTGTCACTTTGTTTCTTGTACAAATTTTTGAAAATAAGAAACAGAATGAAAACAAAGTAACAATTTTATAATATTTTTATTATAATTATTTTTGAAATCAGGAAACTGGAAATAAACCAAACAGACCCTAATTATTTTTTAAAACACGAAATAAAAACAACAATCTGCAAGAAAGCAAACTGACCCTAAATAGGCTACAAAGGAAGCATATATATGACATGCTTGTCTCGCAAGTTATTGTGACTTATAAGTACTTGAATGAAGTCATTAGAGGCATGCGGACTAAGCAGAAGAGTTGACGAGAAATTATGAGTAACGTGAAGTAGAGTTCATAATTTTGTTCCAAAAATTTGTTGACGAGGTTTTACAACTTTATCCTTAAAAGTTGAATTGACCGAGGGTTTGCAACTTTGTCCTTATTCTTTGAAGGATGCATTAAAGAGGGTTTATAATGTACCCATGCAAAAGTTGTATTGTATTGTTTATAGTAATATACTTCCCTTCTTATCTTACGCTGAAACGTGTTAAATTTGTAGTGATTCCTATGACGCCCCCAATTACTAACATTTATCAAAGTATATGTAAAAGAGATGGGATATTCCTCAACATATAGTGTTGTTGTTGTGATGATAATTAACAAGCATTGCATGTGTTTCACAAGTTTGTCTTATTTTCTTACCTTATGAATCTACCTTCCATGGGTTCCTAACGTTTTCTTGTTGCTAATACATGTTAAAATGTCCAGACCTATGTGTTCAAGAGGCCAGCTACCTTTCCAAGACAACTGATTTTTTGTATTGCAGCCTTTAGTCTTATCTCTTTAGTTATAGGATTGTTCAAGGTAAAAACTTACAATTTCTTAAAATAAGCTTTTGTTTTTTGACATCAAACTTTAGATGTGCTCCAATTGAAAAATCTTTTGCTTGATTTTATATAGGATTTACCTGACATGGAAGGCGATAAAAATTTTGGCATCCAATCTTTGTCATTACGTTTGGGTCAGAAGCGGGTATATTCCTCTCATTCAATAATTCAATAGTTGTACTATAATGTAACTTTGGTTGTACCTAATTAATCGTTGCCAGGTATTTTGGATTTGTATTTCACTTCTTCAAATGACTTATGGAGTTGCCATTGTGGCGGGAGCATCATCTCCTTTCCTGTGGAGCAAAATTTTCATGGTAATATGCATTTATAATCTAGGTTATAGTTATGTGCTTGCACTATCCTTTCTTCCTCTTAAGTACGTAGTTATAATTTTTGTGTGCTGGGGATGAGGAATAGGAGTGTGAGTTTAATTAATTTTTTTTTTCTCGATAATTCATAATTTCATTAATAATCGTCTAGCTATAACATTACAATGAGGAGCTCTACCCACCTTCTATGAAGGGTTGCAGAGCACACACTCTATCATTTGGTAACAAGCTAGACAAAAAAAAAAGATACACAACCTGTTCTGAGTACAAGTGCCCCATACCAGAGAATACAAACACCATAAGTTCAAAACAACCCATAAAGAACATCCTTGTCAGTAAGCACAAACCAACAATACATCACAAAAGAAAATCAATCAACATCAGAAACCATAAAACACCAGCATCTTCAAGCTTTTCTAACAAGCACAAGTCCCAGGCTTCCACTCCTGACTGAGACAGAAAGCTATATCTCCATATATCATGCACCAGAGTCACCTCCAAAGTTGAAAAGAGTAGGACACCAGCCTGTCATGTTATGGTGTGATGCTCTTCCCTCTTGATGCATTCAAAACTGGCTCTATACCTTTGAAAATAATTTACAGCAAAAACTCTATTAATTCTAGCAAAACACAACACCAAATAAAGCTTTAAGTATCAAAATAAAAACAAATTTAATACAAACTCCTGTATCAGTTCCTTTATGAGAGCCATTTAATCTTCCATACTCCTGTTTATAGTTTCAGAGTATAACACCAAGATAGCCATTAAAGAAAAGTAACAGTTTGCCTCCTATCATCATATGCATCTACACTCAAGACATTTACCAGCTTCTTTTTTCAAACATTGTCACAGGTCCTACAATCTCCAGTATAGTTGTAACATCCCTGGCTGCTTTATGGATTGACGACTGTCCCCACAAACCAATACGGGTTTTTTCAGTATGCTTTGTCCTCACTCACACGCTTCCTGGAAAACTTCCCAGGAGGTCACCTGTAACACCCCCCCGGGTATTACTACGTAACACATGCGGAAGTAAATTAAAAAGATAATTTGCTGGTTGCTTTCGGAAAATTGTTTTCTTTTAAGTCAGAAAACTGGGGTATAAAATTTTTTCTTTAAGGATAACTCTGAAATCCATAATACATACATTTAAAACGTAAAGTCACATTCTAACAAAGTTATCATGACATACAACATTTCTCTAAGTTTCCATTTTCGAAAGAAAAAGTTTAAACTACAGATGGATGTATATAACACTACATTTACCGACCTCTTCATATATACAACCCAACTCAGACTCCTAAGCTGGTCATTCTATCAAATATTCATTGGAGAGACCCCCGTGGCCATCCCCCAATCAGAATACTTTCCCAACCTCTAACACTAGGTCTTCAAGTGACTTAGAAAGACTCCTCTACAACATCGGTACTAGAGTACCAAGGTACTACAGCAAAACCCGAAGAGATCTGATATAACTGTAAGAGTGAGACACCGGCAAATGGATATATCATACAACCACCATATACATGATACATACAACACATTGGCATATTAGCATTTAAGCATTATTCATAGATAAAACAACAAGTGTTATATCAGTGGGTCTCATACCCGAATCAATCAGTTTTATAAAGATAATGCATGACACTTCAATCATCAGGCTCTAAACTTAATCTCCGTAGATCCCAACATCCTCAAAATGAGTTGATCAGGCTCGATACACCGTCTCATTGGCTAGCTAAGCACAACGATAATACACCGTCTCATTGGCCATTTAGGCACAACGATTATGCACACCGTCTCATTGTCCATTTAGGCACAACGATACACGTACACCATCTCATTGTCCATTTTAAGAACAACGATAATACACCGTCACATGATACCTTTCCTGTTAAGGTCTCACGTTAAAACCACGTCGGGCACGTCTGCCGTAAATGCAAATGTAAAACATTTAGTTCTCGATGTTTTCTTTGTGTTCATTCTCATTCGTTGTCGAAGCTCAAAGGTTAGTGACTATTCATAAATTTCATCATCACCTGAAAATTAATAACACAGGATGCGCAGTCCGAGTACTCAATCACAACACCTTAGACCGATGCCGCAGTCGAGGTTTGTGGTCATAGAAATCATTTATGATTTTATCCATGTTTTATCCTAACATGATAAGGACTCCTAGTCCGCAGCAATGAAATCAAGACGCACAGTCCTCAATTCCGAGATTTGGACTCTTAGCCCATAACACCATGGTTAGGACCCTTGGACCATAATTCTTGACACGGATCCTAGATCACGTGCATACCACGGAAAACTAGAGCGACGTCTCGCGACTAGATTCCTATTCACATGTGCTTACTTTTCGCTCGGTGAAAATCAAATCCAAAACAAAACCTCGGTCACTTATCCAAGTAACCGGAACGTTTCCAAATCATTTAGGAGAAAATCCTTTTCCTTTGCAAAATCTTTTATAAAGCAATTAGGAAATTCGTTTGTTTTTGAAATCCTTGATGGAATAAAGTCAAATATTTTCAAAGGGTTTTTCTTTCATAAAACACATAGTTCGAAAAAGGTTTTCTCTCGTACAAAACTTTAGATCATGAAAGGGTAGTTTCCGCTGACTTAAAATCACTTCAACATTTCTTTTAAAAACAAGAATCTTATTCTTTTTGAAGTAAGCACTTTAAACACAAAACTTTTATAAATGAACCCAATACTTTCAAAGTTCTATTCAAGGCTTTTTAAGGCTTTTAATCCTTATAATCATTGAGCACAGACTCAAGTCCGGCTTCTCAAACTTCAATCAACAGTAATATATCTCAAACAGTAATATCACAGTTAATGACAGTTCATCACATATATATAATTCACAATACTTTAAAGCAAGTAATAATCAACTTCAAGTAATAATCACAATAGTTCAAGTAAACAAGTCATTCAAGTATTGGCTCCATATCATAATAATATTCAAATCACTCAAGTTAAACACATACACACATGCATATAGTCATTGAATATCCCTAGGCAATCCCCTCCTACCTTCCGTGAAAGTAAAGAGGTTAGATGCTTGAATAGAAGTACCGCGAACATCCTCGCTTTCTCCGCGATAGAAGTCTAAGGTTATAAACACAAGATCACAAGTTAAAATCAACCAAGAACACTAAACCACAAGGTATTAGGTTCGGCTAAGACAATAAATTAGGGTTAGAGATCCCCGAAAATTATACAACTCATGGATTTATGATCCTCAAGTGTTGGGAGTTCATAAACAATGATCATTTAACAAGGTTGAATTAAAATCCCACTAAGTTATAAACTTAGGGTATTCAGCCAAGGCTATTAAAATAGGCTAGCATTCTCTAAACTTTCCAATCTCTTAGGTCTAGCATCCACACATAGTAAGGAGCTCAAAACCATGATCATTTTGGAAAATGAAAAACAAAGTATCCTAGGTCCATAACCTTCTAGGTTTGGCCTTCATAGGATTTATAGGCTAAAAATCTCTAAACTTTCCAATCTCTTAGACTTAGCATCCAAATATCTTATGGAGCTCAAGTCCATGATCATTTTTGGAAAACAATGGAAACTTAAACATTCCAATCTCTTAGACTTAGCATCCAAATATCTTATGGAGCTCAAGCCCATGATCATTTTGGAAAATAAGAAATAACACATCCTAGGTTCAATAACATAGAATAAACAAGTTATAAATCCTTAAACTTTCCAATCTCTTAGACTTAGCATCCTTGTATATTAAGGAGCTTTAGTCCATGATCATTTTGGAAAATGAACAATAACACATCCTAGGTTCAATAACATAGAATAAACAAGTTAGAAATCTTTAAACTTTCCAATCTCTTAGACTTAGCATCCTTCTATATTAAGGTGCTTTATTCCATGATCATTTTGGAAAATGAAACTCAAACATCCTTGCTCTAAAACATTTAAGTTTCGGCCTACATAGGATAATGAGGAAAAGTTCTTTGTTTGATAAAAACTTTTAAGCATCACCATGTATTAAGAGTTCTAAACCCATGATCATAGTTGAAAAGGTGAAACAAGCATCCTAAGCCTCAAAACCTCACATGGTTTGGCCATCATAGGACAACAAGCTATCAAACCTTCCAACATTAAAGACTTTAAGATCAAGAGGTATCTAGAATCTCAAACACATCATCATTTAACAAAAGTTGAAACAAAAACCTCGTAGGCCACATATGCATAGCTTCGGCCTTCATAGGAAGAGATAGGTAGAGATTTTTGTTTTACACAACCTCTTAGTATGTGAAAATATAAGTTAATACAAGACTATAGAAAGTGGTTTCAACTCAAAATGAGTTTTCTACCATTTTAGAGAGATTTTAGAAGTTTAAAGCACATAAAGAACATATAAAGTAAACTATGAAATAAAAAGAGAAACTTGCAAAAAGATTCATATGAGAGCATTACCCTTAGTACAAGGAAGAACTTTAATGAAGAACTCAAGTGGAAAAGACTAATAAAAATGGAAGCTTTAAGTGTTTGAAAAAAAAGAAGAAATGGAAGAAGTATGAAGATGGAGGAAGAAAATGAGAGAATGAAGATGAGTGATGATTATATACAGGAGGGAGAGGGGAGCACGAAATTTTGGAGAGAGAATGAGCTTGGAGAGCAAGTTTTGTCTTTAAGACTTGTTTGGTTGAAGAGGAAAGAGAAAAATAGGTTTTTAGAATATAATATGATATAATTTGAAAAGTGTGATGATTACACTTTTGGAGTGTGTCATAAACCTTTCCCATCATGTCTCCTCAAGTCACTTCATTCCTTTTGTGTTCCCTCTTCTGCTCCATTATGCAACCGATCGCACTTCCGATCATATTTTCCGAAGATTTCGCCCGAGAAATATATATAATATTTGGCCCCGAACAAGAATTCCCGAAAAATACCAAACCCACACAAAACATAAAAAAAAAAACATCAACCGTCTCGTTCACTGGTCAAAATTCGGTTTCCTGCTTAGTAAACTGGTACTGGCAGTGAACACGCAGACCGGCTTCCGTCTGAGTTTTCAACCGAAAATTTTACCATGACTTCGTATGATATAACAACACAAGAAAATGATTTTAGTTTAATTAAAATCATCCCCTGAGTTTAATCTAAAATAAACACATTTAAATATGTATTTACTGCTACAGAAAGTATAGGAAAAACAGGGTGTTACATCACCCATCCCAGAATTGCTCCAAGTCAAGCACGCTTAACTGTGGAGTTCTTAAGTGGTAGGCTACTGAAAAGAAGATGCATCTTGTTAGTATAGGTAGTACCAATCAATTCATATAAGCCATCCTCAACTGTATAGTCCCATACCTACACAGTCTCAGGATCCCTCTCATTCCGGTGTGTAATCGGTTCATTCATGTCCCTCTGCCTAGAAGCCTGCCAGGAGCCGTTCCTTGTCCGTGCCTTCTTGCACCAGCGACCACTCCACGCCCTCGTCAGCCCCGGGTGTCACAATAGTAATTTCACAGCCACATTATCCATCTACCTTGTAATAGAGATCCCTCCTTTGCAAGAGAATCCGCAATCGCATTTGCCTCCTTATTTATATGCACAAAGTTAACATTTTTCAGGACAAGAAGGATATTTTTCAATTTATTACAGTAAAAGCGCAGATCCCAGGGACACTCTCCCTACTTTTTAACCCAAGCTAGAGCATTTCTTGAATCTGATTCTAGGATAATCTCCATTCCTTTAATTCATTCTTGTTGTAAAGACATTACAAATGCAAAGATTATGGCCATAAGCTCTGCCTCATTTGAGTCCTTTACACCTACTGAGGTTGCAAACATTGCTAGAATATTTCCTTGATCATTCCTAAGTACCCTTCCAATCCTTGCAATCCTATTTATAGCTGTTGAAATTGTGAGTTGCCAATAAGAGTTTATCTGCAATCCTATTTACACTTCTCTTCCTTCTTATGTTGCATCTTTATCCAATTTAGCAATTGTTTGTTTTCAGTCATGCATGTCTTCTGAAGTTCTGAATTATGGTGTTACATATTTTCATTAATATTATACCAGCTTGTGAAATTAGGAAATGTTTTCCTATGAAAGCAATTTCTTTGTTACATCATAGACTATCCTGACTTAACATATAGGTATGCTCTTGATATCAGTCTTAGATAAAATGGCTCTTTTCATCAGGGAAAAAGAAGAAGAAGATAAAATGGCTCTTTCTAGGAGGCATCAATTCTGGAGAAAGCTTAGGCTACTCCATAAATGTTCAAATTAACGCTTCTATCATTATACAGATTGATAACAATTGAATGCAAACTTATTTTATCATTTTAGCAAAGTTTGAAATTTATTCTCACATTTAATATTATAGGTTCTGGGACATTCCATTCTTTCTTCAGTCCTCTGGTATAATGCCAAATCTCTAGATCTGAAGAGCAATGCTTCCCTACAAACCTTCTACATGTTCATCTGGAAGGTACTACCTAATTTATTTATAAACTATTTATAATTTGTAAATTTGATTTTTAGGGATAATATACAATTTTCTTAATAATGAACTTAGACATTAAAACAATTATTGAAAAGAAATAGCTATATGATTTCTTTCCTTTTTTTTTTTCGATAACAATCAATTTATTAAAAATATCTAGCTTTAGCATCACAAGTGATCACTCTTCCCACCTTCCAGGAAGGGTTGAAGAGGACCACTGGCTTCCATTTGAAATGTTGCAGTACATTAGATACAATGAAATTCAACTTAAAAAAAATTTATGTTTTTATGTAGAATTATTATGTCATTATCAAATTCACATAACATGCCATTCTTTTCATGCATGCGTTTATACTTGATAGTTTTCATTGGATGCAACATAAATAGAAGGGACCAACCCAGTTCCCTTATAGACCTCGACTTTTTAGAGCTCAGTGGTACCTAGTTTCTAGTGGCTGAATTCTAGGGATTATGCTGCTTAAATGGCCAAAGAGAAAAAGAGGGGTGGTGGTGGTGCTCTTTGTATTTGATCATTAAAAGTAAAACAAAAGCTTGTGTGTCCTTAGAAAATTAATGAACTATTTTTATCTCGTGAAAATTTTAACACTGTCTAAAACTAGAGCAGGGCACACAAAGACTTAATACATTAAAGAGGGTCCCAAAAAAAAAAAAAAAAAAAAAAACCTCTCTTAGCTTTGGAGGTGCTAAAATTTTCCAAAAGTGCCTAAAATATAGTCATATTTGTTGCTACTTAAACGGTTCTATAGAATAGAATATGCAGAATATGTAGTAAAAGAACTGGAACTATCACAAGAGCAAATCCACTCATATATCATTAATTAAGTTAACTGAGATCATTCTTCCTTGGAAAAAGAGTCCTTCTCCATTTTAAAATCCATATCCAGCTGTCATCCTTCCATTAACCCATATCAGAAATCAATGCATGTTTATCAGTTGAAACAAGAAATAATATTTGCTAGAACATGATACAATTACCATCACCCAATTTCTTCTTTATTCCCCTTTGAAACTAACCAATGTTACATATATCTCTCACCCAACAGGTCAAATTTGTTGAGTTCCAACCCCTGCTTAAGTCAAGGGAAGTGAACCAATCATTCCCATATATTGATCTTAACACAACCAAAAACCTTTTGGTTCCTTCAATAGTCTCCATCTTGCTAAAAGACTTTGATTAGATCATTCAAGACTTTTAATTCTCAATCCATTATCACGTTTCGGCCTACATACATCTGCCCAACTAACCCATGCTATTTTCATCCTCTCCTAACCACCTCCCCACTAAAAAAATCTCTCTAAATTTGAGAAAGAATATTAGCTCCCTTTTTGGCATCTTGAGAAAAGAAAGAAAATAAATTGGGAGACAAAACAATACTAACTTAACAAGAGTAATCTTTCCTCCCAATGATAGAAACTTACTTTTTCAAGCGGAGAGACTTCTCCTCATAGTATCAATAATTGGCTACCATGTTTGCAGCTTTCTTGTATTTGCCCCAATAAGGAGGCCTAAACATTTAAAAGGTAAATAACTCACTTTACAATTAAGAAACTCCGTAGCAGAAGATAGAAACACATCGCCTACATTAATCCCAATGAAGCTGCTCTTATGACAATTAATTTTCATCCTTGAAGCTAACTCAAAATATCTTTTAGGACTGTTTGCAAAGTCCATAGGTTTTGTGAGGTTGAATTCCCAACTAATAAAGTATTGTCCGCCTATTGTAAATGTGAGATTTCAACCTGAGACCTGTTCTAATATTAAACAACAAAACTTATTAATAACAACATTACATAGAAGACCACTTGCCACCATCAAAAGAAGGAAAGAAGCTAATGGAACACCCCCAAGACCTTATGTAACTTTACCTCATCAACCAAATCATAACATTTTTTTTAAATCCACTTTTAAAATTATACGGTCCTTCCCCCACTTTTTTTTTTTTTTTGCCGAATCTACAACCTCATTAATTTTAATAGCACCATCCAATATTTGTCTATTTGGCATAAATGTTGATTGGTTGTTAGAAATAATCAAATTCAAAGCACTTCTTAATCTTCTAGCAACAACTTTGAAATAATATTGTACAAACAACTAATAAGAGAGATAGGGTGGAAATCACTAACCTTATAATGATTTAGAGATTCAGGAATAAAGGCCATAAAAGATGAAGTAAGATCTTAGATCTATGGGCAATTTAGCTCCATATGTCACTTTTGAATAAATCCCATAACCTATTTATAAAACTAAAGTTGAAACCATTCGGACCAGGACTCTTAGTCCCTTCACAACTCCAAACAACTTCTTCAAGATCTTTCATGATAAATGAATTTGAAATCCTATCAATATCTCCATTCGACAATTTCTTAAATGGTATACCATCCAGCACTAGGCGCAACGAATTTACTTAATAAAATAATCGAGCAAAGTGGTTCTTCACTACATCCTTCACTTCTTCAACACCCTCATACCAACCTCATCTCCTTCTCAAATCCACCTTATTATTATGATCCTAGAGGCCCATGACTCAGCTAATTCTAGAAGGATCTATTATATATTTGTTAGTTTGTTATAGTTGGGATAATTAGTGAATGTGTTATAGTGTAGCCAAATTCAACAACTGCAATTTCGCCCTAGGTCCACTCCACCACCCCCAACCATGGCGATAATGTCACCGAGGTCGTCACTGATCTGGTTCCACTGCCTCCTAGAACCCTCGCACCTGAACCTTCATTTGATTCTCAATCGAGGACCTCATGGCGGAAAGACCAACATCGCGATGATAGAATTGATGCTCTATTCCCTTCTGCAACCACCATGTCGTCACCGGATAAGACGACTATGAAAATTATCTCTTCAACGCCACCACCAAACATCGTTTTTCACACGTTGTTTTTTTTGTTTGACATGGGCAGTCGCGGTAGTATTGTGGCAACAGGGGCTAGGGGTGAGCGCGTACTACCCCCCGAACCGCCAGTTCTGGATGGGTCCGCGGAGGAGGATTGGCCACTCGCGGTTGAGATTCTAGGCGCCCAAACAACAAAGACGGTTGTTTGCGATGAGCGGGTACTGCCGGCCGTCGGAGCCACTAGAGTCGGATGCGACCATGGAGGAAGGTGGGTCGAGTTACGGCCTGGGCTAGCTGCAGTTGCCAACAACAGCTGAGGAATCACATGCAAGTGGGAGGAAGATGGAGGCTATGACAGGAGGGTCATCACATCAATTTGGTCAAACATTTGACCTATTGGGCCAGGCCCAATTTGGTGGAAAGAAGTTGTGGGTTAGCATAAGGGTTGTTGAGTGTGCATGGGTTGCTCATATTTCATTTAGGCTCTGTTTGACAAGTCCAATAAGCTAGCTTATAGCTTATTTGTCTAGCTTATAGACTTATTTGACTGAAGTAGAGGTGTTTGGTAAACAAGCTTATCTCATTAGCTTATAGCGTTTCTTCATAAGCTAATTTATTTAGCTTATGGCTAGTAGCTTATAGCTTATCGACTTTTCTCTCATTTTTACCCCCATTCATTTAATGAATTTCTCACTTTACCATGATGTGATCTAGCATTGATCACCAACTTGATAGTACCTTTCTTTGATCAAATTGTTTAAGACTTCAAGATCAACAACAAATCAAGAACACAATTCAATAAACTTGATCTTCAAGTGAAGAACCAAGAGAAACAAAAGGAGTAGAAGAGAAGAACAATTGATATATGACTAGAAAGTAAATTGGAAGAAGTCAATTGCAAGAATTAAAGTGCAAGAATTAAAGAACAAAAGTAGAAAATGGAATAGGAAGAAGAGGAGGGGAATGGCGCCACAAATACGTTCTTCTTGGAGAAGAAGATTGAATTTGATAAGCCAAAGGAGGATTCACCACTTGAATATGGAAATTCAAGATAAGAATCAATGGTTCAACTCATGAACCAAGAAGTGGAGAACTCTCAACTCTCTCTAGAAATCTCAAGTGTGAGAAAACTTATCAATTGTATTCAAACTTGCAAAACGAATTACATGAAGCCTATTTATAGATGATCAAAGTGCTCATCCTCCTACTTGGTGCAAGGTACGTAGCGCCTCTTTCACCCTCAACCTAAGTGTGGGCTTTGATTTGGGCCTAATGTTTCCTACTCCTATGCCATGTTGGCCTAATGGCCCAATAGGCCCAAATCCTAAAATTTTCCTAAGTGCTTTTTGAATAAGCACTTTTATTACATAAAGTCTACTCTATATAAGGGTCCTAATCCCTACCTTTATTACATGAACTCTACTCTATACAAGGTCCTAGGCCCTATCCCTAACTAGGTGGTCAATGGCTCAATGCATAAGAGGTTCAAGATAAAACCCTCTTCATAAGGTTGCCTATAAGTCAAGCCATTGACCACCACCTTCTTCAGTGTGTCTTGGACTCTTCTGAGCCTTGCCTTTGTCATGGGTCCATGTAGGTTTTCAATGCTAGGTCCTTGGCTTTGTGTGTCCATGCTCATATCATACCATGCCTATCATAAATATGTCCTTTTATGTCATTTTATATTTATAAGCTAGTTCAACCTCTAATTTTACCAAACACTTCAAATTCAATCAGCTAGCTTTCAACTATCAGCTAAAAATTAGCATATCAGCTATCAGCTAGCTTATCAGCTATAAGCTAGCTTATCAGCTATTTTTGCCAAACAGAGCCTTAGTATTGGGTTTTTCAATATTGGGCCACAATTATTAATTCTTCCACAACCCAAACAACATATGTTCAGCTTTTCAGTGAGCATTGTCAAATGGCAACAATGGGACCCCGGTGGACATTTGACTATGTCTACAGATGTTAGTTCATCCCAGTTCAAGTAGTGGGACCCAGGAAAATTTGTTTCAGGGTCAATTTATACAACCTTCGGGACAAGGTTGATCTTGATGGGATGGGTATTGTTATGATCCTAGAGTCTTATGACTCAACTAATTCAAGAATGATCTATTATATATTTATTAGTTTGTTATAGTTGGGATAATTAGTGAGTGTGTTATTGTGTAGCTGCCTTATTGTGTGCATGCAACTGCTCTATATAAACATTGTATGTCCTCATGATTGTAATTAATGAATGAAGAAACTAGTCCCTTCCCTCTCTTGTTATCTTCTTAGGAGGCTTTCTGCCTTCGAAACAGAGTTATTTTTCCAATTCCCTCATTGATCACTTCCCCCACATCTCCTCCATAACCCCATTCCTAACAGACCATAAAATTGAATAATTGCTAGTTTATCTTGTTGCCAGTGACATTTTTCTTGGTGTTGATGACAATTTTCTTGTGGCAGCTACTTGGTGCAGAGTACTTCCTTGTACCTTTATTTAGATGAGGATTCAGTTCCATTGCTGTTGACTAAAGAAATGTGCTGCCTTCATCACATGCCAGCTTTATATATGTCTGTACTATTAGTTTAAATTGATAAAAATATTAAATGAAAATTTATTTATGTAGAGATTGAGTTTGGAATTTGCAGTTTGTTCGATTGGTTTCGTGTATTCAATGCTTTCTAAATATTTGACATGGTCTAAAAATTATTGAGAGTAAAGTGTGGAGTTAATAATTATTGAAAAGCTAATTAAATATCATTTATGTTGGACATTTTTTTGGTTTGATACTCACCCTAATTAGTCCTTGGGACCAAATGAGCCCTTGAAGTATCTCCACGGCTTAGATCCTTTGGACCCGCTATAGGACTAATCTCTGAGTCGGCCGCACGGTTAGTAAAGCCTGGTCAAGGGTTGTTGTTGCATACCCAAGGATCGAACTCGGACTGAGCCTAAACGATTTGTCCTTAAGTAGCAGTGCGTTAACCACTTGTACTCAACCACTTGGTTTTATGTTGGACATTTTAAATCATATACTAAAATTTTATTGTATACGTTAGTTTTTATAAATGTTAAGTTATAAATGTTTGATTTCTTATACAAGAAGAAAGGCTAATTATTTAATACTCAATGTATAACTCTTCGATTCGACTCCAGTAAAATGAACTACTACCTCTGGACTCAATTCAAATTTCACACTTATTAAGGAAGTTAGTTAATTTAGTTTAATTGTCTTGATTTATGTAAAAAAAACAATGAGTTATAATTACTAAACTACCTTTTAATTGACTCGGGAATATGCAATGCTCTCAAAAAAGTAAAGAGAGAATTAGTTTGATTGGTTAATTTTCTTGATTTTTGGAATACTTACATTTAATATCTCCCATCAATTAGTCCCCTACCTCTTTCCCGCATTTTTTTTTTTAATTTGTTCCCCCAAAATACATCCCTCACCCTATTTCTGCTTCTTCATCATCTCCCACAAATAATGGCTCTCAGTAGCCAGAAGTAGACTAACGAAGTCACCAACCCCAAAAATAAACTCTAACTACAGCTGGTCAAAAACTAGTGATAACTATAGGGGAGATCGGGATGATCACCCCCACCCTCTGCAGGAGTATCCGGTGAAGATACTGCTACCCCTGCTCCCTCGTCGGGAGAATCATCATCCTCGTCACCGAGAGGATGGTACTCAGGCTCCTCCTTAACAATCTCCTCATGGTTCTCCTCCTCGAACCCTGGATCCAAAACAACCTCCAAAGGAGGTGAGGTTGGTGCTGCTGCCTGCAAGGGCTGTGCCAGGATGGACCTCAAGCTCTCCCTGATTAACCATGTGCTGCAGAAAAAGCCATGCTGGTGGTAGTGATACCTCAATCGTCTCTACAAGATGAGTCCGTCTCTGAGGTCCCGCAGCTAGTGTGCCGACAACCTCTCGTATGGAGCCTGTGTACGTGGCGCTGTGTGCCCCTATGTTAATAACTCACGCGCCAACGTCCCCGGCGTTCTCAAACGTGATGGAACAGATCCTCGAATGAGCCAGAGGCATCTCCGGGTCCATCTATACTCAGATAGAAATATATGCCACACGGAAGAGGAACCGACAATGAAACACGCAAGGGTGAAAACCAATATATGGATTTTAAAACGATAACTACATGCGCGACACACAAACATCATATAACATGTGTAGTTATAACAACATAAATGTTCAAAAATAAACAAATAGTTTATCAAAGGGTTTCATACCCGACAATCATCGTCATTTTTAAAACAAATGCATGACACTTCAATATTCACCATCTAAAATTTTGTACTTAATCTCCGGAGATCCCAACACTATATCAATGAGCTAATCAAGCTCTCTTTGCCAAATAAGGCACACCGGATTTTAGCCAAGGCACACTGGGTTTAACTAAGCACTGTCCAAAACTAGGCACAGTGGTTACTGTCTATAGTCTATGGTTTCATTGTCCATCAAGGCACAACGATGCAACTGCATGATTATCTTGCCATCAAGAAATCAAAATCAAACCCATAGGCAGGTCTGCCAAAAATGCATGTAAAACATTTTATTCACGTCATTTTTTTTCCTTGTGTTCATTCTTACCTTGTCGAAGCTCAAAAGACTCATGATCAACTCAACTTTTAAACATTTAAGTTTGTCATCAATTTCAACTAAAGGACTCCAAGTCCAAATGTGCAAATCACGTAGTCTAGACCAAAGCACCAGTCTTAGATTCATAGATTGTAGCACATAAAAATCAATACCACTTTTATAGGACATATAGTCCACAACTTCACCTTTAGGACACACAGTCCACACCATAGAACACTAGAACCCCGACGTCTCGGCTACTAGGTTCGTTTTTCAACTTTAAAATCATTTTGTTCTGTGAAACACAAATCAAAAACAAAATCTCCTCAACTTATCCAAGTTGTCGGAAATAACACAATTGTATAAAACTAATCTACAGAAAATCCTTTTACGTTGGGAATTCGTTTATAAAATCATCAAATCACGTAAAAATTCATTTTCTTCTAAAATTCTTTATTTGAAACTTTAGTTCAAAGAAAAAAAAACATCGTTTTGAGACTAATTTTCTGTTTTAACAAATATTGTTGTTTTTAAGAATGCTTTCCATAAATATTTTCGGAATTATCTGTCGTTTGGCATTTTAAAAACGTTTTAAGTTAAAATTTGACTTTTTTAATAAAATAATTTTCTCAACACCATAATTAAATTATTTTTGAAACTTAACTTTTTATAATAACATTTTCTAATATTCTGTACTTTCTTACGTAAAAATTAGCAGCATTAAAATATTTTAACGGTTACCTCCTCACTGTGACTCATAAATCACTCTTACGCCGATAAATCATTAAAATAATGGTATTTTCAACTATTCCACATTTTTTTAACAAACCAAATAATTAAGTCCACCAATAATAAAAAAATACAAGTTTTCTCATAAAGCCTTTTAATGCTTTTATCCTCATAACTAATTGAGCACTGACCACTGTCAGGCTTCTCAATCAACAATCAACATCCACAAAATTTCCAAATCCACAATATAACATGTAAGATAGTTTATAACATGCATTAAATGCTATAACACATAACTGCAGATAATCAATTAAAAGCAGATAATTTTAACTACGTAAAATAATTTAAACTACGACATACAAGCTCAAATAAATTATACAGACCACACACTAAAAGCATATAGCTATCGGAAAAATTCCCCCAGGTACTCCCCTTACCTCTTGGAGATTTTTCCTTCCGATTAAAGCTTCGTCGAAAATCCAAAAGTCGGTAGAACACGTACCTGATGCGATACTTATCCTTCAACAAACCATAACAATAAATCAACAATCCAAACAACTAAAGACACCTTTTTCCCTATAGGTAAGGGTCGGTCATGAGGTGTTTATATGGCTAAATTTTTTAAAAAAATTCATAAGCTCTTGGATTAGTGATCCTTAAGCACTTAAAACACTAGATCAATGATTGAAACATAAAGATTGAAATAAAATATTTCAACCTCTCAAGACACAATTTTCGGCCATCATATAAAACATAGGCTAGAGATTTTATTTTGATTCAACATCTTGGATTCAATACATACATGAATTAGAAGGATTGAATCAAGCATGAGTTTCCAAAAAAAATGAACAAAGTTCCTCCACCCACACTAGTTAGAGTTTCGTCCTTGAGAGGGAAAATAGGCAATAAATTTTTGCTTGATTCATACTCTTGGATTATAAACATAGAGATGATAACAAGATGGTAGAAATTGGTTTCATGATCATATGATTTTTCTATGATTTTCTATAGATTTTTGAAGATGAAAAACCCTAAAATGCAAAATGATGATCATGGCCTTGAATCAAGAAAATAATTGAAGAACATAGAGATGATTGAGTGAGATGAGCAAGGTATACCTCTTGGAATTTGAAAATGAGCAAGAGATCAAGTAGTTGCTTCACAAATTTGGTTGTAGGAACTTAAGAACTTTTGAGAGAAAATGAAAGAAATGTTGATGAAAAAGACGAAGTGATGCATAAATGAGTGTGATGGCCTAATTTAGGGGGTTTGGGCCATGGGTAATTGGAGGAGAAAAGGGTCCAAGTGATGTTAATTTAGGGACAAAAGGGTAATCTCACTTAGGGGCAATTTTATCATTTAAATGAAACTAAGGATATAATAGTCTTTTAACCTAAATTGTAATGATGACAAGGTGACTCACCTTCATGAGTCATCCTTGAGTGACTTGAGATTTACCCTCTAGCGGGTCCCGGCAATCCCGTTTTCAGCTCCGTCGTTCGCCCGATTTAATATAACGCCCCGAATAATATATATTATTTCACTTTTTAAGTGAAAATTTTCAAAATAGCCTAAGTCATTGGAACATCCATAAAAACCCTAAGTATTTCGTTCACAAGTCAATATTAGGTCTTCTGAGCAGTAAAATTTTACTGTCAGTAAAACGCAGACCGAGTTTCGTCTGAATTTTTGACCCAAAATTTAACCGTAACCCTCTACAACCAAGTAGAGTATGGATATGATCTTGGTTTATCCAAAATCATTTTCTAAATTTTAGATAACAATATAAACATTTCTTTCTATTTTACTGATATTAAAAACAGTGAAAAACCGGGTGTTACATTACTATCCGACTAAAAAAAAAAATTGTCCTCGAAATTACGCACCTGTAAAATGGTTAGGATATTGTAATCTCATTTTTTCCTCAATTTCCCATGTTGCATCTCCCGTTGTATTATCCCAAATAACCTTGACCAATGAAATTTGTTTACCCCTGAGCTGCTTAATCATCTTGTCCGCGATTCGTACAGGTGAAGTCTCATAAGACAAGTTTTATTTTAATTGTACAATATCGGGTTCGATTATATGGGATAGATCAGGAATATACTTCCTCAGTTGTGAAACATGGAAAACATCATGAAGGTTTGAAAGAAAAGGTGGCAAATAAATTTTATAGGCTACTAGACCTACACGACAAAGAATTTGGTAAGGTCCAATGAATTTAGGGGTGAGTTTTCTGGATTTAATTACCCTGCCAACCCCAGTCGTAGGCGTGACTCTTAAAAACACATGATTATCTTCCTCAAACTCAAAAGGTCATCGCCTTTTGTCCGCATAACTCTTCTGTTGACTTTGAGTTGTCCGCATTTTCTCCTGAATCATCTTCACCTTTTCCGTTGTCTGTTGCACAGTGTCTAGTCCTAACAATAGATTTTCACCATCTTGGTACCAACATAAAGGTGTTCTACACCATCGACCATATAAAGCTTCATAGGGTGCCATTCCTATGCTCGAGTGGAAACTGTTATTGTAGGTGAATTCTATCAACGATAGAAATTCATCCCAACTCCCAGTATGTTCCAACACACAAGCTCTCAACAAGTCTTCAAGTGACTGGATAGTCCTCTCTAATTGTCCATCCGTTTGTGGATGATAAACCGAACTCAATATGAGTTTTGTTCCCAGCGACTCTTGTAGACTTTGCGAAAACCTTGACGTAAACCTTGGATCACGATCCGAAATAATACTCGAAGGTATACCATGTAATCTGACAATTTCTCCAATGCATAACTGAGTTAATCTCTCCATTGAATACTTTATATTAATGGGCAAAAAGTGAGCCGACTTGGTTAGTCGATCACTTATTACCCATATGGCATCATGCCCCTTTCGAGTTCTTGGCAAACTTGTTACAAAATCCATCGCAATACCATCCCATTTCCATTCTGGAATGTACAACGATTGTAGCATTCCTACTGGTCTTTGATGTTCAATTTTAGCCTTTTGACAGACTAAACATGAAGCTACATATTCCATTACGTCTCTCTTCATCCCATACCACCAATATAACTGCTTGAGATCTTGATACATCTTGGTGGCTCTCGGATGTAAACTCAATCTACTCTTGTGAGCTTCCTCCAAAATTAACTTTCTAAGCTCGACATCGTCAGGTACACAAATTCTTTCACCAAACCTTAAGATTCCATCTGCTCCTTCTTTGAATTCCGATACCGCTTCTTATCGCACTAATTCCCTTTCTCCTTGTAGGTACTGATCACTTTCTTCTCGTATCTGTTCCATAAATTTATTGGAAATAGTAATCATACTTAAACAAAGCTTTCCTGGCGACATCTTAACTGTCAATCTCATATCTCGGAATTGTTCTAACAACTCTTGTTCTTTAACCATCATTGTAGATGCATGCATTGATTTTCTACTCAAGGCATCCACAACTACATTTACTTTTCCAGGGTGATACTGGAGTTGAAAATCGTAATCCTTTAAAAATTCCAACTAGCATCTCTGCCGCATATTGAGCTCCTTTTGATCAAACAGGTATTTCAAGCTTTTGTCATCACTGAAAACGTTGAACGTCGTTCCATACAAATAATGCCTCCAAATCTTTAATGCAAAAACCATTTCAAGTAATGAGTAGGGTAATTCCTCTCGTGTATCTTCAATTGCCTTGAAGCATAAGCTACAACTTTCCGATTTTGCATTAGTACACAACCTAACCCCTAATGCGAAGCATCACAGTATACCTCAAAAGACTCCTTAGGATCAGGTAATACTAACACAGGTGATTTAGAAAACCTTCTTTTTAATTCCTAAAAACTTTCTTGACATGCTTCAGTCCATGTAAACGCTTGGTCCTTTTGAGTTAATTGGGTAAGAGGTCCTACTATATTGGAAAATCTCTCAATGAATCTCCTATAGTATCCAGCTAAACCTACGAAACTACGGATTTCTGTTACCGTCTTTGGTCTTTCCCATTTTAAAACAGCTTCAAATTTTGATGGATCCACCGTGATTCCTTCATTCGAGATAACGTGTCCTAAAAACTGAATTTGATCTAACCAAAACTCGCACTTTTCGGGTTTTGCGTATAACTGTTTCTCCTTTAAAATTTGAAGAACCACACTGAGATGTTCAGCATGCTTTTCCTCACTAGGAGAATAAATTAGAATGTCGTCTATAATGACAACGACAAACTGATCTAGATAAGGGCGAAAAATCCTATTCATGTAATCCATGAATATAGCAGGAGCATTCGTCACTCCGAACGGCATCACAAGATACTCATAATGCCCGTAGCGTGTTCGAAATGCTGTTTTCGGGATATCCTCCTCCTTCACACGAATTTGATGATAGCCTGATCATAAATCTATCTTTGAGAAGACAGTCGCTCCACGTAACTGATCCATTAAGTGGTCTATCCTCGGATGCGGATACTTGTTCTTGATCGTCACTTTATTTAACTAGCGAAAATCTACACATAAACGAGAAGTTTCGTCTTTCTTCCTTACCAGTAAAACTGGAGCTCCCCACTGTGACACACTAAGTCTAATAAATTCTTTTCTCATCAGTTCCACCAATTTCTCTTTCAAGTCCTCTAGCTCTGATGGTGACATACGATATGGTGCCATAGATATCGGTCCAGTGCCTGGTACCAGATCAATCGCTAACTCTATGTCCCTAATAGGCAGTAGTCTAGGTACATCTTCAGGAAAAACTTCAAGAAAATCATTGACGACAGGTATGAACTGTAAGTCTAACTCATTCTTAACGTCTAAGGAAAATAGTAACATGTATCCTTGAGCTCCCTCTTTCAAAGAAGCTTTTACTTGATTAGCAGACAGAAATCCAGAAATCTCATCCTTAGGAAAAACAAAGGTTTTGTGGGCACAGTCTATAAGAATATGGTTGGAAGATAACTAATCCATGCCTAAAATTACATCTGACTGTATTAAAGGCAAACAGATTAGATCAACAAGAAAATGTCTATCCTGAATAATAATAGGACAGTTCAAGCATATAGAATTGATAGTAACTGGCTTAGCAGTTGGAGTTGAAACAATCAGATCATATGGTAATGAAGAAATAGGCAATTTCAATAGTTTCACACAATCCATTGAAATAAATGAATGCGTCGCACCCGAATCTTAAAGTACAGTTAAGAGATTACCATCTATGTCGCAATCACCCTGTATGAGATCAATGGAGTTCAAAGCTTCAACGCCACTCAAAGTATAAACTCTCCCCTTCACCGTCGGTTTATTGGTCCTGGTGTTGTTGACAGCAGATCCACGTTTTGGTGCAATGCAATCCCTAGCAAAGTGTCCCCATTGATTGCAGTTGAAACACTTAACTCCTCTGACTAGACACTTATCCGCCATGTGATTTTGGTCCCCACACTTGAAACATCTTCTGATGTGGCCTTGACTTTGATTCTTTTGGCCTCCACTTCCTGATGCAGAAACATTCGGACGATTTTGTTGTTGGTTTTGGTTATTTCTTGGTGGTCGGAAATAAGGCTTCCTCTGATCTTGTTTCCCCTTCTGATTCTGGTTTTGAGATTGATTCTTGAACCGAGAAGGTCCTCCATCATTCTCTCTATTATCTTTTCCTTTCCTCATTTGCTCTATCTTTCGACTCATCTCGACTGGGGCTTGAAAATTTCTGAGTTGCAGTGGCAGTACCGATTCTTTAATCTCAAACCTCAAGCCTGCTTCAAACCTCTCACACTTGCAACTTTCATTAGGTTGTGCTTGAAAGAAACGGAAATATTTGGCGAGTGATTTAAACTTCGCCGCATACTCCCCAACAGTTAGATTTCTCTGGTATAATTGCAGAAATTCTTGTTCTTTTTCAATCCTAGCACTTTCAGGGAAATACTTGTCCAGAAATGCGTCTTTGAACACATCCCAAGTAATTTCCTGATGATCAGCTTCCAGCAGTTGTCGGGTACCTTTCCACCAATACTCTGCATCTCCTACTAGTAAGAACGTCGCATATGAAACCTTAACTCTTTCTGGGGTAAGAATGAGTTCAAAGATCTTATCCAATTCTTGGATCCATAAGTCAGCTTTCTCCAGTTCAGCATCCTCGTGAAACTGTGAAGGATTCTTACGTTGAAATGTAGTCAGACCTCCACCTTCCGCCGTTTGCTAGTTCTGGGCAGCCATAGCAGCAGTCTGCATAGCAATAGCAGCAGCAACATTCTCCATTGCTTGTGCCGTATAATCTACTCCACCGTCATAGTCCTCATTCACATTGCCACGGCCACCAAAGGGACCACCTCTACGACCCCTTCCGCGACCGCGTCCACGTCCTCGTCCGCGTCCAAGTCCACCTTCTGGTTCGGGTTCCATAACTGACCTACAAGATAAAATCAGTTAAACCACAACCAGAAAATGAAACAATTACTTACTTATGAACACACGTTACTTCTAAGAAGTAATTCAAACAAATCTTAATCAGAGAACATACAACATCAACACAATAGACCTATTCCCCAAAGATTCCCGAATGACTCGACCAGCTCTGATACCACAAATACGACACCCCTTCTTGGGATATCACATAGTTACTCGTTGAGGAAAATAAAACTTTAATTATGCTGGTTACTTTCGAAAAATAAGATTTTCTAGCACTTTTCTTAATACAAAAATGGTGATAAATTTTTTTCTTTTACTTTAACTTACAACAACATAGTCAAACATAGTTATATACATACATATGCATCATCAGTTTTGTACAAAAGACCTTTATCAGTATAGGCCATATGCAAAAAAAACTAAGTAAAGAAAATAAAACATACAAATTATATAGTGAACAGTCTAGAACCATCTAACAAAAATCATGGCTCTCAGTAGCCAGAAGTAGACTGACAGAGTCACTAACCCCAAAAATAAACTCTAACTACTGCTGGTCGAAAACTAGTGATAACCATTGGGGAGATCGGGATGATCACCCCCACCCTCTACAGGAATATCTGGTGAAGATACTGCTACCCCTGCTCCCTCATCGGCAGAATCATCATCCTCGTCACCGAGAGGATGGTACTATAGTTCCTCCTCAACAATCTCCTCAGGGTCCTCCTCCTCGAACCTCGGATCCAAAACAACCTCTTAAAGAGGTGAGGCTGGTGCTGCTGCCTGCAAGGACTGTGCCAGTGGAGGATGGACCTCAAGCTCTCCCTGATCAACCATGTGCTGCAGAAAAAGCCATGCTGGTGGTAGTGATACCTCAATCGTCTCTACAAGATGAGTCCGTCTCTGATGTCTCGCAGCTAGTGTGCCGACAACCTCTCGTATGGGGCCCGTGTACGTGGCGCTTTGTGCCCCTGGGTTAATAACCCATGCGCCAACATCCCCGGCATTCTCAAACGTGATGGAACGGATCCTCGAATGAGCCAGAGGCATCTTCGGGTCCATCTATACTCAGATAGAAATATATGCCACACGGAAGTGGAACCAACAATCAAACGCGCAAGGGTGAGAACCAATATATGGATTTTAAAACGATAACTACATGCGCGACACACAAACATCATATAACATGTATAGTTATAACAACATATATGTTCAAAAATAAACAAATAGTTTATCAAAGGGTTTCATACCCGATAGTCATCATCATTTTTAAAACAAATGTATGACACTTCAATATTCACCATCTAAAATTTGTACTTAATCTTCGAAGATCCCAACACCATATCAATGAGTTGATCAAGCTCTTTTTACCAAATAAGGTACACCGGATTTTAGCCAAGGCACATCAGGTTTAATCATAGCACTGTCCAAAACTAGGCACAGTGGTTACTGTCTATAGTCTATGGTTTCAATGTCCAGCAAGGCACAATGGGGCAACTGCATGATTATCTTGCCATCAAGAAATCAAGATCAAACCCATAAGCATGTCTGCCAAAAATGCATGTAAAACATTTTATTCACGTCTTTTTTTTCTTTGTGTTCATTCTTTCCTTGTCGAAGCTCAATGACTCACGACTAACTCAACTTTTAAACATTTAAGTTTGTCATCAATTTCAACCAAAGGACTCCTAGTCCAAATGTGCAAATCACGAAGTCTAGACCGATGCACCAGTCTTAGATTCGTAGATTATAGCGCACAAAAATCAACACCACTTTTATAGGACATATAGTCCACAACTTCACCCTTAGGACACACGGTCCACACCATAGAACACTAGAACCCCGACATCTCGGTTACTAGGTTCGTTTTTCAACTTTAAAATCTTTTTGTTCTGTGAAACACAAATCAAAAACAAAATCTCCTCAACTTATCCAAGTTGTCGGAAATAACACCATCTTATAAAACTAATTAACAGAAAATCCTTTTACGTTGGGAATTCGTTCATAAAATCATCAAATCACTTAAAAATTCATTTTCTTCTAAAATTCTTCATTTGAAACTTTAGTTCAAAGAAAAAAAACATCGTTTTGAGACTAATTCCCTGTTTTAACAAATATTATTGTTTTTAAGAATGCTTTCCATAAATATTTTCGGAATTATCCGTCGTTTGGCATTTTAAAAACGTTTTAAGTTAAAATTTGACTTTTCTAGTAAAATAATTTTCTCAACACCATAATTAAATTATTTTTGAAACTTAACATTTTATAATAACATTTTCTGATATTCTATACTTTCTTACGTAAAAATTAGCAGCACTAAAATATTTTAACGGTTACGCCCTCACTGTGACTATAAATCACTCTTACGCCGATAAATCATTAAAATAATGGTATTTTCAACTATTCCACATTTTTTTTGACTTACCAAATATTTAAGCAATATTATATTACTATATTCCACCTATAATAAAAAAAATACAAGTTTTCTCATAAAGCTTTTTAACGCTTTTATCCTCATAATTAATTGAGCACTGACCACTGTCAGGCTTCTTAATCAACAATCAACATCCATAAAATTTCCACATCCATAATATAGCATATAAGACAATTTATAACATGCATTAAATGCTATAATACATAACTGCAGATAATCAATTAAAAGAAGATAATTTAAAAGTAGATAATTTTAACTACGTAAAATAATTTAAACTACGACATACAAGCTCAAATAAATTATACAGACCACACACTAAAAGCATATAGCTATCGGAAAAATTCCCCCAGGTACTCCCCTTACCTCTTGGAGAATTTTCCTTCCGGTTAAAGCTTCGTCGAAAATCCGAAAGTCGGTAGCACACGTACCCGATACGATACTTATCCTTCAACAAACCATAACAATAAATCAACAATCCAAACAACTAAAGACAACTATTTCCCTATAGGTAAGGTTCGGCCATGAGGTGTTTATATGGCTAAAATTTTATAAAAATTTATTAGTTCTTGGATTAGTGATCCTTAAGCACTTAAAACACTAGATCAATGATTGAAACACAAATATTGAAATAAAATATTTCAACCTCTCAAGAACACAATTTTTTGCCATCATATAAAACAGAGGCTAGAGATTTTATTTTGATTCAACATCTTGGATTCAATACATACATGAATTAGAAGGATTGAATCAAGCATGACTTTCCAAAAAAATGAACAAAGTTCCTCCACCCACACTAGTTAGGGTTTCAGCCTTGAGAGGGAAGATAGGCAATAAAATTTTGCTTGATCCACACTCTTGGATTATAAACACAAAGATGATAACAAGATGATAGAAATTGGTTTCATGATCATAGGATTTTTCTATGATTTTCTATACATTTTTGAAGATGAAAACCCTAAAATGGAAAATAATGTTCATGGCCTTGAATCAAAATAATTGAAGAACATAGAGATGATTGAGTGTGATGAGAAAGGTATACCTCTTGGAATTTGAAAATGAGCAAGAGATCAAGTAGTTGCTTCACAAATTTGGTTGTAGGAACTTAAGAACTTTTGAGAGAAAATGAAAGAAATGTTGATGAAGAAGATGAAGTGATGCACAAATGAGTGTGATGGCCTAATTTAGGGGGTTTGGGCCATGGGTAATTGGAGGAGAAAAGGGTCCAAGTGATGTTAATTTAGGGACAAAAGTGTAATCTCACTTAGGGGCAATTTTGTCAGTTAAATGAAACTAAGGATATAACAGTCTTTTAACCTAAAATGTAATGATGACAAGGTGACTCACCTATATGACTCAATTTCATGAGTCATCCTTGAGTGACTTGAGATTTATCCTCTAGCGGGTCCCTGCAATCCTGTTTTTAGCTCCGTCGTTCACCCGATTTAATATAACACCCGAATAATATATATTATTTCACTTTTTAAGTGAAAATTTTAAAAATAGCCTAAGTCGTTGGAAAATCCATAAAAACCCTAAGTATTTCGTTCACGAGTCAATATTAGGTCTTTTGAGCAGTAAAATTTTACTGTCAGTAAAACACAAACCGGGTTTCGTCTGAATTTTTGACCCAAAATTTAACCATAACCCTCTACAACCAAGTAGAGTTTGGATATGATCTTGGTTTATCCAAAATCATTTTCAAAATTTTCGATAACAATATACACATTTCTGTCTATTTTACCGATATTAAAAACAGTGAAAAACCGGGGTGTTACACCCTTCCCCTTCCCCTTCTTCTTCTTTTTTTTTTTTTTTTTTTCCGTGATTCCACCACACCCTTCCCCTTCATGATTCACATTGTTTTAATTTTACAACTAAAATGTGCATACCCATGTGTTGATCTTTTTAATTTTTTGAATATGCTCGGGTGATGATGGGATGGATATCTGAACAATTCGTGGGTGTAGCATTGCCATTTTGGAATGTATCTTTCTTTTGCCAATTACGATGGAAGCTACACTTATTGTTCAGTTTTCCAAATCATCCAAATTGTCATCTTAACTTTCAGTGGACGTTTTACAGAATAAAAGGAATACAATGAACAAATTTGATTTTTTGAAAATTCGCATCAACGATTAACTTGTTGAAGGGCGAATATTTGAGGCTTTAATTATTATCCTACCTTGCCATTTTACTCTTTTCTTTAATTATTCTGGTCTGTCAAAGCTTCACCTGCCTCATAAGGCATGGATTAGATTGATGAAGAGGAGTTGAAGATATCTTGAGACATAACACATATGGAAACTACATAGTTTCCCTTGGTGTTAAATTGTTTTAATTAATTTTTTTTAACACATATGGAAATTGTAGTTTCTTGAGTGTCAAATTCTTTTGATACATACGGAAACTATAGTTTCTAAGTGTGATAATTTTTTTTTAAAGCATATGGTGTAGTTTCGGTGTGTGTTAATTTTTTTTAGGGAGGTGGGAGGAGAAGAATAGAAAGAAAAAATAAAATAAAAGAGAGGGTTGAGGGAAGGATATTTAGGGAATAAAGAAAAATTAAAGAGGGATGGGAGGTGGGAAGATGAATTAGGGAGGAGCCAAAATTGAAAGTGTAACACCCTATTTTTCGGAATTAATTTAATTAAGCTGGTTTTGGTTAAGTTGGATTTATCGTTCAAGGGCTTAGTGGGATTTTTTGTTATAGTCCCTTTCTGGTAAATGAGCACGCCCGTTCTCATTAGCCAGCAAGCCCGTGCTTAAAGTCAGAAGCGTGTTTCTGATTTTAAGTTGAGCACGACCGTGCTCAACAGTGAGCACGCCCGTGCTCAACGTGTTGACCGCGTCTCGTAACGCTAAGTCGAGCACGACCGTGCTCGAGGGTGAGCACGAAAGTGCTCAAGACCGGGCCTATATACATCGAGCAGACTCAGGGTTGCGCCGTACACTTCATCTTTGCTACTAAAAACCCTAGTACGGCTGCAACCTCCCTTCTTCCCTTTTTCCTTCATACTCAGTGTGGTTTTGAGTATTGGAGACGCTAGGGAAACGTGGTTTCGTCTGCACTTCGTGTATAGGTAACGTTTCGTTCCTTTTCTTTAGTTTCCTTTCGTTTTTGGTTGGGAAACTAACACTGTTTTAATCTGTTTGTTTAAGGCTGGTTCGAGTGAACGCTGCCGTAAGGAAAGGAATCGGTTGCTGGTTAGGACGTGGTTAGGGAGCTACCTTCAATCCAGGTATGTGGAGAAGGGTAGTGTGATCATAGGCTCGGGGTTAGAGTAGAGTAAAGGGGTCCCCATCGCTCCGATTTTGTTGTATGATTGACTGTTTATATATGCATGATGGGTTGATTATTCTGATAACATGTTAGAGATTATTAATGTGTTATGTTTATGTTCAAAACAGTTGGTTGAGTTTATGTTGTTGGAATGACTATGAACATGATAATGTTGTTGGTTGATGCCACTGTTGAGTTGATGTTGTTAAGGTTGATGAGTTTAATCCTTAAAACGCACTAATAATTGATTTAGGAGGATTAACTGTTTAAACTCTGAAAATTTGTTAAAACTCAGTCTCTGTTCCTGCCCAGAACAGCACTGTCGCGCGATGAGCATGACCGTGCTGAACAGGGAGCACGACCGTGCTCCCAGTTGAATTCTGGGTAAATGGCCGCGCTGTTCAGCACGGCCGTGCAGGACAAAGAGCATGACCGTGCTGCTGAGCATGACCGTGCTCAATAAGAAGCACGACCGTGCTTCACTTAAAGGGGAGCACGCCCCTCACGTGCTTAAGCACGACCGTGCTGGGTTACGAGCACGACAGTGCTCAACCCACTGGGACAGAACCGAATTAAGGAACTTAAGGGGTTTTAAACCCCATTCCCCAATGATGATTAATTGATTAGACAGTCTGGCTGATAATACTAAAAATAATTAAAGATCATGAGATGGTGAGGTGTTAAGTCGATGCCCTTTTGGGTGCCACAAACTGATGAGCTGTGCCTTGGTGCTTTTTGGCCAAGGGAGCCTTAACCCCGTGGTTTGGGTTAAGGTGTTGATGTTGCTGTGTACCTTGGTGGCCGAGAGTTTGCCCCAGGTACTGCGGTTGATTCCGCTTAAGACCTCAGGTAGATTCCGCGAGGCAAGTGTTGCGGTTGATTCCGCTGTTGTCTTCGGTCGATTCCGTTGGCGTTATGAAGGTGGTGTTGCCGTTGTTGTTGTGTTGCATTTGCATAGCATCGGAGTTGTTGATTAGGAATGTTCGATATAGGGGAGATCGTCCTAGAGTACGACGATCTGGCCATCCACGGTTGGAGTAGATTCTCCTAGCGCCCCCGTGACGAGGCATTCGTTGGTTTGATGCGTTGGCTATCCAAGGAGTAGATTCTCCGGCGTTGAGTAGATTCTCAATGTGGATATTTAACTCCGAAGTCGTACATCCCGAGTTTAGTGGATCCACATGCATTGTTGGTTTAGCGGAGTAGGACTGCATTGCACTGCATAACATAATGATGATATTGATGTTTGGTGTAATGCTGATGTGTTTACTGTTACTTTACTTCCTACCTCTTGCTGTATGATTACATGAACTTACTCCCCATGTTTGTTTGTGTTTGGCCTGATTGGCACCTTGTAGAGGATGACGAGCAGCCCGGAGAGGAGTGACTCTGAGGAGCCGCCACTCATTGTAGGGCTAGTTTATGTTATCGTAGTTATTATTTTCAGTTGTAATTCCGTGGATTTTATTCCGGAACGGTTATACCAGCTCTGTATGTGACATCGGGGTTGGGTTATTTTATTGGTTGCTATGTTTTTACTGTTGAAAACTCATTTCAATTTCCATGTTGTTAACGGTTCATGTGGGACTTTTCTACCCATGGACAATTGTTTATTTTATTAAATAATTGCATGTTTTTCCTCTAATTGTTTTTAAATTAAATGGCTTTTAACATGTGGGGTAGAAGGGTGTCACATTTAGTGGTATCAGAGCAGTTCGACCTTGTTCGGACGTGGTATGAGTCTGTTGTGAGTCTGTTGTGTGACTCTTGTTTTAATTGTCTATACTTGGTATAGATAATGATGCTTAAGTTAGCTGCCTGTAGCTTTTACTTGCTAAGTTTCTGTATTAAAGGTTGCTTTGGGTATGTACAGGAACTAATGGCCGGTAGAGGACGCAATTATCAGGCAATTGCTGATGCGTTGGCACTTCTGGCCAATGCTATCGGACAGGTCAACCCTAACAACGGTGGGCCAGCTGAGTTCCAGGGACTAGATAAGTTCCAGAGGAACAACCCTCCGTCGTTCAAGGGAGCATACGACCCAGAGGGAGCTTTGTTGTGGCTGAGGGAGACAGAGAAGATCTTCCGTGCGATGGACTGCAATGATCGGCAGAAGCTCATCTATGCCACCTTCATGTTGACTGAAGAGGCGGAGCACTGGTGGGATAACTACAGACAGAGGATGCAGGCAGAGGGCACAGCAGTGACTTGGGCTGTGTTCAGGCAGAGGTTTCTGGAGAAGTATTTCACAGCAGATATCAGGGACAAGAAAGAGATGGAGTTCTTGTCCTTGAGGCAGGGGTCGCTGTCAGTCGGTGACTATGCGGCTAAGTTTGAGGAGCTGGCTAGGTACTACACTCCTTACCAACATGAGACGGTCGATCGCTCCAAGTGTGTGAAGTTCGAAGCGGGACTCCGGCCTGAGATCAAACAGGCTATCAGCTATCAGGAGATCCGAGTTTTTCCGATTCTAGTCAATAAGTGTCGGATTTATGAGGATGCTAGTCAGTTCAGAGCTGCCAGTTCCAGAGGATCGGACAATCAGAGTGGCAAGAGAATTGATCAGAGGGATAAGGGCAAGCAGCGGTATGCCCCGACGAGCAAGGACTTCAAGCAGAGTGGCAGGAAGCCCCAGTTTCAGCAGAATAGCTTTAGGGGTGGGTTCTCTGATGCCCCTAGAGCTATGAGGTGTGGGAAGTGTGGAGCACAGGACCACTATTCGTCACAGTGCAAGGAAACACAGGTCATCTGCTTCAAGTGTGGCAAGCCAGGACACATCAGTCGCGAGTGTGATGGAGCTAAGGTCGAGCCTTCCAGCGCTAGCAAGAATCAGAAGTCCCAGGCCAACAGACTGTAGACCACTGGAAGAGTCTTTATTCTTAGTGGAGTCGAAGCCTCCGAGTCTGATGACTTGATCCAAGGTACGTGTTTAATTGATGGAACTCGATTGACTGTATTGTATGATTCGGGTGCTACTCACTCGTTTATATCGCATGATAGGGTCAAGAGTCTTAAACTGCCTGTTACCTTCCTTGAGTTTGATTTGTTGGTTTCTACACCTACAAATAAACCTGTTTCTACTTCTTATGCATGCAAGTACTGTCATATTGTTATAAATGATATAACTTTTGTTGCCGATCTTGTATGCTTACCTTTGAAAGACCTGGACATTATTCTGGGTATGGACTGGTTATCTTCCAACCATGTCCTTCTGAATTGTTTTGATAAAACCCTGGTTTTTGGAACTCCAAAGGAGTCTAAGAATCCAGACCTTCTCTCTGCCAGCCAAGTACGAGCTTCGATAAGAGACGAAGCCCAAGTGTACATGATGTTAGCTTCCCTGGATGTAGAGAGCAGCCCTCCTGATGTCGCCAGCGTGCCTGTTGTGCGAGAGTTTCCTGAAGTGTTTCCAGGGGATATGTATAACTTACCCCCAGAAAGAGATGTTGAGTTTACCATAGATCTAGTGTCTGGTACCGGGCCAATCTCTATAGCACCCTATAGAATGTCTACTCTAGAGCTAGCTAAGTTGAAGGAACAGTTGGAGGACCTGATGAAAAAGCAGTTCATTAGGCCAAGTGTGTCTCCTTGGGGAGCACCTGTGTTGTTGGTGAAAAAAAAGGATGGTAGTATGAGGTTATGTGTCGACTTTAGACAGCTCAACAAGGTGACCATTAAGAATCGGTATCCCCTCCCTAGGATTGATGATCTTATGGACCAGTTGATGGGCGCTTGCGTCTTTTCAAAGATAGATTTGAGGTCAGGGTACCATCAGATTCGGGTTAAGTCTGAGGACATCCCGAAGACAGCGTTTAGGACGCGATATGGTCACTATGAGTACTTGGTTATGCCCTTCGGTGTGACCAATGCTCCTGCGGTCTTCATGGACTACATGAACAAGACCTTTCACCCTTACTTGGATAAGTTTGTGGTGGTGTTTATAGACGACATCTTAGTGTACTCCAAGAGTAAGGAGGAACATGAGGAACACCTGAGGGTTGTCTTGCAGACCCTTAAGGAAAAGCAGTTATATTCTAAGTTGTCTAAGTGTGAGTTCTGGTTAGAGGAAGTGAGCTTCTTATGACATGTCATCTCTAAGGGTGGCATAGCAGTGGACCCAGCTAAAGTAGAGACCGTGCTCCAGTGGGAAGTACCAAAGTCTGTAACCGAGATTAGGAGTTTCTTGGGGTTAGCCGGGTACTATAGGCGGTTTATAGAAGGTTTCTCTAAGATAGCGTTACCCTTAACCCGTCTCACCAAGAAGGTACAGTTGTTTGTGTGGGACTCTAAGTGTGAAGAGAGTTTCCAAACCTTTAAGAATAGGTTGACGTCAGCACCAGTGTTAATTTTGCCAGATCCGAGTGAACCCTTCATAGTTTACTGCGATGCTTCTAAGCAAGGGTTAGGTGGAGTGCTGATGCAGAATGGTAAGGTAGTTGCTTTCGCTTCTAGGCAGTTGAAAACCCATGAGAAGAACTACCCTACCCATGACCTAGAGTTAGGAGCTGTGGTATTTGCCTTAAAGATCTGGAGGCATTACCTGTATGGAGCGAGGTTTGAGGTTTTTAGTGATCATAAGAGTTTGAAGAATCTCTTTGATCAAAAGGAGTTGAACATGAGGCAGCGTGGGTGGATGGAGTTTTTAAAGGATTATGACTTCGAGATGACCTACCACCCAGGAAAGGCCAATGTGGTGGCCGATGCCTTGAGTAGGAAAACCTTGCACATCTCCGCTTTGATGGTTCGGAAGATGGATCTGATTGAGGAATATAGAGACCTTAGTCTAGCTTGTGAGTTTACCCCTAAAAGTATTAGGCTTGGTACCTTGAAGGTTACCAACAGTCTGATGGATCAGATTAGAGAGGGTCAGAAGTTAGATAAGTATCTCTTAGACCAGCGAGAGTTGCTCGCACAGGGTAGAGACCTAAGCTTTAAGGATGGAAGTGATGGGATCTTGAGATTCAAGGATAGAGTTTGTGTACCTGATGTTCCTGAGCTTAGGAAGTTGATCATGGAAGAAGGTCATAGGAGTGGATTGAGTGTGCACCCAGGTGCCACTAAGATATATCAGGACCTTAAGAGAATGTTTTGGTGGCCTAGGATGAAAAAGGATGTAGCCGAGTTTGTGTATGCGTGCCTAGTTTGTCAGAAGGCTAAGATTGAGCATCAGAGGCCTTCGGGTA
This sequence comes from Echinosophora koreensis, assembly GCA_035048595.1. Taxonomy (NCBI): domain Eukaryota; kingdom Viridiplantae; phylum Streptophyta; class Magnoliopsida; order Fabales; family Fabaceae; genus Echinosophora; species Echinosophora koreensis. Next base: position 7,210,900 of record JAPCYP010000004.1, read on the forward strand.
AGTTGCAACCTTTGAGTGTCCCAGAATTGAAATGGGAAAGTATCTTCATGGATTAGTCTGGACTCCCTAGGACTCCAGCTGGTTTTGAGGCGATTTGGGTTGTTGTGGATAGACTGACTAAGTCTGCCCATTTCATTCCGATGAACATGGAGTATCCTTTAGAGAAGTTGGCAAAGTTGTACATCAAGGAGATAGTTAGGCTTCATGGTGTACCCTATAGCATAGTTTCAGATAGAGACCCGAGGTTTACCTCTAGGTTTTGGAATAGTTTGCAAGAGGCTTTAGGGACAAAGCTTAGGCTTAGTTCAGCTTACCACCCATAGACTGATGGGCAGTCTGAGCGGACCATCCAGTCCTTAGAGGACTTGTTGAGGGCTTATGTGTTAGAACAGTCAGGAAGTTGTGACAAGTTTTTGCCCCTGATAGAGTTCACTTACAACAACAGCTTCCATTCCAGCATTGGGATGGCGCCTTATGAGGCTCTGTATGGGAGGAGATGTAGGACACCCTTGTGTTGGAGTGAACCTAGTGATAGTGTGGTGCTAGGGCCAGAGATAGTCCAGGAAACAGCAGAAAAGATTAAGTTGGTTCAGGAAAAGATGAGAGTTGCACAGAGTAGGCAGAAAAGCTACCATGATAAAAGGAGGAAGGCGCTCGAATTCCAGGAAGGCGATCATGTATTCTTGAGAGTTACCCCGACGACTGGGGTTGGTAGAGTGATGAAGGCGAGGAAACGTACTCCGAGGTTCATTGGTCCTTACCAAATCCTCAAAAGAGTCGGCGAAGTCGCCTACCAGATAGCCTTACCCACGTTCTTGTCAAATCTCCACAATGTTTTTCATGTGTCTCAACTCAGGAAGTATATTCATGACCCTAGTCACGTGATAGTACCCGACGCTATACAGTTGAAAGAGAACCTGACGTTTGAGGTGCTACCTCTTCGAGTCGAGGATAAGAGGGTGAAGCAGCTAAGAGGCAAGGAAATTCCTTTGGTCAAAGTGGTTTGGAGTGGGGCAACTAAGGAAAGTGCTACCTGGGAGCTGGAGAGTAAGATGATGGAAGCGTACCCGCATCTTTTTCCTTGAGGTACGTGTAAATTTCGAGGATGAAATTTTTATAAGGGGGGTGGAATTGTAACACCCTGTTTTTCGGAATTAATTTAATTAAGCTGGTTTTGGTTAAGTTGGATTTATCGTTCAAGGGCTTAGTGGGATTTTTGGTTAAAGTCCCTTTCTGGTACATGAGCACGCCCGTGCTCATTAGCCAGCAAGCCCGTGCTTAAAGTCAGAAGCATGTTTCTGATTTTAAGTTGAGCACGACCGTGCTCAACAGTGAGCACGCCCGTGCTCAACGTGTCGACCGCGTCTCGTAATGCTAAGTCGAGCACGACCGTGCTCGAGGGTGAGCACGACCGTGCTCAAGACCGGGCCTATATACGTCGAGCAGACTCAGGGTTGTGCCGTACACTTCATCTTTGCTACTAAAAACCCTAGTACGGCTGCAACCTCCCTTCTTCCCTTTTTCCTTCATACTCAGTGTGGTTTTGAGTATTGGAGACGCTAGGGAAATGTGGTTTCGTCTGCACTTCGTGTATCGGTAACGTTTTGTTCCTTTTCTTTAGTTTCCTTTCGTTTTTGGTTAAGACTAACACTGTTTTAATCTGTTTGTTTAAGGCTGGTTCGAGTGAACGCCGCTGTAAGGAAAGGAACCGGTTGCTGGTTAGGACGTGGTTAGGGAGCTACCTTCAATCCAGGTATGGGGAGAAGGGTAGTGTGATCATAGGCTCGGGGTTAGAGTAGAGTAAAGGGGTCCCCATGGCTCCGGTTTTGTTGTATGATTGACTGTTTATATATGCATGATGGGTTGATTATTCTGATAACATGTTAGAGATTATTAATATGTTATGTTTATGTTCAAAACAGTTGGTTGAGTTTATGTTGTTGGAATGACTATGAACATGATAATGTTGTTGGTTGATCCCACTGTTGAGTTGATGTTATTAAGGTTGATGAGTTTAATCCTTAAAACGCACTAATAATTGATTTAGGAGGATTAACTGTTTAAACTCTGAAAATTTGTTAAAACTCAGTCTCTGTTCCTGCCCAGAACAGCACTGTCGCGCGATGAGCACTACCGTGCTGAACAAGGAGCACGACCGTGCTCCCAGTTGAATTTTGGGTAAATGGCCGCGCTATTCAGCACGGCCGTGCAGGACAAAGAGCACGACCGTACTGCTGAGCACGACTGTGCTCAATAAGAAGCACGACCGTGCTAGGTTACGAGCACGACCGTGCTCAACCCACTGGGACAGAACCGAATTAAGGAACTTAAGGGGTTTTAAACCCCATTCCCCAATGATGATTAATTGATTAGACAGTCTGGTTGATAATACTAAAAATAATTAAAGATCATGAGATGGTGAGGTGTTAAGTCGATGCCCTTTTGGGTGCCGCAAACTGATGAGCTGTGCCTTGGTGCTTTTTGGCCAAGGGAGCCTTAACCCTGTGGTTTGGGTTAAGGTGTTGATGTTGCTGTGTACCTTGGTGGCCGAGAGTTTTCCCCAGGTACTGCGGTTGATTCCGCTTAAGACCTTAGGTAGATTCCGCGAGCCAAGTGTTGCGGTTGATTCCGCTGTTATCTTCGGTCGATTCCGTTGGCGTTATGGAGGTGGTGTTGCCGTTGTTGTTGTGTTGCATACGCATAGCATCGGAGTTGTTGATTAGGGATGTTCGACATAGGGGAGATCGTCCTAGAGTACGGCGATTTGGCCATCCACGGTTGGAGTAGATTCTCCTAGCGCCCCCGTGACGAGGCATTCGTTGGTTTGATGCGTTGGCTATCCAAGGAGTAGATTCTCCGGCGTTGAGTAGATTCTCAATGTGGATATTTAACTCCGAAGTCGTACATCCCGAGTTTAGTGGATCCACATGCATTGTTGGTTTAGCGGAGTAGGACTGCATTGCACTGCATAACATAATGATGATATTGATGTTTGGTGTAATGCTGATGTGTTTACTGTTACTTTACTTCCTACCTCTTGCTGTATATGATTACATGAACTTACTCCCCATGTTTGTTTGTGTTTGGCCTGATTGGCACCTTGCAGAGGATGACGAGCAGCCCGGAGAGGAGTGACTCTGAGGAACCGCCACTCATTATAGGGCTAGTTTATGTTATCGTAGTTATTAGTTTCAATTGTAATTCCGTGGATTTTATTCCGGAACGGTTATACCAGCTCTATATGTGACATCGGGGTTGGGTTATTTTATTGGTTGCTATGTTTTTTCTGTTGAAAACTCATTTCAATATCCGTGTTGCTAACGGTTCATGTGGGACTTTTCTACCCATGGACAATTGTTTATTTTATTAAATAATTGCATGTTTTTCCTTTAATTGTTTTTAAATTAAATGGCTTTTAACATGCGGGGTAGAAGGGTGTCACAGAAAGCCTTCCATTTTATCAACTAAGAAAAATGTTGAGATGATTTGAATTTTTTTAATGAACCGTCTCAATCTATAATGCGACCCAATATTTTATGGAGCTAAAAAAATAAAGGAGAAAAATGGGAGGTCTATGAGGAAGTAGAAGGTGAAAAATAAAAAGATGCTTTTAATTTAAAATTTAAAAGTAAATATTGGTTCAAAGTAAATTATTAGAGTGAAAGTCACTTAAGACATTAAGGTAGCAGTTGGTATACAGAAGTGGATGAAACATGTTATTTTGTTCTGCTATGTCTATGCTCAAGTATAAGATATTAGATGGTGGGGCGGGTCTATTAAGGTACGAGGCAGTTCAGGTGCTTTAGAGTTTTGTTTGCTAAAGGCTTTCTTTTACTTGCAGATTAGGGGTTGTTAAGTTATATTGGTTGTCCTTCTTTGTGGGGTTAGGTGTGGTTGGAATAGTTTTCGGTGGGTTTGTGGACAAGTTATAGTTTCAACCTTGTAGTAATTCTCTGCTCTTGGTTGAACATCTATCTTGTTCCTCCTTTTGATTCTTGTGAATTCTGCTTGTATTTGGGTTGAGAATCCTTAGTGCTCTTTTCAATACAATTTCGCTTCTAAAAAAAAAAGTTATTTTGTTCTACTCTCGTTGACTCCCCTCTTTTAATTTTTTTTTCCTGATTTGGTCCTTTATGTTGTCAATGTTGCACCAATTTGGTCATCAAACTTTTCTATAACTGCTGTCTTGAATCCTTCCACCAAATCAATGATATCTTGACGATAAGCATAAGATGGTAATGAAGAGGAGGGGCTGTCGTCAGAACTTATTGCCCTCACAGAAGAAGACTCCTCTTGAGTCACTTTTCTCTTTTTGGGGTTTTCTCCCAATAAGCGATATGGTTTTGGTGCGCTTCCAAATGCCTCGCTATAGGCACACATTCTCTTTGACTGGATATCCCCTAGAGCAGATTCAGTTGGAGACATTGGTGACTCTGGTTCTGGATACATAGATTCTGAAGAAGAATCTAGAATGATAGGATTAGGATTTTCCATCCCTTCCCATGGTTGAATTTGTTGATTAATGAGGTAGTTGAAGGTGAGGGGTTTGCATGAAGGTTTCATTTTAGGCACATCATACATGTGGACAAAATGATGCCTGAAGATAGTTTGAAAGAGATGTCCATAGGGGATATCATTATTCTTGCGGAGGCAGTATTTCATGTGTTCCATTACAAGGAATGGAAGATTGATTTGAGAGTAAGTGAGGAGGTGATAAACGATGGTCAATTCATTTTTTGAAACATCAAGGGGATAGTGGGTGGCAGGGCTAGTGAAAGAGCGACAACACTCAAGGAAGAATTGAGCCTTGCTGGTCATATATTGTCTTGCAGCCTTCTTCTTTTCAGCATTATTCCCAAATATGACCCAATATACCTTCTTCAGAGAAAGGCTCGGGTCTTCCTTTATCCACTCCAGGCTTCTGTAACTCATCAAACCGCTTTGTGGGGCACTTGTTATGGAAGCAATAAAACCCTCATTGATTGTCACTACCTTTTCAGATACTTCCAAGCTGATTGATCTGCCGGTTTTGATCTTGTCGGATCAGAACTCCTGAAGTTCTATCACAGGGATGGGATGATCAAATTTGAAGAAATATTTCCATCCTTGAGCCTCGACCTTCATAGTAGTAACGTCAAATCCATTACTTCTGAGCTTTTCAAGATTAATTTCATTGATGGGTGTAATGTTTGCATAGAAGATTTGGGGGCCATTTTGGAAAGTTAAGGGCTTGTTTGCTTTGTTTCCAGTTTTCTGTTTTCATTGTGAATCATAATGTCATATAGGTTTTGATGTTGACAAATATAGTATTAAGGGGGAGAATGTGAACCTAAAGGTGATATAGGTTTTGATATTGACAAATAGTGTATCATGGTATTAACTCAATAAAAAGAATACTGAACTTAATATACTATGTTGATAAATGACATGACTATTTGACTGTGTGCTTAATGAATATTGTATTAATTAATTATACATGTGTTAAATAATTATGATTAATATAATATTGAGTGAATGCACATGTAATATTTGATTATATATAATATATGCTTGTGTTTGGAATTATAATAAATTGGCATTTAATTATACTTGATATTATTATTATATGCCTAAAGACGTAAATAATATTTGAAATGATATTATCTTCAAATATGTCTTATATGAGATTAAATGTTATACATGGCTTTGTATATGAAATTAAATGTGAAATATTATTTTCTATACCTTGAACTAATGTGATTCATGAGAAAACTATGAAATAGAAAAGTTCAGGTTGGAATAAGCAAAGCTATGATGTCAAGAGCTGGAAAAGCTAAAATCCAAGCAAGAACTAGATTGCAAATAGAAGTAAAGAATATCCAAAAGATCAAGCAAGGCAAGGGGCAAAATAGGAATTTCATTAAGTGTATTGCTTGTTTTAGAAAAAGTGTGTAAATGGTAAGTAGAGTTGTCAATTTAATATTGGTCTCACACACACACATTTAACATGCGTCAAAAACATTTTTAACATGTTTTATATCTGACAATTAATCATGCTTAATGAGTAATCAAAATATTAATTGTTAAGATTTTCAAATTCAAATGTGCTTCGAGCCATAATCGATTATGGGAAACCAATAATCGATTATGATATGAATTAAAAGGATTTAAATGAGTTTAATGAGTAATGATTATTATTAAAGCCATTAAGTTTTGAATTAGAATTAGAATAATCGATTATGTAATATGTATAATCGATTATGTCATCTCAGACTTTCAATGGTCTTCAAACAGAAACCCATAATCGATTATGTAATCGATTATGGCTTTTTTATGTGAAAGTCATTGGACTCGTAATCGATTAGTATAACCGATTATGCCTATTCTGTCCAAAAGAGCGCTACTTGGAAATACTTTAAATAATCCGTTATGATAATGTAATAATCGATTATGACACGACAGAAAAGTGTTTTAATGAGGCTTGACCTATTTTCTCTTAACCAACATCTTTCTATTATAAAAGAAAAGTGAGGCAGCCATCATAACACACAACTCTACTATTTCTCTTTGTGCTAAAACTCTGAAAATCATTTTTCTATACTACTCCTCTTACACTATCACTTGACCATATTATTTTGAGAGTTCTACACACCATATATGTCAAACGCAAAAACGTGTAGGCCAAAAACTATGTTCTCCTCTTGGAGAATTCTCATATAAATAGTATTTAATTACAAGCTGGCAAGCTGATTCTCAGCCCAAAATATTAGCTAACTGACATATACATTTATCCTAATTAAGAAGAGAATAACAGTTACATCTACAGCTGTGATATCCTATTTATGGAGAGAATAACAGTTACCAAATGTACAATTGAATAGCTGTTTTAATGACCAGATATTCTGTCATTAATTCCATTGACATCCCCCCTCAAATTGATGCTGGTAAGTCTACAAGCATCAATTTGCCAACTAGGAAATTATGACGTTGTCGTGTCAAGGATTTGGTGAAAATGTCAGCAACTTGAACAGATGTTGAGACATGAGGTAGAGTAATAGTTCTGCGGTCATAGGCTTCTCGGATTGAATGACAATCAACCTCGATGTGCTTTGTACGTTCATGGTAAACTGGATTTGCTGCAATTTGAATGGCACTTGTGTTGTCTGCATGCAGCGGAGTGGATTGTTGTTGAGGGAATCCAAGCTCTGTCAGAAGACCTCGCAACCAAATTATTTCTGAGCATGCAGCAGACATGGAGCGATACTCAACTTCAGTGGATGATTTTGAGACTGAATCTTGCTTCTTGCATTTCCATGAAATTGGAGCATTACCCAAAAACATACACCAACCAGTGGTAGATTTCCTTGTATCTGGACATCCAGCCCAATCAGCATCACTATAAGCTTGTAGTTGAGGAGATGAACCTGCTGGGAAAAATAAACCTCAGTTGGAGGTGCCAAGGAGGTATCGAACGATTCGGTGCACTGCTGAAAGGTGGAAATGTCTAGGAGATTGCATGAACTTACTAACAGTGTGGACAGCAAATGAAATATCCGGGCGAGTGATGGTTACATATATCAGACTACCAACAAGCTTGCGATATAAAGTGGGATCATCAAGAAGATCACCTTCTTCTCGTCTTAATTTGACATTAACTTCCATGGGAGTGTCAACCGAGGCTGCATTTGCAAGGCCAGCTAATTGAACTAGATCCTGGATATACTTGTGCTGATTTAAAAATATGCCTTCAGATTGATAATGCACCTCTAACCCCAAGAAGTAAGTGAGTAGACCAAGTTCTTTCATGTGGAAAGTTGAATGCAGCAACTGTTTGATGCTAGAAATAGCTTCTTGATCAGAACCAGTCACCACTATGTCATCCACATAAACAAGAAGCACCACAATGCCTTTAGAAGTCCTTTGTAGGAAAAGGGATGGATCATATTGACTTTGTGTGAGGGAAAAGCCTAGTAGTGTGGATCAAAACTTTTCAAACCATACTCTCGGTGCCTGTTTCAAGCCATATAAAGAGCGTTTTAGCTTGCAAACATTATTAGGTGAAGGTGCGGGCATACCATTAGGAAGTTTGATGTAAACTTCCTCCTTGAGGTCACCGTGGAGGAATGCATTTTTGACATCCATTTGATGTAATGGCCATGCTTGTGATGCAGCAAGGGCAAGAATTGTTCGCACAGTAGTCATTTTGGCAACTGGAGCAAAGGTCTCGTCATAGTCAAGTCCATATTCTTGCTTATTACCGAGCACAACCAAACGAGCCTTGTAACGGTCTATGGATCCATCTGAACGAAGCTTTACAGAGAAGACAAACTTGCTGCCAAGAGGTTTAACTGATGGTGGACATCGTACAACATCCCATGTTTGATTTTCCTCCAGTGCAAGGAGTTCTGTTTCAATAGCTTTCTGCCAACATTCATGCTCCATGGCCTGTTTATAAGAACAAGGAATAGGAATAGAAGATAATGTTGCTGTCAAGGATAAAGGAGAGGTAAAGCCATACTTTTCTAGGGGTTTACGAGCCCGAGAACTTCATCGTAAAGGAGCTGGTTCTGGTGCTTGTACTGGATCAGCAACCAAGAATGATCGAGAGGGGGCTTGTGGGTTTCCGAGGGCTGATTTTGAATGGCATGAGTGCGCCTTTGGTAGGTCAAGAGAGGTGTAGATGAAGGTTGGCCTGCAGGAGAGTTAGAAAACAATGGCAGAACAAAGATTTGAGAAGAGTGAGGATCATGATTTGCTGAAAAAAAATATTTATTTTCTTGAAAAATGACATTTCTTGAGACCCGAATTCGACGAAGGGTAGGATCATAACATAGAAAGCCCTTTTGGTGAGGAGAATACCCAAGAAAAGCACATTGAACAGATTGTGCAGTGAGTTTGTTGTGCTCTTGTGGAGGAAGATGTACATAACACACATAACCAAAGGCACGAAGAGTGGAATAATTGGGTGGACGACCAAATAAGCGAGTGAAAGGAGGCTCATTATTCAATGATGGAGATGGCAAGCAGTTTATAAGGTGAACAGCAGCCGAGAGAGCTTCACACCAGAACCTTAATGGCACATAAGACTCCAATAAAAGGGTACGGACAACATCAAGCAAATGACGGTTTTTTCTTTCTGCTACCCCGTTTTGTTGAGGAGTTGAAGGACATGTTCGTTGAGAAATAATGCCATTAGTTTGCAAAAATTCTTGAAATGAATGAGATGTGTACTTCCCCCCATTATCAGACCGAAGAATTTTAATTTGTGAAGAAAATTGAGTCTGAACATAAGCATGAAAAAGTTTGGATGTTGAGAATACTTCGTCTTTAGAGAGCAAGAAAGAGACCCAAGTGAAACGCGTATAATCGTCAATAAATGTGACAAAGTATTTGTATTTAGCATGAGATATAATAGGTGCCACCCCCCATACATCACTATGAATCATATCAAAAGGTTTTCTTACATTCGATTGATGTGTTGGAAAAGGTAAAGTTTTACTTTTGCCAAGTTTACAAGGAATGCAATCAAAGTGAACAGCATGAAGAGGTGGTAAATTTTTATTTCCAAGAAAACCAGATTTTAGTATCACATGAAGTACATTTGAGCTTGGATGTCCAAGACGCTTATGCCACATCTGGTAATCAATATCAGCAGAATTACAAGAAACAAAAGGTAAGGGAAGACTTGGAGACAAGGAGGATTGGAGTGGGAAAAGACGTCCAATTTTAGGCCCCTTCGCGATTATCGTCCCTGAGTGTTGATCCTGCACAAGACAACCAGATTTTGAGAACTCTACTCGACAATCATTGTCAACTAACTGACCCACAGAAATGAGATTACTAGTAAGACCAGGAGAGACAAAAACATCAGTTAAAGATGAAGAAATATCACCAGTTGCTATGATAGGCAAAGAATTTCCATCAGCAGTATGGATGTTGAGATTTCCAGAATATTTGGTGATATTAGTGAGGAATTGGGCATTGTTGGTCAAATGATTGGAAGCCCCAGAATCAAAGTACCAAGGTGAAGATATAGAAAAGGGTTTACCTGAGAATCCCAATGCAGAAAAGGCTGAAATGATCATTTGTTGAACAATTTCAGGAGTCAAAGTTTGAACAGGAGGAGGAGCAACGTGTTGGGCAGCTACTGTATTGTCAGAACTGCTAGGAATGGAGGAACCAACCACAGTTGTAAAAGCTGTTGCAGATCGCCTTGGTGGTCTTGTTGGGCATTCTTTAATAATATGCCCATCCTTCTTGCAGTAACTGTAGAATTTTTTTGGACAGTTTGAAGCATAATGTCCAAATCCTTTGCAACAAAAACATTGAACAGCACTCATGTCGCGGCGTCTTGGCTTACCTTGTGCTGCATATGCCACTGGAACAGCAACTGATTTTTGTTGTTCAATGGTGAACTGTGTGAGAAGACGTTGTTCTTCACGCAACAGCTCATTCAGGCATGCATTCAATGATGGTACAAGGTCTCTATTCATGAGATTTGACCGAATACCTTCAAAATCAGATCTCAATTTCATAAGAAATTGATCTCGTTTTGTAGTGGCATGAACTGATTGCACTGAACTTAAGCCTTCAGAAGTCAGTTTTTCATAAACTATATCAGTATATTCGGCCCATAAATTCATGAATTGAGAATAAAAATCAGAGATGGAGAGACCATCCTGTTGAAAAATGGCTATGTCATGTTCAAGCTGAAATCTTCGAGCAGTGTTGTTTTGACTATAGATTTTCTTCAAGTAGGTCCACATCTCTGCTGCCGTCTTGAAAGGTCGAAGGTTCAGGACGATGTTGGGATCAACAGAACCTATAATCCATGCCATGACTTGAGCATCTTTGACCTCCCATTTGGCATGTTCATCCTTCTGTTTGTCTTTGTTAGGAGCAGCAGCACTACCATCAACATGACCCCAAAGATCTTTTCCTTTGACAAATATCTGGAACTGAAATGCCCAGGTCGAGTAGTTCTTGCTATTAAGGCGAACTAACAAGACATCATATTTTTCAGAAGACATGACGAAGATACAAAACTGGACTAGGAAAAAAAACGACAAGAACTAGATATGAACTAGGACAGAACCGAGACAAGATAGAGGGCCGAGAATAGTGAAATCTGGAACTAGGCTGGAAAACGAGAGAAAGACTAGGCTAGGACCTAATACCATGTCAAATACAGAAACGTGTAGGCCAAAAACTGTGTTCTCCTCTTGGAGAATTCTCATATAAATAGTATTTAATTACAAGCTGGCAAGCTGATTCTCAGCCCAAAATATTAGCTAACTGACATATACATTTATCCTAATTAAGAAGAGAATAACAGTTACATCTACAGTTGTGATATCCTATTTATGGAGAGAATAACAGTTACCAAATGTACAATTGAATAGCTGTTTTAATGACCAGATATTCTGTCATTAATTCCATTGACAATATAGGTGTTCTTGTATCTTGTGCTTCAATTTGTTTTTATCTGCACTAATTAGAGTGCTTTATAGTAGTAAGAGTCGGATTGACTCAAACCTTCTTTCAATTACTATTCTTACAAGAAAGGGTATATCTCTTGTAAGTGTTTAGTGGGTGTGATCTCACTGTTTATTGTTTGAGGCTCTTTACTGTGCCTGCGAAAATCTTTTTAAAGTAACCGAAAAAGTTGGTAAACACAATTCAACCCCCCTTCTTTTGTTCACTTTGGTTATTTCAGTTGGTATCAGAGCTTAGCCTCTGGGCTCAGCCTCTGGGTTGAGCACTTAACAGTGTAGAGGAAAAGATCTTGGAAATGGCATGAGAAACCAGTAGAAGCAAGAACCATGCTGGAGAAGGATCCTCAATGTCGAGACCTCCTTTCTTCAATGGAGAGGACTACATCTACTGGAAAGAAAAGATGAAGTGGTTTTTACAATCCACTAATTCTGATCTTTGGGATATCATTGATGAAGGTCCCTTTGTTCCTAAAGATGACAAAGGAGATGAAATTCCTAAAGCAAACATGACCACTGATCAAAGAACAAAATGGCAGCTGAATGCCAAAGCTAGATATGCAATCATGTGTGCCTTGAGCAGAGAAGAATTTGAAAAAGTCGGTGCTTGTGAGTCTGCAAAGGAAATGTGGGACTCATTAGCTATTGCTCATGAAGGAACCAGCAAAGTCAAAGAAACCAAAGTCAGCATGCTTGTCAGAAAGTATGAGTTGTTCAAAATGGAGGAAGGTGAAACTATTGGCCAAATGTATAGAAGGTTTCAAACCATAACCAATGGATTGAAATCTCTGGAAAAAACTTACAAGACTGAGGAACACATTCAAAAGATCCTCAGAAGTCTTCCAAAACAATGGAGACCACTTGTAACTGCTGTGTCTCAGGCCAAGGACTTAACAACAATGAAGCTTGATGAACTTCTTGGCACTCTTCAGATTCATGAACAAGAACTGATTGAAGAGAACAATGGAAAGAAAAACAAGTCCATTGCACTCAAAGCTGACAAGAAGTCATCTAAGTGAGCAAGTTCAAAAGCTCTCAAAGTAGATGAATCTTCAGAAGAATCTGGAGAATCAAATGAGGATGACTCTGATGATGAACATGATGAACTTTCTCTTTTCACCAGAAAAATGAAAAAGCTGTGGAAGAAAAGAAACTTCAGAAAAGACAAACCCTTTAGACGCTTCAACAAAGAAAAACACAACAAAGATGGTGGATCCAATGACAGAAATGTCATTGTATGTTATGAATGCAAAAAGCCTGGTCACATCAAGGCAGAATGCCCTCAACTCAAAAAGCAATCTTCCAAGAAATTCTTCAACAAAAAGAAGAAAGGTATGATGGCCACTTGGGAAGATCTTGATGAAAGCTCCACTGAAAGTGAAGGAGAGGAGCTTGAAGCAAATCTCTGTCTTATGGCAGATACTGATTCAGAATCAGAAACTGAGGTACATTCTAAACTTGAAAAATTGAATGATGCCTATGATGAACTATTGGAAGAATCCAACTATATATCTAAAGCTTTCAGATCCCTCAAGAGACAGTATGCTAAACTCTCAAATGAGTATACACAGAAATCTCTAGAGTGTGAAAAGTTAGCTGAAGAAAATAGTAAACTTAAGACTGAAAAGTCTAAAGTTGAGATCTTAGTTGAAACTCTACCATCTGAAGAAGTAACTAAACTTCAACAGAAAGTAGAAGAGCTCACCTCAGATCTTGCCAAGTTTGTTAATGGTAGAGATAATCTGACTAAACTCTTAGGAAGTCAGAGGCACTCCCTTAACAAAGAAGGTTTAGGATACTCCAATCAAGAACTTCATAAAGGATAAACAAAGTTTTCAAATGTAGCTATTAAATCTGTATTAGATAGCTCAAATAGATCTATATGCTCCTACTGTGGAAAAGCTGGACATATCATGTCCAAGTGTATTCACAAAAGGAGAAGGAAGTCTTCGCAGACTCCTCATACTAACAAAAAAGGACCCAAGAAAATATGGGTACCTAAGGTCATGATCATTCCTGTTGCAGACATACTCAACAGAACAAAGCAAACACCTGTCATGGTACCTGGACAGTGGATGCTCACGACATATGACAGGCGAAAGGTCTATGTTCCTAGACCTCCAACCTAACAAAGGTGGACATGTAACTTTTGGTGGCAACCAGAAAGGAAAAGTTGTTGGTGTAGGTAAAATTGGTGGTAAACCTCCCTTACCTATTATCCATGATGTTTTATTTGTGAAAGGATTAAAACATAATCTGCTTAGAATAAGTCAATTATGTGACAGTGGATTTTCTGTATCTTTTTCTAAGGATGCATGCATAGTTAATAACTGTAGTGGAAAGACCCTCTTTTCTGCAAAAAGGCAAAACAATCTGTATAAGATTGACATGACTGAACTTTCATATCAAAGTGTAACATGCCTTATGTCTAAAGAGGATGAAAAGTGGCTGTGGCATAAGAAACTAGGACATGTTAGTATGAAACAAATTTCTAAATTGAAAAAGCATAACCTTGTGAGAGGATTGCCTGACATTTCTTTTAAGAAAGATATTGTGTGTGATGCATGTCAAAGAGGTAAACAAGTAAAATCAAGTTTCAAATCCAAGAAAGAAGTCACATCCTCTAGACCTTTAAAACTGTTACACATGGATCTGTTTGGACCAGTCAGTGTAGCTAGCCTAGGTGGAAAGAAATATGGTTTTGTCATAGTTGATGACTATTCTAGATTTACATGGGTACTCTTCTTAACCCACAAGGATGAATCTTATAAGGCATTTTCAGTATTCAGTAAAAGAGTACAAAATGAGCAAGGTTTTTGTATTTCTGCTATAAGAAGTGACCATGGAGGAGAATTTGAAAATGAGCAGTTCAAACTGTTCTGTGAGGAAAATGGTATTTCTCACAATTTCTCTGCACCTAGAAATCCACAGCAAAATGGAGTAGTTGAGAGAAAGAACAGATCTCTTCAAGAGATGGGAAGAACAATGCTTAATGAAAATAATCTTCCTAAGTACTTCTGGGCAGAAGCCATTAACACTGCTTGTTATGTACAAAACAGAATACTGATTAGGCCTATTCTAAATAAGACTCCTTATGAATTGTGGAAAGATAGAAAACCTAACATATCATATTTTCATGCATTTGGTTGTGAAACCAGATGGGTATTTAGAAATAAACTAGATGAAGATGGAAAAGTGGTAAGGAACAAGGCAAGACTAGTTGCTCAAGGCTATAATCAACAGGAAGGTATTGATTTCACTGAAACTTTTGCTCCTGGAGCTAGATTAGAAGCAATTAGGATTCTCATGTCATATGCTGCACAACATGATATAACTCTTTATCAAATGGAATGTTAAAAGTGCATTTCTAAATGGAATAATTGAGGAGGAAGTCTGTGAATCATATTGTCATATAGGTTTTGATGTTGACAAATATAGTATTAAGGGGGAGAACATGAACCAATCAATATGATATAGACTTTGATGTTGACAAATAGAGTATCATGGTATTAATTCAATAGAAAGAATATTGGACTTAATATATATAAATGCCATGCGACTATTTGATTGGGTTCTCAATGAATGATTATGTGCTTAATGAATATTATATTAATTAAATATACATGTGTTAAATAATTATGTTTAATATAATATTGAGTGAATACACATGTGATATTTGATTATATATATGTTTGTGATTGGCAATATAATAATTTGGCATAGAAACATACTTGGAATTATTATTATATGCCTAAAGACATAAGAAATATTAAATATGATATTATCTTAAAATATGTCTTATGAATTATTATATATGGCTTTGTTACGAAATTAAATGTGAAATAATATTATTATTTTCTATACCTTGAACTAATGCGATTCTTCAGAAAACTATGAAATATAAAAGTTCAGGTTGGAATAAGCAAAGCTGTGAAGTCAAGAGCTTGAACCCAAGAAGGACTAGATTGCAAATAGAAGAAAAGAGTATCCAGAAGATCAAGCAAGCACAAGGGGCAAAATGGGAATTTCATTAAGTGTATTGCTTGTTTTTAGAAAAAGTGTGTAAATGGTAAGTAGAGTTCTCCATTTAATATTGGTCCCACACACACTTTTAAGATGTGCCCAAAATATTTTAAACATGTTTTATATCTAACAATTAATTGTGCTTAATGAGTAATCAGAATATTAATTATTAAGATTAATATTAATTGTTAAGATTTTCAAATTCAAATGTGCTTCGAGCCATAATTGATTATGGGAAACCAATAATCGATTATGATATGAATTAAAAGGCTTTAAATGAGTTTAATGAGTATTGATTTTAATTAAAGCCGTTAAGTTTTGAATTTGAAATTGAATAATCGATTATGTACTTTGAATAATCGATTATGTCATTACTGCCTTTCAATGATCTTCAAACAGAAAACTCTTAATCGATTATGTAATCGATTATGCCTTTTATGTGAAAGTCAGTGGACTCATAATCGATTTGTATAATCGATTTTGCCTATTCTGTCCAAATGTGCGCTTCCTGAAAATACTTTAAATAATCGATTATGCCTTTGCAATAATCGATTATGACGCGACAGAAATGAACTTTAAAGGGGCTTGACCTATTTTCTTTAGACTATCACTTCTCACTTATAAAAGAAAAGTTAGGCAGCCATCATAAGAACCAATATACAACTCTACTATTTCTCTCTGTGCTAAAACTCTGAAAATCATTTTTCTATACTACATCTCTTACACTAGCACTTGACCATATTATTTTGAGAGTTCTACACACCATATAGGTGTTGTTATTCTTGTGCTTCAATTTGTTTATATCAGCACTATTAAGAGTGCATACTATTGGTAAGAGTCGGATTGACTCAAACCTTCTTTTGATTACTATTCTTACAAGAGAGGGTATATCTCTTGGGATATTTTTGAGGCTCTTACACAAGGGATTGTATGTCCTGTGATTTGTGTTAAGGGTTCTCTTTATTGTAAAGGTTCTAGCTACGCCTGTTTAAAAGCTAGTGTTTGAGGCTCTTACACAAGGGATCGTATGTCCTGAGATTAAGGATTCTCTAAGTTGTAAAGGTTCTAGTTGATCCTATTTAAAAACTAGAGTTGATTGAAAACCCTTGGTCGTATTGCCTTGAGGACTGGACATAGGCCACGTGGGTAGTCTGTGGCCAAACCAGGATATATTGTGGTGTTCATCTTCTTTCCTTATCCTCTTTACTTTATCGCACTTTAT
This sequence comes from Echinosophora koreensis, assembly GCA_035048595.1. Lineage (NCBI taxonomy): Eukaryota > Viridiplantae > Streptophyta > Magnoliopsida > Fabales > Fabaceae > Echinosophora > Echinosophora koreensis. The sequence continues at coordinate 7,227,616 of JAPCYP010000004.1, forward strand.
TTTATAGCGCTTTAGTTTCAAACAGTTTATTTTTATCAAGCGCTTAAATTCGACAAGAAGCGTTTATCCGCTGCAAATTCTATTTTATATCTTAAAGGGTTTTGATTTTTACCAAAAGATTTCATTTTTATTTAAAACCCAATTCACCCCCCCTCTTGGGTATGGTTGCCACGGCCAACAAAGTCTATGTCAAACAACCTCCTGGATTTGAGGACTCTGAGAATCATCACCATGTCTATAAGCTTAAGAAAGCTTTGTATGGGACTCAAACAAGCTCCTAGAGCTTGGTATGATAGATTAAGCACATACCTCATGGAAAATAATTTCATTAGAGGAAAAGTAGACACTACACTTTTCAAGAAATGCTCAAGAAAAGATTTCATAGTAGTACAGATTTATGTTGATGATATTATATTTGGTGCTACTAATGAAAAGCTCTACAAAGAGTTCTCTGAGTTGATACAGAATGAATTTGAGAAGAGCATGATGGGAGAATTGAAGTTCTTCCTTGGTCTTCAAATAAAACAGTCAAATGATGGAATCTATATCCATCAACAGAAGTACACCAAGGAACTTCTGAAAAAGTATAAAATGGAAAATTCAAAGCCTATGAGTACTCCTATGCATCCAACAGTTGTTCTAATCAAAGATGAGGAAGGTAAAAAGGTAGATCAAACTGTCTATCGAGGTATGATTGGATCACTGCTATATTTAACTGCTAGCAGACCTGATATTCAATTCAGTGTCTGTCTTTGTGCTAGATTTCAATCAGATCCTAAGGAATCTCATTATAAGGCTGTCAAAAGAATTTTCAGATATTTAATTGGAACCACTAACGTTGGTCTATTATATAAGAAATCTGAAGATTTCAGGTTAGCTGGATTTTGTGATGCTGATTTTGCTGGAGATAGAATTGATAGAAAAAGCACCAGTGGAGGATGCCACTTCATTGGAGCAAATATGATCTCCTGGTCAAGCAAAAGGCAAAGCCCCATTGCTCTATCAACTGCTGAAGCTGAATATATATCTGCAGCTAGTTGTTGTTCACAACTACTTTGGGTAAAATATCAACTTGAAGATTATTCAATGATTGAGCATAATATACCTGTTTGGTGTGATAATACTAGTGCTATTAATCTGTCTAAAAATCCAATACAGCATTCTAGAGCAAAGCATATAGAGATAAAGCATCATTTCATTATAGACTATGTTCAAAAAGGTGTTTTTGAAATTAAGTTTGTAAACACTGATTATCAGTGGGCAGACATTTTTACTAAACCTTTAAGTGAAGATAGATTTGTTTTTATTAGAAGGAATCTTAACATGCATAATGTATCTGAATAAATGTTTGCTGATATGTCTGAAAAATTACTTGTCTATTTTCCTATATTCTATGATTACTTGACTCGTCTAATTTGGCCAAGCATCTAATGACGTGGCTAAAAACACTCAGTGCTAAATTCTGACTGAGATATATGTACATTGCATTTTCCCTCCTTTTATTAAATATTTTATTATCTATCGTTTCAAATTGATTGATTGCCATTTATGGCAACACTCTCTCTCCTTGTTCCTAACGTAAAAAGCACTCAAGTGTTTTTAACAAAAACCCGTGTCTTTTCAAAATCTACCCACTCACAATTTCTTGCTCACAAATTCTTTCTCTAAGCTCTCTTCGTCTTCACCTTCTCGAGACCTTCTCTGTTAAACCCTAATCCTCTTCTCTCAAAATCAATGGCACCCAAAAGCCTTCTTGAGACTTTATCTGAGAAGACCAAGGTATCTATCACTGAACTGAGGAAGAGTTCCGAACATTGATGAACTCAGAACCAAGGGTTTGGATGTGTTTCCTGAGCTTAACCAAGCCGGATGGTCACTATTCTTTCAACTGCAAGAACGTGTCTTCCCTGCTCTAGTTAGGGATTTCTGGACCACAGCAAAAATCACCAAGGACAACACTACCCACATGATTTCTGGGGATGTTGGTGAGGATCACATTTTCATCACTCACGAGTCACTCGCTGAAGTAACAAAATGCCCTAGGGAAGGAGCTGGGCATTATAAAGACTGGATGAAGGATCAAGGGGAAGCCAATGTGAATCTGGTGCAATATGGGACTGCAAACCCTGGTAACATGGATTCCAAGTATCTGACTCCTAAGGCAAGATTTTTACATGTCTTACTTATAAACTGTGTAATGCCTAGGACTGGGTCTAGAAACTATGTCAACTTGTTAGAAAAGTTTACTCTGTTTCATCTTGTCCAAAGAATTAAGATAGACATAACTGACCTGATTTTCATGCACATGGAGAAAGCTGCAAAGGGAAAAGATAAGGACTACCCTTTTGGAATGGTTATGACTAGAATCTTTAGGGCATGCAAACTGGATTTGAGAAAGGCTGTCTCTGCTGATCTCTGTACTGAGATCACAACAAAAACCCTAGCCTTGATGAAGATGAACTTGACCCCTACTCTTGGTCAAACTGCTGAAGCCTCTGCTCAGATGGAAGCAACTGTTTCCATTCCTGGTGTTAAAGCTGAAGTTGTTGAGGAACCAGCTGAGGAAGTCAGGGATCAACTTCAGAGGAAGAAGAGAAAAGTCACCAAAACAACTGCTGAAACTTCTCTGATTGAAGAGCCTACTCAGGTTGCTGAACCAGCTACTGCTTCTGTTACTGAGGAAGCTACTGCCTCTGCTCCTAAAATCACTAAGGTCTTCAAGAGAAATAGGACAGTGCAAGCTGAGGGGGAGTCTCAATCAGAAGAGACTGTGATCCCTAAAAAGAAGAGGACAACTGTCACAAAGAGGAAGCTTGTCTTACCTCCCTCTTCATCTCCATCACCATCACCTTCACCTCAGAAGGATTCATCCCCTCCACCTTAGCAAACTGAAGCTGTTACCACAACAATTCCAACTCCACAACCTTCACCACAAAGAATCCCAACACCTCCTACATCACCTAAAATCCCAACACCACCTACATCACCAAAAATTCCCACTCCACCTACTTCACCAAAAATCCAAACTCCACCAAATACATCACCCAACCATCACTCTTCTGAACCTAATCCTACTATATCAGAACCTCATATGTCTGATACTCACTAACTAGTACCAACCACTCCACAAACATCTCACCATTCTGACATTCCTCAAACTGAGGATGTCAATGACTTTGAGTATTTTGACAATCTTACTTCTCCTTCCTCACCAAAATCACCAATCCCTGACCATATCACTAACCAGTGCCAAGTGCCTCTGAGAATAGTCTTTCCAGACTTATTCTCTGAAACCAGACATAATCCTATCCCCTTAGCCACTATATCTCCCTACCACCCATCTTCCAGAAGTATCCCCTTCTCTGTGACATGTGAATCATGTCCTTTTTATCTTGATGGGAAGACCTTGGATATGATTGCTTCTCTGGAAGCTGAAAGATAGATTGTGAGGCTGGAAAGGTCACTGAAGCCAGTAGGAAAATAGCTATTCAATCCTCACATTTTCATGAAGCCCTCTACAGCAATCAGAGTAATGCCTGACTCCATGGCTCTGAAAGGCAAACAGAAGTTAATTACTCTGCCATTGGATCAGAAGTTCTCTCTCATCCAGAAGAATGATCAGAAGCTTAAATTCAGAAAGAAGATGTTCTCCAAAGGTGGCTCCAGTTCTGGGTTAACAGAAGAAGAGAAGGCAGACATTCCCACCAGAGGTAGCCAAGCCTATGCCCTCTATCCCTTTTCACCCTCCATTTACACACTCCCTCCTTTCTTCATGGTTTTTCCTTTCTTTGTCTTAAACTTTCCTGAAACTGCCCCTTTCATACACATAAATCTCATTAGGAGATCTTATGAGTTTCTTCTCTCTGTCATAGATTCTCCTCTGCATCATGACAGAATTCATGCTTTTCTAGAGGAATTCCATCCAAATAATGATTTTGTAACCACTCTGTCAACCAATGTCTTCTTAGACCCTCACCCTGAGGATGACATTCCTGTTGAAGAGTTACCTCCTACCCCTCCTCCTTGTCCACCTCCTCCATCAACTTCTGGAACTTCTTTGGCCACAACAGATACTACTTCTCCAGTTGTTGCATATGATCCTGCTGCACATCAGAGACTTGATGAAATGGCTACAAGTTTGCAGACTGTCATTCAAAGACAGGATGAAGCAATTGCTCAACAGACTGCATTTCAAGCTCAGATGCTGGCTCAGCAGCAAGCAATGCAGCAGATGATGGAAGCTTTCTTCAAAAGCCAAGGAGGCCCTAGTTCTTAGATTTATAGGAATCTGTTTTTCATTTCTTTACTGAGTCTTACAATGTACTAAGTCAGTGATGTCTATCGCTCGTAATCTTTCTTGACTTTGGTTAAATGAAATGAGTTTTCCTTTTGATTTATTTTGGCAATTTCTATTTTTATATATCTCTTTGATTGATGCCAAAAGGGGGAGAAAATATAGATAAGTTTTCATGATTTTATAGTTCAACTATCTGATAGTCTCTCTAATATCAATGTTTTGCTCTGACATTTGTCTGTACTTAGTGCATAAACTAAGGGGGAGCATAACATACTATGATCAACTATATCTGTTTAAAAATTTCTACTGTTTCTTTTTGATGTTCAATAAAATCAGAAAAGATATTTGTCATCATCAAAAAGGGGGAGAATGTTGAGACCTCATAAGTCTAAAACACATTCAATGTGTAAATTCTCTAAGTTTTGATGATTCCAAAATAGTTCAAGTATGATAATGTTGAACTAAATGAAATTACTGATATATTTGATAAGTGTGCAGGAAAATAGACTTGAGGTCACTCGTCTATTTTATGACCCGTCTAATTTTCAGTAGAAGCTCAATACTGACTCGTCTAAATTCCACTCGTCTAAAAGTCAGTCAAAGATCAAGTCAACGTTCAGGAAAGACTAAGTTCACTTGATGACATGGCAAGAAGCATGTGTCTAAGATTGACTCAGTTGGGCACCCATCTAATTTTGGAACATGCCAGCACCCGTCTAATTTTGGAACATGCCAGCACCCGTCTAATTTTTGAATGATCAGCACCCGTCTAATTTCTGGATGACTTTCACCCGTCTAAAAATTCTAATTGCTGATACCAAGTCAGTATGTCAGAAATCAAGTCCAAGTCACCTTATTCAAATTATATGCCTTCCTTAAGGATCTCGAAGACCTCTAGACAATAGCTCAAAGGACAAAGAATAAAGAACGTTGTTTCAAGGTTTTAAGGAATAAATACGCAATCTCTGCACCACTGCAGTAACCTTTTTGCCTGTTTTAGTACAAATTAAAAGTGCTTTTTGGAAAGTGAACTGATGTTGCACTGAAAGAGGAAAGCTCTCTGCCACAAGTACAAGAAGCCTGCTGTTATATACTCTGAAAGAACAGCTGCTCAGTCTAAAGTGTACTCTTGGACATCCTTGTCAACGCTCAACGTTTCCAAGCATTTAATGAATATTCAGAACGACTCTTTGGCATTAAATGGTGTCTCAGAAAGCTCAAGTCAGAAGCAAACACTTTCTGAAGCTGTGTCAAAACGGATCTCTTGATTGAAGTCTTTAAATAGATCAAACAATGAAGATGAAGCCAAGAAGTTAGAAAATCATAAAGAACATTGCGCAGAAGCATTTACTCTCTTCATTAACTTCTTCATTCCTTCATTGAATATACATTCAATCATTTGATATTAATTCGCAGTCTTTCATACTTCAGATTTATTTCACTCTCTGAGTGTGATCTGAAAGATTTGCAAGTTGTATTAACTACACAAAAACCTTTTCATCCCTTACTGTTTTGAGCCTGAAGAGGCTAGGTGAGAAAAGAATACTTGTTTGAGTGTTGAGCCTGAAGAGGCTAGGTGTGCAAAGAATACTTGTACTGTAATTTACTCAGTTATAGTGGAAACTTGGTGCTACCAAGAAATTGGACGTAGCCCTGTGGATTTTGGGGTGAACCAGTATAAATCTCTCGAGTGATATCTCTCTTCCCTTTATCTTTTCATTTGCTTAAGTATTGTTTCTGTTTAAGCTTTTAACTTGGGGAGTTAATACTGTGATTATCAAACTCTATTTTAACCTTCTCTAATTGTGTGTGCTATTCTATTTCAACATTAGACGTTTCACTCGTCTAACTTTCTCTTATCTAAACCTTGCTTACTGTGCTTGTGAAAATCTTTTTAAAGTAACCGAAAAAGTTGGTAAACACAATTCAACCCCCCTTCTTATGTTCACTTTGGTTATTTCAAACCCTAACAACAATGGTGGGCCAGCTGAGTTCCAGGGACTGGATAAGTTCCAGAGGAACAACCCTCCATCGTTCAAGGGCGCATATGATCCGGAAGGAGCTTTACTGTGGTTGAGGGAGACAGAGAAGATCTTCCGAGCCATGGATTTCAACGATCAGCAGAAGCTCATCTTTGCTACCTTCTTGCTGACCGAGGAGGCAGAGCACTGGTGGGATAACTGCAGGCTGAGGATGCAGGCTGAGCGCACAGCGGTTACATGGGCTGTGTTCAGGCATAGATTCCTGGAGAAGTACTTTCCAGCGGATATTAGGGACAAGAAGGAGATGGAATTCTTGTCTTTGAGGCAGGGGTCGCTGTCAGTCGGTGACTATGTGGCCAAGTTTGAGGAGCTGGCGAGATACTACAGTCCTTACCAGCATTAGACAGATGACCGCTCCAAGTGTGTCAAGTTTGAGGCTGGACTCCGACCTGAGATCAAGCAGGCCATCAGCTACTAGGAGATCAGAGTTTTCCCTATTATGGTCAACAAGTGCAGGATCTATGAGGATGCCAGCCAATTCAGAGTTGCTAGTTCCAAGGGATCGGAGAGTCAGAGCGGTAGAAGGACAGAACAAAGAGATAAGGGTAAGCAGAGGTATGCTCCGACTGGCAGGGATTTCAAGCAGAGTGGCAAGAAGCCACAATTTCAGCAGGATGGGTTTAGAGGCGGGTTCTCTAATGTCTTGAGGCCCTTGAGGTGCGGCAAGTGTGGTGCTACGGATCACTACTCATCGCAGTGCAAGGAGACGCAGGTTATCTGCTTCAAATGTGGCAAGTCAGGACACATCAGCCGAGAGTGTGAAGGAGCCAAGGCCGAGCCTCCCAGCGCCAGCAAGAATCAGAAGTCCCAGGCTAACCGACTGAAGACCACTGGAAGAGTGTTTACTTTTAGTGGAACTGAAGCCTCCGAGTCTGATGACTTGATTTAAGCTACATGTTTCATTGATGGAACTCAATTGACTGTATTGTATGATTCGGGTGCTACTCACTCATTTATATGGCATGATAGGGTCAAGAGTCTTGAATTGCCTATTACTTTCCTTGAGTATGATTTGTTGGTTTCTACACCTACAAATAAATCTGTTTCTACTTCTTATGCATGTAAGAATTGTCATATTGTTATAAATGATAGAACATTCATTGCTGATCTTGTATGCTTGCCTTTGAAAGACCTGGATATTATTCTGGGTATGGACTGGTTATCTTCCAACCATGTCCTCCTGAATTGTTTTGACAAGACCTTGATTTTTGGAACTCCAAAGAAGTCTAAGAATCCGGACCTTCTCTCTGTCAACCAAGTTCAAACTTCGATGAAAGACGAAACCCAAGTATACATGATGTTAGCTTCCCTGGAAGTGGAGAGCAGCCCTCCTGATGTCGCCAGATTGCCTGTTGTGCGAGAATTTCCTAAAGTGTTTCCGGGGGACGTTTATAACTTACCCCCAGAGAGAGATGTTGAGTTTACCATAGATTTAGTGCCTGGCACCGGGCCAATCTCCATAGCACCCTATAGAATGTCTCCTCTTGAGTTAGCTAAGTTGAAAGAACAGTTAGAGGACCTGATGAAGAAGCAGTTCATTAGGCCGAGTGTGTCTCCGTGGGGAGCACCTGTGTTGTTGGTGAAGAAGAAGGATGGTAGTATGAGGTTGTGTGTCGACTTTCGACAGCTCAACAAGGTGACCATAAAGAATCGGTATCCCCTCCCTAGGATTGATGATCTTATGGACCAGTTGATGGGCGCTTGCGTCTTTTCAAAGATAGATGCCAGCCTTAAAACTTAGTCTGTCTTGGTAGTTTACCCCTAAGAGTATTAGGCTTGGTACCTTGAAGGTTACCAACAGTTTGATGGATGAGATTAGAGAGGGTCAGAAGTTAGACAAGTTTCTCTTAGACCAGCGAGATTTGCTCGCTCAGGGTAGAGACCTAAGTTTTAAGGATGGCAGTGATGGCATCTTGAGGTTTAAGGATAGAGTTTGTGTGCCAGATGTTCCTGAGCTTAGGAAATTGATCTTAGAAGAAGGTCATAGGAGTGGATTGAGTGTGCACCCAGGTGCCACTAAGATGTATCAGGACCTTAAGATGATGTTTTGGTGGCCTAGGATGAAAAAGGATGTAGCTGAGTTTGTGTATGCATGCCTAGTTTGTCAGAAGGCTAAGATAGAGCATCAAAGGCCTTCGGGAAAGTTACAACCTTTGAGTATCCCAGAATTGAAATGGGATAACATCTCCATGGATTTTGTGTCTGGACTCCCTAGGACTCCAGCTGGTTTTAAGGCTATATGGGTCGTTGTGGATAGACTAACTAAGTCTGCCCATTTCATTCCGATGAACATGGAGTATCCATTAGAGAAGTTAGCTAAGCTGTACATCAAAGAGATAGTTAGGCTTCATGGTGTACCCTCTAGCATAGTTTCAGATAGAGACCCGAGGTTTACCTCTAGGTTTTGGAATAGTTTGCAAGAGGCTTTAGGGACAAAGCTTAGGCTTAGTTCAGCTTACCACCCACAGACTGATGGGCAGTCTGAGCGGACCATCCAGTCCTTAGAGGACTTGTTGAGGGCTTGTGTGTTAGAACAGTCCGGTAGTTGGGACAAGTTCTTGCCCCTGATAGAATTCACCTACAACAACAGCTTTCATTCCAGCATTGGGATGACACCTTATGAAGCTCTATATGGGAGGAGATGTAGGACACCCTTGTGTTGGAGTGAACCTAGTGATAGTATGGTGCTAGGACCAGAGATAGTCCAGGAAACAACAGAAAAGATTAAGTTGGTTCAGGAAAAGATGAGAGTTGTACAAAGTAGGCAGAAGAGCTACCATGATAAAAGGAGGAAGGCGCTCGAATTCTAGGAAGGCGATAATGTATTCTTGAGAGTTATCCCGACGACTGGGGTTGGTAGAGTGATGAAGGCGAGGAAACTTACTCTGAGGTTCATTGGTCTTTACCAAATCCTTAAAAGAGTCGGCGAAGTCGCCTATCAAATAGCCTTGCTGTAACATCCTGTTTTTCATAAAATGTTTTTATAAAGCTAGTTTTATTATTTTAATAATGTTGGTTAAGGGCTAAGTGGGATTTTAGCCTAAAAGTCCCTTTCTGGTACATGAGCACGCTCGTGCTCATCAGCCAGCAAGCCCGTGCTTAAAGTCAGAAGCGTGTTTCTGATTTTAAGTTGAGCACGACCGTGCTCAATAGTGAGCACGCCCGTGCTCAATGCGTGGACCGCGTCTCGCTGACGTTAAGTGGAGCACGACCGTGCTCAATGCAAAGCACGACCGTGCTCAAGTCCGAGGTTTATAATCGTGAGCAGAACCAGAGGGTGACGTAAAAACCCTATTTCTTTTGTTGGCAGCCGTCACCAGTTCGGCCAGAGCGATCCCTTTCCCTACTTTCACTAAACTCAACCCGTTTCTGGAGTTTTGGAAGCCTTTGGGAGCCTCTTGTGAGTCCTGTTGGTCTAGAGGTAATGTTCCCTCCCTTGGTGTTTTCCTTTTCATAATGGTTTGAATAGGAAACTAATATCTGTGCTTCGGTTTGACTAAGGTTGTGTGGAGTTAAGCCGCTTTGGGGAACCGTGACCGTTTGCTTTAGGAGCTAACGTTGGAGCGACCTTCAATCCAGGTATGGGGAGAAGGGAATTGTTTTCATTAGGCAGTGGGGTAGAGTAAGGTTAAGGGTTCCTCATGACCCTGTTCTGCTGTATGTAATTGTATGTGATAACTGTTTTGGTATATTGTGAATTTGTGTTTATATTCTTGATAATTGTTGATGATATGATAACATGTAATTGTTGTTATTGCCATGACCTTGGTTGATTGATGATATTGTTGTGATGATGAGTTTGAGGTTGATGAAATTATGTTAATTGGCTAAATAGGTTTAAAAACCGTACTAAGTTTAAGGGATTTAATCCCTAAGTTAATTGGTTAAAAGTTGGTTTCTGTCCCTGCCCAGAACAGTGCAGTCGTGCATTGAGCACGACCGTGCTGAACAGGGAGCACGACCGTGCTCCCACTTAAATTCTGGAAAATGGCCGCGCTGCTCAGCACGGCCAAGCAGGTCAAACAGCACGATCGTGCTGCTGAGCACGACCGTGCTGAATGTGAAGCACGACCGTGCTTCACTTAAAAGGGCAGCACGCCCTCACGTGTCCAAGCACGACCGTGCTAGGGTCTAAGCACGACCGTGCTGACCCCCCTGGACAGTAATGCAATTAAAGGACTTAAGGGGTTTTTAACCCCATTCCCCTATGATGATAAGTTGAGACAAATAATCAAAGATAAAGATTAGACAACCTGGTTATTAATTATATAAGATAATTAGATAATCAAATATTAAGTCGGTATCCGTTGGGTTACCGCACGTTGATAAGTTGAAGTCTTGGGTGCTTATAGACCCAAGCACGTTGAGTTGAACCTTGGTGCTTATTGGCCAAGGGAGCCTTGACCCCACGGTTTGGGTCTAAGGTTATGTTGAGTTTGATGTTGAAAGTCTTGGGAGCTTCATGGCCCAAGCAAGGAGGTGGTTGAGATTGTTTGTTGTTGTGCCATTTGCATAGATCATTGGAGTAGTTGATGGGGGAGGTTCGACAAAGGGGAGATCGCCCGAGAGTCCGGTGATCTGGCCATCCACGGTAGGTCACCCAAGGTTTGGTGACCGAGGCCCCCCGTGATGAGGCATCCACGGTTTGATGCGTTGGCTATCCATGGGGTTCAGGTAACTGTCGGTGTTGGTGCTTTTATGGCCAATACGGATATGTAACTCCAAAGTCGTTCATCCTGAGTTAGTTTGGATCCACATGCATAGTTGGAGTAGCGGAGTAGTTGATGCATTGCATAGCATAGCATACTTGGTTGTTATGATACTGATGGATGTTGAAGTATGCTTATGTGTATGTTTACCTTGCGTACTATTCCTCTGCTGTTTATATGATTACAAGAATCTTACTCCCTGTATTGTTTGTGTTTGGCCTGATTGGCATTTGTAGAGGATGACGAGCAGCGCGGAGAGGAGTGACTCTGAGGAGCCGCCACTCATAGTAGGGTTGTTTAAGTTTAGATAGTTTGTTTTCAGTTGTATTCCGAGGATTTATTTCCGGAACGGTTATACCAGCTCTGAATTGTGACATCGGGGTTGGGTTATTTATTTGTTTATGTTTTTATTTAATTAACTTATTTTGTTATTTTTCCGCGTTGTAAACGAGTTCATGTGGGACTTTTCTACCCATGGACAACTGTTTTATTTAATTCAGTTAAATGCATGTTTTTCTTAATAATTGTTTTGTATTTAAATGCCTTATAACATGTGGGGTAGAAGGGTGTCACACTTGCCACCGTTCTTGTCAAATCTCCACAATGTTTTTCATGTGTCTGAACTTAGAAAGTACATCCATGACCCTAGTCACGTGATAGTTCCCGACACAATACAGTTAAAAGAGAACTTGACATTTGAGGTGTTACCCCTTCGAGTCGAGGATAGGAGGGTGAAGCAGCTAAGAGGCAAGGAGATTCCCTTGGTTAAAGTAGTTTGGAGCGGGGCAACTGAGGAAAGCGCTACCTGGGAGCTCGAGAGCCAGATGATGGAAGCGTACCCGCATCTTTTCGTTTGAGGTACATAGAAATTTCGAGGACGAAATTTTTATAAAGGGGGTGGAATTGTAACACCCTTTTTTTCTTAAAATGTTTTTATAAAGCTAGTTTTATTAATTTAAAAATGTTGGTTAAGGGCTAAGTGGGATTTTAGCTTAAAAGTCCCTTTCTGGTACATGAGCACGCCCGTGCTCATCAGCCAACACGCCCGTACTTAAAGTCAGAAGCGTGCTTCTGATTTTAAGTTGAGTACGCCCGTGCTCAATAGTGAGCACTCCCGTGCTCAGGTGCAGCCTTTATAAAGTTGGCACAGAAACCGAGGGTGACGTGAAAACCCTACTTTTGTTGGCAGCCGTCACCAGTTTCGGCCAGAGCTATCTCATTCCCTATTTCCTCTCCATTCCTTGCTATAGTGGAGTTTTGGAAGCCATTTGGGAAGCTAGTTTGGTCTGTGGTAGTCTAGAGGTAACGTTCCCTTCCTTTGTGTTTTCCTTTTCATAATGGTTTGAATAGGAAACTAATGGATATGTGTTTCGGTTTGGCTAAGGTTGTGTTGAGTTGAGCCGTTTTGGGAACCGTGACCGATTGCTTTAGGAGCTTACATTGGAGCGACCTTCAATCTAGGTATGGGGAGAGGTGGGATTGTAATCGTTAGGCAGTGGGGATAGTGTAAGGTAAAGGGGTTCCCATGACCCCTGAACCGTTGTATGATTTATTATGATAATTGTCTGATTGCGGTGATAATATGTTTTGATGTGAATTGGAGTCTTATATGTTATGTTCATAATATGTTTATGTTTATATTGTTGTGGTTGATATGAGCATGATATTATGATGATAATGTTGGATGTTGGTTGAAGTGATGGTTGATGTGTTGATGTTATGAGTTCAGATTATAACTGGTAAAACAAGGTTGAAAATGTGATAGACTAATTGGATAAATGATCCTTAAAATATGGCTAAGAAACTGACTTAATATTCTACCCAGAACAGCACTGTCGCGCGATGAGTACGACCGTGCTAAATAGGGAGCACGACCGTGCTCCCATTTGAATTCTGGAAAATGGCCGCACTGTTTAGCACGGTCGTGCAGGTCAAAAAGCACGACCGTGCTGCTGAGCACGACCGTGCTGAACGTGAAGCACGAACGTGCTTCACTTAAAAGGGCAGCACACCCTCACGTGTCCAAGCACGACTGTGCTGGGGTTTAAGCACGACCGTGCTGACCCCCTGGACAGAAACACAATTAAAGGACTTAAGGGGTTTTAAACCCGATTCCCCAATGATGATAAGTTGAGATAGCTAATCAAAGAGAAAGATTAGACCACCTGTTATTAATCATAAAAGATAATTAAGATAACAAGATGTTAAGTCGGTATTCGAGGGATTACCGCACGTTGATAAGATGAAGTCTTGGGTGCTTATTGACCCAAGCACGTTGAGTTGAACCTTGGTGCTTATTGGCCAAGGGAGCCTTGACCCCATGGTTTGGGTCTAAGGTTACGTTGAACGTTGATGTTGAAGTCTTGGGAGCTTCATGACCCAAGCAAGGAGGTGGTTGATGTTGTTTGTTGTTGTGCCATTTGCATAGAGCATTGGAGTTGTTGATGGGGGAGGTTCGACAAAGGGGAGATCGCCCGAGAGTACGGTGATCTGGCCATCCACGGTAGGTCACCCATGGTTTGGTGACCGAGGTCCCCCCGTGATGAGGCATCCACAGTTTGATGCGTTGGCTATCCATGGGGTTCACCCAAGGTTTGGTGAACTGCCGGTGTTGGTGCTTTTATGGCCAATACGGATATGTAACTCCAAAGTCGTTCATCCTGAGTTAGTTTAGATCCACATGCATAGTTGGAGTAGCGGAGTAGTTGATGCATTGCATAGCATAGCATGCTTAGTTGATATAGTACTGTTGAATATTGATGTATGCCTATGTGGTATGTTTACCTTGCTTACTATTCTCATGCTGTATTTGTTTACATGAATCTTACTCCCTGTTATTGTTTGTGTTTGGCCTGATCGGTATTTGCAGAGGATGATGAGCAGCCCGGAGAGGAGTGACTCTGAGGAGCCGCCAATCATTGTAGGCTTGTTCTTGAGTTTAGATAGTTTGTTTTCAGTTGTATTCCGTGGATTTGTTTCCGGATCGGTTATACCAGCTCTGAATCGTAACATCGGGGTTGGGTTGTTTATTTGGTTATGTTTTTATTTGTTTAAACTTATTTTATTTTCCGCTTTGTAAACTGGTTCATGTGGGACTTTTCTACCCATGGACAAATGTTTTATTTTATTCAGTAAAATGCATATTTTTCTTTTTTATTGTTTTTTAAATTAAATGCCTTATAACATGCGGGGTAGAAGGGTGTCACACAGCACGGTAGTGCTCTTTGTCCTGTACTATCGTACTAAACAGTGCGGCCATTTTCCTGAATGCAACTGGGAGCACGGTCGTGCTCCCTGTTCAGCACGGTCGTGCTCATCGCACGACAGTGCTGTTCTGGGCAGGAACAGTAACCGAGTTTTAACCAATTTCTAGGGTTTAATCCGTTAATCATCCTAAGTCAGTTATCAATATGTTTTAAGGATTAAACTCATCAATAACAACAGCATCAACTCAATATTCACATCAGTCAATCAACATCATGTTAAGAATCAATGATTATCATAATATCAAACTCATAGGGCAACCATCATAAACATCAAGAGTACGTCATGAACATGAGCATGAAGCATACAACATAAACACCAACAATTAGAACAGATTATCATATAATCATGCAATTGACAATATCGGGGTTATGAGAACCCCTTTACTTTACACTAAACCCATGCCTACGAATACACTACTCTTCTCCCCATACCTAGACTGAAGGTTGCTCCAATAACAGTTCCCAACGGTAAACCGGTCCCGAATCCTCAAGCGGCTCACTCCGAAGTTAAGTCTTAGATAACCAAAAACAACCTTAGTCGGTTTCTCTAACCAAAAACAATAAAGAAACTGAAAAGAGAAAGGGACCATTACCTCTAACCAACACAGGCGTACTAAGCTTCCCAAACGGCTTCCAAAACTCCACTATAGCAATGGATGGAGAGGAGATAAGGAAGGAGGCACTTTGAGCCGTAACAGTGGTTGCCACAGCTAGAAATTTAGGGTTTCATGTTAAAACCCTCGGGTTCTATGCAAAAATATGTAGCTCGGACTTGAGCACGGTCGTGCTAACCCTTGAGCACGGTCGTGCTCAACTTAGCGTCACCGAGACGTGGTCAACACATTGAGCACGGGCGTGCTCACTGTTGAGCACGGGCGTGCTCACTGTTGAGCACGGGCATGCTCAACTTAAAATCAGAAACACGCTTCTGACTTTAAGCACGGGCGTGCTAGATAATGAGCACGGGCATGCTCATCTACCAGAAAGGGACCTTTAAGCCAAAATCCCACTTAGCCCTCAACCAACCACTTAGCAACCAAATGAGCCTTAAGGAAAAGCACTTACGAAAAACGGGGTGTTACAAATTTTGTCCTAGGTTATTGAGGACCTCTAAGAGTCTTGATTGGTTTCGAGTGATCATGGACAGACTGATGAAGTTGACACCCTTCTTACCTATTAAGATCCGCTAATGCATTGGAGAAGCTAACCTAAGTATGTATCAGAGAACTGATTAGACTTCATGGAGTATCTTCAAGCATCATTTCAGATGAAGACCCGAAGTTTACTCCACATTTTTTCGATAGAGTCTGCTCTAGATGTTGAGGACCAAGTTGAAGCTAAGTTCAACTTGTTACCCTCAGCTCGATGGACAAGTAAGAAATGATCTGATCCTTAGAAGGTTGGCTGGGAGTAAGTATAGTACCTAAGTACGATCATCCCTATAGTAGGATAGACAAGAAGTGATAGGAGTTTTGTTGAGGTGTAGATGTGACTGGTAAAATGAGAACCCATAAGCTCAACGTTATTAAGTAAGACGATTACGATAAATCTTATCATGATTGAGGCAGAATGATTCTAAGGGAATCTAGAATAATGATCAAATGCTTGTAATTAAGATTGATTGTATGAGTTTGGAAGATTAAAAGGAAAGTGTCTATAGTAATTTCACCTAAGTTGATTCTAGCAAAAGAGATAAGCTCTTGTGTAAATTGAGTTTGCAAGAGAAATTCAGAGTTGATGAGTTCGATGATCCTACCTGGTGTGGTTCCTTTTGGTTTCAGTTTACCTTAAGGAGTGTTGCGATGTTTTGCTTGGAGACTTGAAATGTGTGATTTTGATATAACCTGGAAGATTAGATTCTGCGTAAAGGGACTGAGACTGCGATTGGATATCCTGAATAAGAAACTGGTACATGTTTCCTCAAGAGTAGCGTTGATCTTAGTATTGACTATGAGAGTTGAATGTTTGAAAAAGGTTTTTCTAGTGGATCAGTATTGAGGAGAAAAGTGATTAAGTTTTGATTTTTGCCCTTCATGTGTAAGGAACTAAGATTAAATGTCAAGGATAGTGGATATATTCGAGGATAATTAGAATGACATAAGAATGGATTATGTTAAGGAGTTATCGATAGGAGGAATGAAACGACGAGAAATACAGCATAGCATCTTGAGGTCAAGGTACGATTACAAGATTCTGCCGAGTTTCGAGTTACAAAATTGCGAGGACGAATTTTTTTTAGACGGGTGGTGTTGTAACATCCCAGTTTTTACATATATGTTTATATTATTTTATTGGAGTGATTAATTATCTGGATGTTTATTTTTGTTTATTTTTATGTGATTTGATTTGAGTAATTTTATTTAGTCATTTAAAATTATTTTATTGAGTGTGTTAGCACAGCATTATTGCAGCGTATGCACGCTTACTAGCAAATAATATTTCGCTACCATCACTATTATTATTTGTTTAGAAAATGTTTTAAATCATGTGATTGAAATAAATTTATCTTCATATTTTACTCTATTTAATTTTAGATTTGAAAATATGTTGGTTTAAAATTAATTGGAGATTAATTTGGGATCATCAATTTCCTTGGTTGATCAATTCAACCATCAAACTCTACTCTAAATTAAAATTTGAAATTATATATTTTTCCCTCATTGCTTTTAGATCCAAAGGTTAAAATCCAATCTCTTTTTCTAAACTCATTTTCAACCACACCTTTTACATACCACTACAAAAAAAAAAAAAAAAAAAAAACACTAAAACAAAAGTCTCTCCCCCCTTGGTTCAGATTTTCCCACGACACTACCTCCACCCCCCCCCCTTCTTTTCCTTTCCTTTCTTACTTTCTTCCTCATCCATCTAAACGTCCATGTCTCTCAAAGTAACTTGAGAACTTTCTCTTCCTTTCCTCTAGACATAGCCGCTTCCTGAGCACCATCCGGTCACCATCACACCCACCCGACCACGCGACCCAACTTTCATTCCATGCATCTGGTCCGCTTTGCTCCACCGCTGTGCGCCGTCGCCATCGCTGTAAGAGCTTCAACCACCATTCATGGTGGTTTTCCCCATATTCTTGTCCAGTTGAACCTTCTCCTTCCCTAAAGCTTGCTCTGTTTGCTTTTAGTTTATTTCTGGTCTTGGTTGCTAAAGGGAACGTTCCACCACTGCTGTCACTACCGTCAACCGCCGTTAGGACCACCTTCGGTCGTCCTCTCCTTCTTCCTTGCTGGGTGAGTGACTTTCTCACCCTTACCAAGTCTAAATTCAAAAAGCTCCAAATCAATTTCTCAAACCTTAACCCTAACATTTGTTTTCAGTTTTAAGCTTTGAAATTAACTGTGTTTTTATGCAATTGGGACTATCAATTGATGTTTTCCTAAACTAATTTCATGATTCTTGGATCAAATCTCTTTTTCCCCAATTTTGTGATGAACCCTATTTTACCCAAATTGATTTTATTGGAAAACCAATTCTGTCTTGTTAAATTGAATGTATAATTTCCTTTGATTGCATGAGTTGATGATGATTAATTTATGGTTATGCTGTTTGGTTGTTGTATGTGCTTGGACTCTCTCCCTATGTTGATGGTTGTGATTGTGCTTGCTTGGGAGAGCAACTCTTTTCATTTTTCGAAGCAGTCGTTGAGTTACCTGAGGGCATTGGAAGTTGTTAGAGGAACCCGGAACGCCAAGTCAGGTTGTTAGTGGGTGTCCAATCTTGTGAAGTTTCATTGAGCAGGGAGTTAACTGTGGAACCCGAAAGAAAGGGTCTTTAGTTTTTCCACTATAGGTAAGGGGAGCTTACCTCATGAGTTTGATTTTTTTTTTTGTGACTAAAAAGGATATTCATTCATTCAAATTGGTAAAATACATCGAAAACAACACAAATTCAACATCGCTAAAAACCGAAAAGGATGAATCTGCGAGCAAACTCACAGCACCCAGGTTAATAGCATAACATGGCAAAATACCTACAAATGTGACAAAATCAAAGTAATCGGAATACACATGCCTCTGGATCTAGAACGTTGACGCCCAAGTCTTGATTGAATCTATAATGGAGCTTTCTGCCAATATGAACCAAATGAACACCGCAATAAGACGGGAAACCAAACGACGCCGCAACAAGACGACGAAACAAAACACCACCGCATGCAGACGACAAAAACATGGAAAAACACGAAAGAAAAACCAGATCTATGTGAAACAACCACTTATTTAGATAAAAGGAGAGAAAAACGAACTAGAGGGGTTATTCCAGGCCAAAAGATGGCCCGAAGCCACCCCCTTTCTGTGGATGAGGAAGAAGGAAAAGAGGGGTAGAGGGAAGGTTGAGAGAGAGAGGCGGCTCTAGGTTACCTCATGAGTTTGATAGTTACATGCTTAGAGTATTTGTTGGGTATGTCTATATTTGTGATGTTTGTTGTTTGGTGATAATATATTGTTTTACTTAACTATCAGTAATAAATATTTATAGATGTCTATATGCTTATATGTAATTATGTTATGTATGACTGGTTTGACTGAGAGCATGACATTGGTCATAGCTTGATAATGATGAATTAAGTTATTAAAAACTTTAATCAGAAATGAAATGAGATTTTCAGTTTTCTCAAGAGGAATAGATTATGAAAACATAAGTTAAGGACTCAGTCGTTATACAGGTTAAGAATTCAGGGAAAGTTTACAAACGATTTTGGAATAATTTTTAAAGAATGAGTATTTGTGAGGACAAACAGTGCAAATTTAACTTTATTTTCCCAAAATATTTTGAAAATAAAAAGAGAAGTCTCTAAAATATTTTAATGTTGCCAAGGAAAAATTGTATTTGAAGCAAAAAAAAATTTCGTTTTACAAAAAAGTTTGATTCAAATGGAAAATCTTTGAACAATGCCAATTTGGCATAAATTCAGTTAACGATTGTTTCAAAACCAAAATAATTTTTTTTAAATGGGTTTTGATGATTTAAAGTTTTAAAAATGAATTTCAGCGGAAAAGATTTTCTATAACATGTTTTAAAAGAGCGAAAATGATTCCGATGAACTCTAATGAGTTTCGGATTTTTGTTTTGATATTCGTTTTCACCGAAAGAAAATTATGTCGAAAACGAAAAAGTTATGAGGACCTAGCGGCCGAGACGTCGGACTAGAGTTCCTATGAGTAAGTACTTGGACTATATGTCCTGTGTGTCGCGGGTTCAAATCCCAGTTGGAACACTTGACTTCGTGTCAAATATCGGTGAACCTAGGACCCGTGCATCGGCCTAGTGTATCGTAATTGAGCACTCGGACTGTATGTCCTGTGTTAAGTATGAATGGACTTGATGCCTTCAAGAAAATTGTAGTCGTGAGCCTTGAGTCTCGACAAAGAAAGTACGATGCGAAAAAGAAAATGGAAAAACCAACTGTTTTACTTGCATGAAGTAGCAGAAGTGCCATGATTTTATGAGTATACCGTTCTATAATTGGACTGACATAGGGACATTTGGGTTTGAATGCCACATAAGGCTGGGGTCTCGCGACCTCGAGCCGTGGTAATCAACTGCCAAACACGGATGTGCTCAATCAGGGACTGCTCAATATTATTTAGGTTTGACGTGATAATCTTGAACAATTGGAGCTCGGACCTAAATAGAGAGGCCAACCTCATGAGAACAATTGTGTTATGGGGATTATCGCGGCCTATCAAGCTCGATGAAAGGAAGTTAGGATCTCCGGAGATTAAGAAATAGATAGTCATATTTGAAGTATCATGCATTCTTGGAAAAACATTTTGATTGACGGAATGGAAAATCCCTTGAGAGGATTATTTTATTATATGGAAATTGTGTTTACCTTCCAAGTTGATATATATGAAATACTGTAATTACTTGCTATCTTGTTTTGGTTGTGTCGAGTATGTAATTATTATGATAAACTCCTATTATGAGTATCTCGCCCTTGCTATGTACATGTGGAATGGCTTGTGGTATTTTTGGATATGTGTACAGTTTTGTCTCAACGATAGTTTGGATCACCACGAGACTCTGAGAATTTAAGATTATGATGCTAACAATGATGGTGGGTGAGCTGTTGTGGGTAAGCCCATTTTTCTTTCGTACTACTCATTGGAGTGAGCTACGACGCCTTGTTTCCGAGGTATTCGATGATGGGGGGTGATGTTGGAGAATTTCCCAATGGACATCTCTGGGTTTGACCAGCTGTGGAGTCTTTTTGGTGTAAGAGTTTTGAAGTCTTTTCTAAGTATTTATTTTGGTCGTCTATGACTATTTGAAAACTTGTGCGCAAAATCTTTTAATGATTCTGTGGAGAGGTAGACTGTGATGTATGAATTGTGATTTTAATTTCTTAACTTGATGCCTGTGAATATTCGCATCGTAAGAAAAAAATTTAGGCCCGTATTTTTTAATATAATTATACACCTAAATCATTTTTCGAAAGCAACCAACATTTCTTTTTATTATGTAAGTTTTTCCTCATCGAGTTAGACATGTAGCACCAAGAGGGCGTTACTATTCTCTTTTCTCAAAATTCTCAATTTTCCTACCCTTCCCCTCTCCTCTCTTTTTTCTTTTTCCCTTCTCAAACCTCACACTTTTCCTACACTTCCCTCACATACCACTCACAGCAGTCTCTAATCCACTTCTTCTATTCCCTTCTTGTGGGGTGGATGCTAGAGATGGTGGGAGTGGAGGTGGGGTTGTTTGAATTCCAGTGAGAAGCTGAGAAAGAAATCAAGAACCATTGCCTAGGTTACAGATCTGTGAATGGCCATCGGAGAAGACCACTGCCACCGTCGTTCCACCGTCGGAGAAGACTTTGCTGGTGGCTTCATTGAAGAAGACGAGAGAAGGTTGAAAAAAATGAAAAAAATAATTTTATATTTATTATTAATTATTATTTTCAATTATTAATTTATTGTTTTAATTATCACAGCAACAAGCCAACTAGGCTAGTGAGCGCCACGTAGG
The DNA here is from genome assembly GCA_035048595.1 of Echinosophora koreensis. Taxonomy (NCBI): domain Eukaryota; kingdom Viridiplantae; phylum Streptophyta; class Magnoliopsida; order Fabales; family Fabaceae; genus Echinosophora; species Echinosophora koreensis. Next base: position 7,248,908 of record JAPCYP010000004.1, read on the forward strand.
ATAGGACTTGACAGATTTTGAAGGAATGGTTAAAAAAAAGGTCAAACTTTGTCATCTGAACATAACTTATGGGATCTGTTTGAAACAAAAAAAATTTAAGGGACTAATTTGAACAAAACAATTAACTTAAGGGACCAAAAGTTTAATTTTGCCTTAATTTTTTGATTCTGTAGGCTGATTCAAACATAGAAGATTAGAACTTGCTTCTTGTTACTTGTAACGCCCCGTTTTCTCAATTCTTGTTTAAGGAAGGGATTAGGCATATTTAAGGGCTTGATCTTATTCCTTAGGTGTTGATGAGCTTATGTTTCAAATTTGAGATCAATCGGACTTCAAACGAGCTCAGAACGCGACCAAACGCGCGAATGATGAATGCTGTCAGCAGGGCCACGCTCAAACGTTGGAAATGCAGCGCTTGAGCGTTGGGAGCTGATGACACCTGGCTTGAATTTTGATGTCTGGTAACGACGTGGCATGCAAGGGGCCATGCTCAAGCGTGGAAAATCCAGTGCTTGAGCGTCGAAACCCTTGAGAATGGGTTGTTGGGTGCTCGAGCGTTCGCAGCTGGCTGAAAACCTCTTGGTTCGTTTAAAACGTAAAACTTTGGAGAAAAACATAAGTTACGAAAGGTGAAGATAGAGAGCTCATAGAGATAGATAGAGTGAGGGTTAGAGAGATAAAGTTGAGCTTGGAGATAATCCGCCCGTCTGATCACGATTCCGATTTTGATTCTGTGATCAGGATAACGAGTACTACGAGTATCTACTATCGACTATCGATTCTTTGATACAACTGAGGTAATGCTCGAATCCCTAACGCGTCGACATTGTCATTTCCTTTTTTTTTCAATTCTTGCTTCGATTCTAGCTCTGTTTGGAAAACTGTAAAAAGATTAGGATTGATGATATTGTCGGGATTTTGTCCATGTGTTAGGGAAAATTTTGGAGCACCGAGGAGCCCCGTAGGACACGTGGCAGCAAGCTAGAGAGAAGGGGTACGTGTTTCGAGACATCGAGAAAGCCTACGTGAAAAACCAAGGTGGGGAGAAAGTAACCGACATCGTCGGGGAGGCAAGTGTAGAATCATAGTTATATATCCATGTGTGTAGGGTGCCCCAGACCCTACTATGATGTCGAATATTCGACAACGGCTAATGATGCGACCAAGGATTGATCACTAAGCATTTTAGGATCTTCTTTGATCTAATTGTTTCAAAGTTTGAGATCAAACACAATTCAAGCACAATTGTTATGAAACTTGTTCTTCAAGTGAAGAATCAAGAGAAAACAAAAGGAGTAGAAGAGAAGAGAAATTAATATATGACTAGAAAGTAAATTGCAAGAAGTAAATTGCAAGAATTAAAGTGCAAGAATTAAAGAACAAAGTAGAAAATGGAATAGGAAGAAGATGAAGGGGAAGGCGCCACAAATGCATTCTTCTTGGAGAAGAAGATTGAATTTGATAAGCCAAAGGAGGATTCACCACTTGAATATGGAAATTCAAGATAAGAATCAATGGTTCAACTCTTGAACCAAGAAGAGGAGACTCTCTCTCTCTCCAGAAATCTCAAGTATGAGAAAACCTTCCAAATGAATTCAAACTTGTAAAATGATTTACATGAAGCCTATTTATATCCTCATCCTACTTAAGGTGCAAGCTAGTCTAACTTGAAGTGCAAGCTACTCTTACTTAAGGTGCAAGTAGCTTTGTTTTGGGCCTAATGCCTCCTACTCTTGTGCTATGGCCCAATAGGCCCAATTCCTAAACTAGTCCTAAGTGCTTTTTGAATAAGCACTTTAATTACATGAACTCTACTCTATACAAGGGTCCTAATCCCTACCTTTATTATATGAATTCTACTCTATACAAAGGTCCTAAGCCCTATCCCGAACTAGATATCTTGGACTCTTCTTAGTCTTGACCTTGTTTTGGGTCCATCTGAGTCTTCAATGCTTGGTCCTTTGCTTTGTGAATCCATATCCATATCATCCCCTCCTTCTTGAAGAAAATTCGACCCAAATTTTAAGCCCTACATTAAAGAGAAGATGTTTATGTTTATTCTTTCATAGAGTTCGTAAAAAGAAAAAGAAAAGTTTTGGGAAGAAAACTCTCTTATTCGAGAAGGCAACTCCCTTATTATCGTTGCAATTCTCAACCCATCCTCCCGGGTCAAAAAGCATCCTTTTAAAAACAAGTTTTGCCAACAACCCTTTCAAATATTTGCCATGAGTCGTAATCACTTGAAAGTTGTGTGGTAAAGTTCGTTTATTATTGAGAGAAATGGTTGGAAAGATATTTAATATGTGTTTTAGTTCTCTTAATGAATGGGAACCTTGATGGATGTGCATTGCTTTCTTTTTAATTTTCAAAATAGGTTCAATGCACATAGGTATAGTATAAATATTAGTAGGCAAGTAAACATCGTTATGTTTAATATTATTTAAGGGTTGCTCTACTAATAAATCTTATTTTACCTCACTCTTAACCTTTTTAATATGCACAGCTAAGCATTCCACTTTGGTGGTGCTAAAAGTGTATTTTTCAAGACTTGCAAAAGGTTTTTCCTCTTTTAGTAATAACAAAACATATTTTAAATGTTCAAAAAGATTTACTTGTGTTTTGTTATGTACCAAGAGATCATCATTGTAGATTACTACAAGTCTTTGAATTTATTTAGGTTCTTGAGGAGTGACTTGAAGTTTATCTATAAGAAACTCAAAGGTAGTAGGTAAAGAAAAAGATGGAATAGGTTTGTTACCAAAAATTTTGGAGTAAAGAAAATACAATGGTGGATTTTCCAAAAGTATTTTCGTTACTTCTTTTTCTTTTAACACTATGCATTCTTTATCATCTTTTTATTTATCCTTTTGGTTGTCACACAAGTTTTTCTCACTTGTGCTAATAGCCTTTTCCTCATTCTCTTGTGGCACATGCTTTTCTTTTGCATTGATTTCTTTATGGTCATTTTCACTCTTGGCTTTTACCTCAAGCTCCCTTTTCTCTCTCATTTTCTTTTGATCCTCACTAATTTCATTTGTAAAGAGAGGTACAAGAGTAATCTTTTTGTTGTGGTGCATAGAAGGCATAGAATAAAGGGTAGAAGTGGATGGTTTAGAGTTAGGAAATGTGGCCTTTGATCCACTTTTACCAAGAACTTCAAGTTGTTTTGATGAGTCACCCTCCTTCTTGAAGGAGTTCTTTCTTTTCACTTGTGCTTCAACCTTGAGTGCATGTTGGTGGTCTCTACTATAGCATGAAGGCACATATCTTTTTTCTCAAAACCCTCTTCATTTCTCTCCAAGTACTAATTGGTTCCTCATCATACCTTCTTCTCTCTTTACACAATTGATCCCACCAAATTAAAGCATAATCATGAAATCCTATACTAGCTACCTTTACTTTCTTTTCCTCACTATAGTCGTAGCAAGAGAATATGTGCTCCAATTTGGTCTTCCATTCCAAGTAAGCATCGGAATCACTCTTCCAATGGAAGCTAGGGATCTTTACCTTCACATTATGCAACTTGTCATCCTTCTCATTCCTACTTCCTCTATGCTCATGTCTAGGTCTCCATTTATCAAATCTAGGTCTATGGTCATTGTCTTCCAAATATGAGGAGCCTCTATGTGAGTTGTCGTGCATTGATCCTTTTTTGTGCTCAAGTGCTTCTAATCTTTCAAACATTCTTTCCATGTTCCTTGTCAATTTATCCAACTTCTTATTCAAGTTCCTTGTTCTTGGTAATGATGTAGAAGAATCTTCAATGTCTTCTTCATGTAGTGAAGTCATGGTGCACTTACAATTTGAGAAATTACATACAAATTCTAGAAAAATGAAAATTACACAATTCAAATGAAGATTACACCAATGAGAACAATTACACCACCAAAAAGCAAAAGAATTAAGTGCAAACCAAACTAGGAACAAATACACTTAAAGAGCAAAGAATTACAAGAAAATAAAAAGTACAAGGACCTCACCACTCACTCACCATTCACTCAAAGATGGTCACTCGTGTATATTACTCAAGTAGACTTTTACAAGATGATTTCACTCTTGCCTCTTTCCACTCAAGAGTTTCCTCCTCAAGGGATCTCCAAATTGAAACAAGATTCTCAACTATTAGTCCAAAAACAAGTGATAAAGCAACCAATAAGCAAATCAATTTTAAGAGGTCAAGAAATTGGAAAAAAACTAATACAAAACTAATGGAGTTTAGAAGACAAACAAGAAAAGGTTCAAGAAGAATTGCACACTCAAATTGATGTGAAGAAGACAAGTTGAAAGAATTCAACAGAGTGTAATTCAAATTTAATCAAAGTGTTTGTGAACAAGTAATGATCAAAGTGAATTGTGCTACACCAATTTGTGAAGGATCTATATAAATACAAGCATGTGAAATGGTGGTAAATCTTTCACCTTGTGCTGGAATTTTCCAAAATTTGCACTCTTGCCCCAAAACTTTGTATATTTACGGTTTTGGCCCACTTTTTCTTCTTACGGTTTTGGCCCACTTTTTCTTCTTACACCAGATTTTTTTTTTTTTACAACTTCAGCCACTTGACTTTTGCTAATTACAATTTCACAGCAATTACACTTAATTTTCGAATTTACAACAATATCCTTCAACCATGAACAAATTTTGAACATAATTGGTGTAATACTTGGAAATATGAACAATTCAAGTAGTGTAAAATAATTTCCAAGTGAATGAGCACAAATCAAGTAATTAGAGACCTAGATATTTCATTCAAGTGGATGATAAACACATCATTTCCACAATTTGAATTTCATGAAGATCCATTAGCTTCTAAAAATTTGAAATCATTGAAGCACTTTTGATTAAATTTTGAATCAATCTTACTATTGTGAATTGAAATTTGAATTTGAATTTTCAATTTGTTCAAAATCACAAAGTAAGGCAAATAGATCAATGCTTGAATTTTCAAGAAGCAACCAAAATCACATGTGATGGAAGAGCACATGCAAGAATTGGAGCCTAAAATTTGAAAGTGAAAATGTGGAGGGAAAAATTTTCACCAAAAATTCAAGCTAGATCAATTCAAAATCATTTCAAATTCTAGATCCATGACCACAATTGGATTCAAATTACTTTTCATCATCCAATTCTTGTGGTAAATGGTGCCACTAGCATGTGAAATTTTCAACATGAATTTAGCTCCAACGCAAAGATCATCATAGAATTTGAAAATTTTGATAAAAAATTCAAAACAATTGAAGATTCAAAGAACTAGCTCTACATAACACTTGATGTGACCAAGGATTGATCACTAAGCATTTTAGGATCTTCTTTGATGTAATTGTTTCAAAGTTTGAGATCAAACACAATTCAAGCACAATTGTTATGAAACTTTTTCTTCAAGTGAAGAATCAAGAGAAAACAAAAGGAGTAGAAGAGAAGAGCAATTAATATATGACTAGAAAGTAAATTGCAAGAAGTAAATTCCAAGAATTAAAGTGCAAGAATTAAAGAACAAAGTAGAAAGTGGAATAGGAAGAAGATGAAGGGGAAGGCGCCACAAATGCATTCTTCTTGGAGAAGAAGATTGAATTTGATAAGCCAAAGGAGGATTCACCACTTGGATATGGAAATTCAAGATAAAAATCAATGGTTCAACTCTTGAACCAAGAAGAGGAGAACTCTCTCTCTCTCTAGAAATCTCAAGTATGAGAAACCTTCTAAATGAATTCAAACTTGTACAATGATTTACATGAAGCCTATTTATAGGCTCATCCTACTTAAGGTGCAAGCTAGTCTAACTTGAAGTGCAAGCTACTCTTACTTAAGGTGCAAGTAGCTTTGTTTTGGGCCTAATGCCTCCTACTCTTATGCTATGGCCCAATAGGCCCAATTCCTAAACTAGTCCTAAGTGCTTTTTGAATAAGCACTTTTATTACATGAACTCTACTCTATACAAGGGTCATAATCCCTACCTTTATTACATGAATTCTACTCTATACAAAGGTCCTAAGCCCTATCCCTAACTAGATATCTTGGACTCTTCTTAGTCTTGACCTTGTTTTGGGTCCATCTAAGTCTTCAATGCTTGGTCCTTTGCTTTGTGAATCCATGTCCATATCAGCTAAACCCCAATAAAATAATATTTTAAAATTGTAATGGGCTTAGTGGTTATAGATTTACTAACAGTAAGCCTGATATCCTAAGTTAGCAATTTTATACTGATTGAGGTTGGCTGGATTGCATGCTACTGTGATGATTGTCTGATATATATTTATGTGCAATCTCTGACATAATTGATACGTTAATATGATTTTATGATTAATTTATATTTATATATATATATAAGAATTGGTGATTGTCTGTTTGTCTGGTGGATACATGTCTGTATGGATGAGCTGAGTGTTAACACCATGGTAATGCCTTGAGACTGCGGCTTTGATGCAGGGGATGTATAGGCATCCGATGTGAGAGTGTGTGAATGTGAGAGAAGGTTTCGGTGCTAACCATAGCGATGGTTGTTGCATTGCATTTTGCCAAAGTGGCGAGCCGTATGACTAGGAGTCATACGAGGTTAGTTGTACTCGAGTACGAGTACGGATTACGAAGGGGCCTTTCTATGAAAAGATCATTAGGAAGCTCCTAGTGCGTCGTGTACCCCTGTAGAGCCTAGCTATCTCGACTTTACCCGGAGTATCCACGTCTAAGGTTGACTATCTGAGGCGACCCAGATACCTCTGATGGAGCTGATCTCATAGAGAGATACATTCTTATAGGCCACGGCGAGTGTGGATGGCAGGTCGACCATTCATGTAACACCCCGATTTTTTTTGCGTGTCTGTAATCTGTGTTTATGTGAATAATTGAGTGTTTATTATTATAATTTATGAACAATTATTTTAATAAACCAAATTTCATGCTCATAATTTATTATTTTAGTAATGTGCAGTTGAATTTTCGGTAGAGAATTTCAGACGTTTAAGGTCTGAGTTTTCACTGTCAGTCAAACTTTACTGACCCGAAAAAAAAAATTTGTAGCGTAAAATAAAATTTAATTTTTTTTAACTTAATTATAATTATTTCTATAATTTTAGAAATTATTTATTTTAATATGAATTTTTTTGTTGGAAATTAGCGAAAGAAAATACGGTCGATTTTCACTAACGGGAAACAATTGGAACCGGAACGAACCAAATTTATCAAACTCAAATTTTTTTCAGATTTGAATAGACTTGATTGAGGTAAATAGTGACCTTTTTCACTATTTAACACTATTCCTTACACCATGTAATTATTATTTTCATTTTACAAGAAAAAGCTATATTTGATAATAAAAATTAAAGTTTTAGATTATTAAAAAAAAATGCCAAAAATCCCTCCCACTCACTCCCACCCAGTAGCGCACCCGCGAACCCCCCCCCCCCCCCCCCCCCCAACCCCCATCTTCTATATATACCCTCATCCTACTCTATTTTCCATTTGCTCACTTTCTCTCTCAAGCTCACTCTCACTCACAAATTTACTATTCATCATCTTCAACCTCTCAACTCCCTAAGCATGGAGGCTAAGGAGCTATCTTCATCTTCATCTCTTACTCATGATTTGATGAAAGCTAAACATTAGATAATGATTTGATTAACCTACTTTGTGGTTGCTAACTTGTCTACTTAGTGTACAGATCATAATAGCAAAACTTAGTGTACAGATCATAATAGCAAAAGTCAACCCGTCTGCTGACTAGGATTGTTGACTTTCTACAAATCAGTTTCAACCTGTCTCTACTATGTTCTCATACTCATCTAAGGTTCTTCAATGAGAACTCGAGTACAAGAAGCTTTTGGAAGCTGTCCCCTCATGCAGAAGACTTTGAATATCTCTCTCACGCTTATCAAGAAATTCAGAAGGTCATTCTCACAAGCAACCTAGGAAATCAGAGATAACATCCAGTTAAAGAATGTTTCCAACATGCTTTATTCCCTAGTACTCTTGGTTATTACACGAAAAGGGAAATATACTCTGCAAAGTACAAAAGCATTCTGCACAACTCTGATTTGGCTACTGCACGATGCATAAAGCCATGATCCTTCATGTTAGAGTACAACCAATGTCCTTATTGCATTAATGGCTGCCCAGAACGACTCTATTGCATTTAATGAAGCTCTGCTTGAAGCCATCGTTGCAAGGAATGTCACTAACGGATATTAAATGTTCGAAGGCTATAAATACAGAAGTCATTGAAGATGAAGACATCAGAGATTACAAAGCATTCAAAAGCCATTACTCTGTTCATTCTTTCTATCTGTATTCCTCAATCATTTGAAGTTATTATGCAGTCTTTCCTAAGTCTACATTTAATCCACTGAGTGTTAGTGAAAGAATTGTTTGTCTAATTGTATTTATTACAAACAAACTTCTCAAACAAACCTGTGTGAGCCTGAAGAGGCTAATTGAGCAAAGAATACTTGTGTTGGTGCCTGAAGAGGCTAGGTGTACAAACAATACTTGGAGTCTGTAACCTAATCAATTATAGTGGATAAATCTTGGTGCTGCCAAGGACTGGACGTAGCTCTTTGTGTTAAAGAATGAACCAGGATAAACAACTGTGTTAATCTCTCTTCCCTTAAAACTCTTTAGTTGTTTTGATTATATTATCTGCTTTCTAACTAAGGGGTTAAAAGTGTGAATATCAAGTTTGTTTTTCATTTGTATGATTGTGTGCTTTTCTGTCAAAATATACCAGACAGGTCACCTGTCTGTGTAAGCTGTTTTACACTTGTCTAAACCTAGCTTCTGTGTGCGAAAAGTTTTCAACTTTATTTTAATTTCTGATAAACACAATTCAACCCCCCTTCTCGTGTTTATAGTTGTCTATTTCATTTACTTTCTTAGAAGCTTTGATATATCCACATGCATAGTTCTCTCTTTAATTCATGTTCATGTTCTTGATTTAAAACTTTGAACAAGAGATGATTTTTTTTAGCTCATCATCATCTCTATCTTCATCTTTATGCATTGCAGGTGATGAAGAAATCTTCTAAACCAAATTTTTTGATGATGGCCGAAATTGCTGTGTAGAGGAAAGTTGATATTTTGTTAAAAATGCTACATGCATGACTTTAAAAACCTCAATGCATGTGATTTCTAAGTTCTTAAATTACATTAACCAAGTGAAAATTCTTATCATTTTGCTTAATAGGGCCGAAACCCTAATTAATTGGGTTAAGGAGGCTTAACTTTGATTTTCATGAAAATATGTTGTTTTGATCCTTGTATTTTTAACATGCATGTAGTACCAAATGTGAAAATGGTTTGTTTTTAAGTTTTGAGAAAATAGAGCACTTTGATCATCATGTTAATCTCTTGCATGTTGATAAAAAGTTGAAGAAAACTTTGAGTTATATTGATTTTAAGAAAATATTTGCCTTAATCTCTATTTTGATGCATACATTTTTTTTTTAAAAACAAGAATAGGCTTGCAAAGCATCACTATAGAGAAAGGCATCCCAACTAGGTTGGCACCCCCAACTCTAACAATCATATGCAGCAAGCCTAAAATTTATTGAAAAGAAGCAAAAGAATACAAAAAAAAAAAAAACCATGGGGTGGCAAAACCAAACCCATGAAAAGAACTAAGAGAATCTATAGTTGGGAAGACCCCACCTATTACGAAAAAATTCCTCTCTAATGAAGGAAGGAGTCAAATCCCACCAAGAAAACTTCCTAGAAACAACTCCAAATGAAGCTAGCTTATCAGCACAGTGATTACCTTCTCTAAAAATATGAGTAATAACAAAATCTAAAGTCTTAGAAACACAAATACAATTCTTCCACTTGACTCTAAGATTCCATGGAACAATGCTAGGGTTTGAGAAGGCTTGGACCACCAGCAAGAAGTCACACTCCATCCATAATCTCCTCCATCCCCTAGTAGCAGCAATGTGAATAGAGGTCATTGCAGCATATAATTCAGCTATAAAAGAATTACCAATACCATAGAACTCAGCAAAACTGCCTAACACAGCTCCCATGTGGTCTCTGAAAATTCCACCACCACCAACCAAGCCAGGACAACCTTTTGCTGTCCCATTTTGATGCATACATGTATTTATGGAAGTTGAAAATTTGGTTTTCTAACCTATTTTTTTTAGAGGGCCGAAATCTATTTTATATGACAAAGGGAAATAAAAAATTTATTTGAGAGTTTAAGACTTGATTTTGTTCCTACAATGCTTAAGGATCATTGATCCATGAAGCTTGTAGAAATTTGAAATTTTTAACCTTAATTCCTCTAGTAAGGTCAAAACACACACTATTAGCAAAAGGTAATTTTATAAAATTTTTGACATATATTATATGTTTGATTTTATCTAGATTTTCCAAATGTGAAAGGGAAATCGAGTTCGTTACCTTAAACATGAGAAAAGACCACAAGTTGTTTCTCAAGCTAAGGTAAGGGGAGAAAGCTTGAGGGATATTTCAATTGTGATAACTATATGCTTGTATGTTTGAGTTTATTTGGTTATGCTGATGTAGTTGTTGATATTGCTATTTTGGTGAAAAAGTTTAATTCTATATGGTTGTTACGTGTGAGTTGTTTGATGTCATTATTGAAGTGATTGTTTTGGAATTATTTTATTTATGTGGCCTTGATAATATGTTGAACTAAATTATATGTTTGAATGATTTATGCTGTATTATGTTGGATGTATTGCAAATGGATTGAAAGTTGTGTTGGTTGTTGCATAGTAGCCTAACCATTGGTTAGAGTCCAATCATTAAGGTAAGATAAAAGCCTTAAGAAAACTTATGAGAAAGCCAAAAGATAAATATTTTCAACTTGAAACAACTTTTTGATAAAAGAGAAGGCAAATATTCTTATAACGTTTGGTGAAAAATTTAAGAGTTTGAAACTAAAGATTTTCTTCATAAAGGTGAAAGAGAAATTATTTTGGAGATTTTAAAGATGTTTTTCTATAAAAGCTTTAAATTTTGGAACTATTTTATGGCAAAGAATTCCATTGAAAAACAAATCCAATTCTTAGTTCTTTATCAAAAGATTTTTTTTGTCCTCAATATGTTATAAAAAATTTCTTCTCAAAAGTCTCCATATTTTTGGAAAAGTGGATTTCTTACAAAACAAAAATGGACTTTTAGAAAAGAAGAGAGTTTTCCTATAACTCAAGGTTTTTAAAATGATTTTTCAAAAGGAAAACGTCTTTCCAAAAAGATTTTATTCAAAATGAAAATATCCGATAACTTGGATAAGTTATGGAAGTTTTGTTTTTGGATTTGTGTTTTTCACTAAGTGAAAAAGAAAAGTTGAAAAGTTGAACCTAGTAACCGAGATGTCAGGATACTAGTGTTTTAAAACACCTTGATCTATGATCCGTGTCACGTTGTTATGGATTGTTTGTCCTATACACGTTGTATCAAAACATGGTGAAAGTAGTACAAAGGTGAAAGTTGTTTTCTAAGACCACAAAGTCCAAGACTGGTGCACGGGTCCAGGACTGTTGTGATTAGAAACTTGGACTTAAAGTCCTGTGTTGGTAACAGAAATCTTAAGACATTGAAAACTTTGGAAGGTCATGAGCTTTGAGCCTCGACAAAGGGAATAACAAAGCACAAAGAAAAGCTGAAAATAAAATGATTTTTTTCATGCATTAATTTTTGGCAGACGTGCCTACGTTGTTTTTGTATGAATACCTTGAAGGGTCAGGTATTTCATGCTACGTTGTTTCATTGTGTCTTGATGGACAATGAAGTCCATTAGCCTGGATTGATGTGCCTTGTGTTGGACAGTATGCTAGGGACATCCACTCTCGGGCGCGAGCCCTCATATTTGAGAACTACCTGGACCCAGATGCGTGGGAGTTTCAACTGGGAGCCCATGCAGCTTACTATACTGGCCCGGTCTGTACAGTGGAGGGTAGAGTTTTGGATGGACCTGTTCAGAGGGTTCACACTACAGAGATGGTGCGGATCACACTACCATCTGTGGATATCTGCATATAGCATTGGGCTGCCCATGGTTTAGTGGTCTTAGGTCCTCAGCAGCCTCAGGATCCACCTCATCAGGAGGCAGCACCTGTTGAACCTGTCGAGGAAGACCCACCGGAGTTTATGGAGGAGGACCCTCATGAGGATTTGGAGGATGATCCCGTTGAGGAAATAGATGAGTATCCTCAGTACCATCCACTTGACGATGACGATGTCGATTCTCCCGATGAGGGAGGTGATGTGGATGCCCCTCCACCAGTTGTATCCCAGCAGGGTGGAGATAACTGTAGTGGTCTTCGCAACGGATACCACTAGGACTGGACCAGCCAAAGGGTTTTTCTTTTGTGGTGGTGGTAGTATATGTGCAGTTACTTTGACTTTTGTATTTGACCACGTCTCTTTAAATTTATTTAACTCTTTTTAAGCATGATAATATTTGAACTAGTTGTTGTGAAAAACCATGTTGAACCCCTCAATGTATCTTCTGTCAAAATAGCCTATTATCAAGAAGGCTTTTGTTAATATGAAATGGTGTTTATGTATATTTATGATGTTATTTACATTTTTGTCATTTATGTTTAAGGGCGATTGTGATGAAAAGTCTTATGATATATTTCAAGAATGTGAATATCTATAATAATTATATATTTTCAGAAAAAATCGACATGTCGTTAATAATAATATTTTCTGTAACACGTAGTAATTAATGTGATGCTCGGGGAAAGGGTTTCACAATTCACGATTCTTCATGACGTATATCGGCCTGGTTAGTTTCTACATACAGATGGGAGATGGTCCTTACTTTCACTTGGACGGCCCTTATCGGATTTCACAAAGTTTACCCTTTTCAGAGATGTGGTTTCTACCTCGTCAGAGGGAGTTCCTTTACCATATGTGGAACATGGAGGACCGCTCAGAGGTGAGGAGTCATGTTGGCATGGTGCAGCGGGGTCGAAGGCAGCGGAGTGTTCAGACGATGTATCATTATCGTCGCCGACACATCGTCATGTGCAGCGATGGGTCAGTTTGGGAGCCAAGGACCCGTTATGGCAGAGTCTACCGACGCACCTATGGAGAGGGAGAGGGTAGCTCCAGGCACCCATATCGCCTATTATATGGCTTTGTCGGATGCGTCGGATAGGTTGTGAGCCTTTGTGAGCTTATTTTGCTTTTTGATGTATTTTGAGAGGCGGGCCAGGTATTTCTAGGACTTTTCTTCCATGTTGTTACCAGTTTGTGTACTTATGTTCAATTTTAGTTTGACCAGCGTCTATATAACTTTTCTAGGCATAGTCCCTCTGTTGGGACAGTTTATACTCAGACAGTGACCGATGTATATATTATGTATGTATGTTTTGTGTGTTTACTGTTGCACATGTTTTATGTTTTAAAAGTTTTAATTTTTTCACTTTCGAAAGCTTATGTATTTTCATATGTATAACCACATGAACGTTAATTATGGATTAAGACTTAGTTAATTAGGGTTTTCTTTAATGGAACATCGGGGTGTCTCATTTATTGGTATCAGAGCAGTTCGGTTCTTAACCGGACTGTGGGGTACTGAATCTAATGAGGATTGAGGACCTTTGGGGTAGGGTGAGTACCGACACTATTAGTTGAATCCTCAACGGATGTCAACTATGCTTAGATAGGGTAGAGTGTCCGATGCGCAAGTTATCCTTACTGTATGAGAATAACTGTTAAGTATTTGTAAGACATGTAAAGTAATATATTTGTTATTTGACCTTACATATCTTATGAATAAAAAAGCTGATGATTTCTTTTATAGGAAATTAAAATGGCTCGTGGGAACGGAAGGAGAGGAAGGGGTGGCAGGACCGGAGGAGGCAGAGCCACTGATGTACCCAGAAGTTCATCGGGGAATAATAATGGTGGTGATGTCAATGATACTATGAGAGTGATGAGGGAGCTGGCTACTACTATACTGCAGCAGACTCAGCAGAATACACAGTTCATGCAGAGGCAGGAAGAGCGAGAAGAAAGGTAGCACCAGTTGAACACGGTGCGGGAAGAGGAAAACCTTGACTACGATCCAGAAACTGCAGAAAAGTGGTTACAGGAGGTGGAGAAGGTCTTTGTGGCCATGCACTGCAGAGAAGAATGAAAAGTGACCTATGCCACATTCATGTCAGTCGGAGCGGCAGAAGCTTGGTGGAGGAACAAGAAGAGATTACTAGAAGCTAAAGGACATGAAATCAACTGGGAGATATTCAGGGAGAGTTTTCTGGAAAATATTTCCCAAGAAGCATCAGATTAGAGAAAAAGAAATAATTTTCTAACCTGAAGCAAGGATCTATGTCGGTAGGAGAGTATGCTGCAAGGTTTAAGGCATTACTAAAGTTTTCACAGTTTTCCAGGTACACCCGGATGAGGAATGGGTGTGCAGGAAGTTTGAAGACGGTTTGAGGCTCGAGCTGAAGCGGGCAATGCTGCCACTAGAATTGAACCATTTTCCAGCTTTAGTGGAGAAGTGTATTGTGTTAGAAGGACATGATCATATTGGAAATATACAACAGCAACAAAGAAGCGGTGGACCAGTAAGGGGTAATATGCAGAGAGGAAGAGGAAGCAGATTTCCGAAAAGGGCAAAATCGTATAGTCGCCCCGTTCAACAGTCAGTAAACACCAGAGGAGAGAGTTCGGGTCAAGCACAGCAGAGAAGCTTGACATGTTTCAAATGCGGAGGACCTCATCTTAGGAGAGATTGCCCTCTGTTGCAGAAAATCACTTGTTTCAATTGTGGCAATATGGGCCACATGTCTTGGAATTGCCCTCAAGGTAATATTGGAAGAGCTCAGAATGCACAATCAATTGGAAGGAACTCAGGACCTGGGAACCAGACTCATACGAGAAATCAGCAAGGAGGAAGACCTCAGGCTGCTGGAAGGGTCTTCGCCGTGAGAGGATCTGAATCTTCTCGATGTCCTGATCTGATACAGAGTAAGTGCTTAATGTTCGGTAAGCTCTTATATGTTTTATCTGATTCGGGTGCTAGTCATTCTTTTATATCAATGGAGTGCATGGATCATTTGCATTTGCCTGTTTCTTCATTACCCTATGATCTTATTGTTTCTACCCCTATGTTCCATGGTTGCCACCTAAGAGAGAGATAGAGTTTGCGATTGATCTCGTACCAAGGACCGGATCAATATCGATAGCGCCGTATCGAATGTCTTCAACTGAATTGGCAGAGTTGAAGAAACAGTTGGATGACATGTTGAAGAAGGAGTTCATCCGACCAAGTGTTTCACCATGGGGAGCACCGGTTCTTTTTTGTGAAGAAGAAGGATGGTCTCTAGGTTATGTGTTGATTATCGGCAACTGAATAAGGTAACAATCAAGAATAAGTATCTGTTGCCGAGGATTGACGATCTTATGGATCAGTTACGGGGAGCATCTGTGTTCTCTAAGATAGATCTGAGGTCTGGATACCATCAAATCAGAGTGAAAGAAGATGATATACCAAAGATTGCTTTCAGAAGTCAGTACGGACATTACGAGTATCCGTTTGGCGTGACTAATGCTCTTATCGTATTCATGGACTACATGAATAGGATCTTTAGACCATACATGGACAAGTTCGCCATTGTATTCATCGACGACATTCTGATTTACTCCTCGAGTAGAGAAGAACATGAAGAGCATCTTCGGGTTGTACTTCAAGTGCTTAAGGACAGACAACTCTATGCCAAGTTGTCCAAGTGTGAATTTTGGTTGGACGAAGTACAAGTTCTTGGGCATGTTATCAATAAGGATGGAATAGCTGTGGATGCTACCAAAGTTGAAGCAGTTGTAAATTGGGAACGCCCTAAGACAGTGGGCGAAGTCAGAAGTTTCCTTGGACTGACAGGTTACTACAGAAGGTTTATAAAAGGATTCTCAAAAATTGTGTTACCTATGACGTAGTTGACGAGAAAGGGAAAAGTGTGCGAATGGTCAAATAAGTGTGAGACTAGTTTTTAGGAGTTGAAGAGGAGACTTACAACATCTCCCATATTAGTTTTTCCAGATCCATTGGCACCATTTGATGTGTATTGTGATGCATCACATCAAGGCCTAGACTGTGTGCTCATACAAGAAAGGAAAGTGGTAGCTTACGCCTCAAGGCAGTTAAGAGTACATGAGAGGAACTACCCAAACCATGATCTCGAGTTAGCTGCAATAGTGTTTGCATTAAAGATATGGAGACACTATTTGTATGGTGCTAAGTTTACAGTTTACAGCGGTCACAAGAGTTTAAACTATTTGTTCGATCAAAAGGAACTGAACATGAGACAACGGAGATGGATGAAATTCATAAAGGATTATGAGTTCGATCTCCAATATCATCCAGGGAAGGCCAGCGTCGTAGCGGATGCATTAAGTCGGAAATCTTTACAAGTGTCTGCTATGATGATTAAAGAATTGGAATTGATCGAACAATTCAGAGATCTGAATCTTGGGATAACGGAATTATCCCGAAACAAGATAAGTTTAGGAAAGATCACTATCACCAGTAGATTCCTAGACTTAATTTAGAAACAAGTTGAAGACCAGAATCTTTAGAAGGTTAACTGTGACACCCTCTACCCCGCATAAATATAAAGAATTAAAGATAAGGAAATTAAAATAAAAAATGCATCATTTATTGAAAATTAAAACCAACAACGGATAGAAAACATCACATTGCATCAAACGCGAAAATAAAAACATAACATAACATTAAAGAAAACCCAACCCCTGATGTCACATACAGAGCTGGTATAACCAATCCGGAAAAATATCCTCGGATACAACTGAAACAGAACTAAACTAACAACATAAAACTGGAAATCCTAATTATGAGTCGCGGCTCCTCAGAGTCACTCCTCAACTGACTGCTCGCCGTCCTCTGCGTAAAGATACATGCCACAAGACAAGAAAACGTAGAGATATGGAGTTTATATGAATATAATGGCAAAGAAGCAGTTAGCAAGACGAGCATACAACAAACAAGCATGTTATAACAATAACAGCAACATAACACAATAACATCATCACACAAATGTGTATGCTATGCAATGCAACTATGCTCCACTACTCAATTATGTACTTGGATCCATCTATCTTAGGAAGTCAACTTCGGAGTTACATCTCCACATTGGCCAATAAGCACCAACGCCGGGGCAATCCACCAAACCTCA
Organism: Echinosophora koreensis; assembly: GCA_035048595.1. NCBI lineage: Eukaryota > Viridiplantae > Streptophyta > Magnoliopsida > Fabales > Fabaceae > Echinosophora > Echinosophora koreensis. The sequence continues at coordinate 7,266,071 of JAPCYP010000004.1, forward strand.
GATGGACCCCTAGGAGAGCCGACACACCTTACTCTCAGATGCGCCACCACGGTTGTACATGATTCACTTGAATCGTCGCAGACGGCAAGATCACCATAACTCGGGCGACCTCCCCTATGTTGAACATCCTCCACTAACATCTCCGATGCATGAATGCATGCTCAACACAACATATAAGCATAACCACCACCTCCGCTTGGGCCACTAGGCTACCCAAGTTTTAACACCATCAACACCTCGACCACTCGGCGATCAAGGATTAACATTATCTTTTCGTATTTATTTGTTGAATACTCTAGCCGTTCTGCACTAGAGATTACCACCTTGACCATCAAACATCAAGGCCCCCTTAGCCACTAGGCTACCAAGGTATGTAAATCTTATCACTTGTCTTTGGTCTTCATGTTCCGTTGGTATTTTATTAAGTCTTTTAAAGCCTTTGCCAACTTCATGGGGTAGTTCCAGATTCAATCCTAATGGGGTCTACTAATCCATTGATCATCAATTTCATTAAGAATTCCCGTTAAACCGAAAACGCTCCTAAACCGGTTCCCTTGAACGGCTCGACGAACGTTCCCAAGCCTTGGTCAACACAAAAAGGTTAACCAATTAGTTTCCAATTCACAACAAGAAAAAGGAACTAAGAAAGGGAAGAGCTATACCTTTATTAATTAGCACTAACGCGTGATTGTACTCTCTCAATTACGAACGGAACACCAAACAAGGACTGGGTTCAAAGGGGAAGAATGAGAGAGGTTGCCGTCACACTTAATATTGCTTAAAGTGCCAATTTTGAGTGTTTCACTCGTAACCCTCACTTAGAGGCGGCAAAATGGGCCGGGCCGGATAAGCCCTATGAATTATAGGGCTTGGGTATTAAAATTTGAGCCCATTTTAATTTCGGGCCTTTTTGGCCCTACCCGATGAAGCCCGAACCCGTATCGGGCTAGCCCGCATTGGGCTCGGGTAGCCCGATCATTTTTATATATTTTTATTTTTATTTAACTTAAAAAAGAATGAAAAAAAGAAAGAAAAAAGAAAAGAAAGAAAGGGCCAAGAGGAAAGACTGAAAGAGGCCCAACCCAATTTTTAGTCACTCACCGTAGTGTACCGTATTTAAACCGACTGTAACCCTGTAAGTGTAACTGTGGGCGTGGCTATTGAGTCATTGACTTCATCTTTCAAAATTCACTAATCACTATTCACCCTAGCAGAGGCAGCGGCTACTCACAGGCGGCACGCGACGGCGGTTCCTCACAGGCGCAGGACGGTGGCTCCTCACCGACGTGCGACGGCAGCTCCTCCTCGCACCTCCTCCTTCGCGACTGTGATGCAGTTGCGTGACTGACAGCTCCTCAATACAGTTGCGCGACTGGCGGCGTTCGATTTCTGCCTCACTGACAGCCGCGGCGGCGGCGTTCCTGGCTCCTCAGTCTCCGGCGTCGTTCATCTCCTCCGACGGGTAACAGTTCTACAACATCTCATTGTATTTTACTTTGTTTTCTGGATCTTTACATTTTCCTTGTGATATTTTTGAGTTTGATTTGATATTTGTTTAGATTATAGGATTTTAAATGTCAATGTTGATGCCAAAATATAGGATTTTAAATATATCGTTGTTACTGTTAGACTTTCTTTGTTATTTGTGAAGTTTATTTTTGTTGGACTTTTTTATTGTCTCTATTGTTGGACTTTTTCATTGTTTCTATTGTTGGATTTGCTCATTTTTTGATGTTCTTATTGGACTTTAAATATATCTCTATATGAACTCAAGGAGCTTGACTTTAAATATATCTTTATATGAACTTAAGGAGCTTTTTTATGTTTCGTATAGGAACTAATTCTGAAGTTCTCTTTTACAACATTGATTATGATTATTATATTTTCAATCATATCTTGATGTTTTCAATACAAACAATTAGGTTGATTGAAAATAAATGTCCTGGTCGATTGGTCCACACATATACACAATGCTATTAGCCTATAGTCACTTTTAGGAACTTCAAAATAAAAATGATTGAAAATAATTTTTTTTAGCGAAAAATGCCGGGCCAGCCCGCATAAGCCCACAGCCCGCATAGGGCTGGGCTTGGGTACTTATTTTACAGCCCATATTGATTCTGGGCCTTTTTAGCCCGGCCCTATAAAGCCCTAGCCCGCATAGGGCTAGCCCACGACAGGTCGGGTAGCCCATTTTGCCACCTCTACCCTCGCTGCTCACTGTCTATATATAGACTCTGCACCGAGCACGGCCGTGCACCCCCTTAAGCATGGTCGTTCTTGACTTAGCGTCAGCGAGACACACTTGCACCTGAGCACGGTCGTGCTCCCTATTGATCGAGCACGGTCGTGCTTGTGGCCTAGACAGCCACAAGGCACGTGCTCAAGCACGGGCGTGCTCATGCATCAGGAAGGGATTTTTAACTTAAAAGCCCCACTTAGCCCACTCTAAACCACCCTAACAAAAACGGCACACACAAAAGCACTTATACGGAAAACAGGGTGTTACAATTCCACCCCCTTATTAAAATTCGTCCTTGAAATTTCTACTCACCTCAAATGAAGAGATGCGGGTGCGCTCCATCATCTTGCTCTTTAGCTCCCACGTAGCACTTTCCTCAATTGCCCCACTCCAAACTACTTTTACCAAAGGAATCTCCTTACCTCTCAGCTGCTTCACCCTCTGATCCTCAACTCGAAGGGGTTGTACCTTGAAAGTCAAATTCTCTTTTAACTAAATCGTGTCGGGGACTATTGTAACAGCCTGATTTTAATTACGCTGTTTAATGGGTTAAAAATATAATTATTTATATTTTTAATCTGAGAGCAATAAAATGATTTTTAATAAAATAAAATCATATTCATAGTCTATTTTATGGTAGAAGGTTACGGTGAAAGTTTGGGTTGAAAATTCAGATAGAGTCCAGTCTGCATTTTCACTGATAGTAAGATTTTACTGAGAAGAAACCCTAATTTCGACTCGTGAATGAAACCATTAGGTTTTATATTTTGTTCCAGATTATTTTCCAAGTTTCGAAAAAATTCGTTAGGAATGAAATAAAAATTATTTTATTCGGCCGTAATCTTTAAGAAAACACATAAAACCTAAGTAGGGGGATAAGTCGGGTAAACAACGGAGTCGATCATGGAGCTGAGGTATTAGGAAAGGTTAATGTTACAGAGAGGACAAGGAGTCCGACCTTAAAATTTAGTGATCAGGAATTTTCAAGTGAAATGACCAAAATACCCCTAAGCTTAACCTAACTGACATTGAGTTAAATTTTAACCATGGTTAAGGAACCAAGGTTAATTTATGTGGTTATAGGGCAGCCACACCTTTCACTAATTATGAGCCACATGTTTATTAACCATAGTTAGCAAAGTAACCCTAGTTAAGTTAATTATTAACCATAGTTAACTATTCTACTATATCTATAAGCATTTTAAAGCCTGTTAAAAACTCTAAACTACCCTTATTAAAATTATGACACATGTCCTTAAGTGAGGACAAAATTGTCACTTTCGATATTAAATTTTGGTGCTTTTTAAGTTACAATTTTACGCTTATTTTTGCTTCTTCTCTTTCTTCAACATTCACTCCAACGTACCTGAAGCTTCCCCCACACACCAAGCTCTCTTTTCTTTCAAATATCAAAACTTTCTCTTCCTTAAGCTCCCCATGGTTCTTCCTCCTCAGTTGTTTCAAAGACTTTATCTTTTGTTACTTCTCCCTGTCCACGGTGCGGCGCGTAGGAGATCATGTGCGGTGGCGCTCCGGAGCTTGCGGTGGACGTCGACGGTGGTTGAGCGGTGATGTGCGGTAGGGGGTGGCGGAGCACGGTTGGGTGTGGGTCGTTGTACGCCCATCTCCTTCGTTCTTCCTCTCCTACGGCGGGTCTGTCATGAGTTTCAAGCTTCAAGTTATTACTTCTTTCAGGTAAGTATCATGCTCTTGAATCTACATTTGATGTGTATTTTCTGAGTATTTTAGTGTATTTTCTTTGTTATTCAGTTGCTATATCCATTTCTTTATGTTTGATTTATATTATTTTAATTGATTTTGAAAATGGGGTTTGATTTTAGGTTGTTTGTGTGAATTGGATTGATTATAAAGTGTTTGAGGAATTTCCTCTTTGTGGGCAAGAAGCTTTTGTGTGCTTTATAGTTTTATGGTTGCCATTTTGTTTTATAAAAGTTGTAGCTCTGAATTACATTATTTATCACAGAATATGGACTAGCTGAATTCTTTCCTTGCTCATGGAGATGTTGCTGACTCGATGGTTGTTACTCAAATTGTTAACGAAAAGTATGTTAATTACTATTTGTGTCATCCTATTATTATATGATAGCTTTTTATTTGTGTTTTGAATGACTTATATTAGTTTTAATTCTATATCTTTTAGGAGTCATGGTTTAGAGTGCAGACTTTGTCTATTGGTGTAACTAAGAACCTTCTTTATATTTTTATTTCTTATGTTCATATACTGTGAAACATGACTTGAAGTGCAATGAACACCTGGAGTAAAGGGCTGCTTCATTGGGTGTTTATATTGAAGCTATGGTCACATCGTTTTGATAATAGGGCAGTTAAAGGGATGGGATGATTTCCTCTATATATATATATATATGATCTTCTGTTTTGAAAATTGCTTTTGCTGGCTTTTGCTATTTAGATTTTTGTTCAAATCTGCAGGGGCATATGCTATGGCGTTTTTTTTGCTAAGGATGAGCATTTTTATTTTGTAAAGTCTCATCAAATTAGGAGATTAAATATTTAATGCATTCATTTGCTACTAGGATTGAAACCTTAAAGCAAGCATCAGTAGCAAAACTTCTTGACTTTTCATGATAATTGTAGCTCAGAAGTTGAGGGATGTTAACATCTATAAGACTTAGGAGCATGTTTTTAAATATGTTGTTTCATTTCACTAATCTTTGTATATCTTCTTTAGTGCATAAAGTTGGTTTTTCTCATCTTTATCATCTCCATTTTTGTAATATTGGTTTCATTGTTGCATAGAATGAATAATCTAATCTTAATGCCTGCTTGGTTTGTTAACTTGAATAGTTTTTTTAAAAAGAACTATAACATTTAATCTAAAAATATTTTCATAAATTTTAACAGAAACCATTAGGGGTAGAGTTAAAAAAGCTATTAAAACTAGGATTATTATTAAGTTGATGTTAATAATTTGCACATTGATGGTGCAATAATGCCTAATAGACAATGGAGTCTGATATGATAAGGTGCACATGATATTGATTCTTGAGGTTAATGTATTTGTGAACTCCTTGAAATCTATGCTTAACTTGGAAACCCTTATTTTATGTTGGCATCATATGCCTAATTAGAGGCAGTTTCCATTTGCAACTTTTGTCATTCAGGGACAATTGCAACTGCATAAGCCGTCTAATGTTGAAATAGACAAGTTATGAAACTCACAAATCTCTACATGATTTTTTGCCTATTTTTCTACGATTTCGCTTCCAATTTTTTACATGTGATTATGTCACAGATTGTCATGGAACTTCCAGTTGAACATGGATTACTTTTGGACAACCTTTTGGATCTTGCACATGCCCCTTTTACTCACACTTCAATGTTCGCTAAGGGACGGAGTGTTCCCAATTTTATTTTGGTGTATACCCTTTAAACTTAAAAGTTGGATTTTTGTCATGTAGATGATTCAATAGGTTAAATTAATTTTTGTTCTTCAAAAAAACTCAATCTGTTATAACAATGCACTCTGTGTCTTAGAAGCCTTTTTCTTTTGAAAATTTTATGGTAAATGCATTGGTGCGAGACTTTTTCAAGGTTAATGGTCCTAAATTCATAATGTAGCCAGTGTCATACTTCCACATTAGAATTGTGCATGAGTGGCATGGTTTTTTATTTATATATCTAAGCTTTATCTTATGATATGAAAAGTCACTTAGTCTATTTCCATGAATTAGAAATTGCAGTTTGTTGAAATTTTTGACACCTAAATCTGGTCTGCAAGAATACCGGGATCCATATCCAATTGATATGGAGTTTAAACCATCTTGCATGGTTCTATCAACCATTGGAATTTCAAAGCAACAGAGACATTTTGCAGAAAAGGTAAGAGTGTTGAATCATGAATGCACGAGTACCATTCTATTTCAATGTCTTAGCATTTTTTGGACTATTTCATTACTTTGTTTCTTTGCTTGAATGACTCAGATAAATGTTGGTTGCATTTCTTCTTTGGTTTCTTTTGCATTAAATAAATGTTTATTTAAGTAGCTGCCCTGCATCATGGATGGTACACCCACAACCTTTATTTTCTTCTCATGGGAGCAAATGGTAATATCAGGACTATAGTGCACATCTATTTTTGGAATATAATATTGATATTGTCATTCCTATGGGTGTTTGCTTTGTGGGAGGCTTGAAAGTCCACGTGTACTAAAATTTGTTAGCATGCATGCATGATGGAAATAACAAAATTGGCAACAATATTATCTTGACCAATCATATTGACAAGGTTCTTTTGATAATGGAGAATGTTTATAAACACAACATGAAATATCTTCTTGAGGAAGATTGTTTAAAGCTTTTTGTTAAGTGTGCTTTTATAGCAGGAGAGGAAAATTTGGTGTTTCTCTTATTGTCAATGTGTTAAATTTATAGCTGTCAGTATTGGAATAAATTTGGTTATGAAAAATGCTCAAGTTTCTAAAATTATTTTTTGATTCACTTGAGTGAATTCAATGTTGTGGCCGGATGGTAAGAGTGGGATATCATGGGGATAGACGATACTATTTAGTAGTATTATATTATATTATAGAATTATAGATATAAAAATCTAAAAACGATGATTATTGTTATAAGCGATAACATAGCTGCAGCAAACTATGCAAATGCATTCTAGCAGCTATTGATGAGGCATTGTCTATTCTTGATGAATGAAGAACCATCCTCTTTGTTAGCATGATGTTGGTATTTTTCACTTACTGTACCTGAATAAATGTCTGTGTGGTAGTTCAATGAGAATTGTTTAATCAATGCCAGGTCTGTCAAAATGCCAAGCCTTCGTCAATTGTTTTAAGGGTCCTAATAGAAATTCACTTACTTCTTAAGCTTCACCATTATAGCAATGTGATCGAAGCATACAAATATTACTTGATATTTTAGTTTAAGTACATACTTTCAGTTAAGTCTGCCATATGCCTTCATTATCAATCACTCTTATCAATTTCAACCATGCTATTCTAGCCTATTTTTTATTAGAAACTATCTCTACTATGGGATAAAGTGGTGTTTGGTGTTATAGCCTATACGCAGGTGTTCTTTGGAGAAGTTCAATGTTATTCTTTTACAATGGCTACACTCCAATCCATATAGTATTTTGCAATGTTATCTATTGCCTCCTCTCTCTGATTTTCTATTCAAATGTTTTTTCTTGATAAAATTGATTAAAAATATTAAACTATTCTAAGCGGTTCACATGTCCTTATCCTCAATTTTGATTTATTGTGATAATACATAAAGGCTAATGTAAACTTTTCTTTATATCTTTTAATAATGTTTTTAGGTACATCAATAGGAAAACGATATGCAACAACATATGAACTTGGTGTGCCTTTTGCTATCACCTCAGATTCAACATCATTAGTGACTCTTCGGGAGAGGGACAAAAAGGATCAAATGCATGTTGATGTGAAAAAGGCTACCTCTATTATTACGGAGGTAATAGAAGGCCATATAACATGAACAGATGTGTGGTCAACTCTTCTCCATCATTCCTCCATAGAAGGATAGAGAAACATTTTGGAAAAAAAAAATTGTCTTAAAGTTATGATCTCACTTATGAAGTCATTTGCTTCTAATTTTGTTAGGACATTGCAGAACATATTTTGAAGAATGCTACTGGGGTAGTGGTTATTGATGACCATGAATCTAATCATTTTTATCCTTTATTCAAAGTGTTAAGTCATGCATAAAATGTCTCGAGAAAGAACTATTGCTAACATTTTATATAATATTATATTGTGACAATATGGTTTCGTAAAACAATCACTGTTATGACTTTAGAAAATTAGAGCATGCAAAATTTGTTTGATTATTGTTGTTGTGTGCTAAACTTAGCTATTCGTGCTACAATGTCAAAATTAATATAATAGTTGCTTGGCAAAGGCAAAATAATCTAATATATTATTTCAAGTAATTACTTAATTATATATACGGGTGGCTTTAAAACATGCATAAAAAACAATGTGATCCGTGTGAAGGGTTCAAAATCTCAATAAAGAGATAAGTCTGCACAGGAAACATGTATTGGCTTGTGTGGATATATACACCCGAGAAGCATTGTCATGAAGATTCTCTTATTGAATCTACACTCTAATTATAGGTATGTTACTATTTATTCCAATAGAAAACAGGCACAGAAAGTTTATTGTAACTTCAATTTTAGGATCTGACATGCATTATCATGTTACATAAGAGAATTAATAGAGAATTAGTAGAATGCATTTGTTTATGTCAGTATTTGAATGAAAATTGCATTATAATTGATCCATTGAATGTACTTAGAGCACAATTGATATCATATGGATCACAGGATCAATCTATTTTTAAAATTATTAACGTAAATTGTCGATAAATTAGTCAAACAATTACTCAACTAATTGTTCTGTGCTAAACTTAGCTATTCATGCTACAATGTCAAAATTAATATAATAGTTGCTTGGCAAAGGCAAAATAATCTAATATATTATTTCAAGTAATTACTTAATTATATATACGGGTGGATTTAAAACATGCATAAAAAACAATGTGATCCATGCGAAGGGTTCAAAATCTCAATAAAGAGATAAGTCTGCACGGGAAACATGTATTGGCTTGGATATATACACCCGAGATATCGCGATTTTTTTTTTTACATCAATTTAAGAACATTCTCAGTTTCGTACTTTAACATGTTTCATATCATTTGTATTAATTTTTGTGTTTTATAACTGTGTCAATATTAATATATAATTTATTTTATTCGATTTTTTCCTAGGTAAAAAAATATTTAATTTTTAATTTAACTTTTACAAAAAATTATAGTAACCAACGAAGCACGACCCGTGCGAATGCACGGGTATACCGCTAGTATTATCTAATATTCATAAAACCCATTAATTCAATTGCTAAGAACCAAACAAGGCCTAAGATTTCCCTTATAAAACCCCCCAAGGCCGCAGTCCCCCTCTCCATTTTTCTCTCTTCATCTGTTGCATTTTCTTCTTCATTTTCTTCACAAACTCCATTTTCTTCTTCAAAAGCTCCAAGTGCTTTCATAGTGAAACCTTGCCAAGATCATAATCTATTCTTCCTCCATCTTCCTAAATTGAGGTAACAAAATCATCTCTTCCATTCTTAAGATCTTAATCTTCCTATTTACTGATTTTATATTCTTAGATCTAGAACTTTGAATAATTCTAAAAAATTGTAGAAAAATCATAAAAATGTGAAACCAATTTCTATGATCTTGTTATGTCTCCTACTATTATCATCCAAGAGCATGTGATCAAAATCATTTTCTTTCCTATTGAACCATTGTTGGCCGAACCTATGTGAGAAAATGGGTTTGATGTTTTTGTTCAATTTTTGAATTCTAACACCTGTTTCATGCTCTTTAATACCTATAAGGTCATAATCTAAGAGCTTAACTTCAACAAAAAAATTTATCATAATTTTCTTGTGTTGGTCGAAACTTAGGTGAAAATAGGGTTTGATGTTTTGTTCATTTTTGTTGAAAGTTAATGCTTGATTCATGCTGTCTAATACTCTAAGATCATTTATCTAAGAGATTAAGTTAATTTGAAAATCCTAGCCTATTTTCCTAAACATGGCCGAAAACTCAATTAAAAAGGGCTTGGAATATTTTGTTCATATTTTCAAGTTATGACAATTTATCTAAGCTATCTAAGACTATAAAAACCAATATCCAAAAGCTTGAAATGAGAAAAGAACCCTAACCCTATTTTGAATTAAGTGGCCGAACCTAGCTATTCTAGGATTAAGGGTGATTGTGTTGATTAATTTGTTATTGTGTTGTTTGGTTGAAGGACGAATTGGTAACGTGTGGTGTGATAACGAGGAACGTCGAATTTGGGATTCTGGTGATAACTCAGGTGGGGGAAAGAATCATTCTACCGTCGGAACCGATAAGTATTATATTCTATAATAATTGTGTAGGGTGACCTAAACCCTACTAGTAGTCGAGTAATCGACAAGACCAAAATCACATTGGAAACCTTTTCTGTAAAACCAATGGTGATTCGGGGCTTGTAGGTTTATCGACATTAGATGGATTTTATGATATTGATTATGTTGGAATTTATTATTTATTGATTTGATTGTGATACGCTGGTTGAGGTATTCCATTGCATGTGACGTATTATTTTTTGTGTTTGAATATTTCCTGATATTGTGTTATGCATGATCTACCTGGTTTAGTACTATGCTTAGTTGATTTTAAGTGAGGATATATGTTGTTCGTTGGATTTAGTTTGGGTGAGAAAGTATCTGCGAATTAGAAGTGCCTAGCTTAAATTGGGTGTTTTAAAGATAAAATGTGTCATAGAATGTGAGTCGAGGCTATGATGGAAGCTTGAGGCACTAGGTTTTTATTGATAAAATTCAGTGAGGTTCATAAGTGCATTGTGTTTATAACCGCATGTTTGACACATACGAGGTCTGAAGTCCTTGTGCGACCGTCCTATGGTAGATTTAATTTGTGCAGCTATAGTGTCAATGCTTTGCTTAAGCACCCTCGATAGAGAGAGAAACAGGGTGTGCACCAACTGTGTTGTGCAGCTATAGTGTCATTGCCTTGCATGAGCATTCTCACCATAGATGAGAATGTGCACCGGTTTTGGGGACGCGTCACTTGGACGACTGACTAACATCCCTAACGGTAATGGGGGATTAGTGGCCACATCAGCATAAAGTGTTAAGATTGCATGAGTGAGGGTAGAGGATTACATAGTAAATTAGGGATGATGATTGATTATGAGTGATGTTATGTCTGTGACATTTATTGTATTATATACTATGACTCTGTTCCGCTTTTTGATGATAGAATTGCTTCTTATCCCCTATATTTCTGTATTTTGTGTGTCTACTTTATTTACGTTAGAAGACCTGATCGAGGAATATGTTGCTGAGGAGCTGGACGGAACTCTGTATGAAACGGAGGTTGCTGAGGAGTTGGATGGAATTCCTTATGAACCAGAGGCAAGAAGACGAGCTGTGATACATGGTGATTAAGGGCTAGATAGTTTATGGCCAGTACGTCTTGTGATACGTTTTTATATTTTCTGCTAAGTTTAATATTTTGTTTAAGTATATTCCTGTGAGGGATCCTACTGAGAGGATACCCTCAACAGTGTTTTGTATTATGTTTATAAGACTTATGTGTGTATGTATAACATAAACATAGTGTGCTATTTTTAATTAACCAAAGTTGGTATGCTTATTATCTTAGATTATAATTTTTACGTGTTTTCTCGTTAAGCGCACGATTAAGAAATTAATTAATGAGGTTTAAATCTAATAAAACAATGGGGCACAACGGGGTGTCTCAACTATCACATGGTTTGGGTCATGAATGTACTTATGAAGTTGTGACACATGAAAGACGTTGTGAAGTTTAGACAAGAAAGGTGGCAATGCGATTTGATAAGCAACTTCACCGACTCTTTTAAGAATTTGGTAAGGGCCAATGAATTTGGGAGTAAGTTTCTTCGCTTTCATCACTCTACTGACCCTAGTTGTTGGTGTAACTCTCAAGAATACGTGATCACCTTTCTGGAATTCGAGCGCCTTCCTCCTTTTGTCATGGTAGCTTTTCTTCCTACTCTGTGCCGCTTTCATCTTTTCCTTAATCATCCTCACATTTTCTATGGTTTCTTGCACTATCTCAGGTCCTAACACCACACTATCACCAGGTTCACTCCAACATAAAGGTGTCCTACATCTCCTCCCATAAACAGCTTCATAAGGTGTCATCCCAATACTGAAATGGAAACTATTGTTGTAGCTTAACTCTATTAGGGGCAAAAACTTGTCCCAACTACCCGACTGTTCTAGCACACATGCTCTCAACAAGTCCTCTAAGGACTGGATGATTCTCTCAGACTGACCATCAGTTTGTGGGTGGTAAGCTGAACTTAGCCTAAGCTTTGTTCCTAAGGCCTCATGCAGACTAGTCCAAAACCTAGAGGTAAATCTCGGGTCTCTATCCAACACTATGCTAGAAGGTACACCATGTAACCTAACTATCTCTTTGATGTACAACCTAGTCAACTTTTCCAAAGGGTATTCCATGTTCATAGGGATGAAATGGGCAGACTTAGTCAGTCTATCCACAACAACCCATATAACCTCAAAACCTGCTGGAGTCCTCGGGAGTCCAGACACAAAATCCATGGCAATACTGTCCCATTTCCATTCTGGGATACTCAAAGGTTGCAACTTTCCTGATGGCTTTTGGTGTTCTATCTTAGCCTTTTGGCATACTAAACAAGCATACACAAACTCAGTCACATCTTTCTTCATCGGCCACCAAAACATCCTCTTTAAATCCTGATACATCATAGTGGCACCTGGGTGCACACTCAATCCACTCTTATGTCCTTATTCAAGGACTAACTTCCAAAGCTCCGGGACGTCTGGTATATAGATTCTATCTTTGAACCTCAAAACTCCATCACTTCCGTCCTTAAAACTAAGGTCTCTACCTTGAGCAAGCAACTCCCTCAGGTCTAAGAGAAACTTATCTAACTTTTGGCCTTCTCTAACTTGATCCATCAAACTGTTGGTAACCCTCAAGGTTCCAAGCCTAATGCTCTTAGGGGTAACTTCCCAAGCTAAACTTAGGTCTCTAAACTCCTCAATCAGATCCATCTCCCTAACCATCAAAGCGGAGACGTGCAAGGATTTTCTACTTAAAGCATCGGCCACTACATTGGCCTTTCCTGGGTGGTAGATGAGATCAAACTCATAATCCTTAAGAAACTCCATCCATCTATGCTGCCTCATATTGAGCTCTTTCTGATCAAACAAATATTTCAAACTCTTATGATCACTAAAAACCTCGAACTTAGCTCCATAGAGGTAATGCTTTCAAATCTTTAAGGCAAATACCACAGCGCCTAACTCTAGGTCATGAGTAGGGTAGTTCTTCTTATGAGTTTTCAACTGCCTGGAAGAATAAGCTACTACCTTACCATCTTGCATCGACACTCCACCTAAACCTTGCTTCGATGCATCACAGTACACTATGAAAAGTCTACTAGGATCGGGTAAAACTAGAACTGGCGCTAAGTGTAATACCCGGGTGCTGACAAGGGCGGGGAGTGGTCACCGGTGCAAGAAGGCACGGACAAGGAGCGGCTCCTAGCAGGCTTCTAGGCTGAGGGACACATGAATGAACCAATAGCACACCTGAATGAGAAGGATCCTGAGACTGTGTAGGTATGGGACTATACAGTAGAGGATGGCTTTTATGAATTGATTGGTACTACCTATACCAACAAGATGCATCTTCTTTTCGGTAGCCCATCACTTAAGAACTCCACAATTAAGCGTGCTTGACTTGGAGCAATTATAGGATGGGTGACCTCCTGGGAAGTTTTCCCAGGAAGCGTGTGAGTGAGGACAAAGTACGCTGAAAAGACCCGAGTTGGTCTGTGGGGTCAGTTGTCAATCCATAGAGCTGCCAGGGATGTTACACTAAGGTTAACCTATCTTTTAGGGTTTGGCAACTCTCCTCGCTCTTAGAGTCCCACACAAACAATTGTCCCTTCTTGGTGAGACGGGTCAAGGGTAAAGCTAATTTAGAGAAGCTTTCTATGAACCTCTTATAGTACCCTACTAAACCCAAGAAACTCCTAATCTCGGTCACTAACTTTGGCGCTTCCCATTGGAGCACCGTCTCTACTTTAGCCAGGTCCACGACTATCCCACCTTTAGAGATCACGTGACATAAGAAACTCACCTCCTCTAACCAAAACTCCCACTTAGATAACTTAGCATACAACATGTTTCTCCTTAAGGGTCTGCAAGACAACCCTTAAGTGTTCCTCATGTTCCTTCTTAGTCTTGGAGTATACTAAGATGTCATCTATGAAAACCACCACAAACTTATCCAAGTAAGGGTGAAAGGTCTTGTTCATGCAATCCATGAACACAGCAGGAGCATTGGTCACACCAAAGGGCATAACCAAATACTCATAGTGACCATAACGCGTCCTAAACGCTGTCTTCGGGATGTCCTCAGACTTAACCCGAATCTGATGGTATCCTGACCTCAAATTTATCTTCGAGAAAACACAAGCCCCGATCAACTGATCCATGAGATCATCGATCCCAGGGAGGGGATACCTATTCTTAATGGTCACTTTGTTGAGTTACCGATAGTCGACACACAACCTCATACTACCATCCTTTTTCTTCACCAACAACATTGGCGCTCCCCATGGGGATACGGTAGGCCTAATGAACTGCTTCTGCATCAGGTCTTCTAACTATTCCTTTAACTTAGCTAACTCTAGAGGAGACATTCTATAGGGTGCTATGGATATAGGCCCAGTGTCAGGCACTAAGTCTATGGTAAATTCTACATCTCTTTCTGGGGGTAGTTCGTAAACATCCCCCGGGAACACTTCAGGAAATTCTAGCACAATAGGCATGCAGTCAACATTAGGAGGGCTCTCGATTTCCAGGGAAGATAGCATCATGTAAACTTGGGCTTCTTCTTTCATTGAAGCCTTAACTTGGTTGGCAGAGAGAAAGGTTGGATCATGCCAAGAATAACATCAAGTTCTTTCAGAGGTAAACACACAAGATCAACAATAAAGTCTCTACCATCTATGGTGATACGAATGTTCTTGCATGCATAAGAAGTAAGAACATGTTTATTCGTGGGTGTGGCAACAATCAAGTCACACTCAAGAAGTGTCACTGGAAATTTAAGACTCTCAGCACATTCATAAGACACAAACGAGTGGGTCGCACCCGAATCGAACAATACAGTTAAACGAACTTTATTAATGAGGCACATACCTTGGATCAAATCTTCAGACTCGGAGGCCTCGACTCCACTTAGAGTAAAGACTCTCCCCGTGATCTTCAGTCGGCTGGCTTGAGGCTACTAACCTTTACTCGCACTCTATGGTTCTGACTTTCCTCCATCGCGGTTCCGGCTGATGTGGCCATACTTGCCACACATGAAACAGATGATGTCCGTCTCCTTGAATTGGGTAGTGAAGTGATTCTGTCCACACTTGCTGCACCGAATAGGTCTAGAATCAGATGAATCCCATCTCCTGGACCTGTCTGAAGAAAACTGAGACTTCTTTCCATCCCACTTGAAGTCCTTGACAGTTGGAGTGAGACGCGGTTTCCAGTTGTTTCCCTGATCACTCTTCTTGTTGCTCTGGCTGTCTGATCCCTTGGAGGCTGACCCTCCGGACTTGTAGGCATCTTCAAAGATCCTACACTTGTTCACTAGGACCGGGAATACTCGGATCTCCTGGTAGCTGATAGCTTTCTTGATCTCTGGACGCAGACCATCCTCAAACTTGACGCACTTGGAGCGGTCGTCCGTCACATACTGATACAGTGCCAACTCCTCAAACTTAGCTGCATACTCTCTCACTGGCATGTTGCCAAGCTTCAGTACTAAGAATTCCATTTCCTTTTTGTCGCGGATATCTGCTGCGAAGTACTTCTCGAGAAATCTATCCTTGAAGACATTCCATGTGACCACAATACTCTCAGCCTGCATGTGCTGATGACAGTTCTCCCACTAGTGCTCAGCCTCCTCAGTCAACATGAAAGTCCCGAAAATGACCTTCTGCTGATCGTTGCATCCCATAGCTCGGAAGATCTTCTCCGTCTCCCTTAACCGCAACATTGTTGTTGACGTTCTGGTTCAGGCCAATCACACTGGCAAGGAGTGCCAAAGCATCTGCGATAGCTTGGTCGTTTCTGCCTCCTCTTCCTGCCATAAGTTCCGGTAAACGCCCAAGACAACTTGTTAAATACAGGGAACTTAAAGCAGGAAAAGCAATCTGTTCTTAACACTAAGCATCATTGCCTATATAAATACAGGCAATTCAATCAAGAGCACAAAACAGACTCATACCACGGTCTGATAGGACAGACCTGCTCTGATATCACTACCCCGCATACGTATAAAGAATTCAAGATAAGGAAAATAAAATAAAACATGCATCATTTATTGAAAATTAAAACCAACAACGGATAAAGAACATCACATTGTATCAAATGCGGAAATAAAAACATAACATAACATTAAAGAAAACCCAACCCTTGATGTCACATACAGAGCTGGTATAACCAATCCGGAAAAATATCCTCGGATACAACTGAAACAAAACTAAACTAACAACATAAAACTGGAAATCCTAACTACGAGCTCAGCTCCTCAGAGTCACTCCTCAACTGGCTGCTCGCCGTCATCTGCATAAAGATACATGTCACAAGAAAAGAAAACATAGAGATAGGGAGTAAGAAACATGTATATGAATATAATGGCAAGGAAGCAGTTAGCAAGATGAGCATACAATAAACAAGCATGTTATAACAATAACAGCAACATAACATAATAACCTCATCATAAAACGTGTATGCTATGCAATGCAACTCTGTTCCACTACTCAATTATGCACTTGGATCTATCTATCTCAAGAAGTCAACTTCGGAGTTACATCTCCACATTGGCCAATAAGCATCAACATCGGGGCAATCCACCAAACCTCGGATGGACCCCTAGGAGAGCCGATGCACCTTTCTCTCAGATGCTCCACCACGGTTGTACATGATTCACTTGAATCGCCTCGGACGGCAACATCACCATAACTCGGGCGACCTCCCCTATGTTGAACATCTCCACTAACATATCTGATGCGTGAATGCATGCTCAACACAACACATAAGCACAACCACCACCTCCGCTTGGGCCACTAGGCTACCCAAGTTTTAACACCATCAACACCTCGACCACTCGGTGATCAAGGATTAACATTATCTTTTCGTATTTATTTATTGAACACTCTAGTCGTTCTGCACTAGAGATTACCACCTTGACCATCAAACATCAAGGCCTCCTTGGCCACTAGGCTACCAAGGTACCATATCATCATTAACACTCTAGCCATTAAGCACTAGAGATTACCACCTTGACCATCATGCATCACGGCCCCCTTGGCCACTAGGCTACCAAGGTACAGAAATCTTATCACTTGTCTTTGGTCTTCATGTTCCGTTAGTATTTTATTAAGTCTTTTAAAGCCTTTTGGGGTCAAACACCCCTAACTCAGCATTTTTCGTCAGTTCTGTTTTCTATTCTGGACAGGTGAGCACGGGCGTGCTCACCCTCAGCACGGGCGTGCTGGTCCTACAGGAAAGCACGATCGTGCTGCCTATCAAGCACGGGCGTACTCACGTGCGCGCCCAGTTTCTGAATTTGAATGGGAGCACGGGTGTGCTCCCCATCAAGCACGACCGTGCTCAATGAAGCAGGCCCATACTGTACTGGGCAGAAGGGTCGCAGACCCTTTGCCAATTACATGGGGCATTTCCGGATTCAATCCTAATGGTACTAATCGATTGATTATCAGTTTCATTAATCTTAATTAAATATCCATGTCTTATAAAAAAAAAAAGGAGAATTAATCCTTTAATCTCAATTCACTTTAATTGTCCCTAATCACTCATAAATCAATCCCTTGTGTTCTTGACTAAACCATTGGCACAATCCTCACTCATTACTATCGTTCAGATTTATGAACAAAGGGAACAACCTCCCTTAACATTATTAACAGATTTAACGTTTAACATTAACGCGTCACAACATCAATGAACAGCCAATACATCACAATATCATAATTATGATAAAACACTCAATCCTGGCATCATCACATTAACATGTTCATAATAGACAACATTAACCAATAATAACAGTCATGCCAATCATTAACATTGTAAATAGTTAAACATCATATAACAAACAGGCATAAAGGCATATAGACATGTTATCAAAGGAAAGGGTTATGGGAACCCTTCGTCTTACGCTACCCTCAAGCCTACAAACTCATACTATTCCTTCTCTTCATACTTAGTATGAAGGATTCCCGTTAAACCGAAGACTCTCCTAAACTGGTTCCCTCGAACGGCTCGACGAACGTTCCTGAGCCTTTGTCAACACAAAAAGGTTAACCAATTAGTTCCCAATTCACAACAAGAAAAAGGAGCTAAGAAAGGGAAGAACTGTACCTTTGTTAATCGGCACTAACGTGTGAGTGTACTCTCTCAATTACTAACGGAACACCAAACAAGGATTGGGTTCAAAGGGGAAGAATGATAGAGGCTGCCGTCACACTTCGGATTGCCTAAAGTGTCAATTTTGAGGGTTTCTCTCGTAACCCTTGCTGCTCACTGTCCATATATAGACTTTGTACAGAGCACGGTCGTGCACCCCCTTAAGCACGGTCATGCTTGACTTAGCGTCAGTGAAACGCACTTGCACCTGAGCACGATCCTGCTCCCTGTTGAGCAAGGCCGTGCTTGTGGCCCAGATAGCCACAAGGCACGTGCTCAAGCACGGGCTTGCTAACACATAAGCACGGGTGTGCTCATACATCAAGAAGTGATTTTTAACCTAAAAACCTCACTTAGCCCACTCTAAACCTCCCTAACAAACAAGGCACACACAAAAGCACTTATACAGAAAACGGGGTGTTACATTAACCAGATGATAGAAGAAGGTAAGATAATAGATTTAAGAGAGGTAATGATGGAATCATAAGGTTTAGAGAAAGGATCTGTGTGCCTGAAGATAAAGAAGTTAGGAATTTGATTCTGGAAGAGGCGCACAAGAGCAAATTGAGTTTCCATCCAGGTGCCACAAAGATGTATCAAGATTTGAGGAAAATATTTTGGTGGCCTGGAATGAAAAAGGAAGTTACAGAGTATGTCCAATCCTGATTAGTGTGTCAAAAATCAAAGATTGAACACCAAAAACCAGGCGGATTATGTTGACAAGTGACCTCAAACACAAGAGGGGGGTGAATTGTGTTTTTCAAAAACTTTGGCAAATATAAAACTTTTTCCTTTGGATATATTATGAAAAACAAATTTGTTAAATACGCGTGCAATTAAAAAAACGTTTTGCAAAAGATAAAGCAGAAATAGAAAGATAAGGGATGAGAAAATGAACACAAGCAATATATCCTGGTTCGGCCACAAACTACCCAAGTGGCCTACGTCCAGTCCCCAAGGCAATACGACCAAGGGATTTCAATCAACTCTAGTTTTTAACAGGATCAACTAGAACCTTTACAATATAGAGCACTCCTCACAGACCAGGGATATCACCTCCCCCAGTGAAAGAGTCTCAAGACAATAACCCAAGAGATATCACCTCTCTTGTCAACCACAAGGAATATCACCTCCCTTGTAAACACTTGGAAATCACATCCAAGAACACCCCAAGAGATATCACCTCTCTTGAAAAACTAGGTGTAGAAAAGAATGATTTGAGTCACACGACTCTTACAATAATATGCACTCTTAATAGTGCTGATAAACAAATTGAAGAGCAAATACAATACCACCTATATGGTGTATAGAATACTCAAAATAATATGATCACGTGTAAGTGCAAGAGTAAAAGAAAATAGTAATCAGAGTTTAAGCACAATAGAGAGTAGAAGAGAGTAGTAGATGAGGCATATGACAAAGGCTGCCAAGCTTCCTATTTATAGAGAATAGGTTAGGGTTCAGTGTGAAATTAGGTCAAGCCTCTTAAAATGCATTTCAGCCGCAGCATAATCGATTATATAAAGTCCATAATCGATTATTTAATGTGTTTCCATGAAGCGCGCGTCTGGACAGAAAGGTCATAATCGTTTACCATAATCGATTATGTCTTCACTGCTTTTTCACCAAAGAAGATAATCGATTGCATTAATCGATTATGATGTTACTGACTCTTTCATAAAAGGCTATAATCGATTACATAATCGATTATAGGATTTCAGTTAAAGCATATTGGAAGTCAGTAAGGTCATAATCGATTATCCAATTTCAATAATTGATTATTATATTTCAAATTTGAAATCAACGGCTTTAATATCATAATTACTCATTAACACTCATTAAAGCCATTTAACCACGACTCATAATCGATTATAGCATTTCCATAATCGATTATGGTGCGTATCAGGTGGTTTTTCAAAAACTTGACAATTAAGGAAAGATTGCCCAATTAAGCTCAGTTTTAATTGTCAGTTTTAATCACATGTTATTATTTATTTAATCATATGATTTATCTTTTAAAGCACATGTTAAATATGTGTGTGTGTGAGTGATCATATTAAATTGAAAACCCTACTTACCATTTACAGATTATTCTAAAACAATCAATACAAGTAGTAAAATTCCCTTTTTGCCCCTTGTGCTTGCTTGCTTTATAACTTTCCGCTTTTTGCACTTTAGTCCTTCTGGACCTTTCCCTTTTGTCATTCATCAAAACTTAAAGTACCTGTCAAGGCATATATTCACATTCTCCCCCTTTTTGATGATGACAAACATCTCAGGAGGGATTTGCTAGAAGGATAGGGTTAGAGCAGTTCAAGCAAATATATCAGAGTTTTTAGTTCTAAGCGCAGTTTGCTCTACTCCCCCTCACTCTATGCATACATTCAAATCCACTCCCCCTAAATCATGCATTCAGATAACTCTCCCCCTTTTGGCATTATCAAAAAGCGGGAAAAATATTGATAAAGCAAGGCATATATTCAGAGTAATAAATATATAAAAGGCATCAGTGTAATTCAAACATGTGTGCGGAAGCAAGTGCCAGGATAATAAAAGAATTGATTCCCCCTTTTTGCAAGTGTATGATTATTTCCCTTAAGCATGTAAATAATTCTCCCCCTTTCTAAAATAATTTTTCAAAATAATATTTCAATTTTATAAGGCATTTGAGAGAAGAATGTATAATGATAAAAAGATCTTTTTCAAATAATTTTGAAGAGTTAATCATGTAAAAGGTTCTACCGTGAATAATCGATTATGTAATCGATTTTGACTCTTCTGGAAAGATACCCGCTTGCATAATCGATTATGCTAATCGATTAGAGGCATTCTGACTTTTGCCTTTCTGCTCCTCGTCCAAGAGTAATCGATTAGGTTAATCGATTACTACCTTACTGACTTTTGCTATTTTTCTCCTTTCTGCTCATAATCGATTCCTTTAATCGATTTTGGCCTTTCTGACTTCGCATAATCGATTATTGCTATTCTATAATCGATTATGGGTTGAAAAATTGTGCTTTTGAACGACCATATTGAAATTCCAATTTTTGTTCTTGGTCTTCAAGCACTCCTGCAAAACAGAATCATATTTTGGCTTTTGGTACCCAAACCATTTTGGGTCCTTGAACATTAGCCTTGGACAATAAGCCCTTTGAAATCCATGCATTTTTAACATTTATGCCTTTGTTTTTCCTAATATTACAAATAGAGGCAGTGTGACCTTTTCTACCACAGTGAAAGCATTTAACAAAGGGACTACTGGACTTGTTGCTTGGACTAAAAAATTTCTTAAAAGATTTTTCATGAAATTTCGGTTGATAGCCCAAACCAGCTTTGTCATACATTCCCTTTTGATTTCCCAAAAGAACATTTAGGTTATCCCTTCCCATTGTGAATTTCGCAAGCGTGTTATATAAGCCTTCAATTTTGATTTTCAAAACGCTGCATTCATCACATTTAGAAACTTCATTCTTTTTATTTTCACAAGATAAGCATGATGAAGTTTCATTAAAAACATCTTGTTTTTCTTTAAGAACTTCCATCTCTTTGTTTAAAACATCTATTTTTACCTCAAGACTAGAAATGGTTTTCTTTGATGAGGAAATAATTTTTCGTAGTCTAATAGTTTCATCATTTAATTCCTCACAAGCAATAAGCAAGTCATCATAAGATAATTCAGTTTCAAGTTCAGGGTCGTTTACCTCAACTTCCTTATGATTTGCCATGAGACATAAATGTGCCTCCTCATTATCCGACTCATCGGATGAGTCCATATCATTGTCTTCCCAAGCAATATAGGCCCTTCTTTCTCTTTGGTCCTTTTGTGGCCTTTTCTCTGATCTCTCATGCTTTCTTTGGCCTTTAGGACAGTCGGGTTTTATATGACCCCTTTTGCCGCACTTGTAGCATGTTGGGATGAAAGAGGTCTCTTCTTCCTCATCTTTCTTTTTAGGATTGGAGACTTGTTTTGCAATGCCTTTTCGACTTAAGAACTTTTTGAATTTGCGGATCATTTGGCTCATCTCCTCCTCATCTTCATCAAGGCTATCACAATCATCAAAGTCACTCCCTTCATCATTTTCAATCATGCGTGCTTTGAGTGCATGGCTATTCTTTATTTTATTATCATTCTCCTCACTTTCCATGAGGCGATATAATTCAAGCTCGTGTTCCTGCAATTTGCCAAACAAAGTAGCCAAAGACATAGATGATAAATCTCTAGATTCAGATATAGCAGTTACTTTGGGTTGCCAATTTCTACTCAAACATCTAAGCACTTTATTTATCAAATCCTCATTATTAAAAGATTTCCCAAGAGCCCTAAGATGATTTATAATATGGGTAAAACGTTTCTGCATATCTTGTATGCTTTCACCCTGTATCATCCTAAATAGCTCATACTCATGGGTCAATGTGTTCATCCTAGCCCTTTTGACCTCGGTAGTACCTTCATGGGTCAATTGAAGGGTGTCCCACATTTCTTTAGCGGTCTTGCAATTTGAGACCCTATAGAACTCATCGTAGCTTAAAGCTGAAGTGATGATGTTCCTAGCTTTCAAATTGTATTGGACCTTTTTCTTTTCCGCATCGGTCCAAAGATTTTTCGGTTTATCCACTAAAGCACCATTAACTTCATGCTTAGGGACAAATGGACCATTTTCCACAGAATCCCAAATATCAATATCAGAAGCTTCTAAAAAAATTTGCATTCTTTCTTTCCAATAACCATACCCTTCACCATTGAAAGATGGGGGTCTGTTTACGGAGTTTCCCTCGTTACAAAAACGGTTTGAAGTCATGTTACCTCTTGAGGCAGTTTCGCCCTTTATATCCAAGAGTTAAGCTCTGATGCCACTTGTTGACAAGTGACCTCAAACACAAGAGGGGGGTGAATTGTGTTTTTCAAAAACTTTGGCAAATATAAAACTTTTTCCTTTGGATATATTATGAAAAACAAATTTGTTAAATACGCGTGCAATTAAAAAAACGTTTTGCAAAAGATAAAGCAGAAATAGAAAGATAAGGGATGAGAAAATGAACACAAGCAATATATCCTGGTTCGGCCACAAACTACCCAAGTGGCCTACGTCCAGTCCCCAAGGCAATACGACCAAGGGATTTCAATCAACTCTAGTTTTTAACAGGATCAACTAGAACCTTTACAATATAGAGCACTCCTCACAGACCAGGGATATCACCTCCCCCAGTGAAAGAGTCTCAAGACAATAACCCAAGAGATATCACCTCTCTTGTCAACCACAAGGAATATCACCTCCCTTGTAAACACTTGGAAATCACATCCAAGAACACCCCAAGAGATATCACCTCTCTTGAAAAACTAGGTGTAGAAAAGAATGATTTGAGTCACACGACTCTTACAATAATATGCACTCTTAATAGTGGTGATAAACAAATTGAAGAGCAAATACAATACCACCTATATGGTGTATAGAATACTCAAAATAATATGATCACGTGTAAGTGCAAGAGTAAAAGAAAATAGTAATCAGAGTTTAAGCACAATAGAGAGTAGAAGAGAGTAGTAGATGGGGCATATGACAAAGGCTGCCAAGCTTCCTATTTATAGAGAATAGGTTAGGGTTCAGTGTGAAATTAGGTCAAGCCTCTTAAAATGCATTTCAGCCGCAGCATAATCGATTATATAAAGTCCATAATCGATTATTTAATGTGTTTCCATGAAGCGCGCGTCTGGACAGAAAGGTCATAATCGATTACCATAATCGATTATGTCTTCACTGCTTTTTCACCAAAGAAGATAATCGATTGCCTTAATCGATTATGATGTTACTGACTCTTTCATAAAAGGCTATAATCGATTACATAATCGATTATAGGATTTCAGTTAAAGCATATTGGAAGTCAGTAAGGTCATAATCGATTATCCAATTTCAATAATTGATTATTATATTTCAAATTTGAAATCAACGGCTTTA
The DNA here is from genome assembly GCA_035048595.1 of Echinosophora koreensis. Classification (NCBI taxonomy): domain Eukaryota; kingdom Viridiplantae; phylum Streptophyta; class Magnoliopsida; order Fabales; family Fabaceae; genus Echinosophora; species Echinosophora koreensis. The sequence goes on from JAPCYP010000004.1 coordinate 7,290,392, forward strand.
ATATCATAATTACTCATTAACACTCATTAAAGCCATTTAACCACGACTCATAATCGATTATAGCATTTCCATAATCGATTATGGTGCGTATCAGGTGGTTTTTCAAAAACTTGACAATTAAGGAAAGATTGCCCAATTAAGCTCAGTTTTAATTGTCAGTTTTAATCACATGTTATTATTTATTTAATCATATGATTTATCTTTTAAAGCACATGTTAAATATGTGTGTGTGTGAGTGATCATATTAAATTGAAAACCCTACTTACCATTTACAGATTATTCTAAAACAATCAATACAAGTAGTAAAATTCCCTTTTTGCCCCTTGTGCTTGCTTGCTTTATAACTTTCCGCTTTTTGCACTTTAGTCCTTCTGGACCTTTCCCTTTTGTCATTCATCAAAACTTAAAGTACCTGTCAAGGCATATATTCACAGATTATTGCAATCTCTGGATGTCCCAGAATGGAAATGGGACAGTATTGCAATGGACTTTGTGTCTGGTTTACCAAGGACACAGAAGAAGTATGATGCAATTTGGGTTATAATATATAGGTTAAAAAAACTCATTTCCTTCCTATCAATCAAAGGTTCTCAATGGAAAAGTTAACCCAGTTATATATCAAGGAAGTGGTCAGACTGCATGGAGTGCCAACAAGTATAATTTCGAACAGGGATCCGAGATTTAAATCAAGATTCTGGCAGAGTTTACACAGTGCTTTGGGAACAAAGTTAAGAATGAGTTCGATTTATCACCCTCAGATGGATGGCCAGTCAGAGAGAACGGTTCAGTCGCTGGAATATTTGCTAAGAGCATGTGTGTTAGAACACATAGGAAGTTGGGACGAATTTCTTCCATTGATTGAATTTACATATAATAATAGTTTCCACACAAGTATTGGCAAGGCCCCATATGAAGTACTGTATGGAAGAAAGTGTAGAACACATCTCTGTTGGTACGAGACAGGAGAAAATCAATTGATTGGACCAAAGGTGGTACAACAAACAACGGAACAAGTTCAGAAAATTCAGGAGAAAATGAAAGCAGCAATAGATAGGCAGAAAAGCTACAGCGACAAGAGGAGAAGGCCTTTGGAGCATGTCTTCATGTGAGTCACACCGAGGACTGGAATTGGCAGGGCAATAAAATCCAAAAAGCTTATACCTCATTTTATCAGACCATTTCAAATTCTTCGCCGAATTGGTCCAGTTGCCTATCAAATAGCCTTACCACCAAATCTTTCGAACCTTCATGATGTTTTCCATGTATCCCAACTCAGAAAATACTATCCCAATCCATCGCACATCATAGAGCCCGAAACAATACAGTTAAGAGAAAACCTTGAGTTTGAGGCTTTACCTATACGGATCGAGGACCAAAGGATAAAAGAACTCCGCGGGAAGCAGATTCCTTTAGTCATGGTCATTTGGGATGCAGTAACTGGTGATACTACCTGGGAGAGAGAAGTTGATATGCAACAGAGATATCCACACCTGTTCATGCGAGGTAACTTAATTTAAATTTCGAGGACAAAATTTATTTTAAGGTGGGTAGTAATGTAACGCCCTGTTTTCTCTATTCTTGTTTAAGGAAGGGATTAGGCATATTTAAGGGCTTGATCTTATTCCTTAGGTGTTGATGAGCTTATGTTTCAAATTTGAGGTCAATCGGACTTCAAACGAGCTCAGAAAGCGATGAAACGCGCGAATGACGAATGATGTCAGCAACGCCATGCTCAAACGTTGGAGAATCCACGCTCAAGCATTCGATGGATGCTCAAACGTTGGAAATGTAGCGTTTGAGCATTGGGAGCTGATGACACCTGGCTTGAATTTGGACACGCGGCAACGACGTGGCATGCAAGGGGCCACGCTCAAGCGTGGAAAACCCAGCGCTTGGAAGTTGGAACTCTTGAGTGTGGGTAGTTGGGTGCTCAAGTGTTCGCAGCTGGCTGAAAACCCCTTGGTTCGTTTAAAACGTAAAACTTTGGAGAAAAACATAAGTTACGAAAGTGAAGATAGAGAGCTCGTAGAGAGCGATAGAGTGAGGGATAGAGAGAGAAAGTTGAGCCCGGAGACAATCCGCCCATCCGATCACGATTCCGACTTCGATTCTGTGATCAGGACAACAAGTACTATGAGTATCGACTATCGATTCTACGATACAACTAAGGTAATGCTTGAATCCCTAACGCTTCGACACATCGACATTGTCATTTCCTTTTTTCTTTTTCTTTTTTTAGTTATTGCTTTGATTCTAGCTCTATTTGGAAAATTGTTTAAAGATTAGGATTGATGACATTGTCGTGATTTTGACCGTGTTAGGGCAAATTTCGGAGAACCGAGGAGCCCCATAGGACACGTGGTAGCAAGCTAGAGAGAAGGGGTACGTGTTTCGAGACATCGAGAAAGCCTACGTGAAAAGCCAAGGTGGGGAGAAAGTAACCGACATCGTCGGGGAGGCAAGCGTAGAATCATAGTTATATATGCATGTGTGTAGGGTGCCCCAGACCCTACTAGGATGTAGAATAATCGACAATGGCTAAACCTTAATAAAATAATATTTTAATGTTGTCACTGGTTTAGTGGTTGTAGATTTATTAATAGTAAGCCTGATATCCTAAGTTTGCAATTTTATACTGATTGAGGCTGGCTGGATTGCATGCTACTGTGATGATTGTCTGATATATATTTATGTGCGATCTCTGATATATTTGATACGTTAATATGATTTTATGATTAATTTATATTTATATATGAGAATTGGTGATTGTCTGTTTGTCTGATGGATACATATCTGTATGGATGAGTTGAGGGTTAACACCATGGTAATGCCTTGAGACTGCGGCTTTGTTGCCAGGGATGTATGGGCATCCGCTGTGAGAGTGTGAATTTGTGAGAAGGTTCCAGTGTTAACCATAGCGATCGTTGTTGCATTGCATTTTGCCAAAGTGGAGAGCCGTATGATTGGGAGTCATACGAGGTTAGTTGTACTCGAGTGCGAGTACGGGTTAATGAGGGGCCGGTCTGTGAAAAGACCTTGGGGACGTAAAACTGGACTCGGGAGGCTCACAGTGACCATTAGGTAGCTCCTAGTGCGTCGTGTACCCCGATAGAGCCTAGTTATCTCGACTATACCCTGAGTATCCACGTCTAAGGTTAACTATCTGAGGCGACCTAGATACCATTGATGGAGCTGAGCTCACAGAGAGATGCATTCTTATGGGCCACGGCGAGCGGAAAAGTTGCCTAGACAAACTAACAGATGTTCCCTAAGCAAAGAGGCTTGATAAGGGAATGTCTTGGAGTTGAGACCCAGATGAGAGATATCGACCGACATGCATAGGAGTGAGACTCCATAGAGGATTGATCTGAGAGTGAACTTTGAAGATGTATTGTGTTGGTGTGATTCGGAAGATGGTTGCTTATTACTTGTTGCATATGTTAAATGTATATGTGATTATTGTTCTATGTGTCCCCATCCCCATTTTTATGACTATGTTCTATTGCTTATCTCCCTCCTACCCTTTATGTTTCTCTGTATGTAAACATGATAGATAAGCAGCGTCAGCAGGACGGAGACAGCGGCGGACTTGGGTTACTAGCCGAGGCATTATCTGCAGAGGATCCCTCCCAGGATCCCGATACTGGGCAACGTTGAGATCATCTACCATGACGATCGTGGATGGCAGGTCGACCATTCACGATTCTTCATGACGTACGTTGGCCCGGTTAGTTTCTACATATGGATGGGAGATGGTCCTTACTTTCACTTGGACGGCCTGTATCGGATTTCACAGAGGTTACCCTTTTCAGAGATGTGGTTTCCACATTGTCAGAGGGAGTTCCCTGACGATATGTGGAACATGGTGGACCGCTCAGAGGCAAGGAGTCATGTTGGCATGGTGCAGCGGGGTCGGAGGCAGTGGAGTGTTCAGACGATGTATCACTTCGTCGATGACGCGTCATCATGAGCAGCGATAAGTTGGTTTGGGAGCCGAGGACCCGTTATGGCAGAGTCTACCAACGCACCTATGGAGAGGGAGAGGGAAGCTCCAGGCGCCCATATCGCCTGTGATATGGCTTTGTCGGATGCGCCGGATAGGTTGTGAGCCTTTGTGACCTTATTTTTCTTTTTGATGTATTTTGATAGGTGGGCCGAGTATTCTAGGACTTTTCTTCCATGTTGTTACCAGTTTGTGTACTTATGTTCAGTTTTAGTTTGACCAGCGTCTGTATAACTTTTCTAGGCATAGTCCCTCTGTTGGGATAGTTCATACTCAGACAGTGACCGATGTATATATTATGTATGTATGTTTTGTGTGTTCACCGTTGCGCATGTTTTATGTTTTGAAAGTTTTAATTTTTCCGCTTCTGAACGCTTATGTATTTTCGTATGTATAATCGCGTGAACGTTAATTATGGATTAAGACTTAGTTATTTAGGGTTTTCTTTAATGGGACATCGGGGTGTCTCATTACTAGCTTATTCTAGATGACAACAAGGCATTAGTGAAGTGAAGGTTTGTCATTGTCCTTTTAGATCTTTTTCTTTTCATGTTTTAGTAATGCATAATGATAATATACTTTCAACATGGGGGATTGTTTTAATAGTTTGTTTGATAGAGATATATAGGCTTTTCTTTTAAGCGCCAATTTTGATTATAGTTTATTTTGTTTATTAATCTTTTGTTTGTTGAATGTCGAATGTTGTTTTCTGATGGCTGAATGTTGTTTTTGATTGGTGAATGCAGGGGAATGTGTAGAAAGCAGTGAAAATAACAATTAAAAAAAGTGGATAATAGACAACGTTAGTTTACAAAAAGCTATCGTAGTTAAAAGTAAGATAGCGCATTAATGAAATCGCGCTATCGTTATTGGATAACTAAGATAGTGCATGTTTTAGTCTGTGCTATCTTTATTGTGAACCCACGTCAGCACCGTTTTCTGGATAGGTATTTTACTATGAAAGACTATAGCGTTTCACTGGACAAACACTATTGTAATTAAACCTAAGACAACGCCTCAGAAGCACTATCCTTGTTTACAACCTTCGATAGTGCCAAGATAGATGGTATTCGAAAGTGCTACAAAATAGCGAAATTAAACGCTATTAAATCACGAATCTATTGTAGTGATAGAAATATGTCAAACTTTATTGAGAGTGTTAAATTAATTATGAAGTTTCCTTTTTGTACTAGTCAAGAAGTTATTAATTTTTTGTTTACTGGATTATGAAAATGTAATAGTCTAGAACTTTTTAATTTCACATACCCCATGTTAAACACATATTTCTATTTGTTGAATATTACATAATATTAAAATACTTATTAAATACTAAACTAATAAACTTAAAAAAAAATAAAGACAAAATTTCATAAATGCAAAAATAATTAAGTTATAAATGAGCTAAACAAGTGAAGCTCAAGCTTTACTCTATTTTAACAAGTCAAACTTAAAGCTTTTAGTTAGGCTCTGTAATGGCTCAAAATATGGCAAGTAGACCCAATTTCACCAAATACTAAGCCCAAGTATTATGACTACCCTTAGGTGTGACAAGGCACTTGGAATAGAAAGGTCTACAATAATGGTGACTCACTAGTTTGTAATTCCTTTTTGTCCTTTTTGTAATTTTGTTTTCATTGCTCAGGCACTACTATATATGTAACAATCTAATGCAATGAATGGAAGAAGAATATTGAAGGAAGCATTTGCTTAAGGAGGTTGCTCCCCTCGAAGGAGTGTTTTTCTATTTTCTTTTACACTTTCTATTAGTTTCTGTTAGGTATAATTATTATACCTTACATTGGTGCTTTCATTGACTTGCTCGTGCCTCCATTTTTTCCCACCTTCAATACCACCTTCACCACCACTACCACACATTCACCCACCTCTTGTTTCAGCTATGGCTACCAACCACCAGTGTTCACACCCACTGCCCATTACAGTCAGCAACAATTCCGTTTTGATTTCCTTCACCTGGAGGAACCCATCAACAAATTCAAAGCTTCATTTGATCTTTTCAATGAATCCCTCCTTCAAGCCATCCAACAAATACAATCCGAGTCCAACACCCGTCACAACCCACCCGACCCAGAGGCAGAACCTCATTCAGCACCTTCATCAAATCATCAACCAGCACTCCTTGCCCTCAACCATGATTCTGAAGCACTGTTCCTCGAGCCAACAGAGAAGGGTGAAGTCGAACCAAAGCAATCCTCTGATGATAGACTGAAGGAGTTCTTTACCGAAGAAGATGATTCAGAAGATGAACCTCATCCATATCCCTCATCAATTCCTCAGTTGATTCCATAGCACCCTTATCCTCCCTGCGATTCAGATCGTCTTGTTTCCTTTGTCATAACGTTTTTTTGCGATTTAGGAATTGCAACTTTGGATTCGGCTCCGACATAGGCTCCGATAGCTTCAGCTCTGTTGAAGCGTCGTCCTGCCACCGTGAATCTGCCATTGCCACCACCGCCCTGGGTTCCAGGAAAGTCAACACAGCGCACCGACGTTATCGTCGAGGCAACAGTAGAGCACATCGTCAACGCCGTATTTGCAGTCACGAGCGCCGTCGAGTCTGCCACTCTCCTTGGCGAGCACATCTTTGTTTTTGATCCTAGCGGCTTCAACTCCACCATGCATCACCGAGTCGGAAGCTTTAGAAGCTTCGCGTCTTCAGACTCCGGTCTCCTCCTCTTTGTTTCCGTCACAAGCGTCCGTGTCAACTCCCTCTTCGGTTCGTTCAAGTTCTTTGCCGGTGCCATTTTCTGCACCCGTGATGGAGCTGCCCCTGGACCAGCCTCTACTTGGCCATGGACATTTGCACACAGGGAAGTAAATTTGGGTTAGCTGCTATTGGGCTTACCAGAAAGTTCTTATTTTGGGCCTTGTTTGGACCTTGCTTTCTTTTTTGTTTTTTTTTTTAAGCTACTAAATTGGCCTTCTTGCTGGATTACTTGCTTGGCTCCAAATTAGCATTGTGGCCACTACTGGACTTCATAATATTTTTTGGGCTCCTTCTTAATTGGATCAGTTTGGATTAATTATTTTGGGCTCATAATAATATTGAAAGTTATGGACTTCAATACACCTTGAGGACAAGGTGTGTTTGTAAGACCAGTGGGATGTAATGGCCCAAAATATGGCAAGTAGACCCAATTTCCCCAAATACTAAGCCCAAGTATTATGACTACCCTTAGGTGTGACAAGGCACTTGGAATAGAAGGGTATAGAATAATGGTGACCCACTAGTTTGTAATTCTTTTTTGTCCTTTTTGTAATTTTGTTTTCATTGCTCAAGCACTGCTATATATGTAACAATCTAATGCAATGAATGAAGAAGAAGAATATTGAAGGAAGCATTTGCTTAAGGAGGTTGCTCCCTCGAAGGAATGTTTTTCTATTTTATTTTACACTTTCTATTAGTTTCTGTTAGGTATAATTATATACCTTACAGGCTCATTTAAATAAAGGAGTCATGCTTGAGCAACCTATTTTTCACAAGTCAGGCTCAACTCTAAAGCTTCAAGTGCTCGATTCGTTTACATCCCTATAAGCAATTAACCATTCTTTTAATATTATTATTTATATTTTAAAACAAATTATGCTCACCTTTTTTACATTTAAATATTTTTTAATTCATATTTTTTATATTCTAATTGAATTAGTTATGTATATATTATTTATTGTTTTAATTTTTTATTATTATTTTTTCCAAATTTGAAAATACACATTCAAATACTCGTTAGTTATTAGCAAATTTGCATTTCAAACTGAATCGACATTATAAGCCATAAGGTGATTGTTTTGTTGTAGGAAATATAATAGATCCTTATTCAACAAGGACGTAAGGTGGATGATGATTGATATTTTACAAAGCTCTTATGAATTATAATTATTTGCATACGTTGAGAAATAGTTATGTGATAACATATATAATTGTGTGAAATAGCCTAAAGATCTCACGAGATTTAATCAAATATAAGGATAATAATAAAATAATTATGAAAGAGAAATCAAGAGTTACAGGACAATTAAATAAAGATTAACTTAATTGATTAGGTTTGAAATATTTAATAGCAGGTTGGATTAAAAATCAATAAGTGAGATTTGCATGGCAAATTAAAAACATAGTGAAAGCAAAAGGATAAATTCTAAGAATTGACCAATACACTCAGTGTGCCCACGTTACACCAGCTAATAGCTATAGTGAAAGTTTTTAATACAACACAGAGGGCCCAACCTGGCTGCAAATTACAAAGTTCTGACTTAGCCTAATAAAATAAATAAAATTTATTTCAAAACCTAGGTATTACCTTCTCTAATTAAGTTTAACTCATGACTTTTGCATGACATTTTACTAGATGTGTGACACTTATATATATAACAGGGTCAGCTTAGCGCTTTTCAACAAAAGAGGAAAAAGACGATCTAGTCTTTGGATTCAAGTCACAAGAGAAGGAAGCAGGTTTGTTTGGTTTCATAAAACTACAGAACTGATAGAATGGGTTCTGTGCTTCTTGCGTCTTTTCCTGGAGCTTCTTCCATTACCACTGGTATGTATGTCTGCTTTTTCATCAGTGACACACTTGTTTTTTCTGCTTATTGAATCAATATTCTGAGATCCAGCATTTGAGTGGTTTCACTAAAATTGAAAGACAACTAAAAGAGTTGTAATTAGGATTACATGCATTACTAAACAAAAGTAATAAGAAATTTTATTTTTTTTTAATGAGAGAAGAAGAAGATAATAGAGTCCAAACCTATATACAATACAGTTCATGTTTGGATTCACTTTTATGAGAGGCCAAAGTGATTCCAGAGACGAAAAATTGATTTTGACATGTTTGTATGTTCTTGACTAGAATTGATTTTGTCTCTGAAATCAATTCTAACTTGAAAATAGAATTTGTAGCTTCTACCCTCAAACATGATTTTTAGCCTCAAATTACACTAAGTTTTAAATCAAACTTACTTTCAAACTGGAAACATCCAAACATAAATCACTTCACTTCAAACTCAATTCTATTAAAATCAATTCTACAAAATTAATTCCACCCAAAATCACGTTTGTCAACGCTCATCCAAACACACACAGTCTTAGATATCAAAACTAGACACTAGGTAAAGATTTCATACGTTGCAAAGAACAAAAACGTCAATATAAGGAAAAAAAAATCCTCCAACTCCGGAAAGAAATGTTAATTGTTATATACTGACAGTATAATTTTTTTTTACACTATCAGTCAATCACCAATCATGATATGAATGTCTTTTAAGGTAGTTAAAATAAGAGTCAAAATTTTTATTAACGTGGCAATTTATAATTAGATGTCTATGTTTCGGTATATAATAATTAAACTCATAAAACAAAGATCTTGGGCGAGATTTAATAAGCTCAACAACGTTAGATAAATCAACCTTTCCTTTTTTAAAAAATAATTTTATTTCGCTAAATCAAAATGGACCAAATTAATGGTGTCAAACCAAGCAATCTCCCAAACCGGCTTAATTTCTTTTAATCATACTAATACCCAAAGTTAAATAAAATGTCTTCATTTTCAAAGGGAAGAGCAACATCAAAACCCATCCAAGCATAGCAATACCATATATATATATATATATATATATAGATGGACTGTTGATTCATCGTGATCATGAATTCATGATATACATAATAGTTGCTGACGATCATGATGCATATCTCCATGCTACCATGCTAGATTTTGCTTTGTAGGTAGTCTATCAAATATAACTTGCCAAGACCAAACTAGAATTTTCTTTGGGATCGAACTGACCCAAGACTTCTTACAGAAAATAATCATTTACTTGAGAAGGATTCAGCTGCTGATTCATCCTATACTTACCAGTTACCAATCATCACCTACGCCATAATGAATTGCCACTGAGTTTTTTAGAGCTAGAAATTCTTCAAACAACATATACTCCCAACTGAAAAATTGCCTTCTCCAAGTGAAGTGCCATTACCACCTTCCATCCAACGAAACTCCCAAATCTGAAATCAGGTTATTTCTATTTTTGGACATAAGAAATATCATGTCATATAAAATCCTCAGAAATATCTTATCCAAGGTTTTAAATAAAGGTTTGCGGCCGCAATAGGTCCCGCGACGTTTTGGTTTTGGAGGTCTCCAAAACCAAAATACGATCGCAATTGCGACTGCATCATGGCCACATTTTCTCATAATTGTGTGTGATTACGATAAACACAATGCGATCGCAGTCGCGACCGCGACCGCAATTTAAAACATTGATCCTATCATATAAAATCCTAAAATTGTCACACCCAACCCCATGCTAGAAAGAAGTATTACCTCAATTCCCAAAATTTTCTTCTTTAGACCAAAGTAGAAAAGTTAGAACGAAAATCATCCGACACAATAATTCTTTTCCATATCTAGAAAGGAAAACAGATTTCCATATTGCATCTTTCTCTCTCAACCTTCTCCATTTCCACTCATCAAGCAAACTGATATTGAACAACTCCAAGTTTTTATCCCGAGACTTAGGTTTACAAACATCCTTACAACTAACCCAATTTATTTTCTTAACTTGACAACAACCACTCTAGAGGAATAAACTTTGAATCTAAGTGAGAATTTTCAGAACCTTCTTTGGATTTTAAAGAAGTATAAAAGTAAATGGGCAGGTTAGATAAAGCTAAAACAACCCAACCCCTAAAAGAGAGATGTCTACTTTTCCAAGAGGATAACCTGCATCTAACTTTATCAATAATAGGAGTCCAAGTTTGAAGCTTCCTTGGGTTTGCATCAACGGGATGATCCAAATATTTAAAAGGTAAATTACCCAATTTGAAATTAGGAACGTAGCCGCAACCAATAAAAAAAGTCATCGTGAACTCTCACTCCTATTCGACTGCTTTTATTATAATTTACCTTCAAACTCGATACCAACTCAAAAGTTCTTAAAGATGGATTTAAAATCCACAAATTTTCTAGATTTACTTCTACAATAAGAATAGTGTCATGTGGGTATTGGAGATGTGAAACCACTATATCATTTGACCCCACCTTAAAACCCTTAAATTTAGCAAAATGTCTTCTTTAGAAAGTTGCTTGAATTGTACACCATCAAGGACAAGGCATGATCGATGTGATTCCTAGAATAAAGATGGAAAATGATTCTTGATTTCCTCCTTTACCTCACAAGTAACTTCAACCCAAACATCTCCGGAAAGAAAAGTAGAGATCATGGGATCATCAGTCATCTGCTTTTCCAGCTTCTCATTTTCATTTCTTGATTTCATTAATAAGTTAAAAAAATGTCACATTATTTTCATTTTGTTTTTTATTTTCAAATATTTGTATTGAAAATAGTGAAAAACAAAATACACTTTTCATTGTTTTCTGTATAAATCATTAAAAACAGAAAACAAAATAAAAAGGTATATTTTTGTAATTATTAATACAAAACAAAGAAAACGGGCACGAAAGAACGAAGAGTTAGCTTCACCCTACTTTATGGCTTCATCCTCCTTGATCTATGTTCCTGCCAAAATCCCGACTTACCGGATTCTAGCCGGAGTGCGCATAACCGAGAGGGAAGACCAAGGTTGTTTTAGATTATAGCTTGATAGAATGTTGGATTCCGATCTTACGTATCCCAAAGGGAATCAAAGCTAACGTAGTTCTCTGTTCAACCCTCGGTCCTATGGTGATCTCAATCCCTTAATTTTGTATATGGTGAATACCGGTGAACAAGGACTCTTTAGTAGTCTCTTGATTCGGCTGGTTTCCAAATACGCTTAAGGGAGATTCACTAGGGTTAGTGAAAAGTGTGTCTTTCTCTTGGGGCTTTCCTCCTTTTATAACAGGGTCCCCTGATATCTTTTCCTTAGAGATTAGTCCTATCTCTTCTTATCTCTTATCATATAAGCCAACTTTCGGATATATGATATCCTTATTTGGTATTGAGATAAGGTTGCTAGTTAGGCTTAAATAGGTATTATCTCTTAACCTTATCTTTTCTGATATCCTTGGTAGACCGGGTCTCCAAGCTTGGTGGCCGAGTTTACCATTTCGGCCAGTACACAAGCCCCCTAAGCTTTAAGCTCAAAGGAGCGTAAAAGCTTTCATGATAGAAACCGAGCTAGGCTTTAATATTATCATTGGAGAGTCTAGGATTTACTGTGTGGATCTTCTCCCCTTGTTCTCTTGGGTTCAGTGACCGATCTTTACACCTCGGCCAATACTTGAGTTCAGTGGGCTCAGTGTGCGAGCCTAGTAATCCTTTCCCTTTGATTATTTGGGTTTGGTGGCTGAGCTTTATTTCTCGGCCAATGCTTTAGTTCGGTAGGCTCGGTGGTCGAGCTTAACATCTCAGCCAGTACACAAGCCCCCCAAGCTCTGAGCTTTGAAAAAGCGAAAGAGTTTATTGAAGTTTCTATATTGCCGAGCATAGTCATACTTTGGCATTGGACTTTTTACCTTGTCCATCCTGGCTTCTAAAACCAAGTTTTTCTTTCTTGGACTTTGTTGAGTGTAACAGAACTTGATCTTGACTATAACCTCATAGGTAGTAATAGACATAATAAGAACATATTTTGAATAGAAGATATTTCAATCTTGCCTTTGTTAAGACTAGTTACCGGTAGCTGAGATTCAGCTTATCAATGATTCAGGCTCAAACCTGCCTTTTGGAAAGTCAAGTTCAAACTCGGTCATTAGAAATTTACTCCAGGCTTGTATTTCAGCTGAAATCTTTGATGCACTCAAGATGCTTATCTTGAGAGTTTGAACTCGACTCCCCTTTTTTCGAGTGTAGCTTGGTCTTTGAAGCTTTTTATAACGAGAGCTCTTAACCTTTCATCCTAGTAGCTCTTATCCTTTCATCCAGTGGGTTTTGAAATACCCACTAACTTAAAGCTTGACCTTGGATATCATTATTTATATGATCTTGAAGGTGTGCCTCAGAATAAGCTTTCCTAATAGCTCTTCTAAGTTGTATGAGAAAATAGTTGTCATACAAGTCCTTCATAATAACAATCGAGCTGCAGGCTAAGAGATATCCCTCCTCCATAATCACCTAGCTTGGTGTAGGATAAGAGAATATCCTTCCTTTATCCCCATAAGCCCCCCAAGCTCTGAGCTTGAAATAAGCGAAAGAGCTTAAATGTCAACCCGCATATCTTAACACGCTTTTTGGTGCGAGGACTTTGGATTGTAATTCGCGGGACAGAAATTTGTTTATTGCAGAACCAAGTCTTTCTTAGGTTTTCGACTTATTTGGCCGAGCACTGCTCGGATTTTTGTGCGGAACCAAGTCTTACTTGGGATTCTGGCTTATTTGGCCGAACACTACCAGGGTTTCCGTCAAATCTTGGGCCTCTAGCATGCATGATCTGCTGTGGACATTATCTTGGTGCGAAGGTGTTGTGCTCGGCCTTGGCTTTTCAGTGCGAGGGAGGGAGCATTGCTCGACCTCGACTTTTTGGTGAGAGGGAGCAATGCTCGACCTCGGCTTTCTGGTGCGAGGGAGCAATGCCCGACCTCGACTTTTCAGGCTTCTGCCCTTTCTACCGAGATGACTTGTTCTCTTTTTCTTTCTTCAATCGGAGTTCAAATTTATTGAGGTCATGAGGCTAGCATCAAGGATCGACTTTAGGCCTGGAACCCTTCTATTCTTAGATGAATTTGCAACTTTTCGTATCAAGGCTAATAAAAATTTAAGCAATACACTGATTGCTTTTATAGCTCATACCCTTTCTTCTTGATTTTAACCCAGGCCCTTTAGTGGATTCTCATGTTCTTAAGCCAGCAGATGCGCGGCTTTTACTGGAACAGGTCCCTGACGCGAGCATGGGAGTTGCGGCTGCTTATGCTCTCCGAATCTCCTTCATTACCCGTTTTTGGAGACACGAGCTTTCTAATAATATGAAGAAGATGAAAAGCATGAAGGCTGAAGCTGTCCGAGCTTTGTGCACTAGGGATGTGCTTGAGAAGACTCTATCCAATTGTGAAGAGTAAACTCGGTTGATTGGGCAACTAAGGACTCATAATGCAGAGCTAGAGAAAACCAATTCCTCCCTTCGTTCTGAGGTCTCCAAAGAGAAAGATGAAAGAATTAGTTGCCAGAAAGTTGCTAAGGCTTCTCGGGCTTCCCTTGATGTTGAGAAGAAGGTCACTCGCAAGCTTCAAGCTGAGCTAAAGGAAGCAGAGGTGGAGATCATGAAAGAGCACGTTTCTGGGTTCTCTCGTGCTATTAAACAAATCCAGCGGTTTGTTCCAGGTGCTGATCTTTCTAGAGCTGATGTGGACAAGGATTTTAATAAGGATGGGATTATGGTTCCTTTGTCCGAGCTCGAAGATGAGGAGGAAAAAAACCAAGAAGAAGAAAATTGAGAAAAGGATGAGGAACATGTCGAAGAAGAAGAGGGCAATATAGGGAATGGATCGGCCGTGATGGAGTAGTCCTCGGTTACCTATCCCCAGGCTGAAAACATTGTTCCTTCTAATCCTGATGTAGTGATAGAAGAAGAAGTTGTTGCTCGTGAGGATGGTCACGAGTAACTTAGAGAATTTTCTTCTTGCTTTAGAACATTGTGTACTTTTGGCAATGCCCCTTTGTACTTTTTGATCATGAATGACAACATTGTGTTTTGAGAATATTATCCCCAGCCTCTTTTTTATTTTTAACTCTTAGGAAATTCTAAGTTTTTCCAATTGTTAGAGTTATCATCCCTTGAAGGGTTTCACACATAGGGTTTTTAACCAGTGCTTGGAATAACTCGGTTAACTTTTCTAAGTAGTTTGCCTATTTAGGTTTTTGTTTACCGTTTAGGTGTAACATTTCGATTGTAGCTTGGTCGGCCATTTCGGTCCGGCATTTTGATTTTAGCTCGGTCAACCACTTGAGGTTATCTGTTTACCATTTTAGGTTTGGCATTTTGACTTTAGCTCGATCGGCCATTTCGGCCCGGCATTTCGATTTTAGCCCGGTCAACCTCTTTAGGTTATCTGTTTACCTTTTTAGGTTTGGAACCGGCATTTCGATTTTAGCCCGGTCAACCTCTTTGGGTTATCTGTTTACCTTTTTCGGTTTGGCATTTAGATTTTAGCTCGATCGGCCATTTCGGCCTGACATTTCGATTTTAACCTGGTCAACCTCTTTAGATTATCTGTTTACCTTTTTAGGTTCAGCATTTTGACTTTAGCTCGGTCTGTCATTTAGGTCCGGTATTTCGATTTTAGCTCGGTCAGTCATTTAGGTCCAGCATTTCGATTTTAGCTCGGTAAACCTCTTTAGGTTATTCGTTTACCTTTTTAGGTCCGGTGTTTCGATTTTATCTCGGTTGGCCACTTCGGCCCGACATTTCGATTTCAGCTCGGTCATCCGTTTCGGCCCGGCATTTCGATTTTTGCTCGATCAACCTTTTTAGGTCTTAGTTTACCAGTTTATGTCCGACTTTTCGACTTTAGCTCAGTCAGCCATTTCGGCCTGACTTTTCGATCTTAGGTCGGTCAACCTTTTTAGGTTTTAGTTTTGTCTGTTTAGGTCCGGCTTTTCAACTTTAGATTGGTCAGCCATTTCGGCCCTGCTTTTCGATTTTAACTCGATCAACCTTTTTTGGTCTTTTGTTTAGCTTTTTAAGCACAAGAGTGCCTATTTTGCTTCTTCTCACTTTGATATTTCCAACCACTTTCAGCTGCCTTTTTTTCTTAATTAGTCAATGACTTTTAAAGGCGATGCTAAGAGTAGTATTTGTATCGGGCACTAAAAAATCCTGCATTTGCACCTTCGTGAAGGCTTTCCACAGTGACAAGCATTTGTTAGAATAATATACTCCGTGGTAATCACAGTTTTCACAGCAGCAATCTTCATCTGCATGGTAACTTGGCCAATACCTATCCATGCTTTTCCCATTTATTGGCATGATGACTACCTCCATCTCTTGTGTAAGAGCACCATTTGGTGGCGTGATTTGGATGCGACAGGGGTGCTGGAAGATGCACAAACCCCATTTGATGGCATCAGTTGGCCAAGCTGTGGTGGTCGAGCTCTCTAAGATACCTTCTTCTATTCTCCGAGGCCAAGCAGTGATGGCCGAGCTCTTTATGATACCTTCTTCTATTCTCCGAGGCCAAGCAGTGATGGTGGAGCTCTCTAAGGTTAATCTGTGGCAATCGACTGACTGAGCTCTCTGAGGTCGAGCTGTGATGGCCGTGCTCTCTATGATACCCTCTTCTGTTCTCTGAGGCCGAGCTGTGGTGGCCGAGCTCTTCAAGGTCAAGCTGTTATGGCCGAGCTCTCTAAGATACCTTCTTCTGCTCTCTAAGGCCGAGCTGTGGTGGCTGAGTTCTCTAAGATACCTTCTTCTGCTTTCCAAGGCCGAGCTTACAGCACGCCTAGCAGCTTAGGCCGAGCTTGGCGGGATTGGTCGAGCTCATCAAAATTGGCCTCTTCCTCTACCCTTAAAAAGCGGGATTATTATAAAAACTATATACTATAACCACTTTTGAGCAAAACTTTCTCATTTAATGGATAAGGAGTTAAAAAAATATTCTCAATTCAAAGTTTATGATGAAAGCTATTCTATCTTATAAGAATAGCATGATACTCGCCCTTCTACCCGGATTATCTATTATTTTTAAAGGAGATAAGACTTATCCACACAAAATTGAAGTGTACTTATCTTTTGGACATGTAACAAGGTGGACTTTGGTTGGTGAAAAATTCTGAAATTGAACAGCCCCATGATGTGATAGAGACTCATATTTAAAAGTGGTAGGAGAGCATTTTTTATTTATTTATTTATTTTAAGCCCTTCCTCCGGCTTTTGATTCCACCCGATCCTCCAAGTCCAATCTGATGTCCTCTAGTGCCTCCAAGTTGCACATGACTTTTATCCTTCATGCTGGGTAAGAATGACGTAAATTCAAGCCATGAATAAACAATGATATGAAATAATCAAAATTCATATGCTTATTGGCACTTTCAAACGAGATATTAACTAGCATTGGACAATATCTTAGTGAATAATATGTCAATAACTAATTACATAATGAATAAAGAGTAAGATGAAAAAGTTATTTATTCCCTGTGTGTTTCTTTTGACGAGAACACCAAAGTTGATGGGCATTCATCCTCATTTTCCCTTTATTAATATAAACCGAATTGAAGCCTCTCCATCCGTTCGGTAATGGTGATGTGCAGCCATCGAAAGTTTTCCTCGACCCCACGGTGAGCGCCAAATGTTCCTGCCAAAATCCGACTTACCGAATTCTAGCCGGAGTGCGTATAACCGAGAGTGAAGACCAATGTTGTTTTAGATTATAGCTTGACAGAATGTTGGATTTCGGTCCTACGTATCCCATAGGGAATCAAAACTAACGTAGTTCTCTGGGATGGACAACTTCGGAGTTAAATATCCACATTGAGAATCTACTCAACGCCGGAGAATCTACTCCTTGGATAGCCAACGCATCAAACCAACGAATGCCTCATCACGGGGGCGCAAGGAGAATCTACTCCAACCGTGGATGGTCAGATCGCCGTACTCTAGGAGGACCTCCCCTATGTCTAACATCCCTTAACAACAACTTCGATGCAATGCGTATGCAACACAACAACAACGGCAACGCTACCTCCATAACTCCAACGGAACCTACTGAAGACAACAGCAGAATCGACCGCAGCGGAATCTACCGCAACAACTTGCCTCGCGGAATCTACCTGAAGACTTTAGCGGAATCAACCGCAACACTAGGGGCAAACTCTCGGCCACCAAGGTACAATAACAACATCTTAGACCCAAACCGTGGGGTCAAGGCTTCCTTGGCCCAAAAGCACCAAGGCATAACTAATTAGCTTGCGGTACCCAATGGGTACCGACTTATCAAACTCGACACCTCACAATCTCATCATCTTAATTATCTTTGGTAAACATTAGCCAAGTTGTCTAATCTTTATCTTTAATTAGCTATATCAACTTATCATCATTGGGGAAATGGGGTTTAAAACCCCTCAAGTCCTTTAATTCTGTCTCTGTCTAGGAGGGGTGAGCACGGTCGTGCTTAAACCCTAGCACGATCGTGCTTAACACGTGAAGGGTGTGCTGCCATTTAAGTGAAGCACGGTCGTGCTCTTTGTCCTGCACGACCGTGCTTAATGCGCGGCCATTTTTGAAGAATTCAAACTAGGAGCACGGTCGTGCTCCCTGTTCAGCACGGGCGTGCTCATCGTGCGACAGTACTGTTCGGGGCAGAGTTCTAACTCAGATTTTAACCAATTGATTTGGGGATTAATCCATTAATTATCACATCATTTAACAACCTAATTACTCAATTAACATCTTAGCATCAAACTGATTATAACCACAACATCCACCAACCAACATCATCAACAATCATCATCCAACGTTAACATTCATCATCATGTTCAAACCAACAACAACAGCAACAAAATAACCATTAATTATTTGTTATGAACATAAGGCAATAACATCTTATACCTAAAACAACAAACGAATCATATTATCACAGATAGTTCATTAATCACATAGGCATACACAACCAGCAACACCGGGGTTATAGGAACCCCTTTTACTTTATACTAACCCCAAGCCACTATACCTATTCCATGTTTGCTGATCGTTTTTTGGTCCCTGCTACGGTTGGTTACCATTTTTGACTTGGTCCTGCTATTTGCTATTGGATACTAATCTTTTATGTTTGCACTACTTGAAAAAACATGATTACCTGCGGATTTTCCTCAAAAATTTATAGGAAACAAGTTTCTTGCAGATTTTCCTATGAATTTATATCCATAGGTAATACCTTCGTGGGTAAATTTTTTCCTGCGAATTTTAAAATCCGCATGAAATTTCCTGCAGATTTTCTTGGGAAAAAATTCCCAGGTAATTTTTCCTGCAAAATTTCCTGCAATATTCAACTAATGTGTTTTACTGCGAAGTTTCTTGCGAATTTGTCGTGCAAATTTGATTCGTAGGAAAATCGACAGGAAATATCAAACATTTCCTACAAATTTAAATTCATAGGAAAATTCGTAGGAAATATCAAAATTTCTTACAAATTTTCCTGCGAATTTAAATTTACAGGAAAATACCTTATTTTTGAAAATTTTGTAGCAAAATTTGCAGGAAAGTCTGCAGAAAAAATTTGCAGGAAAATCTGTAGGAAAATGATGATTTTCTAGTAGTGTTGGGTCTGTATTCGTTTATTGGCTGGCTCTTCTCTTGAGTTTACTGTTCTAGGGATTCTGATTCTTTTTGTGTGGAGTTTAGTTAGTGCTTCAACCATGAAATTTTATTGGCTTGTGGCATGTTCTTCTTTTTTTGCCCATGTATACGGGTTTGAGTCATATACTTATCTTAATATATTTTCGCTTATAAAAAAAAACTAATAAAATTAAAAAAAATATGTTATATCTGTTATTGATGTTCTTCTATTAAATTTACATTTAATTTTTACTGGTTGTCGACCTCTTGTTAAATTATATCCACATGTGCTATTCACCCATTTCATTGGTAAATCGATGTTGGTTCCCTAGACAATTAACCTCATGTCTAAATGATAGATTTTACTCGACGTATGAGCGCCTGTCTAGCCAAGTATTTATATGTAGTATGTGGATTTTGAAGACCCAGCTCGCTCAAAATTTTAAAAATTCTATATTTGGAATATTTATTTGATGGTAACTACATTGTTGACGGTTTTTATATCTTAGCTGTCTCTTAAAATTTCCAGTTGCCCTTGTTGAGATGGAAGAAAACTGGAATACTTGCCGTGACAAATAGTTCAACTAGCATGGGAGTAGTGGCGCCACTTGGATATTTTCTTCACATGCAGGTTTGTCATTTTGAATTGGTGGGGGGGGGGGGGGGGGGGGGGGTGAATTGTGCTCTTTAGAGACGTATTGTTGGATGCATCAGTTTTTCACTCGTAATAGCAAGAATCAGCAACAAATTTTTATACCATGCTTTTAGGTTTTTTTTTAATAAGCAAATTGTATTGATTAGGAGTACTAGGGTACTCCAACCCAAATACACAATTAACAAGAACCAGGCACCATGTAAGTAGAATATTGCTAAATCAGAGCAGTATACTACCAGGCTTCCAAAAACTAGACCATCATAGAATAACTAGAAACAAATTCCGGCCCCACAAGAAAAACCCACAAATAAGAACCCAATAGAACAGCTCACAACCAACGCCACCACATCCTAGATAGCATTACACATAGGCCACTACCACCAGCCACAACAAATAACACACAAGAAGTCCTACACAATCTATAAAAACTAAAAGTAAAAACTATGGAAGAAGCAACTTGTAACTTCATGCCAAAAAGAGGCAAAGGAAAAGGCATTCCTAGATGTTGATAACCCTCCAGGTTATCGAATGAGCAGCACCTTAGAGAATTGGAAAGTTGAGAGCAGCAGTACCAAGAGACCACCAAATTTGAAGTCACCATTCGCAGATAAAAAAGCCAACATAAAAAAACATCAAACCATCAAATCCCAGTGATCAAGCAGATATAGAGACTGAAAAGATCTACTCCCAATTGGAGAACAAAACAAAACAGACCAGTAGCACAGGGGACAAGCCAAATCCAACACCAACAGCCAAAAAAACTTCTTTGAACTCGTGAAAACCATTGGTTGACCAATAAAATTCATGTAGTACCGACAGAATTCACAAACAACTTCTTTTCTTGTTTTTATTTTCTTTCAAACCCCACTGTATTCCAAGAATTAACTGAAAACACTACCATGATCTCTTTTTTCTAGGAAACCAATAAAATACTAGCTCCAGAGTTTTGCCCATAGAACCAGCTTATTCATATACCATAAGCTTTTAAATGCAGGAGAAGTGACCTAGAGAAACAAAAAGAGAAGCTCTGGCCTCTCAAAGCCAAAACCAGAACAAGAAGAACACCTCCCCTCCCGACTCCACTCAATTTGCACACCACTCATTTTCTCATTAGTCCCTCACCTCACATCACTAAAACCTCTCATGTTTCTCTCCACAGAAGTGTAACTCCTTCAAAAGTTTTAACTCCCTGAAAAGTAAAAGACACCTCGGCTCTCAGACACCACTCTTGTTTCACAACACTCAAGTTTCTCAAAGGTCCCTCCCCTCACCTTTTCCTTTTTTTTCCACTCCCAAGTTATTTCACTCCAGCACTAGATTGTTCACCCTGGAGACACATCTCAGTAATTTTAAATCTCCTCTCCAAGTTGGTAACCGCTGACTTAGTTGAAGCTAGAATACTTTTTTGCTTATTTTTGCACTTGGGCGGTGTTTATTGCATCTTGGGTGGCGGGTCTTTGGTTCATTTGTAAAGAGGTTTAGAATAATGGTTTTCATTGATTTGATAGTAAACAGAGCTGTCAATATATAGCTCAAACAGTTACAAGAAAAGAGGATCTAAGCTAATTACACGGAGCTCTCCATTAGGAGCTATTGCTGCTACATTTGAATTTAAATATGTTGCGTTTAAAAACAGTTGTTCTTAAGCTTGTGCAAGTATACACAAATGCCTCAAGTAGTATAGAACTTTTGTTCAGATATCGTTCCCACAGGGATTAAATTGATGCGGTAAAATTCATTTCAGATTATATGTTCAAGAGTTAGCAAGGAGTAACCAAAAATTGTTGTATGCGGACACATTAAGATAAAGGTGTTGATGCTAAAAATAAACAAGTTACAACTTGAATGTAACTTAAAACAGATTAATAGAGAAAAGAGATCTGTAGATTCAGATAATTAAATCAACTTCGGGTATGCTGCAGCATAAATCTTGTTTAGCTATCATTTGTTGACAAGTGACCTCAAACACAAGAGGGGGGTGAATTGTGTGTGAATTGATTTTTGAAAACTTTTTGCAAATTAAACTAAGTTCAAAACTAGTTTTGATAAACAATAACTTAATAATGAAACTTTATGAAATAAAGCGTATGGAAAATAAAAACGTTGCGATAAATAAAGAGATAGGGAAGAAGATGACACAGTGATGTATCCTGGTTCGGCCACACAACTACCCAAGTGGCCTACGTCCAGTCCCCAAGGCAATACGACCAAGGGATTTCAATCAACTCTAGTTTTTAACAGGATCAACCAGAACCTTTACAATATAGAGCACTCCTCACAGACCAGGGATATCACCTCCCCCAGTGAAAGAGTCTCAAGACAATAACCCAAGAGATATCACCTCTCTTGTCAACCACAAGGAATATCACCTCCCTTGTAAACACTTGGAAATCACATCCAAGAACACCCCAAGAGATATCACCTCTCTTGAAAAACAAGGTGTAGAAAAGAATGATTTGAGTCACACGACTCTTACAATAATATGCACTCTTAATAGTGCTGATAAACAAATTGAAGAGCAAATACAATACCACCTATATGGTGTATAGAATACTCAAAATAATATGATCACGTATAAGTGCAAGAGTAAAAGAAAATAGTAATCAGAGTTTAAGCACAATAGAGAGTAGAAGAGAGTAGTAGATGGGGCATTTGACAAAGGCTGCCAAGCTACCTATTTATAGATAATAGGTTAGGGTTCAGTGTGAAATTAGGTCAAGCCTCTTAAAAATGCATTTCAGCCGCAGCATAATCGATTATATAAAGTCCATAATCGATTATTTAATGTGTTTACATGAAGCGCGCGTCTGGACAGAAAGGTCATAATCGATTACCATAATCGATTATGTCTTCACTGCTTTTTCCCCAAAGAAGATAATCGATTGCCTTAATCGATTATGATGTTACTGACTTTTTAATAAAATACTATAATCGATTACATAATCGATTACAGGGTTTCAGGTGTAGCACGTTGGAAGTCAGTAAGGTCATAATCGATTATCCAATTTCAATAATCGATTATTATATTCAAAATTTGAAATCAACGGCTTTAATATCATAATTACTCATTAACACTCATTAAAGCCATTTAACCACGACTCATAATCGATTATAGCATTTCCATAATCGATTATGGTGTGTATCAGGTGGTTTTTCAAAAACTTGACAATTAAGGAAAGATTGCCCAATTAAGCTCAGTTTTAATTGTCAGTTTTAATCACATGTTATTATTTATTTAATCATATGATTTATCTTTTAAAGCACATGTTAAATATGTGTGTGTGTGAGTGATCATATTAAATTGAAAACCCTACTTACCATTTACACACTTTTTCTAAAACACACAATACACTTAATGAAATTCCCATTTTGCCCCTTGTGCTTGCTTGCTTTATAACTTTCCGCTTTTTGCACTTTAGTCCCTCTAGACCTTTCCCTTTTGTCATTCATCAAAACTTAAAGTACCTGTCAAGGCATATATTCACATTCTCCCCCTTTTTGATGATGACAAACATCTCAGGAGGGATTTGCTAGAAAGATAGGGTTAGAGCAGTTCAAGCAAATATATCAGAGTTTTTAGTTCTAAGCGCAGTTTGCTCTACTCCCCCTCACTCTATGCATACATTCAAATCCACTCCCCTGAATCATGCATTCAGATAACTCTCCCCCTTTTGGCATTATCAAAAAGCGGGAAGAATATTGATAAAGCAAGGCATATATTCAGAGTAATAAATATATAAAAGGCATCAGTGTAATTCAAACATGTGTGCGGAAGCAAGTGCCAGGATAATAAAAGAATTGATTCCCCCTTTTTGCAAGTGTATGATTATTTCCCTTAAGCATGTAAATAATTCTCCCCCTTTCTAAAATAATTTTTCAAAATAATATTTCAATTTTATAAGGCATTTGAGAGAAGAATGTATAATGATAAAAAGATCTTTTTCAAATAATTTTGAAGAGTTAATCATGTAAAAGGTTCTACCGTGAATAATCGATTATGTAATCGATTTTGACTCTTCTGGAAAGATACCCGCTTGCATAATCGATTATGCTAATCGATTAGAGGCATTCTGACTTTTGCCTTTCTGCTCCTCGTCCAAGAGTAATCGATTAGGTTAATCGATTACTACCTTACTGACTTTTGCTATTTTTCTCCTTTCTGCTCATAATCGATTCCTTTAATCGATTTTGGCCTTTCTGACTTCTCATAATCGATTATTGCTATTCTATAATCGATTATGGGTTGAAAAATTGTGCTTTTGAACGACCATATTGAAATTCCAATTTTTGTTCTTGGTCTTCAAGCACTCCTACAAAACAGAATCATATTTTGGCTTTTGGTACCCAAACCATTTTGGGTCCTTGAACATTAGTCTTGGACAACAAGCCCTTTGAAATCCATGCATTTTTAACATTTATGCCTTTGTTTTTCCTAATATTGCAAATAGAGGCAGTGTGACCTTTTCTACCACAGTGAAAGCATTTAACAAAGGGACTACTGGACTTGTTGCTTGGACTAAAAAATTTCTTAAAAGATTTTTCATGAAATTTCGGTTGATAGCCCAAACCAGCTTTGTCATACATTCCCTTTTGATTTCCCAAAAGAACATTTAGGTTATCCCTTCCCATTGTGAATTTCGCAAGCGTGTTATATAAGTCTTCAATTTTGATTTTCAAAACGCTGCATTCATCACATTTAGAAACTTCATTCTTTTTATTTTCACAAGATAAGCATGATGAAGTTTCATTAAAAACATCTTGTTTTTCTTTAAGAACTTCCATCTCTTTGTTTAAAACATCTATTTTTACCTCAAGACTAGAAATGGTTTTCTTTGATGAGGAAATAATTTTTCGTAGTCTAATAGTTTCATCATTTAATTCCTCACAAGCAATAAGCAAGTCATCATAAGATAAATCAGTTTCAAGTTCAGGGTCGTTTACCTCAACTTCCTCATGATTTGCCATGAGACATAAATGTGCCTCCTCATTATCCGACTCATCGGATGAGTCCATATCATTGTCTTCCCAAGCAATATAGGCCCTTCTTTCTCTTCGGTCCTTTTGTGGCCTTTTCTCTGATTTCTCATGCTTTCTTTGGCCTTTAGGACAGTCGGGTTTTATATGACCCCTTCTGCCGCACTTGTAGCATGTTGGGATGAAAGAGGTCTCTTCTTCCTCATCTTTCTTTTTAGGATTGGAGAGTTGTTTTGCAATGCCTTTTCGCCTTAAGAACTTTTTGAATTTACGGATCATTTGGCTCATCTCCTCATCTTCATCAAGGCTATCACAATCATCAAAGTCACTCCCTTCATCATTTTCAATCATGCATGCTTTGAGTGCATGGCTATTCTTTATTTTATTATCATTCTCCTCACTTTCCATGAGGCGATATAATTCAAGCTCGTGTTCCTGCAATTTTCCAAACAAAGTAGCCAAAGACATAGATGATAAATCTCTAGATTCAGATATAGCAGTTACTTTGGGTTGCCAATTTCTACTCAAACATCTAAGCACTTTATTTATCAAATCCTCATTATTAAAAGATTTCCCAAGAGCCCTAAGATGATTTATAATATGGGTAAAACGTTTCTGCATATCTTGTATGCTTTCACCCTGTATCATCCTAAATAGCTCATACTCATGGGTCAATGTGTTCATCCTAGCCCTTTTGACCTCGGTAGTACCTTCATGGGTCAATTGAAGGGTGTCCCACATTTCTTTAGCGGTCTTGCAATTTGAGACCCTATAGAACTCATCGTAGCTTAAAGCTGAAGTGATGATGTTCCTAGCTTTCAAATTGTATTGGACCTTTTTCTTTTCCGCATCGGTCCAAAGATTTTTCGGTTTACCCACTAAAGCACCATTAACTTCATGCTTAGGGACAAATGGACCATTTTCCACAGAATCCCAAATATCAATATCAGAAGCTTCTAAAAAAATTTGCATTCTTTCTTTCCAATAACCATACCCTTCACCATTGAAAGATGGGGGTCTGTTTACGGAGTTTCCCTCGTTACAAAAACGGTTTGAAGTCATGTTACCTCTTGAGGCGGTTTCGCCCTTTATATCCAAGAGTTAAGCTCTGATGCCACTTGTTGACAAGTGACCTCAAACACAAGAGGGGGGTGAATTGTGTGTGAATTGATTTTTGAAAACTTTTTGCAAATTAAACTAAGTTCAAAACTTGTTTTGATAAACAATAACTTAATAATGAAACTTTATGAAATAAAGCGTATGGAAAATAAAAACGTTGCGATAAATAAAGAGATAGGGAAGAAGATGACACAGTGATGTATCCTGGTTCGGCCACACAACTACCCAAGTGGCCTACGTCCAGTCCCCAAGGCAATACGACCAAGGGATTTCAATCAACTCTAGTTTTTAACAGGATCAACCAGAACCTTTACAATATAGAGCACTCCTCACAGACCAGGGATATCACCTCCCCCAGTGAAAGAGTCTCAAGACAATAACCCAAGAGATATCACCTCTCTTGTCAACCACAAGGAATATCACCTCCCTTGTAAACACTTGGAAATCACATCCAAGAACACCCCAAGAGATATCACCTCTCTTGAAAAACAAGGTGTAGAAAAGAATGATTTGAGTCACACGACTCTTACAATAATATGCACTCTTAATAGTGCTGATAAACAAATTGAAGAGCAAATACAATACCACCTATATGGTGTATAGAATACTCAAAATAATATGATCACGTGTAAGTGCAAGAGTAAAAGAAAATAGTAATCAGAGTTTAAGCACAATAGAGAGTAGAAGAGAGTAGTAGATGGGGCATTTGACAAAGGCTGCCAAGCTACCTATTTATAGAGAATAGGTTAGGGTTCAGTGTGAAATTAGGTCAAGCCTCTTAAAAATGCATTTCAGCCGTAGCATAATCGATTATATAAAGTCCATAATCGATTATTTAATGTGTTTACATGAAGCGCGCGTCTGGACAGAAAGGTCATAATCGATTACCATAATCGATTATGTCTTCACTGCTTTTTCCCCAAAGAAGATAATCGATTGCCTTAATCGATTATGATGTTACTGACTTTTTAATAAAATACTATAATCGATTACATAATCGATTACAGGGTTTCAGGTGTAGCACGTTGGAAGTCAGTAAGGTCATAATCGATTATCCAATTTCAATAATCGATTATTATATTCAAAATTTGAAATCAACGGCTTTAATATCATAATTACTCATTAACACTCATTAAAGCCATTTAACCACGACTCATAATCGATTATAGCATTTCCATAATCGATTATGGTGTGTATCAGGTGGTTTTTCAAAAACTTGACAATTAAAGAAAGATTGCCCAATTAAGCTCAGTTTTAATTGTCAGTTTTAATCACATGTTATTATTTATTTAATCATATGATTTATCTTTTAAAGCACATGTTAAATATGTGTGTGTGTGAGTGATCATATTAAATTGAAAACCCTACTTACCATTTACACACTTTTTCTAAAACACACAATACACTTAATGAAATTCCCATTTTGCCCCTTGTGCTTGCTTGCTTTATAACTTTCCGCTTTTTGCACTTTAGTCCCTCTGGACCTTTCCCTTTTGTCATTCATCAAAACTTAAAGTACCTGTCAAGGCATATATTCACATCATTATGCTCTGACCATGCTCTAGCATCTAGCTCCAGGAAATTATAGTTTGTTTTCCAACATTACAGGGTTAGGTTCATCAACTTTGTTCTATTCCTAGATTCAGATTAATTACATCATCCTCTAATTAAAGCTCGTTCCAGCTAGCTTAGGGACATGAATAGCTATTCCTAGCCTACTCATCAATTAATTTTCCAATTAATGATTTAACCCCTATCCTTTATCAAGTTCCCACTTACTTAATTCTTCCAAATTAAATAAGCTAAGTGTTCAATCAAGTTGATCACTCTTAATTAAACAACATTAAATGCGTGATAAAAGAAGATGCGAACATAGTCAATACATAATTCGGCTAAACATTCATTATATTAGCATACCCAAAGCTTAAAGAATTTAGCTCATAGTGAGCTTACAAAGAACAAATGTAGACAAAGGGCACGAAATCATTACGATGTAGGAATGTAAAACACAGAAACAACAGCTTAGGAAGAAGAAGGCTCAGCGCAGCTCTCCACAAGACAATATGTAAAACCAGAATATTCCCCTCTTGCCTTCGCTAGGGTTTCCTAGATGCTTTTATAGTACACTAAACCCTATTCTCTTTCATTCCATTTTGGGCTAACAATCAAAAGTATTCATAAAATAACCTAGCCCAAATTCCAAATAATGTAAGGCAGCTGGTCCTATGCGCATGTGTTTCCTTAAAAACGACAGCGTCAGCGCCCTTGAGGAGAGAGGAGAGGCGTCCTTGTCAGCTTTTGTCCTTTAGTGTCATACTACTAAGAGGTAGTCCTTGCTGCAGCAACCAAGCTCTTGTATCCCCCTGCTTCAGCTTTGCTCCAGCAAGCTTTCTGCTCACCAAGACACAGAATTTTTAGACAATGATAGATCAATCAGGAGCAAAAGGCTAATATTTACTAAACACAAATATGTGCAAACTAACATTTTCACAAAGAAACCAAACTTAAAACATTAAGGATAGCAAAGAATTGCAGTAAAAAGGATCTAAATAACTCTTCATTCAAAGAGTTATCACAATACAAACATGATAACAGGACTGTTACAACAGAAATTAAAAGGACTGTTACAACAGAATGAATTCAAGGTTTCAAACTAAAGATCTTATATTATCCAATACGCCCCCTCAAGATAAAGTTACCATCTGTAACTTTCATCTTGGTTCGTAAGTCCTGAAACCTTGCAGTTGGCAGTGGTTTTGTCAGAATATCAGCAAGTTAGTCCTTGGTGGAGACATGAGAAACTTGAAGTTTGCCTGCTTGGACTTGTTCTCTTGCAAAATGATAATCAAGAGAGATGTGCTTCATACGTGAGTGTAGAACCGGATTGGCACACAAGTCAGTTGCACCCACATTGTCATAGAGACTTCTAGGAGAATGATGTACTAGAACCTGAAGTTTTGTTAGAATATTTATTAACCACATTACCTCAGCTGTTGCAGTAGCAACCGCCTAGTACTCTGCCTCTGTGGAGGATCTTGCCACTATCCTTTGTTTCTTGGAAAGCCATGATATGGGGTTGCCACAAAAAAAAAAAAATTATATAGGCAAATGTAGAAGTTCTGTAATCAGAGTTTTCACCCCAGTCTGCATCTGTATAAGTCAACAAGTTGAGTGCAGAAGAATGATGAAGCATAATACCAAAGTTAATGGTATATTTCAAGTATCGAAGCAGGCGCTTGAAATGTTGAAGGTGTAGAGTAGTTGACTTATGCATAAATTAAGAAAGCTTATTGATAGTGAAGGAAAGATCAGGGCGAGTGAGATTGAGATATTGAAGTGCACCAATTATTTGTCGATATGTTGTGGAGTTGGTGGAAGCAGATCCATCATGAAGCTGAAGTGTTGCTGTGGTGGAGAGTGGTGTGGGTGCTGGTTTTGTCCCCTCCATTTCAAATCTCTCAAGTATATCACGTACAAACTTGTATTGTGACAAGAAAAGACCAGAGGTAGTAAGGATCAATTCAACACCAAGAAAGTAGTGAGGAGTACCCATGTTTTTTAGAGCAAACCTTTGAGATAGAGCTTCAATGAAAGCATGAAGAAAATCATTGTTGTTTCCCGTGAGCAAGAGGTCATCCACATAGACTAAAAAATAAGCTTTGACATTGGCATTAGCAAAAATGAATAATGATGGATCACTCTTGCTTGTGGTGAAGCCATAGGAGGTGATGAAGCTCTTTAATGCATCATGCCAGGCTCTGGGAGCTTGACGAAGACCATAGATGGCCTTGTGTAGTTTGCAAACATAACCAGGATGGTGAGTATCTTTGAGACCTGGAGGTTGAGCCATAAATACATGTTCTGAAAGTGTCCCTTGTAGGAAAGCATTATTAACATCCAGTTGATGCATTTGCCAATGATTGTGCAAGGCCAACGTAAATATTACTTTAATTGTTTGAGGGCGCACAACAGGAGCAAATGTTTCTGTGAAATCAACTCCGGGACATTGAGTAAATCCCTTGGCCACAAGACGAGCTTTGTAACGATCTATGGAGTCATCTGGATGTCTTTTTTGAAAAATCCATTTGCAGCCCACTATATTATGGTTTTTCGGTGGTGGGACAAGTGACCAAGTGCCATTTCGAATGAGGGCATCAAATTCATCGGATATGGCTTTCCTCCAATGACCATGTTTGCATAGCCTCACGAACAGTGGATGGCTCCAAATTCTCTGGTAGAGGATGTTTGGATGTTGCAAATGCTCTTTTGGGTTTATGGATGTTGTTTTTCGATCTTGTGATCATTGGATGACCCTGCTGAACTGATTGTTCATTTGGAATTGAATTATGTGGTAAATCATTAGTGGTAGGAGATGTAACACCCCCCTTGGGCACTACATGATGAAACAAAAAGACTGAAAATAATTACACTGGTTGCTTTCGGAAAATATAATTGTTTCTATTTCTTAAGTTAACTTGAAATTAGTTGTAACTTTTTTTTTTTTTTCCTTTCCTTGTCCGATATAAACCAAACATCAATATCTACATATATATATATATGCATCATTAACATTTTTACAGCAAGACCTTTATAATTACAGGTTATTTACTAAAGTCATAACATAAGAAAATAATCATAAATTAAAACCATAAAGTAGCGGTAGTCTGGAACCACAACATAAAAAAAAATGGCTCTCAGTAGCCAAGATATACAGACTGTGAAAATACCACTACTCCCCAAAATTTAAACCCAAAAACATCCTACAGCTGGTCACCTAATGAAACCCACTGGGAAGACCTCTATGGTCCTCCCCAGCCGTAGGAGTATCCGGTGAGGATACATCCGCCTCTACCTCAACCTCTTGAACGATGCCGTCCACATGAGGATGATACTCGGGTACCTCCTCCATGGGATCCTCCTCCATCTCCTCGTCCTCCTCCGGAACGATAACGATTGGCGCTGGAGGTGACAGTGGCGCTACCGCATGCAGTGGCTGATCAAATGGTGTCTGATGCACCAGATTTCTCTCCTCCACCAAGTTCCTCAACAAAAGCCACATCAGGGGAAGTGGTATCTCAACTGTCTCAAAGCTGTGAGTACGGGTCTGTGGTCCCGTCGCTAATGTACCCGTAGTGGTACATACTGGCCAAGTGTACGTCGCGCTGCCAGCGCCCAGGTTAATCGCCCACACGCTACCATCATCAGCATCGTCAAAGTGCAGGGAACGTATCCCCGAATACTATATCGGACCCATGTGGTTCATCTGTACTCGCGTATATATATAAAAGCATAATAGAAACCCAACATGAAATAAATACAAGCAAGGGTGAGATACCAATATTGAGATTCATCATGATAACTACATGCATGACACCCAAACAAACATCATGTATATATTCAATAAATATTTCCTACCAGTGGGATTCATACCCGACAATCAAATCATGATTTTTCAAGAATGCATGACACTTCAATATCCAACCTATGAGTCTTAACCCTTATTCTCCGGAGATCCTAACTTCCCTCATTCGAGCAATGATGAGGCTTCGATACCCCTTAACAGAATTGTCTCATGAGACCGGCCTCTAACTTTAGGTCCGACTCCAATTGTTCAAGGATACTATGATGGAGTACCTAAAATAATATTGGAATAGTTCCCCATTGAGAACATTCGTGCCGAGTAACCGAATTCCACGACCCGAGGTTGCAAGGCCCTGAGCATTCGCTGGATTTTTGAAGCCGGAATGTCTCTAAGACCCAAAGACCCTAGAATTTATCTTTGGTCCGTACTAACCAATTTACCCAATTCACCTTTTGTGAAATTGTAGCTCGATACACAAGGCACGTTTGCCCAAAATGGCATATCTGCCAGACTATGCATGTAAAACCCGTTGTTATCGTAACTATTATTTGTCGTTCATTTTTCCTCTGTCGAGGCTTAAAGATCCTGACTGCCATTTCTTAGGTATTACAATCATTTCCACCTCCAAAGTACAATTTCCTCTTAGGAACACTAGCCCGACGTTTCGGCAATCTAGGTCCTTATCCTTTCCTTAATTTTCCCAAAAGAGTTTTCGTTCGGTGAAACACAAATACCAAAACAAAAACTCCGAAAACTTATCCAAGTTTGTTGGAAACTTTCCGCTATTCCTAAATTCGTTTCCAAAAACCCTTTTTCTGATGAAATTCGTTTTAAAACGTAATGAAAATCAATTTTCCTCAAATTCCTTTATTTTTATTTCTAAAAATCCTTTAACCCTTTGAAAATTATTTCTGACATATTTATTTTTTCTTCTCACGTAAAAATATCATTTTTCCGCATACTACCGTTAGGCAAGCAAAAACCATTATTTCTCGAAAAATTTCATATCATCAACCTTAAAAAACAATTTTTAAAATCCATCTTCTTAAAATTAATATTTATCTCCATTTTTCCCGTCGTTTTCGAAAAAAAGTGCGAAAGTGAAATCTTTTCATAGTTACGTCCTCGTTGTCACTCATTAACTTATTTTTACGTTAAAACTCATTAAAATATTATTATTTTTACCTTAAAAATCAAATCCCTTAGTTTTCAAGAACATAAAGTTTTTCCTTAAACTTTCTTAATGTTTTATTCTTAACTTCCAATAAACACTGATCGATGTCAGGCTTCCAGCCAATAACACAATCAACAGAAATTTCATACAGCACAATTTATCACATGCTTTCACAACCAACAAGAAATTCATACATCACAATTTATAGCATGCTTTCACAGATAAATCATGCACCATAGAACATCACGCAATAATTTAAAACAAACACCACAATCTACCACAAATAATTACAGACACACCAAACAATTTATACACATAGTTATTGAAGCTCCTCAGGCAAACTCCCCTTACCTTAACGTTTGGATTTTTCTTCTGAAAATGATCTGGTAGTTCTCAGTTTCCTCCACACCACACAAAACACCAACTACTCAACTAATCATTCACAAACAAATAAAGAACAAGTTACAAAATGAAATAAAATATCCTACAACCTATAGGTCTAGGTTCGGCCTTCAATGGAAAAATAGGCTAGGGATCTCAAAATTTCACATACTCTTAGATCCATGACCTTAGAGTAGTATAGAGCTAGGGAAAATTGTCATAAGTTGAAAATGAAACAAATAAATCATCTAACCCATTTTGTAGGTAGGATTTGGCCCAACTTAGATAAATAGGTTAGGTTTTTCAAAATTTTATATACTCTTGGATCCATGATCTTAGAGTAGCAGAGAGGTATAGAAAATTGTCATACTTCAAAAATAAGCATCCTATGACTTGATACAAATTTTTGAAGACATACATGAAAATTGAAGAAAAATGGGTTTTGGACATGATTCAATGGCAAGAAATGAAATAGGAAAGCTCAAGATCATAGAGGAAGAGAGGTTACCTCTTGAAGATGAAGAAAGAATGAAGGGATTGATCCAAACTTGCAAAGAAATCCTTAAGAACTTAGGTTTTTCTTTGTTTTTCTCTAAGTGTAGTTGATGAACAAATGAACAAATGGGAGAGTGTGAGAGGGGGGGGAGGGGGGGGGGGGGGGTGTTGCCAGGACCAAGAGGGAGTGAGCGGCAAGGATGAGTGAGTCATTAAGGGTAATTTGGGGTTCTAATTATATTTAGGGGCATTTTGGTCTTTTACTTAACAAAATATCTAAGATATTTTTAAAACAAATCATAACAAGTGAGTCATTAGTGGTGACTCACCATACTCACCACAACCCAGTGACACTTGTCCATCCGTGATCCGGTGTCCGGTTCAGTCTCCGTAGTTCCGTTTCCGACTCCGTCATTCTCCCAATTTAGGTTTTTCGTAACTTATGTAATTCAAAACTTCGCCCGAACAAAATATAATATTTTATTTTAGAACTAAAATTTTGAAAAGGATCATATCACTTAAAAAGTGATAAGAAGAATTATCGTTTCGTTATCGGGTCCAAAATTAGCTTTTATGACCAGTAAAATCTTATTGTCAGTGAAAATGCAGACCGGGTTTCGTTTGAATTTTCAACCCAAAATTTAAGCATAGGCTTTCGCCATGAAGTCGAGTCTAAATATGATTTTGTTTCAACCAAAATCATTTTCTAGGTCTCGGATAAAAATATAAACAGATATATGTTTATTGATAAAGAAAACAACAGAAATCGGGGTGTTACAGGAGAAGTAATAGTAGATGGAAGGGTGATAGGAGATGTGTTACCTGATGAAGGAGCTGAATCCAATGGTGCCTCTAGACTATAAGGAGTTGATAGTGTTGTAGCCTCTGGTTGTTGGGTTGGTTGAGGGGCTGTTATAGGTACTATTTGATGAAAGGGTATGAGGGTGATTGCTTGATTTGTATCTGTGGCAGAATTTTGTTTGGTGAGGTTTAGATATGGAAAAATGTTGTCATGGAATGTAACATGTCTAGAAGTGTATAGATGGTTGGTAATGGGATCAATAGGCATATTGAATTGAGGAAATATCATTGAAACATCTGATTTATTTTTCAATGGATACAACCAAACATATTTAGAAAAATGATCAACAAGAACAAGATAATAAAGAAAACCATCTAAAGACCTAACAGGAGCTGGACCCCAGACATCAGTATAGATTATATCAAGAGGCTTCTTGCTGAAAATACTGGAAGTAGCAATAGGCAGCTTGTGACTCTTGACACTGCTAAAAGTAATGCAGAGGACAGTTTTGCTCAACTTTATTTTGTGAAGAGAGATCAGATGGTTGAAAATACGTTCAGAAGGATGACTAAGAATGTGATGCCATGGAGGGTGTGATGAAGAGGTGGTGACAAAGGCTTTCGAGTGGATGGATGGTGGTGGGAGGTGATAGAGACCATTCCTTTGCAATCCTTTGAGTAGAGGCACCCTTGTCATCAAATCCTTCACCAAAAAATGGTCATAAAAGAATTCAACAGAGACTGAGTTAGTATTACAAAGTGATGAGACAGATAATAAATTCTGAGAAATTTTGGGAACATGTAATACTTTGGGTAATTCAAGTGGTTGATGAGTAGTGTGAAGAAGTGATTTACCAGTATGGGCTATAGGAAGAGAGGTACCATCTCCCACAAAGAGTTGATTAGTTCTATGATAGGGATTGGTGAGATGCAAGTTGTCATGATCACTAGTGATATGGTGAGTTGCACCAGAATCCATAATCCAATTTGGTGCTGCAGGTTGATGCATTACTTGTGCATGATGGGCAGCATGTTCAGTATTTCTCTTGGGATAACCATGAATTTTGAAACAAACCTTGGCTGTGTGGCCAGGTTTCTCACAGTATTGGCAAATGACCCTCCTGGAAAAGTGTGGAGAAGTAGACCTGGCCGAGGATGAGGGATTTGGGGGTTCCAGTTATTTGATGAGTCTGACTTTTTGTGATAGGAATGTTAACCTTTGTGAGCAGCATGAGCAGTTGGTATGGCAACATCAGTGGTATGGTCATTCCTTTTGAGATAACTTTCATAGTCACAAAGAAGATCAATTAGTTCTTCAAAAGCAATTGGATTTTCACGAGCACGTAGAGCAACTGTCACTCCATTATACTCAGCACTCAGTCCATTGAGAGTATGGATGACAATGTCCACATCATCCAAGGGAGAGTTGATAACAGCTAATTCATCAGCCATTGATTTTATAGCATGAAGATATTCATTCATAGGGAGAGGACCTTTGTCAAAACGAGAAAGTCTCTCCTTTAGGTGCATGATTCTTGCTCGAGTTTTGCTGGCATACAATTTGCCTAGGATGTCCCATGCTTGCTTGGAGTTACTGACATTTCCAAGCATTGTGGTGACATTTTTATCAACTAAGGATATGATATCATGAAGGATCATTTGGTCCTGACGTTTCCAGAACTTGAAGTCAGCATGAGTGGATGTTGGGCATGCATTTGAGCCATCAACATAGCCAATAAGGTCATAACCAACTAGAAGAGCATTGAGTTGCACCTTCCATGCAGGGTAATTGGTTCCATCAAGTTTGATAGATGAGTAATTGTTAAGAACAACAACAGACCGAGAGTTGTTGACAGGGATATGGTTTGGTAATTGGTTAATAGAAGACGTGGCTGAAAAGAAAATTGGATCGAGATAGCTATTAAGCAAGAGTTATTGATACCATAAAGAGGTTTAGAATAATGGCTTTCATTGATTTGATAGTAAACAGAGCTGTCAATATATAGTTCAAACAGTTACAAGAAAAGAGGATCCTAAGCTAATTACACGAAGCTCTCCATTAGGAGTTGTTGCTGCTACATTTGAATTTAAATACAAACATGATAACAGGACTGTTACAACAGCAATTAAAAGGGCTATTACAACAGAATGAATTCAAACTTTCAAACTAAAGATCTTATATTATCCAATAATTTGGTGCTGGTGTCAACTCTTTTGTGGTTACTGTTTGGAGCTTTTATTTTTTATTGCTCCATGTTTTCGCTTTGTTCATCTTGTTCTTGGTTAGCTCAAGTTGTTAGTTCTTGGTATGTGTGGTGGTGTTTGGGTTGGGTTGTTGGCTGTGTTGGTTGTCTTTTGGTTTGTTTGTTTGTATTGTTTATGGGTTTGGGTACCCCTTATACTCTTTTAGTTCAATTTTTTGCCTTTCAAAAAAAAAATTTTGAATTCATGATAAACTATTTAAAACCACCATCCATTCGTAGAAGGTTTTTTTTTTTTTTTTTTTATATATAAGCAAAAAATATTGATAAGGAAGTGCAATGGTACTCTTTTTTTCTTTTCTTTTTTTTTTACAAAAGATTTACTCTAATCCATATATAAAAACAAAAATAAAATAATAGGCTGTATGTAAATATTATCATACTGCCTCTAACATCCTCTAATTACAAAGACCAGTATGCACTTTAAGCAACCAATTTTCAACCATTCTCTATTCGTAGGAAGTCTATATTCACTACTAACACGCTTAAAAAGAAAAAAAAAAAAAAAAAAAAAAACTAATAACACGCTTAAAGTCTTATATCAAGAAAGAGTCACAAGAACAAAAAAGGAGAAAAAGGAAAAAGAAGCGTGAGGCATATTTTGTTAATTATAATTGTGTTGGAATTGAGTAAAATTTTAAATTTAAGTATAAAAATCCAGAAAAAGCAGAATAATAACACCACTTTTGAGCCCTTATCAATGTACCAAATTAGCTATATTCCATGTTCCAGCTTGGAACGAGATCAAATGATATATATATGTAGTCTGTATATGTATGTATGGATGTGTGTAAGAAAAAGATACTACACATATGTAATATGTTCATTGTAAAAATAATATTTTATATATATATATATATATATATATATAACTTAATTAAATTATTTATCAAATATTAATTAAACAAAAAGTATTTTACTAATTAATTGATATTAGTATAACTTTCTAACATATACTAGTCCCTCGTCGAAATAAGTAAAAAAATATGAAGTGGAGCTTCTGATGATAAATTGAAGTTCAACACTTATTGCATTAAAATTTCTTATTTATCCCACGTTGGACAAATTAAGACGAATTAAATGCTGAGTTTTTGTTATAAACTAGGAAGCAAATAATTAGTATCTTGAAAAGTCTTAAATGTTTTTTAATTGTTTTTGTTGTAAAGAGGGTTTATATCATATTCCCCAAAAAATAGTGTTGTTGTTGTGATGATAATAACAAGCATTGTGTTTCACAAGTTTGTCTTAGTTTCTTACCTTATGAATCTACCTTCCATGGAATCCTAACGTTTTCTTGTTGCTAATACATGTCAAAATGTCCAGACCTATGTGTTCAAGAGGCCAGCTACCTTTCCAAGACAACTGATTTTTTGTATTGCAATGTTTAGTCTTATCTCTTTTGTTATAGGATTGTTCAAGGTAAAAACTTTTAATTTCTTAAAATAAGCTTTTGTTTTTCGACATCAAACTATACATGTGTTCCTATTGAAAAATCCTTTTGCTGGAATTTATATAGGATTTACCTGACATGGAAGGTGATAAAAATTTTGGCGTCCAATCTTTGTCATTACGTTTGGGTCAGAAACGGGTATATTCCTATCAATCAATAATTCAATAGTTGTATTGTATTGTAACTTTGGTAGTACCTAACTAATCGTTGCCAGGTATTTTGGATTTGTATTTCACTTCTTCAAATGACTTATGGAGTTGCCATTGTGGCGGGAGCAACATCTCCTTTCCTATGGAGCAAAATTTTCACGGTAATGTGCATTTTTTAAATGTGTGTGCACTATATAATATATATCCTTTCTCCCTCTTAAGTAGTTATAATTTTTGTATGTCTGGAATGAGGAATAGGAGTGTGATTTTAATTAACATAGTTATTGAAATTGTGAGTTTCCAATAAGAGTTTATCTGCAATCCTATCTATACTCCTTCCTTCTTACTGGAGTATGTTACATCTTTATTGTATAGCGATGTAGTTGATAACTTGATTTTATCAAATTTGGCAATTGTTTGTTTTCTCTCAACCACGCGGTGTCGGGGTTCGAATCCTTCTCAAAGAAAAAGTGGCTCTTTCAAGGAGGCATCAATTCTGGAGATAGCTTAGGCTATTCCATAGATGTTCAAATTAATGCTTCTATCATTATACAGATTGATAACAATTGAATGCAAACTTATTTTATCATTTTAGCAAAGTTTGAAATTTATTCTCTCACATTCAATGTTATAGGTTCTGGGACATTCCATTCTTGCTTCAGTCCTCTGGTATAATGCTAAATCTGTAGATCTGAAGAGCAATGCTGCCCTCCAAGCCTTCTATATGTTCATCTGGAAGGTACTACCTAATTTATAAAGTATTTATCATTTGTAAATTTGATTTTTAAAGTTAATATACAAATTTCTTAATAATGAAATTAGACAATAAAACAATTATTGAAAAGAAATAGCTATATGATTACTTTCCCTTTGTATTGAGAAATAGTACTTTTTATTTCTAATGGCTTCCATTTGAAAATGTTGCAGTACATTAGATACAATGAAATTCAACTTGAAAAAAAAAATGTATTTCTTGTTTGAAAAATATTAAAAAAATAAAAAAATTTCTAAGTAGAATTATTATGTCACAATCAAATTCACATAACATGTCATTCTTTTCATACATGTTTATACTTGATAGTTTTCATTGGATGCAACATAGATAGATGGGACCAACTCAGTTTCCTTACAGACCTC
This sequence comes from Echinosophora koreensis, assembly GCA_035048595.1. Lineage (NCBI taxonomy): Eukaryota > Viridiplantae > Streptophyta > Magnoliopsida > Fabales > Fabaceae > Echinosophora > Echinosophora koreensis. The sequence continues at coordinate 7,329,567 of JAPCYP010000004.1, forward strand.
GACTTTTTAGAGCTCAGTGGTACCTAGCTCCTAGTGGCTGAAATTTAGGGATTATGCTGCTTAAATGGTCAAAAGAGAAAAAGAGGGGTGGTGGTGGTGCTATTTGTATTTTGATCATCAATTAAAAGTAAAACAAAAGCTTGTGAATCCTTGGAAAATTAATGATCTATTTTTATCTCGTGAAAATTTTAACACTGTCTAAAACTAGAGCAGGGCATACAAAGACTTGATACATTAAAGAGGGTCATTATACAAAACCAAAAATAAAAATAACTCGCTTAGCTTAGCTGACGCCCAGGATCATATATAACCTGAATTTAATCAAATCCAACCAACCAAATCAATTTTGATGTTACTAAAGACAATATTGTTCCTATGCAATCATATAGACTACCACTCCCTATGGTCTCTATTATAGGCAAAAAAGTCACAAGGTTTTTGTTCCAATATATAAGCAAATTTTGTTTTCTAATGACTCATTTAATGACATTATTCCCAAAATACTCTTCATTTAATACAAATTTCAATGACTCATTTAATGAAAATTGAAGTTTTAGATGAAGGATAATTTAGGTAACAAACCTACTAATTTTTTTACAAGATTCAATGAGATTAACTAACCACATTAATATATGTGTTTTATTTAATTTTTGCTTATAGTAAAAACCGGAAGGAGTATGAATTAAGCAGATTGTCACAACACTTGTCAATCAAAGTTTACCTTTCTCCCTTAAACAAAACCAAAATGTTGAAGATAATAAGAGCATCTTTATCATAGTACCTCACTTTGGAGTTCTTAAATAGGTCTCACCTTCACTCATCAAATATGTGGTGCTTGTTAAGCACATCTTCCAACAATGCAAAAAGCCACGCACTAATGCTTATGCTTTTAAGCACCTCACTATTTTGACTGATGCAGGTGCTCTAATGCATTTTAAGATCGGAAGGGAGAACTATATCAAATCCAAGTCATAAGTAAAGATCGATATTGCCAAACTTTATAAGATGTCAAACATGAAAATAGCAAATTAATGCGTCGTGGTTTATCGATGATCTTGGCAAAAAGTACACACCATTTCCTACTGTCCAGACAATACATGTCTCACATACAAATTGTGCTTTGTGGGGATACAAACCAATAAAACTTGGCCAGGAGAAGGGAAGCACTTTGGAGGAGCTAAACTTTTCCAAAAGTGTCTAAAAATAGTCACATCTAAAGAAGACAACAAGTAGTTGTTGCTACAGTTCTGTGGAAAAGAATATGTAAAATATGTAGTAAAAGAACCAGAAGTATCATAAGACCAAATCCACTCATCTCCTCTACCATTAATTAAGTTAACTGAATGCATCAAATTAGTCAAATTAAGGTAGAGATCATTCTTCCTTGAAAAAAGAGTCCTCCTCCATTTTAAAATCCATATCCATCATCATCAATCATCCTTCCACTCACCCATATCATAAATCAACGTATGTTTATCAGTTGAAACAAGAAATAATCTAGGAAAAATCTTCTTAAGACTAACACCCTCAATCCACACATCATCCTAAAACATGATACAATTACCTTCACCTAATCTCTTCTTCATTCTCCTTCGAAACTAACCAATGTTACATATGTCTCTCACCCAACAGATCAAATTTATTGGGTTCCAACCCCTGCTTAAGTCAAGGGCAGTGGACCAATCATTCCCGTATATTGATCTAAACACAAAACATCAAAAAGCTTTTGGTTCCTTCTATTGTCTCCGTCTCCATTTTGCTAAAAGACTTTTATTAGATCGTCCTATATACATCTGCCCAACTAACCCATGCGATTTTTATCCTCTCCTCACCCTATCCCCACAAAAAATCTCTCTAAATTTGAGAAAGAATATTAGCTACCTTTTTGGCATCTCGATTAAAGAAAGAAAATAAATTGGGAGACAAAACGATACTAACTTAACAAGAGTAACCTTTCCTCCCAATGATAGAAACTTACTTTTCCAAGGGGAGAGACTTCTCCTCATGATATCAATAATTGGCTACCATGTTTAAAGTATTCTTGTATTGGCCCCAAATCCCCAATAAGGAGGCCTAAATATTTAAAAGGTAAATAACCCACTTTACAATCAAGAAACTCTGAAGCAGAAGATAGAAACTCATCGTCTATATTAATCCCAATTAAGCTGCTCTTATGAGGAAATGAATTTACATCCTTGAAACTAACTCAAAATGTCTCAGGATTGTTTTTCAAAGTCCATAGGTTTTGTGAGGTTGCATTCCCAACTAATAAAGTATCGTCCGTATATTGTAAATGTGAGATTTCAACCTGAGGCCTATTCTAATATTAAACTAGAAAACTTATTAATGACAACATTACACAGAAGACCACTTAGACCTTGTGCTACCATCAAAAGAAGGAAAGAAGCTAATGCATCTCCTTGCCCAAGACCTTATGTAACTCTACTTCATCAGTCAGACTTACATTATATAATGAGAATTAAATTTTTTCCTGAAAAGATGCAAGCTCTAATCTAGGATTTTCATTTATCATATTAAAACCAAGTCTCTCCATCATACAACCAAGAAAATTCAACCCCAATCAACCAAATCATAATTTTTTTTAAATCCAGCCACTTTTAAAATTATACTATCCTTCCCACACTTTTTTTGCTGAATCTACAACCTCATTAATTATAATAGCACCATCCAGTATTTGTTTATTCGGCATAAGGATATGGTGGAAATTACGAACTTTATAAGGATTCAGAGATTTAGGAATAAGGGCCATAAAAGATGAAGTAAGACCTACGGGCAATTTAGCTCCATATGTCACTTTTGAGTAAATCCCATAACCTGTTTATAAAACTAAAGTTGAACTCATTTGGACCGGGACTCTTATTCCCAACTTCAGATAACTTCTTCAAGATCTTCCATATAAATGAATTTGAACTCCTATCAATATCCCATTCAACATTTTCTTAAAAGCTATACCATCCAGCATTGGGCGCAACCAATTTTACTTCATAAAATAACCGAGCAAAGTGGTTCTTCACTACATCCTTCACTTCTTCAATACCCTCATACCACCCTCATAATTCTCAAATCCAGCCTGACCATAAAATTGAATAATTGCTATTTTTTGTTTTTTTATTTTTATTTTTATGGACAAAGATGTATATTTATAGAAGAGTACTAGATGTACTCACAGAAGTAACAAGGTAATCACAGAGTTCACTAGCATTCTTGGTCCGTGTTGTAACTGTATGGAAACAATTGCTAGTTTATCTCGTTGCCAATGACATTTATTTTGGTGTTGATGACAATTTTCTTGTGGCAGCTATTTGGTGCAGAGTACTTCCTGGTACCTTTATTTAGATGAGGATGCAATTGCATTGCTGTCGACTAAAGAAATGTGCTGCCTTCATCACATGCCAGCTTCATGTCTGTACTATTCGTCTAAATTGATAAAAGTATTAAATGAAAATTTATTTACGTAGAGTTTGAGTTTGGAATTTGAAGTTTCTTCCATTGGTTTGGTGTATTCAATGCTTTCTAAATATTTGACATGGTTGATTTATTGAGTGAAGTGTGGAGTTATTAACTATTGAAAGCTAATTAATTACTACCTCCGGTCCATATTATAAAAAACAAATGAATTCATTTTTGGTCCAAAATATTATAAACATGCATCAATTCACATATTTTAAATACTATTTTCCAATATTACCCTTATTTATAATATGATTAATATATACGAGATATATCAATTTTCCATGCAAATGAGTTGGTTCATCAATATTGAATATTGAAACTGATAAAATTAGAATGGGTATATTTGGAAATCTATATGAGTATTAATTACAATTATCTTATTTCAAAACTTTTCCTTGGTCTCTGTGAATTTGGGTTTTGTCTCTTATAATATAGACCAGAGGTTATGTTCGACATTTTAAATCGTATACGAAAATTTCATGGAATCCATATTTGAGATTTATTACAGAATAATATGCTTTTTAAATAATATTAAATACAATATTGTATACGGTAGTTTTTATAATTGATAAGCTTTATAAATGTTTGATTTCTTATACACGAAGAAAGGGTAATTATTTAATACTCAATGGATAACTTCTTTATTTAACTCCAATGAAGTGAGCTATATATTAGTTTAAACTAGGAAAGCAAGAGTGTGCATATTTTCATATACTCACTTTACATTCAAGCTATTTTAGAAGAACTTTTTTCTGATCCAAATTATATATATATATATATATATATATATATAGACACACGGTCCAATTTTCAAAACGTTTTGGTCAGCAACCCAAAGATACAGAGGCCCATGGACCCAAACCAAAAAAAAACAATAAAGTTAGTTGAACAAACATGCAATTTGTTTGGACTAGCAACTTGTGACACCCTCTACCCTGCAAGCATTCAAAAGTGATAACACATATATAAAAGAGAGAGAACACATGCAAATATATATAATTATCAAAACCGGACAGAGACTACCATATTGTAACATAAGGCGGAAATAACTAAAAGATGTTTATAAAGGAAACATAACATAACTGAAACATAAACGAACACAACCCCGATGTCATACTACAGAGCTGGTATAATAAATCCGATAAACAACTCGGATACAACTGGAAACAAACTAAACAACTACTGAAAGCGGGAAATCCCATCTACGAGTCGTGGCTCCTCAGAGTCACTCATCAACTGGCTGCACATTGACCTCTGCATAAACGTTATATGCCACAAACAAGAAACATAGAGAAATGGAGTAAGAAACATATATATGAATATAACGGCAAGAAAGTAGTTTGCAAGACGAGCATACATCAAACAAGCATGTTATATCAAATAGCAATATCATAACAATCATCATCATATAACGTGTATGCTATGCAATACAGTTCTGCTCCACTCCTCTACTTTGCACTTGGATCCCAACTAACTCAGGATGCCAACTTTGGGTTTACATTTCCACATTGGCCAATAAGCACCAACGCCGGGGCAATCCACCAAACCAGGGGTGGACCCCTAGGACAGTCGACACATCTTATTCTTGGATTCACCACCACGATGTATACTTGATTCCCTTTCGGACGAATCTCGCGGACGGCCAGATTGTCTTACTCTCGGACGATCTCCCCTATGTTGCACAACCTCCAATCAACATCTCCGATGCGTGAATGCATGACAAACAACACACAACCACAACTACCACCTCCGCTTGGGCCCATAGGCTACCCAAGTTTTATCATCATCAACACCTCGACCACTAGGCTATCGAGGATTATCGTTTAACGTTCAACGTTAAGTCTTTTAAGCATTAACAACACTCTGGCCATTAAGCAACAGAGCTCAACACCTTGACCATCAAGCATCAAGGTCCCCTTGGAGCGAACACTAGGCTACCAAGGTATAACATCTTATCACTTGGAGCGAACACTAGGCTACCAAGGTTCAACATCTTAACACTACTAGGCTACCAAGGTACAACATCTTATCACTTGTCTTTGGTCTTCATGTTCCGTTGGTATCTTATTAAGTCTTTTAAGCGTTTGGTGTGAAAACCCCTATTTCAACATTCTGGTTTCTATTCTAGTCAGGTGAGCATGGGAGTGCTCACCCTCAACACGGGTGTGCTAGACCTGCAGGCATGCACGGTCGTGCTGCCTGTTAAGCACGGGCGTGCTCAAGTGCTCGCCCTGTTCTGGATTTCAAACTGGAGCACGTGCGTGCTCCCTGTTAAGCACGACCATGCTCAATGAAGCATGGCCGTACTGATCTGGGCATAAAGGGTCAAGAACCCTTTCCCAAATCCTTGGGACAGTTCACAGATTCAACCTATTGGCTCTTACTAATCCATTGATCATAGCTTCATTAATCTTAACTACTCTTCATTAATATTCATGTCTTATCATCATGGGGAATTAATCCTTTAATTATAACTTCGTTATTAATGTTCCTAGAACACTCACTAATCAATCCTAGGGTCTTTAACTAAGCCCTATGAACATAACTTTATCTCTCACACTATATTCATGTATTATGAATGTAACATCCCGGGTTTTAGGGTTTTGTTTTATGGAAGAGGAACATGTTTAAGACTTGGATTACATAGTTTAGATGTTGTTTGATGCATAGAGACATTTGCATGGCAAGTACGCAGTCTTTTCGAGTGAGTTTGAACGTAGGAACAAAGATAGGGTTTCCCGGTTAGCGTCTTTGAGACATCTGAGTGTGAAATAAGAATATTGGAGTTAGAGATGAGATTAGGAATTTTTTATGGTTGGAGATTGTTTATTAGGTCCTAATGAGCTTATATCTCAAATTTGAGGTCAATCGGACGTCGAACGGACCTCGAACGTAGAGAGTTGACTTTCTGGTCAAAAAGTCAATGCTCAAGCGTGGGTGTATCCACGCTCAAGCGCCCGAGTCAACAGACAGGGCCATGCGTTGACCTGCCACGTGTCACCAGGGCTGATGTGGCACTCCAGGAATGGTTGCATGGCGCGATGGCTTTCCACGCTCAAGCGTGGATTGTTTCACGCTCAAGCGTCACGCTCAAGCGTGGAAATTCTCACGCTTGAGCGTGGGGACGTGTTTCAGCAAAAAATAAAAGGACTTAAGTGAACCAAGTTCACTTAAGTCCAAGAGACAAAATAGAGAGCAGCAAGCTGAGAAAAGACAGAGGCAGAAAGGGTGAGCAAGAGAGAAATTAGAGAGAGAGGGAGAGAAAGCTAGAGAGAGAGAGATAGAGAATGGGAGAGGAGAGAACCCTAAACCACCATTGTTGAGAGCTTTGAAGCTGGAACAGCTTCTGTAAATCCGTCACCACACCTTATTCCACCGTTAGATCGTGTTGAAATTTCGTGGAGAGGTTATAGGTTGGTAGTTATTCATATCCAACGGTTGAATTTTCTGAGAAATCCTCAGAGAGTGAGTTATGTAACTCAGAAGAAGGAGAGCAACTCAACTCGCGTAGCTCCTGACCAGTCACCTTGGGAGGTTTGATCCAGACTCGTTCACCGTTGGATCGGGCTGAAAGTTTTGGAGAAGGTAAAGGAAAGGTAGTTCTTTAAAATCAACGGTCAAATTGTTAAACAGAGGTCTATATGTTGAGATATTGAGCCCGAACAGTGGCGAGTGCACCATTGATACTGCAGTTTTTGAGTTCCTTACATTGTGCCTTTCGTAATGTGATGCTTAGGTGATTTTTCGGAGGCTCGGAGGCTCTGTTTCTGGTCGAGGCAGAATCGAGGAGTTCGAGGACGTCTCGTTTTAGTTCGTGTCGTCGTGTTACGTCTAGTGTGGGCGACTTTCAGGTGGGGGAAAGAAACCATTTAACGTCGGAAACGGCGCAGTTACATTTAGTTCGATAATGGCGTAGGGCAACCTAAACCCTACTCGAGAGCGAGTAACGGACAATGTCCATGTCACATTGGGGACTACTTAGTGGTACCAATGATGATATTGAAATTGTGCGTTTATCGTCGTTACGATAAAAATATATTATTTTGTTATTTTATGACTGGCTGTTGTGACTGCTTGGATTGATTGCGTTATTATGATGATTGATGACTGATAATGAGTGTTGGTATTTCTTATTAAAATTATTATTATCATTTTTATTATTATTAAAATTATTGTTGTTATTATTATTATTATTATATATTGGATATGATGCCATGATTAATATGATGATTTGATGGAATGATGTTATGATGCCATGAGTGTAATGATTATGAGTAGAGTTTGAATAAGTGATGAGATATGATGAGCATTGATGATGTATTGGGGAAATCATACTTTATGTGTTAGTAGTGCCTAACCGAGATGATTGATGTTATATGATGATGAGACTTTATTGAGGTTATTTATGAGGTGATGATGAGCGGTTAGGGCACTAGGGGATGACCTGAAACATGGTCTGTGATATGTGGACCTGAAACATGGTCGTTTTGTGGACCTGAAACATGGTCGTTGGGGTCTATTCCTCGGAGGGAGAATTCCCGGGGTCTAGGCTAACGGCGGACCGTCCCAGACATGATTTCATTTTAGTTGCAACTGTAGTTCATGCGTTGCATGAGCACCCTGGCCGGGGTCCAGAGGTGTGCACCGGTTGTGTAGCTATAGTGCCATTGCTTTGCATGGGCACCCTCCAGCCGCGGACGAGGGTGTGCGCCGGGGCCTCTGGGACGTGTCGATTGTTGTGATATCCGGATATGGCCGACTACCTGAGAAGATTCATATAGCATTTGCATTGCATCATAATGGGGGTAGAGGAAAGACCCTAGATGTGGATTGAAGATGTTTGTGTTATATATATATAAACTATATTTTGGGAGATGGATGTATATCGTGCTATTATAGAATTAAATGTCGCTAAAACCCTTTCCACGTTGGATGTTATATGGATTCTTATCCCCTTTTTCCTTTGTGGTATTGGTATATGTATGTTTTGTATCTCAGATCCAGACCTAGTAGATGGTGCATTGGGATCACCCCTGGATGACCTAGGACGCGGGGTTTCCCCTCACAGGGAAATTTGAGTTTGAGTTCGTGGACCCTAACGGGTGGCTAGTGGACCCGGCCACTCATTTTGCTGTATATACGGGTCCTACGTCCATTACTTCCAGATTCGAGCAGGGAACCCCTATGGGTGTTGTAGGCACTTTCTGTGCTGGCATGACTCTTCCCTTACCGATGGGGCAGCCGGAGGACCAGTTACCGCCGATGCCTGGCATGGCCCCCATCCCTTTCATGGTGCCCCTTTCAGGCACTTGTACCAGGGTTTGAGCCGCTCACCTGCACCAGCACCAAAGCCAGTGTGGGCTTCAGCACACGAGGATGATCCGATGGCACCTGTTTGGGACCAGATACCCATTCCCGAGGTACCCGCACCTCCAGAGGTCCGAGTCACTGCTTCAGAGTCTTCTCGTGTTTCTTCCAGACGGTTACCTCCTAGAGACAGCAGGATATATCGGCGGTTTTTCCAGAGATAGTCAGGCAGGAGCCCTTCCAGTGGGAGCAGAGGACTGTCTGGGCCATCCGGACCACGGGATGTTGGCGAGGGTGGTAGTACATGATGGCTCAGGTCAGTGCCATCAGTCTAGGTGTGAGTGAGGATTTTCATGTACTTTTGAGAGGGGACTGGGTGTGGAGAGTATGTGAGACATCTTCCTGTTGCCATTTGATGTATTTTGATTATGTTTTTAGTGTGTACTTATTGGGGTCCTACGGATGGGATTCCCTTGATAGTACTGTGGCAGGAAAGGATGTATATATTTGTATATATATATATGTGATGTATGTTGATGTATCTGCATGTTAACTATTTACATCTTAAGTTTTAATTTTTCGTTGTTTTAAGTATAACCGCTTATCGCTAATAACACGATTAAGTTTTAAATATTTTGGGTTTTTCTTTAATGGGACGTCGGGGCGTCTCAATGAACAACTGGGGCAACATCCCTTAATTATCATCGTTAACTTATTTTAACGTCTTAACATCATTGTTGGCATTAGCATTCTCAACAATCAACACTCATAAAGAGCACAACACAACAACAACCAATAACATCATACTCATCATAATCATGGCATCACAACATCAACATATTTATAACAAACGACATCAATCAATAATAACAGTCATGCTAGTCATCAACATCATAATAGTTAAGCATCATATAACAAATAGGCATAAGGCATATAGACATGTTATCAAAGGAAAGGGTCATGGGTAACCCTTCGTCTTACGCTACCCCCAAGCCTATATACTCATACTATTCCTTCTCCCCATACCTGGTATGAAGATTCCCAAATGATAACGTTGATAAACTAGACACATTCCCTCGAGCGGCTCGATGAGTTCCCTAAGCCTTGGCCAAACAAAAAGAAGACAACCAATTAGTCTCTAGATCTAATAATAGAAAAGAGACTAAGAGAGAGGGAAGACAACGTTAACTCAAACTATACTAGCGCATTACTTCTCTCCCAAAACTAGAGCAAGGACACCAAGAACTTCAAGGGGTTCAAGGGAAGAAAGATGGAAGAGGTTTCTGCCACACTAGGATTGCCTAATGTGCCAAAATAGGGTTTCACACGAAAACCCTCACGCTGCTTGTAACATCCCGATTTTTCGTTGTTTTCTAATATCAGAAATTCATATAAATACGTTTATATTTTTATCTGAGACCTAGAAAATTATTTTAATTAAACCAAAACCTTATTTACACTCTACTTTACCATAGAGAGTGTCTGTGAATTTCACTGACAGTATATTTATACTGCTCAGAAAACCTAATTTTGACTCATGAACGAAAAACTTAAGGTTTTTATTTAATTTCTTACGATTTTGGTTATTTTGAAATATTTCACTAAAAAGTGAAATATTATATTTTATCCGGGTGTCATATTGAATCGGGGAAGCAACGGAGCAGATTACGGGATTTCCGGGATCCGCTAACGGATAATATCAATGAGTCACACATGATGAGTCACCATGTGAATGCATTAATGGTGCACATGGCATTATGATGACAATCTACAAGGAAATTGTACTTAGGTCCTTAATCTTTCATAATTTACAAATTGGTCCTTAATTGATTTTGCACTTTGGTCCTTAAGTGGCAAAGTTTTCTTGCACTTCAATCCCTCCCATTTCAGCCCAAGGCTGTAGCCCACACCCTATAAATACACCCTCCCACACTTCTTTTATTTCCTATTTCACTTTTGCAACATAAACACTTAGAACACATAAGCTTAACCTTTGATCTTTGCTTGGATTTGATCATTTCACTTGTTTTTCTTCAATCTTCAAGAGGTAACTTCTTTAGTCTTTTGATCATCTAAGTCTTGTTCTTCATTTATTTTGCAAGTTTACGCCATGATCATCACTTTTAAATTCCTAGATCTAGAATCTTTGAAAATCTCTAAGAAATCATAGAAAAATCCTAAAAATATGAAACCAATTCTATGTTCTTATTATCACCTCTATAATCATAATCCAAGAGTTTGCTGCAAACAAAGTTTTCCTCCCTATTTTTCTCTCTAAGGCCGAAACTATGCATGTGAGGGTGGAGGAACTTTTGTTCATTTCTTTTAAAAATGATCTTGTAATTCATCCTTCTAGTATGTAACTGTTGAATCCAAGTTCTTGTATCAAACCAAAATTTCTTGGTCGAACCTACCCCTAAGTGGGTGAGGAAAGAGTTTGTTTTAAACTTTGAAAACAAGTGTTGATCTATGATCTCTAGTCCATTCTTTTGTTGATTCAAGTGATTAGAGGATCAAAACATACTCTAACCCATATTTTTGGTTGGTGGCCGAAACCCTTAACCTTGGGTTTAAGATGATTTTGTTTCAAGTTTTGTTAAGTAAGCTTTGTTTATGCCTTAATCTTTCTTAAGGATCATTAATCCGTGAGTAGAGAAATTTTAAACATCCCTAGCCTAATTAACCTAAGAAGGCCGAAACATAGCTATAGGGATTAGATGGATTTTGTGGTTTCATTTGTCGATTTAGATTTGATTTGTTGTGAAGGACAAGTATTGTTTGTCGTTGTGAGTTCGTGGAGGAATCAGGATTCTTAGAAGAAATTCACAGAGGAATCTGTAACTTCAAGAGGTAAGGGGAGTTTACCTAAGGGATTTTTCCCGACAATTATATGTGTGATCTATTATGTGACTTGTATTACTTGATTGAGGGTTGTGGTGTTTGTTTATCTACGGTTAATTATTTATTTGCAGTTATGTATTACAATGTTTTGATGCATGATCTACCTGGGTTAATTGTTATGATATTGTTGATGAATCATTGGTGCTATTTGTGAATTGGAAAAGCCTGACAGTGGTCAGTGCTCAATTAGTAATGAGGTTCAAAGTGTTAAAAAGTTTTTATGGGATAATGAATTTTAATTGATGAGAAATAGTAATATAATATTACTTAGGTTTTTGGTTGGTTGAAAATGAGAAAAAATTGAAAATATCATCATTTTAATGATTTATCGGTGTAAGAGTGAACTATGAGTTACAGTGAGGACGTAACCATGAAATTATTTTTGTACTATTAATTTTTAGGTGGATAAATCAAATATATTATAAAAAGTTATTTTATGAAATTAATCTTCGAAAATAACTTAATTATGATTTTAGAAAATTATTTAAATGGAAAAGAGCAAGTTTTGACTTAAAACGTTTTTTAAATGCGAAAAGACAATGAATTCTGAAAATATTTACGGAACGCATTCTTAAAAACAGCAGTAATAATTCACACATGAATTTAGTTTTAAGATCATTTTTTTAAGAACTAGAGTTTGAGAAAGATTTTCAAAAGAAAGAAAATGAGTTTCTTAGTGATTTGATAAAGGAATTTATGGTAGAAATGATTTTACGAAGATTAGACGTTATTTCGGGAAAAAGGGTTTCCAAAAGAAAATGAATTTCAATATGGTTTGACGTTTTATAACAGAGTTACAACAGAAAGGATCTTCTGTAAGCGAATTTTGTAAAACGATTTATTTGTTAATGATATCTTGACGATATTCATGTCATGATTTATTTGTTAGTCATGATATCTGGATGATATTCATATTATAGTTTATTTGTTAGTCATGACATCTGAATGATATTCATGTTATAGTTTATTTGTTAGTCATGACATCTTGAGGATATTCATGTTATAGTTTATTTGTTAGTCATGATATCTTGAGGATATTCATGTTATACTGTGTTTAGTAATCATGATATCTTAATGATCTTCATGTCTTGATGTATCTGTTAGTCATGGTATCTTGATGATATTCATGTTTCAGAGTTGACCATTGTGCCTTAATGGTCAATGTGCCATTTAGAGTTGACCATCGTGCCTTAATGGTCAATGTGCCATTTAGAGTTGACCATCGTGCCGGGATATTTGGGCGATGTGCCATTTGTTTTGTTGACCATTGTGCCGGGAGTTCAGATAATGTGCCATTATGTTGTTGACCATTGTACCAAGAGTTTGGACAATGTGCCATTCAAGAGCATGATCAACTCATTTATTTGGTGAGTGAATCTCGGGGAGATTAGATGTAAGGTTAGATGTTGAACTGTATAGTGTCATTAATCTCTTTTATAAAGGACAATGACTGCTTGGGGATGAAACCCATTGGTAAATTACTTGTTATTCTGAGAAGTTTATGCTGTATGACTTTATATGACTACATGTTGTTTTGTGTGTCACGCATGTAGTTATCGTGCTTATATCCATATTTTGGTGTCTCACCCTTACAATATATCAGGTTTTACTCGTTTCCGCCGTTGTACCTTGGTACTGGCAGTAGATGATATGGAGGAAGTCTTAACTTCAATCGGGGATACTAATCTTGATCCTTGTAGAGGTTGGTAATAGTGGTGAGAACTACAGATTTCTTCCGGTCGATGTTTTGTAGAGTGACCAACTCAGGATTCTTCTTTGTGTTGTATAATTCTTTCTGAGTAAATAGGTGTATTGGTTTCAGAAGCTCTTGGTATGATTGGCAATTTTAGTATGAAAAACAATTTCAAGAATGCTTATATGTTGTGGTGGTCGAATTATGAACAAACCCAATTTATGTGTATTGTTTAGCTTAATGTGATTTTTACTTTGCTGTTAGGTGTATCACTTTGCTGAAGTATTCAAAAACAAAATTTTTTACACCTGAGTTTTCTGACCTAAAGTAAATAAATTTTCAGAAAGCAACCAGCAAATTAATTTTTGATTTATTTCCGCACGTGTTTACGAGGTAATGCCCAAGGGGGGTGTTACACTGCTGCCTCCAATTTAAAGACCTAGTCCTGAGCATGGTCGTGCTCCTTGCTGAGCACGGGCGTGCTCACTTAGCATCAGCGAGACGCGGTCCTGCGCGGAGCACAGTCGTGCTCCCTAATAAGCACGATCGTGCTTGTGACTCAGACAGTCACAAGATGCGCCTAACAAGCATGGGCGTGCTGGACATGAGCATGGTCGTGCTCATGTACCAGAAAGGGATTTTAAGCCTAGAAATCCTACTTAGCCCTCCAACAACAACACTAAGTTAAGCCCTAAGGCTTAACCAAACAAACAAGGCACTCACAGAAGCACTTAACTAAAAATAGGGTGTTACACAACTGATTTCATTTCATAGGATAGAAATCATGTATCTCATCTACTTTTCTCTTCCCGTTCCATTATTACCAACTAAGAAAAATGTTTTGATGTGTAACACCCCGGTTTTTACTGTTCTTCAATAACAATAAATATACATGTTTATATTATTTTAATTTGAAAGATTAATTTTCTGGATGTTTAACTTTGTTTATTTTAAGGGGTTAGTTTGAGTAATTTTAATTACTCATTTTAGAACTATTTTATTAAGTGTGTCAGCATTGCCTTATTTTAGTATAAGTACATTTACTAGACAATAATGTTATGTTATTGTCACTATTAGTATTTGTTTAGAAAAATATTTTAAATGATATGATTGAAAGAAAATTATTTTCATATTTCACTCTATTTATTTTTAGATTTGAAAATAAATTGGTTTGACATTAATCGGAGATTAAATGTTGGACCGTGGATTTTCTTAGTTGATCAATTCAACTATCAATCTCTACTTTATTTCAAATTTTCAAAACATATATTTGTCACCTTTTATTTTTAGATTCAAAAACTAAAAACGCATTTATTTTTAGGCTTAATATTTATCACTCATTTTGTACCTACACCCCAAAACACTCTTTTCTTTCTTTCATTTTTCCTTTCTTCTTCAACATCACAACATAACCCTCTTCATACAAACTCATCTCCTTCCTCCTCCTTCTCTCCAAAGGAACACTGCCGTCCAGCCACCGTCACAGACCGAGCACGCCGCCCCTGGGAGCATCTCCGACAGCCGCGATGTGACACCCTAACCTTGGTCATCACATGGTTACCCGTTGCAGAAAATAAAATCATAGATTCTATTTGCTGGTTGCTTTCGGAAAATATTAATTTCTCAACGTGAATCTCTTCAAAATATGGTAATAAAATTTTTTCTTTTCAACATCGTCACAACAACGCTCACATAATCATAACCATACTTAGATATATATATATATATATATATATATATAAGTCATACAGCTATACTGCCTCGTATGTTTCACACTTAAACATTTATAATGAAAAGATTATTCCCAAAACATAACTTAACTTAAACCTAAGCTGGTCAGACACTACGACAAAAGAAGCAACATCAGCATGCCCCGGACTAAACATTCTTCTTCTTGTAGACGCCATAGTCCTTAAGAGGTTCATCTGAATTCCACCACATAGAACCCAGAAGAGAAACCACAAATAAACATGCAAGAGTGAGAAACCGACATATGGACATAACGCGATAGCCACATGCACGACACAACAAAAAAAACACATATACGTACCCATATACATATTTGCGATCTCATAAACATTAACATCAAAGCATAATGGGTTTCACACCCCAAACAACATCTTTTTGAAAATATACATGAACACTTCATATACATCATCTAACATTTTCACTTAATCTCATGAGATATCCCGACCTCGTGTTTGAGTTGATCAGACTCCCGGCACGTAGCCACAGACATATAGTCACAGGCCCACGTCTGAAACACATCGCACACTGTCCAACATTGTGGCACAGTGATGACATCGTGAATGGGGTTCCATTGTCCGTCCGGCACAATGAAAACTTCAGGGCATGAAATACCTAATGCCGCAAGGTAATCATATATCGTATTGTGGCATGTCTGCCAAATGCATGCTCGAAAACATATTTTTTTCAACACTGCTCTTTGTGTTATATCTTTCCTTGGCAAAGCTCAACAGTTTTAGACCAAATATCGTTTTAACATCTTTAAAATCATTCATTAACAACACAGGACCTCAAAGTTCGAGTGCTCAATCACGAAACCCTAGACTGATGCATCAGGCTTAGGTTCGTGGTAATAGAAAACATCTCAAAAGGTTTTATCTCTTTTAGGTAGCTATCCAGTCTACCACACACCGAACCTTAATATCCCGACGTCTCGGTTATGAAGTTCAAACTTCTTTAAAACAGTTTCAACTTAAAACTTGATTTTGGAAAATTTATTAAATGGGAAGATTTCTATCATAAAACACCGGTTACCGAAAAACACCATTTTCAGAAAAGAGATTCACAGAGATTTGAAGTTCATCAAAAATACACGTTGCCATTTCTAACATACTTGCCGTCGTCGATTTTCCAAATTGCTGTCGTTAAGTCATTTTAAAGTATTTTAAGGTAAAACTTAGTTTTTTTCCGCTTAAACAATTTTCTAAATTCACGATTAATTTATTTTCGCAGATTAATTTCATAAAATATCTTTTTATAATATTGCGGAATATCTTATGTCAAAATTAGCAGTAGTAAAATAATTTCACGGTTGCGCCCTCTCTACGACCCATAAATCACTTTTTTATAAATAAATCATTAAAATAATAACATTTCTCAAATACTTATTATTTCTCCCAAATAATATTTTCCACAAACATTATATCCCAATATTTCCCATAAAACATTGAATATAATATCCATCGCTTATTAAAGCTTTTATCTCATTAATCGGTTGTGTACTGACCACTGTCAGGCCTCACAAACAACATTCAACATCATCATCATAATTACAAATCATGCATCACAATAATATAATATACAACTGCAGATAATTAAATCAATTAAAAGCAGATAAACAACCGAAACACAAATAAACCACTTACAGCTATAAACACATAGCTCAGTAAAATAAACCAGAAAACACCACAGCCACATAGATAAACATATATGGACCACAAACAAATTACACATGGCCATCCGAATAATCCCTCAAGTAACCCCTCTTACCTCTCGGAGCTCCTCCATGAAATAAAAGAATTCAATCTGAAGCCGGAAACTCACGTACACCGCTTTATAATTAACCTTCAACAATACAACCAAACAATCCCTTAATCAAACAATTAAAACATCACTAAATACACCTATATAGGTCACGGCCTAATAGGATCAAATGACTAAACAAAATCCAAAATTGTTTAAGTCATGGATTAAGGATTCTAAGGTACTTAAGACAAAGGATTAAGACTAAACAACAAAGATTAGAATCAAAACCATCCTAACCCTCTAAATGGTAGATTCGGCCAAGACATGTCCATGAGGCTAGTGTTTTTAGTTTAATGAACCAACTAGGATTCAACAAGTATACAAGTATGTATGATGAAAGACATGATCATACATCAAAAGCAAGAACAAAAACTCCATCCATCCTTTCCTCTAGGATTCGGCCAAGATGGGTTTCAAGGGAAGAAAATTTTTGATCATCACATGCTCTTAGATACAGATAATATACATGATTATAAGAACATAGGAAGTGGTTTCAACATCATAGGATTTTTCTAGAATTTGTTATGGATTTTCAAAGTTCTAGATCTAGAAATAGGAAAATATGATTCATGGCATAAACATGAGAAAAAATTGAATATTAAAGCTTAGATGATTAAGGAGTTGAGCTTTTACCTCTTGAAGATTGAAAACATGAAGAAAATGATCAACCAACACTTATATAAAATCTGGACAGTTTGAGGGTGTGTTGGTTTTGTGAGTATATCTCATGATATACTCATCCAAAAATTACAAAATTTGGCTTATTGGAAAGATAAGAAGAAACGGAACAACTTGGATGTTGAAGGTTTCATTTGATTCGGATCATAACAGGGGTAAAAATAGGCTTCTTTCTGCTGTCTCGCATGGATCTGAGGATTCTGGGCAGTTTCTGTATTTTGATCATAACTCTCAATATACTCATCCGTTTTTGATGATCTTTATCTCGTTGGAAATAAGAGATAAATAGAAACAACTTTCATGTTGAGAGTTATTCGAGTTTCAGAAACAAAGATGGTCATAATTTCGGTGCAAGTTCGGTCAGTTTAGGACATCCATGGGTGTTCATAATGTCTAAGTGAAAAAAATGACAACTTGATGATGATAAATAGTAAGGAGGTCCTTGAACATGTGGGTGAGGATTGTTGAAGGTGTGGCTGATTTTAGGCCACAAGAATTAACCGGGGTTCCTTAACCATGGTTAAAATTTAACTCGACGTTGGTTAGGTTAACTTAGGGGCTTTTCGGTCATTTCACTTGAAAATTCCAGATCAATAAAATTTGAGGCAGGACTCCTTGTCCTCTCTGCTATATCAACCTCTCCTAATACCTCTTCTCCAAAATCGACTCCGTTGTCTCTCAACTTATCCCTGGACTTAGGTTTTACGCGTTTTCTTTAGAGATTACGCTCGAATAAAATAGTATTATTTCATTGCTAACGAATTTTTCCAAAATATGAAAAATCGTTCAGGGCGAAATATAAAACCTAATAGTTTCGTTCACGAGTCGAAATTATGATTCCTGACCAGTAAAATCTAACTATCAGTGAAAATACAGAAAACACAGACCGGTTTCCGTCTGAATTTTCATCCCAAAATTTCCCCATAACCTTATGAAAATAAGTATGATAGGGAAATGACTTTAGTTTATCCAAAGTCATTTTCTAAATCTCGGATAAAAATATAATCATTTATATAATTATTACCGATATTAGAAAGTCGAAAATCGGGGTGTTACACGCGAAACAGCGAGCGCGCGTTCGACGCCAAGCTCCACCGCCGGACCTCCATTTCTGCTCACATAGATAGTGGAGAAGACGACCACGAGTTCTAGAAAGTCGTCCCTCGCGTTCTGTTTTGTACCTTCGCTGTACTGTCGCCGTTCGTCGCTGCTACCAGCCGCCGTCGCCATGCCGGTCCTCCCAAAACAACCACGACGCCATCTTCTCTTCATATGGGGTGAGTACTTCACCATAATCTCTTCAGGTTGAAAATCCCCCAATTTGATTTTGAAACCCATTTCTTCCTTGCATGAACTTGAACCATCATTTGTTGTATGATCAAAGCTTAGGGAGTTAAACTCATATCATTATTTTCATGAGCTTCCTAGTAGTGTGTTGTATTTGTTGTTGGAAGAGAAAAATGCAACCCAAACCCTTACCCTGTGGAGGCCGAAGCTGAGTTGGGGGACGGTTTGGTGTTTTTGCTTCATTTTCAAATTCTAACACTTGATTTAAGCTCCCTAGGACCTATGTGATCAAGCTCTAAGAGCTTAAAACAAAGTTCCCTACCCTATTTTTCATATATATAGTAGCCAAAACTTACTTCTAAGAGGATCAATAAGATTTCTTCAAATTTTAACTTGTATTGTATTGGGTTATGAAGGGTTCTTTGAGTAGTTCGCTAGTTAAGACGGTACCGAGGAAGCTGAGGCCTGTGCGTTTACTTCTGGGACAAGAAACTCAACTTCAAAGGTAAAGGGAGTTTACTTGAAGGGTTTTGGTAACTATGTGCTATTTGGTTGTTGTGTGTAAGGTTGTTGTGGTTATGTATGATGTGTGTTTTAAACTCGATGAGATAATAACTGTTTATATGGTTTAAATATATTTGTATGTCTGGATTGAATTGTTGATTTTAGGTTTGACTGAAAGCCTGACGATGGTCAAAGCTCAATGATAGTAAGAATAATGCTTTAAAAACTTGAGGGGAAAATTTGAAGTTTTGAGTTATGTAAGTGGAAGTTTTGAGGACCTAGATAACCGAAAACGTCGGGCTAGTGTTCCTATGAGAAGTACGTGGACTATTTGTCTTATATGTCACGGGTTAAAGTCCCAGTCGGCATAGTTGAATTCATTAATGTGTCGTGGGTTAAAGTCCCAGTTGACATATTTAAACCTCTGTTGTGCGTGTCATTGGTTAGAGTCCCAGTTGGCACATTGGAATCGGTTGTTTATGTGTCATGGGTTAGAGTTCCAGTTGGCAAGCTGAATCCACGTTCAATGTGTTGTGGGTTAGAGTCCCAGGTAACACATTTGAATCTCTGTTTGCTATGTTGTGGGTTAGAGTCCCAGTTAACACATTTGAATCTTTTATGTGTGTGTCGAGGGTTAGAGTCCCTAATCACATTGTTGAATATCTGTTGTGTCGTGGGTTAGAGTCCCAAGTCACACAGTTGAATCTCTGTTGTGTGTGTCATGGGTTAGAGTCCTAGGTCGCACCGTTGAATCTTTATATTGTGTGTCATGGGTTAGAGTCCCAGTTAGTACATGTGACTGCATGTCCTATGTTGAGAATGAACGATTTCGATGTCTAAGTAAGAATAGTCGTGGGAGGTAAGCCTCGACAAAGAAAGAAATGAACGAAAAGAAAAGTAAAGAGAACAAATATTAAGATTTGATGGTGGATGTTGAAGTGTCGTGTAATTTTATAAATTGCAATGACTGCCCGGTCTGAACCCAATTGTTTAGAATATCTTGTTTATTCTGAGAAATTTTGTGAAGTACATATGTGGGCATGCTGTTGTTGTTTGTGTGTCGCGCATGTTGTTATCACGATAAAACTCATATGTCGGTATCTCACCTTTGCATTATTTCTGTTTGGTTTCTATTTTTGGTATCCTGGTTTGCATGTACAGATGATGCATAGGGGTTCTCTGCCTCACTCGGAGGGATGGGTCCCGACTTTCAAAGAATGTTGATTTACTAGAATACCCATGAGGTCTTTTCTAGTAAGAGTCTCATAGTACGACCAGCTTAGTCTATCGAGTCAAGTTTAGTTTTGGAGAAGTTTCATATTTATTTGCATTATGACTTGGAGAGTCTTTTATTGGATTACTGTTATGTTTATAAATGTCTTTTAGAACGACCAGCTTAGGTTTTTGAGATATTATTGATTTATGATAGTATATGTTCATGGCTCGGAGAGCCTTTGTTTTAAATGGATTGTTTATGGCTCGGAGAGCTTTTCTTTTGGATGGAAATCTAAGATTTTCTCCTAGTCATGTATAGCTTGATGTAAATATTTTCAGAATATTACTATCTTGATGTATTTTATATGACTGGAATTTCTGGGTTGAAAATATAAATATTTTAGCAGGTGTTTTCATTCTGCGTTGTTGAAATTACAGAGGAGACTATGTCGAAATTTTTGTAAAAATTCTAGATCTTTATTCAAGTATAATGTGATTTTATTTTTGTGACGCGTGCATCACTTTTTCGAAATATTCAGAAGGAAAATTTTTACACCCGAGTTTTTCTGACTTAAAGTAAATTAATATTTCTGAAAGTAAAACCAGCAAAATTCTTTTTATTTAAGTTCCGAGACGAGTTAAGAGTTAGAAATGTAACGCCCAAGGGGGGTGTTACATTAGTGGTATCAGAGCTGGTCGAGTCTTTCGGGAAACTTGGGGAATAGGTCTGTTATGTTTTTATTGTGTGATCTCTTATTGGATCCAATTTGAATTATTTCCTTGTTGAAACAATGTATGATAAGACACAAGGATGTCTGTTCTTGATGGGTTCTGAATTGGTTAGGACCTTGTGAAAACCCATTGCTTGTATGATGGTAAATTGATTGAATTACTTCTTAGAAGTAATGTGTTTCAACACATAAGCATGCGTTTCAATTTCTAGCTGCAGATTGACTGATTTTGTCTTGTAGGTCAGTTATGGAACCAGAAGTTGGATGTGGCCGTGGCCATGGCAATAGAGGCGGTCGTGTTGGCGGTCGTGGTAATATAGGAGAAAACTATGATGGTACTAGTGGTATGGATCAAGCAGCACAAGCTTTGGCGAATGTTGCAGCTGCTATCGCACTACAAACAGTCACTATGGCTGCACAGAACCGGCAACATCAGATTAGAGCTAAGCAAGCTGCTAAGGGCAGAAGTTTGACAATTTTTAGACATTAGAGTCCGCCACAATTTCATGGGGATGTTGATCCTGAGAAGGCTGATCTGTGGATACAAGAGTTGGAGAAGATTTTTGAACTGATTCATAGCCCAGAAGGAGTCAAAGTTCCTTATGCTACTTTTCTGCTCTTGGAAGATGCCGAGTACTGGTGGAAGGGCACTAGAAAACTTCTAGAGGCGGACAACCAGGAAGTTACCTGGAATGTGTTTCGAAACATGTTTCTGGATAAGTACTTTCCTCAGAGTGCCAGAGCTGAAATGGAGCAAGAGTTTCTCCATCTGCAACAGAGAGAATTGACTGTGGGAGAATATGCGGCGAAGTTTGAATCACTCGTCCAAGTATTTCCGTTTCTTCTAAATTCAACCAGATGAGGGTTGGAAATGCAAGAGGTTTGAAGGAGGTTTACGTTATGAAATCAAGGAGTCTGTGTTACCACTTGAAATCCGCAATTTTCAAGCTTGGGTCGAAATGTGTCGGAAAGTGGAACAGGTGAGGAAAGAGAGAGACAATCGGGGTAATACTGGAGGACCATCTCGACTTAAGAATCAACATCAGAATCAAGAGGAACAATCTCAGAAGAAGCCATATTTCCGATCTCCAGGAAATAATCAGAACCAACAATCATAATGTTCCGTCGTTTCTGCGTATGGTAGTGGAAGTCAAAACAATCAGAATCAAGGTTCGGTTCGACGATGCCGCAAGTGTGGACAACCAAATCATATTATTGAAGATTGTAAGCTGAAGGGTACACTATGTTTTAAATGTGGGAAGATTGGGCACATGGTCTATAACAAAGACCGAGTTTGCTGCCAATAATTCAAAAACTGATAGACCGACGACAAAAGGGAAGAGTTTACACCATGAATGATATGGAAGCTTTACAATCCGAGGACCTCATATAAGATAGTTGCAATGTAACTGGTAATCTTCTAACTATTCCTTTTGATTCAGACGTAACACCTGCTTTTATTTCGATGGATGGTGTGAGGCAATTAAGTTTTCCTTGTTTCTTTCTTGTCATATGATTTGATTGTTTCAACTCCAGCTGCTGAACCAGTTATTGTGAATTCTATATGTTTGAACTATTCTATTGTTGTTCAGGATAGGCACTTCATTGATAAGAGAAGTTTCTTGATAAGACTTATGCTAGTCTATTTTTGGTCGGACTAGTTCCCTTTCAAATTGTTGTCTTGGTAAATTCCTTGTACTAAGAATAAATCCTCTTGAGGTTAGGAACTGTTCATCTTTTGATTTCCTAATCCGCTGGAAATTCTTGTGAAAGAAGGAACTTTATTAGAGTCATGGTTGTAAACATGTATTAGCTATGCATTTTTACACTCATGAACCTAATTGAAGAATATTTTTCCATACTGGATGTTCTGGTATCTTCCAAAATTGATGGAATTCTTCTTTATGCTTTTGTGAAAGTGAAATCAAGAGAATTTCTTTTCTTGAAAATTTCTTTATGTAATCTTTAAGATCATGTCTTATTGTAGTTTGAAAGGACTTGTCATCCTCAATCAACTTTACCCTACGTATTTTTCCAAATGTCATTGACGTGTGACCTATCTCATGAGTCATAAGGAAGGGTATCTGATTCATATCAGGATGTCTGAGTTAGTCGAGTACAGTGAAGAAGAGATAACTTGATGGTTGAGACCTTTCTTGTTAAGATGAGGGAGTCACAATGAATTTTCATTACCAATTTACCGAAGACCTCTAAGATTTTTGATTAGTTTCAAGTGATCGTGGGTAAGCTAACGAAGTTGATTTCCATAGATCTTATCATGATTTCAGACAGAATGTTACTAAAGGAATCTAGAGTAATGCTCAGATGTTTGTAGTTAAGATTGATTGTGAGTTTGAAAGTTTATAAGGAAAGTGTCTATAGTGATTTCACCTAAGTTGATTTGAAATCGAAAGAGATAATCTCGTGTTTACTACGGAAATTCAAAGTTGATGAGTTAGATGATCCTACCTTGCGTAATGTATTTTGATTTTAGCTTAGCTTACGAAGAAATTGATGTTTTAATTGGAGACTTGCAATATGTGATTTTGATATAACCTGGAAAAGTAGACTACGTTCAGAAGGGCTAAGACTACAAGTGGATACCTTGGGTAGGAAGTTGATGCCTGTTGCGGTAAAGTTAGGTTTGATATTCGTGTTAACTATGAGGGTTAGATGGGTGGAAAACCAGTTTGTCTAGTGGATCAGTAATTGAAAATCGAAGTGGTTAAGTTTTGATTTTACTCTTCATGTGGGAAGAACTAAGATAAAATGTCATGGATAGTGGAAATAATGTGGTGGTGGAAAGTTTCGAGGATGAAAGAAAACGACGTAAGAATTGATTTTGTTAGGAAGCGACTGGAAATACAACATAGAATCTTGGATAGAAACATATGTGTGTAATGTGAGAGGAATGAAAATCTTAATTTGAATCTTGGTTTTAAAAGTGAGAGTTAAGGAGGTAGAGGAAAATTTTCTAATGGACTAATATTATAGGAAGAAAATATTAAGTTTTGATTATATCTGTATGTGTGGAAGATTAAGATGAAATTGTTAAGGACAGGAAGTATAAATTGAGGATAAGCAATTTGATGTTGAGGATAATTAAAACAACGAATAAGTATGAATTTCTTTATTAAATTATGAAAGTCATCTAAGAGAAAGTGAATACGGGGAGTACAATGTAGGATCTTGGGATTAAGATGTAATTATAAGATCCTGTATAGTTTCGAGTCCCGTAATTTCGAGGACGAAATTTTTTTAAGTGGGATAGCAATGTAACACCCCGGCTTTTACTGTTCTTCAATAACAGTAAATATACATGTTTATATTATTTTAATTTGAAAGATTAATTTTCTGGATGTTTAACTTTGTTTATTTTAAGGGGTTAGTTTGAGTAATTTTAATTACTCATTTTAGAATTATTTTATTAAGTGTGTTAGCACTGCCTTATTCTAGTATAAGTACATTTACTAGACAATAATGTTATGTTATTGTCACTATTAGTATTTGTTTAGAAAAATATTTTAAATGATATGATTGAAAGAAAATTATTTTCATATTTCACTCTATTTATTTTTTGATTTGAAAAAAAATTTGTTTGACATTAATCGGAGATTAAATGTTGGACCGTGGATTTTTTTGGTTGATCAATTCAACTATCAATCTCTACTTTATTTCAAATTTTCAAAACATATATTTGTCACCTTTTATTTTTAGATTCAAAAACTAAAAACGCATTTATTTTTAGGCTTAATATTTATCACTCATTTTGTACCTACACCCCAAAACACTCTTTTCTTTCTTTCATTTTTCCTTTCTTCTTCAATATCACAACATAACCCTCTTCATACAAACTCATCTCCTTCCTCCTCCTTCTCTCCAAAGGAACACTGCCGTCCAGCCACAGTCACAGATCGAGCGCGTCGCTCCTGGGAGCGTCTCCGACAGCCGTGACTCAGCAAGCACGTTCCGACCCGGAGCTCCTCCGTTTCGCGCTGTTCGACGCCAAGCTCCACCGCCGGACCTCCATTTCTGGTCACACAGATAGTGGAGAAGACGACCACGAGTTCTAGAACGTCGTCCCTCGCGTTCTGTTTTGTTCCTCCGCTGTACCGCCGCCTTTCGTCGCTGCTACCAGCCGCCGCCACCATGCCGGTCCTCCCAAAACAACCACCACGCCATCTTCTCTTCATATTGGGTGAGTACTTCACCATAATCTTTTCTAGTTGAAAATCCCCCAATTTGATTTTGAAACCCATTTCTTCCTTGCATGAACTTGAACCATCCTTTGTTGTATGATCAAAGCTTAGGGAGTTAAACTCATATCATTATTTTCATGAGCTTCCTAATAGTGTGCTGTATTTGTTGTTGGAAGGGAAAAATGGAACCCAAACCCTTACCCTATGGAGGCCGAAGCTGAGTTGGGGGGAGGGTTTGGTGTTTTTGCTTCATTTTCAAATTCTAACACTTGATTTAAGCTCCCTCGGACCTATATGATCAAGCTCTAAGAGCTTAAGTGAAACAAAATTCCCTAGCCTATTTTTCATATAGTAGTCGAAACTTACTTCTAAGAGGATCAATAAGATTTCTTCAAATTTTAACTTGTATTGTATTGGGTAGTGAAGGGTTCTTTGAGTAGTTCGCTAGTTAAGACGGTACCGAGGAAGCTGAGGCCTGTGCATTCACTTCTGGGACAAGAAACTCAACTTCAAAGGTAAAGGGAGTTTACCTGAACGATTTTGGTAACTATGTGCTATTTGGTTGTTGTGTGTAAGGTTGTTGTGATTATGTATGATGTGTGTTTTAAACTCGATGAGATAATAACTGTTTATGTGGTTTAAATATATTTGTATTCTGGATTGAACTGTTGATTTTAGGTTTGACTGAAAGCCTGACAATGGTCAGAGCTCAATGATGTGACACCCTTCTACCCAGCATGTTAAAAGCCATTTAATTAAAAACAATTAAAGGGAAAATATGCAATTATTGGAATAAATAGAACTATTGTCCATGGGTAGAAAAGTCCCACATGAACCATTTACAACGTGGAAATGAAATCAGTTTTAAATAATAACAAAAAAAAAATAACAAACCAATAAATGTAACCCAACCCCGATGTCACATACAGAGCTGGTATAACCGTTCGGGAATAAAATCCACGGAATTACAACTGAAACTAACAACTATGCAACATAAACTAGCCCTACTATGAGTGGCGGCTAGCTCCTCAGAGTCACTCCTCTCCGGGCTGCTCGTCATCCTCTGCAATGTGCCAATTAGGCCAAACACAAACAACAAACATATATAGGGAGTAAGAATCGTATAAACATATTAGCATGGAGATAGGCAGTAAAGTAAACAGCAAGCATAGCAGCATCACATCAAACATCAACATCATCATTATGCTATGCAGTACAATGCAGTCCTACTCCGCTAAACCATCAATGCATGTGGATCCACTAAACTCGGGATGAACGACTTCGGAGTTACATATCCACATTGAGAATCTACTCAACGCCGGAGAATCTACTCCTTGGATAGCCAACGCATCAAACCAACGAATGCCTCATCACGGGGGCGCTAGGAGAATCTATTCCAACCGTGGATGGCCGGATCGCCGTACTCTAGGACGATCTCCCCTGTGTCGAACATCCCTAAACAACATCTCCGATGCAATGCGTATGCAACACAACAACAACGGCAACACCACCTCCATAACTCCAACGGAATCGACCGAAGGTAACAGCGGAATCAACCGCACCAACTTGCCTCGCGGAATCTACCTGAGGACTTAAGCGGAATCAACCGCAGTACCTGGGGTAAACTCTCAGCCACCAAGGTACGTAACAACAACACCTTAGACCCAAACCGTGGGGTCAAGGCCTCCTTGGCCAAAAAGCACCAAGGCACAGCTCATCGACTTGCGGCACCCAAAAAGGTATCGACTTAACATCTCACCATCTCATCATCTTTAATTATCTTTAATAACATTAACCAAGTTGTCTAATCAGTTATCATCATAGGGAATTGGGGTTAAAAACCCCTTAAGTCCTTTAATCTTGTCCTGTCCAGGTGGGTTGAGCACGGTCGTGCTCGTAACCCAGCACCGTCGTGCTTAAGCACGTGAGGGGCGTGCTCCCCTGTAAGTGAAACACGGTCGTGCTTCTTAATGAGCACGGTCGTGCTCAGCAGCACGATCGTGCTCTTTGTCCTGTACGGCCGTGCTCAACAGCGCGGCCATCTTCCCAGAATTCAACTGGGAGCACGGTCGTGCTCCCTGTTCAGCACGGTCGTGCTCATCGCGCGACAGTGCTGTTCTGAGCAGGAACAGAGACTAAGTCTTTGTCCAATTTATAGGTGTTTACACCTAATAATCCTAAGTCCATTAACAGTGCGTTTTAAGGATTGATATACATCAACAACTCCAAAATTACATCAACCAATCAACAACATGTCAACAACCATTATCATCATCATATCAAACTCATAGGACAGCTATCATATTATTCATGAATACATCAACATATTCACATATATGTATACAACACATGACAGTAAATATCAGATTATCATACAAAACATTTAGACACTAATACATACGTAACATGCATCAACCGGGGTTATGGGAACCCCTTTACTTTACCCTAAACCCAAACCTACGTAAATACTACCCTTCTCCCCATACCTGGATTGAAGGTAGCTCTTTCGGTGTCCTAAACCACGAACCGGTTCCTCCCTTTACCGCGACTCACACCGGAACGAACCTTGGATCAACAGAAAACCAAAGGTTAGTTCCCTATTCACAATAACGAAAAGGAAACCAAGGGAGGGAAAGGAACTTTACCTAAACCACTACCAATGCTGCACTAACAGTCTCCCAACGCCTCTAAACTGTCCAAGATGGAAGAAACCAGAAAAAGGCTCTTCCTGGTCGTACTGTGGCTGCTGAGTTCACCAAAAATAGGGTTACACGTTGAACCCTCGAGTCCTGTTTACGTATATAACGTTCGGACCTGAGCACGGTCGTGCTCCACTTAGCATCACGAGACGTGGCCCACGCATTGAGCACGGGCGTGCTCCCTGTTGAGCACGGTCGTGCTCAACTTAAAAATCAGAATCACGCTTCTGACTTTAAGCACGGGCTTGCTGACTGATGAGCACAGGTGTGCTCATGTACCAGAAAGGGACTTTTAGCCAAAAATCCTACTAAGCCCTTAAACAATAATCCAACTTAATACAACCAGCTTAATCAAATAAATTCTGAAAAACAGGGTGTTACAAATGATAGTAAGAAAAATGCTTTAAAAACTTGAGGGGAAAATTTGAAGTTTTGAGTTATGTAAGTGGAAGTTTTGAGGACCTAGATAATCGAAAACGTCGGGCTAGTGTTCCTATGAGAAGTACGTGGACTATTTGTCTTATATGTCGCGGGTTAAAGTCCTAGTCGGCATAGTTGAATTCATGTATGTGTCGTGGGTTAAAGTTCCAGTTGACATATTTAAACCTCTGTTGTGCTTGTCATGGGGCACATTGGAATCGGTTGTTTATGTGTCATGGATTAGAGTCCCAGTTGGCACATTGGAATCGGTTGTTTATGTGTCATGGGTTAGAGTCCCAGTTGCCACAGTTGAATCCACGTTCAAAGTGTTGTGGGTTAGAGTCCCAGGTAACACATTTGAATCTCTATTCGGTGTGTTGTGGGTTAGAGTCCCAGATAACACATTTGAATCTTTGATGTGTATGTCGAGGGTTAGAGTCCCTAGTCAAATAGTTGAATATCTGTTGTGCCGTGGGTTAGAGTCCCAAATCACACAGTTGAATCTCTGTTGTGTGTGTCGTGCGTTAGAGTCCCGGGTCACACCGTTGAATCTCTATATTGTATGTCATGGGTTAGAGTCCCAGTTAGTACATGTGACCGCGTGTCCTATGTTGAGAATGAACGATTTCGATGTCTAAGTAAGAATAGTCGTGGGAGGTAAGCCTCGACAAAGAAAGAAATGAACGAAAAGAAATGTAAAGAGAACAAATATTAAGATTTGATGGTGGATGTTGAAGTGTCGTGCAATTTTATAAATTGCAATGACTGCCGGGTATGAACCCCATTGTTTAGAATATCTTGTTTATTCTGAGAAATTTTGTGAAGTACATATGTGGGCATGCTGTTGTTGTTTGTGTGTCGCACATATAGTTATCACGATAAAACTCATATGTTGATATCTCACCTTTGCATTATTTCTATTTGGTTTCTATTTGTGATATCCTGGTTTGCGTGTATAGATGATGCCGAGGGGTTCTCTGCCCCACTCGGAGGGATGGGTCCCGACTTTTAAAGAATGTTGATTTACTGGAATACCCATGAGGTCTTTTCTAGTAAGAGTCTCATAGTACGACCAGCTTAGTCTATCGAGTCAAGTTTAGTTTTGGAGAAGTTTCATATTTATTTGCATTATGACTTGGAGAGTCTTTTATTGGATTACTGTTATGTTTATAAATGTCTTTTAGAACGACCAGCTTAGGTTTTTGAGATATTATTGATTTATGATAGCATATGTTCATGGCTCGGAGAGCCTTTATTTAAATGGATTGTTTATGGTTCGGAGAGCTTTTCTTTTGGATGGAAATCTAAGATTTTCTTTTAGTCATGTATAGCTTGATGTAAATATTTTCAGAATATTACTATCTTGATGTATTTTATATGACTGGAATTTCTGGGTTGAAAATATAAATATTTTAGAAGGTGTTTTCATTCTGGGATGTTGAAATTCCAATGGAGACTCTGTCGAAATTTTTGTAAAAATTCTAGATCTTTATTCAAGTATAATGTGATTTTATTTTTGTGACGCGTGCATCACTTTTTCGAAATATTCAGAAGGAAAATTTTTACACCCGAGTTTTTCTGACTTAAAGTAAATTAATTTTACCGAAAGTAAAACCAGCAAAATCTTTTTTATTTAAGTTCTGTGACGAGTTAAGAGTTAAAAATGTAACGCTCAAGGGGGTTGTTACATTAGTGGTATCAGAGCTGGTCGAGTTTTTCGGGAAACTTGTGGAATTGTCTGTTATGTTTTTGTTGTGTTATCTCTGATTGGATCCAATTTGAATTATTTCCTTGTTGAAAACAATGTATGTTAAGACACAAGGATGTCTGTTCTTGATGGGTTTTGAATTGGTTAGGACCTTGTGAAAACCCATTGCTTGTATGATGGTAAATTGATTGAATTACTCCTTAGAAGTAATGTGTTTCAACACATAAGCATGCATTTGAATTTCTGGTTGCAGATTGACTGATTTTGTCTTGTAGCTCAGTTAGGGAACCAGAAGTTGGACGTGGACGTATCCATGGAAGGGGCCGTAGAGGCGGTCGTGTTGGCGGTCGTGGTAATATAGGAGAAAACTATGATGGTACTGGTGGTATGGATCAAGTAGCACAAGCTTTGGCCAATGTTGCAACTACTATCGCACTACAGACAACCACTATGGCTGCACAGAACCAGCAAAATCAGATTAGAGCTGAGCAAGCTGCTGAGGGCAGAAGTTTGACTATTTTTAGACATCAGAGTCCGCCACAATTTCATGGGGAAGCTGATCTTGAGAAGGTTGATTTGTGGATACAAGAGTTGGAGAAGATTTTTGAACTAATTCATAGCCCAGAATGAGTCAAAGTTCCTTATGCTACTTTTCTGCTTTGGGAGATGCCGAGTACTGGTGGAAGGGCACTAGACAACTTCTAATGGCGGACAACCAGGAAGTTACCTGGAATGTGTTTCGAAACATGTTTCTGGATAAGTACTTTCCTCAGAGTGCCAGAGCTGAAATGGAGCAAGAGTTTCTCCATCATCAACAGAGAAAATTGACTGTGGGAGAATATGCGGCGAAGTTTGAATCACTCGCCCAAGTATTTCCGTTTCTTCTAAATTCAACCAGATGAGGGTTGGAAATGCAAGAGGTTTGAAGGAGGTTTACGTTTTGAAATCAAGGAGTCTGTGTTACCACTTGAAATCCGCAATTTTCAAGCTTGGGTCGAAATGTGTCGGAAAGTGGAACATGTGAGGAAAGAGAGAGACAATCGGTGTAACATCCCTGTTTTTACGATTTTGTTTTACGTAAGATGAACATGTTTAAGACTTGGATTATATGGTTAAGAGATGGATTAAGGTATAGAAACCTTTGCATGGAAAGTACACAGCTTTTCCGGGTGAGTTTGAACGTCAAGACCAATTAGGGTTTCCCGGTAAGCGTCTTCGAGACGTCTGAGTGTGAAATAAGAATTTTGGATTTAGAGATGAGATTAGGCCTTTTTGATGGTTTTAGGTTGTTTATTAGGTCCTAAGGAGCCTATATCTCAAATTTGAGCGCAATCGGAAGTCGAACGGACCCTGAACACAAAGAGTTGACTTTTGGTCAGAAGTCAACGCTCAAGCGTGGGTGTATCCACGCTCAAGCGCCCAAGTCAACCAGACAAGGACCATGCTTTGACTGGCCACGCGTCGTCACGGCTTACGTGGCAGCCTGTGAGTGGATGCATGGTGCGGCAGCTTTCCACGCTCAAGCGTGGCAATTCCCACGCTCAAGCGTGGGCACGCTCAAGCGTGGAATTTCTCACGCTCGAGCGTGGCTGCGTGGTTTTGTAAAAATAAAAGCCTAAGTGACTTAAGTCACTTAGGCAGCAGAAACAGAAAGAAACAGAGAGCAGTGAGTTGAGAGAAGCCTGAGAAAATAGAGAGGGAGAGTCTAGAGAGAGAAAGAGAGAAAATCTAGAGAGAGAGAGAAGTTGTAGTGTGAGAACGAGGTGCTCGATCCTTCCGTTGCGATTCCGGTTACACCGTTGTGTTCGTGACGGCGATACCTTCATTGTCCTCTTCTTCGTTTCTTCTAAAAGTGAAGGTAAATCCTACTCTCTTTATGTCGAAATGCCGCCCGTTACGATGTTCGTGATATCTTTAGTTTCGGTTGACGGATTTTGATTCCGTCTTTGATTTTGAACTCGTAGTAACGTATGCTTCGTAACGTGATGTCTAGGTGAATTTTCGGAGGCTCGGAGGCCTTGCTCCCTTGCGTCGCAGAATTGAAGGTATAGAGGGAGTATTCGTTTCAAGACGCCGGTACAAGTGTACACAAGGTGAGGGGGAAGAAACCTTAATTATCGGGACAATGGGCATAAAATATGAACATTTACATGTGTGGGGATTCTCAACCCCCGTGGATTGTTGATTGATAATATGCTTATATGATAACATGCTTAGTTGATTATGTGATATATGGTTATTATGTTATAAATCCGTTAATTATATGATGTTGTTCTGTTGATAATATTGTACTATGTGTTGTTGGTATATTGATGGGTGGTGGATCAATATTGGTGATACTTTGGAGATATTTGATATGAAACTAGGTTGATAGCTTGACTAGGAAGTTATGATGTTATGTGGTGATATTGAGGTGCGAGACAGGAAGGTCGTGTGACATTATATGGTGATGGATGCATGTGCATATCATTGCGTTGGTCATCCTTATGGGCAGCCGCAATAGCTGTTTGAGCGGTTACTAATATGAGGTTGATGTTGGTGTGTTGTGAACGACTACAATGAAAGTTGGATAGTTTTCACAAGGGGCCGTATGACTAGCTACGATAAGCCGTTTGAGTAGCTATCATACGAGGTCGGATAATATTGGTGCATAGCTGGGCTATCGCACAAGAGGTGTATCTGTGTATTTGTACACAGAGGGGCCGTGTGAACAGTTGCAATAGCCGTTTGAGCAATTTTCACACGAGGTTGAGGTGGACTATCCGGAGCGACCAAGATGACGGATCTCATGTTGGTGACGCAGGAGTTAGTAACCCAACTACCGACTAAACGTTGTTGTAGAATTGGCCAATCATGCATTTAGGACCAGTTATGCATTAGAATAAGTTATGATCCTAGTTTGATGAGATGTTGAGGTTGATTGATGTGATAATAATCTTGGGAGACGGATGTGTTTGCTTATATACATGTTGATGAGTAGTATTTTATGCTGTTTCCCCTTTATGATGATTAGAGTTTCTTACCTCCTGTATGTCTCTGTTTATATTTATTTTGGGTTCGGATCATGATTTGAAGATGGAGATATGCCTTTAGCGGGTGTAGATACGAAGAAGACGACGAGGATTTTCAGAGTTGAAGTTGAGTCTTTAGTATTTTATACCACGGCCAGTGGAGTGTCAGTTTTAGGTTTATGCCATTGCTTCTGCGAATTATGATATGTTGTATATATGTTTTATTGATTTAAATTTATCTGTTATTTTATTACATGCATTTGCATAATGTGGTGCCCGGAAAGGGGTGTCACAATCGGGGTAATACTAGAGGACCATCTCGACTTAAGAATGAACATCAGAATCAAGAGGAACAATCTCAGAAGAAGCCATATTTCCGATCTCCAGGAAATAATCAGAACCAACAATCATATTGTTCCGTCGTTTCTGCGTATGGTAGTGGAAATCAAAACAAACAGAATCAAGGTTCGGTTCGACGATGCCGCAAGTGTGGTAACCAAATCATATTACTGAAGATTGTAAGTTGAAGGGTACACTATGTTTTAAATGTGGGAAGATTGGGCACATGGTCAGAGAATGTCCTATAACAAAGTCCGAGTTTGCTGCCAACAATTCAAAAACTGATAGACCGACGACAAAGGGGAAGAGTTTACACCATGAATGATGCGGAAGCGTTACAATCCGAGGACCTCATATAAGATGGTTGCAATGTAACTGGTAATCTTCTAACTGTACCTTTTGATTCAGACGTAACACCTTCTTTTATTTCGATGGATGGTGTGAGGGAATTGAGTTTTCCTTGTTTCTTTCTTGTCATATGATTTGATTGTTTCAACTCCAGCTGTTGAACTAGTTATTGTGAATTCTAGATGTTTGAACTATTCTATTGTTGTTCAGGATAGGCACTTCATTGATAAGAGAAGTTTCTTGATAAGACTTACACTAGTCTATTTTTGGTCGGACTAGTTCCCTTTCAAATTGTTGTCTTGGTAAATTCCTTGTACTAAGAATAAATCCTCTTGAGGTTAGGAACTGTTCGTCTTTTGATTTCCTAATCCGCTGGAAATTCTTGTGAAAGAAGGAACTTTATTAGAGTCATGGTTGTAAACATGTATTAGCTATGCATTTTTACACTCATGAACCTAATTGAAGAATCTTTTTCCATACTGGATGTTCTGGTATCTTCCAAAATTGATGGAATTCTTCTTTATGCTTTTGTGAAAGTGAAATCAAGAGAATTTCTTTTCTTGAAAATTTCTTTATGTAATCTTTAAGATCATGTCTTATTGTAGTTCAAAAGGACTTGTCATCCTTGATCAACTTTACCCTACGTATTTTTCCAAATGTCATTGACGTGTGACCTATCTCATGAGTCATAAGGATGGGTA
The DNA here is from genome assembly GCA_035048595.1 of Echinosophora koreensis. Taxonomy (NCBI): domain Eukaryota; kingdom Viridiplantae; phylum Streptophyta; class Magnoliopsida; order Fabales; family Fabaceae; genus Echinosophora; species Echinosophora koreensis. The sequence goes on from JAPCYP010000004.1 coordinate 7,364,334, forward strand.
TCTGATTCATATCAGGATGTCAGAGTTAGTCGAGTACAGTGAAGAAGAGATAACTTGATGGTTGAGACCTTTCTTGTTAAGATGAGGGAGTCACAATGAATTTTTGTTACCAATTTACCGAAGATCTCTAAGATTTTTGATTAGTTTCGAGTGATCGTGGGTAAGCTAACGAAGTTGATTTCCATAGATCTTATCATGATTTCAGACAGAATGTTACTAAAGGAATCTAGAGTAATGCTCAGATGTTTGTAGTTAAGATTGATTGTGAGTTTGAAAGTTTATAAGGAAAGTGTCTATAGTGATTTCACCTAAGTTGATTTGAAATCTTAAGAGATAATCTCGTGTTTACTAAGGAAATTCGAAGTTGATGAGTTAGATGATCCTATCTTGCATAATGTATTTTGATTTTAGCTTAGCTTACGAAGAAATTGATGTTTTAATTGGAGACTTGCAATATGTGATTTTGATATAACTTGGAAAAGTAGACTATGTTCATAAGGGCTAAGACTACAAGTGGATACCTTGGGTTGGAAGTTGATGCCTGTTGCGGTAAAGTTAGTTTTGATATTGGTGTTAACTATGAGGGTTAGATTTGTGGAAAACCGGTTTGTCTAGTGGATCAGTAATTGAAAATCGAAGTGGTTAAGTTTTGATTTTACTCTTCATGTGGGAGGAACTAAGATAAAATGTCATGGATAGTGGAAATAATGTGGTGGTGGAAAGTTTCGAGGATGAAAGAAAATGACGTAAGAATTGATTTTGTTAGGAAGCGACTGGAAATACAACATAGAATCTTGGATAGAAACCGATGTGTGTAATGTGAGAGGAATGAAAATCTTAATTTGAATCTTGGTTTTAAAAGTGAGAGTTAAGGAGGTAGAGGAAAATTTTCTAATGGACTAATATTAAAGGAAGAAAATATTAAGTTTTGATTATATCTGTATTTGTGGAAGATTAAGATGAAATTATTAAGGACAGGAAGTATGAATTGAGGATAAGCAATTTGATGTTGAGGATAAATAAAACGAAGAATAAGTACGAATTTCGTTATTAAATTATGAAAGTCATCTAAAAGAAAGTGAATACGGGGAGTACAATGTAGGATCTTGGGATTAAGATGTAATTATAAGATCCTGTATAGTTTCGAGTCACGAAATTTCGAGGACGAAATTTTTTTAAGTGGGATAGTAATGTAACACCCCGGTTTTTACTGTTCTTCAATAACAGTAAATATACATGTTTATATTATTTTAATTTGAAAGATTAATATACATGTTTGAGTAATTTTAATTACTCATTTTAGAATTATTTTATTAAGTGCGTCAGCACTGCCTTATTCTAGTATAAATATATTTACTAGACAATAATGTTATGTTATTGTCACTATTAGTATTTGTGTAGAAAAATATTTTAAATGATATGATTGAAAGAAAATTATTTTCATATTTCACTCTATTTATTTTTAGATTTGAAAATAAATTGATTTGACATTAATCGGAGATTACATGCTAGACCGTGGATTTTCTTAGTTGATCAATTCAACTATCAATCTCTACTTTATTTCAAATTTTCAAAACATATATTTGTCACCTTTTATTTTTAGATTCAAAAACTAAAAACGCATTTATTTTTAGGCTGAATATTTATCATTCATTTTGTACCTACACCCCAAAACACTCTTTTCTTTCTTTCATTTTTCCTTTCTTCTTCAACATCACAACATAACCCTCTTCATACAAACTCATCTCCTTCCTCCTCCTTCTCTCCAAAGGAACACTGCCGTCCAGCCACCGTCACAGACCGAGCGCGCCGCCTCTGGGAGCGTTTCAGACAGCCGCGACTCAACGCGCTCGTTCTGACCCGGAGCTCCTCCGTTTGGCGCCGTTTGTAACACCCTAACTTGGGTCATTACATGGTTACCCCGTTGCGGAAAACAAATTCAAATTTCTGTTTGCTGGTTGCTTTCGGAAAATAAATTTATTATAAGGCAGAAAACTCGGGTGTAAAAATTTTTTCTTCCGCGAATAACTCTAGAACAACATAATACATACCCTAAATAGTAAAGTCATATTCTTAAAGAAGTCACCACAGCATACCGTTTTTATTTTCAAAAGGTATCCATTTTCAAAAAGAGAAACTTAAAACAAAGATAATATTACGACATCACAGTTACCTACCTTTTCAACATAAAACCCTAAACAAGACTCCTAAGCTGGTCGCTCTACAAGACATTATTGGAAAGACCCCCGTGGTCTTTTCCCACGAACAGATACTTCTTCAAGCATCAAGAATCTAAGTCCGCAAGTGACTTAAAGAACTCATCCGCTTCATCTGTACTAGTATCCCAAGATACAACGGCAATTACCAGTATAACCTGATATATTTGTAAGGGTGAGACGCCAATATATGGATTTAACACAATAACCGCATGCCCGACTCAAAGGAAAGCATATAAACATATATATTTTCATACAACATCAGTTCTTAAATAAACAAGTAGTCATCATTGGGTTTCATACCCGAAACATATCATCGTTTGAAAAACTATGCATGTACACTTCAATAATCGTCGTCTAACTTTTACCTAATCTCATGAGATATCCCCAACGTCGTATGAATGAGTTGATCAGACTCGATTGCCAAAAGAGGCACGTCGATTTTACCATAGCCCACTGTCCGGCACAGTGAGAACGTCGATTTATGGTTTTTCATTGTACGTCGATTACCCAAAGGCACAATGAATACGTCGATTACATGAATATCATAAAGATACCATGATTAACAAATACGTCGATTACATGGATATCATCAAGATACCATGATTAACCTCGCAGGCACGTCTGCCAAAATGCATGCAAAACATTTTATTCTCGTCATTTTTCTGTGTGTTCAATCTTTCCTTGCCGAAGCTCAAAAGCTTACGACCAATCATAGTTTTAAACAGCTTTAAAACTTTCATTAATAACACGGGACTTCAAAGTCCGAATGCTCAATCACGAAACCCCTAGACCTTGCAATCAGTCTTAGGTTTGTGGTGATAGAAAACATCATTAATCTTTTACTGTTGTTTATTACATCGTGAAGTAGACGCACCGTCTACTGAACACCAAGTCTATAACGTCATAAGAACTCTAGCACCCCGACGTCTCAGATACTAAGTTCCATATCGTCGTTTTCGTTCAGTGAAAAACAAATCCAAAATAAAATCTCTGCAACTTATCCAAGTTACCGGAAATACGTCATTGAGTAAAACTTGATTATGAAAAATCATTTCAAATAACACTTGAAACCTTTTTCTGAAAATCTTATGATTCAAAAAGAGAGTCACTTGAGGCTCAACTCAGTTTAAAACACATACAGCCGTTTTAGAAACAGTTGCCGTCGATTTCCAAATTACCATCGTTAAACATTTTTAAAATCATTTTAGCAAAATCTTAGCTTTTTCCACTTAAACACTTTTCTAAATTCACGGTTAAGTTATTTTCACAGATTAATTTCACAAAATAACTTTTTATAATATTGCGGAATATCTTATGTAAAAATTAGCAGTAGTAAAATATTTTCACAGTTTCATCCTCATTGTGACTCATAAATTGTTTTTACACAAATAAATCATTAAAATAATAATATTTTCAAATCATCCTTATTTTCTCAAATAATTATTTAAATCATATTATCTTCCAATATTTCTTAATTAACTGTTGAATATTCCTTGTAAAGTCTTCTTAGAGCTTTTACCTCATTTAATTAATTCAGCACTGACCACTGTCAGACTTCTCAAACAACAATCAACCACAATATCACAAAAATATTTCCAGGCAGATCATGCATCACAACACATTATAATATAATTGCAGATAAACAATTTAATGCAAATCAACCATCACAGGTAAAAATTAACATAACTTAAACAACTTGAACCAAATTAAACAAGCACCACAACCACAGATAAATAATACAAACCACACACTAATCACATACAGTTATTGGGAAAAATCCCTCAGGTAAGCTCCCCTTACCTCTAGAAGAACTTAGCTTCCGATGTAAAACTTTGTCACGAATCCGAAAACCGTCAACGCAAGTACACGATAATCTAGCTTATCCTTTATTAAACACAACAATCAATTAACAAACAAACAACTTAATCAAACCTATAATCCTATATGTTGGTTTCGGCCTAGGGCTGACTTTGGAGTTAGAAATCTCTAAAATTTCTAAACTCTTAGATTAATGATTCCTAGTTACTTAAAACCCTAAATCAATGATCATTGTACAAAGATTGAAATTAAATCTTCCAATCCTCAAACAATTAAATTTCGGCCATGACAACTAAAATGGCTTAGAGACCTTGATTCATTTCAAACACCATAGATCCAATACCTATATAACTTATAAGATTGAATCATGTAAAGAAAATGAACAAAATCCACCCCCCCCCCCCCCCCCCCCACCAAGACATAGGTTCGGCCTCTTTAGGTTAACTAGGAACTAAAATTTATTTTTATGCACACTCTTGGGTCTTGAATATAGAGAGGATAATAGGATCATCAAAATTGGTTTCACACTCCTAAATAATAATGAAGCCATGTGCACCATAAATGCATTCACATGGGTGAGTCATCTCATATGACTCATTGGTATTATCCAATAGCATATGAAATTATCCAGACTAATGGATACTATCAAACCAACCCACTCAAATGTCTAATACATTGAGGGTTATTTAGGAGTGTGAGTATAAATGCTCCTTTGGGATCGTAGGCCCTAAGAGTTTTCACCTCATCGAGCCAACTCGCACTTAGGTAACTTTGCGATAACTCTTCTCGCGTAGGACCCGTAACACTTGAAGCATAGATTCCTCATACTTCTCGTAACTCTTAGAGTAAACGAAAACATCATCGATAAGGATGATGATGAACTTATCAAGTAATGGACCAAAAATTCCATTTCAAGTAGTCTAACTTGGCTAACTTCGTAGACGATATAACAGCGGAAAGTCGGGGTGTTACACCGTTCGACGCCAAGCTCCACCACCGGACCTCCATTTCTGGTCACACAGATAGTGGAGAAGACGACCACGAGTTCTAGAACGTCGTCCCTAGCATTCTGTTTTGTTCCTCCGCTATACCGCCGTCGTTCGTCGTTGCTACCAGACGCGGCCGCCGTGCCGGTCCTCCCAAAACAACCACCACGCCATCTTCTCTTCATATTGGGTGAGTACTTCACCATAATCTCTTCTAGTTGAAAATCCCCCAATATGATTTTGAAACCCATTTCTTCCTTGCATGGACTTGAACCATCCTTTGTTGTATGATCAAAGCTTAGGGAGTTAAACTCATATCATTATTTTCATGAGCTTCCTAGTAGTGTGTTGTATTTGTTGTTGGAAGAGAAAAATGGAACCCAAACCCTTACCCTATGGAGGCCGAAGCTGAGTTGGGGGGAGGGTTTGGTGTTTTTGCTTCATTTTCAAATTCTAACACTTGATTTAAGCTCCCTAGGACCCATGTGATCAAGCTCTAAGAGCTTAAGTGAAACAAAATTCCCTAGCCTATTTTTCATATAGTAGCCGAAACTTACTTCTAAGATGATCAATAAGATTTCTTTAAATTTTAACTTGTATTGTATTGGGTTGTGAAGGGTTCTTTGAGTAGTTCGCTAGTTAAGACGGTACCGAGGAAGCTGAGGCCTGTGCGTTTACTTTTGGGACAAGAAACTCAACTTCAAAGGTAAAGGGAGTTTACCTGAACGGTTTTGGTAACTATCTGCTATTTGGTTGTTGTGTGTAAGGTTGTTGTGGTTATGTATGATGTGTGTTTTAAACTCGATGAGATAATAACTGTTTATGTGGTTTAAATATATTTGTATGTCTAGATTGAACTGTTGATTTTAGGTTTGACTGAAAGCCTGACAATGGTCAGAGCTCAATGATAGTGAGAATAATGCTTTAAAAACTTGAGGGGAAAATTTGAAGTTTTGAGTTATGTAAGTGGAAGTTTTGAGGACCTAGATAACCGAAAACATCGGGCTATTGTTCCTATAAGAAGTACGTGGATTATTTGTCTTATATGTCGCGGGTTAAAGTCCCAGTCGGCATAGTTGAATTCATGTATATGTCGTGGGTTAAAGTCCCAGTTGACATATTTAAACCTCTATTGTGCGTGTCATGGATTAGAGTCCCAGTTGGCACATTGGAATCGGTTGTTTATGTGTCATGAGTCCCAGTTGGCACATTGGAATCGGTTGTTTATATGTCATGGGTTAGAGTCCCAGTTGGCACAGCTGAATCCACGTTCATTGTGTTGTGGGTTAGAGTCTCAGGGAACACATTTGAATCTCTGTTCGGTATGTTGTGGGTTAGAGTCCCAGTTAACACATTTGAATCTTTGATATGTGTGTCGAGGGTTAGAGTCCCTAGTCACATAGTTGAATATCTGTTGGGTTAGAGTCCCAAGTCACACAGTTGAATCTCTGTTGTGTGTGTCATGGGTTAGAGTCCCAGGTCGCATCGTTGAATCTCTATATTGTGTGTCATGGGTTAGAGTCCCAGTTAGTACATGTGACCGCGTGTCCTATGTTGAGAATGAACGATTTCAATGTCTAAGTAAGAATAGTCGTGGGAGGTAAGCCTCGACAAAGAAAGAAATGAACGAAAAGAAAAGTAAAGAGAACAAATATTAAGATTTGATGGTGGATGTTGAAGTGTCGTGTAATTTTATAAATTGCAATGACTACCATGTATAAACCCCATTGTTTAGAATATCTTGTTTATTCTGAGAAATTTTGTGAAGTACATATGTGGGCATGTTGTTGTTGTTTGTGTGTCGTGCATGTAGTTATCACGATAAAACTCATATGTCGGTATCTCACCTTTGCATATTTCTATTTGGTTTCTATTTGTGGTATCCTGGTTTGCGTGTACAGATGATGCATAGGGGGTTCTCTGCCCCACTCGGAGGGATGGGTCCCGAGTTTTGAAGAATGTTGATTTACTGGAATACCCATGAAGTCTTTTCTAGTAAGAGTCTCATAGTACGACCAGCTTATTCTATCGAGTCAAGTTTAGTTTTGGAGAAGTTTCATATTTATTTGCAATATGACTTGGAGAGTCTTTTATTGGATTACTGTTATGTTTATAAATGTCTTTTAGAATGACCTGTAAGACTCAATGACACAGAGATTTTGATATATGACAAATATACAATTTAATGTGTATGCAAGTGTTTTAGTATCAAGTTGCAAAGACAGGTATCAAGCTGTAAAGTATCAAGCTCTGTAAGCAATTAAAGGAGGATATCCAAAGAAGAACTTGAAAAGCTCAAGGAGCAACAAGCAAGGACAAACATCAAGGAGTCATCAAGACAAGAGCTTAAAGGAGATTTAGATTTAAGTCTAAGATGATTTGTAAGAGAAGAAATCTCTTATTCACAAATAGCTCAGTTAAAATGATGCATGAAGAAAATCAATTTTCATAACCTGCATTAAAAAGGAATAAGTATTAATGAAAATGATTTTTGGAAGTTAAGTAAATTCTCTGTCAGTACAGCCATGTATTAAATGGATTTATACCATTTCCTGTAACTGACAAGTGAATATAAAGTTCTTAATATTCAGTACATAGATGTACTACACCTATGAATAACATGAAATCAGATCAGTTATAAATGGTTAACTGAATACAGGCCTGCACATATGCTATGTACTCGTGTATTCAAGTTTCTGGAAAAATCTGATGTTCATTAATACATAGATGTACTGAATAGATGTACTGATGGTACTGATGGATTAACCAAGATCAAGTTTTTAAAGAACTCGTACAGCCATGTATTACACAGGTGTATAGAAACTTTCAGTGTGTAAAATGGTTAATACATCCCTGTACTCAACCCCTGTCCAAGAACTTGAATCAGTACAACTGATTTTGATATTAGACCCAAATCTGTTTGGACTGATCCCAAACGGTTACAACTTGTTTTCTATATAAAGTGGGATCAATAGAATACTGATATTAAATCAGAAACACACGAAATCAATTTGAGAGATCAATTGTGAAAATCATTCATCATCTTTCTTGAGCTTATTGTGAAAAGAGTGATTTCATCTTGTTAGAGCTTCAATTTGTGTATTCAACTTTTGAGAGTTAGAAATCAATTTTTCTGTTCTATTACATTGTAAGAGAGAGGGAGTCTCTCTGTGTGATTAGGGTGAGGAATCCTAAGGAAGAACATTGAGGCTTTTTCACAAGAGGTGTGGTATCCTAGAAGTGAAAGAAGTGCTCTGTGGTGTAAAGGTTTTTCAAGCTACCTGGCTAAAGCTTGCTGTGTTAGTGTGTGAAATCCCACATGTGGAGTGGGGACTGGATGTAGGTCACAGTGGTGGTGACTGAACCAGGATAAATCTGGTTGTGTGGTATTCCTAAACTCAAAACTCTTTAATTTCTGTCTTGCGCATAAAACTGAGTTTTTGATATACATTGTTACAATACTGTTTCTGTTATAATCTGAAATACCTGATTGAACTTTGTGCAAACTGCAATCTAATCTGTGTTGTTCAAATCTGATCTTAAGGCTCAATATCTGAACTGAATTGCATATAACTGTTCTTGAATTGCCAGGCTTAAAACTCATTCATATACAATATGTTCTTGTTTCTTAAAGATTGAATTGTATGCTATAAAACCTGATTGTTAAAGTTGAGAACTTGATCTGTTTAATTTGAATTGAAACCAGAAGTATTATTGCAATCAATCTTGAGTTATTAATTGTTCAAAACTGAGTTGATTAAAACTGAAACTGAATCTGAAACTGATATATTGGAACTTCAGTTGCTGACTGATTAAGGCCTGTACCTAATACCTGTATTATCTGTTCTGAATCTTAAAAAGCCCTTTCTTAATCTGTTAAAGATCCCGAGGCAAATCTATTTTGAAAAGTAAGTTTTTGAAAAGGAAGAATTTTTGAAAACTCAATTCACCCCCCCCCCCCCCCCCCCCCCCCCCCCCCCCCTCTTAAGTCTTTGAAGCCAAAACAACATGACCAGCTTAGGTTTTTGAGATATTATTGATTTATGATAGTATATGTTCATGGCTCGGAGAGCCTTTATTTTAAATGGATTGTTTATGGCTCAGAGAGCTTTTCTTTTGGATGGAAATCTAAGTTTTTCTTTTAGTCATGTATAGCTTGATGTAAATATTTTCATAATATTACTATCTTGATGTATTTTATATGACTGGAATTTCTGGGTTGAAAATATAAATATTTCAGCAGGTGTTTCCATTCTGGGATGTTGAAATTACAAAGGAGACTCTGTCGAAATTTTTGTAAAAATTCTAGATCTTTATTCAAGTATAATGTGATTTTATTTTTGTGACGCGTGCATCACTTTTCCGAAATATTCAGAAGGAAAATTTTTACACCCGAGTTTTTCTAACTTAAAGTAAATTCATTTTTCCGAAAGTAAAACCAGCAAAATTCTTTTTATTTAAGTTCCACGATGAGTTAAGAGTTAGAAATGTAACTCCCAAAAGGGGTGTTATAAGATGATTTGAATTTTGATAATGGGCCATCTCGATCTATAACCTGACCTGGTATTTTTTTGGAGATAAAAAAAAATAAAGGAGAAAAAAATGGGAGGCCTGCACAAAGTGGAGGCCGGTGGGCGAGAATTAAAAAGATGATATTAATTTAAAATTTAAAAGTAAAAATAGGTTAAAAGTAAATTAAAAAAAGAGAGGGTGAAAGTCACTTAAGATATTAAGGGAGCAATTGGTATGCAGAAGCGGACAAAACAGCTATTTTGTTCTGCTCTCATTGATGTCACTCCTTTTAATGTAATCAAAATGTTTCCCTTTTTTTTTTAATCTGATGTACTAATTTATTTAATTTATAAAATACATTAAACATATAGTAAAATTATGTCTTGTTTTGTCCCGTGTGACTTTTCTACTAAATGCTATCCAAGTCACTATGGAAATAATGGACTTTAATTTATTATAACGGGATGAATACTTAGTAGCACAATTTTATTTCAAACTGAACTGATATTTTTAGCTGATTATTTTATGGCAGGAAATATAATAGATCTTAGTCAACAAGGAGAGTTGGCCGATGATTCTTGAAGAAAGTCTCGTGAATTAGAGTTTAATTTTGATATATATATGGTTAATGTTAAAAAATTTATATTATCAATCAAACATAAATCATCTTACATGTATATTGTTCCTGCCGAGATCCGAGTAGCCGGAATCTGGCCGTAAACGTCAGACCAAGGGTGAATGTTGGGGTTGTTTAAGACCGTGGCTTGACAGAATACTTATGTTCCGGTCCTACGTATCCCCAAAAGGAATCAAAGCCAAACGTAGTTCTGTGTTCAACCCTTGATCACATGGTGCATCAATCTCTTAATTTTGTATCTGATGTACTCCGGTGGGCAAGGACTTGTTGATAGTCTCTTGATCACAACTGGGACTTCAAATACTCTTAAGAGAGAACACCAAGCTCTAGCGAAAGTTAAAGTGTCTATTCTCTTAGACTCTTCCTCCTTTTATAGAGGAGGAAAGGAGTAAACCGATCCTATTTTGTAGGATCTAGTTTATCTCTTATCACTTATCACTTATCTTTTTAACTCAACTCCCATCCCTTTCACTGATAAGAGTTATCTCTTATCTAAGATAAGGTTGTTAGCTGAGTTTTAGATAAGTGTATCGTGAAAGTAGTTAAGCTTCCGAGCTCGGCGGCCGAGCTTACAACCTCTACCAGTACACAAGCCCCCCAAGCTTCGAGCTCAAAAAGAGCGAAAAAGTTTTCATGACAGAAGCCGAGCTTGTCTTTTGAAAATATTTCTAAGTTCGTGGCTTAGGTTTTCGTTTTCCTTTTTACCATGCTTCTGGTGACTAATATTGTACCTCGACCAACTTATGAGCTCAGTGGCCTCAGTTGGCCGAGCTTAACATATTGCTACTGTTTTTCATTCACATATCAGTTCGCAACTATCTCGGGTTGATGGGTTTGTTGGCCGAGTTTTATACCTCGGCTCATGCACCACCTCGGCTCATATATAAGCCCCCCAAGCTTTAAGCTTTATAAAGCGTGAAAGCTTTATTGAAGGAGCCGAGCTGACCTGAGATAGGAACGGTCATGTCAATCTTTTCTTGTGACGTCAGTTTCTCAGTAACCGAGATGAAAAGAGACGTTATGCTACTCTCAAGACCAGTTTTGCTTGTGACACGTGGCTCTTTGGTCCAACTTCCGAGATCGACTCTGCCATTGCGCATTTAAAACCTTCTTAAGTGGCATCGTGCATTCCGATGTCCTCGCCACGCGCTACTCCATGATAGGTGTGCCGAACCTACGCCGGTTTGAAGAGACGTTTCCCTTCTCTCACACAGTGCGTGTCATTATTAGCCTCAACAGTAACGTTTGAATTTTTTTTAAACGTTGTCCTCCTATAAATTGTAGAGTTTCCGGAGGCAGATGTTCGTTTGCCCTCATACTCACGTTTTTCTCTTGAAGTTTCTGTGTCTTTCTCTGAATCCTTCTGCAATTTCATTTCTTCTACAGGTACGCCCCTGCTTCCATCACTTCCCCTTTTTTTCTTTCAATTTATAAGTTGTCTGCACCATGGAGCCTTCATTTGAGGTTTCCCAAAGTGTTTCATCGGAGGTTCAAATCATGGAATCTGGGATTAACCCTATTGGGGGTTCTCCTTCTCCTTCCCCCCTCCTTCGAAAGGTGATGAGGGTAACCCAGATGAAGCATCATATTCCTCATCTGGGGAAAGTAGCTCTACTGCCCCTCAAGCCACCGTGGTGCCACCACGCCGCAGGCGTGCTTCAAGGGTTCCAAAGGAACCCATTCCAGACATCACCATCCCTGGGTATTTTTGGGTCAGGCTTGAGGTTGGAGCTTTCTTTTCAAACTTCAGGAGTTACGATTCTCTTCGTTCTGTCAAGAGCAAAGTGTCCCCCACTCCCCACATTGTCCATTGTCTCCCATGTTCAGATAATGAACACGTTTTTTTGAAACCTTTTCCCATTGAAACACACTTTACCTATGTGTATAAAACCCTATTCGAACAAATTGGCATCTCTTTTCCCTTCACCCAGTTTGAATGTGATGTGCTACGGGTTATGAACGTTGCCCCTACTCAGCTTCATCCCAACAGCTGGGCCTTCATGAGAGCTTTCCAAATTTTGTGTAGGCAAGTCGGAATGGAGGCCACTGCACCGAAGTTCTTGTACTTCTACAAGGTCCGGTTTGGGGATCAAATCAGATGGATCTCCCTCAGCGGACTTGAGAGAAAAGACATTATTGGCCTTTACAAGAGCTCTTACAAGTTTTTTAAGTCGGATTTCTTCAAAATCCGACCTACTGAGGGGAATGAATCTGCCTTTTTTGACACTGATGGGAAACCCAGATTTCCCTTTTATTGGCAACCACACCCGTCGAAATTTCGTGGGTTTGATATCGGTTGTATGACCGATCAAGAACTAGCCGACGTTGAAGCTCTTAAGCTTTACCCTCGGCCACTGCCTTGTGGTAAACTTTTAAAACTGCCGACCTCTTCCACTCGACGGGCCGACTTTGATTGTAAGTAGCCCTTCTGTATTTGCCAAACCTTACCACATACTTGTTACAATCTGACTGATTTCTTTCTTGCAGTGATAATGGGCAAATTCAATTACAAGGCACTGATTAAGAAGTCGGCTCACCTAGCCGGTGGATCGGCCCCTGCTGCCGATGTAAAGGGGAAGAAGAAGAAAGTTGCTGAGGCTTCGGATCCCAGCCCATGCCTTCTCAAAAGGGGTCGGCCAGATTGCCCGACCGAGATTTGGAGAAGTACCTCTCCCTTCCCGATGGCCGAAGAGGATCCTGTTGTTGAGAGGAGAATCGGCAAAGGTCCAATAGTAGTCGATTCTTCGAATACAAAGTGGTACAACGGCAACTGTAACCCGGGTTACGGCTCTCTTTGGAGTAACGATTGTAACCTCGGTCCACTCATTGATGGCCAAGTACTGAAGCCCGCCGATGCTCTGCTTTTGCTGGAGCAAGGGCCTGATGAGAGTATGGAGGCCGCTGCTGCTTACGCTTTGCATATTGCTTCCATTACCCGCTTCTGGAGTCGGCAACTCTCCGAGAACACCAAGAAAATGGAAGTGATGAGGGCCGATGCTGCCCGTGCTCTCCTAGTTCGCAACGAACTATCTCAGGCCATTTCCAAGTGTGAAGAACAAGGCCGAGTCATCAGGCAGCTGAAGGCCCGGCAAGCCGAGCTTGAAAGAGTTCAAGCTGTTCTTCAGTCCGAGTTGGACAAGGAGAAGTCAGAAAGAACCAACCTTCAAAAAACCGCGGAAGACTCTCGGGTTGCCTTGACGCATGTTCAAGAGTCTTTGGAGGCTGAAAAGGAGGCCAATTGCAAGCTCCAAGCCAACCTAGACGAGGCTCTGGACAGCATCATGCGGGAGCATGTTAAAGGGTTTTCTCGTGCTGTGAAGCAGCTTGAGAACTTCAACCCTAATGCTGACTTCTCCCAAGCTGATGTGGACAAGGACTTCAACAAAGACGGAGTCTTGGTTCCGTTGTCCGAGCTTGAGGATGAAGAAGAGGAAGAGCAAGAAGGAGAAGCCGAGGAGCAAGTTGCCGAGGAGGGAGGCTTGAACGAAGGTGGAGGCATGGTTATGCCTGATCCAACCTTGGGTGCTTCTTCGCCTAATGACAATGCCTCCACTTCGGCTCCTAATGAAATAGTTGCTCCTGGGGATGCCCATGAGTAACTTGGAAAAAATTTGATGTAATTTTGCTTTTTTGGGCCTTGCCCCCCCTTTTTTGTACTGGGCTTTTGTCCCCTAAGTTATTAATGAAATTTTGCACTGCCTTCATATCGTAACTTGCTTTTTCTTTTTTCGCTTACTTAAAAAATTTCCAAGTTTTTCTTTTGATAACTTGGAATCTTTTTTCTAAGTTTTTCTTAGCTCGGATAGTCTTAGCTTTTTACTGCGTTTCGAAGTTCTTGACCGGATGAAGCTCGGTTTTTCCAACTTTGCTTAGTTTTGCGCATGGCCTTGAGCTTCTAAGCTCGGCCTTTAATTTTTAGCGTTGCTTGCTTTTTTAGGCTCTGCTTTTCGACCTTAACTCAGTCAATTTTAGCTCGTTTAACCTTTTTAAGCTTATGCTTGTACCGCTTTGGGTCCGGCATTTCGACCTCAACTCGGTCGATTTTAGCTCGGTTAACCGATTTCGGTTTTACCTTTGGGTCCGGCATTTCGACCTCAACTCGGTCGATTTTAGCTCGGGCAACCCTTTTAGGTTTTGACTTTACCTTTGGGTCAGGCATTTCGACCTCAACTCGGTCGATTTTAGCTCGGTCAACCCTTTTAGGTTTTGTCTTTTTAGAATGTAAAAACAAGTGAATTTTTAGTCCTGTAAAATAGACTTTATTCATTTATTTTCTCAGGCATGCCTCATTAAAACCTTCCTGGCAAAAACCACATGGGAAAAAGACCAGGGTAGGAAAAAGAGTACATTACCTAACTTTACATTACTTAACGAAAATAAAACTTGAGTTGAGAAGTGTTCCAAGTTCTTGGAACAGCCTTCCCTGATAACTCTTCTAGCCTATAAGCACCATTTCCAAGATTTTCAACTATTCTGAATGGGCCAGACCAGTTTGCTGCAAGCTTGCCTTCTCTGGAGTCCTTTCTTGCATCATTTTGCAATCTTAGTACTAGGTCTCCTTGAACGAACTCTCTTGGTCGCAATTTTGAGTTGTACTTCCGAGTTGCCTTCTGCTTGCATAGTTCTTCCCTGATCTTTGCTTCATCTCGGACTTCTTCAACCATATCAAGCTCAACTCGGATTTCTTCTTCATTTTTGCTTTGGTCATGATGCTGCCTTCTGAAAGAAAGTTCGCCGAGCTCAACTGGAATCATTGCATCAGTTCCATAGGTTAGCCTGAATGGCGTTTCTCCTGTTGATGACTGTGATGAGCAATGATACGACCAGAGGATGCTCGGTAATTCTTCAGCCCATGCTCCTTTTGATTGGCCCAACCTTTTCTTGAGCTCGTTCAGAATGACTTTGTTAGCTGCCTCTGCCTGACCATTTGTTTGTGGGTGTTCAACCGAGGTCACCTTATGTTTGATTCCGAGATTGGAGTAGAATTCTTTAAGACCTTTGTCCGTGAATTGCTTTCCATTGTCAGTGACAATCGCATAAGGTAGACCATGTCGGCATATGATGTTTCTCCATACAAAAATCTGGACCTTTTTAGCTGTTATAATAGCTAATGGCTCGGCTTCAATCCATTTAGTGAAATAATCCACTCCTACCAGCAAGAACTTCACTTGGCCTTTGGCAACAGGGAAAGGGCCCACAATGTCCATCCCCCACATAGTGAAGGGCCAAGGTGACAGCATTGAGTGGAGCTCTTCTCCTGGAACTCGTGCTACAGTAGCAAACTTCTGACAAGGATCACATTTGTTAGTCCAGGAAGCACAGTCTGATCTCATAGTCGGCCAATAGAAGCCTGCTCGCAGAACCCGAGCTGCTAGGGATCGGCCACCAGAATGCATTCCACATATTCCTCTATGCATCTTGTCCATTACATACTCGGGTTGTTCCTTGGTTATGCATTTCAATAAAGGCATGGAAAATCCTCTTCTGTACAGCTCTCCATCTCGGATAGTGTAATGACAAGACTTCAGACGAATTTTCTTTGCTTCTTTGGGATCAGCAGGTAACTTGTCCGAGGTCAGGAATTCCCAGAATGGCATTATCCAGCCTCGATCATAGTGCTCGGTTATCAATACCTCGGCACTTTTTATACTCGGTTCAGGGAGATTTTCCTGAATGAAAGTTTTTAGCTGGCCAGTTCTCTTTGTGCTAGCCAACTTAGACAGCAGGTCGGCTCTAGCATTTTCCTCCCGAGGTATATGCTCAATAGTGAAGTTGTCAAACTCTGAAATTAAACTATTGAGCTTGCACAAATACCTGGTTAACTGAGGATCCTTTGTTTGATAATCCCCCGAGACTTGTCCTGTTACAAGCTGTGAGTCACTTCGGCACTTCAATCCTTTGACTCCAACCTCTTTAGCTAATACCAGCCCGGCAATAAGAGCTTCATACTCTGCTTGGTTGTTTGATGCATTGAACCCAAACTTCAAGGACTGCTCCAGGATAAGGTTATCTGGGCCCTCAAGAATTACTCCAGCCCCGCTTCCTTTTAAATTTGATGAGCCATCTACATATAGAAGCCAATTAATGGGTTCGGGACTCGACTTTGAAGAGAGCTCGGCAATGAAGTCGGAAAGGCATTGGGCTTTCATTGGTCCCCTCGGTTCGTACTGTAAACCGAACTCTGATAGTTCGACTGACCAAGCTATCATTCGTCCCGTCAGATCGGGCTTTCGAAGTACTTGCTTAATTGGATGATCTGTTTTGACTATCACTTGGTGCGACTGGAAATAAGGTCTTAGCCTCCGAGCTGCCATTACCAAAGCGAGGGCAAGCTTTTCAATTACTTGGTACCGTGTCTCTGCATCTTTCAAGATTCTACTGATGTAATACACTGGCATCTGTTGCTTCTCCTCCTCCTTGATGATTACTGCACTGATTGCGTAATCATTGACAGATAAGTACAAATATAGATCCTTACCGAGATCTGGCCGAGTTAGAATCGGAGGTGAGGTGAGAAACAATTTTAGTTCTTCAAAAGCCTTCTCACACTCCTCGGTCCAAACAAATTCCTTGGGTTTCTTCAAGAGTTGGAAAAAGGGTCTGGCTTTTTCAGCTGATTTGGGGAGGAACCGAGATAAGGAGGCTAATCGGCCTGCTAGCCTCTGTATTTCTTTCACGGTTTGTGGACTCCACATTTCAATGACATCTTTACACTTATCTGGGTTGGCCTCAATCCCTCTGTGTGTTAGCATGTACCCCAGGAACTTTCCTCCTTGCACACCGAAAGAACATTTTTCAGGGTTCAACCTCATGTTGTACTTTCTGAGTTGGGAAAAGATTTCCTCCAAGTCGGCAGGGTGTTGTTTTGGGTCATCATACTTTACCACCATATCATCAACATAAACCTCTAGATTTTTTCAGATCTGATTGAGAAACACTTTGTCCATGAGCCTCTGATATGTTGCACCAGCATTTTTAAGCCGAAGGGCATTACCCGGTAGCAGTAGTTTGCCCCCTCGGTCATAAACGCAGTTTTCTCTTCATCCGGTGGATGCATTCTTATCTGGTTGTAACCCGAGTATGCATCCAAGAAAGTTAAGACTCTGTAACCCGAAGCCCCATCTACCAATCTGTCAATGTTTGGAAGAGGATAAGAATCCTTTGGACACGCCTTGTTGAGATCGGTGTAGTCAGTGCACATTCTCCACTTGCCATTGGCTTTTTTAACCAACACGACATTGGCTAGCCAAGTAGTATATTTTACTTCTCTGATAAAATTGGCTTGCTTCAGCTTTGCAGACTCTTCGGCTACAGCCTTTCTTCTTTCTTCGCCTAGCTTCCTTTTCCTCTGGGCTATGGGCTTGGCCTCCGGACATATAGATAGCCTGTGGCACAGAAAATTGGGGTCTATGCCAGGCATATCCAATGTCTTCCAAGCAAACAGGTCGGCATTCTTTTTCAAAACTGCTTGTATCTGCTGTTTCAGTAAGGGATCTAGCTGACTGCCGATGCTTGTGCATTGACCGACCTGGATTCCCAGTTGAAATTTTTCCAATGACTCTGTAGGCTCTGCTCTGGATTCATACATTTCTATCCTTGGATCCAATTCAAACATGTCATCCGATCTTGCCGAACTTACTGAACTGACCGAGCTTACCACTTCTGCTTGATGATCTTTAGCATTTTCTGTGATATCTGGCTCCCGAGTTACCTTCAAACTATCTGCGTAGCACTGTCTGGCCATCCTCTGGTCAGCTCGGACTGCAACTATCTCACCCGAATCAGGTGGAAATTTCATGGTGAGGTAAGGTGTGGAGACAATTGCTCCGAGCTCATTCAAAGTCGGTCTTCCGCTGAGGATGTTGTATGAAGTGTTGGCATCCACAATGACATATCTGACGGATATGGTTCAGGCAAGCTTGCCTTCACCAAACGTTGTCAAGAGGTCTATATATCCTCGAGTTTTGACCTGCTCTCCGGCGAACCCCACTAGCTTGTCCTCCTGTTCTTTTATCAACTTTTCTGGAATTCCAAGCTTTTTAAAGGTTGTCAAGTACAGAATGTCGGTCGAGCTACCCTGATCAACTAGTGTACGTTTGACCGAGTAATTGGCCACTTCAACTGTTATTACCATTGGGTCACTTGATTGGGATCTAATCCTTGGAAGTCATTTTCTGAGAAAGTAATTGGTGGTCTCGGCCTTGCGGTTTTTCTGGAAACCGAGTTGACAGCTCGGATAGCCTTTATGTGACGTCGCCGAGCTGAACTCGTTGTGCCTCCTCCTGCGAAACCTCCCGAGATGGTATTAATGACTCCTCTCACACCAATCTCTGCCTCATCATTATGTGGTACCTGACTGTTATCCCGATCTCCGTTCTGATTATTACCTCGCTGATTCTCATATCGGTTACGATTGTCATAACCCCATCTTCTTCGCCGTTGGCCAGCTCGCCCGCCACCATCACCCTCTCGGCGGACAAACCGGTCAAGTCGGCCTGCTTGTACCAATTCTTCAATTTTATCCTGGGCTGTTTTGCAGTCTTCAGTGGAGTGGCCATAGTTCTGATGCCACTTGCACTCTTTACTTTTATCAGCCTGAGCAGGAGTTTTGGATGGCCTTGGCAAAGTGAGCAACTTGGTATTGCACACCTCTTGGAGAATAGCGGCTCTGGATCGGTTCAGTGGAGTGTAAGACTGGTGTCGGGGTTGGGACTGCCTCTCTGAAAACCCTCTGTCATTACTCCTGAAAGTCTTCTGTGGATTGGCTCCTTTATCTCTTTCTTTGTTTGAGACTATGCTTTTTTCTTCAAAACTTCTTTTCTTTGATTCCACCATCTCTTCCGAGTTCATGAACCCTGTGGCTTTTTCTTGAAGTTCTTCAAAATCCCTCGGTGGCTTCCGAGATAAATATTCAAAGAACAGCCCTGGCCTCAAACCATTCATAACGGTATGAAGACAAAGTTCTGAGCTCATATTGGGGATTAAAACCTGTTGAGCGCTGAAGCGAGCCATGTAATCCCTGAGTGATTCATTTTTCTGCTGCCTGAAATTCACAAGCAAGACCGAGTGCTTTTTATGTCTTCGGCTTGCTGCGAATTGTGCAGTGAACCTTGTAACCAACATATCAAAAGAATCTACTGACCGAGGTAGAAGATTCGTGAGCCAAGTCAAGGCAGGTCCCTGCAAAGTGGTTGGAAAGATCCTGCACATGATGGCTTCCGAATCGGTCACCAAGTAAACAGATGAAATGAAAGATTCTACATGTTCTGTTGGATGAGTAGTGCCATTATACTTATCAATATTAAGAGACTTGAAATGCCGAGGTATGATCACCTCGTCAATGGCATCAGTGAAAGGTAATCTCGGTCTTCTATCTCTTGCTCTCTCTCTCTGAGTGGTCTCCTCAGTACGAGATCTGACCCTTGAGGCTTCGGGTCCGAGCCTGGTTTTGGAAGGTCGGCTTGTGTCATCACGAGAAGGTACATATGTGGGGTCTCTTTGGCTGTCCTCGGGCGAGGAATTTTCTTCCTCGGCAAGTGTTGCTGATCTCCCCCTTTTCCGAGTTCTCAACAGCCTTTGGTACTCCGTACGAATCTCCTCGTTCTCCTGACGTAATTGTCTCAATTGTGCCATGATCTCTCCCAGTTGCGGATTACCTTCATCGAAGGGAGGAGGTGGGGGGTTGTTATGATTGGAGTTTGATTCCTCGACATGATTTGCACTGTGGGCCCCTCCCTTCGGTCCGTTCCGTGTAGTCACCATTAAATCTTATGGAACCGGGGAAAGTTTTTCCTCGGCCCCACGGTGGGCGCCAAATGTTCCTGCCGAGATCCGAGTAGCCGAAATCTGGCCGTAAACGTCAGACCAAGGGTGAATGTTGGGGTTGTTTAAGACCGTGGCTTGACAGAATACTTATGTTCCGGTCCTACGTATCCCCAAAGGGAATCAAAGCCAAACGTAGTTCTGTGTTCAACCCTTGATCACGCGATGCATCAATCTCTTAATTTTGTATCTGATGTACTCCGGTGGGCAAGGACTTGTTGATAGTCTCTTGATCACAACCGGGACTTCTAATACTCTTAAGAGAGAACACCAAGCTCTAGTGAAAGTTAAAGTGTCTATTCTCTTAGACTCTTCCTCCTTTTATAGAGGAGGAAAGGAGTAAACCGATCCTATTTTGTAGGATCCAGTTTATCTCTTATCACTTATCACTTATCTTTTTAACTCAACTCTCATCCCTTTCACTGATAAGAGTTATCTCTTATCTAATATAAGGTTGTTAGCTGAGTTTTAGATAAGTGTATCGTGAAAATAGTTAAGCTTCTGAGCTCGGCGACCGAGCTTACAACCTCGGCCAGTACATATATTTTAAGATAATTACAAATTAATATAATATTTTTTATGATGTGATAATTTATGATTGGTTAAAAGTAACATTGTAAAAAAATATTTACACTAACAATATTGTATATAAGTTTTTCTTTTTTTTTGACAAGGACAATGCATATAAGTTAACTCCTATAAATTATACATATTTTTGTTGATTTGAGTGACAATATATATAACTGTGTGAGATAGCGTGAAGATCTCACAAGATTTGATAAAATGTGAGGACATGCAAATAATGAGATAAGAGAGGAAAACAGGCGACAAAGGAGAAATACAGGTTAAATTATTAACAGCAAGTGGAATTTGAAAGCCACAAAGTCGTACTCCCTCCGTTCTTTTCCCTTTTTTTTTTTTTTTTTTTTTTTTTTATATAAAGTTTCTACACATAGATTAAGAAATTATTAATTTTTATATATTTGTATTAAAATATCATTATTTCTATCATTAATTATTTACAAATTTCAATTGCATTTACTTCATACCCCACTAACCATTTATGTACCTAGCCATTTATATGTATCACTTTTGTTTTGGAACATACAGTATTTATGATTAAATTTAAGTATGAAAGGTTTTATGTATTTTCAAGGCAAATCAATTTAATTCTATATAAGAGTATACATGAAAAAATTAGTCAATTATATATTGGATATATAAAATATTCAACATAAATAAATAGCTAAAAACACAAAAGTAAAGAAAGGGGGGAGTTTTTGAATACCAAATTAAAAACGGAGTAAAGTCAATAAGGGGTATTGAATAACAAATTAAAAATGGAAACTTTTCCACTTTTCCTACATCATCAGACAGTCATTTTTTGTTTTAAATCTGAAGGTTCAAATCTGGCGGCTAGCAATCTGACGTAACCAAATAAATTTAACTTAATAATTCAGCTATGACTTCTTTTATATATATATATATATATATATATATATATATATATAACATAGAGGAAAGGACTACCTTCTCTTGGATGCAGGTCATAGGGGAAGTGGGTTTGTTTTGTTTCATAAAACTGCAGAACTTATTGAAACTGAAGTTAGTGTAAAAGTTACTAATCTAAATGAATTCTGTGCTTCTTGCATCTTTACCTGGAGCTTCTTCCATTTCCACTGGTATGTATGTCTTTATAGTGTAAAGGATTACATTCCTTAGAAAATGATAAGTAATTCTTAAATGCTGATAAAAGAAAGTTTTTTCATCTATATCATTTATGAGTTTAATTGATATGTACTTGTAAGATATACTACTCACAAATCATGATATGAGTGTGACTTTGATTTTTAAGATAATTGCAAAGAAGTTGTACTGCCATCAGATTCTAAAAAACTGATTCATCTTTTGTACTGTTACTTTTGATACTTTATATACAGGTTTGAGTATCCTTGTACTCATATTCTAAACATAAATCATCATATACGTGACTTTGAAGGGATTTATGAGATTCATAATTTTAATAATGTGTTAATTTATGATTGGTTAACAATAAAAAAAAAAATCTTTACAATGACAATACATATCAATTAAATCCAAGATATATAAAATGCATTATTTTCAAGTCTTTATTAATAATTTTTCAATGTTTATAATAAACACAAGCAATTTTTATTCAATTATCTAAACGGTTAATGTTATAATTACAAAATTATTTTCATGTATTTATTGTCTGCGAAGATTGAGATGAAAATATGGGAATTTGTTTTTTTTTTCTTTTGGTTCGGAACCCGCCCTAATTAGCCCTTAATTTGGGCAGGGCAACCAAAGTATTCCCACGGCTTAGGCCCGATGAGACTAATCTCTGGTTCGGCTGATTGAGCAAGATTTTACTCCTTGGTCCTCATCCTTCCAATGGGATGACACCACAAGGATTCGAATTCAGGTTCCCCACGTTCTCCTCCTTATATGGGCTAGTTGCTTCCACTAGACACAACATCCCAAGGAAAATATTTAACATTGTACCTTTTTTAAAATAATATAAACATCGAAACTTTAACGTTTTTTTAAAAGAAAAAATTACTAAGTATTTTACAACGTTTCAATTAAGCATGTTTGAAGGTTTTTTATTTTTATTCCATGTAATATATTTGAAATTCCTGGGTATTTGTTAATTTCTTACATAATACGTAGTATTTGCTTAATAACATGAGGAGCCATGCAGGTGGAGGTTGCTTGAGGAGTAAACAGTACGCCGAGAATTGTTATGCAAGTATGCCAAATATATATACTCTTCTCTTTCACTCTTTCCTTTTTTGACAAATTCTCTGTCACTCTTTCTTATTCTTTATTTTTGGTGAATTCTTTCTTATTCTTTATAATAACTAAATGAGCATCTCAATCATAAATAATATTTTTACATACCTACTGTCCCTGGCACACATAAGTATGAAATGAGGTATCTAAGTACGAATAATTTAATGATAATAAGTCCAACTTGTTTTTTTTGACTGGGATAATAAGTCTAACCATAATTTAGTAATAATATTTATAAGAATAAACTACACTCCACCGCCTTTAAGTTTATTAAAATAATAATAAATCTGGCCAACGACTGTTGGTCCAATTGGTAAGGATACGACTCATAACCCACGAGGTCGTGAGTTCGAATCCCATTACCTATGTGAGGACATCGTTGGTAGATAATCCGTAAGTATCTCTATAAGCGTTCTTTAAGATGTGAAGCTTGCCCTGACCCCTGGTGAGTCCTCGGGACCCAACTCACCTACACTTTCTCTCTCCAAAAAAATAATAATAACAACAAATCTCAAACTTTGACCATAAATTACATTACACCTCATCTTTTAGTTTTTTTTTTTTTTTTTTTTTGACTAACTATTTACTTGAAAACGTTATCCACTTCAAAAAAAAAAAATTTATAATAAGTTATTTGATATTTATATACAAGAAAAAAGTTCTTAAAAATTCATCTTATGCATTTTTGTTTACAAAATTTGAAATTTTATAAAAAGGAAAATGATTCATTTAATTATTTATTTTTTCAGTCTATTATATATATATCACTCAAACAAATATTTTCAGTACATATTTTAATAAACAATGGATATAAAACGTGATAAATTATATCTTTTTATAAGATTTTTTAAATTTATATTTTATTTTTAAAATTAAAAATTGAACTTTATTTTGTAAACAAAAAAGGCTTTGATTATTAATCTGTAATAACCTTTTTTACTGTATAAATATTAAATGACTAAAGCTAGCCTATCTTAGTTTAGCTAATCAGCAAGAATCACCAAATCAGTGTGCAGCCCTTAAGCATAGTGTAGGGGATTGATGCACCAATCCGAAAAGAATAGCAACTTTTCTTAACCCGAGCATTACATCAAGTCCAAACTTTGATTTTAGTACTTAATTATTAACTTGGATCAGAAGTGATAGAATAAAAAGAAAGTACGTAATTATGACCTAATAAAAAAAAATGTTCATGAAATTGAAATATAAGAATATAAGGTCATTTGCGAAGTCCATTTAGCAAAATTTTTAAAATTGCTTGATTGAAGAAACGAGTTGCTTTTTTTTTTTTTTAATAAGCAAAAGAAATTTTATAATTAGTAGAGTACAAGGGGTACTCTAACCCAATACAACCAGAAGAGTTACACTACCAACAAAAACAATTTAAATATTTATATATATATATATATATATATATATGTTTATGTTTTCTCTCATTATAAGAAGAAAGTGATCAAAATAAATTTGAGTGGACCCCGATGACGAAACAAATTTGCTTTTGTTTCTTTCTCTCTTATAATGTAAGAGATATGAAGAAATGAGTTGCTTAAGTTGTAAAAAGAAAATATGAGTGATGATGTTGAGACCCAATTAAGATGTGTAAAAAGCAAGGTTGTAAGAACCAAATCGTACCGGCCGGTTTAACCAGTTCAACCGGGAACCGGTTGTGTCCACGGTTCGGTTACATCCGTAGAAATACGGAAGTCTCATTGAATCGCCAAAAAATTGTTGGAACCAGATGGAACTGGGTTGAACCAGTGGAACCGGAGAATCGGAAACAGTTTTTAAAAACCGGCTGGCCAAAAAACGCTCTTAGTCCAACTCTCCCAAGTCGTCGACGATCATAGAGCCATCCCCCCCTTTTGATAACTAAAGGATAAATCGCTTTGTGTTCCTTTCCCTTCTTATCTATTTATAAACTCCCCAACATGGGAACTTGTTTCCCTTCTGCTCATTCCTTTTATGTTTGTGACACCCTCTACCCCGCATGTATTTATAAAGCATAAACATAGAAGGAAATAAAAATAAAATACATGCATATATATCATAAATATAAAACCAATACCAACATGTGGTTGGTCCAAGTGGTAATGAGCTTGGGCCCCTTAAGCAAGTGGTCAGGGGTTCGATCCCTAACTCTTGCGCATGAAGAAAACCTAGTTGGGAGAGGTCAGCCCTTAAATGTCGTCAAGTACCTCGAGGGATTAGTCTCCGCAGTTGAGCGTGGAGGATACCCTGGGAAACCAAAAAAATAAATATAAAACCAATGGGTAGAAGATACCACATTGTAAACAAAACATCATAACGCGGAAATAACAAGTTTTAAAGAAAACATAACAATAAAGGAAACCAAACCCCGATGTTACATTACAGAGCTGGTATAACCATAGTCCGAAACATCTCGGATAAACAACATAAACTAAAAACTGGGAAATCCTAAACTAAAAGTAGCGGCTCCTCAGAGTCACTCCTTAACAGGCTGCTTACCATCCTCTACATAACATTAAGGTACATGCAAAGAAAAACAACAAAAGACGGGGAGTAAGAAACATATATATAAACATAACGGCATGGAAGTAGTTAGCAAGATGAGCATACATCATAACAAGCATGTTATAATAAACAACATACACAACATATAATCCATAACAATCCAATTAATGTATGCTATGCGGTGCAACACTACTCCACTATTCCATTATGCATGTGGATCCAAACTACCTCAGGAAGTCAATTTCGGAGTTACATATCCACATTGGCCATTAAGCACCAACGTCAATAGTTCACCAAACCATGGGTGAACCCCTTATATAGCCAACGCACCTTACTCTCGGATGCGTCACCACAGGTGTACATGATTTACTTGAATCGTCGCGGACGACCAGATCGCCTTACTCTCGGACAACTCCCCTATGTTGAACATCTCCCATTAAAATCTCCATTGTATGAATGCGTGAGGAACAACAACACACAATCAAACAAAAACTACCTCTGCTTGGGCCACTAGGCTACCCAAGTTTTAACACCATCAACACCTCGACCACTTGGCATCGAGGTCCCCTTGGCCACTAGGCTACCAAGGTTCAACATTAACAACATCTTGGCCATTAAGCATCAAGACGCCCTTGGCCACTTGGATACTAAGGTACAACAACATGCGGTAAACATCGCTACCAACTTAACTATCCTTACATTTGTTTTTAATTATACTTATTAAGTATTCAATAAGTTATCTAACTTGCCTTTGCTTCGTTGGGTGTCTTATTATCATCGTTAGGAACGTTTGGGGTGGAACACCCTATTCTATTTCTGCATTTCTGTTCTGCACAGGGGAGCATGGTCATGCTTCCCCCAGCATGGGCGTGCTGACTTTTAAGTCAAGCACGATCGTGCTGACTGTTGAGCACGGTCGTGCTCGCTGGAGCTTGGTTGTGTTGTTTCTGGGATAAGGGTTGAAGAACCCTTGTTCAGCCTTTGTTCAGCTCCCTAGGGCATCCAAGGATCAATCCTATTGGATTTTACTAACCATTAACATCAATTTCATTTCTATTAATAAATCTCAATGTTTTATATTTATTGGGGAATTAATTCTTTAATTCCAGTTTCGTTATCAATGTCCTTAAAACACTCAAGAATCAATCACAGGATCTTAACTAAGCCTTTGAGCAATAATCTCACTCTTTACTACGGTTCGAATCATATGAACAATTGGGTGTTTATCCCTTAACTCCAATCATCTTTATTAACGTCTTTAATGTCTTATTAACTTCGTTCATCATTATCCACATCAACAACCAATCATAACTCATGGTATAACAACATCGTTGTCAACACAATCAAACATGGTATGAACATCATCATCATTAAACTGAGCATGGCATCATCAAATACAGTTCATAACAATAATAGGCATACCAATACAGTTAAGCATATATCTTCATGACTAAAAAGTAAACAAATAAAAAACAATAGGGTCATGGGTTAACCCTTCATCTTACGCTACCTCCACGCCTACATGTTTATACTATTCCTTCTCCCCATACCTGGTATGAAGATTCCACTAACGCCAACGTAAAGAGTCCTGCTCTTGTTCCCTTGAGCGGCTCGACGAACTCCTCAAGCCTTGGTCAAACACAAAAAGGATTAACCAAATAATCCCCAAATCACAAAAAGGAAAAGGAGATTAAGGAGAGGGATAACAAGTTTACTTTTCTAGACACTAGCGCACGTGACTTCCCTCCCAAATGGACTCAAGAGCTCCAAGAACTTCAAAGGGTTCAAGGAAAGGGAAAAGGGAGAGGTTTCTGTCACACTAGGATTTCCAAAAGTGTCTAAATGAGGGTTAACACTCGTAACCCTTGTTGTTTGATCTGTTTATATAGACTCAGACCCGAGTATGGTCGTGCTCTCGACTAAGCACGACCGTGCTTAACTCGAGCACGGGGTCGTGCTCGTTAAGCACGGTCAGACAAAAGGAACGTCATATGAGCTCTTTTCGGACACGGCTGTGCTCCCTTTAAGCACGGTCGTGCTCGTGGCTCACTTAGCCACTGAGCATGCCATCAAGGGGTTTTCACCTCAAAAGCCCCACTTAGCCCTCTTACAACAATTCTAAGGTTACTTAACAACATAAAACATACATATAAACACTGAGAGACTTTATACAAAAAACGGGGTGTTACAATTCCACCCCCTTATAAAAATTTAGCCCTCGAATTTCTACTTACCTCGAACGAAGAGGTGTGGATACGCCTCCATCATCTTGCTCTCAAGTTCCCACATAGCACTTTCCTTAGTAGCCCCACTCCAAACTACTTTAACCAAGGGAATCTCCTTACCTCTTAGCTGCTTCACCCTCCGGTCCTCAACTCGAAGCGGTAGCACCTCAAAAGTCAAATTCTCTTTTAACTGTATTGTGTCGGGTACTATCATATGGCTCGGATCATGAATGTATTTTCTAAGTTGTGACACATGAAAGATATTTTGAAGTCGGGATAGGAAAGGTGGTAACGCGATTTGGAACACAATTTAACCGACTTTTTTTAGAATTTGGTAAGAGCCAATGAATTTGGGAGTTAAGCTTCTTCGCTTTCATCACTTTACCGACCCAATTGTTGGAGTAACTCTCAAGAATATATGATCACCCTCCTAGAATTCGAGAGCCTTCCTTCTCTTATCATGACAGCTCTTTTGCCTACTTTGTGCCACCCTCATCTTTTCCTGGATCATCCTTACCTTCTCTGTTGTTTCTTGCACTATCTCAGGTCCTAGCACAACATTCTCACTGGGTTCATTCCAACATAAGGGTATCCTACATCTCCTCCCATACAATGCTTCATAGGGTGTCATTCCAATACTAGAATGGAAGCTGTTGTTGTAGGTGAACTCTATGAGGGGCAAAAACTTGTCCTAACTACCTGACTTCTCAAGAACACAAGCTCTCAACAAGTCCTCTAAGGAATGATGGTTTTCTCAGACTGCCCATCTGTCTGTGGGTGATAAGCTGAAGTTAGTCTAAGCTTGGTTCCTAACGCCTCATGCAAACTATTCCAAAACCTAAAGGTAAATCTAGGGTATCTATTTGACACTATGCTAGAGGGCACACCATGTAACCTAACTATTTCCTTGATGTACAGCCTAGTCAACTTCTCTAAAGGATATTCCTTGTTCATAGGGATGAAATGGGCAGACTTAGTCAATTTATCCACAACAACCCATATAGCTTCATAACCAACTGGAGTCCTAGGGAGTCCAGACACAAAATCCATAGAGATACTATCCCATTTCCATTTTGGGATACTTAACGGTTGCATCTTACCTGATAGCTTTTGGTATTCTATCTTAGCCTTTTGGCATACTAAGCACGCGTAGAACTAAGTCCTGATACATCTTAGTGGCACCTGGGTGCACACTCAGTCCACTCCTATGTCCTTCTTCAAGGATCAACTTCCTAAGCTCCGAAACATCGGGTATACAAACTCTATCTTGAAATCTCAAGACTCCATCACTTCCTTCCTTAAAACTAAGGTCTCTACCCTGAGCAAGCAACTCCCTCTGGTCTAAGATATACTTATCTATCTTCTGACCTTCTCTAATCTGATCCATCAACTATTTGTGATCTTCAAAGTCCCAAGCCTAATACTCTTAGAAGTAACTTCCCATGCTAAGCTCAAGTCTCTAAACTCTTCTATCAGATCCATTTACTTAACCATCAAGGTTGAGATCTGTAAGGTTTTTCTACTTAAGACATCTGCCACTACATTGGCCTTTCTTGGGTAGTAGGTTAACTCAAACTCATAATCCTTAAGGAATTCCATCCATCTACGTTGCCTCATATTGAACTCTTTCTGGTCAAACAGATATTTTAAACTCTTATGATCACTAAAAACCTCAAACTTAGCTCCATAAAGGTAATGCCTCCAGATCTTTAGGGCAAACACTACGGCTCCTAATTCCAAATCATGGGTAGGGTAGTTCTTCTCATGGGTTTTCAACTGCCTAGAGGCATAGGCTACTACCTTACCATTCTGCATCAACGCTCCACCTAAACCTTGCTTAGAAGCATCGTAGTATACTACGAAAGGTTCACTATGATTGGGCAAAACTAAAACTATTACTGATGTTAACCTTTCCTTTAAGGTTTGGAAACTTTCCTCACACTTAGAGTCCCACACAAAGAGTTGTCCTTTCTTGGTGAGACGGGTCAAGGGTAATGTTATCTGAGAGAAACCTTCTACGAACCTCCTATAGTACCCTGCTAAACCCAAGAAACTCCTAATCTCGGTTACTGACTTTGGTGCTTCCCACTGGATCACCGTCTTTATCTTATCCGGATCCACGGCTATCCCACCTTCAGAGACGATGTGTCCTAAGAAACTCACGACTTCAAGCCAAAACTCGTACTTAGACAACTTAGCATACAACTGCTTCTACTTAAGTGTCTGCAAGACAACCCTCAAGCGCTCCTCATGTTCCTCCTTGGTCTTGGAGAACACTAAGATGTCATCTCAAACCCACCACAAACTTATCCAAGTAAGGGTGAAAGGTCTTGTTCATATAATCCATGAACACAGTAGGAGCATTAGTTATACCAAAGGGCATAACTAAATACTCATAGTGACGATAACACGTTCTAAACGCAGTCTTTGGGATGTCCTCAGACTTAACCCGAATCTGATGGCATCCTGACCTCACATCTATCTTGGAGAAAACACAAGCTCCTATCAATTGGTCCATAAGATCATCAATCTTATGAAGGGGATACCTATTCTTAATGGTCACTTTGTTGAGTTGTCGAAAGTCGACACACAACCTCATGCTGCGATCCTTCTTCTTCACAAGCAACACTAGCGCTCCCCGTGGGGACACGCTAGGCCTAATGAACTGTTTCTGAATCAGTTCCTCCAACTGTTTCTTCAACTCGGCTAGCTTTAGAGGAGACATCTTATAAGATGCGATGGATATGGGTCCCGTTCCCGGCACTAAGTCTATGGCAAACTCAACATCTCTTTCAGGGTGTAGTTCGTAAACATCCCCCGGGAACACTTCGGGAAACTCTCTCACTATTGGCAACATCAGGCTTGCTCTCTACTTCCAGGGAAGGCAACATCATATAAACTTGGGCCTCTTCTTTCATAGAAGCCTTAACTTGGTTGGCAGAGAGAAATCTCAGATCCTTAGATTCCACAATAGTTTCAAAAACTATGGTTTAATCAAAATAGTTTAATAGAACGTGGTTGGAAGATAACTAATCTATGCTAAGAACAACATCAAGTTCTTTTAGGGGTAAGCATACAAGATCAACTATAAAATTCCTACCATCAATGGTAATGAGACAATTCTTGCATGCATGTGAAGTAAGAACAGGTATATTTATGGGTGTGGCAACAATTAAATCACACTCAAGAAGGGTCACAGGCAATTTAAAACTCTTAAGAATAAAGACTCGCCCACTGGTCTTCAGTCGATTGGCTTGGGGTTTCTGATTCTTGCTAGCACTCTGCGGTTCTGACATTGCTCCTCCACACTCGCGACTGATGTGGCCAGACTTGCCACACTTGAAGCAAATGACGTCTGTAACATTCCTGACTGCTCTATCGATTAACGACTGCCCTCACAAACCAACACGAATCTTCTCAGCGTGCTTTGTCCTCACTCACACGCTACCTGGGAAAACTTCCCAGGAGGTCACCCATCCCAGAATTGCTCCAAGTCAAGTACACTTAACTATAGAGTTCTTAAGTGATGGGATTTCGAAAAGAAGATGCATCTTGTTGATATGGGTAGTACCAATCAATTCATATAAGCTACCCTCAACTGTATAGTCCTATACCTACACAGTCTCAGGATCCCTCTTATTCCGGTGTGTAATCGGTTCATTCATATGTTCCTCCGCCTAGCAGCTTGCCAGGAGCCGCTCCTTGTCTGTGCCTTCTTGCACTGGCAACCACTTCCCGCCCTCGTCATCCCCGTGTGTCACATGCCTACCAGCTTCCGCTTGGTTCATCCCCGAACCACATTGTACTGGGAGAGGTGCCGCTCTGATACCACTAAATGTGACACCTTCTACCCCGCATACAAAAAGAAGCATTTAATTTAAAGATATAAAAATAAAAACATATATTTATTTCATAAAATCAAACCAAGGTAAAAGATATCACATTGTAACAAGTCTCTAACGCGGAAAAATAACAAAAGTCTTAAAATGATAACATAGCATAAAAAAAACCCAACCCCTAATGTCACATACAGAGCTAGTATAACCAAATCCGGAAAATCATCCTGGGATACAACTGAAACAAACTAACTAATAACATAAAACTGAAAATCCTAACTACAAGTTGTGGCTCCTCGGAGTCACTCCTCAACTGGCTGCTCGCTGTCCTCTGCATAAACGATACATGCAACATAACACAAAATATAGCAAAGGGGAGCAAGAAACATGAATATGAATATAATGGCAAGGAAGCAGTTAGCAAGACGAGCATGCATCACAACAATCATATTATCACCGCAACAGCATATATCATAACGATAAATAACATCATACATTAACATATGCTATGCGATGCAATGCTACTCCACTACTCCCTTATGCATTTGGATCCATTCTACCTCAGAATGTCAAATTCGTAGTTACATATCCACATTGGCTAATAAGCACCAACGTCAGGGCAATCCACCTTACCTTGGGTGGACCCCTAGGATAGCCGACGCACTTTACTCTCGGATGCACCACCGCGGGCGCACGATTCACCTTACTCTCGGACGACCTCCCTTATGTTGAACATTCCCCACTAACGTCTCCAATGCATGAATGCATGAGCTACATAACACACAAACACAACCACCACCTCCGCTTGGGCCACTAGGCTGCCCAAGTTTTATCACCATCAACACCTCGACCGCTAGGATTATAGTTAACGTTTCATCATTTTAATCTTTTAAACACCCTAGTCGTTCTACACCAGAGATTACCACCTCAGCCACTCGACTATCGAGGTCCCCTTGGCCACTAGGCTACTAACGTACATCATCATCTTTAATTAACACTCTAGCCATTAAGCACTAGAGATTACTACCTTGACCATCATGCATCAAGGCTCCCTTGGCCACTAGGCTACCAAGGTACAACATCTTATCAATTGTCTCTTGTCTTTGAGTTTGTTTGGTGTCTTATTAAATCTCTTAAGGCAATTGGGGTTGAACACCCCTGCTTCAGCACTGTTCTGCGTTCTGTTCTGCATAGGTGAGCATGCCCGCACGGGCATGCTGAGCTCACAGTCAAGCACGGTCGTCCTGACTGTTGAGCACAGGCGTGCTTAAGCAGCGCCCCCTTTATGGTTTTTGAACTAGAGCACGGGCGTGCGTGCTCCTTGTTAAGCACGGTCGTGCTCAATAGAGCGTGGCCGTACTGATCTGGGCAGAACGGTCACAGACCCTTTGCCAAATTCTTGGACAGAAGGGTCACAGACCCTTTGGAGCACGGGCATACTGACTTTTAAGTCAAGCATGGTCGTGCTGACTGTTGAGCACGGTCGTGCTCGCTAGAGCATGGCTGTGCTGTTTCAGGGCATCAGGGTTGAAGAACCCTTGTTCAGCTCCCAAGGGCATCCAAGGATCAATCCTCTTGGCTTTTACTAACCATTAACATCAGTTTCATTTCTCTTAACCAGTTTACTTTTATAGACACTAGCGTGCGTGACTTCTCTCCCAAATGGACTCAAGAGCTCCAAGAACTTCAAAGGGTTCAAGGAAAGGGAAAGGGGAGAGGTTTCTGTCACATTTTGATTGCCAAAAGTGTCTAAATGAGGGTTAACACTTGTAACTCTTGTTGTTTGATCTGTTTATATAGACTCAGACCCAAGCACGGTCGGGCTCTCCACTAAGCACGACCATGCTCGAGCATGGGGTTGTGCTCGTTAAGCATGGTCAGACAAAAGGAATGTCATACGAGCGCGTTTCCTACACGGCCATGCTCGTGGCTCACTTAGCAACTAAGCACGCCATCAAGCACAGGCGTTCTGGTACATGAGCATGGTCGTGCTCAAGCACCAGAAAGGGGGTTTTCACCTCGATAACCCCACTAGCTCTCTTACAACATTTCTAAGGTAACTTAACAACATAAAACATACATATAAACACTTAGAGACTTTATACGAAAAACGGGGTGTTACAATGTTCCCTTCGTTACTACTTGTCATCCAAACACTATAAAATATATAAAATGAATATTCTGTATCCTGATACAAGTAGCTAAGAAGCATATCATAGATGTCAAGAAACAATTACATGTTTGTCAATCCGAGATCCTTTATAGAAATTGCTTGACTTTAGGGACTGAGACTTGGTTGTCAAATTAAATTCTAGCTATATCTCATCAAAATAATAAATTTCATGAATTTTTTTTATTTACTTTCTTTTTGTGTGCAAAAGAGTTACAATCAACAGACTTTTTTAATCTTCTAAAACCTTTCCCAGATTTTGAATTAAAGTTATTTGATTTGAAGTTATGAAATTTTTTTCACTTTCTATCTTTGATAGAAGACATTATTATGTACTTTTATATCAAATCAAGTGGGTAGTCATTAGTATTACTATCTAGGGACCTACTGGTGTTTCTATTTATTTTTTCCAAAGTCTAAATTGCATTTTAAATGAGGAAATAATTTCTACATTAATAAAAGTTTTTGTATTCTAGGTTCTTACATAACAACTTTATGGCGCAAAAGTGGGAAAATCCAAAAAGAATATTGTGCCATGATGTCTCTTCAGTATAATTTGAAGCAACATTACAAAGTCATCGAAGAAGGATCTACGAGTCAAGAATGTGAGAGAAAATATGTTGTGAATGCAATTTCTGGACAATCATTTGAATATGAACCCCAAGCCCAAGATCCAAAAAACAGTTGGGACTCTGTCAAAGATGGCTTCAATGCTTTCTACAAGTTTACTAGGCCATATGCAACATTTGGTGCAGTTGAGTTATATCTTTTCTAGAATAAATATTTTATTTGAACTAACTTGACTGTCCTTGTTAATTTAATTCATTTCTATGAACCACTATTAAAGGGAATTACTTTGTTTGTTTAGGTAATGGGAGCAACTTCTATATCTTTCCTTGCCGTGGAGAAATTATCAGAATTATCTCCAGTGTTTTTTGTTGGCTTGTTGCAGGTGATGTTTCAAATATGTTGGTTTTTGAAAATCCGGTGACGAAAAAAAACTTTGCCTAGTAATGTTTCTTTTTACTTTCCTATGGCCATTTAAATGTATAACTTCTATATTTGAAAATGTATTTTGCACCTTGATCAATATTCTATTGTATCGATCATATTCACTTTAGACTATATCGTGGATATATGATTGTCAATAAAAGCTTTACTATACTATCATTTAATACTGCATTCATAATTATCAATGAGTTTACAATATTTTTTAAAGTGAGTTTGTTTTTATATAGTAAGAAAGTTTTTTATCTTTAGATCCCTTTAGTGGATTGAGATCCATATATACTTTATCATATCAAAGGTAAATACACTCTTACTTTTTCCTTTTAGAGACAAATTTACTTTAAAGAAGCCAGATTCATATCAATAATTAAGTAAAATGCCAAACTCATTAAATAATATGAGTATGTGACAATTCATAATTGAATATAAGTATAATACTATTGAAAACTAGTTGTGTCCAAAATTAAATTCTTTTTTTTTTTTTTTCATTATCTGATGTACCAAAACAAAAAAAATGTTTTCCCCTTCAAAATGCATAATTACTTTTTATAATGCATCTTCCCCTTAAAAAATGTTTAGCATTATCCTATGTGTATTGATACTTTCTTTTCTATTTCAGGCTGCGGTAGTTGCCTTCTCAAAGATCGTTTTTATTTGTGGCTTGAATCAATTGTGTGATCTTGAAATAGACAAGGTATGTATGAAACTTATAAATAAAACAAACAATCCAAATAGGTGATACATGTTTTTATTTATATATTTAATTTTCTTTTGGGCTTCTGGGTTTTCTAGTAACAGAAATTTGATAGTGTAGAATTGTCTAGTTTATAAACGGAGTCAATAAAGAGGATATTTAGGTATCTATATACAGTAGGTGAATACAAGCATATCTGTGTTTACATGCACATCTCGAGCGGTTTATTTGATTTTGCCAACAAAACCTTGATTTAATATAAATTTACAAGAATCCTCATACTTATTGGAGGAATGTTAAGAAAACACATATGGAACCTTTTATATATTACACACTTTGTCGATAGGTTGTTTTATTATTGATATTTGCTAAATGTTTTATTGCAGATAAACAAGTCATATCTTCCGTTAGCATCTGGGGAATGGTCCTTTAGAACTGGTGTCATTATTGTTGCATCATCTTTAATTCTGGTACCATATATAGAATTATCATTTTTGGCAACTTCAATAACCATAATGACTCCCGCTTGATTCTCCTCTAGTCATAAATATATATTTTGTCTCTATTATTTTTAAGGAACCGATTATCTTGGTTATGAGTTAATTCCTTAGTATAAATTAATTTGGACATATAAAGGGTTATATTTACATCTTGTTTGATTTCCTCTTTTGTGATATTAGATTTCCTCAGGCCAGAGAATGTTACAAACTTTGTTCTAATTTTAGTTACAACGTGATCTTTCTAAACATTTTTCTTTGTTTATATCCTCTTGTCTACGAGAATGCCTTTCGTCCTATCATCAATTTTGTTTTATTCATTGTGAGACTTGAGACTCAAATTTGATCTTCAGGAAAACCTTTGATATTTTAGGTGTACGTTTCTAAAGGTTATCAAAGTTCCACGCGATTCTATCTTTTCTCTGAAAGTTTGCTGTGATTTTATCAATAAAACAATGCTCTTATCCATTCAAACCTTAGGATGGAATGTTTAAATATTGCAAGGTTGTACATAACTCCAAAATCTTGGAAAATAAACTCATGCAACATGATCTGAGTGGTAAGTATTTGTGACAGACTATGATAGCAAACACTTTTTGTCGTGTGCTTTTTCTAATGATTTATTGTTCAAGAAAAACTATTTATTTTATTCTACTTTTTCAGAAAACAAGACAGAGATTTTTAGATGGTAGAATGAGGCTTAATTATCATTTTGTGGGCGTTTGGTGTAAACAACTTAATCAAGCGCTTATTAAATGAAATTTTTTTAAACAAGCTAAAAACAACTTTTTTTTTTCATAAACTTCTCTGACAAGCTTATTGAAACAAGCTTTTTTTTTTTGATAAACATTGAAACAAGCTTAAAAGGACTAATTATATAAATAGTATAAACTATTTGTAGAAGTTTATTTTTATAAGCTCAAATAAATTTTTTATAAGCTCTTCCAAATATCATTTATTCTCTTTTACAGGGTTTAATGTTTGCGTGGATTATTGGTTCATGGCCACTATTTTGGACTCTTTGCATCACTGCATTGCTTGCGGTTGCTAATGATGTTGATGTGAGTTCACTTGAATTGCATTTAAGTTTTCTTTTATATATCATTGACAAAGACAAAAAAAACTCAGAGAATGTTTATAATTAATATATATGCGAGATATTCCTGTTAAAGACAAAAATATATATATATATATATTAAACTTTCATCCTCATTTCAGGGCATACTTATATAATGGTTATTAATTTAATTAACTGTGTTCATGATATGTATTGCACATTGTGGCAACTTCTCCGAAGCACTTTTCCAAGGTGTTGGCTCATCCAGAATTAGTTGTACACAATGTTGTGGTGGTGGATAAGAAGACAAAAATGATTCTAATTTCTCCCCTTGATTATTCCCGTCAAAGTTTGGAGAATAAGCATTAGAGTATGGATATGCATGCTCATTCACAATTGACTATTTATATATATAGTCATAAACCAACCGGCCCTAGTATAAAGCAACCAAAGCTAGGGCTTTATGCCTCTAATTTTTTTTAGCTATCTAGGCTTCCAAATTTAGGTTTCTAATTTTTTGTGGCTATTTAAGCTTAATATATAAGAAAAATAATTTAAAAGAAATCTTACATGTGGTTGCATGTGCATACACAACAAAAATTTACATCAATCTTAATAATTACACTTTAAAAATATAGAAATTTATAATAAAGATAAAATTTAAATACAAATATAATTTTTAATAAAAATATTATTATTAATTTTAAAAAAGCCTTATTTCGAATTTCGCTTTAGGCCTACAAATATGTTGGGCCGACCCTACCACGACAAGTATAATAGATCAATGCAAGTAATAAAAACGATGACCAATTATTACTTTGAGTACCCCTTGTACTCTGATCAATATATTTTTGGCTTATAAAAAAACTACGTATATTGGAGTGGGATTCAGGACTTGGAGTTGCAATTCATGGTATTAGGAAAGCTTATTCTAGAGTGAGTTTGTGTATAAAATGAGAAAATAAGTGTATTATTACCCTTTAATTACACAAGAAGAGTTTATTTCATCAAACAAATATGTTTATAATAACATGAGATTCGTACATTGGAAATATCAATTGATTCAACTAGTAAGTTACTAACAAAATAAAATAAAAATGTTATATCTGTTCTTCTGATACAAATTTAATTTAATTTTTACTGGTTGTTGACCTCTTTGTTAAATTATATTCACATGTGCCACATATTCACCCATTTTGTTGGCAATTCAATGTTGGTACCCCAGACAATAAACCTCATGTCTATATGATAGATTTTACTCAACGTAAGAGCCTGTCTGGCCAAATATTTATATGTAGTATGTGGAATTTTAAAGACCCTCGCTCAAACTTTTTAAAAATTCTCATATTTGGAATATTTATTTGATGGTGACTACATTGTTGACGGTTTTTATAACTTGGTTGTCTCTGAAAAATATCCAGTTGCCCTTGTTGAGATGGAAGAAATATGGACTACTTTCAACGGTTAACAATGCAACTAGTATGGGAGTAGTGTCGCCACTTGGATATTTTCTTCACATGCAGGTTTTGTCATACTGAATTATTATTATTATTTTTGTTTTGTTTTGTGAAATACTGAATTGTGCTCTTTAAAGACGTATTGTTGATGCATTAGCTTTTTCACTCATAAGTCAAAACAGCTAGTACCAGCAACAATAAATTTTTATACCACGTTTTTAGGTTGACTTAGTTGAATTCATGATAAAATTTTTAAAACCACCAGTTATTCTTAGGAAGTCATTTTTTTATAAGTAAAAATATATTAATAAGGGAGTACAATAATACTCTAACTCGTATACAAGATCTAAAATAAAACAATAGGCCCTATATAAATATCATAATGCCTCTAACATCCTCTAATTAATTACAAAGACCAGTATATGCATTTTACAAAAGCCTTGTCCCCAGGGGTGGCCCTGAGCATGGTCGAGGTGGGCGATCGCTCAGGGCCCCAATTTTTTGGGGGCACCAGATAATGTAAAATTTTATATAGTATATATAAATATTATATAAAAAATTATAAATTTATATACTTTTTAAAAGATTTACATACTATCCTTGTTACTGTTGCATCAACTGAGATAAGTTTTTCTAAATTGAAATTGTTAAAATCTTACTTACGATCTACTTTGTCACAATGTAGATTAAATAATCTTGCTTTGATTTCTATCGAGAATGATTTTTTAAAAAACCTTGATTATGATCAGATTATTAAAGATTTTACAGCAAAAAATGCAAGGAAAATAATCTTCAAATAATTATGAGGGCACCATTTTCCTGAGTTCGCCCAGGGCACTCAAAATCTCAGGATCGGCCCTGCTTGTCCCATCCATATATCATCACTAAATGATGCAACCGTGCAATTTTTAACCATTCTATATTCGTAGGAAGTATATATTCACTACTAATATGCTTAAAGTATTATACCAAGAAAGAGTCAAAAGAACAAAAAAGAAGAAAAAAGAAATAGAAGCGTGAAGCATATTTAATTAGTTAATTATATTAGTGTTGGAATTGTGTAAAATTTAAAATTTAAGTATTAATTTTAATCAATAATTATAATTGAAAAGTCTTATCAGTATCTTGAAAAGTCTTAAATATTTTTTAATTGTTTTTGTTCTAAAATTAAAAAGAAACCCGGGTAGTTGAACCGTGTGAACCGAGACCGGTATAAACTAGCCGGTTGATTGCTTCAAGATATTGGTTTACAATTTTTTACTGGTTTTTGAAAATCTAGGGTCTGTTTGCTTTGTTTTCAGTTTCTTGTTTTCATTTTCTGTTTTTAGAAAGAATTACAAAACTGTCACTTTGTTTTCATTCTGTTTCCTGTTTCCAAATATTTGTACAGGAAACAATGAAAACTGAAAAAAGTTGTTTTCAGTGTTTCCTGAACAAATTTCCAAAAACAGGATACAAAATAAAAACAAGGTGACATTTTTGTAATTATTTCTGAAAACAGAAAATGGAAATAGGAAACTGGAAATGAAGCAAACAAGCCGGTTTATGAGAGTTGATTAGACAGGTCAAAGGACTTGTTGCAAATTTCTCCAACATTCCGACTCAATCCGATTCTAAAAATTACGAAATACGTTGACAAATATGAGGTGAATATGAAAAATGTGTGAACAATATGCAAAATATTATAGACTTTTTCTATAAAAAAAAAGGCTAAATTACTCTTTTGGTCCCTTATCTTTATTTTAGGTTTCATTTTGGTCCATCATCTATTTCTGTTCCGTTTTGGTCCCTTATATTTATTTTATGTTTCATTTTGGTCCCTTCCCTTAGTTTTACACTTACAACGTTAGGTTTCCACCGCCACTCGTCGGAAACCGCAGCTGGAATCTAGGTTTAGAGAGAGAAAACTCCATTTTCACTTTTCGCTTTCTTCTTCCTTCTCTTCCTCCCTTGCTTCTTCCTCCCCTTCATTCTTCCTCCATATTCCCCAACAAATAGTGTTGTTGTTTACATGCATTGTGTTTCACAAGTTTGTCTTAGTTTCTTACCTTATGAATCTACCTTCCATGGAATCCTAACGTTTTCTTGTTGCTAATACATGTCAAAATGTCCAGACCTATGTGTTCAAGAGGCCAGCTACCTTTCCAAGACAACTGATTTTTTGTATGGCAATCATTACTCATATCTCTTTAGTTCTAGGATTGAGCAAGGTAAAAACTTTTAATTTCTAACAATAAGCTTTTGTTTTTCAACATCAAACTTTAGATGTGTTTCTATTGAAAAATCTTTTGCTATATTTTATATAGGATTTACCTGACGTGGAAGGTGATAAAAAATTTGGCGTCGAATCTTTGGCAACACGTTTGGGTCTAAAGCGGGTATGTTCCTCTCATTCATTCAATAGTTCAATAGTGTTACTTTAATAAAACTTTGGTCATACCTAATTAATCATTGTCAGGTATTTTGGATTTGTATTTCATTTCTTCAAATGATTTATGGAGTTGCCATTGTGGCGGGAGCAACATCTCCCTTCGTGTGGAGCAAAACTTTCACGGTAATGTGCATTTAAAATATGTTATAGCTACATGCATGCACTATCCTTTCTTCCTCTTGAGTACGTAGTTATAATTCTTTTGTACCGGGGGATGGAGAATATGAGTGTGATTTTAATTAACACAGTTTTTGAAATTGAGAGTTTCCAATAAGAGTTTATCTTCAATCCTATTTATACTCACCTTCCTTTCTCATGTTGCATCTTTATTGCATAGCGGTAACTTGATATTATCAAATTCAGCAATTGTTTGTTTTCCCTCATGCATGTCTTCTGAAATTCTGAATTAGGGTGTTACATATTTTCGTTAACATTATATCAGCTTGTAATATAGCACATGCCTGTGCTAAAATTAGGAAATGTCTTCCTATGAAAGCAATATCTTTGTTACATTAGACTATCCTGACTTAACATACATGTATGCTCTTGATATCAGTCTCAAAGATAAAATGGCTCTTTTCATGAGGAATAATAAATAAATAAAAAGATAAAATGGTTCTTTCTAGGAGGCATCGATTCTGGAAAAAGCTCAGGCCACTCCATAAATGTTCAAATTAACGCATCTGTCATTATACAAATTGATAAAAATTGAATGCAAACTTATTTTATCATTTTAGCAAAGTTTGAAATTTATTCTCTCACATTCAATGTTACAGGTTCTGGGACATTCCATTCTTGCTTCAGTCCTATGGTATAATGCCAAATCTGTAGATCTGAAGAGCAATGATGCCCTACAAACCTTCTATATGTTCATCTGGAAGGTACTACCTAATTTATGCATAAACAATTTATCATTTGTAAATTTGATTTTTAAGGTTAATATACAATTTTCTTAATAATGAACTTGGACAAATAAAACAATTATTGAAAAGAAATAGCTATATGATTACGTTCCCTTTGTGTTAAGAAATAATACTTTTTTTTTTTCGTTTCTAATGGCTTCCATTTAAAATGTTGCAGTACGTACATTAGATACAATATGAAATTCAACTTGAAAAAAATTGTGTTTCTATTTTGAATTATTATGTCATAATCAAATTCACATAACATGTCATTCTTTTAATACATGTGTTTATACTTTATAGTTTTCATTGGATGCAACATAGATTTTTTTTTCCCCCCGATAAGTAAAGTAATTCATTAAACATATGTAGCTTTAGCATCAAAGTGTCTATTCACCCCACCTTCTAGGAAGGGACCAACATAGATAGAAGGGACCAAATCAGTTCCCTTACAGACCTCGACTTTTTAGAGCTCAGTGGTACCTAGTTTCTAGTGGCTGAGATCTAGGGATTATGCTGCTTAAATGGCCAAAGTAAAAACAGAGGGGTGGTGGTGGTGCTCTTTGTATTTTGATAATTAAAAGTAAAACAAAAGCTGCTGTATCCTTGAAAATTGATGATCTATTTTTATCTCGGGAAAAATTCAACACTGTTCAAAGCTAGCGCAAGGCATACAAAGACTTAATACAATAAAGTCCAAATCAATTTTGATGTTCCTAAATACATTTAAAATTTCTCACATACAAATTGTGCTAGCTTTGTAAGGATACAATCCAATAAAACTTGCCAAGAGAAGGGAAGCACTTTGGAGGAGCTTGACTTTCCCAAAAGTGTCTAAAAATAATCACATCTAAAGAAGACAAGTGTTGTTGCTATTTAAACAGTTATATAGAGAAAAGAATATGTAGTAAAAGAACCAAAAGTATCATGAGACCAAACCCCCCTCATCTCCTCTACCATCAATTAAGTTAACTGAATGCATCAAATAAGTCAAATTAAGGTAGAGATCATTCTCCCTTGAACAAAGAGTCCTCTACTTTGAAATCCATAGCCATCTATCATCCTTCCATTCACCCATATCAGAAATCAACACATGTTTATCAGTTGAAACAAGAAATAATCAAAGGAAAAATCTCCTTAAGACTAACATCCTCACATCATCCCAGAACATGATATAATTACCTTTACCTAATCTCTTCTTCATTCCCCTTTGAAACTAACCAATGTTACATATGTCTCTCCACCAACAAGTCAAATTTCTTGGGTTGCAACTCCTGCTTAAGTCAAGGGAAGTGAAACAATCATTCCCGTATTTTGATCTTAACACGGAACGTAAAAAAGCTTTTGGTTCCTTCAATAGTCTCCATCTCCATTT
Source organism: Echinosophora koreensis (assembly GCA_035048595.1). NCBI lineage: Eukaryota > Viridiplantae > Streptophyta > Magnoliopsida > Fabales > Fabaceae > Echinosophora > Echinosophora koreensis. The sequence goes on from JAPCYP010000004.1 coordinate 7,407,290, forward strand.
TGCTAAAAGACTTCAATTAAACCATTCAAGACTCTTAATTCCCAATCCACCATCACTTTTGGACCTACATACATCTGTCCAACTAACCTAGGCTATCTTCCTCCTCTCCTCACCACCTCTGCAAAAAAAAAAAAAAAAAAATCTCTAAACTTGAGAAAGAATCTTAGCTACCTTTTTGGCATCTTGAGAAAATAAATTAGGAGACTAAACAACATTGACTTAACAAGAGTAATCCTTCCTCCCAAGTCCCAATGACAGAGACTTACTTTTCCAAGCCGAGAGTCTTCACCTTATAGTATCAATATATAATTAGCTACCATATTTGGAGTTTTCTGGGTTTGCCCCCAATAAGGAGGCCTAAACATTTAAAAGGTAAATAACCCACTTTACAATTAAGAAACTCTGAAGCAGAAGATAGAAATTCATCGCCCACACTAATCCCTATTAAGCTTATGAAAATTAATTTTCATTCCTGAAACTAACTCAAAACATCTTAGGACTGTTTTTAAAGCCATAGGTTTTGTGAGGTTGCATTCCCAACTAATAAAGTATCATTTGTGTATTGTAAATGTAAGATTTCAACCTGTGATCTTTTTCAATATTAAGCCAGAAACTTATTAACAACAACAAAATTTCGTAGAAGACCACTTAGACCCTCTGCCACAATCAAAAGAAGGAAAAGAGCTAATGGATCTCCCTGCCCAAGACCCTTATGTAACTACACTTCATCGGTCAGACTTCCATAAACTAGGATTAACATTTTTCCCGAAAAGATGCAAGCTCTAATCCAGTTATCCAGGATTTCCAATTATCATTAAAACCAAGTCTCCACATCATATAACCAAGAAAATTAAACCCCAATCAACAGAATTATAAGATTTTTCAAAATCCACTTTTAAAATTATTCTATCCTTCCCACATTTTTTTGCCGAATATACAACCTCGTTAATTATAATAGCACCATCTAGTATTTGGATATTTGGTATAAACGTTGATTGGTTGTTAGAAAAAAATTAATTCAAAGCACTTCTTAATCTTCTAGCCAACAACTCTAAAATAATTTTGTTTCAAACAACCAATAAGAGAGATAGGGTGGAAATCACTAACCTTATGAGGATTCAGAGATTTAGGAATAAGGGCGATAAAAGATGAAGTAAAATCTCTGGACTGTTTATAAGCATTATCCTAAATTTTTTGCAACATGCTCCTTGCATACATCACTTTTGAGTAATTCCCATTGCCTCTATAAAACTAAAGTTGAACCCATTATTCGGACCAGGGCTGATGTTCCCTTCACGACTCCAAACAACTTTAAGATCTTCCATAATAAATAGGATTAAAATCCTATCATTCTCCTCATTCGACAGTTTCTAAAATGGTATACCATCCAGCACTGTGCGCAACCAATTTATCGTTGAGTGATATTGGCAAGTACACCAAATTGTGACAAGTAATAGTGTGTGAGTGAGTTATCGTTTCCAACAAGGATTAAGATCAACTACCAACACATCCAACTAGACTACTATCTAAGCGAATATTTGGAAGGAATGGAGCTCAATATGAAATACCAAACTAAACAAGTGTTAAAATGAACAAAGTAAAAGACTCAAGTTCTTTTTGGATTTTTGACAAATACTTAGTATGCGTAAAAAGGGTGTTAATACAAGAATGCTAAAATGTTGTGGTTAGGTTCACTAAACTTCATTCCCCCTGCAATGAAATGACTAACAACATAGTTGCTACTTCAATTATGACAATAAATCCTATAGATTACTCAAATTCTAATCCCTTAGATGATAAGAGCCTAAATCCCCAAGTTAAACCATAATTCCTTAGGAGGCTTAATTAGTGAACTTTCATGAAGATCAAGGATTATAAGATTACTAATAAACCCAAATCCATTCTGATAGAAGGGTTACTAGGTGAATGATTTCAAATCTAGTTCTAATATGAACTTTCCAATTGCTTACCAAAATATAAATCAAGTCATGGATGATCAAGCCACGACAAGCATTAAGCAGAGAAATCAAAAACTCATAGAGAAGTAGAAACTATGTTAAGGAATCAAGTCAGATACATAGAGAAATCAAATTCGGCTACATCTAACCCCAACAATGGAGAGTTTAGCTACTCATAGTCATAGAGATAGCAAAAGAAAAAGAATAAAGAGAAGGGATGAAGGAAATTCCATGAATTGTGTCCTCTAGCTCCAACAGCTCCAAGTACAGAGAAAACTCCTCCTTTTAGGGTAAAATGCATCCTTGGAACTTTCTGAATGCCCATGACTTTGGTCAAAAATGAAATTTATGGTCCATGCGTCATCAGTAATTAGGGCCCCTGAGAGCCATTCAACTTGCGCTGACCTCCATCCAACTTGAACTGAGCCACATCGCTCCAGAATGTAACAATTCTCTAGCACCTTCAGGATGAGTGCGGATAATCGCGGCTTAGCGCCATCTTGTAGATTTAGGCTATCAATTGGGCTTCTGCTTCTTGCATCAATCTACACAAAAACACACCAAAAGCATCACCAACCAACCCAAAACAACAAATAAACAATAAATCCTAATGACTCAATAAAAACACAACAACATTGGATAAAACAACCTCTTAACATTAAAAGAGCTATAGTCAACCTAAAATACACACCTAAAAAGTATGCATGTTGTGGCTGGGGTCATTGATATGGTACGGTGAATAGAGGAGGGGGAAGGTGTATTAGAACTGAGAATTCATGATGGAAGAGAGAAATTGGAAATGAGAGAACTGTGATTCATTGATCTGAGAGTTCCCATTACAAGGCTAAGTATATATACATGGAAAAGCGATAGCTTGCAGTGCAAGTTACTTACTAGTTGAATAACTAACATCTAACTAACTGATGATTAACTGAAGGCATACTGACATAACTAACTTTTAACAGATTAGTTAAATAACATATTGCTTAATACACCCCCTCAAGTAGCAAGATATATATCATATATTCCTAACTTGGACATTAGAGTGTGAAAAATGGTAGCCGTGACTGGTTTGGTCAAGATGTTTGCCAGTTGATGAGCAGATTTTACATGAACTAGGTGAATGACTCCTGAAGCAACTTTCTCCCTTATGAAGTGACAGTCAATTTGTATGTGCTTAGATCTCTCATGAAAAATGGGATTGGAGGCTAAGTAAATGGCTGATTGGCTATCACAGAAAATTAGAGTTGGACCCACTATGACTTCAAAGTCCTTTAACAAGGAACAAAGCCACTGAATTTCACTTGTGACACTTGCAAGGGCACGATACTCGGCTTCTGCAGAGGTTCTGGACACCACATTTTGCTTTTTATATTTCCAAGATATGAGTGAATTCCCTAAGAAGACACATTGGCCAGTGGTGGATCTGCGGGTGTATGGACAATTGCCCCAATCCGAGTTTGCACAGGCTTTGAAAGATAGCACTGAGTTTGTAGGAAAAAGGAGGCCATTTCCTGGTGTGGATTTTAGATACCTCAGCCAGTGATGAGTAGCATCTAGATGAGATGTTCTAGGGGCAGCCATGTATTGGCTCAATTTGTTCACTGCAAAATTGATATCGGGCCTTGAAATGGTGAGGTAAAGTAATCTGCCAATGATCCTTCTATATTGAGCAACATCTGAGAGCAATTCTCCATCCATGCTACTAAGTTTCAAGGTGGGATCCATTGGCAATGAAGCTGGTTTAGCATTAATAAATCCAGTATCATCAAGGAGGGACAGAACATACTTTCTTTATGACAAATAGATCCCTTTGCTGGACCGACCCATTTCATGACCAAGAAAATACTTCAAATCTCCAAGAATTTTGAGTTTGAACAACTTCTGTAAAGTATGTTGCACTTGCTGGACTATTGCAGGGTTAGGACTTGTAATGATAATATCATCTACATAGACTAGCAATGCTACAAAAGTGCTGTCTGATCCAGTGGTGAAGAGACTATAGTCACATTTAGATTGAATGAAACCAGCAGAAATTAATGCAGTAGAAAATTTTGCGAACCATTGTCTAGAAGCCTGTCTTAGGCCATAGATGGAGCGGTTCAGTTTGCATACACAGTTCTGATCTGCAACTTTGTAACCAAGGGGAAGATCCATGTAGACCTCTTCAAATAGGTCTCCATTCAAGAATGCATTGTTGACATCAAGTTGCAACAAATGCCAATTCTTGATGGCAGCCAATGATAGAAGGACACAGACTGTGGTTAATTTGGCCACTGGTGAGAAAGTGTCCCTGAAATCAACTCCAGCCTGTTGAGTATACCCCTTGGCAACCAACCTAGCTTTAAGTCTGTCAATAGAGCCATCGGATTTGGTTTTCACCTTGTAAACCCACCTACAACCAATAATGTGTTTACCAGGTGGAAGTGATACTAGGGTCCATCTGTTTGTGGCTTCCATAGCTGAAAATTCCTCATTCATTGCCTTGTTCCATTCTGGAAACTTACATGCTTGGTGATAGAATTGAGGTTCATAAACACTTGAGACCTCATTGATGAAAGCCAGATAAGAAGGAGAAAGTTTGCTGTGGGAAAGGTGATTGGTTATTGGATAAGAAGAAACACTGTGACAGTGATATGTGTTGAGGTAAGAGGGTTGTCTGGTAAGTCTAGTTGACCTTCTCAAAGGTTGAGGTGGAATTGCTATGGAGTTGTCTATAGCAGGCTCAAGTTCAGGAATATCTAGGATAGGTTGAGGTGGAATTGCTATGGAGTTGTCTATAGCAGGCTCAGGTTCAGGAATGTCTAGGGTAGGTGCAGGATTTTGTGTAGGGTTTGGGTTGGGATGTGGTTCAGGTTCTGTGATTTGAAGAGGTTGTGTAGGTGCAGAAAAGTCAGGGATTGGTGAAGGTATAACTGTAAGTGGAAAAGGGTCTATTGGGGTTTCAAGGTTTTGAATGTTGTGAAAGGGATAAGTGGTTTCATGGAAAAATACATCTCTTGAAATGAGGAAATTTTTAGAGGTGAGATCATAGAATTTGTAGCCTTTATAACCAGCTGGATATCCAATGAAAACTGTGGGAATGGCTCTTGGAGTAAATTTGTTTCTCTTGGATGGTAGTGTTGAAACATAGGCAAGGCAACCAAAGTTCCTAAGTGAATTGTAGGCAGGAACTTTGCCAAACAAGAGTTGCCTTGAAGCATTGGAGAAGCTGTTCTATTTATCAGAAAGGTTGCAGTCTTTAAGAATTCTCCCCAAAAGATGATTGGAAGTCTGGATTGAAAATATAATGCCCTGGTCACATTTAGGAGATGCTGGTGTTTCCTTTCAACAACCGAATTCTGTTGTGGTCTCTCAACACAACTGAATTGGTGCAAAGTGCCTTTTGAACTCAGAACGTCCTGCAATTTTAATTCCTTGGCATTATCTGATCTAAAAAGCTTGATCTTAGTGTGGAATTGTGTTTCCACTAGGGCAAAGAACCTTTGTATACATGACACTGCCTCTGATTTAAATTGCAACAAGTATATCCAAGTGAAACGAGTATGGTCATCAACTAATGTAAGAAAATACCTCTTGTTATTATGTTTATTAGATTGATAAGGTCCCCAAATGTCACAATGAAATAGATCAAAAGGAAACTTAGACATTGATTTAAAGATTGAAAGGGGAGTCTTTTATGTTTTGATAAAGGGCAAATTGTACAAGACTGTGTAGATTGTGTACTAGATATTCCTAATTCCTTTACAAGTAACTGTAAGCATTTAGGAGACAGATGACCTAGTCTAGCATGCCACAAATCATGACTAGCATTATTAGAAACAGAATTACAAAAGGAACCTAATATGGACTTTTGTGTGGAACTTTGTAAAGCAGGTGCAGCTACTGGAAGTGTGACAGGGTGTGACTTGTACACATAAATCCCTTGAATGAGCTCACCCTTGCCAATCATCTTCAAGTGGCTGAGATCCTGCATTAGAAAGGTGTTAGAATGAAAGGTGACAGAAACATTGGAATCTTTCAATAAGCAACTAACTGACAACAAGTTTACATGAAAACTTGGAATGTACAAAACATTGTATAGTGTAAGAGTGGGACTCAATTTAACATTTCCTATAGAGTGAACAGCAACTAATGATTTATTTGGTAAAGTGACAAAGGAATTATTCACAGTCTTGCAAGAAACAAAATTGTTAAGAGTGCAAGCTATGTGACAGATTGCACCAGAATCTACAATCCAGTGTAATTTTGAACAAGAAAAAGAGAGACTAGGAGTATTGCTTGATACAGCAGAGAGGACAAAACCTGTGTTGGACTCGAGCAGAAGCATCTTCTTGTGACAATTGAGCAGATAATAGTGAGAGTAGCATCCTGCATTGATCAGTGGTCAATCCCAGGTTGGATGCAGGTTGCTCAGAGGGTCCAGAAACCTGATGCACAGCTTGACCAGGTGCTGGATTGGCAGATCTTGGCTTGTATCCAGGAGGATATCTATGAATCTTGTAGCACTTATCAATGGTGTGGCCAAGCATACCACAATGAGTGCACATAGGTCTTTCCTTTCTACCATTTCCAGTCCTTTGAGGTTGCTTAGGAGCATTCTTGATAGCAAAGGCTACCTGTGAATCAGCTGCAGAAGAGCAATTTGCTCCCAATTGTCTTTGTGTTTCATCTTGAAGCACCAAGGAAAAGACACTAGTGATTGGAGGCATTGGCTCCATAGCCAAGATCTGACCTCAAATTTGTGAGAAAACCTCATTCAAGCCCATTAGGAAAGCAAGAGCATACTCTTTCTGAAAATAGGCAATAAGAGGATCAACAACACCACACTGACAATCAATTTGTGGCATGAATTCTTGAATTTATTCCCAAAGTGATTTCAATTTGGAAAAGTATTGAGTAACTGTGAGAGAACCTTGAGTTAGAGCACTTAACTCTTTCTTGAGATGATATTGGCAAGGACCATTGGATTGTTGAAATCTCAGCTTGAGATCTGACCAAATAGCAGAGGTAGAACCACCACGAATGATGCTTGCAACAATGTCTTTGGCAACTGAATTGAGAAGCCATGAATGAACAACACTGTCATTTCTTCTCCACGAAGCTAACAGGACTGGATCATCACCATTAGGGCGAGGGAAAGTTCCATCAACATAACAAAACTTGTTCTTGGCACTCAAGGCCATTTCCATGGATCTACTCCATGAATCATAGTTGTCACCAGATAAAGGGTGAGAAACAAGGATGACCCCTGGGTGATCAGAGGGATGCAAGAAGAGAAGATTCGCAGCTTCATCAATATGCGCCATTGATGTTGATTAAGGAACAGAAACAAGATCAAGAAGAGAGAAGAAGAAAAAAATCGAAGGTAGAAGAGAATCAGAGTGCGGAAAGGGAAATATCAACCGATACCATATTAGAACTAAGAATTCATGTTGGAAGAGAGAAATTGGAGATGAGAGAACTGTGATTCATTGATCTGAGAGTTCCCATTACAAGGCTAAGTATATATACATGGAAATGCGATAGCTTGCAGTGCAAGTTACTTACTAGTTGAATAACTAACATCTAACTAACTGATGATTAACTGAAGGCATACTGACATAACTAACTTTTAATAGATTAGTTAAATAACATATTGCTTAATAAGGTGGGAGAGGGGGATAGCCTCCCTCAATAGAGTTTTAGATGAAAGTAAATTATTATGATTCTTTAATATATAAAAAATACAAGTAACATGGAAAAAAATAATTACATCGGAAATACAGTGTATAACATACATGTTTGACCAATAAAATACTCTTTGACCAAGTCATGCTGATGTGTCATAATGAATGTAATATATTGGTTCCTTAAGTGGTGCATAGTTGCACCAGTAATAACCGAGCAAAGTGGTTATTCACTACATCTTTCACTTCTTCAACACCCTCATCACCTTCTCTAATCCACCTTGACCGCAAAATTGAATAATTGGTAGTTTATCTTATTGTCAATGACATTTTCTTGGTGCTGATGACAGTTTTCTTGTGGCAGCTATTTTATGCAGAGTACTTCCTCATACCTTTATTTAGATGAGGATGCAGTTGGCCAGTTGCATTGTTGCTGACTAAAGAAATGTGCTACCTTCATCACATGCCAACTTTATGTTTGTACTATTAGTTTAAATCTATAAAAGTATTAAATAAAAATTTATTTACGTTGTGAAATTTGCGGTTGCTTCCATTGTTTTGGTGTATTCAATGCATTCTAAAGATTTGACATGGTTGAAAAATTTTGAGAGTAAAGTGTGGAGTTAATAATTATTGAAAGCTAATTAATTATCATTGATGTTCGACATTTTAAATCATATACTAAAATTTAAGAGTGAAGGCCCAAATTGGTCCCTAAAAAATTTTGGGGACCCACTTTTAATTCCTGAAAAATAATAAATTAATCATTTAGTCCTTCAAATTTTCAAACGCGAGACACATTAGTCCCTAGATTTAGTTTTGACGTTCATTTATTTTCCTACATGTCCAATTAATCATCCTAATTGGCTTGTTGGTCATCCTGCGTGACTTATGATGAATTTCCTATGTGTAAAATGAATAAAATGTGAAAATGTGCACAATTTTAAAATTAAAAAAACCAGAAAATTATGAACTTTTTTCCCCTTTTCATTAATTTTTTACGGCGGAAATTTGTCATAGGTCACGCAGGACTGTTAGCCAAGTATGATGGTTAATGGGACACGTAGACAAGTAAATAGACGTCGAAACTAAATCTAGGGACTAATGTATCCCACATCTGAAAATTTGAGAACTAAATGATTAATTTTTTTCATGGACTAAAAGTGGGTTCCCGAAATTTTTCAGGGACCAATTTGGGCCTTCACTCAAAATTTAATAGAATCCATATTTATGATTTATTACAGAATAATATGCTTTTTAAATAACATTAAATACAATATTGTATATACGTTAGTTTTTATAAATGTTAAGCTTTATAAATGTTTGATTTCTTATACAATAAGAAAGGGTAAATTTTTCTTTTTTTTGAAAAGCCAAGAGAAAATATATTAATACAAGATTGAGTATAAGCTATACTCAATCACAAAAACAAATAGAGTCAAAACAAGATTTCCAAAAGCATAGCTCCCTCATCCTAGCTTATATAAGCATTGTATGGCCTCATGATTGGAATTAATGAAAGAAGAAATTAGTCTCATTCCCTCTCTTGTTATCTTCTTAGGAGGCTCTCTGTCATCAAAGCAGAGTTATCTTTCCCAATCCCTCACTTATCACTTCCCTCACATCTCCTCCATAACCCTATTCCTAATATTGGTACTTTCATTGAGCCTACTCCCTTCCACATTCCATCCATGGCTATTTCTATTTTTGACGGCACAAAAGATGCCTACTGGTGGGTACTTTGCACGAGAAACACTTCAAGGAGCACGACACACCAGAGGAGCAAAGGTAACAGCGGCTGTGATGGCACTGAGAGGCCATCCTCTCACATGGTGGCTCTGATGGTACCCTCGTCCTCCACAGACGAGTTGGGGACTGTTCACCACCGCCTTTCTTTGGTATTTTAAGTAACATCCGTGACTGCTATATGGATTGACAACTGTCCCCACAAACCAACACAGGTCTTTTCAACTTACTTTGTCCTCACTCACACGCTTTCCAGGAAAACTTCCTAGGAGGTCACCCATCCCAGAATTGCCCCAAGTTAAGCACGCTTAACTATGGAGTTCGTAAGTGATAGGCTCCCAAAAAGAAGATGCATCTTGTTGATATGGGTAGTATCAATCAATTCTTATAAGTCATCATCAGCTGTATAGTCCCATACCTACACAGTCCCAGGATCCCTCTCATTCCGGTGTGTAATTGGTTCATTCATGTGTCCCTCCGCTGAGAAGCCTGCCAGGAGTTGCTCCTTGTCGGTGCCTTCTTCCACCGGCGACCACTCCCCGCCCATCATCAGCCCCGGGTGTCACATGCTCACTAGCTTCCTCTTGGTTCCTCCCTGGACCACACCGTCACTGAGGTCATCACGGATCTGGTTCCACTGTGTAATATCCTTTTCCAAGGGAATTTTTGTCTTTTCATTTTAATTCTATTATGGGTGTGTTTGGATTCTTTTATATTTCATAAATGTGAAATTGTGTGGCTAATTGATTTAATGAGGTTAATTATTTGTGATTTTAAATGGAATATAAATATTTTTTTTATTTAATTTATCATACACACACCACTTATTTTAAACTAACCTATCCACCTCTATCCTAAAATTTCCTAAGTAACCAATACTTGTCAAGGAGGTCCAACCCTATTGGCCAGCCAAAACCCCTCCATTTCTCCCTCTTATTTTAGGCCAGAGCAAGGTAAAGGGAAGCTGAGTAGTTCATTTTCATTTATTCCCTCAACAAAAACAGCTTTTGGTCCTCTCCTTTCCTCCCTCTCAAATTCAGCCAGACCTCCATGGCTAGACTTTCCCACACTTCTTCCTCATTCATCATTTGAAGACACAAGGCAGCCATCTTACTTCCACCCTTCCTCTCCATTTTTGACCAGAAACTTTGTTGTAGAGAGCTGGATAATTTCCTCCTTTACACTCCATCTAGAAACAACCCATTCATCACTAATTCCTTCTAACTATTTTTCCTTCCATTTACAACTCATAAAAACCCTAAATCAAGCAAGAAGGACAACATGCAAGGCCTCTAGCTTCCCTCAAAAATAAAATTCTGAAAACTGAAGAACAAGTAAGATTAGGAAGCACAGGGAGATCAACAGTCACCACCTTCAATCCACTAATTGGTTATGTGAGTCTTTGAATTGTTGTTTGTAACATTGGGTAACCATAAATCCCAAATATTTGTTAAATGGTTAAATTACTTATGTATAATGCTTGTTTTGAACTAATATATGACTTTAAACAACTGGGTTTTGTTTGCATGTTGATTAGAGGTGATTTTTGATGAAGAATTGACAAGGGGATGTAAAAATCTTTCAAACCCGTATGAACCCCTGTTAGTATTTCATCCATAACTTCCTCCACAGAACTTGTTTCGAAGTGATTTTTGTACCATTGGAAACTAGCCTCATTTTTCTTCGAATTGGGTTCTGGAATGGTTCAGTTCCATTAAGTATATAGGGATAAAAATGACATTCAATTTGCTGTTCGTACTGGGAACTCTGGTCTGATACTGTTGTAGTGTTTAAATTGTAGTAAATTGTACAAATGCTGGATTGAGTTAATTCCTGTGTTTATAGAAAATAGACAGAATGTGTAACAATATAGGCTTTGGAATTTTTGAATTTGGATCGGTTTTGGTGTAGGAATCTCTGTTGCAAGTCACTGAAGATTTTGCTGACAATTTCTTAATAAGATAACACTTTGATTTCCATAATTTTTGTTTGGATTGTGAATACTTTAGATTTATTTACAATGCGTAGTTATATGTTCAGTTTTGATTAGTGTTTTATGAGCTCCTAATTGTTTGAAAAAGAATGTTGGACTGTGGATTAAATGGCGTGGATGGTAACTTTAGGCTTCATCCTCCAAATGGTGGTATTTTTTTTTTCCTTCTTATTTCATTGTGAATTGAAGTTTTTGATTACTTATTGTAATTGACCCTTGCTGTCCTAATTGTGTTTGTATTTTAATCATGATGAAATGAAATATAGCAGGGCACTAAAAATCTAAAATGGTTTACATTTGGTGAGACACTTGTTTCAAAACCAAATTTAGCCATTGAGGCCACATATGTAATTGTGGGTGAGATATGTTTTTCATAAGTCCTTCATTTTCTTGAAGGCTAGGATATAGTACTAGCAATTAAGGGACGCCTGATTGTTGTCATAGAGCTCTGACTGCCATATCAAAATCTTTTAAACTAGAGCACTTTAAGTCCCTCACACTTGAAGTTATCTAGTGAATGTTTTAAGTTAAAGTGCCCATGCTCATATTCATTTTTTATTGTTTTAATTGGTTTCAATTATTCATATATTCTTGCTTGAAGCAAAGCTCACTGAGAATCATTTTTCTCACTACGCTCTTTATTGTTTCAGATAAGCAGGTATAGGTCCCTCGGAGGATTAAAGAGATAAAGAAGGAATTTTTCTTTAACTCAATATGTTTCATGGGAAACTCAATATGTAACTGCTGGCTTCATAAATTGTTTTATTGAAGTTCGAGAGTAGTTTCTTTATGTAATGCTTTTATTTGAGTTGTAAGGTTATGTGTGACCATTATGTTAAGACTATCTGTATGACTATCATTTGTATGTGGATGTCTTGTGTTTTTCTTTTGAGACACTCATTTAAGGCATGACACACTGCCTCCTAGCACCCTTGCACCCGAACCTTCATTTGATTCTCAATTGAGGACCTCATGGCGGATAGACCAACAGAGTGATGATAGAATTGATGCTTTGTTCCCTTTTGCAACCACCGTGTCGTCACTGAAAAAGACGACTAGGAAAACCATCTCTTCAACGTCACCACCACACGTCGTTTTTCTGTTCGACCAGGGCAGTCGCGGTAGTCCGGTGATGACAGGGGCTGGGGGTGAGCGCATACCGCCACCGGAACCGGCAGATCTAACGCTTCCGCGAAGGAGGATGGGCCATTCGCAGCTGAGATTCTGGGCGCTCAAACAACGAAGACAGTTGTCCGTGGTGAGTGGGTACTGCCACCGGAGCAGCCGGAGTCGGATGCGGCCATGGAGGAAGGTTGGTCGACTTACGGCCTAGGGGAGCTGCAGTTACTAGAAGCGGTTGAGGAATCACATGGAGGTGGGAGGAAGATGGAGGCTAAGGCAGAAGGGTCATTACATCAATTTGGTCAAACGTTTGACCTATTGGGCCAGGCCCAATTTGGTGGAAAGAAGCTATGGGTTAGCATAAGGGTTGTTGAGTGTGCATGGGTTGCTCAGATTTCATTTAGTAGTGGGTTTTTCAATATTGGGCCATAGTTATTAATTCTTACATAACCCAAATAGCAACAGATGAACATATGTTCAACTTTTCGGTGATCATTGGCAAATGGCAACAATGGGACCCCGGTGGACATTTGGCTATGTCTATAGCTGTTAGTTCATCCCAGTTCAAGTAGTAGGACCCAGGGAAATTTGTTTCAGAGTCAATTTTTACAACCTTGAGGATAAGGTTGATCCTAATGGGATGGGTATTATTATGATCCTAGAGGCCCATGACCCAGCTAATTCTAGAAGGATCTGTTATATATTTGTTAGTTTGTTATAGTTGGGATAATTAGTGAGTGTGTTATGGTGTAGCTGCCTTATTGTGTGTATAACACCTCGTTTTTCGTAAATAAGCTTAATGCGTATATATATGTTATATATATGTTTATATATACTTGTTATATTTGTTTTTGATGTCTAAGTTTATGTTTGGGAAAGTTTAGCCTTAGAAAGGTTCAATCCTTTTAGAATCCTAGTAATTTGTTTCACCGTTTTGGCCATAACTGAGTTCTAGATGTCCGATTGAGGTGATATTTGATGCGTTGGAAAGCTAAGAAAATTATCTACAAGTCTTATTTTATGTGTTTTGGCCAATTCGGTTGTTTATTAGGCCTCGTGCCACAATCTTTGTTCGCCCCGCGAACCGTGTAGATCTAGAAACGTGTTTTGGGCTATAATTAAGCCCAATTGTGCATAAACCGTCCTTAACCACCAAAACCATGACCTTAACCTAATGTTATATATCTAAACCACTCTATATCAGCCTCCATTGCCTCCTCTTTGAGTTCCTAACCCTTTTCTCTCTAAAGCTCTTCCTAGAGGATCAACCTGTGCACCATTCTCCACCGTTCTTCATTTGGGGAACATCGTTACGAGCACGTGATTAATTGTCATTGTTGTTTAGACTTTCAAACCAGGTAGAATTCATGCACCTCGTCCCTCTTGATCTTTTCCTTTTGATTTCTTGATCTTAGAGTTTAATCAAGATTTTTTTGTCATCCTTCAGGTAGTAGACAAAGCATTCATGAGACAGGATCTTAGCAGACTTTCTTCTCTTCCTCTGGAATTTCAATCTTCATACCAGGTATGGAGAGAAGGGATAGTATGAACATGTAGGCATTGAGGGTAGCGTAAGATGAAGGGTTAACCCATAACCCTATTGTTTGCTATTTGCCTATTTGTTGTCTTGTTACATGTTTATCTGTGTTTGCTTATAATTGGCATGTTTGTTCATGAATGCTTATGATGTTGTTATGTCATGGATGATAGTGCTGGTTGTTTAGTTGTTGAAATAAATGTTGATATAATATGCATGTGTCTCTTTCTTTTCTCTTTTTGTTAATCACTCTTATGTGTTATGAATACATGCGGGGTAGAGGGTGTCACAGTGTGCATGCACCTGCTCTATATAAACATTGTATGGCCTCATGATTCGAATTAATGAATGAAGAAATTAGTCCCTTCCCTCTCTTGTTATCTTCTTAGGAGAATCTCTACCTTCGAAATAGAGTTATATTGTTCCAATTCCCTCACTGATCACTTCCCCCCACATCTCCTCCATAACACCATTCCTAACAGACCATAAAATTGAATAATGGCTAATTTATCTTGTTGCCATTGACTTTTTTAATTTCTTGGTGTTGATGACAATTTTCTTGTGGCAATTATTTGGTGCAGAGTACTTCCTTGTACCTTTATTTAGATGAGGATGCAGTTGCATTGCTGTTTACTAAAGAAATGTGCTGCCTTCATCACATGCCAACTTTATGTCTGTATATTAGTTTAAATTGGTAAAATATTAAATGAAAAATTTATTTACGTAGAGATTGAGTTTGGAATTTGCAATTTGTTCAGTTGGTTTGTTGTATTCAATGCTTTCTAAATATTTGACATGGTCGAAAAATTATTGAGAGAAAAGTGTGGAGTTAATAATTATTGAAAGCTAATTAATTATCATCTATGTTGGACATTTTAAATCATATACTAAAATTTTATTGTATACGTTAGTTTTCATAATGTTAAGTTATAAATGTTTGATTTCTTATACAAGAAGAAAGGCTAATGATTTAATACTCAATGTATAACTCTTTGATTCGACTCCAATAAAATGAACTACTACTTTAAACTATGAAAGCAAAAGCGTGTATATTCTTACATACTCACTTTACATTCAAACTAATTTCTAAAGATTTTTTAGGATCCATATATATATATTAAACACACACACTAGATCCAATTTTCAAAATGTTTTGGTCAGCAACTCAGAGATACAAAGGCCCGATCCAAACCAAAGAATACAACAAAGTTAGTTGAACAAACATGAAAACTATGGCAATTTGTTTTTGGTATAGAAATATTGTATCTCATTTACTTTTCTCTTCCCGTTCCATTTTAGGCATTGATTTTAATATCCCATCAATTAGTCCCTGCATTTATTTTAATGGCTTAATGAACTTTTTGGTCCATGCAAAATAGAGGTGTTTTGGTTTTAGTCCCTATCTTTCTTTTTCTTTTTTTTTTGCATGTCATCCTATTATCTTTTCAAATTTTGCCGTTGGTCCCTGCCGTTGTGATACCCTTCGACCCCACATGTTAATAAGCACTTAATATACAAGTAATTAAAAGAAAAACATGCATTTATTGAATAAGTTAAAAACAATTGTTCATGGGTAGAAAAGTCCCACATGAACCAGTTCACAATCGTGGAAAAATATAACAAGTTTTAAAACAATTAAAACATACCAAGAAAATAAACATATCCCAACCCCGATGTCACATACAGAGCTGGTATAACCGTTCTGGAATAAATCCACGGAATTACAACTGAAAACTAATAAACTAACTGAACAAGAAACTACCCCTAACTATGAGTGGCGGCTCCTCAGAGTCACTCCTCCCCGGGCTGCTCGTCATCCTCTGCAAGCCAATCAAGCCAACAACAAACAAACAAACAACATAGGGAGTAAGAATCATGTAACATAATAGTAAGGAAGTAGGAAGTAAAGTAAAACATACAACATAGCAACAACTTAAACATACATCAACAACCAACATGCTATGCAGTGCAGTGCAATCCTACTCCGCTAAACCAACAATGCATGTGGCTCCACTAAACTCGGGATGGACGACTTCGGAGTTAAATATCCACATTGAGAATCTACTCAACGCCGGAGAATCTACTCCTTGGATAGCCAACGCATCAAACCAACGAATGCCTCGTCACGGGGGCGCTAGGAGAATCTACTCCAACCGTGGATGGCCAGATCGCCGTACTCTAGGAAGACCTCCCCTATGTTGAACATCCCTAAACAACATCTCTGATGCAATGCGTATGCAACACAACAACAATGACAATACCACCTCCATAACTCCAACGGAATCGATCGAAGATAACAGCGGAATCAACCGCAACAACTTGCCTCACGGAATCTACTTGAGGACTTAACCGGAATCAACCGCAACACTTGGGGTAAACTCTCGGCCACCAAGGTACAACAACAACACCTTAGACCCAAACCATGGGGTCAAGGCTTCCTTGGTCAAAAAACACCAAGGCACAGCTCACCAGCTTGATCCAATGGGTACCGACTTAACAAACTCAACACCTCACCATCTCATCATTTTAATTATCTTTAGTAGACATTAGCCAAGTTGTCTGATCAACTTATCATTATTGGGGGAATGGGGTCTAAAGCCCCTTAAAGTTCTTTAATTCTGATTCTGTCTAGGAGGGTTGAACACGGTCGTGTTTAAACCCCAGCACGGTCGTGCTTAAACACGTGAGGGCATGCTGCCCCTTTAAATGAAGCACGGTCGTGCTTCCCATTGAGCACGGTTATGCTCAACAGTACGGTCGTGCTCTTTGTCCTGCATGGCCGTGCTGAACAGCGCGGCCATTTTCCAGAATTCAACTGGGAGCACGGTCGTGCTCCCTGTTCAGCACGATCGTGCTCATCGCGCGGCAGTGCTGATCTGAGTAGGAACAGTAACCAATTTTAGCCAAAAATTAAGGGTTAATCCATCACTCATCCTAAGTCAGTTTCTTAACACGTTTTATGGATTTAACATCAACATCATTATCAGCATCAACTCCAAAAACATGATCATACCAACAGCCAATAACACATTACTAACAACCATCAACAAATCGTGTTCATACACAACATAACTTAATCACCACAACATAGAGCATATAACATATCATCATAATATTTAAATCATATAATAAACATACAACAACGGGGTCATGGGAACCCCTCTACTTTACTCTCACCCCGAGCCTATGATTACACTACCCTTCTCCCCATACCTGGATTGAAGGTAGCTCTATCGGTGTCCTAAACAACGAATCGGTTCCTTCCCTTTAAGCGGCTCACACCCATAACGAGCCTTGGATCAACAGAAACACCAACGATTAGTTCCCCATTCAAAATAATGAAAAAGAAACTTAGAAAAGGAAGAAACGTTACCTATATACCTGACACAGATAAGCTAACGGTCTCCCAAGGTCTCCAACACTCACGAAACTGCTCAAGATAGCGGAAAAAGGCAGAGAACTCGTTCTGGCCGCAATAGGGTGTTTGATGTTACCAAAAATTAGGGTTAAATATAAACCCTCGACTTTTTTCACGTATATAAAACTTAGACCTGAGCACGGTCGTGCTCACCCTTGAGCACGGTCGTGCTCAACTTAGCATCACCGAGACGCAATCAGCGCATTGAGCACGGGCATGCTCACTATTGAGCACAGCCGTGCTTAGTTTAAAATCAGAAACACGCTTATGACTTTAAGTACGGGCGTGCTGGTTAATGAGCACGGGCGTGCTCATGTACCAGAAAGGGACTTTTAAGCCGAAAATCTCACTAAGCCCTCAACCGATAATTCCAACTTAATAATGTGACACCCTTCTACCCCGCATGTTAATATAAAACATTTACTTAAAAGAGGTAAAATAAAAACATGCCTTATTTGAATAAAATAATCATTTGGATAAAAAGGTTTCACATGTCGACAAAACAATGCGGAAATAACATAGTTTTAAAATAATAAAACATAAACAAGACAGATAAGGAAAAACCCAACCCCGATGTCACATACAAAGCTTGTATAACCAAAATCCGGATACATCACGGAAACAAACTGAAATAACTAAAAACAACTAACAACTATAACTAAGCATCCTAACTAGAGTCGCGGCTCCTCAGAGTCACTCCTCCACTGGCTGCTCACCGTCCTCTTCATAAAGAGATGCATGCAACAACAGAAACAGGAAAACAGGGAGTAAGTTCATGTAAACACAACGGCATGGGAATAGGGAATAAGATGAACATACATCATATCAGGCATAGCAACAAACATCATACAACATCATTTAATAATATAACAGCATGTTGATCATCCACATATGTTATGCGGTACAATGCAACCCTACTCCACTACTCCATCAATGCATGTGGATCCAACTAACTCAGGAAGTCAACTTTGGAGTTACATATCGACATTGGCCATAAAAGCACCAATGCCGGCAGTTCACCAAACTATGGGTGAACCCCTTGGATAGCCGACGTACCATAACGGGGTACGCCACCTCGGAGGCGCACGGTTCACCAAACTATGGGTGAACCACCCGAGACTTGGGCCAGATCATCATAACAGGATGACCTCCCCTATGTTGAACATCCCCCACTAATCAACTTCAACGTATGAATGCGTGAGCACAACAACACACAAGTCAACCACCTCTTTTGCTTGAGCCAAAAAGCACCCAAGACTTATCACCAACATCAACATCAACACCTTGACCCAAACAGTGGGGTCAAGGCCCCCTTGGCCAAAAAGCACCAAGGTCCAACTTAACAACACCTCGACCTAAAAGCATCGAGGTTACTTTGGCCAAAAAGTACCAAAGCGCAACAACGTGCAGTAACCCAAAGGGTACCGGCTTAACCAGCTTATTACTCTTTGTTATCTTAATTATTATTTAATTAAGTTGTCTAACTCATCATCGTTCGATTAGTGTTTTATCACATTATTGGGGATATTTGGGGTGAAACACCCTTTAGTTCCTTTAATCTTAGATTCTGACCAGTAAGGGGAGCACGGCCGTGCTCACCCCAGCACGGTCGTGCTACCACTTAAGTGGAGCACGGTCGTGCTCACTGTCCTGAACGGCCATGCTAAATGCACGGCCTGCCTTCCAGAATTTAACTGGGAGCACGGTCGTGCCCCCTGTTCAGTACGGCCGTGCTCTGGGGCAGGGCCATACTGTTCTGGGCAGAATTTAACGTATTCTTGGAGTTTAGGCTCCCTAATTCTCTCAAATCAGATCCTAGGGTTTAACTAAAACATTCGGCATGAAACCTCACCCCTCACTAACGCGGTTCATGTCTTATGAAGCATATGGGAATAAATCCCTTAATTCCTATGTTAACTAAGAGTCCTAATTAAATCAATTAGAGTCTTATTAACATATTCAACATAACGGTAACATCATCATCAACAACATATCCAGTCAATGTGATCAACATAATCCATGTCATAACAACAACATTCATAATCATGGGTATTCATACCAATTCAACCAAAGCTCATGGCATAAGACAATTCAATAGGCATACCACATCATGAACAACTTAACAATTATAACAAATAGACATACCAATTAATCCAATTAAATATATAAACAATTCAGTCATACAACCAGGCAGATCATGGCATCAATAACATTATAACAACAATGAACGGGGCTATGGGAACCCCTTATCTTACGCTACTCCCTAGCCTACTGTATATACTATTCTTCTCCCATACCTGATATGCGGTTCACGTTTCAAAAGAAGAAGATCCACTAGGGTCCCGTCTCACTAGCGCTTGTCTACGACCTCAAGAACGCCAAAGAGACACTTTAGTTCAACTCTAAGATCAAGAAATCAAAAGAAAGAGATCAAGAACTTGAAAGAAAGAACATAAGGGACAAGGTGCACGAATTTTACCTTTTCTAAAGTCCCAAACAGTAAGCACAACGAACCCCTATTCGTAGCGATGTTCTCCTATCAAGAAGCAGTGAAGAAAGGTGCAAGAACGGGTTCCCTAGAGAGAGTTTTAGGGAGAAAAACCATAAGGATTCAAAGAGGAAGGAGGGAGGCAGTTTTCTGAGTGTTGGGGTTTAGGTCGAGTCTAATGGTATATATATGAGTTTGGGTCATGACGGGTTCCTATTTCAACCCAAACTGTATACAGTTCAGTATTTTGACCATAACTTGAGCTACAAGTTTCCGACTGAGGCGTTCTTGGTATCGTTAGAAAACTCAGAGAAATATCTACAAATTAAAATCTAATGATCGAATCCTAAATCGGACTCTAAGATGGTCAAAAGTTTGATGGAAGTTTACCGACAGATTTGGTAATTATTCCTAGATAGGATCCTTAGGAGATTATGATAAGATCTTAAGATATAAACAAAAAGATGATGATCCTATATTGATAAGGACTCAAATCTGATTGGTTGAGGGGCTAAAATCTAAGAATAACACTATCTCTATTCAAATATTAAATCACATGATATCTTATCCTATAATTCTTAATCGCTTATTATTAATAAAATCACATATCATATAAAATCAAACATTAAGAGACACAATCTCATATTAATGCAAATAATCATATATTAATATATATATTATCATATGCATTAATATATACACATATATATAAATATCAAACATATCAAACATATTTATGCCAAAACTAACACATATAAAAATAAGGGTGAATCTTGAGATGCTACAAATAAAACTATCTTTATAAAAATACTTCCAAAAAACGGGGTGTTACAATTCCACCCCCTTATAAAAATTTCGTCCTCGAAATTGACACGTACCTCAAGGGAAAAGATGCGGGTATGCCTCCATCATCTCGCTCTCCAGCTCTCAGGTAGCACGTTCCTCAGTTGCCCCACTCCAACCCACTTTGACCAAAGGAATCTCTTGCCTCTTAGTTGCTTCACCCTCCTATCCTCGACTCGAAGAGGTAACACCTCAAACGTCAAGTTCTCTTTCAACTGTATAGCGTCGGGTACTATCACGTGACTAGGGTCATGAATGTACTTTCTGAGTTGAGACACATGAAAAACATTGTGGAGATTTGACAAGAACGGGGGTAAGGCTATTGGTAGGCGACATCGCCGACTCTTTTAAGGATCTGGTAAGGACCAATGAACCTCAGAGTAAGTTTCCTGGCCTTCATCACTCTACCAACCCCAGTCGTCGGGGTAACTCTCAAGAATACATGATAGCCTTCCTGGAATTCAAGTGCCTTCCTCCTCTTATCATGATAGTTCTTCTGCCTACTCTATGCAACTTTCATCTTTTCCTGAACCAACCTGATCTTATCTGTTGTTTCCTGGACTATCTCTGGTCCTAGCACCACACTGTCACTAGGTTCACTCCAACACAAGGGTGTCCTACATCTCCTCCCATATAGAGCTTCATAAGGTGCCATCCCAATGTTGGAATGGAAACTGTTGTTGTAGGTGAACTCTATCAAGGGCAAAAACTTGTCCCAACTTCCTTACTGCACTAACACACAAGCCCTCAACAAGTCCTCTAAGGACTGGATGGTCCGCTCAGACTGTCCATCAGTCTGTGGGTGGTAAGCTGAACTAAGCCTAAGATTTGTCCCTAAAGCCTCTTGCAAACTATTCCAAAACCTATAGGTAAACCTTGGGTCTCTATCTGATACTATGCTAGAGGGTACACCATGAAGCCTAACTATCTCTTTGATGTACAACTTAGCCAACTTCTCTAAAGGATACTCCATGTTCATCAGGATGAAATTGGCAGACTTAGTCAATCTATCCACAACAACCCATATAGCCTCAAAACCCGCTTGAGTCCTAGGGAGTCCATACACAAAATCCATGGAGATGCTATCCCATTTCCATTCTAGGATACTTAAAGGTTGCAACTTACCTAAAGGCCTTTGATGTTCTATCTTAGCCTTCTGACAAACTAGGCACGCGTACAAAAACTTAGCTACATCCTTTTTCATCCTTGGCCACCAAAACATCCTCTTAAGGTCCTGATACATCTTAGTGGCACCTGGGTGCACACTCAATCCACTCCTATGCCCTTCTTCAAGGATCAACTTCCTAAGCTCAGGAACATCAGGTATGCATACTCTATCCTTAAACCTCAAGATGCCATCACTTCCATCCTTAAAACTTAGGTCTCTACCCTGAGTGAGCAACTCTCGCTGGTCTAAGAGAAACTTATCTAACTTCTGACCCTCTCTAATATGATCCATCAGACTGTTAGTAACCTTCAAGGTACCAAGCCTAATACTTGTAGGGGTAAAATCATAAGCTAGACTAAGGTCTCTAAACTCCTCAATCAGATCCATCTCCCTAACCATCAAAGCGGAGACATGTAAGGTTTTCCTACTCAAGGCATCGGCCACCACATTGGCCTTTCCTGGGTGATAGGTCAACTCGAAGTCATAATCCTTTAAGAACTCCATCCACCTACGCTGCCTCATATTCAGTTCCTTCTGATCAAAGAGATATTTCAAACTCTTATGATCGCTAAAGACCTCAAACCTCACTCCATACAGGTAATGCCTCCAGATCTTTAAGCCAAATACCACAGCTCCTAGCTCTAGGTCATGGGTAGGGTAGTTCTTCTCATGGGTTTTTAACTGGCTAGAAGCATAAGCAACTACCTTACCACTCTACATCAGCACACCACCTAACCCTTGCTTAGAAGCATCGCAGTAAACTACGAAGGGTTCACTAGGATCTGGCAAAACTAACACTGGTGCTAATGTCAACCTATTCTTAAGGGTTTGGAAACTCTCTTCACACTTAGAGTCCCATACAAACAACTGTCCCTTCTTTGTGAGACGGGTTAAGGGTAAGGCTATCTTAGAGAAACTTTCTATGAACCGCCTATAGTACCCGGCTAACCCCAAGTGCGACACCCTTTCTGGGGTCATCACATAGTTACCCAAATACGGAAAATTAAATTATGTGGATATATGCCTTGACAGGTATTTTTGTTTTGATGATGAGCAAAAGAGAAATTTCAAGTCCAAGGACTAACACGCAAATTCAACTAAAGGATCAAAATACAAAAAGCGTGAAAAGGACTTAAGTGCGAAAAGCGGCAAAAGTTAAACAAGCAGTCAAGATGGGCAAAATGGGAATTTCAGTATTTGTATTGCTTGTTTTAGAAAAAGTATGTAAATGGTAAGTAGAGTTATCAATTTAATATTGGTCTCACACACACACTTTTAACATGTGCCAAAAACATTTTAAACATGTTTTATATATGACAATTAATTGTGCTTAATGAGTAATCATAATATTAATTGTTAAGATTTTCAAATTCAAATGTGCTTCGAGCCATAATCGATTATGGGAAACCAATAATCGATTATGATATGAATTAAAAGGCTTTAAATGAGTTTAATGAGTATTGATTTTAATTAAAGCCGTTAAGTTTTGAATTTGAAATTGAATAATCGATTATGTACTTTGTATAATCGATTATGTCCTTACTGCCTGTCAATGATCTTCAAACGGAAATCTCTTAATCGATTATGCCTTTTATGTGAAAGTCAGTGGACTAGTAATCGATTAGTATAATCGATTATGCCTATTCTGCCCAAATGCGTGCTTCCTGAAAATACCTTAAATAATCGATTATGGCTTGCAATAATCGATTATGACGCGACAGAAATGAATTTTAAAGAGGCTTGACCTATTTTCTTTAGACCATCACTTCTCACTTATAAAAGAAAAGGTAGGCAGCCATCATAAGTACTAATATACAACTTTACTATTTCTCTCTGTGCTAAAACTCTGAAAATCATTTTTCTATACTACATCTCTTACACTATCACTTGACCATATTATTTTGAGAGTTCTACACACCATATAGGTGTTGTTATTCTTGTGCTTCAATTTGTTTATATCAGCACTATTAAGAGTGCATACTATTGGTAAGAGTCGGATTGACTCAAACCTTCTTTGATTACTATTCTTACAAGAGAGGGTATATCTCTTGAGATACTTTTGAGGCTCTTACACAAGGGATTGTATGTCCTGTGATTTGTGTTAAGGGTTCTCTTTATTGTAAAGGTTCTAGCTACGCCTGTTTAAAAGTTAGTGTTTGAGGCTCTTACACAAGGGATCGTATGTCCTGAGATTTGTGTTAAGGGTTCTCTGAATTGTAAAGGTTCTAGTTGATCCTGTTTAAAAACTAGAGTTGATTGAAAACCCAATTCACCCCCCTCTTGGGTATGGTTGCCAAGGCCAACAAATTATTTAATCGCTGGTTACTTTCGGAAAATTTAGTAAACATTTTATCGTGAAAATGGTGATGAATTTTTTTTTTTAAAACATCCATACATAAACAAACATATCTATACGTAATGCGTCAAGAGTTACATACATACAACATCCCTAGTAGGAGATTACAAAAGTGCCCTCATCAGTATAGGCTATTCTCCATCAAGCTAAAGAAAGTAAAGACATATACACAACAGTAACGAGCAGTCCAGAACCATACCAAAAACTCATGGCTCTCAGTAGCCAGATCAAAAACTGACAAGACTCGCTACCCCAAAACTATACCTATAGCTGGTCAAGCTAATGAAAACCATTGGGGAGATCATGATGATCACCCCCACCTCCAGCAGGTGTATCTGGTGAAGATACCTCTGCTCTCTCTCCATCGTCAGAAGAGTCATCATCATCAACTGCAGGAGGGTGAAACTCCAGATCGTCCTCAAAGTACTCATAAGGGTCCTCCTCAATCTCAAGCTCCTCTGCCACCTCAACAGGAGGTACTGCCGGTGCTACAATCTGAAGAGGCTGAGGCTGAATCTGCTGAGGTGGAACAATGAGTAACCCATGCTCGGCCAGGAACTGTAGGTAAAGCCATATCGGAGGTAGAGATACCTCAACAGTCTCCACAACATGCGTCCTTTGCTGCGGTCCTGCCTCTACGGTGCCAACAATCTCTCTAGTAGGGCCATAATAGGTGGCGCTGAGTGCCCCAGGGTTTATCTCCCAGGCACCACCGTGATGTGCTCGATCAAACATGATCGAACAGAGTCTCGAATGTGCCAGTGGCATATCCGGGTCCATCTAATCTCAGACGAAATCGTATATGCACAAGTAGAGGAACCAAAAATAAAACATGCAAGAGTGAGAAAACCAATCATCTGGATTTAACTCGACAACTCCATGCATGACGCCACATATAACACATACACACATACATGTTATAAGCATTCATATCAAGCTAATAGTTTATCACTGGGTTTCATACCCTACACATCACGAGTTGAAAAACTATGCATGAACACTTCAATACATCATCTAACTTTGCACTTAATCTCATGAGATATCCCAACCGTAGTGAGTTGATCAAGCTCAATTGCCACACTAGGCAAACAGGCACGCAGCCAAAACCCATTGCACACTGTCCAAACCCGAGGCACAGTGATAACAACGTAAATGGGGCTTCATTGTCCAACCCTGGCACAATGAAGAAAATCGTAGCATGAGACACCTGACGCCGCAAGGTACTCACACATAAACCGGGGCACGTCTGCCAAATGCATGCAACAAAACACTTTGTTCTTGACACTTTTCTTTGTGTTCAATCTCCTTTTGCCGAAGCTCAAAATGGCTTACGACTAACCATAGTTTTAAACATCTTTAAAACTTTATTAATAACACAGGACCTCAAAGTCCGAGTGCTCAATCACGACACCCCTAGACCGATGCACCAGTCATGGGTTCGTGGTAATAGAAAACATCTTAAATGTTTTTAACTCAGTAGACACCAAGTCTACAGTAGACACCAAGTCTACAGGACCTCAAAGTCCAAAGGACTCCAAGTCCATAACACAACACGAACCTTAGTACCCCGACGTCTCGGTTACTAAGTTCAAAACCACTTTAACACAGTTGAGTTCAACTTGTTTTTCGGAAAATCATTTCAAATGGGAAATAAAACCGTAAGTTAAAAATTCAACTTTTTATAAAAGATGGTCACTTGAGGCTCAAAGTTGTTTAAACTACATACTGCTACTTTAGGATTTCTTGCCGTCGGTATTTTTCCAAGTTGCCGTCAAATTAGCCATTTAAGCCAAATTTTAGCTTATTTCACTTAAATATTTTTCTAAAATCATTATTAAGTTATTTTTTAAAATTAATTCCATAAAATAACTTTTTATAATATTCCGGAATTTATTACGTAAAAATCAGCAGTACAAAAATATTTTCACGGTTTCGTCCTCACTGTGACTCATAAATCACTCTTGCAGCGATAAATCATTAAAATAATGATATTTTCCAAAACTCTTTATTTTTCCCAAATAAATATTTTCCATTAATATTATATTCCAATATTTTACCGTTAAAACATTGAATATAATTTAAGAAGCTTTTCAAAGCTTTTATCTGATTAGTTAATTGGGCACTGACCACTGTCAGGCTTCTCAAACAACATCCACCACAATATCACAATAATATTTTCAGGTAGATCATGCATCACAGCATTAAATAAATAATTGCAAATAAACAATTATAAACAGATAACCAAAACAGATAACCAACACAGATAAAAATAAACGACTGAAACACGTAAACAACCACCAACAAATAATTACAGACAACACAAATTAGCATGTAGCCATCAAATAAACCCCTTAGGTAATCCCCTCTTACCTCTCGAAGATTTTCTCGGTTAGTCGAATCACGTCGTCGGAAGTCAAAAACTCACGTACACCTCGGCTTAAGCTTAACCTTCAACAATGTAATCAAACAATTACTACTCAAACAATTAAAATCCTCCTAATCCCTTATAATAGGTCACGACCTCTCTTAGGTTTAGTGGCTAAAAATTTCTAGAATTGCCTAAGTCATTGGATTAATGATCCTAATCACTTAAGACAATGGATTAATGACTAATCAACAAAAATTAAGAATCAAATCTTCTTAATCACTCCTAGTTGGTCACGGCCTAGACTAGGTTTAGTTACCAAAATTCTAACTTTGCTTAAGTTTTGGATTAATGATCCAAAATCCTTAAGTCTTTATAACACTTGTTTAACAACAAAGATTAAAACATTAACTTTTAATTTTACCAAAACCCTAATTTCGACCAAGACATTAGATTATGGCTAGGAATCTTAGTTTGACATAAGAACCTAGATTCATCATTAATACATGTTCATTAGATGATTAACATGATTACTTTCATCAAAAGAAATTAAGTTCCTACACCTATTTTCTTGCATGGTTCGGCCTAGGCTAGAAACTAGGGAAGGAAAATTTTGTTTGAAACAATCTCTTAGATCATGATAGTAGAGATAATAATAAGAACATAGAAAGTGGTTTCACATTTTTAGGAGTTTTCTATGATTTACTATGATTTTTCAAAGTTATGAACAACAAAGAGGAATCATATGAAAAAGTATCTAAAACAAGAAATGAAATGAATGAATAAGAGTTTAGAGATGATGAGGAACATGAATCACCTCTTGGAATGTGAAAATGGGCAAAGAATCACCAAGCTTCTTCACAAATCAAGGCTATGGAGTTTGAGAGAGAAAAGAGAAATGTAGAAGATAGATGAATAGTTTGGAAGAGTGTGGAATGAGCTAGAGCTCTCAAGTTGCCTCTAGAATTTTGTAGAGCAAGCCTCCCACTCATGGGCCTTGCGCCACTTTTGGGCCCAAAAAACCCAAGCCCAATTATTTTTCACTTAAATCAACTTATGGCAAAATGAAGACATAGGAAATTCAAGACTAGAATTCCTTCATGGAAATGAATTCTTGGACATGAAATTGAGACTTTTGGGGGCAGCCCTTAATGGGTTTGAATGGCAAGAATTTGGCCCACTTCACTTAGTGTATCAAAGAAATTGGTTTAGGGACCAAAATGCAAATAATAGAAAGTTTAGCGATAAAAATGCAATTGTTAAAAATTGCTAACATAACCCTAAGCCACATTAAACCTCTCACATGGATGACATATTCCTAAGGGCATATAGGTTTTGTCCACTTATAGAGTCTCAAAACTCCCGTAATCGGCTCTGTCGTTTACCCGATTGAACATAACATCCGTAAAACTTATATTATTTCACGTTTTGTGAAATAATTCTAAAAATGCACAATCGTAGGAAATAAAATAAAAACCCTAATTGTTTCGTTCACGAATTAAAATTAGGTCTTCTGATCAGTATAAATATACTGTCAGTGAAATTCGCAGGCCGGGATTCGCCTGACTTTTCAACCTAAATTTTAATCACAACTTTCTACGATAAAGTAGAATAGAGTGATGAACTCCGTTTATTTAAAATAATTTTCTAAAATGTAATTAAACATATAAACATATTCATATGTATTTCTGTTATTTAAAACAGCAAAAAGCAGGGTGTTACACCAAGAAACTCCTAATCTCGGTTATAGACTTTGGCGCTTCCCACTGGAGCACTGTCTCTACCTTAGCTGGGTCCACTGCTATGTCACCCTTAGAGATGACATGTCCTAAGAATTTCACTTCCTCTAACCAGAACTCACACTTAGACAACTTAGCGTACAACTGTTTTTCCTTAAGGGTCTGCAAGACAACCTTCAGGTGTTCCTCATGTTCCTCCTTACTCTTGGAGTACACTAAGATGTCATCGATGAACACCACCACAAACTTATCCAAGTAAGGGTGAAAGGTCTTATTCATGTAATCCATGAAGACCGCAGGAGCATTGGTCACACCGAAGGGCATAACCAAGTACTCATAGTGACCATATCACATCCTAAACGCTATCTTCGGGACGTCCTCAGACTTAACCCGAATCTGATGGTACCCTGACCTCAAATCTATCTTTGAAAAGACGCAAGCGCTCATCAACTAGTCCATAAGATCATCAATGAGGGGATACCGATTCTTTATGGTCACCTTGTTGAGCTGTCGATAGTCGACACACAACCTCATACTACCATCCTTCTTCTTCACCAACAACACGGGTGCTCCCCACGGGGACACACTCGGCCTAATGAACTGCTTCTTCATCAGGTCCTCCAACTGTTCCTTGAACTTAGCTAGCTCTAGAGGAGACATTCTACAGGGTGCTATGGAGATTGGCCCGGTGCCAGGCACTAAGTCTATGGTAAACTCAACATCTCTCTCTGGGGGTAAGTTATAAACATCCCCCGAAAAGACTTCAGGAAATTCTTGCACAACAAGCAAGCTGGCGACATCAGGATAGCTGCTCTCTACTTCCAGGGAAGCTGAGATCCTGTATACTTGAGTTTCGTCTTTCATCGAAGCTTGAACTTGGCTAGCAGAGAGAAGGTCCGGATTCTTAGACTCCTTTGGAGTTCCAAAAATCAGGGTCTTATCAAAACAATTCAGGAGGACATGGGTGGAAGATAACCAGTCCATGCCTAGAATAATATCCAGGTCTTTCAAAGGTAAGCATACAAGATCGGCAACAAAAGTTTTATCATTTATGACTATATGACAGTTCTTGCATGCATAAGAAGTGGAAACAGGTCTATTTGTGGGTGTAGAAACCAACAAATCAAACTCAAGAAAAGTAACAGGCAATTCAAGACTTTTGACCCTATCATGCGATATAAACGAGTGAGTAGCACCCGAATTATACAATACAATTAATTGAGTTCCATCAATAAAACATGTACCTTGGATCAAGTCATCAGACTCGGAGGCTTCGGCTCCAATAAGAGTAAAGACTCTTCCAGTGGTCTTCAGTCGGTTGGCTTGGGACCTCTGATTCTTGCTGGCACTGGGAGGCTCAGCCTTGGCTCAATCACACTCGCGGCTGATGTGTCCTGGCTTGCCACATTTGAAACAGATAACCTGTGTTTCCTTGCACTGGGACGAATAATGGTCTGGTGCTCCACACTTACCACACCTCATAGCTCTAGGGGCATCAAAGAACCCACCCCTGAAGCTATTCTGCTGAAACTGTGGCTTCCTGCCACTTTGCTTAAAGTCCTTGCCCGTCGACGGGGCATACCACTGCTTGCCCTTGTCTCTGTGATCAGTCCTCTTGCCACTCTGATTATCCGATCCTCTGGAACTGGCAACTTTGAACTGACTCGCATCCTCGTAAATTCGGCACTTGTTAACCAGAATCGGAAAAACTCTGATCTCTTGATAACTGATGGCCTGCTTTATCTCAGGCCGGAGTCCCACTTCAAACTTCACACACTTGGAGCGATCATCTGTTTCATGCTGGTAAGGAGTGCAGTACCTAGCCAGCTCCTCAAACTTGGCCGCATTGTCACCAACTGATAGCGACCCCTACCTCAAAGACAAGAACTCCATCTCTTTCTTGTCCCTGATATCTGGTGGAAAGTACTTCTTCAGAAATCTCTGTCTGAACACAGCCCATGTAACCGTTGTGCCCTCAGCCTGCATCCTCTGCCTGCAGTTATCCCACCAATGCTCTACCTTCTCGGTCAGCATGAAGGTAGCAAAGATGAGCTTCTGCTGATCATTGCAATCCATGGCTCAGAAGATCTTCTCAGTCTCCCTTAACCACAGCAAAGCTCCTTCCGGATCATACGCTCCCTTGAACGACGGGGGTTGTTCCTCTAGAACTTATCCAGTCCCTAGAATTCAGCTTGCCCACCGTTGTTGTTAGGGTTGACCTGACCAATAGCATTGGCTAGGAGTTCCAATGCGTCAGCAATCGCCTGATCGTTACGTCCTCTACCGGCCATTAGTTCCTATACATGCCCAAAAACAACTTTTAGTACAGAACTTAAGCGGGTAAAAGCGATAGGCAACTAACTTAAACATCATTATCTATGACAAGTATAGATAATCCAAACAAGAGTCACACAACAGACTCATGACAGACTCATACCACGTCCGAACAGGGCCGAACTGCTCTGATACCACTAAATGTGACACCCTTATATCCTGCATGTTAATAAGCACTTAATATACAAGTAATTAAAAGAAAAACATGCATTTATTGAATAAGTTAAAAACAATTGTCCATGGGTAAAAAAGTCCCACATGAACTAGTTCACAATCACGGAAAAATATAACAAGCTTTAAAAGAATTAAAACATACCAAGAAAATAAACATATCCCAACCCCGATGTCACATACAGAGCTGGTATAACCGTTCCGGAATAAATCCAGGGAATTACAACTGAATAAACTAACTGAACAAGAAACTAGCCCTAACTATAAGTGGCGGCTCCTCAGAGTCACTCCTCCCCGAGCTGCTCGTCATCCTCTGCAAGGTGCCAATCAGGCCAACAACAAACAAACAAACAACATAGGGAGTAAGAACCATGTAACATAATAGCAAGGAAGTAGGAAGTAAAGTAAAACATGCAACATAGCAGCAACTTAAACATACATCAACAACCAACATGCTATGCAGTGCAGTGCAATCCTACTCCTCTAAACCAACAATGCATGTGGTTCCACTAAACTCGGGATGGGCGACTTCAGAGTTAAATATCCACATTGAGAATCTACTCAACACTGGAGAATCTACTCCTTGAATAGCCAATGCATCAAACCAACGAATGCCTCGTCACGGGGGCGCTAGGAGAATCTACTCCAACCATGGATGGCCAGATCGCCGTACTCTAGGACGACCTCCCCTATGTCGAACATCCCTAAACAACATCTCCAATGCAATGCGTATGCAACACAACAACAACGGCAATACCACCTCCATAACTCCAACGGAATCGACCGAAGCTAACCGCGGAATCAACCGCAACAACTTGCCTAGCGGAATCTACCTGAGGACTTAAGCGGAATCAACCACAACACTTGGGGCAAACTCTCGGCCACTAAGGTACAACAACAACACCTTATACCCAAACCGTGGGGTCAAGGATTCCTTGGTCAAAAAGCACCAAGGCACAGCTCACCAGCTTGCGGTATCCAATGGGTACCGACTTAACAAACTCAACACCTCACCATCTCATCATTTTAATTATCATTAGTAGACATTAGCCAAGTTGTCTAATCAACTTATCATTATTGGGGGAATGGGGTCTGAAACCCCTTAAATTTAAACCCCTTAAAGTTCTTTAATTCTGATTCTGTCCAGGAGGGTTGAGCACGGTCGTGCTTAAACCCCAGCACGGTCGTTCTTAAACACGTGAGGGCGTGCTGCCCCTTTAAGTGAAGCACGGTCGTGCTTCCCATTGAGCACTGTCGTGCTCAATAGTATGGTCGTGCTCTTTGTCCTGCACAGCCGTGCTGAACAGCGCGGCCATTTTCCAGAATTCAACTAGGAGCACGGTCGTGCTCCCTGTTCAGCACTGTCGTGTTCATTGCGCTGCAGTGTTGTTCTGAGCAGGAACAGTAACCAATTTTAGCCAAAAATTAAGGGTTAATCCATCACTCATCCTAAGTCAGTTTCTTAACACGTTTTAAGGATTTAACATCAACATCATTATCAGCATCAACTCCAAAAACATGATCATACCAACAGTCAAAAACACATTACTAACAACCATCAACAAATCGTGTTCATAAACAACATAACTTAATCATCACAACATAGAGCATATTGCATATCATCATAATATTTAAATCATATAATAAACATACAACAATGGGGTCATGGGAACCCCTCTACTTTACTCAAACCCCGAGCCTATGATTACACTATCCTTCTCCCTTTACCTGGATTGAAGGTAGCTCTATCGGCATCCTAAACAACGAATCGGTTCCTTCCCTTTAAGCGGCTCACACCCAAAACGAACCTTGGATCAACAGAAACACCAACAATTAGTTCCCCATTCAAAATAATGAAAAGGAAACTTAGAAAGGGAAGAAACGTTACCTATATACCTGACACGGATAAGCTAATGGTCTCCCAAGGTCTCCAACACTCACGAAACTGCTCAAGATAGAGGAAAAAGGCAGAGAACTCATTCTGGCCGCAATAGGGTGTTTGTTGTTACCAAAAATTAGGGTTAAACATAAACCCTCGACTCTGCTCACGTATATAAAACTCGGACCAGAGCACGGTCGTGCTCACCCTTGAGCACAGTCGTGCTCAACTTAGCGTCACCAAGATGCGGTCAGCACATTGAGCATGGGCGTGCTCACTATTGAGCACAGTCATGCTCAACTTAAAATCAGAAACACACTCCTGACTAAGTACGGGCGTGCTCATGTACCAGAAAGGGACTTTTAAGCCGAAAATCCACTAAGCCCTCAACCGATAATTCCAACTTAATAAAACTATCTTTATAAAAATACTTCCGAAAAATGGGGTGTTACAGCCGTCACCAATGGCCGTTAACTGTCTATGTGGCTAACGACGTTGACTGCCGTCACCACTCGTTGACTGTAATACTCTTTCGAGTGCCACATGATGTTAATGCATGTAATTAGACGAAAAAATTAAAGCATTTAGAACATGTATTTAAATCATTAAAACATATATATATATAATATCAGAGTATTATAGAAGCTATGATGTACACAATAATTGACACTCCACTGGCTGTGGTATAAACACTAAAAACTCGACATCATCTCTGGAGATCTTGTAATTCGAGTAACAGAAGTGTCTTCGTCACCTTCTTCATCTTTACACGAGCTGAGATCCCCTCTCCGTCTTCGAATCACGAACCCAACCAATATAACAGAAATAGAGAAACATACATATATAGGAGGTAAGAAACTCTATAATCATCATGAATGGAAACAGCATAAAATATTTCATATCAACATGTACAAACATAATCCGTCTCCCAAGATCGTCATCATATCAATCAACCTCAACATCTCATAAACTAGGATCATAACTTATCCTAATGCACAACTGATCCAACATGCATGATTGGCCAATTCTACAACAACATAAGTCGGTAGTTAAGCTACTGGCTCCCGAGTTACCAACATGAATTTCGTCATCTTGGTTGCTCCGGATATTCCACCTCAACCTCGTGTGGCAATTACTCAGTTGTTGCAACTGTTCACACTGCTCCACTGTAACGACCACTTAAACGGTTGTTGCAGTCGATACTGTCACATTCACTACTACAGAAAAGGGGTTTAATAGCGCACATTCAATAACGCTTTAAATAGAAACACTATTTAAAAAGAGGCGGAACACTTTTGATAGCGCTTCCTTGATGAAGCGCTATCATAGGTAAACATTAAGATAGCGTTTCTTTAAGGAAACGCTGTTAAAAGTTGTTGGTTAGGAATAGATAGCGCTTTCTCAAGAAAGCGCTATCTTTAAAATAGAAATAGATAGCGCTTCCCTGAACAAGCGCTATCTATTCCTTTTCCCTATAACTTATGCTATTCCTTCCAACGCAATTTTTCCTGGCCAGTTCTAGCATGAAGTACTACTTTTAGTGGTAAATCTATATACCACTATTTTTGATTTTTTTCTCATTTGAAAACCCATTTTTGCCCTCATTATTAACATATTCTTCTTCCTTTACTATCCCACCAGCCACCACCCTGGCCACCCACCAGCCACCACCCTGGCCGCCACCACCACACCATCCTTCCGACAGATCCGACCACCGCACGTCCAGATCCGACCACCGCGCTTCCAACTCCATCAGATCCGGCCACCGCACGTCACCGCGTGTAGCACTCCACCTCGGTCCATCGAACCGTCGCGCTCCGCCGCCACGAGATCCACCGCGTCCAGATCTCCTCACGCCAGACGGCGTCACCACCGTACCAAATCCAGAACTGCTGCGTCTCGCCTCGCCGCGACGGTGCTCCTTCTGCCTTCTACTACCTCCGTCGTCCCCCCCGTCGTCGTCTCCAAACTCTCTATCGCCAACCACAAAACCCACAACGAACGCTCACTCCCACCGAACCTAAGGTGCAGCAAGAAGGCGAAATCGAACTGGAACAGTGATGCATGGCAAGGCCACGCTCCCGTCGCCAGCGTCGAAGAGATTTGCAGCGAATCACTGACTTGGTCCCCGGTTGTGGATGCTCGCGATGGCAGCAGTGGATGCGTGCGAAGAGGACGCTCGCGACGGCGGCGGCGACTGGACGGCAGTGGTGGCGGCTGGCTGGTGTGACGGAGGCCGAAAATAGACCCTGTATTCCATTTAGGGTTTTTGATTGGAGGGGAAGAGGGAAGGGCAAAAGAGTATTTTTAATTTTTTTTTGTTTTCAAAATTTTTTGGACCAATAAATCTGAACCACTCATTATTTAATCATTATATCTAATG
Organism: Echinosophora koreensis; assembly: GCA_035048595.1. Lineage (NCBI taxonomy): Eukaryota > Viridiplantae > Streptophyta > Magnoliopsida > Fabales > Fabaceae > Echinosophora > Echinosophora koreensis. The sequence continues at coordinate 7,442,459 of JAPCYP010000004.1, forward strand.
GTTCAAAGTTGTCCATGATGGAAAAATTAATGGTATACCCGTATACCAGTAAAACTGGTACTTCATGCTAGAATCCACCATTTTTCCTGGCTCTTGAAAATTTCTTTCGCGCGATACTGAACCCTCACTGCATTCACGGTCTCACTGCTGCCGCTGCCCTCACTGCTCGCGCAACCTCCTGCTGCCGCCGCCCTCACTGCTAGCACCATCTCCTACTACCGCCGCCCTCGCTGCTCGCGCCTCTGTAAGCATCACGTCGCGCCTCTGTCCAGCAACAGCAACCTCGAGCCTCTGTCTGCCTCGCGTCCACCTCGCATGTTCTCCCTCTTTTACGCCGCCGTCGTCGCCACTGTCTTCGTCATCTCAGGTTTGTTTCTTGAAACTCTACGCCGCCGTCTCCCTCTTCTACAAAAGAATGTTGAATATGATGTCATACAAATAAAGCTAACCATGTATATATTCATATCAAAAGCCAAAAAACGCCTTTTACTAGGAAGGTTTAGGATTCTTTTAGATTATTATATGATGTCCCTAATTGAACATGTTATCAACCTTCCCTAATTGCTAATTTTATAATCTTTTTTTCTGAAGTAATTTTCTTATGTCCATATGGTTCTGCTGGGTTGGTTCAACTAGCATGAGCTCTAGAATATGTCTCTTTGTTCTATTCGTTTGATACTAACCTTTTTTTATTGTCTTTGAATATGTCCGTATGTTAAGAGTGATTTTGCACTGCCAAAGATAAAATCAACCTTTCCTTGGATGTAACACTTGTAGAAGTAATGAGTTCCTGTGGCTTGTGTTCCCTTGATCTTAACTCGATAGAACATGGCTCTATTACTGTTTACCCTCAGTGGCACTCCTTGCATTCCATATCCACACAAATATTTACTTTACATATTCCAAATTGCATTGTTTATTCATCTTGTGTTTTGGGAAGCAAAAGTTTTATCCTTACCTCTAAAGTGACCTCAGTTGCACAAAAATAATCTGATTCTACTCTCATAGTTGCTGAACCATAAGTACCCAATGTTTGGCCATTTGGGCCTCTGTCAGATGACTTATTGTTCCAAGTAATTACAGCACCTGTTGTTTGATTTCTTCTGCCTACAAATGAAATATAAGGCTTGGTGCTTGGCACAAGCACCTTTTCTCTGCATATATTTCACATAAACAAGGGTAAAAACATACAAGTCAAGTTTTTTTATGTTAAAAAAATGGTAATAAGGACAAAGCCTTGAAGATTCAGGATATTTGACAAACCAAATATAAGTGCAGGATCAAAAACCAACCTAAACCAACTCCATTAACTCAAAAAACAAGAATGTATATATCTTTTCAATCTTTTGAAGCCTTTTTTCTAAAAGCATATGTGTTGGCTGATACAAGTCTGGATCCTGAATCTTCTTTTGATGTTATCCAACTTCTGGAAACAGCACTCAAATGTCCTTCAGATGGTCTTCGCAAAGGACAAGTTAGTGAGCTCTGCCTATTATCCCTAATACTGATCAAATCTGTGTTCTGCCATCATTTGATTATCTACTGAAACATATTGTAGGCACTAAATAACTGAGGCAGTATTTATGTGAATTGTGGTAAGCTTGATCTTGAAAAAGCATGCTATGAGAATGCCCTTGCAATTAGGCACACAAGAGCTCATCAAGGTCTAGCACGTGTTTATCATCAGAAAAATCAACGAAAAGCTGCATATGATGAGATGACCAAGCTGATTGAGAAGGCAGTGAGCAATGCCTCAGCATATGAGAAACGATCAGAATATTGCGACCGTGAGATGGCAAAGGGTGATCTTAATGTAGCAACACAGCTGGATCCTTTAAGGACATATCCATATAGATACAGGGCAGCAGGTATTTCCCTTAACTTTCATTCTTCATCATCATCTGCCTTTTTGGTTTAAACTGGAGACAAAGATTTAGAAAATAATATGTTTGTCTTTGATATAGTAATCTACAGTCAGTTATCTGACTTGCTCTCATGATTAGGGAAAATTTTACTTGTTAAACATGATCAAGTATTTTTATTTTGTAATTTTATGTTATGATTCTTAAGCCTAGTACTTATGTTCCTGACAACAAATCGTTTCTTGTGTATTGTATTTCCTGACATAATCAACCAGAATATATGACTAAGTTCTAGCTGTAGTTTGATTTGTACATCAATCACCAATTTGTTCATCTGCATTTAGCATTTAAATTAATAAGTTGATTGGATCTGTATTCTGAAACGACACTTATTTATTTAATCAGTTCTCTTCATTTGGGTTGTCCTCAATCTTTGAAATTGTCATGATCATACTACTGCCACTATCATTCACACAGATTCAGAGCCTTAACAAGTTTTCATAAAGCATAGTATCATTTTGAACAGAAAAATATAAACTCAGATGCATTTTTTTATGATGCTTCATGGTTGGACTTTGTTTCCATATTTGATAATTTAATGGTATGAATTTGAATTCATTTAAGTATGTCTTTTTAGTAACATTTTACATACTCGACAGTGAGTGTGATGTAGCACCCTATGCAAGTCGTTGACCTATGCCCACTATTCCTCTCTTTGATGCTTGCATCTTAATGGATAATAATTACTCATCATCATGAGCAAGCTAAAAGAAGAAGCCAAGAGGTATTGCTAAACTCGAGTGGTCCACTGGAAACATTGAAGATGATTGACAGCATCCAACGGCTGGATTAATGTATTGCAATGAAAAATATGTAGCTACCCGCAAAATCCAAATATAAAATGTGATTAGCTGCTTAAGATTTCCTAACTGATCAACATTTTTGTAGGGGTCATTGGGTATTGTCAAGGTTCTAAATTGTGGTTGCGGTCGCGGTTGCGGTCACTGCGATTGCGGCCATTGCAGCCGCTGCGATGCGTAATGCGGCCGCTGCGGCGTGAAATAATTTTATCATTTCACAAAATTAAAAAAAATTCATTATTTTTTTTGTAATTCTTTATATATCTTTTATTATTGGTGTTGTATATATTTATATTGATTTTTAAGACATTGCATTATGTTTATGAATAATTTAAGCTTAATTGTAGTGAAAATAATATTATTATAAATAAAACTTTTAAGTACATATAAGTACGAAATTAACAAAGAAGTAAGAAAGTGACAGACTTAAAAGTGTACAAATATATACAAATCACAAATAAAAAGAGATTAGTGTCACATGGAGGAATATAACCAGCTGTAATTGTGATTCTAAAATAACGTCACATTGTCACCACTTAGAGATACGTCTTCACTACAAAAAAAAAACATGATAAAAGTAAACAAATTAATAAATTTAAATAATAATAATTAACAAATATATGAATCAAAGATAATAAAAATTGAACTTACATGATACTTGCTACCACATGGTGGAATGACGTGGTGGTTCATAACCTCTATTCTCGCTTTGGCTATCATCTTGTGTAGCTCCTTGCCCAAAGACATAATAAAAAAATCCACCACTTGATTGTTGATGATAAGGATCTTGATAATTCATTGATGGTTGGTGATAATAGGGAGCTTGATCACTTGCGTATGTGTTATATGTGTTGAAATAAGGATATTGATAATAAGGTGGATGAGATTGTTGACTACTCTGAGAAGAATCAGCAATACCAAAGTCGCTAAAACTTTGTGCAATACTAGAAGAGGAAGAATCTTCGAGTGGAACATTCTGTTTTCTTTTTCCTCTCCTAGAATGTGACCCACCTCTGCTGCTCTCAGGTAATGAACTACCAGAAGGAGCCATATCATTCAAGCTCCTATAACGCCTATTATTTGGTGAATCTTGAGATGGATCATTTTGAAATTGCCCATCATCACCACCGCCACCACCATCATCATCATCATCATTCTGACCACCACCATCTTCAGCTTCTACATTACCACCCCCATCACCACTATTATCACTTGGTGAACTTAAACCACCACCATCTTCATTTGAATCATCATTGTCACCAACAACTTCCACATCTTCTTCATCATCTGTATCGAATAGAGGCAACCATTCTGCATTTTGTACTCCATCTAATAGTGGATCTTCTCTCTCTTCAACCCATGGAGATAATGCATCATCTTCTTGAAATATATAATCAAGATTGATAGGATTAAAGCTTGCTTCAATTTCAGCTTGACTTTTTCTCATTTGATGCCTCATTTTCAACTTCATATTGTAGTGCGTGAAGACAAGCTTTTGTAGCTTTTTATACTTCAATCTATTCCTTGTCTTCGTGTGGATATAACTAAATGTGCTCCAATTTCGCTCACAATTTGTGGCTGAAGTTGTTTGGCTAAGAACTTTTAGAGCCACACGTTTAAGCTCAGGAGCACATACACCAAAAAAGGACCACCATTCAGCTTTATAAAGGAGCAACAAAAGGTAAACAAATTATTAGTTATTATATTAAAAAACCAACGTTAAAGTTGACTGATATATAAAGAAATTATTATTTTACCTGGATTCATCTTAGACCAACCTGCTTGAGCTTGAGGTGTACCAAATGTTTCACCCTTCTCTTTAAAAAGTATTAACTGTGTAATATAATATAATATAATATAATATAATATGATATAATATATCAATATGTAAATATCTTCATTTGATAAATAATGAATTATGAGAATAAAAATATAAATATTCATTACTAACCTGGTTCATAGCTTTAATCTGATTATCAATGTTTCTTTCTAATTTGGTGATGACTCTGCTGGTTCCTTCAAACGTTTCTTTGTAGACATCATCCCCATGTTCAACTCCAAATTGGAATTGCGGATTAAGAAAATAACCTAAAAAAGGATAATCAATTATTTTGGATGAAAGTATATATATAAAATTACATGATAAAAATAAATTTGTAAATTATGTCGACATACCGGCAGAATGAAGATCAGAATGCATGAATTTCCATCGCTTGTCAATCATTGCATTATATCTGGAATGATAACGAGAATTTTGTTTAATTGCTTGTTTAGCTCTATCAATGGCTTCATATATGAAACCCATGGTTGGTTTCTCGTCACTATCAGCAAGTCTCAAAACTTTTACTAAAGGCTCGAACACCTTCAATATGTCTTGGGACTTACTCCAGAATTCACTGTTATCAACAATTTGCTTTGCGTCAATTGCTGATTTATTTTTCTCTTTAACAAATTTAGATCGCCTGAACTCTTCAGAGTTGAACATGTTCCTCATACCTTGCTTTTGTTGTACAATTGCTTGAAGTTGTAGGAACTGCGTTGCAAATCGGGTAACACCGGGACGAACAATTTCTCTACCTCCAGTGTATTTTTTCATGAGATTGATAGTCCATATATGGTTATAGATGAAATTTGTCACAACCTTTGCATCATTTAATGCCTTCTGTACACTTTTCCTTTTTCCTATATCCTCCAAGCAAAGATCTAAACAATGAGCAGCACAAGCAGACCAATACAAGTGAGGCCGCTTCTCCATCAGTTTTTGACCAGCAGCTTTCAATGCTGCTTCATTATCTGTAACAACTTGAACAACATACTCTTCTCCCACTTCTTCAACAACTTTATCTAATAATTGAAAGTAGTAATCGGTATTTCTGCTAGCAACATTAGAAGCATCAACAGATTTCAAGAAAATTGTCCCCTTACTGCTATACACCAAAAAATTCATAATATGAGTATGGTTGATAGCGTCTGTCCAACCATCACACATTATTGTCACCCCTTTTTCTTTCCATGTACCTCTCAATGTATTCAACCACTTGCGCATTTCCTTATATTCATTCTCCAAATATACATCTGAGATTTCATAAGGGGTCGGACATTTAACCCCTTTACCCACCTCAGCAGCTGTAACGATCAAATTATGAAACCAAGGAGAGTTAGATAAATTCATAGGTAAGCGCTCATAAATAATAAACTTGCTTACTGCCTCTCCTAGCTTCTTCCTCAATGTCTTGATCATACCCCTACCGATATTTGGTTGCTTCATGCTTTGGCTCCTCGTAAGATCAATATTTGTAGCTCTCAACCTAAAAGAGGTATCTTGAGACATTTCGCCTCCACCAACACTTGCATGAGAGCTTCCACCTTGTTCATATATATTTTGATGCCCTCCTGTTTGTTGTCTAAATTGTTGCCTTTCTTCCCATTCGCGATGTGATCTAAGGCTTTCCTGTGTAGCAAACCTCATTTGTTCATCAATAAGGTGATCCACATCATCTTCATCTTCTCCTCTCAGGCGTGCTTCAAATTCTTCTTTTCTTTTTTTGGAGTCATTTTTCTTTGCCTTTCCTTCAAGAAGAAGCTTCATCATACCTTCTCTTGCCATTGTGCTCACTCTAGCACAGCCAGCCACTTGTCCTTTCATATGTGCTATATGCTGTTTCAATCTTGTAATGCCACCTTTTATTATTTTGCAACAAAGTTTGCATTCGATATTGTTCCGACTTCCGGCTACAGGTTTTCCAAAATGCCATCCAATATCGTCACTTGGAGCACCATCTAATCTTTGTGTAGGAAATTCTTCTCTTGGTGGCATTATGTATATTTTATACAACCTGTTCAATATTTATAAATAAACATCAATCAATAATTCAGCCAAACTGACAACTTTAATATAAACTAGTAATTAGGCAAACACAAATAATTTAGTTATTAACATTTAATTTGAATAAATACTAGCTAAACATATATTTGCGTATAAAAAAAAAAGCTAAACATATACTCCCTCCGGACCTAAATATAAGCAAAAAAGTAGCTATATTATTTGGACTTAAATATAAGCAAAAATCAATTAAGTCAACACTATTAAATGTTAGTATTGCAAAAATCAAGAAAATTAACCAATCAAACCAATTCTCCATTTACTTTTACAGGAGCATTGTATATTCCTTAGACAATTAACTCTTTTTTACACAAATCAAAATAATCAAACTAACTTAACTAACTTTCGTAATATGTGTGAAGTTAGTTTTTTTTTTTTTACTTATAATTAGGTCCGGAGTAGTATTAACAAAAAAATCTATTTTTTTCCTCATCCTCTTGACTTCCTTTCCCTCCTAAATTTTCTCAAAATTTCCCTCTAATAATTCTCACCCAAAAATTTTCCTCTCTAATCAAATATCCCATTCCTACCACTCACTCTTCCCCCCTCTGTTTTCGTCCCACACGTTTTCTCCCCCTCTGTTTTTGTCAATTCGCCCGCCCACTCCCACACGTGCATCTCAAAGCCTCACTCACGCGAGTCACGCCCTCACCCAGTCACCCTCAATCAGATACCCAAATTCCCAATTCCCATTATTCCTAATTTCCCCATCCCTCACTCACTCAGTGTCTCTCACAGACTCACACAGTCACACGGGCAAGGGGGCGCAAGTTGCGCACATGCCCACACGCCACCACAAGGCCAGCGCCGCCAGCCACACTCCCCTGAGTCCGAGACCGGAGACCCTGACCGGCTGACCCTGAGTGAGTCCCCTCTCAGCCTCTCTTCTTCATCTAATCTCTTCAACTTCTCTTCTTCTCAAGTTCTTCCTTCAACCCTGATTTCTCCCCTTTCTTTCTCTGATTTCATTCACCCATGGGCCATGGCCTCCGCCTCACGGCCCTGCCGCTGCCGCCCCTGCTCCTCACGGCTCACCCATGGCCTCGCGGCCCTCACCAGTCAGCCCCACACCCGGAGGACGGCGGCGGCGGCCCTAATCGCCCCACACAACCCCGGAACCCCCATTAAACCCCCGACAGATGAGCAGTGAACAGAGCACCATAGCAGAGCAGAGGAGGAAGATCTTACCCTGTGGTGAGGCTAGTAGATCGGATGATTCGGACGTGAGGAGGCACAGTGAGGCTTGAGCAGATCCAGAGCAAATATGTCACGAGAGAAACTCAATACAGTGAGGAATGAGGTTATCATATGAGACACGGTCAAGCACAAAGCAAAGTCATTGGGGGAGAAAAGAGATAAAGCCAAAAGCAAAAGGTATCAGAATCTCTTTTCTGATGTAATTTACTTATTTGATTCTCTGAAATCTGAAAATTTTGTTTTGTAGCCTCTTGTCTGACATACTTTGATTCTCTGATCTGAAAATTTTGTTTTGTACCCTCTTGTCTGACATACTTTGATTCTCTGATCTGAAAATTTTGTTTTTTACAAGTATGATTGAATTGAACGGAACTAGTTTGATTGTTTGAAACTCCGTTGCGGTTGATGCGGCCGTTGCGGCCGAAACGGCGTTACGTTGCGGCTGAAACGGTGTTACGTTGCGGCCGTTACGGGTGATTTTGAATCACACCGCAATTGCGGCCTGATGCCGTTGCGGTGAGTCCCGCAACCGCAATATTGCGGCCGCATTAGCGGTTGCGGACCGCAATTTGAAACCATAGTGATCAATCCCAAAGAGGACACGGTGTACTATTTAGATCCCTTACATATGCATTTTAACAATCACAAAAAAATGAGGGATACGTAGAATCAGTAAGTATATATATGCATTTATTGTTATCTTCATATATATATTAGTTCGAAACCTGTACTTCAATGAAATTATTTGATTTTGCACTCAGGACTTTGCTAATTCATCAAGGATTAAATGGAGGCAAGTCTCGAATTTCTAAATCATCCAGGACGACTAAATGGATATCTATAATGGTATTTACGAAAATTCTTATGCAATTATTTAATTTAAATTAAAAAATTAAAAGAATTAATTTATTATTTTTGGTTTTATAGTGCCCCCGTCAACCGAACGACAACGACTGTGGCTACTACGTTCTGAAATTTATCAAGGATGTTATCATTCAGAACCAAATGCAAATCCCAACCACGGTATTTAATTTCAGTTCTAGCTTATATACTTTAATTACTCAGATTTGGTCATTCTTATTTGATTTAATTTTCATTTTGCAGTATTTTCCTGAATGTAAATGCATCACATACTCCGATGATCAACTTACTCAACTTAAAGACGAGTGGTGTCATTTTGTGGTTATGAAATTTATCAACAATTAAAGGGTACGACATACTCTGATATTATGCTAGCTAGTGTCTCACCTATGTTATTAGACTTGTGTGTATGTGCAAGTGATCTGAATGTGTTATGCAGGCCGACAACAGCGATTTTGTGCGATCAAGCAGAAGATGGAAGCCGCATGCACAAATTGTTTAGAATTACTAGTGTGTTGATTAGCTTGGTATACATTGTTAGTATGCATGGTTATTGTCTAGTGTAGGTTAGCGACCTTTTGGTTTGTGGACTTAAATATTAGAATTGGTTATGTGTAAGCGTTACTGTGAATTGTGTTAAAGTATATATTACTTAATTGGTTATATGCATGATTTTGATATTTGGTTTGATTTATATATGCTTACTAATATTGTATGTAAGCTTTGTACATTTTCTAAGTGTGTGTATGTGATGTAACTAATTAAATACAGTGTTACTGTGAATTGCTGAGGGATGGTTTGCAGCTGCCATGATGTTGGATGGGGTTTTTATTGGTTTTTTGCAGATTATGATTTTTAAGCTGCTGCATGAGGTTTCTATGTTTTGGTGATTGATTTTATGTCACAGTAGCTAGGTTGTTCTCCTGTTTTTTAGGTGGGCTTGGTACTATAGGCTATATGCAGTAATGCAGTGTTGCTGTGAATTGTTGAGTGCAGGTGAGAAATGTAGAAAAAACAAAAGTGAATAATTAAAAAAAAAGGAGAATAGGTAGCGCTTTCTTGAAAAAACGCTGCCTAAAGTTACAAATAGACAGCGCTTATTTGAGAAAACGCTAACTATTGCAAACTTTAGGTAGCGCTTCCTTGAGAAAGCGCTGTCTAAAGTATGCAACAGATTGTCTTATTTCTAACTTTAGATAGCGCTTTCTCAAGGAAGCGCTACCTATTCTTACTTTCAGTAGCGCTTTTTTAAGCGCTATTGAATCTCTCCCACCTTCAGTAGCGGGTGAATAGATGGCGCTTGGAAGCGCTACTAAAGGCAAAAAAAAAGCGCTATTAAAGCCCTTTTCTGTAGTAGTGATTCCTTGTGCAATAACCACTCAAACGGTTGTTGCAGTTATATACACAAGTATGATACGACCTCATACGACAGCCACTCACACAACTTTGGTAGCTATACATACGGCCCTCCTATGACAACTGTCCAACTATCGTTGTAGTCGATCACAACCATCAACCTTATATATATTAGTAACCGCTCAAACAACTATTGCGACTACCCACAAGGTTGATCAGCAACATGTATGATATGGGCATGCAATCATCACCACATAGATTCCATACAACTTTTCCATCTAACGCCTCGATATCACCATATAATCATACGTTCCTACTTAAGATAGTAACTTAATCTCATATCAAACATCTCCAAACTATCACCAAGATTGATCCACCACACATGAACATATCAACAATACATAGTCAACATTTATCATATCATCAATGGGAAAAATATAATAAAAATATTAACTATACATCACATAATCAACTAGGCATGTTATCATAGAAACATACTATCACATAAACATGTTATCACATAAGCATGTTATTCAAATACATCTACCAACAATCAACGGAGTTTGAGAACCCCCACACATGTTAATGTTCATATTCTATGCCCATTTTCCCGATAATTGAAATTTCTTCCACCTCACCTTGTGTGTACCAGCTTCTCGAACCTCGTGAAACAAACTCCTCTCCCTCCCTCTAGGTTGCTGCCACGCGACCCATAAGGCTCCCCAGTGCTCCACAATTTGCCCTAACACATGGACAGAGTCCCGACAATGTCATAACTCTTGACCTTGAAACAGTTTTCCAAACAAAGCCAGAATCAAAGCAAGATACAAGAAAGAAGGAAACGATAATGTCGACATGTCGACGCGTTAGGGATTCAGGCATTACCTCAGTTGTATCGAAGAATCGATAGCCATTACTCGTAGTACTCGTTATCCTGATCACAGAATCAAAGTCGGAATTGCGATCGGACTGGCGGATCTTCCTCGGCCTCACTTTCTCTCTCTAACCTCTCTCTATTCTCTCCCTCACGAGCTTTCTATCTATCTTTTTCTACGCTATCTATCTCTTGATCTTTCTATCTCTGCGTTAACTAAGTGTGAAAGAAAAAGGAACATTTCCTTTACGCTACTTAGTGAGAAAGAAAGAAAGAAAATAAATCAAAATCATAAGAGAGCAAGCAGCTTGCTTGGCTCAATGATGATCACGAAATGAGCTAAAATTTGCGTGAGATAAGGGAAGGAAAATAAGCAGGAGGCGTGGTGCTTTGATGACCATGGAACAAACTTAAAGTTTGTGTGAAGTAAGAAGGAAAACAAGCAGGAGGTGGTGTAATTGAAATTGAGTCCTTTCATGCAAACTAAAGACAAAGATGAAAATAAGGCTAGGTCAGCCGAACTTTTGCATGAACCTGCTCATGATTTGTTATAATTTAATGTTTACAATTTGCGCCAATAATAAGTGAAGTGCTGCTGTGATTTTCAGCTCAAATGGATGACGCAGCAAGACTATATTCACATGGCAACCGAACTTACATATTCTGGACTTATCCATACTTGCTTGCACATGGTATGATAATTAAATTCATTAACTTTGTTTTGTTATTTCCTTGGCCGTATACCTTACTTTATTTGGTTTATATTTTTATTTAGTTTGTTCCAACTAAATCCTATGGTGGACATTAAATCAAGATGAATGCTTGTCCATGTTTAACAAGCAGGAGGTGGCACCAAGTTAAGCTACATGTCATAGACTTATCAAGCCTTGTTGTCTTTGTTTGCTTAAAAATATAGTACTAGTAAAATTAATGTTAGACTTGACCGTATAGTTTTTCTTTTTTTCTTTTTTATAAGATCATTCTTCATTTACTAATTTAACTAAGAGTAAAGGTGCTAACTTAAGCTTAAGTATTCTAAACTAGTTAATAAATTGAGATTAGTGTTAATTAATCATGATTAATAAAACTTGAGTAGATTGATCATAATTAGTTAGCTATGACTAAGATCTATATCTATGGCTAATTATATTTTAATTTTGTTAATGATAAACCACCTTACATACCTAATCCAAGTATTAAACATGTTCCTCTTACGTAAATCAGAATCAAAAAAGCACTGATGTTACATTGACCAGTCAACGCCGTTAGCCACGTAGGCAGTTAACGGCCATTGGTGACGGCAGGGACCAACGGCAAAATTTGAAAAGATAAGAGGACGAAATGCAAACAAAACAAAAAAAGATAGGGACTAAAACCAAAACACCCCTATTTTGCAGGGACCAAAAAGTTCATTAAGACTATTTTAATTTGTTCCCCAAAATACCGCTCTCACCCCATTTCTTCTTCTTCATCATCCCCCACACCCTTGCCCGTCCTCTTCCTCTTCCTGTCCCCCATCTTTTTTCTTCGTGATTCCACCACACCCTTCCCCTTGGTGATTCACATTGTTTTAATTTTACAACTAAAACATACATACCCATGTGCTGATCTTTCCCCTCAACACCAAAGCAATTTGCATTGCCACTGATTTTTTTTTTTTTTTTTTGGAATATGCTCGGGTGATGGGATGGATATCTGAACAATTCGTGGGTGTAGCATTGCCTTTTTGGAGTGTATCTTTCTTTTGCCAATTATGTTGGAAGCTACACTTATTGCTCAATTTTCTAAATCATCCAAGTTGTCTTCTTAACCTTCAGTGGACGTTTTACAAAATAAAACGAATACAAAGAACAAATTTTATTTTTTGAAAATTCGCATCAACGATTATCTTATTGAAGGGCGTATATTTGAGGCTTTAGTTATTGTCCTACCTTGCCATTTTACTCTTTTCTTTAATTATCCTGCTCTCTCAAAGCTTCACATGCCCCATAGGGCATGCATTAGATTGATGAAGAGGAGTTGAAGATATCTTGAGACATAACACATCACAGTTTCCGTTAGTGTTAATTTTGTTTAATTAAATTTTTTTAACACATTCGGAAACTGTAGTTTCTGTGTATGTGTGTTAATTTTTTTTAGGGGGGTGGGAGAAGAAGAATAGAAAGATAAAAAAAAAATAAGAGAGGAGTGAGGGTCGACGGGGTGGGGGATAAAGGGTTGAGTGAAGGATATTTAGGGAATAAATAAAAATTAAAGAGGGATGGGAGGTGGGAAGATGAATTAGGGAGGAGCCAAAACTAAAAACCTTCCAGTTTTATCAACTAAGAAAAATGTTGAGATGACGACATTAGGTTTCCGCCGTCAGTCGCTAGAAACCACCACTACTCGCCGGAATCTCGCTAGAATCTGGGTTTAAAGAGAGAAACCTCATTTTCTGTTTCTCTCTCTTTTTCCATATCTTCCTCCCTTCCTCCTCCTTCCATACAGTTCTAGAGAGAGAGAGAGGACCAACACACACACACACAATCTCTCTCTTTGATTCTTATTCTTCAATGGCATTCCATCCACAACCCCAACAACAAAAAGGTGGTGGTAGTGCCACCGAAGCAGCAAAATAAGAAGACACCAACATCGACGTTCACACCACAGGAGGCACACCAATTCGATACCTCCCACTCGATCACCTCTACTCTGCCATGTCACCATGTCGCGTCACTGCAGTGGTTCCTCCAACGTTAAGTCAAAGAAGGTCAAGGCTCGTAAGCTCAACAACCCACTCCCTCATTTCCCTCAAACTCAAAACGATGTCGTCTTTGCCATACCCTCACTCGATCATCCCAACAACAAGATACAATGTATGATAGTTTGTAGGCTTTGCATGTAATACATGCTGTATTGTTCAACTATTTGAATATTTGTAAATCAATAATGTCTAATAATAATGTTCCATTTGTGGTGCCTATTGCTAGAGCATTTTACATGGATGATGACCGGTTCAGGGACAGTGCTGGTGCCCACCACAAGTATGTATCTTCATTGTTGCATTCTGTATAATAACATATAATATATAATTTAAGATGATAATTATAAATTAAATAAATTACATTTTGTTTTGTTTATATTCCTCTTTCCTTTTCAAGTTGATGCATGACAGAAGGAGACTGTGGGAGTCCAAAGAAAAAACACATAATGGGGACATGATTATTTTGAGGAGATTACTTTCCAGCAGGAGAGGCAATACAAAGAGGTAATGCAGTACTAAAACTTTTTTTTTTTTCTTTTGAAGTGGCTCCTTTCTAATTAGTTATGTAAATAATATAGGGAAGGAAACATTCTAAGGGTAATTATCGAGGCCGTGGTATAAAAGGATATGATAATAGTGGCAATGAAGGTTAGGTACCAAAGGGTATCTATCATAGCATCATTCAACTACAAGGTATGACATTGAATGACATTTTTCATTCATATGTTTCATGTGTTTTTTCTATGGACATTCTTATTGTATATTTTTTTTGTACATTACTGCTATTTGATTTTTCTTTGGACTTCCTTTTATAGTCCTAGCTGCATCTATCTACCGATGGCAGCCTTGCTCCATCTTTTTAGTAAATAGTATATACTCTAGTTTTTCTCTGTTTCTATCATGCACCAAGTGCCAATAGTTAGTTCTGGGTGATGGAGTTGAGGGGAGATGGGTGGTTGTTGTTATTATTGTTCTTCCCAAGAGGCTGGAATTGTACACTCCACCTGCATACTACTATGTCAGTATTCTTTTCATATGTTCGTTTAATACCTTTACTTGAAAAGCATTTTATTGTTTAAGTGCTCATTCTATATTTGAAATAGAGAGGTATACACACCAGAACAGGGGTTGAATTGTGTTTATTAGACTTTGAAATAAAGTTAAAAACTTTTCGCAGGCAGAAGCTTAGATCAGACGAGTGAAAAACAAAGCAGTCAGACAAGTGACTTATCTTAGAGTTTTCAGCTGAAAACACACAAGCATACATGATAAAAACTTTGTTTGATATTCACAGCCTTAACCCTTTTAGTTAATTAACAATTAAGATAAGCAAATAAACTAAAGAGATAAGGATAGAGATATAGACACAACTATTTTATCCCGGTTCACCCTTTAACAACTAAGGCTACGTTCAGTCATTGACAACACCAAGTTTTCTCCACTATAACTGATCAAGTTACAGGACAGAAAAGTATTCTTTGCACACGTAGCCTCTCCGGGATCCTAAATGTGACACCCTCTACCCCGCATATATTCAAAAAGCGTAAAAGATATAAAAAGAAAAGAGAACACATGCATATTATGTCATAATAATAAAAACTAGGCAGAGGCTGCCACATTGTAACATAGTTTTTCAAACACGGGAATATAAAACATATTTATAAAAGAAAACAAAACATAACTGAAACATAAACCCAACCCCGATATCACATTACAGAGTTGGTATAACCATATTCTGAAACACTCGGATAAACAACATAAACTAAACAAAACTAAACTATGAGTAGCGGCTCCTCAGAGTCACTCCTCAACAAGTTGCTCTCCATCCTCTGCATATCCAAAAAGATACATGCAAGTAAACAACAAAAGACGGGGAGTAAGAACCATATATATAAACATAACGGCAACATAATAGTTGCCAAGATGATCATACAACAAGGCAATTATAACATACATCATCATACCAATACAACAGTATATCACAAACATCTCACATACATCAGTTATATAATGCAATGTGACTCACTACTCCGAATGCATGTTGATCCATCTATACCGGACATACGACTTTGCAGTTACATATCCACATTGGCCAATAAGCACCAACGCTGGCACTCTCCAACACAGGTGGACCCCTTGGATGGCCGACGCACCATACTCTCGGATGCGCCACCACGAGTGTACATGATTCCCTCATCGGACAAATCACCGCGGACGGCCAGATCGCCTTACTCTCGGATGACCTCCCCTAACAACTTCATGCATGATGCATGCATACAACAAACAATCATTTGACCACCCCCTCCATCAACATCATTTATCATGGCTTATCGTCTTTGGTCATTAAGCACCAAAATTATTATCTTTAATCTTTTCTTTAACAACAACAACAACACTCTGGCCATTTAAGCTCCAGAGCTCAACACCTCGACCACCCGGTGATCGAGCCCCTTGACCACTAGGCTACCAAGGTACGACATCAACAACACCTTGACCACTCGGCTATCAAGGCCCCTTTGGCCACTCGGCTACCAAGGTACAACGTTAACATTAACATCATCTTTTCACTTTAATTATTTAACACTCTGGCTCTTAAGCACCAAAGCTCAACACCTTGACCATTAAGCATCAAGGCCCTCTTGGTCACTCGGTTACCAAGGTACATTATCATCTTTAAGTTGTCTAACTTGTCTTTACTTCGTTTGGTGTCTTCTTTAATTTTTTACTTGATTGGGGTGAAACACCCCTGTTATTGCTTTCTGTTTCTGTTATGGACAAGTGAGCACAGGGGTGCTCACCCTCAGCACGGGCGTGCTGGTCTTGGAGTCAAGCACAAACATGCTGACAGTTGAGCACGGGCGTGTTTATGCAGCACGCCCTTTTTGAATTCCAAACTGGAGCACGGGCGTGCTCCCTGTTAGACACAGCCGTGCTCATTGAAGCGTGATCGTATCGTTTCTGGGCAGAAGGGTTGAAGAACCCTTACTAAGTTTCTAGGGCATTTAAGGATCATTCCTGTTGGCTTTTAACTATTCATTGGTCCTCAGTTTCGTTATTCTTAATTAATTCCATGTCATACACTTATGGGGAATTAATCCTTTAATCACACCTTCGTTACTAATGTCCCTAAAACAGACTAAGCCTTAATCATAACCTTGCCTCACATACTATATTCATGTCTTTCATCATTAACAAGCTTTATTAATTAACTAGAGACGTATTAACATCATTGTTGGCATTAACATCCTCAACAACAAACACTCATTTCGAGCACAACATCATCATCATCATCATCATCATAACAACATTCTCATCAAAACAGCATCATCATCATAACATTCAATACATCATACATAAATAGGCATACCAACCATCAAGGCAATAACATACAATAGCATACAACATCAATTAGACAATTAGCATGCAAACGGTTCATGGGTTAACCATCACCTTACGCTATCTCATAGCCTACATGTTTATACTAGCCCTTCTCCCCATACCTAGTTTGAAGATCAAACCCCGAAATCAAACCGGTCATGTTCCCTCAAGCTGCTCGACGGGTTCCTCAAGCCTTGGCCAAACAAGAAGAGGACAACCAATTAGTCTCTAGATCTAATAACAGAGAAGGGACTAAGAGAGAGGGATGAACACGTTACCTTAAACGACACTAGCATGCATGACTACTCTTCCAAACAGACTCACACACTCCAAGAACTTCAAGGGGTTCAAGGGAAGGAAAGGGGAAGAGGTTTCTGTCACATTAGGATTGCCCAATGTGCCAAAATAGGGTTTCACATGAAAACTCTCGCACACTACCCTCTATTTATAAACTCTAACCTGAGCATGGTCGTGCTCCCCACTAAGCATGATCGTGCTTAACGTGAGCAAGGGATCGTGCTCACTTAAGCAGTCGTGCTTAATGTGAGCAAGGGGTTATGCTCACTTAAGAACGGTCAGACAAAAACAGCGTCAGTGAGCGCGTTGAGCACGACCGTGATCCCCACTAAGCATGGCCATGCTTGTGGCTTAGACAGCCACCAAGCACGCGTCTTGAGCACGGGCATGCTGATACATGAGCACGGTCGTGCTCATGCATCAAGAAGGTATTTCTCACTTGAAAAATCCCACTTAGCCCTAAAAAACCTACCTATGGTCAAACATAACACGTATACAAGCACTTAAAGGCTTAGCACGAAAAACGGGATGTTACACTACACAAGTATTGTTTGCACACCTAGCCTCTTGAGGCTCACTTGGATTTTGTTTGAAAGAAAAGTGTAGTCAATACAACTTTACAAGTCTTTCACTAACACTCAGAAGATGAATTAAATGTGAAGGTTTGAATGACTGTGTAATAACTTCAAATGATTGAAGAATAAAGAATGAAAGGATGAAGACTTAAATGCGCAGAATAATGGCTCTTGAGTTAATGTTGTATGTTGTCTTCATCTTCAATGTCTTCTTTATTTATAGACTTCAACCACTTTAAATCCGTTAGAGAAATTCCTTCAAAATTTTGGTTTTAAGCTGAGCTCCATTATATTCAATAGAGTCATTCTAGGCAGCCATTAATGTTTAGGAACATTGCTTGTACTCTAACAGAAGGGATCAGTGCTTTATGCTTTCTGCAGCAGTCAAATCAGAGTTCTTCAGGTTGCTTTTGTACTTTGTTGTGCATATTTCCCTATTTGTGTAACTTCTAGATGTACCAGGGAATAAAGCATTTTGGTAGCACTCCTTTTCTGAGTTATATGGGTGCTTTTGAATATTTGACCTTCTGAAACCTTGATCCTTGTGAGAGAGATCTTTAGCATATTCTGACTTGACATGACCCTGTTCCAGAGCTCCTTCTTCCTGGCCATGATTTGGATGATCTCAACACCTCCTCATGAAGAGGCATGAATCCCTTGACTTTTGCACCCATCTATTTGTTTCAAGGTTTTCCAAAAATTCACTTGTTAATCATCTATGCTTTTAATCACATATGGTGCATAAGAGGGTGACTTTGTTGATGGCCTACTCACTTTTTGAGGGTGCCTCCATTGGGCTAGGTGTAGGAAGGGTGGGGTTTAGGTAAAAGGTTATTCTTCCATTGCTGCACCGATAAGGAAAATGAGGAAAAGGACAACAGCTACCAAAATGTGAAGAAAACCTATGAATGGCCACTAGGGGTGGGAATAGGTCAGGGTGCGCTAGTCGAGGGCCTATGGCCTAGCCTATATAAGACCTAGCTCGGCCTAGCCTATTTAGTAAAACAGCCAGGTCAAGGATTTTTAAAAAGCCTATATAGCTAAGTTAGGCCTAAGACTTAAAAAAAACCTACTAGGCCTATCAGGTCGGCCTATTTAACACATACACATACATAAATATATATGTATAATATAATATATCATAATACTATAATATCTTATTTATATTATCTATCATATTTGAAAGTAAAGGCTTATTGGCCCATTTAAATGTAGTGACACACTTGCCAATTTATTTATGAAGGCTTAGTAACCTATTTATCAGTATAGGTCTATCGACCTCTTTATCAATAGATGCCTAGAGCCTATTTACAAGTGAAGGCCTATGACCAATTTATAGGTGAAGACATATTTAAAGATCTTATTGATAAATAGGCTTTTAAATAGACTTTCAGGCCATAGCAGGCTTTGATGTAGGCCAGGCTCAGGCCTTAAAAATTTGCCTATATCAGGCTAATAGGTTAGGCTCAGGCCTTGAGATTGAAAGGCAGGGCAGGCCCAGTCTTGTCACGGCTTAGCTCGGCCTAGCCTATTCCCACCCCTAATGGCCATGAAGAAAGAGCTTTGGAACAAGGTCATGGCGAAGAAGTAATAGGTGGTTTCGAATAGAAACATGAAGAAGAAGGAGGAGGAGGAGGGCACGTGTGGACTATTTATAAAATAAAAGAATTAAACAATTAACAATAATTAAAATTAAAAGGGTAAAGGCCCATTTTGGTCCCTGACAAAAAGTGTGTAGGCCATTTTAGTCTCTGACAAAAAAAAAACCCTCCGTTAGTCCCTGACAATTACTAACGAGGGACATGTTAGTCCCTACGTTGACTTCCGTCAGCCAGTGTCCGTTAGTTGGGTGACGTAGCCGTTAAATCATCCTAACTGACTGTTATCTATAATAATTAGCCCCTAACAATTACTATCGAGTGACAATTTAGTCCATATGTGATGTTACATCATGAAGGCACTTCTGCTCACTACAAGAAGAAAAAGACAGAAATAAAGGAACCATTAATAAAGCATCCAAGTTCTCTCCTTTTTTTTTTGTTCCTACCAGCCACCATACCTTCCACCTTCTTCATCTTCATAACCAATCAGTAATAACATTTGCTTTGTTCATCCTTCCACACCATCTAATCGCTTTCTATATTGTTGGTTCCCAACTCATCCTTTCCAAAATCAAAGAAAATAATCAGATCCCACACACACATCATGCCGCCTCCTCTCCTCCGCCATCTCCGCCAAGCTCCACCGTCGCTTGCTTCTTCGCCATCGTTGTTTCTTCTCTGCCAACTCCACCACCGATGCTTGCTTCTCCGCCATCTCTGCATCATTACTCGATTTATCCCCTTGCCGTAAGGTTGCCGCTGTCGTCGCTGCTCCAAACCATCGTCCTCAACCCACCGTATCCCACACAAATTTGCTCCACCATAAGCAAGGCCGCCTCCATCACGAATCGCAGGCGCGAAGCGCCACTGCACCTCAGTTGCAAGCCCAACTGCCGCATAACCCGTATCTAGTGCCGTCGGTGTTCCTCGCTGTCATGAACAGTCATCCGCTGTGTCTCCACCACACCAGTTCTGGTTTATCCTTTCTCTCTGTTCTGCTTATGATTCTGATATTGTTTGACTCCGAAGGCACTTCTGCTCACTACAAGAAGAAAACAACCAATAAATTGTTGATGAACACATAAACAGAGCTACATATGTTATATCAACTCGAACTGAGGATGAAGAAAGTTATGCTTCAAAATCATCATTTGAAGAGTGGTAACAGCATATTTTGCTTCTTACTGATGTTTCGAGAGAAAATTATGAATTTCAAATAAAAGGAACCTGACTTCCTTTTCCATTCATGATGATTATAGGCAAATATATGTATCAAAGATGTAGCTAATCCGGTTTCTTGTACTGATGCAGACGAAGCTGCTTTGTCCTTTTAGATGACCCAATAAGAGAATCATTGTCACAGAATCAACAATGATTGTGCATCAGCAAATATCTCAAGAAGAAGTCTCATTGTCACAGAATCATCCTTCGTAGCACAGGTTTATCTCAGTCACATAGGGACTAAATTGTCCCCCGATAGGAATTGTTAGGGACTAATTAGTATAGATAACGGCCAGTTAGGATGATTTAACGGCCACGTCACCCAACTAATGGATGCTGACTGACGGAAGTCAACGTAGGGATTAACGTGTCCCACATTAGTAATTGTTAGGGACTAACAGAGGGGTTTTTTTTTTTTTTTTGTCAGGGACTAAAATGCCCTACGCACTTTTTGTCAGGGACCAAAATGGGCCTTTACCCAAATTAAAATGTTATGAGATATTAATTAGAAAAATTATAATATTAAAAATATTTTTAACTAATTTTAAAATTACAACTATATTACAAAATTATTAATCATACGATGTGGATATGTGGTACTAACGCGGCGTTCCATTTGTCACATCATCAATTAATAGAGAGATGACGACAGAGACTATTAAAAAAGTTGAGTTTAATTACATGGACAAAATCATAAGAAAATTTTACAGGGACTAAAACCTAAATTGGTGAACTTTGCAGGGACCAAAAACTTATTTAAATCAATCATTAATCATCCACATGACACTGACGTGGCATTCCATTCACCACGTCAGCAGTTAACAGAGAGATGACGGTAGGGGCTGTTTACAAAAGCTTTGAGATTAGAGGGACAAAATCCTAAACTTTTTTTTATAGGGATTAAAACTAAAATTTGTGAACTTTGTGAGACAAAAAATTATGTAAAAATTAATCACCCACTTGGCACTGACGTGGCAAGCCTGATGTGGCGTTCCGTTTGTCACGTCAGGAGTCAGCAACGATAGGGATTATTTACAGAAATAATGAGATTGTAGGAACAAAATCTTAAGAAACAATTTTAAATATAATAAAATCAAAATTGTTGAACTGTGCAAAGGAAACTTATTTAAACCTATTTTTATATATCTTTTCATTATTCCTGACTCACAGTGTGTATATAGATATATAAAGCATCTTCCTAAATTAAGTTGGCACTTGAAATCTTGATTGGACAACAAACTTCTTAAATACTATCTCCAACCCATATTATAAGAAATAAATGGGTCCATTTTTTTGTCCAAAATATTAGAAACATGCATCGATTTTCACATATATTAAATGCTAATTTCCAATATTACCCTATTTATAATAGGATTTATATTTACGATATCAATTTTCCATGCAAGTGAGTTGGTTCATCAATATTGAAGGGGTATTTTTGGAAAATCCATATGAGTATTAATTACAATTAGTTCATTTCAAGACTTTTCCTTAGTCCGTGTGATTTATGATTTTGTCTTTTATAATATAAATCGGAGGTAGTAACTCTTTATTTGACTTGAATTTATTAGATGTTTTATTCTCGTCAATATGATCTGAAACGTTACTTTTGTTATTACAATATTTAATTATTAGTTGATAAGAATAAGCTCATCAAAACAAATTATATGAATTTAAATAATTTTTGTAAAATATTCTTTCAAATCCATAAAAATATTTTATAAATACCTATGGCAGCATATAAGTTTAAACAAGACTTGTGGGCATTTTTTTGTTGGGGTCCATCATAATTACGACATTTGGCTCTTTAGTGGATCCACAGAGTATTCTCACAAGTTTAAATTCTATGGCTCCGTTATGAAATTAATCTCCACCCGGGTGTTAGTCATAGTTACAGTTCTTCATCCCTCTCCAATTATGTGTTTTTTAGGGTCGCAACTCAGGTCTTTTCCCACAAATTCAGCCTACATAATCATATGAGGCACACTTATCGGGTACTTGTTGGCATGTTTGAACTGCTTGTTTTATTTAATTATTT
The DNA here is from genome assembly GCA_035048595.1 of Echinosophora koreensis. NCBI lineage: Eukaryota > Viridiplantae > Streptophyta > Magnoliopsida > Fabales > Fabaceae > Echinosophora > Echinosophora koreensis. Next base: position 7,465,205 of record JAPCYP010000004.1, read on the forward strand.
TGAAAGGAAAAAAAAAATGCTCAGTTGAGTTTTTGTCTTTAAATGAGGTTATATATCCAACAAGCACACGCCTGTGATACCATTTGTTTTGCTTAACCTAAATTTTTAAATTAATTAGAAAGTATTCCTACCTCGGATAAGTCATAAATCGACTTGGTAATTAACTCTTTGGAACGAGACGCAAGTTCCCATATCAAGGCGCTATTATATCATACAACTTTCGTGCAATGGGATTGGTCTCGTGAGCAGTTCAAATAGACTGAACTTAGTTTAAAAATAAAAGTAGTGGCAGATTTTGACTAAAATTTTTAGGGGACTCACTGACTTAGTTAAAATAATTTACTCAAAATTTATAATTAATATATATATATATATATATATATATATATAATCTATATCTATACTATTACTTTATATATTTTCGAAGAATCTTATTGAATGTTCTTCCATATGTCAACATCTGAGAAAAACAATATTTAATGTTTTGAATTTTTCAATTAAAAAAATAATCAATAAATTTTGAAATTTGAAATTAAATCAATGCATTAATGGTAAGACATTGATTGCCTCATACAATATGAAAGAGTTGAATATGCAATATGGAAGAATCAAATCAAATATTAAAGTGAATCAATAGAGAGGCTGAAAATTCAATTAAAAGCAATAAAAACAAATCAGTTACAGAAGGAAATTAAGAATTTCAATGCATTAAAACACACATATTTCAATATTTTTTCGATCTACTTCGAGGAGTATCCCACCGTCAACCTGAGACGGAGACTAATCTCCCGCTGGAGTTTGTTCGGCACCTCGATGGGTGGCATCCCTCCCAGCTGAGGTTTTTTCCATACCCAAGGCTCGAACCCGAGACCTTGGTTAGGGATGAGAGGCCTTTAACCACTCATGCCAACCTCAGTTGGTACACATATTTCAATATGACTTAATGTTTCGAATTTTTTCAATAAAAAAATAATCAATTAATTTTGAAATTAAATCAATGCATTGTAAAATATTGATTGCCTCATAGATATGGAATTTGATTGCCAGCACACTATACGGCTAATATAGCTTGGGAAAACCCTCCTCAGGGATGGATAAAGCTTAATACAGATGGAGCTTCCAAAGGGAATCCAAGGGACACAAGATGTGGTGGGATTTTCAGGGGGAAGAAAGTCAGTGGCCAAAAGGTTTTAATTTTCACTTTAGTACTTGTTCACATGAATGTTGGTTTTGATTGGTGATTGCAGGGGAATGTACAGAAAGCAGCGAAAATAACAATTAAAAAAAGGTGGATAATAGACAACGTTTGTTTACAAAAAGCTATCGTAGTTAAAACTAAGATAGTGCATTAATAAAATCGTTCTATCGTTATTGGATAACTAAGATAGCGCATGTTTTAGTCTGTGCTATCTTTATTGTGAACCCACGTTAACACTATTTCCTGGATGGGCATTTTACTGTGAAAGACTATAATGTTTCACTGGACAAACACTATTGTTGTTAAACCTGAGACAGCGCCTCAGAAGCGCTATCCTTGTTTACAACCTTCAATAGCGCCAAGATAGATAACGCATGAAAGTGCTATAAAATGCTGAAATTAAATGCTATTGAATCCAGGATCTATTGTAGGGATAGAAATATGTCAACTTTATTGAGAGTGTTAAAATTAATTTTGAATTTTCTTTTTTGTAGTAGTCAAGAAGTTATGATTTTTTTGTTTACTGGATTATGAAAAAAAAAATTATAAGCAAAATTGTATTAAAGAAGTATTAGGAGTACCAAAAACTCATATACATAATAACACAAATGGTGATAACAAAACACGCCCCAAGTGTTAGGCTGTATACAGAAAATCGAAGCTATAAACAAAAATTTGTATATGGGTACAGAAGCAAATTAGCACCAAGCAGGACAAAATAGGGAAGTGACTGCGCGGAACAACCAACAAAAGAGCCAATTCCAACACCTAAGAAACGCCTGCAGAAGAAAGTGAGCTGCTCCATACAAGCCAAATAATTCCACCAAAAGCATAGTCTAGAATTTTTTTAATTTCTCATACCACATGTTAAACACATATTTCTATTGGTAGAATATTACATAATATTAAAATACTTATTAAATACTAAATTGATAAACTTAAAAAATAATTTAAGAAGAATTTTCATAAATACAAAAATTAATTAAGTTATAAATGAGCTAAACAAGTCAAGCTCAAGCTTTGCTCTTTTAACAAACCAAAATCAAGCTTTTAGTTAGGCTCATTTAAATAAATGAGCCCAACTACAACCCATTTTTCACAAGTCAGGCTCAACTGCTCAATCTTCAAGTGCTCGACTCGTTTTCATCCCTAGACACAATTAAGCCTTCTTTTTAATATTATTATTTATATCTTAAAACAAATTATGCTTACCTTTTTTACATTTAAATAATTTTTTCTTTTAATTCACATTTTCTATATTCTAATTGAATTAGTTATGTATATATTATTTATTGTTTGAATTTTTTTATTTTTTAAAACAAATTATGCTTCAGGTGTGTTTGGATTTATCATAACAACACTTTTGCTTGTGGTTGACAAAGAAATACCTGAAACAGAAAAGATTCAAGAATAATCAAAATACAATCCTCTTGCACTCCCACGATACAATAATTGCAAAAGGCTTGTGCCTAAGCAACAACTGAATATTTATCAGCAATGTCCAGCAACTCTTGTCCTATGTTAGTTGCTTGCTCATTCCACAAGGACACAACCACTGTCTTCTTCCTCCAATGTCAAATATAATATAAATATTTAAATTTTCGCTATAATAAAGAAACAAATGCTAGTCACTGCAAGTGAAAAATATCAAACACTCACGTATCATCAGCAATGGTAATGTCACGCTTTGGAATAGTCTCATTGTTGCTCTTCCTCCTAATAATCATGGTTGAAGACACATTTTGAACAACTCCGACAACATCTGAAATTCATAACAGATATTACAACAAAAGAGCGGCAAAAGAATATAACACGGTTGTACGAATCTTCTGAACAACACTCACCAACAAGTTCAGGCTTGTTGACATGAGGACCCAACTGATCAATCTGTGATAGAAAAGTGTAGGTTAGTTGGTGTAGAAGATAGTTGATAGTGTGTTTTCTTAGAAGATAGTAGATAAAGCTTGATAGAATTAGATAGAAAAGAGGACTTGAAAGACTAGTGTTGATTTTGTAGAAGAATAGTTTCAATTAGTATTGTTCCTCTCTTGGTTCCAAGATAGAATGCTTGATGCCTATTTATAGGCCACCACCACCTCCAACCTAAGGTAGCTTGAACTTTCTAGATTATTCTTTATACATCTTCTAAAGCCTAGAATAATGAAGTTTCTAGGATATTGTAGATAAATACAATCAATTATTTTTTGCTACATAAGTGTAGAACTTTCTAGAACATTTGCTTATTTGTTAATAATTACAATTTGTCTAGAAACTACTAGATTATAACTTGTAAACCTTTGCTTCTATCAAGTTGTGGATTCTTCTAGAAAACTTGCATCAACTTTAACACTCCTCCTTGATGCAATTTTCGGTAACTCCAAGCATAGTCCTCAATTGCTCGAACTTTGGTCTTGGTAGTGCCTTTGTGAATATATCAGCAATTTGATCTTCAGTCTTGCAATACTCGAGCTGGATTTAATTTGCTTAGTTACTTCTGCTTCTCGGATGAAGTGATATTTAATTGCTATATGTTTTGTTCTGTTGTGATGAATTGGATTCTTCGCTATTGCAATTGCAGATTTGTTATCACAGTAGATTGTGGTTGGCTCTGTCTGTTGTTCTCCCATATCATCAAGTATTTTTCTGAGCCATATAGCTTGACTTGTAGATTCAGCCGCTGCCACGTACTCTGCTTCTGCTGTTGATTGTGCAACAGTTGCTTGCTTTTTTGATGCCCAAGAGAATATTCCCGATCCAAGTGAGAAGGCATTGCCTGACGTGCTCTTCATGTCATCTATAGATCCTGCCCAATCACTGTCGGTGTACCAAACTCCTTCGTGCCTTGTAAGTATCTCAGTATTCGTTTTCCTGCTCCAATGTGGATTTGACTTGGGCTTTGCATAAACCTTGATAGAAGACTTGTAGCATACATGATATCTGGCCGTGTGGCTGTGAGATATAGAAGACTCCCAATCAAACTTCTGTAGAGTGTTGTATCTGCCTTCGGTGATCCGTCGTCCTTCAACAGTTTTTCATTGGTTACTAGTGGAGTCGCAACTGGCTTGCACTCGTACATCTTAAACTTCTTTAGTAGTTCATCTGTGTATTTCTTCTGTGAGATAAATATTCCTTCTTTCCTTTGACCTACCTCGATGCCGAGGAAGTAGTGCATCAAGCCAAGGTCTATCATCTCGAATGTCTTCATCATGTCTTCTTTAAATTCAGCTATCATCTTCATATTGTTGCCTGTGTAGATAAGATCATCGACATACAGGGAGACAATGAGAGTGTCATACTGACCTTGAGTCTTGATGTATAGTGTTGGCTCGCTCTTGCTCCTCCTGAATCCTTTATCGATGAAGTATTGATCAATTCTGCTATACCAGGCTCGAGGAGCTTGCTTCAGGCCATATAAAGCTTTCCTTAGCCTTAGCACTTTGCTTTCATTGCCTTTGCTCATGAAGCCTTGTGGTTGTTCCACATAAACCTCTTCTTGAAGCACACCATTGAGAAAGGCAGATTTAACATCTAGTTGGTAAATCTTCCACCCTTTTTGTGCTGCAAGAGCTATTAGAGCTCTTATTGTATCTAGACGAGCAACAGGGGCAAATGTCTCATTGTAGTCGACTCTCCGGTTGCTGTGAGTAGCCCTTGGCAACTAGTCTGGCCTTGTGCTTTTGTATGGTGCCATCGGGATTGATTTTTGTTTTATACACCCATTTAACTCCGATGATGTCCTTATCTCGAGGACGATCTACTAACTCCCATGTGTTATTCTTCTCGATCATTTTTATTTCCTCCTCCGTTGCCTTGACCCATACTTGTTGCTTTGATGCTGCTTCAAAGCTTTCGGGTTCAAGTATAGCCAAGTTGCACGTTTCGTATATATCCACCAAAGATTTTACTCGTCTTGGAGTAGACTCTGGTGAAGAAGGTTGTTCTTTCGGAGGTGAAGGAGGCGTACCTGGTTCTTCTACTGTTTCTTCTTCAACTTCTTCAGTTTCTTGGGATTGCTGCATTGGTGTGGAGATGCTACTTTTGACAACTTTTTCTTCATCCCAATTCCAAGCAGCGTTTTCATCAACCTCAACATCTCGGCTGATGGTGAGTTTCTTTGTTTCCAAATTGTAGACACGATAGCCTTTTGACTGTGTGCTATATCCCAAGAAGATGCCTCGTACTGTCTTGTCTTCTAGCTTGTGTCTCTTTACATCTGGAACATGAATGTAGCAAATTGATCCAAAGACTCTTAGATGTTTTGCCGATGGCTTTTACCCACTCCAGGCTTCAATAGGAGTCTTATCTCGACCTGCCTTAGTTGGACACCTGTTGAGAATGTAAACAGCAGTGTAAACTGCTTCAGCCCAGAAAGTATTTGGTAGACCCTTCTCCTTTAGCATCGATCTCGCCATCTCCATGACAGTGCGATTTTTTCTTTCAGACACTCCATTTTGTTGCGGAGTGTATGCAACTGTAAGCTGACGTTCAATGCCTTCATCTTCGCAGAACTTGTCAAACTCGCGAGAGTTGTATTCTTTGCCACGATCACTTCTGAGTACTTTTATATGTTTCCCACTTTTCTTTTCAACAAGGGCCTTAAACTTCTTGAATACTCCAAAGACTTCTGATTTTTCTCTAATAAAGTAGACCCATGTCATTCTTGAAAAATCATCAATGAAAAGGATGAAATACCTGTTGTTTGTAAGTGATGGCGTCCTCATTGGTCCACATACATCCGTATGAACAAGCTCCAACAAGTCTTTTGCTCTCCATACTAGGTTAGTTGAGAAGGGTAGTCTATGTTGCTTGCCAAGAAGACATGCTTCACATGCTTCGTTGTTTTCTTTGAGGCATGGAAGATCTCTGATCATAGCTTTCTTATATAGAAGCTTTAAGGCATGAGTGTTGAAATGGCCAAATCTCCGATGCCATAGCCATGAATCATCAACTTGCACTTTCATGGCAATGTTAGTATATTTGAAGCTTATTGGAAAACTTCGGTTTCTTTTCTCCATTTTAACTTGAGCTATCTCCTGCCTTTTGTTATTGTTCTCATATATCATGCATGTGTCCCCTTCAAAGTGAAGAGCATAGCCTTTCTCCATCATTTGACCAATGCTCAAGAGATTTTCTTTAAGATTGGGAACTAGTAAGACATCTTTAATGAATCTCGTACCTTTCTTTGTCTCCACCATAACAGTGCCTTTGCCTTTTGATTCCACGACAGCACCGTTCCCTAGTCGAACTTTAACTTTGACAAAGTCATCAATATCCTTGAAGATGCTATCATCTTTGGCCATGTGATTGCTGCAACCGCTGTCCAAGTACCAATTTCCACCCATTTCATCACTAGAGTCTTGGGTAGCATAGAAAATATGTTGCTCATGATCATGTTGATGCTGCTCACGGTCTTCATTTTCGACAAAATTTGCTTGATGCTTATTTTTGCTGTAGCAGTTCTTCTCCACGTGTCCAAATCTCTTGCAGTGTCGACATTGTGGCTTTCCACGGTACCGACAATATTTTTCGGCATGATTTGTCTTCTTGCAAATGCTACATGGAGGATACTTATTGTTTCTAGAGAAACTTCTAGAATTTTCTTTCTTTCTAAAATTTCTTGCACCATTATTATTTTTATTTTCGTATCCTTCACTCTGAGACCGTAGTTTGAGCTTGGATTGAAAGGCATTTTCAACTGAACCTTCATCATGCCTACTCAATCTTTGCTCATATGCTTCAAGAGAGCCTATCAGTTCTGTCACCGACAAGGTAGACAGATCTTTGGTTTGCTCAATTGTAGTCACAATTGCATCATACCTTTGGGGAATAGAAATTAGAATTTTCTCGACAACTCTCTTGTCAAGAATAGTTTCCCCATAGCCCTTCATTTGATTTACTATTTCTTTAATTTTGGAATAATAGTCTTTTATGGTCTCAGACTCCTTCATTTTAATTAATTCAAACTCTCGTCTTAGAGTTTGAAGTTTGATGGTGCGTACCTTGTCACTGCCGTGAAATTCCTCCTTTAGAGTACTCCATGCTTCCTTAGCACTAGTTGCTCCCATAATTCTTGGAAAGATAGTGTCGGCCACCGCTTGTTGCAAAATAAATAATGCCTTCGAATCTTTTTGCTTATTTTCCTTCAACTCTTTCTTTTGAGCTGCAGTAAGAGTTGAAGTATCCTGAGGAGTAGTAAATCCATCTTCTATGATGTCCCATAGATCTTGGAAGCGAAAATATGTTGTCATTTTTACGCTCCAAAAGTCATAGTTTTCACCTGTAAAAATTGGGACAGGCATAGATGATAGTTGAGTTGTGTCTGCCATGACTCTAGAAAATTTTAGAAGTAGTCTAGGATAGATGGGAAATTTTTGTGAAGTAGTTGGGTAATGTATCTACGCCCATTAAATGACCGAACGTAGCTCTGATGCCACTGATAGAAAAGTGTAGGTTAGTTGGTGTAGAAGATAGTTGATAGTTTGTTTTCTTAGAAGATAGTAGATAAAGCTTGATAGAATTAGATAGAAAAGAGGACTTGAGAGACTAGTGTTGATTTTGTAGAAGAATAGTTTCAATTAGTATTGTTCCTCTCTTGGTTCCAAGATAGAATGCTTGATGCCTATTTATAGGCCACCACCACCTCCAACCTAAGGTAGCTTGAACTTTCTAGATTATTCTTTATACATCTTCTAAAGCCTAGAATAATGAAGTTTCTAGGATATTGTAGATAAATGCAATCAATTATTTTTTGCTACATAAGTGTAGAACTTTCTAGAACATTTGCTTATTTGTTAATAATTACAATTTGTCTAGAAACTACTAGATTATAACTTGTAAACCTTTGCTTCTATCAAGTTATGGATTCTTCTAGAAAACTTGCATCAACTTTAACAATCTGAACAAAATTGAATTTTGTTGCCGGAACAAAACCTGCTTCCTCGGCCACCTCTTCCACCTCAGAATTCTCATTGAGTGTCATTTCATAATCATTTTGAACCGTTTTGAACTGTTTATTAGCAGTTTCATTTCATATAAAACATGCATAAAACTTCCCTAGGTGCTTCACTGTAACTCCTAGAAATGGAGAAGAATAAAACAGAAACAGAGAAATGGAGTGAGTACCTGTATAGAGTGTAGACTAATGAAAAAACACCCAGTTTGCCAAATAAGAATTTTGCCAAATAAATAGACTGTCTGGCTAATGTTCCCAATATGGCCCTGTATATATAAAAGAACACAACCCACCCAGTTTCATATCAAAACTCAATAAAAAGTTTGCAATGTATTTTATCATTTGTGTTGATTTTATGTTTTTGGTGCTACTGAAATGCCTAATCAGTTACAATAATGAAGTAATTAGTTTACAGAGATAGCTCCATTTGAATCTAATAAGCCTTTTTCATCCTCATACTTACTAATGTTCCTTAAGTTTTAACGAATTTACTCTTTATCTCTTAGTGATTGCCAAGAACATAGTCTATACTCTATACACAACAATAATATGTAGTGTTCGTCAAAGATCTCGACCATTTCCAACCTTAAATCAAACATCATCAACCATACTAGGCCAATCAAAACAGAGAAATGGAGAAGAATAAAACAGAAACAGAGAAATGGAGTGAGCACCTGGGGGAACCAATCGGAAGATCAGAGGCAGAACCAATCGGAAAATCACAGGCCCTATTATCGGAAGAAAGCCCTAAACCGAGAGAGCGATCGTTATTTTACCTGCGAGAGAAACATATTTGATTTGAAAGAGAAAAGCTAGTGATATACCCTAAACCAGATCGTTATGTTATAATGTTACTCTGAGATTTGAGGCACAAAGCCGATCTGTTCTTACAACGAGAGAACATAAACGAAAAGAGAGAAGAAGAAGGAGAAGAAGAATCAAGTCAGAAACGAAAAGAGAGAAGAGAAGAAGAAGACCTTTAGCGCGAGATGAATGATGCTATAGCAGAAGAAGAACTGAATCAGAAGACCTTTGTTCGCGCGGCTATGATTTTCAGAGGGGCGGTATAATTTCAGAGAGGTGTAAGGCTTTAGCAATGTTTTGGTTCCTTTAATTTTTAATTTTTGTTATATTGAAAAATGCTTTTAATTTTTACATAGTAAGTTTTAAACTCCAGATTTGAATTTGTAGGAAATTTCACAAGAAAATTCAAAATCTCCTATAAATTTTCTTGCTGATTAAATTCTGCAAGTAAAATTAATTTGTAATAAAATTCGTAGGTAATTTCGCAACAAATAAATTCAAATAAAAATCTGTTGCAAAATTACCTGCAAAATTTCCTGCAACTTTCACCTAACATGTTTTGCTGTGAAATTTCTTGCAAATTTTTCGTGCAAATTTGATTCGTAGGAAAATCCGCAGGAAATATCTAAACATTTCCTGTAAATTTAAATTCATAGAAAAATCTGCAGGAGATGTCAAAATTTCCTATAACATTTCCTGCGAATTTAAATTTACAAAAAAAAACTTATTTTTGAAAAATTTATAGCAAAATTCGCAGAAAAGTCCAGCAAAAATAATCCGCAGGAAAATCTGTAGAAAAATCTTGAAATTCTAGTAGTGGACGTAAGGTGGATGATGATTTATATTTTACAAAGCTCTTATGAATTATAATTATTTGCAAGCGTTGAGAAAATATTTACGCGATAACATATATAATTGTGTGAAATAGCCTAAAGATCTCACGAGATTTAATCAAATGTAAGGATAATAATATGATAATTATGAAAGAGAAATCAAGAGTTACAGGACAATTAAATAAAGGTTAACTTAATTGATTAGGTTTGAAATATTTAATAGCAGGTTGGATTAAAAATCAATAAGTGAGATTTGCACGGCAAATTAAAACACAGTGAAAGCAAAAGGATAAATTCTAAGAATTGATCAATACACTCAATGTGCCCACGTTACATCAGCTAATAGCTATATAGAAAGTTTTTAATACAACACAGGGGCCCAACCTTGCTGCAAATTACAAACTTCTGACTTAGCCTAATAAAATAAATTTGCTAAGGGTCTGTTTGGGAGTTTGGAGGGGAAGGAAAGTGAGGGGATCAAAGGGAAAGGAAAGGGGAGGGAGGGGAGGGGAGGGGAGGGGAGGGGAGGGGAGGGAGAGTATTATCTCCCCCTTGTTTGTGAGTGCATATTATACTAGGGAAAGTAAATTGAGGGTTTATAGCATATTTTTACAATTTTACCTTTATTTTAGAAAATTAACATAAGTAATATTTGTTAAATAATATTAATGCACCTTTAAAAAAAATTAATACTAATGCAAAAAAAATTATTCATTTTTCTCTAAAAAATTGGGGTAAACCTCCCAAAAAACCCCAAATTGGGGTAAACCAAAAAATTGAGGTGAGGAGGGGTTTGGGGGGTTTTCTAAAATCCTAAAAAATTTCCCCTCCAAATTTTTGCACTCACAAATAAGGGAGAGGTTTTCATAAACCTTCTCTTTCCCTTACTTCTCCTCCTAAATAAGACTCGCAAACAGACCCTAAATCTAGGTATTAGCTTCTCTATATAACAGGGTCAGCTTACCGCTATTCAGCAAAAGAGGAAAAACACGATCTAGTCTTTGGATCCAGGTCACAAGAGAAGGAAGCAGGTTTGTTTGGTTTCATAAAACTGCAGAACTGACAGAATGGGTTCTGTGCTTCTTGCGTCTTTTCCTGGAGCTTCTTCCATTACCACTGGTATGTATGTCTACTATTAAATCAGTGACACACCGATTTCTTTCTGCTTCTTGAATCAATATTCTGAGAACCAGCATTTGAGTGGTTTCACTAAAATTGAAAGACAACTAAAAGAGTTGATGTAATTAGGATTACATTACTAATTGATAGGGATTGAGGTGCCAAACTGGTTGAGATGTTTTTCCCCATGCTTTTGCACTTCAACTAGTTTTATAAAAAAAAAAAACATTACTAAACAAAAATAATAAGAAATTCTTTTTGTTTTTTATGAGTAAAGAAGAAGAAAATAGCAATACAAGAGTAAATCGAACCTATACGGTATACCAGGGCCGTGTAGAAGAATTTTGGGGCCTGAGGCAAAATGAGGCTTAATGTTATATAAATTATTAATTTTCATATTAATCTTCTAGCATTTTGAGTTGCAAAATTATTTAAATTATTTTATTTTGATATAATTTAATATTTTTATTGGAGTATTCATTTTTTCCCTCTTAACACTTTTCTCAATACTTTTAATTTTGAAAAAAATTCAAGACCATTATTATCCAAATGTTCATATTGTAAAAATTGTTCAAATCATATCTTAATAGAAAAAAATAGATTGATCTATTATATATAGAAAATATTCAATACGAAAATATTCTTCAGCTGAGTGTGTGATTGCACTACATGTGATTGATTTTTTTTATCTTCATAACATATACACTATACGCAAAATTAAGCCTTATTACTCTACCACTTGCCAAAACAATTTTTATTCGCATATATACTATATAGTATAAAGTAAAACAGAAGGGGTGGGGGCCTAAGGCAGTGGCCTCACTGGCCTTGCAGTGTACACGGCCTTGCGGTATACACAATACAATACAGTCTCAAATAGCAAAACTACAAATTACGTAAAGATTTCATATATTGCAAAGTAAAAAACGCCAATATAAGAAAGAAGCAAATCTTCCAACTCTATAAAGAAACGTTAATTGCTATATACTGACATTGTAAAACTTTTTATAATATCAATCAATCACTAATCATGTATATGACTTTTAAGGTAGTTAGGATAAGAGCCAAAGTTTTTTCTGACGTAACAATTTATGATTTTTTGTTTATAAACAAATATGTATGTATGTATATATAATATAAGAGTACTAGCTAGAAGTACTCACAAAGAGGCAACATAGTTCCAGCCATACAAAGTTAGGCTTTTGCTAGGGTGAGAGACTGCCTCATGTCTCTCACCATGGGCAGACCTATTTTTGAAAAAAAAAAATTATATTATTTTAAAGTCTTTAACTTTTTTAAATTTACAATTTCATCCTTATCTTCTTCTCTATCTCCTTGTTTTCTCTCTCCTCTGATTTCTCTCTTCTCCACCCTCAACCTCCAACAAACGTAAAACAGTGGCACCGTGGCGGCAACTCCATCTCCTTAAACTCATTCCTTATAAGTCGAAAATGCTTGCTGGGTACCCTATCATTTCCCCTTTCAAGTCATGCAATGTTATTCTTCAGATCTAGGATTTATATTTACGACTAATGTTGGTTTTTTGATCTGAGACGATGCCTTCAACACGTTTTTTAGCGAAATCGGTGCCGGCAAGCACGTTCCACGCTCCGTCTCCCTGGATCTGTAACCCACCGTCATCGACAAAGTGAGACCCATAATCAAGTCGCCGCCGCCGCCGCTCCACCGTCTCGTCGTCAGTCTCCGACTTCTCTGTTGGGTGCTCCATGTGCGACCAAGGCTACCTCCAGGGTTAATGGACTCATCTTTTTTATTCTCTGAAGCAAAAAGTCTTCTGCAATGGAACAAAGTCTATATCAAATAAAAAAAAAATGATAATTTTCAGGAACAAAATGTTATGCTTTTAATATGCATAAAGCTTGCTGCAATGGAACAAAGTTTCAAATAAAGAAGGCCATAAAAGGGTCACCCCCTTGATATTGTCCTCTATATATGGATCGTGTAGACCTGCAAACTAAGGATTTGATTAATGATCTTCCATTGTTAAGTTTATTTAAATTAATAGTGCCTGGGTCCATCAATCTGGAAAAGGAAGTGAGGAGGTGGTGGTGTGTGGGTGGGTGGGGTTGGGCGGTTGGCAGAGAAGAGAGAGGGTAGGGTAGCAGAAGAGAGAGAAAGCGGAGGACAGAGAAATGAAAGAGAGGGGTAAAAAATAATTTTCTTTTTTGCAAAAAATGACTTAATAGGTATCTCATGGTGGGAGACATGACAAGGTCTCCCACCTTAGAAGCCGCCTACAAAGTTAACCCACACCCAGTAACTGATTACAAAACTCGTAGCTAACAGCTACCACCACAAAAAACAAGTGCCATAGCCCAATCCCTCAATAAATCATAACAATCCAGTAGGGTAAGAATAGGCCAGGCCTCTCGTCGGGGGCCTACGATCTAGCCTATTTAAGGCCTAGCTCGACCTTGCCCATTTAGTAAAAAGACTAGGTCAAGGCTTTATAAAAATCCTATATAGCTAAATAGGTTAGGCCTAAGGCTATAAAAAAAGTCTACTAGGCCTATCAAGCCGGCCTATTTAACACATACACGCACATAAATATATATGTATAATGTAATATATTATAATTTTATAATATATTATTTACATTATTCATAATATTTAAAGGTAAAGGCCTATTGGCCATGCAGTGGTCTACTTGCCTATTATTTATGAATGCCTAGTAACCTATTTATTAGCATATGTCTACCAACTTCTTTGTCATTAGAGACCTGAGAGCCTATTTACAAGTGAAGGACGATGACTTATTTATAGATGAAGGCATATTTAAAGGTCTTGTTGATAAGTAGGCTTTTAAGTAGTCTTTCAAGCCGGGCCAGACTTTAAAGTAGGCTAGTCTCAAGCCTTAGAAATTGGCCTATGCTCAGGCCTCGTGATTGGAACATGGGCTAGGCCCAAGCTTGCCAGGGCCTAGCTTGATCAGCCTAGCCTATTCCCACCCCTACAAGCTAGTAAAACACAAAAGCCAAATAGCTATGTACCGCAATCCATATAAATTCCTCCCTTGTGCAAACCCACTAATAACCTATCCATCAATAATTACACCAGAAACTCAGCATGAAAAACTAGGGCAGCACAACAGCATATACCCAAACAAAAGACTGCAACCCCACATACACATAATCAAGAACACCAGATGCAAATAGAACCCAGATAAAATATTTTCCAATTTCTACACCCAAAAAAACCTTAATCACCATATGATAAAATACACTCCATCAGACAAACGTACCAATCCGAAAAAACGAACAAAATCATCTATAATTGAGCCAAACCAACTCCATGATCTACATTTAACTAGATCCAACAATCTAATCACATATGTTTTATTTTTGTTGGATACCCCATCATTTCTTTCTAGTCAAAATGACCGGACCACCGCATGCCAAATCAGCATACCTTTTTGCTTTCTTGCTTCTCCTTTAAACAACTTCTGTGATACAAAAAAATGTTGTACAACATGATTAGGTTGCACCACCAAGAAGCCTAACCACCTGTGAACTTTCATCCACAAGGACTGAGCCAAAACACATGTAAAGAAAAGATTATTAAAGCTTTCTTGGCTCGACAAATAAAAGACACACTGTTGTTCCTCTATTGAGAAACTTATTCCTCTGTTTGCTAGGTTGACTTTTGTGGGTATATCATCCAAAAAAGCTGCTAAGTGAAGGCCAATACCTTAGATAGAGCTTTACAAGACCAAAGTTGCCTAAACATGGACAAATCCACAGAGGTAGATACCCGAGCATTGATCCCCTACCTTTCCAGAACCAAATAACCAGATTTTGTTGTATAAGAACTAGAGTGATCATTACCCCAAACACATTAATCCTTTTTTTCCATCTCCAAACACACTTGCTGGATTGTAGCCATGAGATCATGTATCAGGTTCGAATCCCAAACAAAAAGACCCTTCCCCCATGAAAGTTCCCACACCTATCGATCTATTCTCCCTCCACTCCCCACACTCTGAAATAAACCTTGATTTCTGTTCTGACAGTTGGAATAATCTAGGGAATAGAGTTTTAAGACTTGTGTTTCCAAACCAATTGTCTTCCCAAAAAACTATCGAATCCTCCTACCCAGCTTCCTGTTAAGACCATCCCTGAACCAGACAGAGAAAGAAACAAATTCCCCGATTTGCCAAAGGTTCCTCCACCAAGACGAAGACCTACTCCTACTAGCACTCACCTCGGCAAACCTAGAACCCACATTAAAAGGCCCATACCTAGACTTCAAAACTCGAACCTAAAGCCCTTCCTCGCCCTTTAGCAACCTCCAACACCATTTTACAAGAAGAGAAATATTGAACTACTCTAGGTTTTTACCTCCAATCCCCCTTATTTTTTGACAGACACACCCTTTCCCATTTAACCCATGCCATCTTCCTTCTCTCACTCGACCCACCCCAAAGAAAATTCTTTTGTAATCGTTTAAGATGTAAAAGTACCTTTTTAGCAGGCTTAAACAAAGAGAGGTAGTAGGTTGGCAGACCTATTGATTTAAGAATATTCACATAGTTGACATGTATTACATGCAAAGTCTACAAACTATTATATATTTTATTTGGTAGAACATTATTGTTAGACCTATTAACTTAAAAATATTCAAATAGTTGAACAATTCCATCAAAATACTCATTATTTCCAACTCAATACCAACACGGTTCACTATAACTATGTTTCTCCTTTTCTGTGCATCTGCTTCAAGTTTCATACTATCTCTTGCACACATTTACACCATTGCAAGATGAGCAAGTAGATTTTGTATATTGGATATTTACTCACTTTACATATTTGAGTGATAAAATTATATATGATTAATTGTGAAATTTTAAGTACATTATTTTAATTAGTCCAATGGCTCCCCCAAAATTTTTACTCAAAATCCGCCACTGATTGCCACTAAGTTTTTTAGAGCTAGAAGTTATAGGACATGTGAAACCACTACATCATTTGACCCCACCTTAAACCCCTTGAATTTATCAAATTAATTTTCTTCCTTAGAAAACTATACGGATACAAATCTCCTGTCTCAAAAAATGATATCTCGGTGTCTCCATCCAATCAAAAGTTAGGAATATGTATAAGTTTTAATGAGTTATGATTTTATTTTATTAAGTAAGCACTGGGCATGCATGACCAATGAGATTCCGAGAATAAAGATGTTCATTTGTTGTGCTTCCATGTTCATTTCCTGATTTCGTTAATTAATTAAAAATGTCACATTATTTTCATTTTATTTTATATTTTCAAATATTTATATTTGAAATAATGAAAAACAATATATAGTTTTCAATGTTTCCTATATAAAGCATTGAAAACAAAAAATAGAATAAAAATAAGCTGTCATTTTTGCAATCATTAATTTTTTTTTTTTTTTTTTTTATAAGCTGAATTTCATTAAAAGACTAACAAGAGCGTAAGAAATGTGCTTATCAAAAAAAAAAAAAAAAACTCATAAGAAATGCTAAATGCTAGCCAAGATACAAAAATAGGGGAGCTGCACCAATCTAACCAAACCCACAAAGTCCAAAACCTGAAACAACAATCCAGGCCAAAAAATAAAAGAACATATCAGTACAACAGGGCCACACACACACAACTAGACAAAGTATTAAACTAAACAGCAACGCAAAACCAAAGAAACAGTAGCTAAAAAGATTCTTAGATATAAAGGATACATGCCCACATAACAGGATGTTTATTGTTGAAAATATAATTAATTCAAGCTAACCAGATTGCCCACATAACAACAAACCAAACTACTTGCATGCCAAGCTTTTCTTTTCTTCAAACTACAGTTCAGCAAACCAGAAAATTGTTGAAAATGAATTTTGCAATTATTGTGCATCACAGTGGAGATACCAAACCAATTAAAACAGTCTGCCCAGATCTTTGAGAAGCACGAACAGGCAAAAAACAAATGGAATAATTCCTCTTTGACTTAGATTAATTATATAGTTGGTAACCTATCATGACCCATCTTCTAGGCATGTAATATATGTTATTATTATTATTATTATTATTATTATTATTATCATCATCATCATTAATTTTTTGACAAAATTCATTCGATGAAAAATACCGTTTTGAGGTTTGACAAATTTCAAGTCTGTACCATTTGGTACTTTGGTAAAAAGTAGCAAGCGTGAGAGCTACTGGGATGAATAGTAAAGCGAGCGTAGATTATAACCCAAAGAAAAAAAATCTAAAAGTCCTTATCTTGAGATTTTTAAAAACGGTTATTTTTTAAAAAAAAAAAGCTTTTTAAAAAAAAATAATCTGGTTGCAAAACATAATGAATTGTTTACAAAATAGCTGAAAGTCCTAAAAAAAGCTGAAATACTCTTTCCCAAACATGCTCTGATTATAAAGTTGGTAACCTATATATCATGACACATCTTCGACGCATGTAATATATATGACCTTCAGTGGTACCCATTTTACCCACAATTTTTTTAAAAACTCATCCTCGGAGTTATTTATTGTAATAGGCAGTTTTTACTGAGTATGTTCTTGATGAATCATGTTTCCACGCCCACCTGTCCATTGCTTCCTCCTTCAACTCTATTGATGACAACCAGAGTTCCACCATCAACCTCCACAACAACTTTCCTAATAAAAAAGGAAATTTTTAGAAAGATAGAGATTCAAAAGAGGAGACGATACTTTTAGGAGCCTTGAAGAAAGAAAGATAGTAGATCGGAAGTGAATGCAAGACTGACTTGAGCAAAACCATCCTACCACCCAATGAAATATATTTGCTATTCCGTGAGAGTAATCTCCTTTTCACCTTAATTATCCACCACAGGTTACCAAGTAGATAATCTTCTTGGATTTGCACCCACAGGTTAATGAAAATAATAATATGAAAACAAAGCAAACGGGCCCATGATTGTTCCTCCTTCTTGATTTTACACGAGCATGAAAGAATGTAGAGTTAGCATCGCCCTCCTTTTTCCAGATTAATTGATCTAGATTTTTGGAATAAAAGATTTTCTTTTATCATCGCCTACTGCCAAAGATCAACGAATTGGGCTTTGGTAAATGCTCATAAAAGAAATCTATATGATTTAACGTGTAGCATTTTTTTCATTTATCTAAACAGTCATGTTATGATTACAAAAATCTTTCGTTGTCTTGCCTTGCAGAGGTTGAGATTTATTTTATTTTTTTTGGTAAGCAAATATGTATGTATGTATGTAATGAGTATAAGAGATTCTCAACTCATGTACAAGAGAAGGTGTAAACAAAGAGAAGAAGATGAGATGAAGCTAACTATACAACCAAAATCTACCCTAAAAATCTGACAAGCTTTTTAACTATTCAAATATAGAGATAAAAATATGGAAAACAACATTTTAACATTGATTTCATTTTTACAAATAAAAAAGCATTGAACCATTTTTTAGGGAAAAAACACAAATTATTTTATTAAATTCCAACTTAGCCTGTTTGCAGGTTTTTTTTTTTTTTTTAAACAAAATTTTGTGATGTATATATCTGAAATTCCTGATATTTGCTTTTTTTTTTTTTTTTTTTCAATTATCTCACGAGAGCCATTGATATTTGGTAGGTGGAAGATGCTGGAAAAGTAAACAATCCGCCAAGAATTATTATGCAAGTATGTCTTATATATTCCTCATCCCTTTCAATCTATATTTCTTTATAATATAATTAAATGAAAAGTCGAATCTTGAATAATTTTTTTTACATGTAATTACATCTATAAAATTAGAGTGTCAACATGCAAAATTTCTAACATGTCCAATTATAATTTAATGGTAGTGGATCCAATTATAATTTATAATTTAATAATAAAAACTATGAAAATATAAGCTGACGTGTATACCTAGAATCAATGGCTGAGCCAGGCTACTTGCAAATAAATTTGGGGGTGGGTGGAATTTTTAGTAGGATAAAAAAAATCTTTTTACTGTCAGCGTATACCAATTAATTCCAAAATAAAAAAATATCAAATCTTGATTATGTAACGTGGACACACAAGGCAACTTGGAGTTGGACTTTCACAGGAAACGCCATCATTTAATTAATAGAGGCGTGATTGGAGGTGGGCTCAGATCGGGTTTGGGGAAAATTTAGACCTAAATTAAATGTGTTTGAGTTGAGAGTAGGGTCGGATTTAGAAAAAATAGCATGCAACTCGAACCGAATTGACTTGATTATAATCGAGTTGGGTGGTTGGGTTGGCATTTCAATAAAAAATAATAATAATAAAATAAACAAAATTAGGGCTTCAACTAAAAGGGGTCATGAGCTTGCTTGGGAAGTTGAGGCTGTTCTGCTTTTCCATTTGCCTTGAAGCCATAGATGTGATTCTTGGTCAGTCTCCTAGATACCAACGTTTCGAAGCTAACCTTTGGGGAATCCACCAGCTATTTCATCATCGGATCGTCCTGGGAGAGCGCAGATTGGGCATGTTTTCAGAGAAGAGAATCGTTGTGCGAACCTTCTAGCTCGAAGTCGAAGAGGTGCATCCGGTGTGGTGGGGGAGGAGCTCTTTCACTCTCCTTACATGGAACTCGCAGAATGTGTGGGGGTGATGAGGCTATGATCTTCATTGACTGCCCAAGCTTTTTTTTTTCTTCTTTTTGATTACTTTGGATTTTTTTTAAGCAAAAAGGCATGCAAAGGCATCACTATAATGAAAGAGATCCCAACTAGGTTGGCACCTCATACATTACTTTTGATTACTTTGGGTTGCTTAGCTTCGGTACCAAAAAAAGAGTAGTTACATACCAGATATGAGATCAAAGAATATGAGTGCCACTGGTGCCTAGACGTTGGTCGGAGAAGGGAGAAGACAACGTCCGGTGAGCTAGAGTGATGGATCGAGGGAGATATATGAGATTGTGTGTAGTGAGGTTGAAAAACTTGAAAGCTTGAAGGTGTGAAAATGAGTCTGAAACGACATGAAAAATAGGCCAAAAGTAGGGAAATAAGTATGGTTGGGTAAGGTCGGGTTGCTCGGGTTGGGGAAAATGTAACCTGATACCCAACTCGAACCTCGGGCCTAACGGTATAGAAACCGATCTGACCCAACTGCTTGAACCAACCTGAATTCTCTGATTTGGATCAGGTCGGGTTGCCTCAGGCTTGTGCCCACCCCAGAGAGAGACTATAAGGCCACCTTCAATGGATGTGTTATTGGAGCCTATTGTTTGTGAAGCACCGAGTACTTAATTATTAACTTGGGTCAGAAGTGATAGAATAAAATAAACAGTAGGAAATTATGACTTAATAAAAGATTGCTGATCAAATATATAAGGATATGAGGCATTTGCGAAGTCCATTTAGTATTTTTTTTTTTTTTAAATTGCTTGATTGAAGAAATGTGTTGCTTAAGCTATACAAATAAAATATGAGTAAGAATGGTGAGACCCACTTAAGATGTTTAAAAAGTAAAAAAAGAATATGATAAGTTGAAGATGCTCTAAAGTTCGGTTTTAGGTCAGTTGAACTCAAAGTAAATTAAAAATTAAAGAGACCAAAAACAAAAAGTAATATATTTTTAAGATTAAAAACACATTTAAACCTTATTTTATACACCTTAATACCTTATTTTATCTCTTTTTTTTTCTTTTTTTTTTAATGTTACATATTGTGACAGAAACTCAAAAAATGTTTAAAATATATAGAGATGAAGTATTCAAAAATATTTGAGAAGTATTCGGTGTGATATACATATTTAGTATCACTACAATAACCATTTTGAAATATCAATACTTTCTAAAGGCAAAAACCTTCCAAAGCATGTAGAAACCTCTTTGACATACATATGTAGGCGCAGAGGCGGATCTACATGTTAGTCAGGGCGTGCAAGTGCACCCTCTAACTTTGATAAAATTCCAAGTAAATATATATTGTGAGTGTTTATATTTTGCCCCTTCTATTTTAATATATTTGAACCCACTACCTTCTTTTCTCTATTTTTTTGAACAAATCAGTCACCCAACCCTCTCATGGTACAAGACATGTTGTTCATGGTGCATCATGTTTACTTATCGTTAGATTAAGTAATCCCACCATATCTTATCATACATCATCTACACATGATTTTTTTTCTTCTTCATTTTGCTATGCATTTTCCTTTGGATCGTACCTCCATCGCGCTGCCGCCGCACTGTCGCTGCCGTCCACGATGCTCCTTCTCACCTGCGCGCGATGCACGTTCTCCTCTCCGCCTCTATTAGCCACCAGACGTGGTGGTTCTCCTCCTCACCACCGCGAGAAGAACTCACGAATCTGCTAGAACAACTCGCAATCACACCCCGCAGTGCCGTCGCCACCGCCATGCACAGTGCTTTTCTCCTCCGTTGCGGCTTCGCTCGGTCTCCCCACCGCTAACCGCCACAAGATGTGGTTGTCCTATCTTTCTCCACTTCTTCCTCCATTGTGAGAAACTTAAAGATCTGCCCTCCTTCCTTTTTCCTCCATTGTGACGCGTGCGGCTTCCCCACCCTTGTTCAGCCACGAATGAATCCAGGATCAGACCCACCGTCACGAGCTTGCAAGTGCACAACCCAAGGTGCGACAGCGTCTAGACGCACTCGACCAGCACCCGCCTATCAGTTCCATCTCGGACCACTGCGTGCCTCCATCCAGATCTTCCCTATCAGCAAACCAGACCACCGCCCAAAGATCCACAATGCGCCACCTCCGCGCCAGCCTTCATCGGCCCAGATCTAACCAGACCCCGACGCTAGGACTACACCAGAGTTGCTTCGACCACCACACTAGCAGGCCACCAA
Organism: Echinosophora koreensis; assembly: GCA_035048595.1. Lineage (NCBI taxonomy): Eukaryota > Viridiplantae > Streptophyta > Magnoliopsida > Fabales > Fabaceae > Echinosophora > Echinosophora koreensis. The sequence continues at coordinate 7,486,915 of JAPCYP010000004.1, forward strand.
CAAGCTTCTCCTTGTCTTCGTTATATCTTGTGTTTAACGGTAGAAGAGAGTTCTGCTAATGGCGGTGGAGGGTACTCATGGCAGTGGTGATTCACTCTGGTCGTGTGGAGTGAGGAGTAAGTTGACGGTGGTGGTGGCATGGGAGGGGAGTTAGGGAAGAAATAATCTAATGTATGGTATATAGTATGATCATAAGGATTTAAAAGGATCAATGGTAATAAATGGTCTCTTACCATATAAGAGACATGTCTAGCATGCCCACCGTAGCAAAAGCTTACATACATATACATTATTATATTAACATGTGTCTAGATGTTTTTCTCATTGATGGAATTGAAGAGAAAAAGCGCGATGAACTGGAAAGTGAAAAGATGGAATGAAACAAAGTTCTCTCCCCTTGTTTGAAAGATAAATGAACGGGGGGAAAAAAGCAACTCTGTTGCCCATGCCTCTCTAATTTTGCCATAAAACATTAGGGTTTTGAAGTTTGATAACTAAAGGGATACATCGCTTTGCATTCCTTTCCCTTCTTATCTATTTGTAACCCCCAAACAGGGGAACTTGTTTCCCTTCTACTCATTCATTTTATGTTCCCCTCATTAGTACTTGTCACCAAACACTGTAAAATACTCCCTCTGGTCTCTATTATAAGAAAAAATTAAATAAAACATACATATTAAGGCGTTAGTTATTCTCAATTAATATTGTTAATCTTATTTAAAAAAGGTTTAATGAATTTTTTAGTCTCTGTAAAGTAGGATCGTTTTGAAATTAGTCACTGGAAAATTTTTTGTTGGGTTTTGGTGTATTTCTAAATTTTTTGAAATTGTTCCCAGCCGTTAGTATCTTCCGTTAACGTGCTGACGTGGCTGACCGGGCACCACGTCAGCGATGCCACCTGGACAAAACTGACCACTGTGTCAACCACGTTAGATGACACGTCATGTTTTTTTTTTTAAAAAAATTCAAAAAAGTTATTAAAAAACATTTTTATTTAATCATTTTTTTATTTCAGAAAAATAAATATTCAAAAACTCATCACCCACTTCCCGATACCCCATAACCTCCCTCATCACCAACACCCTCTCCTCATCTTCCTCCACCATTGCCACCTCCTCCAGCATTTCCCCCAGCTCCCTCCTCTACTCCTCCTCCATCGCCCCCTCCTCTTCTTCACCATCGCCTCCGTCCTCTTTTACATCCACAACTGAGGTGTATGAACGTTACAGGAAAACAAGAAGAAAGAAAAAAGGTCCCTTCCCCTTCACCTGCACGCGCCAGAATGGAGATGAGAGTAGGGGCGGTAGACAATGGGCTTGAGAGGATGGCGACACGACTGAGATAGAGGTGGGTCTGGGCGTCCGTTCTAGGAGGAGACGGTGGCAGGGAGGAGATCTGGATCCGGGGTGCGACTGATGCTGGCGATGCGATAGAAGCGCAGTGGCTGGCCGGTGATTAGGATGCAGGTCTACGTGGGAGGATGGCGGTCTGACGTGGCTGGTTGGCATCTTGTGGTGAGGCGCGATGGTGGCGGTCGCGAAGAACATGGGCAGAGACTCGTTTTATGCGGAATCGTAGTGGTGTTAACAGCTTAATTCAGAAGTGGAAGTACAAGTAGATGAGTAGATCTCTGAGTATGAAGGGAAGTGAAGAGAAGAAGAAGAAGAAGCAGCGATTCATTACCCTTTGAGGCTTAGGGTTCTTTTTCTTTGGAGTAATGCTATTTCTATGTCTTTGTTATGTGCTTTGTTTACTTTCTTCAGATCTGAAACTGCGAGTGTGAGTGTGGGGGAGATGGATGAGGGAGGTGGGGGAGGTGGTGGAGGAAGTAGAGCAGGAGGCGGCGGCGGTGGAGGAGGAGGAGGAGAGAGGGTGTCTGTGATTAGGGAGGTTGTGGGGTCTAGGGAAGTCGGTGATGAGTTTTTTAATATTTATTTTTATGAAATAAAAAAATGATTAACAAAAAAAGTTTTTTAATAATTTTTTCGATTTTTTATTTAAAAACTGACGTGGCTGACATAGTGGTCAATTTCGTCTAGGTGGCATCGTTGATGTGGTGCCTCGTCAACCACGTCAGCAAGTTAATGGAATTTCAAAAAAATTGGAAATACAGGTACCAAAACCCAACAAAAAGTTTTTCAGCGACTATTTTCAAAACGACCCTACTTTACAGGGACTAAAAAGTTCATTAAACCTTTAAAAAATTAAGTTTGTTACCTCAATTATCCTTCATCTTATTATTCAGCTTGTATTGTTGGGAATAAAAGGAGTCATTGGAAAACAAAATTTGTATTAAATGAAGGGTATTTTGGGAATAACGTCATTAAATTGGATAGAAGTAGTTAAATTTTGCTTATATATTGGGCCAAAAAGTTTGAGACTTTTTTGCTTATAATAGAGACCGGGGGTGTATATAAAATGAATCTCCTGAATTCTAGATCTTGATACAAGTAGGAACTAGGAAGCATATCCTATGTCAAGAAACAAGTCCAATTGTTGTCAACCCGAGATACTTTAATAGAAATTGCTTGACTTTAGGGACTGAGACTTGGTGGTGGAGCCTGAGCGGCCCGACGAGCGCGTTTAGGAGGCATAGTCCTGAAAATCAAACAGAAAGTACATCAGTGCCGAGGGAAAATACAAATAGCTCAGGCACTAAATCAGGGCATCATAAGCAATAAGCAGTATAATCGATGCATGCACTCTCTGTGTTGTTATTTTTTTATTTTTTATTTATTTTTTTATTTTTTTAATTTCCTTTATTCTGGACATCAAAAAAACTGAGCACGGCCTTGCTAACAGGGAGCACGGTCGTGCTTACCTACGAAACCCAGAAGATGCAGATGATGAACAGCACGGTCGTGCTTAATGATGAGCACGACCGTGCTTGATGATCAAATGCAGAAACTGCAGATTTATGAACAGCACGGTCGTGCTTAATGACGAGCACAGTCGTGCTCAGGGTCCAATACTCAGAAACAGTGAGTGACAGAGATCAAAATGCACAGCAAAAATCACCCAAGCATGACACATCCATATAGAAACCACAAAAATCATGCATATAGTAAAGAAATCACACGCATAATCTCAATATATAAACAAGGCATACATGGTCAAATCAGATAGCAAATCACCCCTCAAATAATCATATGAACACAAAAAGAACACGAGAGAGTGAAGATGTTACCTTATAGGAGAGATTAGGGGTGAAAGGAAACAAGAATGGAGGGGGAGGTGAGCACGGCGCAACTGTGAGATGAAAGGGGCAGAGCAAAGTGAGCACGGGTTCAAAATGAACCCTAGACCGTGCTCTGCCCCACTTTTATTTTTTTGAAAATCGCAGCTGAGCTGAGCACGGTCGTGCTCTTCAATGAGCACGGCCGTGCTTAATTTTTAATTTTTATTTTTTTATTTATTTTTTATTTTTACGTAATTACTGAAACAGAAGCAGATTACCTACCTAGACTCAATAACACTATTTAATTTTTTTATTTTTATTTTTTTTAATGACCAAAAAGTATTTGCAAATTTTGGAAAAAGAAAAACAAAGAGAAGGATTTAGAAATTGTTATCTCAAGGAGTCCGAGAGAACTCCTTCTCTTTCTCCTCCACCTTCGGGTCTCCTTCCGGATTTCCATCCAATGCTAGCTTAGCAAGCCTAGCCTTTTCAATCTTCAGATATGCAAAATCATTCGCTGCTTCAGCTTCTACCAAGTAAAGCTCACACCATCTGGTCTGGTCTCCTGATTTTCCTGTCAACCATGTCATGATAGCACTTACGCCCAGCACTGTACCCACGTGGGCGTTCTTCTGCTCTCCGCTCAATATCTCTAAGGGTCTCAACCCGAGCATACTCGTTTGCTTCCTGACAGAAACTCAAGCGAGATGAAGTGTATCCGGGGTAAGAATTGGTAGCAATCTTCTCCCTTTGTTCTTTAGTCAAAACTTCAATTTCCAGGAATGGATATAATCTGCCCCTGATTGAATTTTTGATGTGTTGAAACTCTGGATGATCCGGGGAGATTGAGAATGACATCTGTTTTCACAAATAAAATCTTGGTCAGTATTGGTGATTTAATAATAAAAGAAAACAAAAATAAAGGAAAGAAAAGGGAAACAAGAAGGGACCACATCATGCATTCACTCACTGTAACATACAGTAAGAATGGAAAACATGAAGAACGTACCTTTTGATAATTGGAGCAAAAACACTTTAGGGAAGGGGTAAGGGGTAAGGGGTAAGGGGGCTGCCAGAGCAAAAAGTAAGAAGGAGAAGGTGAGAGCGCGGTTAATCCTAATCCACGCTCTGCCTGTCCTCCTTTATTTATAATTCAAATCAGTAACGGAGCACGGTCGTGCTCAATGTTAAGCACGGTCGTGCTCATCCCCATTTAAAAATTCAAAACCAATTTCAAATTCAAATTTGAATCAGAAAAGGAGAATGGTCGTGCTTAGTAGTAAGCACGGCCGTGCTCAACCCCATTTTAACTTATTCAAACACGCTGATGAGCACGGTCGTGCTCATTATTAAGCACGGTGGTGCTCAATTCAACACTTACGCAGAAGTAAGCACCAGCAAGAGTATTCGCCCCAACAGTATTTTTCATTCTTTTTTATTTTTTATTTTTATTTTTTAGAAACTTTCCAATCTCCCTACACTTAATTCAATTCCTAAAAAAAAATAAATTAAGGAAAAAGAAATGAGGAAATTTCATCTACCAAATAAACAGCTAATAAAAGGATATAGGAGGAAACACATGTTGCCTCCTGCGAAGCGCTTGTTTAACGTCGCGAGCCTGACGGTTGTTCCCGAGAGGGGTGTTATTCCAAGTTTACTGTGTAGCGCTCAGGTACCACGCCATCCTCGTAATGCTTCACTCTCTGCCCATTAACCTTAAAGGTTTCTTTCCCATCTCTAGTTACCTCAAGCATGCCATATGGGAAGACTTTGGTAACTTCATAAGGGCCAATCCACCTAGATTTCAGTTTTCCTGGAAACAAACGAAGTCGTGAGTTAAAAATTAGAACTTTACTACCAATATGAAACTCACGCTTTTGAATGTGCTTGTCATGCCACTTTTTAGTGCGCTCCTTGTATAGTTTAGCATTTTCATATGCCTCAAGATGGAACTCATCCATCTCATTAAGCTGCAATAAGCGCTTTTCACCTGCAAGATGCATATCAAAATTCAAAAATTTCAAGGCCCAATAAGCCTTATGCTCTAACTCAACTGGTAAGTGACATGCTTTTCCGAAAACCAATCTATAGGGGGACATGCCAATGGGAGTTTTAAATGCAGTTCTATATGCCCATAATGCATCATTAAGTTTTAAAGACCAATCTTTCCTAAAACTGTTAACTGTTCTTTCCAAAATTTTCTTTAACTCCCTATTGGAAACCTCAACTTGCCCACTAGTTTGTGGGTGATAAGGGGTGGCTAACTTATGAGTGACACCATATTTTGTCAAAATATTATCAAATTGTTTGTTACAAAAATGGGTGCCACCATCACTAATGATTGCTCTAGGAGTGCCAAATCTTGTAAAAATATTTTTCTTTAAAAACTTTATAACTCCTTTAGCATCATTAGTGGGTAAAGCCAATACTTCCACCCACTTTGAGACATAATCCACAGCAACCAGAATATACTCATTTGAAAAAGATTTGGGGAAAGGTCCCATGAAATCAATGCCCCAAACATCAAATAATTCACAAAACAAAATATTATTTAGAGGCATATCATGTTTTCTAGAAATATTCCCACTCCTCTGACACCTATCACAAGATTTCACAAAATTATATGCATCGTTAAAAAGAGTGGGCCAGCAAAAGCCACATTGAAGAACTTTTTGAGCTGTCCTAGTTGGGCCAAAATGGCCGCCAGCTTCCCTAGAATGGCAGTGCTCTAAAATAGCATGTGTCTCAACCTCAGGAATGCATCTCCTAATAATTTTATCACTACATACCTTAAATAGATAAGGTTCTTCCCAATAATAATACTTAACATCAGAAAGAAATTTCTTACACTGAGCATATGAAAGATTAGGGGAAGTTTATTACCTGCCTTGTAGTTGACAAAATCTACATACCAGGGAAGTTTGGAAACTGAGAATAATTGCTCATCAGGAAAGGTCTCCTTTATGGCCTCTTCAACTTGTGGTCTAACAAAAGCATCCACCTTGAGAGATGGTCTGCCACTAAATTTTCCACACCCCGTTTGTCTCTAATTTCCACATCAAACTCTTGTAGCAACAGCACCCATCTAATCAATCTTGGTTTGGCATCCTGTTTGGCAAGCAAATGTCTAATAGCAGAATGGTCAGTATAAATAACAACCTTAGACATAACCAAATAAGGACGAAATTTATCAAAAGCAAATACTACTGCTTGCAACTCTTTTTCTGTAGTGGTATAATTCTTTTGTGCTTCATCAAGAGTCCTACTAGCATAGTAAATGGTTTGAAAAAATTTATCCTTATGTTGGCCTAAAACAGCACCCACTGCCATATCACTAGCATCACACATAAGTTCAAATGGCAAAGACCAATCAGGAGCAACAACAACAGGTGCATCAATCAATTTAGCCTTCAAAATTTTAAAGGCTTCCAAACAAGCGTCAGAAAATTCAAATGGGGCATCTTTCAATAAAAGATTAGAAAGAGGTTTTGTAATTTTTGAAAAATCCTTTATAAACCTCCTATAAAAACCAGTATGCCCCAAGAAACTTCTAATGGCCTTAATAGAGTTAGGAGGAGGCAATTTGGCAATTACCTCAACCTTTGCAGGGTCAACCTCAATACGCTTATGAGAAACCTTATGCCCCAAAACAATGCAATCAGTTACCATGAATTGACATATTTTTCCCAATTAAGAACCAGATTAGTGTTTTTACACCTTTTCAAAACCACTCCCAAATTATGCAAACAATTATCAAATGAGGACCCATAAACAGAAAAATCATCCATGAATATTTCAATGCAATCCTCTAAAATATCAGAAAATATAGCCATCATGCATCTTTGAAAAGTGACAGGTGCATTACACAAACCAAAAGGCATCCGTCTATATGCAAAAGTACCGTATGGGCAAGTAAAAGTGGTTTTCTCTTGATCTTCAAGAGCCACAGGTATTTGCATATAACCGGAGTACCCATCCAAGCAGCAATAAAATTCATGACCAGATAATTTCTCAAGCATTTGGTCAATAAAGGGAAGAGGGAAGTGGTCTTTCCTAGTGGCCTCATTTCATTTCCTATAATCTATACACATATGCCACCCTGTTACCTCCTTAACAGCTATCAATTCTTTCTTGTCGTTCTCCATGACAGTAGGTCCTCCCTTTTTAGGGACAACCTACACAGGACTCACCCAAGGACTATCAAAAATAGGATAAATAATACCCGCATCAAGCAAATTAATTACCTCATTTTTCACCACTTCCTTTAAATTTGGGTTGAGCCTTCTTTGAGGTTGCACCTTGGGTCTGTGTTCCACCTCCATATGTATCCTATGGGTGCAAATTAAGGGGCTAATACCCTTAATATCATGAATGGTCCACCCAAAGGCCTCCTTATTATCTCTCAGAACTCACAAGAGTTTCTCCTCCATAGAACCTGTCAAAGAAGAAGAAATTATTACTGGCAGTGAAGAAGGAGGAGATAAAAAGGCATATTTAAGATTAGAAGGAAGAGGTTTAAGATCAAGTTCTGGGGGTTCTTCAATTGATGGTTTTGGCTTTTGTGAATCACGTCCCACAAGAACTTCAAATTGCCTAGTCCCTCTCCATCTTTCTTGGGCAACAATCCCTGCCTCCAATGCCATTATCTCATCTATCAACTCCTCAGAATCCACAAGTTCATCCTTTTTGAAAAATAAAATTTTCTCAAGGGTGTCCACAACCAATTGCTGCTGAGAATGAGAAGATATTAGTGCAAATGTACTATCCAAGGCATTTATAAAATTACATGAATTAAAAGAGGAAGGAAATTTCAAAGAATCAAAAACTTTAAAAACTACTTCCTCATCATTAAGCCTTAAAGTAAGCTTCCCTTGGTACTAAAGTAAGCTTCCCTTGGTACACATTAATGATGGTCCTACCAGTGGCCAAAAATGGCCTTCCCAAAATTATGGGAACCTCTTCATCTTCCTCGATGTCAAGCACTATGAAATCAGCCGGGAAGATAAACTTGTCAACCTTGATAAGTACATCCTCCACAATACCTCTAGGATAGGTAATGGATCTATCTGCTAGCTGTAATGAAACAGTAATGGGCTTTGGTTCTTGCATACCTAACCTGCTGAAAACAGACAAAGGCATTAAGTTAATACTGGCGCCTAAATCACATAAAGCTTTGTCAAAATAAGAAGTACCAATAGAACAAGGAATAGTAAAACTCCCTGGATCTTTAAGTTTAGGTGGTAATTTCTTGAGGAGGATAGCAGAACATTCCTTATTAAGCCTCACTGTAGCAAACTCTCCCAATTTCTTTTTATTGCTCAAAATCTTCTTAAGGAATTTAGCATATTTGGGCATTTGAGAAATGGCCTCCACGAATGGGATATTGACATGGAGTTGCTTCAACATATCCAAGAACCTAGTGAACTGGGGGTCTTGTTGGCTAAATCTTTAAGGAAAAGGAATGGTTGACTTGGGAGATGGCACAAGAACTTCCTTCACTAGATCTTTCTCACTTACCTCATCCTTTGGGTTCCCTTCAGTAGAAACCTCCTTGGTTTTTGACTTATCCTCTTCCTCAGGAGGAATCTCTATCTTTTTCCCACTTCTAAGGGTAATCACCTTAGCATGCTTCTTTGGATTCTTTTCTGGTTGACTAGGTAGTGTCCCTTTTTCTCTTTGTGTCATCAAGGTTACCAAAGTAGACACCTGATTCTCTAAATTCTTGAACCTCTCATCACTGCTCTCTATGTGTTTCATCACTGTATCATAAATATTTGGCCTGAGTTCCTCTTGTCTCGGGCCTTGATTTTTCAAATGAGGTGGCCTGTAGAGTACATTCTGATTCTGACTTCCATATGAGAGATTTGGGTGTTGCTTATAACCGGGATTGTAGTTGTAAGAACAGAATGTGTGAATGTTGTGTGTTGTATGTCCACACATCTATGTTATTTATAATCATATGTTAGGGTACAAAAGGATAAGTCATAAATACAAAAGAATCAAATCAAATCCCTAATTCCTAGCCCTTATTATTTACATATTAAGCACATGTTAGATATGCTTTTCTAACACTCCCCCTCAAGCTGGAGCATATATGTCATATGAGCCAAGCTTGTTACAAATGTAGTCAACACGAGAGCATCTAAGGGACTTAGTGAAAATGTTAGCCAACTGGTCACTAGAGTTGACAAAATCAGTTGTGATTTCCCCTGAAAGCACCTTCTCTCTCATAAAGTGACAATCTATTTCTATGTTTTTGGTTCGTTCATGAAAGACCGGATTTGATGCAATGTGAAGTGCAGCCTGATTGTCACAGATAAGTTTAGTATCTTGGATATCTCCCGATTTTAGCTGTTGGAGTAGTTGCCTAAGCCATGTAAGCTCACACACAGCTGCTGCCATAGCACGATATTCAGCTTCTGCACTGGATCTGGAAACTATGTTCTACTTGTTGCTCCTCCATGAGATCATATTTCTTCCAATAAGAACACAATATCCAGAAGTGGACTCCTATCTGATGGTGATCCTGCCTAGTCAGCATCAGAGTAACAAGTGATTTTGGCATTGCCTTTATATTCATATAATAGTCCTCGTCCTGGTGCATTTTTGATGTACCGAAGAATACGCATGGCAGCATCCCAATGGCTATCACACGGGGCATTCAGGAATTGGCTTACCACACTAACTGCAAAGGTGATATCAGGTCTGGTGACTGTGAGATAGTTGAGTCTGCCCACAAGACGACGATATCTTCCCGGGTCTTTCAATGGCTTCCCCTGACCCGGAAGAAGCTTGGCATTGGGATCCATGGGAGTATCAATAGGACGATAATCAAGCATACCGGTCTCAGTAAGAATATCCAGAGCATACTTCCGTTAGTTAATTGAAATTCCTGAAGTGGACTGGGCAACTTCAATCCCTAAAAAGTACTTGAGAGGACCCAAGTCTTTTGTCTGAAAATGTTTGAAGAGGTGTGCTTTGAGCCGCTGGATACCATCTGTGTCATCACCAATAATGACGATATCATCGACATAGACAACAAGATAGATGTGCCAACCAGAAGAATGGATAGAGAAAACAGAGTGGTCAGCCTCATACCGGGTCATGCCAAACTGCATTAAAGCAGAGCTAAAGCGTCCAAACCAGGCACGAGGAGATTGCTTCAATCCATAAAGAGAACGGTAAAGCCGACAAACAAGTCGAGAATCACCAGAAACAGTAAATCCTGGGGGCTGGTCCATATAAACTTCTTCCTGCAACTCGCCATGCAAGAAGGCATTCTTAATATCCAGCTGGTGAAGAGGCCAATGATGAATGGCAGCCATGGCTATAAAAAGACGAACCGAAGTAATTTTGGCCACAGGGGAAAAAGTATCCCTGTAATCTAAACCAAAAATCTGCGTATATCCTTTAGCCACCAAACAAGCTTTGAAACGATCAATATGACCATCGGGTCCAAACTTCACCGTATAGACCCAACGACAGCCCACACTAGTCTTGTCAGGAGGCAAGGGAACAATCTCCCAAGTACCATTGGAATGCAACGCTGCCATCTCTTCCAACATTGCCTTGCGCCAGTTGGGATCATCCATAGCTTCACCTGTAGACTTAGGAATAGACATAGAATCCAAAGCAAAAACAAAGGAAACATAGGAAGGAGATAAACGGCCATAATTTAAAGTACAAGCATAGATAGGATTAGGATTGCGAGAGGACCGAGTACCTTTCCGTAATGCAATGGGAAGTTCATGTGCAGGAGGCGTAGATGGAGGGGTGGTTGGAGCAAGAGATGAGGCTGAAGGATCACTGGAAGGAGGCACCGTAGAAGCCTGTGTCCGCCGCTGGTAGGTACGTAAAGGAGGTGGAGGGGGAACAACAATAGGTGCCGGAACAACTGGTGGAATATCTGGAAGGTCCTGAGTGAAGTTGACATCAAGGACGGCGGAGGTGTTGAAGAATGGGACAGTCTCAAAAAGGTGACATTAGCACATACAAGATATCATTGAAGTTGTGGACAAAAACAACGATAGCCCTTTTGCAAACGTGAGTAACCCAAAAAAATACATTTGAGAGATTTGGCTGAGAGTTTGTCTTTTCCTGGAGTTAGATCATGGACAAAACATGTGCAACCAAAGACACATAGAGGAATAGGATAGAGTTCATGTTGAGGATACAAGAGAGAGTATGGAACCTGATTGTTAAGGACGGAGGAAGGCATGCGGTTGATAAGATAACAAGCCGCGAGAAGCGCATCACCCCAAAAGCGAAGAGGAACATTATTGTGGTGGAGTAGCGTACGAGCTGTCTCAACCAAGTGCCGAATTTTCCTTTCGGCAACACCGTTTTGTTGTGGTGTGTGAGCACATGATGTTTGATGAATAATTCCTTGTGAAGTCAAAAAGGATTGAAACTGGGAGGACAAATATTCACGAGCATTATCAGTGCGCAAAATTTTAATTGAAGAACCAAATTGATTTCAATTTCAGCGCAGAAACCTTGAAATATATTAAAAACATCAGAACGATTCTTCATTAAAAATAACCAAGTACACCGGGAAAAATCATCAATGAAAGTGACAAAATAATAGTAACCTAAGGTTGAGCAGACACAACTAGGACCCCAAATATCAGAATGAACTAAATCAAAAGGTGACGCAGCACTTTTATTGACTCGCTGACTATAAGTATGACGAGTATGTTTTCCTAATTGACACGACTGACATTCAAAAAAAGAAACTTTCGAAAAACTTGGAACCATGAGACGCATTTTATTAAGACTAGGGTGACCCAAACGTTGATGTTCAAGGGTTTGAGAAGCAGTGGAGACACAAGCAACTGGCGGTGAAAGTTGATATAATCCTTGAGACTCATGTCCTGCTCCAATCGTCCGTCCCGTACGCCGATCCTAGACATAAACAGAGTTGTTAACAAAAAGAACAGAGTAATCAAGAGTCCGAGTAAGTTTGCTAATTGACACTAGATTAAAAGGACAGCCAGGAACATAAAGCACAAAATGTAAGGAAAGGTTAGGAAGGGGATGTGTTTGACCAATGCCTTTGACTTGTAATTGAGAGCCATCAGCTAAGGTGACACTAGGCAAAGAATCCAAGTAAGACAGTTTAGAGAAAAGGGATTTGTTACCATTCATATGATCGGAAGCATCGGAATCAAGTATCCAAGGTCCAAGAGTGGAGGACTGAGAAACAAAGGCTACAGGATTACTAGACTGAGCAACAGCAGCGGCAGGTGAGATGGGCTGTTGGGCTGCCTTGAACTGGAGAAAATCATTATAATCAGCAGCAGAAATAGTAACTTCCTCAGCAATGTTCGGGGCAGTGACATGAGCAACATTAGCATGCTTGGACTGTTCCCTAGCCTTGGTGCGGCATTCAGTTTCAATATGGCCATAGCGGTTGCAATAAGTGCAGCGAGGACGATGATAGCCACCACTACAGCCTCCTCCACTCCGTCCACCACGTTGATGAGAATGGGAGACAAGAGCGGAGGAATCAGTATGAGGAACGGAGGAGTGGCCGAAAGCATGAGGGGTTGAAAGATGCAGCAATTGTTCACTAACCAGGTCATAGGAGGGAATAGTGGAACTCGATAGTATTTGATTATGTACCGAGTCAAGTTCAAGAGGTAGACCGGCAAGTGCAAGAACCATGAAAAACTTGCTGCGTTGCTCAGCATGAGCTGTTACATCACTAGCAAATGGCATTAGTTTCTCAAAATCAGCAATTAAATGATCAAGCTTACCAAGATATGTCTGCATATCCATGTTCTCCAACTTCACAGAAATCAGGTTGAGAACAACACTGTAGAGGCGATGAACATCATTAGAATAGACTTTCTTGACCTTTGTCCAAACATCATAGCAAGTGGTAAAGGCCTAGTATTGTGGCCGGAGTTTAGGAGCAATAGAAAACCAGAGAACACTGCACAGAGAGGCATCGATTTGCTTCCATCGAGCTCGTTCTTTGTCGGGAATGTCCTTGGCTTGTTTGGTCAAGTGGTCTTCACGGCCTTGTCCTTGAAACCATAACTGGACAGCAGTAGCCCAGGTACTATAGTTGGAAGTCCCCACTATTTTTTCACATGGGATGAGTGGAACATTGGTAAATGTTACAGCAGCACTTGAATCGAAAAAGGAATCGTTGGAGGCCATGAGAAAATAGGCTGAAACTGGGCTGGAGAAGGTCGCCGGAGGGTGGGTCACTCCGGAAAGCAGAAAAAAATGGGTTCTGATGACAGCACGTGAAACGCACGCGCCGGAGAGAGGCTGCGCGTGGAGGCACGTGCGGCGGCTGTTCGGGACGCGCTTCCGGCACGGGGGTCACTAGAGGATGACGAAGCTGGCGGTGGTGGCGCGCCGGAGGAAAGGAGCCCAGTGGCACGGCAAACGGGGCAAACAGTGGTGCGGGTACTGTTCACCCGAGAGAAGTAGACCACTGCAGTGAATAAAAAACCTAAACTACTGATACCATGTAAGAACAGAATGTGTGAATGTTGTGTGTTGTATGTCCATACATCTATGTTATTTATAATCATATGTTAGGGTACAAAAAGATCAGTCATAAATACAAAAGAATCAAATCAAATCCCTAATTAGTAACTGCATCCCTAATTCCTAGCCCTTATTATTTACATATTAAGCACATGTTAAATATGCTTTTCTAACAGTAGTGATTTGAATAAGGATCATTGTTACCCCGATTAGGATTACCCACATAATTTGCTTCTTCATCTAGCACAAAAGGGTTGCCTACTTGGCATTCTGTACTCTCATGCCCCTCTATACCGCAAAGATCACAAAGAACAAGAGGTGGAGCAGTCTGAGTTATCAACTGAGTTTGTGTCTGCGTCATTGCTTCCATCTTCTTTGAAAGAGAATCCAATTTGTTTTCCAATGCGGTGTTAGCATCCACTTTGTAGGCCCCAGGTTGTATAAGTGCAGGTTGCCTTTTGTTCACATGCCTATCACTGGATGGCCACTGGTAACTAGAAGTCATCTGTTCTATCAACTCATAAGCCGCCTGTGGCCTCTTATTCCATATATCACCTCCAGCTGCTGCATCTATCATGCCCTTATTTGATGAAGATAGTCCATTGTAGAATGCTTGGACTAACTGCCAGACAGGAAAACCATGATGGGGGCATTTCTTCAACACCTCTTGAAATCGCTCCCATGCCTCATACAGAGATTCTAGTTCAACCTGCGCAAAAGAAGTTGTGTCATTATGCAGTTTAGCAGACTTAGCAGGTGGAAAATACTTATCCATAAATTTAGAAGAAAGTTGGTCCCAAGTGGTTATGGAACCAGACGGCAAGGACTTAAGCCAAAGTTTGGCCCTATCCCTTAAAGAAAAGGGAAACAGTCGAAGCCTAAAAGCATCATTTGAGGCACCATTATGTTTGATGGTGTCACAAATCTCAAGAAAATCAGCAAGATGATCATGGGGGTCTTCACTTGGACTCCCATTAAACTGAATTGCATTTTGCAACATAGAGATCAAAGCTGGTTTGATCTCAAAGTTGTTGGCCTCAATGGTAGGCCTAATGATACTCCCTGTAGCATTGGTGGTTGAAGGACGAGCAAAGTCCAACATCGTCCTGTCATCCTCTTGAGCTATGGTTCTCCTTTCTCTAGCTTGCTTTCTATTTCTGCGCGCAGTTCTTTCTATCTCAGGATTATACTACAAGTTAGGAGATTGAGAACGTGTTAGCATGCAAGGAAGTAAATAAATAAAATGGTGTCTAAAGTAACTAGGATTTAATCTCCCTAATATTATAAAAAACAATCCCCGGCAACGGCGCCAAAAACTTGTTGCGCTGAAACTACACTTAAGGGCAAGTGCACCCTATCACAAAAGTAATATAGGAGTATTTGTGACTCCAAGTATTGAACCCACAGAGATTGTTGATAAGTACTAGATTAATTAAGTCCTTATGTTATCTAGACAGTCGAATTAGTTATGAGTAAAGAATTAAAAGAAACAAGATGGTAAACACCAAGAAAGACAAGAATTGCAAGCCAAGGTTCAATTATGGAAAGCCTAGGGTGCCTGGTTTCACTTATGTCACTACCTATGATGTTACCCAATTCCTCAATGATATGTATCTCTTATTTATTGCCAATCACTCACTCTAAAGCTATTAATACCCAATGGTCATGTAATATTAATATTCTTTCTCCTAATCAGTTACCCCCAATGGTCATGCAAGGTAAGTAGTTAAAAGAAGCATAAAGAGTTGGCAAGCTTTGTTAATTCAATAACTGATTGAAAATAAGGGATTGCGTTTGGTCCTCGCAACCCCAGATCCGGTTAATCCTAGAGTTCCGTTAACTAATTGTGGTACGGTCGTCAGTCAATTGATTAACTTATTAAAGGATGATCAAACCTCATAGAAATTCAAACACAAGAATTAAACCAATCAATTAACAGAAATACTGAATCAAATTAAAATTAAGCAAACATCAAAGGTATCAAAACATAAGATCCACCATTACCCTAGGAATGAATTTAGCTACTCATAATAACAAAATTCACTATACAAATCAAAGACATGTAACAATCCATAAAAGAGAAAAAGAAAACTAAAACCCGAACACCCTTTTGACGCGAAGCAGTCTTCAAATCAATTGGGAGACGGTCTTTCACTCCAAGACTCAATCTTCCTCTGTGATCAGCTCTCAACGTTGCAAAACGACTGCTGTCAAAAACTATCTAGAATGACTCCAATCACTCCCTTATATTGGTAACGTAAAAACCTAAGTAATTGGGCCTCTGAGACACGAGCACGATCGTGCTTAATGTTGAGCACGATCGTGCTCAGCTAAAACGGTGTCAAACCATGCTAAAACTGAGAAAGTAAGCAAGGCCTTGCTGATGAGCACGGTCGTGCTTACTAATCAACGTCAACTCCAGCAACTAAGCAAGGGCGTGCTAGTTAGCACGGGCTCTTCTAATGAGCACGGTCGTGCTTAATGTTGAGCACGGTCGTGCTCCTTTGAAACTTCCGAACTCAATCTTTTTATCCAAAAACCTTCCAGATTTGTTGCTTTTCCTCCAATTAAATGCTCCACTGCCATGATGACAAATTCTACAATAATCATGGGAAATAGGGTGAGTATTCATAATAATATCCAAATAAATAATAAATCACACCTAATTTCCCAACAATAAAGTATACAAAATGATAGTTTATCAGTGACTAATTTCAAAACGACCCTACTTTACAGGGACTAAAAAGTTCATTAAACCTTTAAAAAATTAAGTTTGTTACCTAAATTATCCTTCATCTTACTTATTAAGCTTGTGTTGTTGGGAATAAAAGGAGTCATTGGAAAACAAAATTTGTATTAAATGAAGGGTATTTTGGGAATAACGTCATTAAATTGGATAGAAGTAGTTAAATTTTTCTTATATATTGGACAAAAAAGTTTGAGACTTTTTTGCTTATAATAGAGACCAGGGGAGTATATAAAATGAATCTCCTGAATTCTAGATCTTGATACAAGTATGAACTAGGAAGCATATCCTATGTCAAGAAACAAGTCCAATTGTTGTCAACCCGAGATACTTTAATAGAAATTGCTTGACTTTAGGGACTGAGACTTGTTGGTCAAATTAAATTCTAGCTATATTCCATCATGGAAAATAATAAATGTCAAGAAATTTTTATCTATTTATTTTTTTTGCAAAATGTCACTAGTGCAGGAAGTACTTGTAACATTGGTTAAAATTTACTTGTAACGTCGGTTTCGAAGGCGACGTTATTTTAGTCGATGTTACAAGTTTAACTTTTAACATCGGTCTTCCAACTACTGTTACAAGTTAACCTGTAACATCGGTTCTATGGAAAACCAGCTTTACAAGTCGGATTGATGGATCAAAGCCATGTTACAAGTTAATTTATAACAACAGTTCTGGATATAACCGCTGTTACAAGTTAACTTGTAACATTGGTTCTAACTACAACCCATGTTACAAGTGTTTTTTTTTTTTTTTGTTAGTTTGGGGTTTGCTTTCAGTTACTGTACACACATATGCACATGCTAAAATTCATAGATATACACACAGAAATCATCCAGATGCATACATACAACCCTAAGATCATCCAGAATTCAGACCAAATGGCAGAATGAATACACACACACACACACACACACACACACACACACACACACACAACCAAAATTGATCAAACTAACTAAGTCATGATCTATTACGTATACAAACTAATAATATATGTTCTAAGTACCTAAAACATAAATCTATGCATCAGGCTCTAAGTTTATATTGGCACTCCCTCAAGTCTGTGAATTTTGCCAGATTCATGCTAGACTGATTGCGGTCGAAAGCCTGCACAAGTTCAAATAAATTCAGCATCAATTAAATTAAGTCATCAACAAAAACAAAATATAATTAATTAACATGGATACCTAAAAAAACATAAATTACACTATGGATAAAATAAAATAAAAACATAACTTACACTATATATGGTTAAGTTTAGATCAATATCCCTTCATTATGATCATCACGAGTGACAAGTACATCGTCCACTATATTTTCCTCAATGAAAGTAGGCATCAGTGATAAGAAAGAATGAGTCTCGGGTATATCAAGAGCTAAATCTTGATTTTCATCACTACCGTTATGCATGCTTTTTCCTTGGAGAACCACTGACCACCTTTTGTTAGAAGGACCGTTGATATAAAACCCTTATTTTGCTTGGGAAGCCATGATGAAAGGCTCTTCCGTATGGCTGATGGGCTCCAGGAAGTGTATAGGATTGAAACAAGTAATAAAAACATGGTAAGTATACCGAGGTTGAACACAGGGATTGGGTGACCAATAATCAATTCACAAATTTAACAACTATTTAAACAAAGAGAAATTGATTTGGGATTTTGATTATGATAAAAATTATGAAAAGAAACTAAAATAAATATTTTTGGATTTTTGAATTAATTAATCGAAAGAAAAAAATAAATGATAAACAATCAATTAAAGAAAACTCTAAGGTCTCGATGTCACCAACACTAATCTAACCTAGTTCAATTATGAAATTATTCCCTATTCCTCAATTGTATAATTGTCAACCAGGAACCCTAAATTATTCTAATGTCTTGGTCGAGCACAAGAGAAAACACTTAAACATGCCAATCAATGATATCTCTATGACGACTAACATGCAAGATTCATTAACTTCTTGGTTCTGTTTTTTTTTTTTCATAAGCCAATATGTATATTGAAACGAGTACAAGGGGTACTCGGAACCCATATACAAATAGTCATCAAAGAGGATTACATAAGATTACCCCCACCACTAAAAGGAAAAAACAGCAAAATATATCCAATGGCAAATCAGTTTAGAACCAGACTTTTGCAAGGATATGCTTCCATCCAAAAGGAGATGCTCACATATCCACCCACTGTAGCAAAACTAAGGTTCCCTGCCACTGATCAGTTTCAGTTACCCTAAATAATAAGTGCAGACTGGAGACACATGAATGGATTAATGCACCAATCAACAAAAGAAAAGCACCCTTTCTTTACATAGCTATCACACCAAGTCCAAACATTAACTTTTATTGAATCTATCACTTTTTCAAAGTCCAAATTCCCATTTTGAAGATTACCTCATTACGGTGTAACCACAATGACCAAACCGATGCAAACCATAACAACCTCCAACATTTCTTTGATACCCTACCCCATCTTAACCCCGAGTGTTGCAAGAGTAGTGACTCTAAATTCCCTGCCAAAACTGTATCCAAACCTATCCAATTGTATACATGCATCCATATAAAATAAGAAAAAGAACAAGTCAAGAAAAGGTGAGAAGTTGCCTCAGAGTGCTGTTTGTAGAAACAGCAAAGAGATGAACCTGGAGTCATCTGGATGCCTCTTTGAATGAGATTAACAGCAGTAGGGATCCTATCTAAGGCAGCCCTCCAACAGAAAGCACAGATCTTTAATGGTACATATTTACCCCAAATGATTTTATACAAATTGCCCACCACGACCGAATCTGTTTATGTCAATCTGCAGTAGGTCGATTTCACTTGATAAGCCTTATCTGCGTTGCCCTGCCAGCACCAACAATCCGGTTGTGAAGCTGAGATTGTACAGTTGTTCAGATCATGTAGCAAGGTCTCTGGTAATTGTGCCTCCCAAACAAATAGCTCCCTCCTCCAACAAAAGTTCCATGACCAAGAACCATCAATTCAGCCACCCATTTGGTTAATTATAGCATCTTTTAAGAGTGAAATCCCAAACAACCTATTGTATTTAAAGGAGAAAGGAGTAGAAGCAAGCCAAGCCTCATTCCAAAAAGAGACACTCCTATTTCCCACTTTTCTTGTTACCCCAGTTGAAAACCATCTCTCTTTAGGTGTATCACTCCCCTCAATCCTACCCAAATCCCTCCACCAAGATGACACCTCCCCCCTAGAATTAGACTCATCTCCCCACGGTGTTGACCATTGGCTTGGATCACCATACCTCACCTGGAGCACACTGCACCATAGTGGTTCCCTCTCCAACAAAAACCGCCACCTCCACTTCCCTAAAAGTGCTAAGTTGAAGGCCCTTATGTTCCTAATATTCAGCCCGCCATCCTCCCTAGATTTGCATACAACATCCAAACTCACGCAACAAATCTTCCTACATTCTTCGTTCTCCCCCAAAGGAACCTTCTTTGTAATCGAATTATATCATTTATCACCCTTTTAGGAGCCAAGTAGAAGGAAAGATAGTAAAGAGGTAAGATCGACAGAACAACATTTATAAGGATGACCTTTCCACCAAACGATAGGAATTTGTTCCTCCAACCCAAAAGCCGCTTCCGGAGAGAAACAATTAAAGGTTCCCAAGTTGCATATCTCCTTGGATTTGCCCCAACAAGAATACCAAGGAACTTGAAGGAAGAAGGGTTTGCCTTACAGTTGAGAATCCCAGCAGCATGGTCCACCATTGTTTGATTCACCTTTGTGCACATTAAACCACTCTTATGGAAGTTCACTTTAAAACCGGACACCACCTCAAAGTTCCTCAAAATGCATTTAAAAGCCCATGCATTATCAATAGTTATTTCCCCCCACCAATATTGTATCATCCGCATATTGTAAGTGAGATATTGCTATGTCTTGATTGTTTCCACTAATCGGATACTCTTTTAGGAGGTTATTTGCCACCACACTTCTTACCAACCCACTCAATCCCTCCGCAACTACCAAGAAGAGGAAAGGAGCCAACGGGTCCCCTTGGAGAATCCCCTTAGACATAGAAAACTCGTTTGTAGGAGAGTCGTTTACCAAAACCAAAACCAAAACGGAAGCCGAATGTAAACAGTTGCTAATCCAAGATCTCCATTTCTCATTGAACCCCAATCTAGATAGCATATAATCCAAGAACTCCCAACTAACCAAGTCGTACGCTTTTTCAAAATCGACCTTGAAGAGCATACAAGGTTTTCCTCTCTTTCTCGCATAATCAATGATTTCATTTACCACAACGACCCCATCTAGAATATTCCTTCCCTTCGAGAAAGCTGATTGGTTACCTGAGATTACTGAAGATAACACCTTACACATTCTTCCAGCTAAAAGCTTTGCTATGATTTTGTAAATACACCCAACAAGTGAGATCGACCTATACTCGTTTAGCCCTGTTGGATTTTCTTTCTTAGGAATAAGAACAATGAATGAAGCATTACTTCCCCTTGCAATCCTCTCACTAGAGTGGAATTCGTCTACCATTTTGCATAATTCTCCCTTGATTACCTCCCAGAATTTTTTAATCATGGTGAAATTATAGCCATCCGGTCTGGGACTCTTATTCCCTTCGCAACTCCACACCGCTTCCTTAATCTCTTCCACTGAGAAAGAACCCGTGAGTGATTCACAATCCGCATCTGAAATTCTGTTGAAGAAAACCCCATCAAGTGTTGGCCGAACTAGAGAATGTTGTTTGAAGATACCTTCAAAATGTTTGAGAACTCCTTCCTTCACCTGAACCGGATCCTCAATCCAAGTTCCCTAAATACGCAGACCAAAAATAGCATTATCCAATCTTCTTTTGTTGACACAAGCATGGAAGAACCTAGAGCTTGAGTCTCCCATTTGCAGCCATTTTTGCCTTGATCTTTGAAACACAAATGATTCTCTCATCTTAGATAACTTCCACAACTCCTCAAACAATTCCCTGCGCTTTTGAATTTCAGCAACTATAAGAAAGCTTGATTCTCCCTTATCATCTAACAATTTGATACTAGAAGAAGCCTGTTAAATTTTCTCCTCCATATTCCCAAAAGACCTACTGTTCCATACCTTCAATTCATGTTTCAACCTCTTTAATTTCTCCTTTAGGACAAAGGAGCTGCAGCCATGAACCATGAAGCCATTCCATTTCTCTGCCACAAATTTCTCAAACTCATCATGAATAAGCCAACAATTCATCACTCTAAACGACCGTGCACCCCAGTTTTTTACCACTGTTTTCAAAACGAATGGACTGTTATTTGAAACATTTCTCTCCAACCCCCACTGTGAAATGTCCTGCCATTTTGATAACCAATCATCTGAAACTGAAAATCTGTCAAGTATGCTAACACAACTTCCATCCGCTCTAATCCAAGTGAACCTCCTACCAATTAGTGGTAAATCATTTAACTTCATATCAGCAATGAAGTCATTAAATTCATCCATATCTGTTGTGGTCGACTGAACATTAATCCCTCTCCTTTTACTAGTGCTTCTAATTGCATTGAAGTCTCCAGAGAGACACCAAGGAATACTAGAGTTGGAAGCTCTTGTTGCTCTCAAATCCGGCCAAATAGCTCTCTTGTAGGGAAGATTACAAGGTGCATAAATATTAAAAATAAAGCATGGATCCTGGTTAATTCCCCACAAACCTTTCGTACCAAGAAAGCCATTTCCAGAAACTAAATTTTGTAGAACAAAGCATTTACTGCTCCATATGCAAAGCAGACCACTTGAGCTCCCAATGGACTCTTTGAAAAGCCAACCCACATCAGAACTGCCCAACAACGAGTGATAAAGAAAAACATCCACCTTCATCAATTTTGTTTTCTGAATACAAATAAAGTCCAGCACATCTGTTTTTATAAAATTTCTAATTGATGCCTTCTTAATCCTCCCCCCAAACCCCTAATATTATAGGAGCCTCTCTGCATTTAGAACTCTGAATCACCCTATCTGCTACTCTGCACTGTTGTTCATCTTTACCTTGAGATCTATTTCTAACTTCTATATCCACTAAGTGCTGAATTACATCCGCTTCATTACTTTTTGCCACTAGACCAAATTTTTTTCCTACCTCCCAAATTCTATTTGGCAGTTTAAAAAACTCTGCCCTAATAACTGATCGGTTCATGTTCTTTATGTGGCTATCAGAATATGAATCGCTAACCTGATCAGAGCCATTGAAGTTTGACACTCCCATAGGTCTTTTTCCATCCCTAATGGCAGCCCTTTTCTTCTCCATCTCCTCTAGTGCACAACCGTTGTCTTTACCAGTAACGCCCTTCTTCCCCTTCTTCTTCTGCTTCTTGATAGAACACCCAGTGAAATATGCTTTAACTAGGCAATTCAAGTCAAGGTTGAGATTTCTGTTTTCTATGAACTGCCACACCACCATTGTCGTTCTTCAACAATTGTCCCCACACCTTTTTTTTTATGTAATATAACTGGATGTCCTCCAGACCCTAATCTAATCCCAAAAGGAGGAAATGGACTCATCCTCCTCATCATTGTCTTGGTTGTTGGATAGACCCCCACCACCTTCGAGCCAATTATCCAAGTCAGGCCCAACTAAAGAATCCCATCTTACCCGCGTGCCTCTCTTCCTCCCCAAAGAGTGTGGCTTATCTGGTAACCCGTCCAAAATATTACCTTGGATTGAGATTGTGTCTACAACTTGGGCTGCCCCATAGTCCAAACCACAATTTTCTACAATATTATTTTCATTTTCAAAATGCCCCTCCACCTCCAAAGATGAGTACCATACCTCCCCCTCTTCTGACCATCAACAGTGTTTGACACATCCTTTTTTTGTCCCCATTTCCTCGGAGTCGACTTTACTGTGCCTTTTCGTCATTTTCTCGATAACTGTAGTTTTTCCAAATTCTTGATTTGAAAGCTCCTCATGGAGCCGTTGCAAGTCCTCTTCCCTGAGCTCCCCCATAAATTCTGTCTCCGGTACGGCCAATACACTATCGGCGAGTGAAGCGTCGTCCTCCAAAGACCCTGCATCTGATACTTGATATTTCAAGTCGGAGTAAAACTTGTAGAAGTTATCCTCAAAAGGTTCTTCAATCACCCTGATGGAGTACACCACCCATTGATTTTGACTTCCAAGACTTTGTTGATGATCTCCGGCGAAGAAACAAACACCATTGCTCTTCCCACATCTAGCCTCACCCTTTCTTTGGTGGAGTCATCGATGGTGATTTACGAGCCCCGCATTTGGGATAACGATCTGAAAAACTCATCTCCACAGACATATGCCGGAACCCCTAGGAATTTTAGCCAAACCGACCTTACGTTTGCCACCACACCTGGGTGCCATTCTCTAATTTCTGAAAACCATCTTTCAAAGACCATTCTGTTTTGTTCCAGTATTTGTTCAAAGTTGCCTCCTTCCAAGGCTCATAATAAGACCAACGTCCCGCCATCGGGGTCAGTCTTACTAATAGCAAACCTTCCAAGTCCAGCTTCTTTCTCAGACACTGAATTCTTGTCGGGTCCACTGTTATACCCACATAGCTACCCTTCAGCAGGACATTTCATCATCACTAACATTAAATTCCAAGCCACTCCACATTTTTTCCTTATGGATATGCCTTGTTTGTCTTTGGTTCATAAATGATCTTCCACCAAAACTTAGTCCCTCATTCTTCTGTCCATGTACGACTATAGTGGCA
Source organism: Echinosophora koreensis (assembly GCA_035048595.1). Lineage (NCBI taxonomy): Eukaryota > Viridiplantae > Streptophyta > Magnoliopsida > Fabales > Fabaceae > Echinosophora > Echinosophora koreensis. The sequence goes on from JAPCYP010000004.1 coordinate 7,511,047, forward strand.
TAACTCTTCCCCATTATCTGCCTTCTGTACTGTTGGTCAAATGTGTTAAATGCGCCATTTCCTTTCTGATTCACTTTTGTTACCCCACGATCAAAAAGCAGGATGTTAGCATGTAACTTATACATCACTATCCAGATAGAGTCAAGCTTGGCCTCTAAAGCTTTTGGATTGTTAATGTCAAGGAACTTAACAAACCCAAATCTTCTTCCTGACTTGTCTTTCCTAGGAGAAATATAAATGCCGATGACTCTCCCCCACCTACTGAAGATTTTCCTCATTCCTTCATTATCGTATGAGTCTGGAAAGTTTGCAAAAAAGAATGCAGTAGAATCATTGTAGTAGTGTGGTTGATTCCTCTTGCTACTGTCCCCTTGAAGAAGCTCTCTCCCGAAGTAACTTTTTCTCTCAGAGTTTCTCTCTCTAGGTTTCTCTTTCTCTCTCATATTTTTGCTATTCTGACTTTTCTTGGTTCTCTGAAGCAATTGCATAGATCTCCTACTATATCTCTATCAATATTCAAACTATGTTCTTATTCCAAGCCCTAAATCATGAATCTCCAGTCAGACTCATCACGATTGACAAGTCAATTATCGGCCGATGAAATTTAATTGACATAATAAACGCACAAATAAGAAACAATAAAAGAGAAGAAGGGAATAGAGAACTTTACAATTTCACCAAGCCGTCATAATGCGGCTACGTCGTCGTTTGCTTAGAAAAAGGAATTTATTTACACATGAGAAAAGAAAGAAGAACAAGAAGAAGTATGAAAAACTCCATTGAATGCATTCTGATGCTTGTTGTGTTGTACTGGGTTCCTCCTCTATGGACTGTGTTGCGTCTCCTCTACAGCACAGTGAATCGCACAAAGGATTCTCACAATCAGCTAATCAATTCTCTGTTGCCATATCCAAAATATTTTCAATCTATTATCCCAATTCCATTTGAAAATTCTCGCAGCCCCCATGTTTTTTTTCCTTGATTCACATTGGTCCCTTCTTATAGCTTATTACTCTATCTCTTTTATTTTTCAATTCCATTATCCATGTTATCTCTTGCTGACACATTTATATATGGATGTGGGCCTCCATATTTTATTTCTATTTCACTTGAAACCAAGGCTATTTGCCTTTGTACTGTACGTGTTCTTCTATCAAATTCTAACTTGAATTATTCTTTCAATTGGACATGGGTCCCAGTGACTTTGATTGAAATTTTCATCCAAAGCAATTTCAAGTGCTTCATGTAGGCCACTTCTATAGCTTCAATTCTTTTCTTCCAAATTCAATGGCAAACTTCAATTTCATTCATAACTTTTCATAGAAAATGTTTCTTGTGAAATTGCACTACTCTGCAACCATATTCATTACAACAATTATGATCTTGAGTCAATCTGAGGCAAGTGTTCGGATCTATTATGACATAGCATTGAGACAATCAACGGACTTTTTTAATCTTCTAAAACCTTTCATGGACTTTGAATTAAAGTTATTTGATTTGAAGTTATGAAATTTTTTTCACTCTCCATCTTAGATAGAAGATATTATTATGTACTTTATTTCAAATCACGTGGGTAGTCAACTAGTCATTAGTATTACTATCTAGGGACCTACCGGTGTTTCTGTATAGTTTTTCGAAAGTCTAAATTGCATTTTAAATGAGGAAATGATTTCTGTATTAATTAAACTTTTTGTATTCTAGGTTCTAACATAACAACTTTATGGCACAAAAGTGGGAAAATCCAAAAAGAATATTATGCCATGATGTCTCTGCAGCATAATGTGAAGCAACATTATAAAGTCACCGGAGAAGGATCTACGAGTCAAGAATGTGAGAGAAAATTTGTTGTGAATGCAATTTCTGGACAATCATTTGAATATGAACCCCAAGCCCGAGTTCCAAAAAACATTTGGGACTCCGTCAAAGATGGCTTCGTTGCTTTCTACAAGTTTACCAGGCCATATGCAACATTTGGTGCAGTTGAGTTAAATCTTTTCTAGAATAAATCTTTAATTTGAACTAACTCGTCTGTCCTAGTTAATTTAATTAATTTCTATGAACCACTATTAAAAGGAATTACTTTGTTTGTTTAGGTAATGGGAGCAACTTCTGTATCTTTCCTTGCCGTGGAAAAATTATCAGAATTATCTCCAGTATTTTTTATTGGCTTGTTGCAGGTGATGTTTCAAATGTGTTGGTTTTTGAAAATTCGGTGATAAAAAAAGCTTTGCCTAGTTTTTTTTTTTATTATAAGCCAAAAGTATAACTTTGCCTAGTAATGTTTCTATTTACTTTCCTTTGACCATTCAACCTAGTTGGGATGATTTATCCTATTGTGATGCCTTTGCCACATCTTAGTCTTTTGATAGAAAAAATGTCTAACTTCTCTATTTGAAAATGTATTTTGCACCTTGATCAATATTTTATTGTATCGATCGTATTCACTTTAGACTATATGGTGGATATATGATTGTCAATAAAAGTTTTACTACACTATCATTTAATATTGCATTCATAATTATCAATGAGTTTACAATATTTTATAAAGAGAGTTTGTTTTTATATAGCAAGAAAGTTTTTATCTTTAGATCATTGAGTGGATTGAGATCCATATACACTTTATCATATCAAGGGTAAATACACTCTTATTTTCTCTTTTTAGAGACAAATTAGATTAAAGAAGCCAGATTCATATCAATAATTAAGTAAAATGCCAAACACATTAAATAATATGACAATTCATAATTGAATATAAGTATAATACTATTGAACACTAAGTGTGTACAAAATTAAATTCTCTCTCTTTTTTTTTCATTATGTGATGTACCAAAACAAAAAAGTGTTTTCTCCTAAAAATGCATAATATTACTTTTTTATAATGCCTCTTCCCCTTAAAAAATGTTTAGCGTTATCCTATGTGTATTAATACTTTCTTTTCTATTTCAGGCTATGGTAGCTGCCTTCTCAAAGATCATTTTTATTTGTGGCTTGAATCAATTGTGTGATGTGGAAATAGACAAGGTATATATAAAACTTATTAATAGAAATAAACAATCCAAATAGGTGATACATGTTTTTATTTATTTATTTAATTTTATTTTGGGCTTCTGGGTTTTCTAGTAATTGAAATTTGATAGTGTAGAATTGTCTACTTTATAAATGGAGTCAATATTGAGGACATTTAGGTACCTATATACAGTAGGTCAATATATACAAGCATATCTATGTTTACATGCACATCTTGAGCTTTGTGTGATGGGTGGTAGGTGCTTGTTGTGGATGCTAGTGGTGGTTGGAGGGAGGCTTGTGTGGGAATCAAATCTTAGTGATTTTCGACTATTTATACTTTAGTTCCCGAAGGGCAAAGGTTTGGGTGATTCAGGCTTGGGTGCTTCGAATAGTTGGTGTTTTAAATGGTTTAGTACAGTCACCTGTTTTTTCTGGGATGTTCTGCTTCGGATGCGGCTTGGGTGGTTATATGTTGTTTCTTTGTATTTTCAGCTTCTTAGGGAGTTATACGAGGATAGGATTATGTAATACTAATACTAGTTCGATTAAGGAGTAGCATTACTTTTACAGTTTATCTATTGCTTTTGGTTCCCCTGTTATATTTGGGTTGAGTATTCCTTTTACTTTTCTTTAATATATTTTTGCCTACCAAAAAAAATAAATGCACGTCTTGAGCGGTTTATTTGATTTTGCCAACAAAACCTTCGTTTAATATAAATTTACAAGAATCCTCATATTTATTGGAGCAATGTTAAGAAAACACATATGGAACCTTTTATATATTACACACTTTGGCGATAGGTTGTTTTATTATTGATATGTGCTAAATGTTTTATTGCAGATAAACAAGTCATATCTTCCATTAGCATCTGAGGAATGGTCCTTCAGAACTGGTCTCATTATTGTTTCATCATCTTTAATTCTGGTACCATATATAGAATTTTCATCTTTTGCAAATTCAATAACCATAATGACTCCCGCTTGATTTTCCTCTAGTCATAAATATAAATTTTGTTTCTATTATTTTTAAGGAAACGATTATCTTGTTCTACTTTTAGTTAAAACGTGATCTTTCTAAAAAATTTCCTTTGTTTATATCCTTTTATTTATGAGACTGCCTTTTGTCCTACCATCAATTTTGTTTTAGTCATTTTGAGAGGAAATCAAAGTTATTTTAGGTGTTTCTAAAGGTTATCAAAGTTCCACGCGATTCTACTTTTCTCTGAAAGTTTGCTGTGATTTTATCAATAAAACAATGATCTTATCCATTTAAACCTCAGGATGCAATGTTTATGTTATTGCATAGTTGTACATAACTCCAATATCTTGGAAAATAAAATCATGCAACATGATATGAGTGGCAATTATTTATGATAGAGTATGATAGCAATCACTTTTTGTGGTGTGCTTTTTCTAATGACATTTTGTTCAAGAAAAACTATTTTATTTTATTTAACTTTTCCAGAAAACAAGATAAAGATTTTTTAGAAGGTAGAATGTGGCTTAATTATCATTTTGTGTGCGTTTGGGGTAAACAACTTAATCTAGTGCTTATTAAATGAACTTTTTTCAAATAAGCTAAAAATAACTTTTTTTTCTTCATAAACTTCTCTGACAAGCTTATTCAAACAAGCTTAAAAGGGCTAATTATATAAATAGTATAAACTATTTCCATAAAATATTTCTAGAAGTTTATTTTTATAAGCTCAAATAAATTCTTTATAAACTCTTTCAGACACATCCTTTATTCTTTTACAGGGTTTAGTATTTGCGTGGATTATTGGTTCATGGCCACTATTTTGGACTCTTTGCATCACTGCATTGCTTGCGGTCGCTAATGATGTTGATGTGAGTTTATTTGAATTGCATTTAAGTTTTTCTTTTATATGTTATTGACAAAGACAAAAAAAATCGAGAATGTTTATAATTAATATATATGTGAGATATTCATGTTAAAGACCAAAAAAAAGAAAGAAAAAAAAAACTTTTATCCTCATTTTAGGGCATACTTATATAATGGTTATTAATTTAATTGTGTTCATATGTATTGCACATTGTGGCAACTTCTCCGAAGCACTTTTCCAAGGTGTTGGCTCATCGGAATTAGTTGTACATAATTTTGTGGTGGTGGATAAGAAGACTAAAATATTTCTAATTTCTCCCCTTTATTATTCCCGTCAAAGTTTGGAGAATAAGCATTAGAGTATGGATATGCGTGCTCATTCACAATTGACTTGTAGTTGAAGACCTTGATATTCCCAAATGTATCGGTCTTGTTCTATATATAGATTGTCCAAACAAAACTCACAAGAACTAACATGTAAAAATTAAATGTAGAAAAGTAAAAATATAATTTAAAAGAAGAAAATAAATCAAATATATACACACACATATATATAACAACAAAAATAAAAAATAAAAAAATCTAAACGAGCTACCTCCTTTGTTATTACTGATATTGACATAATCTAATATCATAATCGATCCTTGGCAATGGCACAAAAAACTTGGTGGGACCACGACAAGTATAATAGATCAATGCAAGTAATAAAAATGATGACCAACTATTACTTTGAGTACCCTTATACTTTAATCAATATAGTTTTGGCTTATAAAAAAACTATGTATATTGGAGCGGGATTCAGGACTTGGAGTTACAATTCATGGTAGAAAGCCTATTCTAGAGTGAGTTTGTGTATAAAATGAGAAAATAAGAGTATACTTACCCTATAATTACACAAGAAGAGTTTATTTCATCAAACAAATACGTCTATACTAATGTAAGATTCGTACATTAGAAATATCAATTGATTCAACTAGTAAGTTACTAACAAAATAAAATAAAAATGTTATATCTATTCTTCTGATACAAACTAAAATTTAATTTTTAATGGTTGTCGACCTCTTGTTAAATTAAATTCACATGTGCTATATATATTCACCCATTTTGTTGGCAATTCGATGTTGGTTCCCCGGACAATTAACCTCATGTCTGTATGATAGATTTTACTCAACGTATGGGCCTGTCACCCCAAATAATAATATGTAGTATGTGGATTTTTAAAGACCCTTGCTCAAACTTTTTAAAAATTCTCATATTTGGAATATTTATTTGATGGTGACTACATTATTGACGGTTTTTATAACTTTGTTGTCTCTTCAAAATATCTAGTTGCCCTTGTTGAGATGGAAGAAATATGGAATGCTTGGAGCGACAAACAATGCAACTAGTATGGGAGTAGTGTCGCCACTTGGATATTTTCTTCACATGCAGGTTTTGCCATACTGAATTATGTTTCTTTTTGTTGAAATACTGAATTGTGCTCTTTAAAGACGTATTGTTGGATGCATTAGCTTATTCACTCATAAGTCATAACAGCTAGTATCAGCAACAACAAATTTTTATACCATGTTTTTAGGTTGACTTAGTTGAATTCATGATAAACTATTTAAAACCACCAGCTATTTGTAGGATGTCATTTTTTTATTAGCAAAAATATATTAATAAGGGAGTACAAGAATACTCTAATTCGTATGCAAGAGCAAAAATAAAACAATAGGCCCTATGTAAATATCATAATGCCTCTAGCATCCTTTAATTACAAAGACCAGTATCACTTGACAAAAGCCTTGTCTCATCCATACATCATCAGTAAACGAAGCAACCAATTTTTAACCATTCTCTATTCGTAGGAAGTATATATTCACTACTAATATGCTTAAAGTCTTATACCAAGAAAGAGTCAAAAGAACAAAAAAGAAGAAAAAAGAAAAAGAAGCGTGAAGCATATTTAATTAGTTAATTATAATAATAGTGTTGGAATTGAGTAAAATTTAAAATTTAAGTATTAATTATAATCAATATTAATTTTTATTTTATTGATAAATTCAAATCTTATAATTGATTTTGAGATATGTCAATATTTTTAGACCCGGTAAAGAGAGAGGATCAAGGTTTTGATATTGAACCGGTATTGGAAATAGATCAAATGATATATATATATATATATATATATGGGTATGTGTTAGAAAAAGATAGTACACATATTGGTTGACAGTGTAAAAAATATTTACACTGTCAGTGTATATCAATTAAATCCATATAACATTATTAGATTCATTAATTTATCACGTTGATAAATATTAACTAAACAAAAAGTATTGTACTAATTTATTAATATTTTTTGTGAACTAATTAATTAATCATGTATAACTTTCTAACATATACTAGTCTCACGTTGAAATGAGTAAAAAAAAAAATGAGGTGGAACTTCTGAACATAAGTTGAAGTTCAACACTTATTCCATGACAATTTCTTATTTATCCCACGTTGGACAAATTAAGACGAATTAAAATGCTGAGTTTTGGTTATAAACTAGGAAGCAAATAATTAGTATCTTGAAAAGTCTTAAATGTTTTTTAATTGTTTTTGTTCTAAAATTAAAAAGAAACTCGACTAGTTGAACCGTGTGATCTGTGACCGGTATAAACTAGCCGGTTGATTGCTTCAAGATATTGGTTTACAGTATTTTACTGGTTTTTGAAAATCTGGTTTCTGAGAGTTGATTAGACTGGTCGAAGGGCTTGTTGCAAATTTCTCCGATATTCCAACTCAGTCTGATTCTAAAAATTACGAAATATGTAAACAAATATGAGGTGAATATCTCATCAAAAAAATATGAGGTGAATATGAAAAATGTGTGAACAATATGCAAAATATAGTAGACTTTTTCTTAAAAAAATAAGGGAACTAAGGGTCTGTTTCCTTTATTTTTCAGTTTATTGTTTTCAGAAATAATTATAAAACTGTCACTTTATTTCATTTTATTGTTTTCACTGTTTTCTGTATAAATATTTGACAACAAAAAAAGAATGAAAATAATGTAATAGTTTAGTAATTATTTTTTTAAAACAAAAAATGAAAACAAGAATCTGGAAACAAAATAAACAGGACCTAAATAAGTTACAAATGAAGCATATGACATACTTGTCTAGCAAGTTATTGTCGCTTATAAGCAAGGTTGTTAAAATCGAGCTCTTACATAAGATTGCGAGGGGAGGAGAGATATGTAAAACATGAATCGTAAGATTTTACTACAAGACATACATAGTCCCGTGTAGGTGGCCCAAGTGGCCAAGGGACATAAAGGAAGGAGTTACATGGGAAGGGTTCGATCCCCCCCTCCCCAACCCTCTAACAACTAACTCTCTAACAATTAACCATTTGGTCTATAAAAAAAAAAAAACATTCATATATATATATATTCATATAAAATAAATAAAGAATGAGAATATTCATCCCCATATTTTATTGTAGAAAACAATGAAAGATATTATCAATTCTAAAGGCATTTTTAATAGAAAATTTCAAACCCATTATACTAATTTATATACATGCACTGTACCAAATGGGCAATAATACAAATGAATGACTTAGCTTTTCACGTGATTTCATTCCAAGGCCTATGTTAATTATTTTGCTATAATTTTTTAACCAAAGATCACAATAGGCAATTCTTAATCTACTGTGGTACTCCACGTGTGGTATATATAATAACATAGTATTATAAATATAATAAGTAATAACATAGTGATCGCATCAACAATTGAGTACCACTCCATGCACCTACTGTTACTACTACTAGGCTAGCTACTACCTTCTTCCTGTCACAGCAAGGACGTGTCGCAGCAAGGAATCTGATGGACGTGTCACAGGCTTGCCGCTTGCAGCAAAGAAACAAGACCAATTTGAGATGCACGTGGCAAATAGCAGATTTCATTGGTTGCAAACAAATTTCTCACATAAACGTAAAACACGTCCGATTCCACGTGTTTACGTCTTTCCTCGACGATTCCACCTCGAGGCGCCTTTTACGAGTTTTGTTAGGTTTTGTTTGTGAGTATTATTTTGGAGGGAAAGCAAGGGAAATGAAAAGTTTGTGAGAATTTCTTTCTTGTTTGTGAGTTTAAAAATTTAGAGTTGAAGATTTTAGAAAACCCCCCAAAACCCCTCCTAAGCCCACTTTTTTGGTTTACCCCAATTTGGGGTTTTTTTTGGGAAAAATAATTAAACTACTAATTTACCCTCTCAGTCTTTACTAATTTGTATTAATATTTTTTTTGAATGGTGTATTAATATTATTTAAAAAATATTAGTTATGTTAATTTTCTAAAATAAGGGTAACATTGTAAAAATATGTTATAAACCCCCCCATTTACTTTCGCTCATACAATATGTACTCACACACAATGGGAGGGATAATACTCTCTTTCCCCTTCCCTCTCCTCCCTCCTCCCTCCTCTTTCCTTCCCCTTTGATCTCCTCTCTTTCCTTCCCCTCCAAACTCACAAATAAAGACAGTCTTTGTTTGTGAGTCTTGTTTAGGAGAGGAAGTAAGGGAAATGGAAAGTTTATGAGAACCTCTCCCTTATTTCTGAGTGTAAAAAATTGGAGGGGAAGTTTTTGAGGATTTTAGAAAACCTTTCAAACCCCTCCTCACCTCAATTTTTTTTGGGGGGGGGGGGGGGGGGGGGGGGTTTACCCCAATTTTTAGAGGAAAAAGTTTTTTTTTTTTTTTTGCATTAGTATTATTATTATTTTTTTGAAAGGTGCCTTAATATTATTTAAAAAATATTACTTATGTTAATTTTCTAAAATAAAGGTAAAATTGTAAAAGTATGTTATAAACCCTCCATTTACTTCCCCTCATATAATATGCACTCACAAACAAGGTGAGGGATAATACTTTCATTCCCCTCCCCTCCCTCTCCTTTCCTTCCCCTTTGATCTCCTCCCTTTCCTTTCCCTCAAAACTCACAAACAAAGCCTTAATGATCGAGATCGGTAGTGCGGTGAAAAATCGTGACATCGTTCCCTGCGGTCCGAACCCGGTGCCGCATTAGGTTAGGGAGCTGGGCTTTTTTCGCTCCTCTTACATTCGTTCGAGCTGCAACTTTCATCACGAAAGACGCTTTCCCAGTATCTATTCAATTCGGACTTCATGCTCACTTCAGAAATGAAGCTAATAAAGCCTAAAGCTGAGCGAACACGAGTATAATCGCGATTTTGCCAACCTAGCCTATAAGTACTTTTTTTTTTTTTTTTTTTGTTAAGCAAAGAAGTATATTGACAAGAATATAAGGGGTACTCTAACCCATATACAAGGACAAGGAAATTACTTGAATGAAGTCATTAGAGGCATGCGAACTAAGCAGAAGAAATTATGAGTAATGTGAAGTAGAGCTCATAATTTTGTCCTCAAATTTTGTTGACGAGGTTTTACAACTTTATCCTTGAAAGTTGAATTCACCGAGGGTTTGCAACTTTGTCCTTAAAGGATGCATTAAAGATGTTTTATAATGTACCCATGCAAAAGTTGTATTGTAATGTGTTTATAGTAGAATAAATCCCTTCTTATCTTGTGCTGAAACATGTTTATTTTGTAAGTGATTAGTATGACGCTCCAAATTACTAACATTTATGAAAGTATATGTAAAAGGGATGGGATATTCCTCAACAAATAGTGTTGTTGTAGTGTTGATAATTAACAACCATTGTGTTTCACAAGTTTGTCTTAGTTTCTTACCTTACGAATCTACCTTCCATGGAATCCTAACGTTTTCTTGTTGCTAATACATGTCAAAATGTCCAGACCCATGTGTTCAAGAGGCCAGCTACCTTTCCAAGACAACTGATTTTTTGTATGGCAATCATTACTCTTTTCGCTTTAGTTCTAGGATTGTGCAAGGTAAAAACTTTTAATTTTAAAAATAAGCTTTTGTTTTTCGAAATCAAACTTTAGATGTGTTCCTATTGAAAATCTTTTGCTATATTTTATATAGGATTTACCTGACGTGGAAGGTGATGAAAAATTTGGCATCCAATCTTTCTCAATACGTTTGGGTCAGAAGCAGGTATATTCCTCTCATTCATTCAATAATTCAATAGTTGTACTTTAATATAACTTTGGTCATACCTAATTAATCGTTGTCAGGTATTTTGGAATTGTATTTCATTTCTTCAAATGATTTATGGAGTTGCCATTGTGGCGGGAGCAACATCTCCTTTCCCGTGGAGCAAAACTTTCACGGTAATGTGCATTTAAAATATATTATAGTTATGTACGTGCACTATCCTTTCTTCCTCGTAAGTATGTAGTTGTTATTATTTTGTGCTGGGGGATGGAGAATATGAGTGTGATTTTAATTAACACAGTTTTTGAAATTGTCACTTTCAAATAAGAGTTTATCTGCAATCCTATTTATAATCCCCTTCCTTCTTATGCTGCATCTTTATTGTATAGTGGTGGTTGGTAACCTGATATCATCAAATTTAGCAATTGTTTGTTTTCCCTCGTCTTCTGGAGTTCTGAATTAATTAGGGTGTTACACATTTTCATTAATATTATATCAGCTTGTGATATAACATATGCCTGTGCTAAAGTTAGGAAATGTCTTCCTATGAAAGCAATATCTTTGTTAAATTATATATAGACTATCCCGACTTAACATATAAAGTATGCTCTTGATATCAGTCTCAAAGATAAAATGGCTTTTTTTTTTAATTTCGATAAGTAATCATTTTATTCAAAAATATCTAGCTATAGCATCACAATTGATCACTCTCCCCACCTTCTAGGAGGGGTTGAAGAGGACCAAATTATCATTAACTTACAGCTAGACGAGGAAAGTATACCACTGTTCATAGCGCAATACATCACAACAAGATTACAAAGTTTAATACACCCTGGGCCTAATCAACACCCTGACCTATTTTACCATTACAAACAAAAAGCCAAACACCTTGACCATAACAGAGAAACACTTCCTATTGCCATACTACAGCAAGTCAGTAACACAGAAGCAAAACACCAAAAACAAAGTCCAGAATTATATATAAGGTAAAAACTCCTAAACCAGGTCCTGCATAGCATCATCTTGCACCTTCATTACGACAATCTTCTCATCGCATCAGTACCAGTCCCCATAAGGAAAACATCAACTCAGCTATGTGCTCATTTATTTCTCCATCTGTGCTTGCTGTTCTGTTCCATATTGTAACACCATCATGTCCGTAGTGATCATTTGGCCTCCATATAGAACTGAAACACTGCATAAACTTCTGCATTCAACTTTGTCTCCTTTTCATTGCATTGAAATCTTCGATGCCTATCAACACCTTTTCATTGTTCCCCATTAATCACAGCAGCTATACTGTCTTGCAGCCTTGGCCTAACAGCATAAGCATAACCTCAGTACTTATCAGCAGATCAACCCCAAGTTGTATCAGTTCCACAGAATCTAATCAGCCTCAAATCTAGATCATTATATCATCATAAAATGCTGTCTTTGGCTTCCTGTTACCGTTTGCACTTATATTCCTAGAAATTCATTTTTATCATTTTTGCAAAGTTTGAAATTCATTCTAACATTTTTTTTTAACAAAAAAGATTCATTCCAACATTCAATTTTATAGGTTCTGGGACACTCCATTCTTGCTTCAGTCCTCTGGTATCATGCCAAATCTGTAGATTTGAAGAGCAAGGCTGCCCTACAAGCCTTCTATATGTTCACCTGGAAGGTACTACCTAATTTATCAATTATTTATCATTTGTAAATTTGATTTTTAAGGTTAATACGTAATTTTCTTAATAATGAACTTGGACAATAACACAATTATTGAAAAGAAATAGCTATATGATTACGTTCCCTTTGTGTTGAGAAATAATACTTTTTTTATATATATTTCTAATGGCTTCCATTTGAAATGTTGCAGTACATTAGATACAATGAAATTCAACTTGAAAAAAAAAATTTGTGTTTCTATGTAGAATTATTATGTCATAATCAAATTCACATAACATGTCATTCTTTTCATACATGTGTTTATAGTTTTCATTTGGATGCAACATAGATAGAAGAGATCAACTCAGTTCCCTTACAGACCTCCACTTTTTAGAGCTCAGTGGTACTTACCTACTTAAATGGCCAAAGTAAAAAAGATGGGTGGTGGTGGTGATCATTGTATTTTGATCATTAAAAGTAAAACAAAAGCTGGTGTATCCTTGAAAATTGATGATCTATTTTTATCTCGGGAAAAATTCAACACTGTTCAAAGCTAGCGCAAGGCATACAAAGACTTAATACAATAAAGTCCAAATCAATTTTGATGTTACTAAAGACAATACATTTGTAACATTTCTCACAAACAAATTGTGCTTTGTAAGGATACAATCCAACAAAACTTGCCATGAGAAGGGAAGCACTTTGGAGGAGCTTAACTTTTCCAAAAGTGTCTAAAAATAATCAGATCTAAAGAAGACAACATGTAGTTGTTGCTATTTAAATAGTTATATATAGAAAAGAATATGTAGAATATATAGTAAAAGAACCAGAAGTAGCACGAGACCAAACCCGCTCATCTCCTCTACCATTAATTAAGTTAGCTGAATGCATCAAATTAGTCAAATTAAGGTAGAGAACTAGACATCATTCTCCCTTGAACAAAGAGTCCTCTATTTTGAAATCCATAGCCATCTATCATCCTTCCATTCATCCATATCAGAAATCAACATATGAAAATAATCTAGGAAAAATATCCTTAAGACTAACATCCTCAATCCACACATCATCCCAGAACATGATATAATTACCTTCACCTAATCTCTTCTTCATTCCCCTTTGAAACTAACCAATGTTACATATGTCTCTCCACCAACAAGTCAAATTTCTTGGGTTCCAACTCCTGCTTAAGCCAAGGGAAGTGAAACAATCATTCTCGTATTTTGATCTTAACACGGAACGCAAAAAAGCTTTTGGTTCCTTCAATAGTCTCCATCTCCATTTTGCTAAAAGACTTCAATTAAACCATTCAAGACTCTTAATTCCCAATCCACCGTCAGTTTTCGACCTACATACATCTGTCCAACTAACCTAGGCTATCTTCCTCCTCTCCTCACCACCTCTGCACACAAAAAAAAAAAAAAAAATTCTCTAAATTTGAGAAAGAATATTAGCTAACTTTTTGGCAATTTGGCATCTTGAGAAAATAAATTAGGAGACTAAACAACATTGACTTAACAAGAGTAATCCTTCCTCCCAAGTCCCAATGATAGAGACTTACTTTTCTAAGCCGAGAGTCTTCACCTCATAGTATCAATATATGACTGGCTACCATGTTTGGAGTTTTCTAGGTTTGCCCCCAACAAGGAGGCCTAAACATTTAAAAGGTAAATAACCCACTTTACAATTAAGAAACTCTGCAGCAGAAGATAGAAATTCATCGCCACCACTAATCCCTATTAAGCTTATGAAAATTAATTTTCATTCCTGAAACTAACTCAAAACATCTTAGGACTGTTTTTAAAGTCCATAGGTTTTGTGAGGTTGCATTCCCAACTAATAAAGTATCATTTGTGTATTGTAAATGTAAGATTTCAACCTGTGATCTTTTTCAATATTAAGCCAGAAACTTATTAACAACAACAAAATTTCGTAGAAGACCACTTAGACCCTCTGCCAAAATCAAAAGAAGGAAAAGAGCTAATGGATCTCCCTGCCCAAGACCCTTATGTAACTACTCTTCATCAGTCGGACTTCCATAAACTAGATGGAAAGATGCAAGCTCTAATCCAGTTATGATCCAGGATTTCCATTTATCATTAAAACCAAGTCTCCACATCATATAACCAAGAAAATTAAACCCCAATCAACCGAATTATAAGATTTTTCAAAATCCACTTTTAAAATTATTCTATCATTCCCACATTTTTTTGCCGAATATACAACCTCATTAATTATAATAGCACCACCTAGTATTTGAATATTTGGTATAAATGTTGATTGGTTGTTAGAATTTTTTTTAATTCAAAGCACTTCTTAATCTTCTAGCCAACAACTTTAAAATAATATTGTTACAAACAACCAATAAGAGAGATAGGGTGGAAATCACTAACCTTATGAGGATTCAGAGATTTAGGAATAAGGGCGATAAAAGATGAAGTAAAATCCCTGGACACAGTTTATAAGCATTATCCTAATTTTTTTGCAACATGCTCCATGCATACATCACTTTTGAGTAATTCCCATAGCCTCTATAAAACTAAAGTTGAACCCATTCGGACGAAGGCTGTTGTTCCCTTCAGGACTCCAAACAACTTTAAGATCTTCCAAATAAATAGGTTTGAAATCCTATCATTCTCCTCATTCGACAGTTTCTTAAATGGTATACCATCCAGCACTATGCACAACCAATTTACTGTTGGGTGATATTGGCAAGTGCACCAAATTATGACAAGTAATAGTGTGTGAGTGAGTTATCGTTTCCAACGAGGATTAAGATCAACTACCAACACATCCAACTAGACTACTATCTAAACGAATATTTGGAAGGAATGGAGGTCAATATGAAATACCGAACTAAACAAGTGTTAAAAAAAACAAAGTAAAAGACTCAAGTTCTTTTTGGATTTTTGACAAACACTTAGTATGCGTAAAAAGGGTGTTAATGCAAGAATGCTAAAATGTTGTGGTTAGGTTCATTAAACTTCATTCCCCTGCAATGAAATGACTAATAACATAGTTGCTACTTCAATTATGACAAGAAATCCTATAGATTACTCAAATTTTAATCCCTTAGATGATAAGAGCCTAAATCCCCAAGTTAAACCATAATCCCTTAGGAGGCTTAATTAGTGAATTTTCATGAAGATCGAGGATTATAAGATTACTAATAAACCCAAATCCATCCTGATACAAGGGTTACTAGGTGAATGATTTCAAATCTAGTTCTAATATGAACTTTCCAATTACTTACCAAAATATAAATCCAGTCATGGATGATCAAGCCATGATAAGCATTAAGCAGAGAAATCAAAAACTCAGAGAGAAGTAGAAAATATGTTACGGAATCAAGTCAGATACATTGAGAAATCAGATTCGACTACATCTAACCCTAACAATGGGGAGTTTAGCTACTCATAGTCATAGAGATAGCAAAAGAAAAAGAAATAAAGAGAAGGGATGAAGGAAAATCCATGAATTGTGTCCTCTAGCTCCAGCAGTTCCAAGTACAGAAAAAACTCCTCCTTTTAGGGTAAAATGCATCCTTGGAACTTTCTGAATGCCCATGACTTTGGACAAAAATGAAATTTATGGTCCATGCGTCATCAGTAATTGGGGACCCTGAGTGCCATTCAACTTGCGCTGAGTGCCATCCAACTTGAGCTGAGCCACATCGCTCCAGAATGTAACAATATTCTCTAGCACCTTCAGGATGAGCGCGGATAATAGCGGCACAGCGCCATTTTGTAGATTTAGGCTATCAATTGGGCTTCTGCTTCTTGCATCAATCTACACAAAAACACACCAAAAGCATCACCAACCAACCCAAAACAACAAATAAACAATAAATCCTAATGACTCAATAAAAACACATAAACATTGGATAAAACAACCTCTTAACATTAAAAGAGCAATAGTCTACCTAAAATACACACCTAAAAAGTACGCATGTTGTGGCTAGTGTCATTGATATGGTACGATGAATAGAGGAGGGGGAAAGTGGGAGAGGGGGACAGCCTCCCACAATAGAGTTTTAGATGAAAGTAAATTATCATGATTCTTTAATAAATAAAAAATACAAGTAACATGGGAAAAAAAATATTTACATCGGATATATAGTGTATAACATATATGTTTGACCAAGAAAATACTCTTTGACCAAGTCAAACTCAACTAAAACTAACTATGCTGATGTGTCATAATGAATGCAATATATTGGTTCCTTAAGTGGTGCACAGTTGCACGAGTTTTTTTCTGGTGCAACTTAGACAAAACCTTACTTCATATAATAACCGAGCAAATTGGTTATTCCCTACATCTTTCACTTCTTCAACACCCTCATCACCTTCTCTAATCCACCTTGACCGCAAAATTGAATAATTGGTAGTTTATTTTGTTGTCAATGACATTTTCTTGGTGCTGATGACAATCGTCTTGTGGCAGCTATTTTATGCAGAGTACTTCCTCGTACCTTTATTTAGATGAGGATGCAGTTGGCCAGTTGCATTGTTGCTGACTAAAGAAATGTGCTGCCTTCATCACATGCCAGCTTTTGTTTGTACTATTAGTTTAAATCTATAAAATTATTAAATAAAAATTTATTTACGTAGAGTTTGAGTTTGGAATTTGCAGTTTCTTCCATTGTTTTGGTGTATATTCAATGCATTCTAAAGATTTGACATGGTTGAAAATTTATTGAGAATAAAGTGTGGAGTTAATAATTATTGAAAGCTAATTAATTATCATTGATGTTTGACATTTTAAATCATATACTAAAATTTAAGAGTGATGGCCCAAATTGGTCTCTCAAAAATTTTGAGGACCCACTTTTAATCCCAAAAAAAATAAATTAACTATTTAGACCTTCAAATTTTCAAACGCGGGACACATTAGTCCATAGATTTAGTTCTGCCGTTCACTTATTTGTCTACGTGTCCAATTAATCATCCTACTTGGCCCGTTAGTCGTCTTGCGTGACTTATGACGAATTTCCTATGTGGAAAACGAATAAAAAGTGAAAATGTGTACAATTTTAAAATTTAGAAACCTGGAAATTTTGAACTTTTTTTTTCCCATTTTCATTAATTTTTCACGCTGGAAATTTGTCATAGGCCACACAAGACCGTTGGCCAAGTATGATGGTTAATGGGACACGTAGGCAAGTAAATAGACGTCGAAACTAAATATAGGTACTAATGTATCCCACATCTGAAAATTTGAGGACTAAATGATTAAATTTTTTTTTTTCAGGGACTAAAAGTATTCCCCAAAATTTTTCAGGGACTAATTTGGGCCTTCACTCAAAATTTAATAGAATCCATATTTGAGATTTATTACAGAATAATATGCTTTTTAAATAACATTAAATACAATATTGTATACGTTATTTTTTATAAATGTTAAGCTTTAAAAATATTTGATTTCTTATACAATAAGAAAGGGTAATTTTTTTTTTAAAAGCCAAGAGAAAATATATTAATACAAGTTTGAGTATAAGCTATACTCAATCACAAAAACAAATAGAGTCAAAACAAGCTTTCCAAAAGCAAAGCTCCCTCATCCCAGCTTATATAAGTATTGTATGGCCTCATAATTGGAATTAATGAATGAAGAAATTAGTCCCATTCCCTCTCTTGTTATCTTCTTAGGAGGCTTTCTGCCCTCGAAGCAGAGTTATCTTTCCCAATCCCTCACTTATCACTTCCCTCTCATCTCCTCCATAACCCTATTCCTAATATTGGTACTTTCATCGAGCCTACTCCCTTCCGCATTCCACCCATGGCTATTTCTGTTTTTGATAGCACAAAAAATGCCTACTGGTAGGTACTTTGCACCAAGATACACTTCAAGGAGCACGACACACCAGAGGAACAAAGGTAACAGCGGCTGTGATGGCACTGATAGGCCATCCACTCACATGGTGGCTCTGGTGGTACCCTCGTCATCCACAGACGAATTGGGGACTGTTCACCACCGCCTTTCTTTGCCGTTTTGTGTAACATCCCTGGCTGCTATATGGATTGACAACTGTTCCCACAAACCAACACAGATCTTTTCAACTTACTTTGTCCTCACTAACACGCTTTCTAGGAAAACTTCCCAAGAGGTCATCCATCCCAGAATTGCCCCACGCTTAACTTCTTAAGTGACGGGCTCCCGAAAAGAAGATGCATCTTGTTGATGTGGGTAGTATCAATCAATTCTTATAAGCCATCCTAAGTTGTATAGTCCCATTCCTATACAGTCCCAGGATCCCTCTCATTCCAGTGTGTAATCGGTTCATTCAAGTCCCTCTGCCTACAAGCCTGTCAGGAGCCGCTCTTTGTCGTGCCTTTTTGCACCGGTGACCACTCCATGCCCTCGTCAGCCCCAAGTGTCACATGCCCACTAGCTTCCGCTTGGTTCATCCCTGGACCACACCGTCATTGAGGTCGTCACGGATCTGGTTCCACTTCCTCCTAGCACCCTTGCACCTGAACCTTCATTTGATTATGAATCGTGGACCTCATGGCGGAAAGACCAACACCACGATGATAGTATTGATGCTTTGTTCCCTTCTGCAGCCACCGTGTCGTTTCCAGAAAAGACGGCTATGAAAACCATCTCTTCAACGCCACCACCACAAGTCGTTTTTCTATTTGACCCGGGCAGTCGCGGTAGTCTGGTGGCGATAGGGGTTGGGGGTGGGCGCGTACCACCTCCGAAACCGCGCAGATCTGACACGCCCGCGGAGGGGGATGGGCCACTCGCTGCTGAGATTCTGGGCCCCCAAACAACGAAGACGGCTGTCCACGGTGAGTGGGTACTACCACCGGAGTCGGATGCGGCCATGGAGGAGGGTGGGTCGAATTACGGCCTGGGCGAGCTGCAGTTGCTAGAAGCGGCTGAGGAATAACATGTAGGTTGGAGGAAGATAGAGGCTAGGGCAGGAGGGCCATTACATTAATTTGGTCAAGCATTTGACCTATTGGGCCAGGCCCAATTTGTTGTAAAGAAGCTGTGGGTTAGCATAAGGGTTGTTGAGTGTGCATGGGTTGCTCAGATTTCATTTAGTATGGGTTTTTCAATATTGGCCACAATTATTAATTCTTCCACAACCTAAACAGCAACATATGTTTAGCTTTTCGGTGAGCATTGGTAAATGGCAACAATGGGACCCCAGTGGACATTTGGCTATGTCTACAGCTATTAGTTCATCCCAGTTCAAGCAGTGGGACCCAGGGAAATTTGTTTCAAGGTCAATTTTTACAACCTTGAGGACAAGGTTGATCTTGATGGGCTGGTTATTGGTATGATCCTAGAGGCCCATGACTCGGTTAATTCTAGAAGGATCTATTATATGTTAGTTAGTTTGTTATAGTTGGGATAATTAGTGAGTGTGTTATGGTGTAGCTGCCTTATTGTGTGCATGCACCTGCTCTATATAAACATTGTATGGCCTCATGATTGGAATTAATGAATGAAGAAATTAGTCCCTTCCCTCTCTTGTTATCTTCTTAGGAGGCTCTCTACCTTCGAAACAGAGTTATATTGTTCCAATTCCCTCACTGATCACTTCCCCCACATCTCCTCCATAACCCCATTCCTAACAGACCATAAAAATGAATAATTGCTAATTTATCTTGTTGCCAGTGACATTTTTAATTTCTTAAATGACAATTTTCTTGTGGCAGCTATTTGGTGCAAAGTACTTCCTTGTACCTTTATTTAGATGAGGATGCAGTTGCATTGTTGTTGACTAAAGAAATGTGCTGCCTTCACCACATGCCAGCTTTATGTCTGTACTATTAGTTTAAAGGACAAAACTTAGGTACAGTACCAGAGGTTCTTGTGATATTGTTCCCTTATCATAACCTGACACCTGGAATATATTATCCAGGTCAATAATATCCTGTTATTGAAAATTTAACAGCGTTACCCATTGTCCCGTTAACGTGTTTTTGTATTCTCGTTCCCTCTGCTTCCAAAAGCATGTCCTCTTTTCTCTTTCTGGCGGCACCTTGCCATTAAACCTCGCGAAACGTGCGTGCAAAAATCTATCTCCCCACATGTTTTTGATCCCTATATTGCACAAGAAAATTCCTCTTCTCTTCTCTAACTTTTCATCTTTCCATCAATTTTGAATCCTGGGTTTCTAATGGAATGGTTTTATCATTTGTTGGTTCTTCCTTCACTGAGGAATTCAAGGTTTCTGGGTCTTTGCACAGAAAGTGTTTGATGAAAGCATGCCACATTTCTTCTTCCTCACCTGGTTAATATTTGTATACACCCAAATAGTAATTCTAAGTCACATGGATTCTAATTCACATGGATTGCCCTCCAAAACTCATTTTGTATTTGCTTTCTGTAAATATTGTTTGTTCAGCTTATTTACTTGTTCATAAAGAACGCCACTTGCAATGTACCTGGCTGAATTTGGACAAAGCATAACTCATTGAACATTCAGTTTTCTTGTGGTTTCAATTTTATATAGAGAATCAAATTCTTAATTCTTGGACTTGTATTGTATAACTAATTGGAATAGACTATAGATATAAAATTTCTAATGCATCATGCGGTGGAAGCAAATGTGTATGATTACAAGATATCTCCATGTTGCTTTTCAGGTCATATATCTCTTATTCTTTTTTTATCAAAAGTTTACATTTAAATTTTTTTTATTAGTGTTGAACTACTTTATAATTTTGGACTTTTTAGGATTATTGATTTTGGTCTTGAATTGGCTCTCAGGAACCATATGATATGATATTAAGTGAAGATCAAATGACATAGTTGCTTCCTTCCTTGTTGCAAGTTGCATGTGGAAGTGGAACAAGAAATACACTTTCTGAATTTGTTCAGATGAAGACAAAGACCAAGACAAGTCTACGGACATGTATTTGCTGCTTTATAGTCAAATGTAAATCAAATGTAAACATTATGTATAGTGTTGATTTCTAGTCAAATGTAAACCAAATGTACTTATATTATTGCTTTCTAATGTAAAGTTGGGTGTTGTCTTCAAATTTAATGTATTTCCTTTATTTATATTAGAAGGCTAACAATGTTGCAGAACACATTTCAAATCTTTAAAAAATGCAACCCTGCAAAGCAGTTTTGAACTGATAATGAGTGGTTGATAATGATGCCTTATTGCCACACAAGGAGCAAAAGTATAGCGAATTTGACATGCTCTAACTTCAAGTGATGTCGCAACTCCATTTTTTTGAACTTATTGCCACACAATCTAAGCTTGTTTAGGAGAAAAAGCAAGACTTGTATATATGTCATGTCACGACAATAAAAACTTATTTGAATGGAAGGAGAAATATGCATGACTAATTTATCATCATACTAATTTAGAATAGATAACGAGGACAACTACCATCGACTGATCCATCTTCGGTGGGAGGAAGGAAACATTGCAATGCTTTGGTCATCAAACAACTAAATGCTTTCTATTCCAAGACAAAAAATATCTCCAATATTTGAGGCCCAATATTTGGAAAAACCCAAGTCCCACATTAACTAGAGATAGTGTCTAATAAGAGCTTATAAGTAGAGGGCAATCCTCATCCCTTGAGCTAGCTTTTAGGATTGAGTTAGACCCAAAATCTAATATCTTATCAGAGCTATCCTAGATCCTAGATCCATTGTTGGGCCACCCACCCAAGAGGATAAGGTTTTGGAACAGACAGGGAACTAGGAGATGACAACACGTTAACGGAACAGTGGGTAACCTGTTAAATTTTTAACAAAGTGTTATTGACGTGAAAAATAAATCCATGTGTCAGGTTATGATAGGGGAACAGTACCACAAGCAGCTGTGGTACTGTATGTAAGTTTTATCCTAGTTTAAATTGATAAAAATATTAAATGAAAATTTATTTACGTAGAGATTGAGTTTGGAATTTGCAGTTTGTTCCATTGGTTTGGTGTATTCAATGCTTTCTAAATATTTGACATGGTCGAAAATTATTGAGAGAAAAGTGTGGAGTTAATAATTATTGAAAGCTAATTAATTATCATTTATGTTGGACATTTTAAATCATATACTAAAATTTAATTGTAGACGTTTGTTTTTTAAATGTTAAGTTATAAATGTTTGATTTCTTATACAAGAAGAAAGACTAATTATTTAATACTCAATGTATAACTCTTTGATTCGACTCCAATAAAATGAACTATTATTCTAAACTATGAAAGCAAGAGCGTGTATATTCTTACATACTCACTTTACATTTAAACTCACTTCTAAAGAATTTTTTCGGATCCAAATTATATATATATACATATAGGGAGGGGATCCACTTCCTCCAAGAGTAAGTTTAGAGTATTACTCCCCATCCTAATCCTTTATTTTGAAACCAATGGCTGAGATTATATCATTCAAGTCCCCCACGTGACCCTTCCGGTACCTTCTTTGATTTTTACCGGTTGCCTCGAGTACCCATTTCTTCTTCTTCTTCCTATCAACACTTGCGCACTTAAAACTTCACCCAGTCCTTGCTGTCAACGCCCACACCATAATGCCATCACCCACACTTTAAACTTCTTTGAGACAATTGATAAAATAATATTGAGTGCAATAAGTCAATAACACATAACCAACTTGGCAAGTTCAAGAGTAAATTATATAGAACTGTTAGAACAATATGCAAATCTTTGCCACAACTTAGAATTCCAAATAATGTTTACCTATTACGAGCCTTACCCATTCTCATTCTAGAGCATTTTTTACTTGCCAAGTAACTAAGAATTCCAGATAATAAATTCAAATTGTTATATTGGAGCCTATCATCCAGACGAACAAAGCACCTCAAAATTGATTCTGTTTTGCAATTTTACTTTTATCATTGTTTTAATCACCAGATTCAAACTTCATAAACAGAGTAAGAACAGGGGAGGCTATGGGTGATGTCGGCATGGAGAGGGCACGACGGCGCGGAGGGAGACAACAATGCGTAAGAATTGGACAGCCGCACAATGTCGGTGATGCCATCACGATGTGGGCGATGGAGGCATTAACTGGGTAAAGTTTTAATTAAGTGCAAGTATTGATAGGAAGAAGAAGAAAATGATACTTGACACAGCTCAGTCAAGCACCTCCAGCGGCTTCAGTAAATGCCGCCACCTCGAGCTCAGTAGCAGCTAATAGCAGAACCTTGAGAAATCGAATGGTTTTCCTTGAGAAACAAGTTGATGGATATGGAGCTCAGTGCCGACATTAATGGCGGACTTGAAGCTTTCTTGGTGGAGACCCACTACGCTTCCATGGATGTGCGACGGCCACCGCAGAGGGAGAAGACTATGGAACGCGACGACCACGGCTGAGGGAAAAGATGATGTACGACGGCGTGATAGGTGGTGTGTTGCATCCCCCTGTATCCTACATGGTTGCTCGAAGAAGATATTGGAGGCTTGTGAAAGGGAGGAATGAATGAGAATAGTGAACAGTGGCTGTCACATGAGTTTTTAAGTGATCAAATCTAGACCGTAAGATATGAGTAAAAATGAATGGACAGGATCGGGAGTAATATTTTAAAGTTACTCTTAGAGTAACTTGATCCCTTCCCATATATATATATATATATATATGGGATATATATAGATATATATATATGGGATATATATAGATATATATATATATATATATTATATATGTATATTAAACACAGGGGTTTGATTTTACCACCCCATAAATTACTATTACCACCTCCCATATCCCTCTAACTTTCTTTTATTCCCTAAATACCCTTATTAACCCTACCAATATTTCCTTTGCCCATCGAACACACCCCATTCTCCATTGTATTATTCTATTATTCTCCCTCATTTTCCTCATCCCACCTTTCATCACGCAACACTCCACACTTCAAGATTTACATATATTTTTGCATCTCCAGCCAGGTGAACGTAGTTGACACAAGGGTGATATATACTTCTTCCTCTTAATTTCTGATTTGATTTATGACTTTTTTTTTTAAAAAAAAATGGTTTCACTTACGGAAACTAATTTCCGTAGGTATGTCATTTGTTAACCCTTATGTAATTGATATAATTAAGTTACCTTGATTATTATAATTATGTATTTTTTCAAAAATTTTAAACAATACCACTTTTGTAAGTTAAAAAAATGGAAAGCTTATCTTTGTCACCTCTATGTCGTTGTCGTGGTGGCTGGCTGGTTGGTTTGGAAGAGGAATCAGTGAGAAGTAGAAGGAGGTGAGAGTTTAAAATGAAGAAGTCGGGTGGGAGTGGTTTACTGGTTAAAGAGTTGTGTGAGTAGGTGAGGGGTTAGGGGTAATATGGGTAAAACAGGAGAAAAAATTAAAGAGAGAGGTGGGAATAGTAATTTATGGGGTGGGAATAACAAAACCCTCAAACATACACACTAGATCCAATTTTCAAAACGTTTTGGTCAGCAACTCAGAGATACAATGGCACGACCCAAACCAAATAATACAACAAAGCTAGTTGAACAAACATGAAAACTAAGGCAATTTGTTTTTGGACTAGAAATCTTGTATCTCATTTACTTTTCTCTCTTCCCGTTCCATTTTAGGCATTGATTTTAATATCCCATCAATTAGTCCCGACATTTATTTTAATTTGTTCCCCAAAATACTGCTCTCACCCCATTTCTTCTTCTTCATCATCTCCCACACCCTTCCCCTTCCTCTTCCTCTTCCTCTTCCTCTTCCTCTTCCTCTTCCTCTTCCTCTCTGTAACACCCCCTTGGCACTACATGTTGAAATAAATAAACGGAAAATACAAACGCTGATTGCTTTCGGAAAATATAATTGTTTCTATTTCTTAACTTAACTTGAAATTAGTTGTAAATTTTTTTTTTCTTTCCTTGTCTGATATAAACCAAACATCAATATCTACATATATATGCATCATTAACATTTTTACTGCAAGACCTTTATAATTACAGGTCATTTACTAAAGTCATAGCATAAGAAAATAAACATAAACTAAAACTGTAAAGCAGTGGTAGTCTGGAACCACGAAATAAAAAAGATGGCTCTCAGTAGCCAAGATATAAAGACTGTGAAAATACCACTACTCCCCAAAATGTAAACCCAAAAACATTCTACAGCTGGTCACATCTAATGAAAATCATTGGGAAGACCTCCATGGTCCTCCCCGGCCGCAGGAGTATCCGGCGAGGATACATCCGCCTCTACGTCAACCTCTGGAACGACGCCGTCTACATGAGGATGATACTCGAGTACCTCCTCCTGGTCCTCCATGGGATCCTCCTCCATCCCCTCGTCCTCCTCCGGAACAATAATGATCGGCGCTGGAGGTGACTATAGAGCTACCGCGTGTAGTGGCTGATCAAGTGGTGGCTAATGTACCAAATTTCCCTCCTCCACCAGGTTCCCCAACAGTAGCCACATCGGGGGCAGTGGCACCTCTACCGTCTCGACGCTGTATGTATGAGTCTGTGGTCTCATAGCTAGTGTACCCGTTGTGGTACACACCGGGCCATTGTATGTAGCGTTGTAGGCACCCGGGCTTATTACCCAAGCGCCACCATCCTCAGCATGGTCAAACATCAGGGAGCGTATCCCTGAGTATGACAGGGGTCCCATATGGTTCATCTGTACTCGAATATATATAGTAACATAGTAGAAACCCAACAAGAAAAAAAATAAAGCAAGAGTGAGATACCGACCATTGAGTTCATCATGATAACTATGTGCACGACACAAAATAAAACATCACATATATTTTCAATAATATTCCAAACCAATGGGATTCATACCCGACAGTCATCGTGATTTTATAAAAATACATGACACTTCACCCTCTATCTTTTTAGTTTTGACCTTTATTCTCCAGAGATCCTAACTTCTCTTCTTCGAGCATAATTAGGCTGCGATACCCCTTACCACAATTGTCTCATGAGGTCAGCCTCTAAATTCAGGTCCGGGCTCCAATTGTTCAAGGGTATCACGATGGAACACCTAAAATAATATTGGGATAGTTCCCTATTGAGTACATTCGTGCTGGGTAACCGAATTCCACAACCCGAGATTGCAAAGCCCCGAGTATTAGCTGGGCTTCGAGCCCGAATGTCCCTAATAGACCCAAAGACCCTAGAATTTATCTTTGGTCCGTAACTAACCAATTTATCAATTCACCCTTCGTGAATTGTAGCTAGATACACATTGCACGTCTGCCAAAATGGCACATCTGGCAGACTAAGCATGTAAAAACTCGTTATTATCGTAACTTTTCTTTCCGTATGTTTTTCTTTTTATTTTCTTTGTCGAGGCTCAATGCTCCTGACTACCTTTACTTAGGTATTAAAATTCATTTTACCTCCAATGTAAGATTTTCCTCTTAGGAACACTAGCCCGACGTCTCAGCAATCTGGATCCTTATCCCTTTCCTTAATTTCTCCAACAGGAACACTAGCCCGATGTCTCAGCAATCTAGGTCCTTATTTCCTTCCTCGAATTTTCCTAAAAGAGTTTTCGTTCTGTGAAACACAAATACCAAAAACAAAAACTCTGAAAACTTATCCAAGTTTATCGGAAAGTTTCCGCTATTTTTTTTAAAATCCTTTTCAGAAAATCTTTTTTTTTATGAAATTCGTTTTAAATCATAACAAAAGTCATTTTTCGTCAAATTCATTTATTTTTGTTTCTAAAAAATCCATCAACTATTTGAAAATAATTTCTAATCCATATATTATTTTTCCAACACAAAAAGATCGTTTTTCCTGATACTACCGTAAGGGAAACAAAAACTTTTCTTCTTTTAAAAAAATCTGCAGTATCAACCTTAAAACATTTTTGAAATCTATTTTCTTATAATTATCATTTATTTCCATTTCCAGTCGTAAAATAAACGCGTAAGTGAAATTTTTTCACTTTTATTTTTAATTTCATATTAAAACAAAACTTAAAGTTTTTCCTTAAACTTTTTAACGTCTTATCCTCAATCACAGATAAGCACTGACTGTTGTCAGGCTTCCAATCAATAAAACAATCAACAGAAAATTCATACATCGCAATTTATCGCATGCTTTAACAGATAAACTCATTCATCACATAATAAATACTCAATAACTTAAACAACCACCACAAATCTACTACGAACAATTACAAACAACAGACCAATTAATAACACATAGTTACCGAAGCTCCTCAAGTAAACTCCCCTTACCTCAGAGTATGGTCTTTCTTTCCCAAAATGATCTCCTGAAACTCAGCTTCCTCCACACAACTCCAAACATCAACTACTCAACAAATCATTCACAAAACAACATAGAACAAGTTAAACTTTGAAAAAAACCTACTAACTTACATGGGTGTGGATTCGGTCAAGGCTAGAAATTTAGGCTAGGGATCTCAAACTTTCACATACTCTTAGATCCATGATCTTAGAGTAGTATAGAGTTAAGGAAAATTATCATAAGTTGAAAATTGAAACAAAATCATCCAACCTCTCAAGGGTATGGATTCGGTCAACAATAGATAAATAGGTTAGGGATTTCAAAATTTTACATACTCTTGGATCCATGATCCTAGAGTAGTATAGAGGTATAGAAAATTGTTAGAACTCAAAAATCCTCATCCTATGATTTTCTACAAATTTTTGAAGAAAAACTATGAACATGATTTTCAATCAAAATGAAATAATATGAGAGGGCTCATGATCATAGTTGAAGAGGGATTACCTCTTGAAGATGTAGAGAAGATGAAGAAATTGATCCAACTTGTGCAAGACAACTTAAGAGATTAGAGTTTGGTTCTTGGTTTCTTTGTGTTCTTGGTGAGTTTGAGAGAAAATTTTGTGTTTAAGTGTTTCTGGTTTTTTTTTTTTCACCTTGCAAGTGAGGATGAGAGGGTGACGGTTTTGGGTCATGAGGGCAACTTGGGTTTTCCACCAATTACTAGGGGCAAAATGGTCTTTTCATGCCATAAATATCTTAGATATTTTAGAAAAGTAATGGTGACTTGTGGTAAGTCATGGTGGTGACTCACCCTCTGACTCACCACACTCAGGTGACATGTGTCCCTCGTCCGGTGTCAGATTCAGTCTTCGCAGTTCCGTTTCCGACTCTATTATTCTCCCAATTTAGGCTTTATGAAATTGATTTAATTCGAAACTTCGCCCGAATAAAATATAATATTTATTTTACAGTGAAAATTTTGAAATGGCTAATAACACTTAAAAAGTGATAAGCATCCTTAGTGTTTTGTTATCGAGTCAAAATTAGGTTTTCTGACTAGTAAAATCTTACTGTCAGTGAAAACGCAGACCGGGCTTCGCCTGAATTTTCAACCCAAAATTTAACAGTAGGCTTCTGCCATGAAATCGAGTCTAAATATGATTTTGTTTTAACCAAAATCATTTTCTAGATCTCGGGAAAAAATATAAACAAACATATGTTTACCAATAAAGAAAACAGTGAAAATCAGGGTGTTACACTCTCCCCCTTCTTTTTTCTTCGTGATTCCACCACACCCTTCCCCTTGGTGATTCACATTGTTTTAATTTTACAACTAAAACATACATATCCATGTCCTGATCTTTCCCCTTCGTGATCTTTCCCCTCAACACCACCCTCGTACTGGTAGCATCTCTTTGATTTGTCTGCTGCAAGGGTAAAGCAATTTGTATAGCCACTGATTTTTTTATTTTTTTAAATATGCTTGGGTGATGGGATGGATATTTGAACAATTCATGGAGTGTATCTTTCTTTTGCCAATTATGTTGGAAGCTATACTTATTGCCCAGTTTTCCAAATCATCCAAGTTATCATCTTAACCTTCAGTGGATGTTTTACAGAATAAAACGAATACAAAGAACAAATTTGATTTTTTGAAAATTCGCTTCAACGATTAACTTGTTGAAGGGGGAAGATTTGAGGCTTTAATTATTGTCCTACCTTGCCATTTTACTCTTTTCTTTAATTATTCTGCTCTCTCAAAGCTTCACCTGCCTCATAGGGCATGGATTAGATTGATGAAGAGGAGTGGAAGATATCTTGAGACATAACACATCACAGTTTCTGCGTGTGCTTTCCGTATGTGTGTCAAAAAAAAATTTAGGGAGGTGGGAGGAGAAGAATAGATAGAGGAAGAGAAAAAAAAAGAGAGAGGGGTGAGGGTCAATGGGGTGGGGGATAAAAGGTTGAGGGAAGGATATTTAGGGAATAAAGAAAAATTAAAGAGGGATTGGAGGTGGGAAGATGAATTAGGGAGGAGCCAAAACTAAAAACCTTCTATTTTTATCAACTAAGAAAAATGTTGAGATGGCGGCTTTAGGTTTCCGTCGTCAGACACCGGAAACCACCACTGCTTGCCAGAATCTCGCTAGAATATGGGCTTAAAGAGAGAAACCCCATTTTCCGTTTCTTCTCTTTTTCCTTCTCTTCCTCCTTTCCTCCACCTTTCACATAGTTCTAGACAGAGAGAGCACCAACACACACACATAATCTCTTTCTCTGATTCTGATTCTTCAATGGCATTCCATCCACAACCCCAACAACAAAAAGGTGGTGGTAGTGCCACTGAAGTGTGAATCATATTGTTATATAGGTTTTGATGTTGACAAATATAGTATTAAGAGGAGAACATAAGCAAATCAATATGATATAAGTTAATTTTGATATTGACAAATAGAATATCATGGTATTAATTCAATAAAAGGAATACTGGGCTTAATGTGTATTATGTTGATAAATGCCATGTGACTATAATATTTAATCATATATGATATATGCTTGTGATTGACAAATATAATAATGTGGCATAGAATCATAGTTGGAATATTCATTATATGCCTAAAGACATAAGAAATATTAAATATGATATTATCTTAAAATATGTCTTATGAATTATTATACATGGTTTTGTGTATGAAATTAAATGTGAAATACTACTACTATTTTCTATACCTTGAACTAATACAATCATTTATGAGAAATTGTGAAATACATAAGTTCAGGATGGAAACAAGCAAAGATATGATGTCAAGAACTTGAAGAGTTAAAGTCTCAAGAGATCAAGTCTATCAAGACGGGTGAAGGGAATTTTATTAATTGTATTGTATGTTTTAGATTCCTTTGTAAATGGTAAGTAAAGCTCTCTAATTAAAATTGGTCACACACACACACATAATTGAGCTTTAAAATTAAAACTTAAATGGCTTTTAAATGAACTTAAATGAGTAATCAATTTCAGCCTTTAAGTTTTTCAAATTCAAATTTAATTCGAGGAATAATCGATTAGTATAATCGATTATCAAAGCTCTTAAACATACTTTAATGAGTCATTAAATATAGAGCTGTTATGATTTCGAAATTTGAATTTGAAATGGAATAATCGATTATGGTAATCGATTATGGTATTCTGAACACGTTTTATAAATCAACTTAAATGGCTATTAATGTGTTTAAATGAGTATTAATTATCTCTAGCCGTTAAGTTTGAATTCGAATTTAAATAATCGATTATGAAGTTTGAAAAATCGATTATGCATTTTGAAGCACAAAGCAGAGAGTTACTAATCGATTAGTATAATCGATTATGTACAATTTCAGTTCGCAGGATTTTAAACAGAGAACACATAATCGATTAGCCTAATCGATTACGCTGCGACTGCCTTAAAAGCGCATTTTACAATGAATTTAAATAATCGATTTTATGATTAAAATAATCGATTACCATGCGATAAAAATAAGTTTTAAAATGGGCTTGACCTAATTTCCTTGGGCTAATCACTTCTTCTATATAAAGGAAATTTAGGCTGATAACAAAGTGCCAATTCCCATTTTTATAACTATATTGAAACTCTGTCAAAATCATTCTCTATCACTCTCACTTATTCTTACACACTTGACCATATATTCTTGAGAGAGCTTTACACCATATAGGTGTTGTTGTGTAGTGTGCTTCAATTTGTTTCTATCTGCACTATTAAGAGTGCTTTATCTTGGTAAGAGTCGGATTGACTCAAACCACAATTTTGGTTACCAAACAAGAGAGGGTATATCTCTTGGGATATTTTTGAGGCTCTTACACAAGGGATTGTATGTCCTGTGATTTGTGTTAAGGGTTCTCTGAATTATAAAGGTTCTAGCTACGCCTGTTTAAAAGCTAGTGTTTGAGGCTCTTACACAAGGGATCGTATGTCCTGAGATTTGTGTTAAGGGTTCTCTGAATTGTAAAGGTTCTAGTTGATCCTGTTTAAAAACTAGAGTTGATTGAAATCCCTTGGTCGTATTGCCTTGGGGACTGGACGTAGGCCACGTGGGTAGTCTGTGGCCGAACCAGGATATATCGCTGTGTCAATCTTCTTATCCCTATCTCTTTTACTTTTGTTTTGTCTTTTGCAAAAACGCTTTTACTTGTACGCGACAACGATTTAATTTGAAAATAATATTCATCCGCTGCAAATTCTGTTTATACTTTAAAAAGGGTTTCGAGTTATCGAAAAGTTTTCATTTTTTAATTAAAACCCAATTCACCCCACTCTTGGGTATGGTTGCCACGGCCAACAAGTGGTATCAGAGCTTCGGCTCTGGTTAGTAGCTTAACAGCTTCGAGTTAAGATCCTGTTGGCAACCCTTTTAAAAAGTTTTCCAAAATGTATGGTTTTGAAATTGACAAACCACCATTCTTTGATGGTGAGAATTTCATATATTGGAAAATGAGAATCAAAATTTTTATGCAGTCAATTGATGTTGATTTATGGGATATTGGAGTCCATGGATTCATTCTTAAACCCAAACAACATCAGACTGAGTTTGATAAAAAACTGTTTTTGCTTGAATCTCAAAGCTATGCAAATTCTTTGGAATTGTTTGTGCGATGATGCTTATGAGAAAATTAAAGATTGTGATTGTGCCAAGGCTATTTTGAATGTGCTTGATTATAATTACCTTGTCACTAACACTTTTAAGAATGAAAGCAATAACAGGAAAGGGCGAAATTCAATGGAGGAAAGACATCCTCAAGAGCATGCCAAGAAAAAGGACCACGAAAGCAAAAAGCTATTGGTCAAGAAAATTGAAACTACTCTCCAAGCAACTCAGAGAAACTTGGAGGTAATAGATTCTAAACTCAATCCTTTGAAAGATGAATGGTCACATACATACAATAATTTGTATGATGAATTGATGAGTTTAGAAAATAAGAGCTTGAATTACTTGAAAAATATTACATCTATTAAAAGTGATTTGGAAAATGTGAAAAATGAATATACTTGTTCTAGTGAAGAAAGTATTGTGAAATTTGAATCCTCACCATGTTATGAAAATTGTATGATTCTTGATAATCAAGTTGAGGACTTATTTCATGAAATTCAAAAATCAAAAGAATCCACAGGTGTACAATCGTCTTTCGAAAAAGAAGAATTTCATGTCAACTATGATTTATCTATTGTTAATCACGATACATATGAAGATCACAAATATTCTATAGTTGAAAATGAAAATGCTCATTTTAGAAATGAAAAGGATGTAACATGTAATTATTGTGGAAAATTAGGACATATTTCTCATATGTGCAATTATAGGAAAAATTATTCTATGAGAAATAAAGTCACTTGGGTGCCCAAAGGCAAAAATTGCTTATCCACTAATCCACAAGGACCCAAAATGAAATGGGTACCAAAAAGTTTCTCTAGTTCTTCAAATATGCAGGAAAAATCAAAGCTTGGGAAACAATCTAGCTCGCATGATGAATTGACATCAAGAAGAATGCTTCACAGAGTCGAAAGTGCAATCACTACCAAAAGAAGCAATGAATTCTTGATGAATAACTTAAACAAGAGAAAGATAGATTATGCAAGAGATACATTCAAGATCAATCGAAAGTGGGTAAGAAAGAACGATATTGTGAATTCATGCAATGAGGTAACTTCATCCTCTATCTCCTATACTTGCTCAAATGTGAAATTTGCTAATCGGAGGTATGTTGTTAAAAATGGCTATATGAAATCAAAGTATATTCCATGTGACAATCTTAATTTGAACATGATTGTTTGATTGTGAAACAATGTGCTAACTGCTATGTATATGCTTGTACAATGATTGATTATTATTTGAAGCATGGTACAATTAATTTGAGTAAGTTTCGAATCTTCCTTGCTAAGAAAAATTGAAAATCGAACACAATAATCGATTACATAATCGATTATGTGTCCTCGAGAAAACAGGGAAGAAAGACAGAATGTTAGTAATCGATTGGGGGAATCGATTATGAGTGTGGGTCGTTATTTGGAAAGTAACTAGAGGCATCATAATCGATTACCACCGTGACGATAATCGATTATGAACGTTTGTAAGAAAAGTGTTTGAAACTCAAATTTTCTAATTAATGTTTCGTTATGAAAAGATACCTGATTTAATTTTCAATTTTTTTTTCAAGATATCAAATTTAAATGATTTCAAAATTTGAATGCATCTTGACACAAATTTCTTTTGATAGAAAATTATTTTTGAAAAATTATTACTTTCCACTATTACCTAGAAATCTGATTTCAGAATTAATTATTCAATTTATGATTATACTTTATTGAAAACTTATTTTCTATTCAAGAATTAATTGACCACATCATTTCAATTTTGAAAATTACCAAGTTTGTGGCAATAAATCATTGATATTGAATGACACACAAATTTATTGAGAATCAACTTTTGGAATTTAAATGATCAAAAAGTTATTATATCACTTTAATATTTTTTTTGAATAACATAATAAATAGAATTAAATTTCTTGAGATTTTAAATTCAAAATTCAAAATATTTTTTTGTTATTTTCGAAATCTTAAATTAAGAAAATATATTTTGAAATTCAAAAATCATCATTTCATCATAAAATCAAAATCTGATTCAAAAAGTATTAATTAATTCATGATTGCACTTTATTGGAAAATTTACTTCTTATCATGAGTTAATAAACCACACATTTTCAAATTAGAAAATTTATAAAGATTGTGGTGATAAATCTTTAATGTTAATTGATTCAAAAATTTATTAAGAATCAATTTTGAAATTTAAATGATCAACATCTTTTTTAAAATCTTTTTGGTTATTTTCGAAAATATAAGATGATATAATTTGAAATTGAAAAACCATCTACTTTATGGAAATCCTTAATCACACCATAAATGTTTAGATGAAATTCATTTCATTTGTGGTTAAGAAGGAAAGAATTCAAATGAATTTGACACAATTCTTTATATATTTCTTCTTTCCAAAATCATTTAAGTTTTCAAATTCAAATATGAAATTTCACTTCTGGTGCTATTTTCGAAAATTCATTTAATTATTTGAAATTTAAATATCCTTATGGAAAGCTTCAATTTCACCACAAGTAACTAAATAGATATTTATTGAAATTGTGGTAAATTAAGAAAATTGAAGAGATTGGCATATTCTCCCATTGAACCCTTCTTTCTGCCTAAAATTATCCAAGATTTCAAAATTCAAATTTTCAAGGGAACATTAATATTAAGTTTCCAAAATTTAAAGTTAATAATCGATTATCATAATTAAATAATCGATTATATGTTTTGCGCCAAAGGTTGCTTTTTAAACAGAGAGGTTGTAATCGATTAGAATAATCGATTATGACGCGATTAGTTTCTCTAGTGGGCTAAACCTATTTTACACAGGCTTAATAATTTTTTTACAAATAGGGATGTTAAGACAGCCACTCAGAACATACTAATCCTTTGTATTGAAACCTTGTTAAAAGACTCCCCATTACTCTTGTCAAACAATGAGACTCTTGAAATCAACTAGAAGAAAACATCATAGGGTCAATCTTCAGTCATTTGATGTTTCTCCAAACTGTAGATCAATAGCATCAAATGAAGTCTCTCCAAACATCTCTCTCATGTCTCCTAAGATAACAAAGCTTTTCTCAAATGAAAATCAAAAGAATCGCTTTGTCACCTACTTCATTTATCGCCCTATCATCTCTCCTAGCTATATCAACCTAGACTCCTTCAAATCTATAGAGATCGAGCTTTTTCAAACTCTCTTTCAACTTAATCTCCACACGTTTTGTTCCATGAACGATTTGGTATATCCTTCACTTATCAAAGCATTCTATTGCAATCTTCGCTTCCACTCCTCATTAAAAGCATTCTCATCCGAAGTAAAAGGAGTGTCCTTCACCATGACCTTCTCCTCTTGGGCGTCGTTGACTTGCCTTCCCATAGATGGAGAAATTATCCCTAGTCAAAATCTTGATACCCTATGGAAGGGAGAATTTGAAAGAAATAGGGTGTGTAGTACCTTTGTGCATCCTGGTACAAATATTAATGGTACTGTTCTTGACAAGCACCTAACACTGCGAAAGAAATTAATCCACCATGCAATAGTGCAATGGCTCCTACCTCGCTTCATTGATCAATCAAAAGTTTCAGAGGGAGACATAACTCTGATGTGGGCCTTAGCTAAGCGAAAGCGCATAAATTGGGCTGCTAGTACTCTGCTGCACATGGAAAATTCCGCACTTTGCACTTCAAGCTCTCACCTTCCCTATCCAATGATGATTACCAAAATTCTTAAACACTTCAATATTCCATTGGAAAATGAAGAGGTAATCCCAATAAGGAAGAATGCTGGTCTTAATGAAGATACCTTATACAAGATGGGCTTCGAGTTGGTGGGAAACCAGTGGATTCCAGGAGCACAAGTTCGCTCACATAATTGATATTGATTTCTTGTCTTTTCATTAGGTTTTCCTCTTCTTCATATGTCATGTTTTTTAACCTAATGAAAAGTGTGGTTTGATTGTTGAATCATATCAGCACTTTATCCTATTAGACATTTTTTTTATCATGTGGTATAAAATACTATAACAAGAAGAAGGAGAAGAAAAGTCAGAAGGTACATAATCGATTAGAGTAATCGATTATGGGAAAAGAAAAGACAAAAATCGATTAAGCAAGAATAATAATCGATTATGGAGCGTATAAAATAAAAGATCCAGAATCAACATTGATTATATTTTTCTGATCTTAAATTAATTTGCCTTGAATGAATATAGAAATTAAATGATATCACTTGTGCATTAATTACAAATTGATTCTATAATAAAAAGGTTCCCACAAATCAATAAAGTCAAATCTTGAGGGGGAGAAACCTTTATAATAAATGCACAGTTTTAAGGGGAGAATTAAATCCTTTTTGCTGTTGTCAAATAGGGGGAGAAAAATAGCAAATATCCTAAGAAAACAGCAAATAATATTTGGAGAGCAATGTACCAACTATGTCATACATAGGGGGAGAAAGACTAAAAGGAGAGAATATCTTTATACATTTGCTATAGGTATTTGTCACCATCAAAAAGGGGAGAATGTGAATCATATTGTTATATAGGTTTTGATGTTGACAAATATAGTATTAAGAGGAGAACATAAGCAAATCAATATGATATAAGTTAATTTTGATATTGACAAATAGAATATCATGGTATTAATTCAATAAAAGGAATACTGGGCTTAATGTGTATTATGTTGATAAATGCCATGTGACTATAATATTTAATCATATATGATATATGCTTGTGATTGACAAATATAATAATGTGGCATAGAATCATAGTTGGAATATTCATTATATGCCTAAAGACATAAGAAATATTAAATATGATATTATCTTAAAATATGTCTTATGAATTATTATACATGGTTTTGTGTATGAAATTAAATGTGAAATACTACTACTATTTTCTATACCTTGAACTAATACAATCATTTATGAGAAATTGTGAAATACATAAGTTCAGGATGGAAACAAGCAAAGATATGATGTCAAGAACTTGAAGAGTTAAAGTCTCAAGAGATCAAGTCTATCAAGACGGGTGAAGGGAATTTTATTAATTGTATTGTATGTTTTAGATTCCTTTGTAAATGGTAAGTAAAGCTCTCTAATTAAAATTGGTCACACACACACATAATTGAGCTTTAAAATTAAAACTTAAATGGCTTTTAAATGAACTTAAATGAGTAATCAATTTCAGCCTTTAAGTTTTTCAAATTCAAATTTAATTCGAGGAATAATCGATTAGTATAATCGATTATCAAAGCTCTTAAACATACTTTAATGAGTCATTAAATATAGAGCTGTTATGATTTCGAAATTTGAATTTGAAATGGAATAATCGATTATGGTAATCGATTATGGTATTCTGAACACGTTTTATAAATCAACTTAAATGGCTATTAATGTGTTTAAATGAGTATTAATTATCTCTAGCCGTTAAGTTTGAATTCGAATTTAAATAATCGATTATGAAGTTTGAAAAATCGATTATGCATTTTGAAGCACAAAGCAGAGAGTTACTAATCGATTAGTATAATCGATTATGTACAATTTCAGTTCGCAGGATTTTAAACAGAGAACACATAATCGATTAGCCTAATCGATTACGCTGCGACTGCCTTAAAAGCGCATTTTACAATGAATTTAAATAATCGATTTTATGATTAAAATAATCGATTACCATGCGATAAAAATAAGTTTTAAAATGGGCTTGACCTAATTTCCTTGGGCTAATCACTTCTTCTATATAAAGGAAATTTAGGCTGATAACAAAGTGCCAATTCCCATTTTTATAACTATATTGAAACTCTGTCAAAATCATTCTCTATCACTCTCACTTATTCTTACACACTTGACCATATATTCTTGAGAGAGCTTTACACCATATAGGTGTTGTTGTGTAGTGTGCTTCAATTTGTTTCTATCTGCACTATTAAGAGTGCTTTATCTTGGTAAGAGTCGGATTGACTCAAACCACAATTTTGGTTACCAAACAAGAGAGGGTATATCTCTTGGGATATTTTTGAGGCTCTTACACAAGGGATTGTATGTCCTGTGATTTGTGTTAAGGGTTCTCTGAATTATAAAGGTTCTAGCTACGCCTGTTTAAAAGCTAGTGTTTGAGGCTCTTACACAAGGGATCGTATGTCCTGAGATTTGTGTTAAGGGTTCTCTGAATTGTAAAGGTTCTAGTTGATCCTGTTTAAAAACTAGAGTTGATTGAAATCCCTTGGTCGTATTGCCTTGGGGACTGGACGTAGGCCACGTGGGTAGTCTGTGGCCGAACCAGGATATATCGCTGTGTCAATCTTCTTATCCCTATCTCTTTTACTTTTGTTTTGTCTTTTGCAAAAACGCTTTTACTTGTACGCGACAACGATTTAATTTGAAAATAATATTCATCCGCTGCAAATTCTGTTTATACTTTAAAAAGGGTTTCGAGTTATCGAAAAGTTTTCATTTTTTAATTAAAACCCAATTCACCCCCCTCTTGGGTATGGTTGCCACGGCCAACATGAAGCAACAGAAGAAGAAGACACTGTTGACAAGTGACTCCAAACACAAGAGGGGGGTGAATTGTGTTTTTCAAAAACTTTGGCAAATGTGACACCCTACTCCCGGGTCATCACATGGTTACCCGTTTGCGGAAAAATAAGATTTTATTTGCTGGTTGCTTTCGGAAAATATTAATTTCTCAACGTGAATCGCTTCAAAATATGGTGATAAAATTTTTTCCTTTTAACTCCCTAACAACGACATAATCATAACCATACTTAGATATATAAGCATATACAGAAGTCATACAACTATACCGCCTCGTAAGTTTCACACTTAGGTCTTTATCAACTTAGTTTATTTCAACACATGATATCATATAAAAAGAACCTAAGCTGGTCGTAACTAACAGACAGTTATTGGGAATACCCTTATGGTCTTTCCCACTAACGAACGCTTCTCCAAACAGCTAGGAGTTAAGTCCTCGAGTGACTTAGTGAATCCGTCCGCTTCGTCCATGCTAGTATACCAAAGGAATACGATAGACTAGAGTAACCTGTTATATTGTAAGGGTGAGACGCCAATATATGGATTTAACACAATAACTAAAAGCGCGACTCAAAAAACAACATATACACACATACAATTATAGCAGCATACATTCTCATAACTAAACAAGTACTTTATCAATGGGTTTCATACCCCAAACATCAAAGTTTGAAAACTATGCATGAACACTTCAATAGATAGTCTCTACATTTCGCTAAATCTCCGGAGATCCCCAACAACGTGTAAATGAGCTGATCAGGCTCGATTGCCAGGTATATTAGGCACAACGTGTTTACCATAGCACACTGTCCAACACAAGGCACAGTGATCAACGTATATGGTTTTCCATTGTCCATCAAGGCACAATGAATCAACGTAGCATGAAATACCTCACACCTCAAGGCATTCACACAAAACAACGTGGCATGGAATACCTTACTCATTAAGGTACCACACTTCACAACGTGGGCACGTCTGCCAATGAATGCATGTAAAACGTTTGTTCTCATCATTTTTCTTTGTGTTCAGTCTTTATTTGCCGAAGCTCAAAATGGCTTACGACTACTCGTGATTTTCAACATATTAACTTAACAACATGTTTAGATCTTTCAACATCAACACAGGACACGAAGTCCGAGTGCTCAATCACAAAACCTTAGACCTTGCAATCAGCCTTGGGGTTTGTGGTCGTAGAAAACAACATTTACCTTTTACAACGTAACCCACCACGTGGATATACAACGTGAAAAGGACACCAAGTCCATAACAACGTAATCTCATAACATGGATACTCAACGTAACACGGATCAAAGATCTTCGTGCTTAAATTAAGAACACTAGTATCGTGACGTCTCTGATACTAGGCTCACGTTTCAACGTAAACACCATTTTCGTTCTGTGAAAAACAAATCCAAAACAAAGTCTCCGCAACTTATCCAAGTTGACGAAAAATAACACGGTTAGAAAAACTCCTTTACAAAAACTCCTTTATAAAAATCATCGATTACTTGAAATTCTTTTCTATAACGTTTATGTTCCAAAAAGAGAATCATGTGAGGCTCAAGTTTATCTAAAACACGTACTGCCACTTTAAAAATACTTGTCGTCGACACTTTTCTAATTTGCCGTCAAATTACATCTTTTAAGCTAATTAAGCCAAAACTTAGCTTTTTTCTACTTAAACAATTTTCTAAAATCATACTTAAGTTATTTTTGAAGATTAATTTCATAAAATAACTTTTTATAATATTACGAAATTTCTCACGTAAAAATTAGCAGTGCTAAAATATTTTCACGGTTACGTCCTCACTATGACTCATAGTTGACTTTTTATCAATAAAGCATTAAAATAATAATATTTCTCAATATTCATTTTTTTTCCCACTTAATATTTTCCACTACTATTATATTCCAACATTTCCCATAAAACATTGAATATAATGTATATAGCTTATTAAAGCTTTTATCTGATTAAGTCGGTTGTGCACTGACCACTGTCAGGCTTCACAAACAACACTCAACAACATCATCAGAATTATATCACCAGGCAGATCATGCATCATAGCAATATAATAAACAACTACAGATAATTAAATAAATTAAAAGCAGAGAAATCATCTAACACAGATAAACAACACAACGTAAACAGCATAATCAAAGCACCACAGCCACATATATCAAGTATACAGACCACACTAAAGCTAATAGTTATTGGGAAAAATCCCTCAGGTAAGCTCCCCTTACCTCTTGAAGAACTTAGCCTCCGATTAAGAAAGTTGACACGGCTCCAAATAACTTTGACACGGCTCCGAATAATCGGTGACACACGTACGTGTCACGAAACAAGCAAAACAAACACCTAATCCTCTTTAATAGGTCACGGCCTCCTTAGGGTTTTGTGGCTCAAAATCACTAAACTTGCTTAAGTCATGGATTAATGATTCTAATATACTTAAGGAAATGGATTTACCTCTTGAAGATTGAAGAAATGAAAAAAATGATCAACCAACACTTATATAAAATCTGGACAGTTTGAGGGTGTGTTGGTTTTGGGAGTGTATCTCACAATATACTCATCCAAAAATCACAAACTTTGGCTTTTTAGAAAGATAAGGAGAAAAGGAACAACTTTGATGTTTAAGGTTTCATTTATTTCGAATCATAACAGGGGTAAAAATAGGTTTCTTTCTGATGTCTCGCATGGATCTGAGGATTCTGGGAAGTTTCTGTATTTTGGTCATAACTCTCAATATACTCATCCGTTTTTGATGATCTTTAGCTCGTTGTAAAGAAGAGAGAAAGAGGAACAACTTTCATGTTGAGAGTTTTCCGAGTTTCAGAAAGGACGATGGTCATAATTTCGGTGCAAGTTCGGTCAGTTTAGGACATCCATAATCATTTTCATGAAAAATGAACAAAAGTTCATCCCCCCACATGAACATAGGTTCGGCCTAGGCATGAAACAATCTCTTGGATTATGATAGCAAGAATGATTATAAGCACATAGAAATTGGTTTCACTATTTTAGGAGTTTTCTCTGATTTATGGTGATTTTTCAAATTCTAGATCTAAGACTTTGTTCATGCATAAAAGTAATGATCTAGGCATGGAAATGGAAAAATCAATGAAGAACATGGCATTAAATGAAGATGAAGAGTAAGAATCACCTCTATAAAAACAAGAAATGAGCAAGAATCCAACACTTGCTTCACAAACTCAAGCTTTTGGAGTTAAGAACAATGGAGGAAAAGTGAAGGTGGAGAAGATGAAGAATGAACTAGAACAATGTGGAAGGATGAGTCACTTTTGAAGAGAAGAAATCAGCCTCCAAGGCCATGGGCCATGCGAAAATGGGCTTGACAAAAGCCCAAGTCCATTTCATAATTTTCTAACATAAAAATGTTTAAGGCTTTAATCAAAAACTTAGATAATTAAAAGTAGGAAATTGGTTTTCATGGAATAACTCTTGGCCACGAAAGTTGGGCCTCAAAACTGCAGCCCAACATGATTTGGATGAGTGAAAAATTGATCCACTTCACTTAGTTTATCATAGAAACTAGTTTAGGGACCAAAGTGCAATTAAGAATAAGTTTAAGGACCAAAATGCAATTTCCTACAACTTAGTCATCATGATGCCATGTGCACCATTAATGTGTTCACATGGGTGACTCATCATGCATGACTCAATGGTATTATCCATTAGCGGCTCCCGGAAATCCCGTAATCTGCTCCGCCGTTTACCCGATTAAATACGACGCCCGGATAAAATATAATATTTCACTTTTTAGTGAAATAATTCTAAAAATACATTATCGTAGGAAATAAAATAAAAATCTTAAGTTTTTCGTTCATGAATTAAAATTAGGTCTCCTGATCAGTATAAATATACTGTCAGTGAAATTCGCGGGCCGGGATTCGCCTGACTTTTAAACCTAAATTTTAATTGTAGCTTCCTACGTTCAAGTAGGATTGAGTGATGAACTCCGTTTATTTAAAATAATTTTCTAACACTCATATAAATATATAAACATAATCGTCAGCATTTCGATTATTTTGAAACAGTGAAAATCGGGGTGTTACAGCAAAGACAAAGACTTTTATATTATGAAAAACTACTTTGTTAAATAAGTGTGCGACTAAAAGAGTTTTTCAAAAGATAAAGCAGAAATAAAAAGATAAGGGATGAGAAGATGAACACAAGCGAGATATCCTGGTTCGGCCACAAACTACCCAAGTGGCCTACGTCCAGCCCCCAAGGCAATACCACCAAGGGTTTTCAATCAACTCTAGTTTTTAACAGGATTAACTAGAACTTTTACAAAAGAGAGCACTCCTCACAGGCCAGGGATATCACCGCCCCCAGTGAAAGAGCCGTAAGACAATAACCCAAGAGATATCACCTCTCTTGTCAACCCCAAGGAATATCAACTCCCTTGTAAACACTTGGAAATCACATCCAAGAACACCCCAAGAGATATCACCTCTCTTGAAAACTAGGTGTAGAAAAGAAAGGTTTGAGTCACACGACTCTTACCAACAATATGCACTCTTAATAGTGCTGATAAAACAAATTGAAGAACAATTACAATAACACCTATATGGTGTATAGAATTCTCAATATAATATGGTCAAAGTGAAAGTGCAAGAGATAGAGTATAAAAAAAAATGTTTAATAGAGTTTTAGCACAGAGAAAATGATAGCAGTGTATTGTGTATTGAAGCAAGGGAGCCCACCCTTCTATTTATAGAGAACAAGTGAAGGTTCAAAGAGAAATTAGGTCAAGCCTCTTAAAATTCATTTTTGTCGCAGTACAATCGATTATTACATTCTCATAATCGATTATTTAAAACATTTTCAGGAAGCGCTCACTTTGACAGAATAGGCATAATCGATTATACTAATCGATTACGAGTCCACTGACTTTCATATAAAAAGCCATAATCGATTACGGAGTTTCTGTTTAGGGCTTTTGATTCATATCATAATCGATTATTGGTTTCCCATAATCGATTATGGCTCGAAGAACATTTGAATTTGAAAATCTTAACAATTAATATTTGATTACTCATTAAGCACAATTAATTATCAGATATAAAACATGTTTAAAATGTTTTTGGCACATGTTAAAAGTGTGTGTGTGAGACCAATATTAAATTGAGAACTCTACTTAAATACCATTTACACACTTTTTCTAAAACATCCAATACAAATGCTGAAATTTCCATTTTGCCCCTTGTGCTTGCTTGCTTTATAACTTTCCGCTTTTTGCAATTAAGTCCTTCTGGACCTTTTCCTTTTGTCCATCATCAAAACAAAAGTACCTGTCAAGGCATATATTTACATTCTCCCCCTTTTTGATGATGACAAACATCTCATGGAGGGATTTGCTTAAGAAATGGGTTAAAGCAGACAAATAAGATTTATCAGAGTTCTAAGCGCAATTTATGTTCTACTCCCCCTCACTTTATGCATACATTCAAATCCACTCCCCTGATTCATGCAATCAGATAACTCTCTCCCTTTTGGCATTACCAAAAAGCGGGAAAAGCAAATAAAGCAAGGCATATAATCAGGC
The DNA here is from genome assembly GCA_035048595.1 of Echinosophora koreensis. NCBI lineage: Eukaryota > Viridiplantae > Streptophyta > Magnoliopsida > Fabales > Fabaceae > Echinosophora > Echinosophora koreensis. The sequence goes on from JAPCYP010000004.1 coordinate 7,555,528, forward strand.
ACGAAATATAGACACAAAATTATATGCAGGCATCAACATAATTCAATCATAGTGTGTGGAAGCAAGTACCAGGATAAAAAAATATCATTCCAAGAGAACTTCCCCCCTTTTACAAGAGTATGATTTTGTATTCGTATTTCCCTTAAGCATGAAAAAAAAATTCTCCCCTTTTTGAAAATAATTTTTCAAATTAGTATTTCATTTTTCTAAGGCATTTGAGAGAAGAATGTATCATGATGAAAGACGCTTTTCAAAGAAATTCGAAGAGATATTCATGAAAAAGGTTCTATCATGAAAGTATAGTTATTTCTCGTGAGGTATATCAAGATGTGCAATAACCAATCATAAGTTGAGAGCATGACCTTTTCCTTTCGCGAAATCGGTTATATAATCGATTGTTTTCAAGGTTCTTTGCATAATCGATTATGTAATCGATTTTGACTCTTCTGGAAAAATACTCACTTGCATAATCGATTATGGTAATCGATTAGAGGCATTCTGACTTTTTCCTTTCTGCTCCTCGTCCAAGCGTAATCGATTATGTTAATTGATTACGACCTTACTGACTTTTAATATTTGTCTCCTTTCTGCGCATAATCGATTTTGGTCTTTCTGACTACTCATAATCGATTATTACTATCATATAATCGATTATTACTTGAAAACCTATGCTTTTGAACGACCATATTGAAATTCCAATTTTTGGTCTTGGTCTTCAAGCACTCCTACAAAATAGAATCATATTTTGGCTTTTGGTACCCAAACCATTTTGGGTCCTTGAACATTAGTCTTGGGCAATAGGCCTTTTGGAATCCATGCATTTTTAAAATTTATGCCTTTGTTTTTCCTAATGTTGCAAATAGAAGCGGTGTGACCTTTCCTACCACAATGAAAGCATTTAACAAAAGGACTATTGGACATGTTGCTTGGACCAAAAAATTTCTTAAAAAATTTTACATGAAATTTCGGTTGATAGCCCAAACCAGCTTTGTCATACATTCCCTTTTGATTTCCCAAAAGAACATTTAGGTTATCCCTTCCCATTGTGAATTTCGCAAGCGTGTTATATAAGTCCTCAATTTTAATTATCAAAACGCTGCATTCATCACATTCAGAAACTTCATTCTTTTTTTTTTTTCACAAGATAAACATGATGAAGTTTCGTTTAAAATAACTAGTTTTTCTTTAAGGGCTTCCATCTCTTTGTTTAAAACATCGATTTTAGATTCAAGAAGAGATATGGTTTTCTTGGATGAAGAAATAATGTTTTTAAGTCTAATAGTTTCATCATTTAATTATTCACAAGCAATAAGCAAATGATCATAAGATAAATCAGTTTCAAGTTCAGGGTCGTTTACCTCAACCTCCTCATGATTTGCCATGAGACATAAATTTGACTCTTCATTATCCGACTCATCGGATGACTCCATATCATTGTCTTGCCAAGCAATATAGGCCCTCCTTTCTCTTTGGTCCCTTTGTGGCCGTTTATCCAATTTCTCATGCTTTCTTTGGCCTTTAGGACTGTCGGGTTTTATATGACCCATTTTACCGCACTTGTAGCATGTTGGGATGAAAGAGGTTCCTTCTTCCTCATCTTTCTTTTGAGAATTGGAGACTTGTTTTGCTTTGCCTTTTCGCCTTAAGAATTTTTTAAATTTGTGGATCATTTTGTTCATATCTTCCTCGTCTTCATCAAGACTATCACAATCATCAAAGTCACTCCCTTCATCATTTTCAATCATGCATGCTTTGAGTGCATGGCCATTCTTTAACTTATTATCATTTTCCTCACTTTCCATGAGGCGATATAGTTCAAGATCGTGTTCCTGCAATTTGCCAAACAAAGTAGCCAAAGACATAGATGATAAATCTCTAGATTCAGATATAGCAGTTACTTTGGGTTGCCAATTTCTACTCAAACATCTAAGCACTTTATTTATCAAATCCTCATTATTTAAAGATTTCCCAAGAGCCCTAAGATGATTTATAATATGGGTAAACGTTTCCGCATATCTTGTATGCTTTCACCCTGTATCATCCTAAATAGCTTATACTCATGGGTCAATGTGTTCATCCTAGCCCTTTTGACCTCGGTAGTACCTTCATGGGTCAATTGAAGGGTGTTCCACATTTCTTTAGCGGTCTTGCAATTTGAGACCCTATAGAACTCATCGTAGCATAAAGCTGAAGTGATGATGTTCCTAGCTTTCAAATTGTATTGGAGCTTTTTCTTTTCCGTGTCAGTCCAAAGATTTTTTGGTTTATCCACTAAAGCACCATTAACTTTATGCTTAGGGACAAATGGACCATTTTCCACAGCATCCCAAACATCAATATCAAAAGCTTCAATAAATATTTGCATTCTTTCTTTCCAATAACCATACCCTTCACCATTGAAAGATGCGGGTCTGTTTACGGAGTTTCCCTCGTTACAAAAACGGTTTGAAGTCATGTTACCTCTTGAGGCGGTTTACCCTTTATATCCAAGAGTTAAGCTCTGATACCACTTGTTGACAAGTGACTCCAAACACAAAAGGGAGGTGAATTATGTTTTTCAAAAACTTTGGCAAAGATAAAGACTTCTATATTATGAAAAACAACTTTGTTAAATACGCGTGTGATCAATGTGAGAATGTAAAGTCACCTTTGTTTGTTTGAAAGGGTCAATACCACAAAGCTTTTACTAAATAAAAAGGTGGTGAAATAGTTGTCGTAGGAAGTCTATGAAAGAGAATAAGTTTCTCTTCTTGCATTTAGAGAGAGGTTATAATAATATTCCATTTAGTGAAAGTTTCTCATCTTTATTTTAGCTGCGTAATATTATTACGTTACTCTGGTACCCAACAGGGGTATCAGAGCCATTGGTTCGTTGTCACTATTTCGCTGCGCCTATTGATCACGGTTACTATTCACACGTGTGGTTGTATACTTTTACGGTGATTGTTAACGTATACTGGATTTATTCTAGTGTGCTATAATACATACAATACTGTTCACGTATATGGTACTATTCACGGTGAAATTGTGTAAGTCGGTTCATTGAAAAAAAATTTATTTGGTGTAAAACCATGGCAGCAAAATTTGAGATTGAGAAATTCAATGGGAGCAATTTCTCCCTATGGAAATTGAAGATAAGGGCGGTTCTGAGGAAGGATAATTGCCTAGATGCAATTGACGGCAGACCCTCAGATATCACCGATCAAAAATGGAAAGAAATGGATGATAATGCTGTAGCCAATTTGTAACTAGCAATGGCAGACTCGATATTGTCAAGTATTGCAGAAAAGAAGACTGCAAAGGAGATATGGGATACTCTTATTACACTGTACGAGGTCAAGTCTCTTCACACCAGAATATTCTTAAAGAGGAAGCTTTACACTCTTTGAATGAGTGAATCCACATCGGTGACGAATCACATCAACACTCTAAATACGTTATTTGCTCAGCTCACAGCATCAAATTTCATAATAGTAGAAAATGAATGTGCAAAACTTCTACTTCAGAGTTTACCAGATTCGTATGATCAACTCATCATCAACATCACAAATAACAATGTTGTTGACTCTCTTCACTTTGATGATGTTGCCGGTGCTATTCTTGAAGAAGAATCAAGGCGCATGAATAAGGAAGAAAGATCAGAAAGTTCGAAGCAAGTAGAGGCATTAACGATGACGAGAGGCAGATCAACAGAACGTGGCTCTAGTGGGAGTCAAAATCATAGTAGATCAAAATCTCGAAGAAGGAAGAATCTCAAATGTTACAATTGTGGCATGAGAGGGCACTTGAAGAAGGAGTGTTGGCATAATAAGAAGAGTGGAGAAAAGAATTATGAAGCAACAACCTCTCAAGGATGTGTTGCAAGTACCTCAGATGAAGGAGAAATCTTATATAGCGAAGCAGCAACCAATTCTAAAGGCGGAAAACAACTCAATGATGTCTGGATAATGGATTCAGGAGCGACATGGCACATGACTCCACATCGCGATTGGTTTTGCACTTATGAGCCTATCTCAGAAGGATCTGTGTTCATGGGAAATGATCATGCCTTAGAAATTGCTGGAGTCGGTACTGTTAGATTAAAGATGCATGATGGTACTGTTCACAAAATACAAGGGGTACGACATGTAAAGGGATTGAAGAAGAACTTATTGTCTACTGGGCAATTGGATGACCTCGGGTGTAAGGTCCATATTGAAGGTGGGATCTTAAAAGTAGTGAAAGGAAATCTTGTAGCAATGAAAGCAGAGAAGATCACAAGCAATCTATACATGCTTTTAGGAGATACGTTGCAAGTAGCAGATGCATCAGTTGCAACAGCGAGCCAAGAAGAGATAGCAATGATGTGGCATCGTAAACTAGGCCATATGTCAGAACGTGGCTTGAAAGTTCTTGCGGAACGGAATCTCCTGCCTGGGTTCAAGACGGTAAATTTACCCTTCTGTGAGCATTGTGTGATAAGTAAGCAGCATAGATTGAAGTTTGCTAGAGTAACTATTAAAAGCAAACACATATTGGACTTGATTCATTCTGATGTGTGGGAATCACTGGAAATATCTATGGGAGGAGCAAAATATTTTGTGTCATTCATTGATGATTATTCCAGAAGATTATGGGTGTACCCAATCAAGAAGAAGTCGGATGTGTTTCCAGTGTTCAAGGAATTCAAGGCACAAGTGGAGCTTGAAACTGGTAAAAGAATAAAGTACTTGAGGACAGACAATGGAGGAGAATATGTAGATGGCAACTTTCTGGCATTTTGCAAACAAGAAGGTGTTGTAAGACAATTCATAGTTGCACATACACCTCAGCAGAACGGTGTAGCAGAGCGGATGAATAGAACTCTCCTAGAGAGAACAAGAGCCATGTTAAGAATAGTGGGAGTGGCCAAATCTTTCTGGGCAGAAGCAATCAAAACCGTTTGTTATGTGATAAATCGATCGCCATCAACGGTGATTGGTTTGAAGACACCAATGGAGATGTGGAAAGGAAAACCAGGTGATTATTCTTCTCTGCATGTGTTTGGATGTCCTGTGTATGTGATGTACAACTCCCAAGAAAGAACAAAGCTGGATCCAAAATCCAGGAAATGTATATTTTTGGGGTATGCTGACAATGTTAAGGGGTATCGCCTGTGGGATCCCACTGCCCGCAAGGTTATTGTTAGCAGGGATGTAGTCTTTGTAGAAAAAGAATTGCAAAGTGAGCAGAAAAATGATAGCACTACCAAAGAAACTACTGCAATTGAGATAGAAAGAAAATCCAAAGAAGAGGATTCTTCTGAAGCAGAAACAGTGCACGAGGAACGAATACTAGATGAGGTCGATAATATAGAAATTCGACGATCATCACGTCAGATTAGAACACCATCATGGAACTCAGACTATGTAATGACAAGCCACGATGCATATTGTCTTCTAAAAGAAGAAGGGGAGCCATCAACCTTTCAGGAGGCTATAAGCAGCTCAGATGCTTCTCTGTGGATGGTAGCAATGCATGAAGAAATGGAAGCCTTACATAGAAACCAAACATGGAAACTTGTTGAACTTCCAAAGGATCGGAAAGCCATCGGGAACAAATGGGTATACAAGATCAAACGAGATGGTAATTGTAACACCATGTTTTTCTTAAAATGTTTTATTAAGTTAATTTTATTTATTTATTTAAAAATGTTGGTTAAGGGCTAAGTGGGATTTTAGCCTAAAAGTCCCTTTTTGGTACATGAGCACGCTCGTGCTCATCAGCCAGCAAGCTCGTGCTTAAAGTCAGAAGCGTGTCTCTGATTTTAAGTTGAGCACGACCGTGCTCAATAGTAAGCACGCCCGTGCTCAATGCGTGGACCGTGTCTCGCTGACGCTAAGTGAAGCACGACCGTGCTCAAGGATAAGCACGACCGTGCTCAAGTCCGAGTTTTATAAACATTACAGAGGACGAGGGTTTGACGTAAAACCCTATTTCTGTTTTGGCAGCCGTCACTAGTTTCGGCCAGAGAGACCTTTTTCCCTGTTTCCTCTTCGTTCATTGCCATAGTGGACTTGTGGAAGCTAGTTGGGAAGCTTAGTGCGTTTGGGTTGGTGTTAAGGTAATGGTCCTTCTCCCTTTGTCAGTTTCCTTTCATTTTAATGAGAGATACTGATTAAATTGTGTTTCTGATCAATCAAGGCTTAGTACCGGAGTGAGCCACTTGAGGATTCGGGACCAGTTCGTCGTTGGGGACCTTCAGTAGAGCAACCTTCAATCCAGGTATGGGGAGAAGGGCTTGTATTCATTAAGTAGTGGGCTGGTGTAAGGTAACGGGGTTTCCCATGACCCCAGTGTCGTTGTATGCATATGATTATGATGTTTTAATTGGTATATGGCTGTTTCTGATTTATTTGTCCATAAATGTGTATTTTATGTTCATGAGGATTGTGCCATGTTTATGATGCTATGAAAATCATTGTTATTGACATATGCTGGTTGAATGGTTGATGATTGTTTATGTTTGTTGGAATGATGAGTTTTGGCCCTAAAAACACGTTGTCAGCTAACTAGGAATAATTAATTAAGGATTTAGGCTTTTGGCTACGAACTTGGTTTCTGTCCCTGCCCAGAACAGTGCAGTCGTGCATTGAGCACGACCGTGCTGAACAAGGAGCACGACCGTGCTCCCACTTAAATTCTGGAAAATGGCTAGCACGATCGTGCTGCTGAGCACGACCGTGCTGAGTGTGAAGCATGACCGTGCTTCACTTAAAAGGGCAGCACGCCCTCACGTGTCCAAGCACGACCGTGCTAAGCTGACCTCCTGGACAGTGATGAAATTAAAGGACTTAAGGGGTTTTTAACCGCATTCCCAATGATGATAAGTTGAGATAACTAATCAAAGATAAAGATTAGACAACTTGGTTATTAATTATATAAGATAATTAAGATAACAAGCTGTTAAGTCGGTATTCGTTGGGTTACCGCACGTTGCTAAGTTAAGTCTTGGGTGCTTATTGACCCAAGCACGTTGAGTTGAACCTTGGTGCTTATTGGCCAAGGGAGCCTTGACCCCACGGTTTGGGTCCAAGGTCACGTTGAGTTTGATGTTGAAAGTCTTGGGAGCTTCATGGCCCAAGCAAGGAGGTGGTTGAGATTGTTTGTTGTTGTGCCATTTGCATAAAGCATTGGAGTAGTTGATGGGGGAGGTTCGACAAAGGGGAGATCGCCCGAGAGTACGGTGATCTGGCCATCCACGGTAGGTCACCCAAGGTTTGGTGACCGAGGCCCCCCGTGATGAGGCATCCACGGTTTGATGCGTTGGCTATCCATGGGGTTCACCCAAGGTTTGGTGAACTGCCGGTGTTGGTGCTTTTATGGCCAATACGGATATGTAACTCCAAAGTCGTTCATCCTGGGTTAGTTTGGATCCACATGCATAGTTGGAGTAGCGGAGTAGTTGATGCATTGCATAGCATAGCATACTTGGTTGTTATGATACTGTTGGATGTTGATGTATGCTTATGTGTATGTTTACCTTGCGTACTATTCCCCTGCTGTTTATATGTTTACATGAATCTTACTCCCTGTATTGTTTGTGTTTGGCCTGATTGGCATTTGCAGAGGACGATGAGCAGCCCGGAGAGGAGTGACTCTGAGGAGCCGCCACTCATAGTTAGGGCTTATTTATATTTAGTTGTTTTTATTTTGTATTCCGAGGATGTTATTTTCCGGAACGGTTATACCAGCTCTGAGTGTGACATCGGGGTTGGGTAGTTATTTCTTCATGTTTTGTTGATTTTAAACTTGGTTTATTTCCGCGTTGTAACTGGTTCATGTGGGACTTTTCTACCCATGGACAATTGTTTTAAACTTATTAAATGAGTGCATGTTTTTATTATTAATTTGTTTCTATTAATTGCCTTATAACATGATGGGTAGAAGGGTGTCACAGTAATGATCAAGTAGAACGGTATCGTGCAAGACTGGTGGTCAAAGGATATGCTCAGAAAGAAGGTATTGATTTCAATGAGATATTTTCTTCGGTTGTTAGACTCACTACTATCAGAGTAGTTCTGGCTATGTGTGCTGCATTTGATTTACATCTTGAACAGTTAGATGTAAAAACTGCTTTTCTTCATGGAGAGCTTGAAGAAGAAATATATATGGTCCAACCAGAAGGCTTTGAAGAACAAGGAAAAGAAAACTTGGTTTGTAGGTTGACCAAATCTCTGTATGGTCTAAAGCAGGCACCGAGATGTTGGTACAAGAGATTTGATTCCTTCATTATTAGCCTTGGATACAACAGGTTGAGTGCAGACCATTGTACGTACTAGAAGAGGTTTGGTAATAATGACTTTATCATTTTGCTGTTGTATGTGGATGACATATTGGTGGTAGGCCCCAACAAAGATCTAGTCCAAGAATTAAAGGCACAATTGGCTAGGGAGTTCGATATGAAGGACTTGGGACCAGCAAACAAGATTTTATGGATGCAAATTCACCGAGACAAAAAAGATAGGAAGATTAGGCTTTCTCAAAAGAATTATCTAAGGAAAGTCTTGCGGCCCTTCAACATGCAAGATTGTAAACCAATATCTACCCCACTTCCTGTCAATTATAAATTATCCTCAGGTATGAGTCCTAGCAGTGAAGCAGAGAGGATGGAAATGTCTCGAGTACCGTATGCATCAGCGGTGGGAAGCCTTATGCATGCCATGATATGTACAAGACCAGACATTGCGCAAGCAGTGGGAGCGGTTAGTCGATTTATGGCAGATCCTGGTAAAGAGCATTGGGATGCTGTTAAGAGGATCCTGAGATATATTAAAGGAACCTCGGGTGTCGCATTATGTTTTGGAGGATCAGAATTTGTTGTCAGGGGTTATGTTGATTCAGATTTTGCAGGTGATCTTGACAAAATAAAATCTACTACTGGCTATGTGTTCACACTTGCAGGAGGAGCAGTAAGCTGGTTATCCAAATTACAGACTGTTGTAGCTCTATCTACTACAGAAGCTGAATATATGGCAGCTACGCAAGCTTGCAAGGAAGCTATTTGGATACAAAGGTTAATGGAAGAACTCGGGCACAATCAACAACAAATTGTTGTGTATTGTGACAGTCAGAGTGCCTTGCACATTGCAAGGAATCCAGCCTTTCATTCCAGGACAAAGCACATAGGTGTTCAATATCACTTTGTTCGAGAAGTGGTAGAGGAAGGGAGTGTGGATATGCAAAAAATTCACATCAAAGACAACCTAGCAGATGTTATGACGAAGCCAATCAATGCTGACAAGTTTACATTGGTGTCGATCCTCCTATGGCCTTTCACAAACGTGAGCAATAAGAAGTTGGCATGATATAAAGCTCACAAAAGTGACTTTAAGTGGGAGATTGTGAGAATGTAAAGTCACCTTTGTTTGTTTGAAAGGGTCAATACCACAAAGCTTTTACTAAATAAAAAGGCGGTGACATAGTTGCCGTAGGAAGTCTATGAAAGAGAATAAGTTTCTCTTAAACCAACAAATAGAATAGTAACAAGACATGTATAAATAGAGGTAAGTTCTTTGTATTATTTATCCCATCGTCAGAGAGAGAAATCCACAGAGAGAAAACATTGTTTCTCCTGTAAGGTTATGTATTCTCCTATATTACAAGAATGAGTGTTATGTTCTCTTCTTGTATTTAGAGAGAGGTTATAATAATATTCCATTTAGTGAAAGTTTCTTATCTTTATTTTAGCTGCGTAATATTATTACGTTACTCTGGTACCCAACAATCAATGCATTTTAATACACTTTTTATAGCATTGCACTTGGTGTTTTTGGATGTGTATTGTTCCCAATATTTGATTCTTAGCATGTTTTCATATCTTTGGGTCTAAATTGGGCTTTAATGAATTTCTTAGTCAATTTTCGGATTTTAGTGCATCCTGACCCATCTCACTTCTGCAGGCCATAACTTGGGCTATACTTGTCCGATTTGAGTGCTCTTGGTGGCGTTGGAAAGCTAAGCAGCAGACCTACAACTTTCATGTTGACCGCTCTGCCCAGTTCGGACGTTTGGATGGGCGAAAATGCTAATTACCGAAGCTGTCCAGATTAGTGCTGGAATTGGAATTATTGTTGTCATATCTCAATGTAATCAATCATTAATGGACCAATTAATTCCCATTGGGCTCTCTAGGTCAGACATATTAGTTTACCCTACGATTATAAGTAGGTGGTTTTGAGACCTTGTTTATGATCTTTGGAGAGGCGGCTGCTCATAGGGTTTTGTCTCTCTTCTCCTCCTTCTTCAATTCTTATTTTCGTTTAAGCCTCCTATGGAAGGCTAAATTCTTAGATTGATTCACTGGTTAGGGATTTTTACAAAGACCTTGAGGTTTGGTTTTCAATGTTAATTTCATTTTAGTAATTCTATATCTTTTCCTTTTAATCCTTGATCTCTTGATCAATGTTTGCAATTCCGTTTTTGTGTTTTGATGCTTAATCACTCAAACTCGTTTTTGCATTCCAATCTAATTATAATCTGATTTGAGATTATTCTAAGCATGTTGAATGCTTGTTTTGATTTGTTCCGAATAAGGGTTGATAGGATCTATGACGCTTAGTGTAGGTTTGATTGAATTCGGTTTTAAGATTGATTATAGATTTGTGACGCTTGTTCTATAATTATAAATTAATCAAATTCTATGGTGCTTAATCCATTATGAATTCGTGTAGGATTAATTAACGCTTGATTGGTTAATTCTATGATCAAACAATAATAGAATCATGAAAAGAGATTTAATCCTCTGAAACCCGTGATTGGTCCAAGTGAAATTACCTTAAACCAGTGGATTAGTCGTTTGGATATATTGATTCTCATTTTTTTTATAATTTGTTTTCTTTTCTCATTGAATTCGAAAATCCCCCATTTTCTCATTACTTTGCGTGATTCTTGTATTTGGTTAATTGAATCAGAGATCCTTGCGAGACGACCAAGGTTATTACCTTGTACTACAGTTTTAAATTTTGATTAATTTGACCCATGTGCGACAGCGGATCAGCGTGCGATTAAAAGTGTTTTGCAAAAGATAAAGCAAAAATTAAAAGATAAGGGATGAGAAGATGAACACAAGCGAGATATCCTAGTTCGGCCACAAACTATCCAAGTGGCCTACGTCCAGTCCCCAAGGCAATACCACCAAGGGTTTTCAATCAACTATAGTTTTTAACAGGATCAACTAGAACCTTTACAAAAGAGAGCACTCCTTACAGACCAGTGATATCACCTCCCCCAGTGAAAGAGCCTCAAGACAATAACCCAAGAGATATCACCTCTCTTGCCAACCCCAAGGAATATCACCTCCCTTGTAAACACTTGGAAATCACATCCAAGAACACCCCAAGAGATATCACCTCTCTTGAAAACTAGGTGTAGAAAAGAAAGGTTTGAGTCACACGACTCTTACCAACAATATGCACTCTTAATAGTGCTGATAAAACAAATTGAAGAACAATTACAATAACACCTATATGGTGTATAGAATTCTCAATATAATATGGTCAAAGTGAAAGTGCAAGAGATAGAGTATAAAAAAATGCTTAACAGAGTTTTAGCACAGAGAAAATGATAGCAGTGTATTGTGTATTGAAGCAAGGCAGCCCACCCTTCTATTTATAGAGAACAAGTGTAGGTTCAAAGAGAAATTAGATCAAGCCTTTTAAAATTCATTTTTGTCGCAGTATAATCGATTATTACATTCTCATAATCGATTATTTAAAACATTTTCAGGAAGCGCTGACTTTGATAGAATAGGCATAATCGATTATACTAATCGATTACGAGTCCACTGGCTTTCATATAAAATGCAATAATCGATTACGGGGTTTCTGTTTGAAGCTCGTTGAAAGCCAGAAAGGTCATAATCGATTATACAAAAGCCATAATCGATTATTCAATTTCAAATTCAAAACTTAACGGCTTTACTTAAAATCAATACTCATTAAACTCATTTAAAGCCTTTTGATTCATATCATACTCGATTATTGGTTTCCCATAATCGATTATGGCTCGAAGAACATTTGAATTTGAAAATCTTAACAATTAATATTTGATTACTCATTAAGCACAATTAATGTCAGATATAAAACATGTTTAAAATGTTTTTGGCACATGTTAAAAGTATGTGTGTGAGACCAATATTAAATTGAGAACTCTACTTACCATTTACACACTTTTTCTAAAACATCCAATACAAATACTGAAATTCCCATTTTGCCCCTTGTGCTTGCTTGCTTTATAACTTTCTGCTTTTTGCAATTTAGTCCTTCTGGACCTTTTCCTTTTGTCCATCATCAAAACAAAAGTACCTATCAAGGCATATATTTACAGACACCAACATCGACGTTCACACCACAGGAGGCACACCAATTCGATACCTCTCACTCGATCACCTCTACTCCGCCACGTCACCATGTCGTGCCACCGCAGTGGTTCTGTAACACCCCCCCTTGGGTATTACATCTTAATCAACATTTGGAAATAAATTAAAAGGAAAGTTTACTGGTTGCTTTCGGAAAACCTTTATTATTTTCATAAGTATCAAAAAATATGGGGGAATTTTTTTTTTTTTTTTTTTCAGCCGAATACATCACACAACACAGAACATCCAAGGGTTAGACTTATTTATACATCAACATACTTCATCATACAATTTTTCACAAAATGATCTTTATTATTAAACCATATAAAATTATTACAAAGTTCTTCAAAACTTCCTATAATAGCTATAAAAAGAACCCATCTCAACGAAAACATCCTAGCTGGTCGTTCTAAAAGACAATTACCGAAAAAAACTCTGTAGTTCTCATCATGGAGTTTCACCAACCTCATCAAGGATTTGAAGTATTATCCTAAATGAGGTTAGGAACATCTCGACATCACTTGCCCTCGTGTGACAACGCATCCCAACAAAGGGTCAGAAAACCTGATATATTGTAAGGGTGAGATATCGTCATATGGATAATTATGATAAACTACAAACTTGCAACACAAACAACATGTATAACAATTTCATTAGTATCATATATAGGAATCATATATATACATATAAATATACAACAAGGATATTATTAAAGCAAGCAAGGTATCATACCAAATCACCATCAACTTTTGAAACTCATGATTTTTTTTTTTAAAATAAAATTTCAACTTTGATGCAAGACTCCGGAGTTTTTCAAATTTTGAAAGGAGCTGATCAGGCTCGGTTGCCAAGTATATTAGGCACAACGTGAATTTACACTATACTGCCCAAACTCCTAGCGCAGCTTGCAACGTGCGTGGAATGTCCATAGCATACTGTCCAACACAAGGCACAGTAATCTGGGCTAATGGACTTCATTGTCCATCAAGGCACAATGAAACAACGTAGTATGAAATACCTGACCCTTCCAGATATTCATATGAAACAACGTAGCATGAAATACCTTTTTTTTCCCCAGATATTCATACAAAAACAACGTAGGCACGTCTGCCAAAATGAATGCATGAAAAATCATTTGGGGTTTTCAACTTTTCTGTATGCTTGATATTTTTCGTTCATCGAGTCTCAAAGCTCACGATGGTTCAACATTTTAATATCTTATAACTTTTTTTAATAACACAGGACTAGTGTCGTATCACAACAGTTCCAGACTTATGCATCAGCCATGGAACTTTGTGGTCGTAGAAAGTCAACTTTTACCTTTTTATTATTTTCACCATGTATCAGCTCAACGTAGATGGAACAACAGTCCATAGCAACGTAGATTGGAACATAGTCCAAGGCAACATAACACGAATCATAGACCAACATGCTTTTAAATCACTAGTTTTCCGACGTCTCGGTTACTAGTGTAACACCCCAATGTTTTGTAGATCTTTATCTAAGTCTGAGTTTATACCTTAAGGATGATTTGGAGGATTAGGGATGATTAGAGATGATGGAAATGATTAAAAAACTGAAATTTTAGTGATGTAATCGATTACCATATAGGTGTAATCGATTACAGGTTCTCTGGAACAGTAAAATGAAAAACAGACAGCTGGTAATCGATTACCATATCCTGGTAATCGATTACGACAGCAAATTTTCTTTAAAAACCCCTGTTTCGAACCAGAAACGCAGAAATGGGTTTTAGGGTTCCAAAAACACGATTTGTATAGAGAGAGAGGACGAAAATGAAGGGAAATACATGGGAAATGAAGGGAAATCAAGGAAAAACATGAAGATAACAAGGATTGAAGCTAGAATCAAGTACTTGGAGGTTGAAGAACAAGAAGGTTGAGGAAGAGAAGAAGAAGATGAGGAGAAGCAAGAGATGCAAGGATTCAAGAGCTCCAAATGAGGTGAGGAATCACAATCTTTAAACCCCTCTAAGCTCAAAGAAGATTTTTATGTTAGAAATACATGTTTGATGGTTTAAAAGTATATTTGATGGATTTATATGTTTGAACTGATTTTGTTTCTAAGTTTAAGATATAAGATTTGAAGGAAGATTTGTGGAACTATTGATGTTTATGAGCAATAGACGTTGTGAAGGGGTGTTTATGTTTTACATAGCCTCTCCTTTTGAAAGGATTGAAAATAGCCCTTAAGGTGTTTGAGAAAAGGCTTGAACCAATATCTTGTTGTTAGTGAGCTATATTTTCTAGATATTGGTCAATTGTTATCTATTTATTTGTAAATATTAAAGGTTTATGTTTTTATGAGAAGAAGGACTTGATATTGGAGGTTTCAATGAGCGTTTTCATGAGTTAATGATGAATGAAGATCAATCCCTAGAATATGTTATGTTATAGAAATATGTTTATGAGACTTTATGTTCATGAATCATCATTTTTCCTAAATGTTTATGATTGTAAAGTAGAGGTTCAAATGATGTTTTGATGAATATTCTATTAAAAGACATGAAAGTATTTGTTTGATGAAAATGTTAAGTTATGATGCTATATGATGTTATAATGAAGTAGATGATGAATGAGTGTTAAGTTAAGGGAATGTTATTATTGTGATGTTGAGGGTCATTTTAATGGCATATGCATTTGAGGTAAGGCAGTGGGACGCCCTGCCAGGTAGTGAGCTCACGTACCAAAGAGGTTGAGGATACATTCCCAAGGAGTGAGGTTATTCATGTTTGAAGCATGTGTGATGAGGTTAGAATGATTATTCATGATGTTTCTTACGAAATAATGTTTATTAAAGCTTTTGATGTTTAATGATAACCTATGATATGAGGCTTTGATAGACTTTAATGTTGATGACAAAGTTTAATATAAAAGTATGAAAAATACTTGATGATAAAGTTTGATGAAAAGGCATATAAGTATTTTCATTATAGAGTATATATATATTTTTCATGGTTATAGTATTGATGTTAGCTTGAGGGGATTTTCCGGAGTTCCTCTGGCTGGTTGTACTGCTGTTTTATTAAATGATTGTAATTCCTCATTGAGACGTAGTCTCACGATAGTAGTACAATCAGATGTGGATGCAGGTTGAGCAAGGACTAACATGAGAAAGTGAAGATGAAGACATGGAAGATTAGAGAAGTAGTTAGATGCCCAGTGACATGTCAAAGTCTTTAAGTTTATGTATGTTATTATTTGATGTAAAAATGTAATTTATTGATAGGAAATGAGTTTGTATAAAGAGAATTTATGAAGTTTTCAAACTATGTTTTTGAGAAATCTATGAGGTTTTGTTTTCTCTGATACACATATAATAGTTAGACGCGTATAACTGTTATATGTGATGTAACCAAGTTGAGGTGTTACATTATGGTATCAGAGCAGTTCAATCCTATGTTGGACTGTGGTTAGGGCTAAGACATGTCTAGGCTGGGCAATTAGGATGAGAGTTTGTCTGTTGTATGCCATGTAAACTAGTGCCTTGCAATAGGATATTGAGCCTGGCCAGCTCAATGTGTTATTGGATTGTACTAGGGACATGGGAGCCGACAGACAAGAACAATGGAATCAAGGGTAGATCCCTTGAAGGAGGAATTGATAAGGAGAAAGTGTTAAGAGGATTGGAATAGAGGAGCAAATTGAGGACGTTGAAGTAGATTGAGGATAATGAAGGTATAGGAAACAGTGAAGAAAGTTAAGGAGGAAATGGTAAGGATAGTGAAGTAGAAGTTAATTGAAGAGGCATCAAAAAAAAAAAAAAGAGGGAAAAGTTGGAAAGTAGAGTCTAAGGACGAAGAGTGAGGAGACGTTGAGGACATGATAATAAGTTTGAAGAATGCCTCAAAATCAGCAAAAGTTGATGTTGCAGAGGCATAATCGATTATGGTTATGACGTAATCGATTATATGTTTAGCAGAAACATAGTAATCGATTAGGATGATCGATTATGGCTAGTTTTAGAAAATGTGTGAGGCAGAGATAGCGTAATCGATTAAGGTCAATCGGATAATCGATTATGGGGAGACTGTTGCAATCTGTTGAGGAAGTAGGAGGATCATTTACGGCTAAGAGAACTTTGACGCACGGCTAAGTAGAGGAGGAAAGGTTAATATTCGCAAGTTGAGTTGGGAATAGGACCTAAGGTTAGATATGTAGTGAAAGTAAAGTAAAACAATGGTTAAACAAATGTAGCTATGAATAAAGACGAGGTAAACGTAGCTGAGGTGAGTACAGAAGTTGATGTTGTCCAATTGGACTATGTGTAAAGGATCAAGGCAGAGTTATATACTAGATAAAAATTTTGGGAATGACTTAATGGTGGAGGACTTAGAGTCCATGAAGGTGAAAACTTAAATGTTTGACATGGCATATGTGCTTTGTGTGAAGATGGATTTGAGATAAGGGTGAAACACAGAACACTAAGGTAGTGTTTGAAATGAGGTCAAGAATACTTCTTCAAGGAAGAGTTGTAAATAAAGATATGGATGAATTTTAATGAAGCGGAAAGGAATGACGTAAGGAAAGAAGTCGCTACAAAAAGAAATGAGGGAAGAGTCTCAGAATAAGATGAAGAAGATATTGATGATGATGATGAGCTCTAATCTTCGTAAAAGAGGATGAAAGCTCGGGATAGAAGAAAACTCAGAATTCAAGAGAGTTAAAGTAGTGTTTGAAGAAGCTTTTAAAATGAATATGGAAAGATATGGATGTGATGGAAGAAGAGCAAAAGGAAGAAAAGGAAGTAAACATGTTCGAGTTCTTTTAGCAGTTATGAGATGAAGGAGATTAAGATCCAAGAAAAAGAAAAGAAGTCAGATATCGGAAATTAAGTAAAAGGCTAAGACCTCTGTCTATAAAAAAGAGTGTAACACATCAAGTCTACCTGAAGAAATGAAAACACAAGTCCTAAGTCTATAAAGACAATTGATGGAACTTTTACGATCTAATTTGAGAATCTCTTGTTCAAAAAAAAAAAAAAAAAAAAAAGAAAGAAGTAGGTGGGACATAAAGGAACAGTAGTGTAGTAAGGTTCCACCATCCTAGAGGAGTGATGTTATGGCTGATAAGGATGTTTAAAGGTTTTATATGAAGACACTACATAGAGGTATGAAGAAGTTAGTGAGCTTTTAGAAGTGCAATGTTCGGGCATAAAAAGAAGTGGAATTGTTAAGCATAGTAGAAATTTATGCAAGGGCATAATGCTTTAAACCTTTAGAGTATAGGTATGCTTGAGAGACTGTATAAGCACAACCACTAGGATCCACATTTCTCACAAACGGGCACAAGTCAAGAGCAAAGTTGATCAGCTACGTGTTGGTGCAAATGAATGATTAATTCTTTGTGCAAAGGTGACACATAAGATGGAGACAATTAGTATTATCATGTATATCAATACTAAGGTGTCGAATTAAGGATCATCGCTATAGGCAAACTCAGAAATGTCACTTTTAGAGGTACAAGTTGAGTTACCTTAGCTTTAAAGGCTTTACAAACTGAGGGGAGACTCTTGAGACTATACAGGTATGAGACTGTGTAGTTAAAGAAATCCTGAGACTGTACAAATATGGGATTGTACAGTCAATGGAGGTCCAAAAGAACTAGTGGGTTTTTAGGACCACTGTCAAACCGTAAAGCAGTTTGAAAAATATGTTCCTTGAGTAAGGTTTAATGACAGTCTTATCCAGTAAGGGTACAAAGAGTCATGCTAATTCTAAGGAAGTCAGAAGTTGGAACCCACATATGATCCTTAGAAACCTTAGTTTGACCTTAAAGAAGTTAATCATTATCAGAGTATCGCAGTAGAAGCGGGTAGTATTGATACAAGAGTAAAGAGGTTAAGTAAAAGTCATGAGTGCAGTAGAAGGAACGTACTTCCAAAGGAGGACCTATTCCTACAAGGAGGGGAGGCATAGGAAAGAAATACCATGAAAGTCATGTCATAGGATTTCACTAACCTATAAGAACCAAAAGATGTTTGTGGTTCAAGCGGTGGATATTAAGGCAAGATTATTTAAGGAAGCATATAGAGGTGATGTAGAGTTAACAACATATGAAGAGGATAGGTCTCGCCTAGCAGAGTTAGTTCGAAGAACTATTAGTGCAATCTCAATAGACCAGGTGAAGTTTTGTCCGCGTACACGATAAGTAAGAATTGTCTAAAACAAAGGAAGAGATATGTAGAATTAGAGGAAAATAAGGCTGTTGAAGAGTAACAATATCCTTGATCAAGTTATTTCATGAATGAAGTTTACAAAGGGAGGAGGTGAATAGGGAGTTAGAGGAATGTGTTAAGAAAGTAAACTGAGCCAAATTTCGAGGACGAAATTTCTTCAAGGAGGGGAGTATTGTAACACCCCAATGTTTTGTAGGTCTTTATCTAAGTCTGAGTTTATACCTTAAGGATGATTTGGAGGATTAGGGATGATTAGAGATGATGGAAATGATTAAAAAACTGAAATTTTAGTGATGTAATCGATTACCATATAGGTGTAATCGATTACAGGTTCTCTGGAACAGTAAAATGAAAAACAGACAGATGGTAATCGATTACCATATCCTGGTAATCGATTACGACAGCAAATTTTCTATAAAAACCCCTGTTTCGAACCAGAAACGCAGAAATGGGTTTTAGGGTTCCAAAAACACGATTTGTATAGAGAGAGAGGACGAAAAGGAAGGGAAATACATGGGAAATGAAGGGAAATCAAGGAAAAACATGAAGATAACAAGGATTGATGCTAGAATCAAGTACTTGGAGGTTGAAGAACTAGAAGGTTGAGGAAGAGAAGAAGAAGATGAGGAGAAGCAAGAGATGCAAGGATTCAAGAGCTCCAAATGAGGTGAGGAATCACAATCTTTAAACCCCTCTAAGCTCTAAGAATATTTTTATGTTAGAAATACATGTTTGATGGTTTAAAAGTATATTTGATGGATTTATATGTTTGAACTGATTTTGTTTCTAAGTTTAAGATATAAGATTTGAAGGAAGATTTGTGGAACTATTGATGTTTATGAGCAATAGACATTGTGAAGGGGTGTTTATGTTTTACATAGCCTCTCCTTTTGAAAGGATTGAAAATAGCCCTTAAGGTGTTTGAGAAAAGGCTTGAACCAATATCTTGTTGTTAGTGAGCTATATTTTCTAGATATTGGTCAATTGTTATCTATTTATTTGTAAATATTAAAGGTTTATGTTTTTATGAGAAGAAGGACTTGATGTTGGAGGTTTCAATGAGCGTTTTCGTGAGTTAATGATGAATGAAGATCAATCCCTAGAATATGTTATGTTATAGAAATATGTTTATGAGACTTTATGTTCATGAATCATCATTTTTCCTAAATATTTATGATTGTAAAGTAGAGGTTCAAATGATGTTTTGATGAATATTCTATTAAAAGACATGAAAGTATTTGTTTGATGAAAATGTTAAGTTATGATGCTATATGATGTTATAATGAAGTAGATGATGAATGAGTGTTAAGTTAAGGGAATGTTATTATTGTGATGTTGAGGGTCATTTTAATGGCATATGCATTTGAGGTAAGGCAGTGGGACGCCCTGCCAGGTAGTGAGCTCACGTACCAAAGAGGTTGAGGATACATTCCCAAGGAGTGAGGTTATTCATGTTTGAAGCATGTGTGATGAGGTTAGAATGATTATTCATGATGTTTCTTACGAAATAATGTTTATTAAAGCTTTTGATGTTTAATGATAACCTATGATATGAGGCTTTGATAGACTTTAATGTTGATGACAAAGTTTAATATAAAAGTATGAAAAATACTTGATGATAAAGTTTGATGAAAAGGCATATAAGTATTTTCATTATAGAGTATATATATATTTTTCATGGTTATAGTATTGATGTTAGCTTGAGGGGATTTTCCGGAGTTCCTCTGGCTGGTTGTACTGCTGTTTTATTAAATGATTGTAATTCCTCATTGAGACGTAGTCTCACGATAGTAGTACAATCAGATGTGGATGCAGGTTGAGCAAGGACTAACATGAGAAAGTGAAGATGAAGACATGGAAGATTAGAGAAGTAGTTAGATGCCCAGTGACATGTCAAAGTCTTTAAGTTTATGTATGTTATTATTTGATGTAAAAATGTAATTTATTGATAGGAAATGAGTTTGTATAAAGAGAATTTATGAAGTTTTCAAACTATGTTTTTGAGAAATCTATGAGGTTTTGTTTTCTCTGATACACATATAATAGTTAGACGCGTATAACTGTTATATGTGATGTAACCAAGTTGAGGTGTTACATTATGGTATCAGAGCAGTTCAATCCTATGTTGGACTGTGGTTAGGGCTAAGACATGTCTAGGCTGGGCAATTAGGATGAGAGTTTGTCTGTTGTATGCCATGTAAACTAGTGCCTTGCAATAGGATATTGAGCCTGGCCAGCTCAATGTGTTATTGGATTGTACTAGGGACATGGGAGCCGACAGACAAGAACAATGGAATCAAGGGTAGATCCCTTGAAGGAGGAATTGATAAGGAGAAAGTGTTAAGAGGATTGGAATAGAGGAGCAAATTGAGGACGTTGAAGTAGATTGAGGATAATGAAGGTATAGGAAACAGTGAAGAAAGTTAAGGAGGAAATGGTAAGGATAGTGAAGTAGAAGTTAATTGAAGAGGCATCAAAAAAAAAAAAAAGAGGGAAAAGTTGGAAAGTAGAGTCTAAGGACGAAGAGTGAGGAGACGTTGAGGACATGATAATAAGTTTGAAGAATGCCTCAAAATCAGCAAAAGTTGATGTTGCAGAGGCATAATCGATTATGGTTATGACGTAATCGATTATATGTTTAGCAGAAACATAGTAATCGATTAGGATGATCGATTATGGCTAGTTTTAGAAAATGTGTGAGGCAGAGATAGCGTAATCGATTAAGGTCAATCGGATAATCGATTATGGGGAGACTGTTGCAATCTGTTGAGGAAGTAGGAGGATCATTTACGGCTAAGAGAACTTTGACGCACGGCTAAGTAGAGGAGGAAAGGTTAATATTCGCAAGTTGAGTTGGGAATAGGACCTAAGGTTAGATATGTAGTGAAAGTAAAGTAAAACAATGGTTAAACAAATGTAGCTATGAATAAAGACGAGGTAAACGTAGCTGAGGTGAGTACAGAAGTTGATGTTGTCCAATTGGACTATGTGTAAAGGATCAAGGCAGAGTTATATACTAGATAAAAATTTTGGGAATGACTTAATGGTGGAGGACTTAGAGTCCATGAAGGTGAAAACTTAAATGTTTGACATGGCATATGTGCTTTGTGTGAAGATGGATTTGAGATAAGGGTGAAACACAGAACACTAAGGTAGTGTTTGAAATGAGGTCAAGAATACTTCTTCAAGGAAGAGTTGTAAATAAAGATATGGATGAATTTTAATGAAGCGGAAAGGAATGACGTAAGGAAAGAAGTCGCTACAAAAAGAAATGAGGGAAGAGTCTCAGAATAAGATGAAGAAGATATTGATGATGATGATGAGCTCTAATCTTCGTAAAAGAGGATGAAAGCTCGGGATAGAAGAAAACTCAGAATTCAAGAGAGTTAAAGTAGTGTTTGAAGAAGCTTTTAAAATGAATATGGAAAGATATGGATGTGATGGAAGAAGAGCAAAAGGAAGAAAAGGAAGTAAACATGTTCGAGTTCTTTTAGCAGTTATGAGATGAAGGAGATTAAGATCCAAGAAAAAGAAAAGAAGTCAGATATCGGAAATTAAGTAAAAGGCTAAGACCTCTGTCTATAAAAAAGAGTGTAACACATCAAGTCTACCTGAAGAAATGAAAACACAAGTCCTAAGTCTATAAAGACAATTGATGGAACTTTTACGATCTAATTTGAGAATCTCTTGTTCAAAAAAAAAAAAAAAAAAAAAGAAAGAAGTAGGTGGGACATAAAGGAACAGTAGTGTAGTAAGGTTCCACCATCCTAGAGGAGTGATGTTATGGCTGATAAGGATGTTTAAAGGTTTTATATGAAGACACTACATAGAGGTATGAAGAAGTTAGTGAGCTTTTAGAAGTGCAATGTTCGGGCATAAAAAGAAGTGGAATTGTTAAGCATAGTAGAAATTTATGCAAGGGCATAATGCTTTAAACCTTTAGAGTATAGGTATGCTTGAGAGACTGTATAAGCACAACCACTAGGATCCACATTTCTCACAAACGGGCACAAGTCAAGAGCAAAGTTGATCAGCTACGTGTTGGTGCAAATGAATGATTAATTCTTTGTGCAAAGGTGACACATAAGATGGAGACAATTAGTATTATCATGTATATCAATACTAAGGTGTCGAATTAAGGATCATCGCTATAGGCAAACTCAGAAATGTCACTTTTAGAGGTACAAGTTGAGTTACCTTAGCTTTAAAGGCTTTACAAACTGAGGGGAGACTCTTGAGACTATACAGGTATGAGACTGTGTAGTTAAAGAAATCCTGAGACTGTACAAATATGGGATTGTACAGTCAATGGAGGTCCAAAAGAACTAGTGGGTTTTTAGGACCACTGTCAAACCGTAAAGCAGTTTGAAAAATATGTTCCTTGAGTAAGGTTTAATGACAGTCTTATCCAGTAAGGGTACAAAGAGTCATGCTAATTCTAAGGAAGTCAGAAGTTGGAACCCACATATGATCCTTAGAAACCTTAGTTTGACCTTAAAGAAGTTAATCATTATCAGAGTATCGCAGTAGAAGCGGGTAGTATTGATACAAGAGTAAAGAGGTTAAGTAAAAGTCATGAGTGCAGTAGAAGGAACGTACTTCCAAAGGAGGACCTATTCCTACAAGGAGGGGAGGCATAGGAAAGAAATACCATGAAAGTCATGTCATAGGATTTCACTAACCTATAAGAACCAAAAGATGTTTGTGGTTCAAGCGGTGGATATTAAGGCAAGATTATTTAAGGAAGCATATAGAGGTGATGTAGAGTTAACAACATATGAAGAGGATAGGTCTCGCCTAGCAGAGTTAGTTCGAAGAACTATTAGTGCAATCTCAATAGACCAGGTGAAGTTTTGTCCGCGTACACGATAAGTAAGAATTGTCTAAAACAAAGGAAGAGATATGTAGAATTAGAGGAAAATAAGGCTGTTGAAGAGTAACAATATCCTTGATCAAGTTATTTCATGAATGAAGTTTACAAAGGGAGGAGGTGAATAGGGAGTTAGAGGAATGTGTTAAGAAAGTAAACTGAGCCAAATTTCGAGGACGAAATTTCTTCAAGGAGGGGAGTATTGTAACACCCCAATGTTTTGTAGGTCTTTATCTAAGTCTGAGTTTATACCTTAAGGATGATTTGGAGGATTAGGGATGATTAGAGATGATGGAAATGATTAAAAAACTGAAATTTTAGTGATGTAATCGATTACCATATAGGTGTAATCGATTACAGGTTCTCTGGAACAGTAAAATGAAAAACAGACAGATGGTAATCGATTACCATATCCTGGTAATCGATTACGACAGCAAATTTTCTATAAAAACCCCTGTTTCGAACCAGAAACGCAGAAATGGGTTTTAGGGTTCCAAAAACACGATTTGTATAGAGAGAGAGGACGAAAAGGAAGGGAAATACATGGGAAATGAAGGGAAATCAAGGAAAAACATGAAGATAACAAGGATTGATGCTAGAATCAAGTACTTGGAGGTTGAAGAACTAGAAGGTTGAGGAAGAGAAGAAGAAGATGAGGAGAAGCAAGAGATGCAAGGATTCAAGAGCTCCAAATGAGGTGAGGAATCACAATCTTTAAACCCCTCTAAGCTCTAAGAATATTTTTATGTTAGAAATACATGTTTGATGGTTTAAAAGTATATTTGATGGATTTATATGTTTGAACTGATTTTGTTTCTAAGTTTAAGATATAAGATTTGAAGGAAGATTTGTGGAACTATTGATGTTTATGAGCAATAGACATTGTGAAGGGGTGTTTATGTTTTACATAGCCTCTCCTTTTGAAAGGATTGAAAATAGCCCTTAAGGTGTTTGAGAAAAGGCTTGAACCAATATCTTGTTGTTAGTGAGCTATATTTTCTAGATATTGGTCAATTGTTATCTATTTATTTGTAAATATTAAAGGTTTATGTTTTTATGAGAAGAAGGACTTGATGTTGGAGGTTTCAATGAGCGTTTTCGTGAGTTAATGATGAATGAAGATCAATCCCTAGAATATGTTATGTTATAGAAATATGTTTATGAGACTTTATGTTCATGAATCATCATTTTTCCTAAATATTTATGATTGTAAAGTAGAGGTTCAAATGATGTTTTGATGAATATTCTATTAAAAGACATGAAAGTATTTGTTTGATGAAAATGTTAAGTTATGATGCTATATGATGTTATAATGAAGTAGATGATGAATGAGTGTTAAGTTAAGGGAATGTTATTATTGTGATGTTGAGGGTCATTTTAATGGCATATGCATTTGAGGTAAGGCAGTGGGACGCCCTGCCAGGTAGTGAGCTCACGTACCAAAGAGGTTGAGGATACATTCCCAAGGAGTGAGGTTATTCATGTTTGAAGCATGTGTGATGAGGTTAGAATGATTATTCATGATGTTTCTTACGAAATAATGTTTATTAAAGCTTTTGATGTTTAATGATAACCTATGATATGAGGCTTTGATAGACTTTAATGTTGATGACAAAGTTTAATATAAAAGTATGAAAAATACTTGATGATAAAGTTTGATGAAAAGGCATATAAGTATTTTCATTATAGAGTATATATATATTTTTCATGGTTATAGTATTGATGTTAGCTTGAGGGGATTTTCCGGAGTTCCTCTGGCTGGTTGTACTGCTGTTTTATTAAATGATTGTAATTCCTCATTGAGACGTAGTCTCACGATAGTAGTACAATCAGATGTGGATGCAGGTTGAGCAAGGACTAACATGAGAAAGTGAAGATGAAGACATGGAAGATTAGAGAAGTAGTTAGATGCCCAGTGACATGTCAAAGTCTTTAAGTTTATGTATGTTATTATTTGATGTAAAAATGTAATTTATTGATAGGAAATGAGTTTGTATAAAGAGAATTTATGAAGTTTTCAAACTATGTTTTTGAGAAATCTATGAGGTTTTGTTTTCTCTGATACACATATAATAGTTAGACGCGTATAACTGTTATATGTGATGTAACCAAGTTGAGGTGTTACATTATGGTATCAGAGCAGTTCAATCCTATGTTGGACTGTGGTTAGGGCTAAGACATGTCTAGGCTGGGCAATTAGGATGAGAGTTTGTCTGTTGTATGCCATGTAAACTAGTGCCTTGCAATAGGATATTGAGCCTGGCCAGCTCAATGTGTTATTGGATTGTACTAGGGACATGGGAGCCGACAGACAAGAACAATGGAATCAAGGGTAGATCCCTTGAAGGAGGAATTGATAAGGAGAAAGTGTTAAGAGGATTGGAATAGAGGAGCAAATTGAGGACGTTGAAGTAGATTGAGGATAATGAAGGTATAGGAAACAGTGAAGAAAGTTAAGGAGGAAATGGTAAGGATAGTGAAGTAGAAGTTAATTGAAGAGGCATCAAAAAAAAAAAAAGAGGGAAAAGTTGGAAAGTAGAGTCTAAGGACGAAGAGTGAGGAGACGTTGAGGACATGATAATAAGTTTGAAGAATGCCTCAAAATCAGCAAAAGTTGATGTTGCAGAGGCATAATCGATTATGGTTATGACGTAATCGATTATATGTTTAGCAGAAACATAGTAATCGATTAGGATGATCGATTATGGCTAGTTTTAGAAAATGTGTGAGGCAGAGATAGCGTAATCGATTAAGGTCAATCGGATAATCGATTATGGGGAGACTGTTGCAATCTGTTGAGGAAGTAGGAGGATCATTTACGGCTAAGAGAACTTTGACGCACGGCTAAGTAGAGGAGGAAAGGTTAATATTCGCAAGTTGAGTTGGGAATAGGACCTAAGGTTAGATATGTAGTGAAAGTAAAGTAAAACAATGGTTAAACAAATGTAGCTATGAATAAAGACGAGGTAAACGTAGCTGAGGTGAGTACAGAAGTTGATGTTGTCCAATTGGACTATGTGTAAAGGATCAAGGCAGAGTTATATACTAGATAAAAATTTTGGGAATGACTTAATGGTGGAGGACTTAGAGTCCATGAAGGTGAAAACTTAAATGTTTGACATGGCATATGTGCTTTGTGTGAAGATGGATTTGAGATAAGGGTGAAACACAGAACACTAAGGTAGTGTTTGAAATGAGGTCAAGAATACTTCTTCAAGGAAGAGTTGTAAATAAAGATATGGATGAATTTTAATGAAGCGGAAAGGAATGACGTAAGGAAAGAAGTCGCTACAAAAAGAAATGAGGGAAGAGTCTCAGAATAAGATGAAGAAGATATTGATGATGATGATGAGCTCTAATCTTCGTAAAAGAGGATGAAAGCTCGGGATAGAAGAAAACTCAGAATTCAAGAGAGTTAAAGTAGTGTTTGAAGAAGCTTTTAAAATGAATATGGAAAGATATGGATGTGATGGAAGAAGAGCAAAAGGAAGAAAAGGAAGTAAACATGTTCGAGTTCTTTTAGCAGTTATGAGATGAAGGAGATTAAGATCCAAGAAAAAGAAAAGAAGTCAGATATCGGAAATTAAGTAAAAGGCTAAGACCTCTGTCTATAAAAAAGAGTGTAACACATCAAGTCTACCTGAAGAAATGAAAACACAAGTCCTAAGTCTATAAAGACAATTGATGGAACTTTTACGATCTAATTTGAGAATCTCTTGTTCAAAAAAAAAAAAAGAAAGAAGTAGGTGGGACATAAAGGAACAGTAGTGTAGTAAGGTTCCACCATCCTAGAGGAGTGATGTTATGGCTGATAAGGATGTTTAAAGGTTTTATATGAAGACACTACATAGAGGTATGAAGAAGTTAGTGAGCTTTTAGAAGTGCAATGTTCGGGCATAAAAAGAAGTGGAATTGTTAAGCATAGTAGAAATTTATGCAAGGGCATAATGCTTTAAACCTTTAGAGTATAGGTATGCTTGAGAGACTGTATAAGCACAACCACTAGGATCCACATTTCTCACAAACGGGCACAAGTCAAGAGCAAAGTTGATCAGCTACGTGTTGGTGCAAATGAATGATTAATTCTTTGTGCAAAGGTGACACATAAGATGGAGACAATTAGTATTATCATGTATATCAATACTAAGGTGTCGAATTAAGGATCATCGCTATAGGCAAACTCAGAAATGTCACTTTTAGAGGTACAAGTTGAGTTACCTTAGCTTTAAAGGCTTTACAAACTGAGGGGAGACTCTTGAGACTATACAGGTATGAGACTGTGTAGTTAAAGAAATCCTGAGACTGTACAAATATGGGATTGTACAGTCAATGGAGGTCCAAAAGAACTAGTGGGTTTTTAGGACCACTGTCAAACCGTAAAGCAGTTTGAAAAATATGTTCCTTGAGTAAGGTTTAATGACAGTCTTATCCAGTAAGGGTACAAAGAGTCATGCTAATTCTAAGGAAGTCAGAAGTTGGAACCCACATATGATCCTTAGAAACCTTAGTTTGACCTTAAAGAAGTTAATCATTATCAGAGTATCGCAGTAGAAGCGGGTAGTATTGATACAAGAGTAAAGAGGTTAAGTAAAAGTCATGAGTGCAGTAGAAGGAACGTACTTCCAAAGGAGGACCTATTCCTACAAGGAGGGGAGGCATAGGAAAGAAATACCATGAAAGTCATGTCATAGGATTTCACTAACCTATAAGAACCAAAAGATGTTTGTGGTTCAAGCGGTGGATATTAAGGCAAGATTATTTAAGGAAGCATATAGAGGTGATGTAGAGTTAACAACATATGAAGAGGATAGGTCTCGCCTAGCAGAGTTAGTTCGAAGAACTATTAGTGCAATCTCAATAGACCAGGTGAAGTTTTGTCCGCGTACACGATAAGTAAGAATTGTCTAAAACAAAGGAAGAGATATGTAGAATTAGAGGAAAATAAGGCTGTTGAAGAGTAACAATATCCTTGATCAAGTTATTTCATGAATGAAGTTTACAAAGGGAGGAGGTGAATAGGGAGTTAGAGGAATGTGTTAAGAAAGTAAACTGAGCCAAATTTCGAGGACGAAATTTCTTCAAGGAGGGGAGTATTGTAACACCCCAATGTTTTGTAGGTCTTTATCTAAGTCTGAGTTTATACCTTAAGGATGATTTGGAGGATTAGGGATGATTAGAGATGATGGAAATGATTAAAAAACTGAAATTTTAGTGATGTAATCGATTACCATATAGGTGTAATCGATTACAGGTTCTCTGGAACAGTAAAATGAAAAACAGACAGATGGTAATCGATTACCATATCCTGGTAATCGATTACGACAGCAAATTTTCTATAAAAACCCCTGTTTCGAACCAGAAACGCAGAAATGGGTTTTAGGGTTCCAAAAACATGATTTGTATAGAGAGAGAGGACGAAAAGGAAGGGAAATACATGGGAAATGAAGGGAAATCAAGGAAAAACATGAAGATAACAAGGATTGATGCTAGAATCAAGTACTTGGAGGTTGAAGAACTAGAAGGTTGAGGAAGAGAAGAAGAAGATGAGGAGAAGCAAGAGATGCAAGGATTCAAGAGCTCCAAATGAGGTGAGGAATCACAATCTTTAAAACCCCTCTAAGCTCTAAGAATATTTTTATGTTAGAAATACATGTTTGATGGTTTAAAAGTATATTTGATGGATTTATATGTTTGAACTGATTTTGTTTCTAAGTTTAAGATATAAGATTTGAAGGAAGATTTGTGGAACTATTGATGTTTATGAGCAATAGACATTGTGAAGGGGTGTTTATGTTTTACATAGCCTCTCCTTTTGAAAGGATTGAAAATAGCCCTTAAGGTGTTTGAGAAAAGGCTTGAACCAATATCTTGTTGTTAGTGAGCTATATTTTCTAGATATTGGTCAATTGTTATCTATTTATTTGTAAATATTAAAGGTTTATGTTTTTATGAGAAGAAGGACTTGATGTTGGAGGTTTCAATGAGCGTTTTCATGAGTTAATGATGAATGAAGATCAATCCCTAGAATATGTTATGTTATAGAAATATGTTTATGAGACTTTATGTTCATGAATCATCATTTTTCCTAAATATTTATGATTGTAAAGTAGAGGTTCAAATGATGTTTTGATGAATATTCTATTAAAAGACATGAAAGTATTTGTTTGATGAAAATGTTAAGTTATGATGCTATATGATGTTATAATGAAGTAGATGATGAATGAGTGTTAAGTTAAGGGAATGTTATTATTGTGATGTTGAGGGTCATTTTAATGGCATATGCATTTGAGGTAAGGCAGTGGGACGCCCTGCCAGGTAGTGAGCTCACGTACCAAAGAGGTTGAGGATACATTCCCAAGGAGTGAGGTTATTCATGTTTGAAGCATGTGTGATGAGGTTAGAATGATTATTCATGATGTTTCTTACGAAATAATGTTTATTAAAGCTTTTGATGTTTAATGATAACCTATGATATGAGGCTTTGATAGACTTTAATGTTGATGACAAAGTTTAATATAAAAGTATGAAAAATACTTGATGATAAAGTTTGATGAAAAGGCATATAAGTATTTTCATTATAGAGTATATATATATTTTTCATGGTTATAGTATTGATGTTAGCTTGAGGGGATTTTCCGGAGTTCCTCTGGCTGGTTGTACTGCTGTTTTATTAAATGATTGTAATTCCTCATTGAGACGTAGTCTCACGATAGTAGTACAATCAGATGTGGATGCAGGTTGAGCAAGGACTAACATGAGAAAGTGAAGATGAAGACATGGAAGATTAGAGAAGTAGTTAGATGCCCAGTGACATGTCAAAGTCTTTAAGTTTATGTATGTTATTATTTGATGTAAAAATGTAATTTATTGATAGGAAATGAGTTTGTATAAAGAGAATTTATGAAGTTTTCAAACTATGTTTTTGAGAAATCTATGAGGTTTTGTTTTCTCTGATACACATATAATAGTTAGACGCGTATAACTGTTATATGTGATGTAACCAAGTTGAGGTGTTACATTATGGTATCAGAGCAGTTCAATCCTATGTTGGACTGTGGTTAGGGCTAAGACATGTCTAGGCTGGGCAATTAGGATGAGAGTTTGTCTGTTGTATGCCATGTAAACTAGTGCCTTGCAATAGGATATTGAGCCTGGCCAGCTCAATGTGTTATTGGATTGTACTAGGGACATGGGAGCCGACAGACAAGAACAATGGAATCAAGGGTAGATCCCTTGAAGGAGGAATTGATAAGGAGAAAGTGTTAAGAGGATTGGAATAGAGGAGCAAATTGAGGACGTTGAAGTAGATTGAGGATAATGAAGGTATAGGAAACAGTGAAGAAAGTTAAGGAGGAAATGGTAAGGATAGTGAAGTAGAAGTTAATTGAAGAGGCATCAAAAAAAAAAAAAAGAGGGAAAAGTTGGAAAGTAGAGTCTAAGGACGAAGAGTGAGGAGACGTTGAGGACATGATAATAAGTTTGAAGAATGCCTCAAAATCAGCAAAAGTTGATGTTGCAGAGGCATAATCGATTATGGTTATGACGTAATCGATTATATGTTTAGCAGAAACATAGTAATCGATTAGGATGATCGATTATGGCTAGTTTTAGAAAATGTGTGAGGCAGAGATAGCGTAATCGATTAAGGTCAATCGGATAATCGATTATGGGGAGACTGTTGCAATCTGTTGAGGAAGTAGGAGGATCATTTACGGCTAAGAGAACTTTGACGCACGGCTAAGTAGAGGAGGAAAGGTTAATATTCGCAAGTTGAGTTGGGAATAGGACCTAAGGTTAGATATGTAGTGAAAGTAAAGTAAAACAATGGTTAAACAAATGTAGCTATGAATAAAGACGAGGTAAACGTAGCTGAGGTGAGTACAGAAGTTGATGTTGTCCAATTGGACTATGTGTAAAGGATCAAGGCAGAGTTATATACTAGATAAAAATTTTGGGAATGACTTAATGGTGGAGGACTTAGAGTCCATGAAGGTGAAAACTTAAATGTTTGACATGGCATATGTGCTTTGTGTGAAGATGGATTTGAGATAAGGGTGAAACACAGAACACTAAGGTAGTGTTTGAAATGAGGTCAAGAATACTTCTTCAAGGAAGAGTTGTAAATAAAGATATGGATGAATTTTAATGAAGCGGAAAGGAATGACGTAAGGAAAGAAGTCGCTACAAAAAGAAATGAGGGAAGAGTCTCAGAATAAGATGAAGAAGATATTGATGATGATGATGAGCTCTAATCTTCGTAAAAGAGGATGAAAGCTCGGGATAGAAGAAAACTCAGAATTCAAGAGAGTTAAAGTAGTGTTTGAAGAAGCTTTTAAAATGAATATGGAAAGATATGGATGTGATGGAAGAAGAGCAAAAGGAAGAAAAGGAAGTAAACATGTTCGAGTTCTTTTAGCAGTTATGAGATGAAGGAGATTAAGATCCAAGAAAAAGAAAAGAAGTCAGATATCGGAAATTAAGTAAAAGGCTAAGACCTCTGTCTATAAAAAAGAGTGTAACACATCAAGTCTACCTGAAGAAATGAAAACACAAGTCCTAAGTCTATAAAGACAATTGATGGAACTTTTACGATCTAATTTGAGAATCTCTTGTTCAAAAAAAAAAAAAAAAAAAAAAAAAGAAAGAAGTAGGTGGGACATAAAGGAACAGTAGTGTAGTAAGGTTCCACCATCCTAGAGGAGTGATGTTATGGCTGATAAGGATGTTTAAAGGTTTTATATGAAGACACTACATAGAGGTATGAAGAAGTTAGTGAGCTTTTAGAAGTGCAATGTTCGGGCATAAAAAGAAGTGGAATTGTTAAGCATAGTAGAAATTTATGCAAGGGCATAATGCTTTAAACCTTTAGAGTATAGGTATGCTTGAGAGACTGTATAAGCACAACCACTAGGATCCACATTTCTCACAAACGGGCACAAGTCAAGAGCAAAGTTGATCAGCTACGTGTTGGTGCAAATGAATGATTAATTCTTTGTGCAAAGGTGACACATAAGATGGAGACAATTAGTATTATCATGTATATCAATACTAAGGTGTCGAATTAAGGATCATCGCTATAGGCAAACTCAGAAATGTCACTTTTAGAGGTACAAGTTGAGTTACCTTAGCTTTAAAGGCTTTACAAACTGAGGGGAGACTCTTGAGACTATACAGGTATGAGACTGTGTAGTTAAAGAAATCCTGAGACTGTACAAATATGGGATTGTACAGTCAATGGAGGTCCAAAAGAACTAGTGGGTTTTTAGGACCACTGTCAAACCGTAAAGCAGTTTGAAAAATATGTTCCTTGAGTAAGGTTTAATGACAGTCTTATCCAGTAAGGGTACAAAGAGTCATGCTAATTCTAAGGAAGTCAGAAGTTGGAACCCACATATGATCCTTAGAAACCTTAGTTTGACCTTAAAGAAGTTAATCATTATCAGAGTATCGCAGTAGAAGCGGGTAGTATTGATACAAGAGTAAAGAGGTTAAGTAAAAGTCATGAGTGCAGTAGAAGGAACGTACTTCCAAAGGAGGACCTATTCCTACAAGGAGGGGAGGCATAGGAAAGAAATACCATGAAAGTCATGTCATAGGATTTCACTAACCTATAAGAACCAAAAGATGTTTGTGGTTCAAGCGGTGGATATTAAGGCAAGATTATTTAAGGAAGCATATAGAGGTGATGTAGAGTTAACAACATATGAAGAGGATAGGTCTCGCCTAGCAGAGTTAGTTCGAAGAACTATTAGTGCAATCTCAATAGACCAGGTGAAGTTTTGTCCGCGTACACGATAAGTAAGAATTGTCTAAAACAAAGGAAGAGATATGTAGAATTAGAGGAAAATAAGGCTGTTGAAGAGTAACAATATCCTTGATCAAGTTATTTCATGAATGAAGTTTACAAAGGGAGGAGGTGAATAGGGAGTTAGAGGAATGTGTTAAGAAAGTAAACTGAGCCAAATTTCGAGGACGAAATTTCTTCAAGGAGGGGAGTATTGTAACACCCCAATGTTTTGTAGGTCTTTATCTAAGTCTGAGTTTATACCTTAAGGATGATTTGGAGGATTAGGGATGATTAGAGATGATGGAAATGATTAAAAAACTGAAATTTTAGTGATGTAATCGATTACCATATAGGTGTAATCGATTACAGGTTCTCTGGAACAGTAAAATGAAAAACAGACAGATGGTAATCGATTACCATATCCTGGTAATCGATTACGACAGCAAATTTTCTATAAAAACCCCTGTTTCGAACCAGAAACGCAGAAATGGGTTTTAGGGTTCCAAAAACATGATTTGTATAGAGAGAGAGGACGAAAAGGAAGGGAAATACATGGGAAATGAAGGGAAATCAAGGAAAAACATGAAGATAACAAGGATTGATGCTAGAATCAAGTACTTGGAGGTTGAAGAACTAGAAGGTTGAGGAAGAGAAGAAGAAGATGAGGAGAAGCAAGAGATGCAAGGATTCAAGAGCTCCAAATGAGGTGAGGAATCACAATCTTTAAACCCCTCTAAGCTCTAAGAAGATTTTTATGTTAGAAATACATGTTTGATGGTTTAAAAGTATATTTGATGGATTTATATGTTTGAACTGATTTTGTTTCTAAGTTTAAGATATAAGATTTGAAGGAAGATTTGTGGAACTATTGATGTTTATGAGCAATAGACATTGTGAAGGGGTGTTTATGTTTTACATAGCCTCTCCTTTTGAAAGGATTGAAAATAGCCCTTAAGGTGTTTGAGAAAAGGCTTGAACCAATATCTTGTTGTTAGTGAGCTATATTTTCTAGATATTGGTCAATTGTTATCTATTTATTTGTAAATATTAAAGGTTTATGTTTTTATGAGAAGAAGGACTTGATGTTGGAGGTTTCAATGAGCGTTTTCATGAGTTAATGATGAATGAAGATCAATCCCTAGAATATGTTATGTTATAGAAATATGTTTATGAGACTTTATGTTCATGAATCATCATTTTTCCTAAATATTTATGATTGTAAAGTAGAGGTTCAAATGATGTTTTGATGAATATTCTATTAAAAGACATGAAAGTATTTGTTTGATGAAAATGTTAAGTTATGATGCTATATGATGTTATAATGAAGTAGATGATGAATGAGTGTTAAGTTAAGGGAATGTTATTATTGTGATGTTGAGGGTCATTTTAATGGCATATGCATTTGAGGTAAGGCAGTGGGACGCCCTGCCAGGTAGTGAGCTCACGTACCAAAGAGGTTGAGGATACATTCCCAAGGAGTGAGGTTATTCATGTTTGAAGCATGTGTGATGAGGTTAGAATGATTATTCATGATGTTTCTTACGAAATAATGTTTATTAAAGCTTTTGATGTTTAATGATAACCTATGATATGAGGCTTTGATAGACTTTAATGTTGATGACAAAGTTTAATATAAAAGTATGAAAAATACTTGATGATAAAGTTTGATGAAAAGGCATATAAGTATTTTCATTATAGAGTATATATATATTTTTCATGGTTATAGTATTGATGTTAGCTTGAGGGGATTTTCCGGAGTTCCTCTGGCTGGTTGTACTGCTGTTTTATTAAATGATTGTAATTCCTCATTGAGACGTAGTCTCACGATAGTAGTACAATCAGATGTGGATGCAGGTTGAGCAAGGACTAACATGAGAAAGTGAAGATGAAGACATGGAAGATTAGAGAAGTAGTTAGATGCCCAGTGACATGTCAAAGTCTTTAAGTTTATGTATGTTATTATTTGATGTAAAAATGTAATTTATTGATAGGAAATGAGTTTGTATAAAGAGAATTTATGAAGTTTTCAAACTATGTTTTTGAGAAATCTATGAGGTTTTGTTTTCTCTGATACACATATAATAGTTAGACGCGTATAACTGTTATATGTGATGTAACCAAGTTGAGGTGTTACATTATGGTATCAGAGCAGTTCAATCCTATGTTGGACTGTGGTTAGGGCTAAGACATGTCTAGGCTGGGCAATTAGGATGAGAGTTTGTCTGTTGTATGCCATGTAAACTAGTGCCTTGCAATAGGATATTGAGCCTGGCCAGCTCAATGTGTTATTGGATTGTACTAGGGACATGGGAGCCGACAGACAAGAACAATGGAATCAAGGGTAGATCCCTTGAAGGAGGAATTGATAAGGAGAAAGTGTTAAGAGGATTGGAATAGAGGAGCAAATTGAGGACGTTGAAGTAGATTGAGGATAATGAAGGTATAGGAAACAGTGAAGAAAGTTAAGGAGGAAATGGTAAGGATAGTGAAGTAGAAGTTAATTGAAGAGGCATCAAAAAAAAAAAAAAGAGGGAAAAGTTGGAAAGTAGAGTCTAAGGACGAAGAGTGAGGAGACGTTGAGGACATGATAATAAGTTTGAAGAATGCCTCAAAATCAGCAAAAGTTGATGTTGCAGAGGCATAATCGATTATGGTTATGACGTAATCGATTATATGTTTAGCAGAAACATAGTAATCGATTAGGATGATCGATTATGGCTAGTTTTAGAAAATGTGTGAGGCAGAGATAGCGTAATCGATTAAGGTCAATCGGATAATCGATTATGGGGCGACTGTTGCAATCTGTTGAGGAAGTAGGAGGATCATTTACGGCTAAGAGAACTTTGACGCACGGCTAAGTAGAGGAGGAAAGGTTAATATTCGCAAGTTGAGTTGGGAATAGGACCTAAGGTTAGATATGTAGTGAAAGTAAAGTAAAACAATGGTTAAACAAATGTAGCTATGAATAAAGACGAGGTAAACGTAGCTGAGGTGAGTACAGAAGTTGATGTTGTCCAATTGGACTATGTGTAAAGGATCAAGGCAGAGTTATATACTAGATAAAAATTTTGGGAATGACTTAATGGTGGAGGACTTAGAGTCCATGAAGGTGAAAACTTAAATGTTTGACATGGCATATGTGCTTTGTGTGAAGATGGATTTGAGATAAGGGTGAAACACAGAACACTAAGGTAGTGTTTGAAATGAGGTCAAGAATACTTCTTCAAGGAAGAGTTGTAAATAAAGATATGGATGAATTTTAATGAAGCGGAAAGGAATGACGTAAGGAAAGAAGTCGCTACAAAAAGAAATGAGGGAAGAGTCTCAAAATAAGATGAAGAAGATATTGATGATGATGATGAGCTCTAATCTTCGTAAAAGAGGATGAAAGCTCGGGATAGAAGAAAACTCAGAATTCAAGAGAGTTAAAGTAGTGTTTGAAGAAGCTTTTAAAATGAATATGGAAAGATATGGATGTGATGGAAGAAGAGCAAAAGGAAGAAAAGGAAGTAAACATGTTCGAGTTCTTTTAGCAGTTATGAGATGAAGGAGATTAAGATCCAAGAAAAAGAAAAGAAGTCAGATATCGGAAATTAAGTAAAAGGCTAAGACCTCTGTCTATAAAAAAGAGTGTAACACATCAAGTCTACCTGAAGAAATGAAAACACAAGTCCTAAGTCTATAAAGACAATTGATGGAACTTTTACGATCTAATTTGAGAATCTCTTGTTCAAAAAAAAAAAAAAAAAAAAAAAGAAAGAAGTAGGTGGGACATAAAGGAACAGTAGTGTAGTAAGGTTCCACCATCCTAGAGGAGTGATGTTATGGCTGATAAGGATGTTTAAAGGTTTTATATGAAGACACTACATAGAGGTATGAAGAAGTTAGTGAGCTTTTAGAAGTGCAATGTTCGGGCATAAAAAGAAGTGGAATTGTTAAGCATAGTAGAAATTTATGCAAGGGCATAATGCTTTAAACCTTTAGAGTATAGGTATGCTTGAGAGACTGTATAAGCACAACCACTAGGATCCACATTTCTCACAAACGGGCACAAGTCAAGAGCAAAGTTGATCAGCTACGTGTTGGTGCAAATGAATGATTAATTCTTTGTGCAAAGGTGACACATAAGATGGAGACAATTAGTATTATCATGTATATCAATACTAAGGTGTCGAATTAAGGATCATCGCTATAGGCAAACTCAGAAATGTCACTTTTAGAGGTACAAGTTGAGTTACCTTAGCTTTAAAGGCTTTACAAACTGAGGGGAGACTCTTGAGACTATACAGGTATGAGACTGTGTAGTTAAAGAAATCCTGAGACTGTACAAATATGGGATTGTACAGTCAATGGAGGTCCAAAAGAACTAGTGGGTTTTTAGGACCACTGTCAAACCGTAAAGCAGTTTGAAAAATATGTTCCTTGAGTAAGGTTTAATGACAGTCTTATCCAGTAAGGGTACAAAGAGTCATGCTAATTCTAAGGAAGTCAGAAGTTGGAACCCACATATGATCCTTAGAAACCTTAGTTTGACCTTAAAGAAGTTAATCATTATCAGAGTATCGCAGTAGAAGCGGGTAGTATTGATACAAGAGTAAAAGTCATGAGTGCAGTAGAAGGAACGTACTTCCAAAGGAGGACCTATTCCTACAAGGAGGGGAGGCATAGGAAAGAAATACCATGAAAGTCATGTCATAGGATTTCACTAACCTATAAGAACCAAAAGATGTTTGTGGTTCAAGCGGTGGATATTAAGGCAAGATTATTTAAGGAAGCATATAGAGGTGATGTAGAGTTAACAACATATGAAGAGGATAGGTCTCGCCTAGCAGAGTTAGTTCGAAGAACTATTAGTGCAATCTCAATAGACCAGGTGAAGTTTTGTCCGCGTACACGATAAGTAAGAATTGTCTAAAACAAAGGAAGAGATATGTAGAATTAGAGGAAAATAAGGCTGTTGAAGAGTAACAATATCCTTGATCAAGTTATTTCATGAATGAAGTTTACAAAGGGAGGAGGTGAATAGGGAGTTAGAGGAATGTGTTAAGAAAGTAAACTGAGCCAAATTTCGAGGACGAAATTTCTTCAAGGAGGGGAGTATTGTAACACCCCAATGTTTTGTAGGTCTTTATCTAAGTCTGAGTTTATACCTTAAGGATGATTTGGAGGATTAGGGATGATTAGAGATGATGGAAATGATTAAAAAACTGAAATTTTAGTGATGTAATCGATTACCATATAGGTGTAATCGATTACAGGTTCTCTGGAACAGTAAAATGAAAAACAGACAGATGGTAATCGATTACCATATCCTGGTAATCGATTACGACAGCAAATTTTCTATAAAAACCCCTGTTTCGAACCAGAAACGCAGAAATGGGTTTTAGGGTTCCAAAAACATGATTTGTATAGAGAGAGAGGACGAAAAGGAAGGGAAATACATGGGAAATGAAGGGAAATCAAGGAAAAACATGAAGATAACAAGGATTGATGCTAGAATCAAGTACTTGGAGGTTGAAGAACTAGAAGGTTGAGGAAGAGAAGAAGAAGATGAGGAGAAGCAAGAGATGCAAGGATTCAAGAGCTCCAAATGAGGTGAGGAATCACAATCTTTAAACCCCTCTAAGCTCTAAGAATATTTTTATGTTAGAAATACATGTTTGATGGTTTAAAAGTATATTTGATGGATTTATATGTTTGAACTGATTTTGTTTCTAAGTTTAAGATATAAGATTTGAAGGAAGATTTGTGGAACTATTGATGTTTATGAGCAATAGACATTGTGAAGGGGTGTTTATGTTTTACATAGCCTCTCCTTTTGAAAGGATTGAAAATAGCCCTTAAGGTGTTTGAGAAAAGGCTTGAACCAATATCTTGTTGTTAGTGAGCTATATTTTCTAGATATTGGTCAATTGTTATCTATGTATTTGTAAATATTAAAGGTTTATGTTTTTATGAGAAGAAGGACTTGATGTTGGAGGTTTCAATGAGCGTTTTCATGAGTTAATGATGAATGAAGATCAATCCCTAGAATATGTTATGTTATAGAAATATGTTTATGAGACTTTATGTTCATGAATCATCATTTTTCCTAAATATTTATGATTGTAAAGTAGAGGTTCAAATGATGTTTTGATGAATATTCTATTAAAAGACATGAAAGTATTTGTTTGATGAAAATGTTAAGTTATGATGCTATATGATGTTATAATGAAGTAGATGATGAATGAGTGTTAAGTTAAGGGAATGTTATTATTGTGATGTTGAGGGTCATTTTAATGGCATATGCATTTGAGGTAAGGCAGTGGGACGCCCTGCCAGGTAGTGAGCTCACGTACCAAAGAGGTTGAGGATACATTCCCAAGGAGTGAGGTTATTCATGTTTGAAGCATGTGTGATGAGGTTAGAATGATTATTCATGATGTTTCTTACGAAATAATGTTTATTAAAGCTTTTGATGTTTAATGATAACCTATGATATGAGGCTTTGATAGACTTTAATGTTGATGACAAAGTTTAATATAAAAGTATGAAAAATACTTGATGATAAAGTTTGATGAAAAGGCATATAAGTATTTTCATTATAGAGTATATATATATTTTTCATGGTTATAGTATTGATGTTAGCTTGAGGGGATTTTCCGGAGTTCCTCCGGCTGGTTGTACTGCTGTTTTATTAAATGATTGTAATTCCTCATTGAGACGTAGTCTCACGATAGTAGTACAATCAGATGTGGATGCAGGTTGAGCAAGGACTAACATGAGAAAGTGAAGATGAAGACATGGAAGATTAGAGAAGTAGTTAGATGCCCAGTGACATGTCAAAGTCTTTAAGTTTATGTATGTTATTATTTGATGTAAAAATGTAATTTATTGATAGGAAATGAGTTTGTATAAAGAGAATTAATGAAGTTTTCAAACTATGTTTTTGAGAAATCTATGAGGTTTTGTTTTCTCTGATACACATATAATAGTTAGACGTGTATTAAATAGTTAGAAAATTAATATGATAATTGATAATTTTATAATTTTATAAAAAATTTCACCTTAGGCCTCAAAATTCCTATACACGACCCTGCTTATAAGACAAGATTAGTTAGGCAGATAATAGCTATAATTATTTTGCTATCTATCATAGCATCATTCAACTACAGGGTATGACATTGAACGACATTTTTCATTCATATGTTTCATGTGTTTTTCTATGGACTTTTTTATTGTATATTACTGCTATTTGATTTTTCTAGCTGCATCTATCTACCGTTGGGAGCCTTGCTCCATCTTTTTAGTAAATACTATATATATACTTCTATTTTTCTCTATTTCTATCATGCACCAAGTGCCAATAATTATTTCTAGGTGATGGAGTTGAGGGGAGACGGGTGGTTGCTGTTATTATTGTTCTTCCCAAGAGGCTGAATTGGACACTCCACCTGCATACTACTATGTCAGTATTCTTTTCATATTTTAGTTTAATACCTTTTCTTGAGAAGCATTTTATTGTTTTAGCGCTCATTCTATATTTGAAATAGAGAGATATAAACGAGAATGGGGGTTGAATTGTGTTTATCATACTTTTAAATAAAGTTAAAAACTTTTCGCAAGCAGAAACTTTGATCAGACGAGTGAAAAACAAAGCAGTCGGACAAGTGACTTATCTAAGAGTTTTCAGCTGAAAACACACAAGCATGCAAGATAAAAACTTTGTTTGATATTCACAGCCTTAACCCCTTTAGTTAGTTAACAATTAAGATAGCAAATAAACTAAAGAGATAAGGATAGAGATACACACAAATGTTTTATCCTGGTTCACCCCTTAACAACTAGGGCTACGTTCAGTCCTTGACAACACCAAGTTTTCTCCACAATAACTGATCAGGTTACAGGACAGACAAGTATTCTTTGCACACCTAGCCTCTCTGGGATCCTAGACAAGTATTGTTTGCACACCTAGCCTCTTGAGGCTAGCTCGGATTTTGTTTGAAAGAAATGTGTAGTCAATACAACTTTGCAAGTCTTTCACTAACACTCAAAAGATGAATTAAATGTGAAGATTTGAATGATTGTGTAGTAACTTCAAATTATTGAAGAATAAAGAATGAAAGGATGAATACTTAAATGCACAGAATAATGGCTCTTGAGTTAATGTTGTATGTTGTCTTCATCTTCAATGTCTTCTCTGTTTATAGACTGCAACCACTTTAAATCCGTTAGAGAAATTCCTTCAAAATTTTGGTTTTAAGTTGAGCTTCATTAAATGTAATAGAGCCATTCTAGGCAGCCATTAATGTTTAGGAATGTTGCTTGTACTCTAATAGAGGGGATCAGTGCTTTATGCTTTCTGCAGCAGTCAAATCAGATTTCTTCAGGTTGCTTTTGTACTTTGTTGTGCATATTTCCCTTTTTGTGTAACTTCTAGATGTACCAGGGAATAAAGCATTTTGGTAGCACTCCTTTTCTGATTTATATGGTTGCTTTTGAATATTTGACCTTCTGAAACCTTGATCCTTGTGAGGGAGATCTTCAGTATATTCTGACTTGACATGACCCTATTCCAGAGCTCCTTCTTCCTGGCCATGATTTGGTTGATCTCAACACCTCCTCATGAAGAGGCATGAATCCCTTGACTTTTTCACCCATCTGTTTGTTTCAAGGTTTTACGAAAATTCACTTGTTAATCATCTCTGCTTTAATCACATATGGAGCATAAGAGGGTGACTTTGTTGATGGCCTACTCACTTTTTTTAGGGTGCCTCCATTGGCTTAGGTGTAGGAAGGGTGGGGTTTAGGTAAAAGGTTATTCTTCCATTGCTGCACCGATAAGGAAAATGAGGAAAAGGACAACAGCTGCCAAAATGTGAAGAAAACCTATGAATGGCCACTAGGGGTGGGAATAGGTCAGGTGTGACACCCTCTACCCCACATGCATTCAAAAGCGATAACACATATTTAAAAGAGAGAGAACACATGCAAATATATATAATATCAAAACCGGGCAGAGACTGCCGCGTTGTAACATAACGCGGAACTACCAAAACATGTTTATAAAGAAAACATAACATAAAACAAAACCATAAACGAATCCAACCCCGATGTCACACTACAGAGCTGGTATAACCAATCCGATAAAACAACTTGGATACAACTGGAAACAACTAAACAAATACTGAAAGTGGGAAATCCTATCTACGAGTCGCGGCTCCCCAGAGTCACTCCTCAACTGGCACTAGTGGAAATAATGTAATATACGGGAATGATTTACGTTAGTTAACCATATGTTTGATGTTAAAAAGGAGGCGGTGGCAGTTTTGTAAATATTAAATCACTATTTACGTTAGTTGTTTAATGAACTGACGTTAAAAGTGATATGCAAGAATGATTAACACTTTTAACGTCAGTTATTTATACAACTTACGTTAAAATTGTGAATTTTACTTCAATTAAATAAAAAACTAACGTAAATAACCCTATATTCCTATCTGAAACTCATTCCTATCTTTCTTTTGTTGTCACTCTTAACGCAGATAACTCCATATATAGTGCTTTTTATTTCTAATCTTAATTAGCTTGAATTAATAAACAAATTCATGTGCAAATTAAAATAAATAAGCACTTAATATAAAACAAGTTATATATATAATCAAATTGTATCTCATTGAAGTGATTCATAAGTTACAATTACATGATTAAAAGATAAAAAATTTCTGCAACATAGCCCTAAAATATAAAAAAAAGTTTCTGATTCAACATCAGTTTCTTGTCAGTCCTGTCCTCAGAAACTCCAATGGTTGCATCCCCTTCGTACCCCTCAGTTGAAGTCCTTGATGCTCCATCTGAGGTCACAGTCACTTGCTGCGAAATCAGAGGCCAGCATCTTAAACATTTGTTGAGGCTTCGTTCCCTTCACGGGTGAGCAAGAGAGGAGAGTCGAGCGGCTGAGCAAGGGTGCACTCGATCTGTTTCAGCAATGGTCCTGGAACAGTCACTGGCTGCCAAAGCTGAGGTTTTGGAACTCTAGCCGTCGATTCTCCTGAAGGATGATAAGGTGAGCAACTCACATTATGTGATTTACTCAACCTTATCATCCATGTTATGTGATTTACTCAACCTCAGAAGTTGTTTGACCATTAAGACAGAAACCTTTGAGTCTAGGTATAGGAAGAAATAATAAAAATCTAAAATATGGCAGAGCCATATTGTGAAGAAATAGAAAATGAAATATAGGGGAAGAAGTGTGTGTATTATAGAGGAAGAATGGTACTTTATATGGAGAAGGGACTTCCTGATTTTCTTCAAAACTGAGTCTATAAACTTAATGTTCATTAAGAGGATTAAGTTACAAGGCGCATGGGAAGGTAGCACAGTAGTCAAAGGTATAAATGTTTTTGCAGAAACTGATAAACCTTTAACGTCAGTTGTATTAAACAACTGCCGTTAAAATATTTTTAAAATAATAAAATATATTTTTAACGTCAGTTGTTGTACATAACTGACGTTAAAATTTCAATTAATGTCAGTTCTTTGTAACAACTGACGTAAAATATTGTTTTAAAGATGTTTTTTGGTCATAATGTTTACACCCGCGCGCTCTGTATGCCTTCTTCACTAAGCTCTGTCTATCACTCTCACCCTCACTCTCACTCTGCCCTAATCGTGAGCTACTCTCCACCGCCACCACCGCGAGGGCTTCTCCACCACCACGGTGAGGTACACTCTTTCTCTCTCTTTCTCTTAACCCTAACTCAGTCTTTCCCGCTCACTCTCTGCCTTGTGAACATTGCGCGCACTAACTCTCCTTGTCCCTCTGACTCTCAGCAACCACATC
The DNA here is from genome assembly GCA_035048595.1 of Echinosophora koreensis. Lineage (NCBI taxonomy): Eukaryota > Viridiplantae > Streptophyta > Magnoliopsida > Fabales > Fabaceae > Echinosophora > Echinosophora koreensis. Next base: position 7,599,584 of record JAPCYP010000004.1, read on the forward strand.
GAACGTTGGCCACCACTCGAGCTCCCCTCCCCACCACCACGCGAGCACCTATTTCTGGTGAGTTCTTTAGGGCACTAATTTTTTTTTTTGGTTTTGAGTGTATGTTGAAACTGTAGTCTCTGCAGTTGAAACTCAGAGTTTGAGTTGTTTGGAATGTCTCTATTTTTGGTCGAGGGCTTTGTGTTTTCTCTTATTTTTCTTCAGCTGTCATGACCTATTTCAAAATGGGAAGAAATTTAGAGTTGCTTGTAGCATGTGACATCAACAATTTCTCATTGGAATTCTGTTTTGATAATTTATCTTAATCTGCTTCTTTCTTTTCAGTGTTAAGAAACCTGAAAATGGTGTAAATTTGAGATAATATTTGACCACCTAGCTTGTATCATGCTCTCTGGATTGATTCATATGGCTGAGTGGTTATAGTACTGGATATAGCAATAGTCCTAATATGTGTTGTTGCCTGCTTGATGAGAAGAATGATGTGAGATTACTGTGGAAATAAACCACCTAGCTTGTATCATGCTCTCATCTGTCATTTTTCAAAAACTAGTTTTCAATCTCCTGTATTGTGCTTATTTGGATATATATTTGTATGTCTACAGAACCTATCTAGCTATGGATCGTAGTTGGATGGTTTGTAAGCGCACAAGTGCTGAGTATTTGAAGGGAGTGGGAGAGTTTATAGAATTTGCTCAAAGGAATGTTCTTAATAGTAATGGAATGTTCTATTGTCCTTGTGTCAAGTGTTTGATGAATACGAGGAAATGTACAGTGAAGGATATACGTACTCATTTGATTTGTGAAGGGATTTGCTTGAGTTATACGAGAGCAGTTAGCTCTAGTTGTTGAGGATGGTAAGCGGACTTATTTGCCGCCAGCATGTCATACTTTGTCAAAAAAAGAGAGACAAAGTTTCTGTGGGTATCTTCAGGGCATCAAGGTTCCACATGGTTACTCTTCAAATATGAAGAGGCTTGTCTCTAGTGATCTTAAATTGGTTGGCTTAAAGTCTCATGATTGCCACATCTTGATGCAACAACTTCTGCCCGTTGCTATTCGTGGTATTGCTCCAAAAAATGTGAGACATGCCATTACTCGGTTGTGCTTATTCTTCAATTCTATATGTAGCAAAGTCATTGACCCCCGTATGTTGGATGACTTGGAGTTGAGGCTGCTACAATCTTGTGCCAACTGGAGATGTATTTTCCTCCTTCCTTTTTCGACATCATGGTTCACTTAATTGTTCATTTGGTGAGGGAGATTAGATTATGTGGGCCTGTTTTTCTGAGATGGATGTACCTAGTTGAGCGCTACATGAAGATCTTGAAAGGTTATGTGAAAAATCCACATCGTCCAGAAGCATCTATTGTTCAAAGGTATGTTGCAGAAGAAGCTATTGGGTTTTGTTTGGACTACCTTCATACAACGGATCCTATAGGGGTTCCTAAGCCTCGGCATGATGAGATAAGATGTCAAGGTAAAGGGTACACATGGTTTCATAATTAATAGCAAGGGTCGGGAGGAAGTGCTTCAAGTACATTTGCATGTATTGAACAACATTGATTCTGTTCAACCTTACTTATTTGAACATAAAAGAAAAGTCAACCAAGAAAACCCTCGAATGAGCGAAAGGTGGTTGTTGAACAAGCATAACAAGACTTTCTTACAATGGTTCAAGGAAGAAATGCTTAAGGATGGTAGTACTGCTTCTGATGACGTAAGATGGCTAGCACGTGGGCCTAGCTTCAATGTCATATGTTGGAGCGGATACGACATCAATAACTTTTCCTTTTATATAAAGGAACAAGATAACAAGAGTACCATGCAAAATAGTGGGGTTATGATCGTGGCCGAAGTAATGTACTTCTCTAGTACAAAGGACACAAAACCCGTTAAAGCACCGACACCTTACTTTGGATATATTGAAGAGATTTGGGTGCTCGATTATACTAAGCTTATGGTGCCGGTTTTAAAATGTAAGTGGGTTGATAGTAAAGGTGGTGTACAAACCGACGAATGGGGGTTCACATTGGTAGACCTAAACAAGTTAGGTCATATAAATGAACCTTTCATAATGGCTTCCCAAGCAAAACAAGTGTTCTACATCACTGATCCTTCTAACAAAAGGTTGTCCGTGGTTCTCCAAGGAAAAAGCATATATAATGGTAGTGATGAAAATCAAGATTCAAATCTTGATATTCTTGATACTCCTTCTTTTTTAACAAATATGCCTACTATAATTGAGGAAACACAGGTGGACGATGTACGTGCCACTTGTGATGATCATCACGAAGGGATATTGATATAGGAAGTTTAAACTTGATTATAGTGTGAGTCTTTTTCTTTTAAGGAAAATGTTTTATTTATCCAATTTAGTATAGATTTATTTTTATTTATCCATCTGTATTTATTTATCCAGTTTAATATATATTGTTTCTGAACAGGCATACTTATGGATCAGTCGGATCACCCACATGCACGGGAGGACAATGTGGGGCCTACACAGGACACGATGGCGCCTAAGTCCCCCCATTGTTATATTTTTCCTATACATGGGTTTTGGTTTTAAGTCCCCCCATTGTTCCTTTTAATATTTCTTTTCTTTTAGTAATATTGAAATTTAAGGGTACACTTTATGAGATCCTATTTTTGCCAAAGTTGAGTGTTTGCAATTCTGTAACAATATTCTCTGTGTTGCTGGGATGTTTACTAAATGCAGGGACAGCTAGGGGTAGTGTTATTTTAAAACCGAATTTTAAAAAAATAAATAAATCTCTTAACGTCAGTTGTTTCACACAACTGACGTTAATAGTATTTTTTTAAAAAAAAGATACTTTATTAACGTTAGCTGTTTAATAAAACTGATGTTAAAAATAAAATTATTAACGTCAGTTCATTAATACAACTGACGTTAATTTTACACTATTAACATCAGTTGTTTAATAAAAGTGACGTTAATAGTTTACTTTTAACGTCAGTTGAACAACTGACGTTAAAATGTTAACTATTAACGTCAGCTGTATTTACGTCAGACATTATTCTGACGTGTAAAATCAATTTTGACTGACGTAAAAAGCACTTATTGCACTAGTGTGGCTGCACATCGACATCTGCATAAACGATACATGCCTCAAACAAGAAACATAGAGATAAGGAGTAAGAAACATATATATGAATATAACGGCAAGGAAGCAGTTAGCAAGCCGAGCATACATCAAACAAATATGTTATATCAAACAGCAATATCATAACAGTCATCATCATATAACGTGTATGCTATGCAATGCAGTTCTGCTCCACTTCTCTACTATGCACTTGGATCCAAACTAACTCAGGATGCCAACTTTGGGGTTACATCTCCATATTGGCCAAAAAGTACCAACGCCGGGCCAGACCACCAACCATGGTTGAACCCCTAGGACAGCTGACACACGTTACTCACGGGTGCACCACAGCGGTTGTACATGACCCCATATTCTCGGATGAATCGCCACGGATGGCCAGATCGTCTTACTCTCGGACAACCTCCCCTATGTTGCATGATAACTCTTAGAAATAAGAGTTATTATTATCTTTTTAACTAAATCATTGTTCTTGTTTTGAGTAATTTAGGAAAATAAAGTAGAGTTCTGATAAGACTTTGAGTAATTGTGCTGAAATTGTTAAATGCTGAAAAAAACAATGAATTTTGGAATTATATAACTAAAAAGATGTTTGAAGTGTTGAGCAGGAAAATTAGATAATCAATTTGAATGGAGCTGCTCTGGTATTGCTATGGAATGCTACAGCTTCTGAAAAGAAGATCACTCAAGACAAAAGAATTGCCAGCTCAGCACACCTTCACTAAAGGATAAAGGACCTGCAGTGCTGTTCCAAAACGAGGAAAGAGAAATGCAATCCTCAGCTGGGTGTACTTGGGGAATGGGCCAAAGAATATTTTATTATTGTTGAATTTTGTAAAGCCCAAAAGTGCATGAGAGAGAAAAGGTAGGAAACCCTATTTGGGGGACATAGGAGTACAAATAGTAATGTCAGCCTCCTTTTTCAGTAGCTGGTACAGAAGGGTATAGCAGCCTCCATTTTCGCCTTGTCTTCTCTGTAAATTCATTTTTATACCTTTATGCTTTCATTTTTCATTTTGTTGATTTGCCTTGTCATTATGCTCATTATGAGCTAAATTTCTCTTAGCTAGGAACTATGAATTTGTAATTGATACTTATGGGTGATTTATGCAAAGAATGTTAATCATTTTCCTTTATTCTGCATGAATGTCTATTCTAGGTTTGGATTGATCAACTAAGCTAAGATTGTTTTTTTTTTTTTTTTTGTTAGCTAGCTAAGTTTGGAAAAACTTAACTAGTGGAAATGTGTAAATGATGAAGATAAAGTAATTAATTGGAAAATTAATTGCTATTGAATGAGCTAGGAATAACCTTCAAGTCTGTAAGTAACTGGACATGCTTAATTCGTATCTGAGTGAATTTAATTTGAACAAAGGAATAAGAAGTATTTAATGAAACTCAGTCTTTATTGTTGGAAAACAAAATTTATTTCCTGGACTAAATGCTGTAGCATTCTGAAGCATAAATTACCTAGCAGTTAAAATTACAAAGGATTAGTTACCAAGCTGTCACCCATCTCATTTGGAAATTCTATTTTATTGATATCTTGCAACTTATAGTTACTGCTCGAGATTTGAATTACTTTCTTTTACTTTATTGTTAAAAACCAACCCTTTTTTATTGAGCTAATTAGAAAAGTTAAAAATAGAATTTATATTCAAATCATTTAAATCCTCGTGGGAACGATTTTTATTCACACTTTATTACTTGTATGATTGTGTTCACTTGCACACTCTGCATATATTCACAAAATATGGCAACAAGTTTTTGGCGTCGTTGCCGGGGATTGACAATGGTGTTGAATATTTAAATTCTGAGTTTAACCTTTTCTATTTAGCTAGTGCTGAAAATTGTTGTGTGCTTTGCTCAGTAACAGGTACTGAATCTGTATGCGCAGCAAGGGTACACTCGAATTCCAACTTGATTTGGAGATAGAGAAAACTACAAAGGGGCTAAGGAAGATAACCAAAGCTCAACGAGCTCAAGTTCAACAATCTGATCTTGGCTTCATGGCTAACATGTTCCTAGATGATGAGGAGCAGCCTGGTATAATTGAAATGGCAAATGATAGGGAGAGGTCTATCAGGGATTATGCTGTCTTTGATCCCCAAACAATGAACACTGGGATCGTGAGACCAGAAATAACTACCCAGCAGTTTGAGTTCAAACCAATAATGTTTCAAATGCTTCAAACTGTTAGGCAGTTCAGTGGAGCTTCTAATGAAGATCCACTCTTGCATCTGAGGCAATTTCTGGAAGTGGCCAGTAATTTTAGGATCCCTGGAGTAAGTGATGATGCTTTCAAGTTAAGGCTCTTTCCTTATTCTTTGAGGGATAGAGTCAAGACTTGGTTGAACTCATTGGAACCCATCTGTTACTTCTTGGAATGGCCTAGCTGAAAAATTCTTGACTAAGTACTTTCCTCCCACTAAAAATGCAAGAATGAGGAGTGATATAACTTCCTTCAGGCAGAATGATGATGAATCACTATATGAATCATGGGAGAGGTTCAAGGAGCTGTTGAGAAAGTGTCCCCACCATGGCATTCCTGTTTGCATCCAGATGGAGACCTTTTATAATGGACTACTGCCTCCTTCAAGATTGATGCTAGATGCTTCATCTGGAGGCACATTTTTTACTAAGTCTTACAACGAGGCCTATGAGCTTATTGCGAGTATAGCTGCTAATAGCTATCAATGGTCAAGTGTGAGGGCCAATTCTGCTAAAAGTCCTGTTGGAGTGTTTGAGGTGAAGGAAGCAAATGCCTTATCAGCTCAATTGGCTGTCATCACCAATATGTTGAAAAACTTGACTGTTGTCAACACAAGTAAGGAACCTGTTATGACTGAACCTGTGGTGGCTCAAGTGAGTTCTGCAACCTGTGTTTTCTGTGGAGGGGGGACATCTATTTGAAGAGTGTCCCAATAACCCAGTATCAGCGAATTATGTGGGGAATAGAGGGAACAATGCATATTCCAACACTTACAATCCTGGGTGGAAGCAACATCCAAATTTCAACAACGGGAATTACAACAATACACTGATTTCTTCAGCTAGAAATCCTCCACAACAATACCAATAACAGGGGCAGAACAATCAGCAGCAGAATCAAGCCCCTGCAAAAGAATCCTCTCTGGAAGCCATTCTGAAGACTTTCATGATTGAAACCAAGGCTCGGATCCAGAACCAAGGGGTAGCTATGAGGAACTTGGAGAATCAAGTGGGTCAGTTAGCCACTGCACTCACTAATAGGCCAGCTGGCACTCTCCCTGCATCTACAGAAACTCCATCCTCTTCAAATGATAAAGGTGAGGAGCACATCAAAGCTATAAATCTGAGAAGTAGAAAAGAGCTGCCGGATGCTGTAGCACATAAGCAGAAAATAGCAAGGATGACTGAGACAGCTGAGACAGAAAAGGAAAGTACTGAAGTAATTCCAGTAGCTGGAGATGCAGTGCAGAACACACCAAGGCAGAAGGAGACCAAGCTGATTCCTGAGAGACCACCTCCACCATTTCCACAAAGGTTGAAGAAGGCAGCTCAAGAGAAACAATTCAACAAATTCCTGGAAATTCTGAAGTAGTTGCACATCAACATACCTCTAGTTGAAGCCCTGCAGCAGATGCCAAACAACACCAAATTCAAAAAGGATATTCTGACAAAAAAGAAGAGACTGGGAGAGTTTGAGACAATTGCCATGACAAAGGAATGCAGTCTATTGTTGCAGAACAAGGTACCTCAGAAAATGAAGGGTCCAGGCAGTTTCACGATTCCCTATTCCATAGGGAATACATATTGTGGAAAGGCTTTGTGTGACCTTGGAGCTAGTATCAATTTGATGCCAATGTCTATCTTCAGGCAACTTGGAATTGGAGAAGCAAGACCTACTACAATAACATTACAGCTAGCTGATAGATCCATTGCCTACCCTGAAGGAAAGATTGATGATGTATTAATCAGGGTGGACAAGTTTGTTTTCCCAGTTGACTTCATTATTCTTGATTTTGAAGCTGACAAGGAAGTTCCCATCATCCTTGGAAGACCCTTTCTTGCAACAGGAAGAACCTTGATAGATGTCCAGAAAGGAGAGCTTACTATGAAGGTTAATGATCAACAAGTTACCTTTAATGTCTTCAATGCCTTGCAATACCCTGATGAAGACATGGAGAGCTGTTTTGTTATTACTAGGATTGAATCCCTTGTGCAAGAGCAACTTCTAGCAGCAAGGCAAGGTTCAGAAACAAAATTTGAAATTTATGATGAAACTGGTTCTGGAATTGAAGAACCGAAGATACTAGTTGAAGAGAAAATAGCACACAAGTCTTGGATCAGAAGATATGAGTCCCTGGAGCTGACTGGTGATACCTTCAAAGAGAATGATCCCTCCATTGAAAGACCCCCCCCCCTGAATTAAAGCAACTACGTTCTCATCTGAAATATGCTTATCTTGGAGAATAGGAAACCTTTCCCAGCATTATATCTTCGTTCCTCACTTCTGACCAGGAATGTAGTCTCATTTCAGTGTTGAAAAGGCACAAAAAGGCAATTGGATGGCAAATGGTAGATATTTGAGGAATCAGTCCCAGTCTTTGCATGCACAGAATTTTGTTAGAAGAAAATGCCAAGAATAGCATTGAAGTCAGAGAAGGTTAAACCCAATAATGAAGGAAGTGGTGAAGAAGGAAATCATCAAATGGCTTGATGCAGGAATCATTTATCCCATTTCAGACAGTGTGTGGGTTAGTCCTATATAGTGTGTGCCAAAGAAGGGTGGAGTCATTGTGGTAAAAAATGAAAAGAATGAGCTTATTCCTACAAGAATAGTTATAGGGTGGAGGAAATGCATGGATTATAGGAAACTGAACAAGGCCACAAGGAAGGATCACTTTCCACTTAACCAGATGCTGGATAGGTTATCTGGAAGTGAGTCTTATTGCTTTCTAGATGGTTACTCAGGCTATAATCAGATAGCAGTGGCACCAGAAGATCAGCAGAAGACTACCTTTACTTGTCCATATGATACATTTGCTTTCAGAAGAATGCCTTTTGGGCTCTGCAATGCTCCAGCAACTTTTCAGAGATGCATGATGGCTTTTTTTCTTATTTCATTGAGAAAACTATGGAGTTTTCATGGATGACTTTTCAGTATTTGGGGATTCATTCATGGGATGCTTGAACAACTTAGAGCAGGTGCTATACAGATGTGAAGAGACCAACTTAGTTTTGAATTGGAAAAAGTGTCATTTCATGGTCAAGGAAGGCATTGTGCTAGGCCATAAAGTGCCAAAGAAAGGATTAGAGGTGGATAAAGTAAAAATTGAGGTGATTGAAAAACTTCCTCCACCTAATTCTGTTAAAGGCATCAGAAGTTTCCTAGGTCATGTTGGTTTCTATAGAAGATTCATCAAAGATTTTCCAAGATATCCAAGCCACTGTGTAAATTGCTGGAGCATGATATTGCATTTGACATCACAGTTGAATGCTTAACAGCGTTTGAAACTCTGAAGAAGGCCTTGATTACTGCACCAGTAATAGTAGCCCTAGATTGGGAGAAGCCATTTGAATTGATGTGTGATGCAAGTGACTTTGCAGTGGGAGTTGTGCTAGGTCAAAGGCACAACAAGATCTTCCACACTATTTACGATGCCAGAAAAACCCTTATTGATGCTCAAGTAAATTACACTACTACATAAAAAGAGTTGTTGGCAATTGTGTTTGCTTTTGACAAATTCAGACCTTATCTGGTAGGAGCCAAAGTTGTGGTGTACACTGATCATGCAGCCATCAAATATCTCATCTATAAGAAAGTTGCAAAACCAAGGTTAATTAGATGGGTTCTATTGCTTCAAGAATTTGATTTGGAGATTAAGGACATGAAAGGTGTTGAGAATCAAGTAGCTGATCATGTCTCCAGAATTGTTAAAGGAGAAGAAACCGAGCCTCAAAGAGAAATCAAAAAAAAAATTCCTGATGAACACCTGCTGCTGATAGAAGATGCTGCAGCACCTTGGTACGCTGACATGGTGAATTTTCTGGTAAGTGGGGTAATTCCAGTGGAGATGAATTCTCAACAAAAAAGGAGATTTTTGCATCAAGCTAAACATTTTTACTGGGATGAACCCTTTCTGTACAAAAGATGTCAAGACCAGATCATGAGGAGATGTGCTGCTGAAGAAGAAATGAAAGACATCCTGAGTGATTGCCATGTTGCCCCTTATGGTGGTCACTTTGGAGGGAAAAGAACTGCTGCAAAGGTCCTACAATCAGGGTATTTTTGGCCCACTTTATTCAAAGACGCCTAGGAGTATCCAAAAATTGTGATAGATGTCAAAGGGTGGGAAATATTTCCAATAACCAAGAAATGCCACTTAATAACATTTTGGAGGTTGAATTGTTTGATGTGTGGGGCAAAGATTTCATGGGCCATTTACATCCTAGTGGCAGTGGATTATGTCTCCAAATGCGTAGAAGCAGTAGCTTTGGCTTCTAATGATGCTAAGGTAGTCACAAAGTTCTTGCACAAGCATATCTTCACCAGGTTTGGCACTCCTAGAGCCATAATCAGTGATGAAGGCTCTCATTTTTGCAATAAGTTGTTTGCTAACTTGCTTGTAAAATATGGAGTTAAGCACAAGGTGACTACTACTTATCACCCTCAGACCAGTGGTCAAGCTAAAGTCTCCAACAGAGAGATCAAAAGGATCCTTGAAAAAATGGTGAATCCTTCAAGGAAGGATTGGTCCTTACATTTAGATGATGCTCTCTGGGCCTACAGAACTGCATTTAAAACCCCTATTGGTATGTCTCCTTATAGATTGGTTTATGGCAAAGCTTACCATTTACCAATAGAACTGAAACATAAGGCATTCTGGGCCACAAAGAAGTTGAATTTTGATGCACAAGCAGCTAGGGAAGCAAGACTGATGCAGTTAAATGAACTTGAAGAGTTCAGGTTGTTTGCTTATGAGAATGCTGAAGCATACAAGAGCAAGGTCAAGGCCTGGCATGATCAGAAGATCCAGCCCAGGGAACTAGTTGAAGGCATGCAAGTGCTCTTCTTCAATTCCAGTTTAAAATTGTTCCCTGGGAAAATGAAGTCAAGGTGGTCTGGACCATTTAAATTGATCAAGGTGTACCCTCATGGGGCTGTAGATTTGGTTGATGAAAGCTCTGGAAGGGAGTTCAAGGTCAATGGCCAAAGGGTGAAGCAATATTGGGGTGAGCCTTATGCCAGAATGAAGGCCACCATCTATCTGTCAGACCCTTAGTCACAAGTATGGAGTTAGGCTGAGGACAGTAAACCAAGCGCTACTGGGAGGCAGCCCAGCTTTATATCCTTTGCTTTGTTAGTTAATTTCAGTTGATTAATTTTAGTTAATTGTAATTAGTTTTAGTTAGTGTTATATTTGAATAAATATATACTGCTAGCATGTGAATGCAGACTCAAGCAGATTTAAGCCCAAAAGGTTGTGCTGGAAAAAGTGGGTCAATGTGGTCAAGTCAATCCCATTAAACAAGAACTTTGGGTGGTGTTGGATGGGATAGCACATGAACAAAGGCTGGGCTTGAATTGATTTGAAATTTGAACTCGAAAGCTGAAGGGTTTTGGGTAAGGGAAAACGTGGGGAATGAAATGCACCCAACCACTCATTTACTACCCACCATTCTCTCCACCACTCACATCCACTCTCAACCTTTCAACTAAACCCTCTCTCCTCTATTAAAGCAACCTTGCCCTATCTATTTCCCCTCCCTCGTCCCTACCACCCGAAACCTTTTTGCCCTTACTTGTCCCTTTCACCTCCTCGTAACCCTACCTACAACTTTTCAACCAAAAAGGTACAATGGAGAAGACCAAGACCAAAGCCGCAAAAACCAAGGCCACTGTCCCCACCTCTGAATCATCTGATGACCTCACCAACACCTTTGTTGATGAGGAGGGGAGGTTGAAATATGAGAAGGAAATTGTCAAGCGGAGGTTCCATTTGGAGAAGGGCTTCTTCCTCCTCGATGATGACAACTACGGTTTCACTGAGGAGGTGGTTAAGGTGATTGACACCCACAAATGGAAGAAGTTTGCTGCTTGAGACACCCCGTTGTGCCCCGGTGTTTTATTAGATTAAATCTCTCTTAAATTATTTCTTAACTGCGCGCTTAGCGTGAAAAATACGTAAAAATTAAAACTTATTTACTAAACATATAACTTCTGCAAATTAAACATATCAACATTGTAATATATAAATACACACCTGGTTATTTATTACATTACCAAAACACTGTTGAGGGTATCCTTTCCATAGGATCCCTCACAGGCATAAACTTAAATAAGAGTCATACTTAGCGGAAACATATAAAAATACTCCTTAGACACACTGGCCATAGTGTCTATACTCTAATCACCGTGGATCACAGACCGACCTCCAGCGTCTGGTTCGTAAGGAGTTCCATCCAACTCCTCAGCAACCTCTGTTTCATACAGATCTCCGTCCTGCTCCTCAGCAACATAATCCTCCATTGGTTCTTCTAATGTAAGTAAAGTAGCCCACAAGAATACAGAAATATAGGGGATAAGAAGCAGTTCTATCATCAAAAAGCGGAAAAGAGTAATAGTAAACTATACAGTAATTGTTACAGACAAATCATCATTTAACACCTAACTAGCACAACATCCTCAAAATCATGTATCATCCTCTACCCCAATCTCGTACAACTAGACTTTTATACTGACGTGGCCACCACTGATTTCTTTCACGCATTCCTCTCGGGGAATGTCAGTCAATTGTTCAAGCGACAGGTTCCAAATTCCCGGTGCACATTCTCTTCCATGGTGAGAACGCTCATGCAAAGCATGACACTATAGCTGCACGATGCTCCCGGTGCACACCCCGTCCACTCCCGGGGGTGCTCAATGAAATTCAATGACACTATAGCTGCACAACCTATTTCTAACGTGGAACGGTCTAGCGAGAACTCTTGACCTCGTGTATTATATTACCAATACACGGTTGTGAACAACAACACCGACCTTGTGTATTATATTACCAATACACGTGAATCTCACCAACCCATTTTAACAACATCCTAGTGCCTTAACCTTCCACTAGAACTCAACATATATTCTAGGTCACCATACCTCTTTAAAATAAATCATCTCGGTTAGGCACTTCTAAATCACCATTATTCTCACACCCAAAACAAACAACTATCTCTCGAACAACATATATATCTTTTCTTAAAATCCACTAAGCATCATATTAACCACCAGACAGATCATGCATAACATAACATCACAAAATATTCAAATACCACAAAATATCACATAAGCAATTCAATAATAATAATAAATTCAATCAACCTCAAATAAGATAAAAATCATCCTAACGTCGATAAGCCTACAATCCCCGAATCACCATTGGTTTTACAGAAAAGGTTTCCAATGTGATTTTGGTCTTGTTGATTACTCGACTACTAGTAGGGTTTAGGTCGCCCTACACAATTATCATATAATCTACTACTTATCGATTCCGACAATAGGTTGATTCTTTCCCCCACCTGAGTTAGCACCGAAATCGCGAACTCGACGTTCCTTGCTATCACAGTTTAATAGTATCACCTTGAACCAAACAACATAACTATAATTAATCAAACAAACCTAACTATACCCACTTTATGCTAGATTCGGCCATTCAATTCAAAATAGGGCTAAGATCATTTTCTCATTCTAATCTTTTGGGTACTAACTACTTAGGTCTTAGATAGCTTAGGATAAATTACTATAAGTTGAAAATATGGAATAAAAATCATCTAACCACTTAGGGTAGGATTTCGGCCTCAAATATAAACAAAATAGGTTAGCTGCTCACCCCAGGTACCCCATAGCTCCATTCGTGAGGGAATTCTCTGCCAACCTCACCTCACCCCAACAGAAGCATATCATGGTGAGGGGGTCCAAGGTCTCGTTCTTTGCTCCCACTCTGAATAGACGTTGAGGGTTTAAGGAAGTTGAAGATGAGTACAACACTGAGCTAGCGGGAATCGAGGAAACCACTCTAAATGACATGATGAAGGAGGTCACTGTAGAAGGCGCTAAATGGATCAAGCAGGATGACAACTGGAAGATCGCAAGGCTTGACCTCAATCCCTTGGTCAAGGTTTGGTACCACATCATCAGGTACAAGATACTCCCAACTGCTCACTTGGAAACAGTGAATAAAGAGAGGCTCGTCCTCCTCTACTGCATCCTCAAAGGGAAGAAGATTAATTTGGGCAAGCTAATCGAGAAGGAAATCATTTCCTGTGCATTCAAGCCAAAAAGGCTTCTGTTTTTCCCTTCATTAATCACTTCCCTGTGCCTGAAAAGTGGAGTAAAGGCTTGGCCAGGAGAAGAATTCATTTCCAACAGAGGAGATGTGGATTTTATGGCAATCAAGCAATTTACGGGATCAAGCTCAAAGGTAGCTGCACAAGAACCTCCTTTTGGGCAGCAGGATCACCCATAGGGTTTGGAGAAGAAAATTGATCTTTGCTATGAGATGTTGCAGCATCATATGAAGCAGCAACAGCTCTTTTGGGCATTCTCCAAGGAACAGCTCCTATGGCAGCACAGAACCTTTGAACTCAACAAATTCCAACAATCCAACCCAGTTCCCCTGTTTCCTGAAGCTGTTTTTGCACCCTTCAAGTACTCTGCCCCAGAACCTAAAAAACAACCTGCACCTGGCAACCAGCCTGAACCTGAAAACCAACCTGACAACACCCCTGCCAATCCCAGTTTAAGCGAGCAGTCTGTGAATAACAATGAAATTAGTTCTGAGTGGACACCACCAGCACCACCTAGAGATCCCACACTACCATTAGCACAACCAAGTGGCTCCAAGAGAGGCAAGGAGAAGATGGTTGTAGAAGAAACAGAAGGACCCCCTCCACCCAAGAAAGGAAGAATCAAGAGCAGAGCTCCTCCTATGCTAAGGAGGACAAAAGCTGAGAGGGAGATTGCCAAGTCCAGTTCTAAGTCTAGTGAGGATTCTGAGGACAACTTGCCCCTTAAGAGTAGAGTTGGAACACTCAAATCCCTTAAGACTGCTAAGGCTCAAGCCAAAACTGGTGGAGGGGAGGGTGCTGATAAGGAACCTAGTGCTGAAGTGGCAATTACCAAGGAAGTGCCAGCAACAAGCAAGCCTACTATGAAGCAATTGGCCAGAGGTAGCAACAGGAGGAGCAGCTCTAGATTGTTAGTTGTTTAGTTGTTTTTATGTTATGTTTTGTTGTGGTGTCAGTAGTTAGGGTTGTTAGATTTACTTTTGTGGTAATGTCGTGTGTCTGCCCCCACTTCTTCAAATGATTCATGATTAATGGAAAGTGGGGGCCTTTGTTTTGAAAAGAAAAATGTGAATGAATGAATGAACTGTGTTTGCCTTCCATGTGCATCTGATGACGACGGTCTGTTTTTGTGTGTGCTTGGTTGCTTGGTCAATGCATTATCACCCTTAAGTAATCCCTTCTCACCACTAATTTCCCAACTCAAAAATTATGCCTAAAATAAGGAGTGCATACAAGTGAATCATTCAACATGATAATTGGGTTGCAAGGACCCTGTTCTCAAGAACTGAGGGTGAGGTTTATATTAGATTTCAATCGAAGTTTGGGGGTGTGAGAGACTAAATGAGATGTTGTAGCACTCTACAACATCAATCCTATGAGCCGTTGGGCTTCAGAAGTTTCTTCCATCATATTCTCCATTCATGTGTTTTTCTCTACAGAACTTGCTTTATTTCTATGATTAATTGCACAATATCACTGATGCACACAATCATGCTTGAGGCACTTTTCTTGTTTTAGCCACTGGGACTTAAAAGGCCAACCTTTCAATATTATCCTTGTTTGAACCCCTTTGAACCTGGACCATTCTTTCTGTATTGAGCCACATTACAACCACATTTCCTTGAAAAACAATGTAATACCCTTTTAGGTGGAGTTTAGGATTGTTGTTAATTTGATCAATGAAATCTTGAAAATGGTTGGGGACAACCACCAAAATAAGTTTGTGGGGTGGGCGGGGGGGGGGGGGGGGGGGGGGGGGTAGCTATGCACCAAAGGAAAGAAGGAAAGAGAAAAACATACCAAATGAGCAATACGAAAAACTGCATAAAAAAAAAAAACTGCAAGGTATGCTCAATGTTAATCAAAAAAAATAAATAAAGAAAGCAAGTACCCCTCCCTTTTTACAGAAAGGTGTGTTGACATATGGAATTGATTAAGTTTGGGGGGGGATGATGTGGACCAGAGATCTTAAACTCCACCTAAGTTAGCTACTATCCAAATTATACCACACCTGAACCTTAGCCCCATAACACCCAAACAAGCCCTCTTGCTGTGTGCAGTCACGTGTATGTGCTTTTGATTGATAGAAATTAGTCAAGCCTATGATAGAGTTGCATTTGAATGATGATTGAATGATACATAGACAAAATCATAAATTGAAGAGAAATGAGTGAAATGACAAATTCACAAGTGTGTTAAAACCCCTTTTCTTAGGAAGACAATCTAGTACACCCTCACCGTTATGTCCAAAGGATAAAAGGGAAATTGCACCTAAGACTCTGTTGAGAGGTGACTAGTTTGAAGTTATCTTTATAAAGCTAAATTAAGAGTAAAAGGAAGACACACACGCACAGAGGAAGGTGATTGGGAAAAAGTATTTTGTGTTGAGCATGCTTTTGAAAAATATGCATCTGAGGACTGCCATGGAAGTAGCTTAAAGATTTTTGAAATTGTTCACATTTTGTTTGTGCTTATCAAGTGTCATTACTTGAGGACAAGCAGTGATTTAAGTTTGGGGGTGTGATAACTCTTAGAAATAAGAGTTATTATTATCTTTTTAGCTAAATCATTGTTCTTGTTTTGAGTAATTTAGGAAAAAAAAAGTAGAGTTCTGATAAGAATTTAAGTAATTGTGTTGAAATTGTTAAATGCTAAAAAGAATGATGAATTTTGGAATTATATAACTAAAAAGATGTTTTGAAGTGTTGAGCAAGAAAATCATATATTCAATTTGAATGGAGCTGCTCTGGTATTGCTATGGAATGCTACAGCTTCTGAAAAGAAGATCACTCAAGACCAAAGAATTGCCAGCTCAGCACACCTTCACTAAAGGACAAATGACCTGCAGCGTTGTTCCAAAACGAGGAAAGAGAAATGCAACCCTCAGCTGGGTGTACTTGGTGAATGGGCCAAAGAATATTTTATTATTGTTGAATTTTGTAAAGCCCAAAAGTGCATGAGAGAGAAAGGGTAGGAAACCCTATTTGGGGGACATAGGAGTACAAATAGTAATTTCGGCCTCATTTTTCAGTAGCTGGTACAGAAGGGTACAACAGCCTCCATTTTCGCCTTGTCTTCTCTGTAAATTCGTTTTTATACCTTTATGCTTTCATTTTTCATTTTGTTGATTTGCCTTGTCATTATGCTCATTATGAACTAAATTTCTCTTAGCTAGGAACTATGAATTTGTAATTGATACTTATGGGTGATTTATGCAAAGAATGTTAATCATTTCCCTTTATTATGCGTGAATGTCTATTCTGGGTTTGGATTGATCTACTAAGCTGAGATTGTTAGCTAGCTAAGTTTGGAAAAACTTAACTAGTGGAAATGTGTAAAGGATGAAGATAAAGTAATTAATTAGAAAATTAATTGCTGTTGAATGAGCTCGGAATACCCTTCAAGTCTGTAAGTAGCTGGACGTACTTAATTCATATCTGAGTGAATTTAATTTGAACTTAGAATAAGAAGCATTTGATGAAACTCAGTCTTTATTGTTGGAAAACAAAATTTAATTCCTAGACTAAATGTTGTAGCATTCTGAAGCATAAATTACCCTGCAGGTAAAATTACAAAGGATTAGTTTGCTAGCTGTCACCCATCTCATTTGGAAATTCTATTTTATTGATTTATTATCTTGCAACTTACAGTTACTGCTCGAGATTGAATTACTTTCTTTTACTTTATTGTGAAAAATGTGACACCCTTCTACCCCGCATGTTATAAACCATTTAATAAAAAAACAATTAAAAATAAAAACAACATTTTACTGAATAAAATAAAATAATTGTCCATGGGTAGAAAAGTCCCACATGAACCAGTTCACAACGCAGAAAATATAAATCAAGTTTAAAACAAATCAAAACATAAACAATAAATAACCCAACCCCGATGTCACAACTCAGAGCTGGTATAAACGTTCCGGAAACATATCCTCGGAATACAACTGAAATAAACTAACTAAACATAAAACAAGCCCTAACTATGAGTGGCGGCTCCTCAGAGTCACTCCTCTCCGAGCTGCTCGTCATCCTCTGCAAAAAGCCGATCAGGCCAAACACAAAGAAATAACAGGGAGTAAGATTCTTATAAACATATACAGCATGGGAATAGGGAGCAAGGTAAACATACAACATAAGCATACATCAACATCCAACAATATTATATCAACCAAGTATGCTATGTTGTGTAATGCATCAACTATTCCGCTACTTCGTCTATGCATGTGGATCCAAACTAACTCAGGATGAACGACTTTGGAGTTACATATCCGTATTGGTCATAGAAGCACCAACACCGGCAGTTCACCAAACCTTGAGTGAACCCCATGGATAGCCAACGCATCAAACCGTGGATGCCTCATCACGGGGGACCTCGGTCACCAAACCATCGGGTGACCTACCGTGGATGGCCAGATCACATTACTCTCGGGCGATCTCCCCTATGTAGAACCTCCCCCATCAACAAACTCCAATGCTATATGCAAATGGCACAACAACAAACAATCTCAACCACCTCCTTGCTTGGGCCATGAAGCTCCCAAGACTTCAACATCAACCTCAACGTAACCTTAGACCCAAACCGTGGGGTCAAGGTTCCCTTGGCCAATAAGCACCAAGGTTCAACTCAACATGCTTGGGTGAATAAGCACCCAAGACTTCAACTTATTAACATGCGGTAACCCAACGGATACCTACTTAACATCTTATTATCTTAATCATCTTAGATAATTATTAACCAGGTTGTCTAGTCTTCATCTTTGATTAGCTATATCAACTTATCATCATTGGGCAATTGGGTTTGAGACCCCTTAAGTCCTTTAATTATGTTTCTGTCCAGGAGGGGTGAGCACGGTCGTGCTTAAACCCCAATGCGGTCGTGCTTAAGCACGTGAAGGGCGTGCTACCACTTAAGTGAAGCACGGTCATGCTTCCTATTGAGCATGGTCGTGCTCAGCAGCACGGTCGTGCTCTTTGTCCTGCACGGCTGTGCTGAACAGTGCCGCCATTTTCCAGAATTCAACTGGGAGCACGGTCGTGCTCCCTGTTCAGTACCGTCGTGCTCATCGCGCGACAGTGCTGTTCTGGGCAGGAACAGTAACCGAATTCATAGCCAAATTCTTAGGTTCTTAATTTATTAGTCCTAGTCAATTAACAATGTGTTTTAGAGTCCAAAACTCATCATCACAACAGCCATAAATCAATCATCCAATCCAACATACCAACAACGATAATCATGGCATTATGAACACATTATGAACATAAGGCATAAACCACCATATCTCAAAAACAACCAAAACATGTTATCACATAGCAAGACTAAATTAAACAATCATATTATCAACAAATACATCTTAACACATAAACATACAATGACTCCGGGGTCATGGGGAACCCCGTTACCTTACACTACCCCACTGCCATGAATACAGAACCCTTCTCCCTATACCTGGATTGAAAGTCGCTCCAACGTAAGCTCCTAAAGCAATTGGTCATGGTTCCCAAAGCGGCTCAACCCAACACACAACCTTAGCCAAACCGAAACACAAATCCATTAGTTTCCTATTCAAACCACTATGAAAAGGAAAACACAAAGGAAAGGAACTTTACCTCTAGACTGCCACAAACCAAACTAGCTTCCCAAACGGCTTCCAAAACTCCACTATAGCAATGGGAGAAGAGGAAATAGGGAAAGAGACAGCTCTGGCCAAAATTGTTGATGGCTGTAACCAACAAAATAGGGTTTCACATTAACCCTCGGTTTCTATGCCAAACCTATATAGTTCGGACCTAAGCACGGTCGTGCTCACTCTTGAGCACGGTCGTGCTCAACTTAGCGTCATCGAGACACGGTCAGCAATTGAGCACGGGCGTGCTCACTGTTGAGCACGGTCGTGCTCAACTTAAAATCAGAAACACGCTTCTGACTTCAAGCACGGGCGTGCTAACTAATGAGCACGAGTGTGCTCATGTACCAGAAAGGGACTTTTAAGCCAAAATCTCACTTAGCCCTTATCCAACTCTTTTAACTTAATAAAACCAGCTTTATAAAAACACTTACGAAAAATTGGGTGTTACAAAAAACCAACCCTTCTTTTATTGAGCTAATTAGAAAAGTTAAAAATATAATTTATATTCAAATCATTTAAATCCTCGTGGAAACGATCTTTATTCACGCTTTATTACTTGTATGATTGTGTTCACTTGCACACTCTGCATATATTTACAAAATATGGCAACATTGCACAACCTCCCATCAACATCTCCGGTTAGTGAATGCATGGCAAACAACACACAACCACAACCACCACCTCAGCTTGGGCCCATAGGCTACCCAAGTTTTATCACCATCAACACCTCGACCACTAGGCTATCAAGGATTATCGTTTAACGTTTCATCGTTAAGTCTTTTAAGCATCAACAACACTCTGGCCATTAAGCACCAGAGCTCAACACCTTGACTATCAAGGCCCTCTTGGAGCGGACACTGGGCTACCAAGGTACAACATCTTAGTACTTGGAGTGGACACTAGGCTACCAAGGTACAACATCTTACCACTTGTCTTTGGTCTTCATGTTCCGTTGGTATCTTATTAAGTCTTTTAAGCGTTTGGGGTGAAAACCCCTATTTCAACATTCTAATTTCTGTTCTGGTCAGGTGACCACGCCCGTGCTCACCCTCAGCACGGACGTACTGGACCTGCAGGCAAGCACGGCCCTGCTGCCTGCTAAGCACGGGCGTGCTCAAATACGCGCCCTGCTCTGGGTTTCAAACTGGAGCACGGCATGCTCCTTATCAAGCACGACCATGCTCAATGGAGTGTGGCTGTACTGATCCGGGCAGAAAGGGTCAGGATCCTTTTCCCAAATCCTTGGGGCAACTCACGGATTCAACCTATTGGCTTTTACTAATCCATTGATCATCAACTTCATTAATCTTAACTGTTCTTCATTAATATTCATGTCTTATCATCATGGGGAATTAATCCTTTAATCATAGCTTCATTATTAATGTTCGTCTTAACATCATTGTTGGCATTAGCATCCTCAACAATCAACACTCATAAACAACACAACATAACAACAGTCAATAACATCATACTCATCATAATCATGGCATCACAACGTCAACATATTTATAACAAACAACATCATCAATAATAACAGTCATGCCAGTCATCAACATCATAACAGTTAAGCATCATATAACAAATAGGCATAAGGCATATAGACATGTTAACAAGGAAAGAGGGTCATGGGTAACCCTTCGTCTTATGCTACCCCCAAGCCTACATACTCATACTATTCCTTCTCCCCACATCTGGTATGAAGATTCCCAAAACGATAACGTTGGCAAACTAGACACATTCCCTCGAGCGGCTCGACGAGTTCCCCAACGTTACCTCAACTATACTAGCGCGCTACTCCTCCCCCAAAACTAGAGCAAGAACACCAAGAACTTCAAGGGGTTCAAGGGAAGAAAGAGGGAAGAAAGAGGGAAGAGGTTTCTGCCATACTAGGATTGCCTAATATGCCAAAATAGGGTTTCACAGGAAAACCCTCGCACTGCTGCCTCCTATTTATAAAGTTTGCACCGAGCACGATCGTGCACCCCTTAAAGCACGATCGTGCTTACATCAGCGTCACCGAGACACGTTCACGCTTGAGCACGGTCATGCTCCTTGTTGAGCACGGGTGTTCTCAACTTAGCGTCAGCGAGACGCGGACATATGCTGAGCACAGCCGTCCTCCCTAATGAGCACGGCCGTGCTTGTGACTCAAACAATCACAAGATGTGCCTAACAAGCACAGGCGTGCTGGACATAAGCATGGTCGTGCTCATGTACCAGAAAGGGATTTTAAGCCTAGAAATCCCACTTAGCCCTCCAAAAACAACTCTAAGCTAAGCCCTAAGGCTTAACCAAACAAACAAGGCACTCACAGAAGCACTTAACGAAAAATAGGGGGTTACATCAGGGCACGCTCGTCGGGGGCCCATGGCCTAGCCTATTTAAGACCTAGCTCGGCCTAGCCTATTTACTAAAAAGACCAGGTCAAGGCTTTTTAAAAAGCCTATATAGCTAAATAGGTCAGGCCTAATACTTTAAAAAAAGCTTACTAGGCCTACTAGGTCGACCTATTTAACACATATACAGACATAAATATATATACATACATAAATATATATATATATATATATATATATATATATATATATATATATATATATGTATAATATAATATAATATATCATAATACTATAATATCTTATTTATATTATCTATCATATTTGAAAGTAAAGGCTTATTGGCCCATTTAAATGTAGTGACATACTTGCCTATTTATTTGTGAAGGCTTAGTAACCTATTTATCAGTATATGTCTATCGACCTCTTTATCATTAGATGCCTAGAGCCTATTTACAAGTGAAGGCCTATGGGCAATTTATAGGTGAAGACATATTTAAAGATCATATTGATAAATAGGCTTTTAAATAGACTCTCAGGACATACCATGCTTTGATGTAGGCCAGGCTCAGGCCTTAAAAATTTGCCTATATCAGCTAATAGGTCAGGCTCAGGCCTCGAGATTGAAAGGCAGGCCAGGCCTAGGCTTGTCAGGGCTTAGCTCGGCCTAGCCTATTCCCACCCCTAATGGCCACGAAGAAGGAGCTTTGGAACAAGGTCATGACGAAGAAGTAATAAGTGGTGTCGAACAGAAACATGAAGGAGAAGGAAGAGGAGGAGGAGGGCACGTTTGGACTATTTATAAACTAAAAGAGTTAAACAATTAACAATAATTAAAATTAAAAGGTTGAGATATTAATTAGAAAAAATTATAATATTAAAAATATTTTTAACTAATTTTTAAATTACAACTATGTTACAAAATTATTAATCATCCGACGTGGTACTGACGCGGCGTTCCATTTGTCACATCATCAGTTAATAGAGAGATGTGATAGAGACTATTAAAAAAATTGAATTTAATTATATGGACAAAATCATAAGAAAATTTTACAAGGACTAAAACCTAAATTGGTGAACTTCGCAGAGACCAAAAACTTATTTAAACCAATCATTAATCATCCACATGACACTGACGTGGCATTCCATTCACCACTTCAGCAGTTAACATAGAGATGACGGTAGGGGGTGTTTACAAAAGCTTTGAGATTAGAGGGACGAAATCCTAAAATTTTTTTATAGGGATTAAAACCAAAATTGATGAACTTTGTGAGACAAAAAATTATTGAAACCAATTATTAATCATCCACTTGGCACTGACGTGGCAAGCCTGATGTGGCGTTCCGTTTGTCACATCAGCAATCAGCAACGATAGGGACTATTTACAAAAATAATGAGATTGCAGGAGCTAAATCTTAAGAAACAATTTTAAATATAATAAAATCAAAATTGTTGAACTTTGCATAGAAAACTTATTTAAACCTACTTTTATATATCTTTTCATTATTCCTGGCTCACAGTGTCTATATATATATATATAACAAACTTCTTAAATACTATCCCCGATCCATATTATAACAAATAAAAGGGTCCATTTTTTTGTCCAAAATATTAGAAACATGCATCAATTTTCATATATATTAAATGCTAATTTCCAATATTACCCTTATTTACAATATGATTTATATTTACGATACCAATTTTCCATGCAAGTGAGTTGATTCACTAATATTGAAGGGGTATTTTTGAAAATCTATATGAGTATTAATTACAATTAGTTCATTTCAAAACTTTTTCTTAGTCCGTGTGATTTAAGATTGTCTTTTATAATATAAACCGGAGGTAGTAACTCTTTATTTGACTTGAATTTATTAAATGTTTTATTCTCGTAAATATGATCTGAAACGTTACTTTTGTTATTACAATATTAAAATATTAGTTGATAAGAAAAAGCTCATCAAAACAAATTATATGAATTTAAAGAAATTTTTGTAAATTCTTTCAAATCCATAAAAATATTTGATAAATACCTATGGCAGCATATAAGTTTAAACAATACTCATGGGCCTTTTTTTTTTTTTTTGTGGGATCCATCATAATTACGACATTTGGTCTTTAGTGGGTTCATAGAGTATTCTCACAAGTTTAAATTCTTTGGATCCGTTATGAGATTAATCTTCGTTCGGGTGTTGACACAATTATCGTTCATCACCCCTCTCCAAATATGTGTTTCCCAGGATTGCAACTGAGGTCCTTTCCCACAAATTCAGCCTACATAACCATATGAGGCACACTTATCGGGTACTCGTTGGCATGTTTGAACTGCTTGTTTTATTTAATTTTTTGAAAGGAAAAAAATGCTCAATTGAGCTTTTGTTTTTGTTTTTTTTTTTTTGTTATGAGTTTTTGTCTTTAAATGAGGTTATTCAACATGCACACGCCTGTGATACCATTTTTTTTGGTTTTCCAGAATATCCTCTGCACGTAACTGTAGAGACTAATCCCTCAAGGTACTGGACGACATTTAAAGGTTGACCACTCCCAACCAGGTTGTCTCCATACACAAGAGCCGGGGATCGAACCCCTAACCACTTGTTTAAGGGGTCCAAGTTCGTTACCACTTGGATCAACCACATATTTTTTTTTTTGGTAGATAAAGTTTAGATTAGGGCAAGGACCGACCCCATATAAGGCCAGAGCCATCCACGGATCTACCAACTTCTAGAAGGATTTCCGGTGGGATTATGAATCGCCTGTCCCAGCTCACAGTCCAAGTCCACTTTGGATAGGCTAATAATACTAGGGGAAGCGGAAATCAAACCAACGACACGTTGGTATGATACCACTTGCTATATTTAACCTAAATTTTTAATTTAATTAGAAAGTATCCCTACCTCGGATAAGTCATACGTCGACTTGGTAATTAATTCTTTGGAACGAGACACAAGTTCCCATGTCAAGGCGCTATTATTATCATACAACTTTTCGTGCTTTCGTAATTGAACGGGATTGGTCTAATGAGCAGTTCAAATAGACTGAACTTAGGAATGAAAGCACTTACCACCAGGCCAGCGCTAAAATTTTTAGGGGACTCACTGACTTAGTTAAAATAATGGTTTAATTACTCGGTAGATTCTTATACTTTTTGGGAATTTTTAAATAGGTCCCTATATTTTTAAAATTTGTAATTAGGTCCCTGAACTATTATTTCATTTGTAATTAGGTCCCTATACTAAAAAAATTTGTAATTAGGTCCCTGAACTATTATTTCATTTGTAATTAGGTCCCTATACTAAAAAAATTTGTAATTAGGTCCTCGAACTTTTATAAAGTTTTTAATTGGGTCCCTGAACTAAAAAAGTTTTTAATTGGGTCCCTGAACTTATATAAAATTTTCAATGGAGTCCCTGGGGTAGGGTTCCGTAAAGAGGTCTTTAAGTCTCCTGATGTTAAACGTGACCTGGAATTCCCCCAAATTTTTATTTAGGGTTGCAGGAGACCAAAATGTTGAGTCAGAAAACCAAAACTTGACCTGTGATTGCTTTTCCTCCATCTGAACAAATAGTTCATTCTTTCCCCGATTTATGTTTTATGCTTGTATATCCCTTCCTTAAAATAATTTCGTCCAAAATAGTTTCTTCACTTGCAACTCACTACATCTCACTTCATCTTGTTACATCTTGCTACATTTTATTGTGACAATATCTCAAGGTTCATCTTCCACCAAAACTACTCTTACATAGCCAGCTTGGATGAAATCAGTTATATTTCGTCCAATTCAACATATCACTAACGAATTTTATAATTTAGGGACCCCATTGAAAATTTTATATAAGTTCAGGGACCCAATTAAAAACTTTTTTAGTTCAAGGAACCAATTGAAAACTTTATAAAAGTTTGAGGACCCAATTACAAATTTTTTTAGTATAGGGACCTAATTACAAATGAAATAATAGTTCAGGGACCTAATTAGAAATTTTAAAAGTATAGGGACCTATTTGAAAATTCCCAAGAAGTATAGGGACCTACAGAGTAATTAAACCTAAAATAATTTACTCAAAAATTATACTCTCTTCGTTCTTTTTCTATGATAATTTTAGCTATTTGTTTTTATTCCCAAACAATGGATCTTTTATAAACCCAAGATATATTTGACAATTTTTTTTTCATATATACCCTTATCATAGAATTAAATTGAAATGCCTTGAAAATACACTAAACCTTCCCTACTTAAATTTTCAGCGATAAACGCTGCATGTTCCAAAACAAAAGTGACACATATCAATGCACCTTGCATTTGACCAAGGTACATAAATGCTTCTTTTCAAGGTACATAAATGACTAATGGAGTGTGGAGTAAATATGGTTATAGAATTTGTAAAATATCAAATCATTTTTCAATGTTATTAATATATATAATTTAGTTAAACACTAATGCTAAAACACTTTCCAAAATCTTCGTAATCATTTGATATTTTTTTTCTTCTTTCGAGAAAACCTATTTGTAATATCGATTTTTCTAACATGTGCAATATTGCATATGTTAAGGAATTAAAAAATAGAAATATATCATTGGAAAGAGTAGCTTTTAGACTTTCAAAAAACTGATTACACAACTTTCAATATAATATTTCTATATTTGATTCATTAACATGTGCAATGTTACACGGGTTAGAAAAATCCTTGTAATATTTCTGCTTCTCCATGTACTCCTTTAAGGATGAATCATGTTTATTTGATCGCATTAAACTTCTGGAAGAATATAAACACAACGTTTTTTTTATACTGTCTGATCTGACTCAATAAAGTACTCATTATTTTATTTCAGTAAAATAAGATATTTTATATAAGTAAAATACATGCACCATGTGCGGATATAAAAGTTATCTGAATGTCGGATCTCATAATACAAAATATGACATCTCATGTAAATAATAGTGAGGAACAAAAAAACATTTTTGAGATATTTACATAATGTGCATAAAAACATCTTTATATTGATGCTGCTAGCAATTAACAGATGGGAAGTTTTTTGAAAATGTCATCAATAAATGAAATATGAATTAAAGCAACAGTTTTACAGATTTTAAGAGTCCCAATAATGTAGTTTGAAAAGAAAGCAGGAAGTTGAAAAGTGATGCATGCATGGGTCATTTGAATTAGTAAGTGGTATTGGGAATGTTGCACACCTCCCAGTCACCACTATGTCTATTCATTTCGCCACCATCACAAACTACATCAGACGGAGCTCCTCCCATTCATTTCTGTAAACACAAACATGAAAACATCTGGGAATAATAAAGAAGTATTTAAAATCTGACATATGTAAAAATGAAAAGTAAACATCAAAATCAAACCACAAACCACAGAACAAAAGCAACACACACAGGAGAGTTTTGAACAACAAATTTGTTACCTTTATTTTGTGAATCCGCCGACAGCTAACGTATCTCCCCAGTCCCCAAGCGAATGGATGACAAATTGTAACACAAAGGAGACACCCACACCACAAATACCCGCATTTTAGTCTAAGATTTCAAAAACCCTACATAATGAAAATTAAAAAAAATGAAACAACCATTCAACTGACATAAAATTATAAGCAAGGAAGATATTTGGCTAGTGATGTACCCTGTCCAGTCATTGAAGCAACAGTGTGGAAGAGAAGAAATGAAAATTGGAATAAAACAAAAATATATTCTCATAGATTAGGGAGCAAAGTGGTTGGGGTCTCTCCGATTTTGGCTTCCCTTTGTCTATTTAAAATAAAATGGTGGTTTGAAAAAGGTAAAGAATATATATATATATATATTTTTAAAAGGAGGGTTTAAAGTTGTTGCTGCTTCCCATAGCCAATGAAAAATTAGATAAAGTTTCCAATTAATGATATTACTTATTTCAATACAATGGAATTAAAACAGGTGCATTCTTCCATACCCATGTAAAATTGGGTGTCAATTTTACACTACATATGTAGTCCAATCACTGAATACCATTGCTGACATGGAGAGTCACTTGCTCTTTGTTTTTAAACCCTCCTATTTCTCACATTTTAACTTAAACCCCAGGACTTTTTAGTCTGTGCTATCTTTATTGTGAACCCACATCAACACCGTTTCCTGGATAGGCATTTTACTGTGAAAGACTAGCTATAGCATTTCACTGGACAAACACTATTGTTGTTAAACCTAAGACAGCGCCTCAGAAGCGCTTTCCTTATTTACAACCTTCGATAGCCCCAAGATAGATAACGCCTGAAAGTGCTATAAAATGCTGAAACTAAACGCTATTAAATCCAGGATCTATTGTAGTGATAGAAATATGTCAAACTTTATTGAGAGTGTTAAAATTAATTTTGAAGTTTCTTTTTGTAGTAGTCAAGAAGTTATGAATTTGTTGTTTACTGGATTATGAAAATGTAATAGTCTAGAATTTTTGAATTTCACATACCACATGTTAAACACATTTTTCTGTTTGTAGAATATTACATAATATCAAAATACTTATTAAATACTAAATTGATAAACTTTAAAAATAATTTAAGAAAAAATTTCATAAATGCAAAAATAATTAAGTTATAAATGAGCTCAATAAGTCAAGCTCAAGCTTTACTCTATTTTAACAAGCCAAACTCAAGCTTTTAGTTAGGCTCATTTAAATAAATGAGCCCAGCTTGAGCAACCCGTTTTTCACAAGTCAGGCTCAACTGCTCAATCTTCAAGTGCTCGACTCATTTACCTCCCTAGACACAATTAAGCCTTCTTTTAATATTATTATGGGTTTTTCTATCATGCGCAACTTTGCACAGGTTAAGAAACCCAAAAGTAGTAACTATTTATTGGAAAACTAAGTATTTCAGTTTTGAAAGTATAAAATACATAAGTTCCTATGTAAATTTACTTTTTTAAGATCCTTAACATGTGTAAAATTGCACAGATTAGAAAAACCCTATTATTATTTATATTTTAAAACAAATTATGCTTACCTTTTTTACATTTAAATATTTTTTCTTTTAATTCATATTTTCTATATTCTAATTGAATTAGTTATGTATATATTATTTATTGTTTGAATTTTTTCTTCTTTTTTTTTTTGACAAATATTTTTTATTTTTTATTTTTTCAAAGTTTGAAAATACACATTCAAATACTCGTTAGTTATTAACAAATTTGCATTTCAAACTGAATCGTCATTGTAAGGTGACTGTTTTGTTACGTTGTAGGAAATATGACGGAAGGTGGATAATGATTAATATTTACAAAGCTCTTATGAATTATAATAATTATTTGCAAGCGTTGAGAAAATATTTGTGTGATAACATATATAATTGTGTGAACAAGACTTGATCAAATGTAAGGATAATCATATGATAATCATGAAAGAGAAATCAAGAGTTACAGGACAATTAAGTAAAGATTAACTTAATTGATTAGGTTTGAAATACTTAATAGCAGGTTGGATTAAAAATCAGTAAGTGAGATTTGCATGGCAAATTAAACATAGTGAATGCAAAAGGATAAATTCTAAGAATTGATCAATACACTCAGTGTGCCCACATGCCCTCGTTTCCCGATCTCACTTCCTGTTACATTAGTCAAAACATGTTACGTCAGTTAAAAGATTCCCAACATTTATGATGTTATTATATAAATTAAAATTGGTAACTTTTTTTAACTGATAGGAATATTTTGATTGGATTGACAGGGAGTGAGCCATGAAAATAGGGCCGTATTAGCTATAGTGAATGTTTTTAATACATCACCGGGGGGTAACCTGGCAGCAAATTACAAACTTCTTGTTATGACCTTCCCATTAAATTTAACGATCATCTGACTTGGCCTAATAAAATAAATTTATGACTAAATCTTGTTATGACCTTCCCATTAAATTTAACGATCATCTGACTTGGCCTAATAAAATAAATTTATGACTAAATCTTGTTATGACCTTCCCTTATTAAATTTAACGATCATCTGACTTGGCCTAATAAAATAAATTTATGACTAAATCTTGTTATGACCTTCCCTTATTAAATTGAACGATCATGACTTTTGCATGATCGACATTTTACCAGATGTGTGACTTTTATATATAACATGATCAGCTTACCGCTTTTTAACAAAAGAGGAAAGGACGATCCAAGTCAGTAAGCCACAGGAGAAGCAGGTTTTGTTTGGTTTCATAAAACTGCAGAACTGACAGAATGAGTTCTATGCTTCTTGCGTCTTTTCCAGGAGCTCCTTCCATTACCACTGGTATGTATGTCTGCTTTTAAATCAGTGACACACCGATTTCTTTCTGCTTCTTGAATCAATATTCTGAGATCCAGCATTTGAGTGGTTTCAATAAAATTGAGAGACAACTAAAAGAGTTGATGTAATTAGGATTACATTACTAATTGATAGGGATTGAGGTGCAGGTGCCAAACTTGTAATGCTTTTGCACTTCAACTAGTTTTATAAAAAAAAAACATTACTAAACAAATATAATAAGAATTTTTTTTTTTTTATGAGTAAAGAAGAAGAAAATAGCAATACAAGGGTAAATCGAACCTATACGGTATACACAATACAATACAGTCTCAAATAGTAAAACTATAAATTACGTAAAGATTTCATATATTGCAAAGTAAAAAACGTCAATATAAGAAAGAAGCAAATCTTCCAACTCTATAAAGAAATGTTAATTGCTATATACTAACAGCGTAAAACTTTTTATAATATCAATCAACTACCAATTATGGTATGTATGACTTGTAGTTAGGATAAGAACCAAAGTTTTTTACTAACGTGGCAATTTATGATTTTTTTTATAAACAAATATGTGTGTATATATAGTATAAGAGTACTAGCTAGAAGTACTCACAAAGAGGCAATATAGTTCCAGCCGTACAAAGTTAACTCACCCCCTATAACTGATTACAAAACATGTAGCTAACAACTACCACCACAAAAAACAAGTGCCATAGCCCAATCCTTGCATAAATCATAACAAGCCAGTAGGGTAAGAATAGGTCAGGCCGCTCGCCGAGGGCCTACGACCTAGCCTATTTAGTAAAAAGACCAGGTCAAGGCTTTATAAAAAGCCTATATAGCTAAATAGGCCAGGCCTAAGGCTATAAAAAAAAGCCTACTAGGCCTATTTAACACATACACACACATAAATATATATATGTATAATATAATATATTATAATACTATAATATATTATTTACATTATTCATAATATTTAAAGGTAAAGGCCTATTGGCCATGTATTGGTCTACTTGCCTATTTATTTGTGAATGCCTAGTGACCTATTTATTAGTATATGTCTACCAATTTCTTTGTCATTAGAGACCTACGAGCCTATTTGCAAGTGAAGGATTGTGATCTATTTATATATGAAGTCATATTTAAAGGTTTTGTTGATAAGTAGGCTTTTACGTAGGCTTTCAGGCCAGGCCCAACTTTAAAGAAACAGATTCCCCGATTTGCCCAAGGTTCCTCCACCAAGACGAAGACCTACACCTACTAGCACTCACCTCGGCCAACCTAGAACCCGCATTAAAAGGCCCATACCTAGACTTCAAAACTCGAACCCAAAGCCCTTCCTCGCCTAGCAACCTCAAACACCATTTTACAAGAAGAGAAATATTGAACCACTCTAGGTTTTTTACCCCCAACCCCCCTCCTTTTTTGACAAACACACCCTTTCCCATTTGACCCATGCCATCTTCCTTCTCTCACTCGACCCACCCCAAAGAAAATTCTTTTGTAATCGTTTAAGATGTAAAAGTACCTTTTTAGCAGGCTTAAACAAAGAGAGGTAGTAGGTTGGCAGACCTATTGATTTAAGAATATTCACATAGTTGACATGTATTACATGCAAAGTCTACAAACTATTATATATTTTATTTGTTAGAACATTATTGTTAGACCTATTAACTTAAAAATATTCAAATAGTTGAACAATTCAACCAATATACGCATTATTTCCAACTCAATACCAATAGGGTTCACTATAACTATGTTTCTCCTTTTCTGTGCATCTGCTTCAAGTTTCATACTATCTCTTGCACACATTTACACCATTGCAAGATGAGCAAGTAGATTTTGCATATTGGATATTTACTCACTTTACATATTTGAGTGATAAAGTTATATATGATTAATTGTGAAATTTTAAGTACATTATTTTAATTAGTCCAATGG
The DNA here is from genome assembly GCA_035048595.1 of Echinosophora koreensis. Classification (NCBI taxonomy): domain Eukaryota; kingdom Viridiplantae; phylum Streptophyta; class Magnoliopsida; order Fabales; family Fabaceae; genus Echinosophora; species Echinosophora koreensis. Next base: position 7,631,184 of record JAPCYP010000004.1, read on the forward strand.
CTTCCCCAAAATTTTACTCAAGATCCACCACTGATTGCCACTACGGGTGGGTTTGATTTTCAAAAATGTAGGGGACTGGATAGCACAAAAATTTTTGTCCCCTGCTTGATTTGAAAAGTGGTTAGGGCATAGGACAAAAGGGGATGGGGGACAGGACAAAAACCCAAAATTTTGTCTTCCGCCAAACCATGGGACAACTTTTTGTCCCATGGACAAATTACTGAAAAAGACAAAATTATCTTTACCCCTCTCTCTCTCTCTCTCTCTCTCTCCCCTCTCCCCTCTCCCCTCTCCCCTCCCTCTCCTCTCTCTCTCTCTCTCTCTCTCTCTCTCTCTCTCTTCTCTCTAATATATATAGTATTATTATGGTAGTAATAATATATTATCATATAAACTATATATTATATATATTATATATTGCCTAATACTTACATATATTAATAATATTATATTAATATATAATAATATATACTATAAAGGGTATCATAGTAAAATTAATATTATTTACTAGTGTTGTACATTATCTATCAAATAATGTACAGGACAAAAAGTTGTCATGTGACTCAAGTGGTTATACTGTATTGTCATGTTTGTCATGTGTTGTCCTATGCATTAATGTGTATCAAACGCACCCTAAATTTTTTAGAGCTAGAAGTTACAGGACATATGAAACCACTACATCATTTGACCCCACCTTAAACCCCTTGAATTTATCAAATTAATTTTCTTCCTTAGAAAACTGTTTGAATTGTACACCATCAAGCACGGGGCATGCATGACCAATGAGATTCCAAGAATAAAAATTGTCATTTGTTGTGTTTTCGTTTTCATTTCCTAATTTCATTAATAATTTAAAAACGTCACATTATTTTTATTTTATTTTATATTTTGAAATATTTATATTTGAAATAATGAAAAACAAAATATAGTTTTCATTGTTTCCTATACAAAGCATTGAAAACAAAAAATATAATAAAAATAAGGTGTCATTTTTGCAATCATTAATTTTTTTGATAAGCTAAATTTCATTAAAAGACTAAGAGCGTAAGAAATATGCTTATCTAAAAAAAAAAAAAAACAGAGCGTAAGAAATGCTAAATGCTAGCCAAGATACAAAAATAGGGGAGCTGCATCAATCTAAGCAAACCCACAAAGTCCAAAACCAGAAAAAAGGGACACAAAACCTGAAACAACAATCCAGGCCAAAAAATAAAAGAACATATCGGTAGGGCTGGACAAAATTACACAACCGACCGAGACCCGAATAACCCGGAAGACAATTTCAGCGTGCGGGTGGGTTTTACCGGGTCGTCGGTTTGTCGGATTGAAAAAATTGGGTTAACACGGTTGCCTGCGGTCGGGCTCTGTTCCGGAAATTTCAGACCGTCGGTGACCGAGCCCGACCAACTAAGTAGGGAAGAAGAGGTGGTTTGAAGAAGAGGAAGAGAAGGTGAGGAGGTTTTCCGCCTCAAGGCCGCCACCTTCTGTGAAGAACGTGCTTCTCTGTTTTTCCGCCACCGCCACCGCCACCGCATGAGGAACGAGGACCGGAACGAGGACCGCCTTGTGTGAACGACGACCGCAAGCAACCATCTTGCAGAGACCGAAAACGACGCCGGAGGAAAGGTGGAAGGGGAAGAAGATGAGAGAGGCACCGAGGGTGGGGTTGCGGCGCTGAAGCAGTAAGTAGGTGAGAAAGAGGGTTTAATTTGATTTAGGGTTTTTTATGGGCCAAAATAAAAAAAAAAACAGCTCACAAAAATGTTTGAGTAAAAAAGAATAAGAGGCCCAATAAGACCACAATTAAAAGGGACCTTATAAGTATGATAGCTTATAATCTATGATGATTTGTTATCACTCCTTTGGCCCAAGCCCATTAGGTTTAACAAGTGTTCACTTTGTTCTCAATCTCTTCACTCAGCCGCTCTCTACGCTGTCTCTCTCGTTCCTCTCGTCATCTCCTAGTCTCTCATCATCCTCCCCACCCATTCAGCTTTCACTTCCTCTGTTACGGCATCGTCTCCACCGTGAGCCGACGCGCATGATTAGCCTCCTCAACCAGCGAGCCGCCGCGCATGATGATGATTCAAATCTCAGCGCCTCTTTTACGGCATCGTATCCACCGGTGATGCATGTGCTTCAATGAAGAAAAAGAAAAGGTGTTTCTAATTTCAGATCAGTTCATGTTTCAACTTTTTTACCTTTGTAAACGAAATACAAGAAAGATTGGTGCTTTTTTGTTTTTATTGAAAGTCTGATTTTTTTTTTCCTGGAATGAATGTTCAGGGTTTTCTGTTCTTCACAGTTCCTTCCTTTCTGTAAAGAATTTTTTCTTTGGTTGAAACCCGTTGTAACCCACCCGCCGGAACCGCCACCCGCCGGACCCGCCACCCGCCCAAACCGAGGGCAGAATCAGATGGGAATGGGTGAGATATTCTCACATTCGGTTTTGGTCGGATTTGGGTTTTTTGGCCCGAATCCGACCGTAACCGACCGATGTCCACCCCTACATATCGGTGGGTTTTATGGTGCACTCAGCCAAAGAAAGGTGCATCCACACACCTTATGATCAAATGATCTGGACCATTGATGTATCATGCCATCATATTTTTACAGTGGACACATACACCTGATCAGCTCATTTATTAATATTATATATATTTTATTATTTATAATTATTATTATTATTTTAACATTATTAAAATGTTAAAAAATCTGGTCCAGTTCCATCTTCTTCCTCCATTCTACTTTTTCCCCCTTGTTCACTCATTGCGTGAAAAAACATGACTTTCCAACAATAAAATCATTCATGAGCATGATCTTGAACAAGTATTCCTCACCCACTTCACCGTTTGAGTCCATTGTGTGGCCATGCGAGTCTCGGTGAGTGAGTGATTGATGATTCTTCTTATGAAGAAACAAGAAAATGTGATATTATTCGAGTGGGTGTCATGTATATATGATGAACAATAAAGAGTATGTTGTGTTATGTGGATAGAACGTGAAGTGAGTGATTATGGATTAATGGGTTTTAGGGGTTTAGCTTTTTGGAAGGAGAAGATTGGAACTGGACCAGATTTTTAAATATTTTAATATTATTAAAATATTAATATTAATAATAATTATAAAAAATAAAAAATATATAATATTAATAAATGAGTTGATCGGGTGTATGTTAGTCCACTATAAAAATATGATGACATGATACCTCAATGGTCCAGATCATTTGATCATAAGGTGTGTGGGTGCACCTTTCTTTGGCTGAGTGCACCATAAAATCCACCGAACATATCAGTACAACAGGGCCACACACACAAAGTATTAAACCAAACAGCAACGCAAAACCAAAAGAAACAGTAGCTAAAACGATTCTGCACCCCAATCCAGATGAGAGAATGCCGCACCAAAATGCAAGAGAGCTGAACACCTGAGATTACAGCAGCAAAACAATTCAAAACCTCTTCTACTGCAGACCCAAGCAAACTGTTGGAGATAAAGGATACCTGAAGGCCGAAATCCAGCTCCAAGATTTGATCTTGACTGCCTCCGAAATATCCTCCCAACTGAATGAAGGATGTATCCATAGCCACCTATTTTTATGCCAAAACCCTGACCTATCCACAGTCTCACTTTTATTCATTGCTAAACTATATACAACAACCTACTAAAACGTATCCAAATCTGTGAACCAAAATTGATTGGGGCCCACAGAATTACCTTCCAGCGAACATAAATCAGCCCACCAACACGGACTTCTTCCTTGTCCCACTCATTAAACTCCCTCATGAAAAGAAGAACCCTATACCATAAAGATTAAAGAATGCCTCTCCACCATCAACCTCCACAACCACTTTCCAAATAAAGCTATATTGAAAGCTCTCAAGTTTCGCACACCCAGACCACCACCCTCTCCCTTACCTAAACACACCTTATTCCAAGCTACCCAAAAGGAAATTTTGTGTTTCCCCTCACTCCCCCCTCCCCTCTCCCAAAAGGAAATTTTTAAAAAGAGATTTAAGAGAGGAGACAATACTTATAGGAGCCTTGAAGAAAGAAAGATAGTAGATCAGAAGTGAATGCAAGACTGACTTGAGAAAAACCATCCTACCACCCAATGAAATATATTTGCTATCCTGTGAGAGAAGATAATCTTCTTGGATTTGCACCCACAGGTTAATGAAAACAATAATATGAAAACAAAGCAAACGGACCCATAATTGTTCCTCCTTCTTGATTTTACACAAGCATGAAAGAATGTATAAGATCAACGAATAGGGCTTTGGTAAATGCTCATAAAAGAAATCTATATGATTTAATGTGTAGCATTTTTTTCATTTATCTAAACATGTTATGATTACAAAAATCTTTCGATGTCTTGCCTTGCAAAGGTTGAGATTTTTTTTTTTTGGTAAGCAAATATGTATATATTATGTAATGAGTATAAAAGATACTCAACTCATGTACAAGATCGAGAAGGTGTAAACAAAGGGAAGAAGATGAGATGAAGCTAACTATTAAACCAACAACTACCCTAAAAATCTGACAAGCTTTTTAACTATTCAAATATTGAGATAAAAATATGGAAAACAACATTTTATCATTGATTTCATTTTTACAAATAAAAAAGCATTGAACCTTTTTTTAGGGAAAATAAAATTTATTTTTTATTAAATTCCAACTTAGCCTGTTTGCAGGTTTTTAAAATAAAAACAAAAAACAAAAAACAAAAAACAAAATTTTGTGATGTATATATCTGAAATTCCTGGATATTTGCTATTTTTTTTTTTCTTTCATTATCTCACGAGAGCCATTGATATTTGGTAGGTGGAAGCGGCTGGAAAAGTAAACAATTGGCCAAGAATTATTATGCAAGTATGTCTTATATATTCCCGATCCCTTTCAATCTATATTTCTTTATAATATAATTAAATGAAAAGTCGAATCTTGAATAATTTTTTTTACATATAATTACATCTATAAAATTAGAGTGTCAACATGCAAAATTTCTAAGATGTCCAATTATAATTTAATGGTAGTGGATCCAATTATAATTTATAATTTAATAATAAAAACTATGAAAATATAAGCTGACGTATATACCTAGAATCAATGGCTGAGCCAGGCTACTTGCAAATAAGTTTGGGGGCGGGTGGAATCTATAATAGGATAAAAAAAATTCTTTATACTGTCAGTATATATTAATTAATCCCAAAAAAAAAAACTCAAATCTTGATTATGTAACATGGACACACAAGGCAACTTGGAGTTGGACTTTCACAAGAAACGCCATCAGTTAATTAATAGAGGCGTGATTGGAGGTGGGCTCAGGTCGAGTTTGGGGAAAATTTAGACCTAAATTTAATGTGTTCGAGTTGAGAGTAGGGTCAGATTTAGAAAAAATAGCATGCAACTCGAACTGAATCAACTTGATTATAATCGAGTTGGGGGTTGGCATTTCAATAAATAAAATAAAATAAAATAAAATAAAATAAAATAAACAAAATTAGGGCTTCAACTAAAAAGGGTCTTGAGCTTGCTTAGGAAGCTGAGGCTGTTCTGCTTTTCCAATTACCTTGAAGCCATGATGTGAGTCTTGGTCAGTCTCCTAGATACCATCATTTCGAAGCTAACCTTTGGGGAATCCACCAACTACTTCATGATCGGATCGTCCTTGGAGAGTGCAGATTGGGCATGTTTTCAAAGAAGAGAATCGTTGTGCGAACCTTCTAGCTCGAAGTCAAAGAAGTGCGTCCGGTGTGGTGGGGGAGGAGCTCTTTCACTCTCCTTAGGTGGAATTCGCAGAATGTGTAGGGCTAATAAGGCTATGATCTTCATTGACTGCCCAAGCTTTTTTTTTTTTTGGATTACTTTGATTACTTTGGATTTTTTTAAGCAAAAAGGCATGCAAAGGCATCATTGTAATGGAAGATATCCCAACTAGGTTGGCACCTCAGACATTACTTTTGATTACTTTGCGTTTCTTAGCTTCGGTGCCAAAAAAAAAAAGTAGTTACATACCAGATATGAGATCAAAGCATACGAGTGCCGCTGGTGCCTAGACGTTGGTCAGAGAAGGGAGAAGACAACGTCCAATGAGATAGAGTGATGGATCGAGGGAGATATATGAGATTGTGTGTAGCAAGGGAGAAGACAATGCTGCCGTGCATGATGCTCCTTCTCGCCTGCGCGCGACGCGCGTTCTCCTCTCCGCCTCTATCAGCCACCAGATGTGGTGGTTCTCCTCCTCACCACCGCGAGAAGAACTCATTAATCTCCTGGAACAAATCGCAGCCACACCCCGCAGTGCCGCCGCCACCACCATGCGCGGTGCTTTTCTCCTCCGTTACGGCTTCGCCCGGTCTCCCCAGCGCTAACCGCCACAAGATGTGGTTGTCCTATCTTTCTCCACTTCTTCCTCCATTGTGAGAAAACTTACAGATCTTTCCTCCTTCTCCTTTCCTTCGTTGTGACGCATGCAGCTTCCCCACCCCTGTCCAGCCACGAATGAATCCAGGACCTGACCCGCCGTCACGAGCTTGCAGCAGTACAACCCAGGGTGCGACAGCGTCTAGACGCACTCGAGCAGCACGCGCCCGTCAATTCCATCTCGGACCACTGCATGCCTCCACCCAGATCCTCCCTATGCAGCAACCCAGACCACCGCCTAAAAATCCACAATGTGCCACCTCCGCGCCAGCCTCCATAGACTGAGATCCAACCAAACCCCGACGCTAGGACTACCCCGAAGCTGCTTCAACCACCACGCTAGCTGGCCACCAACAAGCTTCTCCTTGTCTTCGTTACATCTTGTGTTTAACGGTAGAAGGTGGTGGCGACAGGGGTGGGAGGGGAGTTAGGGTAGAAATAATCTAGTGTATGGTATACAGTATGATCATAAGGATTTAAAAGGATCAATGGTAATAAATGGTCTCTTACCATAAGAGACATGTCTAGCATGCCCACCCTAGCAAAACTTACATACGTATACATTATTATATTAACATGTGTCTAGATGTTTTTCTCATTGATGGAATTGAAGAGAAAAAGCGCGATGAACTTGAAAAGAAGGAATGAAACAAAGTTCTCTCCCCTTGTTTGAAAGATAAATGAAAGGGAAAAAAAAAAGTAACTCTGTTGCCCATTCCTCTCTGATTTGGCCACAAAACATTAGGGTTTTGAAGTTTGATAACTAAAGGGATACATAGCTTTGCATTCCTTTCCCTTCTTATCTATTTATAACTCCCAAACAGGGGAACTTGTTTCTCTTCTGCTCATTCCTTTTATGTTCTCCTCATTACTACTTATCACCAAACACTATAAAATACTCCCTCCGGTCTCTATTATAAGCAAAAATTAAATAAAACACACATATTAAGGTATTAGTTAACCTCATTTAAGATTGTTAATCTTATTTAAAAAAGTTAAGTTTGTTACCTAAATTATCCTTCATCTTATTTATTAAGCTTGTGTTGTTGGGAATAGAAGGAGTCATTGGAAAACTAAATTTGTATTAAATGAAGGGTATTTTGGGAATAACGTCATTAAATTGGATAGAAGTAGTTAAAATTTGCTTATATATTGTACCAAAAAGTTTGAGACTTTTTTGCTTATAATAGAGACCGGGGGAGTATATAAAATGAATTTCCTGAATTCTAGATCCTGATACAAGTAGGAACTAGGAAGCATATCCGATGTCAAGAAACAAGTCCTTGTTGTCAACCCGAGATACTTTAATAGAAATTGCTTGGCTCTAGGGACTGAGACTTGTTGGTCAAATTAAATTCTAGCTATATTCCATCATGGAAAATAATAAATGTCATGGAATTTTTATCTATTTATTTTTTTTGCAAAATGTCACTAGTGCAGGAAGCACTTGTAACATCGATTAAAATTGACTTGTAACGTCGGTTTCGAAGGCGACGTTATTTTAGTCGATGTTACAAGTTTTACTTTTAACGTCGGTCTTCCAACAACTGTTACAAGTTAACCTGTAACATCGGTCCTATGGAAAACCACCTTTACAAGTTGGATTGACTGATCAAAGCAATATTACAAGTTAACTTGTAACAACGGTTCTGGATATAACCGATGTTACAAGTTAACTTGTAACATGGGTTGTTGTTAAAACCGTTGTTACAAGTTAACTTGTAACATCGGTTCTAACTACAACCCATGTTATAACTTTTTTTTTTTGGTTAATTTGGGGTTTGCTTTCAGTTACTGCACACATATATGCACATGCTAAAATTCATATATATACACACAGAAATCATCCAGATGCATACTGCATACAACCCTAAGATCATCCAAAATTCAAACCAAATGGCAGAATCAATATATATATATATAATATACATAATCATATATACACAACCAAAATTGATCAAACTAAATAAGTCATGATCTATTACATATACAAACTAATAATACATGTTCTATGTACCTAAAACATAAATCTATGCATCGGGCTCTAAGTTTATATTGGCACTCCCTCAAGTTTGTGAATTCCGCCAAAGTCATGTTAGACTGATTGCAGTCGAAAGCCTGCACAAGTTCAAATAAATTCAACATTAATTAAATTAAGTCATCAACAAAAACAAAATATAATTAATTAACATGGATACCTAAAAAAAATAAATTACACTACGGATAAAATAAAATAAAATAAACATAACTTACACTATATATGCTCAAGTTTAGATCAATATCCCTTCATTATGATCATCACGAGTGACAAGTACATCGTCCACTACATTTTCCTCAATGAAAGTAGGCATCCGTGATAAGAAAGAAGGAGTCTCGGGTATATCAAGAGTTAAATCTTGATTTTCATCACTACCCTTATGCATGCTTTTTCCTTGGAGAACCACACTGACCACCTTTTGTTAGAAGGACCATTGATATAAAACCCTTGTTTTGCTTGGAAAGCCATGATGAAAGGCTCTTCCGTATGACTGATGGGCTCCGGCAAGTGTACCGGATCGAAGCAAGTAATAAAAACATGGTAAGTATACCGAGGTTGAACACAGGGATTGGGTGACCAATAATCAATTCACAAATTTAACAACTATTTAGACAAAGAGAAATTGATTTGGGATTTTGATCATAATAAAAATTGTGAAAAGACTCTAAAATAAATATTTTTGGATTTTTGAATTAATTAATTAAAAGAAAAAAAATAAATGATAAACAATCAATTAAAGACACTACAAAAAAAGACGAGATTATTGACGGCCAAAAACCGTCGGAAACGCAAAAAATCCGTCGGTAAAGCGCGTTTCCAACGGACTTTCCGACGGACCAAATTCCGTCGGTATTCGGCTCGTAGGAAACGGCCTCCGACGGATGGGTCGGATCTGTCGAAAATTACCGATGGAATTTTCCGTCGGAAATTCCATCGGAAACGTTTCCGATGGAAAATTCCGTCGGAAACTGGCTAAAGTTACCGACAGCTTTTTCCATCGGTAACGTTACCGATGGAAATTTTCATTGGTAATTTTAACCTGTTTCCAACGGTTACGTTACCGACCGAATTTCCGTCGGAAATGTTACCGAGGAAATTTTCGTCGGTAAAGTTTCCGATGGATATTTCCATAGGTAACTAGTTTTTTATTTTTTTTTATTTTAAATATAAATTATTAATTTAAATTTTTTTAAAATTATATATTTTTTATTTTATTATAATTAATTTATTATATAGATCAAAAAAAGAAATCACAAATAATTAAAAAGACAATTAAATTTAAATTAACATTAATATTCCATACATAAAATATCCGTCAGTCTAGAAAACACAAGTAAATATAAAAACTATCCTAATAATCATCATCATCATAGTACTCATCATCGTCATTATGTAAGGGGAAGTTCACCGGTGTCAGCCGACCATCATGCTGCGGCGCAGAAGTCACACCGGCATCATGCGGCAGCGGTGGTGCCACGGTAGAAGTAGTGGATGGCTGGCTGGCATGGATGACCCCCTCTAGAGCGCTGCGCCTCTCTGGTGGAAGCAAATCGATTAGCGAGGTCATCACCGTAGACCAAATCTGCATCTGCTGCTGCATGCGCTCTGCATTCTGCTGCATGCGCTCTACAGTTTGCCTCTGCTCCTGCACCTCCTGCCTGAGCTGCCACATCTATTATTAGTATATTAGTTAATTAGTTAATTGCTTGCTTGAAAGTAGTTTTTAGGAAATTATTTATTTTAATAAATTTTTATTGTTCTCACTTATTACGTAACTTGACTATTTAAAGTCCTATGAGCTCAAATCTTCAAAATTATTATCAGTATATTAGTTAATTACTTAAATATTAAGATTTTTTAATTATATATTATTGTTTCAATTTTAATCATTAACTATATGATTGTTTTTTGTCGCTGCAATGTTTATTATTTTTTTTCTTCATAATATTGTTTCTTTATTATTTGTTTGTCAGTGTTTAATTTTATTTAATTAAATAAACATTATTTACTTTTAATAATATTATTATTCAATTTTCGAAAACCACTCTTTAAAGTCCAACGTGGATGATCCATGCGTGTCTCGCATAACACTTCGACGAGACGTGGAGTAATCATTTTAAAAGGCGTAAAATTTTTACCTAAATTAAGTATTAATTTAAGCTTTGTAAAAAAAAAATAGTATCAATTTAAGTTTTATATTACATCAAAAGCTAAATGTGAATTTTACACTACCATAAAGCTGCATTGAATGACACATGTTTCTAACCACAATCAATTTCTAAATTAAAATAACTAAAATAAAATAACACCAACATTTAATTACACTCCAAACCACAAATAGATAACAATTTACTAAATCGATCCAACATAACAGCTCAACACACTTAACAATTTACAACATAACAGTACAACACACCCAGTTACACTCCAATAAAACTATCCAACACGCTTAAAAAAAAAATTGATCCAACATAACAGTCCAACACATTTTATCATTGTCATAACAATTCACAACATCCTAATTAACAACCATCCATTCAACATTTAATTAATAAAAAAAAAATTAAAAATTAAATGGGAAACTCACCTAAAACAACCGCACTGGTGGGTTCTCTGGAGAAGAGAAGATTGAGTTACTAGCTATAATGTACAAACAGAGAGAATAGAGTTGGAGAAAAAGGTGGCTTACCTGAATGTGGTAGCATGCAGCGGCACAGGAGGCGGCACACGCGGCGGTCACTGGTGCTGGTCGACCGGCGGTCGCGCCGGTCTCTGGTGGCGGTTAGGTGGCGTCGTACAACGGTCTCTGGTTGGAGGGGACCGGGAGGGGCGGTTGGTAGAGAAGAAAGAAGGAAAAGAGAAAGGAAAGGGAAGGAGAAATGAAGAAGAAGAGGAAGGGGGAAGGTTGGCCGGATGGGTGGCTGGCCGGAGGGGAGCCGGAGAGGCGGCTGGCCGAAGACGAGACGGAGGGGAGGGGGAGACGTCGAAAATGGACTGAAATGAGGGGGAGGGAAGATTTATACATAAAAGAGGTTACCGACGGACCAGGCCGTCGGTAACCAGCGACGCATTTAAATTACCGACTGCGGGATCCGCATTTCCGACGGACCCGTCCGTAGGTAAACAACCAGATCTGACGAATTCGAATTACCGACGGAAATTTTCGTCAGTACACCTATCCCGCCCAATTTTCGAGGTACCTTTCCGACGGAAATTTCCGTCGGTTCCGTCAGTAACCTTTTCCCGCTCAATTTTCGAGATGACTTTCCGACGGAAATTTCCATTGGTAACGTTCCGTCGATAACGTTACCGAAGGAAATTTCCATCGGTAACCTGGAAAATTCAGTCGGTAAATTACCAACGAAAATTTCCGTCGGTATACCCTGGACCCGCTTAAATTTCGAACCGTTTTTCTGGCGGAATATTCTGTCGGTAAGTTACCGGCGGAATTTTCTATCGGTATACCCTTAGCGTTCTGACGGAAGATTCTGTCGGTAATCCTTCCCGCCACATTTCCGTGCCATATTACTGATGGACGTACCGACGGAATTGCCGTCGGTAACAGTTCCGACAGCTTTTCCGTCGGAAATGTCCGTGTTTTTTCCTATTCCGAATTTCCGACGGTTTTTTCCGTCGGTAATGATAAAATTTCCGTCGGAAAAATGTCCATCTGTAATTGGCCGTCGGTAAATCGATGTTTTCTTGTAGTGAGAAAACTCTAAGGTCTCGATGTCACCAACCCTAATCTAACCTAGTTCAATTATGAAATTATTCCCTATTCCTCAATAGTATAATTGTCAATCAGGAACCCTAAATTATTCTAATATATCGGTCGAGCACAAGAGAAAACACCTAAACATGTCAATCAACGATATCTCTATGATGACTAACATGCAAGATTCATTAAGTTCTTGGTTCTCTTTTTTTTTTTTTTGACAAGCCAATACGTATATTGAAACTAGTACAAGGGGTACTCGGAACCCATATACAAATAGTCATCAAAGAGGATTACATAAGATTACCCCCACCACTAAAAGGAAAAAACAACAAAATATATCTAATTGCAAATCAGTTTAGAACCAGACTTTTGCAAGGATATGCTTCCATCCAAAAGGAGATGCTCACATATCCACCCACTGTAGCAAAACTAAGGTCCCCTGCCACTGATCAGTTTCGGTTACCCTAAATAATAAGTGCAGACTGGAAACACATGAATGGATTAATGCACCAGTCAACAAAAGAAAAGCACAATTTCTTTACATAGCTATCACACCAAGTCCAAACACTAACTTTAATTGAATCTATCACCTTTTCAAAGTCCAAATTCCCATTGTTGAAGATTACCTCATTACAGTGTAACCACAATGACCAAACCGATGGAAACCATAACATCCTCCAACATTTCTTTGATATCCTACCCCATCTTAACCCCGAGTGTTGCAAGAGTAGTGACTCTAAATTCCCTGCCAAAACTATATCCAAACCTATCCAATTGTATACATGCATCCATATAAAATAAGAAAAAGAACAAGTCAAGAAAAGGTGAGAAGTTGTCTTAGAGTGCTGTTTACAAAAACAGCAAAGAGATGAACCTGGAGTCATCTGGATGCCTCTTTGAATGAGATTGATAGCAGTAGGGATCCTGTCTAAGGTAGCCCTCCAACAGAAAGCACGGATCTTTAATGGTACATATTTATCCCAAATGATTTTATACAAATTGCCCACCACGACCGAATCTGTTTTTGTCAATCTGCAGTAGGCCGATTTCACTTGATAAGCTTCATCTGCGTTGCCCTGCCAGCACCAACAGTCCAGTTGTGAAGCTGAGATTGTGCAGCTGTTCAGATCATGTAGCAAGGTCTCCAGTAATTGTGCCTCCCAAACAAATAGCTTCCTCCTCCAACGAAGGTTTCATGACCAAGAACCATCAATCCAACCACCCATTTGGTTAATTGTAGCATCTTTTAAGAGTGAAATCCCAAACAACCTATTGTATTTAAAGGAGAAAGATGTAGAAGCAAGCCAAGCCTCATTCCAAAAAGAGACACTCCTCCCATTTCCCACTTTTCTTGTTACCCTATTGAAAACCATCTGTCTTTAGGTGTATCACTCCCCTCAATCCTACCCAAATCCCTCCACCAAGACACACCTCCCCCCTAGAATTAGACTCATTCCCCCACGGTGTTGACCATTGGCTTGGATCACCATACCTCACCTGGAGCACACGACACCATAGTGATTCCCTCTCCAACAAAAACCGCCACCTCCACTTCCCTAAAAGTGCTAAGTTGAAGATGAAGGCCCTTATGTTCCTAATAACCAACCCGCCATCCTCCCTAGATTTGCATACAGCATCCCAACTCACCCAACAAATCTTCCTACATTCCTCGTCCCCCCTCCCAAAAAAAAAGGAACCTTCTTTGTAATCTAATTATATTATTTATCACCCTTTTAGGAGCCAAGTAGAAGGAAAGATAGCAAAGAGGTAAGCTCGAGAGAATAGCATTTATAAGGATTACCCCTCCACCAAACGATAGGAATTTGTTCCTCCAACCCAAAAGCCGCTTCCGGAGAGAAACAATTAAAGGTTCCCAAGTTGCATATCTCCTTGGATTTGCCCCAACAAGAATACCAAGGAACTTGAAGGAAGAAGGGTTTACCTTACAGTTGAGAATCCCAGCAGCATGGTCCACCATTGTTTGATTCACCTTTGTGCACATTAAACCACTCTTATGGAAGTTCACTTTCGAACCATACACCACCTCAAAGTTCCTCAAAATGCATTTAAAAGCCTATGCGCGCATTGCAAGTGAGATATTGCCATGTCTTGATTGTTTCCACTAATCAGATACTCCTTTAGGAGGTTATTTGCCACCGCACTTCTTACCAACCCACTCAATCCCTCCGCAATTACCAAGAAGAGGAAAGGAGCCATCGAGTCCCCTTTGCGAATCCTCTTAGACATAGAAAACTCGTTTGTAGGAGAGTCGTTTACCAAAACCAAAATGGAAGCCAAATGTAAATAGTTGCTAATCCAAGATCTCCACTTCTCATTGAACCCCAATCTAGATAGCATATAATCCAAGAACTCCCATCTAACCGAGTTGTACGCTTTTTAAAAATCGACCTTGAAGAGCATATAAGGTTTTCCTCTCTTTCTAACCAATGATTTCATTTACCACAACGACCCCATCTAGAATGTTCATTCCCTTCAAGAAAGCTGATTGGTTACCTGAGATTACTGAAGATAACACCTTATACATTCTTCCCACTAAAAGCTTTGCTATGATTTTGTAGATACACCCAACAAGTGAGATCGGCCTATACTTGTTTAGCCCCGCTGGATTTTCTTTCTTAGGAATAAGAACAATGAATGAAGCATTACTTCCCCTTGTAAGCCTCTCACTAGAGTGGAAATCTTCTACCATTTTGCACAAATCTCCCTTGATTACCTCCCAGAATTTTTTAATCATAGTGAAATTATAGCCATCCGGTCCAGGACTCGTATTCCCTTCGCAACTCCACACTGCTTCCTTAATCTCTTCCACTGAGAAAGAACCTGTGAGTGATTCACTATCCGCATCTGAAATTCTGTTGAAGAAAACCCCATCAAGTGTTTGATCTTTGAAACACAAATGATTGTCTCATCTTGGATAACTTCCAGAACTCCTCAAACAATTCCCTGTGCTTTTGAATTTCAGCAACTGTAAGAAAGCTTGATTCTCCCTTATCATCTAACAATTTGATACTAGAAGAAGCCTGCTGAATTTTCTCCTCCATATTCCCAAAAGAATTACTATTCCAAACATTCAATTCATGTTTCAACCTCTTTAATTTCTCCTTTAGGACAAAGGAGCCGCAGCCATGAACCATGAAGCCATTCCATTTCTCTGCCACAAATTTCTCAAACTCATCATGAATAAGCCAACAATTCGTCACTCTAAATGGTGCACCCCAGTTTTTTACCACTGTTTTCAAAACGATTGGACTGTGAAATGTCCTGCCATTTTGATAACCAATCATCTGAAACTAAAAATATGTCAAGTATGTTAACACAACTTCCATCTGCTCTATGCCAAGTGAACCTCCTACCAATTAGCGATAAATCATTTAACTCCATATTAGCAATGAAGTCATTAAATTCATCCATATATGTTGTGGTCGACTGAACATTAATCCCTCTCCTTTCACTAGTGCTTTTAATTGCATTGAAGTCTCCAGAGAGACACCAAGGACTACTAGAGTTGGAAGCTCTTGTTGCTCTCAAATCTGCCCAAAGAGGTCTCTTGCAGGGAAGATTACAAGGTGCATAAATATTAAAAATAAAGCATGGATCCTGGTTAATTCCCCACAAACCTTTTATACTAAGAAAGCCATTTCCAGAAACTGAATTTTGTAGAACAAAGCATTTACTACTCCATATGTAGAGCAGACCACCTGAGCTCCCAATGGACTCTTTGAAAAGCCAACCCACATCAGAACTGCCCCACAACAAGTGACAAAGAAAAGCATCCACCTTCATCAATTTTGTTTTCCAAATACAAATAAAGTCCAGTACCTCTGTTTTTATAAAATTTCTAATTGCTGCCTTCTTAATCCTCCCCCCTAAACCCCTAATATTATAGGAGCCTATCCGCATTTAGAACTCTAAATCACCCCATCTGCTACTCTACATTGTTGTTCATCTTTACCCTAAGATCTATTTCTGACTTCTATATCCACTAAGTGCCGAATTACATCCGCTTCATTACTTTTTGCCACTAGACCAATTGTTTTCCCTACCTCCCAAATTCTATTTGTCACTTTAAAAGCCTCTGCCCTAATAATTGATCGGTTTATGTTCTTTATGTGGCTATCAGAAAATGAATCGCTAACGTGAGTAGAGCCATTGAAGTTTGACACTCCCACAGGTCTTTTTTCATCCCTAATGGCAGCCCTTTTCTTCTCCATCTCCTCTAGTGCACATCGTTGTCTTTACCAGCAACACCCTTCTTCCCCTTCTTCTTCTGCTTCTTCGTAGAACACCCAGTGAAATCTGCTTTAACTAGGCAATTCAAGTCAAGGTTGAGAGATTTATTTTTTCTATGAACTGCCACACCACCATTGTCATTCTTCAACAATTGCCCCCCACACCTTTTTTTTATGTAATTGTGAAACACCTAACTGGGTGTCCTCCAGACCCTGATCCGATCCCGCAAAGGAGGAAACAGACTCATCCTCCTCATCATTGTCTTGGTTGTTGGATATTCCCCCACCACCTTCGAGCCCATTATCCAAGTCAGGCCCAACTGAAGAATCCCATCTTACACGCGTGCCTCTCTTCCTCCCTAAAGAGTGTGGCTTTTCTGGTAACCCCTCCAAAATATTACCTTGGGCTGAGATTGGGTCTACAACTTGGGCCGCCCCACAGTCCAAACCACAATTTTCTACAATATTATTTCCATTTTCAAAATGTCCCCCCTCCTCCAAAGATGAGTACCATCCCATCGCATCAACAGTGTTTGACACATGCTTTATCTGCCCCCCTTTCCCCAGAGCCGACTTTGCTATGGCTTTTCATCCTTTTCTTAATAACTGTAGTGTTTCCAAATGCTTGATTTGAAAGCTCCTCATGGAACCATTGCAAGTCTTCTTCCCTGAGCTCCCCATAAATTCCGTCTCCGGTACGGCCAGTACACTATCGGCGAGTGAAGCGTCGTCCCCCGAAGACCCCGCATCTGATATTTGATATTTCAAGTCAGACTAAAACTTGTTGAAGTTATCCTCAAAAGGTTCTTCAATCACCTTGATGGAGTACACCACCCCATTGATTTTGACTTCCAAGGCTTTGTTGATGATCTTCGGCGAAGAAACAAACACCATTGCTCTTCCCACATCTAACCTCACCCTGTCTTTGGTGGAGTCATCGATGGTGATGTACGTGCCCCACATTTGGGATAACGATCTGAAAAACTCCTCTCCCCAGACATGTGCCGGAACCCCCAGGAATTTTAGCCAAACCGACCTTACGTTTGCCACCACACTTGGGTTCCGTTCTCTAATTTCTGAAAACCATCTTTCAAAGACCTTTCTATTTTGTTCCAGTATTTGTTCGAAGTTGCCTCCCTCCAAGGCTCGTAATAAGACCAACGTCCCCCCCATCGGGGTCAGGCAAACTAATAGCAAACCTTCCAAGTCCAGCTTCTTTCTCAGACAGTGAATACCTTCCGGGTCCACTGTTATATCCACAAAGCTACCCTTCAGCCAGGACATTTCGTCATCACTAACATTAAATTCCAAGCCACCCCACCTTTTTTCCTTAAGGATATGCCTTGTTTGTCTTTGGTTCATAAATGATATTCCACCAAACCTTAGTCCATCATTCTTCTGTCCATGTACGACTGCAGTGGCATAATTCTTCCCCCTGTCTGCCTTCTGTATTGTTGGTCAAATGTGTTAAATGAGCCATTTCCTTTCTGAATCACTTTTGTTACCCCACGATCAAAATCAGGATGTTGGCATGTAACTTATAAGTCCCTATCCAGATAGAGTCAAGCTTGGCCTCTAAAGCTTTTGGATTGTTAATGTCAAGGAACTTAACAAACCCAAATCTTCTTCCTGACTTGTCTTTCCTAGGAGAAATGTAAATGTCGATGACTCTCCCCCACCAACTGAAGATTTTCCACATTCCTTCATTATCGTATGAGTCTTGAAAGTTTGCAACAAAGAATGCAGTAGAACCACTGTAGTAGTGTGGTTGATTCCTCTTGCTACTGTCGCCTTGAAGAAGCTCTCTCCCGAAGTAAATTTTTCTCTCAGAGTTTCTCTCTAGGTTTCTCTTTCTCTCTCATGTTTTTGCTATTCTGACTCTTCTTAGTTCTCTAAAGAGATTGTATAGATCTCCTATTTTATCTCTATCAATATTCAACCTATGTTCTTATTCCAAGCCCTAAATCATGAATCTCCTGCCGGACTCACCACGATTGGCAAGTCAACTATCGACAGATGCAATTTAATTGACACAATAAACGCAGAAATAAGAAACAATAAAAGAGAAGAAGGGAATAGAGAACTTCACAATTTCACCAAGCCATCATAATGCGGCTATGTTGTTGTTTCCTTAGAAAAAGGATTTTATTTACACATGAGAAAAGAAAGAAGAACAAAAAGAAGTATGACAAACTCCATTGAATGCACTCTGATGCTTGTTGTGCGGTACTGGGTTCCTCCTCTCCAGACTGTGTTGTATCTCCTCTATGGCACGGTGAATCGCACAAAGGATTCTCCCAATCAGCTAATCATTTCTCTGTTGCCATATCCAAAATCTTTTCAATCTATTATCCCAATTCCATGTGAAAAATCTCGCGGCCCCCATTTTTTTTCCCTTGATTCACGTTGGCCCCTTCTTATAGCTTATTACTCTATCTCTTTTATTTTTCAATTCCATTATCCATGTTATCTCTTGCTGACACATTTATATATGGATGTCGGCCTCCATATTTTATTTCTATTTCACTTGAAACCACGGCTATTTGCCTCTGTAGTGTACGTGTTCTTCTATCAAATTCTAACTTGAATTATTCTTTCAATTGGACGTGGTCCCAGTGACTTTGATTGAAATTTTCATCCAAAGCAATTTCAATTGCTTCATGTAGGCCACTTCTATAGCTTCAATTCTTTTCTTCCAAATTCAATGGCAAACTTCAATTTAATTGCAATCCATCTTCTTCATTCTTGATATCATCCTCAAAATTAAAATAATAAAAATATTAGAAAATTAAATAAAATCTAATTAAAATTAATTAAATGCACACATTGACTCTAAAATAACAAAAATAGGAAAACAAAGTCTAATTTGGACTAAATCAAGCATTCAACTCAATTTAATTGATGAAATCCGCTTTAAAATAATAGATAAAACATGACAAGCCAACAGATTATCAATGACCAACCTTGTTAAGATCTACCAATGTAAATCCTAATTCATCGGTTTGTACACCACTTTTACTGTCAACTCACTTACATTTAAAAACTGCCACTGTAAATTTACTGTAAACGACCTCCCAAATTTCTTCAATGACTCCAAAGTAAGAGTCGAGTGCCATCATGTGGTTTGTATCTTTTGAACTAGAGAAGTGTATGGACTCAACCACAATCATAACCCCATTATTTTGCATGGTACTCTTGTCATCCTAGGACTTTGTATAAAAGGAAAACTTATTGATGTCGAAACCGCTCCAACGTATGACATTGAAGTTGGCCCACGTGCTAGCCATTTTAATGCATCAGAAGCAGTACTACCATCCTTTAGAATTTCTTCTTTAAACTATTGTAAGAAAGTCTTCTTATGCTTGTTCAACAACCACTTTTCATTCATTCGAGGGTTTGCTTCCTTGACTTTCCTTTTGTGCTCACATAAGTAAGGTTGAACTTCATCAGTGTTATTCAATATATACA
The DNA here is from genome assembly GCA_035048595.1 of Echinosophora koreensis. Taxonomy (NCBI): domain Eukaryota; kingdom Viridiplantae; phylum Streptophyta; class Magnoliopsida; order Fabales; family Fabaceae; genus Echinosophora; species Echinosophora koreensis. The sequence goes on from JAPCYP010000004.1 coordinate 7,651,084, forward strand.
AATGTGCTTGAAGCACTTCCTACCGACCCTTGCCCGTAACAGTTTCACCTCGTGTACCCTTACCTGCACATATTCCCTCATGACGAGACTTAGGAATACATATAGGTTCCGTTTCAGAAAGGTGGTCTAAATAAAACTCAATAGCTTCTTCTGCAATGTACCTTTGAACAATAGATGCTTCTGGACGTTGTGGATTCTTCACATACCCTTTCAAGATCTTTATGTATCGCTCAACTGGGTACATCCACCTTAAATAAACAAGGCCACACAATCTAATCTCCCTCGCTAGATGAACAATTAAGTGAACCATGATGTCAAAAAATGAAGGAGGAAAATACATCTCCAATTGGCACACGATAATGGCAACCTCTTTTTCCAACTCATCCAACTTCCCGGGATCAATGGCTTTGCTACATATAGCATTGATGAATAAGCACAACCTAGTTATGGCATGTCTAACATTTCTACGAGCACAATCACCAATAGCCATGGGTAGTAGTTGCTGCATCAAGATGTGGTAATCATGAGACTTTAAGCCAACTAATTTCATATCGCTCATTGAGATAAGCCTATGACATTTGAAAAGTAACCCTGTGGCACTTTGACGTCCCGTAGACACTCACAAAAACTCCTCTCATTTTTTGACAAAGTATGACATGCTGGAGGAAAATATGTCCGCTTACCATCTTTTGACTATGGAGCTAACTGCTCTCGTATACCCATCACAACCAAATCTAGACGAGCATTGACATCATCCTTTGTCTTGCCCTGAATGTTCAGAAGTGTCCTGATTACACTATCACAAACATTTTTCTCCACATGCGCCACATCAATACAATGTCTGACATCAAGTTTGCACCAGCATGGAAGATCAAAGAAGATAGACCTCTTCTTCCATATGTTTTTCTCAGTAGCCTTCTTTTGGGTATTTCCGAAGATAACATTGATGTCCTTCACCTGTTGATAAACTTTGTTCTCCATTTAAGGCGGGTGGAGCAGGTTCATTCTCCTAGCATCCATTAAAAGCTTTTTTCAATCTACGATATGGTTGATCACGTATGAGAAATATTCAATGCCCAAGGTAAACTGTCTTCCTCCTATGCTTCAGTTGAGTGAAGCATGTGCCTTCTTCACATATAGGCCATGCTTTATGCTCCTTAATACTATACCCGAACAAGTTACCATATGCTGGAAAGTCATTGATGGTGTCATTGATGGTGCAAAATAACATGGCACGCATCTTGAAAGTCTCATTAGAATACCCATCAACTACATCATTACCTTTCACTCACAGCTTTTTCAAGTCTTCAATCAAGGGGCTTAGATAAACATCTAAGTCATTTCTTGGTTATTTTGGGCTCGAAATCATCATAGATAACATCATGTATTTGTGCTTCATGCACAACCAAGGAGGAGGTTGTAAATTACGAGGAGAACAGGTCATGAACTATGAATACTACTTAATGTACCATAAAGATTCATGCAATCTGTAGCAAGTCCAAGCCTAAGGTTTCTTGGCTTATTTCAGAAATCCAGAAACAAACTATCAATTCTCTCCCATTGCACAGAATCAACCGGATGGCGAAGCATTCCACCACGTTTCCTATCATCTGGATTCCATCTAATGTTATTTACATTAGCGAACAATTGCTTGAATCTTGGAATTATTGGAAGATATATACCACAACACCTTCGCAGGAGGACTCTTTGTGATCACATCACAACTAGAATCACCATCCTTGGGGCAGTTGTGCAACCCTTCATACACACCCCCTATGAAATATGCAATCATTAGGGCATGCATGTATCTTCTTATACCCCATACCCATCGGACACAGTACCTTCTTCGCCTCATAGTTACGATCCGGCAATGTGTTGCCTTCTGGAAGCATGTTCTTCAACAACTCAAGCAATTCAGTGAAGATTTTATCACTCCACCCATTTCTCGCCTTCACACTGAATAATTTTAACACCGCCGACAATCGTGTATAAGTAGTGCACCCCGGATACAAAGGCTTCTCCACATCACTGCAAAAATTTAGTATCATACACATGTTCTCGCTGAAAAGACTCTTGTCCAATATCACTGACCATGTCCTCTAGTTGATCGTCCTCCATATCTACGTCAACTTACTCACTTTGGGACATACTTGGCTGGTTTAATAAGACATCACTATGCCATATCCATCTTGTATAATTCTTGCAAATCCCTTCACAAATAAGATGAGTACATATTTCCTTAACTTCACATTTCCTCATATTCACACATTTGACATAAGGGCAACAAAACTTTCCATTACTATTAGGAAGATTTCTTTGAGCAAATTCTAGAAACTCTTCTACTCCCTTCCGATACTCACCACTTGTGCGTCTACTAACCATCCAACTACGATCCATAGCTATGTTCTGTAAATATACACATAACTACGATTAAGTTAAGGGGCTAAAATAAGATGGACTGTAATGATATTTCTTTGCATCAATGATCAATACATTTCATAGGGCAGCATCTAAACCCTAACAAACTATATTATCATCACCTTTTCAAATAAACAACCATGAGCATGAGCATGACCACTGATCACTTAAATATTCTAACCATAAGTAAAACATCAACCATAACAATAGTTTACAATTCATTTTATCAAGTAATCCAAGCAAACCATACAATAGTTCATGCAGTTTATCAAACAACTTATATGCCACCAAAGAAAACATCAAACTAGTGTACTAGAGGCCAACTTCATTAAACCATTTGCCTCCTACTCAGATGATCACAAGGCAAAAGGAGTATCTATATGAAATCCAAAATCAAAAGAGAGAAACAGAAACGCACAGAACAAACCACAAAAAACAATGAAACCCAAAAAACCTAGTCTTTAAGAGGATGAAACCAAAAACAAAAAGAGAGAACACAAAATAAAAGAGGGGAATGGAAAGGAAAATAAAAGAGGGAAAGGGAAAGGGGTCAAACACTCGCAGGAACTGGAAAGAGAAGCTTACGAATGAGAAACGAAGCGTTGTCAAGGACGAAGTGGCGTGAGTGAGGGAGGACGAAGGAACAATGGTGGTCGTTTGAGCAGCTGCTTCACTGTTGCGTGAGTGAATGTTAGGGTGCGGGAGGACGAAGGAACATGGGTTGCAAGAGAGACTTGAGTGTTAGGGCGTGGGAGTGATAGTAGCTAGACTTGAGCTTTCATATGTTAATATAAAGATATGTAACGCCGGTTGCTTGGCCAACCACTGTTACATGCCACTTGTAATAGTGGTTGTTTCACAACCGTTGTTACAAGTTTTTCCATCCACCAAGACTTTTAAGAATTGCTCACTTGTTACAAGTCATTTATAACATCGGTTATCTCACAACCACTGTTACATGTATTTTAAATGAACCAGATATTACGATACTGCCACCGCCTCTTTTGTAACATCGGTTATAAACTAACTGATGTTACATCCAGTTGTTACAGGCATCTTTTCCACTAGTGTGTGTTACAATTATAAATGACATGGAGTAAATACAAAGAGAGAATTTGATTCTACTGAACTAATGAAGAAGGTCTAGGTGTTGCTAAAATAAACCGTCGCACATCATTCATAGCTTTTCCTAGAAAAGGTTCCTTGTGAAATAGCACTACTCTTCAACCATATTCACTACAACAATTATGATCTTGAGTCAATCTGAGGCATGCAAGTGTTCAGATCTATTATTGAGACAATCAATGAACCTTTATAATCTCCTAAAATCTTTCCTGGACTTTTAATTAAAGTTATTTGATTTGAAGTTATAAATCTTTTTTCAGCTCACATAGAAGATATTATTATGTACTTTATTTCAAATCACGTGGGTAATCATTAGTATTACTAGCTAGGGACCTACCAGTATTTCTATTTGGTTTTTTGAAAGGCTAAATTGCATTTTAAATGAGGAAATAATTTTATATAAATTAAACTTTTTGTATTCTAGGTTCTTACATAACAACTTTATGGCACAAAAATGGGAAAATCCAAAAAGAATATTGTGCCATGATGTCTCCACGGCATAATTTGAAGCAACATTACAAAGTCACTAAAGGAGGATCTACGAGTCAAGAATGTGAGAGAAAATATGTTGTAAATGCAAACTCTGGACAATCATTTGAATATGAACCCCAAGCCCGAGATCAAAACATTTGGGACTCTGTCAAAGATGACTTCAATGTTTTTTACAAGTTTACCAGGCCATATGCAACATTTGGTACAGTTGAGTTAAATCTTTTCTAAACTAAATCTTTAATTTGAACTAACTCGATTGTCCTAGTTAATTTAATTCATTTCTATTAACCACTATTAACATAGATTACTTTGTTTGTATAGGTAATGGGAGTAACTTGTATATCTTTCCTTGCCGTGGAGAAGTTATCAGATTTATCTCCAGTATTTTTTATTGGCTTGTTGCAGGTGATGTTTAAAATATGTTGGTTTTTCAAAATTTGGTGAAGAAAAATACTTTGCCTTGTAATATTTCTATTTAATTTCCCTTGGTCATTTAAATGTCTAACTTTTATTATTGAAAATGTATTTTGCATCTTGATCAAAATGTTATTGTATCGTATTCACTTTAGAGTTTAGACTATATTGTGGATATATGATTCTCAATAAAAGCTTTACTGTACTATCATTTAATATTGCATTCATAATTATCCATGAGTTTACCATTTTTTTCAAAGTGTGTTTGTTTTTCAAGTGAGAAAGTAAAAATATATTTACCTTTAGATCATTTAGTGGATTGAGATCCTTATACACTTTATAGTAATAAAGGTAAAATAGTAAATACGCTCTTACTTTCTCCCTTAATTTAGAGAAGCCAAATTCATATCAATAATTAAATAAAATGCCAGACTAATTAAATAACACGACAATTGATGATTTTTTTTACTCATGATTGAATATAAGTATCATACTATTTTTCACTAATTGTGTTCAAGATTAAATTCTCTTTCCTTCATTATCTGATGTACCAAACAAAAAAAGTGTTTTCCTCTTCAAAATGCCTAATTACTTTTTTATAATGCATTTTCCCCTTTAAAAAATGTTTAGTGTTATCCTATGTAACTGAATTAATACTTTGTTTTCTATTTCAGGCTGTGGTAGCTGCCTTCTCAATTGCCATTTTTATTAATGGCTTGAATCAAGTGTGTGATGTTGAAGTAGACAAGGTATATATGAAACTTATTAATAGAAATAAACAATCCAAAAAGGTTATACGTGTTTTTATTTATTTATTTGTTAATTTATTTTTCTTTAGAACTCCTGGATTTTGTAGATAAGAGAAATTTGATAGTGTAGAATTGTCTACTTAATAAATGGAGTTAATAACGAGGATATTTAGGTACCTATATACAGTAGGTGAATACAAGCATATCTGTGTTTACATGCACATCTTGAGCTGTTTATTTGATTTTTCCAACAAAATCTTGGTTTAATATAAATTTACAAGAATCCTCATACTTATTGGAGCAATGTCAAGAAAACACCTGAAACCTTTTATATCTTACACACTTTGTCGATGGGTTGTCTTATTATTGATATTTGCTAAATATAATGTTTTATTGCAGATAAACAAGCCATATCTTCCATTAGCATCTGGGGAATTGTCCTTCAGAACTGGTGTCATTGTTACTGCATCATCTTTAATTCTGGTACGTATCATTTTTGGCAACTTGAATTACCATATTGACTCTTGCTTGATTTTCCTCTAGTTATTAATATAAATTTTGTTTCTGTTATTATTATTATTATTTTTGAGGCAGTTTCTGTTGTTTTTATAAGGAACCGATTATCTTGGTTATTAGTTAGTTCCTTAGTATATATATTTTTTTATGAGAGCAAGATTGGTGTGCAAAGACATCACTGCAAGGAGAGAAATCCCAACTAAGTTGGCTCCCACCTTAGTATATAAATTAATTTGGACATATAAATAGTTATATTTACATCTTGTTTGATTTCCTCTTTTGTGATATTAGATTTCCTTAGGCCAGAGATCAATACAAACTTTGTTCTACTTTCAGTTAAAACGTGATCTATCGAAATATTTTTCTTTGTTTATATCCACTTGCCTATGAGACTACTGCCTTTTGTCCAATCATCAATTTTGTTTTATTCATTTGAGACTCGAGACTCAAATTTGATCTTTACTCTTTAGGAACACCTATCATATTTTAATTAGGTGTTTCTAAAGGTTATCAAAGTTCCACGCGATTCTATCTTTTCTCTGGAAGTTTGCTGTGATTTTATCATTAAAACAATGCTCTTTTCCATTCAAACCTTAGGATGGAATGTTTATGTCATTGCATGGTTGCGTGTACATAACTCCAATATCCTGGAAAATAAATTGATGCAACATGATCTAAGTAATAAGTATTTATAGAGAGTATTTATAGAGAGTATGATAGTAGTCATTTTTTGTGGTGTGCTTTTTCTAATGATATATTGTTCAAGAAAACTATTTTATTTTATTTTACTTTTTCAGAAAACAAGATAAAGATATTTTAGAAGGTAGAATGAGGCTTACTTAACATTTTGTATACGTTTGAGTAAACAACTTAATCAAGCGCTTATTGAATGAACTTTTTTCAAACAAGCTAAAAACAACTTATTTTCAAAACATTCTTTAACAAGCTTATTGAAATAAGCTAAAAAGAGCTTATATAAATATTATAAACTATTTTCATATACTATTTGTAGAAGTTTATTTTCATAAATATTATAAACTATTTTCATAAACTATTTGTAGAAGTTTCTTTATAAGCTCTTTCAAACACATTATTTATTCTCTTTTTTACAGGGTTTAGGGTTTGCGTGGATTATCGGTTCATGGCCACTATTTTGGACTCTTTGCATCACTGCATTGCTTGGGGTTGCTAATGATGTTGATGTGAGTTCATTTGAATTGCATTTAAATTTTTCTTTTATATATCATTGAAAAAGACAAAAGAAATATTAGAGAATGTTTATAATTAACATGCGAGATGTTCTTGTTAAAGCCAAAGAAAATCTTACATCCTCATTTTTGGGCATACTTATATAATGGTCATTAATTTAACTGTGTTGTGCATTGTGGTAACTTCTCCGAAGCACTTTTCCAAGGTGTTGCCTTGTCGGGAATTAGTTGTACAAATGTTGTGGTGGTGGATAAGAAGACAAAAATGATTCTAAGTTCTACCCTTGATTATTCCCATTAAAGTTTGGAGAATAAGCATTAGAGTATGGATATACGTGCTCGTTCACCATCGACTTGTATTTGAAGACCTTGATATTCCCGATTCTTGTAGTCTCCCCAACATAACTCGCTTCCAAATGTGTTGGCCTTGTGCTGTATACACCTTGTCCAAACAAAACTCCCAAGAATTAAAACCAAACAAAAATATAAAAATTAAATGCAGAAAAATAAAATATAATTTAAAATCAGAAAATAAATCATATATATATATATAACAACAAAAAACAAAAAAAAATGTCTAAACGAACTACCTCCTTTGTTATTACTGATATTAATTTACAGTACCGATGACCTGTAATAATGGCACAAAAAATTTGCTGGGACCACGACAAACAGCGACTCCTACCTATTTATGCCAGGACATGTCATAAACTCAACCACAAAACCTTTGAAACAGAATACAACACGTATTAGTGCCTTTTACAGTCTAACGAATTTAAACAAACTAAAGGTATCCTTTCAAAAAAAAAAAAAGGAACAGAAACCACTTAGCACAAGGGTACTAAAAGGAAAACTGTCACCAAAAGAATACAATGAGGCCGCGAAAATTGTTGCAGCACATACAAATTATATAAACAGCCCAACAAGAATCAAAGCCACCAAACCATCTGTTGTGGCAAAAATAAAACACCAAGCAAATCCTACTAAAATGTTCACCAAGTGCAGCTAAGCAACAAAACATGAAGCATTTGACATCCTGACATTAAACCAAGCAAAGTGGCACCAAGAGAGTAGAAGCAATTAAGGAACGCAGGTCTGAAAATGCACCATCCTACACCCAAGCTTCAGACTCCAGAAGCGCAAGGTATCTCCAAATAGAAGAAAATCTCCAATAACATGATTCTGTTAGCGACCCACAATCTGAGAGCACCACCAGCATATTTGCAACAACAAACCCACAGAAGCTCTAGGATTTGAGAACCAACCTGATATAGAATACATGAATTCTGTCCATCTCACATTAATCCAAGACCATGATTTCAGTTTTGACAGATTCCAAAATTAAATCTCTGTCTATCTTTCCTTCATTAAAAATACATTGATTCCTTGCTAACCAAATTGCCCAAATAACTAAGCTTTGCCTTGCAGTCTTTTCCCCCATACAGCAAACCATAAAATTGTAAAAAATGTGTCTTTACAATCATGATGGAGAGCTGATTGGAGACTCCTGCCCACTCTTGCAAAATATGCATACAGTTTGGGATTGTTGGATAAGTCCTCTCTTTGCTAAATTCAAAAGTGTTGGTATCCAGTCCTTAGCAAGCTTCCACACAAAACTAGTAACCTTGGATGATGGAACACGATTTGACCAAAGCTACTGTAGCACTTTTATTAACAGCCAACCGATGAAGTCTATTAAACCTTAGTCTCAACACACTCCCATCAACCCAAGGATCTTTCCTAAAGGAGGTACTCTCCCCATTACCCACTCTCTCTTTTTTTTTATTGATTTTTTAAACCAATCTTCGCACATACCCGACTCTCCCTCATCTAAAGAATTAATATCTACCCGCCATTTTGAAGCTAGCCAGCCTTCCTCCCAAACCAAAACAACCCTCACCATCCCCATACTTATCTAACAAAACCTTCACCCAAAGAGAATGTTTTCCCGTCTTCAAACGCCACAACCGTTTTCCTAAAAGTGCAAGATTAAAAACCCCAAAGGTTTATAATCCCCAAACCACCCTCATCTTTTTCTTTACAAACAGTATTCCATGCTACCCAGTGAATTTTCTGTTTGCCCATTTCCCCACCCCACAAAAGGCATTTAAAGAGAGATTCAAGAATAGAAATTATACCTTTGGGAGCAATGAAAAAAGAAAGAAAGTAGATAGGAAGCGAGGACAGGACTGACTTGAGAAACACCACTCTACCTCCCAAAGATATATGTTTACTGCTCCAAGATGCCAACCTCCATTTTACTTTATCAATCACAGGTTTCTATGTAGATTTTCTCTCTGGATTAGCACCAATGGGCAAGCCAAGATAAGTGAAAGGTAGGCTTCCCACATTGCAATTCAAAAAACTCACAGCTTAACATAACCAAGTGACATCAGTATTAATTCCTACCAGATGACTTCTATGAAAATTTACTTTTAAACCAGAAGCACTTTCAAACAATTGCAAGAGAGCTTTAATGACCCACAGATTCTGACTACTCTTTTCCCCAATAATCAGCTTATCGTCTTCAAATTGTAAGTGAGAAATCCGTTTAGCTTGAGCACCAACCATATACCCCGAAAACAGACCCAAAGATTGTGCTTGGATAAATAATGCATTTAGGCCTTCTGCAACAATAAGGAAAAGAAAAGGTGATAAAGGATCCCCTTGTCTTAACCCTCCACCGACATCAAACTCTTCCACTGGACTTCCATTAACTAAAACTAAGATTCTAGCTGTAGAAAGACATTCTCTTATCCATTTCCTCCAAGTCTCTCCAAAACCCATCTGACGCATCATATAATCCAAGAACTTCCAACTCACCGAGTCGTACGCATTTTCAAAGTCCACCTTAAATAAAACCATGCCCTCCTTACTTTTCAAAGCCAAATCCACCACCTCATTTGCAATGAGCACACCATCCAAAATCTGCCTCCACTTTATAAAAGTTGTATGGCTCTTTGAAATCACCATATGAATGACATTCTCAGTCTATTTGCCAGGATTTTTTAGGCACAAGAACAATGAAAGAGTTGTTCAATCCATTCACTAATCTTCCATTTTTATGAAAATCTTCCAGAAAAGCCACAAAATCATTTTTCAAAGTGTCAAGCCTTACCAATCATCTATAGCACACCCAAAAATATTATTGATAAAAAATTGAAAAATAAAGAATACAATAACCATGGGGGGACCAAACCAATACCCATGAAAGGAATACAAAAAACTATTTAAATCTGAAAAAAGGTAGACCAAAATCTATTACGATTAAAGTCATCTAAAATAAACTTAGGTGGCAAATTCCACCAAGTATAACAATGGCTATTAAAGGCATAGCATACTAACTTGTCTGCACAAGAATTTCCTTCTTTAAAGATATGTGAAATGTGACACCCTTCTACCCCGCATGTTATAAAACATTTAACATAAAACAAATTAAATGAAAAACATGCATTTACTGAATAATTTAAAACATTTGTCCATGGGTAGAAAAGTCCCACATGAACGAGTTCACAAATGCGGAAAATATAAATCAAGTTTAAAACAAATAAACATAAGAATAAACAACCTAACCCCGATGTTACAACTCAGAGCTGACATAACCGTTCCGGAAACATATCCTCAGAAACCAACTGAATTAAACTAACTAAACATAGAAATAAGCCCTAACAATGAGTAGCGGCTCCTCAGAGTCACTCCTCTCTGGGCTGCTTGTCATCCTCTGCAAGGTGCTAATCAGGCCAAACAAACAACAAACAAATAACAGGGAGTAAGAATCATGTAAACATAATAGCAAGGAAGTAGGAAGTAAAGTAAATCATACATACATGGCACCAACATAAATATACATCAATAGCATCAACATTCAACATGCTATGTAGTGCAATGCAATCCTACTCCGCTAAACCGGATCCACTAAATTCGGGATGGATGACTTCGGAGTTAAATATCCACATGGAGAATCGACTCAACGTCGGAGAATCTACTCCTTGGATAGCCAATGCATCAAACCAACGAATGCCTCGTCACGGGGGCGCAAGGAGAATCTACTCCAACCGTGGATGACCAGATCGTCGTACTCTAGGACGACCTCCCCTATGTCGAACATCCCTCAACAACAACTCCGATGCAATGCGTATGCAACACAATAACAACGGCAAACGCCACCTCCATCACTCCAATGGAATCGACCGTGCAACTTGCCTCGCAGAATCTACCCGAGGACTTTAGCGGAATCAACCGCAATACTTGGGGCAAACTCTCGGCTACCAAGGTACAACAACAACACCTTAGACCCAAACCGCAGGGTCAAGGCTTTCTTGGCCAAAAAGCACCAAGGCATAACTCATTAGCTTGCGGTAACCTAATGGTTACCGACTTATCAAACTCAACTCATCTCACCATCTCATCTTTTAAATCATCTCTAACTATCTTAGATCATCATTAACCAAGTTGTCTAATCCTTATCTTAGATTAGTTATATCAACTCATCATCATTGGGGAAATGGGGTTTTAAACCCCTTAAGTCCTTTAATTCTGTTTCTGTCCAGGAGGGGTGAGCACGGTCGTGCTTAAACCCCAGCACGGTCGTGCTTAAACCCCAGCACGGTCGTGCTTTAGCACGTGAAGAGCGTGTTATCACTTAAGTGAAGCACGGTCGTGCTTCCTATTGACCATAGTCGTGCTCAGTAGCACGGTCGTGCTCTTCGTCCTGCACGGTCATGCTAAACAGCACGGCCATTTTACATAATTCAACTGGGAGCACGGTCGTGCTCCCTGTTCAGCACGGTCGTGCTCATCGCGCGACAGTGCTATTCTGGGCAGGAACAGAGGCTGAAACCTTAACTAATTTCCAGGGTTTTAATCCATTAATCCTAAGATCAATTATCAGCATGTTTTAGGGCTTAAACTCATCAATAACATCAGCATCAACTCAACGTAATCAATACATCAATCGCATGATTTAACCATCACAACATTCATGAACATATCATCATATTCATATAGACATCAAAACATACATCAATTCATAACACATATCAGCAAATCATCATGTTAACATAAGGGCATTTAGACATTTAAATCATACAAATCATGTATCAAACGGGGTTATGGGAACCCCTTTACTTTATCCTAACCCCAGGCCTATGAGTACACTACCCTTCTCCCCATACCTGGATTGAAGGTAGCTCTCTAACAGCGTCCTAAACAGCAACCGGTTCCTCCCCTTTAAGCGGTTCACACTTAACAAGCCTTGAACAACCATAACATAATCAATCATTAGTTTTCCAAACCAGAAAACCAAAAAGAACTGAAAAGGGGAAAGAGACCGTTACCTCTAAACCAAACTAGATGCACAGGGTTCCTCAACGGCTCCAAAAACTCCAAAAACTGGTTGAGTTTAGTGGAAACAGGGAAGGACACAGTTCAGCCGCAACAGGGTTAGCAGCCACCAAAAGTAGGGTTAAAATCACAACCCTCGGTTTCTGTGCATATATATAAAACTCGGACCTGAGCACGGTCGTGCTCACCCTTGAGCACGGTCGTGCTCAACTTAGCGTCACCGAGTCGCGGTCAGTACATTGAGCACGTGCATGCTCGCTATTGAGCACGGTCGTGCTCAACTTAAAATCAGAAAGACGCTCCTGACTTCAAGCACGGGTGTGCTGGCTCATAAGCACGGGCGTGATCATCTACCAGAAAGGGACTTTTAAGCCAAAAATCCTACTAAGCCTTCAACCGATAATTCCAACTTAATAAAACCAGCTTTATAAAAAAATACTTCCGAAAAACGGGGTGTTACATGAAACATGAAATTGCATTCTTTTGACCAACCAAATGTAATTGCACCATCTACTTCTAATTAAACTTCCAAGGGACTAAGAGTGTGTTTGGGAAAGCTGGAAAAAAAAGATTATGCTGATAATCTGTTTTCAAATAATCGATTATTTTGATAATCGATTATAATCAGAATCAGTTTTTGTTTGGGTATGTTTGCTGAAAAGCTATTTTAAGATAATCTATTTCGTTTGGGTGATACAAAAATAATCACTTATACATAGTAAATTACGAAAAAGGGTATGAAGATATTTGTTTATAATATTTGTTTTTATTTTAACATTAAATTTTTTATATCATATCATCAAAATTTTACCTATCTATAAAAATTGAATAAAATTTCTAAATTTTGGGTCATTGATTTTTTTGATTGATCAATTCAACTATTAATTTTTACTCTAAATTAAATTTTAAAAGCATATATTTGTCACTCATTATTTTTAAATCCAATGATTAATATTATTTTCATTTTTTTAAATTAATTTCAACCACAAAATTTACCTATTAAACAAAAAAAAAAAAAAAAAAACTACTTAGAGTTTCAACTGCAACACTACAGCGCCTCCCTCCCTCTTCTTTCTTTTTCCAACAGTAACAAGGGCACAGTGGTACGCACGCATAAAATGCAACAGTGCCGCCCTCCCCTTTTCAGCGTTTTAAGCAAAACAGCTCCCCCATGAAGCTTATGGCAAAACAGCGTTTTTCCAAAAAAAAAAGCTTTTTATTGATTTCAGTTTTTTTTCCCAAACATCACAATTTTTTCCAAAACAGCTTAAATTAAAAAAACCAGCTGAAATGGGCACTAAAACCATGTTCCCAAACACACTCTAACTCAATACATTTGAAAGCATTAACTACCAAGGAAGAATCACATTCTAACCAAAATTTAGTTCATCGCTTTTGAGATGCAATTTCAATAGCTTTTATGGCAGCCAATAGTTCAGCTTGTATAGAAGTGGAAACACCAATAAAGTCTGAAAAACAACCCATGCTAGCTCCACTAGAGTCTCTAAAAATTCCTCCACAAGATGCTAAACTCGAATTCCCTCTTGATGCACCATTAACCAATTAACTTGAATGATGCTGGGAGCCTTTGGAGGATGTATTAAGGTTATTATACTTTAGATTTAATCAAGGGTTAATTCATCTTTAATAAAAAAAAAATTTGTTTACACAAGAAGAGTTTATTTCATCAAGCAAATTTGTTTATCAATTGATTAAACTAGTAAGTTATTAATAAAATAAAAAATATATATATATGTTATATCTGTTATTGATTTTCTTCTAATAAAAATTAAATTAAATTTTTACTGGTTGTCGAATCTTGTTAAATTATATATCCACATGTGCTATTCACCCATTTTGTTGGTAATTCGATGTTGGCTCCTTGGACAATTAACTTCATGTCGATGTATGAGCCTGTTTGGCCAAATATTTATATGTAGTATGTGGATTTTTATGGAGCTTCACATCTTGGAATTACTTGGTGGGATTCAATCCCAAATTTTATTAGGGAGGATTTTTTTAGAAATAGGTTTGGTCTTCCAAACTATAGATGCAATTGATTCTTTATTTTATATTTTTTCTTTTTCATGGGTTCGGTTTGATGTCCCCCATGTTTTTTGTATTTTTTCTTTTTTTTTTTAATAAAATTGTGATATGCTGCAAATGATGGATGAAGTCTAAGGTGCCAACCTAGTTGGGATGTTAGACTTTATTGTGATCTTTTTGCATATCATTTTTCTTGCTTACTTTAAAGACCCTCGCTCAAACTTTTTAAATATTCTCATATTTGGAATATTTATTTAATGGTGACTACATTATTGACGGTTTTTATAACTTCGTTGTCTCTGAAAATTATCCAGTTGCCCTTGTTGAGATGGAAGAAATATCTAATACTTGGAACGATAAACAATTCAACTAAGCTTGGAGTAGTGACGCCACTTGGAAATTTTCTTCACATGCAGGTTTTGTCATACTGAATTGTGTTTTTTATTTTTTATTTTTTATTTGGGTTAAATACTGAATTGTGCTCTTTAAAGACGTATTGTTGGATGCATTAGCTTTTCTCTCATAGCAGCAAGTGTCAGCAACGACAAATTTTTATACCACCTGTTTTTATACCACCTTTTTAGGTTGACTTAGTTGAATTCATGATAAACTATTTAAAACCACCATCTATTTGTAGGAAGTACTCTGCAACATTTTTGCTTTATGAAAACAGTTTTTATTATAAAAAATGTTGCCTACAAGTATAGACAACAGTTTTTAAGAGTTGTCTATTCAGGCATTACCTATTACCTATTGGTATTAAGTGGAGCAGATGTGTTATTTAGACAACTCTCACGGGACAACATACTAGACAACTCGTTACTGTAGCGCTACAGTAGCGGCACTGTTTTTTTTTTTTTTTTACAAATTCTGACTTTTTTTTATTTCTAAAATAACCCATTAACCAGATAATGAACTGAATTAACCAGATATTTGTACGTGATTAACCAGATATTTGCACATACATAACCAAAATTTTATTTCTCAAAAAAAGCCATTAACCAGATAATGAACTGAATTAACCAGATATTTGTACCTGATTAACCAGATATTTGGACATACTTAACCAAAAAATTTATTTCTCAAAAACACTCATTAACCAGATAATGAACTGAGTTAACCAGATATTTGTACCTGATTAACCAGATATTTGCACATACTTAACCAAAATTTTATCTCTAAAAAAAACCCATTAACCAGATAATGAACAGAATGAACCAGATATTTGTACCTAATTAACCAGATATTTGCACATACTTAACCAAAAATTTTATTTATCAAAAAAACCATTAACCAGATAATGAACTCAATTAACCAGATATTTGTACCTGATTAACCATATATTTGCACATATTTAACCAAAATTTTATTTCTCAAAAAAACCTATTAACCAGATAATGAACTGAATTAACCAGATATTTGTACCTGATTAACCAGATATTTGTACATACTTAACAAAAAATTTTATTTTTTCAAAAGAAAGTCAAAAATTGAAAAAAAAAAAGGGTCAAAAATTGTATAAAAAAAAAGAGAGAGAAGTCAAAATTTGTTAAAAAAAAAAAATGCTACAGTGCAGCGCTACAGTAAGACTGCACTGTTCAACTAAACGGGTTGTCCCGTATAGTTGTCAAACCCAGATGTCTGAAAAACATTTCTGTAAGTGGAGATGGGCTCTGGCTCTGATACCATGTTAGATTTCATCCTAAAACCAATTGGTATTAAGTGGAGTTGCCTAACATGTATATAAATCGTACCCCATTTGAGGCAGACGATGTAGGACTTCCAACACAAATTGCTAACACTTATGAAAGTATATGTAAAAGGGATGGGATATTCCCCAACAAATATCGTTGTTGTTGTTGTGATAAAAATTAACAAGCATTGTGTTTCACCAATTTGTCTTAGTTTCTTACCTTATGAATCTACCTTCCACAGAATCCTAACATTTTGTTGTTGCTAATACATGTCAAAATGTCCAGACCTATGTGTTCAAGAGGCCAGCTTCCTTTCCAAGACAACTGATTTTTTGTATTACAGCCATTAGTCTTTTCTTTTCAGTTCTAGATTTTGTCAAGGTAAAAACTTTTAATTTCTAAAAATAAGCTTTTGATTTTGACATCAAACTTTAGATGTGTTCCTATTGAAAAATCTTTTGCTGGATTTTATATAGGATATACCTGACATGGAAGGCGATAAAAAATTTGGCATCCAATCTTTGTCATTAAGTTTGGGTCCGAAGCAGGTATATTCATCTCATTCAATAATTCAGTAGTTGTACTTTAATGTAACTTTCGTTGTACCTAATTAATCGTTACCAGGTATTTTGGACTTGTATTACACTTTTTCAAATGATTTATGGAGGTGCCATTGTGGCGGGAGCAACATCTCCTTTCCTGTGGAGCAAAACTCTCATGGTAATGTGCATTTATAATATATAAGTTATAGTTATGTGCGTGCACTATCCTTTTTTCCTCTTAAGTACGTAGTTATAATTTTTTTGTGACTAGGGATGGGGAATATGAGTGTGATTTTAATTAACACAGTTTTTGAAATTGTGAGTTTCCAATAAGAGTTTATCTGCAATCCTATTTATACTTCCTTTCCTTCTTATGTTGCATCATTACCGTATAGCGGTGGTTGGTAACTTGGTATTATACAATTAAGCAATTGTTTGTTTTCCCTCGTGTCTTCTGAAGTTTTGAATTATAGTGTTACATTTTTTTTATAAGCCAAATTATTTATTAAATAAAGACACAACAAACCCAAAGGTACAAGATGTATCAAAAGGAGAGCATGCCCAAAAGTATACAGATAGAGCCAAAAGAAAGTCACCAAGCAAAACAAAATACCCATTAACTAGAAGACCAAACCCATAACAGAGGATCACACATTGTTTCCTTCCAATGAAAAAAATCAAAACTAGGATAACTAAAGAAGGAGCAACCATCAACCGACAAGTTTGTCCAACAAATTTCTCCAGGGAACACCCTGCGGTAGCTGCCAATAGCACCAGGTCCACTAAGCAACTGATAAAGACGAAGGCACCATAGCATGTCTAATATGCCTGTAATAGTATTATATCAGCTTGTAATAGTATGCATGTGCTAAAATTAGGAAATGTCTTCCTATGAAAGCAATGTCTTTGTTATATTATAGACTATCCTGAATTAACATATAGGTATGCTCTTGATATTAGACTCAAAGATAAAAATGGCTCTTTTCATCATGTAGAAAAGATAAAATGGCACTTTCTTGGAGGCATCAATTCTGGAGAAAGCTTAGGCTACTCCATAAATATATGTTCAAATTAACGCTTATATCATTATACAGATTGATGACAATTGAATGCAAACAAAGTTTGAAATTTATTCTCACATTGAATGTTACAGGTTCTGGGACATTTCATTCTTGCTTTAGTCCTCTGGTATAATGCCAAATCTGTAGATCTAAAGAGCAATGCTGCCTTACAATCCTTCTATATGTTCATCTGGAAGGTACTACCTAATTTATTTATAAACTATTTATCATTTGTAAATTTGATTTTTAAGGTTAATATACAATTTTCTTAATGATGAACTTAGACATTAAAACAATTATTGAAAATAAATAGCTATATGATTTCGTTCCCTTTTTTTATTTATTAATAATCAATTTATTAAAATATCTAGCTTTAGCATCACAAGTGATCACTCTCCCTACCTTCTAGGAAGGATTGAAGAGGATCACTCTATCATGGTTTCCATTTGAAATGTTGCAGTACATTAGATACAATGAAATTCAACTTGAAAAAAAAAATTGTGTTTATATGTAGAATTCTTGTGTCATAATCAAATTAACATAACATGTCATTCTTTCTTACATGTGTTTATACTTTATAGTTTTCATTGGATGCAACATAGATAGAAGGGACCAACTCAGCTCCCTTACATATCTCGACTTTTAGAGCTCAGTAGTTTTCATACTTTATGCTGCTTAAACTGTCGAATGGGGATATTTACTATCAATATCCACATTCGACAGTTTCTTAAATGATATACCATCCAGCCTCTGGGCGCAACCAATTTACTTAATAAAATAGCTCAGCAAAGTGGTTCTTCACTACATCCTTCACTTCTTCAACACCCTCATACCACCCTCACCACTTTCTCAAATCCACCTTGACCATAAAATTGAATAATTGCTAGTTTATCTCGTTGCCAATGACATTTTCCTTGGTGTTGATGACAATTTTCTTGTGGCAGCTACTTGGTGCAGAGTTCGTCCTTGCAGCTTTATTTAGATGAGGATGCAGTTGCATTGTTGTTGACTAAAGAAATATGCTGCCTTCATCACATGCCAGCTTTATGTCTGTACTATTAGTTTAAATTGATAAAAATATTAAATGAAAATTTATTTATGTAGAGTTTGAATATGGAATTTGCAGTTTGTTCTATTGGTTTGGTGTATTCAACGCTTTCTAAACACTATTTGACATGGTTGAAAAATTATCGAGAGTAAAGTGTGGAGTTAATAAGTATTGAAAGCTAATTAATTATCATTTATGTTCGACATTTTAAATCATATACTAAAATTTAATAGAATCCATATTTGAGATTTATTACGCTATAATATTTTTTAAAATAAATCAAATACAATATTGTATACGTTAGTTTTTATAAATGTTAAGCTTTATCAATGTTTGATTTCTTATACAATTAGAAAGGGTAATTATTTAATACTCAATGGATAACTCATTGATTTGACTCCAATGAAGTGAACTATTACTTTAAACTTGGAAAGCAATAGTGTGTATAATTTTACATGCTCACTTTATATTCAAGCTCACTTTAAAAGTATTTTTTCCGATCCGATAGATAGGAATTTAATTAATAATATCTAACCATAGCATCATAGTGCTCAGCTCACCCCACCTTCTAGGATTGGTTTGAGAGCTAGCAAGCACACAATCATGTGCTCCAAGTTAGAATTAAAATCATACATAGAATCCATTACATCACAAAACCCCTGTCTTTACTTTGTATTAGATTTTGGGCCTAACTCAATCCCAAAAGCTAGGTCATAAGATGATGATTGTCCATTACTTATAAGATCTTATTAGATACTATCTCTAGTCAATATGGGACTTGGGTTTTTCCCAATACATCAATATTTGGCTTGGTCCAATACATCCCCTCACGCCCAGCAATATTTGGCTTGGTCCAATACATCCCCTCACGCCCAACAATATTTGGCTTGGTGCGTGGATAACATGGTAGGTAGCCTAACAATAGATTTAGGATAGCTCTGATACCATATTAGATTTTGGGCCTAACTCAATCCCAAAAACTCATAGGATGATGATTGTCCATTAGTTATAAGCTCTTATTAAATACTATCTCTGGTCAACGTGGGACTTGAGATTTTCTTTTGCTTAACTACGTCGTAAACCCCTGACACCAGTATTCTCCTAATTTCAACTGCCCTTGCCTTACAAGCTAGAACCCTTTCCCCCAAAATACAACCTTAGTCTGTAAAAACAAGACCTTTTCTACACATTTCAGCTATACAAGACATAAAAAACAATCTAGGCTTTCCTCAGATAAAACTGGACAACAACCTTGCATGACATAAAACAACACCTCTTGTACACAGAGCCTAAAACATTCGAAGAAATTTAGTAGCACCTCTGTTAAGCATAGATCAATCCCTCATAACATAGAGGGCTATATATCCTACAGCATTATTCCTCTTAACACAACAATCTCTGCATAGAATGAACATTAAATATTTGTTTTGTATTACACAGGGTCCCTTCTATGTGAAATCTCCAACCTGAGACAAAACTTCAAGTTCCTGCCCAGATTTATTAATGCACTAAGACCAGAAGAAGCACAACCCTCTCAGAGCCTTCATACTTTCACACTCCAAACACATTTAGATCCTGAGGCATATTCGGGCTTCCAATCACAGCACCTGCATTAAAGGCCATCTTGGGTTGCCGGTTGGTGCTAACCCGAAAAATGTCTCTACATGGCAGCCGGTTATAAATTCAATGGAATCTAGATTAGCGGCTTGGAAAGGGAGACATCTGTCTCTTGGGGGTAGGATTACCCTAATCAACTCAGTGTTGAATAGTCTGCCGATATATTATTTGTCCTTCCTAAGAATTCCTGGTAAGGTGGTGAAGAAATTAGTTCGTATTCAGAGAGATTTTCTTTGGGGAGCGTCTTTAGAGAGAAAAAGGATCCCTTGGGTGAGTTGGGAGTTAGTCTGTAAACCAAAAGAGGAGGGGGGTCTAGGGGTAAAGAATTTGGACTGGTTCAACTTAGCTCTATTGGCAAAATGGAG
Source organism: Echinosophora koreensis (assembly GCA_035048595.1). Lineage (NCBI taxonomy): Eukaryota > Viridiplantae > Streptophyta > Magnoliopsida > Fabales > Fabaceae > Echinosophora > Echinosophora koreensis. Next base: position 7,671,722 of record JAPCYP010000004.1, read on the forward strand.
GTGGCGTCTGTTAAATAAAGAGCAAGGGCTCTGGAGAGAATTGGTGATCTCTAGATACGGTCAGGTGGGAGGGGGTGATTCTTTTCCAGCTGGTTATAGGTATGGAGGGAGAAATGCTTCTTATTGGTGGAAGACTATCTGTAAAATTGGTAAATATAAGCATCTGGAGGACTGGTTCCAGCTAGGCTTGAGAAAAAAGATAGGGAGGGGCGATTCAATATGCTTTTGGGAGGATAAGTGGGTGGGGAATCAAAGTCTTAAAGAGGATTTCCCTAGGCTGTTCAGTTTATCAGAGGATAAAAATAAGAGAGTGGCAAACTTGGGGGTATGGGAGAATTCTGTATGGAGTTGGATCTTGAATTGGAGGAGGCAGCTGTTTGTCTGGGAGGAGGATCGTTTGGTTGAGATGAGGAACCTATTAAATACTATACAGCTGTCAAGAGAAAAAGAGGATGAATGGCAATGGTTATGGGATGAGTCTCTGGCGTTCTCTTCAAATTCGGCTTATAGATGGTTGCAAGCTAACTTAGGTCCTTCAGAAGGCCTGCAGGAGAGGGAAGCTCAGATTTTCAAAAGTTTCTGGAAAAGTAATGTACCAAACAAAGTTCTTGCCCTCTCCTGGCAAGTTGTTTTAGATCGAGTTGCTACTAAGTCCAATCTTTTCAAGAGGAGGGTTTTGGTTGATCAACAGGCTCTTTTGTGTGTGTTCTGTGGCGAGTGTTTAGAGGAGTCAAGTCACCTTTTCTTATCCTGTAGATATGTTTCGAGTGTCTGGATGAAAGTTTATGCTTGGCTTGGCTTTGATGTAGTGTTACCAGCTACACTTGTTGAGTTATATTTGTTACATGGTGGTCTTTTTGCAGGTAGAAAGATTAGGAAAAAAGCGTTTTTGATTTGGCATACTGTTGTCTGGTCGGTGTGGCTTGAGCGAAATGAGATTATTTTTAAAAATGCACAATGTGATATGACTAGGCTTTTAGATATGATTAAGACTAGATCTTGGGGTTGGTTTTTAGCTTTATCTGCTTCTTCTGGCTCTATCCAATTGTTTTCTAACTGGTGTATTAATCCCGTACAGTGTTTAATTGATCACTGACAGCTGCTTGTTTAGTTTTGATTGCTTGGTCTCATTGTGGCTCCTTGTAGATGTTACTATCATTGTTTACCTTGATGGACTCAGTTGGAGTTTTCTCTGGAGGGGAGATGTTATGGTCAAGACGATGGTGGTGCAATGTTTCTGGAAAATTGATGGTTATGTTTAGTTGTATGGTGGTTATTCTTGAAAGTCTTGCTTCGGGTGTTTGAGGCTTGGTTTGGTTGGGTGTTGGACCTTCAATTGTTGGTTGTTGTTATGAGTGTAAAGATGAGGATTGAGTGTGCGAAAACAAAAGAAACAAACACAAAAATCAATGAGTGAGACTAGGAAACCAAGGAAAACTTTTTGTGATCTCTAATGTTTTTTTGGGGTGTACATTGCACCTATTTTTGTTGTTTTCTGTGCAGGTGAATTGGTGGCAAGCAAATATTGGTGGGAGGATATTCTAAATGGTTGTTATTAATTGGATGAGGTTACAAAATTGGTGGTTAGGGGCGGGATTTGTGTTGGGTGAGGAAGGGTCTCGGTACAGCAGAAGGAAACTTTGGAATTGGGAGAGAAGGCATGTTGGTGGGTCATTGGAAGAGATCTTGACTTGCATTTTGTTAGCTCAGTATTCTTTTTCTACGATAGGAGATTTGGAGGATTTGTTTTATTTGGACTTTAATTATATTATGGACAGGTGCACTTTGTTCTAGGGTCAAAGGTGGTTAGCTCCAATTTGTTTTTGATGTAACTTGATGTATTTATCTGGTATAGGACTCTTGGTGGGGACATATGGGACTTATAGAGTCTTTGGTTTTTGGCATACTTGGGGTACTTTGTAAACCTGATTCTGTCTCTGTCTAGGGTCAGTATCATTTTTACATAGTCTTCTTTTGTTTTTGTTGTATATGAGTTTGAGTACCTCTTGTACTCGTTTTTAATATACTTTTGCTTATCAAAAAAAAAAAAACAGGGAACATCAAACTCTCAAAGGAATTACAGTACCACAATAAAAAACGCAAGAAGAAAAGACAAAAAGAAAAAATACAGTGTTTTCACAAGGCACAATAAAAAAGACCGATCCAGTAACATAATCTACTATGCATTTTACAACCACAAACTCCATAAACCTTCCATCCATATATATATATATATATATGGGGCAACTCAAGTAAAACTCAAGTGAGAGGAACAAATCTGGCCCATTAAATCATATATGGATAGTCAGGATTAAAAGTTAGTTGGTGGTCATGTGATCACTTAAAAAAAAGTGACTTGACTTTATGTTCTAATCTTGACCATCCATGTATAATCCAAAAGTCCAGATTTACTTCTCTCATTTCTCATAATAACACACTCCTCTCACTTGAGTTGCTCTATATATATATATATTTGGTGAATAAAAGGGGACCCGGCCCCAACAAACAAACAACTAAAAACCACGGGGGAAAGAGCAAGAGCTAGCATCCCCCAAAATAGTCAAAAATAGAAAATCCGGACTAGAATAAAAAATTCTACACTGGCCATTCAAGGACAGACCATGCTTAACTAAAGCATCTGCAGCTTGGTTAGCTTCACGAAAGATGTGAGTTCAAGAATAATCACCACCATTTTGAGTAAATCGCGAAATGTCTCTAACCAGCGGATAACAAACATGGGATGTTTCACATCCATTGTTGCTCCATATATATATATATATATATATATATATATATATATATATATAAACACTAGGTCCAATTTTCGAAACGTTTTGGTCTGCAACTTAGAGATACAGAGGCCCATGGACCCAAAGCTAAAAATACAACAAAGCTAGTTGAACAAACATGAAAACTGAGGCAATTTGTTTAGACTAGCAACTCATTTCATAGGATAGAAATCCAGTATCTCATCTACTTTTCTCTTCCCGTTCCATTTTTACCAACTAAGAAAAATGTTGAGATGACTTGAATTTTCTTAATGGACCATCTCGATCTATAACTCGACTTGGTATTTTTTGGAACTAAAAAAATAAAGGAGAAAAAGTGGGAGGTCTGACACAAAGCGGAGGCCGGAGGGCAAGAATGAAAAAGAAGATTTTAATTTAAAATTTAAAAGTAAAAATAGGTTCAAAGTAAATTATTTATAAAAAAATAAGAGTGCAAGTCACATAAGATATTAAGGTAGCATTTGGTATGCAGAAGTGGACAACACATGCTATTTTGTTCTGCTTTCATTGATTTCACTCATTTTAATATAATCAAAATGTTTCACTTTTTATTCTGATGTACTATTTTATTCCATTTATAAAATACATTAAACATATAGTAAAATTATGTCCTGTTTTGTCCCGTGTGACTTTTCTACTAAACGCTATCCAAGTCATTACGGAAATAATGGACTTTAATTTATTATAACGGGATGAATAATTATTAGCACAGTTTTAATTTATTTCAAACTGAACTGATATTATAAGCTGACTATTTTTTTCGGTAGGAAATATAATAGATCCTTAGTCAATAAGGTTATAAGGAGGGTTGATAACTATTGATTCTTGAAGAAACACTAGTAAATTAGAGTTTAATTTTGATACATTGTTAATGTACAAAAAATTTATATTCTTAATCAATCACAAATCATTTTACATGTATATTTTAAGTTAACTACAAATTAACATTTTTTATTATGTGACAATTTATTATTGATTGACAGTGACACAATAAAAAAAAAAATCTTTATATTGACGGTACATCTAAGTTAAATCCTATAAATTATACATATTTTTGTTGAGAAAATATTTGTGTGATAATATATATAATTGTGTGAGATAAGGACAAATAATGAGATAATTGTGAAAGAGAATAAAACAGGCGTCAAAGGAGAAATTAAGGTTAACTGATAAAATTCAGGCAAATGGAATTTGAAAGTCAATAAGTGATATTTGAATACCAGATTAAAAATGGAGCAAGAACAGAAGGGAAGCTCCTAAGAATATTAAACAACCCAGTGACCCACCCAGTATGACCACATTATATCAGCCTATTGAAGAATTTTTTATTTTTAAATCTGAAGGTTCCAATCTGGCGGCTAACAATCTGACTTAACGTAATAAAATTAACTTAATATATACCGGATCTGTAATTACTTACATAACATGACAGCTTATCGTTTTTCAACAAAGGGGAAACGACGATCGTCTTGGATCCAAGTCACATGGGAGTGGGTTTGTTTTGTTACTAATAAATGAGTTCTGTACTGCTTGCATCTTTTCCTGGAGCTTCTTCCATTACCACTGGTATGTATGTCTGCTTAACTGCTTTTACATTTAAGTGACTGGCCAATTTGTTTCTGCTTCTTGAATCATGCAATATGCTTAGATCCAGCATAGTGTAACGATTGTCTTCATAGTGTAAGGATTACAATCCTGACAAGGAAATAATATGAAATTCTTAAGGAGAAGGAGTTTAATTGATAATATGAAATTCTTAAGGAGTTTAATTACTCACAAATCAGATCATGATATGAATGATTTTTAAGGTAATTTTTTTAATAGGCAAGAAAGTAGTATTAAATTATTAATTATTAATAGGAGTACTACTTTATGGATTGACGATTGTCCCCACAAACCAACACCGGTCTTTTCAGCGTGCTTTGTCTTCACTCACATACTTTATGGGAAAACTTCTCAGGAGGTCACCCATCCCAGAATTGTTCCAAGTCAAGCACGCTTAACTGTGGAGTTCTTAAGTGATGGGTTACCGAAAAGAAGATGTATCTTGTTAGTATAGGTAATATCAATCAATTCTTATAAGTCATCCTCAACTGTATAGTCTCATATCTACACAGTCTCAGGATCCCTCTCATTCAGGTGTGTAATATAGTTGAAATTCCTGGGTATTTGTTAATTTCTTTCATAATATTTGCTTAATAACATGAGGAGCCATGCATTGGCAGGTGGAGGTTGCTTGAGGAGTAAACAATACGCCAATAATTATTATTCAAGTAGGTCCCAAATGAGTAGGAATCCACTTACTTCAAGAGTAAGTTTAAAATACTTACTCCAAATCCTCACCATTCAATATATCTTAATCTAATGATCTATGTTAATTTATTAAAGAACTCATTTAATTCCTATTGGATTAATAAAAATTAAAGGATGAAGATTTAGAGTAAGTATGTTAAACTTACTCTCGGAGTAAGTGGATCCCTTCCCATGTCAAATATACTCCTTCTCTTTCCCTCTTTCTTATTCTTTATTTTTCGTGAATTCTAGCTTTCTTATTCTTTATAATAACATAATATGCGTCTCAATCTTAAATAGTATCTTTACATATCTACTGTCCCCGGCACACATAAGGATGAAATGAGGTTATAAAATCATAGTATTAATTTTTTTTTTTCAGTTTTAAAATAATATGCAAAATTTATAGTGTATCTAAGTGCGTATAATTTAATGATAATAAATCTAACTTTTTTTTTTTGAAGCAAACAACTTACTGCATATCATTAAAAATCAAAGAAGCAATACAAAGTGGAGCATGATAAAAAATTGTGGGACTAGCCATGAACATCGTCGCCTTAGCTAAGCTATGAGCTACGTTATTCGCTTGCCTCCTAACGAAATTTACACGAAAGTTTGGAAACAAAGAAAGAAAATCAAAACAGTATCTAGTAATAGCACCTAGTTCTGAAAGATCTTCCGAGAGCTGATTGACCTTGTTGGCTACCACCTTACAATCTACTTCAAAAATAACATGCGTTAAGTTCAAGCTACGAACCCATTGGAGAGCCTTCAAAAGAGCTGTTGCTTCTCCCTCAAGAATTGGGAGACAAGAAGGGAACCAATCAGACTTAGCAAGAACAGAATTCCCATGATTATCTCTAATGCACATACCAAAAGTAGTCCTGTCATTCACCTCAGAGAAACCAGCATCAACATTACATTTTAAGTAACCTGGACTAGGGGGAACCCACGAAACCTGCTGCACCTCCAAACGCTGCACAGTTGCTTGAGCCACCAAGGAATTAGCATGCAACCAATCACCTAAGAAAGTTGTTGCACATTGACAGACCTGGCTAGGAACAAAAGCAACATTCTCCCACAACAATTCATTGCGCCCACGCCAAATGCTCCACAAGGTGATTGCAAAAACAGATTTCTTCTCCAAGCTTAAGGAAGCTAGCGCAGAAAAAATCAACTCTTGGACCGACTCAGTAGACTCCAATAAAGGAAGGATGTGCTGCCACAAATCATGAAAAATCCAGCAATCAATACTTTGCTTATAAGTAAATAGTAGATGCCAAAGATTTTCTAAATCAGATTCACACACAACACACAATCTAGAGCATGAAATTCTTTTTTGCTGAAGCTTAACCCGAGTAGGAAGACAACCTCTACAAGCACGCCAAATGAAAATCTTAACTCGTTGAGGAACTTTAAGCTTCCAAATGAGAAGCCAATCACCTGCTTCTTGGAGATGAGAAGTATCAATAAAATTAGTCATGGCTAAATGATAAGCAGACCTCACCGAAAATAAGACATTGGGGCTATCCTTCCAAATAATTCCATCTTCCAAAACCAAACTATTAAGAGGAGTTTTGATGATATTATTTGCAACATTAGAAGAGAAAGTAGCTTCCACCAAAAGCAAATTCCAAGCTTTCATACTAGGAATCCAAAGATCTTTAATACAAGAGCCAAGAAAATTTGGATTAACAAGATCTTGATGTGATAAGGTATTGCCGTTACGCAACCAGGGACTATCAAAAATAGGAATATTATCCCCTCCTCCAATGCGCCATCTTGTGCCCATCTTAATCGATTATGACCAATATTAACATCCAAAAAGCTCCCTTGTGAAAAATATTTGGCTTTGAAAATTCTTGTAACAAGAGCATTTGGTTGCATAATAAATTTCCATGCTTGCTTGGCCAACATAGCTAAATTAAATGGAAAACATCCCGTTTATTCCTGCCAATCATGGAAGGGAGACCAAGGTATTTACCAACACCTGCCCTTTCCTGCACCCCCATAATATTTGTTAGAGTTAACCGGAGATTGGGAGGAACATTGCTACTAAACATGAAGTCAGACTTGCTTAGATTAATTGCTTGCCCGGATGCTAATTTATAGGAATTCAAAATAGATTTGATATGGGTTACCTCATTCTCATTAGCCCTCATGAAAAGGAAGCTGTCATCCGCAAAAAGAAGATGAGTGATGATAGGAGCCCCTCTACAAATTTTAACTCCATGGATATGTCCACTCCGCTCAGCATAATTAATCAAAGAAGACAGGCCCTCGGTACAAATAATATAAAGATAAGGTGAAAGAGGATCACCCTGTTGGAGACCACGCCCAGGAATAACCTCACCTGCCTTATCATAGTTTAACATAATTGAGTAATGCACCGAAGAGACACACATCAACATTCATCTAACCCACTACTCATCAAAACCTAGCTTCAGCATAACATCCCTGAGATAGGCCCAACTCACTCTATCATAAGCCTTGCTGATGTCCAATTTCAAAGCTGTATCCCCTTTCAAGCCTTTCTTCTTACATTTCAAAAAGTGAATAAGTTCAGTAGCAATGAGGGCATTATCTACTATAGACCGACCAGTAACAAAAGCCGATTGCTCTTCAGACACACACTTGCCAATAACCATGACCAATCTATTCGCAAGAGTCTTGGAGAGGATTTTGTAGATAACATTACACAAGGAGATGGGTCGAAGATCCTTCATAGTAGCTGGTTGATCACATTTAGGAATAAGGGCTATATTTGTATCATTAATATGATCCGGAAAACACCCTTCACTAAGCCACTTCTTGCAAGCTAGAATCACATCATTACCACATAAATTCCAAAAACGCTGATAAAAAGCCGCATTAAGACCATCTGGGCCTGGAGCTTTATCTGGGTGCATATCTAAAGTAGCCTTCCTGAATTCCTCATCACTAAAATCTGCCAATAAAATTGCATTATCATCTAAATTTAGACGCACCTGCACATGATCCACCACTTGGATCGTCTCTTGACTAGATTGGGCCGTAAACAAGTTGGAAAAATAATCTCTAGCAAGATTGCAAAGACCATCTTGAGAGCTAAAGACCAAACCATCTTCATTTGCAAGTGACTCTATAGCATTGACCTTTTTCCTAGAGGAAGCCGAAGCATGGAAATATTTAGTATTAGCATCCCCTCCTTTTAACCAATGGCTCTTTGCTCTCTGTTTCCAGTAAACCTCCTCCTGCACAAGTAACTTTACCAACCGTCTCCTCAAAGCACTAAAATGGTTCAAACCCGCCCTATCCCTTTTATGTCAAGCCAACTCCATCTTCCGTTTACACTCAGCTATATCTTTGCGAAAATTAGGACCAATAGATTTGCCCCAATTCTCCAAATCTCTAGCACACATTTTCAGCTTCCCTGTAACCTCATCATATGGAAAAAAAAACTCCAGCTATCTGACACAACCTCCTCCAAGCCTTCTTCCAATAACCAATGATTTTCAAATTTAAATTTCTTTTTCTGAAAAACACGGGTACCAATGGCCAGTGTAGAAAGAAAAATAGGACTATGATCCGATATTGGAGCCAACAAGTTCTGAAGTGTTGCTTCTAGGAATAAGTTCCACCAAGCAGGAGTCACCATAGCCCTATCCAACCTCTCCTCCATAGCAGCATCAGAATCCGACCTACGAGACCAAGTGAATTGGTATCCATCAAGAGAAATGTCTGAAAGCTCACAATCTAGCACGGCATTGCGAAAACCATCAATAAGCCAATGCGGCCTCTCCACCCTGCCAATCTTCTCCTCCCTATCCAGAATATCATTGAAATCACCAATGATGCACCAAGGAAGATCAGATAGACCTGCCAACGAACGAAGAAGGTCCCATGATGCATGCCTTCTAGAGGTTTCTGGATATCCGTAAAAACCCGTAAGTCTCCACCTACCAACACCCTCCTCATTCACCTCCAGGTTAATGAAGTTTCTAGCATAACTTAAAACCTGGACATCCAACGATTCTTTCCACAACATAGCTAAACCACCACTCATACCTTCTCTGTCCACACACAGGCAGCTACCGTAACCCAGCTTCACCTTTAGATCTTGAATTTTCCTCTCATGAACCAGAGTCTCGCAAAGAAAAATGATATCTGGTTTATGAGCTCGGGTAATATCCTTCATTGCTGAAACTGCCTGTAGATTACCCAGCCCACGGCAGTTCCAACTTAACACTATCATTGCTGTCGGCTGGCCTGGAAACCAGGCCCAGCCGTTAAAAAATTCTCAGTGTTACTATTGTCAACAAAAGACCCAGGTTGGCCACCATTTAAGAGGACTGCATGCTCATGCAAATCACGGCCTGCACGTCGCCTCTTTTTCTCTCCTTGGTCATCATCACTGGCTAAACACGATACCACTCCTGCATGGCCATCCGCATGAAGATGACGCTGATTGACATTGACTTGTAACTGATTTGCGCATGGTATTCCCATCACCGCATTAACAATTCCATTCCCACCAAAACTGTCCATATTAACTGCACCCATATTTAACGCATGTGTGCTATTAGTGGCAATCATAACTGAGTTATTCTGTGGGCCCCCTTGCATCCCATTATTTCCGGAATGAGCATTATTGTTATTAACACAGCCGTTACTCCCCTGATTATTAGGGATATTGGGATCTCCACCATAACTGCCCGAATTTCCAGCCATTGTCCTCCTTGCACCACCTTCCTCCTCCCTAAGCCAGCGGTTTTTTTCCTCCTACCACCTGCCTCCGTTGATCAGCTTTCAGAAAAATACCCCACTCCCTCTCACCCGTGTCTTCCTGCAACTCAAAAATCTTCTCACAAAGTTGATCTGAATGACCAACAATGCCACACAGATAACAAAACAAACCAAGCCTCTCATATTTGAATGTAACAGTGACTCATTCTCCTCCTGCCATCCTCACCCTTCTATCTTTTTTCAGGGGTTTCTTGCTATCAAGTCTGACCCTAACCCTCATATAGGAGCGCCATGGACCTGCGTTGTTCTTCTCGTCATATTCCAAAAACTGCCCAATATAATTGCCCATACTTCTTCCTACCATCTCAGACATGAAACCAAAGGGAAGGTTGAAAATCTGCACCCACATGTCTAGATGATCTAAAGGTACCGCCAATACTTCATCTCCTGGTTGAATATTTGCAAGCGTCAACATATAATTATCAAAAAGCCAGGGGCCTCCGTTAAGAACCCTCTCCATATCAAGCTTATGAAAAAACTGAAACAGAAACCTCCCATGCTCCAAAGGCTTGATATTGATACCTTTACCAGGTGCCCAAATAGTTGATAGCCTATCCTCCATAATGTGAAAAAGAATAGGCTTGTTAGTATGGAATCTCCCTACCAAGCACCACTGCATCCCCTAAATCACTAGCTGATTACCCTCCATATTGAGGGTTAAATCGTCCCCCTCCTCCATTAGTGACAGCCCCTCCATTCCCCTCTCCATCACCCACACACAAACTTTCTGAAAGAAGAAAGCACAAGACCTAAAGAAAATAGATCTGTGAACAAAACTGACACAAACACCTCAACTGGTCGTGAGGAAAACTCAAAACCCTAGACTCTCAGAGAGAAAACCTCGATAATAAGTCTAACTATAATTTAGTAATAATAATTACAAGAGTAAATTTCACTCCACCACCTTTAAGTATATTAAAATAAAAACAAATCTCAAATTTGACCATAAATTACATTACACCTCATTTTTTAGTGTTGACCAACTATTTACTTGAAAACGTTATCTACTTCAAAAAAAAAATTATAATAAGTTATTTGATGTTTATATACAAGAAAAAAAAATTCTTAAAAATTCATCTTATGCATTCTTGTTTACAAAATAGAGGTGAATTTTTAATTTGAAAAATGAAATATATAATTTGAAATTTTTATAAAAGGAAAATGATTCATTTAAGTATTTATTTTTTCAGCCTATTATCTATATCTATATTATATATAAAACATAATAATATCAACTGTTTAACACACGTGTCAACTTGTCACCATATTTTTTCACCAGATTGTTTCGTACTATAATAGAAGCTTCTGGATTTTGATTTTCTCACATTCAATTCTTTATTAGTACATATGAAAAGAAAAATGAAAAAGAAAGAAAGAAAAAAAAGTAAATGATACAGAGACAAAAAAAAAAAAAAGGAAAGGAAAATTGTTCTAGGGCATTAATGAAATCTCCAGAACACCTTACCATTCAACCTTCTCACCATCCATAGAAGAACCCACCTTGATATCTGTTTTATTCATGATACTATCATTAGCACCATCCTTGATATCTGTTTCCATCAACAACATAAACACACAAGTCACACAAAATTCAACCAAAAATTTTTAGAGCAATAATATTGGGATTTGTGAGACACCCCGTTGTGCCCCGGTGTTTTATTAGATTAAAGCCTTCTTTATTAATTCATTAATCGTGCGTTTAACGTGAAAACATATAAAAAAAAAATTAAAATCTTAAGTTAATAAGCATACCAACTTCAATTAATTAAAACTTCACACCATAAATATGTTGCGAATACATACATATTTCTTATACATAAAACAAAACACTATTTAGGGTATCCTCTCAGTAGGATCCCTTTGCAGGTATACTTAAACAAACTATTATATTTAGCGGAAAAAATGTGAAATACTTCAAAAGACTCACTGGCCATACCATCTATACTCTATTAGCATGAGTCACAGCTCGACCTCCAGCTTCCGGTTCATAGGGAGTTCCATCCCACTCTTCCTCATTAAGCTCATCCATAGGGTCTTCTCGTACGATTCCATAATAAAATAAAAAAATACAACATACAGAAGAATACAGGGGATAAGAAACAGTTCTATCATCAAAAAGCGGAAAAGAGTCATAGTATATAACATAATAAAAGTCACAGACAATCAACACATATAACTAACAAATCATCCTCGAAATTAAGATATCATCCTCTACCCTCAACCTCACGCAACAAAACCTATTTGATGACGTGGCCACTAATTCCACATATCCGTTAGGGATGTTAGTCAGTCGTCCAAACGACGCGTCCCCAAAACCAGTACACACCCTTTTTCATGGTGAGAATGCCCATGCAAAGCAATGACACTATAGCTGCATGGCACAGTCAGTGCACACCCTGGATCAAGGGTGCTCATGCATAGCAATGACACTATAGCTGCACGGTACAGTCGGTGCACAACCTCATCCATGGTAAGAATACTCATGTAACACAATGACACTATAGCTGCACGGTATAGTCGGTGCACACCCTGGTTCTCTCTCTCGAGGGTGCTCAAGCAAAGCATTGACACTATAGCTGTACGAATTAAATCTAACATTGGACGATCCCATAAGGACTTCAGACCTCGTATGTGTCAAACATACGGTTATAAACACAATACAACTTATGAACCTCACTGAATTACATCAATAACAACCTAGTGCCTCAAGCTTCCATCCTAGCCTTGACTCACATTCTATGACACATTTCATCTTTAAAATAATCAATTTAAGCTAGGCACTTCTAATTCATCGATATTTTCTCACCCAAACCAAATCTCCCGAACAACACATATATCCTCACTTAAAATTAACTAAGCATAGTACTAAAAACCAGGCAGATCATGCATAACACAACATCAGAGAATATTCAAACACCAAAAATAATTTGTCACATGCAGTGGAATACCTCAACCAGCGTATCACAGTAAGTTCAACAACATAAAATCAGACATCATCAAATACTTTAAAATCAACCTAATGTCGATAAACCTACAATCCCTGAATCACCATTGGTTTTACAGAAAAGGTTTCCAATGTGATTTTGGTCTTGTTGATTACTCGACTACTAGTAGGGTTTAAGTCGCCCTACACAATTATTATATAATATACTACTTATCAATTCCAGCGACAGAGTGATCCTTTCCCCCACCTAAGTTAACACCGGAAACACGAAATCGACGATCCTCGTTATCACGCCACGAGTTACCAATTCCACCTTCAACCAAATTAACAATAAAACAAATTAAGTAAACAAATCTAAATATGGACATATGGTGCTAGGTTCCGGCAACTCATCAAAATGAGGATAGGGTTATTTTCTTAATCCAATCTTTTAGATACTAATTCCTAGAGTATTAACTAACATAAGTTAAGTGTTAATAGTTAAAGTTATGAAACAAAATCCTCTAACTTTCGGCCATAAGAGCTAAAATAGGCTAGAAATTCCATTTGCTCACCTTCTCTTGGATCTAGAACCTACACACCTTAGCTAGTTCATACAAATCATGATTTAGTTAAAGATTGAAGAAAACTTATTTTGTTCATATAACCCAAATTCGGCCAAAACAATAAAATAGGGTTATGAGTTTCTTTTGATTTCAAGCTTCTAGATCTAACTACTATAGGTATTAGAGAGTTCAAATCAAGTGTCATAATTTAAAAATTGAACAAAACTTCATTTGCCCAAAAACACCTAGATTCGGCCTCACTAAGAAAAATAGGAAGGAAAATGATTTTGATCACACGCTCTTAGATGATGATAGTAGGAGTCATTTAGGATCATAGCAATTGGTTTCACATTAAAAGGATTTTTCTACAATTTTATAGAATTATTTGAAGTTCTAGATCTAGGAATGTAAAACCATGAATTAGTTGATGATCATGGAGATTGATGGATGATTAATGAAGCTAAAATGATTAGGAAGAGATTCCTCACCTTGGAATGAAGATAAATTAAAGAGAAATGATCAAGCTTGAAGGTTTCCTTCAAGAACAACAATGGAGTTTTTGTGGTTTTTGTGAAGAAAAGTCTTAGAATGAAAATGAAGAAGAAGTAAGTGAAAGGGGAGGGGCTGCGGTTTGGGGGGTATTTATAGGGTAGATCTTAGGCTTTGTTTACTAACTATGGTTAATAAACATGTGACTCACATTAAATGAGAGGTGTGGCTGCTTCTTGTCCACAAGAATTTGCGACACCCTTTCTGGGGTCATCACATAGTTACCCAAATGCGGACAATAAAATTATTAATCGCTGGTTACTTTCGGAAAATAAACTTTTTAATAAACGTTTTATCGTGAAAATGATGATGAAATTTTTTTTTTAAACATCCATACATCTACACGTATATGCATCATCAGTTACATACATACAGCATCACTAGTAGGAGATTACAAAAGAGCCCTCATCAGTATAGGCTATTCTCCATCAAACTAAGTAAAGAAAGTAAAGACATATACACAACCAGTAACGAGTAGTCCAGAACCATACCAAAAACTCATGGCTCTCAGTAGCCAGATCAAAAACTGACAAGACTCGCTACCCCAGAACTATACTTATAGCTGGTCAAGCTAATGAAAACCATTGGGGAGATCATGATGATCACCCCCACCTCCAGCAGGTGTATCTGGTGAAGATACCTCTGCTCCCTCTCCATCGTCAGAAGAGTTATCATCATCTACTGCAGGAGGGTGAAACTCCAGATCGTCCTCAAAGTGCTCATAAGGGTCCTCCTCAATCTCAAGCTCCTCTGCCACGTCAACAGGAGGTACTGCCGGTGCTACAATCTGAAGAGGCTGAGGCTGAATAGGCTGAGGTGGAACGATGAGTAACCCATGCTCGGCCAGGAACTATAGGTAAAGCCATATCGGAGGTAGAGATACCTCAACAGTCTCCACAACATGCGTCCTCTGCTGCGGTCCTGCCTCTACGGTGCCAACAATCTCTCTAGTAGGGCCATAATAGGTGGCGCTGAGTGCCCCAGGGTTTATCTCCTAGGCACCATCGTGATGTGTTCGATCAAACATAATCGAACGGAGTCTCTAATGTGCTAGTGGCATATCCGGGTCCATCTAATCTCAGACGAAATCGTATATGCACAAGTAGAGAAACCAAAAATAAAACATGCAAGAGTGAGAAAACCAATCATCTGGATTTAACTCGACAACTCCATGCATGACACCACAGATAACACATACACATATACATATTATATAAACATAAGCATTCATATCAAACTAATAGTTTATCACTGGGTTTCATACCCCACACATCATCAGTTGAAAAACTATGCATGAACACTTCAATACATCATCTAACTTTGCACTTAATCTCATGAGATATCCCAACCGTAGTGAGTTGATCAAGCTCAATTGCCACACTAGGCAAACAGGCACGCAGCCATTGACACGCAGCCAAAACCCATTGCACACTGTCCAAACCCGAGGCACAGTGATAACAACGTAAATGGGGTTTCATTGTCCAACCCTGGCACAATGAAGAAAATCGTAGCATGAGACACCTGACGCCACAAGGTACTCACACATAAACCGGGGCACGTCTGCCAAATGCATGCAACAAAACACTTTGTTCTTGACACTTTTCTTTGTGTTCAATCTCCTTTTGCCGAAGCTCAAAATGGCTTACGACTAACCATAGTTTTAAACATCTTTAAAACTTTATTAATAACACAGGACCTCAAAGTCCGAGTGCTCAATCACGACACCCCTAGACCGATGCACCAGTCATGGGTTCGTGGTAATAGAAAACATCTTAAATGTTTTTAACTCAGTAGACACCAAGTCTACAGTAGTCACCAAGTCTACAGGACCTCAAAGTCCAAAGGACCCCAAGTCCATAACACAACACGAACCTTAGTACCCCGACGACTCGGTTACTAAGTTCAAAACCTCTTTAACACAGTTGAGTTCAACTTGTTTTTCGGAAAATCATTTCAAATGGGAAATAAAACTGTAAGTTAAAAATTTAACTTTTTATAAAAGATGGTCACTTGAGGCTCAAAGTTGTTTAAACTACGTACTGCCGCTTCAGGATTTCTTGCCGCCGTTATTTTTTCAAGTTGCCGTCAAATTAGCCATTTAAGCCAAATTTTTGCTTATTTCACTTAAATATTTTTCTAAAATCATTATTAAGTTATTTTTGATATAAAGTAACTTTTTATAATATTCCGGAATTTATTACGTAAAAATCAGCAGTACAAAAATATTTTCATGGTTTCGTCCTCACTGTGACTCATAAATAACTCTTACAGCGATAAATCATTAAAATAATGATATTTTCCAAAACTTTTTATTTTCCCAAATAAATATTTTCCATTAATATTATATTCCAATATTTTACCGTTAAAACATTGAATATAATTTACGAAGCTTTTCAAAGCTTTTATCTGATTAGTTAATTGGGCACTAACCACTGCCAGGCTTCTCAAACAACATCCACCACAATATCACAATAATATTTTCAGGTAGATCATGCATCACAGCATTAAATAAATAATTGCAAATAAACAATTATAAACAGATAACCAAAACAGATAACCAACACAGATAAAAATAAACGACTGAAACACGTAAACAACCACCAACAATTAATTACAGACAACACAAATAGGCATGTAGCCATCGAATAAACCCCTTAGGTAATCCCCTCTTACCTCTCGAAGATTTCTCTGCGGTGTAATACGTAACTTGTCGGAAGTCCAGTTCACGTACACAACGAACTCGCTAAACCTTCATCAACCACAATCAACTAATCACTACTCAAGCAATTAAAATCTCCTAATTCCTTATAATAGGTCACGGCCTCTCTTAGGTTTAGTGGCTAAAAATTTCTAGAATTGCCTAAGTCATTGGATTGATAATCCTAATCACTTAAGATAATGGATTAATGTCCAATCAACAAAGTTAAGAATCAAATCTTCCTAATCACTCCTAATTGGTCACGGTCTAGACTAGGTTTAGTGACAAAAAAATCTAACTTTGCTTAAGTCTTGGATTAATGATCCAAAATCCTTAAGTCTTTGTAATACTTGTTTAACAACAAAGATTAAAACATTAACTTTTAATTTTACCGAAACCCTAATTTCGGCCAAGACCATAGATTATGGCTAGGAATCTTAGTTTGACATAAGAACATAGATTCATCATTAATACATGTTCAATAGATGATTAACTGATTACTTTCATGACAAGAAATTAAGTTCCTACACCTATTTTTTGTCATGGTTCGGCCTAGGCTAGAAACTAGGGAAGGAAAATTTTGTTTGAAACAATCTCTTATATCATGATAGTAGAGATAATAATAAGAACATAGAAAGTGGTTTCACATTTTTAGGATTTTTCTATGATTTACTATGATTTTTCAAAGTTATGAACAACAAAGGGGAATCATATGCAAAAGTCTCTAAAACAAGAAATGAAATGAATGAATAAGAGTTTAGAGATGATGAGGAACATGAATCACCTCTTGGAATGTGAAAATGGGCAAAGAATCACCAAGCTCCTTCACAAATCTAGCTTATGGAGTTTGAGAGAGAAAAGAGAAATGTAGAAGATGGATGAATAGTTTGGAAGAGTGTGGAATGAGCTAGAGCTCTCAAGTTGCCTCTAGAATTTTGTAGAGCAAGCCTCCCATTCATGGTCCTTGCGCCACTTTTGGGCCTAAAAAGCCCAAGCCCAATTATTTTTCACTTAAATCAACTTATGGCAAAATGAAGACATAGGAAATTCAAGACTAGATTTCCTTCATGGAAATGAATTCTTGGACATGAAATTGAGACTTTTGGGTGTAGCCCTTAATGGGTTTGAATGGAAAGAATTTGGCCCACTTCACTTAGTGTATCAAAGAAATTAGTTTAGGGACCAAAATGCAAATAATAGAAAGTTTAGGGATAAAAATGCAATTATTAAAAATTGCTAACATAACCCTAAGCCACATTAAACCTCTCACATGGATGACCTATTCCTAAGAGAATATAGGGTTTGTCCACTTATCGAGTCTCAAAACTCCCGTAATCGGCTCCGTCGTTTACCCGATTGAACATAACGTCCGTAAAACGTATATTATTTCACGTTTTGTGAAATAATTCTAAAAATGCACAATCGTAGGAAATAAAATTAAAACCCTAATTGTTTCGTTCACGAATTAAAATTAGGTCTTCTGATCAGTATAAATATACTGTCAGTGAAATTCGCAGGCCGGGATTCGCCTGACTTTTCAACCTAAATTTTAATCACAACTTTCTACGATCAAGTAGAATAGAGTGATGAACTCCGTTTATTTTAAATAATTTTCTAAAACGTAATTAAACATTTAAACATATTCATATGTATTTCTATTATTTAAAACAGTAAAAAGCAGGGTGTTACAGAATTAACCTTGGTTCCTTAACCATGGTTAAAATTTAACTCAACGTCGGTTAGGTTAAGCTTAGGGGTATTTTGGTCATTGTACTTGAAAATTCAAGATTACTAGCATTTAATACTCATAAATGCTTGGTGACTCATCCTCCATGAGTCATCATGTATGACTCGTTGTCCCGATCTCTTGACGGGTCTCTACAGTTCCGTTTTCGACTCCGTTGGTTTTCCGATTGGGGTTTCCGTCCGTTTTTCGATCGAAAATTTTCAAAATACCCAAACTCGTTGGAAATATGTTTTAAACATAAACCGTTTCGTTTACGAGTCAAAATTAGGTTTCTGATCATTAAAATCTTACTGTCAGTGAATAACACCGACTGTTTTCCGTCCGAACTTTTACCAAAATTCATCCGAATAAACATAATATTTTATTTCTGATCAGAAATTTAGAAATTAGGATTCCTCACGGACATAATATAAAAAATCTACAAATTTTCAGTTTCCAGTCAAATTAGGGTTTTCTACCGGCATAAAATTATACTGTCAGTAAAAACGCAGACCGGGTTCCGTCTGAATTTTCAACCCAAACTTTTACCGTAATCTTCTACCATAAGATAGAGTATGAACACGATTTTATTTTATTCAAAATCACTTTCTAACTCTCAGATTAAAATATAATTAATTATATTTTAACCAGTAAAACAATGTAATTAAAAATCAGGCTGTTACAATTTGAAGGAAACACATTTGACCCATTTGACCCATTTGACTAAAATCGTGTTCCAACTTCCAAAATCTCCAAAAATATCACAACTTCATATTGGAGGAAAATGGAACCAAGAGGTCAACGTGTTTCTCGATCCCTACATGGATCCATCAACTCACACAAAGAACAACTGAAAAAATAAACAATAAGAAGGGCGTAGGTAATGAACCAGCTATGTGAGAAGGTAACCTTGGTGTGTCCAAAAAAATATTCCTTGATTATAATACATGGAAACGATTCCATCACTACTTTCAACATTAATCTCTACGTATCATCTTATGTTCATAAACTATATTGATAAATTTTGTATATATTAATTTATTACTATATACAATGTAATACCTCGTTTTTCGTAAATAAGCTTAATACGTTGAGATTTTTTCTTTTGGATAATGTGGTACCTTTTACTTGATTTTATTATAACGATATAATATGCATGTGTTCTCTCTTCTTCTTTTATTTTTATCGCTCTTACTTGTTATGAATACATGCGGCGTAGAGGGTGTCACATTTAGTGGTATTAGAGCATGTTTGTCCTATTAAGTCGTGGTATGAGTCTGTTACGAGTCTTCTGTGTGCTCCCGTTTGAATTATCTATATTTATTATAGATAATGATGCGTAGTATTAAGAACCTTTAGTTCTTCTTGCTTGGTTGGAGCCTCCGAGTCCGAGGACTCGATCCAAGGTATGTGCCTAATTGGTGGAAGCATACCCGCACCTTTTCAATTAATCAAGGTGATAGAAATTTCGAGGACGGAATTTTTATAAGGGGGTGGAATTGTAACACCCCATTTTTCGTAAATAAGCTTAATACGTTTATATATGTTATATATATGTTTGTATATGCTTGTTATGTTTGTTTTTATGGTTATGTTTCCTTTCCTTATAAACTAGTATTATTTCTTTCCGCGTTGAGAAGTTTTCTTTTGGATAATATGGTACCTTTTACTTGATTTTATTATTATGAAATAATATGCATGTGTTTATTTATTTTATATTTTATTTCAAGTTATGCTTTATAAATACATGCGGGGTATAGAGTGTTACATACAATAATTGTTTTGAAACATTCGTAAAATAAAAATCAATATATATATATATATATATATACATATTAATCAAAAAAATATTTTTAGTATATACTCTAACATACAATGAATATAAAAAGTGATGAATTATTTTTTTTATAAACTTTTTCAAATTGTATATTTTATTTTTAAAATTATAAATTCAACTTTATTTTGTCAAAAAAAAAAAGGCATTGATTAATCTTTAATAACCTTTTTTACTGTATAAATATTAAATGACTAATTATAATTTTTTAAATTTTTTTAGTGACTTATATATCAGTTTAAGCCAATCATTAATCAACATTAAAAATTGTGTAAGGTTTAACTTATGATTATATTTGGGATTTGATATTGTTTTGATAATCTTCAAAAGGGTTGAGCGTAAATTTATATATGGTATAATATGTATAGCTAGTATCTAATATCTATGGAAGAGCTAGACTGTTTGCAAATAATAGTTTTTTTGGGGTGATCTTAAAGAAAATTTAAAAGAAAATACAGATCATAACTTTAGAGGCGTTAGGCCGCAACTTCCCCATGCTTTAAAGTACAACAAATAGTGTGTTCACCCTTGATTATTTGAAATGGATTGAGATTTCAATGCACTTTAATTAATCAAAGGTGAATATATCATTACTCTATATTTACACTTTTTGCTCACTTTAGAGAAGCTTTATCCTCATAAAATGTTATGCTAATTAAATGATGAAATATCTGTCCTTTTTTCAATTTTTAAGGTCTATGCTATAAACATTAAGCTTTTTATATTCTAGGTTCTTATGTAACAACTTTATGGCACAAAAATGGGAACATCCAAAAAAAATATTATGCCATGATGTCTCGGCGGCATAATTTGAAGCAACATTACAAAGTCACTGAGGAAGGATATGCAAATCAAGAATGTGAGAGAAAATATTTCATGAATGCAACTTCTGGACAATCATTCGAATATGAACCCCAAGCCCCAAATCCATAAAGCGGTTGGGGCTCTACCAAAGATGCCTTAGATGTTTTCTACAAGTTTTGCAGGCCATATTCAACATTTGGCACAGTTAAGTTAAAGTTTTCCTAGAATAAATCTTGTAACTAACTTTCAATTAATTGTTATAGTCAATTTAATTCATTTGTATGAACATTCATTTTAAGATATATATTTTAAAGGAAATAACTTTGTGTGTGTAGGTAATTGGAGCAACTTTTAAGTCTCTCATTGCAGTGGAGAAATTGTCTGATTTATTATCTCTAGCAGTTTTTATTGGCTGGTTGCAGGTGATATTTTAATATATGTTGGTTGTTTATAAATTGAGTGAAAAGAAACTTTATCTAGTAATGTTCCTAGCATTTTTTTCAATAAGTAAAGATTTTATTGGCAGGATCTAGCTTTAGAACCACAATGCTTATCAACCCCCGCCAGAAAACTAAACATCCCTACTTTACACCACTCTATGAATCATATCAGGACATTCACCTAGCACAACCCAAATTTCTTAGACTATTCTCCCTCTTAAAGAGAAACATAGGAGCAACAGTGGGCTAAAGACTTTTGATATAAGGATCCAATATACCTAGATCCACTCCCGCTCCCCCATCAGGCCGAACCATGGCTTTGATACCACTTGTTGGGGAGTCCGGGGAGCACCGGGAGCAACAATGGGCTAATGACCAGGACCACCAAGAGACCATGACATCACATCTCCACCCAAAACCTTAAGGCATTAGGTATATGGGTCACCTCTCTCATATATCCTTCATTTAGCTCATTCCTAGCTAATGTGATACTTAACCACTCACACTTGAATTCCAACAATATACATATATATATTACAGCATAAGCATTTGCCCTCCTGTAGGTTCTCCATCAGATCCTCAAGAGTCATTCTACAAACATAAGGAAGCATCTATGGTGCACCACCCTCCAGAGTGGAGCAGTGGTGCACCACCCACATGTCACTATATGCACCAATAGAATTACCATGTGTCAGTTTGACTTTTCAAACTTACATGTAGTCAAAAGTAAAAATGCCCCACATGACTAAATGATTGGTCAAGGAGCTGCCATGTGGGTGGTGCACCACTGCACCATTATGGTGGGTGGTGCACCATAGACTCACCCCATAAGGAAGCATCTATCTCTTGCAATTTAGTCAAGGTCTATCGCCTTTGTATCACCCTTCACAAGTGCTGGAACAGTGATCTAGAGCCTCTGCAATGTCCTGTAAACTTTATATTAGCATCTTTTAACAGAATATCTACCTCCATCTACACCTGTTATACAGAGCTCATCATCGTGATCCATGACAGGTATCACTCCTGTGACTTAGTCAAGCCCAACAACATCTGTAAATAAAAATAACATCAAAGCATAACAGAATCAATGAAATATAAGCTAACTCCACATGACAAACATGTGACACTTTCCAGAATATTTAGACTAAAGCCACTCAGACCTTATTCCCTTCCAACATCCACATTATCCACCATCCTTCCATTTCTGACCCTTCCTTTGCTATTAATGTTCCTAGCTATTTACTATATATCCTTTGGCCGCTTAAAATGCCAACTTTCTTTAATATTTCAAAACTAGTATTGATACCCTACAATGCATGGGATATTCATGAGGTACGAGTAATATTATTTATAATTTATATTTTTAAAATTTGAAATGTACGCATAACAAATGGATTAACGACTTTATGTATGAGTTTTATTTGAAGTAGAAAATATATATAAAAATTGAGTTACGTGTATCAAATCAATCAGTTTGACAAAAAGACAACATTTGGCACATATGTATACTTGGGAAAATGGTGATCAACCGTAATATTAATAAATTAAAATGTTGAATCATAATGTTAAATTATTTGATTTAATTTACTATTACAAAATGCCGAATTGCTATTTTATATAACGTGTTTCCCCTTACAAATGTTTAGTGCTATTTTATGTAACTTTATTAATACTATTGAGTTTTCTATTCCAGGTTATGGTAGTTTCCCTCTGTATTGCCATTTTTGATAATGGATTGAATCAATTATATGATGTTGAACTAGACAAGGTATGAAACTTCATAATAGATAAACAGTCCAGATAGGCAATACATATTTTACTTGTTTATTTGTCGTCTTTTGGAATCTGGATTTTCTTGTATAGAAAGATGATGGTACAAGAATTGTCTAACTTATCAATGAAGTCAATAAAGAGGATATTTAGGTGCTCCCATATATACTCTAAGTGAATACAAGCACATCTTGAGCAGTTTATTTGATTTTGGCCACCAAACTCTGGTTTAATATACGTAAAATTTTCAAGCATCCTCATCAATTACTCTAGCTTGTGATAAGTTCATACATTACACACTTTGCCTATGGATTGTCTTACTATTGATATATGCCAAATGTTTTATTGTAGATAAACAAGCCATATCTTCCGACCAACACCTTACTTTTATATATAAAGATATGCTTACAAGCACATCTTGAATTTGATTTTGGCCATCAAACCCTGGTTTAATACGTAAATTTATCAAGTGTCCTCAGCAATTACTCTAGCCTGTGATAATGTCACAAAAAGATGAAACCTTTTATCCCATTTTCGTTTTTTATCATAGTTACATTGTATATGGGTTTGGGTACCCTTGTACTCAAGTTAATACAAGTTTTGCTTATCAAAAAATAAAATAAAATGAAACCTTTTAGGCCTTACACACTTTGCCGATGGATTGTCTTATTGTTGATATGTCCTAATTTAATGTTTTATTGTAGATAAACAAGTCAGACCTTCCATTGGCATCTGGGAAATTGTCCTTCAGAAATGGTGTCATTATTACTGCATCATCTTTAATTCTGGTATGACATCTATAATTATAATTTTTAGTCATTTGGATGTGCATAATGGGGCTTGATTTTCTCTTGTCTATAACTTGTTTCTGATGGATACAAAGATTCCGGAGGAAGAAAAAGATCTTTAGGCTTATATGCCTTGCGTAAAATATTGCGATGGCTCTGGCTAACAATCTTAATTGCCTTCTTCTGCTCATCCACGACCTTATCCTCTCGTATTCCCCTGTCTCTGACTCGCTCCTACCTACTCCTATTCCCTACATATACTTCCTCTTTGATTGCTGACACCAATTAACTTCCAAGTAACTTCCTTAAGGATCATCAATTACTCAGTGTAAAATTGGACATATGAATAATTGATTATGTTTTGTTTCTTTAATTTTCTTAATATATGTGCTTCAAAAAAAAATTCTCTTAATATATGTAGTAAAATTTTAAACTTAGTGATAAAAAATTTATAGTCATCTTATGTGTGACTTATGATAAAAATCAAATATTTTTTAATGATGTGACAATTTTAATTGATTGACAATATAAATGTTTTTACACTGATATACTTTTTTGTTTATATCCTCTTGTCTATGAGCGATCTTGCCATTCTCTAGCCATCAATTTTGTTTTCTTTGTTTTGAGACTTGAGACTCGAGTTGATCTTAAGGAAAATCTAGGATACTTTTGGTGTTTCTATAACAGTTATCAAAGTTTCACTCGATCTTCTTGATTTTATTAACAAAATAATGCCATTATCCATTGAAAATTTAGATGAGATGTTTATGTTATTGCATGATTGAAAACATGGCTCCAATGTAGGACAATAAATTATTGCAACATGGTATGAGTGTTGAATAATTTATGACATATATAGTATGATGGCAGTCACTTTTTGTGATGTGCTTTTTCCAATGATATATTGTTCAAAATAACATTTATTTTATTTTGGGAAATACTGACCAATATTGGGCATTGCTTTAGGAATCATATATAACTTATATCGAAAAATATGTTATGTTCAATACATTAAAAGTTTAAAATTTATGATTTTCAATAAAATATTTCTATTTCTTGATTCCTTAACCAGTACTGGCCTCATGAAACGTTAACAAGACCATTTTATTTTTACTAAACAGAAGATAAACTTGCTCTTGAGAAGGTAGAATATCGAGGCTTATGATTTTATTCTTTTTTACAGGGTTTGGGATTTGCGTGGATTGTTGGTTCATGGCCATTGTTTTGGACTCTTTTAGTTAATTCTATGCTTGCCGCTGCTTATTCGGTTGATGTAAGTTTATTCGAATTGCAATTAATTTTTTTTACCATCATCAAAAGTTGTGTGCTGTCATAAGTGAGTCACATGATTGGAATGTTTGAAATTAGTAAGTTAAATATTCTAGTTTTTGGTATCATAATTATATTAATCATTAATATTAGGCTTAATTACACTTTTAGTCCCCGTATTTTAGTGTTTGGGCGATTTCGGTCACTAAATCGATCGCTAAATGGTTTAACGACCACCAAACGGTTTAACGACTAGGCAATCTGCTACCATGTTTGGTTGTCACTAAATCGGTGGGTAAATGGTTTAGAGGCCGCATTTCCATATTTAGCAACCATGTTTGGTGGTTGCCAAATACTTTTTTTGCAGTGTTATTGAAAAATGGATAGCAAGACCATTATATTATTTATTTGGTACATAAAAACCTTTTTGTTTCACCCAGGAGTGCCCTGAGGTTCGTTAAGGAGCATTCATTGCCCTTAATTAAATGTTTATTAATAACTTAAGAAAAAATAAGTGATTTTTTTTAAATACATTCAATATTTTGTTTTTGGTTTTTTATTCTTTAATTAACAAGTACTCTTGCAAAATTTATTAGCAAAATCCTTTGTTAAAATTTGCTTGGAATATTTTGACAATATTTATTTATAAAAGTTAAATAAATTTAATTAAACGTACATGTACTCTATATTTGTCTATTGAATTTAAAACATAGAGTAAAATATGAATTTCGAAAAAAAAAATGTTTTATTCTATGGATAAAATAACTTGTTATTTGTATTTAGGTACCATTAATGTGTACTTCTCCTAATTTTCCATTAATGTGTACACATAATTTGCCATTAATGTGTACTTCTCCTAATTTTCCTTTTAGGAGGAAAATTATGTACTACCTCTAGTCCTTAATATAAGAAACAAAATCCTAAAATACACAGGCCAAGGAAATGCATTGAAATGAGCTAATTGTAATTAATATTTATGTAAATTTCCAAAAATACCCCTTCTAATTAATGAACAAACTCACTTGTATGGAAAGTTGATATATCTCGTAAATATAAATCTTATTATAAATGAGAGTAATATTGGAAATTAGTATTTAATATGTGTGAAAATTAATGCATGTTTTTATATTTTGGATAAAAAAAAAGTACTCATTTGTTTGTTATATTAACGACCGGAGGTAGTATGTTAGAGTGGAGTTCAAGAGTTGAATTATGTGAAAGTAGAGGGAGAGGGAGCCTTTTCTAACACAAGTTTATGTATAAAATATTAAAATGATAAAGTAAAAATGTATTATTTTTAATAATTTAGTAAACACACTGGCTCAAACTTTGAAATACTACTCATATTTGGAAAATTTATTTGATGATGGCTACACACATTTTTTTTTTTTTGATAAGCAAAAGAATTTTATTGAAATGGTGTCTACACTGTTGATTGTTGTTATAACTTCATTATTTTTGAAAATTTTCAGTTGCCCTTGTTGAGATGGAAGAAATATCCAGTTCTTACAATGATTAACTTTGTAGCTGATGTGGCTGTAACAAGGTCACTCGGATTTTTTCTTCACTTGCAGGTTTTTATCATTCTGAATTGTACTCTTTATTAAGGATGTACATATTGTTGGGGGATGTGCATGCACATAGCTTTTCTACAAATTAGGTTGACCTAGTTGAGTTTATGATAAACTATTTAAAACTACCAAACAAGTTTGTTCACTGCTTTGAGTATTATAACGAGAAAGAGTCAAAAGAAAAAATAAGCACGAGGCATATTTAGTTAATAATAGTATAGCTATTGACCTACATTTCTAATTTAAATATTATAATTAATAGTTTTTGATTTTATTGACAGAGTCATAAATTTTTTTTGATAAAAAAAAAGTGTATTAATAAAAGAGTATGAGAGATACCCTCACCTGTATACAGAGCCAAAAGAACATAGGAAAGAAAGTGAAAGGAAAGAAAGTGAGTAGAAAATGAGAAGATTAATTAGTTGTTTGGTTGAAGAGAAAATAAGAGGAAAAAAAATTAAAATTTTTCTCTCCCTTTGTTTGGTTGAGTAGAACTGAAAGGGAAAGAAAAAAAATTACATGTATAAAATGACCAAAATACCCTTATATCATAATTAAAAAAAAAGAAGCTTGTTTTTGGTCTTTTTCACGTTAGAGCCCAATTCTTTCAGTCTGTTGTGCCTTAGTTTATGTGTGGGTCCCACGTTTTTTTCTCTCCCCTCCCCTATTTCTATAGAAACCAAACGAGGGAAAGTATCTTGGTTTATGTGTTTTCTATCCCATCCTTTTCATTCCCCTCACTTTCAACCGTTTCAAACACTGTGTTAGTCAAAAGGAGGAGGATAGATAGCCGCCTTCAAGCAAAACATAGGAGAGGAGACATCAAATCTTCATCCTCTACAACACCCACACATGTACTGGAAAAGGATGATTAACTGCCTCTGCACCTTAAAGAAACATATAAACTAGCAAGAACAGTAGTTGCTGAGAAATTTTTTTTTAATAAGCAAAAGAAATTTATTAAAAAGAGTAGAAGGAGTACTCTAACCCATATACAATGATAAGAAAAGCAAGTAGCATGCAAAAGCATCACAAAAAGGAAAGTCATCCCAACTATATTGACGCCATAAAACTCAGCAATCTTTTGCAGCACACTGCCAAAAAGAAAAAAAGAGAGCTAACTCTGAAAACCAGCTAAACCAAAAAACCAAGAATAGCTGGAAAAAGTCTACAAAACTGACACATCACCAGGGGTGGATGCACGTCTGAGTGAGGGTGTGCATCTTATATCCACTTTTTTTGCCCCCCAATAGTAAAAAAATTTGCACCCATGCCTGTTTCTCTTTCAGCCATATCTCAAATAGCACAGCACCGTGGTCAGTGGTGGATTCGTGCCCACATGTACCCCTCCGCGATCTGGTCTGTGTTCTCTGCGCACCACCCTTTTGTTCGGTGATAGTGGTGAAGAGAAAGGTGAAGAACAAGTGAAAAGTAGTATAGAGTAAATGCTTGGCAGAGAGAGAGATGTTTCAATTCAAATGACACGGTGGGACATGGACTACTTGGAAATGTGGAGGATTAAGTTCTAGTTAATGATTATTTGGTGTCCAAAATATTTCTTTGCATTTCTGGTAGTCAGTAGTCACACAACCAGGGAGTCACAGTTTTCTTTTATTTGGTCTTTATTTTTTAATTTTTTAATTTTATTACATGAAAGGCTGATGGCAGCTTCCATTCGTGGGCCAAAGGTAGGGCTGGATAAGTCTGGGCTCATATGAAATGAAGAATGAATTTTTTGCAGGCTCATGGCCCATTGTTTGCAGCATAAATGTTAACAACAACAACAACAATAATAATAATAATAATAAATCGAGTCAACCGATCCAACTAGTGATTCATTTGTTTGACTAATAAGCCATTGACCTAGTAACCTGACCGAGCCATTGGTCGGTCCGAGTTTTA
Organism: Echinosophora koreensis; assembly: GCA_035048595.1. NCBI lineage: Eukaryota > Viridiplantae > Streptophyta > Magnoliopsida > Fabales > Fabaceae > Echinosophora > Echinosophora koreensis. The sequence goes on from JAPCYP010000004.1 coordinate 7,700,428, forward strand.
TAACATTGGTTTCAACTATTTTACGTTTTAATGTTCCGATTATAATTTATGGATTAATATTTAACAAATTATATTTAAAATTGTTGCTTATATTTAAATAATAAATAGATTTATTATATTTATTATTAATTATTTTGAAAATATATTGCCCTCACTGACCTAGGGTCCTGGATCCGCCACTGCACATCACAATAATAACCCAAAAGGCCAAAATTTCCAAACCAAGCAGCTCCCACAAAAGAACATCACAAAAGAACATCCAAATATATAATACGTGCAGCAGCCAAATCACCTAGCAGCCAAATCACCTAGCAACCTTGAGATAGCATAATAACCGAAAACCAAGTGCACAAAATATAGGTGCAGAAACAAACAAAGTCCAAATGAGAGCAAGAGCAAAGGACTTTGTGTTAATGCAAGAAAGGCATTCGGACAATTGGAATTACAGCACCAGAAACAAAACAGAATTGAGGACAAAAGAGATATGAAAGTCAACATCTCATACATTCTAATGGATTAATGCACCAATCAGAAAAACACCTTGTTGAGCCTTTTCCCCCTTATTAATAAACCAACTCCAAGATAAAACCTTAATCTGATCAAGCAATGCAGTCAAATCAAAAGTAGCACCCAGAAAGATGATTCTATTGCGCAACAACCACATACACCAACAAACTGTATGCCAAATTAAAGATTTAAACTTACGAGTATTTTTTCCTCTATAAAATTGCCTGTGATGAGCCAAATGTTGTGAAGCTGAATTTGAAAGTACCACTGAAAAACCCATCCAACCATAAATAAGAGACCAAACTTTATAAGATAAATGACATGAAAAGAACAAATGGCTACTATCTTCAGGATGAGAGAAACAAAAAATGCAGCAAATGCCATGTGCAACAGAGACATCCCCACAACGATTAATGCTGAGAAAGTAACGTCCAAGAAAACCAACAAAAGAACTCCAACCAACAGAACCCGCATCATATAAAAGGCAGAACCGCAGGTGACCAAAAAGAAGACCTCACAAGTCTGATTCATAACCACACCATATAATTCCACTCTAAGAGAGACATATCACACATTCACACCCTCTCCAGTTTTCACTCAATTGTCTCACTCCCTCACCAAAAGCTAACTCACGAATGTTTCACCCTCACTCTTCCACACCAATAGGAACAACCTACAAACAGGACTTCAAACAAGCCAGAGGTGTCATACAACAATCAGAGAATTAAGGAGCATTTGCCCCTATCCACTATCAAGTCTCTTGTGTTATAATGTATACGGGTTCTGATTGCCTCTTGCGCGCGCTCGCGCGCGCGCGCACACATATATATATATATATATATACTTTTGTCTTTTCAAAAAAAAAAAAAACTCAAAACCAGCCAGTTCCATGATCTAACTTAATAAGATCCAATATTTGAATCAAATCAAAATTTGCATGATTGAAGATGATGTTATTTCGCAGTAGCCAAATAGACCATATTACATAAAACCAAACAATTAGCCACAGCTGCTGATACCTACCACCCTTTACAATTTCTGTGTTTAATGAAATGAGATTTGCTATATTCGAAGCTCACAAACTCTAAACCTGCTCAACCATATATTGATTGCCAAATTTGAGAAGGCATAGCACAAGAAAATTGTCTTCTCCATTAAAAGTTCCAAGACCATTGTACTCCTTCCCATTTTCCGTACTCAACCACCATTACATTTATGTTTTCAGAGATTAAATACAATCTAGGAAACTTGCTTCTGAGTGATTCACCTCCAATCCATACATCATATTCATTCCAAAAATCCACCCTGCTACCATCACCAATTTGCCTGCATAAACCAACTTTGAACCACCCCGAAGGCCAATCTTTTACTGTTTCAGTTGTACACATGTCCCTCCACTAAACTGAAGACTCGGCAGCAGATCTTGGTGATGAACATGAGCCTTGATTACCACAACCATATCTGAATTTCAGAACTTCAAAGCGTAGGGCATTCCCATTATTGACAGAGTCATATAATAGATTTTGAGATGTGTCAATATTTTCCCAACGGAACCGATCATTTAACAGGTAAAGAAAGAATGAAGGTGTGTGTAAATATATATAGGAGAGGTTTGCTTTTAAATAGGAGTGGCAAAATGATCCATTTGTCCATCATCCATCCAGTCCATCCAAAAGTAAATCCATCCAATCCATCCATTAAAAAAGAAAATAATTTAATGGATTGGATCAAGCTGGACCATTTATTTTAAGGATGGTTAATGATCCATCCATTATTTTTCTAAATCCGTTGGATCACATGATGAAACAAAAAAAAAACCATTGGATTAAATCATAACTTTCAGAAAGTTGAGGACGTTGTGTGAGTTTTAAGCAGAGAAATTCCATGAGCACACCGTTCTGGACAATTTTCTCATTGAGCTGGAATTTAAAACAATGATAATGAAAAGAGTTAAATTTCTTACGTGCTGTTGTTACTTACCTAGACCTGATGCCCCAAAGTTAATAATTAAAAGATAGATTGAATCGTGCAGCAAAAAAAAAACAAGGATCATTAATAATTAAAAAGAAATCACAGTAAAATATAACATTACCAACATCGTAAAGAGAGAGGGAGAGAGGGAGGGAGGGAGGATATTTTAAAGGTTAGGTTATTTAATTTTAAAAGATATTTTTATGAATGGATGAGAGAGTAATTAATTTGAAATAGTTATAACAATCATTTAATTTTTTATAATAATTTTTATGGATGGATTGGATATCCATCCGTGAAAAAAGTGTTAATGGATGGATTGAATGGTTTTTATTAAGTGGATCATGGATGGATTGGATTTTTTTTAATGAACTTTTAATGGATTTAAATGGATTAATGGATTGTTTTCAATCCATCCATTATAATCCGAATAAAAATTTATCCAATCAATCCATTTGCCACCCCTACTTTTAAATATAGGAAAATAAATTCTCCCTCCGATCCTTAATATAAGAAACAAAACCCTAAAACACACAGGCTAAGGAAATGCATTGAAATGTACTAATTGTAATTAATATTCATATAAATTTCCAAAAATACCCCTTCTAATTAATGAACAAACTCACTTGTATGGAAAGTTGATATATCTCGTAAATATAAATCATATTATAAATGAGGGCAATATTGGAAATTAGCATTTAATATGTGTGAAAATTGATGTATGTTTATTATATTTTGGACAAAAAAAAAGTACTCATTTATTTCTTATATTAAGAATCGGAGGGGGTAACTTACAAAGAATGTATAAGACTTTCTTGTCGAGGCAAGTTATTGGGACGTATAAATACTTGTATTGGGAAATGATCGTCACAGGTAAGAGAATGAATGAAAAGAAATTACAATGTTGTAGTGGAACGTTTGTAATTTTGTCCTAAAAAGTTGCATGGACAAGGGTTTACAATTTTATCCATATATAAAAGCTGCATTGGCACAAGGGCTGCAACTTTGTTTTGAAAGATGCAATGAAGAAGATAAAAAATTTATCCGCATAAAATTGTATTAACATTCATAATGTATTTGATTCCTTCATTTTAGGCTAAATCATGTTAAATATGTACGTCATTCATATAATACCCTTAATTACTGGTATTTGTGTAAGTATATATATAAAACATGAGGCATTCCCCAACAAATAGTAGTGTTTGTTGTGATGATAACATGCATGGTGTCTTACAGATTCATCTTTAGTTTCCTATCTTGTAAACCTACCTTCCAAGGAAAGACGTTTTCTATTTGCTAATACATAGTAAAATGTCCAGACCCGTGTGTTCAACAGGCCAGCAACCTTTCCAAGGCCACTGATTTTTTGTATGGCAATCAAGAGTGTTTTTGTTATAGTTTTTTCATTGTTCAAGGTACAAATTTCTAATTTCTTAAAATAAGAATTTGTTTTTTAACATCAAAGTTCTGGTTAGATATGTACATTTGATCAAAAATCTTTTGCTGGATTTTATATAGGATATACCTGACATGGAAGGAGATGAAAAATTTGGTATCCAATCTGTGTCGTTACGTCTGGGTCCGAAACGAGTATGTTCCTATCATTCGATATATAGCTCAATAGTTGTACTCTGATATACTCATGATCGTATCTAATTAATCTTTGCTAGGTATTTTGGATTTGTGTTTCACTTCTTGAAATGGCTTATGGAGTCACCATTTTGATGGGAGCAACATCTCCTTTCCTTTGGAGCAAAATTGTTACGGTAATGTGCAATTTTTACTTGTATAGGTTGCGATTATATGTGTCAAGATCCTTCTTCCTCTTTAAATAGTTGCAATTTTAGTGTCAGGGTATAGGAGTATGATTTTATTTAACATAATTTGTGGAATAGTGATTTCCAATAAAAGCTGATATGTTATCCTATATAACATAAGTCTGTATGTCTTCGTATGAAAGCAATATCTCAGGTAACATTAGACTGTCATGACTTTATATTTGTATTCTCATGATATTAGTGTTTAAGGTGAAATGACTCTCCTTCATGGAGGCATTATTTTAGAAGAAAGCTCTGGTTGCTTCATAAATATTCATATTACTGGTTCTATCATTTCTGATATCAACTGGATACAGACTTGTTTGGCTTGAAATTTATTGTCACATTCAATGTTGTTACAGGTTCTGGGACATGCCATTCTTGCTTCAGTTCTCTGGTATCGTGCCAAATCTGTAGATGTAAAGAGCGATGTTGCCTTAAAATCGTTCTATATGTTTATCTGGAAGGTAATCACCTTATAAACTATTTATCATTAATTAAAAAAAATTGATTTTTTTAGATTAATATACATTTGCTTAATAAAGAACATTTTGCAATAAAAAATGATTATTCAAAAGAAATAGCTATTGGATTACTTTTCCTTTGTGTTGAGAAGAACTGATTTGTTTCTAATTTCTAATGATTTCCAATCGACAACACTAGAGTACATTATTTACCATGAAATTCATTTTGAAAAGAAATATTTCTATGTTGAATTATTGTGTCCTTATAATTTATAAAACATGCTATTCTTGTAAGCGTATGAATATATATTTTGCTTATAAAAAAAATTTCTTATCGTAACCGTATTTATAGTTTTCATTGGTTGCAACATTGTTGGAAGGGATCAACTCAGTTCCTTTACCAAAATTTCCACTTCTTAGCAATGAACCTGCAGCTCAAGCCAATTAATCTTCTGCACAAAAGTTTGGGAGCTACCACCTAAACAAAAATACAAGGGAATATCTTCATACCCCAGCATCTTATATTACACTATCACTACACTCTTCTAACCCGCATCACTTGCGCTAAAGCATCTGAGTGTCATTGCAGACACCCTCATGATAGAATAGTTCAGTTAGTTAGAGCATATCACTTAAAACCACAAGGCCGGAGGTTCAAGTCCTCTTTCTAGTACCAAGAAGGATATATAACCATTGAAGCTGCTCGAGCTCCAACAAGCAGAAGATTTAGCCATCTACCCAGGAGTCCAGCGGACCTTCTCCGGATTCACCTTAGAACTTTGGTGCCGTCTGTGAGAATGATAAAATTGTATTCCTACCAAGGTTTCAAATCTAGGTCCTAAACCAAAATATGGGTCGCGATGTGTTGGTTTTGGCAGTCATCTTAAACCGCATCGGGACTGCAATTGCAGCCGCATCGGCCGTATTTTCCCGTAATATCCGCGACGCAACACAACCACGATTTAAAACCTTGATTCCTACCCACCATATGGTCAGCAGTAGAAGATTAGTTGCTTCCGAAGGACGAAGAGAGACGGTCGATGGGGCAGAAGCAACTCGACATTCCGAAAAAGAAGACAGGAGACATCTCATTGACTCTCACGTTCTTTTAGCCCATTTAGGAGGTTACGCTTTACCATAAGGGTGCGCTACAAAAGGCATAACCCCCTCCAACCCCGGAGGCACACTATGATCTCTTGCAGTGAAGCATAAGGCAAGAGTATGTCTTCATAGAGCAAGGGTAGAGACCTTCTCAGTTGTGACGAGCAACAACAACAACCGCTAGCGGCTCTTCAATCCAGGAATCTATGCACAAGGGAATCAAGAGTACAACTTGGCCATACTGAAAGGGACACACGAGCGGGAACACCATAAAAGTGCTCAATGGACGAACAACGTCCTTACTTACACCTTCCAATGCGCACCATCCGCCCCCCTTGTCGCCCCCACCTACCCTTCAACGTCCTTTCTCAGAAGAAATTAAGGCTATACATGTCCCACACAAACTCGAAAAGCCCTCCAATGTCGAAATGTATAACGAATCAACAGACCCAGAAGAGCACATAGATACATTCATCACGGGCATGCTCTTCCATGGTATACATGATTATTTGATTTACTTTCCACCCACTTTGAAAGAAAAAAAAAAGGCCCTCCGTTGGTTCCCCTACATGCCCACCAATTCCATCTCGTGTTGGATGGACTTGGAGACCAAATTCCTAGTATACTAGCTTCACCACTAGAAAGCAACAATTACGATCCTCTCATAGCCTCGCTCAAGTCCAACAAGGTGAAACTGAAAGTGTATGAGATTAGTTGCACCGGTTCAATCAAGTGGCCCTCCAAGTGTAGAATTCGAGTCCGAATGTTGCCCTTTGTAACGTCCCTGGCTGCTTTATGGATTGATTACTGTCCCCATAAACCAACATGAGTCTTTTCAGCGTGCTTTGTCCTCACTCATACGCTTCCTGTGAAAACTTCCCAGGATCCCAGGATTGCTCCAAGTCCAGCATTCTTATCTGTGGTGGAATTCTTAAGTGATGGGCTCCTGAAAAGAAGATGCATCTTGTTGGTATAGGTAGTACCAATCAATTCATATAAGTCATCCTCAACTGTATAGTCTCATACCAACACAGTCTCAGTATCCCTCTCATTCCGGTGTGTAGTCGGTTCATTCATATGTCCCTCCATCTAGAAGTCTGCCAGGAGCCGCTCTTTATCCGTGCCTTCTTGCACCGACGACCACTCCCCGCCCTTGTCGATCCCGGGTGTCACATGCCCACCAGCTTCAGCTTGGTTTGTCCCCCAACCACACCGTACTGGGAGAGGTGTCGCTCTGATACCATTTGTAACGTCTCTGACTGCTTTATGAATTGACGACTGTCCCCACAAACCTATACAAGTCTTTTCAGCGTGTTTTGTCCTCACTCACACGCTTCCTGGGAAGTTTTCCCAAGAGGTCACCCATCCCAGACTTGTCCCAAGTCAAGCACGCTTAACTGTGGAGTTCTTAAGTGATGGGCTCCTGAAAAGAAGATGCATCTTGTTAGTATAGTTAGTACCAATCAATTCATATAAGCCATCATCAACTGTATAGTCTCATACCTACACAATCTCAGGATCCCTCTCATTTCGGTGTGTAATCGGTTCATTCATGTATCTCTCCACCTAAAAGCCTACCAGGAGCCGCTCCTTGTCCGTGCCTTCTTGCACCGGCGACCACTCCCCGCCCTCGTCGGCCTTGGGTGTCACACCCTTCACCTCTTGGTGGCGGGATTACAGCCAGGAGCGGTCACCAATTCTCTAGCCAAAGGAAAGCCGGAGCACATGGACAACCCAAGAGAGTCAGAGCCCAGAAGTATATTTAATCTTAAGGAGTTGACAAAGGCCCATGTGCAACCAAGCGAACCCGAGCAAACCAAGAAGGAACTCCCACAGGCCACAACCACCGAAGGGACCCAAAGGATGGTTCGATTTTTACAACCCGCTCAATATCCCTGGTTCCGAATACTTCAAGAAGTGATGCACACGGAGTTCACTGATATGCACGATGTGACTTTCATGCAAGTTTTGGGCATAACACCGAAGAATATGTATAGCTACAAGACGCCATTGAGAGATGGCGTCTACCTAGGAGTCCAGCGGACCTTCTCCAAGTTCACCTTAAAACAATAGTAAAGAAAAGATGGCATTCTTACACAGTTATCTATCTATTTTTTCTTGTAAAAAATCAACATTATCCAAAGCTAGCGCTAGGCATACCTTGGACATGAATGATTGTCAATTTATCTTGTTGTTGATGACATTTTTCTTATTGCAGCTTCATGTGTCAGAGTATTTCCTCGTACCTTTGTTTAGATGAGGATGTGGTTGTGTTGCTGACGTAAGAAGTGGTGCTGCCTTTGTCTCATGCCAGCCTTATATCTATACTATTAGTTTAAATCGATAAATATTAAATAAAGAATTACTTATGTAATGTTTGAGTTTGGATTTATTAGTTTTTGGCATAAGTTTGGTGTGTTTAATACTTTCTTAAAAGTTTATATGATGGGAAAATTGTTGAGTATAGAGTTAGTAATTATTAAAAACATAATCCATTATCATTTAATTTATATTTTACATTTTAAGCTAAATTAAGTTTTAGAGAATCCATATTTGAGTTTTTTATATGACAATTTGTTTTTCAGATAACACTGGATACAACATGGTGCACGTTAGCTTTTATAAAATGTTTGGTTAAGTATTATAAATATTTGATTTCTTCTAAAAAAAAGAATAATTATTTAACATTCAATGTATAACATTATGATTTGACTCCTTTAAAATGAATTATTACTTTAAAGAGAAAAAGTCAAAAGCGAGTGATTTTAACCCTAAAATCAATTGTTGATTTATGATAAAATACATTCACATGCATAATAAAATATGGATTTGATGTAAGTCATTTCCTTGATTTTCTTATATATTGTTTTAGATCCCTCAATTTCCCTCTAATCGGGTGCTTACAGGCTAGGTCGGGTTACAACTTACAATTGTTAACCTTACCTTGATTGATGTTTTGATTTATTTATTTATTTATTTATTTTTATTTTTTTGAAATCGAACCTATCCTAATCATGACCGGATTTGGAGGCTAACTCAAAATTTAGACCAAATATAAAAATTTGGATATTATGCATGTATAAATCATAAAATTATAGAAGTAGGAAATTAAAATTAAAATATTTTTTAATATATTTTTCAAACAAATTTTATCGATAAAAAAATTAATATTATCATAACGTACCTACAGAACTATTTTCAGTCAAGATATTTTATTCATTCTTAATTTTAAAAGAAATTTTTTTTTTGACTAATAATTTAAAAAGAATTTGATGTCTTCCAATATTATGAATGCCAAACTAGGCCACTAAAAAGGTTGATTAGAATTTAGAACGAGTCCAAAGTCCAAACAGACCCAGTCAAAAAAAAAAAAAAAGATAGTATGTCCAAACAGACACCAGCTCCAATTCTCAATAGTCAAAACCTTTTGGTCAACAATTTAGAGAAATAAATTATAAAAGCGCGGAAACCAAAGCCAAAACCAAAAAATGCAGAATAAAGCCAGTTAAACAAATATATAAATTATATAGGGTTTTTCTATCATCTATAATTTTACATGGGTTAAGAAATTTAAAAATAGCAACTATTTATTGAAAAACTAAGCATTTCAATTTTGAAAATATAAAATATATAAATTCCCATATAAATTTACTCTTTTGGGTTTCTTAAACTGTGTAAAATTGCACATGATAAAAAAAACGAATTATAAACTAATGATCCCTTCGCCCTTACCTTAATATAAGAAACAAATGAATTTTTTTTTTGCCCAAAATATAAGAAACATGCATCAATTTTTACATATATTAAATGTTAATTTTCAATATTACCCTCATTTATAATAGGATTTATATTTACGAGATATATCAATTTTCCATACAAGTGAGTTTATTCATTAATTAGAAGGGGTATTTTTGGAAATTTATATAAATATTAATTAAAATTAGCTCATTTCAATATATTTTCTTGATCTGTGTGTTTTAGGGTTTTGTTTTTTATATTAAGGACCAGAGAGAGTAAAAAGAGAGACATATCATCATCCGTTAAAAAATTCACAGCATAACTCTTTTTACACTTTCTATATATTTGTGCTTATTCAAACTATGACAATTTTTTTTTTTTTGTGTTGTTGATATAATAACTATGACAATTCTGATTTGTATCATTCTCTAACTGTGACCTATCTGTTCATTGTGAATTTGTGCTCGTCTCAATGTCTCATTATTTATCAAATCCTCATCAACCAGCCAGCATTGCACCAAAAAATCCACAACCAAGACCCAATTTCCGATAAATTACATGAAATTCATCAACTCTTAATTCCAAAAATCAAATTCAGAATCTCATCATCCTTGCTCCACTATGTTGCTATCAATTCCACCACATCGCAACCACCATATCTCAGGGCGGGTCCAATACCTATTGAGCCCTAAAGCAAACTCAGGGACGAGGCCTTTTCAAACCTAATAAAGCAAAATTCACATTTTTTTTTACTAAGAACTCAACTCACTCAAAAACGACATTGATAAACGGCACAGAGAAGTCGTCCAAGGCCTGCCCAACACCAATTTAGGTTTAAAGCGGACTCTGAGGTTTATAAAAATTAAAAAGTGAGTTTTAAAATTATAAATAACTACAAATTAACTTCTGATTTAAATAACAATTTTTAAAAAAATAATCTTTTTATACAATATAAATGTCACTTTAAATCTTCACTAAATAGATATTTCTTTCAATCATTTTTAACTTTGTTTCATTTAATAATTTGTTAAATAAAATAAAAGATATAAGACATGCCCCAAGAATAAATCAAAAAAGAAAAGAAAAGACATAAAAAAAATGGAAACTAAAGAAGTTTGGGGTTGGGCGGCGGGGGGGTGGGGACGCAAGTACAGAATGCTCACCACTACAGTAAGTTTAAAAAACATACCACTCTGTATTAAAAAAAAACCACTACAGCAAGTTTAAAAAACATAAAAATAAAGGGCCATCGTGGGACCTAACCACACGATCCACACGACTCTGGTTGTTATCAGTATATAAAGTTTCATCTCTGGGTGCATTTGCTTCATTGTTGTTGTGAACGGTGCGCTGGAGATCAGGATCTGAGCGGGTTTGAGAGGTAGGAATATCAACACTTGGATATTCCCAAGTGAGGGATTGAGATTGGATTATGATGGTATTTAGGGAATAAAAAAAATTGAAGGTGAATGGGAGGTAGGAATAGTTATTTGTGGGATGGGAAAATCAATACCCCAAAAAGTTTATGAGAAAAACTAAAACTAAAATTCAGGCATAATAGAAAGAGCCCAAAATTATTTCATATCACCTATGCATATACACAGAAATCTCACTTAGAACCAAACCATATTTTTTTTTGAAAGAATGGATTAAAAGGAAGAAGAAGGAAACGAGGAGGAGATGGTAGAAAGCTTACCGTCACGTCACCGCCGTCGCATTCGACCTCCTTCCCTCCGCCGCGTCGTGTGCGAGCTCTCCACTGCCATCAGAAGCGCGATTTTCCTCCTTCTCCTCATCACCGCCACCGTACTGTTCTTCTTTCACCCCACCGCCAAGCGAAATGTGCCCTCATCGTCGTTCACCACTGCATCGGCCGTGAGTCGTCCTTCCTCTTCTCCCCGCCGTCGTGCGGGTCACCTCGCCGCCATGCGTGGCTAGCCAGAGACCACCCTCTTCTTCTTTATCCCTTCCTTTCTTCCCTTTTTCTTTTTTCTTCCAAGCCGTCACACGTCCTTCCCTTGGCTCTAATCTTCTAGCACCTTCTGAACGTGAATGAATCAGCTAAGGTAAAAGAGATTTTGTTTTTATTTTATTTTTCATTTTTTTTATAATAATAATAATAATAATAATAATAATTAAAAAAAAGTCCCAAAAATTTTAAAATAATAAGATGACTTTGGATTTTTTTTTATATTTTTTAATTAAAAATATAATAATAATAATTTAATATAATAAATAAATCTAGGTGGATTTGTCATGTGGCATCAAATAACCATGTAGGACACAAATTGATGGAAATTGGATGAAGGGACTAATTTCGTAACTTTCAAAATATTGGGGGACCAAATGTGCTCGAAAAAAGCAATAGGGACCAAAATCACACATGAGCTAAAGTTGGGGGGACCAAAAGTGCAATTAAGCCTACACTTTTTTATTTGGGAGCTGCTACCTACACTACACATATTTGTCATCTACCCCCACACTTTTAGTTTTGGCATATGAAATTATTATTTTATCCTTATAAGTTTGAAAATCTAATTCTTCTTCCTCTCTCTTCTTCCTATTCGGTTTGTCCCCACACCCATACACCCCTTCCCTCTCTCTTCTCCAACGATTCAATCCAAAACCCGCCTATCACTGCAACTGTCACAAAACACATATTCTGATGACCCATATGCAAATTCCTCATCTTCATGGAAAAACCACATCTGGGTTAATCCCAAAAGCCTCAGATCCAAACAGCTCCTAAAGAAATTCTCTGCTCCCCGGTACAACAAAAACACCACCCTTATTAAAGTAACCGAATCTTTGGACTCTTGCAATGGGCAATTCTTCAATCCTCCCTCTTGCGAGTTGAGGATTGATACTCCCTCTTTTATACCGGTTACAGCCAGTTACAATTCCACTATTTGCATACCAAAAAAAAAAAAAAAAAATCTGGCTTTGCATCTCCGGCACCTCCCCTCTCCAAACCATTACAAACTTCAAATCCTTCATCGTCGTTCTCTCCGACACCAGACTATGTCATTGTCATTCAAAAATTCGATTCATAAATAATTTCTTCTCCTGCAAGTTCAACATAGTTTGCACTTACAATACAACTCACCATTTGTTTTTAGGAGTTAATTAATGAAAACTTTGGACCATCTACAAATTGTTGTTGAAGCGAAAAATCAAGACTATTGGAGGATTGGGGAAACTGAAACAGTTGGCCAAGATGCATCCTCACAATGGAGATGTGGATAGGTGTTACAGAGAGGGGGAAGAGAAAAATATTTGAGAAACAAAAAACAAATCAGCATTGGGAATGTCAAAATGGAATGATAGTAGTGGCGAGGAACCACAATGACTGGGGAGATGTTAACGACGGTTTACCGGTGTTTTGCTCAAATGGAGCTTGATTGAGACGATGAGTTTCTGAAATCCTGCAAAGGATTTTTGTCATTAGGCTGACATTTTCAGCTCACCCAAAAACAAAAGGCAGTGTCCATGATCTACCGGCGCGTAATAACGAGAAGAAAGCGAGGGTCATGGACAGCGGTACCAACGAGGTGTTGAAGGCAGTGGAAAAGATTGGGTTCACTGATGCACTTTTTCTCAACATCTAATTATTTGATTTAGCTGTAAAACCATTTTATTTTAGTTATAAAATATGTAATCTATTACTGGAGGAGTTGATGGTGCTCCAACCATTGATGGGCGGCGGTGTTCACTGTTCAGCAAAGGAAGAGCAACAGAGATGGGACGGTGTCGTATTTTTCTTGGTTCTGATGAAATTCATTTGACCGGTTCTCCAAGTTTCCCACATTTAATCTCATCCATTCCTTTATTATAATATTATATCTACAATAAAGGAAAGAGGAGGATGGAAGAAACTCAAACTTACGGAGTGAGGATTTAAGCCATTGCCTCTTGCAACCCCACTGACCAAAAAGTCTCTAGACTACAATCTTGAATTCTTTAGAGGACAATGTTTTAGGACGATATGTTGTGTTCATTCTCAATAAGATTGTAAACTCACTTACTGCACCTTTTAAGGTGTTTACGAAGTGTAGGGATTTTCAAGGAGCAGAGAAGTTGTTTGCTGAAATGATGACAAGGAATGGATGGAGGCACTTGTGGGGGTGGAAGCGAGAACTGCCTTATTTTTTTACTTTCAAGGACATTTTGGTAATAAACTTTTTTTTAAAAGATTTGTAAGGGTGGAAGGAGTCACTTTATAGGGATGCATGTAGCTGCACCTTTTTATTTTTTTCCTTTGGCCCAACTAACAAACAAAGAAAAATGGACTCACTAATCCTAAAAAAATATTAAGCCAAACCAAACAGATTCTCTTTTGCTTTTTTAACGGAAACTAGAAATAAATCAACACACAAACAAAACGGATCCGTGTAGCTACTATGGTTAGACGGGGTGGATCTGGGCGTGCGTGTGAATGCTTGGAAGGATGAGCGTGCAACCAAAAAGGAAAAAGGGGAAAAGATGATGATGATGATGATGATGATGATGATGATGATAGAGCTATGATATTCTAACAACCAAGTATAGACAACTACACTGGGATAAATTTGTATAAATCCATTATTATGATATTTAATATTATTATATTATTGTTTTTGTCTTTTCTTTATCCTTAGTGGTATTTATTCGGTTGTCAGTTGTTGGTTTGGGTTGTCAACTTTTCTAATAATAATAATAAAAAAAAGAAAAAGACGGTGAGAAGAAATAAAGAAGTAGGATTGATAGTTTTCTGATTCCAACTATGAGGGGATGAAGGGTTTGTATTTGGCTAACTTTCTGAACAGTGGTTTGTTTTAGGGAGGCCATGGCAACTGTGAATAACAAAGGGACAGAATGTTTTTCCTTCTCCCGCTTTGTATCCTTCTCTCAAATTCACTCCCTTATGCCCCAAAAAAAAAAAAAAAAACAAAAAAGAAAAACAGAAAAACTAAGAGGGTCGTATTGGGTCAGGATTTTAGAAGATTTTAAAAGACTATTTTTATGATAAAAAAAGTCTTATGGTATTCAATCTGGACTTTTAATTAATCTAAACAAGTCTTGTGGTATTCAATCAAGATTTTTAAGTAATCTAAATAAGTTTAGTGGTATTCAATCAAGACTATTAGGTTTTTTAAAGTAAGTCCAAATCTAGTGGTATTCAATCAAGATTTTTTACAAGTAATAAAAAGTCTTGTGGTATTCAAAAACTTCTGGATTTCGATGAATTATTTTCTAAGGTGGATTTTGTGGGACTTTGTGTGATTTTTTAGTAACAAAAAGTCTCTCATTATCACATGAGATTTCTCAGTATTCTCCATCATAATTCTTCACCTTATGCCTTCACCCCTCCCTCCCTCCCTCCCTCCATCTCTCTCCTTTCTTCCCCCTCTCTCCCTCCCTCCCACTGTCTTTCCTCACGGTTGTCGTTCAAACCAATATAAATTACCAAACAACTTTAACTTCACTTTTAAAGCACTTATTTTTAACTTTAACTTTAAGTAACTTTTAAGCCCAAAAAAAAAAAAAAAATTGGATCAAATGTTACGTAAGTATATAATAGAATTGGTTTGCCAGTACAAATTTAGCCATGACACATCAAATTTATATACTCTTGATGGCAAACATATCCGTTACAGTAAGCAATAAAAGTATAGAATGCAATATTTGTGACATTATGAAAATAAAGTGATTTTTTATTGTTTTAAGTTCACAATTTCCTTTTTTACTACATAAATACAATAACATGTGAACAAAACAACCCTCTGAATATGTTGTCTTTTCCACTATAAAATTGAATTTGCTTTGTAATGTTATAATTTGAGTTTATGTGTTAATTCTCCACTTCTTCACCATGTTTTCCTTTCAAATCTTATAAATCTATATAATCCTTCCAAATCTTATAAATTCTTATGATATAAATCCATTAAAATTCAAACTATAAAATCTTGATTATAAAAGTCTTTAAGAAAATCTTAGAAGTCATTACATTCCTACATAGTCTTTTAAAGTCCACAAATTTTTTTTTATGCCAAAATAGTCTTTTAAAATCTCAATCCAATATAGTCAGAGTCTCCCCCTTTTGTAAGGTGTAACATATATAGCAAAACCATGAGAAGGTAACGTAGTGCCAAATTCTGTTTTTAGCAAGCTGAGAGGAGGGGACAATTATGCATATTAGGGGTGGGAATAGGCTAGGCCGACCTAGGCCCCGACAGATATGAACCTGAACTACGTTTCAATGATTTCAAGGTCTGAGTCTGGCCTATTAGTCTGATATAGGCCATGTGCCCCTGTGTTTCCTTATTTTCTCAAGCTTGTACATGTTAGACAACTAGTTCTCCATCTTCTATGTACCTTAGCATTTCATTTGAATGCATAGGTTTAGGTTTCATTTGAATGCATAGGTTTAGGTTTCTTTTAACAAAATTAAAAGGATAACTCCACCTGCTGTAGTGGGTGAGATTGCTAGCTACTATTTCTTTGATTTGCTGCGTAAATCTCTTTGTATATAGTAGGTGATACTGAACAGGTAGTATCTTTTGTGTCAATAATGCTATCGATCATGAAAATGCTAATGAGGCATAATTGCTGGCACTGCTTTCGCTGAGTGTTTCTATGCAAAACTAATTTGGAATTACTACTTCTTGTTATGGATAAACTGTCATTCATTAAAGAGTGACATTGAAAAGAATGTGTGCCATTATGAGCTTGACGAAAACGGGGTAATGCTGACATCAAATAGCCAAAGCATTTTTGGTGCACAACGATATGTATCATCAATATTTTAGGATACTAGCATGATAAGGTAGTTCTTGATAAAAGGTTCTCTTCTCTTGCACTAAGACTTCAACATTAGTGGCAATTTGTTCTTAAATTAAATCTTGGATCATGATGACTCAAACTTATAAATCATGCCAAACCCTGAACAACTTGATTTATTACAAAGGTTGTCATTCTTAATTATTTTGGCGGCAAACTGAAGATAATTTACTTCACCACATCCAGCAAGACGGGTTCTTGATGTTGGCGTGGGCGACACAAAGTCATTGCAAAGAGGAGAGTCGATGCATAACTTATGAAAGAGGGGAAACTAGGCGACAAAAGCGCCTGGTTCTAGGTTCGATTGTTAACATCAAGTGGAATTTGAAATTCAACAAGTGTTATTTGAATACCAAATTAAAAATGGAGCGAGAACAGCCTATTGAAGAATTTTTTATTTTTAAATCTGAAGGTTCCTGTCTGGCAGCTAACAATCTAACTAACGTAACAAAATTAACTTAATAATTCAGCTATGACAGCTTATATGGCAGCATATTTACCGGATCTGTAACATATATAACATGACAGCTTATCGTTTTTCATAACAAAGAGGAAAGGACAATCTTGTCTTGGATCCAAGTCACAGGGGAAGTGGGTTTGTTTTGTTTCATAAAACTGTAGAACTTGCTGAAACTGAAGGGGTACAGTCACTAATCTAAATGAGTTCTGTGCTCCTTGCATCTTTTCCTGGAGCTTCTTCCGTTACCACTGGTATGTATGTCTGGTTAACTGCTTTTACATTTAAGTGACTCGCCAATTTGTTTCTGCTTCTTGAATCATGCAATATTCTTAGATCCAGCAATTGACTGGCTGCACCAAAATTGAAAGACAACCAAGAGGGTTGTCTTCATACTAGTGTAAGAATTACATTCCTGATCAGAAAATAATCAGAAATTCTTAATTGCTCATAAAAGATTTGGAACTGAGTTAGAACTTCCCAAAAGTACTTCCAACATGAAGCTACCCATTGTACCTTGAGTTTCAAAAGTGCTTTTACTCTTTCCCACCACAATTCCAAAATGCACTAAGGTAGTGTTTGGTACAAGTTTTAAAAAAGTATTCCCGAGAATGTTGGTGTGTGAATAAAGTTTTCTCATGTTTGTTACAAGTTTTAAAAATTTATTCCTAGACATAAAAGTTTCTCGGGAATAAAATTAGTGAATGGTAGTTATAAACTTGAGAAAACTCTATTCCAATGTGTGAATGTGGGAAAACTTTATTCCCGAGAATCACATTCCTAGGAATGTAGTTTGCTTGGGAATAAAACATTCCGGATACCAAATACCACCTAAGTAATTTGTTTGAATTTTCAAAGTACGTTTCTTACCATCATATTATCATAAATGCTATTATTAGGATATATTTTTGAATAGTGAAGGATATCTTTAATTTGTATATAAAGTTTTTGAAAATACTTTCTAATTTCATTGAAATAATTCTTTTTTACTGAAAATTCATAGAAATAATTTAAAACTTTAATTGGTTTTTTTTTTTTGACAAAAAACCTTTACTTGGTTGATATTCTATATCTTGAGAATATATGTCATAATTCATAAAATACCTGTAATTTAAATATATATTTTTTCAATATACAATTGATACAAATAGAATAATAATATAAAAATGAAGATGATTATTCTACCTGTACTATAAAATAAATGTTTCTGTAGTATTTATGTATAAATAAATATTATATTATTCCTCTCATATACTGTATATTGTAACTTCATACATTATATTATGAGATGTGATAGGATGACACAAATTTTTGACAGAAATACGGTTTACACCGTATGTGACGGGCACGAGGACATCACGGCACTGTACAGTGCCGCACTATGCGACACTGTAGCAGGTCTTCTTTTTTTATTTTTCTTTTTTTAATTTTAGTTTTTTTTATAAAAAATAAAATTTTATTATAAAAAAACCCATTCACCAGATAATGAACTGAAGTCACCAGATACTTGTACATGATTCACCACTTAACGAAAAAATTTATTTCTCAAAAAAAAACCATTCACCAGATAATGAATTGAATTCACCAGATATTTGTACATGATTCACCAGATATTTGCACGTACTTAACTAAAATTTATTTCTCAAAAAAATTCATTCACCAGATAATGAACTGAATTCACCAGATATTTGTACATGATTCACCACTTAACGAAAAATTTTATTTCTCAAAAAAAAACTCATTCACCAGATAATGAACGGAAGTCACCAGATATTCGTACATGATTCACCACTTAACGAAAAATTTTATTTCTCAAAAAAAACCATTCACCAGATAATGAATTGAATTCACCAGATATTTGCACGTACTTAACTAAAAAAATTTATTTCTCAAAAAAATCCATTCACCAGATAATGAACTGAATTCACCAGATATTTGTATATGATTCACCACTTAACGAAAAATTTTATTTATCAAAAAATAACATTTAAAAAAAAACCAAAACTTAAAAAAAAAAAAACGCTACAGTGCAGCTATAGTGCCGCACTGTGCGGCACTATACGGTGTAAGTGTAGAGATTTGTGTCAAGGAAACATTTCTCTTATATTATATATAACGCAATATAAGCAGATGTGATGAAACCGACAAGTCGTCTAATAATTTGTTAGATAAAAATAGTTGATAAGTTATCTTATTTTATGACTGATAAGCTAAATTTCAACTAAAAGCTTATAACTAATAACTGTAAAGTTATTTGTTTGAATTTAAAGTGTTTGACAAAATTAGTTGTTCAACTAATTTATAAATGTAAAAAGGACATATTTATAGCATTTTATATTTTTTAAAATTCTAATTAGAGCCTCATAATAACAATATTAATCTTTTAACTTTATTTATTTTTAAATATTTTTATTGAATAGCATAAATCAAATTACATGTTAATATATATATATATATATATATATATATATATATATATATATATATATATATATATATAGGGAAGCTAACTAATCCTAAACAACTTGCAACTTTCTCAAACAATCTCCAGCTAAATGAGATTTTTCAAGCATTATTATTAATAATGCTTGAAAAATATTGCATACCAAAATCTAGTATAGTTCTCTTAAAATGCTTAATTACATGAAAACTCTAGTGTCTCACATTATTTGTTTTTGATAATTATAAAATTCATTAATAAGGTCTAACTCAAGCATCACATTGAAAACTCTCTCCCCACCTTCTAGGAAGGGTTGAAGAGTATCACCCTATCATGTGCTCAAAGTTAGACAGAAATATTACATCAGAGTTCAGAATAATAAATCAAAACAGCACCCCCATACACACAGCTCCTAAAACACCCAACACAAGTACAACACCACCCTAACCAAAGCTAGCATCAGGAAAATCCCCCATAACAGTCAGATATACACCATTTCCTGTCAAGTACCCTATAAGACCGCAAACATTTACTTAATCACAGGGACCCTTATTTTTACATAACAGATACAAGCTATAAAAATTAATCATGCACTACTCCCATGCTGCTTGGCCATCTTTAAACAAAATCTTCCTGCCACCCGATCCTGCTATGCTCAGGAAATGAAGCTGATCTTGTATAACATCAGAGCTTTAGAGCCAGAAGGTAAAATGAGTGAACATTATGTCTCCAGCTTCTACTCCCCTTTGGTCCTGTCTGCCAGCATTTTTAACATTCATCAATAATAGAATGAAGAACAAATGGGATGGAATGGAAAGAGAAAATAAGAAATGGAACAAAACTATCTTTCGCTTTGGAATATTATAATGAGGGAACAAAATACAACTCCACTACCCTTGTATTCCCTTGTTTCCATCCAAATTTGAGAGAAATGAAAATTACGCTGTTGAGGGAACTAAAGTCATGAATCCCATTGAGTTAAACAAGGGAACTTGTTTATTTTCTACTCTTTCCCTTTTGGTTCCCTTCATTGCTAATTGTCGTTCACACACAAATCCTTTAAGGGTGTGTTTGTGAGTTGTTTTTTTGGAGAGAAAGGAAGACAAAGGGAAGGTTTATTGGAAGGACACCATTGTTTGTGAGTTCAGAAAATTGGAGGGGAAGGTTTTCGGGATTTTAATAAACCTTCCAAACTCCTTCTCTTCTCACTTTTTTCGGTTCCCCCAATTTGGGGTATTTTGGAAGAAAACTAACATAAATTACTAATTTGGGGTATTTTTGGAGAAATATTTTTTTTAAATTTTTTATTAATATTATTTAAAGAATATTATTTATGTTAATATTTTCAAATAAGGGTAAAATCGTAAAAGCATGTCATAAATCCTCCATTTCTTTTCCCTCACATAAAACATACTCCCAAACAAGGAGAGAGAGATAATCCTCTCATTCTCCTTCCCTCCCTCCCTTTTTCTTCCCCTTTGATTTCCTCCCTTTCCTTTCCCTCCTAACTCACAACCAAAGCCTAAATGTTTGGAAACTAGTCCCATAGAGATTGCTTGATTTTAGGGATTGAGCTTGGTGATTAAATTAAATTCTAGCTATATTCCAACATGGTAAATAAAATGTCATGAAATGTTTTTCTACGAAATGTGTTACAAATGAGTGAAATGACATGGAGCAAACACATAAGAGAGAAGTTGATTTTAATGGATCCATGAAAAAAGTTGAAGGTGGTACTAAATTAACAATGGTGCATCATTCTCAGCTTTTCATAAAAAAAGTTCCATGTGAAATAGCACTACTGTTCCAACATATATTTCATTCTAAATGAAGAAATATTTGTCATTTTTTAAGTTTTTAAGGTCTTTGCTACAAACATTTAACTTTTTGTATTCTAGGTTCTTATGTAACAACTTTATGGCACAAAAATGGGAAAATCCAAAAACAATGTTGTGCCTTGATGTCTCCGCAGCATAATTTGAAGCAACACTACAAAGTCACTAAGGGAGCATACACAAGTCAAAAATGTGAGAGAATATATGTTGTGAATACAACTTCTGGACAATCATTCGAATATGAACCCCAAATCCGAGATCCAGAAATCATTTGGGACTCTATCAAAGATGCTTTGGATGCTTTCTACAAGTTTTGCAGGCCATATGCAACATTTACCATAGTAAGTTAAAGGATCTTGTAATTAACCTTTAATTATTATAGTTAATTTAATTCATTTCTATGAACCTTTAGTTTAAGATAAATATTTTAAAAGAGGTTACTTTGTTTCTGTAGGTACTTGGAGCAACTTTTAAGTCTCTCATTGCAGTGGAGAAATTGTCTGATTTATCTTTAGCCCTCCTTATTGGCTGGTTGCAGGTGATATTTCAAATATTTTGGTTGTTTATAAATTCGGTTAAAAATTTTTTTTTATAAGCAACCCATATATAAAGTCAAGCCATTAAAGCCAAAAAGCTAGTGAAGGTTTGCCTAATACAAAGAATAGGATTCAAGCACCAATCCAAAAAAGACAGTTAAAATTTAATAAGATCCACACCATCATCGTTAAAAATACAGTTATTTCTCATCAACCCAAGAGACCAAATAACCGAGTACCACAAAGACATTCAAGCCATTTTACTATTCTTATCGATTAAAAGACACTTTATCAAGTAATGTTTTTATTATGGCTTTGTTTGGAAAGTCTATTAAGCTAGTTTATACCTTATTTAACTAGCTTATAAGCTTGTTTGATCGGATTGAGGTATTTGATAAACAAGCTTCTCTCAGTAGCTTATTGCTTCTGTTCATAATTTATTTTATTTTAGCTTATAACTCATAGGTTTAACTTGTTAACTTTTCTCTCACTTTTATCTTTATTATTTTAATGAAATTCCTACTTTATTCGATCTCAACCTCATAAAATAAAATTGATATAAAAAAATCATATAATCATGTTATTTCATATATATTGTTTAAAAATAAAAAAAATAAAATAAAATTAATATTCTTGTTATAAAACTGTAATTCGAATTTTTAAAAAATAAATAAAAATATTATAAACATGTCTTTTTATGTCCTTTCATATTTATAAGTTAGTTTAACAACTAATTTTAACAAACACTCCAAATTCAGTCTGTTATTTTTTCAGCTAACAGCTAACAACTATAAGTTTCAACTAATGAGTGTGTTTGAGAAAGCTGGAAAAAAAAAAGATTATGCTGATAATCAATTTTTGTATAATCGATTATTGTGATAATTGATTATAATCCGAATCTGTTTTTGTTTGGGTCTGTTTGCCGAAAAGCGATTTTAAGATAATCTATTTTGTTTGGGTGGTGTAAAAAAATTGCTTTTATATAATAAATTACGAAAAATGGTATGAAGTTATTTGTATAATTTAATAATATTTGTTTATAAGTTATTTTTGTAGGGGTAAATAGGGAAGAGAGTTTTTAGAATGAAAAATAATCAAATCACAACAATCTTAAGCTAGAAAAAACTAGATGGTATAAAACAGCCTTTCCCCCTAAAAAAAGCATTTCTTTATAGATTTAAGCAAAATGTCAAACATGATAGATTATCTATGAAATAACTTTTAAGCTATAAAACAGCTGAAATGGGGCAAAATAATCTTTCCCAAACACACT
This sequence comes from Echinosophora koreensis, assembly GCA_035048595.1. Taxonomy (NCBI): domain Eukaryota; kingdom Viridiplantae; phylum Streptophyta; class Magnoliopsida; order Fabales; family Fabaceae; genus Echinosophora; species Echinosophora koreensis. Next base: position 7,723,386 of record JAPCYP010000004.1, read on the forward strand.
CTAAAAATTAATTTATCAATTATAAGCTAACTTATCAGCAGCTTATCAGCTATTTTCATCAAACAGAACCTTATTATCTTTTGACCATTTTAAAATGCCTAACTTTTATATTTGAAAATGTGTTTAGCACTATGTTCAATATCGTCGTACGGTATAAACTTTAGACTATTATGGTGCAATGTTTTACCATTGTTAGTTAAAACTTTTCGCATTCTCCATTTATATTACATTGACAACTACTGTCTTCGGACTCAATTATAAGCAAAAATAACTAATTTTATACTTATTAAGAAAGTTAGTTAATTTAGTTTAATTACCTTGATTTATGTGAAAAAATGAGTTATAATTACTAAATTACCTTTTAGTTGTCCCGGGAATATATAGTGCTCTTGAAAAAGTAAAGGGAAAATTTGTTTGATTGGTTAATTTTCTTGGTTTTTGGAATACTTACATTAAATAGAGTTGAGTTAGTTGGATTTTGCTTATATTTGAGTCCAAAAAATTTAGATACTTTTTTGCTTATAATTGAGTCAAGATGGAGTACTATTAATGAGTTCAGTAATATCACTAATTAAATACGATGTCAAACTCATTAAATAATATGATTGGTTGCAACAGGTGGCGTAACTTTTCTGATATTTTCCTTGTGGGTGCGTTGTTGTGGTCCAATTTATAAAAAAAGTTTCTAAGTGTTGGATACAATCAGCTGTCCCAAAAAATGATATCTCAATATCCCCTTCTAATCAAAGGCTAGGAATTTACATAAATGTTAATGAGTTATGATTACATTTTATTAATAGCAAATTATGATTGGTGAGGGACAGAGAATGAGATATGAAAGTGGGACAAAGGATGTCCATCCCTAATGTTTGTTTGGTAGAAGACAAAAACAGAACAGAGAAGATGATAGGAGAAAATAAGAGGAGAAAAGGTCATTTTCTCCTGTTTGGTATGTCAGAGAAACAGAGAAGAGAGAAAAAAATTAGGTGGGACCCACCCAATTTTTTTTCTCTTCAGATATGCGAAGAAAACTGAAAAGAGGAGATTGGAGGTTAAATTACTTATCTACCCTTCATCATTTCTCCCTCACTCAACCTCGGCCCCCTCTCTCATATATGAAATCTGCAAAACAACATCATATTTGGGTGCTGTATAACTTGGTTCTCCATTCATATATAACTTGAGAAAATGGGACACGTGATAATGGATTGGAATGGTGGTGGTTTGTATATGTCGGTAGTTCTGCTGCTGGTGTGCATGTGCATGATGGAAAGAGGAAGGTACTGTGATTTTTTTTCCCTCGGTAAAAAGGGTCTTGTGTTTTTTTTGTTGAATCTGAGAAGATGAAGCAGCTCTCAAGAAAAAAAACCTCCTCTTTTTTCTTAAAAATAATTAAAATATATAATAATTTTAAATAAAAATATAATAAAAATAGAATAAGGACAAAGTTGTCAATTCAATAAAAAAATATTTTCTTTCTCTTCATCCTCTCTTATGTTTCTCTCATATCGAACAACCTACATAATCTACTCTTTTTCTCATCATATTCTCTCTATCTATTCTCTCTCTCACCATATTCTCTCTCTCTCTCCATATTCTCTCTCAAACCAAACAAAGTTTAAGTGCTCTTCCATATCTATTAATACACAGGAATGATTTGTGTACACAAAATGGGGATATCATAAGGTGTCACTTTGTTTTTTTGGTGTATTTTCGAAAAGCGTGTATACAAAGAAGATAAAAAGTAAGTGAGAGATAGAGATAAACATATACGGTGTCGCGTATGATATCCAAAATTTGTGTTGTAATAACATAACTCATTAATACACTGTTCTCCATTCAAGTTACACACAACTCCCTCCCTCTAACAAGCAGAAGCACCCAATGTGCCACCACCTAACCCTCCTTTTAGACCTCACCCAGAACGAGTTCATCACCCTTAATCCCGCTGTCACGGAGCACTACACCTACCTTGTACATGGGCCTCAACCAAGAATTGCATAACACACAAACATAAATGCATCATATCCATTCTTGAAAGCCACTCTGTGAACTTCAGCCACACCAGTCGTAGCCCTTGTATTATAGCTTTCTCATCTGCAAAGAGCTCAAGAACTAGAGAACAAGCCTCTTCTGTGACACCCTAATCTCGGGACATCACATGGTTACCCGTGTGCGGAAATAAAATCATAATTTCGCTGGTTGCTTCCGGAAAATAAAGTTTTCTCAACGTTTATCTTAATCAAAATGTGGTGATAAAAGTTTGCTTTCCTTTCAACATCGTCACAACGATGAACACATAAACACACTTAAATATATCAACATATATATATATATATATATATATATATTAGTCATACAACTATATTGTATCATATGTTTTCACACTTAAACATTTATAATGAAAAGATTATTCCCAAAACATAACTTAACGTAAACCTAAACTGGTCAAACACTACGACAAAAAGAAGCAGCAACAGCATGCCCCGATCTAAACATTCTTCTGCTTGTAGATGCCATAGTCCTTAAGAGGTTCATCTGAATTCCACCACATAGAACCCAGAAAAGAAACCACAAACAAAACATGCAAGAGTGAGAAACCGACATATGGACATAATGCGATAGCCACATGCACGACACAACAAAAAAACACATATACGTACCCATATACATATTTGCGATCTCATAAACATTAACATCAAAGCATAATGGGTTTCACACCCCAAACAACATCTTTTGAAAATATGCATGAACACTTCATATACATCATCTAACGTTTTCACTTAATCTCATGAGATATCTCGACCTCGTGTTTGAGTTGATCAGACTCCCGGCACGTAGCCACAGACATATAGTCACAGGCCCACGTCCGAAACCCATCGCACACTGTCCAACATCGTGGCACAGTGATAACATCGTGAATGGGGTTCCATTGTCCGTCCGACACAATGAAAACTTCGTGGCATGAAATACCTGATGCCGCAAGGTAATCATATATCGTATTGTGGCACGTCTGCCAAATGCATGCTCAAAAACATATTTCTTTCAACACTGCTCTTTGTGTTATATCTTTCCTTGGCAAAGCTCAACGGCTTTAGACCAAATATCGTTTTAACATCTTTAAAATCATTCATTAACAACACAGGACCTCAAAGTCCGAGTGCTCAATCACGAAACCCTAGACCGGTGCATCCGGCATAGGTTCGTGGTAATATAAAACATCTCAAAATGTTTTATCTCTTTTAGGTAGCTATCCAGTCTACCATACACCGAACCTTAATATCCCGACGTCTCGGTTATTAAGTTCAAATCTTTTAATATATCGTCCAAGTCAAAACTTGATTTCGGAAAATTTATTAAATGGGAAGATTTCTGTTATAAAACACCGGTTACCGAAAAACATCATTTTCAGAAAAGAGGGTCACAGAGATTTGAAGTTCATAAAAAATACACGTTGCCATTTCTAAAATACTTGCCGTCGTCGGTTTTCCAAATTGCCGTCGTTAAGACATTTTAAAGTATTTTAAGGTAAAACTTAGTTTTTTTCGCTTAAACAATTTTCTAAATTCACGGTTGAGTTATTTTCGCAGATTAATTTCACAAAATATCTTTTTATAATATTGCGGAATATCTTATGTAAAAATTAGCAGTAGTAAAATATTTTCACAGTTGCGCCCTCTCTACGACCCATAAATCATTTTTTTATAAATAAATCATTAAAATAATAATATTTCTCAAATACTTATTATTTCTCCCAAATAATATTTTCCACAAACATTATATCCCAATAACATTGAATATAATATACATAGCTTATTAAGGCTTTTATCTCATTAATCGGTTGTGCACTGACCACTGTCAGGCCTCACAAACAACATTCAACATCATCATCATAATTATAATACTAGCAAGTCATGCATCACAACAATATAATATACAACTACAGATAATTAAATCAATTAAAAGCAGATAAACAACCGAAACACATAGCTCAGTAAAATAAACCAGAAAACACCACAGCCACATAGATAAACATATATGGACCACAAACAAATTGCACATGGCCATCCGAATGATCCCTCAAGTAACCCCTCTTACCTCTCGAAGCTCCTCAGTGAAATTAAAAGAACTCTGTCGGTTGTCGGAAACCCTTGTGCACCGAAAAACCATTAACCTTCAACAACCACAAACCCACCAATCAAAAACAAGTAAATGAATCACCTAATCCTCTAAGCTAGGTCACGACCTTCCTAGGTTTTAGTGGCTCAAAACTTCTAAACTTGCTTAAGCCATTAGATTAATGATCCTAAGTGCTTATTTAAGTCATTGAAACACATGATTAAACATCAAAGTTTGAATCAAAAACATCCTAACCCTCACAAACATGAATTCGGCCAACACAAGGACATAAGGTTAGGGTTTTCATTTTTGACAAATCAACTTAGATTTAACATTAACATTTATTAACTAGATGATTACATGATTACTTTGATAAAACTTAACAAAATCATTCAAGTTCCTCACTAATGAATTTCGGCCAAGACATGAAAGACATGGTTAGATATTTCAACTTGATACAAGAACTTGGATTTAGCTAGTACATACCCTAGAAGCATGAGATCTAAGGATTCTGGGCAGTTTCTGTATTTTGGTCATAACTCTCAATATACTCATCCGTTTTTGATGATCTTTAGCTCGTTGGAAAGAAGAGAGAAAGAGGAAAAACTTTCATGTTGAGAGTTTTTTCGAGTTTCAGAAACGAAGATGGTCATAAGGTCCGTTTAGGACATCCATAATCATTTTCATGAAAAATGAACAAAAGTTCATCCCCCCACATGAACATAGGTTCGGCCTAGGCATGAAACAAGGGAAGGAAGATTTTGTTTTCAACAATATCTTGGATTATGATAGCAAGAATGATTATAAGCACATAGAAATTGGTTTCACTATTTTAGGAGTTTTCTATGATTTATGGTGATTTTTCAAAGTTCTAGATCTAAGACTTGAATCATGCATGAACTAGATGATCAAAGCTTTGAAATGAAAAACTTTATAAAGAACATGCTATTAAATGATGATAAGGAGTAAGAATCACCTCTTAGAAATGAAAACAAGTGAAGGAATCACCAACTTCCTTTGAAAACTCAAGCTTTTTCACTTGTAAGAAAATGGAGTTTTTGAGAGTTTGGAGAGGATGAAGAAGAATGTGGAAGAATGGAGAAGCTCCTAGCTTCTTCAAGAGCTTATGGCAGCCACAAGGAGGCTTGGGCCATGCGAAATTGGGCTTGGGAAAAGCCCAAGTCCATTACCAAATTTTGCAACATAAAAAATGCTTAAGACTTTAATCAAAAACCTAGGAAATTAAGAGTAGGAAATTGGTTTTCATGGAATAACCCTTGGCCACGAAATTTGGGCCTCAAAACTGCAGCCCAACATGATTTGGATGAGTGAAAAATTGATCCACTTCACTTAGTGTATCATAGAAACTAGTTTAGGGACCAAAGTGCAATTAAGAATAAGTTTAAGGACCAAAAATGCAATTATTAAAAATTGCTAACACAACCCTAAGCCACATCAAACCACTCATATGGAAGAATTAGTCCTAAGAGAATTTAGGATTTATCCACTTATCGAGTCTCGAATATCCCGTTGCTAGCTCTGTCATTCGCCCGATCGAGTATTACGTCCGTAAAACATAAATTATTTCACTGTAAATGAAATAATTCGAAAAACACACAATCATAGGAAATAAAATAAAAACCTTAATTTTTTCGTTCACGAATTAAAATTAGGTCTTCTGATCAGTATAAATATACTGTCAGTGAAATTCGCGAGCCGGGATTCGCTTGACTTTCAAACCTAAATTTTAATCGTAGCTTCCTACGTTCAAGTAGGATTGAGTGATGAACTCCGTTTATTTAAAATAATTTTCTAACACTCATATAAAAATATAAACATAATCGTCCGCATTTCGATTATTTTGAAACAATGAAAAATCGGGGTGTTACATCTTCAAGATAGAACTGACTACAAATGGGTCGGTGAAAAAAAGGTTTGTAATGTTTGAAAAGTGTCTTTGAGGGTCTCTTGCTTGAAGGTATTCCTCAGTGTAAGATAAGGGTTCTTAATCTTAAGGGAGATGGGATTGTGAGAGAAGTTAGGGACTATAGCAACTGTATGTTTTTACAAGCACTTAATCAAGAGTTATTCCGTCAAGGACCCTTCTAATATGACCTTCGGCTACACCAGGGAGGTTAATGTAATCTTTGGGTTAGGCTCGACTTACTAGACGACCACCGACATGTCACCAGTTTCAGCATCATTGGAGGGGAGCACCGACTCAGACTCAGGAATAATCGCTCTGTCCCCACCGTGTTAGGAAATTACGCTAAATTTCCCCTCATCAAATCAGTGAAAGCAAAATAAATACGGAATAATGACACATAAAATTGATAACGAAATTCGATCAATTATGCTAACGTCTCCGAGCTGCTGCAAATATTTTACTGAAAAGGGAAATATACAAAGTATTTACAAATACTCACAACCTCTCACAACTCACAACCCAATTACACCCAAAACTTTTTCTCATAGAGATTCTCTCACTAATTAAAGCTTCTCTCTAAGCTTATATTTTTCTCTCTGCCTTAGAATGCTCACTTGGTTTTGGGATGCATTTCCCTTCATCCGTTGCCTTCTATTTATAGAGGTTTTCTCCAACTACTTCACTATTGGCTTCTTAAATTTTCTTTGAAAATTTGCTGCACTTGCAAATGCAAAGTTTGGCACCGTAACTTTGTTTTCAAAGTTTATTGCATGGTGCATTTATTTTGGTTGTTGGGCCCATAATGTTGACTAACAATCCTCCACTTGAAGACTGATTTCAACTGTCTTCACACCTTGCTCAATGCAGCAGCCTTCTCCGGTCTGTTATTCTAGCAGGCCAACTGAAGTTGAGCACAACTTCAGTTTGTCGATAGTCACGACTTTTGTTAACATATCTGCTGGATTCTTAGTACCCTGAATCTTCTTCAATGTTAGCACCTCATTCTCAAGTAGACACCTGATGAAATGGTAATGGAGATCAATGAGCTTTGTTCTGGAATGGAATGCCGAATTCTTTGCCAGATGTATTGCACTCTGACTATCGCTATGCAAAAACTCTTCTCCTGGATGAATCCCAACTCTGTTAACAATCCTTGAAGCCATATCAATTCTATACTGGCTTCTGTTACTGCTACATACTCAACTTTTGTAGTGGATAAGGCAACAATCATTTGCACCTGTGACATCCAACTAACGGCTGTAGTTCCAACGGTGAATATGTAACCAGTGGTACTTCTTCGGTGATCGACTTCACCTGTAAAGTCAGCATCTACGTAGCCTTGTACTTTTAATTCACTTTTACCAAAGTATAAGCACCTTTTTGTAGTGCCTCATAGATCCCTCAAAATCCATTTGACTGCTTCCCAATGAGCTTTACCTGAATTTGACATAAACCTGCTAACAACTCCTACTGCATGGCTAATGTCTGGCCATGTACAAACCATCACATACATCAAACTTCCAATGGCTGATGCATATGGAACTTTAGCCATGAATTCTCTTTCTTCCTCTGTCTGAGGGACTGATCCTCGAATAGGCGAAAATGGCTGGCCAAGGGTGTGCTGACTGTCTTGGCGTCGCCTATGTTGAATCTTTGCAAAACACGGTTGATGTACTCTTCTTGAGATAATTTCAAAAATCCTCTTTACTTATCTCTCGTGATTTGCATTCCAAGGATCTTCTTTGATGGACCCAAGTCCTTGATGTCAAATTCTTTTGACAGCTGCATCTTCAACCTTCTGATCTCGTCCATATCTGAATCCACTACTAACATATCATCGACGTAAAGTAGCAAAATAATATAACTGGACTTATATCTCTTGAAGAAGCAACAATGGTCGGCATTGCACTTCTGGAAACCCTCCTTGTGCATGAAGCCATCAAACTTCCTGTACCACTGTCTTGGAGCTTGTTTCAGGCCATACAAGCTCTTCTTCAATCTGTACACCATATTCTCCTTCCCTTCTTCTAAGAAACCTTCAGGCTAGTGCATATATATCTCCTCATCGAAGTCTCCATGAAGAAATGCTGTCTTCACGTCCAACTGCTCAAGGTAGAGCTTTTCACTGGCAACAATACTTAACAAGGACCTTATAGTATTGAGCTTCACAACCAGAGCAAAACTTTTGGTGTAGTTGACTCCTTTTTGTTGGAATCCTTTGACGACCAGTCGGGTTTTGTATCTCTTGAAGCCATCATGCTCCCCTTTCACCCGATACACCTATTTGTTATGAAGTGCCTTCTTTCCCATAGGTAACTCAGCTAGTTCCCATGTCTGATTGGAGATCAAAGACTTCATCTCGTCTTTCATGGCAAGCTCCCACTTGCTGGCACTTGTGGTTTGACATGCTTTTGCATAGTCTTCAGGCTCCCCTCCATCAGTCAAAAACATGTAGTCTATGTATCTTCTGTTTGGCACATGGGGCCAAGAAGACCTTCTCAATACAGGAGCCGGAGTAGGAGGCTCTGGTGTGTCAGATGCTACTCACTGCTCTGTTCAGTTGATTCCTCTGGCTGAGGACTATCAACTATAGGACTATCTGGGACATCGTCCACCTCTGCATACATTGGCCCACTCTGTTCTGAGTTGTTGGCATCTGTGCTATACTTGTCCTTGTACATCACTCTTTCGTTAAAGATCACATCTCTACTGTGGGTCATCTTTTTGTTTTCATCATCCCAAAGACGATAGCCAAACTCATCTTCACCATAACCGATGAAAGTACACTTCTTAGATTTAGGACCAAATTTATGTCTACCTTGATCACTGATGTGCACATATGCTACACAACCGAAAACTCTAAGATGTGAGAGTTTTACCTCTTTTCCGCTCCATACCTCTTCTGGTATTTTGTGCTCCAATGATACCGATGGACCTCGTTTGATCAAGTAAGCTGTTGTGTTGACTGCTTCTGCCCAGAACTGCTTCTGTAGACCTGACTGTACAAGCAAGCTTCTGGCTCTTTCAGTTAACGTTCGGTTCATACGGTCAGCTACACCATTGTGTTGAGTCGTACCTGGCACGGTTCTCTCCATTCTGGTCCCATGCTCATAGAAAAACTTCTTGAATCTGGTGTCTTCATATTCACCACCATTGTCGGTTCTGAGCTTTTTGATCTTCAACCCTCTCTCATTTTCTACTCATATACTTCAGACTTGTGTTTCAGAAAGTATACCCATACCTTCCTAGAGTGATCATCGATAAAAGTCACAAAGTATTGTTTCCCACCAATGGATGAGACTGTAGTTGGACCCCAAACATCAGAGTGAACAAGCTCAAGTCTGTCCTTCTTTGGGGTTCTTCCACTTGTCTGAAAACTGACTCTTTTTTGCTTTGCAAGTATGCAGTCTTCACACATGTCAATTTCCACTGACTGAAGACCTGGTATTTTTTCCTTCGAGTGCATGATCTTCATCCCTTTCTCACTCATATGGCCCAGTCTCTAGTGTCATAGGTTGGGATTTTCATTATTTGCTGCAACTGCAATCAAGTGACATGTCTCTGCTATCTTGTAAAGAGTACCACTCTTATTACCATGAGCAACCGTCATTGCACCTTTTGAGATCTTCCAAGAATCACCATGGAAGACCGTTGTGTAGCCGTCACTGACCAACTGGCCAACCAAGATCAAGTTCTTTCTCAGGTCGGGAATGTGTCTGACATTCTTCAGTTCCCAAACAGACCCGTTTAACTTCATCTTAACTAACCCTTGCCAACAATCTCACACGATTGTTCGTTACCAAGGTAAACTTTTCCAAGGTTTCTGGGGACATAAATCTTAAAGAATTCTTTTTTCAAAGTAGCATGAAAGGATGCTCCAGAGTCTAACACCCAAGACTCTTCCTTACGCTCCAAAGAGCATATTAAAACATCATCTCCTCCTGAGGTGGAACAACATTTGCTTCGGCCTTCGCCTCCTGATTCTTTGGTACACTCTTGCACTGATTTTTATAGTGCCCGGACTTTCCACAATTCCAACACTCGATAGTCTTCGAGCTATTAGTATTGCGACGATTTTTGGATTTGGACCCTCTGTCTTTTGATTTACCGCGTCCATTTCCTCTGGTTGAATTTCTCCATCTTGACTCTGTATGCAAAACTGAAGAGGCTGATGATTCACCCGAATCTGTCCATCGCATCTCTTCACTGAGAACCAGATCACGAACACCATTGAATTTCAACTTATTGCTTCCCGTTGAGCAACTCACAGCCGTGACAATAGCATTCCTACTTTCTGGTAGAGAAGACAAAAGTATCAATGCTCGTACTTCTTCATCAAATTCAATTCCAACTGAACTCAATTGGGTTGTGACTGTATTGAGTTCATTGAGATGTTGAGCTACCGATCCCCCTTCTGTCATCCGTAAATTAACAATCACCTTATCAAATGAACTTTGTTTGAGACTGACGGCTTTTCATACATACTGGAAAGAGCCGCCATAAGACTCGTCGTAGTCTTTTCTTTTGCAATGTTGAAAGCAACATTATGGGATAACGACAATCGGATAACTCCGAGAGCTTGTCTGTCGAGAAGGGTCCATTCATCATCCTTCATGCCCTTTGGTTTCTTTTCTTGGAGAGGCTGATACAAATTTTTCTGATACAGATAATCTTCGATCTGCATCTTCCAAAAGCCAAAGCCCGCATCATCGAACTTTTCAATTTTCACCTTTCCTTCATTTGCAACCATCGCTCCCACTTAAATCCGACTTCCTTTAGATCGTCTCTGACAATTTTGGTGAACCACCATGTATTAGAACATTGTTGTGGATAAATTTGGTATCGTCGACTAAATTTTTTACTATTCACAAAAAAATTACTATTCAAGTGAACAATACTATTCACGAAATTTACTATTCACATGAATAGTACCTTCCCCAAAAAATTGATAGAAATGAGCACCTAAGCTCTGGTACTAGTTGTTAGGAAATTACGCTAAATTTCCCCTCATCAAATCTGTGAAAGGGAAGTAAATACGGAATAACGACATACAAAATTGATAACGGAGTTCAGCCAATTATGCCTATATCTCCGGGCTGCTGCAAATATTTTACTGAAAAGGGAAATATACAAAGTATTTACAAATACTCACAACCCAATTACACCCAAAACTTTTTCTCAGAGATTCTCTCACTAATTAAAGCTTCTCTCTAAGCTTATATTTTTCTCTCTGTCTTAGAATGCTCACTTGGTTTTGGGATGCATTTCCCTTCATCCGTTGCCTTCTATTTATCGAGGTTTTCTCCAACTACCTCACTATTGGCTTCTTAAAGTTTCTTTGAAAATTTGATGCACTTGCAAATGCAAAGTTTGGCACCATAATTTTGTTTTCAAAGTTTACTGCATGGTGCATTTATTTTGGTTGTTGGGCCCATAATGTTGACTAACACACCGTTCAAGGCTTCGACCGCGATGCTAAGGTCTGCACCGTTGTTCTCGAATTGTATGTTGTGGATGTGTCCAATGGTAACATTGAAGAGGACACGAGTCACTTTGGTGATACCATTGTGATGTTAGCCCTTCCCAAGCTTCTCGAAGATTCTACTTTCCATAGCTTCTGTCTCCCTCCCTCTTTCATAAAGAAAGATTACCAAAGACTCGAATTCTTCTACCAATCCTCAAGGTTTGTGTTTGACAAAGCGGTTTGTCTGGGTGTCTCAAAAGAAGAAGCTTACCACAACCTTTTGTTCACCACTTGCTTCAATTCCTTTGGTGGCATGAAGCTTTTCTTCCCCCAAGACAATTTTTTCTTTGTTTCCTTATTTGATGTACCCAAAATCTTTTCCCTTCAAAATGCCTAATTGCTATATTATTTTATAATGTTTTTCCCCTTTAAAATGTTTAGTTCTATTTTACGTAACTTCATTAATACTACTGAGTTTTCTATTCCAGGTTGTGGTAGCTGCCATCTGTTTGCATGTTTTCTGTGTTGGCTTGAATCAATTATGTGATGTTGAAATAGACAAGGTATGAAACTTCCTTAGAGAAATAAACAATCTGAATAGGTAATGCATATTTTACTTACTTGTTTGTTGTCTTTTGGAATTCTCGATTTTCTTGTAATAGAAAGATGATGGTAGCAAAATTGTCTAGTTTTTCAACGAAGTCAATAAAGAGGATATTTAGGTACCCATATACAATAGGTGAATACAAGCACATATATGCTTACAAACACATCATGATTAGTTATTTCATTTTTGTTGTCAAATTTCGGTTTAATACGTAAACTTATCAATCATCCTTATCAATTACTCTAGCCTGTGAGGCTGTGGTAATGTCACGAAAAGAATTGGTTTGGGCATTGAGGATGGCTCTGCTAGGTTTTATCTCACATAGCACCCAAGGGTTTGCATAGTGGCTTATGCGAGGAAGATGGCCGTTTGTCCGTGGCGATTTCTTGCTCCGCTGTCGCCTCCCTCCTCTCCACATCCTTTTCATGATCCTTCTTATTCATTCATGTCTCCAAAACGTAAGACTTTTGCACATGCACTAAGTAATGCTTGTGACATACCGTATAAACAACTTCCTCGACTATGCATCATGGGAGAAGAGATCTCCATCAAGATACCTGAGGAGTGTATAAGGCTGGCCTAGAAGGATGTAGGAATCACTTACATGGTTGTCATATCCTTACAAAAGGAGATGCTCCCATATGGTAGATGCCTTACGAGCCAAGCTATCGGTGTTATGGAAACCTTTAGGTCGTTGAGGTATGATTTCACTCGGTAAAGGTTATTATGAGTTCTCATTCTCATCTGTATAGGATCTTAGAAGTTTGAGATTGATTGCTTCATGGAGTCTCAGGCCAGGCTTTCTTCGTTTATTCACCTAGATGCCGGATTTCAATCCCATAAATCAAAGAAATACAACTGCACAATGTTGAATTAGGATTATGAGTTTTGCTTAGGAATATTGGAGACCAAGCATTATTTTTGTAATTGCAGGAAGCTTAGGTACTCCTATTTGCTTGGATGTTGCCACAAGGAAGTGTACGATTGATAGAAACTTTGGACATTATGCTTGTGTTCTTGTTGATATTGAATTGAATAGCCATTTAAGAAGCAAAATCTTGGTAGAAAGGGAGAGTTTCACTTTCTTTGTTGGTGTTGAATTTGAAAATTTAACTGAATTCTGTACTGCTTGTCAAAATATTGGGCATTCATTGGCTTCTTGCAAAAAAAAAAAAAATTGGTGGTGTTGGAACTGGTATGAATCAAGATCTTCGTGGGAAATTTGCTCCAATGGAGAAACTTGTTGTTAATCGCTGAATAGTTTCCAAATATGTTCCAAAGCAAAAAGTTATTGATAAAGGAAAAGGAAAAGGAAAAGGTTACTCCCAATAATGAGCCTGACTTCAATATTGCTATTCCTTTTGATGAAGGAACAAGGAATAAAGCACTCATGGTACCTAGGGTAAATGGTGATATTGATGGTAATAATCCTAATTCAGGAGATAAAGGTAGAGAAGTAATTCTTGTGGAAGAGGAAAATGTTGACATGTCTGCTTTGATTGGGGTTAACAATGTTCCTATCAATGTCTAGAATCTATAGGATAATCAAAATCCATTATGGGGTTTTATTCATGATTTTAACAATGGGGTTAATAATTCTGGGGTGAATATGCAGGAAAATTATATATATGTTAACCAGAGTGAAGTGGTTTCAATTTTGCAAGGTATTATGCATCAGGAACAGTTGCAGACTTCCCCTCAGTATGAAGTTGTGCAGGACACTCCTGAAGCAGTGCAAAGTACTAATAGCAGGCCTCCAATTAGAGTTCAAGGTCCAAATGTGCTACAAAATTCCCCTTTGGCATCGGTGCAGTATACTACAAATGATGTAGTACAAAAAATTCCAGAGGCATTGCAAAATATCCAAGTTACTTCTAGCAGGTCCCATGCCTCAGTGAGAATTCAGGAAATTCAAAGTGCTCCTTCTGATAGTGTAGGTGGTAGCAATATTGAAGCTATTAATAACAATCAAGAATTTCCTGATGTGGGTGAAAATGATCTAAGAGTGATAAACCAAGGCTAGGCATATATGGTTAATGATGAGTTAAATGAAGATAATCACAATTCAGATCAACTTAATACTCATACTGTGAATGAGGCAGAAGAAAGATTTGAAATTCTTGGTGCTCGTGAGTATAGAGGTAGTGGTATGCCTTTAAAAATCTCTTGTGAGGAGTTTCAATCTTGGACAACTTGTTATAATCTGTTGCACCTGCCTATAGGGGGTGCTCAATTTACATGGTCTAATGGTAGGAGAGGTAGAGTTGTCACTGAAAAGAGACTAGATAGAGCTATTTGTAATGATGAGTGGCTCAATTTCTGGTCTAGCATCTCTTGTTGCACCTTGACAAAAAGTAAATAATATCATTTTCCTTTACTTTTAGATTTGAAAAAGGAGAACGGTATGTATCATTCGTCTTTTAAATTTATAAAGATGTGGTCTGAGCATCCAGATTGTCAAAATATAGTGTAGGAAATTTGGAATGAGAGAGTTTTTGGCTGTCCCATGGTGCATCCTATCTAAAAAGCTGAAAGCTTTAAATTTGAAGCTCAAGGAGTGGAATAGAACAGTGTTTGGTGATGTGAATTTAAATGTTAGCTCTGCTATGCAGCATCTGGATTCAATTTAGAAACAGATTGATGATAGTGGCTATTTTGAGACTCTTTTTTATCTTGAGAAAATTGCATAGCTTGATCTGGCGAAGACTTTGCAATTCCGAGAGGATTTTTGGCAAGAGAAGTCAAGGTTGAGTTGGCACCTTCAAGGAGACAGAAATACACAATTCTTTAATAAAATGGCCAAAGTTAGGCATGTTACAAAACAAATAAGCATTATGAAGCATGATGGTATGATCCTAAATACTGCATCTTAGATTGAAGATCATGTGGTCAGTTATTTTGAAAATCTATTCAGCTCTGAGAATAATTGCATTGAGAATAATTTGGTCAAAAAGGTTATCCCTAGTATTGTTACTAATGAGGTTAACATAATGTTAACTAATCTACCTTCTATGGAGGAGGTGAAGCAAGCTGTCTTTTCTATGAATACAGCTGGTGTTCTAGGTCCGGATGGATTTGGAGCATTCATTTACCAAAAATACTGGGATATCATAGTTGATGATGTAGTCAGGGCTGTGTTACAGTTTTTCTCTAGTTGCTGGTTGCTACCTAATCTAAATTCAAGTTTGGTGGTCCTCATTCCCAAACTTAAATATAGTTCCATTTACTCAAGGAAGGCAAATATCTGACTGCATTTGTCTCACCTCACAGGCCATTAATTTGATTGATAAAAGGAATTTTGGAGGGAAATTGGCTATGAAAATTGATGTTTGGAAGGCCTCTGATACCTTAGATTGGAGGTTTTTGTTGAGAGTCCTTCATGCTTGTGGTTTTGATCCAAAGTTTTGTAAGTGGATTGAAACTATTCTTCTTTCAGCTAAGCTATCTGTATCTGTTAATGGCAAGGCTACTGGCTATTTTTCTTGTAAGAGAGGTGTGAGACAAGGGGATCCATTGTCCTGTTTATTATTTTGTCTTGTAGAGGAGGTGTTAAGTAGAGGCATCTCTAAATTGGTTCAAGATGGGAAGCTCAGTTTGATGTCTGGTCCAAGAGGAACAAAGGTGCCTTCTCATGTGTTATATGCAGATGATGTAATGATTTTCTACAGGGGTACTAAAAAAAAATTGCATACTCTCATGGACTTGTTTCAGAAATATGGTAGTGTATCTGGACAAATCATCAATCCTTCTAAGTCTACCTTCTATTCTAGAGCAGTTTCTAACAAAAGGCAAGCAATTATTGCTGAAATCTTGGGCTTTGCTTTTGGTAAACTTCCTTTTACATACTTAGGAATCCCAATTTTTAAAGGAAAGCCAAGAACCGTTCATTTGTAGCCTATAGGCGATAGAATAAAATCCAAGCTCTCAGCTTGGAAAGCCTCTTTGTTATCTATTGCAGGAATGGTTCAACTGGTGAAAACAATTATTTTTGGTATGATGTTGTATAGTTTCTTGGTGTACACTTGGCCTGCTTATCTTATGAAAACTGTGGATAGATGGATAAGGAATTTCATATGGTCAGGTGATGTTAATCATAAGAAAATAATGATTGTAGCTTGGCATAGAGTTTGCAGCCCAACAGATAAAGGTGGGCTAGGTTTAAGATCCCTCAGAGATGTTAACAGTGCAACTGCACTGAAATTATGCTGAGAATTCATTCAATCTAACAATCAGTGGGCATGCTTGTTAAGGGCAAGAGTTCTCAGGAGCAACAATCTTATTCCTTATCATGTTAGTTCTTCAATTTGGGCTGGTTTAAAAAGTAAATTCTCTGTTGTGTAGCAGAACCTAATTTGGCATATTAGCTCGGGGAATTTGGTTAAATTTTGGACTGATTCTTGGTCATCTCAGCCTTTAGTTTCAATATTGGATTTACCTGTTCAGATAAATGATCATCTTAATGCCAAGGTGAAAGATTTTATTAGCAAGGGTAATTGGAGAATTCCTGGTTCTCTGCTGCAGCATTTTCCTGTTTTAAGTGCTAAATTGTAAAAGGTTAGTATCTGTGTTGTTTCTTGTGATGTAAGCTGATCTAGAAGAATGCAGACTCAGGTGAGCCAAGTTTCAAGGATGTATATTTATTTCATAAACCAAATGGCCAAGTTCTTCATTGGGCAAATCTTATTTGGAATAATGCCATCCCTCCATCCATATCTCTTCTTATTTGGAGAATTCTTCATGGTCATCTGACAACTGATGAAAACTTGGTGAATATGGCATGTGATTGTCTCCATGTACAGTCTTTGTGAGAGTGCAGCTGAAACTTCTCAGCATTTATTTTGTGATTGCACTTTTGCAAATCATATTTGGAAGTGACCGAGTTCTATTATCTGTTTTAATATTGACATTTCATCAGTCCAAAGTATACTGTCTGTGTATGACAAGCCGTGGTCTTCCCAAACAAAGGGTGTGCAGCTGTTATTAATGGAATATGGGTTATCTAGAACTGCAGTAATAAGCTCAAATTCGTCAACCAGAGAATTTCATTGCAAGTTACTCTAAACATGGAAACAACAGTAATGGACACTTGTCTGTTTCTATGCAGGAATTTGTTATCTTAAAAGCCTTTGCAGTAGCAGGAAAACCTAGTAAAGCACCTATTATCAAAGAAATCAGCTGGTGTCCTCCTCCTTGCTATTGGATTATGTGCAATACGGATGGTGCAGCAAGAGGCTCACCAGGAGTATGCTTACCTAATTATAGGTTCAAATAATGTTTTTACAAGGGTTTTGGTCAATGTCCCCCCTTGCTTTCTTGTATTTTTTTCTTTTATTATTAATAAATTTTTGGTGTGCTACAAATGATTGGTGATGCTGAGCTGCCAGCCTAGCTGAGATGTCAGTTATCACCGTGATGCTTTTGCATACCAATTTTTTATATAAAAAAAAAGATAATGTCACGAAAACATTAAACCTTTTTTTTTTTTGAAGGAAAAAAAATTAAACCTTTTGGACCTTATAGACTTTGCCGATGGATTGTCTTATTGTTGATATGTCGTAAATGTTTCACTGCGGAAAAATAAGCCATATCTTCCATTGGCATCCGGGGAAATTTCCTTCAGAAATGGTGTCATTATTACTGCGTCATCTTTAATTCTGGTATCATATATATAACTATTATCATTTTTAGCAATTTGGATACGCATAATGCGGCTCGATTTTCCTCTAGTCATTAAAACAGGTTTTGTTTCAATTAGTTTTAAGGAACTAATTCTACCAACCTCCAACTACTAGGGTGTGGGCTGTAGATTGATTGTCCACAAAATCCAATTGTGGATTAATTGATTCAAAATTTCAAAATTTCCAAATAAATAAATCAATGATATATATTAATAATGGTTTGACATTTAGATCCTCCATAAAACTTTAGGGCAACTTAGACTCTACCTACTAATTGCATGGTTATATATACTTTCAATATGCTCGAAAAAACTTAATGCAACATGGTCTGATGTTGGCCATTTATGAGAGTATTTTTTTTATAAGCATTTATGACAGAGTATGATGACAGTCACTTTTTGTGATGTGCATTTTCTAACGATATATTGCTCAAGATAACATTTATTTTATTTCACTTTTACTGAACTCAATATAAACTTTTTTGAGAAGGTGGAATGAGGCTTATCACTATATTCTCTTTTACAGGGTTTGGGGTTTGCGAGGATTGTCGGTTCATGGCCATTGTTTTGGACTGTTTTCGTTAGTTGTATGCTTGCGGTTGCTTATAATGTCAATGTGAGTTTGTTCGAATTGCATTTAAACTTTTTCTTTACCATCAACAAAAGTTGAGTCCTGTCATAAGTGAGTCATATAATAGAGATTGTTTAAAATTAAGTGAGATTCTCTAATCAAAGATAACAAATTCTTTTCATCCTGATTTAATTGAGGACATAATTATATAATGGAAATTAATTTAATTATGTTCAGATATCATACGTTGTGGCCATTATCATTATTATTTTTATTTTAATAAAATTGTCTTGAGAAGTATTAATAATGACATTGTTAATTATTTATATTGTAATTTGAGCAAAAATTACATCGAAAAATAATCAATGACTATACTTTTAATCATTAACTATCAAATATAAAACTTTTATAATATAATAATTACATTGAAACATACTTTTTTTTGTTACTATGTTATATGTGCGAAGTATTCACCGGCATCACTAATAACTAATTTACGCCGGGGAACCTAGCTGGCCACCTTTAGTGGGGTCCACCCCCCCAACCCCCTAAAACCACGTTTTTTGAGATAACCCGATGTCTCATTAAAGAAGAACCTAAATAACTAAACATTAATTGTGATATTAATGTAGCATGCTTATCGAGATACCAAGATATTTAAAACTTTAAAAGATAAAACACACATGAGATAAGCACACACACACATAGATTGTTACAACCACCGTAGCTACATAACATAAAAGGATACATCCAAAGAAACTGAAAAGATTCTCATAGAGCACCTCTCCTTTCACTACTCGAAACCCCACTCAAAATACATCAAAAAGATCTCACCAGCGCACACCTACATACACGCACTGGGCACCCACATACTATCACTAGTATGGATACCGGGAACTACCCTCGCCTTCTCCATACCTTGAACTATAGACACGAGGCTCCCACACCTCCTCGCTACGGGACATCACTTTGAGTCTCCATTAGCACTGTTGTCTATACAACTCGCTACGGCGTCGGGCTCCTTGATACACAAAACCTCTACGGCTGGTAACATAAGATGTTTGAGGGTACTCCCACTCACTCTGGAAGTCTCTAGGAGGGTTCCACATCTGGTTAAAGGCATCTGCTCTGCAATTCGAAAGGTCCCTATGAAGTGTTCCGTAGGAACATGATCACCGTAATGTATGTATACACTAACAGGTCCTGTGTATACAATCATGAAGGTGGAGGAGTCAATCTGTCGCGTCCTCAACTGTCATGGTGCTCAATCTCTAGGGTCGCCAGCACCGATACTCTAGGTGCATGGGTGATCCATGGATGGTCCAACGGTGGCATCTTCCTTAGCAGGGTGATCTCGTACAACATAAGATAAAGCATACACAGAAAGGATAGGGAGGTAAGAATCTACATTATTGTAACACCCCGATTTTTCACTGTTTACATATCGGTAATAAATATATAAATACATATATTTTATACCGATATGTAAACAGTGAAAAATCGGGGTGCTATGATGTATGATTTGTTTGGTAATATAGTTTTGATGATGATGTTGGATGTTGTTTGTGAAGCTTGACAGTGGTCAGTACACAACCGTTTAATCAGATAAAAGCTTTAATAAGCTGCATAAAATTATATTCAATGTTTTATGGGAAATGTTGGAATATAATGTTTATGGAAAATATTATGTGGGAAAAATAAGAGTTTTTGGAAAATATCATTATTTTAACGATCTATTAGTGTAAAAGTGAACTAGGAGTCACAGAGAGGGCGGAACCGTGAAAATATTTTACTACTGCTAATTTTTACATAAGATATTCCGCAATACATGAATGTAGAAAATTGTTTAAGGGGAAAAAGCTAAGTGCTACCTTAAAATACTTTAAAAGGACTTAACGACGACAATTTGGAAAACTGACGACGGCAAATATTTTAGAAACGGCAACGTGTATTTTTTATGAACTTCAAATCTCTGTGACCCTCTTTTCTAAAAATGATGTTTTTCGGTAACCGGTGTTTTATGACAGAAATCTTTCCACTTAACAATTTTTCCGAAATCAAGTTTTCTAAGTGGTGTTAAAGGTTGAAAGTGTTATGGAACTTAGTAACCGAGACGTCGGGGTACTAAGGTTCTTAAGGTGTTGTGGACTTGAGGTCCTGTAGACGTGGTGTTTACTTGAAGGTTTGTTAAAGGTGTTAAAACATTTTGAGATGTTTTCTATTACCACAAACGCTAAGCCTGATGCATCGGTCTAGGTGTTTTGTGATTGAGCACTCGGACTTTGAGGTCCTGTGTTACTAATGAAAGTTTTAAGATGTTTAAGATTATGGTTGGTCGTAAGCTTTTAAGCTTCGACAAGGAAAGATTGAACACAAAGAAAAGTGTCAAGAACAAATTGTTTTCTTGCATGCATTTGGCAGACGTGCCTACGGTTTTATGTATGAATACCTTGCGGCGTCAGGTATTTCATAATTACGATTTTCTTCATTGTGCCAGGTTGGACAATGAAACCCCATTTACGGTTTTATCACTGTGCCACGTTGTTGGACAGTGTGCAATGCGTTTTGGCTGCGTGCCTGTGTGCCATGGGATGGCTATTGAGTTTGATCCACTCATTACGTGTTGGGATATCTCATGAGATTAGGTGTGAATGTTTAGATGGTGTATATGAAATGTTCATGCATAATTTTAAAATGTTGATGTTTGGGGTGTGAAATCCATCGATAGAGTATATGCTTATATCTGTGTATATGTTTATACCGATATGTAAACAGTGAAAAATCGGGGTGTTACAATTATCATCATGCATTGAGAAAGAATCAATAGAATAAAACACAAGATAGCACATAGGCATCCAGCAGATATATAGCAGTCATTTACAAAGCTCATTCTCTTAGCCTTTACCCTTTATCACTTATGCATCTATGCCTATGTGTTGATGTGGCCACAATACTGTCACATGACCTCCATTCCCATTAGTGATGATAGTCCGTCGCCCAAGCGACGCATACCATACACACCGAACCATATAAGTGCATTACATCCACATTCCCGTTAGGATGCTCATTCCACATTCCCGTTAGGAATGACACTATCCCTCGTTCAGGTTAGGGATAGCTGCACGATAGTATCCCCATTCCTGTTAGGATAACTATCTCGGTCTCGGAGCAGCTCGGTAAGGACTACAAAAGTATCAGTGTAGAATCACCACTCATCTGTTATCCGGTATAAGTATTCAGATACTCTGACCTCGTGTATTACCACCCACATGGTTGTGAACACCAAATGCATTCTAGCGTGAGTCTCACTGACTGGTCCTAGGGTTTATCACTTAGTGTCTCAACCACGCACTTAGGCATATCCATATCTCACATAGTACCACACTGGCCAATCATATATTTATTCATAATTCACTAGGTTGAGCACTACTACATTCCATATCATACTCTCCCTAACATGCATATCTCCTGATCCACAGATATCATGGCTTACTTACTAACCAAGCAGTTAATCATATATATAAGGCATATTGAGCATACCAATTAAACACATATGAGGCGATATATCATTAAACATATTAAGCATAACATGGCAGATAGCACATAACAACTAAACCACCCTAACAAGCATACAACCTCGAATCACGTAAAATCGACCAAACAACAATTAACCTACAATGCCCAAATCATCATTGGCAATACGGGGTAGTCGCCAATGTGATTTTGATATTGTCAATTACTCGACCACTAGTAGAGTTTAGGTTACCCTAAAGATATCATTGCATTTTACACTACTCTTGCCTTCCCGACGATAATATGGTTCTTTCTCCCACCTGGTACACACGTAAGTAGCTCTACAAGCACATTGAAACCACGAGCAAGCTTCCCTCCACAAGTTCACCAATCTGCCACATACATTACAGGGCTCCTCGGTGTTCCAAATTTTTTCCTAATCATGCATACAACGTCGGTAACACTAATACATAGCAGAAACGATAATCGAATAGAGAAACTAACGAAGAACGTGAAGAACATTCGAAGAGCGTTGATGTCGACATTGCCGACATGCTACGAACTTAGGTTTACCTTAGTCGAATAGAAGAAACATATATGCAGATTCAAAGCAGATGAAGCTATGATCATAAAGACACGATCGGTTTTGAGTTTCGCTAACCGGATTGTTCACAGCAAGCCTTGAAAGTTCCTCATGTCCCTCAACTCTCTCCCTCTGTTCTCTGTCTCTGTTCTATGAAGATGGTGAAATGAAAGTTAACTTTTGCAAAACTTTTTATTTTTCATCTCGACACTGCCAATGCTCGAGCGTGGGGACTGTCCATGCTCTAGCATCCCAATGTTTGAAGATTGACTTGTTCCACGTTTGAACGTTGAGAGTTCGTCAATGTGAAGGCAACGCCCCACCGTACTCGTGTCTCATGCCATGCTGCCAAGTGTTCCTGTTGTCCAATCACTCCACACTCCCCTGCCATGCTCAAGCATTCAAGATGGCCATGCTTGAGCGAGCCAATGTTTGAACGTTGGTACTCAGCTCACTCAAACGTGCTGCCCTGACCAGAAATTCCCTTCTCGCGCATTTGTTCTGTTCCTTCCTGATTGATCACATACACTTCAAGCATACTTTCAAACATACAATCATACATAATCCATACATAAACTAGGGTTTCCAAAATGAGGATATCACAATTTTTTCATCCATAAGGCTCGAACTCGACACCTTACTTAAGGAATTCGAGTCCAGTTCCACTTGGACCAAATGTTGGTGAAACATATTTTAATGTTAGTTAACCATGAAAGTTTTAAGATATTAACTTTTTTGTCCTAAGGAAGGCCTACCACTTGGCAGACCCTAGGGTCTAGGGCCACAAAAGAACCCAAAAAAAGGCACACTAGCAATTCCGAGAATTGAACTTCGATATTCTACATGAGGTTTCACAAACCTATCCACTTGACTGTCTCTAGGCTCTAGGGGACTTAATATATTAATCTAAAATAATTTATACTTGTCTCAACCAGGGGTGGCAAATTATCAGTCCCGGCCGAGACCCGTGAAAACTGATGCAGAAAATAGCTAGGTGGGTCAGTACGGGTGGGCACGCGGGTCAATGGGTGACAGATGATAGTTCATGCGGTCTTGGGCGGGCAGGTTTGGTTTGGGTAAAAATATTTCGCTACCGCTTGAATACATTAAGATATTAATTTTTTTTTATCTCTGATTCCCCATTAGTCTGATTGGTTGCCTCAGATTTTTTCTTCAATCTCATTGGCTCTCTCGTCACACCACTTCATCTTCACACTTCAACTTCACACTTCACTCCCATCTCAGCCTCTCTCGTTCACACTTCTTCCTCTGCCACCGCCTTTCTCATCTCTTTCTTCCTCTCCTCAGTGACGGTGACCCCCTATTCTTGCTCCTCTGTGACAGCCTCTTTAGTGACGGCCTTTTCTTGCTCCTCTGCTCCACCGCACGAAATGGAAGATTTCGACTAAGCTTCCTCTTGGATAGATCTGCGACATGGACTAATCAATGAAGAAAAAGATCTATAAAGTGCAAACAAAGAAGATCTGCGAAGAATACATGTTTTTTTGTTGAAAGTTTGATCTTTTTGTAAAAAGTTTAAATATTTCTATAAAAGGTTTGAATATTTCTAGGTTATTTTCTTGTTTCCCTTTGTATTTCTAGTTCTGCTTCAATTTTAAAGCTTCTATATGATCTATGAAGCTTCTGGTTTTGCATTTTAAAGTTTGATTATGATGCGTCTTCTCCCTTTCGGTTCTGTATTTTTTTTTTTTTTGATCTAAAACCGATCTAACCCACATGTCGACCAGACCAAACCGAACCCGCCTAATCCGAGGGCACTAAACGTATGGCAATGGGTGAGGATATCTACCTGTCGGTTTCGGGTTGGGTTTTTTGGGCCCGAAACCGACCGAACTCGGCCGTTGTCCACCCCTATTCTCAACGTATTTTTATTATTAAAGGAGTTTTGCTTAAAACTTAAAAGGTTATAAATGTATTAATTAACAGTAAATTAAATTTTCAATATACTTTTAAAATAAAAAAATATCAAAATTATATAGGTTTTCTACGTTATTGCATTAATAATAACATATTTAATTATGATCATTGCTTGAAAAAATTTAATGACAGTATATACTAATAAATACTAACTGTTAAATACAGGAAAATGCTATCTGGTTCCCTAAAGACGCTAAAAAATATTGTCATTGGAAAAAGATGCATTTAACATTTGAAGGAGTACCCTTACTTTTATTTTTTTTCCAATTTTATCCTTGCTCATTCAATCCTATCAGATCACTCTTGTAACTAGAGGTGCGAATCTACCACCGTAAACATATTTAACTCGCAAATATATTCTTTCTCATTTATAAGTTAATTTAACTCCATTATTATCAATTATAAATTTATAAATATATAACTAAAATTAATTATTTAAATAATCAAACAACTCTCTTGCTAGTCTTTTTTATGTAATAATAATAATAAATAATAATAATAATAATAATAATAATAATATTTAAAGATATGTTCTTTGACGTAATATAACTATGTAAAGATGTATCGATGAAAACTGAATTATCCAATCAAATCCAAATTACATTTGATATTTTTAAGGAAACAAACTGATCCAATCCAAATCGTATGTTGTTTTCATCATTGGATTGGACGACTTTTTGGCTCAAAACCAATCCAATCAATCCGTGAACAACCCTACTTATCAATAAGACCCTTCAAGGATCTTTGAACTTTTGCAGATGGCTCTGCTAGTGTTTTGCACCACGTAAATTCCTAGGGTTTTGCATGGTTCTCATGGCTGCTCCGATCTGCCCTTAGGGCTTTCTTGCTTTCTTGCTTCTCCCCCTCCTTCTCCTTCCCATCCCTCTTCGGCTAACAATCCTCTTTCTCAACAAAGAACCTTTGCTAAAGCTTTGAGTAATTCTCTTGATGTTTCTTTATCTCAACTTCCTCAGCCTTGTATCAATGGAGATGTCGTGTCAATCAAAATAACGGAGGAAGAGTATCATAAAGGCATTGATGCCTGTAAGATGAACCTGCATGGTCGCTTGCTGCTCTCAAAGGGTGACAAGCCTATGAAATTCACTGACTTGCGGGAAAAGTTAACCACTCTTTGGAAACCTTTAGGGTAATGGCACATGACCTCTCTTGGTAGAGGATACTTTGAATTTAGTTTCTATTTACAGGAGGATCTGAGGAGTGCCTGGTCTGTTGGCACCTGGAATTTGAAACTGGTTTAATGAGACTGTCACAATGGATTGCGAATTTTAATCCTAAAAATCAGAAGCAAACACATTCACAGTATTGGATAAGAATCTATGAACTGCCTCAAGAATACAGGCATCTAAGAATCCTCTTTGAAATTGCTTCTGCAATTGGTATTCCAATCTCAATTGATGACATGACTAGAAGAAGAATGTATGGTCACTATGCTAGAATTCTAGTCGATCTGGATCTAACTCGGACCCTTCCCTATCAAATTATGGTTGAAAGAGAGAAATTTGCATTCTATGTGGGAATTTAGTATGAGAAACTTCCAAATTTTTGTGAGTTCTGCCAAAATATCGGCCACTCTATTGACAAATGTAGCAAGAAAGGAGGGCAATTGGCATCCAAGAATCAATCTTTGCCTAAAAAAGGTAATCCTTTTGTTTCCCAAATTTATGTTCCTAAGGTTTCAAATCCTGATGATAAAAATAAGGAGGTTAATGATCAAGATAAGACTGGAGCCAACAAAGATAAGACTGAAAACAGTGATAGGGTCACAGTAGTTAATCACGAAGTTGGTTCGGCTACTGATAAGGTAATTCCAGTTGAAATTCATGCTGAGAGTGAAAGACAAGCTGATTTAGTTAATGGTGAAAAGTCTATTGCAAATGAGACAGGAAAGTTGATTGATGATCCAGTTATAGAACTGGCTACTGCATCTGCATTAGTAGACAAAAATCAGGATGGAGGGTGTAACATCCCAGGCTGCTTTATGGATTGACGATTGTCCCCACAAACCAACACGGGTCTTTTCAGCATGCTTTGTCCTCCTCACTCACACGCTTCCTAGGAAAACTTCCCAGAAGGTTACCCATCCTATAATTGCTCCAAGTCAAGCACGCTTAACTGTAGAGTTCTTAAGTGATGGGCTCCCGAAAAGAAGATGTATCTTGTTAGTATAGATAGTACCAATCAATTCTTATAAGTCATCTTCAACTGTATAGTCCCATACCTATACAGTCTCAGGATCCCTCTCATTCGGGTGTGTAATCGGTTCATTCATGTGTCCCTCCGCCTAGAAGCCTGCCAGGAGCCGCTCCTTGTCCGTGCCTTCTTACACTGGCGACCACTCCCCGCCCTCGTCTGCACCGGGTGTCTCAGAGGGAATTCAGATTCTGACTCAGTAGAAATAATCTATGATGAGACTTTGGTTGATCTCCAGGATAGGGAGAATGTTGTTCCAGAATCTCCTTTGGACAGTGTTCATACTAGTTTGAAAGTGGTAGAGAACAGTAGTGGAAAGGAATTGTCCACTGCCAGTAGTGATCAATATCCTTTTATGGGAACTCCTTATAATCCTCAAGTATATTAGGACTTGAGAATTGTCTCCAAATCTTGGAGTGATAGAGTGGAGGAAGAAGTGCATTCTTCTGTAGAGGAAATAACAAATAATGCTACTCATGTAGATGATCCTTTTGAAGTGGCATTGTCTAAATCACAGAAGAAGAAGTTAAGGCAGAGGCAAAAGAGGAATGGAAACCAGGTTGTGCACAATGCCCGATCCAGGGCTGGAGTTTTAAATAACTTTGCCTAATGAAGATTCTTTTTTGGAATGCAAAGGGAATCTCCAACCACCCCACAAGGTTGGTACTAAAACATCTTTTTTTGACTCATAAACCTGATCTCTTATTTATAACAGAACCATGGATGCTTGTTCATGATTTTCATATTCAATTTTGGAGCTATTTAAATATGAAAGTCTTTGCTGTAAATGATAGACAGCAGCAAAATCCAAATATATGGTGTATTTGCAAAGATAATTTGGATTCTTCTTTGATTCAAGCTTCCAAACAGCAGGTCTCTTTGTCAGTCTTTTGGGAGAATCAGCAGGTTTACATCTCTGCCATTTATGCATGTACTACTTATGTGCAAAGGAGACTGCTTTGGGCTGAACTGCTTCTTCTGCAACAAATTCATTCAGGACGTTGGTGCTACATTGGTGATTTCAATGCCATATTAGGTGCTCATGAGAAGAGGGGTGGTAAACTTCCTATGCAAGTTTCTTGTGATGAGTTTAGGAGTTGGTCTGATTGTGGTAACCTCACTCATGTTTTAACTAGAGGAGCAGATTATACTTGGGCAAATGGTAGAAGGGGAGCTTTCTTTTGTGAAAAAAGGTTGGATCGGGCAGTATGCAACTTGGTTGGATTTTTAGGACATCACTTCTTGCTGCACTCTAACTAGAAGCAGGTCAGACCATCATCCCCTTCTGTTATCTATGAATAAAGGGCAGCATGCTTTCCCTTCTCAATTTAAGTTTATGAGTATGTGGAATGATCATCCGGATTGCATAAGAGTCATCTCTGATGCATGGAGCAAACCTGTTGTGGGCTGTCTGATGTACATTCTGTCATAGAAATTGAAAAACCTGAAATGTTAGCTAAAATCATGGAACAAAGAGGTTTTTGGTGATGTTCACCTAATGGTCAAGCAGGCTCAAGCAGAGGTTAACTTAGTTCAGGATCAAATTGCTATGAATGGTATGGATGATGTGTTAATGGATAAGGATAAAGAGGCTCAGCTCCAATTGCAAAAAGCCCTTCATTTTTAAGAAGAATTCTGGAGGAAAAAATCTTGAATCAATTGGCATAAGTTTGGTGATAGAAACACTGCTTTTTTTCATAAAGTCACCAAGATTAGGAATGCCTCTCAAAGGATGACAATGCTAAAAGTTGGTGATCAGATCTTGGATAATCAAGAGGACAGAGAACAACATGTTCTCCATTTATACAAAACTCTGTTTGCTACAGAAAATAATTGCATTCCGAATGATCTAATTGAATCTTCTATTCCCTCTTTGGTTTCTTCAGTAGATAATGTTATGTTAACAAATTTGCCTACTAAAGAGGAAGTGAAGAATGTTGTTTTCTCCATGAATGGCAATAGTTCCCCTGGCCCGGATGGATTTGGTGGCAATTTCTATAAAAAAATATTGGCATATCATTGAGCATGATGTCTATAACTCAGTGATTCAATTCTTTTAACAAAGCTGGTTGTTGCCTAACATGAACTCCAATCTGGTTGTTTTCATTCCTAAGCATCCTGGTGCCGACTCAATTGGTATGTATAGGCCTATTGTTTTGACTAACTATCAATTTAAATAATTACAAATGTAATGGCAGACAGGTTAGCTAATGTGGCTCCTAAGATCCTCTCTGAAAACCAAAGAGGTTTTATCAAAGGTACAAGCATCAATGATTGCATATGTATAACATCTGAGCAATTAACCTCTTGGACAAAAAAAGTGTTTGGTGGTAATGTGGCTCTAAAGGTGGATATTACTAAGGCTTTTGACACTATGGATTGGCAGCTCCTCATTAATGTTCTCAACTCCTTTGGATTTGATCTTAAGTTTTGCAATTGGGTTAAGGTGATTCTTGAATCTGCTAAACTCTCTCTTTCAGTCAATGGCCATTTTGTTGGTTTCTTCAATTGCAAAAGGGGTTAGGCAGGGTGATCCTCTCTCCCTTCCTATTTTGCATAGCAGAGGATGTTTTAAGTAGAGCATTGAGCAACCTTGTAATTTCTGGATAATTACTGCCTATGGCTGGTCCAAGGGGTTTTCAAACTCCTAGCCATGTGTTTTATGCAGATGACATCTTGATTTTCTGTAGAGGTACTAAAAGGAACATCCAAGCAGTCAATAAGCTTTTCAAAGCTTATGGAGAGGCATCTGGTAAGCTTATTAGTCCAACCTATACTAACAAGATGCATCTTCTTTTTGAGAGCTCATCACTTAAGAACTCCACAGTTAAGCGTGCTTGACTTGGAGCAATTCTGAGATGGGTGACCTCCTGGGAAGTTTTCCCAGGAAGCGTGTGAGTGAGGACAAAACATGCTGAAAAGACCCATGTTGGTTTGTGGGGACAGTCGTCAATCCATAAACCAGTCAGGGATGTTACAAATGGTATTAGAGCGGTACCTCTCCCAATACGGTGTGGTTCGGGGACGAACCAAGCGGAAGCTGGTGGGCATGTGACACCCGAGGCTGACGAGGGCGGGGAGTGGTCACCGGTGCAAGAAGACATGGATAAGGAACGGCTCCTGGCGGGCTTCTAGGCGGAGGGGTACATGAATGAACCGATTACACACCGGAATGAGAGGGATCCTAAGACTGTGTAGGTATGCGACTATACAGTTGATGATGGCTTATAAGAATTGATTGGTACTACCTATACTAACAAGATGCATCTTCTTTTCGGGAGCCCATCACTTAAGAACTCCACAGTCAAGTGTGCTTGACTTGGAGTAATTCTGGGATGGGTGATCTCTTGGGAAGTATTCCCAAGAAGCGTGTGAGTGAGGACAAAGCACGCTGAAAAGACCAATGTTGGTTTGTGGGACAGTCGTCAATCTATAAAAGCAGCCAGTGATGTTACAATAACACTTTTCATGTTACACTTTTCATGTTTGGTTCAGGAGGGACAGAGAGATTTTAAAACTAATTTACTTTAATACCCTTATAAATTTAGAATTCAAAAAATATAAGTTAAGAATATTTTATTCAATATATTCAAAATGTTTTAAACCTCTTCCTCTCCCCTTAAAATCTCCCCGATATTGGAGGGGAGCTAAAATCAATGGTGGAAGGATTTTGCTCCCACCCATTCTCTTCCCCTCCGTAGAGTTTATAAAAATCTCTCTTCTCCTCTCCATTCCCCCAACCACACACTATGTTAGGGTTGGTTTGGGATCATTTATTGCCTTAAATGTTTTTTTAATTACTTAAAGAAAATATAGTAAGTGATTTTTATTTTTAAGTATATTAATTTTTTTATTTTTTATTCTTTAACAAGTCCTCTTGCAATATTAATTATTAGCGAAATTCTTTGTTAAAATCTTAGTTTGGAATAATTTGAAAAATCTTTTTTAATAAAAGTTAAATAAATTAAACTAAAATTACATGTACTCAATATTTGTTAGGTATTAAGGAGCTCAACTGGCATGAGCTCAGGGTGTAAGGTGTATTAAGGAGCTTGGAGGTCCAGAGTTCAAACCATGGAAAAAGAAAAAACTAACATAATATTTAACTAACTAATATTGGCATATAAAAAAAAAATATTTGTCAATTGAATTTAAAACATAGACTAATATATATGAATTTCAAAATAATGTGTTATTATAAAATAACTTGTTATTTGTATTTATGTAACACCACCCTTGGGCATTACATATCTAACTCCTTTCGAAAATGAAAAAAATTAAAAGTTGCTGGTTTTGCTTTCGGAAAAATTAATTTACTTTAAGTTAGAAAACTCGGATGTAAAAAGTTTCTTTTTGAATACTTCGGAAAAGTGATCCACACGTCACAAAAGTAAAATCACATTATACTTGAATAAAGATCTAAAATTTTTTACAAAAATTTCGACAAAATCTCCTCTGTAATTTCAACATCCCAAACAAAAACACCTGCTAATATATTTATATTTTCATCCAAAAGAAAGGCTCTCTGAGCCATAAACATACATGCTATCATAAATCAACAATGTCTAAAAAAAACCCAAGCTGATCGTCTAAAAGACATTCATAAACACAACAGTAATCCAATAAAAGACTCTCAGAGCCATAATACAAAAATTATGACCTTCTCTAAAATAAATTTTGACTCGATACTAAGCTGATCGCATTATGAGACTCGTATTGGAAAAGACCCCAGGATTATTCCAGTAATTCAACCTTCTTTAAAAGTCGAGACTAATCCCTCCGATTTGGGATAGAGAACACATCAGTATCATCTGTAGTCACGTACCAAAGTACGATACAAGACCACACAAATATATTGCAAAGGTGAGTTACCAATATATGAGTTTAAACATAGCAGTCATATATTTAACATATAAACAGCATTAAGTACATCAAGGTAATAACCCAGGAAAACATAACAATGCTCATCCTATAAGGTTGTTTAGATTAGAGATTTTTATTGGGAATTCTCGGTTAACACTTCAATATCCACTTTCTAACTCAATCTCCGGAGATCCTAACTTCCCTTCCTCGAGTATGCTAGGCCGTGATAATTCCTGTAACACAATTGTTTCGCGTTGGATGGCCTCTCCACTGGGTCCTTTCCCCAATTGTTCTAGGATTTCGCATATCACCTAAATAAGATTTGATAGTCCCCTATTGAGTACATTTCGTGCAGGGTAGCCGATCTCCACGACAAGAGGTTGCAAAGCCCCAAGCATTTCGTGGAGTTCGAGCCCGAAATTCCCTAAAGACCCAAAAGCCCAAGAATATGCCTTTGGTCCGTAACTATCAAATTTGTCAGCCCACCCTATGTGAAAGCTGTAACTCGATAAATAACAGCACGTCTGCTAGATCATCTTTCAAATATTAGACTTTTAATATCAATTTGAGTTTTAAACTCTTGCTAAAGATTTTTCAAAATCTTTTATCAACAGACACTAGTCCGACGTCTCGGAATCCTAGGTCCTTAATAGGAGGAAGGCTAGTCCGGCTTCACTGTAATCAGAATCTAGTCTGAAACCTCAGCACAGAAATCTAGTCCTTTTCTGTTTCCTTTCCACTTTCCAAAGAAAGCCAAAAATCACTTTTCTATGTTCATATGTTTTCAATAAAATAAGTTTTCTCATTTAAGCCATGATTAACATCATGCTTTAACTAGTCTCACAATTCAACAACACAGATAAGTCGCATATATATATATATAAATTCGCAGTCAATCAACATATTATAAATGATCACAAGCAGTCTATAACATTAAATATTTAACGGCTAAGAACTCCTCAGGCTTACTCCCTTTACCTTTGTAGACTAGACAAAGATCGTTCATTCTGGTTTCCATAATTTACTCCCTGCTCAACGAAATTTCACAAGATTGAACACCCACTAACAACTTGACGTGTCGGGTTCCTCTAAAACCTCACAACACCTTCAGGTAACTCAATGACAACTTCCAAGAATGAAAATTCAAGTTCCCACAAACGAACGCAAATCACGAACAACATCAAGAAAAAGCGTCCAAGCACATTCAACAACCGAACAACGTAATAATCAATAACTCAACATCACATATAATCTAATAAGTTCAAACATTTAATTTTAACAAAACAAAATCGATACCCCAATAAATCAAATTTGGGTAAAAAGAGTTCATCACTAAAATTGGAGGAAATGAGATTTGATATGAGGATTACAAAATTAACCATAGAAATCATCAATTAGAAATCCTAATTGAAATAAAACATCATTAATTTCACAAAAACAGAACCAATCTAAAATAAAATCAGATTGGGACTTAAGGGTTCATAATATAATTTGGGGAAAATCAATCTAACCAAATAACAATGGAATTGGCTTAGAGAAACATAAATTCATAGCCTCAATAGCATAAAACAACATTCAATTTCAATATTGAAATACGAAATCAAAGGGTTAGGGTTAGGGCTTTGCAAACTGACTTGGGGTTTTCATAATCACAAAGGATTAGGTTAAGAAACTAACCCAAGGTGAAGAGGAAGAAGTTGTGGTGGTGCAGTGATGCTCCTCGCAGCGGCGAACGGCGGCGGCACGGCGGAGCTCCAGCGAATATGAACAGAAGAGATGAAATAGAGCATAAGAGAATAAGAGAATAAGAAGGAAGCTTAACCAAAAAGTTGGGTTCGAAACCACCATTACCGATGATGGAGGGGCTCCCTGCGATGACCAGCTGCGTCACCGCGGCGGTGGTCGCGACCCACACACGAACGCAGACAGATCTGGGGTGGGTTCGTCTTCTCCTCAGCCATGGCGGAACGACGACCGAGCAGCAGCTAAGGTGGCGAGACGCTGCTGGTGCGACGATAGGAGGGTGCGTCGGTCTGAACCATGGAGAGAGAGAGGTGAAGTTGGAGTGGGAGGAAGAAGAAGAGAAAAAAAAAAAGGGTGGGTGTCATAGCTGATAAGAGAGGGAGGAGAGAGAAAATTCTATTTTTAACTTAACATTTAGTAATAGGTACAAAAATGAGTGATAAATATTGAGTCTAAAAATAAATACGTTTTTAGTTTTTGAATCTAAAAATAAAGGGTGACAAATATATATTTTCAAAATTTGAAATAAAGTAGAGATTGATAGTTGAATTTATCAATTAAGAAAATTACTGATCCAAAATTAAACTCCAATTAATGTCAAATCAATTTATTTTCAAATCTAATATTAAATAGACTAAAATATGAAAATAATTTTCTTTCAATCATATTATTTAAAATATTTTTCTAAATAAATATTAATAGTGACAATAACATAATATTATTGTCTAGTAAACATGCATACACTGAAATAAGGCAGGTGTTAACGCACTCAATAAAATAACTTTTAAAAGAGTAAATAAATTATTCAAGATTAAGCATCATAAAATGACTAAGTTTAGTGTCCAAAATAATTATTATTCCAATAAAATAATATAAACAGATATATTTTACCTATAATGAAAAACGGTAAAAACCGGGGTGTTACAATTTAGGTTTCTTTTGCCATTAATATGTACTTTTTTTTATAGGCAAATGTTAGTGTTAATGTTAGTATTTTGTTAGTGTGTGGGGTTTGAATCCTCAACCTCCTAATCACTCCACTCAACTCCCCCACTGCAACCACAAAGCCAACCTTATAACCCATTATTAATGTGTACTTCTTGTAAAGGAAAATTATGTATGTTGCTGTGGAATTCAAGAGTTGGAATTATGTGAAAGTGGAGGGAGCCTCTTCTAACACCCGCTTATGTATAAAATGATAAAGTAAACATATATTATTTTTAATTAAGAGAATGCTAACGACTGCTCTTAGGGCATTATTTAAGGAACCAATAAAGGAAATTTTGTATGGAAAAATGATGTATTTAGAGCATCTCCAATGGGAGTTCCTTAAGAGTTGCTTAACAATAAAATACTATTTTGATGTGCCATATATGATTTTGTGTTGCTTAAAATTGGAGAGAGTTGCTTATATAAGCAACCATTGCTTATTAGTTGCTTAACATTTGTGTGTGTAAATATAGGAGAGAGAATATGAAATACTGAAGAGAGAGTGAGAATATTTGTGAGTTAAGCAACTTGTTAATAGAAACTCCATTGGAGTGTAAATTGATTGAGTTGCTTAAAATTGAGGTGACCCACTTAAAGGGATAAAGTGGGTTTCTTATATGAATAGTATTGGAGATGCTCTTAGTATGTTAAAAAGTGTTACACTTAGTTTCTCAATACAAACTTTCCTTTTTATTGATTTCTTAACCAATGCCCTTAGGATAATCGTTAGCAAGACCCTTTTACATATTTAATGAGTTAATATAATGATACTTTATAATAAACACAATATATTTATTTTCTCTTTCTTACTTTAATTACACATAAAATCACTTAGAAAGATTTTTTCCCAACAATAATATGTTTATTATAACGTTATATAGGGACTTTAGAAATATCAATTAATTCAAGAAGTTATAAATAAAGCAATACATGTGTTATCTGATATATTTTACTCAACATTGTGTGTCTGTTTGAGAAAAAGATAAATAAAATAAAATATTGTATGCAATTTAAAGGCACTTGCTCAAAGTTTAAAATACTCATATTTGGGAAATTTATTTGACGGTGAGTGGTGACTACACGGTTGATTGTTGTTTTAACTCATTGGTTTTTAAAATTTTCAGTTGCCCTTGTTGAGATGGAAGAAATATTCGGTGCTTACAGCAATTAACTTTATAACTGATGCGGCTGTAACAAGATCACTCGGATTTTTTCTTCACATGCAGGTTTTATCATTCTGAATTGTTCCCTTTATTAAGGATTTTTATTGTTGTGGATTTGCATGCATTGCTTTTCTACACATTAGGTTGACTTAGGGTGTGTTTGGGTATGCAGCTTAATTTTATTTATTTTTTTGAACAAGGTATACGGCTTAATTAAGCACTTGTGTAATAAGTTTTTTTAAAGTAAGCTACAAACAACTTATTTTCATAAGCTAGATTCTCTAACAAACTTATGAAAATAAACTATAAAGAGCTTATAGAAAGATCATAAACTATTTTTATAAACTATTTACCCAAGTTTATTATTATAAACTGTTTTCATAAGCTCTTTATAAGCTTTTCCAAACGCACTGTTGAATTCTTGATAAACTATTTATATTCCTTGATTCTTTCTTTACCTGTTAAATGATTGGTTCCGCTATGGAAATATAGACAAATATCAAAATAAATTATATAAAGATATGACTCTGTCAAATAAAATAAATAAACTAGTAATTATAAGAGTTTAATTGCTATGCACTGATAGTGTAAAACTCTTTTACACAGACATCAAATCATAAAATTGTCACGTCAGTAATTTTTTTTTGACTATTATCATAATTACTTTAAAAGTCATCTATGAGATTAAAATATAAATACATGTGATTACCCTACTAAAAAATTTGAAATCAGCGACAGACAAAATTAGTCGCTAAAATAATTAATGACAAAATTAGCGATGGAAAAATCCGTCGTAAAAAGTGGTGTCACCAAAATTTGACAGAATTTATGTTCCGTCGCAATCAGCGATGAAAAAATCCACCGCTAGAAACATAAAAGCGAAAAATTGAAAGTTTCATAAATTCCTTTGCTGTTTGCAACAGATTTAGATATGTCACTGTTTGTGACAGATTTAGATACGTCGTTGTTTGCTTCGGATTTGAGATATGTCGCTGTTTGTGACGGATTCAGATCCATCGCTATTTGTGACGAACTCAAATCTGTCTTTGTTGGCGACAGATTCAGGGACAAAAAATTTTAGCAACACTTATAATTATAAGTGTTCATGTGACTACTAAGCAATTCTTAATTTTGACCATTCATATATAATTGCGTAGTCAATATTTATTATTCTCATATTCTTAAAATGCAAAGTGTTATTATTGTATATATTCAAAAAAATATTTAAATAGGTTTCTAGCTTAATTACATAAAAATGAAACTAAAAGTTTTACACTAATACTAATATGATTTTTAATATTTACTAGTCCCACATCGAATATATTATATATAAATCGATAAGAGGTGGAACTTCTCAATATAAATTAAGTGGTCAAACTCTTATTACTTTAGAGTACTTATCCTATATCTGGACAAATTTAGAGGGAAATGGTGAGTTTTGATTATTAGTGTCTTGAAATTTTTTAAATATTTATTATTTTTTAAGCCAAGGTGATCCCATGTCACCATAATTTATTGATAAAAAGAAGAAAAACAAAGGAAAACAAAATCATGGGGGGAAGGGGGGATAAAAAACAAAACCCATACAAAAGAAAACATTTCATATTATTCCTTAGATTATACTTATGAGATTTAGACATAACCACCGTGAAATCATAATCAACTTCAATAGCATTATCATTATTTAACTGCTCTGCTGAGAGAGAGCCATTATCTAAGTCATCCTCATCCCTATTTCCCAAAAACTTGGAAAGTATCTTCATATCATGAGCAACATTATGATGCGTAGGGATTGAATTAGTCTCAGGAGTCTCAAGATTCTTACCACTAACTGTTAAATCACAGGTTGCCCTGGAATGCTCGAGCACAAGAGTATTCTTGGTTGTAGAGTCAGAATTAGTTGCAACATGAGTTGAAATCTGTGGAATGGAATTTGAGACATGATCAGGAGACACATCATAAATGGTCTCAATCGAATCATTGTCATTCAATTTTTCACCTGATGATGTATCAATCTGTCCATTATCTTCAACTGGACTTTTCTCTGGAACCTTAACCGAAACAACATTATCATTCAATTTTCCATCCGGTGATGTATCAATCTGGCCATTATCTTCAACAGGTTTATGCTTTGGAACCTTAAGGACATATACTTGCTTAGACTTCTGCACCAATGGCGGATTATTATGCACCACGTTCTCCTTACCAAATTTACAAGCCGAAGTCAAGTGCCCAATTGATATACAATGAAAACAGAAAGAAGGAAGCTTCTCATATTCGATACCAACAGAAAATTCAAAACCTTCACGTTCAAGCATAATTTCCCTGAGCAACTTCCCTGTTAGATCAACATCCACCCATATGCCCTAGTACAGATAGCTTCATCCAAACTTATTGGAGTACCTAAACCGCCTGCAATTTCAAACATAGTTTCAAGAGCCAAGACACTATGCCAATCCTTTTAAGAAGCAAAACTGAATTCATAAGATCTCTTTCCTAACGGAATCATTCTCCATTGACCGAAAGGCTTCCATAGTTTGAAAGTTTGTCATTTAAGTAGGAGATCTTTATAGGAATATCATCCTTCAATAATAACAAGCAACCAATCCCTTTTTATATTCATCATCGGATATTTTGAAAGAGACAGAGTCTCCCTACTCCCACGGTCGAGGAAGCTGACTAACAAGGATGTCAACCGAACTATTCAAAGCCTGAGCAAAAGATTTTCGCTGTGGAAAAGGCGAGGCATTCAAAGAAGGAGATTCCAGATTGAGAAACACCCAAGGACAAGTCATTAGAAATCAAGGACCTGTCTAATATGAAAACATAAACAGATCCGAGAACCAGAAACAAGATCCGAGATTCGTTAGAAACGATTTGTTGCAGAGGTTCGCAAGTGAGAAAGGAACAAATCAAGAACGATGGTGGTGTTTTTGACGGCGATGGCCGGCCATCGCGGATGAAGGACTGGTGGTGAGGGAGGGTCTGTGCGAAGATCATTCCAGTGAAAGGGGTGATGGTTAGGAATAGGTGGTTGGTCGTCGCAAATGAAGGACGGGTGGTCAAGGAGGGTCCATGCTCAGGCCGGAAAGTGAAGGGCTGATAGGTAAGGTGGCGGCTAGGTCTGGCCCTCGTCTCTCATGCGGCTCTGTATCATGCGGAGTGTTTTTTAAATTAAAACATCTCGGTTATTAATTGGAAATTTTAAAAGATAAAAAATTGAACTTGATAAGTTTAATCTTGTGAACTGCATGTTATCGAATCGGTTTAAACTGGTTAATCAATTCACGTTAGTTTTTTATTTTTTTACCGGTTCATAGAAATC
Organism: Echinosophora koreensis; assembly: GCA_035048595.1. Taxonomy (NCBI): domain Eukaryota; kingdom Viridiplantae; phylum Streptophyta; class Magnoliopsida; order Fabales; family Fabaceae; genus Echinosophora; species Echinosophora koreensis. The sequence continues at coordinate 7,762,080 of JAPCYP010000004.1, forward strand.
CAGAATGTCAGAAACGATTAGATTGGTTGAAGGACCAATTCCCAGTTTTTCCAATTTAATTGACCGGTATGGTTCTAAATTCTACGAAACGTGGGGGAAAATATGTGAGATATGCAAGATATAGGAGAGTTTTGTTTCTAATTAGGAAACTCAATAACATATAAAGAGTGCATAAGACTTTCTTGTTGAGAATGTTATTGTGACTTATAAATACTTGTGTTGAAAAATCGTCAAGAGGTACGAGAATGATTTAAAGAAATTCTAATAATGTTGTTGTGAAGTGGAGGGTTTGTAATTTTATCCTCAAACGTTGCATGGGCAAGGGTTTATAACTTTATCCATAAAAGTTGCATTGGCACAAGGTTTGCAACTTTGTCCTAGAAATTAAGATGCGTTGGAGAGGATATAAAATTTATCCCTGCAAAAATTGTATTGTAACATTCATAATGTATTTGATCAATTCATATTTTGGGCTGAATCATGTTAAATATGTATGTGATTCATATGATACCCTTAATTACTAGCATTTGTGCAAGTATATATAATACGGATGAGGATTTTCCCAACAAATCTTAGTTTCCTATCAAGTAAACCTACCTTCCAAGGAATCATGTTTTCTAGTTGCTAATACATATCAAAATGTCCAGACCTGTGTGTTCAAGAGGCCAATAATCTTTCCAAGGCCACTGATTTTTTGTACGGCAATCATGAGTATTTATGCTATAGTTGTAGCATTGTTCAAGGTAAAATTTTCTAATTTCTTAAATTAAGAAATTGTTTTTCAACACCAAACTTTTGTTTAGATGCATGTATTTGATGAAAAATCTTTTGTCGGATATTTCATAGGATATACCTGACATGGAAGGAGATGAAAAATTTGGCATCCAATCTTTGTCATTACGTTTAGGTCCAAAACGGGTATGTTTCTCTTATACTCAATAGCTCAGTAGTTGTACTCTCACATACTCATGGTCGTATCTAATTAATCTTTGCTAGGTATTTTGGATTTGTGTTTCACTTCTTGAAATGGCTTATGGGGTCACCATTTTGGTGGGAGCCACATCTCCTTTCCTCTGGAGCAAAATTATCATGGTAATGTGTTATTTACTTGTGTAGGTTACGATTGTGTGTTCATATTATCCTTCTTCCTCTTTAGCAGCCATAATTTTGGCTCCAAAGTATAGGAGTGTGATTTTAATTAACATAATTTGTGGAATACCGAAGGAAAGTTGATCAATTATCCTATATATTATATGTCTGTATTAGGAAATGAGTTCCTATGAAAGCAATATATTGGGCAATATTAGACTATCGTGGGAGTCATAAGGTGGTCATGGGACCTAGAATCCCTGCATTCACAAATTTCACGCATTCACAAATTCATCTTAATTTATGGTCATAATTTCTTTCACCCATTTTTATATTAATATATTCAACCTACAGAAAAATCAATCAATGGTCAAAATCTCTCTGCATTCACAAAGTGACCGCAGGGAATCCATTTTTGTGGTGAAGGTGGTTTGGGATATGAGACAAAGATGTTGGGAGGTATAAGGTGCAAGGTTCAAATCCCACCTCCTACTAACATAACAAACTAATAAACTAACATTTGCCTACTATGAATATCTAATTTTGTTCGAGTGTCCTTTTTTTAATTAATATTTTGAAAAGAAAAAAATATATAAAATTGCAAAGAAAATGATCTGATCAGAATTTGTTCATGAAGAAAACCTCTCCCTCTCCTCCTCCATAGACTACCATCATCTCCATCACCCTTCCACAATTACCAAACCTTTATAATCCACATTATCTTCAACCTCCACACCATCAGCCATTAAAACATATTCACAAACACCTTAACCTCATTCAACAAACAAAACCCATAAAGAAAAACCATCTCCTCTTGTTTCTAACAAAATCCTCACTCTTTCCATTTTCGCCTTCACCCAAAGCTCTCTCTCCATAATCAACATACCAGTAACGTAACCTCCCTTGAATCTCAACAACTCACAATAGCTAACCTCTTCATAAGTATTTGACTGATATAGATATGCTTCTTTAGTTGGTTTTTGGGTTGTATTTGTATGTGTGGGTTAAATAGTTGGCCCCAATAAAGGTTTCTCCTTAAAAAAATGCAAAAATATACTCTTGAATCTTGGCAGGTTATCTTTTTTGGTCTCATCATTTTTGGGCCATGATTGTTGTGGCTGACAATTGTTTGTTTCTTTTGAAAAGATTGTTTAGTTTGAGGTTTTTCTTTTTTATTTTTCTTTTTTTTTGTATGTTAGTGTGGGTAACAATGAAAAATGAAAAATTAAAAATCCTTTCAAAAAAGATTTTCAATTCCTTGTCTTAAGTATAAAACCCTTTTGAAAAAAAAATTTAAATTAATCAACCAATCAAACTTTTTTATATAAGAACTATGTGGCTTTGAATTTCTCATCGCACCTGGGAATACGTTGGAGCAGAATCAATCATTCTGTCAAGTCAAAACTAAATTTTCATTATTTTAGGGTCTTTTATTTATTTTTTAATGGCTAATTAAAACAATTGAACTTGTGATATTTAAGGATGCCCTATGGACTCGGGTGCCTTGTTCAATCCCTAAGATTTGAGGTTGCTCTATGGACTTATGTGTCATGTTCTACCTCATTTAGGTTTTATCAACAATAAATTTTAAAATTCAAAACCGATAGAGAAATACAAAATGTTCCAAAAGATAAATAATTCTTTCTTGTAAATAATTTTTGGGGTAAAATTTTTTTTTTTTTGCACAATTAACTTGAGGTATCGTTTTTTAAGCAGGCGATGTAGGGTGTTGACACTTTCCCTACTTGTAACCGACTCCTGAGCTCGATCTTTCTCTCTCTCTGTTTTTTTTTTTTAAGATCAGTTTTCTTAAATAAATATGTTTTCCAAGGCTTTCCCAATTAGAAAATTCTGCGGTGACTACTCTGTTTTTTATATTTTTTCGCAGCGCCTGGACAGGATAGTTGCGAAACCTGTAAGAAAAAAAAATTAGACTATCATGACTTTATATTTGTAAGCACCTGATATTAAGGTCAAAGATAAAATGGCTCTCCTTCAAAGAGGCATTAGTTTGGAAGAAAGCTCTGGACGCTTCATAAATATTCAATCATCTCTGCAAAGTTCGAAAGTCATTCTCACATTCAATATTGTAACAGGTTCTGGGACATGCCATTCTTGCTTCTGTCCTCTGGTATCATGCCAAATCTGTAGATCTAAAGAGCAATGTTGCTGTACAATCTTTCTATATATTTATTTGGAAGGAAATCACCTTATAAACTATTTATCATTCAAAAATTTGATTTTGAAGGTTAATATACAATTTGCTTAAAAATGAATGTTATACAATAAAATGATTATTCAAAAGAAATAACTATCAGGTTACTTTTCCTTTGTGTTGAGAAGTAATAATATGTTTCTAATTTCTAATGACTTCAAATTGACAGGATTATTAGAGAACATCAGCTATACCATGAAATTCATTTTGAAAAAAAAATATTCCTATCTAGAATTATAATGTCATTATAATTTACAAAACATGCCATTCTTCTCATAAACGTGTTTATAGTTTTCATTGGTTGCAATATTGTTAGAAGGGATTAACTCAGTTCTTTTAGAACAACCTCCACTTCTTAGGAATGAACCTGCAGCTAGGCAATTTTTTTTTTTTTAATCAAATTGTATTAAAAAGAGTACTAGAGGTATTCAAAACTCATATACAAAGATCCTTTAAAGTGAAATACAAGGAATAGCAAGGTAGATGTTCCACTAAGAGCTAAAAAGCAAGACAACAAGGTTGAACAACTATCTTAGCCAAAACCCCACCATATATTGATACAGCAATACTGCCCCACCAAGAATTGAAACCTATACAACATGACAATCATTTCAAATTTGAAGGACTGAATTGAATAGCCATAATCCCAACATTCAAAAAGTGCAGCAAGCCCCGTTCCCATTCGATTAGCATAATCTTCTGTACAAAATATTGGGAATAACTACATGATAGAAAATTATTTTGTTGCTCTTTGTATTTTGATAATTAAAAGTAAAAGAAAAGCCAGTGTGCTTAAACAATTATTGATCTATTTCTATAACTTATGAAAAAAAAAATAAACATTATCCAAAGTTATCGCTAAGCATTCTTGGACATGAATGATTGGTAGTTTATCATGTTGTTGATTGCGTTTTTCTTATTGCAGCTTCATACAGCAGAGTACTTCCTCATACCTTTGTTTAGATAAAGGATGCGGTTGCATTACTGACTTAATAAGTGGTGTTGCCTTTGTCTCATGTCAGCCTTATGTTTGTACTATTAGTTTAAATCGATAAATATTAATAAAGATTTATTTGTGTAATGATTGATTTTAGTTTCTTCCATTAGTTTGGTATTGTCACAACCGTCCCAAAGGGACCCACAAAAAGATGATAAAGAATAAGTGGAGTAGTCATCAAAACTTTTAGGGTCTGTTTGCTTTGTTTTCAGATTCCTGTTTTTATTTTCTATTTTTAAAAATAATTACAAAACTATCACTTTGTTTTCATTCTGTTTTCTATTTTCAAATATTTGTACAAGAAACATTGAAAACAGAAAAAAGTTGTTTTTAGTGTTTTCTGTATAAATTTTTGAAAACTCGATCAATTGGCACACAAATTGGACTTTCCAGATGTAAAACTAGATAAGTCAGATGGTTATCATGCGCACCGTCTGCCTCCCTTGTCACCCTCATCCACCCTTCAAAATCCTTTCTTGGAAGAGATTAAGGCCATATTCTCTCGCATGAACTCAAGAAGGCCTCCAATATCGAAATGTAAGACGAATCGATAGACCTAGAAGAGCACTTAGATGTGTTTCATCACCGGCATGCTCTTCCATGGTATACACAACCATTTGATGTGTCGTGCTTTCCCACTCTGCCAAAAAGAAAAAGAAAAAAAAAGACCCTTCGCTGGTTCCCCTTCATGCCCACAAACTCCATCTCGTGTTGGACAGACTTGGAGACCAAAATTCTAGTATGCTTCACGATCCTCCCATAGCCTCGCTCAAGTCGAGCAAGGTGAAACTGAAATTGTACTTGATTATCTGCACTAGTTCAATCAAGTTGCCCTCCAAGTGAAGAATTTGAGTCTGCGGGTCACCCTTCACCTCCTCGTGGTGGCATTGCATCTAGGACTGGTCACCAATTCACTGGCCAAAGGAGAGCCGGAGTACATGGACAACCTAAGAGTCAGAGCTCAGAAGTATATTAATATTAAGGAGTTTGTAAAATCCCATGAGCAACCAAACAACCCTGAGTGAAGCAAAAAGGAGAACTCCCATAACCGCCAATAGGGGCTTGTAACTGTAAGGGACCTAAGGGACGGTTCGATTTTTATACCATGTTCAATAACCCTGATCTCGAATACTTCAAGAAGTGACGCACATAGAGTTTGTTGATGTGACGAGGCCATCGCCAATCAGGAGGCAAGGTCAGAAATATCGATTTATGCTATGTGACTTTCATGCGAGTTTGTGACATGACACCGAAGATTGCATATAAATACAAGACGCCATTGAGAGGCTTAAACGGACCAGACGATTGCTGCGACACCCCTTCTTGGGATATCACATAGTAACCCGTTGCGGAAAATAAAAACTATAATTTGCTGGTTACTTTCGAAAAATATAATCTTTTTAATTAAACATCTCAAGCGGAAATGGTAGTAAATTTTTTTTCTTAAAACACAGTGAACATAATCAAACGTATAGGTATACATATATGCATCATCAGTTAATATACACCCTATTACTACTATGAGATCACAAAAGGGCCTTTATAAGGATAGGCCATTCTCAACAACTAAGTAAAAAAATAAAGACATATACATAATAGTAGTGAATCGTCTAGAACCATATACAAAAACTCATGGCTCTTAGTAGCCAGATCAAACTGACGAAACACACTACCCCAAAATAAAACAAAACCTACAGCTGGTCAAGCTAGTGATACCCATTAGGGAGATCATGATGATCACCCCCACCTACAGCAGGAGTGTCTGGTGAAGACACCGCTGCACCCGCTCCCTCGTCGGGAGAATCATCATCATCATCAGCGGGAGGGTGAAACTCAAGATCGTCCTCTAAGTACTCCTCTGAATCCTCCTCAATCTCAGGATCCACAACCACCTCTACAGGAGGTGCTGCTGGTCCTTCTATCTGTAAAGGTTGAATCGGCTGAGGAGGATCATCAAGTAACCCATGCTCAGCCAGATACTGTAGATAAAGCCAAACTGTAGGTAGAGATACCTCGACAGTCTCCACTACGTGTGTCCGTCGCTGTGGTCCTGCAGTTAATGTGCTGGTAATCTCTTGATGGGGCCAAAGTAGGTAGCGCTGAGTGCCCTTGGATTAATCTCCCAAGCGCCACCATACTGTGCATTCTCAAACGTAATTGAACGTATCCCCGAGTGCGCCAGTGGCATCTCTAGGTCCATCTATACTCATATATAAATATATGCACAGGTAGAGATACCAACATAAAACATGCAAGAGTGAGAAACTAATATATGGATTTAACACGACAACTACATGCGTGACACAAAAGGAAACAGATACACATATACATGTTCATAACAACATAATCATTCATAATAAAGCAAATAGTTTATCAATGGGTTTCACACCCCAAAAATCATCATTTGAAAACTATGCATGAACACTTCATATACGTCATCTAAATTCATACTTAATCTCCGGAGATCCACAATCGTCGTTTAAATGAGCTGATCAGGCTCGATGGCCAATAAGGCACTCAAATTTTTACCATAGCACACTATCCTACACAAGGCATAGTGATCGTCGTATATGGATGTTTATTGTCCACCAAGGCGCAATGAAAAGTTGTGTCATGAATACCTTGTCTGTCAAGATACCATGATAAATCAAGGAGGCACGTCTGCCAATTAATGCATGTAAAACATTTTATTCTCGTCATTGTTTTTCTGTGTTCATTCTTTCATTGTCGATGCTCAAAAGCTCACGACCATCTCAACTTTTAAAACATACAAAATCGCCTTTAAAATCATTTTCGTTCTGTGAAACACAAGTCCAAAAAAAAAAAAACTCCACAACTTATCCAAGTTGTTGGAAACAACATCATTGTATAAAGCTAATCTGCAGAAATTCCCTTTTTCGTTGGAAATTCGTTTATAAAATCATCAAATCACTTAAAACTCATTTTCTTCCAAAAATATTCATTTTGAACTTTAGTTCCAAGAAAATATCGTTTTGAGATTAATTCTCTGTTTTAACCAATGTTGCTGCTTTTAAGAAAACTTTCCGTAAACGTTATCAGAATTGTTCGTCGCTTGACGTTTTAAAAATGTTTTAAGTCAAAATTTGACTTTTCTAGTAAAATAATTTTCTCCACACCATAATAAAATTATTTTTGAAACTTATTTTTTTATAATAACATTTTCAAATATTTAGAATTTTCTTACGTAAAAATTAGCAGTACTAAAATATTTTCACGGTTACGTCCTCATTGTGACTCATGATTCACTCTTACACCGATAAATCATTAAAATACTGATATTTTCCAATATTTCTTATTTTTCCCTAATAAAAAATTTCATCAATATTATATTCCAATATTTCACCGTTAAACATTGAATATGATTTATAAAGCTTCTTATAGCTTTTATCTTGTTAATTGATTGGACACTGACCACTATCAGTCTACTCAAACAACAATCAACAACAATATTATAGCAATTAACCCAGGCAGATCATGCATCAAAACACTATAATATATAACTGCAAATAAATAATTAAATGCAGATAAACAAACACAGATAAAAATAATCTAACTTTAACCAAATTAAACAAGCACCACAACTACAGATAAATATTACAACCAACAACTTGATAGCACGTAGCCATCGGAAAAATCCCTCAGGCAATCCCCTTTTACCTCTTGAAGAATTTCTTCCCGATATCTTTCCTCAAACAAACGTCAAATTCCGATTTCACGATCCAACGTATAATTAATAAACTTAACCTTCAACAAACAACGACCAAACAATTACAATCAAACGATTAAAATCACATATTTCCTACATGAGGGTTTCGACCATGAGAGGGTTTTGTGGCTAAATATTTCTAAAACTCTTAAATCCTTAGATTAGTAATCCTTAAGTACACATGATATAGGATCAATGATCATAATACAAGAAAAATTGAAATCAAATACTTCAACGTTCACAAAACTCAATTTCAGCCCTTTATAAAAACATGAGCTAGGGATTTCATTTTGATATAACAACTTGGATTCAACATATATATTCAATAGAAAGATGAAATCAATGATCACTTTCTTACAAAAATTGAACAAAATCCCTCCACTTCACAAAGTTAGGTTTCGGCCTTACATAGATAAATAGGAAGGAAATTTTGTTTGCATCATACTCTTGAATTATGAATATAGAGATGATAACAAACTAATAGAAATTGGTTTCATATTTATAGGATTTTTCTATGATTTTCTATGGATTTTCAAAGTTAAGAACACATGAATAGAAAATGATGATTAAGGCTACTAATCATGAAATGAGTTGATGAACATATAGTTAAATGATTATGAGTATCATGGATTACCTCTTGGAATTGAAGAAAAATGCAAGGATCACCAAGATGCTTCACAAACTCAACAATGGAAACTTAGAGAAAGTTAGAACAAGGAAGATGATGGTAGAAGATTAGAGAAGAAACTAGAGTCTTCAAGACTCATCAAGAATTTACAAGCAAGGAAGATGGGCTTGGGCTCGGCGCAAATGGGCTTGAGAAGTCCAACAAAGTTCAAGTGTTTACAAACTTGAAAATGGCTTAAGACAAAAATCAAACCATAGAAAAGTTTAAGAATACATATATGGTTTCATGAAGAGTACCACCTTGGCCATGATTTTGGGCTTCAAGGCCGCAGCCCACCATGGTTTGGAGTGCAAGGAATTGGCCCAATTTGATGACAACTTGATAGTTTAACTTAGGACCAAAAAGAAATTAAAAGAAAGTTTAAGTATCAAAATGCAATTATTAAAAATTGCCTACATAACCTTGTACCACATTAATCCTCTCACATGGATGACTCACTCTTAAGAGAACATAAAATTTATCCACTTATCGGGTCCCGAAAATCACGTATTCAGCTCCGTCGTTCGCCCGATTGAATATAACGCCCGAAAATAACATATTATTTCATTTTTAATGAAATAATTCTAAAAATCCAAAATCGTTGGAAATTAAATAAAAACCTTAAGTATTTGGTTCATGAATTAAAATTAGGTCTTCTAATCAGTATAATTATACTGTCAATGAAATTTGCAGACCGGGTTTCGTCTGACTTTTCAACCTAAATTTTAATCATAACTCTCTACCGTTAAGAAGAGTGTAAATAAGGTTTCGTTTTATTTAAAATAAATTTTCTAAGTCTCAGATAAAAATATAAACGTATTTATATAAATTTCCGATATTAGAAAGCAGTGAAAAATCAGGGTGTTACAGACTACCCCTCTTAAAAAAATTTCGTCCTCGAAATTTCGTGACTCAAAACTAGACAGGATTTCTCAAACCTAAGGTTTTATTTTCACAAGAGAGTATATAGTTATAGAAGATCTGTGTCAATCTGAAAAGAATACAAGAATATCCAGTATGTAAAAAGATTCTTTAGTATGTTCGTGAGTGTAAAAATGCATAGCTAATACATGTTTATAACCATGACTCTTATAAATTTCCTTCTTTCACAAGGATTTCCCCGTGGATTAGGAACTCACAAAACAAATAGTTCCTAACCTTAAGAAGATTTTTTTCTTTGAACAAAGAATTTTCACAAAATAACAATTTAAAATGACAACAGCCCGACAAAATTCAGGCTGGATCACTTTTACCAAAAGTAAAAGTGACTAGACTAAATCCCTTCTAGAAACTTCTTGTCTCAAGAAAGTATCCATCCCGAATAGCAGCAGAATGGTTCAAGCATATAGAATTGATAGTAACAGACTTGGTAGTCTGAGTTGAAGCAATCAGATCATATGATAATAAAGAAATAGGCAATTTCAATAGTTTCAGACATTCCATCTAAATAAATAAATGCGTCGCACTCAAATCATAAAGTATAGTTAGGAGATTACCATCGATGTCGCAATCACCCTGTATGAACTCATCGGAGTTCGAAGCTTCAGCGCCACTCAAAGTGTAAATTCTCCCCTTTGCCATTGGTTTGTTTGTCCTGGTGTTGTTGACAGCAGATAAACATTTCGATGCACTGCATTCCTTTGTTATGTATCCCACTTGACCACAGTTGAAACACTTAACTCCCCCCAACGGGCAAGTATCAGACATATGTTTCAGATCTCCACAATTGTAACATCTTTTAACTTGGCCTTGGTTTTGGTTCTTTTGGCCTCCACTTCCAGTTGCAGAAACATTTTGACGATTTTGTTGTTGGTTATGGTTATCTCCTGGTGGTCGGGAATAAGGCTTCCTCTGGTCTTGTTTCCCCTCCTGATTCTGGTTTTGGTTCTGAAACTGGTTCTTGTATCGAGAAGGTCCTCAATCATTCCCTCTGTTGTCTCTTCCCTTCCTCATCTGCTCTATCTTCCTGCTCATCTCGACTAGAGCTTGAAAATTCCTGAGTTGTAGTGGTAGTACAGATTCTTTAATCTCTAATCTCAGACCTGCTTCAAACCTCTCACATTTCAAACTTTCATTTGGTTGTGCTTAAAAGAAACGGAAATATTTGGCGAGCGATACAAACTTCGCCACATACTCCCCAACAGTCATATCTCACTGGTATAACTGCGGAAATTCTTGTTCTTTTTCGATTCTAACACTCTCCAGAAAATACTTGTTCAGAAATGCGTTTTTGAACACATCCCAAGTAATTTCCTGATGATCAGCTTCCAGCAATTGTCGAGCACCTCTCCACCAGTACTCCGCCTCTCCTACCAGTAAAAACGTTGCATAAGCAACCTTAACTCCTTCTAGGGTAAGAATGCGTTCAAAGATCTTCTCTAATTCTTGGATCCATAAGTTCGCTTTCTCTGGTTCAGCATCCCCGTGAAACTGTGAAGGATTCTGATGTCGGAATGTAGTCAGACCTCTACCTTCCGTCGCTTGCTGTGTCTGAGCAGCCATAGCAGCTGTCTGCATCGCAATAGGAGCCGCAATGTTATCCATTGCTTGAGCAGTATAATCTACTCCACCATCGTAGTCCTCATGACCACGACCACCCAAGGGACCACCTCTACGACCGCGTCCACGTCCTCGTCCACGTCCACCATCTGGTTCGAGGTCAATAACTGACCTACAAGACCAAATCAGTTAGGCCACCACCAGAAAATGAATTGCTTACTTACTTATTAACACACATTACTTCTAAGAAGTAATTCAAACACTCTTAATCAGAGAACACACAACATCAACACAATAGACCTATTCCCCAAATATTCCCGAAAGACTCGACCAGCTCTGATACCACAAATGCGACACCCTTTCTTGGAATATCACATGGTAACCCGTTGCGGAAAATAAAAACTATAAATTGCTGGTTACTTTCGGAAAATATAATCTTTTTAATTAAACATCTCAAGCGGAAATGGCAGTAAATTTTTTTTCTTAAAACACTGAACATAATCAAACGTATAGGTATACATATATGCATCACCAGTTAATACACACCCTATTACTACTATGAGATCACAAAAGGGCCTTTATAAGGATAGGCCATTCTCAACAACTAAGTAAGAAAATAAAGACATATACATAATAGTAGTGAATCGTCTAGAACCATATACAAAAACTCATGGCTCTTAGTAGCCAGATCAAACTGACGAAACTCACTACCAAAATAAACCAAACCTACAGCTAGTCAAGCTAGTGATATCCGTTAGGGAGATCATGATGATCACCCCCACCTACAGCAGGAGCGTCTGGTGAAGACACCGCTGCACCCGCTCCCTCGTCGGGAGAATCGTCATCATCATCAGCGGGAGGGTGAAACTCAAGATCGTCCTCCATGTACTCCTCTGGATCCTCCTCAATCTCAGAATCCACAACCACCTCTACAGGAGGTGTTGCTGGTCCTGCTATCTATAAAAGCTGAATCAGCTGAGGAAGTTCATCAAGTAACCCATGCTCAGTCAGATACTGTAGATAAAGCTAAACTAAAGGTAGAGATACCTCGATAGTCTCCACTACATGTGTTCGTCGCTGTGGTCCTGCAGGTAATGTGCCGGTAATCTCTTGACTGGGGCCAAAGTAGGTAGCGTTGAGTGCCCCTGGATTAATCTTCCAAGCGACACCATACTGTGCGTTCTCAAAACGTAACCGAACGTATCCCCGAGTGCGCCAGTGGCATCTCTGGGTCCATCTATACTCAGATATAAATATATGCACAAGTAGAGAGACCAACATAAAACATGCAAGAGTGAGAAACTAATATATGGATTTAACACGACAACAACATGCGCGACACAAAAGGAAACAGATACACATATACATGTTCATAACAACATAATCATTCATAATAAAGCAAAGAGTTTATCAATGGGTTTCACACCCCAAACATCATCATTTGAAAACTAGGCATGAACACTTCATATACGTTGTCTAAATTCATACTTAATCTCCGGAGATCCACAATCGTCGTTTAAATGAGCTGATCAGGCTTGATGGCCAAATAAGGCACTCAAATTTTTACCATAGCACATCGTCGTATATGGTTACCATAGCACACTCTCCTACACAAGGCATAGTGATCGTCGTATATGGTTACCATAGCACACTCTCCTACACAAGGCATAATGATCGTCGTATGTGGTTGTCCATTGTCCACCAGGGCGCAATGAAAAGTCGTGTCATGAATACCTTGTCCGTCAAGATACCATGATAAATCAAGTAGGCACGTTTGCCGATTAATGCATGTAAAACATTTTATTCTCATCATTGTTTTTCTTTGTGTTTATTCTTTCCTTGTCGAAGCTCAAGCTCACGACCATCTCAATTTTTAAAACATTCAAATTTGTCTTTAAAATCATTTTCGTTCTGTGAAACACAAGTCCAAAACAAAACTCCACAACTTATCCAAGTTGTTGGAAATAACATCATTGTATAAAGCTAATTTGCCGAAAATCCCTTTTTCGTTGGAAATTCGTTTATAAAATCATCAAATCACTTAAAACTCATTTTCTTCCAAAAATCTTTATTTTGAACTTTAGTTCCAAGAAAATATCGTTTTGATATTAATTCTGTTTCAACCAATGTTGTTGCTTTTAAGAATACTTCCCTTAAACGTTATCGGAATTGTTTGTTGCTTGACGTTATAAAACGTTTCAAGTCAAAATTTGACTTTTCTAGTAAAATAATTTTCTCCACACCATAATAAATTATTTTTGAAACTTATTTTTTTATAATAACATTTTCTAATATTCAGAAATTTCTTACTTAAAAATTAGCAGTACTAAAATATTTTCATGGTTACGTCCTCACTGTGACTCATGATTCACTCTTATATCGATAAATCATTAAAATGTTGATATTTTCCAACATTTCTTATTTTTCCCAAATAAAATATTCCATCAATATTATATTCCAATATTTCACTGTTAAGCATTGAATATGATTTATAAAGCTTCTTAAAGCTTTTATCTTGTTAATTGATTGGATACTGACCAGTGTCAGGCTTCTCAAACAACAATCAACAACAATATTATAGCAATTAACCCAGGCAGATCATGCATCAAAACACTATAATACATAACTGCAAATAAATAATTAAATGCAGATAAGCAAACACAGATAAAAATAATACAACTTTATCCAAATTAAACAAGCACTATAACCACAGATAAATATTACAACCAACAACTTGATAGCACGTAGCCATCAAAAAAATCCCTCAGGCAATCCCCTCTTACCTCTTGAAGAATTTCTTCCCTATATCTTTCCTCGAACAAACGTCAAATTCCGGTTTCACGATCCAACGTATAATTAATACACTTAACCTTCAACAAACAACAACCAAACAATTACAATCAAACAATTAAAATCACCTATTTCCTACATGAAGGTTGCGGCCATGAGAGGGTTTTGTGGCTAAAAATTTCTAAAATTCTTAAATCCTTAGATTAGAAATCCTTAAGTACACATGACAGAGGATCAATGATCATAATACAAGAAAAATTGAAATCAAATACTTCAACTTTCACAAAACTCAATTTTGGCCCTATATAAAAACATGAGCTAGGGATTTCATTTTGATATAACAACTTGGATTCAACATATATATTCAATAGAAAGATGAAATCAATGATAACTTTCTAAAAAAATTGAACAAAATCCCTCCACTTCACAAAGTGAGGTTTCGGCCTTACATAGATAAATGGGAAGGAAATTTTGTTTGAATCATACTCTTGAATTATGAATATAGAGATGATAACAAACTAATAGAAATTGGTTTCATATTTATAGGATTTTTCTATGATTTTCTATGGATTTTCAAAGTTAAGAACACATGAATAGAAAATTATGATTAAGGCTTCTAATCATGAAATGAATTGAAGAACATATAGTTAAATGATGATGAGGATCATGGATTACCTCTTGGAATTGAAGAAAAATGCAAGGATCACCAAGTTGCTTCACAAACTCAACATTGGAAAGTTAGAGAAAGTTATAACAAGGAAGATGATGACAGAAGATTAGAGAAGAAACTGGAGTCTTCAGGACTCATCAATAATTTATAAGCAAGGAAGATGGGCTTGGGCTTGGCACAAATGGGCTTGAGAAGTCCAACAAAGTTCAAGTGTTTACAAACTTGAAAATGGCTTAAGACAAAAATCAAACCATGGAAAAGTTTAAGAATACATATATGGTTTCATGAAGAGTACCACCTTGGCCATGATTTTGGGCCTCAAGGCCGCAGCCCACCATGGTTTGGAGTGCAAGGAAATTAAAAGAAAGTTTAAGGATCAAAATGCAATTATTAAGAATTGCCTACATAACTTTGTACCATATTAATCCTCTCACATGGATGACTAACTCTTAAGAGAACCTAAAATTTATCCACTTCTCGGGTCCCGAAAATCACGTATTCAGCTCCGTCGTTGGCCCGATTGAATATAACGCCCGAAATAACATATTATTTCATTTTTAATGAAATAATTCTAAAAATCCAAAATCATTGGAAATTAAATAAAAAACTTAAGTATTTCTTTCATGAATTAAAATTAGGCCTTCTGATCAGTATAATTATACTGTCAGTGAAATTCGCAGACCGGGTTTCGTCTGACTTTTCAACCTAAATTTTAATCATAACTCTCTACCGTTAAGTAGATTATAAATAAGGTTTCGGCTTATTTAAAATAATTTTTATAAGTCTCAGATAAAAATATAAACATATTTATAAAAATTTCCGATATTAGAAACTAGTGAAAAATCGGGGTGTTACAGACTACCCTTCTTAAAAAAATTTCGTCCTTGAAATTTCGTGACTCAAAACTAGACAGGATTTCTCAAACCTAAGGTTTTATTTTCACAAGAGAGTATATAATTATAGAAGATCTGTGTCAATCTGAAAAGAATACAAGAATATCCAGTATGTAAAAAGATTCTTTAGTATGTTCATGAGTGTAAAAATGCATAGCTAATAAAGTTCCTTCTTTCACAAGGATTTCCCCGTGGATTAGGAACTCACAAAATGAATAGTTCCTAACCTTAAGAAGATTTATTCTTTGAACAAAGAATTTTCCCAAAATAACAGTTTTAAATGACAACAGCCCGACAAAATTCAGATTGGATCACTTTTACCAAAAGTAAAAGTGACTAGACTAAGTCCCATATAGAAACTTCTTGTCTCAAGAAAGTATCCATCCCGAACAACAGTAGAATGGTTCAAGCATATAAAATTGACAATAACTGACTTGGTAGTCAGAGTTGAAGCAATCAGATCATATGATAATAAAGAAACAGGAAATTTCCACAGGCAATTTCAGAGCAGCACCTCTCCCAGTATGGTGTGGTTCGGCGACGAACCAAGCGAAAGCTGGTGGGCATATGACACCCAGGGCTGACGAGGGCGGGGAGTGGTTGCCGGTGCAAGAAGGCACAGACAAGGAGCGGCTCCTAGCAGGCTTCTAGGCGGAGGGATACATGAATTAACCGATTACATGCTGGAATGAGAGGGATCCTGAGACTGTGTAGGTATGGGACTATACAGTTGAGGATGGCTTATTTGAATTGATTGGTACTACCTATACTAACAAGATGCATCTTCTTTTCGGCAGCCCATCACTAAAGAACTCCACAGTTAAACGTGCTTGACTTGGAGCAATTCTGGGATGGGTGACCTCCTGGGAAGTTTTCCCAGGAAGCGTGTGAGTAAGGACAAAGCACGCTGAAAAGACCGGTGTTGGTTTGTGGGGACAGTTGTCATCAATCCATAAAGCAGCCAGGGATGTTTCAATTGCAAAATTGCGTGGAAAAGGCCAAAAGGATTGTCCAAACCAAAATGGAGTCTCGCAATGGAAAAGATCCGCAGGGCAGGTGATAAATACAACTACCATAGGATTTGCTGCGAAGGTAATTAAAGTACTGCAAGAAAGAGGTATATCGACGAAATCATGCACATTGCTGGTCGGGTGTCATTGCAGGTACCCCGATGCTGGAATTGCTCAGTTGGTTAGAGTGTGTGGCTTGAAACTATAATACTAGAGGTTCAAGTGAGGTATTTTTAGATGAGCACAAACCTAATAACTTATCCTTTACACGCGACCAATAAAAAATTTGCAACAAATAAAATAAAATAAAAAGAGAAAAAACATTTCAATTCATGAAGCACGGAAGAGAGAGAGAAAATACAAACAAAATGAAAACCAGAGAGCTTCCGGAGGGCATAAGCTTCCTCCGGCTCCATCACTTGAGGCGAAGAACGCGCCAGACCGTCTGAGACAAAAGCATCGTCGTCGTACTTAGCCGTTTCTGTTTCCATTCTCTACTACACACACTAGTTCAAAGGGAGATTGGGAGTAACTCGGATCCAGATCGCTGAACCAGAAGATCTCCGCCGCCGCTGCCATCGCAGACTGTGGTTGATGGAGGAGAAGCTGAAGTAGGTGCCTTAGTCTGAGTAGGTGTAGTCGTTATCCACAATCGCATGGTTGAGGTGATCAGAGTTAATGTTGAGATCGTCGAAGAAGATATGGCTCACTCTCACTCTCTCTTCCTTGTTTCGATTGTATTGAATTTAAGTGAAACTAGATTGTGATCCGCGCGTTGCGCGGTTGCAATTTTATTTTAATGTTTTATATTTTTCAATTAGAAAAAAAAATCAATAATAAATTATATGATAATAAAAGACACTATTATTTGTGTGAAACAATGAAAGATATAGCAGACTTTTCCTTATTACCTCAAGGTTAAATGGCTGAAATACATAAGGTAAATGTCACTCAATAATGCCTCCTATTTTTGGTTGTTAATTTTTTATTTTTTTTTGGCAGCTTTTCTGTTGGCCTCTATTGTTGCTTTTAACCATTGTTGTGTCCTTTTTTGCTGCTTCAAGCTTTCTATGAGAAGTTTTCTATGAGGATTAATTGTTCACCTGGGGATGATATCTCATGCATTTACTTAGTTGCGTTTTCGATTGTCTTGCACTTGGTGCTTCACTCTTCATATGAGGATGCTATACAAAACTCTTTAACTGAATGATTCTCTTTAGTTTGCCTTTGAATATCATCATTGTCGTCTTCTTCTCCTTTCTTCTTTTCCTATTACTTCTTTTGTCTTTGTATGTCGTTGCTTTTTGGACTAATTGTGTTCCTTATTACAGCAAGAAAAATGATGTTAGTAATTGGAATCTTTATTGATAGCAATGTAAATGCTTCTTTTGCAGGAATGAGAAGTATCACAATCACATCTTACTAAAAACGATGCATCTAGATGCATAGAACATATTCTTTTATCACATCTGGGTCTATGTGAAACATGAAGTTATTTCACAAGGATACTAAACAATTGTCTTTGTTATTTCAGACCACAGTTCGGTTGCACCTCGAGGAAGATGTGAAAGAAAAGAGTGTTAACTTTTCCATTTTAAACATGCTTTTAATAGCCTAAAAATTTTGCAAATTTTTGGATAAGCGAATGAAAATAGTACTCAAAACAAAGTGCACTGCAAAAATTGGAATTTCATGCTAAGCTCAGGAATACCAAAACTCGACATGCGAATGAAAATAAGAAACCAAGAGGAACCTATTTTCTACTAATTTCCTATAACTTTTTTTTTTTTTTTTACTTTTTATTAAATTTTTATCTTAGAATAACATGTTCTAAGAAAATTGTTTCTTAATATTGAAAGCCACATGGAGAAACTCAAACAACAAAAGTTGCTAAATACCAGATCAATACTTTCTGAATAATCTTAAGGTCATGGTTGGCAATATCATTAGACATTTTCACCGCTGTAAATAAGGAGAACAACCAAGTTCAAAAATGCTCTAGATAATTTGACATTTGAGGAAGATAAATTATCCAGTCCAAAAATTGTCACCATGCATAAAATTACCCAGAATCACCAATCCGACATTAATAGACTTTGGAGAATTACCAATAGCACACTCAACAGAGGAAAAAATGTTTACAATATAGAAGAAAATAAGAGAATATACTGGTTATGAATAAGATAATAATAGCAACAAAAAATTAATTAAGAACCTTGATGCCATCATCGTCACAGAACCT
The DNA here is from genome assembly GCA_035048595.1 of Echinosophora koreensis. NCBI lineage: Eukaryota > Viridiplantae > Streptophyta > Magnoliopsida > Fabales > Fabaceae > Echinosophora > Echinosophora koreensis. The sequence continues at coordinate 7,780,879 of JAPCYP010000004.1, forward strand.
TCCAGATTTCAAGAAGTTGGGTTTGGATTCTTTGAATGTCGAATGTGTCTCACGAGCCCTACCACAAGTCTATGAAACTACCCAACCTGATTTCAGTCACCATTCTTGCAATAGCCCCTCCCCTTGACTTCTTAAATTTTTGTTTCGTTTGTATCCCATGCTGTTTTTTTTGCGGTGGAAGACATTCTACATGTGATTCCACATAGAATGTCTATGACCTGCCTTAGAATGAATACCACTACTGTCATGATGGTGATGATGATGGCGGTGAAAGATTAATCACAATTTATTTTTCAGCCTCCTTAGGCTTCAAACTTTTTTGTGAGCATCTCTTTTATGGTTGTATATATAAGATTTGAGACTTCCAACTCTACGCCTGGTGGCAGCTACTTTCTTCCATAAAAGTTCACAGATCCTAGCTTCCTGAGAATAATTTGTTAGTATTTGAATTTAAATCATCAAATCCATAAAAATTAGTGATTGCAATTATTGGATCCTTGATTGCAAATGGCATAACCATCATCAGATGAACATCTAATGTAGTATCAATTAATGATTCTCTCTATGTAGTTTAATGTTGCAGCTTTCCCAACGATGCATAATATAGAAGCTATGCTTCATCACCTACCCTCATCACGTGTAATATACATTGTGGTTCTTAACTTAAGAACATCCAAGATGCATAACCTACTGCAAGGTTAGCAAAAAGCAATAGCTTTTGACAATAAAATTGATTTTTTAATGGAGATGAAGAAATTAATTTGGTTAGGGAGAGAGGTATCCGAACAAACAAAAAATTGGGCTTTCTTAGAACTAAGTTGCTTTTTTTTTTATGGATAAGCTCCAAAGCAGAATAGTTCAAATATGATAACCATAGAAAGCTATCTTGATACACGTGATATGACGAAACATATCAGATAAAATCTATATAGAACATGTGAGATCAATTCAAATATTTTTTTTATTTTTTTAAATAACCAAAACCATAAATGCCTTTAGTATCTGGATAGAATAGTGAGGTGAAACTGGATCAAGAAGATGACTAACCTCATACGTTGTTTGAGAAGTATTACTGCTCTTCTTAAGGCTAGCTTATTTGCCTACTGAGGTTGTTTCTCTAAAATTTGTAGCCAGAGGGACTAAAATAAATGAGATGAAAAACAAAATGAAATTCCAGCAGCTTCAGAGAAATTCTGGATGCTTGCTATTAGGGCTAAGCAAGGAGAGACAATATAGTAATTCACAACACCACATATGCTATAGCACTCAACAGTGCAGATAAAATCCAAATCAATTCAAGTTTTTCATCAAACACGTGGTATGTGAGCACGCAAATTACACAATCAAACATACATCAAAAGGAACAAAAGGGAATAAAATTACAGAACAATACTCACGGTGCTCGATGACGATGATGATGGCGACAACGACGACAATGAAGCCGAGGATATTGCGCTATAAGTGTCCTCTGATCGTTCCTGAAGGCGTAGGCGACGACAACTACGATGACGGCGACAGCGATGGCAATGAAGCAGGGGATGACAATGTGCACTTTGAGTGTCCATTGTTCCTTCCTGAATGACCATGGCAACCAAGCAGGGGATATAACGTCTGTGAGTCCGCCATGCACCAGATGGATTTCACGATGGGCGCTTCTACCTGGACGTTCTTCTACCTTGTTGTTTTTGTTCTCCCTGGACGGCGCCACGGAAAGATGGATTTCGCGGCTTCGCTCGCAACGGCGCCACGGAAAAATGGATTTCGCGGTGGGCGCTTCTACCTAGACGCCGAAATTTGTGTCGTTGCATTTCGCTCCTTGCCTCGCGACGGCGCCTTTGAAAGATGGATTTCGTGGTGGACGTATTTCCTTGATGGGTCTTCAGCTGCTTCTCCGTGGACGCCGCCATTTGTTCCATTGCCGACGTTTCTGTGGCGACAATTCCCAAATGTGTTTTTTGTTATGGGGTGTTTGTTAGGGTGTTACGTATCTGGTGGGGGTGGGATTGTGGGTTCTTTCTAAAAGAGAGTGCAAAGAATTGCAAGACAGAGAGCCACGTATGGTGATTAGCATACGTGGAAGAATTTGACTTAGGTGGGTTAGGAGGGCTAATGTGTCGCATGATTATGTTTAGGGTGAATTTTAATATATTATAAATAGATAGAATAGATGCGTTTTCTCCTCTCTCAAGAAAATCGTATCTACAATTTTGTCTCTGCTCAGAGAAAATAAATTGTAAATGTTTAGCCATCAAAAAAAGTTGTCTTAATCAATTGGATACTAGTACCAGAATATTGTAGGATTGCTTTTAGCATCATGATGTATCCTGGCTTATGTCTCCCGATTTTATATTCTGATTGTCAATATTTATTTGCAAAATATTTGGGCACTCAAGATGTCTCCTAAATCATACCTCCTGATGAAGACAATATTCCTATCAGCCTATGGGTGCGTTTGGTACGTATTAATACACAGGACAAGCAGGACAGCACATCACAACCCCTTGAGTCGCTGAACAACTTTTTGTCCTGTACATCGTTTGATAGATAATGGACAGCACAAATTTTACTATGATTGCGACACCCATTCTAGGGTCATCACAAAGTTACTCAAATGCAGAAAATTAAATTAAAGTGATGGTTACTTTCGGAAAATAAAACTTTTAAATTAATAACATTACTGCGAAAATGGTGATAATCTTTTTTCTTTATTCAGAAATAAAAAAAACATATACTGATATATCTATACGTATATGCATCATCAATTACATACATACAGCATCACTAAAAGGAGATTACAAAAGAGCCCTCATCAGTATAGGCTATTCTCCATCAAACTAAGTAAAGAAAATATAAAGACATATACAAAATAGTGGTAAATGTCTGAAACCATACAAAAACTAATGGCTCCCAGTAGCCAAGTCAACTGACGAATATCACCACCCCAAAATAACTAAACCTACAGCTGGTCAATACTAATGGAAACCATTAGGGAGATCAGAATGATCACCCCCTCCTAAAGCAGAACTATCCGATGAGGATACTGCTGCTCTCGTACCCTCGTCGGGTGAATCATCGTCGTCCTCAACAGGTGGCAAGTCCGCAAGGATGTCCTCTACGAACTCCTCGAGGTCCTCCTCTATCTCATCATCTAGAACTACCTCGACAGGAGGCTCAACAGGCACTGCTACATCTGGTGCAGCTATCTGTAAAGGCTGTCCCAACTCTGGGTTAACCACAATCTCTCCGTGATCCAACAAGTACTGTAGGTAAAGCCCTGGTGGAGGTAATGATAGCTCGCAAGTCTCGACAACATATGTTCTACGCTGAGGTCCGGCAGCTAGTGTGCCAGTAATCTCACATGTCGGGCCAAAATAGGTAGCGCTCCTCACCCCGGAATTAATCTCCCATGCGCCACCGTGTAATCGGTTCTCAAAAACGATGCGGTGGATCACTAAATGTGCCAGTGGCATCATCGGATCCATCTATCCTCAGATATAAGTAAAGGTTCCACAAGTAGAGAACAAACAGAGAAACATGCAAGAGTGAGAAACCAATGTATGGATTTAACGCGATAACCATATACCTAACACTAACAAAACACATATACATTCACACAACATCCATCCATAATATATCCAAGTGCATCATAGGGTTTCATGCCCTCGCATCAAAAGTTTTAAAATGATGTATGCAACACTTCAATAATTGTTCTCTAACAATACCTAATCTCATGAGATATCATCAACACATGGTGAGTTGATCAAGCTCAATAGCCACACAGCCAACGGCACACAGTCAACGCCATACAAGCAACGGCACAAGGCCAACCCCAAATGTATTCTGTCCAAACCAAGGCACAGTGATACACAAAATAGGCTCATTGACCACCAAGGTACATTGATATAAACACATGAATATCTCCTTGATACCATGAATAACTTTATAGACACGTCTGCCTTAAATGCATGTAAAACCTTTTATTCTCGTCATTTCTCTTTGTGTATAAAATTTCCTCTGTCGAAGCACAAAACGATTACAATCATCATCGTTTTAAGTATCTACTCTTTTATTAACAACACAGGACCTCAAGTCCGAATGCTCAATCACGAAACCCATAAACCGATGCACCAGTTTTAGGTTCGGGGTAATAGAAAACATTTTAAATGTTTAAACAGTATACCTCATGTATATAGTAGATATCCAATCTACAGGACTTTAAGTCCGAAGGACACTTAGTCCATAACACCAACGAACCTTAGTATCCTGACGTCTCAGTTACTAAGTTCAAAACCACTTGTTAACGTAGTCAAGTAAAACTTGATTCTAGAAAATCGTTTCAAATGAGAAATTCAAATGAGAAATCCTTTAATAAAATTGTTTGATATAAAAACTTAGTTTCCTGAAAATAATTCCATAAAAACTCAACTGGTTCAAATTACGTACTGCCGTTTCAAAATAATATTTGTCGTCAGTTTACGTTTTTAACGTCGTTTAAGCCTAATATTAGCTTTTTCCACTTCAATAATATTTAAAAATAATAATTAGGTTATTTTGAAAATTAATTTCATAAAATAACATTTTATAATTTCCGGAATTTCTTACGTAAAAATTAGCCGTACTAATATATTTTCACGGTTTCGCCCTCTCTGTGACTCATAGTTCACTTTTTCACTGATTATTTATTAAAATAATATTATTTTTCCAACATCCCTTATTATTCTCAAATAAAAATTCCATTAATATTATATTCCAATATTTGCCAATTAAACATTGAATATAATTTACCAAGCTTATTAAAACTTTTATCCGATTAATCGATTGGGCACTGACCACTGTCAGGCTTCTCAAACAACATTTCTCAACAACATAACAATATAATTCTAAACAGATTATACAATCACAATAACATAACAATTAACTACAGATAAATAATTTAAAAGCAGATAACCAAACACAGAATAATAAAACAACTGAAAGCAAATAACCGAAAACAAATACCACACCCACAAAACCAATATATAGACCAAACACAAATGGTACATGACCATCCGAAAATCCCTTAGGAATTCCCCTCTTACCTCTTGTAGAATATTCAGTGAAAAAGGTTGTTCGTCAAAAGTCCGAATTCCACGTACCCGTCGTATTCACTTAACCTTCAACCATTACAATCAAATAATTACAAAACAAGAAATTAAAAACACCTAAATTCCTTCTACATGGTCACGGCCCCAAGGGTCTAATGTGACTAAAATTTCCTAATTATGCCTAAGTTATGGATTAAGGATCCTTAACTACCTCGAACCATGAATTAGCAACTAAGCAACTAGGTTAAGAATCAACAATTCCTAACTCACAAACCCTAGGATTCGGTCATGACTTGTTCATGGGGTTAGGATTTTTAGTTTTTCAACACAACTTGGATTCATTGAACATACATACTAACAAGTTAATATACATGACTATTGGTAGAAAAATGAACAAAATCTCCTTCAAAATACCCTAGCTAAATTCGGCCATGATGAGTAGGAAAGGAAGGAAATATTTGTTTTCAACATACACATGGATTTAGGGTACATACATGATGGTTATCAAGGCTAACTAGGTTGCTTCCAAGAGAAGTAATAAAATTTTTCATGCCACTTTCTAGGGTGATTCGGCCTAGCCAAGAAAAATAGGAAGGAAGAGTTTGTTTGCCATGATCTCTTGGATTATGATAGTAGAGAGGATAATAGGAACATAGGAATTGGTTTCACATTTTTAGGATTTTTCTATGATTTTCTAGGATTTATCAAAGTTAAGAAAAACTAAGATGAATCATGAGACTTAAAGCATTAAAACATGAAAGGTTATGAAGAAACACTAGCTTAGAGATGATGAGGATGAAGAATCACCTCTTGGAAGTTGAACATGAGCAAGAGATCTTCAAGTTCCTTCACAAATCAAGCTTCCTAACTTAAGAGAAAATGGAGTTCTTTGGTGGAAGAAAAGGAAGAATGTAGAAGATGTGAGAAGAATGGAGAAGACGATGGCATCTTGCAAGTTAAAGCCAATCCCTCCCCCACATGGGCCTTGCGCCACTTTGGCCCACAAGTCCAAGCCCAAATTCTAATTTTTTTTGCAGCATGAAAATGGCTTAAAACCTAAACCATGACAAAGGAACTTAAATGAATGAAATTGGCATCATGAAAATTAATCCTTGGCCATGAATTTTGGGACTCTAGGCTGCAGCCCTTATGAACATTTGAGGGTTAGAAATTGATCCAAAAAACTATTAAAACTTGAAGAATTAACTTAGGACTAAAAGACAATTACTAGAAAGTTTAAGGACCTAAGTGCAAATTCTTTAAAATTCTATCTAGACTTTGTGAAAACTTAAAGAATTCACCTAAGTGACTCATCCATATGAATCAACTTAAAATTATAAGATAAACTATTTATCGGCTCCAAGAAACTCTGTCGTTTGCTCCGTCATTTACCCGATTACGTATTTCGCCCGTAAAAGATAAATTATTTCACTTTTAATGGAATAATTCTAAAAATACACAATCGTAGGAAATAAAATAAAAATCTTAATTTTTTCGTTCACGAGTTAAAATTAGGTCTTCTGAGCAGTATAATTATACTGTCAGTGAAATTCACAGACGGGTTCCACCTGACTTTTCAACCTAAATTTTAACCGTAACTCTCTACCATCAAGTAGAGTATAACTATGGTTTCGGAATAATTAAAATAATTTTCTAAGTCTCAGATAAAAATATAAACGTAATTATATAAAATTCTGATATTAGAAGACAGCGGAAAGTTGGGGTGTTAAAATGATACCCTTTGTAATATATATTATTATATATTAATATAATATTATTAATATATATTATTAATATATGTAAGAATTAGTCAAAATATAATATATTTTATAATGTATAGTATATATGATAATATAGTAATAATATATTATTACTACCATAATAATACTATATATATTAGAGAGAGAGAGGAGAGAGAGAAAGAGAGAGAGAGAGAGAGGAGAGAGAGATGAGAGGGAGAGTGAGAGATGAGAGAGAGATGAGAGGTAAGGATAATTTTGTATTTTTTGGTAGTCTGTCCATGGGACAAAAAGTTGTCTCATGGTTTGGTGGAGGACAAAATTTTGGGTTTTTGTCTTGTCATTCACCCCTTTTTTATCCTGTCCCCTTACCACTTTTCAAATCAACCAGAGGACAAAAAATACTGTCCAATCCCCTATATCTTTGCAAATCAAACGCATCCCATGTATTTTAATTTGTCTAGCTAGGCTTATTGGCATTGTGTTGAGTTTGCTAGCACAAGCGATGAGTCAAAAATGATCCCTTACGCCATCGTAGAGGTGTGGTTGACATAGTCAGAGTAGGAGCTGTCATTGTTGGTAGCGGCTATTGAAGGTGATCCGATTAGAGTCCAAATGTTGACGAAAAACTGGAAAGTCATGCAAATTGGAAGGAAAAAGACATGTTATGCTTCTCTCTCTAGAAACACGTTACTCTGTTTTCTCTATCTCTTTAATTTTTCTTTTATTTGTTGTAAATTTTTTATATTGGTTGTGTGCAAGGATGAGTTGTTAGGGTTGTGCTTATCCAAGACTTTCCCGGTTCAAGTCCTCCTTCTTACCTTCTAGCACCAAGAACTGCCCGGCATTGAATAGCAAAACTCTAATAATGTAATCGTGAAAGAGAGAAACCAACCGTACAGGACAAATAAATGTTAGCTCATTAATTAACTGATAAAATTAAGGTCCCCAAGAATAGTGAGAAGTTTTCCTTTATTTATTTATTTATTTTTCATCATACGGGTCCTTATTATGACTGTTTCTCATCGATTGTTTCTCAAGAACGGGTTGAACACTTGAACATCAGAGTCCAGAGGGTTTTTTTGAATAAGAACGCGCTCAGTCACTACAAGGAAAAACGTATACCGGCCACACTTAATTAATTAGCGTCAATTTAGAAAACTGTGGATCACAATTAATTAATACATATGAAAGCTTTATTTAGGAACCTAATCTGGAAAACTGGCATAGCAAGCTCTTTTCCTCACACGCAGGAAACAACAAAATCTCACTCTCAAATCTTTTTTTTTTTTAATAAGCAAAAAATTTATTAAAGAAGAGTATAAGGGATACTAAACCCAAATACAAAAAGAGAACCAAAAGCAACAAGATAAACTGTAAAAGAATACTACTCCATAATTGAACTAGTATTAGTATTACAGAAAAAACAGCGAAGCAACACATAGCCCCAGAGCCCATCCGAAACAGGACATCCCTGAAAAACAGGTTACCGTGCTAAACCAATTCAAACACCAAGTATTTGAAGCACCCAAAGTAGAAAGCCGAAACTCTAAGATTTGATTCCCACACAAACCTCCCTCTAATCCCACCAGCTTCCAAAACAAACACCTATCGCCCATCACCCTAAACTCTTTTTCAGAGTCTATCCACCATAGTTAAGCACCAAAACCACTTCAATCCCCACTCTCCATTATAATCATCTAAAGCCAACCTCCACTCCACTCGAATCGCCAAACTCAGCTTCCCCCCAACACCTAGATGAGATTCACCTCTTGGTAAGCCTCTGCCCTGAGAATAGCTTTATTATAGCTCCTAACATGAGAATCCGAGGAAGGAAAACAAACTTGTTGGGTACTAGAATATGCTAGTTTCTTCCCCTTAGCAATTTCTTTCCTCTTCAAGAGCTCTGCCTCAGAAAAACCCCCAGCACCCGGCATCTCCTTTTCGACTATTTCAATCAAACCCCCCGCCTTAGAATTGTTCTTCGACCACCTCACAATGCATTTATGTTTGACCTTGGAGACAAGTCTCTTACTCGACTTTACCGTCAAATAATGGTTCAAAGGAAATGGATTTACGTAATGTCTCGCTTGAGCCGCATCGACCGCCGTTGACGAAGACCCATCGTCCAAGCGGTTGATGATCTGATATTTTCGTTTCCTCTAGATTTTCAGCCACCATCCTAGCTGCCAGATTTCTGCTCTATGCCGTTAGATTTCCAGTGACCATCATCATTGAAGCAATATCGTCGCCATCAAATTTCTGCTCTTTGCTTCCGGATTTTGAGTCTCTGTATAAGTTTACTATTTTTTTTTATAGACAAATGTTAGTTGTTAGTTTTTTCTTATATGATGGATTTTATAAGCATTTGTTAGTTTTTTATCTTTTACCAGGTTTGAACCTTGGACCTCCAACTCCTTCAACACCTTAAACCCATAGCTCCCCACCCCCACTATTTTATTCTTATTTCAAATTCTACTCTAGTATATATTTTTTATTATATATACAGGGGATATCACATGAGAGTAGAGGCGGCAAAACGGGTTGGCCTGACCGGGCCGGGTCGAATAAGCCCGATGAATTATAGGGTTTGGGTACCAATATTTGAGCCCATTTTAATTCCGGCCCTTTTTGGTCAGGACCGATGAAACCCGAACCCGTATCGGGCTAGCCTACATCGGGCTCGGTAGCCCGGTTACTTATATATTTTTTATTTTTGTTATTTATTTTATTTATTTACCTAATTAGCATGTTGTCTACATTGTTTTTCCTAATTTATTTGGTTTCCTTTAAATAAATACAGGGACATGATCAATGCTATCCAATGACGTATAGAGACGTTGTAAATGGTTCTATACTTCTATTTCTGTGTTGTAATGGTTCTACTACTTCTTCTTTTTTTGATGAAAATGGTTCTACTACTTAATCAAAAATAATTAATTATTATTAAACTGAACAATAACGCCTTTCATGCAAACATCATGTTTGGTGTCCGTATCAAATTTATGTGGCATGGAAACATTTCATTTTTTTTTATTTTTGAAAAATGCTAAACCATGAAAAAAAATTGGAGAAAAATACATATTTTTTTGGGGAAAAAATATGTCAGCCCAGCCCAAACAAGCTCGCAGCCCGCATAGGACTAGGCTTGGGCACCTATTTTACAGTCCATATTGATTCTGCGCCATTTTGGACCTGTCCTGTAAAGCCCGAGCCCGCATCGGGTAGGGCTAAGAATAGGCTAGGCCGAGTCAGGCCCTGGTAAGCCTGGGCCTGGCCTGTGTTACAATCATGAGGCCTGAGCCTGGCCTATAGCCTGATATAGGCCAATTTCTAAGGCCTGAGCCTGGCCTGACCTGAAAGCCTACTTAAAAGCCAACTTATCAACAAGACCTTTAAATATGCATCCATCTTTAAATAGGTCACAGTCCTTCACTTGTAAATATGCTCATAGGTCTCTAATGACAAAGAAGTTGGTAGACATATACTAATAAATAGGTCACTAGGCATTCACAAATAAATAAGCAAGTAAGCCACTACATTTTTTTTTTTAGGGAAACAAAGTTACTGCATTTCATTCAAAATCATATAATCAATACAACTGGGAATTGAAAGATAAATAGAGGGACTAGCATGTAAAATAGACACCCTAGCAAGATTATGAGCGACTAGATTAGCTTGTCTCCTAGAAAACTTAACTTCAAAGTTTGTAAAAATTGAGAATAGCTGTTTACACTCAGCCACAATAGAGCCAAAGTCAGTAATGTTTGATTTGTCCTTGTGCACCTCCTCTACAACATGCTTACTATCTAGCTCAAAAATCACAACCTCAAAACCTAAGCTAGCAACCTAATGAATAGCTTGGAGGAGACCCAAAGCCTCTCCCTCCCTGACGCTTAGAATTGGAGTTGTCCATGCAGTTCTAGCTTGAATAAAATGCCCCAAGTGGTCTCTTAAACACATGCCCAGACCAGTCATTGAATCATGCTTGGAAAAACTTGCATCAACGTTGTATTTCACCACCCCAATGGGAGGAGCACTCCAAGACATTTCAGCACCTGTAGATCGCGAAACTGAACCAGGAATCCTGCTGTGTTGTGCCAGTTTCCAAGCTGTGAGTATCTCCTTGGCACGATGCACTACCTGCAAGGAAGGGGTGTCAATTTCTTGCCACAATTTATCATTTCTGTATTTCCATAGACTCCAAATAATCATAGCAAAAGTGCAGCGGCTATTTTCATCCAGCTTATGGTAGACCAAAAAAAAGTAAGGAAAAATCGTCAAACTGGGTCAGCAAAGGCTCAATAGTATGCCAAAGGGAGACATTTATCCAGCACTCTTTGGCAGTAGTGCAAGACAAAAAAGTGCCAACAATTTTCAAACCCAATGCTACACAACGTGCACAGACTAGAACACTCAACTCTTTTTGTTTGCAGCCTAGTTCTAGTGGGAACAACATCCCTACAAGCTCTCCAAAGGAGAGATCTTACTTTATGAGGAACATGCAAAATTCAAAGGCCCCTCCAGCCACCATCAACCTTAAGATCATCATGATTAACAAGCTGATCCATAACCAAAGCCTGACTGCACTGTATACTGGCCATCTGGAGTGAATTTCCACACATGAGTATCACACCTAGAGGCCTCTAAAAGAGGAGTAGCAAAAATGGCAGCACAATCTTCTGCATGGAACAAATGATGTATGCGGGCCATGTCCCACAATTTAGCCCCCGAGAGCATAATGTCTTTGACCGTGAGATATTGATCCTGGTAACAAGTGCTAGGGTATGTTATTTTCTTACCATCCACTAACCAAGGCTCAGACCAAAGATTTATATGACTACCATCACCAATTTTCCATCTAAACCCCTCCTTCAACAAAACCTGGGAAGACCAGATGCTACGCAAAGAAAAGCTTGGATTGTGACCAAGCAAAGAATCCAGGAAACCACTCCTGGGAAAGTATTTAGCTTTGAGAAGTTTAGACATCATAGCTTCTGGGTTAGAGAGAATTCTCCAACCTTGCCTCCCTAGCATTGCTAGATTGAAGGCTTCAAAGTTTTTAAAGCCAAGGCCACCAAACACTTTTCTCACAGTCATTTTGTCCCACCTCAACCAGTTAATCCCTTTATTATTTCATTTTTTTGAACCCCACCAAAACGAGTTCATCATTTTCTCAATGTCATCACAAATGGAATGGGGAAGCAAGAAAACACTCATACACTAAGTGGGGATTGGCTGAACAACACTCTTAACAAGAACCTCCCTACCGGCTTTAGACAAAGTTCTACCAACCCACGGGTTTATTTTCCTCCAAACCCTCTCTTTCGCATGGTTAAAAGTTGCTTTTTTCTTTCTACCGATCATAGAAGGGAGGCCTAATACATACCTGTGCCAAGACAAACATGGACACCAAGAATTCGTGAGAGAGTGTTGAGCTTTCCCTCATCAACATTTCTACTAAAAAACACCTCAGATTTACTGTAATTAATATCTTGCCCCGAAGCAACTTCATAAGTAGTCAGAATCGATTTCATAGTTTCACATTCTCTATCTGAGGCACGGAAAAAAAATGAAGCTATCATCAGCAAAGAATAAGTGACTAATAATCGGAGCCCTACGGCAGACTTTAATACCATGCACATCCCCCTAGCTTCTGCTCTTTTGATTAAACCAGAGAGACCTTGAGGACAAATAATAAACAAGTAGGGTGAGAGAGGGTCACCTTGTCTAAGGCCTCTACCTGGTATAATGGGACCAACACCTTCATTATTTATCAAAACGGAGAGTAGTTAACAGAAGAGATGCATAACATAATCCAACTAATCCACATGTCACTAAGGAGGGTTTTGCACCTTAAGGTTTTAATGAGGCCCCCTTTTGCTTAAAAAAAAATCTAAAACCAAGCTTGATCATCATAGCTTTAACAAAACCCCAATCCACCTTGCTGATGTCAATCTTCAAAGCTATCTCCCCCTAGCACTTTTGGTCTTGCATTTCAAATAGTAAGTTAATTCAGAAGCCACAATGACATTATCCAGAATAGATCTACCTTCCACAAATGCCGATTGCTCCTCACAGATACACTTAGCAAGGACTTTCTTCAACCTGTTAGGAAGAACCTTGGCCAAAATTTTATACAAGACATTACACAAAGATATTGGTCTATAGTCCTTCATAGAACTCGGATTATCAACCTTTGGAATAAGGACAATGTTTGTATCATTAAGATTTGGGGAAAAAGCGCCACTATCAATCCAAAAACAGCAAGCACTGAAAACTGTGAATCATATTGTCATATATGTTTTGATGTTGACAAATATAGTATTAAGGGGGAGAACATGAACCAATCAATATGATATAGACTTTGATGTTGACAAATAGAGTATCATGGTATTAATTCAATAAAAAGAATATTGGACTTAATATATATAAATGCCATGTGACTACTTGATTGGGTTCTCAATGAATGATTGTGTGCTTAATGAATATTATATTAATTAAATATACATGTGTTAAATAATTATGTTTAATATAATATTGAGTGAATTCACATGTGATATTTGATTATATATATAATATATGTTTGTGATTGGCAATATAATAATTTGGCATAGAAACATACTTGGAATTATTATTATATGCCTAAAGACATAAGAAATATTAAATATGATATTATCTTAAAATATGTCTTATGAATTATTATATATGGCTTTGTTACGAAATTAAATGTGAAATATTATTATTTTCTATACCTTGAACTAATGCGATTCATGAGAAAACTATGAAATAGAAAAGTTCAGGTTGGAATAAGCAAAGCTATGATGTCGAGAGCTGGAAAAGCTAAAATCTAAGAAGGACTAGATTGCAAATAGAAGAAAAGAGTATCCAGAAGATCAAGCAAGTACAAGGGGCAAAATGGGAATTTCATTAAGTGTATTGCTTGTTTTAGAAAAAGTATGTAAATGGTAAGTAGAGTTCTCAATTTAATATTGGTCCCACACACACACTTTTAACATGTGCCAAAAACATTTTAAACATGTTTTATATCTGACAATTAATTGTGCTTAATGAGTAATCAGAATATTAATTGTTAAGATTAATATTAATTGTTAAGATTTTCAAATTCAAATGTGCTTCGAGCCATAATCGATTATGGGAAACCAATAATCGATTATGATATGAATTAAAAGGCTTTAAATGAGTTTAATGAGTATTGATTTTAATTAAAGCCGTTAGGTTTTGAATTTGAATTAGAATAATCGATTATGACTTTGGTATAATCGATTATATACTTACTGTCTTTCAACGAGATTCAGACAGAAAACTCTTAATCGATTATGTAATCGATTATGCCTTTTATGTGAAAGTCAGTGGACTCATAATCGATTTGTATAATCGATTATGTCTATTCTGTCCAAATGTGCGCTTCCTGAAAATACTTTAAATAATCGATTATGCCTTTTCAATAATCGATTATGACGCGACCGAAATGAATTTTAAAGAGGCTTGACCTATTTTCTTTAGACCATCACTTCTCACTTATAAAAGAAAAGTTAGGTAGCCATCATAAGCACCAATACACAACTCTATTATTTCTCTCTGTGCTAAAACTCTGAAAATCATTTTTCTATACTACTCCTCTTACACTATCACTTGACCATATTATTTTGAGAGTTCTACACACCATATAGGTGTTCTTGTATCTTGTGCTTCAATTTGTTTTATCCGCACTAATTAGAGTGCTTTATATTGGTAAGAGTCGGATTGACTCAAACCTTCTTTTGATTACTATTCTTACAAGAGAGGGTATATCTCTTGGGATATTTTTGAGGTTCTTACACAAGGGATTGTATGTCCTGAGATTTGTGTTAAGGGTTCTCTGAATTGTAAAGGTTCTAGTTGATCCTGTTTAAAAACTAGAGTTGATTGAAAACCCTTGGTCGTATTGCCTTGGGGACTGGACGTAGGCCACGTGGGTAGTCTGTGGCCGAACCAGGATATATTGTGGTGTTCATCTTCTTTCCTTATCCTCTTTACTTTATCGCACTTTATTTTATAGCGCTTTAGTTTGAAACTGTTTATTTTTATCAAGCGCTTAAATTCGACAAGAAGCTTTTATCCGCTGCAAATTCTGTTTTATATCTTAAAAGGTTTTGATTTTTACCAAAAGATTTCATTTTTTATTTAAAACCCAATTCACCCCCCTCTTGGGTATGGTTGCCACGGCCAACAAAAACATCCTTACCACACAGGTTCGAAAAACGCTGATAGAAGGCTGGATTAAGGCCATCCGGGCTCGGGGACTTATCGGGATGCATTTGGGAAATAGAAACATGAAATTCTTCTTCCGAAAAAGGAGCTATAAGAACCTGGTTATCATTCCCATCAATCACTGGTTGCACAACATCAATAACAGGACCATAAAATCCTTGGCTCTCCTCAAAAATATTTTCAAAATAATTCTTGGCCACATCACAAAGCCCCTGCTTATCCTCAATCATCACGCCATCGTCACCCATCAATTGATCAATACACTTTCTCCTATCTCTAGCATTTGCGCTAGCATGAAAGAATTTAGTATTTGGGTCTCCATCCCTAAGCCAAAAGGCTTTTGCTCGCTGCCTCCAGTGGATTTCTTCCTGAGTAAGAATATTGGCAGGTTTTTCTCTCTGCTCATTAAATAAGGTAACCGAGATACTATCCTAAAGCCCCCACAATTCCTCAATATTTGCTTTACAATCATTAATCACCTTACAGAAATTAAAATTCAAGGACTTACTCCAATGCTCCATACTACTACTGCATTCCGCCAGCTTAGTCAAGACATCCCCTCCTGGATTTCTATTCCAACAGTCACGAACAACATCTTCAAGAGAGGCTTCTTGCAACACCCCCCTTGGGCATTACTTTGTGAACACGTGCGGAAATAAATTAAAAAGAAATTTGCTGGTTGCTTTCGGAAATTGATTTACTTTAAGTGAGAAATCTGGGTGTAAAAAATTTACTTCTTCCCGTTTTGGAAGATCATGATACACATAGCAACAACACATATACACCACTTTTTATTTATAAAAAAAACCTTCCATAACGTAGAAGTTTTCCTAAAAAGTCTTTACTCGTAACCCATTTGAAGATTTTCAAGACACACGCATTATACTAGTCACACATACATTCCCAAATAAATACCTAAGCTGGTCGTTCTATAAGACATTCACTGATAATACCCCGTGATCATCCATATGATCACACCTCTCTTCCTGTAATCGGGACACAGGTCTCCAAGTGACTTAAGAAATTTCTCTGCAACATCTGTACTCGTACACCACGGTACAACAGCAAGACAGAGGAACAAATATGTGCAAGGATGAGAACCAATATATGGATTTTAAAACGATAACTACATGCGCGACACACAAAACAACACATAACATATATAGTTATAATAACATTAACGTTAAAAAATAAACAGATAATTTATCAAAGGGTTTCATACCCGACAGTCATCGTCATTTTTAAAACAATGCATAACACTTCAATATTCACCATCTAAACCTTTGAACTTAATCTCCGGAGATCCCAACGTCACTAAAATGAGTTGATCAATCTCGATTGCCAAATATATTAGGCACAACGTCACGTCAATTTTCCATGATACCATTGTCCAACTCGAGGCACAATGATCAACATCACATGGTTTTATTGTCCATCAAGGCACAATGTACAACGTCACATGATACCTTGTCCATAAAGGTCTCACGACACAACGTCAGGCACGTCTGCTACAAATGCAAATGTAAAACATTTTGTTTCTCGTCACTTTTCTTTGTGTTCATTCTTTCCTTCTCAGAGTTCAAAGACTCATGACCAATCCAACGTTTAAACATTTAAGTTTATCAACCATTCCAATAACGAAATCTAGACCGATGCATTCAGCCTTAGGTTCGTAGATTATAAAGCACAAGACTTATATAACATTTATAGGACAAATAGTCCACAACTTCACCTTTAGGACACACGGTCCATACCATAGAACACTAGAACCCCGACGTCTCGGTTACTAGGTTCGTCTTTCAATTTTAAAAACATTTTCGTTATGTGAAACACAAATCAAAAACAAAGGTTCCTCAACTTATCCAAGTTGTCGGAAATAACACCGTTGTGTAAAGCTACATTACAGAAAATCCTTTTACGTTGGAAATTCGTATTATAAAATCATCAAAATCACTTAAAACTCCTTTTCTTCTAAAAAAACTTTATTTGAAACTTTAGCTCAACGAAAAATATCGTTTTGAGACTAATTCTCTATTCTAACAAATGTTGCTATTTTTAAGAATACTTTCAGTAAATATTTTCGGAATTATCCGTCACTTGACATTTTCAAACGTTTTAAGTCAAAATTTGACTTTTCTAGTAAAATAATTTTCTCAGCACCATAATAAAATTATTTTTGAAACTTATGTTTTTATAATAACATTTTCAAATATTTAGAAATGTCTTACATAAAAATTAGCAGCACTAAAATATTTTCACGATTACGTCCTCATTGTAACTCATAGTTCACTCTACGCCGTTAAATCATTAAAATAACAATATTTTCAAATATTTCTCATTTTCAACCAACCAAATAATTAAGTAATATTATATTACTTTATTCCATCAATTAAAAATTTGATATTTCTTAAAAAGCCTTTTAACACTTTTAACCTCGTAATTAATTGAGCACTGACCACTGTCAGGCTTTTCAACCAACAAACAACATACATAAAATTTCCACATTCACAATATAGCATATAAAATAGTTTTTACCATGTATTAAATGCTATAACACATAAGTGCAGATAATCAATTAAAACAGATAATTAACAGCAGATAATTCTAATTACGTAAAACAATAAATACACCCAGATAAATTATACAGACCATAAACAAATAGCATATAGCTATCGAAAAAATCCCTTAGGTACTCCCCTTACCCCTTGAAGATTTTTCCTTTTGAATTTAAGTTCCAAAAAACGTCCGATCTCCGCAAAACACGTACACGATTCACACAACAATTTATCCTTCAACAAACCACAACAAATAATTATCAATCAAACAACTAAATACCCTATTTTCCTATATGATGGGTTCGGCGTTCATGAGTTAAATTGGCTAGACATGATAAAATTTTGCAAGCTTTTGGATTAAAGATCCTAAGCACTTGAAACACATGATTAAGAATCAAAACACAAAGTTTGAAACAAAATATTTTCAACCTCTCGAGAACACAAGGTCGGCTATGAACAAAACCATAGGCTAGGGATTATATTTTGATTCAATAACTTGGATTCAATATACACATGAACTATAAGATTGAATCATGTAGAACTTTAAAGAAAAAAATGAAACAAAACTCCTCAACCAACACAAGTGGGTTTCGGCCATGAATGGAAAAGTGGGGAGGAAATTTTTGTTTGATTCATGCTCTTGGATTATAAACATAGAGATGATTATAACATCATAGAAATTGGTTTCATGATCATAGGATGTTTCTACAATTTTCTACAGATTTTCAAACTTTCTAGATCTAGGAATTTTAAAGGATGATCATGGCCTTGAAACATGAAAATGAATGAAGAACATGCTATTGATTGAGTGAGATGAGTATGGTATACCTCTTAGAAGTTGAAAAATAGCATGGGATCAAGTAGTTCCTTCACAAATTTTGGTTATGGAACTTAGAGAATTTTGAGAGAAAATGAAGAACAAGGCAAAGGAAGAAGATGATGAGTTAATGAAATGGATAGAATGGGGTAATGTGGTGTGTTGGCCGTGGGAATTGGGGGGCTAAAGGGTCCAAATTGTTTTTCATTTAAGGACAAAGGTGTAATTTCACTTAGGGCAATTTTGTGATTAAGTTAGGACTTAAGGACATATTGGTAATTTCATTCCTAAAGTAATCATGAAAATTATGTGGTTGAGGTTGAAGGAGAGGTGGCTGGTTTGTGACCACAAATCAAGGAGGAAGTAGCCAATTTGAACTTGTCTTGCCTTAACCATAGTTAATATTTAACTATGATAGGTTAAGTTAGGGGTATTTTGGTCTTTTCACGCATAAACCTATCATTAAATAACTTAAATGCTAGGTGAGTCACCCCTCTGACTCACCACCCTAGGTGGCAAGATGTCTCTTCATCCAATGTCGGGTTTTGTCTCTGCACGTCCATTCTCGATTATGTTTTTACGCTCGAATCAAGTATAATAACCTATTTATTTTGAAAATTTTCAAAATAACCTATATCATTGTAAATGAGATATAAAATCTATTCATTTCGTTCTCGGGTCAAAATTAGGTTTTCTGATCAGTAAAATCTTACTGTCAATGAAAACGCAGACCAGGTTCCGTTTAAATTTTCAACCAAAAATTTAACCGTATACTTATAAAAATAAGTATAATGTGAATATGACTTGGTTTTCCCAAAGAATCATTTTCTAAGTCTCAGATAAAAATATAAACATTTATTTATATTTATATCGGTCTTAGAAAGCAGAAAAATCGGGGTGTTACACTTTTTGGAGCCATTTGTTCTCAAACCTGAAACTTCTCTTACCAAAAACACTGGGTCTCTCCTCAAGGCATAAGACAATTGGAGAATGATCCGAAATTGGAGCTACAGAGTTCTTAAGTTGCGCATTTGGAAACATATTCAACCAAGAATCCGAAGCCATAGCACGATCTAACCTCTCCTCCACTGCCCTATCTGAACCAAGACTTTTCCACCAAGTAAACTGATAACCCTGGAGAGGAAGATCAATGAGACCACTATCCGCAACCGCCTCTCTAAAGCCATTAAATAACCAATTCGGGTGCTCCAGTCTACCCTTTTTGTCCCCCAACCACAACAAATCATTGAAGTCTCCGATGATGCACCAAGGAAGAGTAGACATCGAGGCCAAATTTCTAAGAATAGCCCTCGACTCACTCCTCCTACTTCTGTCCTGTCCTGTCCGGAATTCCATAGAACCCTGTCAACCTCCAATTACCACGAGTTGCATCCTCAATCTCCATATTAATAAAATTTGAGGAATAATTAATCAGATGACAACTCATCGACTCTTTCCAAATGAAAGCAAGCCCACCGCTACGGCCTTCTCGATCCACAGTAAAAGAATTATCATACCCCAAAATCCTCCTAACCTCCTTAGTTCTATTCTGATGAACTAAGGTCTTCATTAACACAATTACATTTGGATGGTGTGACTGGACGAGGTCTTTTAAAGTGGGAACTGCTCGTTGGTGACCTAAACCCCGACAGTTCCAACTCAATGTTTTCATAATTTCCGGCAGGCCTGGAAACCAGGCCCTGCCGATAAAAAAATGCATGTTTGAAGCTTCCTCACGTTCATCTTCTGTCTGCATGGTAACAGGCGTATTTGCGTAAAAAGCACCATTAGTTTGACTTTCTATCATAAGTTGCCTTCCACGTTTTCTCTTTCCATGCTCCATTTCTTCATCATCAGCCATGCAATTAACGTGGAGATCTCCCTCATAAATGCTATTTACCACAATTGAATTATATTTTAAAGTGGCAACTGGATGTTGCACTTTTCCCTCCCTTGAAACTACCACACTGCTAGGGACCATCGACCATGCACTTCGCTGTAGAGAGAGAACTGCCAACTTGATTTTTAATATCATGAGTATTAATATTCTCATTAAACCCATGATTTCTGCCCCTAGCCTCTCCAAAAAATCTGCTTCTCCGTAGATCTGCAAAATTTGAATTCGATAAGTAATATATGAATAATATAAATAATATATTATAGTATTATGAATATATTATATTATACATATATATTTATGTGTGTGTATGTGTTAAATAGGTCGGCTTGGTAGACCTAGTAGGCTTTTTTTAAAGTCTTTGGCATGACCTATTTAGCTATGTAGGTTTTTTTATAAAGCCTTGACTTGGCCCTTTTACTAAATAGACTAGGCGAGTTAGACCTTAAATAGGTTAGACCGTAGGTCCCCCGACGAGCGGCCTAGCCTATTCCCACCCCTAGCATTGGGTAGCTCACAGCGGGTCGGATAGCCTGCTTTGCCACCTCTACATGAGAGGAGTTATTTTATGTGAGTGAGAGGAATTTATTTCAATCATTTGATTAAAAATCAAATGCTCAGACCAACTGAGGTTGGCGTGAGTGGTTAAAGGCCTCTAGTCCCTTAACCAAGGTCTCGAGTTCGAGCCTTGGGTATGAAAAAAACCTCAGCTGGGAGGGATGCCAACCTTAGAGGTGCCGAACAAACTCCCGCGGGAGATTAGTCCCCGTCTCAGGTTGGCGGTGGGATACTCCTCGAAGTAGATCGGAAAAAAAAATCAAATGCTCAGATCAAAAGAGTCATTTTAAAAAGTCAGGTGCCCTTTGTTTATTCACCTCAAACAGTGTACTGTTCACTGTCTCTCTCCTTCCAAATTTCCCCTGCATCCACCGGCAATGTGAAAAAAGAAATTTCTCACACATTTTCGGGAACTTTCAGACTCACTCAGAATCTCTTTAGTTTTCCTTACAGTGAAGAACAATTCCAGCCAAAAAAATATTTGTCAATCTAAAAACGCACGACATGAGAAATTTCTTTACTGAAATTTATAACCTTGCTAAATGTCAGATATGCCACCCTTGCACCCAATAAAACATTGCTAAATCTATAAAGGAAATATTATCGCAAAAACAAAAACTAGCTAAAATGTTAGATTGATTCCAGTACGACCACAAAACTAGCATATATCTTGATTATTATCAAATAAAAAAAAATTTGAAAGGATTTCGCAAAGTTTGGATTTTTCAGCATAAACCCAATTGCCATCAAGATCTGGCATTCACGTTGCACAATGATTTTCTTGGTTTCGATGGAATAAGATGAAGAAGAAAATGGGTAAAATATGAGAACTTGAAAATGAAAAAAGAGGGGGAGAGAGAAAGAGAGGAAGGTAAAGCATTTGATAGTGGTGCACTAGAAACATGAATTGAGTGAATAGAAGAGCACGTGACATTTTAAATTGGGTCTTTTGATCTAAGCCTTTGATTTTAATCTAATGATTGAAATGAATTCCTCTCATTCTCACATGTTAACGAGTGCTCTTAGGCACTCTTTAAGGAACCAAGAAAAACAAGTTTCTCATGGGAAAACAAAATATTTCACATTTTCAAACATTAAATGCATCAATTCCTCGTAAGAACCTTCTTTTATTGGTTCCTTAAAGAGTGTCCTAATGACACTTGTTAGCATTCTCCCTACTTTTAATATGAATCTAATTGGGTGGCGAACAATGCTTACGAAATAAGTTCTATAAATTGTACATATTTTTGTTGAGAAAATATTTGTATGATAAATTGTTGATAATATATATAATTGTGAGGCAGCCCAGCTTATTTTTGGGCTCTAAGCAAACATTGAATTTGGCACTATTTGCTTTACCAAAAACGCTAGCGTTTAGCGTTTAGCGGATAGCGGATGGAAAACTAGCCCCGTTTAGCAATCGTTTTTAAAATTAGCGTATAGTATTTTTTCACTAGCGTATAGCGTTTTTTCCAGACGCTATTTGAAGTAGCGTTTGAGCTTATAGCGTATAGCATATCACTTTTTTTTCTATTTTTATCCTTACTATCTTAATTAAATTCCTTACTTATCATTCACTAACAAAATAAAATATTAATAAAAATCAATATTATTTTTATTATTCCATATTATTTATAAAAAATAACTAAAACTAAATAAATATTAAAATTAAAATTAATATTTTAATCTTTGAAATGATAAATAATTTAAAATAAATTAAAGCGTTAAAATTGATAATTATTTTAAATAAAATAAATAAATAAAATATATATAAATACATATATATAATTTATATAAAAAAAATAAAAACATGTCCTTTTATGTAATTTTACATTAATCAACTAGTCCAACTGCTAGTTTTACCAAACACTTCAAATCCAATCCGCTAGTTTATCCGCTATCCGCTATTCGCTAGCTTATCCGCTATACGATATCCGCTAGCTTATCTGCTATCCGCTATCCGCTAGTTTTTACCAAACAGAGCCGAAGTCTTTTTAAAGCTAAGAACATTTATAGAAAAATCAGGACCTTATAAAAATAAATATAATTTTTGCTCAAACAACGCGCTGACGCTAGTTATCACTATATTAGACTAGCTAATAATAAATAAGTTTTGGATTAAAGTAGTATGTAGTGTCATAAATATTATTAGATGTATGTGTAAAAATCTTTTATACTGATAATATATAAAAATTAAACTCGTCAGTTTTTTTTTGTTAGTAGACTTAAGTAAGTACTTGGTTTAGCCTCATTTAGTCAAAAAAAAAAAAAAAAAAACTTGGTTCGCCTCATGCTTGGCCGGCCAGGGATACTCTCAAGATCCCTAAGGACACATAATAAGATAATTATGAAGGAGAAATAAAGGTTATTAACTTATAAAATTAAGTACAAGGTTTTGGGTTAGATTGTTAACAGCAACTGGAATTTGAATACCAAATTAGAAACGGAGTGAAGTCAATGAGTGGTATTGAATACCAAATTAAAAATTGAGAGTAAAAACAAAACCCACTTCCCCACCCACTATGCCCAGGTAGACATTTTTTGTTTTTAAATCTGAAGGTTCCAATCTGGCGCCTAAAAATCTGACTTGACCTAGTAAAATCAACTTAATAATTCACCTATGACTATGAGCTATGACAGCTTATATATACGGATGTGCAACTTATATAAGGATATATGAATGAATGTATTCATATTAAGTGGCTTTTATGGTTATAAAAGAACACAAATTTATTTTAGATTTCTTTAAATAAGTGTAAAAAAAATAATTAGTAAAATGGTTTGCATGAAAATCATTTTGTTTCAATAAACTAAGGCGAGTTCTAGCGTGCGCAATGTTATTATGTCGCTCACTGTGAGCCATATTTCAGAACCGTTAAGTCAAATAGACACACTAGATTTTATCGTGGACCATCTACACTAGATTTTTTTTTCACCATCTTCAACCTCAGTGATCTTCACCGTCTCCGCCACTACCTCTCCCTCTCCAACAACTACATCAACTCCTCCATCCCCTCTGCCACCCTCGCTGCATGCCGTTGCCACCTTGACCTCTCCCAAAACATCCTCGTGGGTCCCATCCCAAATCCCCACCCTTCACCACCTCGACCTCTCCAACAACCTCTCCGACGACATAACTGCCATACTTGGCAACCTCCAACACCTCGAATCCCTCATCTTCTCCGGGTTGAAGAGCGTGACTTAGATTGAATTCGACTCGAACTTGATCTCCGGTGAGTTAATGACCGGGTTATCGAACCTGACACGGTTAGAACTTGGAAGTGTTCGATGCTTCGATGGGGTGGGGTGGTGGAGGAGAAAAAAATGGAGTCAAAGATGATGAGGGTGGAGGAATCGGAGAAGATGAGGGAGATGCCAAGGAATTTGTGACTTCTTAATTTGTTTTGACAAATTAAGAAATGGTATTGGTTTCTATATTGATCCAATCGCTCTATCCATTCCCGTGACAGTGAGACACACTTTAATTTAAAATGTTAAAATGCTACAAGTATCGATATTCATATTTTTAGGGGTGGACATCGGTCGGGTATGGTCGGTTTCGGGTGACACATTTCGGGTTTGGTCGGTTTTCGACACCAGAATACGTGATCCATTCCCGTCCGATTGAAGCTTCGGTTTGAGCGGGTTCGGATTAGGCGGGTTGACGGTTGGAACGGGTCGGTTGTATCGGTTTTGAATTAAAAAAAATGGCAACCAGAAACAAAGAACCAGAAAAGAGATGAGAGGAAGACCAACAAAAATATAAAAATATAAATTTTTGAAAAAAAACCCAAAAAAGGGTTGAAACATTAACACAATAACACATTACGGATCTGATTTAAAGGTAAAAACTTGAACATATTATAGATCTGGGTGAAAGAAGGGATCGCGGTATACAGCATCGCAGCAGCTGGAACTATGGAAGATGCTGGTTCGGTGGAGTGGAGGTCGTGCGTCGGGTTTGGTTGAGCAGAGGTCGTGCGTCAGGTTCGGTGGAGCGGCGGAGCAACACTTACTTGGGTCAGCCTTCGATCTCTTCCTCTCCTCCGAAATCTCAGCCTTCGATCTCTTCTCAGAGAACGGCATCATCCCGAAAGGCTTTGCATCACTGGAAACATGTAAGTGTCGGGCTGCGATATTGAAGGCAGACGAGACGAAGTGACGAACAAAGGAAAACCATTTTGGCAGATCTGCACGAACAATGATGCGAAGAAGAAGGTTTTATTTTTTTGGTTAAGAAGAAGAAGGGTTTTAGAGAAGAAAAGAAGAGAAGAATAATGGTTTTGCCGTTTCGGAATGGAAAGAAGGTTTCAGGCTTTCAGCAAACTGAGCAAAGAAAATAACCAAAGAATGGTAGTGGGATGGGGAAATGGAAGTTTAGTTGGGTATACGTAAAAAATTAAAGGCAATTGAGTGTTGATGATAGATGTGCATCTCTTTTATTTTTTAATTATGATAGAAGATAGATGATACTCATGATAGATGGCTGATAGAAAGTCATAGAGAGTAGAGACGTGCACATGTTGTTGGGAAGTGGGATGACACTATGGAGAGAGAAAAGCTTAAAAAATTGAAGTTCCCAACGTGAAAGACAGAGAGAGACTGAAGGGACGGTACACAGGAACGTGTAACAATGTAAAATTAATACTCTGTGCATTATTATTCGGTCGGGTTCGGGTACCGATGGATTTATTTTTCCACACCCGAACCCGACCGTAGAAACCCGTATGAACCTGAATTTTTCACCCGCTACACCCGTTGACCCGCCCAGACCCGCCCGCATCCTATTTTTTTTTTTCCGGATATCTAGGGTTCCGGTCGGGTCGGGCAAATTTGTCCAGCCCTACATATTTTGATGATACATGTTCTAATACATCCATCTTTTTTATCATCAAATCATTTTGAATCATTGAAATTTTTTACTTATTTGATTAGTACCCGTGCGTGACGCACGGGCAACTACACTAGTATATAACATAACAGCTTATTGGTTTCCAACAAAGAGGAAAGGACGATCTTGTCTTGGATCCAAGTCACAGGGGAAGTGGGTTTTGTTTTGTTTCATAAAACTGCAGAACTTACTGAAACTGAAGTTACAGTGCAAAAGTTACTAATCTAAATGAATTATGTGCTTCTTGCATCTTTTCCTGGAGCTTCTCCCATTACCACTGGTATGTATGTCTGCTTTTACATTAAGTGACTCAGCTTCTTAAATAATGCAATATGCATGCTGAGATCCAGCAATTGACTGGCTGGACCAAAATTGAAAGACAAACCAAAAGGGTTGTCTTCATAGTGTAAGGATTACATTCCTCAGAAAAGAATAAAAAATTCTTAAATGCTCATAAAATATTTTTTTCATATATTTTTTTGGGTGGATAGATTTTTTTCATATATATAATGTGTGAATTTGTTGTTTGTTTGAAATTTCGAAATACCATACTTACAAACATATTATCAGAAACGTTTTTTTTTTTTTAGAGAATATTATAAGAAACGTTATTATTAGGATTATTATTTTTTAATATTTTAAAAGATCAATTTAATTTGTATTTAAATTTTTTGAAAATCTTTTATAAATTTATATAAATAATTTAAAAATTAGTGCCCTACCCTACAAATAATAGGATTCAAACACCGTTTCGAAAAAGAGAAAGATACAACTTTTAATATAACCTTTTAAATGATGTGGTAATTTAGGATTGATTAATTAATTAGTAATGCTAGATTCACAGCTTTTTAATACACTCTTAACACACACTCTATTATTGGGTGGATTTCATGTGTGATAATATATTTGGTGGGTCTCACATGAAATCCACCCAATAATAGAGTGTGAGTGTGTGTTTTTTTTTTTTTTTTTGACAAATAATAGAGAGTGTGTTGAGGAGGAGTGTGATGCTTGAATTTTTCTTGATTAATAGTATAAAAATATTTATACTAATAGGCAGCAGATATTAATTAAATAATCCTTAAAATAAACACTAGCAATTTCGTCAATTATCTAATTAGTTAATGTTTTTTTTTTTTTAACAAAATCAATTAATTTAATGTTATAATGACAAAAGTCTCACGATGTATTTATTGTCTGCGAAGATTCATGAGATGAAAATAGTATACGAAAATTTAACACCGAACCATTTTTTAAATAAAAAAATCAAAACTTTTTTAAAAAAAATTACAAAGTATATTTTACTAAGTTTCAATGAAAGCATGTTCGTAGATTTTTATTTTTTTTAAATCCATGTAATACATTTGAAATTCCAGTGTATGTTATCTTTTTCATAATATTTGCTTGATAACATGAAGGAGCCACTGGCAGGTGGAAGTTGCTTGAGGAGTAAACAATATGCCAAGAATTATTATGCAAGTATGTCAACTATACTTCTCTTCTCTTTCACTCTTTTTTATACTTTATAATATAATATAATAACTTAATGAGCATCTCAATCTTAAATAATATTTTTACATACATGTCCCTGGCAGTCTGGCACACATAAGGATGAGGTTGTAAAATCATAGTATTAATATGCAGAATTTATAGTGTGTCTACTTATAATTTATAATTTAATGATAATAAGTCTAACTAAAATTTAATGATGATAATTATAAGAGTTATTAAATTATACTTCATCACCTTAGGGCTCGTTTGGTGGTCAGGATATGATAGGGGCGGATAGGATAAGAAAGCAGGATAGGAGTATGATATGATATGAGCAGGATAAGCTGTTATCCTATCCGACATTTGGTGTTCCACCAGATATGGGTGTTCGCGGTTCGGTTTGGATCGATTTTGAGGCAAAAAACCATCCGATCCAAAAATAAAAAGAGCATGCGGTTTGGTTCGAATGACTTCCTAAATAAAATCCGATCCGATCCGATTAAATGCGGTTTGGATCGGTTCGATTGATTCGGTTTTTAACATATATAGAAAATTAATTTCCAGCAAGACTAAACAATATATAGAGAAGTAATTTCCAGTATTTTTCATTCAAAGAATAACTCAAAGCAAATGGAAATCAAACTGACAGTCCAGTGTATTCATAGGAATCAGTATCACAATAAAGAAGTCAATTGTGTCATCATAATACACCAATCTAAAACCTCAACAAAAGATGATCACATCAATTTATATCAATTTCTATATTTTGTTACAAAACAGAGTCAAGATCTGGTCATGGACACAGATGCTTCCATACCTATGTGAAAGAAACTCTGCACGGGACAAATAACTAGCAAAAGATAAGCAACAACACTCATCCTGGAAAAAAAAGAAGAAATTACCACTGTGATAAGTTACATTTGAACTACAACATAATATGCACCATGTTACAACTTCCATGGAAGTCTATTTTATTAACATCAAAAAACATTTCAAGACAAGGAGAAGAGCCTATTTTATAATGGAATTAGGTTACAACTGGCAAGACCACCATTTTGAAACAGCATCCATATCAAGCTGTATCACAGGATAACTGAAGATTATTAATAGTGGCTTATTATGTTAGTAGCTAATTAAGTAAGGATAAATGGTTCATCATGGCTACTGAACTATTAATTGTCAACTTATAAACTTGATCAAATTAAACCAAGTATTAATGCTGTGAAATCATTTCTGCCAAATCTCCTGATGTAGAAGCATAAAATTAAAGCAGGTATTTATTTCTTGATTATCAAGATTCTTTTTTTCCCTTTGGTTTCATGATCTGTTTATATTCTTTCAGAGCAACAGCTAGATTACTAGCTAACAAAGTAACAAATGCAGAAAAGATATAAATACAAATTCACAGTGACAGTGATATAAATACTCCAACAATGTCTCATATCAGAACCTGGTCTACATTCACCACATGAGCAATTTCAGAAAAGAAAAGAAAATACCAAATCAAGCTTAAATTTTAGTTTTTGAAGACCTAACCTTTAACAAAAAATGCAGTAGATAGCTTCAGATAACACAGATTCAGTTTGTTTGAGAGAGAAAGAGAAATTCATACCTACAATTGATAGGAACACATATAGCTTGAGAGAAAGCAGCAGATTCGTAACGATTGAGAAGAAGCAAATCGAAATCGCAACATATTCGAAGGGACCGAGGGAGAAGAAGCAAATCGAAGACGAAGAGGGAGAAGGAGAGGCGGGCGGCAGAGAGGGAGACGCTGCGAGAGGGAGACGACGGAGAGGGAGAGGTGGGCGGCGACCACAGGTGGAGACGAGAGTCTGACGTGTGTGGCGCGGTTGTGTGCTAGGGCTAAGGAAGGAAAGTGTCGAAGGGGAAAATGAGACTGTAAATACTAAATGGCAAAACGCACGAGGTGTCAAACAAATCGCAGGAGCATAAGTTTTAATATAAGCGATCGGATCGGTTCGGTTCGGTTTCAAACAATATATCTAATAACTGAACCGAACCGATCGGTTCACATAAAAATTGATCCAAAAAAATCCAATTGATTTCGGTTTTCATCGGTTTTCGGATTTTTTGGATCGGTTTAGAGGTTTTTTTTTATCGGTTTGTATCTAAACACCCCTACCACCAGATAACCAACTGGATAGCATTATAATTTTAGTATGAATTTTAAAATTTTCATTTTTGTTCCAAATGTTTTCATATTTTATTAGATTTAAGTTTTTTTTATAATTTTCATTTTTTAAGTTTATATAAAAAGACAAAATTGTCCTTGTGATAAAATTATATATAATATTTTAAAATTTAAAATATTTTTTAACTTAAATTAATTTTTTTATAATTTTAAATATTCATTTTTAGTTTTTACTTTACATATAGTTAAATTATTAGAATATTTTTTATTTATTTTTTAGTTTTTTACAATAATATACATTAATAAAATTAGCCTTATGACAAAATAAAAATAATTTTTAAAATAATTTATTAATATTTTTTTTATTTTATATTTTATTATACCTTTTTTTTAACGATATTATATTTTATTATACTTTAATTATTTTATATATAAAATATTTTTATACTTTATTATACTTTAAATCACCTTATCATATCCTGTTGAGTTCTAACCCAGCTCCCTCCTCAGGATAAAATTTTAACTAGATGGATAGGATATGATAGGTGACAGGATAGACTTATCCTATCCTGCTGGCTCACCAAACAACAGTTTCAGACAGGATATGATAGCTTATCCTATCCTGACCACCAAACGAGTCCTTAAAGTTTATTAAAATAACAATAAACTTCAAACTTGATCATAAATTACTTAATAATATTTATAATAAGTTATTTACTGTTTATATAAAAAAATATTTTCAATGATTAATATTATGTTTTGTTTTGTTAAAAAAATATATTATGTTTTATTTTTTATAAATAAATTGATTTTTTAATTTTAAAAACAAAATATATAATTTGAAAATCTTATAAAAGAGGAATATTATTCATTTAAGTGCTTATTTTTCTGTCCATTATTATTATTATTATTATTATTATTATTATTATTATATTATTCAAACAAATAGTTTTTAATAAATAATTTAACAAATAATTGACATATTTATCAATTATCAGAAAAATTATTTTTCTCTTTATATTTTTGTTTTTTTAGTCATTTACTCATTTAGCTCAATAACTTTTAAAAATATCATGCTTTCAATTATATTATTGATGAATATGAAAAAATGTCGTTTAAAAAAGTCTATTTGAGTATAAGACTGAATATAAATTTATCAAATTAAGATATACAAATTAAATGAGTATAATTTTACAAATGTTATGAATAATTTTATGATTAATATATTTATTTAAATCTAAGAAAAAGTAAACATATATTATGTTCCCTAAGTAACAAAAATATATAATACTCTTGCTTACTTGATTTATTTATTTTATTGAGCCTATTATTTAGTTGATTCATATCAAAGTTTTTACTTCTAATTAATTTGTCTATATATAATAGAGACAATTTTAATATTAACATTTATAATATATAATATTACATATTTTTGTTTTTTACACTAAAGTTGTTCGTATAAGTATATATATTAAGTAGTTAACCAACATGTGGTTGGTCCGAGTGGTACCGGCTCGGGCCCCTTAAGTAAGTGGTCAGGGGTTCGATCCTTGACTCTTGCATATGGAGAAAATCTGGTTGGAAGAAGTCAGTCCTTCAATGTCTTCTAGTACCTCGAGGGGTTAGTCTCCGCAGTCACGCGCAGAAGATACAGTAGGAAACAAAAAATATATATATATAAGTAGTTACAGGGAAGTGAATTTCAATCTCAATCTCTCTCACCATTTAAAAGATAGGGACATATTTATTTCAATTCTTGTACTCAAATATGCCTATTTAAATGATATTTTTATTCTCTTTTAACAACAATTATTAAAGGAAATACCATATATTCTCTAGAAAAAATAATTGAAATTTTAGTATTTGTTTAGAAGTTGTTGAGATCAATGACTCAAAAAAAGAAACAAGAATATAATTAAAAAATTACTTTTTTTGTATAATAAATATACGTTTATGATTCATCATTTGTTAGAGTGTATACTAAAAAAGATCTCACTGAACAAAGTAGATATATATAATGACTGAAGAAATAAATATTTAAATGAATTATATGCCTTTTTAAGATTTTTTTTGAACTAAAATTTAACTTTATTTTGTAAATAAGAAACTTGAAGATTAATCTTTAAAAACATTTTTTAATGTATAAATATCAAATAATTAATTATATATTTTTTGAAACAAATAGTTAGTCAACACAAAAAAATAAGTGTGAAAAGAGTAAAGCGGAAGAAAAGAGAGAAACTGATGAATGCTTGAGAAGAGAGTAAATTGATGAATGCTTGAGAAGAGAGTTATTCTCCTTCATTCAATGTGTTCAACTAAAGTTACATCTAAGCTATTTATACACATGACTAGAGTTAGGTAAATAGCTGTACTAGCTGACTAACCAACTAACAGAAGCTAACTAAGAATAACTGTAAGTTAACCAATTATGCAACTAACTAACTAACTACTATAATTATCCACTGTCTGGATCTGCTGGATTCATATCCGTGACACCCCCCTTCAAGCTAGAATGTATGTCAATCATGCCAAGCTTGGAATGAAGGAATTGAAATGGGCCTCGAGCCAATGGTTTTGTCAATATGTCTGCCACTTGCATTGAAGTGGGAATACGCAGTAAGTGAAGTATACCCTTTTGGACTTTGTCTCGGACCAAGTGACAGTCAATCTCTATGTGTTTCGTTCTCTCATGAAACACCGTATTAGCAGCAACGTGTAAAGCTGATTGATTGTCGCAATATAGGACAGCAGGGGAAGTTGAATTGATGCCAAAATCATGCAGTAGATAAAGAAGCCATTGTGCTTCACATACTGCCTGAGCAAGAGCCTTGTACTCAGCCTCAGATGAGGACCTTGAGATGGTAGTTTGTTTCTTATTTTTCCATGAAACTAAGGATGAGCCAATGAAGAAACGAAATCCAGTTATATACTTTCTTGTATCGGGACAAGTTCCCCAATCAGAATCACTAAACCCTTTGAGTGTAGTATCAGATGAAGCAGGAAAATATAGGCCTTGTCCAGGGGCAGCCTTGAGGTATCTAACTATCCTTAGTTCAGCCTGATGGTGCTCATTAGTTGGAGCTTCTAAGAACTGGCTGAGATTGCTTACAGTATAGGAAATATCCGGCCAAGTGTGAGTAATGTAACACCCTGTTTTTCGTAAGTTCTTTTCTTTAAAGCTTGTTTGGCTGTTTAAGTTGGTTTTGTTAAGTTAAGTTGTTGGCTAAGGGCTTAGTGGGATTTTTGGCTTAAAAGTCCCTTTCTGGTATATGAGCACACTCGTGCTCATTAGCCAGCATGTCCGTGCTTAAAGTCAGAAGCATATTTATGATTTTAAATTGAGTATGCCCATGCTCAATAGTGAGCACGCCCCTGCTCAATGTGCGGACCGACTCTCGCTGATGCTAAGTGTAACATCCCGATTTTCCAGCTTTTTAATATCGGTAATAATTATATAAATGATTATATTCTTATCCGAGATTTAGAAAATGACTTTGGATAAACTAAGGTCATTTCCCTGTCATATTATTTTTATAAGGTTACGGGGAAGTTTTAGAATGAAAATTCAGACGGAAACCAGTCTGCGTTTTCTGCGTTTTCACTTACAGTAAACTTTTACTGAGCAGAAACCCTAATTTCGACTCATTAATGAAACCATTAGATTTTATATTTTGTCCTGGATGATTTTCCATATTTCAGAAAAATTCGTTAAGAATGAAATACTGATATTTTATTCGGGCATAATCCTTAAGGAAAACGCGTAAAATCTAAGTCGGGGGATAAGTAGGGTAAACGACGAAGTCGATTATGGAGTCGAGGTATTAGGAATTTAATGTAGCAGAGAGGACAAGGAGTCTGACCTAAAGTTTTAATAATCGGGAATTTTTACGTGAAATGACCAAAATACCCCTAAGCTTAGCCTAACCGACGTCAAGTTAAATTGTAACCATGGTTAGGGAACCATGGTTAGTTAATGTGGACAAGGAGCAGCCACACCACTCAAATAATGTGAGCCACATATTTATTAACTATAGTTAGCAAAATAACCTTAGTTAAGTTAATTATTAACTATGGTTAATCAAATATTAATTAAATAATTACAAAACCCATTAATCTAATTCTAATGAACCAAACAAGGCCTAATTCCTACCCTATTTAACCCCAAAACCGTGGCCTTTCCCCCCTTTTCACTCATCTTCTTCATTTTCTTCATGTTCTTCACTAAAAACACTTAAACTCCATTTTCAATCTTCAAAAGCTCCAAGTGCTTTCAAGTGAAACTTGCCAAGATCATCATTTATTCTTCCTCCATCTTCTTAACTTAGGTGACATGATCATCTCCCTCCGTTATTAAGCTCTTGTTCTTCATATTTCATGGTTTTCATTTCTTAGATCTAGAACTTTAAACAATTCTAGAAAATTGTAGAAAAATCCTAAAAATGTGAAACCAATTTCTTATGGGAAAGTGTAACTTTTAAGAGTTCAATGATTTGAATACATCACTTTCCTATATAAATTTTCTATGTTTGGTTAAGACCAATGCCCTTAGGGCACTAGTTAGCATTTTCCTCAAATTTTTAATCAATAAGGAAACAAATACCATGTCAACACCAGCAATAATTTCATTGAAGTAATGTCATAAAATAATTGAAATGTTTAGAATAAGGTGCAATAACTCCATTTATAGAAATACTTAAAAACATTTGCAATTATTTTGATTTCCTAATCATTAATGTCACGTTAGTGAAAATAATATCATTTATGGAAGTGTTTACTTTAATAGAATGATTTTTTTTTGATACATTAATAGAATGATAAGCATCGAAATATTTAAATATTTTTCATATAAGCATTTCTTTTATGAACCTTTCATATTAGCATTTAATATAGTAAGCATTGAAATATTTTTATAATTTGCTAAAATAATAATTCTATTATTCAATGGTTATTAATGTCATTTAATCCAATAAATGAGTGTTGATTTTCTGCCAAATCAACCAAAACAATATGAAATTCAATTATTGATTGATATTGATTAACATGCAATTATTAATTAAAAAAAATTAAAACCCTAAAATAAACCTTGAAGAAGGACGACAACTTCGTCAGAGAGGGACTCATTATCATCGCCATCTGATTTATCTTTGTAATTGATCTTCTTGGTGTTCTTGGTAAAAAAAAAAAAAAAAAACGAGAAGAGAAGGGATCTTTTCCTTTTGAAGAATTGGGATGGTGCTCTTACAAAATTAAAAGGAGCGAGAATTAAAGGGTTCCAATTTTCAGAACCTTGCAATTATAAAAAATGAAATCACCGAACCGCATAATTTCCAATCCAACCAGTACCCAGCATAATTATATATTTTATTTTATAATATACAATTACAATAAATCATACATCAATGTTAGTTAATCATAAAATTTTTAAGATATATATATATATATATATATATATATATATATATATATATATATATATATATTTCCCAATATATATTTTTTGTACTGAGGAGGGCCAAGGGTATAGAGCGACAAAAGGACCTAAGAAAACGTGCGAGAGCAATTCTGAGAACTCTGATATTTTACAAAAATGTTTCACAAATCTATATATCCACTTGACTTACTACCTCCATGGAATGTTTTACGTAAACTATATTTTTAGGAATATCAATCCCAAGAATATTTCTTTTCTATTTTCAGATATGATAATAGAGTTTTTAATTTTTATTCATTAATTTTTAGTCAAAAAATACTTTTATTCATTAATTTAATTTATTTCCAAACATCTTTTATTTATGAAAATATTTTTTTAAAATTTATACCAAACATGAAATTTTTTTATTTTTATGCTCACATTCCAAAAAATATTAAAATATATCTTGTTGCAAATGTTACCATAAGCTCTTGGCGACTTAAGATATTAATCTAAAAAGATTTATACATGACCTCAACGCTTCTTTGTTAATAAAAGAGTTTTGTTGAAAATTAAAAGGTTATTATATATAATTAAGAGTAAAATAAATGTAGTGTGAAAATTATATAGGGTTTCTACCAATGTTTTAAGAACCTAACCAAACCAGAGATCAAACCAACAAAACCTTCATGTCATGGTTCAATTGGTTCAACACGGTTAAACCAGATGATGAATAAATAATAAATAAATTATACAATTATTATATTATATGTATAAAAAAATATATGTATGTAAAAAAAAAAATTTAAAAAAATACTAAACTTAAATTCATTATTAATCTCTGGTATTTTAGATATCACCCACACTTAAATTAAGGATCTTGTTAACCAGTATCCTTAGATATTGGTTAAGTATTCTATAATAATCAAGTTTTTATTGGAATATTAAGTATTTACTTTCTCAAAATATTAAATATATCACTTTTCAATGAATTTTTTTTTTTTTTTGATTTCTTAACCAAGATCATTGGGTAACATTCTCGTTAAATTATTACTCCCTCCGGTCCTTATTATAAGAGGTAAATGACTACTTTATTTTGGTCCAAAATATAAGAGACACGCATGTATTTTGACAAATATTAAATGCTCATTTTCAATTTTACCCTTATTTATAATAGGGTTTATATTTACGAGACAGTACAATTTTCAATACAAGTAGGTTTGTTCATTAATTATTGAAGGGTTAAATTTGTAAATTTATATGAATATTAATTACAAATAACTTATTTCAATACATTTCATTGGTCTGTGTGTTTTAGGATTTTGCTTCTTATATATAGGATCCGAGAGACTAATATAAAGATTAATGATCCTCTTATAATAATTCTTTTTGGTCCATTTTTCAAGGTTTTTAACTTTTTATGCCCTGTAGCTATTAGATTAGAACCTAGAAGTTAGGTTTAGGGCGTGGGGGCGTGGGGTGCAGGGACCGCCAGCTGGTTTTAGGGTTTTACTCCCTACCTCTCTCATTTTCCCCTCACTCACTCAACCAGACCAGTGCACCGCACCAAATCCTCCGTCTCTCTCGCCTCCCTCCATTATTCTTCCTCCTCCTTCTCAAGGCATCAATCTGTGTTGAGTCAAGGTAGTTACCAAGCAAAAACTAGATCTGTTATGGTCTGTTATTGCTTATGGTAGCAGTAACGCCATCAGGAACCTCTATTACTCTTCTTCTTCCTCCTTTCTTTCTAGCTTCTACTGCTATTTTTTTCTCTTTCACTCCGGTTCTTGAAAACCGGATTCGGTTCACCGATATTCTTTAGGACCATCAATTTTTACAGTCCGATTTTTAAAACACCGGTTTCTACGTCATTAAAACACTATCGTAACTTGGGAAACTAAATTAAAATAAAATTTATCCTTTATTTTTAATCTATTTAATGACAATACAGGAGAATACTAATCCTTAGCGTTTGTGAAGCCCAAAGCAAGGATGTGAATTTTTCTGGTGGGGCCGATGTGAGTTTGTTACAGGGAGCTATTGATCATAAAAAAGAACTAAAGAGGTGTGGGGCTATTGAAAGTGGGTCTTTAATGCAGGCAAACATAATTGGGCTTATAGAAGGTTTTAAATTTGGGTCTGTAATCGAAATCTGAATCGTGACGTATTGGTTTTGACAGTTGTCAAAATCATATCGTGATCGTAATTATAGTCGTATCAGCCGTATTTTCCCACAATATCCGTGATGTGACAAAATCGTAACCATGACCGTGACAACGATTTAAAACTTTGGGCTTGCAGATGACGCTGATAGTGCTTTTCTCGATGTTAAAGTCTTAGGCACTGTTTGGTTTGCCAAATTCACTAGCGTTTAGCGGATAGCGTATAGCGGATAGAAAAGTAGCCCCATTTGGTAGTCGTTTTTAAAATTAGCGTATAGCGTTTTTTCACTAGCGTATAGCATTTTTCCCAGACGTTACTTGAAGTAGTGTTTAAGCTTATAGCGTATAACGTTTCATTTTTTCTTCCATTTTTATCCCTACCATCTTAATTAAATTTCTCACTTATCCTTGATTATAAAATAAAATACTAATCATTTAACATAATATATAAATAAGAATTAATTTTGCTATTTAGATTTATATTTAAGATAAAAAAAAGTGGAAAATATATTTTTATCTATAAAAAATAAAACTTATATAAAAATCAAATCAATATATAATTTTATTTTTATTATTCCATTTTATTTATTAAAAATAATTAAAACTAAATTAATATTAAAATTTAAAATTAATGATTGAATTTTTTAAACGATAAATAAAATTTTTTGACGTGATACACAATAAATAATTTAGAATAAAATAAATTGTTATAAGTGATAATTATTTTAAAATAAATAATATAAATAATATAAATAATATATATACATATAATTTAATAAAAAAATGCAAACATATACTTTTATGTCATTTTACATTTATCAGCTAGTCCAACCGCTAGTTTTACCAAACACTTCAAATCTAATCCCCTAGCTAATCAGCTATCCGCTATCAGCTAGCTTATCTGCTATCCACTATCCACTAGTTTATCCGCTACCGCTATCTGCTAGCTTATCCGTTATCTGCTAGTTTTTACCAACCAGAGTGAGCCTCAGTTGAGGATATTCAAAATCAGCCCGCTTTAACAGGTGACGGTTTCTCGGCTACAGGAACTAAGAAGCCAAATTCTGTTAGCAACCATGGGATACAGTGCCAAAAAAAGGGAGGGTAAAGATGGGTAGATGCTCCAGAGGTGGGTGGAATTCTCCAATGTTAACTCAGATTCACAAAGTAGAAGCAGTTTGAGTGCTGTCCTTAGGTTTCAGGCGTACCAAGAGGCTAATCCCTGTTAGATGGTCACGTGTTAGTTGGTTAACTTTGAAAAAGTTCTCGAAGGGCAACGATTAAGATGGTTGGCCTCAATGGTGGTATCCCAAGTGGATAGGTGTACTATTTACCTACATTTCTGGAAACTTTGCTACGGTTTGTTCAGGAAGTAAATTTTATGTGTTCTCTGGCTTAAATTCAGTTTCTTGGTTTTTATATGGGGATAGGAGTTTTGTAATACTAATACTATTTCGGCTAAAGAGTAGTATTATTTTTATAGTTTGTCCGTCGAGTTTGGTTTTCTTTTTGTATTTTTAGGTTAGAGTACCCCTAATACTCTAATTTAATATACTTTTGTTTATAAAAAAAAAATGTCCTTTGGTTAAAGAAAAAAAAAAAAAAAGGTCGCACGGACACTTATTAAGGAATACAAATATAGAAAAAATTTATTTAAAAGTATAACTTTTAAATTTTCAAAGTATTAAATATACCACATTCTAAGGCAAACTTTCTATTACTGGTGCCTTAAACAATGTCCCATGGGGCCTGGTTAGCATTTGTCAAAAAAAATAATTTGTTTTTGGAAATGGATATGCATTTAACATTTGAACGAGTATTCAATTTAATTTTCCTATAAATACTTATTTTTATTGGATTTCTTAATCAATGTTTTTAGAGCTCTCAGACCCTCAAATATAAAACTTCTTATA
Source organism: Echinosophora koreensis (assembly GCA_035048595.1). NCBI lineage: Eukaryota > Viridiplantae > Streptophyta > Magnoliopsida > Fabales > Fabaceae > Echinosophora > Echinosophora koreensis. The sequence goes on from JAPCYP010000004.1 coordinate 7,819,828, forward strand.
TAACTAAATTACTTAGTACATAATTTTATTTTATTTATTTACAAAAGTACATTAAATTTTGTTAGTCCACGAAGTTTTAAGATACTAATGCAAAATGATTTATACATGACCTAAATGTATCAACATTTTTAAAAGAGTTTTGTTTAAAAACTTCAAAAAAAAAATATCAAAATTTTCTTTAAAAAAATTTTTAAATTGGATTAATTAGAATTAATAATAAAATTATAAAATAAAAATATTAAATTATATAGTTTTTTGTATAAAAAATAACACAATCATAGAATTGTAAACTACATTAAAATGACAATTTTGTTTCTTTATTAATTTATTTATATAACTTACATGTGAGTATAAAATTATGTATATAAATCTAAATACGTATTGCACACCAATATTACAACAACAAAATCAACTCAAAATTGATATTTTGAATCAATCTCTTTGATGTACTTTATAAGATCATGAGAGTATATCCTAAAAGAAGAAGAAGAAGAAGACCATGAGAGTATATATATATTTGTTATTTATTTGGTACAAAAAGAGCTTTTTTGTTTCACCCTGTAGTCCCCTTAAGGGTTGGTTAGGGAGCATTTATTTCCGAAAATTCAATGTTTTTTAATTACTTAAAGAAAAAATAGTAAGTGATTTTTATTTTTAAATATTTTTAATTTTTAATTTTTATTCTTTAACAAGTCCTCCTGCAATAGTTATTAGCAAAATCTTTGTTAAGAATCTTTGCTTGGAATATTTTGACAATATCTTTTTTTATGAAGTTAAATAAATTAAATTAAAATTACATGTGCACAATATTTGTCAATTGAATTTAAAATATAGACTGATATATATGAATTTCAAAATAATATGTGTTATTCTATGGATAGAATAATTTGTCATTGTTATTTAATTAGTTTACCAAAAAAAAAAAAAATTTAACTTGTTATTTGTATTTAGTTCTCATTTGCCATTTTTTTATAAGCAAATTTTGTATTCAAGAGAGTATTTGGGGTACTCGAACCCTTATTGAGAGGAACCAAAAATCTATAAAGCGAAAATGGTAATCGTTCAACCTAGAGAAAATATATCCACAATGTTGAGCAACTAACTATGTCGCCGTGGAATTCAAGAGTTGGTATTATGTGAAAATGGAGGGAGCCTCTTCTAACATAGATTATGTATAAAATGATAAAGTAAAAATGCATTATTTTTATTCATTTAGTGAGTTGAGATTATTATACTTTAAATTAAAATAACGATATATTAATTTAGTCATGTAGTGAGGTAAGATTATTATACTTTACACATAAGATCACCTTAGACAGATTTTTTTTTCCCGACACTAATATGTTTATTATAACGTGATATAGGGACTTTAGAAATATGAAGTAATTCACGAAGTTATAAATGAAACAATACGTGTGCTATCTGATATATTTTAATCAACCCTGTGTGCTTGTCTGGTCAAACAAGCAAAAATATTGTATGCAATTTAAAGAAACTTGCTCAAACTTTGAAAAACTCATATTTGGAAAATTTATTAATTTGATGGTGACTACACAAGATTGTTGTTATAACTTCATTGATTTTGAAAATTTTCAGTTGCCCTTGTTGAGATGGAAGAAATATCCGGTGCTTACAGCCATTAACTTTATAGCTGAAGGGGCTATAACAAGGTCACTCGGATTTTTTCTTCACATGTAGGTTTTATCATTCTAAATTGTGCTCTTTATTAAGGATGAATTGTTACTCCAGGAGTAACTCTTGTCAGAGTTACTTCGCTTAATAACTCGCCGAAGACATTGAATTTCAATAATCTGATCGTCAAACTAAAACTTCTTATTAAGTAGATCAACTTCTGAAAGTTTCATAAAATTTCAAAAATATTTGGTACTTCATCAAATAATTTTGATCGAACGTATAATACGTTTTCTAAAAATATGAGTAAATGTCAACTATAAGATTACATAGCTATGAAAATATTGACACATCTCAAAATTAGTTACATAAAGATATGACTCTATCAATAAAATAAAAAACTAGTTGGTCAAAAAAAAAAAAAAAAACTATCAATTACAAGATACGACTTTGATAATAATTTTTATTTTAAGAATGTAAGAATAATGAATTTTGATTATTGGATCTTATCCTTGTAAAAAAAAAAAAGTCACTATTGGATCTTATTTAAATGAGATTAAATATAACTGTTTATGCGACCACTAAACAACTCTTAATTTTGACTATTCATATATAGTTCTATGATCAATATTCATTATTCTCACATTCTTAAAATGTAAAGTGTTCTTACTATATATATTCAAAAAAAATATATATTGAAATATGTTTCTAGCATAATTAGATAAAAATGAAACTAAAAGTTTTATACTAATACTAGTATAATTTTTAATATTTACGAGTCCCACATCGAATATATTATATATAAATCGGTAAGAGTTGAAACTTCTCGTTATAAACTGAAGTGATCAAACTCTTATTACATTAGAGTCTCCTACTTATCCTATATTGGATAAATTTAGAAGGAAATTGTGAGTTTTGATTATAAGTTAGGACCAATTAGTGTCTTGAAATACTAATTTTAAAATAACTTTTAATTGGAATATTTAAAAAAAAAATAATTGAACTTGACAAGTTTAACCATGTGAACTGCATGTGATTAGTTTATTTTATTTTATTTTTTACCGTTTTAAGGAAATCCAGGTTGTGAGACATGATTAGATTGGTTGAAGGACCTATTCCTGGTTTTTCCAATTTATTGGTATGTAACACCCTGTTTTTCGGAATATTTTAATTAAGCTGGTTTTGGTTAAGTTTGATTTATCGTTCAAGGGCTTAGTGTGATTTTTGGTTAAAAGTCCCTTTCTGGTACATGAGCACGCCCGTGCTCATTAGCCAGCACGCCCGTGCTTAAAGTCAGTAGCGTGTTTCTGATTTTAAGTTGAGCACGACCGTGCTCAACAGTGAGCACACTCGTGCTCAATGCGTGGACCGCGTCTCGATGAAGTTAAGTGGAGCACGACCGTGCTCAAGAGTGAGCACGACCGTGCTCAAGAGTGAGCACGACCGTGCTCAAGAGTGAGCACGACCGTGCTCAGGTCCGAACGTTATAAACGTGAGCATAATTCGAGGGTTAATCGCATAACCCTATTTTTGTGAGTTGCCATAGTGCGGCCAGTACGAGTCCCTTCTGTTTTTCTTTCGCCTTGAACAGTTTTGTGAGCATTGGAGGCTTTGGGGGATTGTTAGCTCATCCGTGTTAGTGGTTTAGGTAACATTCCTTTCCCTATCTTAGTTTCCTTTTCCAATATTGTGAATAGGGAACTAGCCTTTGGTATTTTGTTGATTCAAGGTACGTTTCGGTGTGAGTCGCTGTAAGGGGAGGAACCGGTTCATTGTTTGGGACGTCGTTAGAGCTACCTTCAATCCAGGTATGGGGAGAAGGGTAGTGTTGCATAGGTTTGGGGCTAGTGTAAAGTAAGGGGTTCCCCATAACCCCGTTGTTATTGATATAATGATTTTATGATGTAGCTATGTTCATGAGGTATGTTTTGGCTGGTTTATGATTGTATGTTAAATGCTTCACATTGTTGATGATGGGTTTATGTTGAATATGAGCATGATGTTGTTGGTGAATTGTTGAGATGAATATGATGTTTGGGTTGATGCCAATATTGAAGTTAATGTTGTTTGTATGATGAGTTTTAATGTCTAAAACGTGTTGATAATCGACGTAGGATGATAAACGGATTTATTTCTTAAATTTGGGTAAAACACGGTTACTGTCCCTGCCCAAAACAGCACTGTCGCGCGATGAGCACGACCGTGCTGAACATGGAGCACGATCGTGCTCCCAGTTGAATTCTGGGTAAATGGCCGCGCTGTTCAGCACGGCCGTGCAGGACAAAGAGCACGACCGTGCTGAGCACGACCGTGTTCAATAAGAAGCACGACCGTGCTTCACTTACAGGGGAGCACGCCCCTCACGTGTTTAAGCACGACCGTGCTGGGTTACGAGCACGACCGTGCTCAACCCACCTAGACAGAACATGATTAAAGGACTTAAGGGGTTTCAAACCCCACTTCCCTATGATGATAAATGGTTAGACAACTTGGCTAATGTCTATTAAAGATAACTAAAATGATGAGATGGTGAGGTGTTAAGTTTGATAAGTCGATACCCGACGGGTGCCGCAACTGATGAGTTGTGCCTTGGTGCCTTTGGGCCAAGGAGGCCTTGACCCTGCTGTTCGGGTCTAAGGTGTTGTTGTTATGTACCTTGGTGACCGAGAGTTTACCCCATTTACTGCGGTTGATTCCGCTTAAGTCCTCAGGTAGATTCCGCGAGGCAAGTTGCTGCGGTTGATTCCGCTGTTATCTCCGGTCGATTCCGTTGAAGTTATGGAGGTGGTTTTGCCGTTGTTGTTGTGTTGCATACGCATTGCATCGGAGTTGTTGTTAGGGATGTTCGACATAGGGGAGGTCGTCCTAGAGTACGGCGATCAGGCCATCCACTGTTGGAGTAGATTCTCCTAACACCCTCGTGACGAGGCATTCGTTGGTTTAATGCGTTGGCTATCCAAGGAGTAGATTCTCCGGCGTTGAGTAGATTCTCAACGTGGATATTTAACTCCGAAGTCGTACATCCCGAGTTTAGTGGATCCACATGCATTGATGGTTTAGCGGAGTAGGACTGCATTGCACTGCATAGCATAACGATGTGAATGTTTGATATGATGTTACTATGTTTGCTGTTTACTTTACTGCCTATCTCCATGCTAATATGTTTATACGATTCTTACTCCCTATATCTGTTTGTTGTTTGTGTTTGGCCTGATTGGCACATTGCAGAGGATGACGAGTAGCCCGGAGAGGAGTGACTCTGAGGAGCCGCCACTCATTGTAGGGCTAGTTTATGTTATCGTGGTTGTTAGTTTCAGTTGTAATTCCGTGGATTTTATTCCGGAACGGTTATACCAGCTCGGTATGTGACATCGGGGTTGGGTTATATTTATTGGTTTGTTATGCTTTTACTGTTTAAGAACTTATTTCATTTCCGCGTTGTAAACGGTTCATGTGGACTTTTCTACCCATGGACAATTGTTTATTTTATTCAATAATTGCATGTTTTTCCTTTAATTGTTTTTAAATTAAATGGCTTTTAACATGCGGGGTAGAAGGTGTGACACCCTTCTACCCCGCATGTTATAAGGCAATTAAATATCAAACAATTAAAAAGAAAAACATGCATTTTACTGGATTATTAAATGAAACAGTTGTCCATGGGTAGAAAAGTCCTACATGAACTCGTTTACAACGCGGAAAATAAAATAAGTTCAAACAAATAAAAACGTAACCAAATAAACGACCCAACCCCGATGTCACAATTCAGAGCTGGTACAACCGTTACGGGATCAAATCCATGGAATACAACTGGAAACAAACTATCTAACTCATAAACAACCCTACAATGAGTGGCGGATCCTCAGAGTCACTCCTCTCCGGGCTGCTCGTCATCCTCTGCAAATGCTAATCAGGCCAAACACAAACAATAACAGGGAGTAAGATTCATGTAATCATATATACAGCATAGGAATAGTAAGCAAGGTAAACACACAACATAGGCATACATCAACATTCAACAGTACTATGTCAACCAAGTATGCTATGCTATGCATTGCATCAACTACTCCAACTATGCATGTGGATCCATACTAACTCAGGATGAACGACTTTGGAGTTACATATCCGTATTGGCCATAAAAGCACCAACACCGGCAGTTCACCAAACCTTGGATGAACCCTATGGATAGCCAACGCATCAAACCGTGGATGCCTCATCATGGGGGGCCTCGGTCACCAAACCTTGGGTGACCTACCGTGGATGGCCAGATCACCGTCCTCTCGGGCGATCTCCCCGATGTCGAACCTCCCCCATCAACAACTCCAATGCTATATGCAAATGGCACAACAACAAACAGTCTCAACCACCTCCTTGCTTGGGCCATGAAGCTCCCAAGACTTCAACATCAACATTCAATGTAACCTCAGACCCAAACCGTGGGGTCAAGGCTCCCTTAGCCAATAAGCACCAAGGTTCAACTCAACGTGCTTGGGTCAGTAAACACCCAAGACTTGGCTTAGCAACGTGCGGTAACCCAACGGATACCGACTTAACACTTTGTTATCTTAATTATCTTATATAATTAATAACCAGGTTGTCTAATCTTTATCTTTGATTAGTTATCTCAACTTATCATCATAGGGGAATGAGGTTTAAAACCCCTTAAGTCCTTTAATTGTATTACTGTCCAGGAGGGGTCAGCACTGTCGTGCTTAGACCTAGCACGGTCGTGCTTGGACACGTGAGGGCGTGCTGCCCTTTTAAGTGAAGCACGATCGTGCTTCACACTCAGCACGGTCATGCTCAGCAGCACGGTCGTGCTGTTTGACCTGTACGGCCGTGCTGAACAGCGCGGCCATTTTCCAGATTTCAAATGGAAGCACGGTCGTGCTCCCTGTTCAGCACGGTCGTGCTCATCGCACGACGGTGCTGTTCTGGGCAGGAACAGTAACTGAATTCTAACCAAATCATTTATGGATTAAACACCTAGACTTAACACGTTTATTAAACCTAATTATTCAAATAAACAGTTTTATCAACATACTAAACATCACAGCCACAACATCAATCAACCAACATCATATTAATAACAATAATCAACATATCATCATACTCATTAAACAACCAACATGAACATAAAATACATATTATTAACATATACCAGAAACAATCATTTATCAACCAGAACATCATGACTCATAAACATACAACGACACCGGGGTTATGAGGAACCTCGTTACTTTACACTAACCCACTGCCTAATGAATACAAGCCCTTCTCCCCATACCTGGATTGAAGGTAGCTCCACAACGTCCCTAACAGCGAACTGATCCCGAATCCTCAAGCAGCTCACTCTGGTACTAAGCCTTGGTTGATCAGAAACACAATTAATCAGTATCTCTCATTAAAATGAAAGGAAACTGACAAAGGAAGAGGGACCATTACCTTAACACCAACCCAAACCCACTAAGCTTCCCAAACAGCTTCCAAAACTCCACTATTACAATGGAAGAAGAGGAAACAGGGAAAAAGATCACTCTGGTCGAAACTAGTAACGGCTGCCAACACAGAAATAGGGTTTTACGTCACCCTCGGTTTCTGCGCCAACTATATAAATGCTGCACTTGAGCACGGTCGTGCTCACCATTGAGCACGGTCGTGCTCAACTTACCGTCACCGAGACGTGATCAGCGCATTGAGCACGGGCGTGCTCACTATTGAGCACGGTCGTGCTCAACTTAAAATCAGAAACACGCTTCTGACTTTAAGTACGGGCGTGCTGGATGATGAGCACGGGCGTGCTCATGTACCAGAAAGGGACTTTTAAGCTAAAATCCCACTTAGCCCTTAACCAACATTTTCAAATTAATAAAACTAACTTTATTAAAACATTTTACGAAAAACGGGGTGTTACAATTCCACCCCCTTATAAAAATTTCGTCCTCGAAATTTCTACGTACTTCGAACGAAAAGATGTGGATACGCTTCCATCATCTGGCTCTCGAGTTCCCAGGTAGCGCTTTCCTCAGTTGCCCTGCTCCAAACTACTTTAACCAAGGGAATCTCTTTGCCTCATAGCTGCTTCACCCTCCTATCCTCGACTCGAAGGGGTAACACTTCAAATGTCAAGTTCTCTTTTAACTGTATGGCATCGGGTACTATCACGTGACTAGGGTCATGAATATACTTCCTGAGTTGAGACACATGAAAAACATTGTGGAGATTTGACAAGAACGGTGGCAAGGCTATTTGCTAGGCGACTTCACCGACTCTTTTAAGGATTTGGTAAGGACCAATGAACCTCGGAGTAAGTTTCCTCACCTTCATTACTCTACCAACCCCAGTTGTTGGGGTAACTCTCAAGAATACATGATCACCTTCCTGGAATTCGAGCGCCTTCCTCCTCTTATCATGGTAGCTCTTCTGCCTACTCTGTGCAACTCTCATATTTTCCTGAACCAATCTAATCTTTTCTGTTGTTTCCTGGACTATCTCTGGCCCTAGCACCACACTATCACTAGGTTCACTCCAACACAAGGGTGTCCTACATCTCCTCCCATACAGAGCCTCATAAGGTGCCATCCCAATGCTGGAATGGAAACTGTTGTTATAGGTGAATTCTATCAGGGGCAAAAACTTGTCCCAACTTCCTGACTGTTCCAACACACAAGCCCTCAACAAGTCCTCTAAGGACTGGATGGTCCGCTCAGACTGCCCATCAGTCTGTGGATGGTAAGCTGAACTAAGCCTAAGCTTTGTCCCTAAAGCCTCTTGCAAACTATTCCAAAATCTAGAGGTAAACCTTGGGTCTCTATCTGAAACTATGCTAGAGGGTACACCATGAAGTCTAACTATCTCCTTGATGTACAGCTTAGCTAACTTTTCCAATGGATACTCCATGTTCATAGGAATGAAATGGGCAAACTTAGTCAGTCTATCCACAACAACCCATATAGCCTCAAAACCAGCTGGAGTCCTAGGGAGTCCAGACACAAAATCCATGGAGATGCTATCCCATTTCCATTCTGGGATACTCAAAGGTTGCAACTTACCCGAAGGCCTTTGATGCTCTATCTTAGCTTTCTGACAAACTAGGCATGCGTACACAAACTCAGCTACATCCTTTTTCATCCTAGGCCACCAAAACATCCTCTTAAGGTCCTGATACATCTTATTGGCACCTGGATGCACACTCAATCCACTCCTATGTCCTTCTTCTAGAATCAACTTCCTAAGCTCAGGAACATCTGGCACATAAACTCTATCTTTGAACCTCAAGATACCATCACTGCCATCCTTAAAACTTAGGTCTCTACCCTGAGTGAGCAACTCTCGCTGGTCTAAGAGATACTTATCTAACTTCTGACCCTCTCTAATATGATCCATCAGACTGTTGGTAACCTTCAAGGTTCCAAGCCTAATACTCTTAGGGGTAAACTCACAAGCTAGACTAAGGTCTCTAAATTCCTCAATCAAATCCATCTCCCTAACTATCAAAGCGGAGACATGCAGGGTTTTCCTACTCAAGGCATCGGCCACCACATTGGCCTTTCCTGGGTGATAGGTCAGCTCGAAGTCATAGTCCTTTAAAAACTCCATCCACCTACGTTGCCTCATATTCAACTCTTTTTGATCAAAGAGATACTTCAGACTCTTATGATCACTAAAAACCTCAAACCTCGCTCCATACAGGTAATGCCTCCAGATCTTTAAGGCAAATACCACAGCTCCTAACTCTAGGTCATGGGTAGGGTAGTTCTTCTCATGGGTTTTCAACTGCATAGAAGCGTAAGCTACTACCTTACCATTCTGCATCAACACACCACCTAACCCTTGCTTAGAAGCATCGCAGTAAACTACGAAGGGTTCACTAGGATCTGGCAAAACTAACACTGGTGCTGATGTCAACCTATTCTTAAGGGTTTGGAAACTCTCTTCACACTTAGAGTTCCACACAAACAACTGTCCCTTTTTGGTGAGACGGGTTAAGGGTAACGCTATCTTATAGAAACCTTCTATGAACCGCCTATAGTACCCGGCTAACCCCAAGAAACACCTAATCTCGGTTACAGACTTTGGTGCTTCCCACTGGAGCACCGTCTCTACCTTAGCTGGGTCCACTGCTATGCCACCCTTTGAGATGACATGTCCTAAGAAGCTCACTTCCTCTAACCAGAACTCACACTTAGACAACTTAGCATACAACTGCTTTTCCTTAAGGGTCTGCAAGACAACCCTCAGGTGTTCCTCATGTTCCTCCTTACTCTTGGAGTACACTAAGATGTCATCTATAAACACCACCACAAACTTATCCAAGTAAGGGTGAAAGGTCTTGTTCATGTAGTCCATGAAGACCGCAGGAGCATTGGTCACACCGAAAGGCATAACCAAGTACTCATAGTGACCATATCGCGTCCTAAACGCTGTCTTCGGGATGTCCTCAGACTTAACCTGAATCTGATGGTACCCTAACCTCAAATCTATCTTTGAAAAGACGCAAGCGCCCATCAACTGATCCATAAGATCATCAATCCTAGGGAGGGGATACCAATTCTTTATGGTCACCTTGTTGAGCTGCCGAAAGTCGACACACAACATCATACTACCATCCTTCTTCTTCACCAACAACACAGGCGCTCCCCACGGAGACACACTCGGCCTAATGAACTTCTTTTTCATCAGGTCCTCCAACTGTTCTTTCAACTTAGCTAGCTCTAGAGGAGACATTCTATAGGGTGCTATGGAGATTGGCCCGGTGCCAGGCACTAAGTCTATGGTAAACTCAACATCTCTCTCTGGGGGTAAGTTATAAACATCCCTCGGAAACACTTCAGGAAATTCTCGCACAACAGGCAAGCTGGCGACATCAGGAGGGCTGCTCTCTACTTCCAGGGAAGCTAACATCATGTATACTTGGGCTTCGTCTTTCATCGAAGCTTGAACTTGGCTGGCAGAGAGAAGGTCCGGATTCTTAGACTACTTTGGAGTTCCAAAAATCAAGGTTTTGTCAAAATAGTTCAGGAGGACATGGTTGGAAGATAACCAGTCCATACCCAGAATAATATCCAGGTCTTTCAAAGGCAAGCATACAAGATCAACAATGAATGTTCTATCATTTATAACTATATGACAGTTCTTACATGCATAAGAAGTAGTAACAGGTTTATTTGTAGGTGTAGAAACCAACAAATCATACTCAAGGAAAGTAACATGCAATTCAAGACTTTTGACCCTATCATGCGATATAAATGAGTGAGTAGCACCCAAATCATACAATACAGTCAATTGTGTTCCATCAATAAGACATGTACCTTGAATCAAGTCATCAGACTCGGAGGCTTCGGCTCCACTAAGAGTAAAGACTCTTCCAGTGGTCTTCAGTCGGTTGGCCTGGGACTTCTGATTCTTGTTGGCGCTGGGAGGCTCGGCCTTGGCTCCTTCACACTCTCGGCTGATGTGTCCTGGCTTGCCACACTTGAAGCAGATAACCTGCGTCTCCTTGCACTAAGACGAGTAGTGATCCGTAGCACCACACTTGCCACACCGCATGGGCCTAGAGACGTTAGAGAACCCGCCTCTAAACCCATCCTGCTGAAACTGTGGCTTTTTGCCACTCTGCTTGAAATCTCTACAGGTCGGAGCATACCTCTGCTTACCCTTGTCCCTCTGATCGGTCCTCTTGCCACTCTGGCTATCTGACCCTCTGGAACTGGCAACTTTGAACTGGCTGGCATCCTCATAGATCCCGCACTTGTTGACCAGAATAGGGAAAACTCTGATCTCCTGGTAGCTGATGGCCTGCTTGATCTCCGGTCGGAGTCTAGCCTCAAACTTGACACACTTGGAGCGGTCATCTGTCTCATGCTGGTAAGGAGTGTAGTACCTCGCCAGCTCCTCAAACTTAGCCGCATAGTCACCGACTGACTGACAGCGACCCCTGCCTCAAAGACAAGAATTCCATCTCCTTCTTGTCTCTGATATCCGCTGGAAAGTATTTCTCCAGAAATCTCTGCCTGAACACAGCCCATGTAACCGCTGTGCCCTCAGCCTGCATCCTCTGCCTGCAGTTATCCCACTAGTGCTCTGCCTCCTCGGTCAGCATGAAGGTAGCAAAGATGAGCTTCTGCTGATCGTTGCAATCCATGGCTCGGAAGATCTTCTCTGTCTCCCTCAGCCACAACAAAGCTCCTTCTGGATCGTACGCGCCCTTGAACGATGGAGGGTTGTTCCTCTGGCACTTATCCAGTCCTTGGAACTCAGCTGGCCCACCATTATTAGGGTTGACCTGACCAATAGCATTGGCTAGGAGTGCCAATGCGTCAGCAATCGCCTGATCGTTGCGTCCTCTACCGGCCATTAGTTCGTGTACATACCCAACACAACTCTTAATACAGAAACTTAAGCGAGTAAAAGCTACGGGAAACTAACTTAAAACATCATTATCTATACAAGTATAGACAATTCACACAGAGTCACACAACAGACTCATACCACGTCCGAACAAGGTCGAACTGCTTTGATACCACTAAATGTGACACCCTTCTACCCCGCATGTTATAAGGCAATTAAATATAAAACAATTAAAAAGAAAAACATGCATTTTACTGGATTAAATGAAACAGTTGTCCATGGGTAGAAAAGTCCCACATGAACTCGTTTACAACGCGAAAAATAAAATAAGTTCAAACAAATAAAAACGTAACCAAATAAACGACCCAACCCCGATGTCACAATTCAGAGCTGGTATAACTGTTCCGGGATCAAATCCACGGACAACAACTGGAAACAAACTATCTAACTAATAAACAACCCTACAATGAGTGGCGGCTCCTCAGAGTCACTCCTCTCCGGGCTACTCGTCATCCTCTGCAAATGCCAATCAGGCCAAACACAAACAATAACAGGGAGTAAGATTCATGTAATCATATATACAGCATGGGAATAGTAAGCAAGGTAAACACACAACATAGGCATACATCAACATTCAACAGTACTATGTCAACCAAGTATGCTATGCTATGCAATGCATCAACTACTCCGCCACTCCAACTATGCATGTGGATCCAAACTAACTCAGGATGAACGACTTTGGAGTTACATATCCGTACTGGCCATAAAAGCACCAACACCGGCAGTTCACCAAACCTTGGATGAACCCCATGGATAGCCAACGCATCAAACCGTGGATGCCTCATCACGGGGGGCCTCGGTCACCAAACCTTGGGTGACCTACCGTGGATGACCAGATCACCGTACTCTCGGGCAATCTCCCCTATGTCAAACCTCCCCCATCAACAACTCTAATGCTATATGCAAATGGCACAACAACAAACAATCTCAACCACCTCCTTACTTGGGCCATGAAGCTCCCAAGACTTCAACATCAACATTCAACGTAACCTCAGACCCAAACTGTGGGGTCAAGGCTCCCTTGGCCAATAAGCACCAAGGTTCAACTCAACGTGCTTGGGTCAGTAAACACCCAAGACTTGACTTAGCAACGTGCGGTAACCCAACGGATACCGACTTAACACTTTGTTATCTTAATTATCTTATATAATTAATAACCAGGTTGTCTAATCTTTATCTTTGATTAGTTATCTCAACTTATCATCATAGGGGAATGGGGTTTAAAACCCCTTAAGTCCTTTAATTGTATCACTGTCCAGGAGGGGTCAGCACTGTCGTGCTTAGACTCTAGCACGGTCGTGCTTGGACACGTGAGGGCGTGCTGCCCTTTTAAGTGAAGCACGGTCGTGCTGCCCTTTTAAGTGAAGCACGGTCGTGCTTCACACTCAGCACGATTGTGCTCAGCAGCACGGTCGTGCTGTTTGACCTGCACGGTCGTGCTGAACAGCGCGGCCATTTTTTAGAATTCTAATGGAAGCACAGTCGTGCTCCCTGTTCAGCACGGTCGTGCTCATCACGCGACAGTGCTGTTCTGGGCAGGAACAGTAACCGAATTCTAACCAAATCATTTATGGATTAAACACCTAGACTTAACACGTTTATTAAACCTAATTATTCAATTAAACAGTTTTATCAACATACTAAACATCACAGCCACAACATCAATCAACCAACATATTAATAACAATAATCAACATATCATCATATTCATTAAACAACCAACATGATCATAAAATACATATTATGAACATATACCAGAAACAATCATTTATCAACCAGAACATCATGACTCATAAACATACAACGACACCGGGATTATAGGTAACCCCGTTACCTTACACTAACCCACTGCCTAATGAATACAAGCCCTTCTCCCCATACCTGGATTGAAGGTAGCTCCACAACGTCCCTAACAGTGAACTGATCCCGAATCCTCAAGCAGCTCACTCCGGTACTAAGCCTTGGTTGATCAGAAACACAATTAATCAGTATCTCTCATTAAAATGAAAGGAAACTGACAAAGGAAGAGGGACCATTACCTTAACACCAATCCAAACGCACTAAGCTTCCCAAACAGCTTCCAAAACTCCACTATTGCAATGGAAGAAGAGGAAATAGGGAAAGAGATCACTCTGGTTGAAACTAGTGACGGCTGCCAACACAGAAATAGGGTTTTACGTCACCCTCGGTTTCTGCGCCAACTATATAAATGCTGCAACTTAAAATCAGAAACACCTTTCTGACTTTAAGTACGGGCTTGCTGGATGATGAGCACGGGCGTGCTCATGTACCAGAAAGGGACTTTTAAGCTAAAATCCCACTTAGCCCTTAACCAACATTTTCAAATTAATAAAACTAACTTTATAAAAATATTTTACGAAAAACGGGGTGTTACAGAAGGGTTTCACATTTAGTGGTATCAGAGCAGTTCGACCTTGTTCAGACGTGGTATGAGTCTGTTGTGAGTCTGTTGTGTGATTCTTATTTGAATTGTCTATACTTGGTATAGATAATGATGCTTAAGTTAGTTGCCTGTAGCTTTTACTCTTTAAGTTTCTGTATTAAAGGTTGTTTTGGGTATGTACAGGAACTAATGCCGGGTAGAGGACGCAACGATCAGGCAATTACTGACGCGTTGGCACTTCTAGCCAATGCGGTTGGTCAGGTCAACCCTAACAACTGTACCACCCTCCTCGGGCGCTACATCGCAAGTGACATTTTATGGCCGAAAAGTAGGTTAATTAAAATTGGCTATAAAAGAATGGGGTAATTTTTTTTTTCTTTTCGCAAGTCATAAATATAACTACTTTGTTTTAAATGAATGGATAATAAAACATTCCATTATCACATTTAGGGTCATAAGTTCGCAAATTAATTACATAATGCCCAACCCGACACATAACCCAAAAATCATAACCATATACGTATCCCGTATAAAGATGTGGAGACGCAGCTCCTAAAATATAAAATACTTGGAGTCGCAGCTCCATAGATAGTTACATTAACTCCCAAACATACCCAGCTGACCAATCTAAAATAGAAAAGACAGTCCTTTCTTGTACACTGTGAGAAGGACAACTCAACTGACGAGGTCTAGTGGAAACTCTATTTGAGTCCACTACCGACGTTGTCGAAAAAGACACTACTGGAGTCACTACAAAAGTAGCGCTCGAACTAAGCCCCCTTTTTTTCCTTCTAAGAGGAAACATAGTCTATGAACTATCAACCGTCATTCCCATCTCAAGAAAACAAAAGTAAGGCATGACAGAAAACAAACGCTATCGTCTTGGACTATCTGAAAGCTGAAAGCTGAAAGATGTCCACTAGCAATTCCACCATAGCATCCGCAAGCTCGAACCTCAATATCTACGATGCGTCAGCCAAGCGACATCTTGACGTCTCAATCTTCTCAAAAGAATACAGAAGGCACATAGCCAGCTGACATAGGCAATATAAAAATAAGGAGGTGAGATTTCCATTTATCTTACACATAAGGCAGACATGCAGTGGTACGACTCTCAGGTACGTACAATTAACAATTATCAATCATATCTACACTCATAACAAAACAATAATGTTTCACAGAAACATGACCACAGCACAACGTTTTCCTAGATAGAAACATCTAAGACTCAAGGAATGACCTCTGAATTCCT
The DNA here is from genome assembly GCA_035048595.1 of Echinosophora koreensis. NCBI lineage: Eukaryota > Viridiplantae > Streptophyta > Magnoliopsida > Fabales > Fabaceae > Echinosophora > Echinosophora koreensis. Next base: position 7,835,527 of record JAPCYP010000004.1, read on the forward strand.
ATACCATGGTTTTACGAACAGTCGGAGAGAGTGGTTCGGAGGATTGTTCCGGAGTCCACCAGCTTTGGGTAATAAAATGCGTCAATAGTCATCATGGTGCACATAGGCTTTTTCGGGAACATCCTTCACTACCAGAAAACACATAGTGTCTAGTCGAGTATGTCGGTGTATTGCAAGATCACCATGACACAGAGGAGCAACCAACTGGGCCTATATGAGTATTTCATACCCCGACACCCCCGAGCATCAATAGATCGTCACTACGGAATTCGCACCCGCATTAAAGTGTTAGCTCCATCTCCTAGGCACAATGGCCTTACAGAACATAGTTTCACTATGTGTTTAGGCAAACTTTGCCGGAAATGCGTTCTTCTCGTCCATCCAACGAATGACATCGTGATTCCTTCAGAATTCTTTCAACGTACTGTAACAGATGCTAGATGTCCTTAAGTCTGAATCATCAAGCTAAAGTTCTCAAGTAACCTTTCATCTTTGTGCACAGTTTTCTTAAAACACTTGATTAAAAGTCCTAACGCATTATGAGATTGGAACACAAGTCCAATTATTTATTTCTCTACACTTTTCTAACTGAGCCTTTTTCTTTGGCTTCCAAGAAAACAAATCATTCTGAGTCCATTACATTTTATGGAATATGGATAATGAATTATCCATACTTTATGACTTAAGGTCTTGATCCACCCTACGTCATAAATTATTATGTTCGTGTTTTCACTAAGTCGTTCTTGACTTAGGTTTTTGTTTTTTACCGTAAATACTTGTCTTTGAAGACTAAAACCCTTTTGATCTTAAAACCAAAATATTTAAATGAAATCAAATCATTATTTAAAAACCATTTCCATCCAAGATACACAAGTATCAATTTCTCAAAACCTTTCTCTTGAAATATCTTTAAAAACGCTTAACGACGGTTCCGCCGCTTTTTACTGAATTTAGGCCCAAAAGCCATACTTTTGAAAATATGGTTCTTCACCTCAAATGTATTAATTTCCTAGGTTAAAATACTCATATTAAGTTGTTGAAACACTGAATTTACAGTTTTCTCTCCATTGATACAAAATTCCTAAAAAATGTTACCGAACGTCGTTAAGTTTGTAAGTCGCGTAAATCCTTTTTCAACGATTTTACACTCTAATAGTCCAAAACTCATTTTGGAGTTTTAGAACAGTTTTACAAGCATGAAAACAGTTTCTAACTGTCCAATTACATTTATTTTCGAAAATTTCAGTTTAGTCCCTAAACTTTCATTAATTACAAAAAGGTCCTATTCACTTTAAACCTTATAACTTTTTATTTATAACTCCAAATCACACCAAACAAACTTCTATAGTTTCATCTCATAAAGTATTTTCCAGTTACCATGAAAATTCCATAAATGACGTTTCTTTCCAATATTTTCAATATTTACAAATAGGTCCTTGTTTACTAAAAAGCTTATATCTTTTTGTGTATAAATCCAAATAACTTCAAACCAATTTCTATAGTCTTATATCATTAAGGACTAAAACCACAATACTTAAAAATATAGTTTTCAGAACAGTCCCTGAAATTCTCAGTAATTGCATATTAGTCCTTATTTCTTTAAAAGTCCATAACTTTCAATATAATTAACCAATTCAATTCAAAATCATTCTTGGGATTATTCAAACTACGAAAGACCATTTTCAATCTTATGAAAACAGTTTTGGAAGAAATCATTTTCTTCTTGATTTAATTATTATTTTATAGGCCATAAACCATCATGGAATCATATGGTTTTGGAGAACAAAGTTATCTTGCCATATTTCTCATGCTTGGCCGAAACCAAGTTCCAACAAACAAGAAGATTTTCTCTTCATCACTCAATCACGAAACATCATACATGTTCATGTATTCAAGCACTAAATCATGGCATGATTATTTAGTATATTTCACATACTTTCTTTCAATGATCAAGTAAGCATACTAACAATTTCATTTTAACCATTATGCATCATATAAGCATATCATCCATAAATTTTCATCACACAACATACACCACATAATTATTATACCAAGTCCTCTTAGAGGCTCACATCAAGACAACACAAAAACAATATAAACCACATACATATCTACATTAAGGTAGGATAGTGGTAATCTCCCCCATACCTCTTGTAGACCACTTGAAGATCAAACAAACAAAAGCTAAACCAAGCAAGGTAGGCCACAGTTTTGTCCACCAAAACCTAACCATGAACAACCAACATAAAAACAAGTTAAAGAATGAAGGAAATCACCTAAACCCATTTGAGCATTGGTTCGGCCAAGTCAAGAAGAAATAGCTAGGGATCACTAAATTTTTCAACCTCTTGGATGATGAAAATAGAAGTCATATGAAGATCATAGAAATTGGTTTCAACTCAAATAGATTTTTCTACAAGTTTCTAGAGATTTTTGAAGAAAGCTTCATGAAGATGGAAAATCATGATTCATGACTTAAACAACTTAAATGATTGAAGGAGAAGAAAACATGATCATGATAGATGAGGGTTTACCTCTTGTTGATTGAAGAAATGAAGAAAGCGATCAAAACAAGCTTAGTTGAGGATTTGATAGCTTTGAGGATATGGTGGTGTTATGAGTGTATCTCACAATCCACTCATCTAAAAATTACGAAATTTGGTTGGTTGGAAAGGTAAGAAGAAGAGGAAAAACTTTGATGTTGAAGGTTTGGTTTGATTCAGATCGGATCATGGAAGAAAAGGGCCTTCTTTCCACTGTTCTAGTGTGGTGCTGTGGATTTCGAAATACTCATCCGTTTTTCATGATCGTTAGCTCGTTGGAAAGAAGAGAGAAAGAGGAACAACTTTTGTGTAGAAAGTTTTTCGAGTTTCAGAACAGAAAAAGGTTAGAACTGCGAGGCAGTTTTGGGTGAGTAAGGAGGGTTTGTCTTAGTGTTCTTGGTGAAGAAGAAGAAAATGTCTAAGTGTGGGGGAGTGGGCAGCCACGAATTGGCTAGGGGTGGAGTATGATGCTGCCGTGTGGTGTGTCCAAATGAAGAGGAGAAATTGATTTGTTAGTCTTAAGTGAACCATGGTGGAAATAAACTAAACATAGGTTTAGTTAATGGTGATTCACCATAGTTAACATAAATGCTAGGTTCATGAATCATTAGGCTATGAAATTTTGTGTGGTGGAGGTGTTCCTAGGGTGATGTGGCTGAGTTATGCACCACATGTGAGGAAGAAGATGTTTTGTTGCCAATCATGGTTGGCTAACCTTAGTTGGAGTTAACTAGTCATAGGTTAGGTTAAGGCTCTAAATATCTAGATATTTCTTTGTTATCATTATGGCTAGGGTTAGTCGCCACTATGACTCACCATGGTGACTCATTCCTCTTGAGTCATCTTGGATGACTCGTCGTTATCTTTCGGTGTATCTCTGCACATCCATATCCGATTCCGTTGTTTACCCGATTAGGGTTTTTGGGAGAAAGATGATGAAATGAAATCAAAATGAAATAAGTTTGGTTAAGTGGAGGGGATGCACGAAATTTAGTAGTTTTAGAGGGTATTTTGGTCAAAATTCACTTAGGGACACTCTTGGAATTTTACTTAAAGTCCAAGGGCATTTTGGTCTTTTCACTAGAATAAATATCATGATATTTTGGTGTCATCATTGGGCTTCATAAATGCTAGGTGAGTCACCCATGTGACTCACCGCCCTAGGTGGCAAGATGTCCCATCATCCGGAGTCCAGTTTTGTCTCTGTACGTCCGTTCTCGACTCCATCGGTCACCCGTTTGTTGATGATGCGCCCGAATAAAGTATAATAACTTATTTATTTTGAAAATTTTCAAAATAACCAATATCGTTGGAAAAATAATATAAACCTAAACCGTTTCGTTCTCGGGTCAAAACTAGGTTTTCTGATCAATAAAATCTTACTGTCAGTTAAAACGCAGACCGGGTTTCGTCTGAATTTTAAACCTAAAATTTCACCCTAACTTTCTATGATAAAGTAGATTATAAATATGATTTTGTTTTATTCAAAATCATTTTCTAGGTCTCGGGTAAAATATAAACAAATATATGTATATATTTACCGATATTAAAGAACAGTAAAAGTCGTGGTGTTACAACAATGGTGGGCTAGCTGAGTTCCCGGGACTGGATAAGTTCCAGACGAACAACCCTCCGTCGTTCAAGGGAGCGTACGACCCAGAGGGAGCTTTGTTGTGGCTGAGGAGACATAGAAGATCTTCCGTGCGATGGACTGCAATGATCAGCAAAGGCTCATCTTCGCCACTTTCATGTTGACTGAGGAGGTGGAGCACTGGTGTGATAACTGCAGACAGAGGATGCAGGCTGAGGGCACAGCAGTCACTTGGGCTGTGTTCAGGCAGAGGTTTCTGGAGAAGTATTTTCCAGCAGATATCAGGGACAAGAAAGAGATGGAGTTCTTGTCTTTAAGGCAGGGGTCACTGTCAGTCGGTGACTATGCGGCTAAGTTCGAGGAGCTGGCTAGGTACTACACTCCTTACCAGCATGAGACAGACGACCGCTCCAAGTGTGTGAAGTTTGAAGCAGGACTCCGGCCTGAGATCAAATAGTCCATCAGTTATCAGGAGATCCAAGTTTTTTCGATTCTAGTCAACAAGTGTCGGATTTACGAGGATGCTAATCAGTTCAGAGCTGCCAGTTCCATCAGATCGGACAATCAGAGGGGCAAGAGGATTGATCAGAGGGATAAGGGCAAGCAGCGGTATGCCCCTTCGGGCAAGGACTTCAAGCAGAATGGCAGGAAGCCCCAGTTTCAGTAGAGTAGCTTCAGGTGTGGGTTCTCTGATGCCCCTAGAGTTATGAGGTGTGGGAACTGTGGAGCACAGGACCACTATTCCCAGTGCAAGGATCACCGGTCATCTCTTCAAGTGTGGCAAGCCAGGACACATCAGCCGCGAGTGTGATGGAGCTAAGGCCGAGCCTCCCAGCGCTAGCAAGAATCAGAAGTCCCAGGCCAACAGACTGAAGACCACTGGGAGAGTATTTACTCTTAGTGGAGCCGAAGCCTCCGAGTCTGATGACTTGATCCAAGGTACGTGTTTAATTGATGGAACTCAATTAACTGTATTGTATGATTCGGGTGCTACTCACTCGTTTATATCGCATGATAAGGTCAAGAGTCTTAAATTGCCTGTTACCTTCCTTGAGTTTGATTTGTTGGTTTCTACACCTACAAATAAACCTGTTTCCACTTCTTATGCATGCAAGAACTGTCATATTGTTATAAATGATAAAAATTTTGTTGCCGATCTTGTATGCTTACCTTTGAAAGACCTGGACATTATTCTGGGTATGGACTGGTTATCTTCCAACCATGTCCTTCTGAATTGTTTTGATAAAACCCTAGTTTTTGGAACTCCAAAGGAGTCTAAGAATCCGGACCTTCTCTCTGCCAGTCAAGTACGAGCTTTGATGAGAGACGAAGCCCAAGTATACATGATGTTAGCTTCCCTGGATGTAGAGAGCAGCCCTCCTGATGTCGCCAGCTTGCTTGTTGTGCGAGAATTTCCTGAAGTGTTTCCGGGGGATGTTTATAACTTACCCCCAGAGAGAGATGTTGAGTTTATAATAGACTTAGTGCCTGGCACCGGGCCAATCTCCATAGCACCCTATAGAATGTCTCCTCTAGAGCTAGCTAAGTTGAAGGAACAGTTGGAGGACCTAATGAAGAAGCAGTTCATTAGGCCGAGTGTGTCTCCATGGGGAGGACCTGTGTTGCTGGTGAAGAAGAATGATGGTAGTATGAGGTTGTGTGTCGACTTTCGGCAACTCAACAAGATGACCATAAAGAATCGGTATCCCCTCCCTAGGATTGATGACCTTATGGACCAGTTGATGGGTGCGGGCGTCTTTTCAAACATAGATTTGAGGTCAGGATACCATCAGATTCGGGTTAAGTCTGAGGACATCCCGAAGACAGCGTTTAGGACGCGATATGGTCACTATGAGTACTTGGTTATGCCCTTCGGTGTGACCAATGCTCCTGCGGTCTTCATGGACTACATGAATAAGACCTTTCACCCTTACTTGGTTAAGTTTGTGGTGGTGTTTATAGATGACATCTTAGTGTACTCCAAGAGTAAGGAGGAACATGAGGAACACCTGAGGGTTGTCTTGCAGACCCTTAAGGAAAAGCAGTTGTATGCTAAGTTGTCTAAGTGTGAGTTCTGGTTAGAGGAAGTGAGCTTCTTAGGACATGTAATCTCTAAGGGTGGCATAGCAGTGGACCCATCTAAAGTAGAGACGGTGCTCCAGTGGGAAGCGCCAAAGTCTGTGACCGAGATTAGGAGTTTCTTGGGGTTAGCCGGGTATTATAGGCGGTTTATAGAAGGTTTCTCTAAGATAGCGTTACCCTTAACCCGTCTCACCAAGAAGGGACAATTGTTTGTGTGGGACTCTAAGTGTGAAGAGAGTTTCCAAACCCTTAAGAATAGGTTGACATCAGCACCAGTGTTAGTATTGCCGGATCCTAGTGAACCCTTCGTAGTTTACTGCGATGCTTCTAAGCAGGGGTTAGGTGGTGTACTGATGCAGAATGGTAAGGTAGTTGCTTATGCTTCTAGGCAGTTGAAAACCCATGAGAAGAACTACCCTACCCATGACCTAGAGTTAGGAGCTGTGGTATTTGCCTTAAAGATTTGGAGGCATTACCTGTATGGAGCGAGGTTTGAGGTCTTTAGTGATTATAAGAGTCTGAAGTATCTCTTTGATAAAAAAGAGTTAAATATGAGGCAGCGTAGGTGGGTGGAGTTTTTAAAGGACTATGACTTCGAGCTGACCTATCACCCAGGAAAGGCCAATGTGGTGGCCGATGCCTTGAGTAGGAAAACCCTGCATATCTCCGCTTTGATGGTTAGGGAGATGGATCTGATTGAAGAGTTTAGAGACCTTACCCTAGCTTGTGAGTTTACCCCTAAGGGTATTAGGCTTGGAACCTTGAAGGTTACCAACAGTCTGATGGATCAGATTAGAGAGGGTCAGAAGTTAGATAAGTATCTCTTAGACCAGCGAGAGTTACTCCCACAGGGTATAGACCTAAGCTTTAAGGATGGAAGTGATGGAGTTTTGAGATTCAAGGATAGAGTTTGTGTACCAGATGTTCCTGAGATTAGGAAGTTGATCCTTGAAGAAGGACATAGGAGTGGATTGAGTGTGCACTCAGGTGCCACTAAGATGTATCAGGACCTTAAGAGAATGTTTTGGTGGCCTAGGATGAAGAAGGATGTAGCTGAGTTTGTGTATGCGTACCTAGTTTGTCAGAAGGCTAAGATAGAGCATCAAAGACCTTCGGGTAAGTTGCAACATTTGAGTATCCCAAAATGGAAATGGGCTAGCATCTCCATGGATTTTGTATCTGGACTCCCTAGGACTCCAGCTGGTTTTGAGGCAATTTGGGTTGTTGTGGATAGACTGACTAAGTTTGCCCATTTCATTCCGATGAACATGGAGTATCCGTTAGAGAAGTTGGCTAAGCTGTACATCAAAGAGATAGTTAGGCTTCATGGTGTACCCTTTAGCATAGTTTCAGATAGAGACCCGAGGTTTACCTCTAGGTTTTGGAATAGTTTGCAAGAGGCTTTAGGAACAAAGCTTAGGCTTAGTTCAGCTTACCACCCACAGACTGATGGGCAGTTTGAGCGGACCATCCAGTCCTTAGAGGACTTTTTGAGGGCATGTGTGTTAGAACGATCAGGAAGTTGGGACAAGTTTTTGCCCCTGATAGAATTCACCTACAACAACAGTTTGCATTCTAGCATCGGGATGGCGCCTTATGAGGCTCTTTATGGGAGGCGATGTAGGACACCCTTGTGTTGGAGTTAACCTAGTGATAGTGTGGTGCTAGGGCCAGAGATAGTCCAGGAAACAACAGAAAAGATTAAGTTGGTTCAGGAAAAGATGAGAGTTGCACAGAGTAGGCAGAAGAGCTACCATGATAAAAGGAGGAAGGCACTCGAATTCCAGGAAGGCGATCATGTATTCTTAAGAGTTACCCCGACGACTGGGGTTGGTAGAGTGATGAAGGCGAGGAAACTTACTCCGAGGTTCATTGGTCCTTACCAAGTTCTTAAAAGAGTCGGCGAAGTCGCCTACCAAATAGCCTTACCCCCGTTCTTGTCAAATCTCCACAATGTTTTTCATGTGTCCCAACTCAGGAAGTATATTCATGACTCTAGTCACGTGATAGTACCCGACGCTATACAGTTGAAAGAGAACCTGACGTTTGAGGTGTTACCTCTTCGAGTCGAGGATAGGAGGGTGAAGCAGCTAAGAGGCAAGGAAATTCCTTTGATTAAAGTAGTTTGGAATGGGGCAACTGAGGAAAGTGCTACCTGGGAGCCGGAGAGCAAGATGATGGAAGCGTACCTGCATCTTTTCCCTTGAGGTACGTGTAAATTTCGAGGACGAATTTTTTTGGGGCGGGGGGGTGGGGGGGGGGGGGGGGTTGTAACACCCTGTTTTTCGGAATATTTTAATTAAGCTGGTTTTGGTTAAGTTTGATTTATCGTTCAAGGGCTTAGTGGGATTTTTGGTTAAAAGTCCCTTTCTGGTACATAAGCACGCCCGTGCTCATTAACCAGCATGCCCGTGCTTAAAGTCATAAGCGTGTTTCTGATTTTAAGTTGAGCACGACCGTGCTCAACAGTGAGCACACCCGTGCTCAATACGCAGACCGCGTCTCGATGACATTAAGTGGAGCACGACCGTGCTCAGGTCCGAATGTTATAAACGTGAGCAGAATTCGAGGGTTAAACGCATAACCCTATTTTTGTGAGTTGCAGTAGCCATAGTGCGGCCAGTACGAGTCCCTTCTGTTTTTCTTTCGCCTTGAACAGTTTTGTGAGCATTGTAGGCTTTGGGAGACTGTTAGCTCATCCATGTTAGTGGTTTAGGTAACGTTCCTTTCCCTATCTTAGTTTCCTTTTCCAATATTGTGAATAGGGAACTAACCTTTGGTATTTTGTTGATCCAAGGTACGTTTCGGTGTGAGTCGCTGTAAGGGGAAGAACCGGTTCGTTGTTTGGGACGACGTTAGAGCTACCTTCAATCTAGATATGGGGAGAAGGGTAGTGTTGCATAGGTTTGGGGCTAGTGTAAAGTAAGGGGTTCCCCATAACCCCGTTGTTATTGATATAATGATTTTATGATGTAGCTATGTTCTGGCTGGTTTATGATTGTATGTTAAATGCTTCACATTGTTGATGATGGGTTTATGTTGAATATGAGCATGATGTTGTTGGTGAATTGTTGAGATGAATATGATGTTTGGGTTGATGCCAATATTGAAGTTAATGCTGTTTGTATGATGAGTTTTAATGTCTAAAACGTGTTGATAATCGACGTAGGATGATAAACGGAGTTATTTATTGAATTTGGGTAAAACACGGTTACTGTCCCTGCCCAGAACAACACTGTCGCGTGATGAGCACGACCGTGCTCCCAGTTGAATTCTGGGTAAATGGCCGCCCTGTTCAGCACGGCCATGCTGCTGAGCACGACCGTGCTTCACTTACAAGGGAGCACGCCCCTCACGTGTTTAAGCACGACCGTGCTGGGTTACGAGCACGACCGTGCTCAACCCACCTGGACAGAACAGGATTAAAGGACTTAAGGGGTTTCAAACCCCACTTCCCTATGATGATAAATGGTTAGACAACTTGGCTAATGTCTATTAAAGATAACTAAAATGATGAGATGGTGAGGTGTTAAGTTTGATAAGTCGATACCCGACGGGTGCCGCAACTGATGAGTTGTGCCTTGGTGCCTTTGGGCCAAGGAGGCCTTGACCCTGCTGTTCGGGTCTAAGGTGTTGTTGTTATGTACCTTGGTGACCGAGAGTTTGCCCCATGTCCTGCGGTTGATTCCGCTTAAGTCCTCAGGTAGATTCCGCGAGGCAAGTTGCTGCGGTTGATTCCGCTGTTATCTCCGGTCGATTCCGTTGAAGTTATGGAGGTGGTGTTGCCGTTGTTGTTGTGTTGCATACGCATTGCATCAGAGTTGTTGTTAGGGATGTTCGACATAGGGGAGGTCATCCTAGAGTACGGCAATCTGGCCATCCACGGTTGGAGTAGATTCTCCTAGCGCCCCCGTGACGAGGCATTCGTTGGTTTAATGCGTTGGCTATCCAAGGAGTAGATTCTCCGGCGTTGAGTAGATTCTCAATGTGGATATTTAACTCCTAAGTCGTACATCCCGAGTTTAGTGGATCCACATGTATTGATGGTTTAACGGAGTAGGACTGCATTGCACTGCATAGCATAATGATGTGAATGTTTGATATGATGTTACTATGTTTGCTGTTTACTTTATTGCCTATCTCCATGCTAATATGTTTATACGATTCTTACTCCCTATATCTGTTTGTTGTTTGTGTTTGGCCTGATTGGCACATTGCAGAGGATGACGAGCAGCCCGGAGAGGAGTGACTCTGAGGAGCAGCCACTCATTGTAGGGCTAGTTTATGTTATCGTGGTTGTTAGTTTCAGTTGTAATTCCGTGGATTTTATTCCCGACCGATTATACCAGCTCTGTATGTGACATCGGGGTTGGGTTATATTTACTGGTTTGTTATGTTTTTACTGTTTAAGAACTTATTTCATTTCCGCATTATAAACGGTTCATGTGGGACTTTTCTATCCATGGACAATTGTTTATTTTATTCAATAATTGCATGTTTTTCCTTTAATTGTTTTTAAATTAAATAACTTTTAACATGCGGGGTAGAAGGGTGGCACATGGTACACCAGTGAGGTTCAAATTTCACCTGCAGTAGCCGGTGGACACGACTTTTTTGGGTAAACTAATTGTTGGCATTTTGAGTAAATGTGGTCTGTCCAAATTGCTCCGAAAATTTCTGAAGGGTTTTGGTTTCCTTCATCATTGTTTTCCGTTGGTGTGACATAACTTTTCCTTGATCACTGTACACCCAACCCAGATCAGGATAAACATCCAGATTGTTCAGCAAGGATCTCCCCCACTATCGTCTATTTCAAAGAATCACCATGGATTTTGCTTTGATTCTACTTTAATAAGGAACTTGAGGGGCCCTAAACGAGAGAGGAGGGGGAGGCATTCATTTTGAGTTTAATATATTTCATATCCTCATAATAGTTAATTACACAATACCCATTCTTGGACACATCGTTTTGAAGGGTTTAATTGTGTGGAATGTCTTTTGTGTAATCATGAAGTCGATGGGTTATAGAAGCAATATGGCATGAAATAATCGGTTGTATATAATATAAATGAAAGTAGTGATCAAAAAGTACATTGCTGTAGATTCGCAACATGTACAGAGAAAAAAAAGAATCATTTTCTGCAAAATGGGTCTTCTTGACCCGGTTGGAGGAAGAAGATGGGGTGCAAACGTTGCATTCTATTTTAACTACAAATAACAATAAGTCTCTAGCTTTATCATATACTCGTTATGGCTTAGTGGTTGGTTGCCTTTGAATTTAGGTGGGATTTACGTTGCAATTACGAGTTCGATCCTCAACTTTGCATCTTTACATTTTTTATTTTAAACAAAAGAAAAGGTGTATTTGACTATTGTGTGAAAAAATATTTAAACGAGACTAGATTGGGGTGGAGTAAGGATAGAACCTGCAACCTCGCACTCTCAGGGAAAAATGTTTAGCCACCAGACTACCCTCGACATTTGGTTATTTCGTATCTTTTTTTTATACTTAACCTATTGTTGGTTGTCATGCTTAACCTACACACCTCTTCTCCTACCTCTAGCTAGGTCAAAATGGCCCGTTTTGCAGAAAAATCGGGTTTGAGCGACCCAATACTAAAGCCAGTCCCTTTTTTGTCATTTTAACATCTTTTCAACCCAAATTAGATGGAGCATTCAATCATTTGTGATTTAGGATGATTTGGGATTAAGTTAGTGTGAAACCAGATCTACAAGTTAGTGTGAACCCTTACCATCAAGCCTCAGATGACGATAGCCAATATTTGGACGAAGGTCGATTCGTGGTGGTGCCGATGTGGCTCCGCCTTCATCTCCTAAACCTAAACAATTGTCTGCCAGAAGACACAATACCATGGTGTCGCTCCACCATCTGTTTAGAGACCTTGACTGGAGAGAAAACAAAAGGTATCTCTGCAATCAAGAATGGACTAATTAGCAAATTGAAGCCAACCCATTGTTCCTTTAACCGGTTACACTAATTTTTCTTCAAAAATGCATCTCAACTGTTGGATTAAATAATTAATAAATCTGATGGCTCCCACTATTTGGTATTGTGTGAAATTTGAACTTCACGGGTGTACCAATAAAACTAGTACTTCATACTAGAATTCACCCCGGTATGGTTCTAAAAACTATGAAACATGGGGAAAGATATGTGAGATATGTAAGATATAGGAGAGGTTTGTTTCTAACTGGGAAACCAAATACTTACAAAGAATGCATGAGACTTTCTTGTTGAGCAAGTTATTAATGTGACTTATAAATACGTGTTTAAAAATCACCAAGAGGGTACGAGAACAAATGAAAAGAAATGCTGATAATGTTGTAGTGGAGGCTTTGTAATTTTGTCCACAAACGTTGCATAGGCAAGAGTTTTACGGCGGAGACTAGCATGAGGTACCTAACTAAGTGCCTCATGGATGAGGCACAAAACTTACCTATGATAGTCGGTTGTATGCAGAATTAACAGGTTACCAAATACCAAATTTTTTAAAATTTGCAGAGAGGGTCTTTGTCTCTTAATCGTTCACTCTTGTCTCACCATCCTCCTCCCTCTCGGTCCATCCTCCTCCGCCTGTGTCGCTACTGTCTCACCCTCCGCCGTCCGCATCTCATCCTCCTTCGCCGCCACACTCTTCATCTTACTCCCTCTGGGTTCACTCTCCTCCGCCACTGCCTCGCTTCACCTCACCTCACCCTTCTCCGCCCATGTCACCGCTGTCTAACCCTCCTCCTCCAGTCGCGACCCCCCTCACCCATTCTCTTCCCTCTCGGTTCACTCTCCTCCGCGCTAGTGGGTCGCGGTGGAGCACGCACGGTGTCTGGGTGAAGTATACATAACCACGGAGATACAGATCTGGAAAAGAGAATGCATTTTGAGTTTTCCAAACTTCTCTTTTTCTTTCTATGTTCGAAGAGATAGATGAAAAATGAAAATGCAAGGGGAGGCTACTGTGTTGGAGCTGTGTTCTTTACTGTGACATGGGTTCAAGAGTTTGAAGGCCGGAAGAGTAAATCCTTGGAGAAAACTTTACTAATTTGTGATTGGATAGCATTTACACCGTTGAATAATTTAATCTTAAATCCTACTGTTAAAACTCATGCTTCATGGATGAGGCACCTAATATGGTACTTCATGCTAGACATGGCCTTTACATATCCATAAAAGTTACATTAATTGGCACAGGTTTGCCAATGCAACTACTTGTCCTATAAAGATTCATTAGAGAGGATTTAAAATTTATCCCCGCAAAAGTTGTATTGTAACATTCATAATATATTTGATCCCTTCATATTTTCGGCTGAATCATGATAAATATGTACGTGATTCATATAATGCCCTTAATTACTAGCATATTTGCAAGTATATATAAAACGGATGAGGCATTCCCCCAACAAATAGTAGTGTCGTTGTGATGATAACATGCACGGTGTCTGAGAATTATTCATCTTAATTTCCTATCAAGTAAACCTACCATCCAAGGAAACATGATTTCTAGTTGCTATATATAAGACATATCAAAATGTCCAGACCTGTGTGTTCAAGAGGCCAACGATCTTTCCAAGGTAAAATTTTCTAATTTCTTAAAATAAGAATTTGTTTCACAATATCAAACTAGCTTCTGGTTAGATGTGTGTATTTGATGAAAAGTTTTTTGCTGGATCCTTCATAGGACATAGCTGACATGGAAGAAGATGAAAAATTTGATATCCAATCTTTGTCATTACGTTTGGGTCCAAAACGGGTATATTTTTCCCACTCGGTAGCTCAGTAGTTGTACTCTCACATACTCATGGCTGTAACTAATTAATCTTCGCTAGGTATTTTGGATTTGTATTTCCTCACTTCTTGAAATGACTTATGGAGTCACCATTTTGGTGTCCTCTGGAGCAAAATTATCATGGTAATGTGTCATTACTTATATAGGTGAGGATTATGTGTGTTCATTATCCTTCTTCCTATTTTTGGTAGATATAATTTTTGTGCCAGGGTATAGGAGTGTGATTTTAATTAACATAATTTTTGGAATACCGATGTCCAATAAAAGTTGCTCTGTTATCCTATATAACATATGTTTGTATTAGGAAATGTGTTCCTATGAAAGCAATATCTCTGGTAACATTAGACTATCGTGACTTTATATTTTTAGGCTCATGATATTAGTGTCAGTATTAAAATGGCTCTCCTTCAAGGAGGCATTAGTTTAGAAGAAAGCTCTGGTTGCTTCATAAATATTCAAATTACTACTTCTATCATTATTGGTATCAAGTGAATGCGGACTTGTTTGATCATCTCTGTAAAGTTCTAAATTTATTCTCACATTTAATGTTGTTACAGGTTCTAGGACATGCCATTCTTGCTTCAGTCCTCTGGTATCATGCCAAATCTGTAGATATAAAGAACAATTTTGCCTTACAATCGTTCTATCTGTTTATTTGGAAGGTATAGGAATAGTTATACAATAAAATGATCGTTATACAATAAAATGATATTATTCAAAAGAAATAGTTATCAGATTAATTTTCGTGTTGAGAAGTAATAATTTGCTTCTAATTTGTAATGACTTCCAATCGACAACATTAGAGCACGTTAGCAATACCATGAAATATCCCTATCTAGAATTATAATGTCATTATAATTTACACAACATGCCATTCTTCTCGCAAACATGTTTATAGTTTTCATTCGTTGCGATATTGTTGGAAGGGATGAACTCTGTGTCTCTGTTCCTTTATAACAACCTCCACTTCTTAAGAATGAACTTGCGGCTAGCCAATTAATCTTTGCACAAATTCTAGGAGCTACTACCTGAAAGAAAATTATTTTGTTGCTCTTAGTATTTTGATCATTGAAAGTAAAAGAAATGCTGGTGTGCTTACTATTGATCTATTTTTTTTTTTATCTTGTGAAGATAATCAACATTATCCAAAGCTAGTGCTAAGCATACTTGGACATGAATGATTGGCAGTTTATCATGTTGTTTTTGAATTTTTCTTATTGCAGCTTCATACGGCAGAGTACTTCCTCATACCTTTTTTAGATTAAGATGTGGTTGCGTTGTTGACTTAAGAAGTGGTGTTGCCTTTGTCTCATATCAGCTTTATTTCTTTACTATTAGTTTAAATCGATAAATATTAGATAAATATTTTTTTATGTAACGATTGAGTTTGGATTTCTTAGGGTTTGTTTGCTTTGTTTCAAATTTCCTGTTTTCAGAAATAATTATAAAATTGTTATATTGTTTTCATCTTGTTTCTTGTTTTCAAAAGATTTGTACACGAAACACTGAAAACAATTGAAAACGGGAAAGTGAAAACAAAGCAAACAGGCACTTAGTTTCTGAAATTAGTTTGGTGTTGTCGCAACTGTCCCTGTAACACCTCGATTTTCCGCTTTCTAAGATCGGTATAAATATACATAAACGTTTATATTTTTATCTGAAACTTAGAAAATGATTTTGGGAAAACCAAAGTCATATTCATATCATACTTATTTTTATAAGTATACGGTTAAACTTTTGGTTGAAAATTCGGACGGAACCCGGTTTGCGTTTTCACTGACAGTAAGATTTTACTGATAAGAAAACCTAATTTTGACCCGAGAACGAAATGAATAAATTTTATATCTCATTTCCAATGATAAGGTTATTTTGAAAAATTTCAAAATAAATAAGTTATTTCGGGTGTAAAAAACCCTAAATCGGGTAATCGACGGAGTTAAGAACGTATGTGCAGAGACAAAATTCGACACCGGATGGATGAATTAATATAAAGACCATTTTACCCTTGGACTTTCATTGAAATGACAAGTTTGCCCCATAATTTGTGGACACAAATCAGCCACCTCTCCTTCAACCTCAACCACATAATTTTCATGATTACTTTAGGCAAAATTACCATTTTGTCCTTAAGGTTGTTTTATGTCACAAAAATGCCATTTTGTAAGATTATTCTTTTACCCTTAAATTTTTATGACTTGGACCCAAATAACCCCAAAAGGCCACGACCCAAACACCCTTGGAGAGCCCCTTTCACTTCTATTTAAGGCAATGTTCATCATCTTCCTTAGGCTTTCTCCATTTTCTCTTAAAAAGCTTAAGTTTCCATAGCCTTGTTTTGTGAAGCAACTAGTAGATTCCTTGCTCATTTTTAATTCCAAGAGGTATACCATGCTTCTCTCACTCAATCATCATCATGTTCTTCATTTAGTTTTATGTTTTAAAGCCTTGATCATATTTTTCAATTCTTAGATCTAGAAACTTTGAAAATTCATAGTAAATCATAGAAAAATCCAATAAGCATGAAACCAATTTCTATGATCTTAGTATCCTCTCTATATTCAAGATCCAAGAGGATGCATTAAACTAAAATTTCGTGCCCATTGTTCTTGTTGAGGCCGAACCCTAACTCAAGTGGGGGGAAGGAACTTTGTTCATTTTTTTGTCATGTCTTGCTTGATTCAATCCTTATAGCTCATATATGTATTGAATCCATGATTGTTGTATCAAAATAAAATTCTTAGCTCATGTTTTCATCCATGGCCGAAAATGAGTTTGTGAGGGTTTGAGATGTTTTGATTTTATTTTTAACTTAGGACAATTTTCCTAAACTCGATGATGCTCTAGGATCATAAATCTAAGAGTATGTAAATTTTGAAATCTCTAGCCTATGTTAAGTGTCATGGCCGAATTAGGGTTCTTGAAAGGTTGGAATATTTTATTTCAATCTTTGTATTCTAATCTTTGTTTTAGGGTTTCAAGTGATTAAAGAACACTAATCCAAGAGCTTAGGATTTTTAGAAATTTTTAGCTAATTAATCCCCTCATGGCCGAACCTAGCATATAGAAGCATAAGTGTATTTAGCATTTGATTGATAATTATTTGTGGTGTTTTGCTGAAGGATAATTTGTTGTGTGAGTCATGTACGAGTTTTGCGGAGATCGGACATTTGACGGAATTTCAATTCGACAAGAAAAATCTTCAAGAGGTAAGGGGAGTACCTGAGGGATTTTTCCGATAGCTATATGCTATTTGTTTGTTGTCTGTATAATTTGGTTGGTGTGTTAATTATTTTCTGTAGTTTGAAATTATCTGTTTTGCAATTATCTGCTTTTAAATATTTATTTATCTGCATTTAATTGTTATTATATGTTGTTGCATGTCATTAATTGTGATATATATTATATTATTGACATGATTGTTGTTGATGTGGATTGTGGCTTGGAAAGCTTGACAGTGGTCAGAACTTAATTAAATACGAGGTTAAAAGCATTTAAAAGCTTTTGAGCATTTAAAAGCTTTTGATGAACTAATAAGTTTTAATTGATGAGAAATAGTAATATAATATTACTTAAGTATTTTGGTTAGTTGAAAATGAGAAAAATTAAAAATAATATTATTTTAATGGTTTAACGGCATAAAAGCGTTTTACGAGTCATAGTGAGGACGTAACCGTGAAAATATTTTAGCACTGCTAATTTTCACCTAAGGAATTTATAAATATTATAAAATGATGTTTCAAGCAAAAAAGTTTCGAAAATAATTTTATTACAGTGTTGGAAAAATTAATTTATGACAAAGAGTCCTATTTTGATCTGAATGCGTTTAAAACGGCAAACGACGGACAATTCCGTCAATATTTGTGAAAGTAGTCTTAAAAAGGGTAATATCGAGTAATACTGAGAATTTGTCTCAAAGCAATATTTTCAAGTTCAAAATATTGAGTTTTGAAAGAAAATGAATTTTAAGTGATTTTGATGATCTTGTAAAACGAATTTCCAACGTAAAAGGATTTTCGGTAAAATGGATTTATACAATGGGTTATTTCCGACAACTTGGATAAGTTGAGGAAACTTTGTTTTTGGATTTGTGTTTCACAGAGCGAAAATGTTGTTTAAAGTTGAAAACGAACCTAGCTACCGAGATGTCGGTGTCTAGTGTTCTAAGATATGGGCCCGAGGTCCGAAAAGTGAAGTTGTGGACTAGATGTCTTATAAAAATCTATATTGATTTTTGTGCGTCAAAATCTACGTATCTAAATCTGGTGCACGGGTCTAGATTTCGTAATTTGCACATTTTTGACTTGGAGTCAGTTTTATTGATTTGGACTTGGAGTCCTTTTTATTGGAATGGTTGTTTAACTTAAATGTTTAAACCTTGGTTGGTTGTGAGATTTTGAGCTTCAACAAGGAAAGAATGAACACAAAGAAAAGTGATGAGAAAAAAATGTTTTACATTTGCATTTGTGGCAGACGTGCCTGACGTTATGTCGTGAGACCTTGATGGATAAGGTATCATGTGATGTTGTACATTGTGCCTAGATGGACAATAAAACCATGTGACGTTGACCATTGTGCCTTGATTGGACAATGGTATTATGGGAAATTGACGTGACGTTGTGCCTAATATATTTGGCAATTAAGATTGATCAACTCATCTTAGTGACGTTGGGATCTCCGGAGATTAAGTTGAAAGGTTTAGATGGTGAATATTGAAGTGTTATGCATGGTTTTAAAAAATGACGATGACTGTCGGGTATGAAACCCTTTGATAAATTATCTGTTTATTTTTGAACGTTATTGTTATTATAACTATATATGTCATGTGTTGTTTTCTGTGTTGCGCATATAGTTATCGTTTTAAGATCCATATATTGGAACTCACCCTTACAATATATCAGGTTTTATTCGTTTTCGCCGTTGTACCTTGGTACTGGTAAAAGATGGTGCGGAGGAAGTTTTAACTTCAATCGGGGATACTAATCTTGATCCTTGAAGAGGTCGGTAATAGTGATGAGAACTAAAGAGTTCTTCCATTTGGTGTTTTGTAGAGTGACCAGCTTAGGATTTTCTTTGGGTAGTATGTTTTGAGAAAGTCTGTGTAGGTATTTTGAAAACCTTTATATGGTTTGAAGTTTTGTTGTGAATAATATGGTTCTTACTATTGTGCTCTGCACGTTATGTTTGTAGTATTCAGAAGCAAAAATTTTTATACGCAGATTTTCCGACATCAAAATAGATAATTTTACCGAAAGCAACCAGTAAAACTTTTATTTATTTATTTCTGCACGTGTTTATATAGTAATGCCCAAGGGGGGTGTTACAGTCCCAAAGGACGTCACACAAAAAGATGATAAAGAATAAGAGGAGTCGTCACCAAAATTTTTTAATTTGGGAAAATCTTGGAAAACTCAATTACTTAAGGAAACTGGTCTAAAAAATGAGATTGAGTTTGAGAATTGGTTACTACCAGGGAAGGTTAGCCCCCCCTACATCGCCCGTTCTAAAAACGGTACTCAAGGTAATTGTGCAAATGTTTACAAACTTTGAAAATATTTATTTTATCACATTTTTAAAACCAAAAAAACAAAAGTATGAAATAAATTTTTGGCTTGACAAAATAATTAATTTTGCTCCTACGTATTTTCCGTTGCGATGTGAAAATCAAAGTGATGTAGTTCATAAAAAAATGTTTGATTTGTTGGTTTGTTTTAACTTTTTGAAAGACTTTTCTAAAAGCTTTTTTTAATATTTAAAACAAGGAATTGAACAAAATTAAAGGATTCTCCATTTTATTTTTTTTGATTTTTTAGTTTAAAAATTAAATTCAGAATAGGATTTTTTTTTAAAAAATGATTTTTTTCTTTTTTCGGATGACTGTTCATTATATTCAAAACAGCTATAGCCCAAATTGTAACTCCCTGCTTTTTGTTAAGTTCTTTCCTTAAGCTCGTTTGTTAAGTTAGAATCGTTGGCTAAGGGCTTAGTGGGATTTTTGGCTTAAAAGTCCCTTTCTGGTACATGAGCACGCCCGTGCTCATTAGCCAGCACGCCCGTGCTTAAAGTCTGAAGCGCATTGCCAAGTTTAAGTTGAGCACGCCCGTGCTCAATATGCTGACCGTATCTCGGTGATGCTAAGTTGAGCACGACCGTGCTCGGGTCCAGGTTATATATACGTGCACAGAATCCGAGGGTTACGAGTTAACCCTAGTTTTGTGAGTGCAGCACCATTGTTGCGGCCAGAACACACTTTTCCCCTATTTCCTCTTCTCCCAGTGCTATAGTGGAGTTTTGGAAGCCGGTTGGGAAGCCCTGTGCATCTGTTTTGGTTTAGAGGTAACGGTCCCTTTTCCCTTTTCCGTTTCCTTTTGTTTTCTGGTTTGGGAAACTGATGGTTATGTTCTGTTTGTTCAAGGCTTGTTTTGGGTGTGAGCCGCTTAAAGGGAAGGAACTGATTTGCCATTTAGGACGCTGATAGAGCTACCTTCAATCCAGGTATAGGGAGAAGGGTAGTGTTTACATAGGCTTGGGGCTAGTGTAAAGTAAAGCGGTTCCCATAACCCTGTTGTTATTTGGTATATTGATTGTATGATTTAAGGCTATGTTGATGATGTATGTTTTGGTTGGTTTATGATGATATGTTATATGCTCCATATTGTTGATGATTGATTTATGTTGAATATGAGCATGATGTTGTTAGTTAATCGTTGCTATTAATATGATGCGATTGTTTGATGCCAATGCTGAGTTGGATTGATGTTAATGATGAGTTTTAATCCTTAAAACGTGTTAATAATTGACTTAGGACGATTAACGGATTTATCCCTAAAATTGGTTAAAACATGGTTACTCTTTCTGTCCAGAACAGTGCAGTAGTGCGATGGGCACGACCGTGCTCCTAGTTTGAATTCTGCAAAATGGCTGTGCAATAAGCACAGCCGTGCAGGACAAAGAGCACGACCGTACTGCTGAGCACGACCGTGCCCAATAGGAAGCACGACCGTGCTTCACTTAAGTGGCAACATGCCCTTCACGTGTTAAGCACGACTGTGCTGGGGTTTAAGCACAACCGTGCTCACCCCTCCTGGACAGAATCAGAATTAAAGAACTTTAAGGGATTTCAAACCCCATTCCCCTAATGATGATAAGTTGATGTAGCCAATTAAAGATAAAGATTAGTCAACTTGGCTAATGTTTACCAAAGATAATTAAGATGATGAGATGGTGAGGTGTTGAGTTTGATAAGTCGGTGCCCATTGGGTACCATAAGCCGATGAGTTATGCCTTGGTGCTTTTTGGCTAAGGAAGCCTTGACCCCGCGGTTTGGGTCTAAGGTGTTGTTGTTGTACCTTGGTGGCCGAGAGTTTGCCCCAAGTGTTACGGTAGATTCCGCTAAAGTCCTCAGGTAGATTCCGCTGCGGTCGATTCCGTTGGAGTTATGGAGGTGGCGTTTGCCGTTGTTGTTGTGTTGCATACGCATTGCATCAGAGTTGTTGCTGAGGGATGTTCGACATAGGGGAGGTCGTCCTAGAGTACGGCGATCTGGCCATCCACGATTGGAGTAGATTCTCTTTGCGCCCCCATGACAAGGCATTCGTTGGTTTGATGCGTTGGCTATCCAATGAGTAGATTCTCCAGCGTTGACTAGATTCTCAATGTGGATATTTAACTCCGAAGTCGTCCATCCCGAGTTTAGTGGATCCACATGCATTGTTGATTTAGCGGAGTAGGGTTACGTTGCACTGCATATCATACTGTTATCATGATGATGATGTTTGATGAAATGTTGTTATGCTTGTTGTTTACTTTACTTCCTACCTCTTTAATATTATGTTTACATGATTCTTACTCCCTATGTTTGTTTGTTTATTTGTTTGTTTGTTGTTGGCCTGATTGGCACCTTGCAGAGGATGACGAGCAGCCTGGAGAGGAGTGACTCTGAGGAGCCGCCACTCATAGTTAGGGCTTGTTTTTATGTTTAGTTAGTTTGTTTCAGTTGTATTCCGAGGACATATTTTTTGGAACGGTTATACCAGCTCTGAGTGTGACATCGGGGTTGGGTAGTTTATTGTTACGTTTTATTTGTTTTAAACTTGTTTTATTTTCTGCATTGTGAACTGGCTCATGTGAGACTTTTCTACCCATGGACAAATATTTAATTTATTCAGCAAAAATGCATGTTTTTCATTTAATCGTTTTTATATTAAATGCCTTATAACATGCGGGGTAGAACGGTGTCACATTTAGTGGTATCAGAGCAGGTCGACCTTGTCCGGATGTGGTATGAGTCTGTCGTGAGTCTGTTGTGTGACTCTTGTTTGGATTGTCTATACTTGTTATAGACAATGATGCTTTGAGTTAGTTACTTGTAGCTTTTACCCGCTTAAGTTTCGGTATCTAAGAGTTGTGTTGGACGTGTACAGGAACTAATGGAACGTAGAGGATGCAACGATCAGGCGATTGGGGATGCATTGGCACTCCTGACCAATGCTATTGGATAGGTCAACCATAACAACAATGGTGGGCCAGCTGAGTTCCAAGGATTGGATAAGTTCCAGAGGAACATCCCTCCGTCGTTCACGGGAGCGTATGATCCAGAGGGAGTACTATTATGTCTGAGGGAGATAGAGAAGTTCTTCCGTGCAATGGATTGCAATGATCAGTAGAAGCTTATCTTTGCTACTTTCATGTTGACTGAGGAGGCTAAGCATTGGTGGGACAATTGCAGGCTGAGGATGCAGGCTGAGGGCACAGTGGTTACATGGGCTGTCTTCAGACAGAGGTTTCTGGAGAAGTACTTCCAGGCGGATATGAAGGACAAGAAAGAGATGGAGTTCTTATCCTTGAGGCAGGGGTCGTTGCCAGTTGGTGACTATGCGGCCAAGTTTGAGGAGCTGACTAGGTACTATACTCCGTATCAGCATGAGACAGACGATCGCTCCAAGTGCGTGAAATTTGAAGCTGGACTTTGACCAGAGATTAATCAAGCCATCAGCTACCAGGAGACTAGAGTTTTCCCGATTCTGGTCAACAAATGCCGGATTTATGAGGATGCCAGTCAGTTCAGAGTTGCTAGTTCCAGAGGATCGGATAGTCAGAAGGACAAGAGGACTTAACAGAGAGACAAGGGCAAGCAGCGATATGCCCCGACGGGCAAGGACTTCAAGCAAAGTGGTAAGAAGTCACAGTTTCAGCAGAATAGCTTCAAGGGTGGAATCTCTGATGCCCCCAGAGCTATGTGGTGTGGTAAGTGTGGAGCGCCGGACCATTATTCGTCTCAGTGCAAGGAAACACTAGTTATCTGCTTCAGATGTGGCAAGCCTGGACACATCAGCCGTGAGTGTGAAGGACCCAAGGCCGAGCCTCCCAGCACTACCAAGAATCAGAAGTCCCAGGCTAACAGACTGAAGACCACTGGAAGAGTCTTTACTCTTAGTGGAGCCGAAGCCTCTGAGTCTGATGACTTAATCCAAGGTACATGTTTTATTGATGGGACTCAATTAACTGTATTGTATGATTCAGGTGCTACTCACTCGTTTATATCGCATGATAGGGTCAAGAGTCTTAAATTGTTTGTTACCTTTCTTGAGTTTGATTTGTTTGTGTCTACACCCACAAATAAACCTGTTTCCACTTCTTATGCATGTAAGAACTGTCATATAGTCATAAATGATAAAACTTTTGTTGCCTATCTTGTATGCTTACCTTTAAAAGACCTTGATATTATTCTTGGCATGGGTTGGTTATCTTCCAACCACGTCCTTCTGAATTGTTTTGATAAGACCCTGATTTTTAGAACTCCAAAGGAGTCTAAGAATCCGGACCTTCTCTCTGCCAGCCAAGTTCAAGCTTCGATGAAAGACGAAGCCCAGGTATACATGATGTTAGCTTCCCTGGAAGTAGAGAGCAACCCTCCTGATGTTGCCAGCTTCCTTTTGTGCGGGAATTTCCTGAAGTGTTCCCGGGGGATGTTTATAATTACCCCGAGAGAGAGATGTCGAGTTTATCGTAGACTTAGTGCCTGGCACCTGGCCAATCTCCATAGCACCCTATAGAATGTCTCCTCTAAAGCTAGCTAAGTTGAAGGAACAGTTAGAGGACCTGATGAAGAAGCAGTTCATTAGGCCGAGTGTGTCTCCGTGGGGAGCGCCTGTGTTGTTGGTGAAGAAGAAGGATGGTAGTATGAGGTTGTGTGCCGACTATCGGCAGCTCAACAAGGTGACCATAAAGAATCGATACCCCCTCCCTAGGATTGATGATCTTATGGACCAGTTGATGGGCACTTGCGTCTTTTCAAAGATAGATTTGAGGTCAGGGTACCATCAGATTCGGGTTAAGTCTGAGGACATCCCGAAGACAGCGTTTAGGATGCGATATGGTCACTATGAGTATTTGGTTATGCCCTTCAGTGTGACTAATGTTCCTGCGGTCTTCATGGACTACATGAACAAGACCTTTCACCCTTACTTGGATAAGTTTGTGGTGGTGTTTATAGATGACATCTTAGTGTACTCCAAGAGCAAGGAGGAACATGAGGAACACCTGAGGGTTGTCTTGCAGACCCTTAAGGAGAAGCAGTTGTATGCTAAGTTGTCTAAGTGTGAGTTCTGGTTAGAGGAAGTGAGCTTCTTAGGACATGTCATCTCTAAGGGTGGCATAGCAGTTGACCCAACTAAGGTAGAGACGGTTCTCCAGTGGGAAGCGCCAAAGTCTGTAACCGAGATTAGGAGTTTCTTGGGGTTAGCCGGGGTACTATAGGCGGTTCATTGAAGGTTTCTCTTAGATAACTTTACCCTTAACCAGTCTCACCAAGAAGGGACAGTTGTTTGTGTGGGACTCTAAGTGTGAAGAGAGTTTCCAAACCCTTAAGGATAGGTTGACATCAGCACCTGTGTTAATTTTGCCAGATCTTAGTCAACCCTTCGTAGTTAACTGGGATGCTTCTAAGCAAGGGTTAGGTGGTGTGCTGATGCAGAATGGTAAGGTAGTTGCTTATGCTTCTAGGCAGTTGAAAACCCATGAGAAGAACTACCCAACCCATGACCTAGAGCTAGGAGCTGTGGTATTTACCTTAAAGATCTGGAGGCATTACCTGTATGGAGCTAGGTTTAAGGTTTTTAGTGATCATAAGAGTTTGAGGTACCTCTTTGATCAAAAGGAGTTGAACATGATGCAGCGTAGGTGGATGGAGTTCCTAAAGGATTATGACTTCGAGCTGACCTATCACCTAGGAAAGACCAATGTGGTGGCCAATGCCTTGAGTAGGAAAACCTTACACATCTCCGCCTTGATGGTTAGGGAGATGAATCTGATTGCGGAGTTTAGAGACCTTAGTCTAGCTTGTGAGTTTACCCCTAAGAGTATTAGACTTAGAACCTTGAAGGTTACCAATAGCTTGATGGACCAGATTATAGAGGGTCATAAGTTAGATAAGTTTCTCTTAGACTAGCGAGAGTTGCTTGCTCAGGGTAGAGACCTTAGTTTTAAGGATGGAAGTGATGGGGTCTTGAGGTTCAAGGATAGAGTGTGCATACCAGATGTTCCTGAGCTTAGGAAGTTGATCCTTGAGGAAGGACATAGGAGTGGACTGAGTGTGCCCCCTGGTGCCACTAAGATGTATCAGGACCTTAAGAGGATGTTTTGGTGGCCTAGGATGAAAAAGGATGTAGCTGAGTTTGTGTATGCGTGCCTAGTTTGTCAGAAGGCCAAGATAGAGCATCAGAAGCCTTCAGGTAAGTTGCAACCTTGAGTATCCCAGCATGGAAGTGGGATAGCATCTCCATGGATTTTGTGGCTGGACTCCCTAGGACTCCAGCGGGTTTTGAGGCTATATGGGTTGTTGTGGATAGACTGACTAAGTCTGCCCATTTCATCCCGATGAATATGGAGTATCTATTGGAGAAGTTAGCCAAACTGTACAACAAAGAGATAGTTAGGCTTCACAGTGTACCCTCTAGCATAATTTCAGATAGAGTCCCGAGGCTTACCTCTAGGTTTTAGAATAGTTTGCAAGAGGCTTTAGGGACAAAGCTTAGGCTTAGTTCAGCTTACCACCCACAGACTGATGGGCAGTCTGAGAGGACCATCCCGTCCTTAGAGGACTTGTTGAGGGCTTGTGTGTTAGAGCAGTCAGGAAGTTGGGACAAATTTCTACCCCTGATAGAGTTCACCTACAACAAAAGTTTCCATTCCAACATTGGGATGGCACCTTATGAGGCTCTGTATGGGAGGAGATGTAGGATACCCTTGTGTTGGAGTGAACCTAGTGATAGTGTGGTGCTAGGACCAGAGATAGTCTAGGAAACTACAGAAAAGATCAGATTGGTTCAGGAACAGATGAGAGTTGCACAGAGTAGGCAAAAGAGCTATCATGATAAAAGGAGGAAGGTACTCGAATTCCAGGAATGCGATCATGTATTCTCGAGAGTTACTCCAACGACTGGGGTTGGTAGAGTGATGAAGGCGAGGAAACTTACTCCGAGGTTCATTGGTCCTTACCAGATCCTTAAAGGAGTCGGCGAAGTCCCCTACCAAATAGCCTTACCCCCGTTCTTGTCAAATTTCCACAATGTTTTCCATGTGTCTCAACTTAGAAAGTACATCCATGACCCTAGTCACGTGATAGTGCCCAACGCTATACAGTTGAAAGAGAACTTGACGTTTGAGGTATCACACCTTCGAGTCAAGGATAGGAGGGTGAAGCAGCTAAGAGGCAAGGAGATTCCTTTGGTCAAAGTGGTTTGGAGTGGGGCAACTAAGGAAAGTGCTACTTGGGAGCTAGAAAGCAAGATGATGGAAGCATACCCACACCTTTTCGTTTGAGGTACGTAGAAATTTCGAGGACAAAATTTTTATAAGGGGGGTGGAATTGTAACACCCCGCTTTTTGTTAGGTGCTTTCTTTAAGCTCGTTTGTTAAGTTAGAATCGTTGGCTAAGGGCATAGTGGGATTTTTGGCTTAAAAGTCCCTTTCTGGAACATGAGCAAGCCCGTGTTCATTAGCCAGCACGCCCATGCTTAAAGTCTGAAGCGCGTTGCCCAGTTTAAGTTGAGTACGCCCTTGCTCAACAGTGAGCACGCCCGTGCTCAATATGCTGACCGCGTCTCGATGACGCTAAGTTGAGCACGACCGTGCTCGAGGGTGAGCACCACCGTGCTCAGGTCCAGGTTATATATACGTGCACAGAATCCAAGGGTTGTTTTGGGTGTGAGCCGCTTAAAGGGAAGGAACACACTCTTTCCCTATTTCCTCTTCTCCCAGTGGTATAGTGGAGTTTTGGAAGCCAGTTGGGAAGCCCTGTGCATCTGTTTTGGTTTAGAGGTAACGGTCCCTTTTCCCTTTTCTGCTTTCTTTTGTTTTCTGGTTTGGGAAATTGATGGTTATGTTCTGTTTGTCCAAGGCTTGTTTTGGGTGTGAGCCGCTTAAAGGGAAGGAACTGATTTTCCGTTTATGACACTGATAGAGCTACCTTCAATCCAAGTATGGGGAGAAGGGTAGTGCTTACATAGGCTTGGGGCTAGTGTAAAGTAAAGGGGTTCCCATAACCCTGTTGTTATTTAGTAAAATGATTGTATGATTTAAGGCTATGTTGATTATGTATGTTTTGGTTGGTTTATGATGATATGTTATATGCTCCATATTGTTGATGAAACACCCTAACTTGGTTACATCACATATAACAATTATACGCATCTAACCATTATATGTGTATCAGAATAATCAAAAACTCATAGATTTTCACAAAAACATAGTTTGAAAACTTAATAAAATAGCTTTATACAGACTCATTTCCTATCAATAAATTACATTTTTTACATCAAATAATAAAATTCATAAACTTAAAGACTTTGACATGTCACTGGGCATCTACCTAAAACTTTAATCTTCCATTTCTTCATCTTCACTTTCTCACGCTTGTCCTTGCTCAACCTGCATCCACATCTGATTGTACTACTAATGTGAGACTACGTCTCAAACAGCAGTACAACCAGCCGGAGGAACTCCGAAAAATCCCCTCAAGCTATCAATTACAACTATGCAATTGAAAACATATAATTCTGTATAAAATACTTGTATGCCTTTTCATCAAACTTTATCATAAAGTATTTTTCATACTTTTACATTAAACCTTTATCATATTATACTTTTTATGTTTATTCTAATAAAGCATTATATCATAGAAATCATCATAAATATCATTAAAACATCATAAACTTAATTGAAACATCATCACAAATGCAACAACATGAACAACCTCAACACATAGGGAATGTATCCTCAACCTCATTGGTACGTGAGCTCACTACCTGATAGAGCATCCCACTGCCTTACCTCAAATGCAAATGCCATAAAAATGACCCTCAACATCACAATAATAACATTCCCTTAACTTAACATTCAATCATCATCAACTTCATAATAACATCATATGTCCCTAAGGACTTTCAACATCAGTGAAAACTTAGGTTATGGAAGCAATCCTCAACATTATCATAAAAACATCAACTTAAACATAATCTTCAACTTCTCATGAAAATCAATTTTCCTTTTAAATCATATAATATCTATAGAGCATAATAACTTAACATTTTCTTTCTCAAATCTTTCCTTAACTTAAATTCATAAATAAACCTCATAAACACATCATTGTAACTTTGCTCATCAGATCATTTATTATAGCATATCCTTTTAACATAAATATTTATGAATAACTTAGCTCATGTTCTTAAAATCATATGAACATATTCTATAGCTAAAGCTTTCCATAGCTTAACTTTATTCATAATTAGCTCAACCAATAACAAATTATTAGTTCAAACATTTCATCAAACACCTTAGGGGCTATCTTCTATACTTTCGAAAGCAAGAACTTTTAGGAGCATAAGCACTCACAAAAATGGGCTTTGTTACTATGAGTTCCTCAAATCCCCTTTCAAAACATATCCTTTGATAATAGACCTCATGCATGTATAAAACTTCATAGAGTTCAACAATCTAACATCCTCAAACATAAAACCTTCATACATACAGTTTCTAACATAAATATCTTCTTAAAGCTTAAAGGGGTTTAAAGATTGTGATTCCTCACCTCTTATGGAGATCTTGAACCCTTGCACCTCTTGCTTCTCCTCATCTTCTTCTTCTCTTCCTCAACCTTCTTGTTCTTCAACCTCTAAGTGGCTTGATTCTAACTTCAATCCTTGTTATCCTCATGTTTCTTCTTGATTTTCCTCCATTACCATACATTTCCCTCACTTTCTCTCTCTTATCTCTCTCTAGAATGCAATTTCGGAACCCTAAAAACCCTCCCTTTTGTTTCTGATTTCGCAATAGGGGGTATATATATTTTTCTGCTATAATCGATTATTTTAACAGCATAACAGATTATTTTACAACTGATAATCGATTATAGGAACTCAATAATCGATTATTCTGGGTTCATTTCCCGTTCTTTAAGTTCCAGTGAGCTTATAATCGATTATACACATCCTGGACTCATAATCGATTATGTAATCGATTATGTACGTTCTGGACTTCTGGTTCTTAAACCAGAGAGCTTCTAATCGATTATGAAGATCTCTGTAATCGATTATATGCTGTCTGTTTGTCATTTCGCTGTTCCAGAGGACCCATAATCGATTATACTCAAAACATAATCGATTATTACACTCAAAAACCAACCTTTAACTATTTTAACCATCTCTAATCAATTCCAATCCACCAAATCATCCTTAAGATATAAGCTCAGACTTAGATAAAGATCTACAAAACATCGGGGTGTTACAGTTGATGATTGATTTATGTTGAATATGATCATGATGTTGTTTGTTAATCGTTGCTATTAATATGATGCGATTGGTTGATGCCAATGCTGAGTTGGATTGATGTTAATGATAAGTTTTAATCCTTAAAACGTGTTAATAATTGACTTAGGACGATTAACGGATTTATCCCTAAAATTGGTTAAAACTTGGTTACTGTTTCTGCCCAGAACAGTGCAGTCATGTGATGAGCACGACCGTGCTAAACAGGGAGCACGATAGTGCTCCCAGTTTGAATTTTGGAAAATGGTCGAGCAATAAGCACGGCCGTGCAGGACAAAGAGTACGACCGTGCTGCTGAGCACGACCGTCCCCAATATGAAGCACGACCGTGCTTCACTTAAGTGGCAGCACGCCCTTCACGTGTTAAGCATGACCGTGCAAGGGTTTAAGCATGACCGTGCTCACCCCTCCTGGACAGAATCAGAATTAAAGAACTTTAAGGGGTTTCAAACCCCATTCCTCCAATGATGATAAGTTGATGTAGCTAATTAAAGATAAAGATTAGACAACTTGGCTAATGTTTACCAAAGATAATTAAGATGATGAGATGGTGAGGTGTCGAGTTTGATAAGTCGGTGACCATTGGGTACCGCAAGCCGATGAGTCATGCCTTGGTGCTTTTTGGCCAAGGAAGCCTTGACCCCACGGTTTGGGTCTAAGGTGTTTTTGTTGTAATTTGGTGGCCGAGAGTTTGCCCTAAGTGTTACGGTAGATTCCGCTAAAGTCCGCAAGTAGATTCCGCGAGGCAAGTTGTTGCGGTAGATTCTGCTGCGGTCGATTCCGCTGTTGTCTTCAGTCAATTCCGTTGGAGTTATGGAGGTGGCGTTTGTAGTTGTTGTTGTGTTGCATACGCATTGCATCGGAGTTGTTGCTAAGGGATGTTAGACATAAGGGAGGTCGTCCTAGAGTACGGCGATCTGACCATCCACGGTTGGAGTAGATTCTCCTTGCGCCCCCGTGACGAGGCATTCGTTGGTTTGATGTGTTGGCTATCCAAGGAGTAGATTCTCCAACGTTGAGTATATTCTCAATGTGGATATTTAACTCCGAAGTTGTCCATCCCGAGTTTAGTGGATCCACATGCATTGTTGGTTTAGCGGAGTAGGGTTACGTTGCACTGCATAGCATACTGTTATCATGATGATGATGTTTGATGAAATGTTGTTATGCTTGTTGTTTACTTTACTTCCTACCTCTTTAATATTATGTTTACATGATTCTTACTCCCTATGTTTGTTTGTTTATTTGTTTGTTTGTTTATTTGTTTGTTTGTTGTTGGCCTGATTGGCACCTTGCAGAGGATGACGAGCAGCTCGGAGAGGAGTGACTCTGAGGAGCCGCCACTCATAGTTAGGGCTTGTTTTTATGTTTAGTTAGTTTGTTTCAGTTGTATTCCGAGGACATGTTTTCCGGAACGGTTATACCAGCTCTGAGTGTGACATCGGGGTTGGGTAGTTTATTGTTACGTTTTATTTGTTTTAAACTTGTTTTATTTTCCGCGTTGTGAACTGGTTCATGTGGGACTTTTCTACCCATGGACAAATATTTGATTTATTCAGTAAAAATGCATGTTTTTCATTTATGGGTTAAATATGTTTTTAGTCCCTCGTTTTTGACAAAAGTTCGGTTTTAGTCCCTCTTTTGAAAAATGTACTTTTTTAGTCCCCCGTTTTTTAAAATGTGTCGGAAATGGTCCCTGCACCACACTTCCATTTGAAAACCGAGGGACTAAAACCGAACTTTTGTAAAAAATGAGGGACTAAAAATGTGTGATTGTCAAAATTGAGGGACTAAAAAATATTGGTGCAGGGACCATTTCCGACATATTTTAAAAAACGGGGGACTAAAAAAGTATATTTTTCAAACGAGGGACTAAAACCGAACTTTTGTAAAAAATGAGGGACTAAAAACATATTTAACCCTTCATTTAATCATTTTTATATTAAATACCTTATAACATGCGGGGTAGAAAGGTGTCACACAAATCTATAAAGCCCAAATTAAAAAGAACTGGAAAAATGAACACATCCTTGGACTAAATCACAAAAAGTTGGGTATTGATTTTCCCATCCCATAAATTACTATCCCACCTCCCATTTACCCTTAAAAAAAATTTATTCTCTAAATGCCCTCACAATCCTTTATTCCCTTACCCGTTTTACTCTTCCCTTACTTTGTTTTTTTCTTTCTCCATATATTTTCCTCCCACCTCTCACTACACCACACCACACCACACACTTGAAAGGGAATAGAGCATCCTTTGCATCATCCAGGTGTTGGAAGTGGTGGTGATCACCGTGGTGTGCACGGTAGAGAGGTAAGCTTAGTTTTTTTTTTTTTTTTCAAATTTTAGTGTTATACAGAAACTATTATTTTCCATAAGGGTAAATTTTTTTACACTTAAGTGAAATGTATTTTCCAAAAGTGTAGAAAAAATTTACACTTATGAAAACTATGCTGAATACAAGTTCCCGTAACTGTATTTCTTGATTCATTTACTTGAATATGAATTTTCCGTAAGTGGGAAAAATACCCCATGCCGCAATGGGTGACCTAGGCACCTACACACCCATAGTAATAGTACCAGCCCTCCTCACCAGCAGGGACGGACCTAGGTTCATGGTATTGGGGGTGGCTTCCCCCACCAAGTGAATTTTTTAAATTAAATATTAGATAAATTATTTTATTACCCCCACTAAAAAATTTATGTTGCATTCATTGTTGTACAATCCTACTCTAAATAACAATAAAAATGTTGCCTTCATTGCTATACAACCCTATTTTACATAATATCTTTTCTTTTTTCAGTATAACTTGGCCACATACATAGAGAAATATTTTGATAGCATTGAAAATGAAAAAAATATACAATGATATCAAAGTATGAAGACACGTAGAGAGCAATTATAATTTATAAAAGTTGAGATGTTTTCAATTTCATGGGTATATAATCAAGGGTGGAGCCAGGAAATTTATGTTAGAGGGGCCAAAATTAAATATACATTACCTGAAATAACAAACAAAAAATTAACTAACATATGAAAATAAATTATATGAAACAAGTTTAATATATAATTAACAATTTAATATAGAATAAAAGTAATATATATTGTCAGTGTAAAATATTTTACATTGATATCCATTAATATTTTGACATTTGTACTTTTATCACTACTAGAAAAAAGGATTTTAGCGACCGAATTTAGTGAGTCGCTATTAGCGACCGAATTAACTTTTTCAAAAATTGGTCACTGGTTTACCTTCAACGACTGATTTAGGGACCGAATATTTCGTCGCAAAATATTCGATGCTAAATCAGTCGCTAGAAGAAAAAATTAAAAGTCAAACAATTTTTCTAAGTCAGCGACCGATTTGTATAACTTATTAGCGACCGATTTATTTTCGGTCGCTGAGTAAAAAAATTTGAAAAACTGATTCCATTGCCTTGTCCATTGTGTCTAGGTCACAATTCCTTCACTCAACTCTCTCTCACTCATAGCACCGCACTGCTCCTTCGTCTCCACCACACCATGCCGCTGCTCCTTCGTCTCCACCACCACACCTCGTGAGCCGCTGCAGACGACACCTTCACCTTGCTTGCGCCGCTGCTTCCTCCTTCGTCTCCACCACACCACGCCACTGCAGAGGACTTTGTGCGCCGTTGCGAACTGAGACATTACCCACTTCGTGTGCCGCTGCTCCTTCACCTTGCGTCAGTAACCGCTGCTCCTTCGTCTCCTACACAACTGCCCTTCACTCTTCAGCTCAACACTTCAACGTAACTCTCCCATCTCCCTCACTCGCCAGCCTCCACCGCCGCCACCGTGCGATTTTCCCCTCTCGGTTCCGCCTGTCATCT
This sequence comes from Echinosophora koreensis, assembly GCA_035048595.1. NCBI lineage: Eukaryota > Viridiplantae > Streptophyta > Magnoliopsida > Fabales > Fabaceae > Echinosophora > Echinosophora koreensis. The sequence continues at coordinate 7,869,225 of JAPCYP010000004.1, forward strand.
CCTGATTCTCAAAGGTAAAACACACTGTACCTGAAAACGTTGATTATAGAAGAAAACACTGTACACTTTTTATTATAACACTGATTTGAGCTTCATTTACATTTGTTGAAGAAAAGTCTGTACACTTTTTATTGTGTTTTTGAGAATTTCTCTGATGTTTATATCATATTGAATTTCATATTGCCATTTGTTGTTATAGCTTCTAATCTGGTTTCTCATTTTCATTTACACATGGTAGTTTTATTAGTGTTGGTATCTATTTTCCTTCCTCACTATGTAGTGTTTGAGAAATTGCTTAAGAGAAAGTCCCAGACGTGTGCAACTTTCTCTGCCTTTATTTTTCTCCTCTATAATATATTAATATCCAAACTTAACAAATGTTCTACTAATCAAGTTAACGGTGTTTATAATTGTGGTCTATCCTTTAATGCAGATTCCCATTCTCATGTTTACATAAATGAGAGAGGTGAAGATTTCCTTTGTCACAGTAACAATATCTACCTCCATCCAGCCCCACGACTATTGTATGTTTACTCATTGGTATTAAGAAAGTAGGGTTGTATAGGTAAATCATTTGGCTCTTTTCTGAAACAACATATCAAAGTTGTGCTAAATTTTGATTGTTTTCTCTATATTTTTGTGTTTAGTTTAATGAAATGGACATGGTTCCTCTGTCTCATCCTGAGAGCATATACCATCCATGTGATTAAGTTTCTTGTGCTAGACAAGTACGTACATCCTCCTCTTAACAAAATTTTGTTCTATTTTTTTGTCTATTAAGTTGTACCTGGCTGATTCTTGATTTATTAGGAATGTGGTTCAATGATCAGTATGTTGCCCCACCTACAAGAAGGAAAAATCGTTGATGAAAGCAGAATTATCTCTAACTTCTAAAAGCAATTTTGTTTTTGCTACTAATTTTCTATTTTCTAATTGGTAGTGATATTTTGTCTGTGTTAACATACATCTTATGGGAAGGGAATTTGAGGATGAAATGGTGCATGTTGAAGCAACAAAATTGATTCACTGAGAGGTTTGCAAGGAATTTGTCAACACGTGAAATTTTTACTTTTTTTTTATGTTAAAAATTGAGTGTATTTAACATTTTGGTTGGACCTTTAAAATTTTTTTTTAGTGACCATGTAATTGTGCAATTAAAACTTCTTTTACATGTTTATTGATACTTCAATTATCCTCTTTCCGCTAATGTTTTATTTTATAATATTATATTAGTTTCAAATCTTTTATTTTGGATTTCTTTTACAAATTCAATATCTATGTAAAGTTCATATTGAATTTCAAATTTTGGATTTTTTTATCGTGTTTTTGAGAATTTCTCTGCTGTTTATTATACCATCAGATGCTGTATTTCCAGTAGGATTGTTGTTGTTAGAGAAATTACATATTTATGCTAGTTGTGATGATGTTTTGAATGTGGGCTGCTTGAGATTCTGATAATCTATTAAAAGTTACTGAGAAGTTGTATTTGGTTTGGGAATGTGTGTGCTCGTTCACCACACCATGCAGCTCTCCCTCTCATTTTTTCTGGTTTGTCCCTTTCAATCCTCTCATTCCTTCTTTTTGTTTCAGATATTGATTAAAACAGAGCCTTGGATTGAATGAGCTTTCAGTAATCCAGATTTGGGGGTGAGGGTTTCTCGGGCCAAATTCCATCTCCCACTCTCATCTGTAAGAGCACACACAGGAACCAGATTTGGGGGTAAGGCTCATTTCTCTGTTTTTGTTTTCTTTTTCTTTTCCCTTTCTTTCTATCAGTTTTCTTTTCCCTTTCTCCTTTTATGTTTTACTCCAGAAAGAAATAGAACTCTAGAGGTAATCATCAATTCATGCCTTAGAATTTATTGTGTTTGATTTTTAGAAAAGGTAGGGCTTTGCTTTGGTTTTTTTGAAAAATAAGGACAAAATAGGCATACTATAGTGATGGGAGGCAATTGTTGAAATGTGTACATTATTCTTGCATATGAGTACATGGGGGAAATTTATTTGATGACCTTATGTGTTACCTTGCATATGCTTATGCCATCTAGGCATTGTATGTGTTTTCTGTGACACCCTAACTTGGGTCATCACATGGTTACCCGTTGCGGAAAATAAAATTATAATTTCGCTGGTTGCTTTCGGAAAATAATGTTTTCTCAACGTTTATCTTTTCAAAATATGGTGATAAAATTTTTCTTCTTCTTGTTACCCTCATAATAACAACAACATAACCAAATCACACTTAAGTACATAATAGTATATAAGTCATACAACTATACTGCCTTATATGTTTTCACACTTATGTCTGTAATAAGCATAGATTATTTCCAAACATAACATAACTTAAGCTGGTCGTAACTTAACTAATACTATAACAGTAGAGGGTAGCTTCAGTACGCTCCAATCTAAAGGGTCCTTCCCTTATATTCGCCAACAGGAAAAATACCTGATATTGTTTGTAAGGGTGAGACACCAATATATGGATATAAACACGATAACCATTAGTGTGACTCACATACAACATATACACATATATAAGCATATACTCTATCGATCGGTTTCACACCCCAAACATCAACATTTTAAAACTATGCATGAACACTTCATATACACCATCTAAACATTCACACCTAATCTCATGAGATATCCCAACACGTAATGAGTGGATCAAACTCAATAGCCATCCCGTGGCACAAGGCACGCAGCCAAAACCCATTGCACACTGTCCAACAACGTGGCACAGTGATAAAACCGTAAATGGGGTTTCATTGTCCAACCTGGCACAATGAAGAAAATCGTAATTATGAAATACCTGACGCCGCAAGGTATTCATACATAAAACCATAGGCACGTCTGCCAAATGCATGCAAGAAAACATTTTGTTCTTGATACTTTTCTTTGTGTTCCATCTTTCCTTGTCGAAGCTTAAAAGCTTACGACCAATCGTAATCTTAAGCATCTTAAAACTTTCATTAATAACACAGGACCTCAAAGTCCGAGTGCTCAATCACAAAACACCTAGACCGATGCATCAGGCTTAGGGTTTGTGGTAATAAAAAACATCTCAAAATGTTTTAACACCTTTAACAACCATCAAGTCAACACCATGTCTACAGGACCTCCAAGTCCACAGGACACCAAGTCCACAACACCTTAAGAACCTTAGTATCCCGACGTCTCGGTTACTAAGTTCCATAACACTTTCAACCTTTAACATCTTTGAGAAAACTTGATTTCGGAAAATTTGCTAAGTAAGAAGATTTCTGCCATAAAACACCAGTTACCGAAAAACATCATTTTCAGAAAAGAGGGTCACAGAGATTTGGAGTTCATCAAAAATACACGTTGCCGTTTCTAAAATATTTGCCGTCGTCAGTTTTCCAAATTTTCGTCGTTAAGTCCTTTTAAAGTATTTTAAGGTAACACTTAGCTTTTTCCGCTTAAACTCAAGATTAAGTTATTTTCGCAGATTAACTTCACAAAATAACTTTTTATAATATTGCGGAATATCTTATGTAAAAATTAGCAATAGTAAAATATTTTCACGGTTTCGCCCTCTCTGTGACTCCTAGTTCACTTTTACACTAATAGATCGTTAAAATAATAATATTTTCCAAAAACTCTTATTTTTCCCAAATAATATTTTCCATAAACATTATATTCCAACATTTCCCATAAAACATTGAATATAATTTTATGCAGCTTATTAAAGCTTTTATCTGATTAAACGGTTGTGCACTGACCACTGTCAGGCTTCACAAACAACATCCAACATCATCATCAAAACTATATTACCAAACAAATCATACATCATAGCAACATCATATATATCTGCGGATAATTAAATAAATTAAAAACAGATAAATCACCGAAACACAGATAAACAGCTAGAAACACATAGCCAAATAAAATAAACCAAAAACACTACAACCACATATATCACACACACAGTTATCGAGAAAAATCCCTCAGGCAAGGCTCCCCTTACCTCTTGATGATTTCAAACTAGCAGTTTCAAGAAATCTCCCTACCCCGATCCGATTCTCCTCCGTCGGCTTAAGTCAAACTTACTTGATCGATTCCTTCAAACGAATTGCAACCAAAATAAATCAAATCAAACAACAACACATTTAATTCATGAAGAGTAGGTTTCGGCCTCTTCAAAAAAAACTAGATTAGGAAACTTAAAATTTTTCCAACTTAGGGATTTATGATCCTTAAGTATCTTAAACATGAATAAGAACTTAAACCAAAATCATGAACTAAGAACATGGAATAAAACTCATCTACTTCCAAGGTTAGGGTTTCGATTTTCTCAAGGCAAAAAGGCTAGGGATTATTGAAATTTCTCAACTCTTGGATTCAATCAACTTACACAACCTAAAGTTGGATTCAAGAGGTTTTAAGACAACTTTGGAATAAAAAATTCCTTCAACAACAAAAATAGGTTTCGGCCCTTTTGAACAAAACTAGGCTTGGATTAGATTCTTGGTTTTCAAACCACTTACATACAAGAGCTATCAAGGTACTAAGATTAAATCATGAATCAAAGTTTAAAGTTGAAAAAAATCCAAGAACACCCACTTTTGAGGGATTTCGGCCAAGCTCAGAAAATTGGGAAGGAAATTTCTCATGATCATATGCTTCTAGATGATGAATATAGAGATGATTATGAGATCATAGCAATTGGTTTCAAGTCAAAAGGATTTTTCTACAATTAGTTATGGATTTTTGAAAAAAGCTTCATGAACTTTAAATGAAATGAAGAACTTGATGAACACAAGCATGAATCCATAAAAGTTGTGAAGAGAAAGACTTAGAATAACAAGATTATGAGAGGTTACCTCTTGATGATCAAAGGAAATGATGATTTGGGTGATGTTCTTCACAAAAATCATCAAGTGTTCTTGAGAGAAAATGAAAGAAAAGTGAAGAAGATGAAGGTTTAGAGCAGTTTCTGTAATTTGGACATATCTCTCAATATACTTATCCGTTTTTGATGATCTTTATGTCGTTGGAAAGAAGAGAGAAAGAGGAACAACTTTCATGTAGTAAGTTTTCCGAGTTTCGAAACAGAAAAAGGTCAGAACTTCGATGAACTTTCGGGTGGGTAAGGAGAGTTTGGTTTAGTGTTCTTGATGTTCTTGATGAATGATGAAGAGAAAAAATGGTTTTGGGAGAAGGAATGAAAGCTGGCGCACAAACAAAGGAAGAGAGGAGAATGAACAAAATGATTCTTATGTTAAATGGAATTAAATGATGATGTGTGGTAAAGAATGAAGCCATGTAGTCTTGTTTAATGTGTGGTTGAAATGGAAGTTGATACTTGGCTACAAATGGAGAAGGGTGGGCAGCCTTAGGGCCATAAAAAAATGATGTGGATGAGGGCATTTAGGTGGTGTGGTTGCCTCCTATACCACATATTAGGGAGAAGATATTTTGTGTGGCAAATCATGGTTAGTTAACCTCGGTTAGGTTAACATTTAAAATATCTAGATATTTTCTTTGTCTGACTAGAGTAAATTATCACCATGATAATTCATTCCTCTTGAGTCATCATAGATGGCTTGTCGGTCTGTTTCACGATATATCTCTGCACAAACGTATCCGATTCCCGATGAGGGTTTTGGAGAGAAATGAGTCTTGATTCATGAAAATGATATAAGTGAGTTGAAAAATTGCCTAAGTGTAGGGGGAAAAGGATTAGAACCGTGTGGGGGAGGGTAGAATGGTCCCAAAATTTCAATGGCAAGCCTTGTAATTTCCATAGGAAACCAAGGGTAAAATGGTCATTTCCTAACAAAAATATCTAAAGGCATTTATGAGCCATTATGGCCATTATGATATGGATAGGATCGTCATAAATGCTAGTCATCTCAGTCACATCAGGGTCTCTGCAACATTGCCGACTCCCGAACTCATCTGACTCAGGTTTTTCCTAGAGATATCTCGACGTATACGCCCGCAGCAAATAAAATATTTTATTTTTTTGCTAAAATTTTCAAAACTTCCAATATCGAATCAAATGTGATAAAAATATTTTTCATCTCGTTCATGACATAAAATTAGGTCTCCTGAGCAGTAAACTTCTACTGTCAGTGAAAACGCAGACCGGGTTTCGCCTGACTTTTCAACCTAAATTTTTATCGTAAGCTTATAAGACTAATCATAACATGGAAATGATGTTGGTTTACCCAAAATCATTTTTCTAAGTCTCGGATAAAAATAGAAGCATTTATATTTATTACCGATATTAAAAAGCAGCGAAAAATCGGGGTGTTACATTTTCCTTATTATCAACATAGTTACTGCATTATTCAGAATTTCTTTCTCTGAGAATTTGTCTACTTGTCTGTGCTATTTTTCTGATTTCTCTAACATTAATCATGCAACCAAAGTCCTCACCCTCGAGGAATCTGGCTTCTCTATGATTTGAGGAGTTTGCAATGAGTTTGTCACCGATAATACCAGGTCATTAAAGATTGATTTATAGATAGATAGTGTTCAGATAAGATTGAACAAATGTTATATTTGACTGACTGGCTCACCTAACATTAAATGATATATTTCCAATGAAATGTAGGGTGTGCAATTTGCCTGACCAATGAGGAGCACATGGCCTTTGGTTGTGGTGATTATTTAGTGATAGTATATATCAAGTTACCTTAGCTTTGCTATCGGACATTCTATTATTTGTTTTCTATACATGGGAGCAAAAATCAATAGACACTAGTTCACATGTGAAGTGGCACCATGTGTGTGGTACAGGTGGCTTCCAATTATTTATAAAGATCTAAAAGGGTATACGTTAGTAGTGTTTGGCGGTTCATGAATGAATGAGAGAGAGCTATCATAAAATGATGCATTTTATTTGTTTCGGTGTACTAAAATGATGCATTTAATTGTGTGAAAAGTATTTCCGAGGTTGACATTGTGATGTAGTGTAGAGTTGACCGAAAAGTCAACAATGTCTGATTTTGTCGAATGAGCACTCTTTTTCATATGGAAACGACCTTCTGAGCAAAACGCAAGAACTTACCTTGCGCATCGCGTGATTTTGGCCAAATTCCATCATTTAAGGGGTCAAAACGACAATTTTTACTTTTACCGTAATTTTAGGGGTATTTTTGCAATTTTGTTATGTAAGGACCTTTTTTGGTATTTCTTTTGTTTTTGCTTTAGGGTTTTGTTGACACTATATATTTGTTTTAGCCTTCATTAGAGGCAGCTTGGTATTTAATAAAATCTGAGAAGTTTTCTCAATTTTCGTGTTGTCAACCTCTCGGGTATTCGTCGAATCAACGAGTTGTTGAATCCTTGTTCGTTCCATCACGTATGCTGCATCACATTGGGATGAGCTTCATGTCAATTTTGCCCAGCTTGTCTTCTGGCGGGTCCCCCCTCCCATCATTGTGGAAACAGAGATAGATTTGGAAACGATGTCCATAGTATCTGATGTCTTCCCACAACTCCCAACCCTAATATGCACTTATTTTGGTTTTTAAACTCTTGGTTGAATATGTAGAACATACAATGAGATGGAAAAGTAGTCTGTAATGGTCATATACTTATTACCATAAGTCTGCAGGGTGAGAGTATGGCTCTGATAAGGATGCTCATTAACAGATTGGGCGAGTTCTATACTGATGCATTATATCTCAGGTTTTTTGGTTTGAATCTTACTGAGATTTACTATGGAAATGCTATCACAATATTCCAAAATGCATTTACACTGCATCGTGGAGTTTAACATGGTATGAGGTGTGGTTTTTTAAGGCCAATTTTAGCGGTTTTTTGGGATCTTCTAGTGTTTGACCTGTTTGGCGCAAGTAATGTACATGTCAGGCTAATGTTTTTATACTTTATAAAGTTTAGGTGCAGTTTAGGCAAACAGGAAATCATGTTCCTACATAGCTCTTACTTTCTTTTGGGTATACTTGATGTATATGTTGGTGCTGTATCCAATTTGCTTAGGTACTTTGGATGATTGTTGTACATATTGGCATGCCTTTTTTTTTTTTTGTAATTGTGCGCAGGTCTTGGGCAAAGTTTATTCAGAAATGGTTCTACAGGGGATATCTAGGTAGACTAGCTAGTTATTGAAAGGGGGTGGTACTGATAGTTAATTCTCAACCTTCTAGCACCTTATTTGCTTTTGGATGACATATTACCTTTAGTAATGGTAAAGAGTAGTTTATAATAAAGGACAAGATTAGTTTAATTCGAGCATGTGTGTAAAGTAAATAGCAAAGTCATGGATAAAAGGAATTGCAAGTTGAGACAAGCAAAGTAATTTGTAGATTATTGGATTGATAAGGACATCGAGTCTTATAATTTGGTGTCAAATAAACTCACTAATAAAGAGAGACAAATTAAACCATTGTTTAGCATATTATATTCATTATTCTCTTTTATTGCATCTTGGAGGCTAAGGAATGACTTGAAAGGCTAACATCTTGGAGTCCTTGTGTTATATGTGCATGTAGTTGAAGCTATACATTAACGATTATGCTTGTGATGTGTATGTTTCAGGTGTCTGTATTCTGTCCCACACTTCAAAGTTCGTAATCCCCTTCTTAGTTTAAGTCTCGGTGAGGTTAGTCAATAGTCCCCTTCCTATGTTATGAGCTTCTTATTATTTTGCATTACTTGTAATGTGTTATGTGAATTGATTTGTTGTTTATTAGTGGAGAGCAAAGCTCAATAGGTTGTTGGATGTGTGCTGATAAATGCCAATCAAATGCTTGCTATTTGTCTCATTTATGTTTTCTGTAACACCCTGCTTTTTTAGAATATTTTAATTAAGCTGGTCTTGGTTAAGTTGGATTTATCGTTCAAGGGCTTAGTGGGATTTTTGGTTAAAAGTCCCTTTCTGGTACATGAGCACGCCCGTGCTCATTAGCCAGCGAGCCCGTGCTTAAAGTCAGAAACGTGTTTTTGATTTTAAGTTGAGCACGACTGTGCTCAACAGTGAGCACGCCCGTGCTCAACGTGTTGACCGCGTCTCATAACGTTAAGTCGAGCACGACCATGCTAAAGGGTGAGCACGACCGTGCTCAGGTCTGAGATTTATATTAACGAAGCAGAGTCGAGGGTTTACATTTTAACCCTACTTTTAGTGGCTGCTAATCCTGTTGCGGCTGACGTAGTGCTCTACTCTGTTTTCGCTTAACTCAGCCAGTTCTCAGAGTTTCTGGAACCTTAGAGGAACCCTGTGCATCTAGTTTGGGTCGGAGGTAACGGTCGCTTTTCCCTTTTCAATTCTTTTTGTGTTCTGGTTGGAAAACTAATGGTTAGCTTTGCTTTGGTTGATCAAGGCTCGTTCGTGCGTGAGCCACCTAAAGGGGAGAAGCTGCTTGCCGTTAGAACCGCCGTTAGAGCTACCTTCAATCCTGGTATGGGGAGAAGGGTAGTGTATTAATAGGCTTGGGGTTAGTGTAAAGTAAAGGGGTTCCCTAACCCTGATGTGTTTATATATGTATGTATGAGTAACATGCTGAATTGGTTGTTTAATAATGGTATGCTCTTGGCTGTTTTGGTATGTTATTGGTATACTGTTGATGTTCATAATGTGTTATTAATGTTTGTGTTGGTTGCTTTGCTATGAACATGATGTTGTTGGGTTGATGCCATGATTGATTAGATTGCTGTTATGATGATGAGTTAAGGTCTGAAAATATGCTGATAATTGATGTTAGGATTAATTGGTTAAAAACCCTGGAATTTTGTTAAGTATCAGCCTCTATTCCTGCCCAGAACAGCACTGTCGCGCGATGAGCACGACCGTGCTGCTGAGCACGGTAGTGTAGGACAAAGAGCAGGACCGTGCTGCTGAGCACGACCGTGCTCAATGAGCAGCACGACCGTGCTTCACTTACAGGGGAGCACGCCCCTCACGTGCTTAAGCACGACCGTGCTGGGTTACGAGCACGACCGTGCTCAACCCACTGAGACAGAATAAGATTAAAGGACTTAAGGGGTTTTTAAACCCCACTTTCCCATGATGATAACTGATTAGACAACCTGGTTAAGGTTACTAAAGATAATTAAAGATGTTGAGATGGTGAGATGTTAAGTCGATACCCTTTTGGGTGCCGCAAGCTGACGAGTTGTGCCTTGGTGCTTTTTGGCCAAGGAAGCCTTGACCCCGCGGTTTGGGTTTAAGGTGTTGATGTTGTTATGTACCTTGGTGGCCGAGAGTTTTCCCCAAGTACTGCGGTTGATTCCGCTTAAGTCCTCAGGTAGATTCCGTGAGGCAAGTTGGTGCGGTTGATTCCGCTGTTACCTTCGGTCGTTTCCGTTGGAGTTATGGAGGTGGTGATGCCGTTGTTGTTGTGTTGCATAGGCATTGCATCGGAGATGTTGTTTAGGGATGTTCGACATAGGGGAGATCGTCCTAGAGTACGGCGATCCGGCCATCCACGGTTGGAGTAGATTCTCCTAGCGCCCCCGTGATGAGGCATTCGTTGGTTTGATGCGTTGGCTATCCAAGGAGTAGATTCTCCGGCGTTGAGTAGATTCTCAATGTGGATATGTAACTCCGAAGTCGTTCATCCCGAGTTTAGTGGATCCACATACATTGTTGGTTTAGCGGAGTAGGACTGCATTGCACTGCAAAGCATAATGATGATGTTGATGTTTGATGTAATGTTGTTGTGTTTACTGTTTACTTTACTCCCTACTTCTTGCTGTATATGATTACATGAACTTACTCCCCATGTTTGTTTGTGTTTGGCCTGATTGGCACCTTGCAGAGGATGACGAGCAGCCCGGAGAGGAGTGACTCTGAGGAGCCGCCACTCATAGTAGGGCTAGTTTATGTTATCGTAGTTGTTAGTTTTAGTTGTAATTCCGTGGATTTTATTCCGGAACGGTTATACCAGCTCTGTATGTGACATCGGGGTTGGGTTATATTTTTGGGTTTGTTATGTTTTTCCTATTTAAAACTATTTCATTTCCGCGTTGTAAACGGTTCATGTGGGACTTTTCTACCCATGGCCAATTGTTTAATAATTGCATGTTTTTCCTTTAATTGTTTTTAATTTAAATGGCTTTTAACATGCGGGATAGAAGGGTGTCACATTTTCTTTGTTAGTGGAGAGCGGAGCTCAATAGGTTTGATATTGTATGAGATGCATGACTGGCTGTATGCTGATAATTTAGAAACCATGCATGTATTTGCCAACTTGATTTGTTGTTTGTTTCTAGGGAGTAGAGCTCAATAGGTTGTGATGTTGTTTGAGATGCATGACTGATTATGTGCTGATAATTTGGAAAAGTTGTATGTGTTTGTATATTTGATTTGTTGTTTGATAGTAGAGAGCGGAGCTTAATAGGTTGTTTGTCAAACTACTTAATGTTAAGTGTACATGACCACTAAAATTTTATCTTTCCCTGTTAACTTGAATTGTTGTTTGTTAGTAGAGGAAGATAAGGCTAAAGTTTTATTATTTTTAATGTTAATAATTTAGCAAAGCCTTAGTTTCCCGTTTGAGATACAATATCAATGTACATGTGTACCTTGAAACACATGCTCATTGTATTGGATCTTGAATTGTCCAAGTTGGACAGTTTGGGAAAAACATTTTCTTCACAAAGTTAACGGTTATTCTTTGCATTCTCCTATCTTACACTTGATTGAATTTTGGTCTTTTACATTTCCTATTGTTCTCCGGGTGCATATTTGATCGTGGTGGATGTCGCCGCGTTCAATTCGTGTATACCGGAGACCAATGGGAAATGCTGCCAAAATTTCGTCAGGTATGAGGCATGAGAATTAAGGAATAACTCTTAACGGAGTCTTGGAAATGTTTGTTCTCGAATGGGATAGGGCCATATCCTGTGACAATAAGAAGATGAGTGATACTCGACTAATTATTGTTGTTCTAGTTACCAGTCATGGAAGCTCCTGAGCATCGGAGGTGGATGGATAGAAGGAAGGAACAAGGTGGAGTGACCGATGAGTTCATTGAGGGAGTGAATGAATTCCTGGAGTTTGCTCGCAACTTTGAGGAATATCTTAGACAAGAAAAACCAAAGATGAGGTGTCCTTGTAAGAGATGTAAGTGCAAACGGTATCATTATGGGGACGACGTGATGGCACATCTCTATGAGAAGGGGTTCATGCCTAATTACTACTATTGGACCAGCCACGGTGAGAGATTACCCCTGTTTCCGCCAGTTGTGGTGGACGACGCATACTATAGGGCTGGTGAGCATAGAGAAGACTACAATCCGTTCAAGCAGATGATTATGGATCATGCTGGCCCCGAAGTTGGTAGGGGCATTCAACTGGACGGTGTGATAGGGTCTCAACACATAGAGGAGGATCCTAACCCAGAGTCACAAAGATTTTTTGACATGTTGAGAGCCGCACAAGCACCTTTGTGGGATGGTTGTCAGGATTACTCTAAACTACCAGCTTCTCTGGTTGCTCTTAACCTCAAGTCCGAAGGCAATATTACTTAACATGATTTTGATCGGTGGGTTCAATTTATGGGTAGGGCAATGCCGAGCGACAATCGCATGCCTAGAAATTTCTATCAAGCTAAGAAATCAGTGGCAAACTTGGGTCTGGGTGTTGAGAAGATTGAGTGTTGCCCGAATGGTTGCATGTTGTATCGTAATGAATATTTGAATGAGAGAGTTGATACTTGTAGATTTTGTGGTGCTGATCGTTACAAGATAGATAAGAATTGATAGAAAGGGAGTTGTTAAAAAAACCCCCTAAAAAAGATGTGGTACTTCCCGATTACTCCTAAACTCCAAAGAATGTATTCTTCGATGGCCACTGTAGCTCACATGCGATGGCATGATAACAATCAGAGGGATTCTAGTGTGTTGTGTCATCCATCAGATGGAGAAGCATGGAAACATTTTGATAGGATGTATATGGAGTTTTCCATAGAATCTCGGAATGTCAGATTGGGGTTATGTACAGATGGATTTAATCCGTTCGGTCAATATGGTAAAGCTTACTCATGTTGGCCAGTTATTCTAACTCCATATAACCTTCCTCCTGGGATGTGCATGAAGAAGGAATTTATGTTCCTTACAATAATAATTCCAGGACCTTCGAATCCGAAAAGTAAGGTTGATGTGTACATGCAACCTCTCATAGAGGAGTTGACCCATTTGTGGAATGTTGGAGTCTTACATATGATGTGTCATTGAGGCAGAATTTTATATTGAAGGCAGCTTTGATGTGGACAATCAATGGCTTTTCGGCATATGGGATGTTGTCTGGTTGGATGACAGCAGGTAGGATTGGTTGTCCTTGTTGTATGGGGCAGTCGAAGGCATTCACTCTTACCCACAGTCACAAGACTTCTTATTTTGATTGTCATCGTCAATTCCTTCCCCAAGACCATCCTTACAGGAGGAATAGAAATGCATTCAAAAAGGGTGGTGTTGAGAAAACTCCTCCACCCCGACATTTAACTGGAGAAGAGATTTGGCAGATAATTAGGACGTTCCCATTCATTCATGAATCTGGAGGAGTACAAATACCTGGTTATGGCACATAACATAATTGGACAAAAAAAAGTATTTTTTGGAGCTTGCCCTATTGGAAAACACATCTCATCCGGCATAACATCGATGTGATGCACACTGAGCGAAATGTATTTATGAATGTGTTTGACACGGTGATGGATGTCAATGGTAAGACAAAGGATACATATAAGTCTCGATTAGATATAGCGGACATATGTAAAATAAAAGAGCTTGAGTTGATGGACATTGGTGGTGGTAAGATGCGAAAACCAAAGGCAAAATATGTGTTGAATAAACCCCAAAGGGTAGCTGTTTGTGAATGGGTTAAACAACTGAAGTTACCAGACGGGTATGCTTCGAACTTATCAAAATGTGTCAACTCTAAGGAAGGAAAATTGCATGGAATGAAAAGTCATGACTGTCATGTATTCATGCAACGATTGCTTCCGATTGCATTCTCATCTTTACCGAATGATATTTGGAAGCCGCTTGTTGAGCTCAGTCAGTTTTTTAGAGTCTTGACATCCACAACATTAAAGGTTGATCAACTAAAGGCTATGGAACGTGATATCCCTGTTTTATTATGTAAATTGGAACAAATATTTCCTCCGAGCTTCTTTGATGCGATGGAACATCTTCCCATCCATTTACCATACGAGGCAAGAGTAGGTGGCCCGGTTCAATATCGTTGGATGTATCCATTTGAGAGGTATATATATATTTTTTTAAACTATAATCATAATGTTATTTAAATATTTATATATAATCATAAAATCTTGTAACATATCCTAGTTTCTTACGTTCGTTGAAAGAAAAGGTAAAAAACAAGGCTCGGATAGAAGGTTTAATTTGTGAAGCGTATTTAGTTGAGGAGGCCTCCACGTTTGCTTCTTTTTATTATCCATCTGACATAGAAACAAGGAGGACTAGAATTCCGCGTAATGTCGACGGTGGTGAAGGTTGTTCATATAGTCCTCAACTATCAATTTTTAATTATCCTGGTCGTGCGTGTGGTGCATACAAAACATGTTGGTTGGATGAACGCGATGAAAAAGTTGCTGAGTTGTACGTGCTTCAGAATTGCGAAGAGGTTGAGCCATATATAAAGTAAGTCATTTATATATTGCATGACCATATTTTTTTATGAATATATATCCTTGTACGTAATTTGATGATATACTTTCTGCGACACCCCATTCCCAAGGGATCACATTTACGTAAATTGTTATAAAACTCAACTCTTATAGAATTATAAATTTGCTGGTTTCCTTCGGAAAAAGAAATAAGTTTACTACTTACTTATTCTTGTCAAAAAAAAGTGATAAATTTTTTTTCTTTTTCTTTGTTATACATACAACTAACACCCAGTAACATAATATACAACTATATCTATATCATACATATGCTTCAAAGTTTTATACAAGACCTTTATCCTACCAGGTCACCATCTACTGTCACACCTATATCACAATAACTGAAAACGACATAACTATGTCATAGTGGGAGTCTGAAAAATACTACTCAAAAATATTGGCTCTCAGTAGCCAAATAGTCAGACTATCTAAAAGTCCCACCTACCTAACATACTACACCCTATAGCTGGCCATCACCTACAGGAACCCATTAGAGAGTCCTGTGTAAACTCCCCCACCTCCAGGAGGTGTATCAGGAGGGGATGCATCATCTCCCACCCTGACATCTGGGACAACTCCATCATCCTCCAGTACATAGTCCGGATCAGCTATCGGATCCTCCTCGGGATCCTACTCCATCTCCTGTGGCGCATCCTCTGGTATCAGGACTATAGGCCCTGGAGGAGACTCCAGGGCAAGCTGCTGTAGTGGCTGAACATATGGAGGCGGCTGATGCTCCAGATCGCCGTGACGTACCAAGTGCTGTAGAATCATCCATATAGGAGGCAGTGAAACTTCTATTGTCTCCCTCGTGTGTATCAGTTGTTGGGGTCCATCAGCTACTGTCCCTCGAAGTGTCTGCATCGGACCTGTGTATGTGGCACTCCGAGCTCCTGGGTTGATCACCCAGGCGTTACGCTGATCAGCATTATCAAACATGAGGGCTCGAACCCCCGAGTAATTCAGGTCTACCGCATTCGAGTCCATCTGAACGTATATACATAGATTCCACATACATAGAAAAGAAACAACAAAACAGATATGCAAGGGTGAGTTACCAATATATGAGTTTTACAAAGACAACCCCATGCACGACACACAAAACAACACATACTATATAATTATAATATACAGAATTATCTAAAATAGTAGAATAATTCAAAGGATATCATATCCGACAGTCATCGTCATTTTATAAAAATGCATGACACTTCAATATCTCGGCTCATGAGATCCCACAACTTTTTGTTTCGTTTTGAGCAGATCAAGCTCACACATGGCACATTGTAAAAACGAAATAAACCAATGCCCAAGAAAAGAACACATAACACATTGGCAACTCTCCAACGTACCAAGGTTATTATTCAAATATGTAACTCATTGGCTCACACAGAATCCCAATAGTCACTGCGAACAATGGAGTTTAATGTCCATAACCTATTGCATCACTCAGAACATCAATAGTTATCGCATAAAATTGGACACTCAGTCCAGCAAAATACATTGGTTCACACAGAAACCCAATGTGTCATATGGAACCATAGTCCATACCAGATACATTGATCCACTCAGGACTCAATGATCACATCACATGGCACGTCTGCCAAAAATGCATGAGAAAAACTTTTATTCTCGTTTGTATTCTTTGTCGTAATAATCTTTCCTTGTCGAAGCACAAAGCTAACGACCATGCTTAATTTCTTATTAAGACTTTTACTACAAACAAACACAGGACACACAGTCCGATTGTTTTAAACTCAATACAGGACACACAGTCCGAGTGCTCAATCGCAAAGCCCTAAACTGATGCACCAGTCTTAGGCTCGCGGATATGGGTCCGCATCAAATTAAGACACACAGTCCACAAAAATCATTGCAGGACCCTCAGTCCAATGACACAGATCCCAGATCTACGTGTCCACAGAACACTAGAACCCCAACGTCTCGGTTTCTAGGTTTGTTTATCCTTTATAAAATAGTTCGCTCAGTGAAAAACAAATACAAAACCAAATCTCCGAAAACTTATCCAAGTTTAACAGAATTATTTTCACTGAATAAAACTCTTTACAGAAATTCTTTTCTGTTAAAACGTTGATAAAACGTGAAAAACGTAAAACCGTAAATCAATTCTTTTCTGTTTAAAATTATTTATTTCTAAACATTGTTCTCAAGAACATCAACTTTTAAAATCTCAATTAAATAAAATTAATAATTCCAAAATATAAACCTTTTTCTCAAAAAATTTCCATAAAAATCTTTTAATAGTGTAAATAACTGTTCTGCTTCGCGTAATTATTCTGACAGCTAAAATACGTTATTTTCGGAGCTTAATCACTTTAAATAACATTTTATAATAAAATTGAATTTATTTTGGAAAAACTAGAGCCTGTGAAAAATTTCACAGTTTCGCCCTTATTGTCACTTTATTGACTTATTTTTCCACTTTTTCTCAAAATTACACAAATTAATCACTCTGATTAATTAATCAAGCTTATTAAGATTTTATCCTCAATTTAATTTTAAACACTGACCAATGTCAGGTTTCACAGTCTAACAGTCAATAGCAAATAATTTTATCACAGAATAGCATGACAGATATCAATTCATGACATGCATCACAATTATAATATAAATAAATATTCACATATCATATAGCTCATATAGCTCAATTACTCAAGTAAACAGATAATCAGATAATCAGCAGACAGTCATTAACAGCAGATAATTTAAAACACAGTAAATTACTACGATCATACAGATGACTCTAACAAATAAGCATGTGGTTATCTTATACTCCTCAGGCTTACTCCCCTTACCTCAAGAGTTGAATCAACGGTTTCAAGTAATCGCCCGATTTTGATCCGATTCGTCTTTGACGACTTAGACTAAACGAACTCGATCGATTCCTTCAAACGAATTGCAACCAAAATAAATCAAATCAAACAACAACACATCTAATTCATGAAGAGTGGGTTTCGGCCTCTTCAAAAAAATTAGATTAGGAAACTTCAATTTTTTCCAACTTAGGGATTTATGATCCTTAATTATCTTAAGCATGATTAAGAACTTAAACCAAGATCATGAACTAATAACATGAAATAAAACTCATCCAATTTCAAGGTTAGGGTTTCGGTTTTCTCAAGGCAAAAAGGCTAGGGATTATTTGGATTTTCATCAACTCTTGGATTCAATCAACTTATACATGACATAGAGTTGATCTTAAGTGGTTTAGACAACTTTGGAATCAAATTCCTTCAATCACAAAGCATAGGGTTTTGGCCGTATTAAAAAAAAAACTAGGCTTGGATTAGATTCTTGGTTTTCAAACTACTAACATACAAGAGCCATCAAGGTACTAAAGGATTAAATCATGAATCAAAGCTTGAAGTTGAAAAAAATTCAAGAACACCCACTTTAAGGGGGGTGTCGGTTTGGCTCAGAAAATGGGTAAAGAAATTTCTCATGATCATATGCTTCTAGATGATGAAAATAGAGATGATTATGAGATCATAGCAATTGGTTTCATGTCAAAAGGATTTTTATAGAATAAGTTATGGATTTTTGAAGTTTGCTTCATGAACTTTGAAGAAACTCAAGAACATGATGAACATAAGCTTAACTCCATAAAAGTTGTGAAGAGAAAGGCTTAAGATGATGAGATTAAGAGAGATTACCTCTTGTTGATCTATGAACTTGATGGTTTGGATGATGTTCTTCACAAAAATCCCTTGATGTTCTTATGAGTTCTAAGGAAAAATATGAACTTTGGAGCAAAGGAAAGCATGAAATGAAATAAGAATTTGCCTAAGTGTGGCTTAAGGAAGGGGGAGCCGTGGGTTTTGGGGCATTTGGGTCAAAAATTACAATGGCAATTTTGCAATTTCCATGACCAACTAAGGGCAAAATCGTCCATTCTAGGCAAAAATATCTGTTTGTCATAAATGCGCCATTATGGCCATTATGATACGGATAGGATTGTCATTAATGCTAGTCACATCAGTCACATCAGTCACATCAGTCATCTGAGCTCCGTTGCAGACCCTTTTAGTTCATCTGATGCGGATTTCCTATAGATATCTCGACGTATACGCCCGCAGCAAATATAATATTTTAATTTTTTTGCTAAAATTTTCAAAACTTCATATATTGAAGCAAATATGATAAAAATATTTTTCATCTCGTTCACGACTTAAAATTAGGTCATCTGAGCAGTAAACTTTTACTGACAGTGAAAACGCAGACCGGGCTCGGTCTGAATTTTCAACCCAAAATTTTATCGTAAGCTTATAATATTAAGCATAACATGGAAATGATGTTTTTTTACCTAAAATCATTTTCTAAGTCTCTGATAAAAATATAATCATTCATATATTTATTACCGATATTAGAAAGCAGTTAAAATCGGGGTGTTACACTTTCTTAACCCCATGAATGCAGAATATATAGCAATTTGCTAAGAGAGCTTAATGCCGACATTTCAGAGTTGCAAATTCATCAGGAGATTGCCAACCATTTTCCAAAGTGGTTCAAAAAATACGTAAATTAATTACTAACTTATCAACATTCTAATTTATCTGCATAACATGCTTTTTATATCTTCAACTCTATGTGTTATTCATCATGTAGGTTCTAGATCAAGCTAACCAAATTAATGGCCCCCTCTTGATAGCTTTGGCATGGGGACCAAAAAGAAGGGTTCGAACATGCGAAATCTATATTATAAACGGGTATAAGTTCCACACAAGGTCATGGGGTCAAGGGATGAAATCTTCTAACTCTGGTGTTTGTGTGCGTGCGATCAACGGTGGATTAGAGGACGACTTTTATGGAATATTGACTGACATTATTGAATTAGAGTATTATGGTCATCCTCACAAAACGTTAGTGTTGTTCAATTGTGAATGGTTCGATAATACTCCCGATAGGGGTACAAAAGTAGACAACAAATATAGAATTGTTGAGGTCAGGCAGTCACGGAGATATCAAGTGTATGACCCGTTCATCTTTGCACAGCAAGTGGAGCAAGTTTATTACACATCGTATCCCGAGGGACATCAAGATTGGTTGGGTGTTATTAAGATAAAGGCAAGAAGTGCAATCACAGATAATGTAGTTAGTCAGGGAGAGACAGAGACTCCGTATCAAGATGTTCATGAAATTAATGGAATTCAGATACACTTGCAGTTTGAGCTGGAAGATTTTAATGATCTTGCGAATCCTGGGGGTGTTGACGAGGTAGTTGACACTGTATTACTGGATCAATATGAATTGAATGAATCTAGCGAGGATATTGAATATATATCATCTGATGATGAGGAGAGTGAAAGTGAATTTAGTGACCAAGACTCCAGCTAGGTAAGTTGTATATAAAAATACCATATTTGTGTTATGTGTTATTTAATTTGTTATTTGTTGTATAATGTACCATTTAATTAATTGTTACTATTCTTGTTGTTATTGTAAACAGATGACGAACGACATGGGTCAGGGGCATGGCTGTCGTGGTTCTGGCACCTCTCGCGGTGGTCGTCTGAGGGGTCGTGGTGGGAGAGTTGCTTCCACCCGCCCATCAACTTCGGATCAGGCACTGACGAGTATTGTTGGCTCTCATGGGTCACAGATTGATGATCTTCCGCATCCAACAGCAGCAGCAACCTCACCAGCTACACAGCCCTCACCCACGAGCCACCCCACATCATCCACACGACCTACACCATCCTCACAGGCCACAGCATCCACGCCCGCCACACCGGCCACATCGGCCACACAGGGGTCTGCTGCCGAGTCCGGGATTCACAGTTGGGCCGGGACAAGAGATCCCACGGATGGGAGGGTATGGCTTCGCCCTGCGGCGAAGTTAGAGTAAGTTATTTATTAATTGTTGTTGTTTTCTATCATTATAATTATACTTGTACATATTTATCAAATACATTTATTGATAAAATTTATGCATTATTTGTTGTTAATAGCTTTTACCCTGCATACGGGCCTCAGAAGCAGATCTCTCAGTGTATCAAGGGAAAGTATAGTGAGGCCTGGCCATCGTAGAAGAAGATTGATAAGGATGTGCGTGATATGTGGTTTAGGGATGACTTCGGGTTAACGAATAAATTTATTATTGTGCTAAGTATATGTCTACAATATTATTATTTATTAATTTTGTTTCTTGATATTTTACTCTTTCTTGTTAGGCACACTATAAGTGGTTGCCAGCGGATGCAAATTAGATACATAAGGCCTTTGAGTCGAGAGGCGCAAAGCTGGTTAAGTGGGCAATGGGTAGGATTAGGGATGGTTCAGATGATGGGAGTTGGCTTCGAACTGATGTGCTGGAACGCCTCCGTCAATGTTGGGCTAGTGATGAGAAGTTCTTGACAAAGAGCGAGATCGGAAAGCAGAATCGGGCTTCTGACACTAGCGCTCCACTATACACTGGTGGCTCAATAACCATTCATAAGCGTTTTGATAGGATGGTAATAAGTCAACATGAATTTTATTGTTTTTTAATTTAGTGCTTTATATATGTCCTTATTAATAAAAATTGTATTTTTTTTTTACTTATATATATGTAGTCGAAAGAGCAGCAGATAAAACCCACTGCAATTGAGATCGTGCACAAGACCAAGAAGACCAAGCGTGGGGAGTGGGTTAGCCCGAAGGTTCGAGACCTTGTTGTAAGTACTCTTAACTCACCAATGCATTTTCAATATATTAATTACTTTCATTCTTTTTAATATATAATTACAAATGATAATGTCTGACATATTTTGCAGGACGAATTCCATCGCCTCAAAGACGATGCCAGTAGTCAGGGGCAGGAGCCGTCTCCTGAGTCTGACAATGCCCTTTACTTAAAGGTGGTTGGCGGGAAAAATAAGAAGGGCCATGTATTTGGCCTCGGTCAGCTTGGGGATCAGTTCATGGCTATATCAGCGCCATGCGAACATTCTGGCCTTGATCCCAACCCAGATGTCAGAGAGGCCATCATGAACATGAATGCTGAACTTGCAGCGAAGGATAACGAGATACATGAGTTGCGGGAGCACGCACGACAGCAAGACAGTCGCATACGAGAGCAGGATAATCGCATGGAGGAGCTGTTTAGGTACTTGGGATTCCGACCTAGCAGTTCCGGATCTGGCGGCGCCCACGTCGAGGCTACTACTGCGGATGCCGCTGCTGATGCCGCTGCTATTGATGATGCTACTGCTGCTGTCGCTGCCTGGGATCACTCTGGCATCAGCCCACTCCCTTCACCCCCTCGTCACATAGAATAGTTTTCCCATCTTTGTATGACACATATTGACTATTACATTAATATTTCTCCTAGTCTTTTTATATATTTTGCGTGAATATTGATCGAATTATCTATTTTAATATGATTGATATTTAATTTTATTTTTTTAAAGTTTATGTTCGCTAATTTAATTTAATTAATTAAATCTTATTTTAATATTTTGCGGCATAAAAAAATAATAATAAATTAGCGACCGAAATTTTTTTGTCGCTATTTTAAATATGACCGTAGATTTTAGCGACCGAAGTGAAAAAGTGTATCTTGATAGTAAACAGGACAACTTAAACATACATCAGAAGTGTAAAGATCGTTTTGTGCAGGAGTAGAGACTCTTAAATCATAAGACAATTGAGAGATGGGAAGTCTAAGCTTTTTCACACATTGATAAGAAATAAAGGAATGAGTTGCTCCAGAATCAAAAAGAATATTAACCATATCATCCATTATCCTACCCATACCTCGTATCAAATCAGAAGACTTGGGCACTTTGGCACTAGAGAGAGTAAAAACCCTTCCCTTAGCTTGTGGTCTTTGAGGAAATGCAGCCTTATCTTTCAACTGTGGGCATTGGTTGGAAAAATGCCCCGGTGCTCCACATTTATAACAAACATTTTGCCCCTTCAAGCATGGTCGACCTCCATGGAACTTCCCGCAATTTGCACAATTTTCCTTCTCATTTGGAAGTTGGTTTTGAACTCTCTTCCCTTTACCAACATCTATTTGGTGTCTCGAATTCTTATAGCTTCCCACTTCATCACGTTTTCTCTTCTTAGACTTGTTATGCCTTTCCTGCTTCTCCACTTCCGAAAGAAAAAGGTTCTGTTCAACAATTCTGCATTTATTTACTAAAGTGGAATAATCCCTAAGTTCCATAGCTCCTACTGCACTATGGATTTCAGACCTTAGACCTTGTTCAAATTTAATCGCTTTCCATTCACCCTCTGGATCATGACGCAGATATTGGGAATATTTCGCAAGTTCCTCAAACTTGTCTACATACTCACCCACGGTCATATTACCTTGTTGCAACTGTAGGAATTCTGTTTCTCTTTGCACCCGAACACTATGAGGGAAATACTTATTAAGAAATGTCTGTTTAAAAATTTCCCAAGTTATATTAACTCCTTGAGACTCCAATCCAGTCTTTACTCCATTCCACCAATTTTCAGCCTCTGATTTGAGCATAAAGGTTGCATATCGCACTCTTTGGTCTTCTGGACATTCCATGGCCAACAATATCTTCTCAATTTCCCTTAACCATTCATCTGCGGCAGTAGGATCATATTTCCCTAGGAATTGTGGAGGATCATTCTTCCGAAATTCCGACAATCCAGCATATCCAGGCGCATTATTGACCGGTTGGACACTTACACCAACTTGATTTTGAAGTTGTTGCAACAACTGGTTAGTTAATGCAGCTTGATCTTCGATAGCCTTTGCTATACGTCCAAAACTAGTGGTCATGACATTTGGACGTCCTCGCCTATTGGCTGCCATGCTCTATACACAATGCAATAACATATTGAGTTGATCAGTCTCAATATCCTATTGTAAAGTATTCAGTATACATAGCATACAAATAAGCACAATATCTCCTACTTTCCCAACCTAGACATGTCATCCTAACCATAGTCCAAATAAGGATAGAACTGCTTTGATACCATTAATGTAACACCTCTCTTTTATTACATTAATATACAGTAATTAATCACATTTAATTCCTGTATAGGTATCCAGTACAAAAGAAAACACATTCAGTATATATATATATATATATATATATATATATATATATATATATATATATATATATATATATATATATATATATATATATTAGTGAATACATATACCTAGTGTTTTCATACAAAGTACTCATTACATAAACAGTAAGCCAAAAGAACGAAACGACTTAAAGCATATGTACATAAGACATGTCTCTGGGCATCTAACTTCTAATACAAAATTACATAAGCAAGTCTATTTCAAAAAAAAAAAAAAACAAGAACATCTTTGATCTTCTACAAGTTAATAGCCCTTTTTAGTCCTTTTTCGTCTCCTGAAATGAAACTGCAGCAGAACCTGAACACACCACTATAATGAGAATAAATCTCAAGAAGGAAATCATAACACAAGCAGTAAAGTAAATGGTGCGTGCAGCCGGTAAACCGGAAAATCCCTTCTTTAACTATACAATAAAATAACTAAATCATTTCCATCCATATAAGGTCTATCAACCATGCAAAAAGAAGAAATACAACTTTCATACTTAATGGATAGTACAACTATCAACTTTAGAGACCTTAAAGAAATCCTTATACATAATTGGTATGTGAGCTCACTACCTAGCAGGGCGTCCCTCTGCCTTACCTCATTAACTAAGACATTAATAAATGGACTATATTTGATCAACATCAAGGAAACAATTCAAAATACTCAATTTCTACTTCAAACATTTTATCAAACACCTTATATGCCATATTTTTTGTTATAACTAACCATAACCCACTCAGGGTTTCCATACATACACATCAACCATACAACTAAATCAAAACCCTCATCTAGTGTTTCAATCTTACATATTATTAAGGAAATTAAAGATAATAAAGAAGAAGGGTTTAGTTGTTATGAGTTCCTTACCTTATAGTTCTTCTTCTTCCCCTAATCTCTCTTAGTTCTTCCTCTTTGATTCCTACTCCACCTCTTGAATCCTTCTATGATAGCTTGTCCCCTTTCTCTAACTTTGATTCTTGAAGTTTCAAGGTAGAAAGAGATTTAGGGCACTTTCTTAGGGAATTTTTGCATAAAAAAGGGTTTTCTAGACCTAAGGGGGTGTTTCTCAGCGTCCAACTCGACCAAGAGGGATCCTTTTATATTATTTGACACTCATAATCGATTATTTATGTCTCATAAT
Organism: Echinosophora koreensis; assembly: GCA_035048595.1. Classification (NCBI taxonomy): domain Eukaryota; kingdom Viridiplantae; phylum Streptophyta; class Magnoliopsida; order Fabales; family Fabaceae; genus Echinosophora; species Echinosophora koreensis. Next base: position 7,894,063 of record JAPCYP010000004.1, read on the forward strand.
CGATTATTTAGTGATATAATCGATTATCATTCTCTGATAATCGATTATAGGGTCTCGGTTCCTGATTTTTCAGTTCCAGACAGCTCATAATCGATTATCCACTGGTAATAATCAATTATATCTATTCTGGTCTTCAGGAAATCATTCCAGAAAGCTCCTAATCGATTATATAACTCCCTATAATCGATTATATGAATAAAAACAATAAAATAACATCAAAATTGACTATTCAAAGATTCTAACATAAAGAGGGTTTATGTACATAATTCAAAGTTAAATTCATAGAATGCAAGTTTAGAAACATCTGGGTGTTACAATCCCCCCCCCCCCCCCCCCTAAAAATTTTGTCCCCAAAATTTGGCATAAGAATTAATAGCTTACCTTGCATTAACTCTGGATAGTTTTGATGTACATCTGTTTCCAATTCCCATGTGGCCTCCTCTGGAGCTGCTCCTTCCCAAAGAACCTTGACCAAAGGAATGGTCTTGTTCCTTAGTGTTTTAGTGCTTCTGTCTATGATTTGAATGGGTCTGGGTTGATAGGATAAGTTTTCTTTTAGTGGAATTGATTCAGGAGCAATTACGTGGGATGAATCAGGAACGTACTTTTTGAGTTGTGAGACATGGAACACATTATGTAGGTTAGATAGGGAAGGAGGAAGAGCTATTTGATATGCAACGGGACCAACTCTATTGAGAATCTGAAAGGGACCAATGTATCTAGGACTCAACTTTCTGGTCTTTAAGGATCGACCAATGCCTGTCATTGGGGTTAACCTTAAGAAAACATGATCATTTTCCTCAAATTCGAGAGGTTTTCTTCTTTGATCTGCATAACTCTTTTGACGGCTTTGAGCTATCAATAGTCTTTCCCGGATTTGTTTTATTTTGTCAGAAGTTTCTTGAACCAATTCAGGTCCCAAGAGAGCCCTCTCTCCAACTTCAGTCCAACAGGTGGGAGTTCTGCATTTCCTCCCATACAATGCCTCATATGGGGCCATTCCAATACTAGAATGATAGCTATTGTTATATGCAAATTCAGCCAAAGGTAAGTATCTATCCCATTTCTCACCTTCATCTAAAACACATGCTCTCAACATGTCTTCTAAGGTTTGGATGGTTCTTTCTGTTTGTCCATCTATTTGTGGGTGATAAGCAGTGCTAAAATGTAAACTTGTTCCTAGAGCCTTTTGTAATGCCTTCCAAAAATCTGAGGTAAATCTAGGGTCCCTATCTGATACAATGGAGAGGGGCACACCATGTAATTTTACTATTTCTTGGATGTACAAAGTTGCTAACCTCTCCAAAGTGTTAGTATCTTTGATGGGTAAAAAGTGAGCTGATTTTGTTAGCTGATCTACGATGACCCATATAGCATTGGATCCATTTTGAGTCCTAGGCAATCCCATGATGAAATCCATAGTTATATTATCCTACTTCCATTCGGGAATTTCTAAGGGATGAAGAACTCCTGCTGGTTTTTGATGTTCTATTTTCACTTTTTGACAAGTGAGACATTTAGCTACATATTCAGCTATCTCCCTTTTTAAACCGGGCCACCAATACATTCTCTTGAGGTCTTGGTACATTTTTGTAGCACCAGGATGTATGGTGAATTTTCCTTTGTGGGCTTCTTCCAAGATTTCCTCTCTAAGCTTTTCATTATTGGGGACATAAATCCTTCTTTGATAAAGAAGAAGTCCATCAGGAGACAGTGTGACCTCCCTTTGGTTCTTTAACTTAAGAAGGTCGGTATCATGGTCTTGAGCTTGCTTGATTTTGTTTTTGAAATTGTTAGACATTGTTAAATTGTCTAGTTTAATACTACGACTAGTTAAGCACATGTCCAAACTTAAATCTCTAAACTTTTCTAACAATTGAGACTCATGTACCATCATTTGAGATGCATGCAAGGATTTCCTACTCAAGGCATCTGCAACTGAATTTGCCTTACCAGGGTGGCATTTTAAGTCAAAATCATAATCTTTCAGAAATTCCATCCATCTCCTTTGCCGCATGTTTAATTCTTTTTTATCAAAAAGATATTTAAGACTTTTATGATCTGTGAATACTTCAAATCTGACCCCATACAAATAATGTCTCCAAATTTTCAGGGCAAAAAACCACTGCAGCCAATTCCAAATCATGAGTAGGATAGTTTTCTTCATGTGGTTTTAGTTGTCGGGAAGCATAGGCTACCACCTTTTTATCTTGCATTAAAACACAACCTAAGCCATTTTTAGAGGCGTCGGTGTACACCTCAAAAGCTCCTAAAGGATCAGGGATTTTTAATACAGGAGTAGTGGTTAACCTATTCTTCAATTCTTGAAAACATGACTCACAATCGTGAGTCCAGACAAAGGGCCTTCCTTTTCTAGTCAACCTGGTTAGGGGTAAAACAAGTTGAGAAAATCCTCTGATAAATCTCCTATAATACCCCACTAAACCAAGAAAACTCCTTACTTCTGTTACTGTTTTGGGCTGTTCCCAGTTTAAAACCGCTTCTATCTTACTAGAATCCACGGATACTCCCTCCTGAGAAATAGTATGTCCTAAAAATTTGACTTCCCTCAACCAAAACTCACATTTCTCTAATTTTGCATACAATTGTTTTTCTCTTAACACTTGGAGTACTATCCTAAGATGTTCCTCATGTTCTTGATATGTTTTGGAATAAATGAGTATATCATCTATGAACACCACAACGAATTGGTCTAAGTATGGCCTAAAAATCCGATTCATATAATCCATAAACACTGCAGGAGCATTAGTTAGCCCAAAGGGCATAACTAAATACTCATAATGACCATACCGAGTCCTAAAAGCATTTTTGGAGATATCTTCATCCTTGACTCGGATTTGATGGTACCCTGACCTTAGATCTATTTTAGAGAAAATTGCAGCTCCCCTTAACTAGTCAAGAAGGTCATCTATTCTAGGTAATGGGTATTTGTTTTTAATGGTAACCTTGTTAAGTTGCCTATAGTCTATGCACAACCGCATACTCCCATCCTTTTTCTTTACCAAGAGAACTGGCGTTCCCCAAGGGGACACACTAGGCCTAATGAATCCTTTCTTTAAAAGTTCTTCCACTTGCTTTTTAACTTCACTCAGCTCTATGGGGGACATCCTATAAGGAGCTACAGATATAGGTCCCGTCCCAGGCACCAGATCTATAGAAAACTCAATTTCCCTTTTTGGAGGCAAACTAGGCACGTCCTTGGGAAAGACATCTTCATACTCACAAACTACCAGGATAGCAGTCAATGTAGATTCAACCTCTGAATTTATGGAAAACAGTAAAATGAAAGCTTGATCCCCATTTACAAGGCACTGGTTTACTTGAGCTCCTGTCACAAACATAGAAGAAATTGAAGACTCATCTTTACATTTAGGGAGCATAAAGGTAAGGGACTTGGTGAGACAGTTCATTACAACGTGATGTTTTGACAACCAATCCATACCTAAAATAAGGTCCAACTCTATCAAAGGCAAACAGATAAGATCAATGTGAAAAAGTGTATCTTGATAGTAAACAGGACACTTTAAACATACATCAGAAGTGTAAAGATCGTTTTGTGCAAGAGTAGAGACTCTTAAATCATAAGACAATTGAGAGATGGGAAGTCTAAGCTTTTTCACACATTGATAAGAAATAAAGGAATGAGTTGCTCCAGAATCAAAAAGAATATTAACCATATCATCCATTATCCTACCCATACCTCGTATCAAATTAGAAGACATTGGCACTTTGGCACTAGAGAGAGTAAAAACCCTTCCCTTAGCTTGTGGTCTTTGAGGAAATGCAGCTTTATCTTTCAACTGTGGGCATTGGTTGGAAAAATGCCCCGGTGCTCAACATTTATAACAAACATTTTGCCCCTTCAAGCATGGTCGACCTCCATGGAACTTCCCGCAATTTGCACAATTTTCCTTCTCATTTGGAAGTTGGTTTTGAACTCTCTTCCCTTTACCAACATCTACTTGGTGTCTCGAATTCTTATAGCTTCCCACTTCATCACGTTTTCTCTTCTCAGACTTGTTATGCCTTTCTTGCTTCTCCACTTCCGAAAGAAAAAGGTTCTGTTCAACAATTCTGCATTTATTTACTAAAGTGGAATAATCCCTAAGTTCCATAGCTCCTACTGCACTATGGAATTCAGACCTTAGACCTTGTTCAAATTTAATTGCTTTCCATTCACCCTCTGGATCATGACGCAGATATTGGGAATATTTCGCAAGTTCCTCAAACTTGTCTACATACTCACCCACGGTCATATTACCTTGTTGCAACTGTAGGAATTCTGTTTCTCTTTGCACCCGAACACTATGAGGGAAATACTTATTAAGAAATGTTTGTTTAAAAATTTCCCAAGTTATATTAACTCCTTGAGACTCCAATCCAGTCTTTACTCCATTCCACCAATTTTCAGCCTCTGATTTGAGCATAAAGGTTGCATATCGCACTCTTTGGTCTTCTGGACATTCCATGGCCAACAATATCTTCTCAATTTCCCTTAACCATTCATCTGCGGCAGTAGGATCATATTTCCCTAGGAATTGTGGAGGATCATTCTTCCGAAATTCCGACAATCCAGCATATCCAGGCGCATTATTGACCGGTTGGACACTTACACCAACTTGATTTTGAAGTTGTTGCAACAACTGGTTAGTTAATGCAGCTTGATCTTCGATAGCCTTTGCTATACGTCCAAAACTAGTGGTCATGACATTTGGACGTCCTCGCCTATTGGCTGCCATGCTCTGTACACAATGCAATAACATATTGAGTTGATCAGTCTCAATATCCTATTGTAAAGTATTCAGTATACACAGCATACAAATAAGCACAATATCTCCTACTTGCCCAACCTAGACATGTCATCCTAACCATAGTCCAAATAAGGATAGAACTACTCTGATACCATTAATGTAACACCTCTCTTTTATTACATTAATATACAGTAATTAATCACATTTAATTCCTGTATAGGTATCCAGTACAAAAGAAAACACATTCAGTATATATATATATATTAGTGAATACATATACCTAGTGTTTTCATACAAAGTACTCATTACATAAATAGTAAGCCAAAAGAACGAAACGACTTAAAGCATATGTACATAAGACATGTCTCTGGGCATCTAACTTCTAATACAAAATTACATAAGCAAGTCTATTTCAAAAAAAAGCGACAAGAACATCTTTGAACTTCTACAAGTTAATAGCCCTTTTTAGTCCTTTTTCGTCTCCTGAAATGAAACTGCAGCAGAACCTGAACACACCACTATAATGAGAATAAATCTCAATAAGGAAATCATAACACAAGCAGTAAAGTAAATGGTGCGTGCAGCCGGTAAACCGGAAAATCCCTTCTTTAACTGTACAATAAAATAACTAAATCATTTCCATCCATATAAGGTCTATCAACCATGCAAAAAGAAGAAATACAACTTTCATACTTAATGGATAGTACAACTATCAACTTTAGAGACCTTAAAGAAATCCTTATACATAATTGGTATGTGAGCTCACTACCTAGCAGGGCGTCCCTCTACCTTACCTCATTAACTAAGACATTAATAAATGGACTATATTTGATCAACATGAAGGAAACAATTCAAAATACTCAATTTCTAGTTCAAACATTTTATCAAACACCTTATATGCCATATTTTTTGTTATAACTAACCATAACCCACTTAGGGTTTCCATACATACACATCAACCATACAACTAAATCAAAACCCTCATCTAGTGTTTCAATCTTACATATTATTAAGGAAATTAAAGATAATAAAAAAGAAGGGTTTAGTTGTTATGAGTTCCTTACCTTATAGTTCTTCTTCTTCCCCTAATCTCTCTTAGTTCTTCCTCTTTGATTCCTACTCCACCTCTTGAATCCTTCTATGATAGCTTATCCCCTTTCTCTAACTTTGATTCTTGAAGTTTCAAGGTAGAAAGAGATTTAGGGCACTTTCTTAGGGAATTTTCGCATAAAAAAGGGTGTTCTAGACCTAAAGGGGTGTTTCTCAGCGTCCAACTCGACCAAGAGGGATCCTTTTATATTATTTGACACTCATAATCGATTATTTATGTCTCATAATCGATTATTTAGTGATATAATCGATTATCATTCTCTGATAATCGATTATAGGGTCTCGGTTCCTGATTTTTCAGTTCCAGACAGCTCATAATCGATTATCCACTGGTAATAATCGATTATATCTGTTCTGGTCTTCAGGAAATCATTCTAGAAAGCTCCTAATCGATTATATAACTCCCTGTAATCGATTATATGAATAAAAACAATAAAATAACATCAAAATTGACTATTCAAAGATTTCTATACTCATTATTCCAGGTTGTTAATCAATTTATTCTAACATAAAGAGGGTTTATGTACATAATTCAAAGTTAAATTCATAGAATGCAAGTTTAGAAATATCTGGGTGTTATACTGACCAATTTAGCGACCGAAAATCATTAAATAGCGATCGAAAAATTCGGTCGCTAAAACCCTTTTTTTAGTAGTGTATGTTAATAAATAAGAAAAAGAAACGATAATTTATTAAAATATTATTGAATGTCAGTATAAATTTTTTTATAAGTGTATAGAAACTAAACTCTTTAATATAATATAAATTACTTAAACCTTATGAAATAACCAGTCAACTAATTGTACTTGGGTATGGCCTCTATTGGATAGTTGGGCGTTCAATCATATGAACTTTAGAAAAAAATTTGTGCATCAGCATTAGAGATTTATTCTATAGGCATATAAAACAAAAGATATGAAATTGTGGGGGAGGCCATGGCCTATATAGGCCTCCCCCTCTCTCTGCACCTATATATAATGATATAATTTTTATAATTTTTAATTTTTAATTTAATGATAATGATGTTAATATTTTTTCGCTTATACACTTATATAGATTTTTATGAAAAATATTTATATTATATGATCTTATCTCCATTAGTCAAAATTTCTGAGGTGGGAAAATCAATACCGAAAAAGTTGGCAGCAAACTGAAGATATTACTTCACCACAAAGTCATTGCATAGAGGATAGTCGATGCATAACTTATGAAAGAGGGGAAACTAGGCGACAAAAGCGCCTGGTTCTAGGTTCGACTGTTAACATCCAGTGGAATTTGAAAGTCAACAAGTGTTATTTGAATACCATATTAAAAATGGAATAAAGTCAATAAGTGGGATTGAATACCAAATTAAAAATGGAGCAAGAACAGACGGGAAGTTCCTAAGATTAATATTAAACAACCCAGTGAAGTGAACCACCCAGTATGATCACATTATACTCCCTTGGTCCTATATATAAGAGACAAAATCCTAAAATATACAGACCAAAGAAATATATTGAAATAAGCTATTTATAATTAATGTTCATATAAATTTATAAATTTAACCCTTCAATAATTAATGAACAAACCTACTTGTATTGAAAGTTGCACTGTCTCGTAAATATAAACCCTATTATAAATAAGGATAAAATTGGAAATGAGTATTTAATATTTATCAAAATACATGCATATCTCTTATATGAGACAATGCAACTTTCAATACAAGTAGGTTTGTTCATTAATTATTGAAGGGTTAAATTTGTAAATTTATATGAACATTAATTACAAATAACTTATTTCAATGCATTTCCTTGGTCTCTGTATTTTAGGGTTTTGCCTCTTATATATAGGACCAGAGGGAATATTATTTATTTTTAAATCTGATCGAAGGTTCCAGACTGGCGGCTAACAATCTAACTTAACGTAATAAAATTAACTTAATAATTCAGCTATGACAGCTTATATGGCAGCATATATACCGGATCTGTAACATATATAACATGACAGCTTATCGTTTTTCAACAAAGAGGAAAGGACAATCTTGTCTTGGATCAAAGTCACGGGAAGTGGGTTTCTTTTGTTTCATAAAACTGTAGTCCTTACTGAAACTGAAGGTGTATAGTCACTAATCTAAATGAGTTCTGTGCTCCTTGCATCTTTTCCTGGAGCTTCTTCCGTTCCCACTGGTATGTATGTCTGCTTAACTGCTTTTACATTAAGGGTGTGTTTGTTATGCGAGAAAGAGGGAAGAGAGAGATGTCAAGGAGAGAAACAGCAGAGAAAATATGAACTTTGCGTGTTTGGTGGTGCATCATAGAGTTAGGGAAGAGAGAGTAAAATACCATGGGTCCCACACTCTTTTTCTTCTTCTCAATTCTACGAAGAAAGAGAAGCGACTTGGTCTACTATTCTATCTTTCCTTTACTATCCTTCTTTATGTTAGCCCTTCTCTCTCCAAAAATTAAGTTAATTAAATTAATCAATAAATTAATTAATTATCTTAAATCATTTAAAATATTAGTTAATAAAATTAATAAAAAATTAAATTAATTAGTTTAATAAATTAATTGATTTAATTTAAATAAAAAAAATTAATTTTGATGGGAGATTTTTTTGATTTAGGGGCATTATAGTACTTTAAAAAATAATCAACACTTCTTTCTTCTCTATTTCTTTCATCTTTCTCTTGTATCAAACAATGGAAATCTACTCTCTTTCTCACCTCTTTCTTTCTTCTCATACTCTTTCTCACATCTTTCTCTCTTCTGACTTTCTTTTCACAACCAAACAAAGCCTAAGTGACTCGCCAATTTGTTTCTGCTTCTTGAATCATGCAATATGCTTAGATCCAGCAATTGACTGGCTGCACCAAAATTGAAAGACAACCAAAAGGGTTGTCTTCATACTAGTGTAAGAATTACATTCCTGATCAGAAAATAATAAGAAATTCTTAATTGCTCATAAAAGATTTGGAACTGAGTTAGAACTTCCCAAAAGTACTTCCAACATGAAGCTACCCATTGTACCTTGAGTTTCAAAAGTGCTTTTACTCTTTCCCACCTCAATTCCAAACATGCACTAAGTAGTTTGTTTGAAATTTCAAAGTACCTTTCTTACCATCATATTATCAGAACACTAATGATATTTGAACACCCATTTGAGACATCTTTTCTGGACATCCTAGACCAATGACAATGTGTAAATAGACACAATGACAATTGTGTAAATATAAGTGCACTATTAACACACACATTCTTGGGTGTCCATCTTGTGTGTCCATTTTGGATGTTCATATAACACACCTCTTATCAGAAATGCTATTATTAGGATATTATTTTTGATTAGTGAAAGATATCTTTAATTTGTATATAGAGTTTATATTTTCTAATTTCATTGAAATAATCTTTTTTACTGAAAATTCATAGAAATAATTTAAAACTTTACTTGGTTGATATTGTATATCTTGAGAATATATATATGTCATAATTCATAAAATACCTGTAATTTAAATATATATTTTTTCAATATACAATTGATACAAATAGAATAATAATATAAAAATGAAGATGATTATTCTACCTGTACTATAAAATAAATGTTTCTGTAGTATTTATGTATAAATAAATATTATATTATTCCTCTCATATACTGTATATTGTAACTTCATACATTATATTATATAACGTAATATAAGCAGATGTGATGAAACCAACAAGTCGTCTAATAATTTGTTAGATAAAAATAGTTGATAAGTTATCTTATTTTATAATTGATAAGCTAAATTTCAAGTGAAAGTTTATAACTAATAACTGTAAAGTTATTTGTTAGAATTTAGAGTGTTTGACAAAATTAGTTGTTCAACTAACTTATAAATGTAAAAAGGACATATTTATAGCATTTTTATATTTTTTAAAATTCTAATTAGAGCCTCATAATAACAATATTAATCTTTTAACTTTATTTATTTTTAAATATTTTTATTGAATAGCATAAATCAAATGACATGTTCATATGTTTTTTTAATATAATTTTATTTTATTAGGTAACGGTGGGGTAAAGTAGGAATTTCATTAAAAATGAAAGAGTTATAAGCAAAATAAAATAGTTTATGAACAAAAGTTATAAGCTTTAAAGATAAGCTTGTTTACCAAATATATCTATACTTTGGTCAAAAAAATTTATAACCTAATTGAATAAGCTATATGCTAACTAATTGGACTTGCTAAACATAGCACAAATCGTGAGCAAAAAGTGGGGGAAAAGGCAACCAGTTTTTAGTATTTTTTAAATCATTTTTATTCGCATAATGTAATATTCCTAACTCTCGTGAAAATAAAGCCCTCATAAAATATATATATAAAAAAAACATTTTCCTCTAAATATTGTCATTATTTTATAACATTCTTCTAAAATTTATACCAAAGGTAAAATATGTTATTTTCAAGTCTTGATTTTCAAGAATACTTTTTCAAAGTTTAAATAAGAGTTTATTTTTTATATTTGCCAATGTTAAGTTTTTATATTGTCAATCAATTACAAATCATTGTATATATGACTTTTAAGGTATCGTTTTTTATGTATTAGTCTATATCAGAAATTAACCTAGAGCCGCCGATCTCTCTCAACCTTCCCTCTACTCATCTTTTCCTTCTTCCTCATCCACTGGAAGGGGGTGGTTTTGGCCAATCTTTTGTCCTGAGATCACCTTTCTACATCGTTTTTTTCTCTCCTTTTATCTAAATAAGTAGTTGCTCCACATAGATCTGGTTTTTCTTTCGTGTTTTTCATTGTTTACGTTGTCTGCATGCGGCGGTGTTTTGTTCGTCATCTTGTTGCGGCGGAGTTTGGTTTCCCGTCTTGTTGCGGTGTTCGTTTGGTTTAGATTGACAGATCAGCTTCGATCCATTACAGATTCAATCAAGACTTGGGCGTCAACGTTATAGATCCGGAGGCATGGGTATTCCTGTCACTTTGATTTTGTCACATTTGTAGGCATTTTGCCATGTTATGCTATTAACCTGGGTGCTGTGAGTTTGTTCGCAAATTCATTCTTTTCGGTTTTTAGCGATGTTGAATTTGTGTTGTTTTCGATGTATTTTACCAATTTGAATGAAAAAGCTAATGAAAGTTCTGCCTAATACAAAGTACAAGATTCAAGTACCAATTCAGAAAAGAGAAATATATGACTTTTAAATTAGTTATAATAAGATTCAAACCTTTTTAATAATGTGGTAATTTATGAATGATCAATACTAGAAAAATCTATATACACACAGCATATCAATTAAATCCTTAAAATAAACACTAGCATAAGTTAATGATATAATTACAAAATTCTCTCCATGTATTTATTTTCTGCGAAGATTCATGAGATGAAAATATGGGAACAAAAATTTTAACACTTAACTTTTTTGTAAATATCATGTAAAAAAAACTTTTTTGCAGATAAAAAACATCTAAACTTTTTAATTTTTTTATACAAAGTTTTTTATTAAATTTCAATTAAGCATGTTTGTAGGTTTTTATTATTATTATTCATCTAATATATTTGAAATTCCTGGATATTTGTTAAATTTTTTCATGACATTTGCTTGATAAAATGAAGAGCCATTGGCAGGTGGAAGTTGCTTGATGAGTAAACAATATGCCAAGAATTATTATGCAAGTATGTCAGCTATACTCCTCTTCTCTTTCACTCTTTTTTATTCTTTACTAGATCTTGTACCTTTGCGTTGCACGGGGCTGTTATACATCTCTACACTAACTCGCGGTTGGCTAGTTATTTTTTTATATTGTTCATCAAATTAAAATTAATATTTTTTTAGCTATTTGAATGAAAAATTATTGATTTGGTTTTATGTGTTTTGGACTTTTAAATATGTTTTTATGTTTAGTAACTTGGTTAGATAGTATAGATCCTTATATTATAGGTGGGATCGAATTCGATGATCGGTATTTTTTTTTAGAATTTTTAAGCAGCTTGCACCATACCAATTATGGAAATAATGAAGACCATGATTTATATTAGGAAATGAAAAATTATTGAAATTGTGTTATTTGTTTTGGACTTGTAAATATGTTTTTATGTTGAGTAACTTGGCTAGATAGTAGAGATCCTTATATTATAGGTGGTATCAAATTCGATGAATTGTAAATTTTATTTAAATTTTTATGCAGCTTGCACCATACCAATTTTGGAAATAATAATGACAATGATTTAGATTAGAAAATGAGAAAAGAAAGAAAACATTTTTTCACTGTATGATATAACCAATTAAAATTATAATATATTTATGGCTTTTCAGTCATCCAAAACCACAAGTCACTGCAGAAAACAAAAATAATAATAATACAGAGAATAAATTAGACTACATCAACCATATAGTTTGTTTAATTTTGTTGCATATACTCTGAGAGTCTATTATCATATTAACATAATTATATAACATACTTCCAATGATGAGAAGTTTTTGTCATTATTTTAAGAAATGTATGGTATCAACCTGCTGCTCAGTTTGAGCATCATAATGATTGGCCCACTTTGGTCACTGCATAATTTATTTGTTAATTTTAGAAATAGTTTATGTTTGATAGTTAAAAACATAAATTAGAAAGAGATTGTATAAATAGCTAAAGTTAATGTCTGTATGGAACCTATATAAATTCTCTTGGGGCATAAAAATCAAACAGAAAGGTCAATGTAAATATAAGTTTACAGACCTTCTTCATTTTTTCACTAATGGACTCATTTGTATGTTTTATAAATTTTATCCAACCAAGGGAATGGAGTCGTAAACACAATAGATTAAGTATGAGTTACCTATTTTGAATTCTGAAAAACCTCTTTGTAAACCACATTAGAAGTGATGTTGGAGACTTGATCTTCCTCATCACATATTAGTAACTTTAATCCATGACGTGATGTTACCCTTGAAATGGCAACAAATAACTGTCCATGTGAAAACACAAGCTGGGGAAGATAGATACCCACATGCCGATCGAAGAGATTGTCCTTGACTTTTATTTATGGTCATTACAAAAGAGAGAGAGCAATAGGAAATTGCTTTCGCTGAAACTTGAAAGGAATTCTTCTATAGGATGGGGTCAATGAAAATCTAGAGATATACACTTTGAGGCCAATTTTTAAACACAATTGTTTACAACATAAGAATGCTACAATATATAGTTTCCTATAAAATCTTTAAAATTAATTTTAAACTGTCTAATAATTTTGAAAAATTATATTGTTTAAGCGATGTTTTTAATAAAAGGGTAGTCAAGATTACTTCAATATATTGGTGTAATGGCAAATTATATTTTTATCAATCCATCAAACACATTCATGATCAACACCATTCGCACTTTGAAATATAAATTATGAAATTTAACATTCTTTGAATTGAAATGTGTCCAAATGGCAAAATAAATTTTGCCAAAAAACCATCATTAAAAACAAACTAAAAACCTTATGAAATCAGACTCCAAATTTCATATTTTAACTATATTATTCAATCAAGTGGCTCCTTTTTAACCTCTAAAAGTTTCTGAATCTTGATGCTTGAGGACTGACCTACATATCCACCATCTTTTTCATAACACTCTATGTTATCAGCACATCTCTTTCCAGATGTCTTACTGGTAGGAGTTTGTCACATACCATCTTCTTGCACATTGGCATTATAAAATTGATTAAGAGTAAATTCCAATACAAAATTCCTTTCTTTCCAAAATAGTGTTTAGTTAGTATAAAAAAATTACCACAACAATTGTCTCTTGCTAATACAGATAGTCATTAACAGTAGAGTCTCCTTCCTTAGTATGAAGCTACACAAAATAATTTGGTAACATCAATAACACTAAATGTATTACAAACACATGTTTCAATACTAATATTGCGTAAATGACTACCTTCATATTTTGTAGAATTAGTGGTCCTTAAATTTGCATTGTCATCTTCATCACAATCCTACATTTTTTGAATGATGTTCTTAGTTAGAGGAGATTATATTATATAAACACCAATTGGAAAACTAACTCATAAATTAACCTTAATGGAAGGTTGCTTCTTAAATTCCTCAATCAAGTCCTTGGCATCCGTCATCCTTTTTATTGTATAACCTTACCATTTTTGTTCAATGTTTCCTTCCTTGATCTCAACTTTGAATAGCATCTCTTTTTCTGATATGGAGTCAAATTCTTTCAGATAATTTCCAGTAAGATTGCCCTGTATAATGAAAGTACAATTGAAATAGATAAAATTAGATAAAATATAATAGCATCAACTTCAATTATGCCCCATATGTGGGGGCTTTGTTTTATTTTTCATATGGGATCAGTCATAGAATATATGAAGGTATTATGAGTGCATGCACATTATTTTTTTTCTTTGGGTCCTTGACCAGGAGTATACCCCGCCGGAAGCGGGGACTAATCTCCTGCTGGGGAATGAATGGCACCTGAAGGCGGGAAATCGCCTCCCAGCGGAAATTCGCTCCATATGTAAGAGCTGGGATTCGAACCCCAGCCACTTGGTTAAGGGGCACAAGTCCACCATCACTTGTGTCAACCTCAATTAAGATGTAGCAGTTTAATAACTTTGATAGCTATTGAAGATTAGGAGAAAAAAAACTCATTGACAGATTTACCCCTAAAAACTTATTGATACCCCTAAAAAAAAAACCCCTTGATCCAAATGATTTTATAGATATACCTCTGTCACCACTTTCCTTTTAATAATAAAGATAATATAATATAATAACTTAATGAGCATCTCATTCTTAAATAATATATTTACATATATGTTCCTAGCACACATAAGGATGAGGTTATAAAATCATAGTAATAATATGCAGAATTTATAAGGTGGCTAATTATAATTTAATGATAATAAGTCTAACTATAAGTTAACGATAATAATTATAAAAGTAATTAAATTACATTTCGCCACCTTAAAGTTTATTGAAATAATAAAAAATTTCAAGCTTTATCATTAGTTACTTAAACATATTTACAAAAAGTTATTTAATGTTTACATAAAAAAAGTTAAAGATTAATCTTATGTTTTCTTGTTTATAAAATAAAATCACATTTTTAATTTAAAAATAAAATATATAATTTGAAAATCTTATAAAAAGAAATATTATTCATTTAAGTGCTTATTTTTTCAGTCCATATATATATATATATATTAAAAGGTGCATGTTGCTAAAATGCTCCTTCCAAAAAACTAGTGGGTCTATTATAGCATTCCCCATATATATATATATATATATATATAATTCAAAAATATATATTTTTTATTAAATAATTTAACAAATAATCGACATATGTATCAATTATGTGAAAAAATGATTTTTTGTCATTATATTCTTGTTTTTCTAGTCATTTAGCTCAACAACTTCTAAAAATATATTATTGATAAATATGGCAAAAATGTTGTTTATTTGAGTATAAGATTGAATATAAATTTGTCAAATTATGATATACAAATTAAATAAGTATAATCTTCTAAATATGTTAAATAATTTTATATATGATTAATATATATTTATTTTAATCCAAAAATTATTAACATATATTATGTTCGTAATGTAACAAATACATATTTATTTCAATTCTTGTACTCCAATATAGCTATTTAAATGATATTTTTACTACTTAAATAGGTGTGACTCAGTTGGTTGCGTAGGCTGAGTTTTTTATTTGTCCTCGATCAGGAGTATCCCCCCTCCCTGCGAAAATTCGCTCCATATGTAAGAGCTGGGTTTCGAACCCCAGCCACTTGGTTAAGGGACACAAGTCCACCACCACTTGTGCTAACCTCCGTTGGTTGTGCAGACTGAGTTTGTGGGACAAGACCTGAGTTCGAATCTCACATAACACATTTTTTGGAGGGGCGAAGAACCTTAACTGTGACTAAGTTCCTGAGCGGAGATTAATCTCATAGCGGGTCCAAAGGATCTAAGCTTGTGAGGTGCTCCATAAGTCCATTGGGGAGTCAAAGGCCCTAATTACAATGTGTTTCAAACCAAAAATGATATTTTTATTATCTTTTAACAATAATTATTATTACAGTAAATCATATATTCTCTAGATAGAATAATTGAAATCATAAAATATGTTTAGAAGTTGTTGAACTAAATGACTCAAAAAGAGAAAATAAAAAAATTTTAAAAAAAGAAACATGATTATAATTAAAAAAAATACTTTTTTGCATAACAAATACACGTTTGATATTCATCATTTATTAGTGTGTATTAAAAAAAAAATCTATTTGAGCAAATAACTATATATAATGATTAAAAAAAAAGTAAATACTTAAATGAGTATATCCCTTTTTATAAGATTTTTCAAATTAAAGAACTAACTTTATTTTGTAAAAAACAAACTTCAAGATTAGTCTTTATTTTTTAAAAAAGGATAAATATCAAATAACTAATTTTAAATATTTTTTTATGACTTGACGGTGTTAAACTAATAGTTAGTCAACACAAAAAATTGGATAAGGTGTAACTCATGATTTTGTTTGTGATTTATCATTATTTTGATAAATTTCAAGAAAGTGGAGAGTAATTTACTCTCATCAGAAATATATGTGGTAATATGCATTTGGTCCCGGCAACCCTTAGTTAAGAGCTTGTTTTTAGTTATCTCACCACCCTTTCCTTTCCCCACAACTCCTATTTCTTCTCCAAAGCTCCATATTTTTTCTACCTCTAAATGACAATTCTTTAGCTAGTACTTTTTTTTTTATCACTATCATTAAGTAAGAGTAATGATACTTGGACACAAAAATGGTGTCAAACATCATATAAAAATACTCTCCAACACTTATTTATTGTTTTCTTCTCTCTCATCATGTATTTCATCACTCTCAAAACATCCCATCAACTATACGGTGTCCATACATGATGTAAAAATTTGTGTTCAAATATCATTATTGTTAATTAAAGACTCACCTGATATTGTGCCCTGGAGAAAGTTTTGGGTAGGCACAAACCCAACACCTTATACTAGGGCATACCCAATTGTAAAATGACAACACTCTGAATTTAATATATTTATTTTAAAATAAAAAAAGGAAAAACTCATTACTTCTACCTAGGGCTGGACAAAAACCCGATTCTGACCTGAACCCGATATACACGAAAGTGAAAAAATGAAAGCGGGCGGTTCGTTACGGGTCGTCGGTTAGAAAAATATAGTGGAGGGCGATTGACAGCGGTCGGACTCGGTTCCGGAAATTTCAAACCGTCGGTGACCGATCCCGACCAACGTAGGAGAAAATGAGGGAGAGATGATGGGAGGAAGGGGCCTGTGTAATGGCTTGGGGTGAGAGATTGACGACGCGAGCATTGTTGCGGTGGGAGTGAGCCGCGTGACAGTGTTGAGTAGTGGAGATGGAGACTGAGAGGGCTGAGGGCAGTGCAACGAGAATCAAAGATGGAGGCTAAGAGTGTTGATGCAGCCGTAGTCTTGAGAGAGAGAAACAAATAAGGTAAAGGTAATGTTTTTAGGGTTTTTTAGGTTTTAGGAAAAAAAAATAGTAGAAAAAATTAAGCCCAAAAATGAAATGGGCCAAAATAATTATGCACTGAGCGGCCCAGACTTATTGTCTCACTTGCTACTTGCTTGTACTTAGTACTTACCTGCATTAATTAGAAGACCCTATTGTACTGTGTAACATTGAAAAAAAAAAACCCCAGTTTAACAAATACTGAGCTCAAAAAGCACACGGCCCATACTCTGTCTCAATTGTAACTTACCCAGTTTCACCACATCAATATTTGTTTGCAAACCCTAGTTTAAGAAGTATTGTGCCGCCGTCGGTCTGCACCTTGGTTCCCATCACTCGTCTTCTTCTCACAGCGAACAACCTGTGTCTTTCTCTTTCTCATGACTGATGGTGGTGGCGGTAGTGGATGTACGGTGGTTTCATATAGAACTGAAGGTGCAGTGTAAGGGCCACAACTTAGGATGCATTAGGCCACAACTTCCCGGCAACCTTTATTTAAGAGCTTGTTTTTGGTTATCTCACTGCCCTTTCCTTTCCCCACAACTCCTATTTCTTCTCCAAAGCTCCATATTTTTTTCTACCTCTAAATGACAATTCTTTAGCTAGTACTTTATTTTGATCATTATCATTAATTAAGAGTAATGATATTTGGACATAAAAATGGTTTCCAACACCGTATAAAAATACTCTCCAAGTCTTATTTATTGTTTTCTTCGCTCTCATCATATATTTCATCACTCCCAAAACACCCCATCAACTATTTGGTGTCCATACATTATGTAAAATTTTGTGTTCAAATATCATTATTGTTAATTAAAGACTCACCTGATATTGTGCCCTGGAGAAATTTTTGGGTAAACACAAACCCAACACCTTATAATTAGGCAAACCCAATTGTAAAATGACAACACATCAGAATTTAAATTATTGATTTTAAAATAAAAAAAAGGAAAAACTCATTACTTCTACCTAGGGCTGGACAAAAACCCGATTCTGACCTGAACTCGATATACCCAAAAGTGAAAAAAGGAGAGTGACCAATTCGTTACGGGTCGTCAGTTCGAAAAATAGAGTGGAGGGCGGTTGATGGCAGTCGGGCTCGGTTCCGAAAATTTCAAACCGTCAGTGATCGAACCCAACCGACGTAGGAGAAAATGAGGTAGAGATGAGGAGAGGAATATGCCTGTATCATGGCCTGGGGTGAGAGATTAACGGTGCGAGTAGTGTTGCGGTGGGCATGAGCCGCGTGACAGTGTCTAGCAATGGAGATGGAGACTGAGGGGCTGAGGGCTGAAGGCAGCTGCAAAGAGAAACAAAGATGGAGGCTGAGAGTGTATATGGCAGCCGCAGTCTTGAGAGATAGAAATAGAGAAGGTAAAGGTAATGTTTTTAGGGTCTTTTAGGTTTTAGGAAAAAAATAGTTGAAAAAAATAGTAGAAAAAATTAAGCCCAAAAATGAAATGGGCCAAAATAATTATGCACTGAGCGGCCCAGACTTATTATCTCACTTGCTAGTTGCTACTACTTAGTACTTACATACGTTAATTACAAGACCCTAGTGTACTGTGTAACATTGATAAAAAAAACCCTAGTGTAACAAATATTGAGGCCAAAACGCACGCGGCCCATACTCTGTCTCAATTGTTACTTACCCGGTTTCACCACATCAATATTTGTTTGCAAACCCTAGTTTAAGAAGTATTGTGCCGCCGCCGCTCTGCACCCTAGTTCCCATCACTCGAATTCTTCTCATAGCGAACAACCTGTATATTTCTCTTTCCGATCGAACCCGACCGTTGTCCAGCCCTACTTCTACCCACCCAAAAGGTTCTCTCTCCTCGTTACTCACCCACCTTCAACCTCCATTGTTTCCACTTTCAAAGCCAGTAAAATCCAAGTATATAGAATCCATTCGCAGCAACATATGTAAAGCACAAAATTGAGAACAATGGAGTAAGCAACCTGAAAATGTCATACAACATGGTTGACTACTTTCCATTTGCGAGAGACGAATTATTGAAATTTCTACCTTTTGCCAATAGCAAAAGCGACAATGGTGGAGTGATTCCTAGTGAAGGAGTATCTTTTGTCGGCTTTGAGATTCCAGGCTTCCCTCTCCGATAAATTGCAGAGTAGTCCTTTGACCCATTTGTCAAAAAAATTTTGACATAGAGTTGAACATAGTAAAATAAGAAATTGAAAGATTTTGTTGAAATTGTTCCGATGGAGAACAGAACCTGTGATTAGCTTTTCAGGAAATTTCTGAGACGAGGCGGTACTTGTGATATTTCGGCTTGGGACGCATTTTATTTGGCAATTTTCTGGATGTTAAATACCATTGGATGGGTTACTTTTTATTGGCAATGGAAGCACATTACACTATGGTAGGGTAATGTTTCACAGTTTAATGAATCTTCTACCTATTTGATGGGATGGTTACGAGATTATCTATGGTTAAATTCCATCCTTGTCTTTCCCTTTTCTTCACACTCTTTATTTCGCTTCAATCTCAGTTCGTGTTTCGATTCGCATGCTTCTTTCTTCCCAATCTTCGATCTTCAATAGCACAATAGTACAACCACGTAACCCTAACTCGTCGTCATTCAACTCACTGGTTTCAACTCACCAATGATCATGGAACTCTCCGATTGTAGTTCAGGCATGACTACAGCCGCAACAACCCTCTGTCGTCACCACCACAGTCGCAGCAGCAAGACTCCCACTCCGGTCTCGGAATCGACCTCTAACAAGACACTGTCTGCAACACATAATCTCAAAAACGATGGAGGTTGACATACATAAATAGTATGGAGTATGGGTTGCTCTACAGGGTTTCAAGGTGGGAAACAATGGAGGTTGAAGGTGGGAGAGGAATGAGGAGAGAGAAACCTACTGGGTGGGAGAGAAGAAATGTGTTTTTTTATTCTAAAACAAATAAATAAATTTTTGATGTGCTGTCAATTTTTGGTTGAAACGCACCGTAATTATGGCCTTGGCTCCTCATTGGATCCATGAAGTATTCCACAAGCTTAGATTCTTTGGTCCAATTTTCTAAGATGTGTTCTGTGGGATTCGAAACCAAATCCTCCCCACAAGCTCAGCCTGCATAATCAATTGAGCCACACCCATTTGAATATCTGGAAAGGATGTGCTATGTTCATTTGTCCTTGCTTCTACCATCTCCATATTCTTTTATTTCAATCATGTGTTCTTTCGCATTTTTTCTATTTTGTCCCCAGCCCCTTGGCTTTCTCTTGTTCCTTTTCAGTGTTGGTTGACTTTTGCACTTTTCCTTTTCTTTTTAGGTTCCCTCCCAAAAATACTCTCAAATTCTCTTGTATGAGGATTATTTGCTTCCCTAACATCTCCCTTCAACTAATTCCTTGTCATCCTTGTTTACAATAAAATCGATTCCGTTGCAGTTATTCAAACATATTTATAACCTAGTTAAATAAGTTATAAGTTAGCTTCTAGAGCCAATATTTCTTTTCCAAATCCATATTCTCTTCTTGCCTCTTTTCCCACACCTCTGTTTCTTAATTTCCATTCTAAATAAAAACAAAGAGAGATCTTTGCTCACTTGGACAACCTCTCACTTATGCATATATTTTCCCTCTTCTAAAATTTTTGATTTGTTTTTCTTCTCTGCCCCCTGTGTTCTTGTTTTCCCCCTTTTCAAACTTTGGCATGCTTCTTCCCAAACCAAAATCGTCTCCATCTACGATCCTTTTTTATCTACAAAAAAAAAACTCTTTGCTTACCCTTCCAAATCTTATAAGTTGCTTCCATAGATCACTGGCTTTCCATGCGTTTGGAAAATTTGTAAAGTAGTGATTCGATAATTGAAAAGACACACACACACACACACACACACACACACACATATATATATATATTATATGGTAAATTCATTGAACGGGAAGGATTTCAATTTTTAAAAAATATGGCAGAGCCAAAAGAGAAGAATCAGTTGAGAGAAAATCTAAAATGCGGAATTGATAGAATGAGAAAAGTGGTTTACATTGAGTAGGATGCACCTTATATATTATAACAAGCTAACTAATCGTGACCAATATGCAACTATCTCTAATAGCCCTACAAGTTGGAAGTGCGGATTAGTATTCATAGCTTGGAATGACCGGTACAAGCGCACCTAAATGAACTACAGTGCAACCGAAATACAATGCAACTAAATAATGGAAAGTACAAAAACAAAAATACAAGTCGTAATCACATCGGTTAAACAAGAAAATTTGAAAATGAAAGTGGCAATGGTTGAAGTGCATGGCTCCTAGAAGTGTTCCTCCTTCTTTTGGGTTCCCTTGATCTTCATCTAACATCTCCATGACACCCTTTCCACAAAATTCATGAAACCCCAGTTTTGGAGCAATCTTCAAATGCCAAACTAGGCAAAGCTTCACCATCAAGTAGAAGCTACAACTCAAGGCTTGACCACTTGACAAAAATAATGAGTCACAATGCTTACTCCAATCCTTCTTTCTGAGACCAACTATTATGCGAACTCCAATCCTTCTTTCTGAGACCATGAAAGCCCTAAAACAATTTCAACTTCACCAAAACCAACAACAAGAACCAAATCTCCATAGGCAAGAATGAACATCTAATTTTGCATCACAAGCCAAACATATACCAAATGCAAAACAAAAATCCATTTCCGTTCTCACCACACTGTCACAGCAGAGCAGAAACAAAACATCAAGAAAAGAAACACCAAGAACAGGATCTAGACCATCAAACGATTTGAATCACCATAGCAATCGAGCGATAAATCAGCAGCGGTGGAGAATGCCATTTTCAGCCTCCAAGAATAGAAGCGGAAGGGATACAAAACCAGTGGTCTTGCAAATGGCAAGTATGAATTTGTAAAAGTCTTGTCAACTCTCAGCTTATTCGTCAGAGAATCAGACATTCAAAAAAGAAAACCTTTGTTTTGAATTGAAACATGGCCTTGCTTCTTTGTCCAAACAAATTGATTATCTAATTTCATTGAAAATCAAGATTCACACAAAGTTTAAGGTGATACCCAAGATCTGAATAGCTAAACTAAGCTTAAAATCGTAAATCAAGAAGTGGGTTGTCTTTAAAAAATGACATTTTTGGCAATAGAGGATGCATAGACAAGAATTGAACAAAGGGTTTAAGGAAATTGAAGTGAGAGAGTACCTAGAAACGGAAATGGAAGCATAATACAACATTGGAAATGGACACTAGAAGAGACGAGCTTCCATGGCGGATGCAATGTAAGGGATTTGTGAGAGCCATGTGAATCTGTGAACTGCATAATTCTGTGTCCATTTTTACAGTAACATTGGAAGGGGAAGAAAATGATAGAATGTGAACAGAAAAAGAAATTCCAGGAACTCAACAGAGGACCCTAAACAACTCGACGGTAGAACAAAAGCTGAAGAAAATTTGTCAAGAAACAAAGCATCCAAAGTGTAGACTAATAGTAATATCAGAAAAGAAAAGTGTTTTCGGATTTTCTCAAGTAAATGAATAAGAATGAAAATGAGTAAACTAAGGGAAAAGACAAAATGATTCCTGGAAATCTAAGCTGGAAAAGGAAAAAAAAAACAGAGCTGAAACCAAGCAACAAGAACACGGAGATCCCAATCGCAAAGAAAATGTGGAGAAAATGAAGCATGGAGCAACCAGACCACAGAAATATCGTACTAGGACAACAAGAACTGGAAAGAAAATGAGCTTGAAATTTCTTCGGGAAAGTGGCAAGAGAGAGAAAAAGAAAACGAAAGAAATGAAGAGTGCAAGAGAAGTTTATCCTCATGGGGGATACCATGAGAGCTCTGATACCATGTTGAAAAACATGACAGAGTCCAATAAAGAGAGAAAATATGAAATGTGGAATTGATAGAATGAGAAAAGTGGTTTCCAATGAATAGGATGCACGTTTTATAAGTTATATATATATATATATATATATATATATATATATATATATATATATATAAATAGAGAGAGAGAGGGAAGCTAACTAATCCTAAACAACTTGCAACTTTCTCAAACAATCTCCAACTAAATGAGATTTTTCAAGCATTATTATTAATAATGCTTGAAAAATCTTGCATACAAAAATCTAGTATAGTTCTCTTAAAATGCTTAATTACATGAAATTTCTAGTGTCTCACATTATTTGTTTTTGATAATTATAAAATTCATTAATAATTAAGGTCTAACTCAAGCATCACATTGAAAACTCTCCCCACCTTCTAGGAAGGGTTGAAGAGTATCACCCTATCATATGCTCAAAGTTAGACAGAAATATTACATCAGAGTTCAAAATAATAAATCAAAACAGAACTCCCATACACATAGCTCCTAAAACACCCAACACAAGTACAACACCACCCTAACCAAAGCTAGCATCAGGAAAATCCCCCATAACAGTCAAATGTACACCATTTCCTGTCAAGTACCCTACAAGACCTCAAACATTTACTTAATCACAGGGACCCTTATTCATGCACTACTCCCATGCTGCTTGGCCATCTTTAAACAAAATCTTCCTGCCACCCGATCCTGCTATGCTCAGGAAATGAAGCTGATCTTGTATAACATCAGAGCTTTAGAGCCAGAAGGTAAAATGAGTGAACATTATGTCTCCAGCTTCTACTCCCCTTTGGTCCTGTCTGCCAGCATTTTTAACATTCATCACCTCTTTACAATCCTCATCAACCCAGCATTAATCACAACAAAGACACACTATTTTATCAATCTATTTATAATATATTAAAATTCACCCTAAACATAATCATGCGACACATTAGCCCTCCTAATCCCACCTAAGTCAAATTCTTCCACGTATGCTAATCACCATACGTGGCTCTCTGTCTTGCAATTCTTTGCACTCTCTTTTAGAAAGAACCCACAATCCCACCCCCACCAGATACGTAACACCCTAACAAACACCCCATAACAAAAAACACATTTGGGAATTGTCGCCACAGAAACGTCGGCAATGGAACAAATGGCGGCGTCCACGGAGAAGCAGCTGAAGACCCATCAAGGAAATACGTCCACCACGAAATCCATCTTTCAAAGGCGCCGTCGCGAGGCAAGGAGCGAAATGCAACGACACAAATTTCGGCGTCTAGGTAGAAGCGCCCACCGCGAAATCCATTTTTCCGTGGCGCCGTTGCGAGCGAAGCCGCGAAATCCATCTTTCCGTGGCGCCGTCCAGGGAGAACAAAAACAACAAGGTAGAAGAACGTCCAGGTAGAAGCGCCCATCGTGAAATCCATCTGGTGCATGGCGGACTCACAGACGTTATATCCCCTGCTTGGTTGCCATGGTCATTCAGGAAGGAACAATGGACACTCATAGTGCACATTGTCATCCCCTGCTTCATTGCCATCGCTGTCGCCGTCATCGTAGTTGTCGTCGCCTACGCCTTCAGGAACGATCAGAGGACACTTATAGCGCAATATCCTCGGCTTCATTGTCGTCGTTGTCGCCATCATCATCGTCATCGAGCACCGTGAGTATTGTTCTGTAATTTTATTCCCTTTTGTTCCTTTTGATGTATGTTTGATTGTGTAATTTGCGTGCTCACATACCACGTGTTTGATGAAAAACTTGAATTGATTTGGATTTTATCTGCACTGTTGAGTGCTATAGCATATGTGGTGTTGTGAATTACTATATTGTCTCTCCTTGCTTAGCCCTAATAGCAAGCATCCAGAATTTCTCTGAAGCTGCTGGAATTTCATTTTGTTTTTCATCTCATTTATTTTAGTCCCTCTGGCTACAAATTTTAGAGAAACAACCTCAGTAGGCAAATAAGCTAGCCTTAAGAAGAGCAGTAATACTTCTCAAACAACGTATGAGGTTAGTCATCTTCTTGATCCAGTTTCACCTCACTATTCTATCCAGATACTAAAGGCATTTATGGTTTTGGTTATTTAAAAAAATAAAAAAAATATTTGAATTGATCTCACATGTTCTATATAGATTTTATCTGATATGTTTCGTCATATCACGTGTATCAAGATAGCTTTCTATGGTTATCATATTTGAACTATTCTGCTTTGGAGCTTATCCATAAAAAAAAAAAGCAACTTAGTTCTAAGAAAGCCCAATTTTTTGTTTGTTCGGATACCTCTCTCCCTAACCAAATTAATTTCTTCATCTCCATTAAAAAATCAATTTTATTGTCAAAAGCTATTGCTTTTTGCTAACCTTGCAGTAGGTTATGCATCTTGGATGTTCTTAAGTTAAGAACCACAATGTATATTACACGTGATGAGGGTAGGTGATGAAGCATAGCTTCTATATTATGCATCGTTGGGAAAGCTGCAACATTAAACTACATAGAGAGAATCATTAATTGATACTACATTAGATGTTCATCTGATGATGGTTATGCCATTTGCAATCAAGGATCCAATAATTGCAATCACTAATTTTTATGGATTTGATGATTTAAATTCAAATACTAACAAATTATTCTCAGGAAGCTAGGATCTGTGAACTTTTATGGAAGAAAGTAGCTGCCACCAGGCGTAGAGTTGGAAGTCTCAAATCTTATATATACAACCATAAAAGAGATGCTCACAAAAAAGTTTGAAGCCTAAGGAGGCTGAAAAATAAATTGTGATTAATCTTTCACCGCCATCATCATCACCATCATGACAGTAGTGGTATTCATTCTAAGGCAGGTCATAGACATTCTATGTGGAATCACATGTAGAATGTCTTCCACCACAAAAAAAACAGCATGGGATACAAACGAAACAAAAATTTAAGAAGTCAAGGGGAGGGGCTATTGCAAGAATGGTGACTGAAATCAGGTTGGGTAGTTTCATAGACTTGTGGTAGGGCTCGTGAGACACATTCGACATTCAAAGAATCCAAACCCAACTTCTTGAAATCTGGAAGGTTCTGTGACGATGATGGCATCAAGGTTCTTAATTAATTTTTTGTTGCTATTATTATCTTATTCATAACCAGTATATTCTCTTATTTTCTTCTATATTGTAAACATTTTTTCCTCTGTTGAGTGTGCTATTGGTAATTCTCCAAAGTCTATTAATGTCGGATTGGTGATTCTGGGTAATTTTATGCATGGTGACAATTTTTGGACTGGATAATTTATCTTCCTCAAATGCCAAATTATCTAGAGCATTTTTGAACTTGGTTGTTCTCCTTATTTACAGCGGTGAAAATGTCTAATGATATTGCCAACCATGACCTTAAGATTATTCAGAAAGTATTGATCTGGTATTTAGCAACTTTTGTTGTTTGAGTTTCTCCATGTGGCTTTCAATATTAAGAAACAATTTTCTTAGAACATGTTATTCTAAGATAAAAATTTAATAAAAAGTAAAAAAAAAAAAAAAAGTTATAGGAAATTAGTAGAAAATAGGTTCCTCTTGGTTTCTTATTTTCATTCGCATGTCGAGTTTTGGTATTCCTGAGCTTAGCATGAAATTCCAATTTTTGCAGTGCACTTTGTTTTGAGTACTATTTTCATTCGCTTATCCAAAAATTTGCAAAATTTTTAGGCTATTAAAAGCATGTTTAAAATGGAAAAGTTAACACTCTTTTCTTTCACATCTTCCTCGAGGTGCAACCGAACTGTGGTCTGAAATAACAAAGACAATTGTTTAGTATCCTTGTGAAATAACTTCATGTTTCACATAGACCCAGATGTGATAAAAGAATATGTTCTATGCATCTAGATGCATCGTTTTTAGTAAGATGTGATTGTGATACTTCTCATTCCTGCAAAAGAAGCATTTACATTGCTATCAATAAAGATTCCAATTACTAACATCATTTTTCTTGCTGTAATAAGGAACACAATTAGTCCAAAAAGCAACGACATACAAAGACAAAAGAAGTAATAGGAAAAGAAGAAAGGAGAAGAAGACGACAATGATGATATTCAAAGGCAAACTAAAGAGAATCATTCAGTTAAAGAGTTTTGTATAGCATCCTCATATGAAGAGTGAAGCACCAAGTGCAAGACAATCGAAAACGCAGCTAAGTAAATGCATGAGATATCATCCCCAGGTGAACAATTAATCCTCATAGAAAACTTCTCATAGAAAGCTTGAGAAGCAGCAAAAAAGGACACAACAATGGTTAAAAGCAACAATAGAGGCCAACAGAAAAGTTGCCCAAAAAAAAAAAAAATTAACAACCAAAAATAGGAGGCATTATTGAGTGACATTTACCTTATGTATTTCAGCCATTTAACCTTGAGGTAATAAGGAAAAGTCTGCTATATCTTTCATTGTTTCACACAAATAATATTGTCTTTTATTATCATATAATTTATTATTGATTTTTTTTTCTAATTGAAAAATATAAAACATTAAAATAAAATTGCAACCGCACAACGCGCGGATCACAATCTAGTTAATTAATATTACTCATTCACACCTATTTTACTAACATGCATCTGGATCTTTTTCAATAATAGAATGAAGAATAAATGGGATGGAATGGAAAGAGAAAATAAGAAATGGAACAAAACTATCTTTCGCTTTGGAATATTATAATGAGGGACCAAAATACAACTCCACTACCCTTGTATTCCCTTGTTTCCATCCAAATTTGAGAGAAATGAAAATTACGCTGTTGAGGGAACTAAAGTAATGAATCCCACTGAGTTAAACAAGGGAACTTGTTTACTTTCTACTCGTCCCCTTTTTGTTCCCTTCATTGCTAATTGTCGTTCACACACAAATCCTAAGGGTGTGTTTGTGAGTTGTTTTTTTGGAGAGAAAGGAAGGGAAATGGAAGGTTTCTTGGAAGGACACCATTGTTTATGAGTTTAGAAAATTGGAGGGGAAGGTTTTCGGGATTTTAATAAACACTCCAAACTACTCCTCTTCCCACTTTTTTCGGGTCCCCCAATTTGGGGTATTTTGGAAGAAAACTAACATAAATTACTAATTTGGGGTATTTTTGGAGAAATATTTTTTTTATTTTTTTATTAATATTATTTAAAGAATATTACTTATGTTAATATTTTCAAATAAGGGTAAAATCGTAAAAGCATGTCATAAACCCTCCATTTCTTTCCCCTCACATAAAACATACTTCCAAACAAGGAGAGAGAGAGAGATAATCCTCTCATTCTCCTTCCCTCCCTCCCTTTTTCTTCCCCTTTGATCTCCTCCCTTTCCTTTCCCTCCTAACTCACAACCAAAGCCTAAATGTTTGGATACCAGTCCCATAGAGATTGCTTGATTTTAGGGATTTAGCTTGGTGATTAAATTAAATTCTAGCTATATTCCAACATGGTAAATAAAATGTCGTGAAATGTTTTTCTACGAAATGTGTTACAAATGAGTGAAATGACATGGAGCAAACACATAAGAGAGAAGTTGATTTTAATGGATCCATGGAAAAAGTTAAAGGTGGTACTAAATTAACAATGGTGCATCATTCTCAGCTTTTCATAAAAAAAGTTCCATGTGAAATAGCACTACTGTTCCAACATAGATTTCATTCTAAATGAAGAATATTTGTCATTTTTTAAAGTTTTTAAGGTCTTTGCTACAAACCTTTAACTTTTTGTATTCTAGGTTCTTATGTAACAACTTTATGGCACAAAAATGGGAAAATCCAAAAACAATGTTGTTCCGTGATGTCTCCGCGGCATAATTTGAAGCAACACTACAAAGTCACTAAGGGAGCATCCACAAGTCAAAAATGTGAGAGAAAATATGTTGTGAATGCAACTTCTGGACAATCATTCGAATATGAACCCCAAGTCCAAGATCCAGAAATCATTTGGGACTCTATCAAAGATGCTTTGGATGCTTTCTACAAGTTTTGCAGGCCATATGCAATACTTAGCACAGTAAGTTAAAGGATCTTGTAATTAATCTTCAATTATTATAGTTAATTTAATTCATTTCTATGAACCTTTATTTTAAGATAAATATTTTAAAAGGGATTACTTTGTTTTTGTAGCTACTTGGAACAACTTTTAAGTCTCTCATTGCAGTGGAGAAATTGTCTGATTTATCATTAGCCTTCTTTATTGGCTGGTTGCAGGTGATATTTCAAATATTTTGGTTGTTTATAAATTCGGTTAAAATACTTTTTTATAAGCAACCCATATATAAAGTCAAGCCATTAAAGCCAAAAAGCCAGTGAAGGTTTGCCTAATACAAAGAATAGGATTCAAGCACCAATTCAAAAAAGAGAAAGATACCCTTTAGTCCTAGAGGAGAACCAAGACTAAGATCGAACCTTAATAAGGTCTAGAACATTAATAAGATCCACACCATCATCGTTAAAAACACAGTTATTTCTCATCAACCCAAGAGACCAAATAACCGAGTGCCACAAAAACATTCATGCTATTTTACTATTCTTATCGATTAAAAGACACTTTATCAAGTAATGTTTTTATTATGGCTTTGTTTGGAAAGTCTAATAAGCTAGTTTATACCTTATTTAACTAGCTTATAAGCTTGTTTGACCAGATTGAGATGTTTGATAAACAAGCTTGTCTCAGTAGCTTGTTGCTTCTATTCATAAGTTATTTTATTTTAGCTTATAACTCATAGGTTATAACTTGTTAACTTTTCTCTCACTTTTATCCTTATTATTTTAATAAAATTCCTACTTTATCCGATCCCAACCTCATAAAATAAAATTTATATAAAAAATCATATAATCATGTTATTTCATATATATTCTTTAAAAATAAAATAAAATAAAATAAAAAATTATTATTCTTGTTATAAAACTGTAATTCGAATTTTTAAAAAATAAATAAAAATATTACAAACATGTCTTTTTATGTCCTTTCATATTTATAAGTTAGTTTAACAACTAATTTTAACAAGCACTCCAAATTCAATCTATTATTTTTTCAGCTAACAACTAACAACTATAAGCTTTCAACTAAAAATTAGTTTATCAATTATAAGCTAACTTATCAGTTATAAGTCAGCTTATCAACTATTTTCATCAAACAGAACCTTATTATCTTTTGGCCATTTTAAAATGCTTAACTTTTATATTTGAAAATGTGTTTAGCACTGTGTTCAATATTGTCGTATGGTATAAACTTTAGACTATTATGGTGCAATGTTTTACCATTGTTAGTTAAAACTTTTCGCATTCTCCATTTATATTACATTGACAACTACTACCTCTGAACTTAATTATACGCAAAAATAACTAATTTCATATTTATTAAGAAAGTTAGTTAATTTAGTTTAATTGCCTTGATTTATGTGAAAAAATGAGTTATAATTACTAAATTACCCTTTAATTGTCCTAGGAATGTACAATGCTCTTGAAAAAGTAAAGCGAAAATTGGTTTGATTGATTAATTTTCTTGATTTTTGGAATACTTACATTAAATAGAGTTGAGTTAGTTGGATTTTACTGATATTTGAGTCCAAAAAATTTAGATACTTTCTTACTTATAATTGAGTCAAGATGGAGTACTATTAACGAATTCAGTAATATCAATAATTAAATACGATGTCAAACTCATTAAATAATATGGTTGGCTGCAATAGGTGGCATAAAGTTTCTGATATTTTCCTTGTGGTTCGTGCCTTGTTATGTTGAGGTCCAATTTATAAAAAAAAAGGTTTCTAAGTGCTGGATACAATCAACTGTCCGAAAAAATGATATCTCAATATCCCCTTTCAATCAAAGGCTAGGAATTTACATAAATGTTAATGAGTTATGAGTATATTTTATTAAGTGGCAAATTATGATTGGTGAGGGACAGAGAATGAGACAGGAAAGTAGGACAGAGGATGTCCAATCCTAATGCTTTGTTTGGTAGAAGAGAAAAAGAGAAGAGAGAAGATGAGAGGAGAGAATAAGAGGAGAAAAGGTCATTTTCTCCTATTTGGTATGTCAGAGAAACAAAGAAGAGAGAGAAAAAATAAGGTGGGACCCACCCAATTTTTTTTCCTCTTCAGATGTGCTAAGAAAACTGAAAAGAGGAGACTGGAGGTTAAATTACTTATCTACCCTTCATCATTTCTCCCTCACTCAACCTCGGCTCCCTCTCTCATCTATGAAATCTGCAAAACAACACCATATTTGGGTGTTGTAACTTGGTTCTCCATTCATATATAACTTGAGAAAATGGGACACATGATAATGGATTGGAATGGTGGTGGTTTGTATATGTGGGTAGTTCTGTTGCTGGTGTGCATGTGCATGATGGAAAGAGGAAGGTACTGTGATTTTTTTTCCCCGGTAAAAAGGGTCTTGTGTTTTTTTTTTGTTGAATCTGTGAAGGATGAAGCAACTCTCAAGAAAAAAAAAACCTCCTCTTTTTTCTTAAAAATAATTAAAATATATAATAATTTTAAAGAAAAATATAATAAAAATAGAATAAGGACAAAGTTGTCAAATCAATAAAAAAATATTTTCTTTCTCTTCATCCTTTCTCATGTTTCTCTCATATCAAACAACCTACAAAATCTGCCCTTTTTCTCATCATATTCTCTCTATCTATTCTCTCTCTCACCATATTCTCTCTCTCCAGGACCCGAAACCCTAATTATCTCTGCTAGGGTTTCTCTCTACGTGATCTCCTAGGGTTTTGCATGCTTCCCATGGCTGACGCCACTCCGATCTGCCCATGGGGATTCCTTGCTTTGTCTTCTCCTACAACCCCGAAATCTCTTTCTCCCAATCCTCCTGGCCAACGTCGTACTTTTGCCCAGGCCCTCAACAATTCTCTTGACTTCTCGATTTCGCAATTACCTCGACCCTGTGTTAAGGGGGATGTTGTGTCCATCAAGATTTCTGAAGAAGAATATCAAAAGGGTCTTGAGGGATGCAAAACTAATCTGCATGGATGGCTACTCCTGTCAAAAGGAGACAAACCAATTAAATTCAATGATCTAAGAGACAAGTTGGCAAAATTGTGGAAACCAATAGGACAGTGGAGGATCATCCCTCTTGGTAGAGGATACTACGAATTTAATTTCTCATCACAGGAAGACCTCAGAAGTGTGTGGACAGTTGGAACTTGGTCTCTTAATCCTGGTCTTCTGAGACTGTCCCTATGGTCTGCTGACTTTAATCCGAAAAATCAGAAAATAACTCATTCGCAATGCTGGATTAGGATATATGATCTCCCACAGGAGTATTGGCGGTCTCGTATTCTGTTTGAAATAGTTGCTGGTATTGGCACGCCAATTGCTCTTGATGAATCTACTCGTAATAGGCTTTTTGGTCACTATGCTAGAGTCTTGGTTGATGTTGATCTCACTTCAGATTTACCGAATGCTATTCTTGTTGAAAGAGAGGATCATGATTTCTATGTGGCCATTGAATTTGAAAAACTTCCTTTGTTTTGCAAGCATTGCTCCACGATTGGACATTTTGTCTCTCACTGTAAAAAGAAAGAGGGTTTGCTGTCCTCCAAGAACTTAAAAGATCAGGGTGATGTGCAGAAAGGGAAATCTGTTGTTACTTATGTGGCTAAAAAACCTGATGCAAAGAGAATTAATGAACCTGGTACTAGTAAGGCAGTGGAAATCAATAGGAATGTAATGGATGCTATTAATGGTCCTGATATAGTTGTGGATGTAGGTCCTTCTAGAGGACCTGGGAGATCATTGGATCTTGTGGTTAACCGAATTGATATTCTCCCTACTGAGGAGCAAAATGGTTGATAATACTCATCAGGTCCAAGGTGATAAGGATTCAGATTCAGTGGAAA
Source organism: Echinosophora koreensis (assembly GCA_035048595.1). NCBI lineage: Eukaryota > Viridiplantae > Streptophyta > Magnoliopsida > Fabales > Fabaceae > Echinosophora > Echinosophora koreensis. Next base: position 7,927,151 of record JAPCYP010000004.1, read on the forward strand.
CTGTTTTTGAAGAGGATGGAGATGCTGATGATGTTGTTTTGCAGAAAGAAAATCATGTTTCTGATCAGGCAACTGATTCTATTTCTGTGAGTACTACTAATCCAGATGATGTTGAAGTGGATGGCTATTCTAACACTCCTAGTCATGTCTCGAACTCTGTTATGCATGTGGTGGCTAACTCAGTTGATAGTCCTGCATTGGACTCTTCTCAGTTGGGACCTACTGCTAGAAGTGACTTAAGGATAGTTTCCAAGTTTTGGGCTGATGGAGAGGAGGATCAAATTGAAGATGGCCTTGACAGCCCTGTCCCCAATCAGGACACTAATGATCCTAACTCAGCTGGTAAATTCATTGTTGTGCTATCTAAATCTCAAAAGAAAAAGTTGAGACAGAAAAGCAAAAACATGGCAAAGGCTGCAGCTAATCACACCCGAAATAGGGCAGGGCCTAAGAACTTTGCCTAATGAAAATTATCTATTGGAATGCTAGAGGGCTAGCCAATGATGATACTAGACTTGTCCTTAAAAACTTCTGTGTCTCTCACAAACCTGAATTCCTTTTCATATCAGAACCTTGGATGGCTTTTGACAAGTTCCCTGCCTCTTTTTAGAAGAGTTTAGGCTTCAAGGCTCTAGCCTTTAATGATAGATCTCCCTTCAATCCAAATTTATGGTGCCTCTGCTCTTTGTCTATCTCTCCAACTCTGATTTTGTCTGCCAATCAGTTCTATGCTTTCTCTTTGAACTTGGACAATCAACAAATTTTTATTGCAGCAGTTTGTGCTTCAACTTCTTATCTAGTCAGAAAATCTCTTTGGAAGGAGCTAGCTGATCTTCAAACTCTGCATCCAGGTCCTTGGCTTTTCATTGGTGACTTCAATGCAGTGCTTGGTGCTCATGAAAAGAGAGGTAATAGGCTGCCTTCTAGGATTTCCTATGAAGATTTTCAACTTTGGACTGATTACTGTAAGTTAACTCATCTAAACACTCATGGTGCTGACTTTACTTGGTCCAATGGGAGACTTGGCAGTGCTCACACTGAATTAAGGTTAGATAGGTCTATTTGTAATGATGAATGGATTTCTTTTTGGAATAACACTACTTGTTGCACTTTACCTAGAAGCAAGTCAGACCAATTTCCCTTTGCTCATGATCCTGGATAGAGATAATGGCTCTTACCCTTCCTCCTTTAAATTTCTCAAAATGTGGGCTGATCATCCAGATTGTATTAGATTGGTTGAGGAATCTTGGAAAAAACCTGTTTATGGTTGTCCCATGGCTATTCTATCACAGAAACTGAAGTCTCTTAAGGGTGAGCTCAAAGTCTGGAATAAAGAAGTTTTTGGTAATGTGCATCATAATGTTGAAAAGGCTTTGGCTAATTTGGACAACATTCAGCAAGAGATTAACACAAATGGTTATTCAGACCAGTTGCATGATACTGAGTTGCAAGCTCAAATGGATCTGCAGGTTGCTCTTTCTTATCAGGAAGACTTTTGGAAGGAAAAGGCTAAAGTTAAGTGGCATGCTGAAGGAGACAGAAATACGGCTTATTTTCATAGGTTAGCCAAAATCTGAAGTTGCTCTAAAAGGATGTCAATCCTCAAAAAAGATGGGCAGATTCTTGACAAGGCTGAGGATATAGAAAATCATGTGTTACAATACTTCTCTTCTATCTATGCCTCAGATAACACCTGCACTCCCAATGATCTTGTGGATAGGGTGATTCCCTCTCTGGTCACCAATGATGATAATGCAATGTTAACCAACCTTCCTTCTTTGGAGGAAGTTAAAAGAGCAGTTTTTGCTATGAATGCTGCTGGTGCTCCGGGTCCTGATGGGTTTGGTGGTTACTTTTACCAAAAGTTTTGGCACATAGTTGGTCATGAGGTCTTCCACTCAGTCTTGGAATTCATCACCAAGAGTTGGTTGCTACCTAATCTCAACTCAAATCTTGTAGTTCTGATTCCAAAGGTTAATGGTGCAGACAAAATAGAAGACTACAGGCCTATTGCTCTAGCTAACTTTTGGTTCAAAATTATAACCAAGATTCTGGCAGACAGACTTTCTCTTATTGCCTCAAAAATCATCTCAGAGTAGCAGAGAGGGTTCATTAAGGATAGAAAAATCTCTGAATGTGTCTGCATCACTTCAGAGGCAATCAATATGTTGGATAAACAGTCTTTTGGTGGCAATCTTGCTTTGAAATTTGATATCAGGAAAGCCTTTGATACCATTGATTGGACCTTCCTTCTAAGGGTGCTTTCTGCTTTTGGTTTCAACTATGTGTTCTGTCATTGGGTAAGGATTATTCTTAGCTCAGCCAAGCTTTCATTTTCTGTTAATGGGCACTCCATTGGTTTCTTTGCTTGTAAAAGAGGGGTGAGACAAGGTGACCCCTTATCTCCTCTTCTCTTCTGTCTAGCTGAAGAAGTCCTTAGTAGAGGCATCTCTTCTTTGGTGGATTCGAGCAAAGTAAAGCCTATGGCTAGTCCTAAGAGTTTCCAAACACCATCTCACGTCCTTTATGCAGATGATATAATGGTTTTTTGCAAAGGCAATTAGCAAAGTCTTGGCAACTTGATGTCTCTCTTTAAAACTTATGGTGAAGCTTCTGGTCAGCTTTTGAGCCTTGAGAAATGTATATTTTTGTTGGCTCTTTATCTCCATCCAGAATTTAGAATCTGAGTATTTTGCTTGGCTTCTCTATTGGTCATATGCCTTTTACTTACTTGGGGGTTCCCATCTTTAAGGGTAAGCCTAAAGTTGAGCACTTACAACCAATTGCTGACAAAATTAGAGCTAAGCTTGCAGCTTGGAAGGGCTCTTTACTTTCTATGATGGGTAGACTTCAGCTAGTCAAATCCATAATTCATGGTATGCTTTTGTATAGCTTCCATGTTTATGCTTGGCCCATCTCTTTACTAAGAACCATTGATAGATGGATTTGAAACTTCATTTGGTCAGGTGAGGTTTCAACTAAAAAACTAGTTACTGTAGCTTGGAATAAACTTTGTGCTCTCCATGAGGAAGGTGGTTTAAATATTAGATCCATTAGGGCCATAAATGAGGCTGCTCTGCTGAAGTTATCCTTTGATTTAATTGCCTCTGAGAAACAGTGGGCTAAGCTTATCCGAGCTAGGTTCATTAAGCACAGATTTCCTATCTTGCATTATGTTAAGTCCTCTATTTGGCCTGGTTTAAGAGTTCATTTGCAGACTGCTAAAGATGGTTCTGCCTGGCTGCTTGGAGATGGCTCCAAAATTAGTTTCTGGCATGACAGATGGCTATCCAATCCTGTGGTGGATATCCTAGACATTCCTGCTTCTGTGCATAGTCGTTTAAAGGCCTGTGTAGATGAGTTCATCACTGAAAAGTCTTGGATTATTCCCCAAGAGCTGTCTGTAAAATATCCTGATATTGCAGCTGAAATCAGAAATGTGGTTATCCCTCTTTCTCTTAAACAAGACAAAATCGTATGGTATGATTCAGTAGATGGATTGCTAACTTTCAAGAGAGCTTTTGAGCATTTGAACCCTCCTAAGCAGCACCTATCTTGGGGTAAAATCATTTGGAAATCTTTTATTCCTCCATCAAAATCTTGCCTTGTGTGGAAACTCATCCATAATAGGCTTCCAACTGATGAGAACCTTCAGCTTAGAGGTTGCTGCATTGTTTCTAGATGTGATCTCTGTGGGATTGTTGCAGAAACCTCTTCTCACTTATTCTTGGATTGCACTTTCGCTGATCAAATTTGGGCCTGGTTTAGTGGCACTTTTCAGGTTCAAGCTGACAAATCCTCTTTTCTTTCGACCTGTTGGTCCTTAATGGCAGTTGGAGTGTGCAGGTGTCTGACTTGCTAACTGCTCTCATTCTTAATGTCTACTGCACAATCTGGTACTGCAGAAACCATATCAGATTTCAGAACAAGAAAATTTCAGCTAGGAGTGCTATTAACATGATCATTTCTTCCTCTTCTCTGTCGGGTAATCTTTCTACAGGTTATATGTCCTCTTCAGTTAGTGAGCTCAGCATCCTAAGGGTTTTTTCTGTCAGAGGTCATGCTCCTAAACCTCCAATTATCAAAGAAGTTTCTTGGCATCCTCCTCTTTGTGGCTGGATAAAGTGCAACACAGATGGTGCCTCAAGAGGCTGCCCGGGTGTGTCTGCTATTGGTGGGATTTTTAGAGATAGGAGTGCTGCCATTCTTGGTTGTTTTTCTCACTCCATTGGCATTTCCAACTCAGTCTCAGCAGAGCTATTGGCAGCTATGACTGCAATTAGTTTTGCCTTCAGTAGAGGTTGGTGCAAACTCTGGTTAGAGTGCGATTCTCTATTTGTGGCGCTGGCTTTTAGTAACTCAGCAATTGTTCCTTGGAAGCTACAAAACTGTTGGCTCAATTGTCTTTCCTTATGCAAGCAAATGCATTTCCTTGTTTCTCATATTTATAGGGAGGGCAACAACTGCGCAAATAGATTAGCAGACTATGGAATTGCCAATAGGGGTAAATTTTGGTGGGACTTGCCGCCTAGTTTTATTTTGGAAGACTTTATCCGTAACAGGGTTGGTCATCCTAATTATAGGTTTAGATAAATTCTCTTGCGTGGGTTTGGTTTCGGCCCCCCATGTTTCTGTACTCTTTTATTTTTTATTCTTTTATTGAATATTTGGTGTGCTGCAGATGATTGGTAAGGGTTGTGGTGCCAACCTAGTTGGGATTACCTCCTCTACTGTGATGCCTTAGCATGTCAATTTTTGCTAAAACAAAAATTTATTCTCTCTCTCCATATTCTCTCTCAAACCAAACAAAGTTTAAGTCTTCCTCCATATCTATTAATACACAGGAATGATTTTTGTACACAAAATGGGGATATCATAAGGTGTCCCTTTGTTTTATTGGTGTATTTTCTAGAAGCGTGTATACAAAGAAGAGAAAAAGTAAGTGAGAGATAGAGATAAACATATATGGTATCGCGTACGATATCCAAAATTTGTGTTGTAATAACATAACTCATTAATACACCATTCTCCATTCAAGTTACACACAACTCCCTCCCTCCAACAAGCAGAAGCACCCAATGTGCCACCACCTAACCCTCCTTTCAGACCTCACCCAGAACGAGTTCAACACCCTTAATCCCGCTGTCACGGAGCACTACACCTACCTTGTAGGTGGGCCTCAACCAATAATTGCATAACACACAAACATAAATGCACCATATCCATTCTTGAAAGCCACTCTGTGAACTTCAGCGACACCAGTCGTTGCCCTTGTAATATAGCTTTCTCATATGCAAAGAGCTCAAGAACCAGAGAACAAGCCTCTTCAAGATAGAATTGACTGCAAATGGGTTGGTGAAAAAAAGGTTTGTAATGTTTGAAAAGTGTCTTTGAGGGTCTCTTGGTTGAAGGTATTCCTCGGTGTAAGATAATCGGTCTTAATCTTAAGGGAGATGGGATTGTGAGAGAAGTTAGGGACTATAGCAACTGTATGTTTTTACAAGCACTTAATCAAAAGTTGTTCCGTCAAGGACCCTTCTAATATGACCCTGGGCTACACTAGGGAAGTTAATGTAATCTTTGGGTTAGGCTCAACTTACTAGATGACCACCGACATGTCACCAATTTCAGCATCATTAGAGGGGAGCACCGACTCAGACTCAGGAATAATCGCTCTGTCACCACCGTGTTAGGAAATTACCCTAAATTTCCCCTCATGAAATCAGTGAAAGCAAAATAAATACGGAATAATGACACACAAAATTGATAACGAAATTCGATCAATTATGCCTACATCTTCGAGCTGCTGTAAATATTTTACTGAAAAGGGAAATATACAAAGTATTTACAAATACTCACAACCTCTCATAACTCACAACCCAATTACACCCAAAACTTTTTCTCACAGAGATTCTCTCACTAATTAAAGCTTCTCTCTAAGCTTATATTTTTCTCTCTGCCTTAGAATGCTCACTTGGTTTTGGGATGCATTTCGCTTCATCCGTTGCCTTCTAAATATAGAGGTTTTCTCCAACTACTTCATTATTGGCTTCTTAAATTTTCCTTGAAAATTTGCTGCACTTGCAAATGAAAAGTTTGGCACCGTAACTTTGTTTTCAAAGTTTACTGCATGGTGCATTTATTTTGGTTGTTGGGCCCTTAATGTTGACTAACAATCTTCCACTTGAAGACTGATTTCAATCTATCTTCACACCTTGCTCAATGCAGCAGCCTTCTCCGGTCTATTATTCTAGCAGGCCAACTGAAGTTGAGCACAACTTCAGTTTGTCGATAGTCACCACTTTTGTTAACATATCTGCTTGATTCTTAGTTCCCTGAATCTTCTTCAATGTTAGCACCTCATTCTCAAGTAGAGACCTAATGAAACGGTAATGGAGATCAATGTGCTTTGTTTTGGAATGGAATGCCAAATTCTTTGCCAGATGTATTGCACTCTGACTATCGCTATGCAAAAACTCTTCTCCTGGATGAATCCCAACTCTGTTAACAATCCTTGAATCCATATCAATTCTTTACTGGCTTCTGTTACTGCTACATATTCAACTTTTGTAGTGGATAAGGCAATAATCTTTTGCACTTGCGACATCCAACTAACGGCTGTAGTTCCAACAGTGAATATGTAACCAGTGGTACTTCTTTGGTGATCGACTTCACCTGCGAAGTCAGCATCTACGTAGCCTTGTACTTTTAATTCACTTTTACCAAAGTATAAGCACCTTTTTGTAGTACCTTGTAGATCCCTCAAAATCCATTTGACTGCTTCCCAATGAGCTTTACCTGAATTTGACATAAACCTGCTAACAACTCCTACTGCATGGCCAATGTCTAGCCATGTACAAACCATCGCATACATCAAACTTCTAATGGCTGAAGCATACGGAACTTTAGCCATGAATTCTCTTTCTTCGTCTGTCTGAGGGGATTGATCCTTGGATAGGCGAAAATGTCTGGCCAAGGGTGTGCTGATTGGCTTGGCGCCGCCCATGTTGAATCTTTGCAAAATACGGTTGATGTACTCTGCTTGAGATAATTTCAAAAATCCTCTTTGCTTATCTCTCCTGATTTGCATTCCAAGGATCTTATTTGATGGACCCAAGTCATTCATGTCAAATTCTTTTGACAACTTCATCTTCAAGCTTCTGATCTCGTCCATATCTGAACCCTCTTCTAACATATCATCAACGTAAAGTAGCAAAATAATAAAAGTGGACTAATATCTCTTGAAGAAGCAACAATGGTCGGCATTGCACTTCTGGAAACCTTCCTTGTGCATGAAGCCATCAAACTTCCTGTACCACTGTCTTGGAGCTTGTTTCAGGCCATACAAGCTCTTCTTCAATCTGCACACCATATTCTCCTTCCCTTCTTCTAAGAAACCTTTAGGCTGGTGCATATATATCTCCTCATCTAGGTCTCCATGAAGAAATGCAGACTTCACGTCCAACTACTCAAGGTAGAGCTTTTCACTGGCAACAATACTTAACAAGGACCTTGTAGTATTGAGCTTCACAACCAGAGCAAAAATTTTGCTGTAGTCGACTCCTTCTTTTTGTTGGAATCCTTTGACGACCAGTCGGGTTTTGTATCTCTTGAAGCCATCATGCTCCCCTTTCACCCGATACACCCATTTTTTATGAAGTGCCTTCTTTCCCATAGGTAACTCAGCTAGTTCCCATGTCTGATTGGAGATCAAAGACTTCATCTCGTCTTTCATGGCAAGCTCCCACTTGCTGGCATTTGTGGTCTGACATGCTTCTGCATAGTCTTCAGCTCCCCTCCATCAGTCAACAACATGTAGTCCATGTATCTCTTGTTTGGCACATGAGGCCAAGAAGACCTTCTCAATACAGGAGCCGGAGTAGGAGGCTCTGGTGTGTCAAACTGCTACTCACTGCTTTGTTCAGTTGATTCCTCTGGCTGAGGACTCTCAACTATAGGACTATCTGGGACATCGTCCACCTCTGCATAATTGGCCCACTCTGTTCTGAGTTGTTGGCATCTGTGCTATGCTTGTCCTTGTAGATCACTCTTTCGTTAAAGATCACATCTCTACTGCGGGTCATCTTTTTGTTTTCATCATCCCAAAGACGATAGCCAATCTCATCTTCACCATAACCGATGAAAGTACGCTTCTTAGATTTGGGACCAAATTTATTTCTACCTTGATCACTGATGTACACATATGCTACACAACCGAAAACTCTAAGATGTGAGAGTTTTACCTCTTTTCGGCTCCATACCTCTTCTGGTATTTTGTGCTCCAATGGTATCGATGGACCTCGTTTGATCAAGTAAGCTGCTGTGTTGACTGCTTCTGCCCAGAACTGCTTTGGTAGACTTGACTGTACACGCAAGCTTCTGGCTCTTTCAGTCAAAGTTCGGTTCATACGCTCAGCTACACCATTGTGTTGAGTCATACCCGGCACGGTTCTCTCCATTTTGATCCCATGCTCATAGCAAAACTTCTTGAATTTGGTGTCTTCATATTCACCCCCATTTTCAGTTCTAAGGTTTTTGATCTTCAACCCTCTCTCATTTTCTACCATGGCTTTCCATATCTTAAAAGCCTCATATACATCAGACTTGTGTTTCAGAAAGTATTCCCATACATTCCTAGAGTGATCATCGATAAAAGTGATAAAGTATTGTTTCCCACCAATGGATGAGACGGTAGTTGGACCCCAACCATCAAAGTGAACAAGCTCAAGTCTTTCATTCTTTGGGGTTATTCCACTTGTCTGAAAGCTGACTCTTTTCTGCTTTCCAAGTATGCAGTCTTCAAACATGTCAATTTCCACTGACTGAAGACCTGGTATTTTTTTTTCCTACGAGTGCATGATCTTCATCCCTTTCTCACTCATATGGCCCAGTCTCTGGTGCCATAGGTTGGGATTTGCTGCAACTGCAATCAAATGACATGTCTCTACTGTCTTGTAAAGAGTACCATTCTTATTACCATGAGCAACCGTCATTGCACCTTTTGAGATCTTCCAGGAATCACCGTGGAAAACCGTTGTGTAGCCGTCACTGACCAACTGGCCAACCGAGATCAAGTTCTTTCTTAGGTCGGGAATGTGTTTGACATTCTTCAGTTCCCAAACAGACCCGTTTAACTTCATCTTCACTACACCCTTGCCAACAATCTCACACGATTGTTCGTTACCAAGGTAAACTTTTCCAAGGTTTCTGGGGACATAAATCTTAAAGAATTCTTTTTGCGAAGTAGCATGAAAGGATGCTGCAGAGTCTAATACCCAAGACTCTTCCTTACGCTCCAAAGAGCATATTAAAACATCATCTCCTCCTAAGGTGGAACAACATTTGCTTCTGCCTTCACCTCCTAATTCTTTGGTGCACTCTTGCACTAATTTTTATAGTGCCCGGACTTTCCACAATTCCAACACTCGATAGTCTTTGAGCTATTAGTATTGCAACGAATTTTGGATTTGGACCCTCTGTCTTTTGATTTACCGCGTCCATTTCCTCTGGTTGAATTTCTCCATCTTGACTATGTATGCAAAACTGGAGAGGCTGGCGATTCACCCAACTCTCTCCATTGGATTCACTAAGAACCAGATCACGAACACCATTGAATTTCAACTTATTGCTTCCCGTTGAGCAACTCACAGTCGTAACAGTAGCATTCCAACTTTCTGGTAAAGAAGACAAAAGTATCAATGCTCGTACTTCTTCATCAAATTTAATTCTAACTGACTTCAATTGGGTTGTGACTGTATTGAGTTCATTGAGATGTTGAGCTACCGATCCGCCTTCTGTCATCCCCAAATTAAACAATCACCTTATCAAATGAACTTTGTTTGAGGCTGATAGCTTTTCATACATACTGGAAATAGTCGCCATATAACTCGTCGTAGTATTTTCTTTTGCAATGTTGAAAGTAACATTACGGGATAACGACAATCGGATAACTCCGAGAGCTTGTCTGTCGAGAATGGTCCATTCATCATCTCCTTCATGCCCTTAGGTTTCTTTTCTTGGAGAGGCTGATACAACTTTTTCTGATACAGATAATCTTCGATCTGCATCTTCCAAAACATTGACAGAAATAAGCACCTAAGCTCTGGTACTAGTTGTTAGGAAATTACGCTAACTTTCCCCTCATCAAATCAGTGAAAGCAAAGTAAATACGGAATAACGACATACAAAATTTATAACGGAGTTCGGCCAATTATGCCTATATCTCCGGGCTGCTGCAAATATTTTATTGAAAAGGGAAATATACAAAGTGTTTACAAACACTCACAACCTCTCACAACCAACAACCCAATTACACCCAAAACTTTTTCTCACTGAGATTCTCTCACTAAAGTTTCTCTCTAAGCTTATATTTTTCTCTCTGCCTTAGAATGCTCACTTGGTTTTGGGATGCATTTCCCTTCATCCATTGCCTTCTATTGATAGAGGTTTTCTCCAACTACTTCACTATTGGCTTCTTAATTTTTCTTTGAAAATTTGCTGCACTTGCAAATGCAAAGTTTGGCACCGTAACTTTGATTTCAAAGTTTACTGCATGGTGCATTTATTTTAATTATTGGGCCCATAATGTTGACTAGCACACCGTTCAAGGCTTCGATCGTGATTCTAAGATCTGCGCGTTGTTCTCGAATTGTATGTTGTGGATGTGTCCAATGGTAACGTTGAAGAGGACACGAGTCACTTTGGTGATACAATTGTGATGTTAGCCCTTCCCAAGCTTCTCAAAGATTCTACTTTCCACAGCTTCTATCTCCCTCCCTCTTTCATAAAGAAAGATTACTAAAGACTCGAATTCTTCTACTAATCCTCAAGGTTTGTGTTTGATGAAGCGGTTTTTCTGGGCGTCTCAAAAGAAAAAGCTTACCCTAACCTCTTGTTCACCACTTGCTTCAATTCCTTTGGTGGCATGAAGCTTTTCTTCCCCCAAGATAATTTTTTCTTTGTTTCCTTATTTGATGTACCCAAAATCTTTTCCCTTCAAAATGCCTATATTATTTGATAATGTTTTTCCCCTTTAAAATGTTTAGTGCTATTTTACGTAACTTCATTAATACTACTGAGTTTTCTATTCCAGGTTGTGGTAGCTACTATCTGTTTGCAGGTTTTCGGTTGTGGCTTGAATCAATTATGTGATGTTGAAATAGACAAGGTATGGAACTTTCTTAGAGAAATAAACAATCTGAATAGGTAATGCATATTTTACTTACTTATTTATTGTCTTTTGGAATTCTCGATTTTCTTGTAGATGATGGTAGCAAAATTGTCTAGTTTTTCAACAAAGTCAATAAAGTGGATATTTAGGTACCCATATACAATAGGTGAATAAAAGCACATATATGCTTACAAACACATCATGATTAGTTATTTCATTTTTGTTATCAAATTTCGGTTTAATTCGTAAATTTATCAAGCATCCATATCAATTACTCTAGCCTGTGAGGCTGTGATAATGTCACGAATAGAATTGGTTTGGGCATTGAGGATGGCTCTGCTAGGTTTTATCTCACGTAGCACCCAAGGGTTCGCATAGTGGCTTATAGCGATGAAGATGGCCATTTTTCCGTGGCAGTTTCTTGCTCTGCTGTCGCCTCCTTCCTCTCCACATCCTTTTCATGATCCTTCTCATTCATTCATGTCTCCAAAACGTAAGACTTTTGCACATGCACTAAGTAATGCTTGTGACATACCGTATAGACAACTTCCTCGACCATGCATCATGGGAGAAGAGATCTCCATCAAGATACCTGCGGAGTATATAAAGCTGGCCTAAAGGGATGCAGGAATCACTTACATGGTCGTCAGATCCTTACAAAAGGAGATGCTCCCATATGGTAGATGCCTTACAAGCCAAGCTATCGGTGTTATGGAAACCTTTAAGCCGTTGGGGTATGATTTCACTCGGTAGAGGTTATTATGAGTTCTTCTTCTCATCTGTATAGGATCTTAGAAGTTTGAGATTGATTGCTTCATGGAGTCTCAGGCCAGGCTTTCTTCGTTTATTCACCTGCACGCCGGATTTCAATCCCATAAATCAAAGAAATACAAATGCACAATGTTTGTAATTGCAAGAAGCTTAGGTACTCCTATTTGCTTGGATGTTGCCACAAGGAAGTGTACTATTGATAGAAACTTTGGATATTATGCTTGTGTTCTTGTTGATTTTGAATTGAATAGCCATTTAAGAAGTAAAATCCTGGTAGAAAGGGAGAGTTTCACTTTCTTTGTTGGTGTTGAATATGAAAATTCACCTGAATTTTGTAATGCTTGTCAAAATATTGGGCATTCATTGGCTTCTTGCAAAAAAAAAATTGGTGGTGTTGGAACTGGTATGAATCAAGATCTTCGTGGGAAATTTGCTCCAATGGAAAAACTTGTTGTTAATCGCTGAATAGTTTCCAAATATGTTCCAAAGCAAAAAGTTATTGATAAAGGAAAGGAAAAGGTTACTCCCAATAATGAGCCTGGCTTCAATATTGCTATTCCTTTTGATGAAGGAACAAGGAATAAAGTACTCATGGTACCTAGGGTAAATGGTGACATTGATGGTAATAATCCTAATTTAGGAGATAAAGGTAGAGAAGTAATTCTTGTGGAAGATGAAAATGTTGACATGTTTGCTTTGATTGGGGTTAACAAAGTTCCTATCAATGTCCAGAATCCACAGGATAATCAAAATCCATTATGGGGTTTTATTCATGATTTTAACAATGGGGTTAATAACTCTGGGGTGAATATGCAGGAAAATTATATATCTGATAACCAGAATGAAGTAGTTTCAGTTTTGCAATGTATTATGCATCAGGAACAGTTGCAGACTTCCCCTCAGTATGAAGTTGTGCAGGACACTCCTGAAGCAGTGCAAAGTAATAATAGCAGGCCTCCAATTAGAGTTCAAGGTCCAAATGTTCTACAAAATTCCCCTATGGCATTGGTGCAGTATACTGCAAATGACGTAGTACAACAAACTCTAGAGGCATTGCAAAATATGCAAGTTACTTCTAGCAGGTCCCTTGCCTTAGTGAGAATTCAGGAAATTCAAAGTGCTCCTTCTGACAGTGTAGGTGGTAGCAATATTCAAGCTATTAATAACAGTCAAGAATTTCCTGATGTGGTTGAAAATGATCTAAGAGTGATAAACCAAGGCTAGGCAGATATGGTTAATGATGAGTTAAATGAAGATAATCACAATTCAGATCAACTTAATACTCATACTGTGAATGAGGCGGAAGAAAGATTTGAAATTCTTGGCGCTCATGAGTATATAGGTAGTGGTGTGCCTTTAAAAATCTCTTGTGAGGAGTTTCAATCTTGGACAACTTGTTATAATCTGCTGCACCTGCCTACAGGGGGTGCTCAATTTACATGGTCTAATAGTAGTAGAGGTAGAGTTGTCACTGAAAAGAGACTAGATAGAGCTATTTGTAATGATGAGTGGCTCAATTTCTGGTCTAGTATCTCTTGTTGCACCTTGACAAAAAGTAAATAATATCATTTTCCTTTACTTTTAGATTTGAAAAAGGAGAACAGTGTGTATCATTCTTCTTTTAAATTTATGAAGATGTAGTCTGAGCATCCAGATTGTCAAAATATAGTGTAGGAAATTTGGAATGAGAGAGTTTTTGGCTGTCCCATGGTGCATCCTATCTAAAAAGATGAAAGCTTTAAAGTTGAAGCTCAAGGAGTGGAACAAAACAGTGTCTGGTGATGTGAATTTAAATGTTCTCTGCTATGCAGCATCTGGATTCAATTTAGAAATAGATTGATGATAGTGGCTATTTTGAGACTCTTTTTGATCTTGAGAAAATTGCATAGCTTGATCTGGAGAAGACTTTGCAATTCCAGGAGGATTTTTGGCAAGAGAAGTCAAGGTTGAATTGGCACCTTCAAGGAGATAGAAATACACAATTCTATAATAAAATGGCCAAAGTTAGGCATGTTACAAAACAAATATGCATTATGAAGCATGATGGTATAATCCTAAATACTGCATCTTAGATTGAAGATCATGTGGTCAGTTATTTTGAAAATCTATTCAGCTCTGAGAAGAACTGTATTGAGAATAATTTGGTCAAAAAGGTTATCCCTAGTGTTGTTACTAATGAGGATAACATAATGTTAACTAATCTACCTTCTATGAGGAGGTGAAGCAAGCTGTCTTTTCTATGAATACAGATGGTGCACTAGGTCCGGATGGGTTTAGAGCATTCATTTACCAAAAATACTGGGATATCATAGTTGATGATGTAGTCAGGGCTGTGTTACAGTTTTTCTCTAGTTGCTGGTTGCTACCTAATCTAAATTCAAGTTTGGTGGTCCTCATTCCCAAACTTAAATATAGTTCCATTGCTATTGCAAACTTTAAGTTCAAACTAATCACAAAATATTGGCTGAAAGATTAGCAAAGATTGCTCCTCATATTGTGTTTCCTAATCAAAGGGGCTTTACTCAAGGAAGGCAAATATCTGACTGGATTTGTCTCACATCACAGGCCATTAATTTGATTGATAAAAGGAATTTTGGAGCGAAATTGGCTATGAAGATTGATGTTTGGAAGGCCTTTGATACCTTAGATTGGAGGTTTTTGTTGAGAGTCCTTTATGCTTGTGGTTTTGATCCAAAGTTTTGTAAGTGGATTGAAACTATTCTTCTTTCAGCTAAGCTATCTGTATCTGTTATTGGCAAGGCTACTAGCTATTTTTCTTGTAAGATCGGTGTGAGACAAGGGGATCCATTGTCCCGTTTATTATTTTGTCTTATAGAGGAGGTGTTAAGTAGAGGCATCTCTAAATTGGTTCAAGATGGGAAGTTCACTTTGATGTCTGGTCCTAGAGGAATAAAGGTGCCTTCTCATGTGTTATATGCAGATGATGTAATGATTTTCTATAGGGGTACTAAAAAAAATTGCATACTCTCATGGACTTGTTTCAGAAATATGGTAGTGTATCTGGACAAATCATCAATCCTTCTAAGTCTACCTTCTATTCTGGAGTAATTTCTAACAAAAGGCAAGCAATTATTGCTGAAATCTTGGGCTTTGCTATTGGTAAACTTCCTATTACATACTTAGGAATCCCAATTTTTAAAGGAAAGCCAAGAACCGTTCATTTGTAGCCTATAGCCGATAGAATAAAATCCAAGTTTGCAGCTTGGAAAGCCTCTTTGTTATCTATTGTAGGAATGGTCAATGGGTGAAAACAATTATTTTTGGTATGATGTTGTATAGTTTCTTGGTGTACACTTGGCCTGCTAGTCATATGAAAACTGTGGATAGATGGATAAGGAATTTCATATGGTCAGGTGATGTTAATCATAAGAAAATAGTGATTGTAGCATGGCATAGAGTTTGCAGCCCAACAGATAAAGGTGGGCTAGGTTTAAGATCCCTCAGAGATGTTAACAGTGCAACTGTATGAAATTATGCTGAGAATTCATTCAATCTAACAATCAGTGGGCATGCTTGTTAAGGGCAAGAGTTCTCAGGAGCAAAAATCTTATTCCTTATCATGTCAGTTCTTCAATTTGGACTAGTTTAAAAAGTAAATTCTCTGATGTGTAGCATAACCTAATTTGGCATATTACCTCGGGGAATTTGGTTAAATTTTGGACTGATTCTTGGTCATCTCAACCTTTAGTTTCAATATTGGATTTACCTGTTCAGATAAATGATCATCTTAATGCCAAGGTGAAAGATTTTATTAGCAAGGGTAATTAGAGAATTCCTAGTTCTCTGCTGCAGCATTTTCCTGTTCTAAGTGTTGAATTGCAAAAGGTTAGTATCCGTGTTGTTTCTTGTGATGTAAGCTGATCTAGAAGAATGCAGACTCGGGTGAGCCAAGTTTCAAGGATGTATTTTTATTTCATAAACCAAATGGCCAAGTTCTTCATTGGGCAAATCTTATTTGGAATAATGCCATCCCTCAATCCATATCTCTTCTTATTTGGAGAATTCTTCATGGTCATCTGACAACTAATGAAAACTTGGTGAATAGAGCCTGTGATTGTCTCCATGTACAGCCTTTGTGAGAGTGCAGCTGAAACTTCTCAGCATTTATTTTGTGATTGCGTTTTTGTAAATCATATTTGGAAGTGACTGAGTTCTATTATCTGTTTTAATATTGACATTTCATCAGTCCAAAGTATTCTGTCTGTGTGTGACAAGCAGTGGTCTTCCCAAACAAAGGGTGTGCAGCTGTTATTAATGGAATATGGGTTATCTAGAACTGCAGGAATAAGCTCAAATTCGTCAACCAGAAAATTTCATTGCAAGTTACTCTAAACATGGAAACAACAGTAATGGACACTTTTCTGTTTCTATGCAGGAATTTGTTATCTTAAAAGCCTTTGCAGTAGCAGGAAAACCTAGTAAAGCACCTATTATCAAAGAAATCAGCTGGTGTCCTCCTCCTTGCTATTGGATTAAGTGCAACACGGATGGTGCAGCAAGAGGCTCACCAGGTCTTGCTGCCTGTGGAGGCATTTTCAAAGATAGGAGTGGAGCAATTTTGGGATGTTTTGAGCTTAATCTTGGTATCACTCATGTTCTGCATCGCAGTTTAGTTGGCCTCCAAGAAGGGTTGGCATTTTTTATGGTTGGAATGTCATTCCATATTAGTTATTCTTGCTTTCAAGATTAACAGTATTATTTCTTGGCAACTGAGAAATAGGTGAAAAAATTGTTTAGAGTTGACTAATAAAATGCGTTTTATGTTCTCTCACATTTACCGTGAAGGCAACAATTGTGCAGATAAACTTGCCTCTCATGGGATTACTATACATGGCTTTCATTGGTGGAACATTATTCCTAAGTTCATTAGTGATGATGTTTTTAGGAATAGAGTATGCTTACCTAATTATAGGTTCAAATAATGTTTTTGCAAAGGTTTTGGTCAATGTCCCTCCTTGCTTTCTTGTATTTTTTTCTTTTATTATTAATAAATTCTTGGTGTGCTACAAATGATTGGTGATGCTGAGCTGTCGGCCTAGCTGATATGTCAGTTATCACAGTGATGCTTTTGCATGCCAATTTTTTTATTAAAAAAATAATAATGTCACGAAAACATTAAACCTTTTTTTTTAAGGAAAAAAAATTAAACCTTTTGGACCTTATAGACTCTGCCGATGGATTGTCTTATTGTTGATATGTCGTAAATGTTTCACTGCAGATAAATAAGCCAGATCTTCCATTGGTATTCGGGGAAATTTCCTTCAGAAATGGTGTCATTATTACTGCATCATCTTTAATTCTGGTATCATATATATAACTATTACCATTTTTAGCAATTTGGATATGCATAATGCGGCTCGATTTTCCTCTAGTCATTAAAACAGGTTTGGTTTCAATTAGTTTTAAGGAACCAATTCTACCGACCTCCAACCACTAGGGTGTGGACTGTAGATTGATTGTCCACAAAATCCAATTATGGATTAATTGATTAAAAATTTCAAAATTTCCAAATAAATCAATCAATGATATATATTAATAATGGTTTGACATTTTGATCCTCCATAAAACTTTAGGGCAACTTAGACTCTACCTACTAATTGCTTGGTTATATATACTTTCAATATGCTCGAAAAATCTTAATGCAACATGGTCTGATGTTGGCCATTTATGACAGAGTATTTTTTTTTTATAAGCATTATGACAGAGTATGATGACAATCACTTTTTGTGATGTGCATTTTCTAACGATATATTGCTCAAGATAACATTTATTTTATTTCACTTATACTGTACACAATATAAACTTTTTTGAGAAGGTGGAACGAGGCTTATCACTATATTCTCTTTTACAGGGTTTGGGGTTTGCGAGGTTCGTCGGTTCATGGCCATTGTTTTGGATTGTTTTCGTTAGTGGTATGCTTTCGATTGCTTATAATGTCAATGTGAGTTTATTCGAATTGCATTTAAACTTTTTCTTTGCCATTAACAAAAGTTTAGTCCTGTAATAAGTGAGTCACATAATAGAGATTGTTTAAAATTAAGTGAGATTCTCTAATCAAAGATAACAAATTCTTTTCATCCTGATTTAATTGAGGATATAATTATATAATGGAAATTAATTTAATTATGTTCAGATATCATACGTTGTGGCCATTATCATTATTATTTTTATTTTAATAAAATTGTCTTGAGAAGTATTAATAATGACATTGTTAATTATTTATATTGTAATTTGAGCAAAAATTACATCGAAAAATAATCAGTGACTATACTATTAAACATTAACTATCAAATATAAAAGTTTTATAATATAATAATTACACTAAAACATACTTTTTTTTGTTACTATGTTATATGTGCGAAGTATCTACCGGCTTCACTAATAATTAATTGTGATATTAATGTAGCGTGCTTATCGAGATACCAAGATAATTAACTTTAAAAGATAAAACACACATAAGATAAGCACACACACACACACACACACACACACACACACACACACACACAGACACACAGATCTCCCCATCAGTAGGGCGTTGTCACTGTTACAACCACCGTAGCTACATAACATAAAAGGATACATCCAAAGAAACTGAAAAGATCCTCATAGAGCAGCTCTCCTTTCACTACTCGAAACCCCACTCAAAATACATCAAAAAGATCTCGCCAGCGCTCACACCTACGTACACGCACTGGGCACCCACATACTGTCACTAGTATGGATACCGGGAACTACCCTCGCCCTCTCCATACCTACGCCTATAGACACGAGGCTCCCACACCTCCTCACTGCGGGACATCACTTTGCTTCTCCATCAGCACTGTTGTCTATACAACTTGCTACAGCGTTGAGCTCCTCAATACACAAAACCCAATACACAAAACCTCTACGACTGGTAACGTAAGATGTTTGAGGGTATTCCCACTCGCGCTGGAAGTCTCTAGGAGGGTTCCACATCTGGTTAAAGGCATCCACTGTGCAATCCGAAAGGTCCCTGTGAACTGTTCCCTAGGAACATGATCACCGCAATGTATGTATACACTAACGAGTCCTATGTATGCAATCATGAAGGTGGAGGAGTCAATCTGTTGCGCTCTCAGTCATCATGGTTCTCAATCTCTAGGGTAGCCAGCACCGATACTCTCAGTGCACGGGTGATCCATGGATGGTCCAACGGTGGCATCTTCCTCAGCAGGGTGTTCTCGTACAACATAAGATAAAGCATACACAAAGGATAAGGAGGAAAGAATCTACACTATCATCATGTATTTGGAAAGAAGCAATAGAATAAAACACAAGATAGCACACAGGCATCCAACACATATATAGTAGTCATTTACAAAGCTCATTCTCTTAGCTTTTCCCTTTATCACTTATGCATCTATGCCTATATGCTGATGTGGCCACAATACTGTCACACGACCCCCATTCCCATTAGCGATGATTATCCGTCGTCCAAGCAACGTGTACCATACACACCGAACCATATAAGTGCATTGCATCCACATTCCCATTAGGATGCTCATTCCACATTCCCGTTATGAATGACAATATCCCTCGTTCCGGTTAGGGATAGGTGCAGGATAGTATCCCCCTTCCTGTTAGGATAACTATCTCGTTCACGGAGCAGCTCGGTAAGGACTACAAAAGTATCACGGTAGAATCACCACTCATCTGTTATCCGGTATAAGTATTCAGATACTCTGATCTCGTGTGTTACCACCCACATAGCTATGAACACCAAATGCATTCTAGCGTGAGTCTCACTGACTGGTCCCAGGGTTTATACTTAGTGTGTCAACCACGCACTTAGGCCTATCCATATCTCACATAGTGCCACACTGGCCAATCATATATTTATTCATAATTCACTAGGTTGAGCACTACTACATTCCATATCATACTCTCCCTAACATGCATATCTCCCGATCCACAGATATCATGGCTTACTTACTAACCAAGCATATAATCATATATAAAGTATATTGAGCATACCAATTAAATACATATGAGGATATATATCATTAAACATATTAAACATAACATGGCAGATATCACATAACAACCAAACAACCCTAACAAGCATACAACATCGAATCACGTAAAATCGACCAAACGGTAATTAACCTACAATGCCCAAATCATCATTGGTAATACGAGGTAGTCGCCAATATGATTTTAATATTGTCGATTACTCGACCACTAGTAGAGTTTAGGTTACCCTAAGCATATCATTGCATTTTACACTACTCTTGCCTTCCCGACGATAATGTGGTTCTTTCTTCCACCTGGTACACATGTAGGTAGCTCTACAAGCACATTGAAACCACGAGCAAGCTTCCCTCCACACGTTCACCAATCTGCCACGTACATTACAGGGCTCCTCGGTGTTCCAAAATTTTTCCTAATCACGCAGACAACATGCAAACAACGTCGGTAACCCTAATACGTAGCAGAAACGATAATCGAATAGAGAAACTAACGAAGAACCTGAAGAACATTCGAAGAATGTTGATGTCGACATTTCTGACATGCTACGAACTTAGGTTTACCTTAGTCGAATAGAAGAAACATATATGCAGATTCAAAGCAGACGAAGCTATGATAACAAAGACACGATTGGTTTTGAGTTTCGCTAACCAGATTGTTCACACCAAGCCTCGAAAGTTCCTCACGTCCCTCAGCTCTCTCCCTCTGTTCTCTGTTTTATGAAGATGGTGAAATGAAAGTTAACTTTTGTAAAACTTTTTATTTTTCATCTCGGCACTGCCAATGCTCGAGCGTGGGGACTGTCCACGCTCTGGCATCCCAATGTTTGAAGATTGACTTGTTCCACGTTTGAATGTTGAGAGTTCTTAAGCATGAAGGCAATGCCCCACCGCACTCATGTCTCATGCCATGCTGCCACGTGTCCCTGTTGTCCAATCATTCCAGACTCCCCTGCCATGCTCAAGCGTTCAAGATGGCCATGCTTGAGCAAGCCAATGTTTGAACGTTGGTACTCAGCTCGCTCAAACATGCTGCCCTGACCAGAAATTCCCTTCTCTCGTATTTGTTTTGTTCCTTCCTGATTTATCACATACACTTCAAGCATACTTTCAAACATACAATCATACATAATCCATACATAAACTAGGGTTTCCAAAATCAGGATGTCACAATTTTTTCATCCACAAGGCTCGAACCTGACTCCTTACTTAAGGAATTCGAGTCCAGTTCCACTTGGACCTAATGTTGGTGAAACATATTTTAATGTTAGTTAACCATGAAAGTTTTAAGATATTAACTTTTTTGTCCTAAGGAAGGCCTACCACTTGGTGGACCCTAGGGTCTAGGGCCACAAAAGAACCCAAAAAAAAGGCGCACTAGCAATTCCTAGAATTGAACTTCGATATTCTACACAAGGTTTCACAAATCTATCCACTTGACTGTCTCTAGGCTCTAGGGGACTTAATATATTAATCTAAAATGATTTATTATTGTCTCAATCAGGGGTGGCAAATTATCGATCCCGACCGAGACCCGTGAAAACTAATGCAGAAAATAGCTAGGTGGGCGGGTACGGGCGGGCACGCGGTTCAATGGGTGACAGATGCAGGTTCATGCGGTCTTGGGCGGGCAGGTTCGGTTTGGGTAAAAATATTTCGCTATCGCCCGAATACATTAAGATATTAATTTTTTTATCTTTGATTTCCCTTTAGTCTGATTGGTTGCCTCAGATTTTTTCTTCAATCTCATTGGCTCTCATATCCTATCCTTATCTTTTTTGATTCCCTCATTCAATGTTCAGATTTCAATGTTATCTTTTCTCAAAAATTCAAAATCTCTCATTCTCTCTGTAACACCCCTCTTGGGCATTACATGACTAACTCAATTTTCGTAAAAACTTATTGACTAAAATGAAATGCTGGTTTTGCTTTTCTGAAAAATAATTTACTTTAAGTCAGAAAAACTCGGGTGTAAAAATTTTCTTTATGAATACTTCGGAAAAGTGATACACACATCAAAAAAGTAAAATCCTAAGCTGATCACTCTGCAACTTAGAAACATACTTGAATAAAGATCTAGAATTTTTTACAAAAATTTCGACAGAGTCTCCTTTGTAATTCCAGCATCCCAAACAGAACACCTGCTGAAAAATTTATATTTCCATCCAAAAGAAAGGCTCTCCTAGCCATAAATATACATTCTATCATTAATCAACAATGTCTTAAAAACCTAAGCTGGTCGTTCTAAAAAACATTCATAAACATAACAGGAATCCAATAAAAAACTCTCAGAGTCATAATACATATAACTATGGCCTTCTCCAAATAAAAATTGACTCGATAAACTAAGCTGGTCGTACTATGAAACTCTTACTGGAAAAGACCCCATGGTTATTCTAGTAAATCAACTTTCTTCAAAAGTTGGGACCAAACCCTCCGAGTGGGACAGAGAATCCCTCTGCATCATCTGTACACAAAAAAACAGAATACCACAAAAAGAAAACAAAACAGAAATAATGCAAAGGTGGGATACCAATATATGAGTTTTATATAGCAGCCACATACACAACTCACAAGACAACAACATATGACAATAATACATAGTATAACATCATAATTATAGCACAGGGATTCATTCCCGACAACCAAATTCAATTTTATAAAACATTTCATGTCACTTCAATATTCACCATCTAACTCATAATTCTCCGGAGATCCTAACTTCCCTTCGTCGAGCATGATAGGATCACGATAATGTCTATAACATAATTGTTTCACGTTGGGTCAGCCTCTCAATTTAGGTCTGATCCCCAATTGTTCTAGGGTATTGCATCTCACCTAAATAATACAGAATAGTTCTTGATTGAGTACATTTCGAGCAGGGTAACCGAGTTCCACGACCCGAGATTGCAGCCCCGAGCATTTCGTGGATTTCGAACTAGAATGTCCCTGATGACCCAAAAACTAAAGAATGCGTCTTTGGTCAAGAACTATTCAGTTTGTCAGTCCACCCTTTGTGAAACTGTAGCTCGATACACAATGGCACGTCTGCCATAACAGCACATTGGCCAGACTATGCATGCAAAAATAATGGTTTTCGTTTTCTGTTTTCTTTCTCGCTTCGTTTCTTTCCCCGTCGAGGCTTAAAGCTCCCGACTACTTCTTATTCAGGTATTAAATACATTTTAATACCAACTTAAGATTTTAGACCAAAAACAATGATCTTAAAATCTCTTCCTCAATTTGAACACTAGCCCGACGTCTCAGTGATCTAGGTTCTTCTCAACCGGAACACTAGTCTCGCTTTATCGGCACTCCGAATTCAGCCTGATATCTCGGCAATCCAAATCCAGCCCGGGTTTATAGCTCGGTGATCTAGGTCCTTTCTTTTCCTCAAAACTCAAAACAAGAACTATAGCCCGTCATTTCGGAAATCTAGGTCCTTTCCACTTTTCTCTTTTCCACTTGGTTTTTCGTTCAGTGAAAATAAATCGAAAAACAAAAGTTCAAAAGTTTCTCAACTTTGTGACATAAATACTTTTCGTTCTTATGAATACACTTTCATAGAAAATTTTGTCCTCTAAAATCCATTTTCTGAAAACTTAGAAAACCACTGAAATCTTTTCTCAACTTTAAACCAAATATAAAACCCTTGCAATTGAATTTATCAAAGGTAGCATTTTCTCTAAACCTAAACTTTAACTCATGTGCGATTTTAGTTCCTATTGTTTTTTATGAGAATATTTGATCCCCAAATTTTTTGAATGTAACCATTTTAGTCCCTCCGTTCAACATCCTTTAATTTTTTAACAAAGTATCCTATGTGGCAAAGGTTTTTCTAAGTTGCATGCAGAGTTGGCATTTATTTAATTAAAATGAAAAGGAAAAAAACTGAATGTGGCTCTTCTTCTTCCTAAAACTCTCAGCGGCAAGAACCCAAAACTTCCCCCCTCCCATATAATTAAATTCAAATCAAACTACTACAAGCTCTATAAATCAAATCAAAACAACCATATGCAGAAATTATACTAATAACAGTAACACAAGAGAAAGTTACAATTTTGAACCTAATATTGTTACCCTTAAGCCCAAAATTCATACACCATGACAACCTAAAATGCAAAACCAAAAATCTTAATTGTTATTAATTGAAGCCCTGACCTTAGCTCAGATTAGGAATTCAACACTTGCTAGTGTTGAATCTTCAAAGTTGCTGGTCTTCTCTTCCCAGTTAAAAAAACTGCAGTTTTATTTCTCTTTTTCTTTGTAATTTGGTTATATGGTAATTAGGATTCAGTAGGATTTATTTTTGATTTATTGATAAGTAACAACATATTTAATCCTAGTATATTGCTACTACTAAGGACCAGATCAATTTCGCTAGGTTTGGGATTTGGACTTGGGATTCAGAGTAGCGGCTAAAACCACAGATGATGAGATGATTTTGCAAGTGAACGAGGAGTCATCGTGGGAGTCGAGTTTGAGGGAGGGGGTTTTCTCATAGAGGAAGTCAACGCCAGAGTCAATGAAGGGCAGAACCTTCGACACGACACCGGACTCAGTGAGGTGACAGGAAGAGGGAATCACACTTAGAAAGGTGGATGAGGTGGTGGAGCGATTCGGTTTGGAGTTGGAAAAGGTGGAGGGAGAGGTGAGGGTGAAGATTCAGGTTTTAGGCTGGGGTTGAGGGGAGAAGTGTAGTGGTGGTGGCCAGAGCTGCATTCGGACCTTCGTTAGGACGCTGTTAATGTTGTTACAGATGGATGTGATAGAGACGACCAAAATATGTAATGTTTCATATATGAAGGACCAAAATGAATATTTTTAAAGTTGAGAGACCAAAATGAATCTAAAGAATAATTTAAGGACCAAAAGAATATTTTAACCTTATTAAAATAAAAACACACATGTTAAAGTGTTAGTGTATGTCAATGTAAAACTTTTTATACCGACAATGCATACTACTTTAATCCTTATTTATTTATATAACTTACATGTGAGTATAAAATTATGTATATAAATCTAAATACATTGTGCACACCAATATATTACAACAACAAAATCAACTCAAAATTAATAATTTTGAATCAATCTCTTTAATTATCAATCTCTTTAATCAATCTCTTTGAATCAACTCAAAATTAATATATACCTCTGGGTCTTTTTTCAGTTTTTGGTGGTAATTATCATATTTGTAAATAGGTTGGATTACCCTTTGTACTCAATTAATACTACCTTTGCTTATCAAAAAAAAAAAAAAGATCTCTTTAATGCACTTTATAAGATCATGAGAGTATGTATGTGTTATTTATTTGGTACATAATTTTGTTTTGTTTCACCCGTTAGTTGCCCTAAGGGTTGGTTAGGGAGCATTTATTGCCATAAAATAAATGTTTTTTTTAATTAATTGAATAAAATTAGTAAGTGATTTTATTTTTAAATATATTAATATTTTTTTTATTCTTTATCAAATCCTCTTGCAATTGTTATTATCAAGAAGGGAAAGCAAGAGCTTATGTTCCCCTGGAATTCAAGAGTTGGAACTGTGTGAAAGTGGAGGAGCCTCTTATAACATGAGCCAAAAAAATTATTAAATAGTACAAGGGGTACTCCAACTCTTACATCAAACTATGTAGACTCATTACATTGGTTTAAACACTCTAATGGGTTCATACACCGTTCTGAAAAAGAGAAGTAGACACCCACAATATTATTGCTTTAATCCAACACTATGAACTCACCTTAATTGTTTCCACTAGATAGTCAAAATCCAAGTCATCTTGCCTAAACACAACACTAATCCTATGTACCTAAATTGACCAAATAATTGTGAACCAAATAAGAAACCAAACCTCTTTATTCTTTTTACCAACAAGGAATCCATGATGTTGTACAAAATGGGACTTATATTCTTCATGTAGCACCACCTATAACATGAGCTTATGTATAAAATGATAAACTAAAAATATATATTATTTTTAATCATTTAGTAAGTTAAGATCATTATAATTTAAAATAAAATAACGATATATTTATTTATTTTCTTTCTTACTTTACATATAAAAGAAATTTAAATTTTTTTGCTAACACTAATATATTTATTATAACGTGATATAGCGACTTTAGAAATATCATTTTTTTTTTTTAAGCCAAGAAAGGGAATGCAAAAGCATCACTGTAGAGAAGGACATCCCAGCTAGGCTGGCACCCCCAACACCACCAATCACCTGCAACACCCCTAATTTATTAAAAAAAGAGAAAGAATACAAAAAGAGGCAAGGGGGGACCAAACCAAAACCCTTGCAAAGAATAAAGAATCACTTAAATCTATAAGCTGGAAGACTAAATCTATTTCGATTAAAGTCTTCTAAAACAAAGCTAGGAGGAGAATCCCACCAAAGAAAACTATGAGAAATAAACCCATGCGTGGCAAGCTTATCCGCACAAGTATTGCCTTCTCTAAATATATGAGAGACATAGAATTGCATTTGCTTAATCAAAGACAGACAAATCCTCCAACGGTTTCTTAGGTCCCAGGGAACGAGGTTAATGTCTTTGAAAGCTTTAACCACTAGGGAAGAATCACATTCCAACCAAAGTTTGAACCAACCTCTCTTAAAAGAAATTTCCATAGCTTGCATGGCAGCCATCAACTCTGCTCTAAAAGAGGTAGAGATCCCCAAAAAATCAGAGAAACAACCAACAAATGAACCACTGGAGTCTCTAAAGATCCCGCCAATTGCTGCTAAACCCGGATTGCCTCTAGAAGCCCCATCCGAGTTACACTTGATCCAAGAACAGGACGTTTATACCAAATGACTTGAGAAATATTAGGAGCACTCGGGGCATGCAGATGAATATTAAAGAACTTAAGGAACTTAAACTCTGAGATTGAGTTCTTACAAGATCCTTTTGACAAGTTGCCCGAGAGAGTCACAGCAGCCCTGATCATGGAGATGATTCTATCAATAGGCACATTATTATTCTGAAAACGTAGCTGATTGCGGCTATACCAAATGAACCAGATGATGTGGACAATAGCTGACAGAACAACATCTTTTGCCTGAGAACTCCACTGCCTATCGAATACTGACAGAATAGAAGGAATTGAAGACTGATCAATGGATATTTGAAGAATTACCCCCAACCAAGACCACAATCTAGAGGCAAAGGAGCACTGTATGAATAAATGATCCAAAGATTCAGCAGCTACACCACATAAGCTACAAATTGAAACAAGAGTGCAGCCTCTATGTTGAAGCTTCTCATCTGTGGGCAGTTTTTTATGAAGCAATCTCCAAAGAACAAATGATCTAGACGGAGGAATTGAGGAACTCCAAATCAATTTACCCCACTGAACTGGGTGAGTGATTGGCTTCAGATGAATGTAGGCTTCTTTGAAAGACAAAAAGCCATCAGAAGAGGCTTTCCAAACCAGGGAGTCAGTGCAATTGGCATCAGGAGGAATATGAACCTGCAGAATTTCTGCTGCTAAAGCAGGATACCTATTTGAAAATTCCAGAGGGATCTGCTGCTAAAACAATACATGTGTTATCTGATATATTTAACTCAATCTGATGTGCCTGTCTGGTCAAACAATCAAAAATATTGTATGCAATTTAAAGACATTTGCTCCAAGTTTGATATACTCATATTTGGAAAATTTATTTGATGGTGACTACACGGTTGATTGTTGTTATAACTGTATTGTTTTTGAAAATTTTCAGTTGCCCTTGTTGAGATGGAAGAAATATCCGGTGCTTACAGCGTTTTGCTTTATAACTGATGTCGCTGTAACAAGGTCACTCGGATTTTATCTTCACATGCAGGTTTTATCATTTTGAATTGTGCTCTTTATTAAGGATTTATTGTTGTGGATGTGCATCCATTGCTTTTCTACACATTAGGTTGACTTAGTTGAATTCATGATAAACTCTCTCTCTCTCTCTCTCTCTCTATATATATATATATATATATATATACACCTTGATTCTTTCTTTACCTGTTAAATGATTGTTTCGGCTATGAAAATATTGACACATCTCAAAATTAATTCTATAAAGAAATGACTCTGTCAATATAATAGAAAACTATTAGTTATATGATATGACTCTGACAATAATTTTAAGAATGTAAGAATAATGAATCTTGATCATTGGATCTTATTTGAATGAGATTAAAATATAAATACATGTGACTATTAGTGTTCGTGCAACCACTAAGCAACTCTTAATTTTGACCATTCATATATAGTTGTATGGTCAATATTCATTATTCTCACATTCTTAAAATGTAAAGCATTCTTATATACTTATATTGAAAAAAATATTGAAATAGGTTTCTAGCATAATAAGTACATAAAAATGAAACTACAATTTTTATACTAATACTAGTATAATTTTTAATATTTACTAGTCCCACATAGAATATATTATATATAAATCGGTAAGAGGTGAAAGTTCTCATTAATTATAAACTGAAGTGATCAAACTCTTATTAAATTAGAGTCTCCTACTTATCCTATATTGGACAAATTTACAGGGAAATGGTGAGTTTTGATTATAAAATGGGGACCAAAGAGTGTGTTGAAATTTTTTAAATACTTTTTAATTAATTGGAATATCTAAAAAAAAATTGAACTTGACAAGTTTAACCCAGTGAACTACATGTGATCGATCAGTTTAAACGGCTAGATCAATTCACAATTAGTTTTTTTTTTAATTTTTTACAGGTTTATGGAAATCCAGGTTGTGGGAAAATATTGCATGTTTGCTTTGTTTCCAGTTTCCAGTTTCCAATTTCTTGTTTCCATTTCTTGTTTTCAAAAATAATTATAGAACTGCCACCTTGTTTTCATTCTGTCTCTTTCCTGTTTTCAAAATTTTGTACAGAAACCAGTGAAAACAACTTTTTGTTGTTTTACTGTTTTCTGTTCAAATATTTGAAAACAGGAAACATAATGAAAACATGGTGGTAGTTTTGTAATTATTTTTTAAAGCAGGAAACAAAAACAAGAAACTAGAAATAAAGCAAACAGGCCTAATATTGGTTAAAGAACCAATTCCCACTTTTTCCAATTTAATTGACTGGTATGGCCTATAAAACGTGGGGAAAAATATGTGAGATATGCAAGATGTAGGAGAGGTTTGTTTTTAACTAGGATACTAAATAACTTAAAAGAATGCATTAAAAGAAACTACATAACTTTTTTTTTTTTTTTTATAAGCAAGAAACTAAATAACCTTATTGTGACTTATAAATACTTGTGAAGGAAAATCGTCAAGAGGGTACGAGAACCAATGAAAAGAAACTCTAATAATGTTGTAGTTGAGGGTTTGTAATTTTGTCTGCAAACATTGCATGAGCCAGGGTTTACAATTTTATCCATAAAAGTTGCATAGGCACAAGGTTTGCAACTTTGTCCTAGAAATTAAGATGCATTGGAGAGGAAATAAAATTGATCCCTGCAAAAATTGTATTGTAACATTCATAATGTACTTGATCCCATCATATTTTAGGTTGAATTATATTAAACATGAACTTGATTCATATGATACCCTTAATTACTAGCATTTGTGCAAGTATATATAAAACGGATGAGGCATTTGCCAAAAAATAGTAGTGTCGTTGTGATGATAACATGCATGGTGTCCGAGAAATATTAATCTTAGTTTCCTATTGTTGAAGACTGATAATGAAGTTGGCCCATTAGGCCCAATTGAGATTGAGAATGTTCTAGAAGCTCATCACATGGATGACTCCATCACAGCAGAGAGTGAGTCACAAAATGATCACCAAGTCACACCTTAGGAGCTGCAAATTAGCTATTCTGTTTCAAGGGAATTTTTTGATGTAATAAGGCACACTTTTGTGCTTCCACACACCACACGGTTGGCATATATAGTGCACTATTGTATTGGGAAAACTCAGTTGATTGAATATAGAATGCATCACTCACATTTCCTTTTATACATTTTCTTTCTTATGATGGTATCAGAGCCTATCCTAGATCCATTGGGTCACCCGCAGATGTCCAGTCCTGTAAACTTCACGCTCCATATGTCCAGTCCAGGACGTGAGGGGGGTGTGTTGGAGTCCCACATTGGATAGTGATATGGCCTGAATAGTGCTTATAAGTAAGAGGCAACCCTCACCTTACAAGCTAGCTTTTGGGGTTGAGTTAGGCCCAAACCCAAATTCTAAGATGGTATCAGAGCTTTTAAGCTTCGCTGCTGCTACTCACCTTTACCATGGTACGAAACGCAAATGTTGGGAATCAACCTGCCGATCCAAGCCAGGATCCCATCAACCCCTATTATGTGCATCCTGGTGATGGTCCATCTGCAGTTGTGGTCACACCAGTGCTCAACAATTCCAATCACCATGCTTGGGCTAGATAAATGAGGAGAGCTCTTGGAGCTAAAAACAAATTTGAATTTGTAGATGGAACAATTCCAGTACCTACCCAATTTGATCCGAGCTACAAAGCTTGGAGCAGATGCAACATGTTAATACATTCATGGCTCATGAATTGTCTCTGAATCCATTGCTTAGAGCATTGTTTTTCTCGAAAATTCAATTGATGTGTGGCAAGAATTGACGGAGCGTTTCTCATAAGGAGATTTGATAAGAATCTCATATTTGCAACAAGAGATTTATTGCTTGAGACAAGGATCTCTTTCTGTTACTGAATTCTACACGGAACTGAAGGTACTATGGGAGGAGTTGGAGAGCTATATGCCTATGCCAGTATGTGGGTGCCCAGTCAAATGCACTTGTGCTACTGGAGTGAGAAATGCAAGGTACTGTCATGATTTAAATCGCACCATCAGATTTCTAACAGGACTAAATGAAAATTTCTCTATGGTAAAGTCTCAAATTCTACTAATGGACCCATTACCAAACATAAATCACATTTTCTCCATGGTAATCCAACATGAAAGGCAATTAGGATTTGTGAATAATGATGAATCAAAGGTTTTAATCAATGCTGCTGATTACAGAAGGTCACAGGGTAGAGGTAGAGGAGGTTTTAATGTAGGAACTAATGGAAGAAACACCAGCAAGATGTGTATGTATTGTGGAAAATCTGGCCACACCATTGAAACATGCTATAAGAAGCATGGGTACCCTCCTCATTGGCAGAAGAACTCATATGGTTCTAGTAATGCTGCTGCAAGTGAGATTCCTGAGTACAAGGAAAATGTGAGCTTAAGTGAAGATGTAAAGGTAGATCCACCCACTTTCACAGATGATCAGTATGAAAAATTACTCAGTCTTATCCAGCAAACACAAATTTCATCAAATCAGGTCAGCTTAGCCTCCTCTCATGGTAAAACACCCATTGAAAATTCCAAGACAGGTATTATTCCCATTTCCTTTTCTGTTAATAGATGTACTGTTGGCTCCTGGATTGTTGATTCAGGAGCAAGCCATCACATATGTTCTTCGTTAAAGCATTTCAATAATTATCACTCCATCGAACTTGCTAGTGTTAGGCTCCCCAGTGGTCATTTGTTACTTGCTAAGTATGCTGGAACAGTAAATTTTTCCCCTGGTTTCTCTATTGATGAAGTTCTACATGTACCTGATTTTTCCCTTAACTTGCTCTCAGTCACTAAACTATGTGCCTCTCTAAATTGTGTCATAACTTTCAATGCTTCTGAATGCTTGATCCAGGAGCAGAAGTCCAGGAAGATGATTGGTTTGGCTGAGAGATGTGAAGGGCTGTATCACCTTGTGGTTGGTGCCAGAGAAGCTTTTGCCTCAAATTCCCAAGTTTCAGCATCATAGTATCTTCCCCAAGAAGCCTTATGGCATTTTCGACTAGGACATTTTTCAAATTCTAGATTACATATTGTTCATGACCAATTTCCTTCTGTTAATGTAGATGAAAATTATGCTTGTGATGTATGTCATTTTGCCAGACACAAGAGATTGTCTATTCATTTAAGTCCAAATAGAGCTTCAAAGCCTTATGAAGTAATACACTTTGACATTTGGGGTCCTATTTCAATTTCATCAGTAAATGGCCATAAATACTTCTTGACTGCCGATGATTTTAGCCGATTTACAAGGATCCTTTTAATGAACTCAAAGGCTGAAACTAGGGAACATGTGTAGAAACTCATTTTGAACATTGAAAATCAATATGATACAAGAGTCAAAATAATCCGAACTGACAATGGACCAGAATTTCTAATGAGTCAATTTTATGCCTCCAAAGGTATTGTTCACTAAACAAGTTGTGTAGAGCCACCCCAACAAAATGGGAGAGTGGAGAGAAAGCTCCAACATGTGCTAAATGTAGGTAGAGCCCTTTTATACCAATCTAAACTACCTAAACAATATTGGTCCTATGCTGTGATGCATGCCACCAACATTATTAATAGGGTCCCTACCCCAATTTTGATAAATAAATCCCCTCTTTCAGTTCTGTATGGAGAGGAACCAGATTTACACAGTCTCAAGTTCTTTGGCTCCCTATGCTATGCCTTTACTCTTCATTCTCATAGATCTAAACTTGAACCAAGAGGCAGAAAATGTATATTTCTGGGATAATGGGTTGGCACCAAAGGTGCTGTCCTCCTTGATCTAAACAACAAGGAACTTTTTGTCTCAAGAGATGTAACATTTTATGAACATATCCTACCCTATCAGTCCTCACGACCCTTCTCCACTTGGCATTACCACTCAACCAGCAGCCAAGAGGCAGAGCATTGTCCAAATTCCAGCACAGAATCAGTGACAGAAACTCAGGATGCAGAAACTGAGCAGGAGACAGCAGCAGAACCAGTGAGAAAATCAACCAGGACAAGGCACCAACCAAACAAACTTGCAGAGTATGTATGCAGCCTTTCCACTCACTCTGCTTCACCAATCTCTTCAGGTACACCTTATCCTATCACTTCTTTTCATTCTTTTTCAAAGTTGTCTCCTTCTCACAAACAATTCTTAGTTTCTTTAAGTCATGTCACTGAACCTCAAACCTATCAAGAGGCAAGCAAGCTTGATTGTTGGAAAGAAGCCATGAAGGCAGAGCTGGATGCTTTGGAAAGAAATGGAACATGGACCATAGTTGACCTACCTCCCAATGTTAAACCAATTGGCAGCAAGTGGGTCTATAAAGTGAAGCATAGAGCAGATGGCACCATTGAGAGATTCAAGGCAAGGTTGGTGGCAAAAGGCTATAATCAAATAGAAGGATTGGATTTTTTTGACACATTCTCTCCTGTGGCTAAACTCACCACCGTGAGAGTTCTCTTGGCATTAGCCTCCATCCATGGTTGGCATCTACATCAACTAGATGTCAACAATGCCTTTTTACATGGAGAACTAAAGGAAGATGTTTATATGACCATTCCTCATGGTGTCACTACCTCCAAGCCAAATCAAGTCTGCAAATTGCTCAAATCACTATATGGTTTGAAGCAGGCTAGTCGAAAGTGGTTTGAGAAGCACACTTCACTCCTCTTAGAGCATGGCTACTGTCAATCAGCCTCAGATTACTCACTATTCACTTGCAGCAAGAAGGGTGAGTTTACTGCCCTGCTTGTATATGTTGATGATGTTATATTGGCAGGAAATTCCTTGGCAGAATTTAACAGAATTAAGAAAATCCTTGATTCATCTTTTAAGATCAAGGACTTGGGAACCCTCAAGTATTTCCTTGGCCTGGAGGTGGCACAATCACAGCAGGGAATTTCAATTTGCCAGAGGAAATATTGCCTAGATCTCCTCCATGAATCAGGATTGCTTGGCTCTAAACCTGTTGCAACTCCTCTAGATGCATCTGTCAAGTTACATCAGGATTGAGGTAGAGCATATGATGATGTTGTTGGATATAGAAGGCTTATAGGAAAACTTCTATACCTGACCACAACCCGACCAGATATTGCATTTGCCACACAACAATTTAGCCAATTCCTTAGTTCTCCCACTGTGACTCACTACAACATGGCTTGCAGGATCATAAGATATCTTAAAGGGAGTCCCGGGAGAGGTTTATTCTTTCCTAGAAGCTCTCCTCTACAGCTGTTTGGATTCTCTGATGCAGGCTGGGCAAGGTGTGTGGATTCAAGAAGGTCTATCTCAGGCTATTGCTTCTTCCTTGGATCCTCTTTGATTTCTTGGAAGGCAAAGAAGCAACAAACAGTGTCAAGATCTTCTTCTGAGAATGAATACAGAGAATTATCCACTACATGCTGTGAATTACAGTGGCTTCTATACCTTCTTGCTGATTTGAGTGTCAAATGTTATAGACCACCAGTTCTTTATTATGACAACCAGAGTGCAATGCACATAGCCGCAAATCCTGTTTTCCATGAGAGAACAAAGCACTTGGAAATTGATTGCCATTTTTTGGGGGAGAAAGTGCAGAATGGAACACTAAGGTTGCTACCAATTTCATCCAAAGCACAGCTAGCAGACTTCTTTACCAAAGCCTTGCCACCAAGTTCATTTCTTCCTTTTATTTCCAAGCTGGGCTTGTTGGACATTTACCAAGCTCCAGCTTGCGAGGGGGTGTTGAAGACTGATAATGAAGTTGGCCCATTAGGCCCAATTGAGATTGAGAATGTTCTAGAAGCTCATCACATGGATGACTCCATCACAGCAGAGAGTGAGTCACAAAATGGTCACCAAGTCACACCTTAGGAGCTGCAAATTAGTTATTCTATTTCAAGGGAATTTTCTGATGTAATAAGGCACATTTTTGTGCTTCCATACACCACACGGTTAGCATATATAGTGCACTATTGTATTGGGAAAACTCAGTTGATTGAATATAGAATTCATCACTCACATTTCCTTTTATACACTGTTTTTCTTATGACCTATAAAGTAAACCTACCTTCCAAGGAACCATGTTTTCTAGTTGCTAATACATATGAAAATGTCCAGACCTGTGTGTTCAAGAGGCCAACAATCTTTCCAATGCCACTGATTTTTTGTACGGCAATCGTCAGTATTTATGCTATAGTTGTAGCATTGTTCAAGGTACAAATTTCTAATTTCTTAAAAGAAGAATTTGTGTTTTTAACATCAAAGTTCTGGTTAGATATGTACATTTGATCAAAAATCTTTTGCTGGATTTTATATAGGATATACCTGACATGGAAGGAGATGAAAAATTTGGTATCCAATCTGTGTCGTTACGTCTGGGTCCGAAATGAGTATGTTCCTGTCATTCGATATATAGCTCAATAGTTGTACTCTGATATACTCATGATTGTATCTAATTAATCTTTGCTAGGTATTTTGGATTTGTGTTTCACTTCTTGAAATGGCTTATGGAATCACCATTTTGGTGGGAGCAACATCTCCTATCCTCTGGAGCAAAATTATCACGGTAATGTGTCATTTACGTGTATAGGTTACGATTATGTGTGTTCATTATCCATATCCTCTTTTAGTAACCATAATTTTGGTGCCAAGGTATAGGAGTGTGATTTTAATTAACATATTTTGTGGAATAGTGAATGAAAATTGATCTACGGGCTTAGTTGGATGAGCTTTTAAAAAAAATACTTTTATGATATAGAAGCAGAAGCAGAAGCTATTATTATAAGCAGAAGCCTTTTTGTGTTTGGATGAACTTTAAAAAATAAGCTTTTATGAAATTTGTTGTAGGGATATAATTGTCCAAAAAAATATAATCCATCATCACTATCTCTCTTCTAGTGCATCTGCTTTTTTTAGAAGTTAGAAAGTGTAGCTTCTCAAAAAAAATACCAAAATGTGTTTTTTTCACTGCTTTTTCTTTTTTTCAAAAGTTCATCCAAACACTCATATTTTTCGTAGAAGCACTTTTATTTTAAAAATAAGTGTTTTTTCTAAAAAAGTAAGCTCATCCAAACGAGTTTTTATCCTATATAATATGTCTGTATTAGGAAATGTGTTCCTATGAAAGCAATATCGAGTAACATTAGATTGTCGTGACTTTATATTGTAGGCTCATGATATTAGGGTCAAAGGTAAAATGATATCAAGTAAATACCAACTTGTTCGATCATTTCTCCAATGTTTGAAATTTATTCTCACATTCAATGTTGTTACAGGTTCTAGGACATGCCGTTCTTGCTTCAGTGCTCTGGTATCATGCCAAATCTGTAGATCTAACGAGCAATGTTGTCTTAAAATCGTTCTATATGTTTATTTGGAAGGTAATCACCTTATAAACTAATTATCATTAAAAAAATTGATTTGGAAGGTTAATATACATTTTCCTTAAAAAATGAACGTTATACAATAAAATAATTATTCAAAAGAAATAATTATCAAATTACTTTTCCTTTGTGTTGAGAAGTAACAATTTGTTTCTAATTTCTAATGACTTCAAATGGACAATATTGGAGAACATTAGCTAAACCATGAAAATCATTTTGAAAAGAAATATTCCTATCTAGAATTATAATGTCATTATAATTTACAAAACATGCCATTTGTAACGCTCGGGCTGCTTTACGGACTGGCGATTATCCCCACAAACCTACACGAGCCTTTTCAATGTGCTTTGTCATCAGTCACACGCTTCCTAGGAAATCTTTCCCAGAGGTCACCCATCCCATAATTGCTCCAAGTCAAGCACACTTAACTTTGGAGTTCTTAAGTGATGGCCTCCCGAAAATAAGATGTATCTTGTTATTATGAGTAGTACCAATCAATTCGTTTAAGCTTCCCTCAAATGCACAGCCCCTACCTGTATAGCCTCAGGATCCCCCCAACTGTACAATCCATTACTTGCACAATCTCAAGTTCCCTCTCATTCTGATGTGGAACTGGTTCATTAATGTGTCCCTCCTCCTAGAAGCCTGTCAGGATTCGCTCCTTGTCTGTGCTTCCTCTCACACCAGCGACCACTCCCCGCTCTTGTCGGCATCAGGTATCACATGCCCGCCAACTTACCTTGGTTTGTCTCCGAACCACATCGTACTGGAAGAGGTCCCGTTCTGATACCATTTGTAACCTCCCAGGCAGCTTTGTGGATTGACTGCTATCTCCACAAACCAGTACGAGTCTTTTCAGTGTGCTTTGTCCTCACTCACACGCTTTCTAATAAAACTTTCCCAGGAGGTCTCACATCCCAGAATTGCTTTATGTCAAGCATGCTTAACTTTGGAGTTCTTAAGTAATGAGCTCCCAAAAGAAGACGTATCTTGTTAATGTAGGTAGTTCCAATCAATTCTTATAAGTTTCCCTCAACTGCACAGTCCAAAATACCAGCACAACCTCAGGATCCCTCAACTGTACAGTTTCATGCTTGTACAGTCTCCGGTTCCCTCTCATTCGAATGTGGAATTGGTTCAATCATGTGTCCCTCCGCCTAGAAGCCTGTCAGGAGTCGTTCCTTGTCTGTGCTTCCCTTCGCAGCGATGACCAATCCCTATCATCGTCGGTCTCGGGTGTTACCCCATTCTTCTCGCAAGCATGTTTATATTTTTTATTTGTTGCAATATTGTTGGAAGGGATGAACTCTGTTCCTTTACAACAACCTCCACTTCTTAGGAATAAACCTACAGCTAGCCAAATATCTTGTAGACAAAATTTTGGGGATTACTACCTGAAAGAAAATTATTTTGTTGTTCTTTAATTTGTATTTTGATATTTAAAAGTAAAAGAAAAGCCTACACTTACACAATTATTGATATATTTTATTCTTATGAAAAAAATCAACATTATCCAACGCTAGCGTTAAGCATACTTGGACATGAATGATTGTCAGTTTATCATGTTATTGATTGCAGTTTTCTTAATGCAGCTTCATACGGCAGAGTACTTCCTCATACCTTTGTTTAGATGAGGATGAGGTTGCATTGCTGACTTAAGAAGTGGTGTTGCTTGCCAATTTGTCCCATGTCAGCCTTATGTCTATACTACTAGTTTAATTCGATAAATATTAAATAAAAATTTATTTGTGTAATGATCGAGTTTGGATATTTATTAGTTTCTGTCTTTAGTTTGGCGTTGTCTCCACCGTAGGGACCCACGATAAAGAATAGGAGAACTAGTCTCATCAAAATTTATAATTTGGGAAATCCAATTATTTAAGAAAGCTGATTTATAAAACGAGATTGAGTTTGAGAGTCAGTTACAACCAGAGAAGATGCTAACACCCAATATTGTCCGTTCTAAAAATGGTAGCTCAAGTTAATTGTGTAAATGTTTAAAAGCTTTGAAAATATTTATTTTACCACATTTTTAAAACTATAAAATAAAAAAAGGAGGAAATATATAAAATCTTTACTTTATTGAATGATTAATTCCGCTTATATGTATATCTCGTTGCAATGGGAAATTCAAAGCCTTGTAGCTCTTAAAAAATGCTTGATTGTTTGATTTATTTTAATTTTTTTGAATGATTATTTGAAAAGCTTTTTTAAAATTTAAAACAAGGAATTGAAAGAAAAAAGGGTTTTTCATTTTATATATTTTTTTAGTTTTAAAAAATAAATTAAGAAAAATATATATATATTTTTTTTAAAAAAAGTGGATTTTTTGTTTTTTCTTTTTTAGGCTGACTATTCATTATCATAAGATCCAAAAATAACTTTCACCCAAATCTATAAAATCCAAATTAAAAAGAAGGAAAAGACGAAGACATCCTCATCCCAAATCACAAAACCTTTATGAAAAAAAAAAAAACATCGGGCCTAGCAAAAAAAGCCCAAAATGATTTTCCTACCTACAAATTACCCTTTTTGTATTTTTATGCTTTGGTATTTTTATGCTTTGGCCTAACTAACAAACGTGCGTCTAGGGCTCCAATGCAATTTTCATCTCACGACCCACATGTTTGGCAACCTACAGAAACGCGATTTGCCAGCGGCAAAATCGCTTAGGAAGCGAAGCTACACAGAGTAGCTTCTGGATCATGGAAACTCGATTCTGAATCAAAGTGAGAGATATATTCTCTTTTTGCCCTTCTATGGAGCTGAACAAAATCTTTATTGTACTGATCTGTATGATGAGTGATGGAGCAGCTATGGGAGGTAGGCCACAGAGCAAAGCACTGGCATCGCAAGAAGATTAGGATTTGGTTGGAAAGCTGGGACGCAAATCTTCGTTAGTAAACAGCCAGGTTAAGGGAGTATGGCGGTGCGGCATTATTGTCGATGCCCTAATGTTTGCAAGCATTTGGACCTGGCCCAATTATAATGTGCATGTGTCCTCCATGCTACATATATAAAAATAACTTTTTTAATTTCGGTATTATTGAGTATGTGAGATCTCAGTCTATCAAAATTTTTTTTTTGAAGAGTTTTAATCCTACTTTTTTAATGGTTTCAACTTTTATCACATATTCCTTAAGAAAAAAAACTTGTATCACATATTCGTTTATTATAGACTCCCCTCTCCTTCTCATTTGCTCTTGCGTTAAATTTGATGGAACTATCACTACAAAAAAAAGGGTTTTAGCGACCGAATTTTTCGGTCGCTATTTAATGATTTTCGGTCGCTAAATTGGTCAGCGACCGAATTAGCGACCGATTATAAACGGTTGCCAAAACCTTGGTTGCTAATTATTTAGGGACCGAAATTTCGGTCGCTGATTAGCGACCGATTAGCAACCGAAATTTCGGTCGCAAAATACTCCTAATTTGGTCATTTAGATTGGTCGTCTTTCAATTAAAATGACCGATTCAGCGACCGATTTTTTAATTTTTGCGACCGAATTATCCGTCACTAATCCAATGGTTACAATTAAATATTGCGTCCGAAAAATCGGTCGCTAATTCGGTCGCTAATTTTAGAAAATCGATCGCTAAAATCTACGGTCATATTTAAAATAGCGACAAAAAAATTCGGTCGCTAATTAGGTCGCTAATTTTAGAAAATCGGTCGCTAATTCGGTCGCTAAAATCTACAGTCATATTTAAAATAGCGACCAATAAATTTCGGTCGCTAATTTATTATTATTTTTTTTATGCTGCAAAATATTAAAATAAGATTTAATTAATTAAATTAAAATTAGTGAACATAAACTTAAAACAAATAAAATTAAATATCAATCATATTAAAATAGATAATTCGATAAATATTCACGCAAAATATATAAAAAGACCAGGAGAAATATAAATGTAATAGTCAATATGTGTCATACAAAGATGGGAAAACTAATCTATATGACGAGGGGGTGAAGGGAGTGGGCTGATGCCAGAGTGATCCGAGGCAGCGACAGCAGCAGTAGCGGCATCAAGCAGCAGCGGCATCAGCAGCAGCGGCATCAGCAGCAGCGGCATCTGCAATAGTAGCCTCGACGTGGGCGCCGCCAGATCCGGAACTGCTAGGTCGGAATCCCAAGTACCTAAACAGCTCCTCCATACGATTATCCTGCTCTCGTATGCGACTGTCTTGCTGTCGTGCGTGTTCCCGCAACTCATGTATCTCGTTATCCTTCGCCGCAAGTTCAGCATTCATGTTCATGATGGCCTCTCTGACATCTGGGTTGGGATCAGGGCCAGAATGTTCGCATGGCGCTGATATGGCCACGAACTGATCCCCAAGCTGACCGAGGCCAAATACATTGCCCTTCTTATTTTTCCCGCCAACCACCTTTATGTAAAGGGCATTGTCAGACTCAAGAGACGGCTCCTGCCCCTGACTACTGGCATCGTCTTTGAGGCGATGGAATTCGTCCTGCAAAATATGTCAGACATTATCATTTGTAATTATATATTAAAAAGAATGAAAGTAATTAATATATTGAAAATGAATTAGTGAGTTAAGAGTACTTACAACAAGGTCCCGAACCTTCGGGCTAACCCACTCCCCATGCTTGGTCTTCTTGGTCTTGTGCACGATCTCAATTGCAGTGGGTTTTCTCTGCTGCTCTTTCGACTACATATATATAAGCAAAAAAATACAATTTCTATTAATAAGGACATATATAAAGCACTAAATTAAAAAACAATAAAATTCATGTTGACTTATTACCATCCTATCAAAATGCTCATGAATGGTTATTGAGCCACCAGTGTATAGTGGAGCGCCAGTGTCACAAGCCCGATTCTGCTTTCCGATCTCGCTCTTTATCAGGAACTTCTCATCACTAGCCCAATATTGACGGAGGCGTTCCAGCACATCAGTTCGAAGCCAACTCCCATCATCTGAACCATCCCTAATCCTACCCATTGCCCACTTAACCAGCTTTGCGCCTCTCGACTCAAAGGCCTTACGTATTTGATCTGCATCCGCTGGCAACCACTTATAGTGTGCCTAACAAGAAAGAGTAAAATATCAAGAAACAAAATTGATAAATAATAATATTGTAGACATATACTTAACACAATAATAAATTTATTCGTTACCCCGAAGTCATCCCTAAACCACATATCACGCACATCCTTATCAATCTTCTTCCACGA
Organism: Echinosophora koreensis; assembly: GCA_035048595.1. Lineage (NCBI taxonomy): Eukaryota > Viridiplantae > Streptophyta > Magnoliopsida > Fabales > Fabaceae > Echinosophora > Echinosophora koreensis. Next base: position 7,968,469 of record JAPCYP010000004.1, read on the forward strand.
TGGCCAGGCCTCACTATACTTTCCCTTGATACACTGAGAGATCTGCTTCTGAGGCCCGTATGCAGGGTAAAAGCTATTAACAACAAATAATACATAAATTTTATCAATAAATGTATTTAATAAATATGTACAAGTATAATTATAATGGTAGAAAATAACAACAATTAATAAATAACTTACTCTAACTTCGCCACACGGCGAAGCCATACCCTCCCATCCGTGGGATCTCTTGTCCCGGCCCAACTGTGAATCCCAGACTCGGCAGCAGACCCCTGTGTGGCTGGTGTGGCCGGTGTGGCGGGCGTGGATGCTGTGGCCTGTGAGGATGGTGTAGGTCGTGTGGATGATGTGGGGTGGCTCGTGGGTGAGGGCTGTGTAGCTGGTGAGGCTGCTGCTGCTGCTGGACGCGGAAGATCATCAGGCTGTGACCCATGAGAGCCAACAATACTCGTCGGTGCCTGGCCCGAAGTTGATGGGCGGGTGGAAGCAACTCTCCCACCACGACCCCTCAGACGACCACCGCGAGAGCTCCGCTCTCTACTATCAACCTATTGAGCTCCGCTCTCTACTATCAAACAACAAATCAAATAGACAAACACATAAAACTTTTCTAAATTATCAGCACATAATCAGTCATGCATCTCAAACATCACAACCTATTGAGCTCTGCTCCCTAGAAACAAATACATGCATGGTTTCTAAATTATCAGCATACAGCCAGTCATACATCTCATACAATATCAAACCTATTGAGCTCCGCTCTCCACTAACAAAGAAAACATAAATGAGACAAATAGCAAGCATTTGATTGGCATTTATCAGCACACATCCAACAACCTATTGAGCTTTGCTCTCCACTAACAAACAACAAATCAATTCACATAACACATTACAAGTAATGCAAAATAATAAGAAGCTCATAACATAGGAAGGGGACTATTGACTAACCTCACCGAGACTTAAACTAAGAAGGGGATTACGAACTTTGAAGTGTGGGACAGAATACAGACACCTGAAACATACACATCACAAGCATAATCATCAATGTATAGCTTCAACTACATGCACATATAACACAAGGACTCCAAGATGTTAGCCTTTCAAGTCATTCCTTAGCCTCCAAGATGCAATAAAAGAGAATAATGAATATAATATGCTAAACAATGGTTTAATTTGTCTCTCTTTATTAGTGAGTTTATTTGACACCAAATTATAAGACTCGATGTCCTTATCAATCCAATTATCTACAAATGACTTTGCTAGTCTCAACTTGCAATTCCCTTTATCCATGACTTTGCTATTTACTTTACACACATGCTCGAATTAAACTAATCTTGTCCTTTATTATAAACTACTCTTTACCATTACTAAAGGTAATATGTCATCCAAAAGCAAATAAGGTGCTAGAAGGTTGAGAATTAACTATCAGTACCAGCCCCTTTCAATAACTAGCTAATCTACCTAGATATCCCCTGTAGAACCATTTCTGAATAAACTTTGCCCAAGACCTGTGCACAATTACAAAAAAAAAAAAAAGGCATGCCAATATGTATAAGAATCATCCAAAGCACCTAAGCAAATTGGATACAGCACCAACATATACATCAAGTATACCCAAAAGAAAGTAAGAGCTACGCAGGAACATGATTTCCTGTTTGCCTAAACTGCACCTAAACTTTATAAAGTATAAAAACATTAGCCTGACATGTACATTACTTGTGCCAAACAGGTCAAACACTAGAAGATCCCAAAAAACTACTAAAATTGGCCTAAAAAAACCACAGCTCATACCATGTTAAGCTCCACGATGCAGTGTAAATGCATTTTGGAATATTGTGACAGCATTTCCATAGTAAATGATGCCTATAATGACCCAGTTTTTGCTTGTCCTAGATAAGGGCAAAGGAATGTACTTCATGTTCATAAAAGCTGAATCTAAAACACCTGGAGGGGTAGTGGCTCGCCCAGTTCTCACAAGCTATTACAAGAGCCCTTGTTTTAGGGACATGCCTTATGACCCATACACAAACTATACAAGCCCAAATGAAACTATTCTATGTCCTGATTCATACCAAAGCATGTATTCCCAACTTCTTTGTGGCCTTTGCCAAAACAAAGAGGTGCTCCGTGTGGGAGCTATCTTTGCCTCTGGCTTCATCCGTGCCATACATTTTCTTGAGAAACATTGGACCCTCCTTTGCAATGATATCAGAACAGGTACCATCAACCCCATAATCACTGACACCTCAGTTAGAGAGGGTGTCATGAAGATCCTCAAACCTGATCCAATGCTAGCTGAATTCATCCAAGATGAGTGTACTAAAGGTTCTTGGCAGGGGATTATTACTAGGTTATGGCCTAATACAAAGTATGTGGATGTTATTGTGACTGGGACAATGTCACAATACATTCCTATATTGGATTTCTATACCAATGGCCTCCCACTTGTGTGCTCCATGTACGGTTCAAGTGAGTGCTACTTTCGGGTCAATCTCTACCCCCTTTGCAAACCCAGTGAGGTGTCATACACCCTCATCCCCACCATGTGCTACTATGAGTTCTTACCCATTAGCAGAAGCAATGAGGTCACTGGTTCTCTTCCAGCACCAAGATCTCTCACTGAGAAAGAGCAGCAAGAATTGGTTGAACTTGTTGATGTCAAGCTTGGCCAAGAATATGAGCTCGTCGTTACTACTTTTGCTGGTGATTCTCTTTTCCATGCTTGTCGTTACAATATATATATTTTTTAGAAGAAAGACTTAGTAAGTTATAACTAAAAAATTGTCAAATACTTTCGAAGGTATAACTTACCAACATACTCATTCTAAAAAATGAATAAGAGTGTGTTAGTAAATCTCATATATATATATACATGAATTTAAATACACAAAAATGGTTTACTTAGGTTAATTACTAATAATTAAATGTATGACAATTAATTTCAGGACTTCATACAGGACTTTCTACAAAGAACAACTCTGACAGTCAACTCAAACAAAGGAAAAACATGCAAGCAGTTTGCATTGATTCTAGCATACCATAGAAATGGTCATAAATCAGCTTGGCAACCCTTTGGGAAAATTCAAAACTCAAGAAAATGCACTCACAAAAAGACATTCAAATCAAACAAAATCCTAGGATACAGAAATGGTTACTTTGGTCTCACTCATTCAACTACCCGTAATTCCTAACATCAATAACTAGAAAGGAAAGCAGCTAGAATACATGACCACTTGACAGATTACAGAATATAGAAACTTTATATAAAAAAATTTACCAGTGCCCGGTGTTCAAAATTAGAATATCGTGGAAACTAGGAGCTTGGGCCCATGTGCTTTCTGGAACATCAACATCAACTTTATATCCCTCTCTGAATCCAAGAGTTTCTAAGGCACCACCATTGTCATTAGCTGACCATCTGTATCAAACAGAGTAAGTACTCTAACCAGTTTACAATGTGCACCAAACAACACCATATAGTCTAATAATAGCATAAGAACTAAGTTGCATGGATATGGGTATGAGTACAAGTACTGTACATGGTATGACAAATTTCTACAAAGTAGGGTTTGGGCACAGCAGGATATGTCAAAGAGAAATATTATTAAAACATAAACAATAAAGTAACTAAATCATAAAATAAGTACAATCTTCATAAGTTCTAACAAATACACAAAAATGGTTTACTTGGGTTAATTACTAATAATTATATGTATGACAATTAATTTCAGGACTTTATAGGTACAGAGTTGGTGATGTGCTGAGGGTGGCTGGATTCAAGAACAAGGCTCCACAATTCAACTTCGTTTGCAGGAAAAATGTAATCCTCAGTATAGATTCTGACAAGACAGATGAAGTTGAGCTTCAGAATGCAATGAAGAATGCTATGACACATTTGATGCCTTTTGATGCAGCCTTGGCCGAGTACACTAGCTATGCAGACACTACAACAATCCCAGGGCACTATGTATTGTACTGGGAGCTCACCTCAAAGGGTCATCAACTCCTATTCCTCTTTGTGTGTATGAGGATTGTTGCCTAACCACTGAGGAATCACTAAACAGCGTGTACCGCCAAGGCCATGTCTCAGACAAATCAATTGGGGCCCTTGAGATCAAGATTGTTGAAGAGGGTACCTTTGATAAGCTCATGGATTATGCCATTAGCTTAGGAGCATCAATAACCAGTACAAGACCCCAAGGTGTGTGAAGTTTGCACCTGTTGTGGAGCTATTGAACTCAAGGGTGACTTCAAGCTATTTCAGTCCTAAATGTCTAAAATGGGTCCCAGGACATAAGCAGTGGATCAATTAGAATTGAAAGATTATGGACAACACGAAAATTGAGAAAACTTCTCAGATTTTATTAAATACCAAGCTGCCTCTAATGAAGGCTAAAACAAATATATATAGTGTTAACAAAACTCTAAATCAAAAACAAAAGAAATACCAAAAAAGGTCCTTACATAACAAAATTGCAAAAATACCCCTAAAATTACGGTAAAAGTAACAATTGTCATTTTGACCCCTTAAATGATGGAATTTGGCCAAAATCAAGCGACGCGCAAGGATTTGCGTTTTGCTCAGAAGGTCGTTTCCATATGAAAAAGAGTGCTCATTCGCAAAATCAGACATTGTTGACTTTTCAGTCAACTCTACACTACATCACAATGTCAACCTCAGAAATACTTTTCACACAATTAAATGCATCATTTTAGTACACCGAAACAAATAAAATGCATCATTTTATGATAGCTCTCTCTCTCTCATTCATTCAGAAGCAGAGAAACTTGCACACGTCTGGGACTTTCTCTTAAGCAATTTCTCAAACACTACATAGGGAGGAAGGAAAATAGAACACGAACACTAATAAAACTACCATGTGTAAATGAAAATGAGAAACCAGATTAGAAGCTATAACAACAAATGGCAATATGAAATTCAATATGATATAAACAGCAAAGAAATTCTCAAAAACACAATAAAAAGTGAACAGAGTTTTCTTCAACAAATGTAAATGAAGCTCAAATCAGTGTTATAATAAAAAGTGTATAGTGTTTTCTTATACAATCAGCGTTTTCAGGTACAGTGTGTTTTACCTTTGAGAATCAGGAGATGACAGGCGGAACCGAGAGGGGAAAATCGCACGGCGGCGGCGGTGGAGGCTGGCGAGTGAGGGAGATGGCAGAGTTACGTTGAAGTGTTGAGCTGAAGAGTGAAGGGCAGTTGTGTAGGAGACGAAGGAGCAGCGGTTACTGACGCAAGGTGAAGGAGCAGGGGCGCACGAAGTGGGTAACGTCTCAGTCCGCAGCGGCGCACGAAGTCCTATGTAGCGGCGTGGTGTGGTGGAGACGAAGGAGGAAGCAGCGGTGCAAGCAAGGTGAAGGCGTCGTCTGCAGCTGCTCACGAGGTGTGATGGTGGAGACGAAGGAGCAGCGGCGTGGTGTGGTGGAGACGAAGGAGCAGTGCGGCGCTACGAGTGTGAGAGAGTGGAGTGAAGGAATTGTGACCTAGACAAAATGGACAAGGCAAATGAATCAGTTTTTCAAATTTTTTTTAATCAGCGACCGAAAATAATTCGGTCGCTAATAAGTAATACAAATCGATCGCAAAATCGGTCGCTGACTTAGAAAAATTGTTTGACTTTTCATTTTTCCTTCTAGCGACTGATTTAGCGACCGAATATTTTGCGACGAAATATTCGGTCGCTAAATCAGTCGCTGAAGGTAAACCCGTGACCAATTTTTGAAAAAGTTAATTCGATCGCTAATAGCGACTCACTAAATTCGGTCGCTAAAATCCTTTTTTCTAGTAGTGATATACTGTTAAAAAAATAAAATATTTATCTTAACCTATTTATTTGAATTGTTAACTAATATATATAAATGAAAATAAAATCTACTTGAGTTATATATATATATATATATATATATATATATATATATATATATATATATATATATATATATATATATATATATCCTTTTTAGTAATTATACATCCAAAAACAATTTTGATATAAACTATCCAAACAACATGAATTGATGAAAATCACTTTTCCCATGGATGCGTCCAAACGTAAATCACTTCACACTCAACTCACTTTTAACCAAAATCAATTCTATAGAATCACTTTCATCCAAAATCACGTTTATCACACGCTCATCCAAACACACACTAAGTCCAAGAGATTTTCTTTTGCATTTTTAACAGAAGCTTCAAATAAATCAACACACATAAAATGGATCGATAAGTACCCGTGCAAATACTTGCTAGTTACCAACAAATGTGTATTTCAACTGAGTCGATATTGTAAGGTGTAACACCCGGTTTTTCACTGTTTACTGTTTTTATATCGGTAAAATAAATAGAAATGTTTATATTTTTATTTTTAAACTTAGAAAATGATTTTGGATAAACCAAGATCATATCCATACTCTATTTTACTGTAGAGAGTTACGATTAAATTTTGGGTCGAAAATTCAGACGAAACCCGGACGTTATATTAAATCGGGCGAACAACGGAGCTGAATACGGGATTTCCGGGACCCGTTAATGGATAAAGGCCTTGTCATTTCATGGTGACTCATAAGAGATGAGTCATGAGGATGACTCACTAGAGTAATGATGATCTTTTTTGAATTTACTATTATGTCCTTATTGTTTGGTTTAATCACAAAAATGCCATTGTACAAGATTACCATTTTGTCCCTAGAATTTTATGCCTTGGACCCTTTTCTCCCTGAAATCCCACGGTCCAAACACCCTCAATGAGCCCATCTTCACTTCTATAAAAGGCAATCTTCATCTTCTTCATGAAGCTTTGTCATTTTGCCATTAAAACTCTTAAGTTATATAAGCTTGATTTGTGAAGGAAGTGTTGGATTCCTTGCCCATTTCTTAATTCCAAGAGGTATACCATACTCTTCTCCCTTGATTAGCATCATGTTCTTCAATTAGTTTTGTATTTTGAAGTCTTTATCAATATGATGCATTTTAGGGTTTCTAGTTTCAAAAATTCATAGAAAATCATAGGAAAATCCAATGAGCATGAAACCAATTTCTATGATCCTATTATCATCTCTATATTCTAGATCTATGAGCTTGCATCAAAAATTTTTTTCTAGCCCTTGGAACCCAACAAGGCCGAACCCTACCTTATAGTTGTATATGTATTGAATCTATGTTGATTGGATCAAATGAAAGTCTCTAAGCCATTTTATTGGTCATGGCCGAATTTCATTTAGTGAGGGATTTGAATAATTGATTTCAATCTTTGTAATATGAGTGTTGATTTAGGGTTATAAGTGATTGAGAATCACTAATCCAAAAGATTAGGAATTCTAGAATTTTTTTGTCCTAAAAAACAGCCATAGGCCAAAACCAACCTGTAGGCAATTAGGTGTTTTTAAGTTATTTGTTTGTTGATTTGTTGTTATGTTTGATGAAGGATAAGCTAGGTTATCGAGTACGCGTATTACCGACACTTGGATCACAGCAAATCGTATATCGGAGAAATATCGTTTATAGGTAAGGGGATTACCTGAGGGGTTTTTCCGATAGCCATATGTAATTGTTTGTTGTCTGTATTAATTATTGGGTGTATGTAATTCTTACGTAGTTAGCATTATTTGCTTAATAATTATCTGCTGTAAATTATTTAATTATCTGCATTTAATTATTGTTATATTTTGTGTCATGTCTTTAATTGCTAATTGCTATATTATTGACATGAGATTATTGTTGATGTGGATTGTGGATTGGAAAGCCTGACGGTGGTCAGAGCTTAAGTAACTACGAGGTTAAAAGCATTTAAAAGCTTTTCTTATGAAATAATGAGTTTAATTTAGTGGATATAGTAATATAATATTACTTAATTAATTATTGGATGAAAAATGGGAAATAGTGAAAAATATTGTTGTTTTAATGATTTAATGGCGAACGAGAGTTCTAAGAGTCATAGTGAGGATGTAACCGTGAAAATATCTTAGCACTGCTAATTTTCACATAAAGAATTTCTAAATATTAGAAAATGGTGTTTTAAGAAAATACTTTTCAAAAATGATTTTATTACAGTGTTGGAAAAATTATTTTACTAGAAAAGTCTTGTTTTGGACTTAAAACGTTTTAAAAACGTCAAACGACGGACAATTCCGTCAATATTTACAAAAGTATTCTTTAAAAGGGTAATATTGAGTAACACCAAGAATTTGTCTAAAACAATGCTTCCAAGTTCAAAGTATTGATTTTTGAACGAAAATGAGTTTAAGGGATTTTGATGATTTTACAAAACGAATTTCCAACATAAAAGGATTTTCTGTAAACAATGGTGGTATTTCTGTCAACTTGGATAAGTTGAGGAATCTTGGGTTTTGTTTTGTGTTTCACAGAACGAAAATAGTTTAAAGTTGAAAACGAACCTAGCTACCGAGACGTCGGGTCTAGTGTTCTATGATATGGGCCCGGGGTCCGAAAGGTGAAGTTATGAACTAGATGTCCTATAAAACGAGTAATGGTTTTGGGCACTAAAATCTACGTATCTACGACTGGTACATCGGTCTAGATTTTATGATTGGCACACTTTTGACTTGGAGTCAGTTATTTTTTGAATGAGGTATTAAACTTGAAAGTTTAAAATGGTGATTTGGTCGTGAGACTTTTAGCTCCGACATAGAAAGATTGAACACAAAGAAAACTACGAGAACAAAATGTTTTACATGCATCTTTTGGGGCAGACGTGCCTTTGCATAGGACTTGAATGCTTGATAGCAAGCATTCATGACGTTTGCATCACTGTGCCTTGATAGATATATGACCACGACACCATATACTATGAATAGTACTCACTGTGCCTCGTTTTGGACAGTGATATGGTTAATTTGAAATCTGCCTTATCTGGCAATGATTCTGTCTTATTGGTATTGATTCTGCCTTATTCGGCAATGAGAGCTTGATCAGCTCATTTATTTGTTGGTTGGAGCTCCGGAGATTAGGTATCAAAGTTAGCTGATGAGTATTAAAGTGCCACGGTTTTTAAAATGGTTACGACTGTCGAGTCTGAAACCCATTGATAAATATATTGTTTATCTTTGAATATTCATGTTAAATGGTATTTGATAGTCGTGCATGTGGTTATCGTTTTAAAATCCATATATTGGTTCCCACCCTTGCATGTTTTATTGTTGGTCTCTTTTCTGTATGGCGTACATTCCCATCTGAGTATAGATGGATTCGGCGATGCCACTGGCACACACGAGGTTCGTTCCCTCCGTTTTGAGGGCACAAAGAACATCAGTGCTTGGGTTATTAACCCTAAAGCCCACAGTGCGACGTATACCGGGGGTATACATACCGTAGAGGGCACTATAGCTACTGGACCACAGCGTGAGCTTCGGACTGTAAATGCCATAGAGGTATCCTTACCTCTGATGTGGTTCCTACTGCAGCACCTGGTCGATCATGAGGAGATTGAAGTACAGCCATTAGCTGAGGTAGCACCGGCATCACCTCCAGAGGGGATGGTTATAGATTCGGAGGAGGATCCGGAGGAGTTCACTGAGGATGTGCCTGAGTACATTCCTCTTGATGACGATGATGATTCACCAGACGAGGGGACAGTCGCGTCTTCATCCGATACTTCTGCGGGGAGTGGGATTGACCACCATGGTCTTCCCAATAGGTATCACTAGATATTGACCAGCTGTATGTAGATTCCATTTTTGGGGTAGTGTCTTCGTCAGTCTATCTGTGGCTACAGAGAGCCATGTTTTGTTTTATGGTCATAGACAATTCGTTACGTGTGTAACACCCCCCTTGGGCGTTACATATCTAACTCTTAACTCGTCGCGGAACTTAAATAAAAAGAATTTTGCTGGTGTTGCTTTCGGAAAAATAATTTACTTTAGGTCAGAAAACTTGGGTGTAAAAAACTTCTTTCCGAAATACTTCGGAAAAGTGATACACACGTCACAAAAGTAAAATCTTAAGCTGATCAGTCTGCAATTTAGAAAGCACACTTGAATAAAGATCTTACAAAAATTTCGACAGAGTCTCCTCTATAATTCCAACATCCCAAACAGAACACCTGCTGAAAATTTATATTTTCATCCAAAAGAAAGGGTCTCCTTAAATATACATACTTATCAGTAATTAACGTCGTCTTAAAAACCTAAGCTGGTCATTTCTAAAAGATATTCGTAAACATAACAGTAATCCAATAAAAGACTCTTAGGGCCATAAAACAGATAAATATGAAACTTTGCCAGAACTAAACTTGACTCGATAGACTAAGCTGGTCGTACTATGAGACTCTTACTGGAAAAGACTTCCATGGTCATTCCAGTTACTTAACCTTCTTTAAAAGTCGAGACTAATCCCTCCGATTTGGGATAGAGAACACATCAGCATCATCTACAGTCACGTACCAAAGTACGCACAAGACCACACAAATATATTGCAAAGGTGAGTTACCAATATATGAGTTTAAAAATAGCAATCATATAGTTAACATATAAACAGCATTAAGTATATCAAGGTAATAGCCCGGGAAAACATAACAATGTTCATCCTATAAGGTTGTTTTGATTAGAGATTTTTATTGTGAATTCTCAGTTAACACTTCAATATCCACTTTCTAACTCAATCTCCAGAGATCCTAACTTCCCTTCCTCGAGTATGATAGGCCACGATAATTCCTATAACACAATTGTTTCGAATTGGGTGGCCTCTCCACTGGGTCCTTTCCCCAATTGTTCTAGGATTTCGCGTATCACCTAAATAAGATTTGATAGTCCCCTATTGATTACATTTCGTGCAGGGTAGCCGATTTCCACGACAAGAGGTTGCAAAGCCCCAAGCATTTCTTGGAGTTCAAGCCCGAAAGTCCCTGAAGACCCAAAAGCCCAAGAATATGCCTTTGGTCCGTAACTATCAAATTTGCCAGCCCACCCTATGTGAAAGCTGTAACTCGATAAACAACAGCACGTCTGCCAGATCATCTTTCAGATATTATATTTTTAATATCAATTTGAGTTTTAAACTCTCGCTAAAGATTTTTCACAATCTTTTATCAACAGACACTAGTCCAACATCTCAGAATTCTAGATCCTTAACAGGAGGAAGGCTAGTCCGACTTCACTGTAATCAGAATCTAGTCTGAAACCTCAGCACAAAAATCTAGTCCTTTTCTGTTTCCTTTCCACTTTCCAAAGAAAGCCAAAAACACGGTTACTGTCCCTGCCCAGAACAGCACTGTCACGCCATGAGCACGACCGTGCTCCCAGTTGAATTCTGGGTAAATGGCCGCCCTGTTCAGCACGGCCGTGCAGGACAAAGAGCACGACCGTGCTGCTGAGCAAGACCATGCTCAATAAGAAGCACGACCGTGCTTCACTTATAGGGGAGCACGCCCCTTACGTGTTTAAGCACGACCGTGCTGGGTTACGAGCACGATCGTGCTCAACCCACCTGGATAGAATAGGATTAAAGGACTTAAGGGGTTTCAAACCCCACTTCCCTATGATGATAAATGGTTAGACAACTTGGCTAATGTCTATTAAAGATAACTAAAATGATGAGATGGTGAGGTGTTAAGTTTGATAAGTCGATACCCATCGGGTGTCGCAACTGATGAATTGTGCCTTGGTGCCTTTGGGCCAAGGAGGCTTTGACCCCGCGGTTCGGGTCTAAGGTATTGTTGTTATGTACTTTGGTGGCCGAGAGTTTTCCCCAGGTACTGCGGTTGATTCCGCTTAAGTCCTCAGGTAGATTCCGCGAGGCAAGTTGTTGCGGTTGATTCCGCTGTTATCTCCGGTCGATTCCGTTGAAGTTATGGAGGTGGTGTTGCCGTTGTTGTTATGTTGCATATGCATTGCATCAGAGTTGTTGTTAGGGATGTTCGACATAGGGGAGGTCGTCCTAGAGTACGGCGATCTGTATATGACATCGGGGTTGGGTTATATTTACTGGTTTGTTATGCTTTTACTGTTTAAGAACTTATTTCATTTCCGCGTTGTAAACGGTTCATGTGGGACTTTTCTACCCATGAACAATTGTTTATTTTATTCAATAATTGCATGTTTTTCCTTTAATTGTTTTTAAATTAAATGGCTTTTAACATGTGGGGTAGAAGGGTGTCACATGGTACACCAGTGAGGTTCAAATTTCACCTGCAGTAGCCGGTGGACATGACTTTTTTGGGTAAACTAATTGTTGGCATTTTGTGTAAATGTAGTCTGTCCAAATTACTACGAAAATTTCTGAAGGGTTTTGGTTTCCTTCATCATTGTTTTCCGTTGGTGTGACATAACTTTTCCTTGATCACTATACACCCAACCTAGATCAGGATAAACATCCAGATTGTTCAGCAAAGATTTCCCCCACTATCGTCTATTTCAAAGAATCACCATGGATTTTGCTTTGATTCTACTTTAATAAGGAACTTGAGGGGCCCTAAACGAGAGAGGAGGAGGAGGCATTCATTTTGAGTTTGATATATTTCATATCCTCATAATAGTTAATTACACAATACCCATTCTTGGACACATCGTTTTGAAGGGTTTAATTGTGTGGAATGTCTTTTGTGTAATCATGAAGTCGATGGGTTATAGAAGCAATATGGCATGAAATAATCGGTTGTATATAATATAAATGAAAGTAGTGATCAAAAAGTACATTGCTGTAGATTCACAACATGTGCAGAGAAAAAAACGAATCATTTTATGCAAAATGGGTCTTCTTGACCCGGTTGGAGGAAGAAGATGGGGTGCAAATGTTGCATTCTATTTTAACTACAAATAACAATAAGTCTCTAGCTTTATCATATACTCGTTATGGCTTAGTGGTTGGTTGCCTTTGAATTTAGGTGGGATTTACGTTCCAATTACGAGTTCGTTCCTCAACTTTGCATCTTTACATTTTTTATTTTAAACAAAAGAAAAGGTGTATTTGACTATTGTGTGAAAAAATATTTAAACGAGACTAGATTGGGGTGGAGTAAGGATAGAACCTGCAACCTCGCACTCTCAGGGAAAAATGTTTAGCCACCAGACCACCTCTTCTCCTACCTCTAGCCGGGTCAAAATGGCCCGTTTTGCAGAAAAATCGGGTTTGAGCGACCCAATACTAAAGCCAGTCCCTTTTTTGTCATTTTAACATCTTTTCAACCCAAATTAGATGGAGCATTCAACCATTTGTGATTTAGGATGATTTGGGATTAAGTTAGTGTGAAACCAGATCTACAAGTTAGTGTGAACCCTTACCATCAAGCCTTAGATGACGATAGCCAATATTTGGATGAAGGTCGATTCGTGGTGGTGCCGATGTGGGTCCGCCTTCATCTCCTAAACCTAAACAATTTTCTGCTAGAAGACACAATACCATGGTGTCACTCCACCATCTGTTTAGAGACCTTGACTGGAGAGAAAACAGAAGGTATCTCTGCAATCAAGAATGGACTAATTAGCAAATTGAAGCCAACCCATTGTTCCTTTAACCGGTTACACTAATTTTTCTCCAAAAATGCATCTCAACCGTTGGATTAAATAATTAATAAATCTGATGGCTCCCACTATTTGCTATTGTGTGAAATTTGAACTTCACGGGTGTACCAATAAAACTAGTACTTCATACTAGAATTCACCCCGGTATGGTTCTAAAAACTATGAAACGTGAGGAAAGATATGTGAGATATGTAAGATATAGGAGAGGTTTGTTTCTAACTGGGAAACCAAATACTTACAAAGAATGCATGAGACTTTCTTGTTGAGCAAGTTATTAATGTGACTTATAAATACGTGTTTAAAAATCGCCAAGAGGGTACGAGAACAAATGAAAAGAAATGCTGATAATGTTGTAGTGGAGGCTTTGTAATTTTGTCCACAAACGTTGCATAGGCAAGAGTTTTACGGCGGAGACCAGCATGAGGTACCTAACTAAATGCCTCATGGATGAGGCACAAAACTTACCTATGATAGTCGGTTGTATGCGGAATTAACAGGTTACCAAATACCAATTTTTTTAAAATTTGCAGAAAGGGTCTCTGTGTCTTCATCGTTCACTCTTGTCTCACCATCCTCTTCCCTCTCGGTCCATCCTCCTCTGCCTGTGTCGCTGCTGTCTCACCCTCCGCCGCCCGTGTCTCATCCTCCTCCGCCACACTCTTCATCTTACTCCCTCTGGGTTCACTCTCCTCCGCCACTGCCTCGCCTCACCCTTCTCCGCCCATGTCACCGCTGTCTAACCCTCCTCCTCCAGTCGCGACCCGCCTCACCCATGCTCTTCCCTCTCGGTTCACTCTCTTCCGCGCTAGTGGGTCGTGGTGGAGCACGCACGGTGTCTGGGTGAAGTATACATAACCACGGAGATACAGATCTGGAAAAGAGAATGCATTTTGAGTTTTCCAAACTTCTCTTTTTCTTTCTATGTTCGAAGTGATAGATGAAAAATGAAAATGGCAAGGGGAGGCTACTGTGTTGGAGCTGTGTTCTTTACTATGACATGGGTTCAAGAGTTTTAAGGCCGGAAGAGTAAATCCTTGGAGAAAACTTTACTAATTTGTGATTGGATAGCATTTACAATGAAAGTTTGACCTTTTAATCAACTTCTGAGATGTGATTTTGAAGAGTCTTAATTATATGATAATTTCCCATAATTGCACAAGCTATGGAATGAACCCATAAATCAGTAATACCATCTTTATGGCTATTTGTTTGAACCCATAATTTCCTGTGGCCTTTTGTTTGAACCCATAAATCGATAATACCATCTTCTACCTCTTCTAAACTACTCAGATTTAATAGTAGGAAGGTGCTCTTGCAGCATCTTCCTTAAACTAAAGACTAAGAAACGATGCAAACAAAGAAATTGCCTTTTAAATATTAATATTAATCCAGAAAAATGACCGACTTTTGCTCCGCCGTCGTAGATCCCTGAGCCAAACGAAGATGATGATGACCAATATCATGAGAAACCTCTTTACTTGGTTACAGGTAAACTTTATTTTTTTGGAGGAACAAATATACATTATTGAATAATTTAATCTTAAATCCTACTATTAAAACTCATGCTTCATGGATGAGGCACCTAATATGGTACTTCATGCTAGACATGGCCTTTACATATCCATAAAAGTTACATTAATTGGCACAGGTTTGCCAATGCAACTACTTGTCCTATAAAGATTCATTAGAGAGGATATAAAATTTATCCCCGCAAAAGTTGTATTGTAACATTCATAATATATTTGATCCCTTCATATTTTGGGCTGAATCATGATAAATATGTACGTGATTCATATAATACCCTTAATTACTAGCATATTTGCAAGTATATATAAAACGGATGAGGCATTCCCCCAACAAATAGCAGTGTCGTTGTGATGATAACATGCACGGTGTCTGAGAATTATTCATCTTAATTTCCTATCAACTAAACCTACCATCCAAGGAAACATGATTTCTAGTTGCTATATATAAGACATATCAAAATGTCCAGACCTGTGTGTTCAAGAGGCCAACGATCTTTCCAAGGTAAAATTTTCTAATTTCTTAAAATAATAATTTGTTTCACAATATCAAACTAGCTTCTGGTTAGATGTGTGTATTTGATGAAAAGTTTTTTGCTAGATCTTTCATAGGACATAGCTGACATGGAAGAAGATGAAAAATTTGATATCCAATCTTTGTCATTACGTTTGGGTCCAAAACGGGTACGTTTCTCCCACTCGGTAGCTCAGTAGTTGTACTCTCACATACTCATGGTTGTAACTAATTAATCTTCGCTAGGTATTTTGGATTTGTATTTCATCACTTCTTGAAATGACTTATGGAGTCACCATTTTGGTGTCCTCTGGAGAAAAATTATCATGGTAATGTGTCATTACTTATATAGGTGAGGATTATGTGTGTTCATTATCCTTCTTCCTATTTTTGGTAGATATAATTTTTGTGCCAGGGTATAGGAATGTGATTTTAATTAACATAATTTTTGGAATACCGATGTCCAATAAAAGTTGATCTGTTATCCTATATAACATATGTTTGTATTAGGAAATGTGATCCTATGAAAGCAATATCTCTGGTAACATTAGACTATCGTGACTTTATATTTGTAGGCTCATGATATTAGTGTCAGAAGTAAAATGGCTCTCCTTCAAGGAGGCATTAGTTTAGAAGAAAGCTCTGGTTGCTTCATAAATATTCAAATTACTACTTTTATCATTATTGGTATCAAGTGAATGCGGACTTGTTTGATCATCTCTGTAAAGTTCTAAATTTATTCTCACATTTAATGTTGTTACAGGTTCTAGGACATGCCATTCTTGCTTCAGTCCTCTGGTATCATGCCAAATCTGTAGATATAAAGAACAATTTTTCCTTACAATCATTCTATCTGTTTATTTGGAAGGTATAGGAATAGTTATACAATAAAATGATCGTTATACAATAAAATGATATTATTCAAAAGAAATAGTTATCAGATTACTTTTCGTGTTGAGAAGTAATAATTTGCTTCTAATTTGTAATGACTTCCAATCGACAACATTAGAGCACGTTACCAATACCATGAAATATCCCTATCTAGAATTATAATGTCATTATAATTTACACAACATGCCATGCTTCTCGCAAGCATGTTTATAGTTTTCATTCGTTGCGATATTGTTGGAAGGGATGAACTCTATGTCTCTGTTCCTTTATAACAACCTCCACTTCTTAAGAATGAACCGGATTTATGAGGATGCCAGTCAGTTCAGAGTTGCCAGTTCCAGAGGATCGGATAGTCAGAAGGGCAAGAGGACTTATCAGAGAGACAAGGGCAAGCAGCGATATGCCCCGACGGGCAAGGACTTCAAGCAAAGTGGCAAGAAGTCACAGTTTCAGCAGAATAGCTTCAAGGGTGGATTCTCTGATGCCCCCAGAGCTATGTGGTGTGGTAAGTGTGGAGCGCCGGACCATTATTCGTCTCAGTGCAAGGAAACACAAGTTATCTGCTTCAGATGTGGCAAGCCTGGACACATCAGCCGTGAGTGTGAAGGACCCAAGGCCGAGCCTCCCAGCGCTAGGGAGAATCAGAAGTCCCAGGCCAACAGACTGCAGACCACTGGAAGAGTCTTTACTTTTAGTGGAGCCGAAGCCTCTGAGTCTGATGACTTAATCCAAGGTACATGTTTTATTGATGTGACTCAATTAACTGTATTGTATGATTCGGGTGCTACTCACTCATTTATATCGCATGATAGGGTCAAGAGTCTTAAATTGTCTGTTACCTTTCTTGAGTTTGATTTGTTTGTGTCTACACCCACAAATAAACCTGTTTCCACTTCTTATGCATGTAAGAACTGTCATATAGTCATAAATGATAAAACTTTTGTTGCCTATCTTGTATGCTTACCTTTAAAAGACCTTGATATTATTCTTGGCATGGGTTGGTTATCTTCCAACCACGTCCTTCTGAATTGTTTTGATAAGACCCTGATTTTTAGAACTCCAAAGGAGTCTAAGAATCTGGACCTTCTCTCTGCCAGCCAAGTTCAAGCTTCGATGAAAGACGAAGCCTAGGTATACATGATGTTAGCTTCCCTGGAAGTAGAGAGCAGCCCTCCTGATGTTGCCAGCTTCCTTTTGTGCGGGAATTTCCTGAAGTGTTCCCGGGGGATGTTTATAATTACCCCCAGAGAGAGATGTCGAGTTTTATCGTAGACTTAGTGCCTGGCACCGGGCCAATCTCCATAGCACTCTATAGAATGTCTCCTCTAGAGCTAGCTAAGTTGAAGGAATAGTTGGAGGACCTGATGAAGAAGCAGTTCATTAGGCCGAGTGTGTCTCCGTGGGGAGCGCCTGTGTTGTTGGTGAAGAAGAAGGATGGTAGTATGAGGTTGTGTGCCGACTATCGGCAGCTCAACAAGGTGACCATAAAGAATCGGTATCCCCTCCCTGGGATTGATGATCTTATGGACCAGTTGATG
The DNA here is from genome assembly GCA_035048595.1 of Echinosophora koreensis. Classification (NCBI taxonomy): domain Eukaryota; kingdom Viridiplantae; phylum Streptophyta; class Magnoliopsida; order Fabales; family Fabaceae; genus Echinosophora; species Echinosophora koreensis. The sequence continues at coordinate 7,986,432 of JAPCYP010000004.1, forward strand.
GGCGCTTGCGTCTTTTCAAAGATAGATTTGAGGTCAGGGTACCATCACATTCGGGTTAAGTCTGAGGACATCCCAAAGACAGCGTTTAGGACGCGATATGGTCACTATGAGTACTTGGTTATGCCCTTCAGTGTGACCAATGCTCCTGCGGTCTTCATGGACTACATGAACAAGACCTTTAATCCTTACTTGGATAAGTTTATTGTGGTGTTTATAGATGACATCTTAGTGTACTCCAAGAGCAAGGAGGAACATGAGGAACACCTGAGGGTTGTCTTGCAGACTCTTAAGGAGAAGCAGTTGTACGCTAAGTTGTCTAAGTGTGAGTTCTGGTTAGAGGAAGTGAACTTCTTAGGACATGTCATCTCTAAGGGTGGCATAGCAGTGGACCCAGCTAAGGTAGAGACGGTGCTCCAATGGGAAGCGCCAAAGTCTGTAACCGAGATTAGGAGTTTCTTGGGGTTAGCCGGGGTACTATAGGCGGTTCATAGAAGGTTTCTCTAAGATAACTTTACCCTTAACCCGTCTCACCAAGAAGGGACAGTTGTTTGTGTGGGACTCTAAGTGTGAAGAGAGTTTCCAAACCCTTAAGGATAGGTTGACATCAGCACCTGTGTTAATTTTGCCAGATCTTAGTGAACCCTTCGTAGTTAACTGCGATGCTTCTAAGCAAGGGTTAGGTGGTGTGCTGATGCAGAATGGTAAGGTAGTTGCTTATGCTTCTAGGCAGTTGAAAACCCATGAGAAGAACTACCCTACGCATGACCTAGAGCTAGGAGCTGTGGTATTTACCTTAAAGATATGGAGGCATTACCTGTATGGAGCTAGGTTTGAGGTTTTTAGTGATCATAAGAGTTTGAGGTACCTCTTTGATCAAAATGAGTTGAACATGATGCAGCGTAGGTGGATGGAGTTCCTAAAGGATTATGACTTCGAGCTGACCTATCACCTAGGAAAGACCAATGTGGTGGCCAATGCCTTGAGTAGGAAAACCTTACACATCTCCGCCTTAATGGTTTGGGAGATGAATCTGATTGAGGAGTTTAGAGACCTTAGTCTAGCTTGTGAGTTTACCCCTAAGAGTATTAGACTTGGAACCTTGAAGGTTACCAATAGCTTGATGGACCAGATTAGAGGGGGTCATAATTTAGATAAGTTTCTCTTAGACTAGCGAGAGTTGCTTGCTCAGGGTAGAGACCTTAGTTTTAAGGATGGAAGTGATGGAGTCTTGAGGTTCAAGGATAGAGTGTGCATACCAGATGTTCCTGAGCTTAGGAAGTTGATCCTTGAGGAAGGACATAGGAGTGGACTGAGTGTGCACGCAGGTGCCACTAAGATGTATCAAGACCTTAAGAGGATGTTTTGGTGGCCTTGGATGAAAAAGGATGTAGCTGAGTTTGTATATGCGTGCCTAGTTTGTCAGAAGGCCAAGATAGAGCATCAGAAGCCTTCAGGTAAGTTACAACCTTGAGTATCCCAGCATGGAAGTGGGATAGCATCTCCATGGATTTTGTGTCTGGACTCCCTAGGACTCCAGCGGGTTTTGAGGCTATATGGGTTGTTGTGGATAGACTGACTAAGTCTGCCCATTTCATCCCGATGAATATGGAGTATCCATTGGAGAAGTTAGCCAAACTGTACATCAAAGAGATAGTTAGGCTTCACAGTGTACCCTCTAGCATAATTTCAGATAGAGACCCGAGGTTTACCTCTAGGTTTTGGAATAGTTTGCAAGAGGCTTTAGGGACAAAGCTTAGGCTTAGTTCAGCTTACCACCCACAGACTGATGGGCAGTCTGAGAGGACCATCCAGTCCTTAGAGGACTTGTTGAGGGCTTGTGTGTTAGAGCAGTCAGGAAGTTGGGACAAATTTCTGCCCCTGATAGAGTTCACCTACAACAACAGTTTCCATTCCAGCATTGGGATGACACCTTATGAGGCTCTGTATGAGAGGAGATGTAGGATACCCTTGTGTTGGAGTGAACCTAGTGATAGTGTGGTGCTAGGACTAGAGATAGTCCAGGAAACTACAGAAAAGATCAGATTGGTTCAGGAAATGATGAGAGTTGCACAGAGTAGGCAAAAGAGCTATCATGATAAAAGGAGGAAGGTGTAAGACTAAGCCCTCATTGATGTTTTGATGTATGACAAACAAAGTGTGTTTTACTTAATCTATTTGATATTGATAATATACTTATAGTGTGTTAAGTATTATGCAAGATCTCTCATGAAAAAGGAAAGTCAAGGCTCAAGGGAAGCAAGGACAGAGGACACAAAGCAATGGACAAGGAATAAAGCAACAAGCAATGAAGATTTCATTATATAGATGCTATTGTAAAAATAGCACACTTGATTCCTTAGGTGAAGCACTTGGAATTTAAGAAGAAAATAATACTTACAAAGGATAAACAAAATAGTTTTTCAAAAGAAAGGTTTTTCAAAAAGAGTTAATTGGATTAAGAAATTAAGTGTAATTGTACATATGTGTTGTACACATGTGTATATAAAGCAAAATTTCAAGTTTATAAAGAACCTTTCTGTACACAGGCTTCATACACATTTGTATGAAGCGTTAAGTTTGAAAAACAAAAGGAAATTTGCCTACACACATGTGTTGTACACCTGTGTATCCAAAAGTGTGCTCTCGGGTTTTAAGTTGAAAGGCTGTACAAATGTGTTGTACACCTGTGTACACAAGTCTGAGCTCTCGGGTTTAATATTGAAAACATGTACACATGTGTTGTACACATGTGTATTCGAAATAGAGCTTTCGGGTCTGGAACTAGAATTTGTACACATACGTTGTACACATGTGTATCAGTGTATTGTTTTGAAAAATATGAAAGATACACAGATATACAGAAATGATACACTTGTGTATAGAACAATTCAATTATTTCAAAACTTGGTTTCTAAGCATCAATCGATGTACACATCCTGTGTATTGAAGTTTTGGAATAATCTGGGTTGGTGTAATATACACCTGTGTACCCAAAGTATACACATGTGTATTAATGCACAGCGCAAGAGATACACATGTGTACAAAAGAATGCAATCTATGTATGCGTTTGAAAAAGCTGAAGACTTGGTTTAATACACAGATGTACAAAGAATGCAATCTGTGTACGAGCTTTGAAAATGTTTGAAAAACATGAGTACACAGATGTAGTACACAGATTGATCTGTTACAGCTTTGTAAAACTGATTTTTAATGACTTGTAACAACTTTTGTGATAAGACCCACGAATCTAAATCTTCAAATATCTATAAAAGGACTTCATAACAACACTTTTCAACATCAAATACATTCTGAAAAAGAGAAATTCGAAATATTCATAGTGTTTCATCTTTTAGAGAAAAGTGTGATATTACTAAGAGCTTCAATTTGTATAATCAGACTATTAGAGTCTTTCTTCTACTCAATTCTTTCTGCCTTAGTGTGATTAAGAGAGGATATCTCTTAGGATTGATCAAGGATAGAAGGGATCCTTGGGTAACAAAAGCAAGTGTGCTTTTGGGTATGTTCTTGAAGCAAGGATGTTATCCTTGTGATTGCTGTAATTGGATATTGTAATTTCTGGTTATAGTGGAGAAAACCACAAAGGTGTGGGACTGGATGTAGGCGTACCAAAGGAGGTAGCTGAACCAGGATAAATCGGTTTGCGTGTTTCTCTCATCTCTTAACTCGATATACTTGTTATATACATGTGTGTGATTGAAAGTGTATTGAAATTGATTTTAACTTGAATCTTTAATCTGAATCCTCTTGTTAAGATTGTTGTTTCTTTATTGTAATAGTTCTTAACATCATTACATGTTTAACAATCTGAATCTTGAGAATTAAAATTGAGTAAAAATCAATTTTCTTAAAGAAAACTCTATTTTGCTTTAAATTGCTGAAAAAGTTTTCAATCTATCAATTCACCCCCCCTCTTGAGATTGTACCCATTACCAACAAGTGGCATCAGGGCTAAAACTCTTGTTATAAAGCTTAATAGCTTCAAGAGATGGCTACAAATGAAATCCTGGGTGATGGCGCTTCCCTCTCTAGACCTCCTGCCTTTAATGGCAGCCAATACATGTATTGGAAAGAGAGAATGCTTATCTTTCTTGAGGCTGCTGGTTTAGATGTTTTAGATGCTGTTGAAAATGGTCCTTATGTTCCATTTACTCTTGATGCTAAGGGAATTAAAGAATATTATAACAGCTGCTTTGAATTATGATGAGTTTTTCAGGGTCTCCAATTGTAAATCAGCAAAGCAAATGTGGGACACTCTCCAACTCACTCATGAAGGAACTAATGATGTAAAGAGAGCAAGGATGAATGCACTAGTTCATGAGTATGAACTCTTTCACATGAAAAATGGTGAGGAAATAGATGAGCTGCCAAAGAGGTTTACACACATTGTGAACCATCTTGAAGTACTTGGACACACAATCTCGGATGAGAAACAAATCAACAAAATCATGAGATGTTTGAGTCGTGAGTGGCAGCCAAAAATCACTGCAATTGCTGAAGCAAAAGATCTAGAAATAATGCAGATTGCAACTCTGTTTGGCAAATTGAAAGAACATGAATTGGAACTCAACAGATTGAAAAGCCATGAAGACAAAGAGAAAAAGAAGAAAGGTCTCTCACTCAAGACTCATGTCTCCAAAGAACAGGTAGAAAGCGATGAAGATGAAAACCTTGATGAAAGTGAAGAATCCGAAGAAGAAGACATGGGATTGCTTGTGAGGAAATTTAGGAGATTCATAAAAAAGAATAGAAACAAGAAGCAATTCAGTTTTCCTACCAAGAAGAACACAAACAAAGGTGAAAGCTCTTCCTCTTCAATCAAATGCTTTGAATGTGGAAATATTGGACACTACAAGAATGAATGTCCAAAGCTAAGGAAAGAAAAGTCTGAAAAGAATGAAAACAAAGAAAAGAGAGGAAGAAAGCTAGAAGAGCATACATAGCTTTGGAAGAGAATGATATGGACTCCACTAGTGAATCTGAAAATGAAGAAACCAACCTATGTCTTATGGCAAGTCATCAAAGTGATAGTGAAACCGAGGTAAATGATTCTTCACCTACCTATGATGAGTTACAAGATGCTTTTGATGAATTGCATGAAGAATATCTTAAAATAGGTAAACAACTTATATCTTCTAGAAAGATAATTGCAAGACAATGTAGTGACTACGCATCTTTACAAATAAAGGTTAAAGAACTAGAAGCTAAGAATTTACATTCACTTGCATCTAGTTCAACTTGCACCAAATGCACTATACGTGAAAATAAAGTTGAAAAACTGAATGTAACTCTGTCTAAATTCACTATGGGTAGAGATAACTTGAATGCCATATTAGGACAGCAAAAAGGTGTCTATGATAAAGCTGGAATTGGATATAATCTAATGGTACATGAAAAATCTTTCAAGAAGCTTTTTGTTGCACCTATTTCCTCAACTAGTCCTTTTGTAAAATGCTATTATTGTTTAAAAAAAGGGCATACAGCCACTACATGTAGACTTAGAAAGAACACACGTGTTGGCATTAAACAAATTTGGGTTCTAAAAGGAACATATGTTGCTACTAACACCAAAGGACCCAACCAGATTTGGGTACCTAAGGAAAAAGCATGAAAATCTGTTTTTGTAGGTGTGTTTGAAGGCCAAACACTCAAGTTGGTACTTAGATAGTGGCTGCTCCAAACACATGACCGGAGACATCACAAAATTCACCTCTTTCACTCCTAAAGAAGGTGGAAATGTCACATATGGTGACAACAACAAAGGAAGAATTCTTGGTGTTGGCACAATAGGAAAAAGTCCAACAACTAAGATTGAAGATGTACTCTATGTGGAAGGGCTCAAACACAACCTATTAAGTATAAGCCAACTATGTGACAAAGGCTTCAAGGTAAACTTTAACTCAAACTTGTGTATGATAGAATCCATTCATGATGATAGCATAAAACTGATTGGAAATAGGATGAATAATATCTATATGCTTGACTTAGACAATTTACCTTCTAATGAGGCATGTTGCTTGATTTCCAAAGAAAATGAAAATTGGCTATGGCATAGGAGAATAGCTCACATTCATATGGATCACTTGAACATATTGATTTCCAAAGATCTTGTAATTGGTTTACCAAATAAGAAGTTTGTAAAAGATGGTTTATGTGATGCATGCCAAAAGGGTAAACAAGTGAAAACCTCTTTTAAGGCTAAAAACATTGTTTCAACAAGTAGACCTTTACAATTGTTGCACATGGACCTTTTTGGACCTTCTAGGACAAAAAGCTTTGGTGGAAATCTTTATGCTCTAGTAATTGTTGATGATTTCTCTAGATTTACTTGGACTTATTTTTTAGCATATAAGAATGAAGCATTTAGAGCTTTTAAGAAAATGGCTAAGTTTGTACAAAATGAAAAAGACACGAAAATTGTGTCAATTAGGAGTGATCATGGAGGAGAATTCCAAAATGAGGAGTTTGATAATTTTTGTGAAGAACATGGTATACAACACATTTTTTCTGCACCTAGAACTCCACAACAAAATGGAGTAGTTGAGAGGAAAAATAGGTCACTTGAGGAAATTGCTAGAACCATGTTAAATGACTTCAATATACCAAAGTATTTTTGGGCTGATGCTGTAAGTACAGCATGTTATGTATTAAATAGAGTACTAATAAGACCAATTTTGAAGAAAACTCCATATGAACTGTATAAGGGAAGAAAACCTAACATAGCTCATTTTCATGTCTTTGGATGCAAGTGTTTTGTACTAAATAATGGCAAGGATAATCTAGGGAAATTTGATTCAAAAGCTGATGAGGCTATTTTCCTAGGTTATTCATTAACTAGCAAAGCATATAGAGTGTTTAATAAACGTACTTTATCAATGGAAGAATCTGTTCACATTACATTTGATGAGTCTAACCCCAAAAGGTTGGGAAAGGACATGTTTGATGATGCAGAAATTCTTGAAGATGAAGCCAAAGTTGATGAAGAAAAAGACAGTAATGAGGACAAGGAACATAAAGGGAACAACATGGAACCTTAAGTTGAAATCCAGCAAGACAATCTTCCTAAGGAGTGGCAAATCTCAAAGAGTCATCCTCTTGACAATGTCATTGGTGAGATCACAAAAGGGGTAACCACTAGAAACTCCTTAAGGAATATTTGCAATAACATGGCATTTGTATCTCAAATAGAACCAAAATGTGTTGATGATGCTATTAATGATGACCATTGGATGATTGCAATGCATGAGGAACTAAATCAATTTAAAAGGAATAAAGTTTGGGATTTAGTTCCAAAACCTAAAAGCAACCAAATAATTGGAACCAAATGGGTGTTTAGAAACAAAATGGATGAGAATGGCATAATAGTAAGAAACAAGGCTAGACTAGTGGCTAAGGGATATAATCAAGAAGAAGGAATAGATTATGATGAAACATATGCTCCCGTAGCTAGATTAGAAGCCATAAGAATGCTATTAGCCTATGCATGTATAATGAACTTCAAACTGTACCAAATGGATGTGAAGAGTGCCTTTTTAAATGGATTAATACAAGAGGAAGTGTATGTAAGCCAACCCCCTGGCTTTGTTGATAGTGAGTTCCCAAATCATGTCTATAAACTCACTAAAGCCCTCTATGGACTCAAGCAAGCTCCAAGGGCTTGGTATGAGAGATTAAGCAATTTTCTCCTAGAGAAAGGCTTTACTAGAGGCAAAGTTGATACCACACTTTTTACTAAAACAAAAGCACACAACATCTTACTTGCTCAAATATATGTGGATGACATAATTTTTGGTGCTACTAATGAGTCTCTATGCAAGGATTTTGGTAAAGTAATACAAAGTGAATTTGAGATGTCCATGATGGGAGAGCTCACTTTCTTTCTTGGACTCCAAATCAAACAATGCCATGATGGAACTTTTGTAAGCCAAACAAAGTATTGCAAGGAGTTGCTAAAGAAGTTTGGCATGGAAAGTGCAAAGGAGATGGCAACACCAATGAGTCCAGCTTGCTACTTGGACAAAGATGAACATGGTAAATCTATAGATGTATCCAAGTATAGAGGTATTATCGGATCCTTACTTTATCTCACTGCTAGTAGGCCAGATATTATGTTTAGTGTATGTATGTGTGCAAGGTATCAAGCCAATCCCAAAGAATCACATCTTACTGCTGTTAAAAGAATAATGAAGTATCTTTTAGGGACAAAAGAAATGGGGCTGTGGTATCCCAAAGGATCCACTTGCACATTAATAGGATACTCCGACTCTGACTTTGCTGGATGCAAGTTAGATAGGAAGAGCACAAGTGGAACATGCCATTTATTAGGAAATTCCCTAGTATCTTGGTTTAGTAAAAAGCAAACAAGTGTGGTTTTATCCACAGCTGAAGTAGAATATGTTGCAGCTGGGAGTTGTTGTGCTCAAATTCTATGGATGAAACAACAATTAATTGACTATGGTGTGCATTTAGATCATGTACCAATAAAATGTGATAACACTAGTGCAATTAATCTAATAAAGAACCCCATCATGCATTCTAGAACCAAGCATATTGAGATTAGGCATCATTTCATCAGGGATCATATTCAAAGTGGTGATATTGTGATTGAACATGTAGATACAACTAAGCAACTAGCTGATATATTCACCAAACCACTAAATAAGGAGAGTTTCTTCTTTATTAGAAGAGAACTTGGCATAATTGATCTACAAAATGACTGATATTTGGTGTTTTAAGTTGCTTAATTGCTCCTAAATGATGTATTTGATCTAATTGAATCAATTTGTATGAGTTGTATTTTGTTAATTCTGAGTTATAATTTGAATTTGATAGGATGGTAATTCTGTACATAGGGTCAATACACAGATGTATTGAATCAACTTAGTATTAGTGTCTCTGTACACAGATGGCATACATCGATGTACTTCTTCTGTTTAGGACTGTTTGTCTTTGTACACAGGCTTAGTACACATGTGTACTAAGTAAAAGGGCTACCGGACTATGTGTACACAGGATATGCACATAGATGTATATATCAGAACACCTTTCTGATTTACATCTGCTACGCTATACACAGATGTACAATTTTGTACACAGATGTACAATTTGTAACATCTCAAAAATCCATTTAATACATCGATGTAATACATCGATTCTGTGCCATAACTGGAATTTCAAGCTTCTGTCTCCCCGTGTACATCGATTTAGCACTTTGTACACAGATGTACAAACATCAAAAGATTGTTTAATACATATGTGTACATAGTCGATGTACAAGCTTCTGAAATTTTTAAAAAAAACATTCAAACCCGCGCCTCTCTACTCTCATAACGTCGTCTTCCCCAAATTTCCTAAATCAGAAACCCTAACTAAGCTCCAACCCGTACTCAACAATGGCGAGATACAAGAATCTTGGACCATCTCGCCCTACACCTACCTCTTCTCCTTCTTCCTCAACCCGCTCTTCTTCACCACCTCCTCCTTCACCCACGCAAGCCTCCTCATCGCAACCCAAACGTAAAAGGGTTGACAAATCACCCAAAGTGGTTAAGAAGGCTGCTAAGCCACAAAAGAAAGCAAAGAAGAAGAAACAAACAGAGGCAACTGAGGTTGTTCAAGCTACTCCACAGAAGTAACTGGCGAAGAAGAAAAAGGGTGTTCAAGAGGAAGTCTCTGAGGCTGAGTTAGTCAAAAGGTACCTCTCTGATGAAGAACAAATAGAATATTTTCTTAAGAATTTCAAGTCTCGCCCTCTTCATAAATCTAGGGTGGTTGATTTTGAATACTTTGGAAACCACAATTTTACCTTTCATACCATTCTTGAAGATAATCACTTAGATCAATTCCTTCAAATTCAAGATGATGTTTACCCTGTGTTGATAAGAGCATTTTATTGTGCTTTGGAGATGGATAATGAAATGATCACATTAGAAGTTAAGGGTGTAAAAATTGAGATGAGTTTGAGGGAATTTTCTGCATTTGCTGGCTTGGATTATAAGGGTGCTTTCAATGCTGGAGTTGGTGAAGAATCTGAGTGGATTAAAACCTTTGATAAGGAGGCTGCAAGATTGACTTTGTTGGAAGATCACTCTCCGGAAGGAAGATTGACAAACATAAGTGCAATGCATGTTCAAGACAGGCTTCTCCAATATGCCTTAAGCAGGATTTTGGTTCCAAGGAGTGGCAACCATGCCATCTTACAGAACAATGATATCCTTCTACTTTGGGCCATAATCCAGAAAAAGCAACTAAGCTGGGGCTACATCATTACCAAAAACATATATGAAAGCAAGCTTTCTGGAGGGGCATTACCATATGCTGGCTTGGTTGTCAAGCTACTCAAGAAATTTGGAGTCTCCTTGGTTGGAGAAGAAAGACACTTAGCAAGGCATGTCACAAAGAGGTTTGGTGAAGGAACCATCAAACAAATGGCTTTGATCTATGCAGATAATGTTTGGAAACGATCTGTCATTCCTGCAGCAATTGAGACACCAAACAGAAGGCAAAGAGCTGCTGATGATAAGCTTCTGCATGAAAAATTTGACAAACTTATGCAGTTGGTTCAGATTCTTGACAAGAAGCACACTGAGGATCACCAAACTGTTATGCAGGCTGTGAACTACTTAAAGGAAAGGATAAATGCTGTGGAAGGTCAAATGGCCACTTTACACCAAGGATTGGGAATTGCCATACAAGGACCTCCAATGAATTCTGCCATCTTTGATGATGTGGTTAATATGGCAAGGGAGGCAACCCAAGAGGCTGAAAATCATGAAGAAGATCCTCCCCTTTCCCAAGTCAATGTTTAGTCTTAGCTTAGACTATGTGTCACTAGGTGTCTAGTTGGTTAGGACTAGGGTTATCTGTTTTGACTATGGCTCTGTGATTTTGTTACATTGATATTTTGATTTTTTTGATGTATTGCATATGCTATGTAATGACAAATTATCAAATGAAAATATTACTGTTTTTCAGTTCTGTTTTAATACCCTCCATAGTTTCTTTTTGATAATGACAAAGGGGGAGAAAGATGAACCAAAAAGATAAACCATACTACCATTAATTTTACCTTGCATTTTGTGTTTTTGTGCTACTTTGATTAGTCAACAATATAGAAACTGCACTGACAAAGAAATACTTGAACTTATAAGCAATGCAAGATATCTTTTTCATGATAATGATATGATAACACTTGATTTTTGAAAAATGTCAATGAGATAGGGGGAGAATGAAAATGAATCAAGGATCATGCTTACTCTATAGCTGCACTCTGATTTTTGTCACTAAGGTTAAGTATGGTAAGGTTTGTCATAATCAAAAAGGGGGAGTTTGTAAGACTAAGCCCTCATTGATGTTTTGATGTATGACAAACAAAGTGTGTTTTACTTAATCTATTTGATATTGATAATATACTTATAGTGTGTTAAGTATTATGCAAGATCTCTCATGAAAAAGGAAAGTCAAGGCTCAAGGGAAGCAAGGACAAAGGACACAAAGTAATGGACAAGGAATAAAGCAACAAGCAATGAAGATTTCATTAGTTAGATGCTATTGTAAAAATAGGACACTTAATTCCTTAGGTGAAGCACTTGGAATTTAAGAAGAAACTAATACTTACAAAGGATAAACAAAATAGTTTTTCAAAAGAAAGGTTTTTTAAAAAGAGTTAATTGGATTAAGAAATTAAGTGTAATTGTACATATGTGTTGTACACATGTGTATATAAAGCTAAATTTCAAGTTTAGAAAGAACCTTTCTGTACACAGGCTTCATACACATGTGTATGAAACGTTAAGTTTGAAAAACAAAAGGAAATTTGCCTATACATATGTGTTGTACACCTGTGTATCCAAAAGTGTGCTCTCGGGTTTTAAGTTGAAAGGTTGTACACATGTGTTGTACACCTGTGTACACAAGTCTGAGCTCTCGGGTTTAATATTGAAAACATGTACACATGTGTTGTACACATGTGTATTCGAAATAGAGCTTTCGGGTCTAGAACTAGAATTTGTACACATGCATTGTACACATGTGTATCAGTGTATTGTTTTGAAAAATATGAAAGATACACAGATGTACAGAAATGATACACCTGTGTATAGAACAATTCAATTATTTCAAAACTTGGTTTCTAAGCATCAATCGATGTACACATCCTATGTATTGAAGTTTTGGAATAATCTGGGTTGGTGTTCTAACATACACCTGTGTACGCAAAGTATACACATGTGTATTAATGTACAGTGCAAGAGATACACATGTGTACAAAAGAATGCAATCTGTGTATGCTTTTGAAAAAGCTGAAGACTTGGTTTAATACATAGATGTACAAAGAATGCAACCTGTGTACGAGCTTTGAAAATGTTTGGAAAACACGAGTACACAGATGTAGTACACAGATTGATCTGTTACAGCTTTGCAAAACTGATTTTTAATCACTTGTAACAACTTTTGTGATAAGACCCACGAATCTAAATCTTCAAATATCTATAAAAGGACTTCATAACAACACTTTTCAACATCAAATACATTCTGAAAAAGAGAAATTCGTAATATTCATAGTGCTTCATCTTTAAGAGAAAAGTGTGATATTACTAAGAGCTTCAATTTGTATAATCAGACTATTAGAGTCTTTCTTCTACTCAATTCTTTCTGCGAATTAGTGTGATTAAGAGAGGGTATCTCTTAGGATTGATCAAGGATAGAAGGGATCCTTGGGTAACAAAAGCAAGTGTGCTTTTGGGTATGTTCTTGAAGCAAGGAGGTTATCCTTGTGATTGCTGTAATTGGATATTGTAATTTCTGGTTATAGTGGAGAAAACCACAAAGGTGTGGGACTGGATGTAGGCGTACCAAAGGAGGTAGCTGAACCAGGATAAATCGGTTTGTGTGTTTCTCTCATCTCTTAACTCCATATACTTGTTATATGCATGTGTATGAATGAAAGTGTATTGAAATTGATTTTAACTTGAATCTTTAATATGAATCCTTTTGTTAAGATTGTTGTTTCTTTATTGTAATAGTTCTTAACATCATTACATGTTTAACAATCTGAATCTTGAGAATTAAAATTGAGTAAAAATGAATTTTCTTAAAGAAAACTCTGTTTTGCTTTAAATTGCTGAAAAAGTTTTCAATCTATCAATTCACCCCCCCCCCCTCTTGAGATTGTAGCCATTACCAACAGAAGGTGCTCGAATTCCAGGAATGCGATCATGTATTCTCGAGAGTTACTCCAACGACTGGGGTTGGTAGAGTGATGAAGGCGAGGAAACTTACTCCGAGGTTCATTGGTCCTTACCAGATCCTTCAAAGAGCCGGCGAAGTCGCCTACCAAATAGCCTTACCCCCGTTCTTATCAAATTTCCACAATGTTTTCCATGTGTCTCAACTTAGAAAGTACATCCATGACCCTAGTCACGTGATAGTGCCCGACGCTATACAGTTGAAAGAGAACTTGACGTTTGAGGTATTACACCTTCGAGTCGAGGATAGGAGGGTGAAGCAGCTAAGAGGCAAGGAGATTCCTTTGGTCAAAGTGGTTTGAAGTGGGGCAACTGAGGAAAGTGCTACCTGGGAGCTAGAAAGCAAGATGATGGAAGCATACCCACACCTTTTCGTTTGAGGTACGTAGAAATTTCGAGGACGAAATTTTTATAAGGGGGGTGGAATTGTAACACCCCGCTTTTTGTTAGGTGCTTTCTTTAAGTTCGTTTGTTAAGTTAGAATCGTTGGCTAAGGGCTTAGTGGGATTTTTGGCTTAAAAGTCCCTTTCTGGTACATGAGCACGCCCGTGTTCATTAGCCAGCACGCCCGTGCTTAAAGTCTGAAGTGCGTTGCCAACTTTAAGTTGAGCACGCCCGTGCTCAACAGTGAGCACGCCCGTGCTCAATATGCTGACCGCGTCTCGGTGACGCTAAGTTGAGCACGACCATGCTCGAGGGTGAGCACGACCGTGCTCAGGTCCAGGTTATGTATACGTGCACAGAATCCAAGGGTTAAGAGTTAACCCTACTTTTGTGAGTGCAGCAGCCATTGTTGCGGTCAGAACACACTCTTTCCCTATTTCCTCTTCTCCCAGTGCTATAGTGGAGTTTTGGAAGCCAGTTGGGAAGCCCTGTGCATCTGTTTTGGTTTAGAGGTAACGGTCCCTTTTCCCTTTTCTGCTTTCTTTTGTTTTCTAGTTTGGGAAATTGATGGTTATGTTCTGTTTGTCCAAGGCTTGTTTTGGGTGTGAGCCGCTTAAAGGGAAGGAACTGATTTGCCGTTTAGGACACTGATAGAGCTACCTTCAATCCAGGTATGGGGAGAAAGGTAGTGCTTACATAGGCTTGGGGCAAGTGTATGTTGGCCGTGGCAACCATACCCAAGAGGGGGGGTGAATTGAGTTTTAAATAAAAATGAAATCTTTTGGTAAAAATCAAAACCCTTTAAGATATTAAACAAAATTTGCAGCGGATAAAAGCTTCTTGTCGAATTTAAGCGCTTGATAAAAATAAACTGTTTGAAACTAAAACGCTATAAAATAAAGTGCGATAAAGTAAAGAGGATAAGGAAAGAAGATGAACAACACAATATATCCTGGTTCGGCCACAGACTACCCACGTGGCCTACGTCCAGTCCCCAAGGCAATACGACCAAGGGTTTTCAATCAACTCTAGTTTTTAAACAGGATCAACTAGAACCTTTACAATTCAGAGAACTCTTAACACAAATCTCAGGACATACGATCCCTTGTGTAAGAGCCTCAAACACTAGCTTTTAAACAGGTGCAGCTAGAACCTTTTACAATGAAGAGAACCCTTAGCACATATCACAGGACATACAATCCCTTGTGTAAGAGCCTCAAAAATATCCCAAGAGATATACCCTCTCTTGTAAGAATAGTAATCAAAAGAAGGTTTGAGTCAATCCGACTCTTACCAATATAAAGCACTCTAATTAGTGCAGATAAAAACAAATTGAAGCATAAGATACAAGAACACCTTTATGGTTTGTAGAACTCTCAAAATAATTTGGTCAAGTGATAGTGTAAGAGGAGTAGTATAGAAAAATGATTTTCAGAGTTTTAGCACAGAGAGAAATAGTAGAGTTGTGTGTTTTATGGCTGCCTAACTTTGCTTTTATATGTGGGAAGTGTTGGTTCAAAGAAATTAGGTTAAAACTCACTTAAAACACATTCTGTCGTGCCATAATCGATTATTGGAAGGCCATAATCGATTATTTTATGAAAACACGCTGAAAAGACAGCAACAGCATAATGGATTATGATAATCGATTATTGACAGCATAATGGATTATGTAATCGATTATGGGCTCTCTGGTTGAAAGCCTGACAGCACTTTCAAAACATATAATCCATTACATAATCGATTATTGTCTCTCTGATTCAAAATTCAAATCTTCCAAAAGATGTCTAATCGATTATACAAATCCTATAATCGATTATATACGTTTAAAACATCAGATTTGAAAGCTTAACGGCTATAAAACTTAATTACTCATCAAAGCTCATTTAATGCCAATTTAGCATATCCATAATCGATTATTCTATCACTATAATCGATTATTGTTCAAGTTTGAGTTTGAATTTGAAAAACTTAATGGCTGAGATTGATAACTCATTAAAACATTATTAAAGCCAATTAAGTCTGGTCATAATCAATTATTACTCGAATTTGAATCTTTGACAATTAATATTTTGGTTACTCATTAAGTATGATTAATTGTCAGATTTTAACACGTTATAATCCTTTTAAGCACATGTTAAATCTTTTAATCACATGATAAATGTGTGTGTGTGAGACCAATATTAAAGCCTATCAAAGCCTCATATAATAGGATTCATCATCAATATTATTAAAACATCATAAGCTTAATTGAAACATCATCACAAATGCAACAACATGAATAACCTCAACACATAGGGAATATATCCTCAACCTCATTGGTACATGAGCTCACTACCTGATAGGGCATCCCACTGCCTTACCTCAAATGCAAATGCCATAAAAATGACCCTCAACATCACAATAATAACATTCCCTTAACTTAACATTCAATCATCATCAACTTCATAATACCCTCATATGTCCCTAAGGACTTTCAACATCAGTGAAAACTTAGGTTATGGAAGCAATCCTCAACATTATCATAAAAACATCAACTTAAACATAATCTTCAACTTCTCATGAAAATCAATTTTCCTTTTAAATCATATAATATCTATAGAGCATAATAACTTAACACTTTCTTTCTCAAATCTTTCCTTAACTTAAATTCATAAATAAACCTCATAAACACATCATTGTAACTTTGCTCATCAGATCATTTATTATAGCGTATCCTTTTAACATAAATATTTATGAATAACTTAGCTCGTGTTCTTAAAATCATATGAAGATACTCTATAGCTAAAGCTTTCCATAGCTTAACTTTATTCATAATTAGCTCAACCAATAACAAATTATTAGTTCAAACATTTCATCAAACACCTTAGGGGCTATCTTCTATACTTTCGAAAGCAAGAACTTTTAGGAGCATAAACACTCACAAAAATGGGCTTTGTTACTATGAGTTCCTCAAATCCCCTTTCAAAACATATCCTTTGATAATAGACCTCATGCATGTATAAAGCTTCATAGAGTTCAACAATCTAACATCCTCAAACATATAACCTTCATACATACAGTTTCTAACATAAATATCTTATTAAAGCTTAAAGGGGTTTCAAGATTGTGATTCCTCACCTCTTATGGAGATCTTTGTAACATCCCTAGCTGCTTTATGGATTAACGACTGTCCCCACAAACCAACACGGGTCTTTTCAGCATGCTTTGTTCTCACTCACACGCTTCCTGGGAAAACTTCCCAGGAGGTCACCCATCCCAGAATTGCTCCAAGTCAAGCACGCTTAACTGTGGAGTTCTTAAGTGATGGGCTACCGAAAAGAAGATGCATCTTATTGGTATAGGTAGTACCAATCAATTCATATAAGCCATCCTCTACTGTATAGTCCCATACCTACATAGTCTCAGAATCCCTCTCATTCAGGTGTGCTATCGGTTCATTCATGTGTCCCTCCGCCTAGAAGCCTGCCAGGAGCCGCTCCTTTATCATGCCTTTTGCACCGGCGACCACTCCCCGCCCTCGTCAGCCCCGGGTGTCACAATCTTGAACCCTTGCACCTCTTGCTTCTCCTCATCTTCTTCTTCTCTTTCTCAACCTTCTTGTTCTTTAACCTCCAAGTGGCTTGATTCTAACTTCAATCCTTGTTATCCTCATGTTTCTTCTTGATTTTCCTCCATTACCATACATTTCCCTCACTTTCTCTCTCTTATCTCTCTTTAGAATGCAATTTCGGAACCCTAAAAACCCTCCCTTTTGTTTCTGATTTCGCAACAGGGGGTATATATATTTTGCTGCTATAATCGATTATTTTAGATTATTTTACAACTGATAATCGATTATAGAAACTCAATAATCGATTATTCTGGGTTCATTTCTTGTTCTTTCAGTTCCAGTGAGCTTATAATCAATTCTTTAATTGATTATACACATCTTGGACTCATAATCGATTGTGTAATCGATTATGTACGTTCTGGACTTCTGGTTCTTAAACCAGAGAGCTTCTAATCAATTATGACGATCTCTGTAATCGATTATATACTGTCTGTTTGTCATTTCGCTGTTCCAGAGGACCCATAATCGATAATACTCAAAACATAATCGATTGTTATACTCAAAAACCAACTTTTAACTATTTTAACCATCTTTAATCAATTCCAATCCTCCAAATCATCCTTAAGATATAAGCTCAGACTTAGATAAAGATCTACAAAACATCGGGGTGTTACAGTTGATGATTGATTTATGTTGAATATGATCATGATGTTGTTTGTTAATCGTTGCTATTAATATGATGCGATTGGTTGATGCCAATGCTGAGTTGGATTGATGTTAATGATAAGTTTTAATCCTTAAAACGTGTTAATAATTGACTTAGGACGATTAATGGATTTATCCCTAAAATTGGTTAAAACTTGGTTACTATTTCTGCCCAGATCAGTGCAGTCGCACGATGAGCACGACCGTGCTCCCAATTTGAATTCTGGAAAATGGTTGAGCAATAAGCACGGCCGTGCAGGACAAAGAGCACGACCGTGCTGCTAAGCACGACCGTGCCCAATAGGAAGCACGACCGTGCTTCACTTAAGTGGCAGCACGCCCTTCACGTGTTAAGTGTAACACCTCAACTTAGTTACATCACATATAACAGTTATATGCGTCTAACTATTATATGTGATGTAACTAAGTTGAGGTGTTAGATTATGGTATCAGAGCAGTTCAATCCTATGTTGGACTGTGGTTAGGGCTAAGACATGTCTAGACTGGGCAATTAGGATGAGAGTTTGTCTATTGTTGTCTCCATCTCAGGTGTCACCATTGCAAAATGAATTAATCATTCATTTGCACTGTTGAATTGGAAGGCTTTTAGGTAGGGAAAGAGGAAAAGAGATAGATAAACTAACAAATAGTAAAACTGGTATTGAATTGATGTAGTGAATATGTGATTACAAAAGACAACCCAATAGTCCTATTTATACTAAAAGTAGAATCCTAATCTTAATCAAATAGAAAATCAAAATCATAAAATATAAATAAGAAATAAATCCTAAGAGATTATCTAGGATACTATAAGATATGCTAAGATATGAAAAGATATTACCAGATATTTATCTGATTTTCTAACACTCCCCCTCAAGCTAAAGCTTACTAAGCTTTAAGCTTGTTATACGAAAACAATGCATATTCCCCCTCAAATTAAAATTTAAAATATAAAACTAAACTCCACGAAAATAATGGTTAGAAGGCAACTCAAGAATGTTGGAGAGGCCGGAGAGAGTTGCTGGAAAGATAACTTAGCAAGATAGCTGGAATGATCATCAGCCTGACAGAAATTTCTTGGTAAACAATCTAGCAGCAAGGTCCGAATTTCTCAAAACCGTATTTGGAAGCTTCAACAACAATATCGGAGACCAAAATTATTTCAAATTGAAATTAAGTTAGACAACTACTTCCGGGACTGAGACGAGGCCAGTGCATCTGGGATAAAGGGCTAAGGCTAGTGCATCTGGGAAAAAGACGGGCCAATGCATCTAGGAAAAGAGCCGGTCCATAGCATCTGGGACAATGAGTTGGGCTAGTGTGAGTCATAGCCAACATAAGTCAATCATCGACGACAATAGAAGTCACAACTAATATGATTCATATGTGGGAAAAGAGTCACCACTGGAATGATCGTCGGTGGGAATAAAAGTCACCACTAATATGACTCATCCGTGGGAAAGGAGTCACCACCGGAATGATCGTCAGTGGGAAGAGAAGCCACTGGTATGGTCCATTAGTGGATAAGAAATGCATGACAAACACTGAAGAAGGCAAAACACAACCAAAGAGAGCCAAACACATCGAGGTGGTTACTGAAAAGTTGTCCATAGAGGGAGGTGAGAACAGATCCAGAAAGAGGAGGGGCCGACGAGTCAAGCGTTGAAAACGGCGGCCGAAACGGTGGTCGGACACGCAGTCACGTCTAGGAGAAAGAGACGCGCGTGGAGGTGCGTCGGGAGGCGGACAACGGCGCTGTTTGGAAGGTTGGACGGATCGGACGACAACAAGTTTGGTGGTGTGTTCGGCGGATGGATGCAACGGAGGACGGCGGCTGACAGTTGCTGACAGCAGCTGATGGGACAGAAACGAGGGTCGGAATGAGGGCACGACCTTGGAAGAGGCTGCAAAATCAGAGAGAGAACACGGTTTTGCGGAAAAAAGACACAGTCATAACCCATTTCAAACAAAGGAGATGATAAGATGATTAGAGTTCCTTCAAACTTAGCGGAACTCCGCAGCAGAATAGTGATGAGCTAGGTCACGGAGGATGATACCTTTGTCTGGCTCTAGATACCATGTTGAATTAGAAGGCTTTTAGGTAGGGAAAGAGGAAAAGAGAGAGATAAACTAACAAATAGTAAAACTGGTATTGAATTGATGTAGTGAATATGTGATTACAAAAGACAACCCAATAGTCCTATTTATACTAAAAGTAGAATCCTAATCTTAATCAAATAGAGAATCAAATCATAAAATATAAATAAGAAATAAATCCTAAGAGATTATCTAGGATACTATAAGATATGCTAAGATATGAAAAGATATTATCAGATATTTATCTGATTTCTAACATGCACCATTAAGAGAAATGTGGATCCTCGTAGTTGTGCTTGTACCGTTTCACAAGCGTACCTGTACCTTAATGGTTTGAAGCGTTATCCCCTTACATATAATTCTAATTTGTTTAACAAATTCACTCCTTGATATATCAAACGCTGTATTTCAAGAGCTCGCTAACCTCTTCATAATTCTACATAGTGCCTTCAAGTAAAACCTTTAAACATCATTATCAGCCACTCACACCCTTAAGAGGGTGGAACCTCACAACACTACTTTTCCTTTATGTCCTCCCTTCTTCTTCCTCTTTTCTTTTGGATAAGAGATCCTCAAATTTGATCATAAAAGTTCCATCAATCGTCATTATAGACTTAGGACTTGTGTCTTAGACTCTTTAGATAGAGGCCTTAACTTTTTTTATCTAATTCCCCTCATCTGCTATTTTTCCTTTTCTCTTGGATCTTAATATCCTTCATCTCAAAACCACTAAGAGAAACATAGATATGGTTAACTAATATCTTTTCTTCCCTTTGTTCTTCTTCTTCTTATGTTGAGACTCTTCCCTCATTTCTTTCTGTGGCGACTTCTTTCCTTACGTCATTCCTTTCCGCTTCATTAAAATTCATCCATATCTTCATTTACAACTCTTCCTTGAAGAAGTATTCTTGACCTCAGTTCAAACACTACCTTAGTGATCTATGTTTCACCCTTATCTCAAATCCATCTTCACACAAAGCACATATGCCATGACAAACATTTAAGTTTTCACCTTCATGGACTCTAAGTCCTCCACCATTAAGTCCTTCCCAAAATTCTTATCTAGTATACAACTCTGCCTTGATTCTTTACACATAGTCCAATTGGACAACATCAACTTCTGCACTCACATCAACTACGTTTACCTCGTCTTTATTCATAGCTACCTTTGTTTAACCATTGTTTTACTTTACTTCCACTACACAACTGACTTTAGGTCTTATTCCCTATTCAACTTGAAAATCTTAATCTTCCCTCCTCTACTTAGCCATGCCTCAAAGTGCTCTTAGCCACAAATGACCCTCCTACTTCCTCAACAGATTGCAACAGTCGCACCATAATCAATTATCCGATTGACCATAATCGATTACGCTACCTCTGCCTCAGACGCCTTTCCTGAAACAAGCCATAGTCGATCATCCTAATCGATTACTATGTTTCTGCCAAACATATAATCGATTATGCCATAACCATAATCGATTATGCCTCTGCAACATCAACTTTTGCTGATTTTGAGGCATTCTTTACACTTACTATCATGTCCTCAACATTTCCTCACTCTTCGTCCTTAGAATCTAATTTCCAACTTTTCTCTCTTTTGATGCCTCTTCAATCAACTTCTACTTCACTATCCTTAACATTTCCTCCTTAACTTTCTTCACTGTTTCCTATACCTTCATTATCCTCAATCTACCTCAATGTCCTCAAGGAATCTACCCTTGATTCCATTGTTCTTGTCTGTCGGCTCCCATGTCCCTAGTACATTCCAATAACACAATGAGCTGGCCAAGCTTAATATCCTATTGCAAGGCACTAATTAAGGATCATCGCTATAGGCTAACTCAGAAATGTCACTTTTAGAGGTACAAGTTGAGTTACCTTAGCTTTAAAGGCTTTACGAACTGAAGGGAGACTCTTGAGACTATACACGTATGAGACTGTGTAGTTGAAGAAATCCTGAGACTGTACAAATATGGGATTGTATAGTCGATGGAGGTCCAAAAGAACTAGTTGGTTTTTAGGACCATTGTCAAACTGTAAAGCAGTTTGAATAGTATGTTCCTTGAGTAAGGTTTAATGACAGTCTTATCCAGTAGGGGTACAAAGAGTCATGCTAATTCCAAGGAAGTCAGAAGCTGGAATCCAAACATGATCCTGAGTAACCTTGGCTGGAATTAAAGAAGTTATTCATTATCAGAGTATCGCAGCAGAAGCATGTAGTATTGATACAAGAGTAAAAAAGGTTAAGTAAAAGTCATGAGTGTTGTAGAAGGAATGTATTTCCAAAGGAGGACCTATTCCTATAAGGAGGGGAGGCATAAGAAAGAAATACCATGAAAGTCATGTCATAGGATTTCACTAACCTATAAGAACCAAAAAGATGTATGTGGTTCAAGCGGTGGATATTAAGGCAATATTATTTAAGGAATCATACAGAGGTGATGTAGAGTTAACAACATAGAAGAGGATAGGTCTTGCCTAGCCGAGTTAGTCCGAAGAACTATCAGTGAAATCCCAATAGTTCAGGTGAAGTCTTGTCCGCGTACAAGATAAGTAAGAATTGTCTAAAACAAAGGAAGAGATAGATAGAATGAGAGGAAAATAAGGTTGTTAAAGAGTATCCATGTCCTTGACCAAGTTATTTCATGAATGAAATTTACAAAGGGTTGAGGAGAATAGTGGTTAGAGGAATGTGTTGAGAAAGTAAATCGAGCCAAATTTCGAGGACGAAATTTCTTAAAGGAGGGGAGTATAATGTAACACCTCAACTTAGTTACATCACATATAACAGTTATACGCGTCTAACTATTATATGTGTATCAGAATAAACAAAATCTCATAGATTTCTCAAAAAACATAGTTTGAAAACTTCATAAATTCTCTTTATACAGACTCATTTCCTATCAATAAATTTCATTTTTACATCAAATAGTAAAATACATAACTTAAAGACTTTGACATGTCACTGGGCAATTAACTACTTCTCTTATCTTCCAAGACTTCATCTTCACTTTCTCACCTTTATCCTTGCTAAAACCTGCATCCACATCTGATTGTACTACTATCGTGAGACTACGTCTCAATGAGAAATAACAATCACTTCATTAAAACAGCAGTACAACCAGCCAGAGGAACTCCGGAAAATCCCCTCAAGCTAACATCAATATTATAACCATGAATATATATATATATATATATATATATATATATATATATATATACTATAATAAAACTACTTGTATGCTTTTACCTCAAACCTTATCATAAAGTACTTTATACCTTTACATCAAACTTTATAGTCTATCAAAGCCTCATATAATAGGATTCATCATCAATATTATTAAAACATCATAAGCTTAATTGAAGCATCATCACAAATGCAACAACATGAATAACCTCAACACATAGGGAATATATCCTCAACCTCATTGGTACGTGAGCTCACTACCTGGCAGGGCGTCCCACTGCCTTACCTCAAATGCATATGTCATGAAAATGACCATCAACATCACAATAATTACATTCCCTTAACTTAACATTCATTCATCATCAACTTCATAATAACATCATATGTCCCTAAGGATCTTCAACATAATAGTAAACTTAGTTCGTCAAGGCATGAAAATAATCCTCAACATTTTAACAATATCATAAAAACCCTCAGCTTAAACATTATCTTCATATTTCTTATGAAAATCATCTTCTTTATAAATCATAGAGCATCATAACTTAACACTTTCATCAAACAAATACTTTCATGTCTTTATTCATCAAAACATCATTTTGAACATCTACTTTATAATCATAAACATTTAGGAAAAACGATGATTCATGATCATAAAGTCTTTCGTAAAAACATAAACCTTAAACGTTCCAAATAACTATAACACTTGACCAATATCTCAAAAACAACAAGATATTGGTTCAAGCATTTCATCAAACACCTTAGGGGGCTATTTTCTATTCTTTCAAGAGGAAGCACTTTTAGGAGCATAACCACTCGCAATTAAGAGGGATTTTGTTACTATGAGTTCCTCAAATCTTCTTTCCAAAACATATCCTTTGAAAATAGACCCCATGCATGTACAAACTTCATAGACATCAACAATCTAACATCCTCAATCATAAAACCCTTCATATTTACCCTAAACCCTTTTATACATACATTTTCTAATATGAACATCTTATTAAGGCTTAGAGGGGTTTAAAGATTGTGATTCCTCACCTCTTATGGAGATCCTGAACCCTTGCACCTCTTGCTTCTCCTCATCTTCTTCTTCTCTTCCTCAACCTTCTTGTTCTTCAACCTCCAAGTGGCTTGATCTTCCTTCAATCCTTCTTATCTTCATGATTTTCTTGAATTCCCTTCATTTCCATTCATTTCCCTCACTTTCTCTATCTTCTCTCTCTAGAATTTCACTTCGGAACCCTAAAAACCCTCCCTTTCGTTTCTGATTTCGCAACAGGGGGTATATATATTCTGCTGCTATAATCGATTATTTTAACAGCATAATCGATTATTTTACAACTGATAATCGATTATAGGAACTCAATAATCGATTATCTGGGTTCATTTCAGTTCCAGCGAGCTCATAATCGATTCTTTAATCGATTATACACATCCTGGACTCATAATCGATTATGTAATCGATTATGCACGTTCTGGACTTCTGGTTCTCAAACCAAAGAGCTTCGAATCGATTATGAAGATCTCTATAACCGATTATATGCTGTCTGTTTGTTATTTCGCTTTTCCAAAGGACCCATAATTGATTATTACACTCGAAAACCAACTTTTAACTATTTTAACCATCTCTCATCAATTCCAATCCTCCAAATCATCCTTAAGATATAAGCTCAGACTTAGATAAAGGTCTACAAAACATCGGGATGTTACATTAAGCATGACCATGCCAGGGTTTACGCATGACCGTGCTCACCCCTCCTAGACAGAATCAGAATTAGAGAACTTTAAGGGGTTTCAAACCCTATTCCTCCAATGATGATAAGTTGATGTAGCTAATTAAAGATAAAGATAAGACAACTTGGCTAATGTTTACCAAAGATAATTAAGATGATGAGATGGTGAGGTGTCGAGTTTGATAAGTCGGTGACCATTGGGTACCGCAAGCCGATGAGTCATGCCTTGGTGCTTTTTGGCCAAGGAACCCTTGACCCCACGGTTTGGGTCTAAGGTGTTTTTGTTGTACCTTGGTGGCAGAGAGTTTGCCCTAAGTGTTACGGTAGATTCCGCTAAAGTCCGCAAGTAGATTCCGCGAGGCAAGTTGTTGTCATAGATTCCGCTGCGGTCGATTCTGCTGTTGTCTTCGGTCGATTCCGTTGGAGTTATGGAGGTGGCGTTTGCCATTGTTGTTGTGTTGCATACGCATTGCATCGGAGTTGTTGTTGAGGGATGTTCGACATAGGGGAGGTCGTCCTAGAGTACGGCGATCTGACCATCCACAGTTGGAGTAGACTCTCCTTGCGCTCCCGTGACGAGGCATTCGTTGGTTTGATGCGTTGGCTATCCAAGGAGTAAATTCTCCAGCGTTGAGTATATTCTCAATGTGGATATTTAACTCTAAAGTCGTCCATCCCGAGTTTAGTGGATCCACATGCATTGTTGGTTTAGGGGAGTAGGGTTACGTTGCACTGCATAGCATATTGTTATCATGATGATGATGTTTGATGAAATGTTGTTATGCTTGTTGTTTACTTTACTTCCTACCTCCTTACTATTATGTTTACATGATTCTTACTCCCTATGTTTGTTTGTTTGTTTGTTTGTTGTTGGCCTGATTGGCACCTTGCAGAGGATGATGAGCAGCTCGGAGAGGAGTGACTCTGAGGAGCCGCCACTCATAGTTAGGGCTTGTTTTTATGTTTAGTTAGTTTGTTTCAGTTGTATTCCGAGGACATGTTTTCCTGCACGGTTATACTAGCTCTGAGTGTGACATCGGGGTTGGATAGTTTATTGTTATGTTTTATTTTTTAAAACTTGTTTTATTTTCCGCGTTGTGAACTGGTTCATGTGAGACTTTTCTACCCATGAACAAATATTTAATTTATTCAGTAAAAATGTATTTTTTCATTTAATCATTTTTATATTAAATACCTTATAACATGCGGGGTAGAAAGGTGTCACACAAATCTATAAAACCCAAATTAAAAAGTGTTACCAAGTGGCTTCAATCTCAAGAGGGGGGTGAATTGAGATATTAAAATTTTTGTCCCCTTTTTCTGACTTATACTAGTTTATGAGAAATTGTAAAAGGATAAAGGAAGAGGAAATCACACAATCGATTTATACTGGTTCAATCACTCCCTTGAGTGACCTACATCCAGTCCCCACAATACATTTGTGAGTATTTTCCACTAAATCAAATTCAAGATTTACAATACTTGAGCACTCTTCACTTGGGATCCCCCACCCTTATGCAAGAGCCTCTAAATCAAACCAAGGGATACCTCACCCTTGTTACAATCACAAACTAGAGAGATTCCTCACTCTCTTTAACCAACAAAATCAAACAAAGATGATTACAAAGAAGAATACCTCAAAAGGTTGAATCAATACAAGTTGAAGCACTATGACTCTTGTGTAGGATTAGCTCAAATCTTGATTTCAAGAGTGAAAGATTGAATCTTGAGGTTAGAGATGATGTTCAAGTGTTGTAAGAGTGAAAACCTAGAGTTTCTCGGGCTGCTGTAGTGTATTTATAGTGGGGTTTCAAAATATAGTCGTTTTGCACAGCTGTCACGCATTTTCTGCACCAGAAATCACTTTTCTGCGAATGGTAATCGATTACAGAGGGTCTGGTAATCGATTACGGAGTGTCAGTCTGAAATACTGAGATTTCCAGAATGCTGGTAATCGATTACACGATTCTGGTAATCGATTACGGAGTGTCAGTTTGAAATACTGAGTTTTCCAGAAGGCTGGTAATCGATTACGGGATGCTTGTAATCGATTACCACTTATAATTTTAAATATTGACTTTTCCAGAAAGTGGTAATAGATTACAGGAATTTGGTAATTCAATTACAAGCTGTTCTTTTATCAGAAAAATGATATTTTTCAATCTAAAGAACATTCAAACACTTGTTAAAAACATTTTTCCAAATCTTTGAAAAACCTTAAGCCCATTTTCAATTTTAAAAACAATTTTATTAATTAATTCAATTTTAATAGCCAATCCTACATTTGAGTCTTACAAATAATCCTAAGACCAAACTTAAGCTATATACCCTTGAAGTTCTTCTCTTGGTCTTGGATGATCTTGCCTTGATCTTGCACTTTCATTATCTCAAACAATTGTTTTACTTTTGTTGCTCATCATCAAAATTAATTTCCTGAAAGTACATAGCATCCACATTCTCCCCCTTTTTGATGATGACAAAACAATATTGAGATTTTTGAAAAACTTAGGTGGGAGGTTAGTCACAAACATCATATAAAATATAATCAGAGTTATAAGCGCATATGAGAGGCATGAAGCATAAAGACTCCCCCTTACTAAGTGCATATATCAACAGGGTGTAGAAAATAAATTTAACAATTAGAGCTCCCCCTTACTTAGTGCCATATAATGAGGATATGAAAAATAATTTCAATGACACAAGAAAAGCCTTTTAATTCACTTAGCATTCAAGGAATATCTTACATTCAGGTAAGATGAGCAAATGGCATGACTTTATTGTATTTTCCAACCATGAATTTATTTATCCATGTCAATTTTCCAAACTTTCAAAGGTTATGCATTCATGTCCATTTCAAGCATATTTCATCCAAGTTCAAACTTTCCACGCATATGGATATTTATCAAAAATAATTTCATTATCATCCACTTATCCATACAACAATATTGGATTCCAATTCATTTGAAAATTCACCGAGCATCTAAATATCAATATAGAAAAAATAACAATCCAATTTCATTTGCATATCTGTCCCCCTTTTTGTCATTATCAAAAAAATAAACATTCAAGCATGACATCTACAACATTTGGATTTGTAACATTTAGCATTCATCCAAAAGTAAGAAAGTGGTCATACAAAGTGATTTTCAACATTTATCCACACTCCACATTACGAGTTCATAACCCAAACACATAAGGCATCCACATTGACATCCATCCAGAAGTTAAAAGCATGGGCAAACAAAATGATTCTTTCGCATTAGGAGGGCATAACCCAAAACATATAAGTTAAGACTAATCAACCATAAGCATCCAAGCAAAGTGACATATCCATCATACATCCATAAGCAGCAGTTCTACAGAATTAGACTAATCAACCATAGAAAGTCTTAAAGTATAGCAAAATAAGATTACAGACCAAGTGCATGTGCTAGTAACTAAACGACATAAAGTGAAAAACATGGGAGGCATGATAAGCAGGCTAGCAATCAAAGAAGCCATCCCCAGGGGCAGCAGGCATGTCATTAGGAGCTACAGAATCAACATGAGAAGAACTGCCTAGATGCCTCCGAAGGTCGGTAAGACCTGTCTCGACGGCGGTAAGACGTGTCTCCACGGTACTGAAGTGCTATCCAAGACCTGTGCCCATCTCCCTCATTTCCACACGCATCTCCTGCAGCACAGTGAGCACCCTCTCCAACGGGTCAGCACTCGAGGAGGATGTAGCTTCGTTCCCTCTTACATCCCTATTGGCACTTTGTCTCCCTCTTGCATGCCTAGCTTGTGTCCTCCGGATGTCTCTATCATGAGCTTCCTTAAGTCTCAGCTCCAAGTCTTCAAACGACATGTTTGGGGTCCATTCTTCATTGGAGACGGAGCCCAGGTTGGAATAGACCCAAACACCATCTTCTTGCAGCATTGACATCCGGTTGATAGACACAGCAGTGAATAGAGTATGAGATTTTGTTGTTGGGATCTTGACCTCTCGCTGCAATGGAACGTTGAAGTGTTCCAAAATTTTGGTGATATGTAAAGCATATGGAAGGTTGCTCCCATTCTTTCTATGGGCTTCATACATATGATAAGCAACAAGATGTGCCCAATTGACTAGCCGTTGGGTTTTGATAATCCACATTAGCAAGATTTGGTCTTGGTTCACTTGTGCATAATTCCCATATTTAGGAATAAGAATATGCACAATGCTATAATGGATCAGTCGGTTTTGGACAGTGAGTGACTGAGCTAAGACACGCTTGTGGAAATCAGCATCTAAGTGCCTGAAACATTCAAGGACTCTATCAGAGTTGAATTTAGTCCAATGCTCTGGAGGTCGAAACCCAAGACAAATGTCGCCATCAGAGGGCAACCCAACAATGTTTCCAAAAAGTTCTAGGGTCATCTCCATCTTGACCCCCTTGACTTCTGAAACTAACACACCGTCATCTTCCCTAAATTTCAAATTTGCATAGAAGGCTTTGACGGGTTCCTCATAGCAAGGTCCCTTGAATTTCATAGCTGCTAGTTTATCTAAGAAATGAAACCCTGGTTGTTCACTAAACCACTCATAATCTAAAACCATGGGCTTGTCTATATCCCTAGTAGCAAAATTTGCTCTGAAGTTTTGGTATTGGATATTTGAGGTAAAGTATTTACCTACTAGAGAATCTGCCCGAGGTGCCGGCGTTTGAGCTTGCTCTTGTGATGGCTCAGATGATTGTCCTTGCTCAAATGGCTTCTTCCTTTTGTTTGGTGGTTTGGAAAAACCATCAGATTTCTGTTTTGGCATGATTAGTATGTAGGTGGTTGATGGCTATGACCAAAACAGAGAAGTGAAGTGTGAAGGAGATGAAGGAGGCACAGTTTTGAAGTGAGTTGAGATGGTGGTTGCGGTTTGGGTATGTGGGTGGTGATGGAGGTTGATGAAAATGGAGGTTTGAGTGAGTGGGTATGAGAAAGAATGAAGATTTGAGGGAGAGGAAGATGATGGAGGTGCGGTTTGTGGAGTTTGAGTGGTGGAGGCGCGGTTTGTGTGAGGGAAGAAGGAAGATGAAGGTTTTATGGAGTGGAACTTGATGGAGATGGAGAAAAAATGGAGGTTTTAGAGGATGGGTGTTGATGGAGGCGCGATTTTGAGAGAGAAGAAGGTGGAGGAGGCGCGGCTGCTGTGTGAGAGGAGTGAGGGTTTTTGGTTGCGCAGAAAGCCCTAAATCTGAAAAAATCGTGCAGTAATCGATTACAGGGTCATGGTAATCGATTACCATGTTTCAGTTTTTCTGATTCCTGCTCACAGAAAGCTTGTAATCGATTACAGGGACTGTGGTAATCGATTACAGTGCTGCAGTTTTTCAGTTTTAAGCGCTTAGAGGCATGATAACCAATTATATGCTGCTAGTTAATCAATTATGGTCATGGAACTTCCGGAAAACACAGTTTTTCACCTAATTTTGATGCTACACTTCTTAGCATTTTATCATGACAACCAAACCAAACATCAATCACAAATTACAATCCAAATCATTTTCAAACAAACAAACAAATCAATTTCACTCATTCAATGCAAGATTGATCAATTATTCCAAGTTCCCTTCTAATATAGAAAAAGCTTTCTTTTTGCAAGGGTTTTGTGAAAATGTCCGCTAATTGCCTAGATGATTCAACAAACTCAAGCACACAATCACCTTTTAAAACATGATCTCTAATAAAATGGTGCCTAATTTCTATGTGCTTAGTCCTAGAGTGTTGAATTGGGTTCTTAGTGAGATTGATTGCACTAGTATTATCATATTTAATGGGAATGTGATCAAGAACTACTCCATAATCTAGAAGTTGTTGCTTCATCCATAGGATTTGAGCACAACAACTCCCTGCTGCAACATATTCCGCTTCAGCAGTTGACAATGCCACACTAACTTGTTTCTTGCTATGCCAAGATACTAATGCATTTCCTAACAAGTGGCATGTTCCACTAGTGCTTTTCCTATCCAATTTGCATCCGGCAAAATCGGAGTCAGAATAACCAACCAAACTACAAGTGGCTCCCTTGGGATACCACAAGCCCACATTTTGTGTTCCTATTAGGTATCTCATTATCCTTTTTCCTGCAGATAAGTGTGATTCTTTAGGATTAGCTTGATATCTAGCACACATACACACACTAAACATGATATCCGGTCTACTTGCAGTTAAATAAAGGAGTGAGCCAATTATACCTCTATATGCTTAATTCTATGGGTTTACCTCCTTCATCTTTGTCAAGATAACATGAAGTGCTCATTGGGGTGGCCATTTCTTTTGCCTTATCCATGTCAAAGCGCTTGAGCAACTCCTTGCAATATTTGGATTGGTTGATGAAGGTTCCCTCTCTTGTTTGCTTGATTTGCAACCCAAGAAAGAAATTGAGCTCACCCATCATAGACATCTCAAATTCATTCTGCATAATATTAGCAAACTCCTTGCAAAGCAAGTCATTAGTAGCACCGAAAATTATGTCATCCACATAAATTTGAATAAGCAAGATATCATCTTTTGAAGTTTTGATAAAAAGAGTAGTGTCAACTTTGCCTCTTTCAAAACCTTGATTTAATAAAAACTTGCTTAATCTTTCATACCAAGCTCTAGGAGCTTGTTTCAACCCGTAAAGTGCCTTTTTAAGTTTATAAACATGATTAGGCTTTTCATAACTTTCAAATCCGGGTGGTTGTTCAACATACACTTCTTCTTGAATGAAACCATTTAGGAAGGCACTTTTAACATCCATTTGGTAAAGTTTAAAATCCATGATAGATGCAAATGCAAGCAACATGCGAATGGCTTCTAATCTAGCTACGGGGGCATAAGTTTCCTCATAATCAATTCCTTCTTCTTGGTTGTATCCCTTAGCTACTAGTCTAGCCTTGTTTCTAACAATTATTCCGGTTTCATCTAATTTATTTCTAAATACCCATTTAGTTCCTATGATTTGTTGGCTTCTAGGCTTAGGGACAAGTTCCCAAACATCATTTCTTTCAAATTGATTTAATTCCTCTTGCATGGCAATAGTCCAATGTTCATCTATTAATGCCTCATCTATAGTTTTAGGCTCTATTTGAGAAACAAAGGCAAGATGATTACATGCATTTCTAAGAGAGTTTCGAGTAGTTACCCCTTGTGTTACCTCTCCAATGACATTCTCAAATGGATGATACCTTGAAGTTCTCCATTCTCTTGGTAGTTCTTGGCTTGCTTGCTTCTTCTTCTTGTTGAGGTGGACTTGGTGATTCCTCCTTCTTTTTGTTTTCTCCTTCTTGCTCGTTGAGATAAACATTATTCATGGCATCTGCAAGATCATCAATATCCTTTCCCAACCTTTTGGGGTTAGATTCTTCAAATGAAACATGTACGGATTCCTTTATGGTCATGGTTCTCTTATTATAAATCCTAAAAGCTTTGCTTGTTAGTGAATATCCTAGGAAAATGCCTTCATCGGCTTTTGCATCAAATTTACCTAAGTTATCTTTTCCATTGTTT
Source organism: Echinosophora koreensis (assembly GCA_035048595.1). Lineage (NCBI taxonomy): Eukaryota > Viridiplantae > Streptophyta > Magnoliopsida > Fabales > Fabaceae > Echinosophora > Echinosophora koreensis. Next base: position 8,018,860 of record JAPCYP010000004.1, read on the forward strand.
AACACAAAACATTTACATCCAAAAATGTGCAAGTGTGCAATGTTTGGTTTTCTACCTTTGTAAAGCTCATAAGGGGTTTTCTTTAATATAGGTCTAATTAATACCTTATTCATAACATAACAAGCAGTACTTACAGCATCGGCCCAAAAATATTTTGGGAGTTCATGATCATTGAGCATTGTTCTTGCAAGTTCCTCCAAGGATCGATTCTTCCTCTCAACAACTCCATTTTGTTGAGGTGTCCTTGGAGCTGAAAAGTTGTGCTCAATCCCATATTCCTCACAAAAACTCTCAAATTGTTCATTCTCAAATTCTCCACCGTGGTCACTTCGTATTGAGACAATTTTGAGCTCCTTCTCATTTTGTATGCTCTTTGCAAGTCTTTTGAATGCCGTGAATGCATCACTCTTGTGAGCTAAGAAGAGAGTCCATGTGTATCTTGAGTAGTCATCTACTATGACCAAGGCATAGTAGTTCCCTCCAAAGCTCATTGTTCGTGAGGGGCCAAACAAGTCCATATGTAATAACTGCAAAGGCTTGTTAGTAGTTACAATATTCTTATATTTAAAAGACACCTTGACTTGTTTTCCTTTTTGGCATGCATCACAAAGCTTATCCTTTTCAAATTTGATTTTAGGTAAACCAATAACTAAATCTTTTGAAACTAGCTTATTCAAGTGATCCATGTGAATGTGAGCTATCCTACGATGCCATAACCAAGAGTCTTCTTCTTTACTAACAAGACAACATGCATTATGAGATGAGACTTCATCTAGGCTAATCATGTATATGTTGTCTACTCTATTTCCTATCATCCTTACTTGCTTGCTATTTTTATCTTCAATTATGCAACTATTTGAATCAAAAATTACTCTATTTCCTCTATCACATAATTGACTAATACTAAGCAAGTTATGTTTCAAACCTTCAACATACACCACATTATCTATGGAAGTGGAGAGATCCTTACCAACTTTACCTATCCCAAGAATTGTTCCTTTGTTATTGTCACCATATGTCACATGACCGCCTTTCTTGGGTGTAAGAGTTAAGAACTTTGATTTGTCCCCGGTCATGTGTTTGGAGCATCCGCTATCAAGGTACCAATCGGCTCCATGTACCTTGAAGCACACCTACAAAACAAATTCATTGGGATTGTTTAGGTACCCAAATCTTGTTGGGTCCTTGTTGGTTAGCATGATAAAATGTTCCCTTAGGAACCCATATCTTTTTCTCACTTGTTTTCTTTCTAGCCATGCAAATGGATGCGGTATGTCCCTTTTTAGCACAATAATAACATCTAGTGAAAGGACTAGTAGAAACCTTAGGTTTTACAAACATGTTCTTAATTGATTTTTCATGCACAAGAGGTTTGTAACCTAAGCCGGCTTTATCATAACATGCCTTTTGATTTCCAAGCAATGCATTTAGGTTATCTCTACCATTAGTGAACTTTTCTATCATGCATTGAAGATCTTTAACTTCCTTCTCATACTTTATGCATTTTTCACAAACATAATTTCCTTTAATGTAACCAAGGCTATAGTTTTCCTTTTTAAGCTCTAGTCTTTCCTTAGTTAAAGCAATTACTTGATTTTGCAAATAATTAACGGTTTTCTTTGAATTATCTAAAGCTTTAGCTAACCTCATAGAATCCTTATGCAATTCTAAAAATGCATCATGCAATTCATCATAAGAATTAGTGGAAGAGTTAGATTCTACCTCACTTTCGCTCTCATGATTAGTCATGAGACATAGTTGGGCTTCTTCACTATCGGAGCTATCCGATGAGTTCATGTCATTGTCCTCCCAAGCTATGTAAGCTCTCTTTCCTTTCTTTTCCTTGGAGTACTTCCTTTCAAACTTTGGTGATTTCTTTTGCAAGTTGGGGCATTCCATCTTCATGTGTCCCGGCTTGCCACATTCATAGCATGTTGGAGGAGTTGAAGGACCTTCTTTGCTTGAGAACTTCTTTGGTGGAAAGCTTCTTCTTTGAAAATTCTTTTTCTTCATGAACTTCTTGAACTTTCTAACCAATAGAGCCATGTTCTCATCATCCTCATTTAACTCATCCTCATCATCATTTTCATCATTTTCATTGCTTCCATAGGAGGTTGATGCTTTAAGGGCCAAACCCTTCTTCTTCTTGTCTTTCTCTTCATGCTCCACTAAGCGATTAAGCTCCAACTCATGTTCTTGCAACTTTCCAAAGAGAGTGGCCAAAGACATAGTTGCTAGATTTCTTGATTCCGCTATTGCGGTGACTTTGGGTTGCCAATCTCTACTCAAGCATCTAAGAATCTTGTTGATCAAGTCTTCATTTGGAAATGTTTTCCCCATTGAAGCAAGTTGATTCACTATGTGAGTGAACCTCTTTTGCATCTCTTGAATACTTTCTCCTTGATTCATTCGAAAAAGCTCATATTCCCGAAGCAAAGTGTTTGTTCTTACTCTCTTGACTTCACTTGTGCCTTCATGTGTGACTAGAAGAGTGTTCCACATTTCTTGAGCCGTCTTACAATTTGAAACTCTAAAGAACTCATCCGAACTCAAGGCCGAAGTGATGATGTTCTTTGCACGGAGATTATATTGAACCTTCTTCTTTTCTTCTTCCGTCCATTCATCTCTATTCTTGTTGATCAAAAACCCATTTACCATATGAGTAGGAACGAAAGGCCCATTTTCTACAGCATCCCAAACATCCATGTCTACTGCCTCAATGAAGATCTTCATTCTCTCTTTCCAATAACAATAGTCTTGACCATTGAAGGCCGGAGGACGACTAAGTGAAGCTCCCTCTTGGAGTTGCCAGTTTGAAGCCATCTTTCTCTTGAAGCTGCTAGGCTCTTTAGACAAGAGTCTAGCTCTGATACCACTTGTTACCAAGTGGCTTCAATCTCAAGAGGGGGGTGAATTGAGATATTAAAATTTTTGTCCCCTTTTTCTGACTTATACTAGTTTATGAGAAATTGTAAAAGGATAAAGGAAGAGGAAATCACACAATCGATTTATACTGGTTCAATCACTCCCTTGAGTGACCTACATCCAGTCCCCACAATACATTTGTGAGTATTTTCCACTAAATCAAATTCAAGATTTACAATACTTGAGCACTCTTCACTTGGGATCCCCCACCCTTATGCAAGAGCCTCTAAATCAAACCAAGGGATACCTCACCCTTGTTACAATCACAAACTAGAGAGATTCCTCACTCTCTTTAACCAACAAAATCAAACAAAGATGATTACAAAGATGAATACCTCAAAAGGTTGAATCAATACAAGTTGAAGCACTATGACTCTTGTGTAGGATTAGCTCAAATCTTGATTTCAAGAGTGAAAGATTGAATCTTGAGGTTAGAGATGATGTTCAAGTGTTGTAAGAGTGAAAACCTAGAGTTTCTCAGGCTGCTGTAGTGTATTTATAGTGGGGTTTCAAAATATAGTCGTTTTGCACAGCTGTCACGCATTTTCTGCACCAGAAATCACTTTTCTGCGAATGGTAATCGATTACAGAGGGTCTGGTAATCGATTACGGAGTGTCAGTCTGAAATACTGAGATTTCCAGAATGCTGGTAATCGATTACACGATTCTGGTAATCGATTACGGAGTGTCAGTTTGAAATACTGAGTTTTCCAGAAGGCTGGTAATCGATTACGGAGTGCTTGTAATCGATTACCACTTACAATTTTAAATATTGACTTTTCCAGAAAGTGGTAATAGATTACAGGAATTTGGTAATTCAATTACAAGCTGTTCTTTTATCAGAAAAATGATATTTTTCAATCTAAAGAACATTCAAACACTTGTTAAAAACATTTTTCCAAATCTTTGAAAAACCTTAAGCCCATTTTCAATTTTAAAAACAATTTTATTAATTAATTCAATTTCAATAGCCAATCCTACATTTGAGTCTTACAAATAATCCTAAGACCAAACTTAAGCTATATACCCTTGAAGTTCTTCTCTTGGTCTTGGATGATCTTGCCTTGATCTTGCACTTTCATTATCTTAATCAATTGTTTTACTTTTGTTGCTCATCATCAAAATTAATTTCCTGAAAGTACATAGCATCCACAAAAAGAACTGGAAAAATGAATACATCCTTGGACCAAATCACAAAAACTTGGATATTGATTTTCCCATCCCATAAATTACTATCCCACCTCCCATTTACCTTAAAAAAAAATTATTCTCTAAATGACCTCACAATCCTTTATTCCCTTACCCGTTTTACTCTTCCCTTACTTGTTTTTTTCTTTCTCCATATATTTTCCTCCCACCTCTCACCACACCACACCATACCACTCACTTGAAAGGGAATAGAGCATCCTTTGCATCATCCAGGTGTTGGAAGCGGTGGTGATCACCGTGGTGTGCACGGTAGAGAGGTAAGATTAGTTTTTTTTTTTTCTTTCAAATTTTAGTGTTATACAGAAACTATTATTTTGCATTATTTTCCATAAGGGTAAATTTTTTTACACTTAAGTGAAATGTATTTTCCGAAGTGTAGAAAAAATTTACACTTATGAAAGCTATGCTGAATACAAGTTCCCGTAACTGTATTTCTTGACTCATTTACATGAATATGAATTTTCTGTAAGTGGGAAAAATACCCCATGCCGCAATGGGTGACCTAGGCACCTACACATCCATAGTAATAGTACCAGCCCTCCTCACCAGCAGGGACGGACCTAGGTTCATGGTATTGGGGGTGGCTTCCCCCACCAAGTGAATTTTTTTAATTAAATATTAGATAAATTATTTTATTACCCCCACTAAAAAATTTATGTTGCATTCATTGTTGTACAATCCTACTCTAAATAACAATAAAAATGTTGCCTTCATTGCAATACAACCCTATTTTACATAATATCTTTTATTTTTTCAGTATAACTTGGCCACATACATAGAGAAATATTTTGATAGCATTGAAAATGAAAAAATATACAATGATATCAAAGTATGAAGACACGTAGAGAGCAATTATAATTTATAAAAGTTGACATGTTTTCAATTTCATGGGTATATAATTAGGGGTGGAGCCAGGAAATTTATGTTAGAGGGGTCAAAATTAAATATACATTACATGAATAACAAACAAAAAATTAACTAACATATGAAAATAAATTATATGAAACAAGTTTAATATATAATTAACAATTTAATATAGAATAAAAGTAATATATATTGTCAGTGTAAAATATTTTACATTGATATCCATTAATATTTTGACATTTGTACTTTTATCACTACTAGAAAAAAGGATTTTAGCGACCGAATTTAGTGAGTCGCTATTAGCGACCGGACTGAATTAACTTTTTCAAAAATTAGTCACTGGTTTACCTTCTGCGACTGACTTAGCGACCGAATATTTCGTCGCAAAATATTCGGTCGCTAAATCAGTCGCTAGAAGAAAAAATTAAAAGTCAAACAATTTTTCTAAGTCAGCGATCGATTTTGCCACCGATTTGTATAACTTATTAGCAACCGATTTATTTTCGGTCGCTGAGTAAAAAAATTTGAAAAACTGATTCCATTGCCTTATCCATTGTGTCTAGGTCACAATTCCTTCACTCAACTCTCTCTCACTCATAGAGCCGCACTGCTCCTTCGTCTCCACCACACCACACCGCTGCTCCTTCGTCTCCACCACCACACCTCGTGAGCCGCTGCAGACGACGCCTTCACCTTGCTTTTGCTGCTGCTTCCTCCTTCGTCTCCACACACCACGCCGCTGCAGAGGACTTCGTGCGCCGCTGCTCCTTCACCTTGCGTCAGTAACCGCTGCTCCTTCGTCTCCTACACAACTGCCCTTCACTCTTCAGCTCAACACTTCAACGTAACTCTCCCATCTCCCTCACTCGCCAGCCTCCACCTCCGCCGCCGTGCGATTTTCCCCTCTCGGTTCCACTTGTCATCTCCTGATTCTCAAAGGTAAAACACACTGTACCTGAAAACGCTGATTGTAGAAGAAAACACTGTACACTTTATTATAACACTGATTTGAGCTTCATTTACATTTGTTGAAGAAAACTCTGTACACTTTTATTGTGTTTTTGAGAATTTCTCTGTTGTTTATATCATATTGAATTTCATATTGCCATTTGTTGTTATAGCTTCTAATCTGGTTTCTCATTTTCATTTACACATGGTAGTTTTATTAGTGTTGGTGTTCTATTTTCCTTCCTCACTATGTAGTGTTTGAGAAATTCCTTAAGAGAAAGTCCCAGACATGTGCAAGTTTCTCTGCCTTTATTTTTCTCCTCTATAATATATTAATATCCAAACTTAACAAATGTTCTACTAATCTAGTTAACGGTGTTTATAATTGTGGTCTATCCTTTAATGCAGATTCCCATTCTCATGTTTACATAAATGAGAGAGGTGAAGATTTCCTTTGTTACTGTAACAATATCTACCTCCATCCAGCCCCACGACTATTGTATGTTTACTCATTGGTATTAAGAAAGTAGGGTTGTATAGGTAAATCATTTGGCTCTTTTCTGAAACAACATATCAAAGTTGTACTAAATTTTGATTGTTTTCTCTATATTTTTGTGTTTAGTTTAATGAAATGGACATGGTTCCTCTGTCTCATCCTGAGAGCATATACCATCCATGTGATTATGTTTCTTGTGCTAGACAGGTACATCCTCCTCTAACAAAATTTTGTTCTCTTTTCTTGTCTATTAAGTTGTACCTGGCTGATTCTTGATTTATTAGGAATGTGATTCAACGATCAGTATGTTGCCCCACCTACAAGAAGGAAATATCGTTGATGAAAGCAGAATTATCTCTAACTTCTAAAAGCGTTTTTGTTTTTGCTACTAATTTTCTATTTTCTAATTGGTAGTAGTATTTTGTCTGTGTTAACATACATCTTATGGGAAGGGAATTTGAGGATGAAATGGTGCATGTTGAAGCAACAAAATTGATTCACTGAGAGGTTGGCAAGGAATTTGTCAACACGTGAAATTTTTACTTTTTTTTTATGTTAAAAATTGAGTGTATTTAACTTTTTGGTTGGACCTTTAAAACTTTTTTTTAGTGACCATGTAATTGTGCAATTAAAACTTCTTTTACATGTTTATTGATACTTCAATTATCCTTTTTCCGCTAATGTTTTATTTTATAATATTATATTAGTTTCAAATCTTTTATTTTGGATTTTTTTTTACAAATTCAATATCTATGTAAAGTTCATATTGAATTTCAAATTTTGGATTTTTTTTATTTTGGATTTTTTTATCGTGTTTTTGAGAATTTCTCTGCTGTTTATTATACCACCAGATGCTGTATTTCCAGTAGGATTGTTGTTGTTAGAGAAATTACATATTTAAGCTAGCTGTGATGATATTTTGAATGTGGACTGCTTGAGATTCTAATTATCTATTAAAAGTTACTGAGAAGCTGTATTTGGTTTGGGAATGTGTGTGCTCGTTCACCACACCACGCAGCTCTCCCTCTCATTTTTTCAGTAATCCAGATTTGGGGGTGAGGGTTTCTTGGGCCAAATTCCATCTCCCACTCTCATCTATAAGAGCACACACAGGAACCAGATTTAGGGTAAGGCTCATTTCTCTGTTTTTGTTTTCTTTTTCTTTTCCCTTTCTTTCTATAAGTTTTCTTTTCCCTTTCTCCTTTTATGTTTTACTGCAAAAAGAAATAGAACTCTAGGGCTTTGCTTTGGTTTTTTTGAAAAATAAGGACAAAATAGGCATACTATAGTGATGGGAGGCAATTGTTGAAATGTGTACATTACTCTTGCATATGAGGACATGGGGGAAATTTATTTGATGACCTTATGTGTTACCTTGCATATGCTTATGCCATCTAGGCATTGTATGTGTTTTCCATATTATCAACATAGTTACTGCATTATTTAGAATTTCTTTCTCTGAGAATTTGTCTACTTATCTGTGCTATTTTTCTGATTTCTCTAACATTAATCATGCAACCAAAGTCCTCACCCTCGAGGAATCTAGCTTCTCTATGATTTGAGGAGTTTGCAATGAGTTTGTCACCGATAATACCAAGTCATTAAAGATTGATTTATAAATAGATAGTGTTCAGATAAGATTGAACAAATGTTATATTTGACTGACTGGCTCACCTAACATTAAATGATATATTTCCAATGAAATGTAGGGTGTGCAATTTGCCTGACCAATGAGAAGCACATGGCCTTTGGTTGTGGTGATTATTTAGTGATAATATATATCAAGTTACCTTAGCTTTGCTATCGGACATTCTATTATTTGTTTTCTATACATGGGAGCAAAAATCAATAGACACTAGTTCACATGTGAAGTGGCACCATGTGTGTGGTACAGGTGGCTTCCAATTATTTATAAAGATCTAAAAGGGTATACGTTAGTAGTGTTTGGCGGTTCATGAATGAATGAGAGAGCTATCATAAAATGATGCATTTTATTTGTTTCCGTGTACTAAAATGATGCATTTAATTGTGTGAAAAGTATTTTCGAGGTTGACATTGTGATGTAGTGTAGAGTTGACCGAAAAGTCAACAATGTCTAATTTTGTCGAACGAGCACTCTTTTTCATATGGAAACGACCTTCTGAGCAAAATGCAAGATGCCTTGTGCGTCGCGTGATTTTGGCCAAATTCCATCATTTAAGGGGTCAAAACGACAATTTTTACTTTTACTGTAATTTTAGGGGTATTTTGCAATTTTGTTATGTAAGGACCTTTTTTGGTATTTCTTTTGTTTTTGCTTTAGGGTTTTGTTGACACTATATATATTTGTTTTAGCCTTCATTAGAGGCAGCTTGCTATTTAATAAAATTTGAGAAGTTTTCTCAATTTTCGTGTTGTCAACCTCTCGGGTATTCGTCGAATCAACGAGTTGTTGAATCCTTGTTCGTTCCATCACGTATGCTGCATCACATTGGGATGAGCTTCATGTCAATTTTGCCCAGCTTGTCTTCTGGCGGGTCCCCCCTCCCCTCATTGTGGAAACAGAGATTGATTTGGAAACGATGTCCATAGTATCTGATGTCTTCCCACAACTCCCAACCCTAATATGCACTTATTTTGGTTTTTAAACTCTTGGTTGAATATGTAGAACATACAATGAGATGGAAAAGTAGTCTGTAGTGGTGATATACTTATTACCATAAGTCTGCAGGGTGAGAGTATGGCTCTGATAAGTATGCTCATTAATAGATTGGGCGAGTTCTATACTGATGCATTATATCTCAGGTTTTTTGGTTTGAATCTTACTGAGATTTACTATGGAAATGCTGTCACAATATTCCAAAATGCATTTACACTGCATCGTGGAGCTTAACATGGTATGAGGTGTGGTTTTTTTAGGCCAATTTTAGCGGTTTTTTGGGATCTTCTAGTGTTTGACCTGTTTGGCGCAAGTAATGTACATGTCAGGCTAATGTTTTTATACTTTATAAAGTTTAGGTGCAGTTTAGGCAAACAAGAAATCATGTTCCTACGTAGCTCTTACTTTCTTTTGGGTATACTTGATGTATATGTTGGTGCTGTATCCAATTTGCTTAGGTGCTTTGGATGATTCTTGTACATATTGGCATGCCTTTTTTTTTTTTTTTTTTTTGTAATTGTGCGCAGGTCTTGGGCAAAGTTTATTCAGAAATGGTTCTACAGGGGATATCTAGGTAGACTAGCTAGTTATTGAAAGGGGGTGGTACTAATAGTTAATTCTCAACCTTCTAGCACCTTATTTGCTTTCGGATGACATATTACCTTTAGTAATGGTAAAGAGTAGTTTATAATAAAGGACAAGATTAGTTTAATTCGAGCATGTGTGTAAATTAAATAGCAAAGTCATGGATAAAGGGAATTGCAAGTTGGGACTAGCAAAGTCATTTGTAGATAATTGGATTGATAAGGACATCGAGTCTTATAATTTGGTGTCAAATAAACTCACTAATAAAGAGAGACAAATTAAACCATTGTTTAGCATATTATATTCATTATTCTCTTTTATTGCATCTTGGAGGCTAAGGAATGACTTGAAAGGCTAATATCTTGGAGTCCTTGTGTTATATGTGCATGTAGTTGAAGCTATACATTGACGATTATGCTTGTGATGTGTATGTTTCAGGTGTCTGTATTCTGTCCCACACTTCAAAGTTCGTAATCCCCTTCTTAGTTTAAGTCTCGGTGAGGTTAGTCAATAGTCCCCTTCCTATGTTATGAGCTTCTTATTATTTTGCATTACTTGTAATGTGTTATGTGAATTGATTTGTTGTTTGTTAGTGGAGAGCAAAGCTCAATAGGTTGTTGGATGTGTGCTGATAAATGCCAATCAAATGCTTGCTATTTGTCTCATTTATGTTTTCTTTGTTAGTGGAGAGCGGAGCTCAATAGGTTTGATATTGTATGAGATGCATGACTAGCTGTATGCTGATAATTTAGAAACCATGCATGTATTTGTCAACTTGATTTGTTGTTTGTTTCTAGGGAGCAGAGCTCAATAGGTTGTGATGTTGTTTGAGATGCATGACTGATTATGTGCTGATAATTTGGAAAATTTGTATGTGTTTCTCTATTTGATTTGTTGTTTGATAGTAGAGAGCGGAGCTCAATACGTTGTTTGTCAATTACTTAATGTTAAGTGTACATGACCACTAAAATTTTATCTTCCCTATTAACTTGAATTGTTGTTTGTTAGTAGCGGAAGATAAGGCTAAAGTTTTATTATTTTTAATGTTAATAATTTAGCAAAGCCTTAGTTTCCCGTTTGAGATACAATATCAATGTACATGTGTACCTTGAAACACATGCTCATTGTATAGGATCTTGAATTGTCCAAGTTGGACAGTTTGGGAAAAACATTTTCTTCACAAAGTTAACGGTTATTCTTTGCATTCTCCTATCTTACACTTGATTGAATTTTGGTCTTTTACATTTCCTATTGTTCTCCGGGTGCATATTTGATCGTGGTGGATGTCGCCGCGTTCAATTCGTGTATACCGGAGACCAATGGGAAATGCTGCCAAAATTTCGTCAGGTATGAGGCATGAGAATTAAGGAATAACTCTTAGAGGAGTCTTGGTAATGTTTGTTCTCGAATGGGATAGGGCCATACCCTTGTGACAATAAGAAGATGAGTGATACTCGACTAATTATTGTTGTTCTAGTTACCAGTCATGGAAGCTCCTGAGCATGGAGGTGGATGGATAGAAGGAAGGAACAAGGTGGAGTGACCGATGAGTTCATTGAGGGAGTGAATGAATTCCTGGAGTTTGCTCGCAACTCTGAGGAATATCTTAGACAAGAAAAACCAAAGATGAGGTGTCCTTGTAAGAGATGTAAGTGCAAACGGTATCATTATGGGGACGACGTGATGGCACATCTCTATGAGAAGGGGTTCATGCCTAATTACTACTATTGGACCAGCCACGGTGAAAGATTGCCCTCGTTTCCGCCGGTTGTGGTGGACAATGCATACTATGGGGCTGGTGAGCATAGAGAAGACTACAATCCGTTCGAGCAGATGATTATGGATCATGCTGGCCCCGAAGTTGGTAGGGGCATTCAACTGGACGGTGTGATGGGGTCTCAACACATAGAGGAGGATCCTAACCCAGAGTCACAAAGATTTTTTGACATGTTGAGAGCCGCACAAGCACCTTTGTGGGATGGTTGTCAGGATTACTCTGAACTATCGGCTTCTCTGGTTGCTCTTAGCCTCAAGTCCGAAGGCAATATGACTGAACATGATTTTGATCGGTGGGTTCAATTTATGGGTGGGCCAATGCCGAGCGACAATCGCATGCCTAGAAATTTCTATCAAGCTAAGAAATCAGTGGCAAACTTGGGTCTGGGTGTGAGAAGATTGAGTGTTTCCCGAATGGTTGCATGTTGTATCGTAATGAATATTTGGATGAGAGAGTTGATACTTGTAGATTTTGCAGTGCTGATCGTTACAGGATAAGAACTGATAGAAAGGGAGTTGTTAAAAGAACCCCCCTAAAAAAGATGTGGTACTTCCCGATTACTCCTAGACCCCAAAGAATGTATTCTTCGATGACCACTGCAGCTCACATGCGATAGCATGATAACAATCAGAGGGATTCTGGTGTGTTGTGTCATCCATCAGATGGAGAAGCATGGAAACATTTTGATAGGATGTATCCGGAGTGTTTCATAGAATCTCGGAATGTCAGATTGGGGTTATGTACAGATGGATTTAATCCGTTCGGTCAATATGGTAAAGCTTACTCATGTTGGCCAGTTATTCTAACTCCATATAACCTTCCGCCTTGGATGTGCATGAATAGGGAATTTATGTTCCTTACAATAATAATTCCAGGACCTTCGAATCCGAAAAGTAAGGTTGATGTGTACATGCAACCTCTCATAGAGGAGTTGACCCATTTGTGGAATGTTGGAGTCTTAACATATGATGTGTCATTGAGGCAGAATTTTATACTGAAGGCAGCTTTGATGTGGACAATCAATGACTTTCCGGCATATGGGATGTTGTCTGGTTGGATGACAGCAGGTAGGATTGGTTGTCCTTGTTGTATGGGGCAGTCGAAGGCATTCACTCTTACCCACAGTCACAAGACTTCTTATTTTGATTGTCATCGTCAATTCCTTCCCCAAGACCATCCTTACAGGAAGAATAGAAATGCATTCAAAAAGGGTGGTTTTGAGAAAACTCCTCCACCCCGACATTTAACTGGAGAAGAGATTTGGCAGATAATTAGGACGTTCCCATTCATTCATGAATCTGGAGGAGTACAAATACCTGGTTATGGCACAGAACATAATTGGACAAAAAAAAAAGTATTTTTTGGAGCTTGCCCTATTGGAAAACACATCTCATCCTGCATAACATCGATGTGATGCACACTGAGTGAAATGTATTTATGAATGTGTTTGACACGGTGATGGATGTCAATGGTAAGACAAAGGATACATATAAGTCTCGATTAGATATAGCGGACATATGTAAAAGAAAAGAGCTTGAGTTGATGGACATTGGTGGTGGTAAGATGCGAAAACCAAAGGCAAAATATGTGTTGAGTAAACCCCAAAGGGTAGCAGTTTGTGAATGGGTTAAACAACTGAAGTTACCAGAAGGGTATGCTTCGAACTTATCAAGATGTGTCAACTCTAAGGAAGGAAAGTTGCATGGAATGAAAAGTCATGACTGTCACGTATTCATGCAACGATTGCTTCCGATTGCATTCTCATCTTTGCCGAATGATATTTGGAAGCCGCTTGTTGAGCTCAATCAGTTTTTTAGAGTCTTGACATCCACAACATTAAAGGTTGATCAACTAAAGGCTATGGAACGTGATATCCCTATTTTATTATGTAAATTGGAACAAATATTTCCTCCGAGCTTCTTTGATGCGATGGAACATCTTCCCATCCATTTACCATCCGAGGCAAGAGTAGGTGGCCCGGTTCAATATCGTTGGATGTATCCATTTGAGAGGTATATATATATTTTTTTAAACTATAATCATAATGTTATTTAAATATTTATATATAATCATAAAATCTTGTAACATATCCTAGGTTCTTACGTTCGTTGAAAGAAAAGGTAAAAAACAAGGCTCGGATAGAAGGTTTTATTTGTGAAGCGTATTTAGTTGAGGAGGCCTCCACGTTTGCTTCTTTTTATTATCCATCTGACATAGAAACACGGAGGACTAGAATTCCGCGTAATGTCGACGGTGGTGAAGGTTGTTCATATAGTCCTCAACTATCAATTTTTAATTATCCTGGTCGTGCATGTGGTGCATATAAAACATGTTGGTTAGATGAACACAATGAAAAAGTTGCTGAGTTGTACGTGCTTCAGAATTGCGAAGAGGTTGAGCCATATATAGAGTAAGTCATTTATATATTGCATGACCATATTTTTTTTTATGAATATATATCCTTGTACGTGATTTGATGATATACTTTCTTAACCCCATGAATGCAGAATATATAGCAATTTGCTAAGAGAGCTTAATGCCGACATTTCAGAGCTGCAAATTCATCAGGAGATTGCCAACCATTTTCCAAAGTGGTTCAAAAAATACGTAAATTAATTACTAACTTATCAACATTCTAATTTATCTGCATAACATGCTTTTTATATCTGCAACTCTATGTGTTATTCATCATGTAGGTTCTAGATCAAGCAAACCAAATTAATGACCCCCTCTTGATAGCTTTGGCATGGGGACCAAAAAGAAGGGTTCGAACATGCAAAATCTATATTATAAATGGGTATAAGTTCCACACAAGGTCATGGGGTCAAGGGATGAAATCTTCTAACTCTAGTGTTTGTGTGCGTGCGATCAACGGTGTATTAGAGGATGACTTTTATGGAATATTGACTGACATTATTGAATTAGAGTATTATGGTCATCCTCACAAAACATTAGTGTTGTTCAAATGTGAATGGTTCGATAATACTCCCGATAGGGGTACAAAAGTAGACAACAAATATAAAATTGTTGAGGTCAGGCAGTCACGGAGATATCAAGTGTATGACCTGTTCATCTTTGTACAGCAAGCAGAGCAAGTTTATTACACATCATATCCCGAGGGACATCAAGATTGGTTGGGTGTTATTAAGATAAAGGCAAGAAGTGCAATCACAGATAATGTAGTTAGTCAGGGAGAGACAGAGACTCAGTATCAAGATGTTCATGAAATTAATGGAATTCAGATACACTTGCATTTTGAGCCAGAAGATTTTAATGATCTTGCGGATCCTGGGGGTGTTGACGAGGTAGTTGACACTGTATTACTGGATCAATATGAATTGAATGAATCTAGCGAGGATATTGAATATATATCATCTGATGATGAGGAGAGTGAAAGTGAATTTAGTGACCAAGACTCCAGCTAGGTAAGTTGTATATAAAATTACCATATTTGTGTTATTTGTTATTTAATTTGTTATTTATTGTATAATGTACCATTTAATTAATTGTTACTATTCTTGTTGTTATTGTAAACAGATGACGAAAGACATGGGTCGGGGACGTGGCTGTCGTGGTTCTGGCACCTCTCGCGGTGGTTGTCTGAGGGGTCGTGGTGGGAGAGTTGCTTCCACCAGCCCATCAACTTCGGATCAGGCACCGACGAGTATTGTTGGCTCTCATGGGTCATAGCCTGATGATCTTCAGCGTCCAGCAGCAGCAGCAGCCTCACCAACTACACAGCCCTCACCCACGAGCCACCCCACATCATCCACACGACCTACACCATCCTCACAGGCCACAGCATCCACGCCCGCCACACCGGCCACACAGGGGTCTGCTACCGAGTTCGGGATTCACAGTTGGGCCGGGACAAGAGATCCCACGGATGGGAGGGTATGGCTTCGCCCTGCGGCGAAGTTAGAGTAAGTTATTTATTAATTGTTGTTGTTTTCTATCATTATAATTATACTTGTACATATTTATTAAATACATTTATTGATAAAATTTATGCATTATTTGTTGTTAATAGCTTTTACCCTGCATATGGGCCTCAGAAGCAGATCTCTCAGTGTATCAAGGGAAAGTATAGTGAGGCCTGGCCATCGTGGAAGAAGATTGATAAGGATGTGCGTGATATGTGGTTTAGGGATGACTTCGGGGTAACGAATAAATTTATTATTGTGTTAAGTATATGTCTACAATATTATTATTTATTAATTTTGTTTCTTGATATTTTACTCTTTCTTGTTAGGCACACTATAAGTGGTTGCCAGCGGATGCAGATCAGATACGTAAGGCCTTTGAGTCGAGAGGAGCAAAGCTGGTTAAGTGGGCAATGGGTAGGATTAGGGATGGTTCAGATGATGGGAGTTGGCTTCGAACTGATGTGCTGGAACGCCTCCGTCAATATTGGGCTAGTGATAAGAAGTTCCTGATAAAGAGCGAGATCGGAAAGCAGAATCGGGCTTCTGACACTGGCGCTCCACTATACTCTGATGGCTCAATAACCATTCATGAGCATTTTGATAGGATGGTAATAAGTCAACATGAATTTTATTGTTTTTTAATTTAGTGCTTTATATATGTCCTTATTAATAAAAATTGTATTTTTTTGCTTATATATATGTAGTCGAAAGAGCAGCAGAGAAAACCCACTGCAATTGAGATCGTGCACAAGACCAAGAAGACCAAGCGTGGGGAGTGGGTTAGCCCGAAGGTTTGGGACCTTGTTATAAGTACTCTTAACTCACCAATTCATTTTCAATATATTAATTACTTTCATTCTTTTTAATATATAATTACAAATGATAATGTCCGACATATTTTGCAGGACGAATTGCATCGCCTCAAAGACGATGCCAGTAGTCAGGGGCAGGAGCCGTCTCCTGAGTCTGACAATGCCCTTTACTTAAAGGTGGTTGGCGGGAAAAATAAGAAGGGCCATGTATTTGGCCTCGGTCAGCTTGGGGATCAGTTTGTGGCCATATCAGCGCCAAGCGAACATTCTGGCCCTGATCCCAACCCAGATGTCAGAGAGGCCATCATGAACATGAATGTTGAACTTGCGGCGAAGGATAACGAGATACATGAGTTGCGGGAGCACGCACGACAGCAAGACAGTCGCATACGAGAGCAGGATAATCGCATGGAGGAGCTGTTTAGGTACTTGGGATTCCGACCTAGCAGTTCCGGATATGGCGGCACCCACGTCGAGGCTACTACTGCGGATGCCGTTGCTGCTGATGCCTCTGCTATTGATGATGCTACTGCTGCTGTCGCTGCCTCGGATCACTCTGGCATCAGCCCACTCCCTTCACCCCCTCGTCACATAGATTAGTTTTCCCATCTTTGTATGACACATATTGACTATTACATTTATATTTCTCCTGGTCTTTTTATATATTTTGCATGAATATTTATCGAATTATCTGTTTTAATATGATTGATATTTAATTTTATTTGTTTTAAGTTTATGTTCGCTAATTTTAATTTAATTAATTAAATCTTATTTTAATATTTTGTGGCATAAAAATAATAATAATAATAAATTAGCGACCGAAATTTTTGGGTCGCTATTTTAAATATGACCGTAGATTTTAGCGACCGAATTTCTAAAATTAGCAACCGAATTAGTGACCGATTATTCGGACGCAATATTTAAATATAACCGTTGGATTAGCGACGGATAATTTGGTCGCAAAATTTAAAAAATCGGTCGCTTAATCGGCCATTTTAATTGAAAGACGACCAATCTAAACGACCAAATTATGAGTATTCTGCGACCGAAATTTCGGTCGCTAATCAGCGACCGAAAATAATTCGGTCGCTAAATAATTAGCGACCAAGGTTTTGGCTACAGTTTGTAATCGGTCGCTAATTCGGTTGCTGACCAATTTAGCGACTGAATATCATTAAATAGCGACCGAAAAATTCGGTCGCTAAAACCCGTTTTTTTTTTGTAGTGTATGTTAATAAATAAGAAAAAGAAACGACAATTTATTAAAATATTATTGAATGTCAGTATAAAATTTTTTATAAGTGTATAGAAACTAAACTCTTTAATATAATATAAATTACTTAAACCTTATGAAATAACCAGTCAATTAATTGTACTTGGGTATGGCCTCTATTGGATAGTTGGGCGTTCAATCATATCAACTTTAGAAAAAAATTTGTGCATCAGCTTTAGAGATTTATTCTATAGGCATATGAAACAAAAGATATGAAATTGTGGGGGAGGCCATGGCTAATATAGGTCTCCCCCTACCTGTATATAATGATATAGTTTTTGTAATTTTTAATTTTTAGCTTAATGATAATGATGTTAATATTTTTTCGCTTATACACTTATATAGATTTTTATGAAAAATATTTATATTATATGATCTTGTCCCTATTAGTCAAAATTTTTGGGGTGGGAAAATCAATACCCGAAAAAGTTGGCAGCAAACTGAAGATAATTTACTTCACCACAAAGTCATTGCAAAGAGGAGAGTCGATGCATAACTTATGAAAGAGGGGAAACTAGGCGACAAAAGCGCCTGGTTCTAGGTTCGACTGTTAACATCAAGTGGAATTTGAAAGTCAACAAGTGTTATGTGAATACCAAATTAAAAATGGAATAAAGTCAATAAGTGGGATTGAATACCAAATTAAAAATGGAGCAAGAACAGACGGGAAGTTCCTAAGAATATTAAACAACCCAGTGGAGTGAACCACCCAGTATGCTCACATTATATTATTTATTTTTAAATCTGATCGAAGGTTCCAGTCTGGCGGCTAACAATCTAACTTAACGTAATAAAATTAACTTAATAATTCAGCTATGACAGCTTATATGGCAGCATATTTACCGGATCTGTAACATATATAACATGACAGCTTATCGTTTTTCATAACAAAGAGGAAAGGACAATCTTGTCTTGGATCCAAGTCACAGGGGAAGTGGGTTTGTTTTGTTTCATAAAACTGTAGAACTTGCTGAAACTGAAGGGGTATAGTCACTAATCTAAATGAGTTCTATGCTCCTTGCATCTTTTCCTGGAGCTTCTTCCGTTCCCACTGGTATGTATGTCTGCTTAACTGCTTTTACATTAAGTGACTCGCCAATTTGTTTCTGCTTCTTGAATCATGCAATATGCTTAGATCCACCAATTGACTGACTGCACCAAAATTGGAAGACAACCAAAAGGGTTGTCTTCATACTAGTGTAAGAATTACATTCCTGATCAGAAAATAATAAGAAATTCTTAATTGCTCATAAAAGATTTGGAACTGAGTTAGAACTTCCCAAAAGTACTTCCAACGTGAAGCTACCCATTGTACCTTGAGTTTCAAAAGTGCTTTTACTCTTTCCCACCTCAATTCCAAACATGCACTAAGTAGTTTGTTTGAAATTTCAAAGTACGTTTCTTACCATCATATTATCAGAACACTAATGATATTTGAACACCCATTTGGGATACCTTTTCTAGACACCCTAGACCAATGACAATATGTAAATAGACACAATAACAATTGTGTAAATATAAGTACACTATTAACACACACATTTTTGGGTGTCCATCTTGTGTGTCCATTTTGGATGTTCATATAACACACCTCTTATCAGAAATGCTATTATTAGGATATTATTTTTGATTAGTGAAAGATATCTTTAATTTGTATATAGAGTTTTTGAAAATATTTTCTAATTTCATTGAAATAATCTTTTTTACTGAAAATTCATAGAAATAATTTAAAACTTTACTTGGTTTTTTTTTTTTTTGACAAAAAAACTTTACTTGGTTGATATTGTATATCTTGAGAATATATATATGTCATAATTCATAAAATACCTGTAATTTAAATATATATTTTTTCAATATACAATTGATACAAATAGAATAATAATATAAAAATGAAGATGATTATTCTACCTGTACTATAAAATAAATGTTTCTGTAGTATTTATGTATAAATAAATATTATATTATTCCTCTCATATACTGTATATTGTAACTTCATACATTATATTATATAACGTAATATAAGCATATGTGATGAAACCAACAAGTCGTCTAATAATTTGTTAGATAAAAATAGTTGATAAGTTATCTTATTTTATAACTGATAAGCTAAATTTCAACTGAAAGTTTATAACTAATAACTGTAAAGTTATTTGTTAGATTTAGAGTGTTTGACAAAATTAGTTGTTCAACTAACTTATAAATGTAAAAAGGACATATTTATACCATTTTTATATTTTTTAAAATCCTAATTAGAGCCTCGTAATAACAATATTAATATTTTAACTTTATTTATTTTTAAATATTTTTATTGAATAGCATAAATCAAATGACATGTTCATATGTTTTTTTAATATAATTTTATTTTATTAGGTAGCGGTGGGGTAAAGTAGGAATTTCATTAAAAATGAAAGAGTTATAAGCAAAATAAAATAGTTTATGAACAAAAGTTATAAGCTTTAAAGATAAGCTTGTTTACCAAATATGTCTATACTTTGGTCAAAAAAATTTATAACCTAATTGAATAAGCTATATGCTAACTAATTGGACTTGCTAAACATAGCACAAATCATGAGCAAAAAATGGGGGAAAAGGCAACCAGTTTTTAGTATTTTTTAAATCATTTTTATTCGCATAATGTAATATTCCTAACTCTCGTGAAAATAAAGCCCTCATAAAAAATATATATAAAAAAACATTTTCCTCTAAATATTGTCATTATTTTATAACATTCTTCTAAAATTTATACCAAAGGTAAAATATGTTATTTTCAAGTCTTGATTTTCAAGAATACTTGTTCAAAGTTTAAATAAGAGTTTATTTTTTATATTTGCCAATGTTAAGTTTTTATATTGTCAATCAATGACAAATCATTGTATATATGACTTTTAAGGTATCTTTTTTTTATGTATTAGTCTATATCAGAAATTAACCTAGAGCCGCCGATCTCTCTCAACCTTCCCTCTACTCCTCTTTTCCTTCTTCCTCATCCACTGGAAGGAGGTGGTTTTGGCCAACCTTTGTCCTGAGATCACCTCTCTACATCGTTTTTTTCTCTCCTTTTATCTAAATAAGTAGTTATTCCACATAGATCTGGTTTTCCTTTCGTGTTTTTCGTTGTTTTCGTTGTCTGAATGCGGCGGTGTTTTGTTCGTCATCTTGTTGCGGCGGCGTTTGGTTTCCCGTCTTGTTGCGGTGTTCGTTTGGTTTAGATTGGCAGATCAGCTTCGATCCATTATAGATTCAATCAAGACTTGGGTGTCAACGTTACAGATCCAGAGGCATGGGTATTCCGATCACTTTGATTTTGTCACATTTGTAGGCATTTTGCCATGTTATGCTATTAACCTGGGTGCTGTGAGTTTGTTCGCAAATTCATCCTTTTCGGTTTTTAGCTATGTTGAATTTGTGTTGTTTTCGATGTATTTTACCAATTTGAATGAAAAAGCTAATGAAAGTTCTGCCTAATACAAAGTACAAGATTCAAGTACCAATTCAAAACAGAGAAATATATGACTTTTAAATTAGTTATAATAAGATTCAAACCTTTTTAATAATGTGGTAATTTATGATTGATCAATAGTAGAAAAATCTATATACACACAGCATATCAATTAAATCCTTAAAATAAACACTAGCATAAGTTAATGATCTAATTACAAAATTCTCTCCATGTATTTATTTTCTACGAAGATTCATGAGATGAAAATATGGAAACAAAAATTTTAACACTTAACTTTTTTGTAAATATCATGTAAAAAAAAAAAAAAAATTTTGCAGATAAAAAGCATCTAAACTTTTTAATTTTTTTTACAAAGTATTTTATTAAATTTCAATTAAGCATGTTTGTAGGTTTTTTTTTTTATTATTCATCTAATATATTTGAAATTCCTGGATATTTGTTAAAATTTTTCATGACATTTGCTTGATAAAATGAAGTGCCATTGGCAGGTGGAAGTTGCTTGAGGAGTAAACAATATGCCAAGAATTATTATGCAAGTATGTTAGCTATACTCCTCTTCTCTTTCACTCTTTTTTATTCTTTACTAGATCTTGTACCTATGCGTTGCACGGGGCTGTTATACGTCTCTACACTAACTCGGTTGGCTAGTTATTTTTTTATATTGTTCATCAAATTAAAATTAATATTTTTTTAGCTATTTGAATGAAAAATTATTGATTTGATTTTATGTGTTTTGGACTTTTAAATATGTTTTTATGTTTAGTAACTTGGCTAGATAGTATAGATCCTTATATTATAGGTGGGATCGAATTCGATGATCGGTATTTTTTTTTTTAAAAATTTTAAGCAGCTTGCACCATACCAATTATGGAAATAATAAAGACCATGATTTATATGAGGAAACGAAAAATTATTGAAATTGTGTTCTTTGTTTTGAACTTGTAAATATGTTTTTATGTTGAGTAACTTGACTAGATAGTAGAGATCCTTATATTATAGGTGGTATCAAATTCGATGAATTGTAAATTTTATTGATGCAGCTTGCACCATACCAATTTTGGAAAAAATAACGACAATGATTTATATTAGAAAATGAGAAAAGAAAGAAAACATTTTTTCACTGTATGATATAACCAATTAAAATTATAATATATTTATGGCTTTTCAGTCATCCAAAACCACAAGTCACTGCAGAAAACAAAAATAATAATAATACAGAGAATAAATTAGACTACATCAACCATAGAGTTTGTTTAATTTTGTTGCATACACTCTGAGAGTCTATTATCATATTAACATAATTATATAACATACCTCCAATGATGAGAAGTTTTTGTCATTATTTTAAGAAATGTATGGTATCAACCTGCTACTCAGTTTGAGCATCATAATGATTGGCCCACTTTGGTCACTGCATAATTTATTTGTTAATTTTAGAAATAGTTTATGTTTGATAGTTAAAAACATAAATTAGAAAGAGATTGTATAAATAGCTAAAGTTAATGTCTGTATGGAACCTATATAAATTCTCTTGGGGCATAAAAATCAAACAGAAAGGTCAATGTAAATATAAGTTTACAGACCTTCTTCATTTTTTCACTAATGGACTCATTTGTATGTTTTATAAATTTTATCCAACCAAGGGAATGGAGTCATGAACACAATAGATTAAGTATGAGTTACCCATTTTGAATTCTGAAAAACCTCTTTGTAAACCACATTAGAAGTGATGTTGGAGACTTGATCTTCCTCATCACATATTAGTAACTTTAATCCATGACGTGATGTTACCCTTGAAATGGCAACAAATAACTGTCCATGTGAAAGCACAAGTTGCGGAAGATAGATACCCACATGCCAAAGAGATTGTCCTTGACTTTTATTTATGGTCATTACAAAAGAGAGAGAGCAATAGGAAATTGCTTTCGCTGAAACTTGAAAGGAATTCTTCTATAGGATGGGGTCAATGAAAATCTAGGGATATACACTTTGAGGCCAATTTTTAAACACAATTGTTTACAACATAAGAATGCTACAATATATAGTTTCCTATAAAATCTTTAAAATTAATTTTAAACTGTCTAATAATTTTGAAAAATTATATTGATTAAGCGATGTTTTTAATAAAAGGGTAGTCAAGATTACTTCAATATATTGGTGTAATGGCAAATTATATTTTTATCAATCCATCAAACTCATTCATGATCAACACCATTCGCACTTTGAAATATAAATTATGAAACTTAACATTCTTTGAATTGAAATGTGTCCAAATGGCAAAATAAATTTTGCCAAAAAACCATCATTAAAAACAAACTAAAAACCTTATGAAATCAGACTCCAAATTTCATATTTTAACTATATTATTCAATCAAGTGACTCCTTTTTAACCTCTAAAAGTTTCTGAATCTTGATGCTTGAGGACTAACCTACATATCCATCATCTTTTTCATAACACTCTATGTTATCAGCACATCTCTTTCCAGATGTCTTACTAGTAGGAGTTTGTCACATACCATCTTCTTGCACATTGGCATTATAAAATTGATTAAGAGTAAATTCCAATACAAAATTCCTTTCTTTCCAAAATAGTGTTTAGTTAGTATAAAAAAATTACCACAACAATTGTCTCTTGCTAATACAGATAGTCATTAACAGTAGAGTCTCCTTCCTTAGTATGAAGCTACACAAAATAATTTGGTAACATCAATAACACTAAATATATTACAAACACATGTTTCAATACTAATATTGCGTAAATGACTACCTTCATATTTTGTAGAATTAGTGGTCCTTAAATTTGCATTGTCATCTTCATCACAATCCTACATTTTTTGAATGATGTTCTTAGTTAGAGGAAATTATATTATATAAACACCAATTGGAAAACTAACTCATAAATTAACCTTAAAGGATGGTTGCTTCTTAAATTCCTCAATCAAGTCCTTGGCATCCGTCATCCTTTTTATTGTATAACCTTACCATTTTTGTTCAATGTTTCCTTCCTTGATCTCAACTTTGAATAGCATTTCTTTTTCTGATATGGAGTCAAATTCTTTCGGATAATTTCCAGTAAGATTGCCCTGTATAATAAAATTACAATTGAAATAGATAAAAATAGATAAAATATAATAGCATCAACTTCAATTATGCTCCATATGTGGGGGCTTTGTTTTATTTTTCATATGGGATCAGTCATAGAATATATGAAGGTATTATGAGTGCATGCACATTATTTTTTTTCTTTGGGTCCTTGACCAGGAGTATACCCCGCCGGAAGCGGGGACTAATCTCTTGCGGGGGAATGAATGGCACCTGAAGTTTAATAACTTTGATAGCTATTGAAGATTAGGAGAAAAAAAACTCATTGGCAGATTTACCCCTAAAAACTTATTGATACCCCTAAAAAAAACTCCTTGATCCAAGTGATTTTATAGATATACCTCTGTCACCACTTTCCTTTTAATAATAAAGATAATATAATATAATAACTTAATGAGCATCTCATTCTTAAATAATATATTTACATATATGTTCCTAGCACACATAAGGATGAGGTTATAAAATCATAGTAATAATATGCAGAATTTATAAGGTGGCTAATTATAATTTAATGATAATAAACTATAAGTTAACGATAATAATTATAAAAGTAATTAAATTACATTTCCCCACCTTAAAGTTTATTGAAATAATAAAAAATTTCAAGCTTTATCATAAGTTACTTAAAAATATTTACAAAAAGTTATTTAATGTTTACATAAAAAAATTTAAAGATTAATCTTATGTTTTCTTGTTTATAAAATAAAATCACATTTTTAATTTACAAATAAAATATATAATTTGAAAATCTTATAAAAAGAAATATTATTCATTTAAGTGCTTATTTTTTCAGTCCATATATATATTAAAAGGAGCATGTCCTTCTAAAAAACTAGTGGGTCTATTATAGCATTCCCCATATATATATATATATTATTAAATAATTTAACAAATAATCGACATATGTATCAATTATGTGAAAAAATGATTTTTTGTCATTATATTTTTGTTTTTCTAGTCATTTAGCTCAACAACTTCTAAAAATATATTATTGATAAATATGGCAAAAATGTTGTTTATTTGAGTATAAGATTGAATATAAATTTGTCAAATTATGATATACAAATTAAATAAGTATAATCTTCTAAATATGTTAAATAATTTTATATATGATTAATATATATTTATTTTAATCCAAAAATTATTAACAAATATTATGTTCGCAATGTAACAAATACATATTTATTTCAATTCTTGTACTCCAATATAGCTATTTAAATGATATTTTTACTACTTAAATAGGTGTGACTCAGTTGGTTGCGTAGGCTGAGTTTTTTATTTGTCCTCGATCAGGAGTATCCCCCCTCCCTGCGGAAATTCGCTCCATATGCAAGAGTTGGGATTCGAACCCCAGCCACTTGGTTAAGGGACACAAGTCCACCACCACTTGTGCCAACCTCCGTTGGTTGTGCAGACTGAGTTTGTGGACAAGACCTGAGTTCGAATCTCACATAACACATTTTTTGGAGGGGCGAAGAACCTTAACTGTGACTAAGTCCCTGAGCGGAGATTAATCTCATAGCGGATCCAAAGGATCTAAGCTTGTGAGGTGCTCCATAAGTCCACTGTGGAGTCAAAGGCCCTAATTACAATGTGTTTCAAACCAAAAATGATATTTTTATTATCTTTTAACAACAATTATTACAGTAAATCATATATTCTCTAGATAGAATAATTGAAATCATAAAATATGTTTAGAAGTTGTTGAACTAAATGACTCAAAAAGAGAAAAAAGAAAGAAAAGAAACATGATTATAATATAAAAAAAATTACTTTTTTGCATAACAAATACACGTTTGATATTCATCATTTCTTAGTGTGTATTAAAAAAAAATTCTATTTGAGCAAATAACTATATATAATGATTAAAAAAAAAGTAAATACTTAAATGAGTATATCCCTTTTTATAAGATTTTTCAAATTAAAGAACTAACTTTATTTTGTAAAAAACAAACTTCAAGATTAGTCTTTATTTTTTAAAAAAGGATAAATATCAAATAACTAATTTTAAATATTTTTTTATGACTTGACGGTGTTAAACTAATAGTCAGTCAACACAAAAAATTGGATAAGGTGTAACTCATGATTTTGTTTGTGATTTATCATTATTTTGATAAATTTCAAGAAAGTGGAGAGTAATTTACTCTCATCAGAAATATACGTGGTAATATGTATTTGGTCCCGGCAACCCTTAGTTAAGAGCTTGTTTTTAGTTATCTCACCGCCCTTTCCTTTCCCCACAACTCCTATTTCTTCTCCAAAGCTCCATATTTTTTCTACCTCTAAATGACAATTCTTTAGCTAGTACTTTATTTTGATCACTATCATTCAGTAAGAGTAATGATATTTGGACACAAAAATGGTGTCAAACATCATATAAAAATACTCTCCAACACTTATTTATTGTTTTCTTCTCTCTCATCATGTATTTCATCACTCTCAAAACATCCCATCAACTATACGGTGTCCATACATGATGTAAAAAATTTGTGTTCAAATATCATTATTGTTAATTAAAGACTCACCTGATATTGTGCCCTGGAGAAAGTTTTGGGTAGGCACAAACCCAACACCTTATACTAGGGCATACCCAATTGTAAAATGACAACACTCAGAATTTAATATATTTATTTTAAAATAAAAAAAGGAAAAACTCATTACTTCTACCTAGGGCTGGACAAAAACCCGATTCTGGCCTGAACCCGAATACACGAAAGTGAAAAAATGAAAGCGGGCGGTTCGTTACGGGTCGTCGGTTAGAAAAATAGAGTGGAGGGCGATTGACAGCGGTCAGACTCGGTTCCGGAAATTTCAAACCGTCGGTGACCGATCCCGACCAACGTAGGAGAAAATGAGGGAGAGATGATGGGAGGAAGGTGCCTGTGTCATGGCTTGGGGTGAGAGATTGACGGTGCGAGCATTGTTGCGGTGGGCATGAGCCGCGTGATAGTGTTGAGTAGTGGAGATGGAGACTGAGAGGGCTGAGGGCAGCTGTGACACCCTTCTACCCAGCATGTTATAAGGCAATTAATATAAATAATTTAATAATAAAAACATGCACTCATTTAATAAGTTTAAAACAATTGTCCATGGGTAGAAAAGTCCCACATGAACCAGTTACAACGCGGAAACAAACCAAGTTAAAAATCAATAAAACATGAAGAATAACTACCCAACCCCGATGTCACACTCAGAGCTGGTATAACCGTTCCGGAAAATAACATCCTCGGAATACAAAAGAAAAACAACTAAACATAAATAAGCCCTAACTATGAGTGGCGGCTCCTCAGAGTCACTCCTCTCCGGGCTGCTCATCGTCCTCTGCAAATGCCAATCAGGCCAAACACAAACAATACAGGGAGTAAGATTCATGTAATCATATAAACAGCAGGGAAATAGTACGCAAGGTAAACATACACATAAGCATACATCAACATCCAACAGTATCATAACAACCAAGTATGCTATGCTATGCAATGCATCAACTACTCCGCTATTCCAACTATGCATGTGGATCCAAACTAACTCAGGATGAACGACTTTGGAGTTACATATCCGTATTGGCCATAAAAGCACCAACACCGGCAGTTCACCAAACCTTAGGTGAACCCCATGGATAGCCAACGCATCAAACCGTGGATGCCTCATCACGGGGGGCCTCAGTCACCAAACCTTGGGTGACCTACCGTGGATGGCCAGATCACCGTACTCTCGGGCGATCTCCCCTTTTGTCGAACCTCCCCCATCAACTACTCCAATGATTTATGCAAATGGCACAACAACAAACAATCTCAACCACCTCCTTGCTTGGGCCATGAAGCTCCCAAGACTTTCAACATCAAACTCAACGTAACCTTAGACCCAAACCGTGGGGTTAAGGCTCCCTTGGCCAATAAGCACCAAGGTTCAACTCAACGTGCTTGGGTCTATAAGCACCCAAGACTTCAACTTATCAACGTGCGTTAACCAACGGATACCGACTTATCATTTGATTATCTAATTATCTTTTATAATTAATCACCAGGTTGTCCAATCTCTATCTTTGATTAGTTACCTTAACTCATCATCATAGGGGAATGGGGTTTAAAAACCCCTTAAGTCCTTTAATTGCATTACTGCCCAGGGGGGTCAGCACGGTCGTGCTTAGACCCTAGCACGGTCGTGCTTGGACACGTGAGGGCGTGCTACCCTTTTAAGTGAAGCACAGTCGTGCTTCACACTCAGCACGGTCGTGCTCAGCAGCACGATCGTGCTACTTGACCTGCTTGGCCGTGCTGAGCAGCGCGGCCATTTTCCAGAATTTAAGTGGGAGCACGGTCGTGCTCCCTGTTCAGCACGGTCGTGCTCAATGCACGACTGCACTGTTCTGGGCAGGAACAGAAGCTAAGTTCTAGTCAACTATGTTAGGGATTGATCTCCTTAACTTACACGTTTTACACCTAAATAATCAGTTAACATAATTTCATTAACCTCAACTCATCACAACAGCAATATCATCAATCAACCAACATCATGTTACAACAATAATCAACATATCATTCTATCATTAAACAACCAACATGAACCTATAACACATATTATGAACATGTAACCAGAACGATCATTTATCCACCAAAACATCATAACTCATAAACATACAACAACACCGGGGTCATGGGTAACCCCGTTACCTTACACTAACCCATTGCCTAATGGAAACAATCCACTTCTCCCCATACCTGGATTGAAGGTAGCTCTATCAACCAACGTGTGCTCCTAACTGCAACCGGTTCCTTCCCGACGGCTTAACCCAAAGAACCTTAAACAAAGGAACGCAACCAGATTAGTTTCCTACTCAAAACAAAGAAGGAAACCACAAGGGGAAAGGAAACCATTACCTCCAGACCAAGGTAGAACCACTAGTCTCCCCAAACTGCTTCCAATAACTCTCAACAATGAAGAACGAAGAGGGAATAGTGTGGAAACGTGCTCTGGCAGCAACTACGGCTGCTGCAATTCACAAAAGTAGGGTTTTACGTAACCCTCGGGTTCTGCTTACGTTTATAACATCCGGACTTGAGCACGGTCGTGCTTAACATTGAGCACCGTCGTGCTCCACTTAGCGTCAGCGAGATGCGGTCCACGCATTGAGCACGGGCGTGCTTACTATTGAGCACGGTCGTGCTCAACTTAAAATCAGAGACACGCTTCTGACTTTAAGCACGGGCTTGCTGGCTGATGAGCACGAGCGTGCTCATGTACCAGAAAGGGACTTTTAGGCTAAAATCCCACTTAGCCCTTAACCAACATTTTAAATAACATAAAATTAACAAAATAAAACATTTTAAGAAAAACTGGGTGTTACAGCAGCTGTAAAGAGAAACAGAGATGGAGGCTAAGAGTGTTGATGCAGCAGCAGTCTTGAGAGAGAGAAACAAAGAAGGTAAAGGTAATGTTTTTAGGGTTTTTTAGGTTTTAGGAAAAAAAATATTAGAAAAAATTAAGCCCAAAAATGAAATGGGCCAAAATAATTATGCACTGAGCGGCCCAAACTTATTGTCTCACTTGCTATTTGCTGCTACTTAGTACTTACATGCGTTAATTAGAAGACCCTATTGTACTATGTAACATTGAAAAAAAAAACCCCAGTGTAACACATATTGAGCCCAAAACGCACACGGCCCATACTCTGTCTCAATTGTAACTTACCCAGTTTCACCACATCAATATTTGTTTGCAAACCCTAGTTTAAGAAGTATTGTGCCGCCGTCGCTCTGCACCCTGGTTCCTATCACTCGTCTTCTTCTCACAGCGAACAACCTGTGTCTTTCTCTTTCTCATGACCGATGGTGGTGGCGGTAGTGGATGTACGGTGGTTTCATATAGAACTGAGGGTGCAGTGTATGGGCCACAACTTAGGATGCATTAGGCCACAACTTCTCGGCAACCCTTATTTAAGATCTTGTTTTTAGTTATCTCACCGCCCTTTCCTTTCCCCACAACTCCTATTTCTTCTCCAAAGCTCCATATTTTTTTCTACCTCTAAATGACAATTCTTTAGCTAGTACTTTATTTTGATCACTATCATTAATTAAGAGTAATGATATTTGGACACAAAAATGGTTTCCAACACCGTATAAAAATACTCTCCAAGTCTTATTTATTGTTTTCTTCCCTCTCATCATGTATTTCATCACTCCCAAAACACCCCATCAACTATTTGGTGTCCATACAGTATGTAAAATTTTGTGTTCAAATATCATTATTGTTAATTAAAGACTCACCTGATATTGTGCCCTGGAGAAATTTTTGGGTAAACACAAACCCAACACCTTATACTTAGGCATACCCAATTGTAAAATGACAACACATCAGAATTTAAAATATTTATTTTAAAATAATAAAAAAAAGGAAAAACTCATTACTTCTACCTAGGGCTGGACAAAAACCCGATTCTGACCTGAACCCGATATACCCGAAAGTGAAAAAAGGAGAGCAGGCAATTCGTTACGGGTCGTCAGTTCGAAAAATAGAGTGGAGGGCGGTTGATGGCAGTCGGGCTCGGTTCCGAAAATTTCAAACCGTCAGTGACCGAACCCAACCGATGTAGGAGAAAATGAGGGAGAGATGAGGAGAGGAATATGCCTGTGTCATGGCCTGTGGTGAGAGATTGACGGTGCGAGCAGTGTTGCGGTGGGCGTGAGCCGCGTGACAGTGTCGAGCAATGGAGATGGAGACTGAGGGCTGAAGGCAGCTGCAAAGAGAAACAGAGGTGGAGGCTGAGAGTGTATATGGCAGGCGCAGTCTTGAGAGAGAGAAATAGAGAAGGTAAAGGTAATGTTTTTAGGGTCTTTTAGGTTTTAGGAAAAAAATAGTTGAAAAAAATAGTAGAAAAAATTAAGCCCAAAAATGAAATGGGCCAAAATAATTATGCACTGAGCGGCCCAGACTTATTATCTCACTTGCTAGTTGCTACTACTTAGTACTTACATACGTTAATTACAAGACCCTAGTGTACTGTGTAACATTGATAAAAAAAAACCCTAGTGTAATAAATATTGAGCCCAAAACGCACGCGGCCCATACTCTGTCTCAATTGTTACTTACCCGGTTTCACCACATCAATATTTGTTTGCAAACCCTAGTTTAAGAAGTATTGTGCCGCCGCCGCTCTGCATCCTAGTTCCCATCACTCGAATTCTTCTCACAGCGAACAACTTGTATATTTCTCTTTCCGACCGAACCCGACCGTTGTCCAGCCCTACTTCTACCCACCCAAAAGGTTCTCTCTCCTCGTTACTCACCCACCTTCAACCTCCATTGTTTCCACTTTCAAAGCCAGTAAAATCCAAGTATATAGAATCCATTCCCAGCAACATATGTAAAGCACAAAATTGAGAACAATGGAGTAAGCAAGCTGAAAATGTCATACAACATGGTTGACTACTTTCCATTTGCGAGAGACGAATTATTGAAATTTCTACCTTTTGCCAATAGCAAAAGCGACAATGGTGGAGTGATTCCTAGTGAAGGAGTATCTTTTGTCGGCTTTGAGATTCCAGGCTTCCCTCTCCGATAAATTGCAGAGTAGTCATTTGACCCATTTGTCAAAAAAAATTTGACATAGAGTTGAACATAGTAAAATAAGAAATTGAAAGATTTCGTTGAAATTGTTCCGATGGAGAACAGAACCTGTGATTAGCTTTTCAGGAAATTTCTGGGACTAGGCGGTACTTGTGATATTTCGGCTTCGGACGCATTTTATTTGGCAGTTTTCTGGATGTTAAATACCATTGGATGGGTTACTTTTTATTGGCAATGGAAGCACATTACACTATGGCAGGGTAATGTTTTGCAGTTTAATGAATCTTCTACCTATTTGATGGGATGGTTACGAGATTATCTATGGTTAAATTCCATCCTTGTCTTTCCCTTTTCTTCACACTCTCTATTTCGCTTCAATCTCAGTTCGGGTTTCGAGTCGCATGCTTCTTTCTTCACAATCTTCGATCTTCAATAGCACAATAGTACAACCACGTAACCCTAACTCGTTGTCGTTCAACTCACTGGTTTCAACTCACCCATGATCATGGAACTCTCCGATTGTAGTTCAGGCATGACTGCAGCCGCAACAACCCTCTGTCGTCGCCGCCACAGTCGCAGCAGCAAGACTCCCACTCCGGTCTCGGAATCGACCTCTAACAAGACACTGTTTGCAACACATAATCTCAAAAACGATGGAGGTTGACATACATAAATACTATGGAGTATGGGTTGCTCTACAGGGTTTCAAGGTGGGAAACAATGGAGGTTAAAGGTGGGAGAGGAATGAGGAGAGAGAAACCTACTGGGTGGGAGAGAAGAAATGTGTTTTTTTATTCTAAAACAAATAAATAAATTTTTGATGTGCTGTCAATTTTTGGTTGAAACGCACCGTAATTATGGCCTTGGCTCCTCATTGGATCCATGAAGTATTCCACAAGCTTAGATTCTTTGGTCCAATTTTCTAAGATGTGTTCTGTGGGATTCGAAACCAAGTCCTCCCCACAAGCTCAGCCTGCATAATCAATTGAGCCACACCCATTTGAATATCTGAAACGGAATGTGCTATGTTCATTTGTCCTTGCTTCTACCATCTCCATATTCTTTTATTTCAATCATGTGTTCTTTCGCATTTTTTCTATTTTGTCCCCAGCCCCTTGGCTTTCTCTTGTTCCTTTTCAGTGTTGGTTGACTTTTGCACTTTTCCTTTTCTTTTTAGGTTCCCTCCCAAAAATACTCTCAAATTCTCTTGTATGAGGATTATTTCTTCTATGGATTATTTGCTTCCCTAGCATCTCCCTTCAACCAATTCCTTGTCATCCTTGTTTACAATAAAATCGATTCCGTTGCAGTTATTCAAACATATTTATAACCTAGTTAAATAAGTTATAAGTTAGCTTCTAAAGCCTATATTTCTTTTCCAAATCCATATTCTCTTCTTGCCTCTTTTCCCACACCTCTGTTTCTTAATTTCCATTCTAAATAAAAACAAAGAGAGATCTTTGCTCACTTGGACAACCTCTCACTTATGCATATATTTTCCCTCTTCTAAAATTTTTGATTTGTTTTTCTTCTCTGCCCCCTGTGTTCTTGTTTTCCTCCTTTTCCCCCTTTTCAAACTTTGGCATGCTTCTTCACAAACCAAAATCGTCTCCATCTACGATCCTTTTTTATCTACAAAAAAAAAACTCTTTGCTTACCCTTCCAAATCTTATAAGTTGCTTCCATAGATCACTGGCTTTCCATGCATTTGGAAAATTTGTAAAGTAGTATAATGTTCACTTGATTCGATAATTGAAAAGACACACACACACACATATATATATATATATATATATATATATATATATTATATGGTAAATTCATTGAACGGGAAGGATTTCAATTTTTTAAAAAATATGGCAGAGCCAAAAGAGAAGAATCAGTTGAGAGAAAATCTAAAATGCGGAATTGATAGAATGATAAAAGTGGTTTACATTGAGTAGGATGCACCTTATATATTATAACAAGCTAACTAATCGTGACCAATATGCAACTATCTCTAATTTCCAACTATCTCTAATAGCCCTACAAGCTGGAAGTGCGGATTAGCATTCATAGCTTGGAATGAACGGTACAAGCGCACCTAAATGAACTACAGTGCAACCGAAATACAATGCAACTAAATAATGAAAAGTACAAAAACAAAAATACAAGTCGTAATCACATCGGTTTAAACAAGAAAATTTGAAAATGAAAGTGGCAATGGTTGAAGTGCATGGCTCCTAGAAGTGTTCCTCCTTCTTTTGGGTTCCCTTGATCTTCATCTAACATCTCCACGACACCCTTTCCACAAAATTCATGAAACCGCAGTTTTGGAGCAATCTTCAAATGCCAAACTAGGCAAAGCTTCACCATCAAGCAAAAGCTACAACTCAAGGCTTGACCACTTGACAAAAATAATGAGTCACAATGCTTAACCACCCAAAACAAAAGCCCAAAATAATACTTAACCACCAAGGGCAGAAGCTTACAACAAAGCCAATTTTGACAGGTGAGCAACCAAATAAACCTCAACACGAACAAATTATCCTACGCATGAAGCTGAGATAATGCTCTCATACATGGATCCAATGCCACGGGTAACCAGTAACAAAAAGCCAATTACATATAACAGAGGTTGTAGCAAAACAGGTTACACCAACTATTATGCGAACTCCAATCCTTCTTTCTGAGACCATGAAAGCCCTAAAACAATTTCAACTTCACCAAAACCAACAACAAGAACCAAATCTCCATAGGCAAGACTGAACATCAAATTTTGCATCACAAGCCAAACATATACCAAATGCAAAACAAAAATCCATTTCCGTTCTCACCACACTGTCACAGCAGAGCAGAAACATAACATCAAGAAAAGAAACACCAAGAACAGGATCTAGACCATCAAACGATTTGAATCACCATAGCAATCGAGCGATAAATCAGCAGCGGTGGAGAATGCCATTTTCAGCCTCCAAGAATAGAAGCGGAAGGGCTACAAAACCAGTGGTCTTGCAAATGGCAAGTATGAATTTGTAAAAGTCTTGTCAACTCTCAGCTTATTCGTCAGAGAGTCAGACATTCAAAAAAGAAAACCTTTGTTTTGAATTGAAGCATGGCCTTGCTTCTTTGTCCAAACAAATTGATTATCTAATTTCATTGAAAATCAAGATTCACACAAAGTTTAAGGTGATACCCAAGATCTGAATAGCTAGACTAAGCTTAAAATCGTAAATCAAGAAGTGGGTTGTCTTTAAAAAATGACATTTTCGGCAATAGAGGATGCATAGACAAGAATTGAACAAAGGGTTTAAGGAAATTGAAGCGAGAGAGTACCTAGAAACGGAAATGGAAGCATAATACAACATTGGAAATGGACACTAGATGAGACGAGCTTCCATGGCGGAAGCAATGTAAGGGATTTGTGAGAGCCATGTGAATCTGTGAACTGCATAATTCTGTGTCCATTTTTACAGTAACATTGGATGGGGAAGAAAATGATAGAAAGTGAATAGAAAAAGAAGTTCCAGGAACTCAACAGAGGACCCTAAACAACTCGACGGTAGAACAAAATCTGAAGAAAATTTGTCAAGAAACGAAGCATCCAAAGTGTAGACTAATAGCAATATCAGAAAAGAAAAGTGTTTTCGGATTTTCTCAAGTAAATGAATAGAATGAAAATGAGTAAACTAAGGGAAAAGACAAAATGATTCCTGGAAATCTAAGCTGGAAAAGGAAAAAAAAACAGAGCTGAAACCAAGCAACAAGAACACGGAGATCCCAATCGCAAAGAAAATGTGGAGAAAATGAAGCATGGAGCAACCAGACCACAGAAATATCGTACTAGGACAACAAGAACTGGAAAGAAAATGAGCTTGAAATTTCTTCGGGAAAGTGGCAAGAGAGAGAAAAAGAAAACGAAAGAAATGAAGAGTGCAAGAGAAGTTTATCCTCATGGGGGATACCATGAGAGTTCTGATACCATGTTGAAAAACATGACAAAGTCCAATAAAGAGAGAAAATATGAAATGTGGAATTGATAGAATGAGAAAAGTGGTTTCCATTGAATAGGATGCACCTTTTATATATATATATATATATATATATATATATATATAGGGAAGCTAGCTAATCCTAAACAACTTGCAACTTTCTCAAACAATCTCCAACTAAATGAGATTTTTCAAGCATTATTATTAATAATGCTTGAAAAATCTTGCATACAAAAATCTAGTATAGTTCTCTTGAAATGCTTAATTACATGAAATCTCTAGTGTCTCACATTATTTGTTTTTGATAATTATAAAATTCATTAGTAAGGTCTAACTCAAGCATCACATTGAAAACTCTCCCTACCTTCTAGGAAGGATTGAAGAGTATCACCCTATCATATGCTCAAAGTTAGACAGAAATATTACATCAGAGTTCAGAATAATAAATCAAAACAGCACCCCCATACACATAGCTCCTAAAACACCCAACACAAGTACAACACCACCCTATCCAAAGCTAGCATCAGGAAAATCCCCCATAACAGTCAAATGTACACCATTTCCTGTCAAGTACCCTACAAGACCTCAAACATTTACTTAATCACAGGGACCCTTATTTTTACATAACAGATACAAGCTACAAAATTAATCATGCACTACTCCCATGCTGCTTGACCATCTTTAAACAAAATCTTCCTGCCACCCGATCCTGCTATGCTCAGGAAATGAAGCTGATCTTGTATAGCATCAGAGCTTTAGAGCCAGAAGGTAAAATGAGTGAACATTATGTCTCCAGCTTCTACTCCCCTTTGGTCCTATCTGCCAGCGTTTTTAACATTCATCACCTGTTTACAATCCTCATCAACCCAGCATTAATCACAACAAAGACACACTATTTTATCAATTAATTAATATTACTCAGTCACACCTATTTTACTAACATGCATCTGGATCATTTTCAATAATAGAATGAAGAATAAATGGGATGGAATGGAATGGAAAGAGAAAATAAGAAATGGAACAAAACTATCTTTCGCTTTGGAATATTATAATGAGGGAACAAAATACAACTCCACTTCCCTTGTATTCCCTTTTTTCCATCCAAATTTGAGAGAAATGAAAATTACGCTGTTGAGGGAACTAAAGTAATGAATCCCACTGAGTTAAACAAGGGAACTTGTTTACTTTCTACTCGTCCCCTTTTTGTTCCCTTCATTGCTAATTGTCGTTCACACACAAATCCTAAGGGTGTGTTTGTGAGTTGTTTTTTTGGAGAGAAAGGAAGGGAAATGGAAGGTTTATTGGAAGGACACCATTGTTTGTGAGTTTAGAAAATTGGAGGGGAAGGTTTTCGGGATTTTAATAAACCGTCCAAACTACTCCTCTTCCCACTTTTTTGGGTCCCCCAATTTGGGGTATTTTGGAAGAAAACTAACATAAATTACTAATTTGGGGTATTTTTGGAGAAATATTTTTTTTATTTTTTTATTAATATTATTTAAAGAATATTACTTATGTTAATATTTTCAAATAAGGGTAAAATCGTAAAAGCATGTCATGAACCCTCCATTTCTTTCCCCTCACATAAAACATACTCCCAAACAAGGAGAGAGAGAGAGAGAGATAATCCTCTCATTCTCCTTCCCTCCCTCCCTTTTTCTTCCCCTTTGATCTCCTCCCTTTCCTTTCCCTCCTAACTCACAACCAAAGCCTAAATGTTTGGATACTAGTCCCATAGAGATTGCTTGATTTTAGGGATTTAGCTTGGTGATTAAATTAAATTCTAGCTATATTCCAACATGGTAAATAAAATGTCATGAAATGTTTTTCTACGAAATGTGTTACAATTGAGTGAAATGACATGGAGCAAACACATAAGAGAGAAGTTGATTTTAATGGATCCATGAAAAAAGTTAAAGGTGGTACTAAATTAACAATGGTGCATCATTCTCAGCTTTTCATAAAAAAAGTTCCATGTGAAATAGCACTACTGTTCCAACATATATTTCATTCTAAATGAAGAATATTTGTCATTTTTTTAAGTTTTTAAGGTCTTTGCTACAAACATTTAACTTTTTGTATTCTAGGTTCTTATGTAACAACTTTATGGCACAAAAATGGGAAAATCCAAAAACAATGTTGTTCCGTGATGTCTCCGCAGCATAATTTGAAGCAACACTACAAAGTCACTAAGGGAGCATCCACAAGTCAAAAATGTGAGAGAAAATATGTTGTGAATGCAACTTCTGGACAATCATTCGAATATGAACCCCAAGTCCAAGATCCAGAAATCATTTGGGACTCTATCAAAGATGCTTTGGATGCTTTCTACAAGTTTTGCAGGCCATATGCAATACTTAGCATAGTAAGTTAAAGGATCTTGTAATTAACCTTCAATTATTATAGTTAATTTAATTCATTTCTATGAACCTTTATTTTAAGATAAATATTTTAAAAGGGATTACTTTGTTTTTGTAGCTACTTGGAGCAACTTTTAAGTCTCTCATTGCAGTGGAGAAATTGTCTGATTTATCATTAGCCTTCTTTATTGGCTGGTTGCAGGTGATATTTCAAATATTTTGGTTGTTTATAAATTCGGTTAAAATACTTTTTTATAAGCAACCCATATATAAAGTCAAGCCATTAAAGCCAAAAAGCCAGTGAAGGTTTGCCTAATACAAAGAATAGGATTCAAGCACCAATTCAAAAAAGAGAAAGATACCCTTTAGTCCTAGAGGAGAACCAAGACTAAGATCGAACCTTAATAAGGTCTAGAACATTAATAAGATCCACACCATCATCGTTAAAAACACAGTTATTTCTCATCAACCCAAGAGACCAAATAACCGAGTGCCACAAAAACATTCAAGCCATTTTACTATTCTTATCGATTAAAAGACACTTTATCAAGTAATGTTTTTATTATGGCTTTGTTTGGAAAGTCTAATAAACTAGTTTATACCTTATTTAACTAGCTTATAAGCTTGTTTGACCAGATTGAGATGTTTGATAAACAAGCTTGTCTCAGTAGCTTGTTGCTTCTGTTCATAAGTTATTTTATTTTAGCTTATAACTCATAGGTTATAACTTGTTAACTTTTCTCTCACTTTTATCCTTATTATTTTAATAAAATTCCTACTTTATCCGATCCCAACCTCATAAAATAAAATTTATATAAAAAAATCATATAATCATGTTATTTCATATATATTCTTTAAAAATAAAATAAAAAATTATTATTCTTGTAATAAAACTGTAATTCGAATTTTTAAAAAATAAATAAAAATATTACAAACGTGTCTTTTTATGTCCTTTCATATTTATAAGTTAGTTTAACAACTAATTTTAACAAGCACTCCAAATTCAGTCTATTATTTTTTCAGCTAACAGCTAACAACTATAAGCTTTCAACTAAAAATTAGTTTATCAATTATAAGCTAACTTATCAGTTATAAGTCAGCTTATCAACTATTTTCATCAAACAGAACCTTATTATCTTTTCGCCATTTTAAAATGCTTAACTTTTATATTTGAAAATGTGTTTAGCACTGTGTTCAATATTGTCGTATGGTATAAACTTTAGACTATTATGGTGCAATGTTTTACCATTGTTAGTTAAAACTTTTCGCATTCTCCATTTATATTACATTGACAACTACTACCTTTGAACTCAATTATAAGCAAAAATAACTAATTTCATATTTATTAAGAAAGTTAGTTAATTTAGTTTAATTGCCTTGATTTATGTGAAAAAATGAGTTATAATTGCTAAATTACCGTTTAATTGTCCCGGGAATGTACAATGCTCTTGAAAAAGTAAAGGGAAAATTGGTTTGATTGATTAATTTTCTTGATTTTTGGAATACTTACATTAAATAGAGTTAAGTTAGTTGGATTTTATTGATATTTGAGTCCAAAAAATTTAGATACTTTTTTACTTATAATTCAGTCAAGATGGAGTACTATTAACGAGTTCAGTAATATCAATAATTAAATACGATGTCAAACTCATTAAATAATATGATTGACTGTAATAGGTGCGTAACGTTTCTGATATTTTCCTTGTGGTTCGTGCCTTGTTATGTTGAGGTCCAATTTATAAAAAAAAGGTTTCTAAGTGTTGGATACAATCAACTGTCCGAAAAAATGATATCTCAATATCCCCTTTCAATCAAAGGCTAGGAATTTACATAAATGTTAATGAGTTATGATTATATTTTATTAAGTGGCAAATTATGATTGGTGAGGGACAGAGAATGAGACAGGAAAGTAGGACAGAGGATGTCCATCCCTAATGCTTTGTTTGGTAGAAGAGAAAAAGAGAAGAGAGAAGATGAGAGGAGAGAATAAGAGGAGAAAAGGTCATTTTCTCCTGTTTGGTATGTCAGAGAAACAAAGAAGAGAGAGAAAAAATACGGTGGGACCCACCCAATTTTTTTTTTCTCTTCAGATGTGCTAAGAAAACTGAAAAGAGGAGATTGGAGGTTAAATTACTTATCTACCCTTCGTCATTTCTCCCTCACTCAACCTCGGCTCCCTCTCTCATCTATGAAATCTGCAAAACAACATCATATTTGGGTGTTGTAACTTGGTTCTACATTCATATATAACTTGAGAAAATGAGACACATGATAATGGATTGGAATGGTGGTGGTTTGTATATGTGGGTAGTTCTGTTGCTGGTGTGCATGTGCATGATGGAAAGAGGAAGGTACTGTGATTTTTTTTCCCCGGTAAAAAGGGTCTTGTGTTTTTTTTTTTGTTGAATCTGAGAAGGATGAAGCAGCTCTCAAGAAAAAAAAAACCTCCTCTTTTTTCTTAAAAATAATTAAAATATATAATAATTTTAAAGAAAAATATAATAAAAATAGAATAAGGACAAAGTTGTCAAATCAATAAAAAAATATTTTATTTCTCTTCATCCTCTCTCATGTTTCTCTCATATCAAACAACCTACAAAATCTGCCCTTTTTCTCATCATATTCTCTCTATCTATTCTCTCTCTCACCATATTCTCTGTCTCCAGGACCCGAAACCCTAATTATCTCTGCTAGGGTTTCTCTCCACGTGATCTCCTAGGGTTTTGCATGCTTCCCATGGCTGACGCCACTCCGATCTGCCCATGGGGATTCCTTGCTTTGTCTTCTCCTACAACCCCGAAATCTCTTTCTCCCAATCCTCCTGGCCAACATCGCACTTTTGCCCAGGCCCTCAACAATTCTCTTGACTTCTTGATTTCGCAATTGCCTCGACCCTGTGTTAAGGGGGATGTTGTGTCCATCAAGATTTCTGAAGAAGAATATCAAAAAGGTCTTGAGGGATGCAAAACTAATCTGCATGGACAGCTACTCCTGTCAAAAGGAGACAAACCAATTAAATTCAATGATCTAAGAGACAAGTTGGCGAAATTGTGGAAACCAATAGGACAGTGGAGGATCATCCCTCTTGGTAGAGGATACTATGAATTTAATTTCTCATCACAGGAAGACCTCAGAAGTGTGTGGACAGTTGGAACTTGGTCTCTTAATCCTGGTCTTCTGAGACTGTCCCGATGGTCTGCTGACTTTAATCCGAAAATTCAGAAAATAACTCATTCGCAGTGCTGGATTAGGATATATGATCTCCCACAGGAGTATTGGCGGCCTCGTATTCTGTTTGAAATAGCTGCTGGTATTGGCACGCCAATTGCTCTTGATGAATCTACTCGTAATAGGCTTTTTGGTCACTATGCTAAAGTCTTGGTTGATGTTGATCTCACTTCAGATTTACCGAATGCTATTCTTGTTGAAAGAGAGGGTCATGATTTCTATGTGGCCATTGAATTTGATAAACTTCCTTTGTTTTGCAAGCATTGCTCCACGATTGGACATTCTGTCTCTCACTGTAAAAAGAAAGAGGGTTTGCTGTCCTCCAAGAACTTAAAAGATCAGGGTGATGTGCAGAAAGGGAAATCTGTTGTTACTTATGTGGCTAAAAAACCTGATACAAAGAGAATTAATGAACCTTGTACTAGTAAGGCAGTGGAAATCAATAGGAATGTAATGGATGCTATTAATGGTCCTGATATAGTTGTGGATGTAGATCCTTCTAGAGGACCTGGGAGATCATTGGATCTTGTGGTTAACCGAATTGATATTCTCCCTACTGAGGAGCAAAATGGTGATAATACTCATTAGGTTCAGGGTGATAAGGATTCAGATTCAGTGGAAAATGTTTTTGAAAAGGATGGAGATGCTGATGATGTTGTTTTGCAGAAAGAAAATCATGTTTCTGATGAGGCATCTGATTCTATTTCTGTGAGTACTACTAATCCAGATGATGTTGAAGTGGATGGCTATTCTGACACTCCTAGTCATGTCTCGAACTCTGTTATGCATGAGGTGGCTAACTCAGTTGATAGTCCTGCATTCGACTCTTCTCAGTTAGGACCTACTGCTAGAAATGACTTAAGGATAGTTTCCAAGTTTTGGGCTGATGGAGAGGAGGATCAAATTGAAGATGGCCCTGACAGCCCTGTCCCCAATCAGGACACTAATGATCCTAACTCAGCTGGTAAATTCATTGTTGTGCTATCTAAATCTCAAAAGAAAAAGTTGAGACAGAAAATCAAAAACATGACAAAGGCTGCAGCTAATGACACCCGAAATAGGGCAGGGCCTAAGAACTTTGCCTAATGAAAATTATCTATTGGAATGCTAGAGGGCTAGCCAATGATGACACTAGACTTGTCCTTAAAAACTTCTGTGTCTCTCACAAACCTGAATTCCTTTTCATATCAGAACCTTGGATGGCTTTTGACAAGTTCCCTACCTCTTTTTGGAAGAGTTTAGGCTTCAAGGCTCTAGCCTTTAATGATAGATCTCCCTTCAATGCAAATTTATGGTGCCTCTGCTCTTTGTCTATCTCTCCAACTCTGATTGTGTCTGCCAAGCAGTTCTGTGCTTTCCCTTTGAACTTGGACAATCAGCAAATTTTTATTGCAGCAATTTATGCTTCAACTTCTTATCTAGTCAGAAAATCTCTTTGGAAGGAGCTAGCTGATCTTCAAACTCTG
Source organism: Echinosophora koreensis (assembly GCA_035048595.1). Lineage (NCBI taxonomy): Eukaryota > Viridiplantae > Streptophyta > Magnoliopsida > Fabales > Fabaceae > Echinosophora > Echinosophora koreensis. The sequence goes on from JAPCYP010000004.1 coordinate 8,061,463, forward strand.
CATCCAGGTCCTTGGCTTTTCATCGGTGACTTCAATGCAGTGCTTGGTGCTCATGAAAAGAGAGGTAATAGGCTGCCTTCTAGGATTTCCTGTGAAGATTTTCAACTTTGGACTGATTGCTATAAGTTAACTCATCTAAACACTCATGGTGCTGACTTTACTTGGTCCAATGGGAGACTTGGCAGTGCTCACACTGAATTAAGGTTAGATAGGTCTATTTGTAATGATGAATGGATTTCTTTTTGGAATAACACTACTTGTTGCACTTTACCTAGAAGCAAGTCAGACCATTTCCCTTTGCTCATGATCCTGGATAGAGATAATGGCTCTTACCCTTCCTCCTTTAAATTTCTCAAAATGTGGGCTGATCATCCATATCGTATTAGATTGGTTGAGGAATCTTGGAAAAAACCTGTTTATGGTTGTCCCATGGCTATTCTATCACAGAAACTGAAGTCTCTTAAGGGTGAGCTCAAAGTCTGGAATAAAGAAGTTTCTGGTAATGTGCATCATAATGTTGAAAAGGCTTTGGCTAATTTGGACAGCATTCAGCAAGAGATTAACACAAATGGTTATTCAGACCAGTTGCATGATACTGAGTTGCAAGCTCAAATGGATCTGCAGGTTGCTCTTTCTTATCAGGAAGACTTTTAGAAGGAAAAGGCTAAAGTTAAGTGGCATGCTGAAGGAGACAAATACGGCTTATTTTCATAGGTTAGCCAAAATCAGAAGTTGCTCTAAAAGGATGTCAATCCTAAAAAAAGATGGGCAGATTCTTGACAAGGCTGAGGATATAGAAAATCGTGTGTTACAATACTTCTCTTCTATCTATGCCTCAGATAACACCTGCACTCCCAATGATCTTGTGGATAGGGTGATTCCCTCTCTGGTCACCAATGATGATAATGCAATGTTAACCAACCTTCCTTCTTTGGAGGAAGTTAAAAGTGTAGTTTTTGCTATGAATGTTGCTGGTGCTCCGGGTCCTGATGGGTTTGGTGGTTACTTTTACCAAAAGTTTTGGCACATAGTTGGTCATGATGTCTTCCACTCAGTCTTGGAATTCTTCACCAAGAGTTGGTTGCTACCTAATCTCAACTCAAATCTTGTAGTTTTGATTCCAAAGGTTAATGGTGCAGACAAAATAGAAGACTACAGGCCTATTGCTCTAGCTAACTTTCGGTTCAAAATTATAACCAAGATTCTGGCAGACAGAATTTCTCTTATTGCCTCAAAAATCATCTTAGAGCAGCAGAGAGGGTTCATGAAGGATAGACAAATCTCTGAATGTGTCTGCATTGTGACACCTGGGGCTGACGAGGGCGGGGAGTGGTCGCCGGTGCAAGAGGCATGATCAAGGAGCGGCTCCTAGCAGGCTTCTAGGCGGAGGGACACATGAATGAACCGATAGCACACCTGAATGAGAGGGATCTTGAGACTGTGTAGGTATGGGGCTATACAGTAGAGGATGGCTTATATGAATTGATTGGTACTACCTATACCAACAAGATGCATCTTCTTTTCGGGAGCCCATCACTTAAGAACTCCACAGTTAAGCATGCTTGACTTGGAGCGATTCTGGGATGGGTGACCTCCTGGGAAGTTTTCCTGGGAAGCGTGTGAGTGAGGACAAAGCATGCTAAAAAGACCCGTGTTGGTCTGTGGGGTCAGTCATCAATCCATAGAGCAGCCAGGGATGTTACATGCATCACTTCAGAGGCAATCAATATGTTGGATAAACAGTCTTTTGGTGGGAATCTTGCTCTGAAATTTGATATCAGGAGAGCCTTTGATACCATTGATTGGACCTTCCTTCTAAGGGCGCTTTCTGCTTTTGGTTTCAACTCTGTTCTGTCATTGGGTAAGGATTATTCTTAGCTCAGCCAAGCTTTCATTTTCTGTTAATGGGCACTCCATTGGTTTCTTTTCTTGTAAAAAAGGGGTGAGACAAGGTGACCCCCTATCTCCTCTTCTCTTCTGTCTAGCTGAAGAAGTCCTTAGTAGTGGCATCTCTTCTTTGGTGGATTCGGGAAAAGTAAGGCCTATGGCTAGTCCTAAGAGTTTCCAAACACCATCTCATGTCCTTTATGCAGATGATATAATGTTTTTTTGCAAAGGCATTAAGCAAAGTCTTGGCAACCTGATGTCTCTGTTTAAAACTTATGGTGAAGCTTCTGGTCAGCTTTTGAGCCTTGAGAAATGTAAATTTTTTGCTGGCTCTTTATCTCCATCCAAAATTCAGAATCTGAGTATTTTTCTTGGCTTCTCTATTGGTCATATGCCTTTTACTTACTTGGGGGTTCCCATCTTTAAGGGTAAGCCTAAAGTTGAGCACTTACAACCAATTGCTGACAAAATTATAGCTAAGCTTGCAGCTTGGAAGGGCTCTTTGCTTTCTATGATGGGTAGACTTCAGCTAGTCAAATCCATAATTCATGGTATGCTTTTGTATAGCTTCCATGTTTATGCTTGGCCTATCTCTTTACTAAGAACCATTGATAGATGGATTTGAAACTTCATTTGGTCAGGTGAGGTTTCAACTAAAAAACTAGTTACTGTAGCTTGGAATAAACTTTGTGCTTCCATGAGGAAGGTGGTTTAAATATTAGATCCATTAGGGCCATAAATGAGGCTGCTCTGCTGAAGTTATCCTTTGATTTAATTGCCTCTGAGAAACAGTGGGCTAAGCTTATCCGAGCTAGGTTCATTAAGCACAGATTTCCTATCCTGCATTATGTTAAGTCCTCTATTTGACCTGGTTTAAGAGTTCATTTGCAGACTGCTAAAGATGGTTCTGCCTGGCTTCTTGGAGATGGCTCCAAAATTAGTTTCTGGCATGACAGATGGCTATCCAATCCTGTGGTGGATATCCTAGACATTCCTGCTTCTGTGCATAGTCGTTTAAAGGCCTGTGTAGATGAGTTCATCACTGAAAAGTCTTGCATTATTCCCCAAGAGCTGTCTGTAAAATATCCTGATATTGCAGCTGAAATCAGAAATGTGGTTATCCCTCTTTCTCTTAAACAAGACAAAATCATATGGTATGATTCAGTAGATGGATTGCTAACTTTCAAGAGAGCTTTTGAGCATTTGAACCCTCCTAAGCAGCACCTATCTTGGGGTAAAATCATTTGGAAATCTTTTATTCCTCCATCAAAATCTTGCCTTGTGTGGAAACTCATCCATAATAGGCTTCCAACTGATGAGAACCTTCAGCTTAGAGGTTGCTGCATTGTTTCTAGATGTGATCTCTGTGGGATTGTTGCAGAAACCTCTTCTCACTTATTCTTGGATTGCACTTTCGCTGATCAAATTTGGGCCTGGTTTAATGGCACTTTTCAGGTTCAAGCTGACAAATCCTCTTGGCTTTCGACCTTGCTGGTCCTTAATGGAAGTTGGAGTGCGCAGGTGTCTGACTTGCTAACTGCTGTCATTCTTAATGTCTACTGCACAATCTGGTACTGCAGAAACCATATCAGATTTCAGAACAAGAACATTTCAGCTAGGTATTAACATGATCATTTCTTCCTCTTCTCTGTCAGGTAATCTTTCTACAGGTTATATGTCCTCTTCAGTTAGTGAGCTCAGCATCCTAAGGGTTTTTTCTGTCAGAGGTCATGCTGCTAAAGCTCCAATTATCAAAGAAGTTTCTTGGCATCCTCCTCTTTGTGGCTGGATAAAGTGCAACACAGATGGTGCCTCAAGAGGCTGCCCAGGTGTGTTTGCTATTGGTGGGATTTTTAGAGATAGGAGTGCTGCCATTCTTGGTTGTTTTGCTCACTCCATTGGCATTTCCAACTCAGTCTCAGCAGAGCTATTGGCAGCTATGACTGCAATTGATTTTGCCTTCAGTAGAGGTTGGTTCAAACTCTGGTTAGAGTGCGATTCTCTATTTGTGGTGCAGGCTTGTAGTAACTCAGCAATTGTTCCTTGGAAGCTACAAAACCGTTGGCTCAATTGTCTTTCCTTATGCAAGCAAATGCATTTCCTTGTTTCTCATATTTATAGGGAGGGCAACAACTGCGCATATAGATTAGCAGCCTATGGAATTGCCAATAGGGGTAAATTTTGGTGGGACTTGCCGCCTAGTTTTATTTTGGAAGACTTTATCCGTAACAGGGTTGGTCTTCCTAATTATAGGTTTAGATAAATTCTCTAGCGTGGGTTTGGTTTCGCCCCCCCATGTTTCTGTACTATTTTATTTTTTCTTCTTTTATTGAATTTTTGGTGTGCTGCAGATGATTGGTAGGGGTTGTGGTGCCAACCTAGTTGGGATTACCTCCTCTACTGTGATGCCTTAGCATGTCAATTTTTGCTAAAAAAAAAAAATTATTCTCTCTCTCCATATTCTCTCTCAAACCAAACAAAGTTTAAGTGCTCCTCCATATCTATTAATACACAGGAATGATTTTTGTACACAAAATGGGGATATCATAAGGTGTCCCTTTGTTTTATTGGTGTATTTTCTAGAAGCGTGTATACAAAGAAGATAAAAAGTAAGTGAGAGATAGAGATAAACATATATGGTATCGCGTACGGTATCCAAAATTTGTGTTGTAATAACATAACTCATTAATACACCATTCTCCATTCAAGTTACACACAACTCCCTCCCTCCAACAAGCAGAAGCACCCAATGTGCCACCACCTAACCCTCCTTTCAGACCTCACCTAGAACGAGTTCAACACCCTTAATCCCACTGTCACGGAGCACTACACCTACCTTGTACGTGGGCCTCAACCAATAATTGCATAACACACAAACATAAATGCACCATATCCATTCTTGAAAGCCACTTTGTGAACTTCAGCGACACCAGTCGTTACCCTTGTAATATAGCTTTCTCATATGCAAAGAGCTCAAGAACTAGAGAACAAGCCTCTTCAAGATAGAACTGACTGCAAATGGGTTGGTGAAAAAAAGGTTTGTAATGTTTGAAAAGTGTCTTTGAGGGTCTCTTGCTTGAAGGTATTCCTCGGTGTAAGATAAGGGGTCTTAATCTTAAGGGAGATGGGATTGTGAGAGAAGTTAGGGACTATAGCAACTGTATGTTTTTACAAGCACTTAATCAAGAGTTGTTCCGTCAAGGACCCTTCTAATATGACCCTCGGCTACACTAGGGAGGTTAATGTAATCTTTGGGTTAGGCTCGACTTACTAGATGACCACCGACATGTCACCAATTTCAGCATCATTGGAGGGGAGCACCGACTCAGACTCAGGAATAATAGCTCTGTCACCACCGTGTTAGGAAATTACCCTAAATTTCCTCTCATGAAATCAGTGAAAGCAAAATAAATACGGAATAATGACACACAAAATTGATAACGAAATTCGATCAATTATGCCTACATCTTCGAGCTGCTGCAAATATTTTACTAAAAAGGGAAATATACAAAGTATTTACAAATACTCACAACCTCTCACAACTCACAACCCAATTACACCTAAAACTTTTTCTCACAGATTCTCTCACTAATTAAAGTTTCTCTCTAAGCTTATATTTTCCTCTCTGCCTTAGAATGCTCACTTGGTTTCGGGGTGCATTTCCCTTCATCCGCTGCCTTCTATATATAGAGGTTTTCTCCAACTACTTCACTATTGGCTTCTTAAATTTTCCTTGAAAATTTGCTGCACTTGCAAATGCAAAGTTTGGCACCGTAACTTTGTTTTCAAAGTTTACTGCATAGTGCATTTATTTTGGTTGTTGGGCCCATAATGTTGACTAACAATCTTCCATTTGAAGACTGATTTCAATCTATCTTCACACCTTGCTCAATGCAGCAGCCTTCTCCGGTCTGTTATTCTAGCAGGCCAACTGAAGTTGAGCACAACTTCAGTTTGTCGATAGTCACCACTTTTGTTAACATATCTGCTGGATTCTTAGTTCCCTGAATCTTCTTCAATGTTAGCACCTCATTTTCAAGTAGAGACCTAATGAAATGGTAATAGAGATCAATGTGCTTTGTTTTGGAATGGAATGCCAAATTCTTTGCCAGATGTATTGCACTCTGACTATCGCTATGCAAAAACTCTTCTCCTGGATGAATCCCAACTCTGTTAACAATCCTTGAAGCCATATCAATTCTTTACTGGCTTCTGTTACTGCTACATATTCAAATTTTGTAGTGGATAAGGCAACAATCTTTTGCACCTGCGACATCCAACTAACGGCTGTAGTTCCAACAGTGAATATGTAACCAGTGGTACTTCTTCGGTGATCGACTTCACCTGCAAAGTCAGCATCTACGTAGCCTTGTACTTTTAATTCACTTTTACCAAAGTATAAGCACCTTTTTGTATTGCCTCGTAGATCCCTCAAAATCCATTTGACTGCTTCCCAATGAGCTTTACCTGAATTTGACATAAACCTGCTAACAACTCCTACTGCATGGCCAATGTCTAGCCATGTACAAACCATCGCATACATCAAACTTCTAATGGCTGAAGCATACAGAACTTTAGCCATGAATTCTCTTTCTTCGTCTGTCTGAGGGGACTGATCCTTGGATAGGCGAAAATGGCTGGCCAAGGGTGTGCTGACTGGCTTGGCGCTGCCCGTGTTGAATCTTTACAAAACACGGTTGATGTACTCTTCTTGAGATAATTGCAAAAATCCTCTTTGCTTATCTCTCCTGATTTGCATTCCAAGGATATTATTTGATGGACCCAAGTCATTCATGTCAAATTCTTTTGACAACTTCATCTTCAAGCTTCTGATCTCGTCCATATCTGAACCCTCTTCTAACATATCATCAACGTAAAGTAGCAAAATAATAAAAGTGGACTAATATCTCTTGAAGAAGCAACAATGGTCGGCATTGCACTTCTGGAAACCTTCCTTGTGCATGAAGCCATCAAACTTCCTGTACCACTGTCTTGGACCTTGTTTCAGGCCATACAAGCTCTTCTTCAATCTGCACACCATATTCTCCTTCCCTTCATCTAAGAAACCTTTAGGCTGGTGCATATATATCTCCTCATCTAAGTCTCCATGAAGAAATGCAGACTTCACGTCCAACTGCTCAAGGTAGAGCTTTTCACTAGCAACAATACTTAACAAGGACCTTATAGTATTGAGCTTCACAACCATTGCAAAATTTTTGGTGTAGTCGACTCCTTCTTTTTGTTGGAATCCTTTGACGACCAGTCGGGTTTTGTATCTCTTGAAGCCATCATGCTCCCCTTTCACCCGATACACCCATTTGTTATGAAGTGCCTTCTTTCCCAGAGGTAACTCAGCTAGTTCCCATGTCTGATTGGAGATCAAAGACTTCATCTCGTCTTTCATGGCAAGCTCCCACTTGCTGGCATTTGTGGTCTGATATGCTTCTGCATAGTCTTCAGCACCCCTCCATCAGTCAACAACATGTAGTCCATGTATCTCTTGTTTGGCACATGAGGCCAAGAAGACCTTCTCAATACAGGAGCCGGAGTAGGAGGCTCTGGTGTGTCAGACTGCTACTCACTGCTTTGTTCAGTTGATTCCTCTGGCTGAGGACTCTCAACTATAGGACTATCTGGGACATCGTCCACCTCTGCATACATTGGCCCACTCTGTTCTGAGTTGTTGGCATCTGTGCTATGCTTGTCCTTGTACATCACTCTTTCGTTAAAGATCACATCTCTACTGCGGGTCATCTTTTTGTTTTCATCATCCCAAAGACGATAGCCAATCTCATCTTCACCATAATCGATGAAAGTACACTTCTTAGATTTGGGACCAAATTTATTTCTACCTTGATCACTGATGTGCACATATGCTACACAACCGAAAACTCTAAGATGTGAGGTGGAACAACATTTGCTTCGATCGTCTCCTCCTGAGGTGGAACAACATTTGCTTCTGCCTTCGCCTCCTGATTCTTTGGTGCACTCTTGCACTGATTTTTATAGTGCCCGGACTTTCCACAATTCAAACACTCGATAGTCTTCGAGCTATTAGTATTGCAATGAATTTTGGATTTGGACCCTCTGTCTTTTGATTTACTGCGTCCATTTCCTCTGGTTGAATTTCTCCATCTTGACTATGTATGCAAAACTGAAGAGGCTGGCGATTCACCCAACTCTCTCCATCGGATTCACTAAGAACCAGATCACGAACACCATTGAATTTCAACTTATTGCTTCCCGTTGAGCAACTCACAGCCGTAACAGTAGCATTCCAACTTTCTGGTAGAGAAGACAAAAGTATCAATGCTCGTACTTCTTCATCAAATTTAATTCCAACTGAATTCAATTGGGTTGTGACTGTATTGAGTTCATTGAGATTTTGAGCTACCGATCCGCCTTCTGTCATCTGCAAATTAAACAATCACTTTATCAAATGAACTTTGTTTGAGGCTGACAGCTTTTCATACATACTGGAAATAGTCGCCATAAGACTCGTCATAGTATTTTCTTTTGCAATGTTGAAAGCAACATTACGGGATAACGACAATCGGATAACTCCGAGAGCTTGTCTGTTGAGAATGGTCCATTCATCATCCTTCATGCCCTTAGGTTTCTTTTCTTGGAGAGGCTGATACAACTTTTTTTGATACAGATAATCTTCGATCTGCATCTTCCAAAACATTGACAGAAATAAGCACCTAAGCTCTGGTACTAGTTGTTAGGAAATTACGCTAACTTTCCCCTCATCAAATCAGTGAAAGCGAAGTAAATACGGAATAAAGACATACAAAATTTATAACGGAGTTCGGCCAATTATGCCTATATCTCCGGGCTGCTGCAAATATTTTACTGAAAAAGGAAATATACAAAGTGTTTACAAACACTCACAACCTCTCACAACCAACAACCCAATTACACCCAAAACTTTTTCTCACTGAGATTCTCTCACTAAAGTTTCTCTCTAAGCTTATATTTTTCTCTCTGCCTTAGAATGCTCACTTGGTTTTGGGATGCATTTCCCTTCATCCATTGCCTTCTATTGATAGAGGTTTTCTCCAACTACTTCACTATTGGCTTCTTAATTTGTCTTTGAAAATTTGCTGCACTTGCAAATGCAAAGTTTGGCACCGTAACTTTGTTTTCAAAGTTTACTGCATGGTGCATTTATTTTAGTTATTGGGCCTATAATGTTGACTAGCACACCGTTCAAGGCTTCGATCGCGACGCTAAGATCTGCGTCGTTGTTCTCGAATTGTATGTTGTGGATGTGTCCAATGGTAACGTTGAAGAGGACACGAGTCACTTTGGTGATACATTGTGATGTTAGCCCTTCCCAAGCTTCTCGAAGATTCTACTTTCCACAGCTTTTGTCTCCCTCCCTCTTTCATAAAGAAAGATTACTAAAGACTCGAATTCTTCTACCAATCCTCAAGGTTTGTTTTTGACGAAGCGGTTTGTCTGGGTGTCTCAAAAGAAAAAGCTTACCCTAACCTCTTGTTCACCACTTGCTTCAATTCCTTTGGTGGCATGAAGCTTTTCTTCCCCCAAGACAATTTTTTCTTTGTTTCCTTATTTAATGTACCCAAAATCTTTTCCCTTCAAAATGCCTAATTGCTATATTATTTGATAATGTTTTTCCCCTTTAAAATGTTTAGTGCTATTTTACATAACTTCATTAATACTACTGAGTTTTCTATTCCAGGTTGTGGTAGCTACCATCTGTTTGCATGTTTTCGGTTGTGGCTTGAATCAATTATGTGATGTTGAAATAGACAAGGTATGAAACTTCCTTAGAGAAATAAACAATCTGAATAGGTAATGCATATTTACTTACTTATTTATTGTCTTTTGGAATTCTCGATTTTCTTGTAGATGATGGTAGTAAAATTGTCTAGTTTTTCAACAAAGTCAATAAAGAGGATATTTAGGTACCCATATATAGTAGGTGAATAAAAGCACATATATGCTTACAAACACATCATGATTATTTATTTCATTTTTGTTATCAAATTTCGGTTTAATTCGTAAATTTATCAAGCATCCATATCAATTACTCTAGCCTGTGAGGCTGTGATAATGTCACGAACAGAATTGGTTTGGGCATTGAGGATGGCTCTGCTAGGTTTTATCTCACGTAGCACCCAAGGGTTCGCATAGTGGCTTATGGCGATGAAGATGGCCGTTTGTCTGTGGCAGTTTCTTGCCCTATTGTCGCCTCCCTCCTCTCCACATCCTTTTCATGATCCTTCTCATTCATTCATGTCTCCAAAACGTAAGACTTTTGCACATGCACTAAGTAATGCTTGTGACATACCGTATAGACAACTTCCTCGACCATGCATCATGGGAGAAGAGATCTCCATCAAGATACCTGCAGAGTATATAAGGCTGGCCTAGAGGGATGCAAGAATCACTTACATGGTCGTCAGATCCTTACAAAAGGAGATGCTCCCATATGGTAGATGCCTTACGAGCCAAGCTATCGGTGTTATGGAAACCTTTAAGCCGTTGGGGTATGATTTCACTCGGTAGAGGTTATTATAAGTTCTTCTTCTCATCTTTATAGGATCTTAGAAGTTTGAGATTGATTGCTTCATGGAGTCTCAGGCCAGGCTTTCTTCATTTATTCACCTGGACGCCGGATTTCAATCCCATAAATCAAAGAAACACAAATGCACAATGTTTGTAATTGCAGGAAGCTTAGGTACTCCTATTTGCTTGGATGTTGCCACAAGGAAGTGTACGATTGATAGAAACTTTGGAAATTATGCTTGTGTTCTTGTTGATATTGAATTGAATAGCCATTTAAGAAGTAAAATCCTGGTAGAAAGGGAGAGTTTCACTTTCTTTGTTGGTGTTGAATATGAAAATTTACCTGAATTCTGTAATGCTTGTCAAAATATTGGGCATTCATTGGCTTCTTGCAAAAAAAAAAAAAAAAATTGGTGGTGTTGGAACTGGTATGAATCAAGATCTTCGTGGGAAATTTGCTCCAATGGAAAATCTTGTTGTTAATCGCTGAATAGTTTCCAAATATGTTCCAAAGCAAAAAGTTATTGATAAAGGAAAGGAAAAGGTTACTCCCAACAATGAGCCTGGCTTCAATATTGCTATTCCTTTTGATGAAGGAACAAGGAATAAAGTACTCGTGGTACCTAGGGTAAATGGTGACATTGATGGTAATAATCCTAATTCAGGAGATAAAGGTAGAGAAGTAATTCTTGTGGAAGACGAAAATGTTGACATGTTTGCTTTGATTGGGGTTAACAAAGTTCCTATCAATGTCCAGAATCCACAGGATAATCAAAATCCATTATGGGGTTTTATTCATGATTTTAACAATGGGGTTGATAATTCTGGGGTGAATATGCAGGAAAATTATATATCTGATAACCAGAATGAAGTAGTTTCAGTTTTGCAATGTATTATGCATCAGGAATAGTTGCAGACTTCCCCTCAGTATGAAGTTGTGCAGGACACTCCTGAAGCAGTGCAAAGTACTAATAGCAGGCCTCCAATTAGAGCTCAAGGTCCAAATGTTCTACAAAATTCCCCTATGGCATCGGTGCAGTATATTGCAAATGACGTAGTACAACAAACTCTAGAGGCATTGCAAAATATCCAAGTTACTTCTAGCAGGTCCCCTGCTTCAGTGAGAATTCAGGAAATTCAAAGTGCTCCTTCTGACAGTGTAGGTTGTAGCAATATTCAAGCTATTAATAACAGTCAAGAATTTCCTGATATGGTTGAAAATGATCTAAGAGTGATAAACCAAGGCTAGACAGATATGGTTAATGATGAGTTAAATGAAGATAATCACAATTCAGATCAACTTAATACTCATACTGTGAATGAGGCGGAAGAAAGATTTGAAACTCTTGGCGCTCATGAGTATATAAGTAGTGGTGTGCCTTTAAAAATCTCTTGTGAGGAGTTTCAATCTTGGACAACTTGTTATAATCTGCTGCACCTGCCTACAGGGGGTGCTCAATTTACATGGTGTAATGGTAGTAGAGGTAGAGTTGTCACTGAAAAGAGACTAGATAGAGCTATTTGTAATGATGAGTGGCTCAAGTTCTGGTCTAGTATCTCTTGTTGCACCTTGACAAAAAGTAAATAATATCATTTTCCTTTACTTTTAGATTTGAAAAAGGAGAACAGTATGTATCATTCTTCTTTTAAATTTATGAAGATGTAGTCTGAGCATCCAGATTGTCAAAATATAGTGTAGGAAATTTGGAATGAGAGAGTTTTTGGCTGTCCCATGGTGCATCCTATCTAAAAAGCTGAAAGCTTTAAAGTTGAAGCTCAAGGAGTGGAACAGAACAGTGTCTGGTGATGTGAATTTAAATGTTAGCTCTGCTATGCAGCATCTGGATTCAATTTAGAAATAGATTGATGATAGTGGCTATTTTGAGCTTTTTGATCTTGAGAAAACTGCATAGCTTGATCTGGAGAAGACTTTGCAATTCCAGGAGGATTTTTGGCAAGAGAAGTCAAGGTTGAATTGGCACCTTCAAGGAGACAGAAATACACAATTCTATAATAAAATGGCCAAAGTTAGGCATGTTACAAAACAAATATGCATTATGAAGCATGATGGTATGATCCTAAATACTGCATCTTAGATTGAAGATCACGTGGTCAGTTATTTTGAAAATCTATTCAGCTCTGAGAAGAACTGTATTGAGAATAATTTGGTCAAAAAGGTTATCCCTAGTGTTGTTACTAATGAGGATAACATAATGTTAACTAATCTACCTTCTATGAGGAGGTGAAGCAAGCTGTCTTTTCTATGAATACAGATGGTGCACTAGGTCCGGATGGGTTTGGAGCATTCATTTACCAAAAATACTGGGATATCATAGTTGATGATGTAGTCAGGGCTGTGTTACAGTTTTTCTCTAGTTACTGGTTGCTACCTAATCTAAATTCAAGTTTGGTGGTCCTCATTCCCAAACTTAAATATAGTTCCATTGCTATTGCAAACTTTAAGTTCAAACTCATCACAAAATATTGGCTGAAAGATTAGCAAAGATTGCTCCTCATATTGTGTTTCCTAATCAAAGGGGCTTTACTCAAGGAAGGCAAATATCTGACTGGATTTGTCTCACCTCACAGGCCATTAATTTGATTGATAAAAGGAATTTTGGAGGGAAATTGGCTATGAAGATTGATGTTTGGAAGGCCTTTGATACCTTAGATTGGAGGTTTTTGTTGAGAGTCCTTTATGCTTGTGGTTTTGATCCAAAGTTTTGTAAGTGGATTGAAACTATTCTTCTTTCAGCTAAGCTATCTCTATCTGTTATTGGCTAGGCTACTAGCTATTTTTCTTGTAAGAGAGGTGTGAGACAAGGGGATCCATTGTCCCGTTTATTATTTTGTCTTGTAGAGGAGGTGTTAAGTAGAGGCATCTCTAAATTGGTTCAAGATGGGAAGCTCACTTTGATGTCTGGTCCTAGAGGAACAAAGGTGCCTTCTCATGTGTTATATGCAGATGATGTAATGATTTTCTATAGGGGTACTAAAAAAAATTGCATACTCTCATGGACTTGTTTCAGAAATATGGTTGTGTATCTGGACAAATCATCAATCCTTCTAAGTCTACCTTCTATTCTAGAGCAATTTCTAACAAAAGGCAAGCAATTATTGCTGAAATCTTGGGCTTTGCTATTGGTAAACTTCTTATTACATACTTAGGAATCCCAATTTTTAAAGGAAAGCCAAGAACCGTTCATTTGTAGCCTATAGCCGATAGAATAAAATCCAAGTTTGCAGCTTGGAAAGCCTCTTTGTTATCTATTGCAGGAATGGTCAATGGGTGAAAACAATTATTTTTGGTATGATGTTGTATAGTTTCTTGGTGTACACTTGGCCTGCTAGTCATATGAAAACTGTGGATAGATGGATATGGAATTTCATATGGTCAGGTGATGTTAATCATAAGAAAATAGTGATTGTAGCATGGCATAGAGTTTGCAGCCCAACAGATAAAGGTGGGCTAGGTTTAAGATCCCTCAGAGATGTTAACAGTGCAACTGCATGAAATTATGCTGAGAATTCATTCAATCTAACAATCAGTTGGCATGCTTGTTAAGGGCAAGAGTTCTCAGGAGCAAAAATCTTATTCCTTATCATGTCAGTTCTTCAATTTGGACTGGTTTAAAAAGTAAATTCTCTGATGTGCAACAGAACCTAATTTGGCATATTACCTCGGGGAATTTGGTTAAATTTTGGACTGATTCTTGGTCATCTCAACCTTTAGTGTCAATATTGGATTTACCTGTTCAGATAAATGATCATCTTAATGCCAAGGTGAAAGATTTTATTAGCAAGGGTAATTGGAGAATTCCTAGTTCTCTGCTGCAGCATTTTCTTGTTCTAAGTGTTGAATTGCAAAAGGTTAGTATCCGTGTTGTTTCTTGTGATGTAAGCTGATCTAGAAGAATGCAGACTCGGGTGAGCCAAGTTTCAAGGATGTATATTTATTTCATAAACCAAATGGCCAAGTTCTTCATTGGGCAAATCTTATTTGGAATAATGCCATCCCTCAATCCATATCTCTTCTTATTTGGAGAATTCTTCATGGTCATCTGACAACTGATGAAAACTTGGTGAATAGGGCCTGTGATTGTCTCCATGTACAGTCTTTGTGAGAGTGCAGCTGAAACTTCTCAGCATTTATTTTGTGATTGCATTTTTGTAAATCATATTTGGAAGTGGCTGAGTTCTATTATCTGTTTTAATATTGACATTTCATCAGTCCAAAGTATTCTGTCTGTGTGTGACAAGCTGTGGTCTTCCCAAACAAAGGGTGTGCAGCTGTTATTAATGGAATATGGGTTATCTAGAACTGCAGGAATAAGCTCAAATTCGTCAACCAGAGAATTTCATTGCAAGTTACTCTAAACATGGAAACAACAGTAATGGACACTTTTCTGTTTCTATGCAGGAATTTGTTATCTTAAAAGCCTTTGCAGTAGCAGGAAAACCTAGTGAAGCACCTATTATCAAAGAAATCAACTGGTGTCCTCCTCATTGCTATTGGATTAAGTGCAACACGGATGGTGCAGCAAGAGGCTCACCAGGTCTTGCTGCCTGTGGAGGCATTTTCAAAGATAGGAGTGGAGCAATTTTGGGATGTTTTGAGCTTAATCTTGGTATCACTCATGTTCTGCATCGTTGTTTAGTTGGCCTTCAAGAAGGGTTGGCATTTTTTATGGTTGGAATGTGATTCCATATTAGTTATTCTTGCTTTCGAGATTAATAGTATTATTTCTTGGCAACTGAGAAATAGGTGAAAAAATTGTTTAGAGTTGACTAATAAAATGCGTTTTATGTTATATCACATTTACCGTGAAGGCAACAATTGTGCAGATAAACTTGCCTCTCATGGGATTACTATACATGGCTTTCATTGGTGGAATATTATTCCTAAATTCATTAGTGATGATTTTTTTAGGAATAGAGTATGCTTACCTAATTATAGGTTCAAATAATGTTTTTGCAAAGGTTTTGGTCAATGTCCCTCCTTGCTTTCTTGTATTTTTTTTCTTTTATTATTAATAAATTCTTGGTGTGCTACAAATGATTGGTGATGCTGAGCTGCCAGCCTAGCTGAGATGTCAGTTATCACAGTGATGCTTTTGCATGCCAATTTTTTTATAAAAAAAAATGTCACGAAAACATTAAACCTTTTTTTTAAGGAAAAAAAATTAAACCTTTTGGACCTTATAGACTTTGCCGATGGATTGTCTTATTGTTGATATGTCGTAAATGTTTCACTGCAGATAAATAAGCCAGATCTTCCATTGGTATCCGGGGAAATTTCCTTCAGAAATGGTGTCATTATTACTGCATCATCTTTAATTCTGGTATCATATATATAACTATTACCATTTTTAGCAATTTGGATATGCATAATGCGGCTCGATTTTCCTCTAGTCATTAAAACAGGTTTTGTTTCAATTAGTTTTAAGGAATCAATTCTACCGACATCCAACTACTAGGGTGTGGACTGTAGATTGATTGTCCACACCCTAGTAGTGGTTTGACATTTTGATCCTCCATAAAAGTTTAGGGCAACTTAGACTCCACCTACTAATTGCATGGTTATATATACTTTCAATATGCTCGAAAAATCTTAATGCAACATGGTCTGATGTTGGGCATTTATGACAGAGTATTTTTTTTTTTTATAAGCATTTATGACAGCGTATGATGACAATCACTTTTTGTGATGTACATTTTCTAACGATATATTGCTCAAGATAACATTTATTTTATTTCACTTATACTGTACACAATATAAACGTTTTTGAGAAGGTGGAACGAGGCTTATCACTATATTCTCTTTTACAGGGTTTGGGGTTTGCGAGGTTTGTCGGTTCCTGGCCATTGTTTTGGATTGTTTTCGCTAGTGGTATGCTTTCGATTGCTTATAATGTCAATGTGAGTTTATTCGAATTGCATTTAAACTTTTTCTTTACCATTAACAAAAGTTTAGTCCTGTAATAAGTGAGTCACATAATAGAGATTGTTTAAAATTAAGTGAGATTCTCTAATCAAAGATAACGAATTCTTTTCATCCTGATTTAATTGAGGATATAATTATATAATGGAAATTAATTTAATTATGTTCAGATATCATACGTTGTGGCCATTATCATTATTATTTTTATTTTAATAAAATTGTCTTGAGAAGTATTAATAATGACATTGTTAATTATTTATATTGTAATTTGAGCAAAAATTACATCGAAAAATAATCAATGACTATACTATTAAACATTAACTATCAAATATAAAAGTTTTATAATATAATAATTACACTAAAACATACTTTTTTTTGTTACTATGTTATATGTGCGAAGTATCTACCGGCTTCACTAATAATTAATTGTGATATTAATGCAGCGTGCTTATCGAGATACCAAGATATTTAAAACTTTAAAAGATAAAACACACATAAGATAAGCATACGCGCGCACACACACACACACACAGATCTCCCCATCAATAGGGCGTTGTCACTGTTACAACCATCGTATCTACATAACATAAAAGGATACATCCTCATAGAGCAGCTCTCCTTTCACCAGTGCTCACACCTACGTACACGCACTGGGCACCCACATACTGTCACTAGTATGGATACCGGGAACTACCCTCGCCCTCTCCATACCTACGCCTATAGACACGAGGCTCCCACACCTCCTCACTGCGGGACATCACTTTGCATCTCCATCAGCACTGTTGTCTATACAACTCGCTACAGCGTCGAGCTCCTCAATACACAAAACCCAATACACAAAACCTCTACGACTGGTAACATAAGATGTTTGAGGGTATTCCCACTAGCGTTGGAAGTCTCTAGGAGGGTTCCACATCTGGTTAAAGGCATCCACTGTGCAATCCGAAAGGTCCCTGTGAAGTGTTCCCTAGGAACATGATCACCGCAATGTATGTATACACTAACGGGTCCTGTGTATACAATCATGAAGGTGGAGGAGTCAATCTGTCGCGCTCTCAGCCATCATGGTGCTCAATCTCTAGGGTGGCTAGCACCGATACTCTCAGTGCATGGGTGATCCATGGATGGTCCAACGGTGGCATCTTCCTCAGCAGGGTGTTCTCGTACAACATAAGATAAAGCATACACAAAGGATAGGGAGGTAAGAATCTACACTATCATCATGTATATGGAAAGAATCAATAGAATAAAACACAAGATAGCACACAGGCATCCAACACATATATAGCAGTCATTTATAAAGCTTATTCTCTTAGCCTTTTCCCTTTATCACTTATGCATCTATGCCTAGTTGCTGATGTGGCCACAATACTGTCACACAACCCCCATTCCCATTAGCGATGATTATCCGTCGTCCAAGCAACGCGTACCATACACACCGAACCATATAAGTGCATTGCATCCACATTCCCGTTATGAATGACAATATCCCTCGTTCCGATTAGGGATAGGTGCACGATAGTATCCCCCTTCCTGTTAGGATAACTATCTCGGTCACGGAGCAGCTCAGTAAGGACTACAAAAGTATCACGGTAGAATCACCACTCATCTATTATCCGGTATAAGTATTCAGATACTCTAATCTCGTGTGTTACCACCCACATAGCTGTGAACACCAAATGCATTCTAGCGTGAGTCTCACTGACTAGTCCCAGGGTTTATTACTTAGTGTGTCAACCACGCACTTAGGCATATCCATATCTCACATAGTGCCACACTGGCCAATCATATATTTATTCATAATTCACTAGGTTGAGCACTACTACATTCCATATCATACTCTCCCTAACATGCATATCTCCCGATCCACAGATATCATGGCTTACTTACTAACCAAGCATATAATCATATATAAAGCATATTGAGCATACCAATTAAATACATATGAGGCTATATATCATTAAACATATTAAACATAACATGGCAGATATCACATAACAACCAAACAACCCTAACAAGCATACAACATCGAATCACGTAAAATCGACCAAACGGCAATTAACCTACAATGCCCAAATCATCATTGGTAATACGAGGTAGTCGCCAATGTGATTTTAATATTGTCGTTTACTCGACCACTAGTAGAGTTTAGGTTACCCTAAGCATATCATTGCATTTTACACTACTCTTGCCTTCCCGATGATAATGTGGTTCTTTCTCCCACCTGGTACACATGTAGGTAGCTCTATAAGCACATTGAAACCACGAGCAAGCTTCCCTCCACACGTTCCCCAATCTGCCATGTACATTACAGGGCTCCTTGGTGTTCCAAAATTTTTCCTAATCACGCAGAAAACATGCAAACAACGTCGGTAACCCTAATACATAGCAGAAACGATAATCGAATAGAGAAACTAACAAAGAACATGAAGAACATTCGAAGAATGTTGATGTCGACATTTCTGACATGCTACGAACTTAGGTTTACCTTAGTCAAATAGAAGAAACATATATGCAGATTCAAAGCAGACGAAGCTATGATCACAAAGACACGATTGGTTTTGAGTTTCGCTAACCAGATTGTTCACACCAAGCCTCGAAAGTTCCTCACATCCCTCAGCTCTCTCCCTCTGTTCTCTGTCTCTGTTTTATGAAGATGGTGAAATGAAAGTTAACTTTTGCAAAACTTTTTATTTTTCATCTCGGCACTGCCAATGCTCGAGCGTGGGGACTATCTACACTCTGGCGTCCCAATGTTTGAAGATTGACTTGTTCCACGTTTGAATGTTGAGAGTTCTTAAGCGTGAAGGCAATGCCCCACCGCACTCATGTCTCATGCCATGCTGTCATGTGTCCCTGTTGTCCAATCATTCCAGACTCCCCTGCCATGCTCAAGCGTTCAATATGGCCACGCTTGAGCGAGCCAATGTTTGAATGTTGGTACTCAGCTCGCTCAAACATGCTGCCCTGACCAGAAATTCCCTTCTCACGCATTTGTTTTGTTCCTTCCTGATTTATCACATACACTTCAAGCATACTTTCAAACATACAATCATACATAATCCATACATAAACTAGGGTTTCCAAAATGAGGATGTCACAATTTTTTCATCCACAAGGCTCGAACCCGACTCCTTACTTAAGGAATCCGAGTCCAGTTCCACTTGGACCTAATGTTGGTGAAACATATTTTAATGTTAGTTAACCATGAAAGTTTTAAGATATTAACTTTTTTGTCCTAAGGAAGGCCTACCACTTGGCCGACCCTAGGGTCTAGGGCCACAAAAGAACCCAAAAAAAAGGGCGCACTAGCACTTCCTAGAATTGAACTTCGATATTCTACACAAGGTTTCACAAATCTATCCACTTGACTGTCTCTAGGCTCTAGGGGACTTAATATATTAATCTAAAATGATTTATTATTGTCTCAACCAGGGGTGGCAAATTATCGATCCCGATCGGGACCTGTGAAAACTAATGCAGAAAATAGCTGGGTGGGCGGGTACGGGCGGGCACGTGGTTCAACGGGTGACAGATGCAGGTTCATGCGGTCTTGGGTGGGCAGGTTCGGTTTGGGTAAAAATATTTCGCTACCGCCGGAATACATTAAGATATTAATTTTTTTATCTTTGATTTCCCTTTAGTCTGATTGGTTGCCTCAAATTTTTTCTTCAATCTCATTGGCTCTCATATCCTATCCTTATCTTTTTTTGATTCCCTCATTCAATGTTCAGATTTCAATGTTATCTTTTCTCAAAAATTCAAAATCTCTCATTCTCTCTGTAACACCCCTCTTGGGCATTACATGACTAACTCAATTTTCGTAAAAACTTATTGAATAAAATGAAATGCTGGTTTTGCTTTTCTGAAAAATAATTTACTTTAAGTCAGAAAAACTCGGGTGTAAAAATTTTCTTTATGAATACTTCGGAAAAGTGATACACACATCAAAAAAGTAAAATCCTAAGCTAATCACTCTGCAATTTAGAAACATACTTGAATAAAGATCTAGAATTTTTTACAAAAATTTCGACAGAGTCTCCTTTGTAATCCCAACATCCCAAACAGAACACCTGCTGAAAAATTTATATTTCCATCCAAAAGAAAGGCTCTCCTAGCCATAAATATACATTCTATCATTAATCAACAATGTCTTAAAAACCTAAGCTGGTCGTTCTAAAAGACATTCATAAACATAACAGGAATCCAATAAAAATCTCTGAGTCATAATACATATAACTATGACCTTCTCCAAATAAAAATTGACTCGATAAACTAAGCTGGTCGTACTATGAAACTCTTACTGGAAAAGACCCCATGGTTATTCCAGTAAATCAACTTTCTTCAAAAGTTGGGACCAAACCCTCCGAGTGGGACAGAGAACCCCTCTGCATCATCTGTACACAAAAAAACAGAATACCACAAAAAGAAAACAAAACAGAAATAATGCAAAGGTGAGATACCAATATATGAGTTTTATATAGCAGCCACATACACAACTCACAAGACAACAACATATGACAATAATAGATAGTATAACATCATAATTATAGCACAGGGATTCATTCCCGACAACCAAATTCAATTTTATAAAACATTTCATATCACTTCAATATTCACCATCAAACTCATAATTCTTTGGAGATCCTAACTTCCCTTCGTCGAGCATGATAGGATCGCGATAATGTCTATAACACAATTGTTTCGCGTTGGGTCGGCCTCTCAATTTAGGTCTGATCCCGAATTGTTCTAGGGTATTGTATCTCACCTAAATAATACAGAATAGTTCTTGATTGAGTACATTTTGAGCAGGGTAACCGAGTTCCATGACCCGAGATTGCAGCCCCGAGCATTTCGTGGATTTCGAACCAGAATGTCCCTGAAGACCCAAAAACTAAAGAATGCGTCTTTGGTCAAGAACTATTCAGTTTGTCAGTCCACCCTTTGTGAAACTGTAGCTCGATCCACAATGGTACGTCTGCCACAACAGCACATTGGCCAGACTATGCATGCAAAAACAATGGTTTTCGTTTTCTGTTTTCTTTCTCGCTTCGTTTCTTTCCCCGTCGAGGCTTAAAGCTCCTGACTATTTCTTATTCAGGTATTAAATATATTTTAATACCAACTTAAGATTTTAGACCAAAAACAATGATCTTAAAATCTCTTCCTCAATTCGAACACTAGCCCGACGTCTCAGTGATCTAGGTTCTTCTCAACAGGAACACTAGTCTGGCTTTACCGGCACTCCGAATTCAGCCTGATATCTCGGCAATCCAAATCCAACCCGGGTTTATAGCTCGATGATCTAGGTCCTTTCTTTTCCTCAAAACTCAACAAGAACTCTAGCCCATCATTTCGGAAATCTAGGTCCTTTCCACTTTTCTCTTTTCCACTTGGCTTTTCGTTCAGTGAAAATAAATCGAAAAACAAAAGTTCAAAATTTTCTCAACTTTGTGACATAAATACTTTTCGTTCTTGTGAATACACTTTCATAGAAAATTTTGTCCTCTAAAATCCATTTTCTGAAAACTTAGAAAACCACTGAAATCTTTTCTCAACTTTAAACCAAATATAAAACCCTTGCAATTGAATTTATCAAAGATAACATTTTCTCTAAACCTTTCCATTTTTGAACAACTTTTTGTAAAACCTAAAAGAAAACCCTTGTTTTCAAAAGACTTTCACTTTCAAAATTCTTTTAAAACATTTTCATGAATTTTGATGTTTTCCATTTTCAATTTCTTTTCCTAAACTTTATTCTATCTTCACACTTCCATCATTAGAATTTTCTTCTCACTTCCAAAGAAACAGAACACCACTTTTTCAATCTCTCTGAGTTAAGGTATTTTAATGTCTTAATCTTTATTAACAAGCAATGACCAATGTCATGCCCACAGCCAATCACAATCAAGCTATAAATCTCAAAAAACATCATCAACAAACAATAACATTAAAACTCCAATCAAACTCTAAACAATTCAAGCAAGACATCATTACAAAGATTAAAACTTAACATACATTCAAACACAACAATAAGTATGTGACAAACTAAAACTCCTCAGGCAAACTCCCTTTACCTTTGTAGACTAGAAAAGATCCTCTCTTTGGTTTCTCAACCGTCCGCTTCCTTCTGAGAGAAGCTGCACAAAGCCAAACTCTAACTAATAACCCGACTGGACGTTCCAGTTTCCTCTAAACAGCTTCTGTCAGCTCCCGAAAATGTAAAACCTATTTCCCCCAAGCAACCACAACCATGACAACATCCCAGAGAGGGAGTCAAAACATTTTCAACCATCAGATAAATCTAACAGTCAATCATGCATCATCAAACACTTACTCTAAGTTGATTTAAATACTTAATTTCATAAAATTGAACCAATTTCAAATAAAATCGGATTGGGACTTTAGGGTTCATAAATCAATTTGGGGAAAACTCATTCTAACTAAAGAATAATGAAATTAGTTTAAGATAACTCTAATTCACAGTCCCAATTGCATAAAAATAGTGTTAATTTCACACTTGAAACTGAAATCAAAATCTTAGGGTTAGGGTTTCAAAATCAATTTGGGGATTCTTGAAAATAGGCAAGGTATAGTGAGGAAATCACTCACCCAACAAAGAGGAAAAAGAAGACGGCGGCGGCACGACATCAACATTGGTTGAATGTTTCTGTAACACTCTAGACCAAAAGAACATGGGTAAGTTTCAAGGAAAGGGGAAGGAAGTCTCAAACTAATAAAAAGGAGGTTGGAACCACCTTGGACAGTGGCTGTAAGATCCTCACCGCGGCGGAGGCGGCGATTCGCACGGCTACAGAGGCGAACGCGGCAGGTGGCGCGTCTTCTCCTCCCTGCATCGGCAAGCGGCGATCGGCGAGTTCCCAGGGGCGGCACGACTGGTGCAGTAGAGGGAAGGGGGAAGATGATGAAGTTTTGTGAGAAATGGAGGCATGAATGTTGAGATGGGAGAGGAAGGAAGAAAGTGAAAGAAAATAAAGAGAAGTGTGTGTGTGTGTGGGGGGGGGGGGGTATTGTGCAGCAGATAGGGGTGAGAATAGGCCAGGCAGCCCGGCAGGGGCTTGTGGCCTGGCCTGTTGAAAGCCTGGCCTGGCCTGGCCTGCTTAATTAAAAGGCCAGGTCTAGGATTTTTAAAAAGCCTCTTTAGATAAATGGGCCAGGCTTAGGCTTATGAAAAAGCCTTTAAAGCCTGATATGGCAGCCTGTTTAATATATTAATATTATTTTTAATTAAATATATATAATAGAATATATTAATTTAAAAAAATAATTTTATTCCTAAATTGCTAATCATGTTGAAACCCTCTTTTTACAAAACCCTCGTTCAATATAGGCTATGACTGCCGTCACTCTCATTGTTTCACACCCCACTCTCTCATCTAAGCAGAAAGCACCAGCGATGAGGGAGGCTCAACAGGCAGTGCTGCGGAGATAGGGAAAACGTGGCAGCTGGGCTTAGTGCGACTGGGTGTTGGTCGTGGTTGAGCGGCGATCTGCAGATCTGGTTCGAGCTTATGACGGATGAAGGCAAGGCGAACAGTGTTTGGCAGAGCATGGTGCTGTTGGTCGTGGCTGAACGACGCTGTGGACCTTGGTCTGGCAGAGTTATGACGACACTGAGGAGAGGAATAGAAGAAAGAAAATCTTAGAGGGAGGAGGAGGAGCTTTGATCTCATTCTCATTCTGAATTTGTCTTCACTCTGTTTGTCTCATTCTGTACTCTTATTCTGGTTCAAATGTTAGGGAAGAGCAGGAGCTTTGGTCTGTAAAATGAAGAAGAAGAGGTGGTTCATTGGTCTATTTAGTGGTAGGTCTATTGGCCTGTTAAATGGTAGGTTTAGCCTATTTACTAGTAGGCTTATGGCCTTTTAAGGTGTTAATGTGATATAGGCTTTTAGGTAGGCTTTCAGGCCAGGCCTTAAAAATAGCCCATACCAGATAACAGGCCAGGCTCAGACTTTATAATTTTGAAACAGGCCAGGCCTATTTAACTAAAGCCTAGCCTGGCCTAGCCTATTCCCAACCCTATAAACAAATATTAATAGTGACAATAACATAACATGATTGTCTAGTAAATGTACTTATACTGGAAATAAGTCAGTGCTGACGCACTTAATAAAATATTTTTAAATGAATAATTAAAATTACTCATATATATTTACTGTTATTGAAGAATAGTAAAAAAAACCGGGGTGTTACATATTTATATTGTTTTTGGTCAAAAAACATATTTATATTGTTTGAGCAAAAATTACATCAAAAATTAATTAATGATTACACTATTAAACATTAGCTAGCAAATATAAAACTTCAGGGTAAATTACAACTAACCCCATTTTATAATAGAATAAGGCAAATTTTAACCAGTGCCAAAAGTGATATACTTAGGTTTTTCTCGGAAAATAATGTATTTAAGCTATCAAAAAGTGATATACTTTGATAAATGTTATTTTTAGTTTTTCAATAAAAAACTTGCTTTTATTTGAATATTTAACCAATGCCTTTAGAACACTCGTTAGAAAGATCCAAAAAATTAATATCTTAAAACTTTTATGATTAACTAACATTTAATGTATTTTCCCCCTTGTACTCGTCTATATATACACATTTGGCTTATAAAAAAAAAGTGATATACTTTGATTTCCTATGCAAACTTACTATTTCTTGAATCCTTAATCGATGTTCTTAGGATACTGGTTAGCAAGACTCATATAATAATTACAATTAAACATACATTAAATGTTATTTAATCATAAAAGTTTTAAGATATTAATTTTTTCAGTTTTCCTAACGAGTGTTCTAAAGGCATTGATTAAAGATTCCAATAAAAGCAAGTTTTTCATTGAAAAACTAAAAATAACAATTATCAAAATATTAAATGCATCACTTTTCAATAAAAAATTTATTTTACTGGTTTCATAACCAATACCCTTAGGATACTGATTAACATTATCCTAATTATTTTATCCTAAGGAGGACCTACCACTGGGCTGGACCTTAGAGTAGAGGGCCATAAAAGGACCTAAAGAAAAGGGGAGAGAGTGATTCCAAGAACTGAATTTCGATATATTCTACACAATCTATCACAAATCTATAACTGTTATTTATAAGCAACATTTTATTAAAAGGTGTAAAAAGGGTACTCTAACCCATTTACAAGCAGACTAAGATCAAAAAGAAAATAAGGGGTTACTTAAGCACCCAATTGGATTAATACACATTAATACACTAATCAGAAAACAATCTACCTAAACCCCTACCCCTTATTTATAAACCAAGATCGAGAGAGAGCCTTGATATGAGCTAAGACAGCGGTCAAATAAAAAATAGCCACTTTGAAAACAATTCTATTCCACTTGACTGCCTCTAGTTGGCTTAAGATATCAATCTAAAATGATTTATACATGGTCTCAACGTATCTTTATTATTAAAATAGTTTTGCTTAAAACTGAAAAGGTTATAAATATATAATTAAGAAACTTGTAAAATAAAAATAGCGTGAAAATGGGGTTACAAAGGTTGTTTTGGTGGTTAGGGTATGAGAGTTAAGGAGTGGAGTGATAAGGAGGTAGATGGTTCAAACCCCACCCACTAACAAAATACTAACATTAACACTAACATTTATCTATAAAAAAAATAGTGTCACAATTATATAAGTTTTCTACGTCATTGTCCTCAAAAAAAAAAAAAAAGTTTTCTACGTCATTAAAACACTATCGTAACTTGGGAAACTAAAATAAAATATTATTTTTCCTTTATTTTTAATCTATTTATACAACATATCCTTGAGAAGCATTAATGATAACATATTTCATTATGGTCATTGCTTTGAAGAAAAAATTAGGCGTAATTGCACTTTTCGTCCCCAAACTTTAACTCATGTGCGATTTTAGTTCCTATTATTTTTTATGAGAATATTTGATCCCCAAATTTTTTGAATGTAACCATTTTAGTCCCTCCGTTCAACATCCTTTAATTTTTTAACAAAGTATCCTATGTGGCAAAGGTTTTTCTAAGTTGCATGCAGAGTTGGCATTTATTTAAATAAAATGAAAAGGAAAAAAACTAAATGTGGCTCTTCTTCTTCCTAAAACTCTCAGCGGCAAGAACCCAAAACTTCCCCTCTCCCATATAATTAAATTCAAAATCAAACTACTACAAGCTCTATAAATCAAATCAAAACAACCATATGCAGAAATTACACTAATAACAGTAACACAAGAGAAAGTTACAATTTTGAACCTAATATTGTTACCCTTAAGCCCAAAATTCATACACCATGACAAGCTAAAATGCAAAACCAAAAATCTCAATTGTTATTAATTGAAGCCCTGACCTTAGCTCAGATTAGGAATTCAACACTTCCTAGTGTTGAATCTTCAAAGTTGCTGGTCTTCTCTTCCCAGTTAAAAAAACTGCAGTTTTATTTCTCTTTTTCTTTGTAATTTGGTTAAATGGTAATTAGGATTCAGTAGGATTTATTTTTGATTTATTGATAAGTAATAACATATTTAATCCTAGTATATTGCTACTACTAAGGACCAGATCAATTTCGCTGGGTTTGGGATTTGGACTTGGGATTCAGAGTAGCGGCTAAAACCACAGATGATGAGATGATTTTGCAAGTGAACGAGGAGTCGTCGTGGGAGTCGAGTTTGAGGGAGGGGGTTTTCTCATAGAGGAAGTCAACACCAGAGTCAACGAAGGGCAAAACCTTCGGCACGACACCGGACTCAGTGAGGTGACAGGAAGAGGGAATCACACTTAGAAAGGTGGATGAGGTGGTGGAGCGATTCGGTTTGGAGTTGGAAAAGGTGGAGCGAGAGGTGAGGGTGAAGATTCAGGTTTTAGGCTGGGGTTGAGGGGAGAAGTGTAGTGGTGGTGACCAGAGCTGCATTCTGACCTTCGTTAGGACGCTGTTAATGTTGTTACAGATGGATGTGACAGAGAGGACCAAAATATGTAACGTTTCATATATGAAGGACCAAAATGAATATTTTTAAAGTTGAGAGACCAAAATGAATCTAAAGAATAATTTAAGGACCAAAAGAATATTTTAGCCTTATTAAAATAAAAACACACATGTTAAAATGTTAGTGTATATCAATGTAAAACTTTTTATACCGACAATGCATACTACTTTAATCCTTATTTATATAACTTACATGTGAGTATAAAATTATGTATATAAATCTAAATACATTGTGCACACCAATATATTACAACAACAAAATCAACTCAAAATTAATAATTTTGAATCAATCTCTTTAATTTGTCAATCTCTTTAATCAATCTCTTTGAATCAACTCAAAATTAATATATACCTCTGGGTCTTTTTTCAGTTTTTGGTTGTAATTATCATATTTGTAAATAGGTTAGAGTACCCTTTGTACTCAATTAATACTACCTTTGCTTATAAAAAAAAAGATCTCTTTAATGCACTTTATAAGATCATGAGAGTATGTATGTGTTATTTATTTGGTACATATTTTTGTTTTGTTTCACCCGTTAGTTGCCCTAAGGGTTGGTTAGGGAGCATTTATTGCCATAAAATAAATGTTTTTTTTAATTAATTAAATAAAATTAGTAAGTGATTTTATTTTTCAATATATTAATATTTTTTATTCTTTATCAAATCCTCTTGCAATTGTTATTATCAAGAAGGGAAAGCAAGAGCTTATGTTCCCCTGGAATTCAAGAGTTGGATCTGTGTGAAAGTGGAGGAGCCTCTTATAACATGAGCCAAAAAAATTATTAAATATATAGGAGTACAAGGGGTACTCCAACTCTTACATCAAACTATGTAGACTCATTACATTGGTTTAAACACTCTAATGGGTTCAAACACCATTCTGAAAAAGAGAAGTAGACACCCACAATATTATTGCTTTAATCCAACACTATGAACTCACCTTAATTGTTTCCACTAGATAGTCAAAATCCAAGTCATCTTGCCTAAATACAACACTAATCCTATGTACCTAAATTGACCAAACAATTGTGAACCAAATAAGAAACCAAACCTCTTTATTCTTTTTACCAACAAGGAATCCATGATGTTGTACAAAATAATGGGACTTATATTCTTCATGTAGCACCACCTCTAACATGAGCTTATGTATAAAATGATAAACTAAAAATATATATTATTTTTAATCATTTAGTAAGTTAAGATCATTATGATTTAAAATAAAATAACGATATATTTATTTATTTTCTTTCTTACTTTACATATAAAAGAACTTTAAATTTTTTTGCTAACACTAATATGTTTATTATAACGTGATATAGGGACTTTAGAAATATCAATTAATTCAAGAAGCTATAAATAAAACAATACATGTGTTATCTGATATATTTAACTCAATCTGATATGCCTGTCTGGTCAAACAAACAAAAATATTGTATGCAATTTAAAGACATTTGCTCCAAGTTTGAAATACTCATATTTGGAAAATTTATTTGATGGTGACTACACGGTTGATTGTTGTTATAACTATATTGTTTTTGAAAATTTTCAGTTGCCCTTGTTGAGATGGAAGAAATATCCGGTGCTTACAGCGTTTTGCTTTATAACTGATGTGGCTGTAGCAAGGTCACTCGGTTTTTTTCTTCACATGCAGGTTTTATCATTCTGAATTGTGCTCTTTATTAAGGATTTATTGTTCTGGATGTGCATGCATTGCTTTTCTACACATTAGGTTGACTTAGTTGAATTCATGATAAACTCTCTCTCTCTCTCTCTCTCTCTATATATATATATATATATATATACCTTGATTCTTTCTTTAACTGTTAAGTGATTGATTCGGCTATGAAAATATTGACACATCTCAAAATTAATTCTATAAAGAAATGACTCTGTCAATATAATAGAAAACTATTAGTTATTTGATACGACTCTGACAATAATTTTAAGAATGTAAGAATAATGAATCTTGATCATTGGATCTTATTTGAATGAGATTAAAATATAAATACATGTGACTATTAGTGTTCGTGCAACCACTAAGCAACTCTTAATTTTGGCCATTCATATATAGTTGTATGGTCAATATTCATTATTCTCACATTCTTAAAATGTAAAGCATTCTTATATACTTATATTGAAAAAAATATTGAAATAGGTTCCTAGCATAATAATTACATAAAAATGAAACTACAATTTTTATACTAATACTAGTATAATTTTTAATATTTACTAGTCCCACATAGAATATATTATATATAAATCGGTAAGAGGTGAAAGTTCTCATTAATTATAAACTGAAGTGATCAAACTCTTATTAAATTAGAGTCTCCTACTTATCCTATATTGGACAAATTTACATGGAAATGGTGAGTTTTGATTATAAAATGGGAACCAAAGAGTGTGTTGAAATTTTTTAAATACTTTTTAATTAATTGGAATATCTAAAAAAAAATTGAACTTGACAAGTTTAACCAAGTGAACTACATGTGATCGATCAGTTTAAACGGGTAGATCAATTCACAATTAGTTTTTTTTTTAATTTTTTACAGGTTTATGGAAATCCAGGTTGTGGGAAAATATTGCATGTTTGCTTTGTTTCCAGTTTTCAGTTTTCAATTTCCAATTTCTTGTTTTCATTTCCTGTTTTCAAAAATAATTATAGAACTGCAACCTTGTTTTCATTCTGTCTCTTTCCTGTTTTCAAAATTTTGTACAGAAACCAGTGAAAACAACTTTTTGTTGTTTCACTGTTTTCTGTACAAATATTTGAAAATAGGAAACATAATGAAAACATGGTGGTAGTTTTGTAATTATTTTTTAAAACAGGAAACAAAAACAAGAAATTGGAAATAAAGCAAACAGGCCTAATATTGGTTGAAGAACCAATTCCCAGTTTTTCCAATTTAATTGACTGGTATGGCCTATAAAACGTGGGGGAAAAATATGTGAGATATGCAAGATGTAGGAGAGGTTTGTTTTTAACTAGGACACTAAATAACTTAAAAAGAATGCATTAAAAGAAACTAAATAACCTTTTTTTTTATAAGCAAGAAACTAAATAACCTTATTGTGACTTATAAATACTTGTGATGGAAAATCGTCAAGAGGGTACGAGAACGAATGAAAAGAAACACTAATAATGTTGTAGTTGAGGGTTTGTAATTTTGTCCGCAAACGTTGCATGAGCCAGGGTTTACAATTTTATCCATAAAAGTTGCATAGGCACAAGGTTTGCAACTTTGTCCTAGAAATTAAGATGCATTGGAGAGGAAATAAAATTTATCCCTGCAAAAATTGTATTGTAACATTCATAATGTACTTGATCCCATCATATTTTGGGTTGAATCATATTAAACATGAACTTGATTCATATGATACCCTTAATTACTAGCATTTGTGCAAGTATATATAAAACGGATGAGGCATTTGCCAAAAAATAGTAGTGTCGTTGTGATGATAACATGCCTGGTGTCCGACAAATATTAATCTTAGTTTCCTATTGTTGAAGACTGATAATGAAGTTGGCCCATTAGGCCCAATTGAGATTGAGAATGTTCTAGAGCTCATCACACGGATGACTCCATCACAGCAGAGAGTGAGTCACAAAATGGTCACCAAGTCACACCTTAGGAGCTGCAAATTAGTTATTCTGTTTCAAGTGAATTTTCTGATGTAATAAGGCACACTTTTGTGCTTCCATACACCACATGGTTAGCATATATAGTGCACTATTGTATTAGGAAAACTCAGTTGATTGAATATAGAATGCATGACTCACATTTCCTTTTATACATTTTCTTTCTTATGATGGTATCAGAGCCTATCCTAGATCCATTGGGTCACCCGCAGATGTCCAGTCCTGCAAACTTCACGCTCCAGATGTCCAGTCCAGGACATGAGGGGGGTGTGTTGGAGTCCCACATTGGATAGTGATATGGCCTGAATAGTGCTTATAAGTAAGTGGCAACCCTCACCTTACAAGCTAGCTTTTGGGGTTGAGTTAGGCCCAAACCCAAATTCTAAGATGGTATCAGAGCTTTTAAGCTTCGCTGCTGCTACTCACCTTTACCATGGTGCGAAACGCAAATGTTGGGAATCAACTTGCCGATCCAAGCCAGGATCCCATCAGCCCCTATTATGTGCATCCTGGTGATGGTCCATCTGCAGTTGTGGTCACACCAATGCTCAACAATTCCAATCACCATGCTTAGGCTAGATCAATGAGGAGAGCTCTTGGAGCTAAAAACAAATTTGAATTTGTAGATGGAACAATTCCAGTACCTACCCAATTCGATCCGAGCTACAAAGCTTGGAGCAGATGCAACATGTTAATACATTCATGGCTCATGAATTCTGTCTCTGAATCCATTGCTTAGAGCATTGTTTTTCTTGAAAATTCAATTGATGTGTCGCAAGAATTGAAGGAGCGTTTCTCATAAGGAGATTTAATTAGAATCTCATATTTGCAACAAGAGATTTATTGCTTGAGACAAGGATCTCTTTCTGTTATTGAATTCTACACGGAACTAAAGGTACTATGGGAGAAGTTGGAGAGCTATATGCCTATGCCAGTATGTCGGTGCCCAGTCAAATGCACTTGTGCTACTGGAGTGAGAAATGCAAGGTACTGTCATGATTTAAATCGCACCATCAGATTTCTAGCAGGACTAAATGAAAATTTCTCTATGGTAAAGTCTCAAATTCTACTAATGGACCCATTACCAAACAATAATCGCATTTTCTCCATGGTAATCCAACATGAAAGGCAATTAGGATTTGTGAATAATGATGAATCAAAGGTTTTAATCAATGCTGCTGATTACAGAAGGTCACAGGGTAGAGGTAGAGGAGGTTTTAATGCAGGAACTAATGGAAGAAACACCAGCAAGATGTGTCTGCATTGTGGAAAATCTGGCCACACCATTGAAACATGCTATAAGAAGCATTGGTACCCTCCTCATTGGCAGAAGAACTCATATGGTTCTAGTAATGCTGCTGCAAGTGAGATTCCTGAGTACAAGGAAAATGAGAGCTTAAGTGAAGATGTAAAGGTAGATCCACCCACTTTCACACATGATCAGTATGAAAAATTACTCAGTCTTATCCAGCAAACACAAATTTCATCAAATCAGGTCAGCTTAGCCTCCTCTCATGGTAAAACACCCATCGAAAATTCCAAGACAGGTATTATTCCCATTTCCTTTTCTGTTAATAGCTGTACTGTTGGCTCCTGGATTGTTGATTCAGGAGCAAGCCATCACATATGTTCTTCGTTAAAGCATTTCAATAATTATCACTCCATCGAACCTGCTAGTGTTAGGCTCCCCAGTGGTCATTTGTTACTTGCTAAGTATGCTGGAATAGTAAATTTTTCCCCTGGTTTCTCTATTGATGAAGTTCTACATGTACCTGATTTTTCCCTTAACTTGCTCTCCGCCACTAAACTATGTGCCTCTCTAAATTGTGTCATAACTTTCAATGCTTATGAATGCTTGATCCAGGAGCAGAAGTCCAGGAAGATGATTGGTTTGGCTGAGAGATGTGAAGGGCTGTATCACCTTGTGGTTGGTGCCAGAGAAGCTTTTGCCTCAAATTCCCAAGTTTCAGCATCATAGTATCTTCCCCAAGAAGCCTTATGGCATTTTCGACTAGGACATTTTTCAAATTCTAGATTACATATTGTTCATGAACAATTTCCTTTTGTTAATGTAGATGAAAATTATGCTTGTGATGTATGTCATTTTGCCAGACACAAGAGATTGTCTATTCAATTAAGTCCAAATAGAGCTTCAAAGCCTTATGAAGTAATACACTTTGACATTTGGGGTCCTATTTCAATTTCATCAGTAAATGGCCATAAATACTTCTTGACTGCCGATGATTTTAGCCGCTTTACAAGGATCCTTTTAATGAACTCAAAGGCTGAAACTAGGGAACATGTGTAGAAACTCATTTTGAACATTGAAAATCAATATGATACAAGAGTCAAAATAATCCGAACTGACAATGGACCAAAATTTCTAATGAGTCAATTTTATGCCTCCAAAGGTATTGTTCACTAAACAAGTTGTGTAGAGCCACCCCAACAAAATGGGAGAGTGGAGAGAAAGCTCCAACATGTGCTAAATGTAGGTAGAGCCCTTTTATACCAATCTAAACTACCTAAACAATATTGGTCCTATGCTGTGATGCATACCACCTACATTATTAATAGGGTCCCTACCCCAATTTTGATAAATAAATCCCCTCTTTCAGTTCTGTATGGAGAGGAACCAGATTTACACAGTCTCAAGTTCTTTGGCTCCCTATGCTATGCCTCTACTCTTCATTCTCATAGATCTAAACTTGAACCAAGAGGCAGAAAATGTATATTTCTGGGATAATGAGTTGGCACCAAAGGTGCTATCCTCCTTGATCTAAACAACAAGGAACTTTTTGTCTCAAGAGATGTAACATTTTATGAACATATCCTACCCTATCAGTCCTCACGACCCTTCTCCACTTGGCATTACCACTCAACCAGCAGCCAAGAGGCAGAGCATTGTCCAAATTCCAGCACAGAATCAGTGACAGAAACTCAGGATGCAGAAACTGAGCAGGAGACAGCAGCAGAACCAGTGAGAAAATCAACCAGGACAAGGCACCAACCAAACAAACTTGCAGACTATGTACGCAGCCTTTCCACTCACTCTGCTTCACCAATCTCTTCAGGTACACCTTATCCTATCACTTTTTTTCATTCTTTTTCAAAGTTGTCTCCTTCTCACAAACAATTCTTAGTTTCTTTAAGTCATGTCACTGAACCTCAAACCTATCAAGAGGCAAGCAAGCTTGATTGTTGGAAAGAAGCCATGAAGGCAGAGCTGGATGCTTTGGAAAGAAATGGAACATGGACCATAGTTGACCTACCTCCCAATATTAAACCAATTGGTGGCAAGTGGGTCTATAAAGTGAAGCATAGAGCAGATGGTACCATTGAGAGATTCAAGGCAAGGTTGGTGGCAACAGGCTATAATCAAATAGAAGGATTGGATTTTTTTTGACACATTCTCTCCTGTGGCTAAACTCACCACCGTGAGAGTTCTCTTGGTATTAGCCTCCATCCATGGTTGGCATCTACATCAACAAGATGTCAACAATGCCTTTTTACATGGAGAACTAAAGGAAGATGTTTATATGACCATTCCTCATGGTGTCACTACCTCCAACCCAAATCAAGTCTGCAAATTGCTCAAATCACTATATGGTTTGAAGCAGGCTAGTCGAAAGTGGTATGAGAAGCTCACTTCACTCCTCTTAGAGCATGGATACTGTCAATCAGCCTCAGATTACTCACTATTCACTTGCAGCAAGAAGGATGAGTTTACTGCCCTGCTTGTATATGTTGATGATGTTATACTGGCAGGAAATTCCTTGGCAGAATTTAACAGAATTAAGAAAATCCTTGATTCATCTTTTAAGATCAAGGACTTGGGAACCCTCAAGTATTTCCTTGGCCTGGAGGTGGCACAATCACAGCAGGGAATTTCAATTTGCCAAAGGAAATATTGCCTAGATCTCCTCCATGAGTTAGGATTGCTTGGCTCTAAACCTGTTGCAACTCCTCTAGATGCATCTGTCAAGTTACATCAGGATTCAGGTAGAGCATATGATGATGTTGTTGGATATAGAAGGCTTATAGGAAAACTTCTATACCTGACCACAACCCGACCAGATATTGCATTTGCCACACAACAATTGAGCCAATTCCTTAGCTCTCCCACTGTGACTCACTGCAACATGGCTCGCAGGATCAAAAGATATCTTAAAGGGAGTCCAGGGAGAGGTTTATTCTTTCCTAGAAGCTCTCCTCTGCAGCTGTTTGGATTCTCTGATGCAGATTGGGCAGGGTGTGTGGATTCAAGAAGGTCTATCTCAGGCTATTGCTTCTTCCTTGGATCCTCTTTGATTTCTTGGAAGGCAAAGAAGAAACAAACAGTGTCAAGATCTTCTTCTGAGGCTGAATACAGAGCATTATCCACTGCATGCTATGAATTACAGTGGCTTCTATACCTTCTTGCTGATTTGAGTGTCAAATGTTATAGACCACCAGTTCTTTATTATGACAACCAGAGTGCAATGCACATAGCCGCAAATCCTGTTTTCCATGAGAGAACAAAGCACTTGGAAATTGATTGCCATTTTGTGAGGGAGAAAGTGCAGAATGGAACACTAAGGTTGCTACCAATTTCATCCAAAGCACAGCTAGCAGACTTCTTTACCAAAGCCTTGCCACCAAGTTCATTTCTTCCTTTTATTTCCAAGCTGGGCTTGTTGGACATTTACCAAGCTCCAGCTTGCGAGGGGGTGTTGAAGACTGATAATGAAGTTGGCCCATTAGGCCCAATTGAGATTGAGAATGTTCTAGAAGCTCATCACACGGATGACTCCATCACAGCAGAGAGTGAGTCCAAAATGGTCACCAAGTCACACCTTAGGAGCTGCAAATTAGTTATTCTGTTTAAAGGGAATTTTCTGATGTAATAAGGCACATTTTTGTGCTTCCATACACCACACGGTTAGCATATATAGTGCACTATTGTATTGGGAAAACTCAGTTGATTGAATATAGAATTCATCACTCACATTTCCTTTTATACACTTTCTTTCTTATGACCTATAAACTAAACCTACCTTCCAAGGAACCATGTTTTCTAGTTGCTAATACATATCAAAATGTCCAGACCTGTGTGTTCAAGAGGCCAACAATCTTTCCAAGGCCACTGATTTTTAGTATGGCAATCGTCAGTATTTATGCTATAGTTGTAGCATTGTTCAAGGTACAAATTTCTAATTTCTTAAAAGAAGAATTTGTGTTTTTAACATCAAAATTCTGGTTAGATATGTACATTTGATCAAAAATATTTTGTTGGATTTTATATAGGATATACCTGACATGGAAGGAGATGAAAAATTTGGTATCCAATCTGTGTCGTTACGTCTGGGTCCGAAACGAGTATGTTCCTATCATTCGATATATAGCTCAATAGTTGTACTCTGATATACTCATGATTGTATCTAATTAATCTTTGCTAGGTATTTTGGATTTGTGTTTCACTTCTTGAAATGGCTTATGGAATCACCATTTTGGTGGGAGCAACATCTCCTATCCTCTGGAGCAAAATTATCACGGTAATGTGTCATTTATGTGTATAGGTTACGATTATGTGTGTTCATTATCCATATCCTCTTTTAGTAACCATAATTTTGGTGCCAAGGTATAGGAGTGTGATTTTAATTAACATATTTTGTGAAATAGTGAATGAAAATTGATCTAGGGGCTTAGTTGGGTGAGCTTTAAAAAAAAATACTTTTATGATATAGAAGCAGAAGCAGAAGCCTTTTTGTGTTTGGATGAACTTTAAAAAATAAGCTTTTATGAAATTTGTTGCAGGGATATAATTGTCCAAAAAAATATAATCCATAATCACTATCTCTCTTCTAGTGCATCTGCTTTTTTTAGAAGTTAGAAAGTGTAGCTTCTAAAAAAAATACAAAAATGTGTTTTTTTCACTGCTTTTTCTTTTTTTTCAAAAGTTCATCCAAACACTCATATTTTTCGTAGAAGCCCTTTTATTTTAAAAATAAGTGTTTTTTCTAAAAAAAGTAAGCTCATCCAAACGAGCTTTTATCCTATATAATATGTCTGTATTAGGAAATGTGTTCCTATGAAAGCAATATCGAGTAACATTAGATTGTCGTGACTTTATATTGTAGGCTCATGATATTAGGGTCAAAGGTAAAATGATATCAAGTAAATACCAACTTGTTCGATCATTTCTCCAGTGTTTGAAATTTATTCTCACATTCAATGTTGTTACAGGTTCTGGGACATGCCGTTCTTGCTTCAATGCTCTGGTATCATGCCAAATCTGTAGATCTAACGAGCAATGTTGTCTTAAAATCGTTCTATATGTTTATTTGGAAGGTAATCACCTTATAAACTAATTATCATTAAAAAATTTGAATTGGAAGGTTAATATGCATTTTCCTTAAAAATGAACGTTATACAATAAAATAATTATTCAAAAGAAATAATTATCAAATTACTTTTCCTTTGTGTTGAGAAGTAACAATTTGTTTCTAATTTCTAATGACTTCAAATGGACAATATTGGAGAACATTAGCTAAACCATGAAAATCATTTTGAAAAGAAATATTCCTATCTAGAATTATAATGTCATTATAATTTACAAAACATGTCATTTGTAACGCTCGGCTGCTTTACGGACTAGCGATTATCCCCACAAACCTACACGAGCCTTTTCAATGTGCTTTGTCATCAGTCACAAGCTTCCTAGGAAAACTTTCCCAGAGGTCACCCATCCCATAATTGCTCCAAGTCAAGCACACTTAACTTTGGAGTTCTTAAGTGATGGCCTCCCGAAAATAAGATGTATCTTGTTATTATGAGTAGTACCAATCAATTCTTTTAAGGTTCTCTCAAATGTGGAACTGGTTCATTAATGTGTCCCTCCGCCTAGAAGCCTGTCAGGATTCGCTCCTTGTCTGTGCTTCCTCTCACACCAGCGACCACTCCCCGCCCTTGTCGGCATTAGGTGTCACATGCCCGCCAGCTTCCCATGGTTTGTCCTCGAACCACATCGTACTGGAAGAGGTCCCGTTCTGATACCATTTGTAACCTCCCAGGCAGCTTTGTGGATTGACGGCTGTCTCCACAAACCAGTACGAGTCTTTTCAGCGTGCTTTGTCCTCACTCACACGCTTTCTAATAAAACTTTCCCAGGAGGTCTCACATCCCAGAATTGCTTTATGTCAAGCATGCTTAACTTTGGAGTTCTTAAGTAATGAGCTCCCAAAAAGAAGACGTATCTTGTTAATGTAGGTAGTTCCAATCAATTCTTATAAGTTTCCCTCAACTGCACAGTCCAAAATACCAGCACAACCTCAGGATCCCTCAACTGTACAATTTCATACTTGTACAGTCTCCGGTTCCCTCTCATTCGAATGTGGAACTGGTTCAATCATGTGTCCCTCCGCCTAGAAGCCTGTCAGGAGTCGTTCCTTGTCTGTGCTTCCCTTCGCAGCGATGACCACTCCCTGTCATCGTCGGTCCCGGGTGTTACACCATTCTTCTCGCAAGCATGTTTATATTTTTTATTTGTTGCAATATTGTTGGAAGGGATGAACTCTGTTCCTTTACAACAACCTCCACTTCTTAGGAATAAACCTACAGCTAGCCAAATATCTTCTAGACAAAATTTTGGGAATTACTACCTG
This sequence comes from Echinosophora koreensis, assembly GCA_035048595.1. NCBI lineage: Eukaryota > Viridiplantae > Streptophyta > Magnoliopsida > Fabales > Fabaceae > Echinosophora > Echinosophora koreensis. Next base: position 8,100,099 of record JAPCYP010000004.1, read on the forward strand.
AAAGAAAATTATTTTGTTGTTCTTTAATTTGTATTTTGATATTTAAAAGTAAAAGAAAAGCCTACGCTTACACAATTATTGATATATTTTATTCTTATGAAAAAAATCAACATTATCCAATGCTAGTGTTAAGCATACTTGGACATGAATGATTGTCAGTTGATCATGTTATTGATTGCAGTTTTCTTAATGCAGCTTCATACGGCAGAGTACTTCCTCATACCTTTGTTTAGATGAGGATGAGGTTGCATTGCTGACTTAAGAAGTGGTGCTGCTTGCCAATTTGTCTCATGTCAGCCTTATGTCTATACTACTAGTTTAATTCGATAAATATTCAATAAAAATTTATTTGTGTAATGATCGAGTTTGGATATTTATTAGTTTCTGTCTTTAGTTTGGCGTTGTCTCCACCGTAGGGACCCACGATAAAGAATAGGAGGACTTGTCTCATCAAAATTTATAATTTGGGAAATCCAATTATTTAAGAAAGCTGATTTATAAAACGAGATTGAGTTTGAGAGTCAGTTACAACCAGAGAAGATGCTAACACCTAATATTGTCCGTTCTAAAAATGGTAGCTCAAGTTAATTGTGTAAATGTTTAAAAGCTTTGAAAATATTTATTTTACCACATTTTTAAAACTATAAAATAAAAAAGGAGGAATATATAAAATCTTTACTTGATTGAATGATTAATTCCGCTTATACGTATATCTCATTGCGATGGGAAATTCAAAGCCTTGTAGCTCTTAAAAAATGCTTGATTGTTTGATTTATTTTAATTTTTTTGAATGATTATTTGAAAAGCTTTTTTAAATTTAAAACAAGGAATTGAAAGAAAAAAGGGTTTTTCATTTTATATATTTTTTTAGTTTTAAAAAATAAATTAAGAAAAATATATATATATATTTTTTTTAAAAAGAGGATTTTTTGTTTTTTACTTTTTTAGGCTGACTATTCATAATCATAAGATCCAAAAATAACTTTCACCCAAATCTATAAAATCCAAATTAAAAAGAAGGAAAAGACGAAGACATCCTCATCCCAAATCACAAAACCTTTATGGAAAAAAAAAATCAGGCCTAACAAAAAAGGCCCAAAATGATTTTCCTAGATACAGATTGCCGTTTTTGTATTTTTATGCTTTGGCCTAACTAACAAAGGTGCGTCTAGGGCTCCAACGCAATTTTCATCTCATGACCCACATGTTTGGCAACCTACAGAAACGTGATTTGCTAGCGCCAAAATTGCTTAGGAAGCGAAGCTACACAGAGTAGCTTCTGGATCATGGAAACTTGATTCTGAATCAAAGTGAGAGATATATTCTCTTTTTTCCCTTCTATGGAGCTGAACAAAATCTTTATTGTACTGATCTGTATGATGAGTGATGGAGCAGCTATGGGAGGTAGGCCACAGAGCAAAGCACTGGCATCGCAAGAAGATTAGGATTTGGTTGGAAAGCTGGGACGCAAATCTTCGTTAGTAAACAGCCAGGTTAAGGGAGTATAACGGTGTGGCGGTGCGGCATTGTTGTCGATGCCCTAATGTTTGCAAGCATTTGGACCCGGCCCAATTATAATGTGCATGTGTCCTCCATGCTACATATATAAAAATAAATTTTTTAATTTCGGTATTATTGAGTATGTGAGATTTCAGTCTATCAAATTATTATTTTTTTTGAAGAGTTTTGATCCTACTTTTTTAATGGTTTCAACTTTTATCACATATTCCTTAAAAAAAAAAAAAAACTTGTATCACATATTCGATTATTATAGACTCCCCTCTCCTTCTCATTTGCTCTTGCGTTAAATTTGATGGAACTATACTGTTAAAAAAAATATTTATCTTAACCTATTTATTTGAATTGTTAACTAATATATATAAATGAAAATAAAATCTACTTGAGTTTTATATATATATATATATATATATATATATATATATATATATATATATCGAGGTCCTTTTTAGTAATTATACATCCAAAAACAATTTTGATCTAAACTATCCAAACAACATGAATTGATGAAAATCACTTTTCCCATGGATGCGTCCAAACATAAATCACTTCACACTCAACTCACTTTTAACCAAAATCAATTCTACAGAATCACTTTCATCCAAAATCACGTTTATCACACGCTCATCCAAACACACACTAAGTCTAAGAGATTTTCTTTTGCATTTTTAACAGAAGCTACAAATAAATCAACACACATAAAACGGATCGATAAGTACCCGTGCAAATACTTGCCAGTTACCAACAAATGTGTATTTCAACTGAGTCGATATTGTAAGGTGTAACACCCGGTTTTTCACTGTTTACTGTTTTTATATCGGTAAAATAAACAAAAAATGTTTATATTTTTTTATTTTAAACTTAGAAAATGATTTTGGATAAACCAATATCATATCCATACTCTATTTTACCGTAGAGAGTTACGATTAAATTTTGGGTCGAAAATTCAGACGAAACCCAGTCTGCATTTTAATGACAGTAAGAATTTTACTGCTCAAATGACCTAATAATGACTCGTGAACGAAATGGTTAGGTTTTATATTGAATTTCCAATGACTTAGGGAATTTTGAAATTTTTCACTTAAAAGTGAAATATTATATATTATTCGGGCGTTATATTAAATCGGACAAACAACGAAGCTGAATACGGGATATCCGGGACCCGTTAACGGATAAAGGCCTTGTCATTTCATGGTGACTCATAAGAGATGAGTCATGAGGATGACTCACTAGAGTAATGATGATCTTTTTTGAATTTACTATTATGTCCTTATTGTTTGGTTTAATCACAAAAATGTCATTGTACAAGATTACCATTTTGTCCCCAGAATTTTATGCCTTGGACCATTTTCTCCCTCAAATCCCACGGTCCAAACACCCTCAATGAGCCCATCTTCATTTCTATAAAAGGCAATCTTCATCTTCTTCATGAAGCTTTGTCATTTTGCCATTAAAACTCTTAAGTTATATAAGCTTGATTTGTGAAGGAAGTGTTGGATTCCTTGCCCATTTCTTAATTCCAAGAGGTATACCATACTCTTCTCCCTTTATTAGCATCATGTTCTTCAATTAGTTTTGTATTTTGAAGTCTTTATCAATATGATGCATTTTAGGGTTTCTAGTTTCAAAAATTCATAGAAAATCATAGGAAAATCCAATGAGCATGAAACCAATTGCTATGATCCTATTATCATCTCTATATTTTAGATCTATGAGCTTGCATCAAAAAAAAATTTCTAGCCCTTGGAACCCAACAAGGCCGAACCCTAGCTTTTGGTGTCGGGGAGGGGGGGGATTTTGTTTATTTTTCTTAATTAGTCTTACATGATTCAATCTTATAGTTGTATATGTATTGAATCTATGTTGATTGGATCAAATGAAAGTCTCTAAGCCATTTTATTGGTCATGGCCGAATTTCATTTAGTGAGGGATTTGAATAATTGATTTCAATCTTTGTAATATGAGTGTTGATTTAGGGTTTTAAGTGATTGAGAATCACTAATCCAAAAGTTTAGGAATTCTAGAATTTTTTTGTCCTAAAAAAACAGCCCTAGGCCGAAACCAACCAGTAGGCAATTAGGTGTTTTTAAGTTATTTGTTTGTTGATTTGTTGTTATGTTTGATGAAGGATAAGCTAGGTTATCAAGTACGCGTATTACCGACACTTGGATCACAGCAAATCGTATATCGGAGAAATATTGTTTACAGGTAAGGGGATTACCTGAGGGGTTTTTCTGGTAGCCATATGTAATTGTTTGTTGTCTGTATTAATTATTGGGTGTATGTAATTCTTACGTAGTTAGCATTATTTGCTTAATAATTATCTGCTGTAAATTATTTAATTATCTGCATTTAATTATTGTTATATTTTGTGTCATGTCTTTAATTTCTAATTGCTATATTATTGACATGAGATTATTGTTGATGTGGATTGTGGATTGGAAAGCCTGACAGTGGTCAGAGCTTAATTAAATACGAGGCTAAAAGCATTTAAAAGCTTTTTTTTTTATGAAATAATGAGTTTAATTTAGTGGAAATAGTAATATAATATTACTTAACTAATTATTGGATGAAAAATGGGAAATAGTGAAAAATATTGTTATTTTAATGATTTAACGGCGAACGAGAGTTCTAAGAGTCATAGTGAGGACGTAACCGTGAAAATATCTTAGCACTGCTAATTTTCACATAAGGAATTTCTTAATATTAGAAAATGGTGATTTAAGAAAATAATTTTCAAAAATGATTTTATTACAGTGTTGGAAAAATTATTTTACTAGAAAAGTCTTGTTTTGGACTTAAAACGTTTTAAAAACGCCAAAAGACGGACAATTCCGTCAATATTTACAAAAGTATTCTTAAAAAGGGTAATATTGAGTAACACCGAGAATTTGTCTAAAACGATGCTTCCAAGTTCAAAGTATTGATTTTTGAACGAAAATGAGTTTAAGAGATTTTGACGATTTTACAAAACGAATTTCCAACATAAAAGGATTTTCTGTAAACAATGGTGGTATTTCTGTCAACTTGGATAAGTTGAGGAATCTTGGGTTTTGTTTTGTGTTTCACAGAACGAAAATAGTTTAAAGTTGAAAACGAACCTAGATACCGAGACGTCGGGTCTAGTGTTCTATGATATGGGCTCGGGGTCCGAAAGGTGAAGTTATGAACTAGATGTCCTATAAAACGGGTAATGGTTTTGGGCACTAAAAACGTATCTACGACTGGTACATCGGTCTAGATTTCATGATTGGCACACTTTTGACTTGGAGTCAGTTATTTTTGGAATGAGGTATTAAACTTGAAAGTTTAAGATGGTGATTTGGTCGTGAGACTTTTAGCTCCGACATAGAAAGATTGAACACAAAGAAAACTACGAGAACAAAATGTTTTACATGCATCTTTTGGGGCAGACGTGCCTTTGCATAGGACTTGAATGCTTGATAGCAAGCATTCATGACGTTTGCATCACTGTGCCTTGATAGATATATGACCACGAAACCATATACTATGAATAGTACTCATTGTGCCTCGTTTTGGACAGTGATATGGTTAATTTGAAATCTGCCTTATCTGGCAACAATTCTGCCTTATTGGCATTGATTCTGCCTTATTCGACAATGAGAGCCTGATCAGCTCATTTATTTGTTGGTTAGAGCTCCGGAAATTAGGTATCAAAGTTAACTGATGAGTATTAAAGTGCCACGGTTTTTAAAATGGTTACGATTGTCGAGTCTGAAACCCATTGATAAATATATTGTTTATCTTTGAATATTCATGTTAAATGGTATTTGAGAGTCGTGCATGTGGTTATCGTTTTAAAATCCATATATTGGTTCCCACCCTTGGATGTTTTATTGTTGGTCTCTTTTCTGTATGGCGTACATTCCTATCTGAGTATAGATGGATCCGGCGATGCCACTGGCACACACGGGAGTTCGTTCCCTCCGTTTTGAGGGCACGGAGAACATCAGTGCGTGGGTTATTAACCCTAAAGCCCACAGTGCGACGTATACCGGGGGTATACATACCGTAGAGGGCACTATAGCTACTGGACCACAGCGTGAGCTTCGGACTGTAAATACCATAGAGGTATCCTTACCTTCGATGTGGTTCCTACTGCAACACCTGGTCGATCATGAGGAGATTGAAGTACAGCCGTTAGCTGAGGTAGTACCGGCATCACCTCCAGGGGGATGGTTATAGATCCGGAAGAGGATCCAGAGGAGTTCGCTGAGGATGTGCCCGAGTACATTCCTCTTGATGACGATGACGATTCACCAGACGAGGGGGTAGTCGCGTCTTCATCCGATACTTCTGCGGGGAGTAGGATTGACCACCATGGTCTTCCCAATGGGTATCACTAGCTATTGACCAGCTGTATGTAGATTCCATTTTTGGGGTAGTGTCTTCGTTAGTCTATCTGTGGCTACAGAGAGCCATGTTTTGTTTTATGGTCATAGACAATTCGCTACGTGTCTAACACCCCCCTTGGGCGTTACATATTTAACTCTTAACTCGTCGCAGAACTTAAATAAAAATAATTCTTCTGGTTTTGCTTTTGGAAAAATAATTTACTTTAGGTCAGAAAACTTGGGTGTAAAAAATTTTCTTTCCGAAATACTTTGGAAAAGTGATACACACGTCACAAAAGTAAAATCTTAAGCTGATCACTCTGCAATTTAGAAAGCACACTTGAATAAAGATCTTACAAAAATTTCGACAGAGTCTCCTCTATAATTCCAACATCCCAAACAGAACACCTGCTGAAAATTTATATTTTCATCCAAAAGAAAGGCTCTCCGAGCCTTAAATATACATACTTATCAGTAATTAACGTCGTCTTAAAAACCTAAGCTGGTCATTTCTAAACGATATTCGTAAACATAACAGTAATCCAATAAAAGACTCTCAGGGCCATAAAACAGATAAATATGAAACTTCTCCAGAACTAAACTTGACTCGATAGACTAAGCTGGTCGTACTATGAGACTCTTACTGGAAAAGACCTCCATGGTCATTCCAGTTACTTAACCTTCTTTAAAAGTCGAGACTAATCCCTCCGATTTGGGATAGAGAACACATCAGCATCATCTGCAGTCACGTACCAAAGTACGCACAAGACCACACAAATATATTGCAAAGGTGAGTTACCAATATATGAGTTTAAAAATAGTAGTCATATAGTTAACATATAAACAGCATTAAGTATATCAAGGTAATAGCCTAGGAAAACATAACAATGTTCATCCTATAAGGTTGTTTTGATTAGAGATTTTTATTGTGAATTCGCAGTTAACACTTCAATATCAACTTTCTAACTCAATCTCCGGAGACCCTAACTTCCCTTCCTCGAGTATGATAGGCCGCAATAATTCCTATAACACAATTGTTTCGAATTGGGTGGCCTCTCCACTGGGTCCTTTCCCCAATTATTCTAGGATTTCGCGTATCACCTAAATAAGATTTGATAGTCCCCTATTGATTACATTTCGTGCAGGGTAGCCGATTTCCACGACAAGAGGTTGCAAAGCCCCAAGCATTTCATGGAGTTCGAGCCCGAAAGTCCCTAAAGACCCAAAAGCCCAAGAATATGCCTTTGGTCCGTAACTATCAAATTTGCCAGACCACCCTATGTGAAAGCTATAACTCGATAAACAACAGCACGTCTGCCAGATCATCTTTCAGATATTAGATTTTTAATATCAATTTGAGTTTTAAACTCTCGCTAAAGATTTTTCAAAATCTTTTATCAACAGACACTAGTCCGACATCTCGGAATTCTAGATCCTTAACAGGAGGAAGGCTAGTCCGACTTCACTGTAATCAGAATCTAGTCTGAAACCTCAGCACAAAAATCTAGTCCTTTTCTCTTTCCTTTCCACTTTCCAAAGAAAGCCAAAAATCACTTTTCAAATTTTCTGTGTTCATACACTTTTTATAAAATGAAGTTTTCCATTCATAAGCCATGACTAATGTCGTGCTTCAACCAGTCTCAATAAAACACAATAACATAGACAATATATTCCTCAGAACCATATATATATAACCTCAATAACTCAACATCATATATATATATATATATATACCACATGGCTCCGAATTTGGTTGGTGATACTATCATCAAACATTCCGAAAATCAGGTGGAAACTCTTCGAGAAGATGTTAGGAATCAAGCTAATCAAGTCAGCAATGATGAGGAGAGCTTTGGTGAGGGGAATCTTGATGTTGCTGATGGCAATATGGATAAGGAGGTCAGCCATGATGAAAACCTTGATCATGGTAATCAGGATATTGGCAACAAGCATAATGAAGTCAATTTTGTTGGAACTCAGAATCAGGTCTTTGTGGAATCTGTTCAGGCTCAAATAGTTGAGAATAATTTTATAACTCTTCCTAATAATGTTCCTTATGTGGTAAAGATTATTTCTAATTCTGACAGATTGATTCATGCTGCTACCCCGGACCAAGGAATTCAAACTGATATCTTGGTGGAGAACACTCAAACTCCTGTTCATAATCAATACTCAATGGATCATGTTTCTGACTCTATCCAAAACTCTAGCAATGAAACAGCTAATAGTTCACATAGGTCTGTCAGTGATCACCTTGTGAATCTTGGCTCTGGCAATGGAATACAACACTCTCCTATTAGTAGAATTGTTAACCACAATGTAACTCATGATATGCGTATTATTGGAAAACATTGGGCTGATGATACTGATGATGAGATTGAAGCTGAATCTCCAAATGCTGATCCCTTTGAAGAGGCTGCTGCTAGCAAGTATTTGTTGACAAAGCCTGTGCCTAACAATCAGGTTCCTGAAGATGAGTTCACTCCAGCCTTGTCTAGATCCCAAAAGAAAAAGCTCAGAAGGAAGGCAAATCAGAATCTTAAGACTGGTAAGCATAATGCCCGAGATAGGGCAGGTCCTAAAAACTTTGCATGATGAAAGTTCTTTTCTGGAATGCTAGAGGCCTAGGTAATAATGAAACTAGGCTTGTGTTGAAAAATTTATGTTTTGCTCATAATCCTGACTTTCTGTTTTTAGTTGAGCCTTGGATTGCCTTAGATCAATTTCCTTCTTCTTTTTGGAGGAATTTGCATCTTAAACCTTTTTTGGTTAATGACAGAGGTGGCTTGCTTCCCAATCTTTGGGGAGTTTGCAAAAATTCTCTCGATCCAATGATAATTGCAAATTCTCCACAGCATTTGTCTACTTCAGTGCAGTGGGAAAATAACACAGTTTACATCTCTGCAATTTATGCAAGTACTTCTTACATTGTAAGAAGGAACTTATGGATGGAATTGGCTAAGCTGCAGGAGGACTTTCCTGGTCCTTGGTGTTATATTGGTGATTTTAATTCCATCCTTGGTGCTCATGAGATGAGGGGTGGTAATAGTCCTAATCAGCTTTCTTGCAATGAGTTCAAAGCTTAGAGTGAAAGTTGTTCTCTAACTCACCTTATTACTAGGGGTCTGAGTTTACTTGGTTTAGAAGAAGGCAGAATGGCAATCACTCTGAGAGGAGATTGGACAGATCAGTTGTCAATGATGCTTGGCTTTCCTTTTGGACTTCATCCTCTTGCTGCACTTTGATGAGAAGTCAATCAGATCATCATCCTTTACTTTTATCTGTCAATAGAGGAGTTAAAAACTTTGCTTCTCAGTTTAAGTTTCAGCAGATGTGACTGGATCATCCTGATTGTAGAAAGGTTGTCTCGGAAGCTTGGAACAAGCACTTTGTGGGTTGTCCTATGTCCATTATGTCAAATTTAAAGCTTGAAACATGATCTTAGAATTTGGAATAGGGACAGCTTTGGTGATGTGCATACCAATGTTAAGCAGGCTATTGCTGATGTGGACAGAGTAAAAGAAGCTATCTCAACCAGTGGAATTTCTGATGACCTTTTGATTGAAGAACAGAATGCTCAAAACTCTCTACAGCAAGCATTGCTTTTTGAGGAGTCTTTTTGGAAAGTTCTTTTGGTGATAGAAACACAGCTTATTTCCACAAAATAGCCAGAATTAGATTTGCCTCCAAAAGAATGACTTTGCTTAAGGATGGTGATCAGGTTTTGGACACTACAGATGCCATAGAACAGCATGCTTTGAATTTTTATAAGTCTCTTTATGCCACAGATAACAATTGCTCCTCCAATGCTAAAGTTATTCCTTCCTTGGTGACTATCCAGGATAACTTAATGCTTTCCAATTTACCTTCTCTTGAAGAAATTAAAGGTGCTGTTTTTTCAATGTGTGGTAGCAGTGCTCCTGGCCCTGATGGCTTTGGAGGTTGCTTCTACCAAAAGTTCTGGGACATTGTTGGCAATGATCTTTGCAATTCTGTCATTCAATTTTGTACATCTAGTTGGATTTTGCCAAATATGAACTCTAACTTGGTGGTTCTCTTGACAAAGCATCCTTCTGCTGACAGAATTGATCAATTTAGGCCTATTGCCTTGGCAAACTTCCAATTCAAAGTTATCACTAAGATCATGGCTGATAGGCTTGGTACAGTTGCTTCTAGGATTATTTCCAATCAGCAGAGAGGTTTTATTAAAGGGAGAAGTATTGCTCACTGTGTTTGCACAGCTTCTGAAGTTGTTAACATGATGGATCAAAAATCTTATGGTGGTAATGTGGCTCTTAAATTTGATGTTAAGAAAGCTTTTGACACAATGGATTGGTCTTTCTTACTTCAGGTTTTGTCCTCTTTTGGTTTTGATGCTACCTTTTGCAATTGGATTCAGGCAATACTGCAATCTGCAAAGCTGTCTTTGTCCATAAATGGCAAGCCAGCTGGCTTTTTCCCTTGCAAGAGAGGTGTCTGGCAAGGTGATCCTTTGTCACCTTTGCTCTTTTGTCTTGCTGAAGATGCTCTCAGTAGGGGGATCACTCACCTAGACAATGATGGTTTGATTGATTTGGTTTCAGGCCCTAGGGGCCATGCCCCTCCTTCTCACATTTTTTATGTTGATGACTTGTTGGTGTTCTGCAAAGGGAATAAGAAAACTCTGCAGAATTTAATGTCTCTTTTTAACCTCTATGGCCAAGCTTCTGGTCAGTTTCTTAGTTATGAGAAGTGCAAGTTCTATGCTCCAAGGCTTTCTCCAGCTAGATGTACTGCTATCTCTTCTATCATTGGCTTCTCATATGGTCAATTACCCTTTACCTATCTTGGAGTCCCTATTTTTAAAGGGAAACCAAAGAAGATTTACTTTCAAGGCATAGCTGACAGAATTATTAATAAACTTGCTTCTTGGAAGGGGAGTCTGCTTTCCATTATGGGTAGGGTTCAGCTGGTTCAATCTATCATTCATGGCATGGTCCTGTACTCTTTCCAGATCTATGCTTGGCCTTCAAATTTGATCAAGCATTTAGATAAGTTCATTAGGAACTTCATTTGGTCTGGAGACACTCTAAAGAGGAAAGTAGTTACTGTTAAATGGTCTACTGTTTGTTCTCCCAATGCTGAGGGTGGTCTTGGTTTGAGAAGTTTGAGATCTATAAACAATGCAGCTATGTTAAAATTGGCCTGGGATCTGTTTGCATCAGACAAAGAATGGGCCAGATTAGTCAAGGCAAGGTTTCTTAGATATAAGCATCCAATTGGTTATTATGCCAAATCATCTTTATGGCCTGGAATTCGAGCTAACATTCAGACTGTCCTCAGTAACAGCTCTTGGCTGATTGGTAATGGCAAGTTCATCAACTTTTGGACTGACAAATGGCTTGATGCAGCCTTGGTTGATCTGCTGAATATTCCTTCACATCTTCACAAGCATTTGATATCTACAGTAGCTGACTTTTTACAAGGAGAGTCTTGGATCATTCCAGCTTCTGTTTCTGCCAGGTTCCCTGAGATTCACAACCTTCTTTCTCATATCTTTATGCCTAGAAACCAGATTGCTGATCAGCTTATCTGGACTAGTTCAGATTCGGGTGTTCTGATTTTCAAAGAGGCTTACCAATTCCAAAATCCTCCTAAGCCTCAAATTGCTTGGTGTAAATTGATTTGGAGCAACTCCATCCCTCCATCTAGGTCCTTTCTGCTCTGGAGAGTCATGCATAATAGGCTTTCGACTGATGATAATCTCAGAAAGAGTGGCTGCACTATAGTCTCCTGCTGCAGTAATTGTGTTCAATCAGAAGAATCCTCTTATCATCTGTTTTTAGAGTGCTCTTTTGCTAAGAAGCTGTGGTCTTGGTTTGCTTCTATTCTGGGCAGAGCTCTTGACACAACCACTTTTAGCTCTCTCATATCAGTTTGTGATAAAGGGTATAGTCCTCAGGTAAAGCAAGTTGTTCTTGCTGGCATTATCAACATTCTCTGGCAGATTTGGAACAGGAGAAACAAAGTCAGGTTTGACAACCAACTCATATCCCTGCATTCGGTTATTCAATCTATTAAGGCTGACACTGCTTTGACTGGTAATTACACTAATGAGCATATGTTCTCCTCCATTGAAGAATTTTTCATTCTAAAATCCCTTGACATTGATTGTCATCCAAGTAAAGCTCCTAACATCATTGAAGTAAGGTGGAATCCTCCTAATTGTGGTTGGATTAAGTGCAACATTGATGGTTCTGCAAAGGGTAACCCTGGCTATGCTGCAGCTGGTGGTATTTTTAGGGATAGCAATTCTGCTGTGCCTCTTATCTTGGTTTGGCCAACTCTCTGTTTGCTGAGCTATCTTCTGCAATGATTGCCATTGAGATTGCTTTTGATAGAGGTTGGCACTCTATTTGGTTAGAATGCGATTCTATATTAGTTGTCAAAGCATTTTCTTCTATTAAGGTGGTTCCTTGGAAGCTTAGAGCTAGGTGGTCGTATTGTCTCAGCATTACCAATACCATGAGATTCACTGTCTCTCATATCTTTAGAGAAGGAAACTCTTGTACTGATGGTCTGGCCAATTTTGGGACTGTTTCAAAATGTTTCTCCTGGTGGGATCTAGTTCCTAATTTTGTTAGTGCTGGCTTTTATCATGATAGATGTAGCCTCCCTAATTATAGATTTAGATAATTTATTCTTTTTCCCTTCTTTCCTTGGGTCACGTCTATGCCCCCCCATTCTTTTGTATTTTTCTTTTCTCTTTTTTAATAAAATGGGCACTCTTTTTCCTTCATGATGCTTTTTCCCTAAGGAGGGTTTTGCATCATAAGGTTTTAATGAGGCCCCTTTGCTTTTAAAAAAAGAAAAAAAAGAAAAATCAACTTAAATTCAACATATTATAAATTATCACAAGCAGTTCATATTATTAAGTATATGACTACTAGGAACTCCTTAGTCTTACTCCCTTTACATAACAATATCCTCTCCTTGGTGCTCTAAAAATTTGTTTTTCCTTCTCAATGATATCCCGGTCCCTTTGACGTTTCACAACATACACAGGCAATTCCACGACAGCTCCAAAAAGAGAAAGCTGCTATCCCAAGCAAGCGTAAAAGTAACTACTAATATAGGGAGAGCGTCCAAGCACATACAACAAAATCAAATAATATAACCATCAATTTCCTTCCTCAAAACATAAAATCAAGGAGGCCATATATTTAATTTTACAAAACATAATTGATTTCCCATAAAATCAAATTTGGTAAAAAGGGCTTTTCACAAAAATCGTGAAAAATCATGAAATTTAATTTATAAATCATTAATTGAAAGTCCTAATTGCACTAATTCATAGTTAATTTCATAAAACAGAGCCAATTTCAATAAGTCAGATTTGGGGTTTAGGGTTCCTAAACAAGATTTGGGGAAAACTCATTCTAATCAAATAACAATGGAATTGGCTTAGAGAAACATAAATTCATAGTCTCAATAGCATAAAACAACATTCAATTTCAAGATTATAATCTGAAATCAAAGGGTTAGGGTTAGGGTTTCAAAATCAAATTTGGGGGTTTTGAATCTAAGGCACAAGAGAGGTTTTTGACTCACCCAAGGAAGAAGAAGATGTCATGGTGGTGCTAGGGTGGTGAGCGGAGGCAGTGGCAGTTCCGGCAAGGTGGGGTGCGCGGTTTCTGATCAGAGGAAAAGGGTTATGGATCACACACCAAAGGGAAGAGAATGAACAAACAGAACTAACCGGAAAACTTACCACGACGACGAGTTGTAGGTGGCGATGGCGCTTCGCCGACGACTGGACGGCGGCTGGATGCGAAGCTTCGTTCCTGTGGTGGTGACGAGATGCACAGCGAGAAGCACGAACCAGACGCGTGTGGGCTCGAGGCATGACGGTCTCCTCACATTGGCGGGCGGCCAGCGGCAGTCATAGGGGCGGCGCACGCGGCTGGTGCAAGAAAGGAAGGAGAAGGAAGATGAAGTGAAGAGGAAGGAAGGAGATGTGAAGAAGGAAAGGAAATCTGTTGAAAAAAAAAGGGGTATCGGGTTTTCAATAGAAATAGGGAGAGAGAAAAATCAGATTTTTGTATTATTGGGTACAAAATGAGTGATAAGTTTTGAACCTAAAAATAAACACGTTTTTAGCTTTTTGAATCTAAAAATAAAGGGTGACAAATATATACTTTCAAAATTTGAAATAACGTAGAGATTGATAGTTGAATTAATCAACTAAGAAAATCCACGGTCCAACATTTAATCTCTGATTAATGTCAAACCAATTTATTTTCAAATCTAAAATTAAATAGAGTGAAATATGAAAATAATTTTCTTTCAATCATATCATTTAATATATTTTTCTAAACAAATACTAATAGTGACAATAACATAACATTATTGTCTAGTAAATGTACTTATACTAGAATAATGCAGTGCTGACGCACTTAATAAAATAATTTTAAAAGAGTAATTAAAATTACTCAAGATTAAGCATCATAACAACTAGTATTGAAAAACAGTAAAAACGAGGGTGTTACAACGTGTCAGTTGTATCTTTATTACTTTACTTAGTTATGTTGAGAATGGCATGTACTGATAAAGGCCCTATATAGTTATTATAGTTATATAGTTGTACAAAACTGCTGACGCATATGATATATATATATATATATGTGTGTGTGTGTGTGTGTGTGTGTGTGTGTGTGTGTGTGTGATGTTGACTATGTTGTTGGATGTTGTCAAGTTAAAAAGGAAAAAAAATTATCACCATTTTTTATATTAAGAAAAGTGTAATAGTTATTATTTTCCGAAAGTAACCAGCATAATTAAAGTTTATTTTCCGCAATGTGTTACTATGTGATGGCCCAAGAAGGGGTGTCGCATTTGTGGTCTCAAAGCTGGTTGAGTCTTTCGAGAATGTTGGGAAATAGGTCTGTTGTGTTAATGTTGTGTGTTCTCTGATTAAGATCTGTTTGGAATTACTTCTTAGAAGTAATGTGTGATAACGAGTTAGTTTACGTTTCAGTTTCTGGTTTTGGTTTAACTGATTGTGGCTTGTAGGTCAGTTATGGAACCAGTTGTTGAACCAGAAGCTGGACGTGGACGTGGACGTGGACGGGGCCGTGGAAGAGGCCGTAGAGGCGGTCGTGTTGGTGGCCACGGTAACATGAATGAAAATTATGAAGAGGACGACTATGCGGCTCAGGCAATGGAGAATGTGGCAGTTGCGATTTCAAATCAAACTGCATCTATGAATGCTCTAAATCTGCAAGCTACGGAAGGCAAGGCTTTGATTACATTTCGAAGCCAAAATCCTTCACAGTTTGGTGTGGATGCTGATCATGAGAAAGCTGATTTATGGATTCAAGAACTAGAGAAAATCCTTGAGTTGGTGGCCACTCCGGCAGAAGTTAGAGTTACCTATGTTGTTTTCCTACTAATAGGAGATGCAGAGTACTGGTGGAGAGGTGCTCGACAGCTGCTGGAAGCTGATCATCAAGAAATTTCGTAGGATGTGTTTAAGACCGCATTCCTGAACAAGTATTTTCCGGAGAGGTGTTCGGATTGAGAAAGAACAAGAATTTCTACGATCCTACAAGAGAGATCTGACTGTGGGGGAATATGTGGCGAAGTTCGAATCGCTTGCTAAATATTTGTTTCTTCCAAGCACAGCCAAATGAGAGCTGAAAATGTGAAAAGCTTGAAGCTGGTCTGAGGTTCGAGATTAAGGAATCTGTCCTACCACTGCAGCTCAGAAATTTTCAAGCTCTAGTTGAGATGATCAGGAAGAGAGAATTGATGAGGAAGGGAAGAGACAACAGCGGGAATGGTGGAGGACCTTCTCGATCCAAGAACCAGTATCAGAATCAGAACCAGAGTCAGAAAGGGAAACAGGATCAGAGGAAGCCTCATTCCCGACCACCAGGAAATAACCAGAACCAGAATCAGCAACAAAACCATTCGAATGTTTATAAAACCGGGAGTGGAGGCCAAAGGAATCAAAATCAAGGCCAAGTTAGGAGATGCTTTAAGTGTGGGGATCAAAATCATATGGCGGATAAGTGTCTAGTTGTGGGAATCAAATGTTTCAACTGTAATCGTTGGGGACATTTCGCTAGAGATTGCACTGCACCTAAGCGTGATTTTGCTGTCAACAACACTAGGGCCAATTAACCAACGGGGAAGGGGAGAGTTTACACTATGAGCGGCGCTGAAGCATCGAACTCCGAGGATCTCGCAGGTGATTGCAACATTGATGGTAATCTCTTAACTGTACTTTACTATTCGGGTGCGACGCATTCATTTATTTCGTTGGATTGTGTGAAACTGTTGCCTATTTCTTCGTTACCATATGATCTTATTGTTTCAACTCCAACTACTAAGCCAGTTGCTGTCAATACTATATGCTTGAACTGTCCTATTATTATTTAGGGTAGACATTTTCTTGTTGATCAAATCTGCTTGCCTTTAATACAGTTAGATGTAATTTTAGGCATGGATTGGTTATCTTCTAACCATATTCTTATAGACTGTACCCACAAAACCTTAATTTTTCCTAAAGATGAGATTTCTGGATTTTTTGCCTGCTAATCAAGTAAAAGCTTCTATGAAAGAGGGAGCTCAAGGATACATGTTACTATTTTCCTTAGACATTAAGAATGAGTTAGACTTACAGTCCATACCTGTCGTCAATGAGTTTCTTGAAGTTTTTACTGAAGATGTACTTGGACTACCGCCTATTCGGGACATAGAGTTCGCGATTGATCTGGTACCGGGCACTGGATCGATATCCATGGCATCATATCATATGTCGCCATTAGAGCTAGAGGACTTGAAAGACCAATTGGTGGAACTGATGAGGAAAGAATTCATTAGACCCAGTATGTCTCCATGGTGAGCTCCAGTTTTACTGGTACGGAAGAAAGACGAGACTTCTCGTTTATGTGTGGATTTCCGTCAGTTGAACAAAGTGACGATCAAGAACAAGTATCCGCTTTTGAGGATAGATGACTTGATGGATCAGTTAAGTGGAGTGGCTGTTTTCTCAAAGATAGACTTACGATCGGACTATCATCAAATTCGTGTGAAGGAAGAGGATATTCCGAAAACAGCGTTCCGAACACGCTATGGGCATTATGAGTATCTTGTGATGCCGTTCGGAGTGACGAATGCTCCTGCTATATTCATGGATTACATGAATAGGATTTTTTGTCCTTACCTAGATCAGTTTGTTGTTGTCTTTATAGACGACATTCTAATTTATTCCCCTAGTGAAGAAAAACATGCTGAACATCTCAGTGTGGTTCTTCAAATTTTGAACGAGAAACAATTATATGCAAAACCTGAAAAATGTGAATTTTGGCTAGACCAAGTTCAATTTTATGTCATGTTATATCAAATGAAGGAATCGTGGTGGATCCGTCAAAAGTTGAAGCTGTTTTACAATGGGAAAGACTAACGCCGGTAACAGAAATCCGTAGTTTCGTGGGTTTAGCTGGATACTATAGGAGATTCATCGAGGGATTTTCCAAAATAGTAGGACCTCTTACCCAATTAACTCGGAAGGACCAATCGTTTACATGGACCGAAGCGTGTGAAGAAAGTTTTCAGGAATTAAAGAGAAGGTTAACTACGTCACTCGTGTTAGTATTACCTGATCCTAAGGAGCCTTTCGAGGTATACTGTGATGCTTCGCATCAAGGGTTAGGTTGTGTACTAATGCAAAACCGGAAAGTCGTAGCTTATACTTCAAGGCAATTGAAGATTCACGAGAGGAATTACCCTACTCATGACTTGGAGTTAGCAGTGGTGGTTTTTGCGTTAAAGATCTGGAGACATTATCTGTATGCATCGACGTTTAATGTTTTCAGTGATCATAAAAATTTAAAATATATTTTTGATCATAAAGAGCTCAACATGCGGCAAAGACGCTGGTTGGAATTTTCGAAGGATTATGATTTTCAACTACAGTATCATCCTGGGAAAGCAAACATAGTAGCGGACGCCTTGAGTAGAAAGTCTATGCATGCATCTATAATGATGGTTAAGGAACAAGAATTGTTAGAACAATTCCGAGATATGAGGTTGACAGTTAGGACGTCACCAGGAAAACTTTGTTTGGGTATGATTACTGCTTCCAACCAATTGATGGAACAACTACAAGAGAAACAAGAGAGTGATCAATACCTACAAGGAGAAAGGGAATTAGTACGAAAAGGAGCGGTATCAGAATTCAAAGAAGGAACAGATGGAATTTTAAGGTTTGGCGAAAGAATTTGTGTACCTAACGATGTTGAACTTAGAATGTTAGTTTTGGAGGAAGCTCACAAGAGTAAACTGAGTTTACATCGGGGAGCTACCAAGATGTACCAAGATCTTAAGCAATTATATTGGTGGTATGGAATGAAGAAAGATGTAATGGAATATGTAGCTTCGTGTTTAGTCTGTCAAAAGGCTAAAATTGAACATCAAAGACCAGCAGGAATGCTACAATCTTTAGACATTCCAGAATGGAAATGGGATGGTATTGCGATGGATTTTGTAACAAGTTTGCCAAGGACTCGAAAGGGGTATGATGCCATATGGGTAGTAATTGATCGACTGACCAAGTCGGCTCACTTTTTGCCCATCAATATAAAGTATCCAATGGAGAGATTAACTCAGTTATACATAGGAGAAATTGTCAGATTACATGGTGTACCTTCGAGTATTATTTCGGATCGTGATCCGAGGTTTACGTCAAGATTTTGGCAAAGTTTACAAGAGTCGCTGGGAACGAAACTCAGATTGAGTTCGGCTTATCATCCACAAACGGATGGACAATTAGAGAGGACAATCCAGTCACTGGAGGACTTGTTGAGAGCTTGTGTTTTGGAACATACTGGAAGTTGGGATGAATTTCTACTGTTGATAGAATTCACCTACAATAACAGTTTCCACTCAAGCTTAGGAATGGCACCTTATGAAGCTTTATATGGTCGACGGTGTAGAACACCTTTATGTTGGTACCAAGATGGTGAAATTCTACTGTTAGGACCAGATATCATTCAACAGACAATAGAAAAGGTAAAGATGATTCAGGAGAAAATGTGGACAACTCAAAGTAGAAAAAAGTTATGCAGACAAAAGGCGACGACCTCTTGAGTTTGAGGAAGCGATCATGTGTTTTTGAGAGTCACGCCAATGACTGGGGTTGGCAGGGTAATTAAATCCAGAAAACTCATGCCTAAATTCATTGGACCTTACCAAATTCTTTGTCGTGTAGGTCCAGTAGCCTATAAAATTTCTCTACCACCATTTCTTTCCAATCCTCATGATGTTTTTCATGTTTCACAATTGAGGAAATATATTCCTGATCCATCTCATGTAATCGAACCCGATGTAGTACAATTAAAAGAGAACTTGTCTTATGAGACGACACCTGTACGAATCGCGGACAAGACGATAAGCAGCTCAGGGGTAAACAAATTTCCTTAGTCAAGGTTATTTGGGATAATACAACTGGAGAAGCAACGTGGGAAGTTGAAGACAAGATGAGATTACAATACCCTAAACTTTTCACAGGTACGTAATTTCGAGGATGAAATTCTTTTTTAGTGGGGTAGTATTGTAACACCCTGTTTTTCACTGTTTACTGGTTTTATATCGGTAAAATAAACAAAAATGTTTATATTTTTATTTTTAAACTTAGAAAATGATTTTGGATAAACCAAGATCATATCCATACTCTATTTTACTAGAGTTACGATTAAATTTTAGGTCGAAAATTCAGACGAAACCCGGTCTGCGTTTTAATGACAGTAAGAATTTTACTGCTCAAATGACTTAATAATGACTCGTGAACGAAATGGTTAGGTTTTATATTGAATTTCCAACGACTTAGGGAATTTTGAAATTTTTCACTTAAAAGTGAAATAATATATATTATTCGGGCGTTATATTAAATCGGGTGAACAATGGAACTGAATACGGGATTTCCGGGACCCGCTAACGGATAAAGGCCTTGTCATTTCATGGTGACTCATAAGAGATGAGTCATGAGGATGACTCACTAGAGTAATGATGATTTTTTTTGAATTTACTATTATGTCCTTAATGTTTAGTTTAATCACAAAATGCCATTGTACAAGATTACCATTTTGTCCCTAGAATTTTATGCCTTGGACCCTTTTCTCCCTCAAATCCCACGGTCCAAGCACCCTCAATGAGCCCAGCTTCACTTCTATAAAAGGCAATCTTCATCTTCTTCATGAAGCTTTGTCATTTTGCCATTAAAACTCTTAAGTTATATAAGCTTGATTTGTGAAGCAAGTGTTGGATTCCTTGCCCATTTATTAATTTCCAAGAGGTATACCATACTCTTCTCCCTTGATTAGCATCATGTTCTTCAATTAGTTTTGTATTTTGAAGTCTTTATCAATATGATGCATTTTAGGGTTTCTAGTTTCAAAAATTCACAAAAAATCATAGGAAAATCCAATGAGCATGAAACCAATTTCTACGATCCTATTATCATCTCTATATTCTAGATCTACGAGCTTGCATCAAACAAAAATTTCTAGCCCTTGGAACCCAACAAGGCCGAACCCTAGCTTTTAGTGGGGGTGGGGGGGATTTTGTTCATTTTTCTTGACTAGTCTTACATGATTCAATCTTATAGTTGTATATATATTGAATCTATGTTGATTGGATCAAATGAAAGTCTCTAAGCCATTTTATTGGCCATGGCCGAATTTCATTTAGTGAGGGATTGGAATATTTGATTTCTATCTTTGCAATATGAGTGTTGATTTAGGGTTTTAAGTGATTAAGAATCACTAATCCAAAAGTTTAGGAATTTTAGGATTTTTTTGTCCTAAAATACAGTCCTAGGCCGAAACCAACAAGTAGGCAATTAGGTGTTTTTAAGTTATTTGTTTGTTGATTTGTTGTTATGTTTGATGAAGGATAAGCTAGGTTATTGGGTACGCGTATTACCGACACTTGGATCACAGCAAATCGTATATCGGAGAAATATCGTTTACAGGTAAGGGGATTACCTGAGGGGTTTTTCCGATAGCCATATGTAATTGTTTGTTGTCTGTATTAATTATTGGGTGTATGTAATTCTTACGTAGTTAGCATTATTTGCTTAATAATTATCTGCTATTAATTATTTAATTATCTTCATTTAATTATTGTTATATTTTGTGGCTTGTCTTTAATTGCTAATTGCTAAATTATTGACATGAGATTATTGTTGATGTGGATAGTGGATTATGGATTGGAAAGCCTGACAGTGGTCAGAGCTTAATTAAATATGAGGTTAAAAGCATTTAAAAGCTTTTTTTAGGAAATAATGAGTTTAATTTAGTGGAAATAGTAATATAATATTACTTAATTAATTATTTGGTGAAAAATGGGAAATAGTGAAAAATATTGTTATTTTAATGATTTAACGGTGAACGAGAGTTCTAAGAGTCATAGTGAGGACGTAACCGTGAAAATATTTTAGCACTGCTAATTTTTACATAAGGAATTTCTAAATATTAGAAATGGCGTTTTAAGAAAATAATTTTCAAAAATGATTTTATTACAGTGTTGGAAAAATTATTTTGCTAGAGAAGTTTTGTTTTGGACTTAAAATGTTTTAAAAACGTCAAACGACGGACAATTCCATCAATACTTACAAAAGTATTCTTAAAAAGGGTAATATTGAGTAACACCGAGAATTTGTCTAAAACGATGCTTCCAAGTTCAAAGTATTGATTTTTGGACGAAAATGAGTTTAAGGGATTTTGACGATTTTACAAAACGAATTTCCAACATAAAAGGATTTTCGGTAAACAATGGTGGTATTTCTGTCAACTTGGATAAGCTGAGAAAACTTTGGTTTTGTTTTGTGTTTCACAGAACGAAAATACTTTAAAGTTGAAAACGAACCTAGCTACCAAGACGTCGGGTCTAGTGTTCTATGATATGGACCGGGGGTCCGAAAGGTGAAGTTATGGACTAGATATCCTATAAAACGGGTAATGGTTTTGGGCACTAAAAACGTATCTACGACTGGTACATCGGTCTAGATTTCATGATTGGCACACTTTTGACTTGGAGTCAGTTATTTTTGGAATGAGGTATTAAACTTGAAAGTTTAAGATGGTGATTTGGTCGTGAGACTTTTAGCTCCGACATAGAAAGATTGAACACAAAGAAAACTACGAGAACAAAATGTTTTACATGCATCTTTTGGGGCAGACGTGCCTTTGCATAGGACTTGAATGCTTGATAGCAAGCATTCATGACGTTTGCATCACTGTGCCTTGATAGATATATGACCACGAAACCATATACTATGAATAGTACTCATTGTGCCTCGTTTTGGACAGTGATATGGTTAATTTGAAATCTGCCTTATCTGGCAACAATTCTGCCTTATTGGCATTGATTCTGCCTTATTCGACAATGAGAGCCTGATCAGCTCATTTATTTGTTGGTTAGAGCTCCGGAAATTAGGTATCAAAGTTAACTGATGAGTATTAAAGTGCCACGGTTTTTAAAATGGTTACGATTGTCGAGTCTGAAACCCATTGATAAATATATTGTTTATCTTTGAATATTCATGTTAAATGGTATTTGAGAGTCGTGCATGTGGTTATCGTTTTAAAATCCATATATTGGTTCCCACCCTTGGATGTTTTATTGTTGGTCTCTTTTCTGTATGGCGTACATTCCTATCTGAGTATAGATGGATCCGGCGATGCCACTGGCACACACGGGAGTTCGTTCCCTCCGTTTTGAGGGCACGGAGAACATCAGTGCGTGGGTTATTAACCCTAAAGCCCACAGTGCGACGTATACCGGGGGTATACATACCGTAGAGGGCACTATAGCTACTGGACCACAGCGTGAGCTTCGGACTGTAAATACCATAGAGGTATCCTTACCTTCGATGTGGTTCCTACTGCAACACCTGGTCGATCATGAGGAGATTGAAGTACAGCCGTTAGCTGAGGTAGTACCGGCATCACCTCCAGGGGGATGGTTATAGATCCGGAAGAGGATCCAGAGGAGTTCGCTGAGGATGTGCCCGAGTACATTCCTCTTGATGACGATGACGATTCACCAGACGAGGGGGTAGTCGCGTCTTCATCCGATACTTCTGCGGGGAGTAGGATTGACCACCATGGTCTTCCCAATGGGTATCACTAGCTATTGACCAGCTGTATGTAGATTCCATTTTTGGGGTAGTGTCTTCGTTAGTCTATCTGTGGCTACAGAGAGCCATGTTTTGTTTT
The DNA here is from genome assembly GCA_035048595.1 of Echinosophora koreensis. Lineage (NCBI taxonomy): Eukaryota > Viridiplantae > Streptophyta > Magnoliopsida > Fabales > Fabaceae > Echinosophora > Echinosophora koreensis. The sequence goes on from JAPCYP010000004.1 coordinate 8,123,236, forward strand.
ATGGTCATAGACAATTCGCTACGTGTCTAACACCCCCCTTGGGCGTTACATATTTAACTCTTAACTCGTCGCAGAACTTAAATAAAAATAATTCTTCTGGTTTTGCTTTTGGAAAAATAATTTACTTTAGGTCAGAAAACTTGGGTGTAAAAAATTTTCTTTCCGAAATACTTTGGAAAAGTGATACACACGTCACAAAAGTAAAATCTTAAGCTGATCACTCTGCAATTTAGAAAGCACACTTGAATAAAGATCTTACAAAAATTTCGACAGAGTCTCCTCTATAATTCCAACATCCCAAACAGAACACCTGCTGAAAATTTATATTTTCATCCAAAAGAAAGGCTCTCCGAGCCTTAAATATACATACTTATCAGTAATTAACGTCGTCTTAAAAACCTAAGCTGGTCATTTCTAAACGATATTCGTAAACATAACAGTAATCCAATAAAAGACTCTCAGGGCCATAAAACAGATAAATATGAAACTTCTCCAGAACTAAACTTGACTCGATAGACTAAGCTGGTCGTACTATGAGACTCTTACTGGAAAAGACCTCCATGGTCATTCCAGTTACTTAACCTTCTTTAAAAGTCGAGACTAATCCCTCCGATTTGGGATAGAGAACACATCAGCATCATCTGCAGTCACGTACCAAAGTACGCACAAGACCACACAAATATATTGCAAAGGTGAGTTACCAATATATGAGTTTAAAAATAGTAGTCATATAGTTAACATATAAACAGCATTAAGTATATCAAGGTAATAGCCTAGGAAAACATAACAATGTTCATCCTATAAGGTTGTTTTGATTAGAGATTTTTATTGTGAATTCGCAGTTAACACTTCAATATCAACTTTCTAACTCAATCTCCGGAGACCCTAACTTCCCTTCCTCGAGTATGATAGGCCGCAATAATTCCTATAACACAATTGTTTCGAATTGGGTGGCCTCTCCACTGGGTCCTTTCCCCAATTATTCTAGGATTTCGCGTATCACCTAAATAAGATTTGATAGTCCCCTATTGATTACATTTCGTGCAGGGTAGCCGATTTCCACGACAAGAGGTTGCAAAGCCCCAAGCATTTCATGGAGTTCGAGCCCGAAAGTCCCTAAAGACCCAAAAGCCCAAGAATATGCCTTTGGTCCGTAACTATCAAATTTGCCAGACCACCCTATGTGAAAGCTATAACTCGATAAACAACAGCACGTCTGCCAGATCATCTTTCAGATATTAGATTTTTAATATCAATTTGAGTTTTAAACTCTCGCTAAAGATTTTTCAAAATCTTTTATCAACAGACACTAGTCCGACATCTCGGAATTCTAGATCCTTAACAGGAGGAAGGCTAGTCCGACTTCACTGTAATCAGAATCTAGTCTGAAACCTCAGCACAAAAATCTAGTCCTTTTCTCTTTCCTTTCCACTTTCCAAAGAAAGCCAAAAATCACTTTTCAAATTTTCTGTGTTCATACACTTTTTATAAAATGAAGTTTTCCATTCATAAGCCATGACTAATGTCGTGCTTCAACCAGTCTCAATAAAACACAATAACATAGACAATATATTCCTCAGAACCATATATATATAACCTCAATAACTCAACATCATATATATATATATATATATACCACATGGCTCCGAATTTGGTTGGTGATACTATCATCAAACATTCCGAAAATCAGGTGGAAACTCTTCGAGAAGATGTTAGGAATCAAGCTAATCAAGTCAGCAATGATGAGGAGAGCTTTGGTGAGGGGAATCTTGATGTTGCTGATGGCAATATGGATAAGGAGGTCAGCCATGATGAAAACCTTGATCATGGTAATCAGGATATTGGCAACAAGCATAATGAAGTCAATTTTGTTGGAACTCAGAATCAGGTCTTTGTGGAATCTGTTCAGGCTCAAATAGTTGAGAATAATTTTATAACTCTTCCTAATAATGTTCCTTATGTGGTAAAGATTATTTCTAATTCTGACAGATTGATTCATGCTGCTACCCCGGACCAAGGAATTCAAACTGATATCTTGGTGGAGAACACTCAAACTCCTGTTCATAATCAATACTCAATGGATCATGTTTCTGACTCTATCCAAAACTCTAGCAATGAAACAGCTAATAGTTCACATAGGTCTGTCAGTGATCACCTTGTGAATCTTGGCTCTGGCAATGGAATACAACACTCTCCTATTAGTAGAATTGTTAACCACAATGTAACTCATGATATGCGTATTATTGGAAAACATTGGGCTGATGATACTGATGATGAGATTGAAGCTGAATCTCCAAATGCTGATCCCTTTGAAGAGGCTGCTGCTAGCAAGTATTTGTTGACAAAGCCTGTGCCTAACAATCAGGTTCCTGAAGATGAGTTCACTCCAGCCTTGTCTAGATCCCAAAAGAAAAAGCTCAGAAGGAAGGCAAATCAGAATCTTAAGACTGGTAAGCATAATGCCCGAGATAGGGCAGGTCCTAAAAACTTTGCATGATGAAAGTTCTTTTCTGGAATGCTAGAGGCCTAGGTAATAATGAAACTAGGCTTGTGTTGAAAAATTTATGTTTTGCTCATAATCCTGACTTTCTGTTTTTAGTTGAGCCTTGGATTGCCTTAGATCAATTTCCTTCTTCTTTTTGGAGGAATTTGCATCTTAAACCTTTTTTGGTTAATGACAGAGGTGGCTTGCTTCCCAATCTTTGGGGAGTTTGCAAAAATTCTCTCGATCCAATGATAATTGCAAATTCTCCACAGCATTTGTCTACTTCAGTGCAGTGGGAAAATAACACAGTTTACATCTCTGCAATTTATGCAAGTACTTCTTACATTGTAAGAAGGAACTTATGGATGGAATTGGCTAAGCTGCAGGAGGACTTTCCTGGTCCTTGGTGTTATATTGGTGATTTTAATTCCATCCTTGGTGCTCATGAGATGAGGGGTGGTAATAGTCCTAATCAGCTTTCTTGCAATGAGTTCAAAGCTTAGAGTGAAAGTTGTTCTCTAACTCACCTTATTACTAGGGGTCTGAGTTTACTTGGTTTAGAAGAAGGCAGAATGGCAATCACTCTGAGAGGAGATTGGACAGATCAGTTGTCAATGATGCTTGGCTTTCCTTTTGGACTTCATCCTCTTGCTGCACTTTGATGAGAAGTCAATCAGATCATCATCCTTTACTTTTATCTGTCAATAGAGGAGTTAAAAACTTTGCTTCTCAGTTTAAGTTTCAGCAGATGTGACTGGATCATCCTGATTGTAGAAAGGTTGTCTCGGAAGCTTGGAACAAGCACTTTGTGGGTTGTCCTATGTCCATTATGTCAAATTTAAAGCTTGAAACATGATCTTAGAATTTGGAATAGGGACAGCTTTGGTGATGTGCATACCAATGTTAAGCAGGCTATTGCTGATGTGGACAGAGTAAAAGAAGCTATCTCAACCAGTGGAATTTCTGATGACCTTTTGATTGAAGAACAGAATGCTCAAAACTCTCTACAGCAAGCATTGCTTTTTGAGGAGTCTTTTTGGAAAGTTCTTTTGGTGATAGAAACACAGCTTATTTCCACAAAATAGCCAGAATTAGATTTGCCTCCAAAAGAATGACTTTGCTTAAGGATGGTGATCAGGTTTTGGACACTACAGATGCCATAGAACAGCATGCTTTGAATTTTTATAAGTCTCTTTATGCCACAGATAACAATTGCTCCTCCAATGCTAAAGTTATTCCTTCCTTGGTGACTATCCAGGATAACTTAATGCTTTCCAATTTACCTTCTCTTGAAGAAATTAAAGGTGCTGTTTTTTCAATGTGTGGTAGCAGTGCTCCTGGCCCTGATGGCTTTGGAGGTTGCTTCTACCAAAAGTTCTGGGACATTGTTGGCAATGATCTTTGCAATTCTGTCATTCAATTTTGTACATCTAGTTGGATTTTGCCAAATATGAACTCTAACTTGGTGGTTCTCTTGACAAAGCATCCTTCTGCTGACAGAATTGATCAATTTAGGCCTATTGCCTTGGCAAACTTCCAATTCAAAGTTATCACTAAGATCATGGCTGATAGGCTTGGTACAGTTGCTTCTAGGATTATTTCCAATCAGCAGAGAGGTTTTATTAAAGGGAGAAGTATTGCTCACTGTGTTTGCACAGCTTCTGAAGTTGTTAACATGATGGATCAAAAATCTTATGGTGGTAATGTGGCTCTTAAATTTGATGTTAAGAAAGCTTTTGACACAATGGATTGGTCTTTCTTACTTCAGGTTTTGTCCTCTTTTGGTTTTGATGCTACCTTTTGCAATTGGATTCAGGCAATACTGCAATCTGCAAAGCTGTCTTTGTCCATAAATGGCAAGCCAGCTGGCTTTTTCCCTTGCAAGAGAGGTGTCTGGCAAGGTGATCCTTTGTCACCTTTGCTCTTTTGTCTTGCTGAAGATGCTCTCAGTAGGGGGATCACTCACCTAGACAATGATGGTTTGATTGATTTGGTTTCAGGCCCTAGGGGCCATGCCCCTCCTTCTCACATTTTTTATGTTGATGACTTGTTGGTGTTCTGCAAAGGGAATAAGAAAACTCTGCAGAATTTAATGTCTCTTTTTAACCTCTATGGCCAAGCTTCTGGTCAGTTTCTTAGTTATGAGAAGTGCAAGTTCTATGCTCCAAGGCTTTCTCCAGCTAGATGTACTGCTATCTCTTCTATCATTGGCTTCTCATATGGTCAATTACCCTTTACCTATCTTGGAGTCCCTATTTTTAAAGGGAAACCAAAGAAGATTTACTTTCAAGGCATAGCTGACAGAATTATTAATAAACTTGCTTCTTGGAAGGGGAGTCTGCTTTCCATTATGGGTAGGGTTCAGCTGGTTCAATCTATCATTCATGGCATGGTCCTGTACTCTTTCCAGATCTATGCTTGGCCTTCAAATTTGATCAAGCATTTAGATAAGTTCATTAGGAACTTCATTTGGTCTGGAGACACTCTAAAGAGGAAAGTAGTTACTGTTAAATGGTCTACTGTTTGTTCTCCCAATGCTGAGGGTGGTCTTGGTTTGAGAAGTTTGAGATCTATAAACAATGCAGCTATGTTAAAATTGGCCTGGGATCTGTTTGCATCAGACAAAGAATGGGCCAGATTAGTCAAGGCAAGGTTTCTTAGATATAAGCATCCAATTGGTTATTATGCCAAATCATCTTTATGGCCTGGAATTCGAGCTAACATTCAGACTGTCCTCAGTAACAGCTCTTGGCTGATTGGTAATGGCAAGTTCATCAACTTTTGGACTGACAAATGGCTTGATGCAGCCTTGGTTGATCTGCTGAATATTCCTTCACATCTTCACAAGCATTTGATATCTACAGTAGCTGACTTTTTACAAGGAGAGTCTTGGATCATTCCAGCTTCTGTTTCTGCCAGGTTCCCTGAGATTCACAACCTTCTTTCTCATATCTTTATGCCTAGAAACCAGATTGCTGATCAGCTTATCTGGACTAGTTCAGATTCGGGTGTTCTGATTTTCAAAGAGGCTTACCAATTCCAAAATCCTCCTAAGCCTCAAATTGCTTGGTGTAAATTGATTTGGAGCAACTCCATCCCTCCATCTAGGTCCTTTCTGCTCTGGAGAGTCATGCATAATAGGCTTTCGACTGATGATAATCTCAGAAAGAGTGGCTGCACTATAGTCTCCTGCTGCAGTAATTGTGTTCAATCAGAAGAATCCTCTTATCATCTGTTTTTAGAGTGCTCTTTTGCTAAGAAGCTGTGGTCTTGGTTTGCTTCTATTCTGGGCAGAGCTCTTGACACAACCACTTTTAGCTCTCTCATATCAGTTTGTGATAAAGGGTATAGTCCTCAGGTAAAGCAAGTTGTTCTTGCTGGCATTATCAACATTCTCTGGCAGATTTGGAACAGGAGAAACAAAGTCAGGTTTGACAACCAACTCATATCCCTGCATTCGGTTATTCAATCTATTAAGGCTGACACTGCTTTGACTGGTAATTACACTAATGAGCATATGTTCTCCTCCATTGAAGAATTTTTCATTCTAAAATCCCTTGACATTGATTGTCATCCAAGTAAAGCTCCTAACATCATTGAAGTAAGGTGGAATCCTCCTAATTGTGGTTGGATTAAGTGCAACATTGATGGTTCTGCAAAGGGTAACCCTGGCTATGCTGCAGCTGGTGGTATTTTTAGGGATAGCAATTCTGCTGTGCCTCTTATCTTGGTTTGGCCAACTCTCTGTTTGCTGAGCTATCTTCTGCAATGATTGCCATTGAGATTGCTTTTGATAGAGGTTGGCACTCTATTTGGTTAGAATGCGATTCTATATTAGTTGTCAAAGCATTTTCTTCTATTAAGGTGGTTCCTTGGAAGCTTAGAGCTAGGTGGTCGTATTGTCTCAGCATTACCAATACCATGAGATTCACTGTCTCTCATATCTTTAGAGAAGGAAACTCTTGTACTGATGGTCTGGCCAATTTTGGGACTGTTTCAAAATGTTTCTCCTGGTGGGATCTAGTTCCTAATTTTGTTAGTGCTGGCTTTTATCATGATAGATGTAGCCTCCCTAATTATAGATTTAGATAATTTATTCTTTTTCCCTTCTTTCCTTGGGTCACGTCTATGCCCCCCCATTCTTTTGTATTTTTCTTTTCTCTTTTTTAATAAAATGGGCACTCTTTTTCCTTCATGATGCTTTTTCCCTAAGGAGGGTTTTGCATCATAAGGTTTTAATGAGGCCCCTTTGCTTTTAAAAAAAGAAAAAAAAGAAAAATCAACTTAAATTCAACATATTATAAATTATCACAAGCAGTTCATATTATTAAGTATATGACTACTAGGAACTCCTTAGTCTTACTCCCTTTACATAACAATATCCTCTCCTTGGTGCTCTAAAAATTTGTTTTTCCTTCTCAATGATATCCCGGTCCCTTTGACGTTTCACAACATACACAGGCAATTCCACGACAGCTCCAAAAAGAGAAAGCTGCTATCCCAAGCAAGCGTAAAAGTAACTACTAATATAGGGAGAGCGTCCAAGCACATACAACAAAATCAAATAATATAACCATCAATTTCCTTCCTCAAAACATAAAATCAAGGAGGCCATATATTTAATTTTACAAAACATAATTGATTTCCCATAAAATCAAATTTGGTAAAAAGGGCTTTTCACAAAAATCGTGAAAAATCATGAAATTTAATTTATAAATCATTAATTGAAAGTCCTAATTGCACTAATTCATAGTTAATTTCATAAAACAGAGCCAATTTCAATAAGTCAGATTTGGGGTTTAGGGTTCCTAAACAAGATTTGGGGAAAACTCATTCTAATCAAATAACAATGGAATTGGCTTAGAGAAACATAAATTCATAGTCTCAATAGCATAAAACAACATTCAATTTCAAGATTATAATCTGAAATCAAAGGGTTAGGGTTAGGGTTTCAAAATCAAATTTGGGGGTTTTGAATCTAAGGCACAAGAGAGGTTTTTGACTCACCCAAGGAAGAAGAAGATGTCATGGTGGTGCTAGGGTGGTGAGCGGAGGCAGTGGCAGTTCCGGCAAGGTGGGGTGCGCGGTTTCTGATCAGAGGAAAAGGGTTATGGATCACACACCAAAGGGAAGAGAATGAACAAACAGAACTAACCGGAAAACTTACCACGACGACGAGTTGTAGGTGGCGATGGCGCTTCGCCGACGACTGGACGGCGGCTGGATGCGAAGCTTCGTTCCTGTGGTGGTGACGAGATGCACAGCGAGAAGCACGAACCAGACGCGTGTGGGCTCGAGGCATGACGGTCTCCTCACATTGGCGGGCGGCCAGCGGCAGTCATAGGGGCGGCGCACGCGGCTGGTGCAAGAAAGGAAGGAGAAGGAAGATGAAGTGAAGAGGAAGGAAGGAGATGTGAAGAAGGAAAGGAAATCTGTTGAAAAAAAGGGGTATCGGGTTTTCAATAGAAATAGGGAGAGAGAAAAATCAGATTTTTGTATTATTGGGTACAAAATGAGTGATAAGTTTTGAACCTAAAAATAAACACGTTTTTAGCTTTTTGAATCTAAAAATAAAGGGTGACAAATATATACTTTCAAAATTTGAAATAACGTAGAGATTGATAGTTGAATTAATCAACTAAGAAAATCCACGGTCCAACATTTAATCTCTGATTAATGTCAAACCAATTTATTTTCAAATCTAAAATTAAATAGAGTGAAATATGAAAATAATTTTCTTTCAATCATATCATTTAATATATTTTTCTAAACAAATACTAATAGTGACAATAACATAACATTATTGTCTAGTAAATGTACTTATACTAGAATAATGCAGTGCTGACGCACTTAATAAAATAATTTTAAAAGAGTAATTAAAATTACTCAAGATTAAGCATCATAACAACTAGTATTGAAAAACAGTAAAAACGAGGGTGTTACAACGTGTCAGTTGTATCTTTATTACTTTACTTAGTTATGTTGAGAATGGCATGTACTGATAAAGGCCCTATATAGTTATTATAGTTATATAGTTGTACAAAACTGCTGACGCATATGATATATATATATATATATATGTGTGTGTGTGTGTGTGTGTGTGTGTGTGTGTGTGTGTGTGATGTTGACTATGTTGTTGGATGTTGTCAAGTTAAAAGGAAAAAAAATTATCACCATTTTTTATATTAAGAAAAGTGTAATAGTTATTATTTTCCGAAAGTAACCAGCATAATTAAAGTTTATTTTCCGCAATGTGTTACTATGTGATGGCCCAAGAAGGGGTGTCGCATTTGTGGTCTCAAAGCTGGTTGAGTCTTTCGAGAATGTTGGGAAATAGGTCTGTTGTGTTAATGTTGTGTGTTCTCTGATTAAGATCTGTTTGGAATTACTTCTTAGAAGTAATGTGTGATAACGAGTTAGTTTACGTTTCAGTTTCTGGTTTTGGTTTAACTGATTGTGGCTTGTAGGTCAGTTATGGAACCAGTTGTTGAACCAGAAGCTGGACGTGGACGTGGACGTGGACGGGGCCGTGGAAGAGGCCGTAGAGGCGGTCGTGTTGGTGGCCACGGTAACATGAATGAAAATTATGAAGAGGACGACTATGCGGCTCAGGCAATGGAGAATGTGGCAGTTGCGATTTCAAATCAAACTGCATCTATGAATGCTCTAAATCTGCAAGCTACGGAAGGCAAGGCTTTGATTACATTTCGAAGCCAAAATCCTTCACAGTTTGGTGTGGATGCTGATCATGAGAAAGCTGATTTATGGATTCAAGAACTAGAGAAAATCCTTGAGTTGGTGGCCACTCCGGCAGAAGTTAGAGTTACCTATGTTGTTTTCCTACTAATAGGAGATGCAGAGTACTGGTGGAGAGGTGCTCGACAGCTGCTGGAAGCTGATCATCAAGAAATTTCGTAGGATGTGTTTAAGACCGCATTCCTGAACAAGTATTTTCCGGAGAGTGTTCGGATTGAGAAAGAACAAGAATTTCTACGATCCTACAAGAGAGATCTGACTGTGGGGGAATATGTGGCGAAGTTCGAATCGCTTGCTAAATATTTGTTTCTTCCAAGCACAGCCAAATGAGAGCTGAAAATGTGAAAAGCTTGAAGCTGGTCTGAGGTTCGAGATTAAGGAATCTGTCCTACCACTGCAGCTCAGAAATTTTCAAGCTCTAGTTGAGATGATCAGGAAGATAGAATTGATGAGGAAGGGAAGAGACAACAGCGGGAATGGTGGAGGACCTTCTCGATCCAAGAACCAGTATCAGAATCAGAACCAGAGTCAGAAAGGGAAACAGGATCAGAGGAAGCCTCATTCCCGACCACCAGGAAATAACCAGAACCAGAATCAGCAACAAAACCATTCGAATGTTTATAAAACCGGGAGTGGAGGCCAAAGGAATCAAAATCAAGGCCAAGTTAGGAGATGCTTTAAGTGTGGGGATCAAAATCATATGGCGGATAAGTGTCTAGTTGTGGGAATCAAATGTTTCAACTGTAATCGTTGGGGACATTTCGCTAGAGATTGCACTGCACCTAAGCGTGATTTTGCTGTCAACAACACTAGGGCCAATTAACCAACGGGGAAGGGGAGAGTTTACACTATGAGCGGCGCTGAAGCATCGAACTCCGAGGATCTCGCAGGTGATTGCAACATTGATGGTAATCTCTTAACTGTACTTTACTATTCGGGTGCGACGCATTCATTTATTTCGTTGGATTGTGTGAAACTGTTGCCTATTTCTTCGTTACCATATGATCTTATTGTTTCAACTCCAACTACTAAGCCAGTTGCTGTCAATACTATATGCTTGAACTGTCCTATTATTATTTAGGGTAGACATTTTCTTGTTGATCAAATCTGCTTGCCTTTAATACAGTTAGATGTAATTTTAGGCATGGATTGGTTATCTTCTAACCATATTCTTATAGACTGTACCCACAAAACCTTAATTTTTCCTAAAGATGAGATTTCTGGATTTTTGCCTGCTAATCAAGTAAAAGCTTCTATGAAAGAGGGAGCTCAAGGATACATGTTACTATTTTCCTTAGACATTAAGAATGAGTTAGACTTACAGTCCATACCTGTCGTCAATGAGTTTCTTGAAGTTTTTACTGAAGATGTACTTGGACTACCGCCTATTCGGGACATAGAGTTCGCGATTGATCTGGTACCGGGCACTGGATCGATATCCATGGCATCATATCATATGTCGCCATTAGAGCTAGAGGACTTGAAAGACCAATTGGTGGAACTGATGAGGAAAGAATTCATTACACCCAGTATGTCTCCATGGTGAGCTCCAGTTTTACTGGTACGGAAGAAAGACGAGACTTCTCGTTTATGTGTGGATTTCCGTCAGTTGAACAAAGTGACGATCAAGAACAAGTATCCGCTTTTGAGGATAGATGACTTGATGGATCAGTTAAGTGGAGTGGCTGTTTTCTCAAAGATAGACTTACGATCGGACTATCATCAAATTCGTGTGAAGGAAGAGGATATTCCGAAAACAGCGTTCCGAACACGCTATGGGCATTATGAGTATCTTGTGATGCCGTTCGGAGTGACGAATGCTCCTGCTATATTCATGGATTACATGAATAGGATTTTTTGTCCTTACCTAGATCAGTTTGTTGTTGTCTTTATAGACGACATTCTAATTTATTCCCCTAGTGAAGAAAAACATGCTGAACATCTCAGTGTGGTTCTTCAAATTTTGAACGAGAAACAATTATATGCAAAACCTGAAAAATGTGAATTTTGGCTAGACCAAGTTCAATTTTATGTCATGTTATATCAAATGAAGGAATCGTGGTGGATCCGTCAAAAGTTGAAGCTGTTTTACAATGGGAAAGACTAACGCCGGTAACAGAAATCCGTAGTTTCGTGGGTTTAGCTGGATACTATAGGAGATTCATCGAGGGATTTTCCAAAATAGTAGGACCTCTTACCCAATTAACTCGGAAGGACCAATCGTTTACATGGACCGAAGCGTGTGAAGAAAGTTTTCAGGAATTAAAGAGAAGGTTAACTACGTCACTCGTGTTAGTATTACCTGATCCTAAGGAGCCTTTCGAGGTATACTGTGATGCTTCGCATCAAGGGTTAGGTTGTGTACTAATGCAAAACCGGAAAGTCGTAGCTTATACTTCAAGGCAATTGAAGATTCACGAGAGGAATTACCCTACTCATGACTTGGAGTTAGCAGTGGTGGTTTTTGCGTTAAAGATCTGGAGACATTATCTGTATGCATCGACGTTTAATGTTTTCAGTGATCATAAAAATTTAAAATATATTTTTGATCATAAAGAGCTCAACATGCGGCAAAGACGCTGGTTGGAATTTTCGAAGGATTATGATTTTCAACTACAGTATCATCCTGGGAAAGCAAACATAGTAGCGGACGCCTTGAGTAGAAAGTCTATGCATGCATCTATAATGATGGTTAAGGAACAAGAATTGTTAGAACAATTCCGAGATATGAGGTTGACAGTTAGGACGTCACCAGGAAAACTTTGTTTGGGTATGATTACTGCTTCCAACCAATTGATGGAACAACTACAAGAGAAACAAGAGAGTGATCAATACCTACAAGGAGAAAGGGAATTAGTACGAAAAGGAGCGGTATCAGAATTCAAAGAAGGAACAGATGGAATTTTAAGGTTTGGCGAAAGAATTTGTGTACCTAACGATGTTGAACTTAGAATGTTAGTTTTGGAGGAAGCTCACAAGAGTAAACTGAGTTTACATCGGGGAGCTACCAAGATGTACCAAGATCTTAAGCAATTATATTGGTGGTATGGAATGAAGAAAGATGTAATGGAATATGTAGCTTCGTGTTTAGTCTGTCAAAAGGCTAAAATTGAACATCAAAGACCAGCAGGAATGCTACAATCTTTAGACATTCCAGAATGGAAATGGGATGGTATTGCGATGGATTTTGTAACAAGTTTGCCAAGGACTCGAAAGGGGTATGATGCCATATGGGTAGTAATTGATCGACTGACCAAGTCGGCTCACTTTTTGCCCATCAATATAAAGTATCCAATGGAGAGATTAACTCAGTTATACATAGGAGAAATTGTCAGATTACATGGTGTACCTTCGAGTATTATTTCGGATCGTGATCCGAGGTTTACGTCAAGATTTTGGCAAAGTTTACAAGAGTCGCTGGGAACGAAACTCAGATTGAGTTCGGCTTATCATCCACAAACGGATGGACAATTAGAGAGGACAATCCAGTCACTGGAGGACTTGTTGAGAGCTTGTGTTTTGGAACATACTGGAAGTTGGGATGAATTTCTACTGTTGATAGAATTCACCTACAATAACAGTTTCCACTCAAGCTTAGGAATGGCACCTTATGAAGCTTTATATGGTCGACGGTGTAGAACACCTTTATGTTGGTACCAAGATGGTGAAATTCTACTGTTAGGACCAGATATCATTCAACAGACAATAGAAAAGGTAAAGATGATTCAGGAGAAAATGTGGACAACTCAAAGTAGAAAAAAGTTATGCAGACAAAAGGCGACGACCTCTTGAGTTTGAGGAAGCGATCATGTGTTTTTGAGAGTCACGCCAATGACTGGGGTTGGCAGGGTAATTAAATCCAGAAAACTCATGCCTAAATTCATTGGACCTTACCAAATTCTTTGTCGTGTAGGTCCAGTAGCCTATAAAATTTCTCTACCACCATTTCTTTCCAATCCTCATGATGTTTTTCATGTTTCACAATTGAGGAAATATATTCCTGATCCATCTCATGTAATCGAACCCGATGTAGTACAATTAAAAGAGAACTTGTCTTATGAGATGACACCTGTACGAATCGCGGACAAGACGATAAGCAGCTCAGGGGTAAACAAATTTCCTTAGTCAAGGTTATTTGGGATAATACAACTGGAGAAGCAACGTGGGAAGTTGAAGACAAGATGAGATTACAATACCCTAAACTTTTCACAGGTACGTAATTTCGAGGATGAAATTCTTTTTAGTGGGGTAGTATTGTAACACCCTGTTTTTCACTGTTTACTGGTTTTTATATCGGTAAAATAAACAAAAATGTTTATATTTTTATTTTTAAACTTAGAAAATGATTTTGGATAAACCAAGATCATATCCATACTCTATTTTACTAGAGTTACGATTAAATTTTAGGTCGAAAATTCAGACGAAACCCGGTCTGCGTTTTAATGACAGTAAGAATTTTACTGCTCAAATGACTTAATAATGACTCGTGAACGAAATGGTTAGGTTTTATATTGAATTTCCAACGACTTAGGGAATTTTGAAATTTTTCACTTAAAAGTGAAATAATATATATTATTCGGGCGTTATATTAAATCGGGTGAACAATGGAACTGAATACGGGATTTCCGGGACCCGCTAACGGATAAAGGCCTTGTCATTTCATGGTGACTCATAAGAGATGAGTCATGAGGATGACTCACTAGAGTAATGATGATTTTTTTTGAATTTACTATTATGTCCTTAATGTTTAGTTTAATCACAAAATGCCATTGTACAAGATTACCATTTTGTCCCTAGAATTTTATGCCTTGGACCCTTTTCTCCCTCAAATCCCACGGTCCAAGCACCCTCAATGAGCCCAGCTTCACTTCTATAAAAGGCAATCTTCATCTTCTTCATGAAGCTTTGTCATTTTGCCATTAAAACTCTTAAGTTATATAAGCTTGATTTGTGAAGCAAGTGTTGGATTCCTTGCCCATTTATTAATTTCCAAGAGGTATACCATACTCTTCTCCCTTGATTAGCATCATGTTCTTCAATTAGTTTTGTATTTTGAAGTCTTTATCAATATGATGCATTTTAGGGTTTCTAGTTTCAAAAATTCACAAAAAATCATAGGAAAATCCAATGAGCATGAAACCAATTTCTACGATCCTATTATCATCTCTATATTCTAGATCTACGAGCTTGCATCAAACAAAAATTTCTAGCCCTTGGAACCCAACAAGGCCGAACCCTAGCTTTTAGTGGGGGTGGGGGGGATTTTGTTCATTTTTCTTGACTAGTCTTACATGATTCAATCTTATAGTTGTATATATATTGAATCTATGTTGATTGGATCAAATGAAAGTCTCTAAGCCATTTTATTGGCCATGGCCGAATTTCATTTAGTGAGGGATTGGAATATTTGATTTCTATCTTTGCAATATGAGTGTTGATTTAGGGTTTTAAGTGATTAAGAATCACTAATCCAAAAGTTTAGGAATTTTAGGATTTTTTTGTCCTAAAATACAGTCCTAGGCCGAAACCAACAAGTAGGCAATTAGGTGTTTTTAAGTTATTTGTTTGTTGATTTGTTGTTATGTTTGATGAAGGATAAGCTAGGTTATTGGGTACGCGTATTACCGACACTTGGATCACAGCAAATCGTATATCGGAGAAATATCGTTTACAGGTAAGGGGATTACCTGAGGGGTTTTTCCGATAGCCATATGTAATTGTTTGTTGTCTGTATTAATTATTGGGTGTATGTAATTCTTACGTAGTTAGCATTATTTGCTTAATAATTATCTGCTATTAATTATTTAATTATCTTCATTTAATTATTGTTATATTTTGTGGCTTGTCTTTAATTGCTAATTGCTAAATTATTGACATGAGATTATTGTTGATGTGGATAGTGGATTATGGATTGGAAAGCCTGACAGTGGTCAGAGCTTAATTAAATATGAGGTTAAAAGCATTTAAAAGCTTTTTTTAGGAAATAATGAGTTTAATTTAGTGGAAATAGTAATATAATATTACTTAATTAATTATTTGGTGAAAAATGGGAAATAGTGAAAAATATTGTTATTTTAATGATTTAACGGTGAACGAGAGTTCTAAGAGTCATAGTGAGGACGTAACCGTGAAAATATTTTAGCACTGCTAATTTTTACATAAGGAATTTCTAAATATTAGAAATGGCGTTTTAAGAAAATAATTTTCAAAAATGATTTTATTACAGTGTTGGAAAAATTATTTTGCTAGAGAAGTTTTGTTTTGGACTTAAAATGTTTTAAAAACGTCAAACGACGGACAATTCCATCAATACTTACAAAAGTATTCTTAAAAAGGGTAATATTGAGTAACACCGAGAATTTGTCTAAAACGATGCTTCCAAGTTCAAAGTATTGATTTTTGGACGAAAATGAGTTTAAGGGATTTTGACGATTTTACAAAACGAATTTCCAACATAAAAGGATTTTCGGTAAACAATGGTGGTATTTCTGTCAACTTGGATAAGCTGAGAAAACTTTGGTTTTGTTTTGTGTTTCACAGAACGAAAATACTTTAAAGTTGAAAACGAACCTAGCTACCAAGACGTCGGGTCTAGTGTTCTATGATATGGACCGGGGGTCCGAAAGGTGAAGTTATGGACTAGATATCCTATAAAATGGGTAATGGTTTTGTGCACTAAAATCTACGTATCTACGACTGGTGCATCGGTCTAGATTTCATGATTGGCACACTTTTGACTTGGAGTCAGTTATTTTTGGAATGAGGTATTAAACTTCAAAGTTTAAAATAGTGATTTGGTCGTGAGACTTTTAGCTCCGACATAGAAAGATTGAACACAAAGAAAACTACGAGAACAAAATGTTTTACATGCAATTTTTGGGGCAGACGTGCCTTTACATAGGACTTGAATGCTTGATGGCAAGTATTCATGATGTTTGCATCACTGTGCCTTGATGGATATATGACCACGAACCATATACTATAAATAGTACTCACTGTGCCTCGTTTTGGACAGTGATATGGTTAATTTGAACTCTGCCTTATCTGGCAACGATTCTGCCTTATTGGCATTGATTCTGCCTTATTCGGCAATGCGAGCATGATCAGCTCATTTATTTGTTGGTTGGAACTCCGGAGACTAGATATCAAAGTTAGTTGATGAGTATTGACGTGCCATGGTTTTTAAAACAGTTACGACTGTCGGGTCTGAAACCCTTTGATAAATATATTGTTTATCTTTGAATATTCATGTTAAATGGTATTTGAGAGTCGTGCATGTAGTTATCATTTTAAAATCCATATATTAGTTCTCACCCTTGCATGTTTTATTGTTGGTCTCTTTTCTGTATGGCGTACATTCCTATCTGAGTATAGATGGATCCGGTGATGCCACTGGCACACACGGGGGTTCGTTCCCTCCGTTTTGAGGATGCGGAGAACATCGGTGCGTGGGTTATTAACCCTGGAGCCCACAGTGCAACGTATACCGGGGGTATACATACCGTAGAGGGCACTATAGCGACTGGACCACAGCGTGAGCTTCGGACTGTAGAGACTATAGAGGTATCCTTACCTCCGACGTGGTTCCTACTGCAGCACCTGGTCGATCATGAGGAGATTAAGGTACAGCCGTTAGCTGAGGTAGCACCGGCATCACCTCCAGAGGGGATGGTTATAGATCCGGAGGAGTTCGTTGAGGATGTGCCCGAGTACATTCCTCTTGATGATGATGACGATTCACCAGACGAGGGGGCAGTCGTGTCTTCATCCGACACTTCTGTGGGGAGTGGGGTTGACCACATGGTCTTCCCAATGGGTATCACTAGATATTGACCAGCTGTAGGTAGATTCCATTTTTTGGGGTAGTGACTTCCTCAGTCTATCTCTGGCTACAGAGAGCCATGTTTTGTTTTATGGTCATAGACGATTCGCTACGTATCTATTGTATCTTTATTACTTTACTTGGTTATGTTGAGAATGGCCTGTACTGATAAAGGCCCTATATAGTTATACAAAACTGCTGACGCATATGATATATATATATATATATATATATTGTTGGATGTTGTCAAGTTAAAAAGAAAAAATTTTATCATCATTTTTTATATTAAGAAAAGTGTAATAGTTATTATTTTCCGAAAGTAACCAGCATAATTAAAGTTTATTTTTCGCAATGTGTTACTATGTGATGACCCAAGAAGGGGTGATGACCAAGAGGGGTGTCGCATAAGGTGATTGTTTTGTTGTAGGAAATATAATATCCCTCTGGACTCAATTATAAGAAAAAAAAAAGTACCTATATTTTCTGGATTTAAATGTAAGCAAAATCTAACCAACTCAACTCTATTTGTTGCCAGTATTCCAAAAATCAAGAAAATTAATCATTCCAACCAATTCTCCTTTTACTTTTCCAAGATCATTGCATACTTCCGAGACAATTAAAGGCTAGTTTAGTAATTATAACTCATTTTTTCACATAAATCAAGACAATTAAACTAAATTAACTAACTTCCTTAATAAGTGTAAAATTAGTTAATTTTGCTTATAATTGAGTCTTGAGGGAGTAGATCTTTATTCATTAAGGACGGTTGATAATGATTTTTTATTTTTTATTTTTTATAATCAAGGACAGTTGATAATGATTGATTCGTAAAAAAAAAGCTCTTGTGAATTATAAATACTTGTGTTTAGAAAATATTTGAGTGATAACATATATAATTGTGTGAGATAGCCTAAAGTCCTCACAAGAATTGATCAAATGTAAGGATATTAATAAGATAATTATTAAAGAGAGGAAATCAAGAGTTACAGGACAAATAATGGTTAACTTAACTGATTGGGTTTGATTGTTAATAGCATGTTGAATTTAAAACTAAAATAAATCTCTCTGATCAATATGCTCACGTTAATTACAACAGCTATTAGCTATAGTGAAAAGTCTATAATACATCAAAAGTTTATAAACAAACTTCTCACTTTGCCTTTTTTTTTTTTTGTTGTTGCTCATTTTTGGTTTTTATTTCTGACTTAACCTAAAAAAATAATTTATTATTAATTATTAATGTAGGTTTTAATTTGTCTAATTAAGTTTATTTTATCATTTTATGAGTACATATGACAGTTTACCAGATGTGTAGTGTACACTTTCCCGTCAAAAAATAAAAAAATGTGTACACTTATATATAATATGGTCATCTTAACGCTTTTCAACAAAAATGTGGTTCTTGTCTTTGGATCCAAGCAGGTCGGCCCAACACTTATTGAGGCCTAAAGCAAACTTTGTGGTGAAGCCTTTCAAAAAAAAAAAAAAACAAATTAACCCAACAAATTTCTCATACATAAATAATGATTTTATACAAAATGAGGAGTTGAACCCCAAACCTTGTTGCTAATGATAACCTTTCATATCAAATGGGCTAGCTTATGTTTGTTCATGTATTAAAAGTATCTAAAAGATATAATATAAAAAGATACAAACTGAGCTTTTTTTCCAAGGAACAAATTATTTTTTTTGAGAGGCCTAAAGCAAGGGCTTCACTTGCTTTGAGCTTGGGCCGGCCCTGGATCCAAGTCACGGGAGAAGCAGGTTTGCTAGGTTTCATAAAGCTACAGTGAAATTTATTTTTATTCAATTAATTTATTTAACAAGGGAAAGATTTTAAAATAAAATACTAATTAAGACCTATATATGAAATTAGATTATACTTTTTAAGAGTGGTTAAATCTCTTAAGTCACTCTCATTTATAAAATGTGCATGTCATTCTTAATTTATCTTTCTTTTTAATATTAATTTATATTTAGAATTAATTATGCTTATCTTTTTATAGATTTAAATATTTTCGCTTTGAATTATAATTATTTGCATGTGTCGATCGATAAAATAGTGGTGTTATAACATATGTAATTGTGTGAGATAGCCTATATAAAGATCTCACGGGATTTGATCAAATGTAAGGATAATAATAAGATAATTATGAAAGAAAAATCAATAGTTACAGGAGAATTAAATAAAGGTTAACTTAATTGATTGGGTTTGAATACTTAATATAGCAAGTTGAATTTGAAAGTCAATGAGTGAGATTTGAATGACAAATTGAAAACGGAGTGAAAGCAAAAGGAAAAATCTTAAAGAATTAACAATAAAGGCTAACTTAACTGATTGGGTTTAATTGTTAATAGCAAATTGAATTCGCAAGTCAATAAGTGAGATTTGCATGGCAAATTAAAAACATAGTGAAAGCAAAAGGAAGAATCCTAAGAATTGATCAATTAATCCTAAGAAATCAGTGTGCGCCCGTTACATCAGCTATTAGAGTGAAAGTTTTAAATACATCACAGGGGGGCCAACCTGGCTGCAAATTATAAACTTCTGACTTAGCCTAATAAAATAATTAAATTTATTGCTAAAACTAGGAATTACCTTCCCTAATAAGTTTAAAGCATGACTTTTGCATGACATTTTACGTACCAGATGTGTGACTTATATATATAACATGGTCAGCTTACCGCTTTTCAACAAAAGAGAGGAAAAAGACGATCTAGGCTTTGGATCCAGGTCACAGGAGAAGCTGGTTTGTTTGTCTGGTTTCATCAAAATACAAAACTCACAGAATGGGTTCTGTGCTTCTTGCGTCTTTTCCTGTAGCTTCTTCCATTACCACTGGTATGTATGTCTTCTTTACATCAGTGATATACTCTTCTGAGATTCAGCAATTGAGTGTTTTCACTGAAATTGAAAGACAACGAAAGGGGTTGTCTTCATAGTGTAAGGATTAGTCATTCCTCAGCAAATAATATAAGAAATTCTTAAATGCTCCTAAAAGAATTTTTTTCAGCTATATCATTTAATGTGTGAATTTAAGGTCTCGTTTGACACCATGTTGATCAATAAGCTAACAAAATTTACATATCAAAATAAGCTAAAAAAAGTTTTTTAGAGTCGATAAGTTACTTATTTAATCTTATCTAAATATTTTTTTTCTTTATATAAAAACATTTATATAAGCAGAAAATCTCTATTAAGCTATTAGTTGTACTATTTAAACGGGACGTAAGTTGCTTGTTTTAAAATTTTAAAATACGTTTCTAATAATCACATTTTCAGGAATGTTATTATTAGACTTATTATTCTTGTATGTTTTTAAAAATCTATTTAGTACGTATTTTAAAAAAGCCATAGGAATAATTTTTAAATTTTTTTAGTTCATATTGGTATCTCGGATATATATATATATATAATATCATAATTCATATAATGCACGTAACATATTAAATATAAATTGAATATTATTTTTCAATGTAATTGATAAAAAATTAATACGTGAAAATGATTATTATATCTTATATCTATATTATAAAATAAATAATTTTAAAATTGTAGGTCCCCAAACTATTTGAGAATTTTAAAATAGACTCCTGAACTAAAAAATTGTAATTGGTTCCCCAAACTTCTAAATACTTTGTAATTGGATCCCCACACTTTAAACGTTTGTAATCGGGTCTCTAAACTTTTAAACAATTTGTAATTAGGTCTTAGAGTTGGAGACATCTTTAAAACCTTTGCTATTGTGAGTGATCCAGTGGTTCTATTAACCTCCAAGATAGACAAGAATCAGGATCCGACATTAAAAAAAATCATGCATTCATGCATTTTTTTTTTTTTTGCTAAGCAAGATTTGTATTAAATGAGTACAAGGGGTACGCAAACCCAATACAAAGGGAAACGATCAAAAAAGGAGCAAACTAAAGGTATTTTATCAACCGAAAGGAAAATGCAAACTGGTTGAAGAATAACTGCAGTTCAGCCACTATAGGCCTAATAACAACAATCTAAGCCCATGCACCACAGCATGACTACCCCAACACATGTTGTTAGCATCAGAAACAGCAAACCAGCAAAGACAAAATAGCAGTAAAGCATTTTAAAGTAACCTGTAGCGCCTCACCAGCACAGCCATAATGCAGCCTTGGACCTGTAACACAGTATACAGACCAAAGCCAGATAATCCAAGTAGTAGACATTCCAACGCAGATTTCAATTGCACATTCCATCACCCTGAATTCTGCAAGCACAATAGCGGATTTGTAGTCCATTCAGCAAAGGTAAAACATCTCTTCTTATCCCAAGACATGAACCAAGACCAAATCCTGATTTTGATAAGATCAGTAACCTTGCCAAAATTCAATGCTTCCTGTTTGAAGATGATTGTATTTCTATGTAACCAAAGTGTCCAAATTATGCCAAACCAAACCAACCTCCTTAGTTTTCTAGCCATGCATTCTTCCAAATAACAATCCCTCATGCTGCATTAGTAAATCCCCTAAGTTTCCTACCAAAGCCGTAACAAGGCCAATCCAATCATAAACATACATCCAAACAGCATAAGAGAAGCTACAAGACAAGAACAAATGAGTTGTAGTTTCAATTTCAGCATTACAGAATCTACATAAAAAGGCCTCATCAGTTGGTGATTCCTCTCCTATGTAAACTAGAAGCTGATGGGATTCTATCCAACGATGCCCTCCAACAGAATGCACTTACCTTCAAAGGTATCCTCCTATCCCAGAGTAGTTTGAAGTAGCTTTCTTCCTGAGCCAGCTGCCTTAAAAAGATCAGTTGATATGCAGTTTTGACAGTATAAGGCTCTTCAAAATTCCCCAACCAACCCCAATTATCTTCAGCCCCTTGCACTAAAACCATAGCATTCAGAATTTCCAGCAAGTTCCTATGAAGCTCTTCCTCCCAAACAAATAAAGTTCTTCTCCAAATGAAATTCCAGCTCCGTTCCCCTTCTCTCCATTCTCCCATTTCTGCTACCGATGTGCTTTTTGATTCTGAAATGCTGTACAGACTGTCAAAAGAGACTAATAGAGGAACTTGTGCAGCCCAACCATCATTCCAGAAAGACACACTTGACCCACTACCTATTTTTTTGGTGATTCCCATTGTAAGCCAGCCCTCCCTAGGTGAGTCTCTACCCTCCAGATTTCCTAGGTCTCTCCACCAACATGATGGCTCCCCACCCCCTAAAGTTTTTTCCCCCCAAGAGCTCCCCCATTGTGAATGTTCTCCATATCTAAGCCTAAGCAAATTTGACCATAGTGCTTCTTTTTCTGAATGAAATCTCCACCTCCACTTCCCTAAAAATGCCAAATTAAAGGCATTAATGTTCCTAACCCCAAGTTCACCTTCCTCCCTAGCCTTACAAACCAACTCTCACTTTACCCAACAAATTTTCCTATAATCTTCAATACCCCCCCCCCCCCCCAAAGGAATCTCTGTTGAAGCTGGATGATTTTGTTGAGAACCTTCTTAGGTGCCCTATAGAAAGATAAGTAATAAACCGGAAGGCTCGGTAGGACCACGTTTAGAAGAACTACACGTCCACCAAACGATAGGAATCTATTTCTCCACCCCAAGAGCCTTTTCTGAAGTGAAGTAATCAAAGGTTCCCATGATGAGGACTTTTTCGGATTCGCCCCAACCAAGATTCCCAGGAACTTAAAAGGTAATTCCCCAATCTTGCAATTCAGTAAATTGGCTGCACGTTCCACCACTCCTTGCCCCACATTCAACCCTATAAGACCACTCTTGTAGAAGTTAACCTTGAGACCAGCGGCAAGTTCTATGTTTCTTAGTATGCATTTTACTGCCCATGCATTTTGAACCGTAATTTCTCCAATCAAAATCGTGTCATCCGCATATTGGATGTGGGAAATCCCCTATAGTGCTTTCCCCTTCAGAAATCATGAACTGTTTAAAGACATTTCTCTCCACCGTACTCCTTATAAGCCCATTCAATCCCTCCGCCGCAATAAGAAACAAGAAGGGTACTATCGAATCCCCTTGGCGTATTCCCTTCGACATTTTGAACTCCATAGTAGGGTTGCCATTTACTATGACTGACACCGAAGCTGATTGTAGGCAACATCTGATCCGGGCTCTCCACTTTGAGTTAAACCCCAACCTGAAAAACATGTAATCCAAGTACTCCCATGATACCGAGTCGTATGCTTTCTCAAAATCTACCTTGAAAGCCATATATGATTTCCCACTCTTCTTCGCATAGTCTAAGACCTCATTCAACACCACCACGCCATCAAGTATATTCCTTCCTTTCAAAAAAGCAGTTTGGCTTTTTGAAATAATGGAGTGCATCACCTTTCCCAATCTCTCGGCAAGAATTTTTGCCAACACCTTGTAAATACAACCTACAAGAGATATTGGGCTGTATTCATTTAGGCCCACCGGGTTTTCTTTTTTAGCGATGAGTACTATGAAAGAGGCATTGCTTCCCCTTGCCAAGTTCCCCTAATCATGGAAATCATTCACCATCCTACAAAAATCAGCACTTATAACATTCCAGAATTTCTTTAGAATATTGAAATTGTACTCGCCTGGACCCAGGCTTTTGTTGCCATCACAACCGCACACCGCCCTTTTTACCTCATCCACAGAGAACACAGCCGTGAGCGAATTACTTTCAGCCTCCGATAGTTTATTGAAGGTGATCCCATCAAGAGTTGGCCTAATCCACCCTTCTTGCTTGAAGTTTGACTCAAAGTGTTTGGCTATTCCTTCTTTCACCCTTTCCGGTTCCACCACCCAAGACCTCAACACCCTAATACCATAGATTGAATTCTCTCTCAATCTCTTGTTGACACAAGCGTGGAAGAAAGAAGAGTTGCAATCCCCTTGTTGTAGCCACTTCGCTCTAGCCTTCTGATACAAAAAGGAATCATGCATCTTAGAAAGATGGCAAAAAGTTTCAAACAGAGCCTTCCTCCTCTCTATATCTCCCCCATCCCTAGCATCGCTTTCTCCCTTATCATCTATAAGTTTGATCTCATTGACAAGGGAATTGACCAAGAATCATTGAACACCTCAAAATCTTTGTGTTGTAGCCAACAGTTCAGCACCCGAAAGGGTTTCGGACCCCAATTGATCGATTCTGACTTCAGCACTATTGGACAATGGTCGGAAACCGATCTCTTTAACCCCCACTGAATAAGCACCCCCAATTTTTCAACCAGTCATCTGAAACTAAGAATATGTCTAGCCTACTCATACACCCTCCATTCGCCCGGTGCCAAGTATATTTTCTTTCGGTTAAAGGTAAATCCATCACCCCCATATCCTCTATAAAATCTCCAAACTCTTCCATTTCCGTTGCTGAGTGTTGTGCAGATACTCCCCTCCTTTCTCTTGCATATTTGACAAAGTTGAAATCACCTCCCAAACACCTAGCACAATCAAGATGATTTGCCCACAGCGATTTCAATTCCTCCCACATACCTCGTCTAACTGAACCCAAGCAAGAAGCATATACATTCACCATAAGACAAGGAAAAGAATTCTCTCCCCACAACCCCTTAACTGCCAGAAAGCCATTCCCAGAGAAACTTTCCTGAGATATGAAAGTTTTTCTATTCCACATACACAATAAGCCACCAGCACTTCCCACTGACTCCTTAAAAGCCCAATCCACCCCCCCCCTCCACAACGAAATACACATTAAGTTATCAATGCTTTCCATTTTTGTTTCCTGAATATTTATAAAATCTACCTTCTCCTCTTTGATGAGTGCTCTTATTGTTTTCTTTTTTATCCTCCTGCCCAATCCTCTAATGTTGTACGATGCAATCCGTATTAAGTAACCTTGGACGCTCCATTTACCTCCTCCCCCAAATTGACCTTGTTGCACTGTGTTTTATCTCTGACCTCCATTGCATTTAGCTGTTGAATTATCTATGCCCCACTCTTTTCTGTGGACATCCCAATCTGTTTTCCTACCTCCCAGATCTCGTTTGCCTCCCTGAATGCCTCTGCTCTTATGATTGCTCGGTTCCTGTTGAGGATTTGAGAATCTGTCATAACATGCGTTCCCGAATTCAGATCACATGATTGTATTGAATCACTTGCATGACTCTATAAGATCAAATTCCTCTTCCCTGCCTCTATCTCCGCCTTCCTTTTAGCTTCATCATCAGCTTCCACGGCCCCTACATTAACTTTGTTTGCCTGTTTTCCATTTGGATTATGTTGAATAGAAGTGTTACCTCTACCTCCCCCTTTCTGTTTTTTCTATGGAACAATATCTTTCATTGATTTGGTCTTCCTTCTACTCTGTTCCTCCCCTCTACCGTCATCACCCACACATCTATTAGGCCCATCAATTTTCACTTCTGTTGAATTGTCTAAGACCTTTTCCTTATGATCATGGATCCGATCTGAAAAGTCTTCTAGCCCAATGTCTAGCAGCCTAATAAGAGGGTCAAATAAGCAACTCGTTGACCTTCTCACAACTACCGATTTATAATTTGGGTAGTCTACTTTGTTGTTGTCCGCTAGGCCATCTATCAATTTCAACTTTGGGCCCAGTTTGGACCCAATATTGGAACACCCACCATCCCCTCTTTGTTCCAAATCATCAACTAATTGTATCGGACCTCCTTCAAGAACCCCTAGGCCTTGACCATCGTTCCACCTGTCCCCATCACCTTCCATCCCACCCTTTTCGATAGTCAGCTCATGCTGCAGGGCTACTGTTTCGTCGATGTACAGTTTCTCTTGAGCCACACCCCCATCTGATCCTTCTCTGATGTAAGACGTCTTTCCCACCTGCGATGCACTCTTTCCAAAGTCTAAATTTGAATATTCTTTGTTTAACCTCCCGATATCTTCCTCTCTCCCCTCTGCCGTGAATTCCGTCTCAGCCCCCATTAAAACATTGTTCGCTGCCGAGTCTTCATCAGAAGAGGAATAATCCTCGGAGTTCTGGTATTTCCAATCTGTAAGTAACCTGTTGAAATTGTAGCTAAAAGATTCCTCGAGCAACCGAATGGAGAAAAACTCATTATTGATCTTCACCACCACCACTCTATTGATGAGTTCCAGAGATGTTTTTGTGATTAGTATCCTCCCTATATCCATTCTTGCCCTGTCTCTAGTTGATTCATCAATTGCTATGAACTTCCC
This sequence comes from Echinosophora koreensis, assembly GCA_035048595.1. Classification (NCBI taxonomy): domain Eukaryota; kingdom Viridiplantae; phylum Streptophyta; class Magnoliopsida; order Fabales; family Fabaceae; genus Echinosophora; species Echinosophora koreensis. The sequence continues at coordinate 8,149,456 of JAPCYP010000004.1, forward strand.
TGCAAGCCCTGCTAACTGTTTGAAAAAAGGTTCTCCCTAAGCATGTGTAGGAACCCCCGTTATTTTCACCCAAACAGCCCTCTCCCTCACCACCAGATCTTGGCTCCAAGGTCTCACATTAAGAAACCAACGAGAAAACTCCCTATCCTTTGCTTTGAGAAGCTCCTCAAAGTTTTCACCTTCAGGTAACGATAATAGAATAAGGTTTCCTCCCAAAGTTGTCATATTGACCTATAGTAAGCCCTCCATCTGAAATTTCTTTTTTACGGATGGAATTCCCTCTGGGTCTACTGTCCAGCCTATGTAACACCTTTTAAGCCAATTCATGTCCTCCTCAGGAACATTGTATTCCAAGCCAAACCTGCAGTTTCCTTTTTGTGGAACATTCCTAACAGTTTACTTTGATGTTCCTGGGTCACCCCTTCTTAAATGCGTATTACTCCTATCTGCAACCAACATCCTTGCGTACGACATTCCAAGAGGCTGTGCAGTGACATTTTGTCTCGGCGCATTGAATGGCCTTTGTAATGAATCACTTACACCGGCTTCTCGGTCAAATAAAGGGAGATTTACTCTCAGCTTGTACGTCCCAATCCACAGTGAATCAGGTTTCTCCTCTAAGGCCTTAGGGTTCTGAACAGCCAGAAACCTTACAAATCCAAACTTGTAAGCGAGCTTGTTTCTTTTGTTAGAAACAAAGATATCTATCACTCTCCCCCATTTGAGGAACAACCTCCAAAAGTCCTCCTTTGAACAAGATTCTGGGAAGTTTGTGAAGTAATATGAAGTTGCCCCCTTATGGTTGTTAATATGTGAACGTCTTTTTGCTTGGTCAAAGTGTTGGTGTTGATCGGAAAGTCTCACCTCCCTCACTCTCTGTTTCTCTCTCATATCTCTCTCTCTCTCTGCCTCGCAAATGTGTTGTTTACATGAACCAATTCATGCATTCATGCATTGACATTATCATTGAGTCAATCTTAGGTTTTCTAAAAAAGATTATGTGATTGATCCAATGGTACATTAATGCATGAATGCATGATATTTTGAATGCACCAAATCCATTTTCTAATAATCAAGCAAGGAGATTTATAGGGTGCTCTAGTTACAAGATTTCTCTTCTACCCTAGGGACCTAATTGCAAATCATTTAAAATTTTAGGGACCCGATTACAAATACTTAAAGTGTAGAAACCCAATTACAAAGTATTTAGATGCTCGGGGACCCAATTACAAATTGTTTTAGCTCGGGGACCTTTTTAAAAATTCACAATTACTTAGGGACCAACAGAGTAATTAAAGCTTATTTATAAGGAGATGTGATGAAAAGGATAAGAAGTACCAAATTGTGGGCCGGAGGGGGAAAAGGTAACCAGATTATATATAGTATATAGTATTTTTTCAAAATTGTTTTTATTCACATTAAGTAACATTCCTAACCCTCTTGAAAATAAAACGAAAAAACTCAAGTGTAGTAGTACTTTAGGTATATGAGGGCCAAGACGAATATATATAACATGAAAATAACACCAAAAAATATTAATTAACATATAGAAGCAAACTTGATGAAACAAATTTGATATATGATTAACAACTTAATATTATATAAATTATTCAAATAGATCTAGATAGGATATTCACAAATTTGTGGACGTGCATTACGGCTTCACGTATCAAAGTTATTAATTTTTCCTTGTTCAATCCCTATAATTTTAGAAGGAGGTGATACAATAGGATACCAAAAAACTTTTTCAATATTACTCCCTAGATTTAAAATTAGTGAACTGAAATGTGTCTCATCATTTATCCTCTCTTATCTTTCGAAAAATGAGTCAATAATTTTCTTCTTAAACATCATTTTGAATCAATCACTAAACCTCAGATAAATTTTGTAAGAACATTAAAAAATGGTGGAAAAAAAGTAATATATCATGATCAAGATTTTTAGAAAAAAGAGAAAAAACTTGAGCTTTTTTTTAAAAAAATAAAAAAAGTCAAAAGTTGAGGGGGTCAATGGCAACCAATGCTCCCTTTAGATCCACCTATGCATCTGTAGTACTTCATTAATGAAGATATAATATGTGTAAAAACTGTTACACATGTATTCTTCTTATTGGAGAACAATAACTCATGTATCTTAAAGTTGGGAAAAAACAATTCAAATTTCCAAACAATTAATTGAGGTGAGGAATTCCAATGCATAGTAAATTGCTATGTTCTTGGAATTATTATTTTGACTATAGAGAAGCTCACATTCATCTTTGGAGGAAGAAGTGGATATTTTCAATGCTCTTGAAAATGTGAGAAGAAATCGATATCCACTAAGTCACATTCATGAATGATAACCAGGCTATGATACCACTATTGGGTAAAATCGCACACGCCAATAGAATTTACCCACACGCCCAAGGATCTTCGATGGGACACACGAGCACATCACAAAGAGAATAATAGATAACACACAATAATTAACATGGTTCGGCACCTCTTGCCTACGTCCACGGAAACACCTCAACAAATGTATTCACTATCTCAAATAAGATTACAAGATTGTAACCCACCCCAAATTATGTATCACCCTACAAACCCGAGTACCCCACTCAAGAGTTACAAGGAATGATAGACACTCATCTAAATGATCACCCACACTAGTCCTCCCCTCTTGGACCTGGTTGGGGATAACTTCTACTCTTCACATGATCCCCAACCATGTCCTAGAGAGGAGAACTAGTATGGGTGATCATGTGAAGAGTAGAAGCTATCACCAACCAGGTCCAAGAGGGGAGAACTAGTGTGGGTGATCATTTACAGTGTAGAATTCGCCTTGAAATGCACAAAACAAGTTCTAGAATGCAGAAACTTGGGGAACATCACACAAACAAAGAGAGGGGTGAATATTCATGATTTATAAAATACCCCTACAATGGTTCAATTCTCTCATTTAGTAGCTCCATTCAATGAAAACCAATCAAACAAGGAACCTCATGCTAATTTTCAGCTTTAAAATGATAATCCCAATTCAATTTTAGTCATATGTCTATCAAAGCAATAAAAAAAACAATTTTTAATTGGGTCCCCCATTGACATATGTTTCTAATTTTCACTAAAAATGTGGCATAGAATCATCACCCAAAAACATAATGCAATCATCACAATCAATCAGTTAAGTGCATGTGACAGATAAGTTTTGTGAAACTGTATGCACCTAGTGAGGAAAAATTGAATTTCCCATCCCTACACTTAAAATCTAGCATTGTCCTCAATGCAGAGGAATAATAGAACAAGTAATTTTCCCTCCCCACACTTAGAATATAGCATTATCCCCAATGCAAAGAATTAAAAGCACAAGTAAGGAATATAAAAAATTAACTAAGCTAGAAAGAAATAGATAGAGACAGAGAACTTCCCAGTAAAAGTTGTCATGACTGAATATTCATTTTTAATACATTAGCTTAGCAGCTTGTGTACGGAAATTAATATAAAGGAAAATCACTACGGAGGAGGTGGAAGGTCAAAGTGGCGCTAAAGCTGCTCCAAAATAGCTAACATGGTGGTGGACTGCTGCCCTTGGGCATCTAAACGCTGAGACATCATCTGATGGAGTCTTTGAGATTCACTCACCAATTCCTGTATCTGTGCATCATGCGCATCCAAACGCGCAAAGACTCCCAACTAGATGTGATCCAGACGGGTAATGAGATGCTGGTAGTCTACCTGACGTGCGGCCAGCTGGGCATCATGCTGATCATCTAAAGGGATGTCCTGAGCCAGAACCTGCTCCTGCTCCTCCTCCTCAACCACACTCATCAGCAGGCTACTCCATAGCCTCCTCTTCATCCTCTGATTGCTCCACAATATTAAGCATGAAGCTCCCGCAAGAGTGTCGCGACGGAGCACCCCAATGGAGTATAGAGTCTGGCATCAAATGCTCTCCATATCAATTCTCACGACAGCCTGGGTGGGCTCATAAGCAAAATGCATGGCAAGTCGGGAGGAAAAAGATCCAATAACAATGTGTCCCCGATTACCCGTCTGTAGCCTGCGTCCCAAGTTGGTGCAAGTACGGAGGAACCCAAGACCGGCATTACATCGGTGTCCTAACCCATCCATCATGAACCATAGTAGGAATAAGTCGATCCGGGTGACCGTTCAATCACTCCTGCCACGCCCATTTACTGAATGGGCCAACCATCTGTGCACTGCTCTAACAACCGGATCACGTAACTTGATAGCCTTCGATCTACTGGGGTTATAATGAGGATCCCCAGTGACTGAGAGCCAACAAGCTCCACCAAAGAACTCTCGTGGAATGTCCAGTAAAGCAGTAGAATAAGCCTCAGAGTGCACTGACTCCTCTGTCTCAAAGCCCAGGGCAACATTAAACTGAGCTAAAGTCAACTGTCGCCATTCCCCAAGGAGCATGAATCGGACTCTAAGCTTTGGCTGCTCCTCAGAAGGTGACAGCTCTGAAACGGTTGCCAGGAACTCCAAGGTCGGCTCAATGTAAGTAGGACAACAAACAGCCGCGACCCGCTCCCAACCAACATGCTGGATCAGAGTGTCCACATCCTGCCGTAAGCCAAAATGGTTGAGTACCTCCAACTCTAAGAAGCGAGTCGGATGTACCTCGAAACTGTAAAAAAAAGAGTATATCTCTCACTGTACGGGGCAGGAATGCGGATAAGTTCAGCTTAGGAAGGGCCAAAAGAAGAGGCACCGGTGGTCCGAAGGCATTTACGAGCCATATGTCCTGCAAAAAGGATAAAGAACATCAGTAACATAGTATAACCAGCAAGAACAAAAATATAGGACATCCAGTACCCAACACATAAGTGAACAGAAAAAGACGAGCTTTTGTTACACATGCACGGGCACGAAACACGGCCTGTTCATACCATGCACGGTTGTGCTTAATACCAGAACCCAGATGAGTCCCTGTTCTACATGCACGGGCACGAAGCACAGCCAGTTCATACCGTGCACGGCCGTGCTTAAGTCCAGTACCCAGAAAAACCAGCGCTGTTCAAGGGATGAAACGTACAATTACCTAGACCTAGGGATAAGGCATTCACATACTGGACACACACTTGCAAATATTTAATCATATTCTCAGGATCCAAGCAGAAATCATATACTTGCAAGCCATAACACCGGAATGCAAAACCGCAAAAATGAATCATACCCAAAAATACACAACATACCCAAGACAAAATAGAAGAAGAAGTAACATACCTGGGCAAGAATTGCAAGATGCACACACAGAGTAAGAATGGGGAAGAAGGGTGTTATGCGGCTGTGCAACAATGTGCACGGGTCTTAGGGTTTTTGACCCGTGCCCAATTTAATTTTTTTCACTTCCCGATCGAAGCACGACCGTACATAATGATATGCATGGCCCGTGCATGCCTCTAAGTTCAAACCCCCCATTTTTATGTACGGCCGTATATAGATGTGTACGACTTGTACATCTGTGACAGTTTGGCCATTTATTTATTTATTTATTTATTTTTTAATTTTTTAATTATTTTATAACTTCCCTACACATAATTCATCTTCCTAAGATAAAATAAAAATTAAAAATAGAAATCCTAAACTAAGAATTAAAAGAGAAGAAACACAGGATGTCTCATGCGAAGCGCTTGTTTAACGTCTTGAGCCTGATGGCACCTCAAAAGTGATCAATCAAGGGGCTTTCGAAGTGCAAAATTTTCCTTTAAGGCATTGGCCCTTCTCAATTTTCTAACCATGTGGTTCAAGTGGTTTTTCCATTTCCCGAGTGGTGGATGAGCTTGAAAAGATGATGACATTTTTGCTTCCTCACCACCTACCAATATACTAGGGTCCTGCAAAGTAAGAATTTTTTCATAGGGTCCTGCATCCTTGGATCACCAAAATTGTTAGAAACAACCACATCATTAATAAAATAGGAAGAAACAAAAGGAGAAGGGTATTTGGTAGAATTTAAAACCTTTAAAACGTTCTCTTCCTTACCACATCTTAAAGTTACCTTTCCTTTGTGAACCCCAATTACAGCATCACCAATGGCTAAGAGAGTCTGCCCTAAAATAATTGGGACTTCCTCTTTTTTCTTCATGTCTAGAACTACAAGGTTTTTCTTATTTTCCTCATAAATGCTCCCATCAGTGAGAGCTTCATCCCTCTCTATGGAAACATGTGCCTCAAGCTTGAGCTCTTCATTCAACTCTTTACCACTCCTAAAAGTGATAACTTGAGCCTCTACCTCTAGATTTGACTCAGCTTGAGTGGGCAGTGATTCTTGGACTTGTTGAAATATCAATGTAACAAGGGTAGAGATTTGAGTCTTCAAAGCTATGAATCGGTTATCAATCCACTCCATGAATTTAGCCAAGGTCTCCTCAAGGTCTGGCTCTTGCTCCTCTAGTTCTGGCCACTGATTTTGCAAGTAATGTAGCTCTTAGACATTATCCCAATAAGAATCATATTGGCCCCAGTTGGTCTGGCTCTCAAATTCAATCCAAGGATTGCCTGCTGGCTCCATAGTGGGTATAAGATAATCTTCAAGAGTTCTTCTCTCACCAATGATCAACTGCAAATAGGCTCTTATGAAAGTTTTAGCATAAACAAATAAAGAAAATAATAAAAATTAAAAAAAAAGTCTAAATTAACTAGGAATCAACAATTCCCAGCAACGACGCCAAAAACTTGTTGCGCTAAAACTACACTTAAGGGCAAGCACACCCTAATTTAATCATTCACTGCTATGTTGATGTATCCTACAATAAACATAGGAAATCGAGTGAGTATCCACAATAATTTCCAAATTAACAATAAATTACACCCAATTTCCCAACAATAAAGTATACAAAACGGCAGTTTATCAGTTTCCGTGGACATAGGCAAGAGGTGCCGAACCATGTTAACTATTGTGTGTTCTCTATTATTCTCTTTGTGATGTGCTCGTGTGTCCCATTGAAGAACCTTGGACGTGTGGGTAAATTCTATTGGCGTGTGCAATTTTACCCAATGTTCACAACACCTAAGTTTTGTCCCAAAAAACCCATAAAATATGGAATATACATTTTCACATGAACATTGTTAGTATTTTATAATATTCTTCTGAAACTTATATTAATGATAAAATATGTTTTTTGGTAAAGATTTTTTTTTAGAGAATTTATTTGGTAAAGATAAAATACTTTATTTTCAAGAATAATTTATAAAGAAACCTGACGCTAGCATTGAATTATCTAAACAGTTAATGTTATAATTACAAAATTCTCTCTATGCATTTATTGTCCTGCCAAGATTGAGATGGAAATACGGAAAACAAAATTTTAACAATGAATCTTTTATTAAAGAAAAATGTCGATTTTTTTTAAATTTTTTACAAAGTATTTACTAAATTCGAATTAAGCTTTTTGAAGGTTTTTTTTTTTTTTGGTAAACTGAAGGCTTTTTTTATTCCATGTAATATATTTGAAATTCCTGGGTATTTGTTAGTTTTTTTCCTCATAATATTTGCTTAATAACATAAGGAGCCATTGGCAGGTGGAAGTTGCTTGAGGAATAAACAGCATGCCAAGAATTATTGTGCAAGTATGTCAAATATACCCCTCTTCTCTTTCACACTTTTTTTTTCTTTATAAAACTTAATGAGTATGTGTATGTTTTAGATTCCTGGACATGCAAATTTTCGTTTGCGTTGGAAATACTTGACTTTAAAATATTGGATCTTGTTTGGTTATAAATCGTGTTAAAAAAAATCATGTTAAGGTGAATAGAATTAATTTTAAGAGAAACAATAATTTTAAGCTTTTTGTTGAATAAAATTGATTCTAGGATTAAGACCAGCAAAATTTATTATTTATACACCTCAAGAGTGATTTTACTCTATTATCCAAATAAAACCATTCTTTTAAACTAACTTTTAAAATACCATTACCAAACACAAATCAATTATTTTAACCTCAACTTTTTAAAATCAATTCTTTCAATATCAATTATTTCAAAATTCATTTTATCAAAATCTAAAACACACGAACCTAGAATATCTCATTCTTAAATAGTGTTTATACATACATGTCCCTAGCACACTTAAGGATGAGGTTATAAAATTATATAGTATCAATATGTAGCAGCCGTGTAGTGTGCAAGGCCAATAAGGCCATTGCCTTAGGCCCCACTTTTTTAACTTTATATATGTTGATATATGGCTTTAATTTCTCTTCTATTTTGAAAAGTCAAAGTTAGATAAATTCTCTCATCCGTTTGTCGCTAATGGTAGAGAGAGAATTTTGGTTAATAATCGGTAGTAATTGGTTGGTTAATAAAGGAAGTTATTCCCTATAAATTAAGAGTTTTTCATTTCCATGATATAGAGTGAGATAGTAACATCGCATTACGAGACTCTCAGAGAAGTTTTGTCTTTGTATCTTCTCTTAGTATATTGTGAGAGTTTGTACTTTGTATACACCAGTGAGTAAATACTGTGAGGTATTTGGGTGTATTTGGGATTTGGGTTTGAGTGAAGTGTGTAAATACTCTTTTGTATTCTCCACCATATTTAATATCAAGTTATATAGTCACCGTTGTATGTGGATGTAAGCTAAAAGCTGAACCACATTTGTACTTATACTTCCGCTTTATTTGCTCTATTTATAACAAACTGGTATCAGAGCGCTTATAGCGTTCTGGGAAGATACGTGAAAGAAAAATATGGTGACTACAAAATTTGATATTCAACAGTTTGATGGGCACATCAACTTCGGGATGTGGAAGGTCCGTATGATGGCTGTTTTGACACAACAAAATTTAAAGGTGGCACTTTCTGGAAAAGAAAAGAAGCCTGAAACGATGAAGGATTCTGAGTGGGATGATATTGATGATAAAGCTCTCTCCACCATTCAGCTATGCATCACAGATGATGTGTTACAAGAAGTTCTATCAGAAAAGACAGCAGCAACACTATGGACCAAATTGGAGTCCTTATACATGAAGAAGACGGTGGCTAATCGTCTTGGTATATTGCAACGTCTGTACACGCTTCGTATGGATGACGGGACATCCATTAGATCATACATTTCTGAGTTCACTTCACTCGTTATGGAATTAAAAAATATGGACAAGACATTCTCAAGTGAGCAACAAGCAATGATGTTGCTTTGTTCCTTACCTCCCTCCTACAAGAACTTTCGTGAGACGCTTATATATGGGCGTGAACGTCTAGATATTGATGAGGTTAAATCCTCTCTTTTGAGTCGTGAAAAGATGGAACACGATAATAATGGACGTGATGATCCAGCAGCGGGATTGTTTGCTAGAGGCAGATCCAAGGAGGTTGGCTCGAGTAGTTATAGAAGAGTCAAGTCTAGATCTAAATCTAGACATCGTAAAGGATTATGTCGATATTGCAAGAAAGAAGGGCATTGGAAAGCAGAATGTCCAAAGCTCAAAGAAAAGAATGAGAGTAGTTCAAGTAACACAACAAGTGTAGCTGAAGGTGCCGAAAATGTTCTCACGGGATCAACTAGTTCAGTTGGTGATGCATGGATTATTGATTCTGGCTGCTCTTACCACATGTGTCCAAACCGGGAATGGTTTACCACTTACCGGTCAATTGATGGTGGTGCTGTTCTTATGGGAAATAATATGTCTTGTAAGGTCACTGGCATTGGTACAGTCCGAATCAAGATGCATGATGGAATTGTGAGAACTTTAACTAATGTGCGGCATATACCAGACTTGAAGAAAAATCTTATTTCTTTGGGTACTCTTGATTCTCAGGGGTGTAAGTATTCTGCTCAAGGTGGAGTTCTAAAAGTCACCAAAGGTGCTCTTGTTGTTATTAAAGGGAAATTGGTCAATGGTCTCTACCTACTTCAAGGAAGTACCATTGTTGGAGTTGCATCTGTATCTTCTTCCCCTGACTCAGATTTAGATACTACTCGTATGTGGCATATGCATCTCGGGCATATGAGTGAAGCTGGAATGTCTATTCTGAGCAAGCGTGGCTTGCTAAATGATCATAAAATTGGGAAGCTTGACTTTTGTGAGCATTGTGTCTATGAGAAGCAAACTAGAGTCAAGTTTAGCACTGCCATCCACAGGACTAAGGGAACGGTTGACTATATTCACTCTGACTTATGGGGTCCTGCGCCTGTCACGTCAAAGGGTGGTGCCAGATACCTGTTAACTTTCATTGATGATTTTTCAAGGAAAGTTTGGGTATATTTTCTTATGCGTAAGAATGATGTTTTCTCTACTTTCAAGAAGTGGAAGGCGCTCATAGAAAATCAGACAGGTAAGAAAATCAAACACCTGCGAACAGACAATGGTTTGGAGTTCTGTGGGGGACAATTTAATGAGTTCTGTGAGAATGAAGGCATAGTAAGACATCGTACTGTGCGAAAGACACCACAACAAAATGGTGTGGCAGAACGTATGAACAGAACTCTTCTGGAGAGAGCTTGTTGCATGTTCTCTAATGCTGGCTTGCCAAAAGAATTTTGGGCTGAAGCAATTAATATGGCTTGTTATTTAGTAAATCTGTCTCCATCAACTGCAATTGAGTTACAAACTCCTGTTGAGGTATGGTCTGGTACTCCAGCTGATTATTCTGATCTAAGAATTTTTGGGTGTCCCGCATATGCTCATGTAAATGATGGAAAGCTTGAGCGAAGGGCACAAAAATGCATATTTATTAGTTATGCATCCGGAATCAAAGGTTAAAGATTGTGGTGTACTGAAACTAAGCCACCCAAATTCATAATCAGCAGAGATGTGAAGTTTAATGAATCATCCATGCTTCATTCAGCAAAGGAGTCTGACAATGCAGAAAAAGAGCACGACATCAACAAGCAGGTGGAGCTTGAAGTTGAACGACCAAAGAAGTACAAGAAGGTACTTCTGATAAGCCTATTCAGGAAGAAGATCAAGTAGTTATTGAAGAGCAAGAGGAGATTCCGCAAGAGCAGCAACGATATAGTCTCTTTTGCATTATCGGTAGCAGAGGATATTGAAACTCAATGCATCTCTTTTGCCTGAAATCAACATGCTGGAGGCACAACTTAGTGGTGAATTTGAAATGAAAGATTTAGGCGCAGCTAAGAAAATCTTGGGCATGGAAATTCACAGAGATCGGCAAGCTGGCAAACTATATTTGTCTCAAAAAAGGTATATTGAAAAAGTATTGGAGCGTTTTTCAATGCAGAATGCAAAGCCTGTGAGTACTCCATTTGCATCCCATTTTAGACTATCAGCTGCCATGTCACCACAGTCTGATGAAGAGAAGGAACAGATGTCACACGTTCCTTATGCTAGTCCAGTTGGAAGCATCATGTATGCTATGGTTTGCACTCGTCCAGATATTTCACAAGCTGTTAGTGTTGTTAACAGATATATGGGGCATCCTGGTAAGATGCATTGGCAAGCTGTAAAATGGATACTTCGATATCTTCGAGGTACTACAGATGTTGGCTTGGTATATGATAGGAGTCATAATACAGGTGGTAGTATTATTGGTTATGTTGACTCTGATTATGCTGGAGATATAGATAAAAGAAGATCTCTGACAGGTTACGCCTTCACGCTTTCGGGTAGTGCAATTAGTTGGAAAGCAACTTTACAATCTACTATTGCATTATCAACCATGTGACACCCTTCTACCCCGCATGTTATAAGGCATTTAAATATAAAACAATTAATAAGAAAAACATGCATTTAACTGAATTAAATAAAACAGTTGTCCATGGGTAGAAAAGCCCACATGAACTCGTTTACAACGTGGAAAATAACAATAGTTTAATCAAATAAAACGTCATCAAAAGAATAACCCAACCCCGATGTCACAATTCAGAGCTGGTATAACCGTTCCGGAAATAAATCCTCGGAATACAACTGGAAACAAACTATCTAAACTTAAAACAACCCTACTATGAGTGGCGGCTCCTCAGAGTCACTCCTCTCCGGGCTGCTCGTCATCCTCTGCAAATGCCAATCAGGCCAAACACAAACAATACAGGGAGTAAGATTCATGTAATCATATAAACAGCAGAGGAATAGTACGCAAGGTAAACATACACATAAGCATACATCAACATCCATCAGTAACATAACAACCAAGTATGCTATGCTATGCAATGCATCAACTACTCCGCTACTCCAACTATGCATGTGGATCCAAACTAACTCAGGATGAACGACTTTGGCGTTACATATCCGTATTGGCCATAAAAGCACCAACACCGGCAGTTAACCAAACCTTGGGTGAACCCCATGGATAGCCAACGCATCAAACCGTGGATGCCTCATCACGGGGGGCCTCGGTCACCAAACCTTGGGTGACCTACCGTGGATGGCCAGATCACCGTACTCTCGGGCGATCTCCCCTTTGTCGAACCTCCCCCATCAACTACTCCAATGATTTATGCAAATGGCACAACAACAAACAATCTCAACCACCTCCTTGCTTGGGCCATGAAGCTCCCAAGACTTTCAACATCAAACTCAGCGTAACCTTAGACCCAAACCGTGGGGTCAAGGCTCCTTTAGCCAATAAGCACCAAGGTTCAACTCAACGTACTTGGGTCTATAAGCACCCAAGACTTCAACTTATCAACGTGCGGTAACCCAACGGATACTGACTTAATATTTGATTATCTAATTATCTTATATAATTAATAACCAGGTTGTCTAATCTTTATCTTTGATTATTTATCTCAACTTATCATCATAGGGGAATGGGGTTAAAAACCCCTTAAGTCATTTAATTGCATTACTGTCCAGGGGGTTTAGCACGGTCGTGCTTAGACCCCAGCACGGTCGTGCTTGGACACGTGAGGGCGTGCTGCCCTTTTAAGTGAAGCACGGTCGTGCTTCACACTCAGCACGGTCATGCTCAGCAGCACGATCGTGCTATTTGCCCTGCTTGGCCGTGCTGAGCAGCGCGGCCATTTTCCAGAATTTAAGTGGGAGCACGGTCGTGCTCCCTGTTCAGCACGGTCGTGCTCAATGCACGACTGCACTGTTCTGGGCAGGGACAGAAACCAGATTATTAGCCAAAAACCTAAGTTCTTAACTGATTATTCCTAGTTAGTTAACAACGTGTTTTAGGGGCCAAAACTCATCATTTCAACAAACATAATCAGTCATCAACCATTCAACCAGCATATGTCAATAACAACAATTATTTTCATAGCATCATAAACATGATACAATCTTCATGAACATAAAATACACATTTATGGACATATAAATCAGAAACAGCCATATACCAATTAAAACATCATAATCATATGCATACAACGACACCGGGGTCATGAGAAACCCTGTTACCTTACACTACCCACTGCTTAATGAATACAATCCCACTTCTCCCCATACTTGGATTGAAGGTAGCTCTAACACGTCCCAACGAACGAACCGGTTCCTCCTTTTATGGTGACTCACACCAACACGAACCTTGGATCCACAAAACAACCCAAGAATCAGTTCCCTATTCACAAAAATGAAAGGAAACTAAGGAAGGGGAAAGAACCTTACCCCTGTACACTGACACAGTTAAGTTAGCGATCTCCCAAGGCTCCCAAAACTGATCAAGAGGAAGGGAAAAGGAGGAATGCTAGCTCTGGCCGCGCTATGGCTGCTGCACTACACCAAAAATAGGGTTATCTGCCAAACCCTCGACTTTGTTTACGTAAATAACGTTCGGACCTGAGCACGGTCGTGCTTAGCATTGAGCACGGTCGTGCTCCACTTAGCGTCAGCGAGACGTGGTCCACGCATTGAGCACGGGCGTGCTCACTATTGAGCACGGTCGTGCTCAACTTAAAATCAGAAACACGCTTCTGACTTTAAGCACGGGCTTGCTGGCTGATGAGCACGAGCGTGCTCATGTACCAGAAAGGGACTTTTAGGCTAAAATCCCACTTAGCCCTTAACCAACATTTTTAAGTAAATAAAACTAACTTTATAAAAACATTTTATGAAAAAACAGGGTGTTACAAACCACAGAAGCTGAATATATGGCAGCAGCAGAAGCAGTGAAGGAAGCCATCTGGCTTAGAAGTTTGGTAGCCAATTTGGGTTTGGAACAAGATATCACAATAGTTTATTGTGATAGCCAAAGTGCCATACATTTGACCAAAAATCAAATGTATCATGAGAGAACCAAACATATTGATGTCAGATATCATTTTATTCGGGAAATCGTATCTCAAGGTACCATTGTTGTGAAAAAGGTTGGTACTTCTGATAATCCGGCTAATATGATGACGAAGCCAATTCCGATATCTAAGTTCAAGCATTGCTTGGACTTAATTGGTGTTCGTAATATGAATTGGTCCTAGTTGACATTTTTGGAGAAGTCGACATATGAAGCTTGTGATTGGAGGAAAGTTAAAGCCAAGGTGGAGATTTGTTGATATATGGCTTTAATTTCTCTTCTATTTTGAAAAGTCAAAGTTAGATAAATTCTCTCATCCGTTTGTCGCTAATGGTAGAGAGAGAATTTTGGTTAATAATCGGTAGTAATTGGTTGGTTAATAAAGGAAGTTATTCCCTATAAATTAAGAGTTTTTCATTTCCATGATATAGAGTGAGATAGTAACATCGTATTACGAGACTCTCAGAGAAGTTTTGTCTTTGTATCTTCTCTTGGTATATTGTGACAGTTTGTACTTTGTATACACCGGTGAGTAAATACTGTGAGGTATTTGGGTGTATTTGGGATTTGGGTTTGAGTGAAGTGTGTAAATACTCTTTTGTATTCTCCACCATATTTAATATCAAGTTATATAGTCACCGTTGTATGTGGATGTAAGCTAAAAGCTGAACCACATTTGTACTTATACTTCCGCTTTATTTGCTCTATTTATAACAATATATATATATATATATATATTGATGACAATTGGCTTGACAAGTGATTGAATAATAACACCTAATTCCAAGCACAATGTATGCATTATTGAGATCAAAAATCGATCACAAATAGTGCAATCCACAACATTAATGAAATTTCAAAGGCTCTGCCTTTATGCTTTTATTACTCTTCTAAGTACATTGTCACATAATTAGTTTTCATTAGAGGTAATCCATATAATTAACAATTAGGAAATGGAAATGCAACTATGCAAAAGGATAAAATAATCGTCGGAAGTAATTAGTTAAGATTTAATTAATTTTTTTATATTTCCAAAATTTAACTGTTATTTTATTTATATATATTATAAAATTTTAATATCTTTACTTCAAAAATTTTGAGCTCTCTCATTTTTCTCATTTTTTTTCCTCATTTTCATATTCTATTGAGTGTGAAATGTTAAAATTGCTTAATTATAAAACTTTGATAAATAATTTCACAACTCAAAAAGCTAGATGATTAATATGAGAATTGATAATTCATATAATATTAAGTTTCTTTAAAATTTTCGCCTAATGCCTCAAAATTCCTATACATGGCATTATGCAGAGGTTATAAAGGTAATTGACTTTCTGGTGACTTAAAGCAATTCTTTCGTTGGATGCATTAAAGCTTTTATGTAATCCTAGCAGTGTTTTGGTTGTTGGCCGCATCATTTTGTCCTTTGGTGGGGCTTAATTTTTGTGTTGTCCTTTAGTGTCTTTGAGATTTTGATTAGCTGGGAGAGTTGGCAAGTGTAAAGATAATATTGTTCCCATTTTGGAGCAGTCTTTTATTTACATTTGTTTGTTTCTTCCGGTGTATGTTGTTCTTGTATATGGTTAGGGTACCCTAGTACTCTCATTCAATATATTTTTTATAAAAAAAATAAAAATATGCAGAGATAAAATCATAGCACTAAATATGTTGATAAATTATTTTTTCTTATTTTTAATTATGGAACACAATGAAATAAATCAAACGTAATTGTATTAAGGGAGTTTACCAAATACTTTATAGTAGACAATAATTTAAGTGTAATTTGTGTAACATCCTTGGTTGCTCTATGAATTGACGACTGACCCCACAAACTAACACGGGTCTTTTCAGCGTGCTTTTTCTCACTCACACGCTTTCTGGGAAAACTTCCCAGGAGGTCACCAATCCCAGAATTGCTCCAAGTCAAGCACACTTAACTGTGGAGTTCTTAAGTGATGGACTTCCGAAAAGAAGATGCTTCTTGTTGGTATATGTAGTACAAATCAATTTATATAAGTCATCCTTAACTGTATAGTCTCATACCTACACAATCTCAGGATCCCTCTCATTCCGGTGTGTAAACGCTTCATTCATGTGTCCCTCCGCCTAGAAGCCTATCAGGAGCCGCTCCTAGTCCGTGCCTTCCTGCATTGGTGATCACTCCCAGCCCTCGTCAGCCTCGAAAGTCACAATCTGCATATTTTTTTATCTCGCCCAATAAAATAAGAGTTTTCAATCCTATAGCATGACATCATTGTTGACATGTAACATAATTATCCATGACAAAGTACATGTTTTACCAAATATAATCCCGTATGGTTTCATAATTGTCCTTGAGTTTTGTTTACTATAATTGCATTGTAGACATTATTCGGAATGGTTTTCTTCTCAAAATAAAAGGCTGCTTAGAATGTTCTGTTCTTAAAATTATTCACATGATAAGTACTTTTGCATCAATCTTACTTTCTTTAATTATTTTGCATGTTAATTTTACTTTCATATAGCATAATAAGTGTTAATTTGATAAATAAATTATCTAATACATCTTTAGTTTTTCTTATTTAAATTGTAAAAAATCACTGTCAAAATATTTTGAAAAGATATATTTTTATTGACAATTAATTTTTTGTATTCTAGGTTTTTATGTAACAACTTTATGGAACAAAAATGGGAAAATTCAAAAAGAATATTGTGCAATGATGTCTCCGTGGTATGATTTGAAGCAACATTACAAAGTTACTGAGGAAAGATCTGCAAGTCAAGAATGTGAGAGAAAATATGTTGTAAATGCAATCTCCGGACAATCATTTGACTATGAACCACAAGCCCGAGATCCAAAACATATTTGGGGCTCTATCAAAGATGCCTTGGAGGCTTTCTACAAGTTTAGCAGGCCATATGCAGCATATAGTGCAGTTGAGTTAAAGCTTTTCTTGAATAAATCTTGTAACTAACCTTCAATTGTTATATTTAATTTAAATCATTTGTATGAACTTCTATTTTGAGATAAATATTTTTAAATTGATTAATTTGTTTGTGTAGTTATTTGCAGCGACTTTTACGTCTCTCATTGCTGTGGAGAAATTGTCAGATTTATCTCCAACATTTTTTATTGGCGGGTTGCAGGTGATATTTTAAATATGGTGGTTGTTTATAAATGAAAAGACACTTTTTAACTCAATGTTTCTATTTACTATCCTTTCCCGTTTAAAATGCCTAACTTTTATACTTGAAAATGTCTTTAGCACCTTTTTTAATATTATGTCATGTGGTCTTCACTAGGTACTATTGTCTAATGCTTTTGCCATTGTTTGTTAAAACTTTTTAACATTGTCTTTCTATATGACATTGACAACTATTAATGAGTTTAACAATATCAATAATTAAATATGATGTCAAACTTATTAAATAATGTGATAATACATCACTGAAGGCAAGTGCAACAATATTCTATACTATCTGAGCATCAAAATTTTTTTTCTTTGTTTCCTTATTTGATGTAACCAAAACCTTTTTCCCTTCAAACATGCCTAATTGCTATATGTTTTATAATGTATTTCCCCCTTAAAAATGTTTAGGGCTATTTTATGCAACTTTATTAATAATGTGATAATACATCACCAAAGGCAAGTGTAACAATATTTTATACTATCTGAATATCAAAACTTTTTTTTTCCCCTTATTTGATGCAACCAAAATCTTTTTCCTTCAAAAAGGCGTAATTGCTATATGTGTTACATATAATGTATTTCCCCCTTAAAAATATTTAGTGCTATTTTAAGTAACTTTGTTAATACCATTGAGTTTTCTATTACAGGTTGTGGTAACTACCATCTGTATGAATATTTTTAATGCTGGCTTGAATCAATTATGTGATGTTGAAATAGACAAGGTTTGAAACTTACTCATAAACAATCCAGATAGGCAATACATGTTTTATTAATTTATTTATTGTCTTTTGGAATTCTGGATTTTCCTATAATAGAAAGATGATGATTGCAGAATTGTCTTTTTCTTTTTTGTGATAAATCAAACTGAATTAAGGGTAGTAAAAGGGGTACTCCAATCCAATACAATAGCACTTAACAAGTCAAGAAAAACCAATCACCTATCCAGACCAAAAACCACCCTCTCTCAAATACAAAAACCTAGTCAGAAGCTTGTTGTTGTATAAGAAAGAACAGAGCAACAAAAAAGGAAAAAGAAAAAACACAAATTGTAACATCCCTGGCTGCTCTATGGATTGACGACTGACCCCACAGACCAACTCGGGTCTTTTCAGTGTGCTTTGTCCTCACTCACATGCTTCCTGGGAAAACTTCTTAGGAGGTCACCCATCCCATAATTGCT
Organism: Echinosophora koreensis; assembly: GCA_035048595.1. Taxonomy (NCBI): domain Eukaryota; kingdom Viridiplantae; phylum Streptophyta; class Magnoliopsida; order Fabales; family Fabaceae; genus Echinosophora; species Echinosophora koreensis. The sequence goes on from JAPCYP010000004.1 coordinate 8,167,942, forward strand.
CCAAGTCAAGCACGCTTAACTGTGAAGTTCTTAAGTGATGGGCTACCGAAAAGAAGATGCATCTTGTTAGTATAAGTATAAGTAGTACCAATCAATTCATATAAGCCTTCCTCAATTGTATAGTCACATACCTACACAGTCTCATGATCCCTCTCATTCGGGTGTGTAATCGGTTCATTCATGTGTCCCTCCACCTAGAAGTCTGCCAAGAGTCGCTCCTTGTCCGTGCCTTCTTGCACCGGCAACCACTCCCCGCCCTCGTCGGCACCCGGGTGTTACACAAACCAGATACCGCATCATTAGTGCAGCCTAAACCCAGAAAAATCTTCAATTAAACAAACTTTCATCTAACATAACAGCAACTTTCCAACCATAAAAAACCAGCAGCTTACCAACTAAAAACCATCTTGATAGCATCAAGGAAATCATAGACCAATAAACCAGAATAGTAAGAAGCACCTTCCCACCCAAAAGAAATGTCTAGTTTATCAGTGAAGTCAATAAAGAGGATATTTTGGTACCCTTAAACACTAATATAAGCACATATATGCTTACAAGCACATCTTGGGCAGTTTATTTGATTTTTACCACCAAACTCTAGTTTAATACATAAATTTTCCTCATCAATTACTCTAGTCTTGTGACAATAACATGAAACGGTTTAGATCTTACACTCTTTACTGATGGATTATCTTATTATTGATGTGTTAAATGTTTTATTGCAGATAAACAAGCCATATCTTCCACTGGCATCTGGAGAATTGTCCTTCAGAAATGGTGTCATTATTACTGCATCATTTTTAATTCTGGTATCATACATATAATTATCATTTTTGGCAATTTGGATAAGCATCACGGGGCTTGATTTTCCTCTAGTCATTAATATAAGTTTTGTTTCAATTAGTTATTAAGGAACCAATTAACTTCCTTATTTTTTTAGACAAGCAAAATGTAGTGAAGAGAGTACAAGAGGTACTCATGCCCATATACATAGTAACATTAAGGCCAAGCAAAATTCACCAAAGTGTTAAAGTGTATACACTATAATATCTACACTAAGGCAAAGAAACCAAATAGACTAAAACCAGCTAAACCAAGAAAATAGAGAAAAAAAAAGTTGCCCCTCATTCACCTGCATCTACACCGTTACAACCCCTGATCACCACCTCGTTAGGTCATAAACAGTGAAAGGAAACTCTATACTTCGTTATTGATCAATTACTTACGTATTGTTTGGAGTAGGAAAGACACTGAGAAGAAAGAAGTAGGGTGGAAAGAAGTATGAGAGAAGAGAGATTCAGTAGAAAATGGGTACATTTTTAGGTTGTTTTGATTGAAAGAAGTAGAATAGAAACAAAAGATAAAGAAAAGTTTTGTTTTCTTATAAAGAATTATTTGTCCCTAATATATTTACATAGTCCAAAAAAAAGGGTCTTATTATCATTTCATTTTTTTTCGTCTCTTTCTCCATTCTTTGGGCAAACATGAGGAGAAAACTTATTTTGATGGGTCCCACATAAAGTTTTCTCTCCTCCATGTTTTCCATCCTTGCCAAACAATTTAAAGTGGAAGTTTTCTCTCATACTTCCCTCTTCTCAACTTCCCACTCTCTAAAATCTTTTGAAACAAACAATGTGTAAGTGTAAATTTTGACATATGAGTAGTTAACTACGTTTTGTTTGTTTAATTCTCTTAATATATGTAGTAATATAAAAATTTAAAGCTTTATGATTAAAAATTTAAGTCCTGCCTCTTTGGTGATACCAGATTTCCTCCACCCAGGATTGTTGCAAACTTTATTCCTCTTTCAGTTAAAACATTATCTTTTTCTTTTTGATATACTCTTTTGTTTATGCCCTCTTGTCTAGTCTTGCCATTCTTTTAGCCATCAATTTTGTTTTCTTTGTTACCAGTTTCACGCGATATTAACCCCAAGGGGTTGGTCTAGTCGTGAATGACAATGTCTCGTATCTGACATGGGTGGAAAGGTTGGAATGCTACAGTGTTTGGTGTTTTGGATCAGAAAATTAAATTGCTAACTGATAAAATAGGGGACTTAGACTTGGAAAATGAAGAGGTTGGATTGAATGATCAGCAGGTTCAGTTATCGAAATCTTTAACGCTTGTACTTTGGACTTTGTTAAAAAATAAACAGTGTATTGATTGTCAGAGATCTAGAGTGAGGTGGTTAAAGGAAGGCGATGCTAATTCTAATTTTTTTCATGTATGTCTGAAAGCTAGAAGATCTTCTAATCAAATTTCGGGTTTGCTTGGTGCTAATCGCTGGATAAAAGATGACAAAAAAATGAGGCAGTTGGTTATTTCGCAGCGCATTTTGTTGAAAATGAGTATCACAGGCTGAAACTGAATGGGATTTCCTTCCCGATTTTGACTGATCAGCAGAATAGCAGGCTTATTGCTCCCTTCTTTATGGAGGAAATTGAAGAGTCTTTATCAAATTGTGATGGAGATAAAAACCCCGGCCCGGATGGGTTCAATTTTTCATTTGTTAAGGCAAACTGGGATTTTCTAAAAAATGATGTGCTCGGAATGTTTAAGGAATTCTTTAGTAATGCAACTCTCCCAAATGTCATGTCATCTTACTTTCTTGCACCACAACAGATAGGGGATTTCAGGCCTATATCTCTACTGGGTTGGTTGTACAAGATGGTGGCAAAGGTCTTGACAGCTAGGCTTAGTATGGTGATGGATTCTCTTATTTCATGTAACCGATCGGCCTTCCTAAAGAAAAGACTTATTTCTGATGGGGTGGTGGTTATCAATGAGGTAATTGACTTGGCAAGGAAGACAGGAAAACAATGTCTTATCTTCAAAGTTGATTTCGAAAAGGCATGACTCGGTGAGTTGGAGCTTTTTGGAGTATATGCTTGGTAGGTTTGGATTCTCTTGTAAGTAGATAGAGTGGATTCGTGCTTGTGTAGTCACTAGGAAGTTATCAGTGTTGGTAAATGGGAGCCATACTGAGGAGGTAAGCATTCATAAAGGCTTAAAGCAAGGGGATCCTCTTGCACCATTTCTATTTCTGTTGGGTGCAGAGGGTCTAAGGGTCTGTTTAGGGAAGCTGTAACCTTAGGTAAATTCGTAGGGTTCAAGGTTGATCATTCGGATATTGAGATCTCCCATCTTCAATATGCGGATGATACCTTTTTGATAGGTGAGGCCTCTTGTGACAACCTTTGGGCAATGAAGGCTATTCTGAGATCCTTTGAGTTAGCTTCGAGGTTGAAGATCAATTTTTTCAAGAGTATGCTTGTCGGAGTGAACGTAGATGATTCTTTCCTAACCTCGGGTGCTGATTTTCTTGATTGCAAGTTGGGTAAGGTGCCTTTTTTATACTTGCCGGTTGGTGCTAATCCTATAAAGGCATCAACTTGGTAACCAATGTTAGAATCTTTGACTAAGAGATTAGGGTCTTGGAAAAATAAATTCCTTTCTTTGGGAGGGAGAATTGTGCTACTCAATTCGGTCCTAAATAGCATGCCGATTTATTTTCTCTCATTTATGAAAATGCCGGTAAAAGTGAGGAAGAAGGTGATTTGTATTCAGAGGAAGTTTCTTTGGGGAGGGGTAATGGAAGAGAAAAAAATTCCTTGAGTAAAATGGGAGGATGTGTGTAAACCGAAAACTTTCGGGGGGCTAGGGGTAAAGGACATAAATTTTTTTATCCTTGGTCTCCTTGGAAAGTGGAGGTGGAGATTACTAGTGGAAGATGATGCTCTATGGGTAGTGTTACTTAAATCAAAATATGGGGTGGGGGTGGGGGTCGGTAACACCACTTTTTTGAGACAGGCAGGGAGCGATAGGTTGTGCTCTGTATGGTGGAAAGACCTCTGTAAAATTGGGTTGTATGGGGGTGGGGTCGGTGATTGGTTGGAGCTGGGGATTAGGAAGGTTGTGGGCAACAGAAAATCGGTGTCCTTTTGGCATGATACTCGGTTTGGTCAAGCCCCTTTAAGAGATGCTTTCCCTAGATTGTATGCTGTTTCGTTAATGAAAGAAGGAAAGGTATCTCAGTTTGGCAATTGGGCAAATGGCTCTTGGGTGTGGGACTTCAAATGGAGAAGGCAATTTTTTGTGTGGGAAGAGAATATGTTGATGGAATTTGTAAATGCCTTAGGCGCGATTACCCTTCAGCAAAGGGATGATGAGTGGCGATGGAATACTCATCCTTCAGGATTCTATGTTGTAAAATCTGTATACGCTTTTCTGTTGGACAGGTCTTCTATGCTTCCAAGGCTTGCGGCTGTGGATGCAAAAGTATTCAAATTTTTTAGGGTAAGTTCGGCTCCACCTAAGGTTGTTGCGTTCTCATGGCAATTGTTTTTAAATCGAATTCCTACTAGGCTTAATCTTCTTCAAAGAAAGGTGTTAAATCAGAATGCCAACCTCAATTGTCTGTTGTGTGACGCTAGTTTAGAGAGTGTTGATCATCTTTTTGTTCAGTGTCAGTTTGTTGCCAACTTATGGTCCTTGGTCCTTTGCTGGTTGGGTGCTTCGGTCATAAGTACATTGCAGGTTGTCCCTTTCTTTGTTGATTTTGGGGAAGCCGTGAGTAGGAAGGCCTCTTTAGCTTATTGGCTGATGGTGTGGCATGCTACTATTTGGTGCATTTGGGAGTTCAGAAATGGATGCATTTTTGGGGATATGAAGGTTGATATGGTCTTCATCTTGGAGAGGATAAAAATGTGCTCTTCGAGATGGTTTAGCGCTAAGTCGAAAGATACTTTTTGTTCTTTTTTGGACTGTTGTATAGATCCTAGAAAGTGTATTGAACGGGTGTAAACTCTACATTTGTTCGATCTACTTTATGGTTCTTTTTTGTATATGTACATGGGTTTGAGTACCCCAAGTACTCCTATTAATATACTTTTTGCTTTTTCAAAAAAAAATGTCTCGTATCTGACAAATCATAGGTTCAAGTCTCCCATTAGCCTGCTTAGGGAAGGTAAATATAAATCCCTTTGTAAGTGCTCATAAAGCCCGGAGGTTTTCTCTGCCTTGGACTGAGACACCATCACCTCACCCTAAAATTTTCTCTCACCAAAAAAAGCTTTACGCGATATTATATCCTTTATACTAGAATTTTTACTGTGATTTTATTAATAAAATAATGTTCTTATCCATTGAAAGTTTAGGACGGAATGTTGTATGTTATTACATGGTTTGTACATGCCTCCAATATGTTGGAAAATAAATTAATGCAGCATGGTGTGAGTGTTGAGTATTTATAACAGAGTATGATAGCATGGTTGTCGCTTTTTATGGTGTAGTGCTTTTTCTAACAATATATTGTTCAAGATAACATTTACTTTATTTTATTTTATTTTACTTTATATTATTTTTACTGAAACAAGATAAACTTTATTCAAAGGTGAAACGAGGCTTATCATTTTATTCTTTTTTACAGGGATTTTGGTTTCCGTGGATCATCGGTTCATGGCCATTGTTTTGGACTTTTTTAATTTCTTCTCTGCTTGCGGCTGCCTATTCAGTCAATGTGAGTTTCTTTTCAAAAAAAAATTAAAAAGAAAAAAAAAAAGCAAACAAAGTATATTGTTATGAGTATAATGGGTACTCGAATCCAATACATTTTTCTAAACTACAACAACATCAGCCAACAGACCGCAACCACAAATTAAATAGCAGAAATCAAACAGAACATTACATACCAGCAACGACACAATCCTATGACAGAGTTCAACATGGCCATGATTATGCCCAACGTGATATAGTCTAGCTAACTTGCAACCAAATTCAATCAATGAATGGATGCCGTATTTTTATCAACCCAAAGAGAATAAACAAATTATTTGTTGAAGTCTATACTAAAACATAGAGTGATATATGCTATGGATAAAATAACTTGTTATTTGTATTGACGCCTCATTTGCCATTGATGTGAGTACTTCTCCTAATTTTCCTTTTAGGATGAAAAATAACATGAGCTTGCGAGTAAAATGAGAGAACCTCTTCTAACATGAGCTTGCGAGTAAAATGGAAAGTAAAGATGTGTACACATTTCAATCATTTAAGGGGGTGTATTGGATTGGGATTGTAAAAGATTGTTTTAGGCTAAAAAAGTCTTGCAGATTTTAAAAGATTATGTAGAAATGTAATGATTTATAAGATTTTAAAAGACTTTTTTTAAAAGATTATTATAATCAAGATTCTCATGTGTGAATTTTAAAGGATTTATATCATAAGACTTTATAAGATTTGAAGGGACTATATGGATTTATAAGATTTGAAAGGAAAACATGAATTTTTAGCAAACATTCAAAGTTATAAAAGCCAATTAAAAAAATAACAAAGAAATGAATAATATAATAAATAAATAAAAGTAAAACCCAATACAATTTTTCTAATCTTTTAATTATTAGTCAAATTGATGTAACTTCATGTCCTCCTAAGTTGCATTTCTCCACATATCTAAAACTATGCTAGCCCTCCAAGCATTAACATCTTCTCATTCCCGCTCTTGGGTTTGAACAATAGATTCAAAATTATTGTCTACATTAGCTGGTGATATTGAAGATAAAGATTTGTCTATTGGTTCAATTGTAAGTTCATTAGAACGACATTCTTTACAAAGGAACTTATATAGTGCTACACATGCTAACACAAGCTCTGCTTGTGTTATAAATAGAAATGGTGCTAACCGCTTTTTAAAAATATCAAATATCTTCTCGATCACATTCCTCAAGGATGCATGGCGAAAATTGAACAATTCATTTCCAATTTGAGGGTCATTACCATTACCTGCAAAATCTTGTAGCTTCTGATTTTAACCTTAAAAATGATTTATTTAAAAAATGATTTTAATGAAAAGCTTAAACGAATACAATCAAAATCGTTACAAATGATTTTTTTTCAATTTAAAAAGTGTTTCCTTTCGTCAAATAATCTATAACAAACACACTCCAAAAGTTGTTTGGTAACTTGTGTTGGGTTGAACGACAACCGTGGGGGGAGATGGGAGAGAGGGGGAGAAAGGAGAGAGATGGAGGGAGGGAGGAGAGAGAGGAGAAAAGAGAGAGATGGAGGGAGGGAGGGAGGAGAGAGTGGGAGAAAGAAGAGAAATGGAGGGAGGGAGGGAGGGAGGGAGGGAGGGAGGGAGGGAGAATGAAGAATCCTGAGAAATCTCACGTGTTGAGGTGAGACTTTTTGTTACTAAAAAATCACAAAAAAGTCACACAAAGTCCCACGAAATCTATCTTAAAAAACAATCCATCGAAATCAGGAAGTTTTTGAATACTAGAGGACTTTTTATTACTTGTAAAAAGTCATGATTGAATACCACTAGATTTAGATTCTCTCTTTAAAAAAACCTGATAGTCTTGATTGAATACCACCAAACTTATTTAGATTACTTAAAAGTCTTGATTGAATACCACAAGACTTTTTTATCATAAAAAAGTCCATTAAAATAAAGGAGAATTTATCTTTACTTTTCACTTTACACACAAGATCATTTTAAAAGAATTCCTTTTTCCAACACTAATGGTTTAACTATTGAGTAGATCCCTGAACTATTTGGGAATTTTCAAATAGGTCCCTATACTAAAAAAATTGTAATTGGGTCTGTAACACCCCGGTTTTTACGATTTTTCAATATCGGTAAAATATATATATTTATATTATTTTTATTGGAATGATAATTATTTGGACATTAATTTTTAATTATTTTATGACGCTTAATCTTGAGTAATTTTATTTACTCATTTAAAATTATTTATTAGGTGCGTTAGCACTGACTTATTTCAGTATATGCACGCTTACTAGACAATAATATTATGTTATGGTCACTATTAGTGTTTGTTTAGAAAAATATTTCAAATGATATGATTGAAAAAAAATTATTTTCATATTTTATTCGATTTAAATTTAGATTTGAAAATAAATTGGTTTGACATTAATCGGGGATTAAATATTGGATCGTGGATTTTCTTAATTGATCAATTCAACTCTCAATCTCTACTTTATTTCAAATTTTGAAAGTATATATTTGTCACCCTTTATTTTAGATTCAAAAACTAAAAACATGTTTATTTTTAGACTCAATATTTATCACTCATTTTTGTACCTATCACTAAATATTAAGTTAAAAACTCAATTTTCTCTCTCCTCCCTCTCTTATCAGCCACCCCCCCCCCCCCCCCTTCCCCTTCCCCTTCCCCTTCCCCTTCCCCCTTCTCTTATTTTCATTTCTTTTCTGCCTTCTTCACCAAGAGACCACATCTCCCTCTCAAACTTCATCTCCCTCCCTCCTTGCTCAGAGCGGCACCTCTCCCAGTACGGTGTGGTTCGGGGATGAACCAAGCAGAAGCTGGTGGGCATGTGACACCCGGGGCTGACGAGGGCGGGGAGTGGTCGCCGGTGAAAGAAGGCACGAACAAGGAGTGGCTCCTGGCAGGCTTCTAGGCGGAGGGACGCATGAATGAACCGATTACACACCGGAATGAGAGGGATCCTGAGATTGTGTAGGTATGGGACTTTGCAGTTGAGGATGGCTTATATGAATTGATTGGTACTACCTACACTAACAAGATGCATCTTCTTTTCGGGAGCCCATCACTTAAGAACTCCATAGTTAAGCATGCTTGACTTGGAGCAATTTTGGAATGGGTGACCACCTGAGAAGTTTTCCCAGGAAGCGTGTGAGTGAGGACAAAGCACGTCTGAATAGACCCATGTTGGTTTGTGGGGACAGTCGTCAATTCATAAAGCATCAGGGATGTTACAGGGTCCCTGAACTTTTATAAATTTTCACTTGGGTCCCTGAACAAAAAAAAAAGTTAATTGGGTCCCTAAACTTATATAAAATTTTCGATGGGGTCCCTAAAGTATAAAATGCAGCAAGATGTAACAAGATGAAATGAGATGTAGTAAGCTGCAAGTGGGGTAACTATTTTGAACGAAATTATTTCGAGAGAGGGATATACAATCGTGAAACATAAATCGGGGAAGGAATGAACTATTTGTTCAAATGGAGGAAAAGCAATCGCAGGTCACGTTTTGGTTTTCTGGTTCAACATTTTGGTCTCTTCCAACCCTAAATACGAATTTGGAGGGGATTTCAGGTCATGTTTCACGTTAGCAAACTTAACGACCTCTTCAGGGAACCCTGCCCCAGGGACTCAATTGAAAATTTTATATAAGTTCAAGGACCCAATTAGAATCGTTTTTAGTTCAGGGACCCAATTGAAAACTTTATAAAAGTTCAGGGACCCAATTACAAATTTTTTTAGTATAGGGACCTATTTGAAAATTCCCAAATAGTTCAGGGACCTATTCAATAGTTAAACCTTTATTTTATAATGCGAGATTCGAACTATAGAAATATCAATTAATTCAAGAAGTTATTAATAAAAAATTGCATGTGATATGATATCTGATATATATTTTTACTCAACCTTGTATGCTTGTCTAGTTGGGAGAAAATATGGTTGGGAGAGGTCATGCCTTCAATATCGCTCAGTACCTTGAGGGATTAGTCTCTACAGTTACGTGGTGATACCCTGGGAAACCAAAATAACCTTGTATGCCTGGTAAAAGAAAAATAAAACAAATACATCATATGGGAACTTAAAGACACTCACTCACAACTTTGAAATAATCATATTTGGAAAATTTTATTTGATGGTGATTACATTGTTGACTATTTTTATAACTTCATTAAGTTTTTGAAAATTTTCAGTTGCCCTTGTTGAGATGGAAGAAACATCCGGTGCTTACAGCGGTGAACATTATAACTGATATGGCTATAACAAGGCCATTCGGATTTTTTCTTCACATGCAGGTTCTATCATTATGAATTGTGCTCTTAAAAGATGCATTGTTGTGGCTGTGCACGCATAGCTGATCTATACATAACAACGACAAAAAATCTTTATCTTGCGTTCTTAGGTTGACGTAGTTGAATTCATGTTAACTTAACATTCGCAGGAAGTCTATTCACTAATAACCTGCTCAAAGTATTATAACGAGAAAGAGTCAAAAGAAAAAAAAAAGGAAAAAAAAAAGCATGAAGCATATTTAGTTAATAAAAACAATATAGCAGTTGACCTTCATTTGTAATTTCAATATTATAATTATTAGTTTTAATTTATTGAGAGAATCATATCTTATAATTAATTTTGAGATATCTCAATATTTTCATAACCAAATTGGTCATTGAACAGGAAAAGAGAGAGTCAATTAAGGTTTTGACATTCAATCCATATATATGTATGTATATTTATACATACATACATACATACATACATACATACATACATACATACATATATACTTGGACCATATCAAGTGATAATAGTTTGTATTTTAAGAATGTAATAAGAACAAAAATAATGACAATTGGATCTTATTTGAATGAGATTAAAAGATAAATGCATGTGACCACTAATCTCTTAATGTTGACCATTCATGCATGTATACTAGTATGGTCAAGATTCATTATTGTCACCTTATTAAAATGAAAAGTGTTCTCACTACACACCCACATAAAAGAATGTTTAATAAAACTATAATATATATGTTAATTTTATAAATAGTACTACAAAATATTGAATTATGAGGAAAGTCAAACTCATATTACCCTATAGTCTCCTACTTATCCTATCTTGGACAAATTATGAGGAAAGTTGTGAGTTTTGATTATAAATTGGGAACCAAATAATTAGGATCAGTTTGCTTTGTTTTTAATTTCTTGTTTTCATTTCCTGTTTCCAAAAATAATTACAAAATTATCATCTTGTTTTCATTATGTTTCTTGTTTCCAAAGATCTGTACAGAAATCATGAAAACATAAAAAAAAATTGTTTTCAGTACTTTCCTGTATAAATTTTTGAAAAGAAGAAATAGAATGAAAATAATGTGGCAATTTTGTAATTACTTCTGAAAACAGGAAATGAAAGCATGAAACTGAAAACAAAGCAAACATGTTTTAGTGTCTTGAAATGTTTTAATATTTTTTAATTGGAATGTTTCAATATATATATATATATATATATGTATGTTAACCATGTGAATTGTGATCGGTTTAAACTGGTTGCCCAAATTAAGATTAGTTTTGATAGTTTACAAGTTTATGGAAATCTGGGTTGTGACAAATTATTAGATTGGTTGAAGGATCACTTCCTAGTTTTTCCAACTTGAATGGTCAGCCTGGTTTTAAAAACTATTAAATGTAAAAAAAAAAATATGATGAGTTTGACAAATGTATGGCATATGCAAGATAAAGTTGTTTGTTTTTAAATAGGAAACTAATTAAATAACTTACAAAGAATGCACAAGACTTTCTTGTTGAGCAAGTTATCATGACTTATAAAATACTTGTATTGGGAAATCGTTAGAGGTATGAGAACCAATGAAAAGAAATTCTAGATAATGTTGTAGGGGAGGGTTTGTAATTTTGTCCTCAAATTAAAACTTGCATGGGCCCACTTTATCCATAAAAGTTGCATTGGCCCAAGATTGCAGCTTTGTCCTCAAAAGATGAATTGAGGAGGACATCCAATTTATCCACGCGAAAATTGTATTATAACATTCATAATGTATTTGATCCCTTCATTTTTTGGGCTAAACCATGTTAAATCTGTTATGATTCATATAATACACTTATTAATTAGCATTTGTGAAAGTATGTGTAAAACGGGGATGAAGCATTCCCCAACAAATAGTTGTGTTGATAACAACTATGGTGTTTGACAAATTCATCTTAGTTTCCTATCTAGTAAAACTACCTTTCAAGAAAACATGTTTTCTAGTTGCTAATACATATCAAAATGTCCAGACTTGTGTGTTCAAGAGGCCAACAACCTTTCCAAGACCATTGATTTTTAGTACTGCAATCTTGAGTGTTCTCGCTGTAGCAGTATCATTGTACAAGGTAAAAATTCTTAAAATAAGCATTATTTTTTTGAACATCAAACTTCTGGTTAGATATGTGTATTTGATGAAAAAAATTCTATGGATTCTATATAGGATATACCTGACATGGAAGGAGACAGAAAATTCGGCATCCAATCTTTGTCATTACGTTTGGGCCATAAGCGGGTATATTTCTCTCTTCGATACCTCAGTAAATGCATTCACATAACCCATGATCTTACCTAATTAATCTATCTCCTAGGTATTTTGGATTTGTGTTTCACTTTTTGAAATGGCTTATGGAGTCACCATTTTGGTGGGAGTAACATCTCCTTTCCTCTGGAGCAAAATTGTCACGGTAATAATGTGCCATTTATTTGTATAGGTTTGATATTTGTGTGTGTGCATTATCCTTCTTCCAAAGGCTCATATAATGTTTTATTCTCAGGTTATATATATTATCAGGAATCTCGTTTTCAAGAATATTTATTTCTCACCTTCATATATGGAATGAAGTTTTCAGCTTTCATTCATAAGGGCATCTTTCATGTCTGGAAATAATTTTTTATCCCTTACCAAACATGGAAAACTTTCGTTCCCCACCTCACTTTCCCAGAAATATTAAAATATATATGTATGATATCAAACGCTACCAAAGTAGTTATAATTTTGGTGCCAGGGATACATTTTGTGGAATATTGATTTCCAATAAAAGTTTATCTGTTATCCTATATAACATATATATATCTGTTCTAAAATTAAGAAATGTCTTCCTATGAGAGTAATATCTCGGTTACATTAGACTATTATGACTTTATATTAATTTGTAGGCTCGTAATATAAGTATCCAAGGTAAAATGGCCCACGTCAAGGCATTATTTTAGAAGAAAGCTCTGGATGAATGATGCTTCATAAAATTCAAATTATTGCTTCTATATATCATTATTGATATCAAGTGAATACGGATTTGTTGGATCATTTTTGCCAAGTTTGAAATTTATTATCACATTGAATGTTGTTATAGGTTATGGGACATGCCATTCTTGCTTCAGTCCTCTGGTATCATGCCAAATCTGTAGATCTAAACAGCAATGTTGCCTTACAATCCTTCTATATTTTTCTCTGGAAGGTAATTACCATATAAACTATTTGTCATACGAAAATCTGATTTCAAGGTTAATATACATTTTGATTAATAATGAACGTTATACAATAAAATGACTATTCAAAAGAAATAGATATCTGACTACTCTTCCTTTTGTTGAGAAATGGTAATTTCTTTTCTGATTTCTAATGACTTCCAATCCACAGCATTGGAGTACATTAGCTACCATGAAATTCATTTTGAAAAGAAATATTTCTATGCATAATTATTATGTCATTTGGAAGGGATATCAACTCAGTTCCTTTGCGACAACCTCCACTTCTTAGGAATTTTTAGGAACGAGCCTTCTCAAGAAAATTAATCTCCACAAAATTTTGGGAGCTACTACCTAAAAGAAATTATTTTGTTGCTCTCAGTATTTAATTTGACCATTAAAATTAAAAGAAAAGCTGGCGTGCTTAGCAATTATTGATCTAATTTTATCTTGTGAAAAATTCAACATTATCCAATGCTAGCGTTTGGCATGCTTGGACATGAATGATTGGCACTTTATCAAGTTTTGTTCATCACATTTTTCTTATTGCAGATTCATTCGGCAGAGTTCTTACTCATACCTTTGTTTAGATGAGGATGTGGTTGCATGCATTGCTGACCTAAGAAGTGGTGCTGCCTTTGTCACATGCTAATCTTATGCTTGTACTATAATTAGTTTAAATCAATAAATATTAAATAGGATTTGGCTCCTTAAAGTAAGTTTCTCTCTAAAGTGAGAAAATAAGAATTTTTTTTTTAAGCAAGAAGGGGCCTCATTAAAACCTTAAGATGCAAAACCCTCCTTAGGGATAAAAGCATCAAAAGGAAAAAGAGTACCCATTTTATTTAAAAAAGAGAAAAATAAAAAAACCTGGGGGGGGGGGGGGGGGCAAAGACCTGACCCAGAAGGAGGAGAGGAACAAAACTAACAAAACCTGTACATAGGCAAGCTCCATCTATTCATGAAAAAATCATGCCTAATAAATCTAGGAATAGAATTCCACCAAGAGTAGCTTCTGGAGGCCACCCCATAAGCAGCAAGTTTATCAGCACAATGGTTCCCTTCTCTAAAGACATGGGAGATAGCAAAGCTCATCTTCTTGGTTATCATGAGGCAGTTCTTCCATTTTGTTCTAAGTCTCCAAGGCACAATTTCTGGACTAGAGAAATCTTGGACAACAAGCAAAGAATCACACTCCAGCCAAATTCTAGACCAACCCTTTCTCCAAGCTATATCAATTGCAGTCATAGCAGCAAAAAGCTCAGCATGAAGGGCATCAAAGCTACCATAGAAGTCCGAGAAGCACCCTAGGACAGCACCACTTTTGTCCCTGAAAATTGGACCACCACCTGAGGGACCTGGGCACCCTAAAGCAGAGCCATCTGTATTGGCCTTGATCCATCCACAAGAGGGAGGAATCCAGTAGACTAACTTGACTCGAGGAGCTTTACTAGGATGAGCTGAGACTTTAAATGATTCCAGAATTCTGTTTTCAGTACTGGAGGAGAAACAGTGGTTCTTTGAAAAATTACCAGTTAGGGAGACTGTGGCAATAACCATGTTAATAGCTGCTCTAGTAGAGATCTTTTTATTGTCAAACTTCAACTTATTTCTACTAAACCAAATGATCCAAATGATGTTGATTATTGATGCTGCTATAACATCTTTCACTTGCTTACTCCAATTCCTATCGCAGATGCCAAGGATTAAGGATAAGCTAACAGAATTCATATTACAATTAATGACAGAACCAAGCCAACTCCAGAGACTTCTAGCATAGCTACAATGGAAGAAAATGTGCTCCATAGATTCCTGGCTTTGATAGCAAAAACAGGAAACTGAGACTGTTGTGCACCCTCTCTTTTGAAGCTCAATTTCAGTTGGCAGCTTTCCATATAATAACCTCCAAGCCACCAGAGATTTGGAAGGAGGAATGTGAGTGTTCCAAATGAGCCTATGCCAATCCAGATGAGGTTTAGGGGGATTGAAGAATAAATAGGCATCTTTAAAGGAGAGATTACCAGAACTAGTCTTTCTCCAAATCAACTTATCCTTTTCAGAAAAAATTGGTATAGGGATTTGAGCCAAATCAGTGCCTGCAGCAGAAAGCCTGTTTAGCAAATTCTCAGGAATATACCACTTGCCATCTTTAATAAAATCAGCAACTGAGGCATCTAGAGAGTTATGCATGTGGTCTGGAATATTCAGCATGTCAACAATTGGTTTGGAAAGCCAATTATGCAGCCAGAAATTAACATCCTTACCATCCCCAATCAGCCAGATTGAACTGGAGAGAGCAGTGTTGACAAGACCTTTGATCCCTGGCCAAACTGAGGACTTCACATATCTAGAAGAGGGCTTGCCATGCTGCAAAAACCTGTCCCTGAAAAATATAGCCCAATCTGTTTCTGAAGTAAGCATGCTCCAAGATAACTTCAGCAATGCAGCTTTGTTTAAGCATCTCAGAGATTTGATACCAAGACCTCCTTCTTTAACAGGGTAGCACATTTTACTCCAGGCCACAGTAACCAATTTCCTGGTTGAGATGTCCCCAGACCAAATGAAATTCCTGATGCACCTGTCAAGATGGTTAAGCAATTTGGGGGGCCAAGCATAAACTTGAAAACTGTAGAGAAGCATACTGTGAATTACAGACTTGGTTAGCTCAACTCTTCCCATAATTGACAAAAGCATTCCTTTCCAAGAGGCCAACTTAGATAAAATTCTATCTACAATAGGCTGCAAATGAACTCTAGAGGGTTTCCCTTTGAAAATAGGGACCCCTAGGTAGTTAAAAGGGAAACTGCCAGCAGAGAATCCAAGAGAAGCTGAGATTTGAGCTATTCTCCTGGCAGTGCAATGAGAACCTATGTAAAACTTGCATTTACTTAAGTTGATATGTTGACCAGAAGCCTTACTGTAGTCACTCAATAATCTCATTAGAGCTTGCAAATTTCTTTTGGATCCGTTACAGAAAACCAACACATCATCAGCATACATGACATGGCTTGGAGTTGGGAAATTGTTAGGACCATAGGCTGTTTTAAACAAGCCAGTATTGACTAAATGAGAAATAGCCCTGCTGAGCACATCTTCAGCCAAGCAAAAGAGGAGGGGGGAGAGGGGATCCCCTTGGCTCACTCCCCTTTTGCAGTTAAAAAAGCCAACAGCTTTACCATTGACAAGAAAGGAGAGCTTGGCTGAACTGAGAATACTCTTAATCCAAGAACAGAATTTGCTGCAAAAACCAAAGGATCAAGTAAATTAATGACCTCAGAGGCAGTGCAGATACATTCTTGAATATGTCTCTCCCTGACAAATCCCCTTTGTTGAGAGGAAATTATCCTAGGAGCAATAATTGCCAACCTGTCTGCTAGAACCTTTGTAATAATTTTAAACTGGAAATTTGCCAAGGCTATAGGCCTGAAATCCTCAATTCTATCTGCTCCTTGAAATTTAGGAATGAGAACCATAGAGTTGGCATTCAAGTTAGGCAGTATCCAACCTTGAACAAAGAACTGAGAAACTGCCCTGCAAACATCCGGGCCAACAAATTCCCAAAAATTTTGGTAGAAACAACCACCAAAGCCATCAGGACCTGGTGCCCCATCACCATTCATGTCAAAGACAACATCTTTGATCTCCAAGTCAGAAGGCACTCTGGTTAAACTGTCATTATCTTCCTGAGAAATGGATCTAGGAATCACAGTGGAGATCAAGTCATTTTCTTCACACTCATTTTCAGAAGCAAACAAAGAAGAATAATAATCCAGCACATGATGCTCAATGTCAGCTTGATCAGTGAGAAGAGTGTCCTCCTTTCTGAGCATGGTCATAGATTTTGAAGCCTGTCTAATTTTAGTCAGTCTGTGAAAATAACTAGTATTTCTATCACCACTACAGTGCCAATTAACCTTGGCTTTCTCTTTCCAGAACTCCTCCTCAACATTCAAAGCCTGATGCAACTCAATTTGGGCGAAGGCTTCTTGCTGGATGAGATGATCAGAGGCACCTTGAATATTAATATCATGCTGAATCGTACCAACTGCATCCATGGCAGTTTTAACTCTCAGATGAATGTTCCCAAACACATTCACATTCCAGTCCTTAAGAGCAGCTTTAACATTTTTTAACTTTTTAGAAAGCACATACATGGGACAGCCATATACAGGATTGCTCCAAACCTCTTGGACTAGCCTTTTGCAATCATCATGGCCAAGCCACATTTTATGAAACTTGAAAGAGGTTGGAAAAGTGTTGCAGCCTTTAGAAAAGTTGAGCAGAAGAGGGAAGTGATCTGATTTGCTCCTTACCAGGGTGCAACAGCTAGTAGAATTCCAAAACTCCAGCCAGTCATCATTACAAAGACTTCTGTCTAATCTTTTTTCAGTCAAAGCAGCACCTCTCCTCCCATTACTCCATGTAAAGTTGGCACCTCTGGTTAGGATATGAGTCCAATTACCAATAGCTGTGAAGGCTCTAAACTCTTCACATGAAATTCTAGAGGGCAGAGAATATCCTCTTACCTCATGAGAGCCTAAAACAGTGTTGAAATCTCCAATGAGGCACCAAGGACCAGGATTGTTGGATTTTAAATCATTAAGATCATTCCACATATTTCTTCTCAACATGTAAGTAGAGCTAGCATACACCACTCCAATAAAACACTGTTGAGATTCAAAAGAGATAGAGAAAGACACTTGCTGGACAGTGTTCGAAATGACCAAGGGAGAGAAATGATCTTTGCAGAAGCCCCAGAGATTAGATTGGAGGTTGTTTCTGTCATTAACAAAGAACAACTGCAGATTTAACTATCTCCAAAAGGAAACTGAAATATCATTGACTGAAATCCATGGTTCAGAGATGAAGAGGAAATCAGGGTTATTAGATCTGCATAAATTCTTTAACACTGACCTTGTTTCAGTATTACCAAGGCCCCTACAATTCCAATAAAGGATCTTCATTAAGCAAAAAGTTGAGGTCCACCCCTTCGAGCTTGAGCCTTAGCATTCTGCTTTGCTTGCTGCTTAAGCTTTTTCTTTTTGGACTTGGAAAGAACCACTTGATATTCACCCCCTGAGGCTGGAGCATCTTGCAAGTACTTACTTGGATCAGCTCTGACCATTTGAATAGGAGTGAGCTCCTCATTCTCATCTTCCATGTTACCCTCTTCCCAGAGAGAGCCAACCAATCTTAGGTCCTTATTCACAACAGGATTCTCCATAGGAGAGATAGCATTGACTACTGTTGCGGTCTGATTAGCCAAGGTAGGAACAGCATTAGGAGATCCTTTGGAGTTCACTGAATTCTCCACAATATCTGCTGGAAAGCTTGTTCCTGATTCAAAGATGTTAAACATTGGAGAGCTATCTAAAGAATTCTGAGAGTTTTGAACCAAGGTTCTATCAAAACCAGAACCATCAATTCCAAAATTCTAATAACTGTACTCCGGAGACTGATCAGCAGGAGCATGAACTAATCTGTCTGAACTTGAGATAATTTCTACCACATAGGGAACATCATTAGGTAGAAAATTCTCCCTATTGCTTCTTAGAATGCCTATATCTGAGACATCTTCATGAACTACCTCTTCATCAATAATGCCATTATCTTGCAGGGCCACACCAGGACTGACAGCTGGAGTCATATCCCTATGTTGATCATTATTCTGACTTGATACATTAGAATTTCTCAAATTGCCAATCTTCACAGAATCTTTATTACCAACATCATTATTGGCAATCACAGTAACATTGGTAGTAACATTATCATTCTCCTTATCAGGACTGCTATTCTCAACATTATCAATATCAGGAATATCAGGAATATCAAAATCAGATTTCTTTGCTATCTTTGGAGCATACATTTGAACATTACCTTTCTTGAGTAAAGAATGGTTTTTGGAAATCCGATGAGCATCGTTTTTTCCACATATCTCAATGGAATGGCCAATGGTTTGACAGTAAGCACAAAATTTAGGGACCTTCTCATATTCCACTGTCACATAGAATGAGAAACTCTCCCTTTCAACCATAATTGTGACACCCTTCTACCACGCATGTTATTATAAAACATTTACTTAAAAGAGGTAATATAAAACATGCCTTTATTTGATTAAGATAATTACTTGGATAAAAAGGTTTCACATCTCAAGGAAAACAACGCGGAAATAACATAGTTTTAAAACAATAAAACATAAACAAGACAGATAAGGAAAAACCCAACCCCGATGTCACATACAGAGCTGGTATAACTAAAATCCGGATACTTCACGGAAACAAACTGAAATAACTAAACAAAACTAACAGCTATAACTAAGCATCCTAACTAGAGTCGCGGCTCCTCAGAGTCACTCCTCCACTGGCTGCTCACCGTCCTCTGCATAAAGAGACACATGCAACAATAGAAACAGGAAAACAGGGAGTAAGAAATCATATAAACACAACGGCATGGGAATAGGGAATAAGATGAACATACATCATATCAGGCATAGCATCAACGTCATATAACATCATACATCATAATACAAGTCAACAGTCAAAAGATGCTATGCGATGCAACACTACTCCGCTACTCCGTTAATGCATGTGGATCCGGCTAACTCAGGATGCTACTTCGGAGACACATATCCGTATTGGCCATAAAAGCACCAACACCGGCAGTCCACTAACTAGTGGACCCCATGGATAGCCTACGTATCATAACGGATACGACACCTCGGACGCGTACGGTTTCACCATAGCAGGGTGACCACCCGAGACTTGGGCCAGATCACATAACGGTGACCTCCCCTATGTAGACATCCCCCCCTCAACAACAACTCCAACGTATGAATGCGTGAGCACAACAACACACAAGTCAACCACCTCCTTTGCTTGGGCCAAAAAGCACCCAAGACTTATCACCAACATCAACATCAACACCTTAGACCCAAACCATGGGGTCAAGGCCCCCTTGGCCAAAAAGCACTAAGGTCCAACTTAACAACACCTCGACCAAAAAGCATCGAGGTTATTTTGGCCCAAAAGCACCAAAGCGTAACAACGTGCGATAACCCATAAGGTACCGACTTAACCATCTTATCGTATTTAAACATCTTAATTAATATAATTAAGTTATCTAATATTCATCATTTCATTGGTGCATTATCATAACGGTAACATCATCATCAATAACATATCCAATCAATGTGATCAACATAATCCATGTCATAACAACAACATTCATAATCATGGGTATTCATACCAATTCAACCAAAACTCATGGCATAAGACAATTCAATAGGCATACCACATCATGAACAACTCAACAATTATAACAAATAGACATACCAATTAATCCAATTAAATATATAAACAGTTCAGTCATACAACCAGGTAGATCATGGCATCAATAACGTTATAACAACAAAAAACGGGGCTACGGGAACCCCTCATCTTATGCTATTCCCTAGCCTAGTGTATACACTATTCTTCTCCCATACCTGATATGAGGTTCGCGATTCAAAATAAGAAAGAAGATCCACTAGGGTCTCGTCTCACTAGCGCTTGTCTACGACTTCAAGAACACCAAAGAGACACTTTGGTTCAACTCTAAGATCAAGAAATCAAAAGGAAGAGATCAAGAACTTGAAGGAAAGAACACAAGGGACAAGGTGCACGAATTTTACCTTTTCTAAAGTCCCAAACAGCAAGCACAACGAACCCCTATCTGTAACGATGTTCTCCTATCAAGAAGCAGTGAAGAACGGTGCAAGAACGAGTTCCCTAGAGAGAGTTTTAGGGAGAAAAACCATAAGGATTCAAAGAGGAAGGAGGGAGGCAGTTTCCTGAGTGTTGGGGTCGTGTAAACTAGGTTTAGGTCGAGTCTAATGGTATATATATAAGTTTGGGTCATAACGGGTTCCTATTTCAGTCCAAACTGTATATTGTTCGGTATTTTGACCATAACTTGAGTTACAAGTTTCCGATTGAGGTGTTCTAGGTGTCGTTAGAAAGCTCAGAGAAATATCTACAAATTAATGTCCAATGATCGAATCCTAAATCGGACTCTCAAATGGTCAAAAGTTCGATGGAAGTTTAGCGACAGATTTGGTAGCTATTCCTAGATAGGATCATTAGGAGATTATGATAAGATCTTAATAGATAATTAAAAAGATGATTATCCTATATTAATAAGGACTCAAATCTGATTAATTGAGGGACTAAAATCTAATAATAACACTATCTCTATTTATATATTAAATCACACGATATCTTATCATATCATTCTTAATCGCTTATTATTAATAAAAACACATATTATACATTAGCATATAAAATCATATATCCATATAAGATCAAACATTAAGAGACACCATCTCATATGAATACAAATAATCATATATTAAAACACATATTATCATATGTAATATATGTAATAAAAATACTATAACACTAATAACATCAACAACAACAACAACAACAAAATAATAATAATAATAATAATAATAATAATAATAATAATAATAATAATAATAACAACAACAACAACAACAACAACAACAACAACTAGGCATCCATAGTAACATAATACCTTATACGAAAATCGGAGTGTTACAATAATCTCAGAAGGAATGCTCGAAGATAGATCAAGATCAACAAGGATTCTTGCATAATGGCCAAACATCGTCCTACAAGTCATATCATCAATAGATATTGGAGTGCCAATTCCGGAGGCAATTTCAAACAGAATTCTAGGTGTCCAATATTCTTGAGGCAGATCAAGGAGCCTTATCCAACACTGGCTATGAGTTTGCTTCTGATTTTTTGGTCTGAAATCTGCCGTCCATTGAGACAGCCTGAGCAATCCTGGTTTTAGGTTACAGGTCCCTATAGACCAGATTCTTCGAAGATCTTCCTGGGTTGAGAAACCAAATTCAAAATACCCTTTGCCAAGAGAGGTCATACGCCATTGACCTGCAGGCCTCCAAAGGGATGTTAACTTATCACGTAGGCCATTATATTTTATGGGTTTATCTCCTTTAGACAGGATTAATCGTCCATGCAGACCTAGTTTGCAAGCTTCTATGCCTTTGTGGTATTCTTTCTCCGAAATCTTGATGGACACGGCATCTCCTATTTTGCAAGGTTTAGGGAGTTGAGAGAGAGAAACATCAAGAGAATTGTTCAAAGCTTGAGCAAAGGATTTGCGTTGTGGAGGGGCAGCATGGCGGGGGGATGAGGGAGATGATGAAAGAAAGCTCCAAGGGACGATTGGATGTGGTGCGGCAGCTATGGCAGCCATGCAGAAACCCTAGGAGTTTACGTGAGGAGAAACCCTAGCAGAGACATTTATTCTCAGTTTGCTTAGTTCTCTATAAGCCTGAATATAGTTATGCCTAAGAGAGTCATCGAGAAAATAAGAATATATACACCCTTGATTTGATAAAATACATTGAAATCCGAACTCATTAAATAATTTATGGGTGCATGTAATGTACCCATACTTTCTCACTTTTGAGACAAGATCACTCTAAAGTAACTAAGAGCATCTCCAATGGGAGTTGCTTAACAATAAAATACTATTTTGATGTGCCATATATGATTTTGGGTTGCTTAAAATGGGAGAGAGTTGCTTACATAAGCAACCATTGCTTATTAGTTGCTTAACATTTGTGTGTGTAAATCTAGGAGAGAGAATATAAAATACTGAAGAGAGAGTGAGAATATTTGTGAGTTAAGCAACTTGTTGATAGAAACTCCCATTGGAGTGTAAATTGATTGAGTTATTTAAAATTGAGGTGACCCACTTAAATGGATAAAGTGGGTTGCTTATATGAATAGCATTAGAGATGCTCTAAATCCTATAGTTATGTAGTGAATGAGTTTGGATTTATTACTTACTGTAATTAGTTTGATGTATTCAATGCTTTATGAAAATTTGATGATTTTTTTTTTTTGATAATTCAATGGTATTTATTCAAAATGCCTAGCTGCAGCATCACGATGCACAACTCTACCCACCTTCTATGAAGGGTTACAAAGTATACAAACTATAATTTGCTAATAACTAGACCAGAAAAGTACATCAGAGTCTTTAAAAAATACACCCTCAGCCTGAAACAAACTTTCATCCCTCAACATTACACATACCCTGCCACCTTACAAAATCCCCATCAAAAGAACCATGCCTACTATTACATCCAGCATATGCATCCTAAGTACAAGAGTGACTTTAGCAAAAAACAACCCATCCTCATACCAGACAACCACCTCTAAAAAATACAAATACCCTACCACCTTACAAAAATCACCACACCCAAATGAAAATCACCTATCAGTGAGCCAACATAATTTATCATTCATTCTCTACATCAGCAGGTACATCATTCCACTATAATTTATAAATTTTCTGTCATCTGCATTGCATGGCTTCTACAGAGATGTGACACCTTTTCTCCCAAGCTCACAATTTTACTATCTCTTGTGATCTTTCATTCTGCAAGGTCCCAAAAATCGAAATATCTTTTCTTCCGTGCTTTTAGCTTCTAGAGCTTCATCTGGACAGCATCTATTTCAACAATCTCCAGGCCTCATTAATATAGCTGTGTCTCCCCTGTATCACAACATCAAAAACAGAAATCAAAGTAAACAATATATATTAAATCAAGACAATATACACCTCCTATGTCCACATGGACCAAATTCCTCCCATTTAAGCACCTTTTGCAAAGGAATCTGCAATTTGATTTGCTTCCCTGTTCCTGTGAGTAAACACAACATTCTTTAGGATTAACAAAATGTTCTACAGTTTATTACAATAAAAGTGTAGGTTCCAAGGACAATCCTCTTTCTTATTAACCCTAGCAATGGCATTTTTTGAGTCAGATTCTATGATGATCACCCTATTCTTTATACACTCTTGTTGTAAAGACATTTCAAGTGCATATACAATAGCCAAGAATTCTGCTTCATTAGAGTCCTTTATACCAACTGAAACAGCAAAAAGAGCTTTAATTTCTCCTTGGTCATTCCTAAGAATCCCTCCAATACCTGCTGGCCCCGGTTTCCCTCTAGAGGACCCATCAACATTCTATTTTAAATTTTCCAGTGGTGGTGGATTCCATATAATGTGTAACACCCCCCTTGGGCATTACTTTGTAACACGTGTGGAAATAAATTAAAAAAAAAATTTGCTGGTTGCTTTAGGAAACTGATTTATTTTGATGTCAAAAAAATATCTGGGTGTAAAACAATTTCTTTCTGAATACTTCAAACATACTTGCACATCACAATAGTAAAAACCATATTATTCACAACAGAATCTCAAACCATATAAAGGTTTTCAAAACACCTACATAGACTTTCTCAAAACATACCACCCAAAGAAAATCATAAGCTAGTCGCTCTACAAAACACTCACTGACAAGACCTCGTGATCACCCCTATGATCACACCTCTTTCGGCAATCTGTACTCAAGTCTCCAAGTGACTTAAGGAACTCTTCTGCAACATCTGCACTCGTGTACCAAGGTACAATAACAAAGCCAGAAGCACAAGTATATGCAAGGGTGAGTTCCAATATATGGATTTTAAAACGATAACCATATGCACGACACACAAATAACATTTAACATGTATATTCAACAATAAACAATTTATTTATCAAAGGGTTTCATACCCGACAATCTTCGTTATTTTAAAAACCATGACACTTCAATATTCATCAACTAACTTTTGTACCTAATCTCCGGAGCTTCAAACACCAAATAAATGAGCTGATCAGGCTCTCGTTGCCAAATAAGGCAGAATTTAATCGTTGCCAAATGAGGCAGAATTTAAATTATTTGGCCCGTCAAGGTTCCAAGTTCCAACTATTTAAGTAAGTAACTCGGTAAGATACGAGCTCCAACCATCATTGTACGTAGTTCACAAGAACATCCAACGATACTTAAGTAGTATTATATTACTATTTATCATTTATTAAAACTCATTATTCCGTAAAAAGCTTTTTAATGCTTTTAACCTCGTTATTAATTTAGCACTGACCACTGTCAGGCTTTTTAATCCACAATCAACATCAATAACAGTCTCAAGCAAATAATATAGCAAATCGCAATTAATGACATACAACAAAATATAATAACAATTAAGTGCAGATAAATAAATAATTTAAAAGCAGTGATTTATAACTACGTAAAATAACACATGCATCCAAATAAATCATACAGACCACAAACAAATTACATACAGCTATTGGAAAAATCCCTCAGGTACTCCCCTTACCTCTTGAAGATTTTTCCTTCTGAATTTAAGTTTCGTCAAACGTCCGATCTCCGCAGAACACGTACGCGATTCACACAAAATCACCCTTCAACAAACCACAATCAAAATCATCAATCAAACAACTAAATACACTTATTCCTACTTGAAGGTTTCGGTCATGACTAGCTAAATTAGCTAGAGATCTCAAAGTTTAACAAACTCTTGGATCAATGATCCTTAAGTATAAGAGTTACATAATAAATTGTCACTTGACAAAGATTGGATCAAAAACTCCTCTAACTCAAATAGTTAGGGTTTTGGCCATCATGGTTAAAATAGGCTGGAGTTTGATTTGGTTTCTAATCTCTTGGGATCAAAAATCATAAGTCAAGAACTTGAAGAAAATCCATCTAACTCACATGAGTTAGGTTTCGGCCTTGACATAAAAATTGGCCTAGACATTGATTTGATTTTTCAATCTTTTGGATTCAATAACACTAGGTATTAAAGAGATGATTTCAAGTATGACATGACAAAAATTGAAACAAGACTTCTTTTACATTAAACCTATAGTTTCGGCCTCACTCCTTAAATTAAGCTAGGGATTTTCAAAATCATCAAACTCTTGGATTTAACTATAAATGTATTCACTAAATCAAAACAAGTTCATACTTGACAAGTTGAATCAAAACATCTTTTCTTTTACGATACATAAATTCGGCCAAGCTTGAAAAACAAAGGTAGAAATTTGGTTTGATTTCATGCTTCTAGATTCAACAACTATGAGTATTGTAAAGACTAAATCAAGTGTTACTTCACAAAAATTGAAGCAAAATCCATAGCCTTCCTATTGACATAGGTTCGGCCAGGTTTAGAAACATAGGGTAGAAATTTTTTTTTGATTCATCCTCTTGGATAATGAAAGTAGAGATGATTACAAGGTCATATAAATTGGTTTCATGATCATAGGATTTTTCTACAATTTTCTAGATATTTTCAAACTTCTAGATCTAAGAATAGAAAAAGATTAATAAGGCATTGAATCATGAAAATATTTGAAGAACATGGAGATGATTGAGTGAGAGAAGCATGGTATACCTCTTGGAATTGAAAAATGAGCAAGGAATCAAGTACTTTCTTCACAAATCAATGCTATGGAACTTAAGAGTTTTTAAGAAAAATGGAACAAAGTTAAGGAAGAAGATGATGCTTGCCTTAAATAGAAGTGAGATGGGCTCTCAAATGGAGGGGTTGGGCAGTGGGATTAGGGGGGTAAATGGGTCCAAAGCATAAATTTTTAGGGACAAAGTTGTAATCTTACACAATGGCAATTTTGTGATTAAATGACAACTTAAGGACAAAATGGTAATTTCTAAAAAAACCATCATGACAAACATGTGGTGAGGATTGATTGAAGATGTGGCTGATTTGAGTCCACAAATTGTTGGGACAAACTTGGCATTTTAATGAAAGTTCAAGGGTAAAATAGTCCAAGGGTAAAATAGTCTTTACACTATTTTGAAGAAATATCTAGATTTTTGTTAAATGTAATCATGACATTGGTGAGTCACCCCCTATGAGTCATCCATGATGACTCATTGTCTTCATCCATCTGGTGTCGAATTTTGTCTCTGCACGTCCATTCTCGACTCCGTCGATTACCCGATTTAGGTTTTATGCCCGAAATAACTTATTTATTTTGAAAATTTTCAAAATAACCTATATCGTTGGAAATGAGATATAAAATCTATTCATTTCGTTCTCAGGTCAAAATTAGGTTTTCTGATCAGTAAAATCTTACTGTCAGTGAAAACGCAGACCGGGTTCCGTCTGAATTTTCAACCAAAATTTAACCGTATACTTATAAAAATAAGTATAATACGAATATGAATTTGGTTTTCCCAAAATATTTTTCTAAGTTTTAGATAAAAATATAAATGTTTATTTATATTTATACCGATTTTAGAAAACAGAAAAATCGGGGTGTTACATAATTGCTGCCCTATCTTCTTTTTTATTTCTCCATAGCACAACACAGTCTAATTTATGTGCTATCTCCCGTGGATTAAAGGGACATTTTGGTTCCCATCCCTTAAGCCAAAAACCAAGTCTCATTTTAATTAAGTAAGATTCTCCCAATCAGTTGTCGATTTTTCAAACACTACATTATTCCTTTGATTCTAGATTGTCCAAATCACCACATAGAACAAAGATATCCAAAGTTTTCTGTAATATCCTTTCCCAAGGGTATTTTAGTCATTTCATTGTGATTGTGATCATGGGTGTGATTTAATTCCTTACATCTCATAAGTATACAAATGTATGAATTATGAATTTTTGAGCTAGTTATTTGTGGGTTTAATGAGTGTGAAACCCATCTATAATATGTAGGGTAATAGGAATATAACCTCTTTTATCCAAGGTAAATTAAAATAATAAATGTATAAAGGGATAAACATTTATTTATAAGTCCAAGGAATTATAAGAAATTCTATAGGGTAGAAGAAGTGAATACACAACAATCAAGGGACCAAGTGGGCAATAAGCAAAATAACAATTGAAATAAAAAGGAAGGGATGGCTCCTTCCATTTGTTTTTTACGTTCAGAAATAAGAAAGGAAAAGAAGAGAAGGAAAAAGAGAAAGAAGAAGGGAGAAGGGAGAAGAGAGAAGAGGAAAGAAGAGGAGAAAAGAGAGAAGAGGGAAGAAGAAGGGAGAAAAGAGATCGAGGAACTTTGAACCATGATAAGTAGATGGGAGTTGGAGATCCTAGAAACCAAGAGAAGGAAAGGGAATAGAATGAAAGAAGCTAGGGCAGCATGCAAGACCTCAATGTCTCCCTCATATTTTCAACCAAATAGAGTGAGTTTCCTTAGTTAGTGCTTGGTAACCATAAATCCAAGCTTAGGAATTTTTAAATTTGATTTTTATTGTTTGATTTCTGATTGCATGTTGATTATATGGTTTAAATGAGTGTAGAATTATGTTGTAGATTATTAAAATTACATGCATGTGCTCTGTTTGTTAAAAGTCCTAAAAGATGTTACTGGTCAAGCAAAACCCGTATAGACATATGTATAGTATTTTACTTGTAACTATTTCTATAGTGCTCTGTTTGGTATGATTCTTATTTTGTTAGAAATCCGACTCAAAATTCTACATTTTAGACATTGATTTTACTGTTTTTCATTGAGTATTGATCGAGGAAAACCTGTTACAATTTAGGGTATTTGCAGCTGTCCTGTTTTCTGAGTGCAGGGGCTCTTCGATCAAAACTGTAATTTTAGGAAGACTGTTTTCCAAAAGTTAAATTTTATTCATAAAGTATACTTGATTAGTTTTCCAGGGAGGGGTCTTTTGCCTAAATCCGACTTCGTTTGGTATTTTAATAAATTCATCGAAGTTAGCTGAAAACTGTAGGAATTCTGCATATGTTGCTAATGCATGTTGATTGTTGGGTTTTGGGACCTTAAGGTGGAACTTACATGTTGTTTGTAATACTGTGATTTTAATTGGGAATTTCCTATTAATAGTAGTATTGTATTCTAATTGAGAGATTATATAATGTTCATGCGAATGGTTTATATGTTTGTTTTAGGTCATTAGTTATTAAGCTATTGATTGATATATGAGTTAAGTTATTCAATGTTATGATGAAATGAATGGGAAACACCATTTGGCATTCAAAGGTAGTAACCATGCTAATTCTACTCATGAATCGAATTAGAATGGTTATCAATGACATTACAGATGTCAAGTACAGAAGTCCTTTCAGTTTGGAAGGCAAGTATAGAGTCCTTCCCGTTTGGAAGGCAATCACAGAAGTCCTTTCATTTTGGAAGGCAAGCAAGTAAGTGCAAAGCAAGTGGGACGCCGCTTGTGGTCATAGACATATGTCCTGCCTTACAGTATAGAGCCGGTTCCTCTTAAGTACCTCGGTGCGCGGGGAGCAGCGAAGTGTTAGTTCCTCTTAAGTACTTGGTGCACGGGGAACAACAATGTTTTTCACTGAAAAAATTAAAAAGGAATGTCCAAATGAGTGGTTCACAAATATTATGAATGACATGATGATACCATGCTTAAACCCAAAGCTAGTCCTTCTTAAGTACCTTGGTGCGTGGGGGGCAGCAATTATGTTTATACCTGATGATATGTATAAGTTTACTAATATATGTATATGTGTGGGACTGAGTGCTCTGTTTGCAGGGAATTCACGGAGATTTCATATCTCACCCCCTCACCCTTTTGTTTCAGGTTAATCCCTCCTATGTTGGAGAACTGTGAAGTATCCCCGGAAATACTTGGCAGTTGTTCCAATGTAAGCTGTCTCTTTTATGGAAGATGTCACCGGATCGGAGTTAAGAGTCATAACGTCATTGTTTACTTTCTAAGTATAATTTGAAAATGTATGAGATATTTTTATATATTATAAATGAGATCTTTAGCGAAAAGCTAATTTCAGTGTATCTTATGTTTTGTATCTAGTAGTATCCTAATGTATTTTGGGGTATTACATTTTCTTTGGAATCCACTGCTGAAAACTTCAATCCAGCAGTCAAACCATTGGCTTGGTGTTTGGGTGATAGGTATTTGTACATTCCACCACTCTAAACAACTCATCTACACTTTCCAGGAGTAAATGCAATGTAGGAAGATGTGCCTAACTGTTTCTTCCTCTTTCTCACATAAAGGACATTTAGATTCATTATTTTGGATCAAGTTTAGTCTACTAAGTCTATTCCTAGTATTCAATCTTTCTTAAATGACAAACCACACTAAAAGCTCAGCCCTTGGGGGAGCTATCCCAAGCCACACATTTCTTGTATTGTTTATTGCTTGATCATGATCCCAACATGCCTTAGAGAAGGATTTTATTGTGTGCTAGCCTTTATTATCATGTTTCCACCAAACCTTGTCTTGTACAGAACTTGACACATTTATATCTCTTAATACTTGTAATAAGGCATATACTTGTTGCATTTCCCATTGGAAAAGAGCTCTTCTCCAATTAAGGTTCCATTGCCAATAGATTCCATCCCAAAAGCCCATGTTAGCAATAATTTCTTCTTTTTGCAATGAGAATAAATACATTCTTGGAAATTTCTCCATCAATGTGGTTTCTCCCACCCATTTGTCTTTCCAAAATCTGATTTTACTGCCATTTCCCAGTTTCATCCACCATCCTAGCTGAATAATCCTTCTATACTTATCCTCCCAACTATTCACCTTCAATATTGTGCTCCATGGCCCTTCTTTTGCCAGTGTTTTTCTGTTGCTGCATTAAGGCTTTTCCTGGCTCTAGTTGATGTATAGAACATATTGATGATTGAAAATTTATTGAAAGTAAAGTGGGGATTTTTTTTTTTGGGTGATAATAACCTTTTTCTTTTGTGATATAGAAAGTAAACTGTGGAGGTAATAATTATTAAAAACATAATCAATTATCATTTATATTTTACATTTTAAATTATATACTAAAATTTTAGAGAATTGAGATTTGAGAATTATTATATAACAATATGTTTATGATCAAAAAAAAAATATAGCAATATGTTTTTTTAGATAACATTAAATACAACATTGATTTCATAAAAAAAAAAAAAAAAATACACTCGTACATGTTAGCCTTAAGTTTTATGAATGTTTGATTTCTTCTTAGAAAAAAAGAATAATTATTTAACATTCAATGTATAAGTATAAACCCGTTTCATAGACGAATTTTCTTTTGTTACCGGAAATCATGATTTCCAAGAAGAGAAATGCTAGCAACATGTAGCACCCCAATTTTTCACTGCTTTCTAATATCAGTAAAAAATATATAAATGATTATATTTTTGTCCGAGACTTAGAAAATGATTTTGGATAAAACAATGTCATTTCCATGATATACTTGATATCATAAGGTTACGATGAAATTTTGGGTTGAAAATTCAGATGGAACCCGGTCTGTGTTTTCATTGACAGTAAAAGTTTACTGCTCAGAAAACCTAATTTTAATTCGTGAACGAGACTATTAGTGTTTTTATCGTATTTGCTACGATATTGGAAGTTTTGAAAATTTTCACGAAAAAAATAAAATATTATATTTGCTGCGGGCGAAAACGTCGAAATATCTCTATGAAAACCTGAGTCAGATGAACCAGTGGGTCAGCAACGGAGCTGAGATAATTGATGTGACTGATGTGACGAGCATTTACTACGATCCTATCCGAATCGTAATGGCCATAATAGCACATAATTGGCATTAGATATTTTTATGGTGAAACGACCATTTTACCCTTGGTTTCCTATGGAAATTACAAGGCTTGCCATTGAAATTTTGGGACCATTTTGCCCTCCCCTACACGGCTCTATCCCTTTTACCCTACACTTAGGCAATTTTTCAACTCACTTATATCATCTTCATGAATCAAAACTCATTTATCTCAAAAACCCTAATTGGGAATCAGGTATGTTTGTGCAGAGATATATCAGGAAACAGACTGACAAGTCATCTAGATATTTTGAACGTTACCCTAACCTACATCTGGTTAAATCTAACCGAGGTTAACTAACCATGATTTGCAACACAAAATATCTCCCCCCTAACATGTGGTGTAGGAAGCAGCCACACCACCTAAACACCCTCATCCACACATTTTATAAGGCTCCAAAGCTGCCCACCGTTCACCATTTGTAATCATGTATTCATTTTTCATTTCAACCACAAATTAAACAAGACTCTATGGTTCACTTCTTTACCACACATCATCTTTTAATTTCATTTAACACAAAACTTCTTTTGTTTATTCTCCTCTCCTCCCTTGCTTGTGCGCCAGCCATCATCCTCTACACTAAATCATTTTCTCTTCATCATTCATCAAAAACACCAAGAGAACTAAGACAAACTCTCTCTACTCACCCGAAACTGCATCGAAATTTTGACCCTTTTATGTTCTGAAACTCGAAAAACTTTCTACATGAAAGTTGTTCCTATCATCAAAAACAGATAAGTATTTTGGGAGATATGCCCCAATTAACAAAACAGCTCAAAATCCACAGCATCACACTAGAACAGCGGAAAGAAGGTCCTTTACGCCCATGTTCTAATCTGAATCAAACCAAACCTTCAGCATCAAAGTTGTTCATCTTCTTCTTACCTTTCCAACAAGCCAAAGTTTGTAATTTTTATCCTCAAAGCTGTCCCAAAAGCTTCCATTTCTATCTAAGCTTGTTTTGATCACTCTCTTCATTTCTTCAATCAACAAGAGGTAAATCCTCATCTATCATGATCATGTTGTCTTCTCCTTCATTTATTTTATAAGTTTATTCCATGAATCATCATCATCCAATTTCATGAAGTTTTCTTCAAAAGTCTCTAGAAAATTGTAGAAAAATCCATTTGATTTGAAACCAATTTCTATGAACTCATCTTGATGTCTACATTCATCATCTAGAATCATGAACTCAAAATAAATTTCCTTCCTATTTTCTCATTGAAGGCCGAAACTCATAGTTTTGGTGTAAATGAGTTTTTGCTGCAACTTTTGTTCATTGATGCATGGTTTTGTCTCTTAAATCATATTAGGTATTGAATCCAAGTGATTGAGAAAACAAGAATCAAATCCTAACCTTTCTTTTCACGAGGGCCGAAACCCTAAAATTTTAGAGTAAAAGGATTTTGATTCAATTTTTGTCTTGTGACACTTGAAATCATCTCCATACTATACATGTTTGTTAAATCCAAGAGATGGGAATCAAGTGAAATTCCTAACTCAAATTTTTTGTCAAGGCCAAAACCCTAACTCATTGAGTTGGATGAGTTTTTGTTCAAGTTCTTAGTTTATGATCATTGATCATGTCTTCATCATGTTTAAGGATCATTAATCCATGAGTTAGAAAATTTTTAAACATCCTTAGCCTAATGATCTTGAGTGGGCCGAACCATCAGTATATGGTTTATGAAGTTTTGTTGTTTGATTGTTATTAATTTTTGTAATGATTTGTTGTGAAAGATAAATCATTGTTGATTATCCTGAGTGTGCGAAGGAAACGGAGATCGAATCGAAAAATAGTTCGTGAAACAAACACTTGAATCTTCAAGAGGTAAGGGGAGACAGCATGAGGAGTTTAAGATAATCACATGCTATTTTAGAGTTGTCTGTGATTTATCTGTTGTGGTTTTCAGTGATGTTAAATTGGTTGTTTGTCTAAATTGGTTATATGTTTTGTTGGTGATATGATGATTTATGTGGTTATAAGTGAATTGTTAAATTATAATTGTGATGCATGTCATAACTGTGATATATGCCATGTTATGTTGTGACGGAATTATCTATTGTTGAGTGATGGATTGAGAAACCTGACATTGGTCAGTGTTTAAATTAATTTGAGGAAAAAAGCTTGATAAAATTAAATAATTAATCAAAAAGATTAATTTGTGGAAATTTGAGGAAAAGTGGAAAAATATTATTTAAATAATATTTTTAGTGGAAGATTTGTCAATAAGTGACAGTAAGGGCGGAACTGTGAAAAAAATTTCACGGGCATTAGTTTTTCCAAAACAAATGCAATTATATTATAAAACATTTTTTAAAGTGATTAAGTCATTAAAACAGTGTAATATTGATGTCGGAATAATTATTTACAACAGAGAAGTCATTTTGAGTTATGAAAGGATTTTTTTGCGGCATAAGTTTTGGAAACACGGTTTTTATTTTGTTACAAATTTATTGAGAAAGGACTATCAAGAAGTTGTTTTTTTTTTATGAGAATGATTTTAAGGATGATATAATTATGAGAAAAGGAATTTGTTTACGATTTTACGTTTTATAAACGTTTTAACAGAAAAGAATTTCTGTAAAGGAGTTTTATTCAGTGAAAATAATTTCATTAAACTTGGATAAGTTTTCGGAGGTTTGGATTTGTATTTGTTATTTCACTGAGCGAAATGTTTTAAAAAGGAAAAATGAACCTAGTGACTGAGACGCCGGGGTTCTAGTGTTCTGTTGACACGTAGATCAGGGATCTGTGTCATTGGACTGAGTGTCCTGAAAAGGTTTTGAGGACTGTGTGTCCTAAATTTGATGTGGAGAATGTGAATTCAATATCCGTGAGCCTAAGACTGGTGCATCAGTTTAGGGCTTTGCGATTGAGCACTCGAACTGTGTGTCATGTGTTAAGTTTAAAACATTTGGACTCTGTGTCCTATGTTTGTTTAAAGTGAAAAAGTCTTAATATAAAATTAAGCATGGTCGTGAGCTTCGGGCTTCGACAGGGGAAGATTATGATGACAAAGGAAACGAAACGAGAATAAAAGTTTTTCTCATGCATTTTGGCAGATGTGCCATGTGTTATGATCATTGAGTCCTGAGTGCATTGATAGCGTGAATCTGCAAGTATACGGCTTCGTCTTCAAGTAATAAAAAGATCGAACCCACAGAGACCGTGATCTTAAACAACAATTAATTATTAAATTAATTAAACTAAACAAGAAAAAGATTTGGTTTTTGAAATAAGAATTAACTAACAAATCAAATATTTAAAACGCAATCAAATAGAATCGCAAAGCAAATCAAATATGGAGTTTTTCAAATTAAAAGAGATTTCCAGGAATTGGGTTACCAACAAGACTGCTTATGCTACTAAATTGACCACCCCTCTTGTTAATTATCACAATTGATTTGCAGGTAAATTTATCCTAATAAAGTTAATGTTCCCTCTCGAGATACAAGAACCGTGCACAATTAAACCAACCCCTACTCTCGTGGTAATTGTATTTAAATTGAACCCATTGAGATTTGTGACCATTCAATGAACCCTCAAAGGACCGCTTCTAACTCTCGTGATTTAAGTCCTAAGTTCAATTCCTATAGATCCGATACCTAAGTTCAGCGCTAAGTTCGTCCTTAGAGTATCTACGACATGCAAATAAGTGGCCACCGAATTTACAAGTAATTCAAGCAATAGGAATTAAATCGAAAGCAATTTGAAATTAACAAGAAAGGGAAAGCGTCAATTCATCACACAAAACGAGTTTTGGGCATAGCCCCAATTCCTAGAAATAAAGCGACTACTCAAGCATTGCCATGTTCATAGCATCACAACATCATAATATATCACTGCAGATAAATAATTTAAATGCAGATAAACCATCACAGATAAAAATAACTCAACTTAAACTAATTCAAACAAACGAAACCAAACACCACAACCACAGATAAATATACAGACCAACAACAGATAGCACATGATTATAGGAAAAACTCCTCAGGTATTCTCCCCTTTCCTCTTGAAGAATTTCTTCCCGATATCGTTCCTCGAACAAACGTCAAATTCCGATTTCACGATCCTACGTATAATTAATACACTTAACCTTTAACAAACAACAACCAAACAATTACAATCAAACAATTATAATGACATATTTCCTACATGAGGGTTTCGGCAATGAGAGGATTTTGTGGCTAAAGATTTCTAAAATTCTTAAGTCTTTGGATTAGTGATCCTTAAGTACTTAAGACATAGGATTAGTGATTAATCAATAAAGATTGAATCAAAATCTTCCAAGTTCCTCCAAGCAAAGATTCGGCCAAAGCATAAAAATATGGCAAGAGATTTTAGTTTGATACAAGAACTTGGATTCGATATTGCTACACATGAGAAAGATGAGATCTATGATCACTTTCTAAAAATTGAACAAAAGTTCCTCCACCCATTTTTTATAGAATTCGGTTTTGACAAATTAAATAGGGAGGAAAACTTTGGTTGCAACAAACTCTTGGATTATGATAGTAGATGTGATATTAAGAACATAGAAATTGGTTTCAAATTTTTAGGATTTTTCTAGGATTTTCTAGACAATTTCAAAGTTTCTAGATCTAGGAATTGAAAATGATGAACATGGCATTGAAACATGAAAATACATGAAAAACATAGTGCTTAATGATGATGAGGATCATGGATTACCTCTTGGAATTGAAGAAAAGTGCAAGAATCTCCAAGTTGCTTCACAAACTCAAGCTTATGGAAGCTTAAGAGAAAAAGAAGAATGGAGAACTTTGAAGAAGATTTGAGAAAGTGAGAGAATGAGCTAGAGTCCTCTTGACTCTTCAAGAGTTTATGAGCCAAGGATTTGGGCTTGGGCCTTGCGAAATGGGCTTAGGAGAAATCCAAGCTGTGACACCCTACTCCCGGGTCATCACATGGTTACCCGTTTGCGGAAAATAAGATTTTATTTGCTGGTTGCTTTCGGAAAATATTAATTTCTCAACGCGAATCTCTTCAAAATATGGTGATAAAATTTTTTCCTTTTAACTCCATAACAACGACATAATCATAACCATACTTAGATATATAAGCATATACAGAAGTCATACAACTATACTACCTCGTAAGTTTCACACTTAGATTTTTATCAACTTCGTTTATTTCAACACATGACATCACATAAAAAGAACTAAGCTGGTCTTAACTAACAGACAGTTATTGAGAATACCCTTATGGTCATTCCCATGAACAGATACGTCTCCAAGCATCTAGGAGTTAAGTCCTCGAGCGACTTAGTGAATCCCTCCGCTTCGTCCATGCTAGTATACCAAAGGAATACGATAGACTAGAGTAACCTGTTATATTGTAAGGGTGAGACGCCAATATATGGATTTAACACAATAACTAAAAGCGCGACTCACAAAACAGCATATACACACATACAATTATAGCAGCATATATTCTCATAACTAAACAAGTACTTTACCAATGGGTTTCATACCCCAAACATCAACGTTTGAAAACTATGCATGAACACTTCAATATATAGTCTCTACATTTCGCTAAATCTCCGGAGATCCCGAACAACGTGTAAATGAGCTGATCAGGCTCGATTGCCAGGTATATTAGGCACAACGTATTTACCATAGCACACTGTCCACATAAGGCCCAGTGATCAACGGATATGGTATTGCCAGGTATATTAGGCACAACGTGTTTACCATAGCACACTGTCCAACACAAGGCACAGTGATCAACGTATATGGTTTTTCATTGTCCATCAAGGCACAATGAATCAACGTAGCATGAAATACCTCACACCTCAAGGCATTCACACAAAACAATGTGGCATGGAATACCTTACTCATTAAGGTACCACACTTCACAACGTGGGCACGTCTGCCAATGAATGCATGTAAAACGTTTGTTCTCATCATTTTTCTTTGTGTTCAGTCTTTATTTGCCGAAGCTCAAAATGGCTTACGACTACTCGTGATTTTCAACGTATTAACTTAACAACGTGTTTAGATCTTTCAACGTCAACACAGGACACGAAGTCCGAGTGCTCAATCACAAAACCTTAGACCTTGCAATCAGCCTTGGGGTTTGTGGTTGTAGAAAACAACATTTACCTTTTACAACGTAACCCACCATGTGGATATACAACGTGAAAAGGACACAAAGTCCATAACAACGTAACTCATACCATGGGTACTCAACGTAACACGGATCAAAGATCTTCGTGCTTAAATTAAAGAACACTAGTATTGCGACGTCTCTGATACTAGGCTCATGTTTCAACGTAAACACCATTTTCGTTCTGTGAAAAACAAATCCAAAACAAAGTCTCCGCAACTTATCCAAGTTGACGGAAAATAACACGGTTAGAAAAACTCCTTTACAAAAACTCCTTTATAAAAAACTCCTTTATAAAATCATCGATTACTTGAAATTCTTTTCTATAACGTTTATGTTCCAAAAAGAGAATCATGTGAGGCTCAAGTTTATATAAAAAACGTACTGCCGCTTTAAAAATACTTGTCGTCGACACTTTCCAATTTGCCGTCAAATTACATCTTTTAGCTTTTTCCACTTAAACAATTTTCTAAAATCATACTTAAGTTATTTTTGAAGATTAATTTCATAAAATACCTTTTTATAATATTACGGAATTTCTCACGTAAAAATTAGCAGTACTAAAATATTTTCACGGTTACGTCCTCACTGTGACTCATAGTTGACTTTTCATCAATAAATCATTAAAATAATAATATTTCTCAATACTCATTATTTTTCCCAAATAATATTTTCCACTACTATTATATCCAACATTTCCTATAAAACATTGAATATAATATATATAACTTATTAAAGCTTTTATCTGATTAAATCGGTTGTGCACTGACCACTGTCAGGCTTCACAAACAACACTCAACAACATCATCAGAATTATATCACCAGGCAGATCATGCATCATAGCAATATAACAAACAACTGCAGATAATTAAATAAATTAAAAGCAGATAAATCATCTAACACAGATAAACAACACAACGTAAACAGCATAATCAAAGCACCACAGCCACATATCAAGTATACAGACCACACTAAAGCTAATAGTTATTGGGAAAAATCCCTCAGGTAAGCTCCCCTTACCTCTTGAAGAACTTAGCCTCCGATTAAGAAAGTTGACATGGCTCTGAATAACTTTGACACGGCTCCGAATAATCGGTGACACACGTACGTGTCATGGATTAGGGCTAAACAACAAAGTTAAGAATCAAAACCATCCTAACCCTCTAAATGGTAGATTCGGCCAAGACATGTTCATGAGGGTAGGGATTTTAGTTTAATGAACAAACTAGGATTCAACAAGTATACATGATTATAAGAACTTAGGAAGTGGTTTCAACATCATAGGATTTTTCTAGAATTTGTTATGGATTTTCAAAGTTCTAGATCTAGAAATGGGAAAATATGATTCATGGCATAAACATGAGAAACAATTGAATATGAAAGCTTAGATGATCAAGGAGTTGAGCTTTTACCTCTTGAAGATTGAAGAAATGAAAAAAAATGATCAACCAACACTTATATAAAATCTGGACAGTTTCAGGGTGTGTTGGTTTTGTGAGTATATCTCATGATCTACTCATCCAAAAATTACACAATTTGGCTTATTGGAAAGATAAGAAGAACAGGAACAACTTTGATGTTGAAGGTTTTATTTGGTTCGGATCATAACATGGGTGAAAAGGGCCTTCTTTCTGCTGTCTCGCATGGATCTGAGGATTCTGGGCAGTTTCTGTATTTTGGTCATAACTCTCAATATACTCATCCGTTTTTGATGATCTTTAGCTCGTTGGAAAGAAGAGAGAAAGAGGAACAACTTTCAGGTTGAGAGTTTTTCGGGTATCAGAACATAAAAGGGTCAGAATTTCGGTGGAATTTCTGCTATCATGAACACCAAAGTGTGTTCTTAGAGGAAGAAGATGAAGTTGGAGAAGATGACGAAGATTGTGGAAGAATGGAGAAGGATGTGGAGTGTAACACCCCGATTTTCACTGTTTCAAAATAATCGAAATGCGGACGATTATGTTTATATTTTTATATGAGTGTTAGAAAATTATTTTAAATAAACGGAGTTCATCACTCAATCCTACTTGAACGTAGGAAGCTACGATTAAAATGTAGGTTGAAAAGTCAAGCGAAACCCGGTCTGCGAATTTCACTGACAGTATATTTATATTGCTCAGAAGACCTAATTTTAACTCGTGAACGAAACATTTAAGGTTTTTATTTAATTTCCTACGATTTTGGTTATTTTGAAATATTTCACTAAAAAGTGACATATTATATTTTATCCGGGTGTCGTATTTAATCGGGTAAACGGCGGAGCAGATTACGGGATTTCCGGGAGCCGCTAATGGATAATACCATTAAGTCACGCATGATGAGTCACCCATGTGAACACATTAATGGTGCACATGGCATCATGATGACTAAGTTGTAGGAAATTGCATTTTAGTCCTTATACTTTTGGAATTTTGCAAACTAGTCCTTCAAAGTAATTGCTCTTTGGTCCTTATGAAACTAGAATTCCTTGCTCTTTGGTCCCTATTTTCGCAGCCCACACTCCTATAAATACCCTCCATCACACTTCATTTCATTCCTATTGCCTTTTGTTCATAATCTCTAAGTTACAAAACTCATAAGAACACCGAATCTCCACCGAAAATATGACCCTCTTCCTTTCTGAAACTCGAACAACTCTCAACATGAACGTTGTTCCTCTTTCTCTCTTCTTTCCAACGAGATAAAGATCATCAAAAACGGATGAGTATGTTGAGAGTTATGACCAAAATACAGAAACTGCCCCGAATCCTCAGATCCATGCGAGACAGCAGAAAGAAACCTATTTTCACCCCTGTTATGATCCGAATCAAATAAAACCTTCAACATAAAAGTTGTTCCTTTTCTTCTTATATTTCTAACAAGCCAAAGTTTGTGATTTTTGGATGAGTAGATCATGAGATATACTCACAAAACCAACACACCCTCAAACTGTCCAGATTTTATATAAGTGTTGGTTGATCATTTTCTTCATGTCTTCAATCTTCAAGAGGTAAAAGCTCAACTCCTTGATCATCTAAGCTTTCATATTCAATTGTTTCTCATGTTTTTGCCATGAATCATATTTTCCCATTTCTAGATCTAGAACTTTGAAAATCCATAACAAATTCTAGAAAAATCCTATGATGTTGCAACCACTTCCTATGATCTTGGAATCATGTATACTTTGATTATCTAAGAGCATGTGATGATCAAAAATTTTCTTCCCTTGAAACCCATCTTGGCCGAATCCTAGAGGAAAGGATGGATGGAGTTTTTCTTCTTGCCTTTGATGTATGTTCATGTCTTTCAACATACATACATGTACACTTGTTGAATCCTAGTTGGTTCATGAAAATGAAAACCCTAGCCCTTGGATCTTGCTTTGGCCGACCTAGAGCTTTGAAGGGTTAGGATGGTTTTGATTCTAATCTTTGTTGTTTAGTCTTAATCCTTTGTCTTAAGTACCTTAGAATCCTTAATCCATGTCTTAAACAATTTTGGAGTTTGTTTAGTCATTTGACCCTATTAGGCCGTGACCTATATAGGTGAATTAGTGATGTTTTAATTGTTTGATTAAGGGGTTGTTTGGTTGTGTTGATTGAAGGTTAATTGTTTTACGGCGTACGAGGGTTTCCGACAACTGACAGAATTCTTTTGATTTCACTGAGGAGCTTCGAGAGGTAAGAGGGGTTACTTGAGGGATCATTCGGATGGCCATGTGTAATTTGTTTGTGGTCCATATATGTTTATCTATGTGGCTGTGGTGTTTTCTGATGTATTTTACTGAGCTATGTGTTTATTTTTATAGCTGTAAGTGGTTTATCTGTGTTTCGGTTGTTTATCTGCTTTTAATTGATTTAATTATCTGCAGTTGTATATTATATTGCTGTGATGCTTGGTTTGCGAGTAATATAATTATGATGATGATGATGAATGTTGTTTGTGAGGCTTGACAGTGGTCCGATTAATGAGATAAAAGCCTTAATAAGCTGTGTATATTATATTCAATGTTTTATGGGAAATATTGGGATATAATGTTTGTGGAAAATATTATTTGGGAGAAATAATAAGTATTTGTGAAATATTATTATTTTAATGATTTATTTGTGAAAAAGTGAGCTATGTGTCACAGAGAGGGCGGAACCGTGAAAATATTTTGCTACTGCTAATTTTTACATAAGATATTCCGCAATATTATAAAAAGTTATTTTGTGAAGTTAATCTGCAAAAATAACTTAAGCATGAATTTAGAAAATTGTTTAAGTGAAAAAAGCTAAGTTTTACCTTAAAATACTTTAAAAGGACTTAACGACGACAATTTGGAAAACCGACGATGGCAGGTATTTTAGAAACGGCAACGTGTATTTTTTTATGAACTCCAAATCTCTGTGACCCTATTTTCTGAAAATGATGTTTTTCGGTAACCGATGTTTTATGACAGAAATCTTTTCACTTAGCAAATTTTCCGAAATCAAGTTTTGACTTGGACGATATATTAAAAGATTTGAACTTAATAACCGAGACGTCGGGATATTAAGGTTCGGTGTATGGTAGACTGGATAGCTACCTGGTAGACTGGATAGCTACCTAAAAGAGATAAAACATTTTGAGATGTTTTCTATTACCACGAACCTAAGCCTGATGCATCGGTCTAGGGTTTCGTGATTGAGCACTCGGACTTTGAGGTCCTGTGTTGTTAATGAATGATTTTAAAGATGTTAAAACGATGTTTGGTCTAAGCTGTTGAGCTTTGCCAAGGAAAGATATAACACAAAGAGCAGTGTTGAAAGAAATATGTTTTCGAGCATGCATTTGGCAGACGTGCCACAATACGATATATGATTACCTTGCGGCGTCAGGTATTTCATGCCACGAAGTTTTCATTGTTTAGGGTGGACAATGGAACCCCATTCACGATGTTATCACTGTGCCACGATGTTGGACAGTGTGCGATGGGTTTCGGACGTGGGCCTGTGACTATATGTCTGTGGCTATGTGCCGGGAGTCTGATCAACTCAAACACGAGGTCGGGATATCTCATGAGATTAGGTGAAAACGTTAGATGATGTATATGAAGTGTTCATGCATATTTTCAAAAGATGTTGTTTGGGGTGTGAAACCCATTATGCTTTGATGTTATGTTTATGAGATCGCAAATATGTATATGGGTACGTATATGTGAGTTTTTGTTGTGTCGTGCATGTGGCTATCGCGTTATGTCCATATGTCGGTTTCTCACTCTTGCATGTTTTATTTGTGGTTTCTTTGCTGGGTTCTATGTGGTGGAATTCAGATGAACCTCTTAAGGACTATGGCGTCTACAAGGAGAAGAATGTTTAGTTCGGGGCATGCTGATGCTGCTTCCTTTTGTCGTAGTGTTTGACCAGCTTAGGTTTACGTTAAGTTATGTTTTGGGAAATGAAATGTTTAAGTGTGAAACATATGATGCAATCTAGTTGTATGACATATATATATTTTGATATATCTAAGTGTGATTATGTGAGCGTTGTTGTGACGATGTCGACAAGCAAAAAATTTTATCATCACATTTTGTTTAAGACAAATATTGAGAAAACATTATTTTCCGAAAGCAACCAGCAAATTTATGATTTTATTTTCCGCAAACGGGTAACCATGTGATGTCCCAAGTAAGGGTGTCACATTAGTGGTATCAGAGCTGGTCGAGTCTTTCGGGATCTTTGGGGAATAGGTCTGTTAAGTTTTTGTTGTGTGATCTCTGGTTGGTTCTTGTTTGACTTGTTTCCTTGTCGAAACAATGTGTGATGACACACGAGTATGTGTGTTTTGATGAGTTCTAACAGGGATGAGACCTTGTAAGAAGTCATGATTAGTAGATGGTACTTGTAATCATGTTGGCACATATCCTTATGGGATTGTGTTGGACATTTGAATGAGGTATATCGCTTACGAAGCTTGTCTAGTTAGACTTTATGAAATGGAATTTTCGTCCGTTTCTTAATAAGTTAGTTATCATTGGTAATGTTATCGTTTACT
Organism: Echinosophora koreensis; assembly: GCA_035048595.1. Lineage (NCBI taxonomy): Eukaryota > Viridiplantae > Streptophyta > Magnoliopsida > Fabales > Fabaceae > Echinosophora > Echinosophora koreensis. The sequence continues at coordinate 8,211,595 of JAPCYP010000004.1, forward strand.
CTAAGAGTCATGAGGAGCTTGAGGAAACTCTGCATCAAGTGTTACGGATTCTACATGAGAAGGGTTATCACGAAGTTACAAAAGTGTGAGTTTACACTCCTAATTAACCCTCAGTGTATTAGATATCTGAGTGGATTGGTTTGGTAGTATCCCTTGGTTTCGACATTTTCATGTCATTTCAAACAAAGATTTGTTATGACTATTTCTCGAGTTGTAACCCAAACGATTTCTTGATACTGGAAGTTTCTTGATGAAACTTAGTTCAGTCACTTTTACCTTGTGTAAATGTGACCCAGTCTGATTTTTGGCCAGACTGTTCTCCTTTTAAAGATTGTCTTTTTGTAAACTTCCTATATGAAGAATGAATTCCTTTGGAGTTCGAGATTGTTTGTCTTTGATTTCATAATTCGTTGGAAGATTCTTGTGGAAGAAGACACTTTATTAGAGTCATGATTGTAAACTTGTATTAGCTATGCATTTTTACACTCACGAACCTACTGAAGAATCTTTTTACATACTGGATATTCTTGTATTCCTTCATGATTGATAAAATTCTTCTATATACTTTCTTATGAGAGTCAGATCTTTGGATCGAAAAAAAAAATCCTGTGTAGCTTCGGGTCACGAAATTTCGAGGACGAAATTTTTTTAAGAGGGGTAGTAATGTAACACCCCGATTTTCACTGTTTCAAAATAATCGAAATGCGGACGATTATGTTTATATTTTTATATGAGTGTTAGAAAATTATTTTAAATAAACGGAGTTCATCACTCAATCCTACTTGAACGTAGGAAGCTACGATTAAAATGTAGGTTGAAAAGTCAGGCGAAACCCGGTCTGCGAATTTCACTGACAGTATATTTATATTGCTCAGAAGACCTAATTTTAACTCGTGAACGAAACATTTAAGGTTTTTATTTAATTTCCTACGATTTTGGTTATTTTGAAATATTTCACTAAAAAGTGACATATTATATTTTATCCGGGTGTCGTATTTAATCGGGTAAACGGCGGAGCAGATTATGGGATTTCCGGGAGCCGCTAATGGATAATACCATTAAGTCATGCATGATGAGTCACCCATGTGAACACATTAATGGTGCACATGGCATCATGATGACTAAGTTGTAGGAAATTGCATTTTAGTCCTTATACTCTTGGAATTTTGCAAACTAGTCCTTCAAAGTAATTGCTCTTTGGTCCTTATGAAACTAGAATTCCTTGCTCTTTGGTCCCTATTTTCGCAGCCCACACTCCTATAAATACCCTCCATCACACTTCATTTCATTCCTATTGCCTTTTGTTCATAATCTCTAAGTTACAAAACTCATAAGAACACCGAATCTCCACCGAAAATATGACCCTCTTCCTTTCTGAAACTCGAACAACTCTCAACATGAACGTTGTTCCTCTTTCTCTCTTATTTCCAACGAGATAAAGATCATCAAAAACGGATGAGTATGTTGAGAGTTATGACCAAAATACAGAAACTGCCCAGAATCCTCAGATCCATGCGAGACAGCAGAAAGAAACCTATTTTCACCCCTGTTATGATCCGAATCAAATAAAACATTCAACATAAAAGTTGTTCCTTTTCTTCTTATATTTCTAACAAGCCAAATTTTGTGATTTTTGGATGAGTAGATCATGAGATATACTCACAAAACCAACACACCCTCAAACTGTCCAGATTTTATATAAGTGTTGGTTGATCATTTTCTTCATGTCTTCAATCTTCAAGAGGTAAAAGCTCAACTCCTTGATCATCTAAGCTTTCATATTCAATTGTTTCTCATGTTTTTGCCATGAATCATATTTTCCCATTTCTAGATCTAGAACTTTGAAAATCCATAACAAATTCTAGAAAAATCCTATGATGTTGCAACCACTTCCTATGATCTTAGAATCATGTATACTTTGATTATCTAAGAGCATGTGATGATCAAAAATTTTCTTCCCTTGAAAACCCATCTTGGCCGAATCCTAGAGGAAAGGATGGATGGAGTTTTTCTTCTTGCCTTTGATGTATGTTCATGTCTTTCAACATACATACATGTACACTTGTTGAATCCTAGTTGGTTCATGAAAATGAAAACCCTAGCCCTTGGATCTTGCTTTGGCCGACCTAGAGCTTTGAAGGGTTAGGATGGTTTTGATTCTAATCTTTGTTGTTTAGTCTTAATCCTTTGTCTTAAGTACCTTAGAATCCTTAATCAATGACTTAAACAATTTTGGAGTTTGTTTAGTCATTTGACCCTATTAGGCCGTGACCTATATAGGTGAATTAGTGATGTTTTAATTGTTTGATTAAGGGATTGTTTGGTTGTGTTGATTGAAGGTTAATTGTTTTACGGCGTACGAGGGTTTCCGACAACCGACAGAATTCTTTTGATTTCACTGAGGAGCTTCGAGAGGTAAGAGGGGTTACTTGAGGGATCATTCGGATGGCCATGTGTAATTTGTTTGTGGTCCATATATGTTTATCTATGTGGCTGTGGTGTTTTCTGATATATTTTACTGAGCTATGTGTTTATTTTTATAGTTGTAAGTGGTTTATCTGTGTTTCGGTTGTTTATCTGCTTTTAATTGATTTAATTATCTGCAGTTGTATATTATATTGCTGTGATGCTTGGTTTGCGAGTAATATAATTATGATGATGATGATGAATGTTGTTTGTGAGGCCTGACAGTGGTCCGATTAATGAGATAAAAGCCTTAATAAGCTGTGTATATTATATTCAAAGTTTTATGGGAAATATTGGGATATAATGTTTGTGGAAAATATTATTTGGGAGAAATAATAAGTATTTGTGAAATATTATTATTTTAATGATTTATTTGTGAAAAAGTGAGCTATGTGTCACAGAGAGGGCGGAACCGTGAAAATATTTTGCTACTGCTAATTTTTACATAAGATATTCCGCAATATTATAAAAAGTTATTTTGTGAAGTTAATCTGCGAAAATAACTTAAGCATGAATTTAGAAAATTGTTTAAGTGGAAAAAGCTAAGTTTTACCTTAAAATACTTTAAAAGGACTTAACGACGACAATTTGGAAAACCGACGATGGCAGGTATTTTAGAAACGGCAACGTGTATTTTTTTATGAACTCCAAATCTCTGTGACCCTATTTTCTGAAAATGATGTTTTTCGGTAACCGATGTTTTATGACAGAAATCTTTTCACTTAGCAAATTTTCCGAAATCAAGTTTTGACTTGGACGATATATTAAAAGATTTGAACTTAATAACCGAGACGTCGGGATATTAAGGTTCGGTGTATGGTAGACTGGATAGCTACCTGGTAGACTGGATAGCTACCTAAAAGAGATAAAACATTTTGAGATGTTTTCTATTACCACGAACCTAAGCCTGATGCATCGGTCTAGGGTTTCGTGATTGAGCACTCGGACTTTGAGGTCCTGTGTTGTTAATGAATGATTTTAAAGATGTTAAAACGATGTTTGGTCTAAGCTGTTGAGCTTTGCCAAGGAAAGATATAACACAAAGAGCAGTGTTGAAAGAAATATGTTTTCGAGCATGCATTTGGCAGACGTGCCACAATACGATATATGATTACCTTGCGGCGTCAGGTATTTCATGCCACGAAGTTTTCATTGTTTAGGGTGGACAATGGAACCCCATTCACGATGTTATCACTGTGCCACGATGTTGGACAGTGTGCGATGGGTTTCGGACGTGGTTCTGTGACTATATGTCTGTGGCTATGTGCCGGGAGTCTGATCAACTCAAACACGAGGTCGGGATATCTCATGAGATTAGGTGAAAACGTTAGATGATGTATATGAAGTGTTCATGCATATTTTCAAAAGATGTTGTTTGGGGTGTGAAACCCATTATGCTTTGATGTTATGTTTATGAGATCGCAAATATGTATATGGGTACGTATATGTGAGTTTTTGTTGTGTCGTGCATGTGGCTATCGCGTTATGTCCATATGTCGGTTTCTCACTCTTGCATGTTTTATTTGTGGTTTCTTTGCTGGGTTCTATGTGGTGGAATTCAGATGAACCTCTTAAGGACTATGGCGTCTACAAGGAGAAGAATGTTTAGTTCGGGGCATGCTGATGCTGCTTCCTTTTGTCGTAGTGTTTGACCAGCTTAGGTTTACGTTAAGTTATGTTTTGGGAAATGAAATGTTTAAGTGTGAAACATATGATGCAATCTAGTTGTATGACATATATATATTTTGATATATCTAAGTGTGATTATGTGAGCGTTGTTGTGACGATGTCGACAAGCAAAAAATTTTTATCATCACATTTTGTTTAAGACAAACATTGAGAAAACATTATTCTCCGAAAGCAACCAGCAAATTTATGATTTTATTTTCCGCAAACGGGTAACCATGTGATGTCCCAAGTAAGGGTGTCACATGGAGACTTCTTGCACTTATGGCAGCCAAGGAAAGGCTTGGGCCTTGTGCAAATGGGCTTGATGAAAATTGGATCCATTCAATCTTGGTCCATTAAAGCTTAAGGCATAAAACTATACCTAGGAAACTTATTAGTGTTTTATGAACAAAAGGCAATAGGAATGAAATGAAGTGTGATGGAGGGTATTTATAGGAGTGTGGGCTGCGAAAATAGGGACCAAAGAGCAAGGAATTCTAGTTTCATAAGGACCAAAGTGCAAATACTTTGAAGGACCAAATTGCAAAATAGAAAAAGTCTAAGGACCTAAATGCAATTTCCTTAGAAATTGTAATAATGAAGCCATGTGCACCATAAATGCATTCACATGGGTGAGTCATCTCATATGACTCATTAGAATTATCCAATAGCGGCTCCCGGAAATCCCGTATTCTGCTCTACCGTTTACCCAATTAAATACGACGCCCGAATAAAATATAATATTTCACTTTTTAGTGAAATATTTCAAAATAACCAAAATCGTAGGAAATTAAATAAAAATCTTAAATGTTTCGTTCACGAGTTAAAATTAGGTCTTCTGAGCAGTATAAATATACTGTCAGTGAAATTCGCAGACCGGGTTTCGCCTGACTTTTCAACCTAAATTTTTATCGTAACTCTCTACGGTCAAGTAGAGTGTAACTATGGTTTCAGATTAATTAAAATAATTTTCTAAGTCTCAGATAAATATATAAACGTCTTTATATAAATTTCAGATATTAGAAAACAGCGAAAAGTTGGGGTGTTACACAAGCCCATTACTAATTTTCCAACATCAAAATGTTTAAGACTTTAATCAAAGGCATAGGAAAATTAATAGTAGGAAATTGGTTAATGAAATTGAAGTATTGGCCATGATATTGGGCCATAAGGCCGCAGCCCAACTTGGGTTTGGATGGTCAAAATTGATCCAATTCACTTGGAAGATCATGGAAACTAGTTTAGGGACCAAAAAGCAATTTAGAGAAAGTGTAAGGATCAAAATGCAATTAACCTAAAAATTGTCATCATAACCATGTGCCTCAATAATGGCTTCACATGGATGACTCACTCTTGAGTAACATGAGCTTTATCCATTTGTCAGGTCCCGGAGATCCCGTCTTCAGCTCTATTGTTCGCTCGATTCAATATGACGCCCGGATAAAATATAATATTTCACTTTTTAGTGAAATATTTCAAAAAAACCAAAATCATAGGAAATTAAATAAAAACCTTAAGTTTTTCACTCACGAGTCAAAATTAGGTTTTCTGAGCAGTATAAATATACTGTCAGTGAAATTCACAGACCGGGTTTCGCCTGACTTTTCAACATAAATTTTAATCGTAACTCTCTACCGTTAAGTAGAGTTTAAATAAGGTTTCGGTTTAATTAAATAAATTTTCTAAGTCTCAGATAAAAATATAAACATATTTATATAATTTTCTGATATTAGAAAGCAGAAAAAAAAATCGGGGTGTTACAGACTACCCCTCTTAAAAAAATTTCGTCCTCGAAATTTCGTGACACGAAGCTAGACAAGAGCGAAAGATCCCGAGACCTTACTTTCACAAGAAAGTATATAGAAAGATTTTATCGACCTGAAAAGAATATAAGAATATCCTATGCATAACAGATCCTCTAATAGGTTCATAGATGTAAAGATGTATGATCGGTACACATTTACAAACTCGAATCTAATAAAGCTCCTGCTTTCACAAGAATTTAATTAACAATGATTTAAAAGAATGTCAGTCTGACAAAAATTCAGACTGGACCACTTCCACCAAAAGTAAAAGTGAATAGACTAAGTCTCATTGAGAAACTTCTTTTGTCAGAAAATGCCTATCCTGAACAACAATAGGACAATTCATAACTTTACGAAAAGAAAAGATCTGACCGAAAATCGAAACTGGTCACAATCAATCAAAAAGAAAAGAAAATTGGAATAAATTTCTTCAACAAACCTTTATTCCCAAAAAGTCGTAAATGACATACACCCACCGAAAAGACTAATAACATAGGAGACCCTAGAGAGTCAAATACTCAAGGGCATCAACACACGATTATACTTTGAATTCCATTACACACTTATAATTATAGGTCATTAAAGTACATTATATATATATATATATATATATATATAGGATTCCTATACTTAACAACGTCTTTATTTCGTGATCCAATTGCTGAAATTTCTGAAGGACTCTGCAACTGTCTTCTATAAGACCTTGAGGTTGTGAAATTTCCAACACTACTTCTGATGTAAAAGATCATCAGATTGTGAAGCTCCAGTGCCACTCATGATGTAGACTCTTCGCTTTGTCGCAGGTCTATCAGTCCCTGAGGTGTTAACAACTTTTTCAAACTTCGGTGCATTACAATCCCTTGAGAAGTGTCCGATTTGTCCACAATTGAAACACTTCATTCCCTTAAGTGGGCACACATCAGCCATGTGATTTGGATCTCCACACTTGTAACATCTCCTAACTTGACCTTGTTTTTGGTTCCTTTGGCCTCCATTTCCCGATGCAGAAGAATTAGGACAATAATGTTGTTGATTCTGGTCATTTCCTGCTGGTCGGGAGTAAGGTTTTCTCTACACTTGCTTTTCTCCCTGATTCTGAAATTGATCCTTGGATCTAGATGGTCCTCCAACATTCCCCTTATCATCTCTTCCTTTCCTCATCTGCTCAATCTTCCGACTCATCTCAACTAAAGCTTGAAAATTACAGAATTGCAGAGGTAAAACAGACTCCTTAATCTCAAATCGCAGTCCTGCCTCAAACCTTTCTCACTTCCAGCTTTCATTTGGTTGTGCTTGAAAGAAACGGAAGCATTTGGCAAGCGATTCAAACTTCGCCGCATACTCCCCCATATATAAGTCTCGTTGTTGTAACCCCAAAAATTCTTGTTCTTTCTCGATTCTAACGCTCTCTGGAAAATACTTGTCCATGAATGTAGTTCGAAAAACGTTCCAGGTAATCTCCTGATGATCAGCTTCCAGAAGTTGTTTGGCACCTTTCCACCAGTACTCAGCATCTGCTATCAGTAGGAAAGCAGCATAGGTAACCCTAACCTCTGCCAGGGTGACCACCAGTTCAAAGATTTTCTCCAGTTCCTGAATCCATAAATCAGCTTTCTCATGGTCAGCATCCCCACCAAACTGTGAAGGATTTTGGCTTCGAAACGCAATCAGAGCCTTGCCTTCCGCAGCTTACAAATTCTGGGCATTCATAGATGCAATTTGATTTTCAATCGCAGCTGCCACATGTTCCATCGCCTGAGCCGCATAATCTACTCCATCATCATAATTTTCATTCATGTTGCCACGGCCGCCAATCGGACCACCTCGACGACCCCTTCCACGACCGCGTCCACGTCCTCGTCCACGTCCACCTTCTGGTGCTAGTTCCATAACTGACCTATAAAACGGAATCAGTTAGACCGCAACCAGAAAATGAAACGCGTACTTATGTATTAACACACATTACTTCTAAGAAGTAATTCAAACAAGACTTAATCAGAGAACACACAAGATCAACACAATAGAGCTATTCCCCAACATTCCCGAAAGACTCGACCAGCTCTGATACCACAAATGCGACACCCCTTCTTGGGTTATCACATAGTTACCAAAATGCGGAAAATGAAATTATAATTCGCTGGTTGCTTTCGGAAAATAACCTCTCTAATTTTTAATAAGTCCAAAAATGGGGTAAAATTTTTCTTTCTGCAAAATACTTCAGAAAAAGATATACATCACAATAGTATAATTATATTATACTTACATACAAACTGAATTTATTCGTAAACCAAAACATCACAACATATAAGCTTTTCTAAAAAAAAAATTCATAGACCTTACAAGGCATTTCAAACCATTTATAATAACTTTCCCAAAAATACACAACCTAAAGAAAATCCTAAGCTGGTCGCCTTACAAGACATCTACTGGAAAGACCCCGTGGTCAATCCCACACTCAAACCTCTCTTCAAGTATCGGAACCCATGTTCCCGAGTGAGGCTAAGAACTTTTCTGCACCATCTACTTTATGTATCAAGACACAAAAGCCAAACCCAAAAACCTGATATATTATAAGGGTGAGATGCCAATATATGAGTTTGTAACGATAATCACATGCACGACATACAAAATCAGCACATAGACATATATAACCACAACAACATAAGATTCTCATAACTACCCAAGTAGTTTATCACTGGGTCTCATACCCGATCATCGTTATTTTAAAAATATGCATGACACTTCAACGTTCATGGTCTAACATTCACACCTAATCTCCGGAGATCCCAACGTCTTCAAAATGAGTTGATCAAACTCGATACATCGTCTCATTGGCTAGCTAAGCACAACAATAATACATCGTCTCATTGTCCATTTAAGCACAATGATATATTCATTGTCCATTTAAGCACAATGATACACATACATCGTCTCATTATCCATTCAAGCATAATGATACACCGTCACATGATACCTTTTCCATTAAGGTCTCACGTTAAACAACGTCGGGCATGTCTGCTGTAAATGCAAATGTAAAACATTTTGTTCTCGTCATTAGTGGCTTACGACTATTCATCGTCTTCAACGTCTTAAAATTCTCATCGTCTCATCATTTTCAACGTCTTAAAATTCTCATCGTCACACGGATCAAAGATCTTCGTGTTTTTATTATAGAACACTGGTATCACGACGTCTCGGATGCTAGGTTTATTTTTCAACGTGAACATCATCTTTTGTTTGTGAAACACAAATTCAAAACAAAATCTCCGCAACGTATATAAGTTGACGGAATAACATCGTTGAGTAAAATTCGTTTATAGAAAATCATTTCTAATTGAAAATTCCTTTATAAAATCATCAGTTACTAAAAATTGAATTTTTAGAAAGGAGAGTCACTTGAGGCTCAAACTTGTTTCAAATACGTACTGTCGCTTTAGAAATACTTGCCATCGATACTTTTCCAAATTGCCGTCGTTTAGCCCTTTTCAAGGCATTTAAACCAAATATTAGCTTTTTCCATTTAAATCATTTTCTAAAATCATAATTAAGTTATTTTCGAAAAATAATTTCATAAAATAACTTTTTATAATATTCCGGAATTTCTTACATGAAAATTAGCAGTACAAAAATAATTTCACGGTTACGTCCTCACTGTGACTCATAGTTCACTCTTACACCGATAAATCATTAAAATGATGATATTTTCGAAAATTTCTTATTTTCTCAAATAATTATTTAAATCATACTATATTCCAATATTCCTCAATTAAATACTGAATATTACTCGTGAAGCTTCTTAAAGCTTTTATCTCGTTTAATTAATTGAGCATTGACCACTATCAGGCTTCTCAAACAACAATCAACAACAACATCATATCAATATTCCCAGGCAGATCATGCATCACAACATCATCATATATCACTGCAGATAAATAATTTAAATGCAGATAACCCATCACAGATAAAAATAACAGAACTTAAACCAATTCAAACAGACGAAACCAAACACCACAACCACAGATAAATATACAGACCAACAACAGATAGCACATGATTATAGGAAAAACTCCTTAGGTATTCTCCCCTTACCTCTTGAAGAATTTCTTCCCGATATCGTTACTCGAACAAATGTCAAATTCCGATTTCACGATCCTACATATAATTAATACACTTAACCTTCAACAAACAACAACCAAACAATTACAATCAAACAATTAAAATCACCTATTTCCTACATGAGGGTTTCGGCCATGAGAGGGTTTTGTGGCTAAAGATTTCTAAAATTATTAAGTCTTTAAATTAGTGATCCTTAAGTACTTAAGACATAGGATTAGTGATTAATCAATAAAGATTGAATTAAAATCTTCCAAGTTCCTCCAAGCATAGTTTCGGCCAAAGCATAAATGTAATACCCCAAAATACATTAGGATACTACTAGATACAAAACATAAGATACACTGAAATTAGCTTTTCGCTAAAGATCTCATATATAATATATAAAAATATCTCATACATTTTCAAATTATACTTAGAAAGTAAACAATGACGTTATGACTCTTAACTCCGATCCGGTGACATCTTCCATAAAAGAGACAGCTTACATTGGAACAACTGCCAAGTATTTCCGGGGATACTTCACAGTTCTCCAACATAGGAGGGATTAACCTGAAACAAAAGGGTGAGGGGGTGAGATATGAAATCTCCGTGAATTCCCTGCAAACAGAGCACTCAGTCCCACACATATACATATATTAGTAAACTTATACATATCATCAGGTATAAACATAATTGCTGCCCCCCACGCACCAAGGTACTTAAGAAGGACTAGCTTTGGGTTTAAGCATGGTATCATCATGTCATTCATAATATTTGTGAACCACTCATTTGGACATTCCTTTTTAATTTTGTCAGTGAAAAACATTGTTGTTCCCCGCGCACCGAAGTACTTAAGAGGAACTAACACTTCGCTGCTCCCCGCGCACCGAGGTACTTAAGAGGAACCGGCTCTATACTGTAAGGCAGGACATACGTCTATGACCACAAGCGGCGTCCCACTTGCTTTGCACTTACTTGCTTGCCTTCCAAAATGAAAGGACTTCTGTGATTGCCTTCCAAACGGGAAGGACTCTATACTTGCCTTCCAAACTGAAAGGACTTCTGTACTTGACATCTGTAATGTCATTGATAACCATTCTAATTCGATTCATGAGTAGAATTAGCATGGTTACTACCTTTGAATGCCAAATGGTGTTTCCCATTCATTTCATCATAACATTAAATAACTTAACTCATATATCAATCAATAGCTTAATAACTAATGACCTAAAACAAACATATAAACCATTCGCATGAACATTATATAATCTCTCAATTAGAATACAATACTACTATTAATAGGAAATTCCCAATTAAAATCACAGTATTACAAACAACATGTAAGTTCCACCTTAAGGTCCCAAAACCCAACAATCAACATGCATTAGCAACATATGCAGAATTCCTACAGTTTTCAGCTAACTTCGATGAATTTATTAAAATACCAAACGAAGTCGGATTTAGGCAAAAGACCCCTCCCTGGAAAGCTAATCAAGTATACTTTATGAATAAAATTTAACTTTTGGAAAACAGTCTTCCTAAAATTACAGTTTTGATCGAAGAGCCCCTGCACTCAGAAAACAGGACAGCTGCAAATACCCTAAATTGTAACAGGTTTTCCTCGATCAATACTCAATGAAAAACAGTAAAATCAATGTCTAAAATGTAGCATTTCGAGTCGGATTTCTAACAAAATAAGAATCATACCAAACAGAGCACTATAGAAATAGTTACAAGTAAAATACTATACATATGTCTATACGGGTTTTGCTTGACCAGCAACATCTTTTAGGACTTTTAACAAACAGAGCACATGCATGTAATTTTAATAATCTACAACATAATTCTACACTCATTTAAACCATATAATCAACATGCAATCAGAAATCAAACAATAAAAATCAAATTTAAAAATTCCTAAGCTTGGATTTATGGTTACCAAGCACTAACTAAGGAAACTCACTCTATTTGGTTGAAAATATGAGGGAGACATTGAGGTCTTGCATGCTGCCCTAGCTTCTTTCATTCTATTCCCTTTCCTTCTCTTGGTTTCTAGGATCTCCAACTCCCATCTACTTATCATGGTTCAAAGTTCCTTGATCTCTTTTCTCCCTTCTTCTTCCCTCTTCTCTCTTTTCTCCTCTTCTTTCCTCTTCTCTCTTCTCCCTTCTCCCTTCTTCTTTCTCTTTTTCCTTCTCTTCTTTTCCTTTCTTATTTCTGAACGTAAAAAACAAATGGAAGGAGCCATCCCCTTCCTTTTTATTTCAATTGTTATTTTGCTTATTGCCCACTTGGTCCCTTGATTGTTGTGTATTCACTTCTTCTACCCTATAGAATTTCTTATAATTCCTTGGACTTATAAATAAATGTTTATCCCTTTATACATTTATTATTTTAATTTACCTTGGATAAAAGAGGTTATATTCCTATTACCCTACATATTATAGATGGGTTTCACACTCATTAAACCCACAAATAACTAGCTCAAAAATTCATAATTCATACATTTGTATACTTATGAGATGTAAGGAATTAAATCACACCCATGATCACAATCACAATGAAATGACTAAAATACCCTTGGGAAAGGATATTACAATAAAAATATGGCAAGAGATTTTAGTTTGATACAAGAACTTGGATTCAATATTGCTACACATGAGAAAGATGAGATCTATGATCACTCTCTAAAAATTGAACAAAAGTTCCTCCACCCATTTTTGTTAGAATTCGGTTTTTACAAATTAAATGGGGAGGAAAACTTTGTTTGCAACAAAGTCTTGGATTATGATAGTAGAGGTGATAATAAGAACATAGAAATTGGTTTAACATTTTTAGGATTTTTCTAGGATTTTCTAGACAATTTCAAAGTTTCTAGATCTAGGAATTGAAAATGAACATGGCATTGAAACATGAAAATACATGAAGAACATAGTACTTAATGATGATGAGGATCATGGATTACCTCTTGGAATTGAAGAAAAGTGCAAGAATCTCCAAGTTGCTTCACAAACTCAAGCTTATGGAAGCTTAAGAGAAAAAGAAGAATGGAGAACTTTGAAGAAGAATTGAGAAAGTGAGAGAATGAGCTAGAGTCCTCTTGACTTTTCAAGAGTTTATGAGCCAAGGATTTGGGCTTGGGGCTTGCGAAATGGGCTTAGGAGAAATCCAAGCCCATTACTAATTTTCCAACATCAAAATGTTTAAGACTTTAATCAAAGGCATAGGAAAATTAATAGTAGGAAATTGGTTAATGAAATTGAAGTATTGGCCATGATATTGGGCCATAAGGCTGCAGTCCAACTTGGGTTTGGATGGTCAAAATTGATCCAATTCACTTGGAATATCATGGAAACTAGTTTAGGGACCAAAAAGCAATTTAGAGAAAGTGTAAGGATCAAAATGCAATTAACCTAAAAATTGTCATCATAGCCATGTACCTCAATAATGGCTTCACACGGATGACTCACTCTTGAGTAACATGACCTTTATCCATTTGTCGGGTCCCGGAAATCCCGTATTCAGCTCCGTTGTTCGTCCGATTCAATATGACGCCCAGATAAAATATAATATTTCACTTTTTAGTGAAATATTTCAAAATAACCAAAATCATATGAAATTAAATAAAAACCTTAAGCTTTTCGTTCACGAGTCAAAATTTGGTTTTCTGAGTAGTATAAATATACTGTCAGTGAAATTCACAGACCGGGTTTCGCCTGACTTTTCAACCTAAATTTTAATCGTAACTCCCTACCGTTAAATAGAGTATAAATAAGGTTTCGGTTTAATTAAATAAATTTTCTAAGTCTCAGATAAAAATATAAATATATTTATATAATTTTCTGATATTAGAAAGCGGAAAAAAGCCGGGTGTTACATCACGCGCAGAAGATACTGTGGGAAACCCAAAAAAACATATAAGTTGTTAAGTGAATTTCAATCTCAATCTCTATCACCATTTAAAAGATAGGGACATATTTATTTCAATTATTGTACTCAAATATGCCTATTTAAATGATATTTTTATTCTCTTTTAACAACAATTATTAAAGTAAACCATATATTCTCTAGAAAAAATAATTGAAATTTTAGTATTTGTTTAGAAGCTATTGAGATAAATGACTCAAAAAAAGGAACAAGAATATAATTAAAAAATTACTTTTTTTGTATAATAAATATACATTTATGATTCATCATTTGTTAGAGTGTATACTAAAAAATATCTCATTGAACAAAGTAAATATATATAATGATTGAAGAAATAAATATTTAAATGAATTATTTACCTTTTTATAAGATTTTTTTGAACTAAAAATTAACTTTATTTTGTAAATAAGAAACTTGAAGATTAATCTTTAAAAACATTTTTTAATGTATAAATATCAAATAATTAATTATATTTTTTTGGTTTTTATGACTTAACTGTGTTAAACGAATAGTTAGTCAACACAAAAAAATAAGAAATGTGTAACTTATGATTTTGTTTGAGATTGATTATTAATTGAATAAATTTCAAGAAAGTGGAGAGTAATTTACTCTGATTAGAAATATATGTGCTAATATATATAGCTAGTATATGTGGAAGGTGATGACTAGCATGAAGTATCTTGTTAAGTGGTATATGGATGAAGCACTAGTTTAAGCCATTAGATATATTAATAATTTATTCAATGATGTAGATTCATTTGTCCAAAAATGAAATTTTCACCAGATACCAATGCAATAAGTGAGCTACGAATTTCTCAAAGAATCCCTAGTTATAATAAATAATTAATGTTCCAGAAATACCCTTCTCTGTTCAGATCCATTTCATTTCTTGATGGGCTTGTCTTCTTCATCTTTGTCACGAGACTAACGAAGGCTAGATCTCGTTATTGCACGGCCAATGTGCAGACCATGAGAGAGGAAACTCATGACCTGGAAACTCTAAGGACTGGAAAATCTCAATCTCGTTATTGTCGGCCCCGTCGCTGGGACTGGAACGCTCTCTGTTGAGTTAACTTCCTGCGGTTCAGCTTCGCCTGAGCTTCGCACCAGCAAGGACTAGATCAACGACATTCGTTTCTACTCCTCGGTGTTTCGGGACCTGGTAGCCGGTGGTTACATCTCGTCGGCGTTGAAATCGCTGTGGGTGGAGAAATCGACCGGTCGTGTCTTCGCACTGAAGGAGATCGGCATCGTTATTCCATTGGAACATCAAAGAAATCATCAAAGAATTTATCAACATCAGAAATATGATGACTACCAGGATTGCTTAATTAGTAAATAAGATTTACATAGATTTAGAATGATAGGTTAGATTTTCATAATTTGTTCAATTTTTGGTTCAAAGTGGTGAAATCGCTCAACATAGATGGATTTGATTCTTCAACCGTAAAACTTTTTTTTTTTTTTTTTGTGAATTCTTCAATGGTAATTACATACACAGTATCATCAACCTTCAATCGTCATTCCCACTTCTCGCGCTCCCTACTTCCCTTTCGCTCACCCACCAACTCTCTCTTTAGCACTTCTAATAGCTTCGACCAATACAAGCAATAAAGCATTCTTCCCATCATCCCAAGGCAGCAAAGGCAAGTTCAGTCTTCTAGCCCCTCAATATTTTTAGTTGGTCGTATTCGAAAGCCAAAATGAGGAGGGTAAATGTGGAAAAGCAAATAATTTGTTTCCAGATATTGCCCCTAGTCAATTTTTTAACTTACCGGCTAAAGCCTGATCAACCTACTATCAAGGGTCGTATTTGTACCTCACGGGTGTACCACTTAATAAGCTACTTCATACTAGTCATCACCGTTGTGGAATAGCTAGACTACTTGCAAATATAACTGCGGGGGTTTGTATGATTTTTCTTTTCTATATAGCCTTGCATATGTAAAAAATAGAAGTGTTGTGTTGAAAATTGTGTATTCAATTCATTGAAAATTTAAAAGATACTCTTTCTAATACAACATTTCTATTTTTTTAATTCTTTAACATGTACAATGTTGCATATGTTAAAAAATGATACAGTAATACTTTATTTTGATCACTATCATTAATTAAAGACTCACATGATATATATTGTGCTTTGTTCATTTGTCCTTGCTTCTACCATTTCCATATTCTTTTATTTCTATCTCGTGGCCCCTATCTTCTGCATCTTTCTCTTTTTTTTCTCCATTCCCTTGGCTTTCTAATGGATCCATAAAAAAAGTTGAAGGTGGTACTAAATTAACCATGTGGTGCATCATTTTCATAAAAAAGTTCCGTGTGAAATAGCATTACAGTTCCAACATATATTTCATTCAAATTTTTGTATTCTATAGGTTCTTATGTAACAACTTTATGGCACAAAAAAGGGAAAATCCAAAAAGAATATTGTACCGCGATGTTTTCGCGGCATAATTTGAAGCAACATTACAAAGTCACTGAGGGAGGATCTACAAGTCAAGAATGTCATAAAAAATATGTTGTGAATGCAACCTCTGAACAATCATTTGAATATGAACCCCAAGCCCGAGATCCAGAAAGCATTTGGGGCTCTGTCGACAATGATGCTTTGGATACTTTCTACAAGTTTAGCCGACCATATGCAACATTTAGCTTTGTAAGTTAAAGGTTAATTTAATTCATTTCTTTGAACCTTTATTTTAAGATAAATATTTTAAAAGGGATTACATTGTTTGTGTAGGTACTTGGAGCTACTTTTAAATCTCTCATTGCAGTGGAGAAATTGTCTGATTTATCTTTAGCCTTTTTTATTGGCTGGTTGCAGGTGATATGTCAAATATTTTGGTTGTTTATAAATTCAGAGAAACAACATTTTTATAAACAAAATAATCATTAAAATATAGTACAATGGGCACCCCAACCAATATACAAAGTCACGCCATTGAGTCCAAACAATTAGGGAAAGTACTTCTGCCTAATATAAAGCACAAGATTCGAGCATCAATCCAAAAAAGAGAAAGACATGCCTTCAATCCTAGAGCAAAACTAGACCAAGACCGAACCTTAATAAGGTCTAGAACATTAATAAGATCCACACCACCATCGCTAAAAATACAATTGTTTCTCATCAACCAAATAGACCAAACAACCGAGTGCCACAAAGACATCCAAGCCATTTTGCTATTCTTATCGATGATAAGGCACTTTATCAAGTATTGTTTCTATTTAGGCTCTATTTGAAAATCTAATAAGCTAGCTTATACCTTATTTGATTAGCTTATAAGCTAGATTGTTCAAAGGTGTTTGGTAAACAAGCTTATCTCTGTAGCTTATATCTTTTGTTCACAAGTTATTTTATTAATTCAGCTTATAACTTTTGGTTTATATCATATTAACTTTTTTCCTCATTTTATCCTTATTATTTTAACGAAGTTCCTACCTTTTCCGACCCTAATCTCATAAAATAAAATTTATATAAGAAATCATATAAACATGTCATTTCATTTATATTGTTTAATATGAATATTTAAAAATAAAATTAAAAATAAATATTAATATTCTTATTATAAATCTTAATTAGATTTTTTTAAGAAAATATATAAAAATCTTATAAACATATCTTTTTACGTCATTTTATTTTTATAAATTAGTTTTGCAACTAATTTTACCAATCACTCCAAATTCATTATGGTAATTTTCAACTGTCAACTATTAGTTATAAGCTTGCAGCTAAAAATTAGTATATCAATTGTAAGCTAATTTATTAGCTATAAGTTAGCTTATCAGCTATTTTGCTATACAGAACCTTAGTATCTTTTGGCCATTAAAAATGCCTAACTTCTATATTTGAAAACGTCTTTATGTGTGTTTGGTTGGGCATCAAACTTGACGCAACGTGAAAGCTACCTTTGGTAGCTTCCACGTTTTATACAAAAAAAAATCACGATCCTGTTATTAGAAACTTGAAAAGGTCCTCTAACGTGGTTATTTGACTTGGCCTCTCAGACCCTTCCAATCATCTGTAGCACACCGACTTTATTAAAAAAGAATAAAAAAAATAACAAATACAAAAACATGGGGGACATAAACCAAAACCCATGCAAAGAATAACAAGAATCATTTGAACCTATAATTAGGAAGACCATTCCTATTATGGACAAACTCGTTAAATAATAGGATAATACATCACTGAATGCATGTTTAACAATATTTTATACGATATAAGTGAGCATCAAAACTTTTTTTTTTTTCTTTGTTTCCTTATTTGATGTACCCAAAATCTTTTTCCTTCAAAATGCCTAATTGCTATGTATTTTATAATGTATTTCTCCCTTCAAAATGTTTAGTGCTATTTTATGTAACTTCATTAATACTATTCCAGGTTATGGTAGCTATCATCTGTATTCATATTTTTGGTGTTGGCTTGAATCAATTATGTGATGTTGAAATAGACAAGGTATGAAACTTCCTAACAGATATTAACAATCCGGATAGGCAATTAATACATATCTTACTTAGGTTGTCTTTTGGAATTCTGGACTTTCTTATAATAGAAAGATTATGGTGAAAGAGTTGTCTAGTTTATCAATGTAGTATATACACCAAGTGAATACAGGCACATATATGCTTACAAGCACATCTTGAACAGTTATTTGATTTTGGCCATCAAACTCTAGTTTAATACGTAAATTTATCAAGTATCCTCATCAATTACTCTAGCCTGTGATAATGTCATGAAAACATGAATCCTTTTAGACCTTATACACTTTGCCGATGGATTGTCTTATTATTGATATGTCCTAAATGTTTTATTGCAGATAAACAAGCCAGATCTTCCTTTGGCATCTGGAAAATTGTCCTTTAGAAATGTTGTCATTATTATTGCATCATCTTTAATTCTGGTATGGTATATAACTATATATAATTATCATTTTTGGCAATTTGGATATGCATAATGGGGCCCAATTCTCCTCTAGTCATTAATATTGGTTTTTTTAGTAAAAGGCAAAAGAATAGTTTGCTATGTGCTCACCACACAGCTCCATAATATTGGCTTTGGTTCAATTAGTTTTAAGTAACGATTAACTTCGTTTTTGATCAATTACTTAGTGTAAATTTGGATATATAAATAGTTAATTACATTTTGTTTGTTTACTTCTCTTAATATATGTAGGTAGTATTTTTATCAACAACAAAAAAAAAAAAAATCTATGTAGGTAGTATGAAATTTTAAAACTTTATGATAAAAAAAATATAAGTCCTACCTCTTTGGTGATACTAGATTTCCTTCCAATAGAGACTGTTACAAACTTCGTTCCTATTTCAATTAAAAATATCTTTTTTTTTCATTTTTATTTTTTTACCCATTATACTCCTTATTTTATTTTATTTTTTTGAAAAAGGAGCCTCATTAAAACCTTATCATGCAAAACCCTCCTTAGGGATAAAAGCATCAACAAGGAAAAAGAGTGCTCAATTTATTAAAAGGAAAAAGAAGTACAAAAAGCATGGGGGGACATAGACCAAACCCATGAGAAGGAAGAAAAGAGAACATTAACAAAATCTATACATAGGAAGACCCCATCTATTATGGAAAAAGTCAACCTTTAAAAAATCAGGGATAGAATCCCACCAAGTGAAACATTTGGATGAAACTCCAAAATTAGCTAATTTATCCGCACAGAAATTACCTTCCCTATAGATGTGAGACACCTTAAATTTAATCTTTAGAGAGAGGTTGACACAATTTTTCCATTTGTTTCTAAGATTCCAAGGGACAATGTCAGGGGAAGAGAAGGCTCGGACCACAAGAGAGGAATCACATTCTAGCCAGATATTTGTCCAACCCTTCCTACAGGCAATCTCTAAGGCTGTCATCACAGCAAAAATCTCAGCATGAAAAGCATTCTGGCTACCATAAAAATCAGCAAAACAACCTAACATTGTTCCACTGAAATCTCTATAGATCGCCCCTCCACCAGCTTGACCAGGACACCCCTTGGCTGGCCCATCTGTATTGACTTTAATCCACCCATTATTGGGAGCTAACCAGAAAACTGGGAAGATGTTTGGGGCTTTCCCTGGCTTACCAGTGACCTTGAAGGTTTGCAGGATGGATAATTCCTCAATGGAAGGATGCATACACTTACTAGAACAATTTCCTGAAATAGAGACAAGAAATAATCAAGGCAATAGCAGCTCTAGATGAGACTTTTTTATTATCAAACTTCATCTTGTTTCTAGAGAACCATATAGGCCAAATAATGTTAATTATGGCTGCTGAAATGATATCTCCAACCTGCGGGCTCCAACCTTTAGAACAGGAAGAGAGAATAGAGATAAAGGAAGTAGTATCAATTCTGCATCTAATCACAGAACCTAGCCAATTCCATAAAGTAGAAGCAAAGGAGCAGTGGAAGAAAATATGATCATATGTTTCTGCATACTGATAGCAAAGGCTACAGACAGAAACTAGAATACAACCTCTTTTCTTTAGTTGATCTTCTGTGGGGAGCTTATTATGCAATAGCCTCCATGTCACCACAGATTTGGATGGGGGAATTAGAGAGCTCCAAACATTTTTATGCCAATCAACCTGAGAATGAGATGGATTTACATATGAATAAGCTTCCTTGAGGGATAGACTGCCTGAGTTTGAATTTATCCAGATTAAACTATCCTTTGCTTGGAATTGAGGAATAGGAATTTGAGATAAAAGGATTCCTGCATCCGAAAGCTCAGCAAGCAGATCTACTGGCACAATCCATTTGCCATCCTCAATGAAATCAGCTACTACGGCAGTCAAAGAATTATGCAGATATTCAGGGATGTTTAGCACCTCAACCAATGGTTTGGATAACCAGTTATCAGTCCAGAAATTAGTGTCCTTCCCATCACTAATTAGTCGAATAGAAGAAGACAAAACTGTTTGGATGTTATGCTTAATACCTGGCCAAATTGAAGACTTGATATACCTTATCAAAGGTTTGTTATGCTGAAAAAACCTGGCTCTTAGAAAAGAAGCCCATTCTTTGTCAGAAGCAACCAAATCCCATGAAAGTTTGAGCATCGCAGCCTTATTTAAGGCCTTAAGGGATCTAACCCCAAGACCTCCCTCCAAATAAGAGGAACAAACTTTCTTCCAAGCCACTGTGATAATTTTCCTAGTTGATGTAACACCTGACCAAATGAAATTCCTGATACTCCTATCAAGGATCTTAAGAAGATTAGCTGGCCAAATATAAACTTGGAAACTATACAAAAGCATGCTCTGAACCACTGATTTGACCAGCTCCACTCTGCCCATAATTGATAGAAGAGACCCTTTCCAAGCAGCAAGCTTATTAAGAACCTTATCCGCAATATGTTGCAACTGGAATCTGGTTGGCTTTCCTTTAAAAAGAGGAACTCCAAGATAGTTAAAAGGTAAGGAACCAGCAGAAAAGCCAAGACAAGCAGCTAGACTTGCTGTATATTATTTGCCTATAAAAAAATGTTATTTTTTAATTTGCTTTTTTGTTTATATCCTCTTTTCTGTGTGTCTTGCCATTCTTCTAGCCATCAATTTTGTTTTCTTAAGGAAAATCTAGGATATTTTAGGTGTTTCCAAAGGTTATCAAAGTTTTACCTGATCTTCTTGATTTTATTAATAAAATAAGTGATCTTGTTAACGAGTACCCTAAGGGTATTGGTTAAGGAACCCATAAAAGAAAAGTTTGTATTGCGAAACTAACTATATCACTTTTCAAAAAGTTAAATACATCATTTACCATACAAATTTTCCTTTCTTGATTCCTTAAACGATGCTCCAAGAGCACTTGTTAGCATTCTCCAAAAAATAAAGCAAATGCTAATTATTATTTTTAAGACATTGTTTAAGGAATTTAAAATGGTAAGTCTTTATTGAAAGATGTGTATTCAATGAATTAAGAAATGATATACTTAATTTTTCTATTGTCCTCCAACCACTAGGGTGTGGGTTGATTGTCCACAAAATCCAATTGTGGTTAATTGATTAAAAATTTTAAAAATTTTAAATAAATAAAATGATTAATAATGGTTTGAAATTTTTATCTTCCATAAAACTATACCTACTAATAGCATGGTTATATATACCTCCAATATGCTCGAAAATAAATTAATGCAACATGGTCTGATGTTGAGTGTTTATGACAGAGTATGATGGCAGCCACTTTTTGTGATGTGCTTTTTCCAATGATATACTGCTCAAGATAACATTAATTTATTTTATTTTTACTGAACACGTGAATGATGTGATAAACTTTTTTTAGAAGGTAGAATGAGGCTTATCATTTTATTCTCTTTTACAGGGTTTGGGATTTGGTGGATTGTCGGTTCATGGCCATTGTTTTGGACTGTTTTCGTTAGTTGTATGCTTGCAGCTGCTTATAATGTCGATGTGAGTTTATTCGAATTGCATTTAAACTTTTTCTTTACCATCAACAAAAGTTTAGTCCTACCATAAGTGAGTCGCATAATAGAGATTATTTAAAATTAGTAAGTGAGATGCTCTAATGAAAGATAACAATTCTTTTCATCCCGATTTAATTGAGGGCATAGTTCTATGATGGAAATTAATTTAATTATGTTCAGGTATCATATACATTGTGGCCATTATCATTATCATTTTTATAAATTTGTCTAGAGAAGTACTAATCATTACATTGTTAATTATTTATATTGTTTTTGGTCAAAAAAAATTATTTATATTGTTTGAGCAAAAATTACATTAAAAATTAATTAATGACTACACTATTAAACATTAACTAGCAAATATAAAACTTCAGGGTAAATTACAACTAACCCCATTTTATAATAGAATAAGGCAAATTTTAACCAGTACAAAAAGTGATATACTTAGGTTTTTCTAGGAAAATAATGTATTTAAGCTATCAAAAAGTGATATACTTTGATAAATGTTATTTTTAGTTTTTCAATGAAAAACTTGCTTTTATTTGAATCTTTAACCAATGCCTTTAGAACACTCGTTAGGAAATCCAAAAAATTAATATCTTAAAACTTTTATGATTAACTAATTTAATGTATTTTCCCCCCTTGTACTCGTCTATATATACACATTTGGCTTATAAAAAAAAGGTGATATACTTTGATTTCCTATGCAAACTTACTATTTCTTGAATCCTTAATCGATGTCCTTGGGACACTGGTTAGCAAGACCCGTATAATAATTACAATTAAACATACATTAAATGTTAGTTAATCATAAAAGTTTTAAGATATTAATTTTTTGGGTTTTCCTAACGAGTGTTCTAAAGGCATTTATCAAAGATTCCAATAAAAGCAAGTTTTTCATTGAAAAACTAAAAATAACAATTATCAAAATATTAAATGCATCACTTTTCAATAAAAATTTTATTTTACTGGTTTCTTAACCAATACCCTTAGGACACTGATTAACATTATCCTAATTATTTTATCCTAAGGAGGACCTACCACTGGGCTGGTCCTTAGAGTAGAGGGCCATAAAAGGACCTAAAGAAAAGGGGGGAGAGCAATTCCGAGAACTGAATTTTGATATATTCTACATAATGTATCACAAATCTATAACTGTTATTTATAAGCAACACTTTATTAAAAGGTGTAAAAAGGGTTTTTTTTTTTTTTTTTTTTTTATCAAACTAGTGTAATTTGCTTTTAAATTTACCAAAATAGTGTAGACTTAGAAGTATATACTTGATTAGTGTAATTCGTATATATAATATAGAACTTCTAAAGATAAGTCGTGAATTAAATATACGACTTATTATTTTAAATATTTTTTAGTAGAGTCGTATATATAGCATACGACTTCAACTTTTATTTTATTTTTAAAAATATTTAGAAGAAGTCGTTAATCTAGTACACGACTTGAAATTTCTTTATTTTTTTTAAAAAAATATTTAAGTGAAGTCGTTACCTTAATATACGACATGCATGGAATGTAATTTTTTTCCTTTGAAGTTTGAAGCTTTTTTTTTTTGTGTATACGGTATTAGCTTTGTGTTTAGCACAACGTGGGTTGGTCATGTTAGAATGGCAATAGGTAGGGTTTGGGTAGGGTACTACTCGTCCCGATGCTCGCGTTTGAAAAATTAGTCATACCCGTACCCATGTGGGTAGCAACTTTAGTACCCTTACCCATACCCTCTGGTCACCTAAGAACTCGTGCCCGTACCCGCACTCGTTACCCGCACTTTAACCGTGAAAAAACAATAAATACCAAAAGAAACATTATAACAATTAAAAAAAGATTCAAAAATCTTTTAAATCTACTCTTAAAGCATTACAAATCAAAAAATTTAAATAAATAAAAACATCAAAAAAGAAATTATAGATGCAACTAGGTTTAGAAAGTTAAGAATCTTTAGATTAATTTGGGTTTTAAAATTTGTATTATGTTTAAAGTTATATATATTATTAATATAAATAAATAATCACTACAAGAAAATCAACTTTTAGCGTAGGCCAAAAGCCCACGCTACAAGGAAAAAGCCGATGCTAATGGCCATTTAGCATCGGCTTTGCGTCGGTATCGTGACCGATGCTACAAAGCTCGATGCAACATTTAGCCTCCGACATTTATAGCTGATGCTAAATTTAGCGTCAAGCAAACCGATGCTAAATTGACGCAAAAACCATATAGGATATGGCCAACGCTAAATTAGCGTCGGACAAAACCTATGCTTTAATAGATAAATGTAGCGTCAGTCGAGCCTTCGCAATAATGTAGCGTCGGCCATAGCCCATGCTTTGTACCAGCAGTTTAGCGTCGGCTGAGCCTTCGCAAGAATTTAGCGTCGCACGCTTTGTCCCAGCAGTTTAGCGTCGGCCTAGCCTTCGCTAAATTTAGCGTCGGTCAGGCCTTCGCTAATTTGCTTTGCCAAAATGTAGGCTTTAGTGTTGGCCTAGCCTACGCTATTTTTTTTAAATTTTTTTTTTATTTAGTAGCTATTATATATTATTACAAAACCTGGAAATATAAAATAAAAATATACTTAACATAAGCATTAAATTCCAAATCAACATAACTGAAATAATAAGGAGTACTTAGGTACCCGGACCCTTTAACAAGTCTAACAGACTAGCCAAATAAAGCATAACAAGTCTAACAGATCAGTCAAATAAAGCATAGAACCTGGTATATCATTGCAAAAAAAAAAAAAAAGACAGAACTCTAGTTTCTCCACTTAAGCTCCCCTCTTTGTAGACCACACTCAAAGACCAAATACTTCTATCTCAAGGACAGCTTGCATAATTGTTGATGAACCAAAATTGTCTCTATTCGCACTCACACAAAGTACATGTCAAAGTAAATGAACACAAACTTCAAAGTACTTGAAAAGTAAATGAAAAATGTCTAAAGTAAATGAAAACAACATCTGCAAGAGACCATGTCATGATGCCTAACCTAACGAATGGTCATCAAGATCGCTATCATAATCAGCATGTGGACGATGCCGACTACTATGATGCTCTAAAGCTATCATTCATTCCATCATAGCGCGAAACTGGCCCTCCAAACTGGCAGCTTGCTGCGTATCTAAGGTAGCCTGCTCCCTAGCTGAGGCTGCCTCCTCCTTAGCTCTGGCTGCATCCTCCCTAGCTCTGGAAGCCTCCTCATGAAGTGCAACGACCTCCTTAGTCTCAGACCTATTACCATGACTATGAGACACTCGAGACTCTTGAGTTAAGGAAGACATACCACGGCGGACATTCAAAGACAAGTCTGCAGTGCCGTAACATCGTCCCCGAGTCCTACCCCCAACAACATCCTGCCACAACTGAAGCTTCCTCGCCACATCCACCTCCTGTATCCCATCCGTGGAGGTGTCACCAACCAGTGCCTGTAACTGGCTCAAACGCTCACGATACTCTTCCTAATAAAGAAACACAAACAAATCTTATCAAGATACATACTTTGATGATCAAGTTATATAAAAATGATGTATAAGACCAACTTACATATGTTCTTTGTGAGCGGCTATCAACCCATTCACCAGAACTCTTCTGGTGGGTGGCCTTAAAGAACTCAGCAGGATCCACAGGCGCCACACTTGTTTCGGCCTATCCAAAAAGCCAACACATATTAATTTACAAAGAAAATCAATATATGATAATGGACTAAACAATGAGTATTGAGTAAATACATACCATGTCTAGTGCCACCTCAAGGTGAGCCCTGCGGCCTGTAGTGTGAACTGCCCCACCCTTTTCTGAAGCCCGATTGATCTTATTTTGAGCTGATATCTTTTTGAAGGCATCACTCTGCCAATATTCAAGAAGACCAATCCATGCCTCATCCCTCATCCATTTAGGTTGATTCCCCTTCTTCCTCTTCTTGCCGGTGATGTCCGAAAGACGTTTTGCACATTTTTGCTCAAAGATATTATAGATGGTGTCGTGATGACAAGGATCCCAAGAAACTTTATCCTGCAAAAAAAGAATTAATCAAAATAGTTATATATATATAAGGCAAACAAGGCGAAGATAACTAAAGAAGGCAGTAGAACTCTACTACATAAGGTAGAATGTGAAATTGAACTAAAACTGCTTAGAGATGCTTCCGGAACAGTTAGAAAACTAAAATACTCCCTAACGCTGACTAATAATAAAAAGCAATATAGAACTTACCCTAAATCTGGCCCACCAAAAGTTCCTCACCCCTTCAGGGGTCACAGTCCAGCAATGGTGAAGACCCAAAAATTGTGAAGTGATAGCACACTTAATCGCATCAGCAGCAACTTCTGCTGGAATCCACCTACAAAAAATTCAAACTCAATGTCAAATGTCAAATCAAATGCATATATTAAATCAAGTGATTAATAAATATATAAAGAAACAAAGAAAAGTCCAACTTACCCTTTCCCGATTGGACGTATGATGATCTTCCCGTCAGCATCCCTCTGGTGTTGCCCCGGTCGATGCTGACTACGAGGGGTGTGCCCCCCTGCTCCTCATAATGGTTTACCTCCTCATGGGGAGGCTGCTGCAACACAGGCTCATGTGGCATGCGGCATGAAGATGAACCACACTCAAACTGCCTAGAGGGCATGTATCCCGGAGCAGGGATCATAGTGACTACGTCAGCGGTAGGCTCGGAAGGTGGTGGTGTGTCAACCGACTGGGAAGGAAGGACCGATGGTGCTATAGGCTCAGAAGGTGGTCCTGTAGGCTGTCTCTGGCGGATTTTGCGTTGTGTCTCTGCAGCAAGATCGCTGGGTCGTAGAAGCCTCCCTTAACCTCTACTGGTATCTTCCCTCGACCTCGTCCTG
This sequence comes from Echinosophora koreensis, assembly GCA_035048595.1. NCBI lineage: Eukaryota > Viridiplantae > Streptophyta > Magnoliopsida > Fabales > Fabaceae > Echinosophora > Echinosophora koreensis. Next base: position 8,238,851 of record JAPCYP010000004.1, read on the forward strand.
TCATCTACTGTAGTGCAAAATATAACATATAGATATAAATATGATCCAATAATGCATATTCTAAACATATATGTGAATTTGACTTGTGCATATTAGGATACATTAGGATACATATTAAAATAGTCCAATACATATTCTTAACATTTAATCTAATCTAATCTAATCCTCGTCACTATCCTCATACTTAATAAGATACACATCAAAATAGTTAGATACATATTCTAAACATATATGTAAATTTGACTTGTGCATATTAGGACACATTAGGATACATATTAAAATAGTCCAATACATATTCTTAACATATAATCTAATCTAACCCTCATCACTATCCTCATAATCATCCTCATCCTCATCCTCGTCCTCGTCCTCGTCATCCCCTTCCTCCCTATCTTCATCACTACATTCTATCGAATCATCTTCATCTTCTGATTGACTATCCCGATCCATTGGATTGTTATTGCGGTCAACTATTTGCTCAAACCCATTTACGGTTTTGTCAAGTAAGCCTTGTAATGGTTCAACTTCTGTAATTGGTACAACGGGTGACATCTCATCAGCCTGATAAGGCTCTTCATCCTTTATGTCCTCGACTTCCACATGACCCCTTGGTTTTGTGGTGATTACCGCAGACCAACCACGTAGGTCTTTACACATTTCTGGATAAGGGACATAATATACTTGTCTTGCTTTTTCTGCAAGAATGAACGGATCATATCGACCATACCGCCTATTCATCTTAATATCGATAATATTATAATGCGGATGGATCCTTGTGCCTTTGTTCCTTGTTGGATCAAACCATTCACAGTAAAATATAGCAATCTTATTACTGAAACCATGGTATTCCAATTCAAAGATACGTTGGATAATACCGTAAAAATGATCTTCTCCTCCTTCAGTAAGACCTTTTACGTGCACCCACAATTTATGGTTTTTTTACCATCACTCCAATCGTTAGTGTGAAATCTGTACCCATTAACAAAGTACGTGTGCCATGATGTTGCTTTTGTCATAGGACCCCAAGGTAATGCCTTTATGTCTGTGTTGATCACCCTATTCCTCTCATCATAAACCTACATAGAAGAGACACATATGCTTAGAGAGTGTGATTATTAACAATTTCATCATTTGTGTACATTACACTTACATATGCCTTCAACCACGCAGGAAATTCTGCATGTATACGACCAGAAGCATCTTGATCATTGATGGAGTAATTTTGCAAGAATGCATTGACATCAAGCACATAATTGATAAGTAACTCTACAATAATAATGTGTCAAGCACACACTTGATGTGATAGGAAATTTACTTACTCAAGATATGGTTTAACCTCAAGGCAATTGATCAGCACATGCAGATGAGCGGATTTCCATTCATCATCTGTAAGCCAATGGTTTTGAGGCTTCCCACTAGGACGACAGGATTTGTTCAACAGTGACAGCGTTGGGTGGACGCCTTCATGTCCCGATCGAGGATCGTTCCTAAAACTTGTGGTTGGTAACAAGCTAAAGGTCTTGAAATAGTGAGAGCAGAAATATGTTGTCTCACGTTGTAAGTAGAAAGCACAAATGGAACCTTCCACTCTAGCCTTATTTTTCACTGCCCGCTTTGAGTCTCCCATGAATCTACATGTAAAATGACCATATATAGATATATATACATCTGAATTCGAAATAAATCAAGATGTAAATACTTAAAAAAAAATTTAATTACCTTTCAAATGGATGCATCCACTGATATTGAACCGGACCACCAAGGATTGCTTCATTGGGCAAGTGAATCGGAAGATGCTCCATTGAATTAAAGAAACCCGGTGGAAAAATCCTTTCCAACTTGCATATGATGATGGGAATATTTTCCTCCAATCTAACTAAGTCGTCCATGCTCAATGTATTACAACATAGATCTTTGAAGAATTGACTTAATTCAGTTAGTGCTTTCCACACACATTCCGGCAAGGAATGAAAGGCAATTGGGAGTAAACACTCCATGAATACATGACAATCATGGCTTTTCATCCCATGCATCTTACCCTTGGAAACATCGGCACACCTAGCAAGGTTTGAAGCATAGCCATCCGGCATTTTCAGTTCCCTAATCCATTTACACACTAACTTTGCATCTTCTGGTGACAAAGTGTAGTTTGCCTTTGGTTTTCCCATCTTTCCGTTAGGTAAGGGTTGCATCTCCAAGTCCTTGCGTGCACATAACACAGATATATCCATTCTTGCCTTTTCATTGTCCTTTGTTTTACCCTTGACATTCATGATAGTGTTAACCACATTATCAAAGAAATTCTTCTCTATGTGCATCATATCAAGATTGTGCCATAACAAATTGTCCTTCCAATATGGAAGATCCCAAAATATACTTTGTTTGGTCCAATTATGATACACACCATACCCTTGCAATCTACCCCAACCAACCTCTATCACTTTTGGGAAATCACGAACTAATTCCCAGATTTGAAGCCCTATTAACATGTAAGGCGGACCATCTTGCTCATCCTTGTTTCTTGTAAACCTCCTTTTACTTCTTCTGAAAGAATGATCTGCTGGCAGGAATCGTCGATAACAATCGAACCACGAATTTTTTCCACCATATTTCAAGGTGAAAGCCTTTGTGTCTTCCATACAATAAGGACATGCCAACTTACCCTGTGTTCCCCATCTAGATAACATACCATAGGCCGGAAAATCATTGATTGTCCACATTAAGCATGCTCTCATGACAAAGTTTTGTTTCATGGAGATATCGTAAGTCAATACGCCAAAACTCCACAACGATTTCAAATCATCAATCAAGGGCTGCAAGTAAACTTCTATCTTTGATTTTGGGTTAGATGGTCCAGGAATGAGACAAGTCAAGAACATGTATGGTTTGGTCATGCACATTTCAGGGGGAAGACTGTAAGGTGTAACTATTACCGGCCAACATGAGTATGGAGAAGTAGACGCTTGGATGTAAGGTGTAAACCCATCAGCACATAGACCCAGTCTTACATTTCTTGGCTCAATGGCAAAATCTGGATAAACATCATCGAAGTGTTTCTAAGCCTTCCTATCAGACGGATAGCGCAGAACATTCGGACTCGCCTTATTTTCATGATGCCACCTCATTCGAGCCGTAGATTCCTTTGATGCATACAATCTTTGTAACCTGGGAATGATTGGCAAATAAAACATTCTCTTCACCGGAACATTTTTGTGTTTTCCCATCCCTTTTCTTCGAGGAACATACCTCGTAGTTTGACAAATTTTGCACTCAGATAAGTTTCAATCTAGTTTGTAATATAACATGCAACCATTCACATAACAATCAATCTTCTCAGCCTTTAACCCTAACTTAGACACCAACTTCGTTGCTTGGTAATGGTTCTCGGGCAAGCTTTGTTTTGATCCTAGCTCTTTAGCTACGTTGGCAAGCACTTGTGCAAAATAATCTATTCCCTTTTGAGGAACATGCCAGTTAGATCTACCTGCCAAAAGCTTAACAGATATTGATAACCTAGATTCGGTAGCTCCCTCGCAAATGGGCTGGTTTGCAGAGATCAATGTATCATAAAACTGTTGAGCTTCAGGATTAGGCATCTCTTCTTCATTGAGTGTCTCATACCCCATGTTAGCATTGACATGGGAGGCATCGGCAAATGGCCTTAAAGCATCATACACCATCTGATTCATTGACATAAATTCATCTTCATCATCCACATGACAAGTACTATTTGAATGACCCTCTAGGTCTGTATCTGGCTCCACTTCTCCATGTTCAGTCTAGATCAAATAATTTGTCTTAAACCCGAACTTGTACAAGTGAAACTTCACCTCGCTTGCAGCCAATAGCTTCATACACTTACACTTTGCACAAGGACACCTGATCCCTCCTTCGGACAAAAAATAGGGTTGTTCCTTAGCATGGTTGACAAAATCATCAACTCCGCTAACAAACTCATCTTTCATGCCTCTCCTATCAACGTCCAACTACGATCCATTTTCTATGTGGCAAACATACAATTATTAGCCACTAGGGGAACCGCAAAAACTTTGGAAATTTTTTGTGAAAATAATAATATGCATAAAGTCAAATAACTATGGATATATGACAAATAAAATATGTCAACTTGTCCTATTGAGCTTTGCTCTCTGCTAACAAACAACACACACACTCAACAGACACACACATGCATAATTTCTAAATTACCAGCACACAGTCCAGCATCCTGCATCTCAGACAGGATCACACCTATTGAACTCTGCTCTCCGCTAACAAACAACAATTCAATCAGACAAACACATGCATAGTTTTAAAATTATCAGCACACAATCCAACATCTAGTATCTTAGACAGGATCACACCTACTGTGTTCTGCTCTTTACTAACAAACAACACATCAACTCATATAATACATAACACAAACATAACTAAATTAAAAAAAAAAAAAACATTTCATACACACCTCAAGCTCCAAACGTAAGCTGTGTGTCACGAACAGTCCTACCACAAGAAAATTTAGAAGGACATAAGTTATGAGGTGGCATGTGAATGCGAATGGGATGGCGTCGTACAAGAAGAAATATTCTCTCCAAACATGAAGCCACCAAACTATCTTTACTCATCTGAAATAGGTTAATACACCAAACTACATAACATATATTCCATTAATATAGACAAACATAGAGCATCAATTGCACAAAGAGGGAAAATATCCAATAATATAGACAAATCATTAATAATCATTCTAGCTTCTTGGCCTAAGTTTATTAATTCTTAGCATGTGCATATAAAAGAAGCTACTACAACTTTTTACTGCAAGGTGCTGTGATTGAGTCTCATTATTCTACGTGCACTAATTCGTCCAAATTCAAATTAGGTTTGCTTTGCTAAAAGGGAGTCATAATTGAGGAGAAAGTGAAATATTCTTCCGTAGAGAGACTTAGTAGGTAAAAATCATGATGAGAATGAAAGAGATTTGGACAAGCAAATCCATCCCTCCAATGTGTTTACTTTTGGTCAATGAAGGACCCGCAGAAGGATTAATATCAATGCATGCACAAAAGGCTCATGGAATATAAATTGAATTTAATTAATACGCTTGGTTGGTTCTCTTTTGGATGGTTACTTGGCTGTTTCTGCTGGTCTTTTTTTTCTGCTATAAGGTTACAGTTCCAAACTATAAGCTCCTGTGTTGGCTCATTAACTAGTGCTGGACGTGGTGTTGGGTCTAATTTTTGGTTGTTTTATTGGTATCTTTTCCTGGTTATGTGAGTTAGGGATGTGTAACAATCATACTGCTATGTTATTAACCAGAAAATTTCCAAAGCACCCCAATGACCAAGCCTTTGTTATTAGCATTATAGACAAAGGAGAATTCCATTTCCATCTTTTATTAGCCCATACCAATATGTGAAGTTTGAGAGGAAACTAAACTACTATATTATGCAGTTAATTCTACTCAATCAAGTGCCACCATGTATCAAATACAATGGCTACAACTTATCAATTTGCCCATTCAAGAGCTCATTTACTTATCATCACATTAGAAATAAACATTGCAGATTCCATAACGCAGCATTATGAGCATATCTTGCTTATTTCAATCACAACTAGGATAACCAAAACAGTGAAATAATTTGCCAGTTTCAAGTACTAAGAATCACATTTGTTCACAGCTGCACAAAATAAACAAAGATGACATTAACAGAAGCAGAAGATATGAAAAATAAACAAAGGAAACTGGTATGAGCATTTTGTCGAACAGATAGACATCAGAAAGGAAAATGATTCATAACATCATTCAAAAAAATAAAAAATCAGTACAACAATGGAAGAAACTCTCTTGATTTCTCATATTTTTCTGAGAAAAATACATCTCAAAGACACCTCTCCAACAAACATCAAACTCCTTTCTATCTCAAGACATTTGTTCCTTTCTACTCCTCCATTTGTATTTCTGCATTTTTTTCTTCTCTTTGACCCCCCTTCATTTGCTTCTCTCGGAAGAACATGTGGTGTGTGGTGTGTGACGATGAGAGAGATGGAAGGTAAGAAAGTGAGAAGGAGAAGGAAACATACCAGCGACGACAAAGGAGCCTGAGGACCGATCACTACAAAAAATAAGCCATTTACCGATGGCAAAATCCCGTCGGAAAGGCAAATAAGCCGTCGGAAAACTACGTTTCCGACGGAATTTCCGACGGACGATCATCCGTCGGAATACAGCGGGTTGGAAAGCATTTCCGACGGAAAATAGGTCCGTCGGAATATTTACCGACGGATTGTACCGTCGGAAAACAACCACCAAATTTCCGACGGACTTATCCGTCGGAAACTTTTCCGACGGAAAGTCCGTGGGAAATGTGCTCCTTAGTTTCCGACGGACCTATCCATCGGAAATATTTCCGACGGATAGGTCCGTCGGAAATATGCTCATTAGTTTCCGACGGATAATTCCGTCGGAAATGTTCTGAATTTTTTTATTATTAATATTTTTTTGTTTTTAAATATTGATTAATTTGTTTATTTTATTTTATTTATAATTATTAAATAAATTTTTTTTTATTTTTATTTATTATTTAATTTTTATTTTAAATAGTGATTATTATTATATTTTTATTTTAAACGTTAAGTTTAATTTTATTTTATTATAATTAGTTAAATATAATAATTTAAATTCAAAACTGAAATTACAAATTAAATTTAAAAATGCAGTTACATTAAAATAAAAACAAATACATAAATATCCGTCAATGTATGAAACTCAGCTACATCTATATAACTATTCTAATAGTCATCATAATAATGGGTAACGTCGTCATCCTGTCGGGGGGATGTCGCCGGTGTCAGGTGACCATCATCCTGCGGCACAGTAGGCGCATCGCCATCATGCGGCTGCGGCGGTGGATCGGTATGAGTAATGGAGGGCTCGCCAGTATCGAGTACCCCCTGCATAGCGCTGCGCCTCTCAGGTGGAAGCAAATCGATCAGAGTGGTCATCACCTGCGACCATGACTCCATCCGCTGCTGCATGCGCTGTGAATTCCGCCTATGCTCCTCCAGCTCCTGCCTCATCCGCCGCATCTCCTCCGTGTCCTGTGGGCCGGAGGGTGGAGTCTCCCGGATGGTCAAGTTCGCCGATGACCCCCGACGGATGGTACGAGCCAGAGACGCGGTACCGTAGATCCGCCCTTTCTTCTTCCCGCCCGTGACATCCATCCAGACCTGGGTCTGTATCCGCTCAACCTCAGCAGGGTCTAGCTGAGAAGGATCCGAGGCACCAGAGCAGGAGGCAACCTCAGATGCAACCCGACTGAACCTGGCATTGTACTCCTCCTGTGATGAATACATTACAAAAATTATGTTATTAAACTATAACACTAACATATACTTTAAATGTGATAGCACTTTATATATATATATAGCTCACCATGGTCTGCCTCGACCTCTCATCAACATACTGGCCGGTGTCTGAGCGAATATGCGTCTGCTGAAAGACGGAAGGGACATCGACTGGAGGGACATCGACGGTAGGGACATCGACGGTTCGGGCAAGCTCTCCTGCCTGCAATCAACACAGGAATAAAATCAATTAAATATTTTTTAACTTGTTCACAAAAATGTACAGTTTATATATTAAATTGTTTATATATACATACCATATTAATGGCATGCTGCATGTGGCTAATCGAGCCACCAGTGTGCATGCTCCCACCCCTCTCTGAAGCCCGATTCCTCTTCGCCTGCAGACACTTCAGCTTGTAAGCTGGAGTGTCCCAGTGGGCACATAGCTGGGCCCAAATGTTGGGCCCTATGTAATCCCGACATATCCGGTCCTCCCTACACTCCCGGAGCATGTCCCTCAGTCGGTACGGTGCACGCTCGTTAAAGATAGCGCGTATCTCTGAGTCATGCTCCGGTAACCAACGCACAAGCTCCTGTGGACAAAGAAAAAAACATTAATAACATTATACAAAAAATATATATAAAATACGTGAAATAATTAAGGGACATTACAGGAAATAATAAACAACAACTTACCCCGAATCGTCGGAAGATACGATCCCTGTCGGCATCGGGGATCGTCCCCCATGATGGCCAGAAGCGACGATAATGCTTCTTGATGGCCCAGGTAACGTGCTTGGATCCCACTTTCGATGGGATCCACCTGAAAAATTGATAAATTTTTTAATACAATAATATGACCAACAAATATACACTTAATGAATAGTAACTAAAATAGTCAAAGTTAAAAAATATACACTAAATTAAATGAAACTTACGTGTGAGAAACTGGCCGGATCCATGGTCGATCCTCAGGTGCGGGAGTCCTGGCCCACTCAGGAGTCTCCTCTGCCGCGACTGACTGCTGTGCAGTCGATGAGGATGGCATGGTGACATCGTGATCGTGAGCGGCCGTGGATGATGCAGATGGAATGCTAGTATCTGGCTGTGGCCACCTCCTAGGAGTCGGCATAAATGACAAACCTGGTGACTGTGTGGCCGGTGCAGTCGATGGTGGTGGTGGGACTGGGTGTGGGTGTGGGTGTGGTCTGGGTCCAGTAGGGGGCGGCGAGTAGCCGGCTGGTGCGTGTCCTGGCGCAAAGCGACTGGACGAAGGGACATATATGGAGGGTGGTACAGTATGGGTAGGGGATGGTGTCGTATGGGTCGGTGAGGGTGTAGAATGGGTGGGGAATGGTGTAGAATGGGTGGGGGAGCCTGCTGTAGATGCCGCTGGTGTGGATGAGGCGGGGAAGGGGGTAGGTACGGTGGGTGCGGAGGTGCCTGCAACAAAACGAGCAAGCACCTGGGGCCTGATGGTGTATCGTCCCCGTGCCTTAGCCTTCCCCTTCCCCTTATCACCGCTGGGCGGTGGGGGACGGGGCGGATCTCCTCCTGGTGCTGACATATCTATTTTTATAGCACAATTAGAAATCTATATATATAAATTTAGTAAATCGATCGACATTTAAGTCACTAATAAGGCACATATTTAAAATACAACAAAATCTGTGAACTCTTACATTGAAGTGCATAAGAAAATATTTAAAATACACTAAATTTAACTTAACAGAGACATTCCTATTCAGTGTCAGTATCATCATCTGATTGTAAGTCTGACTCTTCTTCTTCTTCTGTCATTGAGTCATCACTTTGGACCTCTTCCTCTGGTGACTGATTGCCAATGACCACTTATTCCCCTTCATTTGCAGATCCCAACATGCCAGTAATACGCTCGATCTCAATGACTTCATTGACATGTGACGGTTCATCCGCCTGGAAGGGCGTCTCATCCTCTCCATCATCGATTTCTATGCGACCCCTAGGCTTAGTAGTGACAGCAACGCACCAACCACGTTTGTCCGTTCTCATTGCTGGATAAGGGACATAGTATACTTGTTTTGCATTCTGAGCAATTATAAACGGATCAAACAGTTGATATCTTCTTTCCATGCGAATGTCCACAGTTCCATACTTGGGATCCACCTTTGTTCCTGCCCTTGATGGATCAAACCAGTTACAATAAAATAAGACTACTTTTTTAGGATAAGTAGTAGTATTGTATTGTAACTCGTATATGTGTTTTATGACCCCATAAAATGCACCAGTACCTTCACCCTGTATGACAACCCCGCTATTAACTGTCTTTTTGCCCACGTTCCATTCATCTGTGTGGAATTTGTACCCATTAACAAAGTATGTATGCCATGATCTAACACAGCTATAGGGCTCGTACGCTAAATCTCTCAAGTGTTGAATAGTCACGCTTAATGGTTGCTGATAAACCTACGAATATGTAAGTCATAGTAAATAATTACCTTATCAATTAGAACTTAAGCTTAATATATATTGACACTTACTTGTTGCTTGAACCATTCAGGAAATTCTGCATGTGTACGAGCAGAACCATCTTGTTCACTTAGTTGATTAATTTGCAGGAACACACTGACAAATAAAATGAGTACAATGTGTTTACAGAGAAATTGATATAATATGTGTATATTATGTCAAAATTAAGTCGTTGAAACTTACTCGTGGTATGGCTTCACCTCGGTGCAATTTATCAGCACATGAACATGGGCCGATGTAAACTCCTCATCACTTAACCAGTGAGTAAGCTCCTTGCCAGCATGACGACCAGGAAGGTTAAATACGGACAGCATATAAGGATACCCTGCACTATCAGCACTTACCTCGTTCCTAATATTTCTTGGGGCCAACATGAAGTTATTGAAATAGTGGGAACAAAAATGGGTTGTCTCACGGTGTAAGTAAGCAGCACAGATTGATCCTTCCACCCTAGCCTTGTTTTTAACTGATCGTTTAGAGTCGCCCATGAATCTAAGTAATAAAAAATGAATGACAAGTCATTATCCAATGCATGGACGATCTAAGAGTTTAATGTGAAAATATAATAAAATTACCTTTCAAACGGATACATCCACCTATATTGTACTGGTCCACCAAGCTTCGCCTCATATGCAAGATGGACAGGGAGATGTTCCATTGAATCAAAAAATCCGGGGGGAAATACCCTCTCCATCTTACATAGAATTATTGGAATGTTTTCTTCCATCTTATTCAGACCATCCGCGCTTAAAGTTGCAGAGCATAGATCTTTGAAGAAATGACTGATTTCAGTAAGCGTGTTCGAAACAACCGAGGGCAAAGAGCCGAAAGCAATAGGAAGCAAACACTCCATGAACACATGACAATCATGACTTTTCATCCCATGAAGCCTTCCCGTTCTTACATCAGCACATCGTGCCAAATTAGACGAATAGCCATCAGGCATCCTAAGGTCTTTTAACCACCGACAAATTGACTTTGCTTCATCGGCAGTTAGACTGTAACAAGCTTTTGGTTTGACCATTTTTCCATTAGGCTACGGCTTCAGCTCCAAATCCTTTCGTCTACAGTACAGAGCTAAGTCCATCCTTGCCTTCTCATTGTCCTTCGTCTTGCCGGACACATTCATAACCATGTTGAAAATGTTATCAAAGAAATTCTTCTCGATATGCATCACATCAAGATTATGCCTTAACAGATTATCCTTCCAATACGGTAGTTCCCAAAAAATACTTTGTTTTGTCCAGTTATGCCATTCTCCATACCCTGGTAATTTTGAGACACCTGCTTCAGTGACCTTAGGAAGATCCCTAACCCGACCCCAAATTTGTGCAGGAGTCAACAAAGGCGGTGGACCTTCCTTTTCTGTCTGATTCTTTTTGAATGCTCGGGTATTCCTCCGGAAGGGATGATCACGATCTAAGAACCGAGGATGAGAATCAAACCAGGAACTTTTGCCACCATATCTCAGGGTAAAAGCCTTTCCATGTTCCATGCAATACGGGCATGCCAATTTACCATGGGTCCCCCAACCAGATAACATGCCATATGCAGGAAAATCATTGATAGTCCACATCAGTGATGCCCTCATCATAAAGTTTCGCTTCTTTGAAACGTCATAAGTCACCACACCATCCCAACACTTTTTCAGATCATCGATAAGAGGCTGCAAATATACATCTATCCCAGCCTTCGGGTTAGATGGTCCCGGTATGAGACAAGTCAGAAACATATATGGTTTTGACATGCACATCTCAGGAGGAAGATTGTACGGCGTAACAATCACTGGCCAACATGAATATGGCGAGGCTGACGCTTGAATGTACGGTGTGAAACCATCCGAGCACAGCCCAAGTCGTACATTGCGAGGATCTGCTGCAAAATCAGGATGTACCCGATCGAAGTGCTTCCAGGCTTCACCGTCAGAAGGGTGGCGTATAACGCCTGTACTTCTTCTATTTTCATAATGCCACCTCATCTGTCCCGCAGTCTGCGATGATGCAAACAGTCTCTGCAACCTTGGAATTATAGGCAGATAGAACATTGCCTTCTCAGGAACTCGTTTGTTTTTACTACGGTCACTACTTTGAACGCGGTACCTGGATGTCTGACAAAATTTACATTGATCGAGCGTGCTGTCATTTGTTCCCGAAGCACTATCATAATACAACATGCACCCGTTCGGACAACAATCAATCCTCTTAGCCCCCAACCCAAGTTTCGACACCAACCGCTTCGCGTCATAATAACTTTTTGGCAACAACTCTTTGAAGGGGGTCACATCTTGAAGCATTTTACAAAAAAACTCCAAACACTGCTCGGGGACATTCCAATTGGACTTGCAAGCTAGAAGCCTAACACAAATTGATAATTTTGAATCTGACGCCCCTTCAAACAATGGCTTATTTGTCTCTAACAATAAGTTGTAGAATCTCTGTGCCGATTCATTAGGAGGTTCTTCCATGTCATCAGACTCATCCGCCTCGAAGTTCCCATGTTGCCCAAGACAATCATTCACCATCATATGCATTGACTGGAGTTGTTCGACATAGTCATCGTGTAAGCCACTGCCTGATGCACCCATGTCAAGATCGTCACCACCGACTTCATTCATATCAATATCCGCCAACTCCTCGCCATGATCAGTCCATATCCAATAATTAGGCTTGAACCCACGTCGGTATAGGTGTAACCTCACGTTGTCATCACTCAAAACCGTCATACAATTACACTTTATGCACGGACATCTAATCCCCCCCTCTTCGGCATAATCACTATGTTGCTTGGCTTTCGATATAAACTCCTCGACTCCATCTACAAATGATTGTTTCAGAAGTCGCCTCCCAGACTCGTTCCTATCATACACCCAACTACGGCTCGAGGGATAATATTCCATCCTTCTGCATTTCCAGATAAATTAACGTATTTTTAAACTTGATACTGTAACCCCGAACCGCTCCCTTTCCTTAAAAGGTGTGGCCCTATCCCATTCGAGGAAAAACTTTTTCAACACTGTATTATACTAGTTACTCATCGCTTCTCATGCCTTATAGCTAACGAAATTTCGGCAGCATTTCCCATTGGTCTCCAAGTACACGACTTGACCGCGGTAAGATACCACAATCAAATATGGACCCGGAGAACAAAAGGAAATGCTTCGACCCGAAATTTCATCAACTATTTAACATATGAGAATCAGTGAGTAATTAGTATATCAGTGGAGAAAAAGTTTCTTCCCAAACTGTCCCAATTGGACAATTCAAGATTCAATAAAATGAGCGATACCATGACCACGAGTACACATGCTCAATAATATTGAATCTTGAACGGGTGACTAAGGTTTTTCTCAATGTCGTATTAAATTATACTAAAAAATAAACTCAAACATTTGTAAGTAACAGAGATAATTTGCATAAAGTTTAACCATAATATTAAACAATTCAACACATAATTAAACAAAGCCTTGTCCAAAAAAATGCTTATTTGTCTAATGTTTTATTAAATCATTTATGTTTTAAATTAATTTTAATTAACATAACATTTTATTGAATTTGTTAAATACTTATGTTTGTTTACTTGACTTTTAATTATTTATCAACTTTTAAAATCTATTATTAGTATATCAGTTAATTGTCTGAAATAATTGTTACTAACAAATTTCTTTTTACATATTTATTTATTCTTCCCACTTATTACATTACTTGACTATTTAAAATCCTATGATGTTAATTACTTAAATAATAATTAGTAATTCTTCCCATAAGAATGATTTATTCAAATATGGCATTTTTAAATAATAATTAATTACTTTAGTTTAAATTAATGATTTAATTAAATAACTTATTCACTAATATCAAGTATTACATAACCAATAACTAATTACTCATTATTATGTAATTATTTTATTGATTAATTATACCATAACTACGTACAAACGATCCCCATCACGCTTAATCAATCACCATGAGCTACTGGCAAATCTACTCATTACTGCCGAATCTGATTTAATTAATTAACTTTTTAAGTATTATTTAATCACTCCATTATTTACGTACAAATAATCCCGATTATGGTTATAATCGATCACCATCGCTACGTCGAATCAGCTAGCTTCATCACTACTGTTGCAAGTATATGTGGGAGAAAAACAATTTTACCAGCAAACTAATCCTAGCTACGTCTCATCCTATCAATGGTACTTGTCCTTATGATTTTATATTAGACTAAATTCATTAATTAATCTACATTAATTAATGAATTTATGCAATTAGCAAAAACAATAGCTTACTAGATTTAAAACTACTGATAAAGACAATTTTGTTAATTACAACTACACAAATATATATAAAAAAAAATACACTCAAACAAATTAAATAGGTATATACAAATTACAACAATTTAAACAAATTAAATTTATATCATTTCTTTAGCATGCATTGAACAATTATAATTAATATCCCAAAATATAAAACTGTCAGTACCTCTAGGAGCCTAAGAAACTGTTGTACGCAAAAGAGGTGACGGTGGCTAGTCTCAACCTCTGGTAGCCTTCAAAACAAAGAACACAAAAACATCAACATAAATCAGATTCATAAAATTTCAGACATCACAACAACAGCCAACAAAACACAAAAAAAAACCTTAATCATCATTCATTATAATTAATCAATAAAATCCAAATTTTTTTTTACAAATCAAAAATAACAAAATTAGGAGGATACATACACTAGTACTCTGGTGGTGGTGACTCTGGTGGTGGTTAATGGTGGTGGTGGTGGTGGTTTTGCAAGGGAAGAGGGTCTGGTGGGAATGGAGAGGACAGGGAGAGGGGAGGAGAAGGAGAGGGGTGGTGGTGGTGGTTTGGTTCGGTGGAGAGGGGAGGAGAAAGGGGTGGTGGTGGTGGTTCCGTGGAGAGGGGAGGGGGGTTCGGTTCGGTGGAGAGGGGAGGAGAAGGAGGAAATGAGAGGTGTTTGGTGGCGAACGGTGGTGGGCAGAGGTGGGAAAGAGCAGAGAGCTTGAGAGGGAAAGAGCAGAGGGAGAAGTGAGGGAGGGGGGAGAAGGGTCGTAACGGTGATGATAAACAGAAGTTACCGACGGCTTCCGACGGAAAAAGCCGTCGGAAATTCAAAAATAAATGATTACCGACGGAATATCCGTCGGAAATTCAAAATAAGTGTTTACCGATGGAACATTCCGTCGGTACTGACATTAATTTTCCGGTGGTTTAATCCGTCGGTAATTACAATTCAAAATTACCGACGGATTGTTCCGTCGGTAAATTTTCCCGCCAAGAATCAGGGTCATTTCCGACGGAATTTCCGACTGAAAGTGCCCTCGGTAACGTTTCCGACTGAATTTCCGTCGGTAATGAGTCCAACTTTTGATATTCTTACTTACCGACGGCTATGTCCGTCGGAAATTAAGTATCTACCGACGGAATCTCTGTCCGTCGGTAATCTTCCGTCGGTAATTTAACGTTTTCTGGTAGTGGATAGTGTTGGCGGCGACGACGGCTACGACAAATTCTCCTTCCGGAGACGACGGCTGCGACAGGTTCTCTCAGCAGGGGGCAGCGCGCGGTAGGGTTCTCACTTTCGTGTTACGAGTGTAGAAGAATAAAAGATGGAAAAATTTAGTGTTCCCCCTAAAAATTAAGTGTTCCCTCAAACTATAGCGTCTACAGGTCCGACGCTAATGCACTGATCAACATAGTGTCGGCCAAAGCCAACGTAAAATGTCATAAAATAGCGTCGGCCTGGCCCACGCAAAATTAGATCCATAGATAAAAAATAAAAAAAATACGAGTAATAGTGTTGCATCCATTTTGCGTCGCGAAGACCGACGCTATAGCGTCGGAGTCGTGGCCGATGCTAAATATTTGCAACTAAATGGCTGTTTTCTTGTAGTGAATTAATAAATTATATGTATACATATGTGCGAGTGCGGGACGGGGGTGGGTACCATAGTACCCGTACCTGCATGCACCCATACCCATTCAAATTTGTGGGTAATTACTCATACACGGACTCTTACTCATTGTGCGGATAATTACCCTACCCATCGTGGGTAATTTTTACGGTGACCCAATGGGTAGGGTACAAATTGTCATCCCTAACTCATGTGATCGGTAATATTAAGGAACCAAAAGGAAAGGTAAAAGGTTTTGATTTTTGAATGTTTTGGGACGTGAATGATCAATTTCATTAACATGATCTCTATTCAAAATCTTCGGCCAAGCAATGCTACGTAGTAAAACCACCAAGCTGCCATGCCACTTAATATAATATATTTCTGCAGGTGGTGAATTGAATCAACTACTTAATCTAACTTTTTTTTTTTTAAAAAAGTTGAAGTCGTATAATCAGTTAACGACTTCTTTTAGTTATTTTTAAAAAATAAAATAAAAGTTGGAATTCGTATATCATACATACGAATTTGTTAAAATATATTTAAAATAATAAGTCGTACACTCAATCTACGACTTATCTTTATAAATCATATATTTCATATACGACTTACACTAATCCGGTAAATACTTTTTAATCTATACTATTTCGATAAATTTGAAAGCAAATTACACTAGTTTGGAAAAAAGCAGTGTAAAAATGGTACTCTAACCCATTTGCAAGCAGACTAAGATCAAAAAGAAAATAAGGGTTTACTCAAGCACCCAACTGGATTAATACACATTAATACACTAATAAAAAAAAATCTACCTAAACCCCTACCCCTTATTTATAAACCAAGATCGAGAGAGAGCCTTGATATGAGCTAAGACAACGGTCAAATTAAAAATAGCCACTTTGAAAATAATTGTATTCCACTTGACTGACTCTAGCGGGCTTAAGATATCAATCTAAAATGATTTATACATGGTCTCAATGTATCTTTATTATTAAAATAGTTTTGCTTAAAACTGAAAAGGTTAAAAATATATAATTAAGAAACTTGTAAAATAAAAATAGCGCCAAAATGGGGTTACAAAGGTTGGCTTGGTGGTTGGGGTATGAGAGTTAAGGAGTGGAGTGATAAGGAGGGAGAGGGTTCAAACCCTACCCACTAACAAAATACTAACATTAACACTAACATTTGTCTATTAAAAAAAAAAGTTTTCTACGTCATTAAAACACTATCGTAACTTGGGAAACTAAAATAAAATATTATTTTTCCTTTATTTTTAATCTATTTACACAACATATCCTTGAGAAGAATTAATGATAACATATTTCATTATGGTCATTGCTTGAAAAAAAATTAGGCGTTATTGCACTTTTCGTCCCCAAACTTTAACTCATGTGCGATTTTAGTTCCTATTGTTTTTTACGAGAATATTTGATCCCCAAATTTTTTGAATGTAGCCATTTTAGTCCCTCCGTCCAACATCCTTTAATTTTTTAACAAAAGTATCCTATGTGGCAAAGGTTTTTCTAAGTTGCATGCCGACTTGGCATTTATTTAATTAAAATGAAAAGGAAAAAAAACTGAATGTAGCTCTTCTTCTTCCTAAAACTCTCAGCGGCAAGAATCCAAAACTTCCCCTCTCCCATATAATTAAATTCAAATCAAACTACTACAAGCTCTACAAATCAAATCAAAACAACCATATGCATAACTTATACTAATAACAGTAACACAAGAGAAAGTTACAATTTTGAACCTAATATTGTTACCCTTAAGCCCAAAATTCATACACCATGACAACCTAAAATGCAAAGCCAAAAATCAAAATTGTTATTAATTGAAGCCCTGGCCTTAGCTCAGATTAGGAATTCAACACTTGCTGGTGTTGAATCTTCAAAGTTGCTGGTCTTCTCTACCCAGTTAAAAAAACTGCAGTTTTAGTTCTCTTTTTCTTTGTAATTTGATTAAATGGTAATTAGGATTCAGTAGGATTTATTTTTGATTTATTGATAAGTAATAACATATTTAATCCTAGTATATTGCTACTACTAAGGACCAGATCAATTTCGCTGGGTTTGGGATTTGGACTTGGGATTCAGAGTAGCGGCTAAAACCACAGATAATGAGATGATTTTGCAAGTGAACGAGGAGTCGTCATGGGAGTCGAGTTTGAGGGAGGGGGTTTTCTCACAGAGGAAGTCAACGCCAGAGTCAACGAAGGGCAGAACCTTCGGCACGACGCCGGACTCAGTGAGGTGACGGGAAGAGGGAATCACACTTAGAGAGGTGGATGAGGTGGTGGAGCTATTCGGTTTGGAGTTGGAAAAGGTGGAGGGAGAGGTGAGGGTGAAGATTCAGGTTTTAGGCTAGGGTTGAGGGGAGAAGGGTAGTGGTGATGACCAGAGCTGCATTCGGACCTCGTTAGGACGCTGTTAATGTTGTTACATATGGATGTGACAGAGAGGACCAAAATGTGTAACGTTTCATATATAAAAGACCAAAATGAATATTTTTAAAGTTGAGAGACCAAAATGAATCTAAAGAATAACTTAAGGACCAAAAGAATATTTTAGCCTTATTAAAATAAAAACACACATGTTAAAATGTTAGTGTATGTCAGTGTAAAACTTTTTATACCGACAATGCATACTACTTTAATCGTTATTTATATAACTTACATATGAGTATAAAATTATGTATATAAATCTAAATACATTGTGCACACCAATATATTACAACCAAAAAATCAACTCAAAATTAATAATTTTGAATCAATCTCTTTAATCAATCTCTTTGAATCAACTCAAAATTAATATAGGGTCATTTTTCAGTTTTTGGTTGTAATTATCATATTTGTAAATAGGTTGGAGTACCCTTTGTACTCAATTAATACTACCTTTGCTTATCAAAAAAAAAAAAGGATCTCTTTAATGCACTTTATAAGATCGTGAGAGTATGTATGTGTTATTTATTCGGTACATAATTTTGTTTTGTTTCACTTGTTAGTTGCCCTAAGGGTTGGTTAGGGAGCATTTATTGCCATAAAATAAATGTTTTTTAATTAATTAAATAAAATTAGTAAGTGATTTTATTTTTAAATATATTAATGTTGTTTTTATTCTTTATCAAGTACTCTTGCAATTGTTATTATCAAGAAGGGAAAGCAAGAGCTTATGTTCCCCTGGAATTCAAGAGTCGGAACTATGTGAAATTAAGTGGAGGAGCCTCTTCTAACATGAGCCAAAAAAATTATTAAGTATATAGGAGTACAAGGGGTACTCCAACTCTTACATCAAACTATGTAGACTCATTACATTGGTTTAAACACTCTAATGGGTTCATACACCGTTCTGAAAAAGAGAAGTAGACACCCACAATATTATTGCTTTAATCCAACACTATGAACTCACCTTAATTGTTTCCACTAGATAGTCAAAATCCAAGTCATCTTGCCTAAACACAACACTGATCCTATGTACCTAAATTGACCAAATAATTGTGAACCAAATAAGAAACCAAACCTCTTTATTCTTTTTACCAACAAGGAATCCATGATGTTGTACAAAATAGGACTTATATTCTTCATGTAGCACCACCTCTAACATGAGCTTATGTATAAAATGATAAACTAAAAATATATATTATTTTTAATCATTTAGTAAGTTAAGATCATTATAATTTAAAATAAAATAACGATATATTTATTTATTTTCTTTCTTACTTTACATATAAAAGAACATTAAATTTTTTTGCTAACACTAATATGTTTATTATAACGTGATATAGGGACTTTAGAAATATCAATTAATTCAAGAAGCTATAAATAAAAGAATACATGTGTTATCTGATATATTTAACTCAATCTTATGTGCCTCTCTGGTCAAACAAACAAAAATATTGTATGCAATTTAAAGACACTTGCTCAAAGTTTGAAATACTCATATTTGGAAAATTTATTTGATGGTGACTACACAGTTGATTGTTGTTATAACTGTATTGTTATTGAAAATTTTCAGTTGCCCTTGTTGAGATGGAAGAAATATCCGGTGCTTACAGCGATTAGCTTTATAACTGATGTGGCTGTAACAAGGTCACTCGGATTTTTTCTTCACATGCAGGTTTTATCATTCTGAATTGTGCTCTTTGTTAAGGATTTATTGTCCCCCACACCCCCCTTGATTCTTTCTTTACCTGTTAAATGATTGGTTCGGCTATGAAAATATTGACACATCTCAAAATTAATTCTATAAAGAAATGACCCCTTGGTCAATATTCATTTTCTCACATTCTTAAAATGTAAAGCATTCTTATATACTTATATTCAAAATAAAATATTGAAATAGGTTTCTAGCATAATAATTCCATAAAAATGAAACTAAATTTTTTATACTGATACTAGTATAATTTTTAATATTTACTAGTCCCACATAGAATATATTATATATAAATCGGTGTAAGAGGTGAAAGTTC
This sequence comes from Echinosophora koreensis, assembly GCA_035048595.1. NCBI lineage: Eukaryota > Viridiplantae > Streptophyta > Magnoliopsida > Fabales > Fabaceae > Echinosophora > Echinosophora koreensis. The sequence goes on from JAPCYP010000004.1 coordinate 8,259,074, forward strand.
TCATTAATTATAAACTGAAGTGATCAAACTCTTATTAAATTAGAGTCTTCTACTTATTCTATATTGGACAAAATTACAGGGAAATGGTGAGTTTTGGTTATAAAATGGGAATCAAATAGTGTGTTGAAATTTTTTAAATACTTTTTAATTAATTGGAATATCTAAAAAAAATTGAACTTGACAAGTTTAACCAAGTGAACTACATGTGATCGATCAGTTTAAATGGGTAGATCAATTCACAATTAGTTTTTTTATTTTTTACCGGTTTATGGAAATCCATGTTGTGGGAAAATATTGCATGTTTCCTTTGTTTCCAGTTTCCTGTTTTCAAAAATAATTATAAAACTGCTACCTTGTTTTCATTCTGTCTCTTTCCACTGTTTTCTGTACAAATATTTGAAAACAAGAAACATAATGAAAACAAGGTGGTAGTTTTGTAATTATTTTTTAAAACAGGAAATAAAAACAAGAAACTGGAAATAAAGCAAACAGGCCTAATATTGGTTGAAGAACCAATTCCCAGTTTTGCCAATTTAATTGACTGGTATGGCCTATAAAGCATGGGGAAAAATATGTGAGATATGCAAGATGTAGGAGAGGTTTGTTTTTAACTCCATCAAGGTACAATGGTCAATACGATAAATGGAAATATTATCCATACAACACATAATTCTCAACAACACATGACACATTGTCCACTAAAGTACAATGGTCCACTTTACATGACACATTACCCATCAAGGCGCAATGGTCAACGCAACGCGAAATACCTCACACCTCAAGGCATTCACACAAGACAACGTGGCATGTAATACCTTACTCATTAAGGCACCACACTTAACAACGTCGGGCACGTCTGCCGTAAATGCAAATGTTAAACATTTTGTCCTCGTCATTTTATTTTCGTTCATTATATTCTTGTCGAAGCTCAAAATGGCTTACGACTATTCATCGTCTTCAACATCTTAACATTCTCATCGTCACACGGATCAAAGATCTTCGTATTTTTATTATAGAACACTGGTATCACGACGTCTCGGATACTAGGTTTATTTTTCAACGTGAACACCGTCTTTTGTTTGTGAAACACAATTCAAAACAAAATCTCCGCAACTTATCTAAGTTGACGGAATAACATCGTTAAGTAAAATTCGTTTATAGAAAATCATTTCTAATTGAAAATTCCTTTATAACATCATCGGTTACTAAAAATTTAGTTTTCAGAAAGGAGAGTCACTTGAGGCTCAAACTTGTTTAAAATACGTACTGCCGCTTTAGAAATACTTGCAGTCGATACTTTTCCAAATTGCCGTCGTTTAGCCTTTTTCAAGGCATTTGAGCCAAATATTAGCTTTTTCCACTTAAATCATTTTCTAAAATCATAATTAAGTTATTTTCGAAAATTAATTTCATAAAATACTTTTTATAATATTCCGGAATTTCTTATGTAAAAATTAGTGGTACAAAAATAATTTCACGGTTACGTCCTCACTGTGACTCATAGTTCACTCTTACAGTGATAAATCATTAAAATAATGATATGTTCTAATATTCCTTATTTTTCCCAAATAAATATTTTCCATAAACATTATATTCCAACATTTCCCATAAAACATTGAATATAATTTTATGCAGCTTATTTTATCTGATTAATCGGTTGTGCACTGACCACTGTCAGGCTTCACAAACAACATCCAACATCATCATCAAAACTATATTACCAAACAGATCATACATCATAACATCATAATAGAACACTGCAGATAAACACTTATATGCAGATAAACCATCACAGATAAAAATAACACAACTTAAACAACTTAAACAAACATCAATAGATAAATAATACAGACAACAACAAACAGCACATGATTATAGAAAAAACTCCTCAGGTATTCTCCCCTTACCTCTTAAAGTTACAGAACATTTTCCACGTATTGTCGATTTTGATTTCGGCACGCGTCAAAAAACTTCGGCTTGCGTCAAGAAACTTCGTCACAAAGAAACTAGTGTCACACACAACAAAACAACCCAAGATCAATCCACAAATTCTCTCCTAACAAAAAGTTAGGTTCGGCCCTCATGACTTAAATTGACTAAACATGATAAAGTTTTGCAAGCTTTTGGATTAGTGATCCTTAAGCACTTAAGACATAGGATTAGGGACTTAATACAAAAGATTGAAACAAAATCTTCTAACCCTTAAAGACATAGTTTCAGCCATGGTAAGTTCATAGGGCTAGGGATTTTTGTTTAATACAACAACTTGGATTCAATAAAGATCTATACTAACAAGATAGGAAACAAGATCACTTATCAAAAACATAAACAAAATCTCCTCCAACTATACCCACATAGGTTCGGCCATGACAAGGAAAATGAGGAGGAAATTTTAGTTTAAATCATACTCTTGGATTATGAATATAAGGATGATAACAAGAACATAGAAATTAATTTCACACTCATAGGATTTTTCTATGATTCTCTATGGATTTTCAAACTTCTAGATCTAGAAATGGGAAAATATGATTCATGGCATAAACATGAGAAATAATTGAATATGAAAGCTTAGATGATCAAGGAGTTGAGCTTTTACCTCTTGAAGATTGAAGACATGAAGAAAATGATCAACCAACACTTATATAAAGTCTGGACAGTTTGAGGGTGTGTTGGTTTTGTGAGTATATCTCATGATCTACTCATCCAAAAATCACAAACTTTAGCTTGTTAGAAAGATAAGAAGAGAAGGAAAAACTTTTATGTTGAAGGTTTTATTTTATTCGGATCATAACAGGGGTGAAAATAGGATTCTTTCTGCTGTCTCGCATGGATCTGAGGATTCTGGGCAGTTTCTTTATTTTGGTCATAACTCTCAACATACTCATCCGATTTTGATGATCTTTAGCTCGTTGGAAAGAAGAGAGAAAGAGGAACAACTTTCATGTTGAGTGTTTTTCGAGTTTAAAAAAGGAAGAGAGTCATATTTTCGGTGGAAATTCGGTGTTCTTATGAGTTTTGTAACTTAGAGAAAATGGAGAAAGCTTGATGAGGAAGATGATGAAGTCTATTTATAGAGGAGATGGCAAGGCTTTTTGAGCCTTGGGCTGCACCCTTCATGGCTTGGAGAGCAAGAATGGCCCAAATTCAAGAACAACCTAGAAGATTACTTAAGGACCAAAAGGAAATTAAAGAAAAGCTTAGGGACCAAAATGCAATTTCTATAAAAATTGTCATCATGATGCCATGTGCACCATTAATGCATTCACATGGTGACTCATCATGTGTGACACATTGATATTATCCGTTAGCGGATCCCGAAAATCCCGTAATCTGCTCCGTTGCTTCCCCGATTAAAGACGACGCCCGGATAAAATATAATATTTCACTTTTTAGTGAAATATTTCAAAATATCCAAAATCGTAGGAAATTAAATAAAAACCTTAAGTTTTTCGTTCACGAGTTAAAATTAGGTCTTTTGAGCAGGATAAATATACTGTCAGTGAAATTCGCAGACGGCGTTTCGCCTGACTTTTCAACCTAAATTTTTATCGTAACTCTCTACGGTCAAGTAGAGTGTAACTATGGTTTCGGGTTAATTAGAATCATTTTCTAAGTCTCAGATAAATATATAAACGTATTTATATAAATTTCCGATATTAGAAAACAGCAAAAAGTCGGGGTGTTACATTTGTCACACGCTCATCCAAACACACACTAAGTCCAAGAGATTTTCTTTTGCATTTTTAACAGAAGCTACAAATAAATCAACACATATAAAATGGATCGATAAGTACCCGTGCAAATACTTGCTAGTTACTAACAAATTTGTATTTCAACTGGGTCGATATTGTAAGGTGATTGTTTTGTTGTAGGAAATATAATATCCCTCTAGACTCAATTATAAGAAACAAAGTACCTTTATTTTCTGGACTTAAATATAAGCAAAATCTAACCAACTCAACTCTATTTGATATTAGTATTCCAAAAATCAAGAAAATTAATCAATCCAACCAATTCTCCTTTTACTTTTTCAAGAGCATTGCACACTCCCGAGACAATTAAAAGGTGGTTTAGTAATTATAACTCGTTTTTTCACATAAATCAAGACAATTAAACTAAATTAACTAACTTCCTTAATAAGTATGAAATTAGTTAATTTTGCTTCTAATTGAGTCCAGAGGGAGTAGATCTTTATTCATTAAGGATGGTTGATAATGATTTTTTTTTTTTTTTTGATAATGAAGGACGGTTGATAATGATTGATTCGTAAAAAAAAAAACTCTTATGAATTATAAATACTTACTTGTGTTTAGAAAATATTTGAGTGATAACATATATAATTGTGTGAGATAGCCTAAAGTCCTCACAAGAACTGATCAAATGTAAGGATATTAATAAGATAATTATGAAAGAGAGGAAATCAAGAGTTACAGGACAAATAATGGTTAACTTAACTGATTGGGTTTGATTGTTAATAGCATGTTGAATTTAAAACTAAAATAAATCTCTCTGATCAATATGCTCACGTTAATTACAACAGCTATTAGCTATAGTGAAAAGTTTATAATACATCAAAAGTTTATAAACAAACTTCTGACTTTACCTTCTTTTTTTTTTTTGTTGTTGCTCATTTTTGGTTTTTATTTCTGACTTAACCTAAAAAAATAATTTATTATTAATTATTAATGTAGGTTTGAATTTGTCTAATTAAGTTTGTTTTATCATTTTATGAGTACACATGACAGTTTACCAGATGTGTAGTGTGCACTTTCCCGTCAAAAAATAAAAAAATGTGTACACTTATATATAATATGGTCATCTCTTTTCAACAAAAAGGAAGGTTCTTGTCTTTGGATCCAAGTCACGGGAGAAGCAGGTTTGCTAGGTTTCATAAAGCTACAGTGAAAATTATTTTTATTCAATTATTTTATTTTTCAAGGGAAAGATTTTAAAATAAAATACTAATTAAGACCTATATATGAAATTAGATTATACTTTTTCAGAGTGGTTAAATCTCTTAAGTCACTCTCATTTATAAAATGAAGAACTGCATGTCATTCTTAATTTATCTTTCTTTTTAATATTAATTTATATTTAGAATTAATTATGCTTATCATTTTATAGATTTAAATATTTTCACTTTGAATTATAATTATTTGCATGTGTCGATCGATAAAATAGTGGTGTTATAACATATGTAATTGTGTGAGATAGCCTATATAAAGATCTCACAGGATTTGATCAAATGTAAGGATAATAATAAGATAATTATGAAAGAAAAATCAATAGTGCTTACCAAAAAAAAGAAAAATCAATAGTTACAGGAGAATTAAATAAAGGTTAACTTAATTGATTGGGTTTAAATACTTAATATAGCAAGTTGAATTTGAAAGTCAATGAGTGAGATTTGAATGACAAATTGAAAACGGAGTGAAAGCAAAAGGAAAAATCTTAAAGAATTAACAATAAAGGCTAACTTAACTGATTGGGTTTAATTGTTAATAGCAAATTGAATTCGCAAGTCAATAAGTGAGATTTGCATGGCAAATTAAAAACATAGTGAAAGCAAAAGGAAAAATCCTAAGAATTGATCAATCAATCCTAAGAAATCAGTGTGCGCACGTTACATCAGCTATTAGAGTGATAGTTTTTAATGCATCACATGGGGGCCAACCTGGCTGCAAATTATAAACTTCTGACTTAGCCTAATAAAATAATTAAATTTATTGCTAAAGCTAGGAATTACCTTCCCTAATAAGTTTAAAGCATGACTTTTGCATGACATTTTAGGTACCAGATGTGTGACTTATATATATAACATGGTCAGTTACCGCTTTTCAACAAAAGAGATGAAAAAGACGATCTAGTCTTTGGATCCAGGTCACAGGAGAAGCTGGTTTGTTTGTTTGGTTTCATAAAACTGCAGAACTGACAGAATGGGTTCTGTGCTTCTTGCGTCTTTTCCTGGAGCTTCTTCCATTACCACTGGTATGTATGTCTTCTTTACATCAGTGATATACTCTTCTGAGATCCAGCAATTGAGTGTTTTCACTGAAATTGAAAGACAACGAAAGGGGTTGTCTTCATAGTGTAAGGATTAGTCATTCCTCAGCAAATAAAATAAGAAATTCTTAAATGCCCCTAAAAGAATTTTTTTCAGCTATATCATTTAATGTGTGAATTTAAGGCCTCGTTTGACACCATGTTGATCAATAAGCCAACAAAATTTACTTATCAAAATAAGCTAAAAAAAGTTTTTTAGAGTCGATAATTAAGTTACTTATTTAATCTTATCTAAATATTTTTTTCTTTATATAAAAACACTTATATGAGCAGAAAATCTCTAATAAGCTGTTAGTTGTACTATTTAAACGGGACGTAAGTCGCTTGTTTTAAAATTTTAAAATACGTTTCTAATAATCACATTATCAGGAATGCTATTATTCTTGTATGTTTTTAAAAATCTATTTAGTATGTAGTTTAAAAAATCCATAGGAATAATTTTAAAATTGTTTTAGTTCATATTGGTATCTCGGATATATATATATATATTAAATATAAATTAAATATTATTTTTCAATGTAATTGATAAAAAAAATTAATAAATGAAAATGAATTTTTTTTTTTTTTTGAAGAGCAAAGTGTGAAATTTTATTCAGGAAAGTTGCAGCACAAGATGTGCCACACTGCCGCACAAACAAAAAAAACTTTCTGGAAGTACCCAATACAACAACCACCCCAAACAAACAAAAAAAGTAGAATAACCCACAAAGAACTAAAACACGGCTAAAGCAAAACAAAGTTCAGCTGACCCCAAACAGAAAATGATTATTATGTCTTATATCTATATTATAAAATAAATAATTTTAAAGTACTTGTTTATAAAATTACTTTGTAGGTCCCCAAACTATTTGAGAATTTTTAAATAGACCCCTGAACTAAAAAATTGTAATTGGGTCCCCGAACTTCTAAATACTTTGTAATTGGATCCCCACACTTTAAATGTTTGTAATCGAGTCTCTAAACTTTTAAACAATTTGTAATTAGGTCCTAGAGTTGGAGACATCTTTAAAACCTTTGCTATTGGGAGTGATCCAGTGGTTCTATTAACCTCCAAGATAGACAAGAATCAGGATCCGACATTAAAAAAAAAATCATGCATTCATGCATTTTTTTTTTTTGCCAAGCAAGATTTGTATTAAATGAGTACAAGGGGTACCCAAACCCAATACAAAGTGAAGTGATCAAAAAAGGAGCAAACTAAAGGTATTTTATCAACCGGAAGCAAAATGCAAACTGGTTGAAGAATAACTGCAGTTCACCCACTATAGGCCTAATAACAACAATCCAAGCCCACCACAGCATGACTACCCCACCGCATGCTATTAGCATCAGAAACAGCAAACAAGCAAAGACAAAACAGCAGTAAAGCATTTTAAAGTAACCTGTAGCGCCTCACTAGCACAACCATAATGCAGCCTTGGACCTGTAACACAGTATACAAAGCAAAGCCAGAGAATCCAAGTAGTAGACATTCCAACGCAGATTTAAATTGCACATTCCATCACCCTGAATTATGCAAGCACAATAGCGGATTTGTAGTCCATTCAGCAAAGGTAAAACATCTCTTTTTATCCCAAGACATGAACCAAGACCAAATCCTGATTTTAATAAGATTAGTAACCTTGCCAAAATTCAATGCTTCTTGTTTGAAGATGATTGCATTTCTATGTAACCAAAGTGTCCAAATTATGCCAAACCAAACCAACCTCCATAGTTTTCTAGCCATTCTTCCAAATAACAATCCCTCATGCTGCATTAATAAATCCCCTAAGTTTCCTACCAAAGTCGTAACAAGACCAATCCAAACATAAACAAACATCCAAACAGCATAAGAGAAGCTACAAGACAAGAACAAATGAGTTGTAGTTTTGATTTCAGCATTACAGAATCTACATAAAAAGGCCTCATCAGTTGGTGATTCCTCTCCTATGTAAACTAGAAGCTGATGGGATTCTATCCAACGATGCCCTCCAACAGAATGCACTTACCTTCAAAGGTATCCTCCTATCCCAGAGTAGTTTGAAGTAGCTTTCTTCCTGAGCCAGCTGCCTTAAAGAGATCAGTTGATATGCAGTTTTGACAGTATAAGGCTCTTCAAAATTCCCCAACCAACCCCAATTATCTTCAGCCCCTTGCACTAAAACCATAGCATTCAGAATTTCCAGCAAGTTCCTATGAAGCTCTTCCTCCCAAACGAATAGAGTTCTTCTCCAAATGAAATTCCACCATTCTCCCATTTCTGCTACCAATGCGCTTTTTGATTCTGAAATGCTGTACAGTCTATTAAAAGAGACTAATAGATGAACTTGTGTAGCACAACCATCATTCCAGAAAGACACACTTGACCCACTACCTATATTTTTGGTGATTCCCATTGTAAGCCAACCCTCCTTAGGTGAGTCTCTACCCTCCAGATTTCCTAGGTCTCTCCACCAACATGATGGCTCCCCACCCCCTAAAGTTTTTTCACCCCAAGAGCTCCCCCATTATGAATGTTCTCCATATCTAAGCCTAAGCAAATTTGACCATAGTGCTTCTTTTTATGAATGAAATCTCCACCTCCACTTCCCTAAAAGTGCCAAATTAAAGGCATTAATGTTCCTAACCCCAAGCCCGCCTTCCTCCCTAGCCTTACAAACCAACTCCCACTTTACCCAACAAATTTTCCTACAATCTTCACTACCTCCCCAAAGGAATCTCCGTTGAAGCTAGATGATTTTGTTGAGAACCTTCTTAGGTGCCCTATAGAAAGATAAGTAATAAACTGGAAGGCTCGGTAGGACCACGTTTAGAAGAACTACACGTCCACCAAATGCTAGGAATCTATTTCTCCACCCCAAGAGCCATTTCTGAAGTGAAGTAATCAAAGGTTCCCATGATGAGGACTTTTTCGGATTCGCCCCAACCAAGATTCCCAGGAACTTAAAAGGTAATTCCCCAATCTTGCAATTCAGTAAATTGGCTACACGTTCCACCACTCCTTGCCCCGCATTCAACCCTATAAGACCACTCTTGTAGAAGTTAACCTTGAGACCAGTGGCAAGTTCTATGTTTCTTAGTATGCATTTTACTGCCCATGCGTTTTGAACCGTAATTTCTCCAATCAAAATCGTGTCATCTGCATATTGGATGTGGGAAATCCCCATAGTGTTTTCCCCTTCAGAAATCATGAATTGTTTATTGACATTTCTCTCCACCGTACTCCTTATAAGCCCATTCAATCCCTCCGCCACAATAAGAAATAAGAAGGGTGCTAACGGATCCCCTTGGCTTATTCTCTTCGATATTTTGAACTCCCTAGTAGGGCTGCCATTTACTATGACTGACACCGAAGCTGATTGTAGGCAACATCTGATCCAGGCTCTCCACTTTGAGTTAAACCCCAACCTGAAAAACATGTAATCCAAGTACTCCCATGATACCGAGTCATATGCTTTCTCAAAATCTACCTTGAAAGCCATACATGATTTCCCACTCTTCTTCGCATAGTCTAAGACCTCATTCAACACCACCATGCCATCAAGTATATTCCTTCCTTTCAAAAAAGCAGTTTGCCTTTTTGAAATAATGGAGTGCATCACCTTTCCCAATCTCTCAGCAAGAATTTTTGCCAACACCTTGTAAATACAACCTACAAGAGATATTGGCCTATATTCATTTAGGCCCACCGGGTTATCTTTTTTAGGGATGAGTCCTATGAAAGAGGCATTGCTTGCCCTTGCCAAGTTCCCCGAATCATGGAAATCATTCACCATCCTACAAAAATCAGCACTTATAACATTCCAGAATTTCTTTAGAATATTGAAATTGTACTTGTCTAGACCCGGGCTTTTGTTGCCATCACAACCGCACACCGCCCTTTTTACCTCATCCACAGAGACCACAGCCGTGAGCGAATTACTTTCAGCCTCCGATAGTTCATTAAAGGTGATCCCATCAAGAGTTGGCCTAATCCACCCTTCTTGCTTGAAGTTTGACTCAAAGTGTTTGGCTATTCCTTCTTTCACCCTTTCCGGTTCCACCACCCAAGACCCCAACACCCTAATACCATAGATTGAATTCTCTCTCAATCTCTTGTTGACATAAGCGTGGAAGAAAGAAGAGTTGCAATCCCCTTGTTTTAGCCACTTCACTCTAGCCTTCTGATACAAAAAGGAATCATGCATCTTAGAAATATGCCAAAAAGTTTCAAACAGAGTCTTCCTCCTCTCTATATCTCCCCCATCCCAAGCGCTTTCTCCCTTATCATCTATAAGTTTGATCCTATTGACAACAAGTTGAATTTTGTCCTCTAAATTCCCAAAAGAGTCTCTGTTCCCCAATTTCAATTCTCTCTTCACACCTTTCAGTTTCTCCTTCAGAATGAAAGAACCTGAACCTACAGCCAAGGGAATTGACCAAGAATCATTGAACACCTTCTCAAAATCTTTGTGTTGTAGCCAATAGTTCAGCACCCGAAAGGGTTTCGGACCCCAATTGATCGATTCTGATTTCAACACTATTGAACAATGGTCGGAAACCGATCTCTTTAACCCCCACTGAATAAGCACCCCCCAATTTTTCAACCAGTCATCTGAAACTAAGAACATGTCTAGCCTACTCATACACCCTCCATTCGCTCGGTGCCAAGTATATTTTCTTCCGGTTAAAGGTAAATCCATCACCCCCATATCCTCTATAAAATCTCCAAACTCTTCCATTTCTGTTGCTGAGTGTTGTGCAGATGCTCCCCTCCTTTCTCCTGCATATTTGACAACGTTGAAATCACCTCCCAAACACCAAGCACAATCAAGATGATTTGCCCTCGACGATTTCAATTCCTCCCACATACCTCGTCTAACTGAACCCAAGCAAGAAGCATATACAATCACTATAAGACAAGGAAAAGAATTCTCTCCCCACAACCCCTTAACTGCCAGAAAGCCATTCCCAGAGAAACTTTCCTGAGATATGAAAGTTTTGCTATTCCACATACATAATAAGCCACCAGCACTTCCCACTGACTCCTTAAAAGCCCAACCCCCCCCCCCTCCAACAACGAAATACACATTAAGTTATCAATGCTTTCCATTTTTGTTTCCTGAATATTTATAAAATCTACCTTCTCCTTTTTGATGAGTGCTCTTATTGTTTTCTTTTTGATCCTCCCGTCCAATCCTCTAATGTTGTAGGATGCAATCCGCATTAAGTAACCTTGGACGCTCCATTTACCTTCTCCCCCAAATTGACCTCGTTGCACTATGTTTTATCTCTGACCTCCATTGCAATCAGCTGTTGAATTATCTATGCCTCACTCTTTTCTGTGGACATCCCGATCTGTTTTCCTACCTCCCAGATCTCGTTTGCCTCCCTGAATGCCTCTGCTCTTAAGATTGCTCGGTTCCTGTTGAGGATTTGAGAATCAGTCATAACATGCGTTCCCAAATTCGGATCACATGATTGTATTGAATCACTTGCATGACTCTGTAAGATCAAATGCCTCTTCCCTGCCGCTATCTCCGCCTTCCATTTAGCTTCATCATCAGCTTCCACGGCCCCTACATTAACTTTGTTTGCCCGTTTTCCATTTGGATTATGTTGAATAGAAGTGTTCCCTCTACCTCCCCCTTTCTGTTTTTTCTGTGGAACAATATCTTTCATTGATTTGGTCTTCCTTCTACTCTGTTCCTCCCCTCTGCCGTCATCACCCACACATCTATTAAGCCCATCAATTTTCACTTCTGTTGCATTGTCTGAGCCCTTTTCCTTATGATCATGGATCGGATCTGAAAAGTCTTCTAGCCCAATGTCTAGCAGCCCAATAGGAGGGTCAAATGAGCAACTCGTTGACCTTCTCATAACTACCGATTTATAATTTGGGGAGTCTGCTTTGTTGCTGTCCGCTGGGCAATCTATCAATTTCAACTTTGGGCCCAGTTTGGACCCAATGTTAGAACACCCACCATCCCCTCTTTGTTCCAAATCATCAACTAATTGTATCGGACCTCCTTCAAGAACCCATAGGCCTTGAACATCGTTCCGCCTGTCCCCATCACCTTCCATCCCACCCTTTTCAATAGTTAGCTCATGCTGCAGGGCTACTGTTTCATCGATGTACAGTTTCTCTTGAGCCACACCCGTATCTGATCCTTCTCTGCTGTAGGACGTCTTTCCCACCTGCGATGCACTCTTTCCAAAGTCTAAATTTGAATATTCTTTGTTTAACCTCCCGATATCTTCCTCTCTCCCCTCTGCCGTGAATTCCGTCTCAGCCCCCATTAAAACACTATTCGCCGCCGAGTCTTCATCAGAAGAGGAATAATCCTAGGAGTTCTGGTATTTCCAATCTGTAAGTAACCTGTTGAAATTGTCACCAAAAGATTCCTCGAGCAACCGAATGGAGAAAAGCTCATTATTGATCTTCACCATCACCACTCTATTGATGAGTTCCAGAGATGTTTTTGTGATTAGCATCCTCCCTATATCCATTCTTGCCCTGTCTCTAGTTGATTCATCAATTGCTATGAACTTCCTTACAAGCCCTGCTAACTGTTTGAAAAAAGGTTCTCCCCAAGCATGTGTAGGAACCCCCGCTATTTTCACCCAAACAGCCCTCTCCCTCACCACCAGATCTTGGCTCCAAGGTCTCACATGAAGAAACCAACGAGAAAACTCCCTATCCTTTGCTTTGAGAAGCTCCTCAAAGTTTTCACCTTCAGGTAGTGATAATAGAATAAGGTTTCCTCCCAAAGTTGTCATATTGACCTATAGTAAGCCCTCCATCTGAAATTTCTTTTTTACGCATGGAATCCCCTCTGGGTCTACTGTCCAGCCTATGTAACACCTTTTAAGCCAATTCATGTCCTCCTTAGGAACGTTGTATTCCTCGCCAAAGCTGCAGTTTCCTTTTCGTGGAACATTCCTATCAGTTTACTTTGATGTTCCTGGGTCACCCCTTCTTAAATGCGTATTACTCCTATCTGCAACCAACATCCTTGCGTATGACATTCCAAGAGGCTGTGCAGTGACATTTTGTCTCGGCGCATTGAATGGCCTTTGTAATGAATCACTTACACCGGCTTCTCGGTCAAATAAAGGGAGATTTACTCTCAGCTTGTATGTCCCAATCCACAGTGAATCAAGTTTCTCCTCCAGGGCCTTAGGGTTTTGAACAGCGAGAAACCTTACAAATCCAAACTTGTAACCGAGCTTGTTTCTTTTGTTAGAAACAAAGATATCTATCACTCTCCCCCATTTGAGGAACAACCTCCAAAAGTCCTCCTCTGAACAAGATTCTGGGAAGTTTGTGAAGTAATATGAAGTTGGCCCTTTATGGTTGTTAATATGTGAACGTCTTTTTGCTTGGTCAAAGTGTTGGTGTTGATCGGAAAGTCTCACCTCCCTCACTCTCTGTTTCTCTCTCATATTTCTCTCTCTCTCTCTGCCTCGCAAATGTGTTGTTTACATGAACCAATTCATGCATTCATGGATTGACATTATCATTGAATCAATCTTAGGTTTTCTCAAAAAGATTATGTGATTGATCCAATGGTACATTAACGTATGAGTGCATGATATTTTGAATGCATCAAATCCATTTTCTAATAATCAAGCAAGGAGAATTATAGGGTGCTCTAGTTACAAGGTTTCTCTTCTACCCTAGGGACCTAATTGCAAATCATTTAAAAGTTTAGGGACCCAATTACAAATATTTAAAGTGTAGAAACACAATTACAAAGTATTTAGATGCTCGGGGACCTTTTTAAAATTCACAAATAGTTAGGGACCTACAGAGTAATTAAAGCTTATTTATAAGGAGATGTGATGAAAAGGATAAGAAGACCAAATTGTGGGCGGGAGGGGGGAAAGGTAACCAGATTAATATAGAATATAGTATTTTTTTCAAAATTGTTTTTATTCACATTAAGAAACATTCCTAACCCTCTTGAAAATAAAATGAAAAAACTCAAGTGTAGTAGTACTTTAGGTATATGAGGGCCAAGACGAATATATATAACATGAAAATAACACCAAAAAATATTAATTAACATAAAGAAGCAAACTTGATGAAACAAATTTGATATATGATTAACAACTTAATATTATATAAATTATTCAAATAGATCTAGATAGGATATTCACAAATTTGTGGATGTGCATTACGGCTTCACGTATCAAAGTTATTGATTTTTCCTTGTTCAATCCCTATAATTTTAGAAGGAGGTGATACAATAGGATACCAAAAAACTTTTCAATATTACTCCCTAAATTTAAAATTAGTGAACTGAAATGTGTCTCATCATCTATCCTCTCTTATCTTTCGAAAAATGAGTCAATAATTTTCTTCTTAAACATCATTTTTAATCAATCACTAAACCTCAAATAAATTGTAGTACTTCATTAATGAAGATATAATACGTGTAAAAACTGTTACACCTGTTACACATGTATTCTTCTTATTGGAGAACAATAACTCATGTATCTTAAAGTTGGGAAAAAACAATTCAAATTTCCAAACAATTAATTGAGGTGAGGAATTCCAATGCATAGTAAATTGCTATGTTCTTGGAATTATTATTTTGACTATAGAGAAGCTCACATTCATCTTTGGAGGAAGAAGTGGATATTTCCAATGCTCTTGAAAATGTGAGAAGCAATCGATATCCACTAAGTCACATTCATGAATGATAACCAGGCTATGATACCACTGTTGGGTAAAATCGCACATGCCAATAGAATTTACCCACATGCCCAAGGATCTTCGATGGGACACACGAGCACATCACAAAGAGAATAATAGATAACACACAATAATTAACGTGGTTCAGCACCTCTTGCCTACGTCCATGGAAACACCTCAACAAATGTATTCACTATCTCAAATAAGATTACAAGATTGTAACCCACCCCAAATTATGTATCACCCTACAAACCCGAGTACCCCACTCAAGAGTTACAAGGAATGATAGACACTCATCTAAATGATCACCCACACTAGTCCTCCCCTCTTGGACCTGGTTGGGGATAGCTTCTACTCTTCACTTGATCCCCAACCATGTCCTAGAGAGGAGGACTAGTATGGGTGATCATGTGAAGAGTAGAAGCTATCACCAACCAGGTCCAAGAAGGGAGGACTAGTGTGGGTGATCATTTACAGTGTAGAATTCGCCTTGAAATGGTCACAAAACAAGTTCTAGAATGCACAAACTTGGGGAACATCCCACAAACAAAGAGAGGGGTGAATATTCATGATTTAGAAAATACCCCTATAATGGTTCAATTTTCTCATTTAGTAGCTCAATTCAATGAAAAACAACCAAACAAGGAACCTCATGCTAATTTTCATCTTTAAAATGATAATCCCAATTCAATTTTAGTCATATGTCTGTCAAAGCAATCAAAAAAAAAATGAATTGGGTCCCCCATTGACATGGGTTTCTAATTTTCACTAAAAATGTGGCACAGAATCATCACCCAAAAACATAATGCAATCATCACAATCAATCAGCTAAGTGCATGTGACAGATAAGTTTAGTGAAACTGTATGCACCTAGTGAGGAAAAATTGAATTTCCCATCCCCACACTTAAAATCTAGCATTGTCCTCAATGCAGAGAAATAAAAGTACAAGTAATTTCCCCTCCCCACACTTAGAATATAGCATTGTCCCCAATGCAAAAAATTAAAAGCACAAGTAAGGAATATAGAAAATTAACTAAGCTAGAAAGAAAGAGATAGAGACAGAGAACTTCCCAGTAAAAGTTGTCATGACTGAATATTCATTTTTAATACATTAGCTTAGCAACTTGTGTACGAAAATGAATATAAAGGAAAATCACTGCGGAGGAGGTGGAAGGTCAAAGTGTCGCTAAAGCTGCTCCAGAATAGCTAACATGGTGGCGGACTGCTGCTCCTGAGCATCTAAACACTGAGATATCATCTGATGGAGTCTCTGAGATTCACTCACCAATTCCTGTATCTGTGCATCATGCGCATCCAAACGGGCAAAAACTCCCAACTGGATGTGATCCAGACGGGTAATGAGATGCTGGTAGTCTACCTGAGGTGCAGCCAGCTGGGCATCATGCTGATCGTCTAAAGGGATGTCCTGAGCTAGAACCTGCTCCTGCTCCTCCTCCTCAACCATGTGCTCATCAGCAGGCTGCTCCATAGCCTCCTCTTCGACCTCTGATTGCTCCACAATATTAAGCATGAAGCTCCCGCAAGAGTGTTGCGGCGGAGCACCCCAATGGAGTATAGAGTCTGGCGTCCAATGCTTTCCATATCAACTCGCACGACAGCCTGGGCGGGCTCATAACCAAAATGCATGGCAAGTCGGGAGATAAAAGATCCAATAACAATGTGTCACCGATTATCCATCTGTAGCCTGCGTCCCAAGTTGGTGCAAGTATGGAGGAACACAAGACCGACATTACATCGGTGTCCTTCCCCATCCGTCATGCACCATAGTAGGAATAAGTCGATTCGAGTGAGTGCTCCATCACTCCTGCCACGCCCATTTACTGAATGGGCCAACCATCTGTGCATTGCTCTAACAGCCGGATCACGTAACTTGCTAGCCTTCGATCTACTGGGGTTATAATATGGATCCCCAGTGACTGAGATCCAACAAGCTCCATCAAAGAACTCTCATGGCATGTCCAGTAAAGCAGTAGAATAAGCCTCAGAGGGCACTGACTCCTCTGTCTCAAATCCCAGGGCAACATTAAACTGAGCTAAAATCAACTGTCGCCACTCCCCAAGGAGCATGAATCGGACTCCAAGCTCTGGCTGCTCCTTAGAAGGTGACAGCTCTGAAACGGTTGCCAGGAACTCCAAGGTCGGCTCAATGTAAGTAGGACAACGAACAGCCGCGACCCGCTCTCAACCAATGGCCTGTTCATACCATGCATGGTTGTGCTTAATACCAGAACCCAGATGAGTCCCTGTTCTACATGCACGGGCACGAAGCACGGCCAGTTCATACCGTGCACCGCCGTGCTTAAGTCCAGTACCCAGAAAAACCAGCACTGTTCAAGGGATGAAACGTGCAATTACCTAGACCTAGGGATAGGGAATTCACATACTGGACACACACTTGCAAATATTTAATCATATTCTCAGGATCCAAGTAGAAATCATATACTTGCAAGCCATAACACCGAAATGCAAAACCGCAAAAATGAATCATACCCAAAAATACACAACATACCCAAGACAAAATAGAAGAAGAAGTAACATACCTGGGCAAGAATTTCAAGATGCACACAGAGAGTAAGAATGGGGAAGAAGGGGGTTATGCGGCTATGCAACAATGTGCACGGATCTTAGGGTTTTTGACCCTTTTTGACCCGAGCCCAGTTTAATTTTTTTCACTTCCTGATCGAAGCACGGCCGTACACAATGATATGCACGGCACGTGCATGCCTCTAAGTTCAAATCCCCCGTTTTTATGTACGGCCGTACATAGATGTGTACGGCCTGTACATCTGTGACAGTTTGGCCATTTATTTTTTTATTTTTTTTATTTTTTAAATTATTTTATAACTTCCCTACACATAATTCAACTTCCTAAGATAAAATAAAACTTAAAAACAGAAATCCTAAACAAAGAATTAAAAGAGAAGAAACATAGGATGCCTCATGCGAAGCGCTTGTTTAATGTCTTGAGCTTGACGGCACCTCAAAAGTGATCAATCAGGAGGCTTTCCAAGTGCAAAATTTTCCTTTAAGGCATTACCCCTTCTCAATTTTCTAACCATGTGGTTCAAGTGGTTTTTCCGTTTCCCGAGTGGTGGATGAGCTTGAAAAGATGATGACATTTTTGCTTCCTCACCACCTACCAATATACTAGGGTCC
This sequence comes from Echinosophora koreensis, assembly GCA_035048595.1. NCBI lineage: Eukaryota > Viridiplantae > Streptophyta > Magnoliopsida > Fabales > Fabaceae > Echinosophora > Echinosophora koreensis. The sequence continues at coordinate 8,276,974 of JAPCYP010000004.1, forward strand.
TGCAAAGTAAGAATTTTTTCATAGGGTCCTGCATCCTTGGATCACCAAAATTGTTAGAAACAACCACATCATTAATAAAATAGGAAGAAACAAAAGGAGAAGGGTATTTGGTAGAATTTAAAACCTTTAAAACGTCATCTTCCTTACCACATCTTAAAGTCACCTTTCCCTTGTGAACCCCAATTACAGCATCACCAATGACTAAGAGAGTCTGCCCCAAAATAATTGGACTTCCTCTTTTTTCTTCATGTCTACAACTACAAGGTTTTTCTTATTTTCCTCATAAATGCTCCCATCAGTGAGAGCTTCATCCCTCTCTATGGAAACATGTGCCTCAAGCTTGAGCTCTTCATTGAATTCTTTACCACTCCTAAAAGCGATAACTTGAGCCTCTACCTCTAGATTTGACTTCGCTTGAGTGGGCAGTTATTCTTAGACTTGTTGAGATATCAATGTAACAAGGGTAGAGATTTGAGTCTCCAAAGCCATGAATCGGTTATCAGTCCACTCCATGAATTTAGCCAAGGTCTCCTCAAGGTCTGGCTCTTTGCTCCTCTGGTTCTGGCCACTGGTTTTGCAAGTAAGGTAGCTCGTAGACATTATCCCAATAAGAATCATATTGACCCCAGTTGGTCTGGCTCTCATATTCAATCCAAGGATTGCCTGCTGGCTCCATAGTGGGTATGAGATAATCTTCAAGAGTTCCCCTCTCACCAATGATCAACTGCAATCTAATGAAAGTTTTAGCATAAACAAATAAAGAAAATAATAAAAAATAAAAAAAAGTCTAAATTAACTAGGAATCAATCTCTCTAATATTGTCAAAAACAATTCCCGGCAACGGCACCAAAAACTTGTTGCGCTAAAACTACACTTAAGGCCAAGCACACTCAAATTTAATCATTCACTGCTATGTTGATGTATCCTACAATAAACATAGGAAATCGGGTGAGTATCCACAATAATTTCCAAATTAACAATAAATTACACCCAATTTCCCAACAATAAAGTATACAAAATGGCAGTTTATCAGTTTCCATGGACGTAGGCAAGAGGTGCCGAACCATGTTAACTATTGTGTGTTCTCTATTATTCTCTTGGTGATGTGCTCGTGTGTCCCATTGAAGATCCTTGGGCGTGTGGGTAAATTCTATTGGCGTGTGCGATTTTACCCAACGTTTACAACACCTAAGTTTTGTCCCAAAAAACCCATAAAATATGGAATATACATTTTCGCATGAATATTGTTAGTATTTTATAATATTCTTCTGAAACTTATATTAATGATAAAATATGTTTTTTTGGTAAAGATTTTTTTTTAGAGAATTTATTTGGTAAAGCTAAAATGCTTTATTTTCAAGAATAATTTTTCAAGAAACCTGACTCTTGTTTATGGAGAACTTGTTGGGAAGGGAGAACTCACCTTGTGTACCCAACTGGTTCCCCAATTGAGATTAATCACTGCTAGACGGTGGTGGATACTTCGTATATATAACATGGTTGCTAAAAAAAAATCAAAGTTTAAAATAAACGCTAGCATTGAATTATCTAAACAGTTTATGTTATAATTACAAAATTCTCTCTATGCATTTATTGTCCTGCCAAGATTGATATGGAAATACGGAAAACAAAATTTTAACAATGAATCTTTTATTAAAGAAAAATGTCGATTTTTTTAAAATTTTTACAAAGTATTTACTATATTCGAATTAAGCTTTTTGAAGGTTTTTTTTTTTTTTTGGTAAACTGAAGGCTTTTGTTATTCCATGTAATATATTTGAAATTCCTGGGTATTTGTTAGTTTTTTTTTTCCATAATATTTGCTTAATAACATAAGGAGCCATTGGCAGGTGGAAGTTGCTTGAGGAATAAACAGCATGGCAAGAATTATTGTGCAGGTATGTCAAATATACCCCTCTTCTCTTTCACACTTTTTTTTTCCTTTATAAAACTTAATGAGTATGTGTTTGTTTTAGATTCCTGGACATGCAAATTTTCGTTTGCGTTGGAAATACTTGACTTTAAAATATGGGATCTTGTTTGGTTATAAATTGTGTTAAAAAAAATCATGTTAAGGTGAATAGAATTAATTTTAAGAGAAACAATAAATTTAAGCTTTTTGTTGAATAAAATTGATTCTAGGAATAAGACCCGCAAAATTTATTATTTATACACCTCAAGAGTGATTTTACTCTATTATCCAAATTAAACCATTCTTTTAAACTAACTTTTAAAATATCATTACTAAACACAAATCAATTATTTTAACCTCAACTTTTTTAAAATCAATTATTTCAAAATTCATTCTATCAAAATCTAAAACACACGAACCCAGAATATCTCATTCTTAAATAGTGTTTATACATACATGTCCCTAGCACACTTAAGGATGAGGTTATAAAATTATATAGTGTCATATGTAGTGGCCGTGTAGTGTGCAAGGCCAATAAGGCCATTGCCTTAGGCCCCACTTTTTTTAATATATATATATATATATATATATATATATATATATATATATATATATATATATATATATATATATATATATATATTGATGACAATTGGCTTGGCAAGTGGTTGAATAACAAGGCCTAATTCCACGCACAATGTATGCATTATTGAGATCAAAAATCAATCGCAAGTAGTGCAATCCACAACATTAATGAAATTTCAAAGGCTCTGCCTTTATGCTTTTATTACTCTTCTAAGTACATTGTCACATAATTAGTTTTCATTAGAGGTAATCCATGTAATTAACAATTAGGAAATGGAAATGCAACTATGCAAAAGGATAAAATAGTCGTCGGAAGTAATTAGTTAAGATTTAATTAATTTTTTTATATTTCCAAAATTTAACTATTATTTTATTATATATATTATAAAATTTTAATATCTTTACTTAAAAAATTTTGAGCTCTCTCATTTTTCTCAATTTTTTTTCCTCATTTTCATATTCTATTGAGAGTGAAATGTTAAAATTGCTTAATTATAAAATTTTGATAAATAATTTCACAACTCAAAAAGCTAGATGATTAATATGAGAATTGATAATTCATATAATATTAAGTCTCATTAAAATTTTCGCCTAATGCCTCAAAATTCCTATACACGGCCCTGATATGCAGAAGTTATAACGGTAATTGACTTTTTGGTGACTTAAAGCAATTCTTTCGTTGGTTTTAAAGTGGCGGGTTCTCTGATTTGGAGGGGTGCTCTTTTCTATCTTTGCTGGTTGAGTTTAGGTTTGTTTTTTCTGGATTTTGGATGCATTAAAGCTTTTATGTAATCCTAGCAGTGTTTTGGTTGTTGGCCGCATCAATTTGTCCTTTGGTGGGGCTTAATTTTTGTGTTGTCCCTAAGTTTCTTTGAGATTTTGATTAGCTGGGAGAGTTGGCAAGTGTAAAGATAATATTGTTCCCATTTTTGAGCAGTCTTTTATTTACATTTGTTTGTTTCTTCTGGTGTATGTTGTTCTTGTATATGGTTAGGGTACACCTAGTACTCTCATTCAATATATTTGTTTATAAAAAAATAAAAATATGCAGAGATAAAATCATAGCACTAAATATGTTGATAAATTATTTTTTCTTATTTTTAATTATGGAACACAATGAAATAAATCAAACGTAATTGCATTAAGGAGGTTTACCAAATACTTTATCGTAGACAATAATTTAAGTGTAATTTGTGTAACATCCTTGGCTGCTCTATGAATTGACGACTGACCCCACAAACCAACACGGGTCTTTTCAGCATGCTTTGTTCTCCCTCACATACTTTCTGGGAAAACTTCCTAGGAGGTCACCCATCCCATAATTGCTCCAAGTCAAGCACACTTAACTGTGGAGTTCTTAAGTGATGGACTTTCGAAAAGAAGATGCTTCTTGTTGGTATATGTAGTACAAATCAATTCATATAAGTCACCATCAACTGTATAGTCCCATACCTACACAATCTCAGGATCCCTCTCATTCCGGTGTGTAAACACTTCATTCCTGTGTCCCTCCGCCTAGAAGCCTGTCAAGAGCCGCTCCTAGTCCGTGCCTTCCTGTATTGGCGACCACTCCCAGCCCTCGTCAGCCTCGAATGTCACAATCTGCATATTTTTTATCTCGCCCAATAAAATAAGAGTTTTCAATCCTATAGCATGACATCATTGTTGACATGTAACATAATTATCCATGACAAAGTACATGTTTTACCAAATATAATCCCATACGGTTTAATAATTGTCCTTGAGTTTTGTTTACTATAATTGCATTGTAGACATTATTCGGAATGGTTTTCTTCTCAAAATAAAACGCTACTTAGAATGTTCTGTTCTTAAAATTATTCACATGATAAGTACTTTTGCATCAATCTTACTTTCTTTAATTATTTTGCATGTTAATTTTACTTTCATATAGCATAGTAAGTGTTAATTTGATAAATAAATTATCTAATACATCTTTAGTTTTTCTTATTTAAATTGTAAAAAATTACTGTCAAAATATTTTGAAAAGATATATTTTTATTGACATTCAATTTTTTGTATTCTAGGTTTTTATGTAACAACTTTATGGAACAAAAATGGGAAAATTCAAAAAGAATATTGTGCAATGATGTCTCCGTGGTATAATTTGAAGCAACATTACAAAGTTACTGAGGAAAGATCTGCAAGTCAAGAATGTGAGAGAAAATATGTTGTAAATGCAATTTCCGGACAATCATTTGAATATGAACCACAAGCCCGAGATCCAAAACATATTTGGGGCTCTATCAAAGATGCCTTGGAGGCTTTCTACAAGTTTAGCAGGCCATATGCAGCATATAGTGCAGTTGAGTTAAAGCTTTTCTTGAATAAATCTTGTAACTAACCTTCAATTGTTATATTTAATTTATTTCATTTGTATGAACTTCTATTTTGAGATAAATATTTTAAAATTGATTAATTTGTTTGTCTAGGTATTTGCAGCGGCTTTTATGTCTCTCATTGCTGTGGAGAAATTGTCAGATTTATCTCCAACATTTTTTATTGGCGGGTTGCAGGTGATATTTTAAATATGGTGGTTGTTTATAAATGAAAAGACACTTTATAACTCAATGTTTCTATTTACTATCCTTGACCATTTAAAATGCCTAACTTTTATACTTGAAAATGTCTTTAGCACCTTTTTCAATATTGTGTCATGTGGTCTTCACTAGGTACTATTGTCTAATGCTTTTGCCATTGCTTGTTAAAACTTTTTAACATTGTCTTTCTATATGACATTGACAACTATTAATGAGTTTAACAATATCAATAATTAAATATGATGTCAAACTTATTAAATAATGTGATAATACATCACTGAAGGCAAGTGCAACAATATTCTATACTATCTGAGCATCAATTTTTTTTTCTTTGTTTCCTTATTTGATGTAACCAAAACCTTTTTCCCTTCAAACATGCCTAATTTCTATATGTTTTATAATGTATTTCCCCCTTAAAAATTTTTAGGGCTATTTTATGCAACTTTATTAATAATGTGATAATATGAGACACCCCGATGTCCCATTAAATAAAATCCTAATTAACTAAACCTTAATCCGTAATTAACGTTAACGCGTTTATTACATTTGAAAATATATGTAAAATAAAAATTGTAGTTATTTTCAAACAGTTTAAACATACGCAAGCCACGTCATCCACATATATATACAATATATACAGCACATCTATCAGAGTACGCCAAGTCCCCTCCATGGGAGCATTACAACTTACAACCATCTATACAGACTCAAAGTATAAACATATATAGACTAACCAAAGGGACACAGAAGAAGTCCTAGAGATACCCGGCCCACCTCTCAAAATACATCAAAATACAACACAATCTCGCAGAGTCTCACCGCCTACAGACGCATCCGACATATCCACATCATCAGTGATGTGGGCGTCTAGAACTACCCTTGCCTTCACCTTAACGGCGCACTTATACCCGTGGTGGAATCTTCTGTAGATAGCGTTGTGGCCGGTAATCTTTCCAAGTCGTCGATCCCATCTTGCCATTGTTGTTTATCTACCATACCGATAACATACATAGAAAGATAGAGGAAGAAGGGAGATAAGCAACAGATCATAGTCATAAAAATGGGGATGGGGATACATAGAATAGAAATCACATAAACATATCACATACAACAAACAAACAATCATCCATCAAGTCACACCAGGACAATCATCCTCAAGATCATACTCTCAGATTATTCCTCTAAGGAGTCTCACTCCTATGCATGTCGGCCGATATATCTCATCCGAGTCTCAACCCCAAGACATTCCCTTATCAAGCCTCTCTGCTTAAGGAACGTCAGTTAGTTTGTCTAGGTAACTTTTCCGCTCGCCGTGACCCATAAGAGTGCATCTCTCTGTGAGCTCTGCTCCATCAGAGGTATCTGGGTCGCTCGGATAGTCAACCTTAGACACGGATACTCAGGGTAAAGTCGGGATAACTAGGCTTTACCGGGGTACACGACGCACTAGGAGCTACCTAATGGTCACTGTGAGCCTCCCGAGTCCAGTTCGTACATCCCCAAGGTCTTTTCACAGACCGGCCCCTCCGTAATCCGTACTCGCACTCGAGTATAACTAACCTCGTATGACTCCCTGTCATATGGCCCGCCACCTTGGCAATATGCAATGCAACAACCATCCTTGAGTTAACACCGGAACCTTCTCTCACAATCCAAATCTCAAAATTGCAGTCTCAGATTGGATGGCAATACATCCCCGGCCTTAAAGCCACAGTCTCAAGGCATTACCACGGTGTCAACTCTCAATATAATCAAATCACACTATCAGTCATTCCCATTCATCCAACAATCATCAACAATATATTATAATCATAAAATATCAGGCTATCACATCAATCATCACAACCAAGCATGTTATAGCAGTCATCACAGTAGCAGACATAGCAAACAACCCCAATCATTATCAGTTATCTAGCCTAGGGTTTCAAGCCTAATATTGATAAATCTACAATAACTAAACCCAAGACCATATTTAAAAATATTATTATATTACGGTTTAGCTATTGTTGATTATTCAATATACTAGTAGGGTCTGGGGCACCCTACACATATGCATAAATGACTGTTACTCTATGCTTGCCTCCCCGACAATGTCGGTTACTTTCTCCCCACCTTGGCTTATCCGGTACAATTTTCCGAGCTCTCTATATGCCTCCTCTAAGCTATACAGCTGCTGTCTTGCTTTCCAGGGGACCCTCAATGCTCCCAAAATTTGCCCTAACACATGGACAGAGTCCCGGCAATGTCATAAACTCTAATCTTACTATAGATTCTCAAAAAGAGCTCAGATTCAAGCTAGAACCCAAGAAAGAAAATGATTGACAAATGCTAAGTTAAGGATTTGAGTATTACCTCAATTGTAACAAAGAAACACTAGCCTATATGTGTAGTACTCGTTGCCCTGATCACAGATTTGAAGTCGGAATCGTGATCTGACGGATGGATTTCCCCCGGGCTTAACTTTCTCTCTCTAACCCTCTTTCTCTCTCTCATTTTCGAGATCCCCTCCATCTCTCTCGTTTTCTCTCGAAAATTTGAGAGTTTCTCCAACTTTCTAGCATTTTAAAAGCTAAAGGGGTTGAGTCAACACTGATTACGCCCGGCCTAAGTTTTCTGCGCCCGGCTCAGCCAATTACGCCCGGCTCAAGTTTTCTGCGCCCGGCCAAAATGTGTAGATCACCGCCTTTGAATTGCGCCCGGCCTAACAAATCTGCGCTCGGCCTAATTTTCTGAGCCCGGCTCAACATACCTGAGCCCGGCCTAATCCCGCGTTGACCAGTTTGACCAGAAACTCTGATTCACACGTTTCTTCGCGTTCTGAACTCGTTTGAAGTCCGATTGACCCCAAATTTGAAACACATACTAATTAACACCTAACGAACAAGATTAAGCTATCCCACCAACTTAATTGGTGTCCAATTCCTTAATCAAGAAAACGGGTGTTACATAATACATCACCAAAGGCAAGTGTAACAATATTTTATACTATCTGAATATCAAAAAAAAAAAAAATTCTTTGTTCCCTTATTTGATGCAACCAAAATCTTTTTCCTTCAAAAAGGCGTAATTGCTATATGTTTTACATATAATGTATTTCCCCCATAAAAATATTTAGTGCTATTTTAAGTAACTTTGTTAATACCATTGAGTTTTCTATTACAGGTTGCGGTAACTACCATCTGTATGAATATTTTTAATGCTGGCTTGAATCAATTAAGTGATGTTGAAATAGACAAGGTTTGAAACTTACTCATAAACAATCCAGATAGGCAATACATGTTTTATTAATTTATTTATTGTCTTTTGGAATTCTGGATTTTCCTATAATAGAAATATGATGGTTGCAGAATTGTCTTTTTCTTTTTTGTGATAAATCAAACTGAATTAAGGGTAGTAAAAGGGGTACTCCAATCCAATACAATAGCACTTAACAAGTCAAGAAAAAGCAATCATCTATCCAGACCAAAAACCACCCCCTCTCAAATACAAAAACCTGGTCAGAAGCTTGTTACTGTATATGAAAGAACAGAACAACAAAAAAGGAAAATGAAAAAACACAAATTGTAACATCCCTGGCTGCTCTATGGATTGACGACTGACCCCACAGACCAACTCGGGTCTTTTCAGTGCGCTTTGTCCTCATTCACACGCTTCCTGGGAAAACTTCCCGGGAGGTCACCCATCCCAGAATTGCTCCAAGTCAAGCACTCTTAATTGTGGAGTTCTTAAGTGATGGGCTACCGAAAAGAAGTTGCATCTTGTTAGTATAGGTAGTACCATCAATTCATATTAGCCTTCCTCAATTGTATAGTTCCATACCTACACAGTCTCAAGATCCCTCTCATTCGTGTGTGTAATCGGTTCATTCATGTGTCCCTCCGCCGAGAAGTCTGCCAAAAGTCGCTCCTTGTCCCTGCCTTCTTGCACCGGCGACCACTCCCCGCCCTTGTCGGCGCCCGGGTGTTACACAAACCAGATACCGCATCATTAGTGCAGCCTAAACCCAGAAAAATCTTCAATTAAACAAACTTTCATCTAACATAACAACAGCTTTCCAACCATAAAAAACCAGCAGCTTACCAACTAAAAACCATCTTGATAGCATCAAGGAAATCATAGACCAATAAACCAGAACAGTAAGAAGCACCTTCCCACCCAAAAGAAATGTCTAGTTTATCAGTGAAGTCAATAAAGAGGATATTTTGGTACCCTTAAACACTAATATAAGAACATATATGCTTACAAGCACATCTTGAGCAGTTTATTTGATTTTTGCCACCAAACTCTGGTTTAATACATAAATTTATCCTCATCAATTACTCTAGTCTTGTGATAATAACATGAAACGTTTTAGATCTTACACTCTTTGCTGATGGATTATCTTATTATTGATATGTGTTAAATGTTTTATTGCAGATAAACAAGCCATATCTTCCACTGGCATCTGGAGAATTGTCCTTCAGAAATGGTGTCATTATTACTGCATCATCTTTAATTATGGTATCATACATATAATTATCATTTTTGGCAATTTGGATAAGGATCACGGGGCTTGATTTTCCTCTAGTCATTAATATAAGTTTTGTTTCAATTAGTTTTTAAGGAACCAATTAACTTCCTTATCTTTTTTAGACAAGCAAAATGTATTGAAGAGAGTACAAGGGGTACTCATGCCCATATACATAGTAACACTAAGGCCAAGCAAAATTCACCAAAGTGTTAAAGTGTATACACTGTAATATCTACACCAAGGCAAAGAGACCAAATAGACTAAAACCAGCTAAACTAAGAAAATAGAGAAAAAAATTTTGCCCCTGATTCACCTGCAGCTACACCGTTACAACCCCTGATCACCACCTTGCTAGGTCATAAACAGTGAAAGGAAACTCTATACTTCGTTATTGATCAATTACTTACATATTGTTTGGAGTAGGAAAGACACTGAGAAGAAAGAAGTAGGGTGGAAAGAAGTATGAGAGAAGAGAGATTGAGTAGAAAATGGGTACATTTTTAGGTTATTTTGATTGAAAGAAGTAGAAGAGAAACAGAAGATAAAGAAAAGTTTTGTTTTCTTATAAAGAATTATTTGTCCCTAATATATTTACATAGTCCAAAAAAAGGGTCTTATTATCATTTCATTTTTTTCATCTCTTTCTCCATTCTTTAGGCAAACATGAGGAGAAAACTTATTTTGATGGGTCCCACATAAAGTTTTCTCTCCTCCATGTTTTCCATCCTTGCCAAACAATTAGAGTTGAAGTTTTCTCTCATACTTCCCTCTTCTCAACTTCCCATTCTCCAAAATCTTTTGAAACAAACAATGTGTAAGTGTAAATTTTGACATATGAGTAGTTAACTATGTTTTGTTTGTTTAATTCTCTTAATATAAGTAGTAATATGAAAATTTAAAGCTTTATGATTAAAAATTTAAGTCCTGCCTCTTTGGTGATACCAGATTTCCTCCGCCCAGGATTGTTGCAAACTTTATTCCTCTTTCAGTTAAAACATTATCTTTTCCTTTTTGATATACTCTTTTGTTTATGCCCTCTTGTCTAGTCTTGCCATTCTTTTAGCCATCAATTTTGTTTTCTTTGTTACCAGTTTCACGCAATATTAACCCCAAGGGGTTGGTCTAGTAGTGAATGACAATGTCTCGTATCTGACATGGGTGGAAAGGTTATTTTCTGTCTTAGAAATTGAAAATGTTGAAATTGGTGTTGAAAGATTGGAATGCTACAGTATTTGGTGTTTTGGATCAGAAAATTAAATTGCTAACTGATAAAATAGGGGACTTGGACTTGGAAAATGAAGAGGTTGGGTTGAATGATTAGCAGGTTCAGTTATGGAAATATTTAACGCTGGAGCTTTGGACTTTGTTAAAAAATAAACAGAGTATTGATTGTCAGAGATCTAGAGTGAGGTGGTTAAAGGAAGGCGATGCTAATTCTAAATTTTTTCATGTATGTGTGAAAGCTAGAAGAACTTCTAATCAAATTTCGGGTTTGCTTGGTGCTAATTGCTGGATAAAAGATGTATCAAGAATAAAAAATGAGGTAGTTGGTTATTTCGCAGAGCATTTTGTGGAAAATGAGTATCACCGGCCGAAACTGAATGGGATTTCCTTCCCGATTTTGGCTGATCAGCAGAATAGCAGGCTTATTGCTCCCTTCTCTATGGAGGAAATTGAACAGTCTTTATCAAATTGTGATGGAGATAAAAGCCTCGGCCCGGATGGGTTCAATTTTTCATTTGTTAAGGCAAACTGGGATCTTCTAAAAAATGATGTGCTGGGAATGTTTAAGGAATTCTTTAGTAATGCAACTCTCTCAAATGTCATGTCATCTTACTTTCTTGCATTGGTGCCAAAGATCACTTCTCCATAACAGATAGCGGACTTCAGGCCTATATTACTGGGTTGGTTGTACAAGATGGTGGCAAAGGTCTTGACAGCTAGGCTTAGTATGGTGATGGATTCTCTTATTTCATGTAACCAATCGGCCTTCCTAAAGAAAAGACTTATTTCCGATGGGGTGGTGGTTATCAATGAGGTAATTGACTTGGCAAGGAAGAGAGGAAAACAATGTCTTATCTTCAAAGTTGATTTCGAAAAGGCGTATGACTCAATGAGTTGGAGCTTTTTGGAGTATATGCTTGGTAGGTTTGGATTCTCTTGTAAGTGGATAGAGTGGATTCGTGCTTGTGTAGTCACTAGGAAGTTATCAGTGTTGGTAAATGGGAGCCCTACTGAGGAAGTAAGCATTCACAAAGGCTTAAAGCAAGGGGATCCTCTTGCACCATTTCTATTTCTGTTGGGTGCAAAGGGTCTAAGTGGTCTGCTTAGGGAAGCTGTAGCCTTAGGTAAGTTCGTGGGGTTCAAGGTTGATCATTCGGATATTGAGATCTCCCATCTTCAATATGCGGATGATACCCTTTTGATAGGTGAGGCCTCTTATGACAACCTTTGGGCAATGAAGGCTATTCTGAGATCCTTTGAGTTAGCTTCGGGGTTGAAGGTCAATATTTTCAAGAGTATGCCTGTGGGAGTGAACGTAGATGATTCTTTCCTAACCTCGGGTGCTGATTTTCTTCATTGCAAGTTGGGTAAGGTGCCTTTTCTATACTTGCCGGTTGGTGCTAATCCTAGAAAGGCATCAACTTGGCAAACAATGTTAGAATCTTTGACTAAGAGATTAGGGTCTTGGAAAAATAAATTCCTTTCTTTGGGAGGAAGAATTGTGCTACTCAACTGGGTCCTAAATAGCATGCCGATTTATTTTCTCTCGTTTATGAAAATGTCAGTAAAAGTGAGGAAGAGGGTGATTTGTATTCAGAGGAAGTTTCTTTGGGGAGGGGTAATGGAAGAGAAAAAAATTCCTTGGGTATAATGGGAGGATGTGTGTAAACCGAAAACTTTCGGGGGGCTAGGGGTAAAGGACATAAAACTTTTTAACCTTGGTCTCCTTGGAAAGTGGAGGTGGAGGTTACTAGTGGAAGATGATGCTCTATGGGTAGTGTTACTTAAAGCAAAATATGGGGTGCGGGTGGGGTTGGGTAACACCACTTTTTTGAGACATGCAGGGAGCGATAGGTTGTGCTCTGTATGGTGGAAAGACCTCTGCAAAATTGGGTTATGTGGAGGTGGGGTCGGTGATTGGTTGGAGGTGGGGATTAGGATGGTTGTGGTCAACGGAAAATCGGTGTCTTTTTGGCATGATACTTGGTTTGGTCAAGCCCCTTTGAGAGATGCTTTCCCTAGATTGTATGTTGTTTCGTTAATGCAAGAAGGAAAGGTATCTCAGTTTGGCAATTGGGCAAATGGCTCTTGGGTGTGGGACTTCAAATGGAGAAGGAAATTTTTTGTGTGGGAAGAGAATATGTTGATGGAGTTTGTAAATGCCTTAGGCGCGATTACCCTTCAGCAAAGGGATGATGAGTGGCGATGGAATGCTCATCCTTCAGGATTCTATGTTGTAAAATCTGCATATGCTTTTCTGTTGGACAGGTCTTCTATGCTTCCAAGGCTTGCAGCTGTGGATGCAAAAGCATTCAAATTTTTATGGGTAAGTTCGGCTCCACTAAAAGTTGTTGCGTTCTCATGGCAATTGTTTTTAAATCGAATTCCTACTAGGCTTAATCTTCTTCAAAGAAAGGTGTTAAATCAGAATGCCAACCTCAATTGTGTGTTGTGTGACGCTAGTTTGGAGAGTGCTGATCATCTTTTTGTTCAATGTCAGTTTGTTGCCAATTTATGGTCCTTGATCCTTTGCTGGTTGGGTGCTTCGGTCATAAGTACATTGCAGGTTGTCCCTTTCTTTGTTGATTTTGGGGAAGCCGTGAGTAGGAAGGCCTCTTTAGCTCATTGGCTGATGGTGTGGCATGCTACTATTTGGTGCATTTGGGAGTTGAGAAATGGATGCATTTTTGGGGATATGAAGGTTAATATGGTCTTCATCTTGGAGAGGATAAAAATGTGCTCTTGGAGATGGTTTAGTGCTAAGTCAAAAGATACTTTTTGTTCTTTTTCGGACAGTTGTATAGATTCTAGAAAGTGTATTGAACGGGTGTAAACTCTACATTTGTTCGATCTACTTTATGGTTCTTTTTTGTATATGTATATGGGTTTGAGTACCCCAAGTACTCCTATTAATATACTTTGGGTTTTTCAAAAAAAAAAATGTCTCGTATCTGACAGATCACAGGTTCAAGTCCCCCATTAGCCTGCTTGGGGAAGGTAAATATAAATCCCTTTGTAAGTGCTCATAGAGCTCGGAGGTTTTCTCTGCCTTGGACTGAGGCACCATCACCTCACCCTATTTCTCTCACCAAAAAAAGTTTTACATGATATTATATCCTTTATACTAGAATTTTTATTGTGATTTTATTAATAAAATAATGTTCTTATCCATCGAAAGTTTAGGATGGAATAGGGGTGTAAGACCCAAACCAATGACCCGATGAACCCGACAATCCAAGCCAAACCAATTAAATTGGTTCGGATTTTTTTGATGTTCGGGTCCGAACCGAACCGAACCAAACCAAACCCGATGGTGATTGGTTCGGTTCTCGGGTTCAAGGATTTTGGAATCGAACCGAACCAATTACTATATTTTAATATTTACATATATATTTTAATATTTAATATTTCTTATATATTAATATTTATATATATTTTAATAGTTTAATATTTATTATATGTATTTTTTATATATATTTTAATATTTATATATATTTTGAAATTAAATAATTTTCGGGTTCGAACCGAACCAAACCCAACCGTTCTTGATTGGTTCGGGTTTTGTAGGAAAAAATGTCAAAACCGAACCGATCCATTTTTTATTGGTTCGGATTTTTTTTCTCATCTAAAACCGAACCAAACCGAACCAAACCGACCCGTTACACCCCTTGGATGGGATGTTGTATGTTATTACATGGTTTGTACATGCCTCCAATATGTTGGAAAATAAATTAATGCAGCATGTTGTGAGTGTTGAGTATTTATAACAGAGTATGATAGCATGGTAGTCGCTTTTTATGGTGTAGTGCTTTTTCTAACAATATATTGTTCAAGATAACATTTACTTTATTTTATTTTATTTTACTTTATATTATTTTTACTGAAACAAGATAAACTTTATTCAAAGGTGAAATGAGGCTTATCATTTTATTCTTTTTTACAGGGATTTTGGTTTACATGGATCATCGGTTCATGGCCATTGTTTTGGACTTCTTTAATTTCTTCTCTACTTGCGGCTGCCTATTCAGTCAATGTGAGTTTCTTTTTAAAAAAAATTTAAAAAAAAAAAAAAAAGCAAACAAAGTATATTGTTATGAGTATAACGGGGTACTCGAATCCAATACATTTTTCTAAACTACAACAACATCAGCCAACAGACCGCAACCACAAATTAAATAGTAGAAATCAAACAGAACATTACATACCAGCAACTACACAATCCTATGACAGAGTTCAACATGGCCATGATTATGCCCAACGTGATATAGTCTATAGCTAACTTGCAACCAAATTCAATCAATGAATGGATGCCGTATTTTTATCAACCCAAAGAGAATAAACAAATTATTTGTTAGAGTGTATACTAAAACATAGAGTGATATATGCTATGGATAAAATATTTGTATTGACGCCTCATTTGCCATTGATATGAGTACTTCTCCTAATTTTACTTTTAGGATGAAAAATATTTATGATGGAATGGGATTCAAGAGTTAAAATTATGTGAGAGTGGAGCAAACCTCTTCTAACATGAGCTTGCGAGTAAAATGAGAAAGTAAAAATGTGTACACATTTCAATCATTTAGTGAGTTAAGATTATTATACTTTAAATTAAAATAAAGGAGAATTTATCTTTACTTTTCACTTTACACACAAGATCATTTTAAAAGAATTCTTTTTTCCAACACTAATATGTTTATTTTAGGTTTAACTATTGAGTAAGTCCCTAAACTATTTGGGAATTTTCAAATAGGTTCCTATACTAAAAAAATTTGTAATTGGGTCAGTAAGACCCCGGTTTTTACGGTTTTTCAATATCGGTAAAATATATCTATTATATTATTTTTATTGGAATGATAATTATTTGGACATTAATTTTTAATTATTTTATGACGCTTAATCTTGAGTAATTTTATTTACTCATTTAAAATTATTTATTGAGTGTGTTAGCACTGACTTATTTCAGTATATGCATGCTTACTAGACAATAATATTATGTTATGGTCACTATTAGTGTTTGTTTAGAAAAATATTTCAAATGATATGATTGAAAGAAAATTATTTTCATGTTTTATTCTATTTAATTTTAGATTTGAAAATAAATTGGTTTGACATTAATCGGAGATTAAATATTGGACCGTGGATTTTCTTAATTGATCAATTCAACTCTCAATCTCTACTTTATTTCAAATTTTGAAAGTATATATTTGTCACTCTTTATTTTTAGATTCAAAAACTAAAAACATGTTTATTTTTAGACTCAATATTTATCACTCATTTTTGTACCTATCACTAAATATTAAGTTAAAAACTTTCATTTCTTTTCTCCCTTCTTCACCAAGAGACCACATCTCCCTCTCAAACTTCATCTCCCTCCCTCCTTACTTAGAGCGGCACCTCTGCCAGTACGGTGTGGTTTGGGGACGAACCAAGCAGAAGCTGGTGGGCATGTGACATCCGGGGCTGACGAGGGTGGGGAGTGGTCGCCGATGCAAGAAGGCACGGACAAGAAGCGGCTCCTGGCAGGCTTTTAGGCGGAGGGATGCATAAATGAACCGATTACACTCCGGAAATGAGAGGGATCCTGAGATTGTGTAGGTATGGGACTATGCAGTTGAGGATGTCTTATATGAATTGATTGGTACTACCTACACTAACAGGATGCATCTTCATTTCGGGAGCCCATCACTTAAGAACTCCATAGTTAAGCGTCCTTGACTTGGAACAATTTTGGGATGGGTGACCTCCTGGGAAGTTTTCCCATGAAGCGTGTGACTGTGTGAGTGAGGAAAAAGCACGCTGAATAGACCCGTGTTAGTTTGTGGGGACAGTTGTCAATCCATAAAGCAGTAGGGATGTTACAGGGTCCCTGAACAAAATTTTTTTTTTAATTGGGTCTCTGAACTTATATAAAATTTTCGATGGGTCCCTAAAGTATAAAATTTGTTAGTGATATGTTGGATTCGACGGAATATTATTGATTTCATCCAAGTTGGATAACCATATCAGTCATTTATGAGTGTTTGGGTGGAAGATGAACCTTAAGACATTGTCACAATAAAATGCAGCAAGATGTAACAAGATGAAATGAGATGTAGTAAGCTGCAAGTGGGGTAACTATTTTGAATGAAATTATTTTGAGAGAGGGATATGCAATCATGAAACATAAATCGGGGAAGGAATGAACTATTTATTCAAATGGAGGAGAAGCAATCGCAGGTCACGTTTTGGTTTTCTGGTTCAACATTTTGGTCTCTTCCAACCCTAAATACGAATTTGGAGGGGATTTCAGGTCAAGTTTCACGTTAGTAAACTTAACGACCTCTTCAGGGAACCCTGCCCCAAGGACTCAATTGAAAATTTTATATAAGTTCACGGACCCAATTAGAATCGTTTTTAGTTCAGGGACCCAATTAAAAACTTTATAAAAGTTCGGGGACCCAATTACAAATTCTTTTAATATAAGGACCTATTTGAAAATTCCCAAATAGTTCAGGGACCTATTCAATAGTTAAACCTTTATTTTATAATGCGAGATTCGAACTATAGAAATATCAATTAATTCAAGAAGTTATTAATAAAAAAATGCATGTGATATGATATCTGATATATATTTTTACTCAACCTTGTATGCCTGTCTAGTTGGGAGAAAATATGGTTGGGAGAGGTCATGGCTTCAATATCGCTCAATACCTTGAGGGATTAGCCTCTGTACTTATGCGGTGATTGCGACACCCCATCTAGGGTCATCACATAGTTACCCAAATGCGGAAAATAAAATTATAATTTCGCTGGTTGCTTTCGGAAAATATTAATTTCTCAACGCTTATCCTTTCAAAATATGGTGATAAATTTTTTTCTGCGAAATACTTCAGAAAAGATATATATACATCACAATAGTAGGATTACTTGATACTTACATACAAATCGAATTTATTCGTAAACCAAAACATTGCAACATATAAGCTTTTCTGAAATTGTTTTTCATACACCTTACAAGGTGTTTCAAACCATTTATAACAAATTTCCCACAATACCCAACCCAAAGAAAATCCTAAGCTGGTCGCCTTACAAGACATCTACTAGAAAGACCCCGTGGTCAGTCCCACACTCTAACATTTCTTCAAACATCAGGACCAAAGTTCCCGAGTGAAGCTAAGGACTTTTCTGCACCATCTACTTTCGTGTACCAAGACACAAAAGCCAAAACAGAAAACCTGATATATTTGTAAGGGTGAGATGCCAATATATGGATTTAACACAATAGCTACATGTGAGACATAACAAAAACACATACACATATACATTTTTCATAAAAACAGAAGCGTTCATAACAAGACAGTAGTTAATCTATGGGTTTCACACCCCAAACATCATCGTTTGAAAACTTATGTATGAACACTTCAAATACATCGTCTAACTTTGCACTTAATCTCATGAGATATCCCAACCGTGGTGAGTTGATCAGGCTCAATTGCCACTCAAGGTAAAAAGGCACGCAGCCATTGGCACGCAGCCAAAACCCATTGCACACTGTCCAAACCCAAGGCACAGTGATAAAAACGTAAATGGGGTTTCATTGTCCAACCCTGGCACAATGAAGAAAATCGTAGCATGAGATACCTGATGCTGCAAGGTACTCACACATAAACCGGGGCACGTCTGCCAAATGCATGCAACAAAAACACTTTGTTCTTGACACTTTTCTTTGTGTTCAATCTCCCTTTGCCGAAGCTCAAAATGGCTTACGACTAACCATAGTTTTAAACATCTTTAAAACTTTACTAAAAACACAGGACCTCAAAGTCCGAGTGCTCAATCACGACACCCCTAGACCGATGCACCAGCCATAGGTTCGTGGTAATAGAAAACATCTTAAATGTTTTTAACTCAGTAGACACCAAGTCTACAGGACCTCAAAGTCCAAAGGACACCAAGTCCATAACACAACACGAACCTTAGTACCCCGACGTCTCGGTTACTAAGTTCAAAAACCACTTTTAACACAGTTGAGTTCAACTTGATTTCGGAAAATCATTTCAAATGGGAAATAAAATCGTAAGTTAAAAATTTAACTTTTTATAAAAGATGGTCACTGGAGGCTCAAAGTTGTTTAAACTACGTACTGCCGCTTTAGGATTTCTTGCCGTCGGTATTTTTCCAAGTTGCCGTCAAATTAGCCATTTAAGCCAAATTTTAGCTTTTTCCACTTAAACATTTTCTAAAATCATTATTAAGTTATTTTCAAAAATTAATTTCAGAAAATAACTTTTTACAATATTCCGGAATTTCTTACTTAAAAATCAGCAGTACAAAAATATTTTTCACGGTTACATCCTCACTATGACTCATAAATCACTCTTACAGCGATAAATCATTAAAATAATGATATTTTCCAAAACTCTTTATTTTTCCCACATAAATATTTTCCATTCATATTATATTCCAATATTTTACCGTTAAAACATTGAATATAATTTACGAAGCTTTTCAAAGCTTTTATCTGATTAATTGATTGGGCACTGACCACTGTCAGGCTTCTCAAACAACATCCACA
This sequence comes from Echinosophora koreensis, assembly GCA_035048595.1. Taxonomy (NCBI): domain Eukaryota; kingdom Viridiplantae; phylum Streptophyta; class Magnoliopsida; order Fabales; family Fabaceae; genus Echinosophora; species Echinosophora koreensis. The sequence continues at coordinate 8,296,320 of JAPCYP010000004.1, forward strand.
GCATTATCACAATAATATTTCCAGACAGATCATGCATCACAGCATTATGATAAATAACTGTAGATAACCAATTATAAGCAGATAAACTACACGGATAAAAATAACACAACTTGAACACTTAAACAACCACAAACAAATAAATAATTACAGACCACACATTAGTCACACACATAGGTATTGGGAAAAATCCCTCAGGTAAGCTCCCCTTACCTCTCGAAGACTTCTCCGCGGTGTAATACGTAACTTGTCGGAAGTCCGGGTTCACGTACACAACGAACTTGCTAAACCTTCATCAACCACAATCATATAATCACTAATCAAACAATTAAAATTTCCTAATTCTCTATAATAGGTCACGGCCTCCCTTAGGTTTAGTGGCTAAAAATTTCTAGAATTGCCTAAGTCATGGATTAATGATCCTTAACTATTTAAGATCATAGATTAGTAACTAAACAACTAGGTTAAGAATTAAAAATTCCTAACTCACAAACCCTAGAATTCGGTCAAGACTTGATCATGGGGTTAGGGTTTTTAGTTTGATAAATCAACTTGGATTCAATAAACATACATACTAATAGAATGATAACCAAGATCAATTAGGAAAAATTTGAACAAAAACTCATCAAACCTCACCCACTTAGGTTCGGCCAATACAAGGATTTAGGGTTTCAATTTTCATTTTGATAGACTAACATGGATTAAAGCATGTAGACATACTAGAAGTATAGTATATAAGATCATTTGTTTAGGAAATGAACAAAATCTTCCTCCACACTTATGACATAGGTTCGGCCTTGATGAGAAAATAGGGGAGGAAATTTTGGTTTTCAACATACTCTTGGATTATGATAGAAGTGATGATAATAGGAACATAGAAATTGGTTTCACATTTTTAGGATTTTTCTATGATTTTCTATGATTTATCAAAGTTAAGAGTATCTAAGATGAACAATATGAAAAAGTCTCTAAAACAAGAAATAAAATGGAAGAACACTAGCTTAGAGATGATAAGAAACATGAATCACCACTTGGAATTTGAAAATGGGCAAGGAATCACCAAGCTCCTTCACAAATCTAGCTTATGGAAGCTTAAGAGAAAAAGAGAAATGGAGAAGATGGAGGAATAGTGTAGAAGATTGTAGAATGAGCTAGAGTCACCAAGTGAGCTCTAGAATTAGAAGAGCAAGCCTCCAAGGCCATGGGCCATTCTAAATTTTGGGCCTAAAAAGCCCAAGCCCAATTAATTTTGCACTTGAAAATCATTTAAGGCATAATGAAGACATAGGAAAATTTAAGACTAGAATTGCTTCATGGAAATCAATCCTTGGACATGAAATTGAGCCTTTTGGGTACAGCCTTAATGGGTTTGAATGGCAAGAAATTGACCCACTTCACTTAGTGTATCAAAGAAATTAGTTTAGGGACCAAAATGCAATTAATAGAAAGTTTAAGGATAAAAATGAAATTGATAAAAATTGCTAACATAACCCTAAGCCACATTAAACCTCTCACATGGATGACTTATTCCTAAGAGAATATAGGGTTTGTCCACTTATCGAGGCTCAAAACTCCCGTAATCGGCTCCGTCGTTTACCCGATTGAACATAACGTCCGTAAAACGTATATTATTTCACGTTTTGTGAAATAATTCTAATAATGCACAATTGTAGGAAATAAAATGAAAACCTTAATTGTTTCGTTCACGAGTCGAAATTAGAGTTTCTGATCAGTAAAAACTTACTGTCAGTGAAAATGCAGAAAATGCAGACCGGTTTCCGTCTGAATTTTCATTCCAAAACTTCCCCGTAACCTTATAAAAATAAGTATGACAAGGAAATGACCTTAGTTTATCCAAAGTCATTTTCTAAATCTCGGATAAGAATATAATCATTTATATAATTATTACCGATATTAGAAAGCCGAAAAATCGGGATGTTACAGTGATACCCTGGGAAACCAAAATAACCTTTTATGCCTGTCTAGTAAAAAAAAAAAAAACAAATACATCATATGGGAACTTAAAGACACTCACTCACAACTTTGAAATAATCATATTTGGAAAATGTTATTTGATGGTGATTACATTGTTGACTATTTTTATAACTTCATTAAGTTTTTGAAAATTTTCAGTTGCCCTTGTTGAGATGGAAGAAACGTCCGGTGCTTATAGCGGTGGCCACCATAACTGATATGGCTATAACAAGGCCATTCGGATTTTTCCTTCACATGCAGGTTCTGTCATTATGAATTGTGCTCTTAAAAGATGCATTGTTGTGGATGTGTAGGCATAGCTGATCTATACATAACGACAAAAAATCTTTATCTTGCGTTCTTAGGTTGACGTAGTTGAATTCATGTTAAGTTAACATTCGCAAGAAGTCTATTCACTAATAACCTGCTCAAAGTATTATAATGAGAAAGAGTCAAAAGAAAAAAAAAAAAAAAGAGGAAAAAAAAAGCATGAAGCATATTTAGTTAATAATAACAATATAGCAGTTGACCTTCATTTGTAATTTCAATATTATAATTATTAGTTTTAATTTATTGAGAGAATCATATCTTATAATTAATTTTGAGATATCTCAATATTTTCATAACCAAAGTGGTCATTGAACAGGTAAAGAGAGAGTCAATTAAGGTTTTGACATTCAATCCATATATATATGTATGTATATTTATACATACATACATATATACTTGGATCATATCAAGTGATAATAGTTTGTATTTTAAGAATGTAATAAGAACAAAAATAATGACAATTGGATCTTATTTGAATGAGATTAGAAGATAAATGCATGTGACCACTAATCTCTTAATGTTGACCATTCATGCATGTATACTTGTATGGTCAAGATTCATTATTGTCACCTTAGTAAAATGAAAAGTGTTCTCACTACACACCCACATAAAAGAATGTTTAATAAAACTATAATATATATGTTAATTTTATAAATAGTACTACAAAATATTGAAATATGAGGAAAGTCAAACTCTTGTTACCCCTATAGTCTCCTACTTATCCTATCTTGGACAAATTATGAGGAAAGTTGTGAGTTTTGATTATAAATTGGGAACCAAATAATTAGGATCAGTTTCCTTTGATTTTAATTTCTTGTTTTCATTTCCTGTTTCCAAAAATAATTACAAAATTATCACTTTGTTTTCATTATGTTTCTTGTTTCCAAAGATCTGTACAGAAATCATGAAAACATAAAAAATTTGTTTTCAGTACTTTCCTGTATAAATTTTTTAAAAGAAGAAATAGAATGAAAACAATGTGGCAATTTTGTAATTACTTTTGAAAACAGGAAATGAAAGCATGAAACTAAAAACAAAGCAAACAGGTTTTAGTGTCTTGAAATGTTTCAATATATATATATATGTATTTGATCCCTTCATTTTTTGGGCTAAACCATGTTAAATCTATTATGATTCATATAATACACTTATTAATTAGCATTTGTGAAAGTATGTGTAAAACGGGGATGAAGCATTCCCCAACAAATAGTTGTGTTGATAACAACTATGGTGTTTGACAAATTCATCTTAGTTTCCTATCTAGTAAAACTACCTTTCAAGAAAACATGTTTTCTAGCTGCTAATACATATCAAAATGTCCAGACTTATGTGTTCAAGAGGCCAACAACCTTTCCAAGGCCATTGATTTTTAGTACTGCAATCTTGAGTGTTCTCGCTGTAGCAGTATCATTGTTCAAGGTAAAAATTCTTAAAATAAGCATTATTTTTTGAACATCAAACTTCTGGTTAGATATGTGTATTTGATGAAAAAATTTCCATGGATTCTATATAGGATATACCTGACATGGAAGGAGACAGAAAATTCGGCATCCAATCTTTGTCGTTACGTTTGGGTCATAAGCGGGTATGTTCCTCTCATTCGATACCTCAGTAAATGCATTCACATAACCCATGATCTTACCTAATTAATCTATCTCCTAGGTATTTTGGATTGGTGTTTCACTTTTTGAAATGGCTTATGGAGTCACCATTTTGGTGGGATTAACATCTCCTTTCCTCTGGAGCAAAATTGTCACGGTAATAATGTGCCATTTATTTGTATAGGTTTGTTATTTGTGTATGTGCATTATCCTTCTTCCAAAGGCTCATATAATGTTTTATTCTCAGGTTATATATATTATCAGGAATCTCGTTATCAAGAATATTTATTTCTCACCTTCACATATGGAATGAAGTTTTCAGCTTTCATTCATAAGGGCATCTTTCATGTCTGGAAATAATTTTTTATCCCTTACCAAACATAGAAAACTTTCATTCCCTACAACACCCTTTCTGGGGTCATCAAATAGTTACCCAAATACGGAAAATAAAATTATTAAACGCTGGTTACTTTCGGAAAATAAACTTTTTAGTAAACGTTTTATCGTGAAAATGGTGATGAATTTTTTTTTAAAACATCCATACATAAACAAACATACCTATACGTATATGCGTCAAGAGTTACATACATACAACATCACTAGTAGGAGATTACAAAAGAGCCCTCATCAGTATAGGCGATTCTCCATCAAACTAAGTAAAGAAAATAAAGACCTATACACAACAAGTAACGAGCAGTCCAGAACCATACCAAAAACTCATGGCTCTCAGTAGCCAGATCAAAAACTGACAAGACTCGCTACCCCAAAACTATACCTATAGCTGGTCAAGCTAATGAAAACCATTAGGGAGATCATGATGATCACCCCCACCCCCAGTAAGTGTATCTGGTGAAGATACCTCTGCTCCCTCTCCATCGTCAGAAGAGTCATCATCATCAACTGCAGGAGGGTGAAACTCCAGATCGTCCTCAAAGTACTCATAAGGGTCCTCCTCAATCTCAAGCTCCTCTGCCACCTCAACAGGAGGTACTGCCGGTGCTACAATCTGAAGAGGCTGAGGCTAAATAGGCTGAGGTGGAACGATGAGTAACCCATGCTCGGCCAGGAACTGTAGGTAAAGCCATATTGGAGGTAGAGATACCTCAACAGTCTCCACAACATGCGTCCTCTGCTGCGGTCCTGCCTCTACGGTGCCAACAATCTCTCTAGTAGGGCCATAATAGGTGGCGCTGAGTGCCCCAGGGTTTATCTCCCAGGCACCACCGTGATGTGCTCGATCAAACATGATTGAACGGAGTCTCGAATGTGCCAGTGGCATATGCGGGTCTATCTAATCTCAGACGAAATCGTATATGCACAAGTAGAGGAACCAAAAATAAAACATGCAAGAGTGAGAAAACCAATCATCTGGATTTAACTCGACAACTCCATGCATGACACCACAGATAACACATACACATATACATGTTATAAGCATTCATATCAAGCTAATAGTTTATCACTGGGTTTCATACCCCACACATCATCAGTTGAAAAACTATGCATGAACAGTTCAATACATTGTCTAACTTTGCACTTAATCTCATGAGATATCCCAACCGTAGTGAGTTGATCAAGCTCAATTGCCACACTAGGCAAACAGGCACGCAGCCATTGGCACGCAGCCAAAACCCATTGCAAACTGTCCAACCCCGAGGCACAGTGATAACAACGTAAATGGGGTTTCATTGTCCAACCCTGGCACAATGAAGAAAATCGTAGCATGAGACACCTGACGCCGCAAGGTACTCACACATAAACCGGGGCACGTCTGCCAAATGCATGCAACAAAACACTTTGTTCTTGATACTTTTCTTTGTGTTCAATCTCCTTTTGCCGAAGCTCAAAATGGCTTACGACTAACCATAGTTTTAAACATCTTTAAAACTTTATTAATAACACAGGACCTCAAAGTCCGAGTGCTCAATCACGACACCCCTAGACCGATGCACCAGTCATGGGTTCGTCGTAATAGAAAACATCTTAAATGTTTTTAACTCAGTAGACACCAGGTCTACAGTACACCCCAAGTCTACAGGACCTCAAAGTCCAAAGGACCCCAAGTCCATAACACAACACGAACCTTAGTACCCCGACGTCTCGGTTACTAAGTTCAAAACCACTTTAACACAGTTGAGTTCAACTTGTTTTTCGGAAAATCATTTCAAATGGGAAATAAAACCGTAAGTTAAAAATTTAACTTTTTACAAAAGATGGTCACTTGAGATTCAAAGTTGTTTAAACTACGTACTGCCGCTTTAGGATTTCTTGCCGTCGGTATTTTTCCAAGTTGCCGTCAAATTAGTCGTTTAAACCCAAATTTTAGCCTATTTCACTTAAATATTTTTCTAAAATCGTTAATAAGTTATTTTCGACAATTAATTTCATAAAATAACGTTTTATAATATTCCGGAATTTATTACGTAAAAATCAGCAGTACAAAAATATTTTCACGGTTTCGTCCTCACTGTGACTCATAAATCACTCTTACAACGATAAATCATTAATTGGGCACTGACCACTGTCAGGCTTCTCAAACAACATCCACCACAATATCACAATAATATTTTCAGGTAGATCATGCATCATAGCATTAAATAAATAATTGCAAATAAACAATTATAAACAGATAACCAAAACAGATAACCAACACAGATAAAAATAAACGACTGAAACACGTAAACAAGCACCAACAAATAATTACAGACAACACAAATTGGCATGTAGCCATCGAATAAACCCCTTAGGTAATCCCCTCTTACCTCTCGAAGATTTCTCGGTTAGTCGAATCACGTTGTCGGAAGTCAAAAACTCAAGTACACCTCGGCTTAAGCTTAACCTTCAACAATGTAATCAAACAATTACTACTCAAACAATTAAAATCCTCCTAATCCCTTATAATAGGTCACGGCCTCTCTTAGGTTTAGTGGCTAAAAATTTCTAGAATTGCCTAAGTCATTGGATTAATGATCCTAATCACTTAAGACAATGGATTAATGACTAACCAACAAAAATTAAGAATCCAATCTTCCTAATCACTCCTAGTTGGTCACGGCCTAGACTAGGTTTAGTGACAAAAATTCCAACTTTGCTTAAGTCTTGGATTAATGATCCAAAATCCTTAAGTCTTTGTAATACTTGTTTAACAACAAAGATTAGAACATAAACTTTTAATTTCACAAAACCCTAATTTCGGCCAAGACATTAGATTAGGGCTAGGAATGTTAGTTTGACATAAGAACCTAGATTCATCATTAATACATGTTCAATAGATGATTAACATGATTACTTTCATCAAAAGAAATTAAGTTCCTACACCTATTTTCTTGCATGGTTCGGCCTAGGCTAGAAACTAGGGAAGGAAAATTTTTTTTGAAACAATATCTTAGATCATGATAGTAGAGATAATAATAAGAACATAGAAAGTGGTTTCACATTTTTAGGATTTTTCTATGATTTACTATGATTTTTCAAAGTTATGAATAACTAAGAGGAATCATATGAAAAAGTATCTAAAACAAGAAATGAAATGAATGAATAAGAGTTTAGAGATGATGAGGAACATGAATCACCTCTTGGAAAGTGAAAATGGGCAAGGAATCACCAAGCTCCTTCACAAATCTAGCTTATGGAGTTTGAGAGAGAAAAGAGAAATGTAGAAGATGGATGAATAGTTTGGAAGAGTGTGGAATGAGCTAGAGCTCTCAAGTTGCCTCTAGAATTTTGTAAAGCAAGCCTCCCACTCATGGGCCTTGCGCCACTTTTGGGCCCAAAAAGCCCAAGCCCAATTATTTTTCACTTAAATCAACTTATGGCAAAATGAAGACATAGGAAATTCAAGACTAGCTAGAATTCCTTCATGGAAATGAATTCTTGGACATGAAATTGAGACTTTTGGGGGCAGCCCTTAATGGGTTTGAATGGCAAGAATTTGGCCGACTTCACTTAGTGTACCAAAGAAATTGGTTTTGGGACCAAAATGCAAATAATAGAAAGTTTAGGGATAAAAATGCAATTATTAAAAATTGCTAACATAATCCTAAGCCACATTAAACCTCTCACATGGATGACCTATTCCTAAGAGAATATAAATTTTGTCCACTTATCGAGTCTCAAAACTCCCGTAATCGGCCCCGTCGTTTACCCGATTGAACATAACGTCCGTAAAACTTATATTATTTCACGTTTTGTGAAATAATTCTAAAATTGCACAATCGTAGGAAATAAAATAAAAACCCTAATTGTTTCGTTCACGAATTAAAATTAGGTCTTCTGATCAGTATAATTATACTGTCAGTGAAATTCGCAGGCCGGGATTCGCCTGACTTTTCAACCTAAATTTTAATCACAACTTTCTACGATCAAGTAGAATAGAGTGATGAACTCCGTTTATTCAAAATAATTTTCTAAAACGTAGATAACTATTTAAACATATTTATATGTATTTTTGTTTTCTGTTATTTAAAACAGTAAAAAGCAGGGTGTTACATTCCCCTCATCACTTTCCCAGAAATAATGAAATATATATGTATGATATCAAACGCTACCTAATTAAGTAGTTATAATTTTGGTGCGAGGGATACATTTTGTGGAATATTGATTTCCAATAAAAGTTTATCTGTTATCCTATATAACATATGTCTGTTCTAAAATTAAGAAATGTCTTCCTATTAGAGTAATATCTCGGTTACATTAGACTATTATGACTTTATATTAATTTGTAGGCTCGTAATATAAGTGTCAAAGGTAAAATGGCCCCCGTCAAGGCATTATTTTAGAAGAAAGCTCTAGATGAATGATGCTTCATAAAATTCAAATTATTGCTTCTATATATCATTATTGATATCAAGTGAATACAGATTTGTTGGATCATTTTTGCTAAGTTTGAAATTTTTTATCACATTGAATGTTGTTATAGGTTATGGGACATGCCATTCTTGCTTCAGTCCTCTGGTATCATGCCAAATCTGTAGATCTAAACAGCAATGTTGCCTTACAATCCTTCTATATTTTTCTCTGGAAGGTAATTACCATATAAACTATTTGTCATACGAAAATCTGATTTCAAGGTTAATATACATTTTGATTAATAATGAACGTTATACAATAAAATGACTATTCAAAAGAAATAGATATCTGATTACTCTTCCTTTTGTCGAGAAATGGTAATGTCTTTTCTGATTTCTAATGACTTCCAATCCACAGCATTGGAGTACATTAGCTACCATGAAATTCATTTTGAAAAGAAATATTTCTATGCATAATTATTATGTCATTTGGAAGGGATATCAACTCAGTTCCTTTGCGACAACCTCCACTTCTTAGGAATTTTTAGGAACGAGCCTTCTCAAGAAAATTAATCTCCACGAAATTTTGGGAGCTACTACCTAAAAGAAATTATTTTGTTGCTCTCAGTATTTAATTTGACCATTAAAATTAAAAGAAAAGCTGGCGTGCTTAGCAATTATTGATCTAATTTTATCTTGTGAAAAATTCAACATTATCCAATGCTAGCGTTAGGCATGCTTAGACATGAATGATTGGCACTTTATCAAGTTTTGTTCATCACATTTTTCTTATTGCAGATTCTTTCGGCAGAGTTCTTACTCATACCTTTGTTTAGATGAGGATGTGGTTGCATTGCTGACCTAAGAAGTGGTGCTGCCTTTGTCACATGCTAATCTTATGCCTGTACTATAATTAGTTTAAATCAATAAATATTAAATAGGATTTGGCTCCTTAAAGTAAGTTTCTCTCTAAAGTGAGAAAATAAGAATATATACACCCTTGATTTGATAAAATACATTGAAATCCGAACTCATTAAATAATTTATGGGTGCATGTAATGTACCCATACTTTCTCACTTTTGAGACAAGATCACTCTAAAGTAACTAAGAGCATCTCCAATGGGATTTGCTTAGGAGTTGCTTAACAATAAAATACTATTTTGATGTGCCATATATGATTTTGGGTTGCTTAAAATTTGAGAGAGTTGCTTATATAAGCAATCATTGCTTATTAGTTGCTTAACATTTGTGTGTGTAAATCTAGGAGAGAGAATATAAAATATTGAAGAGAGAGTGAGAATATTTGTGAGTTAAGCAACTTGTTGATAGAAACTCTCATTGGAGTGTAAATTGATTGAGTTATTTAAAATTGAGGTGACCCACTTAAATAGATAAAGTGGTTGCTTATATGAATAGCATTGGAAATGCTCTAAATCCTATAGTTATGTAGTGAATGAGTTTGGATTTATTACTTTCTGTAATTAGTTTGATGTATTCAATGCTTTCTGAAAATTTGATGATTTTTTTTTTGTTGATAATTCAATGGTATTTATTCAAAATGCCTAGCTGCAGCATCACGGTGCACAAATCTACCCACCTTCTATGAAGGGTTACAAAGTATACACACTATCATTTGCTAATAACTAGACCAGAAAAGTACATCAGAGTCTTTAACAAATACACCCTCAGCCTGAAACAAACTTTCATCCCTCAACATTACACATACCCTGCCACCTTACAAAATCCCCATCAAAAGAACCATGCCTACTATTACATCCAGCATATGCATCCTAAGTACAAGAGTGACTTTAGCAAAAACAACCCATCCTCATACCAGACAACCACCTCTAAAAAATACAAATACCCTACCACCTTACAAAAATCACCACACCCAAATGAAAATCACCTATCAGTGAGCCAACATAATGTATCATTCATTCTCTACATCAGCAGGTACATCATTCCACTACAATTTATAAATTTTCTGTCATCTGCATTGCTTGGCTTCTACAGAGATGTGACACCTTTTCTCCCAAGCTCACAATTTTGCTGTCTCTTGTGATCTTTCATTCTGCAAGGTCCCAAAAATCGAAATATCTTTTCTTCCTTGCTTTTAGCTTCTAGAGCTTCATCTGGAAAGAATCTATTTCAACAATCTCCAGGCCTCATTAATATAGCTGTGTCTCCCCTGTATCACAACACCAAAAACAGAAATCAAAGTAAACAATATATATTAAATCAAGACAATATACACCTCCTATGTCCACATGGACCAAATTCCTCCCATCTGAGCACCTTCTTTTGCAAAGGAATCTGCAATTTGATTTGCTTCCCTGTTCCTGTGAGTAAAGACAACATTCTTTAGGATTAACAAAATGTTCTACAGTTTATTACAATAAAAGCGTAGGTTCCAAGGACAATCCTCTTCCTTATTAACCCTAGCAATGCCATTTTTTGAGTCAAATTCTATGATGATCACCCTATTCTTTATCCACTCTTGTTGTAAAGACATTTCAAGTGCATATATAGCCAAGAATTCTGCTTCATTAGAGTCTTTTATACCAACTGAAACAGCAAAAAGAGCTTTAATTTCTCCTTGGTCATTCCTAAGAATCCCTCCAATACCTGCTGGCCCCGGTTTCCCTCTAAAGGACCCATCAACATTCCATTTTAAAGTTTCCAGCGGTGGTGGATTCCATATAATGTGTAACACCCCCCTTGGGCATTACTTTGTAACACGTGCGGAAATAAATTAAAAAAAAAATTTGCTGGTTGCTTTAGGAAACTGATTTATTTTGATGTCAAAAAAATATCTAGGTGTAAAACAATTTCTTTCTGAATACTTCAAACATACTTGCACATTGTAACACCCCGATTTTTTACTGCTTTCTAATATCGGTAATAAATATATGAAATGATTATATTTTTATCCGAGACTTAGAAAATGATTTTGGGTAAACCAACATCATTTCCATGTTATGCTTAATATTATAAGCTTATGATAAAATTTTGGGTTGAAAATTCAGACGGAGCCCGGTCTGCGTTTTCACTGACAGTAAAAGTTTACTTCTCAGATGACCTAATTTTAAGTCGTGAACGAAATGAAAAATATTTTTATCATATTTGCTTCAATATTGGAAGTTTTGAAAATTTTGGCAAAAAAATTAAAATATTATATTTGCTGCGGGGGTATACGTCGAGATATCTCTAGGAAATTCACGTTAGATGAACTAAAAGGGTCTGTAACGGAGCTCAGATGACTGATGTGACTGATGTGACTAGCTTTAATGACAGTCCTATCCGCATCATAATGGCCATAATGGCGCATTTATGACAAACGGATATTTTTGCTTGGAATTGACCATTTTGCCCTTAGTTAGTCATGGAAATTGCAAAATTGCCATTGCAATTTTGGACCATTTTCTCCCTCCATTCACGGCTCACCCTTCTTTTAGCCATACTTAGGCAAATTCTCATTCCATTACATGCTTTCCTTTGCTCCAAAGTTCATACTTTTCCTTAGAACTCATAAGAACATCAAGGGATTTTTGTGAAGAACATCATCCAAACCATCAAGTTCATAGATCAACAAGAGGTAATCTCTCTTAATCTCATCATCTTAAGCCTTTCTCTTTACAACTTTTATGGATTTAAGCTTATGTTCATCGTGTTCTTGAGTTTCTTCAAAGTTCATGAAGCAAACTTCAAAAATCCATAACTTATTCTAGAAAAATCCTTTTGACATGAAACCAATTGCTATGATCTCATAATCATCTCTATTTTCATCATCTAGAAGCATATGATCATGAGAAATTTATTTACCCATTTTCTGAGCAAAACCGAAACCCCTCTTAAAGTGGGTGTTCTTGAATTTTTTTCAACTTCAAGCTTTGATTCATGATTTAATCCTTTAGTACCTTGATGGCTCTTGTATGTGAGTGATTTGAAAACCAAGAATCTAATCCAAGCTTAGTTTTGTTCAAAGGGGCCGAAATCCTATTTTTATTGTTGAAGGAATTTTGATTCCAAAGTTGTCTTAAAACCTCTTGATTCCAACTTTAGGTTTTGTAAGTTGATTGAATCCAAGAGTTGAACAAAATTTCACAATCTTAGCCTATGATCTTGAGTGAAAACCGAAACTTAGTTCTTGAAAACTAGATGAGTTTGATTTCATGTTCTTAGTTTATGATCTTGGTTTAAGTTCTTAATCATGCTTAAGATACTTAAGGATTATAAATCCCTAAGTTGGAAAAATTTAAAGTTTCCTAATCTAATTTTTTGAAGAGGCCGAAACCTACTCTTCATGAATTAGATGTGTTGTTGTGTGATTTGATTTATTTTGGTTGCAATTCGTTTGAAGGAATCGATCGAGTTCGTTTAGTATAAGTCGCCAAAGACGAATCGGATCAAAATCGGGCGATTACTTGAAACCGTTGATTCAACTCTTGAGGTAAGGGGAGTAAGCCTGAGGAGTATAAGATAACCACATGCTTAATTGTTAGAGTCATCTGTATGATCGTAGTAATTTACTGTGTTTTAAATTATCTGCTGTTAATGTTTTAATTGACTGTCTGCTGATTATCTGATTATCTGTTTGCTTGAGTAATTGAGCTATATGAGCTATATGATATGTGAATATATCTGATTATATTTGATTATATTATAATTGTGATGCATGTCATGAATTGATATCTGTCATGCTATTATGTGATAAAAACATTATTTGCTATTGACTGTCAGACTGTGAAACCTGACATTGGTCAGTGTTTAAAATTAAATTGAGGATAAAAGCTTAATAAGCTTGATTAATTAATTAGAATTATTAATTTGTGTAATTTTGAGAAAAAGTGGAAAAATATTATTTTAATAATATTTTTGGGGAAAATACGTCAATAAAGTGACAGTAAGGGCGAAACTGTGAAATTTTTCACAGGCTCTAGTTCTTCCAAAATAAATTCAATTTTATTATAAAATTTTATTTAAAGTGATTAAGTTCCGAAAATAACGTATTTTAGCTGTCAGAACAATTACGCGAAGCAGAATAGTTATTTACACTATTAAAAGATTTTTATGAAAAATTTTTGAGAAAAAGATTTATATTTTGGAATTATTAATTTTATTTAATTGAGATTTTAAAAGTTGATGTTTCTTGAGAACAAAGTTTAGAAATAAATAATTTTAAATAGAAAAGAAGTGATTTACGGTTTTACGTTTTTCACGTTTTATCAACGTTTTTACAGAAAAGAATTTTTGTAAAGAGTTTTATCCAGTGAAAATGATTCCGTTAAACTTGGATAAGTTTTCGGAGATTTGGTTTCGTATTTGTTTTTCACTGAGCGAACTATTTTATAAAGGATAAACGAACCTAGAAACCAAGACGTCGGGGTTCTAGTGTTCTGTGGACACGTAGATCTGGGATCTGTGTCATTGGACTGAGGGTCCTGCAATGATTTTTGTGGACTGTGTGTCCTAATTTGATGTGGAAAATGTGAGTTCCATATCCGCGAGCCTAAGACTGGTGCATCAGTTTAGGGCTTTGCGATTGAGCACTCGGACTGTGTGTCCTGTGTTGAGTTTAAAACATTTGGACTGTGTGTCCTGTGTTTGTTTGCAGTAAAAGTCTTAATAAGAAATTAAGCATGGTCGTTAGCATTATGCTTCGACAAGGAAAGATTATTACGACAAAGAATACAAACGAGAATAAAAGTTTCTCTCATGCATTTTTGGCAGACGTGCCATGTGATGTGATCATTGAGTCCTGAGTGGATCAATGTATCTGGTATGGACTATGGTTCCATATGACACATTGGGTTTCTGTGTGAACCAATGTATTTTGCTGGACTGTGTGTCCAATTTTATGCGATAACTATTGATGTTCTGAGTGATGCAATAGGTTATTCGCAGTGACTATTGGGACTCTGTGTGAGCCAATAAGTTACATATTTGAACCATAACCTTGGACGTTGGAGATGTTGCCAATGTGTTATGTGTTCTTTTCTTGGGCATTGGTTTATTTCGTTTTTACAATGTGCCATGTGCGAGCTTGATCTGCTCAAAACGAAACAGAAAGTTGTGGGATCTCATGAGATTAGGTATCAAAATAGAGCCGAGATATTGAAGTGTCATGCATTTTTATAAAATGACGATGACTGTCGGATATGATATCCTTTGAATTATTCTACTGTATAGATAATTCTGTATACTGTCATTTTATGGTATGTGCTGTTTTGTGTGTCGTGCATGGGGTTGTCTTTGTAAAACTCATATATTGGTAACTCACCCTTGCATATCTGTTTTGTTGTTTCTTTTCTACGTATGTGGAATCTATGTATATACGTTCAGATGGACCCGAATGCGGTAGACCTGAATTATTCGGGGGTCCGATCCCTCACGTTTGATAATACTGATCGGGGGAACGCCTGGGTGATCAACCCAGGAGCTCGGAGTGCCACATACACAGGTCCGATGCGGACACTTCGAGGGACAGTAGCTGATGGACCCCAACAACTGATACACACGAGGGAGACAATAGAAGTTTCACTGCCTCCTATATGGATGATTCTACAGCACTTGGTACGTCACGGGGATCTGGAGCATCAGCCGCCTCCTTATGTTCAGCCACTACAGCAGGTTGCCCCGGAGTCTCCTCCAGGGCCTATAGTCCTGATACCAGAGGATGCGCCACAGGAGATGGAGGAGGATCCCGAGGAGGATCCGATAGCTGATCCGGACAATGTACCGGAGGATGATGGAGTTCTCCCAGATGTCGGGTTGGGAGATGATGCATCCCCTCCTGATACACCTCCTGGAGGTGGGGGAGTTTACACAGGACTCTCTAATGGGTTCCTGTAGGGGATGACCAGCTGTAGGGTGTAGTCTGTTAGGTAGGTGGGACTTTTAGATAGTCTGACTATTTGGCTACTGAGAGCCAATCTTTTTGAGTAGTGTTTGTTTTTCAGACTCCCACTATGACATAGTTATGTCGTTTTCAGTTATTGTGATATAGGTGTGATAGTAGATGGTGACCTGGTAAGATAAAGGTCTTGTATAAAACTTTGAAGCATATGTATGATATATAGAGTTGTATATTATGTTACTGGGTGTGAGTTGTATGTACAGTAAAGAAAAAGAAAAAAAAAATTTATTACCTTTTTGACAAGGATAAGTAAGTAGTAAACTTATTTCTTTTTTTCCGAAGCAAACCAGCAAATTTATATTTTTATCAAAGTGGAGTTTTATAACACGTTATGTAAATGTGATCCCTTGGGAATGGGGTGTCACATTAGTGGTATCAGAGCTGGTCGAGTCTTTCGGGAAATCTTTGGGAATAGGTCTGTTGTGTTGATGTTGTGTGACCTCTGAAAAGAGATTGTTTGAATTACTTCTTAGAAGTAATGTGTGATAGTTAGTGAATTCAAGTTTCATTTTTTGGTTGCCATTTAACTGATTGTGTCTTGTAGGTCAGTTATGGAACCAGAAGGTGTACTTGGACATCGTCGTGGTCGTGGTCGTGGGAGTGGACGTGGACGCGGCCGTGGAAGAGGTCGTAGAGGTGGTCGTGTTGATGGTCGAGGACAATTTGAAGAGAACTATGAGGAATATTATGAGGGAAATGGAGGTATGGATTTTGCTGCTCAAGCAATGGCGGATGCTGCGGCTGCTATTGCACAGCAAACCGCTACAATGACTGCTCAGAATTTACAAGAACAGCTTCGAGCTGAATAGGCTGCTGAGGGTAGGGGTCTTACTGCTTTTAGACGCCAGAATCCTCCACAATTTCATGGAGACGTGGATCCTATAAAGGCTGACTTATGGATTCAGGAAGTAGAGAAGATTTTTGAACTGATCAACAGCCCAGAAGGAGTGAGGGTACCTTATGCTACTCACTTGCTGCTAGGAGATGCTGAGTATTGGTGGAGAGGCACGAAGCAATTGCTGGAAACAGAAAATCAAGTGATTACTTGGGTGATTTTTAAGAACATGTTTCTGAACAAGTACTTTCCACAGAGTGCTAGAGCAGAGAAGGAGCAAGAATTTCTACGTTTGTACCAGAAGGATTTATCAGTAGGAGAATACGCGGCTAAGTTCGAGTCACTTGCCAAGTATTTTCGTTTCTTTCAGAACAACCCGGATGAAGAGTGGAAGTGCGAACGTTTTGAAGCAGGACTGCGATTCGAGATTAAAGAGTCTGTGTTACCATTGGAGATCAGGAATTTCCAAGCTTTGGTTGAGAAATGTAGGAAAATAGAACAGATGAGGAGAGGAAGAGATAACAGAGGAAACATAGGAGGACCAGTTAAATCCAAGGGTCAATATCAAAACCAGAAGGGGAAACAAGTTCAGAACAAACCTTATAACCGACCAGGGAACAATCGGAATCAGCAATCGTATCATCCTGTAGCTAGTGCATCAGGTGCTGGAGGCCAGAGGAATCAAAATCATGACTCACTCAGGAAGTGTTACAAGTGCGGGGATCCAAATCATATGGCGAACAATTGTCCAGTTAGAGGACCCAAGTGCTTCAACTGTGGACAGATAGGACAGATAGCTAGAGACTGTGGTAGGCTAAGGACTGCGCCAATTGTTAATACTGTGAAGACCAATAAGCCGATAGCTAAGGGAAGAGTTTACACCATGAGTGGTGCTGAGGCTTCTGAATCTGACGATCTCATACAAGGTAGTTGCGACATAGCTGGTAATCTCTTAACTGTACTTTTTGATTCGGGTGCAACGCATTCTTTTATTGCGATGGATTCTGTGAGACATTTGAAATTACCCGTTTCTTCTTTATCCTATGACTTGATTGTTTCAACTCCAACTGCTGAACCAGTTACCGTCAATTCTATATGTCTGAACTGTCCTATTATCATTCAGGATAGACATTTTCTTGTTAATCTGATATGCCTGCCTCTAATACAGTTAGATGTAATTCTAGGCATGGATTGGTTGTCTTCCAACCATATTCTGTTAGATTGTGCTCGTAAGACTTTAATTTTTCCTAATCCTGAGATTTATGGATTTATATCTGCCAACCAAGCAAGAACTTTTTCGAAAGAAAGAGATCAGGGATACTTGTTTTTAACTAACTTAGAAATCGAGAGGGAGATTGATCTGAGTACAATGCCTGTAGTGAGGGAATTTCCGGATGTTTTTTCCTGATGATGTTCCCGGTTTGCCGCCTGCCCGAGAGATAGAATTCTCCATCGACTTAGTACCAGGAGCTGGACCAATTTCAATTGCTCCATACCGAATGGCACCTACAGAGCTAGTTGAATTGAAAGCTCAACTGGAGGACCTTTTGTCAAAACAGTTCATTCGACGAAGTGTTTCTCCGTGGGGAGCACCAGTTCTTCTAGTGAGAAAGAAAGACGGAGGTTCGAGACTTTGCGTGGATTTTCGACAACTTCACAAAGTGACGATTAAGAATAAGTATCCTTTACCACGTATCGATGATCTGATGGATCAACTGCGAGGAGCTATTGTGTTCTCAAAGATTGACTTGAGGACGGGTTATCATCAAATTAGGGTAAAAACAGAAGATATTCCAAAGACTGCGTTCAGAACTCGTTATGGACATTATGAATATCTCGTAATGCCGTTTGGAGTGATGAATGCACCTGCTATCTTCATGGACTATATGAATCGGATTTTTCGTCCGTTTCTTGATAAGTTCGTTGTTGTGTTCATTGATGATATTCTTATTTACTCTAAGATTAATGAAGAACATGAAGAACACTTACGGCAAGTTTTACAAATTCTGCGTGAGAAAGTTTTGTACGCAAAACTATCTAAGTGCGAATTTTGGCTTGAAGAAGCGAAATTTTTGGGACATGTGATTACTGAAGAGGGAATTGCTGTCGACCGTGCAAAAGTGGAAGCAGTGCTTTCTTGGGAAAGGCCAAAGACAGTAACGGAGATCAGAAGTTTTGTTGGTCTAGCTGGTTACTATAGAAGATTTATTGAAGGATTTTCCAAGATAGTTGCGCCGTTAACGTTGCTTACGAGGAAAGATCAACCTTTTGTGTGGACGGACAAGTGTGAAGGGAGTTTCCAAAAGATTAAAGAACAGTTGACAACCTCACCAGTATTAATACTACCTGAACCGAATGAACCTTATGAGGTATATTGTGATGCCTCGCATCAAGGTTTAGGTTGTGTGTTAATGCAACATCGGAAGGTCGTAGCTTACGCGTCACGGCAGTTAAAGAATCATGAAAGAAATTATCTGACGCATGATCTGGAGTTAGCTGCGGTGGTTTTTGCACTAAAGATATGGCGACATTATTTGTACAGGGCAAGATTTGACGTCT
Organism: Echinosophora koreensis; assembly: GCA_035048595.1. Taxonomy (NCBI): domain Eukaryota; kingdom Viridiplantae; phylum Streptophyta; class Magnoliopsida; order Fabales; family Fabaceae; genus Echinosophora; species Echinosophora koreensis. The sequence continues at coordinate 8,315,320 of JAPCYP010000004.1, forward strand.
TTAGTGATCACAAAAGTTTAAAGTATCTGTTTGATCAGAAGGAACTCAACATGAGACAGAGACGTTGGATAGAATTTTTGAAAGATTATGAGTTCAAGTTACAATATCATCCTGGAAAGGCGAACGTTGTAGCCGATGCACTTAGCAGGAAAACCATTCATATCTCAGCTATGATGGTAAGGGAATTTGAGTTGATAGAGGAATTCCGTGATCTTAATTTGGTTATGGAATTATGTAAAGACAAGATCAGTGTGGGAATGATCAAGATCTCTAGTGGATTACTGGAAGAGATCCGAGAACAACAAATTCGGGATACATTTCTTCAAGAAAAGAAGGATTTAATGAAACAAGGAAAAGTTGCAGAGTTCAGTTTGGGGTCAGACCAAATCTTGAGATGCAATGGACGAGTATGCATACCTGATAATCCGGAGATGAAGCAGATGATTTTGGACGAATCACACAAGAGTAAGCTAAGTATTCATCCTGGATCAAAGAAGATGTATCAAGATCTGAAACAACGATTTTGGTGGCCAGGAATGAAAAGGCAAGTAGCAAAGTATGTTGCATCATGTCTGACTTGTCAGAAAGCGAAAGTAGAACATCAAAGACCTGGAGGTATGCTTACATCATTGGATATACCAGAATGGAAATGGGAAAGCATATCTATGGATTTTGTGGTAAGTTTACCGCGAACTTCCAAGGGTTTTGATTCTATTTGGGTGATTGTTGACAGGCTAACGAAATCAGCACATTTCTTACCTGTTAAGATCAATTATACTGTAGAAAAGCTGACTGATGTTTATATCAAAGAAGTGATTATAATGCACGGAGTACCGTCAAGTATCGTGTCAGATCGAGATCCAAAGTTTACTTCACGTTTCTGGGGAAGCTTACATCAAGCTCTAGGACCAAGTTGTGGTTAAGTTCAGCATATCATCCTCAAACCGATGGACAGACAGAGAGGACGATTCAATCGTTAGAAGATTTGCTGAGAGCATGTGTTTTGGACCATCGTGGAAGTTGGGATGATTTGTTGCCACTCATTGGGTTCACGTATAACAATAGTTTCCATTCAAGCATAGGAATGGCTCCTTATGAGGCTTTGTATGGACGAAGGTGTCAGACGCCTTTGTGTTGGCACCAAGATGGAGAAAGCATGATTTTAGATCCTGAAATCGTGCAGCAGACGACGGAAAAGGTTAAACAAATCCGAGAAAGAATGAAGACATCACAAAGTAGGCAGAAGAGTTATGTGGATCAAAGGAGACGACCTCTCGAATTTCAAGATGGTGAACATGTATTTCTGAGAGTCACACCAACGACTGGGGTAGGTAGGGTTATAAAGTCCAGAAAACTCACTCCTAAATTCATTGGACCTTACCAAATTCTTCGACGTATTGGTCCAGTAGCCTATCAAATTTCTTTGCCGCCTTTTCTTTCAAACATTCATGATGTGTTCCATGTCTCACAATTAAGGAAGTATATTCCTGATCCATCTCACGTAATTGAACCTGATGAAGTACAATTAAAAGAAAACTTATCTTATGAGACTTTGCCTGTACGAATCGAAGATAAGTTGATTAAGCAGCTCAGGGGTAAACAAATTTCCTTAGTCAAGGTCATTTGGGATGAAGTGACTGGAGAAGCAACATGGGAAGCTGAGGACAAGATGAGATTACAATATCCTGAACTTTTTACAGGTGCGTAATTTCGAGGACGAAATTTTTTTTTAGTGGGGTAGTAATGTAACACCCCGATTTTTTACTGCTTTCTAATATCGGTAATAAATATATGAATGATTATATTTTTATCCGAGACTTAGAAAATGATTTTGGGTAAACCAACGTCATTTCCATGTTATGCTTAATATTATAAGCTTACGATAAAATTTTGGGTTGAAAATTCAGACGAAGCCCGGTCTGCGTTTTCACTGACAGTAAAAGTTTACTGCTCAGATGACCTAATTTTAAGTCGTGAACGAAATGAAAAATATTTTTATCATATTTTCTTCAATATTGAAAGTTTTGAAAATTTTGGCAAAAAAATTAAAATATTATATTTGCTGCGGGCGTATACTTCAAGATATCTCTAGGAAATTCACGTCAGATGAACTAAAAGGGTCTGCAACGGAGCTCAGAAGACTGATGTGACTGATGTGACTATCATTAATGACAATCCTATCCGCATCATAATGGCCATAATGGCGCATTTATGACAAACGGATATTTTTGCTTAGAATTGACCATTTTGCCCTTAGTTGGTCATGGAAATTGCAAAATTGCCATTGCAATTTTGGACCATTGGGTCCCTCCATTCACGGCTCACCCTTCTTTTAGCCATACTTAGGCAAATTCTCATTCCATTACATGTTTTCCTTTGCTCCAAAGTTCATACTTTTCCTTAGAACTCATAAGAACATCAAGGGATTTTTGTGAAGAACATCATCCAAACCATCAAGTTCATAGATCAACAAGAGGTAATCTCTCTTAATCTCATCATCTTAAGCCTTTCTCTTTACAACTTTTATGGATTTAAGCTTATGTTCATCATGTTCTTGAGTTTCTTCAAAGTTCATGAAGCAAACTTCAAAAATCCATAACTTATTCTAGAAAAATCCTTTTGACATGAAACCAATTGCTATGATCTCATAATCATCTCTATTTTCATCATCTAGAATCATATGATCATGAGAAATTTATTTACCCATTTTCTGAGCAAAACCGAAACCCCTCTTAAAGTGGGTGTTCTTGAATTTTTTTCAACTTCAAGCTTTGATTCATGATTTAATCCTTTAGTACCTTGATGGCTCTTGTATGTGAGTGATTTGAAAACCAAGAATCTAATCCAAGCTTAGTTTTGTTCAAAGAGGCCGAAATCCTATTTTTGTTGTTGAAGGAATTTTGATTCCAAAGTTGTCTTAAAACCTCTTGAATCCAACTTTAGGTTTTGTAAGTTGATTGAATCCAAGAGTTGAACAAAATTTCACAATCTTAGCCTATGATCTTGAGTGAAAACCGAAACTTAGTTCTTGAAAACTAGATGAGTTTGATTTCATGTTCTTAGTTTATGATCTTGGTTTAAGTTCTTAATCATGCTTAAGATACTTACGGATTATAAATCCCTAAGTTGGAAAAATTTAAAGTTTCCTAATCTAATTTTTTTGAAGAGGCCGAAACCTACTCTTCATGAATTAGATGTGTTGTTGTTTGATTTGATTTATTTTGGTTGCAATTCGTTTGAAGGAATCGATCGAGTTCGTTTAGTATAAGTCGCCAAAGACGAATCGGATCAAAATCGGGCGATTACTTGAAACCGTTGATTCAACTCTTGAGGTAAGGGGAGTAAGCCTGAGGAGTATAAGATAACCACATGCTTAATTGTTAGAGTCATCTGTATGATCGTAGTAATTTACTGTGTTTTAAATTATCTGCTGTTAATGTTTTAATTGACTGTCTGCTGATTATCTGATTATCTGTTTACTTGAGTAATTGAGCTATATGAGCTATATGATATGTGAATATATCTGATTATATTTGATTATATTATAATTGTGATGCATGTCATGAATTGATATCTGTCATGCTATTCTGTGATAAAAACATTAATTGCTATTGACTGTTAGACTGTGAAACCAGACATTGGTCAGTGTTTAAAATTAAATTGAAGATAAAAGCTTAATAAGCTTGATTAATTAATCAGAATTATTAATTTGTGTAATTTTGAGAAAAAGTGGAAAAATATTATTTTAATAATATTTTTGGGGAAAATACGTCAATAAAGTGACAGTAAGGGCGAAACTGTGAAATTTTTCACAGGCTCTAGTTCTTCCAAAATAAATTCAATTTTATTATAAAATGTTATTTAAAGTGATTAAGTTCCGAAAATAACGTATTTTAGCTGTCAGAATAATTACGCGAAGCAGAACAGTTATTTACACTATTAAAAGATTTTTATGGAAAATTTTTTAGAAAAAGATTTATATTTTGGAATTATTAATTTTATTTAATTGAGATTTTAAAAGTTGATGTTTCTTGAGAACAAAGTTTAGAAATAAATAATTTTAAATAGAAAAGAAGTGATTTACGGTTTTACGTTTTTCACGTTTTATAAACGTTTTTACAGAAAAGAATTTTTGTAAAGAGTTTTATCCAGTGAAAATGATTCCGTTAAACTTGGATAAGTTTTCGGAGATTTGGTTTCGTATTTGTTTTTCACTGAGCGAACTATTTTATAAAGGATAAACGAACCTAGAAACCGAGACGTCGGGGTTCTAGTGTTCTGTGGACACGTAGATCTGGGATCTGTGTCATTGGACTGAGGGTCCTGCAATGATTTTTGTGGACTGTGTGTCCTAATTTGATGTGGAAAATGTGAGTTCCATATCCGCGAGCCTAATACTGGTACATCAGTTTAGGGCTTTGCGATTGAGCACTCGGACTGTGTGTCCTGTGTTGAGTTTAAAACATTTGGACTGTGTGTCCTGTGTTTGTTTGCAGTAAAAGTCTTAATAAGAAATTAAGCATGGTCATTAGCTTTATGCTTCGACAAGGAAAGATTATTACGACAAAGAATACAAACGAGAATAAAAGTTTCTCTCATGCATTTTTGGCAGACGTGCCATGTGATGTGATCATTGAGTCCTGAGTGGATCAATGTATCTGGTATGGACTATGGTTCCATATGACACATTGGGTTTCTGTGTGAACCAATGTATTTTGCTGGACTGTGTGTCCAATTTTATGCGATAACTATTGATGTTTTGAGTGATGCAATAGGTTATTCGCAGTGACTATTGGGACTTTGTGTGAGCCAATAAGTTACATATTTGAACCATAACCTTGGACGTTGGAGATGTTGCCAATGTGTTATGTGTTCTTTTCTTGGGCATTGGTTTGTTTCGTTTTTACAATGTGCCATGTGCGAGCTTGATCTGCTCAAAACGAAATAGAAAGTTGTGGGATCTCATGAGATTAGGTATCAAAATAGAGCCGAGATATTGAAGTGTCATGCATTTTTATAAAATGACGATGACTGTCGGATATGATATCCTTTGAATTATTCTACTGTATAGATAATTCTGTATACTGTCATTTTATGGTATGTGCTGTTTTGTGTGTCGTGCATGGGGTTGTCTTTGTAAAACTCATATATTGGTAACTCACCCTTGCATATCTGTTTTGTTGTTTCTTTTCTACGTATGTGGAATCTATGTATATACGTTCAGATGGACCGAATGCGGTAGACCTGAATTATTCGGGGGTCCGATCCCTCACGTTTGATAATGCTGATCGGGGGAACGCCTGGGTGATCAACCCAGGAGCTCGGAGTGCCACATACACAGGTCCGATGCGGACACTTCGAGGGACAGTAGCTGATGGACCCCAACAACTGATACACACGAGGGAGACAATAGAAGTTTCACTGCCTCCTATATGGATGATTCTACAGCACTTGGTACGTCACGGGGATCTGGAGCATCAGCCGCCTCCTTATGTTCAGCCACTACAGCAGGTTGCCCCGGAGTCTCCTCCAGGGCCTATAGTCCTGATACCAGAGGATGCGCCACAGGAGATGGAGGAGGATCCCGAGGAGGATCCGATAGCTGATCCGGACAATGTACCGGAGGATGATGGAGTTCTCCCAGATGTCGGGTTGGGAGATGATGCATCCCCTCCTGATACACCTCCTGGAGGTGGGGGAGTTTACACAGGACTCTCTAATGGGTTCCTGTAGGTGATGACCAGCTGTAGGGTGTAGTTTGTTAGGTAGGTGGGACTTTTAGATAGTCTGACTATTTGGCTACTGAGAGCCAATCCTTTTGAGTAGTGTTTGTTTTTCAGACTCCCACTATGACATAGTTATGTCGTTTTCAGTTATTGTGATATAGGTGTGATAGTAGATGGTGACCTGGTAAGATAAAGGTCTTGTATAAAACTTTGAAGCATATGTATGATATATAGAGTTGTATATTATGTTACTGGGTGTGAGTTGTATGTACAGTAAAGAAAAAGAAAAAAAAAATTATCACCTTTTTGACAAGGATAAGTAAGTAGTAAACTTATTTCTTTTTTTCCGAAGCAAACCAGCAAATTTATATTTTTATCAAAGTGGAGTTTTATAACACGTTACGTAAATGTGATCCCTTGGGAATGGGGTGTCGCACACATCACAATAGTAAAAACCATATTATTCACAACAGAATCTCAAACCATATAAAGGTACAATAACAAAGCCAGAAGCACAAGTATATGCAAGGGTGAGTTCCAATATATGGATTTTAAAACGATAACCATATGCACGACACACAAATAACATTTAACATGTATATTCAACAATAAACAATTTATTTATCAAAGGGTTTCATACCCGACAATCTTCGTTGTTTTAAAAACCATGACACTTCAATATTCATCAACTAACTTTTGTACCTAATCTTCGGAGCTTCAAATACCAAATAAATGAGCTGATCAGGCTCTCGTTGCCAAATAAGGCAGAATTGAATCGTTGAAAAATAAGGCAGAATTTAAATTATTTGGCCCGTCAAGGTTCCGAGTTCCAACTATTTAAGTAACTCGGTAGGATACGAGCTCCAACCATCATTGTACGTAGTTCACAAGAACATCCAACGATAATCGTACTTAATATAGCCCGGCCTTTCCTAGACCCCCGTTCATTTCACCCAAAGGCAAAATATATCCGATAACATGGATACCTACCAAGGTACCATAAAACCTTTAGGCACGTCTGCCAACAAAATGTAAAATGCATGTAAAGCATTTGGTTCAAGTCATTTTTCTTTGTGTTCATTCTTTTCTTGTCGAGGCTCAAAGGCTCACGACCAATCCAATGTTTAAACATTTAAGTTTAATCCATCATTCCAATAAAACAAACTCCAAGTCAAAATGTGCAAATCACGAAATCTAGACCAATGCACCCGATTTAGATTCATAGATTTTGGCACACAAAAATCAATACAGATTTTTTTATAGGACATCTAGTCCATAACTTCACCTTTTGGACCCCTGGTCCATACAATAGAACACTAAACCCGACGTCTCGGCAACTAGGTTCGTCTTTCAATTTAAAAACATTTTCGTTCTGTGAAACACAAATCCAAAACAAAACTCCACAACTTATCTAAGTTGTTGGAAATAACACCATTGTATAAAAATACTTTACAGAAAATTCTGTTACGTTGGAAATTCATTCATAAAATCATCAAATCACTTGAAACTCGTTTTCGTCTAAAAATTTTTATTTGAAACTTTAGTTCAAACAAAACATCGTTTGAGACTAATTTGCTGTTAAAACAAATACTGTTGTTTTCGAAAATGCTTTCCATAAATATTTTCGGAATGGTTTGTCGCTTGACGTTTTCAAACGTTTTAAGTCAAAATATGACTGTTCTAGTAATATAATTTTCCCAACACTATAATAAAATTATTTTTGAAACTTATTTTTTTATAATAACATTTTCTAATATTTAGAAATTTCTTACATAAAAACCAGTAGTACTAAAATATTTTCACGGTTACGTCCTTACTGTAACTTATAAAACACTCTTACACCGTTAAATCATTAAAATAATCACTTTTTCATTTATTCCTCATTTCTAACCAATCAAATACTTAAGTAGTATTATATTACTATTTCTCATCTATTAAAACTCATTATTCTGTAAAAAGCTTTTAACCTCGTTATTAATTGAGCACTGACCATTATCAGGCTTTTCAATCCACAATCAACATCAATAACAGTCTCAAGCCAATAATATAGCAAATCGCAATTAATGACATACAACAAAATATAATAACAATTAAGTGCAGATAAATAAATAATTTAAAAGCAGTTATTTATAACTACGTAAAATAACACATGCACCCAAATAAATCATACAGACCACAAACAAATTACATACAGCTATTGGAAAAATCCCTCAGGTACTCCCCTTACCTCTTGAAGATTTTTCCTTCTGAATTTAAGTTTCGTCAAACGTCCGATCTCCACAGAACACGTACGCGATTCACACAAAAATCACCCTTCAACAAACCACAATCAAAATCATCAATCAAACAACTAAATACACTTATTCCTACTTGAAGGTTTCGGCCATGACTAGCTACATTAGCTAGAGATCTCAAAATTTAACAAACTCTTGGATCAATGATCCTTAAGTATAAGAGTTACATAATAAATTGTCACTTGACAAAGATTGGATCAAAAACTCCTCTAACTCAAATAATTAGGGTTTTGGCCATCATGGTTAAAATAGGCTGGAGTTTGATTTGGTTTCTAATCTCTTGGGATCAAAAATCATAAGTCAAGAACTTGAAGAAAATCCATCTAACTCACATGAGTTAGGTTTCGGCCTTGACATAAAAATTGGCCTAGACATTGATTTGATTTTTCAATCTTTTGGATTCAATAACACTAGGTATTAAAGTGATGATTTCAAGTATGACATGACAAAAATTGAAACAAGACTTCTTTTACATTAAACCTATAGTTTCGGCCTCACTCCTTAAATTAAGCTAGGGATTTTCAAAATCATCAAACTCTTGGATTTAACTATAAAAGGTATTCACTAAATCAAAACAAGTTCATACTTGACAAGTTGAATCAAAACATCTTTTGTTTTACGATACATAAATTCAGCCAAGCTTGAAAAACAAAGGTAGAAATTTGGTTTGATTTCATGCTTCTAGATTCAACAACTATGAGTATTGTAAAGACTAAATCAAGTGTTACTTCACAAAAATTGAAGCAAAATCCATAACCTTCCTATTGACATAGGTTCGGCCAGGTTTAGAAACATAGGGTAGAAATTTTTGTTTGATTCATCCTCTTGGATAATGAAAATAGAGATGATTACAAGATCATATAAATTGGTTTCATGATCATTGGATTTTTCTACAATTTTATAGAGATTTTCAAACTTCTAGATCTAAGAATAGAAAAAGATTAATAAGGCATTGAATCATGAAAATATTTGAAGAACATGGAGATGATTGAGTGAGAGAAGCATGGTATACCTCTTGGAATTGAAAAATGAGCAAGGAATCAAGTACTTTCTTCACAAATCAAAGCTATGGAACGTAAGAGTTTTTAAGAAAAATGGAACAAAGTTAAGGAAGAAGATGATGCTTGCCTTAAATAGAAGTGAGATGGGCTCTCAAATGGAGGGGTTGGGCCGTGGGATTAGGGGGGTAAATGGGTCCAAAGCATAAATTTTTAGGGACAAAGTTGTAATCTTACACAATGGCAATTTTGTGATTAAATGACAACTTAAGGACAAAATGGTAATTTCCAAAAAAACCATCATGACAAACATGTGGTGAGGATTGATTCAAGATGTGGCTGATTTGTGTCCACAAATTGTTGGGACAAACTTGGCATTTTAATGAAAGTTCAAGGGTAAAATAGTCTTTACACTATTTTGAAGAAATATCTAGATTTTTGTTAAATGTAATCATGACATTGGTGAGTCACCCCCTATGAGTCATCATGGATGACTCATTGTCTTCATCCATCTGGTGTCGAATTTTGTCTCTGCACGTCCGTTCTCGACTCCGTCGATTACCCGATTTAGGTTTTATGCCCGAAATAACTTATTTATTTTGAAAATTTTCAAAATAACCTATATTGTTGGGAATGAGATATAAAATCTATTCATTTCGTTCTCGGGGTCAAAATTAGGTTTTCTGATCAGTAAAATCTTACTGTCAGTGAAAACGCAGACCGGGTTCCGTCTGAATTTTCAACCAAAAATTTAACCATAAACTTATAAAAATAAGTATAATACGAATATGAATTTGGTTTTCCCAAAATATTTTTCTAAGTTTTAGATAAAAATATAAATGTTTCTTTATATTTATACCGATCTTAGAAAACAGAAAAATCAGGGTGTTACATAATGGCTGCCCTATCTTCTTTTTTCTTTCTCCATAGCACAACACAGTCTAATTTATGTGCTATCTCCCGTGGATTAAAGGGACATTTTGGTTCCCATCCCTTGAGCCAAAACCCAAGTCTCATTTTAATTAAGTAAGATTCTCCCAATCAATTGTCGATTTTTCAAACACTACATTATTCCTTTGATTCTAGATTGTCCAAATCACCACATAGAACAAAGATATCCAAAGTTTTCTTTTGAATCCACTGCTAAAAACTTCAATCCAGCAGTCAAACCATTGGCTTGGTGTTTAGGTGATAGGTATTTGTACATTCCACCACTCTAAACAACTCATCTACACTTTCCAGGAGTAAATGCAATGTAGGAAGATGTGCCTAACTGTTTCTTCCTCTTTCTCACATAAAGGACATTTAGCTTCATTATTTTGGATCAAGTTTAGTCTACTAAGTCTATTCCTATTATTCAATCTTTCTTAAATGACAAACCACACTAAAAGCTCAGCCCTTGGGGGAGCTATCCCAAGCCACACATTTCTTGTATTGTTTATTACTTGATCATGATCCCAACATGCATTAGAGAAGGATTTTATTGTGTGCTAGCCCTTATTATCATGTTTCCACCAAACCTTGTCTTGTACAGAACTTGACACATTTATATCTCTTAATACTTGTAATAAGGCATATACTTGTTGCATTTCCCATTGGAAAAGAGCTCTTCTCCAATTAAGGTTCCATTGCCAATAGATTCCATCCCAAAAGCCCATGTTAGCAATAATTTCTTCTTTTTGCAATGAGAATAAATACATTCTTGGAAATTTCTCCATCAATGTGGTTTCTCCCACCCATTTGTCCTTCCAAAATCTGATTTTACTGCCATTTCCCAGTTTCATCCACCATCCTAGCTGAATAATCCTTCTATACTTATCCTCCCAACTATTCACCTTCAATATTGTGCTCCATGGCCCTTCTTTTGCCAGTGTTTTTCTGCTGCTGCATTAAGGCTTTTCCTGGCTCTAGTCGATGTATAGAACATATTGATGAATGAAAATTTATTGAAAGTAAAGTGGGGTTTTTTTTTTTTTGGTGATAATAACCTTTTTCTTTTGTGATATAGAAAGTAAACTGTGGAGGTAATAATTATTAAAAACATAATCAATTATCATTTATATTTTACATTTTAAATTATATACTAAAGTTTTAGAGAATTGAGATTTGAGAATTATTATATAACAATATGTTTATGATCAAAAAAAAATATAGCAATATGTTTTTTTAGATAACATTAAATACAACATTGATTTCATAAATAAAAAATAATAATACACTTGTACATGTTAGCCTTTAGTTTTATGAATGTTTGATTTCTTCTTAGAAAAAAAGAATAATTATTTAACATTCAATGTATAAGTATAAACCCGTTTCATAGACGAATTTTATTTTGTTACCGGAAATCATGATTTCCAAGAAGAGAAATGCTAGCAACATGTAGCACCCCGATTTTCACTGCTTTCTAATATCGGTAAAAAAATATATAAATGATTATATTTTTGTCTAAGACTTAGAAAATGATTTTGGATAAAATAATGTCATTTCCATGATATACTTGATATCATAAGGTTACGATGAAATTTTGGTTGAAAATTCAGACGGAACCCGGTCTACGTTTTCACTGACAGTAAAAGTTTACTGCTCAGAAAACCTAATTTTAATTCGTGAACGAGACTATTAGTGTTTTTATCGTATTTGCTACGATATTGGAAGTTTTCAAAATTTTCGCGAAAAAAATAAAATATTATATTTGCTGCGGGCGAAAACGTCGAAATATCTCTATGAAAACCTGAGTCAGATAAACCAGGGGATCAGCAACGGAGCTGAGATGATTGATGTGACTGATGTGACGAGCATTTATGACGATCCTATCCGAATCGTAATGGCCATAATAGCACATAATTGGCATTAGATATTTTTATGGTGAAATGACCATTTTACCCTTGGTTTCCTATGGAAATTACAAGGCTTGCCATTGAAATTTTGGGACCATTTTGCCATCCCCTACGGCTCTATCCCTTTTACCCTACACTTAGGCAATTTTTCAACTCACTTATATCATCTTCATGAATCAAAACTCATTTATCTCAAAAACCCTAATTGGGAATCAGGTATGTTTGTGCAGAGATATATCGGGAAACAGACTGACAAGTCAGCTATGATGACCCAAGAGGAATGAATCATCATGGTGAGTCTTGGTGATAATTTACTCTAGTCATCATGAAGACAAAGAAAATATCTAGATATTTTGAACGTTAACCTAACCTACATCTGGTTAAATCTAATCGAGGTTAACTAACCATGATTTGCAACACAAAATATCTCCCCCCTAACATGTGGTGTAGGAGGCAGCCACACCACCTAAAAACCCTCATCCACACATTTTATAAGGCTCCAAGGCTGCCCACCCTTCACCATTTGTAACCATGTATTCATTTTTCATTTCAACAACAAATTAAACAAGACTACATGGTTCACTTCTTTACCACACATCATCTTTTAATTTCATTTAACACAAAACTTCTTTTGTTTATTCTCCTCTCCTCCCTTTCTTGTGCGCCAGCCATCATCCTCTACACTAAATCATTTTCTCTTCATCATTCATCAAGAACACCAAGAGAACTAAGACAAACTCTCCCTACTCACCCGAAACTGCATCGAAATTTTGACCCTTTTATGTTCTGAAACTCGAAAAAATTTCTACATGAAAGTTGTTCCTATCATCAAAAACAGATAAGTATTTTGGGAGATATGCCCAAATTACCAAAACAGCTCAAAATCCACAGCATCACACTAGAACAGCGGAAAGAAGGTCCTTTACGCCCATGTTCTAATCTGAATCAAACCAAACCTTCAGCATCAAAGTTGTTCATATTCTTCTTACCTTTCCAACAAACCAAAGTTTGTAATTTTTAGATGAGTATATCGTGAGATACACTCATAAAACTACCACATCCTCAAAGCTGTCCCAAAAGCTTCCATTTCTAACTAAGCTTGTTTTGATCACTCTCTTCATTTCTTCAATCAACAAGAGGTAAATCCTCATCTATCATGATCATGTTGTCTTCTCCCTTCATTTATTTTATAAGTTTATGCCATGAATCATCATCATCCAATTTCATGAAGTTTTCTTCAAAAGTCTCCAGAAAATTGTAGAAAAATCCATTTGATTTGAAACCAATTTCTATGAACTCATCTTGATGTCTGCATTCATCATCTAGAAGCATGAACTCAAAATAAATTTCCTTCCTATTTTCTCATTGAAGGCTGAAACTCATAGTTTTGGTGTAAATGAGTTTTTGCTTCAACTTTTGTTCAATGATGCATGGTTTTGTCTCTTAAATCATATTAGGTATTGAATCCAAGTGATTGAGAAAACAAGAATCAAATCCTAACCTTTTCTTTTCATGAGGGCCGAAACCCTAAAATTTTAGAGTAAAAGGATTTTGATTCAATTTTTGTCTTGTGACACTTGAAATCATCTCTATAATATACATGTTTGTTAAATCCAAGAGATTGGAATCAAGTGAAATTCCTAACTCAAATTTTTTGTCAAGGCCGAAACCCTAACTCATTGAGTTAGATGAGTTTTTGTTCAAGTTCTTGGTTTATGATTATTGATCATGTCTTCATCATGTTTAAGGATCATTAATCCATGAGTTAGAAAATTTTTAAACATCCTTAGCCTAATGATCTTGAGTTGGTCGAACCATCAGTATATGGTTTATGAAGTTTTGTTGTTTGATTGTTATTAATTTTTGTAATGATTTGTGGTGAAGGATAAATCGTTGTTGATTATCATGAGCGTGCGAAGGAAACGGAACGAACACTTGAATCTTCAAGAGGTAAGGGGAGACAGCCTGAGGAGTTTAAGATAATCGCATGCTATTTTAGAGTTGTCTGTGATTTATCTGTTGTGGTTTTCAGTGATGTTAAATTGGTTGTTTGTCTAAATTGGTTATATGTTTTGTTGGTGATATGATGATTTATGTGGTTATAAGTGAATTGTTAAATTATAATTGTGATGCATACTATAACTGTGATGTATGCCATGCTATGTTGTGGTGGAATTAGCTGCTGTTGAGTGATGGATTGAGAAACCTGACATTGGTCAGTATTTAAATTAATTTGAGGAAAAAAGCTTGATAAGCTTAAATAATTAATCAAAAAGATTAATTTGTGGAAATTTGAGGAAAAGTGGAAAAACATTATTTTAATAATATTTTTAGTGGAAGATTTGTCAATAAGTGACAGTAAGGACGGAACTGTGAAAACAATTTCACATGCGTTAGTTTTTCCAAAACAAATTCAATTATATTATAAAACTTTATTTAAAGTGATTAAGTTATTAAAACAGTGTAATATTGATGTCGGAATAATTATTTACAACAGAGAAGTCATTTGAGTTATGAAAGGATTTTTTTACGACATAAGTTTTGGAAACACAGTTTTTATTTTGTAACAAATTTATTGAGAAAGGACTTTCAAGAAGTGGATTTTTTTTATGAGAATGATTTTAAGGATGATATAATTATGAGAAAAGGAATTTGTTTACGATTTTATGTTTTATAAACGTTTTAACAAAAAAGAATTTATGTAAAGGAGTTTTATTCAGTGAAAATAATTCCATTAAACTTGGATAAGTTTTCGGAGGTTTGATTTTGTATTTGTTATTTCACTGAGCGAAATTTTTTAAAAAGGAAAAATGAACCTAGTGACCGAGACGCCGGGGTTCTAGTGTTCTGTTGACAGGTAGATCAGGGATCTGTGTCATTGGATTGAGTGTCCTGAAAAGGTTTTGTGGGCTGTGTGTCCTAAATTTGATGTGGAAAATGTGAATTCCATATCCGCTAGCCTACGACTGGTGCATCAGTTTAGGGCTTTGCGATTGAGCACTCGGACTATGTGTCCTGTGTTAAGTTTAAAACATTTGGACTGTGTGTCCTATGTTTGTTTAAAGTGAAAAAGTTTTAATATGAAATTAAGCATGGTCGTGAGCTTCGGGATTCGACAAGGGAAGATTATGATGACAAAGAAAACGAAACTAGAATAAAAGTTTTTCCCATGCATTTTTTGTAGACGTCCCATGTGTTATGATCGTTGAGTCCTGAGTGGATTAATAGCGTGAATCCACAAGTATACGGCTTCGTCAAGTAATAAAAAGATCGAACCCACAGAGACCGTGATCTTAAACAACAATTAATTATTAAATTAATGAAACTAAACAAGAAAAAGATTTCATTTTTGAAATAAGAATTAACTAACAAATCAAATATTTAAAACGCAATCAAATAGAATCGCAAAGCAAATCAAATCTGGAGTTTTTCAAATTAAAAGAGATTTCCAGGAATTGGGTTACCAACAAGACTGCTTATGCTACTAAATTGACCACCCCTCTTGTTAATTATCACCATTGATTTGCAGGTAAATTTATCCTAATAAAGTTATTGTTCCCTCTCGAGATACAAGAACCGTGCACAATTAAACCAACCCCTACTCTCGTGGTAATTGTATTTAAATTGAACCCATTGAGATTTGTGACCATTCAATGAACCCTCGAAGGACCGCTTCTAACTCTCGTGATTTAAGTCCTAAGTTCAATTCCTATAGATTCGATACCTAAGTTCAGCGCTAAGTTTGTCCTTAGAGCATCTACGACATGCAAATAAGTGGCCACCGAATTTACAAGTAATTCAAGCAATAGGAATTAAATCGAAAGCAATTTGAAATTAACAAGAAAGGGAAAGCGTCAATTCATCACACAAAATGAGTCTTGGGCATAGCCCCAATTCCTAGAAATAAAGCGACTACTCAAGCATTGCCATGTTCATAGCAAACTTGATTAACAAAAGCATAAAAATCCGAAGAGAAGAGAAGAAATTGGAGAAGAAGAGAACTCCTAATTTTTGCCAAAGGTTAGCAGCCAAAAGATCCCTTATTTTCGAGCCTAAGAATCCTATTTATAATGTAGGTTAACTTGAGATTAAAGCTATTACAAATCAGATCAAAACAGAAAATCAGAATCCCAAAATTAACACGTCATGGCCGTGATGCCTGTCACGGCCAGGCCGTGACAGCTTCTGACTTGCACTTTCTTATTTTTCTTCAGTCCCACGCGATCATGGCTGTGATGGTGGTCACACCCAGGCCATGATGGTCTCTGCTTTGCCCATTTTCTTGCTTTCCAAGCTCCATCTTCATGCAATACTCCAAATTAACTGGTCTTGAGCGTGTTAATCATTAATTCATGCACACAAACACCACAAAACCACCTTACCCGTTCCAAAGGGGAAAAACTAACAACTATCAAAATGAAAATGCCTAATCTATATGAAAATGCATGCAAATTGATGAAGAAATATGAGGTGAAATCACACTCATCATGGATCAATGTATCTTTTATGGACTATGTTTCCATTTGATCATTGGGTTTCTGTGTGAACCAATGGATCTTTACTGGACTATGTTTCCAATTTAATTTGATGACTATTGGGTTCTGAGTAAGGCAATAGGTTATGGACAATAAACTCCATTGATCGCAGTAACTATTGTGTTCTGTGTGGACCAATTTTACATTTGTGAACAATAACCTTGGTGTACTGAGTGATGACCAATGTGTTATGTGTTTTGTTGGACATTGTTTTATTTCGTTTTTACAATGGGCCATGTAAAGAACTTGATCTGCTCAAAACAAAACAGAAAGTTGTGGGATCTCCGGAGATTAGGTATCAAATTAGAGCCTGAATATTGAAGTGTGATGCATTTTTATAAAATGGCGATGACTGTTGGGTATGAAACCCTTTTGAAAAAATAATTCTACTGTTTAGATAATTTTTGGTATGTTGTTAATGTTTGGTATATGTTGTTTTGTGTGTCGCGCATGTGGTTATCTTATGAAAACTCATATATTGGTATCTCACCCTTACATATTTGTTTGTTGTTTCCTCTACTATGTGAAATATATATTTAAGTATAGATGAACCATGAGGAGACGAATATGTCGTACTCAAGGATCAAATCCTTGACTTGTGTGAATGCCGACAATAGTGAAGCTTGGGTGATCAATACGGGGCTCAGAGTGCCACTTATACCGAACCAGTTTGGATCGTTGAGGGTACTAATTCAGGACCTGCATCACGTACGTATCAGAGGTTGACGGTGGAGATACCTTTACCACCTCTCTGGTTACTTACCAGTTTTCTTGTAGATTAGGAACTGTTAAGTTCTGATACTTCCATAGTTTCAGAAGTAGAGGTATCCTCACTGGATATCCAGATAGGAGGGAAAACCAGGGTGGTCTTCCCAACCGTGATTACTAGTATTGACCAGCTATAGGACTTTTGGTATCTTGTGAAGTAGTGGTACTTTGTTAGTCTGGATGTTTGGCTATTGAGAGTCATTCTTTTGAGTTGTGATTCCAAATTACTGCTACGTTATAATTACGTCTTTATTTTCTTATGTTATGACTTTGGGAGATGACCTGTTATGTGAAGGTCTAAGTGTAAAACTTTCATGATACTTATGTATGTTATATAGTTGTATATTATGATTGATGGTCTTGGATTGTATGTGGAGTAAAAGAAAAAGAAAAAAAATTTATAACCATTTTTGAATAAGGATAAGTAACTAGAAGACATTATTTTCCGAAAGCAACCAGCAACATTTTATTGAGTGTATTTCCGCAATAATTACGTAAATGTGATACCTTGGGAATGGGGTGTCGCACAACACACTCTTCTGAATACACTCCTTTCTATTGGTTGGAATTCATGTGGGTCCTACAAATATATCTAATCGCTAAACCCTTTGGTGATTGCTAAATCGGTCGTTAAACCATTTAGCTACCGATTTAGCGACCAAATTTTCATATTTATCGACCGATTAAGTGTGGTCGCTAAAATACATATTTATTGTAGTGATGACCGACTACGGGATTGGGAGGCTAACTGAAAATGTAGAAACTATACAAATTTGACTATTTTGATTTTTGCATGAATTAATTATTAAATTATAGAAGTAGGAAATTCAAATTAAAAAAATGCTTTACAATATAAATTTTCAAACAAATTTCATTGACATAAAAATTAATATTATCATATATGCATAAGGTATTAATTTAAATCAAAATATTTTATAATTTATTCTTAATTTTAAAAGAATTATAAGTCTTACAATATTATGAATGCCAAATAGGCCACCCCAAGGTTGGTCAGAACTAGACAAAACAAACACCAGCTCCAATTCTCAAAACCTTTTAGTCAACAATTCACAGAATAAAGGCGCATAAACCAAACCCGAAAAAATACAAACAAATATGAAAAGAAACACATATCACAAATCATCTAATTTATCATCCATTAAAAAGTTAACAACATAATTCACACTTTCTTTTTGTGCTTTGTTAAACTATGACAATTAATCTGATAGTGATCATTTGTATCCTTCCAACTGTGACTTATATATATATGTTCATTGTGCTCGTCTTATTTACCAAACCCCCATAACCATTATCTGCAACTACCCAATATCGTTCAGTGAACCCGGCCTGCAGAATATTGATGCATAGCCCAACCTATATAGGACCAACTCAATAGCTCATTAAATGACAACTCAGCCCAACTTGTATATGAGTTATGACAGATCGAATTGTCACGAGATTAAAAAAGTGGATACGTTACAATGGAATTTAATTATGATATTGTCGGTGTTAAAATAACCAAAAGAGCATGATATTTTAAATTTAAAAGCATTTCTGATTTCTTGCTAATTTTCAAGTATTATGTGCGACTCATGTAATAACTCTATTAAATATTTACAATGTGTTTGGTTGGATAGAGAATCGATGGAAAGGGAATATGTGGAAAGAGAATGGGGAGAAAATTGTCTTTTCTCGTGTTTGGTTCAAGAGAAAAGTTGGAGGGAGAGAAAAAACTTCATGTGGGACTCATACAAAAGTTTTATGATTGTGCTCTTTGAGCACCAAATAACACACTATCTACTTACTTTGCCACTCATGACTCACTGTGCCCATTATGTTTTGTTATGCATTCAACGATTTTTTTTTTTAAAAGAATGCATTCAACGCTTTGATTCATATATAAATAGGGAGGGTTTTATCACTATTTTGTTTCTATTATTATAACATTTATTTATTTTATTATATTTTTATTAAATTATTTTTAATTTAACGATACAAAAAAACTCATTTAATAAAAATTAATACAAAGTGTGACTTTTTATGTTATACAGAATGAAAGTGTGTTGAGTGCTTATGTTTCTTATTTTATTATTTTTAAAAGAAATAATATTAGGGGCAAATATATCTTTACAAAAAAACTCATTTTCTTTCTTTTCACTTTTCTATTCAACCAAACGAGTAGAGAAAAAACTTAACTTTTCTTTCTCTTCTATTTTTCTCATACTTCTTTCAATCCAAACAACCTAAAAATCTATTCATTTTCTCTTCTCTCCTACTTCTTTTCTCACTATTTCTTTCTTTATCCAAATAGAGCATTAAGGATTTGCTAAACAGAGTGTTTCTTCAAGACAAAGTATGGGAGTTCAACAAATCATTGGCACATTTCACTCATTGAACAAAATAAAGGAGATCTAAACAACAATTTACTTGATGCTTTTATTTCAACTATAATACTTCTATTTCAATTATTATTTATATTAGGATTTAATTGATATATTATAAAGATTTTTTACAATGTCAACCAATTATTAAAAACATTTTCCTTCCTATTATAATTATTTTAAAAGTCACACATATGGTGATTTCTAATTAGTTGACAATATAAAAATTTTTACACTAATAGCATATCAAAAATAAAATCTGTATATTAAATATTATACTGTGTACTAACATGTGGTTGGTCCAACACCTTAAGCAAGTGATCAGGAGTTCGAATCCTGGCTCTTGTGTATGAAGAAAACATGGTTGGGAGGGGAGAACCCACCTTGTGTGACCAACAGGTTTCCCGACGGAGATTAGTCATTGCTAACGGTGGTAGATACTTCATACCTATATCATGATTGCCAAAAAAAATATTATATTGTGTAAAATAAGTATATGAAATGGAATTATAAGTGTGAAAAAGAAAAACAGTGGACTTGTTTTTGGCCAATGGTATTGCTAATTCGGCACTGGTATTGGCAACCTTTTTATTTAGTATATGTTCTCAATTGCATTTTGTTAATTATTAGGCGCCAAGGTTGAACATTGTTAGATTTATTAAAATAATCAAAACAATGAGTGGGATTTAGAATACCAAATTAAAAACGGACGATAAACAAAAAGGAAAAATCCCAAGAATTGAAAAAGTTCCATGGTTTTTTTCGCGTCACCCATAGAGACAGGTTTTTCTTTTTTGATTTTTTTAGAAATATTAATCAGTACCCTTAAATATTGGTTAAAAAATTTAAAATAATTTTTTTTTTTTGAAAATTAGTGCATTTGATATTTTTACAAATGATATATTTAGTTTTTTTGACAGGATATTTAATTTCTCAACAAAACTTTACCTTTTTTTTTTTTACATTTTTTAATCAATGTATTTAGGATACCGGTTAGTATGACATTTTTTATTTGTATATAAAGGGTCCAACGTGCAGGCCGTTAATCAACTTTTGACTTAGTCTAATTAATATAATAGAATTTGTTATTAATTTAGGTTTAATTAAATATACGACTTATGCCATGACAGTTTACCGGATGTATATATGCCATGCAAGAGCTACCGTTTTTCAACAAACAGAAAAGGACAGAAGAACTGGGTTTTGTTTGGTTTAATAAAACTGTAGAATCGACGTTACCTGGTGCTACAGGGAGAAGTTATACCGATCTATATTATGGGTTTTGTGCTTCCTGAGTGGGCCCCATATATCAGAATGTACCTATGAAAAGTTCAGGGTATTGTAATCTCATCTTGTCTTTCAACTTCCCATGTTGCTTCTCCAGTTATATTATCCCAAATAACCATGACTAAGGAAATTTGTTTACCCCTGAGCTCCTTAATCGTCTTGTCCGCGATTCGTACAGGTGTAGTCTCATAAGACAAGTTATCTTTTAATTGTACTACATCGGGTTCGATTACGTGAGATGGATCAGGAATAAATTTCCTCAATTGTGAAACATGAAAAACATCATGAAGATTAGAAAGAAATGGTGGCAAAGAAATTTTATAGGCTACTGGACCTACACGACACAGAATTTGGTTAAGTCTAATGAATTTAGGCGTGAGTTTTCTGGATTTAATTACCCTGCCAACCCCAGTCATTAGCATGACTCTCAAAAATACATGATTGCCTTCCTCAAACTCAAGAGGTCGTCGTCTTTTGTCTGCATAACTTTTCTGTTTACTTTGAGTTGTCCTCATTTTCTCCTGAATCATCTTTACCTTTTCTGTTGTCTGTTGCACGATATCTGGTCCTAACAGTAGACTTTCACCATCTTGGTACCAACATAAAGGTGTTCTGCACCGTCGACCATATAAAGCTTCATAGGGTGTCATTCCTATGCTTGAGTGGAAAATGTTGTTGTAGGTAAATTCTATCAACGGTAGAAATTTGTAATTATATATTTATATATTTTGATGAATGACAAACACTAATAAAAGGTGAAAGAATTTTTCTTATAGCACGCAGGTACAACAAGTAAAATTCAAATTATTATGTAGTACCAAGAATACAAATATCAAGACCGAAGAACTTAATGGGTAAATTATTAGGTTTTAGATATTTTTGTAAGAGATTGAATTGATTAGGTTCTAGCTAAGATGGCTCAAAGTACTAAATTGTTAATGATGTTAAATAAGTAAACATGTTTTTTTTAATAATCCTTTTTAAAAGAAAAATGTTTTAACTTTAAAGAATTAAATATTTTTTAAATGTTAAATTAGATAATTCAAACTTGCCAGGCGGTGGACATATAAATGTGAAAATCCTTTTATAAAGTATTTAATGCTTCAATATCTTTCACTGGGTCAATCAAATTTTATTTTTAAAGGAAAAATCAAATCAACTTTCATAAGCATTTGATCAAAATATCTGGAAACCATTGAGCATGTACTTATTGCTTTTCATGGCTGCAACGGTCATTTTCTTTTTCAAAGAGCTGAACTTTGTATAATTGTTCTTTTGGGAATTAATTCTTTTAATGCCAAATAAAATTGCATTGATAACAAATATTATATCTGATCTTGGCATTTACTTTTGGGAAGCAACGTTCATATTCCTAAAGGCTATCAATTTTTTTAAATTGAAAAAGAATTGCATTGAAAGCTAATTTAAGATCGGATTATGGCACTTCCCTTGCAATTGCAACGTTCATTTTTTTCTTTATTTGCTGATTGCTTTTAAAAGAAAGAATTGCAGCCTATTTAAATGTGATGTGCACAAGACAGTAACGAGAGGAAGTGCATGAATTTTTTTTTATTGTTTATTAAAAAGGAGTTATTCTGAGATCACTTTGAGCCATCACTAGTACCTATTCTATCAATCTCATAGGTCTTCAAGGGATCCGGCTTCTCTCCATCAACACTATGTCCAGCAGCTGCCTCCATCCGAGATCTGGACCGTTGATTTAATCCAATGGCCAGAATTAAAAAGCCTTAATTTATTAATTTTAAATATTAAACAAATATTTTAATTATTAAAAACTTAAAAAATGCATCAAATCCCTAATTGCTCCCCTCCCAAACCCGTAGCCCCCTTTTGCTCACACCCTTCAAGTTGCCATCACCGCCCCTGCCCACTGCCAGCCACTAAACGCCACCGCTGGCGTCGCTCTGAGCTCAGTCTTGCGCTGCCGTCACTGCCTGTGAGTCCTCCCTTCCGTGGCAACAGGTGCTGATGATGTTATTCAACAACTAGAGGTTCCTGATGTTACATGAATGAAGATTCAAGGCAACAGGTTCTTGGAATAGGGGACAAGAGGAGGAGGCCAGAGCGGTGGGCGGGGCGTCAGAGCTCAGATCAATGAACCGGAGGAGAGGAGGCGCGGTGACCAGTGGCTGAACCCACGGCGGCGCTCGGAGAAGGGGAGAGACACTGGACGGCGGCGCTCGCGGATAAGGGGAAGGAGAAGGGGACCAACGCGCGGAGGTGGGGGAGGAGAAAGGGACCAGGAGCGGCACAAGGGTGGAGGAGGCGACGCCGGCGGTGGGCAGGGGTGGTGATGGCTGGTGAAGGGTGTGAGGGGGGAAGGGGGCTGTGTCATGGGATACAAAGGGGGTGTTAGGGATTCTGACCAATTTTTTTTTTTATGTTTTTAATGTTTAAAAAATATTTTTTAATAATTAAAATAATAATTTATTATGGCCATTGGATCAAATGTATGGTCCAGATTGCTGATGGAGGCAATGGCTGGGCAGCCACTGATGGAGAGAAGCCGGATCCGTCTTCAAGTTGTATTATCTGCACTAGAAGAGTGTTTCATATATTCCTTCTCTTTCTTGTATCAACTTGTAATAGGGTGTGGTATCCCTAGGTCGAGGGTGATGTATCCCTCTGATTAGAAAGTGAGGTATCCTTCTGTGGTAAAGGGTGGGGCATCCCTTTGGTGTACAACTTTAGACTCAGAAGTGTGAGTGAGGTATCCCGGAGACGCGAGGGAGAGTGCTAGAGTTTGAAGCTCTTACACGTGGTGGGTGAGGTATCCCAAGAGGCGTGGTTAGAGTGCTCTGTTTTGTACAAAGGTTGCAAGCACCGGTTAATAAGCTTGTTTGTTAGTGGAAGAAAATCCCACAAGTAGAGTGGGGACTGGACGTAGGTCACTAGCGGTGGGTGGCTGAACAGGATAAAATCAGCGTGCAAGTATTCTCTTCCCTTAATTTTAAATTATTTATTTTATATATTCGTTTACGTGATTAATTTTGTTAAAGATAGTATCTTTTGAAAAATCCCAAAGAAAGTCTTGGACTCAATTCATCCCTCCCCTCTTGAGTCGAAGCCACCTATTCCAACAAAATTCATCCCAACTTCCAGTATGTTCCAAAACACAAGCTCTCAACAAGTCCTCCAATGACTGGATTGTCCTCTCTGATTGTCCATCCGTTTGTGGATGATAAGCCGAACTCATTTTGAGTTTCGTTTCCAGTGACTCTTGTAAACTTTGCCAAAATCTTGACGTAAACCTCGGATCACGATCCGAAATAATACTTGAAGGTACACCATGTAATCTGTGAATTTATGTTAATATATTTATTGGAACGCTATAAAATTATTTTAATTAAACGGAGTTCACCATTCAGCTTCAATTGAGTGAAGGAACTTATGATTAAATTTTGGGTCGAAAAGTCAGACGGAGCCCGGTCTGCTAATTTCACTGACAGTATAATTATACTGCTCAGAAGACCTAATTTTTATCTGCGAACGAAACCATTAGGTTTTATATTTTGCCCCGGTCTTTTTTCCACGTTTCAAAAAAATTGCATGAGCTCTGAAATAATAATATTTTATTCGGGCAGAATCTTCAATCAGGTAAACGACGGAGCGAACGACGGAGTTTCCAAGAGCGGATAAAGAGTTTATCCTAGAATTTTGAGATGATTCATATGGATGAGTCACACTTTTGAGTCTAGAAGATTCTACAAGGTTAGGATTAGAATTTGAAGGATTTGGCACTTAAGTCCTTGAACTTTCTCTTAATTGCACTTTGGACCCTAAGTTAGTTTCTATGCTTTTCTAAGTGAATTGGGCCAGAATATTTGCTCCAAACCCATTAGAGGGCTGCGGCCTTGAGGCCCAAATTCTTTGTCAATGGATTAAATTTCATGAAACCAATTGAAATCATATAAGTTTCCTAGATTATGTTTATGCCTTAAGTATTTTGGTGGGCCAAAACAATTGAATTCAAGCTCATTTTCATCAAGCCCAAATGGCACAAGACCCAAGCCTTTCCTTGGCTGCCATAAGTGCAAGAAGTCTCCACATCCTTCTCCATTCTTTCACAATCTTCTTCATCTTCTCCAACTTCATCTTCTTCCTCTAAGACCACACTTTGGTGTTCATGATAGCAGAAATTCCACCGAAATTCTGACCCTTTTATGTTATGAAACTCGAAAAACTCTCAACATAAAAGTTGTTCCTCTTTCTCTCTTCTTTCCAACGAGCTAAAGATCATCAAAAACGGATGAGTATATTGAGAGTTATGACCAAAATACAGAAACTGCCCAGAATCCTCAGATCCATGCGAGACAGCAGAAAGAAGCCTATTTTTACCCCTGTTATGATCCGAAATAAATAAAACCTTCAACATAAAAGTTGTTCCTTTTCTTCTTATATTTCCAATAAGCCAAAGTTTGTAATTTTTGGATGAGTAGATCATGAGATATACTCACAAAATCAACACACCCTCAAACTGTCCAGATTTTATGTAAGTGTTGGTTGATCATTTTCTTCATGTCTTCAATCTTCAAGAGGTAAAAGCTCAACTCCTTGATCATCTAAGCTTTCCTCTTCATGTATTTCTCATGTTTATGCCATGACTCATATTTTTCCATTCTTAGATCTAGAAGTTTGAAATTCTCTAGAAAATGATAGAAAAATCATAAAAATATGAAATCAATTTCTATGAGTTAGTTATCATCTCTACTACCATAATCCAAGAGCATGTTGTAATAAAAAATTTCCTTCCCATTTAATGGATCATGGCCGAACCTATAGAGGAAAGAATGAATGAAGTTTTGTTCTTTATTTTGATGTATGATCATGTCTTCTATCATACATGTATGTACATATGTTGAATCCTAGTTGGTTTGTTAAAATGAAAACCCTAACCCTATATACTCTTGATGGCCGAATCTAGCTTTGTGAGGGTTAGGAGGATTTTGAGTCAAAACTTAGTTGATTATCCTTGATCCAAAGTCTTCAGTTCATTAGGATCATTAATCCATGACTTAAGCAATATTTGGAATTTGTCTCTTTTTGTGTAGTGTTGGCCGAATCTAACATATAGTTTAGGAGTGGACTTGTTGTTGGATTTTGTGTTGTTTGGTTGTGTTTTGACAATAGTTTTGGTTTGTTTAAGCTTTTGACGCAAGCAGAAATTCCTTGACGCGTGCCGAAACCAAAACCGACGATACGTGACAAAGTTCTTTGTGACTTCAAGAGGTAAGGGGAGCTTACCTGAGGGATTTTTCCCAATAACTCTTAGCATACTTGATATGTGGCTGTGGTGCTTTGATTATGATGTTTACGTTGTGTTGTTTATCTGTGTTAGATGATTTATCTGCTTTTAATTTATTTAATTATCTGCAGTTGTTTATTATATTGCTATGATGCATGATCTGCCTGGTGATATAATTCTGATGATGTTGTTGAGTGTTGTTTGTGAAGCCTGACAGTGGTCAGTGCACAACCGACTTAATCAGATAAAAGCTTTAATAAGCTATATACATTATATTCAATGTTTTATGGGAAATGTTGGAATATAATAGTAGTGGAAAATATTATTTTGGGAAAAATAATGAGTATTGAGAAATATTATTATTTTAATGATTTATTGATAAAAAGTCAACTATGAGTCACAATGAGGACGTAACCGTGAAAATATTTTAGTACTACTACTTTTTACGTGAGAAATTTCGTAATATTATAAAAATTTATATTATGAAATTAATCTTCAAAAATAACTGAAGTATGATTTTAGAAAATTGTTTAAGTGGAAAAAGCTAAAAGATGTGATTTGACGGCAAATTGGAAAAGTGTCGACGAGAAATATTTTTAAAGCGGCAGTACGTGTTTTAGATAAACTTGAGCCTCACGTGATTCCCTTTTTGGAACATAAACGTAATAGAAAAGAATTTCAAGTAATCGATGATTTTATAAAGGAGTTTTTGTAAAGGAGTTTTTCTAACCGTGTTATTTTCCGTCAACTTGGATAAGTTGCGGAGACTTTGTTTTGGATTTGTTTTTCACAGAACGAAAATGGTGTTTACGTTAAAACATGAGCCTAGTATCAGAGACGTCGCGATACTAGTGTTCTTTAATTTAAGCACGAAGATCTTTGATCCGTGTTACGTTGAGTATCCATGTTGTGAGTTACGTTGTTATAGACTTTGTGTCCTTTTCATGTTGTATATCCACGTGGTGGGTTACGTTGTAAAAGGTAAATGTTGTTTTCAATAATCGATTAAGCAGCTTCTAGGCAGCAAGGATTGCAAAACTGAACGTGATAATCGATTATCTAGGGCCATGTAATCGATTATGTGTAACGCCCTTCGTTACATTAGTAACCCAAAATAATTTCGGTAAAAATCCTTTAAAACATTTAAATTAAAACATGCATGTCATAAATATTTTACAAATTAATTGAGTCTGAATATACCTTATATTAAAAAAAAAAGTAGTAATAAATTATCAAAGTAATAAATAATTATAAATCCATACATCTGAATCAAAAGCCTCAAAACCGAGCGTCTAACTATAATCCGAAAAGATTAAACTAAAAAAATAATAATAAACAATGTCTGCATGGCGCTCGTAAACCATGCTACAATACTAACCAGCTAGCTAAAAACAATAAAATACTTCTTCAAGCCTCGGTGTCCTCAACAACGATGTCCTCGGACTCTGAAAACAACACTTTTTAATGAGATATAAAATCTCAGTGAACAACAATACAGTTATAAAATATTTCGAAAATAGTGATGTTCTCAGCCGGCGCGGTAACCGGAAAAACTATCCATGGTATCCGCTAACTTTCCAAAATAATGTTTATTAAAAATATATTTAATTACAATAATCATATAACGACAACTAAAAAAACATAATCATATGCCATTTATTAATTAAACGAAGTAACCACACTTCACACAATAACACAATCCTCAAGTGGCTCGGAAACCCCACTTTGTGTTGGTTTCTTGCCCAATTCGGTGACTCGAGAACCTCATTAAATTGGTTCCTTGCCCCTTGTCTGCGGTGACTCGAGAACCTTGTTCTAGAATTGATTCCTTGCCACCCTCTTTATGGTGACCCGAGAACCTCGTTCTAGAATTGATTCCTTGCCCCAGGGTGACTCGGGAAAACTCATCTTAGAATTGACTCCTTGCCCCTATGGTGACCCGAGAACCTCATAATTAAATTGGTTCCTTGCCTCCCATTAACAGTGACCCGAGAGCCTCGTTCATAAAATGGATTCCTTGTCCCGTATCATAATTTCGACATCTCATTTAATGGTGATGTTACAAGCCAATATCTCTAACTTAGGTGGCACCACACAACAAATTCCACATAACATACATACACTTATTTATTCAGAATCAGGGACACACAATCATCAAGTATATTATCAATCATATTTCTTATTTTTATTTAAAATCGAATATGTTGCATACTATAATCAAGCGGTAATGAATTAGTCCAAATAAGCAAAATCAGTCACCACAACCAACGTAATCATGCGTCTAGAACATAGAGGAATTGACACAAGATAGCAATTACGTGAACAGGATAGTGGACAAAAGGCAATTATGCATCAGGTTGGGCGTGTTACAGAGGATCATGAATTTTAATTCCAATATAATTAGGAATTGATACTTAGCAAAAAAACAAAAAAAAACCAAGAGAAGAACCAGGCATCACGTTACAGGGCAAAAATTAGGAAAGGATGAGCAATTCAAGTGTTAGCTTTTGGTACTATTACTGTCATACGTATTAGGATTTAGGAGGATCATTCACAAAGAAAGTCAAAGAAAAAGAGAAATAGAAGCCACCTAAAGTGTGTCCAGCAAACAATGAATTAAAGTACCAGATCATCAATTTAAAATCTCCGTAACACATAAAAAAAATACCATGAAAAGGGTTCATAAAAAGTATTGTTACTCACCTCTCGAAGACCTCCAAAATGCTCTAAAAAATATGTATGACAAAAATAGTATTGTCATAATAAGTCTTTTTTTCCTTAACTGCTGTTCTTGGATCAGTGTACTGGAATGGTGGCACTGCCAAGGAAAAGAATGTCTCTCACTCCCTCGCTAAAGTCACTGTGCGGCGC
Source organism: Echinosophora koreensis (assembly GCA_035048595.1). NCBI lineage: Eukaryota > Viridiplantae > Streptophyta > Magnoliopsida > Fabales > Fabaceae > Echinosophora > Echinosophora koreensis. The sequence continues at coordinate 8,344,283 of JAPCYP010000004.1, forward strand.
TCCTGACCTCCTTTCCTCAGTACAGTGACTAATTATTATTATTATAGATATAGAGATAAGGCAGCGCAACACATAGGTTTTTCTTTTATTTTAGGTTTTCTTTTCTTTTCTTTTTCTTTTTTTTTTTCTAAAAACTTAATGTGATTTGCTTTTGGCAATTGCCAAAAGTCCTAAATTGTACTTGGGCTTCACGCCCCTGTACACTATTTATATACATAATAATATATATTTACTTATTTATTTACTTTTAATTTTTGCATTCTTTATAATAGTTAAGTAATTTCAATAAATCCTTATACTTTCCATTCTTTACATTAAACCTCTTATAACAACTTAATATTTGTATCAAATAAGTATATTTAAATTTTAGGATGTTACATTACGAGCGCGCAGCAAATGGCTATTAAAATTGAAATAACTAAAATTGGTTTTAAAATTGAAAATGAGCTCAAGGTTTTTTAAAAGACTTGGAAAAATGTTTTCGGTAATTTATGAAATGAGCTAAAGGTCAAAAATGGTTTTCATAATTGATAAGAATGTTTTAGAGTTGGGAAAACATCTTTTTTCTATTAAAAGAATTGATATAATCGATTATATTTTGTTCATAATCGATTATTGGGTTTCTGGAAAGTTCAGAACAGCAATCAGAGGCCTCATAATCGATTATCAGATGGCCTTAATCGATTACAAGAAGTCTCGTAATCGATTATACGTCGCAGAAAATGCAAAAAACACGTGACAGTTGTTTAAAACGGTCATATTTTCACCCCTCACTATAAATACGCTACAGTAGCTCAAAAAGCCCTAGGTTAACACTCTAAGAACACTTGCCCAACATCTCTAACCTCAAGATTCAATCTTTCACTCTTGAAATCAAGATTTGAGCCAATCCTACACAAGAGTCATAGTGCTTCAACTTGTATTGATTCAACCTTTTGAGGTATTCTTCTTTGTAATTACTTTTGCTTGATTTTGTTGGTTAAAGAGAGTGAGGAATCTCTCTAGTTTATGATTGTAACAAGGGTGAGGTATCCCTTGGTTTAATTTAGAGGCTCTTGCACAAAGGTGGGGGATCCCAAGTGAAGAGTGCTCAAGTTTTTAGAGCTTGGATTTGCTTCAGTGGAAAATACTCACAAATGTATTGTGGGGACTGGATGTAGGTCACTCAAGGGAGTGATTGAACCAGTATAAACAGATTGTGTGATTTTCTCTTGCTTTATCTTTTTACAATTTCTCAAAAATTAGTCTAGGTCACAAAAGGGGGACAAAAATTTTAAGATCTCAATTCACCCCCCCCCCCCCTCCTGAGATTGAAGCCATTGGTAACACTTCTCTCCCTTCTTGTCACCACCACCACCACCTTCCTCCTCCTCTTCCTCCGCCACCTCCTCCACCACCTCCACCTCAGCACCGCTGGATCCACAACCCTCAAAGAAGGAAGCAACTACTACAATCTTCTTTATCATGACCCTTCAAGCTCATATCAGGGTCACGACTATATCCCTCTTCCTTTCCGAGTTGTTTTAACATACGAGGATGGCGACGTGACCAGGAAGAAAGGAGGCGTCTCGGTCATCTTGTTGATGGCGGATGACGAGATGGCAGTGAATCTGACTGTCTTGTTGTGGATTTGAAAGTCATTTGCATCGATGAAGATCTTCATGTGTCTGAGTTGGTCGTGGTGAGCGGCGGTGCCGATTTGAAGCTCAGCGGTGATGTCGATTGCAGGAACACAGAATCTGATATCAGAATTTTCGTCACAAATCTCGACGAAGGAGATGAGTTGCTCTAGATCTAGCGGACGAGGCTCGGGGTTGGTAGATCTGATGCTTTTCTCTACAATGGCCGTTCTGGAGTGAGGCTGTTGTGCCGATCTGGTTCGAGCGGCAGCGGGGAAAGGAACAGAAGTGTCGCGTAGTGGCCATGGCGAACGCAGCAAATGCAGTGATTAGAGGCAAGATCGCGGTGATGGTTGGCTGGAGTTCAGTAAGCTTCACGCCTTTTGCTCTGAAAGTATTTGGAAAGAAGGAGAAAAAGAATAGAAACCCTGAAACTCAGGCGCTACCTCCTTGGGTAAGAAGGTAGTCCGTGAAGGTGACGAGTGTCCAGTAAGAGGAAGCGATTTTCTGATCTCTCTGTTGTCGGTCAGAGTACCGGGTAGGACGGCGGCTTGTCGTTGATGGTGATGGCGGTGGTGGAGGAGGAGGAGGAAGGTGGTGGTGGTGATAACAAGGTGGGAGAGAAGATTAAAAAAGAAAACATTTATTTATTAATTAATTTTTTAAATTATTAAATTATTATTTTAAAAGTCATATTTTGTCACCCAAACCTATTTTAAGAGTCTAGTTTGTCACAAAAAAAAAAAAAAAAACTTAAGAGATCAATTTGTCACCCAAGCCTAACTTAAGGGTCTAGTTTGTCACAAAAAAAATTAAGGGACCAATTTGTCACCCGAACCTAACTTAACGATCTAGTTTGTGAAATAAAAAATAAAAAATTTAAGGGATCAATTTGAACAAAACAAATAACTTACGAGACTAAAAGTGTAATTTTGCCTAAAAATTATCTTGATTCTACACACACCAATCGCATCTATCTTATAATTAGGAGAGTCACGAGACCAAATATAGGCAACGGTACTTCAAAAAAGGAAGTCAACGGTACTCCAAAAAAAAAAAAAATACATATATACATACATTCTTATAGAAATTACATTTTGGCAAAGGGTCTCCTCTATTACTCAGAATTGAGAATTAGGGAAATCATTCTTTTGAGTTTTCTAACATTGAAAAGATAAGAGCCAAAACGATTAGCAAAAGCTACCAATTGTAGTGACATGATTCAAGTATTCATATTGCACAAATGGCTACATGTGAGTTTAGTGAGTAAAACCTTAAGTGAGACCGGACAAATTCACATAGATTATACCCAAAAAAAAAAAATTTATTCACATAGATCAACAAAAACTACAACAAAGTGCAAATTGTATAAACAATTTTCACCTTAAAGTCTTAAACTTCTAAATTGGAGCAAGTATCGTAGACTTATAATCTGTCATATCTCATACAAAGCAAAAAAAAAGGTCTATAATATAATTTAAAAGATAAAATAAATAAAAGAGAGTATTTTTATTGAATTTGGGAAAGATTACGTATTTGAAGATAATAGGTATTAAAATAAAGGAAGAAAACCCATGAATTTACTGATTACAAAATAAGATACAAAAATTATTGGAAGAAATTAAAAAAAAAAATTCATGATCCATATATATTATAGAAATATAGAATATAGATGATGTTGTTTTCATTAAAAATAATATTAATAATAATAATTACTATAGCGGGTACTGTAGCGGCATTGGACCAGATTTAATTGGATAGATAGATAAGTTGGGTTTGAACTTTGAATAACAAATTAAAAAAACAGAGTGACGGATAAAGGAAAAGTCCCGAGACTTGTAAAACACAATTCTGACTTAGTCCATTGTTTTATTTTACCGTGCGGTCCCTCCCTAAGATTAATTAATTTAAGGAACTGGGTTTGTTTGTTTCGGGAAACTGCAGACCTGAGAGAAACTGAAGTTGCACTGAAAAGTTAGTTTAGTTGCTAGATGGTTTCTGTGCTTCTTGAGTCTTTTCCTCGAGCTTTTTCGATTACCACTGGTATGTATCTCTGCTTTTACATAATTAAGTTACTCGCCAATTTGTTTCTGCTTCTTGAATCAACATAGATCCAGCAATTGATTGGCTGCACCAAAATTGAAAGACAACCAAAAGGGTTGTCTTCATAGTAGGATTACATTCCTCAGAAAATATTAAGAAATTCTTAAATGCTCATAAAAGAAGGTTTTTTCATATGTATCATTTAAGAGTTTAATCGATATACAACATTTTTTTACATTGTACAGCACTCACAAATCCAAATCATGTTACAGATTGTCTTATAAGTATGTATATTTGTGTGTCTGCTTTTACATAAGTGACTCACTAATTTGTTTCTGCTTCTTGAATCAATATGCTTAGATCAAGCAATTAATTTACCGGTTGCACTAAAATTAAAATATGACGAAAAGCGTTGTCTTCAATCATGTTGGGCATGTAATTAGGATTACTCAAAAAATAAGAAATTTGTTCTTACAAGAATTCCTTTAACCTATATCATTAAGAGCATGTTTTGAGAACGCTTATTTTTTTATATTGTAGCTGTTTATTCCCAAAAAGCTGTTTTCAAAATAATCTATATGTTTGGTAATTTGCTTAAATTTATATAAAAGCTTTTTTTCAGGAAAAAAAACTGATTTATGCCATCTAGTTTGTTCTAGCTTAAGATTGTTGTGATTTGATTATTTTCCATTCTTAAAACTCTCTTTCATGTTTACCCCTGCATAAGTAACTTCTAAACAAATACTATTAAATTATACAAATAGTTTCATACCTATTTTTGTAATTTACTACATAAAAGTGATTTTTTTTGCATCACCCAAACGAAATAGATTATCTTAAAATCGCTTTTTCAGCAAATAGATCCAAACAAAAACATATGCTTATTATAATTGATTATCACAATAATCGATTATACAAAAATCGATTATCAGTATAATCTTTTTTTTTTCCAGCTTTCCCAAACACACTCTAAATGTGTGAATCTAAGGATTTTTTATATTCGCAAATGTAAACAGTTAATCTTGTAACACTTAGGCGACCAAATAAAATTAGCAAACCTGCATGAGAAGAATGCATGTCCAAAGGTTTCATGTTGTTTATTGCAAAATGACAATCCAATGAAGAATTATTTGGCAAAACATTACGCTGTAACAAGTTAAGCTTTGCTGGCAATCTATCCAGAATCAATTTCCAAGTAAAACCTAATACCTTCAAAGGAACAATTATGACCCAAAAATGCTTAAAGAAGCTTCCACTGTGGGATAGACTATGGTGTGTTGCAGAAACCTGCATGCAAAATGGAGAGATAGGTTCTAGAATTGTCCAACCTTCCATGCATGTTTTCAATAACTAGACTCCAAATTTCCAACTTCCTAAAAAATGGCTCCAATTAGAAGCCAAGATAATAAAAACTGAAGTTTGTCAATCCTTCCATTCAAAAAGATAGCAGCATAATAAATTCTAAATTCAAACATGGAAAATAATGTCATGAAAAGTTTTTGCTGCGAAATATGTTATAAATTACATGGAGCAATTAAATAAGAGAGAAGTTAATTTTAATGGATCCCATGAAAAAAGGTTGAAGGTGATGCTAAAATAAACCATGATACATCATTCATAAATTCATATATAGCTATCGTAGAAAAAGTTTTGTGTGAAATAGCGCTACTCTTCTAACATATATGAGTTCGTTTGTTTTAAATTTTGATAGAATTAATTTTGAAAGAATCGATTTTACAAAAATCGAGTTTAAAAAATTGATTTGTGTTTGGTAATGATACTTTAAGAGTGATTTTATAAGAATTGATTTTGTTTCAATGATAAAGTAAAATAACTTTTCAGGTGTAAATATATATATATAAAAAAATAGCAATGCTAGCATCACATTATTTATCACACTCCTCTTAACATACCCTCTATTATTGGGTGGATTTCATGTGAAACCTGTGTTTTGGTGGGTCTCACATGAAATTCATCCAATAATAGAGTGTGGTGAAGAAGAGTGTGATAAAGAGTGTGTTCCTAGCATTTTTCAAAAAAAAAATAATAATAATTGTGGGTCCTACACCCAGAATCAAATTCTTCTCAACGAAAAAGCTAGAAATTATTGTTTCTCCTAGAATCAATTCTAGCTAACTCAGAAACAATATTTTTTCAATGTAATTTGGTAAACAAACACCCTAAAATTCCCAAAATTACTTTTACTCTCACAAGAATCTAGTTTGGGATACCCAAAATCTTAAACAAATAGACACTATATAAATGAAGAAATAATTTCTACTTTTCAATTTTTAATGTCAATGCTACTAACATTCAACTTTTCCAATTCTAGTTTCTAATGTAACAACATTATGGCACACGACTGGGAAAATTCAGAAAGAATATTGTGTCATGATGTCTTCACGTCATAATTTGGCATCGTTACAAAGTTACTGAGGGAGGATCTACATGTCAAGGAAGTGAGAGAAAATATGTTTTCAAAGCAGCATCTGGACAATCATTTGAAAATGAACACCAAGCTCAAGATCCAAAAATAATTTTGAATTCTGTCAAAGATGCCTTGGATATTTTCTGCAGGTTTAGTAGGCCATACGCAGCAATTGGCGCTGTAAGTTAAAGTTTTTTCTTTTGAATAATTACTGTAACTAAGGCTCGACTGTTATAGTTAATCTAATTCATTTGTTACCTTTTTATTTTAAAATGAAACTTTTTAAAGGGGTTACTTTGTTGGTGTAGGCAATGGGAGCAACTTCTATATCTTTCCTTTCGGTGGAGAAATTATCAGATTTATCTCTAGCATTTGTTAGTGGCTGGTTGCAGGTCAGGTTTCAAATATGTTAGTTGTTTGAAAATTTAGTTAAAAAACACAATACCTAATAATGTTTCTATTTAGGGTTTGATTTGTTTTTGATCCCTATGGGAGACATAAACCAAAACCTATGCAAAAAAAAAAAACAAAAAAAAAATCAAGTAAATCTAGGATTAAGCTTTCTATTCCTTTTCAGGTTATACTTGCGAGATTTAGACATAACCACTGTGAATTTATCATCCTCAATAGCATTATCATCATTCTGCTTTGCAGAAAGAGAGCATTCTCTAGATCATCCTTGTCCCCATCTCCAAAAAACTTTGCAAGAACTTTCATATCGTGAATAACATTAAGATGCATTGGTGCTGAACTAATCACGGGAGTCTTACCACTAACATTCAAACTATTATTTCCTATCATTTCCATGTTGGTGAATCCTGACAAAGGAGCAGCGTCTACCTTATAATCTAACCGATTATCTAATCGATTAGTTGGACTATCATCTGCCTAGCTTGACCCATTCAAATTATGTTGATCATTATTAGTCCCTTGGATAAAATGTTCCTGAATAGAAGCAGACACATGCTCCAATGAGTCCTGAACCGATTTCTCAATCCAAATTGATCGAATAGAGCTATTACCAGGTGAATTCTGTTGTAAACCATTAACCTAACTTTGATCCTCGTTAACACCTTGATTTACTTGGCCATTATTCTGACTTCCTTAATCAAATGTTGTTGATTGACTAAACCATTATTTGGCCCTTCGTTCTCTGACTTCTTAGGAACATACTTTTGGATAGGTTTCCGAGGAAGAGGATTAATCTTCTTATCTTGGGGCACTTCTTGATCCTTAGCATCAAAAGAAGGCTTACTTCTACATTTATCAACAGATTGACCAATAGTTTGGCAAATGGAACAAAAGAAAGGCATATTCTCATATTCTATTCCCACAAAACAGGCAAAACCTTATCTTTCCACCAAGATTTGTTCATGCAGGCTGCCACTTAAATCAACATCAACAAACACTCTTGCTAAATGTCCGAACATCTTCTTGTCAGTTGCCTCATCTAGCGCAATAGGTGCACCAATACCAGCTGCAATTGCAAAGATTATCTTAGCACGACAGTACTCCTGCGGTAGTCCTATGATGTGCACCCAACAATTGGCATGTGCTTGCTTTTGGGTATAGGGGTTGAAGTCCGAGATCCAGGAAGAAAGACACAGAATTCCAGGTTTTAAACTCCAAGAACCAATTGATAAAACGCTGCGAAAGTCTGATGGGGAAGAAAAAGATAATTCACAAATCCCTTTCCCCAAAGAAATTAACCATGTTCCAAGAACCAATAGACTTCCATAAGGATAAAAGCTTAGATCGCAAGTCTACCACTTTGATAGGAACCTCACTCTTCAATAAGATTAGACGACCATGAAGATGATTTTTACAGCCTTCGAGGCTGGCTCTATACTCCTCTTCGGGAATCTTTATAGCAATTTTGTTACCCTTCAGACATGGTTTTGGAAGCTGACTGAAAGGGATATCACAAGAATTCTCCAAGACTTGCGCAAAGGTTTTGCGCTGAATAGGATTGGTGACTGATGTAGAAGAAGATGAAGCCAAGCATTTCCATGGACAAACTGGAACGGCCATGGGAGATGCATAGATGAAATAGAGAAAAATAGCAAGAAAAATACAAAACAGAGCGAAAGGTACCAGGCGCCTTGTTGCGGATGCTAGGGAGCGTCACCCCTATTCATCATTTCTCGTAATTGCTGTTGAATATTAATTAAAAAGGCTAAACAAATTATTAAAATTTGATTTTGTTTCCTATAAAAATTGGATTCATTTGTAGTCCCTAAAAAATATATAAAAATTGTGTGCTTTTAATCCCTGGTGAAGGACTAAAAACACACTAGTTCTATAAAATGTAGGGGCTAAAAACGAATAAAATTTGTATAGGGATCAAATTAAATTTTATTAAATTTATAAGGATCAAAAACATATTTAACCCTTCTATTATTTGAAAATGACTTTTGCACTTTGTTTAATATTGTATATGGTACTCACAATTAATATTGTGTAATAATGTTTTCTTTGTGGGTTTAATTTGTGTAATAATATTGGGTTCACAATTATTAATGAGTTTATTATATAACAATAATTAACTAAGATGCCAAATTTATTAAATATTATGAGAATATATCAAAATTAAATTTTATTGTCGATTGCTTATATGGTGCACCAAAAAATTACAGATATTTCCCCCTTCAAAATGCCTAATTGCTATTTTTTTTTGTGTATTTTCCCCTTTAAAATGTTTAGTGTGCTATTTTATTTAATTTGGTTAATATATTCAAGTTTTCTATTTCAGGTTGTGGCAGCTTCCTTCTGTATGAATATATTTAATTGTGGCTAGAATCAATTGTGTGATGTTGAAATAGATAAGGTATGAAACTTATAAAAAAATCCTTAGGAAATACATGTTTTTCTCTTGTATACATATGTACTTATAGGCCACATCTTGAGCAATCTTTTTTATTTTGGCCCCAATCTCGGGTTTAATACGTAAATTTATCAAGCATCATCATCAATTATTGTAGCATGCGATAATTTTAAGAAAACATGAAAACTAGCTTACAGATTTTTCTGATAGGTTGTCTTTTTTCTTTTTTTTTATATATGTGATAAATGTTTTATTGCAGATAAACAAGCCATCTCTTCCATTGGCATCTGGGGAATTGTCACTCCGAACTGGTGTTACTATTGTTGCATCATCTTTAATTATGGTACCATATATAGAATTATATGTTTTGGCAACTTGGATACTATTTTTTTATAAGCAAATTATATATATATATATATAGAAAACCAACGGAGGTTGGCACAAGTGGTGGTGGACTTGTGCCCCTTAACCAAGTGGCTCGGGTTCGAATCTCAGCTCTTCCGTCTAGAGCGAATTTCTGCTGGGAGGGGATTTCCCGCCTTCAGGTGTCATTCATTCCCCTGCAGGAGATTAGTCCCCGCTTCTGGTGGGGTATACTCCTAGTCAAGGACAAAAAAATTATATATATAGAAAAGAGTACAAGGGGTACTCAAACCCGTATATTGGATACTTACAGGCTCTATTTGATGAAAACGAGCTATATTGGATAAGCTAGCTGATTGAATTTGAAGTAGTCGATTCAATTAACAGTTAAACTAGCTGATAAATATAAAATAACATAAAAGGACATATTTTTATTTTTTATATAATTGTTTTTATATATATGTGTTATTTATTTTAAAGTAACTATCACTTTTAATACTTTAATTTATTTTAAATTATTAATCATCTAAAAAATTAAAATTCATTTTCTATTATTTTTATTAAATTAATTGAGAAAATAAAAATAAAATGACATGTTGATATGATTTTTTTATATAATTTTTATTTTTTAATATAGACAAAAGTATATTTTTTTATCATTTTTTATCTGAAATATATATTTAGTTAGTAAATTAGTCCTTAAGGAGGATTATAATTTTTTTTTACTAGGGATTAGGATTTTTTATTTTATTTACGAGGGGATAAAATAGGAATTGAATTAAAATAATAAAAATAAAATGAGAGAAAATAATAAGTTATAAGCTCAAACGCTACTACAATTCCTCTGCTAGAGATTGTTACAAGAGTTTAATTTTGATATGTGTAAATATAATTTTTTTATGTTGTCAATCAATCACAAATCATCCTATGAGTAACTTTTAATAAGGTAGTAATGAAAAGAGTCAGACGTTTTCAATAATATGACAATGTATAATTGGTTAACAATATTGTAAAATCTTTAACATACTTTATACTGAGGTGCATACCAATTAATCCTTATTATCAATTGTGTTTTATTTTCAGCAAAAACGTTTTCTTTTTAATATTTTTCTGTTTATATTCTCTTGTCTATGAGCCTGCCTTGTGTCTGGCCATCAATTTTATTTCGTTCATGTTGAGACTTGAGACGCAAATTTGATTTTAAGGAAAACTTATGATATTTTTCATGTTTCTGAAGGTTATTAAAATTCAATTCGATTTTCTATCTTTTCTCTAGAATATTTTCTACAATTTTTTTTCAATAAAATAATGTTCTTATCCATTCTTAGGATGGAATGTTTATGTTCTTGCATGGTTGTACGTGCCTCCAATATTCTGGAAAATAAACTAATGCAACATGGTTTCGATGCCAAGTATTTATGATAGAGCATGTTGGTCACTTTTTGTGGTGTGCATTTTTCATTGACATGTTGTTTAAGATAAGCATTTTAACTTGTATGCATTGTCAGTGCATTAAGATTTAATTCTGTCAATCAATCATAAATTATTATTTTATTAAAAAAAGTTTAATTCTTATGCATAGCTACTTAAAAGTTATATATAGGATAATTTGTGATTGATGGACAATTAAAAAATGTTGCACCGATAGTGTATCAAAACTGAACTATTATTTTATTTTATTTCACTGAAACTAGATAAACTTTGTTGACAAGGTATAAGAATGCGGGCTTATCATTTTATTCTCTTCTACAGAGTTTCTGGCTTGCATGGATTGCAGGTTCGTGGCCATTGTTCTGGGCTTTTTCCATTAGTTCAATGCTTGGCGCTGCTTATTCCGTTGATGTGAGTTCATTTGAATTGCACTTGACTTCCTCTTTACCACTAGTATTGGTTGAATGTGGTGATATATATATATATATATATATATATATATTGTAAAATTTACCATAAATTAATTTTAGTTAAATCAACGAAGTTTTAATATATTGATTTAAAATGATTTATAGATGGCCTACGTGTATCTATAGTTTCAGAAGAGTTTTGCTAAAAACTTAAAAAAAAAAAAGGCTGTCAATTTATTTTTTTTCGTTCGGAACCCACTCTAATTAGCCCTTTGGGCCGAGTAGGTTCATTAAAGTATCCCTACGACGGGTCTGCTATGGGATCAATCTCTTTTTCGGCTGATTGAGCGGGATTTTACCCCTTGATTCTTAAGGCTATCAAATTTTAATTAAGATTGAAATTAAACTTTCCAATAAAACTGTAATATAAAAAAATTAAGAGTCAAAATCATATAGGTCTCTATGCCCTTAAAAGTACGAACTCTTTTGTCAAAAAAAATAAAATAAATACTAACTATTAAATACAAGAATTTATATAATTTAAATACTTAGTACATTAATTTTCTCCTAGTCGTCAAATTTTAAGAAGTTAATTTAAAATGATTATGCATGGTCTGAGTGTGTCTACCATTTTAAAAGCGTTTTTTAAGAAATAGAAAAATTATCAAAATATAATTAAAATAGGATTTCAAATTGAGTTAAGATTACTTGTAAAATCATAAAACAAATAAAAAATAGTAAGAATTATATAAGTAGTTTTTTCATAAAATTAAAACTAAATAAAAATGATATTTTTACTGCTTTTTTATTTTATTTACACAACAAAATTAAAATTATATTTTATTTCTTATTTTTAAAAATAGTTACAATAAAAATAATTATAAAATTGTCACATTATTTTCATTTTGTTTCTTATTTCAAGAATTTATATAGGAAACACTGAAAATAAATTTTTATTTATTTTTATTATTTTCTTTACAAATCTTTGAAAACGGGAAACAATGAAAACACAGTAATTAATAAACTATAAGCTGAAACCATTGTAGTTTAAATTATATAAAAGGTGAATTCATATTCGCTTTCTTCCGCTTTATTTAAAAAAAAAATTTGCATATCACGTTATGTACAATGCGGATTTTATAAATATCAATTAATTCAACAAGTATATTATTAATACATTAATAAATTAATCAATATATGTGATATTTTTTTTTTTGGTTACACAATTTATGTGATATTTGATATTGATTTTCTACCAATAAAAATTTAATTTAATTTACTATATCCACAACGTGCTATCCGATAGATTTCACTCAACCTTGTGTTAACCTGTGTGGCTGAACACTCGCTCAGACTTATTGACATGCTCATGAGTGGAAAATTTATTTGATGGTGAATACATTGTTGACTGTTTTTATAACTTCGTTGTCTCTGAAAATTTTCAGTGGCCCTTGTTGAGATGGAAGAAGTCTTCGGTGCTTGCAGCGGCGAACATTTCAATTAATTCGGCAATAGCAAGGCCACTTGGATATTTTCTTCACATACAGGTTGTCTTACTGAATTGTGCTTTTTAAAAGACGTATCGTTATGTTTTCTGGATGCTAATACATGTTAAAATGTCCAGACCCGCGTATTTAAGAGGCCACCTACCTTTCCAAGACCACTGATTTTTTGGACTGCAATCACGAGTCTTTTCTTTGTAGTTATAGCATTGTTCAAGGTAAAATCTTCGAATTTCTTAAAATAAGCATTTCTTTTTCAACATCGAAGTTCTGGTTAGATATATGTATTTGATGAAAAATCTTTTGCTGGATATATAGGATATACCTGACATGGAAGGAGATGAAAAACATGGCATTCAATCCTTGTCATTACGCTTGGGTCAGAAGCGGGTATGTTCCTCTCATTCAATAATGAGTTGTACTCTCATGTAACCATGGTCATATCTAATAATCATAGTCAGGTATTCTGGATTTGTATTTCACTTCTTGAAATGGCTTATGGAGTCACCATTTTGGTGGGAGCAACATCTCCTTTCCTCTGGAGCAAACTTTCCACGGTAACATGCTATTTACTTGTATAGCTTATAGTTATATATATGCATTTTCTTGCTTCCTCTTAAGTAGTTATAATTTTTGTGCGGAGGGAAAGGATTGGGATTTCAATTAACATAATTTGTGAAATATTGAGATTTCAGCTTCCAATACGCAATATATATACTCATTCCTTCTCAAGCTGCATCTTTACTTTGTAGTGGTTGGTACCTTAGTATAAGCAAATGTGGAATTGTTTGATCAATTCAACAAAAGTTTGAAATTATTTTCACTTTCAATGTACGTGTTAGGGTTTGGGACATGCCATTCTGGCTTTAGTCCTCTGGATTCATGCCAAATCTGTAGATATGAACAACAACGCTGCCTTACATTCCTTCTATACGTTTATCTGGAAGGTAATCCCCCAACTTTATAAACTGTTTATCATTTGAAAAAAAAATGATTTTCAAGGTTAATATACATTTTGCTTAATAATGAACATTATAAAAGGAAAAACAGGCATTTAATTTCTATGATGATTCATTAACTCATAATCTAATTTATAAAACATGACATTTTTTCTCATAAGCATGTTTATATATAGTTTTCATTGGTTGCAAGGGACCCAACTCAGTTCCCTTACAGCAACCCCCACTTGTTAGAGCTCGTTGGTGCTTAGTTTCTAATGGTTGAAGTTTAGGGATCATGAATTGCCAAAGAGAGAAATTGAGGGAGGTGGTGGTGCCCTCTTAGGGTGAACCTGTCCAAGCAGTAAATTTCTTTCACAAAATTTTGGGAGCTACTACCTAAAAGAAAATTATTACTTTCCCGTTGCTCTTAGTATAATGATCATTAAAAGTAAAAGAAAACCTAGTGTCCTTGGTCAACTATTGATATATTTTTATCTTGTGAAAAATTCAACTTTGTCCAAAGCTAGCACCGTGCATTAGTTGAACATGAATGATTGGTATTTTATCTTGTTGCTGATGACATTTCTCTCGTTGCAGCTTCTTTGGGAAGAGTACTTCCTTATACCTTTTTTCAGATGAGGATGTAGTTGCATTATTGTCTTAAGAAATAGCTCTGCTTTCGTCACAGGCCAGCCTTATGTCGGTACTATTAGTTTAAATCGATGAATACTAAATAAAGATTTATTTATGAAGAGAGACTGAGTTTGGATTTATTACTTTGTCATTGGTTTGTTACTCAATGTTTCTACAAATTTTATAATGGCTGAAAATTTACTGAGAGTAAAGTGAGGAGTTGATATTTTTTTTTTCCCCTATCTAAGCAAAGTAGAAAATAGTATATAGATAGAGAGTACAAGGGGTATTTTAACCTGTATACAAAGAGCCAGGACCGAGGGGAATTATAAAACAATGTAAGTAAAATACGGATAATTATTAAATTCTCATTTATATTTTAAATTATATACTAAATTTTTAGAGAATCCCGATTTGAGATTTATTATCGAATATGTTTTTTTTAGATAACATTAAATACAATGTTGTATACATTAGTTTTTTTTTTTTTTTTTGACAGCGTATACGTTAGTTTTTCAAAAATGTTGGGTGGTTTTTTATAAATGTTGTATTTTTTTTATTCAATTATAAAAAGAGGAATTATTTGACATTAAATTACTACTTTACAATGAAAAGAAAGAGATTTTAACCCTAAAATCAACTGTTGATATTATGATAAAATACACACACATAAAAGCTGGAAGAAGCTACGAAAACTGAAGAAAAGCGAGTTGGAGTACTGATCTCAAGAGTCTCATCCCGCAAGCCAAAAGGCCAAACTTGAAGATTTATGAAGCTCTCTAGGGCGCCCCGCGAGCCAGAGGAAGAAAACTTGAAGAATCTCTATGGTGCCCCGCAAACAACTTTTGTCCCCGCGAAGCAGAGAAGGAAAATCTGAAGGCTCCCTATCTCGCTCCGCAAGACAGGCCTCGCCCCCCGAGAAGATACAATCTGGACTAGGCTGAAACTCAAGTCTCGCCCCGCGAGATACTGCTCGTCCCGCGAGCATGCCTTATCGGTAATTAGTATAAAAGCTTGTTGTAATTCCAAATTAAGGACACCTAATCCTAGTTTTTGAGAGTTGCGTCTCCAGTAGTTATAGTTCTGAATTTTGTTGATGTTTCTACTCAAATTCTTGGTGATTATGTACGCTATGAGGAAATAATCCTCTTTTCTAAGGAATCGTTGTAGCCGCACATGACATCATATTGATATTTGTGATGTTTTCTATTCCCTTCTTAATCTTTGCTTCTTAATTTTGATTTTTTATGTGTTAATCAAAAGAGCTCGTGATTTACTAGTCAAGTGTGATGAGTCCGATCGGAGATTCATGCTTTAGGGTTTAAATTAAGAACACAAGTTGATCATTGATATAGATATAATAGGAGACTTGTGCAATCGATATAGGGAACCAAGGTCTTAATGAATTCTTGTATGTTAATCATCATAGAGATATAGTTGACTAGTGTGTAAGGGTGTTTTCTTTTGTGCTTGAAGGAGGCATTAGAATAATTTAGGGTTTCTAGTTGGCATAGAAATTGAATTAGGAATAGATAAATAATCACATCTAGATCTAGGCTTGATTGTATAGGTGAAATTGTGCCCTTAGATTTTCTCAATTACATTCTCAATCTTAATAACTGCTTGCGATTTGTTTAGATTTGCTTTGATTTGATCATTGATTTGTTATCTCAAATTGATCTTACCATATCTCTCTCGCCTTAGGTCAAACGTATTATCTATTTAAATTTAGATAAATTGGTCACCCAATCCCTGTGTTCGATACTCAGCTTCTTACCGTTTATTATTACTTGCTTCGATCCGGTACACTTGCCGGAGCCCATCAGTGGCATTTAGGATTGGCCCTCTACTAGGCCTCATCTGGACATTTGTCATGACACACGACAAAAATATATAAGAGTGGATGTCTCTTCTGGAATGATAAGAACACAAAGAAGAATACATGAGGAGATTTTAAAATTTGAAATGTGGGATAAAAACATAGAGGAAGGTTATTTATAGGAGAAATTGACTTAGGTTTAGGAGCGTTTGTTCAATATTAAGGCGGAATTGATTACAACAATTTTATATGAATTGAATGTTGAATATCAGTTTTTCTGCGTAGAGAGTTTATTATACTTCCATCAGTTCCGTGAACTGTGCCAACGCCCAATGACTACTGGTAGAGAGTTGATCAACTAAAAAGTGTAGTTTTAATTCGAGGAAAAGATGACGTTTTTCCATTCAAGCACTATAATGGTTACCACTTCCATAGTGTTTGCTCAAATAAATTCTACTAAAATTGTATATTATGATAGCTCTTCCACGGCTATGCGTTATTAATGATGTATGGGGTATAAAGCGTTTTTAAAAAAAAAAATGGTTAATGGGTAAAGATAGTGTTCTCTAGGTGAACTGCTATTAAAGGTTTATAATTTAGTAACATCTCTATTGGTCAGCGCTATTAAACACTTCCGCGTGCCTTTGTCGAAACCGCTATTAAATGTGTGCAGTTAAATCCTGATTCCGGCACAGTGAGTCTCTCCTTTTATAAAGTGTAACATATGTAGCTGAACCATGAGAAGGTAAGGTAGTGCCAAATTCTATTAATCGCATGATGAGAGGAGGGGACAATTATGCAGATGGAGGGTGCCATAGTGATGAGTAAACCAGTTTTGTCTCCACCATGTTGCTCGGTCGGTTCAGGTGCAGAGAAGAGTATACCATTGTTTAAAAAAAAAAAAAAAGGCACATTTGGCTTATACTTGAAAATTGAAAAGGAAGGGAGCGAGCAATACCGAGAGAGTAAATAAGAAGACACAACGTTTTCAAAAAAAAAAAAACTTATGTTATTTACCACAAAAAAAGCTTGTTTTCCTTTTCTTTTGTTGACTTGGGCCTGGATCTTAAGCTCAAAAAATTTTGACAAAAATTAATCTTGGGTTAGAATATGATCATGCGATTGGGCCAAGAGTAATGAGCAATATACCTTTCAGTTTTTTGCAATTTTTATATTGTTCTGTTTTTTGTTTTTCTTTTCAAAATATAAAATGTTAGGGTTTAGGGTAATTGCTCATAGAGCCAAAGTGTTGCTGCTTGTCATTTAATGTTCAATTAAAATGTTAGGTTAATAATAATTGCTTCTTTCACTTCTGAATCTGATCAATATGACATTGAATTTAGGTTAAGGTTAAAATTAGGGATATTGAAATAACAACATCATTTCATAAAATTGAATGGTTAAACATGAAATTAAATGTATTAATTTTGTTTCTTTGATTGTAGGAGATAATGGAAAAAATTTTGAAGAGAAGATTATAATCAAATGAGCAACCACCTTCATTGAATTCTTGTGAATCAAGTCTCCAACAACAAAGGATTGAGATTGATTTAGAAGAGTTGTCATCCGATCCAGGAAAGCGAGTTAAAATTTCTACATATCATCCTAATGATCGAGATAAGATACGAAGAGCATATATACAAAGAGGACCATATCAACCTACTCAACATAATTTTCCCCAAAGAAAAATTGGGAATTCTTTAAGATTTTGTCCTTCCTGGTTTAATGAATTTGGTAACTGGTTAGAGTATAGTATAGAAAAAGATGCCGCATTTTGCTTATGTTGTTATCTTTTTAAGCCTGACTTTGGAAATCAATCAGGTGGTGATACATTTGTGACAGAGGGATTCACAAATTGGAATAAGAAAGAAAGGCTCTCATCTCATGTTGGAGGTCCTAATAGTGCTCATAATATTACTTGGAAGAAGTCTCGAGATTTGATGAATCAAAATCAACACATTGAATTTGCAATATCTAAGCAATCGGAACAAGTTCGTGACTTATATCGAAGGCGTTTAACAGCGTCACTTGATTGCATTCACTTTCTATTGAAACAAGGATTATCTTTTCGTGATCATGATGAATCAATCGATTCTGCTAATCAAGGTAATTTTCTTGAACTTCTTAAATTTCTTTCTGAACACAATGAAGCAATAAATCATGTTGTTTTGGAAAATGCTCCTGAAAATCATAAATTAATTGCTCCAGCAATCCAAAAGGAAATTGTTAATGCCTATGCATTGGAAACCATTAGTGCTATTATTACTGATCTTAGAGATGAACCATTTGCTATTATGATTGATGAAGCCCGTGACATATCAATTAAGGAACAAATGGCTGTTGCTTTACGTTATGTTAACAAAAATGGAAGTATTGTTGAGCGCTTTCTTGCTATTGTTCATGTTAAAGATACTACAGCTTTATCATTGAAAATGGCAATTGATGAATTGTTTTGCAAACATGGGCTTAGTATATCAAGAATTCGTGGGCAAGGTTATGATGGTGCCAGCAACATGCAAGGAGAATTTTGTGGTCTCAAAAGTTTGATCTTAAGGGAGAATCCATCTGCATTTTATGTACATTGTTTTGCTCATCAATTACAACTGACATTAGTTTTTGTTGCTAAAAATCACATTGATGTTGCCTCTCTTTTTACTTTAGTGTCCTCATTGTTAAATGTTGTTGGGGGATCTTGCAAACGACATGACATGCTTCGTGAAAAACAATTGGTCAGTGTTAGAGAGGCATTGGAAAAAGGAGAAATTCCAAGTGGGCAAGGTTTGAATCAAGAAACTGGTCTCAAACGAGCCACTGATACTCGTTGGGGTTCACATTATGCAACTTTGATAAACTTGATATTGATGTATTCTGCTATATGTGATGTTGTTAAAATTATTAAAGAAGATGGATCAAATCCAGAACAAAGAGCTGAAGCCAAAGGTCTTTTACGCTTGACAAGGGATTTTGAATTTGCATTCACATTGCATTTGATGAAAAATATCTTGGGTATTTTGAATGAATTGTCACAGGCATTGCAAAGGAAAGATCAAGACAACATCAATGCTATGAACTTGGTTAACATCACAAAGCAACGGTTACAGACTATGAGGGATGATGGATGGGATTTTTTATTGCAGGAGGTAATTTTATTTTGCAATATGCATGACATTGACATTCCTGATATGGAGGATAAGTATTTTCCTGACAGTAGATCACGACGTGGAGGCAGAGCTCAAGCTATCACAATAGAGCATCACTATCGTGTTGAATTATTTTATACTGTTGTGGATATGCAGCTTAAGAAACTTCGTGATCGTTTCTCCAAGGCAAGTACTCAGTTGCTTCTTTGTATGTCTTGTTTGAGTCCGACCAATTTGTTCTCCAATTTTGATATGGCAAGGCTGATTGAATTTGCGAAGTTTTATCCACGTGAATTTTGTTCGACTGATTTGGTGATGCTTGATAAACAACTTGAGACTTACATCATTGATATGCGTAGCAGTGTTGGATTTGCATCTTTGAAAGGAATCAGTAATCTTTCAGAGAAGCTGGTTGAAACTGGAAGACACATTGATTACCCATTAATTTATCTTCTTTTGAAGTTAGCAATGATTTTGCCTGTTCCCACAGCAACCGTAGAAAGAGTCTTTTCTGCTATGAAAATTGTGAAAAATAGGTTGCGTAGTCAAATGGGCGATGCTTGGATGAATGATTGTCTAGTGACTTATATTGAGCGAGAAGTGTTCAACAACGTTGACAATGAGTGGCAGTTATGAGGTATGTAATTTATTTGATTAGATATATTTAAATTTTGTGATTTTAACATTCATATTTTCATCTTTATATATATGACGATATTTATTATTAATTATTTTAATTTTAAAAATATGTTGTCCCCACTGCCCCTGGGTCCTAGATCCGCCACTGTGTTCAGGTGTAATCAATGCTTTCTGAAAAGTTTATAGGATTGAAAATTTATTGAAAGTAAATTGTGAAGTTAATAATTATTAAATCAGTTATCAGAAAAATTTTAGAGAATTCAAATTTAAGACTTATTATATAATGCTAGCGGGAAGACAGGCATTGTCAGCATTTCTAATGCTTTTACAATTCTTTAATTTTATCTACGTTCTTGGTATATAATATTTTATTTGTCACTTATATATGTCGGGTATTTTTAATCTGTATTTTTTGCAACTTTATAATGGAATATCTGATAATTATGCACTTTTTTTCACAATTTTGTCCTCTGTGGAAAACGAATAAAAAGTGAAAAACATGCATAATTTTAAAATTCAAATATCTGATAATTATGCACTTTTTCACTTTTAAATTAATTTTTCACGACAAAAATTAGTCATAGGATGGTTAATGGGACACAAAACCAAGTAAATGGACGTTGAAACTAAATCTATGGACTAATGTGTCCCACATTTGAAAATTTGACAGAGTAAATTGTTAATTTATTTTTTTTCAGGGATTAAAAGTGGGTCCCCAAAATTTTTCAGAGACCAATTTAGACCTTCACTCTTTTAACATTAATCTCTATATGCATGTGTAATTATATCACCTTATATCTTCTTATTAGTACGTAAAAGTCATGTACTACAATAATGGATTTTCTATATATCAACTTATTGGTATGTATATATCGCCCATGTCGCACGGGTATCATTCTAGTATCCTGTAATTTCGAAAGCCAAAGAAATGGAGGGCATTATTGTCATTTACCAAGCTGCTCCACACCAGGGAAGTTGGGATATCGTGCGCAACGCCTAGATAGAAAAACCCTGCAATCGTCTTTGGGGCAAATGGTGGGCACATAAGCGATCTCATCATAGCCGTCCGCTCTGTCCCTCTTGAAATCAGTCAACGTCGCGAACAACGTGATGAAAAGAACCAAATGATTCAAAGCGTACCTCTGCCCCGCGCACTGGTGGGGCCCAGCCCCAAACGCTAGAAAATTCCTTTTATATATCTGGTCCTCTTGCCTCTTCTCCGAGAACCGGTCCGGGTCGAACTGATCCGGTTCGGTGAACCCCTGAAACGACGACTCGAACGCCGACGGGAACACGATCGTCCCCTTCGGAACAGTGTATGACTCGGTCAACGGGAAATCCTCCGCCGCGATGTGCGGGATGAGGGAAGCCGGCGGCCGGTACCTCACCACCTCACGTGCCACCGCCTGCGTGTACTTCATCTCCTTCAACTGCTCCGTGGTTATCAACGCGTCTGATTCTGGCGACCAGATTCCGGCAACTTCCTCCCTCACCTTCGCGAGCACCTCTGGGTGCTCGTCGAGGAGCGCCACCGCCCAAAGTAGCGACGATGCAGACGCGTCCTGCGCCGCGAAGAGGAAATCGAACAAGTAGCCTCCAATCTCCGTATCGGAAGAAAACGGCGGCAGAGATTTTTCTCCGGCGAGCTTCGCCTCCTCGATCTCACGGAGCGTGTCCTGCATGCAGTAATCAATGAGGCACGAAGGCTCTTCCCCTCTCTCCATCCTCGCCCTGCTCATCCCGGTGCACGTGGCTAGGGTTTCGGCGAGACGGTCCCCGGCGAGCCTCGCTTTTCGAAACGCCGTCCCAGGAAAATCTATAGGGAGCTTCACGAAGCCAACGTTGAAGAGAAAGTAATCATGCTCGAATCGCTCGCGGACTTTTTGGGCCAAGTAGGGGCCCACAAAGACGGTCAGAGAAGTGTCCAAGTTCATGTCACTGGCCAAGGTTAGGATTGGAATCGGGCCGGGGGCCTGGCGGGCCGATAAGTCGACCCATGTCTTGAGATGGTTGAGGATAATGATTTGCTGCAACACGGTGTAGGTGGAGAGGGCTTTGGGTGTGAAGTTGGTTGCAATCTGACGGCGGAGATTCTTGTGATCTTGGCCCATCATGTAGATGAGGTTGTGTTCATTGAAGAGCTTCTTGCCGAAGGGGTGGCCCACGAGGATAAAAGCATCGGGCCTGACATTGGAGAAGACTTTGTGGGAGAGTTCGGTGTCTCTGATGAAGACAATGAAGTTGCCGAGTAAGTAGTTGGCTGAGATGCCTGATGGGGTGGACTTGGCTAAGGTAGTTTGGAGTTTCCAGAATTTTGGTGGGTCGCGGACCAATGAGATGGCGTTGCCCAAGAAGGGGAACACGAGGGTTGGGCCTGGGATGGAGCGTTTCTTGGTGAGGTATGAGATCTGTTCGAGGAGGATAAGGAAGAGGGTGAAGCAGATGAAGTATGGGGTTAGCTGGGTTAAGGAGGAGAAGATGGAGGGAATGAGAGTGGCCATGTTGTTTTGTTTGCAATGTCAATGAGGGAATGTGACTATTTATTTGATGCTTGCATTGCAGGGTCAGAGGCTGAAAGTGAAAGGGGAACAAAGGAAGGGTACTGATTTTAGAAATAAAATAAATTAGGTGAGAAAAACTAAAATAAGGGTCAGAATGAAATGAATGGGGTGAGGTCAACAACGGGGGTGAGGTGAGTGTTCAAGATTTCAAGTCAAATTTGAGTTTTCAGAGAGCAGGGAAAGGAAAGGAGTGAAAAAAGATGGCTACTGTGTAGGTAGGACTTACGAGTAGAAATGGAATAGGTGAATCGGGAAAAGAACATACAGAAATTATGCATTGTTGTCTATTTTCAAATAACATAACTTCAAAAAATGTTATCCACCATTTATTTTAGAATAAATGTCCAAATTGATCTTTGACAAAGATAACGGTGACATTTTGATTCCTGATAAATGGAAAATACAAATTTAATTCTCAACAATATAAAATATGGGTCAAATTAATCCTTTTTACAATAGTTTGTAAGGATATTTTAGTTCCTATCAGACTATTTTGACCTACATTTTACATTTTTGAGAACCAAATTGATATTTTTCATCTCATCATTTTTTTTGTCAATGACTAGTTTAGGCATTTACTCTTTATTTTTGCTTTTCTTCTATCTAGTAAGAGTTTTTTTTTTCAATAACCCTTTTTAAAAAAACAATTTCCACAATACCCCTCGATATATGAAAAAACGGCTTCTCACTTGTATCAAAAAATGAAGTATTTAGGTATATAATTGGAAAAAAAAGGGTATTGCAATAAATAATTTTTAAAATAGGGATATTGAAAAAAAAAATCGACTATTCTAGCTTGTGTAATCTATTGTAGTACTGTATAAATCCGGTACATGATCTGCTACAGTACTCGCGTTGTGTGTCCGTGTTCCCTATCTTATTTTTTAGAGTAAAAACCTAAATTGGTCCCCGAAAAATTTACAGAACCCATTTTTGATCCTTAAAAAAATAAATTACTCATTTAGTCACTCAAATTTATAAATTCGAGACACTTTTGTCCCTCCTTCCACTTCCAACATCTGTTTACTTGCATATGTATCCTGTTAATCATCCTGCTTAATTTGTTAGTGGTTCTGTATAGCCTATGAAAAATTTTCATTGTGAAAAAAGAATAAAAAGTGAAAAACATGCACAATTTTCAAGTATTAGGGTTTTAAAATTTTGCACGTTTTTCATTTTTGTTCTTTTTTTCACGGTGAAAATTTGTTATAGGCCACATAGAACCACAAACGAGTCGGACAGGATGTTTAACGGGACACATAGACAAGTAAACGGACATTGGAAGTAGAAGAGGGACTAATATGTCATGCTTTTATAAATTTGAGGGACTAAATGAGTAATTTATTTTTTTTAGGGACCAAAAGTGGATCCTCTAAATTTTTCGGAGACTAATTTGAGTCTTTACTCTATTTTTTATATACATAAAACTTAAAAAAAAAAAAACGCTAGCCCATAATAAAAAAGAAAAGAAAGATCTAGATGCAAGACCCACTTGCAGCCCTCTTGGTAAATGCTTCAACCCCCCTATCCTATTTGAATAATTAATAAGATATAATTCTTGTTTAATCGAAATAAGAAATAATTCTATTAGATTAAGATGAAGAGAAATGTATTTTCAATGAGTAATGATAGGTGAACACCTGGGTTTGACACCAAGATGGACACCTTGGTTAATCATGTATAAATTTTTTGTTAATTCAGTTCATTATATGGTTAATGGGTTATATGAAGCTTATTTTTCATAATCATGTAAATATTTGGTTAATTATATGTAAATATCTAGTTAATTCAGTTTTTTATATAATTAATGGGTCGTCATAAATTAACCAAATATTTACATATGATTAACCATATAATGAACTGAATTAACCAAATATTTGTACCGATTAACCAAGGTGTCAACTTTGGGTGTCAACTTTGGGTGTGCAAATATCATTACTCATTTTCAATATAGTTTAATTTTCATATATTATTAGTAGAAATGATTTTTATACTGAAATTCAATAATATCTAGATAAATCGGCATGATTATTATTTCTCACTTAATTATTAAATAAAATCTATCTATTACTATATATAAATGTGTACATGATCCGTTACAGTATATTTGCATTGTGTGTCCGTGTTCCCCCTGTCTTAATTTTTTATAAAAAAAAACAAATTAATAAGTGAAACTTAAAAAAAGACAAAAGAATTTCATCAAAAAAAAAAAAAAAAAGACAAGAGAACACAAGCCGATAAAAAAGAAAAGAAAGATCTAGATGCAAAACCCCACTTGCAGCCCTCTTAGTAAATGCTACAACCCCCTATCCTATTTGAATAATTAATAAGATATAATTCTTTTTTTTTTAATCAAAATAAGATATAACTCTATTAGATTAAGATAAACGTACCAACATGTGGTTGGTCCAAGTGGGAAGGGACTTGGATACCTTAAGCAAGTAGTTAGGGATTCGAATCCTGTCTCTTGTGTATGGAGATAACCTGGTTGGGAGAGGAGAACTCACCTTCTGTGCCCAACAGATTCTCCAATTGAGATTAGTCACTGCTAACGGTGTTGGATACTTCATATCTATATCATGATTAACAAAAAAAAAAAAAGATTAAGATGAACACAAATGTATTTTCAATATAGTTTAATTTTCATATATTATTAGTGGAAATGATTTTTATATTGATATCCAATAATATCTTAATAAATCCACATGATTGTTATTTCTCTTTTAGCTATTTAAATAAAATAAAAACTCATATATCAAAATATTATGTTTTGTTGTAAAAAAATTTACGCTGATAATATGTAGTACTTTAATCCTATTCAATATAACATTTGTACCTTATAACCAATCATCGTGGACCATTGTTTGATAAATCATAAACCTTGTATTTCTTTCAAACAAGAACATGTCCACTTTTCAAAAAATAAAAAAAAATTGTAAATTTGTTTAGCAAGACAAGAAGACCTTTTTAATAAAGTGATAAGTTTTCATTTCCAAAACACATAATTTATTTTTTTTAATAATGCTTTTTTTGATTGAGCTTTTATGTTGATATATCATAAACCAAAATTAATTAGTTGTTTTTATCTTTATTTTCTATTGGGTGATAGTTATTTTTAATTATTATTTGACTTTACCTATATTTTTTGGTACATAAATACAAATGTATCAGGATACACCCCCTAGAAAGGGATGGGAATAGAAAAACTTGTTAGCATTCTGTTATGAGTTACAATGGTATGCAATTCAATGAATAAGTTATACAATATCTATCCTTCCTTGCACGACTGAGGTGATGTCTTGTCTTCCATCTAAGGTTCTGGCCTGTGAATTTTTGCTGGCTTCATTCTTGGTCAAATAGTTATGAGGAGAGTGCTTGCGATTGTTTCTAACTAGAGGCTGCTTGAAGAAAAATATGGTACAGATTTAAATGCTTAAGTGATGGCTGCTTCATCTATTCTGGGTCAAATTGATGGCTGCTTCATCTTATTTTATTCATTTAGTTCCTTCTTAGCTTTTTTTGGAGGATTTAAGACAAACCCAATATCAGTGGCTATTAGCAAGTTATTTAATTTTTTAATTTCACACTTATAATTCCATTTCATGTACTTACTTTATACACTAAATATAAAAATCTAATAAAACTAAAATTGAAACAAAAGCATTATATATAGTATAAATTGAGGCTGCTTGAAGAAAAATATGGTGCAG
Organism: Echinosophora koreensis; assembly: GCA_035048595.1. NCBI lineage: Eukaryota > Viridiplantae > Streptophyta > Magnoliopsida > Fabales > Fabaceae > Echinosophora > Echinosophora koreensis. The sequence goes on from JAPCYP010000004.1 coordinate 8,370,346, forward strand.
ATTTAAATGCGTAAGTGATGGCTGCTTCATCTACTCTGGGTCAAATTGATGGCTGCTTCATCTTATTTTATTCAGTATTCCCCACAAAAAAAATCTTATTTTATTCAGTTAGAACTGGTATTATTAACATTTGAGTATTTATAAATAATTCAAGGATTTTCAGAATTTGTACTTGAAATATCATTTGTTCTAAAAGTCATTAATTTTTTTTTTTGGTACAACACTAAATTCAAGTATATGTCAGAATTGTCACGAGATTAAAAAAGTGGATAGGGTACAATTGAATTAATTATAACACTATCAGAGTTAAAATATATAACCAAAAGAGCATGATTTTTAAATTAAAAAATACTTTTTTTAAAAAAAATGATTTAAATAGGTTTTTGTAAAGTTCGTCAATTTTGATTTTAGTCCTTATAAAAAAATCAGAAACTTAGGATTTCGTCCTTGCAATGTCAAAAATTTTGTAAATAGTAATCCCTACCGTCGTCTTTTTCTGTTATCTAGTACATAAGGGTACTGGGATAATTTCATTTTACTATCCGACTTGCTATCAATTTAGCCAGAAAATAGAAATAAAGTCATAAATTTGGGACTACATGATTAAAATTGCTAAATTCCTTCATTATATATGATATCTAGTACTATGGGGTACCAATGTAATTTCTTGTTCTTGTACTACTTATGCCAAAAATTGGCTAGAAAAGTGGAGAAAAATCATACATTAGGGGGTCACATGGTTAAAATTGACAAATTTTTTCATTTGATATGATTTTTAGTACTTATAGGTAACGGTAATTAAGGACTATTTACCAAATTCTTGAAATTATAGGAATGAAATCTTAAGAAATTTTTTTACAATGACTAAAATCAAAATTGATAAACTTTATTTAATATTTAAGGATTCGCTAAAGAGAGTGTTTCTTCAAGACACAGGCAAAGTGGGAGTTCAAGATTGGCACACAGTTCAAAAAAAATGAGAAAATAAATCATTGGTACATTTCACTTGACCAAAATTATTATTATTATACCTTTACCATTGCTCATTGAAAATTTTACTGTAGATCCAGCTGTCAAGCTACGGGTTTTTCTCATTATTTTATTACTTATTTTTTAAGTTTATATATTTTATTATTTTAAATTTATTTAGACAAAAAAATCATGTAAAGGTCAAACGGCACTTTTATTTACTGATCACCATCACTGTTTACTTTGCTGTCAGCTTCACCATCACGTGGGAGATGTGATGCATCATGTTGTGTAGGTAACATGGAGTGAAATAAAAAAATCATTTCTAAAAATGATATTAAATAAAATATGAAATAGAATATAAAAAAAAGTATTTACATAAAAATTATTAAATAAAACATTACACGTAACTATAAACTATATCAAATATTAAATAATAATTAAGTAAATTTTTAATAACAATAAAATAATAAAGACACATTACAAAGTAATGATAATAAAAATAACAAAACCAAAAAAATCAAACAAAATAGGAAAAATTACTTTTCAAAATAGTAATAAAACTTATTAGAAAGTCACTAAATAAAACAGTAGTAATTATAACTCATAAAAATAATTTTTTTAAACAATAATAAAATAAATAAGATACCATTGAGTGGGGAAGTTCATTGTTTGAATTAATAATAAAAATGATAAAAATTCACCTTTCATTAAAAAAAAAGTTTACTTTCTATACAATATCAGTGTAAGGGACTTTTATACTGAAATTCAATAATATCTTAATAAATCAGGATCATTTTTATTTTTCTCTCTTAGTTATTAAAATAAAATATTATATGTCAAAATGTTAGTAGATGTCAGTATAAAACATTTTAAACTTACAATACATACTACTTTAATCAAAATAAAACACATTGATAAAAACCACTATTTAAAATAATGACACAACGTAGCAAAAAAGTCAACGTTTAGCATAATAATAAAATAATAAAAGATGGGTCGGTGGAAAAATCTCCATTTAAAATAAAATTAAAATATTAAAAAATATAATTTAATGAAAAAACTCATAATTTAGATTAATAATAAAATAATGAAAGATAAATTCGAGAGACGAGTTTATTTATTAGATAACGATAATAATACTAAATTAATAAAATATAAAATTGAATAGAAAGTTTCCGGTTAAAAAAAAAAAGTTTATGGTTTATAAGGAAATATTAAGTGATTTTTTAAAAGCAAAAAATGGCATGCAAAGTCTTTACAATAGCGGAGACGATCCCAATTAGATTGACACCAAAACCACTTTCAATCATCTGCAGCATATAATAATATTAAGTGATTAAACTGGAGGATGTTTTTGATTCGAGAAAATAATAAAAGACAATATAAAGAGAATGCATGCATAATATTAATTTTCAATTTTTGATTTTAATATTATTCATAGTAATGTTTAGAAAATAATGAGAAATTGTTGTGAACTCTAATGATATAAATTATTGGTAGTGATTTTTGTTCTAATATTTTTTAATCAACATTTCAATCTCAAAGTGATGCATCATCCGATAATTCTGTTGTGAAACCTTTACGCAATATTCAGAATGATATATCTCATTGTTCTTCATATTTTGCCAAATTAATTTATATAGTTCTTGCTTTTTTTATATATAATGATTTAATATATTTTGTTTGGACTTTTTTGTATACAATGTTTGGTTTTTAATATGTAAAATATTTACTGTTTTACAACCTTTATTAATTGTGTAGTTCTATAAATTATAGGTCTTGGTTTTAAGGGGGCCATTTATTTAAGTCTGATTATTTATTTTCTACTTTAATATTTAATTATGTTTTTAAGGGGTAATGTAAATGTACTAACTTTACCTTTGGATATTTTGTTTATATTTAATTTTTTGACTTTATTTAAAAAATGGGTTTTAAATTTTTAAAGTGGAGTGGAGTCCCAACATGGTCTACCAATTCGTCCGAGCAATAGAAATTGTTAATTTTTTTGTATTGTTGTATAATTTTTCTCATTTGCATTCCAGTTTTTTATTTAATTGGCTCATTGTTATTTATGTTATATAAATGGATTTTCAAGTTCATGATGAAGAGAATCATTTATTTGTTGAAGCTGAACGTGAAAGTATTAATTTAGTAATCTATATATGTCTAACAAATGCACAAGTAAAATTCACATTTAGTAAATAAATGTAAATGATACGACTAAAGAACATGCATTTGAATATAGGTTTTAGTAAGCTTTATATCTTCACCTAAGTTTTAGTTTATTCCAGTAAGCTTTGGTGCACTTTTCTATACAATAATAACAAAATTTAGAACAAAGCCTGATATTTCTGTTAATACTAATATTGGCACCACCCAACTACTATAACAAACACCAACAAAATATGCTATATATGACAGACCAATTGATGTAAGATTAAACCCCAAGCCACAGGAACATCTGCAAATTGAGAAAAAATATGACCCGTGCGTTTCGCACGGGTAAACAATACTAGTAAAGGATTTAAACAACAATTTACTTAGTGTTTTTGTTTTTCCCTTGATCAGGAGTATACCCTGCTGAAAATGGGGACTAATCTCCTGCAGGAGAATGAATGGCACCTAAAGGCAGGAAACCCCCTCCCAGCGGAAATTCGCTCCATACGCTAGAGCTGAGATTCGAACCCCAACCACTTAGTTAAGGAGTACAAGTCCACCATCACTTGTGCCAACCTCCGTTGGTTAATTAGTGCTTTTATTTCAACTATAATGCTTTTATTTATTTATATTGGGATTTAGTTGATGTATTGTAAATATTTTTTACACTGTCAACCAATAATAAATAATCATATTATTAAAAATATTTTACTTTCTATTATAATTATTTTAAAAGTCACATATATGATTTTTTTATTTGGTTGATAATATAAAAAGTTTTGCATTAATACCATATTAAAAAAAATTCTTTTATTAGATATTATATTGTATAAAATAACTAAATAAGTGTATGAAATGGAATTATAAGTGTGAAAAAGAAAAATAATTGACTTGTTTTCGGCCAATGGTATTGCTATTTCGGTTACTGTATTGGCAACCTCTGTGTGTTTTTTTTTATTATATTTTTTCTTAATTGCAGTTTGTTAATTATTAGCCGTCAAGGTTGAACCTTGTCAGATTTATTAAAGTATTTTTTTTATCAAAATCAAAATTCACGCATTCGCATTCCTATATATGTATAAAAATAATAGATGCATTCCTACTTTATTTTTCAAAATCTCCAATTTTTTAACATTAGAATTAACTTTCTTTTCATCTTCTTTTTTTTTTTTTTAAATTCGGTTTGGTAATCAGAAATTTGTTAATTTTTTTGTAAGTGAATAAAAAAAAATAGAAGGGAAGTTTGTTGGGGAAGTACAAACTTGTAAATGATAAAAAAAGGGACTGCTACAGTACCCATGAAAAAAAAAACAGGGGTTTTAGAACAGTTTTTCATGGGTCAATAATTCACCTTCGTTTTATTATCTCTTCTTTTTTATTAAATAGTAGTCAAAGTTTTTGTTATTGTAATTTAGTCAAGTAATCACTACTTCTATCCCAACCTCTTTTTCATCTTCTCCTTCATTTCAGTGTCTCATAATTCGCACACAGGATCGAGCATAAAATGAAATAAAGATCATAGAAACTCCTAATCAATAGAACACAACCACGCTAAAATAGATGATTGGTTTGTCAATTATCATAAGATTTTTTTCAACAAGAGATGAAAAAGAATGGGGATTATGGGATTTGTTTTTCAAAAAAAAAAAAAACTTATCTTGATTTATTAAAATTAAAATTAAATTAATAATAATTTTTAATTTTAAATAGAAAAAATATTTAATTAGTTAAGGACTCTTGTTGAAATAAGTGAAAGTTTTTATGTTTAAATAAAAAATGTTTGATCTAAATTCATTAAATGGAAGATCATTTATCTATTGATTCAAAAATAAATGTTCTAAAACCCATTGAATTAAAGTGGGTAAGGTAGAATTTGTCTAAAAAAGAAAAAAAAGGGGATTTTGAAAAAATAAAGTGGGAATGTATGAGTTACAATAAATATTGTTATTTTTATAATTATTTTAATAATTTAACCCGGGAGGGAACCTTTCTATATATGGGAAATCAAAACGAGAAAGGGAGACTTTCCGCTATGCTAGCTTTGCCCGCCTCGCCTTAGAAACTGGCGGCTATAAAATATAAACAAACCACCAAGTGGGATTTTATTTTCATTTTTTTATTTTGATGATAAGCACAGCTGCAAAGATAAGGAAAGAAGAATTATATTATATGTGAGCAGGGGTACTCAACCCAAATTTAATTTGAAACTCAATGGGTGGGATTTAGAATAACAAATTAAAAACGGAGTGTAAACAAAAAGGAAAAATTCCAAGAATTGAAAAAGTTCAATGGTTTTTTGGTGTCGGCGTCGGTGTCACCTAAAGTGATAATTATTTACTTATTTGGATAATGTTTATCAGTAATTTAGAATATTAGTTAAAGAATAAAAAATAAATAATTTTTATTAAAAATTAATGTATTTGATATTTTGATAAATAATATATTTAATGTTTTTAATAAAAAAAAATTTCTTTACATTCTTTTTTTTTTTGTGCTTATTTCTTTACATTCTTTAACCGGTATATTTAGGACACCCGTTAATCATTTTTTAGAGTTATGATATTCTAACAACCAAGTATATAGACAACTATATTAGGACAATTTTGTATAAACCTATTATTATGATGTTTTATATTATTATATTATTGTTTTTGTTTTTTCTCTATCCTTAATGGTATTTATACGATTATCAGTTGTTGGTTTAGGTTGTCAACCAATCATTTCTCCATCTTTTATTTGTTGTTTTCGTTTTTTTTTTCTTTTACATTCTTTGACCAGTGTATGTAGGGCAACTATGGCTATTAGTATCACATTTTTTATTTGTATTCAAGGATCCAAACCTGCTGGCCGCCAGGCCGTTAATGAACTTCCGAGTTAGTCCAATGAATACGACTTTCGACTTATGACATAGGTTACTGGATGTGTATATAATATATGCATGTCAACCTTACCGTTTTTCAACAAAAGAGAAAAGGACTGTGAGAGAGACACAGAGGAACTGGGTTTTGTTTGGTTTCATAGAAACTGCAGAATCGACGTTATTTGGAGCTACAGGGAGAAGTTATATACTGATCTGTATTATGGGTTTTGTGCTTCCTGCGTCTTTTCCTAGATCTTCTTCCATTACCACTGGTATGTTTATGTCTGCTTCATAATTAGCAATGGCCGTAGAGCGGAAAGAAATAAAAAGTTGAGGAATTATATATCCTCTATATATTATCAAATGGAAAAGAAATGGTGTTTCTTTTTTTCAAGGAAAACAAAATTAAAATATGTGTAAATGACTAAAACTATATGTATATTTCGATTAAGGCTATGCTGCACCACCCACATAGTGCACCACCCATTACACCACCCACATGTCAAGAGTTTCACAAATCCTTTGTACATATGGTCATTTGACTTTTTGGGTTTGAAATTTTGACCAATCCATATGACAATTTCATTATCCCAAAACTTGCCACATCGATGGTGTAGTGGGTGGTGTACCAATTTGGGCAAACCGTATACTTCAGTCAAATTATGAAATTTCTTTTCTCTCTCCTTCTACCTTCTTATTCCCTTAATATTTATTTTCTTAATCTTAATAATGCAATAGGTGGACGTTGCTGGGGGAGTAAACAATACACCAAGAATTATCATGCAAGTATGTCTGATATATTCCTTTCCTTTCCTTTCCCTATTTTTCTTTATGATAACTGCACGAGTATTGCAATCTTGAATAATGCATAATCTCACGTCTGTGCGAGTTTAGAATATAAGAGTATGATAATTGATATTTTGACACAAAATATCGATACCATACGCGACATCATACGGTGTTGCACTGTGCGGCACTGTAACAGGTCTTTTAAAATATTTATTTATTTATTTATTTAAAAAAATATTTTGTTCTTTTTTTTTAAAATATTTATTTTTTTCTAGAAATAAAATTTTTTGTTACGTATGTGCAAATATCTGGTTAATCAGGTATAAATATCTGGTTAATTTAGTTCGTTATCTGGTTAATGGGTTTTTTGGTTAAGTATGTGCAAATAACTGATTAATCACGTACAAATATCTGGTTAATTTCAGTTCATTATTTGATTAATGAGTTTTTTTGAAAAATAAAATTTTTGGTTAAGTATGTGTTAATATCTGGTTAACCAGGTACAAATATCTGATTAATTCAGTTCATTATCTGGTTAATGAGTTTCTTTTAGAAATATTTTTTTTTTAAAAAGTCAAAATTTATAAAAAAAAATTAAAAATTAAAAAATTGCTACAGTAGCATAGATGTCGCATATGATGTCAAAATTCTGTGTTCAATTATCACTTAATAATGAAACGTATGAATATATGGAAATATCAATGTCTGATTGTGTGTATCCTTAACATCAATAGCAGAGCTAGTCAGCTAGAGTACTTGAAATAGTTTAGGGGGGAGGAATCTTTAAATATATATATATATATATGAAATTTAAGAAAAATAATTATCAAATCTTTGGAGGGCTTGGGGCAAGGAGCAAAAGTTATGATTCTTATGAAGCACAGTGCATACCACTATGTTGCAACGATATTGCGATGGGACCTGTAACATCTCAGGCTGTTTTATGGATGGACGACTGTCTCCACAAACCAACGTAAGTCTTTTTAGCATGCTTTATCCTCACTCACACGCTTCCCGGGAAAACTTCTCAAGAGATCACCTATATCAGAATTACTCAAAGTCAAGCATGCTTAACTGTAGAGTTCTTAAGTGACGGGCTACCGAAAACAAGATGCATATTCTTTTCGGTAGCTTATCACTTAAGAATTTCACATTTAAACGTGCTTGACTAGGAGCAATTCTGGGATGGGTGACCTCATGAGAAGTTTTCCCAGGGAGCGTGTGAGTGAGGACAAAACATGCTGAAAAGACCCGTGTTGGTATGTGAGGACAGTCGTCAATCTATAGAGCAATCAGAGATGTTACAGGACCAGTGAACAAACATTAATAGCCTTACAAAAATAGAGTCTCCACCAAGCTTTATTTATTTAGGGAAATATTTAAAAAACCCTTTTTATTAATGAATAGTCTTCGAAAATAAATTCTGAGTTTTGGAGTCGATTATGCGTAGAGAAGGTATTAGCACCCTATGACATCCATTAAAAAAATGGTTACCTCTAGTTATTGTGCAAAATTTTATGTTAACTTCAAAAAATATTTGTTTCGCCCTTTTATTAAAAGACCAATTAAATATATAATTACAAATGATAAATAAACCATACAATATTTTATTATATTATATTTTTTGTGAAGTGTAACATTGACTATATTTACAGCTGGGAAAGATCGATCTATAACATGCTAGTAACTTTAAAAACAGGAAGCTTTGAGAGTAAGAGTTACCACTCTATACATAAAACGATAGATTTCTGCTTTTTAGTTTTACTAACCAATGACATAGACTAGAAATAGTTTTGGAGTCTATTAATAATTTTTTAATTAAAAGATAGGAATTTTAATTTATACAAAAAAGTTGGGGGATGGGAGTGGAGAGATTAGTCACGAAGTGACGTAGAAAAAAGAGCTCAACTCATTGTTTGATAGAGTGGAATGATTAAGGGGAACTCAAGCTCCCTATGCCTATACCATCCAAACTCTCAAATTTTTGTTCCCCTTAATTTGGGGGTTTGGGATGGAGTGAAATGTAAACCATTTCATATCCTTTGTAAGTCATTAGGTGATTCTAAAAAAATTATGTACATCATTTATACACTTTTCATATAAAAAGTATGGGTACGTAAAATAACACTACTCTTCCAACATATATTTCATTCTAAATTAATGAAGAAATAATTTCTATTTTTCAATTCTGATGGTCAACACTATTTTTTTTTTTGATAAACGACTTAACATTCAACTTTTCTTATTCTAGGTTCTAATGGGATAACTTTATGGCACAAAAGTGAGAAAAACCAAAAAGAATATTGTGTCATGATGCCTCCGTCACATAATTTGAAGCATCGTTACAAAGTCATTCACAGAGGATCTACATGTCAAGAATGTGAGAGAAAATGTGTTGTGAATGCAACTTCTGGACAATTATTTGAATATGAACCCCAAGCTACGGATATAAAAAGCAATTGGGACTCTGTCAAAGATGCCTTGAATGTTTTCTACAGTTTTATGAGACCATACTCAGCAATTGCCGCAGTTAAGTTTATCTTTTTCTAGAATAAATATTGTAACTAACGGTCGACTATTATAATTAATCTAATTCATTCATATGAAGTATGATTGTATGAACCTCTATTTTAAGATAAATATTTTAAAAGGGTTTACTTTGTTTTGTAGGCAATGGGAGCAACTTCCGTATCTCTTCTTGCAGTGGAGAAATTATCAGATCTATCTCTACCATTTTTTGTTGGTTGGTTGCAGGTGATGTTTTTCAAATATTTTAGTTGTTTGAGAATTCAGTGAAATTACACTTTACCTACTTTTTTATTTAATATATCTTTGGCAATTTCAAATGGCTAACTTCCATATTAAAAAATGTCTTTTGCGCTTTGATCAAAATTGTATTGTATGGTATTCATTATAGAATATTACGTAATGTTTTGTTTAAAAATTTGATTGTACAATAATGGCTAACTTCCATACTCTTTTTTTCGATAGTTGAAATTTTTCATTCAAAAACGTCTAGACAAACAAAAGTACATAACAATGATAACATGTTCATTCTACATCAACACATCCTTAAACGATCTTTCATTACCTTCCTTGTCTTGATCACTGCTTGCTCTTCTTCTTCTTCTTATTTGCTGAACTGTTAAGCTCTTTTTTTTTTTTTTTTTTTTTTTCAAATCTTGCCCGTTTGACAAAAAAAAAAAAATTAAAAATTTCTCCTTCAAGAATTCATCCATTTATGATCCTCATGGCTTCTACTGCTTCACTTCTAATCTCAAACCTGACAAATCCAAACGACAGCTTCGTATTTCGTCTCTGCTTCTTTGAAATGAAAACATCCTTATATTAACTTCGCCAACCTTATGGAAAATGGCTTCTAGATCTCTTTTAATGAGTTTAGGATGAATATTATCGATGAAAAGGGTAAAAGTTGTGCCCTTATCCAATCCGTCCATTCACGCGTAGCATCTATGGCTCATATTCATTCTGTGGTTGTTGGTGGTGCATCAGCATGTTAGATAACTTTGAAACTTCAAGCGGTGCGGTTCTGTCCTTACATGAATGGTCGTTCATTCTGCATCATGTTTTGTTTAACTTTGGCTAACTTCCATATTAAAAAACGTCTTTTGCACTTTGTTCAAAATTGTATTGTATTTGTATGGTATTCATTTTGGAATATTGCGTAATGTTTTTTTGCTGTGATGTACAATTATTACTAAAAACTTTTTTTTACATCATTTAACCTTGCATTAACAACTATCAATGAGTTTACCCGTGGGGGTTGGCGGTGTAACAATATGTAGTTATGATGATCTAAAAATTCTTATAAATCGAGTTTTTCACATATAATCTTTTTGAAAAAAACAAATAAATTATTTTACTTGGTCCCCTTTAATAAAGTACTGTTTTTCTTTAGCCACCTTAATTAAAATCTTCTAGCTTATCCTAAGTTCACCTATACAAACAATAAAATAATGTGAAACTCATTAAAAAAATGTGACAATACATCGGTGTTATTAAAGTCGGATCGGATCGGTCGGTTTGACCAGTAACCGGATCTATAGCCGGTCCAGTCAACCTACCAGACCAGATAAGCCACAGAACCGGTATTTACATCATCAAATCGCTGTTAGACCGGTCTTAACCGTCTGACCCGGCTACCTGCGTTTTGATGCTTGTGGGACAGGTGCTGCACCACTAGGCTAAGGCGCCTTGTTATACCAGCAAAATATATTATATATATATATATACACACACGTACGTATTATAAAGTTTACAAATTTAATATACACCGGTTCATCCGATGATTTATTGGTTCGACCAATAACCCATTGACCCGGTGTCTTGATCGAGTAAATGACAATCCGGTTTTAATAATACTGCAGCACATGATTAAATGCAAGTGGAAAACTATCTTACACTAACTAAAGCATCAAAAATATTTTTTTTCTTTGCTTCCTTATTTCTTTTTTATCAGGTTTTGCTTCCTTATTTTATGTACCTGAACTAATATTTTTCCCTTCAAAATGCCTAAATGCTATTTATAATGTGTTTTCACGTTTAAAATGTTTAGTGCTACATTTTATGCAATTTCGTTAATACTTTTGAGTTTTATTTATTTATTTATTTCAGGCTGTGGTATTTTCCTTCGTTGTGAATATTTTTAATTGTGGCTTGAATGAATTGTGTGATGTTGAACTTGACAAGGTATGTAACTTATTTATTTATTGTCTTTTGGATTTCTGGATTTTCTAGTAACATAAAAATGATAGTGGCGGAATTGCGTAATTTATCAATGTGAGTGAATAAAAAGATGATAGTAATATATGCTCTTGCATGTACTTCTTGAGCAGTTTATTTGATTAATTTGGCCTCCAAACTCCGATTTAATACATAGGTTTTGTTTAGGGATTGACAAAAGGAAATATTGTATTGAAAAACTAAATATTATACTCCCTCCGGACCATATTTTAAAAAGGAGAATGCTAACCAGTATCCTTAGGATAAAGAAATTTTGCATTGAGATTTGATACATTTCATATTTTAAAAAGTGTTAAACTTGGTTTTCCAATGAATCTGTACTAATTTTGGTTTCTTTAACCAGTGGTTAACATGACCCTTATAAAAAATAAATGAGTCCATTTTTTGTTCCAAAATATTAGAAACATGAAACAATTTTCACATATATTAAATGTTAATTTCTAATATTGCCCTTATTTATAATTTGATTTATATTTACGAGATACATATCAACTTTCAATGAAGTGAGTTGGTTCACCAATTAGAAGGTGTATTTTTGGAAATCTATATGAGTATTAATTGCAATTAGCTTATTTCAAAAAATTTCTTTGGTAAAGTATTAAATACACCAACTTTTCATACATAATTTTCTTTTTTGATTTCTTAACTAGTGCCCAGGACATTGATTAGCATTCTCCTAATACATAATTTATCAAGCATCCTCATGAATCATTGTAGCCTGTAGTTTTGTCAAGAAAACATATATATGAAACCTTTTATACATTGCTTACTTTGTCGATGGGTGGCTAATAATTGATATGTGCTAAATTCATTGCAGATAAACAAGCCAAATCTTCCATTAGTATCTGGGGAGTTGTCCTTCAGAACCGGTGTCCTTATTGTTGCATCATCATTAATTATGGTATCTTATATAGAAATATATCATTTACTGAAACAAAATACAAACTTTATTTAATAAGGTAGAACGAAGCTTATCAATTTTACAATTTATTCTCTTTTCCAGAGTTTCGGGCTTACACTGATTGTAGGATCATGGCCCCTGTTTTGGTCCCAATTCGCTAGTTCTCTGCTTGCGGCTGCTTATTCAATCAATGTGAGTTTATCTGGATTGCATTAGACTTCCTTTTTACCACAAATAAAAATTGAGTAAAGTGATAAACAATTCACATTTTAGGAATTTTTTTTTTTTAATGAATCAAAATGTATATTTATAGGAGCAATATGAATACTCAAACCCATATACAAAGCCCCAGAAAATGAGCCAAAGAGAAACCCAGGTGCATCCAGGCTCCACGCCCACTCATCAGATTTATTCTCAACCAAGCACACAGATGTTAAGAAAACATTGATTTCATCCAAAATTAGCTATCTTCATCCCATACAAACATTTCACGCCTCCATTCAAACCTCCACACCCAAATCCCCCCTCCCCATCCCTCAAAATTAGCTATCTTCAGATGTTTTTGTGCTGTAACGCTATATAAACTAGGGAAAAGACCTTTCAAACTTCCATTTCCAACCTTGTTATTTGTATTTAGGGCTCATTTGCCATTAATATGCACTTTTTCCTGCATTTTTCCTTTTAGAGTATCCACAGTACTCTAACTCGTATACACCTAAACCATATCAATGTCACCTAATAGTTAAGTACAATGTTTATTGCTTAATTTTATAACTTTATTGTCTTGGAAAATTTTCAGTTGCCATTGTTGAGATGGAAGAAATATCCAATCCTTGCAGCGACAAACATTTTAACTAATGTGGCAGTAGCAGTGCCAATTGGATACTTTCTCCACATGCAGGTTTTGTCATACTAACTTGCGCTCTTTAAAGATGTATTGTTGTGGATGTGCATGTGCATTAGCTTTTCAATTCATAACAGTGACAACATGATAAACTATTTAAAACCGTCATCTATTCGTACTAGGAAGTCTATATTCATTAATAATGAGAAAGAATCCAAAGAAACAAAGAAAACCGAAAAAAGGCATATCTAGTTAATACTGTTATTGGAATTCACTCAAATACCTGATTTGAATGTTGAATTTGATACTATTCTTTTTAATTTTATTGATGGGTTTATATCTTGTAATTAATGAGATATGTTAATATTTTCATGACCAGGCAGGTCATTGAATCAATAAAAAGAGAGGCTTAAGGCTTTGATATTCAACTGGGACTGAAATAGGATCTAATGAGAAATTATTTTTATATATAGATATATATAAAAGTTTAATTTTTTTGCATGGTCAATGTAAAAGTTTTTTATACTGACAATATATATCACTTTAATCCACACACACACACACATATATATATATATATATATATATAATAGAATTAAATAAGAATATGTTAAAAAACATAATATACATATGTTAATTTTATAAATAATGCTTAAGAAAAATATTGAAATGTTTTTATAACATAAGTAGATTCATTTATCACGTGAATTACAATTATAAGTATAAAGGTATTTTATATATATATATATATACTACCATTATTTTCTAACATCTATTAGTCCCGCATCAAAAAAAATTAAATGGTACGAAGTGAAACTCAATATTATAAACAACAGCCAAACTCTTATTGTATTATAATCCCCTATTTGTTCCAATGGACAAATTAAGACAAAAATGTTGAGTTTTGGTTATAATGGTGATTCAAATAATACTTATTTTCAAAAGTTTAAAATGCTTTCAATTGGATTTTTTTTTCCAACAAAAAAAAAAAAACACTCGGCCGGCCAGTTGATCTATTGTCACACCTGTCCTGAAAGATGCTATGGAAAAGAAAAGATATGATCAAAGATGAGTCATGACCAAAATTTTTAATTTGGGAAAAACATAAGATGATTCTACTCCTATATATTCCCCGGTACAATGGAAAACTCAAAATCGAATATTACTTATAAAATGCTTGATTGGTTGGTTAATTTTAACTTTTGAAAATAAAAAATAATTTTGATTTTAAAGATATTTTTATTTAAACAAAGAATTGAAAATCTGCTTTTAAAATGATTTTTTAATTTTTTTTCCTTTTTTATTTTTAAGTTGTAAACCGCAAGTTCGACACTCTAAAATTTAGAAAAAAGATTTTGTTTTTAAAATGGATTCTTTATTTAACAAGAAACATTACTTGAAGCAAATAGACTACTCCTGAGACCCACACAGATCTGACCCAAACTTTGTAAAGGCCCAAAAGGAAATTCATTTATACAGAAAAATAGAAAAGCCATCCTTTAAAGCCCATGTGAGAAAACTTATTTTTTGTCTGTTGTTTTCGTTTTTTAAAGGAAATCGTTCTGTTTGGACCAATTACCAAGCCCAGAAGCACCACCCATAACAAAAAGAAAACTATCAGCTCCACTAAAATCTGAAGCATTAACAAAACAAAAATAAGACTCTACTAGATAACTAATTAAAAAACATATCCAAATAAACAAGATAAAGTAAAAAAAGAAAAAAGAAGCAGAAAAAAACCCAAAACGTGAGGCTAATACTGGAAAACTGGTGAGGCTGCTGTGTTGTTGTGTCGGAAACATGTTTGATGTTAGATAAGTACGTTTTAGTTTCCTATCTAGCAAATCTCTTAATGTTTTTTGGTTGCTAATACATATCAAAATTTCCAGACCCATGTGTTTAAGAGGCCAGCTACCTTTCCAAGACCGTTGATTTTTTGCATTGCAATCTTGAGCCTTTTCTTTGTAGTCATAGCATTGTTCAAGGTAAAAAATTCTAATTTCTTAAAATAAGAATTTGCTTTCCAATATCAAACCTTTGGTTACATATGTATACATGATGTGAAAATTTTTGCTTGGTTTTATATAGGATATACCTGATATTGAGGGAGATAAAAAATTTGGCGTTCAATCTTTGACAGTTCGTTTGGGTCAAAAGCGGGTATGCTCTTCTCATTTAGTGTCTGAGAAGTTGTACTCTCATGTACCCTTGTAATATCCAATTAATCTTTGTACTCTCATGTACCCCTGTAATATCCAATTAATCTTTGTCAGGTATTTTGGATTTGTATTTCACTTCTTGAAATCGCTTATGGAGTTACCATTTTGGTGGGAGCAACATCCCCTTTTCTTTGGAGCAAAATTTCCACGGTAGTGTGCTATTTACTTTCATAGGCTACAATTATGTATGCGCACTATCTTTCTTCCTCTTAAGTTATAATATTGTTGTGTACAGGATAAGAGTGATTTTAATTGACACGCAACTTGTTGAATAGTTAGGGTATGTTTGGTTTATTTCTGGTTTCGATTTTCATTTCCAGATTTCAAAATTAATTACAACAAAAATAATTATAAAATTATTAGTTTATTTTCATTCTGTTTCCTATTTTCAAAGATTTGTACAGGAAATAGTGAAAACAAACAAAAGGTTGTTTTCAGTATTTCTTGTACATATATCTGGAAACAGGAACAAAATGAAACCAATGTGACAGTTTTATAATTATTTCAGTTGCAATTATTTTTAAAAGTAAGAAATGAGAATAGGAAACTATAAACATGCCCTTGGCTTCCAATTAGAGTTAATCTATAATCCCATATATGTTCCCCTTCCTTCTCATGCTGCATCTTTACATTATAGTGTTTGGTAACTTGGTATCGCCAAATTTGGCAATTGTTTGCTTTTCAGTTTTTCCCTCATGTCTTACGAAGTTCTGAACTAGGGTGTTACACTATTGATGCATACTTTAATTTGTTTAACATTATCAGCTTGTAATATAGCAGATTTCTGTACTAAAATAACGAAAGGTCTTCTGTGAAAGCAATATATGTTACAGCAATATATGTTACACTAGACTATCGTGGTATCCTGAATTAATGGTCACGATATTACTGCCAAAGGTAAATTGGCTCTTTCAAGAAGGCAGTAATTCATGAGAAAACCCATATGTTGCTCCTTAAATGTTCAAATTACTGTTTTTATGTTATACAAATTGCTAAGTAAATGAAGACATGTTTGATCAATTCTGCTAAGTTTGAAATTTATTGTCAACATGTGTTAGGGTCTGGGACATGCCGTTCTAGCTTCAATCGTTTGGAATTGTGCCAAATCTGTAGATCTGAAGAATAAAGATTCCTACAAATCCTTCTACATGTTTATCTGGAAGGTAATCACCAACTTTATAAATTGTTTGTCTTTTAAGGATTTCGATTTTCAATATTAACACATTTTTGCTTAGTAATGAACTTTATTCAATAAAATGATCATTCCAAGATTACCATCTGTTCTATCAAAGAACTGAGGATGCCGAGACGAATAGTTGACTGTGTAAGAAGAAGATGATCCTGCTTGAGGGCTATAGCCTCGTATATATAGAGTGAGGGTGTGTGTTAAATGACATTAGTGATCCCATTATGAGTGATTATGGATATCATTGATAAGGGCAGTTACAAAGCCATTAATCGCCCATTAGTGAGAGGTCGGTTACGAGATCGGATATCGGTTACAAATCTTGGCAGTCACAGACTCGAGTTAAGGTGAGCCGAGTTTAAGGCCTAACATAACCATGTCGTTATAGAAGCATATAGTCGGGCCCGACCTAGATCAAATCCATATAGTAACACCATCCCTTTAATTGGAGGGACCGGAGTTGGAGAACATTAGCTAAAATGAAATTCAAAATGAATGTGTGGATTATTATTACATCATGATCTAGTTTACAAATTACATAACATGCTAATAAGCATGTTTATAAGTTTCATTGGTTGTTATATATAACTGGAGGGACCAACTCGATTCCCTTACAACAACCTCCACTCTTTAGAGCTCATTGGTTCCAATATACCTTCTAGGAGGGGTTAAAGTTTGGGGATTATATGCTGCTTAAATGGCCAAAATAAGAAAATGTAAGGGGTAAATGGTGGTGCCCTCTTCGGGATGAACCTCAAGTCAATTAATTTCCTTCACAAAATTTTTGATGTTGGTGAGATATATATATATATATATATATATATATATATATATATATATATATATTGGGTATTTTAATCATCAAAGATAAAAATATAAAACGTGGTGGGCTTAGTCATATATTGATCTGTTTTTTATCTTGTGAAAAATTCAACACTGCCTGAAGCTAGTGCCGGGCATACTAGGAAATGAATAATAATTAATATTATTTCTTACGGTTTTTTTTTTTTTTTTTCTTGTTGCAGTTAATTTGCGCAGAGTACTGCCTCATACCCTTATTTAGATGAGGAAGCGATCGCACTATTGTCTATTGACATATGAAATGATGCTGCCTTTGTTACACAGCCTGTACTACTAGTTTAAATTGACAATTATTAGTGAAGGATTATTTATGTTGAGATGGAGTTCTATTTTATTACTTTCTGCCTTTAATTTGGGGTATTCAATGTTTTTTAAAGACTTGATATATGGTTGAAAAATTATTGAGTAAAGTGTGTTGGGCATGACCCAAATTCCAAATTCAGTTGAAGACTGTTTTTTTATTTTTTATTTTTTTTATGAACAAAGTATATGTATTTATATGTATAATAAGCACCGCCATCACATGTACAACTAGAGAGCCGGTCACCCAAAATACTACCCAGAGGTGCCATCACATGTACAACTGTTATTGATAATTTCTTATTTTATTTGCTTATTCAAATTTGATCATTTGGTCGCTAAATCGATTGTTAAATGATTTGCCGCTCTCCCGGCCACTAAAATGTAATTTGTAACCAAAATAGCAACTAGAATATCGGTCATTATTGTGGTCGCTAAGTATTAAGTTTTTCCCCCAATATGTATTAGTAATAACAAATAAAACTAATAAAAATTTAAAAATTGTAAGAAAAAGAAAATATGTATTTTATTAATATAATATAATAATCAGTTATATAATTCAAAAATACATAAATTAAATGAAGACAAAAAAAAAAAAAAAAACACGATCATGGCGTTATTAACATCATAGTGGTTGTGGGTCGAATGGTGTGTCAACGTCATTAACACCATCGTCTTTGTAGCAAACATTCGAGGAGGACATGGCGCAACTAGTTGGATGCTCAAGTGCATGAATAGCTTTTGAATCCAAGCATTCCGGTGTAGTCTATGCTCTGCCTGCTCATTGAAGCCTTCCCGCTGCTTCCTAACGAACTATCGCTGCTCACCCAATTCTGGAGCCATTTGCTCTATGCAGGCTTCCTTTGCAGCGAGCTAGTTGTTTAGTTTTTCAATTGTCTCCCTCATCTGATCTATCTGCATAGGATCGATAGTAGGCATGTCGAGCCAACTCGATGAGGCCAAGAACTCATCGCCTAACTATGTCCAAACACATACACGTGCCCCTTATTATTTTTACCTCTAACAACATCCAAAAATATGGCATTGTCGATGGAGGTCAGATATTGTTGCCCCTGACTTGAAGCATCCTCCTCTTTCGACATGTAAATGGGCCTCATCTCTGTTATGTCTCTAAAATGTCTGTGTGCATTTCCATAAGTTTTGATGAAAACTAAACATTGGATAATGATTTAATTAACCTACTTTGTGGTTGCTACCCTGTCTACTTAATGTACAGATCATAATAATAAGACTCACCTGTCTGTCCACATGAATGACAACCTGTCCGGATAAGCAAAAGTCAACCCGTCTGCTGATTAGGATTGTTGACTTTCTGCAATTTAGTTTTAACCTATCTTTGCTATGTTCTCATACTCGTCGAAGGTTCTCAGACAAGAACTCGAGTACAAAAAGCTTTTGGAAGCTGTCCCCTCATACAGAAGACTCTGATTCTCTCTTTCATACTTATCAAGAAATTCAGAAGGTCATTCTCACAAGCAACCTAGGAAGTCAGAGATAACATCCAGTTTAAGAATGTTTCCAACATGCTTTATTCCCTAGTACTCTTGGTTACTACACGAAAAGGGAAATATACTCTGCAAAGTACAAAAGCATTCTGCACAACTGTGATTTGGCTACTGCACGATGCATAAAGCCATGATCCTTCATGTTAGAGTACAACCAACGTTCCTATTGCATTTAATAGCTGCCCAGAATGACTCTATTGCATTTAATGAAGCTCTGCTTGAAGCCATCGTTGGAAGGAATGTCTCTAACGGATATTAAATGTTTGAAGGCTATAAATACAGAAGTCATTGAAGATGAACATATCAGAGATTACAAAGCATTAAAGAGCCATTACTCTGTTCATTCAATTCTTGATTCTTTCAATCTGTATTGTTCAATCATTTGAAGTTATTACCCAGTCTTTCCTAAGTCTACATTTAATCCACTCTCTGAGTGTTAGTGAAAGAACTGTTTGTCTGATTGTATTTATTACAAACAAACTTCTCAAAACAAACCTGTGTGAGCCTGAAGAGGCTAAGTGAGCAAAGAATACTTATCTTGGAGCCTGAAGAGGCTAGGTGTGCAAACAATACTTGGAGTCTGTAACCTGATCAATTATAGTGGATAAAACTTGGTACTGCCAAGGACTGGACGTAACTCTTTCTGTTAAAGAGTGAACTAGGATAAACACCTGTGTTAATCTCTCTTCCGTTAAACTCTTTAGTTGTTTTGATTATATTATCTGCTTTCCAATTAAGGGGTTAAAAGTATGAATATCGAGCTTGTTTTCCATTTGCATGATTGTGTGTTTTTCTGTCAAAATACACTAGACAGGTAACCTGTCTGTGTAAGCTGTTTTACACTTGTCTGAACCTAGCTTCTGTGTGCGAAAAGTTTTCAACTTTATCTTAATATCTGATAAACACAATTCAACCCCCCTTCTCGTGTTTATAGTTGTCTATTTCAGTTGGTATCAGAGCTCGGCCTCTGGGTTGAGCATCTAACAGTGTAGAGGTAAAAGGTCCTGAAGAATAGACATGACTGCTGGAGCTAGTGGGAGCCACCAGACTGAAGGAGCTTCCTTAACCAGACCTCCATTCTTCAATGGAGAAAATTACAACTATTGGAAAGATAGATTTCAATGGTTCATTCTATCTACAAACTCTGATCTCTGGGATGTCATCACAGATGGCCCATTCATTCCTAAAAATGATGACAACATTGACAAGCCAAAAGCTCAGTGGACCCCTGGAGAAAAGACAAAATGGGGGCTGAATCACAAAGCCAGATACAACATCATTTGTGCTCTCAGTCCTGAAGAATTTGAAAAAGTTTGTGCCTGTGATTCTGCTAAAGAAATTTGGGACACTTTAGCTGTTACACATGAAGGAACAGCCAAAGTTAAAGAATAAAAAATTGCCATACTTGTTAGAAAGTATGAACTGTTTCTCATGGAGGAAGGAGAATATGTTGCTTAGATGATAGGAAGATTCCAAACTATTATCAATGGCCTAAAGTCTCTTGGCAAAGTTTACTCTAATGCTAAGAAGGTTGGAAAGATACTAAGGAGTCTACCTAAGCAGTGGAGACCTTTGGTAACTGCTATCTCTCAAGCCAAGGATCTTACTTCCTTGACTATGGATGAACTTCTTGGTACACTCACTGTTCATGAGCAAGAACTTAGAGATGAAATCACAACAAAGAAGGTCAAGTTAATTGCTCTGAAGGCTGATCAAAAGTCTTCAAAGGCTTCTAAAGCTCTGAAGGCAGACGAGTCATCCAGTGATGCTGACCTGTCTGAACCCGAGAATTCTGAAAGTGATGAAGAGTTATCTCTTCTAACCAGAAAGATAAAGCTTCTCTTACAGAAAAAGAAGTTCAGAAAAGATACGCCATTCAGAAGGTTCAACAAGGACAAGAACTCCAAAGAATCCACTTCAAAAGACAAAAGTTCAATTGTCTGCTATGAGTGCAAGAAGCCAGGTCACATCAAAGCTGAATGTCCTCAACTCAAGAAAGTCCCTTTTAAGAAGTTCTTCAAAGAGAAGAAGAAAGGGATGATGGGTACCTGGGAAGATCTGGAGTCAACATCTTCTGATGAAGAGACTGAGGAAGAAGGTAATCTCTGTCTGATGGCCAACACTGACTCAGATTCAGATAATGAGGTACATCCTGACTATGAGGAATTACTTGATTCCTATGAGGAATTGCTGGAGGAATCCAACTGCTTATCTAAGGGTTTCAAATCCCTCAAGAGAGAATATGTTAAGCTTCTCAGTGAGCATAAACAGAAATCTCAAAAGTGTGAGAAGTTTGCCAAAGAGAACAGTGAGCTGAAGACTGAAAAGTCTGATGAAGCTAAGATCTCTAGTGAAACATCACAATCTGAAGAAGTTGA
Source organism: Echinosophora koreensis (assembly GCA_035048595.1). Taxonomy (NCBI): domain Eukaryota; kingdom Viridiplantae; phylum Streptophyta; class Magnoliopsida; order Fabales; family Fabaceae; genus Echinosophora; species Echinosophora koreensis. The sequence continues at coordinate 8,392,103 of JAPCYP010000004.1, forward strand.
AAAACTTCAACAGAAAGTGGAAGAGCTCACTTCTGATCTTGCCAAATTTGTTAATGGTAGAGATAATCTGACTAAGCTGCTTGGTTGTTAGAGGCACTCCCTTAACAAAGAAGGTATTTGATATGTCCATCAGACACATCATAAAGTATCAACTAAAAACTCTAAAGTGTCTGATAAATCTACTTTCATTAAATCCATATCTGTCTGTAACTTCTGTGGAAAAACTGGACATGTTATGTCTAGGTGTATTCATAAGAAAAGAAGGAAGTCTTCACAGACTCCTAGAACTAACAGAAAAGGACCCAGAAAATTATGGGTACCTGAAGAACAAATAATCTCTGTTGCAGATGTCCTCAACAGGACAACGAAAACACCACTGCTGGTACCTGGACAGTGATTGCTCGCGACACATGACAGGGGAAAGGTCTATATTCCTAGACCTCCAACTTAAGAAAGGAGGACATGTGGCATTTGGAGGAAATCAGAAAGGGAAGGTTATAGGCATTGGTACTATTGGTGGTAAACCTCCTCTTCCCTCTATATCTAATGTTCTTATGGTTAAAGGATTAAAACACAATTTTCTTAGCATAAGTCAATTATGTGACAGTGAATTTGATGTCTCCTATACCAAGGATTTATGCATAGTTAAAAACCTCAGTGGCAAAACCCTCTTTTAAGCTAAAAGGCAACAAAATCTGTATAAGATTGAACTGACTGACCTCTCAGATCAAAGTGTAACATGTTTGATGTCTAAAGAGGATGAAAGATGGTTATGGCATAAGAAACTAGGACATGCTAGTATGAAACTAATTTCAAAATTGAAAAAGGATAACCTTGTGAGAGGATTGCCTGATATTAGTTTTAAGAAAGATGTTTTGTGTGATGCATGTCAGAGAGGTAAACAAGTAAAATCAAGTTTCAAATCTAAATACCAAGTATCAACCTCTAGACCTCTTCAGTTGTTACACATGGATCTGTTTGGACCAGTTAGTGTTGCTAGCTTGGCTGGAAGAAAAATATGGATTTGTCATAGTTGATAACTATTCTAGATATACATGGGTACTTTTCTTAACCCACAAGGATGAGTCTTTTAAGGCTTTCTCAGTATTCTGTAAAGGAGTACAAAATGAGCAGGGTTTCTGTATTTCTACTCTTAGAAGTGACCATGGGGGAGAATTTGAAAATGACCAGTTTAGACAGTTCTGTGAGGAGAAGGGAATCTCTCACAATTTCTATGCACCTAGAACTCCTCAACAAAATGGAGTGGTTGAGAGAAAGAACAGATCTCTGCAAGAGATGGCTAGATCTATGCTCAATGAGAATAATCTCCCTAAGTACTTCTGGGCAGAAGCTGTAAACACTACATGTTATGTACAAAACAGAATACTCATTAGACCTTTTCTAAAGAAGACACCCTATGAATTGTGGAAAGGTAAAAGCCCAAACATTTCTTACTTTCATGCATTTGGTTGTGAATGCTTCATTCTAAATACTAAGGATCAACTTGGAAAGTTTGACTCCAAAGCATATAAAGGTATCTTTGTAGGCTATTCTGAAATGTCTAAAGCCTTTAGAATTTATAATTCTAGAACTTCTGTTATTGAAGAATCTGTTCATGTTAAATTCAATGATGGTTTAAAGACTGATAAGGAATTATCAGATTTAGAAGATGATCTTACAGGTCTCGACATAAATAGGTCATAAAATCAACAATCTGACCTGACCAAGACAGAACCTGAAATTGAACCAGTCAGACAAGTGGAGCAGACAAGTCAAGATCTTCATAATGATCTTAAAAGGGACTGGAAATTCAAAACTCATCATCCTAAGGATCTTATTATTGGAAATCCCTCAGAAGGAGTGAGAACCAGATCCACTTTAAAAGAATCAAGCAATGTGGCCTTCATGTCAGAAATAGAGCCAAAGCACATTGAAGAAGCTCTTGATGATGAAAGATGGATTCTTGTTATGCAAGAAGAACTCAACCAGTTCACCAGAAATGATGTCTGGACACTTGTCTCCAAGCCCAAAAACAAATCTGTCATTGGAACAAGATGGGTTTTTAGAAACAAATTGGATGAGGATGGCAAAGTTGTCAGAAATAAGGCAAGGTTAGTAGCTCAAGGATATAACCAACAAGAAGGTATTGACTATACTGAAACCTTTGCACCTGTAGCTAGAATAGAAGCTATTCGCATTCTGATGTCATATGCTGCACAACACCAAATCACTCTTTTTCAAATGGATGTGAAAAGTGCTTTTCTCAATGGTATAATTGAAGAAGAAGTATATGTTAAGTAACTCCCTAGTTTTGAAGATACTGATAAACTAGATCATGCTTTTAAACTTAAAAAGTTATTATATGGTTTAAAACAAGCACCTAGAGCATGGTATGATAGATTAAGTTCTTTTCTCATGCATAATGGTTTTACTAGAGGACAAGTAGATACTACTCTGTTTAAGAAAAGTTCTAAAGAGAACTTCATCATAGTCCAAATATATGTTGATGATATTATTTTTGGAGCAACTAATGAAAAGCTATGCTAGGATTTTTCCAAGCTAATGCAAGCAGAATTTGAGATGAGCATGATGGGAGAATTAAAGTTCTTCCTTGGATTACAAATCAAACAGACAAGTGATGGAATCTTCATCCATCAACAAAAGTATATCAAGGAGATGCTTACGAAGTACAAAATGGAAAGTGCTAAACTGATGAAAACTCCCATGGAAACCAATGCAAAACTAAGTAAAGATGATGAAGGTAAAAAGGTAGACCAAACTGTCTACAGAGGTATGATTGGATCTCTATTATACTTAACTTCAAGTAGACCTGATATTCAATTTAGTGTCTGTATGTGTGCTAGATTTCAATCTGACCCAAGAGAATCTCATCTTAAAGCTGTTAAACGAATATTTAGATATTTGCTTGGGACTACTAATCTTGGTTTGCTATATTTAAGAACTAAAGAATACAGATTAGTGGGATTCTATGATGCTGACTTTGCTGGAGACATAATAGAAAGGAAAAGCACCAGTGGAGGATGTCACTTCATTGGAGTAAGCTTAGTCTCTTGGTCAAGCAAAAGGCAGACAACTATTGCTTTATCTACTGCTGAAGCAGAATACATCTCAGCTGCTAGTTGTTGCTCTCAACTTTTATGGGTAAAACATCAACTTGAGGATTACTCTATTTTTGAGCATCATATATCTGTATGGTGTGATAATTCCAGTGCTATTTGCTTAGCTAAAAATCCAATTCAGCATTCTAAGGCTAAGCATATAGAAATCAAATATCATTTTATAAGAGATTATGTTCAGAAAGGTATCTTTGATATTAAGTTTGTTAAAACTGAAAATCAATGGGCTGATATTTTCACTAAACCCTTAGCAGAAGAAAGGTTTTTATTTATTAGAGATAATCTAAACATGTATTGCCTTGTTGAATAAAATATCCGAGCATTGACTTGTCTATGATTACCTGTCTGACTCTGTTGAGTCATTGTGCTAAAACTCAACAGTTTTATTAAAATGTATATTAATTATTTAATACCATTTATTAATCTGAATCTAATCATGTGCACGATAGTTTTTAATCTCGAAACCATGTTTTCATTATGTCTTAAGTGGGCGCTACAGTTCCCCACAAAAATCGTGTCGTTTTTAAAATTAAAAATGTTTTCTTTCTCTCTCTTGCCTTTATTGATATAAAAGGCAAATATTCAGAAAGGTTCAAACTTTACCTTTTCAAATCCCTAAAGTCTCTTTATCTTCGTCTTCTCTTCTCACAAACCCTTCTATCTTCCAAAACCCTCGAAACCCCTTCTCTTAAAAATGGCATCTTCAAAGCGTCTCTCTTCAACAGAAATTGCTGAGAAATACAACATGATGGTTACTGATGTTGAGAAGATCCTAGCTGGAAAAACTGTTGATCTTCAACAGTTGAAGAAATGGGGTATGGATGTCATTGAAGAGTTGGAATACTCTAAGTGGACTCCCTTCTTTGACATCAAGGAGCTTGTTCATCCCAAGCTTGTCAAAGATTTCTGGACAAATGCTGTGGTTGTCACCGGCAAGTTTGATGGAACCAAGAGTTTTAAGGCTCGAATGATGGACAAAACTCTTCTTTTCCCCATCAGCTCTCTTGAGCTAGTTACAAAATGTCCATGGATTGGAGCTGCTTTCAAACCTGACTGGGAAGATCAGGTGGGAACTGATAATGTCAATATAGCTGTCTATGGTGTTCCCAACCCTGAGAACAAGAAGCCAATCAGCATGGTGCCAAAGTACAGATTCTTGCACAAGCTGCTGCTGGAGTGTGTGATGCCTAGGAAAGGATCACGAGATAATGTGACCAAGATGGACAGATTTGCTCTGTACCACTTAATTCACAGAATCAAGGTAGACATCAATGATCTCATCTACATGTACCTTGAGTCTCTAATCAAGAGGACCAACATGCAAACCTATCCCTATGGAATGCTGTTGACAAGGGTTTTCAGGAACAAGCTGTTTGTTCCAAGTGATGTTAATTTTGTGGACATGTCACTTCCTCTTGACAGGAAGGTCCTGTCTATGATGGGCATTAAGGTATCCCTCTGAAAGAAGAAGAAGAAGAAGAAGAAGAAGAAGAAGAAGAAGAAGAAGAAGAAGAAGAAGAAGAAGAAGAAGAAGAAGAAGAAGAAGAAGAAGCCTGCTGTTGAGCATAAGCAGAAGGAGAAAATGGAGGAACCAGTGGTTTCCACTGATGAATCAGAGGTTCCTATCTCTGAAAGAATCTGGAAGCCTTCTGGAAAAGTGGCCAGACAAGACCAGAGGCCCGAGGTAGAGAAACCTTCAGCTTCTGAGGAATCTACTGAAACAGTTGAGCCTCTAAAGTTCAAGATGAAGAAACCCTCTCCCAAGAGGAAGACAAGTGAAGCTGGAGAATCTGTTGGTGCATTTGCACAACCCAACAAAAGAAGAAGGCTGGTGAAGACCTTTACTAAGGTCAGACATTTGGAGTCTGAGCCTAGTAAAGATGAAGTATCTGCTCAGGGGGAGCAGACAACTCCACCCTTGGAGGAGCCCAAGGAGAAGAAGCCTCTTGATTTGGGAATCATTCCCAGAAAAAGAAGGTCAGGCTACCCAATGCCAATAGTGGCTCATGCTGAAAGGGAAGAAATTCCTGCAGAAGGACCCTCTGCTGAAGTTGTTGCTGCTGCTGCAACTTCTGTTGACCTGTCTGGTGGGACTCAGACAGTTGTTCAACCTGAAGTTGACACTTTGTCTCCTTCAAAGAAGAAGCTAAAGATATATGAGGATCCGATAATCTCTTTTTCTATCCCCTCTATACCATCTTCTCCCTTTCATCAAGGTATCCACAACTCTGTTGTCTCTTCTCCATCTTCTCTTTTTATTCAACATTTGTCAGTTGCTTCTCCCTTTCCCTCACCTGTCTCATCACACCACACCCAAACATCATATGATGTTGTGTCTGATTTATGTCAGTACACAGTTGTTCACAGGGACTCAACTCCCAAAGAACAATCTGGCATACCATCAAGACTGTTTGTGAGTGATCTGCAATCTCTGATGACTACAAGTGTCTCTCATTTATCTGTCATTCCTTCTCCTCCATCTCATATTCTTAACCCTTGTAGGGAAATTTTCTTTTATCCCTCTATTTTTGTGTTCATTAGAACATTGGCCAGAACTCACTATCCTGCCTCTGTTGTAATGTTACCTAATAGGTCTAGGTATTTCTTTCTTCTTGTAATAGGATCAAATTCCATTTTTTGTCATATAGATTCATTATTACCTTTACCTCCATCTGTCTTAGCTCAAAAACCTCTTCCCCCTCCTATACAGATTAAAATCACTCGTCTGTCTCTGTGTGCGAGACTTTCCTGTGTCTTTCCGTCTCTTGATACTTAGTAAGAATCAATCCTTTGTTTAAGTTAGCTTTTCTCCCTTTCTTTTATTTCAGAACCATTCATCAATATATCTTTCCTGGATAATGATTAAGTCAGAAGACAATTGGATGAAAAAAGGCGTGCTAGGCTGCTTTTAGAAAAGAGAGTTGACTCTCTGTTTTTACTTTTTAGTCAGCCTAGGTAGTTGTTGCTGTAAAAACTCTGCCTTGTACTTAAAAAGCTTATGATGAATGAAAACTCAGTGTTCTTTTATCATCTCTGTTCTTTATTGTTTTCTGAATGTTCCTTTTTGTTGTTGACAAAGAGGGAGAAAGTATAAGATGATTAAGTTATTAAGATAAAATTGAACTTTTGAACTTGAACTGCATATCTCTGATATTAACTCTGATACCGTGCTTATTCAAATTAGAATTGTACATAAGTGCACCTGTCTGCACAGTACTTCTGATTTTAGAAAATTTCAACTTGTCTTAATTCTGTTATTTCTTATATTGATATTTTCTAAGGTTCATTAAATCATCTGAATGTTTGTCATCATAAAAAAGGGGGAGATTGTTAAGTCTCTAAAATGTCTGTGTGCATTTCCCTAAGTTTTGATGAAAACTAAACATTGGATAATGATTTAATTAACCTACTTTGTGGTTGCTAACCTGTCTACTTAATGTACAGATCATCATAATAAGACTCACCTGTCTGTCCACATGAATGACAACCTGTCCGGATAAGCAAAAGTCAACCCGTCTGCTGACTAGGATTGTTGACTTTCAGCAATTTAGTTTTAACCTGTCTTTGCTATGTTCTCATACTCGTCCAAGGTTCTTAGACAAGAACTCGAGTACAAAAAGCTTTTAGAAGCTGTCCCCTCATACAGAAGACTCTGATTCTCTCTTTCATGCTTATCAATAAATTCAGAAGGTCATTCTCACAAGCAACCTAGGAAGTCAGAGATAACATCCAGTTTAAGAATGTTTCCAACATGCTTTATTCCCTAGTACTCTTGGTTACTACACGAAAAGGGAAATATACTCTGCAAAGTACAAAAGCATTCTGCACATCTGTGATTTGGCTACTGCACGATGCATAAAGCCATGATCCTTCATGTTAGAGTACAACCAACGTTCCTATTGCATTTAATGGCTGCCCAGAATGATTCTATTGCATTTAATGAAGCTTTGCTTGAAGCCATCGTTGGAAGGAATGTCTCTAACGGATATTAAATGTTTGAAGGCTATAAATACAGAAGTCATTGAAGATGAACATATCAGAGATTACAAAGCATTAAAGAGCCATTACTCTGTTCATTCAATTCTTGATTCTTTCAATCTGTATTCTTCAATCATTTGAAGTTATTACCCAGTCTTTCCTAAGTCTACATTTAATCCACTCTAAGTGTTAGTGAAAGAACTGTTTGTCTGATTGTATTTATTACAAACAAACTTCTCAAAACAAACCTGTGTGAGCCTGAAGAGGCTAAGGGAGCAAAGAATACTTGTCTTGGAGCCTGAAGAGGCTAGGTGTGCAAACAATACTTGGAGTCTGTAACCTGATCAATTATAGTGGATAAAACTTGGTACTGCCAAGGACTGGACGTAACTCTTTGTGTTAAAGAATGAACCAGGATAAACAACTGTGTTAATCTCTCTTCCCTTAAACTATTTAGTTGTTTTGATTATATTATCTGCTTTCTAATTAAGGGGTTAAAAGTGTGAATATCGAGCTTGTTTTCCATTTGCATGATTGTGTGTTTTTCTGTCAAAATACACTAGATAGGTTACCTGTCTGTGTAAGCTATTTTACACTTGTCTGAACCTAGCTTCTGTGTGCGAAAAGTTTTCAACTTTATCTTAATATCTGATAAACACAATTCAACCCCCCTTCTCGTGTTTATAGTTGTCTATTTCAATCTTCACACCGAAAATACTCTTCCTACAAAATATCATTAAACATGATTATATACAATTATTAACAAATAATATAATACAAGAAGTTCGTCCCACTTAGGTAACTTACTTGATGATGCTAAGGGACATAAGGAGACTCCAAGTTCACTTGGAGGTAAGGAATTTAAAACCCACCCTAATCCCCCTAACATAACAACTAACATAATATTTTAACATTTGTTGATAAAAAAGGATTCTATATGTGACTTTTAAAATTATTATAATAAGAATCAAACATTTCTAATGATGTGACGACTTATTATTGATTGATGATATAAAAAATCTTTACACCGACAACATATACCAATCAAATCTTTAAGCTTTAACAGCTTTGCCAAAAACTTTAATTAAAAGGTTATTAAAATATAATTAACATTTTGAATTAAAATTTTCAAAAAATGTAAATAAAAAAAAGAATTATATAGATTTTCTACATCATTAAAAAAATACTGTCATAAATTGGGAAACAAAATTAAAATAACACTTTATTTTTACACTATTTACACAAGATATCCTTAAGGCGTTAAATGCTGGCATTGTCAATTATTATCATTTTTGAGAAAAGTTAATGAACAATTAAGTATAAGACCTCTTCGATAAGTTAAATACATCATTTTTCAATGAAAACTTACCTCTTTTGATTCCTTAACCAATGCCCTTAGGGCACTGGTTAGCACTTAGCATTTGTCATATTAATATACTTAGTACACTAGTTTTAGTTAGTAATATGTTTTAAGATGTTAGGCTAAAATGATTTATATATACATCGCTTCTGTACTAATAAAATAATAAAATAATTTTATAAAAATTCATTTTCGAACACTTGGTTCATCATTTTTTGGTACGTGGCTCCAACGTTTTCAATCCGAACGACATCATGCGGTAGAAGTAAGTGCCTCTTTCGGTGATGAAGGATTTTTTTCTTCGTCTTCGGGATACATCAGGATTTGGTTGTATCCGGAGCAGGCGTCCATGAGTGACAGATATCGGTATCTAGATGAATTGTCCACAAGTTTATCTATATTTTGAAGGGGATAAGGGTCTTTGGGGGCATACCTTGTTCAAGTCGGTGTAGTCTACGCACATTCTCCACTTGCCGTTGGATTTCTTGACCAAGACCACATTCGCGAGCCAAGTTGTATAAATGATCTCTATGATGATTCGTGCCTTGAGCATATCCTTGGTCTGTTTTAGCACCACATTGTATCTTTCCGCTCCTATTTTCCTTTTCCTCAGTGCCACGGGTTTGGCTTGGGGATCAACCGCCAGTCTGTGACAGATGAAGTTTGGGTCGATCCCAGGCATGTTCGAGGGCGTCCACATGGAGAGATATTTGTTTCTTAAGAGGTAGTTGTTGTGCAAAAAGATGTGCAAGTATACACAGTCAAACAAGTAATAAAGAGTGAGTAAAGATCGTTCCCACGAGGATTTAAATGAATTGAATATCACTTCTAGTTATAACTTTTTCTACTCAGCTCAATAAAAATAGAAGGTGACTTTGAGCATGTAAAGTAAATGGAGTAATTGGGTGACAGAACAGTAATCAATAAGTGCCAGAATTTACTGTAAATAATTATGAGTGTTTAAAAACAGAGATGGAAATAGCTAGGATTCTAATCCTTTATAATCTTAAAATCAGGGTAATCGATGCTTCAGAATGCTACAGCATTTAGTCCAGGAAAATGAGTTTGCTTTCCAGCAGTGAAACTGAGTTCATTAAACGCTTCTTATTCCTAAGTTCATATTAATTTCCCTCAATTGTCAGATAAATGCGTCCAGCTACTTAAAGACTTGAAGGCTATTCCTAGCTCATTCAACACAACTAATTTTCCAATTAATTGCTATATCTTTATCCTCTAAACAAGTCCACTAACTTGGATTTTCCAAACCTTGTTAGCTGATATCCCAGATCAGTTGATCAAGCTAATACCGAAATTAAACATTTAAGTAGAGAAGAGGAAAATGTATAACATTCATTGCATTGAATTACCCATCAATTTGATTACAAATTCATAGAATCGTAACTTGAGAGAATTAGCTCATAATGAGCTTAAAGATAAAACAAGATAAAGAAATGGAGAATAAAAGCATAAAGTAAAAATGGAATTACAGAGAGGACAAATTGCTGACGGCTGCTGCACAGTACAGATTGCTACAGTCCAAGCTGACCTAAAAGCAAGGTCACGTATTGCTATTTGTACTACTCCCCCAAAAATAGGGCTACACTCTCTCTCTCATGCTTCCCCTTTTTGGGCTATTACAAAATTCAAGTACTCAAACATTCCTTGGCCCAATTTCCAAGTACAATCAGCTGCTGCCTTGTATTTTCTCTTTCCTCATTTTGGGACAAGCGCAGCATGCTCTTTGTCTTGTAGTGAAAGTGTGCTGAGCTGACATTTCTTTTGTCTTGTAGTGATTCTCCTTCCAGACGATGCAACATTCCATATCATTCAAGAGCACTCGTGCAGTAATTTCACTTCTAAATTCTGCTCAAAACTCAAGCAAACTGTCAGCAGAGATAATTCAGTTTAGAGATCTTTTTCAGCATTTTAATCAATACAACACAGATATTCTCTAATTGAGCAAAACTTGAATTTCTTTTCCAAAATTAATCAAAACAAGAACAATGATAAAGCTAAAAGGATGGTAATAACTCATATTTCTAAGAGTTATCACACCCCCAAACTTGAACCATTGCTTGTCCTCAAGTAATGACGCTCGAGATCATGAGCAATTTAAGAACAAACTCAGAACAGCTTAAGCAAAATCCATGGCAGTCTTCAGATGCAAACTACAAACTCAGCACAAAAATAGCCCATTCTTAATCACCTTCCAAAGTGTGTGTGATCCTTAAGCTTTAAACTCAGATTTAGCAAGGAGCTCCAATTAATCCACCTCTCAACAGAGCTTAAGGTACATTTTCCCCATTATCCTGTAGATGCAATGGTGAAGACTTACCAGATTGTCTTCCTAAGAAGAGGGTCTTATCACACTTTTGAATTTGTTATATCACTCTTATCACTCAGCATTGTGTTCTTGTTGGTGTTCCACTCAATCAACATTCACATACCGCTCTGTCATAGGCTTGACAAATTTCTAACAATCAACAACACAAACACAAGTTGCACACAGCAAGAGGGCTTTATAGGATGTAACAGGGCTGAGGTTCAGGTATGGAAAATTTGGGATAGTAGCTAACTTAGGTGGAGTTCACGATCTCTTGTCCAAATCACCCACCCCCAAACTTAGGCAATTATGTATTTCTGCCCACATTTCTAATGACAAGGAGAGGTTTGTTTGTTTGTTTGTTTTTTTTTTTTTTTGTTTTTTTTCCTTTTATAAAAGAGAAGGAAAGACAAGGCACTTTGAATGTAACATATTCTGCAGTGTACAGATTCCATATTTTTCTTTTGGTGCCTTTCCTAGCTCTCCTTTTATTGCATATGCACCCCCCCCCCCCCCCCCCCCCCCCCAAAACTTACATTAATGGTTGTCCTCAACCATTTTGGTAAGGACCCACAATTCAAAAGATTACACCAACATTCTTAAACTCCACCTAAGAGGGTATTGCATTGTTTTTCATGGAGATTGGCTTGTAATGTGGTTTAAAACAGAAAGAGGGGCCCAGGCTCAAAGGGGTTCACAAAGGATAATACTTGAGGGTTGGCCTTTTAAGTTTCAGTATCTAAATCAACAAAAGTGCCTCAAGCCAATATGTGCGCAGCAGTGAAATGTGCAATCAATCACAGAAATAAGGCAAGTTCTGCAGAGAAAATACATGAATGCAATGCATGATGAAAGAAAATGTTGAAGTTCAAAAGCTCACAGGACTGATGCTGCAGAGTGCTGCAACATCTTAGTAAAGCCTCACACACCCCCTAACTTAGGTTGCAATCTACTTCAAATTTCACCCTGTATCCTTTGGATAAGGGTCCTTGCAAACCAATTCCCCCAATTGATTGGTGAATTCGAATGAAGTCCTTTCTTTTAAGTTCATTTCAAGCTAGGGATGTTGTGTGGGGAAGGAATTAATCATGGCATTATAGTGCTTTGCATGCATTAAAGAATAATTAAACACATTTTCTTCACTAGATGAACATGGACAGCCAACACAATTCATTCATTCATTCACATCACTAACTGAAAGGGCCCCCCACTATTCATTAATCACAATTTTCTTGAAAAAGTGGGGGCAGACATACTCCTATTAACTTGAAAACAGTACAAATTACTACAACTAAAACAACCAAAAGCACACTAAAAACAGCAATCAAAAGAGATGAAAACAAAAAAAACATCCTGATCATTTGATGCTGTAGAGGGCTACAACATCATGGGTGGAATTTCTGCTCAAGGTTGAGCCAACCTGGCACTGCTCCTAGTGCCCCCTCCTCTGGACATCTGCTTCATGGTTGGCCTGCTGGTTGCTGGGTTTTTCCTTTATGATTTCCACCTCAGCACTGTGCTCCTGCTCTTCAGCTCTCTCCACTCCTCCACTGGCTTTATTCTTAGAGGCCTGGCCACTTTCCAGTTGTCCCCTTTCTGAATCCAGTCTGCTCCTTCCACTATAACCTCCCTCATCATATTGTTCAACTCTGTCTCTTCCGCATCCTTCAACTCTTGATACTCATCGTGAACTTCCTTCAAACCCCACAGTCGGTTTAAAGCTGAAGCTGTGAACACAACTTTGCAACCCCTCACTTTCACATATTTTTGCTTAGGTGAAATGAGGTTTGCATAGAACTCCCTGACAAAGGGAACAATAGGTTCTTGTGGATGCACTGCAAATTTCTTCCAGTTGTGCACGTTGATGAGCTCAGTAACTTCCTCCGTTAACCCAAAGTGTGGCGAGTTAAGGAGGAAGAAACCCTTCTCTAAGTGGAAACTGCGTTTCTTCACTTCCTTCTCAAACTTTCTTTTTGCTTCATCACTGACAAAGCGCTTGTCAATGCTCTCAGAAGACGAAGAAGAGGTGTAAGCAACTGGCTTTTTGGAAGATTGGCCTCTTGTTTTACCCATGGTGTTGAAGGTGGGGTTATACGGATTTTTGGGTGATGATGACAGACAGGGATGGATGGTGACAGGAGAAGATGAAAAGTTGAAATGTGGGGTTACGTGTGGGGTTAGGGCAAAGATGGTGGAAGCTTTAATAGAAGAATTGGGAAGTGGTGGGGGGGGGGGGGTTAGGATGAACGTGAGTGGTGGAAAGAATGGGTGAAAATGAATGGTCAATTTCTGTAACTTCTCCTCTCCCTCAAACCGTTCAGGAATTGAGACAGCAAGCCCCAATTCTTGCATTTGACCATGGGCCTTGTAACTGTCCCAACTGGAAAATCTCCTGGCTTCTGAATAATGGGCTGGACCTGCCAAAATCCAACTCCAGCACAACCTTGAAAACCCAGAACATGATATAGCTCACTGCTACACAAGTGACAATAGTTATTTGATTCAACTAAAATAACATAAAGTAAACTAACAGTAAAATTAAACTGAAATTAAGATTAACTAAATAAGCAAAAGATAAAAAAAAAAGCTGGGTTGCCTCCTAGTAGCGCTTGGTTTACTGTCCTTCAGCCTGACTCCACACTTGGATTAAGGGTCTGTGAGATGAATGGTGGCCTTCTTCCTTGCACAAGGTTCACCCCAGTATTGCTTTACCCTTTGACCATTGACCTTGAACTCTCTTCTAGAACTTTCATCCAACAAATCCACAGCTCCATGAGGGTACACTTTGGCTAATTTAAAAGGCCCAGACCACCTTGACTTCAGTTTCCCTGGGCTGAATTTTCTGATCATGCCAAGCCTTGACCTTGTTTTTGTATGCTTCAGCATTTTCATAAGCAAAGAATCTAAACTCTTCAAGTTCATTCAATTGCAACATTCGTGCTTCCCCAGCTGCTTGGGCATCAAAATTCAGCTTCTTTATGGCCCAGAATGCCCTATGTTTCAGCTCTATTGGTAAATGACAAGCCTTTCCATAAACCAATCTATAAGGGGACATACCAATGGGAGTCTTGAACGCTGTTCTGTAAGCCCAGAGAGCATCATCTAGATGTAGGGACCAATCCTTTCTAGAAGGATTCACCATTTTCTCAAGAATTCTTTTTATCTCTCTATTGGAGATCTCAGCTTGACCACTGGTTTGAGGGTGATAGGCAGTAGCCACTTTGTGTTTCACCCAATATTTAACCAACAAGTTGGCAAACATCTTGTTGCAGAAATGAGAACCTTCATCACTGATTATAGCTCTAGGAGTGCCAAATCTGGTAAATATGTTCCTATGCAAGAATTTTGTTACTACTCTAGCATCATTCGAGGGCAATGCTACTGCCTCTACCCACTTGGAAACATAATCCACTGCCACCAAAATGTAAGAATTGCCATAGGACATAGGAAAAGGTCCCATAAAATCTATCCCCCATACATCAAACAACTCAATTTCCAGGATGGTGTTTAGTGGTAGCTCTTGTTTGTTGGAAATATTTCCCACCCTCTGACATCTGTCACAATTCTTGGCAAATTCCTGAGCATCTTTAAACAATGTGGGCCAAAAATACCCTGATTGCAGTACCTTAGCAACAGTTCTTTTCCCTCCAAAGTGACCACCATAAGGAGCTGTGTGGCAATCACTAAGGATGTCATGCATTTCCTCCTCAGCAGCACATCTTCGCAAAATCTGATCTTGACATCTTTTGTACGGAAAAGGTTCATCCCAATAGATATGTTTGACTAAATGTAAAAACCTCTTTTTCTGTTGAGAGTTCATTTCCATTGGGATTACTCCACTGACCAGAAAATTCACAATATCTGCATACCAGGGTGCTGCAGCATCTTCTATCTGCAGTAGATGTTCATCAGGAAAATTCTCCTTGATTTCTTCTTGAAGTTTGGCTTCTTTTTCCTTCACGATTCTGGATAGATGATCAGCCACCTGATTCTCAACACCCTTCTTATCTTTGATTTCCAGATCAAATTCTTGAAGCAATAACACCCATCTGATCAGCCTTGGTTTTGCATCTTTCTTGTCAATGAGGTATTTGATAGCTGCATGGTCTGTGTATACTACTACTTTGGTACCCACCAGGTAGGGTCTGAACTTATCAAAAGCAAATACAACTGCCACTAATTCCTTTTCTATAGTGGTGTAGTTGACCTAAGCATCAATGAGGGTTTTGCTAGCATAATAGATGGTATGGAAGATCTTGTTGTGCCTTTGACCTAACACAGCCCCCACTGCAAAATCACTTGCATCACACATCAATTCAAACGGTTTTCCCATTCTGGAGCTACTATTACAGGAGCAGTGACCAAAGCTCTCTTCAAAGTTACAAATGCTGACAAACATTCATCTGTAAAATTGAATGCACTGTCATGCTCTAGCAGTTTGCACAAGGGCTTGGATATTTTTGAAAAGTCCTTGATGAATCTTCTATAGAACCCAGCATGGCCTAAAAAGCTTCTAATTCCCTTGACAGAATTGGGTGGGGGAAGTTTCTCAATTACCTCGATCTTTGCCTTGTCCACTTCTAAGCCCTGCTTTGACACCTTGTGTCCTAACACAATGCCTTCCTTAACCATAAAATGGCACTTCTCCCAATTAAGAACCAGGTTAGTTTCTTCACATCTGTCCAACACCTGTTCCAAATTATCCAGACAACCAATAAATGAATCCCCAAACACTGAGAAATCATCCATGAAAGTCTCCATAGTCTTTTCAATAAAATCAGAAAAGATGGCCATCATGCACCTCTGGAAAGTTGCTGGAGCATTACAGAGCCCGGAAGGCATTCTTCTAAAAGCAAATGTACCATAAGGGCATGTAAATGTGGTCTTCTGCTGATCTTCTGGTGCCACTTCTATCTGATTATAGCCTGAATAGCCATTTAGGAAACAGTAAAAGTCTCTCCCAGATAACCTATCCAACATTTGATCAATGAATGGTAGAGGAAAATGATCCTTTCTAGTGGCTTTGTTCAGTTTCCTGTAATCCATGCAAATCCTCCAACCAGTAACTGTCCTTGTGGGAATAAGTTCATTCTTTTCATTTCTCACCACAGTAACTCCTCCTTTCTTGGGAACACATTGTACAGGGCTTACCCATACACTATCTGAAATGGGGTACACTATTCCTGCATCAAGCCATTTTATTATCTCCTTCTTAACCACTTCTTTCATGATTGGATTCAATCTTCTCTGACCTTCAATAGAATTCTTGGAATCCTCTTCCAACAATATTCTGTGCATACAGAGACTGGGGCTGATTCCCCTAATATCTGCCATTTGCCATCCAATAGCCTTCTTGTGCTTCTTCAAAACTGAAATGAGGTTTGTCTCTTGCTCAGAAGTTAAAAAGGAAGAAATAATGATGGGCAAGGTCTCTTGCTCACCCAGATAAGCATACTTCAAGTGCAAAGGAAGTTGCTTTAATTCAAGGGTGGGAGACTTTTCAATAGAGGGCACATTCTCCTTGAAAGTGTCTGCGGATACATCTAAAGATTCGTATTTCCTGATCCAAGGTCTTTGCACCACATTCCTGTCAGCCAGCAGCTTCAACCCTTCAACACCAAAATCAGTCTCATTACTCTGTTCAATTTCATCTTCTGAATTCTCCCCTGATGCTACCAACTGCTCTTGTACCAAAGATTTAATACTGTTAATAACATAACAGCTCCCCATATCTTCATCAGGATAATGCAATGCATTAAATACATTGAAGGTGACTTGTTGATCATTGACCCTCATAGTAAGCTCTCCCTTTTGCACATCTATCAATGTTCTCCCAATTGCTAGGAAAGGTCTTCCAAGGATAATTGGTACTTCCTTGTCAGCTTCAAAGTCAAGAATAATAAAATCCACTGGGAATACAAACCTGTCCACCTTAATTAGAACATCTTCAATCTTTCCTTTGGGGTAAGCAATGGATCTATCAGCAAGTTGCAAGGTTACAGTGGTAGGCCTTGCCTCACCAATCTGCAATTGCTTGAAAATGGACATTGGCATTAGATTGATGCTAGCTCCCAGATCACACAGAGCCTTCCCACAGTAAGTATTCCCTATAGAACAGGGAATTGTGAAACTGCCTGGATCTTTCATTTTCTGAGGGACCTTATTCTGTAACAGTTGACTACACTCCTTTGTCATTGCTACTGTTTCAAATTCTCCCAACCTCTTCCTCTTGATCAAAATGTCTTTCATAAATTTGGTGTAATTTGGCATCTGCTGCAAGGCTTCAACTAAAGGTATGTTAATATGCAACTGCTTCAGAATCTCCAGAAATTTGTTGAACTGTTTTTCTTGATTTGCCTTCCACAACCTTTGTGGGAATGGAGGAGGTGGCCTCTCTGGGATCAGCTTAGTCTCCTTCTGCTTGGGAACTTCCAGCACTGGTTCTTCAACTACTGGAGTTACTTCAGGGGTTTCCTTTCCTGCATCAGATGTATCAGTTTCCTTTGTTACTGGCTGCTTGTATGCTACAGCATCTGACAGCTCTTTACCACTTCGCAGATTTATAGCTTTTACCTGCTCCTTTCCTTTATCAGTTGAAGAAGATGGAGTTTCTGTAGACGCAGGCAAAGTTCCAGTTGGCCTATTTGTGAGGGCAGTAGCCAACTGTCCTACCTGATTCTCTAAGTTTCTCATAGCTACTCCCTAGTTCTGAATTTGTGCTTTAGTTTCACTCATGAAAGCCTTTAGAATGGCTTCAAGAGATTGATCCTTAGCTGGAACTTGATTCTGCTGATATTGGTTGCTCTGATTTTGTTGCTGATTTTGCTGTGGATTATTGCCAGGAGGTGGATTCAGAGTGTTGTTGTAATTGCCATAACTAAGATTAGGATGAGGATGCTTGAATCCAGAGTTATAATTGTTGTTGTAGGCATAATTTCCCCTATTTCCCACGTAGTTTACTGACACAGAATTACTTGGACATGCTTCAAACAAATGCCCTTCTCCACAAAAGACACAGGATAGAGCGTTTACAGGAGCTGCTGCTTCAGGCTTGACAGTTTCTTGGCTTGAGCTGGGGGCAATCAAATTCTTCAGCATGTTTGTGATGGCAGCTAACTGAGCAGACATTACAGTCATTTCTTTGATCTCATGCATACCAGCTGTATTTTTGGGTGGGTTGGCTCTACTGGTGGGCCATTGATAGCTATTAGCTGCTATGCTTTCAATAAGGTTGAATGCTTCATTATAAGACTTCATCAGAAGTTGTCCTCTAGAAGAAGCATCTAACATTAGCTTTGAAGGAGGAGATAATCCGTTGTAGAAAGTTTCCAACTGAATACAAGATGGAATTCCATTGTGTGGGTATTTTCTCAATAGATCCTTGAACCTCTCCCATGTGTCATAAAGAGTTTTCGTCTTCATTCTGCCTGAAGGAGTTGATTTCACCCCTCATTTTTGCATTTTTTATGGGAGGGAAGTACTTGTTTAAAAACTTCTCAGCCAGAGCATTCCAAGAGGTGATGGAATTAGGTTCCAATGAATCCAACCAAGTTTTAGCTCTATCCCTCAGAGAATAAGGGAACAGCCTCAACCTGAATGCATCATCACTGATTCCAGGTATTTTAAAATTGTTGGCCACTTCCAGAAATTGCCTCAAGTGCAGGTGAGGATCTTCACTAGGAGCTCCACTATACTGCCCAACAGTTTGAAGCATTTGGAACATCATAGGCTTGAATTCAAACTGCTGAGTAGTTATCTCTGGCCGTACTAATGCAGTGCTCATGGTTTGGGGATCAAACACAGCATAACCACTGATGGGTCTATCTTTGTCATTAGCCAGCTCAATCATTCCTGGTTGCTCTTCATCATCATTTCCCAGAATGTGAGCCATGAAGCCTAAATCAGAGTTCTGGTCTCTAGTTCTTTGTTCTTTAGTTCTCTTCCTTAGCCTCTTTGCTGTTTTCTCTATTTCCGATTCTATTTGAAACTCGGGTGTACCTTTGCTGCGCATACAGCTGTTGCTGAGCAAATCACACAAAACTTTAAATACAAGCTGTATAAATAAAGTTAAAGAAAAGAAGTTAAATATTCAACACCATTGCTAATCCCCGGCAACGGCGCCAAAAACTTGTTGTGCAAAAAGATGTGCAAGTATACACAGTCAAACAAGTAATAAAGAGTGAGTAAAGATCATTCCCACGAGGATTTAAATGAATTGAATATCACTTCTAGTTATAACTTTTTCTACTCAGCTCAATAAAAATAGAAGGTGACTTTGAGCATGTAAAGTAAATGGAGTAATTGGGTGACAGAACAGTAATCAATAAGTGCCAGAATTTACTGTAAATAATTATGAGTGTTTAAAAATAGAGATGGAAACAGCTAGGATTCTAATCCTTTATAATCTTAAAATCAGGGTAATCGATGCTTCAGAATGCTACAGCATTTAGTCCAGGAAAATGAGTTTGCTTTCCAGCAGTGAAACTGAGTTCATTAAACACTTCTTATTCCTAAGTTCATATTAATTTCCCTCAATTGTCAGATAAATGCGTCCAGCTACTTAAAGACTTGAAGGCTATTCCTAGCTCATTCAACACAATTAATTTTCCAATTAATTGCTATATCTTTATCCTCTAAACAAGTCCACTAACTTGGTTTTTCCAAACCTTGTCAGCTGATATCTCAGATCAGTTGATCAAGCTAATGCCGAAATTAAACATTTAAGTAGAGAAGAGGAAAATGTATAACATTCATTGCATTGAATTACCCATCAATTTGATTACAAATTCATAGAATCCTAACTTGAGAGAATTAGCTCACAATGAGCTTAAAGATAAAACAAGATAAAGAAATGGAGAATAAAAGCATAAAGTAAAAATGGAATTACAGAGAGGACAAATTGCTGACGGCTGCTGCACAGTACAGATTGCTACAGTCCAAGCTGACCTAAAAGCAAGGTCACGTATTGCTATTTGTACTACTCCCCCAAAAATAGGGCTACACTCTCTCTCTCATGCTTCCCCTTTTTGGGCTATTACAAAATTCAAGTACTCAAACATTCCTTGGCCCAATTTCCAAGTACAATCAGCTGCTGCCTTGTATTTTCTCTTTCCTCATTTTGGGACAGCGCAGCATGCTCTTTGTCTTGTAGTGAAAGTGTGCTGAGCTGACATTTCTTTTGTCTTGTAGTGATTCTCCTTCCAGACGATGCAGCATTCCATATCATTCCAGAGCACTCCTGCAGTAATTTCACTTCTAAATTTTGCTCAAAACTCAAGTAAACTGTCAGCAGAGATAATTCAGTTTAGAGATCTTTTTCAGCGTTTTAATCAATACAACACAGATATTCTCTAATTGAGGCAAAACTTGAATTTCTTTTCCAAAATTAATCAAAACAAGAACAATGATAAAGCTAAAAGGATGGTAATAACTCATATTTCTAAGAGTTATCAGCAGTTCGTAAGGTCTCTTCATTCTTTGGTCGTCAAGTTCCTTCTTACCTTAATCGTTTGATCACTTTCGCTTCCGATTTGGGAGGCGAAGGTTTCCCCTTCAGGATCAGGTCGTATTGGGTTATTCTCATCTCAGGCATCCAAGGTTGCCATCAGCGCACCTTTTCCTTTTTATTTTGTTGATTTGGCGTCTCCTTCTGATACGTCTTTTTTGGGTAAGTCCAAACTAATTTTGTAGCAACTTCTTGTCCCCGTTTGACCTCCTCTTATGGTGCAGACATTTCCTTTCTTGGTGATGAACTTCATGGCAAATGGGGTGTAGATACTATTGCCCTTAGTGCGTTTAGTGTTGGCCGTCCTGCAATCATGTTCTATGCGGACGAACAGTCTACTACCAGGAACCTGGATTTTACTGTTTTTGACAGCAGGGGCGAGCCCAAAGTTAGAGTTGGTCTTACATATCCTCTCGAGATTATCTTTTCTCCAGTGATTCCTAACAACCCTCCTCGTGTGGGAGAAGCTCGCCTTGTGTCAATCCCAGCTTTGCATACAGCTCCCCAAAAATGATGTCCGTCGAGCTTCCCTAGTCGATGAAAATCCTTTTCCCCTCGCAGTTTGCCAGAAACCCGGGGACGACCAGCGGGTTTCATGACCTGGGATTGTGGGGTAATAATCATCATCCCCGAAGCAGATTTGTGGTCCCCCGACGGGTTTCCTCTTGAAAGTCGTCTTTCTGGGGGGCCGGGAGGTCTGTCTGATGCGTTCTCGGTGGGCTGTGCTGGCCGAGCCCCGTAAGGTGAACCCATTTGCTATGGTGAGTATAATATGTCGGTATGAGGGCTCCCTTTCTTTGGGAGGAGTCTTGGTCCATGCCCATCCACTGATATTTTGACTGGAGAACTCTTTTCTTTTCTGCCTGATGTTGGGTTGTTGGCAATCTCCCTTTTTTCTCCAGGGCATCTTTGCCTTTCTCGGGGTGAGTCGATCCTGGAGGACTCCCTGGTCTTTTCTTTCAACTTATTGTCGTAGTAGGCCCGCCCTAACAAATTCTTCAATGAGATCCCTCAGACTAGCACACCTTTCGGTGTCGTGATTGAAGACTTCATGTTAATGGTAGTATCCGGTTCGATCCTGCCCGTTTTTAAAGAATTGTAGTATGTGGATGGTGGCAAATTCCGTGTGCATGACTTCTTGTAGGATTCTGGCTCTTGTTGTATTCAGAGGAGTATAAATGTCGTATCTCCCCCTCAGACGCTCCCTTGGAGGCTTCGCGGGTGGCCTGTCTTGTTGACAACGCAAATTTTCATCATGGCTTTGGGTGTCGGTCTTCTTGAACTCTTCTAGGTTGATGAACTTCCTGGACTGGGCTCTTAGCTCATCCATACTTTATGCTTCCCTTTTTTCAGGGAGGTGGTGAACGACCCCGACCGAAGCCCGGCCACGAGCAAGTGTAGGGCGACTTTAGGGTTGAGATTATGCACCTGCAAAGCTGCTTGACTAAATCAGTGGATATAGTCTCTAAGTACTTCCTACTTCTGTTGTTTGACCCTCGCCAGGTTGTGGGACGAATGGGGTTGTTGCATGCTCGTGGTGAAACTAACTAAGAACTTGTTCTTCAAATTAACCCATCCATTTATTGATCCTGCTGGCAGAGTGGTGAAACACCTTAAGGTCGCCTTTCTGAGGGTAAGTGGGAAAGCTTGACACATGAGGTGCTCATGCACGTCGTGGAACAACATTCCCAAGGAGAACGTGTCTATATGGTCCTTTGGATACGAGGCTCCATCGTACATCTCGAGATTGGCTGGTTGTTTAGGATCAGCAGGCACACGGGTGTGCATGACTTTTTTAGCTAATGGGTGTCCAACAGGTTCCTCGGGTGACTCCGGCTTCCGCCGGAGATTCCAGGACTGGCCTGTGGCCCTCCTGGTTTGATCACGAGCTTCTCCCTAGCCCCTCCTTTGAGGTTTGGTTTGGGAGGTCGTCTGAGAGACTCTACTTGTCTCATAATGTGAAGCTTTATAAGTGGAATTATCCTCGGAGAAGGCTCTGGGTTCCAAAGCCTTGAGCAGGCGTGTCTGAGCCACGATTGCCTCCTTCTGCTTACGAGTTTCCTGAGTAGCTCTTTTTGCGTGAGGGATCGTGCCCTTCTTCTTTGTATGGGGATCCCCGAATGCGTCTTGACCCCCAGGCTTTCTGACTGAGTTAGGGTTCGGGTTCAACTGTCCCCTGAAGTTCGGGGGTCGGACGGGTAACTTCGACTTCATCCCTCCTGCAGTCTTCTGAAATGGTTTGTCTTCTCATTCTTACCATATTGGTAGGAATAGAAGTTTTTTGTTCCCATAGACGGCGCCAATGTTTTAGGAGAAGCCCGGAACTCAAACAGGACTCCTGGTAATTGGGGCTGCGTGTATTTGGCCCAATGTTGAATGTTGACACTGATTTTTCCTCCTCATTCTTCTTCTTTTCCTTTTCCTCCTTTGCGATGTGAACCAAATAAGGGGAGTACCTGCGAAGATACTCCGATGCTTAAGTCAGCAAGAGTGTAGCAGATAATGTAGATATGTTCAATATTTCATAAAACCATACCTGGACCGCCTTTTGGGAAGCTTATATAGTGGTTCTTCGGGCATGATGACGTTTTGCAGGATCCCCCATACTGAATGGCGTGTTGGTTCCAAGATTTTCATTTGTTACGTAACGTGTTGTCAACGCAGGTGGGGTGTCCATGATGATGGTTTTAGGTGGTTATGTGTGTCAGGAAGGAGGGGTGGCCTTCCTTCCTGTCGTGTCTTTAAAGCTTATTCCCGAGGTGAAGAAGTCAACTCTCAAAAGAGGAGGATTTATGTCCAAGCACTTTGGTCGGATGAGGGTTGTCTGCTCGGTGTTGGGCCTTATTCTGGTCGAGTTCAAATGGACTAGTATTTTGGGTTTGGGCTATCTTGGTTTGGTTTGTAACAAATCATAAACCCTTTTAAAAGATAAAAAAAAAATCTTTTCAAAAATAAAATCAATCAGTCAAGTGTTTTATTTTAGGAATACTTGACTTTGAGTATCCCAACACATTGGGTACATAAGAGCGAAATTGATCCGTTGAGTTTGAAGTTTTAATGATTCATTTATTTGCTTTCTATTATTTTGTTGATATGTAATTGATTATGGATCAAATCTTTCCATTTAAAAAGAACAAATATCTTTCCTAAATATATTATATATTATGTGATTTGATGATTGATTTGTTTTTATTAGGATCAAATGTCATTAATCTCTGATCTCCAACAGTTAAATACATTTATGGGAGAATTAATTGGTTCCAACAGCTAGAAATTTTAATATGCTAGTCATACTCAAACCTGAGAAGAATAGCAACTAACACAACACCTACTGGAGCGAAAATAACAACTATTTAAAAAAGGCATACAACTTTTCAACACATTTTTAAAGGCTCTTGGCTGATTTTTGGCTCTCTCCAACAGCTAGAAAATCATAAGAGAAACACTCCACTATATATAGGAAGAAATTGGAAAGAATCAAATATACACTACAAAAGCAAAAGAGTTTCAAGTTGTTTCTCCATTTTCTTGTTGATTCTGAAATTTGCTTATCTACTCTTGAGAGAGTTTTTGAGATTCATTGTAGCTCATTGATTAGAGCATATCACTTCTTATTGATAACATCTGTGTATTACTCTATCTTGGGTTAAGGTAGAGGGAGGTTTGGTGGTGTCCTTTAGTGAAAGAAACCCCAAGGTAGAGGGAGATTTGGTGGTGTCCTTGAGTGAAATAAACCATTGTTACTCTATCTTTGGTTAAGGTAGAGGAAGGTTCGTCGAGACCTTGTAAGAAACAATTCAACAAGTGAAGAAATCCTCGAGCAATTGCTTGAGGACTGGACGTAGGTCACACATTGTGGCTGAATCAGTAAATATGTTTGTGCACTCTTTTCAACATTTTCCTCTTTACCTTCAAGTATTTATTTGTGTTATTATTGCACTCGTTTGATTTAATCTTTTAAATTTTTTACTATTGAATTTATTTGAACCAATTCACCCCCCTCTTGGTTCTGCCATGATCATTTTATTAAGGCAAAATTTTATTTTCGTTTTTTCGCTCATTTTTTGAAGTTTAAAAAATGGGGTAAAAATAATATTAAGGTTTAATGAACTTTTTGGTCCCTACAAAGTATGGGTGTTTTGAAATCAGTCCCTGTAAAATTTTTTGTTGGGTTTTGGTCCCTATAATTTGAACATTTTTTGTTTTGGTCCCCGCCGTTAGTTCCCTCTGTTAACCTGCTGACGTGGCTGACGGTGTGTCACGTCAGCACTGCCACCTGGACTGACAGTGCTGACGTGTCAGCCACGTCACTTTTTTTTTTAATTTTCGAATTTGTTTTTAAAATTATTTTTCCCAAAAAATAATTAATTTAAAAAAAAAACAATTTTTTAATTAAAAAACAATTTTTTTATAAACTGCTTCTTTCATCAGAGGCATTATTAGACATTAAAGCACACCAGCTCTCTATTAACCATTATTAGACTTTAGACCACCGCCACATTCGCACCTACTCTCTATTATCGTGCCTCATTTCATCAAAGAACAAACCCTTCTCTCATCTACCAAAAAAATGACCCTTCTGCGACCCTCCAATCCTAGACACCCCTTCCATTTTTAATCTCTCTACATCTCAGCCACTATGAAGCCATCGCGCCACCGCCATCAACCACGTCATCCCGGAGCTTGCAAGATCCGCCTTTGCTTCCGCCTTGCAAGATCTGTGAAAGCCTTTGCGAGACCAAGCCACCACCTCCGCACCTCGTTCCACTTTCTTCCCGAAGCGAAGAAGAAGAAGATCTACTGTCTTCCACGCCGTGCGATGCCGTCGTCGTCCCACTGGAGCTCCATCGCTTCCCAACGAAGAAGACCTCAGATCTACAGTCAGATCTGAGGATTTTTTTTTCCTGGATTACGTAGAGATAGATCATCCCGATACATGCCTCTTTCAGTTATATAAAAAAAATAAATTTTTTCATTAAAAAATTGTTTTTTTAAAATTAATTATTTTTTGGGAAAAATAATTTAAAAAACAAATTCGAAAATTAAAATATATAAAAAAATAAAAAAATAAAAAGTGACGTGGCATCTGACGTGGCCGACACGCCAGCACTGTCAGTCCAGGTGGCAGTGCTGACGTGGCGCACCGTCAGCCACGTCAGCAGGTTAACAGAGGGAACTAATGGCGGGGACCAAAACCAAAAATTTCAAATTATAGGGACCAAAACCCAACAAAAACTTTTACAGGGACTGATTTCAAAACACCCATACTTTGTAGGGACCAAAAAGTTCATTAAACCTAATATTAGTTAAGGGGAATAGCAGTTGGATCACCACAAAGATGAAGTTCATCACCTTCTATTCCTAATAAATCACCCGTAAATGAAAGGCCCCTTGTATCACACCCAACATCTGGAAGCAAACAAGGTTTTTAAAATTCTTTTTTAACGATTAACTTGGGGTGTCATTCTTAGAACATGCAATGTAGGATGCTAACAACTTTCCTACTATAATCGACTCTAGCTCGAACTCAAATCTTGTTTTTTAAAAGACCGATTTTCTTCACTATATGTGTTTTTCAATATTTTTCCAAATTAAAAATTTTGATAACAACTCCTCTTTATTTTTATATTTTTTCTCCGCAGCGATCTTCGAGAGTATCCTGATAAGAACAACGTTACTAACACACTCTTTTCAACCCTATTTCCAACACACTCTTTGCTATTAGATGAATTTCATGTGGGACTCATTTTATTTAATGAGATCCACATGAAATTCATCTAATAACAAATAGCATGTTAAAAAAGAAGTTGTTAGCATTTTATATCATTAGACAATGGATCAAAATGGTGGTTGTTCTTATATGGTGTAACATCCCGATTTTTCGGCTTTCTAATATAGGTAATAATTATATAAATGATTATATTCTTATCCGAGATTTAGAAAATGACTTTGGATAAACTGAGGTCATTTCCCTGTCATACTTATTTTTATAAGGTTACAGAGAAGTTTTGGAATGAAAATTAAGACGGAAACCGGTCTGCGTTTTCACTAATAGTAAGCTTTTACTGATCAGAAACCCTAATTTCGACTCATGAACGAAACCATTAAGTTTTATATTTTGCCCCGAATGATTTTCCATATTTCGAAAAAATTTGTTAGGAATGAAATACTATTATTTTATTCGGACGTAATCGTTAAGAAAACGAGTAAAACCTAACTCGGAGGATGAGTCGGGCAAACGACGGAGTCGATTATGGAGCTGAGATATTAGGAGAGGTCGATGTAGCAGAGAGGACAAGGAATCCGACCTCAAATTTTATTGATCGGGAATTTTCAAATGAAATAATATACATTTTACGGGCGTTATATTCAATAGGGTAAACGACAGAGCCGATTACGGGAGTTTCGGGACTCGATAAGTGGATAAACCCTATGTTTCCTTATGAATGAGTCATCCATGTGAGAGGATTAGTGTGGCATATGGTTATGTTGGCAATTTTTAATAATTGCATTTTGATCCTTAAACTTTCTATTAATTTCATTTTGGTCCCTAAACTAGTTTCCATGATACACTAAGTTAAGTGGATCAATTTTGGCTCATCCAAACCCATAAAGGACTGCGCCCAAAAGGCCCAATCTCATGGCCAAGAATTCATTTTCATGACACCATTTTGTACTCTTGAACTTTCCTATGTCAAGTATTAAGACTTCAGCATTTTTATGTTGAAAATTTAGTAAATGGACTTGGACTTCTTCAAGCCCAATTTCCCAAGCCCAAACCCATCTTTGGCTCATAAACTTGATGAGAGTCAAGCTCATTCTAGTTCATTCTCACACATTCTCAACTCTTCCATCATCTTCTCCATTTCTCTCCACTCTTCCATTTCTCTCTAACACAAGAAAGCTCCATTTGTGAAGCAAGTTGGTGATTCTTGCACATTTCTTCATTTCCAAGAGGTGATTCATGTTCCTCATCATCTTTATGCTATTGTTTCTTCAATTCATTTCTTGTTTTAAAGCTTATTTCATGATGTTCATCTTAGTTGTTCTTAACTTTGGTAAATCATTGAAAATCCTAGAAAAATCCAAAAAAATGTGAAACCAATTTCTATGTTCCTATTATCATCACTTCTATCATAATCCAAGAGTATGTTGAAAACCAAAATTTCCTCCCCTAATTTCTTGTCAAGGCCGAACCATATGTGTGGTGTGGGAGGAAGATTTTGTTCATTTTCTATACAAATGATCTTATATACTATCTCTCCAGTATGTACTCATGATGAATCCAAGTTAGTTTATCAAACAAAAATCCCTAGCTTTATGTACTCATCATGGCCGAATCTAGGTCTTTGAAGGTTTAGAAGTTTTTTATTCAAACTTTGTTGATTAATCACTAATCCATTGTCTTAAGTACTTAGGATCATTAATCCAATGACTTAGACAATGAACAATATGTGTGGTGCATAGGTGTTTTAATTGTTTGATTAGTAATTGTTTGATTATAATGGTTGAAGGTTGAGTAAGTTCGTCGTGTATGTGGGACCGGATTTCTGACAAAGTATTTTAATGCGCTGAAAAATCTTCGAGAGGTAAGGGGAGCTTACCTGAGGGATTTTCTCAATACTTATATGTGACTAGTGTGTGGTTATGTATTATTTATCTGTGGTGGTTGTTTAATTTGGTTAAAGTTGTGTTATTTTTATTTGTGATTGTTTATCTGCATTTAATTGTTTATCTGCAATGATATATTATAATGTTGTGATGCATGATCTGCCTGGGAATATTACTGTGTTATTGTTGTTGATTGTTGTTTGAGAAGCCTGGCAGTGGTCAATGCCCAATCAATTAATCAGATAAAAGCTTTGAAAAGCTTCGTAAATTATATTCAATGTTTTAACGGTAAAATATTGGAATATAATATGAATGAAAAAATTTATTTGGGAAAAATAAGGAATATTGGAAAATATTATTATTTTAATGATTTATCGGTATAAGAGCGAACTATGAGTCATAGTAAGGACGTAACCATGAAATTATTTTTGTACTGCTAATTTTTACGTAAGAAATTCCGAATATTATAAAAAATTATTTTATGAAATTAATTTTCAAAAATAACGTAATTATGATTTTAGAAAATTATTTAAGTGGAAAAGGCTAATATTTGGCTTAAATGGCTTTTAAAATGCTAATTGACGGCAATTTGGAAAAATACCGACGGCAAGAAATTCTAAAGCGGCAATACGTGTTTTAAACAACTTTGAGCCTCAAGTGACCATCTTTTCTGAAAGTTAAATTTTAACTGGTGATTTTATTTCCCATTTGAAATGAATTTCCGAAATCAAGTTGAACTCAACTGTTTTAAAGAGGTTTTGTACTTAGTAACCGAGACGTCGGGGTACTAAGGTTAGTGTTGTGTTATGGACTTGGTGTCCTTTAGACTTTGAGGTCCTGTAGACTTGGTGTCTACTGTGTTAAAAACATTTAAGATGTTATCTATTACCACGAACCTATGGCTGGTGCATCGGTCTAGGGGTGTCATGATTGAGCACTCGGACTTTGAGGTCCTGTGTTATTAATGAAAGTTTTAAAGATGTTTAAAACTATGATTAGTCGTAAGCCATTTTGAGCTTCGACAAGGAGAGATTGAACACAAAGAAAAGTGTCAAGAACAAAGTGTTTATGCATGCATTTGGCAGACGTACCCACGGTTTATGTGTGAGTACCTTGCGGAGTCAGGTATCTCATGCTACGATTTTCTTCATTGTGCCACGGTTGGACAATGAAACCCGATTTACGGTTTTATCACTGTGCCTTGGGTTTGGACAGTGTGCAATGGGTTTTGGCTGTATGTCTATGGCTATGTGCCTTTTTGCCTTGTATGGCAATCGAGCCTGATCAACTCACCACGTGTTGGGATATCTCATGAGATTTAGTGTGAAGTTAGACGATGTATTTGAAGTGTTCATGCACAAGTTTTCAAACGATTATGTTTGGGGTATGAAACCCATTGATTAACTATTGTCTTGTTATGGACGCTTCTATTTTTATGAAAATGCATGTGTATGTGTTTTTGTTATGTCTCACATGTAGCTATTATGTTAAATCCATATATTGGCGTCTCACCCTTACAAATATATCAGGTTTATTCTAGACTACGGTAACACTTTGGTACACTAGTACGGATGATGCGAAGGAATTCACTAAGTCATTCGAGGTCTGAGTGCTTGAAGAAGTATTCGTTGGTGAGAATGTCACGAGGGTATTTCAAATAACTGTCTTGTAGAGTGACCAGCTTAGGAATTTTGGTTGAGTTGTAGAATTAAAAAGGTATTTAACTGTGAGATTGTAAGTTAGTTTTTGTTATAATTTTATTTGCTGAGAACGAGACTCTTTGAGAAAATAGTGTATGACTTCACTACTTTAATTTGTATATCCTGTTTCTAGAGCTTTCCGTTAAAGAAATTTTTACACCCAAATTTTCTACCTCAAAATAAAATAATTTTTTCCAAAAACAACCAGTAAATATAATTTTTAAATTATTTTTGTACGTATTATAAAATAATGTCCAATGGGATGTTACATACGGCAATCAAATTCCCTGTTAGGGCAGTCAACTGCCGATGAATTGAAGCATATTCAAAGATGTCATGCTTGATATCTCGCAGCTCCGAAGGAATAACCCATATCCACGCGTCTTTGTTAGTCTATTCATAAGAAAATATGAAGGGTAAGCATTGACTAATGATAGACATGACACAAAGCCCAAGAAAATTGAGATAGAAAAGATGAGAGAGAAATGAAACTTCATAATTTTTGTTTGATATAAGCATGAAACTTACCAAATAGGAACAAGTGTATCTATAAATTTAAGGGTCCGTTTGTTTTGTTTCCAGTTTTCTATTTTTATTTTTTATTTTTAGAAATAATTATAAAATTGTTACTTTATTTTTATTCTATTTTCTGTTTTCAGAAATTTGCATAGGAAACACTGAAAACAAATTTTTTCTGTTTTCACTGTTTCCCGTACAATTTTTTTAAAACAGGAAACAGAATGGAAATAAGGTGACAATTTTATAATTATTTCTGACAACAGGAAATGAAAACAGAAATCTGGAAACAAAACAAGCATGCCCTAATATATCAATTATGCTATTATTAACCGACGGGTAGCAACTTGACATGTGTCTTTTTTAAAAAAAAACATTTATTTACATGTGTCTTTGGTTGGTATACATAGTCAGCAGTTTAATTTTTATTTTATCGTGGTCGATTTTCTTTTCTTTTTTTTTTGGTGAAAACGTGGTCGGTTTTTCTTGTGTTGCTATTTCCCAATACAATAATAATAAAATTAGAGTTTCTTTTTGGATGCGAAAAAGACTCTTGGAAACTTTAATTCTTTTATGATGTGAGGGGTTATAAAATTGGTTTAGTGGTTAGAATTGGACTGTATCATAGTTGTTATATACTATCTCCGGATCTAATTATAAGCAAAAAAAATTAAATTCACACATATTAAGAAAGTTAGTTAAGTTAGTTTGATTATCTTGATTTGTGTAAAAAAGAGAGTTAATTGTCTAGGGAATATGCAATGCTCCAGGAAAAGTAAATGGAGAATTGGTTTGATTGGTTAATTTTCTTGATTTTTGCAATACTAACATTTAATAGTGTTGACTTAATTGATTTTTGCTTATATTTAAGTCCAAATAATGTAATTACTTTGTTGCTTATATTTAGGTCCGGAGGGAGTAATTTGATAATAGAAAATTGGTGCCTTGGAAAATTAAGAAACTGATGGAAAAATTGCATTTATTTGACTTCAAAAATGTATTTTATAGTTTCTCCTGTACATAAGGAAGGCAACATCTGTGCTGATAAATTGGCAGCCTATGGAGCTTCTCATCCTGGAATTACTTGGTGGGATTCAATCCCAAATTTCATTAGGGAGGATTTTTTTTAGGAATAGGTTTCGTCTTCCAAACTATAGATTTAAATAATTGTATTGCTTTTTATTTTCATTGGTTAGGCTTTATGTCCCCCCATTTTTTTTGTATTGTATTTTTTCTTTTTTCTTTTTTAAATAAAACTGTGATACGCTGCAAATGATAGATGAAGTCTAAGGTGTTAACCTAGTTGGGATGTCAGACTTTATTATGATACCTCTGCATATCACTATTCTTGCTTTAAAAAAAAAGTGGAGTAATAAGAAGGTGGAGGGTTTAAACCCTACTCATTAACAAAATACTAACATTAATACTAACATTTGCCCATAAATTTTTTTTTTCTGATTTCTTAATTGATACAGTATTTTCAATTTTTCTCTCTATCTTTTCTTCTTCAAAGTCAATAAGTGGGATTAGAAGAACAATTTTATAATGCAGTGGAAGCGAAAGGTAAAATCCCAATAATTGAACAACACACTCAGTGTGTCCACGTTAAATCCTAGTGGAAAGTTTCCCATCTGCTTTTGTTTTATTGGCATGCATTCAACCTTGGTGGCTAACAATTCATAAAAGAGAATTATATCATACAGATAAAGTTTTTTTTTTTTTTTTTACCTATATCTCATAAAAATTATCTTGATTCTACACAGACTACATTCCTCAAAAAACATTGTTAAAAATGAATGAGAATCCGTCCTTCATATCTTGTTTGGAGGATTTAAGACATGCAAACCCACATCAGTGACTATTAGCAAGTTATTTATTTTTCCTAATCACGCTTACAATTCCATTTCATATACTTATTTTACATACAAAATATAAAAATATAATAAAACTAAAAATTGAAATTGAAATAAAAGCATCATAATAGAAATAATAAAAGCATTAAGTAAATGACCGTTGAGATCCTTGCAATAAAGCCTGAAGAGACCACATAATCATAATCATATATTCATATTCTCAAAAACTGAATAAAAATCTTATTTCCCAATCCCAAAGAATATTGTCTCGGTGTGGCACACCAATCAAAAGCTTAAGATAAGCAGATGTATTAATAAATTATCATTTTGTTTTCTTAAGTGACAAGTTATTATTAGTGAGATAAAGAAAATGACAGAAAATTGGGACAATATATTTTTATCCACAAAGACTAGTCTCTCATATAGGGTTCAAACAGATCGAACATATACAAAACAAAAATTAATAATATTTTGTATTTTGTACAAATATTTTTATTTTATATTGTGAATAGCGAGTGGATTTTTAAATTCAATAAGTTGGATTTAAATAACAAATTAAAAAGACAGAGTGAGGGTCAAAGGAAAAGTCCTAAGACTTGAAAAACAGACTCGGTGAAAAGTCTTCTGACCAGTGGCAAAACGACTTCTGACTTAGTCCACTAATTTAAGGTTTACCCTCCTGTCCATCTCTAAGATTATTTAAGGAAGGTTTGTTTGCTTTCAGAAAACTGCAGAACTAACAGAAACTGAAGCTGCAGCGAATAGTTAGTTTAGTTGCTAGATGGATTCTGTGCTTCATGCGTCTTATCCTAGAGCTTCTTCCATTACCACTGGTATGTATCTTTGTATGCCTGCTTTTACATAAGTGACTCACTAATTTGTTTCTGCTTCTTGAATCAATATACTGAGATCAAGCAATTAATTGACTGGTTGCACTAAAACTAAAAGTTGACAAAAAGGGTTGTCTTCCTATGACTACAAATATATATATGAAAATTCGGTTGCTAAATAGTTTAGTGATCGATTTAACGACCACCAAACGGTTTAGCGGATAGGCAATCTACTACTAACGTTTGGTGGTTAGCTGGTAGCTAAATTATTTAGCGACTAAATTTGATAGTTGTTAAACACCTCTTTTTTTGTAGTGGATTGTGTATGTAAGGATTACTCGAAAAATAAGAAAATTGATCTTGAAAGAATTCCTTTAACCCATATCACTAAATGGATTCCAACTGTAGGTCTTTTATAATTTTTATTCCATATAATATATCTGAAACTCCTGGATATTGTTATTTTTTCTTAACATTTTCTTAATAACGAGAAACGTATATTGCTAGGTGGAAGTTGTTGGAGGAGCAAACAAAATGCCAAGCATTATTTTACAAGTATGTATGATATATTTTTATTCCTTTTCTTCTCTTTTCTTTTGGTATAATAACTACATCAGCATCTCATCTCAATCTTAAATATTTGATTATTTTCTTTTACATATTTCTACGGCACGCATTACTTCATGTTTCTATGAGGTGCCCCAAACATAACACTTAGACCAAATAAAATTAGCAAACCTGCATTAGAAGAATGTATGTCCAAAAGTTTCATGTTGTTTATTGCAAATAATAATAATAATAATAATAATAATAATAATAATAACAACAACAACAATACAATCTAATCCATTGAAGAATTATTTGGCACAAAATTATGCTGCCACAAGCTAAGCTTGTTGGCAAAAATGGTGTTGGATAGACTTTGGTGTTGCAGAAACCTGCATGCAAAATGCAGAGAATAGGTTCTAGAATTATCCAACCTTCCATGCATTTTTTCAATAACTGGACTCCAAATTTCAAACTTCCTAAAAATGGCTCCAACTAGAAGCCCAGATAATGAAACTGAAGTTTGCCAATCGTGCCATTCAAAAAGTTAGAGCATAATAAATTCTAAATTCAGACATGGAAAATAATGTCATGAAAAGTTTTTGCTGCGAAATGTGTGTTATAAATTACACGGAGCAATTAAAATAAGAGAGAGGTTTATTTTAATGGATGCCATGAAAAAGGTTGAAGGTGATGCTAAAATAAACGTCAATCATAGCTGTCCTTAGAAAAGGTTTGGTATGAAATAGCGTTACTCTTCAAACATATAAATGAAGAAATAATTTCTAGTTTTCAATTTTTAAGGTCAATGCTACTAACATTAATTCAACTTTTCCAATTCTAGGTTCTAATGTAACAACTTCATTGCACAAAACGGGGAAAATTCAGAAAGAATATTGTGTCGTGATGTCTTCACGTCATAATTTGATGCATCATTACAAAGTCATCCAGGGAGGATCTACATGTCAAAATAGTGATAGAAAATATGTGGCGAAAGCAACATTTGGACAATCATTTGAATATGAGCACCAAGCTCAAGATCCAAAAAGAATTTTGAATTCTATAAAAAATGCCTTGGATATTTTCTACAGGTTTAGTAGGCCATACG
Organism: Echinosophora koreensis; assembly: GCA_035048595.1. Lineage (NCBI taxonomy): Eukaryota > Viridiplantae > Streptophyta > Magnoliopsida > Fabales > Fabaceae > Echinosophora > Echinosophora koreensis. The sequence goes on from JAPCYP010000004.1 coordinate 8,426,570, forward strand.
CAGCAATTGGCGCTGTAAGTTAATTTTTTGTTTCTTTTGAATAATTATTGTAACTAAGGGCTCGACTATCATAGTTAAACTAATTCATTTGTATGAACCATTATTTTATGATGAAACTTTTTAAAGGGGTTACTTTGTTGCTGTAGGCATTGGGTGCAACTTCTGTATCTTTCCTTGCGGTGGAGAAGTTATCAGATTTATCTCTAGCATTTGTTATTGGCTGGTTGCAGGTTAGGTTTCAAATATGTTGGTTGTTTGAAAATTTAGTTAAAAAACACATTACCTGATGATGTTTCTATTTAGAGTTAAATATGATTATGATCCCCATAAAATTAGTAAAATTTGATTTTGGTCCCTATAAAAATTGGATTTGTTTATAGTCCCTAAAAAATACAAAAATTATATGTTTTTTTAATCCCTGGTGAGGCATTAAAAACACAATACTTTTATTAAATGTAAGGACATAATTAAAATGAATAAAATTTGTATAGGACCAAAATCAAATTTTACTCATTATATAAGGATCAAAAACATATTTAACCCTTCTATTTAATATCCTTTGGCTATTTAAAATGTCTAACTTTTATTATTTTATTTTATTTTTTGACAAAAAGGGTGTCTAACTTTTATTATTTGAAAATGAATTTTGCACCTTATTTAATATTGTATATGGTACTCACAATATTGTGTATAATGTTTTCTTTGTGAGTTTTATTTGTGTAATAATATTGGGTTCACAATTATTAATGAGTTTATTATATATCAATAATTAAATAAGATGCAAAATTTATTAAATATTGTGAGAATATATCAAAAAATTTTATTTTTTGTTTCGATTACTTATATGGTGCACCAAAAAAATACAGATCTTTTCCCCTTCAAAATGCCTACTTGTTATTTTTTTATTGTATTTTCCCCTTTAAAATATTTACTGCAATTTTATTTAATTTGGTTAATATATTTGAGTTTTCTATTTCAGATGGTGGTAGCCTCCTTCTGCATGAATATATTTAATTGTGGCTTGAATCAATTGTGTGATGTTGAAATAGATAAGGTATGAAACTTAAAAAAAAAAAAAAAAAAAATCCTTAGGTAATGCATGTTTAATTTTTTTCTTGTGTACGTATGTACTTATAGGCCACATCTAGAGCAATGTATTTGATTTTGGCCCCAATCTTTGGTTTAATACGTAAATTTATCAAGCATCTTCATCAATTATTGTAGTCTGCGACAATTTCAAGAAAACATGAAAACTAGCTTACACATTTTTTTGATGGGTTATCTTATTATTGATATGTGATAAATGTTTTATTGCAGATAAACAAGCCATTTCTTCCATTGGCATCTGGGGAAATGTCATTCCGAACTGGTGTTCTTATTGTTGCATCATCTTTAATTATGGTACCATATATAGAATTATAATTTTTGGCAACTTGGATATTGACTCTATTTGATAAAAACTAGCTGATAGATATTGGATAAATTACATGTTTTATGATTGGATTTGAAGTGGTTGATAAAATTAACAGCTACAATAGCTGATAAATATAAAATGACATAAAAGGACGTGTTTTTTATATTTTATATAAATTATATATATATATATATATATATAATTTATTTTAAAGTAATTATCACTTTTAATACTTTAAATTATTAATACTTTAAATTATTAATTAATCATATCAAAAATTAAAATATTTATTAAATTTTAAATTTTATTTATTTAATAAAATGAGAAAATAAAAATAAAAGTACATGTTGATATGATTTTTTATATAAATTTTATGTTTTATATAGGCAAAAGTATATTGTTTATATTTTTTATCTTAAATATATATTTAGTTAGTAAAATTAGTCCTCAAGGAGGATTATAATTTTTATTAGGGATTAGGATTTTTTTATTTATTTATGTGGGGATAAAAGAGGAATTTAATTAAAATATAAAAAATAAAAATGAGAGAAAATAATAAGTTATATGATCAAACGCTACTACAATTCCTTTGACTAAAGATTTTTTTATAAGCACTCCAGCTAGATATTGTTACAAGAGTTTCATTTTGATATGTACGTAAATATAAATTTGTTGTATTGTCAATGAATCACAAATTATCTTATGAGTGACTTTTAATAGGGGAGTAATAACAAGACTCAAACATTTTTAATAATATGATAATGTATAATGGGTTAACATTGTAAAAACTTTATGTGGAGTTTGATTCCAGTAATGTTTTATTCCCAGGCAAACTACATTCCTGGGAATCACATTTCCATGAATGTTTCTTTCCTACCTTCACACATGATAATAGAGTTTTCCCATATTTTTAACTATCATTCACTAATTTTATTCTCGGGAATCTTTTATGCCCGGGAATAAATTTTTAAAACTTATATCAAACATGAGAAACTTTTATTTCCTTATCAACATTCCCGAGAATACTTTTTTAAAATTTATACCAAACATTACCTTATGCTGATGGTGCATACCAATTAAATCCTTATTACCAATTGTGTTTTATTTTCAACTAAAACGCTATCTTCTAAATATTTTTCTGTTTATATTCTCTTGTCTATGAGCCTGCCTTGTGTCTGGCCATCAATTTTATTTCGTTCATGTTGAGACTTGAGACGCAAATTTGATCCTAAGGAAAACCCATATTTCCATGTTTCTGAAGGTTATCAAAATTCAATTCGATTTTCTATCCTTTCTCTAGAATGTTTTCTACAATTATTTCAATAAAATAATGTTCTTATCCATTCTTCGGATGGGATGTTTATGTTCTTGCATGGTTGATCATGCCTCCAATATCCTAGAAAATAAACTAATGCAACACGTTTCAATGCCGAGTATTTATGATAGAGTATGATGTTGGTCACTTTTTGTGGGTTTTTTTTTTCTTTCTGTGTGTTTAAGATATAAGGTTTTTAACTTGTATGCATTGTCAGTGCATTAAGATTTTTAACTCTATCAATCAATCATAAATTATCATTTTATTAAAATAATAATAATTCTTATGCATAGCTACTTAACATATAGGATAATTTATGATTGATTAACTTATAAAAAACTTTATACTGACTGTGTATCAAAATTGAAATATTATTTTATTTTATTTCACTTAAACTAGGATAAACTTTGTTGACAAGGTAGAGTGAGCTTATCATTTTATTCTCCTCTGCAGAGTTTCTGGCTTGCATGGACTGAAGGTTCGTGGCCATTGTTTTGGGCTTTTTCCGTTAGTTCAATGCTTGGCGCTGCTTATTCTGTTGATGTGAGTTCATCTGAATTGCACTAGACTTCTTCTTTACCACCAATAAATAATGGTTGACTGTGGTGATATATATTGTAAAATTTCTAATGCTATTAATTAATCATGTATTACTGCATATGTGATTTTTTTAAAAAATAATTATTATAAAATTCAAATATTCTCAATGATATGACAAAGCATGATTATAATTGATAATATAAAAAACATATACACTGACAAAACATCAAAATTAAATCTTTATTTAAAATTAATATATATGAGATATTCTAGTGAAAGACCAAAAAATTTACTTTGACCCTCATTTTATTCATGGAAAAATTATTTAATGATCATTTTTTTAATTGTGTTGAAATGTATCTTACACGCCTTCATTAATTATTATTATTATTATTATTATTATTATTATTAACAAATTGTCTTGTGAAGTATTAATAATAACATAGTTATTTACTTTGCTTGAGCAAAATTTAGCTTGACAAACAGTTAATGACCATATCATTAAACATTAACGAACAAATATAAAACTTATAACATAACTAAAATCCACCATAAATTAATTTTAGTTAAATCAACAAAGTTTTAATATATATATTCTTGTCTAAAAAAAACTACAATATATTGATTTAAAATGATGTATTGATGGCCTACGTGTATCTATAGTTTCAGAAGAGTCTTGGTAAAAACTTTAAAAAGGCTGTCAAAATTTAATTAAGATTGAATTTAAATTTTTCAATAAAGTTGTAATAAAAAATAAATAAAGAGTCAAAATCATACAGGTGAACAAGTATATATAGAATGAGGATTTAAAAACACTAGCTCGGACTTATTGTTATTGACATGCTCATCACTGGAACATTTATTTTATGGTGACTACATTGTTGACTATTTTTATAACTTCATTGTCTCTGAAAATTTTCAGTGGCCCTTGTTGAGATGGAAGAAATCTCCGGTGCTTGCAGCGTTGAACATTTTAATTAATTCGGCAATAGCAAGGCCACTTGGATATTTTCTTCACATACAGGTTGTCATACTGGACTGTGCTTTTTAAAAGACGTATGGTTATGTGCATGCGTTAACTTCTCTACATGTAACAGCGACAACAAGATCTTTATCCCACTTTTTTAGGGTAGCTTAGTTTAGTTCATGATAAGCTACTTACAAGTTAAAACCACCATCTATATGTAGGAGAAGTCTATATGCACTAATAACCTGCTTACAGCATTATACCGAGAAGGAGTCAGAAAGGAAAAAAAAACATAAAAAGAAAACGAAGCAAGGAGGCATTATTTAGTTAATAATAGTATTGGCATTTAAATGGGATTTTGAGGGTTGATTGGAATGGTCGGAGGACCAATTTCCAATTTTTTTTTATCCAACTCGACAAAAAATTATGATGAATTCGGAAGATATGTAAAATATAGGATTTATTTTTAAAGAGTTTTGCTAACTAGTGTTCTTAGAATACTGGTTAAAGAATCAAATTAAGGAAAATTCATGTTAGGAATCTGGATACTCAAAATCATTTACATAAGCCAAAAACTAGAGAAATAAGATAACATGTAATTTACATACTGACCGAAGCAGTGAATCGGTATGAGCATTACAAACTTTTCATGTATTGTTATGTTTTCTGTTAATATGTGCTAATACATGTCAAAATGTCCAGACCCGGGTATTCAAGAGGCCACCTACCTTTCCAAAACCAATGATCTTTTGTACTGTAATCGTGAGTCTTTTCTTTGTAGTCATAGCATTGTTCAAGGTAAAACTTCGAATTTCTTAAACTAAGCTTTTCTTTTTCAACATCGAAGTTCGGGTTAAATATGTATTTGATGAAAAATCTTTTGCTGGGTATATAGGATTTATCTGACATGGAAGGAGATGAAAAACATGGCATTCAATCTTTGTCATTACGCTTGGGTCAGAAGCGGGTATGTTCTTCTCATTCAATAACCCTGCAGTTGTACTCTCATGTAAACATGGTCATATCTAATTAGTCATAACCAGGTATTCTGGATTTGTATTTCACTTCTTGAAATGGCTTATGGAGTTGCCATTTTGGTGGGAGCAGCAACATCTCCTTTTCTCTGGAGCAAAATTTCCACGGTAACATGCTATTTACTTGTATAACTTATAGTTATATGTATGCATTATCCTTCTTCCTCTTAAGTAGTTATTATTTTTGTGTGGAGGGATAGGATTGGGATTTCAGTTAACATAATTTGTGAAATAGTGAACTTTCAGCTTCCAATACTCAGTATATATACTCATTCCTTCTCAAGCTGCATCTTTATTTTGCAGTGGTTGGTAACTTGGTATAAGCAAATTTGGCAATTGTTTCTTTTTTAGTCATATCTTATGACGTTTTGAACTAAGGGGGTGTTACATCACTGATGGAGACTCCGGATACACCAAGAACCACTAGATTTTCTAAATATTACAGATTTGGTTAAAGTTCGATTTTCATCTTGGATTTCTCCTTTCATAAATTTTTGTTGTTTGACAAAAAAAAATGGATCCATACTCCAATTTCGTTTAATATGATCAGGTTGTAATATAGTATATAGTATATGTTTGTCCTGTAAGGAAATATCTTTTTATGAAAACAATATCTTTGTTTGATTATTTCAACAAAAGTTTGAAATTATTTTCACTTTCAATGTGTTAGGGTTTGGGACATGCCATTCTGGCTTTAGTCCTCTGGTATCATGCAAAATCTGTGGATATGAAGAGCAACGCCGCCTTACAATCCTTCTATTTGTTTATCTGGAAGGTAATCCCCCAACTTTATAAATTGTTTATCATTTGAAGAAAATGATTTTCAAGGTTAATATACATTTTGCTTAATAATGAACATTATACAAGAAAAAACAGGCATTTAATTTCTATGATGATTTATCAAGTCAACTAATTTACAAAACATGTCATTTTTTCTCATCAGCAAGTTTATAGTCTTCATTGGTTGCAAGGGACCTACTTAGTTCCCTTACAATAACCTCCACTTGTTGGTGCCTGGCTTCTATTTTCTAATGGTTGAAGTCTAGGGTCAATATGGCTGCATAAATGGCCAAAGAGAGAAATTGAGGGAGGTGGTGGTGCCCTCTTAGGAATGAACCTGTTCTAGCTAGCCAGTAAATTTCTTTCACAAAAATTTGGGAGCTACTGCCTAAAAGAAAATTATTACTTTGCTGATCAGTTGTTGATCTTAGTATAATGATCATTAAAAGTAAATGAAAAGCTAGTGTGAAGTCAATTATTGCTATATTTTTATCTTGTGAAAAATTCAACATTGTCTGCATTAGTTGAACATGAATGATTGGTAGTTTAATTTATCTTGTTGCTGATGACATTTCTCCCATTGCAGCTTCTTTGGGCAGAGTACTTCCTTATCCCTTTATTTAGATGAGGATGTAATTGCATTATTGTCTTAAGAAATGGCTCTGCCTTCATCACACGCCAGCCTCATGTTTGTACTATTAGTTTAAATCGATGCATACTGAATAAAGATTTATATATGAAGAGAGATTGAGTTCGGATTTGTTACTCTGTCATTGATTTGGTACTCGATGTTTCTAAAACTTTTATATAGCTGAAAATTCGCTGAGAGTAAAGTGAGTAGTTGATAATTATTAAATTCTCGTTATACTAAATTTTTAGAGAATTCTGATTTGAGATTTATTACCAAAGAGTTTAATTATTATTACTGTTAGTATAAAAATTTTTACATGCCAACCAATCACAAATTATGATATGAATGACTTAAAGTGGTTAAGATAAGAGTCAAATATTTTTAATGATGTGACAATTTATGATTGGTTGACAATACAAAAAACATTTACACTGACAATATATAACAATTAAAATCTTTTTATTAATGTTTTATCTTTTATTCAATATAAAAAAGAGGAATTATTATTGTAAAAAAAAAGAGAGAGGAATTATTTGACATTAAATTACTACTTTACAATGCAAAGAAAGGGATTTTAACCCTAAAATCAACTGTTGATATTATGATAAAATACATGCACATAAATAACAAATCATGGATTTCTTATCAATATTTTGAGATCCCTAACTTTTTCCTCTAATGAGGTACTCATGGATCAGGTTAGGTTAGGTCAGGTTTAAGTTAAATAACTCAAACTCCATTGATATTTTATTGCTCCATTGTTTTGGACTCTAACCTAGTTTAGTCATAGTCAACTAACGACTAGATTGGTATTTGGACGTTATGCAAAGATAAATAAATTTTATAGTTACTTTCTCAGGCTTCAGATGTAAAAAGAGGAAGTCCTAGGTTTCCTTCAAGAGTATCAAGCTAATTATATGACTGTTATTTCAAATTGTAGGAGTCTTCTGTCATCTTATGTTAACTCTTCGGTAGAGTTTGATAGGAGGAAAGTTCATGTAGTTGTTTACTCTTTGTTAGAGGTGACTACATATATTACTATTCTCCAAATTTGTGATGATGTTATCGGATGTATTGCGTTCTCCATTATTAATGAAATTGTTTAACGTTTCTTTTGTCAAGAAAAAAAAAACACGTTTTTTGAAACAAATTATATCAATGTAAAATTCAATATTATCATGTTATATATAAGATAATAAATTAAGGCAAGATATTTTTTTATTTAATTTTATTTTTTTTCAAATAAGTCTTAAAATATTATGAAACAGCACCCAAAATGTGACCCAAAATCACATCAGCCCCAATTTTCCAAACCTTTTTGTTAACCACTGAAAAATACAGACGCCCGTAAACTCAAACCAAACAATACATTAACAAAGCAAAATAAAAAAATAAAAAAATTGAAAACTAAGGCAGTTTGTATTAGAAACTTATCTCACGGGATAAAAATCATGTCACATCTTCATTAAAGATTTTTATACTATTTATCAATCATCATTTTATATGACTTTTAAGATAATTATTATAAAATTCACACATTTTTAATAATGTAATAATATATAATCTTTTGACAATCTATGTATTACAATTAATTCCATTAAAATTTATAACAACCCAAACTAACTCAGCATCGGGATCTACTCCAGCCTTCAGCCCTTGGCAGCAAATTTTTTACCTTTGCTAAAGTGCTACAGTATGCCATATCACTGCTACCACATGCAGTATCAATTAAAAAACACTTCGGTGTTGGGGGGATGCCAAATATAGGGAGTGTAGATAGTAAGGTCCTTCAAAAAAACATCTATGAATTTTTATTTGAAGCTGATTTGATTTAAGTCCAACTCTTCAAGAGGCCCAAAGACACACTTCTATATTTTCACACACAAATGCAAGCCCAGTCCCTTTTGCCTTTTGTTGATTTTACCCGACTTATGACCCAAAGTTTTTTTTTTTTTACCTACTTTTTTAAGTTAATTAATAGTTTTTATTACTTTTTTACTACTTCACCCACCACCAAGCCACCACGTTCCCACTTGCCCTCTCTGCCTTTTTTCATTTCACTCATAGTTTTTGCCTTTTTTATTTTTTTTATATAATTTTTTGCCTTTTTATTACTTTGTGATGTTGTGCAGATTATGAATATACAGTTTTGTTTCCTTTTTTTTTTTTTTAAAAAAAAAGGGTTCATGTATTTATGATTTATTTGGATGTTTTAAAATGTGATAATTTTTTTGGTTTTTTTTTACAGCAATTATTTTTTTATAACAACCTTCTTTCAAATTTTTTTTTTTATGTTGGCTGGTTTAGTGATGTTAAGACAACTATTGACTTATTTTTCATGAGAAAAGAAAAAAAAAATTATCAAATAGAGTTTGATGCACCAATTTTAAATTTAAAATATAATGTTGAAAATGTTGTTGAGAAATCTATAATGTATACCACTCAGCAACTTATTGAGTCACTTCCTTCTAATGTTATAAGGATTGAACAAGAGAAAAATTATGTTAGTTAATATTTTTTATTATTTCATGCTATTATGTATATTTGATTTTGGCCCCTCTCATATAAAATTCCTGGCTTTGCCCTTATTCGCTGCACTGTTGTGCTGCTGGAGAGGATCCAATCCACTAACTTATCATCATCTTCTTCTTCTTCTTCATTATTTTTTTTTTTTAAACCAAACTTATCATCTTTTTAAAACTAAAAAGTTAAACGGTGTAAGACATTTAACACTGTCTATTTGTTCTTATGAAGACTATGACAACTCCGAATTTTATCCTTCTAAATGTGACATCTCCGTTCGTTGTGATCATCCAAATTACCAAATCACCGTCAACAACCCACCATTCCACTTATAATTCTCGTCAGCCAAGACCCAAACCCCAGTAATCACTTTCATTTTATCAACCAAAGCCATTTATTGCAACTAGCCGGCAACTACCTAGCACAGGTTTGATTAAGACCGGACCTAGATGGGATAGGACCGAGTAGTTGGCTTGAAGCGTGGACATATGGTATGTGAAACTATAGACAAAAGTGACATCTTGTGTGACAACCGTGGCTGACGAGGGCGGGGAGTGGTCGCCGATGCAAGAAGGTATGGACAAGGAGCAACTCCTGGCAGGCTTCTAGGCGGAAGGACACATGAATGAACCGATTACACATCACAATGATAGGGATCGTGAGACTGTGTAAGTATGTGACTATACAGTTGAGGATGACTTATATGAATTGATTGGTATTACCTATACTAACAAGATGCATCTTCTTTTCGGAAGTCCATCACTTAAGAACTCTATAATTAAGCATGCTTGACTTAGAGCAATTTTGAGATGGGTGACCTCCTGAGAAGTTTTCTCATGAAGCGTGTGAGTGAGGACAAAGCACGCTAAAAAGACCCGTGTTGGTTTGTGGGGACAGTTGTCAATCCATAAAGCAGTCTGGAATGTTACAAATGATATCAGAGCGGCGCCTCTCCCAGTAAGGTGTGGTTCGGGGACGAATTAAGCGGAAGCTGGTGGGCATATGACACCCGTGGCTGACGAGGGCAGTGAGTGGTCATCGGTGCAAGAAAGCACGGACAAGGAGCGGCTCCTGACAGACTTCTAAACGGAGGGACACATGAATGAATCGATTACACACCGGAATGAGAGGGGTCCTGAGACTGTGTAGGTATGAGACTATACAGTTGAGGATGACTTATATGAAATGATTGGTACTACCTATACTAACAAGATGCATCTTCTTTTCGGGAGCTCATCACTTAAGAACTCCATAGTTAAGCGTGCTTGACTTAGAGCAATTTTGGAATGGATGACCTCCTGGGAAGTTTTTCCAGGAAGCGTGTGAGTGATGACAATGCCCGCTGAAAAGACCCGTATTGGTTTGTGGGGACAGTCGTCAATCCATAAAACAGTCTGCGATGTTACATCTTGGATAGGCACTAATTCTGTAACTAGAATATAATATGAATGAAATTCAAAAGGGAATGTTTATACTGCAGCAAAGACATAATTCATGCTGAAAACTGAAGTATATTGGAGCAGCTAGATAGCAATTGTGTTATGCACTAAACCAAACTATAAGTTTCAACTTTCAACCCAAACCAATCAGAAGTTATGTTGTCCTCCAGAGCAATAAATGCCTTTAAGTTTCTTAATATTTTCCATTCATCTCTTAGTGGTGTGTATCAGTTAAACAAAATTATAAACTCAATAGCCTTTTCATATTCAGATGTAAATTTCTGTTTGATCATAAGTTCGTAACATGCAAAAAGGGCCAAAAGAACATAACAGAGTAGCATATATAGATCACATACCTCATGGTTTCATTGGGAACTGCCTGTGGCATTGCCTTTTGCATGTTAAGTCCTCCATGCCGCAGTTTTGTATCTCTGGCAAGGCGGCACAAGGCATCTAGGAAACAAATACGGGTCTTCTCAGCTAACTGGTCATGTGAAACAGGAAAAAGAAAATTAGCAACAAGTATTATTGCTTTTAATCAAATGTCAATGATTACAGTTGTTAGTCACATCACCTCTTTAATTACTATCTCAATATTCTGCAATTCCTCAATAGATAACTGCTCATTCATGCCTTCATCTCGACGCCACTGCTTAAAAGGGTACCATCAATTTAATACCAACTCTGAATTTTATGCTTTGAATTTAAATATTTTCTATACATTGGTTGTGCCTCAAATTTCAAGTCAGCTACTTTTTTTCCTTCTTTTTTTTGTTGACAAGACTTTTCATTCTTCCAATAATAACTACTCTAAAATTACTCAAGTTAGCATGCCGAATGCAACAGATTTAGAAGAATGTCCAAAATCCCATCCTGAAACAAATGAAGTACTGAATCTAAAGGATAATGTTTCTTTTCTAAACAATAATCTGGGATGGTAATTCACCGGAGAGGGGAGATAAAATGTAAAAAAAAAACTAAGGATTTAACACCGCAATCAAAATCTCTTGTTCAAAGCTGCTAATCCCAGCTAGTGGCAGGAACAGTTCTGGTTGCAGGCACAGAAACTTGTGGAGCTGGAACAGCCTCACCCAAATCTCCTGTAAGAGGAACTTTGGTCAAACAAATTGTGATCACATAACTTTCAACAAGAACTTTCCAAACTACTAATAGAACAGGCACATGTGCCTCAGCATCTCATCACTGCAAGAGAGATACTGTTGTCTTTGTTGTTGGCCACAGGGGAAGGGGAACGGTTTGAAAGTTGAAACATAAGAATGAAGGGAATTGAATAGAACAAAGCAAAATTGGAGACCAGTAACAATTTCACAGCAAACAGATATTCCATTATGCCAAACTCAAATTCAGACATACATAGATTTGTAATACCAATAACAAGTCAAATGATAAAGCTGAACTTTGTACAGCATTATCAAAAGAACCACACATGTAAAACTTGTCCATCAGCAGCATCACAGATCTAAAATTATTTCAATAATTCCTACCAGTTCTTGGGCCCCAGTTTCTTACCAATTAGCAATTGTGAGGGAACGAATATAATTTGGAATTGATGATTAAGATAACGTTTGTTATCAAACATATTTTAATATTCACAAGAAGCAGGACATGGAGATAAAACTTTGCATATTTGGTACAAGAGATAAAAAATATTCTCAGACATAAAAGATACACGAAAATAAAATTAATAAATAAAAAGTTAGAAACTTTTTATTGCCATTTGTGTGAGGATGAGAAAGAATGAATGAAATTTTTCGAGAATATAATTTACCTGAGAATGAAATATTTCATGAATCAAACGTCCCAAAAAAGCATAAACAAAAGTTGATAGATAAACAAACCAAACATAAAGTCAAAACTGGCCGTCATGCAAAACACACCCAAAAAATAACTTAATTTTTACTTTAAATTTAAAGATCCTGCTAACCGGTACACTTTCAAAGAATCAAAAAGAGTAAGCCTACGTTGAAAAACTAAGGATCTGTTTGCTTTATTTCCAGTTTCCTATTTTCATTGTCTGTTTTCAGAAATAAACTAAGCAGATCCTTTTTTTCATTTTTGTTTCCAGTTTTTTCCTATTTTCTATTTTACTATTTTCAGTATAAATCTTTAAATGAAAACAAGGCGACGCAGTTTTGTCGTTAATCAAAACAAGAAAATTACTATTTTTTACAATTATCTAAATAAGAGATACATCATTTCCAATATAAAATTACTATTTTTATTCCTTATTGCCTAAATTTAAATAGCTTTAAGCCCAGAAAAAACCCGACCGAAACGCTAGAATTTGGGAAGTCCATTAGCAAATCTAACAGGGGATAATGGTTTTGCATATGTAATACCTGCCTACGGCAAATTATCTGCATTGCATAGCTAAGACTCTATTTGCCAATAGGCCTCCGCGCTTATTTTTCTTCCTGAACAGAAAGCAAAGTAGATTACAAGTATTGATTATGACTAGAAATTTCAAGTTTTTTATATCTCGGTTAAATTACGCCAGAACTTGCTACAGCGAACCAAAGAGTAACTACGGCGGTGCACGGCGAGGAGAAGCAACGGTGGCGCGTGGACAGCGGTGAGCAATGGAGGGAGAAGACAGGGGAGGTGATCTGAGGTGATGACTCGCAGTTTATGGCAGTGGATTTCACGACGGCGTGGAGGTATGTGGTGGAGACAGGTGGGCTGTGATGGCGACGCAGTGGGTAAAAAAATACTACTTTTTTCAACATGCAACTTTTTGGTATTGTGGGTTCTATTTTCTATGTAACAAACTAAACTAACAATGACTTTAGGTCCATTTGTTATAGGTCTTGAAGGAATTGATTTTGAAGGAATTGATTTTGAAGGAATTGATTTAAAAAAAATGATCTTAAAAAAAATGTGAGATTTAAAATAATTGATTTTGTTTGGATGATAAAATAAAATTAGTTTTGAAGTGTAATAGAATTAATTATATTCAATGGAAAAGTTAGAACCTCCATTAAAATCAATTTTACCAACTCTAAAATTGATTTTTATTAAGGCGTTGGTTTAGAGTGTCAAAAGCTCGTTTGGAGGGTAACCAAATAGATACTTTATGGCTAGCGATGGGAATATGTTAAGTCGAGTTAGGTCCTCTCATAAATGTTCCAATCTCAATTCTCAAGGCTTGAGTCTGATTTATTAATCATAAGCCAATTTTTAAGGCCTGAACTCGACCTGCATCAAAGTCTGACCTGGTCTGGAAACCTATTTAAAAGCATATTTTTCAACAAGGTCTTTAAATATGTCTCCACTTATAAATATGTTATAAGCCTTCACTTGTAATTATGATTGTAGGCCTCTAATGATAAAGAGGCTGATAGCTCTATACTGATAAATATGTCACTAGGCCTTCACAAATAAATAAACAACTAAGCTTTTACATTTGAATAGACTAATAGACCTTTAAAGTCTTAACCTGACCTTTTTTACTGTATAGGTTTTTTGAAAAGCCTTGACCTGACATTTTTCTTAAATAGGCTAGGTCAGGCTAGGACATTGGCCCCTGACGAGCAGCCTGGCCTACCGCCACCCATACTTATGGCACAATTTGAAAAATCCATAATATTAGAAAATAGACAGTTATAAACATGAAAATAGGGTTGAATTGTGTTTATCAGACTATTAGTAAAAGTTAAAATCTTTTCGCAAGCACAAGCACAGAGCAAACAGGTTAAAAACTAATCAGTCAGACAAATGACTTGTCTGAAGGTTTTCAAGAGAAACGCGCAAGCATGCAACAAGAAAACTTGTTCGATATTCACAGCTTTAACCCATTTAGTTAGTTAACAGTTAAGATAAACAAATAATCTAAAGAGATGATGGATAGAGATAGACACAACTATTTTATCTAAGTCTAGATCCATCCCTACCTACAGGTGATTTTTAAGGTGTTATGATAAGAGTTAGGCTTAATTTCACTTTTGGTCCCCTATTATTGACCATATACGATTTTGGTCCCTATAGCTTTTTTGTGTGCATATTTGGTCCCTTTATTTTTTCAATGTTGCAAATTCGGTCCTCCATCCATTGTCTATCAATTTTTTCAATGATCAACATAGGGGAACCACTCCTAAGCACACAGAACCTCTGGCTGAAGTTGTTCCTCCTCCGTCTCTTTGATTCAACATGATTCAATTGTTCCTCTTTGGTATTTTTTGGTTTTGTCCCTCCATTCTGGGACCATTTTTTTATAAGCTTAACCAGAGGTTTTATGCATTTAGAGCAGTGGTTCCTCTATAATAATCGTTGAAAAATGACGAACATTAGAAGGAATGACCAAATTTGCAACATTAAAAAAAATAGGGGGGGACCAAATGTGCACAAAAAAACTTTAGGGACCAAAATCGCTCATGGCCAATAGTAGGAGGACCAAAAGAGCAATTAAGCCTAAGAGTTAATTAGAAAGAGTAAGGAGAGTGATAATACTTAAACGATTTATCATGGTTCACCCACAACTCTTTGGGCTACGTCCAGTCCTTGACTTCACCTAGATTTTCACTATAACTGGTCCGATTACAGACAAGTATTATTTTCACACCTAGCCTTTTCAGGCTCAACCATAAAATATTGTTTTCACACCTAACCTCTCCAGGCTCAAACAAGTATTCTTTTAGCTAGCCTCTTCAGGCTTAAATAGATAGATAAGATTTATTTTGAAGTAGAAGCTTCACTTTACATCAACTAGCAGGTCAACCAAATAACACTCAAGAGTGAAAAATAACCGAGATTAGGTATGACTGCTTAAACTAAATTCTGTAAGGGACTTACAATGAGAGAGAATGTAGTAAAGAAAGAATATCATAGTATTTGAAATTTAAGGGGGCTTGTAGAGATTTTCTGCGTATGTGTTCTTGCTCTTATCACTGTCTCTATTCGTGCAGCTTCTTCTTATATAAGCTTCTTCTTCATAAGTATTCGTTGACAGATGAGCTTCAAGCTTGTTCTTTTGTCCACTGGATATCAGATAGCCATTATGAACAAAAACAATGTTAGTTTGTCCTTTGTTCTAGCTTTACTCATGCTTTCCGCGTAGTAGACTTCACAACAGTGTTTAAAGTAGGCTTTTGACTTCCTTAGTCAGAGAATAACATACTTTTGTACTCTGCAGCAGCAAGACAATGCTTTTTGCATTTTGTCCTTTCTAAGAGATGAGAGAAAAGACTTCGTTAAGTCAATAATATTACAATATTCTGATTCAAAACGATCTTTTATTTCCCTTAGGATTTCTTCGTTGAGTCACTTTCCTCGGATCACTTTCTTTCAAGTGAATTTGAGTTGAACTTCATCTCTTCATAGATGCTTAAAGTCAGACGCTTCCTATTGAGGTTATCCTTTTATCTGTGAGGATTTTTTATATGTTCTTCAAATGCTTCTTTATCCTGAAAGAGTCTATCAGATTTCAGACTCTTTCTCTAACTTAGTCTTCAGAGATGCATTCAGGCGTATTGATTTTGCTTGGTCTACCATCATCTCTTGGGAGAAGTTCTTCATAATGGACTTCGGACACTTGATACCAATTTTGATCTTGTCTTGGTATCTGGTTTGATTTTGCCTTGATTACTTGCAAACAGTTTTAACATGATCTTGGGCTATTGATTTTGTCTCTCATCATTTTTAAGAGACTTCATGGAGTGAGAGACATGCAAATTTTGTTTGAGTTGATTATCCTTCAGAGACATTTGAAGAGATCGCTCTTATCATAAATTCTCCATATCTTCAGAGCATTTCTGTCTTTATCTATATTGCTGACGAATTGTGATAAACATTTCTGCATAGTTTCAAATAATTCTTTAAGAAAGAATTATTCTTGAAATATTTCTTCACACAGGAACTTGCTTTGAAGTACTTTGGTTTTCTTTCTTCAGATACTTTACTAAATATATCTTCGATTTCTTCAGAGGGGTCTTCAATCAATTCTTGGTTTCTTTGAAGTAGCAATCTTCGGTCTTCAGACGCATGTCTTACTTTGAGCTATTGATGCAATCTTCAAACGCTTTCAACATATTGTCTTGATCTCATCATGAGATGCTTTTAATAATCACAGAAATTTTCTTCAACCTATTATGAATTGTTTTGTTATCTTTAAGAGAACTCTTAATTGAGTTTTCCATTAGCTAAGTTTAGATGAGCTTTACTTTAGTTGATCTCTTCTTCAGACGCTTGCTTCAAATGGTCTTGAGTTGATGTTCAGATGCATGAAGTATTTTCCATATTTTTCATGCTTAATCTGTATTAAAATTGTATATCCTACACATCTCAAGTAGAATATTATCAATGCTCAGATAGTTTATTCAATTGCCTAATGTTTGGATTCATCAAAACACAAGGGTCAGACGCTTTGAGACCTAACAAAGAGCTTTTTTTTTTTTTTTGGTCTAATTTGGTGATTTAGATTCATAATCTTTTAGATTATCTATTTTTTTTTTTTTATCATTTTATTGGTTTATTACTCATTTGGTATTTATTTGGTGATGTTTATCCCTAAGTTTGACTAATTTAGAAATTACTTATATTCATAGTTGTTTTGTCATTTTAAGCTCTTTTTACATCTTTTTAGATCATAATAACTAATTTCACTTTGTGTTTTTTAAGAAGTGAATAACGACAAGAGTTGAAGAAGATGAGTAGAAAATCTTTGAAGCACTTTCAGGAGACCAACGTCGGGCACGACATTCATAGCTCAGGATGACAATTTATACTTTACCCATCCCGTACCCGCAAAAATTACCCACGATGGGTAGGGTAATTGCTCGCACAATGGGTAAGGGGACGGGTACGTGTAATTTCTCATAAATTAGAATGGGCATGGTTTCGGGTGCGGAAACTACGGTACCCGCCCTACACCCGCACACACACATATATATATATATATATATATATATATTTATTTATTTATTTATATTACTAATTACTAATATATATATATATATATATATATATAATTCTAACTATAATACAAATTTTGAAACTAAAATTTAATATAAGAATTCTTAACTTTCTAAACCTAGCAGCCTCTATACTTCCTTTTGGATTTTTTATTTAGTTAAACATTTTGATTTGTAATGTTTTATGAGTAGATTTAAAAGACTTTTGGATCGTTTTTTAATTGTTATAATATTTTTTTGTTATTTATTGTTTTTTCACAGTTAAAGTGTCCCTTAACCTAGTGGCTGTGGTTCGAATCTCAGCTCTTGCGTACGGAGCGAATTTCCGCTGGGAGGGGGTTTCCCGCCTTCAGGTGCCATTCATTCCCCAGCAGAAGATTAGTGCCCACTTCCGGCGGGGATACTCCTGGTCAAGGACCAAACAAAAAAGTGCGGGTAACGGGTGTAGATATGAGTATTTATGCACTCAGAGGGTACGGGTAAAGGTAATAAAGTTGCTACCCACACGAGGATGGGTACTATAGTACCATACCTAGATGGTACCTATTTCCATCTCTGTTCATAGCGTAGAGTACTGGAAGAAGAAAATTCAAGTTTCCTTTGGATGTCTAGCACTAAGCACTAGGAAGCTAGTAGTGGGCACCAAATGATGTTCCCAAATGTTGTTCTCCATGTTGTCAGCGAAGTATTTGGCTTTCTAGATCTGCGTATTGATAAAGCAGTCGAGGATATGAATGTTATTGATAATTTGGTCTGTTCTGGCTCTTCGGTAGATGAGGAACAAAGAAGGGCTATTACAACAAATTTTTGGCAGTAACTAAGGTGTAAGGAGAGTTTGCTTGCAAAAAAAATCTAGAGCTAGATGGATTCAAGAAGGTGATGCAAACACTCGTGTCTTTCATGCTTGTCTGCGAGCAAGGTGTAGGTAGAATCAACTAGTAGCACTTATTTCTAGAGGTCAATGGATTGATGATGTGGGTGAGATAAAGGCAACAGTTAAAAATCACTTTCAAGGTTTTTTCCAGGAACCTAATGAACATCGTCCTTTGCTGGATGGTATTCCTTTCCGGCAATTATCTATTCAGGATAGGGATTCTCTTTCTCTTCCTTTCTCTGCTGAAGAAATTAGGTCAGCGGTGTGGAGCTGTGATGGATCCAAGAGTCCAGGACCAGACGGTTTTAACTTCAGTTTCTTTAAGGCATGTTGGGATATTCTGGAAAATGACGTTTGTGATCTAGTTAGTTTCTTTGCCAAGAGGTGTGACATCCTCTTTCCTAGCTTTAATCCCTAAGAGGAATCATCCTCAATCACTTTCAGATTATCAGCCTATATCTCTTATTAGAAGCATATACAAATTAATCTCAAAGCTGCTAGCTTTGAGACTTAAAAAGGTGCTTGGTTCTGTTATATCTTCATGTCAAACAGCTTTTTTACCTGGAAGACAGATTTTGGATGGGGTTCTTGTGGCTAATGAAATTGTTGACTTAGCAAAAAGGACAAAAGATAGATGTTTAATGTTCAAGGTCGATTTTGAGAAAGCTTACGATTCTGTTAGTTGGGGTTTCTTGGATTATATGTTGGCCAGATTGGACTTTGATGATAAATGGCGTGGGTGGATTCGGGCTTGTATTTTTTCCAGCCGTGTGTCTATTCTTGTTAATGGCAGTCCCACGGAAGAGGTGCAGGTATCAAGAGGTTTAAGGCAGGGTGATCCTTTGGCTCCATTCTTATATCTTATTGTAGCAGAAGGTTTAAGTGGGTTGGTTCGTCAATGTATAGAAGCTGGTTTATATAAAAGTTTTCATGTTGCCGAAGCAATTAATTTCTCTTTGTTACAATATGCTGATGATTCAATATTTTTTGGAGATGCTTGCGTGGAGAACTTGTGGGCATTTAAGACTATCTTACGCAGTTTTGAAATGGTCTCAAGCTTGAAAGTTAATTTTTCAAAAAGTAACCTTTTTGGGATAAATGTTGACGATAGGTTTTTAGGTACAGCTGCTTCCTTTCTCCACTGTAGTGTGGGTTGTCTTCCTTTTAAATTCCTTGGATTACCGATTGGAGCAAATCCAAGAAGGGTTAGTACTTGGGAACCTGTTGTAGCATCTCTAAAGAAGAAATTAGCTTGCTGGAAGGGTCGCCAACTCTCTATTGGAGGTAGGATCACCTTAATCAATTCAGTATTATCTAGCTTGCCCTTATACTACTTTTCTTTCTTTAAAGCCCCAAAAAAGGTGTTAAAGACCTTGGTTGGTATTCAAAGGAGTTTTCTGTGTGTGTGTGTGTGTGGGGGGGGGGGGGGGGTGAGGCACAAAAAATTAGTTGGGTTAGTTGGGATCGTGTTTGTTTGCCTAAATCTAGAGGTGGTCTTGGAGTTAAAAATTTGGAGCTTTTCAATATTAGTCTATTGTCCAAGTGGAAGTGCCATTGCTTAGTGGATCGTTCAGCAGTTTGGTTTGATCTTCTTCGCTTAAAGTAGGTATGATTGATTCTATTATTTTTCAGAACTCTCACTCAATATGGTGGCGTGATTTGGTTCTTTTGGACTCGGCTCCTAGTCCTTTTGCTGGTTGGTTTTCAGGTGCTGTGTCACGGAAGGTTGGTAATGGGGAACATGTTCGTTTTTGGCATGATCGTTGGCTTAGCCAAATGAGTTTATGGGAGGCTTACCCTCGGCTTTATCATATTTCCCCAGATAAATCCTCTATTATATCAGAAATGGGTGTGTGGTCGACAAATGGGTGGGTATGGGAGTGGTGGTGGCATCGAAACTTGTTTGTATGGGAGGAGGAGATTTTGGTTGATTTGAAAAATTCCTTAGCCTCAGTGGTTTTAAATCAGTTTGGTGTAGATTCTTGGTGCTAGACACTTGATCCATCTAATTCATTCTCTGTCAAGTCAGCATACCTCTTCTTATCCTCTAACCACAATAACATTCCAGGTATTGTGGATTTAGAGGGGATTTTTAAGCACTTTTGGCATTGCTTAGTTCCGTCAAAAGTGTTGGTCTTTTCATGGAGATTATTACAAGACCGCCTTCCAACCCGTTTATTCAATAATAATTGCATGTTTTCCTTTAATTGTTTTTAAATTAAATGGCTTATAACATGCGGGGTAGAAGGGTGTCACAAAGGTGAACAGGGATGAGCGAGAAAATCCATTCCTTCCTCCTCCAAACCCCACATGGAGATGCAATACTAGGGCACAAAAGAAGCAACATCGACCTTAGGGCTAACCTAAGACCTTTCTTCAATGTGAAAAGTGTGTTTTTTTTTATAAGCAAAAGAATTTTATTAATAAAAGAGTACAAGGGGTACTCTAACCCATATACAAAGAGAGAAAAAGTAGCAAGCAGAAGCATCACAAAGGGGAGAGTCATCCCAACTATGTTGGCACCACAAACACCAACAATCATTTGCAGCTCACTACAAAAGAGAAAAGAAAACTGCCCGTGAAAGCCAGCTAAAGACTACATCCAAGAAAAGCTGAACTATTCGAAAACTCTGCACAACTCATTGAAAAAAAGACCGAACAGCCCAAACAAAGCAAAAGAAGCATCTCTATGATTAACACCATCCCACACATCCCAAAGGCAAAGGCACCAAACCTGACGCATCACTAAGAAAAACCAGGAAGACCAAGAATCCAATCCTTGAAGCCACCAAAGAAAGGATATCCAGATATAAGAAAAGTGCAGCCACCAAAAAACCAACCAGCCTTGATTTAAATAAAATCAGGTACAGAGAACCAAGTGGCCAAAACAGATCCTGAGCAAAGGTCTTTAGACCAGCGCAAAGAAGACAACCAGGCAAGGAGGAAACCGCCCCAAAACCAGAATAGAAAAAATAACATGATGATCAACATCTCATACATTCTATTGGATTAATGCACCAATCTGAAAAACACCTTGATGAACCTTTGCCCCCCCTTATTAATAAACCAACTCCGAGATAAGACCTTAATTTGATCAAGTAGTGCAATCAAGTCAAAAGTGGCGCCCTGGAAAATGATTCTATTGCGCAGCAAACCATATACACCAACACACAGAATGCCAAATTAAAGAATTAAACTTACACGAATATTTTCCTCTATAAAGTTGCGTATGTTGAGCCAAATGTTGTGAAGCTAAATTTGGAAGTACCACCGAGAAGCCCAACCAACCATAAACGAGAGACCAAACTTTATATGATAAGTGGCATGAGAAAAACAAGTGGGGCGTTTAACGTGGGTTTAAACTAAAGCCTTTAACTAGCAGCTTGTGTTGGTCAAACTCAAGCCCAAGAGTATCCATGTTATTCAATAGCTCACGTTTCTAGCAGTAGCCACACTGGCAAAACAAAATCCCCATACCTCATCTAATATTAATTTTGAAAACTAAAAAACATATATTATTTGGTTTTGAAGGTCTTTAAAATCAAAACACGAGCGCAATTGTGATCATATCGGCCACATTTTCCCGCAATTGTCCACAATTGTGGTGAACTCAATATAACCGTAATTGCGACCGCGACCGCAATTTAAAATTTGAGCCAGTGTATAGAGTTATTGCCAAAGATGGATATGCAGGGTAACATCATTTTATACTAGAGTTATGATATTTGAACATCCGATTTCAGACATCGTACGTGTTTATCTCTATCTCTCACTTACCTTTTCATCTTCTTTGTATACATGCATCCAAAAAATATATCAAAAAACCAAAAGGACACCGTATGGTGTCCCAAATTTGGTGTTCAAATATAATTTCTCTTTATACTATGGTAGCTAGTAGCTAGCTAGTATGGTCCAACTCCTCGCTCTGCATTAGTAATTTAACCGTGCCATCAGTGGGATGGCAGTACTATCAATATATGCACTATATGTGGCGGTGAAGGAAGGGGGAGGACCATATGTACAGTGAATGAAGTACGTCATAATTGAAGCTAAATTAAGTTTTCAAATTAGTCCAGCTCAATATTGCTTTCATTTTAATTAGTCATAAAGTTTCGAATATTTCTTTGACAAACCGGCACCGGCACCACAGCTAATAAGAAACACCCAAAACTACCTGCTGAGAGTAGAATGCATGCAAGAACACGTTCAGAACATCAAACGCGAAGTTAGCATATCAAGTTAAAAATCAGACAAGAAAGACAATAAACTGAGTTACAATAAGATAATGTGTAAGCAGAAAGCACACACAAGCGGCAAAAATGTTGGAAAACATTCAATACAATTAAAATCATTAAATAGTAAAGAGACACGAGGTAAAACAAAAAATTGTTTGATGACACTATTTTGTAAAAATTGATTATACCAAAAATCTCATTATGCCCTCGAACGATAAATCCAACTTAACCAAAACCAGCTTAATTAAAATATTCTGAAAAACATAACCTTCATGGAGTTTCTTCTGTATCCCTTATCTTTTTCCTTTATTTTATGTTTTTAATCAAGTTTAGCTAAGCCCTTCTTTGAAAGGGGGAAGATGTAATTTGACATCGATGTTTTTACTTTAATTGAGTTAATTCTATGGCCATTTTCTTTCATTGATGTGGTAATTGCTATGGTTAATGCTTTGAGGAATGCTATCACCACACCCTCTATCACACTCTTTTGGACACACCCTCCCCTATTGGTCCATCTCACCACCCATTAACTTGATTACCAATTCATCATGTCATTAAAAATTAACCATTTTTTTAAATAATAAAAAAAATCTCCTCCCATCTTAGAATCTTACGTAACCTGTTTGTCTTCCATATTCCCGCCTTTTCACACTTCACTGGTTGCTGCCTATTCTGGTCACAGCGTCACCTGATCCATTGGACGGTGTATCGTCGGTGCCGCCACCTCCCATCTCGGATTAATAGTTTCATCATTTTCACAAAAACCCAGCGTAAAACTAAAGCAATGGATACTATTTCACCATTTCTCTAATTTTCGGATGATATGATTTAGGAAAATAAAATAGTATTATTTGAGGAATAATTTATTATGACCAATGGATACTATTTCAAGTGGGTTCTAATTTTATTTTAATTTTATTTTTTTTCAAAAATGTTGTGTAGCATTACGTTTGCAGTCCCTCTTATCTTTTTTTTTATTTACTTTTTTTTTTATTCATCTTCACTTGTAGGCATCTACGGAATTTGGAGATGTTATCAATGGCACTAATGAAAGAGATTCACCTACTGAAAATTCTCACAAAGTCAGAGAAGATATTGTTAATGGGAATGCAGAGAATGTTGTCAATGGTGTTGGTAATTTTGAAGCCAATGATAGTGAGGAACCTTACAATGGAATGGAATTTGAGTCACAAGAAAGTGCTTATTTATTCTACAAGTGTTATGCTAAACAGGTGGGATTTGGGGTGTCAATTCAAACTAGTCGTCGTTCAAAGACCTCTCAACAATTTATTGATGTGAAATATGCTTGCACAAGATATGGGAAGAAAAAAGAATCCACTGCACTTAATCCACGTCCTTGTTTTAAGGTGGAATGTATGGCTAGCTTCCGAATTAAAAGAAGGTATGATGGAACATGGTTTGTTGAAAAGCTTCATCAAAGATCACAGTCATGAGCTTTTTTCCAGGATATGCGCACTATTTTGCTTGCCACAGGAGTATCAATTCATCTAAAAAACAGTGTACTGAAACTCTGCATGCTGTTGGAGTCGGAACAAGCAAGATTTATGCTTCATTGGCTAAACAACATGGAGGATATGAAAACATTGGTTGCTTGGAGAAAGATATTAGAAATCATTTGGTTAAAGATCGTCGTTTGGATTTGGAGTTAGGAGATGCAAATGCAATGTTGGATTGTTTTATGCTTATGCAAGAAGAAAATCCAAGAATTTTTTTATACCATTGATCTAGATGATGAAGGTCGTGTCAGAAATATCTTTTGGGTGGATGCAAAAGGTAGAGATGACTATGTTGATATTGGAGATGTAGTTTCATTTGATACAACATACATCACAAATAAGTACAAAATGCCATTTGCTCCTATCATCAGTGTGAATAATCATTTTCAGTCAAGACTACTTGGTTGTGCATTACTAGCAAATGAGTCATCACAAACTTTCACTTGGTTAATGAAGACGTGGCTTAGAGCTATGGGTGGTAAGCCTCCAAATGCAATAATAACGGATCAAGACAAAGCAATGAAAGTAGCCATCAAAGAGGTATTTCCCAATGCTCAGCATCGCTTTTGTCTTTGGCATATTTTGAGAAAGGTACCTGAGATGCTTGGGTATGTATTAAGAAAACATGAAGATTTCATGAGACATCTCAGCACATGCATTTACAAGACTTGGTCAAAGCAACAATTTGAGGACAAATGGCAAGAAATGGTAACAAAATTTCAGCTTTCGGAGGATGGATGAATTCAATCTTTATATGAAGAACGCGAGCATTGGATTTCCATTTACATGAAGAATACCTTTTTTGGTGGCATGTCTACAACTCAAAGATCAGAGAGCATCAACTCATTTTTTGACAAATATGTTTGCAAGAAAACAACATTAAAGGAATTTGCTGAAAAATATAAGGTTGCTTTACAAGATAGAGATGAGGCAGAAATGCAAGCTGATTTTAATACTTGGCACAAGAAACCTATTCTCAAGACTCCATCACCTTTTGAAAAGCAAATGTCATTGATTTATACACATGAAGTCTTCAAGAGATTCCAAGTTGAGGTTTTGGGATTATCTAGATGTCATCTTATGGAAAAGAATGAAGATGGTCATATTACCACTTTTAAGGTCTTGGACTTTCAGAAAAATGAAGAGTTTGTTGTAGAGTGGGATGTATCAAACAAGAAAGTTTCTTGTTTATGTTGCTTATTTGAGTTTAATGGATACCTTTGTAGACATTCATTAATGGTGCTCCAAGCTGTAGTTTTTGCTGTCCCATCACACTATGTATTAAGAAGATGGACCAAGGATATTAGAAGTAAGCATAATAAAAGAAAAGTGAATGAAGAAGCTTATTCCAAGAAGGAGAGATATGATCACCTATTTCGAAAGGCCAATGAATTGCTTGAGGAAGGATCATTAACTCATGAGAGTTACAATTTTGCATGTCATGCACTTGAAGAGACATTGAAACAATGTGCAACCATTAATCAACATTTGAAATTTGACAAGCATACTATCATAGAAGGAGGTAATGACATTTGCCAAGAAAATGTTGATAACAACATTCTGTATGAAAAACCACTACGTGATCCTCAAGTGTCAAAAACAAAAAGGGCTCCAAGAAAAATAAAGAGTGGGATTGAGAAATGTCGTAAGAAAAAATCCAGTGATCGAAAAACTTAAGAAGGTCAGAAATTTTAATCTCCTCTCCTTTATCATTGCATTTCCATTTATTTTGTTGAACACTATATATCTTTTTATATCTTCTATTGATTTTAGTATTTTATTGGTTTTTAGAAGACTCTAATGGAGACTTCATGTATAAAACAATTCCCCAGTCAGCAGGTTCTAATATTACCTTTCATATATTAAATATGTTTGTTTTTCATTTTTTAGTGTTTTCTTTCTTATTCTGATAATGAATTATAGTTTATTTTATAGGAAAACCTTACTCAATTCCTCATTTCAGATCCAGGGATGAGTCAAGCATTTTAGTTACAAGATTCATTATAATAATGGTCATCCATCATCATCTGAAAATACTAAATTAGCTTCACAGTTATTTTTGTTCCAAATAGTTAAAGATGACTCTTATACCTATGAGGTTGGTTACTGAAGTGGATGTTTAGTTTTGGATAGTTTGCACTGTGTAGCATGCACAATAATAGTTTGTACCGTGACTTTTAACTTAGATACTAGAATATTATTTGGTTATTGAAAGGACAAAAGGCATTTTACATACCAGTGAGACATTTGGTTTGTTCTTCTTAAAGCAGGATGAGACACCCCGATGTGCCCCTTGTGCCATTAGTTATTTATTTAGATTCCTCGTGTTATTAACATTGATTATAAATCGAAAATGCGAAGGAATTAAAATTTGACCAACAATGAAAGATAACATCAAAGTCATATTATAAATACACACTTAAATACAATACCAAAACACTGTCTAGGGCATCCTCTCAGTAAGATCCCTAGCAGGTACATCATTATACAAACCCTTAGTTGCGGAAACATAAACACATAGTTCTAGACTCACTGGCCCTATTTACTTAAACACTATTACTACCATCTACAGCTCGTCCTCCTGCGTCTGGCTCATAAGGAGTCCCGTCCAACTCCTCCACATTAAAGTCATCGGTGAAGTCCTCAGCTGGTTCCTCCACATAGTCATCACCCGGATCTTCCGTAAAATCTTCTTGTATCCATATAAGCAAAACATATACAAATACAGAAATAGGGGATAAGACACATGTCTATCATCAAAGGTGGAAAAATGGAGATAGTATCGAAATATAATAATCATTAACACCAACATCTCTCAAAACTCCAAATCAACCTTAAACCACTATATGGTTCCTCTACCCTTACTCTCATGCAAACTTGGCCATCTATATTCCTGTCATTAGTCAGTAGTCCAATCGGTCCGGTGCCAGTAACTTAGTGCCCTGGTGCCCATACACCAGTACAGTAGTTTCAAACTACTCATGCCGTTGTGCGGCGATAGAACCCAGTAGTACCCGAACTACTCATGCTATTGCGCAATTAGTGCCATGGTGCCCATACACCATTTTAGTAACCTTTGCGCAACGCGATCCCTCAGGGACTCAAGGACTATCCCGACCTCGTGCGTTGCTTCACACACGGCCATGAACCTTAACACATCTCTATTATGAATCTCACCAACCCGCATTCATTATAGCCTAATGCCTCAACCTTCCACCACAAGTCTCAATACTCATTCAATATCTCCTCTCATCTATACACTAAGGCTAGGCATCACTAATGCATCATAATTCACTCACCCAAATACATCTCTTAAATCACACATCTCGTGCCCTAACATTCACTAAACAGTTTATCATCCCAGGCAGATCATACTATATTATCAATCAACTACTCAAGTATCACAAGACATAATAATAAACAATTTATCACAACATAATTCAATAATCAATAAATTCAATCAACCTCGAATATCATAAGATTATCTTATCGGCGATAAACCCACAATCCCCAAATCATCATTGGTTTCACGAAAAAGCTTCCAATGTGATTTTGGTCTTGTCGATTACTCGACCACTAGTAGGGTTTAGGTCGCCCTACACAATTATTATAATTTAAATACTACTTATCCGTTTCCGATGGTAGATTGGTTCTTTCCCCCACCTGAGTTATCACCGAAATTCCGAATTCGCCGTTCCTCGTTATCACGTCACACTTTAACAGTTTCTCCTTCAACCAAACAATACAACTACAATTAATTAACAAAATCATTCTTAACCTAAATAGCTAGGTTTCGGCCTTACTTGGTAAAATAGGCTAGGAAATTCTTTTTGATTCAAGCTATTGGTTTTAGATTACATAGATACTTAAGAGTATTCACCAATCATTAGAATTCATTCCTTCAACAAAATCTATAAACTCCTAAACCTTAGATTTTCGGCCAACACCATAAATTTAGGATAGAAATCTTTGTTGAAGTTAAGCTCTTAGATTATAACCATATAGGTATTAGAGAGCATGATACAAGTGTTAGAATTGAAAATGACACAAAAACTTCAAACCCACTTTCTCTCCTAGGTTCGGCCCACAATGGTTTTTAAGGAAGGAAAATGTTTTTGATTACATGCTCTTGGATAATGAAAGTAGGAATCATATCTAGATCATAGAAATTGGTTTCACATTTTTAAGATTTTTCTACAATTTTCTAGAATTATTCTAAGTTCTAGATCTAAGAATATGAAAACTCAAAAACATGAAGAACAAGAGCTTAAAAGAGATGAAGATGGTCTTGTTACCTCACTAGATTGAAGAAGATGAGGAAGAATGATGATCTTAGCAAGCTTTGGAATGGAAATCACTTGAAGCTCTTGAAGACAACAATGGAGTATAGGTGAAATTTGTGAAGAAAAGTTGAAGAAGATGAAGTGAAGAACAAAGGGGAGGGGGCTGCGGTTTTGGGTCATTATATAGGGGTAGAATTAGGCTTTGTTTGGTTCCTTAAGCTTAGATTAATAGCTTTTAGGAATATTTAATTAATATAAGATTAACCATAGTTAATAGTTAACTTAACTAAGGTTATTTTGGCAAATCATGGTTAATAATATGTGGCTCACAATTGATGGAGGTGTGGCTGATTTTGGGCCACACATAGTGACTCACCAATGAGTCACTGATCCTATCCGTTAGCGGTTCCCAGAAATTCTGTACGCAGCTCCGTCAGTTACCCGATTTCGGTTTTTGAGAGGAAAATGATGAAACAAAAGCAAAATGAAATAGGTATGGTTTAGTATATATATATGCACGAAATTTAGGATATGTAGAAGGTTTACAACCACGTAAAGTGAGTGGTTAAGAGTGCGTAGATGTGTCTTGTTACTAACCGCGAAGGCTTGGGGTATTTTGGTCATTTTACCTAAAAGTCATGATTACTAGCATTTAATGCTCATAAATGCTTGGTGACTCATCCTCCATGAGTCATCATGCATGACTCGTTGTCCCGATCTCTTGACGGGCCTCTGCAGTTCCGTTTTCGACTCCGTCGGTTTCCCGATTAGGGTTTCTGTCTATTTTTCGATCGAAAATTTTCAAACTAACCAGACTCATTGAAAATATGATTTAATTATAAACCATTTCGTTTACGAGTCAAAATTAGGTTTTCTGATCATTAAAATCTTACTGTCAGTGAAAACACCGACTGTTTTCTGTTCGAACTTTCACCAAAATTCGTCCGAAAACACATAATATTTTATTTCTGATCAGAAATTTGGAAGGTAGACTTCCTCACGGACAAAATATAAAAAATCTACAAATTTCAGTTTTTGGGTCAAAGTAGGGTTTTCTGTCAGTATAAAATTATACTGTCAGTTAAAAAAACGCAGACCGGTTTTCGTCTGAGTTTTAAACCCAAATTTTAACCATAGCCTCCTACCATAGAGTAAGTTCTAGATATGATTTTGTTTTCTCCAAATTCATTTCCTAAGTCTCAAATAAAAATATAAATAAATATATTTTTACTGTTAAAACAGCGTAATTAAAAACAGGCTGTTACACAGGACAATGTAGAAATTTGACCAATGTTTTTCATTTCATAGTTACACAAGTTACACATACTTTCAACAACAATTATATTTCATTAACAATATGGTACAACACCACAACAAGTTCCCATAGGTTTACATCAATGGCAAAAGGTAGCAACCAATTACACCATAAAAAATGATCCAAATAGCATCTGACTCAAATAGTATTTGCTTGGTTCAATCCCTTTAGATGCATTACTCTAAAAAAAAAAAAAAAAAATCCAAACTTCAGGTATTTGGCTCTGCCTTTAGGTGCCTGTTTAGCAAGATTAAAACCTTCAGTAATCTTCACGCGGGCTGGCAAGTTTTCTTACACCATCAAGCACAATCATCAGCAGTACGAAATGATTTTATATATAAGCTTTGGGATTCACCAAACCCTTCTTGAAGTTATGTATTTACAAAGGGGTTCTATATATTGTGTATATGATACATATGCTATAAATATTATGGATGTGTTAAGTAGAGGGAAAAAATTGCTCTCAATTTCCCTTTTATGTTGGGATTGTTGTCAATTGCGTAACCTTAATAATATTTTGGAGCTTTCTATTTCACACATTGGTAGCTGCCTTTCTGTATGAACATTTTTAAGGCTTGAACCAATTATTATATTGAAATGGAGAGGGAATCAATTACTTATTAATAGAAATAAACAATATGGACAGGTAATATGATTTTCTTTTGGATCTTTTTTACTTCTGGATTTTCTCTAGTTTTTTTTTTTTTTAATCAGCCAAAGGAGTGTATATCGATTAAGAGTAATAGGGGTACTCTAATCAGTATACAAAGGAAAAAGAGAAACAGGTCAAAATTACAAAAGATCACCAAGAAAAAAATAGGAAAGAAAACCCACTGAAACCTTATACCACCAACTAAACCCATTAGTATCATTTAGAACTTTAACCCAATTGGTGTGTTTGAATGAGGGAATTTAAGAGGACAATATATTTTTTAGAGGGTAATTAGAATCTATCAATGTAAAATATATTGTATTTTTACATTAATAAATTTTAATTACCTTCTAAAAATACATTACCTTATTAAATTCTCTCATCCAAACACACCTAATAATAATAACAGTTCCGCATAATTTTTCAAACCAACCAGCACCCATCCAATCTGGATTTTCTAGTTACGTGCAGTGTACAGAAAGATGATAGTGGCTGAATTGGGTTGTAGTTTATCAGTTGATGGAGTCAAAGTTGGATTATTAGGTACCGTACCGACCGTACGACTAAAAGCATATCGCGCTTGCATGCACATCTTGAGCAATTTAATTTAATTATTTGATTTTGGTCAACTATTGTAGCCTGTGATAATGTCAAGAAAACATTAATTAAACTCGAAATTGATAATAATTTTGTGGTAGGAAATATATTAGATTCTTTTTTTTTTTTTTGACTGGAGAATATATTAGATTCTTATAAAATTAAGGGGATTGAGATTAATGAATGATTCTTTAAAGAAAAGTTTTCCTTTTGTTTTCATTCGATTTGGATCCTCTCTTTTTTTTTCCCCCTCATGTTAGGAAAGAGAAAGATAAAAAGCAAGTTTTAGTTGACCCTTCACATAAGCGAATTTGTTTTTGTGTCTTCATCTCTCTAACATGAAAGGAAAAGAGAAGAAAAACGGAGAGGATCTTAAGTGTCTGTTTGGTTTGCATTTTCATTTCTTGTTTTCATTTTATAAAATTTTTATTGATTTTAAATTGCTAACAAAAGGATGGAAATCCCCTACAATAAACAATTGTGACAAAGAGAGGATGGAAGACTAGTTAGGAAGAATACATTTTCGGAAACAATGAAAACAACTATTTGATATTTTCAAAAATTTTAGAAATACTGGACGTGTTTTCAAAATTTGAAAAAGAAAATGACGTGGCAAATATTAAAATTAATACAGATTTTAGAAAATGAAAATAAGAAATGAAAATACAAACCAAACGAGCCTAATCTTTTCATCGGAAGCATCCAACTTCGCTGCTAATATGCAAACTTCTGGCTAGCTATCTCTAATCAAATAAATTTATTATTAATTAATTTAGATATGGCCCTTCTAAGTTTGAAACGGAAGACATGAAATTAATCAAGAGTATACAAATAATGGTTGGTGAGAACATGGTCAGCATTTTGGATGCAGTGGGAATTTTTGACACAACACATTGACTTCAATTTTCCTATATCAAGTGGCATGAGGTGAGCCATTTTTTCAGGTTACAGTGGCACATTAACAGAAGCAAGTACGTAGCGTATAGATGTGGTAATGGTTAAACAAACAGTAATGCTCTGTTGCGCTTGCGCCGTGTATTAGGGAAGATATCTTGTAAAACATAATTGGGTCATGAGTGTATTTCGAGGACTTTATGAATTGTATTTAGTCATGAGATCCTCATCTTGTGCTGATCTGGTTTCGTTAATAAAATTTCAATTTTGCTTTTCGAAGGAAAAAAAAAAAAGGTTGCTGGTAAAATTAAGGCGCAAGTTTTGGGTATTTGAAACTTGAAAGTCAATAAATTGTTAATAGCAAGAGGAATCTAAAAGTCAATAAATTGGGCGACTACATAAGTTCTGACTTAGCATAATAATAATAAAATAAAAAATAATGTCGAGTCTGTTTGGTTTGTCAAATCCGCTAGCGTATAGCGGATAGCTTATAGTGAATAGAAAAATAGTCCCGTTTTATAACCGTTTTTAAAATTAGCATATTGCTTTTTTGACTAGCGTATAGCGTTAGTGTTTGAACTTATAGCGTATTATAGCTTATCATTTTTTCTTCTATTTTTATCGCTATTACCTTAATTAAATTCATCACTTATCCTTAGCTAATAAAATAAAATACTAATCATTTAACACAGTATATAAATAAGAATTAATTTCACTATTTAGATTTAAATTTAAGATAAAAATAGAAAATATATTTTTATCTATAAAAAGAAAATTTATATAAAAATCATATCAATATATAATTTTATTTTTATTATTCCATTTATCTATTAAAAATAATTAAAATTAAACTAATATTAAAATTAAAAATTAAAATTAAAATTTTTTAAACCATAAATAATTTAAAATAAATTAAAGTGATAATTATTTTAAAATAAACAATATAAATATTGTATATATATACATATAATAATTTATATAAAAAACATGTAAACATGTTCTTTTATGTTATTTTACATTTATAAGCTAGTCTAACAGTTAGTTTTACCAAACACTTTAAAACCAATCCGCTGGCTAATCCGCTAGTTTTTACCAAACAGAGTCGTTATGTAGCGTTTTTAAGCTCCGGTTAAGAAATTAAAAGTACAGATTTTGCTTTGAATACTGATATTTCTCAATGCAAATTTTTTATTTTTTTTATTTTTTAGGGTGCGTTTAATTTGCAAAATATTAAGGGACTGGACACCACAAAAATAATTGCTCAATGTTTGATTTGAAAGTGGTGATGAGAAAGGACAAAAAAAGGGGTGAGAACTGGACCCAAAATTGTCCTTTACCAAATCATGGGACAACTTTTTGTCCCATTGACATCCTACCAAAAAAGGCAAAATTATTCTTACATATCTCTCTCTCTCCCTCCCTCCCTCCCCCTCTTACGCTTATATATTATCAAGTTTACGTATGTGTATATATATATATATATAAATATTATCACAAATGGTATTGTAGTAAATTTAACATTATTTTATTTGTCATGTACATTATCCATCAAACATCATATAAGATAAAAAGTTGTCTAGTGATTTAAGTTTATCTTATTTTGTTTTTCTTACCCTATATCTTAATATAAGTCAAACGCACCCCGTAGAGATATTGGTCAGCAAGACTAATCTTTTATTGCAGGGTCTTGCTATATTTTTCAATAGATAATTTTCCTTTTTAATCTTAACTAATAATATCTTGGGACACTCGTCAGTAATTTATTACTAATTTAGGTTTAGCACTCCTTAATTAAGTTTAAATTATGACTTATGACGTGATAGTTAGCCAGAAAGAAGAAGAGATGGTCTTTGTCACCGTACCTTTTTAAGACAGAGAAAGGTCGCGATCTCATGATCTTGTCTTGGATCCAAGTCTGAGGAGAACTAACGGAAACTGAATATCCGCTGAAAAGTTGCTCGTCTAAAATGGGTTCTGTGCTTCCTGCACCTTTCTATGGAGCTTCTTCCATTACGACAGGTTTGTCTACTTTTACTTCACAACTCTCCAAATTGTCTCTGCTTCTTGAATTAACACCTTCTTAAATATATTTTGTCAATTTTTTTCTCAAAATTTTCTCAATAACACGTTGAGCCATCGGTAGGTGATAGGTTCTCGTGGAGTAAACAATGCACGAAAAATTGTTATGCAGGTATGTTGGATATATTTCTCTTCTCTTTCGCATAAAGATTTAACTTAGTTCTATAAATTTTTTTTTATTTCATGTTAACCCTTGGTAAGGACATCTGAATTGTGACAGCTCGGTGATCATGAAATTGCTCAATCAAAGTTTATTTAAAAAATAATTAAAATCAATCAAATCAACAAACATATTTCGAAAGAATTACGTACTACGTAGCTTTAAATTCCCTATTACACTTGAGGATATGTAAGAGTAGGGTTTATTCATGTCAAGCCCAAGAATAAATTTTCATAAATCTCCTGTTTATAATTCTTTTGTAAGTTCTCATAAATATTCATGTAAACGAACATAATAAAATAAAATATTTTATGGTTTCTTTTAATAAAGCTCACGAACTCAAAATTTGTGTTCGAAGACTATTCACTTAAAAAGGGTTTTTCCAATATTTCCCCTGAATAAATGAACTTTGGGAAAAACTCCATTATTATAAGACAATTAATTTTTATTCGTTGCTCCCGTCATGTTGTGGTTGCGACCAAGATAGTTAAAATCGGACCGATCATTGAACCGATGAAGGTACTGGTTCACGGTTCAATGGTCCGACCGTAGTCGAACCGCGGTCAAACCGATAACAATTAAATATATGTATATATATATATATATATATATATATATATATATATAATATTTATTTGGCTTATGTCTACAAATGTTTTATTTGTATAGCAATTAAATATTAAATATTAAATATATTAAAATATATATTTGTCAAGTACAGATCTGGATGGTAGATTCCAAATGTCCAAGTGCAATAAATACAAATATAATAATATAATATAATCAAGTACAGACCAATATTAGTTGTACTCCACCTCCACTCTCCCAGTTGTGTACCTAGACTGATACACGCATATCGACATATGTATTTCATTTCACTCTTTATTATTGGTCTATCTACCAGCTTTTCTCTTCTTCTCCATAGCTCTTCTTCTCCCTTCTTTTCTGCACTTCAAAGATAAAAACTTTGAGCACGTCTCCTTCAAAATGTTGCACTTCTCGCATTCAAACCAGAGACGACGTCGAACTTTATGTGTGAGGAAGAGACAAAACCAGTGAGGAATAAAAAAAGAACTGGTGGCTGCAGTTTTAGTCTCTATTCTAGTTCGACTGACATGGCGCCGTAATTTGACTGAGGAAGAGAACCGATTTGGCTGCCTTTTTCACTTCTTCTGGAAAATCGATCCAAACCGGTCTTCAACCGGTTTTACCGGTTTTGGACCGGTTCAACTGTTTTTCCACCGGTTCCACATATGGCCTGTTCTGGGGGTCATTCTAACCAACCTGGTGTTCGGTTCCCGATCGGACCGGCCGGTCCGGTCTAGTTTTAACTACCTTGGTTGCAACACATGCTTCAATCATAACAACATATATTATGCTTCGGTGGTAGATAACGCAAGACATGCACTTCTACAATTTAGGTTGCCATGATATAACTCTCATTGCAAAAGTGAACACAAACCCTTGTTGTACATTCGATATCCCTTATTGTTTATTTTTTGCGCTAAGAATTAAACATGGAAACGTGTCTGAAATTGGAATTGAGGTGTGAATTTTTTTATATATATATTTGGAAACCCTTTTAGAAGTAGAATAATTAATTCCATATGACAATACTATAGAGTTAAAAAATGATGAGCTCAATCCATTTCCAATTCTTTACCAATACCTAAAAATTGTCAATTCCACAGCAAGGTGTGTATTTGATATACATTGAGGAATAACACAAGTGGAACAACACAACACCACCACAATCACCACTAATGTTTCCGTCGTTGGCACCACTGCCACCCTTACCACCAACATTATCACCACTGCCATCACGTCGTCTCCTTCACCATCATAGTTGCCACCTCGACTACCATTGGCACCATCACTTTCGCCACCGCCACCACTGCCAATTCAATGAAATTGAATTTAGAATAATAATCCTATGTCCTAAATCTTTACCCATTGGCACCATCACTGTTGCCACTGCCACCACTGCCAATTCAATGAAATTGAATTCAGAATTATAATCATATGTCCTTTTTTTAAGCAAGGTGATCCTATGTCACCATAATTTATTGATAAAAAGAAGAAAAACAAAAGAAAACAAAATCATAGGGGGACATAAACCAAAACCAATGCAAAAGAAACAAAGTCATTTAAATCTAACATTACGTTTTCTATTCTTCCTCGGATTATACTTCTGAGATTTAGACATAACTATCGTGAAATCAGAATCAACTTCAGCAGCATGATCATTATTCAACTACTCTGTTGAGATGGAATCATTCTCTAGGTCATCCTCCTCCCTATATCCCAAAAACTTAGCAAGTATCTTCATATCATGAACAACATTAGGATGCATAGGGGTTGAATTAATCTCAGGAGTCTCAAGATTCTTACTGCTAACTATTAAATCACAGGTAGCCCTGGAAACATGCGCTGGAGTCGGAGTATTCTTGGTTGTAGAGTCAGAATTAGTTGCAATAGAAGTTGAGATCCGTGAAATGGAATTTGAGACATGATCGGGAGACTTATCATTAATGGTCTCAACCGAATCATTGTTATTCAAATTTTCACCCGGAGATGTATCAATCTGTTCATTGTATTCATCTGGTTTTTGCTCTGGAACCTTAACCGAAACATTGTCATTCAAATTTCCATCCGGTGAAGTATCAATATGGCCATCAACTGATTTACACTCTGGAACCTTAGGAACATATGCTTGCTTAGTCTTATGCATCAAATGCGGATCATTATGCACCACATTCTCCTTGCCAAATTTACAAGTCGAAGCCAAGTGCCTAATTGATTTACAATGAGAACAAAAAGAAGGAAGCTTTTCATATTCGATACCAACAGAAAATGCAAAACCTTCACGTTCAACCATAATCTCCTTGAGCAACTTCCCTATTAGATCAACATCCTCTAAAACTCGAGCATAATGGCCATATGCCTGAGTACGAGTAGCTTCATCCAAACTTATTGGAGTACCTAAACCGCCTGCAATTTCAAATAACAATTTCGAGCTCCAATATTCTTGTGGCAAGTCATGAATTCTAATCCAGCATTGAGCATGAGATTGTTTCTTCTTATTAGGAATAAAATCTGGAGACCATCGAAAAAGACACAATAGGCCTGATTGAAGGTTCCAAGCCCTAACAACCAAGATACTACTCAAATCCTTTTGAGAAGCAAAACTGAATTCATAGAATCCCTTTCCTAACTGAATCATTCTCCATTGACCCAAAGGCTTCCATATTTTTGAATGTTTGTCACGTAATTCAGAGATCTTTATAGGGATATCACCCTTCAACAACAACAAGCAGCCATGAAGTTTGTTTTTGAAACATTCCAACCCCCTTTGATATTCATCCTCAGATATTTTGATAGAGACAGAGTTTGCCTTCACGCACGGCTGAGGAAGTTGACTAACCGGGATGTCAAACGAATCATTCAAAGCCAAAGCAAAAGATTTTCGTTGTGGATTCGATGGAGAAGACAAAAGAGATCCCGGATTGAGAAACGTCTAAGGACAAGCCATCAAGGACGTACAAAACAGTGAAACCCAAATCAAAAACCAATGCACAAAACAGCCAGAGCAACACCAACGGAGATCACAATCTCCACTCACCAGAACGAAGATGGCGACCAAAGAAACAGGTTAGATGGTGATGGTGACTCTGGGATGTCGAGGTGGGGTGGTGTTGAGAGGCTGATGTGCACGGCCACAGAATTGATAATGGCGCCCTTAGACCAGAAAGGTAGAGACGATGCGGCGACATTGGGTTCTTATGGTGAGAGCGGCATCCACAGGTCAGCGAAGAATGTGAGAACCTTACTCTGACCAGAGGGGACATATGTTGCCCAAACCAGAGGGGAGTTGCACAAATCAGAGTGGCACTGAGGTCCCTCACAGAGGCGGCGCTAGGGTTCCATGAGAGCGCACTTCTCCCGGGCACACTCGAGCATCCTGATTCATATGTCTTAAATCTTTACCCGCACAACATAAAATTATGATTCTAAATTAGTTCCCTATCCTAAACGGACCCAAGTTTACTTGATTTTAAAGATCTAGACTTGGTGATCAAAAATTAAATTCTAGCTATAATCCAACATAGGAAATAATAAATTTTATAAAAAAAAAAATTCTACGAAATGTGTTACAAATGACCTGGAGCAATTACAGAAGAGAGAAGTTGATTCTAGTGGATCCTATGAAAAGGTTGAAGGTAATGCTAAAATAAACCATCGTACATCATTCATAATTGTAGAAAATTTTCTATATGAAGTAGCACTACTTTTCTAATGTTTATTTCATTCTAAATGATGAAATAATTTCCAATTTTTCAATTTTTAAGGTCAATGTTACTAACATTTAATTTTTTTGAATTATAGGTTCTTATGAAACAACTTTATGGCACAAAACTAGGAAAATCCAAAAAGAATATTGTGTTATGATGTCTTCGCGACATAATTTGAAGCGTGATTACAAAGTCATCGACAAAGGAACTTCATTTCAAGAATGTAAGAAAAAACATATTGTAAATGCAATCTCTGAACAATCATTTGAAAATGAACCCCAAGCTCGAGAGGCACAAAGCATTTGGGACTCTGTTAAAGATGCTGTGGATGCTTTCTACACTTTTACTCGGCCATACGCAGCAATTGCCACAGTTAAGTTAAACTTTTTCTAGAATATTAATTCTTGTAACTAACGCTCAACTGTTATAGTTAATCCAGGTAAAGCTTTCTTTGTTTTTGTAGGTACTGTGCAGTTTGTCTGTATCTCTCCTTGCAGCGAATAAATTATCTGATTTATCTCTACCATTTTTTATTGGCTGTTTTGAGGTGAGGTTTCAATTATGTTGGTTGCTTGAAGCTAATAAAAAAATGTGGTTTGTTTAAAAATTTAGTATAAAGATCCTATACTATTGTTTCTATTTAATGTCCTTTGGTGATTAAAATGCCAAACTTGTATGTTTGAAAAAGTCTTTTGAACCTTGTTCAATATTGTATCATATGGTATTCATTTTAGAATATTGTATCAAAAGGTCTTCTGATCCCCTTCACAATGCCAAAAGGTCTTTAGCATATTTTATAGTGAATTTTCCCCTTCATATTTAGTGTTATTTTATATATCTTTATTAATACTTTCAAGTTTTCTATTTCAGGCTGTTGTAGCTACCTTCATCATGCACTTTTTTAATTGTGGCTTGAATCAATTATGTGATATTGAAATAGACAAGGTATGAAACTTGATAATAGAAATAAACCATCCAAATTAAACAAGTAACACATGTTTTTATTTATTTATTTATTTGTCTTTTGGACTTCTGAATTTTCTAGTAAGAGAAATATTAGCACCTAATTGTCTAGTTTATGAATGGAGTCAATAAAGAGGATATTTAGGTAACAATATATATACATGAGAGAGAGGCTCTGCCTTCTCTCTAACCCTTCTCTCTATGGGCCGTTGTGCCCCTTTAGGGTTCATTCCTCCACCTAGTTGGAGATGTCTCCCCTTCCTTGTGGAGGTTTCCTCTCCCCAGCATTAAGGGTCCATCTAGAGATGGTGTTCTCACCTCCGTGGCAACATGGCCACCACCGACCCATCAGTTTCGAACCCCACCCATCTGCTGCCCCCTCTCCTAGTGCCTCCACCTTCAACCACCTGGGCCTTCCTGCCAGCGTTCAAATTACACCACGAACATCGGAGTACTTTCACCCTACCTAGAATCCACCATATCCACCCCAAACCAACCACCCCGGAGCTGGCTTTACCAACACCCTCACCTTCGAACCGATTTCTGCTACCGGAAATCTTTTCATCCCGCCTCAACTCCGCTGCTCTTTCATCACTGCCCCCCGATCTGAACATTTCCCCTTTGGGCTCTCACCCACAACCGGCTCTGTTTCTGACCCGGTGGAGCAGTGACCACCACCTAAGCCACCACCTCAAATCAAGGAGCCAACCCCAAAAAGAACTCTGGGGTCCTGACCATCCTCCTTCCAGAAGCAATCCGAGTTTGCTCCTCCACCGTTAGACTTGGGTCCCAAACGCCCTCCATGAAAGCCGCCAGATACACGTATAAATTCTCATCTTGTTAATGTTGTTGTCGCTGGTGCCTCCGCACGCTCCTTTTATGCAGGAAGGGCTTGTAGTTTTGTAGAGGAATTATTGAACCTATGGTGTTTGTGGCTGATACAAATTTATGAATCCTCTCCAAGGTTCAATCGCCTTCCGAACCAAGTTTCAAAAGAGACAACCCAGAGACCACTTATAGTCGATATGTGGCTGCAGAAGCTAAAAATTTGATCCGTAACTGGATAGATAAAAAGATTGTGGATTCTCATTTCTTCGTCGTTGTAACACCCCCTTGGCATTACTTCGTAAACACATGCGGAAATAAATTAAAAAAATAATTTGCTGGTTGCTTTTGGAAAGTTTATTTATTTGAGGTCAGAAAACTCGGGTGTAAAAATTTTCTTCCGCAAATAACTCTAGAACACCATAATACATACAATAAATAGTAAAGTCATATTCCTAAAGAAGTCACCACAGTATACTAAATTTTTTATTTTCAAAAGGTCTCAATTTCCAAGAAAAGAAACTTAAAACAAAGATAATATTACAACATCATAGCTATCGACCTTTTCAACATAAAACCCAAAACAAGACTCCTAAGCTAGTCGCTCTACAAGACATTATTGGAAAGACCCCCGTGGTCTTTCCCACGAACAGATACTTCTTCAACATCTAGAATCTAAGTCTGCAAGTGACTTAGAGAACTCCTCCGCTTCATCTGTACTAGTACCCCAAGATACAACGGAAATTACCAGAAGAACCTGATATATTTGTAAGGGTGAGACGCCAATACATGGATTTTAATAAGATATCCACATGCGTAAAAACACAAAACAACATATTCATGATATCCACAATATATAAACAATAATCACAGAATAATAATTCAGTCCACAGGGTCTCATACCCGACATTCATCACAATTTATAAAGTTACAAGAAACTTCGCCATCCATCACCCAACCTTAATATTCATTTTTCTTACTTAACTCTTTCATTCATTTTCACTACCGGACACGAAATCAAAACGTGCCAATCTGGGACTTTAACCCACGACACACAAAACAGAGATTTAACTGTGTGACTGGGGACTTTAACCCTCGACACAACAGATATTCAATTGTGTGACTAGGGACTCTAACCCTCGACACAACAGATATTTAACTGGGACTCTAACCCACAACACACCGAACAGAGATTCAAATGTGTTACCTGGGACTCTAACCCACAACACATTGAACATGGATTCAACTGTGCCAACTGGGACTCTAACCCATGACACGCACAACAGAGGTTTAAATATGTCAATGGGACTTTAACCCACGACATATAAGACAAATAGTCCACGTACTTACTCATAGGAATACAAGCCAAACGTTTTCGGTTATCTAGGTCCTCACAACTTCCACTTTCAAACACAGTTTTCTTTCTGTGAAAAACAACTCATCAAAACCAAGTTCCGAAACTTATCCATGATTTTCTAAAATGTTTTCCCCTGACTTAAAACTCTTTTTAAAAATATTTGGCTCAGTGAAATAGAAAATACAAAACGAAATCTCCGAAAAACTTATCCATGTTTAACGGAATCATTTTTGCTGAAAAATCTCTTTTTCCGAAATTCATTTCCGTCAAAATCATTTTATAAATCATTTAAACTACGTTTGAGTCAAGAACAAATCCTTCCATTTTCTAAAGTATTTTCTCACTTGGAAATATTTATTTTGAAGGAAATCATATCGATTTTCTAATAACCTTTTCTCAATTCAACTCAAAAATAATTAAAATATTTTTCCCATTTTCTTCACAAAAATGCCAAAATGCCTTTTTAACTGAAAATATTTATTTAAAATTCTAATTAAATTATTTTTGGTCACTTTATTATTCCAAATATCATTTTCCATTATTGTGAAATATATTTTGCTAAAACTAGCACCTGTGAAATATTGTCACGGTTACGCCCTCTCTGGCACTCATTGACTCATCAATCACCGGAAAATCAATAAAATATGATTTTTTCATTTTTACACTATTTTAAACTATTAAATCACTTGGATTATTTGTGTAAACTTAACAAGCTTTTAATCTTCCGAATTAATTAAACTCTAACTACTGTCAGGTTTCACACTCCAGCAATCAATAACAGATATTCAGTACAGATCACAGATAAAGCATACTTCACAGATATAGCATGCATCACAAATATAACCATATCACAGACTTTTAGCCACATAATCAACTAACCACATCACATCACATCACATAACCATATAGTTAAACAAAACAGTAATCAACTTAAAGCAGATAAACACCCAGATAATTACACAGACAACACATAGATAGCATGTGGCTATCTCAAATCCCTCAGGTAAGCTTCCTTTACCTCTTGAAGTTACCGATTTGAGTCCACAAAGTCTTTGATTCCGATTCCGGTGACACAGCCTACCGATTTGATCCTTCACAGCGAATTACAACCAAAATTAACAAACAACACACAAAACAAACTAAATATAAAGAGTTTGGGTTACGGCCTTGTCAAGACCAAAAGGCTAGGAACTTTCAAATTTTCTCAACTCTTAGATCAATGATCCTTAAGTGTGATTAAAGCATAATCAAGGGTTACTTAACAAAAATTGAACCAAATCCATCTTAACTACAAAGTTTAAGATTTCGGCCTCAACCACAAAAATTAGTTTAGGATGTGTTTTGATTCTCTAATCACTTGAATCAACAAAATAATGGACTAGAGATCATAGATCAACACTTGTTTAACAAAGTTTGAAACAAAAACTCTTTCCTCACCTATGAACATAGGTTCGGCCATGTATGAACAAAAGGGTAAGAAATTTTTGTTGATCACACGCTCCTAGATAACAAGAGTATACATGATTATAAGATCATAGAAATTGGTTTCATGTTCATTGGATTTTTCTATAATTTTCTAGAGATTTTTAAAGTTCTAGATCTAAGAA
Source organism: Echinosophora koreensis (assembly GCA_035048595.1). NCBI lineage: Eukaryota > Viridiplantae > Streptophyta > Magnoliopsida > Fabales > Fabaceae > Echinosophora > Echinosophora koreensis. Next base: position 8,469,789 of record JAPCYP010000004.1, read on the forward strand.
TTGAAAACATGATAATCATGGCTTGAAACAAGAAAATCAATGAAGAAGAAGACATGATTGATCATGGAGAGGAAGTTATACCTCTTGTAGATTGAAGAAATGAAGAGAAAAGACCAAGTTCTTCACAAAATCACTTATGGTGTTCTTGAGAAAATGAGCGAAAGTGATGAAGAAGATGGAGTTTTGTCATAAAAATAACTAAGTGTGAGGGGAAGGGGGCTGCACGAAATTAAGGGAGTGAGGGGGTATTTTTGTCCTTCAAAATTGTCTTGGGGACAAAATGGTAAAATCGCATAGGGACAAACTTGGAATTTCCTTTAAGACCAAGGGTATTATAGTCATTTCCACTCAAAAGTCATCATGACAATTGAGTGGCTAGGAATGAAGGATATGTGGTTGAATTGTGACCACAAGAAGCTTATGGCACACTTGAGAATTGATAGAAAACTAGGGACATTCTGGTCTTTTCGCGCACAAAATATCTAGATATTTAGGAATCGTCATAAATGCGCCATAAAAGTCCGATGACTTACCCCTGTGACTCGATGCCTTTGGTGGCAAGATGACTCATCATCATCATCATTCACCCGGCTTATCTCTGCAGCTCCGTTCCTGACTCCGTTGGTTACCCGATTTAGGTATTGTGCCCGAACAAAGCATAATAACTTATTTATTTTGAAAATTTTCAAAATACCCTATATCGTTTGAAAACCCAGACCTGGTTCCGTCTGAATTTTCAACCCAAAATTTAACCGTAACCTTATCAAAATAAGTATAACATGGAAATGACTATGGTTCATCCAAAATCATTTTCTAAGTATCGGATAAAATATAAACATATATATTTATTACCGATATTAGAAAGTGGTGAAAAATCGGGGTGTTACAGTCGTTGTTAACCATGTGCGAAAGTTATTGAAAAACCGACAGATTGGATCTAAAATTTGACTCGGTCACGCCCCTTTGGCTCCTCAACAATCACAGTGTATTGATGCTTACGTCTCCGTTGCCTTAACTCTTAGAGTTTACTCTAATATGTGGATGGGGAATTCCCCAACAGATTTCCCACAACCAGTTTGTAATGTTCTTTGGCTTTTCTATTGAATGAAGATGTTTTTACCATAAAAAAAGGTAACAATATATATACACTACAGTAATGATATCTGCACACCCGGGTGCGACACCCAGGTGCGACACCCGGGTACGGTAGCGCTACAGTAGCGTTTCCTTTTTTTTTTCTTTTTTTTTTGTTGCAAATTTTGACTTTTTTTTTTAAAAAAATAGCTTTTTTGAATACTAACATTTTTTGTTAATCCAGTACAAATATCTGGTTAATTCAATTCATTATATGGTTAATGGGTCATCCTGAAACTTACAATAATTTTCCACATAAATTAACCATATAATAAATTGAATTAATCAGAAATTTGCATGTGATTAACCAAATATTTACATGGTTGTAAAAAATGATTGTAAGCTTCAGGATAACCCATGAACTATATAATGAACTGAATTAACCAAATATTTGTACGTGATTAACCATATATAATGGTTGAAGCATCAGAGTTACCCATTAACCACAGAATATACTGAATTAACCAACCATTTTCAAAGGATTAACCATGTGTTTTTGTTTTAAAAAAAATCGAAATTTGTCAAAAAAAAAAACCGATTAACCATATAATAAACTGAATTAACCTGATATTTATACGTAATTAACCAAAAATGTTAGTATTAAAAAAAAGCTAAATTTTTATTTTTTTTTAAAAAAGTCAAAATTTGAAGGAAAAAAAATGCTACAACTACAGTAACAGGTGTGGCATCCTGGTGTCAAAACCAGGTGGTGCAGATATTATTATCATTATTCTATGCACTACGTGAATACAAATATATCTGATTCTGTGATTTCGTGCACGTTATGGGTAGTTTATTTGACTTTGGCCACCAAACTCGGGTTGAATACGTAAATCAATCAAGTATCCTCATCGGTTATAGTAGTATGCGATAAGAGAAATGCTATCCTGATACAAAATTTTATACCTACACCGTATAGTGCTGCACAGTGCGGCACTGTAGCTGCACTGTACGGCACTGTAGCGGTTTTTTTTTTTTTTTTTTTAAACTTTAGTTTTTTTTTTAAATGTTATTTTTTGTTAGATAAATTTTTTGGTTAAGTATGTGTAAATATCTGGTGAATTCAGTTCATTATCTGGTGAATGAGTTTTTTGAGAAATAAATTTTTTTGTTAAGTGGTGAATCATGTACAAATATACGGTGAATTCAGTTCATTATCTGGTGAATGGATTTTTTTGAGAAATAAATTTTTTGGTTAAGTATGTGCAAATATCTGGTGAATCATGTATAAATATCTGGTACATTCAATTCATTATCTGGTGAAGGAGTTTTTTTGAGAAATAAAATTTTTTGTTAAGTGGTGAATCATGTACAAATATCTGGTGAATTCAGTTCATTATCTGGTGAATGGATTTTTTTGAGAAATAAATTTTTTGGTTAAGTACGTGCAAATATCTGGTGAATTATGTACAGATATCTGGTGAATTCAATTCATTATCTGGTGAATGAGTTTTTTTGAGAAATAAAATTTTTCGTTAAGTGGTGAATCATGTACAAATATCTGATGAATGAGTTTTTTTGAGAAATACAATTTTTCGTTAAGTGGTGAATCATGTACAAATATCTGATGAATTCAGTTCATTATCTGGTTAATGGGTTTTTTTATAAATAAAATTTTATTTTTTATAAAAAAAACTAAAATTTAAAAAAAAAAAAAAAAAATCGCTACAGTGCCGCACAGTGCGGCACTATACGGTGTAAACCGAATGATGTAAAAACCGTGTGTCACGGTATCAGTTCTCATGCGATAATATCAAGAAAACATGAAACCTTTTATAGCTTACACACTTTTCCGATTGGTTATCTGATTATTGATATTTGTGCTAATTGTTTTATTGTAGATAAATAAGCCATATCTTCCATTGGCATCTGGGGAATTGTCCTTCAGAAGTGGTATCATTATTGTGGCATCATCTTTAATCCTGGTACCACATATTTTGAATTATCATTTTTGGCAACTAAGATACACATAATCTCTCTCCTACGTGATTTTCCTTTAATTGTTAGTAATTGTTTTTAGGATTTTTCTATCCTGTGCAATTTTACACAGGTTAAGGATCTTAAAAGAGTAAATTTATATGAGAACTTGTGTATTTTATACTTTCAAAATTGACATGCTTAATTTTCCAATAAATAATTGTTGCTTTTGGATTTCTTAACTTGTACAAAGTTACACATAATAGAAAAACCCTTGTTTTTATAAGTAAAATGTATTGAAAAAGAATACAAGGGTATCCTAACTCATATATAAGGTAACAGTTTCTGATCAAAAAAATATAAGGTAACAGCTAAGACTAGTAATATATAGCAGAGTCTTCAGTCGTCGGTATAACTTTTGTTTCTATTTGTTTTAAGCAGACAATTATTGGTGAATTAGTTAGTGTAAAATTTGGGCACATAAATAGTTATTTACAATTTTTTTATATTCTTTTAATGTCTATAGTAATATGAAAATTTAAAACTTCATGATAAAAATAAAATAAAATTAAGTCCTGCCTCTTACAATTTGTGTTATACTTTCAGTTAAAACGTTATCTTTTTAAATATTTTTCTTTGTTTATATATCCTCTTGTCCATCAGTGTTGTTTTCTTCGTGTTGAGACTTGAGACTCAATTTTGATATTAAGGAAAATCTATGCTATAATTTATGTGTTTCTAATGGTTATCAAAATTTAACGCGATCTTCTATATTTTCTCTAGAATTGTTGCTGCGATTTTAATAATAGAATAATGTTCTTATCCTTTCAAAGCTTAGGATGGAACGTTTACATTATCAATAGGAGACACTTTTTGTGCGTGCTCTTTCCAATCGTTAGGATAAGCTTTATTTAATTTTACTAAACTTTATTAAGAAGGTAGAATGAGACTTACCATTTTATTATATCTTTTACAGAGCTTCTGGCTTGGGTGGATTATAGGTTCATGGCCATTGTTTTGGGTTATTTTCAGTAATTTTGTGTTTTCGGCTGCTTATTCGATCAATGTAAGTTAATTTGAATTGCATTATAATTCTTTTTCACCACCAATAAATGATTTAGTACAATAAGTGAGTTGTATTGCTAGAGATATTTTGGTCAAAGATTAAAAAAAAATCTTTTTACAATGTATCACTTTCTTTAAGGCATCAATGATTATTAATTTAATTGTGTTCATATGTATTGTACATTAATGATAGAGTTTACTCCACCCTTATATGAGCCTATAAGGCCAAACAAACATATTATATATGTGGATTTAAAGATACTTTCTCAAACTTTTTGAAATTCTCATATATGGAAAATTTGTTTGATAGTGACCACACTGTTGAGTACTGTTTTTATAACTTAAATGTCGTTGGAAATTTTCAGTTGCCCTTGTTGAGATGGAAGAAATCTCCGGTGCTTACAGCGATGAACTTTATAGTGGATGGGGCAATTGCAAGGCCAATTGGATATTTTCTTCACATGCAGGTTTTGTCATACCGAATTGTGCTCTATAAAGATGTATTGTTGTGGATGTGAATGCATTAGTTTTTCTAAAAAAAACACAGATATAAACGATCACCGAACCGATAAAGTAAAGGTTAAGAACCCGTGTAAGAAAAATAGTGAAATGTATTTCTAACATAATTAGATTCATTTATCACATACACAAATAGTAAACACTACAAGAAAAAACCTATTTAACGACTGACAGAGATGATTGCCGAAACCATGGTCTCAAAATCAGTTTGGGACCAATTTTAAAATGGGTCACTATTAGTGGAAGGAAAATTTGGTTGCCAAATGCACAAAATACGCTAACTAATTTGGTTGCTAACACCTATTTGGTGACTTTTTTAGCGACTGAAATGCAAAAAGTAGTGATCAAACTTTCCAGTCGCTAATTTGTTATATGTAACCAATTTAGCGACTGAATATTTCAATCATTAAATTTCTCCTTTTTTTTATGATTACAATTAAAATGAAATCATACAAAAATAAATCAGATAAAACCCAATCACATAAATGTAAATATTTCAAAAATAAATACATTTTTTTGCCCAAAAAGAATAACAATATATATATATATATATATATATATATATATATATATGATAACTAGAACTCACAAAATGGCATTTCCTTCTCATGAACAAAAGGCAACCTCAAAATGAATTGCTATTCCATTATGCACATAATAAGTACAGTATCATGACCATTGTTGCGCTGCAAAAAAAATAAGAGGAGTAGTCACCAAAAGTTTTAATTTTGGAAAACATCAAGAAACTCATTTATTTAAGAAAACTTGTTTTTAACGCCTTACACTGCTTGTTTTACGAGCAGTACCTCATGTTAATTGCACAAAAAAAAGTTTCGAAAATATTATTTTTACCTCATTTTTAAAACTAAAAGGAAAAAACACAAAGAAAAAATGAATAAAATTATGAGTAAACAGAATGATTAATTCTGCTTCTACATATTCCCATGTGCATTGAGAAATTTAAAACCATGTAATTCTAAAAAGAATGTTTGATTGGTTGGATGATTTTAATTTCTTGGAAAAAAAAATTCTCAAGAATTATTTTGAAAAATGATTTTATTTCAAAATTAATTCAATCTTGCACAGGATTCAAGATACCAATATTATACGATAAACCCTTACAATCATACAACACTTGAGGATGAAAAAATATACATCAACGTCATAGATTGTGTAGATTTAAAAAATATCTTATTTATTGTTATTATTTTTTCTAAATCATACATCAATGTCACAGAAAAAAGAAACAGAGTGGACTGTCGAATGTACCTTAAGCCATCTTCTCTTTTTATGAAGACATTCCTTTTTAAAAATTAGATTGAAGGCTCAAATTGATCCTTGAAAAATTTAGTGGACCAATTTTTTGTCCCTAAAAAAACAAAATAACAATTTAGTCTCTTAAATTTACAAACGCGGGATACATTACTCCTCCTTCCACTTCCAATGTCCATTTACTTGTCTATGTGTCCTGTTAATCATTTTGCCTGACTCGTTAGTGATCTTGCATAACCCTTGACAAATTTTCACCGTGAAAAAAGAATAAAAAGTGAAAAATACGCATAATTTTCAGGTACATGGGTTTTAAAAATTTTCATTTTTTTACACTTTCGCTCTTTTTTCACGTTGGAAATTTGTCATAAGCCACGCAGAACCACTAACGATTAGGCAGGATAGTTAACGGGACACATGCAAGTAAACGAATGTTGGAAGTGGAAGGGGGACTAATGTGTCCCGCATTTGTAAATTTGAGGGACTATATGATTTTATTTTATTTTTGACCAATTTGGGCCTATAGTCTTAAAATTATTTAGGACCAATAAACTTGCCCATAGAAGGTATGAGGTTAGGTAAAAAGAGATGTTTTTCAAATTAAACAAAAATAAATAAATAAAACAAACATATACAAAATGAAAAGCCCAACATGTCATTACCCCCTCTTTATATGTAAAAGGGATGAAGTATTTTCCCAACAAATAATAGTGTTGATGTGATGGTAACAATGTATGTTTGACAAGTAACTCTTATAGCTTACAAATCTACATTTAAAGGGAGCCTAATGTTTTCTGGTTGCTAATACATGTCAAATTGTCCAGACATATGTGTTTAAGAGGCCAGCTACCTTTCCAAGACCACTAATTTTCTGCATTGCGATCTTGAGTCTTTTCTATGTAGTTGTAGCGTTGATCAAGGTAAAAACTTCTAATTTCAATAAATAAGTAAATTTTTTTCAGCATCAAACTTTTGGTTAGATTACATGATGTAAATTAATCTTTTGCTGGAATTTATATAGGATATACCTGATGTTGAAGGAGATAAGAAATTTGGCATCCAATCTTTGGCATCACGTTTGGGTCAAAAGCAGGTTTGCTTCTCAAATTTAATATCTAAGTAATTGTACTCTTGTGTACACATGGTCTCACCTAATTAATCTTTACTAGGTATTCTGGATTTGTACTTCACTCCTTCAAATGGCTTATGGCATTACCATTTTGGTGGGAGCAATGTCTCCTTTTCTCTGGAGCAAAATTTTCACGGTAACGTACTATTTGCTATTTACCTATATATGTTATAGTTATGTGTGTGTACTATCCTTCTTCCTCTTAAGCAGTTGTATAAATTTTTTTATGTTGGGGGTAGGAGCGTGATTTTAATTAGAACAGTCGGTGAAATGGTGTGTTTCACATAAGAATTTATCTATACTCCCTTTCCTTCTCATGTTGCATATATATTTACTGTACAGTGTTATTATCAAATTTGGAAACTGTTAGGGCATGTTTGATTTGTTTTCAGTTTCTTGTTTTCATTTCCTATTTTTAGAACTAGTTATAAAACTGTCATCTTGTTTAGTTGTTTTCATTTTATTTCCTGTTTTCAAAAATTGGTTTAAATAAGCTTTTAGTCCCTGAAAAGTTCACCAGTTTTGGTTTTAGTCCTTATAAAAAAAATTCTTAGGATTTCGTCCCCGTATTTACGAAAATTTTGTAAATAGTCCCTATTGTTACCCCTGAGTACTAGAAATCATACTAGATGAAAGAATTTGTCAATTTTAACCATATGGCCCTAATGTATGATTTTATTTATACTTTCTAGCCAAATTTTGGAGCAAGTCAGATAAGAACGAGAAATTACCTCAGTACTTGCTGAGTACTAGATATAATACAAAATGAAGGAATTTAGCAATTTTAACCTTATGTCCCTCATGTATGATTTTGTTTCTATTTTAAGGCCAAATTTTACAGCAAGTCGGACAGTAAAATAAAATTACTTCGATACCCATGAGTAGTAGATAACGGAAAAAGATGACGGTAGGGACTATTTGCAAAAATTTTGAGATTACAGGGACGAAAATCGAAGAAAAAATTTCACAGGGACCAAAACCAATATTGATGAACTTTGTAGAGACCAAAAACTTATTTAAACCTCAAAAATTTGTACAGGAAACATTGACAACAACTTTTTCCTGTTTTCATTATTTCCTATACAAATCTTCGAAAACAGAAAACTGAATGAAAACAATGTGACAGTTTTATAATTATTTCTGAAAACAGAAAATGAAAAAACAGGAAACCGAAACAAAGCTTACAGACCCTTAATTTTTCATTATGTCTTCTAGAGTTCTGAACGTGGGTGTTACATCACTAATGCGCCCTTTTTATTTAATATTATATCACTTGTAACACAACTTATGTCTGTACTAAAACAACATCCTCATCCACCAAAAGCCTCCATCTCCACTTACCCAATGAATTAATAAGATTAAATCACTGCTGGTTCTTTACACCTAGCCCCCTCCTTTCAGCTAGGCTTGCAAACATCCCTCCATTTAACCCAAACAATTATTTTATATACGTACCCAGCTTCTAATATTCTTCTCATAAAAAAGATCTTTGCATGTAGAGAAGTCATGATCCTCAACACTTTAAAAAATAAAAAAAACATGACTTTATATCTGTATGTTGTTAATATAAGTGTCAAAGGTAAAACGACTCTTTCAAATAGGAGTTATTTCAGGAGAAATCTCAAGTTGGTCTGTAAATGCTCAAAATACCACTTCTATATAATTATATAGATTGATGTCAAGTGAATGCAGACTAGTTTGATCTTTTCAGAGAAGTTTGAAATTTATTCTCATATTCAATGTGATTTGTGATAGGGTTTGGGACATGCCATTCTAGCTTCAGTCCTCTGGAATCATGCCAAATCTGTAGATCTAAAGAGCAATGCTGCCTTACAATCCTTCTATATGTTTATCTGGAAGGTAATCACCAACTTTTTAAACTATTTATGAAAGTTTGATTTTCAAGGTTAATATACAATTTGTCTTCTTTTTTTTTTCGTAGAAAGTGCTCAAATGGGATTCGAACCAGGGAATATACAATTTGTCTAATAATGAAACATTATAAAATAAAATGATTATTCAGAAAGAAATAGCTATTTGATTACTTTTACTTTGTTTTGAAAAATATTATACTTTATTTTCTAATCACTTCCAATCGTGTATTTCTAATGAAAAATATTATCATTTTGAACAAAAAATGTATTTCTATGAAGAATTATTAAGTCTTAACGTAATTTACAAATAATTAGGCAATTCTTCTCATAAGCGTGGTTATAGGGTTTGTTATGGTTGTTCGAGTTGCACACTCGGGCTGACTTTGCATGTATAACGGATCCACTAAAACGGTCGGACCAAGAAGCAGGTCGGCCACATGTTTAGGGCCGAGTTCATGGTTAGCCTATGGCAAGTCGGATAACGAGGATAGAAACGGTTAAACAGCTAGCTTATGAATAAGGAGTGATTGCAAATATCAAAATTGATATGCCGATTATGATTATCGAGGCGGCAGTCGTTACCCAAGAGTAAAGAGGCCCGATTATGACAATAAGTACAGAGCCCACTATAAGTAGAGGCTGGAGAGATAGAGAAAGGCAAGTTACCATACAATAAAATACACTTACCCGAGATAACAAATCTTTGGCAAGAACAAGTTCCATTGATTGCAATATAGGGGACCAACTCAGTTCCTTTGCAACAACCTCCCATTCTAATAGTTCATTGGTGCCTAGCTTCTAATGGTTGAGTCTAAGGATCATGCAGCTTAATTAAATAGCCAAAGAAAAAAGAGGGAGGTGGTGCCATGCCTCCTCAAGTTTTAATCAATTTCCTTCATAAAATTTGGGGAGCTACTTCCTAATAGATAATTATTATGTTAGTGAGTAGTTACTTTTAGTATTTTGATTATTAAAGAAAAGCTAGTGTGGTTAGTTTAGTCAACTGTTGGTCTATTTTTATCTTGTGAAAAAATTCAACACTGTCCAAGGCTTGCACCGGGCATAGTTGGACATGAATGATTGCAGTTTATCTTGTTGGTGATGAATTTTTCTTTTGTTGCAGCTACTTTGTGCAGAGTACTTCCTCATACCTCTATTCAGATAAGGATGCAGTCGTAGTGTTGACTTAATTAAGAAATGTTGCTGCCTTTATCACATGCTAGCCTTATATATATGTGATTGTACTATTAGTTTAAATCGATAAATATTAAATGAATATTTATTTAGGTTGAGATTGAGTTTGGATTTACTTTCTACCATTCGTTTGGTGTACTCAATACTTTCTTAAGATTTGGCATGACTGAAAATTTATTGAGAGCATGGAGTTAATAATTATTAAAAAAATAATAAATTATCCTTTATATGTACTAAATTTCCAGAGAATTAAATCAATTAATCCAGATTTGAGAAGGATACTGGATAGTATGCTTTTAGATATAACTAAATATAATTTGTCAAAAAAAAAAAAAGATATCATTAAATATCTGGGGCATACAACAATACATGGATGGTTAGGATTAAAAGTTATTTCATGATTTAAAAATGTCACATGCCACTTAAAAAAGTCACATGACGTTGTGGTTTAATCTTGACCATTTAAAGTTTGATCTAATGGCTATGATATAATCCTCTCACTCTCATATAAATAAGGCCCTCTCACTTGATATGTCCCCTCATTAAATATATCATTGTATATGTTAGTTTTAATTATATTGTTGAAGTTTTAATTTATAAAGATTTGATTTCTTTTTTATTATTTTTTTATGAGAGAAAGTTTGATTTCTTATACGTACAATAAAACATAGTCAATTATTTAACATTTAATTATTGCTTTAAAGGGCAAAGAATGGAATTTTAACCCTAAAACCAATTTTTGTTATGAAATGAACCAAAACAATAGCGAGATATTATAAATTAAGAAGAATAGAAAGAAGGGAGAATGAGAGAACAGATGAAAGAAGAATAGAGTCTTTGTATCATATTCTTCAAGGTGCAACTTTACAATGCTCATGAGTCCTATTTATAAGACACAAGACTTGTAATTATCAACCTATTGAAAGCCTAAACATAATGAGCTATTTACAATATAATATTATGCCTAATAACTTGTGATGAAAACTTTTACTCGTATTGGAGGTTATAAGACTAGATGGACATCCTTTGGTATTATGATAAAACATACAACATAGATAATAAATTAAGGGTGTTCATGAGATGGGTCAAAATGGTTTAGCTTGTCTTGAATCCGACCCAATAGTTTGATTGAGCCATTTGCATGAACTTGACCAAGCCACGACTAGTAATGACTCGGTTGGATTAATTGGGTTGATTTGATCTATTGACATAACATATAAATATGAACATTGTGCAAAGGTGATGAAATCATTATAGGAGCAAGTGTGATGAGAGATCAGAGATCAGTGAGAGAGCGCAACTTCCCTGCGAGGGATATCTATGCGAGAGATTCAGAGAGAGTGAGTTCTTTCCCTTTTAGAGGTTATTTAGGTAGTCTTAAGGTTACAAAGAACACCAAACCAAAATTCTTAAATGGTTACAATGGTCATCTAGTGGGTACAACAGAGTTCTTCTTTACGAACTCTCCAGAAGGTTATAGCAAAAAGGATCTCTTGGAAGTCTTCTATAGGTGGGGGCAAGTAAGAGATATATCCATACCTTTCAAGAGAGATCGTCGTGGAAAGATATTTGGTTTCGTGAGCTTTAAGGACGTCCGAAATGGAAGATCAGTTGAGATCCATTAGGCTTGGCTCGTATCAGTTAAAAGTCAATTTCCCAAGGTTTCATAAAGGGCAAATCGCTGGACAGAGTAATAACTCTCGGCAACAAGAAAACAAATTCCCTACAAAAGGAATTGGAGGTACATTCAGGAGAAAAGTCATTGATGGTAGGTCATATGCTTTGGCTGCTGCCAAGGAGGTAGGGCCCAGTAATAACATTAACTTCAAACAACCTCAAAGGGGCTGCGCACCAGAAAAGAAAAAAAGGGAAGAGGGGTGGAATGGCCTTTCTGTTTTTTGTCTCTGAAGCTGAAATGCAGTGGCTAAAGGATTCGTTTCTAGGAAGGACATATGACATTGAGCATGCTTATGGCATTCAGGATAACTTACACAGAGAAGGCATCTTCAACATCAAAGCAACCCCTTTAGGGGGAGTTTGGATTATGTTATCAAAAGAAGAGGATGTGGATATCGCAAAAGTCTTACAAGATGAGGCAGGGTCTTTATCAAAATGGTTTTCAGATATTAGTCCATGGGAATCAGGTATGGAGTTAGAGAAAGGTTAATTTGGTTGAATATAATAGGAGTACCAGTGGAAGCTTGGAGGGAGGACGTTTTCCAGACATTGACTCAAACGGTGGGAAGGTTTGGTCTGCTAGATGAGGATACAAGGCTTAAAAGGATATTAGATGTTGCAAGAATGCCAATTTCTTCTTCCTATCCAGAAATTATTAACAGGAACGTGAAGATTCAGATTAATGACAAGCTGTTTACAGTAAGGTTGATGGAGGATACTCATTTTGAGGGAGAAAAGATTTACCGATCAAGCAAAAAGGCAAGACAGGTGGCAGAAAGCTCCTCCGAAGGCAGCGACTCCATTGTTGATAGTATCTTGGATATTCCAGATACGGTGGGATCTGCTGAGTATTGTCCAAAGGTTGCTCATCATGCTGATATCGAGGATGCAAATTTGAAAGAAAGGGCTCGAAAAGGCAAACAAATCTGTAATTTTGAGGAGCTCGAGGGGCAGGTCGGCTCTGTGGTTTTTGCAGAGGACATTTCAAGGTTGGCTCTGAGTAAAAAGCTTATAGTAGGGAGTACTTCTGGAAAGGGTCAAGGAATAGCTAGCACAGAGGTTGACCATGGTTTGGATGGAGTTTGTGCAAAAGTGGGTCTGGTTTTGGGCTTGGCAGTTGACGCTCAAGGGGGCCATGTGGTTCAAATTGATCATTCTGGCCCAACACATGGGAGTGGTAAGGATGCATTAGGCGTTAATGAAAGAGGACTAATTAATGTTGATTTCGCTGTTGAGGGTCAAAGTCAGGGACCAGAGGAAAATAGGCCAGCGTGTACGAGGCAAAATGTTGGGCCTGGAGTTGTTGGGGCAAAACAAATTGGGTTGGGAAGTGGTTTAGTAGCTAAAAAGTCCAAGAAGAAGGAAGGTAAGCCCAAAGAGAAGAATGAGGCAGTGGGGTCCAAAGGTAATAAAGGAAAAAGGAAAAGGAGGGGAGAGGCCAAGTCTCTCTGGGGCGTGTTGGGCCTATGTCCCTTATCTACCCAATTTCTAATGTCTCTAGAGGGGTTTTTACTAAGAAGTATAATAGGAAAGGGAATTCTTCAGGTAGAGGTAGCCGTTCTAGAGCGGCTAGTAAGCATGATGAGGACGAAACTTCTTGTAGTAATGAGTTAGAGGCTGGGCCAATAAATGTGTTGGCCCAGTTGGAGAAGGGTAGCGCTACTAATTGTTCTACTGGGCTTTCATCTTCAAGCCCAAAAAAAAATTTTAGCAGTCCGGCAGTGGTGGCTTGTATGGAAAATCAGCCTGCTTCTAGTTCAGTGGGTGTTAGGTTAGCGTCTGGTGTGGGATTTTTGGCAATAACAGAGTCGGTAGTTCCAGAGAGCTCTCTCTCAATCTTCAGCCCGAATTGTGTCTTGACTAGCTTGCGGGGGTCTCAAATGATGTTGGGGGTGTCGGGGGCTCGAGCGGGTCAGAGTTTGGAGGAAGTTGAAGTAGAACCGGAAGTGGGTTCCAAGGTTCGCAAACAGAGATCAAAAAGCACCTCAGATTTGAGCAATGGACTAGGAAGAGATTTATTGAGCAGGTCAGTTACCTCTTCTTCTGCTTTTGATGTTCCGGATAAAGTTATTTGCAGGAGTAATGAAAAAATTATTTTGGGAAGAGGTAGGAAACAGGCAGAAAAAATTGTGGAAATTAGTAAAAAAATTAGGGGTAACTTTCGAAGGGGAAGATGATGAAAGTGTTAAGCAAATGGAGGCTTTGGAATAAAGGGACAAATCTGCCAAGGAGGGCATGGATGAAAAGGATGTTGAAAGATGAAGATTGTGTCCATAAATATTAGGGGGTTAGGGAGCAGGTTGAAAAAAGAAAAAATTAGTTCTTTAATTAGGGAGGAGAATGCTGACTTTATTGCTATTCAGGAGTCTAAGTTGGCGCAAGTGGATAGTGTTCTCTGTAGGAATCTGTGGGGAGGTCGGAATGTCGAGTGGGTTTTCACTCCTGCAGAGGGGAATTCAGGTGGGATAATTAGTATTTGGAATGGTTCAAAATTTAAACAATCATTCACCTTCTCGGGTAAAGGTTTTTTATGAGTTTCTGGAGTATGGGCTAAGAGTGATAGGTGTTGTAATATAGTGAACATTTACTCCTCCTGTATGATCTCTAACAAGAGGGAAATGTGGGATATACTTGCTATGTCAAAAAGAGGATTCGGAGGTGAATTCTGGTGCCTAGTAGGTGATTTCAATGCGGTAAAAAATAAGGCTGAAAGGAGGGGACTGTCAACGGTATACCAGGAAGCCCATAATGCTGATTTTCAGTCATTTATTGATGATTTAGATCTTATAGATCTTCCTGTGTTGGGAAAGAGGTTCACTTGGTTTAGACTGGATGGCTCTGCAATGAGTAGGTTGGATAGATTCCTTGTTTCTGAGGGTTGGGCGGAGCTGTGGAGTCTATCTGCTCAATGGGTTGGGAGGAGAGATGTTTCAGATCATTGCGCAATCTTTCTAAAAGGGGAGGTAATTAACCGGGGACCGAAGCCGTTTAGATTCAATAATTGTTGGTTGGAGCATCCGGATTTCTCCGCTTTTGTGGAGAATACATGGAGAGGATTATCAGTGGAAGGATGGAGAATGTTTGCCTTTAAAGAAAAATTGAGAAGTCTAAAGGAAGGAATAAATATTTGGAACAAAGCATTTTATGGTAATTTGGATAATAAGATTGAAAAGTTAACAATTGAGCTGAATGCTTCGGAAGAGTTAGCAAGCAGGAGAATCTTAAGAGATGATGAGATTAGTAACAGGAGACAAATAACATCCGATCTTTTTCAAACTAGGTTGTCCAGGAATAGCTGGATTTTTCAAAAGTCAAGGGTGATGTGGCTTAGAGAGGGTGATGCCAATTCCTCTTTCTTTCATTCTTGTGTTAACTTTAGACGAAGAAGGAATTGTGTGTCTGCTCTTTTAGTAGGGAACAACTGGGTGGATAGGGTTATTAATGTCAGAAGTAAGGTCAAAAGATATTTTCATGAGCTTTACTCGGAGACTACTTGGCAAAGACCTTCTTTGGGAGGAATTAATTTTAGGTGTCTCTCCGAGGAAGATAACTTGCTACTCTCAGGACCTTTCTCTTCGGATGAGATAAAAGAAGCGGTTTGGTCTTGTGATGGTGATAAGAGTCCGGGACCGGACGGCTTCAATTTCTCTTTCATTAAAAGATTCTGGAGTTCTCTTAAGGGGGAAATTCGACTTCTGGTAGAAGAGGTTTTCTTAAATTCTAACCTACCAAAAAGTGTTAGCTCCTCTTTTATAGCCTTAATCCCAAAAAAAGATAACCCGCAAATGGTTTCGGATTACAAACCAATATCCCTGATAGGAATTCTTCATAAGCTAATCTCCAAAATACTAGCAGCTAGGTTAAAGAAGGTTATAGGGAAACTTATATCTTCTAATTAATCGGCTTTTATTGCGAATAGACAAATTCTGGGTGGAGTTTTAGCCATAAGTGAGATTGTCGATTTGGCAAAGAAGAAGGGAGAAGATTGCCTCATTTTTAAGGTGGACTTTGAAAAGGCGTACGATTTGGTTAATTGGGGGTTCCTTAGGTACATGATGGTGAGGATGGGTTTCTGTGATAAATGGATGAGGTGGATGGAAGCTTGTGTTTTTAAAGGTCATGTGTCTATCCTAGTGAACGGAAGTCCAACTGAGGAGGTTAAGATGCAGAAGGGTTTAAGGCAGGGAGACCCGTTGGCACCTTTCCTATTCCTTATTGTAGCTGAAGGTTTGAGTTCTTTGATGTGTAGAGCAGAAGAGCTCGGACTTTTCACGAGTTTCATCTTCCACCAACCGCATGCAATTTCTCACCTTCAATATGCAGATGATACTCTGTTGGTAGGTAAGGCCTCTTATGGAAATCTTTGGACTTTAAAGGCAGTTCTTAGGAGCTTTGAATGGGTGTCTGGGTTGAAGGTGAATTTTCACAAAAGCCGCCTAATTGGGATTAATGTTCAACAAGATTTCCTCTTAGCCGCTTCAGATTTTCTGAGTTGTAATTTAGGACTTCTCCCTTTTAACTATCTAGGGCTCCCGATAGGGGCGAACCCTAAGAGATGTTCTACTTGGCAACCTGTGATTGAAGTGATGAAAAAACGTCTTTCTAGGTGGAAGGGACGGAATTTGTCTCTAGGTGGTAGAATTGTTCTTATCAGATTAGTGTTGTCTAGTCTACCTCTCTATTTCTTCTCCTTTTTCAAGGCTCCAAGGAAAGTGGTTAAGCTTCTAATGGGAATTCAGAGATCTTTTCTCTTTTGGGGGGGCGGGGGGGGGGGGGGAGTAGGAAAATCTCTTGGGTGAGTTGGGAGAAGGTTTGTACCCCAAAGGATCTTGGGGACTTAGGAATAAAAAACCTTCATTTGTTCAATTTGAGTCTTTTGGGAAAGTGGAGATGGAGATTTCTTGTTGAGAGAGGAACCTGCTGGGAACTTTTGATAAAGTCTAGGTATGGTGTTTTGGGTAGTATTAGTGAGTCTAGCAGGTGGTCTCCAAGAAATTCTTCACAATGGTGGAGAGATCTCTCAAGAATCGAAAATGGACTCCCGACTAGTTCGCAGTGGTTCTCAAAAGAGATTAGAAGGAAAGTTGGGAATGGTAAGGGTACATCTTTTGGGAATGAAACTTGGTTTAGGAACTCTAGTCTCAAAGAGGAGTTCCCCCGTCTCTTCTCCTTGTCAGAACAAAGTAATGCGGAGATAGCAAACATGGGTTGGTGGGATGGGGATGTGTGGAGGTGGGATTGGAAATGGAGGAGGGAATTTTTTTTGCATGGGAAGAGGAACTATTTCTTTTGTTTAGGGCCACAATGGTGGGTGCCCATCTTAGCAAAGAGGTCGATGATGTCTGGGTTTGGTTGGCGGATGGTTCAAAGAACTATTCGGTCAAGTCGGGTTATGTTCTATTACAGGAACAACAGATGCCTATATTGGCCAACCTAGCTTTGGCACAGGTTTTTAAAAACTTTTGGCAATGTTATGCTCCTTCTAAAGTGCTAGCTTTTTCTTGGCAACTTCTGCTTGATAGATTACCTACTAGATCCAACCTTGCTCTAAGATCGGTAATTACAGATGCCAACCAAACAAATTGTGTTCTTTGTGGAAATCAGGTAGAGTCGGCAAAGCATCTCTTCTTTGATTGCCCCTTCACGGTTCAGGTCTGGTTTCATATCTACAGGTGGCTTGGATTTCATTTCAGTTTGCCAAGTGACTTGGTTCAGCATTATACTACTCACAAGGGTTTTTTTAGAGTAAAAAAAGAGACAAAATGCTGGTAAATCATTTGGCATGCAACGGTGTGGTCTATTTGGTTACTAGAAATGAAGTCATCTTCAATAGTGGAAAAGTGGAATTCTCGGCTACGGTTGATTTGATCAAAATGCGGTCTTGGTTCTGGTTCTTGGCTGTGCACAAGTCTTCAGGGTATAGCCTTTCCGATTGGTACCAATGCCCTCTTGGTTGCATGAACTAAAGTGTCCAACAAAAATGGCAGAGTAATCAGGTTTCTTTTTCTAGTCTTCAGCAGTTCTAGTTTTGATCTTATTTGGCCTTTGTTTTTCCTATGGATTTGGTGTTCTTTGTCTCTTAGCTCCTGAGTACTTCTTGAGGTTGATCTCACTTTTTCACTCTTGGATATGGGTCTGTGAGAGACAAAAGGCGAGTATGAGTGCCTCTGGTGAGAGCGAGGAAGGCCTCTAACATCCGAGATACCAAAAAGGAGAGAAAAATCTAAGTGAGCGAGTGAGGGAAGACTCTACCATTTTAATATTGCAAAAGTTTGTTGCTTGTGCAGGTTGATGAAGGTATATTCTTGGGAAGCTTATTAGGACAGATCTTCTGGGAGTAGGCTGGCTGAATATTAGAACATTCTCTTCTAACTGTTTTTGATGTCTATACACAAAGGTCTCAAGATGTTAACACAAGGCTGATTTTGTTTCAACAAAGGACATCAGGTATTGTCTTAATATGGCTAGCGCATGGTGTAGACAGAAAACGTTGGTGAATAGCTGCTGTACAAAACACCTTTTTCTTCTTTTTAAAGGATGAACTTTAAACATTTAAAAGTTGGATTGATTTTTTGGGTGACTAGGAGCTTCTCTGAATTGGTGCTGTGAAAGTTTATGTGGTTTTGGTTTGTCTTCAGTGAGTGGCGGTTGGAGAACAATACACACTTTTGTGAAGATTTGTTCTATGTTATACATCTCCAAGTGGGCCCTTAGTTTTTTAGATGGATTTTTCTTTTTGCTCCAGTGTAATGCAGTTTCCTTTTCCTTGGGCGCAACTTGATTTCTGTTTTGGGTGGCAGGTTGTTTTAGTTGTAAGGAGCTGGTAGTGTATTTATTTATTTATTTTATAGTGGTTTAGTTAGTTTCTCAACCATCTTTGTCTATTTTTGGCTAATGGTTGAGGTTCTACCTACAACCCCTTTTCTTCTTTGTATATGGGTTCAGAGTACCCCTTATACTCTTTCAATATACTTTAGCTTATCAAAAAAAAAAATGAACATTGTGCATAACTAAATTAGAAACTAAAATTAAAGTATATTTTGTAATATTCATCTCAAAATAAATGTTAAATTATAATGCAAATGAGACAAAAGCATATGATGCAGATGAGACAAAAACATATGATGCAAATAAGACAAAAGAATATGTTGAAAATGATGCTGCTCATGGTCACGAAAATGAGGAGAACAAAGTGCTGAGTCACCAGAAATGATTTGTCACTAAGAGCAACTCCATCCACGGTTCCTTAAGCTAAGGAACCGTGTCTTAAAAAAATTTGCCATTGGAGGAGGCTGACTTGGCACTGTGGGTCCCTTATTTTTAAGGATTGTTCCTTATCTAAGGAACGGTTCCATAGCATTATTTTATGCACAAATATTGGCAACTGCCAACCAAAATCAGAGGGAACAAAACTGAAACAGAAGAAGATGAACATGAAATTTAGCCACACATGATCTCAGGCAAAAAAAAGTTGCAGCAACATTGAATAAAGAAATTTTGACACCCAGAAATATAATATCAGTAAAATATAAAAACATAATAAAAAATTTTGAACTTGAAAACCCTTGATCTGCCTTGCCCATCACCGTTCTTGAACTGCCGTCGCCGGAGAGGAAGACCGTCGTCGGAAGCCGGCTTCTCCCTTGCCCAGATCTGGAACTCGTGAGGGGAAGTCGTGATCTGGAACATGTAAACCCAGATCTAAACCCCATGACCACAGATCTGCCTTGCCCGGTCGCCGTTCGTCCACCGTCGTCAAGGCCGTCGTTGCTCCGCCATCTTAGGCTTCTCCCTTGCCCAGATCGCGAATAGTTCAAACATACAGTGATGATGGTGGGTTTTTCGGTGATGAGAAGAAACAAGGGTCGATTGTTGTGGGTAGGAGGAAAGGGGCGAAGGATTTGAGGGTTTGGTGGTGATCAGAACAAAATTTCAGAGGGCGAAAATTGGAAGATTTGAGGGTTTGGTGGTGATGAGAAGAAGAGAAGACATAGGGCGATTGTTGTGGGTGATGAGAAGAAATGAAGACAGGGAGATTATTGTGGCCTTGTGGGAGCTTAGAAGAAGAAGACGATGGTTTGTGAGGGGTGGGATTGTGGTTGGTAGGAGTATCTAGAAAAAAATGAAGGGAACCGTATGGGTTGGGTCATTCATGGGCTAGCAATTTTTTTTTAAAAAAAGGGACAAGAAAGTGCTGTTGAGCAAAATATGAGTGTAAATAAAAAATTATAAAAACATGGGTTCCTTAAAAATTTTAACCATTGGAGCAAAATATGAATGAGTTGCTTAAATATGATGTGGTTCTATGGGACCCACTTTTTAATGTTTAATAATGGATAAGGAACCCAAAATGGGTTCCTTAGAAAAACACCAATGGAGATGCTCTAAATGCAACAAGAATTTATTCCAGAACCATCTATTCCCTCGACCTTTTCAACAACAACATAACAGAATTGGCAGTGGCTGATCCAATAGAATAGTGCTAGAGTTACTATTTTGCACCTTTCCCTTTTGCTATAAATAGAATAATTGTACCTCATTGTACTCGAATGATTCAGTAATACAATTCCCTGAATACTTTCCATTTCATGTTCTTCTTTATTTCTTATTTCATTATGTTTACTTTATTCTTCTTTAAAGTTTAAGACTAAATTATATATACATATATATGTTAGAAAATTTTGGGTCACATATGTAATGTTTAAATGTGTTAGGACCATTATTTTAATTAGTCAAATTAAAGTGATCTAATTCAGTTAAGGTTTATGGTTAAGGACATAATTGTCATGAAAAATATTGTGTAAATATCTAAAGTCTTATTTATGTTTTTATGATGGACTAAAATAGAAATAGGAAAAGTCTATGAGTCTTGACTCTTCGTGAAAGGGCATGGACTCATTATAAAAGGTTATAGTCCCCAAGTCATATGCAATCAGTTTTCTTTTCTAACATCTCATCATTAGAAAGGATTGTCTCATATGGTTTAAGAAGAATTGTGCATGCTTGACTTGGAAGACCAAGAACCACAAGTTCTCCATCATATTCTCCATGGATTCGTGTACGCTTCCGCTATTGTCTTTCATTCTCTATTCTTGATTATTGAACATGACTTGTCTTGATTTGATGATGGTTTTCATCTTTAAGTATTTCTTCCATAAAATTTTCCAACAAGTGGTATCAGAGCCACAAGTTTATGTTGAATCATTGAGAGAATTTTGTTTTAAGAATGATTGAGTGTTCTTAATTTGATGATTTATATTATGAAAATGTCAAATTTAAGAACAAATATGGTCATAATTTTGTTGAAGATGGATATTATTGAATATTGAATTCATGTCCTATCCATACTAAATTATTAGCAATTCATGGATTGATTTTTTGATTTATGATATCAAATCATAAATGTTAATTTCAAATATTATGTATTGTATGGATTTTGTTTTCTGAGTTTAAGATGCAATTCATACATTAAATCACTATGGATTGATTCTGTGTTGATCATCATACAACTACTATATGTATGTTTTCTGGTCGTTGCATGAACATTAAGGCTTTATTTGTTAGAGTAGAAAATGGTAAGAGAGAAAACAAGAAGAGAGAAAAGGAGGAGAAAATATATTTTTCTCTTGTTTGGTGGAGGAGAGAAATAGGGAAGAGAGAAGAAAATTGGTGGGACCCACCTCAAATTTTTTTCTCTCCCCAAGTGAGAAGAAAATGGAAGAGGGAGGGAGTGTTTCATGTAAAATGACTTTTGTATCATTCTTTTTGGGTTCTCATTCAATTATATAATAAATTTATAAAAATTGAATTAAATTAATCATTTATTTAATTAAATTAAATTGAAATAAATAAAATAATTATATTAAACTAATAAATTTTATTTAAAATAACTTAAATCAGTTAAATTAATTTAAAGTATTTGATTAGTTAAAATAACTTAAATCAATTAAATTTAAATATTTTTATATTGATTTTTTAGTTAAGGATATTTTTGTCATTTTAAAAAAGAATTATTTTTCTCTCTTCTTATTTTCTATCCAACCAAACAAAGGAGAGAGAGAGAGAGAGAGAAAACACCACTTTCTCCTCTATTTCTCTTACACCAAACAACAACAAGTTGTTGCACTCTCTACGGCCGAAGCAGAATATATAGCAGCAACCAGTTGTGCTATACATGCAGTGTGATTGAGAAGAATTTTTGAAGTATTACATGAGAAGCAGAGCACTCCAACAGAAATATCTTGTGATAACAAGTCTGCGATTGCTCTATGTAAAAATCCAGTTTTTCATGGACGATCCAAGCATATAGATATTCAGTTTCATAAAATACGAGAGTTGGTAAAGGAGAATGAAGTAGTGATCAAGTATTGTCCCACTAAAGAACAAGTTGCAGATATTTTTACAAAGCCTTTGAAGATTGAGTTATTTTCACAACCAAACAAAGCTTAAATGGTTTCTAGCTTAACTGTGACATGACCGTTGATTTGCATCGTTTGAGTTTGGGAACCATGTTCCATTCTCGTTTAAGGGAATTTGAAATTATGAAACGTTGCCATATTATGTTTGATTAATTTAATTGCCAAATGGTCGCGTGGCTTGATGGTTTCAACGAGCATATTTTTATGATGAAGTGTCCCGTGTTCGAATCTTCCTCCTGCATTTTGAATTATTATACTTTATATCTTCTTCTTTTTCTGGAAAATAAAGCAAAAGGAAGGCTGCAGGATTGGAACCTGGGAAAATGCAGTGAAATGCTTACTGGCTGACCCCTAGGCCACCACTTTGGTATTGCAGTTTTGACTCCAAACAATATCCTTAAAGACTGTTTGAACTAAGGGGAGAATTAAATTTTGTCAGTAACACAGTGATGCACAAGTTTCAACACAGTGTTTCTAGGAAATCAAAATTCAAATAATTGGTTATATTTTGGATTATAAAATTGTTTGACATTTTAAATGAATCAATTAAAGCAAGAAGTCGCCAAAGTGACATCTCTTGTGTAGATTGCTCATAAGAAATGTTGAATGCTAGTGTGTATGTGTATCCATACAGGTATTAATCGGCCCAAAGGAAGGTTAATATTTGGTCGGATTACATGCACACCTGTGATAGTAAACATGTGATGATTATAAGGTTGTATATGTGAATAATAAATCAGTCCAAAGAATGGTTTATTATTTGACATTCATTATTATCAATGTTTGATCATTACAACAAGAGTACCACTAGCAGTTAATATTACTGTCCAAAGACTTAATATTAATGTTGCACCAGGTATCTTGAGATGGGGTATACCATTATTTGAATTTATTGATGATTGAATTTTGGTTATGATGTGAGTATATTTATGCTATTTGTTTTGTTCTCTCTTCAGCTACCATTGCTACTACATCTGCTAACCTAAATTCGGTTCCGGTCCTTAATGGTACCAACTTTAAGGACTGGAAAGAGAACATCTTGATTGTTCTTGACTGCATGGATCTTGACCTTGCACTAAGGATGGAGCAACCTTCTTCTCCTATGGACTCAAGAACCTTTGAATAGAGGAAAATTTATGAGAAGTGGGAACGCTCCAATCGCATGAGTCTAATGATCATTAAGCGCAGCATTCCAGAGGCATTTAGGGGTGTTATATCCGATGGGATAACAAGTGCCAAAGAATTCCTTGCCAAAATTGAGAAATGCTTTACCAAAAGCAATAAGGCAGAAACAAGCACACTCCTTCAAAGCTTGATTTCTATGAAGTATAACGGCAAAGGAAACACAAGGGGGTACATTATGAAAATGTCTAATATTGCTTCCAAGCTTAAGGATCTAAAGCTCGAGTTGTCTGAGGATTTACTCGTGCATTTGGTTTTGGTTTCTCTTCCTGCACAATTCTGTCAATTTAAGATCAGTTACAACTGTCAGAAGGAGAAATGGACTCTTAACGAGCTCATTTCGTATTGTGTGCAAGAGGAGGAGGGGATGAAGCAAGAAAGAATAGAAAGTACTCACTTGGCATGTACCTCTAATGACAAGGGCAAAAAGATAAAGCTGCTAATATTGAAGTTGCTAAGGGTCTAACAGAGAAGAAGTAAAATGAGGGTGAAGAAAGTTGCTTCTTATGTGGCGTGAGTGGACATGACAAGAAGGGATGTACCAAGTACCACGCCTGGCGTGCAACGAAAGGTATATTCCTTACTTTGGTCTGTTCTAAGGTAAATTTAGCTTCAGTACCTAGAAACACTTAATGGTTAGATTTTGGTGCTACTACTAACATCAGTGTTTCAATACAGAGTTGCCCAAGTTATCGAAGGCCAAATGATGCTGAAAGATGCATCAATGTGGGAGATGGCATGTCGGTAAACGTAGAGGCAAATATGATATTTTAGGTTGTTGTTAAGTACTAGTTATTATTTGGATTTAATGGATACCTTTGAATTACTGTCATTTAGACGGAATTTGGTTTCTGTTTCTTGGATTGGACAAATTTGGTAATCATTGTTCAGTTGGAAACAATCAATTCATATTATCTATTAATTCAAGTGTTATCGGAACTAGTGCTATTACAGTATATGACAATCTATATTTGAATGATAGTCGTATGAAATCTTGAATGTGGAATCATGTGGTACTAAGCGTAAAGTTGACAATGCAAATTCAGGAGAATTGTGGCACAAGTGCCTAGGTTACATCTCTAGAAATATAGTTGAGCAACTTGTGTCAGATGGAATCCTATATTCCATTGACTTTAAAGACTTTGATGTCACTGTGGAATGTATTAAGGACAGACAGACCAAAGAAAGAAATTAGGTGCCTAGTCTAATTCATGTTTGGGGATTTCCAACTGAGGAATGACCTTATAGGCCAAATTAAAGTTAATTGGAGTTCCAAACTATGAGCAACTACTTTATTGGCTATTCTAAACGACCCAATGGGCTATAAGTTTTAAGATCCCAAATTAAAGACAACTTCTAAGATGAGTACTGCCACATTCTTTGAGGATATTGAGTTTGGGGGAGAAATAAGGTTAGAGACTTTGTCCTTGAGGAAGAATCGATTTCAATTCCAGAATCGATTCATACAGTTGCTTCTAATGAAGCAAGTCCGGAACCTCTTCAAGACATTGTTTTTCATACTCCAGTTCAAGATGAGTTAGTTGATCCAGAAGAACAAACTCAAGATCCTCAAGAACTAGTGCTTCAAGAGTCAATGCCTCTGCGATGATCCACTAGAGAAAGAGGAAATGCTATTCCGAATGGCTACATAGTATTTCTTCAGGAACATGAGGAAAATGATGGTATGATGGAAAATGATCCAATCAGTTTCCGTCAAGTCATGCAAGATTCCAACTTATAAAAGTGGATTGAAGCAACAAATGAGGAGTATAACTCCATGCAAGACAATAAGGTTTTGAGAACTTGTCCTATTACCAGAAGGTGTGAAACTCATTGGTTGCAAATGGATATTTAAGACCAAAGGGATTCCAAAGGTAATGTGGAGAGGTATAAGGCTCGTCTTGTAGCCAAGGGCTATACTCAAAAGGAAATGATTGACTATAAAGATACTTTCTCTCCGGTTTCATTGAAGGACTCTTTTAGGATAATCAGGACTCTTGTTGCACATTATGATTTGGAGCTTCATCAGATGGACGTCAAGATGATGTTTCTCAATGACAACATTGACGAAACAATCTATATGGTGCCGCCGTAAAACTTTGTGTTGGGAGACACAAAGAGCATGGTTTGCAAACTGACATAATCTATCTGTGGGCTAAAATAAACGTCTCATCAGTAATGCCACAAGTTCTACCAGGTAATTCTCTCATTCGGTTTCGAGAAGAATGTTGTTAGCAATTGTGTGTAACATAAATTCAGTGGGAGTAAGAATATTTTCCTGTTATTGTATGTTGATGACATACTACTTGGGACTAATGATATAGGCATGTTGCACGAAACCAATAGATTTCTATTGAGAATTTCGAGACGAAATATCTTGGTGACGTCTCCTTTGTATTAGGGATCCAGATACACCAAGACCAATCTTGGAGTACTCTAGGATTGTCACAAAGGAGCTATATCAATAAATTGCTCACGAGGTTTGGCATGCAAGACTGTCAATCAGGTGATGTCTCGATCACTAAGGGAGACAAATTTAGTCTCAATCAGTGCCCAAAAGAAATCTTAAGATTCAGGAGATTCCCATGCATCAGCTATAGGAAGTATAATGTATGCTCAAGTCCGTATGCATCCAGGCATAGCATACATTGTTAATTGTTAGGCAGATACTTAAGCAATCTAGGAATAAGTCATTAGAAAGCAGCCAAACGGGTTATGGTTTATTCAATAGAGAACAAAGAACTATATGCTCACATAAGGAAAATCAGATCAATTAGAGATCATTGAGTATTCTAATTCCGATTTTGTTGGATGCCAATACAGTTTGAAATCCAATTCAGGTTATGTTTATTTATGGTTATAAGGCATCCAAATTATGGAATATGGCTGCGGAATTTTGTCACTGGGTTTTGAATTTTGGATTAAAGAAAGACCACTACAGTTATTTTGTGACCATAAGTTAGCAGTGACATTAAGTCCCTTATTGATGTGGAAAGAGTTCAGAGTGACAGATATCTATAAAGCATATTGGGACAAACTCCATTGTTGCGGATCCGCTCTCTGAAGTTTATCACCCAAGGTCTTTCTAGAGCATAGTGCTCGAATGGGTGTTGTATCACTAGATGATACTTTTGTCCAGTGTTTTGTATTTGGATCCTTTTCTAAGGAAGATATACTTTATGATTATTTCTGCAGAATACAGTTTTGGTTTGTTTTTCACTCTGAGGTTATTTTGATCTCGTTAAAGAATAAAGTAGGACCAGTTGAAATTTGACATGTACAAATCACCTTCATGTGATTTTCATGCTGCACATTTCATGATTAATCTATGTCATTTGGTTGTATTGATATTAGTGATCATTGACGGGTTTAGTTATGATTGATATAACGAAAGCCGCTTTGGTTCTATATATTGATATAACTAATGGACGAGATAGTGATATGTCCAAGGTTTATAATGGCGGATTTTGAGCTCATAAAGTCTAGCACATTTGTAAGGATACATATGTCACCAGTGGGAGATTGTTAGAAAATTTTGGGTCACACATGTAATGTTTAAATGTGTTAGGGCCATTATTTTAATTAGCCAAATTAAAGTGATCTAATTCAGTTAAGGTTTATGGCTAAGGACATAATTGTCATGAAAAATATTGTGTAGAAACCTAAAGTCTTATTTCTGTTTTTATGATGAGCTAAAATAGAAATAGAAAAAGTCTAAGCGTCTTGACTCTTCATGAAAGAGTATGGACTCATAAAAGGTTATAGTCCCCAAGTCATATGCAATCAGTTTTCTTTTCTAACATCCCATCATTAGAAAGGATTGTCTCATATGGTTTAAGAGGAATTGTGCATGCTTGACTTGGAAGACCAAGAACCATAAGTTCTCCATCATATTCTCCATGGATTCGGATACGCTTCCGCTATTGTCTTTCATTCTCTATTCTTGATGATTGAACATGACTTGTCTTGATTTGATGATGGTTTTCATCTTTAAGTATTTCTCCCATAAAGTTTTCCAACATGTGATTAAATTTTTCCAACATGATTGTCAATGATGGTTATCACGTTAGGCAAAATATTATTAATATAAGTTAAGAATTTTATTACTTTTTTAGGCTAAATTATACTTTTGCTCTTTTATCTTTATTTTAGGTTTTGATTTCTTATAAATAAAAAAAAGGTTTTGATTTGATCCATCTTTTAATTTTTGACCCGATTTGGTCCATTATGTTATCAATGTTATACTAAGCTGGTCATTTTCATTGGATTTACACTAGCGATCGATGTTAGGTTTTTGACGTTAGTTGCCAGAAAACTCCTCCTCTTGTGGAATCTTATTGGAAAACTCCTCCTCTTGTGGAATCTTATTCACTAATCTTATTCTTATACATCTTTTATGCCTGGAAATAATTTTTTTAAAACTTGTACCAAACACGAGAAACTTTTATTTTCTTGCTCACATTCCCAAAAATATTAGAATATAACTGATATCAAACGTTACCTTAGGCTTAGTGTGCTTATGTTGTTTGCAGTTTGGATTTTGCATATGTTTTGATGTATTTTGTTAGAGTGTCCCTTATATACTTCTATTTAATACAATTTGTTTGTTTATAAAATAAAAAAGAAAAGCAAAGAAAAAAAAAATTGTTGGTTTCCTTTATCTAATGGGACGATTGTTAATCTGTTATTACTGAATGGAATTTTTCTAATACACCACAATGTTTTTAAAAAAGTTTGAATATCCCCAAAACACCCTCATTGTCTCATTCCCTCTCCTCCATATTTCCGGTTCCCCATTTCTTTCCCTCATCTTCCACCGTTTCATCTTCTCATTCCCTTTCTTCTTCTTTCATTTCCTCTTCCCTGAACAATACGCGCGTCTTCTTCGAACTTCCTAGATCCACGGGGCAGAAAATCCCTTCCGACCACACTTTCCAAATTCCAACGGTGATGATTTCCCACAAGCACAAGAACAAAGTAACAAACACCCATTTTTCAAAATCATAGCTTTCAAGTTTCAACCAAAAAATAAAATTGAAGATCAAAAGAAGAAAGCTTGAAGAGGAATAGTGTTTAGTGTTTATTGGATGAGAAAATATGAAAAAATGAAGAGGTTTTTGAGAAGCTTTTATATATTGTAGATAGCTACTAGTAGGTGGTCATAGTCCTTTTTTTATTTTCTATTTCCAATTTAGTAAGTCATAAATTATTCTATTGATTGCAGTGGAGGAATATTGTTTTCGTTCCTCTCAATAGCTTTGTGACTGTCTTTTTTTATTTGTAAGATATTGTTACACGGATAAGAGGAGGAAGAAGAGGGAGAGAGTAAGAAGATGGGATGGTGTAGTTCAGAATATAGGTTATGGGGTGTATGAAAATAGTAGGGGTATTTTGGGGATATCAATTTTCTTTTTAAATTTGTGGTGTATTAAAAAAATTTGTGGTGTAAACAGTAACACCCTAAATAATTTCAATTGGAGTGGTAGAATAGAATACAATTTTTTTTATCCACAAAAAATAAAGTGTATTCCACTTTTAAAATATTTCGTGTTATTTTACATAACCTTATTAATACATTTTAGCTTTCTATTTCAGGCATTGGTAGCTAGGGGTATAAATGAGTTGAGTTATTCGTGAACTATTCTTGTTCGACTCGTCAAATGCTCAATCAAACTCGTTTGTTTAATTAAATAAACAAACTAGCAATGTTGAGATTGGGTTCGATTATTGTTTGAATGAGTCAAATCCAAGTCTTACAGGAGTGTTAAAATTAATTTTGAAATCTCTTTTTTGTATTAGTCAAGAAGTTATGAATTTTTTATTTACTAGATTATGGAAATGTAATAGTCTACAATTTTTGAATTTCACATACCACATGTCAACCACATATTTCTATTTGTAGATTGTCATATAATATTAAAATCTTTATTAAATTGATAAACTTAAAAAATAATAAAGCAATAAATTTCATAAATACGAAAATAATTAAGTTATAAATGAGTTAAACAAGCCAAGATCAAGCTTTACTCTTTCTTAACAAGTCAAGCTCAAGCTTTTAGTTAGGCTTGGTTAAATAAATGAGCCAAGCTTGAACAACCTATTTTTTCACAAGTCAAGCTCAGGTTTCATGTCATCGGCTCATCTCGATCGTTTACGCCACTATTGATAATTTGTGGCTTGAGGCTCTGTTTAGTAAGCGAATATCAAATAAGCTAGCTTATAGCAGATGAGCTAATAGCAAATAGCGAATAAGGTAGCTGATAGCGGATAAGCTAGCAGATTAAATTTGAAGTATTTTCGATCTACTTCGAGGAGTATCCCACCGCCAACCTGAGACGGGGACTAATCTCCCGCGGGAGTTTGTTCGGCACCTCGATGGGTGGCATCCCTCCCAACTGAGGTTTTTTCCATACCCAAGGCTCGAACTCGAGAACTTGGTTAAGGGGCGAGAGGCCTTTAACCACTCACGCCAACCTCAGTTGGTAAATTTGAGGTATTTGATAAAATTAACGGTTGAACTAACTGAGAAATATAAAATGACATAAAAGGATATGTTTATATGCATTTTTATATAAATTCTATTTATATTTATACATTATTTATTTAATAATTATCACTTTTTATACTTTAATTTATTTTAAATTGTTTATCATCTCAAAATTGAATATATTAATTTTTATTTTCAATTATTTTTAATTATTTTTAATAAATAAAATGAGATAATAAAAATAAAATGACATGTTGACATGTTGCTACACGAAGCATGAGACGTTCTTAAAGATTTGAAAATATTAGGATTAGTATTTTTCTATTTTATACAAAAGAAAATGTGTAATTTAATAAATAAAAAAAAGTAAGGATAAAAATGAGAAAAAACTATAAGTTATAAACTTAAATGCTACTAAAATTAGTGTCTGAAAAAAACGCTATAAATTAGTGATAAATATGTTTACTAAAAAGAGTTAAAATCTTATTCAATTTAATTAAGCTATCCGTTATAAGCTAGTGTATGAACTTGCCAATTAGGCTGTGAATCAATTTTTTGATATTGAAGTAGACTGGTATGGAACTTATTAATAGAAATAGACAATATGGATATGTAATACATGATTTTTCTTTTGGATGTTTTGGACTTCTGGATTTTCTAGTAAAAGAAAGATGAAAGTGGCTGAATTGGTTGTAGTTTATCAATGGAGACAATAAAGTTGGATCAGCTATGCTAAATACTAAATAGTACGAAACTTATCCGTACGAAGTCAGACGAGGGTAATAAAAGCATATCGCGCTTGCATGCAGATATTGAGCCACCAATCTGATCTGGTTTTAATACCTCAATTATCAAGGAGCCTGTGATGTCAAGAAAGCATTAAACCCAGATTGATATTATAAGATGATTATATTGTGCCAGGAAATATAATAGGATTGGGAACGATTGATTCTTAAATTAAAAAAGAACTTCAATGAATTATAAACACTATATATATATATATATATATATATATATATATATATATATATAAGCAAAAACAAATTGATTGAGTACAAAGGGGTACTCATAACCCATGTACAAAAGTTAATTACACAGAAACTTATAAGCAGAGGGAAATAGATAAAACTACAACCAATAATCTAAACAAAACATTGATGGTTTTAAAAATAGCTAGACCCCACACTCAAAAAATATATCTATAAGCACCAGACTGCTTAGTCACCTAACCCATAGCTCAAGACAATTACCTTGCTGAAAAAATGTAACTGCCCCTACTATAGAGAAACACTATATCTTTCTCAATAGTAATGTTTTTGCATATCAATTTTGCGTAAAAAAAATTATAAACACTATATTTTGAGAAAATATTTGACTGATAATAGATTTTTAATTTTTTTGTGAAATAACCTAAAAGTCTCACAAATATTTCATAAAAATGTAAGAATATGATAACCTAAAAGTCTCACAAATATTTCATAAATAAAAATGTAAGAATATGATAACCTAAAAGTCTCACAAATATTTCATAAAAATGTAAGAATATGACAAGGTTAACCTAAAGAGCAACGTTTTGGGTTCGATTGTCAATACCAAGTTGGAACTTTAAAGTTAACAAGTTGGTTAATTTGGGATAACAAATTGATATCGGAGTCAAAACGAAAGGAAAAATCTCAAAAATTGAACAACATGCGCTCAGTGTGTCCACATTATATCAAACTTCTGACTAAATCTAATCAAATAAATTCATTATTAAATTAGATATGGCCCTGTCTAAGTTTGAACAGAAGAAATCAAGAGTTATGGGACAAATAAAAGTTGACTGATAAAATTGAAGCACAAGGTTTTTGACTGATAAACGGAGTGAAAAGAGCTGTGATAATTGAACACCGCATTTCGACATCATACCGCGATACCTACGTTACTGTAGCTTCTTCTTTTTCTTTTTTTTTTCAAATTTTGACTTTTTAAAAAAATAAAATTTTATTTCTAAAAAAACCCATTAACCAGATAATGAACTGAATTAATCAGATATTTATACCTGATTAACCAGATATTTGCACATACATAACCAAAAAACTCATTAACCAGATAATGAACTGAATTAACCAGATATTTGCACATACTTAACCAAAAATTTTATTTCTCAAAAAAACCCATTAATTTGCATATACTTAACCAAAAAATTTATTTCTCAAAAAAATCCATTAACCAGATAATGAACTGAAATTAACTAGATATTTGTACGTGATTAACCAGATATTTGCACATACTTAACCAAAAAACCCATTAATCAGATAATGAACTGAATTAACCAGATATTTGTACCTGATTAACCAGATATTTGCACATACATAACCAAAAAACCCATTAACCAGATAATGAACTGAATTAACCAGATATTTGTACCTGATTAACCAGATATTTGCACATACTTAACCAAAAATTTTATATCTAAAAAGAAAAACCATTAATTTGCACATACTTAACCAAAAATTTTATATCTAAAAAGAAAAACCATTAATTTGCACATACTTAACCAAAAATTTTATTTCTCAAAAAAACTCATACTGAACTGAAATTAACCAGATATTTGTACGTGATTAACCAGATATTTGCACATACTTAACCAAAAAACCCATTAACCAGATAATGAACTGAATTAACCAGATATTTGTACCTGATTAACCAGATATTTGCACATACATAACCAAAAAACCCATTAACCAGATAATGAACTGAATTAACCAGATATTTGTACCTGATTAACCAGATATTTGCACATACTTAACCAAAAATTTTATATCTAAAAAGAAAAACCATTAATTTGCACATACTTAACCAAAAATTTTATATCTAAAAAGAAAAACCATTAATTTGCACATACTTAACCAAAAATTTTATTTCTCAAAAAAACCCATACTGAACTGAAATTAACCAGATATTTGTACGTGATTAACCAGATATTTGCACATACTTAACCAAAAAACCCATTAACCAGATAATGAACTGAATTAACCAGATATTTGTACCTGATTAACCAGATATTTGCACATACTTAACTAAAAAAAAATTCTCAAAAAAACCATTAATTTGCAAATACTTAACCAAAAATTTTATTTCTCAAAAAAATCATTAACCAGATAATGAACTGAAATTAACCAGATATTTATACGTGATTAACCATATATTTGCATATACTTAACCAAAAATTTTATTTCTAGAAAAAACTAAATATTTTAAAAAAGAACAAAATATTTTTGCAAATGAATAAATAAATAAATATTTTGAAATAAAAAAAGGACCTACTACAATACCGCACAGTACTATTACAGTGCCGTACAGTATAACATCGTATGATCTCGCGTATGGTGTCGATATTTTGTGTCAAAATATCATTTTTGGAGCGGAGTTGTGATAATATGACACAACTTTTTGACACACATACGGTTTACACCGTATGTGACGCGCAGGAGGCATCACGGCACTGTGCAGTGCCGCACTGTGTGGCACTGTAGCTGCACTGTGCGGCACTGTAGCAGGTCTCTTTTTTTCTTTTTCTTTTTAAAATTTTACTTTTTATTATAAAAAATAAAATTTTATTTATAAAAAAACCCATTCACCAGATAATGAACTGAAGTCACCAGATATTTGTACATGATTCACCACTTAACGAAAAATTTTATTTCTAAAAAAAAACCATTCACCAGATAATGAATTGAATTCACCTGATATTTGTACATGATTCACCAGATATTTGCACGTACTTAACTAAAAAATTTATTTCTCAAAAAAACTCATTCACCAGATAATGAACTGAAATCACCAGATATTTGTACATGATTCACCACTTAACGAAAAATTTTATTTCTCAAAAAAAACCCATTCACCAGATAATGAACTGAAATCACCAGATATTTGTACATGATTCATCACTTAACAAAAAATTTTATTTCTCAAAAAAACCATTCACCAGATAATGAATTGAATTCACCAGATATTTGTACATGATTCACCAGACATTTGCACGTACTTAACTAAAAAAATTATTTCTCAAAAAAATCCATTCACCAGATAATGAACTGAATTCACCAGATATTTATACATGATTCACTACTTAACGAAAAATTTTATTTATCAAAAAATAACTTTTTAAAAAAAACCAAAACTAAAAAAAACTATAAAAAAAAAAAAAAAAAAAGCTACAGTGCCACAGTGCAACTACAGTGCCGCACTGTACGGCATTATACGGTGTAGGCGTAAAATTTTGTGTCAAGGAAACATTTCTCTTTTCTTTTTCTAAGGAAAGATATATCCGAGGGTCCAACATGGCGGCTAACAAGCTTCTGACTTAGCCTAATAAAATATATTTTTATTAATAAAACTTAGTCTAAGTTTAATTAAAGACTTATGTCATCAGAACCGGATATGTGTGAATATATGTACCGCGTTTTTCAACAAAGAGAAAAGGACGAACTTCCATTGTATTGGATCCAAGTCACAGGACAACTAGGTTTTGTAACTGGTTTCATAAAACTACAGAACTGACTGAAACTGAAGTTACCGCACATAATCCCGTAGGTGTACAATGTAGTGGGTCAGGAATAGTGCAATCAATATATATGCACAAAAATATTATTTAAATAGTTTTAAATTATTATAAGATATATTGGTAAAGATGTAAGTTATTGAGAAAAAATCACTTTAAGAAAAAATAATAAAATAAAATAATATTAAACTAAGTGGAAAATATTTCTGTTTGAAATTAAAATAAAATAATATGATATAAAGTTTAAAAATAATTTCCTATTTATATTAATAATAAAATAGTAAATTATAAAACTGATTACAAAAGTTCATTATTTAAAATGATTATAAAATGATATGAGATAAAATTTATGGAAAAAAACTAAAAATATGAAATTAATTATAGATTGTCTATAATGATAATAAAATAATAATATGAAATTAGTTAACTTTAAGAAGTGAAAATAAAATCATCAAAATGAAACTATGCATGAATAAATAATCATTAATGTTTGAAATAATTATAAATTATAGGAGATGAAATTCAAGTCACGATATAATCATAAAATAATAAAATATGAAATAAACAAAGAAATTCATTTCATCACATGATAATAAATAAAATAAGAACATAATTTAAAAGTTATTATTTATTATAAAACTAATAAATAAAATAATACAATTAACTAAAAGTTATTATTAATAAGAAAATTAACATTTTTGAAATAATAATAAAATCTATCTATCTTTATCTATAACTATCTATCTATTACTTCTAATAATTCAATGTACTTTTTACTGTTCATTATCACTGTTTATTTGTACCGTTTATTCCCTCTGCTTTCACTGTTCACCTTTTCACACTCTTTTTTTGGTAAATGTATTTTTTTTGGTACATACACTTTTTCACACTCTGAACCCTTTTTTTTTTTTTTAGCAAAAAGGCATGCAGAGACATCATAATTGAAATAAGATATCCCAACTAAGTTGGCATCCCAAATCCTACCAATCATCTGCAGCACACCTTAATATTATTAAAAAAGAAAGAAAATAGATACAAAGAAACATGCCCACCATGTAAAATCCGTAATCCTAATACCAAAATTAGCTAGCTCATATGCACTATGATTTCCTTCCCTATAAACATGGGACGCTATAAAACGCGTTTGCTTGGTGAGCAAAATACAACTGTTCAACCTACTTCTCAACTTTCAATGCACGATGTTGCTGTTTGCAAAGGCCGAAACCACAATTTGGGAGTCACACTCCAACCAAAAATTAAACCAACTCTTTTTATAAGCAATCTCTATAGCATACATAGCACCAAGAAGCTCAGCTTGAAGTGAGAATTGTGAACCAAGATTCACTGCAAAACAACTTAAAGTAGCACCGTTCACTACTAGAAATTTATGGATTACTTGTGGATTTTTTTCGAAGGAATTTCCTGCGAATTTTGTTGCAATTTTTCTAAAAATAAGGTTTTTTCCTATAGATTTAAATTCGTAGGAAATTTTGTATGAAATTTTGATATTTCCTGTGAGCTTTCCTGCGGATTTAAATTTTTCACAAGAAAATCTGCAGGAAATTTCCTACAGATTTTAAAATTTGCAGGAAAAAATTACCCACGAAGGTATTACCTATAGGTGAAATTCGTAGGAAAATCCGCATGAAACCTGTTTCTTGCAAATTTTTGAGCAAAATCTATAGAAAAATCTGCAGGTAATAAGAAGATTTCTTACTGTCCCTAAAAAGGCCACCACATACTGCTGGACCACCGTGCAGTGTGAAAAACATTATTTAAATCAATTGTCATAGGATTATTATGTCTTATGCAAATAAACAAAGAAATTCATTTCATCACATGATAGTAAATAAAATAAGAACAGAATTTAAAAGTTATTATTTATAAGAAAATTAATAAATAAAATAATACAATCAACTAAAAGTTATTATTTATAAGAAAATTAACTTTTTTGAAATAATAATAAAATAACTCTTAACAATAATAAAATTTAATAAAAATAATTACTAAATTTTTTCCTGATAATAAAATTTAGGGAAAGGTCTTTATTAAAAAATAACAAGAAATATAACTGATTGGATCGTTAAAAATAATTATCACAATAAAATTGTTCATATTTTAACTTTTCGTTTGCTACATATTAATTATAACAATATTTTTAAGTAGCGGTTGTTTGTGAGTATTTATAAAATTGTTCAATTATTTGTCTATCTTTTTGATAAATTTATGTGTTAGATTTTAATTAAATGTTTTCTAAGTGGTTAAATTTTTTGCGAATAATATAATTAATATAAGTAAATCTATAGTATGAATTAATTATAGATTAAAGTATTTAAAGGTGCTTATATTTTTTTACTAAGTTTTTAAATATACTCATATCTTTATAGTTTTAAAGAGGTTGATATACTTCTAAAATTTTGGAATAAGTCCTTACCGACTAATATTGTTCAACAATATTAATATATCATTACAATTTTTACGTTCGTTATAATGTAATATTAATACCTACTATCAATAACGTTGATGCTAGCTTTGACCCCAACTCTGGAAGAACAGGTATTGGTATTTGCTTTAGAGGAGCTCGTGGTAACTTTGTCCATGCAAGAACTGAAATTATTCCAAGTTGTCTCCCAACTTTGGAAGGTGAAGCAATGGGTCTTTTGAGAGCACTTCAGTGGGTTATTAACCTTGGGCATCAGCAAGTCTTTTTTGAGTTAGACTGTCAAGGAGTAGTCACTCTCTTGAAAAGTAATAGAGAGGACAATTCTGAAGTTGGTATCATCATTAAACAGTGTCAGGCTCTTTTAGTCCCTTTTCCTAACTTTGGTGTAAGTTTTATTAGGAGATAGACAAGCGAATAGTGTAGCTCATTCTCTAGCAAGGGTGACACTTTCTTTAGCTAGTCCCCAGGTTTTCTATCATGCACTTCCTTATATTGCTTCTTTGATTATTAATGAATTACAGTAATCCTTTCTTTTCAAAAAAAAAAAATACCTACTATCAACTTAAGTCTTAAGAAATAAATTAAAGTAAACATTATTTTATATTTTTTAATTAATTTAATATTACAAAATTATGTTTTATATAATACATAAAATAAAGTATTAATCCCAAGCATCGCGCACGGGTATACAAATCTAGTTTAATATCTCTACAAAGGTTGTTGCTCTGTTTTGTTTGTGTTTGGCTTTTCCTCTCTAATATGGGTATTCTTCAAGTAGCTGTCTGATTCATTGGGTAGCAATTTGCTTAGTTTCTTTTGGTTTTTGTAGTCTATACTAGGTTTTGGACACTGTAATACTAATATTGGTCTTCATGGCAGTATTCTAATTGCAGTGTGTCTCCTTCATTTGATTCCTCTTGTATATGAGTTAGAGTATCCCTTGTATTCTTAATACACATTTTGTTTATAAAAAAAATATGTTCAGTCTCACTTTGGACTTGTTAATGCATAGTTAAAAAAATAATAAAAATAAAAAATTCACAAAACAAAAAAAATGAATTGTTTTTTATAAAAAAAATTGTCTTTTGTTAATATTAATTCGTTATTTTTTTAGATGAATTTGAAAACACTAATTTCTTCTTTTTAAAGGGATAAAATAAACATTTTGAAGGCTATTAATTTGCACTGTAAATCCTGGATAACCATTTTGGACGGATTTATGATGTGCAAAGGGGTTAAAATACTCTCAATCTAATGTTTGTGTGAAAACCATTTTTTTTTTCTTTTTAAGTTTTCCAATTTTGTCTATTTAAAATTGAATTGGTTGCGATTCCGATTTTTTTTCCTACAAAAATAAAAAACTTTTGCTTGTCGTCGCAGACCTGGTTGTGACAATTAACCATGAATGACAATCACAAATAATATTTCAAATATAGTTTATAAATAGAGTTTGATTGGTATGTATTGTTGGTGTAAAGATTTTTTTGTACGGTTAATCAATTAGAAATCATAGTATATGTGACTTTTAAGATAATTATGATAAGATTCAAAATATTTTTAATAATGTGTCAATTTCTGATAGTCTGATAGACTGATAATGTAAAAATTCTTTACACTGACAGTGCATACGAATTTAATCCTTCTTCAAAATTTAAATTAATTTATTACTAACATCTACTATTGTCTCTATTTTCCTTATAGTGAAATAGTTTGTTGTAATGGTACTTAGACGTTTTATCAACTTCATTTATAATAACATCCAAATAATTATAAATGTTTTAGTTAATTGCAATAATCAAATACTGCTGAATTCAATTTATCTTTGAATTATATACACGAAAATTAATAAAACAATATTGTACCTTACAAGTACAAATTTAATATATCTTTTTTTTTTTTTGTATCCTTATGTTTTGACTTAGTTCAAAATTTCTCTTTCCATGAACATGAAGGACTCTAAATTGGATTTCAACTAAATTGTCATTAAATAATATTGTGAGACAATTCCGCAAAGTTTTATGTATTGTCATCGATAGGAGAGTGCTAGCAAGTGCCCTTAGGACATTGTTTAAGTAATCAAAAAGGAAAATTTATATTAGAAATGATATATTTAACATTTTGAAAAGTGTTATGCTTAATTTTTCAATACAAACTTTTCTTTTGAGGATTCCTTGATCAGTATCCTTAGGACATTCGTTAGGTCAT
The DNA here is from genome assembly GCA_035048595.1 of Echinosophora koreensis. Classification (NCBI taxonomy): domain Eukaryota; kingdom Viridiplantae; phylum Streptophyta; class Magnoliopsida; order Fabales; family Fabaceae; genus Echinosophora; species Echinosophora koreensis. The sequence goes on from JAPCYP010000004.1 coordinate 8,508,851, forward strand.
CCAAGTGGTAAGGGTTTTGATACACGTACCCTGGCTAGGTGGTAATCTAGACTCTGTTTGGCAAAAATAGTTGATAAGCTAGCTGATAGCTGATAAGATAATTTTTAGTTGATAACTGATAGCTGATAGCCGAAAAGCTAGCTGACTGAATTTGAAGTGTTTTGTAAAATTAGCCGTTTGAATTAGCTTATGAATACAAAATGACATAAAAGGACATGTTTATATAATGATTATATAAATCATTTTTAAAATTTATTAATGTGAAAAATTAAAATCTTATGCACAATAATAATTCAAATAAATATAAAATAATATTTAATATATATCATTTACGTATTATGCATGATATTAATATATGAAGAACTTGTAATATATATTGAATATATGTAGTATATGCAAAACCTGCAATATATATTTAATATATGTAATATATCACTAACCTAAACACTTAGGTAATATATCATATATAAATATTTATAAATTGATTGCCATCGAGCACTTGTAACACCAATATCATAGTGCAATATTCAGATTAAAACACTCATGCTTATAAGCTATAAGCTAGTTAATTGTGCTTGCCAAACATAGCCTTACTCTTTTCAAGCATGAGTATAGCTCCAAGAAAGGGGAGGGGGATAATAACAAGAGTTTTTCTGAAATTTCTTCTCTGATTATCCATTCGTTTCTACATGGTATTTATAATGATGATGTCTTTCCTACATAAGCGAATCTATAGCCATGTGGCCTTTGATCCTTACATGATGCATAACAGAAATAACCTTCTAACAAAAAGGAGAATCTTGTGTATGGGGAAATTGCAAAATAACAGAATGCAGTGGTGGCCCTGAACATGATTTCATGGTGCAACCGTATAGGGCCCTTTTTTTAGGGAGCACCCATTTTTTTACTTAGTGTATATGTATTAATGTATATATTAAAATAAAAAAATTATATGGTTACATTTTTAACTTGAGGGTCTAATTGTTTTTTAAAATTCAGACCCAACACATGACAAGCCTTATAAGTAGAAGTAGGAATAAGTCGGCCTGTTTACAATTCATATTATATTTTAAATAAATGTATAATAAACTATATAAAAAAATATTATATTCCATCTTTATATATATATGTATAGTCGGAATCCTCTTACTCCAAGAGTAAGTTTAAGTTCGCACAAGGCACCCAAAATCTCAGGGACGATCCTGACAGAACGCATAACACATGACTAAATGACTCAGTAACAGAATCATGCCTAAATGACTCCGCAATGACTCGGTGGTGACTCAGTGAGTCTATCAGGTTTGAGCCCCTTAAGCAACTGGTCAGGGGTTCGAATCCTGACTCTTATGAATAGAAAAACCTGGTTGGGCGCGCCATTAGGTTCCCTGACGGAGATTAGTCACTGTTAACGATGGTGGATATTTCATATCTATCACATGGGCACGCAAAAAAATATGAAACAATATAATATTTGAAACTCTTTATATAATGACTATATATTAATATAACTCATTTATATATAATTAACACGAATACTAGGAACATTGTATGATAAATTAAAGGAGTCAAGAAAGGAATTGTTGTATTAAAAGATGATGTATTTAACATATCAAAATATGTAGCACTTAATTTCCTAATAAAATATTTTTGAATTGGTTCCTTAATCAGTATCCTCAAGACACTTATTAATAAGACCCTAAATTAAATATCAATAAAGGAATAACTAACTAATGCGAGCATTGGTTGAAATCAAGAAATAAAAAATGTATTAGAAAATATATTTTTTAAATTATCAATATATTAAATACACAACTTCTCAGAATGAAATTTACATTTTTATATCCTTTGTCAATGTAAAACATTAATTAGAATTTGACAATGAATTAATTTAAAATAAATTTTTGACACTAAAAAATACTATAACATATATGAAGTGATGTTTTAAAGGTCATTAAGCGTGCTTGAAAAAAAAAAAATCAATAAGTTGGATTTTGTATAACAAGTTGAAATCGGAGCGGAAGCTGATGGAAAAGTTCCAATCACCCAAAAACACACGGAGTGTGCCCACGTTACATCATCTATATTTATAAGTTTTCGTCTTTTTCTTTTTCCAGGTCCAACCTAGCGGCGAAAAAACTTCTGACTTAATTTGATATATTAATATTAATTTAGTTAATACTATATAATTCTTGGGCACAACTTGTGTCTTAAGTTTAAGCTTTATGGTAATAATTTTTTTTTTTTTATGAAAAAATATTAATTCGGTTATGACCCAGTCCTAACTCCTAACTAGGTCAATTGTCCAAAAAAAAAAACTCCTCACTAGGTCTGAGAGAGAAAAAATCATGAAGTATGACAAATAAAGGTTGACGTGACTTATATAATTAATGCTTTGGCTCGACTGTTATAGCAAGTGGACTATTACAAGTCGGATTTGAATAACAAATTAAAGAATGGTGTGAAATCATACTAAAATAAAGGCTGGACCCTTTTTGTTATTATATATTACACGTGTCGGTTTCATGTTTTTTCTTTTTTTTTTTAAATATTTTTTAAATAAAAGTTAAATTTTTTAAAAAAACAAAATTTGTGTTAAATTTTTTTTATAATTAATTTTTTTCTAATATTTTTAAATTTTGTTTTTCTGAATTTTTTTCCTAATTTGTTTAATTTTTTTAAAATGTTATTTTTATAATTAGTTTTTTTAAATTTTTTTACATATATTGTTTAATTAATTTTATTTTTCTAATTGTTTTTTAAAAAATTTCTAATTACCTTTTATCAAATATTTTTTAAATTTTTTTATTTAAATAATTTTTCCCTAATTTTTAAAATTTCTTTTACGAATTATTTTTGTTCTAATTTACTTTTTTATTTTTTTTACAGCTTTTTTTATAATTAATTTTATTTTTCCAATTTTTTAAATACATTTTTTTCTAATTATTGTTTAAATTTTTTTAATATATATATTTTTCCAATTATTTTAAATAATTCGTTTGTAATTATTTTTAATTTTCTAATTTTTTTTAAATCTATTTCTTTCCTAATTTTTTTAATTTTTTTCCTAATTTTTTTTTTCTAATTTTTTTCTGATTAAAAAAAATTAGAAAAAAAATAATTATAAAAAATTATTTAGAATAATTAAAAAATATATTTTAGAAAAAGTAATTAGAAAACAAATATTAAAAAAAATGAATTTGGAAAAAACTTATTAATTATATTTTTCTAATTTTTATAAAATATATTGTTTTTAATTATTTTTTCCTGATTATTATTATTTTTTAAATATATTTTTTCTAATTATTTTAAAAATTTTTTAATGATTACTTTTTTTTTCCTAATTATTTTTAAATATTTTTTTCTAATTACTTTTTTTTTTCCTAATTTATGTAATTTTTTTAAATATATATTTTTCTACTTTTTTTTCCTAATTTTTTTTTTGTTAAAGCTTTCTTTTTTTGCTACATCCTTACCTTTGTTTTTTTCTCTTTTAAATAATAAATCTATATCTATACTGATTAATAAGGGGAAATTCTGATTTTAGTGTAGCACAATAGTGTAAGCCACATGTCTGGTTATGGAATTTTTTTAATTTTTTTTCTAAAATTTATATATTTTTTTTTTGTATTGAAACTTTTACAAACCGGTGAAGGTACAATGTTTTGGGAGTCAAACGTGTCAATCTCTGAATTGACATAAATAGAGGCAGGGCTATTCATATTTTATAATATATTTTTTGGATACATCCTTGCCTTTTTTTTCAATTTTAAATAATAAATCTATATCTATACTAATTAATAAGGGGAATTGTTGATTTTCTAATAAAGGGACACATGTCAGCACCACACGATTTAAGATGATTAGTTGATCATTAGTAATAATCAAAGAGGAACACTTAACACATAGTGTTATATTACGTATTGTAATATTATTTTAAAATAAAAAAATATTCAATTTTTTGCACTCAAATCATAGATAAGATTGTTTCAAGGTTTTTGTTAATCACTTCTGTCTATAAATAAAAAGCCTTGGTGATGAATGAGTACTATCTTATGAGTGGGAAGGAAAGATTGAAGGCAAAGTGTGAAATACGTAAAGAAAAGGTTTGACATAATGGATTTAATTTGGGATAAAGGAAAGAAAAAGCTTAATAGATATAGAGACACAATTCAAGTTATTAATGATAACAATGCTATCAATAATAATAGTAATTGATGCACTGATGCAAAAATACTAGTAAAAAAAAAAGTAAGAATGTATTCGGTTTTTATTATCTAAAGTGAAACAAGATTTTAATATATTTTAATTAATTAAAAACATATATATCTTTATTTCTTACATTTATATTTTTAATCATTTTTTAAAAAAAATATCCTCTCATGATCGTGCACTATCAATAATAAAATAACCTACGGATTGTTTAGAAAAGAAGTCCAAAAGTCAAAACATTTATTTTTACGTATTGCTATCAGGAAAGTTCCAAACAATTGTTGCTGTGGGTGCAGGCTGCAGTTTCCTTTCATCAAAGGGTCCCACCTGCCGCTATCAAATTTTTGTGAATAAAATATTGGATCTAACTCATCAGTATCTTACTATCTTATTACTCCCTCTGATCCTATATATAAGAGGCAAAATCCTAAAACACACAGATCAAGAAAATGCATTGAAATAAGCTATTTGTAATTAATATTCATATAAATTTACAAATTTAACCCTTCAATAATTAATGAACAAACTTACTTGTATTGAAAGTTGCACTGTCTCGTAAATATAAACTCTATTATAAATAAGGGTAAAATTGGAAATGAACATTTAATATTTGTCAAAATACATGCATGTCTCTTATATTTTGGACCAAAAAAAAGTAGTCATTTACCTCTTATAATAAGGACCAGAGGGAGTATTACACAAGAAGAAAGTCTTTACAAGAAAACTAAATATAATATTTTTCAAATAATAATCAGTATCATACTAGTTAACATTCTACTAAAATGTTCATGGATAGGATATCATCATAGAAATTTATTATTGAAAATTTTAGTAGCTTTTTAAATTGCATAGGAAATCCAACCCTGCCGCTATCAAACTTCTGACTTAGCCGGAGTAAATAAATTATTACGATCCGCACTTTCCTTGAGAACCACAACGAATTAGTGTTTCTCAGAATGGATTTTTTGTGAATAAAATATTATATTTCGCTAACTAGTATCTATCTCATGGCACTGGTTGGAATCCAAAAGAACGAAGTCCTTATAAGAAAACTAATTATAATATTTTTTTTAAATAATAAATATATTATTTTCTCATAAAAAAATAATTTTCTGGATTCTTTAATCAAATACCCTACTAATTAATATTTTGCTAAAATATTTCATAAATCAAATATCATCATAGAAATTTATTATTGAAAATCATATTTTTTTTAAAAAAATTAATATATTAAATATATTATTTCTTAATAAATGGTTTGTACTTTTTTATTTGTTAGCCAGTATTGTCAAGGACCGGATAACTTTAATTTCACCAATAGAATTAATACTATTAATTAATAATTAATTTAGGTTTGATCCTCGCCATGTTTAATTATTATTAAACTTATTATATAACAAGTCAGCGTACGGGTATATGACTTTATATTATATATATATAGCATGTCACCTTACCATAGTTTCTCAACAAAGAGGACTCCAAGTCTCATAGTGACGGAAACTGAAACGTTATTATTGATCGATCTAAATGGGTTCTTCTGTGCTTCCTGCGTCTTTCTATGGAGCTTCTTCCATTACGACAGGTTTATCTATCTGCTTTTACTTCACAACTCTCCAATTTGTTTCTGCTTCTTGAATTCGTTTCCTTTTCTCAGCTTCCGGCATGTATATCTGCATGCTTTTACATCCGCTTTTCAATTATAAGCCAAATGAACATGAAAATGAGTATAAGGGTATTCCAATTTCCAGCCCTTAGAAAGGAACTAAATGATAAAAAATTCTTAAACCCTGATAAAAGAAGTCTTTTAATCTATATACATAAGCATCTAACTAGAATGCAATCTATATATTATTATTCAATCATATACGGTTATATATTGAAATTATTTAATGATTTTTTTATCAAAAAAATATTTTATGATTTTCATAATAATTATCTCAAAAATCATTATATATATATATAATAATATATGATTGATTGATGATGATAGTATAAAAAATCTTAACTTAATGATATTTTAAAATTAGACTCATTTTTTATAATAAAAAATAATTTTATTCAAAAAAACAAGAGAAGCAAACCTTATGTACAAGGTGTACCAAGGAAAGCTACAAGAGTAAGGTTTACATGACAACAAACTATTCCCGCAAATGTTCGCAAGGGAATAAAAGTTTTTCATATTTGGTACAAGTTTCAAAATTTTATTCTCAGGCATAAAATATTCCCGAGAATAAAATTAGTAAATGATAGTTATAAATTTGGAAAAACTATATTCCCATTTGTGAAGATGGGAAAACTCTATTCCTGTAAATGTGATTCCCGATAATGTAGTTTGTCTAAGAATAAAATATTCCTAATACTAAACACCACCTAAAGCCAAAGTCCAAATCAACCGCCCCAACAAAAAGAAAGCATATACGTAGCCAAAGTAAGGTTTACGAAATTCTCTCCATGTTTTTATTGCTGTGGGAAGATTGAGATGAAAATATGCAAAACAATATTTTACCATTGAACCATTTTTTTTATAAAAAAAACATTGAGCCTTTTTTTTTTTAAAAAAAAAAGGTTTATAAATTATTTTAATTCCAACTAAGCATATCTGTAGTTTTTTTTTAATTTATATTCCATGTAATATATCTGAAATTCCCTAGTATTAGCTAAAATTTCATAATATTTACTTTGTAGGAGGAAGTTGCTGGAGGAGTAAGCAATACGCCAAGAATCATTATGCAAGTATGTCCCAAATTTTCCTGTTCCTCTTTCACTTTTGTTTTTTTTTTGGTCATGATAATAACTACACGACAATCTCAATCTTGAATGATGTTTTTTTTTACATGTGTCTATAATACACATCATCTCATATTTTGTAATAGTATTATATATATATATATATATATATATACATAAATGGGTCTTCCAACGTATATTTTATTCTAAATGAAGAAATAACTTTATTTTTTTCAATTTCGAAGGTCAACGCTACTAACATTAAATTAAATTTTTTGAATTCTAGGTTCCTATGTAACAACTTTATGTCACAAAACTGGGAAAAACAACAAAGAATATCGTTACATGATGTCTTCACAACACAATTTGAGGCATCATTACAGGGTTATGGAGGGAGGATCTACATGTCAAGAAAATGAGAAAAAATATATTGTGAAAGCAACCTCTGAACAATCATTTGAATATGAACCCCATGCTCAACATTCAAAAAGCATTTGGGACTCTATAAAAAATGCCTTCGATGCTTTCTATAGGTTTAGCAGGCCATACGCAGCAATTCAAGAAGTAAGTAGAAGCTTTTCTTGAATAATTCATTTGTATGAACCTTTATTTTTAAACAAATCTTTTAAAAGGGCTTATTTTGTTTGTGTAGGCATTGGGGGCAACTTCTATTTCTTTCCTTGCGGTGGAGAAATTGTCAGATCTATCTGTAGTATTTTTTATTGGATTGTTGAAGGTTCAGTAAAAGAGACACTTGCCTATAGTGATGTTTCCATTTAATATCCTTTGACTATATAAAATGCCTAACTTCTATATTAGAAATTGTCTATTGCACTTTGTTCAATATTGTAGCATGTGATATTCACACTACTCCGTAATGTTTTCTTTGCGTGTTTAATTTTCAAACCAATAAAAACTTCTCCGATCTACACTATCATTTAATATTGTGTTGACAACTATTAATGAGTTTATCTATATCAATAATTGAATAAGATGTCAAACTTATTAAACAATATAACAATACATTATTAAATGTAAGTGTAAATCTATTTTACACTAATTATATACTTCCTCCGTCCACAATATAAAAAACAAAACCCTAAAGAGTACATACCAAGTAAATGTATTTGAATGAGTAAATTGTAATTAACACTCATATAAATTTCCAAAAACACTCCTTCTAATTTTAATTAATATTCTGATGGCCTATAATAAATAACAATAATTGATAAGGGTAATATTGGAAATTAACATTTAATATGTGTGAAAATTGATGCATGTTTCTTATATTTTGTAAAGAAAAAAAAAGGACCCATTTGGCATTTGTTTCTTATATTATGGAATGAAGGGAGAATATCAGTGCCCTAAGGACATTGATTAAGGATCTAAAAAAAGAAATTTATCATTAGGACTTGGTGCATTTTCTATTTTGAAAAGTGATAAACTTAATTTTCCAATGAGTTTTTTCTTTTTTGGGTTTTCTTAACCAATGCCCTTAAGACACTTGTTAGCATGACCCTAAATTAAGTATCATCTTAGTTTTGTTATACGGTGTGCCAAAAAAAAAAAAAATCATTTCCCCTTCAAAATGCATAATTGCTATTTTATAGTGTATTTTCCCATTTAAAATGTTTAGTCCTATTTTATGTAACATTTCTTTTTATACTTTTGAGTTTTCTATTTCAGGTTGTGGTAGCTTCCTTCTTTATGAATATTTTTCATTGTGGCTTCAATCAATTGTGTGATATTGAAATAGACAAGGTATGGAATTATTCATAAAACTAAACATTCCTTGGTGATACACATGTTTTTAATTATCTATTGTCTTGACTTTTGGACTTCTAGATTTTCTAAACAATCCGTAGGTTATTTTATTATTGATATGTGCCTCATATATGTTTTGATTTTGGCCACCAATTAACTTTTCGGTTTAATACATAAGTTTATCAAGCATCCTCATAAATTATTGCAGAGGGTGATTGAGAAAACATCAAACGTTTTATACCTTGCACACTTTGCCGATTGGTTATTTTATTATTGATATATGCCTAATACATGTTTTGATTTTGGCCACCAAACTCTGGTTTAGTACATAAATTTATCAAGCAGCATGTGATTGAGAAAATATCAAACTTTTATAAAGGTATAAAAGTTTGATATTTTCTCAATCACGCGCTACAATAATTTATGAGGATGCTTGATAAATTTATGTACTAAACCAGAGTTTGGTGGCCAAAGTCAAAACATGTATAAAGGTATAAAAGTTTGATATTTTCACAAGCACACGCTACAATAATTTACGAGGATGCTTGATAAATTTATGTACTAAACCAGAGTTTGTTGGCCAAAATCAAAACATGTATTAAAACATGTATTATAGCTTACACACTTTACCGATGGGTTATTTTATTATTGATATATGCCTAATACATGTTTTGGTTTTGGCCACCAAACTCGAGTTTAGCACATAAATTTATCAAGCATCCTCATAAATTATTGTAGCGTGTGATTAAGAAAACATCAAACATCTTATGCCTTGCACGATTTACTGATGAGTTATTTTATTATTGATATGTGCTTCATACATGTTTTATTGCAGATAAACAAACCATATCTTCCATTGGCATCCGGAGAGTTGTCATTGAGAAATAGTGTCATTATCGTTGCATCATCTTTAATGCTGGTACTACATTTAATTATCTTTTTAGGCAACTTGAGTACATATATATCTCCTGCTTGATTTTTCTTCTGTCATTAATATAAATTTTGTTTCGATCAGTTTTAAGGAACCAATTACCTCGGCCATTAGTAATTTACTTGGTGTCAATTTGGACATATAAATAATTTTTTTTATTTTTTTATTTTATTCTCTTAATATCAACAGTAGAGCTTATTTGGGAAATTTCTCCAAATCTCTCTCTCTTTTAAAAAAAAAACAAATTGTTCCGGATTTAATCCGACATATATATATTTCTCAAATCTAATTAATGTATAAATTTTATGAAAAGTCAGATCTTGGAGAAGCTTTGAAAAAAGTTGTATGATTATTTTGATGTTGAATAAATTTTTTGTCATTTTATCCTAGAAAAACTAACTAGATATCAATTTTTTTTTTAAATCTAAGATATTTTTGGTGTTTCTAAAGGTTATCAAAATTCCACGCTATATTCTATCTCTTCTCTAGAATTTAAATAACGTTATTATCCGTTCAAAGCTTAGGATGGAGTATTTATGTCATTACCTGGCTGTACATGCCTCTAATTATCCTGGAAAATAAACTAATGCAACAAGGTCAGTCTGCTGAGTATTTATGACAGAGTATGATGTTAATCGCTTTTTATTGTGTGTTTTTTTCCAGTGACATCCTTGAAGATGAGCTTTATTTCATTTTAATTTATTTTTATTTTTGCTGAAACAAGGTGGAATGAGGCTTATCACATTATTCTCTTTTACAGTGTTTTGGGCTTGCGTGGATAGAAGGTTCATGGCCATTGTTTTGGGGCTTTTTCATCTGTGCTATGCTTACGGCTGTTTATTCAATGAATGTGAGTTCGTCTGATGGTATTAGACTTCCTTTTTAATACATTACACATAAATTTTTTTTTACACTATCATATATGTAAAATAATAATAATAATAATAATAATAATAATAATAATAATAATAATAATGTATAATTGATTGTTAGTGTAAGAAACGTATATATGCATAATACATCATAGTTAAGAAAAATCTTTATACCAACAATGCATATACCTCAAATTCCAATTAAAATACTTTATAAATTATTTTTAGTTAATAATCAAGGTTTTAACATGTTAATTTAAAATGATTTATACATGGACTAAACATATCCATAATTTTAGAAGAGTTTTGATAAAATCATAAAAAAGGGTTATTGAAATATAATTAAGATATTCACAAAAAGAGAAAGAAAAATAATATTTTCCATTTATTTTTAATATATTTGCACAACATATCCTTGAGAAGAACCAATAATGACATTGTTAATTATTATAATTTCTTGAGAAAAATAAGAGTATATATTATTAAATACTAAATATTAAAATATAACACTTCATATTAGTCATCAAAGTTTTAAGATGTTAATTTATAATGATTTATATTTGATCGAGTGTATCTACAATCTTAAAGGAGCTTAGTTAAAAAATTAAAAAAATGGATTTGGAGTTTTTTTTTTTTTTTTTGCTTTCTCAATCGCAAAATCATTTTATTTTGGAGTTTATTCAAACCAATAACATCAGCAGCAGAAATCATTGAAACAAGGACTACTTTAACAGAGAACCAATAACACATTAACTGGAACACCACACCCAAATCACAAACTCCAACATGACTCCAGTTGTAGGTATTTGACCTTTCTACTAAGATGATTCACGACACCTCAACCCAGATTCACACCGAGCAAGCTTAATAATATTAGATTCTATTCTAAAATTAATTGATATTGAGTAGATTATCCAACAAGTATATAAATTGTACCCCAGAATTTGAGGTAAACGGTATGGAACTTCCAACAAACAACACTAACAGTCTAACACAGTAACCCACCAGAAGGCTAACAGCAACAGAACAGCATTCCCTTCTCTTTACTCTTTCACCTTACAAATACAAATTCCATCTAAAGAAGGTCTTTTTTTTTAATCATGTTTATTATAACGTGAAATTCGGTTTTTAGAAATATCAATTAATTAAAAAAGTAACATATTAAAAAAAAATTAATAAATCAATTGATGTGATATTTGATATTGATGTTCTTCTGATAAAAAATTAATTTAGTTTTACTGGGTTTATATGGACCACTTGTCGAATTAATCCAGATGTGCTATCTCAATCCTTGCCGAACACTGAACACATATAATATATGGATATTAGAACACTAGTACAAACTTTTTAAATGTCTCATGTTTGGAAAATTTGATAGTAACTACATTGTTGACAGTTTTCATGTATAACATCATTGTCTCTGGAAATTTTCAGTTGCCCTTATTGAGATGGAAGAAATCTTCGATACTTGCAGCGATAAACATTTTTGTTAATGCGGGAGTAGCAAGACCGCTTGGATATTTTCTTCACATGCAGGTTTTGTCATACCCAGTTGTGCTCTTTATAAAGACATATTGTTGTGGAAGTGCATGCTTTAGCTTTTTCACACACAGCAGTGACAAATATCTTAATTTATCCCATTTTTTTAGGTTGACATAGTTGAGTTCAAGATAATTATTTTGTCGGAAGTCTATATTCACTAATTAACCTGTTTACAAATTATAGAACGAGTCAAAAGGGGAAAATAAAAATAAAAATAAACAACCCGTCAAGAGTACATATGGGACATATTTGCTCAAAAGATGCGTTGAAGAGGATTTACAATCCATCCATTCAAAACTTACATTGAAATATTTATAGTGGATTTGATCCCTTCTTATCTTAGGCAGAGCCATGTTAAATTTATTTCAGATTCATATAATGCCCCTAGTTACCATTATTTATGCAAGTGTACATGTAAAATGAATAGGGTATTCCCCAACTTATAGTAGTATTTTGTGTTGGTGAGATGCATGATGTTCGATAAATATGCCTTGATTTCCTTTCTTGCAAATCTATCTTCCAAGAAAGCCTGATGTTTTCTAGTTGCTAATACATGTCAAAATGTCCAGACCTGTGTATTCAAGAGGCCAACAAGCTTTCCAAGACCACTGATCTTTTGCTTGGCAATCTTGAGCCTTTTCTTTGTAGTTATCGCATTGTTCAAGGTAAAAACTTCTAATTCCTCAAAACAAGTGTTTGTTTTTCGACAACATGCTTCTGGTCAGATATGTGTGCCTAATGTAAAATATTTTCATGGATTTTATATAGGATATACCTGACACTGAAGGAGATAAGAAATTTGGCATCCGATCTTTGTCAACACTTTTGGGTCAAAAGAAGGTATAATCCTTCATTTCATATCTCAGTAGTTATACTCTCGTGTATCCATAATTATACCTAATTAATATTTGTCAGGTATTTTGGATTTGTATTTCACTTCTTCAAATGGCTTATGGAGTCACCATTTTGGCGGGAGCAACATCTCCTTTTCTTTGGAGCAAAATTTCCACGGTAATGTACTATTAACTTGTGTATATTACAATTATGTATGTGCACTATCCTTCTTCCTCTTAAGAAGTCTTTTTTTTTTTTGTGTCGACGAATCAATAAGAGTCGATTTTAATTAACACAATTTGTAAAATAGCAAGTTCCCAATAAGAGTTGTGGTTGGTAATTTGGTATTAGCAAATTTGGCAATTAATATTGTTTGTTTTTAGCTTATGTCTTATGAAGTTATGAACTAGAGTACTGTTACATTGCTAACTAATGCTTACTCCAATTTTGTTTAATGTTATCGGTTTGTAATATAGAAGATGTTTGTACTAAAATAAGAAAATGTCTTCCAATAAATAAAAGCAATATTTCTGATACATAAGACTATTGTGACTTTATGTATGCTCTTGATATTAGTGTCAAAGGTAAATTGACTATTTCAAGTAGGGGATATTTCAGGAGAAATCTCATGATGCTTCATAAATGTTCAAATTGCCACTTCTATAATTTTGCAAATTGATATCAAGTGAAGAGGACTACTACTCTCTAACAGTCTAACACTCTTTTACTAACACACTCCTTTCTATTGGTTAAAATTCAAATGTGTCTTACCAGTCCTACTTGAATTCTATAGGACCCCGGAAATTTCACCTAATAGGAGAGAGTGTGTTGAAAAGTGAGTGTTAGAGAGTGTGTTGCTAGCATTTATCTCAAATGAATGCCACCTTATTTGATCGTTTATGCAAAGTTTGAAATATATTCTCACATTCAATGTTGTTAGGTTGTGGGACATGCCATTCTTGCTTCAGTCCTCGGGTATCAGGCCAAATCTGTAGATCTGAAGAGTACTGATGCCTTACAATCCTTTTATATGTTTATCTGGAAGGTAATCACCAACTTTATAAACTATTTATCATTTGAAGATTTGATTGTCAAGGTTAATATATATACATTTTGGTTAATAGTGATAGTGAACATTATACAATAGAATGATTATTCAAAAGAAATAGCTATTTGATTACTTTTCCATTGTGTTGAGAAATAATATTTCTATACTTCTAATGACTTCCAATGGAAAACATTGGAGTACATTAGCTACAAATAATGAAATTTATTTTGAAAAAAAAAACATTTATATGTAATATAGCTACATCATGATCTAAACATGCTATTCTTCTCATAAGCGTGTTCATAGTTTTATTCATTGCAATATAGTTGAAAGGGACGAACTTACAGCAACCTCCACTTCTTTGAGCTCATTGCAATTGGTGTCTAGCCTCTAGTGGTTGAAGTATAGAGATCATGATACTTAAATGGCCAAAGAAGAAACAGGGAGGCTATGGTGCCCTCCTAAGAATGAACCTGCTCCTGTTCAAGACAATTAGTCTCTTTTATAAAATTTTAAGAGCTATAACCTAAAAGAAATTTTGAAATTCATGGACTTGATTAAATTTAGGGTCTTGCTAAGGGTACTCGTTAAAAAAATAAATTATGATAATTTTTTTTATCGAAAGTCTAAGTACACCAAATTAATTTTTTTTATTAAGTACATCATTTTTTGATATGTCAATTGCACAATTTTTCAATAAAAGCATGCCTCTTTTGACTCCTTAATTTAGTATTTGCCTGAAATTAAAATTTGGCTTGGGTTGAAAGTGAAAATCTCAGTTTTAGCTATGTTTTTTGCAATTGGTATAATCACCCTGGACTCTGTTTGGATTTTCATTTACAATTAGCGGAAGGTGCTAACATCTTTAGTATCATTATGTGTTCAGGGAGTGCTGTATTTGAAGTTACATCTTCTTTTGGGAAGATGTGATGAGGACTTTCATTTGCTTTGAATATGGGCTTGAATATTCTTTACACTCATTATTTTGAATTGAAAAAATTGTTAATAAAAAAAGAAAATTATCATGTTAGTAAGTTTTTGCTCTTAGTATTTTGATAATTAAAAGTAGTATAGATATAATTTTATAAATCAACATTGTACTAGGCTGGGCTAGCGCTAGGCATACTTGGATAAGAATGGTCGAAGTTTATCTTCTTGCCATTGACATTTTTCTTGTTGCAGCTTCTTACGGCAGAGTTCTTCCTCATACCTCTGTTCAGATAAGGATGCACAATTGCATTGCTGACTTACAAAGCGGTGTGTTACCTTTGTCACATGATAGCCTTATTTGTGTACTATTTTTAGCTTAAAAGTAGTGTTATACAGTACAAAGCATTTTTCATAGTAAAATTTTACAAATTGATGTGGCAGTACATTATTTCATTCTGTTAAGTATCAAAATTAGAAGTTTTTTTTTTTATAAGCTAAAGATGTATTGAATAAATGCTACAGGGGGAACCTTAACCTACTACTGTATACGAATTTTGTCTCGTATTGAGGATAAACATTAATAAAAATTTATTTAAGCAGTGATTGAGTTTGGATTTATTACTTTTTGTCATTGGTTTGGTGTACTCGATGCTTTCTAAGGTTTTGATATGGTTGAAAAATTATTGAGTAAAGTGCCAGTGCGTATTTACTAATTATTAAAAACATAATCAAATATTCTCACGAAAAAAATATAATCAAATATCATGTGTCACGACCGTCCCGTTCGGGCGCCATAAAAAAAATAGAGGAGTCGCCACCAAAATTTTTATTTGGGAAAATCATAGAAAACCCTATTATTTTAGGAAAACTTGTCTTAAAAAAAAGACAGATTTGAGTTCGGGAGTCGATTGTGAGTAGGGAATGTGCTAACACCCTACACCGCCCGTTTAAAAAAAGGTATGTTGACCTTTATAGGGAGTCATCACCACCCTTTGATTCGGGAGAACGTAACTGGCCATGGACTAACCGCCCGACCTGTGATTAAGGAAATAAAGTTGCGCCCTTGCTAATAGCTATAACTTTTAGCCTAGTGGTAAGCACTTGATCCTTCAATAAAAAGGTACCCCAAGTTAATTATGCAAAAAAATTTAATAAATTTTTAAATATTTATTGGTTTAAATAAGTTTTTGGTCCCTACAAAGTTCATCAAATTTGGTTTTGGTCCCTGTGAAATTTTTTCTTAGGTTTTTGTCCCTGTAATCTCACAAATTTTGCAAATAGTCCCTACCATCATCTTTTTCTGTTATCTAGTACTCATGGGTATCGAGGTAATTTTATTTTACTATCCGACTTGCTGTAAAATTTGGCCATAAAATAGAAACAAAATCATATATTAGGGACATAAGGTTAAAATTGCTAAATTCTTTCATTTTGTATGATATCTAGTACTCAAGAGATACCGAGGTAATTTCTCGTTCTTGTCCGACTTGCTCCAAAATTTGGTTAGAACGTAGAAATAAAATCATACATTAGGGCCATAGGGTTAAAATTGACAAAATTATTCATCTAGTATGATTTCTAGTACTCAGGGGTAACAATAGGGACTATTTACAAAATTTTCGAAAATACAGGGACGAAATCCTAAGAATTTTTTTTACAAGGACTAAAACCAAAATTGGTGAACTTTGCAGGGACTAAAAGCTTATTTAAACCATATTTATTCTACCCAAAAAATTTATTGTTTACAAGAAAGGATTATTTTTATTTTTGATATTTTGTATTTCTTTATCGGTTTTGCATTTTAAAATTTATTGTTGATAAAACCTAAATAAAATTGAACATGACACATAAGTCACGGGGCATACTCAAATCTAAGAGATTGAACATGACAACCGAGTCTATAGGACATCCCTAAATAACACAAGTTTAAATGTTTTAATTAGTTATTCAAAAATAAAAGGAGATCCTAAAATAAGGAAAAATTTAATTCTGTCTTGACAGAATGATTGATGTATCTACGTATTCTTGGGTGCGATTGGAAGCTCAAAACCTCGTAGTTCTTTTTAAAAAATATTGATTAGTTTGTTGATTTTTTTGTTTTTGGGAAAAACGCTTTTTTATCTTTTATTCATTTATTTATTTTTTGAAAGGTTTTTTTATTTAAGACAAGGAACTTAAATTGATTTTTTAAAAAAACAAAAAAAAGGCTATCATCTTTTTTTATTTTTTAAAAAATTTTGAAATTTGCATTGAGAAATTTATTTTTTTTGTAGCCTTTAAGGTAAAAGGAAAATTTTTTATGCTACCTCCTCATTAAACCCAACCCAAGACAGATTTGGCCCAAATCAAGTAAGACCCAAATTTTTTACATAAAAAAAATCCTAAGCCCAAATCATGAAGCCTTTATAAAAACAAACAAATAAATTCGGTCCTGGCAGGAAAGCCCAGAAAATTTCATTTATGTTTCCTTTTCTCTGATCTAGGCGTGAACTACTTTCTAAACTTTGAAAATCAACTAAAAATGGAAATCGATTGTTTGAGCTTTGTGGGGAAGTGTTTTGACAATTGCATTATATCCTTGAGCAGCCCCCATCTGAATATCTTTCTTGTTATGTTCAAAAGTGACTTGGGTCTATGCTGGAAATGAAAACCGAAGAATAATGACCAATTTTGAAGCAGTAGGGGGACATTGTACGGTGGAGAGAGATGAGGGATACAAGGCACAAAACCTTTTTTTATTTTTATTTTTATTTTAAAAGAAATCAGATTTTAATATTTATATTTTTGTATAAATTAGCTATTGGGCTTACTAAAAACTTAGTTGTTGGGCCAAGATGAAGTGGGTCAGATGGTGAAAAAATATTTTTTTTATTTTTTATTTTTTATTTTTTCACTTTTCTTCTTTTTTTTACATTTTATTTTTTAATTAGATTTTAATTAATTAAAAATAAATAAAATGAAAGAGAGCATCTAGACAAAATTGGGTATCACATCATTTATATTTTTATATTTTTAATTATGAGTTTAATTTTTAATATATTATCATGGTAAAGATGTCAATCAATCAAATACAAAAGTTAAAATTTTGTAATGATATAACAATTCATAATTGATTGACAATGTAAAAAAATATTTACATTGTTGATACATTCTAATTAAATCCTTGAATTACTTGTTAGATTTTTAGAGAATTTAGATTTGAGATTTATTACAGAACCATATTTTTCAAGATAACATTAAATACGACTTTGTACATATGTTAGTTTTATAAAAGGATAAACGTTTAAATAAGTTTTTGGTCCCTATAAATATGGGGAGATTTGATTTTAGTCCCTTCAAAATTTTTTTTCTTAGGATTTGGTCCCTTAACGTTTTAAAATTTTGAAAATGATCCCTGCCGTAAAGTCAACTCTACTAAGTGATGATGTGGCAAACGGACTGCCACGTCATCAATGTCACATGTACCAGAATAATATTATTTAATTTCATGTTGGATTTTTAATTATTTAAATAATCTTAATTAGTTAAATAAATTTTTAATATCATGAAATAATTATAATTATTTAAAGTTAACTAATTTAAAAATAATAATTAATTAATAAATTTTTTAATTAGTCAATTTTTAATAATTATATTTTAAAATAACTATTCTATTTCAATAGCTATAATTTTTAAATAGTTAAATTATCATAATAATTGATGATTATTTGTTAGTGTAAATTTTTAATACAATTTTTTTTAATGTCTCCTGTTATATTATTTGCTACTTATTATTAGGGTAATTTTTTTTATTGCTTATTATTTTAAATTTAAATAAATACATTAAATTATTTTATCATTAATGTCATTGTTACCCCTCATACTTATAGTTTAAATTTTTGTAGTAGTGTTCCTTTCAAATTGTTGGAAAATTCGTTTAATTTCTACAAGGTAAATTTTTTATGACTACTGTAATAATTGATGATTATTTGTTGGTATAAATTGTTAAAGGTATTTTTTTTAATGATTATTTTATGGCGCTGCAAGGCAGTTGCAAGTTCTGTCTTTTTTTTTTTATATTAGGTAGGAGCCAGTCTGACTGGCGCCTTTGAAAGCACTAGTCTGGCTGGTGCCTTTGACCCGTCAGACACAAAAAAAAAAAAAAATTTCCACGTATCCAAAAGGACCCCCCATTGATAAATTGTATCAGAACAACCCTAAACTGGTAAATAATCTCTAAAAGGAACCCATTTTGATAAAAAGCCTCACTATCTTACCATCTTATTACACAAGAAGAAAGTCTTTATAAGAAAACTAAATATAATATTTTTCAAATAATAATCAGTACTCCCTCCGATCAATATTATAAGCAAAAAACCCTAAATTTTTTGGTTTAAAATATAAGCAAATTTTTTGTACTTCTATCCAATTTAATGTTATTATTCCCAAAATACCCCCCATTTAATATAAATTATGTTTTCCAATACTCCTTAAAATTATTCCCAATTTAATGCTGAATATAAAGGGTCATCTTCCAATTTAATGCTGACATTATTTTCCAATACTCCTTGATATATAAAAGGTCATCTTCCCTATCATCCTTATTGAAAGTGAGATCTATTTAATGTAGATGTATTTTAACGGTGAAAATTGAAATTTTAGATGAAGGGTAATTTAGATAATAAGCCTAATTTTTTAACAAAATTAAATGATATTTATTAACTTCCTTAATATGTATATTTTATTTAATTTTTGCTTATAATAATGACAGGAGGGTGTATCATATTAGCTAACATTATAATGTTCATGGATAGAATATCATCATAGAAATTTATTATTGAAAATTTTAGCTTTTTAAATTGTATAGGAAATCCAACCCTGCCGCTATCAAACTTCTGACTTAGCCGGAGCAAATAAATTATTACGATCCGCACTTTCCACGAGAACCACGACCAATAAGTGTTTTCGCTAACTAATACTCCCTCCGATCTTTATTATAAGAGGCAGGTGATTACTTTTTTTTGGTCCAAAATATAAGAGACATGCATGTATTTTGACAAATATTAAATGCTCATTTCCAATTTTACCCTTATTTATAATAAGGTTTATATTTACGAGATAGTGTAACTTTCAATACAAGTAGGTTTGTTCATTAATTATTGAAGGGTTAAATTTGTAAATTTATATGAATACTAATTACAAATAGCTTATTTCAATGCATTTCCTTAGTCTGTGTGTTTTAGGGTTTTAACTTTTATATATAGGACCAGAGGGAGTATTTATCTCATGGAACAGTTGGAATCCAAAAGAATGCAGTCCTTATAAGAAAATTAATTATAATATTTTTTTAAATAATAAATATATCATTTTTTCATAAAAAAATAATTTTTTGGATTCTTTAATCAATACTCTACTAATTAATATTTTGCTACAATATTTCATAAATCAAATATCATCATAAAAAATTTATTATTGAAAATCATGTTTTTTTTAAAAAAATTTTAATGTATTAAATATATTATTTCTCAATAAATGGTTTGTATTTTTTTATTTGTTAGTAACCAGTATTGTCAAAGGGCCGGATAACTTTAATTTCGCCAATAGAATTAATACTAATAATTAATTTAGGTTATATCCTCGACAATGTTTAATTATTATTAAACTTATTATATAACAAGTCAGCGTACGGGCACATGACTTTATTATATATATAGCATGTCAGCTTACCATAGTGACGGAAACTGAAACGTTATTATTGATCGATCTAAATGGGTTCTTCTGTGCTTCCTGCGTCTTTCTATGGAGCTTCTTCCATTACGACAGGTTTATCTATCTGCTTTTACTTCACAACTCTCCAATTTGTTTCTGCTTCTTGAATTCGTTTCCTTTTCTCAGCTTCCGGCATGTATATCTGCATGCTTTTACATCCGCTTTTCAATTATAAGCCAAATGAACATGAAAATGAGTATAAGGGTATTCCAATTTCCAGCCCTTAGAAAGGAACTAAATGATAAAAAATTCTTAAACCCTGATAAAAGAAGTCTTTTAATCTATATACATAAGCATCTAACTAGAATGCAATCTATATATTATTATTCAATCATATACGGTTATATATTGAAATTATTTAATGATTTTTTTATCAAAAAAATATTTTATGATTTTCATAATAATTATCTCAAAAATCATTATATATATATATATATATATATATATATATATATATTAATATATGATTGATTGATGATGATAGTATAAAAAATCTTAACTTAATGATATTTTAAAATTAGACTCATTTTTTATAATAAAAAATAATTTTATTCAAAAAAACAAGAGAAGCAAGACCTTATGTACAAGGTGTACCAAGGGAAGCTACAAGAGTAAGGTTTACATGACAACAAACTAAGCCAAAGTCAAAATCAACCGCCCCAACAAAAAGAAAGCATATCTGTAGCCAAAGTAAGGTTTACGAAATTCTCTCCATGCTTTTATTGTTGTGGGAAGATTGAGATGAAAATATGGAAAACAATATTTTACCATTGAACCATTTTTTTTATAATAAAAACATTGAGCCTTTTAAAAAAAAAAAAAAAGTTTACAAATTATTTTATTAATTCCAACTAAGCATATCTGTAGTTTTTTTTAAAATTTATATTCCATGTAATATATCTGAAATTCCCTAGTATTAGCAAAAATTTCATAATATTTACTCTGTAGGAGGAAGTTGCTGGAGGAGTAGGCAATACGCCAAGATTCATTATGCAAGTATGTCCCAAATAACTACACGACAATCTCAATCTTGAATGATGTATTTTTTTTTTACATGTGTCTATAATATACACATCATCTCATATTTTGTAATAGTATTATATATATATACATAAATGGGTCTTCCAACGTATATTTTATTCTAAATGAAGAAATAACTTCTTTTTTTTTTTCAATTTTGAAGGTCAACGCTACTAACATTAAATTAATTTTTTTGAATTCTAGGTTCCTATGTAACAACTTTATGTCACAAAACTGGGAAAAACAACAAAGAATATCGTTACATGATGTCTTCACAACACAATTTGAGGCATCATTACAGGGTTATGGAGGGAGGATCTACATGTCAAGAAAATGAGAAAAAATATATTGTGAAAGCAACCTCTGAACAATCATTTGAATATGAACCCCATGCTCAACATTCAAAAAGCATTTGGGACTCTATAAAAAATGCCTTCGATGCTTTCTATAGGTTTAGCAGGCCATACGCAGCAATTGAAGCAGTAAGTAGAAGCTTTTCTTGAATAATTCATTTGAAAGAACCTTTATTTTTAAACAAATCTTTTACAAGGGCTTATTTTGTTTGTGTAGGCATTGGGAGCAACTTCTATTTCTTTCCTTGCGGTGGAGAAATTGTCTGATCTATCTGTAGTATTTTTTATTGGATTGTTGCAGGTCAGGTTTTAAATATATGTTGGTTGCTTGAAAATTCAGTAAAAGAGACACTTGCCTATAGTGATGTTTCCATTTAATATCCTTCGACTTTGACTATATAAAATGCCTAACTTCTATATTCGAAATTGTCTGTTGCACTTTGTTCGATATTGTAGCATGTGATATTCACACTATTCAATAATGTTTTCTTTGCGTGTTTAATTTTCAAACCAATAAAAACTTCTTCGATCTACACTATCATTTAATATTGTGTTGACAACTATTAATGAGTTTATCTATATCAATAATTGAATAAGATGTCAAACTATGTAATATATTAATAACAATAACAATACATTATTAAATGTAAGTGTAAATCTATTTTACACTAATTATATACTCCCTCCGGTCCACAATATAAGAAACAAAACCTTAAAACACACGTACCAAGGAAATGTATTGGAATGAGTAAATTATAATTAATACTCATATAAATTTTCAAAAACACTCCTTCTAAATTTAATTAATATTCTGGTGGCCTATAATTAATGACAATAATTGATAAGGGTAATATTGGAAATTAACATTTAATATATGTGAAAATTGATGCATGTTACTTATATTTTGTAAAAAAATAAAATGACTGATTTGTTTCTTATATTATGGACCGGAGGGAGTATAAATGAAGGGAGAATATCAGTGCCCTAAGGGCATTGAGTAAGGATTTAAAAAAAGAAATTTATCATTGAGACTTGAAGCATTTTATATTTTGAAGAGTGATAAACTTAATTTTCCAATGAGTTTTTGTTTTTTGGGGTTTTCTTAACCAATGTCATTAGGACACTTGTTAGCATGGCCTTAAATTAAGTATCATCTTAGTTTTGTTATATGGTGTGCCCAAAAAAAAAATCATTTCCCTTTCAAAATGCATAATTGCTATTTTATAGTGTATTTTCCCATTTAAAATGTTTAGTCCTATTTTATGTAACATTTCTTTTTATACTTTAGATTTTTCTATTTCAGGTTGTGGTAGCTTCCTTCTTTATGAATATTTTTCATTGTGGCTTCAATCAATTGTGTGATATTGAAATAGACAAGGTATGGAATTATTCATAAAACTAAACATTCCGTGGTGATACACATGTTTTTATTTATTTATTGTTTTGACTTTTGGACTTCTAGATTTTCTAAACAATCCGTAGGTTATTTTATTATTGATATGTGCCTAATATGTGTTTTGATTTTGGCCACCAATTAACTTTTCGGTTTAATACATAAGTTTATCAAGTATCCTCATAAATGATTGTAGAGTGTGATTGAGAAAACATCAAATGTTTTATACCTTGCACACTTTGCCGATTGGTTATTTTATTATTGATATATGCCTAATACATGTTTTGATTTTTGCCAACAAACTCTTGTTTAGTACATAAACATCCTCATAAATTATTGTAACGTGTGATTGAGAAAATAGGTATAAAAGTTTGATATTTTCTCAATCACACGCTACAATAATTTATGAGGATGCTTGATAAATTTATGTACTAAACAAGAGTTTGTTGGCCAAAATCAAAACATGTATAAAGGTATAAAAGTTTGATATTTTCTCAATCACACGCTACAATAATTTATGAGGATGCTTGATAAATTTATGTACTAAACCAGAGAGTTTGTTGGCCAAAATCAAAACATGTATTAAAACATGTATTATACCTTACACACTTTACCGATGGGTTATTTTATTATTGATATGTGCCTAATACATGTTTTGATTTTGGCCACCAAACTTGGGTTTAGCACATAAATTTATCAAGCATCCTCATAAATTATTGTAGCATGTGATTGAGAAAACATCAAACATCTTATACCTTACACGATTTACTGATGAGTTATTTTATTATTGATATGTGCTTAATACATGTTTTATTGCAGATAAACAAACCATATCTTCCATTGGCATCTGGAGAGTTGTCATTGAGAAATAGTGTCATTATCATTGCATCATCCTTAATGCTGGTACTATATCGAATTATCTTTTTAGGCAATTTGAGTACATATATATATCTCCTGCTTGATTTTTCTTCTGTCATTAATATAAATTTTGTTTCGATCAGTTTTAAGGAACCAATTACCTCGGTCATTGGTAATTTACTTAGTGTCAATTTGGACATATAAATAATTTTTTTTTGTTTTATTCTCTTAATATCAATAGTAGAGCTTATTTGGGAAATTTCTCTAAATCTCTCTTTTTTAAAAAAAAAAAATTGTTCTGGATTTAATCCGACGTATATTTCTCAAATCTAATTAATGTATAATTTTTATGAAAAATCATATCTTGGAGAAGCTAAAAGTTTAAAACTTATTTGAAAAAGGTTGTATGATTATTTTGATGTTAGATACATTTTTTTTTCATTTTATCCTAGCAAAACTAACTAGTGATGAATTTTTTTTTTTTTTTAAATGTAAGATATTTTTTGTGTTTCTAAAGGTTATCAAATTCCACGCTATATTCTACCTCTTCTCTAGAATTTAAATAACGTTATTATCCGTTCAAAGCTTAGGATGGAGTATTTATGTTATTACATGGCTGTACATGCCTCTAATTATCCTGGAAAATAAACTAATTAATGCAACAAGGTCAGTCTGCTGAGTATTTATGACAGAGTATGATGTTTTTTTTTTTTTTGAAACAGACAGAGTATGATGTTAATCACTTTTTGTTGTGTGTTTTTTCCAGTGACATCCTTGAATATGAGCTTTATTTCATTTCATTTTTTTATTTTATTTTTGCTGAAACAAGGTGGAACGACGCTTATCATTTTATTCTCTTTTACAGTGTTTTGGGCTTGCGTGGATTACAGGTTCATGGCCATTGTTTTGGGGTTTTTTCATTAGTGCTATGCTTACGGCTGTTTATTCAATCAATGTGAGTTCGTTTGATGGTATTAGACTTCCTTTTTAATACATTATTAACGTAATTTTTTTTACACTATAATAATAATAATAATAATAATAATAATAATAATAATAATAATAATAATAATAATAATAATAATGTATAATTGATTGTTAGTGTAATAAGCATATGTATGCATAATACATCATAGTTAAAAAAAATCTTTACACCAACAATGCATATACATCAAATTCTAAATAAAATACTTTATAAATTAATTTTAGTTATTAATCAAGGTTTTAACATGTTAATTTAAAATTATTTATACATGGACTAAGCATATATATCAATAATTTTAGAAGAGTTTTAATAAAAGCATAAAAAAAAAGGTTATTGAAATATAATTAAAAAAAAATATTCACAAAAATAGAAAGAAAAATAATATTTTCTATTTATTTTTAATATATTTGCACAACATATCCTTGAGAAGAACCAATAATGACATTTTAATTATTATAATTTCTTAAGAAAAATAAGAGTATATATTATTAAATACTAAATATTAAAATATAACACTTCATATTAGTCATCAAAGTTTTAAGATGTTAATTTATAATGATTTATACTTGATCGAGTGTATCTTAAAAGAGTTTTGTTAAAAAATTAAAAAATTGGATTTGGGATTTTTTTTATTTTTTATTTATTTTGCTTTCTCATATTTCCTCACATGTCATGAATGAGAAAGACACAAACACAAAATCATTTTATTTGTGGAGTTTATTCATATTTGTTTTTGTGTCTTTTCAGGAAACATGGGAGGATCTCAATCTGAAAAAATTATCAAAGTTTAATTAAAGTAGGATATTAAAATGAGTTAAGATCAATATATAATATTGCAAAATAAAAACAAAGAGTTAAATTATAAAGGTACTTCATGTCATAGAAATGTCATAAGATTACAAACTAAACAAAGGGTTTTTAGAATATTTTGATGATAATGTTTTCTGAAATAAGATAATTTAATTTAAACTTTCAATGTTTGTCTGTTAAAGTAAAAAACTTACAGTAACATATGAACTTCAGCACAATCCGTGTAATACTTGGATAACTTCAAAATATTTTGTTGGGGTTTTCCTTTTAGGAGATAAACTATGTTCCATGGCGTGCAGGGGCGGAGTCAGGAAATTCAAGTGAGGGGGGCCAAAATTAAATATACATAACATGAAATAAAAAAAATTAACTAACATATACAAATCATACAAAATAAATTTGATATATAATTGATAGAGTACATGGTAAGGTGATACAATGCAGCAACAATGTATCCCTACCCAGTTAGTTAACTGTAACTGACTTAGGTATTCAGTTACTATGAGTTGTAAGCTAATGGACCGGCTAAATTACATTTTTGATCCCCAAATTGTTTTTCAATGTTAAATTTGTCCCCAAGTTTTTAAAATGTTCATTTTGGTCCCTAAGTTCATTAAACTTATTCAATCGAGTCCTTCCGTCAAGTTGACTAACGAACATGGACGTTGACCCCAAAATAATGGTCCCCAAATTGTTTTTCAATGTTCAATTTGGTCCCCAAGTTGTTTTTCAATGTTCAATTTGGTCCCCAATTCCGGCGGACCAGACGGGGTCAACATCTATGTCCGTTAGTCAACATAACGGAAGGACTCAATTGAATAAGTTTTAGGAATTTATGGACCAAAATAAACATTTTAAAAACTTGGGACCAAATTGAATATTGAAAAACAATTTGGGGACCAAAAGTGTAATTTAGCCCTAATGGACTTGTATATATACCAGATCCCTGTATTCAAAAAGTTTAGTGAATGAGAATATGAAATTCAGTTCTCTATCTCTCTCTTTAATACCACTGTATGAATTCTAACATGGTATCAGAGTCGGATTTTGCAGGCAATGTGGGAATTGGACCCAGGCCCACGTTGCGCTTGAGGGTGGGTATCGAAGTTGCATTTGTGTCCCACATTGCCAAGGTTCCTAGGCTGTGCAATGCTTATATATGTTTGGACACCCTCATCCTTTGAGCTAGCTTTTGGGAGTGAGATCCAAGCATATTTAACAATAATTAACAATTTAACATAGTAAAATTATTCAAACTATATAAAATAATTTGTTCAACCATTTTTTTAAAACATTATTGTAAAATAAAGAAACTAAAGATATTATTAATATATTATTCACATAAAATGATAAACAAGCCATTACCAATTTTATAGAATGATAAATAAATAGCTATCACCAATTGCATTGTTACGTTGCTTGCATGCTGCTTCACTATTAGTATTAATATTATGTGTTGTTGTCCTATTGCTATTATCAAGTTACAGTATCATATATGTATGTAAGACAAAAGAGATATGAAGATATGGGGGAGGCCATGGCCTACAAAGGCCTCCCCCTCCCTCCGCCCCTGATGGCGTGCGATTCAAGAGAAGGAATCATATCACCTTAGGGATAGAGTAAAGATATTTAGAAATACTAATGAGGTGTTGGTCTTGTAGAAGCAACTACCCCCTATAAAGAGGAGAATCTGGAGAACCCGGGTTCGAATCCCTGTGGAGTCACCCCCATTGAGAGGCTGAGAACCAAGGGGTAAAATCTCGCTCAATCAGCCGAACCAGAGATTAGTCCCATAATGGGCCCGGAGGGCCTAAGCCGTGGGAATACCCTGGTGACCTACTCGGCCCAAAGGGCTAATCAGGGTGAGTTCTGAACCAAAAAAAAGAAAGATATTTGGACATCTTATATAAACACCGTAGAGTTTATAAGTGTCTTGAGAGTGATGAAATACATAATAAGATAGAAGAAAATAATAAATAAATGAAAAATAATATTTTTATATAGTATTGAACACTATTTTTGTGTTCAAATATCATTACTCTATGGATAAGTAACGTATAAAGTGCAAAAATAAAAATATATCCACTCTTCAACTATTCAATGAGTTGAAATTATTATATTTTAAATTAAATAAAAAGTAACCTCCTCTTTACTTTTTATTTTATTTTAATATAAGCAAAAGACATTTTTTGTCTTCATCAGGGTAATTGCGAGTTGGGGGTGTTCTCCTGAGTTGTCTTAATTGTTTTGTACTCTGTTTGTCTTTAGTGTCCTTTTCCTTTTCTCTTTTTTTACCCATCTGTACCAAAAAAAAAAGACACTCCTTGGATCACCAAACCAATAACATCAGCAGCAGAAATCGTTGAAACTGTAACACCTCGACTTGGTTATATCATATATAACAGTTATACGCGTCTAACTATTATATATGTATCAGAATAAACAAAATCTCATAGATTTCTCAAAAACATAGTTTGAAAACTTCATAAGTTCTCGTTATACAAACTCATTTCCTATCAATAAATTACATTTTTACATCAAATAATAACATACATAAACTTAAAGACTTTGACATGTCACTGGGCATCTAACTACTTCTCTAATCTTCCATGTCTTCATCTTCACTTTCTCATGTTAGTCCTTGCTCAACCTGCATCCACATCTGATTGTACTACTATCGTGAGACTACGTCTCAATGAGGAATTACAATCATTTAATAAAACAGCAGTACAACTAGCCGGAGGAACTCCGGAAAATCCCCTCAAGCTAACATCAATACTATAACCATGAAAAATATATATACTCTATAATAAAAATACTTATATGCCTTTTCATCAAACTTTATCATAAAGTATTTTTCATACTTTAACATTAAACTTTATCATAAAACACTCTTTATGCTTTCTCATCAACCTTATAATCTATCAAAGCCTCATACCATAGGATTCATCATCAATATCTGAAAACATCATAAGCTTAACTGAAACATCATCACAAATGCAACAACATAAATAACTTGATTCCTCTAACTCCCTATTCACCTCCTCCCTTTGTAACCTTCATTCATGAAATAACTTGATCAAGGATATTGTTACTCTTCGACAGCCTTATTTTCCTCTAATTCTACATATCTCTTCCTTTGTTTTAGACAATTCTTACTTATCGTGTACGCGGACAAAACTTCACCTGGTCTATTGAGATTGCACTAATAGTTCTTCGAACTAACTCTGCTAGGCGAGACCTATCCTCTTCATATGTTGTTAACTCTACATCACCTCTATATGATTCCTTAAATAATATTGCCTTAATATCCACCGCTTGAACCACAAACATCTTTTGGTTCTTATAGGTTAGTGAAATCCTATGACATGACTTTCATGGTATTTCTTTCATATGCCTCCCCTCCTTGTAGGAATAGGTCCTCCTTTGGAAGTACGTTCCTTCTACTGCACTCATGACTTTTACTTAACCTCTTTACTCTTGTATCAATACTACCCGCTTCTGCTGCGATACTTTGATAATGATTAACTTCTTTAAGGTCAAACTAAGGTTTCTAAGGATCATATGTGAATTCCAACTTCTGACTTCCTTTTAAGCAGCATGACCCTTTGCATCTTTACTTAGCAAGCTTGTCATCAAACCTCTCTCGATGAATGAACTATTCAAGCTGCTTTACCAACTAATTGTGGTTCTCAAGCACACATTAGTTCTTCTAAACCTCCCTCGACTATACAATCCCATACATGCACAGTCTCAGGATTTCCTCAACTACACAGTCATATACCTGTATAGTCTCAAGAGTCTCCCCTCATTTCGTAAACCCCTTAAAGCTAAGGTAACTCAACTTGCACCTCTATAAGCGACATTTCTGAGTTAGCCTATAGCGATAATCCTTAATTCATCACCATAGAACTCATGTACATGATAGTACTAATTGTCTCCATCTTATGTGTCACCTTTGCACAAAGAATTAATCATTCATTTGCACCAACACGTAGCTGATCAACTTTGCTCTTGACTTGTGCCCGTTTGTGAGAAATGTGGATCCTAGTGGTTGTGCTTATACAGTCTCTCAAGCATACCTATACTCTAAAGGTTTAAAGCATTATGCCCTTGCATAAATTTCTACTATGCTTAACAATTCCACTTCTTTTTATGCCCGAACATTGCACTTCTAAAAGCTGACTAACTTCTTCATACCTCTATGTAGTGTCTTCATATAAAACCTTTAAACATCCTTATCAGCCATAACATCACACCTCTAGGATGGTGGAACCTTACTACACTACTGTTCCTTTATGTCCCACCTACTTCTTTCTTTTTTTTCTTTTGGACAAGAGATCCTCAAATTAGATCTTAAAAGTTCCATCAATTGTCTTTATAGACTTAGGACTTGTGTCTTCATTTCTTCAGGTAGACTTGATGTCTTAAACTCTTTTTTGACAAGAGTCTTAGCCTTTTACTTAATTTCTTATATCTGACTTCTTTTCTTTTTCTTGGATCTTAATCTCCTTCATCTCCTAACTGCTAAAAGAAACCTGAACATGTTTACTTCCTTTTCTTCCTTTTGCTCTTCTTCCATCACATCCATATCTTTCCATATTCAATTTAAAAGCTTCTTCAGATACTACCTCAACTCTCTTGAATTCTGAGTTTCCTTCTATCCCGAGCTTTCATCCTCTTTTACGAAAATTTAGAGTTCATCATCACCATCAATATCTTCTTCATCTTATATTGAGACTCTTCCCTCATTTCTTTTTGTGGCGACTTCTTTCCTTACGTCGTTCCTTGCAGCTTCATTAAAATTCATCCTTATCTTCATTTAAAACTCTTCCTTGAAGAGGTATTCTTGACCTCAGTTCATACACTGTCTTAGTGCTCTGTGTTTCATCCTTATCTCAAAATCATCTTCACACAAAGCACATATGCCATGACAAACATTTAAGTTTTCACCTTCATGGACTCTAAGTCCTCCACCATTAAGTCATTCCCAAAATTCTTATCTAGTATATAACTCTGCCTTGATTCTTTACACATAGTCCAATTGGACAACATCAACTTCTGTACTCACCTCAGCTACGTTTACCTCGTCTTTATTCATAGCTACATTTGTTTAACCATTGTTTTACTTTACTTTCACTACATATCTAACCTTAGGTCCTATTCCCAACTCAACTTGCGAATATTAACCTTTCCTCCTCTACTTAGCCATGCGTCAAAGTTCTCTTAGCCATAAATGATCCTCCTACTTCCTCAACAGATTGCAACAGTCGTCCCATAATCGATTATCCGATTGACCTTAATCGATTACGCTATCTCTGCCTCACACATTTTCTAAAACTAGCCATAATCGATCATCCTAATCGATTACTATGTTTCTGCTAAACATATAATCGATTACGTCATAACCATAATCGATTATGCCTCTGCAACATCAACTTTTGCTGATTTTGAGGCATTCTTCAAACTTATTATCATGTCCTCAACATCTCCTCACTCTTCGTCCTTAGAATCTAATTTCCAACTTTTCCCTTTTTTGATGCCTCTTCAATTAACTTCTACTTCACTATCCTTAACATTTCCTCCTTAACTTTCTTCACTGTTTCCTATACCATTATCCTCAATCTACCTCAATGTCCTCAATTTGCTCCTCTATTCCAATCCTCTTAACACTTTCTCCTTATCAATTCCTCCTTCAAGGGATCTACCCTTGATTCCATTGTTCTTGTCTGTCGGCTCCCATGTCCCTAGTACAATCCAATAACACATTGAGCTGACCAGGCTCAATATCCTATTGCAAGGCACTAGTTTACATGGCATACAACAGACAAACTCTCATCCTAATTGCCCAGCCTAGACATGTCTTAGCCCTAACCACAGTCCAACATAGGATTGAACTGCTCTAATACCATAATGTAACACCTCGACTTGGTTATATCACATATAACAGTTATACGCGTCTAACTATTATATATGTATCAGAATAAACAAAATCTCATAGATTTCTCAAAAACATAGTTTGAAAACTTCATAAGTTCTTGTTATACAAACTCATTTCCTATCAATAAATTACATTTTTATATCAAATAATAACATACATAAACTTAAAGACTTTGACATGTCACTGGGCATCTAACTACTTCTCTAATCTTCCATGTCTTCATCTTCACTTTCTCATGTTAGTCCTTGCTCAACCTGCATCCACATCTGATTGTACTACTATCGTGAGACTACGTCTCAATGAGGAATTACAATTATTTAATAAAACAGCAGTACAACCAGCCGGAGGAACTCCGGAAAATCCCCTCAAGCTAACATCAATACTATAACCATGAAAAATATATATACTCTATAATAAAAATACTTATATGCCTTTTCATCAAACTTTATCATAAAGTATTTTTCATACTTTTACATTAAACTTTGTCATAAAATACTCTTTATGCTTTCTCATCAACCTTATAATCTATCAAAGCCTCATATCATAGGATTCATCATCAATATCATGAAAACATCATAAGCTTAACTGAAACATCATCACAAATGCAACAACATAAATAACCTCAACACATAGGGAATATATCCTCAACCTCATTGGTACGTGAGCTCACTACCTTACAGGGCGTCCCACTGCCTTACCTCAATGCAAATGTCATGCAAATGACCCTCAACATCACAATAATAACATTCCCTTAACTTAACATTCATAAATAACTCCATAGTAACATCATAAGTCCCTAAGGACCTTCAACATCATTAAAACATAGTTCATGCAAGCAATCCTCATCATTATTATAATCCCATAAAAATATCAATTGAACATAATCCTCATCTTCTCATGAAAATCATTTACCTCTTAACTCATATAACATCTATAAAGCATAATAACTTAACCCTTTCTACCTCAAATCTCTCCTTAACTTGAATTCATAAATAAGCCTCATAAATACATCATTGTAGACTTTGCTCATCAAATCTTTCATTATAGTACATCTTTTCCAAACATAAATATTAATGAATACCTTAGCTCATGTTCTTCAATTCACATGAACACCATCTATAGCATAAAGCTTTCTATAACTTAACTATATTCATAATTAGCGTAACCAATACTAAATTATTAGTTCAAGCATTTCATCAGACACCTTAGGGGCTATTTTCTACTCTTTCAAAATGAAGAACTTGTAAAACATAAACACCCCTTTTCAATATCTATTTCTCATAAATATCAAAAGAACCTCAAAACCTCTTTCAAATCATATATCATAACTTGGAAATATAACCACCTCAAACATAGAAAATCCATCAACTCTTCCTTTGAAGCATCAAACAAGTATTTTCTAGCATAAACATGTTATTTAAGCTAAAGGGGTTTAAGGATTATAAATTCCTCACCTTTTATGAAGATCTTGAACCCTTGCACCTCTTCCTTCTCTCCCTCTTCTTCTTTTCATCCCCAACCTTCTTGTTCTTCAACCTCCAAGTACTTGATTCTAGCTTCAATCCTTGTTATCTTCATGTTTTTCCTTGATTTCCCTTCATTTCCCATGTATTTCCCTTCCTTTTCGTCCTCTCTCTCTGTAAAAATCGTGTTTTCGGAACCCTAAAACCCATTTCTACATTTCTGGTTCGAAACAGGGGTTTTTATAGAAAATTTGCTGTCGTAATCGATTACCAAGACATGGTAATCGATTACCAGCTGTCTGTTTTTCATTTTATTGTTTCATAGAACCTGTAATCGATTACACCTATATTGTAATCGATTACATCACTAAAATTTCAGTTTTTTAATCATTTCCATCATCTCTAATCATCCCTAATCCTCCAAATCATCCTTAAGGTATAAACACATACTTAGATAAAGATCTACAAAACATCGGGGTGTTACAGAAACAAGGACTACTTCATCAGAGAACCAATTAACACATTAACTGGAACCCCGACACCCAAGTCACAAACTCCAAGATGACTCCAGTTGTATTGTAGGTATTTGACCTTCCAAGCTAAATAATATTAGATTCTACTCTAAAATTAATTGATATCAAGTTGGTTATCCAACCAGTATATAACTTCGTACCCTAGGATTTAAGGCATATAATATGGAACTTCCAAGGCTAAATACATTTTTAGTCTCCAAATTATTATTAAATATTCAATTTGGTCCCCAAGTTTTTAAATGATTCATTTTGGTCTCCTGATTCTTAAAACGTGTTCAAATAGGTCATTTTGTCAAGTTGACTAACGGCGACATCAAGTTGACTAAGGGACGAAAATGAATTTAAGAACTTGAGGACCAAAATGAACATTTAAAATAATTTGGGGACCAAAATGAACATTAAAATATTAAATTTAATGCCACGTGGCATTAGGTAGGACGTTACCGTTAGTCAACTTGACGGAATAACCTATTTGAACACGTTTTAGGAATTAGGGGACCAAAATGAACCGTTTAAAAACTTGAAGATCAAATTGAACATTTAATAATAATTTGGGGACCAAAAGTATAATTTAGCCAACTCCCAACAAACAACACTTAACACAGGAACCCACCAGAAGGCTAACAGCAACAGAACAGCCAAAAATTAATAAATCAATTGATGTGATATTTGATATTGATGTTCTTCTGATAAAAAAATAATTTAGTTTTACTGGGTTTATATGGACCACTTGTCGAATTAATCTAGATGTGCTATCTCAATCCTTGTGTGAGCCTGTATGTGGCCGAACACTGAACACATATATGGATATTAGAACACTAGTACAAACTTTTTGAATGTCTCATGTTTGGAAAATTTGATAGTAACTACTACATTGTTGACTGTTTTCATGTATAACATCATTGTCTCTGGAAATTTTCAGTTGCCCTTATTGAGATGGAAGAAATCTTCGATACTTGCAGCGATAAACATTTTTGTTAATGCGGGAATAGCAAGACCGCTTGGATATTTTCTTCACATGCAGGTTTTGTCATACCCAGTTGTGCTCTTTAAACTTTAAAGACATATTGTTGTGGAAGTGCATACTTCAGCTTTTTCACACACGGCAGTGACAAATATCATAATTTATCCCACTTTTTTAGGTTGACATAGTTGAATTCAAGATAATTAATTTGTAGGAAGTCTATATTCACTAATTAACCTGTTTACAAAGTATAGAACGAGTCAAAAGGGGAAAAAAATAAAAATAAACAACCCGTCAAGACATATGGGACATATTTGCTCAAAAGATGCATTGAAGATCCATCCATTCAAAACTTACATTGAAATATTTATAGTGGATTTGATCCCTTCTTATCTTAGGCAGAGCCATGTTAAATTTATTTTAGATTCATATAATGCCCCTAGTTACCATTATTTATGCAAGTGTACATGTAAAATGAATAGGGTATTCCCCAACTAATAGTAGTATGTTGTGTTGGTGAGATGCATGATGTTCGACAAATATGCCTTGATTTCCTTTCTTGCAAATCTATCTTCCAAGAAAGCCTGATGTTTTCTAGTTGCTAATACATGTCAAAATGTCCAGACCTGTGTATTCAAGAGGCCAACAACCTTTCCAAGACCACTGATCTTTTGCTTGGCAATCTTGAGCCTTTTCTTTGTAGTTATCGCATTGTTCAAGGTAAAAACTTCTAATTCCTCAAAACAGGTGTTTGTTTTTCGACAACATGCTTCTGGTCAGATATGTGTGCCTAATGTAAAATATTTTCCTGGATTTTATATAGGATATACCTGACACTGAAGGAGATAAAAAATTTGGCATTCGATCGTTGTCAACACTTTTGGGTCAAAAGAAGGTATAATCCTTCATTTCATATCTCAGTAGTTATACTCTCATGTATCCATAATTATACCTAATTAATATTTGCTAGGTATTTTGGATTTGTATTTCACTTCTTCAAATGGCTTATGGAGTCACCATTTTGGCGGGAGCAACATCTCCTTTTCTTTGGAGCAAAATTTCTACGGTAATGTACTATATATTAACTTGTGTATATTACAATTATGTATGTGCACTATCCTTCTTCCTCTTAAGAAGTCTTTTTTGTGTTTTGTAAAATAGCAAGTTCCTAATAAGAGTTGTGGTTGGTAATTTGGTATTAGCAAATTTGGCAATTAATATTGTTTGTTTTTAGCTTATGTCTTATGAAGTTATGAACTAGAGTGTTACGTACATTGCTAGCTAATGCTCACTCCAATTTTGTTTAATGTTATCGGTTTGTAATATAGTAGATGTTTGTACTAAAATAAGAAAATGTCTTCCAATAAATAAAAGCAATATTTCTGATTCATAAGACTATTGTGACTTTATGTATGCTCCTGATATTAGTGTCAGGGGTAAAATGACTATTTCAAGTAGGCGATATTTCAGGAGAAAACTCATGATGCTTCATAAATGTTCAAATTGCTACTTCTATAATTTTGCAAATTGATATCAAGTGAAGAGGACTACTACTCTCTAACAGTCTAACACTCTTTTACTAACACACTCCCTTCTATTGGTTAAAATACAAATGTGTCTCACTAGTCCCACTTGAATTCTATAGGACCCCGTAAATTTCACCCATTAGGAGAGAGTGTGTTGAAAAGTGAGTGTTAGAGAGTGTGTTGCTAGCATTTATCTCAAATGAATGCCACCTTATTTGATCGTTTATGCAAAGTTTGAAATTTATTCTCACATTCAATGTTGTTAGGTTGTGGGACATGCCATTCTTGCTTCAGTCCTCGGGTATCAGGCCAAATCTGTAGATCTGAAGAGTACTGATGCCTTACAATCCTTTTATATGTTTATCTGGAAGGTAATCACCAACTTTATAAACTATTTATCATTTGAAAATTTGATTGTCAAGGTTAATATATATACATTTTGGTTAATAGTGAACATTATACAATAGAATGATTATTCAAAAGAAATAGCTATTTGATTACTTTTCCATTGTGTTGAGAAATAATATTTCTATACTTCTAATGACTTCCAATGGAAAACATTGGAGTACATTAGCTACAAATAATGAAACTTATTTTGAAAAAAAAATCTATGTAATATAGTTACATCATGATCTAAACATGCTATTCTTCTCATAAGCGTGTTCATAGTTTTATTAGTTGCAATATAGTTGAAAGGGACCAACTTAGTTCCCTTACAACAACCTCCACTTCTTTGAGCTCATTGCAATTGGTGTCTAGCTTCTAGTGGTTGAAGTATAGAGATCATGATACTTAAATGGCCAAAGAAAAAACAGGGTGGCTATGGTGCCCTCCTACGAATGAACCTGCTCGTGCTCAAGACAATTAATCTCCTTTATAAAATTTAAGAGCTATAACCTAAAAGAAATTTTGAAATTCATGGACTTGATTAAATTAAGCGTGTTGCTAAGGGTACTCGTTAAAAAAATAAATTATGATAATTTTTTTTTATCAAAAGTCTAAGTACACCAATTTTTTTTATTAAGTGCATCATTTTTTGATATGTCAATTGCACAATTTTTCAATAAAAGCATGCCTCTTTTGACTCCTTGATTTAGTATTTGCCTTATATTAAAATCTTGGCTTGGGTTGAAAGTGAAAATCTCAGGTTTTAGCTATGCTTTTTGCAATTGGTATAATCACCTTGGACTCTGTTTGGATTTTCATTTACAATTAGCGGAAGGTGCTAACATCTTTAGTATCATTATGTGTTCAGGGAGTGCTGTATTTGAAGTTACATCTTCTTTTGGGAAGATGTGATGAGGACTTTCATTTGCTTTGAATATGGGCTTGAATATTCTTTACACTCATTATTTTAAATTGAAAAAATTGTTAATAAAAAAAGAAAATTATCATGTTAGTAAGTTGTTGCTCTTAGTATTTTGATAATTAAAAGTAGTATAGATAAAGTTTTATAAATCAACATTGTACTGGGCTTGGGCTAGCACTTGGCATACTTGGATAAGAATAGTTGAAGTTTATCTTCTTGCCATTGACATTTTTCTTGTTGCAGCTTCTTACGGCAGAGTTCTTCCTCATACCTTTGTTTAGATAAGGATGCCAATTGCATTGCTGACTTACAAAGCGGTGTGTTACCTTTGTCACATGATAGCCTTATTTGTGTACTATTTTTAGCTTAAAAGTAGTGTTATACAGTACGAAGCATTTTCATATTAAAATTTTACGAATTGATGTGACAGTAAATTATTTCATTCTGTTAAGTATCAAAATTAGAAGTTTTTTTTTTAATAAGCAAAAGATGTATTGAATAAAGGGTACAAGGGAAACCTTAACCCACTACTATTTATGAATTTCGTCTCGTATTGAGGATAAACATTAATAATTTTTTTTTTAAGCAGTGGTTGAGTTTGGATTTATTACTTTTTGTCATTGGTTTGGTGTACTTGATGCTTTCTAATGTTTTGATATGGTTGAAAAATTATTGAGTAAAGTGCCAGTGTGTATTTACTAATTATTAAAAACATAATCAAATATTCTCACCAAAAAAAATATAATCAAATATCATTTGTCACGACCGTCCCGTCCGGGCGACACAATTTTTTTTTTTTTGGTATTCACATCATTTACATTTTTACATTTTAAATTATGAGTTTAATTTTTAATATGTTGTCATGGTAAAGATGTCAATCAATTAAATATTATCCTATGTATGCCTTTTAAGGTGGTTATTACAAAAGTTAAAATTTTGTAATGATATAACAATTCATAATTGATTGACAATGTAAAAAAATATATTTATATTGTTGATACATTCTAATTAAATCCTTAAATTACGTTAGATTTTTAGATAATTTAGATTTGAGATTTATTACAGAACCATATTTTTCAAGTAACATTAAATACGACTTTGTACATATGTTAGTTTTATAAAAGGATAAAATACATTTTTGGTCCTCTATCTTATTTTTTTAGTTTCAAGTTAGTCCTTTGAGTAAGAAAATTTCCAATTTAGTCCTCTAAGTTGTTAATGTTACACAAAGTTAGTCCTTTACGTCACATTTGCACTAATAGTCGTCGAAGTCAGAAAAATGTTGCCAGAAACTAGAAAAACTCACCGAAATTTGAAAAAAAAAAACCCATCGAAAATTGGGATCCCCCTCCCTCTTCCCCTTTCTTCCTCACCCGAATCCTTTTTTGTTCCTTGTTTACCACTTCTCAACTTAAGCAAACAACACCCTTTTTCTTCTGCAATCCATCGCCAATTGTGGTTTTCATTTTGCCCTTCTTTTGACTTTAATATTTTTTACTTAAATTAATCATAGTTGGCTATTATATTATGTGGTGCCTTTGAATTTTGATCTCTGATTAGTTATTAAAATCAACAT
The DNA here is from genome assembly GCA_035048595.1 of Echinosophora koreensis. Lineage (NCBI taxonomy): Eukaryota > Viridiplantae > Streptophyta > Magnoliopsida > Fabales > Fabaceae > Echinosophora > Echinosophora koreensis. The sequence goes on from JAPCYP010000004.1 coordinate 8,548,187, forward strand.
AGAGAGAATAATTTAAGACAAGGGAAGAGAGAGAGAGAGAGAGAGAGAGGAAAGAGAGAGAGGGACCCAATTTTTAACAAGTTTTTTCGGATTTCGACGAGTTTTTACAGTTTTCAGTGTGATCTTTTGACAATTACAACTGGTACCCCTCATGCCACATAGCAAATAATTACTAGTAATTACAGCTGCTACCAGGGGCGGAGGGAGGGGGAGGCCTTTGTAGGCCATGGCCTCCCCCATATCTTCATATCTCTTTTGTCTTACATATATATATGATACTGTAACTTGATAATAGCAATAGGACAACAACACATAATATTAATACTAATAGTGAAGCAGCATGCCAGCAACGTAACAATGCAATTGGTGATAGCTATTTATTTATCATTCTATAAATTTGGTAATGGCTTGTTTATCATTTTATGTGAATAATAATATTAATAATATCTTTAGTTTCTTTATTTTACAATAATGTTTAAAAAAAATGGTTGACCAGATTATTTTATATAGTTTGAATAATTTTACTATGTTAAATTGTTAATTATTGTTAAATATGCTTGGATCTTACTCCCAAAAGCTAGCTCAAAGGATGAGGGTGTCCAAACATATATAAGCATTGCACAGCCCAGGAACCTTGGCAATGTGGGACACAAATGCAACTTCGATACCCACCCTCAAGCGCAACGTGGGCCTGGGTCCAATTCCCACATTGCCTGCAAAATCCGGCTCTGATACCATGTTAGAATTCATATAGTGGTATTAAAGAGAGAGATAGAGAACTGAATTTCATATTCTCATTCACTAAACTTTTTGAATACAGGGATCTTTTATATATACAAGTCCATTAGGGCTAAATTACACTTTTGGTCCCCAAATTATTTTTCAATGTTCAATTTGGTCCCCAAGTTTTTAAAATGCTTATTTTGGTCCCTAAGTTCCTAAAACTTATTCAATTGAGTCCTTCCGTCATGTTAACTATTGGACATAGACATTGACCCCGTCTGGTCCGCCGGAATTGGGGACTAAATTGAACATTGAAAAACAACTTGGGGACCAAATTGAACATTGAAAAACAATTTGGGGACCATTATTTTGGGGTCAACGTCCATGTTCGTTAGTCAACTTGACGGAAGGACTCGATTGAATAAGTTTAATGAACTTAGGGACCAAAATGAACATTTTAAAAACTTGGGGACCAAATTTAACATTGAAAAACAATTTGGGGATCAAAAATGTAATTTAGCCAGTCCATTAGCTTACAACTCATAGTAACTGAATACCTAAGTCAGTTACAGTTAACTAACTGGGTAGGGATACATTGTTGCTGCATTGTATCACCTTACCATGTACTCTATCAATTATATATCAAATTTATTTTGTATGATTTGTATATGTTAGTTAATTTTTTTTATTTCATGTTATGTATATTTAATTTTGGCCCCCCCCTCACTTGAATTTCCTGGCTCCGCCCCTGGCTGCTACCCCTCATGCCACATATAGCAAATAAGATCCTCATGTATGTAACTTCCCCCTGAAATTTGCAAACTAAGCCCTTGAGTATTAGAGTGTACTTTGCAGGTACACCTCATTCTCACCGTGAGAACTATCACACAATGAGAAAGTTGTCCTTAATAATTGCACCAACATTGACAGATTTGCAGCCTTGAAACCTAATCAAAACACCTTATGGGTCCCTTTTTTTAGACCATAAAAGTGATTTTTTGATAAGTTGAAAGTATAGTTTTACATAAAAGTTGAATCTTAACTTCTTTTATTTCAACTTTAGCCTTTCAATAAAAGCCAACCAAATAAGTATATAAATGTCTGAAGTAATTTTTTGTTTTATTAAAAAAAAAACACTTTTTCGAAACCCTATGCCCACTTATGTGATAATTAAGGAAGATAGAAAAGTACCATCTGGAAACCATTACGAAGTACAACTATGTGATTTCTTTAAAGAATTATGGTGTGTTTGAAAGAGTTTATTTGAATAGCCTATGAAAATAAACTTAAGCAAATAGTTTGTAAAAATAATTTATATTTTCATATAAGTTCATTACAGAGTACTGCAATAAGTTTATTACAATAAGTTTGTAGATAAACTTATGAAAATAACCTTTTTTTTTATAGTTTATTTAAAAAAATTATCGAATAAATACTTAATTAAATTATTTATCCAAACGTGTCCTTAGTTTATGCAATGACACCGCTTAACTCGACCCCTCAGCAAAATGGTTTTCTTGCATAGCAAGTATGTGTATCTCCAGTTTAGTGTGGGGTCAACAATGAAATAATGTTATCTATACATGTTCACATTAACATTTACATAATTTTTATGTCAATACTAAAATTTACAAATTGATCATAATTGAATGATCTTATTTTTTCCACCTCGATTCTCCTATTTCAATGTGGTATTAAGGTCTCCAATAGTGGTTGGTTATAATGAAAGTAGACTGCGTCTATCTGTAAAATCAAATGTTCGAATCTTAGGCTATGTTTGGAAGTTTTCAAAATGGATGGAGTAGAGTGATTAATAATAGAGTGATTAGTAATGAGGTGGAGTGGAAAGGTGAGAGCATCCCACTCCATTGTTTGAAAGTTTAACGAGAGAATGAAAGAGAATCCCAAACCCCCCAATTTGGAGGGTATGAAAATGAGAGGTTTATGATGGAGTGGAGTCATTATAGTTACCATTCTCAACCATTTCACTCCATTAATGAAGAAACTTCTAAACAATGGATTAATAAGTTTTCACCACTCTACTCTATTACTAATCATCCCCCTATATTTTCCAAAACATAGCCTTAAAGTTGTCGCTCCGAAAAAGGCTTTATTTAACCACCACCTAATCAATCTTAAAACAAGCTTAGGGGACCAAAACCCGTTGCTAACGCAACAAGCTTGGTATCCAAGCAATGGTGAAAACGACGTAGTGGTCTATTTATTATTATTAATTTTAAATAATTAATATATTTATTAAATTAATATCAGGTACCGGTTAGGACCAAAACGACAACCAATATAGAACGCTAATAAGCGCCGTTTCTTAAAACCCTAGTTCTAGTGCTCTGTCTGTCGCACTGTCACTCTCATTTGCTAAGCTTCCCTCACTGATATTCTGCCGGCGACTCACTCTCTCTGACAATGGAAACTCCTTCAGAGCCGGCGGCTACCGGCGCCGCTACCGGCGAAACCATAAGCAAGAAGCGAGTGTTCAAAAACCTTTATATTAACGCAAAATTGAGTTCATAATCACCGTTCAATTAATTTGTTTTTGGATCTGTTAACAGTGCATTGAAACGGGAACTCAAGAACAAGCAGAAAGAAGAGGAAAGGAAGCGCAAGGAGGAGGAGAAGGCCAAAAAGGTATTTTTTTTCAATTTTCATTTCCATGTTCTGGAACCCTAGAGGACAATGATCGATGATATAACTTTTTTCTATACTTATTTGAAATTGGATTTGAATTTCTAATCAAAATAGGATTTTGTTTATGAATATCATTTTTATTTTTTTATTTTCTAGGCTGCTGAAATGCAACGAGTTAAAGATAACAAGTCTGCTTCTGCTGCTGATGACGAAGATATGGACCCAACAGTATAGCTTCACTATTGTTACTGCAATGTTTTTCAAGCTGTTATTTCAGCATTAGAATATTTGATGAACTTGTTTTTTGGTATTTCTTATGTTTTTCTTTCACTGCAGCAATACCATGAGAATAGGCTAAAGTATCTTGCAGCTCAGAAAACAGAAGGGAATAACCCATATCCACATAAGTTCTTTGTCTCTCTGTCTATCGATCAATACATCAAGAAATATGGAGGGTTAAGGGACGGGGAGCACCTTGAGGATGTCTCTGTGTCTTTGGCTGGTAATCAACAATTTTTTATTTTTTTTAATTGATGGCTGGTTTCTTGTGTTTCTATATATATATGTTGATTTTCTAATTATCTTTCTGTGTTTCAGGCCGAATCATGCACAAACGTGCCTCTGGTGCGAAGCTTGTCTTTTATGACCTGCATGGTGGCGGTTTCAAGGTCCAGGTTATGGCTGATGCAAGGTACCAAGTGTTATTATATTCAACTTTGCTAAATAAGGCACATATAGAGATTATGGTGGCACAACTTACCAAACTCATATAGATCAATTATTATTAGACTTTGTTTTCTATTTGATTATCTTGTAGAACTTAATTTTAAATTGTGTTATATTGATTGACAGAGCAGAGTACTTTTTAGCTTCTTGACATTGTTGAACCATGTTAAAAAGCCTATTAGCGACTGTTGAACATTTCATTAAATGATAAAATTAGAGGAATAGACTGAAATAATATCTCATAGAAGTCTGGTCATACAATTATTTTTTCAGTTTTTAGAATAATCTGCATTATCCTTTTGGGTCTTTTATAATTTTATTACACATAGACCATAGTCTAATGTAAAAAGTTGACAGTAGCCTAATGTACAAAGTTGACATAATGAAGTAAAATCTCTTAATCTGGTGCCATCAATTTTACTTACTGTCATTTACACATCACTGTTTATGTGCTGTTGTGCTAGAATTAAAGGATAAATGTTTATAATTCAAAAAATGGAAAATGTAACTTGTAAGAGGTTACGTTATACCGTCATGTTCTGTGGTATTTCTTGTTACCTTGATGTTTGACTAACTTAGATATAGCTGTATGGTTTCAGGTGAAGATGTTTTTAGCCTTATCTATCTTTTCTTAAATCGTGTATTTTTGTTACTGTAAATTCTCCTATATGTTGTTTTCTTTTTATCCTGTTTGATATTAATAGGACTAATTACAACTGATATATCTGCAATGCAGTAAATCAGACTTGGATGAGGCTGAGTTTGCTAAACTCCATTCTAATGTGAAGCGTGGAGATATTGTTGGAGTCACTGGGTTTCCAGGTCTGGTATGCTACAAACTTTTAGTTTTTTGTAATCTTTTCTTCTGGACTTTGTCTTTCTTCCACATAAGATCTGTCTCCCTTACTCTAATTCTATGACTTTGAAAATATATACTTGCAATAAGGAGAGTAATTATTTTTGTGAATGAATTAAGTCTTGGTAAATAGCAAGTAAAGACAATAACTATATATACTTGTACTTGCTAAATTAAATACTTATTTTTGTGAACGAAAATCTGTACTTGCAATAATTGAGTCTTGGTGAATGAAAATATATACTTGCAATAAGGACAATAATTTTTTTTTGACGTACAATAAGGACAATAATTATTTGTGAAAGAATTATTTTTGTTAATGAAGTAAGTAATTATTTTTGTGAAAATATTATCTAATTGCCTAAATTTGGAAGCCATATCAATTGCTTGTGCTTATATTCATTATAAAGTGCTAAATCCTGATAATCAGGCATTTTCTATTTCAATGTTTCATAGTTTAGATGCATTCTACAGTGTTATATTCTGAATTGTAAATTTTTTACTTTATAAACAACAGTTTTCTCAGTTCCCCCTCTAATTGTCCAGGAAAAAGTAAGAAGGGAGAGCTTAGTATTTTCCCCAGGACTTTTGTAGTGCTTTCTCACTGTCTGCATATGATGCCAAGACAAAAATCTGCTGCTGCTGCTGATAATGCAAATTTGAAGGTCAGCACAATTTCTGTTTTTGATGCTGTTTTATGATCTTATTCAATGACTTACTTCTTTAATAATATGCAGAAAAATTCGTGGGTTCCAGGAAGTACAAGGAATCCTGAAACATACATTTTGAAGGATCAGGTATTATTTGCATGAAATACACTTTGATAGATACTCTCATTGTTATTGATTTTTTAGAAGCCATGTGCCATGTACTCATGTTTTGGGAGCTATTTATGAGGGTGGTAATTAGGTAGATACAATACACTTGTGTAATTGAGCAAGTGTTGGAATGTGGTTTACCTTCTTTTTGGTTAGGGTTAGGATAGGAAATGAATTGAGATGGATGGGCGTTTGTCATTGATATGTGTTTGTGTTTTTCTTTTTGAAATGTATATTTGTTGCTGTAAAGTATTTTTTTGTATTTCACTGATACTTCCTAATAAGTGTTTTTTTTTTTTGTTGGTTTCTTTTTTATGGTTCTCTTTTATGAATTAACTTGGTTGCAAGGCACTCAGTGACAGCAAATTCTTTTCTTGATTTGTGTGGCAACATTAATTGGAAGTCAATTTTCTAATTAACAAGCAAAAGTGAATTTTGATGTTTCATGTTAAACTAAATCATACAGTTTTAACTCAAGCTTAAAATATTCTCTCTGTCATTGAGTTCCCACATTGATTTCAACTTGAAATCAGACCAAAATTTCCTTTATTTTCACCCAATAGAGTGAAGTGAATCATATTGTTAAATGAAGCACTAGTAGATAATACCTGACCTCATAAAATTTCAGTCCTTTGGCACGGATCTGTGTGATTGTACAAGTACACAGTAAATTGCAAATTTGTAGAGTGTGTTTTTGTTTTTACACTCTGTTGTCTATATCGTTTTCAAGCAGTGTTATAAAAACCGAACCGGTCATCGACTCGGTCGTTATACTGGGTTAATGGGTCATTGGTTGAACAGGAGGGTCACTGGTTGAACCGTATCAACCGGTATATATAAAACATGTGTCAAAAATAATATTAACATAGTCATGTGGTTTAGTGGCACACTATTTTTTCATCAACCTTCAGGGCCTAGGTTCTAATCTATACTCTTGCATTTCTGTTACACTTTTTAATTGTTTTTATTTATCTTTAAATGGCCCAAGATGTACATAAACGCATGGCCCAAGATGTAAAACATGCCTGGCCCAAAAATGGATGATGTTCAAACTTCAAAACCCTAAATCTAAATCCTTTAACAGACAAATCTCTCTCAGCCGCAACATAACCTCTTCTCCCTTTCTCAGATTCTCGTCGTCTTTTTTTTTGTTTTTTGTTTTTTGTTTTTTGGTTCTTCTTCCAACAGCACTTTCTGTCTTTCTCTCTTTCTCCACCACCGCGAGCCGCACCTCCAGATCGTAGGCCGCCGTCCGCCATGCAGTCTTCCTGTTGTTCCTCCTCTCTTGTCAACCCGTGAACGAGCCGGCCAGGCGAGTTTACCGGTTCACCCGGGTTCAAGACCGGTTTAATGACATCATCACCGGTTGGAAGACGTATCTGGTCTAACTACTTGACCGGACCGGCTATGGGTCCGGTTTCCGGTCAAACCGGGCCGACCGGTTGGTCCGGTCCGGTTTTTATAACACTGTTTTCAAGTACCGAGTTAAATTAGAAGTTTTTTTTCAATATTTTCAGCTTGGCATAATAAAGATTCTTTGATAACTCTCTGTAGAAGCTGAACAGAAAGTTTTCTTTCATATTATCTCCTGTTTTCTTCATCTTTCTATGAAATAAATTATTCGTGTAATGAATAATTTTTTGGTTATATTTTTATTTTTATTATAGGAAACAAGATATCGGTTACGCCATTTGGATTTGATGCTTAATCCAGAGGTTCGAGAAATATTTAAGACTAGGTCTAAAATCATTTCTTACATTAGGAGGTTCCTTGATGACCTTGATTTCTTGGAGGTTGGTTCTCTGTCTGAGACTCTGAGTATTCAGATGCCTGTTGCCTATGGTTTCTTTCCTTCCAATCACCTACTTTTTCTGTCACTTTCAGGTTGAAACACCTATGATGAACATGATTGCTGGTGGAGCAGCAGCTCGTCCATTTGTAACTCATCATAATGAACTTAACATGAGGTTATTTATGAGAATTGCTCCTGAACTCTATCTTAAGGAGCTGGTTGTTGGTGGGCTAGATCGTGTCTATGAAATTGGTAAACAGTTTAGAAACGAGGGTATAGATTTGACTCACAATCCTGAGTTCACTACCTGTGAGTTCTATATGGCTTACAAGGACTACAACGATTTGATGGAGATAACTGAGGAAATGTTGAGCGGTAAGTATTTACAAGATCTATTGATTGTCATATCGATTCTCTTTGATATATCATCTTCAATTCACCTGCTTAATATTGTAATGTGGAAACCTTTAAATAGGTATGGTTAAGGAACTTACAAAAGGCAGCTATAAAATTAAGTATCATGCAGATGGGATTGATAAGGATCCTATTGAAATTGACTTTACTCCACCTTTCAGGTCTGTAGTTTAAAATTACTGGTCAATGATGGTTATAGTTCTATTCTATTTTTGAATGATTTATTTGGGTTTTTTTTTTATTATTATAGAAGGATTGACATGATTGAGGAATTAGAGAAGATGGCTGGCCTCAGTATTCCCAAAGACTTGTCGAGTGATGAAGCTAATCAATATCTGAAGGATGCATGCTTGAAGTATGAGATCAAATGCCCTCCTCCTGAAACAACTGCACGTATGTTGGATAAAGTAATATATCCTTTCTTTTATTCCCTTTTCCTTGTATAATCTGTCTTATCTTAATTATTGTTTGCTTTTATATAAAAGCATATTTTACTTACTTTCTCCTTGTAGGAATGGATCAAATTTTTTAATGGCAGTTTATAAGTGGTATTTTCTATGTCATTTATTGGAGAGTTTCATGTCTGATTTAAGATGTTAGCAGATAAGACCATGATAAGAGTTCGGATATTGGACAAAATGGCATCTTGTTTTTGGTGTTACGGTTGGGAGAATGATATTGATAGGAATTGGAAGGAGGAGGATAAAACTATTACTCTTTTAGTATTTAATAATAGGCTTCAGTTCAGTTTTAAATGCGGGCAATTCTAATTACTAGACTTTGTTCTTATGGAGCTTTTGTTCCTGATTTTGAGCTTCTGTATGAGGTGTAAGCAGGATATATGATTTTATTCTTTCATATTGCAGCTTGTGGGGCACTTTTTGGAGGAAACGTGTGTAAATCCTACATTCATCATAAACCATCCTGAGATAATGAGTCCTTTGGCAAAGTGGCACAGATCAAAACCAGGCCTGACTGAACGTTTTGAATTGTTTGTTAATAAACATGAAGTAAGATCATGAGATTTAGGTGATTATTATTACAAAAATATTTAATGGATTCATGCTTTTGAGTTCTGATAACTGTTTCTGATACTTTTCAGCTTTGCAATGCATATACTGAATTGAACGACCCTGTAGTACAACGACAGAGATTTGCTGAACAGCTCAAGGTAATAGGATATGATACAACTGTATTGTACTAAGCTGATTTTGCTCAAATTGTTATTATTTTTTATGTAAAACAATAGTATTAGTAATTGTTCGATATGATTTCTTTCATGCCAGGATCGGCAGTCGGGTGATGATGAAGCAATGGCCTTAGATGAAACATTTTGTACAGCTCTAGAGTATGGTTTGCCGCCAACTGGTGGTTGGGGTTTGGGTATTGATCGGTTGACCATGTTACTGACTGATTCACAGAATATTAAGGTTCTTGCTCTTTTCTCTTTCTGAATACTCACTCTGTTTTTACAATTTCTTACCATCTTTCACCCTTTTGGTGACAGGAGGTTCTTCTCTTCCCTGCCATGAAGCCTCAAGATTGAACCTTCAACCAAAAGCTTTGTGTTCTCATTTCATCCCATTAAAAGCATCCTTGATAGGTATATTATGCTTCAAGTAATCAATCATGCGTACTCATGAGTCATGACCAAGTACCTGTTGTTTGTCCTAGGAAAGTATGGGCGAGGTACTGCATAAAATGAACCCCAGTAGGCCATTACATACTTTTGTCATTTTAAATGAAAATAAGGGTATAGAAAATTTGTTATTTGATTAGCATATCCAGGAAGAGTTTTGTGAGTCTGTCTCTTCTGCTTTTATAAATGCTTCCTTTGCCATTAGTCTGTTTGATGCATGCATTTTTCAGATATGTCGTTCATGTTGGTTTTCGTGTTATAATCCGTTTATTTGTTTTGGGAGGGAGCTTAAGAGGTTTTGTTTATGGTCAAACTTACACCTAACAGGTTGGTTTTCTTTAATTCTCTATTGATTTCAGGAACTAGTGAAACTCAAGATGATTAAGATGGGAACTCAGTTTTGATTTGTTTATTTGACTAGTAAACTTGCCTTCACGGCTCATTCATCATCTACACTTACTGATTTATCCTTTTGAAGGGCAGTTGGCTTGCTAGACTATATTTTATCTTTTTGGTGTTTGATTGCCTGTTATGTCATATACAAGCTTATTTATTATATATTTGAGATAACATTTGTATCATTTCTGATAAGTTGAAATATTACATTAACCTTATCTGAAAAGGGAGTAGCCACAGGCGGGGAAACAATTAGATGCTGGTTTGTTTGAGATTTTGTTTTTCTTTCTGGTCCGATGGTTTGTTACGAGTCTGAACGATGTTGTCATAAAATTCACATGGTTTGACTTGATTACCTGAACACAAGTAAATCATGTATTAAGAACCGAAACCCCTTACAGTACCACAGTTGTCTTAGACGATTACATTATTCAGACTTCAATTGAGCTACTTGTTCATATTTGACCATTTTGTTTTGGTATATATGTAGAATATTAGACTCTCAGTTAGTAGTTTAGTTCGAGACGCTTATCATCTATTTGGCCTTTGCTTTAAGGAGTATGCTTATGCATATGATACAAGTTTCCGCGAGATGATGCAAACAATGGTTTTTTTTTTTTTTTTGGTTTTTTGGTTTTTTGTTTTTATAAAGTAAAATAAAATATATCGAGATTGGAGTACAAGGAATACCCCTTCTCGAATACATCAAAAAGAAGTTAAAAGATCCCTGCCTATTTACAAAAAGATGAGGATTAATTAAAGTAATAGGAAGAAAAACAATAAACTGAGATTTAATCACCACTCATAAAAAACTCATAGTAGCTAACCAACTTCTAGACTATAGTTATAGCAGAAGTTCACTGACTTCATCAACTTCCCTTTTAGCCTTAATTTCTTTTCCTATATACTATACTATATACATATAGAGTTCCTTACCCAAATGTAGGAATCAAAAATTAGAAAAGAGTACACAATCACGTGAAATTTCCTATTGGAGGTATTTTGCTTTTAACAGGCAATAATTCCCTATAGTTTTCCTTTTAAAGCCATTCTTCTAGTTTATTGGATCATAACTAGCATAGGCTAATGCCTGAGTCAAACAAGTAGGCTAGCTAAGGCAGAAAATGGGAGAAATTCTTTGATGCATTAAGAGGAGATTTCTCTAATTATATACTACTAAATGTGCATTATATCAGTTATGACGTTTAAGATACAATTTTAGCGAGAGATTTATAATATTATAATTGAACTAATATACATTACCCAATGAGTCACACTTAGTTGGATGTGCACACTGAGTTTGTGAGGGAGGACTTTGGTTCGAAGCCTGCAAAAGATATTTTTGGGGAGGGGCGACGAAGAACCTTAAATGTGAGAAAAGATCCGAACGAAGATTAGTTTCATAAAGAATCCAAAAGATCTAAGCTTGTGGGATACTTCGTGAACCCACTAGAGAGCCAAATACCATTACTAAGATAGGTTTCAACCAATATATATTCAATGATAAATAAATAGAAGTTTTACTTTCGAGATTAATAAGAATTTCTTCCGACAAAGGTAAAAAACAAAAAAAACAAAAAACAAAAAACAAAATAATCAACCGAGTACATGGACAGAAGAGAGTTGGGTGAATCCACCAAGTGGAAAAGTAAATCTTGAAAAAGTGAAGGACATGAAACTAGGGTAAAAGCTATATGCTACATTGCTACAAGCTATATGGGTGTCAAGTGTGTCCTTTCAATTCATGTACCTACGGTGTAATAAGCTAATTGCCCGACTCCAGAAAAATGGAAAAATTGGGATTAAGGACACACGAACGAGGGCACACCCCCTAAGGAACGTTCATGAATCATGAGGGCCCTTGATTGGACCAAGTGAATGGTGCCTTTTGCTCAGCCCAAAAGGAAAATGTTACTTTATCATATCCTTTTATCAGTGCCCGGTACTCTTTTGTATTTCTTATGGAGACACCTAAATTTTTCTAAAAAACTTCCACTCTTTCAAATAATTATTTTAGTGATAAAATTTAATTGTTGAATAATAATTTTTTTTTTGTTTTATTATAAAGTATAAACTGTGATTAAAAGCAGAATCTGTCAAAAAAAGAGCTTAATTGAAATTTTATTTTTTTACATTGTCAACATATTAGAAATTATGGTATGAGTGACTTTTAAGAAACTTGGGATATGAGTCAAATATTTTTTCATGATGTATCAATTTTTGATTGATTGACAATAAAAAAGTCTTTAAATTATCAATATATACCAATTAAATCCTATTTTTAATTATATATAGAAACTACCCGTATCATTAATTTTATCTAGTAGGTCTCTCTTTTCTATATCAAAATTGGGTGAGACTGTTGTCACTCCTAATGATCTATTCATATTATTTCTTAATCACTTGATTTTGTAAAAACTAAAAATGATTAGTTTGCGTAGAGTATATACGGGAATGCTAATAGTATTAGCTAGCCTAAAAAATATGTAGTCATAAGTCTTTGGATTAGGTCACGGGTATCCAACTTGTGACTTCTTATCCCCGATCTTTGAAATTCATCTGTCCGTATGTTGTTCTTTTGTTTTTCTTAAGTTGTTTGTTCCTTCCTTTGTGTTGCTATTTTTTTTTTTTTTATGTCTGAGATGGAACCTAGGGTATCTCCACAGCTGGTAAGTGGTAACCATAGGACTAATCCTTTGAAAATATAGAGTACCAGTTGAGAGACAACTTCACTACCTACAAATACACCTCTTGTTTTTGTTGAATTCAGTAACATGGTTGTCTGGTTTTCTGTGGTGGTATTTTAAAATATCATTCTCCTAAGCTAGATCCGAATGTGCAAGCAAGATGCCAAGACTGAGGTAATAATGTGAATATTGCATTACAATCTACTTCACTGCTTGGCTCCCGAGAAAAATGTGTATAATATCATACATTAGAAATTCATGCATGTTTGACATGTTTAGTCCTTTAACAACTTTTTGAGAAAACAAAAGAAAAGTCTATATTCTCAAGAAAACCGGTAGTACAAGCTATAAAATGATCTCAAGAAATGCGATTATTGTAATTTTCTAGAGTGTGAGGAGAAAGCTAGCACGAGAGAAATTTTAATTTTAAACTCTAATTGGTATCATTTAGTCTAAAACTGTATGTATATATGTTCAACTAATTGGATCAACTATAATAAGATATATAGGAGAGACAATTGTACTTGAAAACTATCTAATACATACCTACCCTATAGTCTATAGAGTAATGATTTTTTGATATCTGAATTGGACATCATACATGGACATTGTAAATCTTATGAGTTTTTTGAAATAATGAAATATATGATGAGAGAGAAGAAAATAATAAATAAGTGCTGAAAAAGTATATACATAAGGTGTTGGACACCAATTTTATGTCCATACTCCATATATCATTACTCTAGTCTATATATATAGCCCGTGAAGGAATGGAAGGTCTTACATGAATCCTGCCACTAAATTGTACTATACAATAAAATAAAACATTCTAGCAAGGTGCCCATGTGAACAAATAATGAACTTGTGAGATACCCAGCATTCATCAACGATTCAATGTCAAATATCTCCCAACATGCTAATGTCTATGTTTAGATATGGTAGGATTGAGAAAGAAGGGAAGAAGTAATGTGAGTTTCATATGTTCATATCTGTCTCAATATTAATATTATTAATAACTCTACCTCTACCTCTTTCTCTGTTTTTTGCTTTTTTTTTATCCATAATACCAAACAAACATGTGCATATTAGAGCATGGAGCAGTCCGAATAATTCAACAATTGTGCTGCTATAATTGAGGCGTATCGATTTGTGTGATGCTCAGAGATAGCAAAAGGCATTTTTAATCATGTTCACGAGGATATGATTGAGCTGACTTGAGTGGTCTTCCTCAAATTTTTTTTTTATAGGCAAATGTTAGTATGTTAATGTTTAGTATTTGTTAGTGGGTGAGGTTTGAACCCTCAAACTCCTTATCACTTCACTCATCAACTCTCTCGTTTAAACCATCTTAACCATCTTATGACTACCAGTCTTCCTCAATTTCATAGTTGGCCATATATGATTCCTCTGTGTGAACATATATAGCCGACCATAGAGGACTTATAATAAGCTTGACTAGAGTTTGACACAATTATTATACAGAAGGGCCTCTAATCTATGAATACATTTACTTAAGGCAACAAAAAGATGATTAATTTTGTTGTACTATATATATATATATATATATATATATATATATATATATATATATATATATATATATCATATTTGATTAGCTGCAGCCATGTTAGAACTAATAATTGAACATCCCCTATCTTCTATCTGCTTTGGAGGGAGAATCTTCTTGATCTGCGTTGCTATGCCTATGAATGACCTTTTCTTGTCTAACAAGTTGAAGTAATTTAAACTCATTGTTTCTAAAAATCATTGAAATCCATCCGCATTTTTTTTAATCTGCACAAGTAAATTATAGCTTTTTGAATGTTAATCTTCTTAAAAGATATGTGAGGCTTGTGTATTTTGAGAAAAATTTCATATATGAATGATTAAAATTAAAATATATGTGTGTGGTTTTCCAAGTAAGCATAGTACCTTTTTGTATAAAATGGCCAACACAACAACCAATTAAATATGCGCTATATATCTTCATGTAATTGGTTGTTGTCAGAGACGTTAAACATTTATCAGCTGTCAAAAGCAACTGCTACAAGTTGAAAAGTTAACAGCGCTGTTATTCAGACAACCGGCCGGGACAACTCTACGCGACAACTTCTACTGTTGTGCTACAATAGTGTTTCTTCTTTTTTTTTTCTTTTTTTCTTTTTACAAATTTTGATTTTTTTAAAAAAATAAAAAATTTATTTTCTAAAAAAAACCCATTAACCAGATAATGAACTGAATTCACCAGATATTTGTACCTGATTAACCAGATATTTGCATATAGTTAACAAAAATTTTATTTCTCAAAAAAATCCATTAACCAGATAACGAACTAAATTCACCAGATATTTGTACCTGATTAACCAGATATTTGCACATACTTAACCAAAAATTTTATTTCTAAAAAAAAACACATTAACCAGATAATGAACTGAAATCACCAGATATTTATACCTGATTAACCAGATATTTGCACATACTTGATCAAAAATTTTATTTCTCAAAAAAATCATTAACCGGATAATGGATTGAATTCATTAGATATTTGTACCTAATTAACCAGATATTTGCACACACATAACCAAAATTTTATTTCTCAAAAAACCCATTAACCAGATAATGAATTGAATTCACCAGATATTTGTACCTGATTAACCAGATATTTGCACATACTTAACCAAAAAACCCATTAACCAGATAATGAACTGAATTCACCAGATATTTGTACCTGATTAACCAGATATTTGCACATACTTAACCAAAAAACCCATTAACCAGATAATGAACTGAATTCACCAGATATTTGTACCTGATTAACCAGATATTTGCACATACTTAACCAAAAGTATTAAAAAAAAAGAGCAAAATATTTTTTTTTTAAAAAGTCAAAATTTGGAAAGAAAAAGAAAAAAAAACTACAGTAATGCGCTACAGCAGCACTACAGTGCGCTACAGTAACGAGTTACTATTCAAATTTACGGTTGTCACTGTAGAGTTGTCCCAAGTGATTGTCTAAAAAACATTTCTGAAAAGTTAAATGTTACCAGAAAAAGTGAAAAAAAAGAAAAGAAAAATTAAAAGTATTCGTAGCTTGATTGAGAACTCATGAAGAAATTTTTTTTCCAATTTTTTGGCATATGGAAGAAAAAGAAAGTATTAGCGTAGCGTGCCTGGTGATTCAATCAGTCATTGTCTAATTAAATTTATCCATTTCTAAATTCATTTCTTTATTGTCTGATTAAATTTGTAGGGTTCTAAATGTACAAATCTTAGAAATGTTTGTCTTATTTGTTAACAATAGCACATCGGATAGTTTGTGTTTAAAGTTGACAATTCAAGTGAGTATGAAATATGACATAAGGGTACCCTAAGAGGCCTAATTAAACTACCTGCCCCGTTTACCCGTATTTCTTAGTGGTTCATCATCGATGCGTGGACCCTGATTCATTGACAAAGAAATTTCATGTTAATATTTAATTATAGAGATACGACGTGGTATTTATGTGAAAATGATTGATGCTCGATTTAGTTTAGATGTGACTCGTTTAGATAGTTGGCAATAACTACAAGAACAATTGTCAGAAAATAAGAATATTTAGTCAGAATTTTTGATAAAATGAGGGTTCATGTTTTTCTGACTTTGAATTGATGAGTGGTCCCTAATTTTATTTAATTCATTAGTCACACACTCTAGATGAATTATGTCAAAATTCCAGATAATTTTTGTGGTTGTATAGCATTCTATATATAACATAAATGGATATACTAGTAGTTGACAGAAAAAGTATGTAAAATTAATGATTTAAGAATATAAGTGTAATATAATTCTTGCCATAAGTTAATAATTAACAAGAAATACTGAAGTTTTTATTTTTTATTTTTTATGTTTGCCAATGAAGGTTGGTTCAGTTGATAAGGATACGGCTCATAACCTATAAGATCGTGAGTTCGAATCCCACTTCCGATGTGAGAACCTCGTTGGTGAATAATCTGTAAGTACCTCTGTAAAAGTTGTACTGATCCTGGCCAAAACGGATCAAGACCAGAACGTAGAACAGTGTAGTACGTACAAAAGAAATTCTTCACTAGTGCAGGAAGCACTTTTTACAGCAGTTAAAAGTAACTTTTAACATCGGTTTTGGAAACAATGTTAATTCAACCGACTTTACAAGTTTAACTTGTAACGTTGGTTTTACAACCGCTGTTACAAGTTAACCAGAAACATCGGTTAAGTTAACTTTTAACAGCGGTTGTCTGTAGAACTGCTGTTATAAGTTAACTTGTAACAATGATTTTAAAGAGAATCGCTGTTACAAGTGGTTTTTTTCAGTTACACTGCACCTGGAATATTTCATAGATACACACATAGAAGCATCCAGATTCACCTGCTAAAATTTAAAGATACAGACAGTGAAGCTAACTAAGATCATCCAAAATTCAGACCATCGATTGATTGGAATGATAGTTCCTTGGTGAATATTATGACCAAGAAATCTGATCTTTGTTTGAAAAAGAGAAACTTTGGTTTTAGACACTGCTAAACCATTTCTCTTAATTACACCAATAAAGATCTTGACATGTTTAAAGTGTTGATCAATAGATTGGGAAAAGATTAACACATCATCAATGTAGACAAGTGTAAAATCTGAATAAGGATTAAAAATCTCATTCATAATTCTCTGGAATTCTGAAGGAGCATTCTTGAGTCCAAAAGGGCATTACATTCCATTCATAATGCCCGAAAGGAACAGTGAACGCTGTTTTGTAACGGTCACTTTCTTTGACTTCTATCTGGTAATAACCAGATTTCATATCAAATTTTGAAAAGATTTTAGCCGAGTTTAGACGGCTAAGCAAATCCTTTTTATTAGGAATTGGATACCTGATCCACCTAAGAGCTTGATTTAAAGGTTTGTAATTGATAACTAAGCGGGGCGTTCCTCGCTCAATTTCTGCTTGCTTATTGACATAGAAAGCTGAACATGACCAGGGAGATTTGCTTTCCCTAATCAAACCCTTTTCTACAAAATCATTAATCTCCTTCTGGCAATACCTAAGAAGTTCATGATTCATTTGGATTGGTCTAGACTTAGTAGGGATTTGCCTTTCATTAAAATCTTGTTCATAAGGCAAGTCTACAACGTATTCCACCCCTACTTAAAACCTTAATCCAAGAGTTAGCTCAAACAGCTACTCCCCTAAATGTTGTCAAACCTGATACAAGATTAGCAACAAAAGACAACACTCAAACTCAAACCCTTGCAACTCAATATGTTGCCAAAAATCAATACCAATTTGTTGTGCAAATGGAACCAGGATTTTGGGATAATAACCCTAACAAAGTTCCCGCCAAAATCTTTTAAAATGGTTGCCATTTTCAGCAAACACAATCAAACAAAAACAGAAACTTTTATGAGTTTATATTGATTGACACCGATTCAGTCTCGATTAAACATTATCGAGATCCCAAGGACCAATAATGAGTGTATGTTGATTGGTCCTTGGGATCTCGATAATGTTTAATCGAGACTGAATCGGTGTCAATCAATATAAACTCATAAAAGTTTCTGTTTTTGTTTGATTGTGTTTGCTGAAAATGGCAACCATTTTGAAAGATTTTGGCGGGAACTTTGTTAGGGTTATTATCCCAAAATCCTGGTTCCATTTGCACAACAAATTGGTATTGATTTTTGGCAACATATTGAGTTGCAAGGGTTTGAGTTTGAGTGTTGTCTTTTGTTGATAATCTTGTATCAGGTTTGACAACATTTAGGGGAGAAGCTGTTTGAGCTAACTCTTGGATTAAGGTTTTAAGTAGGGGTGGAGAGTCGGGTTCATTCTCCACTCTGTCTCCCCATGTTCCCTTAGGGAGTTTGGTTAGGCCTTGATCTTGAAAGGCTAACAAAGATTGGATTGGAATGCCATAGTCGGACAATAACGTTTGCTTTAGTAACATCAGTAAGAAACAAAGTTGTCTCTCCCGATGTTCTAGTTTTAAGAACTTTAGAATTACAAGAATTCATAACCTTGTATTGAATTCTGTAAAGCAAAGCTGCTGGGATAGATCCAGGCTTCATGTCTAAGCCACAGATCTTAATATTTAAAAACAAAGAGTCTAATATATTATTGTCCTGTAGACTCAATGTCCTATTTGGGTAACAATTGAAGTAAATCGGACCTTGACTTAGGCCAGTTTCTATTGTGCCTAATAACGAATCCTCGAATTTGTTGTGCCTAATGTCTCTTAAGCACATTAAGATTGAAGCATTTAATCCTTCGCGGATTAAAGGTTTAACAGCTACTTGTACACATCCTATGTGCAAGTATCTGTATTTTTGTTTATGATTTTTGATTGTATCCATCGAGAGAAGATGAAATTCCTCACTCTCTGGATTGATAGGAATATTTTTCTCTACCGTTTTGATAACATAATCAGAGGTAGCAAAAAATCTACCTTCTGGTTTGTATAATTCTTTTGTGGGTATCTTTGGGATTACCCAATTATCAATATCTTGATTGATATTTTCAAAGCAGATTTCCTCTTGGAAAATACTGCTTGGATTGGTAGGAATATCAGATTCCTGAAGAGAAGAAGAACAAGGTTGGGAAGAGCGGAAAGAAAGCCTTGAAAGGGAGCGAGATAACATAATTTCAATTAACTGATATCATTGCCTTCCTTTGGTTCCATAAAAACAGTAGATATAGATCTAAGCCTTACTTTGCTGAATATTTTATTAAAATATTAAATTTAGCAACTTTACAAAGATATACAAAATCATTAGATCTTATTATACTTAAACATAGCTGTACCTTACCTTTTGAAAAAGGGTTTACTTAAATAACCAAAAGCTACCTCAAAGTAGACTTACTGCTACTCGTTATCTATACTTTGATTTATCTTGCTTCAAGCATCGGCGAATTAGACTGACTGCCTCTATCCACACGAGGTCTTACTGCTACAGCTTTAACAAGACATACCAATGTATAAACACGGAGGTCCTTACCAGTTAAAAGGTACTCAAACCATTTAAGCATAATAATTTCTTCCGAAAAAACTCTTTTTTTTTTTTTTTTTTTTACTCAGCAAGGTACGGATCTTAGATCCATGCTACAGTTCCTACTTCCCCATCGGGCTCTGATACCAGGGGGATGACGAGGTTACAGGAAGGGAAAGGGGGAAGAGAGCAGGATGATGAGAAGTAGGATTAACAGAAATGATTTACATATAATAGAACAACAAAATAATTAAAATATGGAAATTAAAACATGTAAACAGTAAAAACAAGTACTGTAGAGATTAAAACAGAAAATATAAAAGCATAAACCCAGAAAGGCGGTGAACCGACCAAGATCTGGAAAAATAAAAGAAACCGGAGCGGAGGCAGAGCCTCACCAGGACCGGTGGAGGGAGAAGAGATACTTTAAACCATAAGTTTTATTGAATGAAAAAGATTGAACACTACAAGATTGAAAACAAAAAGATTGATCCGAAAGAGGAAGGTAGAATATCTGAGGAACTCTTACTGTGGAGTACTCAGAGCTTCTATCTCTAAAAACTCTCTCTAAAACTTCGGATGCTAAACAACTGAGCCTGGCATCCTATTTATAGAAGATTACAAAGTTACTATTACAACAGTACAGGTAACAGAAACCTAAACTATTGCAACTATTGATGAACAGTACCGGTAACTTGACTGGAACTGCGACTGTCGGCAAAGAACAGTGCCGGTATCATACAGAGCCGGTATCATGACTGGGACTGTAGCTGTCGGCAAACTGTTTTGATTGACTAGTGACTGGAACTTTATTCATCGTCACTCAGATTGACTGTGAGGTCGATTCCATAACAATCATCTCCATTCTGATAGAATGGGTCGGAGCATTGACTTAAGTCTTCTTGATCTTCCTCATCGGACTGGGGAAGCTTTTGTTTGGAAGACTTTGTTGTTTTTGATTCTGAAGGAAGCTCTTCTTTAGCCAACCTCAAAATAGCCTCCATATTGTTAAGGAAACTTTCTTTTGACTTGGTGCTTGCCAGAACTGAAATAATCTGGGAGCGCTGATTGAGAAACTCGCAGGTTTCTGGGTTCGCTGCCTTCATCCATTTTGGATTCTGCTGGAACCATAATTTGACATTGTCACTGGTGGCCGCTGCATAGTTGAACTGTGCCCACCATTTGACATAGGTTGATCTTTGCAAAATTGGCAAAATACCAGGATAATGCTCTTGCTTCTGATACTTATATTGCCAACTGAAAACCCAAGATAGGGAAAATTTTGAGAAAAACACCAGATTGATTGGAAATGGGCTTTCCTTAATATCAAAGTATTTTTCAAAAGTTTGATATCCTTCTAGAAGATCTGGTGGAAGGATTTGTTTGATTGGACCAAAAATTCTCCACCAATGGATAAACCACTGGGGAAATTTGTAATTTACATTCTTCTTGAAGTAAATCAACCAAGAATGTTTATTTTGAATATTTTGGTACCAGAAAACATTGTACCAAGCTGTTTGGTAATCCCAGTAATTAAAACCAATGGGATCAAAAGTTTGAGAAAATTTTTTGGAAACATTCAAGTTCTTTCCAAATTGCTCAGGTGTTAAAACCTTTAAAATCTGGAAAGTTGAATGAGTGTATGTTGATTGGTCCTTGGGATCTCGATAATGTTTAATCGAGACTGAATCGGTGTCAATCAATATAAACTCATAAAAGTTTCTGTTTTTGTTTGATTGTGTTTGCTGAAAATGGCAACCATTTTGAAAGATTTTGGCGGGAACTTTGTTAGGGTTATTATCCCAAAATCCTGGTTCCATTTGCACAACAAATTGGTATTGATTTTTGGCAACATATTGAGTTGCAAGGGTTTGAGTTTGAGTGTTGTCTTTTGTTGATAATCTTGTATCAGGTTTGACAACATTTAGGGGAGTAGCTGTTTGAGCTAACTCTTGGATTAAGGTTTTAAGTAGGGGTGGAGAGTCGGGTTCATTCTCCACTCTGTCTCCCCATGTTCCCTTAGGGAGTTTGGTTAGGCCTTGATCTTGAAAGGCTAACAAAGATTGGATTGGAATGCCATAGTCTGATTTAGACTGTTTGGCGGCTTGCTGAGTCGATGACTCTGCTTTGATTGTTGGCTTCTGGGGGGATGTCCCCAGTTTGATTGTTTTCTGGGTTAATGACCCAGACTGGGTCGAAGACCCTGATTCTTTGGACGCAACTTGGCGCTGTTGAAGTCCTGAAAGGACTAATTTACCTTTTCCCTTCCCCTTCACAGAGGAAGTTGATGTTCTTGGCATTTCTGCCACTCTCACACTTTTATTTACCCTGCAAATATTCACGAGTAAGGAAGTCAGGGAGAGAGTTTGAAGAGCCCTTGATAAATTCAATTTGAAAATCAAAAGCGCTTAAGATAGCTTGCCATCTAGCAAAAATTTGTTTTGAAGCTAAATTTTTAACATCTTTTTGCAAAATGTCTTTAGCTGATTTACAATCTACTCTAACCAAAAACTTTTGATTAAGTAAATCAGATTGAAATTTTGAAATGCACAAAACAATTGCTAAAATTTCTTTTTTAACAGTTGAATAATTTTGTTGTGCAGAATTCCAATGTTTAGAAGTATATGCAATGATATGATCTTTATTTGAAATTCTTTGTTTTAAAATGCCGCCATAGCCAATGTCAGAAGCATCGGTCTCGACAATTTTAAAAGCAGTTGGATTTGGAAGATAAAGACATGGAAGATTCTTTATCTGAGATTTTATGATTTGGACAACTTTGGTGTGTTCATCTGTCCAAGGAGGAGGTTCCTTCCTAAGACGATTGTGTAAAGGTTTGATAATATTGCTGAGATTAGGAACAAAGTCAGCAACATAATTGAGACAGCCCAAAAACCTTTGGAGCTGGGTTTTGTCTATAATTTGATCAGGGAATTTATCTGCAAAATCTATTGCTCGATTGATTGGAATGATAGTTCCTTGGTGAATATTATGACCAAGAAATCTGATCTTTGTTTGAAAAAGAGAAACTTTGGTTTTAGACACTGCTAAACCATTTCTCTTAATTACACCAATAAAGATCTTGACATGTTTAAAGTGTTGATCAATAGATTGGGAAAAGATTAACACATCATCAATGTAGACAAGTGTAAAATCTGAATAAGGATTAAAAATCTCATTCATAATTCTCTGGAATTCTGAAGGAGCATTCTTGAGTCCAAAGGGCATTACATTCCATTCATAATGCCCGAAAGGAACAGTGAACGCTGTTTTGTAACGGTCACTTTCTTTGACTTCTATCTGGTAATAACCAGATTTCATATCAAATTTTGAAAAGATTTTAGCCGAGTTTAGACGGCTAAGCAAATCCTTTTTATTAGGAATTGGATACCTGATCCACCTAAGAGCTTGATTTAAAGGTTTGTAATTGATAACTAAGCGGGGCGTTCCTCGCTCAATTTCTGCTTGCTTATTGACATAGAAAGCTGAACATGACCAGGGAGATTTGCTTTCCCTAATCAAACCCTTTTCTACAAAATCATTAATCTCCTTCTGGCAATACCTAAGAAGTTCATGATTCATTTGGATTGGTCTAGACTTAGTAGGGATTTGCCTTTCATTAAAATCTTGTTCATAAGGCAAGTCTACAACGTATTTCTTTCTATTCCAAAATGCTGTGGGCAAATCAGAACAGATAGTTTTTTGGATTTCATCAAAAAGGATCTGAGTCCTGTTTTTGATATTTGGCTGTTGTAATTGTAACTCAATATTTTTAAAAGAAATTTCTTCTTTCAAAAAATTGATTTGATTAATTTTGTAATCGAGAAAATTCAAATCTCGAATGATTGGTTCTCTGATAAAGGGAAAAATAATGTTTTTTCCCAGATGTTGCGTTATAATTCCATTGTCAGAAATGGAAATGGGGAAAAGTGATCTTATGAACGGTGTTCCAAGAATCACTTCATTTTTGAGATTTTTGACTAATAGAAAAGGAGTCTCAACCTGAAGACCTTGGTTTTCTATTAGGGCTTTTGACAGCTTGTAATTGATTCTTAGTTTAGAACCATTAGCCGCTCTTAACTTCTCAGAAGTTTTTTCGAAGTATTTAGTAGGGACTAATCCCTCCTGAATACAGTTTGAATCAGCTCCTGTATCGAAAAGTGCTGTTGAATCAAGAACAAAATTCCCGATAATGATCTTGATTTTAATATGGAATTTTTGAATTCTTAATTGATTGATTAAATTTAAGAATGTTTGATCTTGTTCTAGATTTTTATCTTCTTGATTTTTAGTAGGAATATTCTGTTCACTATCTTTGATGACGCTTGATTCAGGTTTATCTTCCGAATCAGAATCATCAGTTTGGGCTTCTGCTAATTGTGACAGAATTAATTTATGAACAGATTGTTCCTGTTTGATCTCTTTAACTTCCTGTTTCAAATTCTTAATCTCTTGCTGGAGATCTTGAATTGTCACAGGTTTCGTTTGTTGAGTAGCTTCAAGTCTTTTAAGGATCTGTCTAAAGTCAAAATGGTCTTTAACAATAACTTTTCCTTTGTTTTTGAAATCCTTTTCCGTTGAGGACTCCATAGAAGACTTAAGTTTATCCAGATATCTGCGCCTTTCATCTGGATCAGATATTGAATTAATAACCTCAAAAAGGAGATCTTGCTCCTTAGTTAAGACATTAATTTCATGAGATGAATCGGAACTAAGGCTTCCAATATCATCATGTTGAATATGATTGAGATCTTCAGAAAAATCACCATCTGACTCACCTGAAGAATCTGATTGGATCAAAAGATTATTTAGTTGTTCCTCAACTGATGGTTCAAGATTTAATTCTTTGATCTTTTTCTTTAGCCTACAGTATTTACTGATATGGCCCTGTTTACCGCAGTTGTAACAGGTGACCGCTTTTTTGGGAAACCTAGTACTAGTTTCTTGTTTGGGTTTGAATTCTGGCTGGAATTCAGGTTTTGGTTTGCTAAACCGTTTGTGTTTCTTCCACTTAGTGTATTTGGTATACTTAGGTTTATGCGGTTTTTCTTTATACCTCTTGGAAGATTTTAATTTATCTTTTGGGCAAGGGGGTATCCCAAATTGCTCGCAGAAAGATCCTAAATCTTTCTTTGCTGCTTTCTCTTTTTTGAATTGATCTCTGACTTTGTCTTCCTTACAAAGTCTTGCCCCTATTTTCTGGGTTGCTGCAATGAGTTGACCATAACTCAATTGCTCATATGGAATATTTCCATCTGGAGATTGGGCTATAAGCTCATCTTTTACAAGGTCACCTAAAGATGTTGGGAGACCTGCAATGAACTTTTCTTTCCAAAACTTATTTTGGCAATCTTCTCTAGTGTAAACCCTAGTTAGGAAGGTATCCTTATACCACCTAAAACTGGATAAAGATCTACACTTAAGATTGGATAATAACTCGGCAGACCTATCTTTCCAGGTAGAAGTACTACCCATAAAGTGTCCGCAAATTGAAAAGATTAAGGTGTTGACAGCATCTGGAATGGTTTGGCCGTCATTATCAAAGATTGGATTTCCTTCTGTGTCAGTTTTGATTGCTGTGAACATTTGTTCTTTCTGTATATCAGAGAAAGAATAATCCCACCAGCCTTTTAGTTGGCCTGTGAAACCAGCAACCAAAATATTGCAAATGGCTTCTTCAGAGCATTCATTCGCAGTTTGGTATGCAGTGGCCATCATGGTCATGTGCTGCATTGTTTGGAGAATTTGATACTCCATTTGGCCATCTATGTTCCATTCATAGATGTTGTTAGCATTGAAACTTTTGAGAGTAGAAGTTTTTTCTTCAAGGAGCAAATCCGGAGGGGTTGCTCTAGGATAATACAGTTTTGTTGGTTTTTTCCAGGGTTGGGTATAGACTGGATTCATATTGATCAAAGGTCTATTGATCAAAGGTTTATCTACTGGGTTGGATTTAGAAGTACTGGCCACAGATTCCGTTTCTGAACCGTCTTCGTTTAGGACATTTATGGTTGGATCTTTGTCTGTTGGATCTTTGGTAATTCCCTTACCTCTTAATAAGGGTGGACCTTCTTGAGTGCTACTTGGGGACTCTGGAACACTTAATTGTTTTATTTTTTGTATTAACTCTTGTTTTTCCCTTTTTATGTCTGGGTAAAGAAGGAGTTGTAAATTCTCTTTGACCTTCTTATTGACCTTGAAAGGTTTAAACAAGGGTTTTTCTAAGGGAATCTCTTTCTTAATTCCCGAAGTAGATGCATCAGTGGATACATCTCTTTTGATAATGTGTTCCCCTAACACTTGTAGGTATTTGTTGGTATAGTTTGCTTGCTCCATTAACTTGTTAATGTCATAAGCCGAAATATCTTCACCCGTATTTTTGTTTTTGAAAGGAGAAGCCATTATGGGTTTGCTGGTGTTAGGATCTTTAACACCTGGGAGTTGGTAAGAGTGATTTGGTGGTAACTCTGTTTTGACTAACTCACCGTTTTTCAAATGCCATACTGTAATGACATTAGTGGTTTTATCAACATCTATCTTTGTTTTCCAAGGATAGTTAATTTGATATTTGACTGCGTAAGCATGAAACCAGTCAAAAAATAAAACATTTGTCTTAACATTGTTAAGAAATTGATAATATTCTTCTTGAATATTATTTCTGATTGTTCCCTTATATTCTTGTAAGAACCATTCTCTTTGAGGTTTCCATTCCTCGGAGTAAAAGTCCTTTCTAAGGGATTCCTTATCAATAACGGGCTTACAAATCATTATAAGATTCATTAAGGGAGGAAAAGGTTGGAGACTGAATTGATCGTTGATCATCTTCTGTCTGATAAATTGGTCTAGGGATAGTAGATGATGTATCTAATCCCTGAAGATTAATATTCGGAATTTGAGATGTGGTTGAGAAAGATTGTCTTGAAGATGGATTTTGGATAAAGCAGTACCTGCTTTACCAAGGGAAACTGCCAATTTCAGCAATATTGTCCAGGATCAATCAGGACAAGTTGAATTAATTTTCGAAAGAAGAAATTCTTTCAGTTCTATCAGATCCTCTAGTCTTAGATCAGAAGCCTTTAGGACTGTCCCTTCAAGACAATCTTTCTCAACCACATCTCAAATTCCGAATATTAATCTTCAGGGATTAGATACATCATCTACTATCCCTAGACCAATTTATCAGACAGAAGATGATCAACGATCAATTCAGTCTCCAACCTTTTCCTCCCTTAATGAATCTTATAATGATTTGTAAGCCCGTTATTGATAAGGAATCCCTTAGAAAGGACTTTTACTCCGAGGAATGGAAACCTCAAAGAGAATGGTTCTTACAAGAATATAAGGGAACAATCAGAAATAATATTCAAGAAGAATATTATCAATTTCTTAACAATGTTAAGACAAATGTTTTATTTTTTGACTGGTTTCATGCTTACGCAGTCAAATATCAAATTAACTATCCTTGGAAAACAAAGATAGATGTTGATAAAACCACTAATGTCATTACAGTATGGCATTTGAAAAACGGTGAGTTAGTCAAAACAGAGTTACCACCAAATCACTCTTACCAACTCCCAGGTGTTAAAGATCCTAACACCAGCAAACCCATAATGGCTTCTCCTTTCAAAAACAAAAATACGGGTGAAGATATTTCGGCTTATGACATTAACAAGTTAATGGAGCAAGCAAACTATACCAACAAATACCTACAAGTGTTAGGGGAACACATTATCAAAAGAGATGTATCCACTGATGCATCTACTTCGGGAATTAAGAAAGAGATTCCCTTAGAAAAACCCTTGTTTAAACCTTTCAAGGTCAATAAGAAGGTCAAAGAGAATTTACAACTCCTTCTTTACCCAGACATAAAAAGGGAAAAACAAGAGTTAATACAAAAAATAAAACAATTAAGTGTTCCAGAGTCCCCAAGTAGCACTCAAGAAGGTCCACCCTTATTAAGAGGTAAGGGAATTACCAAAGATCCAACAGACAAAGATCCAACCATAAATGTCCTAAACGAAGACGGTTCAGAAACGGAATCTGTGGCCAGTACTTCTAAATCCAACCCAGTAGATAAACCTTTGATCAATATGAATCCAGTCTATACCCAACCCTGGAAAAAACCAACAAAACTGTATTATCCTAGAGCAACCCCTCCGGATTTGCTCCTTGAAGAAAAAACTTCTACTCTCAAAAGTTTCAATGCTAACAACATCTATGAATGGAACATAGATGGCCAAATGGAGTATCAAATTCTCCAAACAATGCAGCACATGACCATGATGGCCACTGCATACCAAACTGCGAATGAATGCTCTGAAGAAGCCATTTGCAATATTTTGGTTGCTGGTTTCACAGGCCAACTAAAAGGCTGGTGGGATTATTCTTTCTCTGATATACAGAAAGAACAAATGTTCACAGCAATCAAAACTGACACAGAAGGAAATCCAATCTTTGATAATGACGGCCAAACCATTCCAGATGCTGTCAACACCTTAATCTTTTCAATTTGCGGACACTTTATGGGTAGTACTTCTACCTGGAAAGATAGGTCTGCCGAGTTATTATCCAATCTTAAGTGTAGATCTTTATCCAGTTTTAGGTGGTATAAGGATACCTTCCTAACTAGGGTTTACACTAGAGAAGATTGCCAAAATAAGTTTTGGAAAGAAAAGTTCATTGCAGGTCTCCCAACATCTTTAGGTGACCTTGTAAAAGATGAGCTTATAGCCCAATCTCCAGATGGAAATATTCCATATGAGCAATTGAGTTATGGTCAACTCATTGCAGCAACCCAGAAAATAGGGGCAAGACTTTGTAAGGAAGACAAAGTCAGAGATCAATTCAAAAAAGAGAAAGCAGCAAAGAAAGATTTAGGATCTTTCTGCGAGCAATTTGGGATACCCCCTTGCCCAAAAGATAAATTAAAATCTTCCAAGAGGTATAAAGAAAAACCGCATAAACCTAAGTATACCAAATACACTAAGTGGAAGAAACACAAACGGTTTAGCAAACCAAAACCTGAATTCCAGCCAGAATTCAAACCCAAACAAGAAACTAGTACTAGGTTTCCCAAAAAAGCGGTCACCTGTTACAACTGCGGTAAACAGGGCCATATCAGTAAATACTGTAGGCTAAAGAAAAAGATCAAAGAATTAAATCTTGAACCATCAGTTGAGGAACAACTAAATAATCTTTTGATCCAATCAGATTCTTCAGGTGAGTCAGATGGTGATTTTTCTGAAGATCTCAATCATATTCAACATGATGATATTGGAAGCCTTAGTTCCGATTCATCTCATGAAATTAATGTCTTAACTAAGGAGCAAGATCTCCTTTTTGAGGTTATTAATTCAATATCTGATCCAGATGAAAGGCGCAGATATCTGGATAAACTTAAGTCTTCTATGGAGTCCTCAACGGAAAAGGATTTCAAAAACAAAGGAAAAGTTATTGTTAAAGACCATTTTGACTTTAGACAGATCCTTAAAAGACTTGAAGCTACTCAACAAACGAAACCTGTGACAATTCAAGATCTCCAGCAAGAGATTAAGAATTTGAAACAGGAAGTTAAAGAGATCAAACAGGAACAATCTGTTCATAAATTAATTCTGTCACAATTAGCAGAAGCCCAAACTGATGATTCTGATTCGGAAGATAAACCTGAATCAAGCGTCATCAAAGATAGTGAACAGAATATTCCTACTAAAAATCAAGAAGATAAAAATCTAGAACAAGATCAAACATTCTTAAATTTAATCAATCAATTAAGAATTCAAAAATTCCATATTAAAATCAAGATCATTATCGGGAATTTTGTTCTTGATTCAACAGCACTTTTCGATACAGGAGCTGATTCAAACTGTATTCAGGAGGGATTAGTCCCTACTAAATACTTCGAAAAAACTTCTGAGAAGTTAAGAGCGGCTAATGGTTCTAAACTAAGAATCAATTACAAGCTGTCAAAAGCCCTAATAGAAAACCAAGGTCTTCAGGTTGAGACTCCTTTTCTATTAGTCAAAAATCTCAAAAATGAAGTGATTCTTGGAACACCGTTCATAAGATCACTTTTCCCCATTTCCATTTCTGACAATGGAATTATAACGCAACATCTGGGAAAAAACATTATTTTTCCCTTTATCAGAGAACCAATCATTCGAGATTTGAATTTTCTCGATTACAAAATTAATCAAATCAATTTTTTGAAAGAAGAAATTTCTTTTAAAAATATTGAGTTACAATTACAACAGCCAAATATCAAAAACAGGACTCAGATCCTTTTTGATGAAATCCAAAAAACTATCTGTTCTGATTTGCCCACAGCATTTTGGAATAGAAAGAAATACGTTGTAGACTTGCCTTATGAACAAGATTTTAATGAAAGGCAAATCCCTACTAAGTCTAGACCAATCCAAATGAATCATGAACTTCTTAGGTATTGCCAGAAGGAGATTAATGATTTTGTAGAAAAGGGTTTGATTAGGGAAAGCAAATCTCCCTGGTCATGTTCAGCTTTCTATGTCAATAAGCAAGCAGAAATTGAGCGAGGAACGCCCCGCTTAGTTATCAATTACAAACCTTTAAATCAAGCTCTTAGGTGGATCAGGTATCCAATTCCTAATAAAAAGGATTTGCTTAGCCGTCTAAACTCGGCTAAAATCTTTTCAAAATTTGATATGAAATCTGGTTATTACCAGATAGAAGTCAAAGAAAGTGACCGTTACAAAACAGCGTTCACTGTTCCTTTCGGGCATTATGAATGGAATGTAATGCCCTTTGGACTCAAGAATGCTCCTTCAGAATTCCAGAGAATTATGAATGAGATTTTTAATCCTTATTCAGATTTTACACTTGTCTACATTGATGATGTGTTAATCTTTTCCCAATCTATTGATCAACACTTTAAACATGTCAAGATCTTTATTGGTGTAATTAAGAGAAATGGTTTAGCAGTGTCTAAAACCAAAGTTTCTCTTTTTCAAACAAAGATCAGATTTCTTGGTCATAATATTCACCAAGGAACTATCATTCCAATCAATCGAGCAATAGATTTTGCAGATAAATTCCCTGATCAAATTATAGACAAAACCCAGCTCCAAAGGTTTTTGGGCTGTCTCAATTATGTTGCTGACTTTGTTCCTAATCTCAGCAATATTATCAAACCTTTACACAATCGTCTTAGGAAGGAACCTCCTCCTTGGACAGATGAACACACCAAAGTTGTCCAAATCATAAAATCTCAGATAAAGAATCTTCCATGTCTTTATCTTCCAAATCCAACTGCTTTTAAAATTGTCGAGACCGATGCTTCTGACATTGGCTATGGCGGCATTTTAAAACAAAGAATTTCAAATAAAGATCATATCATTGCATATACTTCTAAACATTGGAATTCTGCACAACAAAATTATTCAACTGTTAAAAAAGAAATTTTAGCAATTGTTTTGTGCATTTCAAAATTTCAATCTGATTTACTTAATCAAAAGTTTTTGGTTAGAGTAGATTGTAAATCAGCTAAAGACATTTTGCAAAAAGATGTTAAAAATTTAGCTTCAAAACAAATTTTTGCTAGATGGCAAGCTATCTTAAGCGCTTTTGATTTTCAAATTGAATTTATCAAGGGCTCTTCAAACTCTCTCCCTGACTTCCTTACTCGTGAATATTTGCAGGGTAAATAAAAGTGTGAGAGTGGCAGAAATGCCAAGAACATCAACTTCCTCTGTGAAGGGGAAGGGAAAAGGTAAATTAGTCCTTTCAGGACTTCAACAGCGCCAAGTTGCGTCCAAAGAATCAGGGTCTTCGACCCAGTCTGGGTCATTAACCCAGAAAACAATCAAACTGGGGACATCCCCCCAGAAGCCAACAATCAAAGCAGAGTCATCGACTCAGCAAGCCGCCAAACAGTCTAAATCAGACTATGGCATTCCAATCCAATCTTTGTTAGCCTTTCAAGATCAAGGCCTAACCAAACTCCCTAAGGGAACATGGGGAGACAGAGTGGAGAATGAACCCGACTCTCCACCCCTACTTAAAACCTTAATCCAAGAGTTAGCTCAAACAGCTACTCCCCTAAATGTTGTCAAACCTGATACAAGATTATCAACAAAAGACAACACTCAAACTCAAACCCTTGCAACTCAATATGTTGCCAAAAATCAATACCAATTTGTTGTGCAAATGGAACCAGGATTTTGGGATAATAACCCTAACAAAGTTCCCGCCAAAATCTTTCAAAATGGTTGCCATTTTCAGCAAACATAATCAAACAAAAACAGAAACTTTTATGAGTTTATATTGATTGACACCGATTCAGTCTCGATTAAACATTATCGAGATCCCAAGGACCAATCAACATACACTCATTCAACTTTCCAGATTTTAAAGGTTTTAACACCTGAGCAATTTGGAAAGAACTTGAATGTTTCCAAAAAAATTTTCTCAAACTTTTGATCCCATTGGTTTTAATTACTGGGATTACCAAACAGCTTGGTACAATGTTTTCTGGTACCAAAATATTCAAAATAAACATTCTTGGTTGATTTACTTCAAGAAGAATGTAAATTACAAATTTCCCCAGTGGTTTATCCATTGGTGGAGAATTTTTGGTCCAATCAAACAAATCCTTCCACCAGATCTTCTAGAAGGATATCAAACTTTTGAAAAATACTTTGATATTAAGGAAAGCCCATTTCCAATCAATCTGGTGTTTTTCTCAAAATTTTCCCTATCTTGGGTTTTCAGTTGGCAATATAAGTATCAGAAGCAAGAGCATTATCCTGGTATTTTGCCAATTTTGCAAAGATCAACCTATGTCAAATGGTGGGCACAGTTCAACTATGCAGCGGCCACCAGTGACAATGTCAAATTATGGTTCCAGCAGAATCCAAAATGGATGAAGGCAGCGAACCCAGAAACCTGCGAGTTTCTCAATCAGCGCTCCCAGATTATTTCAGTTCTGGCAAGCACCAAGTCAAAAGAAAGTTTCCTTAACAATATGGAGGCTATTTTGAGGTTGGCTAAAGAAGAGCTTCCTTCAGAATCAAAAACAACAAAGTCTTCCAAACAAAAGCTTCCCCAGTCCGATGAGGAAGATCAAGAAGACTTAAGTCAATGCTCCGACCCATTCTATCAGAATGGAGATGATTGTTATGGAATCGACCTCACAGTCAATCTGAGTGACGATGAATAAAGTTCCAGTCACTAGTCAATCAAAACAGTTTGCCGACAGCTACAGTCCCAGTCATGATACCGGCTCTGTATGATACCGGCACTGTTCTTTGCCGACAGTCGCAGTTCCAGTCAAGTTACCGGTACTGTTCATCAATAGTTGCAATAGTTTAGGTTTCTGTTACCTGTACTGTTGTAATAGTAACTTTGTAATCTTCTATAAATAGGATGCCAGGCTCAGTTGTTTAGCATCCGAAGTTTTAGAGAGAGTTTTTAGAGATAGAAGCTCTGAGTACTCCACAGTAAGAGTTCCTCAGATATTCTACCTTCCTCTTTCGGATCAATCTTTTTGTTTTCAATCTTGTAGTGTTCAATCTTTTTCATTCAATAAAACTTATGGTTTAAAGTATCTCTTCTCCCTCCACCGGTCCTGGTGAGGCTCTGCCTCCGCTCCGGTTTCTTTTATTTTTCCAGATCTTGGTCGGTTCACCGCCTTTCTGGGTTTATGCTTTTATATTTTCTGTTTTAATCTCTACAGTACTTGTTTTTACTGTTTACATGTTTTAATTTCCATATTTTAATTATTTTGTTGTTCTATTATATGTAAATCATTTCTGTTAATCCTACTTCTCATCATCCTGCTCTCTTCCCCCTTTCCCTTCCTGTAACCTCGTCATCCCCCTGTACAACAAGAAATCATATATATACAACCAAAATTGATCAAGCTAACTAAGTCATGATCTATTACATACACAAACTAATAATATAAGTTCTAAATACATAAAACATAAATCTATGCATCGTGCTTAAAGTCTATATCTGCGCTCCATCAACCCTATTCCGCCAAAGCCTGCACAAGCTCAAAAAGAGATTCAACATTAATTAAATTAACTCACAATCAAAAACAAAAATTAATTAATTAACATGGATACCTAAAAAAACATTAATTACACTATGATGCAAAATAAATAAAAACATGCATAACTTACAATATAGTCAAGTTTAGATCAATATCCCTTCATTATGATCATCACGAGTGGCATGTACATCGTCCACTACATTTTCCTCAATGAAAGTAGGCATCCGTGATGAGAAAGAAGGAGTCTCAAGTATATCAAGAGTTGAATCTTGATTTTCATCACTACCATTATGCATGCTTTTTCCTTGGAGAACCACTGACCACCTTTTGTTAGAAGGATCATTGATATAAAATACTTGTTTTGCTTGGGAAGCCATAATGAAAGGCTCTTCCATATGACCAACCTTGTTAAGGTTTACCAATGTAAATCCTAATTCATCGGTTTGTATACCACTTTTACTGTCAACCCACTTACATTTAAAAACTGCCACTGTAAATTTAGTGTAAATGACCTCCTAAATTTCTTCAATGCTCCAAAGTAAGAGACAGGTGCCATAATGGGGTTTGTATCTTTTGAACTAGAGAAGTGCATGGACTCAGCCACGATCATAACCCCACTATTTTGCATGGTACTCTTGTCATCATAGGACTTTGTATATAAAAAAAAAAGTTAGTCCCACATGCTAGCCATTTTAATGTATCAGAAGCAGTACTACCATCCTTCAGAATTTCTTATTTAAACCATTGTAAGAAAGTCCTGTTATGCTTGTTCAACAACCACTTTTCGTTCATTCGAGGGTTTTCTTCCTTGACTTTCCTTTTGTGCTCACATAAGTAAGGATGAACTTCATCAGTGTTACTCAATAGCTTCTTCTGTCACGTACCTTTGAACAATAGATGGTTCTGGACGTTGTGGATTCTTCACATACCCTTTCAAGATCTTCATGTATCACTCAACTGGGTACATCCACCTTAAATAATCAGGGCACAATCTAATCTCCCTCACTAGATGAACAATTAAGTGAACCATTCTGTCAAAAAATGAAGGAGGAAAATACATCGCCAATTGGCACAAGGTAATGGCAGTTTTTTTTTCCAACTCATCCAACTTCCCGGAATCAACGACTTTGCTGCATATAACATTGAAGAATAAGCACAACCTAGTTATGGGTAGTAGTTTCTGCATCAAGATGTGGCAATCATGAGACTTTAAGCTAACTAATTTCAGTTCGCTCATTGAGAAAGCCTCTTGACATTTGAACAGTAACCCTGTGGCACTTTGACGTCCCGTAGACACACAAAAACTCCTTCTCTCCTTTTTAGACAAAGTATGACATGCTGGAGGCAAATATGTTCGCTTACCATCCTTTGACTGTGGAGCTAACTGCTCTCGTATACCCATCGCAACTAAATCTAGACCAGCATTCACACCATCCTTTGTCTTGCCCTGAATGTTGAGAAGCGTCCCGATTACACTATCACACACATTTTTCTCTACATGCATCACATCAATACAATGTCTGACATCAAGTTTGCACCAATATGGAAGATCAAAGAAGATAGACCTCTTTTTCCATATGTTTTTCTCAGTAGCCTTCTTATGAGTCTTTCCGAAGATAACATTGACGTCCTTCACCCGTTGATAAACTTGTTCTCCATTTAAGGCCAGCGGAGCAGGTTCATTATCCTGACATCCATTAAAAGCTTTTTTCAATCTACGATATGGGTGATCACAGCTGGGAAATCTCCAATGCCCAAGGTAAATTGTCTTCCTCCCATGCTTCAGTTGAGTGAAGCACGTGCCCTCTTCACATATAGGGCATGCTTTATGCCCCTTAATACTATACCCGGACAAGTTATCGTTTACTGGAAAGTCATTGATGGTGCAAAATAACATGACACACATTTTGAAAGTCTCATTAGAATACCCATCAACTACATCAACACCCTCCACCCACAGCGTTTTCAAGTCTTCAATCAAGGGACTTAGATAAACATCTATGTCATTTCCTGGTTGTTTTGGGCCCAAAATCATCATAGATAACATCATGTATTTGCGTTTCAAGCACAACCAAGGAGGTAGGTTGTAAATTACGAGGAGAACGGGTCATGAACTATGAATACTACTTAAGGTACAATACGGATTCATTCCATCTGTAGCAAGTCCAAGCCGAAGGTTTCTTCACTCATTTCCGAAATCCGGAAACAAAGTATCAATTCGTTCCCATTGCACAGAATCAGCCGGATAGCGAAGCATTCCATTACGTTTCCTGTCATCTGCATGCTATCTAATGTTCTTTGCGTCGTCTACATTAGCTAACAATCGCTTGAACCTTGGAATTATTGGAAGATACCACAACACATTTGCAGGAGGACCCTTTGTGATCACATCACAACTAGAATCACCATCCTTCACTTTGTACCGTGATACCCCACACTTGGGGCATTCGTGCAACCCTTCATACACACCCCTATACAATATGCAATTATTAGAGCATGCGTGTATCTTCTTATACTCCATACCCATCGGACACAATACCATCTTCACCTCATAGTTACGATCCTGCAATGTGTTGCCTTTTGGAAGCATGTTCTTCAACAACTCGAGCAATTCAGTGAAACTTTTATCACTCCACCCATTTCTTGCCTTCATACTGAACAATTTTAACACCGCCGACAATCGTGTATAATTAGTGCACCCCGGATACAAAGGCTTCTCCGCATCACTGCACAAAGTATCATATACATTTGCTCGCTGAAAAGACTCTTGTCCATTATCACTGATCATGTCCTCTAGTCGATCGTCTTTCATATCTACGTCAACTTCCTTAGTTTGGGACACACTTGGCTGGTTTAACAAGACATCACCATGCCATATCCATCTTGTATAATTCTTGCAAATCCCTTCACAAATAAGATGAGTATGTATTTCCTTAGCTTCATACTTCCTCATATTCACACATTTAACACAAGGACAACAAAACTTTCCATTACTATCAGGAAGATTTCTATTCTAGAAACTCTTCCGCTCCCTTCCGGTACTCATCACTCGTGCGTCTACTAACCACCCAACTACGATCCATAACTACGATCTGTAAATATACATACAACTACGATTAAGTTAAGGGGCTAAAATAAGATGGATTTTA
Source organism: Echinosophora koreensis (assembly GCA_035048595.1). Classification (NCBI taxonomy): domain Eukaryota; kingdom Viridiplantae; phylum Streptophyta; class Magnoliopsida; order Fabales; family Fabaceae; genus Echinosophora; species Echinosophora koreensis. Next base: position 8,585,054 of record JAPCYP010000004.1, read on the forward strand.
ATGATATTTCCTTGCATCAATGATCAATACATTTCACAAGAGCATCTAAACCCTAACAAACTGTATTATCGTCACCTTTGCAAATAAACAATCATGAGCATGAGCATGAACCATAAGCAAAACAGCATCCATAACAATATTTTACACAAAACAGAACACACAGAACCACCCACAAAATCAATGAAACAAAGATGCATAAAATATAAACAGAGACAACAGGCAAAAACTGAAACGCGAAAACAATGAAACAGAACCACCCACAAAACAGCAGCATCCAAAATCACAAGATAAAACAAACGCATAGAACCACCCATATGTTCTTCAATGAAACCTAAAAACAGAAAACAGAAACATAAAAAACGCAAAATAAAATGCAAAAAATGGAAAGGGAGAGAGAGCTTACGAAGCAGCGGCCGGAGTGAGAGAGGACGAAGTGGTGGTGGACAAAGTGGCGGAGTCGAAGGAACAATGGTGGTCACGGTGGCGTCAGTACGGAAGGACGAAGGAACTAGGGTTGAAAGAAACAGTGTTAGGGCGCGGGAGTGAATAGCTGAACTTGAGTTTTCATATGTTAATATAAAGACATGTAACATCGGTTGCAATTCCAACCGCTGTTATATGTGACTTGTAACAGCGATTGTTATACAACCACTGTCACAAGATTTTTCCTTCACCAAATTTCTGGGAATTGCTCACTTGTAACGGCGGTTGTTATAAAATCGTTGTTACAAGTCACTTATAACATAGGTTTTAGTACAATCGCTGTTACAAGTGTTTCAAATGATCCAGATATTTTCGATACTACCACCCGCCTCTTTTATAACATCGATTTTTATCTAACTGATATTACATCCAGTCGTTACAAGCACATTTTCCACTAGTGCTTGGTGGTGTTTGGACTTCTTCTTAACGCTTCAAGTTGTTGGTTTAGGTCTTCGGTTGGAGGGCTCATGGTCTACAATGGTGCATAAAGGGGGATCCCTCAATATTGGGCTCGATGGAGGGGGACGCCGGTCCTACGTATTCCCAATGGGGAAATCAGAGCCACACGTAGTTCTCTTTGAAGGAGAAGGATGAACACATATAATGTAGGCCAAATCCGATATTGGAGATGGCCCTCATATGGTTTTGTTCATAGAGAAGGAAAGAATGGAAAGAGTCTGTGGAGGAGATGATGAGGGGGGAGAGAGAGAGAGTCTCTAGAGGATGGATCCGGAAAAAGGTCCCCTTTAGAGGAGGAAGAGAGCCCCCTCTTATAGGGAGATGAGACAAGAGGGCCATTGGGCCCATTAAGAAATATCCAGAACAAAAGTTAAGGCAAATTCTAGGGTCCGCAACCGTGATAAGTCACTCACTATGAACAATCCTTTCACTTGCTATAGTAGTTGAACCAGTTCTCCATTCCTTTCTCTCTCATTCATGTCTCCGCCCTCTCTGTTGCAGACTCTTTATTTTCCATTCTTGGTTTGATGGTACCTAACTCCTCCTCCTCCTTCTTCGATTGAGGATTGAATCTGCCATTTTTCTTTGTTTATCTTTGCTCCAGAATATAATAGAATAGAGAAAACGTACACAATTTTCCTCCATTTCAACTGTTCCCTCATCTTCCAATGTTCCCCAACCCTCTCCATCTTCTGATACCGATTTGCCTCCGCCGCCACCTCCCAAGGTTCAAAACGATCGTCCAAAGGAGCCATGAGAAAAATGCTATCGTGAGATGGTATTGCATACACGAACACCCAAATCTCAAAAAGAGCGATCCCAATTCAAAATGTGTGATCACACGACAGCCGATGCAGATCGAGCAAGGATACAAGCAAATCATAAATTAGAATTAAGATTGAAGAAATTGTGACACTAATCTCAGAGGAAATCCAAGGCAACTAAAAATTATAGGAAGCTCCAAGAAGAAAGAGAAAAATAGAAAACATATGAAAATTTAAAATTGAAAAAGAGATCTAGAAGAGAGGCACTTCAAAAATTGAAATGGCAAAGAGACCCAAATGTAAGAAAAGAGATGAAGAAGAAAGTGAAAGGCTTGCCCTATAGAAGAGATCAAATTGTGATGGAGAAGAACACAATTTTCTTCCTTTTGCAACGAACTCAGATAGATGAATTAGATGGACTAATTTGATCAAATTAAAGTCCAAATTAAAAGGCATAAAACCCATAGGAGATGAAACAAACACCATCACCTCCATTCTACCCAGTTTCTCAAGAACCTCTTCTTGGTAGTGCTGAAGAAATCACCAGACTGCATTTTTGTTCACTCCTCACTCCCTTTTCTCTCAGACCCACCAACGGTTCAGGAGTCCCTACACAAGAGGGTGTCTTCCTGGGAGTGGTTTCGCACCTTCAACAATGAGAATAGGGGACCTAGGCTCCAATATATCAACGTAGATGAATTTCCAAGATGCATCTTATTGCCAAGAACAAAGTCATCTTTGTCAGAGGGAAGAGGCTTTTCTCATTGAGATCGGCGGGGGCGATGTCAGTGACCTGCAAGAGGGAACTGTGGTGCTCGCTTGCTGTCGCGCTCTGTGACAAAAGATATTGGGGTCGAAACGAACAACTCTCGAAGGTAGGCGACGATTAGGCGGGTCACTTGCTGGTTCGAGAGGTTCACGCCGAGGTCATCGAAGGAGGTGCGAAGCCAGCTTGTGAAGATAGTAAGCATGTCAAGCCGGACGATGAGTTGTGACCTGATGTTGCAGCGAATGAGCAGTGAGAGGACAAGGAGGAAACCGGTTTGCAATTCAACCGGTAAAGCCGATTGCATTCTTCAATCCCTACCGTCAAACTTTTTCCCCCCAAATCCGATGGTTATACGTCATCGCTCACCGTGCACGACTTTCTTCCATAGCTCACAGTAGAAGCTGCCATAAAGTTAAATAAAAGTTGAAGAATAGGAAGTAGAAACAAATTTAGATTTGAATGTAGAATCATAAGCCACACACATCATAAGAACCACCCAGCATTTTTATTTTCAGAAATCAAGCACACAATAAACTTTTAAGTTAAATCCATAGCAAGGAAAATAGATAGGATGTAATGTCTGCATACATACAGATCGCTTCAATTAGTTTTTTAATCTAATAACAGAGTTTGTACCACAAACGTATAGCTGAATTAGTTTCACTTGAATTAATAATTTGTTGATATATATAATTTTAAGAAAATATATTTTTTATATTGTTAAAGTAAAGTTACCTGTTTTGCCACCTATAGTCTTCGCAAATCCGCATACAAAAAATGCTTCAAACGAGTAGGACCTCATAGCATACAAAGAGACTTTACTACTACACCACAAGACTCCTTTGGTATGTATATATAGCAAATATAATATGTATAGTTATTTCTACTATAAATCTACAATCGGTTCAACCGATAACTCACTGGTTCAACCAGTGACCCATTAACCCAATGTTCTGGTCGTGTTGATGGCGATCTGAGTTTTATAACATTGTTTTTCTAGCTCATTGAGACACTTTTAACCCATTGAGACACTTTATTCACTCTCCCGATCTCTCTTTTTCTAGCTCTACTCTACATTTTCCTTTACCTTCTCTCTCAATTCTAAACATTTTCTCATTACCAATTAAGAGAGTGTTTGAGAAATATTAATTTTCCCAATTTAAGATTTTTTTAGCTAATTTTTTTTTTTATAGATAATCTATCATGTTTGACACTTTACTTAAATTTATAAAAAAAACTTTTTTTGAGGAAAAAAAAGCTGTTTTATGTCATCTAATTTGTTTTAGTTTAAGATTGTTGTGATTTGATTATTTTTCACTCTCAAAACTCTCTTCCCTACTACCTCGACAAAACTAATTTCTAAACAAATATTACTAAATTATACAAATAGCTTCATATAATTTTTCGTAATTTACTACATAAAAATGAATTTTTTTTCCACCACTCAAACGAAATAGATTATCTTAAAATTGCTTTTCAGCAGACATGCCCTAACAAAAATAGATTTTAATTATAATCGATTATCACAATAATTGATTATACATATAATTAATTATCAGCATAATAAATTTTTTTTATGGCTTTCTCAAACACACTCTAACACTACTACTTGCATTATAGATCCTCAGAATCTCATGAGATATTTATTAGTGTTATTTGGTAAGTTTAAGGAAAAGAAAAACTTCTTTAAGATAAAAAATTACAAACAACCATTTTAAAGTAAAAATTCAATCAAGATTAAAAAAAAAGTACTTCAGTTTTATTTCAGAATCTCTTTCTAACTGGCATGCATGCGTATTTTTATATTATATTGAGGCATGCATTTTTCTCCCCACCACCGGCATGCATGTTTCTCCCCAACCCCTCAGGGATGAGGCGTGCATCTTCAATATGTATAGTGTGTGCTTTATCATGAACACATATTTAGCATTTGTTTTTCTTTTCATGATTTTTTTGTTTTGTTTTTCTTTTCATGATAATTTGTTGAAATTGCTTGTCAATGTTAAATGGATGCATACATTATGTGTTACACCATTTTCTCACACAGAATCGACTCCTATGCAACACTCACTAGTCTAGACTGAAATCGCCTCATTTCACAACAAATTAATATCCAGATAAAAAAAAAAAAAAGAACAAATAGCATTACGTATAAAATTATGACCTATACCAATAAAATAAATTTGAAGTCTTGCGAAAACCATACCTTCTCCTTTGCCCCTTCCTTGGCTACTGTTTTCAATGATTATCACCTTAAGTGGTCCCCTAATTATTGCCACAACTAGTACTTATATTATACATAGAGCAAATAGAGCAATTGTCAAATGCAAGTTTGCTATCATTTGACATGAACGATATATTCCATAATATTTGAAGAATATAATAAAAGCGTAAACTAAATACAATACGGAAATAATAATCACAAAAACATTAATTAATATGTGAAAGCATTCAGTTGTCATAGGCAACTTGGCAGTTGGCAGGTTGTTCGTCCATAATTTATCATTTCCGGGAAGAATTTATAACTAGTTAAATTTAGAGCTTAGTGTTTTTTTTTTTTTTTTTGTAACAAATTTAGAGCTTAGTTTTGATACAACATAAAGTTTTTTTATACAGATAATTAATTAAAAATCATCTTATATTTTGTTTTTAATGTAGTCATAATAATAATAAAACATTTTTAGTAATACGATAATTTATAATTGTTTTACATTGCAAAAAAAAATATTTACGTTGACCTGCATCTAATTAAATCCAGATACTTAACCCATCTGACCTTTTTTCTCCCTTCATCAACCGGGATCGATATCTTATTTAAATATAAAATACTTATTAATATGAAATAATTGAATTTAAATAGAAATCATACGATCGTCATAAACAATAAGTTGATCATATTAATAAGTCGACTTCCATTCGTGCATCTGACTTTTCTTTGTGAAAGACTTGAGTGATATTTGTACAGAGACTTCTTTTTAACGGGGTAAACAAAAACATGAAAAAAAAAAAAGTTGGAAAATAAAGCACGAAAAAAAAAGTTGGAAAATAAAATTGACCAATTATTATATAGATAATATTACGATGAAAGTCTTAAGTTTATAATAAACATAATCTATTATATATTGAGTTCATATATAGCTAAAACTTCTTATTCATGACTCATGAGTGGTGTCATTTGGAAGATGCCTCGCAGCATTATTGATGTACTCCCTCCGTATAATTTAGCAAGTTCTTCCCATAAAAATCCAATATTTAGTCATGCTTCATGAAACTAAAGTGCATGATTGCCCTACTTCCTCTTACACATGATGCTCTTCGTAAGCAAACTAAAAAATACAAATGAAAAATCATTTATCTATTGGATTATTTAATTATTTCTTACAACAAACTATGTCACTTGGCAACATCTATATTATTAATAACGGCAATCCCCATCTCATTTTGATGTACCATTATTATTTACTTATATTTATAACTTACAATTTTCGAAATATAAAAAAAATATGGTTTTGCAACGAAAATGAGAAACACGTTCATACTCCATATTAACCAATGTAAAATCATCAATAACCAAATGAACCTATAAATAACCAATCAATATCGTCAATAACTATTGATAAAACCAACATGTGGTTGGTGCAAGTGGTAAGGGATTTAGACACCTTAAGCAAGTGGTCAGAGGTTCAAATATTGACTCTTGTATATGGAGAAAACCTGATTAGGAGGGGAGAACCCACCTTGTGTGCCCAAAATGCTCCCCGACGGAGGTTAGTCACTACTAACGATGGTGAATACTTCGTACCTATGTCATGGTTACCAAACAAAATCGTCAATAACCAATCAAACAATACGCATTAATATAAAATTTCTAAAATAAACAATCAAACATATACATCTTATTCAAACTGCTAAAATAATAAATAAAATATCTAAAAGAAAATACGCACAACGGGAAAAATATAAAAATCGAATTTTCGTTTTTCCACTAGTATTTTATAATGAATTTTCGTACGAGCAACTGCCATAAATCAAACTGTTAGTTGAAAGAAAAAAATCTTTTTGATGCCTTATTTATTATTGTCTGAAACCAAATAAATAAATAAAACTAACCGTCTCTACTAAATTATCTGGTGCCGTTTGATTCATACAATGTTTTGTTGCCAGATAAACTACATTCCTGAGAATCTCATTCTCAAGAATATTCTTTTTCACTTTAACACATGGGAATAACTTTTAACTGTCCTTCCCTAATTTTATTCTTGGACATCTTTTATGCTTGAGAATAATTTTTTAAAACTTATATCAAATATGATATACTTTTATCCTCATACTCACATTGTCAGAAATATTAAAATATTAACTGATAACAAATACTCCCTCCGTTCTTTTTCTTTGGTATTAATAAGGTTTCTACATATAGATTAAGAAATCATTAATATGTTTATATTTGTATCAAAATACCCTTATTTATACCATTAATTATTTACAAAATCAAACTACTTTTACTCCATACTCCACTAGCCATTTATGTACTTGGAAGGTTTTGTATATTTTTAATGTATTTCTTAATTCTATTATAAGGGTATATATGAAAAAAAATGTCAAATATGTCTTGGGTTTATAAAACATCCATTGTTTTGAAACAAAAACAAATAGCTAAACTTACCAAAAAAAAAGAACGGAGGGAGTACCATTTTACAGTTTTTGTTAGGGATCGTCTTTTTTCTTTTTTAAGAATTTGTAATTTTTGTTTTTTTTGTTTCTATTGTAGTAGCATATAGAAAAAGAGAAAAGAAAAGAATTAGTTGCATGGCACAAGGCGTACATTAATCTAAAGCCCATACATCTCTGAACCATTCCCCTTTTTGTTTTTCATTTTTTTTTTGACCTTTTTCAAACATGTTGGTTTGACTGAAATGTTTTTCCTCGTTATAATATTTTTTTTATTGTTTATAATGCAGAATAAAAATATTATTATTGATGACTGATCAAATAAAAACTTCAAACTTGTCATATATAAATAGTTGCATTTTGACTAGTTATCTTGACTGTAAGTTTAAAATAGCATTTTTAATGGTTGGGATTAGGATGGTTTTGGTATTTGATATGATATTTCCACGGGTATATATAGCTGTGACATTAAGCTTTTTGGATTGGAAGTGGTATTCGATAAAGTTCTGCTTAAACTGATGACTATAGGATTTGAAGAAACCTTTTTTTTTTTTTTTGATAAGCAGATTTGAAGAACCTTTGATCTTGTAGGTAAAGTTTAATTAGAGACACAATTCACTTTATTGCGAGCTTTAAAAAATCTATGAAACAAAAATATGGTTCTAGAATGAAAATAAAACTTCAAAACAAAATTAATATATATCTTAATAAATAACTTAAAAAATTGTATGGCGATAAAAAAGTAACCTTCAAAAGTTGTATTATTTTGAAACTCCTTAAAAAGTTAGACTCTTTTTTTCAGGTTCAGGTTTTGAACCAACACACATTTCATATAACCATGTGAATGAATTGTCCAAAGGGTAGATTTTTCTTTTCTCTTTTGTTTTTTTAATATATTTGTCAACTTAAGTTTAAAGTTTGAATTAATGGGTTTTCTTCCATTCTACCAAGGCAGAAACCAAACGTAAAATTCCCCGAAAAGAGTTGAATTGAAGAAGAAACGTATGCACCCAAATTTTGGGATACAAATAAACTGTTCCATTTTAGTGTGCCACATAATATCTCCACCAGTAATATCAAGTCACATGTACCTTTTTAATATCACATAAAATTTTAATTTAGGTGACAATATATTGTTATTAGAGACATGATATAATACACCAAACTGGGACGATATATATATATATATATATAGGAAGTGTATCAAATGAGAACTCTTTCTTATTGTGAGAAATGAGAACTATTATTAAGAATCATTGGATCAGAATTAAAAAGATTTAACAAATTAGATTAAAACTTGATCTTAAAAAGTCACAATCTATTCTGCATCCTCCCCATGCCCTCGCTCTCACCTTTCGGTTTCATCAAGCCTCAGTCCCAAAGACCCACAGACCAAGGAGGAGGCACTCCAGCGCGTTTCTCTAGGGAGGTGTGGCGTGAGTTCTTTCACCAGCCACTTGAGGAGAATTGGTTATGCATTCAAAATATTCAATCGTCTAAACTGACATGAAAATATATAATTAATTTTAAAATAATCAGACAATGTTTTTACATAATGCCCAAATTTTATCAAAGTAAATTCTAACTTTTCTCCATAAGAGAACTTTTCTATTTTATTCAAGTTTTTCTAATTATCTAATTTTAGACCCAAAGCAAGTTTTTATTTATTTATTTATTATTATCAAAAAGTAACTTTTCCATATAAATGTGATATTATTTAAACTCCTTCCAAATGTAAGATTTCTAAATGTAAGATGAGATGGTTTTTAAATATGTTTAACTAGCACTTTAATTGTTTTACATAAGACACTAATTTTATTTTTGTTTGTATGAAAAATGAAAGATATATGCAACGAGCGACTCTATCATGTGCTCCTAGCTCGAGTTTCTTTAAAGCATCTTCAATGCTGCAAGTCATTGAAGTTGTTTGACTCCACTTTTTACGATCCCTACCATGTCACAAGTCACAACACACATTTTTTAATTCATACTCCAATGGTGAAACCGTTAAAAGTTCACCAGATGAGTCTCACAAGTTACCAAACATCTTTATTTATATTTTTGTTTTAATTTAAAATATTAATTCATTTTTTATTTTAATTTTGAAACAACAGGTACATAAAAAATAATTCATTTGTCTCTCTTTTTTCTATTGGTGGTTCTTATTAGTCCGTTTGGATGAGTTTAAGAAAGAGGGATTCCATAATATACAAGTAGAAGCTATTATTAAAAGCAAAAGCTATTTTGAGTTTGAATGAACTTTATACAAAAAGGCTTGTGTGAGATTTATTATAGAGACATTACTGTCCAATAAAATATGATTGATCCCCATTCTCTTTCTTCTATCACAAGTTGGGAATTATAGGGATTTAGATCCTCTCCTGTTCACTTAAAGAAGGATACTCTCATGTTCGAGAAAGAAACAAAATTTTGATATTGTAACTAATGGGTCCTACAATCAATCATGGTGGGTCCATAAATATTAGAAAATATGTCTATGTCTCTCTAATATGACCATCATGTTACAGAAAAGGATACAATTCCAAATATAGCTTCTTAAATAAAAAAGCACCAAAATGTGTGTTTTTTTTTCTCATTACTTAAAAAAAAAAATCAAAAAACCTATATTTTTTTAAAATCACTTTTATTTAAAAATAAGTATAATTTTATCAAAAAAAAAAAAAAAATCATCCCAACGGGCTCTATAAGAACCAGTTGCTTATAGAAGCAAATGTCCTTACGTTACATGTGACATCCACATCAGCTTGCTTCAATGGTACAACCCAATGAAAACTTGTCTTTTTTTTTCGAAATCAAAAATCATTTATTAAATGGATCTAGATTTAACATCGAAGTGATCACTCTCCCCATCTTCTAGGTAGGAAAGGTTGAATAGCTAACATCGTATCATGTGCTTTAAGCTAGAAATCAACAAGACAAAATTACATCAACATCTATAGGTAAACACAAACACAAATATGCCCTATCCCTATATCTAATTGACTTGGAAACTGAATCTAATTTAGAACTGAGACACCATCATCATAATCTAACACTTTTAAATCACCACAACATAAACCAATTCTATATTCACTACGCCAGATTCAGGATTTAATAGCATACATTTAATAGCGCTGACCAATAGAAACGTTACTAAATTATAAACCTTTAATAGCGATTCACCTAGAAAATGCTATCTTTACCCATTAAACAATTTTGAATGAGAAAAAAAATGCTATATACCCCATACATCATTAATAGCAGGTAACATGGAAGCGCTATCATAATATAACATTTTAATTGCGTTTATTTAGACAAACGCCATGGAAGTGGTAACTATCATAGCGCTTGAATGGGAAAATGTTATATTTTTCTCGAATTTATACTACACTTTTTGGTGACCAACTCTCTGCCCGTAGTCATTGGGTGTTGACACAGTTCACAGAATTGATGGAAGTATAATAAACTCTCTACACAAAAAATCCGATATTCAACATTTCAATGCATAGATACTGTCTGTAATCAATTCCGCCTTAATAGCTATTGAACAAGGTGAATTCTCTGATACCCATGGTAATTTTTGGGTAACTTTTACCTTGCTTACGTGGCCCAATCTCAACAAGCCAAATCAAATAAAAGGTCCACATCAGTGCCACATTTCATAGACTTTCATTTTTATATAGAAACCCCTTTTAACTTTTATCTTTGCTTTCTGACCTAAGGGACCATGTTGCAAAAACAAAAATTTAACTTTTCCTTTTTTATTATTAGATCCGGAAACACCTCTCTACAAAAATCAAAAAAAAAAAAAAATGAGGTTTCTAATAAAAAAAACCAAATCGCATGGAACTCAACCCATAAGTCTTCTTCTTCAAATAAACTTCATCATCTTCAAGCCACCAACCAAGCATCTTGAATAAAAAAGAAACAAAAGAAGATAGAGAAAGAGGTGTGGAAGGGAGACAGACACCCCTGTTCACCGGCACTGCCATTCATCAGCTTCGGACCACTGCAAACAAGAGCGGCGCATCTTCTCAACGCAACCGCCTGCCTCCGCGTGTGACCACCTGTCCACAGCCAGCTCCATCCACCGTTGCATAGTAACAACGCCGTAACCTCGTTCCAGCGCCGCATCACTGTCCAGCCACACCAGATCGCGATCCACACGTCCCTTTCGACCTCGATCTACTGTTATTGCGCAGTTGGGGGGTTACCTGATATGCGCTTGCCGCTCCTTTACCATGAAAATCTTCACAATGGTGATGAATGCTGAAAAATAAAGGTTAAGGTGGCATAATTTTAAATTGTTTACTACCATAGTGATAATTATTCCTTTTGTTCTCAGTAAAGTAAGGCATCTCCGAAGTTGTAATATTTATGCAGTAGGGGAAAATGATTGTACTTGCTAAGATCAAGGAGAGGCCAAGTTATTTTAGAGCAATAGATTCTTTCTGACCAAGACAAGGTATAAAGGAGCGGAATTCAAGTTCAACCTTTAACGGTGGACATATTAGGGATTAGGGTTCAAAGTGGTTTTCGAAGGGAAGATTAATTAGTTTTTGATTAGAACCCCTCAAATTTTTAGCTTTGATTTTTGAAGAAAGGTGTTTCTGGATCTAAAAATAAAAGGGAAAAGTTAAATTTTATTTTTGCAATATGGTCCCTCGGGCCACAAAGTAAAGACAAAAGTTGGAAGGGGTTTCTGTATAAAAATAAAAGACTATCCAATGTGGCACTGATACGGACCTTTTAATTGAGTTGGCTAGTTTAGATTGGGCCACGTAGACAGTGTAAAAGTTACCCAAAGATTATCATGGGTATCAGAGAATTCACCATTGAACAAATGCTCCTAAACCTAAGCCAATTTCTCCTATAAATAACCCTCCTTTGTGTTCTTATCCCACACTTCAAACTTTATAAAATCTCCTCATCTCTTCATATATTCTTCTCTGTATTCTTATCATTCCAGAAGAGGTCTGCACTCTCATATCTTTTTGTCGTATGTCATGACTAATGTCTAGATGAGAAGAGGGCCAATCCTAAATGTCATGACATACGACAAGAAGATATGTGAATGTCATCGTTTCTCCCAAATGCGTGACAAGATGAGGGCACCCAACTACTTCTCTAACTCTATGAGAATTATCAATAACTCCTTTTTTTACATGCAGAGAAGACAAAAGGATATGATAGTGGGCATTAAATGTCCAACGAGATGAGAAGCGAGAGTGCCCCGATGGAGGAGTGGAGCTTGCTTCTTGTCATTAACTCTTTTTTTTTTTTTTTGGATAAATCAAAACTATATTGAGTAGAGTACTAGGAGTACCCCAATCCGTATACATCACCCAAGTCATCAAAGAATATATACAACAATGCAGCAACAAGAAAGACACTCAGCTACATTGTAACCTATAAGCATTTTACATAGAACATATCAGTGTCTCCCCATAACTATTTCCCCTAGTATAAAACAAAAGGATAATCCCAACCAAAAGGAAACCCAGCTGCAGAAACTCGCCAGGAGTACTAAAGCAGAACCGCAGCAAGGCACACCACCAGGGTATGTGGCATCGTCTCTCCCAAATGCCTACGAACTTAAGGTGCCAGAATAGAAGGGAGGGATGGCGGGTTTTTGCATGACAGACGACAAAAAGATGAGAGTGGGCCATAAAATGTCCATATGAGATGAGAAGCGAGGGCGCCTGTGACACCCTCTACCCTGCATGTATTCGTAAAGCATACACATGCATATTATATCATAATAATAAAAACCGGATAGAGGTTGTAACAACATCTCAAGCGCGGAAATAACACATTTTTAAAAAGGAACATAACATAAAGCATAAACGATAAAAGAAACGAAACCCGACCCTGGTGTCACATTACAGAGCTGGTATAACCAATCCGATAAAACAATTCGGATAAACAAACTAATACTGAAACAAAACCTATCTAAGAGTAGCGGCTCCTCAGAGTCACTCCTCCGCAAACTGTTCACTGTCTTCTGCATAAAAGATACATGCCAACAAAATAACAGAAGAAACGGGGAGTAAGAACCATATATATAAACATAACGACAACAGGATAGTTAGCAAGATGAACATGCAACAAAGCAACATAGCATACATCATGATATCATACATCACAAAGCACATCACCTATAACATCTAAGTAATGTAATGTGACTCACTACTCCGAATGCATGTGGATCCATCTATACCAGGCATGGGTGAACCCCTTGGATAGCCGACACACCATACTCTCGGATGCGCCACCATGGGTATACATGATTCCCTTCTTGGACGAATCACCGTGGATGGCCAGATCGCCTTACTCTCGGACGACCTCCCCAGCTGTTGTACCTCCCCTAGCAACTTCGTGCATGAATGCATTTATACAAACAAACAACCGTTGTCCACCACCTCTATCAACACCGTTTATTATGGTTTAACGTCTTTGGCCAATAAGCACCAAAATTAATATCATCTTTAATCTTTAATTAATCTTTAATAATTAAACAACATTCTGGCTATTAAGCGCCAGAGCTCAACACCTTGACCACTAAGCATCAACACCCCCTTGGCCACTCGGCTACCAAGGTACAACATCATCTTTTACACTCTGGCTAATAAGCACCAGAGCTCAACACCTTGACCAATAAGCATCTAGGTCCCCTTGGCCACTCGGCTACCAAGGTACAACAACGTGTGGTAACACATCGTTACCGTCTTAACATCTTATCGCTTGTTATTTATTTATCTTCATTGAATCTTCATTGGGTTATCTAACTTGCCTTTACTTTGTTTGGTGTCTTATTACATCATTGGGAACAATTGGGGTGAAATACCCCTGTTCTGTTTTCTGCATTCTGATCTGAACAGGGAAGCACGACCGTGCTTCCCCCAGCACAAGCGTCCTGACTGTTAAGTCAAGCACGGCCATGCTGACTGTGGAGCACGACCGTGCTCACTGGAGCGTAGCCGTACTAGTTCTGGGCAGAAGGGTCGAAGAACCCTCGCTAAGCTCCCTAGGGTATCCAAAGGCCATTCCCATTGGCTTTTACTAATCATTCACTTCAGTTTCATTATTCTTAATTAATCTCCATGTCTTATCACTAAGGGGAATTAATCCTTTAATTCCTGTATCATTATTAATGTCCCTAAAACGCTCATAAATCAAGCCTAGGGTCTTACTATACCAATAAGCATTAACTCGCCTCTCACCAATATGATTTCGGTCTTATCAATATTGGGGAATTAATCCCTTAATTCTTATAACATCATTATTAACATTCTCTAATATTCCATTAACATTAGCATTAGACACAACAACAACCAATCATGATCATCATTAACCAAACATGGCATCATCAAACTCAATTCACAATAGGCATGTTAGCATCAATTGAACACTTATCATTATGAACCAGATAATAACATACAAATAGCAGTTAAACAATATTCATCAAACAAACGTATAGCACACAATAGGGTCATGGGTTAACCCTCATCTTACCCTACCTCATAGCCTGCATGTTTATACTAGCCTTTCTCCCCATACCTGGTATGAAGATTCCCAACAAGATGACAATGGCAAACTAAACGTGTTCCCTCGAGTGGCTCGATGAGTTTCCTAAGCCTTGGCCAAACATAAAAGGATTAACCAATCGGTACTAGCGCATGACTTCTATCCCAAACGGATTCTAGAGCACCAAGAACTTCGAAGGGTTCAAGGGAAGGGAAAGGGAAGAGGTTTCTGTCACACTAGGATTGCCCAATGTGCCAATTTGAGGGTTTATACTCGTAACCCTCACATACTGATCTGTTTATATAGACCCAGACTCGAGCACGGCCGTGCTCCCCACTAAGCACGACCGTGCTTAACTCAAGCACAGAGTCGTGCTCGTTAAGCATGGTGAGGCAAAAACAATGTCAATGAGTGCGTTGAGCACAGCCGTGCTCCCACTAAGCACGGCCGTGCTTGTGGCTCAGACAGCCACAAAGCACGCGCCTTGAGCACGGGCATGCTGATACATGAGCACGACCGTGCTCATGCATCAGGAAAGGATTCTCACTTGAAAAGTCCCACTTAGCCCTTTACAACACTCCTAAGGTCAAACCTAACACATAAAGCCCACACATAAGCACATAAAGGCTTAACACGAAAAACGGGGTGTCTTACCGTCTTAATCCCTTAATTCTTATAACATTATTATTAACATTCTTTAATATTCCATTAACATTAGCATTAGACACAACAACAACCAATCATGATCATCATTAACCAAACATGGCATCATCAAACTCAATTCACAATAGGCATGTTAGCATCAATTGAACACATATCATTATAAACTAGATAATAACATACAATAACAGTTAAACAATATTCATCAAACAAACATATAGCACACAATAGGGTCATGGGTTAACCCTCATCTTACGCTACCCCATAGCCTACATGTTTATACTAGCCCTTCTCCCCATACTTGGTATAAAGATTCCAAACAAGATGATGCGAGCAAGCTAAACATGTTCCCTCGAGCGGCTCGATGAGTTTCCTAAGCCTTGGCCAAACACAAAAGGATTAACCAATTAGTCTCAAATCCAAGAAATAGGAAAAGAGATTAAAGAGGGCTAAACTGATACCTTTTAATTGGCACTAGCGCGTGACTTCTCTCCCAAGCGGACTCTAGAGCACCAAGAATTTCGAAGGATCCAAGGGAAGAGGTTTCTGTTACACTAGGATTGCCCAATGTGCCAATTTGAGGGTTTACACTCGTAACCCTCGTAGACTGATCTGTTTATATAGACTCAGACTCGAGCACTGTCGTGCTCCCCACTAAGCATGGTCGTGCTTAACTCAAGAACGGACTCGTGCTTGTTAAGCACGGTCAGGAAAAAACAATGTCAACGAGTGCGTTGAGCACGACCGTGCTACCACTAAGCACGGCCGTGCTTGTGGCTCAGACAGCCACAAAGCACGCGCCTTGAGCACGTGTGTGCTGATACATGAGCACGGCCATGCTCATGCATCAGGAAGGGATTTCTCACTTGAAGAGTCCCACTTAGCCATTTACAACACTCCTAAGGTCAAACCTAACACACAAAGCACACACATAAGCACTTAAAGGCTTAACACGAAAAACGGGGTGTTACAGCACCCCAGTCACCCTATTATGGATGAGTGGAGCTCTCTTCTTGTCACTAACTTATTATGGATATGTGGCATCATCTCTCCTAAATGCCTGCATATATAAGGTGCCAAAACATAAGGGAGGGATAGAGGGTTTTGCATGACAGACGACAAAAAGACATGAGAGTGAACCATTAAACGTCATTACAAAAAAAGTCATTTCAACGACCAAGCATTTAGCGACCAACATAATCGGTCGCTAAATATGGAATTCGGTTGCTAAATATGAAAAAATGGTCGCTAAATCGGTCGCTTAATGGTTTAGTGACCACCAAAAGATTTAGCGACTTGGCATTCTGCTACCACGTCTGGTGGTCGCTAAATTGGTCACTAAATGGTTTAGCGACAGAATTTTCATATTTAGCTACCGAATTTGGTGGTCGCTAAACACATCTTTTTTTTGTAATGCATCCACATTAAATGAGGAATGGAGGAAGCCCAGTGACCCTATATACAGATGTAGAACAGAAGGCTCCTCAAACTCCATTAAGTTTTCTCCTTAGCTTGCCTCGAACAGATGACTGAAAGGCAAGTTTCAAACCAACCAGCTACTCAGTAAGCCAACATATTGTATTCAAATTTTTATTGTGACTGTAATATATAAACTCAAAAGATGTATATTTGAAGTAAAATAAAATAGAAATTAGATATTTTGTGAATGTATTTGTTATCTGCAACAAGTGTAATCTTTATCCGTTTAACATGTTTTGATTGTCATCACTGTGAGAGAACTTAAAAACGAATTTTTAGCATGTGAAAATGCAAAAAAATAAAATAAAAAAATATCCTTATTTGTTTTCAAATTTTGATTGCATTAAAATTTTAAAGGAATGAAAAATATAAAAATTTGTTTTAATAGCACTTATTAAAGGAAGTACTATTAAAAACTCGAGGAATGAAATATATTTATTTTAAAAAATGAAAGAAAATGTTTTATATAACACTTATTTGAGAAAACGCTATGAAAAGCTCCATTATGAATATCCCTGTATATACTTTGCACCTTAGGGACCTAACAGGCTTCTACCAGGCCAACCTCTTTGGGTGGAGAGTTACATATATAACCCTGGCGACTTCAAAGTCTAAAGACTACTGTCAATTTTAGCCCAGCCCGATGGGCTTTCCCGAATGGCTCGCATTTTAGGCTAGGCTAGGCTCTATAAAAAGAGGCTCGAAAAAATTGGGTCTTTTTGGCCCGGCCCGATTAGCCCGACTTGGCCATCGGGTTCGGGTCGGGCTGCCCCGCCCGATGATCCACCCATTCTTATTTACTGTTACTGGGTGTCTTGCTTCAGTCTAGTAAATTTGGCCCAAATTGGGAAAGAAACTCCACTTTGGCTATGGTTTTGAAGGCGAGGATCAATCCGCGATCAAGGTTAGACCCTTGGCTCTGCCAGCGCCCGAGCGACGACGAGAGGAGCCGTTAGGCTTGGCGATAACGGTGGAGAGGCCACCGTCGGTGAGAAGCGGGTTGGTGAGCCCACCAACACGGACCAGCTCGTTATCACCCGACTCGTTCTTGAAGGTTCGCTACTCGGAGATTTCATCGATGGAGCGAGACTCGAGAACTAGGCCACACTACGAACACACCGTGTCCCCAGTGGAATGATCGAAAATGACCTCAGTTTGCCGCTTGCAGTCGCTGCAAAACGCATCAGACTTCGTTCTTACTTTCTCACGTTCATGTCGATTGGGAGCTTGTTAGGGCTCAAAAATTCGAGCTTTCCTCTTCGCTGTGCAAAGAAATATATCCCTGGAGTTAATATATCAGTGTATGCATTGTTTTCGTTGGATATAGGCAATTTCATTTCTGATTTGCCAATTTCATTTCTGTTTTGGCCTTTAACTAATTTATTAAGTGTAGTTGATTATGTCCTTATTTTTTGTGCTTATTTTGGTTTTCAAGAGCTCTCCTCACTGTGTGTAGCGATAATATGATGACTTTTTTTTTTGCTGCTTACATATATAGCCTCTACGCATTATTTTGTAGATTATGTAGCATTGTTTTACTCCCGAGAGAAAACGAATAATGTACATATATAATTACAAAGTTAAACACCAATGACAATGGCTACATATTAAATTTGAATTTTTTTGTTACTTTATTAACGAAATAGCACATTACAATATAATTTATGTTTATTTTATTTATTTAAATATAAATAAGGTTAATTTAGCTCGTTGGCTCGCCAGCCCGACATTAGGCTAGGCTGGGTCATCAAATATGCAGATCAGTTTAAAAAGCGGGTCAGCCCGGCCTGATTGCACACTATGACCTGATCGGGCCGCACCGGGCAATTTGACAGCATTACTAGAGAGCATCGGATTGGGACCCCAAACAGGGTTAGAAAATTTGGAACCCCAAGACATCACCATCATTGACATCAGCACCATCAGTAACCGACAAATCACCGGTAACAGGGGAGAGAGTGAAGGGGAGATAATTGAATTAACACTCAGCTCAGCTGTCTTAAATCGTGGGGCTCACTCACGCTTTATAAGCAGAGGGAGGGAGGCACTCAGGTTTGAGCTCATCCCCTTCTCCATCCGTTTTCTTGGGATACTGAATTCTCATTCAATCACCCTTTGATCTTTTCTACTCTATCCCTTTTGATAATAAAAAAATACACTTCTTCTTCTTCTGCATATAGTACTTTTCTGATCTTTGTCTCTGCAGAAGCTGAACAAGCATGGCGAGTGGCAAGGGAGGAATCACCCTAGACGAGATCAAGAACGAGACTGTTGATCTGGTATATACCCTTCAACCCCCTTTTATTTTCTCTCATTTTTCCTTCTGATTTTCTCATTATATTCTGTCTCTTTAGGTGTTCATACAGCAAAATCTTAGGAAAAGTTTTTTTTTTTTTCTTTCAATTTCCTTTAATATATGAAATGGCTCTTTGATTTTGAGTAGCTTCAAAGCTACATTCCTCCTTATGCTTTCAACCTCAAAGAAGCTGAGGTTTCCTTTCTACTTAATTTTATGCACATAATCCGCATACTTTGTTGAAAAATTATTAAATATTGCAAAAAATTGTTCAAATCACATTTTCGTACTTATTACTCTCAAGTCTCACCTGTTCATATGTAATTAAATTTCCCCTACCAAAGCTTCTGAGAAATTTTCTTTTCTCTATATATGATTAATTTTCCTTACCTAAACTTTTCATTGCCGAGAAAAATAACGAATGAAAGTTGCTAGAGGGCAGTTTTGACTTTTGGGTAAGGTATAACATGCATGCAGAGGGATATTTACAAATTACAAGTCTATAACCATTAAGGATAACATTTGTTTAAGAATTTTCCTTCGTTTTCTCTGCTGCCAAACAGATTAATTTCCACTGGTCTTTCTGGTAGATCTAAACATGTGAGAGACAGGGAAGATAGATATAGAGTTTAAAACATCTCAAATTATTTCGCTTTTTTTTAGGGTGTGTATATAAGTATAACATATCCATCATGTGTGTCTCTCTCTGTCTGCGCCTTGTTTGGTGGGATGGAATTTTATGTACTTTTTCCGTGGTACTTTGGCTTTTTTCAATATTTTTCTATGAATCTTAGCCCCTATGATTAACTGTTTTTATTGTAAGTCTCACATTCAACGGTCCTGACACGAGGAGGGTCCACAGTTGTTGGGAAATTTGGAATCAAGGAGGGTGATTTTTCCAATTTTCCCTCAACCTGCTTTTGAAAAATCGGTTTTCCAATTTTCTAAGATTAAACTTTTTCATAAAAAAAAAAATTAAACATATCATTTTTAAAAATAATAAATATATCAATTTTTAATAAAAATTATTTTTTAAAATTCTAAACTAGTACCTTTAAGTATATAAAAAACAATACAAAATTCGGGTTGTTGTTGTTGTTGTTAATTTTTTAATAGAATAAATAAATAAGAAAAGAGTATTATTAATTGAAATAGGAACAAACGGGTCCCAAGTCCCATGTTATGGAAGCCGTGCAAGGAAGGAGTGAAAGCTGTTAAGAGGCGCTAATCACATGGAGAGAAAGTTGTTTGTGCTGTCATGTCTGACATTTAATTTAACACTCTCTTCTCTTTTGATGCTGTCATGGCGCGCCAGTCAACGATTCCCTGATTCGCCCTCCCGCTGTCTATCGTCCTAAAAGCCTGTTTGGCCAAACAACCGTAGTTGTGATTCGGGCAACGTTGACATCTTAATGCAATTTAATTAAAAAATATATATTAATTAATGTTCTTAAGATATTAATTAAAGAATAAAAATTAAAAATTTTATCTTAAAAAATGATGTGTTTAAACTTTAAAAATTTAAAAGCTACGTTTTTTAATATAATTTTTTTATCTTTAGATTTCTTAACAATATTCTTATGATACTGATTAGCAAGATCAATTAATAAAACTGTGGATGCTCACTCACTCCACACATATTTGTTTACCTGAGAAGAGCCCAATTCATGGAAGAATTTATGGGTTTGGTATTCTTAACTAGTCCTTTAATAACACCGATTAAGAAATCAATATATAACTAGTGTTTATTAAAAATTTCATTTTTTTCAATTTTTTCATGTATTCAATATATTTTTTTCAATAGAACATTTTTGTCTTTGATTTGTTAATCAGAATATTAATACATACTTTGATATTTATTTTTATATTCATATTAGTATGTTATACGAAATGTCTCAACTAATAACAGAATTTTTTTTTCTCTTTAAGACAATTTCATGTTTTTTAATGATATGATAGTTATAAAATATTATATTAAATTTTTATTATTTGCAAATAATAAAATGTTGGTACCAAATGCTTGTAATGTGAGCTTCTTTTCAATATTTGTTTATACTCAAACAATATTTCAATTTTTTTTCTCTTTGTAGTTTTTTTCATGTATTCTCTCTTTATAGTTCTTATTATTATAATTTTATATTATTGTATGCTCTTTTTTTCGACATAATTCTTGTCTGTTTATGAAGGACTGGTTGGTTGGTGTAGGAAACATAAAAGTTTGAAATGCCACTCAACTATAGTCAAGTAACCAAAAATGCAACATCTCAGTCCCAAATATACGTGATTCTTTTGCCACAGACACAAATATTCTCAAATATGTATCTAGTTTATTCATCACCTGCATAAGGGTTTCTATAAGTAGAAAAAAAATTGACAAAAGAAAAAAAAAACTTGAAAGGTCTTTCTAAGTTATTTACAACAATAATCACGTACAAAAATGAAAAGGAAGAAACAATTGCATTCATAAAAAAAGGTTTGCATGCAAAAGACAGTAGATTGTTGATAAAGAAGTGACTCAATTTTCTGCACACTTTCTTGAGATGGGACATGCTAGTGTAGTAGTATGTAGGGAATGTTTTAAGGAATCTTGTTTTCTAACAAACATCACTTGTTTGTACCAGGAACGTATACCAATAGAGGAAGTGTTCGAGCAACTAAAATGTACCAGAGAAGGTTTAAGCTCGGAGGAAGGAGCCAACCGGCTTCAAATATTTGGACCAAACAAGCTAGAAGAGAAAAAGGTTCATTACTTATGATATAGACACTAGTGTCTAATATATTTCTGAGATATAATGATTAAATGCAATTGCTGATTGATGATAATTTGGATAATACAGGAAAGCAAATTTCTCAAGTTTCTTGGGTTCATGTGGAATCCCCTGTCATGGGTCATGGAAGCTGCAGCTATAATGGCTATTGCACTTGCCAATGGTGATGGGAAGCCTCCAGATTGGGAAGATTTTGTGGGTATTGTTTGTTTGTTGGTGATCAACTCCACCATCAGTTTCATTGAAGAAAATAATGCTGGAAATGCTGCTGCTGCACTTATGGCCGGTCTTGCTCCTAAAACAAAGGTAATAAATTAATGCTTGTGTGATGTCTGTGTCCTGCATCAAGTAATTGTGGATGCATCTGATGCAAAATATATGTGTGATTAATTAGGCCTAGTGAGAAGCGCGCCATCAAATAATGTGAACAATGGACTCAGTTCATTGGACTCTGCACATCATCTGATTGGACTTCGCACATATTGGACTCTACACAAGTTGCGTCCAATGTGCGTCCAGTGTCTTTAGACTCGGAAAACACTTAAACTAACTAAACTAAATTACATCACAACACCATGAACATTATTATTTTCCACAAATCTTATTTACAGTTCATAACTTCAAAACATTATACATTTTCCGTGCGTTGCACGGGTCAGGAGCTGTTTATCTACAAGGATACACTATTGAACATTTTGTGCATTAAGAAGGTACAAGTTCAAGATTGTTTTCATGACACAAAATTCTCACTCTTTTGCAGGTTCTTAGAGATGGTAAATGGAGTGAGCAAGAAGCTGCAATTCTAGTCCCTGGAGACATCATAAGCATCAAACTAGGTGACATCATACCTGCTGATGCTCGTCTTCTTGAGGGTGATCCATTAAAGGTTGATCAATCAGCTCTAACTGGAGAGTCACTTCCTGTGACAAAGAATCCCGGGGATGAAGTGTTCTCTGGCTCAACTTGTAAACAAGGTGAAATTGAAGCTGTTGTCATTGCAACTGGTGTCCACACATTCTTTGGGAAGGCAGCTCACCTGGTTGATAGTACCAACCAAGTTGGACATTTCCAGAAGGTTCTTACAGCAATTGGGAACTTTTGTATTTGTTCCATTGCAGTTGGTATGTTGGCTGAGATCATAGTTATGTACCCAATTCAGCACCGAAAGTATAGAGATGGAATTGACAACCTATTAGTCCTTTTGATTGGAGGAATTCCCATTGCTATGCCAACTGTGTTGTCAGTGACAATGGCCATTGGTTCTCACAGGCTCTCTCAGCAAGGTGCCATCACAAAACGAATGACTGCCATTGAAGAAATGGCTGGTATGGATGTCCTTTGTAGTGACAAGACAGGAACACTCACCCTAAACAAATTGAGTGTTGACAAGAACCTGATTGAGGTCTTTGCAAAGGGTGTGGACAAGGATCATGTGATCCTTCTTGCTGCAAGGGCTTCCAGGACTGAAAACCAAGATGCCATAGATGCTGCAATTGTTGGAATGCTTGCTGATCCTAAAGAGGTTTGTTTAACTTCTCATAAATTACCCCATTTTCTGTCCTTGAGTTCATTTTTATCATTCAACATATCTATCTATGCCTTGTGCAGGCAAGGGCTGGGATAAGAGAGGTGCACTTCTTGCCATTCAATCCTAATGATAAGAGAACTGCTTTGACTTACATTGATGCTGATGGAAATTGGCACAGGGCAAGCAAAGGTGCTCCTGAACAGGTAACCTTGTTCAGTTTGCTCATAATTAATTATTGAAATTCCTGGTTATTCTGTTGATGCTAATATATTTATTTTGGTGAATAGATCATGATCCTGTGTGGTCTCAGGGAAGATGCTAAAAAGAAGGTCCATGCAATTATTGACAAGTTTGCTGAAAGAGGGCTTCGTTCACTTGCGGTGGCTAGACAGGTTTTGTAGCTGGTCTCCATAGTTCAAAGTTTGTATTGAAAATTTGCATTTCTCTCCACAAACAAAACCCCTCCTGGTTCTTCTTTGCTACTATTGCAGGAAGTTCCTGAGAAAACAAAAGAAAGTGCTGGTGGTCCATGGCAGTTTGTTGGTTTGTTGTCACTGTTTGATCCCCCAAGGCATGATAGTGCTGAAACCATTCGTCAAGCTCTTAATCTTGGTGTCAATGTTAAGATGATTACCGGTAATTAATCTCTCTCATTAATTTCTTTATCTAAACAAAGCCTTATATATCCTGTAAAATCAAACATCCACAAGTTAATATCTTGACTTTTATTCTACTCTCTAGGTGACCAACTTGCTATAGCTAAGGAGACAGGTAGGAGACTTGGTATGGGAACAAATATGTATCCATCTGCTTCATTGCTTGGTCAACACAAGGATGCAAGTATTGCATCACTTCCTGTAGAAGAGCTGATTGAGAAGGCAGATGGATTTGCTGGAGTCTTTCCAGGTTCACACTCTTTACCAGCTCATTACTATGAAACTTTTGGTATCTCCTTATGTTCTTTGAAAAGGCATAGTTTCTAATTCTGTCCTTATCATATCCTACTTTTATCCTATAGAGCACAAATACGAAATTGTGAAGAAGTTGCAAGAGAGGAAGCACATTTGTGGAATGACTGGCGATGGTGTCAACGATGCTCCTGCTTTGAAGAAAGCTGATATTGGGATTGCTGTTGCTGATGCCACTGATGCAGCAAGAGGTGCTTCGGATATTGTCTTGACAGAACCCGGATTGAGTGTTATTATTAGTGCAGTCTTAACTAGCAGAGCTATTTTCCAAAGAATGAAGAACTACACGGTTAGTTGCTTTCTGCTTCCTTGATAACCATGTTCACTTTCACTCTCTTATGTTGTAAATTAAAAGTTATCACTATACTCTTTGTATTTCAGATCTATGCAGTATCTATCACTATCCGTATAGTGGTAAGTAGAAACTAGAAATTTTTATATAATGTAATTCATTTTGACAAGGAATGAATATTAATCAGTTTGGATTTCCTATTTCTAAATGCAGTTTGGCTTCATGTTTATCGCATTGATCTGGAAATTCGACTTCTCTCCTTTCATGGTTTTGATTATTGCCATTTTAAATGACGGTAAAATTCTCAATAGATAATTCCATGAAATATACTTGAATTCTCTGTATGCCTATGCTGAATGACAATGCTGATCTAAAACAATAATTGTCATACTACTAGGAACAATCATGACAATTTCAAAGGACAGGGTTAAGCCATCTCCCTTGCCTGATAGCTGGAAACTGAAAGAAATCTTTGCTACTGGGATTGTACTTGGAGGTTACTTGGCACTGATGACTGTCATATTTTTCTGGGCAATGAAAGAAAATAAGTTCTTCCCTGTAAGAAATATTTAATTGCCACATATTCCAGCATGTAACTTTCAAAGTTCTTGTTTTGGATCAAATATATAACACACTTGATTATTGTTGCAGGACAAATTTAACGTTAGACACCTGAATCACGATGAAATGATGTCTGCTTTGTATCTACAAGTTAGTATTGTTAGCCAGGCTCTTATATTTGTAACCCGTTCGCGCAGCTGGTCCTATGTTGAACGCCCTGGAATGCTGTTAATGTGTGCTTTTGCAATTGCTCAGCTGGTAAGAATCGTGTACCACTTTATCTGCTAGTACTGTAGGCATGCTACTGAAATGTTGTCGCAATAGTATGTTACTATACTATTACTTGTGTCTTCTTTTTCTGATAACTCTTGTGAGAGAAGGGTTGGTGTGATATTTTGAGCTTATGGTCTTGCAGATTGCAACATTAATAGCAGTATATGCTAACTGGGGCTTTGCAAAGATCCAAGGCATTGGTTGGGGTTGGGCAGGAGTTATCTGGCTCTACAGTATTGTCTTCTATGTTCCACTTGACTTCATGAAGTTCGCCATCCGCTACATCTTGAGTGGCAAAGCTTGGCTCAATCTGCTAGAAAACAAGGTATTTTTATGATATAACTTTTACTCATTCTGGAATGGTGAATTTGTTTTTTTTATGAATAGTTTTTGAATTGTTTCAAAATGCATTATAGACTGCCTTCACCACCAAGAAAGATTATGGTAAAGAGGAGAGGGAAGCTCAATGGGCTCTTGCTCAGAGGACCCTGCATGGTCTTCAACCACCAGAAACTTCAAGTATTTTCAATGAAAAAAATAGTTACAGAGAACTGTCAGAGATTGCTGAGCAGGCCAAGAGACGAGCTGAAGTTGCAAGGTAAGCAACTACATTATAGTAGTTACTATATATAAATAATTCTTGGTTTGGCACTGTGTACCATAGGTAATCCAATTGATATTAAATATGTGCAAGGTTTTTGGTCCATGTTAAGAATGCATCAATCTCTATATAATGGTGCATTTGTACATGTTAATTGTTAAATGGAGTGCCTAAAAGATGATGTGGTAGGTAGTGCCTATCCAAGAATTTCTCAAAATGAGTAATATTTATTCCATGTTTCATTATTTGTTATATTTAGAGAAAGTTTTCTAGTGGAACTAACACATGAAAATTCTCTCTTTTCAACCTTCCCTTACAGGCTTCGTGAGCTTCACACACTTAAGGGACATGTTGAATCTGTGGTAAAGCTGAAAGGTCTGGACATTGATACAATCCAGCAGCACTACACTGTGTGAGATAAACAACACTCAAACATTGTATGTAGATAGCAAATGGGCCAAAATTCGTTGGCATACCTGAAAGAAGAAGAGACAAGGAGAAGGCCTAACTACTTAAATGCATACTAGGTAGGGAGAGGAAGCCTGTGATATATATATCTCTCCCAATCTGTTTATCATTTTCATGTATTCCAGTTCCGGCACCAAGAATGTCTTAGCCTTCTTTTTGCTTTGATGCAAGGCAAAAGACAAGGTTAGTTTCAATCTGTTAGTTTCAACTTTCAATCCTTGCTTTTGTGTGCTTCCTCATCCTGTTCTTCATGTTTATTGTAGGCCACTTTAAAAGTGGCACTGGCAGTGATTTTTGTGGTGGAAGAATAAGAGTTTATGGAAGCTTTTATGGCATCATGATAAATTTCAAACTTTGACTGGTTTTCCAAATATAATTTTTATATTATGCGCCTTTAGGAAACACTACCACCAGAAAAGATCTAGTTCTAGGGGATGAAACAAGAAGCTCCAAACGTGTTAATGCTTATAGAAGGAACTCAAAATTTGTTAATGCTTATAGATATATCTACCAATACATGAAACCAAGGAGCTTGTGTAGCCTGATGAATGAACAGAATGCCCCGTGTAGTACTGTAAATGCTGAATGTCCAACTATACGGATAACATATGTTGTTCCACATTGGTCACAACATGTGTCAAGAATTTTGACTGGACAAGAAACATCATATCTCATCATTAATTAATGAATATTTAAATCAAATGACTGACAATATAAGAATCTATGACATAGTGTTGTGGTATTTATTTTTGTTTCAAAACAATGGGTATTTTATAAACCTAATATATAGTTGACCAATTTTTTTTCCATGTATATCCTTATATAGAACTAAGTTGATTTGCCTTGAAAATACACAAAACCTTCCATGAATGACCTAGTGAAGTATGGAGTATTTATTTAGTTAGTAAATTCAGTTGGAATTTGTAAACAATTAATGATAAAAATAAGCATATTTTGATACAAATATACATAAATTAGTGATTTCTTAATTTACGTATAAGAATCTTAAAACACCAAAGATAAAGAATAGAGGGAATATCCATTTAGTTTTGTTGGATCTGTAACACCCCCTTGGACATTATTTCATAATACGTGCGGAAATAAATTAAAAGAATTTTGCTGGTTGCTTTCGAAAAATTAATTTATTATAAGGCAGAAAACTCGGGTGTAAAAATTTTCTGAAACGGAAAGCTCTAGAAACCTGGTACACCAATTAAAGTAGTGAAGTCATATTGAATATCTTTACACATTCATAACATGGTTGCCACGAAATACACTGTTTTCTCAAAGAGTCTCAATTTCAAAAGAGAAAATTATGACAAAGTCTAACTTACAATCTCACAGTTAAATATCTTTTTAATTATACAACTCAACCAAAATTCCTAAGCTGGTCACTCTACAAAACAGTTATTTGAAATACCCTCGTGCATTCCCACTAACGAATACTTCTTCAAGCATCTAGAAGTTAAGTCCTCGAATGACTTAGTAAATTCCTTCGCTTCATCCGTACTAGTGTACCAAAGTACTACCGTAGTCTAGAATCAACATGATATATTTGTAAGGGTGAGACGCCAATATATGGATTTAACACAATAACTACATGCGCAACACAAAAGAAAATATATACACATATACATGTTATGTCAACATAAACATTCATATCAAAGCAAATAGTTTATCAACAGGCTTCACACCCCAAACGTCATCAATTGAAAACTATGCATGAACACTTCAACTTTCAACGTCTAACTTTTCACTTAATCTCCGGAGATCCCAACACCAACTAAATGAGTTGATCACGCTCAATTGCCAGGTATATTAGGCACAACGTGGCATGGAATACCATTCGGCACCATACGTAACAACGTAGCCTGAATACCCTATTAAGGTATCAGACACAGGACGTGGCAACAACGTAGCCCGAATACCCCATCATTAAGGTATCAGACATAGGACGTGGGCACGTCTGCCAATGCATGCATATAAAACATTTATTTTCTTTGTGTTCATTCTTCTTTTGCCGAAACTCAAAATGGCTTACGACTATTCGTAAATTTCAACATGTTAGACTTTTCAACGTTAACACAGGACACGAAGTTCGAGTGCTCAATCACAAAACCTTAGACCTTGCAATCAGTCATGGGTTCGTGGTGATAAAAACAATACTCTCTATTAACAACGTTCATCAAGTGTAACAACGGTACAACGTGTAACTACGTAACACGGATCAAAGATCTTCATGCTTATAATTAAGAACGCCAGTATCACGACGTCTTGGATACTAGGTTTCAATTTCAACGTTAACATCGTTTTCGTTCGGTGAAACACAAAATCAAAACAAAACTTCCGAAACTTATCCAAGTTGTCGGAAATAACCCGTTGTATAAAACTAGTTTACAGAAAATACGTTTAAGTTGGAAATTCGTTTTACAAAATCATCAAAATCACTTGAAACTCATTTCCTTCTGAAAATCTTTTTCCTAGAAACTCTACTCTTTTAGAAAGACCCATGTGTGAATGATTACTCCTGTTTTTAATAATGATATCCGTAATTATTTTCGGAATTAGCCATCATTTAGCCTTTCTTAAAAACGTTTTAGTCAAATTTTAATTTTTTTCCACTTAAATAATTTTATAAAATCATAATTAAATTATTTTCAACAATTATTCTCATAAAATAACTTTTTATAATATTACGGAATTTCTCACGTAAAAATTAGCAGTACAAAAATAATTTCACGGTTCCGCCCTCACTGTGACTCATAGTTTGTTTTTACCCTAATAAAACGTTAAAATAATGATATTTTCCAAAAACACTTATTTTCCCCAAATAAAATTTTCCATCAAGATTATATTCCAATATTTTACCGTTAAAACATTGAATATAGTTTCTAAAGCTTCTTAAATCTTTTATTTGATTAACTGATTGGACACTGACCACTGTCAAGCTTCTCAAACAACAATCAACAACAACATACAATAATATTCCCAGGCAGATCATGCATCACAACATTATAATATATAACTGTAAGTAAACAATTATAGGCAGATAAACTATCACAGATAAAAATAACACAACTTTAATCAAGCATCACAACCACAGATAAATTATACAGACCACACTAGTCACAAATAGTTATTGAAAAAAATCCCTCAGGTAAGCTCCCCTTACCTCTCGAAGAACTAAGCTTCCGATTTCCTTTCTCGAACGTATGTCAAACTCCGGTGTCACAACTCACGCACGATCAACACACTTTAACCTTCAACGAATCACCATCAACCAATCAAAACAAGCAAATAAAATCCTCTAAACTCTATACATAGGTCACGGCCATGATAGGTTTTTGTGGCTAAAAATTTCTAAAATGCTTAAGTCTTTGGATCAATGATCTTTAAGTATTTAAGACATAGATCTAATGATTTAACATAAAGAATTTAAATCAAATATTACAATCCATCATAAACCCACTTTCGGCCTTCAATGAAAAATGAAGCTAGGGATTTCTTTTTGACAAAACAACTTGGATTCAATATATACATGAACTATAAAGATTGAATCAAGTATAACTTAACAAAAATGAAACAAAGTTCCTCCACCCACATAAACAAGGTTTCGGCCATGAGAAGAAAAGTGGGGAGGAAATTTTAGTTTGATTCATTATCTTGGATAATGAAAATAGAGATGATTACAAGATCATAGAAATTGGTTTCATGATCATAGGATTTTTATACAATTTTCTAGAGATTTTACAAGATTCTAGATCTAAGAATAAAAACATGAATATCATGGCATGAAACAAGTGAAATCAATGAAGAAGAAGACATGATTGATCATGGAGAGAAGATATTACCTCTTGGTGATGAAGAAATGAAGAGAAATGATCAACCAACACTTAGTTAAAACTGGACAACTTTGAGGATGTGGTGGTTTTGTGAGTATATCTCACGATCTACTCATCCAAAAATTGAAAACTTTGGCTTGTTGGAAATATAAGAAGAAAAGGAACAACTTTTATGTTTAAGGTTTTATTTGATTAAGATCAGAACAGGGGTTAAAAGGGCCTTCTTTCCACTGTTCTCGCATGGTGCTGAGGATTTCGAGATGTTTCGGTATTTTGGGCATATCGCCTAATATACTTATCCGTTTTTTATGATATTTGGCTCGTTTGAAAGAAGAGAGAAAAAGGAACAACTTTCATGTAGAAAGTTTCTCAATTTTCAGAAAGGAAGAGGGTCATATTTTCGGTGGGGTATTGGTGTTCTTATGAGTTTTTGAATTAAAGTGCAAATAGGAAAAAATGAAGAAGATGAGCCAAAGGGGAGGGAGAGCTGCGGTTTTGGGCCTTATATAGGCTAGGAATTAGGCCTTGTTTGGTTAAAAGGAATTGAATTAATGAGTTTTGTGAATATTAAATTAATATAATAGTTAACTATGGTTAATAGTTAACTTAACTTTGGTTTTGTTGCCAACCATGGTTAATAAACATGTGGCTCACATTATTTGAAAGGTGTGGCTGCTCCTAGTCCACACAAACTAACCATGGTTCCTTAGCCATGGTTAAAACTAGTTTTTAGCACCCGTGCAATGCACGGGTAAAATTTTTATTAAATAAATTTCTTTCAAATTTTATAATATTGATAATTAAAAAAATTACATTATTATAAAAAATATATAGACAATATTATGTGTACATTAATTTTTTATGATAGTGTAGAAAAAAATTATAGAATAACTATTTTTTAACAATACATCATTATATAATTATCAAGCAATATAAAAATCGTTAAATTAATAGCATGTAAAATTTAATTTTTTTTTCTTAAAACACAAACTTAAAACTTTATTTTATAACAATATCGACATTATACTTATTACTCTAATTTACTTTACATTATTTTCATTATGTTAATAATTATTATTACTTTCACAAATAAAATTATTTTCATTATTACTCCATGTATCAAACTCCAAAGCAAAGTTGGTGGCCTGGCCAAATATGGTAACTTCACCTTTCCATTCATACAACATATTCAAAATTCTACTCCGAAATTATTTTTATGTTTTCCTGACCGCTCCTCAAACCAAACCATTGCGCCACAATGTTCGCACCACCGGGTCATTCCTCCAAAGTCTAGACAATCTAGAAAAAAGTTTAACAAATCAATCAACATGTAAAAAATAAAAAAGTGGCAAAATAAATTAAATTAATACATGCAAATAGACAATAATTACTAAATAAATACCTTCACATTCATCTTCGACAAATAAAGGATTCTCCCAATTACAAACTTGAAAATCCATTTTTATTTTTATAATATCAATAACAATGAACCAATTAAATAAAAAACTGAAATGCAAGTGAGAAAAAGTTATATATAATAATACAAACAAAAAGTATTTGAAGATTACGTTGTTGGCATCCCACTCGACTTGAAAATCTAAATCTATTTGTTTTTAAAAAATATAAAGCAAAAAAATTTAAATATAATCAATGTCTATTTGAAGACAAAGTTAATACATTCATATTACCCTTTCAAAGACATAATTAAATATTGAAGTAAAAAATAAATAATAAAACTTAAATAAATGATCCCCTAAAAATCAAGACCAATAATTTTAGAACTACATAATTAATAAAGGTTGTAAAAATACTTAATAAATATTTTACATATTAAAAATTAAACATTGTATATAAATAAAGTCCAAACAAAATATATTAAATAATCATATTCTTATATATTTTTTAAAACAAAACAATTGTACTCCGAAACTATTTTTATGTTTTACTCGCCGTTCGACAAACCATTTTCTAAGACCATTTTTATTTTTTCCTGACCACTCCTTAAATAATTATATTCATATCTATTTATTAAAACAAAACAATTCTACTCTAAGACCATTTTTATTTTTTCCTGACCACTCCTCAAACCAACAATTGCACCACAATGTTCACCACACCGGTTCATTCGTCCAAAGTCTAGACAATCTAGAAATTTTTTAACAAATCCGTCGACATGTAAAAAAATAAAAATAAAAAGTGGCAAAAATAAATTAAATTAATATATTCAAATAAACATTGATTTATAAATAAATACCTTCACGATCATCTTCAACAAGTAAAGGATTTTCTCCATCATGAACTTGAAAATGCATTTCTATAATATCAATAACAGTTAACCAATTAAATAAAAATATGAAATGCAAGTGGGAAAAAGTTATACAACAATACAAACAAAATAATAATTTTTATTATATTGACGGATTGTTAAATTAACATTTTTCCTTCTATGTAGTATATCCCAATAATTCACTTGGGTTAGTAGACTATTGATGGCATTGCACTCAACTTAAAAAACCTAAATCTATTTTTTTTAAAAAGTTATGCAAAAAAATTTAAATATAAACAAATTATTCGAAGACAAAGTTAATACATTCATATTGCCCTTTCATAAACATAATTAAATATTGAAGTAGAAAATAAATAATACAACTAAAATAAATGATTCCCTAAAAATCAAGACCAATAATTTTTAGAACAACATGATTAATAAATGTTGTAAAAAATAATTAATAAATATTTTATATATTAAAAGGATTTAATTGGTATACACTGACAGTGTAAAGTTTTTTTACACTGTCAATCAATCAGAAATTGACACACCATATCAAATCTTTGATTCTTATCCTAACCACCTTAAAAGTCATCAATTTCATGATTTCTGATTGATTGTCAGTGTAAAAATCTTTATACTGACAGTGTATAGAAATTAAACTCATATTAAAATTTAAACATTGTATACAAATAAAATTTAAATAAAATATATTAAATAATGATATTTATATCTATCTATTAATTAATAATGTGATAAAAAAAACTTAAAAGAGGCTCAGCCGCATTTTACTGTAGATCTACAGTAAAAATGCGGATGAGCAATAGATAGTTAATAGATTTAACTCGACGGCGGTTAGGTTAAGCGTAGGGGTATTTTGGTCATTTCACTTGAAAATTCCCGATCAATAAAATTTGAGGCAGGACTCCTTGTACTCTCTGCTACATCAACCTCTCCTAATACCTCTGCTCCATAGTCGCCTCCTTTGTCTCCCTTCTTATCCCCGGACTTAGGTTTTACGCGTTTTCTTAACGAGTACGCCCGAATAAAACAATTTTATTTCATTCCTAACGAATTTTTCCGAAATGTGTAAAATCGTCCGGGGTAAAATATAAAACCTAATGGTTTCGTTCACGAGTCGAAATTAGGGTTTCTGATCAGTAAAAGCTTACTGTCAGTGAAAATGCAGAAAACGCAGACCGTTTTCCGTCTGAATTTTCATTCCAAAATTTCTCCGTAACCTTATAAAAATAATTATGACAGGGAAATGACCTTAGTTTATCCAAAGTCATTTTCTAAATCTCGGATAAGAATATAATCATTTATATAATTATTACCGATATTAGAAAGTCGAAAAATCGGGGTGTTATAGGATCCAAGATAGGTACGGGCCAGCATCCAATTTTATCCAAGACGTTCTTTTATTTAGATAGAATAAATAAATTTATTTTTTTAAAAGAAAATATGGGCTTGTAACCCAAAACAACTTCTTAAAGCTCAAACTCATTTCTTATGAGGGCCCAAAACTTCACTATCCTTATGGGAGTGACTAGGTCCATTGCATATGAATGGTAGAGTTGGATAAAGATTTGGTTGAGAAGCTCATTGTTTAATTTTGTTACGATGTCCGTGTAAAGTTTTTTACACCGTTAATAAATCATATATATCGTTCATCTCTTGTGTGACTTTTAAGATGATTTTTATAAAAGTTACACATCTTTAACTTTGAGACAATATATGATTGATTGATAGTATAAAAACTCTTTACATCGATAATATATTATTGGTTG
Source organism: Echinosophora koreensis (assembly GCA_035048595.1). Lineage (NCBI taxonomy): Eukaryota > Viridiplantae > Streptophyta > Magnoliopsida > Fabales > Fabaceae > Echinosophora > Echinosophora koreensis. The sequence goes on from JAPCYP010000004.1 coordinate 8,619,522, forward strand.
TTTTAAAGACAATTTTACCAATATAATGATATACTCACCTTGTTACTAAATGACCAACTCCTTGAAAAGGACAAAACTTAATTACATAAAGACTAAGTATTGATGGTGTTGTTCTCCTGTTGATATATAATATGTAATTTATTTTTAACACACATCAACGCCACCTCCCTTGTCATTCACGAGGAAGAAGAAGAACGATTAAGTTTCTAATAGAGTAAGTATCGATGTGATTACAGAAAGAGAAGGTGAGGTAGCGTTATGTGTTAAAAATAATACAAATGTTATTTTTAATTGGAGAACTATACCATCCGCACCTATAAAATTATGCAAGTTTTATCCCTTTGAAAATATTGTCTTGTCTCGTTTTGTCTAGGGGTGTCAAAATGGGTCGAGCTCAATTGCCGGCCCTGATTAGCACGATATAAAACATGGATTGAGTTAACAAAATCTGAGCTCATAATATTTTTAGCCCAATTGACCAGAAAATTCGTGAGTCTGACACGACTGGCACATGGTGAGTCGAGCTAACTCGTTGGTCCAAACAATTTTTTGAAAGTATAATAAAGAATAAGTTTATTTATGTTATGTATAATGCAATGTGTACAAGAGAATAATATTTAACATTATTTTTTTTCATTTTTTTCCTAGTGCTTCTTTTCCTTCTTAGTTCTACTGACACAAATTTGTATTGATTGCTTGGAAAAAGATTTGTATTAAAGGCATTATTGAATTTGAAGGATGCAGAATATTTAATTTATTTTAGCCTTCAACGTAGTTAAATCGAACATTTTGTTTATATTGTTAAGAAATTAAAAATCAAATATATTTTATTTTAGTCTTTTATTACATTGTTTATGTTATCAATAAATAAATTTTTAACAAATATGAGTCCATGTGTCAGCTCGTTTAGCTTATAACTCATAACTCGTAAAGGGTTGAGCTGGGATCAATAGAAAACTATTGACCTGCAATTAATTTCCCCCGGCCTGACCCAATTTATAAATATGTTGGCCTATCATGAGCTGACCCACCCCAATTTGACTGTTCTAGTTTTGACTAACTTTTGAAAGATGAGTAAATATTTATTAATTTTTTCAACTATACTCTTAAGAATCTATGATATAACAACTCCCTATATTTATTATTTTATTATTTATTGAAACGATAGTTTTTAATAAGAACAATTTAGTCAAGAAAGTGATTTTTTTTTATAATTAATTAAAGTTATTTGACACATTTTTTATTTATTTTAGTAAGAAACCTTAAGTGACATTTATTTAAGAACGGAGGTACTATAATAGGGATGCTAAAAATATTTTATGAATTTAATTGGTATGTATTGTTAGTATAAATATTTTTTATATTGTCAAGCAATCATGCATTATCACATCACTAAAAATATGCTCTTATCCTAAGAGCCTTTAAAGTCATCAACAACATAATTTGTGATTGATTGTCAACGTAAAAAAGAAACTTTACATTGGAATTGTATGCCAATTAAACTCATAGTTTATATCATTAACAGTTTTCAAGGAATGTTTACTAATATAAAACAAATACTAGCTATATGGACATATTTTATTACTTTAATAATTTATAGTAATCCACTAACTTAATATTAATTATTTGATAAATAACTAATAATATATATTAATTTTAATCACTTCTTTACATTTCACAAATAATATTTAATATGTAATAGTTAATACCATTAATCGATTTCAAGTGAGTTTTAATAATATAAAATAATAATATAATAAAGAGTTCCAACAATTTTTTTCTAAAATCAATATATCGATATTTTTAAAATATTAATTAGTATTTTAATTTTTAATTTTTATTATATTATCAACATGTAATGTATACGTACATTGAAACTAATTGATGCTTTTCCTTTGATAAATAACATTTAATAGCATTATTTATTTTCATTATTTAGTTAATATCATTATTTAATTTCATGGTAATTTCATTAATATATACTTCCATATCTGAAATCTATTATAATTTAATTACTTAATTTAATTATATAATCAATTTTTTATTATATAATCAACATTTAGTATACTATATCTAATCAAAATAATTAATTACTTCTTTATATTTGATATTAAATTTTAGTTAGCAACATTATCGTTTTCTAGACAAATTAACTAGTATCGTGTTCTCAAGGAATTTTACTAATGCAAATATGTATAGATATTTTTATCTTAAAATTTTTATTAATAATTATGTATCTTAATTTTAAATTTTACTCAATTTTTAATAATATATGGTGGCATTAACTTGTATTTCCATTTGAAAGATAGTATTTAATATTCAATAGTTAAATCATTAGTAACTTTAATGGCAATATATATATATATATATATATATATATATATATATATATATATATGTATATATGCTAAACTATACTTTTGATCCCTTATTGTAGTATGGAAAGTACCATATTGGTATAACTTTTATAAAATAAAGGACCATTTTTGAATAAAAAAAATAAAAGAACGACCACTTTAAAACAAAAAATTGGACCACATCGGTTTAACTTTTGCAAAATAAGGGATCATTTTGGAACAAAAAATTAAAGAGAGACTGCATTAATTTGTTATAACTTTCCAAAATAAGAAACCATTTTAGAATAAAAAATAAAAAAGAGGCCAAATTGAAACCTAACTTAAATATAAGGGACAAAAGGATAATTTAGCCATACAGACACATATACACACACTAGATGATGCACCACAATGAAATATTAAGTATAGTGGGTGTACACTTATATAATATCTGTAAAGACAATTTGCATATTTATAATAAAATAATAATGTAATAAATTACTAATTGGATTTCCTGTTTTAAATATAATTAACCTTTGTTGTTACACTTTTCAACAAAAAAAAAAAAAAAAACTTTGTTGTCACATAAAGAAAGATTTTTAAAATTTAAGTTAAAACATCAATAAATTTAAAATAGGTAACAATGAATTATAAAATTATAAATTAGAAATGAATAAATACAATGAATGTAATTTATTATTTAACATCTAAATTAAAGGTGTCAAAACAATTAATGCTGATTTAGGAAATATAAAATGGGTATGAATAGAAGGAGTGAATACAATGAATAAAAAGAATAAATACAATGTATATAATTTATTATTTAGCGCCCGAATTAAAATATTTTAAATTAAGTAATGATTAGTTAGAAAACATAAATTAGGAATGAATAAAATAAATAAAAGGAATAAATAAAATCGATAAAATTTATTATTTAGCATTCGGATGAATATAATTTTTTTTACCAAAAAAGGTTCTAAAATAGGTAGAAATGAATTAGGAAATTTAAAATAGAAATGAATAAAAGGAATAATTACAATGGCTAAAACAAAAAAATATAATTAAAGTATAATTTATTATTTAGAATAAGAAATAAATTTTTTTTTTAAAATAACAATGATTTAAGAAAGATAAGTTAGGAAATAGGAATGAATAAATACAACGAATATAATTCATTATTACTATATGAATTAAATTTTTTTAAAATAGGTAACAATAAACTAGGAAACATAAATTAGGAATGAGTAAAAGGATTAAATACTACGAATAAAAATAATAAATGCAATGACTGTAAAATAAAAATAATAATGTAATAAAAAAATACTGATATTTAGATAAATTACTAATTATATTTCATGTGTTAAATATAATTAACCTTTGTTGTTACATTTTCAAAAATAAAATAAAAAACCTTTGTTGTTACATAAAAAAATATTTTCAAAATCTAAGTTACAACATCAATAAATTAAAATAGGTAACAATGAATTAGAAAATCTAAATTAGAAATGAATGAAAGGAATAGATACAATGAATAATTATTTATTATTTAGCATCTAAATTAAAGGTTTCTAAGGAAATATAAATTGGGTATGAATAGAGGATTGAATACAATGAATGAATACAATGAATGTAATTTATTATTTACCATCCGAATTAAAATATTTTAAATTAAGTGATGATGAGTTAGAAAACGTAAATTAGGAATTAATAAAATAAATAAATAAAATAAATAAAATGAATATAAGAAATAATTACAATGACTAAAACAAATAAATATAATTAATGTAACTTATTATTTAGCATATGAAATAAAAGGTTTTAAAATAAATAACAATGAATTAAGAAACTTAAGTTAGGAAATACAAAATAGGAATGACTAAAATGAATAAATACATTTAATATAATTCATTATTATCTTATGATCTAAAAGGTTTTAAAATAGGTGACAATAATTTAGGAAACATGAATTAGGAATGAAAAAAATGAATAAATACTATGAATAAAAAGAATAAATATAGTGAATTATTTTATTATTTAGCATTTGAATTAAAATATATTTTTTTGATGAATGAATTAAAATATTTTTCCATAAAAAATGAGTTAGGAGATTTAAACTGGAAATGAGTAAAATGAATAAATATTATGAATGTAATTTATCATTTAGCATCTGAGTTAAAAGGTTTTTTTTTATAAAAAAAAGTAACAATAAATTAGAAAATTTAAAGTAGGAAATTTAAATTAGGAAAGAACAAAAGGAATAAATACAATGGATGTACATAATTTATTTATTTGCATATGAATTAAATGGTTTTAAAATACGTAACAATTTATGTAGATGAAAAAGTCCAAAGTGCCTTCTTTTTTAGCATATGAAATAAAAGTTTTTAAAATAAATAACAATGAATTAAGAAACATAAGTTAGGAATGAATAAAAGGAATAAATACAATAAATAAAAGGAATAAATACAATGAATATAATTCATTATTAGCATATGAATTAAAAGGTTTTAAAATAGATAACAATGAACTAGAAAACATAAATTAGGAATGAATAGAAGGACTAAATACTATGAATAACAATAATAAATACAATGAATGTAATTTATTATTTAGAATCTGAATTAAAATATTTTAAAATAAGTAACAATGAGTTAGGAGATTTAAATTATGAATGAGTAAAAAGAATAAATACAATGAATGTAATTTATTATTTAGTATCTGAGTTAAAAGTTTTTCTTTTAAAAAAAAAAGTAACAATGAATTAGAAAATGCAAATTAGGAAAGAAAAAAAGGAATGAATACAATGGATGTATATAATTTATTATTTTGTATATGAATTAAATATTTTATAATACGTAACAATTTATGTAGATGAAAAAAATCCAAATTTCCCTTTCTTTTTTAGCATATGTTATGAAATAAAATATTTTAAAATTGTAACAAAAAAAAATTAACAATGAATTAAGAAACATAAGTTAGGAATGAATACAGTGTATATAATTCATTATTAGAAATTGTATTAAAAGGTTTTAAAATAGATAACAATGAACTAGAAAACATAAATTAGGAATGAATAAAAGGACTAAATACTATGAATAAGAAGGATAAATACAATGAATGTAATTTATTATTTACTATTTGAGTTGATTATTAAAAAAAAAAGTAATTGAGTTAAAAAGTTTTTTTTAAAAAAGTAACAATGAATTAGAAAATGTAAATTAGGAAAATGTAACTTAGGAAAGAATAAAAGGAATGAATACAATGGATGTGCACAATTTATTATTTTGCATATGAACTAAATGATTTTAAAATACGTAACAATTTGTGTAGATGAAAAGTCCAAATTACCCTCTTTTTAGTTAGAAATTTTTTTCTACAAACTACCTTACTTTTTTTTTTTGTGTTTCTCATGGTATCTCGCGCGCAACTGCGGAGACTCTCAAGGTAATTTTATATATTTAAAGATAAAGATACGTACATGTGTGTGTACGCGCGCGCGTATATTATTAATAATTTTATATATTAATTTTATTTTTTAATCAACTTTTAATAATATATGTTGACATTAATTGGTTTTTCTTCTTTGAAAAATAGTACTTATTATTTAATAATCAATATTATCCATTTCTTTAAATGATAATTTCATGGAGAATAATACATACATATACACACACAAATAAATTTTTAGATAAAATTTTCTTATTATCCTCCGAAAAAAAGATAGATTCTTTTAATTTACAATTTTATTAATATTTTTCTAACTTAATTTAATCATAAAATGAATACTTATTATTGCTTAATTTTTATTATTTAAAATTTTATTATTACTTTTCTAACTTAATTTTAATACTTTCCAGATTAAATGAATATTTAATAAGAATATTTAATTTTTTTTATTAATATCTCATAAATTATTTTCAAGAAAGTTTTTTTTTTTTTTCCAATGCTTTCGAGACAATTTTATCACCACATATATATTATGCCAAAATTGTTAATGTGAGTTGCCTCGTGGTAATTGACAAATTAAGCCATCACATGCTTTTTGTTTTATAAAATAAATGGAACTACCTTTTTCTTATATATGGTTCAAGGGCAGACTCAATAGGTTTTACATGGGGAGAGGGGAATGGGAAAGGGGCGGAACGTATTACGGGATTTGAATCCGCACACTCACAATTTACCAACCCATGAGTTGACTCATGGAGATTTTTTCTAATACTCTAACCACCCAAAATTCTACTAAAAGTCTGGGAAAGTGTTTGGTAAGGTCAAACTTATGCATTAAAGTACCGTTGAATCAATCAATGCAAGTGTTTGAGAAAGTCTAAGATTAATTGATCCAACGTGCTCATTGATAGTGAATGCGTGAATGTGTAATTTTTTTAATGTAGGGAATTTGGATTCATATACCTATTGGTGGGAATGGTCCTTTAAAAGGTGGAAGAAGAAGAAAGAAGGAGGAAAGTTATGCACAATGTCTTTAAGGCCTGAGCAATACCTTCCCTTAGGCTTAATTCGCTCCCACATATTTTGAACCTTGAGTGCAACTTGGGTTAGTGACGAATTCACTTTAGAATACGATGAAGACCCTTGAATATCGTTTACAAAGTGATAGTTTGCCTTTATCTTTTACACACTCAAAGGTAAAGGCAAATAACGAATTTGTATGTCTTGAATGTTGGTAGAGATTCTCTTTTATAGACATATATTGTAGATTGTCTTTTATATACATCATGTGGTGCTTCGTGAAGAGACTTGACTCTTCATCAATAAAGAGAGATAACCTTTCAAGTATAACATGTTCCATTAACCAGCATAACTATTCATCATTGGTTGTTAAAACCGTCAATCCTTGAAGTACAACTTTCTAATTATGGAGGATCGATTTCCATGAATCAATACAACTTTTTCACCAGTAGCATTTTATAAAATGAGTCTTTTAATTTAATTGGTATGCACTTTTAGTGTAGAGTTTTTTTACACTATCAACCAATTAGAAATCATGATATAAATTAAATGACTTTTTAGATAATAAGAATAAAAGTCAAACATTTTTAATGGTATAACAATTTATAATTGGTTGACACTGATAATATATTTCAATTAAATCTTTATAAATATAGATAGATACCTTAGTCTATGTTTGGATGGATGTAGTAAAGTGGTTAGTAATGGAGTGAAGTTATGAAAAAATATTTAGCCATTGTTTGGGAGTTCATTGAGTAATGGAGTGGAGTGGTTATGGATAATAACCTAAACCACTTCATCCCACCAAACTCTCTCATTTTCATATACTCCAAATCCAAATTGGTGGGTTTTTTATCTTCTTCTTTTCCCTCATTAAACTTCAAAATAATAGAGTGATGTATTTTTATCTTTCCACTCCATTTCATCTCCTTGAAGACTCCCAAATATGCGAGAGTACTCGAAACCTTCATAAAAATGCCTTAATTAATACAGGAAAAATACTAACGAGTGCCTGTAGGATATTCATTAAGGAACCAAGAAAAAAAGGTTACATAAGGAATTGTTGTATCTAATATTTAAAAAAGTGTAATGCTTAGTTTTTCCAATAAAAACTTATTTTTCTTGATTCTTTAAAGAGCGTCCTAAGGGCACTCATTAACATGACCCATTAATCTAGAAGGATACCACCAATTCTTCATTTCCAGTTGAACGTAAAACAGGCACACTGAGTGGTAACATGGGTGTGGGACTTCATAGGCCAATCTCACACAATCAGTTATGATCTGAGTACACTAGGTGACTATTGGAGCTATGAGAAATGTCAAAATTGATATCATATATTGAAAGAGAGGAGGAGGGTGATGTAAATGTTGCACATGTGCCACTCAAACCAGCTGTATGTGAAGTCATTAGCAAATCAAAGTGAGGAGAGCAATATTTGGTAGCTCCTAGTTTTCTGCCCTCTCACGTCACCTAGTCACAAAGTTTGCCCTTGTCCTTCTCAATCTCAATCTCAATCTCAATCTCAATCTCATCCACCCATAAAAAGGTTCAGTCCGTACAGACAGCTTTGTGATCCAAATTTGGATGCCGTGGAGCAATCTCTGCCTATATTATTGGAAAAGATTAATTTCATATGCATCTTCTTTTAATTTTATATATCACGTATTTTTTTTTTTAACCATATTACAGGTACGAAATATCTACCATCATTAGTAATAACTAATCTTTATCAGGGAACTTGTTGAGCATATAAGGTGGGTTCTCCCCTCCCAACCAGGTTTTCTCCATACACAAGAGTCAGATTCGAACCCCTAACCATTTACTTAAGCTGTCCAAGTCCCTTACCACTTCGACCAACCACATGTTGGTATATCAAGTATTTTTTAAATACATACATACATATATATTTTTAAGCAAAAAAGACATGCAAAGACATCACAATAACATAAGGCATCCCAACTAGGTTGGTACCCCCAAGCATTACTAATCATCTGTAGCACACCTTAAATTTATTAAAAATAATGAAAAGAATACAAAAAGGATCATGGGAGGATATGTACCAAAACCCAAGAAAAGAATCATCTAAAACGAAAATTAGGAAGAAGACCTACCCTATTGCGATAGAAATCTTCACTAATAAAACTATGAATTAATCCCACCAAATAAAGCTTTGAATAGAGATATCAAAATTGGCTAATTTATCAGCTCAGGCATTACCCTCGCCTATAAATATGAGTATAAGCAAAATTCATCTCCTTGATAAGAGTTAAGCAATTTTTCCAATGATTTCTCAGCTTCTATGGAACAATATTAACAGAATATGTATAGATAAAAATAAAAAATACCAAATAGACAAATTAATGTATATAATATTAAATATAATGTTAAAAAAATTGATGTTAAAATAACGTGACTTATTAGTATTAGGGCGGCAGGAGTAGTTCTAGCTAGTTAAGCTAGCTAAATTTTGCTGGAATTGTTCCCACCAACGATGTCAACCTATAGTGTTTGCACGTGATGTCACTGTTTAACAATACTCCCAAATTAGGCTAAAGTACAAAACTCAACTACGTGAGTAAAGTCCCCATGTGTTGTCCCTCAAAATCCAACCATATCTTGTAAATCCATTTATTTATATCCCTCATATATGTGTAGCGGCTGGCTATTAGTGGATACATAGTGGAAAAATGACCTAGCTGCATGTTCATTTGTTTTTTTTTTATTATTATTATTAAAAAAGATATTTATTCATTCAAATTAGTAAAATACATCGAAAACAACACAAATTCAACATCGCTAAAAACCAAAAAGTATGAATCTGCGAACAAACTCACAGCACCCAGGTTAATAGCATAACATGGCAAATTGACTACAAATATGACAAAATCAAAGTGACCGGAATACCCATACCTCTGCGTCTGTAACGTTGACGCCCAAGTCTTGATTGAATCTGTAATGGATTGAAGCTGATCTGCTAATCTGAACCAAACGAACACCGTAACAAGACGGGAAATCAAACGATGCCGCAACAAGACGACGAACAAAACACCACCCCACGCAGAGGACGAAAACACGAGAAAACACGAAAGAAAAACCAGATCTATATAGAACAACCACTTATTTAGATAAAAGGAGAGAAAAACGATTTAAAGGGGTGATTCCAGGTCAAAAGATGACCCAAAACCACTCCTTCCAGTGGAAGAGGAAGAAGGAAAAGAGGAGTAGAGGGAAGGTTGAGAAAGAGAGAGGCGGCTCTAGGTTTTGTGGAAGATTAGATATAAGGCTATGTAATATATCCCCCTCTAGTTTTTACTTAAGATTGAGCTTAGATGGTTGTATTTAGAGCTTGAGTTGAGCTTATTAATTCATAAAATAGAGGATGAAAAAGAGATAAGTAACCGATACTGATTTTTGTTTTCTAAATTCATATTTGTAAGATTAAACAATGTGCATTAGAGATTAATTATGAATGATCTTGAGAGGGTTAAAGATTCAATATAATCCATTAGACGTGCATCTACCAAATAGTTTAAGATCTTGAGGGAATTATATCATGATATAATATCAGAACTTTAATGATGAAATGGTATAGAATTTGATCCTAAACCTATGTACTATTTTGAGTCAAAAAAAAAAAAAAAAACCTATTTACTATCCACACATATGCCCAAAGAAGAGGCACATGGTGACCTCATGGATTAATTGTGAAATCAAAGCTTAGACCCTATTTGAGAACGTTTCGGAATCATGTTTCCCTCTGATAATGTACATAAAATTTTATTACAGGGCACCATCATGAATTGTGTAGTCTATTCGTGCATCTCCCTGACAATTTTCACTAACCCATTAATTGTGTATGACTCGTCAATGCAGTTCCTACTAGTACTATTTTCCAACATTCAATTAATGTTAATACCTGATTTCTTTCCTGCCAAGGCTAATTGCAGTTTTGCTTTTGAACTTTGACATGGCAAATGGCAATAGGCCCTACCAACAAGAAAATACTATTGATTATGCCATCCCTAGATGATATGTAATATTACATACACTTGCATATATAATATATATTCATATATAATTCTTAGGACTGCTGTTTCTGCATCAGGTAGAATAAAACCACTATTATGATTATTAACTGTGAGAATGAGGAGTGTACTTTTATACTAATAATATTTTGATATATTCTTAGACTCTGCACATGTATACCTGTCCTACAAATATATAAAGTGTGGTTGGCATTTAGTTCTGCCTCAGACTTGGAAACCACCAGGTCCAGGATCCTCTGAAAGCAAAAGGACTCTGACCTAATATTCATGATCTTCTAATTCTTCTCTCATGTTTAATTAATATTATTAGTTATCCATTATTTTTGTTTCCTCTTTGGAGTAAACATTATATAAATCTGGTGGGGCTCTTGTGGAATAAGTGATTATATTAGCAGGCATTGCAAGGAGGTCAAGATTTGATTATATAAGTTATCAATCTACCTGATGATGAGCATTTTTTGGTTCACTTTTTCTCAATGAAGACAAGATTTTGACTTTGCTTACACAACTACATGATTTACCATGGTTGCTTTGTGATCATTCCACAAGGGTAGGGCCAGTTCGGTTTGGATATATATATATATAGACTAACTTTCTTAATTTATGCAATTTATGGGACTAGCTAGTCGTCACATACATCTCATCAAAGTAACTACATCCTGTGCATATATGTAGAGAAAAAAAAACTTTAGGAGGAAGTGTTGATTGGCTTACCTTGCATCATTAGGGTCACAAATATGGGACATCATACGGTATCCTTTGATTTTTTTTATGTATATTTTATGTGTATGTATATAAAGTATGTAAAAAATAAATGAGAGATAAAAATAAACATATATAATATCATATATGATGCCTAAAATTTGATGTTTAGTTAACCGAACTCAATTGAAAAGGCAAATAGAAGGGTAAAAGGAGGGTATAGGAGTATAGGATGAGCTGGTTGATTTGAAATGAGGGGGAAAACTTGTAAGTAGGGGGAGACCCTGAAGTTCAAAAAGAAAGAGTACCACTTTCAAAGAGGTGGAGTCATGTAAGGGCATTTATAGTGGGGTGGGGTTTTGGTGTTCTTTGTATTCTAGTGCACATGGGAGAGAGTCCGTTCTGTGGGTAGTTGTGAAAAGCAAGAAGCATGTGAGGCCATGTGCAATTCTAAATAGACCACTTCCACTATTTTGCACACACATCTATCTTTGTGTTGTGTGCCCTTTTTGCACACACATCTATCCAATGGGACTCGGTTTCTAGGCCACTGGTCGTCTTCTTTTGCGTGTTCGTGCATAGTACTTGGTTTGGGCAGTAATTTATTAATTAGAAGATCATGTTAATCAGGGTCCTAACCGGTTAAAAAATCAAGAAATAGTAAGTTTTTATTAGTAAAGTCAATATATCACATGTTAATATGTTGAAAACATTATTTCCAATGAGACATTACTACTTTTTGGTTTCTTAGACACTGGTTAGCATTTTCCATTAAAATATATACATAATAATTTGATATTTATATATACTTTTTATTATTTAATTATACTTAATTTTATTTATTTTTTGGACATTTACATTTAAGATTATCACACATACTATAGATGTAAGATATTGTCATACTGATGTGTAACAGTGTAAGTAGCATTTTTCTAATATGGAGTCAAAAAAAAAAAAAAAAAACCCCTTTCTTGGATACACTCTTTATTATTGAATGAGTTTCATGTGGAGTCTTAAATTTTATGTGAGTTCCACTCTATTTAATGGGTCTCATATAAAATTTACCTAATAATCACCGGTATTTAAAAGAGTGTATTGCTAGTATTTCTTTTCTAATAATTATTGAATTTCCTTATCACTTCAATTATTTTGTGGACCGGCTTCCTCATGTCAAGGAAATTAAAGCTTTTTCGGTTTCACTTCAGCTCATGAAGCCTATAATAACTTGAACTGGCTTCAAGAGTATCCTCGCTACAACCTGCATCACTTCTTAAAAGCTTGTTTTTGCCTTCATTCTCCTTTGCATAGCTGACAAAGCAAGCACCAACTTTTGTGTCTCTATTCTCTCCCTTACTTTCACCATATCTCATTATTTATTTTATTTTAGACCCTTTATCCTACAACTTTTTCCACTATATCACCAAGAACTCTTATTCTTCTTCTTCTTATTCTTTTTCATTATCCTTTCACTGTTCAAGTATATTATTTTTCTAGATTATATGGAAAACCAATCAGCTAAACGCAGACGTGTTTACTCAGTTGAACCCAACAAAGTAGTACAGACAATGTTCACTAGAAATTATGTGAACTATTTAGTTCCAGCTTTGATGAAGATCAAGGAAAAAAGCTCTACTGAACACAGCAAACATTGTGATTTAGAGAACATTGTGAAGCATGAAGTGGACATGGCAATGGTCTTCTCAGCCCAAGGTTTTGCATGGAGTGATGCTCTAAAAGTGAAGCTTAGAAGGGGTGGTGCCAATGTAGCTAGTAGCACTAGCTTTGTGGTAGAAAATGATGGTGATAAAGGTAATTCATCAAGGGTTTATGACCAAAATGAAATGGTTCCATTTGATTTTTCTTCAAACCCTAGTTCAAAGTCTCACCAGGGTAAGATTCTAGTGAACAATTCCAGGTACATTGGCATGGAAGAAAAGAAAACGGTTTTAGCAAAAGAAGATAATCATGAAGATGAGGTCATCAATAACCAGTTAAAGTGCCTAAGAATGTTGATACCTGGAGGAGAAGAGATGTGTAGTGAACAAATGGCTGTGGAACTAGAGAGCTATATAAGCTGTTTGCAAATGCAGGTGAATATTCTTCAATGCCTTGCAGAGACAAGTTGATTTGCATCTGTAATTTTGCTTTTCCAGAAAACCATTATCTATGTGAAATTTAAGATATATTAATTATCAATTCAAAGCGACTATTATTCTATTGTACTATTATAATTTCAATATGGTTTTGTATATATTTTCCAAACCTTGTTTAGGGGAGAACGGAACGAAGGAAAAAAAATCTAGAAGGAATTAAGTAGCTAAAGGTTCTCAATTATCATGCAATGAAGGGATTGTAGTTTTTAGTTTTTCTCCTAAAGTGTGTGTATGGAGTGCAAGGTTTTAAATCTGGATTCGAAACCGAAATTTGAGATGCGACGTATTGGTTTTAACAGTCGCCGAAACCGTATCGCAACCGTTATTAGAACCGCATCGATCGTATTTTCCCGCAATTATCCGTAATAGTTGAAAACGCAACGCGACTGCAACCGCGACCACAATTTAAAACCTTGATGGAGTGTTTAATTAAGATGGAGGATAATGCAGTTTAGTTAATTTTAATGTAGATTAGGAGTAAAAACTTTAGACCACCTAAAATTTGTCTGTTAAACTGCTGGCAGCTTCATAATTTTCGGCTGTATTGTATTTATATATTATACATACAAAGTTAATGAGTTAACACAAAACCGGTATTGCGTTCAATCTTCTCCTTTCTTTTCCCACTTACCACCTGTCAGGCACTTGCTATATTGGCCTTATTATTATTTTTTTATAAACAAAATGAATTTAATAAAGCTAGAAAGTTGAGTATGAGTAATACTCAAAAACAGCAGACAAAGTTGTGATACAGGGAAGATAAAAAACCCGAGGCAACCAATGCCTTATGTGACCCAAAACAAACTCACACTATTTGCGCATTCTAAAAACTGTACTTTTGGAACCAGCAAAACATGAGAAAGTTATGCATGATGAAGAGGCTAGGGGAATAAAAAATCCGCTTGATTCAAGCTACTTGGACTTCAAATTAGTGAAATAGAACCAATCTTCAATAAGAAAAAAGGTGTAGTCCAAGGTGTATACGTAGAGAAACACTTTTTGAACAACAAAATACAACATTTGTGACAATGCCAGTATCCTTTCCTTTTTTTTTAATCTTCCTCTCCCCGTCTCCTTCCCCTCCCTCTTCATCGTGGATCACAATGGATTTGAGATGGGTTGTCGATGGCATGTGGGTGGTGGTGGGGGGGTCACAAACCTTCACCCACATCTCACTGGCCAGTAACCCATCACGAAGTTAATTCAAGGAGATAGAGATGAGTTTTTTTCTTCTTGTTCGTTTCTTGTTAGCGGTGGGAGGAGCAATGGTGGTGGCCATGAAGGAGTAGCGGGGAGAGGATGTCACCACGACAATGTGGCGGAGGAGGAGAAGAAGGAAGGTAGTATTCGATAGGGAAAAGGGAAAGAACAAAAAATAAAGGAAAAAAAAATTGGAATCACTAAATAAATATAATTAAATAAAGGACTAACTTGATATCAAAAAAAAGATAGAAGACCAAAAGTATATTATACCTTATCTATAACTATGTAAAATTAAAAGTATTTATGTAATTTGATAACTAGATTTTATATAGGCAAAACCATATATATATTTTTGGTATTCGCAAAACCATATTTTTTACTATGATTATTTAATAGTTGTTAGTTATTATTGGATGATTCTTATGAATTGTGCTTATATGCGCATATTCAGAGCGAGCCACATTGGAGTGTAATTGGAGCAAAACAACACTGTTTAGGCCTAATTAAAATGGATTGACACAACCAAACCTTACATCACATACGTCCATGTCTCTTTTCTATCACTTTTTTGAAGCTCTCCCCAAGCTGACACGACCGTGTCTCCCATACATAAGTGTTGGTTCATCAACAGATACACTCATATCTCATTAAGACGAGGCCACATGTATTCTGTTTCGCTGGAAAAGACATTTTCCCCTTCTTTTAGCTATAAATCGGACTAGGTACCTTTTGACACATATCTCTTACACTATTTAGAGCTTTGTTACTCCATTACAAGGATTCAAGAGAGCTTATAAAAAAAAACAAGGATTCAAGAATGGAGGAAGGCGCGTGAAGATTTAGGGTGAAGATCACTTTCGTAAAAGGCGTTCTTCGTCTCTTTCTTTATGTACTCATTATTTGATATGGTTTTCTATTCCTTTATGGATTTCTAAATATCATAACTATGGTATGGTGGATCTTGTTACTTGAGAACATTTTTCCCCCTAATTCAATGTGATCTTATAATTATGTTTTTAAATAGATTATTATATTGGTTTATTGCATGTTAAGATTTGATCACCCTTGACATGTTTGAGTTGACTAATTGACTGGCGGCCTACCTAGGGATGATCATCGGTCGGATTCGGGCCCAAAATAGTCAACCTGAATGAAACCTATGAGATTAAAATGTAATCCACTTCCACCCATTTTAGTCAGCGAGTTGATCGGGTGACGGGTTGGTCGGGCGGTTTGCAACGAGTTAAGCATTTTTTGTTATTTTATTTTAAAAAATAAAAATAAAAATTCAAAGCCTAATTGGACTTTGAGCCCAATTCAATCTAGGAAAAAAAAAATAGAGAGGGAGAAGTGTAACATATTCGGAAACTTCTCCATTCTCCTTCTCCACAACACACACTCTCCCTCCACCATGTCCACAGAGCTCGCTGGAACGGCCACGACACACACAGGGGCGCTGCTCGCGGTTGACTCCATGATGACCACCCCTACACCATCGGCCACTCACCTCGCCACAACGACTTCCTCTTCCTCGACCGCCGCGTCAGCAAGAACCACGGTGTGGCGGCAAGGGCTTCAAGAAAAGGACCACGACGACGATTTTTAGTGGCAACAAAGGTACGAAGGAAAGGGAACGACCGAAAAGGAACGATGGAAAGGGTACCTGGATGATGTTTAATGGCGGCAAGGGTACCTGGACGGTGTGGTGTGGTGTGGTGTGGTGTGGTGTGGTGTGGTGTAGTGTGGCTGCTAGCTGCTGCATATTGTGTAAGGATGTTAGGGACTTAGGGTTTCACTTTCACATGTGGGTGCACTGAATGAGTAAGTAAAAGTGGAGTAGTGGAGAGTTGGGTCACTGATAGTGTTAGTAAGGGTAAGAATTGGGCTTACTTATAATAAATCTTTTTTTTTAAGTAGCGGGTCGGTCGGGTACCGATGGATGCAGAAATACAGACTCAAAACCGACCATAGTTATCCGTATGAACTCTATTTTCTCAACCGACCAATCCGCCCAACCTATTAAACCCGCCCGTTTCACCAAAATATATAGCGGATTGGTCGATTTCGGGCAGGTCGGACATTTCTGATCACCCCTAGGCCTATCGCAATTAATTGATAAACATATAGAATAATTGAGTTCAGGGTTAGTGAATCACTAACCCAATTAATCCCACTCTTCCAATCAGGTAAATAGAAATTTTTGAGGAATCGGTATATGAGGGTTAATTCGTAAATCATAAAGAATTAGGGATAAAGAATTAGGGATAAGGAATTAAAGGTGCAAGTGAAATCCTAACCGTAGGCTTTATCATATTGAATCATCTTTCATGTGTGCCTTTGCTTTCGCTTTTTTTATAGCAAAAAACGTCATTCAAAAGCATTATTGTAGCAGAAGGAATCCCAATTAGGTTGGCACCCCAGGCGCTATCAATCACTTGTAGCACATCATAAGTTTATTAGAATAAGAGAAAATGAATACAAAATATGGGGGGGCATATGCCAAAACCCATGGAAAAGAAACAATCATCTAAATCTATAATTGGGAAGTCCATTCCTATCACGGAAAAAATCATCCAAAATAAATCTAGGAACTAATTTAATTATATTTTCTTTATAAAATTAATTAATTCTTTCACCATTTCAATTTTTATAAATAATATTTGTAACATCCTATCTTTCGTGAATGAAAATTTGATATCTTAATTAGATGAGAATGAGTGTTAGATAAATCAAAACTATTTAAGAATCCGAACGTATATGCAAGTTTAGAACAAAATTCAAGCAACTCAAAATTTTCAATAGGCAAGCATCTCAAGTCCTCAAGCAAGCACGTCAAAAACCCCATATTGAAAGCATCTCAATTTAAATCCTTAATTAAGGTGGTTTATCATTAACCAAATTACAAGATAATTAGTCATAGATATAGATCTTAATCATAGAGAGATAGAGAAAGAGAGAGGCCAGGAGAGAGTAAAAATTCCGGAGTAGTTTCTGACCAATCCATTCGTCATATCGAGAAATCGATTATACCGTTGCGATCCTTGCACGCCTACCTCATTATCCTATCTTTCTCTTCTCATCTAGGCTAAGGTAAACCTATGTCCTTCTTATTCCGAAATGCCGTCGGCGATAGTATTGAGGTTATCTTTTTATTCGTTTATCGGTTTCCAATTCCGTCTTCAGATTAGGACTACCCGTAACACGGGCTTCATAAATATGTATTTAGGTTAATTTTAGGAGCCCCGGAGGGTGTAGAACTACACGTGGCAGCAAGCTAGGGGGTAGGAGGAGTTTCGTTTCGTTGCTTCCAAGCTAGCCTACGACACTTCAGGTGGGAGAAAAAAGCCCTCTAATGTCTGAAATGGCTAAGTAGCATTTTATTCAATAATGACGTAGGGCGACCTAAACCTTACTAGTGGGCAAATAATTGACAATGTCAATATCACATTGGGAACTACTTAGTGGTACCAATGATGATATGGAGATTGTAGGTTTATCGCCGTTAAGCTAAAATTGAGATATTCGAGGTTGCATGATTTTGCCTATTGAGCTACTTGCTGTGTGCTGTTTGGATTAATATGCTTATATTGATTAATTATTAATTATGATTATTTTATTATTATTTTATTAATATTAACATGCTCAGGGTGATAATGTGCCTTGCCTGATATAACTTGCTTAGTTGGTTCCTTGGCAGTGATATATGATAATTTGGGAGATGCATGTTGGGAAGTGTATGACGTAGGATTTAGTCATGCCTAACCTAAGTAATTAATTAATATTTTATTATCATGAGACTTGAGATACAATGTGAGATGATGATGATGAAAAGGTTAAGGCACTAGGTTATGACCTGATACAAGTCGACGAGACTCATATAGATGCATTGTGTTGATCACAGCCGTGTGAGTGGAGCACACGAGGTCAGAGTATCTGATTATGGATACCGGAATCACTGGTGAGTTCCCTTACGCTGAGTTTGAGGGAGACTACCATGATATGTCCGAAGTCCTTACGGAACCGGCCCATATTTATATTATGCAGCTATAGTATCATTGCTTTGCATGAGCACCCTAGAAAGAACCGGGGTGTGCACCGACATGTACTGTGCAGTTATAGTGTCATTGCTTTGCATGAGCGCCATATCGGGAATGGGGGTGTGCACCGGCGTTTAGGGATGAAGTGCTTGGATGACTAACTAACATCCCTGATCAGACGAGGGATATGTGACAGGATTGTGGTGGCCACGTCTGCATAAAGGATCAGTTGCATGAGCACGACGGTTAGAGGATGATAATATAATTTGAGGATGGTTGTACATATACATGTAGTATGATGAATTTCTGTGTGCCATTATTGTTTATATGCTATGTACCCTTTTCCATATTTGATGATAGATAGTTTCTTATCTCCCTTTCTTTTCTTCTACGTACGTCTGTTCGATCTTTGCACGTACAGACCCATACGTTCAATAAGGCACATGGACCACCCTTGGATGGCAGATCCAGCATGGATTCCCTTGATGGGAACGCCGGAGTTTGAGTTCCTAGACGATCAGGGGTGACTTGTTGACCTTGTCCCCCATTTGCAGTTTATAGGGGTCCAGTATCGGTGTACGCTAGGATGGGGGATGGACCACACTTTGGTGTTGTCAGGACATTCCGTCTCGGCCAGACTTTTCCTTTCCCCATTGGCTTCCCTGCAGCACCGATATCGCCAATGCCATCGATGCCTCCCATATTTCCAGTTCCCGTTCCAATACCAGTGCCTGTACCGGTACCGGTACCAGCTCCAGCACCAGATGCCCAGGGCCCAGATCAGGTGGTACCTGATGTTGACCTGGTTCCAGCTCCCGAGGTTTTGGAGGCCAGACAGGTTAGACAGGATTCATCTTGTCACAGTTCCCTCTACAGACGACGTTTCCAGCAGCGTCCTAGAGGGGGTACATCCAGCAGCAGCAGAGGAGCTTCTGGACCATCTCGACCCCTCCAGAGACACAGAAGGGCCGGAGAGGAGAGTCGGGGTAGCAGTACTCATCCGCAGTAGGACAGGCCTGTGCGTACTCTGATTTGTACATAGGTGTGAGCTGTGAGGGGATTTTGATGTATTTTGAGAGGGGCTAAGGGGCGGAGTGTAGGTGAGGTATCTTTTCTTAGTCGTTTTGATATATTTTTATATTATGACAGTTGTATCCTGTATGAGGCCCTACTGATGGGGTTTCCCATTTCAGTGATGCTACAGATGTTTGTATGATATTATATATATATATATATGGTGATGTGATGATTATATATGCATGATGTTTATATTTAAAGTTTGTATATCTTCATTCTTTTACATATATCCGCTTAACGTTATTGTTACGATTAAGTTTTAAATAAATTTAGTTTTCTCTTTAATGGGACATCGGGTTGTCTCAACATTGGATCTCTCTAGTCAAGTAAAAATTAATTAATCCTTGTGATAATTGAATTTGGGACTCAATTTTCTTTACTGCTATCACGACAGGGTACCCTTATGCTTAAGTGTGTTTTAACGCACCGTAATTGTATATAGAGGTTTGATTTCATTCAATTTGGTGTGTTTCCTATTTGAAACCAAAAATCAAATAAAATCTATCGGTTACCATAAACAAAAAATCGAATAAAATTAATATTAATATTTCCATTTACCTTAATTGAGTAAGAGGAAATACATTTATTATATTATAAATCATTTACGTAAATGTTGTATAAGAATTTGCATACCTAATAATTATTTTTCTTTTTTTAAATAATATTGTACGCCGCACGATCGTTATTTTAAAATAATAAAAGCAACGTAGATTATCGTGCCACGTAGCAACTTAAGGAACACGAAAAGGATTACTAGTATAAAACAGAAGGACACTGAGTTACATAAAAATCATAGCCATATCTCAGACAACAAAATTTACTTGTTGTCAAGATGTCATGCATAAGTATAATCCTTTCACAAAAAAGCTTTCTCAGAAATCACCCCATTCATCTAACCTATCTATCAAAGTTTAGGGCTGATACTGTCAATTACGGTAAAGAAACATTTTGCAGTTACTCACAAGATGATCAACAAAATGCAATGTATCAACAATACCAAAGTCTTGTTATTTTACTTCAATTTGCTATTCATGTTTATTGATTTATTCTCTTTTCATTCATTTTAAATGGCCACTAAAATTCCATTCGGGCTTGGATCGCGTTAGCCCACGAGTTCGTGGGTTGAACCGTCAACGCATTACTTTTTTTTTTTTGAATATTTTTTATTATTTAGAGTTTTGGGCCTTAAACGTTTGGTCCATTGAAGTCATTTAGGGTAGAGAGATTTTTATTATTATAATTATTAGTGAACAAGAGAGTTGGTTTGAAAAAGATGTTAAAATAGTCTTCTTCTTTTTCTTTTTCAAATAAATGTTTAGGGGTTTGGTTAGGCACAATTCGTTTAACTTACGAGTTAATTGTGTTGGATTTGTAAATTCACGTTTAAACGGTATTGTCAAACTAATTGTCCTCATCTGTGTTGGTTAAGGGTCAACGAAAATACCTTGTCCCCAATCCAAAATAATTTTGCTTGTAGATCGTGAAGCACCTCCATTTGCCTAGTCCTAGGGATTCCTTTAGATGCTCTCCTTTTCGGCAAAACGTCTTGTAGGACAAGAATGAAAATATGATAGTAAAAATTGTTGATAAGAACTACTTTGAAAATATTAGTATAAAGTGTGACGATTAATTGATTTAAAAAAATTATAGGAACTAAATTGAAATTGAAAATAATTAAAAACTATAGGATTTTTTTTTTTTTTTTTTTTGGGTGTTTAGGTTCCTTTTGGCTCCTTTATATTTCTTTCTTTCAACGTACTGTTTTCTATTATTATTCTTTGACATGTTGAGCTAATGATTGTTTTGGGGTGTTGTGTTTCTTAGGAACAATGGATTCGAGTTGGGAAAGGGGGCAATGGCTGCATTAGCTATTGCTGTGTTGGCACTGGGGCCAGCTGATGGTGCATTTGCTGCATGGACTGGTGGTAGGGTTGGTGGCCAATTCTTCAGGTCATCAATTAACTCAAAGCCAATATCATTTAAAAAGATAAGGGGATCTATTATGAAGGACCAGTAAGTCTCTAGTAGCTAGCTATCTTGTTAATATCATATTGGAAGAGAATAAATTAATCTTGTTTATAAAATAATAATATCAAGTTGATTGTTTGACCATGTTAATATATGTAATATTTGACATGTATATCAATTTGGGAAATCTTATTTAAACTCATGTTGATTGGCAGGATCAGCTTCAGTGCCACTCCTCCAGTGGATCCTCCACTGGTTGGTGGGTATGGTTGTGGCATTGGAGTGCCATATTATGGTATTTGGGGCTGGACTCCATTCTCCTTCTTTGGACCAGGTCCCTGTGTAGCTGCTGGAATCAAGGCTTTAGTTTTGTTTATGTTCCTTGGGGCTGTTGCTGCTTTTGTGAGGAAGCACCTCATGTCAAGAAATGAAGATCAGAACTAGCTCTCCAATAAGCTTTTCAATGCTTGGAGACAATAATAATAAAATAATACAAGGATTGAGTTGCTGAATGAACATTGTGATTCAACTATTTAATTAGTATACATGCAATGCATTTTTTAGTTTTGATATATATTTAATTATTATTTACTAACTAATTTTTTTTAATGGACAAAATAGGTCGATTTGTCTTATACGTTTTTTTTTTTTCATATCGGTCCTATAATTTATTTATTTTTAAATAGATCCTATACATTTGACACGTTAGTCCTTTCCATCAATTCATACAAGATGGCATCAATTTTTTGACTAACATGAAAGACGTAACATAACGTATAAGACCAAAATGAGGAACAATAAAAGGGAACAATCATTTTTTTTTTTGCTTTCATTTTGGTCCGATACGTTATGTTTCGTCTTCCATATTAGACTTTTGGGTCAATTCCTTATTGGTGGCATCAATTTTAGGACTAACCCAATGATAGAACATGATGTATAGGACCAAAATAAAACATACTGGACCAAATTGAAAAAATAAAAATAAAAAACGTACATGACCAATTTTGCCTATTTTAATGCGTGCAAGTGATATTTAATATGAAATATATATGCAACAAGTTGTAACTTATAGGATTTGATTTGTTAATATATTTTTTTTGGTAAGATTGATTTGTTAATATTTAATTCTTAAAAAATTGTAAAATTTATAGATTAGTCAAATTGAATATAAAATTACATATTTAATTCTTGTATACAATAAATAGTTAACTAATATTATATAAATATGGTCGTGGTTTATTAGTCAAATTGGAAGAAATAAAAATTATTAAATACCGTTGTATTAGGAATTCTGATTCTCTCCATCTTTTCTCTCCATCCTCTCTATATCTCCTCCCCTTCCTTCCTTTCTTTTTTTTCCCACCATTGATGATGGGAAAAAAAGCCAGAAAGGAAGGAAGGAGTGGAGATATAGAGAGGATGGAGAGGGGATGAAATTTAAAAAGTTGGAAGAGAATCCAAATTCTACTTCCTTCTATCTCTAAGATTGACATGATGGAGAGAAAAATAGATGGAAAGAAGCCAAATCCTACATAGGTTAGGATCCTGTTGCATTTGAATTTGTTAATTTGAAAGTAATCAACTGAACCATGATTTGCTCTAAAAAAATTTGATAAATCGAAAAAGGATATGAAATGAAAAGGATATACTTGAATTTCTGTCAATTTACCAATACTCTGCATAATGAGTTGTTTGATTGTGGAATATGTAATTGATGTGTGAAAATGATATTTTAATATGACATACATATATATATATATATATATATGCAACAAGTTATAATTTATAGGATTTGATTTGTTAATATTTAATTCTTAAAAAATTATAAAATTTATATATTAGTCAAATTGAATATAAACTTACACATTTAATTCTTGTATACAATAAATAATTAACTAATATTATATAAATATAGTTGTGGTTTATTAGTCAAATTGGAAGAAATAAAAAGAATAAACACGGCTGTATTAGGAATTTGGATTCTCTCAATCTTTTTTCTCTTGATCCCCTCTCCATACTCTCTATATCTCCCCCCCCTTCCTCCCTTCCTTCCTTTTTCTTTCCCCCACCATCATCTCATTCCTTTCTTTCTTTTTTTGGTGATGGTAGGGGAAAAAAAAAAAGAAGGGAAGGGAAGGGAAGGAAGGAAGGAGAGGAGCTATAGAGAGGATGGAGTTTAAAAAGATGGAGAGAATCGAAATTCTACTTCCTTCTATCTCTAAGATTGACATGATGGAGAGAAAAAAGATGGAATGAATCCAAATCCTACAAAGGTTAGGATCCTACTACATTTGAATTTGTTAATTTGAAAGTAATCAACAGAACCCTGATTTGCTCTTACAAAAATCGATAATCGAAAAAGGATATGAAATGAAAAGGATATACTTGAACATCTGTCAATTTACCAATATTCTGTATGATGAGTTGTGTGGTTGTGGAATATGTAATTGATGTATGGAAATGATATGTTAATATGACATATATATGCAACAAGTTATAATTTATAGGATTTCATTTGTTAATATTTAATTCTTAAAATATTTAAATTTATAGATTAGTCAAATTAGTTGACTATAAAATTACATATTTAATTATTGTATACAATAAATAATTAACTAATATTATATAAATATAGTTGTGGTTTATTAGTCAAATTGGAAGAAATAAAAACATTAAATACTGCTATATTAGGGATTTGGATTCTCTCCATCTTTTTTTCCTCTCTATCCCTTCTCCATCCTCTCTATATCTCCCCTCCTTCCTTTCTTTCTTTCTTTCTTTTCTTTCTTTCTTTTCCACCATCACCAAAAATAAAGAAAGGGAGGGGTAATGGTGGGAAAAAGAAAGAAAGGAAGGGAGGGAGATACAGAGAAGATGGAGTTTAAAAATATGGAGAGAATCCAAATTCTACTTCCTTCTATCTCTAAAATTGACATGGGGAGAAAAAGGATGGAAAGAATCCAAATCCTACAAAGGTTAAGACCCTGCTGCATTTGAATTTGTTAATTTGAAAGTAATCAATTGAACCATGATTTGCTCTATAAAAAAATTCGATAAGTCGAAAAAGGATATGAAATGAAAAGGATATACTAGAACATCTGTCAATTTACCAATACTCTATATGATGAATTGTGTGATTGTGGAATATGTAATCGATGTATGCAAACTTAGACATCTATTCTAGTATTTGTTAATTGGCATATATGATTATGGAATCTCTCTTAAAATAAAATAATATACATAAAATAAAATAAAATTAATTATAATTAATTGATTGATTTAAAAATACACTAATTATATTGGACGTAAAGTCACATGTCTCCATGAGGAGGTTTTCTCCATATACAAAAGCCAGGATTTAAACCCCTGACCACTTGATTAAGGCCTGTTTGCTTTGTTTTTCAGTTTTCAGAAATAATTACAAAACTGTCACCTTGTTTCCATTCTGTTTCCTGTTTTCAAATATTTGTACAGGAAACAATGAAAACAAAAAAAAAATAGTTTTCAGTGTTTCCTGTACAAATATTTGAAAACAGGAAACAGAATAAAAACAAGATGGCAGCTTTGTAATTATTTCCGAAAACAGGAAACTGAAAACAGAACAAATAGGTCCTTAAGGTGCCCAAGTCCCATGAGAAAGACTTGCATGGACAAATGCAAGCCTAATGAACGATAGTGCTTTCTAGAAGAAGCGCTTCAGAAATGTTATTTTTGTTTACCTCGTTGATAACGCGAAGATAAATAGTGCTTACAAGCGCTATTAAATGACACACGGAACCACTATAAATAAAGCAACAAAGAAAATAAAATATTTTTCAAACTCCAGTCCAAGTTATCATTTCCACCAAATTTAGTCTAGTATTTGTTATATAACCAGGCCTTAATTTCTTCGACAACAGACTATAGCATACACATGGCATGTATGCAAACTAAAAAGAAAAAAAGAAAGCAGTATATTTCATATAATGAAATGAAGGATAAAATATATCCTACTTTGTCCTAGATCATGGTATGGATACATGATATTAGAACATATCAATCTACGAACAATTGTGTACCTTCTGAAGATAATAAATATGATGAATCCACTCCAAAAATCCCTGAAAATGATTGCACAGAAATGTGAACTTAGGAACAGGATGGGATAGAAAATGAATAGTTATTATATATGTGTAATAATATACACGCTGTAACACACAAATAGGAGAGGAGAGGGAACCTGACCTTTTATAAACGGTTTTCTTGGTTCGATCTATCATAGACTCAAGCAACCGAACCCTACACATGATGCAACACACTTACATTTGGGCCCAAAAAACCCATTTGACCACAATATAAAAAAACAGATTATAGAAATATTCGGCTACACTTCAACCAGCAAACAAAAAAAATCAATGAATGGAATCTCAACCATAGAAAAATTCTAACATCAAATCCACAGCCTTTCAATTTCTTAATGATTGTTTCAGCCATCCTAAACCTTATGCAAATTAGAAATAAAAGTAAGCTGTATCTAGAGTCATCATTTGCCTTCTCTTCACGGCTCTCTTATCTCCTGTATCCTATATATTTGTTGTGGCATTTTTCTTCTTGTTTTTAAGTGGATTTACCACACTAATCAAACTCACAAGAATCAGCCGGAAAATTTAAATTAATGGGGCATCAGATCGATTACCGGGAAGACAAGCACCACGGAGTTCATACTGCTGTCATAAGGCCATTGCAGAATACAACTTCCCATGACCCAGCTAAAACCATGAAAAATAGTAGGAGTTTAAAATGAACTGCTGATCAGATTGATACAAGGGATGTTAATACTTTATGTGTTACCGGCTAGAATAAAACCTTCTGTAGTAAAGGGGGGAGGCAAACATTAAATCCTATATGAACAACATTAGATTTTTTTTTTTTGCCTCTCAACAGAAGTTTATATGTTCTTTCCATCAATCATCTTGGAATAGAAATGTCAAAATATATAAGAACTGGTATGTTACATCAGTCTATTAGCTGCACAGCCGCAATGGAAGGTATCTTGTCTCTTAACTTTTGGGTTAGGGCAACACGAACTGTCATAACTCCAGCTGCTGGTCCACTGAGCCGGACTTTGACAACATAATCATTGATCTGAACAAGCTCTAATATTCCTCCCCCAGTCCCAACAAGGTATGGTCTAATTTCAGAAAGAACCTGAAAAAAATGAATAATAAGATTTACAATGTATCCATAAAACAACAGCAAGCTGTCACTAGTAACATGAACCCTACATACAGCTTACAGAAACATCTGAATGATTGAAGAAATGAAAGAAGCATTCTGGCCTCATTAAGCAAAGAATATTCATCATGGTTTTGCATAATAGACTAGTCACTTGTTGTCATGTTGATAAGTATGATACATGACACTTCAAGAAAAACATTTTAATCAGAAATTATAGTCTTAGGATCAAATAATCACAGCTTGTAATTATCCCATCTATATGCTACAGAGCAAGTGTCTAGCAGAGCAGATCATTTAGCTTTTACTCTTCATTTTATAATTCAAGAGACTGTTATGATGCATAATATCAATAAGGATTATGGAAATGCTGGAACATAAATGATGCATAAAATTTCATACACTTTCGACATTTTCGTCAGTTAATTCAAGACCGGTCTCAGTGTCAAGTATCTGCTCTACATCCATGATTTCTGGAATCTTATCGCGAAGGCGAGTTTCAATTCCCATTTTTAATGTCATAGTTGAGCTAGGACATGATCCACATGCTCCTTGCAGCTTGAGGACAACAACAAGGCCATCTATCTCATGTAAAGCCACATTCCCTCCATCAGCCATCAAGCCGGGCCTTACCTCATCCAAAACCTTCTCCACATTCTCTTCTGTCAGTGGCAAGACACAGCTTGGTGAAACAACTCCTCCTGCAACATTGGAATGTGAGTGCTACAATCAACTATTTTTTCACATCCTTTTGCAAGCTACTTTAATATATGACTGGAAATATAATGAAATCCCATTATGAAATCACACTGTCAACTTCCATTTCTTCAATCTTTTGGCCCTTTTCAACTTTCATTTCTATAATTCACCCTAATCAAATTAAGATTTGCAAATGACACATAATATTATAAATTTGGAGGAAAACATTGATGTAATATACTAGTAAACCAAGAAAAAACAAGGCATAATAATCATTAAAGTTAAATTCAATTTGATTTGATGAGCACTTGGAGAATGCATTGATTAGCACCTGCTTTGTTTAGTGGAGAACGTCTTGAGATAAGCCCAAAAAACTGCTGGATGTTGATTTGGTGACCTCTGAGAAAAGAATTCTCCTTTGAGGAAAATCCTCTGGTATTCGATACTGGGGTCTAGGGAGAAAACAGTCCAAAAAATTTGAGTCACATGAGAATTATATATATAATAAATAAATAATGAAATAATCAACAAAACAGAAAGTACCTTTAGGAGACAAAAATGAGTAGAAAATAATCTATTAGTTGAGTAAAGCATTGTAATTGTTCTTATTGGGGTTGGGAGTGCACCACCCAACATCTGAGTTTGAGTGGGAAACCCAGTTGCAGCAAGCTACCATAAGAAAGTGCAGCAAGTGAAAATGAAATTTTGGTTATATCAAATATCTTCTCATTTTTGGTTTCTGGATGAAGTTCAATTCTGATGTGTGCATGAGTAAGGAATGGTGATGGCAAGTGTTTCCTGAATGGCTGAGGTTGATTATTTCATGATGATAAAAAAAAATAGATAGAGTCCCCAAAGTTTGTGGATAGAACTCAAACACACATGCCACAATGGAATGGAACCCTGTGTGACCATTATTGATGTTTGGGCCTATAGATACACACTTAATAGAATGTGTCAGCCCAATGAATTCACTCTTTCGGGTGAGCTCTGTTTGTCCAGAGAAAATGAAAAATGGCTCTGTTTTGCAAGGAGTTTAGTAGGCCCATGAAATTTTCATTGGGTCATTTTACCATTAAGCCTAATTATGTTATGTGCATGCTTTACAAACCATTACTGTGTATTTCTATTAAGTCTGAATTTAATGGCCGAAAATAATTTTTTTTGAAGTGTTTGGCGACTTTTATTAATGCCCTCACATGACATGACATCTTCTCAGCTCATAGTTTATCAAGAAGACTATGTGATGTGATGATCTTGTAAAAACAATTTGAGTTATGATATTTGAATATCAAGTTTTAGACATCGTGTATGATATCATATATATTTATCTCTATTTCTTACTTACTTTTTTATCTTCTTTATATATATATATATATATATATCCTAAAAATACATCAAAAAACCCCAATTTGGTTGTTCAAATATATTTTCTGAAGCAATTTGTAGCTCAACTGAAACTTACTTTTAGCACGGTACAAACCAATAAATGATAATGATAAGAACAATGCTAACGGGGATTTGAACTTATCCTTAGGGTGTGTTTGGATGGGGTATTTGTAGAGGGTGAAGTATTTTAAGAGGGTAATTAAAATACTTCACTCTAAAATACTTTGTTTGGGTATTAAATATAAAGGATTTTATAAATCAAGGGATTTTATGAGGGTATTTTGTTTAAGATAAATTTGAGGAATTTGAAATACTTCCTAAAGAGGTGGTATTTTGAAATTCCCTCTCCTTACTTAGGTGGGGGCATCGGCCCCCTGACACTCGGTGGGGGGGGCGCCAGCCCCCGGACACCCGGTAAGGGGCACCGGCCCCCGAATGCCGACCCCTATCAAACCGGTGGGGGACGCCGGCCCCCGGACACCCGGTGGGGGGGCGCCGGCCCCGGACAACCGGTAGAGGGCACCGGCCCCCTGACGTCGACCCCTATCAAACCGGTGGGGGGGCACCGGCCCCAGGCACCCGGTGGGGGGCACCGGCCCTTGACAACCGGTGGGGGGCGCCAGCCCCTGGACACCCCGTGGGGGGCACCGGCCCCCGAACGCCAACCCCTATCAAACCGGTGGGGGGGCGCCGGCCCCTGACAACCGGTGGGGGGCGCCAGCCCCCAGACACCCGGTGGGGGCACCGGCCCCCGGACACCGACCCCTATCAAACTGGTGGGGGGGGCGCCGGCCCTCGGACACCCGGTGGGGGCACCGGCCCCCATACGTCGACCCCTATCAAACCGGTGGGGGGCGCCGGCCCCTGACAACCGGTGGGGGGCACTGGACGCCGACCCCTATCAAACCGGTCGAGGGGCGCCGGCCCCCGGGCACCCGCTGGGTAATCGCCGGCCCCGGACAACCGGTGGGGGGCGCCAACCCCCGAACGCCGACCCCTATCAAACCTGTGGGGGGCGCCGGCCCACCGGGTGGGGGGGCATCGGCCCCCGGACACCCAGTGGGAGCGCCGGGCTCGGACACCGGCGGAGGGTGTCGACCCCGGACAAAGTATTTTTTTAAAGAAATATTTAAAAAAAAATGTAATTGAAGGTAATTTAAATGCTTTATCCAAACAAAGAATTTAAAATACAAGGTATTTGAATTACCCTATCCAAACAAAATATTTTCGAAATGAAAGTAATTCAATTGAAGTAATTGAATTACCTTGCATTTCAAATTCCTTGGAATTTTGAAAATACCCCATCCAAACAGGTTTTTGGTATTCTAAGTGATATAATATAAGGGTTTTTCTATCATGTGCAACTTGCACAGGTTAAGAAACCCAAAAGCAGTAACTAATTATTGGAAAATTAAGTATTCCAGTTTTGAAAGTATAAAATATACAAGTTTCTATGTAAATTTACTTTTTTAAGATCCTTAACCTGTGCAAAATTGTACAGATTAGAAAAACCTATAATATAAAGTGCGGTTAATTTAGTTGGAAAATTAGTTAATGATAAACAATAATTAGTGTCTTTAGTGCACTGATTAATGCTTAAAAAATGTAAGTTTTTGTTTTAAAATATTATATTTGATATTTAAGAAATAATATACTTAATTTTTTAATAAAAATATATTATTTCTTGATTTATTAATCTATTGGGGCATAGATTATTAGAACCCTATTTAAGTTAATTACATCATTGTCAATAAGTAGTTAGATAAGTTAGCTAAGTAGTTAATGTAATTGTTGTTAACAATATATAAATAACGGCTTAGTTCAGTTTGACAATTGATTAATAATGCATGTGTACCCTAAGGAAGGGTTAGTGCATCCCCATAATTATTGTACGTCAAGTAATTAAAGTCCAATGATTAATGCATGAGTTAAGACAAAAATGGATTAGCTAGGATGAGTAATAGCTAGAAGTCATAGATGCCATTAGGCTTTTTTGTGCCATTTGGCCGTGGAGCACTTAGCCAAAAGGTCATTTCCAAGTTGCCACTCATGAGTACTCTACATTTCCTTTGGCACTTGGGTTTGCCACAACAACCAACAAACCTAGCCAAGTGAAATGAGTGACATGACATGCAACCAACTCTGAAGCACAATCATGGTCCCACCATCTCCTCTACTCTTGATTGTAAGGATATAATCTTAATTAGTCATAGAACAAGACCTCTAGCATGTATATCTTTCTGACCAAGAAAAAAGCAACCATATCCTATCCGACCAAAAGAGTAGTTTTCCCCCTCTTTCTCGTCTTAGTTTTGCTAATCAATAATGTAACGCATAACAATGCTTTTCAAATGTCATTTTAGTCGTTGATATTGCATGGTGGAATAAAAGGGAAGGCATACTAGACAACAATATGGAGATTTCTTTTTGTTTGTCTCCCTAGTTGTCTTTCTTCTTTTCTCCTATCACTTCGTGTGAGATTTTAAATTGTTAAGATTTTGAAAATTTCATGTGGCTTGATCATCTAGATCATTGCAGTATTGCACATATGTATGCTTACAATATTTTTTTGGTTTAATCATTGAGTTAATCCCTAAACTATTTGAAAATTTTCAATTAGGTTCCTAAACTAAATTTTTTTTAATTAGGTCCCTGAACTTATATAAAATTTTCAGTTGGGTCCCTGAACTAAAAATTTTCTAATTGGGTCCTTGAACTTATATAAAATTTTCAATTAGGTCCCTAAAGTAAAAAGGAGAATATATAAAATAAATAATAATAAAATGATATATGATGAAATTTAAAAAATTAATATTTTTTAAACATAATAATAAAATGACAAAAGATATATATGAGAGAAAAAACTCACTATTTAAAATAATAAAAAAAAAAAAACTTAATGAGAAAATTTATTGTTTAGCATAATAATTAAATAAAAATAAATAAATTTGATAAACACAATTTAGTTCTTGGAATGATAATAAAAAATAATGAAATATGAAATTGTGTTAGAAAATTCGTGTTTTATAACAAAATATTAAGATATTAAACTGAGTCAAATATTTAATATTTGAAATAATATTAAAATAATAACAATAAACATAACAAAAAAATGTTATTTAAGAAATATTAAAATAATTTAATAAAAACCTCAATTAAAATATAAAATAACATATAAATAATAAAATAAATTAAATAACTCAAAATAAAATTAGCAATCAAACTAAGAACTGATACTTACTTAACTAGCTTATTTATTTTATTTATTATTTCAAACAATAACTTTGTTGTTAATTGAGGTTTATTTTATTTTATTTATATTTTTTAATTGAGGTTTATCAGTTTAATCTCTTAATATTTTGTTATAAAACATGGATTTTCTGGTACAATTTCATATTTCATTATTTTGTTATTATCATTTTCAAAAAATAAATTTTGTCTCTCTAATTTATCTATTTTTATTTAATTATTATGCTAAACAATAATTTTTCTCACTAAGTTTTATTTTTCATTTTTATTATTATTATTATTATTATTATTATTATTATTATTATTATTATTATTATTATTATTTTAAATAGTGAGTTTTTTCTCTCATATTCATCTTTTGTCATTTTATTATTATGTCAAACAATATTTTTTATTTCTAAATTTCATCATCTATCATTTTATTACTTTTTATTTTATATACCCCAGCTTTTTACTTTAGAGACTCAATTAAAAAATTTATATAAGTTCAGGGACCCAATTAGAAACTTTTTAGTTTAGGGACCCAATTGAAAATTTATATAAGTTCAAGGACCTATTTAGAAATTTTTTTAGTTCAGGGACCTAATTGAAAATTCTCAAATGGTTCAGGGATCAACTCAATAATTAAAACTATTTTTTTCATGTAGCTAAATCTCCTGTTTAAAAAAAAACAAAACAAAAATCTCCAACTTAACCCATTTAAAACCATCAAAACTTCGAATACCCAGAAAAACTTTCCAATGAAAAAAATATTTTAGTTTTACATCAAGATAGCAGCCAAAACATTCCTTGCCCTTCTAAACTCATTTTGGATCATAAGAATAAAAGGTTTACTCACCAAACACATGGACAGATTTGTTTCGAGAAATTTTATTTTCTTACCTCTGAACTAAACAGATGCTTCCTAGGAACAAAATAACAATGCAATCAAACTTTCAGATTCTTGTCTCTGATGTTTCCTTATTTCTAAATCACAATCCATTCCTATCTCAATGCTTCCTCCATGTGATACTAAAACAGCACCAACTTTTGTGGATCTTTGGTGGTCCAAATCCAGCAAAAGAATTCTATATTCAAAAAATAAAAATTCTAAACAAACATTACTTCACCCTCTCCCCCTTCTCAACACAAATAAAAAGAATGCCTACTATTTCAAATGCAAAAAGCTAAAAGAGGGTCAGCTTCGGGCTTGGCATGGCCTCAGTGCATGCATTAACCTTTTCCAATAGAATTTTCTAGTAGAATATCTAACTCAAATGATCAAGAAGCCACAAAAAATAATTTTAAAAATATTGAGGAAAAAAGACAAAGCCAGTCTGTAAAAGAAAAAAGTTGCCCTTATAGCGTACCATGTATTTATATACCAGTTAAAGCTAATGCTCCCAGGTTTATGCCATGTCTTCCACCAATTGGCTGAAAGCTTAATTATTGGTATATCGATCAGTCTACCTATATAGACCGCAAATGTCCTTGTGTTTGTTTTCCAAGTACCAGTTTGGATCATTAATTCTTTTTGTTGCGTCATGAAGCCGATAGCCAGAAATCAATCCCTTTTAAAGATTACTGAAATAAATTTTGTCTCTTTCAATAAAACATTTTTCATACACAAGACAAATTACTTTAATTATTATGTAGACTAATTTTGACAACAATAATTGAGCAGAGCTTAAAAAAGATTAAACAACAATGAAGAATAGAGTTTTATTATATCGTTTTATAAAATCGTTTTACTAACCTTTCTATTATTAAATAAAGAAATATTAAATGAAAAGTAATATATTTAATATTATATATATATATATATATATTGGAGTACCAACATATGGTTGATCCAAGTGATAAGGGACTTTGGCACCTTAAGCAAGTGGTCAGGAGTTTGAATCCTGACTCTTGTGTGTGGAGAAAACCTGGTTGGGAAGAGAGAACCCACCTTGTGTGCCTAACAGGTTCCTCGACGGAGATTAGTCACTGCTAACGATGGTGGATACTTCGTACCTATGTCATGGTTACCAAAAATATATATATATTGGAGTATCCTTCATTCCTTCTACCTAATTGATGAGAGGCTAATTTTTCAAAATATTGTCGGGTTAATATTTTATTTATTTAATAAGTATAGGAAGTTTAATATGAGGATATAGTAAGAGAATTTAAAACTATTGGCGAGTAATATAATGTAAGCACCAGAATAGCGTGGGGATGAGGATATTGTTATAAATGAAGAGAAGGTATTGGATCCAGAGAAGATAAGCCTTCGCCCCAAAATGGAGAGATTCCTTTTGTCCTTTAAATATGCATTTTTATGTTCTTATTTTAATCTTTGCTGGTGGAGAGGTCATACTCCGAATCTGATGCATTGAATGTGGGAGCTGAATTGGATGCAAACTTTTCTACCCCTCTTCTATTTTTAATTTTAAGAATCATGCTTATATTTATATACGTGATCACTGATGACCAACCTGCGGGATTTCCCTCCTTTTCTCGCTTTTTCATTATTTAATTTATAGATTTATTTATAATACTTTGTTTTTGATATTGGTATCTAATTATATATTATTAGGATTTAATTGGTATACAATAATAAAACAATTAAAAATTGTTACACCATTCCGGCTTGAAGTCGTGTTTTTGGACAATATTATGATATGTCTCTACACATGCTGGTAAATTGTGTTTTGTGGAAGGTGGACACTTATTTCAAAGATGATAATACTAATGCTCAAAATCTACATTTTTGCTTGCAAGACTGGTTGGTTTCACTTAAATATATGATATATTATTATAAAGTAGGCATCATGGTCATGGATCCCTTAATCTGAAGCTAGCACTGCCAGTAAAAAAAAAAAAATACCACTGTGCTCCTTTGGCATGATATCAATAAAGAAAAAAGGTTATGTTATTTAATAATCAAATTTTGAATATTATATTTAATATTATAACATTATATATATTTTTATATATATATATATTAAATATACATAAAAAATAAAAATAAAAACTGTATATCCTAATTTAATGGTTAAAAAAAATTATCTGAAAGAAAAATGCTAGACTCTAACTTAACATACTTAAGCAAGATCCAGAGTCAATTGCTTCTTTAATCAACCAACTAGAGGGCTATTAGCCTATCAGTGAAAGCCACGCGAAAAGAATCTTAATTCTTAACTAATCAACAACTGGTCCCAAAACTTGTCACATCACAAAGTGAACATTAGATCTTCTGCACTCTGGTTGGAACTTGGGATTGGGAACAATATAGGAGTAGTACTATGAACGTTTTGCATGGTTGGGTGAGTGACAGGTGTCCCCTCCATAATTTATCGACCCCACATGACACACAATATTTTCTGGTCATACCTTATCAACAAGCCCTCCATGTGATTGAGTGTGACCTTATGAATCTGTGGATCATGACGGCTCTTTGATATGGTAAATTTTAAACAACCAATTTGAAGGCGCCAATTATTATATATAAAGTAAATTTCTTTTAAACAGAAGGGCCCAAGAATGACGTCTCTCGAATAAAGATGGAAGTGTGTTTGTTATTGTTTATTTTACTAAAAATTCATTTTTTTATTGAATAATTATTTTTTAAAACTTTTAGTATATTTGTCTTTGTTTTTGAAAATAATAAAAATCATAAAAAATCATTTTTATAGTTAAAATGAAAAGCAACTTTAATTAGATTTTCAAAAAAAAAAGTTAG
The DNA here is from genome assembly GCA_035048595.1 of Echinosophora koreensis. NCBI lineage: Eukaryota > Viridiplantae > Streptophyta > Magnoliopsida > Fabales > Fabaceae > Echinosophora > Echinosophora koreensis. The sequence continues at coordinate 8,655,771 of JAPCYP010000004.1, forward strand.
TTTTTATAACTAATTATTGTTAAAAAAAATGATTTTTTGATTGTAAACAAACACAAACCTGTTTCTGTTTTTCTTTAAGGGCTCGTTTGGTGGTCAGGATAAGAGAGACAGGATAGGATAAGCTATCATACCCTGTCTGAAACTGTTGTTTGGTGAGCTAGCAAGATAGGATAAGTTTATCCTGTCACCTATCATATCCTGTCCATCTAGTTAAAATTTTATCCTGAGGGGAGAGCTGGGTTAGAACTCAACAGGATATGATAAGGTGATTTAGAGTATAATAAAGTATAAAAATATTTTATATATAAAATAATTAAATTATAATAAAATATAATATGGTTGCAAAAAAGGTATAATAAAACATAAAATAATAAAAATATTAATAATTAATTTTAAAAGTTATTTTTATTTTGTCACAAGGCTAATTTTATTAATGTATATTATTGTAAAAAACTAAAAAAAAAATAAAAAAATATTCTAATAATTTAACTATATGTAAAGTAAAAACTAAAAATGAATATTTAAAATTATAAAAAAATTAATTTAAGTTAAACAATATTTTAAAATTTTAAAATATAATATGTAATTTTATCACAAGGACAATTTTATCTTTTTATATAAACTTAAAAAATGAAAATTATAAAAAAAACTTAAATCTAATAAAATATGAAAACATTCGGAACAAAAACGAAAATTTTAAAATTCATACTAAAATTACAATGCTATCCAGTTGGTTATCTGGTGGACACCAAACGTCGGATAGAATAACAGCTTATCCTGCTCATATCATATCCTACTCCTATCCTGCTCTCTTATCCTATCCGTCCCCATCCTATCCTGACCACCAAACGAGCTCTAAAATCTCTAAAAACAATCACTAAATTATTTTGTATCAAAATATCATTTATTTTTTAATCTTAAATAAACAGGCTCATAATATCGCCAATTTTTTTTTTGGGACAAAATATAATATCACCATTTTGAAGATGACTCTATCTAACCCCATCCGTAACCTAAGGATTTGTCTCAAGTTATATTTGTGTCATACCCGATATATGTGTGTGTGTGGATTGAGATCCAATTAAAGATTTTATTTTGATGTGATTTCTTTTATTATGTGATAAGGTTTATTTAAAAAAAAATGCTGTAAAAAAAATAAGGTTTTTTTAACCTCACCTTGTTCTTATAATTGACACAGGGTGGGGCTAATACAAGACCTACAAGGACCATTCTGAATACCATATTGGCCCATAATTAAGTGTTATTTCTAGAACTGCCAAAACTTGAAACAATTATGAATGATGAACTAACAAACAAGGTAGGAGCCAATAGAACAAAACAGCAATTAGGGCATGAGACGGTTTATGTGACCAGTATTTGGATGTATTATAGAAAAAAGAATCTGTTTTGTTCAATTGATGAACATAACATTTTTAATGAATGAAACGAGTGTCGGCATTACTGCTACTACTACAATAAATTTAATGACGATTGTAACCTAAATCGAAATAAAAAGCAATAGGAGAGGAATGTAGGTTATTGATAGAATGTAACACGGTTGATTCTTTATTTTTATTTTTTTGTTGAATATGGGTATCTTCCTGCCAGGAGCTAGGGACTAATCCCTTGAGGTACTGAGGTCCATTTAAGGGGTTGACCCCAATGATGTTTTTCGGTACACATGAGTCAGGAATCGAACCCCTAACCACATACTTAATAAGGGATCCGCTTATCTACGAACCGTGTCATACCATGTTGATGGTTGATTCTTTATTTAAATTAATTAATTGATTAATTTTGAATTAAAAATAATTTATAAGTTTAAGAAGGAATTCTTTAAAAAAAATAATTATTTCTAAAAAAAAAACATTTTCAAACATGAAGTAAAAGGTTGTATTTATTTAAATAACTTTTATTGGTATAAATTTTTATTTGTACATCATTATCATCGTATTCTCTGAAATTGATGGTTACCTGCACTCACCACCTTAAAGAAAAGAGCTAGACTGAATAACTAGGGAGGCCAACACTAGTGGAAAATATGCATTTTGCATCGGTGATTCTACAACGGTTGTAAAGAAACCGTTGTAGAAAGTAGTGCGGTGGCATTTTTGTAATAAAATGAACTATGTGAATGACTTTCTACATCGGGTGTAGAAGAAACCGTTGTAGAAAAATACACGGTGGCATTTTTGTAATAAAATTGAGTCTAGGCCATGACTTTCTACAACGGTTACGTTTACAACCGTTGTAGAAAATTACCCGGTGACATTTTTGTAATAAAATGCACTCTGGTCCATTCCTTTCCACAACGGTTACATAGTAAACCGATGTAGAAACAGTTATTCAAATTCATACTTGCGCCAGAGCCCACTCTTGTTTCGCGTTTCACTTCTCATTCCCCTCAGAGCCAGAACCCTTGCGCGGCTAAGCCAGAACCCTTCTCCGCCGTTGGTCCGTCATTCGCACGCTGTCTCCGCTTCCTTCTTCGTCGTTCTGCACTCCGTCTCCGCCGTTCGCTGCCGTGGTTTCTCAGCTGTCGTTCGCGTTTCCTCCCTGGTTCGTGCTGCCATTTTCCTTTCGATGCCCTAACCCGAGCCGTTTTGCTTCGTGAGCAGCGATTCCCCTCAAGGTGAGTAACCCAATCTTATGCTTCTATTTTGCACCATTTCTCATATATTCCTTGTCAACATTGGTTTACTGAACCCATTAAGCTTGCTCAATGAAATAACGTTTTTCCCATTAAGCTTTCCTTTTGAGGTGTCTATGATTCTGGGAAATAAGGTCAAAGGCAAACAGCCATATGAAGTTATGAACTCAGGAAAAACATGAACACGGCATCAAGTCTCATTTAATTTCAAAAGGCTGATATATTATTTCATATGCATTTGACACACGTTGGGAACATTATTTTCCCTTCTGTTCTACCAAAAAAAATCAGAAGTATACACCAATTTGCAAATACAAACTTCTGTGGGCCATTTTTATAAATATAAAAAACCTGCTGTAGCAGGCCATTTTGCATCCACACCCTAGCTGTCACCTAAGAGTGGTTGCAGTTATTGTTAATGAAAAATTGGACAATAAGCAAGAAATTTTAACAAAACTGCCATTCAAGATTTCAAGTTGAACATCCAAGTTACAGTTACAAACAATAGTCAATTTGTTAGAAAAGATGACTCATGAGTCATGACTGATTAACTCTTAACTTTTCCATGCTGAAAGGCCAAGGGCACCTAATGGCTATTTGGATATTTACAAAAGCAATGTAAATATACAATGACAATTATTTCTGAGAGAATCACTCGTGAGAGACCTTTTTATAACATGGTCATATTGATGAAAACTAGGATCATATCACATATATATGTTTTGTGACTTGTGAGAGATGCTATTTATGCTTGACTGTTTGCAAGAAAAGGAAAAGTTTCATATATATGTAGGACATTTATTTACTTAGGTAGTTAGCCAACAACTGCTTGTGCCATGAAGCTCTCATATCTGGGTTCATCATGCCCTATGCCTAATGTTGATCATCTAGACTTTGTATGTTGATGGTTATGGTTTGATCCTAAGTGTAGTGGTGAACCCTAAAAGAGGCACAGCCTGCATCGGTTTGTTTCCTTTTTAAATTCCACAGATCATAAAAAATGAACACTAAAGTGCTATGGTTACATGCAGTTGTTTTAGTGCAAAGGTGCATGTAGAATATACTCTTGTTGCTTGATTCTCCTAATGGGGTTCTGATCTTTTATATTGCTGGACAGTCTATGGGGTTTCGTGCCTTCAGTATGCCCAGCTAGGATTTCCTTAGTTAAAATGAGTTTAAATTTATCCTTTGCTAGCATTTTAACAAATGTCACTTGTGTCTAACTATATCTACAGAACGTGGATATGGATCGTAGTTGGATGAATAGTAAACGTACAAGTGATGAGTATTTGAAGGGAGTGGAAGAGTTTCTAGAATTTGCTCAAAGAAATCTCCCTGATAGTAGTAATGGAAGGTTTTCTTGTCCTTGTGTCAAATGTTTCAATAAGATGAAGTGTGGAATTGAGCAAATACGGGAGCATCTTATTTGTCAAGGGATTTGCAAGACTTATACAAGATGGATATGGCATGGTGATGAATTGTCAAACATACCAAGTGTGTCGACCCAAAGAGAGGAAGATGATGTAGATATGGAGGACGATCGACTAGAGGACATGATCCGTGATATTGGACAAGAGTCTTTTCAGCGAGCACATGTGTATGAAACATTGTGCAGTGATGCGGATAAGCCTTTGTATCCAGGGTGCACGAATTTTACACGGTTGTCAGCGGTGTTAAAATTGGTCGGTGTGAAGGCCAGAAATGGGTGGAGTGATAAAAGCTTCACCGAATTGCTTGTTTTGTTGAAAGACATGCTTCCAGAAGGCAACACATTGCCGAACCGTAACTATGAGGCGAAGAAGGTACTGTGTCCGATGGGTATGGAGTATAAGAAGATACACGCATGCCCCAATGATTGCATATTGTACAGGGGTGAGTATGAAGGGATGCACGACTGCCCCAAGTGTGGTGTATCACGGTACAAAGTGAAGGATGGTGATTCTGGTTTTGATGATGAAGATGTGCTCACAAAGGGTCCTCCTGCGAAGGTGTTGTGGTATCTTCCAATTATTCCAAGGTTCAAGCGATTGTTTGCTAATGTAAATGACTCAAAGAACACTAGATGGCATGCAGATGAGAGGAAAAGTGATGGAAAGCTTCGCCATCCGGCTGATTCCGAGCAATGGAAGAGAATTGATAGTTTGTTTCCGGATTTTGCCAATGAGCCAAGAAACCTTAGGCTTGGACTTGCTACGGATGGAATGAATCCGTACGGTACCTTAAGTAGTATTCATAGTTCATGGCCCGTTCTTTTGGTAATTTACAACATACCTCCTTGGTTGTGCATGAAGCGGAAATACATTATGTTATCTATGATGATTTCAGGCCCAAAACAGCCAGGAAATGACTTAGATATTTATCTAAGTCCTTTGATTGAAGACTTGAGAATGTTGTGGGATGAAGGCGTTGATGTGTTTGATAGCCATTACAAAGAGACTTTCAAGATGCGTGCCATGTTGTTTTGCACCATCAATGACTTTCCAGCATACGGTAACTTGTCCGGGTATAGTATTAAGGGGCATAAAGCATGCCCTATATGTGAAGAAGGCACATGCTTCACTCAATTGAAACATGGGAGGAAGACAGTTTATCTTGGGCATCGTAGATTTCTCAGACGTGATCACCCATATCGTAGATTGAAAAAAGCTTTTAACGGATGCCAAGAGTATGGACTTGCTCCGACGGCCTTAAATGGAGAGCAAGTTTATCAACGGGTGAAGGATATCAATGTTATCTTTGGAAAGACCCAAAAGAAGGCTACTGAGAAAAACATATGGAAGAAGAGGTCGATCTTCTTTGATCTTCCATACTGGTGCAAACTTGATGTCAGACACTGTATTGATGTGATGCATGTGGAGAAAAATGTGTGTGATAGTGTAATCGGGACGCTTCTCAACATTCAGGGAAAGACAAAGGATGGTGTGAATGCTTGTCTAGATTTGGTTGCGATGGGTATCCGAGAGCAGTTAGCTCCACTGTCAAAGGATGGTAAGCGGACATATTTGCCTCCCGCTTGTCATACTTTGTCAAAAAATGAGAGAAGAAGTTTTTGTGAGTGTTTACGGAACGTCAAAGTGCCACAGGGTTACTGTTCAAATGTCAAGAGGCTTGTCTCAATGAGCGATCTCAAATTAGTTGGCTTAAAGTCTCATGATTGCCACATCTTGATGCAACAACTACTACCAGTGGCTATTCGTGATTCTGCTCCTAAAAATGTTAGACATGCCATAACTAGGTTGTGTTTATTCTTCAATGCTATATGTAGCAAAGTCATTGATCCCGAGAATTTGGATGAGTTAGAAAAAGAGGCTGCTATTATCTTGTGCCAATTGGAGATGTATTTTCCTCCTTCATTTTTTGACATCATGGTTCACTTAATTGTTCATCTAGTGAGGGAGATTAGATTGTGTGGCCCTGTTTATTTAAGGTGGATGTACCCAGTTGAGCGATACATGAAGATCTTGAAAGGGTATGTCAAGAATCCACACCGTCCTGAAGCATCTATTATTCAAAGGTACGTTGCAGAAGAAGCTATTGAGTTTTGTCAAGACTACCTTTCAGAAGCGGAACCTATAGGGATTCCTAAGTCTCGTCATGAGGGAAGATGGGCCGGTCAAGGTACACGAGGTGCGAAGGTTATTGGCATGACTCGGGAGGAAGTGCTTCAAGCTCATTTGTATATATTGAATAACACTGATGAGGTTTCACCTTACCTATATGCTCACAAACAAAAGGTCAAGGAAGGTAATCCTCGAAGGACCGAAAAATGGTTGTTGAACCATCATAACAAGACTTTCCTCTCCTGGTTTAAAGAAGAAATTATGAATGATCACACTGCTTCTGATACATTACAATGGCTATCACAGGGGCCTAAGTTTGATGTCATATGTTGGACGGGATATGATATCAATAAATTTTCCTTCTATACAAAGTGGCAAGATGACAAGAGTGTAATGCAAAATAGTGGGGTTATGATCATGGCTGAGTCCATGCACTTCTCTAGTTCAAAAGATACAAACCCCATTATGGCATCAATATCTTACTTTGGAGTCATTGAAGAGATTTGGGAGGTCAATTACACTAAATTTAAAGTGCCTGTTTTTAAGTGTAAGTGGGCTGACAGTAACAGTGGTGTACAAATCGATGAATTAGGATTTACATTGGTGGACCTTAATAGGGTAGCTTATAAAGAAGAGCCTTTCATCATGGAATTCCAAGCAAAACAAGTGTTTTATATCAATGATCCTTCTAACAAAAGGTGGTCAGTGGTTCTCCAAGGAAAAAGCATGTACAGTGGTAATGATGAAAATCAAGATTCAACTCTTGATATTTTAGAAACTCCTTCTTTCTCAACACGGAGGCCTACATTCACTGAGGAAGATGAAGTGGACGATGTACATGCCACTCGTGATGATCATCATGAAGGCATATGGGAGAACATTCCTACTTGACGATAGTGTAAGTTATGTTTGCTATAGTTATGTTTCTGTTGAGATTTATATGTTATGTTATTTATCCATAGTGTGTAAGTTATGCTTGTTATTTATTCATAGTGTAAGTTATGTTTCTGTTGAGATTTATATGTTATGTTATTTATCCATAGTGTGTAAGTTATGTTTGTTATTTATTCATAGTGTAAGTTATGTTTCTGTTGAGATTTATACTTCTCTAACATAATTTTTTTTTATCTAAACAGGCATATGGATGATTCATCGGGCACCCCTCCTTCGCATAGTGGGTCGGAGAGCACTAGGCCGTCTAGGAACAAGGGTAGAGGTGCCACGACCCTAAAAAAATTGGCCCTTGCGGTGCGTGGTGAAAAACGGTTGCATATTGACTTTGATAGAGATGGCAAACCATATGGTCCAGAAGCTAAGAGGTTCTCTTCATTTGTGGCCCTCGAAGGTAAAAACAGGGCTAGCATTCTGTGTGAGGATTGGGATCATGTACCAGATATGGTGAAGAACCAGATTTGGGAAAGTATTTTGGTATTTCACTATTATTATCTATTCTTTGTATTGATTAACCATATTCTTATATTCTTATAATACACTAATTTCTCCATTTGGTTGTGTAATGTAGCAAACATATGAGGTGCCGAATACAGAGGCTATGAGGCATAGATGGATTTCTTATGCGGGCGAGCGCTGGAGGCAATTCAAGTCAAACCTCACGTCCACTTACGTTTTTGGGCAGCCGAACAAAACTGCACTTGAGATGTACTCGTGGCTTGACGAGGAGACCTGGAATACGTTTGTGGAGAGCCGACGGAGCCCTGCCTTTCAGGTGTGTTGCATTTATAGTTTTTTATCGTGTCCACCAAATTAATTTATTTTTACTGAATTTAGTTGCGCATGTATTATGTATAACAGGAGAAAAGGAGAAAGGCTCAGGAAACTCAGAAGAAGAATCTCTACCCCCATATATTGTCTCGTGGGGGCTATGGCTTACTAAATGAGACTTTGATGGCTGCTGAGTTGAAGAAACAACAAGAGGACTTAGCAAGTCAAGATCCTGCAAGTCAATCCGATCCTATGATTGATGATCCCCCACCCCCACCAAAACGCCATGTATCATGGGTTAAAGCACGACAAAAACCTTCTGGAGAGTTTACATCTGAGTCGGCACGTGTTGTTGCTCAGAAAATTGTAAGTAAATATTCAATTTTAATTGTAATTGCAACAAGCTTACACATTGTCTTACACATTCTAAGAATTATATGTTGTGTTGTAGGACTCCCTGCTTGAACAGAGCTCTCAAGGATCATTTGTTCCTTCCAGCTCCCGTCGGGATATCTTGGCTACTGCCCTTGGGAAGGAAGACCATCCTGGACGTGTCATTGGTGTCGGAAAGTTTGTAGGCATTCGGGCATACCACGGACCACCATCACGTGACAACCGCCATTTCATACGAGAGGATGTTAGACGTGAGGTACTTCCGGAGATATGTGCGGATATTAGACGGGAGGTTCTTCCGGGGATATGTGAGGATGTTAGGCAGGAGGTTCTTCCAAAGATTATGGCGGATCTACAACGGGAGCTATTACCACGGATGATGACAGAGTTTAGAGAGCATATCTCATCTATGTCTTCCTCCCAGCATTCTGCACAACATATTAGCACAAAGGGGAGTTGTGATCATGTACATGTGCCAGTTGAGGAGCATGATCATCATGATGTCTCCAACCTTCGTAAGCTATATGTTGTGGATCAATCTCGCCGGTTAGTGGCTTACGGCAAGATATACAATTTAGGGGATACCGTGCACCACATTATATTAGAGCATGATATGGCGAGGGTGTCGGTTGACCTAGTTTTAGATGCTGATGCTCCAGTCCCTGTACCCACTGATGAGGTTCAAACAGTGGGCCAGGCAGTCGGCCAGTTCATTAAATGGCCAGTAAAGGTATTCATAATCATTCATGTGGAATTACTCAATGATCCTTTCTATATATATGTACAATTGAAATAACTTTTTCCGTCTTTACTAACGTTTTATCTTTGTTGTTTAGGATATTGACGATGGAGTTGGTCATCCATCATTGAAGAAACCACATGGGAAGGATGTTGTTCCAAAGGTATTAATTAATAATGTTTTATGTATTTCACTTGAATTGAAATAACTTAACTCCGGGATATATACTAATGCTTTATTGTTGTTTAGGATGTTGACGACGAAGTTGGTCGTCCATCATTGAAGAAACCACATGGGAAGGATGTTGTTCCAAAGGTATTAATTCATAATGATATGCTGCCTTGATCTTTCTTTGTCTCGAACCCGTTTTATGTATTTAACTTGAATTGAAATAACTTAACTCCAGGATATATACTAATGTTTTATTGTCATTTAGGATGTTGAGAATGTCAGTCCACCTCAACTTTCTACATTTTTACAATTGGCTTCACTGTCTATGAAATACAAGACAGATAAGGATTTATTTTTGCCTTTGGAATATGATGGAAGCATGGGATTTTCTGACCAAGACATCCCATTTTCAATTGCTGGGACTGAAATGCTTGATGTATGTATGAATGGGAAGCTTTGTGTTACGGTTGTACAGTTATGGTGCATGTAAGTACTTCCTTTATTTGTAAATCAATTTTATAATATAATCTATATCAATCTTTTATACTTAACATTAATTTATTTCAATATCTTAATTATAGGCATCTGTATCGCCTAAGTTTGTCCAATGGCACGGACCAGGTTTTTGGATTCTTGGACCCTAGCAGGACTCTGACTGAACAGAGCGATTTTCAAACTGTGCAGACCTACATCATTAATACAATTAGTAAAAGCAAAAAACAGTGTTATCTAGCCCCATGCATGAACGAGAGACATTGGCAGTTGCTGGTCATTTGTCCTGACAAGAATGAGGTCCCATTCTTGTGTTCATTGCACAATGCTCCAGAGGAAGTTCTCAAGAACATAATTGATACGTAAGCAAGCTTTCACTCTTAATTTGTACTATTATTGCATCACCTTATTGATGTGGATGTATTAATTTACATGAATATCGATCTGTTTATCCCAGCGCTATGCAGGCATGTAGTAGGTTAGAAGGTAAAAGTAAGGCTAGGAGAGGAAAGCCTAAATGGATGCGTTGCAATGTAAGTAATTAACCCGAGATTCAATTGGAAGTTATACATATAATAGTAATTATTATATGTTTACTCATTATTGTCTATAATTTGTAGTCTAATCGACAAAAAGGTAACTGGGAGTGTGGATATTTTGTCTTGAGACATATGTTCACTATTGTCTCCGCCGGTATTACTGATCGGTGGGCGGAGGTATGTAATAGTGTTTTTAAGTACAAGAGTTAATTATCATATGTTTGTTTGTACTCTATTTGCTAATATTGTTTATCTTACGTTATTTGAACGTGCAGAATTTCAACAATGCGGAACCATTCTCTTACGATGAAATTGAGGACATCAAGCAGCGTTGGGCAAACTTCTTTCTTGATTATAGTAAACCATTTGTATCTTAGATGTATTTAGTCTGACATTTATATGGGTTTAGTTTTTTTGTTCATATAGCTAGATTAATTAGTGGTTAATTATATATATGGATGTTAATGTTAATTGTTGAATTTTTGTTGATTTTGTGTTGTTGTTGATTTTGGATGAATACTGAAAACTGGATGAAAACAGGGAAAGGAAATGAGGGAAGAAACGGATGAGGTTTTTTTTTAAAAAAAATACAAGACTTTCTACATCGGTTGTGGTCTTAACCGATGTAGAAAGTCCAGACTTGCAAACAGACAGCGCGCTTTCTACAACGGTTGGTCAACAAAACCGATGTAGAAAGTTAACTTTCTACATCAGTTGGTCAACTCAACCGATGTAGAAAGTCCTCCAGCATACCCGATTTGGATGTAGAATCAAGCTTTCTACAACGGTTGTACAACCGTTGTAGAAACTCCAGACTTTCTACATCGAGTGTATCTACAACGGTTGGTCAACCGATGTAGAAAGCCATTTCCAACCGTTGTAGAAAGGCTATTTTGCACTAGTGCAAAGGAAAAAAAAATTTGTGAGAGACAGGCTAAAAAAAAATTAAAAGAAATTTCATTAAAAAACAAGATTTACAAAAGAAAAGTAAGTGAATCAGGCCTTTTTTTTTTATGATTATTAAGGGTATCCTTCAATCATCGATGATAAATCTTTTATCATACGCACGGTCCAAGATTAAACCCTATTTAATAGACTTAAAAGACTCAACTATTTATTGATTATGCAGAAGCTTATAACTGGTAGAACAAAGCCTTTTCAATCTTAAAGAAACGTTCTCGTTAATATTATAACGGGAGAACTTCCTTTCCCTTTAAACTTTTATTGTGAAAGTTTCCTATGTTAAAAAAAACAAAAGGATGATGATGATGAGTGGGTCTACTTTCTTAACGCTTGTGCCTTTATTAGGGTACAACGCGTGCCTTCCCCGACCCCATTGAAGAAGTTGAACTCCAGGACTTGTCTTTAAGCATGCAGGTCCTTAGTATATTTGTTCCACAAGAAATTATAATTATATACAAATTATATGTGAAATATATGCCATTTCAAAAGTTATAAAGTGACACAAGAGTGTCATCCAATAACTTACATGGGAGCATTTAAAGAATGTACGAATGTAGCTTTGTGCTTATTACGATTACTCTCTTTTCCCTTTCTATCTCTCTCAGTGCATATTCCAACATCAAATGTATTTATGGGATGAAAAATGCTAGCAACACACTCTTTGATACACTCTTTCTAATACATTCTATTTTATTGGTTGAAATTCATGTGGGTCTCACTTGAATTTTGTAGGATTACATGAATTTCAACTAATAGGAGTGAGTGTGTTAGAAAGAGTGTGGTGCTAGCACTCCTCTAATCTTATAAAATATTAAAAATAATCAATAATTAACAAATATAATTTCAACTAATAGGAAAGAGTGTGTTAGAAATGGTGTGTTAGATAGTGTGTTGCTAGCACTCCTCTTGCGGGAATTTTATGGTACTTGTTGGATATGAACATGATATTAGGATTTGTTGAGAAATATTTATATTATAAAATAATAAAAATAATCAATAATTAACAAAATATCTGATATATCTCTCTAAAAATCGTATATTAAAAAAAAGGAAAATACCGAAAAATTCTCCGTGAATTTGCTTGTAAAATAAACATGAAAAAGATAATCCAGGTTGGCTTTAAATTAAAAAAAAAAAGGTTATTTATGAGCCGGTGATGATTCCAATTAAAGTAGTCTTTCTAAAGTGCAGAACAAGAGAATTTCAGTGTAGGAAAAATATTCAGCAGAGTTTGGTGTTTCGTACACATAGGTGAATCTGATTTTCACCACAAGAATGAAGCAAACCATAACACAAAGGACTAACCAAACTATTACTAATATAAGAAGGGTTTTTCTATCATGTATAATTTTGTAAATCCAAAAGTAATAACTATTTGTTGGAAAACTAAGAATTTTAGTTTTAAAAGCATAAAATACACAAATTCCTATGTAAATATACTCTTTTGAGATTCTTAACATATAAAATTACACAGGTTAAAAAAACTCATATAATAATGATGTTTATGAGAGCTTTGATTTTGACAACTTTGACTCCCTCCAATCAGTTGGTGATTTGTACACAGATCTCTCTATCAATTTTCCTAGAAAACGACAATATTATCACATAGGTAGTAACATAATCCTCCAAGAAAAATGGATTAGTGGTATCTTTTTTACTCCCTCTGATCCTATATATAAGAGGCAAAATTTTAAAATACATAGACCAAGGAAATACATTGAAATAAGTTATTTGTAATTAATATTCATATAAATTTACAAATTTAACCTTTCAATAATTAATGAACAAACCTACTTGTATTGAAAGTTGCACTGTCTCGTAAATATAAACCCTATTATAAATAAGGGTAAAATTGGAAATGAGCATTTAATATTTGTCAAAATACATGCATGTCTCTTATATTTTGGAACAAAAAAAAAATATTCATTTGATTCTTATAATAAGGATCGGAGGGGGTAGATATTTTTCGTTTAGGTGTTTTGTACAACAAGGGTATGAATGGATCTCCGTGTGAATGTAGGTGTTGTCCGATTGTTGGTTAGGTTCATAACCCATGTGAAAGGTTCACCATGCCAACCCAAAGGCATAAAACTCTTAATATAATACTACTTCCGATCCATAATATATGAAATAAAACCTTAAAACACACAGATCAATAAAATATATTGAAATGAGTTCATTGTAATTAATGCTCATATAAATTTCTAAAAATACCCCTTCTAATTTTAATGAATCAACTCACTTGCATAGAAAATTGATATATCTCGTAATTATAAATCCTATTATAAATAAGGATAATATTAAAAATTAGTATTTAATATGTGTGAAAATTAATGTATGTTTTTTATATTTTGGTAAAAAAAAAGAACCTTTTTATTTTTTATATTGTAAACCGGAGGTATTATAATCTTAATTTCTGAAGACGATCTCATTCGATTCATTAATCCCAAAACAAGCAGAATAAAGGGTTGACATTACGTAAAAGAGAAATCAAATCAACAAGTTCAAAGAATCATATGCTATTGTAAAATTATCATTTCAACCGACCATATATTTTATTGAAAATATTTATTCCATCACTTTTTATCAAACAATTTTTTATATCTAAATTCTAATAATCTATTATATATCCGTTATTGTTTTCAAAGCAAGTCTTTTGATCAATAATTATAAAATAAGTATAAAAAAGTGTAAAAATAAGTGATGCAAAAAAATCATCATTCTATTTATTTGCTTCTTTTAGACAATTTCATCGATGAAATGTCTTATCCTTTAGAGGTTCTGATTCATTTCTTAAATAAAATAAGGCAATTTATAATATGCTAGTCATTGATTCAAAATAAACAAGGCTTATTTAAGTAGAAATGAATAACTTTTGAATCACTTATTATAGGCTTCCAATTTTGCTTCAACCAGTACATGTAAATCAACGGCCAAAGATACAAATGAATCACCATTTTGGTTCCTGAATTTATAAGATGATATCAAGTTGATTTCTCACTTTAAGAAATAGGCAGAAACATCCCATAAATTGAAAAACGCTTATTCCATTATGGTCCCCCAAATTGAAAAATATAGTAAAATTGATCTAATATGATCGAATTTTTTTCAATTTTGAAGTGTTTTTACGTATTTTTTAATGTTAGGGACCAACTTGCTACCATCCAATAATTTCATGATCAAAATGATAATTCACCAAAAATAAAAGTACTACTTAATATAAGACAAATTAATGCACAAGGTACTATCTCACGCGTGTACCTAGTTTTGTGTGTAATTTGCAGAACTACTGTAGCATTAAGGTCCTTATATAGAAGTAGGGTTGTTCTATTATGTGCAACTTTGCACAGGTTAAGAAACCCAAAAGTAGCAATTATTTATTGGAAATTTAAGTATTTCAGTTTTGAAAGTATAAAATACACAATTTTCTATGTAAAATTACTCTTTTCAGATCCTTAATATGTGTAAAATTGCACATGTTAGATAAACCCATAAAACTACAGAGCGAAGGCACGAAGGGGATTCGGATAGGAACTAAATAAGTAAAGACAGACTGGCATGTGTACATACATGATTGATGAAAGCAAATGTTCAAATAGAAAAATATATGCATTGATTAATGATCATAAGCACAAATGGCTATGTGTGGCTCTGATTATCAAAATTTTGTAATCTAGATGGCTGTTGGATTTGTTTTTAGTTTTAAGTTCTCGTGGAGGTATTTCTGGTCCTTTAGCTTTTTGGGGAGAAAGATGAATGAGGCGGGAAGTTTCTCTTCTATCTTGACTCTGTTTTCTTTCAATTATTACTGACAACTCATTAACAAAAACAAAAAAAGACACTATTTTCTATTCACTTTGACATCCTTCCCAAAATGGATTCACTCCATTCTCTTTTCATCTAAATATCGATCGTAGGATTAATCTAATGACCGAAAGATTTCACTTCCTGACTATTGAATTAATTCAATGACTGATATTTGATTGAAAAGTTGATGGAGGGTAAGATTTACACAAGAAAAATATATGTAAGGAAAAATACAGGAATGATGCATCAAAATAACAGCTATGTTATTTGAATACAAAATTTTGATACCGTATGTGATATTGTATATATTTCTTTCTATCTCTCACTTTTTATCTTCTTATATACACGTATTCCAAAAATACAAAATAAAAACAAAGGGACACCATATTTGTGTCCATTTTTTGTGTTCAAAAATCATTTTCTCCAAAATAGTGAACAAGGTATTGGATGAACCAGAGATCTTTTTTTTCTTCTTCTATTTCATACATAAACATTATTTCCCTGAGCAGACACATGAAAGTTATCAAAGCCTTTTCCATTTTCAAATTTCAATCAAAGCATTATTTTATGCCTTGACTCATAATTTTATATATGAAGGTTTTTTTTTTTTCCTTTCTTTTTTTATATATGAAGGTTGATAGGGGGAAAATTCTGCTTCTTCAAAGAGGCTGCAGTTTAATTGCTTGCAGATAATGACAACCAAAACAAAAGTTAGATTTTATATATAGCAAGGTATACATTATGAAACAATGAGACAGATCCTTTCATCCGAAGTAAAGGGAAATTCTTTTGTTGAGAAGTTCTTGTCATTTCTTTTTCCAAAGCTTAGGAGGAGCAAATGTATGATCCTTGATCCTCTCAACAGAACTTTTGAGTATGTGTATGGCCCTAAAGTGTATGAGGATAGAAGCAGCAATCACTATCAATTTCAAATCCCAAGCCTCATGGAATTTACTGCTGTCAAGATGAATTCATTGTGTGGAATCCCAATAAACACCTGAAACAAAACAAGTACTCTGGTGAAATCTCAAACATAACCGATGACTAGATATTGTTCTGCATGTACGGAAGGAATAATAAAATCTCAATCGTTGAATATCCAAAAAACAAGAAAATTTAAAGAGAGAGAGAGAGAGAGAGAATGTAGTCCAATAGGAAATAAGCACTAATTTTGATTGTTCATGCATATCTTGATCTAGTCCTGCAAGACTTTGTCTGGAATATCTTGTTCACTGGCCTACATTGGCTCTTGTTTAGGAGTGTCATTTGTTTTTATTATGCAACTTTGTGGTCCCATATCTCCAATCCTTTCTCACATTACAGTGAAGCACAAATATTCAATGTATAAAAAAATGCAATAAACTAAAGTATATGTTACAAATACAAAATATTCATATTATAATGTAAACCTACCTCTCTCTCTCTCTCTCTCAATATCACAAGGGCATTCACACATATACAGACAGACAACATTGCTGCTCCAGCTTTTTCCTTGCTTCCTTTCCTCACAGCCTGTCAAGTCTGAATTATTAACCCCTTGATTAGTTTTAAAATTTGAGCTAGTTGCTTTGTTGTTTCTAAGTAAAGGGTTGAACTTCCAACAGGTTTGATGCTGTCTATGAGCTTTCTCCAAACTCCCTATGTGGTGCACTGCTTAGATTGATCCGTCCTTTGTTTCAACAATGATTTAAGGAGAAACCACGAGAGAATTGGTCATTTTCTATGTTAGTATTGGTTTTATTAGCAAGACTGGCCTATGGATAAAAATGCTGGTATGAGGGAGGAAGATGTTCAATGAACTTCATCAGAGAGAACTTCAATTTTGGTACTTCTCACTACAGGTATTAGAACAACAGGTAATCTTTTGAATTAACTTTATAGCAGGAATCAACTCCTAATGTTAACAGTTTTTCTTTCATCCCTTGAGGAGGAGTCTCCAAACATATAACATTAACATGTGAAGGTGTTGCAGTTCTGAGATTTAATGCATCTTAAGTATCTCATCAACTGAGAAAGTTGAAGGTCATTTCTGATAGTTTTGATTGCTCTGGAAGTGATCCATCCACAGTGATGAATCAAAAAGTTTCATGAATAACTTAAAAAAGAAAATTTATTTGACTTGTACTTGTCCTTGACATGTAAACTTCTTGGGTCTGTGTGAAGTACAAACTTTAAATGTTCTTGAACTCTTTTGAGCCTTTATTTGAGCTTCATCAGATATAAAGTTTAGATGTTGCCTTTAGAATAGCATAAGATAGCCTGGCTATGCTTTCCTTTTCTTTTTACTGAGCCTAGCTTTACAAGGAACAAGGAGAAATGTGCACCTTTTCTTATTCTGAGGCTAGTTTCTTGGAGTAGTAGATGAAGACCACTTTTATGGGCCTGGCCTTTAGGCTACTGATGCTTTCATTCCTCATAGACCCCTTAATGCCTACATCTGATGTTCATTATTTTCATGCTTCTTCAATGTTCCAGCAATGTTTGGTTACACTTTTGAGCCTTAGCAAATTCTCTGCCCCCTCCCCCTCTACTTTTAGTTAGTAAAGTTTCCCCTGCTTAGACAAATTTACTCTAAAAAACAAACTAGTACAGTTGCTATAGATGGACTGAATCTAAGCACCAAAAAAGGCAGCAACAAAATCTTGCAACAGATAATGTTAGTACATGATGAAGCATATTTTGATTGGTCCTTTGGGATTTCGATATTCTATATATGTATACTTCAGTTTTTTCATTTGCAATGGAATTGATTGTGGTATGATTGCCTTTTAGTCCATGTCGAAACATTCCTAAAATCTGAGTTTCCAGTTTCCATTAATATTTGGTGTTTAAATATTAAATCAAATTCTCAAACATTTAGGCTTGGTGGCCACGCACTTGGCAATAAGTTAGTGTTTCACCTTTTCTTGACTAACACCAAGCACACAAAAAAAATTCAAACCTTTGTCCACTGAATTATATCCTCACCTTCACACTGATTATAACTACATTAATTGGCATTAAAAACAGATAAAGAAACAACATGTTTCCTTTATTATTTCCCCAACCATAAACACAATGCACCAGGTCCCAAGCATAAACACAAGGGAAGACATTTTTGCAAGTGGTTGATGCATTACTCAACACTTCAATAGGTGTAGAAGTTGATGTCTGATGATATTGAAGAAAAACTTAGAAGTTTTAATTTTCTCTTTCAGGCATGGGAACAAAAATTGAATATTCCATAAATCTTCTAGCAACCTCAATAGACAGCAACAACTTCACTGTGGATGGTGTTAATGTCTGGGAGCATTATCAGAACAAAGGATTGACTAACGACCATTACAGTATTGGAGTCAACAAATTGCAAGATCCCATGGATAGGATGCTTGACAAAAACCATATTGAATCCATCAAAAAGACAATGCAGATGCATGAGGAAATCTTCAAACACCAGGTATCATGACAATGTTGTATGCTTTATCTCTTTCATCTAAACAAGACAAATTTCAGGATGTCAATCAAGTCGTGTCAGAAATGTTACACTGAATAATAAATCAGTAGTATTGTGCGTTCATAATGCTTTGGCACTGATAATAAAGATATCAAAATCAGTGTAAGTCCTTCATTCTGTGACATCTTTATCCATGGCCATAATATAATCATTCTATAAACTTCATTAATTACTTGTTTACAATTCCTAGCAGCCACCATATGTGAAATTCTTTGTCAATCATGCTGAAACCTCTTACCATATCGCAATGATATTTTTTTGTTGTTGTTTGAAAAGGACATTATGATATGCAAGAATTTGAAGCTGTTACTAGTAAGCAATTATTATGAGTATTTGGAAATTGTAGGTAAGGGAACTACACCGGGTATACAGTGTGCAAAAGATGTTGGTGGATGACCTCAAAAAGGAAATCAAACAAAAGAAATTTTGGTCCCCCATGAACAGCATAGGCATAAGCCATCCTCATTTCATTCAACAACAACAGCAGCAAACCACACAAAATTCATATGGACCTGATTTGCATGTTCAAAGTTTGAGACAGGATATCTACTCAAAGGAAAGGAGTGGAAGCTGTTCAGGAGATACCATCAAAAGGCAAAGGGGTTTTGATCTTGAAAAGCCTGCTGAGGGAGACATTTTTGCTGGAGCATGTGGCTGTGGTGAAGGTGAAGCAGGACCTTGCTCCTATATTGCATTTCAGAGTTGTAAAATAAGTACTGATGGATATGATGAAGGCATGGAAGTGGATTTGACATTAAGTATAGGAGGTAGCCAGGTTAAGAAGAAGAAAAAGTCTTATCTTCTTCCATTAGGATGCTCAGATTCACCCAATGGGAAAACTAGGGAGCTGAATTCTTCTGTCTCTTTCCAATCAGATAGAGTAGGAGATTGCAGTGACCCCAACACCCCTATGAGCAGTTCCAGTGTGACATTTGATCAAGAAAGAAAGGGGCCACATTGGCTTTCTCAAGGTTTAAAGCTTAAATAGGAGTTTTAACTTGTTTGATTGTATCATTCCTATCAACTCTACATGGGCCTCTGAATTTATATGGTTCATGTATTCAGATTCCAACATTAGTTTTTACTTTATTCCAATAAATGGATAACTTACTACACACCAACTTCTGAGTGCCCTTTCTGTAAATAGATAGAGCTAGTTTGCAGTGCTTCTCAAATTACTTTCATGTTCAACATGTCATTTTGGAACCTAAATGCTATTGTAAATGCTGAAACTAGTACTCCTGGGCACTTTATGTGAATTTAAGCCTACAAGGAAAGTAATTATCAAAAAGACTCATATCAAAAAGCTTGACTTCCTATTTGGCCCGAATTCTTATTTTGAAAATGATGTTATTCTGAACCAATCAAGATAAGAACATCACATTGTAACATATCATTAATGTTTATCAATATCGTTGTTTTCCAGTATGTGCAAACCGAATTGTCACAACATGTAGGTGGATTCACCATTGTCTGGCTCAGATATCTTTTAAACGATGTTGGGGTTCTTGATTCTAATTCATTTCTACATTCTCCATTTGTTTTGAGGTGAGTATTAAACTCCTTTCTGAGCCAAAGATTTTGAGCAGTTGCTAATGGATGAGAACCCAAATCATGATTAAAGGCAATTTCTTGTCTTTAGGCCTTGGCCGTTGGGTTTCTTGCCTGTTTCTCCTACATAAGAATACTACGTGCCTTGAACATGATTAGGCAATCAGATTTATCCAATTTCACTCACTTAAAGCCATCCACCACTAAAATTAAAAATAAATCCATCTTGATCTACCACTATTTGTACCAAAAAGAAATAATAAAAAAACCATCATTTTTGTTTCCTTCATACATTCTTAATCATAGGTGCAGCTCAATTTTTTTTCTTCCTTTTTTTTGGGGTAGGATACTAGGAATTGCATCTCCAAGCAACAACATGCCCCAACGCCATATGAAGATGGCATTGTTTTATATATAAAAACTAGTTTTATAATGCGATGCCCGCATGTTACAAACACTGGATGATAAAAATAACTTACGAAATAAAAGTAAGTTTGGTGAAAAAAATTGTTAAATTTATAGCTGAAACTCATTCAAATACATTTTGATATAATATCAAAAGAGCACAATATCTCTTTAATCTCACTCAACTTCAAGAATCTGGTGTCTAAGGAGCATAATAGAAAATAATTTTTAAATTAAGATTCTCTAATATCTATAATCTATAAATTGAATATATAATTTGATAATATTCCCTGTCCAGTTTGTAAACCATAATTAAAAATATTTGCTAAAGTCATATACTGAGAATTATGATAAATATAATAAGAAATTGTATAAATTCTAAGATCAACCCAAATATTCTGTCACAATCTTTATTAAAAATTCAAATAATGTTTCCTAAATTTTGTATATACAAGAAACACAATTTTTTCGAAAAAATCTCCTGCATATTTATGAGAGTATATCCACGTTCCAAAGTTCAATTGTTAACAAGTTAGATATGGAGGTGGTTATGAGATTATCAGCCACAAAAATCGTGGTTTTTCAACTCTTCCCTGCTAGAATTCTCACATCAATTTAAAAGTGAAGAGCTTATCCCTTGGATGAGGAAGAAAGTAGGCCATGACTGCTAACCATGGTTGTTTTGCACAATGCAGCGGCTATAATAAGTGAAGGGGTGATGATGCCATGTCGGAAAACTTGGGATTTAAGGGAGTTAACTGAACAACATTTCTTCATCTTGGTTTTCAACTATGATCAACATCAACATTCCTGCAATATAACTGAACCCACCCCTTGGACTGCTATGGAAAACACCCATCCATTTCAAAATTGCACAATCTAATTCAAAAATTGAGCACGTCTAAGGGAATCACCCCATTGAGTCCAACACCATAGAACTCCATTGATTTGCAAGACAAATTGAAATCATTTTTCTCAAACAAGTATTAAACAATTTCAACCACAAAATGAGCCTCCCTCCACCCCTTTTTCTTGTCCATAACCATGAGGTTACCAAAGCAGGCAACTCCGGCAGTAAGTTAAGGAAAAACATGTTCCCCTGTTCTTAATTATTTCCTTCAAAACTAAGGTTAGTGATACTAGGTTACTCCTCATTATTATTAGATTTGCAATGAATATAACAATGTCATAATTACAAACCAAAGTTAAAAATATTTTAAATGTAATATTTCAAAACATATTAAGCATAACATTTTTCATGGTATTCATCAATATCCATAACCATAAAACAAAAAATAATCAAGCGAGTCTATTGCACTACCATAAGTAATCAACTTCAAAAATTTAA
This sequence comes from Echinosophora koreensis, assembly GCA_035048595.1. Taxonomy (NCBI): domain Eukaryota; kingdom Viridiplantae; phylum Streptophyta; class Magnoliopsida; order Fabales; family Fabaceae; genus Echinosophora; species Echinosophora koreensis. Next base: position 8,677,604 of record JAPCYP010000004.1, read on the forward strand.
ACTGCAAAAGGAAATGCATTAACCATAATTATCGGACTCAACATATTCCCAGCAAAGAGGCTAAATTACAAAACAAAATTAAATTGTGGACCAAAATCAAGCGTCGGCAATGGTGACCTCAACCTCCACACCAGGTTCAATTGTGATCGAGGTAATCTGCTTCACCACATCAGGGGAACTGTAGAGGTCGATGACTCTCTTGTGCACACGCAGCTCAAACCTGTCCCATGTGTTGGTACCTGAAACAATAAGCAGGGTGTGAACAAAAGGAAGATCATCAGCCATTCAAAATAAAACAATTCAGAAACAGACGTTGACGAGTAATGCTATCAGCACTCCAAATGAACTATCAGCATTCAGATAACAAGAGTACAATTGGTTCATAAGGAGTGTCAATAAACAATTAATTTTAAATTTTGATGGAATCGATTTTGAAAGAATTGGTGCTAAAAGAATTGATTTTAGAAAAATCAAGGTTAAAAAAATTGATTTGGGTTATGTTTTTAAAGTGATTTTTGAAGAATTGATTCTGTTTGGATGATAAAGTAAAATCACTTTTGAGAGGTCTTGCGCCTAGAATCAATTCTAACCAATGGAAAAGCTAGAAATTATTGCTTATCTTAAAATCAATTCTACTCCCCCAACATTGATTTTATTAGGACGCACTTTTGAAAACAAAGAGGTCCTTTAGGGGTCTCCAAGTGTATATAGCCTCACCCCATATTGGCAATGAGCACAACAATTACAACACGTAAGTCATCAGACTTAGCAAGACTACAGCAATAACCTATGCTCTTTCACTACCAATGGTCCAATGGCATCTCTAAAACCAAGGATATATGCAATTTAAAAATGAAAATCATAATAAAAGCTATTATAATCTAGCAATCACAGCTTAAGAAAATAAAAAGGACCTTCTCCACAGGGGGATTTCCTTGTAGTGATGTTAAGAACTTTAGTTGGCATCCTGACAGGTCCCTTAACTCTGAGGCGCTTGTCCTTCGCACCACGAACCAAGTCGCTACAAACTATCAAATCGATACACAATATCAACGCAAATGAATCTACAACTAGCATTCAGCTGATGGAGTGTTGTTAAATCAAATGAAAGAGACAAATTTTAAACATAACATAAGAGGTAGGAGCAACAAGCCTTACTTACCCTTTTCGAGATTTTTGACGTTTTTGGAGGAAAGTGTGATCCTAATCTTATGGATCTGCTCTTGCGACTCCTCCAAACCGGGCTTCGTAGGTTTCATTGCAGCGTAAGCCATTGTTTCAGTCGAAGCAGCTCTGTAACACAGAATAGTTAACGGAAATAAAATGAATCAAACAAAAACAAAATACAAAATTTAGAAGGCAGTGGCACTGTGGCAATGACGATGGTATCAGCAATTTTCTCGGCAAAGAGTGGAAGAAGAAGAACCTTGAGATGATTGCGCCTCTGTTCTCTTGTTCGAATGCAAAAGGAGGAAAAGGATGCAAGTAGCGGTAATGTACAAATAGGGTTGAGAATTAGATGAGCTAGGGTTTGCTTAGGTTTTAGCTTTATATATTGTAATTCACTAAATTACACTTTTTGTCCCCAAATTATTTTTCAATGTTTAATTTGATCCCCAAGTTTTTGAAATATTTATTTTGGTCCTCAAGTTCCTTAAACTTATTCAATCGAATTCTTCCATTAAGTTGACTAACGAACATGGACGTTGACCCCAAAATAATGGTCCCCAAGTTGTTTTTCAATGTTCAATTTGGTCAATTTCGGTATACCAGAAGGGGTCAACGTCCATGTCCGTTAGTCAACATGACGGAAGGACTCGATTGAATAAGTTTTAAGAACTTAGGGACCAAAATGAACATTTTAAAAACTTGGGGACTAAATTGAATATTGAAAAATAATTTGGGGATCAGAAGTGTAATTTAGCCATTGTAATTTGTAAATAGAGTAAAGACCCAAAGTGGTCCCTCAAATTTTTCGAGTAGCTCAGTTTGGTCCTTGAAAAAAAATAAAGACAATTTGATCCCCCAAATTTTATAATGGGGATAATTTGGTCCCCCAAATTTTATAACGGGGGACACTCTGATCCCTCCGTAAGGACCAAATTGTCCCTGTTATAAAATTTGGGGGACCAAATTGTCATTTATTTTTTTCTTGTGATCAAACTGGGCTACTAGAAAAATTTGAGGGACCACCTTGGACCTTTACTCTTGTAAATAAAATTGAAATAAAGTGTTGGCCCTCGATTGTAATTTGATATATATAAATTCAAAAAAAAAAATTCCAATCTATTTTCGCACGAGGGCCTTGGAAGATGAAGAAATTTTATATTTTTTTTTGGTATACGAAATTTATATTTTCTTTTTAATCTCTGATTAGGTATGATCTTTAATAAAATTATTAATCTTATATAAAATAAATATATTATAGTAATATGTAATTCGTAAATAAATAGACTAATTTAGTGGGCTAAATAAGTTTTTTAAGGGAGAATTAGGAAAAATAATTTAATTAAACTCAACTCGTGTTCAATAAACTATTTTAAAATAAGCTAAAAATAGTTTATTTAAATAAGCTTCATATAAGCTTCTGAAATAAGCTAAAAATGAGCTTACAAGAAACTTATAAGATATTTTTAGAAGCTATATTCGTAATCTTATTTTTATAACTAAAATATTACTCTGTCGATAAACATGAACAACGTGAGCCGGTTAAATAGCGTCGTATGATAAAATAATCAACATATATTTCATATAATATGTCAACATTTTTGTTAGTATATAGTATAAAACATAAATAATTTCCTTGAATTAGTTATTTGGTTAAATTGCGAGATTTGAATTATGAGTGTGTGTTCAAATCCTCGCAATGTGCTGACCTCGTTGCTAAGTTGGGAGCTTCTCAAGAGGATCATTTCAGATTTTTGGATTCTCCTCCTAGTGATCTTGCCAATGCTCTCCTGAAAAACATTTCTGGCGTTGCTTTCTTAAGGGTGTAATTTTAAATTTTTTTTTTTAGGTTCTTTTGTTTTCTTGTCGTCCTCCTACCAAAAAAATAAAATCCTTGCAATGTGCTCCGTCTATTTTGCGTTCCTTTTTTCTTTCATCTCCTTCTCATGTAAGACCTTCTATGAGAATAAACAATTCTTAGGACTTTAATAAATAAAAAATGTGAATTCAAAGGAATCCCTAGAATCCCTTTCGGTTTCGGCTATCCAACCCAACCTAAAAATCCATTGAATTGAAGGATGTAATTTTATATTCCAAGACAGCCATTGACTATTCTACTTATAAGCTTAAATTTTAATTTTAATTTTAATTACACCTTCTAATGAATGACTTTGATTATTGGATTCATGGATTGAAACCAAAACACAATTAGGATGAGAAAAATGAGTAAGAATATTATTTAATGTTTTACCAAAACAACTTATGACATGTATAAATTTTAAATGAGTAAAGGGAGTTGTAAAAAGACATAACATTTCTCTTATATTTGAATATTGGGTACTTGGATAACCATTACTCAATCCTCATTTTAAGTTATTTTGGAGATATATAATTGTTCACGATAAAAAAAATGTTAGTAACTTACTCTTTTTAATACTCTATTTATTAATACTATATTATTGAATGAACTTCATCTGAAAATACTAAGAAAAAGATGAGATTGACTCAGTTTGGTTACTGTAGAAAAGGTAACCAAATGAAACACAAGAACACATGACCAAATCGTGGTCACAGTGAAGAAGAACTGATGAACCTTGTTATGCAAGTTATCGCAAAAGGAAAGAAAGGAAGAGAGAAAATCAGAGAACACAAAGTGATATGATGAGTGAATGATAACTGATTTCATTCATCCGAATTGAATCTATTACAAGAGTTAGTATTTATATAAAGAATCTTCAACTAGCATTGGTTAGATCTAGCTGTCACTTAACTAACTTCTAACAACTAAGCTAACTGTCAAGGTTAGTTTTCCAATTAAGCTAACTGACTATCATTTTGTAATAAGCTTAGTGTGGTCATTAAATTATACGGATAAAACCCCCTCAAGCTGGAGCACAAATGCTGAGCAGTCCCAGCTTGGAATGAATGCTGTGAAAGGCTTGGGGACTCAAGGGTTTTGTCAAAGTATTAGCTAGTTGCAAGGCAGATGGGATAGGTAACAGTTTGATCAAGTCAGTACTGCACTTTTCTCTAACTATGTGACAATCAAGTTCAATGCGTCTGGTCCTCTTGTGGAAGACTGGATTGGCAGCTATATGCATTGCGGAATGGTTGTCACAGTAAAGAAGGACTGGTGAAATGAAGGAAATATGAAGATCTCGAAGTAGGAAAGATATCCACTAGATTTCACATGTTGCAGCAGCCATTACCCTGTACTCAACTTCACATGTTGAGTAGGATGTAACCTTTGGTTCCAGCCTTGTATCCAAGCAAGATACATTTACATGCTTTTGCATCCAACCTTGTTGAAGGACCTGTAGGCAAATTTACAAAAGACAAGCATCCAAAATCCTTTAGGTGAGAAAAATCAGGAATGTTGCCATATAGTTTTTCATGTGGTGAATGTTTATTCAACAAAGGTGTAGGTAACAAATTGATTATGTGACTATATATATTAAGAATATTAATATTAAAATAAAATGATTTTTACAATTTGACTATTTGCAAAAGCCTATTTAAAGCTAGAGGCCTATTAGCCTATTTAATGGCCTATTAGCCTATTTAGAGATAGGCCAGACGGCCTATTTGAAGTCTTTAATATGAAGCAAGCTCTTAAAAAGGCTAACAGGCCAGGCCAGGCTTTTAAAAAGGCTAGGCCAGGCTCAAAATAAAGCCTTTAACAGGTAACAGGTCAGGCTTAGGCTTTAAAACTTTTAAACAGGCAAGGCCTATTTAAGCAAAGTCTGGCCTGGCCTGGCCTATTCCCACCGCTACCTGTGAGAATGACATCATCTACATAAACCAACAAGGCTGTGAATGAATGATATGTGGCTTTAACAAACAGTGAATAATCACTCTTAGACTGTGTGTAACCATAGCTGATGAGGAATGAAGATAGCTTGGCAAACCACTGCCTGCTGACTTGCTTGAGTCCATAGAGGGATTTCTATAATTTACAGACTTGTCCTGGCTGAGAATGGTTGAGACCAGGTGGCAGGGTCATGTATACATCCCCAGTTAAATCTCCATGCAAAACTGCATTGTTGACATCAAGTTGTTTAAGGAACCATTTTTCAATTGCAGCCAGTGATTGAATGAGCCTCACTGTGGTCATTTTAGCCACTGGTGAGAAGGTGTCTAGGTAGTCAATTCATTCAGTTTGATTGTAACTTTTGGCCACCAATCATGCTTTGTACCTCTCTATGGAACCATCAACCTTGTGCTTGATTTTGAAAACCCATTTGCAACCAATTGGTACCTTATCTTTGGAAGATCAGTCAGAATCCAAGTGTTGTTTGCTGCCAAAGCCTGTAACTCAACCTATATGGCCTGTTGCCAGCACTTATGTTTAATGGCCTGCGTATAGGTTTGTGGCTCAACCTCAGCAGAAACAGAAAGAACAGAAGCTTTGTAAGAAGGTGACAAAGAGTCATATGAAAGATAAGATTGTAAGGATAAGATACATTAGTAGAAAGATTAGGTACAGTTTCAATGTTGTTTGCTGCAAGGTTGCGGTGATACTCATGTAGGTATAAAGGTGCCCTTCTTGCTCTAGTAGATCTTCTTACTTGTTGTGGTGAGGGCAAGTTATCAGAAGCAGAACTTGGAGAAGAAGGTTCAAAATGAGTGGAATCAGATGGTACAGGGCGAGAGTTTGCAAGATCATGGTGTGTAGGGGGAGAGTGTGTAAGATCAGAGTGTGCAGGGTGGTTAGGAACAGTGTGAGTGGTAGGTGACATGAAAATTGCATCATAAGTGGTTGGATTAATGGTATGGGAAATTGGTAGTGGAGATGTGTTTGTGTGTGATGATGCAGGATGTTGAGTTTGTGAAAAGGGGAAAACAAGTTCATGGAACGACACAATTCTAGAGACAAAGATTCCTCTAGTTGAAAGATTGAGTAGGATGTAACCTTTGGTTCCAGCCTTGTATCCAAGAAAGATACATTTACATGCTTTTGCATCCAACCTTGTTGAAGGACCTGTAGGCAAATTTGCAAAAGACAAGGATCCAAAAACCTTTAGGTGAGAAAAATCAGGAATGTTGCCATATAGTTTTTCATGTGGTGAATGTTTATTCAACAAAGGTGTAGGCAACAACTTGATCATGTGAACAACATGTGTAATGGAATATGACCAATACACTTTGGGAAGACAACTTTGTAACATCAAAGCTCTTGGTACATTGAGAATATGTTGGTGCTTCTTCTCAACAATCCCATTTTGTTAGGGAGTGTAAATACAGGTGGTTTGGTGGATTATTCTATTGGTTTGATAGTATTTGTGCATTGTGAATTCAGGTCCATTGTCACTTCTCACTATTTTAACTTTGTGATTAAATTGCCATTCTGCCATGGACACAAAGTTCTGCAAAAGCTGTGAAGCCTCACTATTTGCTTTCATCAAATAGATCCATGTGTATCTTGAAAAATCATCAACAATACTTAAGAAGTATTTGTGTCCATGAACAGAAAGAATAGGGAAAGGACCTCAAATATCAACATGTATCAAGTCAAATATGTGAAAGGAGTGTGTAGTGCTGACAGAAAAAGGCATTTTTCTTTGTTTAGACATATAAAAATGTGACAAATATGAGTTTTATTCATTGTAATGGAAGGAACATGAGAATGTAAAGTTTGTATACAATCAGAAGAGGCACGTGCCAAACGAAAATGCCACAAACTTGCTTGTGGAATTACAATATTATTGACAGAAGCAGAAAAGGGAATGACACTAGTAAAAAGTCTACTTTTGCATAGGGGCATCTTCAAGACATAGAGTCCATCTTGCACCTTAGCTGTACCAATCATCCTCAATGTACCCTTCTCCTGAATTGAGCACGAGAATGCATCAAAAGATAAGATGTAAGGCAAAGATGAGGTCAGTTTTGTAACAGACAACAAGTTATAAGAAAAATGAGGAATATGTAAAACATTGTATAAGGCAAAATCTTTTGAAAAATAAATGCTACCTGAATGGCTAGCAAGCACTTCATTACCATTTGGAAGTTTTACTCCAATAGGTCTAATTTTGTGATATGAAGAATAGAAAGATAGGCTATAGCAAATGTGGTCAGTAGAACCATTATCCAAAATCCAAGAAGTCGAGAGTGAAGGGATACCTGAACTTGGTAGAGAAGGTCCTGCACATGATGTAGATGACATAACAGTGCTTATCTGGTTAACTGAGGGTGAAAGGGATTGGGTTTGAGTCTGTTGCAGCAGGTTCAACAAGCCTTGGTACTGCTCAGCAGTGAAAACAAGATTTGAATTCTGCTTTTCTTCCTTTTGAATAGTGCCACATTGATCACCTTCTGAGTCAAAACCTTCTGCAGCCACAGAGTTTATTCTTCCTTGATTTCGAAATTGAAAATTAGTTGGGAATCTATGTTTTCCATAACATGTATCAATTGTATAGCCTAACTTGCCACAATGAGTGCACACTTTCCCACTATTTGGACCTCTTCCACCAGGCATCTTGTAGAAATTTCCACCACCTCTACCATTTCCTCTTCCATAACCATAGTTATTTCCATTGTTTCCATTGCTGCCAACTGCAGCTATCAACTTAGGTTTAAGATCATCTCCAATTAACTGCCTTTCTTGTTGTAAAACCATTGAAAACACCTCATAAACTGAGGGAAAGGGGCTTCATTAACATGATTTGAGATTTAAAAGGAACCTAACAACTCGATCTTGAGTCTGATATTTCTCATCATTTACAAGTGCATCACAAGAACATTTTGTTTCACAAGTACAAACGGGTAGAGGCCTGTAATTGTCTAACTCGTCCCACAAAATCTTTAATTCAGTAAAGTAATCAGTTACAGTGAAATCATATTGTTTAAGAGCAATTATTGAATCTTCTATATCAGAAATTCGAAACAAGTCACCTTGGGAGAATCTCTGCTTGAGTTCTTTCCAGATGTTGCAAGCTATATCATGATAAAGAATACTCTTCGCGATTGATTCAGAAACTGAGCTAATTATCCATCTTTTCACCACATTATTTGCTCTTCTCCAAGCATTGAACAATTGATCAGTCTTCGATGGCATGGAAATTGTACCATCGATGAACCCTATCTTATTCTTCGAAATTAAGCTCATCCCCATAGATTGCGCCCACTGATGATAGTGCTGCCTTGTCAACACTGCAAAAACAAGAACATTTGAAGGATTTTCTGAAGGATGGACATAGTATGGTGAGTCTTCATCAACGATGAACCTCCACCATTTCGATTAGGCATCGGAATCACATTTTCTTCGGCCATGAAGCACCAATGTAGCAGAGCTCTGATATATCAGAGCTCTGATACCATGTAGAAAAGGTAACCAAATGAAACACAAGAACACATGACCAAATCGTGCTCACGGTGAAGAAGAACTGATGAACCTTGTTATGCAAGTTATCGCAAAAGGAAAGAATGGAAGAGGGAAAATCAGAGAACACAAAGTGATATGATGAGTGAATGATAACTGATTTCATTCATCCGAATTGAATCTATTACAAGAGTTAGTATTTATACAAAGAATCTTCAACTAGCATTTGTTAGATCTAGCTGTCACTTAACTAACTTCTAACAACTAAGCTAACTGTCAAGGTTAGTTTTCTAGCTAAGCTAACTAACTATCATTTTGTAATAAGCTTAGTGTGGTCATTAAATTATACGGATAATAGTTACTAAGAGAAAGGTGACATCAATTTAATTTCAAAATAATAAAAAAGACACCAAAATCTTTTTTGTGTGTATTGGAGAATTAAATTAGTATATTTTTTAGTATTGAGGAAACAAATTAATATCAACTTCCAATGATTCAAGAATTGAATTGTTGTCAATTTCTTGATAAAACTAAATTGATGGCATTTTTTATACTTTAAAGACTATATTAAATTTATTGTTTTTTTAAGAACCAGATTAAGATTAAATTAATCTTACTGTAAAAAAAAAGATTAAATTAATCTTTTAAGAAGTAAAATGATGGTTTATGATTAGAGCTGATAAAACGGGCTTTGCCTAAATATATCAGATAGAGAGTTTGTGCTGAAAATTTTGAGCTTCGATTAATGTGTTTGTCTTCTTTTTTTTTTTTGCTAAATATGATGAAGTCTGTTTTATAATTGGGTTCGGGTTGGTATAGACTATCTTGGTGAAGCTCGAACAAGCCCACAACCCAACCAAGCATACGAGATAGTGTGCGGGTTCACTATTATTGGTGAAAAAACATTTTTTTAAACAAAAAATATGTTAGATCGACCCAAATAAGACCACAGTCCACATAAAGTTGGGCTTCAGCACCATTTTAGCATACAAAATTGAATTCATTTTTTTATCTAGCTCGATATAGCATGTAGCTCGGATCGGATCGGCCCAAAATAGACCGGATAGTTCATTTTGCCGCCTTTACTTACGACCTCGCACTACATCCATAAAACCTTGGGTTAAAGTTTTTAAATCGAGTAATGGAACTTGATAACATTATAAATAGAATTTCCACACAACAATATATATATATATATATATATTTTAGTATCCTGTGGAGACTAATCCCTCAAGTCAGGTATAATCACAAGGGCGGGGAAAGCAAAAATGAGAGAAAAATTCACCAAAAATCAACAAAAAGTAAGTAATTATGAATTTATTGTCTCTTTCTTTGCTTTTAGGAACTTGCTACATTCATTCCAGAGTGAACCAGGAACTTTAAGCAATGAGTAGAACCCCAGGAACTCTCTCAATTATTAACACACCAATCAAAAATATCAAATGCACAAAACTCATGTATAAATAAATAAATAAATAAAAAGGAGAATGATAGCATCATTGTAATTTCCTAGTTCACCCTAGTGCAATCAACCCTTATTTGACCTTGATTTCCAGTTTTAACACCTATCCTTCCCATCTTAGTAATAGCAGCAACAAAAGCACTTTCAAAAGCTGCTTTATTTGAAGCAAATAAGTTGACTGTGTCCTTTGACCTTGCATCTGTAGCCAGCACCTGATCAGAAATGAACAGACCCTTTCCTTGCTGCAGATTCTTGAAGTATTGATTGTCAAACGTTTGAGGTGTGACAGGGTCCATGTCTATGGCTATTCTAGGATCAACTCGTAGAGGGCATGCCTTTCTAAGTTGTAAGGCATATTGTAAATTTAATGTTGGGTCAATTGTATTTCTGGGACTGAAGTTGTAGATTCTTTTTGAGAATCGGTTGCAGTGAGAGAACCCAATTGTATGTGCACCTAACATAAAACACAGTTTAATCATTTGGTGCATCAAGTTTAATGAAAAGGTGCTTTAGTTCAATCATTATAGTTTCAAGTAGTTTTTTAATTACTGATAGTATATCAAAATATAAAGGAGAATACTAACCAGTACCCTAAAAAGAATCAAGAATGGTAATTTTTCATGTGGAAGTGATGTATTTAATAATTTGAGAGGTGATATATTTAACATTATCATAAAAAATTGCTTTTTTTTGGATTCTTTAACCAGTGTCCTTATGATACTGGTTAGCAAACCCAAATATAAATTAATATTCATTTGGTGCAAAGTAGCATGATTAATGAAATAACACAATCTTAGCACTTTTTGTATGTGAAGTTACCTGATAATGCAATCATGTCTGTCTGGGAGAGGCCATTAAAGCTAAACAAAGAATTGAGCTGATCCAAATTGAATTCAGGGCCAGGAAGACGGCGTTGAGCACTTGCAATAGTGGATATTGTCCCATCACGCCTTCCCAATTCAACTTCATAAAATGGTCCCCCAGCCTACATTATGCAATTAGGAAGGGATTGTTAGTTCATGTAATGCCAAACAGTATAATCAGTGTTCGCATAGTGAAAAAGATGTTTAACATATGTTCATTTTTGTCCCACCTCCCAATAATTTATATTTCTGAACTTGGACTTGAAAAGCATTGCAAACTATGATAAGATTAAGAGGTAAACTTTGTTCATCAATAATGATGATGCTTCATGTGCATTGTTGGGTTGGCTCAGAATTTGGAATAAGTATTTTTTTTTTATCAGTAACTAATGTAGCAGATCAAAGTAATGTAAAGAAAGTCAAACTGTACCAAATTTACAACATCCCTAGTAGCCAGAGCAAGAATATCAGCACAAGAGACTTTGTTTGTGCACTGAGGATTACTATCAACAGCTGCTTTGGCCTTAATCACTGTGTCAAAGCCATCCCCAGCTAGTGAAATGTCATCAGGATGATTTTTCTCTGCTTGATTATTTGAAGATGCAAGCAAAATTGAAGCATCACAACCCTGAGAAGAAATGAATAAAAACAAAATCAATAATCTTTTCAAAAGCCTAATAAGTTAAAATTATCGAATAATGATTAATGAATGATACTTACACATACATTCACAAATTATATAAATGCTCCTTTGAGCATAATAATAAAAGGTTTTGAATGATCATCCATATTCAAACTTACACCAACCTACATATTTTGTATAGATTGATTGGTTAATGCAAATTTGTGCAAGTCAAGAGTTATTTAACTCAATCATCACTAACTTAATTGTTTGTAACATTATTCAAAGCAAAACCATGAAGAAGTATAGGAATACACACCCGCACAAAGCAATCATGGAAGTAGAGCCTAAGAGTGGCAGGAGCAGTCACAAAGGTCTGCTGGAACTTCTGTGTCACAGCAGAGCGAACCAATTGTTCCACATTGGGGCATATATTGCTATAGAAGCCACGAGTCAGTTGAGCTGAACTTGTTTGTGTACTAATTAAGAGAAGAAGCAACGAGGATAAGACCACAAAGAAGCTAGGAGCTTCCATGACTAGTTGTTTTGTTATGTTTTGCTGCTATGAATTGTTTCCAATGCTGCAAATTATAATCCCTATAAACTATAGTATATATATATACCATATGAATGTGTATATATAGCTAACATGTAATAACAAAAAATGGGTTGGAATTGATCAAGGTTAATTATTACAATGTACTAATGGGAGAATGATTGATGAGAATAAGAACAAAGGTCTGTATCATGGACAGTCTGGCCATTGACATAAGTATGTTATATTTGATAGAGGCGTAATTGAAGCTTAGAGATAGCTTTAAAAATCCATGCTCTAGTCTTAGCTAGCAAACTGGTTGTCTATTATTTGTTATGGAAGTTGCGTGAAGCATCCAAGCTGCTTTCAAAAAAAATGTGTCGAGGATTGAGTGGGCGGCCACAAAAGTTTACTGCTATATATTATATGATAATGATAATACTACTAACATGCTGGTCAGACTGTATGATCACGGGTAAGCATGTACTGAAATGAAAGGAAATTAAATTCATGATGTGTTGAGGAACAAATAATAAGACATTGATCTCTCTCTCTCTCTCTCTCTCTATATATATATATATATATATGTCATTTTCAAGATGCAAATTAATAATTCTTCGTATATATAGTTAGAGAATGTCAAGCTTGGCAAATAGTACTTCTTTATGATTGTCAACTCAATTGCATGTGACCTTCTCCTAACTACTGCCCTACGGCATACTTCTGTAGACATTCTCATATAAAATAAAGTCGCCTTTTCAAATTATTAAACTGCTAAAAATTCTATTACAACTAATGGATAATGGTTTATGTCAAATTAAATACTCCCTCCAATCCTTAACATAAGAAACAAATACGTTATCAATGTAAAGGTTTTACATTGTCAACTAATCATAAATTGTCACATCATTAAAAATGTTTGACTCTTATCAGAACTATCTTCAAAATAACACATGATGTTTTGTGATTAATTGTCAGTGTAAAAAACTTTATGATGTCAGTATATCAAAATTAATTTTCTCAACATACACGAAGCTCATGTGCCATTTGAAAGGATCAAATTCTAGTTCAAAAGACTCAAATGCCTCCTTGCAAAGAAACAAAAAGATATTGATTGGCAATTCCCCATAATCATGGCTTGGACTTTGACGTTGGATTATGATATTTACGCTACTTGGATTATATTTTGCGCTACATTCATTTCACCTTAATACTGTTAATAGTATATGAAAATAGTAAATTACACTTTTATGCTACATGATATTTCATATCAATATCATATTCTAAGTTGGTTGGGAGGGGAGACCCCATTAAAGGTGGTCAACCAGATTCCCCGACGAAAATTAGTCATCGATGAAGTCGGTGGATGCTTCGCACCTATAACAAATTGATATCTACGTGTTAAAAAACATTTTTATAATACTTTTGCATCAAGGATGCAATGGCATAATAAAAAACAAAAACAAAAAAAGATGCAATGGCTTAGGTATATTCAATAGTTTTCTTCCCCTTTCTTTCAATTTATATGCTAGTACTTCCTATGTTCTTATACACATAACTTTTAACATTGTTGCACAAAAATTAATGATACCATGAAATATCTTTAAGAGAAAGACGATTTAACACATGACTAGCTCTTTTTTTTTTTCCTTTTCAATTTATTAGTATTTTCTCTCCTATGTATAGTATAATAAATAAATAATGAAGGTAAAGTTGAAAAAATGAACTAATATGTTTCTTTAAACTATTAAATTAAATGACAATTTTTTTTAACAAGACTATTAAATGACAAATGGTTTAGTATAAAAAAGTTTCGAAAAAGTTTTAGAGTTTAATAAATATATACTGATAGTGTAAAAAAGTTTTACACGAACGTCCAATCATATTTCATCATTATATCACTTTGTTATATTAATTCATAAAATATCTCCAGAAATATCTATATGGTGAAATATGATTGGATGACTGTATAAAAAAAGTTTTACACGAACTTCCAATCATATTTCACCATTATATCACTTTGTTATATTAATTCATAAAATATTTCTAAAAATATCTCTGTGGTGAAATATAATTGGATGATTGTACAAAATTTTTTTATGCTGTCGATATATATACATAAAATCCAAACTTTTATATCAAAGAATGAGAAAGTTTCACATTATTGTCAATACTCAATACACGCTCGGCGTAGAAGCAATTAATTTGAGCCCGACGGTTGCCTAGATCAACGCACGAATATCTCTTTTTTAAAACATCACAAGTTGAAAATGTAATTTAGCAAATTAGACCAATTCTTCTTATTGTCCATTCTTCTTAATTTTCGGGATCTTGATTTCTCAAGAAGCAATTTGATTTATTGTTTCTATATTGCATCTTATTTTGAACAGTTAGTTAGTTACCTCTACACAGCTAGATGATCACTAAAATAATAAGACACGTTGAGTTCACTAACGTATTGACCAAAGATTAGTTGGGGAGGCTTTCTTTTCTTTCTTTCTTTCTTTTTTTTGTTTTTTTTGTTTTTTTGCAATAATGACAATGAGATATTGTAATAAGTTAACGAGCCCACAAGCAAGCATATTCTATAATCTATGGGCATCGAAGATCACGAGTCATGACAGCGCAAGGCGACATTATTAGTATTTAGTACACGCTCCTCCACCACCTTAAGCAAACAACAAATATGCCAAAGATATACTACAAACTACAACATTTTAATGAGAACTATGCCAAACTCTTACCGAAGAACTACCTGGCTTCATTTGTTCTATGTGGAATTTTAATGCAAAGAATAGGTTGAAGAAAGAAAAGAAACAGTTCGTGCAAGTCCATCACTCACTCAGCTCTACAAGATAACTACCAATTACTAAACGAGGGAGAATGGAGAAACTAAATCCGAATCCCTTGACCGAACGAGAATATCAAAATCACTGATCATTATCGTAACTTAAATGGATAGCCAAGGTACTTATCACTAGCAAACCAATTACTTTATTAATTGGCATCACACTTAATTGGTACAAATGTGGCTCTAGATGCTGCTGCAGAAATAGTAGTGAGTTCTTGAACTCAATGAAAATGGAACAATTGAGTTTTATAATGTCAATTCAATCGAGTCCAGTTGAGATTTTTAAAGTACAGATTTGTTTGCCAGAGACTAAAGCATTCTATTTTTTTTGGTTTCCAATGGTATCATCCACATACAATTACAAAGACTAATCCCTCAAGGTTATAGACAACATTAAAAGATTAACCTCTCCTAACCAAGTTTTCTCCATACACAAAAGTCAGCAATCGAGCTACTAATCACTTGCTTAAGGGGGCACAAACCCATTATCACTCGAATCAACCACATGTTGGAACTATTACTAAGGCATTCTATTTGATCAGGGATTTTGATAAAAACTTGTTTGGTTTAAAAATTTGGGGTGGGAAGGAAAATAACAAGGACCAAATCCCACCACTCCAATCATGGCCTCCCTTCCAAAATAGAAGTTTTGAAGGAGAGAGAAAATAGCTAATATTTTCCCTCTTCCCCTCTCCTCTCATCCTTTGAACCAAACAGTACAGGAATATTCAGTTATCATGTTTTTGGTACCTGAATATCCCAATTTCGAGCATCTCCCTTTTTAACAGACAGTAAAACACAAATTATATTCCCCCTTCACAAAATAAAACAATAAAACAATAATATTGACAGTCCATTGAAACTTGAAAGTGATATCGAAGAAATAGTTCCCTGAAACCTAGTCTTATCAGATAAAGAACATTACTCCATCGATGAACAGCATTAGCAGGTAAAATGTGAACATACTAGAAATGTAGAAGAAAAAAGCAAAATAGGTTCATATAACAAAATAACCCAGAAATATTTCATATAACCTGACAACCGTTCTTCTAATGTACATTTCTTTAGTATTATAAGATACTCACCAGGAATGTATTCAGTAGCCTACAACATTTAGAAATAAACAATTCACAGGGGTTTAAGAACCCAAAAAACTATGGATTCAATAATAATCCCTCTGGGTCTGGGCCATTCAACCCAACTTGAAAATCTGTTGAATTGTAGGCTATAATTTCGATCTTCCACGGCAACAACTGTGGACTGTTCTACTTATATGCTTTGTTGAGTTTGTCATGACCAAACTAGTCATCCATTACAGGAAAAAAATAGTTTTAACAAAATCTTATCCAACATTAGTTCATCCGTCCAACACAGATTTAAATGGAACATGAAGTGGGGGAATTACTGAGATACTTTCCTTTCATCATCCATCACTGTCGCAACAAGGTACCTGCAGATAAGTCTTCACTAAAAGATTAGAGAAACATTTAAATGGATCAATCTGTATGTAACTCAAAGGACAACGGAGCAATCTGAATAAGACCAGAACTAAATAGGTGCATCAATTGCTGACCAATCAGATCTTTTTAAGTATCAAAGCACAGGAATCAAACTTGAAGACCACTCCATTGTTTAATAAGAACCAATTTTCAGAGTCAAGAGCTATGGGTAGATATGCATCATCTTAAGCAATAATATGCATCTTCCTGTAACAATAACTACTCAATTCCAAACTTGCACGGAAATACACAGGCATTATACAACTTTATTTCTTGTTGCTTTACAGTTTCATTTCATGGTACAAAATAAAGAAACATGCCACTAAAAGAATGGAGAATAACCTATCATCAACCCTACAGTATTAATAAATTTCAATGTATAACAATATATGTCAAGGCTTATGTGATTCTTTTTTAGGGTAATATTAAAAGACAGTTGAAATATTTCATTCTTCAGTTATTACCTGTACAGGACAAAGAACAACAACTTTCAGCTGCCCTGAAGAACTCTCTGGGGATCAAGCTGCCCACTACAATAACTAGAAGGGACAGCTGAAAGCTCTAGTCTTCCTTTCCATTCTTCTCCAGGTTTCAAAGTGATAGACTTTTCAATAGCAGCAGCCTCTACACAGAGCATATGCTTATACTCATCATCACCAAAATCAGCCATAGCCTTCGCTTTCTTATCCCAAGGATTCCACACAACTGGAAAGATAAATAATAAATATTAGTTAAGAAAAAGGTTAGAAGGACAGTCACTCAATTGTGTGAACTTAGAAGCTACAACTCAATTATAATGCAAGTTATATGTAATGCAAACAATTGTTGGCACAACTAGTAAATGGTGGACCGCATCAACTAAGTTGGTCGGGATTTGATTTCTGCTAGGGTCCCTTATTGGTGAGTTATTAGAAAGTAACTCCGTAAGCACTCATTGACCCTGGAGACCTGCCTTGACCATGGGATGGGGCAGCCACTTTTGACCCTAAACATTTATGTGCAAAAAATACAAAAAGCTTTATATGTAATAATACTCAGTTGATCGGTTCAGAGTTATTAAGTTGTGTCTGATGAAGCTACTGTGCTTCTGAGTCTTCCAAAGTTCAATAGTAAAAGCTTTGAAAAACCTACATTACTAGATTAGAACCCAAGCTCAAACATCACAAATCCAGACATCAAAAGGTATTTAAGTTGGACTTGAAAATGTCATTGCTAGCTTAAACTAGAGGTGCTTCCGAATAGTCACTTTGACTATACTTGTTAGGGCCCAGCCCAATTAGGAATAACTGTAGTAGTTAGTTAGTTAGTTAGTTAGTTAGTTATTTAGTTAGTTAGGTAGTTAGTTACAGGGGGTAGAGTTAAACAAATAGGGGGAAATAAGGGTAGAAGGAATTCAATCAGAGAATTACAACTTAGAAGAACAGAACAGAGCTATTGCTCAGTTGTAAAAGGGAAACCCTTTGTGAAGGGGAAACCCTTGGAGGAGGTCACTCTTCTTGTTTTGTACATTTTCAGCAAAGTAATAAATCAATCTTTCTTTTTCTCCATTTCAATCTTGGGTTCCTAACAATTGTGCTAATTGGTAATTGGTATAACCTACAAACTTACAGGAAAATTTCAGACATGGAAATGAAACAGATAAATAGTTCAAGCTATGCTCTACCAGGATGTGTCTGTCTTGTATATTTACACATCTATAAAACACCGTTGCATATTTTGAAATTATAAAGCTCCAAATAAAAGATGTCCCAACCAGTACACCTTATGAGTACCACAACTTGGTATACAAGATGAGCTTGATAATACATTAATACTCACCGGCATCAGGAAGACCATCTTTGCGCAAAACAAATGTTCTCTTTTTCTCATGATCAATAATTGCAATCTTTGTAGGGGTGCTAAGATATATCTTGTCAACCTATCATATCAAGAAAAAGAGAAGCATCGGTTTAAACTCACCAAAACCTATGAAACATCAGTACATCAGCATTGGCTACATATACGTGCCTAGAAAGAGTCAGGTATTAGTACTAACCACGTACATTAATGTATAAATAAGGAACATGTTTTTTTTTCTTTCGTTCTTTCGTTATTTTAGTATTATTTTCTACAAAAATATGTTTCAGATATGGGTTGGGTCCCACCAATATCCAGACATTGAATTGGTGGCATGCAATCAACTAGCACAACCTGGGCAATGGCCACCCTTGTTACAGCAAAGGTAAAGAAAGAGAAAGGGTGACAAAGTAAAAAGAAATGAAAGAAAGCAAAGACGGGAAAAATAAAAAGACTGAGGGTGGGGATGGGGAAGAAACAACTGTTTAATTGTTTCTGCAAATGATTAAACAGCAACACTTTTACATCTCTTCATCCTTCAATGATATATATAGTAGAGAGAGAGAGAGAGAGAGCGAGAGAGAGAGAGAGAGAGAGAGAGAGAGAGAGGCTGTCAAAAGGAAAACTTTACTTTGGTGTACATGCTTATGGCCCACTTTTGGCATGAATTCAACACTAGCAAGTAGCAACAATAATGCAAACATTATTAAAAAATATTGTAAAGCATTTTCAAGAACTATAAATTGGTCTTATATTCTATATAAACAAGCAACCCAGGTCTAAAACTTTTCTCTTTCGTTACTTATGAACAATGGCTTTGTAATTTTAATTTCAAATAATTTGTTAATATGAATAACTGAATAAGTATATAAACATGTTTTATTTATTTCAGTTAATTCAATTTACTGTAATAAATTAATGTCCTTGATTTAATAACGGCATCTGTGCATCCTAAAACAAAATAAGGGAAACAACAAACTTACTTCTGATTCAAATGTTAAAGCATCCCCCTGTTCAGTAAAGCGTTCCTTGTTGTGCAAGTTGTCAAGATAATCCAGGGTTTCTAATCCCTCTACCCGAACTTCACTGAACACGTGCAAATAATCTAGTAAGATGCTCTATCTATCTATAATAAAAAGAAAAATAATCTATGTGCAGAAACTAAGACAAAGTAAAGGCCAATTAGAAATAGTAAGTTAATATATAAAATAATAAAAGATGAAAGATATGTGAATAGGTACATCACAAAGGTTCTAAATGAGCGAAAATAAAAGTTGAGAAATTTAACGAAAATTTCACCACACACAAGGATTTGTGATAAATAGACAGAGCAGCAATTTTAATCATAGAAGCTACACTTATATCTACGCTAGTGCACTTAGAAAATCTATTATCCAAACTCTGTACTTCATATACCAAAAGCCAAATAATCCAAGTTGATTTTAAAAGTTCCATGCCAACTCTTCTTTTATGAAAGAGGAAAGTCATTACGGAATAGAGAAGATGACATGCTAACTTTTACATTCTGAACAGATCTAAAACAAAATCCAAACACAAAAGGAAAAGATTCACTTTTTTGTAAGTCTGGGAAACCAGCTATAGCACCCAAGTTCTAAGATGGCATAGTTCTATTAACTTGCTCAAATATGGAACTAGATCTAAGCCAAAAGATACAACAACAAAAAAAAAATACAACGACCAAACCTTATCCTACTAGGTGGGGTGGGCTTTAAACCTAATTTCCTGTAAAACAATATCGAGCAAGGTCTTTCTCAATCTTCAATAGTTTTCTTATGCCTTCCTCTAGGACATCTTCCCCACTCAACCAAGCAACCAAAGTAATACACCCTCTACCCTCTCACCCCCCTCCCTAATATAAAAGCTCCAATAACAATGATATAAGATCCCTTTCTTCATTAATTACCTGTTGTTGCAATGAAGCATATCAAGGAAAGAAAGAGCATTTGGACCAGCATTCTGGACAACTATAATAACCAACCATTACAAACTTGAGCACTAACTAATAGTACAATAATTTGAATTTTCACTACAAAATCAAGCAACTGTCATCACTGAAGGAGACAAACCAAGGGACAGCAAGTTGCTAAATGTGTCAACAGTTTATTTAAGTGCGTGACAAACAGGTTTCAATTACTTACCTGATATCTGACACAGAGAAATATGTATGATAAGCAAAAGTGAACGAAAATGGCTTCCCCTCACTGTTAGTGTTCCTAATCCGAGATGTCAACATCAGATCTCCTCCAGGTCCCAGAGCTACCCTAAGACGGAACTCAAAACTATATATAAAAAGAATGGCACATAATATCAGAAAGAAATATAGATAAACAATTCAAGCTATTAAAAAAATGTTAAACGGGATAGTAAAAAATAAATAAAGGTACACACAGGTAACAAAATGTTTAATGTCTCCTATATATACCTGTGAGGCCAAATCTTCATGTCTTCTTCAGAGGGTTTAAGAATCAGATCAACAAAGGCTTTGTTCAAAGTACTTGTTGGAAAAGGAGGAGGGTCGTCATCAACAGCCCAGAACCGGTTTCTAGCAAATCCATGCGAATCAAGGGTACCGTGGCTTCCAAACTGCAAACAGAGAGCAAATTTCCTTGACTAACTCCTCTGAAATCTGATGATAATAACAAAGCAATTTTTGGAAGGCCATTAACGAGTTGCAATGATTTTCAGAATATATTGTAGAATTTTCCATTAAATTTCTATAATTGGTAATTGTTATTTAAGCTCTCAAGTGTAGTCATAGATTAAGTGTGATGAAGACAGCAATATCGGGAAGGAAAATGCTTAAAGAATCAAAGAATCACATAACACATTATTTTGGTTTTCTTTTTAATTATACAATTGATGTTAATAATCTAAGGCCATAAGAGATCATTGTTTAGGGTGACTAGCTTAGTAAGGTGTATTTTAGCATATATTATGTTTTCAGTTCAAGGGGCATTTTAAACTTTGCTGTTGGGGTTTGAAGTTATGTATTAAGTGTGTCTATGTAGGGATTTTTTTTAATTCGTTTCAGTTATTTGGAGTTAATATTTATTATTAGAAAATTTTATTTGACTTGGGCCCCAAGTTGCCGACTACTTCCAACTTCTGACCAGTCTAAGCAATATTATGTGCCCAGATACCAAAAAGAGAAGAATGTTTATGAATTATGGCAGCAAGTTGCTCCCTTCTTGATAACACGATGCAATCAAACTTGGGTGATGATGCCTAGGTTTATTTCTTTTGTCTTCTCAACTTCTGTTTCGGTTAATTTTCCACATTGCCCTGACCTATCCTCCTTGGCATAAAGCATTAAAAACTAATCCCCAGTCAAAACCTAATTGTTCATTCCTCAAATTTGTCATTAAAAACCCAGCACACAGAAAGCCTGATTGTACTGTTTAAAAACCCAAACAGCTACTAAACTAGCACTGAACCCGTCCTACTGCCTGCAAATCACCCTCCTTAACATACCCCCAATGAATACTTTTACTTTGTAATGTGATTACTTCAGATAATTTATTTTTCTGGGAGGAATGTCATAATCAATGATTTATCTTTACAATGGTATCATTTTAAGAACATGGGAGCTTAACTTTTATGAGTACATGTGATATTAACACTTTCCGTTCTCATATCTATGCACCCTTCTTCTCCCCTTTCTACCTCTTCTTCCAAAACAGCTTTATCATGATGGAAGCAATCATGAAAAACAGAAATAATTAAGAAGTACATACCTGTGGAAAGCATATTGGAATCCCTCCACGAATTGCCTTAGGAGGCTTAAACGTAGCCTGCCCAAGGAACAAGTTATCAATAAAACAAGACGAACCATAGTTTACCAACACACACACAATCTCAGGAGTTTAAAATTTTCAAAACTATACTCACATCACATTGACAGACCATGTTAAAATAATTGAGGCCAATTTTCCCCTTAACTGCAATAATCCCAGGAAAAGAAAGGTGTCCTTTCAGAGTGGACAGTAGTTACTGACATTTACTTCTATTGAAGCAAATATTAATATAAGGGATTCAAACATTCCAACATATTAAATTCTAAGCAAGATAGAAACTCATGCATTTCCAAGCCTACTTTGAGAGATTAAAACCCAAGCTTGTACCATCCTCTCCAATCAGAAATTAATTATTGATATTAATGTTACTTCAAAAGTAAATTAAGATCTCGAACTACTGAAAGATCCTATAATTGTTAGAAGTCAAGTTATTTCTTTGGTCACTTAATGTATGAACTATGAATATATTCAGAGCAAACTAAGACTTCGAAAGCTCATCGAAATTTAACTTTGTGGCATAACAAAGGACATCAATGTAATGCAGTGAGAGATGACACACAAACACACCTTACTACTGAGAAAAAGCAATTCCTCGCCGTGATCATTCTTCCAAGAAGTCACGTGACCACCGTATAGGTACACCTGAAATGACAATCACAACAACACCACACGAAATGAAATGTCATCATCATCATCATAATACAAGTGATTTTTTGGAAAATAGTAAATCGAACAATAAAAAGTATTATTACTAAGCAGATTTTGTAAATTGTTTTTGTTTAATTCAGTAAAAAAAAAACAGTGTAAAAGTAAGATCGAGCATCCTCAACAAACTAACAAATCTGGATCTAAAGAAACTAACGAGATCAGCACTAGGAACTTCCTATACCAAAGCAAAAAAGAGCGAATCTATGAAGAGAAAGTGAGAATCGTAAACGGTTAATGCGAATCGAGGAGATAAAAGTAAATTGCAAAATCTGGAAAATGAAGAGAAGAAAAGTTAGTACCTCGGCGGAGGAACCACGAGCCTCGCGAAGAAGGATCTTGTCGAGGCCATTGAAGCCTTTGGAGAACTCAACGGATGGAAGCGGTGAAGGTGAAGGTGATGAAGAAGGAGGAGGAGTCTTCTCCTTTTCGCTAGCACTCATTTTAGTTCTGACTTGTGAGTAAAAGTGTGATGTGAGTTGTGAAGTGAACACTGATAAATAATAATAATTCTATTATTTCTCTCTCTTTCTCGCTTTCCTTAACTTCACCGCCACATCAACATGATCCCAACTTCTATTTCTATTTCGTTTCTTTCTCCCATCTGCAACTCCATCTCCATCTTCAACCTTTTGTTTTTTCTCTCTTTCCTTCTTTTAATATCTAAGATTCATTTGGATAAATAATTTAATTAAGCACTTATTTAATAATTTTTTTAAAATAAGTTAAAAAAACTTATAAAAAATTATAAATTTGTTCTATAAATTATTTTATTGTTGCTTTATTTTATAAATTATTTTATAAGTTTATAAAGCACCAATACGTCATTGTCACATGTCTAATGTTTGTATTGATGTGTGTGGGTGTTTGGGGGATGAAATGAAATGATATTCCATTGTTTGGAAAACAATTAGATTATCAATTTAGTCCCTGAAATTGTAAAATCGTATCAACTTCATCCCTGACATTAACGAAATTTCAAAAACGTCCATGGAGTTGTTAAATGTTACTCCCTCCGTTCTTTTTCTATGGTAATTTAAGTTTTCTACACATAGATTAAGAAAGCATTAATCTGTTTACATCTGTACCAAATTACCCTTATTTATAGTATCATTAATATGTGTAGTGTATTTATGACTGAATTTAAGTAGAGAAGGTTTAGTGTGTTTTCAATGTATTTCAATTTAATTTTATGATAAGGGTATATATGAAAAAAAAAATTGTCAAATATACCTTGGGTTTATAAAAAATTCATTGTTTTGGAACAAAAACAAAAAACTAAAATTATCATAGAAAAGGAACGAGGGAGTAAGCAATTTTCCCTCCATTGATAATCGCATGGACTAAGTTGATTTTAAGTTAGCAGTGTCACGGACTTAGTTGATTCTAAATGAATAAAATGAGGAACTAAATTAATATTAATTTATCATTTAGGAACGTTTTTGGAATTTCGTTAATTTCATGGATGAAATTAGTACGATTTTATAATTTCAGGAACCAAATTGGGGATTTACTCTTTGGATAACATAAAAGAGTGTCATGCAATGAAAGGGGATGGAATCGATTCCATCATTTTGTTTCATTTTTCTTTCGGTTGTGTTATTTGAATATCAAATAAGACAACATTCGACAACAATTTTTATGGTTAACATAGTTCAAAAATATGGTTAATGAAGTATTGAGTTTGGTTTATGAATATACTAAGATGACGTAACCATCAATTGAATTTCATTAACAACAATTTTAAACATCATTAATCACGATTCTCAAGTCTTCAAATATAATTTACTACATATATGTTTGAACACCTAAAAATCAGTGGTTAATGACATCTAAAATCGTGGTATGTTCACTAGATAATTAAGAGTTGTCACACCTTAATATATCCATTAATAAAACTTAACACTCCATTAACTATTTTTTTTAACTACATTAATCATGAAAATTGTCTTGGAATTTGGTTGTCCCATTTTGATATTCAAATAACATCAAAATTGTTAACCATAAAAATTGTTATCGAATTTTGTTGTCCTATTTTTATATTCAAAGAACACAACTGAAGAAGAAAAAAAAAACCTACTTAGTTCCTATTCTGTAATTGTGCTCCCAGCTTCCCACAGAAGTTGATCACCATTCTATGAGTAAAACTAAGACTTCAGCTATATCATTTTTAGTCCGGAAGGATCCATCATCGTGTTGCACAATTGAAAAGAAAAAAGAAAGAATCACACTTTATTTCCAAAACAAATAACGAGTTGGCTAGTTTTTACACTCTGCTGTACACACTTCATCCTCAACAATACAACCTAAGTAGACCGCGTTTGCAAGCCCAATTGCTTTACCAAACCAATTTTAAATAAATAAAATAAAATGAAGATTAACATGAAACCCCAAAAAAAGCAAGCTCACAAACAACCTGTGCCCTATAAATTTAATACCAAGCAGCTAACTCAACAAAGAAATTACCCTAAAAGCATTCAAACCAACGCAAAGAGAAGGGGAGAGGTGGAAAATCTCTAGTTTCTCTTCATGAAAAGTTTCTCGGGAGCAGAAGCAGCTATGCTAAAAAAAACACTGATGCTGTCCCTTTCACTTCCATATGTTAACTTCCTCATTGCGAAACACAGAAGCTCCCTGAGCTGAAAAAGGGACACTATGTAAGTGTCAAGAAAAAAAATATATAAACTAAAATAATAAAAATTCGTTCTGCCTGCAACCTGAACTGCCAGCAGCTGACAAAAGGCAAAGTATACGTTTAAGGATCAGAATAACTGAATGGCCATTTTGAGTTTGTTCTGTTTCCATTTGGGCAACTTGTAAAAAGCATTCTTTGTCATCCCAAATTTCTCTTTGAACTCCACAGATGATAGATAAGTCTGCATGCATCAAGCTCAAACAAATCAAAACTTAAATGAAAGAAAGGCTAATTATAAGCTACAGTTTCAAAATGATGGGGGGGAAAACAACAAAAAGTGAAAAGCATGTAGAGAAAAGATGATGCTAGACAAAGACAGTCCATTATACCTCCCGTTTAGTCACATCAATGTCTGTTACAGGATCTGTGGATGTTATTTTAAGGCGTTCATATGGGTAAATCGGGAGACCTTCCTCATCTTCGGCTTCACTTTCTTTCACATCTTCCTGTATGGTAAGAGATTCCATTCTGCTGCTCACAGAATTTTCCTTGTCATTTGTCTCAGGGTTTGATTTGGGGGTAACTGGACTCACTTCACATCATAACAACACAGAAACAGAAACATTTTGCATTAAAGCAAATTCTGATACTCAAAGCAGTGCTCAAAGGAGGGGACAGAGAACATTCAATTATTTAGTCTATTGTTTACCTTTAAGTGAACGAGGTATCATACTTTCTCGTGCTGGAGGTGGTTGTTCAAAACCAGAACTAAGTGCAGCTATGGATGCAGATTTGGGTGTCAGTTTTGCAGAATCTGGGGTCACTGATTTTGGATACAGCTTTCTAATTACTGGAGGAGGAGTTGAAAGGTTCCTAGCATTAGGGTTCTCAAAGGTAGCTGCAAGTGCATTAAAGGCCGGAGACCTTCCCCGCACACGAACACGATCAGGACTAACAGACATGCTGCGGGAAGAACGCTGGGATTTATCTGGCACACTACTAGACCTTCCCCCATAAGATACAGGTGTTCTCCGTTTTGGTTTCTAAAAATGTATCAGGCATTCAACAACAACAACAGAATGAGTACAAATACAAACAAGATATATGAAGACAACTATTTTCCCTCCAAATTAGAAAGTTGGATCAAGTTAAAAGATGAAGTACAATAGAATGATCTCAGAAACATGTCAGTTAAAGTTCAAACAAGGTCTCTACATTATGTAATTTGACCCAACACCCACTCAGGCCCATATCCATCCTTTATCAAGGTTCAACAGCAAGAACACATTTTTGAATTCAATAATAATATAATATTCTCTTCATCAATGAGCTTGTAGTTCAATTGGAAATGTCCCCAAGTCATCAAAACTTGGGTGTGATGTAGATGTCAGATGTTCGGTCCTCCACCAAGCCACCTTTCTATATACCCCTACCCAGGTGCTTGCACCTCCAATGTATATGTATTCTCTTCAACCAACCCGCCTATTTTACTTTCCAATTAACCAACATTTATTAATTGTAACATTTGGAAAGCATGTTTACAAGTTTCTTGACGCTATAATACGAGATTAGGAATAATTAATTGCAGAAAAGAAACAGTTTATTTCAATTATACCGTTTATTTTCTGTTTATGATTTTCAGTGGAACCAATAACAGACGTTTATGTCATACTTTACTGTTTAATTTATTCATATAATAGGCACTAAATATGCAGCACAACTCAATTACTACTTTAGTCTGGTTAACATCAATCCAGAGCCTAAATTAGTTACAGTTATTATGAATCCTTACTTTGAAATTTTATACGTTATTGTAACTACAATTGTAACTACAATAATTTACATTAAAAATATACCTAAGAAAAATCCCTTCAGTAGAAAGCTACTCATCCATTAACCCACTAACAAGAAAAGAATATTGAAAAATTTAATCGAAAAATGAACTTAAATGAATGTAAGACAATGAAAGGAACATTTCATTAGTGATAGTAAAATAAGCAAGGAAATACAAGATGTCTTACATCCAATGGAGGAGCACCCCCATTCTTCAGAATTGTAAGCTTCCTTTGAAATGAGTTTCCCAGCATCTGCAAAGTAAAAAAGCAATTGTCAGTAGTCAGGATTTTAAAAATAATTTGAAGTCATACCATTGTGCCATTACATTGAGAAACTTACTGCAGATTTTGCAGACTCCCATTTAAAGAAGCGAGTGAAGAAAGGTGGCTCACTCCCTTCATTGACAACATATATTGGAGCCACACGAGATAAATTTTCTAGAAGGAAATCAAGTTCAAGAAATTTCTGTTCAATTCAAAAGAATGAGTTAATAAATCCATAGTTGACTTTAAAAATTCTAATAGATTTCAAATCCATCATGTAAAAGACAATGAAAATGCTTAAGCTAAAATATTCTGGTTTTCTAATGATATAGGAATGTCATAGAACTTGAATCATAATTAAAATAACTGGAAAGACATAATGAAGTCTTCAAAATACTAGCCACTAAATTATACAAGTTAGTGCCTTCCAACAACAGAACAGTCATTTACCTCACCAATGGTTAGAGCCTGCATTCTACTCTTCTGGTCAACCTGCTGGCCAACCCAGACAAATATTTCTGAGTGACAATCCATGATGAAAATGTCTTCTGTCATCAAATCATCCTGGGAAAAGTTGTATACCTCTGTCACCTGAAAATATTGGTTCAGATTAATGTACTGCTGCATAAATAAATCCAAGGAATTGTATCTTCATAAGCAGCATAGTACATAGCAGGAGGAAAATCATCCTGAAGATTTATTAAACATGCTTTTAGTAAGAATTTAGGTGTCAAAAAAGCAATCCATAGCACATTAACCAGATTTCTGTCAGCATTCTTCACTCAGTCAAAGTCAGTCTTTAAAGGATGCCGTGATGGCCATAACCACCTTGAATTACATCGATCAGGTTAGCTGCATTTAGTTCTATTTTACTGCTCATAATACCAACTAGTTATACAAGTTCGACTCTGAATAACCTTTGCTGTCCGTTTCGGTAACCGTTTTGAATATATGACAGAACATATATTGGAGTGATCTGACTTATATTAGCACATACTGAATGCCGTTTATAAAGAACTTGATCAACACCTGAGGATGTGCCTTTCCAGCCTCAGATTTAATCAATGGTACAACTGATGTTGGATGAGTTCCAAAACTGTATTTTATCCCTGTTTAGTAGCTTTCCATTGCCCATCATTCTTGAGCACAAGGCTTTATGTTTTACCAACATCATCGGTTGATCAAACTAGCTCATATTTCAATCTTGTTAATCACCTACCACTTGTGCTTAAAATGGATTGCATCGTTAACCTTTTTTATATGACAAATAACTTAACATGTCATAAATAAAATATTTTGACAGAATGGAGTACTTTAATATGCCGTCATGCGGTTGTATCCCCATAAATTCCAAAATCAAGTATATTGTGATTAGAGATAAAGATCAATGGGTGTACTCACCTTTAAATTTCCTGCACATTGTCCAGTCAAGCAGCAGAATAAAACCATCATAAACATGTCAGCTTTTTGTCTTCAAAAGGGAAGGGGGATTGGATAAATTTTTCAAGCTAGCAAGAAAATAATCCTTACCTTTTGAGAAATTGCAAGAAAATAGGTGAGGATCACTATCAGGCTCCCTAATAATCTTTTGACTCGGATATTCCGATTTTCCTCCTAACAAATCCCAAAATTGTTCAGATTCTGTACCTTCCCTTTGTGGTTTGGATTGTAAATTTGGCTGCAGAAAGTTGTCAAGCATATGAAAACCAGATAAACAGGGAAACCTGACTAAACAAAAATAACAAGTATATTTAAAAATAATCTCTTGAAACATTTGAAAGAATAAAAATCAGTTGTTTTATTCTCACACATTAAGATTGAATTTTGAAAACATGAATTGATTAATATAATAAGCGACACGCTTTTGTTTTTCACATCAGTATACTTTCCTGACTGGGAAGTGGGGATTGGGGGGAATGCCGCTGGCTACCATGGAACCCAGAACCCGTGACAGAGGTAATCCTAGTGCCACAGGGCTATAGCACAAATTGCAATAACCTTATATTTAACCATTTTCAACATGAAAGCATAAAAAATCACCCACATTTAGCTTGTCCAACACAAATAATCCCCCCCACCCACCCCCCACCCCCCCACACACAAAAAAAAGAAGTGCTAACATCTTCATGCTTTTTTGAACACAACATATTTATCACTACATTTATCTCAGCACATATCAGACCTTTATCAAATCCAGCATCCTCTCAACAAGTTCCTGGTCATCTGTGGTTGTAGAGCTTCCAGACCATGTAAAGACAGCAGGCCCATTATGAAGTATGTAACAATAAGAGGAATTCAAGGAGGAAGCAACCTGGTTGACAGAAGAATATGAAAAGAAAAAAATGATTACATAAATAGAATCAGTATATTCAAGTATCTCACCCAATACAAAATGAGTAGATAGAGAATGGCCATTATGAAGAGAAAATATGACATACTGGTTCAACTTGTATAGCTTGCATGTTGTCTGGTCCAGAACCCTGGATGCGGAATAATGCAACACCATCCTCACTGTATGTCTCATCAGGAATTTCCTTTTCCGCAATGTAAGTCTTATATGTATCACTAAGTCCACCCTGATAAGTAATAACAATAATGATGATGATGAAGTTAACTGGCAAGTATTTAAAGAGAAAAAATAAATAACTAGGTTTTTTTAGTTTCAACAATATCAGAATCCCACAAACCTTCAAAACAATAAAGGTTTGGAAGATAGAATGAAATTGAATTGGTTCATTGCCTTCATATATACGAGCCTACAATCAATTACACACGCATAATATCAGTAAGGAGAAAAGAAATGAGCACAAGTAATATCTCAACAAAGTGAAAAAACATTGAAAGGAAAAAAAATTACCTGGGAAGCCTGAAACTTCATTGACTCAACCAATTTGCTTGCCAGTGAATTAGCTGAAGCTCTTTCTTCCTATTTTCAAGTTTCAACTAAAACAGCTTGTAAACAATGCAGACAATAGATTCACAATACTTCGAATGCAAATTTATAGCAAGAATGAAATAAATTCCGTTATGCATTTGTTTGACACTTCTCTGGTCCCAAAACAATTACCAGTGCTGTGTATAGTGTAATGATATACATAAGAACATCATTGGCTAGTATAGGTTAAATTAATCTGAAGGTCCCTACATTTTCGAGAATTTTAACATGGGTTCCTATAGGCTATAGTTTCAAAATTTATTTTGATAGGTTCCCTAAATTCAGTCTATGGTTAGGTCCCTATAAGGACCCAATTGAAAAATTAAATTAGATTAAATAAAACTAGGGACTTGCAGCTTAATTTAACAGCTAATATATCTTCCTGCTGCAGGTCAACATTTTGCAACCAGATTATTTGTCAATTTTCAAATTAAAATTACACATCTAAGTAGAACTGTAGAAGGACAATTGAACACTAAATTTTTCACCTCAACACTATTCTTTCCAATCCATGTTCCAATAAGATAATCTTCCTTATCTTCTATAGGATATGTATAGTGAAAGATATAGCAATCTCCACTATAAAATTTTGACTGATCAGAAGCTGGAAGAAGAATCTTTTCCTGACCGTTCACACGCCAAACCTGTGCAGTTAGGGTAAAGCTATAGTTAACCACAGAAGCAAAAGAGCAATGTTAGAATTTAACACCAAATCAAAACCACTCTACCTAAATAGGGAGAAGTATAGAGCATGTTTTGAATTTTCAATGGACATTAATTATCAAATGCCAACAAAGCATTGCAAATCAACAACTAACATATCAACTGCAACTATGCATGAAACTCCACTGTTGGAAACTCTTAAATTTGGGCTTTAGGCCTAAATCAACCCCACAAAACTGGCTTGTAAGGTGAGGATTGTCCAAGCTTTATAAGCACTACTTAGGCCATATCTCTAGTCGACGTGGGACTCTCAACACACCCCCTCACGCTCAGCACTAGACATCTGAAGCGTGGACCGATACGGGTGGATCTTAAATTTGGGCTTTAGGCCTAACTCAACCCCTCAAAACCGGCTTATAAGGTGAAGATTGCCCAAGCTTTATAAGCACTACTGAGGTCATATCTCTAGTCGATGTGGGACTCTCAACAGAAACCTATTTCTCCTTGATGTCTCAAGCCACAGCTATAACTTTAATGTAATTTAAGACACATTTTCATTGAATCTTGGAATCCAAATTCCTAAAATAGTGGAAAGCAGGAAATTTCTAGGGCACACCAAAGCAAATGGAAAATATCCAAAATATTTTATTAAGTCTAATATAAGGTCATAATATATTACAATTTATAGGCATCATTCAAACCCTAATACCAGTAGAAGAATAAAAAGATAAGCAAAAGCCTTCTTCTGCTGGCCAAAAACAGATCATTTACAATCCAGTAACTCTTAATTGAATAAAACAAATATATAATTAACTGGTCAAAGCATATTAATTAGCAGATAATCAGAATGAAAAAAAGAAAGCTTCATATTTATACATTCCAGTTTGTGAAGCAAGTGGCATGCTGCCAATTCTACATTAAATACTCCCCCAATTCTGAATTTATTCTTACAGAGGATAATAAGCATCAACTCGATTTATTCAAAGTGAATATAAAGTAGTCATAGTTTGACATATCCCAAGTATATGATAGAATACAGCTTTCATGTACTACAAGGCTACATGTTCTGCTTCTCATTCCGATGGCCATCTTAAGTATGAGAGATAGCAGGAGTTTTAAGGGTCTAGTGAGTATAATTCAAAAAGATTCTGTCATTAGAAGAAATCAATTACCCAGGGGATATGAAACCAATCAGAAATAAATAGAAGTGAAATCAAGAAAGGATATATCAAGAAATATTGGTTTTCATGGATGATTTGCTGTGCAAACTAGCAAAGTACCTGCAAATGTCCAGTGCAATCGATGTAGGGTTGAGGTTCTTCCTTTATTGGATCAGCTTTCAACAGACCCTTGACATTTACGCCTTGACGTTTTAGAAGTGCTACAAAATCATACAAAAGAAACAAAATTGGGATGATATAATGACAACATGGTCAATAACGCTGATTGCATAATTTTATTGTAAGAAAAATCTATGCAGGCCATCATCAAAACTGAAATTATTTAATACTCACCTGCTACCTTGCCACGACCATCTTCAGATACTGTTACATCAGTGGTCTGAGGCCAAGACTCAAACTTGGACCTGAACATCACTGTTTCAAATCCTTCAATAATACGAATTATTTGGGGTTTCAGTTGAGCAGTGCCACTGACTAACTCCTGTTTGTTGATCAACAGTAAATAAAGAGTCATTAAAACTTATAGCAAAATAGGTGACTATACTGAAAGGAAGTGAGATGTTACATCTGCAGCTCCACTTGCACTTTTTCTTTCATCAAGAGAGGTATTTCTTCCCATCCAGACAAACACTTCCAAGCCGCAATCAAGAATATAGCATTTATTCGTGTCTAGTAGTTCCCTTTTCAAAGAATCAGACTCAACAGGTTCTGCTTGTCCCTTTTCAACACTGCAAAATCGATAATCTCATTATAACTGGAGCATCATAGAATCCAGCATTTTAATATTACAAATAATATGTTGTCAAAATAACTCATTACTTTCAAATTCACAGTATAATCAACTCATACTACTTTAGCCTAAAAGTATAGAAATTTTTTAACATTCTTCACATTGATAAACACCAAAAGTTTGACAGATGAAAGGAAATAAAAAACAATTGTAAGTTGTAGTTTACACCATTGAAATTTGGGCCCTGAGCATATTAAACCTCAAAAATTAAAACTGTACACTTCGTGTGGAAAACCACTTTCATCAAGCAAAATATTAAAAAATTAAAGGAAATGTCATGTGACTTGCATGTAACACCATTAGAACATGTTTCAACCTCCACTAATGCCATGTTAAGTGAAAATTAACCAGGTATTTCCTCTTAACTATGTTAGTTTTCACTTAAATTTGATTATTTTTCACTTAATTATTGCATTATTGGAGGTTAAAACATATTCTAAATTTTAATGGTATCCCATGCAAGTCATGTGACACTTCCACTAACTTTTTAACAGTTTGCTTGACATAAGGGGTTTTGTGCTCGAAGTGTGACGTTTAAGAGCGTATTTGCACCTTTTCAAACCCTGAGATCTAATCTAGACATGGCCCAAAGTTAAAGGGTGCAAGTTATCACTTTACTAAAAAAGAATAAAATATACTGGGGGGGAAAACCCAAATGAAAACGCCAGAGGGAAAACTGAAATATCATATTACCAAAGCAGCTTTGGAGGGTGAGAATCAGCAGGCTTATCATCATCACTGGCTGTTTTTCGTGGAAGAGGAGCAAAGCCCCCAAAGAAACCCCAGAATTCTCCAGTTTCAGGATCAGCCATCAACTTTCCATCCTCTGCATGGAATTTAAAGTATAGAAAATTAAATTTGTACTACTCAGTGATCGACTTTAGAACTTCAAAATATACTAGCCGACTTACCAATAGCAGCTACCTCACATTTCCCCTCATGGTAGGTATCCTTAATATACTGTACAACTTCCAAAGCTTTAGCCCTTTCTTGAATAGATGAATTGGAACCATTAAATTGGAAGATTTTTGACTCAGTATCGAGAACAAAAATATCATCATGGTTGAGT
This sequence comes from Echinosophora koreensis, assembly GCA_035048595.1. Lineage (NCBI taxonomy): Eukaryota > Viridiplantae > Streptophyta > Magnoliopsida > Fabales > Fabaceae > Echinosophora > Echinosophora koreensis. The sequence continues at coordinate 8,711,649 of JAPCYP010000004.1, forward strand.
GAAGATCGAGCAAAAGGAACCTATAAACAACACAAATGGCTACTCAAACAAGTAGAAAACAATGTTTCTATACATTTGTATGTTTGTATCCATGGCGCACAATATTGATATACAAGACTCAAACCTAAATGAAATAGTAATAATGTCAAACTTGCCTCTTTGACATGCACAACATGTTTCCCCCTGCATACAAACAACCGCGTCTTATATTCTTCAGCCTCGGCATGTTTAAAACCAGAAGCAACTCCACCTTCTTGCGGTATAATACATGGTTTGAAATAAGACAGGAACTTTTCAGTTTCATAGCCCTGTACTTCACGATACTGGACAGCACGTCCTCCAAGAGCTGCATCCAGCTCAACTGTCTTGATGGCCGCAGCACCAGCTTCATCCTGTTTTAAAGCCACAGTCATTAATACAGCTATTACAACAACTGTTAAACCAGAAAAGTGTGGAAAATATTTTTAGGGAAGAAAAATATATATATTCCCCCCCCCCCAAAAAAAAAAAAATTTACCTGACTGGTGTCTTTACCAAGCCAGTAATGGATATCATGACGCAGAGCACCACTTTTTGATGCTGTTGTCTGCATGTAAAGGATAAGAAATAAGAAAATATTGATACTAATGATAAACATTGCTTCATATATGACACAGTATGTACAAGCAACTTAACAAAAATTAAAAACAGCTGGATTAGCAATTGTGGCCAAAAACCACTAGAAAACAAGAGAATAATGTAAGTCTAGCCAAAATAAGTGCTATCGAGGATTAGATTGAGGCTTCAACCGAAGACCTCATATACTGATATACATTCTTTCTCAGAAAGAGGAAAACCAAATTCGTAGTAAAGAAACCCACAATGTTGTTTAGCAGATTAAGGGAAAATAATATATTTTGAAAATACAGACATCATTCTTTTAACCTAGGACACATTCTGTACCAAAACCATAGGGAATAGAAGTTGACAGTTGACAGTTGACACTTTAGGCATAGCTGGCCCAGATTTCTCATGCGAGTCACTTTACAACACAGACACAGTTCCCCCTCTCTTGTATTGCTGCATTTCTTAATACAAAAGGGTAAACAAAAGACTTGACTGTGTCTGTGTTAATATCTAAGCTTCATATTCAGCCATCTTAAATATGTTCCAGTCATACTAGATAGGATTGGAATAATGCTGATGATCTCAAAATGAAGAAAAATATGGTAAGCATATGCATGTTCACATGTTATCTGAGCAAATTGATTCCTGTATTATTTCTAAAGAAAACACGCCTTCATATTCAAGCTTAAGTACAGAGGTGCTACAGTGTGAAACAAAGTATGAATCCAATAATAATGATTTAAAGTTACTTTTCACCTTGTTAGGGACCATACATTTATCATTAAAAAAAAAAAAAAAGAACGATTTGATTTAATTATTCAACTGAACTTTGCCATGGTTGTACATCTGTAGGTCTTCAATGTATAGAAGTTCCATAATAAACATTTTCCATAGAAAAACGAACAAAAACAAATAAAAGCTTCCTGCAACAGTAGATACCAATATGAGGCTAGAATTCTATGAATGAATAATCACTTGGAAAAAATGGCTAACCTTCAAGATCACGTAGGAGTCCCCAGTGAAAAACTTCCCATAAGAAGACTTGGGGACATGAACTGGATTAAAATTCTCAATACGCCATATTTCAAGTCCACTATATATGGTTAAGGAGAATAGTACAGAAGCACTGGGAACAGATCAAAGGAGGAAGTTAAAGTAAGAGTAGAACAGAATCCAATGAAGCAGCAACCTTTAATGAATCTTGTACATGAAAGTCTGACAAAAACAACACAATATGTTAACTAGATGCAGGATACGCCTTTTGTCCAGCTCCCTGGAAAGCTGGATCCACATCTCTCATGGAAATGGCCATATTAATCTTCTGGTATTTTGTCTTCCACAACCTTGTTTAATTGTAGCAAACAAATATCCTGAAAGGCAACCATAGATGACTTAATGAGTGTACAAAGGTAAGAACGAAGTGTTAAATTGCTGAAGCTAAATGGAAACGCAAATGCTTCACTAGCTGTTTCAACTACGAAATGCTGGCTCCGAAAATAAAAGTTTATTTGGAGAGTAGAGAAATTGATTCAAGAGATGGGATACATGGTACAGAAGGTTGACAATAACATCATTAATGGATTTTTTGGGAAATTTGCCAGGGAATAGCCCAAAATAAAAAGGAAGCCTAGCCAAGTATTGTTTTAATGCTCAAAGTGAACTCATGTTCCCTGAACTTAAATTTCAACCAGGATTATAAAATGGTCAGTTCTTCAATATAGTTACAATCTTCAGTATACATCTCCAGCTGGTGTTAACAGTAAAATATAATGAAGACTAAAGTAAGTGTCGAACATCATTCACCGACACTCATATAACCTCTTCGAGTTCACATATATCTTCTCTCATCCAGCATTAGGAATTCCAACTTGCCAAGTACAAAACTTAAAGAATTTATTTACCTATATCCATGTTCCATAAGAAGATATATGTATCACAAGCAGTAACAGAGAATAGGAACACATTCTTCAGCATACCATTGTCATGTCAACAACTACATTCTCACTCATTCAAACACACAAAATGAATTGCATTTTAAGTTAGCACACATGCCTTGTCATTGAAGTTGGTCTTACTTAAAATAACATAAAACATTACGAGAATCCATAAGAAATCTGTTGTCAACCTATCTATTCTGCTTGCCTACAAGAGCTAAATGTTTTGGTAGCCACATTTGTTTAAGGCTGTAGCTATTGGCACTCCAAATAACCTATCCACACCCTCTGCTAACTAATCAAAATTTTAATTTTCCTTTTTTCAGAAAATATGAATGATCAATCAGGAGTGTGAATAGACAATTGAGAGTGATAATAGCGACCCTATTTAAAGTTTAAACAAACACTCATCCGTCACTTATGCTAGGAGCCTAGAGTTGCCATTGGAAAGGAAGCCTAGTATTAACAATTCTACTATGCTAAGAAAATTTCCTAATAATATCGAATAAAAAATTATATATATTTAAAATATAAAACATCATATAAGCTCTATTCCTTCACTGATTTATCCAAAGGCTAAATGTGCTTCGGAGTAACAACTGATATGTAACCACGAATCCACAGGAACATGATATGGCACAACACTACACTTGAGCTGATCTCGAGAATCCAACATGCAAAAACACTCAAACACTCACTAGTCACTACTAAGGGTATTCCCATTTTCCAAAGTTTCGAACTTCAACACTATCTCCAGTTTCAAAAAGTACAAAAATTTCAACATCGAAAACCAACAAAACAAGCTCGTTTGCTTCGAGTCAATCAAATTCAATCACCAATCATGAAACGGATCAAAATTCAAGCAAAAGCCCATAAAATTCAATGCCAACTTAGTAAAGAAAAAAAAAAACAGTAAAACAAAACATCGAAAAAACGGATTCAAGTCCACATACCTGGAAAAATAAGCAGAAGTAGCAGCAATCGATTTTGTCTTTATCGGAAATCGAGAACAAAATAATTAAAAAAAGCAAAAGCTCGAGCTGAGAAAAACCGGAATCCAAATGAATAGGTGGCAGCAGATCCAATCGGTGGAACAAAATTGCAGAGAATTGGAGGGTTTTAGGTGAAGCAGAAAATGGAAGGGAAAAAGATGAAGGGGAAAAGTGAGAGAAAGAAAGAAGAGGAAAGTGGGGGCTGAAGAAGAAGAAGAAGAAGAAGTGAGAATGTTAAGAGAGAGAAAGGGAATATTATTATCAGAAGGAGAGAATTTAGAGAGAGAGAAAAGTGAGGTAAGAGAAAGAAAGGGAGGGAATGATGAATGCCAGGCGTGCTTATCACTAACGGCAACAAAAGCCCACCCCACACTACACCAACAACACCACATACATGAACTGTAAAACTTCATTTAACATTATTTAATTATTAAATATTGTTTTCTTTAATGTTTCTTTTTCTTTTTTTTGGATGGATTTATTTATTTATTTTGACTCTGTAGTCATCACATTACACATGCTGGTTGTGTTGAATTCATTTCTGAAGGGTGGCCCAGCAATGGTGAAAAACTCAATTGGTAATTGAGACAGTCATCCCAGTTTGTTCCAGCTGCCATTTTATTGCATTTTATTATTTGGGTTGAGAGTTTTGGATGAATCGAATAGTCTAATGTGTTTGGAACCACGTTAGTTTGTTACATAAGCACGTCTAGAAGGTAGAAGCTACCTTAAGTACTTTCTGCAAAATAGCTTATAGCTGATAACTGACAAGTTAAATTTTAGCTGATAGCTTATAGTCGATAGTTGAAAGCTGAAAAACTAGCTGATTGAAATTGAAGTGTTTGATAAAATTAGCAGTTGAAGTAGCTTATAAATGTAAAAGGACATAAAAGGACATATTTATGATAGAAATGGTAAAGTGATAATTTCATTAGATGAATGAGGGTAAAAACGAGAAAAAAGTCAATAAGCTATAAGTTATAAATCATAAGCTAAATAAATTAGCTTATGAAGAAAAACTATACGCTAATAAGATAGGCTTGTTTATCAAATACCTCTATTTCAGTCAAACGAACTTATAAGCTAGTCAAATAAGCTATAAACTAGCTTATTAGACTTGCCAAACAGGCTTACGTGTTTGGAATCACGTCCCACTTAAACTTAATTCCATGGTAAAGGTGAAGTGAAATTATTAATATAAACTCATCAGGATTATCTTCATCCTGAGAAAACAGGAGAGTCATGTTGAGCGAATTTCAATCTTGTATTTATGTAAAATTTTATTTATACCATTTTAAAATAGATTTGTTTAATACAGATGTAAAGTTAAGATTCAGTGTGTGTTTGGTTCTGCTTTTCCCCCACATCAGACGTGCGTCTAGGGGCCAGACGTGATTTCTCTCTTGTGACTAGAGCTGTCAAAAATGGACCCGGCCCGATGGGCTGGCCCGTTTGGCCCGACAAAAATGATGGGCTGGGTTGATAAAATAGTAGCCCAGACAAATTTTGGCCCAGCCCAACCCAGCCCGAAAATGCATTGGCCCACTTGGGCTGGCCCATCGCGGGCCGGGCCAGCCCACGGGCCGAAGATTAACACAAAGTCAAAAAAAAAGATAGGACTGTAGGAGACACTGATGGTCCACCTAATATGCATGGACACTCCAAAATGGTTGCTAAAGATGTGCTGTGTCCGTATCCATTGCTGGTACTAGTTATTGGGTATACATATGAACCAATGTTCGTAGGTACCCAATATCACTCAAGTAAAAGTCATTAGTCCGTGCAAGAGACCAAATTTTGTTGCTAAGTTATTTTATTTGCTATTAAATGAAACAATTACTACTTTACACCTGCAAATCTCGTGATTTCTTTATATGAAATAATTTATGGAGTTTTGTTGAACCTTGTAGTTAGAAGATTATGAAAATTATATTTATCTTATGATGTAGTTACTTTATTGTTTATGTTTGTATATTTCTATAAAATATATCCTACCATATCTTTAGAAATTTTGACATATCCCGTAACAGTACTCATACGTATATCCATGGAACTTAGTAACCCACAATACTCCGACACACGTTTAATTATACAGAGCAAGGCATTTCTCTTGCTCCTAGAGCACATAATATTAAATAAGAATTGTTTGATACATCTCCTATACTTTTCGTGTTATGACTTATGGTTAAACTTAAATGTATGTTTTTTTATGACGATGGAGATTTAGTATAACCATGGTACATATAGAGATTTATTATAACCAAGTCGATTTTTGGTGAATGACATGTTAAATGTTAATTCATAACTATATGAATGAAATTTTCTAGTTAAAAAATGATTTTTAAAAACAATAAAAATAATTTTTTTTAAAAAGTTATCGACCCACGGGCTGGCCCGTTTGGCCCGCAGCCCTCATAGGGCTGGGCTGGGCTAGGAAATTAGCATCCCGACTTGATTTTGCCCAGCCCAACCCAGCCCAAAAAGTGCTTAGCCCATTCGGGCCGACCCGAATGGGCTGGGCCAGCCCGTTTAGACAGCTCTACTTGTGACCCAGGTGTTTGGCTGCATGTGGGAACGTGATTTCTCCACAACAAAAGCACGTAGGAGTTGAAGCAGCACATAGTAGCTTCTGGGTTATGGAGAATCGATTTTGAATCAGAGAGAGGGGTGTGTTATCTTATTTGCCCTTCTTAGTTCAACAAAAACCTTCCTTCTAGTTGCATCTGTGCCATTTGAAGCTTAGTTTTTTTTTTAAAAAAAATCTTTGTCAATGCTTCTTTTGTGCTAACAAATCTCTCAGACCTTACAATCTCATCCTTAACAGCTCCAGCACATAACCCACAAACCCATTTTCAGAGTTGCTGGTTGAGTTTCTGGTGCCAATATAATCATCGGTTCACTGATCATTGTTGCAGACATTGCCAAAGTTTAATAAAGATTGTATTCAAAATGTTTGATAAAATATCACTTTAAGAGTAAACAATTTTTTTCGAGTGTTGACTTCTTAATATAATTCTTATTTGATAATTCTATTGTTTTCCTGTGAAGGAATAATAGAAGTTACTGCTGCATTTTCTCTCTTTTAGTTTCTTTTTCTTTTCCCTTATAATTTGCCAACTAGACAGATTATCTGGTTCATCAAGTGCAGTCCCTTAATGGAAATTATGAGAGCAAGTGTATGAATCATAAGGGACCTGCAAGGGTGTGGTCTCTTGAATGGAGAAGAAATTTGTTTATTTGGTAAAAAGATTTGCTTGATAAGTTACATGGGTTACTACAGTCTGTGTGCCTAGTTAAGGATAAAGGTCATTATGGTGAGTTTGATTGCATTTTTGCTGCACTTTCTTGGTTTCCTACTGCTGTGCTGTTTGCTGATATGTGGATGTCACTTAGTTTTCCTGGTAATTGCTGGTGATGCGTGTGGTTCAAAGTGGTGTGGGTGCTTTTTTTGTCGCCCTGGGTGTACATAATAGTTATAGAAATGTTGCAGCTGCAATTAGGCACTGTTTGGTTTGCCAAATCCGCTAGTGTTTAGCGGATAGCGTATAGCGGATGGGAAAGTAGCCCCGTTTGGTAGTCGTTTTTAAAATTAGCGTATAGCGTTTTTTCACTAGCGTATAGCGTTTTTCCCAGACGCTACTTGAAGTAGCGTTTGAGCTTATAGCGTATAGCGTTTCATTTTTTCTTCCATTTTTATCCCTACCATTTTAATTAAATACTAATCATTTAACATAGTATATAAATAAGAATTAATTTTGTTATTTAGATTTATATTTAAGATAAAAAAGTGGAAAATATATTTTTATCTATAAAAAATAAAAATTATATAAAAATCAAATCAATAAATAATTTTACTTTTATTATTCCATTTTATTTATTAAAAATAATTAAAACTAAATTAATATTAAAATTTAAAATTAATGATTGCATTTTTTAAACGATAAATAAATTTTTTTTGACGTGATAAACGATAAATAATTTAGGATAAAATAAATTATTATAAGTGATAATTATTTTAAAATAAATAATATAAATAATATATATACACATAATTTACATTAAAAAAAATGCAAACATATCCTTTTATGTCATTTTACATTTATCAGCTAGTCCAACCGCTAGTTTTATCAAACACTTCAAATCCAATCCGCTAGCTAATCCGTTATCCGCTATCAGCTAGCTTATCCACTATCCGCTATCAGCTAGCTTATCCGCTACCGCTATCCGCTAGCTTATCCGCTATCCGCTAGTTTTTGCCAAACAGAGCCTTAGGGGTCTACATGCTAAAGTGCAGGGGACATGAATTTGGATGTTTTAGACTGTAAATTAAAATAATTATCTTAATATATTTATCTTATTTGTTAATATATAATAATAATAATAATAATTAATTATTAAAATGACAGAGAAATCTAGTTGAAGCATATGTGTGTGTCTATATATATATATACACACTAAAACCCATTTTGGTAATTGTATATCCAAAAGCAATTTTGATCAAGTTAGCCAAACAACAAGAATTGATAAAACACACTTTTTCCAAAAAGGCATCCAAACATAAATCACTTTTCTTTTAACTCACTTTTAACCAAAATCAATTCTATAAAATCAATTCATTTCAAAATCACGTTTGTCAAAAGCTAATCCAAACACACACTCAATCCTATTTTCTCATCCTCGAAACATGAGAGAGAAAGAAAAATAAGACCATTATTAATTATTTTTTTTTTGTAGGTAAGTAAACATTGGAGGAATACGCATGTAAACAACCTTTATTTTTATTTTTATTTTTTGTGAATTACAAGGGGCTAGGCCCAGGAAAACAACCTTTATTTATTGTTGTTATTATCATAGTTCAATTTATATTTCTAAAATTTGGTTTTGTATTTGACCAGAGGGATTTTTGATAGTGAAATGCACTTTTCTTGTGTGTTATCTTATTTGAAGAGAAGAGATGGCAGAAAGGGAAAAAGGGATGGTCGGTCGGAGAAGGACATTAGGGTTGGCTATGGGGGAAGGTGACCTATGCATTGCAAAGATTGGATTCGTTGCTAAAAAGAGAGAAACCGGGGAAGGACGGTTACCGGCCAATGCTGTTATTATTCACGTAAATAAATTGCCATAAAGCCTAATGTGTGTGGGGTTGCTTGCAAGTAACTTTAGTAGAGAAAAAGCATCAAGCCCCCCATTCAAGTTTTTCCCACACTTTTCTATCTGGGGACTGGGAAAAAACAAGTTAAAATTTCATATTCGTTTGTGGACGGGTATGTAGCATTAGCTTCTTATTTAGTGCTTTGACAAGGTATACTTATAGGTAAATGTCATGAGAGTAACTCTCGAATTGGGATCAATAATAAGATAAAGTCATTTTTTTAAGTGACGACTCCAGAACTGTCACCCTTATTACTTTATAAGTAAACTTTGTTTGAGGACATACTTCTATTTTAACTGCGATCAATCATGTTTACTATATTAATTAACTTCTTATTTAAAGGTTGAAACTGGTTGTACTTTAAAAAAAAAAAATGAGACATCAATTGGTCATCAAACGAAATTGCTTCAGAGTTAAAAATATTTCTTTTTTAAAGTTTGCTTAATTTACAGTTGTTTTGTTTTTAGTAGTAAATTTTAAATATTTCGACAAATTTTGTTTGGAAATATAACATACGCAAAAGTGAACTTTTTTTCCCTATTTTTTTATTTCTTAATTTGAATTGGTTATTTATTGAAATTATTTTCTAAAATGCTATGATATAGATTGATTTTCTCATTTGTTTTATGAACACTATATATCATGTCGATCTCTACTGGGACATTAATTTGAAAGATAGAAAACTTATTTAAGTTTATAAGAACAACTTATGAAAATATTTTTAGCGTGTTTTAATAAATCTATTAGAGAAACTTATGAAAATAAACTCTTTTAATATTATTTCATAAAAGTTTATTGAATGAGCTTAATTTAACATTTAACCAAACACGCCTTATATATATCTCGCTTTGTCTCCTATGTCTATATGTTTCCAACTTCGGAGGTTGTATAGATTGCATGTATTTAAAGTTTTAAACCAGGAGAGTGTACTTATTTTGCTTTTTCTTTTACATACAAGTAGCTCCCAACTGGGACGGTACAAGCAATACCTAGATCAAAGGAGTCATTTATGGGAAAAGAACAAAAGATTGCACGAGGCTTAATCTCCTAAACTTGAAATCTTAAACCCTAAAATTATGACGGAAGGACTAATCACTAATGTCGTGGGATTTCTCTGTAAAAGACAATACATAACATCTTCAAAGGGGGATTAGAGTTTAGACATTGCATATTGATAATGTTTTGGACTGGGACATGTTCTATGAATTAGGATTCTATAAAGGAAAAAAATTGTCAACATAATTCCTTAAGTGTAGAGTTGTTATAATTAATAATGTAATTCTCCATAAACTTATCTTCCCCTAAACTAACAAAAGTGATAATGTGTCACTAATAATAATAAAGTTGAAATGACGTGGCTACTGGCTACGATGTGATGATATATGTGTATTCATCAACACTTAGGCTTTGTTTGTGAGTCTTATTTAAGAGGAGATGTAAGGGAAAGTGAATGTTTATAAGGACCTCTCCCATGTTTGTGAGTATGAAAAATTGGAGGGGAAGTTTTTGAGGATTTTAGAAAACCCCCAAAACCCCTCCTCACCTCAATTTTTTGGTTTACCCCAATTTGAGGTTTTTTGGGGGTTTACCCCAATTTTTAGAGGAAAAGGATTTTTTTTTTTTTTGCTTTAGGTATTAATTTTTTTTTTAACGGTGTATTAATATTATTTAAAAAATATACTTATGTTAATTTTCTAAAATAAAGGTAAAATTGTAAAAGTATATTATAAACCTTCCATTTACTTCCCCTCATACAATATGCACTCACGAACAAGGGGAGGGATAACACTCTCCTTCCCCTCCTCTCCCTCCCCTTTCCTTCCCCTTTAATCCCCCCAAAAAAAACCTCACAAATAAAGCCTTAGGGTCTGTTTGTGAGTTTGAGAGGGGAGGGGAGGGGAAGGAAAAGCTTTGGAAAAACGAAGGGGGGGAAAGGGATGGGAGAAGGGAAGATAACCCTCCAAAATCCTCCTCTGGTTCAATTGTTTAGTTCCCCCAAATTGAAGGTTTTTGGAGGTTTTTGATTTTGGTTAAAAAATAAGCATATGCAAGATGTGGGGGAGTATCCTCCCTTCCCCAATCTCTTTCCCCATTGCTTTCTTTCAAAGCATTCCCCTCCCTTCCCCTCCAAAACTCACAAACAAGCCCTTAGAGAATCTCCAATGCAAGAACCTCATTTTGGTTCTTAACTCCTCCTATATGAACCCAAATATGTCACATTCACATATATAGAATTTAAGGAATACCTACCATTTTTTGCTCCAATACAAGAACCATATATTGATTATTGGTTTACTTTTTGTAGGTCCCACAATGAACCCTGCATTTTTATACTTTATTTTTTTTTATTTCAAATTAATTATTAATCTATATATGTTTTAAATTAAAATAAATAAATAATGTATACCAGATTGTATAATAATGCACACCAGATTGTATGGACTTATTTCTAAACGTAATTCACAATTTTTTTCAAGAGTTAATTGGTCTTGTTTCCAAACTGTAAAATGTACCTTAAAAAATCAATAGAGATGTCACAATTAGTACAAAACACTATATTAATTAATGATTCTAGACCTAAGAAATCAAACTAACAAACAAATTACGAGACCATACATATATATTAGAGACCAAATTTAGTTTTATTATAATATTGCTCTATTTCCTTAAACTCAATTAAAATTTTTATTTTTATTTTTTTGAGAGAGAGAGAGAGCTAGAACATGATATTTGGCTTGAAACTTGCATTAGCATGGGCTTGGATCAATAAAGTTAGATGTTAGAAACATAAAAATAATTGAGGTTTACAGAACTGACTGTAACACTTCCATAATTCTCATTTGTCAACCATACGGATGCATATATTTAAATAAAAGGACTCATCTACTGCGACATATTGACAAAATATGCTGTAAAGGTGAACTCTGATATATTTAACACCGTGGATATAACTTTGTCTATTTCTTTTGTTGCAGATATATAAATATATAAATATAAATTGTTTCCTATGTACGGATGACAATGGGTAGGGGTCTGCGTAGAGTATTATAGTACCCGTCCTCATACCCGTATTTAAAAAATTTACCCGTACCCATCTGGGTAGCAACTTTAGTATCATTAACCGTACTCTCTGGATACTTAAATACTCATACTTGCACCCGTTACTTGTACTTTATCTATGAAAAAACAATAAATAACAAAAGAAATGTTATAATAAAAAAAACGATTCAAAAGTCTTTTAAAACTATTCATAAAACATTATAAATCAAAATATTTAAATAAATAAAAACATTAAAAAAGGAATTATAGATGCAGCTAGGTTTAGAAAGTTAAGAATATTTAGATTAATTTGGTTTTAAAACTTGTATATATATTAGTAATGTAAATAAATAATTATATATATACATATACATATGTGCGGGTGCGGTATCCCAAAATAGGACCCGTATTCATACCCGTTCAAATTTGCTGGTAATTACTCATATCCGGAACTTTACCCATTGTATGGGTAATTACTCTACCCATCATGGGTAATGGGTAGGGTACAAATTGCCATCCTTATTCCTATGATAGGTATTGGTAGTTTGGTAATGCATGCACCGGCCAACTTTGTTTCTAGTTTCTTTTGAGTTTTATTTAAATTACATTCATTTTTTATTGACTAAAAAATTAACACACATTAACTAATTTTATGAAATTTTTAAGGGATTCAATTGATTCATTCTTTATAATAATTATTATCGGGAAAAATCCAAGTCCCACATTGACTAGAGATAGCATCGATCTAATAAGAACTTATAAGTATTGAGCAGTCATCATCTCATGAGCTAGCTTTTGGGATTGAGTGAGGCTCGAAATCTAATAATTATCTTAAGGTCAAATGAATGATGAATGATAGTTTATGATTAATTATTAGTATTAATAGTATAAAAATCTTTTCACTATTAATATATCAAAATTAAACTATTCTTTTAAGTTAATATATAGGAAACGAAAAACGAAATAAGATAAAAATAAACCTGTAATATAAAGATCACAATCAATGTCAATTCATTACCTATGAAAAAAATAATATATTCTTTATCGTTAAGTGTAGATGGGATATCCATCAACAACAAAAAAAAGTGTAGATGGGATAAATCTCACAAAGGTTTGGGTGAATTTTTAGATGCACCTACGAGAATAAAAGAAGGTTGTGTATAGTTATAAAATAACGTCAAATAAGTTGATTTTTTTTTTTTTTTTGGTACAATCAAATAAGTTGATTTTATTACGTAAGGTTATAAAAAAAAAAATTCGGGTGTACGTAAAGTTATCATTTAAATTGGAAAGAGATGCATTATTTGTTTTATTTCCATTGGTTATCTGTAAAGTAAGATAAAAGGCACCGGCCCACCGCCAAGCGCAGTCATCGCAGCCATTGCACAATTGTTGGGTTCTTCTTTCTTCTTCCAAACAATGATGTGTTGGAGGAAATTTAAATACACAGTATCTTATATTGTAATGCAAGATTGACCAAAGTATTGGGTCATACCAACGTGCTACTCTTAAAGTTGCACGTATTATTTTGTCATTTTAAAGTGATTTATAAGGCTTAATTTTGATAAGAGCTGAATGTTGGCAACACTGTAATCCTGTTAAAAGAGACTTTTAAGCATCAGCACTTTTGTTTAGAGTACTAGACGAATTTGTAAAACAAGTAAAATAACTATGTAATGGTTAACTTTAAAAAAACGGTTAATTTGAAAAAAAAAAAAAAAAAAAAACTAAGATTTAAACAAAAATCATGCATGCCATGTCGATTTGGTTAATTAATCATGGCTAAATTAGGTTTTTTTCTTTTTTTCCTTTAGGTTATTTTAGGATTCATTTTGGTCCCTTAACTTCATTTTGTTCTCTTATAGATGAAACATTGTATAATGTGGTCCCTTAAGTCACTTTCGTTTGTGACAACGTTAACAACATCCCACATGACCATTAACAATAGGTGATGTGGTCCTTTTATGTTTTATCATTTTAGTCACTCAAAGTTTTGAGTAGATTCATTTTAGTTTCTCAACATTTTTATTAGATTCATTTTGGTCCCTCAACGAAGGACGTTGTTAATGTCGTCACAGATAGGAGTGACGAAAGGGACCAAATTGTGTTACATTTCATACCTAAGGGACTAAAATGGATCTTTTTAAAATTGAGGGACCAAAATAAACCTAAAAAATATCTTAAGGGACCATAAAACTAATTTAGCCATTAATCATTACCTTTATGTATACCTAATATATATTTACCTTAGATGAATGTTACGCGAGATGAAACAAATTAGCCCGTACAAATTATACGATAAAACAATGACTGATTTTCTTCTTCTTTTTTTTTGACGGGAAAATGAAATTTATTAATCAACACCCGAGGAATCAAGTCCTCTTACATCATTGTTTAATACCATATACAACATAGGCCAAGGCTCATCTACAATACTTAGGGAATAAGCACTCGAACAGTCTTTATTAGCAATTAAGTCAGCACATAAATTAGCTGATCTAAGAATATCGACTAAACTCTATATTCCAATTCCTACTTCGAATAAGAAGTTGTATATCTTTCAACAAAGAATTGAGAGCAGGATTGGCAAAGAATCCCTTTTGAATTATCTCCACCACTGTTCTAGAATCGGATTCCACAATAACCTTTGGCAAATTCATTTCCTGAGCAAGCTGCAAACCGGAGAAAATACCCCACATCTCTACCCAAACTATGTTGCTGGAGGTTACCTTACTATAAAAACCTCTCTGGAAAACCCCAGAGTCATTTCTTATTAATCCTTCACAAGGCCGAACACTTACCCCTAATGCAATGAGAACCATCAACATTAAGTTTGAACACACCTTGTTGAGGCTTTGACCAAGAACTAGGTGAATTCCTGACCCTTTTTCTTCTATTAGCATATACTTAAAAATTAAATAATAAAGTAAACAAAAAACTAAACAACATTGGTTTTAAGGTGGTGTGTTTGGTAAGAACACTATTTTCCTTTTTTCTGAGACACTAAACTGTTGTGAATGAATTAATAATTTGACTAAATTTAATGTGATTTGAATTATCTCCACCACTGTTCTAGAATCGAATTCCACAATAACTTTTGGCAAATTCATTTCCTGAGTAAGCTGCAAACCGGAGAAAATACCCCACATCTCTGCCCAAACTATGTTGCTGGAAGGTTACCTTACTGTAAAAACCTCTCTGGAAAACCCCAGAGTCATTTCTCATTAATCCTCCACAAGGCCGAACACTTACCCCTAATGCTATGAGAATCATCAACATTAAGTTTGAGCACACCTTGTTGAGGCTTTGACCAAGAACTAGGTGAATTCCTGACCGTTTTTCTTCTATTAGCATATACTTAAAATTTAAATAATAAAGAAGACAAAAAACTAAACAACATTGATTAGCAAAGTGAAAACATGAGACTTATAGCAAAGGTTTGGAATCATTGAGAGCAGGGTACAAAAGAAAACGAAGAGAATAAAAATGAGTGGCAATTGACAATTGGGGGTTAATGTTCATAGTGTTGTAAAAATGAGGTCGAGCAACGCAGCAAATCACGAACCTTTGTAGATGAACAATAACACAAAAACCTGAGACGTGTGGAATCACACTGTCCTCAAGGATTTATTCGCCTAGGACGAAAATCCCCCCGGATTTAACAAGTTCTTCCCGGTTGAAGCCGAGGTGCTAGAGCAGCAGGAGAAGAAGAAAGTGTTTAACCCAGAAAAGAGAAGAAAAAACCAAGTGATCACCCTCAAATATTTTCCATTACTTGTCAGATACTGCCACCCGAAAAACAAAGCCTTTTATTTTCTTATCTACAATCCCGTTACAGTTTTGCAACGTAAAAAGCAATCAATAAATTGAATCCAATTTATTATAAACCTTTAATATCAAAAAATCAAACTACCGCACGTCCGGCTTGCTTGCTGCACGTGTTTATTTGTGTTTCCAAAAACCAATTCTGAAAGGTTTAAAACTCTTGCACGTTTCCTTTCTATCAAATAGCATGTTGATCACATTTCCATAACATATAATTTCATTAAATACAAATTAATGATAGCACATATACAGTTTTGATTCCTTTCAAAAATATGCACGTTAACTCATTTAAACTCAAAATATTGTAATTAAATGAAATAAAGAGATATAAGGAAATGTTAAATGACTTTAAAAAAATTAAAACCTTTAATTTATTGTTGCAGAATTCTGAATTAATTTTTGAAATAAGTTAAATATACAACAATCCCCACATATTTCAAAAATTAAGAAAAACAAATTTTTGAAATAAATCTTTCCTGAGTTAACACAATGGGTGTAAGTGCATCGAATTTGGTGTCTTTTGGACTATGAACCAAACCTAGACTGATAAGACTTATCATACAAGTGAGTTGGTGAAGGTAAACTTCTATGAACCAAAACACTTTGGTGTATGATAGAGGTCTACCAATCACACCACACCCCCAAAGTTCTCGCTGTTGACGTTGTTTTGCGATAATAGGCCATGTGCGTGCCTGGTAATTCATGAGTGCTCTAGATATTATGCCACAATCTCATATAAGCGGCCCCACTTGACACTGATATAGGTGATTTCATCAAGTATATGCCGCACTTCATACACCATCCATACGGGATATGAAATTCATTAAAAGCTTTCAGCTTATCCCTCAATAAAAATGTAGTATAGCACTTCTTACACCTTAGGAAGGGACAATTTTTTTGTGCTAGCAGAGCTAACAAGTGACTTATTTTTACCCATATGAACCTTCTTCATGGGATCTCCAATCACAAAGGTTGGGTTACCATCACTGTTAATTTCACATTGGCTTAAGTCACATTCCCTCGATGTTTCATATATTAATTTCCTCCCAAGAGGCTTTGTCAGAGGATTGGCCAAATTCACTTCTGACTTCACATAATCAATGGATATTGTTCATCTTCTAGCAGCTGCATTACCACATTATGCCTCAATTGTATATGTCTATTGTTACTATTGAAAGTTTTATTTTTTACAATAGTTATTGCTGATTGGCAATCACAATGCATTGACACTGATGGTGTGGGTTTTATTCCTAAAGGAATATTTGCTAAGAATTTTTTCAACCACTCAGCCTCACTACCAGCCAATTCCAGAGCTATAAACTCTGACTCCATAGTGGATCTAGCTATTATTGTTTGTTTGACTGATCTCCGAGCAACCGCACCACCACCAAGTGTAAATACATAACCACTAGTGGATTTTGTCTCATCTGAATCTGAGATCCAGTTAGCATCACTGTATCCCTCTAATACAGCGGGAAATCCACTATACATAATACCATAATTCATGGTACCTCTCAAATATTTCATGAGTCTTGCAATTGCAGTCCAGTGATCCTGGTTAGGACTTTGAGTATATCTACTCAATCTACCCACAGCATAAGCTATGTCAGGTCGAGAAAAATTCATTAAATACAACAAGCTCCCAATAATTTGGGCATACTCAGATTGAGCCATAGGATCACCTCTATTTTTCTTTAATTGAGAGTTAGAATCATAAGGAGTATGCACTGGCTTTGAGTCAAAATGACCAAACTTCCTAAGAAGTTTCTCAACGTAATGTTCTTGGGATAACATTATACTATCACCCTTCCTTATGATTTTCACACCCAATATTACACTTGCCTCACCCATGTCTTTCATATCAAATTTATAAGCAAGAAAAGATTTTGTGTTAATCACCAAATCATAACAAGTACAAAAAATAAGCATATCATCCACATATAAACAAATAATTACACATTCACCATTCATCAATTTAGTATACACACATTTATCAACTTCAATAGAAGAAAAACCATCATCAATCAAAGTTTGATTAAATTTTTCATGCCATTGTTTTGGTGCTTGCTTTAAACCATATAATGATTTTAGGAGTTTATACACTTTGTTTTCTTGACCAGGAATTACACACCCTTCAGGTTGTGTCATATAAATTTCTTCTTCCAAATCACCATTCAAAAACGCAGTTTTTACATCCATTTGGTGAATAACAAGTTTGTGAATAGAAGCCAAAGCTATTAACACTCGAATTGAAGCAATTCTAGTTACAGGAGCAAAAGTATCAAAATAATCAATATTTTGTTTTTGAGTAAAACCTTTTGCTACCAGTCTGGCTTTATATTTTTCAATTGACCCATCCGGATTATATTTTCTTTTGAAAATCCATTTACAACCAATAGGTTTTGCTCCGGGAGCTAAATCAACTAAAATCCAAGTATTACATTTTGAAATAGAATCAATTTCACTTTTAATAGCTTCTTTCCAAAAACAAGCATCAGGAGAAGAAATAGCTTCAGAAAATGTCATAGGATCATTTTCAATAAGATAAGTATAAAAATCATTTCCAAAAGATTTTTCTTTTCTTTGTCTTTGACTTCTCCTCAAATCCTCTTGTAAATTTTCATTACTAATTTCTAAAGGTTCTTTAGAAATATTTTCAGAACTCATATTTTCAGGTTCCAAAATTCCAGATTTCAAAGGAAGTATACTTTCAAAAAATTCAGCATTTTTAGTCTCCACAATTGTATTATGATCAAGCACATCACTTTTCAAAACAAGGAACCTATAAGCAGCACTATGATCAGCATAACCAATAAACATACAATCAGAAGTTTTTTATCCTATTTTTCTTTTCTTTGGTTCAGGTAACATAACTTTAGCTAAACACCCCCAAACTTTTAAATATTTTAAATTAGGTTTATAACCTTTCCATAATTCATAGGGTGTTACACCAATTTTCTTACGAGGAATTCTATTTTGCAAAAAACATAGTTAAAATGGCTTCGCCCTAAAGATTGTTAGGTGCGGAGGAACTAATTAGCATGGCATTCATCATTTCCTTTAAGGTTCTATTTTTTCTTTCAGCTACTCCATTAGATTTGGGTGAATAAGGAGGAGTCACTTCATGTATAATACCTTCTTTTTCACAAAAATCATTAAACAAAATATATTCACCACCCCTATCGGATCTAACCCTTTTAATTTTCCTATTTCATTGATTTTCTACTTCCGCTTTATATAAAAGAAACATATCAAAGGCTTCATCTTTATTTCTAATTAAATAAACCTTAGTGTATCTAGAAAAATCATCGATAAAAGTTATATAATATCTTTTACCTCCTCTAGTCATTGTTTGTTTTAAATCTCCTAGGTCGGTATGAATTAAGCCTAGTAACTCGGTTTCACGTTCTATAGAGTGACATGATTTTTTAGTTATTTTAGATTCAACACAAACATCACATTTATTAATTTGTTCATCACTTATTCCAGAAATCATACCAAGATATTGCAATTTCTTAACATAAGAAAAATTAATATGTCCTAATCTAGCATGCCACATATCGTAAGAATCAATCAAGTAAGCAGACGAAGATGCATTCTTATTATTCATAATTTCCGAAACATTGAGAACAAAGAGTCCCTGATCACAATAGCCTTTTCCAACAAAAATGTTGTTCTTTGTCATTACAATCTTATCATATTCGAATGACACTTTAACCCCAACTTTTCCCAAAAGTGCTACCGAAATTAAATTTGCCCTAATACTAGGCACATGGAGCGCTTCACTTAGAGCCAAGGTCTTGCCAGATATGAGCTTTAGAAGAACTTTTCCCTTTCCCAAAACTGCAGCAGTTCGGGAATCTCCAAGATAAACATGTTCTTCTCCATCCCTTACAAAAGTGTAGGAGGTAAAAGCATCTTTGTTTGCACAAATATGCCTGGCAGCTCCAGAGTCTACCACCCATTGCTTCACATTGGCCACCAGTCAGGCCTGAGAAATGACCGCCGCAATAATGTCATCTCCTTCAGCCAAATTTGCCTTTGGCTTAGGAGGACTGTCATTCCTCTTCCTAAATCTGCAATGATTTGCATGATGACCTGGCTTTCCACAAACATAGCAACTTCCAAATACTCCTTTTTTTCTTAAAGGTGGGGTTAGAAGCAACTTTAGGCACATAAGAATTATGATCAGGTTTTTTATTTTCGTACCTCTTCTTGTTTTGCACAAGATTTGCTCTTGAAGCTAGTGCTTTTGCTCTTGCTTCTTTGATTTCCTTCCTATTGGTATCTTCGATAATTATGTGTGTAATCAAATCAGCAAGTGATAACTGCTTATGCTTGTGTTTGAGTTGCTGCTTGTAGTCCTTCCATGATTTTGGTAGCTTCTCAATCAATAAACCTGCAACAAACTCATCTTGCAGTGTGATGTTTTCAGCCTTGAGGTCTTCTAATAATTTATGGTACTCATTGATTTGTGATTTGATGTCCTTCTCGTCTTTCATCTCCCATTTATAATAATTTCCTATAACAAACTTCTGTTTCCCAGCGTCTTCAACAGTGTGCTTTAAGTTCATGGAATCCCAAATCTCCTTGGCTTCCTTATAAGAACAATAGACATCGAACAGATCATTAGTTAACGTACTAATAATTGTATGTCTACATACCTTGTTAGCATAGGTCCAAGTTTCAATTTGTTTGGGGTCAGCAGTTGGTGGAGGTTTGGGGTCTGTCGGTGCTGTAGCAACACCGTGCATATCAAGGATGGAGTGGATACGCTCTTGCCATCTTTTATAGTTTTGGCCTCCAAACATCTCAATTTTCGAGATGTCAGGAAAGGGCTTTGCATAGGCGACCGGCGGAGGGACAGTAACTGGAATGACATGAGACACACCATTGGTATGAGAAAAAACATTGTTTGCAGCGTCGTCAGCCATTGAATAAATCCTTGAGATTGTTGTAAAAATGAGGTCGAGCAACGCAGCAAATCACGAACCTTTGTAGATGAACGGTAACACAAAAACCTGAGACGTGTGGAATCACATTGTCCTCAAGGATTTATTCGCCTAGGACGAAAATCCCCCCGGATTTAACAGGTTCTTCCCGGTTGAAGCCGAGGTGCCAGAACAGCAGGAGAAGAAGAAAGTGTTTAACCCAGAAAAGAGAAGAAAAAAAAACGAAGTGATCACCCTCAAATATTTTCCATTACTTGTCAAATACTGCCACCCGAAAAACAAAGCCTTATATTTTCTTATCTACAATCCCGTTACAGTTTTGCAACGTAAAAAGCAATCAATAAATTGAATCCAATTTATTATAAACTTTTAATATCAAAAAATCAAACCACCGAACGTTAGGCTTGCTTGCTGCACGTGTTTATTTGTGTTTCCAAAAACCAATTCTGAAAGGTTTAAAACTCTTGTACGTTTCCTTTCTATCAAATAGCATGTTGATCACATTTTCATTACATACAATTTCATTAAGTACAAATTAATGATAGGACATATACAGTTTTGATTCCTTTCAAAAATATGCACGTCAACTCATTTAAACTCAAAATATTGTAATTAAATGAAATAAAGAGATATAAGGAAATGTTAAACGACTTTAAAAAAATTAAAACCTTTAATTTATTGTTGTAGAATTATAAATTAATTTTTGAAATAAGTTAAATATACAACACATAGTACAATAAAGCAGACGGATTTATTTATATATCTCTCTTGCACAAGATTATCTTGACTGTATCTTGTTTTGCAGTTCAAAAAACCAGAAAGGAGTCAATTTTGGCATTATTTGGGGTGGTGTTTTTTTCTTACCCTAGCATGCATTATTGGAACCCTGTTGCATTTGCCTGTGACCAAAAATAAACTTTTTTCCTCTCCCACTTCATGTATATTATAACCACACCAATCACTATCTTCTTTAGATCCTCCAAGTATAGGGCTTCTTTTTTAGGCCCTCCAAGTATAGGGCATGTGCAATTGTTTTTTTTTTTTTTTTTTGTATAAGCAAATAAGTGTATTGAGAGAGTATAAGGGGTACTCAACTCATATACAAGAAAATCAAAGGAAATGATCAATGTAATTAGAATACTTGATGAGATAACATCAGTATGCGTATTCCACTAGCCTACCAAGCCTAGCTCAGCTTGCTCATATCTCATGTCCTTCCTCCTCAATGTATCAGCATATATTGATTAAGTGGACAAAGTGAATTAAGCATGTGAATTTGAATTCCATACGAAATACATATACGTGGAAAAAAAATGTTTAAGAAATCCCGGTTTAAAACTTAATTATTTCCCAGGAAGCTAATTTTTCACCCAATTGAATGAATTGATATAGAGATAATCTAGAAAATAATACTTTAGAGTAATGCCAATATCCCTAGGAAGGATTGAATTAGGGACAACTAGAATATATTAATTATATTATATTATATTATTGATTTAGGGATAATTTAGCGTATAAATGCCAGTATCCCTACTCGAGAACACAATTTCCACCACAAGGATTTCCTACATCAAGATAGCAGTCATACAAACACACACAATAACCCTTGCCATGTCCATCAATGGAGGGTTTACAAAGCCCACTACTATCCCGACCATGAATGGCTTGGCACCTGGGCCTACACCCAGACAGGTTAACATCGCAAGCCCCAAAAATTTCCTGGCACTTCAACTTGTCACCTACCACCAGAGCCATTAAAGCACCTACCACAACCATTAAACAAGTTAGAATTTATAGTTAGCTGGTTCTATGAATCTATGTATGTATATTCAAGAACAATTTTAATACCCATATAAGCACTACCATTAAACAATTTCGTATATAAGTCAGCGGGTGTTTAGTTCTACGTTGGAAACCTTCAGGATTGATTCTGCCCATTATCAATATATGAGGTGAGAGTGGGAGGGTTATATTTCAGTCATTGGATTAAATTTAATGGCACAGATTACACTCCCTAATTAAGAAAGTCACGTGCCTCTCCTACTTCTAGTTTTCTGCCAAAATTCATTCACGTTTACTTCCCCTTTCTTTCTTCTCCCAACGTTTGCCCCTTTCTTCTCCCATTCTCGTTCTCTGTCATAGCAGCAGGCAAATGAAGATGGTCCCTCAAGGACGACAAATACTCTTCTCCTCTCCATCGCCATCTTTGTGTCTTCCCCCAACATCGCCTATTCACCTGTTCGCACGCATCATCCCATCGCCAAGCACGACTAAGCTAAACTTGATGCTTATTGCTGCTGATTTTTGTTGAGTTTCAGAGATAAATAAGGGAAGGTGTTTGATGAAATGCTCCAAAGGATATACCAAGTGCATGCCTTACACCTTCAAGCTATTTGATGAAACGCTCCAAAGGGATATTGCATGACTCTCTTCTCATTTGCAGATATATGGCACCTCTCCAAGGATGCTATGGGCACAATAGTTTTGCACTGATGCTGGAAGATATGAACCTGATGTTGAAAAGAAGATTATGTAATACAAGACATTTTTTGTTTGGAATGATTATGTAATTTTGGATCTGTTTATGATGTGGAAAGAACATGTATTTTGGCCTTTATTTCTGGAGTTTCGGGATGTAATTGGCAATAGCAATGACTGGGTTCTTACATTTGCAATAGCAATGACTATGTATTCAATTACTCTATATTTTGGTTCTGTTGGTATTTTGGAATGAATATAGTCTTATTTATGCCATATTGTTGCTTTGCTTTGCTTTACATTGTTGTTGGTATTTTACTGCACTTATACCATAACATTATGGTACCATAACTGATACAATTTCAGAACCTAAATCATACCATAACTCATATTAGCAAATTAAATTCACTCCCATTTCTTTATTAGTGCATTTTGTTAATTAGTCTCATTTGTCCATCAAAGTTGCGTTAACATTTGAATGATGCTCCTCTTGCACTTTTTTTTGCTGCTTCATTATGTTATTTGGTCCCATCAAATTAAATTCAATCCCATTTCGTTTTTGCTACTCCATCAAAGTCTCATGCCAATGTGCTCAGTTTTTGTGTTGCTGGTCTCTATTCTATTATTTTATTTTATTTTTTTATAAATAAAGAGGTATAGTTCAACATAGAGATAATAGTTAAATAGAATAACACTTCCTTTGAGCGAACCATGAAATTAACCTGTGCACTAAACATCCCAAAGACTAGTGGCAATTCCTGTAGATTCCTTGGAGAATGGTATGCACGGTTTAGGAACCTCTGACCCGATTGTTGAAACCATATAAGTGCACGAACCACACACAAAACAGTACAGTACGGGGCTTTTAAGCAAGTTCAGTAGCAATGCTAAACTTGCACTAAAATCACAAGACTTGGGGGGCTTACTTGTCGTGCTCCACTTTCATTGAGAAACTGTTGTTCATCTCCATACTTAATCACCTGTAGTGGCACATTTCCATAGCATTTCTCATGGCAAAGAAGAATAGCAGAAAAGCAGAACCAGAACATGGAGGGAGAATTAATTGCCCGGCAGTGCATAAGAGTGTTGTGGTTAAAATGTGTCACTGAATTGAAAACGACACTCAATTTGATTTAGTCATTTCCAGCACCCCATTCTTGTCTAGGCCCAAACATGTCTGCAGCCAATCGAAAAAATATCATCCATAGTCTCCAACACCAGAAATAGATTTGCTCCCTTTTTCCTCTATATTTCAGATAACAATCCAGTAGCTAGTGGCAGTGATGAATGTGATTTCACCTCATATTTCCTTGTCATTTTGCATGCATTTTCATATAGTTTAGGCATTTTTAATTTGATTTTTTGTTAGTTTTTACCTTGGAACGGGTAAGGTGGTTTTTGTGGTGTTTGTGTACAGGAATTGATGATTGAATTGCTCAAGACCAGTTGTGTTGGAGTTTGCATGAAGACTTGCTTGAAAAACAAGAAAAATGAGCCAAACAGAACCCATCACGGCCTGGGGGTGACAAGAATCACGACCATGATCGCGTAGGGCTGAAGAAAATGAAGATTGTAAAAGTCAGAACCTGTCACGGCCAGCCGTGATGGCCATCACGGTCGTGACTGGCAAACCAGCTCAAGCTCTTCAAGTCAGAATTGGTCACGGCCTGGTCGTGACAGGCATCACGGCCGTGACGCGCAAAATCTGGAAAAAGATTTACTGATTTGATCTGATTTTGTAATGGCTTCAAATACAACTTAACCTACACTATAAATAGGGTAATTAGGCTCGAAAATAGGATCTTTTGGCTGCTAACAGTTGGCAAAAACTAGGATTTCTCTTCTTCTCCAATTTCTTCTCTTCTCTTAGGATTTTTATGCTTTTGTTAATCAAGTTTCCTATGAACATGGCAATGCTTAAGTAGTCGCTTTATTTCTAGGAATTAGGGCTATGCCCAAGACTCATTTTATGTGATGAATTGACGTTTTTCCTTTCTTGTTAATTTCGAATTGCTTTCGATTTAATTCCTATTCCTATTGCTTGAATTACTTGTAAATTCTGTGGCCACTTATTTGCATGTCGTAGATACTCTAAGGACGAAACTTAGCGGTGAACTTAGGTATCGGATCTATAGAAATTAAACTTATGACTTAAATCACGAGAGTTAGAAGCGGTCCTTCGAGGGTTCATTGAATTGTCACAAATCTCAATGAGTTCAATTTAAATACAATTACCATGAGAGTAGGGGTTGGTTTAATTGTACATGGTTCTTGTATCTCAAGAGGGAACGTTAACTTTATTAGGATAAATTCACCTTCAAAGCAATTTTGATAATTAACAAGAGGGGTAGTCAATTTAGTAGCATAAGCAGTTTTGTTGGTAACCCAATTCCTGGAAATCTCTTTTAATTTGAAAAATTCCAGATTTGATTTGCTTTGCGGTTCTATTTGATTGCTTTTTAAATATTTGATTTGTTAGTTAATTCTTATTTCAAAAACAGATCTTTTTCTTGTTTAGTTCAATTAATTTAATAATTAATTGTTGTTTCAGATCACGGTCTCTGTGGGTTCGATCTTTTTATTACTTGACGACGAAGCCGTTCACTTGGGGATTCATGCTATCAAGTTTTTGGCATCGTTGCCGGGGACTGTGCTTTCTTGAATACCAATTTAATTTTAAAATTGATTTTTCTAAACATTTTTTTTTCTTTTTTTGGTGTATCTATCTCTCTCTTTGCAGGTGATTTTTTCTCTTTTATACGAAGATCCCAAAGTCTTGGATCTCTTATTGAAGTTGATCCCGAGATCGAAAGGACTTTTCATAGATGTAGAAGACTACAAAGACAAAGAGCGAGAGAAAAGTTGATCCCCATTCCACTCATGGCCAATCAACCGGATACCAAACCACTTAAGGACTACGCAGCCCCAAATACTAGGGGTTTGCGAACTGGGATTGCTAGGCCAGAATTTGAGGCGGAGAACTACACTATACCGCCCCAGTTAATTGGCATGATTAGGCAACATCAGTGTGGAGGATTACCCTCGGAAGACCCGACTGATCATGTGGAGACATTATTGGAATTCACTGATGCAATAAGAATTCCAGGTGCACCGGTTGATACTATCTGCTTGAGGTTATTCCCCTCCTCTTTGACTGGAAGGGCAAGAGCTTGGTTGAAGTCAGTGCCTGCTAATACCTTATCAACATGGGACCAACTGGAGCAGGCATTCTTGGAAAAATTCTTTCCACCATCCAAGACTGCTTACCTGCGAACTCAGATCACCGGCTTCTTCCAAAAGGATGGAGAATGCTTATCCGAAGCTTGGGATCGTTACAAAGGATTACTAGAATCTTGCCCACATCATGGGCTCGAGAAGTGGCTATTAGTGCATACCTTCTACAATGAATTGAATTATTCTTCGAAGGTGTCACTTGACTCCGCAGCTGGTGGAGCATTGATGAATAGACCATTAACTGAAGCATTCAATATAATTGAAAGCGTTGCCACCAACTATCATCAATGGGGTTCAGAAAGAGGTAATAACCCGAAAAAGCTTTCGGGAGGTAAGTTTGATGTATATAGTTCAGATTTGATTATGTCTAAATTTGACTCATTGAGTAAGCGCTTTGATAAACTTGAAAAAGCTAATGTGAGTTCAATAGGTGCTACTAATGTTGCTTGTGAGATTTGTGGAGTGCAGGCACATGACTTCGTGGAATGTCCACATGGAAGTGCTCCTGGGTCGGGCGCTTCGGGGGAACAAGTGAATTCATGTCACAACTTTTATGACACGAACCCGAAGTTACCAAACTATGTTCCCCCGAATTCTTACAACCAAGGAAGGAAGAATAGCCATTATCTCTCCTACGGAAACTACAACAACACGTTGAACCACGAATTCCAAGAAGGCCAAGGTAATGGGAAACCCGCATCGAGGTATCCTCAGGTACAAAAGTCTAAACTTGTGTCTCTTATGGAAAATTTTGTCGTTACTCAAACAAAGCAAAATGAAGAGTTTAGGCAACAAGGTAAGTCAGTCAATGAGGCAATCAAAGAGTTAACATCTAAGGTAGATAACTTAGCTATCCATAATAAGATGTTAGAAACTCAGATTTCCCAACAAGCGGGCAATTCAAATAGGCAACCGAGCAAATTTCCCGGACAACCTGAAATGAATCCAAGTAATGAACACCATAAAGCTGTGAGTTTGAGGAGTGGTAAGCAACTTGAGAATTCCAAGGCTAAAGGGGAGAGTGATTTAAAAAGTGTAGATAAGGAAGAGGAACCTACTAAGATACAACCCTTAGATGAGGAATAACCTACTGAAAAAGTGTCTAAGTATGTCCCTCCACCACCTTACCAACCCCCAGTACCTTTCCCTCAAAGGTTGGCTAAGGCCAAGTTAGATAAGCAATTTGGGAAATTTCTAGAGGTCCTTAAGAAATTATACATTAATGTACCTTTCACTGAGGTATTGCAACAAATGCCTACATATGTTAAATTTCTTAAGGATATCTTGTCAAATAAGAGAAAGGTAGAGGATTATGAAACAGTAGCTTTAACTGAAGAGTGCAATCCTTTGATTCAAAATAAATTGCCTCCTAAACTTAAAGATCCAGGTAGCTTCTCTATCCCTTGCTTAATTGGTAACACTAGTTTTGATAAAGCTCTTTGTGATTTGGGGGCTAGTGTTAGTCTTATGCCCCTCTTTGTTTGCAAGAAATTGGAGATGGGTGAACTAAAACCCACAACAATCTCCCTTCAATTGGCGGATCGGTCCGTCAAATTCCCAGTAGGCATCTTGGAGGATGTTCCTATCAGAGTGGGTAGGTTTTTCATTCCTGCGGATTTTGTGGTACTTGAAATGGAGGAGGATTCCCAAATCCCCATTATTCTTGGTAGGCCTTTCTTGGCTACCACAGGAGCAATTATTGATGTGAAAAATGGAAAATTGACTTTAATTGTGGGTGATGATAAAGTTGAATTTGATTTAGCTAAATCTATTAAACACCCTTCTTTTGAGGATTCTTGTTGCAAGATTGACTTAGTGCACCAAGCGGTGAAAGAAGAATCTACTCAAGCTTATTCTGGTGATCCATTGGAGTTGTGCTTGATTGGTGGAGACTTAAGTGCTCATGGAGGAGAAGTGAGGGATTATGCCCGCTTCTTGGAGGCTAGTCCAGAAACTTCTCACAAAGTAAAGAAAGAAAAACTTGATTCAAAACCAAAGAATGAAGACTTGAAAGAAGAAAAAGCTCCAAAGGTAGAACTAAAACCCCTTCCTTCCATACTGAGGTATGAATTTTTGGGTCCTGACTCTTCCTATCCGGTAATTGTGAATGCTAGCTTGAATGAGATGGAAATTGAGAAATTGCTTAGAGAGCTTAGGATGCATAGAAAGTGATAGGATATACAATTGATGACATTAAAGGCATAAATCCTTCCTTTTGCATGCATCGCATTTTAATGGAAGATGAGCATAAACCATCCATTGAGCATCAACGTAGGTTGAACCCAAACATGAAAGAGGTGGTTAAGAAAAAAGTGCCTAAGTTGTTAGATGCGGGGGTTATCTATCCAATCTCCTATAGTGAGTGGGTTAGTCCGGTGCATGTGGTTCCTAAGAAAGGGGGGATGACCGTTATTCAAAATGAAAAAAATGAACTAATCCCTACTAGGACGGTAACAGGTTGGAGAATGTGCATTGACTATAGAAAGTTAAATTAGGCAACAAGAAAAGATCACTTCCCTCTCCTATTTATTGATCAAATGCTTGAGAGGTTAGCTAGGCATTCATACTTTTGTTACTTGGAGGGTTATTCCGGTTTTCATCAAATTCTTATATACCCTAGTGATCAAGAAAAGACCACGTTTACTTGTCCCTATGGCACTTTTGCCTGTAGGAGATGCCTTCTGGTCTATGTAATGCACCGGCTACTTTTCATAGATGCATGACTGCAATTTTTTCTGAATTTATTGAAAACATCATGGAGGTTTTTATGGATGATTTTTCTGTTTATGGAACTATCTTCGATGATTGTTTAACAAATTTGTCTAAGATTTTGCAGCGTTGTGAAGAAACTAATTTGGTGTTGAATTGGGAAAATTGCCATTTTATGGTAAAATAGGGTATATTGCTTGGGCACTTAATTTCTGGAAGAGGTATTGAGGTAGATAGGGCCAAAATTGATGTTATTGAAAAATTGCCCCCACCGGTGAATGTAAAAGGAGTTAGAAGTTTCTTGGGACATGCCGGGTTTTACCGGCATTTCATCAAAGATTTTTCAAAAATTTCTAAACCTTTATCTAACTTATTGATGAAAGATGTTCCAGTTGAATTTAATGAGGAATGTCTGAGTGCCTTTTGCAGGTTGAAGAAAGCTTTGACCACCGCTCCCATTTTGCAAACACCGGATTCGAATGAGCCATTTGAGATTATGTGTGATGCCAGTGACTATGCCGTGGGAGCGGTGTTGGGGCAAAGGATAGACAAGAAGGTTCATGCAATCTACTATGCAAGCAAGACTCTAGACGGAGCTCAAGCCAATTATGCCACCACCGAGAAAGAGTTGCTCGCGGTTGTCTTTGCATTTGAGAAGTTCAGATCATACCTTGTGGGATCTAAGGTCATTGTGTACACCGACCACTCCGCACTAAAGTATCTCATAAGCAAGAAGGAAACAAAGCCCAGACTTATCTGTTGGATCCTTCTTCTCCAAGAATTTGATTTGGAGATTTTGGATAGAAAAGGAACTGAGAATCAAGTGGCAGACCATTTATCAAGGCTTGACCACAAGTGAGTGGGGAGAGCGAGTTACCTATTGATGATTCCTTCCCCGACGAGCAATTGTTTGCTATTTTTGCAGAGAATGCACCTTGGTATGCTGACTATGCAAACTACTTGGTTAGCAAGGTCTTACCTCCCGATCTAAATTATCAACAGAAGAAGAAGTTTTTCTCTGATTTGAAGTATTATGTGTGGGATGAGCCTTACATTTTCCGCAAGTGTGTGGATAGCATTTACAGGAGGTGTATTCCAGAGGTTGAGGTTCCAAGTATCTTGAGTTGTTGTCATTCCTCATCTTATGGAGGACATGCTAGTGCCTCAAAGACAGCGGCCAAGGTGCTTCAAGCTGGTTTCTATTGGCCTCATATTTTCAGAGATGCCCGGATGTTCGTGCTTGCTTGTGATCCATGTCAGAGAACGGGAAACATCTCCAAAAGGCATGAAATGCCACTCAACACAATGTTAGAAGTGGAGATATTTGATGTTTGGGGAGTTGACTACATGGGACCTTTTCCTTCCTCTTGCAACAATAAGTTCATTCTTGTAGCCCTTGATTACGTCTCTAAATGGGTGGAAGTCATTCCCTCCCCAACAAGTGATGCAAAAACAGTGATCAAGCTATTCAAGAAGGTGATTTTTCCAAGGTTTGGAGTCCCAAGGACAGTTATTAATGATGGAGGATCGCACTTCATATAAAACAATTTGAAAAACTCCTACTCAAATATGGAGTCACTCATAAGGTTGCTACACCTTATCATTCTCAAACAAGTGGTCAAGTTGAAGTTTCCAATAGAGAAATAAAGAGCATTATAGAGAAGACTGTTTCAAGATCTAGAAAAGATTGGTCATTAAAGCTTGATGATGCTCTTTGGGCTTACTGTACGACTTACAAGACTCCTATTGGGATGATGCCCTTTAGACTTATTTACGGGAAGTCATGTCATTTGCCGGTCGAGCTCGAGCATAAAGCCTTTTGGGCTATTAAGATGCTAAATTTTGATATAAAGGCCGCCGGAGAAAAGAGAATCCTTCAACTTTATGAGCTTGATGAGCTAAGATTGGATGCTTATGAGTCCGCAAGATCTTACAAAGAAAGAACAAAGAAGTGGCATGATAAGCATATCCTTCGTAGAGAATTCCATGAGGGAGAACTAGTGCTACTCTACAACTCAAGGTTGCAGTTATTTCCAGGAAAGCTCAAGTCTAGATGGTCCAGACCATACAAAGTTATGAAAGTGTTTCCATATGGTGTCGTCGAGGTTTGGAACCAGGAACGTGGAACATTCAAAGTCAATGGACAAAGGTTGAAGCACTACCTTGGAGAACATCCACTTGAAAATGAGGTGGCACTCTCCCTCCTCGATCCAACATCAAAGGATTGAAGGGACTATGGTCAAGCTTAAGACCGTAAATAAGCGCTTCTTGGGAGGCAACCCAAGCTTTCTTTCCCTTTTTAATTTGTTTTTGAATTTTGTTTTAAATAATTTGAGAAGATTAAGAGAAGAAAGATCACAAATTAATGGTTTTGCCAAGTATTTTTCAGGTTAGGAAGGCATGGAGAGCAAGAAGGCATGGGAGAAATGAAGTCAGAGGAGATCATGGCCAGGCCCTGATGTCCATCATGGCCATGATAAAAAAAAAAAAAGAGAGGAGGAAACCAGAATTGATCACGGCCTAGCCGTGATGTTGGTCACGGTCGTGACAGGCCAGCAACTGAAGACCAGAATTGATCATGCCCAGGCCATGACACGTTTCACGGGCATGATACAGAGCGTGGCCAAGAAGCAGAAAGCATCACGGCTGGGTCGTGACTCGTGTCACGGGCGTGATACGCGTCCAGTAAGCTTTTAAAAACCAGATTTCATTCCTTCTCTTCTCTGGTCAATACGCAACCCTAGCCTCCTTTCTTCCTCTCCTCATCTCTACAACCTCCATAGCCAACCTCTCAAGCTTCATTCCTCATTCTGTTTTCACACAACCATCATCATATCACTCCTTCACTTAACCCATAATCATCCTCCACTCTCATTCATCTTCTTCTTCATTACCTCACAACCTCCACCATACCCACTCAACTAAAAGCTTCAAAACTCACCTCTTCCATGACACCCATGCCAAACAAACTTGGTTTCCTTCCTTCCTAGACCCAAACCATCAAAACCCACAGACCAACTACTCCAGTTTTGGGCAAAATCAAAAAAGCCCCAATTTTAGAACCCTAACCCCTATAATTTGAATTTGAAGAAATCAACAGAGGGGATTGTGCATTCTGGTGCTTTGGGATTCATTGGAGCAATCATGGCAAGCAAGCGCCAAAGGGCAAGCGAAGCCTCACGTCCTTGTGCCAGGGGAAACATAAATTCTGCAGGTAACTCTTCTGAGACTGAGATTGATGATAATGAATATGGCATTGTATGTAAGAATGTTGCTCAGAAAGATAGGTTTGATATTTTAAGGCATAGGAAAATAGTCCAAACAAAATATTTGGATGATGCATGTATAAACACCCTGGGCCTAACTGTTGATATTAACTGGATGTTGGAAAACATCGGGTGGAGCGAGTTTGCTTGTACTCGATACCCTGCATTTATTGGCCCTACTTTGGAGTTCTTGAGTTCTCTAAATGCGGAAATTCTGTAGGGGCCCCATAGCACAGAAGGTCGGATCACTTTCCGGCTTTTTAATGACGATTTTCAATTGACGTTGGTTGAATTCAATGAGATTTTTGAATTGCCAGTTGGGGGGAACGGACTTATCCCATTGGATTTGATCCTGACAATTTTTGGTGGCATATTTCTTATCCCGATGGGTGTTTTAATCCTAGGACGGCTAAGTCTACGGGCCTTGTTAACCCTAGCCTACGCTATATGCATAGGGTTATGTCCAACACCTTGTTTGGCCGCGGTGATAGTGATGGATCCGTCTGTGCGGACGAGGTCCTATTCCTATGGGTCATGCTCCATCCTGAGAGCAATATAGATATAGGGTTGTTGAATTGGAAGGGTTTAGATAGGAAAGGAGAAAAAAGAGAGAGAAGTAAACCAATAAATAATAAGACTGGTATTGATTTGATGTAGTGATTATATGTTTATGAAAGACAACCCAATAGTCCTATTTATACTAAAAGTATAATCCTAATCTTAATCAAAGAATCAAATCATTAAATATAAATAAGAAATAAATCCTAAGAGATTATCTAGGATACTATAAGATATGCTAAGATATGAAAAGATATTATCAGATATTTATCAGATTTTTTAACACTCCCCCTCAAGCTAAAGCTTACTAAGTTTTAAGCTTGTTATAGGAAAACAATGCATATTCCCCCTCAAATTAAAATTTAAAATAAAAAACTGAGCTCCACGAAAATAATGGTTGGAAGGCAACTCAAGAATGTTGGAGAGGCCGAAGAGAGTTGCTGGAAAGATAACTTAGCAAGATAGCTGGAATGATCATCAGCCTGACAGAAATTTCTTGGCAAGAAATCTAGCAGCAAGGTCCGAACTTCTCAAAACCGTATTTGGAAGCTTCAACAACAATATCGGAGACCCAAATTATTTCAAATTGAAATTAAGTTAGACAACTACTTCCGGGACTGAGACGAGGCCAGTGCATCTGGGACAAAGGGCTAAGGCTAGTGCATCTGGGAAAAAGACGGGCCAATGCATCTAGGAAAAGAGCCGGGCCATAGCATCTGGGACAATGAGTTGGGCTAGTGTGAGTCATATATAGCCAACATAAGTCAATCATCTACGGAAATAGAAGTCATGACTAATATGATTCATATGTAGGAAAAAAGTCACCACTGGAATGATCGTCGGTGGGAACAAAAGTCACTACTAATATGACTCATCCGTGGGAAAAGAGTCACCACCGGAATGATCGTCGGTGGGAAGAGAAACCACTAGTATGATCCATTAGTGGATAAGAAATGCATGACAAACACTGAAGAAGGCAAAACATAACAAAAAAGAGCCAAACACATCGAGGTGGTTTCTGAAAAGTTGTCCATAGAGGGAGGTGAGAACAAATCCAGAAAGAGGAGGGGCCGACGAGTCAAGCACTGAAAACGGTGGCCTGAATGGTGGCTGAACGCGCCGCCACGTGTAGGAGAAAGGTCCGCACGTGCAGCTGCGCGCAGTTTGAAAGAGACGCGCTTGGAGGTGCGTCTGGAGGCGGACGATGGCTGACAGCGGCTGATGGGACAGAAATGATGGTCGGGATGAGGACACGACCAATAAAGAGGCTGCAAAATCGGAGGAGAGAAAAGGATTTTTTTTTCTTTTGTATGGCTAAGAAGATGATTAGATGATTAGCGTTCCTTCATACTTAGCGGAACTCCGCAGCGGAATAGTGACAGTACAAGTCACGGAGGATGGTATCTTTGTCTGGCTCTAGATACCATGTTGAATTGGAAGGGTTTAGATAGGAAAGGAGAAAAAAGAGAGAAGTAAACCAATAAATAATAAGACTGGTATTGATTTGATGTAGTGATGATGTGTTTACAAAAGACAACCCAATAGTCCTATTTATACTAAAAGTAGAATCCTAATCTTAATCAAAGAATCAAATCATTAAATATAAATAAGAAATAAATCCTAAGAGATTATCTAGGATACTATAAGATATGCTAAGATATGAAAAGATATTATCAGATATTTATCTGATTTTCTAACAAAGGTCATATATGGCAAGGCACCTTCTAAAGGTTGCCAATAGCTCTGAGGGTTTGATTGTCATTGGTGGGTTAATCACCACCATATGCCAGCATTTCCAATATGATCTGGATGGGTATGAGGCTGCCCCGGGGCGGACGCGCATAACACTAGGTGCTTGTGAATCTATGGGGATGATCGTCCAGCAGGATGACATCTATTGCCTCAACCACCTTGTACTCAAAGACCCTATTCCCCTCCCTAATCCCACATTACTGGATGTCAAATTCCTGCATATTGGCGGGTACTATGTGATGAGGACACCGAGCTTATTGAGACCCAGATGCCGCTACGCCCGCCAGCGCCGGCAAGGCCATCTAGGCGACCTTCTTCATCCTTTGCAGGTACATCGTCCGGGGACCCATATGCGCGATTCGAATCCACCATGAACACAATCTTAGTAAACCAAGAGCGAGTGATAGAGGAGCAGCGCGAGCAGAGAGGTATGATCCAGCAGCTCTATGACTGGCATCTGAGCCAGCACCCACCACCACCTCAGTGAGTTGTTCCATTTTTTTTCCTCCTCTCTCTGACTTGATTATTGACATCGGGGACAATGTAAGGTTTTAAGCTTAGGGTAGGGGTATTTTTGCATTTTGCATATTATATGTTGCATTCATTTAGGTGTAGTTTTGCATAATCACATCATTAGATTGCCCCTTGTTTTGAAATTGCATCCAATTGTAATAACTTTGTGCCAAATGAATTGAGACAGTGAATTTTCTAACCCAATTTTTGTATTCTTGTGATAGGCTAAAAATTAAAATCATAGAGATAATCTTTTGATAGTTGTTAATTAGCATGTGGTTCCTTGAATCTGTGTTTCTCATTAATTTCAAACTACTAAAAGTGAGATTTTTGAGCCTAAAAGGGGTACTCACTAAATTTACCCCGTTCTTTGTGATTGAGTGTTTTCTTAATCTTGGATTGTATTCTCTAGAACTTGACTTGAAACCGTTTTCAAACTTCGAAATTTTTTAAAACATATTTGAAAATGATTGAGGCATTAGGTATTTTTCTGGCCTTATGAGCTTTCATTGATTAAATGCTACCCCTTGGTTGCCCAATTTTGAGCAATTGAGCCTAATAGAATAAAATGTTTTTCTTGGTACCTTCATTGATTTTGATGAATGATGCATGGTATGACACATTTTAAAGTATTGCAAAAAGGGTAAAAAGGTAGTTTGAAAAGTTGTGGGATGAAGAAGTTAGAAAAATATTTCTCTTAAGTTAAAAATCTCCCCTTCTCCAAATTGATAAAAAAGTTTTTTTAAAAAAAGAGAGAGAGAAGGAAAGTGAGAAATAAAAGGAAAACAGAAAGAAAGAAAGAAAGAAAGAAAGAAAGAAATGTGGAAAAGTGCGATAAAGCCCAAAGAGGTATTTTAAAAGGTTGTCATGCTTTGCATTGTTTTATATTTTGTTAGCCTTCTTGAATTTTCATTTTCTTGGTTCTCCCACCTAACAATTAATCCCATGGCCTCATTACAACCAAAATAAAAGACCTCTTGATTCTTATGTGTTTTCATTAATAAAGTAGAGATTTTGGTTAATAGCCAAGCTTATGGTAGGGTGCTTTCCTTGAGGAAATTGAGTGAATTGTCATATGTCCCTAAACACTTGAGTGAGGTGAGAAGAGTGCCCAAAATTGGTTAGAAACATGAATTTAGGGAACCTAAGCTTCTAATTGGACTTGAAATTGATTGTCTCTTGCTTACTTATTTGGATATGCATGTTACTTGGATTTGTTACTCGGGTTCTTGGTTCACTGTCCATGCTCTGATTGTTTATCTTGTCTGGCCATGGTTATTGCTTGAGGACAAGCAAAATCCTAAGCTTGGGGTAGTTTGATGAGTGTGATTTCACCTCATATTTCCTTGTCATTTTGCATGCATTTTCATATAGTTTAGGCATTTTTAATTTTATTTTTTGTTAGTTTTTAAGTTGGAACGGGTAAGGTGGTTTTTGTGGTGTTTGTGTGCAGGAATTGATGATTAAGTTGCTCAAGACCAGTTGTATTGGAGCTTGCATGAAGACTTGCTTGAAAAACAAGAAAAATGAGCCAAACAGAACCCATCACGGCCTGGGGGTGACAAGCATCACGACCATGATCGCGTAGGGCTGAAGAAAACGAAGATTGTAAAAGTCAGAACCTATCACAGCCAAGCCGTGATAGCCATCACGGCCGTGACAAGCAAACCAACCCAAGCTCTCCAAGTCAGAATTGGTCACGGCCTGGCCGTGACAGGCTCACGGCCGTGACGCGCAAAATCTGGAAACAGATTTGCTGATTTGATCTGATTTTGTAATGGCTTCAAATCCAAGTTAACCTACACTATAAATAGGGTAATTAGGCTTGAAAATAGGATCTTTTGGCTGCTAACCTTTGGCAAAAATTAGGATTTCTCTTCTTCTCCAATTTCTTCTCTTCTCTTAGGATTTTTATGCTTTTGTTCATCAAGTTTGCTATGAACATGGCAATGCTTGAGTAATCGCTTTATTTCTAGGAATTGGGGCTATGCCCAAGACTCGTTTTATGTGATGAATTGACGTTTTTCCTTTCTTGTTAATTTCAAATTGCTTTCGATTTAATTCCTATTGCTTGAATTACTTGTAAATTCGGTAGCCACTTATTTGCATGTCGTAGATACTCTAAGGACGAACTTAGCGGTGAACTTAGGTATCGGATCTATAGCAATTGAACTTAGGACTTAAATCATGAGAGTTAGAAGCGATCCTTCGAGGGTTCATTGAATTGTCACAAATCTCAATGGGTTCAATTTAAATGCAATTACCACGAGAGTAGGGGTTGGTTTAACTGTGCACGGTTCTTGTATCTCGAGAGGGAACATTAACTTTATTAAGATAAATTCACCTTCAAGCAATTTTGATAATTAACAAGAGGGGTAGTCAATTTAGTAGCATAAGCAATTTTGTTGGTAACCCAATACCTGGAAATCTCTTTTAATTTGAAAAACTCCAGATTTGATTTGTTTTGCTATTATATATGATTGCGTTTTAACTATTTGATTTGTTAGTTAATTCTTATTTCAAAAACCAAATCTTTTTATTGTTCTGTTCAATTAATTTAATAATTAATTGTTGTTTAAGATCACGGTTTCTGTGGGTTTGATATTTTTATTACTTGACGACGAAGCCGTTCACTTGTGGATTCGCGCTATCAGGCAGCCATAGTTCTTTTGGTCATTATAATAAAAAACAGAGTTCTTTTATAGACTATATCCCCTTCTTTTCCCCTCTCTACAAGGAAAATGTGAAATGGGTTGATAATAAGCTGACCTTCATTAATAAAATAACAATTGATCCTCCGGTCACTATTAATTCAATAAAAAAAACCTTTCAGACCAACAAAGAAGAGAAAAGACCACTACTTCAACTTATGTGGTACTATTAAAAGAGTTGGGTTCAGGGTTTGGTGGAACTCAGAATGACTGTTGAGTAATGGTGACTCATCCACACCAAATAACTACATATTTATACACCATTCAACTTAGCATTTTCCCATGGAGAAGAGAGATACGGAGAAAGGGACTTAGTCTTATTTCGTTACTAGGGAATTAATAAAAATCAAATGCAACCAAATAAACAAGGTTATACTATTAAGGAAACCAAATGCAAAACACATACACACACAAACAAGGCTTCAAAAATCACTTCTAAGTTCTAACTTACAACCATGAAGAAAAGCACCTAATCAATGACTGTAATCAAACAAGAACTAACTAACACAAGCTTAAATCTACTCCAACTCTGGCAGAGAAGAAATAAACCGTACATAATGACAAATCTAAGCAAACCCAATGTTATCAAGCAAATTAACATGAAAAAACATGGTAGAATTGGAGTAGAAATTAACACAGGCATTTTATCAAGCAAAATAAATTGAGGAGGTTTAGTGGAAAATAAATTGAAAAATAAATCTCAATCATGTGCTACGAAAATTGATTGAGCGGGTGTGACATAAATACAACAATTAACTAGTTGAAGGGAAGAGATGAAGAGAAAGGTGGGTGTGATGAAAAACTAGTTGTGCTCTGCAAAGTTCTCCATGGAGAGGTTGACGTCGGAAATGCAGGAGGGGATGAGATGAAGTGAAGAACAGAAAGGTGGATGGAGAAAAGATGAAGAGATGAGATAGGTGGTGGGTGGGTGGAACTGTGAAATTTGGGAGACGAAACAGGGTAAACAAAACATAGACGTGAATATGAGGAGGTTTAGTGAAAAAAATGAGGCATGTGACTTTTTAATTAGGTAGTGTAATCTCAGCCATTAAATTCAATCCAATGGCTTAAATAAAACCCTCTCCCTCTCACATAAAAACCCTTTTTCTCACTAGATATGCCCCTTTATATATATATATATATATATATATTTATTTATTTATTTATTTATTAACAATAATTACTACGATAATTTATATTCTTTATATTGAAAGCAAGTTATTTGCTTAGAATTTGTTGAGCTAATTGACTCCAAAAAAAAATAATTTTGATTTAACACACTTTGTAACAATCATCTTTATAACGTATCCTAAAAAATCAACTTCGGCAATCTGAAAACCTTCATTAGTGAACTTTATATATAGAATAATATTGTTTGATTGATAGTGTTCACCGAAAAAAAAGAAGAACATTACTGTTTAATCAAAATTTCATCACTGATCATCAACCAAATACAACTCTAGATCACTGCCTTATTTTTTTGCTAGGTAAAAAATTAACTAGCTAACAATAGATCCTACAATGACAATTAAAAAATGGCCATAATATGGCAATACAAGATCCCTGAGCTGCTTTGCCAGGGTACTTGGCAGCACAAGCCGCATCACATTGTTGATCATTGCAGACTCCAAAATCAGGCAAACCCACTTCACATATTTTCTGTTCACATTGGTAGGAACACCAACATTCCTCCATGCCAACACCAGGGGCACTGCCAGGGGGTGGTTTGCAAATCCCAAAACCACCTTGATGAAGTGAGGCACATTTTGTGGCACAATCTGCATCACAAAACCCCCCAGCATATTCAATGCACTTGTCAATTTCACCAGCCACCATAGCCATCAAAACACCT
Organism: Echinosophora koreensis; assembly: GCA_035048595.1. Lineage (NCBI taxonomy): Eukaryota > Viridiplantae > Streptophyta > Magnoliopsida > Fabales > Fabaceae > Echinosophora > Echinosophora koreensis. The sequence continues at coordinate 8,751,222 of JAPCYP010000004.1, forward strand.
ATCACAATATATATAGTGGTGCATCATGAGTAAGAGTTTAATTAAGCAAAATGTTATATATAACTCTTAAGAATAAATTTCTTTTTTATATAATAATGTGTGCATTACCTGATATAGACAAAAGAAGGGGAATGACATGTATTGAGAAGTGCTTGGCCATAGTGGCTGATTAGTTACAATATAGTCTCTCTGTGGGAGGCTTATGACAATATGTGAATTCAAATACTCCGGGTATTGCATCTTTTATAGCATACGAGAGCATTAATTTAGGGATTTGGATATGTTTGAAACATGACGGAATTGTGTTGAGGGATCTTACCATTAAATTTCACCTGCATATTTTTAAGTGGGACTCACCAATGAGATTTAATGACGAGATCCCCAGCATGACCCCTCATGTTGAGCTCTAACATGAGAGGATCCAAATCCTTAATTAAAAGCTGCCGCCCATGTTACAAATATATTTAATTTGATTTAAAAATAAAAGTAAACTTAATGTTGTATATTTAATGTAATAGACATTTAAAAAATTAGTAAACCTAATTTTTTATGATATAATTTTGTTGTGCACATTAAAAATGCACAGATAGACAAATATGATGAGCTTGATTTTTTTTTTATTTTCATAATTGATCTAAAAATCAATTCATAATTAAAGGGATACGGAAGGGTGCTTTTAGAATCGTAAATTTTAGACATTATTTGATTTGATTTATAGAATATATGTTTTGTTTGCAAAGTTATAAAAATAATAGTTATTGATTTGTTAGCTTTTGATCTTAATTATTTTCGTTAGAAACATACTCAATTATTCTAAGTTAAACATATTAATGTGATTGGATTTGATTTGTTCGAAGTATAAAATTGATTAAAAAAATTAAATCAAAACATATTTTTAATAAATGTATTAAACTCTAAACATAAAAATTAAATTAATTTAATCAATTTCAGTTTTTTTTTTTGTCAAGGATATCCCACAGCCGATAGCCGTAGGACTAATCCCCCGAGAATGTAGAGTACCAGATAAGGGGCAACTCCTTTACCCATAGATGTAGTTATATTCCCATCACCATGATTCGAACCCTGGACATATGGTTAAATAAAGATGGCAAAACGGGCCAACCCGTCCCGTTTTGGCCCGCTCCGCCATTGACCCGCCGAAAACGGAGAGGAGTGGGTTGACCCGCTTTAGTTAAGTGGGTTGAACCTCCCAACCCACCCCGTTTAGAGGTGGGTTGGCGGGTTGGCCCACCAAAAGTTATCAATATTTAAAAAATTATATAAAAAATGAAAAAAAATAAAGTTATTAACATACAAATATCACAAAATATTAATAATTACTTTCCGATAGTAGAGTAACTAATATATAAATATATTAGTGAATGGAATGGACAATATAAAAATATATATAGTTGTAATGAGTAATTGTAAATTAAAGTATATAAATATATATACAAATAATAATTAAATGTGATGGGCTAACTATTGGTCTTATAAGTGGGCAAACTAAAAAATATTTATAGCATAAAAAAATATTTTTAAAAAAAAAATTAAAGAAAAGAAAAGCGGGCCACCAACCCGTTTTCTTGGTGGGTTAGGCGGGGCGGGTCAAAACGGGCTGGTGGGTTGAGAACCTCAAACCAGCCAGCCAAAAATGATAGGTTAAACGGTTGGCCCGTTGGGTCCAACCCATTTTGCCATCTCTATGGTTAAAGGGCCAAAGCTACTAGCCACTTGGACCACACCTTATGGGTAATCAATTTCAGTTTTAATAATTATTCATCTTTTGATGGACTAGAAAACAACAAAATAATGTTCACCAAAATAAAAAAAGTCTGATGTGTCGCAACTCATGCATTTGACCTCCACAATTATTGTTTGCATTTGATCCAGTGCCCGCATGGGGTTATATTATGAATGATCATATTTCATAGGGTATGTCGTGATTGTATGTATTTGAACATAACAAAAGACAATTTTATATTTTTGAGGTAGAAATATTTGAAAATGTTGTTATGTATAATTTAAAAATAAAAATATATCTTCTCATAAATTAATTTATATGGTTTTTATATACTTTTTTCAAACAATATGCTTTTTATGTACTTAGAATAATAGTTGATAAATAAATATATATCTCTTCCCAATTTGAACGTGATATCATGATTAATTTCATTATAGCACTCAAACTTAGAACTGTCAATTCGGGCCCACCCAGCCCATTTAGGCTAGTCCATATCGGGCCACTATATTTTCGGGGCGGATCGGATTGGGCCAATTTAAGTATGGCCTACCAATTTACTAGCCCAACACAGCCTTATGCGGGCTGCGGGCCAAACGGGCTGGCCCATGACATGGTTAATACGTTTCACTAAAGATGAAAAATTATATATTTTTAAAATTAACAACATTATAAAATTCAGTAAGCCATAAATTTAAAATTAAATTTGTTTAATTTTTTTTTCTATTCGTTAACAATGAGAAATAAACTTAAAACACATATTATATATTACTACAAATTTTAACGTGTTAAGTTACGTAATTAACGACGAGCAATGGAGCAAGCAGCAAAGATAGAAAAGTGTATGGTAGGTGTAAAGTTACGTGTTTTCATCCAAGAGGCCTGGGAGGGAGGTTTTATTATTTGTTTTGTATCAAGATAAAACTCCTTGAGAAATATATGTTGGACGATATAACATCTTTTATTCTTTTAGAGAGTAAGACAACATTTTTTTAGTTTTTTTTTTAAAAAAAAAAAAATTAACTAGTAAAAATATATTATTCAAAACACTTGGAGGTGGAGCTACCATCCTATAAACAAAAAACATAATGATTCGGTTCAATTTATATTTTTATTTTCAAAGTTCGGACCAGCGGGCCGGGCCAGGCCAGCCCATCACTGGCCAGCCCACGTTGGGCCAATGAATTTTTGGGCCGGGTTAGGCTGGGCCAAAATAATTTCGGGCATGCATTTTATCAACCTAGCCCATGGTTAATGTCGGGCTATTCGGGCCAGCCCATCGGGCCGGACTCATTTTGACAGCTCTAATCAAACTCTAGAAAAACTGATGCAATGAATGACTTTTGATTTGAATACAACATTTTTAAATTATTTTCTTTTTTTTTCAATTTTAAAAAATTGTTCAAATCTTTCTAAATATGGGAAATGGCAATCTCTTCTTAATTTGAACACGATACGAGGATTAATTGCATTAGAACAATCAAACTCTAGCAGAACTTATGCAATCAATGGGTTTTGATTTGAATATAAATCCTAATTTTATTTTAATTTATTCATATATTTTATTATATTTTTATTTTATTTTTTATTTTTGTTTTTGTTTTTTTAAAAATTGTGCTATTTTTAAAATTTAAAAACTGATGCAATCAATTTATTAATTGCTCTATTCCAAATCAATTTTTAATTTGATTCGTAAGTTGATTTTAATTGATTCATCTTTTTATTTATAGATAGAACTTATTTTTACGTTCGTTCTTGTTGTTTTTAATAAGTGTTGTGTTTTTAAAATTTAAAAATTGATTTAACCAACTTATTAATTGCTCGATTCCCACCAAATTAACACTCTTTCAGAATGAAAAAGGGGTTGTCAATCAACTTCAAATATTCATACCAATGAAGTTTGGGAGGAGACACAAGAATGTTTTTTGTTGTGCCTCTTCGGATTTGGCTTAAATCATAGGTTGCCTTGGTTAGTGTTATACAAGATATCATGTTTTCCATTTAGTTTTTTTTTTCCCTTCTTCTTTAAGGGGGGAATAAGTTTTGGAAGTTCTCTCAAGAGGAAGGGAAAAAAAAGAGAGAATAGGCTTGGAGTTGTTGCCATGTGGTAGGAAGATCACGTGTTTGAGTAGTGGAATCTGCCTCTTGCAAATGTAAGATAAGGCTGCTTACTATAGACTCGTATAGTGGGTCCGACCCTTCACACAACTAGAGCTTTATGACACCATGTTGCCCTTATTAAGTCTTTGGCTCATAAAGGATGATTTAAGTGTGTGTTTGGTTTCACGTTTGAAACCTTCAGAATTGATTTTGTCCTCTATCAAACGTGATTTTAGTAAACATGAGGTGTTTGGTTACTGTCAGGTAAAATTGAGTTTGCCTTTAGAAGCGATTATGACTAGAAGCTACAAATAGTAGCATTTGCGTTGAGTTAAAAAATTTACACTAAATTTTACATCAACCTTCCTTTTAACATAAAAATAAAAATATACAAATATAAATCACTTCACTTCAAACTCAATTCTAACCAAATCAATTTTATAAAATCAATTCTGTTCAAAATTACTTTCATCAAACGCTTATCCAAACACACATTCATCCTCGAAAATAATTCAATTTGCAAGTGAATAACTAACTATCTAAATCTTCTCTAAAAAAAAAACTATCTAAATCTTCACATGTAACAACCAAAACTAGCTAAAGACAAAGTTATTTTATGATGTTTTGTGAAAAAAAAAATATTTTACTTAGAGAAAAAGCAGTAAGTTATTGGAAAGAGAATTGAAAAATCAATTGTGTGTGTAACACCCCAACTTTCCGCTGTTTTCTAATATCAGAAATTTATATAATTAAACTTATGAACTTATAAGTGTTTTATGAACAAAAGGCAATAGGAATGAAATGAAGTGTGATGGAGGGTATTTATAGGAGTGTGGGCTGCGAAAATAGGGACCAAAGAGCAAGGAATTCTAGTTTCATAAGGACCAAAGTGCAAATACTTTGAAGGACCAAATTGCAAAATAGAAAAAGTCTAAGGACCTAAATGCAATTTCCTTAGAAATTGTAATAATGAAGCCATGTGCACCATAAATGCATTCACATGGGTGAGTCATCTCATATGACTCATTGGTATTATCCAATACCGGCTCCCGGAAATCTCGTATTCTGCTCCATCGCTTACCCGATTAATATAACGCCGGATAGAATATATTATTTTCGCGTTTTATAGCGAAATATTTTTAAAAATACCAAATCGAAGGAAATTAAATAAAAACCTTAAGTTTCTCATTTACGGATTAAAATTAGGTCATCTGAGCAGTATAATTATACTGTCAGTGAAATTCACAGACCGGGTTCCGCCTGACTTTTCAACCTAAATTTTAACCGTAACTCTCTACCATCAAGTAGAGTATCACTAAAGTTTTATTTTCCGCAACGGGTAACCATGTAATGACCCAGGGAGGGTGTTACATTAGTGGTATCAGAGCTGGTCGAGTCTTTCGAGATCTTTGGGAAGTAGGTCTGTTGTGTTGACGTTGTGTTTTCTCTGAGTTACTGAGTTAAGTTTTGTTTGAATTACTTCTTAGAAGTAATGTGTTTACACCAAAGCGTGGATCGGCTGTCAATAATACCAATGCTGTTAAACCGAAGACTGCAGGGAGAGTTTATACCTTGGTCAGAGCTGAGACTCCAAATTACGAGGGTAATCTCTTAGCTATAATTTTCAAACTTGTGTACAATTCATACTTGTTTCGATGGATTGTGTGTGGATATGTTGAAATTATCCGTTTCTTTGATTTTCATGATGTCATTGTTTTAAACTTCAAAGTTTCTCAATGAGACTTGCTCTAATCACTTTTACTTTTGGTAGAAAGTGATTCAGTCTGAATTCTTGTCGGACCATAGTTCTTTTCAATTGTTGGCAAGGAAATTCTTGTGAGAGAAGAAACTTTCTTAGATTCATGTTTGTAAACGTGTACCGATCATACATTTTTACTTCCCTGAACCTATCAAAGGACCTTTATCCATGAGATATTCTTGTGTTCTTTTCAGTGGGATAAACTTATTCTGTGTCTTTTCTTGGGAGTAAAATGTTGGGAATAAGAAATCCTGTTGTTTTTTCGAGTCACGAAATTTCGAGGACGAAATTTTTTTTAAGAGGGGTAGTCTGTAACACCCCAACTTTCCGCTGTTTTCTAATATCAGAAATTTATATAATTACGTTTATATCTAATATCATTTTGTGAAGCAAGTCTTTGATTCTTCACTTGTTTTGGATCTACAAGAGGTAAACCTTGTTCTCCTTGCTTAATCATCTTCATGTTCTTCAATAAATTTCATGATTCAATGCCTTGTTCATCCATGTTCTTCATTTTCCAATTTCTAGATCTAGAACTTTGAAAAATCACCATAAATCATAGAAAACTCCTAAAATAGTAAAACCAATTTCTATGTGCTTATAATCATTCTTGCTATCATAATCCAAGAGATTGTTTCATGCCTAGGCCGAACCTATGTTCATGTGGGGGGATGAACTTTTGTTCATTTTTCATGAAAATGATTATGGATGTCCTAAACTGACCGAACTTGCACCGAAATTATGACCATCTTCCTTTCTGAAACTCGAAAAATTATCAACATGAAAGTTGTTCCCCTTTCTCTCTTCTTTCCAACGAGCTAAAGATCATAAAAAACGGATGAGTATATTGAGAGTTATGACCAAAATACAGAAACTGCCCAGAATCCTCAGATCCATGCGAGACAGCAGAAAGAAGCCTATTTTTACCCATGTTATGATCCGAACCAAATGCAACCTTCAACATCAAAGTTGTTCCTTTTCTTCTTATATTTCCAATAAGCCAAAGTTTGTAATTTTTGGATGAGTAGATCATGAGATATACTCACAAAACCAACACACCCTCAAACTGTCCAGATTTTATATAAGTGTTGGTTGATCATTTTATTCATTTCTTCAATCTCCAAGTCTCTTCATCATTAAACTAAAAACCCTAGCCTCATGGACATGTCTTGGCCGGATCTACAATTTAGAGGGTTAGGATGGTTTTGATTCTTAACTTTGTTGTTTAGCCCTAATCCATTTCCTTAAGTATATTAGGATCATTAATCCAAGACTTCAGTAAATTTAGGAATTTTAGTCACAAAAACCCCTTGAGGCCGTGACCTAACCTTAGTATTTAGGTGATTGTATTTGCTTGTTTTGATTGGTTGATTGTGGTTTGTTGGAAGGATAAAGAATTGTGTCGTGTACGTGCGTCGACGTTTTCCGGATTCGCGACAAAGTTTTTGATCGGAAGCTAAGGTCTTCAAGAGGTAAGAGGGGAATTCCTAAGGGATTTTCGGATGGCTACATGCTATCTGTTGTTGGTTTGTATTTTATCTGTGGTTGTCGTATTTTTGTGTAATTTGTTTTAAGTTGTGTTTATTTATTTGAGGTTAAGTGTTTATTTGCAGTTAAATGTTATAATGTTGTGATGCATGATCTGTTTGGAAATAATTGTTATGATGTTGTTGATTGTGGGTTGAGAAGCCTGACAGTGGTCAGTGCTCAATTAATTAAACGAGATAAAAGTTTTAAGAAGCTTCATGAGTAATATTCAGTATTTAATGGAGAGGTATTGGAATATATTATGATTTAAATAATTATTGGAGAAAATAAAGCATTTTCGAAATATTATTATTTTAATGATTTACTAGTGAAAAAGTAAACTATGAGTCACAGTAAGGACGTAACCGTGAAATTATTTTTGTACTGCTAATTTTTACGTAAGAAATTCCGTAATATTATAAAAAGTTATTTTATGAAATTAATCTTCGAAAATAACTTAATCATGAATTTAGAAAATTATTTAAGGAGAAAAATATCAAATTTTGACTTAAACGTATTTTAAAACGTTAGACGGCAACTAGTTCTGAAAACACAGTTACAGAAAAGATTTTAGTATCAGATGATTTTATAAAAGAATTTTCCCTTTAAGATGATTTTCCAGACACAAGTTTTAAGCAAACAGTATAGACAGTGAGTTTGAACTTAGTACTCGATATGTAGGAGAAATAGTGTTCTCGTGGTGTTTTGGAATTTGGGTCCTAATTTCGGTGTAGTTTTGGACTGCGTGTCCTATGGACTGCGTGTCCTAATTTCGGTGTAGTTTTGGACTGCGTGTCCTATGGACTGCGTGTCCTAATTTCGGTGTAGTTTGGACTGCGTGTCCTAATTTCGGAGTAAATAATATTATTCAAAGTGAATACTGTTTTCTATTACCACGAACCTAAGCCCGAGGCATCGGTCTAGGGGTTTCGTGATTGAGCACTCGGACTTGAGGTCCTGTGTTATTAATGAAAGTGTTAAGATGTCTAAAATTATGGTTGGTCGTAAGCTTTTGAGCTTCGACAAGGAAAGATTGAACACAAAGAAAAGTGTCAAGAACAAAATGTTTTACATGCATTTTAGGCAGACATGCCTGTTTGTTAATCATGATATCATGGCGATATTCATGAATCAACGTATCATTGTGCCCTGGTTGGACAATGAAAAACCATATTCGGTGATCACTGCTCCTTAAATTGGACAGTGTGCTATGGTAACCATATTCGGTGATCACTGTGCCTTGTGTTGGACAGTGTGCTATGGTTTTGGCTTCGTGCCTTTTTGCCTGCGTGGCTATTGAGTTTGATCAACTCACCTCGAGGTTGGGGATATCTCATGAGATTAGGTAAAAGTTAGACGACGATTATTGAAGTGTACATGCATAGTTTTCAAATGATGATGTTTGGGGTGTGAAACCCATAGATAAACTATTTGCCTTATTATGAATGTTGATGGTGTTATAAACTTGTATTTCTGTATATGTTTTCTTTTGGGTCACGCATGTAGTTATCGCGTTAAATCCATATATTGGTTTCTCACTCTTGCATGTTCTATTTCTGTTTTCTCTCCTTGGGCATATATTTATATTCGAGTCCAGATGAACCGCTCAAGGAATATGACTCCTACAACAAGAAGAAGGCTGTTTATTTCAGAGCATGCTGATGCCGTTTACTAATTTCATAGTGTCTGTTAGTTCCGACCAGCTTAGGTTTTGAGCTATATTATGTTTTGGAAGAACCTATACTTAGTAAGGTCTTGTTGTGTAAACAATTATGATGCAGTATAGAAGTGTGTTATATTTATATATCTCCATATTTGATGATGTTTACGTTGTTGTTGGATTGGTCGAAAAGAAAAGAAAAAGGAACAAATTTATCACCGTTTTGAGGAATGTTAACAACTTAAGAAAATATTATTTTCCGAAAGCAACCAGCGAACTAAAGTTTTATTTTCCGCAACGGGTAACCATGTAATGACCCAGGGAGGGTGTTACAGTGTGTATAGAGAGAAAACAGAAGGAGGAGAAGGAAGATCATTGCTTACCTTTTGAGGATCGAATCTGGAATGGAGAAGGGAGAAGAGTTTTGATCTTAGGATTCGAAATGGAGAAACCATGAACTGCCATGAACGGATGATTGAGAGAGACTTCGAATCGACTAAGGAATGAGCTCGCCGTCCCCCTGCACCGCTGCCCTTCAGAAAGAGCTTGCCGCCGCCGTGCGGAATGAGCTCGCGCTAGTTCAATAGGGCATTAGGGTTCAGGTTGCTTGGAAGGAAGGAGGAACTGGTCTGCGTTGATGAACTCGCCGCCGCCGCCCTGCAAAATCACTCTCGCCGTCGCAGTTTGGAATGAGCTCGCGCGAGCATCAATGGAGGACTAGGTTCCAGGTTGCTTTGAAGGAGGAGGGAGGAACTGGTCTGAGTTAGAGTGTTAGGGTTCTATTTTGATTTTGAGTTTTAAATTTTGCAGATTGGGGCTTGAGGGTCTTAAAATAAATTTTAAAAGTTTAGGGAACTTGCAACTTTAAATTTTGCAGATAGGTCCCTATGGGTTAAAATGTAAATGTGAAAGTATGTCCTATGTAGGGGTGATGTGGCTTCATTAAATGAGTTGGTGCAATCTTGTTGGGCCACCTAAGAAGTGTAAATTTTACCCAAAGATTATGCAAGGTTTGGGAGAATTCACCTGTAGATATTTTTGCCAAGCGTCTACGGTGAAGCACTTGACAAAGTGCTACGCTGGTGTCTATTATTATGGCCATTAGATATATTATGAGTAAACAAATCAACGGGTGAGATTTGTAGGTCCCAAAAAAAAAAAAGTTTTACTGACTACTTTTAGCTCAGGTTTTTTTTTCTAATTGCTAATTAGTTCATCCCCTTTTCCCATGGGCCCCCTCTGCGTCGAGTCGTAGTCCCTCCTCCCTCTTTCCCAGAGTCCCCCTTTCTGTCTTTGCCATCTTTTCCGTTGGTTTCCTGCTGGCTTTGCATTAGTTCCTCCCCTTTTCCCATCTTTCCTGCTGGCTTTGCGTCGTTGTCGTAGTCCCTCCCCCTTTCCTATCAGGCGACTTCCTCCTTCTGCCCAGCTCCGACGAACCAGATCCGACGGCCGCTGCAGAGCCACACCATCGCTGCGTCGCAGTCTCGTCCGAGATGCTCCACTTGCAGCCGCGAACGCCACCAGGTTTGGCGATTGCCTCTGTTTCGAGCATGAGAGTAATGGTAAGACAGTAACACTATTCGAACATCATCACCACGAGCTATGGCTTCCTGTTCAGATAAGGAAAACAACTTTCAAATTTACAATCAAGTCCCTGGCATTATTTTTTATTTTTTAAAACAAACCCCTATTAGCAAAATATAAAAAAACATAGTACCTGCCCATTCCGTGCAGGACCGGTTATTCCAGGTCATGAAACTGCTACATCAATGTAGCACTTTTTCAACATCTACATGCCCTGTTTGTTGACGAGGCGGGGCGAGTGTTAGGGTACCCGTTGCTGATCTTACCAGAATGCCCCTAATGAATAACCCTAGGTCAGTCATTCCATACTTCCATCAGTTACTCAGACTCAGTCACCAAGCCATCTGCCTTCATCTCTTTTGTACCTCTGCCGCCCAGTTTCGCCGGTTGCCGCCGCGCATCCTTCATCTCACATTCGCAATCCGCCTCCGCGTTGTGTCTCCCTCTCGCCGTCGTCGCGTCGCGTCTCTCCCTCCCTGCTAGCGCTCCCTCCTTCTCGCCACCTCGTGCGAACTGAGTGTGTTCGACTCCTGCTTTCCCTCCCTGCTCGCGCTTCCTCCTCCCTGCTCACCAGCTGCCGCCGCCGATTCTAAACTCATACTGGTACGAGATTGCAGTACGGAGCTGATTACAGTTGTGAGTGCCACTGCTACGGTGAGTGCTCCATGCTTGGATCTGCCACTTTTCCTTCACCTCCTCATTCGTTCAAATCTGCCATTTTGCCATTCAAGTTTGTGTTTTATCTATGTAGTGTTTGGTTCAAAGTCTAATGTATGTTGTTAATTGGATGGTATTATGTATGTTGTTAATTGGATGCTGTGAGGATTGGAGTTTAGGTGGAGGGTCATAATTAATTTAGACCCTATTACTTTAGTTATGAGCTATTGGTCTGGAAAGTCGATCTGGGCTTCCTAATTTTTTGTTGTTTCATTTGTTCAAGTCTTTTGTTTGTACTCTTGTCATTAGTTTCTCTGTTTTCCGGTGGGTGTGTTGTTATTCACGGTCTAAACAGTCTAACAGTGTTTGATTATGGATTTAAAGTGCTATCATGAAGATTATGTAACGATGCGATGCACAAACTGAATTAACCGAACCGATCCAAACCGCTTTTAATCGGATCGGATCGGATTTTTTTTAAGGAGATCATCCAAACCAAACCGAACCGCATGTCATTTTTATCTTTGGATCGGATGCCTTTTTGTCTCAAAACCAATCCAAACCGAACCGCGAACACCCCTACCTGCCGTGCCCACGAGTATCTGCCAAATCCGCTAAATACCCATCTAGCGGGTACTCGCAAAGGTAATGGCAGGGATGGTTAGAGTTTTCACCCGGCGGGGGGCAGGGGAGTGCTACCCATGCCTGCCCCATCCTGTTGCCATTACTAGTGTAGCAATGAATTATGTTAGATATTATCAGCTTTCAATTGCTCTCTAAGTCTCTTTTAGAAGCCTCTTTATGTTTTGTCAGCTATATTTGTATTCATGACCTTTATTCCATGCATTTTGTTGGCCTGTTTAAAGAATATCCCTTCAGCCTATGAAAAGGCCCGATATCCTATTTAAATTTAGGTCAGCATTATTGTAAAGTAGACTTTTAAGGTGACTTTCAGGTCGGGCTTGACTTCTAAAAAGGCTAGGCTAGACATTAAAGTTTGGCCTATGTTAGGTAAATAGGCCAGACCCAGGCCTTGCATTTGGGAAACATGTCAGGCTCGTTTAAGGCAAGTTCTAGCTTGCCCGACCTTTTTCCACCCTTGGTACTGTTCAAACACACACACACACGCACACACTGCCTTCTCGCTCTCCTGTTCTCCATGATTGTGCTGCAACAACGCAAAATCAAAATAATAGTATAGTATAGCTGGTACCTTTTGAATTTTCATCCTTGTTCCCTGGCAATGTCTCTCTGGTTGGGTATTGTTTTGCTGCTTATTGCATTCCTAATTCCTATGCAGGGATTGGAAATCATCCAAATAAAACCCTAACACTATGAAGACGATGACGCGACAACCGTGCACCGCTGCTACTACTTCTAACTTGAAAAGGTAATCAATAAATAAATAATGGCTTGCTTTTATCTGTTTCTGTTAGCAGCTAGTCGGAGTTGGACACTGTTGGATTGAGTGTTAATCAATCGTACTTGACTACTGTGATTCAAGGCTCTCTCTTGATTGAGAAATTACTATAGCACCCCTCCACTTTCTTTTGTATATTCATGGTTAAACAGGTCATTACAGTTTCCACCTTCTCTACTTTCATTGCTTTACCAACCACCTCACAATGAAAATTAAAACCTGTTACTCCCATCTGATGCTGCAGCCTTGTGGCTGGGCTGGCCTTTTACTTAGGTTTCAGTTTCAGATAGGATTATTCTTTTTTTTTTTTTAATTCTTTTTTTTGAAACATATACTATTAATAATATCTTTTTATGTGTGTCAACTTTGAGTTACACTGGTGCGTGATAATTTTCGGTCTTATTTCACTGACAAAATGTTGTATACTTGTATCATTCTCATAAAAAAACTTCTTGTCTTTCTCTTTGTGAAAAATTAAGAATTTGCATTGCTCTGCCTATTTTTCAGGAAAAGGAAAGAAGGCAAAGGTGAGAAAAAAATAAAACAAGGTAAAAGTGAGAAAATTAGGAAAGGTGCTGACGTTCCTAAATCTCATAGCATGCTGAAGGATGACCATGAAGATGAAGGTTTGATTTAAACATATTTTAAAAGTATATATTTATGTGGAAGGCATGAACTTGATATGTGTAGCAAAGTTCTACTTAGGATTTTATCATTCATTTATGTTATGTAAGGCTTTATTACGGGTGGACGATTGGGTTCACAACTGTTTTCTAATCACTTATTGGTGTTCAATTAGATTTGTAATTTTTTTCTTACCTTTTTTTATTCCAAATAAAATCTTTTTGTTAGGCCATGGTTATATGAATTTAGTTATTGGTTCCTGATTGCATGCTCTGCCGCTCTCTGTGACCGTTTGTTTGCTGCAATCTCTCATTTTCAGTATCGTAAGGTAATTATATAATTGGGGGTTATCTTTTTGCTGATGTTCATATTCTTCACTTTCTTAGGGTTTGACAATGAGTCTCCAAGAAGCAAAGTTGTGGAAAGTCAACATCCTGATGACAATGATTCTGGATTGACCGATGGTTTTGAGACTGAAGACAATGTTGAATTTTCTCATTTAGATGAAGAGGATATCGGAATCAATGGTCAAGCGACTTCTGAGGATTCAGTGCATTTGAGGTTTGTTAACATTAAATTTCTGTTGTTGACTTGTTGGTTTTTCTTTTTAGTTTCATTACAGAGAAGATGAAAAACTAAAACTAGAGGGGAAGGGATAAGGTATCCTTGGAATATATATATAAAATTTCACATTAATCCGAAATCGTTTACTACTTCATTGATACATTTCAAAGTTAACATAATATACAGTTTTAAAATATATGATAATCAGAGCTATTTGATCACGTTTTTATTGATGTTCAAATTTTACAAAATTTGAGATAAATGATCTAGATGATAGATAGTTACAATTCAACGGTTGGGTAGATAAAAATTATGTTGCATAAAAAATTATTGGGTGCTGTAAGAGTGGCAGGTCTTATACCGGTGTAAAAGATGCTCTTCGATTCGCCAATCTCTAAGCTAAGTAAAAATGAAAGATCCTCTAATTTTGTAACTATTAACTGTTTACTACTTACTTGATACTGTTTCTTGGTGTTGCTTGGTCAATATACATTGCTTGTATTATTATTATTTTTTTTTAGCATGCTTTGTCATTCTCATTCTTTAATCTGACATTGTTTTCTCCATGCAGCTATTTTGATTTACATTTGCAACATAATTTATCAAAAGAAGAAATCGACAACCAAAGGAACTGGAAATTTATCTGGCAGATACCAGCTATTGGTATGTCAAATTGCAAATGGGTTGGAACTGGAGAGAATATTTTGGAGGTATTTCATGTCATTATACTCTTTTGGTATGTCCAAGTTTAAGTGGCTTCCTTGTGAAAGTGAAAAATTTAGTCCAATTCTGTGGCCACATGTGGATGACTAGCCTTGAAGGATTCGGGAATGGTTGGGCCTTGGTGGCTTGGCTATGTCAATGCAAATACTTTTTTTTTTCATTATGATGAATTATTTTTTGGTATGTCCAAGTTTAAGTGGCTTCATTATGATGAATTTTTTTTTATTGCACTGAAATAGATTATGCTATCTGTTAGGTGGGAAAATATAATTAGTTATTGCAAGAGTGTGGTCAACTTTCATTCCCTAACCCTAATAGGTTTTGAAGTAAATAGGACTAGTTGTTGACTTTTCGTTTGCATCCCAATCATTTTGTCGGTTTGGTTACTTTTTGAGTTGATAATAGTAAAGTTGTGTCATTGATGTGTCTTCTTGAAGACTTTGATTAGTTGACAGTTGTCTTCGTAGTAGAATTAAAATATGCAGTGGTTCTTTTCAAATGGAATCAGCATCCTTTGACATTTTTTTTTCATTGATTGTTATGGCCGCCCCCCCCCCCCCCCCCCCCCCCCCCCCCCCCCCCCCCCCCGCCCCCCCCAGCATTGACCTTATCCATGTCCTAGCTGTGGTGTAATTTTGTATTTTGTAAGATCGTAATCTTTATATGCAAAAAGAAAAAAGTAATAATCTTATATTGGCTTGTAAAAGATACGTTAGTCTCCTATTTGCTCAACTACACGTTACATTTTTCTCTTTGGCTTTCTACTTTAGGGTTTGAATATCAATTCTTGTGATGGTCTGAAGGCAAAGTTGTATGAGCACTGGATGGATGTCTACAAGTCATCTGGAGGCAAGGATATCAATTCACCTAAACAAAAGATGTTTTTTTCCCTTTGTAAGTTCTGTTGAAATCACAATGGATCAATTATGTTCTTAGCTTTACTCATTTGCATGTAGTCACAATCACTAAATGGCTACTTTTTCCCAACTAGTTTTGCAAGATTTTTATCTTGAATGTTTGCTTCACTGAGGATGTGTTAAGATACATTTCTTGTATTTCCTTAAAAAAAAAAATTTCTGGACTGATAAGGGATTGTATTGGTGATATAGAGAAGTAGCAAAAGGCCAAATGAAGAAGTAAATAAACTTTGCCATTTCTTGTAGTGGTTTTATTTATCCTGCTTGATAAGAAATTAATAATGTAAAAACCTTGTAACTCTTATAGTCTCACTGGAAAACTGATGTGGCACACTGTAGCTTGTGCAGATATGGCTGTAGGGTGTGTCTTCTTTCTTGAATTTAAGACTAAATAACAGCTTCTGGTCCACAGAAGTTTCAAAATGAAACATTTGTTATTTTGTCTAATAATTGACAAAAAATATGCTGCTCAATCTTCAGTCAAACACCTTTAGGAGTGTATTTTAAAACGACGTCTTCCAGTCATCTCGAATTGCTATTTTAAGAATGTCCTAAATTATGTATGAACTTTTTTCAAGATCAACAAGCCTATTACCTATATTTACTTCTTAGTTACATACTTATATTCAACTAAATTGATTGAAAAACTCTCTACAAATACTTTTCACAAAAATGCTACTTTACATGTTTTTAACTAAGCTTTTCATTTGTATTTAAATATTTATGAGTATCCCTATTGATAGCACTAATTAAATCATTGATATGGTATCTGTAGTGTGGGTTGTTGTTTCAGCAAGATTCGATAAGTTGTGTTGATGTTCTTTGTTTCTTATTAGTTTTTTTGTTCAGTTGTCTACTGTTATAGGGGATGCACTGGTCAATTTGCACATGATTGTATGATATATTTTCAGCTTCGATTTTTTTAGTCATTTATGGGAATTGTCTTCATGTTGATTTTGGTTCCAGGCAGCAGCTACCGAGATATACTTTACTGTAACAAGAGACCTTTCTATCTCAAAGGCCTTGAAGACACAAGCATCATGGATGCATATATAATGCATTCTGTAAGCAACTTTTCCTAATCCTGTCATTTTATATATGTTGTTTGTGAACATCTTTTAGTGACTACTATGCACAGCTCAATCACGTTTTTAAAACAAGAGACTGTATTAAGAAGAATGATGGCAAACTGACTAGGCTTGGTGAGAGTGCTGATAGTGATGGGTTTCGAGATCAAGGTTTTACTCGTCCAAAGGTTAGGAACTCTTAATTGTTTTCTTCTGATGGATTTCTGTTTCTAATTGCACTTGCCACTTGGGTGTTTTGCCGTATTAGCTCTGTAGTCCTACGAAATATTTGACTTATGGAGAGACATTTCGCAACCACCTCTTATTTTTTTTTAAAATTAATTGGTAGATTTGGTAATCCATAAAATATACACCTCATTGTGGGTTTCACAATACTTTTGGCTTTTTTCACCTATGTTCAATTGATAAACTTGTTATTCCCTTGAAATGCACTTTTAAGTTAGAAGCAAGCTTCTATCTTAGCAGTGCTGCCCATAATTAACAGATTTTCTTAAAGTTAGTTTGTGATGTTTAAAACAAAAAGTGATATCTTTTTTCCTGTTTCGTGCTTCAGGTTTTAATTTTATTGCCATTGGCAAGCATTGTGCATCGCGTTGTAAAGAGGCTTATACAGCTTACACCTTCAGCTTACAAGGTACTGTACTTTTCTCTCCTTTTTTTAAAATTAATTTTTTCAACATACAGTCAATCTATCTTACCTGGGTCTTGACTATTGAACATTACATAATATCAATGCATGCTCTACAGTCTGAAGTGTTGCTTGAATTCTTAAGCTGGGCATCTGACTTGATTTTTTTGCATAACATGGTTGTTGATGAATAATGACATACTGATTAAAGTGTAATGCTGTATAATTCAACCAGATTTCCTTACTTGTAAATCTCTTTTGGGATACAAAATACTTTTCCTAGCTTCTATAATTGCTGGTAATTGTAACTTTCTGCTCAAGTTGTGGTCATTGACTTAGGTGGCGTTTGGAAGAGCTTATTTAAGCTCCTTTTGACTTATCTGATGACATAAGCTCTTATACAGTGTGTTTGGCAGAGCTTATAAAAGTAACTTATGTCATCCCATAAGGAGTTTTTGACTTATTTTCATAAGTCACTGGAACAAGCTTATGGAATTTTAACAAGTGCTTATGACCCCTTCGTGTTTTCCCCCTTCAAATCCTCTCTTGCCCCTTTCTTCATAAGCTCTTATGGCATAAGCTCTCATTCGATAAGGTCTTATACTATGTAGTCAATAGCGGCCGTAGCGGCCGCTATCGCGGCGGAGCGTGGCGTAGCGGCCCCTTGGCGCTACGCGAAACATGGTAGCGTTGCGCTTTTGAGGAGCGGCTGTAGCGCCACAAATAGCGGCTAAAAAGCGGCCAAAAAGCGGCCGTAGCGGCCGCTACAGTGATTTTCCAAGCAGCCCACCATTTTTTCCGGCCAGCCCACCCCTTTTCCGGCAAACCCACCCCATTTCCGGCAAACCCACCTCATTTCCGGCCCTTTTCCGGCAGACCCACCTCATTTCCGGTCGTTTTCCGGTAGCCCCACCTCAAATCTGGTCGTTTTCTGGCAGCCCTAGCCTCCTTGTACCTCACCTTCCACTGTTTGGTTTATGCCTTTTCCTTTTTTTTTCCATTTTTGTGTTTTTTTTTTTTTGTCTTTCCATCTCCCATTAATTATAGTTTAGATTAATGTTCCACTTTGTACATTAATATTTCGCTTTCCAAGCATCCCATATTCTTTGTACACCAAGCAGAAGGTTCAATGCATCTTAGGAAATAGTGATACTTAATTACTCTCTTGTAAATTGCACTTCACATTTATTATCTTTGTAATCTTCATCTTCATGTATATAAATTAAAATATTCTGTTGACCATTTACTCACTCAAGATATTAATGCATCTTAGGAAATAGTGATAGCTTAATTACTTTCTTGTAAATTGCACTTCACATTTATTATCTTTGTGATCTTCATGTATATAAATTAAAATATTATGCTGGCTATTTAGTAGTTATGAATGTCTTTAATTTTGTGTATTCTTTTATTTTTTAGCTTTCATATGTGTATGGTATAAATTTCTTGTATAGTTTCCCTATACTTCGGCGTAGCGGTCATACCGCTACCCGCTACACCGCTATTGCATTTCAGGGGTCGGCCGCTATGCTACGCAATCCACGATTGACAACATAGGTCTTATATGATAAGTTCTTAATTAAGTTGTTTACCCAAACGCGGCCTTATTTGTTGTTGCAAGTGTTGTTGCTTATCAAATTATCCATCTTCTCGTGTTACATTTTCCTCGAGCAAGATAAACAATTCTTAAGGTCCCTTTTGATATTTATGTTTTGTTTTCTTAGGTTAATGTTGAGCATACGGATCGTTTTTCCACTAAATTTGGAAGTGACGAACATGAAGGCCACAAGGAAAATGGTCAGGAGTCTGACGATGCAAAACCTCAGAAGTCATCCAAACCATCTGACTTTCAAGTACTTTTTAGTGGCAATAATGAGGATGACTTTATGATTGGCATCAAATTTACCAGGTAATAAATTACATTCATATCGTGATTAACATTGTCTGTTGTCTTTCCTTTTCCTGTATTAATTCTCTGCTTAACATCTGTAACTCGCTGCCATATTACTGTACCATCTCAACCCATGGGATGTTGCTTTTCTCAAACATTGTATTTGTTGTAACATATTGCAATGTCAATTGATTTTCTCATTTCTAATATAAGTTTTATGCTTCTTTTTGTGCAGGAAGACAATCAAGTTATTCAGTGATTTTCATACCTCAGACATCATTGTTGCTTCAGCACTTTGCTTGGTTAATGTAAGCGGTTTCTCTCTTTGTTTCCCATCAATGTAATGAAATGTTGCTGAACTTGCTTTTCAATGTATTTCTTATATATTTTAATATAATCATTTGTTCTAAATGTTAGAAAATTGAAGAGACTGGGATTAATAAGGAAAAAGATGTAGATTTTCTTTCATCCATAGAGGTAAGTTGCAATACTTCTTGTTGGACTATATAATTCTACCTGGACAAGTAGTTCCCCTCTATATGGATCACATGGTTTGAAGTTGAGTGTAAATTATTTGTTCTGAGCAGGTTCTGATTATTGATCATGCAGATGTAATAGCGATGCAGGTTTGTAGTGACGTTTCTTTAACTTATTTACAAATTGAAGGCCCCCGTGATTTGGACTACCGTATGAATGTTGTTTCTCACTATTGTTGAAACTTGCTAGAATTGGTCTCACGTGCATACAGTTATTGAACACTTGAACCGCTTACCGACTAAGCAGCCCGGAACAAACGTTATGCGCATTAGACCATGGTACATTCTATGATAGCCTTTACTGCAATGAAGTTGGTTTCTTTTTTCCCTAGACCAATATAAAATCTGCATTTTTTTCTCCATCTGTGTTTTCATTTCTTTTCATTTCTTTTAATTTGGCATATATAAAAATTATTGTTAGTTAAATAAAATAAATTATGGTCATTTTTTTTCGTTTTTTTCTTTTTGTTTGATAGCTGAATAAATTCTATTATAGAGGAAAATTAAAATGAGAGAGGAAGATGGGATATCCTTCTAAAAAGTGTGCACTGAATAGTTTTATATCAATAACTACCCATAAGAAAATCACAACTCTTCCCAGTCTGATGTTATATTCCTCTGCCTGATGGCAATGGTAAGGTACTATAGTACCCATCCCATACCCACATTTAAAAAAAATACCCGTACCCAGATGGACCCATGTGGGTACCAACTTTAATACCCGTAGCCTTACCCTCTAAGTACCTAAGTATCTATACACGTACCCATTACCCGCACTTTAAGTAACTATGAAAAATCAATAAATAAAAAAACAGCATTGATTAAAAATACAACTATAACTCACATCATGATAAGGTTATCAAATACAATGCATAATATTATGTTTGAACATTGAATAAATGTTACAAACAATAAACTTCACGGTTATGACTAATAAGTAATAACCTTCACTATATATATATATGCGTGTGTGTGTGTGTGTATATGTGTGTGTGTGTGTGCGCGTGTGCGTGAAGGGGGGGTATGGGGCAGGATGGGTACTAGGGTACCTGCACCCATCCCATTAAATTTTGTGGATAATTATTCGTACCCATACCCATCAAGTGGGTAATTGTCCTGTCCATCATTGGTAACTTTTGTGGGTATCCATTGGGTCTGTTACCGATATGCACTTTTAACAAACTTACAACTCTTCCCACTCTTTCCTTATAAGAACTGCCTAAATTTTTTTGCACTGTATTAGTAGTATTGTTTTCCCCTTTCAATTGCTAATAGCTCGTTTCTCCAGTATTAGTGTGATCTCACAATATGTTCTCTTCCTGTGAGTAACAGGAAAACATTTACGTGCTGACAGGCACTCATGTAGTAGGTATACGCAAGTTTAAAAACTTAGTCCATTGAGTTAAACTGAGGTCTCTGAACATGAAAGCTACAAATATGACTATGAAGTACATATGCACTGAGTCTAAAGAATGCAATTGAACATTTTTAAGCAAAAAAGTTCACTTTGAAGCTGAAGATGGGTTTGTCAAATTTATTTTCTTATGCATGCTATTTGTATCCTCTATTTCTCTATCATTTCCGGTTCGATTGGATGTCGCGGACAGGGCTTCCTGCTTTTGTGTATAATTAATTGTTAATTATTAATTGTTTATTTGTTGCATGAACTGTAAGTTACACTCAGATTATTAGAGGCAATGGTGTCTGAAATGAGATTGCATTTCTGGTTTTTTTTACATAAGATTTTGAAATCCGTGAGTTTGTATTTCTTGTTTAGGTATCTTGATGATTATGCCAGATTTTACAGGCAAACAATAATTCTGGGTCTTTATTCAAATCCAGGTAATGAACCTTCCTTCTCGGGGCCAAGACTTTTAAGAATAGTTTTGTATTATTCTTTTGTCTTTACCTTCTTTAGAGATGACCCGATGTTATCTGTTGAACATTTGCCTTTGCATACTTCTTCTTTTCTTCTGTTTGATAAATGGGGCACATGTTTGTTTGATGGACGATTACTTCACATGGTGATTCATCATGCATTGTGAGAAATTTTTTATTCATTCAAACTTAAATTAACAATCATCATGATAATCTGTTTCCTATTATAATTTACATTACAACTGTCATGATAATCTGTCATGATAATCTGTTTCCAACTCTGGAACGTGGTTGAGATTTTAGTTTTTGAATTTGCCCTTTCTTAAGGAGGATGGTACTATGGTCCATTTTACCTATTTATATATTTGCTGAGTTATTAGAGTTTGCTATTCAGTCCTATTTTACTCCCATTATTTAATCACGGCCAGGTATATTATAACCTTCAAATTTCCTCCTTGCAGATATAAATGCTTCGTTCAATCATCAGTGTTTTAATTATGAAGGGAAGGTATGTAACATGTCTGGTTACCCTTTTTATACTTATTCATGGGTTCAAGGTTTCTGCCCACCTTCAATCATGGAGGGCTTAGGGATGTATCATGGCTGAAGGGTTCTCACTACTTCAAAATCTATCAAATTTTCACCGCTCTTTTATATAGTCTTTTATTCTTGTTTATAAAACTGAACTCAAGGGCGTTATTGATATGCCTTGTTATGAGATGAAAATTGCAATGAAGATTTCCCCCCTATTCCACATTATTACACCTTTCAAAATAATTATGTTTCTGATTTTGAAATCTAACGGTCATCCGTCTTTTTAATTAATATCTGCAGGTGAAGCTGATCTGTGAATATAAAGGTGTTCTACACAAAGTGCTACCTCAAATACGACAAGTATGTTTTCTTAATTTTGCTGGTTACTTGAATAAGTAATCTGCATTTGGCCCCTTCTAAACTATTGTGATGGGTAGGACACCATTTGGGTCTAGGTACATTCTGATAGTCTAATTGGCAATACTAATACCCTTCAGTTTCTTTGAATCTCTTTAGTGATATCACTGATATGTAAAATGGTATTCATTGTTGTGTTATTACTCGACGGTACACAGAAAAAATGACTCATTAATGATATTGATATACCTTGCTATGTAGTTTATTTTTATTCTAGATTTTCTGCTTGTAAGTAGAAATGAGATAATATTTTCTTAGTCTGTAAATTAGTAGGTAAGGATGATTGTGTAATATGGATGTTTGATAAATTAGCATGTTTTCATGCATGTCCAATAATGTTTAATAAAAGAAGAAATTCGTCAAGACAGGAGAAACTTCAATGAATTTGGGGATCTTTGTAATTACTGATATGTTTGCTTAATCAGTTAACAGAAATCCTCAAATTGAAACCATAGGTTTCACGTTACAACTTGCCCAACACCTAAATCTAGATTATTCCTTATCTTACCCAAATTGGCGCCTTAAAATAGATTTACCTCTAGGAAATCAGAAAAGAGAATGGATGCGAACCACTATGTAATAGTCGGGCACCTCCCTCGAAAGTCAAAACAGCATCAAACTTGAAGCATTCTAACAGACATAAAGGAAGATAAAATTGAAACCCTTTATCAGAATGTGAACCAAGAAAGGCAAAATCCAAGGGTTAAATGAAAATAAAAGCATAGACAAAGAAAGTCAAATTTGATGGAGATGTGGTCATGAACGTGAATGAGCACTTGAGAATTTTCTTTTTATCTTTTCTATCAAGTTTGCTTTTCAATCTCATGGTTAATGGAATTAAAAGCATTGAAAAAAGAGTGTTGGTACCAAAAGATTTAAGTATGCTTAATAATAAAGCTTATCCTTTATCTATATATATGTGTGTGTGTGTGCGCACGCGTGCGCGTGCACTTGCGTGTGTTTTGAAAACGGGATATTAGAATAGATGAAAATGCTTTTGGCCTTTCGTTAACCATGTTTTATGCGATTATGATATGTTTGCTCAAAAAATCATTCTTGTCATGGTTAATTTGTTTGATATACTAATGGTCCTTGATTATTATTTTAGTTATTATTGTGATCAGGCGATTCATTTTTTTCTTTCAGTTATCAAATATTATTCAGATTTTTCTCTGCAGGATTGTGGCTTACTTTCTCTTGTGCTAATACTTTGTCTAATTCTTGAATCCTGTAGATTTATGAACGATTTAATGTAGACTCAATAGTAGATGCTGATGATGCTCGTTTTGAATATTTTGTTAAGAAGGTATGTATTTTGGAATTGTGGTTTTGAATTTTTTTTCTGTGTTGAGTTGCAGTAATTTTGGGGAACTTATTGTCCATTTTTTCTGGTTATTTACCTTTGCTGAGTAGTTTGGCTCAAGCCCGATGTCAAATAAACATTCTTAAATCCGTAGTCATCCTGGGTGGTGAACTTTCATCTGGATATCCATGATACTTAAATTATGTGGGATCATTTTTGCATAATTTATTTTTGGTATGTGGATACATTTTCACAAAATCCTGTCTCCCTGTCCAATGAATAATTTTTGCCACATGCCCTTCTCATGTATCACATGACTCACTTTCTAATTTGTTCCAACCCAAAGACATTTTTTTCACCATTACTTTTTTGTTGCATAAATTTATATAATTTGAATTTTTTCCACTTAATCTGTGGTTTCATAATAGGTCACTATGGCAGTGATGTGATTTATCTTTAAATGAGAATTTTTGTCTTCTTGTACAAGTAATTGTGAATGTAGCCATAATAGATTACAACAACAATAACAACCACCAAAGCCTTTTTCCACTAGGTAGTGTCGGCTATCATAAACCAAATATTCTGAGAGGCCATTCAGATCTAAATAGTTTAGCCATACTAGATTATCACAAGAAAAATGAAGAGAGGAATAGCATCTCCCCATTTTTTTTTAAACTTGAATCAGGTATTTGTCTTTTACTCTGGCATCGGGTAAAAACTGCATTTGTAAAAGTCAAGTAATTAAAATGGATATAAAGAAAATGGCGAAAGCTTTTTGTTTCTTTGTTTTAATTGCTATTGTTTGAAATTGGTCATTGTGTTTTTCAATCCTTTTAGACTAAACTGGATCACAAGAGAACTACACGGAAAAAATACATGTCAATTTGAAAAAACTATCAACGGAAGGGTTAGACATTATCTTGTGACACAGAATCTGTATCCTTTGTGTTGTCCATTTAATAATCAACATTAGGGGACTGTTGCTACCATGTTCACTCATTCTCCTTGCTTAGTGTTGCTATGCCTTTGATGTCTTTTTCTTGGAAAAATTATTTGCCATCTTACAAGGATTTTATGTTGTGTGACATCATTGTAAATGATACATTTTTTATTTGTAATCAAAATAAGTACACTAACTTAGATGGATCTTTAATGTCCCTAATGAGTAATTATGTTCTTGGTTGGCTTATAAAATTTGTCATAGCAGACATCATTGTAAATGATACATTTTTGATTTGTAATCAAAATAAGTACACTAACTTAGATGGATCTTTAATGTCCCTAATGAGTAATTATGTTCTTGGTTGGCTTATAAAATTTGTCATAGCACAGTTGTTTTTAAGGAAATAGTTGGTGACATTTTAGAGAATAAATGTTTTTCATCTATAATTTTTTTCCTGCCTCAACTGTCCTGATTTGTTTTTAATGACACATTTTACTCAAAAGCTCACCTTTGCAGATGTGACAAGTCTTGTCTATTCTCCTGAGCTCATCTGCTTAGAAATTGTCAGCAAAATGCTTTTATTAAATTTCTTTAAATGAACTTCTTAGGATAGTTCAAAAAATATTTATGACTATGTGCTTGTTATTGCAAATTTTGACACTTTCTGACTCATTTATATATCATGTCAATCATTCTCATCTTGCAGGTTTTCCCGAGAATCAAAGATTCTGATCAGGTTTTTTCATTAAAAAAACATCTAATGTGTATGTTTGTGATAATTTAAATACTAATAATCTTGTTTTGCGTTGATGGAATCTTTGATGCAGGGAGGGATCATGCTATTTACCAGTTCTTACTTTGAATTTGTTCGGATTCGAAATTTTTTGAAGTCACAGAATGCCTCCTTCTGTCTTCTTGGGGAGTAAGGAGCTATCTCCATTATTCTACCGTTGTTCTTATTTTGTTGGTGTTATATTATTGATCATAACTCCATAGTTAATTACAGTCTAGCTCGTGTTCCATTTTGATTTTTGAGTAGCTTTTTTCTTGTTAATTTAGATATACAACCCAAAGTGATATTTCTCGGGCACGTCTTTGGTTCTATGAAGGAGGAAGGAAAATTATGCTTTACACCGAGAGATCTCATTTTTACCACAGATATAAGGTTGTATACACTGAAATAAGTTTCTCCCCTTATCTTTTTGTTATTTTGTCTGGGTTGTAAGAGCAGTATGTTTGGTAAGTTTTAAAAAGCTAAAATATGCAAATACCTGCTACCTGCTGGTTGTTTGTCAAGTTATGACATGCTGTACCATAAATGTTGAAATTGATGTCATATAGAAAATGGAATTATGTTACACAACATAAACAATTACAATTAGTAGAACTGATAGGACTTTGTATACTCTAGTCCTAGTGTTAATGATATATACTGTGACTGAAATTTGTGTAAGCCTAATTTATTTTGTAAGGACTGAAATTATGACTGATATGAGATGTTATTATCCTCCTCTAACCTATTATCATTGATACACGATATTGACAAATTTAGTTTATTTCTTCATGGCAGGTTCGTGGGGTTCAGAATTTAATCATTTATTCACTCCCAGAGAGGAAGGACTTTTACCCTGAGGTGAGTAGGCTTGTAGAGTAGGTTGTTTTTCTTATCTCTTATGTCTCAGAATTCACTAATAAAGGAAAGGGTATAAAACAGGAGTAGGAATCCTCCTAAGGCTACAAAAAAAATTGTAGAGCCATGAAAAAAAAGATACATAAGAGCTCAAAAGAGCAATCTAGTCCCCTTGGATGTCCAACCTAGAAAGCCTGGAAAAACCAATGTGCAAAAACCGACAAGAAGCTAAGAAAACCAACCACCTGTCTGATGAAAGGTGTAAACTATAGTGGAAGAAATTTATGGCTAAAAGTTTTTGAATTATGCTTCAGCTAAAGTGAACAAACTCTAGCAAAAAGAGCATCACCAAAAAAGCACCTGATGTTTCTAATCTATATAGCCCTCAATGCAGAATTTTTTGCGTTCTTGGCTTATTTTTTATGTTGATGTAAGTTTGCATCAGATGTTATTCCCATGCCATCCTTATGAGTGAACTGAAAACATAATCTTGAATCTTAAATCTTTTCTTTTCCATTGCTACCCCCTCTTGTTGCAGATTGTGAATATGCTTGATGGGTCTGACAATATGGCTTGCACTGTTCTTTTTTCTTCCCTGGACAAGCTTCGGGTAATACATTACTCTCTTTGAAGTCCTTGAATTTAGTGTGTGTGGGTTTATATTAGCATTTGGATGGACAGGTGATTGATGCTGGAGAGGGGGAGATAAACGTAAAAGTTGGGATTAATAGCTTGATTTTTTATTGCTTCCCAATTTCTTCTCTTGCTGCTATATTGTGACATGAGTCTGCCTGTATATAGGCTTTTTCACTGTCACGGACTCACGGGTCTGTTGACTTGTCTACGCTATCCAATTTTCTCTAATCTTTTCATTGACGACGACAACAACAACCAAGTCTTATCCCACTAGGTGGGGTCGGCTACATGGAATCTTTTCATTGACAAACTCTACATATTTTATCTTCAACTTCACTTGTATAATTGCTTGGACCTGTTATTTTCATTTTGCTTTCCTCCCCTCCCGAGTTGCATTTAATTTAGACAACATGGTCTTAACTATATTATATATCCTTTCATCTTTGGATTAAATTTCAGCTGGAAAGAATTGTTGGAACCACTCCAGCTAAAAGGATGGTATCTGCAGAGAAAGGCGTTTTTGTATTTTGCCATTAGCATTCTGCTGCACCCCAAGTCTGTTTTGCAAAGGAACTTTGGTAAATAGAATGATGTGTTTTTACGGGCTTTAGTCCTTGATGGTATCATGGATTTATAATATATGCCTTTGACGCAAACAGCTCTTGAAGATCATTTCGACCAGAAGATGAAGGCAAAAAGGTTTTTCCGTTGAGGGTTCTAATTTATTTTTATTATTATTTTATTTTTTTGAAAGGATGAGGGTTCTAATTCTAATTTAGAATTTACAGCGTCAACTCCGAGAATATGTATATTTTTTTTTGTTAATTTATAGTAAGTAATGCTATGCGTTAAAGGTTTAATTCGCACGGGGTGTTGGCCGACAGAATTTGAATGCGTTAGGAGCACCGTATATTCAAATATAAAGGGTTGTTTTACGAAGATAACATCACTATCAAACATTCTTGTGTAATTTGTAACCAGAGAATGTTCATTAGGGGTCTTTTGTTTTTAAGTGGCTACGGATTTCTTCACTTAATTACATGTTATATTACATTAAAAGATAAATATAATCAATATTCTTTTAATAAGCTCTTATATTTATTTAATTACACTTTTTAATGTGATTATTAGAATACATATTAATAAAAAAAAACATTTTTGTTAATATTTATTCCAAATATAATTTCTAGACAACCACTATTTTGGTTCTTAAAATTATAGACGTGTGATACTTTGAATTTAGAAATTATTATTTAGCCCCTAATATTTAAATATTTAATTATTTAGTAGGTCCTTTAAGTTTGTAATTGGGTATTTGATGATACAAATTTTTTTAACTGAATCTCTATGACAAGATTATGTTAAGTTGTTGTGTTTGGGTGGAATGTGATTTGGATTATCTTTTTCCCCAAAATTGTTTCAATAACCCAACAAATTCAGTTCTTGCTGTCTTTCCGTCCCACATTCTGCTGGATCCTCTCCCTCCTCCGTTCCACTTATAGGGTGCTCAAACTTCAGCAACTTTTTCTTTGACTTTCTATAACTCTTCCTTAACTCTTGTTTTCTCATGTTCTAACTCTGCTCTTTCTTCTGCAAGTTAAGAAACACTATCCTCTGAAGAAGATAATCCTTGTTCAAAGGATTTTACAATTGCTTGGACTTATGCTAATTTGATTTCAAGTATATTTGGGCTTCCCCCTTTAGCTGCTGCAACTTTTGCTGTACATGTACCTTAGCATCTTGGCATTAGTAGCCACTTCACCTTTTCTTCCAGTTCAACAAAAATTGGATCGACTAAAAGAACGATATCATCATTACACTCTATTACTCTTTGTAAATGTCATTGCTATCCAAAAAAAGTTCTATTAACCTCTAAAAAGTTGCAGAAGTTGCTGAGATTTATATAGCAAATGTGCAAATGCAAATGTGTAGTAGGGGAGAGTGACATG
This sequence comes from Echinosophora koreensis, assembly GCA_035048595.1. Classification (NCBI taxonomy): domain Eukaryota; kingdom Viridiplantae; phylum Streptophyta; class Magnoliopsida; order Fabales; family Fabaceae; genus Echinosophora; species Echinosophora koreensis. Next base: position 8,779,931 of record JAPCYP010000004.1, read on the forward strand.
ACAAAGAAGATTGATATGAGAGTCCACCTAAGAAGAAATCAGGAATATTATGTCCAACTTAACGGGTTGTTAATAAAATTTTAACACCAGGGACTCAATTTAAAAAATTATAGGCAAAATTACACTTTTGGTCTCTTAAGTTATTTGTTTTGTTCAAATTGGTCTCTTAAGTTTTTTTTGTGACAAACTAGACTCCTAAGTTAGGTTCAGGTTTCAAATTGGTCCCTTAAGTTTTTTTTTGACAAACTAGATCCTTAAGTTATGTTCGGGTGACAAATTGATCCCCTAATTTGTCAAAGGGACCAATAAACTAGATTCTTAATTTATTAATTTTAATAACTTAAGGGACCAATTTGTCACCCGAACATAACTTAAGGGTCTAGTTTGTTACAAAAAAAAAACTTAAGGGACCAATTTGAACAAAACAAATAACTTAAGGGACCAAAAGTGTAATTTTGCCAACATTATATCATCAAAGACCCAATTACAATTTTTTTTTTTGTTTAGGAACCTATTTAAAAATTTCTAAACAATTTAGAGACCAATTGAAGAATCAAAATTATTTTAAAAACCAATCATATCAATATATGGAATTATTTGACTGGTGAATTATAACGTTGAGAACATATTCTACTAATACTTATCATTTCAAAGACTAAAATAATAAAATTCTAAAATTAGTGATGACGGATAATTACAAACTAAGGCATCGAAACGGTGGCTAATTGATCAAAGTGACCCACTTTTAGAAACTATATACCAAAATAACCTATTTTTGAAACAATTGACCAAACTAACCTACTTTTAAATAAATTTTTTTTTTATTGACTAGTGGAGCCAGTTTGATTGGCGCCATTGACTTGTTGACCTGCCATGTGGCAGGTCCTAATTGGTCCCGAAAATCTGGAAAAAAAGTTTCAAAAAAAAAAAATTTTTGCGAAAAAATAAAATAAAAAGGAAAATCAGGTCAGCGCTACGTGGCGCATTGTGGTGGAGTGGCGCCAGTTTGACTGGTGTCATTGACCTGCACTTCCTATTGGTTCGTCGATTTTTTATGAAATTTTTAAAAAAAAAAAGGTTTTTGGGCTAAAAAATTAAAAAAAGTAAAAGAAAAAGAAAAATTGAATATTAATTAATATACTTCTATTAATAAATTTTATCATTATATAATTAATAGATATAATTATAATTTTTTAGCCCCAAAAAACTTTTAATTGGTATAATTATATTTAAAAATTAGTATATTATTATTAATTAGTATAATTATATAATGATAAAATTTAATTGGTATTAATTAATTATTAATTATATTAATAAAATTATTAATTAATATAATTATATAATGATAAAATTTATTAATAGTATTATATTAATTAATTAATAATCTAATTTTCTTTTCTTTTTTTAATTTTTTTTAACCCAAAAACTTTTTTTTATAATTTTTTTCATAGAAAATTGACGAACCAATAGGAAGCTGCCACGTGGCAGGTCAATGACACCAGTCAAATTGGCGCCACTCCACCATAGTACGCCACGTGGCGCTGACCTGATTTTCCTTTTTTTTTCCATTTTTTTTTTTTTTTGCAGATTTTCGGGACCAATCAAGACCTGCCACGTGGCAGGTCAACAAGTTAATGACGCCAGTTTCCAGTCAAACTGGCGCCACTAGTAAAAAAAAAATTAATATTTTATTAAAAAATAGGTTAGTTTGATAAATTATTTTAAAAGAAGGTTATTTTAGTATATAATTTCTAAAAGTAGGTCTCTTTAGGAAGGAAAAAAAAAGCCCCGAAACGGTAGTTTAATATAATTTATGAGGTAAAGTTCTTATATTATATAGATATTGTGAAGCCTACAGTAATGTCTCTAACTCAGTAACTAGTTTTGTTCAGCGAGCTGCTTCTTTGCATCCAGTAACATGAACCCACAAATTGTGAATGTGAAACTGCAACATCCTCTTCCATTTCAGATACAGTTCCTCTTTTTCACGTGGTAGAGGAAGCTCCCTCAGATGAAGTCCCACACCGGAAAACATAACGAGGACTCGATAGTTTATATAACCAAAGCGTCATAGAGGGTTTGTCCCTTCGGGGACATCCGATAAAATTGGAACGATACAGAGAAGATTAGCATGGCCCCTGCGCAAGGATGACACGCACAAATCGAGAAATGGTCCAAATTTTTTTTTTCGTTGAAATTTTCTGCAGCATCTTCTTCATTCATGCTTCGTTCCTTCATTAAAGAACCATCTTCTCACAGTTTTATTTTATTTTTCTTAAAGAGATGTTGATTTCGTGGTTTATACATAGGTCTGGTTAAGGTTAAAGTTCTTCAAATGTTTTTTCCCTACAAATGAGTATCTGTTAAATCTGACTAAAATGAAGTGAAATTTGAAAACCTTTTCATCTAGCTGGAATTTAGGGTTTATGCAAATACACAATTTTATTGTTGTTATTTGGTAAAGATACTTTGTAGAAGAGAGGGATGTGCCCTTTCAAGTGGGTTTTTTTTTGCCTCTGTTTTTCTCAAGTGTTCAAGCTTCTTATTGGTTTTATTTATCGTGTTCGGTGAGACTAGGCAGTTGAGGCATCTCCATAGTAAGTGTTTTCACTTTGAAAACATTAATTATTCATTTGTGTGTCTCTTTGATCCATTTTATTCATTTAATTAGTATGGCTGAAAATTCCAAAGGCATTAAAGAACTGTCCTTGTCGCCAATTTGATGTATTCCTGCTCAATCTTGAATTTGCAAATTACAATTGTTATATGTGCTACTGCTGCATATGATAAGAAGTTGGGTGATTTCATTTGGTTTAAACAAGTTTTTGGTCCCTACAAAGTTCATCAAATTTGGTTTTGGTCCCTGTGAAATTTTTTCTTAGGTTTTCGTCCCCGTAATCTCATAAATTTTGCAAATGGTCCCTACCGTTATCTTTTTCTGTTATCTAGTACTCATGAGTATCGAGGTAATTTTATTTTACTGTCCAACTTGCTGTAAAATTTGGCCATAAAATAGAAACAAAATCATATATTAGGGACATAAGGTTAAAATTGCTAAATTCCTTCATTTTGTATAATATCTAGTACTCAGGGGGTACCGAGGTAATTTCTCATTCTTGTCCAACTTGCTCCAAAAGTTGGCTAGAAAGTAGAAATAAAATCATACATTAGGGCCATAGGGTTAAAATTGAAAAAATTATTCATCTAGTATGATATCTAGTACTCAGGGGTAACAATAGGGACTATTTACAAAATTTTCGAAAATACAGGGATGAAATCCGAAGAATTTTTTTTACAAGAACTAAAACAAAAATTAGTGAACTTTTCAGGGACTAAAAGCTTATTTAAACCGATTTCATTTTATTCAAATTCCATGATGAAAAGAATAACTTCAGATATAAGGAAGGAAAATAAAACTTAAAAAACTTAAATTTAAGGACTTCTCCTTGACCATGTCAAATAAATCTAAGGATAGACACAGAACAGAAGGATATTGACAGGGAGAACAATAAGAAACATGGGATTTACAATGGAAGTTAGAAAGCTTCCCATGCTTACGGATTTATTATTATTTGTATGGTTTTGATGATCCCTTTTAAGATTGACTTTTAACATTGAAGTGCATTTGCAAAGCTAAGCATAGCATGATCAGTGGTAGGTGCTTATCAGTTTTTCTTTAGAAGAGAATAAAACATCCCTTCTAGGAGATCCTAATATGCTATGAGAGTGGTACAAATTAATATTATGACTCTCCTAGCTTCCTCCACATGTCATCTATAGAATTAGGGATTGGCATTACTGGTCAAAACTTTGATCACAAAATCTGACATTTATGTGTAAAATATTTGTATGCTACCATCTGTTGTGAACTAGTTTACCTTGCTATATGATGATATTTGTACTCATCTACCAAGAGTTCCTTACTTTACTAAGATTCCATTTCCATCCCTGCAAAGATTGCAAGTTTTTGGTTTTGAATTATGCCTGCCAACCAATGAGTATGGTTCAAACACATTACTTGTCTTAATCCGAAGAGTGGGAAGATCTTATAGAAATGTACAAATGTTCTCTGGATATAGTGAGCTCTTCTTATTCTTCCAATTCAATGATTCATGGACACGAAGGATCATACAACGAATTAGTTCTCATCCTTCGACGTACTGTTTCTGTATGTAAATGACTTCATATATTGAAATGTTGGATGGTTCTCATTCATGAATACCATATTTATTATGTGACCTTAACTTTGGAGCTGAAAGATTTGATATATACAGTACCTGTTGATCCTACAAGCCTGAAGTCTTACCATGATTATGAAATGCATCTAGTTCTGCTGCAAGAGACTATATGTATCAAAAGATTTCAAATATGTCATGCCTTTTATGGATATATTAATATAGACGCTGACAGATGTTGGCTGGGTTAAAGCATTCAGGTTTTAGTTGGCAGGATCATATTAACATGAAATAACAGAAGCATACTACATGCTTTTCATGTGCAATTGTGCATTAATATAGAAAAATAAGTTTAAGGACGTGTTATAAACAAATAGGATGGTTTTCTTATGATATCTGGACTTGAACTCTTGAATGAATCTATTATGACGGTCCATTGATTTTTCAATCCCTGGCAATATCATGTGAATTTGAAAGGGCCCCTCCTGGATTGGATCAGTCAAACGAAACCTTACATTGCAACATCTGGAGGTAATTTCAATTACAAGTTGTTTCACATTTGTTTGTGCTTTAAGATATTTTTCCTTCTTTACTTTATCAAGTTTGATAGGAAATCAGATAAATTACTTTTAATTAAACTTAGAGATACATGCAGATTGCTCAATGTGCTGTTACACTCCGAGTTACTTGTCTTGTGGTATATATTACCTATAGCAGAGGCAAACATGTCATTGTGTATAGTACTTGAAGACAATTTGAAGTAACTGAATTACAGGATGTCATATATAGAATTTTCAGAGTTTCAGAGTCATGACTTTGCATCAAGGTTGCTGAGATATTTGACTTATGATGCCTAATGGTGGAATTGACAGAGAAAATTTAACCCTGCATTCAGTCAAACTAGACCATATAAAGTGTACAACAGTGGTGTCAAAATCTGTGCACCATGTGAGAGAGCCAGAGCCATGCAATATACTTCTATCAGAGAGATGCCAAATTGCATAGGGAGTATATTTTCATGAATAAAGAAGGCCGAGTCAAGATGCCTTCGGAAACAATGTTCATTTGTGAGTAGTCCATTCTTGACAGCCAATCCACATTTTCAGCCACATAACATAATTGCATACTTGTTGCATTTAATTAAGAATTATCAACTGGGATAAGAGAATGACCCAAAAGAGGCCCAATTATCCTTCCAAAATCTTGAACTTTGACCATCCCCAATTCTCCAAATAACGTTACCCTCCTTCCAAGCATTGCAAACACCCTTCCAAAGGTTGCTACGACACCTTATTTGTATCTACATATGATATATCTATTTTAGCTTTACATATAGTATGTAGTATTATAATACATAATAGGGCCCTGCTACTGACACCGATTTATTTTTATTCCTTGCACCTTGCACTTTTTTTGTTTTTTATTTTTTCCCAAAAATACCCTTAAGTGTTCCTTCCCCATTATATTTTCCGGACCCCTCTGATTTCAATTTTCCGAACCGGGTCCGCATTGTATTTTCCGGACAGGAAAATTTACACATCCGGAAAGTATTTTTCGGAGGTGTTAAAAATTTACACATCCGAAAAATAGTTTCCGGATGTACAAATTGTAGCTGCATCAGGAAAATTTACACATCCGGAAAGTATTTTCGGGAGGTGTTAAAAATTTACACATCCGGAAAATGGTTTCCGGATGTACAAATTGTAATTGCATCAGAAAAATTTATGCATCCAGAAAGTATTTTCCGGAGTTGTTAAAACATCCGAAAAATAGTTTCCGGATGTGTTAATTTTAACACATTCGAAAAATACTTTCCGGACGTACAAAATGTAACATCAGCAATATGTGAATTCGGAAAAAAAAATTTCGGAAGTGCACAACACATGTCTAGAAAACACTTTCCGGAAGTACAAAACACATGTCCGGAATGCATTTTCCGGAAGTTACCGGATTATCTATTGCGGTAGTTCAAAACAATGCCATATACTCATCCGGATTTCGAATTCCGGAGATGTAACTAGTGTCCGGAAAACGAAATCTGGAAGTTGCGTGATAGTAAGCGGGTGAAGGTGAAAAGGGTATTTTTGGAAATGAAAATTTTAAATTGAAGCTGCAAGGTGCAAATAGTATTTTGCGCGGTGTAAATAGCAGCGCCCTACATAATATTATAATAAAATCCAATCTCACTCACATAAAAATATGGTGCTTCATTGGATGTAAAATCCAGTGGTTCAAAAAACAAAAACAAAAACGAAAAAACATTATTGAATTTTTAATAAGGCCCCACACCACTTTAGCTATGAATGCAATCTTCATGTCTTTAGCATGACGAATACATAGGCCTCCATATTCATAGTAGGACAACAAATTTGCTTCCGTTCAACAAGGATCTCTCCTACTATCTGAGTCCCAAAGATACTTCCTACACTGTTTATCAATAACCTCACAAACCGATCAAGTTGGTAAGCAACATTATTTGCATAGAATAATGAGTTTAATTGCTATATATTGGCAGTGTAAAGTTTTTTTACATATATATCCAATCATAAATTGCTATCTAAGTATTTTTTTTTTTATTCTTATTTTAACTACCTTAAAAGTCATCCATAACATAATTGGTGATTGATTAGTGTTTAGAATTTTACTTTGTCATTGTATAACATTTAAATTAAAATCTTGAATAATCAGGCAAAGCAGAGACAACAAAATAGCACAACGTTAAGCACCCAACCATGATGACTCCTAACTCGACAGCCGATTCATATGCTTATCTGTAATACAGCTAAAAGTCTTGGTTAAGGTCCTGTGGTGAAAAAGCAAAACATCAAGATATTTACCAAACTCATTAGTCAAATAATACCCAAATGCATAACCCTTTAAAAAAAATTATTTGAACATCAAAAAATAAAACAATCGATAACGATTAATGATGGTTAAAATCATGGTTAATAACATATTTAACTTAGTTAATAAGTATACATGTAGTAGATGATGTAACTCGTTAACTGACAACTAGATTAATGATATACAAAATCTTGATTATGCAGTTCCGATAGAGTTAATGAGTTATTCATCTTGATGCACTCATTAATCAAATTCAACATATCATTAATCACAATTTTAAACATCATTAACCATTATCGATTATTGACCCATTTTTTAATGTCTGAATAACAGAACTGTAACCCTTTTGAGTTCATTAGCAATTATCTTCAGCACCACTTATATTACATAAGCTAATGAGCCTGCGGTGTTCAATCATTTCTCAATGGTCAACCTTCCAGAAGAGGGAAATAAAAGTTTGATTAATAGAGTTAACCTTATAAGGAAACTCAGAACGCACCAACTCACAAAAAGAACCATCCCCAGCACCCACAATTCTGTTTTGGCGTCTCCTAGCAATTGTTGGAATTTACAAAGAAGAATGTTAATAACATTTTTTCATACACTACTTTTAACACACTATCGGGTCATGTATAACACTTAATATGTTATTTTAAAAGTTACAACAGTATAAGATGTCAATAAATAAAAATACGATGTCAATAAAAGAGTGTAAAGTGTGTTAAAAAAAAAAAAAAAAAGGTACCATGCTTACAAATTCTCTAAAAACGGTGAGCAAATCTTCAAGGATGATACATTGCGGCGAAACTCGAAACCCAATTTTCTTCAAAGAGCACTCGTAATCATCCATTGCATGTAGTGACATTGAAAGAGTAACTTTCTCAATAATCTTCTTCCTCGTTAATGGAAAAAGATTTTATAATAATGCTTAAACAGAGTGGACTTTCATTAGAAAGATTGTTTAGTTCTCAAGATAAATCAATTGCCCCTCAAATGTTTTATCAAGATTCAAGAATCAGCTGAACTTGCCTGTAGTTCGATCTCCGGTAACAGTTAACCACATCCTACACATGCCAAATGGAGTATAGGAACAAAACACAACCCAGCAATTGAACTTATTCATGCTCAATCAACACAACATGCAACCACAAGGGCAAGGGAGCAGGCATGTATACAGGTGACAAACCAGAGGACTGAGTTCAAGAATCCTTAGGGCCTGTTTAATTTATTTCTTGTTTCCTATTTTCATTTCTTGATTTCAAGAATAATTACAATAAATTAATTACAAAATCTTTACTTTGATTTCATACTGTTTACGGTTTCCAAAGATTTGTACAAGAAATACTGGAAACAACTTTTTGTTTGTTTTCACTGTTTCCTATACAAATCTTCGAAAACAAAAAACATAATGAAAACAAAATAATAATTTTGTAATTGTTTTAGTTGTAATTATTCTTGAAATCAGAAAATAGGAAATTAACCAAACAGGCCCTTAGACTGCATGTATGACCAAGAAAACCAACCACACACTAAGCAGAGTAGATCCAGTAAATTTTACATCAGGAAGGATTTCCTTCCAAACAATTATACTCAAACAATATTTCCAACCGATTATTATTCAAATGACATAATTACATTGAGTTCCACAGTATACATGTACATAACACTAATTTTCTTCTGAAGCCACCAATCTGGAAGCTATCAAGGTCAGATATGAAGTCACAGGAGTAATAACAATGGTTTATACATTAGCAGGCACAAAGATCAATGTCTCAGCTATTTCCTGTGATCAGCAGCAGAACATATGTGCTGTGGGGTTTGAATGCTACAGCAGCACTGCCAGAGACCCTGGTGTTTCTTCTGTATTGCATCATGTTCCTGGTGATTGATTCTCTGCATGCAAAAAAAAAAAAAAAAAAGTATAGGATAAGAAGGCCAAAGAACAAGTATAGGACAGGAAGCCATCCTAATCCAGGTACCAGGTGTTTGATTCTCTTGCTCCATACAGCATTCATTTTTTGTTTTCTTTGGAAATGTGGTTGATATGTTTGGCTGGCCACACCAAGTCTCTTCATTTTAAATATATAACCAGTTGTCTGATCATATTAGCTTCCAAAAAAAAAAAATCTTCCCCTAAAATTAATCTAAGATTCTACCATAGTTTATCAAAAAAGGCAATATAGAAGACACGAAACCAATTGTTCTGACACAGATTAGTTGAGTTGGTGGAAAAAGAGGTGGAAAATAGAGAACAGGTCCAAAATGAATTTTAAAAGAGTAAAAATGAACATATTATTTTCCACCTCAAATTTTTGTCGTACTAAACAAGTGTGAAGTAGTTTTCACTCAAAGCTTCCTCCTTACTTTCCACCTATTCAACCAAGCACGCCGTTCAATAATTAGATTAATGGGTATTCTGTATTCATGTAGCAGCATATCTTGTAAATCCTGCCATTATCTTAAGTTGAAGGAAATAAAAAAACCCAGGTGGCCATGCTCAAAGTGTGCTTGATGCTACTTTCTTGGCAATAGAGCGAAAATTAACTGTCATTTGTCCCTCGAAAGGCTTTGAAGATGTACTCTCTTTTTACATGAATGTAACAAATTTAATCCAAAACCTCACTAGTGCTTTTACTATATTATCTGAACTCCAACCAAGATCATAAACTTTTCTTTTGTACCACATTTTAATCAGACTGTCTTCAATATATACCAGCAAGATTCAAACCCACTAGTGTGAGTTGAAATGGACAAGGGTGGAGCAGGCTAGAATGAAGATCTAAGACTCAATTCCCCAACATCACTCAACTTCAACTTGTCAGGAGAATCGTGTTAAATAGACATGTTGGGCAAAGAATCTTCTGATTTTCTCTGACTCTAATTCAACTGGTGATGACTCGAACTTCTAACACTAAATATCAGTATAATCTCATTCAGTTGAAAGGTAGTTTGACAATTTGGAGACTAGGTCCTGTTGCCATAATAAGTTCTGGTTTCTTGGAACACCAACAGACCAGAAAAGAAAAGAAATACAGAACAGAGTGAGAATCCTAGCCTTAGAAACGGCCAACCCCACCCAAACCACTCTACACAAACTTTCCTACCCCTTATCGTTCTCTGCCTGCCCTCTTATTATTGGCTCTATTCTGTTAGGATTCTTGCCTTCTCTCCACTCCAGCTCAGCATCAATTTTCTGTTGCTCAACTAACTCCTCTCTTGGCCCATGGCCTGAAATGGGCCTCACCTCGCATTCTGACCTTCCTTCTATACACCAAAATCCCATTTTTTGCATCTCCTAAAACATACTCTAGTGGCTATAGGTCTAACAGACCATCAGTCTCCCCTACCCTCCTTTTAATTCTTTTCTTCATACCTCTGAATACATGGTATGGCATTGGTAGCATACCATGAGAAGATGAGACTATGATTCAATTTCTCAACATATTAAAAACAGAATATTTTATCAGGTACACCCTACATGCCTAATTATGCATCACAAGAAGAATTCTTGTACACACCTCCAAATTGCTGTTCCAGCCGAGCCACAATATGTTTACCGTAAGTGTATTTCTTCAAAGCATGAGCATGAACTCTTATGTAAGAAAGCAGCATTGCTCGCTGATTTTCAGAACACATGTCAATAACCTTCTGGACCACATAATTTGCAAATTGGTCTTTCATCATTGTCTACAATGAAAATAAAATACGATCTAGTAAGCAATAGTAAAATTACAAACCCCAAATTGTATGCATCACGGCAGTTATAAAATGAATCTACTTTAGCATTATCCACATTACATTTAATGCTCAAGTTTTGACCCTAGTGATGATTTAGAAGACTGCAATAGTAATAAGGTAGGATAATGATCAAACAAGGAAGGATCAAAGATACCAGCACATAATTAGTATCTAAAAAGGATCATAGTGTAGTCTGAGTCACATAATAATAAAACCAAAAAAGAACCTTGGAGATTCTAAATCTGTCAAATAAAACAGCAAAATAAGCCATAAAAGGTTCCTGACATGGTTTGCTAGCAGACCTATGGTTAAGTGGGTGTACACTAGAAAAAATATGGGAGAAGTAAGGGACCAAATCCCTATTAACAGAATTAGGAGGTGAATAAAGGGGAAAGTTGGGGAACTAAAGGGGTTATGTGGATTTTCACGAGAAATTGGAGACTGGAGAGTGGAAGGGGAGTAGGATTTCTTGAATATCCTACAGGGTTCTATCTTTGAGAACCGCCCATTGAATTTTCTCTTCCTCAAAGTGCCTCTCCAACCAACCAGCTTTATCAGATGAAATAGGGCTAGGCCGAATAGCAAAGAATTCAGCAATTTACAATTAAAAAGACAATCCAAAACATCCAGGAATAAGACTGAATTATGTATTGTAATTTGACATATGTACTGGATAATTAAGTTTAATAGTTTACCCCTTCACACTATGAGGCTGAGATATTTCTTCTGTACAACGAAATAACCATGATTTGTGCAGGGCATAGGCTTATAGGATAACAGACAATCTTCAAGATACAACTCAAGGGACTAGCTATAATTAGATATTAAGAGACAATTATCAGCCACCACCTAAAAGGATAAGGTCTTAGGTGAAGTTTTTGACTTTTAGATCTGGTAATAAAGCCTCTCTGAGCAAGCTTGAAATTAGGCACCTCTATTCTTATATTTCAACTTGATGGATGTATGTGCTGGCCTTGTGTGTGAGGGGTGGCAGTGTTATAGAACACTCACCTTGTAGACTTGTAACTAATTTAAGGGAGGGAAAACCTGTAACTGTCTCAACAAAAAATAATTTGATACAACAACAACATCCTAGCCTTATCCCACTATAGGTGGGGTCGGCTACATGGATCAAACGACGCCATAATGTTCTATCATGAATCATGTTTATAGTTAACAAAAAATAATTTGATAACACAAATTTATCAAAAGCAGAATTGCATAAACCATAGATATAAGATTCAGTTAAACTATATGATTTCACTGTTTCTTTGCATTTGTTTATTCTGATAATATCTTCTTTCATCAATAAATAAAATAAGAAAAACTCATATATTACAACTATCACAAATAACTACATAGATAGCAAATTTTCTCTTGTGGAAGTTCTAGAAATGTAATCCCCCATTACAACAATACACAAACGTTTATTACTAGTAAATGTGATTTTTCACCACCAAGAAAGACCTTTGAAGTATTAAAAATTCTTCTAAATCCTGCTAAAATTATTATTATTAAAACATATTTCAAGGCTTATAAAAGATCTCCATCAAAACCTAAGAGGCCAGTGAATGGAAAAGTGGGAATTCTGAATAACTATTTGCGTGCAATTACCCTTGCTAAGTTTAGACTTACCAATAAATTATCATTTTGTTCGTCATGCCCAATAATCTCTGCAATTAACAATGCCCGTTCATTGGCATCACCATACTCCAAACATTTCTCCACAACATTTGAAGCAAATTTATGCTGGCTTAATTGAACAATATGTCCTGACAGCTTGCTAATAATTTGGCTCCTTTCCTGAGGATTTCCTCTCTCCAGCACATGCTGTAATGACATAAGTTAGGAAATCAAACAAAATTGACATATGAAAGGGCAGCAAACCATAACAATATCCCGAGTAAAAATAGTTAACATTAGCAAAGTGAACCCCAGAATTAATCTACATCATGCCAAGCATGGTAATATACACTACAAAGCTATTGGGAAAAACAATCTTAATCATAAATATAACATCCTCATTAAAAGAGGGAAAAAAAACAATAGAAAACAAAGAAAACATCAATGAAGTAAAGCTTCCCAATCCCTCAACATATCTCTAAGGAAGCTTTGTTGCCAATCATTGCAAAGCCAGTCCCAATCCCAAATAAAAGAGGGGGTTGTGTTAGGTTGTCGACAGCCAATGGAAAACTTTTTCAAATATTTATGACTTAGACAAATTATTTGTACACACGCGGTAGGGGTGTACGCGGGTCAAGTTGGGTCCGTTTTGACCAAACCCGTTACCCGAACCAATTAATACTTCAGGGGTCGGGTCAGGCCAGTCGGGTCCCGCCAACTTTTTTTATTTGTGCAATCAGAGGAAGAAAATCAGAAAAGATACAGAAGCACAAAGTAACAAAAAAAAAAAAAAGGGGAAAACAAGAAGACACACTCAAACAACACAATCACCGCCTGAACCAAGTTCCAGTCTTGGAAACAGATATGAGAAACACTCAAACACTCAGCATCTTCACGAAGCAGATCTGGGAAATGTACAAGACAGAGGTGGAGGGCGGAACGTGAACGGAACGAAGCCAGGCGGAATGTGAACGGAGCAGAACGGAGCCAGGCGGACGGTGACTGACGACAGATCTGGGACGGTCCAAGGGCAATGGATGGTGGAGCTTCGACTTGGAAGAACAGATGGAGCTGAGCAGGTTCTAAGTGTTTGAATGAATGAATCACTCAAATGGTAAAGATACAGCCAGACTTCAGTCAGTATCGATATTTTGTTTTTCTTTTATAAAAAAAAAAAAAACAGCAGGTCGGGTCTCGGGTTCATGGGTTTGCACCCAAACCAATGAAGCTCAGATCTTGGTGGGGTCGGTTCGGGTCAAACCCGAACATCATATATGCCTGAACCAACCACATTAATATGGGTTGGTTTTCGGGTTTGCCGGGTTGACCCAGAGCCGTGTGCACCCCTGACACACGGGAAGAAATGATATTGAAATTAAATCTGAAGGCATTTGTTAAGAAAGACCTTTTACATTTCTATTAACTCCTGGATATTTTGCACTGCCCTAGTCCTCACATATAATGTACTCTATTCACAATAGACAACAATTACCAACTGAACTTTTTATAGCATGCATAAAAATAAATCAATTTTTTGTCTTCCCAATCACAATGTCCTTTTCAGTATGAACAACATAAAATGTTTTGCATATGAATTTAGGGAAATGAAAGTTTTGCATGCTATGTGATGTATCTGCACAATTGTGAGGGTGCAGAAAAGGTTTCAATGGACGCCCGTTTATCTAACGTCTCAAAAAGGAGAATGTGAATTCAAGTACGTTAAGGCATCATTACTCAAATTTATGTCAGAAAATCTGAGAAATATCTGATAAGATCTTTTCATATCTTAGAATATTTTAGAGTATCCTAGATGATCTCTTAGGATTTATTTCTTATTTATATTTTATGATTTGATTCTCTATTTGATTAAGACTAGAATTCTACTTCTAGTATAAATAGGACTATTAGGGTTGTCTTTTGTAATCACTTCATCATCACATCAAATCAATATCAATCTTATTATTTGTTAACTTGTTTCTCTCTTTTCCTCCTTCCCTACCTAAAACCTTCCAATTCAACAATATGCATGAACACAATTCCAAATGCAAGAGTAATTTTCATAAAAAGAATCAAACATGACAGCAATGACTTTAAGAGAATTCGAATGTTATGTTAATATAACAATCTCTGAACAAAAATAAAAACCTCAGTATTTATTTTTGGGTAAAATCTCAACATGAAATTTGATTTATATAATGGTACTCTTTTATTACAAAATGAACTGCCTAAAGTACAGCAGATACCTGAGTCAAGTTCATATTAATATTTGGAAAGACGATAATTTGGTTTGGAGTAATGATACAAAGGTCACCCAACAATTTCATATGCCAAGCATTCTCTGAAAAGCTCAAACTCATCATATGCCTCTATCCGGTGGATGACTATTTAAAATACAATGGGAGTTATGTACCCCCCAAAAAATATTATTATACTAGAGTAGTTTTTAAGATACAGAATCTAATCTAATTTAACATAAATACCCAAACCTCTCGGTGATCCCATTGTAGATTATATTGCTTGATTCCATTACATAACAATACCCTCTGGTCCCACACCACAAACAACCATAATTCTGAAACTACACTCCAGGTAATGGGATATATATATATATATATATATATATATACCTAATAAATAATTTTGGGAACGGAGGTCATAGAAAATGGTTTAGCAAAGTAAATGGAAAATAGAATAGAAATGAAGTAAAAAAAAAAAAAGGATTCAGAAAGTGAAATATCAATGCAGAGTAACACCTGCCGAGACTGTCATAAATCATGCTATTTTACAGCCACATAAGACTGTTATAGATGTAGTCATAGTTTGTGGTGGCTTGTGGCTACAACCCTGGCTAATTTGCAATGCAGTCACTATACAGATGCTGTAATTTATAAATGTACACATGATAGAAGGGACGTGCATATAATTACCTCCGACTTTGATGCAGTTTCTTTCTACTATGCACCATAGATATCAGAAGCTAATAATCAAGATTATGATACAATAGGAGAGATAGTGACTAACCTGGGTAACATAATTACCATATTGGTCCTGAGCAAGAGCACAAACTGACTCCAATATCTCATCCACAATAAACTGACATTGAACCTCATCTGTACAATGCTCTAGAACTCTCTACAAGAAACATTATCATAGGACTAAACACATGACCAAACAAAAAGCAATTTCTTTTAGGGAAAGGGAATTCAATAACTGTACCTGTATTACTCGGCAACCATAAGGATGCATTGATAGAATAGCAACTTGACTGCGAAATGCAGATATTATAAAGCCAATCTGTTTAGTTGGAATAGATTCAATGCACTTCTGTATTACATGATTCCCGTTTTGGTCACGAACACATCTCATTACGTTTCCATCTAGCTCACGAACAAGCTGAGCTTTTTGTTCAAGCTCAATAACGTCAAGTGCCTTCATAAAAATAAAAATAAAATAAATTTGATAAATGTAGAATAAATAACAGCTTAGAAACATGTACTGATATGCTTCAAAATTCTTGGGCAATTGTAAGATAAATAAAACTGAGTACAAAAAATAATCAAGTAAACATACTTGAGCACACAGTTGAAAAATGAAGCTTCCCATAACTTGAGGTAATTGAGCAGTATACTATGCTTACTACACAAGCACAGACCCCACTCTATCTAAACTCACTGATTTTTGTCATTACTTGGAAACTACATCTTGGCTATGGTCCTATGACAGAAAAAATAAATTTACAAGATAAGCAACTGGTTACCAAGTGCAAACCAGATTTCATAAACCCCTACCCCCAGGTGCTGGTGGGTGCAACAAAAAGCAAACCAGGTTAAAAACCCATTTTAAGAATACCATTTGTACAAACCTAAGCTCTAACCAATGCCGAACTAGGATCTGGATATATACAGAACGTTAATAAATCTGCAACTATAGATACTATGACTCAGTGACAAAGTTGTATGGACTAAAATCCATACTAAAAGCATCTAACCAGATTGCAATAGCTATGGCCTGTCAAGACATGCTGCTCAAATAAATGTATGTGAATGTCATAAAGCTACATGAAACAAAATGAATTACATACCTTTTGGATTACACGACAGCCATACATCTGCAGACTTAAAGGTAGTATCTGACCGGCCAATCGATTTGCAAGTTCCCTCCTCTGCTCAGGGCTTCCATACTCGAAAAACTACACACGAGAGAAGAAAAAATTAGACCAGAATAAATTGTAGACAAGCATAAGTTACTCTAAATTTAGCGATGATGCATGTCACTTCAAAAACACACCTTCTGTATTACGTAGTTACCAAATACATCGGTCATTAATTTAGAAGCATGTGGAAGAACTTCTTTGAACACCAATGCTTTCTCTTCAACACCACAATTCTCCAACTTCTGCTGTATAAATCGACTCCCATGCTGATCAGCGCTGGAGTTAAAAATCACAGCAAACTTAATTTTCAAAGACAAGAAATTGATCAATCAGATAGGTGGAGAAATAACTGAAAAGACTACTTGCCTAAATTCAACAATATGTCCAATAATATCAGATAGCTCGAATCTGCGACCTTTGCCAGATTTTAACTCTTCCAGAAAATTAACAACTTTGGGGTCGTGACCACTGTCAAAGGATCTCTGACCATGCCATCCAGATAAGACGCCTCCATTTCTACCAGAAGCTGGGGAAAGTTTCATTTCATTTCTTCCTCCTGGAAGGCCAGGACTTCCTTCTGGGTATCCTGACAAAACAGGACTAGGAAGTGGTGAACTTGGATACTGCATTACGAAACCTGTGTTTGGCGGGTGTCCAAAATAACTTGGAATCGTTAATCCTCCTCTTCTTGAGTTCATATTACCACTGGTTCTCTGATCATGCAATTTTTTATCATCCAAATAAGCACCACTACTGGGCCTTTTCTGTGGATCAAAAGGACTAATTTGGCTACCACCACTTGCCCTAGGTGCCAGCGGATCAAAATGACCAGACATACCATACCCCTCAACAAAAGGTTGCTGATGATATTGCATGTAAATAGGATCACCAAAAGAAGGCTGCAGAGGGAATCCAAATTGCCCAGGGAACTTGTTTGAATGTATCATTTCAGCTCCATGTGAAATGCTTCCCCCAGTTGAAACCCCTGGTGGTAGCGGAGTATAACTGGAACTAGTAGCCCCATCAACAACAAGTGGTACAGCACCGTGAGGCGGATATGCAGAAATATATGGAGGAATAGCTGTGGGATTTAAAGTGTATCCACCAACATATTGTGGAGTATATATGCCTGAGGCCTGCAAATTAGAGTAAAATGGATTCGCAGAGGTCATATAAGCTGCTGTGGCATATAGTGGAGGTGTAAACCCAGATGACTGCAGTACTGGCTGGACATCAGAGAACTTGCTGGAATTATGAGAAAATTGTTCCCTACCAACATAGGGAGAATTTACACTGAGAGAATTGGGATTGGCATTAGGAACTTCACATGGATTGTTCTGTTGCTGGTATATCTGGCGTTGCATCAAATTATTCTGGTAGCCGGTCTTCCATTTTTCTTCATAACTCAGGCTTTCTGAAATTGGTAGATTAGATACACTAAGAGCCTTTAGTTGAGACTCAACAGTTGGAACATCTATGTCACTAAAACCCACGCTGCCGGTGGATTCAAGAGATGATGAACTCGCGACAAGGGCATGGGTATCAACGGTTAATGACACCCTTATATCATCTGCACCTGAAGCAGGTTTAGCAGCCTCTACTGTGGTGACAGGAGGGTCATGAGAAGAACTGGAACCAGCATCTAAGTCAATTGGTTCATCCACCAGTCCATGACTTACGGAGAGAGACTTATTGTATACAGGTGACATTGTACGGGGGAAATCTTCCTGAAAGTTAGAATTTTAAACAAAAAAATATGCAATTGCAGTCACAGCTTTACTCTGAAGGAGGCAATAAAGAATCAAGTACTTACCTAAAAAAATAAAACATAATAATGGAATTACAACCCATTGCAGCAAACAGAAGTCAAGAAACTAAAGAAAATAAATGGTCAATATGGTAAAATATGATAAATAAATAAGGTATTCAAATGTAAGAAAATATAAGAAACAAAACTAAATTTACATTTTATATGCAGGACACTGAATAGGCTTCACAATTGAGAAATAGATATCACAATAATCACCTGAATTAAATCAACCACATTTTTGTTCTGAGATGCCGATGAAGCTGCATCCGGTCTATGCCATGTTCCACTTGTCTTAACTAACTCGTTATCAGACGGCTGTTGGGTTGAATCATCCTCGGACTCCTCCCTGTGGGTTGCAAGAGTCCGTTGTGACAATTGTAAAGAACTTTTACTGCTATCATCTGCAAATGGCAATCCCCAATTATTGCTAAAACTACTAATATGACGCCCCGTATGGCGATTTTCCCGGGAGATTAGCGGGGGAGGAAGCCTAGGGTTTAGGTTGACATGGGAACTGTAATATGCCAAATAAGCTGGATCAGCTCGTAATTGTTCTTCAGACTCACATTTTTGCATAGCTCTGTTTAGAGTTGCAAGGCTTGCATTTTGGGTGGTGTTCTGCTGGGATAGTAGGTTTTCTATGGCCAGAAAAGAGCCTTCCATGCTGGGAGGCGCGCTGCCACTGCGATTGGGTGTCACATCCTTTCCGCTGCCATGGAACCTATGGCCCTTCAACAGTATACCCAAATCCTCTGTCGCCATGTTATGAGATGGTGGACCAAAAGTTGCAGCTTCCTTAAGAGAAGGCCATTTATCTCCAGTTTTTGAGATTCTAATTGGACTCTCAGTTGCCATTCCCCTCGAAGATTAGTTCCCGCTTTTGTAATGGAAGTGAGAGATATTACATCGTCTCCTAAAGTGCACCCAAAATTGTTGGATCAGTATAAACTTCTAAGGTGAAATAAACTTATTGATATGACTACACTACACTAGAAAAGTAAACCAGTACAGTACAAGAGACAATAACTCCAATCAATTAATACAGTGAGTAGCGACAAAAGGTATTTAATTGAACACTTTACATGAACTTGTAGAAGTATTACGCAAAAAATTAATTTTTCTCAAGTCGCTAACAATCATAAAAGGGCGGCCCAACGCACGAGGCTCCCACCTGGTGGGGTCTGGGCTCTAAGATTGTACATAGTCTTACCCCCGCAAGTGGAGAGACTGTTCCCGAGATTTGAACCCGTGACCTTCAAGTCACAAGGCAAAGGAATTCAGGATGCCATGTTCCTTAAGTTAATAGAAACAAATCAAAGGAAATGAGAAGGCATTGACATCATACATAATTGGACCTTTAAATGTAATGTTAGGCATTGACATCAGCCACACCCAGCTTTCATGCACAACAACCATTTTAGCTTTTAAACATATAACTTAGATAGTCACTCAAAAATATCAAAAGCAACCCTACCTACCCATTTCCCAATTTAACACACGGACAACAAAGATTAAAATGGGAAAATTACAGTATCATAAATATCTGAAAGGGTAAATAAATGAAAACAAAAATCACATAATCTTATTCAGCACCAAAAGGAAAAACAAATCAGAGCAAAGCATGCTTTTGAAAGTACCAAGGCAGTCAAACCTTGAAAAATTAAAGACACTGACCAACAGTATCTGCAGAATTCAATCCCACTTATCCGGCACATACCCAAAGAACAAGTATTTTTTTTCCTTTTCAGAGGGGGAAAAAAAAGGAAACATGCATAACAAAACAGAAATGAACTCCTCTTACAAAATACACTAACAAACAAGCTTACTTTACTGGTCAAAACTAACATTTCTTCCCTGACATCATTCTCATTGACCAAACAGGAAGAAAAGGGATGAGGGTTGCGAGATGAAGAAGATACAAACCGGCCCTCAATAACACAATCATAAACAAGCATCATCACCAAACCATGAAGCACCATCATATCAATGACCCCATGAGAAATAAAAAACAAAAATTCTCACTTCTTCAGGGTATCAATTCAATACCCATGAAAACAACAAAAACAGTGAAAATTTAATGCATGTACATAGAGAGAAAGGGGTGGGGAAACATGACAATCAGAACGAAGAAAGTAGATGAAGCAACGAAGAAAATGACAGAACCTTACTAAAAATAATTGATGTGGAGCTGAAAGCAGTGGAGATTCCTGTGTGATGGTGAAGATTCACTGTTCCAAAAACCCTAGATTCTTCGCAAACGAGAAAATTTTGTAGAGAGAGAAAGAGAGGAGAGAGAGAAAGAGAGACAGGGGATGTTGATGTTGAGGGATTCCGAAATTGATGTGTTTAAATATGTATTTTGGTTTTTTGGGTGTAAAGTGCAGTGTGCAGAAAGAAGCAGAGGATTTTTTAAAAAGCTGCGTCTCTAAATGGATAAAAGAAAAAATAAATAATTAAATAAAAATAAATAAGTGCTTATTCCAGACACGGTTTGTTGCTTATTCTTGTGTTTGGTTTGGTCTGTGTAATGTGAGGCAGAATGGGACAAAAGTGGAAATACGCATACCAATCAAGGATAGAATAATAATCATTTAAATAAACGGAAATTATATTTCAAAAACAAATTTCGACACCATATGGTATTTCTTTGATTTTTTGGTGTATTTTTATGATGCGTGTATGTATGTATATAAAGAAGATGAAAAAGTAAGTAAGCTATATAGAGATAAACGTATATAGTACCACACACGTTGTCTAAGATTTGATGTTCAGATATCATAATCCTTAAATAATAAATAAATTTAAATATTTAAATAAATAAAAATACATAAACGTACCTCTCCCTGAGACAATTGTGGTATACTTATGCAGCACTGAGCACTCCACTCTCCCCCTTTTTTTGGGCCAAAGTTGGTGAGAATTTTACCGCATTAAATATCCAGGATATGTTAATATTGTACTGTATGTAGTGTTTGGAACCACATTGGTGGGACGTGCGAAAAAAAAGTTGTGATTTTAATAATGGTGGGTGTGATTTTTGCATATGATTCCAAACATGCATATAAGTTTCAACAAAAGCTCAAAGGTGTGCTTAGAAAAGTTTATTTGGACTTATGGGAATAAATTTATACAAATAGTTTATGATCTTCCTGTAAGCTCATTTTAGCTTATTGTAATAAACTTATTAGAGAAACTTATGAAAATAAATTATTTTTAGTTTATTTGAACAAGAAAAAAACGTATCGAATGAATATTTAATTAAGTTGTTTATCTAAATACACCCTGAATCGTTTTAAGTGCTCGTTGAAGTCAAATTAGCACAATATTAACCCTATCTAACTTCTAATGACACATTAAGTGAACGGTAGTAAGGCTTAAAGCGATCGAAATTAGAGAGGAGTTTTTATGCAAAATTGAAAAATGTAGAGCTAAAGAAAATTAAGTTTGTGCCAAATTAAACTCCATGAAACAATCCAATGATGGTTGATCGCGATGAAAGTAGACTGCTCCATCAAACGAACTTTATATACAAGGCCAAAAGTTCGAATCCTAGAATCGTCATTTTGGGGAAGATTTTACTAAACCACCACCTCTAATCTGGTGGTTAACCTCACAGCTACGTTTGTGGGGATATTCGATCGAACACAAAAGAAGAACAAAAACTCCATGGAACAAAGTTGGCTTACTTGTAACAAATGCTAATTCGTGGATAGATGTAATGTCAATAGTTTTTCACTTTTTGGATAATATCTTTATTAATTAAGATTGTGATACTAATAACACATAATTCTCGCTTTGTGAGCCACTTAGTGGCTTCTTATAGCATTGGTGACATCAATAACAACAATTCCATCATCAGCCTTCTTTAAAGCAAGAGCATCATTGACATTATAACTAGTCATTAAAAAAAAAAAAAGTTTCCTCTAACCATTCTTTTAAAGAGTAATGCTATATAGTACGAAATGAATTAAGTACTTAAATAGCTTCCAATTAACATAAATATCAAAACACAAAATATAAGGAAAGAAAAATAAAGGATGAGCGACAAGCAACACTAAAAAAACCCATTTATATGGTAGGTACGAATTTATCTTTCGTATCGATGAGCATTGTTATATTTTAAATGTATAATCATTCTCTTTACAAAGCCCTCCTTCGCCATGAACCATCATCAAAGTGGTCCAACAATTCGCATCCCTTTTGGACATATTCACAAAGATGTGCTTAACATTCACCAAAGATCCACACTTCACATGCAAATTCAGGATTATATTATCATAATTAACACTCTAATCAATAATCTATTAAGAAAATACAAAATACTTATCAAACAAATAATCTACTTGCAACAACCTTATTATTAAAATGATTGCCCTTTCCTATCTTATGGCCTATGGATAGAGAAGAATTCCATAATGGCAGGTATCTGTGAGAGAAAGGATAAAAAAACACCATCACATTAAACTTCTAGGGGGCACTAGAAATATAGAGGAGATGAAGTAGTAGAGTTGATAAGGTAACCTCGAGATACAAAGAATAAAGTGGCAATGTACAAACAAAAGAGAAAATTGAAACCATCCCATTCACCAACCTCAAGCAACCTAACTGAACCCACCATAGTATATATGGGTTGATGCATAGTATACTCTTGTGTTGTGTTGGCATATTTGCATCAATGCAACAAATCATATGGCTTCAAGACATGAGTGTGTCGGTGTGTGAGGCTTGTAGATGTGTTCATGTAGTATCACTCATGCCACGAAGCCACACGGGATCTTGCATGGATGCAAATATGCCAATTCAGCACAAGAGTACCATATACATAAGTCCATATCATGATGGGTTCAACTAGGTTTATTGAGGTTGGTGAGTGTGATATGGTTTCAATTTCCTACTTTGTTTGTACATTGCCACGTTATTCCTTACGTATGGAGGTTACCTTATCATCTCGCCACTTTAGCTTGTCATTATTTCGAAAGCAATAAACCAAAAATAAATTATTAATCCTACGTGACATTAACAATTCTAAAATTTGTCAATTTGGTAGTGCTGATGTGACACACTGTTAATCACATTAGCACTGCACTTGATGAATGACCACCAACTACATGGACTAAAAACAAAATTTCGAAACTTTTAAGGACCAATCAACAATAAAAAATGTAGGAATCAAAACTAAAACTCGTCCACTATGACTAAAAACTTCATTTTTTTATTTGGATAATAGGTAACAGGCTTAATTGCACTTTTGGTCCTCCTACTATTGGTCAGGTGTGATTTTAGTCCCTAAAGTTTTTTCGTGCACATTTGGTCCCCCTATTTTTTTCAATGTTGTAAATTCGGTCCCTCCTTTTAATGTCTCTCAATTTTTCAATGATTAATAGAAAGAAATCCAGTCTCTAAGCGCACAGTACCTCTTATTAAGCTTTTATGGTAAAGGGCCCTGTGGTGAAACAAAAAAAGAAGTCCTGAAAAGGAAGGACAAAACCTGTAAATAGCATATAAGAAACCATTTAATCATATTGAATTAGAGAGGCAGATGGGGGAGAACTACAATCAGAGGTTCTGTGCATTTAGATAAGTGATTCCTCGATGTTGATCATTAAATAAATGACGGATATTGGTTGGAATGATTGAATATGCAATATTGAAAAAGTAGAAGGACCAAATGTGCATGAAATAAACTTTAGGGACCAAAATTATACATGATTAATAATAAAAGGACCAAAAGTGGAATAAAGCCTAAGTAATAAATGAAATCCTGATTGACCCAGACCCGGATGACTAATTTCGGTGCCTTCAACACAACCAAACTTTCGGATCCTTTTGCTTTGTCGCGACTTCGAGGCAAGCGAAGACGAAACCGTGGTTCCAAAATGCGTTGCTTCTTGTAACGAAGAAGAAACCTTTTCGTTTGTTTTTTTTTGTTCAGTTTTCGTTGTTCACATCACAATTTTCTTCCTTTTCTTCATGGCAACTGAAGCGAATGAGAGCATAAAGAACACCCTCGTGGTCAGGAAGCCATGCTTTGGCCTCCCAACCGCTTGCCCTCAATGCCTGTCTCCTTACATTTATCTCAAACTCTCTCAACTTCCCTTCAACTTGCACTTCCACCTTAACTACCCTGATTCTGGTACTAAAACCTTACCTTATTCTTCATCTTCTCTTTTGTGTTTTAAAAACCAAATTTTTTATCATCTTCAATAACCCCTTTATTTATTTATTCATTTATTTCCTGAAGTTTTGGCCTTTTAACCATTTTGAGGCTTCTGGGTCATCTTACATTCATTCCCATTTGATAAAGTTTATTTATTTTTCTCTATTTCTGTTTTTTTTTGCTTAGTATTTGATTTTATTTAATGATTGTGTGGATTATGGTGTTTTTTTAGATCAAATTCCTTACTTTGAGGCTGGTGATTGTGTGGCATATAACAATGAGAAGGAGGGGATCATTGAGTGCTTGAAAAAGGATCATTTAGACTTAGATGCTGGGTTTTCTTCACTCCCTGAGTGGATACCAACCAAAGTGATGCTTACCACTTGGCTTGCTGATGCACTTGAGTATGAACTGTGGGTAGGGTGTGACGGTTCCTCTGCTCATAACATGTATTATTCTGAACTTCCCTGGCCTATGGGAAAGGTCTTGTTTTGGAAGAAAGCTCACTGGGTAAAGCAGAAACATGGGATAAGTAAAAACAATATCGAAGAAAAGGAAGAAGAGGTTGGTTTCTGCTCCGAGGACACTTTGTTGTAGAATAATATTTTCTGTGATTTGGTATTTATATATAGCTATGTTTTATTGACAGATTTATGTGAGAGCAAATTCTGCATATGATGCTCTGTCGACTTTGTTAGGGGATGGTAACTACTTATTTGGAAACAGGTGATTCGTCTGGTTCTGTATTATATGTCAATGTCAATTTATCTTCTCTTTTTTAGATCAATATGTAGCAACATCTTTTGTCCCCCTTTCTATGAGGCACAGACACATACACATACACGGATACTGGACACAAGACGGACATGGACGCTCAGCCATGGGCAATGTCCGAAATACAGAATTTTAGGACACGACACTATTTATATGAGCAAGTAAATGAAACTAAATATGAATAACATGACAAAAGATCTAAATTGAGAATCTGAAGTTATATATTTACTTTCTCAAAACAACTTGCTAAGCTTTACATTTTTGCTATGATAATGAGCCTCACATAAATACTAAGAGACATTATTTCACAATATAAGCACTTTGTCTCTATACAAAAAAAGATTCCAAAACAAGAAGATGAACTATATCTTTCACCTTCAATCTATTTGTGTACAACAAAAAATAAATAAGAAAAGATGTAATCTATCTTAGACTTTTTTTCGAAAGTTATTTATACGAAAGAAGAAATTTTTGGAATTTTTTATAAGAGTCATATTTTTCAAGTGTCAAGCCATTTTGGGGTGTTAGCTGAGCATCTATGTCATGTCCCAGAGGTGTTTGGCACATGTTAAATATATATTTTTTAATTGGATACCTAGTGAGTAGTGTTCCACGTGTCATATGTTGGAAGCGTGTTACCTCCGGAAGGAGGAGTGTCTGTGCTTCATATCTCCCTTCCATTTTCAGAGCAAGTTTTGAATTTAACGTACTGGTAATGTATTCATTTGCTTTATTCTGTTTATGCAGCCCATCAAGCTTGGATGCCATTTTTCTTGCACATGCATTAGTTGTTCTTCAAGCTTTACCTGTGAGTTATATTATTATCAGTTATAATATTTAAGATAACTATGGATACTCTAATGACTATTGGCCACTTGGGTTACAGTGGTTACTGTACAATAAATATGAGAGTCAAAAGGAACTTATAAGTGCTAGCTTTTATTTGACTGATAATTTACTTTTAATGCTGGCAAGATTGGTAATGGTAATTAGCTAAACCCAGTATGCTTAGGAGTCAGGACCATTGAATTATTGAGCCCAAATCTCATAACAGAACAGAGTAGAGTAGTTCGTGGTTGAGAAGCTTATGGCAATGTTGAGTGTCTTGAAAGATGAGATAGGGATCAGTGGGCTGCATGAAAGCTAAGATTTTTTGTGGTGTTGTAAATTTGATGGCTTGCAGAGTGTCATTGGAGTGACAAGTGTGCAAGTTCTAGTGAAATCTGATTGCATTACTGTTTAATTACACAATATATTGTAGCTGTTGGACTTCATGAATTTTGTATTATGACCATGGAAACTTTTGAATTTTACACCCCAGGAACTGTTAGAAGGTAAACTCAGGAGGGGTGAATTGAGTTCTTAAAAATAGTTGGCAGCTTTTCAAAAAACCTTTAAGAATGTGTAATTTTGATTGAAGCAACAGTTGGTCGAATGCGAGTTAGTATATGTGTTAGGTAAACACCTTAGAACTGTGTGATTGACAAAGAGATATCAAGCACTAATAGCAATAAAAAAAGATAATTAAAAGAGATAGAGAAGAGAGATGCAAACTCAGTTTTTATACTAGTTTAGCTCCTTTGGTATGACCAGTGTCTACTCCCTAAGGTATATGTTCAGGAATTCCACTACATTCCTCAAGCTTTAACTAGGTGCTTAAAATCGTTACAAGATAGAGTACTCCTTCATACCTTTTGAATCCCTCACCCTCGTGTTGGAGCCTCACAACCAAAGGGATACCTCACCCTCTTACGACTGAGAAAGATACCTCACCTTCTACTCATGCTTGAGGGATGTCTCACCCTCTTACAATTGATAGAGATAAGATAAAGGAAACACTCTTTTTAGTGCAGCAATTACAACTTGAAGTTCTATGGTGCAAGGGGTATGATCAAGTAAGCTCAAAAACTGTTTTTGGAGATGAGGATTGAAATCCAAAATTGATCAACAAGGAGTAGCTACACGGGTGTTTTTCGTTTGCAAAAACCCTAGAAAGGCCAATGTATAGCAGGTCAAGGTTATAGATATCCCTTTAGGGTAAAAAACCAGCCCTTTAGGGTAAAAAACAGGTGATTATGGCTCTTAATTAACTAGTCGTTATCGCTCATCAGACATGCGGTATTCGAGTACTATGAAGGGTACAATTACCAGCCTTTAAAAAATCAATTATGGGCTGCTTATGAAGAAAGTACTCGAGTATTCTTTGTGGTACTCGATTACCACATGTTGTACTAGAATATTAGCTCTCGGGTTTAATTTACTTTTGAAAACATAGAGCAAGTACTTGATTACCACATGATTACCACAGGTCTTACTTGATTACCAGGCTCATTTTGATAAATAAGAAGAAGTCCAAGGCTTACTACTCAAGTACCACCAGCTATACTCGATTACTTTGAGTATAAAGCATGTTTTTGAACCTTTCTAAGTCCTTTAAAAGAGCATACACGTAGAGCTCCGTTTATCAGGTTTTTGACCAAATTGGTGCTCTTTTAGAAATTATTTACCAATTTGGGACACTTTTGAAACTATTTACCAAAATGAGCTTGTTTTTGCCCTGTCAACAATTGATATGATATATTAATCTTTGGTAGACATGCTGAGGGACTGACATGCTTTGTTGTATGGCTTTGTCACCTAGTTTTTAGTTGTTTCTTTTGTTTTTTATGGGGATGCCTTATCCTCTTCTTGTGTACATTTCTCTTCTCATCTAATAATATTTTTTATTATTAAAAAAAGAATTGATATGATATTATAAGATAATAGACCTCCAATTTTGAGAAAGAGCCATTCTTTTAGGGCTAAAAGAAAATTCGACCAACCAATAATTAGATGAAAGAGCGATACATATATAGAAAAGGGATTATGGTAAGGAATCCACCTAGAGAATATCTACGATGCTACATATGAATTATGAAGGGTGCGTTTAGTTTTCCAATACAAATCTTTGAAAACGGAAAACTGAATGAAAATAATGTGACATTTTTGCAATTAATAATGAAAAAAAAAAAACATTTTCCAAACCAAGTGCACCCGAAGTGTTTATGATACGACGAACCTTGGGAGAACCACACCACAAAAGCTAGTTGTTGTGGCTGGAGAGCCCAATGCCACATAAACCTTAGACTAGAATCTCATACTTCCAATGTTAAACTCAAATTTGATACCTTGCAATTGGACCCTAACATCCCATCACACTTCACAACCCCGACACCCACACGGATTGGTTGCGCATTAGCCCTTTGACTAGCCTCGAGTGAGCAATGCAATGCTGGCATCACCACACATGATCGATTGCAGCCGAGAGACATTGTGGAAAGCTTTGACCCAATTGATATGAATCTTGGGAGAACCACATCATATAAACCCACACTGAAATCCCATAATTCTGATATGAGACTCAAGTCCCATTCCTTGCAATTGGAATATCAGATCCTATTAGTTTCGAAGAATTAGCTGCTAAATTTTGACGTACAATGAAGTACAATTGATTAAATTATTCTGAAGGAATTAAAATTAATGTTTAGTCCTTATCTAAAGAATAAACATTAATGCTGGAAAAGAAGTTCAAGACTGGGCAATAGACTGTTAATCTGTCTGCCAACCTCAATTTCACCATTCTTTGGCTATCATCAGCTCCATTTGGAGGTTTTTTGAACTTGAATACTTGTCTTTGGTATAAAAAATATATATGAGAATGCATGAAAGCATCACTAGAAGTAAAAAGGGGCAGTGGTATAGCCCTAAGTGTGAGGTCCGTGGATGGGTGAGACTACTAGTAGGTAGAGTTACCTTGCATTTGCAAGATGCTGGTTCCATGATTCAAATCTATGGTCTCCGAGTCAGTGACAACTCCCACCATTGAGTCACCAAGGCTCCCCTTCAAAGGTGTCACTAGAAGTTAAAAGAAATTTTAAACAAGGAGCATGAGATAGATTATTTGCAAGACTTCCAGTGATGAGATGTTGAGCAAATGCGAGATTGATGATTTGTGATTCCTTGTTCTCTTCTTATTGAGAAATATTATTATTGAAGCGTAACCTGATATTGGCAATAGTTTTGAACGAGGAAACTCTAGCACAAAAGTGTTTTAATCCTCTGCACTTTAGTTGTTTTTGCATTCCTTTGCCTTTGAGATTCCTGGCTTCTTTCCTTAATGAATTTCATTGATTGTCGGTTCTGTTCTCTGTTACTTTTGCTCCTGAGGTAATTGTATTCTGTTTGTGTAGCAGCTATATTGCTTACTAGAATCTAGCACTGAGAATTATTATTTTTCAGGAAAGATTTTAACTTTGTTTTTCTGTTTTTATGTGCTATCAGGAATTGTCAATGCTGCAGACCAAGTTTTTGGAACATCCTAATTTAGTGAGATATGTTCAACATCATAAGTCAGAATTTGACATGCATTTTCATGCAGATGCATCATCTTCAGCTTCCAGAGGTCATTCATCTTCGAGTAAGATATTTTCAGGATTTTGTAAATGCACACTTTTCTAATCTTTCAGTTTTATTCGATGGTATTTCCTTAATGCCAGTGCTTCTTTCTTTTTCTCTTTTTGCTTTAAGTAACTACCTCTTTTTTGGTTTGAGTTGCTTCTAGTAATAATGTTATTTGAAAACAGTGGCTCAAAATATGCTGGCTTGATATGGTATTAATAGGATGGTACCAGGCCTTTTACTTTTCCAAACTTGGACTGAAATATTATGAATAATGAAATGTGTATGTTTTCAGTAGCTGATTGTCATGGGGACAGGTTTAATGCAACCTATGAATTATAGTTAATCTTTCAACATCTCTTGATGTGGAATTTCATAAATTTAATTGATGTACTTGTGGAATAATTGAGTTGTGAACTTGATCAATGATTCCTTAGCTTAGGTTTATGACCTTGTTCCTCAATGATATACTTTGCCTCATAAAACTAAAAGTAAGTGTTCGCAGTAGTTGACCTCTGAGCTTTGACATGCCTTGTAAGCTTTGTCCTATAGATAATGGAACCCTAAAACCTTCTGAGTTCTGATCAAGATCAATAAAAAATATAGAAAAGTATGTGAGGTTTCAGGTTAGAATGCCACACTATGAAGTAATCTTTGTTATATATACTCTATTAAGATAAGTTAATTATGTGAAAATATAATTTTTGCTATGTTAAGCTCTTATATTCTGTTGTCCTTAATTAAGTTTGATGTCATTCTTTCTATTAGGTTCAAAGCCCAAGAGCAAACCCAGAAGACAGAAAACAAAGGAGGAAACAAAGGAGGAAAAAACTTATAGAAGAAGGGCCAAATATTTTGTGGTAGTACAGTTGGTTGCAGTTGTTCTTTTCCTCAGTATGATGTCTGGATATGGTGGTGGTGAAGTGGAGGTAGATGATGCTGATGCAGACTATGGTTTTGATGAATGAAAATGCATTCATTTGTTCATCTTTCTCTCAATAACAAAGCCTAGTCTGACTGCCTGTTGAAAGATGAGCCTAAATTTCTTTTGTATGGAGCAAATTGAGAAGTATGGAAAGTTACCATGCATACCAAATTACCAATTGTAGGATCCGTTTTTCTATATATGAGCTGATATAAGTAGATTGATCATTGTCTCAGAGCTATACTTTTTCATTGGAATATGGTGTAGTTTACTGAGTTGTGGGAAATGAACCATGACTTGAGAGGATCTTTGGGTCTGTTAGCTCTAGACATGTATGAGTTTTGGGAGGGAATTTTTATTATCTTGTGCATAACGTGAGTCAACAAAAGATTTCAGCCCTTTTTTATAATAAAAACAAGCCTATGGAGAATAAGCAAAAATGAGAAGTTTATTTAAAATGAATTATTTACATTTTGAAAAATCAATAAATAGTTGCAATTTGCAAGTGCTATGTGGATATATCTTTCTAGTGATAGTCAAGAATGGCACAAATGGAACATCTGTCTGGATGAGATATATTTCCATAAAATATATATTAGAGCAAGAAAAGCTTTTGTATGTTTATCCTTCCGCTTGATTTTAATCTCTAGCAATATACTATGGATATTCTTTCTTTTTCCTTTTTTTAAGTTTCGGGTTACAGAAAACAACCCACTATATGCTATGATTAAAATGGCTGCAAGTTCACTCCACAGGAAATCTGATGAGGAATGTTTTTTGAAAATTAAATTGGGACATCATATGGTGTCTCCTTTGTTTTTTAATATATTTTCGAGATACATATATACAAAGATGATAAAAAGTGAGAGATAGAAAGAAATACATACGGTATCTAAAATTTGTGTTCAAATAACATAACTCAATCGGATGGAGTAATTCAATTTGTATTGTGCTGGATAATGCAAATCTATGCATTGCATACGTCATCTAGTTCACATCAGAAACAGGATTGAAGGACAGTAGTCAATATCATAGACCACATTACCACAATATCATTGCTTAAAATAATCAAAGCTAGATTTAGCTTAAGTAATTTAGTTAGGTGAGGTAGGTGAGCAGTTGAGTACAGATATATTAACTTTGATTCCTAATTACTAATACGTTGATGGTTTCCAGAAATTGAATATGTAATTATGGCTACTGCCTCCTGCTTTGTGTTGGGTGGTAATTTCCTTTTTTTTCAGCATTCAATGCCTATGGTGATGCCAAGCAATCTATGACCCTAAGAAGGAAGCTTCTAAAAAGAGGTTGCATAACAATTCTATCAGGGTAACAAAACCTAGCACCCTTTTTTGCCTTGAAATGCAGTAGCCTCCTTCTCCCTGAACTTTTGCTTACCAAAAAAAATCATCCATTTGGACAATAAGGGGTGCAATGAAAAAATTGAAAATGGACCCTTGCTATTCTACTTTGTATTGATTACTTAAATACATAATTACATTGACTGACTCTCATTGCTAAAAAACCTAAACTAATAATTATCTAATAAACCCACAAAATGTGAGACACATCTATGTTCTAGTCTCAGTAGAAGAAGTATGATGACACTTCACATCCTCCCATTGCTTAACAACTTCATTGTATCCCTCAGCAGAATCAAAAGCATACTCTGCCAGTGAGCTGATAGCAACAGACATTCCAGCACAAAATACCTTAATACCAACTTCAGCTAGTTTTTCTGGAGTCATTACCTCTTCAACCTGACCAACTTCCACCATTTCCATGCTCCCATTGGCCCGCTTTGATCTAAATGAATTTTGCCGAGAATCTTCTCTTAACTGTTGTGCATAGAGGGACCCCATTCCGGCAGCAAAAAAGTCTAAGCCATCAAACACTGCTGTTTCATGTATGGCATCTAAACGCCTTGACCACTGAACACAAAGTCCAAATAATGGGTGAGTGCCGCTGGACCGGCTAGGGGAACATGGTAACTTTGATACATCAGGCTCAGGTCTCACACATCGGAGAAGCCATCCGGTTAGTGCATGAATATAGGATCTTTGAGAAGTGATCCATGACTCAAAGGTGTTTCGCCAATTCCTCAACTCTGTTTCAAGATTAGAGGCTGAACGGGCAAGCCTATATGGGTCAGTCATTGACATGGAAGACTGTTTTCTGGCATGTAATTTAGGAGTGCCAGCTAGAAGAATCTTAGCTTCATCTAAGGTTCTCTTCTGTGTCTGATGACATTCTGCCATCACTTTCCACATCCTTGCCAGCCTGCAATTCGTATAATTGAAGAATCAGCAGGCATACTATTTTATGTCATTACATTCTTGCTAGTATGATATATCTGCATTTAATATGGTGGATGTATACTGTTGTCTTTTGGAACATAGAGATTAAAAACCAAGAGATAAGCATAATAATATAAAACTGAATGTATAGTTTGTCAAGGCAACAAGTGCACGTTCTTATCATATTATCAGTTTCATGCCAAAATAGATGTCAAATACTATACTATGAAGGTCCTAAAAACCTATATAAGTTTAAGTAGAAGCTAGGTAATTTGATGGCTCCACTAGGCTTTACTCAGCGTTTTGATGGCATACATCCAGCAAAGGAAAATTTTAGACATTATTATTACTGAAAGTAATGATAAGTTAAGCAATTCAAGTATATTAGTTAGAATGACTTTATCTGTATTTTTGTATCAGTATCAAACAAAGTCTAGCAGTCCCATTTTTCCCTCAAGAAAATTAGTTTGTAAAGAGGGCAGAAAAAAGTACTTCAAATTTTGGCTAAAAAAAAGAGGTTTATGGACATCTAGAGAACATAGATATATGGATATAATGATTTTCAAACATACCCTTGCACCAATTCAATAAGTTGGGGATGCAACTCTTCATCCCTTAGAGTTTCAATTCTCCTGGAAATAGCTTCAACTGAATGTATTGAAACCGTTATCTGGGTATCTAGATCTCTAATGACTGCTCTTGTTTTATCCATGTAAGAGGGGTCCTCAAATTTTACATCTTGGTTCCTGAGTTGCTTACATTTCTTTTCATATGCAATTCGGACACGTTCTCCAGACTGTTGATAAAAAAAAAAGTTGACATATTAATAAGTTTCCCGAAATTAAAATTGTATGTTATCTATCATAAACAGGATGACACTTAACAATAATAATAGGCTAATTAAATTTAAAAAAGAGAGACAAAAAGAAAGATCACTTTATATAATTTAAAAGGTTGAGGTTGAAATTTTTCCCTAATCCTGTTAAACATCTAACAAAATGGTTTATAGTGTACTTGTCAGTTAGAGGCACTGTTATTTTCCACATTATGCTGAAGCTGAACCTCTTTCATGATTAGTCATACACAAGCACTATATTTCTATTAATGACCATAAGCAGTGTATTTTCCACTGATGGATCCTCAACAATATGAGTGCATGATTGATTTTATTAATCCCTTAAGAGTTATAAGCTCCAATTTGGTAGGCTTTATTTCAAGTAGCAATTTTATATACCAGATGGAAGTTTACTGAGATTATTTTAGAATGCCTTGACTTCCTCATTGGTAGATGTTCAGTAACATACCTTGACTTCCTCATAGAGCTTCTTCTCCCATACATTTAACTTGTCCAATGTTGACTGATGACTACCGGATAACATACAATGTTCCTCTGAGAGATCCTTAGTGCCCTCATAACCTTCATCTTTAGTGCTTGAACCATTCATTAGAAATCTTGATGAGGAAGAGCGTGAAGAAGCTGAGCGGAACATAGCTACTGGGTTCAACAACTTTGATGCTGCAAAAGAAATATATTTCGAATTTATATTCCTGAAAATTAACAGATAGATATTATTGAAATAAAAAACATTTACTAGAATCAAATGAGGAATTGGGAAAAAGAAAGACTATTTCTGAAACAATACAAGTAGCATTGTCTCCTCCAAAAATAACTTTTAGAATGGAGTTTATTCTTAAACTTGAGGCTGGTAATTCATTCTTTTCCATTCATAAGGAATTAACTCACAATTCTGACTAATATGAATGAATTGCTTTAACATGAAAGGACACATGCAACAAATGAAAATATAAATTGTATATTTGCATCGAACCTGAGTGTTCATTAGATGCCAATAAATATTGAGCTTTCTTGGCCTCTAGCAATGCTGAGACATCAGTGGCTGCATTGCAGACAATTGTGAATTGAGCTTCAAGATCATTAATCACTTCTGCCATGCTTGTCGGCCTTCGGTTTACTATAACAGTAAAACCTGGTGTTTCTTCCTTAGTTTCTTGATTACCAATTGCCATTTCCCGATGGCTGGATTCAATAGGACCCTTTTTTTGAGCTTTCGATACTTCAAAACTTGCACAATCATGGGCTTGTGAGTCTTTGGCAACATGCTCAGTTTCAGTTTCAGTGTCTGTTCCCTCGTCTCCCTCCTCCTCCTCCTCATTATCATCATCGTCGTCATCATCATCACCATCATCATCTTCATCAACATCTTCAACCATGACTTCTTCTTTGGAGGAATTTATTTCAGTTCTAATTCTTTCTTCTGCCACATTTCTTTTTCCAACATAATTTTCTTGCTCAGTTTCATCTTCTTCCAGGTCTGGTATTCCCTCTTCTTCGCGAACCTGCCTCAGTCCTTGGTATTCATCATCCATAACATTCTGGTCAAGGCTACTTCGGCTAGGATAACCATAGTAGTCTAATGATGAAAATGGATTCCAAAAGAAATCCCATTGAGAAGTTTGAGGTGAAGGAGGTGGAAGGATATTGGGCCTATTATTGGGGGAGTAAGCAAAAATTGAGGGATTCATAGGTGAAGATTGCATAGCAAAAAAACCATCATAGCCAAACCGGTGCATTGGAGAATATGTTTCAACCCTGACCATTTCTGGAGATTGAGGCCTTTCCTCAACTGACAATGCTGGATTACCACCTGGCCTAAGGTAATTCACTTTCAAAGTAGAATTTGGTCCAACTCCAAATTCAATTGCTGTTGGTGTGAAGGATTTTGATGAAATGGGAATGAAGGCAGGACTAGTTTTCTTCACAGGTGTGAAAGGTGGGGTGATGATCGGTTCTAATGAGAACTCGCGAGGCTCATCACCTTCAATGTAATCACGTAGCGCTGCTGACACTCTCTTCAGAGATTGGATGTAGGCTATATGTCCTGTGGCAAAGCGAGTTCTTTGCTCAACAGCTTGTTTGATGAATCTCTTTCTGTCTTTACAAAGCTGAACTGCTTCTTCATCATCTAGCCTTGACTGAGAACATCCCATCTCTTTATCCCCTTATGAATCTCTCAGGGTTGCATTGAAATGGAAATCAAAGCAAGATCTTTCTTTATATGTCACCAAATTCATAAAGAAATCATAATCACAAATCTGTCAGAAGAAACAGACAAGTTCAACTTTACATATACTAAAATTCCATCAAACGTGAGTAAATTAAAAAGAGAGAGAGAGAGAATATCAATATTATATTTGGAGTAGTAAACCTAACAATGCTAATGAAATTGGATGGTTTTCTTTATTTCCAAGCCAGAAGAAGGGTAATGAAAATGTTCATACATGCATAGCAGAAGACCAGATGTAAGTAATGGAAGCCTTCACTCTATGATTTCCAGAAAACAAAACTATAATATCACAAGATACATGAAGAAAGCATCAAACTTTTCATCTGGGAATTTTCCTTTTTTGCTTTAAAATACAAAACAGCTAAAGTCTCCAAGAAAAACCATTTCCAAAGTGAAAATAGTAAAAAGAAGACACTAAAACAGTAGCCAAATTATATATATGAAAATTCATAGAGCAACAAATTAAAGAAAAGAGAACAGCTGAAAAATTACCCCAATTTTTTTTTTTTTTAAAAAATTTAAGAGCTGATAAACATAAAAAATTTCATGAGCAACTTACTCATACTTACTCAATTTCTAGCTTTTAAGAGCTAATCAAAATGTGTGAGTGTGTGTATTATACATGTATAATGTATATATATGATAGCAGAAGAAGAAATTAAAAGGCAGAAAATGCATGAAGAAATAAAAATGATAAGCACAAAGTTGATGTTGGGTTTGGTTAAAGAATAACCATGAAGCTTAGCTTAGAATAGAAAAACCATACCTGAAAGACAATGGGGTGCATGAACAAGACGGAGCTTTGATCATGGAAGAGAGAATCAGTGAGAGAGAGAGAGAGAGAGTGTGTGTCTGTGTGTGAACAGAGAAAGACGTTGAAGAAAAAAGCAACGGTCAAAACAAGAGGTGGAAGAAACAACAAATATTAAAAAAACAAAGACAAAATAAAAGGTTTCAGTTTCAGTTTCAGGTTGGGCAGCTAATAAAGGAAGAACATAGAGATAGAGAATATGACAACTAAATATCACTGCCCTTCATGGTGCACCAAATTTCAACAATGCCACAACTGCCTTTTTTGCTCCATCATTTTTTAATGATTTTTTTTGTTTTTATGCTTGGAAAATTACCTGAAAACGACTGGTCAAAATATGTCATTATTGGGGCCCAATTATCATCACTCTTCACTCATAAGGTAAATAATGTTGTTATAGAGATGATTAATTTGATACTTATCTGTTGTGAAGGATACTCTTATATTAAGATTTTTTTTTTCAAGTTTCTCGAGGTATCTTCTACACGTAATTATCGAGATTAATTCCTCAAAGTATTGAATGATATTGAAGGGTTGATCTCTCCTAACCAAATTTTTTCCATACTCAAAAGTCAGGGATCGAACCACTGACCACTTACTTAAAAGGTCCGAGCTTGTTACAACTCGAACCAACCATACGTTGGTTCTTATATTCAAGTTAAGGTGTAAAACATTTATCATTTGTCAATTGTTAAATATATTGAATTTTTTTAACATTTATGATAAGCTAACAACTAATAAATATTTAATAACTTATTTTTTGGATATAATGCCCTTATCGGTACTATATCAACTCTTTGCTATTGAGCTATGAAGGTTGGCTATTGTTAAGGATTAATTCGGCTCAACCTACTGATACCAACATATAAACAATTTCTTTTTGTTTAGTAAAATGCCCCTTCGCAATACCTGAAAGTCTAACAATCAGATTGGTTGAGATTTTATGGACCGCAAACGTGATAATTGCACTTCTCAATAAATGTTAGAAGAAACTCACACTTCGAACCTCTCCTATCAGCTCTTTTCCATGATGGTAGAGGCGTAACTTATGGCACTGTTTGGTTTGTTAAATCTGCTAGCGTTTAGCGAATAGTATATGACAGATGGAAAAGTAGTCCCGTTTAATAGTCGTTTTAAAAATTAGCGTATAGCATTTTTCCCAGACGCTACCTGAAATAGCGTTTAAGCTTATAGCGTATAGCGTTTCATTTTTTCTTCCATTTTTATCCTTACCATCTTAATTAAATTCCTCACTTATCCTTGATTATAAAATAAAATACTAATCATTTAACATAGTATATAAATAAGAATTAATTTTGCTATTTAGATTTATATTTAAAATAAAAAAGTGGAAAATATATTTTTATCTATAAAAAATAAAACTTATATAAAAATCAAATCAATATATAATTTTATTTTTATTATTCCATTTTATTTATTAAAAATAATTAAAACTAAATTAATATTAAAATTTAAAATTAATGATTGAATTTTTTAAACGATAAATAAATTCTTTTTGACGTGATAAACGATAAATAATTTAGAATAAAATTAATTATTATAAGTGATAATTATTTTAAAATAAATAATATATATACATATAATTTACATAAAAAAATGCAAACATATCCTTTTATGTCATTTTACATTTATCAGCTAGTCCAACCGCTAGTTTTACCAAACACTTCAAATCCAATCCGCTAGGTAATCAGCTATCCGCTATCAGCTAGCTTATCCGCTATCCGTTATCCGCTAGTTTATCCGCTACCGCTATCCGCTAGCTTATCCACTATCCGCTAGGTTTTACCAAACAAAGCCAATATCTCAAAGATAAAGAATGTATTTTTTTTTTGATATAAAAGGAAATTATATTAACTCAAAGTGACAGAGGGATTTAAACCCTTTACATCATCCTCCAACAAGATCCCTAGTAAGGGACAAGGGGTATCAACTATAGATAAAGAAAATGGTCCAGAATGACCTGTTTGGGCAAGGGCATCAGCACATTTATTAGTTGATCTGGGAATATAGCTAATTGTACAGTTCCAGTTATTCAATCTAACTAGACTTTTAAGCTCATCCAGAAGAATTTGCAGAGAAGGATTCTTTGCATTTCCTTTGTTGAAGATATCGACTAGTAGCTTGGAGTCCACTTCTACCAACAAGTTCTGGAATCCCATGTCTCGCACGAGTTTGACACCAGAGATGAGTCCCCAAAGTTCTGCCCTGAGAGCATTGCTTGAAGAAATCTTACAATAAAAGCCTCTAATGAATGCCCCTGAAGCATCGCTTAGTAAACCACCGCAAGCGGAACTTTGGGAAGAGAACAAATGAGACCCGTCCCCATTCAACTTAACAAAGTGTTGGTGTAAGCCATAGAGGTCAATGTTTTTCCTTTGGACTTACATTTTGTATCTTGCTATTATTTATCATATGAAGCATTTCAGTTTATTATGTTATTTGTTTAAACGTAATAAAGTCCTTAGAATAGAAAGTTCTATTTAATAGAATATCAAGTATACGACTTGATAGTGAGACACTATTAGTCAAGAGAACTTCATTCTTAAATATCCATAGTCAAGTATTATTATTAATAAGGACAATAATAATACATCGAGACTATTATGTGTGTGGATTGATGACCACGTCTCACGGGTCATGGATATGAGATATCAAGTCACACACATAGGTACACATTAGAGTAATGATGTACCGGATTGACCCACTGTGAGAACACTACATAGAATGTTATGTGTGTGTCATAAGTAGTTCTCACAGTGACAATGGTGTATGCAATCTTTCGACCTGAAACCACTACGATCCCTACATGAGGAGTCGTGTGCTTTAATACCGTCAAACGTTATCTGTAACAAGATGACTATAAAGTCGGTTATTGGGTACACCGCGAGTCATGCAGAGGGGTGTGAGTGATCTAGATGAGATTTGTCCCTCCTACATAACAGTAGTAATATCTGTGGGGTCCTTGATAGAGTGAGACTGTAAAATGCATGACCGTGCTAAAATGAGTCAATATGAGATATTGATCTCGTTTACTATTAAGTCTACTCGGGTATCAAGGAACGTAATATTGAACTATACAAGGGTGACACATTTTATGCCTTGTGTTCAATATAGATATATGGACAAAGGGGATATATCCTGGAAAGCCAAAAGCCCTACTTACAGTGGGTTGACAAAAAAAAAAAAAAAACTAATGATTCATTTGTGTTGTTTCCAATTTCATATTTATATTGTCTATTTTTTAATAATTACAAAAATATTCCTTTCAATAAAAATAATTATAAAAATATTATTTTATTTTTATTTTGTTTCCTATTTTTCATATTTTCTAATGTTGTTTGTTTGCACCTCAAAGTCCGAAAACAAAATATGTATGAATCACCAATGGAAAAAATTTAACCAATCAAAATCTTGGTAGAGCGGAAATCACGGATGAGTAAGTAAAATAAAATGACAAAGGGAGGAATAACAAGTTTCATGAGTCTACAGTGCGCTTGCATTCATCTTCTCCTGTTATCTGAGGAGTATTATGTTTTTCTCTCCACTTGTGAGAGCTATGTTTTTCTCTCCATTTGTGAGAGTCTATCGTTGCTGAATGAAGAATATGAAAGAATTGTTTCTCTCCATTTCTCTCCCTTTTTTATTGGCAGGTTCTGATTTCCAGGCCTGCCAAAAGCCATAAGTATCCTTAGTTGGAACTGTCAATGCATAGGTAACCTGTGTGCAGTTTCTATCCACAAAAACCTCGATTGGTGTTACTGGCCCGACGCATTTTGTCGTTTGCTCTTTTTAATTTGGTTTTTTTAGTTTATGCAAATAAAGTCGAAGACAATTGGCAGTGCATTGAGCCTTTCTTGCAAGTAGCTAGAAGCATCAACTTCGAACACAATTTACTTGATGAGGGGGGATATTTCTTTGAAGCTAAATTTATAGTTACTCTCCCAGACTCCAGGTGCAAAAAGAGGAAGTCTTAGGTCTCCTTCAAGAGGACCAAGCTAATTATAGGGCTGTTATTTCAAATTGTAGGAGTCTTTTATCATCTTTTGTTAACAACTCTTTGGTAGAGTTTGATAGGAGGAAAGTCCATGTAGTTGCTCACTCTTTATTAGGAGTGACTATATATATTACTATTCTCCAAATTCATGATGATGGTACCGAATGTACTGCGTTCTCCATTATTAATGAAATTGCATAACTTTTCTTTTATAAAAAAAAAAAAAAACAAGTTTCATGAGTTCTACAAAATGCTCATAAAAAAATTGAGTTCTACAAAATATCGTTTGTACTATCTAATGTTTCCTTCTGAAATTACATGTCAATTATTTATTTCTTTCAAAATTTAAGTTTACCCGCACTATATACTTGCATGATAAAAATTGTAACCTATAAAAACCTACTTTAAAATCAAGTGAAATTATAGATACCAAAAAACTAATTTAACCTTAAATTTTTAACCCATATCAAAAGTGAGATACAATTCTGGAACTACGATCCATTTCTCATCTTCTCTAGTTTTGCAAAACATGTTGATACTTCATAGTTGTTTACACTATTATATATTAACATTATTTAAACTATTTCTAAATTAAAACATACAGTGTATAAATTTTAATAAGCTTACAAAGATTATGTAAGTTTTCTAAGAAGGTACCCAAAAAGGAGATGAGCAGGGACGGAGCTACCTTTGTAGCTACTCGGGCCCTGGCCTTCCCTAATGTTTTTACATTTCATACTATACTAATAGTCTATAACTATTAATTATGTGTTATTGGTCAGCAAAAAATTATAAAAGCAAAAGTATATCCTCTTATATATAAAGTGTTAACTAGGGGTGATCAGAAATATTTGACCCGCCCGACACCATCCAATCCATTAACATCTTTTGTGAAATGGGCGGGTTGAATCGGTTGAGCGGGCTAGGCGGTTGAGAAACTTGGTCTTAAACAGATAACTGTGGCCGGGTGCGGTTTTGAAAATTTTCATCCATCGGTACCCGAACCGACCCGACCCGCTACTGACAAAAAATTTCAAGTTTGTTGATTTATACATTTGTGGGCCAAGGCCCAATTCCTACCTTGTAGCCTTAGTAACCCACCCTATCGATCGGATTGAAGTGAAGTGAAGTCACCACTCACCAACACCATGGTCTCAACCACATTACTTCCTCATCTTTAACCCTAGCAGCCACTAAACACCATATCTTTGCAACTTTTGGCATGAAAGCTTCTTCCCAGTCACGAACCAGACAATCCGGCCACCCTTCACCGCCACGTCATCTGCTCCTCCATCAACAGCCTAGAAGCCACCGATACGCCGACATATCCATAGCTGAGCTTCGCCCTTTATCTCTCACAATAGCACCACCGTCTGAGTCATCTTTCTGCCAAATCAGATCAGGATCTACCGATCTAGACTGCTGTTGTAGAGATGGTTATGTTCTGGTCCGAGGCGGAGTCAGCGGAGACAGAGGCGGCCTGAGGCGGTCTAGTTCATGTCTGGCTCCGCAACCTCCACCAACAACGCCCCACTTCTCCGCAGATCAGCCATCTCCACAAGCCAGCCGCCTCGAGCAGTGTTGTCACCGTTTCGGCGAGCTCCGTGCACATGGTGGAGAGAGTGTGTGTATGAGTTGTGGTCTTGTGGAATGTGGAGAAGGGAGAAGTTTCCAAATCTGTTACACTTCTTCTGTTCTTCTCCCTCTCTCTGTTCTGTTCTGTTCTTTTTTTTTTTTTTGGGTTTTGGACTGAATTGGGATCAAACTCAATTGGGCTTTGTATTTGTTTACTTGTTTTTTATTTTTCTAAAATAAAATAATAAAAAAATTCTTGACCCATTGCAAACGGTTCGATCAATCCGCCACCCGATCAATCCGCTA
The DNA here is from genome assembly GCA_035048595.1 of Echinosophora koreensis. Classification (NCBI taxonomy): domain Eukaryota; kingdom Viridiplantae; phylum Streptophyta; class Magnoliopsida; order Fabales; family Fabaceae; genus Echinosophora; species Echinosophora koreensis. The sequence goes on from JAPCYP010000004.1 coordinate 8,822,657, forward strand.
GTCAAAATGGGTGGAAGTGGATTACATATTTTCCTTGTCGGTTTCATTCGGGTTGGGGATTTTGAGCCCGAATCTGCCGGAAACCGACCGATGATTACCCCTAGTGTTAACTCTTATTTGTACACTTTCTTAAAGAGTTAAAAAGTAATCTTTTTCAGCTATAAATATAGTCAATATTACACTTTGCAATAAAATTGAAGAAGAATTTTTAACTGAGTGTATGCTAGTATACATTAAAAAAAGGTGTAACTATTGAGTAGGTCCCTGAACTATTTGAGAATTTTTAAACAGGTCCCTATACTAAAAAAATTTGTAATTGGGTCCTTGAACTTTTATAAAGTTTTCAATTGGGTCCCTGAACTAAAAAAGTTTTTAATTAGGTCCCTGAACTAATATAAAATTTGCAATGGGGTCCCTATATTATAAAATCCGTTAGTGATATGTTGAATCGGACGGAGTATAACTGATTTCATCCAAGCTGGATAATCATATCAGCCATTTATGAGCAGTTTGGATGGAAGATGAACCTTGAGACATTCTCCCAACAAAATACAGCAAGATGTAACAAGATAAAGTGAGATGTAGTAAGTTGCAAGTGAGTACTTTTTTGGATGAAATTATTTCAAGGAAGGGATGTACAACCGTAAAACATAAATCGGGAAATGAATGAACTGTTTGTTCAGATGGAGGAGAAGCAGTCACAGGTTACGTTTTTGTTTTTTGGCTCAACATTTTGGTCGCTTGCAATGCAACCCTAAATACAAATTTGGGGGAACTCTAGGTCACGTTTCAAATCAGCAAACTTAAAGACATCTTCACGGAACTCTATCCTAAGGACTCCATTGAAAATTTTATATAAGTTTAGGGACCAAATTAGAAACTTTTTTAGTATAGGGATCCAATTGAAAATTTTATAAAAAGTTCGAGGACCCAATTATAATTTTTTTTAGTATAGGGACCTATTTAAAAATTTCCAAATAATTCAGGGACCTACTCAATAGTTAAACCTTAAAAAAGTACTAAAATATTTACTGTAAATTTAATTATAGATGATTTTTGTGACATCTAGGAGATCCATTCCGTGTTTCGATAGAATACTAATATAATTAATATTTTGAAATAAATAATTATAAATATTTTATATAAAAGTATATATATATATATATATTTTGATTTTTATAATTGATCCTCGCAAACATGTAAGTCTGGCATTGGTCGTGGAGACGAGACTTGCATCGTGATCCTGCCAAGAGTTCCTTACTGAAAGAATGCATGCTAGTTACATGAAGATGACTACGACGTGGCATTAACAATTAACAATACAAATAGTGACACCCCACCCAAAACACACTTCTAGGTGAAACAGAAAGTACCTCACGGGTCAAAAATCCTTTGGTGTTTTGTGACCGGATAATATGGGTGATTGTTAGGGGACCCTACAGTTTGTGGGGTCACACTCTTCTTACCTTTGTAACGCACTAGCTGACTGTGGTCTCATTTGTAATATGCAATGAAGGCAAGGAGAGTTTTGTACTTGCTCATCCCGAGTGTCTAACTATCAAAGCTGAAAGATGAGAAAAGGAAAACGAGTGAAGAATTTAGAAAAGCAATAAAGTGAGTCGGCAATAAAGGGAACGAGATAACCATGGATGCCTTGGTAACATATTACTACGTATCAACAAAAAAATGCTCTTGTAGTTTTCTGTCTTTCTTCCACCGGGGGACCAGCCTGCACTCACCACCACTACTATCCCTTTGAGATGAAAGTTCCAATCTTTTTTTCCGATTTTAGCTTCAGAAATTTAACCAATGCTACACTACTGGACCATACACCATATTGTCTTGACATTAAATGATCATCTACCATATGCATATATATCTAGTGTGTGGATGTGCATTTCTTGTTTCTATACTATGTTAATTAAGAGTTGAAATTTGAGGTTATAACACACACATAATGAAGCTACACGTTTTTTCAAGGAATATGTTTTTTCAGCAACAAATTGGTATGGTGTCCCATTTGTTTTTGGATGTATTCTCGAGATATATATATATAAAATATGATAAAAAAAAATAAGTGAAAAATAAAAATAAATACATATAATATCTTTTTCCACCGAGGGAAAAGTTTGTGCTTATACTATTAGAATCTTTATGCTCAATAATATTATCAGTGATACCAAAAAGTCAACACAACTATGGCCTCCGATATGACTTTTTTGATGCCTATAAGTAGGAATTCTCATTATATTTAACTTTCCACAACTATATTAATTTAATTTATACAATTTGAATTATTCAATTTTATTATCTTGATCTTGAAGAATAGTCATTGATGTTAAAAATTCAGGTGCGAAATATTTTATGTTAGATGTAGCTCACATATGTAATACTAGTTGAGGCCATATCTTGAACCATCAAATTATTAATTTGGTTCAAAACTTTTATTATTCTTCATTTAGCTAACTCAATTAAATATAAATCTCTTTAGTTTGTTAGCCCCTTAACTGTAATAATTAATTCTTATCTGTGTTATATATAAGTGACATTATTAATTATTGGAAACTGACATTTCCATTCACTATTCGAAGTTTACCCATTTATACAACTGTTTCTGTTTATAGATCATAATATATAGAGCAACCATATTAAAATCATTTTTTTTTTTTTTACAAGATATTAAAATCATACTTAAACGATCCTTGACTCTTTCATATGGAGAAAACCTGGTTGAGAGATATCAGCCCTCTAATAGAGATTAGTTTTTGCAGTGACACGCGAGAAATACTTTGGAAAACCAAAAAAATTATACTTAAACGTTGATATATAATATCTTAGATTTCTATAAATTTACACATCCAAACACTTCAGGTATTGATATTGGAATATTAACAAAAACAATCGGGTATAATAGAACTTTGTCATTATGCCTCGGTATATATGAATGGAAATATTAAGTTTATTTTCTTACACAAGACCAAAATATGAATTTTACAATAGGTTTCTACATCGGTTACCAATCTAAAAAACAAGCGGTGACATTTTTAAAATTAAGTGGATAGTTTTTGACTTAATTATACTTTTAAACTTTAGCTCATACGTGATTTTAGTCTCTATTATTTTTTCTGAGCATATTTGGTCTCCAAATTTTTGAAAGTAGCAATTTTAGTCCCTCCATCTAATATCTTTTAATTTTTTTAACAAAAATATCCTACTTGGCAAAGGTTTTTCCAAATTGTATGCTTAATTGGCATTTATTTAATTAAAATGAAAAGAAAAAAAGAAAAAAAAAAAAAAACTGAAATGTGGTTCTTCTTTTTTCTTAAACTCTCAACAACAAGAACTCAAAACTTCCCATCTCTCATACCATTATTCAAATCAAACTACTACAAGCTGTAAAAATCGTAACAACCAGATGCATAAATTATCCAATGACAGTAACACAGGATAAAGTTGCAAGTACATACACCATGGCAACCTACTACTAAGAGCAGCGGCTAAAATCGCAGGTGATGAGACAACGCCAGAGTCGACGAAGGAGACGATCTTGAGGGAGAGGGTTTTCTCACATAGGGAGTCAACGGCAGAGTCGACTAAGGAAAGAACCGCCGGCACGACGTCGGACTCGGTGAGGTGATGGGAAGAAGGAGTCACGCTTAGAGAGGTATGTGAGGTGGTGGAGGGAGAGGTGAGGGTGGAGATCCGGGTTGAAGGAGGAAAATGAATTATTGAATAAACTGAATCAAAGGTTAGGAAGTTAATTCAAAGGGACCAACTGGTATTTGGGTTCATCTCATTAGAGAGCAGCAGGCGGAGGAGTTTAGGAAGATGAAGAACCATATTTTAATGAGCTGTTTTTTTTTTTTATTAAATAAATGTCAGCTAGCCATGCCTTTGCCAAGCAGGTTATTTCTGTTAAAAAATTAACAGATGTTGGATGGAAGGATTAAAATTTGAGTAAATAACTAAATTGGTATCTGAAATTGTGAAGTAGTATTAATTTGGTCCTTAAAATTATCAAAATTTCAAAAGCGTCCCTGAATGATAAGTTAGTATCAATTTGATCCTTTATTTTACTCATTTAATATCAATTAAGTCCCTAAAATTACAAACTTAAAATCAACTTAGTCCATACGATTTTCAACGAAGGGACTAAGTTGATTACAGTTTTATAATTTCAGGAACTAATTTGAAATTTCGATAATTTTAGGGACTAAATTGATACTGCTTCATAATTTCAGGGACGAAATTGGGTATTTACTCATTAGAAATTCTACTTTCAAAAATTTGGGAGACCAAATGTGTTTAGAAAAAATAATAAGGACTAAAATCGTACATGAATTAAATTTGAGGGACTATAAATGTAATTAAGTCAAAGCTTTTAGATTGATTAAAAATATAATCAATGTAGAAATATTTTTTAGATAGGTTAACCTTATAACCAATTTAGAAAATGGAAAAAATAATTAAAGTATTATGTTCGCCTCTTTTTTAAATAGGTTGAATTACGAATTGAAGAAGAATTTCTCTTTTTAAATCGGTTCTCTTTACAACTGATTTAAAAGAGTAAAGTCCCAATTTAGTTCATAAAAATAATTTTGGATATTTCTAATTCCTAAAAAAATAAATTAATTATTTAGTTTTTAAATTTATAAATGCAGGATATATTAGTCTCTCAAACCTGTTTCAACATTTGTTTACTTGCATATGTATCTGTCTTATCATTTATTCTGCGTGACTATAGATAACAAATAAAAAGTCAAAAAATATGCTCAATTTTTTGGGATCCAGGTTTTAAAATTGTACACGTTTATTTACTTTTCTTCAATTTTGTATAATATAAATTCGTCATAAGTCACAAAGAATCACCGACGAGCTAATTAAGACGGTTATGAAATATATTGGCAAGTAAGCAGATATTGAGATAGGAAGTAAGGACTAACATATCCCGTATTTGTAGATTTGAGAGATTAAATTTTTAAAAATCCAAAGTATATATTTTTGGGACCAATTTGTGACTCGATCTAACAAGTTTGAGCACTTAATCATTTTCAATCACCCCCCTTTCTTTATCGCTCGCGCCTCTCGCGTGTTCCTGTGTCACACAAACGCAACACTTTTCCTCTCTCCATCTCGCCTCTCGGACTATCCCAGTGCCGCCGCCGCCGCCGCCGCCGCCGCCGTATTCGCATCCCTCTTGCGCCGCCGCCGTGTTGCCCAGTTGAGGGACGAAGGTTCTCCCTCGCCGCCTCTGCCACTCTTATTTTTATTCCTTTTTTTCTTGCGTTTGGCTGATATGATTACTTTTACTGGATTGAGCATTTTTTTCATTTACCTGAAGGCTCTCTAAGTTTAGGGATGATTGGCTCTCTAATTCAACCCCTTGCAGATTCTGATATGTCATTTTGTTTAAGTTTTATGGTTGCCGCATGCTTGAACAATAATTATAGTTATGTGATTCACTGTCTCTGTATTACTACTACTATGAGGTTATTAAAAATCACTCTTTCCGTCTCAATTGTAGTTTAGCTAAGAGTGTATTTGTGTCTGATTTATAATGCACAATACGTGTTTGATAAAATGTCTGAACTAGAAAAATTCAAAAACTGAAAAACTAGAGAGGATACTTTTCCTCTCTCCCTCTCGAGTCTCGCCTCTAATGTCGGGTTTCCTTTGAAATATTTGTGTCTGTCTGTGCATGTTTGTCTAGTATTTTGCTATTTTGTTGATTCTCCCTTTGTTTGAGGCTCAATATAGTCTGCAGAATAGCACAAAGTGTTGAACTTTATGCCATTATACTTAAGTGAGAATTGGGATAACTAGTATTGTTAACACTGGAACAATACTGGAACAATTGAGAAATTTGACCCAATGGCTAGAAAATCCATATATCTAGGGGTCAAATCAGGTGTTAAAGGTTATTTGTTATTTGATTTGCAGTAAAGACCCAAGAGAGTTGTTATAGGTGGATTATTTGGAGGAATGCAAGGCTTCGTAAGTGTTTCTTTGTGATATGAAGGTTCTGACTTTGTGTACTGGACTGGAAGCGTGTGTGGATTCATGGGGTAATAGATCCCAACAAATGGCAAAGTATCTTCTTTTCCTTTTGACCATTTTTTGTCACGGCCAGGGAGCCAAAAAAAAAAATAAAATCTTGTTGATCATGCTCCTGTAGGCCAAGACTTTGCTTAGAAGAAAAAAAAGAATTAATTCTCTTTATGACCACATTCGTTTTAATTATTTTTGTACGTTTTTTAATTGAGTACAATTATTGTTATTTAGGGGTGCTCTATAGACTTAAGTGTCATGTTCAATCTCGTAGATTTGAGGTTGTTTTGTGGATCATGCTCAATTTCGTTTAGGATCTTTTAATGTCTAAGTTTAGAATTAAAATAAAAACCCAAGTTTTTTTAATTTTAATTCTTTTAATTTATTTTTGAAGCACCTAATTAGAATAATTGAAATGATGTTAATTGGGATTGCTCTATGAAATGATGCAGCACATTTGGGTTTCCCTCTCAGTCTCAATCTCTTCGCCACCACCGGAAACATGAAGCAAGCCTCTGTGTTCCTCTCACTGTGAGCCCAAGCCTCAAACCCTTTCTGGCCGGTTGGTGCATCCTTTCTGCCAAAGGTATGCATTGTATCCATTGTTATATGCCTCAGTTACTAGCTTCACTATTATATGCATTGTATCATGCTTTTAAGCTAATTAGTGTTGCTTGAGATGGCCATTTTAGGGTATGTGATTTGTTTTAGAAAACGTTCTCTTTTTCAATACTAGACGTAGTTGCTAAAAGCCATAGTTGTGTATATATTTACAGAACGTAGTTATGGATCGAAGTTGGATCAATGCTAGACGCACAAGTGATGAGTATGAGAATGGGGTGGAAGAGTTTCTAGAATTTGCTAAAAGAAATGTTCCTGATGGTAATGGAAGGTTTTATTGTCCTTTGTGTTAATTGTTTGAATTTGAGACGACTAGAAGTTGAGGAAATACGGGATCATCTTATTTGTGAGGGAATTTGCAAGAGTTATACAATATGGACATGGCATGGTGAATTGTTAGACAGGTCAAGTGTGTTCCAAAAAGAGGAAACCTAAAATCAAGGAGACACTTCCACTTAATTTAAATGTTAAATTCGAATTCCTCTGAAGTGTTGAATTCTTAGGTGACTTCCGTTGAGATTTAAGATGTTTAGAGTGAATTGAAGTCTTTTAGGCATATGGTAATGAAATATGAAGTTAAATTGAATGTTGCTTATTCATATTAGTGATTTAGTCATTGTCTTATATATAAGGATATAAATAGTTTGAAGTTACTTTGAGATTTGTTGAAATTAGTTTTAAGATGAACTATAATATTTGTTGCTACTTTCTATTGTACTGGCTGTTGGATTGGCATCTGTTGCCAAATTGTACAGAATCCGTGGAATTGTTCATATTGAAATGAATCGACGATTCCACGGATTGGTATAATTTTTTTGACAAATGCTACTTTTTCGATTAGTTTAGATTTTTTCAAAAGATTTATAGCATTCTTTTTCTATAAGTCTGTTTAGTCACTGTTACAAAATTTGAACTTAATTTATTTGAAAAAATGTTCTGAATCCCAGTTTTTTTTATTATCAAAAAAATGGATTACCCTAGGTACTGTGCACATGGTTCATCAAAGAAACAGAGTAAAAAAACAGTATTGTAACAGTTTGACCCTTAAAAGTGGCGTGGCAGTTACCATATATTTCTAGTAGTACCTAGGGTATTGGAGCTGAGTTTTTTCCTAAACTATAACTGATGTGAAAAATCTAATTGAGTTTAATATATATATATGAGCCAACATTAAGCATGTTATTTAATGACATAAATTTAGTTTTTGAAGCAGAGTGTTGAATTCTCTATGATTTGTCATGGGAGGACCAAATCACCTATTTATCAATTTTATATGAATGATAAAGATTATATTTAAATAAAATTAATTTTAATCATTTATGTATGATTATATGAGTGTGTTTGGGAAAGCTGGAAAAAAAAGATTATGCTGATAATCAATTTTGTATAATCGATTATTGTGATAATCGATTATAATCAAAATCTGTTTTTGTTTGGGTCTGTTTGCTGAAAAGCAATTTTAAGATAATCTATTTCGTTTGGGTGGTGTAAAAAAAAATCACTTTTATATAATAAATTAGGAAAAAAAAGGGTATGGGGTTATTTGTATAAGTTAATAATATTTGTTTAAAAATAAGTTTTGTAGGGGTAAACATGGAAGAGTGTTTTGAGAATGAAAAATAATCAAATCACAATAATCTTAAGCTAGAAAAAACTAGATGGCATAAAACAGTTTTTTTCCCCTAAAAAAAGCTTTTTTATTAATTTAAGCAAAATGTCAAACATGTTAGATTATCTATGAAACAACTTTTAAGCTAAAAAACAGCTGAAACAATGGAAAATAATCTTTCCCAAACACACTCTAAAGATTATTGTGATTTGATTATTTTTCATTCTCAAAACACTCTTCCATGTTTACCCTTACAAAACTTATTTCTAAACAAATATTATTAAATTATACAAATAATTTCATACCTTTTTTCGTAATTTATTATATAAAAATGATTTTTTTTTGCACCACCCAAACGAAATAAATTATCTTAATATTGCTTTTCAGCAAACAGACCCAATTATCACAATAATTGATTATACAAAAATTGATTATCAGTATAATTTTTTTTCCAGTTTTTCCAAACACATTCTTGTACAGTAAGATTATACTTCCTATGCGCTCTCAAGTCTCATCTCTCCCTAGGTACGTCCGATACACACGAGGTTAATAGGCTGGATTAATTGACTTTTTGACTGTCATACTCTTGAGTATTAAGACTAATTCTTGCTTGAGTTACTAATTAAGGTTTGTCTCTTTTTATTAATTAAGGTTTCTCACAAGCTTAAATCGTAACATTATCTCAACTATTGTTAATATCAAACTCGCTTATTAGTTTAACTAGTATGTATATATATATATAATATATATATATATATATATATATATATATATATATATATATATATATATATATTTCTACGAAGCCTTCTTAAATCATATGGTTTCAAAACCCCATGGTTCTCACATAAGATAAAATTATAATAATAAAACGATAAAATAATGAGTTTATCTTAAGAAATAGTAATAAAATTCAAAGGTATAGAAAAAATAATGGAAGAGACTAATAAAAATATTATTCAACTAATAGAAAATAAAAATAAAATTGCAAATTATACTTATAATAGGATTCAGAAAGGACAAAGTGAAATAAATAATATAAGAGATACACTAAATAATATAAGTAAAGGTAAAGAAATAGATGAAAATAGAGATATTGAAAAAATTAGAAAAGTTCTTGAACAATTAGAAAATCTTTTAGAAACTCTAGGGAAATTAATTATCTAACATATGAAAAAGAAACTCTAGCATTAATCCGAATGTTGGAAAAAAGTGATCCCAAATAACGATCTTGAATATTATCTTGAGATATATAACGATCTTAAATATTATTTATTTGATTTTAAATTCTACTGTGATCCTTATTATTATGTAGATTTTAATGGTGATGATGATGATTTGGTCTTTATTGATGAATAAAATACTACCCTAAAAAATGAATAAATTAAAAATATTTGAAATTATTAGGGTGGTACCGATTTGGTATCAGAGCTAAGTAAATAAAGTAATATAATGAATAACTATCATAGTATAGAATTTTTTTTTATGTAAATTAAGTATGTTAGATTTAACTAATCAAAATTATTCAAGAGATTTAATACAAGAATTAAAAGATGAAGCTACAGAAGTATGTAATTGATATATGGAATATCATTATGAATATTGTGATTGTAAAAAATATGATAGAGAAATAGAATTAATAAAAGTAATAATTATTAAAATAGAATTATGGATAGAATAATGAGAAATATTCTAAAGATTTTTTTAAATAAAAAAAAAAGGAGGAGAGAGAAAATAATGAAGGGGGTTTCAAACCCCTCCATTTTTCAATGGTCCCATAGCAGCTCTATATATATATATATATATTGTATTGTAATTACCGTTTCGGTTGCATTGCGGCCACGATTGTATGTATGCCAATTGTGACCAGTGTGGCAATCACAGCTTACATGGTTACAGGTAAGCTATCGTAACTAGGATATTGTGACTGCATCATGTGATGTGGTATAAAATTTAAAGTCTTGCATTTTATAATTTATTTTATTGTCATGTATATTTTATGCTTTTAACAAGACATGACATTTTAAAAAAAAATATTTGAACAAAGATGTATGGCTCCTGATATGTCTAAAAATAAGTGTTACATACGTTTGTGACACATTTTTGGTTAATAGAGGACTAAAAGATAAGCAGTTGCATGATAAATGGATATAGATTTCATCACGGGAGCAAGAGATAAAGTTAAAATTGCATATTCACATATTAAGAATAGATAAAACCATATTGTGAAAAACTAAATTTAATCCAATAAAGAATGAATTCTTCTATTTTAATAAAAATAAAAAAGAAGTATAATTTATAAGTCTTTATTTTTTCTAGAAAATACTCACTAAAAATAATTGTGTGCTTTTGGCTGCCACTGCGAATGAAGGATGATGTAGACTGCAACATAAAAATATAATGCATTACCTTCTTTGAATTTTCTTACCAATATGAGTCCATGCAGACATAAGGACAAAAATTCTATAACGTCAGACATGATTCGATGGATCCCACACGATCAAGACTTCAATTCATATGAGGACATAATTGGCTTATCATCAATTTAGAAGAGTTGCGTTATTTAAACATTAAAATTTGGATACAGTATGTATTTATTTCTATTTCTTATTTATTTTTCTATCATCTTTGTATAAGTGTAACACCCCAATTTTTACTGCTTTTCAATATCGGTAAGATATATAAAGATTTATATTTTTATCTGAAACCTAGAAAATGATTTTGGATAAAACAAAATCATATTTAGACTCTACTTGATAGTAGAAGGTTACAGTTAAATTTTGGGTTGAAAATCCAGACAAAATCCGATCTATGTTTTCACTGACAGTAAGATTTTACTGATCATAAAACCTAGTTTTGACTCGTGAACAAAACGGTTTAGGTTTATATCGTATTTGCAATAATATTGGTTTTTTTTTTTTGAAAATTCTCGCGTAAAAATAAAATATTATATTTTATTCGGGCGAAATCTTCAAAGGAAACACACGTAAAACCTAAGTCCGGTAAACGGCGGAGCCGGATACGAAGCTGAGATGATGGAAGTAATTGATGGGACGTGCGGGAGTTGTCACATCATGACTCATCAAAGTCACGATGACACAAAATAATATCTAGATATTTTCTATGTAAAAAGACCATTTTACCCTTAAACTTTCCATGAAAATCCAAACTTGTCTAGATTTGTTTTGGACAAAAATGCCCCTAAACCTACATGGCTGATGGCTCCCACCCCTTTTTCCACACTTAGGCATTTGTTTCATGTTCACTTCATCTTCTCTAAGCATTTTCTCTCAAAAAACCCAAAAAGTTTCATTGTTAACAAAGCTTGTTTTGATCATTTCTCTTCATCTTTTCATCATCCAAGAGGTAAACCCTCATCACTTATGATCATAGTTGCCTTAATCTTCATTCATTTCCATTCATTTGTCAAGAACACTATTTTTCCATTTTCATTGATTTTCTTCATTTACTTCTAGAAAATCATAGAAAATAGATTTTTGAAATATGACACTTGATTTAATCTCTCTAGTACTTATACTTACTAGATCCAAGAGCTTGAAACCAAAGAAATTTCCTAGCCTATTTTACTATGCTTGGCCGAGACCTTAGCCCTAGAGGTTAGATGGGTTTTTGTTTCAATTTTTGATTTATGACAATTGATCTTGTCTTTCTAATACTCTAGGATCATAGATCCAAAAGCTTGAAAATTTTAGAGATCACTAGCCTATTTATCTCATGTAGGCCGAATACCCTCTCAAACGGGTTAGATGAATTTTTCTTCAATGTTTAACTTGTTGTGTTGTTTGTTGTGAAGGATTAAGTGTTAGTTTGGTGGATTGAGTAGTATGAAGGAATCAATTTCAAGAGACAATTTTCAAGAGGAAAAACCGAAACTTCGAAGGTAAGGGAAGTTTACCTGAGGGGTTTTTGATAGCTATATGCTATCTGTGAGTTGTCTGTATATTATTATAGTGTTTTTGATGTGTTTAATTTGTTTATCAAGCGTTTGTTGATGTGATTTTATTGTTATCCGTAAATGTATGTTGTAATTGTAATGTACGTTATGATTGTGATATAAGTATATCTGTATGTATGGAAGTGGAAGAACATTTTTTTTAAGATAAGACAAATTAAGTATATTTCGGATTAAAGAGTTATAATTTTGAGAAAGTCCAAAGTGATTTGAGAATAACACTTAAGAACTGAGTGTTAGTGAGGGCAAATTGTGAAAAGTTGTATTACATTTAATTGCAAAAAGAGAAATAGTTTCAAATGATGAAAAGAGAAATAAAAACTCTAAAATAATTTTAAGTATTGACGTAGAAGAATTTATTGGAAAAGAAGAAAGTCATTTGATTTACAAATGAATTTATTTTAAAATGAAAATTATTTTTAGAGAAGTGATTTATAGTGAAATCATGAGAAATATTAATATTTGGAACAAAAACGTGTTAGAAATTATTTTCAAAGATTTGATGTGTTGTTGGAAAGAAATTTCAAAAGAAAAGAAATTCGAGAAAAAATTGTATTTCGGGGTGATTTATCGTTTTTATAAATGAATTTCAGTGGAAAAGATTTTCTATAAAAGAGTTTTAAATCAGCAAAAGGATTTCCGATAAACTTAGATAAGTTTTTGGAGTTTTGTTTTAGTATTTGTTATTTCACAGAACGAAAACGATGTTGAGAAAGAAAAGTGAACCTAGTAACCGAGACATCGGAATTCTAGTGTTATATGATGAAAACACGTAGATCATTGATCCGTGTTGTCCATGGTGGACTTGAGTATGTTGATGTGATGTGGATGACTTTGTGTCCTATATCTGCGAAACTAAGACCGGTGCATCGGTCTAGGGTTTCGTGATTAAGCTCTCGGACTTCGTGACCTGTGTTAAGTGTGAGTGGGCTTCATGCCTAAGTAAGAATAATCGTGAGTTTTGAGACTCGACAAAGAAAGAACAAACGAAAAATAAAAGTGACGAGAATAAATGTTTTACATGCATTGTGGGCAGACGTGCCTTGTTGGCCAGTGTGCCATGTATTGTTGACCATTGTGTCATGTATCATTAGCCAATGTGTCATGTGTTGTTGGCCAATGTGCGATCGAGCTACAATCCACAAAGGGTGGATTGTCAAATTGAGGAAGTCAAGACCAAAGTGGGTCTATTAGGGACATCCGGGTTCGTGAGCCACAAAGGCTAGGGCCTCGCGACCTCGAGTCGTGGACGTAACGATGCAAAACGTGAATATACTCAATTAGGGACTACTCAATATTATTTTAGGTGCTTGAGTGTGATACCCTTGAACAATTGGAGTCGAACCTAAATTAAGAGGCCGACCTCATGAGACAATTGTGGTAAGGGGTATTACAGCCTAATCATGCTCAACGAAGGGAAGTTAGGATCTCCGGAGAATAAATATCAAAATTAGACGATGGATGTTGAAGTGTCATGCATTTTTATAAATTGCGATGACTGTCGGTATGAATCACATTGTTTAAAACATTATGTTTATTTCAGAGAATCTATGTACTGTATATATATGTGTATATGTTGTTGTTTGTGTGTCGCGCATGCAGTTATCATGATAAAACTCAATTGTCGGTATCTCACCCTTGTAATGTATCTGTTTTCTTGGTTTTTTTTTTATGTTGTACCGTGGGACTTAAATACAGACGTTACAGAGGAGTTCCCTATTTCACCCGAGGACATTAGTCCTGATAACTGAAGAGACCGTTGATCGTAGGGATGACTTCGGGGGTCTTTCCTAGTATGTGTCGGTTTGAGTGACCAGCTCAATTAGGATATTAGGTTGTTTTATACCCTTTTGAGGACAGTTTGTATATCTGGCTGTTGAGAGCCAATCTTTTGCAGTAAGGGCTGTCCGGATTTTTCAGTTTTAGTGATGTATAATTATATCTTTTGCTTATGTATATATTCTGAAAAATCAACCCGTACGCTGTAATACTTATTACTTTTATGAAGTATGCATGAATATATATGAAGTTGTTATGTGCTAATGTTTGAAAGGTTTAAATATGTTTTTGGTCCCTACAAAGTTCATCAATTTTGGTTTTGGTCCCTGTGAAATTTTTTCTTAGGTTTTCATCCTTGTAATCTCAAAAATTTTGCAAATAGTCCCTACCGTCATATTTTTCCATTATCTAGTACTCATGGGTATCGAGGTAATTTTATTTTACTGTCCGACTTGCTGTAAAATTTGGTTATAAAATAGAAACAAAATCATACATTAGGGACATAAGATTAAAATTGCTAAATTCCTTCATTTTGTATGATATCTAGTACTCAGGGGGTACCGAGGTAATTTCTCGTTCTTGTCCGACTTGCTCCAAAATTTGACTAGAAAGTATAAATAAAATCATACATTAGGGTCTAGGGTTATAATTGACAAAATTTTTCATCTAGTATGATTTATAGTACTCAGGGGTAACAATAGGGACTATTTACCAAATTTTCAAAAATGCAGGGACGAAATCCTAAGAATTTTTTTTACAAGGACTAAAACCAAAATTGGTGAACTTTCCAGGGACTAAAAGCTTATTTAAACCTGTTTGAAATGTTGAAACTTTATTTACCGCGCAAGAAAAATTTTATAACCAATTTTTTTTTTAACATAGTTATGTATTTAAATTATTTTCCAAAAGCAATCAGCATTCATTTTCGTTTTATATTTTTTCGAAATGAGTTAGTCATGTAATGCCCAATGGGGGGTGTTGCAATAAGCACATATCGAAAATACTTTTAAAAACAAAAGGGTCAAAATATTGTTTCTCATTTACACTAGAGATGATTTTTGTACTCTTCAGGCCAATTCTTTATGCAATATTCTGTGCTCAGAGAAAATCCTTGGGTAAAGCTTTTTTTTTTTGAAGTAGTGATATTGGGTAAAGCAAATTGTATTGAATAGAGTACATTGTGTTTGTTTAAATTTTGGATAACCTAAATGTAATTTTAGATGCAAAAAAGTGATTATGAGAATTTTGAAGTGTTTTGTAAATTTGTGTTCAAAATAGAATATAATAATTAAAATGAAATCAGTAATACTAAGAGAATAAACTCTCTAATATATGAAGAGATTAAAAGTTCGTCATATAATTAAAAGTTCATAATATAAATTATCTGTAATATATACTATTTATAAAATAAAATATGCAAAGGTGACCTTGTCCCTTTTCCATTTTCTTCCTTGATAAGTAAAGTAGGTTAAAAGGTAGTTTCACACTTCTGGTTTTATTATTAGTTTAGACTGCAATAACATCAAATATGAAACATAAATGTAAAACTAAAAAGCTAGCACTTGAGTGCTAGTTAATTTGTCTTTATTATACATTCTCCATTCTCCTTGCTTAATCTGTGGCCTGTCCTATTGGGATTCAACTTGTGTTGTCTTCTTGTACTAGCTGGAGTAGATCCATTCATTTTGATCCATCATATACATGTGATAAAGTGTGTCTTTCTTTACTTAGTCTTTAATTCTGTTGTTATCACTTTTAATGCGCTTTGTTTCCATTTGGTTTTCTGCCTCACAACACGTTGATATTCACGTGTAAATTAAAAAGAAAGGAAATGAAAAAAATTTATTTAATCTAGTTATATATCATAATTTTAACGATCACAGCATCTTTCAATATTCATATTCAGATTTCTCAAATAATATTTTATTTCTAAAATTGTATGAAATATACTAGATGTAAATTTTTTTTTTGTTACAAGAAGGGGCCTAGGCCTAGAAAAAAGAAAAGGAAACTACAAGTTTACTGCTCGGGATAAGGAAGCCTCCTGACATATCACCTAACAGTAGAAGAGATAGCTCTAAAGGAGGATTTGTAATTTCCTTAAGACCATAGTCCTTTGAAGGACTCCAATTGGCAAGTCAATCCGAAGAGAAATTAATTGTTTTATTTTAGAATATAGTATTTCATGTCCAGAAATTAAAGAGAAAAACAAAATGAATTATCCTTTTATGATTTCTTTTGCTTTCCTCTCCACTAAGCGAAAAATAAAAGCAGATGCTAACAATATTTTTTTTGAAGCGAGATGCTAACAATATTGTAATATATTCAAACCCAACTTTGGAAACAACCCCTACATTCACACCAATTCCCTAAGGGCACTTGTTAGCATTCTTCATTATTTATACAGTTTTTATACTTGGTTAATGATGTGACAAATTTGTAGGGTTATTAGGCTAATAAGTATTTAATCAATATGCAAATAATTTACATCTACATGCCTTGATAACTCAATTATTTGCATCTTTGATTAAACCGGGTTTAGCTTATTTGGATTTTGTTTATGCTTAATTAAGTGGTTTTGACATAGTTATGTAGTATTGGGCCTTTTTTTATTTATTTATTTAAATGTGGTATTGGGCTTTATTGCCAATAATTGTTTAGTTTCGGATTTTGGACTTTTTCGGACATTGGTCATGATTTTCATGGTATAAAATTGGGCAATAGAAATGCTTTTGAGTTGGTAATTTTAGTCTTGTTGGAAAGCTAACAAATAGCTATAATTTTCATGAAGACTTTTGATATTCTAATTTTGCATGGTAAGTGTAGTTATAATTGAACCAAACTTGAATAACGTGGATAAAATCATATCCCTAGATTTTTTTTTATTTTATATTAATTGTTATTTGTTTAATTTCATTTTCTAGTTAGTTAAATCGAAAATCCGTATAATCATTATTTTTAGTTTCTTTTCATAATTGCTATCTTGATTAAATTCTGAACTCTTTTCATTCCAATTTTGTAGTCTAAGTAATTGTTTACTTTGTGAATTAGTAATTGATCATTTAATTAATGAGAGCGATACTCCATTATTCATAATTTTATTTATTACTTGCAATGATTAAGTATTCTTGTCAGTTTATCATGATCCCCATCATGATGCATTAAGGAGGAAAGAAGTCATGGAGAATGACTCATCTTCAAGGACAAAGACTCTAATTTAGTATATCACCACTGTATCTAGGTTGATTATAACATATTATCGAATTATTTTTTTAAAATAATTATTTCTATATTAATATTTAAATAAATAAAAAGTTGTATACAAATCCATGTGACTATGTAGAGGCGACAAAACGAGTCCGTTCGTCAGGGCTAGCTTGAATATACCTGAAAAAAAATGTAGGGTTTGGCTACAAATTTTGAGCTTAAATCAATTATGGGCCTTTTTGGTTCGATCAGATAAAGCCCACATCTAACCGGGTTTGGGGCAGCCTAGCCCGGCTGGGTTTAGACAGGATCCCCCCCCAACAAATAAAAAAAAAAAAAAAAATTTAACCCTCTCTATCGCCTTGACAAATTCATTGTTGATAGGCTAGGTTCTACAACAGGAAAGACTATTGGCTATCCTGATAGGCCACCTTCTCAATCTGGCTCATTTGAGGATTCTAGAAGCGTGGAGTTTGCTGGTAGACCTCGATCCCTTGGCACAGGAGATACATGGAAGCATCCTAGTGACGACAGAAGTCTAGTTCAAGGTAGCAGGAAATTTTTTTTTTAATTAAACAACATATGTATCTAATTAAAAAATAATAATTTTGTTTTGAATTTCATCATTGTATCTTGCCAAAGCTATATAAAATCTATAATGTCATTCGTTCTATCGTGTAGTTTGAATTATACTCCATGTATAGTTCGCTTGTGCACTGACGCTTCTTTTTTTGTTTTTTCCTCTGGTCTTGAATAGGTAAAAGTTTGTCACTACTTGTCCTCTTAACAGTATGCACTATGCAGCAGCGATAAAAAGTCAAAAAAAAATGATTTTGTTATTTTAATAAAATATAACGGGCCGTCCAAACAAGCCCGTAGTCTATATAGAATCAAGTTGAGGGCTTTATTTTTCCTATCTCTTTTATTAACATTCTCACCTTCCTCCCCCAATTTCTTCACCAAAATACCCTTTCCCTTCTCCCTATCCCTTTATAGCCCTTGACCTGGATTGGGTCGGCTTAAAGCTGGTGGGGTAGCCCATTTTGTAACACCCTATTTTTCATAAAATATTTTTATAAAGCTAGTTTTATTTATTTTAAAATGTTGGTTAAGGGTTAAGTGAGATTTTAACTTAAAAGTCCCTTTCTAGTACTTGAGCACGCCCGTACTTAAAGTCAGAAGTGTGTTTCTGATTTTAAGTTGAGCACGACCGTGCTCAATAGTGAGCACGCCCGTGCTCAATGCGTGGACCGCGTCTCGGTGACGCTAAGTGGAGCACGACCGTGCTCAAGGGTAAGCACGACCGTGCTCAAGTCCGATTTTTATAAGTTGGCACAGAACCCGAGGGTTAACGTGAAAACCCTACTTTTGTTAGCAGCCGTCACCAGTTTCGGCCAGAGCTATCTCCTTCCCTTTTTCCTCTTCTTCCATTGTTATAGTGGAGTTTTGGAAGCCGTTTGGGAAGCCGGTTTGGTCTGTGGTAGTCTAGAGGTAACGTTCCCTCCCTTAGTGTTTTCCTTTTCATAATGGTGTGAATAGGAAACTAATGTTTGTGTTCGGTTTGGCTAAGGTTGTGTTGAATCGAGCCGCTTTGGGGAACCGTGACCGTTTGCGTTAGGAGCTAACGTTGGAGCGACCTTCAATCCAGGTATGGGGAGAAGTGGGATTGTATTCATTAGGTAGTGGGTAGTGTATGGTAACGGGGTCCCCATGATCCCGGTGTCATTGTATGTTGTATGATTACATATTAAACACTGTTTCTGTCAATAACATGCTATATTTGGCTAATTGTGTTGTTGTATGTATGTTATGCACATAATGGTTGCCTATAAATATGATCCTATGTATTTATTGATTTAATGTTGTTGGATGGTTGATTGTTGTTGTCGTTGCTGTTATGATGAGTATAATGTTGATAACACTGTTTAATTGGGTGATTAGGTTTAATAAACGTGTTAAGTTTAGGGGTTTAATCCCTAAATCAATTGATTAGAATTCGGTTACTGTTTCTGCCCAGAACAGCACTGTCGCGCGTTGAGCACGACCGTGCTGAACAGGGAGCACGACTGTGCTCCCATTTGAATTCTGGAAAATGGCCGCGCTGTTCAGCACGGCCGTGCAGGTCAAACAGCACGACCGTGCTTCACTTAAAAGGGCAGCACGCCCTCAAGTGTCCAAGCACGACCGTGCTGGGGTTTAAGCACGACCGTGCTGACCCCTCCTGGACAGTAATACAATTAAAGGACTTAAGGGGTTTTAAACCCCATTCCCCTATGATGATAAGTTGAGATAACTAATCAAAGATAAAGATTAGACAACCTGGTTATTAATTATATAAGATAATTAAGATAACAAAGTGTTAAGTCGGTATCCGTTGGGTTACCGCATGTTGCTAAGTTAAGTCTTGGGTGCTTATTGACCTAAGCAAGTTGAGTTGAACCTTGGTGCTTATTGGCCAAGGGAGCCTTGACCCCAGGGTTTGGGTCTGAGGTTACGTTGAATATTGATGTTGAAGTCTTGGGAGCTTCATGGCCCAAGCAAGGAGGTGGTTGAGATTGTCTGTTGTTGTGCCATTTGCATAGAGCATTGGAGTTGTTGATGGGGGAGATTCGACAAAGGGGAGATCGCCCGAGAGTACGGTGATCTGGCCATCCACGTTAGGTCACCTATGGTTTGGTAACCGAGGCCCCCCGTGATGAGGCATCCACGGTTTGATGCGTTGGCTATCCATGGGGTTCACCCAAGGTTTGGTGAACTGCCGGTGTTGGTGCTTTTATGGCCAATACGGATATGTAATTCCAAAGTCGTTCATCCTGAGTTAGTTTGGATCCACATGCATAGTTGGAGTAGCGAAGTAGTTGATGCATTGCATAGCATAGCATAGCATACTTGGTTGTTATGATACTGTGTGATGTTGTATGTTTACCTTGCGTACTATTACCATGCTGTATATATGTTTACATGAATCTTACTCCCTGTTATTGTTTGTGTTTGGCCTGATTGGCATTTGCAGAGGATGACGGGCAGCCCGGAGAGGAGTGACTCTGAGGAGCCGCCACTCATTGTAGGGTTGTTTATGAGTTAGATAGTTTGTTTCCAGTTGTATTCCGTGGATTTGATTCTGGAACGGTTATACCAGCTCTGAATTGTGACATCGGGGTTGGGTCGTTCATTTGGTTATTTTTCTATTTGTTTAAAACTTATTTTATTTTTCGCGTTGTAAACGAGTTCATGTGGGACTTTTCTACCCATGGACAACTATTTTATTTAATTCAGTAAAATGCATGTTTTTATTTTAATTGTTTTATATTTAATTGCCTTATAACATGATGGGTAGAAGGGTGTCATATTTAGTGGTATCAGAGCAGTTCGACCTTGTTCGGACGTGGTATGAGTCTGTTGTGAGTCTGTTGTGTGACTCTTGTATGAATTGTCTATACTTGTATAGATAATGATGTTTTAAGTTATTTGCCTGTAGCTTTTACTCGCTTAAGTTTCTGTATTAAGAGTTGTGTTGGGCATGTACAGGAACTGATTGCCGGTAGAGGAAGCAACGATCAGGCGATTGCTGACGCATTGGCACTCCTAGCCAATGCTATTGGCAGGTCAACCCTAACAATGGTGGGCCAGCTGAGTTCAAGGGACTGGATAAGTTCCAGAAGAACAACCCTCCATCGTTCAAGGGCGCGTACGATCCCGAAGGAGCTTTGTTGTGGCTGAGGGAGACAGAGAAGATCTTCCGAGCCATGGATTGCAACGATCAGCAGAAGCTCATCTTTGCTACCTTCATGCTAACCGAGGAGGCAGAGCACTGGTGGGATAACTGCAGGCAGAGGATGCAGACTGAGGGCACGGCGATTACATGGGCTGTGTTCAGGCAGAGATTCCTGGAGAAGTACTTTCTAGTGGATATCAGGGACAAGAAGGAGATGGAATTCTTGTCTTTGAGGCAGGGGTCGCTGTCAGTCGGTGACTATGCGGCTAAGTTTGAGGAGCTGGCTAGGTACTACACTCCTTACCAGCATGAGACAGATGATCGCTCGAAGTGTTTGAAGTTTGAGGCTGGACTCCGACCTGAGATCAAGCAGGCCATCAGCTACCAGGAGATCAGAGTTTTCCCTATTCTGGTCAACAAGTGTAGGATCTATGAAGATGCCAGCCAGTTCAGAGTTGCCAGTTCCAGAGGGTCAGACAGCCAGAGTGGCAAGAGGACTGACCAAAGGGACAAGGGTAAGCAGAGGTATGCTCCGACCGGCAGAGATTTCAAGCAGAGTGGCAAGAAGCCACAGTTTCAGCAGGATGGGTTTAGAGGCGGGTTCTCTAACGTCTCTAGGCCCATGCAGTGTGGCAAGTGTGGTGCTACAGATCATTACTCGTCTCAGTGCAAGGAGACGCAGGTTATTTGTTTCAGGTGTGGCAAGCAAGGACACATCAGCCGAGAGTGTGAAGGAGCCAAGGCCGAGCCTCCCAGCGCCAGCAAGAATCAGAAGTCCCAGGCCAACCGACTGAAGACCACTGGAAGAGTCTTTACTCTTAGTGGAGCCGAAGCCTCCGAGTCTGATGACTTGATTCAAGGTACATGTCTTATTGATGGGACTCAATTAACTGTGTTGTATGATTCGGGTGCTACTCATTCATTTATATCGCATGATAGGGTCAAGAGTCTTGAATTACCTGTTATGTTCCTTGAGTATGATTTGTTGGTTTCTACACCTACAAATAAACTTGTTTCTACTTCTTATGCATGCAAGAACTGTCATATAGTTATAAATGATAGTACATTCATTGCTGATCTTGTATGCTTGCCTTTGAAAGACCTGGATATTATTCTGGGTATGGACTGGTTATCTTCCAACCATGTCCTCCTGAACTATTTTGACAAAACCCTGATTTTTGGAACTCCAAAGGAGTCTAAGAATCCAGACCTTCTCTCTGCCAACCAAGTTCAAGCTTCGATGAGAGACGAAGCCCAAGTATACATGATGTTAGCTTCCCTGGAAGTAGAGAGCAGCCCTCCTGATGTCGCCAGCTTGCCTGTTGTGCGAGAATTTCCTGAAGTGTTCCTGGGGGATGTTTATAACTTACCCCCAAAGAGAGATGTTGAGTTTACCATAGATCTAGTGCCTGGCACCGGGCCAATCTCCATAGCACCCTATAGAATGTCTCCTCTAGAGCTAGCTAAGTTGAAGGAACAGTTGGAGGACCTGATGAAGAAGCAGTTCATTAGGCCCAGTGTGTCTCCGTGGGGAGCACCCGTGTTGTTGGTGAAGAAGAAGGATGGTAGTATGAGGTTGTGTGTCGACTTTCGGCAGCTCAACAAGGTGACCATAAAGAATCGGTATCCCCTCCCTAGGATTGATGATCTTATGGACCATTTGATCGGTGCTTGCGTCTTTTCAAAGATAGATTTGAGGTCAGGGTACCACCAGATTTGGGTTAAGTCTGAGGACATCCCGAAGACAGCGTTTAGGACGCGATATGGTCACTATGAGTATTTGGTTATGCCCTTCGGTGTGACCAATGCTCCTGCGGTCTTCATGGACTACATGAACAAGACCTTTCACCCTTACTTGGATAAGTTTGTGGTGGTGTTCATAGATGACATCTTAGTGTACTCCAAGAGTAAGGAGGAACATGAGGAACACTTGAGGGTTGTCTTGCAGACCCTTAAGGAGAAGCAGTTGTATGCTAAGTTGTCTAAGTGTGAGTTCTGGTTAGAGGAAGTGAACTTCTTAGGACATGTCATCTCTAAGGGTGGCATAGCAGTGGACCCAGCTAATGTAGAGACGGTGCTCCAGTGGGAAGCGCCAAAGTCTGTAACCGAGATTAGGAGTTTCTTGGGGTTAGCCGGGCACTATAGGCTGTTTATAGAAGGTTTCTCTAAGATAGCTTTACCCTTAACCCGTCTCACCAAGAAGGAACAGTTGTTCGTGTGGGACTCTAAGTGTGAAGAGAGTTTCCAAACCCTTAAGGATAGGTTGACATCAGCACCAGTGTTAGTTTTGCCAGATCCTAGTGAACCCTTCGTAGTTTACTACGATGCTTCTAAGCAAGGGTTAGGTGGTGTGCTGAAGCAGAATGGTAAGGTAGTTGCTTACGCTTCTAGGCAGTTGAAAACCCATGAGAAGAGCTACCCTACCCATGATCTAGAGCTGGGAGCTGTGGTATTTGCCTTAAAGATTTGGAGGCATTACCTGTATGGGGCGAGGTTTGAGGTCTTTAGTGATCATAAGAGTTTGAAGTATCTCTTTGATCAAAAGGAGTTGAATATGAGGCAGCGTAGGTGGATGGAGTTTTTAAAAGATTATGACTTCGAGCTGACCTATCACCCAGGAAAGGCCAATGTGGTGGCCGATGCCTTGAGTAGGAAAACCCTGCATGTCTCCGCTTTGATGGTTAGGGAGATGGATCTGATTGAGGAATTTAGAGACCTTAGTCTAGCTTGTGAGTTTACCCCTAAGAGTATTAGACTTAGAACCTTGAAGGTTACCAACAGTTTGATGGATCAGATTAGAGAGGGTCAGAAGTTAGACAAGTTTCTCTTAGACCAGCGAGAGTTGCTCGCTCAGGGTAGAGACCTAAGTTTTAAGGATGACAGTGATGGTATCTTGAGGTTTAAAGATAAAGTTTGTGTGCCAAGATGTTCCTGAACTTAGGAAGTTGATCTTAGAAGAAGGTCATAGGAGTGGATTGAGTGCGCACCTAGGTGCCACTAAGATGTATCAGGACCTTAAGAGGATGTTTTGGTGGCCTAGGATGAAAAATGATGTAGCTGGGTTTGTGTATGCATGCTTGGTTTGTCAGAAGGCTAAGATAGAGCATCAAAGGCCTTCAGGTAAGTTGCAACCTTTGAGTATCCCAGAATGGAAATGGGATAGCATCTCTATGGATTTTGTGTCTAGACTCCCTAGGACTCCAGCTGGTTTTGAGGCTATATGGGTTGTTGTGGATAGACTGACTAAGTCTGCCCATTTCATTCCGATGGATATGGAGTATCCATTGGAGAAGTTAGCTAAGCTGTACATCAAAGAGATAGTTAGGCTTCATGGTGTACCCTCTAGCATAGTTTCAGATAGAGACCCGAGGTTTACCTCTAGGTTTTGGAATAGTTTGCAAGAGGCTTTAGGGACGAAGCTTAGGCTTAGTTCAGCTTACCACCCACAGACTGATGGGCAATCTGAGCGGACCATCCAGTCCTTAGAGGACTTGTTGAGGGCTTATGTGTTAGAATAGTCAGGAAGTTGGGACAAGTTTTTGCCCCTGATAGAGTTCACTGACAACAACAGTTTCCATTCCAGCATTGGGATGACGCCTTATGAGGCTCTGTATGGGAGGAGATGTAGGACACCCTTGTGTTGGAGTGAACCTAGTGATAGTGTGGTGCTAGGGCCAGAGATAGTCCAGGAAACAACAGAAAAGATCAGGTTAGTTCACGAAAAGATGAGAGTTGCACAGAGTAGGCAGAAGAGCTACCATGATAAAAGAAGAAAGGCGCTCGAATTCCAGGAAGGCGATCATGTATTCTTGAGAGTTACCCCGACGACTAGGGTTGGTAGAGTGATGAAGGCGAGGAAACTTACTCCGAGGTTCATTGATCCTTACCAAATCCTTAAAAGAGTCGGCGAAGTCACCTACCAAATAGCCTTACCCCCGTTTTTGTCAAATCTCCACAATGTTTTTCATGTGTCTCAACTCAGGAAGTATATTCATGACCCTAGTCACGTGATAGTACCCGACGCCATACAGTTAAAAGAGAACTTGACATTTGAGGTGTTACCCCTTCGAGTCGAGGATAGGAGGGTGAAGCAGCCAAGAGGCAAGGAAATTCCCTTGGTTAAAGTAGTTTGGAGCGGGGCAACTGAGGAAAGCGCTACCTGGGAGCTCGAGAGTTAGATGATGGAGGCGTATCCTCATCTTTTCGTTTGAGGTACGTAGAAATTTCGAGGACGAAATTTTTTTAAGGGGGTGGAATTATAACACCCTGTTTTTCATAAAATGTTTTTATAAAGCTAGTTTTATTTATTTTAAAATGTTGGTTAAGGGCTAAGTGGGATTTTAGCTTAAAAGTCTCTTTCTAGTACTTGAGCACGCCCGTACTTAAAGTCAGAAGCGTGTTTCTGATTTTAAGTTGAGCACGACCGTGCTCAATAGTGAGCATGCCCATGCTCAATGCGTGGATCGCGTCTTAGTAACGCTAAGTGGAGCACGACCGTGCTCAAGGGTAAGCACGACCGTGCTCAAGTCCGATTTTTATAAGTTGGCACAGAACCCGAGGGTTAACGTGAAAACCCTACTTTTGTTAGCAGCCGTCACCAGTTTCAGCCAGAGCTATCTCCTTCCCTTTTTCCTCTTCTTCCATTGTTATAGTGGAGTTTTGGAAGCCGTTTGGGAAGCCGGTTTGGTCTGTGGTAGTCTAGAGGTAACGTTCCCTCCCTTAGTGTTTTCCTTTTCATAATGGTGTGAATAGGAAACTAATGTTTGTGTTCGGTTTGGCTAAGGTTGCGTTGAATCGAGCCGCTTTGGGGAACCGTGACCGTTTGCGTTAGGAGCTAACGTTGGAGCGACCTTCAATCCAGGTATAGGGAGAAGTGGGATTGTATTCATTAGGCAGTGGGTAGTGTAAGGTAACGGGGTCCCCATGATCCCGGTGTCATTGTATGTTGTATGATTACATATTAAACACTGTTTCTGTCAATAACATGCTATATTTGGCTAATTGTGTTGTTGTATGTATGTTATGCACATAATGGTTGCCTATAAACATGATGCTATGTATTTATTGATTTAATGTTGTTGGATGGTTGATTGTTGTTGTCGTTGCTGTTATGATGAGTATAATGTTGATAACACTGTTTAATTGGGTGATTAGTTTTAATAAACGTGTTAAGTTTAGGGGTTTAATCCCTAAATCAATTGATTAGAATTCGGTTACTGTTTCTGCCCAGAACAGCACTGTCGCGCGTTGAGCACGACCGTGCTGAACAGGGAGCACGACCGTGCTGAACAGGGAGCACGACCGTGCTGAACAGGGAGCACGACCGTGCTCCCATTTGAATTCTGGAAAATGGCCGCGCTGTTCAGCACGGCCGTGCAGGTCAAACAGCACGACCGTGCTTCACTTGAAAGGGCAGCACGCCCTCAAGTGTCCAAGCACGACCATGCTGACCCCTCCTGGACAGTAATACAATTAAAGGACTTAAGGGTTTTAAACCCCATTCCCCTATGATGATAAGTTGAGATAACTAATCAAAGATAAAGATTAGACAATCTGGTTATTAATTATATAAGATAATTAAGATAACAAAGTGTTAAGTCGGTATCCGTTGGGTTACCGCATGTTGCTAAGTTAAGTCTTGAGTGCTTATTGACCCAAGCAAGTTGAGTTGAACCTTGGTGCTTATTGGCCAAGGGAGCCTTGACCCCAGGGTTTGGGTCTGAGGTTACGTTGAATGTTGATGTTGAAGTCTTGGGAGCTTCATGGCCCAAGCAAGGAGGTGGTTGAGATTGTCTGTTGTTGTGCCATTTGCATAGAGCATTGGAGTTGTTGATGGGGGAGGTTCGATAAAGGGGAGATCGCCCGAGAGTACGGTGATCTGGCCATCCACGGTAGGTCACCCATGGTTTGGTGACCAAGGCCCCCCGTGATGAGGCATCCACGGTTTGATGCGTTGGCTATTCATGGGGTTCACCCAAGGTTTGGTGAACTGCCGGTGTTGGTGCTTTTATGGCCAATACGGATATGTAACTCCAAAGTCGTTCATCCTGAGTTAGTTTGGATCCACATGCATAGTTGGAGTAGCGGAGTAGTTGATGCATTGCATAGCATAGCATACTTGGTTGTTATGATACTGTGTGATGTTGTATGTTTACCTTGCATACTATTCCCATGCTGTATATATGTTTACATGAATCTTACTCCCTGTTATTGTTTGTGTTTGACCTGATCGGCATTTGTAGAGGATGACGAGCAGCCTGGAGAGGAGTGACTCTGAGGAGCCGCCACTCATTGTAGGGTTGTTTATGAGTTAGATAGTTTGTTTCCAGTTGTATTCCGTGGATTTGATTTCGGAACGGTTATACCAGCTCTGAATTGTGACATCGGGGTTGGGTCGTTCATTTGGTTATTTTTCTATGTGTTTAAAACTTATTTTATTTTCCGCGTTGTAAACGAGCTCATGTGGGACTTTTCTACCCACGGACAACTGTTTTATTTAATTCAGTAAAATGCATGTTTTTCTTTTAATTGTTTTATATTTAATTGCCTTATAACATGCTGGATAGAAGGGTGTCACACGTTTTTCCATCTCTATGAGTGCCTAACACCCCATCAACTTATCGGTTAACACCATATGCAATGGATGAAGATCTAATTAGGGGTGTGCAAAATCCGGCCCGGCCCTAAAACCCGTCCCAACCCGTAGTGTTCGGGCCAGGTCTGACCATAACCTGCAGAAGAGAAAGGACGAACCCACGTCCCATTTAGTGACCCGGTGTCGGGTTAGGGATGTGTCCGGATTGACCTTCGGGTTACCCAACCCGTCCCATATAATAAAAATATACTTTTATTTTTATCCCTCCCTAGCAACTTACGTTGAACGTTTGATATATTTTGTGACTTTTGTAATATTGAAAAAATCCTGTTTGATGAAAGTATCCTATTTTTAACAATGCGACTTTGGCACGAGCTTCAAGGAAGCATCCAACAAAAAGATCTATTTGTTTATCTTTTGTAACATCGACTTTGAATTTATTTGGTAACACGAGATCAATTGGTGGCTTTTAGATAGCATCTTTTGCCAAAATTTTGGCTTATAAAAAAATAACATTTTTTCACACTTACAGAAATTTACTTTGCAAAGAATCTGTTTAACTTCGGGTCAACTCGGTCCCATCCCACTTAGACCCAATCTTAAACCAACCCACATATGATCGAGTTCCTTTGGGTGTAAGGACAGTTTCGGGTTCAAAGAATTGACCCTATCAATATTTAGGGCCGAGTAAGGGACAAGCAAAACCCGTCCCATGCTCACCCCTAGATCTTATTCTAATGCCAGAGCATATGTTTGGTTCCACGTTAAACCAGATTAGACGTGCGTTTGCAAGGATCAAACGCAATTTGACTAGATAAAAAAGATGTTTGGCTTTTGATTGAGAAATCGATTGTTCCTCCTAAACTCGATTCTAGTCGAAGCAACTTCTTGTAGCTTTCACTTCCGGTTGAAATCGATTCTATGTAAGTCATAGGTAGTTTCTCAGCTTTACCCCTCCACCTTCCATTCCTTCACCATGTTTCATCTTCCATTCACATGTTTCTGAAATGTCTGGTGTTTGCGGTGCTGGCGTGGCAGCCCCTCAGTTTTTTAGGTTAGAGAAGAGATGACTGAAGAGGAGGGATTGGGCTTTAAGAGGAACTGGGCTCTTTTTCTTTAAATTTTTTCGGTAACGTATGAACGAAAGAATTACTACAAAAGGAATAGGGCAATTAGCAAATGGATGGTGGCATGGTGCAGCTTACACATCGAGCAAGAGCACATAAAGTTAAAAAAATTTGTTAATCAATATAATTTTTACCTCTTATTAAAAAATTAACATAAAGTAAAAAAATATCAAAATAAAATAAAATAAAAAAGAAATCTATAAAAAAAAAACATACACATGAACACTCAAACCCATTTTGGTAATTACATACCTAAAAGCAATTTTAATCAAAACTATCCAAACAAAATTTTTATACAAAAATCACTTTTGTGATAAACATAACCAAAGGTTGGCACAAGTGGTGGTGGAATTGTTTCCCTTAACCAAGTGGCTGGGGTTCGAATCCTAACTCTTACGTATGGAACGAATTTTCGTTTGGAGGAGGTTTCCCGCCTTGATTCTAAACACACGCAGATTCATATAAGTGCAGCCTACGTGCGTCTCACTTGTTGAAGGAGCACAAACAAATCCATTTACGTATCTATGTTTAAACATTTGCTATTACCCTATCACCATGAGAATCGTTTTCCAAGATTAATCAACAACTTCAATTAACGACAATAATATTTCAATGAATCATACCCTGTACCATTGTTGTGCATAGCAATCTCCACTACAACATCAAATGTTGTTTGTTGGCAATGGCAAGCACCATTACACATCCTTAACACTACTCTCCCTACTCAAACAATGTTCATCCACCAAAACATTCCAACAGGTTCATACCCAAATGATTGTAAACTCTATCCACAAACCCAACCACTTACTCTCCAAAACCATTCACCTCAAAAACTTCACCTACACTTCACTTCTCTTTTCCCATGTAATCCTCCCTAACAACCCAAACGACTACGCCTTCAACATCATGATCCGTGCCCTCACCACCACGTGGCACCACTACCCTCTCACCCTTCACCTCTATTACCAAATGAAGTGCCTTGGCATTAGGCCCGACAACTTCACTTACCCTTTCTTGTTCCTTTCCTGTGCCAACCTTTTGGAAATTCAACATGGCTGTTTGGGCCATTCTAGTGTGGTAAAACTTGGGTTGGACGTGGATTATCATGTTTGTCACTCTTTGATCACCATGTATGCGAGGTGTGGGGATTTGGGTTGTGCACGGAAGGTGTTTGATGAAATTACTGTGAAGGATTTGGTGTCGTGGAACTCGTTGATATCCGGGTACTCGAAGATGGGTTATGCTAGGGAGGCTGTGGAGATGTTTGGGGAGTTAAGGGGTGCTGGGTTTGAGCCTGATGAAATGAGTCTGGTTAGTGTTCTTGGGGCGTGTGGTGAACTGGGGAATTTGGATTTGGGGAGGTGGGTGGAGGGGTTTGTTGTGGAACACGACATGACACTCAACTCTTATATAGGTTCTGCTTTGATTAGTATGTATGCAAAATGTGGTGATTTGGTATCAGCTAGAAGGATTTTCGACAACATGGCGAAAAGAGATGTGATTACATGGAATGCTGTTATATCAGGGTAAATATATATTGTTAAAATTCTTTCTAGAGATTGATAAGTTTATTGGTTCTATTATCTTATAGCTCTTGATAAAAAAAATAACATTTATGGACATCATGATATATTACATTTTATATCTAACGATGACAGCTGCATGACTTGACTGTTATCCCCACTGAGGTTGGTAGTTTGTCCTGGCCTTAGAATGAGGAGAGCTTCCATTCACCCTAAAATTTTAAATTGCCAAAATAAAAGAATATATTGTATTTTATATGGATATGCATGTTGGATTTAGATTGTAGATTTAAGAATGCCTTGTTCAGTTCATGTTCCAATTACTTCTTTAATTGTGGGTCTTATCTTAAATTGGTTTTCCTGCAATCTCAATTTTCTTTTGGTTTATTCCGTGACTTGTACATGGCAGATATGCTCAAAATGGAATGGCAGATGAAGCAATATCCTTATTCGATGGCATGAAGGAGGAGTGTGTTAATCCAAATAAAATTACCTTGACTGCAGTGCTGTCTGCATGTGCCTCCATTGGGGCTCTGGATATGGGGAAACAGATTGATGAATATGCATCACAAAGAGGATATCAACATGATATTTTTGTGGCTACTGCATTGATTGATATGTATGGTAAGTGTGGGAGTTTGGACAGTGCACACAGAGTTTTCAAAGACATGCCCCAAAAAAATGAAGCGTCTTGGAATGCAATGATCTCTGCCCTTGCTTCTCATGGCAAAGCCAAGGAAGCATTATCACTATTTCAGCGCATGTCAGAAGAGGGTGCTGGTGCCCGCCCCAATGATATAACATTTGTAGCGTTGCTTTCTGCTTGTGTGCATGCAGGCCTGGTTGCTGAGGGCTATAGATTGTTTGATATGATGAGCACATTGTTTGGATTAGTACCAAAAATTGAGCACTACTCTTGTATGGTTGATCTTTTGGCACGTGCTGGTCATCTATATGAAGCTTGGGATCTCATTGAGAAAATGCCTGAAAAACCAGATAAGGTTACATTGGGTGCTTTACATGGTGCCTGTCGTAGGCAAAAAAATGTAGAAATAGGTGAACGGGTTATGCAGCTGCTTCTGGATATAGATCCTTCAAATTCTGGGAATTATATCATCTCATCAAAAATATATGCAAATTTGAATATGTGGGATGATTCAGCAAGGATGAGAGCGTTGATGAGGCAGAATGGTGTCACTAAAACTCCTGGTTGTAGCTGGATTGAAATTGAGAATCACTTACATGAATTTCGTGCTGGTGATGGCTTACACCTTGGTTCTATTGATATATATGAAATAATTGATTTTCTCCATGAGGAGCTAAAAAGGGAAGGATATGTACCAAAAATTGTTGAATAACTGAATGAGGAGCTGAAGAATTGTTTTATTGGAAGTTACAGAAGTGGGGAAATTTCAACTACAAACAAGGCACTCAGCTGTCTCAGCTCAACTATTCATGTTTGCTGGGTTCGCTTCATCAGGTTAGTGTGATTTGATAGAATATATCAAAATTAAAAGTGGGCACCATATTTGTTTTTGTGCTGATGTTTGTATTCTTCTATACTTAGAGCTTGGATTTAGATCATTTAAGGAGGACAGGCAAACCTCTGGCGTTAACATCAGCTCAAATGTCAGATAAAAATGAAAAGGAAATGATTATGAAATATCCATAGGGTGACAAAAATATTAGAGGAGCTTTTCACATTGTTGATTTGGGGGGAGGGGGGATCTAGCAAGAGATTTTGCTTCTTCAGGAGAACGAGATTTTGTATTGACGAGGCAAACAGTTGTGGCCGCTGGGATCTTGCAATTGATCTTGCTTTTGGGGAAGCAACTGTAGTTTTTTAATATATCAGATCAGCAAGACATTGAAGAGTGCTTGAAAATTTTGATACTTATGTATGCGTTTTAGTTAGGTCAATATAGTATTGCAACAAGAACCATTTTACGGATTGTATGGAATAGATATTTTTCCTTGGCCATAATGCAGATTCAATAGAGAATGTTGATAACAAGTTAATTTGCTAGCATGAGATGACAGGAGTTTAGGCAAACAATTTGTGCCCTCCTTTTACTTTTTTATCCATATTTCTTTTCTACTCGCATTTCATAGTTAATGATGAGATACAGTTATTAAAATCATGAGACTTCATGAGTTAACGATATAATTCATTGTTGACTTTCATTCTTCTTTTATGAGATTATTATTGGGCTTTCATTTAATTGGCATTAAAAATGCCTTGTATAATGTATGCTTGGTTGCTATGCTTTAGCTCCGGCCTGGAAGGGTAATTCTGGCCGTTAATGTATTATGTATGTCTAAGTGGTAGAATCATATTTTAAGTTTATAAAAAATGAAATAGATCAACTGTAATCAGACAGTAGAAATCATGTCGATGTGAGATAGCATTATTGTTTGGCTATATAATAATAGATGTTGAATGGATGCACTTGTGCCTCTGCAGGCACGAACATAAAACTAGTGCAGGATGTTTGCATTAATCTGCACCTGATGGTGTTTGGGTGGTGGCTTATATATGTAATGGAATGGTCCTCTCAGCTCACACCAAGAGGCAGAGAGTGGAATGCAGCCAAGGGTGATTTGCCGGCACTTAAATCATAGATATTGATTCAATGAGTTATATGTTTAATATACTTCCTCTTTTGTTCCCTGCCTGCAAGTTTCTCTTGGTTACATTTCACTTTCTTCTCCTGTGATGCTCTATGCAGATTATCTATCAATCCAGTTGCATTGGAGCATCATCATTCATCGAGAAAATATTTTTTTTTGATTTGCACCAAGGGTGTCTTCCAGCCGATAGCATGCGAATAATCCATTTCAAGACAGAGAGATCACCGAAGTAGGTACAACCTCTCTTGACAAATTTTTTTTTTCATACACACGACCAAGGATCAATCATTCTTCAACATGCTTAAGGAATCTAGCCATCTACAACTATACCAGATCTTGTTGGTCAGCCAGGAAATATTTTGTATTATGCAAATTTCCATCAAACTAGCTTCACTGTTGATTCTCCGCTCATTACCTATCTAGATTAACACCATACTCTAATTGTTGTTTCTAAACTAAATTTGAGCGTAAATAAAATGTAGTTTCAAGTGGATGTACATTATTATCTGTATAATATGGTGTCTGAGCTCCACTATTCCTATATGATTGAGGAGATGTAATTTATAGGGACTGAGTGAGATTATGTGTCTTGGCGGGGTAGAGATTATTAGGTAGCATTTAGCGTGCAGATAGAATAGAATGGAAAATGATGTGCTTTTCTGTTATGTTCTCTTTAGTTTCACCTCTTTTAATGAAATCAAAATGTTCCACTTTTTACTCTCATTACCTGTTATTTATAAAATATACCAAACATAGAATATAACACCTTTTTGGTTTCGTCCCGTTTTAACACCAAAGTCCAAATACTACCTTAGTGATTGAAAGACTCGGAGAAATCCTTAAAAGGAGATGATTCTTTTATAGTTGTTTGTAGTCTAGTGATTAGAATGATGACCTTTATGTGAAGTGTGATTTATAGAAGACAATTGTTATTTTGTAGGAAGTATTTCACAAGGAGAGATAAAAAACATGAAAATCGGTGATAAAATGCAACACCATTGTGTTACTTTTACTCAATCATATGCCATTTATGAGATAAAATTCGTATATTTAGCATTTTTTTCCTTAGAAAAGTTCTCCTTGGTGACTGAAATTGGCCAAGCCAATATTAGTCAGCCTGTGGCAGACTTATTAGTTCTCTAGTCAAGATCTGACTAAAATTTCCATAAGGTAGAAGCATATATGTCAACAAGATCAAGATCTCATTAAAGATAGGCAAAATAGGTATTTTGATTAATTTAATTTAATTTATTTTTTCAATTTGGTGTTCAAAAAAGATCCTTTTCAAGCTATCTTAATAGCATTTTCCCACTTAATTAGATGCTGAGAATTTTTTAGGAATGCTATTCGCTCTTAAAATGCGCAGACGAAAGCATTCAAAAATCTCGGCTCCTCAACATTTCTTATTATTCTTACTTTTATTTTTCAATTGTTGTTTAGAACAGTAACGTACTGTAGTTTTATTTAGCGTTGTCCTTAATCGTTTTGTAATTCTTTTTAAACAGAAAAAGAAGACAATTGTACTGCACTCAGTAGAAAAGTTATTGCATTTTTTTAAAATTAATTTTCTGGATATTGTGGCACTTGCTATTTAGTTTAGAAACGTAAGTAATAATTAAATGTACCATCACGTTAATGAATTTTAGGTAGATTTCGACATAATCATTGAACAAGGTATACCATATAAGACCCATATCTCGCTGAGGTAATTCCTTAAAGGGTCCAATCCATAGTGTATATCATGAATTTTGACTTAATAATATTTTGTTCTGACTACTACATACTACATATTTTGTTCTACCTTTTACCTCTTGTAATTTTGGTTCCTCATTTTTTCTTTATATACGGGTTTTGAGTACTCCTTATACTTATTCAATATATTTTAGCTTATCAAAAAAAAAAAAAAAAAAAATTCTACATATTGATTATTCATCTCCTTTTTTCTTTAATTCATCTCCTTGAATTGAAACTCTATCTTTAGCCTTCATGTATGAGTTTATAAAAGTTGGAACTTTTTGCTTTTATGTTCTAGGATAGGACTAGGATAGGATTGTACATTTACAAGATTTATCGTAATTTCTAAATATTGTGAGCTACAAAATGTGGAAAAATGCCACTACGTACAGTAATTTACATATTCACAATAATGATGCTTTGATTGAGGTTGTGGACTGAAATTAAAAACAATATGCTTAATGCGCAGTTGGATTTTTTTCTAAAATGAAATAACATTATTACTTACTCATAGATGAATGCTCTCTATCAGTTAGACTTATGCAACAAACCACCCTTAATCTTGATAAATTCTGATTATATTTTGTCAAATTCTTCCTGACCATGTAATTATGTTGTTAATAAAGCTAGCATAAATATGGTTTTTCAGTAACAGTTCTATCTTGAGTCAAAAAAAAAAAAAAAAAGGTAAAAGTTCTATCAATACACATGGAACAATCAAAATTGTTGCAACCACTTAATTATAAGAATCTGATAAGCATCCACTATCACCGTTTCTCATTTCATTGTCTGTTGTCTGAGTCAAATATCGGATCTATATGTAAATTGAAGCATTTCGTCCCACTACCCCCTCTCTCTTTGAGACAAGTCAATATTCTATTCTATAAAAAAAAAATGAATAGAATAAATATATATAAAAATGAATAAATTTTCTGCCATCTTTATTCTATAGTTAACTATCAATTAAAAACAATTTGTATCTACCACCCATAATTAGAAGGTTTTAGTTGCAGTGGAGAACTTGGATAGCTGTAGTGAGGGGCTTCATGTGTCGTGTTTCTCTTGGATGCATGGAAATCCTTTTACTTTTCAGGAAAGTTCTAGCTAGATAGAAAATATAAGAGAATATAATATATATTGTATATATGTAATATAATATAATAATAATAATGCACCACCCAACAGGAATGTGATCATTATCGGTCCTATTCCATGCCTTAGCCATTTCCCTCTATATAAGCCCACAACAAGTCCTCATTTTGATCATCACATATACGAGATATCACTAATTGTTCTTCATTCTTCATATATGTGCATGCATGCATGCCTTCACAACCATTTCTCGTTGTTTGGTTTTAGGGTGCTTACACGAAGGGGTAGAGAGTAGATTGCAGCCAAGAATGACTTGCCGGAATACATACATTTGGCTACCATGATCATATGGTTGTTGTAACCCCGGCAAGTTGTTCTTGGCTACATTAGGCTCTCTTCTTCTCCTGTGAGCCTCTATAAACCCATGTTTTTGTAGGGCACACAGTCCATGTTGAACGGATTATAAAGGTACACAAACACAACTATATTATAATGAGGCAGTAACTGATCACTTGTTTGTAAGATATAGTTTTTCTTAGGTGGTTTGATGTAATTTTTTTAGATGGCTTGGATTTGACCCAATTTTGCCTAATTCTTTGGCACCTCTGTATCTTCAGTTTAGGGGTTGTTTTCAGGGAGTAAACTCAAAAGTGCGGGAATTAATGATTATTTGGCATGCAACCTTATGGTCTATATGGCTTGTCGAAATAGTTATTATCTTTAAATCTGATTCTGTTGACTTCATTCAGTTGTTTGACCTTATTAAGGTACGGTCATGGACGTGGTTGTCTGCACAGATTGGATGTAATTAATCTTGATTTTTTGGATTGGTGTCGTATTAGGATTTGCTAGAGTTGTATTTAAATTTATGTATATAAATGTTGAAGTTCCCCGTGTACTCTCTTCTTTAATTTATTAACTTGACTTATGTTACGGACCGAATTATCCTTGTCCACATCTCGATCTCTGAACCACATCAAGGCTCGGCCCAATAAGAGCCCAAAGAAATTAGGGACCGGATGAGTCACCCTCAACCAAGCTAATAACTTGGCCCTAAAAGTCAAAGCTCACAGTAGGAAGTAGTTGACCTACTCCGCCTCGGGAAAGACCTCCTACCAATCCATCAGTGCCATCGGTATGGACCGCCCCTGCTACACGTAACCCCTCTAATCACCATCATCATCACCCTAAATCACCGCTGACCCCGAACGTCACATAGCATGGGCACTACACCAGCCCTCTAAGTGTCACATGCCATACATATGGTAAGGGAAGCCTTACATGACAATCATGCTCATCCCTATCATGGCACCACTATAAAAGGTCCATAGAGTAAGAGACCGAGGTAAGTAACCTTGTTATCACATATACATATTATTTGCAACACCCTTGCTAACGTAAACATTAGGGTGACTTCGCAGGTGCACCCCTATTCGGTCCAACCATAGGAGCAACGAAGGAAACGAAGTTGGACACAAACCACGAGCCTTGAAGCCAAGTATTGGGCAACCCCAACACAGGCCCGATATCGAAAACATCCCTTTGGAGACAACTTTCTCAGCCTCTCTCAGAACAACTTATAAAAAAAAACTGGTTTCGATATTTGAATTTTTTTCCCCCTTTGCTTGTATAAAAACCTTAAATTAATGCTTTATTATCTTATTTTGAATACTGATTTGCTTACTATAAACATTAATCTTCTTTGCATAATATATATATATATATATATATATGTATAAAAAATGAGTTTGTAAAGAGATATAGATGATATGAGAATAGAATGAGTACGATAAAAGAATTAATGATTAAGGAAACGCGCGCACAGGCACAGCTATAAGATTCCATGGTATGATGGCTACTTGTACTGTTGTACATAGTTTGGACTTTAGAAATAGATCAAGTACATGGCCGTAATCAAGAATTTAAGAATAATTAAGGAATATAAAATTAGGACGTTGAAGATAATGACCCCAGTGGGTGTCAATTTGTTGTTCAAAGAGCTGAGATTGGATTGATAAGCAATGTGTGATCAATTTATAATTAGCGAAGTCAATGATAATGATGATATATATTCTCTACAATGGAGTGGTCTGTCAATCGATCGTGTTTGGAACTTATTCGCTGTTATGTTCTCAACTTTGGAATATAAACTTTACGTCTACTTTTATAATGGTTCACTCTAATGATGTTTCTAGACATGGTCAATTGAATAGCCGCAATCCCTTGCCGCCTTACCTGGCTTATCATATCAGCCGTTCATGGATGTGGCATATTTAGTCCATTTGGCCTGGAATTAGACAGTTCCTTAACACAGCTAATGAGGGTGGAGTTTGGATTTTGGGTGATGGTTCTCAAATCAATTTCTAGAGAGATAATTGGATTCCTAGTCTGCAGCAGTCCATTGCAAATTGGTTGCAGCTTCCCTTGCATATATCTTCCAGTCTTCATGCTTCAATGAATCACTTTATTCATGATGGAGATTGGAGGATTCCTCGCCAGCTGTCTCGGGCTTTTTCTAACTTAGCAGATAATATCAAGCAGGTGATCATCCCCAAAGATGAGTCCTCGGATGAAATGGTTTGGAAACACTCTTCTGATGGCCTTCTAAGCTTCAAGGAGGCATTCTTACATTTACTTCCATTTGCTCTGTTAATTGGGGTAAATTAATTTGGAACAATGTGGTGCCTCCTTCTAGGTCCTTTATCATGTGGAGATTATTTCACAATAAACTACCTACATATGATAATTTGAGGAATAAGGGGTGTATTGTTGTCTCAGCCTACAGCCATTGTGGTATTGCTTTTGAATCGGCTAAGCACTTGTTCCTGCACTGTCCATATGCTAGTGATCTGTGGAATTGGTTAGGGACCTTGCTGCAAACCTCCCTTGATCAGTCTAGTTTTGTTTCTATATTGTATGTTATTGATAGAGGTTGGAGCAGTCAGGCCAGAGACATGATTCTTTCAGCCATAGTGCATATAATCTGGCTGATTTGGTACTCTAGGAACCAATTAAGATTTGAAAATAGGCACATTTCATTTACTGCAGCAGTGAAATTGATCTCAGCTAACATCACTCTATTTGGAAAACTCTCAAAAGGTGTTGCATCCAATTCCATAATTGATTTCTCCTTTATCAAGCACTTTGATGTCACTGTTGTAGCTCCAAAGGCTCCTTCCATTGTTCAAGTGAATTGGTATAAACCTCCTTGTGGTTAGGTGAAGTGTAACACTGATGGTGCTTCTAGAGGCAATCCGGGCTTATCTACTTGTGGTGGTATTTTTAGGGATTCTAGTGGTGCCATTATGGGGTGTTTCTCGGATTTTCTTGGAACCTCATCTTCTTTCCAAGCAGAATTGGTGGCTGCTATGTTTGCAATTGAGACAGCATTTCAGAAGAAGTGATTAAAGTTATGGTTGGAGTGTGATTCGGCTATGGTGGTGTTAGCCTTCAGCTCTGTTAGCCTTATTCCTTGGAAATTGAAGAATAGATGGTTGAATTGCATTAGATTAAGTAAGGAAATACAGTTTCATGTGTCCCATATTTTTAGAGAAGGAAATTCTTGTGCTGACAAGTTAGCAGCTTATGGTTTTAAAACTCATTGCTATACTTGGTGGGATTTAGCCCCTAAGTTTATTTTAGATGACTTTAACCAGAATATGTTTGGTCTTGCTTTTTTCAGATTTAGATGATTTCTTGTTCCATGGGTTTTGGTATAGTCCCCCCATGTTTTTGTATTGTTTGATTTTTTTATTCTTTATCAATAAATTAAGGTGTGCCGCAGATGATTCGTAAGGGTTGGGGTGCCGGCCTAGCTGGGATGCCAATCTCTTTTGTGATGCTTTTGCATGCCTTCTTGTTTATATATAAAAAAAAGTTGGTAAAGAAAGAAACTATATATTCTAGGGATGGGAAAGGAGAGGCAACTTTTGCTAGTGTGAGCTGCATAAAGAAGTCTCTCATCGTGAGAGATGCATTTTTACCTCCGGTAATAGGTAAAAATTAAATGGAGTAAGTTTGTCCTTTTCCTTCAACAACACAAGAAAGGAAAATGCTGGTTAGTTCGAACTAAAATCCGTAAAAGCCACACGAATGACGTGGCTAGTTTACCTCGTCTTCCTCCTTTGCAAATTGTAGCATGTCTTCCTCTTCTTCTTTTTTTTTTCTTCTTTTTTTCCTCTAACCTCCTTGAACCCTTTTCCTTCCCAAACTAGGAACCACCATCATCACACTCCTTTATTCTTGAACCTCTCCAACCTATTGTATCACCGGACCTCCAACATTATGGAACCCACTGAGGAACCTCATCCCATGGTCTCCGCACAGCATGAATGAACAAGTACGCTCAACCTCCGGCCACCACATAGCACCATCGCCATATGCTGCCCTTGCCTGCCGCTTCTCCTCCTAGATCATGAACTGTTGTAGCAAAAACCATCACATTGTCGCCTCATCAACACTGCAGCCATGCTCCACCTCTGCTGCCGCCTTCATCCACCTCTGCAACCTCCTCTACCGCATACATCCCGCAGATCTTCGGGTCTCGTTTGTGACCGCCATAATGACCACCAAGTCCACCTCACTTGTGTGTCTAGTCGCCGCGAGCCTTCACTCACCTCTTTTGCTTCTCGATGATCCTCATGTGCTACTCGCAACCATTGCACGCGTACAACATCACTAGAACAAAGCAGAGCCTGCACACGATTACTACCAGTCCAGGACCACCACCTAAAAGGCTCTGTAACCACCGGACAGAGGTTGAAGACGACGAATAGAGAGGTCAAGGGCAGCATAATGAAATATGTTTTTTATGTTATATTTTAATAAAAAAATTAAAAAAGTAAAAAAAAAAGTAAAAAAATAAAACAAAAGAAAAGACAGCTCATTCGTCAATTAGTACTTGCTAACCTTTCGTACTTTATAGCGGTGCTCCACAAGAAACTTGCATGACATCTTTCCTCCACCCGAGAAAGGAAAAACAAAATGTCAAAATGAAATTCGTATTTATGAATGAAATAGGACCAACTCGATGTGCTTTCCTGGGCTTCTAACACCTCTGTCATCGTCGTCTTCTTCTTCTTCTTCTTCTTCTTCTTCTTCTTCTTCTTCTTCTTCTTCTTCTTCTTCTTATGTTGTTGTTGTTGCTTCATCATTAGTATTATCCTCTGAGGCATCTTCTCCACCATCCTCTCTACTGTGTATCAACCTATCACATCTTCTTCTCTAGTTTCGCTCCAATCGATCTCGTTCCTTCTTCCCGCTCCCTCGATCTCTTAACCTCGCCGTCTCTTTCAGTTCCACCGCTCCATTCTCCTTTGCAACAGAAAAGAAAATAAGAATGGAAATGAGGGGTTGATGAGAAGAATAACGGAGGTGCACGCCGGAGGAAGCAGGAAAGTGGGGCCCACGTCAGAGGAGCATTTTGCAAAAGAGGAAGTGGCAGAAGTATGTTGTTTGGTGTCTGTCAACAACAAAAGGGGGTTGATTCAAGAAAGACCGGAGATAACAGGTTACACCCAAATGATGTGATTCGTCCAATTTGTTTTTATAAGATCTAACAATTAAATACTTTCTCCCACGATGAGGACATTACCAAGTTGCTCACCCTAGAACCCGCTTACTTAGAAGCAAAACATGAGTCGGGTTGGTCAAATTTCATATTAGAATGAACCTATCAACCCAATTCAACCCAATTATTTTAAATTAGGACGGACCGAATATTCAAATGTACTTAAAGGAGGATTCTACAATACACCAACGTAGAAGTTGAGTTTTGATACTCCAGGGGTATGATCGATATTTTACTATAATAAAAAACAAAAAAATAAAAAACAAAAAAAATGCCTCCCTCTCTCCTCAACTCATCTCACTCAAACGTCATCTTCTTCCTCTGCCAAGTTCTCATGAGATTCATCATTGACAAAGTTTCATTGATTTTAATACAAGGGGCAACATGTCCTTCCTGATGTAAAACCATTTTTATAAACTTAACCTTGCATTTAAAACATATGTCCATGTCTTCTTCAAGGAAAACATTATTGTGTCGCATCAAGATTTACAGATCTGAGATACCAAGAACATGTACAAATATGTTGAGGTGGGGACAAATCTAGAAGCCACTGAGCTTCTAGATACCAGTTTCACAAGATAGAACTAGCCAGCTAGCAGCTGTATTTTGGAACAAACACCGAACAGTTGCAGTGGCGGAGGGATGAAGGTTGGAGAAAATAAAATAAAGAGTAATTGATCCTCAAATATTGCAAACACTGTAAGACAAATACTGTAAACAAGATGAGGTTACAACTCCATCAGTTATTAAAAAAAAATACCAACTCCTCCACCTCCAACTGACTTCGTTAACTTGATGACGGCGCGAACCACCCTCGCCGGCAACACGTCTACGTGTTCGAACGCAAACACGAGCAAGGCATCGCTTGCGAGGACCGCAATGTCCTCTCTGAAAACCTTGTGCTTCGTGGGTTTTCCTCGCCGGAGACCATCGTTGTCTATGCAGGGCAGATCGTATGAATCAGGCATCATCAGCGACATAGTTTGCACCAAGGGGGCGATGGCGGAGAGAGGGGGAGGAGAGAGAGTGGAGTGAAAGAGAAGAGGGAAGTGAGAGAGAAGTGAAAAACTTTACCATCTTACCCTTCTTAAATCTGGACCATCAAATTTTTTTAATAATATATCAATGGTTAAAAGTTAAGGAGGATGCATCCTCCTACATCCTTCGGGAGTATTGTAGACAACGCCGTACTTAAATAGTGGGCTACCTTGTCAAATCAAAATTTGTGCATCTTGATTAATCTACCTCTCTTGTATCGTCAAAGAGACAGACCATACAAAGTGTGTGTTTGTTTCGCATCCAAGGAGAAGTGATGCCAACGCTGCGAGAAATAGCTTTCACATTTTGATGTTAAAAGAATTTCACCTTTGCCACTGTAAACATGATTTGAATAGTAAATGTGATTTGTGAACACCAAAACAAACTCACAAAGATTTATAAAAATACTCACAACGGATTGACCTCAAATAAATTAATAATGTAACTGAGATTTGACCATGTAACTTACCAGCCACCACATGTTCATCTAAATATTAAGGGTGTGCTTGGATACACGACTTAATTAAGAGCTTATTTGATAAACACTTATCATATATATAAAAGTTTATGTATAAGCTGATTTTACAATCAAATAGCTTATGGGCTTAAACTCTGCATAAACTTTGTATAAGCTATTTCTATAAGTTATCCAAGAGAGCTTATGACAATAAGCTAAAGACAACTTAGATATATCATAAGTTATTTTTATAAGATCTTCTAAACACTTACAGAAATGCTTATGTCATAAAATAAACTTAAATAAGCTCTTCCAAACATACTATAAACTATAAGATAATTAATAGGCAATAGGAAGAGGAGACACGATTTCAATCCCGGTTTCTCATGCTTTGATATAGGATATATATGTATCCCTAGCACTGTCAAAGAAAACATTAGGGTATGAATTTATGATCCAGATAATAGTAATAAGTCTCTCCTATTCCATTTTGGTATACCACACCATATCTCAACTAATAATATCTTTTCATGTAAGTTAAAATTTTGTTTAGTATTAAAAAAATAGAATACATGACAAATTATTGTTGATTGAAACATGATATGATATGCCAAAATGGGACATGAGTTCTTGATCATCTTTCCCCTTCTTACAATGAAATTATTAAATACTAAAATCGAATGAAAGCATGAGACCCCTTAATTACGCACCAAAAAGTACCACGAAGGTAACGTTACAATTTCACTTTATCAACGCACTGTTACAGTCACTGTTGCGGACAGGGATGTATCAGTATGGTCAAACCTATTTCTTGCATGAAGCATTAATCCTTCCCCTGAGTTCCCTCCCCTCCCTCTCTCTAATAATTCTAAGAACAAATTCCCGTTGACAAACACATAAGACCCATGTTTCAGAATATTCCATTCCCACAAAACCAAAATTGCAATCGCTCCATTTCTCACAGCCTAATTAATTTCACGGATAAAGATATTTGGACATATAATTTGAACATCTTATATAGATATTTAGAGCTTATGAGTGTCTTGAGAGTGATAAAATACATGATAAGAAGTACTTTTATAGACACCATGGGGAAAAGTACTTTTATTCGATCGCAAATTCGGTCACAAGTTTTAAAATAAAATCCGTTGCTAATTCGGTCGCAAAATAAGTAA
This sequence comes from Echinosophora koreensis, assembly GCA_035048595.1. Taxonomy (NCBI): domain Eukaryota; kingdom Viridiplantae; phylum Streptophyta; class Magnoliopsida; order Fabales; family Fabaceae; genus Echinosophora; species Echinosophora koreensis. The sequence continues at coordinate 8,866,550 of JAPCYP010000004.1, forward strand.
AACGGGATGACTTTTCAAACTTTAATTGGCTTAGCGACTGAATTACGGATGATATCGGTCGCTGAATAGAATTTGTGACCAATTCTAGAAAAAAGTAAATTCGGTCGCTGATAGCAATGGATCAATTTGGTCGCTAAATTCGGTCGCTAAAATTAATTTTTCTTGTAGTGATTTTTATATTCAAATATCATTACTCTGGTTCCATTGGTAAAGAAGTGGAGTTAAATATATATATATATATGCCCGTGTATCATCCAGTGGACACTCCAATCTTGATACGCTTCGCATCTTAAATATATCTCTGAAACGCTTCTAACTTGTTCATAGAAACATGAAAGTTAATGTTTTCTGCTAAATGTATGCAAGCTGTGTACGTAGACATCATAATGATCACGTTAAAGATATATAAAGCCCCACAAAAAGCTCTGCAGAATATATTTTTATCTTGTTTCTATATTATAGCTTGAGTTTTGAAGCAATTTAGCAAATATTTTCCGATTTACTACGTTGTCTGCCAAATTGTTACTATCCTATAGCACCGGAATATTACTAAGGCAAAATATGAACTATATGTGTTATTATACATACTATAAAAGATGCATCTGCGATGTATAGGAGTGATCGAGCTTGATAACCTTTTGTTGTTAATTTTGAAATGCCTAATTTATCTTCTTTGAGCCTAGTGGAAAAATAATAATTTTGAAGAAAGCAAAAAGTAGAATTAAAGTGAAGAAATTAATTATACATATATAGTAGTAGGAGTTATAAGGTGGATGGGTTGGTTTGAGGGAGGGTCACGGACATGGAGTTTTGAGTGATAAGTAGGTCATGGTTTAACTCCTCACTAACATATAACACATTAATTACTAATATTTGTCTATAAAATAATATTATATATATAGTAGTATATAAATTCTACATCCCAATCCCAAGGGGTTGGTATAGTGGAGCATGTTGGGGTCTCATATCTGACAGGTCGCAAGTTCGAGCTTCCACTAGTCTCCTTGGGAGGAGGTAAATGTAAATATCTTTATAAATGCTCATAGAGCCCATAGGTTTTACCTACCTTAAATCGAGGCATCATCCCCTCACCCTAAATTTTATTCACGAAAACAAAATCTCTACATCCCATTTATCTCCAACGGAAGTTCTTAGGCTGAGTTCTTAGAGCAAGAACGGTTCTTACTTAGAACTACCATTGGAGATGGAGGAGTTGAGTTCTTCTATAAGAACGGTACTGAGTTCTTATAACTAAAGAAATATTTTCTTCCTTTAGAACCAATCAAAAGATGAGAGAAAAAATAAGTTAAGAACCCAAGTTGAGTTCTACTATTGGAGTAAAAATTAATAGAGGTTCTTAAATCATATGTGATATTGTAGGGCCCACTAAAAGGGATATAAGAACCCAAATTGGTGGAGATGCTCTAACCTCAGCGCTCTTAAAAACAAATTAGTGAGACATATTGATCATGTCCTCGCCCATCTTGATAATACGAACTTCCATTCACCACCAATATGAGATTATATTCCAAATTGAAAATGCAAACGTAATTATAAAGTAAGCTAAAAAGGCTATTTGATTCTTCAAAGAAGGCTGAAAACGATGGGAATATTATCCCTAATTAGGTTTAATTACCATAAAAAGAAAACAATGGTTGGGTTTTAAAAGTATGGGCTACCATGCGATCGTCACTTTTTCTCTTTTTCTAAAGCAGATGAGAGAATATTACGCTTGCACAAACATCCCCCAATAGTCATTATTGAATGGTATTTATATATATCACCGCAATTGCATATTTGCATTATCATTTGAGTTCTTGATCTCTACTAGCATGCGTTGTTGCATTTGCGATTTAGAGTCTTACACGAAGAGGTGGAGAGTGAAGATGCAGCCAAGAATGATTTGCCGGCTTCTGCTATTATTTATTTTTATTTATATTATATAACTTTGTACATAAGGTAAAATGCATATATGTGTACCCGGCAAGTTGTTTCTTGGCTACATTTGGCTCTCTTCTTCTCATGTGAGGCTTTGTAAACCGATGTGTTTGATGAGATAACTGCCCAAAGTAAGCTTCCAAATTGTTAGTCTAAAGGTTTTTCTTAATCAGTGCCCTAAAGCATCTTCAATGATGCTAACTTATTATAATTGTTTAACTTCTCTACCCTATCATATTACCTTACTATTTTTTACTTTATATTACTTTAAGCAATTATTCGCTTCAATGATACAACTCTAAAACGTTCACCAAAATGGATTCACAAATTACTCTATCTTTTATTTACATTTATGTTTGTTAATTTCAATTTTTAAAGGAATGTAGCTAGATACAATTCTCTATTATTTTATCTCCTTTATTCTCTACTCCAATGGCGCGTAACTTGGTAAGAACCGGTTCTTATTTTTAGGAACTAGCTAAGCAACTCCCACTGGAGTTACTCTAAGGCTTTGTTTGTTAGAGTAGAAAATGGCAAGAGAGAAAATAAGAAGAGGGAAAAGAAGGAGAAAATACACTTTTCTCTTGTTTGGTAGATGAGAGAAATAGAGAAGAGAGAAGAAAATTGGTGGGACCCACCTCAAATTTTTTTCTCCCCCCAAGTGAGAAGAAAATGGAAGAGGGAGGGAGTGTTTCATGTAAAATAACTTTTGTACCCTTCTTTTTGGGTTCTCATTCAATTATTTAATAAATTTAAATAAATTGAATTAAATTAAACATTTAATTAATTAAATTAAATTGAAATAAATAAAATAATTATATTAAACTAATAAATTTTATTTAAAATAATTTAAATCAGTTAAATTAATTTAAATTATTTGATTAGTTAAAATAACTTAAATCAATTAAATTTAAATATTTTTATATTGATTTTTTAGTAGGATATTTTTGTCTTTTTAAAAAAATTACTTTTCTCTCTTCTTATTTTCTATCCAACCAAACAAAGGGCAGAGAGATAAAACATCTCTTTCTCCTCTATTTCTCTCATTTCTCTTACACCAAACAACACATAAAATCTACTCTATTTCTCACCATTTTCTCTCTTCTCATACTCTTTCTCACCTCTTTCTCTCTTCTCCTTTTCTTCTCACAACCAAACAAAGCCTAAGAGTTATTCTAAGATATGGTTAGCTTGTTTTAATTGGTTTGGTTTCTATACAGCAATGCATACTTCCTGTCATAGTATGTTCAAACAATTTGTAGGATTGCCAAATCGTAATCCGAAAACAGAAACTGTTAGCACGTTGTATGGTTTGTTGTCATCTGGGCAATTTGTTTGGCCCGAAATAACCATATTTTTAACAACAAAGAGCCAGATTGGGAACATATTTTGGAGATGGTGAAAATCATGGATTCTAAATCCGGGTGCTTATTGCTTTGAATTTTTGTAGTTGCTCGTGGCTTATATAATAGTGTTTGGATATTACAGTGGCTGTTTGTTGATGCAGAGGTGCTCTACAATAAGTTTGCGTGGCTGATTATCTATTTTCCTTATCTCTGCTGCTTTGCCTGGTTGTTTCTGCATAAGCCATTACGGTTTGATACATGGTTGGGGTGTTTTGTTGTGGATCTGTTTGATGTTCCATGTAACAGGGTTTTATTGATGTTTTATCTATGATTCTTTTTTTTTTTTAGGTTGCATGAAGTGCAGCTTTTCTTTGTACATTTCGGCTGTCTGCTTAGCATAACTTATGCCGCGGATTTAGCTTCATTTAATGAATTTAGTTTATCAAAAAAAGAATCGAAGATAAAAAGTATTTATTAGAAAGTGGTGTTTTATTTTCAATGCATTAAGTATAATTTCTATTTTTAATTTCTTAAACAATGTCCTTAAAATACTGGTTAGCATTTGTCTTAAAATAATGACAAGCACACTAATAAATGTTGATTATTAGTGTCAACACTTGATGCATGAATCAATTAATGAATGACATGCCCAATTGCCAAGGGTTGAAATCAATTACAAAAGGAGTCAAAATGACTAATATATCAACAATATTTCTAATATGTATAATTTTGCACGTGTTAAGAAATCAAAAAATCGATATATCAATAAAGTTCTGTTTATGTCTCCCTTTTAAATCGTCTTGGTTCTTGAAAGAGAGACTTTGATTCTTTCTACAATAACAGCCCATAACTTTCCAATAGAGATCCTTTGTGCATAAGATAAAGAAAGAAAATGATATATAGTTGCTCAAATATACGAAATACTACAATGGTAGAATTTAAACTATTTAAAAATAAATATATAAGATATAGTATTTAATATTGATATATTGTGAGTATAAAGTTTTTATATTATCCACCAACTATTACAAATCATCCTATATGTGACTTTTAAAGTAGATATGATAAAAATTAAATTTCTTTTTAATAATGTGACAATTATGCTTGGTGACATTATTAATCAGCTTGATTGACAATGAAAAAAATATATTTACAATAATAATGAATACAAATCAAATCAAAACTACGGAGTTGCATGAGAAAGCACCATAAACTTGTGAGTACTAAAATCGTATGATTTACCTTCATCTTTGTGAGGAATTTTCAAAATATTGGAATTCAAAAACTTCAAGTTAGAAAGAGGTCCAGCGCTTAGCACCAGACACGTACCGAGAACAACATTTTTTTTAGCAAGAATGGGCACCCAAGGCTAGCTAGCATTAATTTAGGGAGCCAGGCACTAGCCTGAGAGCGCCCAGAGCTGGAACTCCGGACATCCGATGCTAGAACTCCGAGTGCCCGACGCTCTGGTGCTCGAGAATAAAAGTCAAAAGATCATTAGGCACCCAACACTCGGTACATGGGCGTCCGATGCTCTCGTCATAGAATTTTGTAGAACACGTTTTTGACTTGTTCCAATGGGTGTGTCTCTTCATGGTTCTGATCATTTCTCTCCTAATGGGGTGTTCTTCCATGATAGGACATGATGAGGTTACAATGATGAATGATTTAATTGCTTCAATCAAACCCATGAAGGATTGTTTTCCTTCATCAAGAAGCATAAACTGGTCTATAAATAGAACCACTTTTGCACACAAAATTCAATCCGAATTTTGGCTTAGTTTATGCAGCTAATTAAATTTTTCTCCTCTTGTGCGTAAAGAAAATTAAGGAAATTATTGTTATGTAAACTGTCATTGACTATCCCTTTGATTGTGAATGTGTATAGCAAGTAAAGATTTCTATGTTGTATCCTAAATGGGATTCACTGATACACCTGTTGCATCCAGACAAGATAGAAACTAGTGAAGGAAAATTGAACCTAAAGTCTAGTGTCTACCTTGGAAAGTTGCACAATGTCTTTATTATTTCCTCTTTGTTGCAAAACCATCACTACCATTACCCCACTCATTTTCCTTTATTTTTTAAGGAAGAAAATTTAATTCAAACCTCCTGCTTCATGACTTGACCGGCAGTAAATCAAACATAGGTTTAAGGGTGTTCACATTCAAACTGATCCAAAATAAAACTGAAAACCGTTCCAAAAAAATCGAAAATCGAAGAAAGCCGATGTCTATTGGATTTTTTTGGATCTTGTTTTTGTAAAAACCGATCGAATCAAACCGGGTTTTGGATTCTTTTTTGAAACAGAACCAAATCAAACAAAATCGCATAAATGAAATTTAATATATGTTTATTCTACTTTTTGTATTATTGATTTTTTTTTTCTAAAGCAACAAATAAAAAGATGTTCCAAACATAAAAAAGATGTTTTGGAACCAGATGATGATAATATTTATTTACAGTTATGTTATTTGAATATCAAAATTTAGATACCATATGTGACACCGTATATATTTATCTTTATACCTCACTTACTTTTTATCTTCTTGTATACACGCATTCCAAAAAGTACACCGTAAAAAACAAAGGGACATGGTATGGTGTCCCTATTTTGTTATTCAAAAAACTTTTCTCATTTATTTATTGTAGACATATTTTATGAAATGATATTACAAGTATACACAGGTTTAGTATTTTGTTCAATTTGGCTTATAATTTTGATATTTTGATATAATATAAATATGTAATGATGTGTCAGTAAAAACCGAATCAACCGATAATCCAAACAGCCTCTAATCAGATCTGATCATTTTTTTTTTTAAAGAATCAATCCAAATTGAATCGAACCAATGTTGTTTTAATTTTTGGATGGAATAACTTTTTACCTTAAAACCAACCCACATACACCCGTAGAAAGGTGTCTAGTATACCACAAATAATTAATAACAACGGAAAAGTCTCAAAGTTTTGAAGTTTAAAGGATAAAAGCTTCAAGCATCTCAAATTCAACTTTAGAATGTTAATTTTCTAGCAATGTATGGTTAAAGTGAATATGATTCTCATGTATATGTCAATTCTTTTTTTTTTTTTTAAAACATAAATTCTCTGCCCCCCATTGCGCTTTTGGGATTATTCTTCTATATATTTTTTGCTATCTATAATGTTCTTTTAATTAGTAAAAATAACTGTTCACAGAATTTTGAATCAGCCGGTTGGAAAAGTCCTCAATCAAATGGTCTATTTAAATTTTTTTTTTGACATCAATAGTGTATTATATTTAAGTTGGTAGATATAATAATATTTTTATTTGAGGCCTAGTCAATTTACAATATAAATTTGGGGCATGCTAATGAGTATTCTTAGGGTATTCTTTAAGGAAAAAAAAAGTAAGTTTTTATCGAAAAATTAAGTATTTCACTTTTTAAAATATTAAATATACAAATTCCCTATGTAAACCTTCTTTACTTGGTTCGTTAGCATTTTCTTGGTTTGTTAACAAACCATCACTGTAACATCCCAGGCTGCTTTATGGAGTGACGACTGTCCCCACAAACCAACACGAGTCTTTTCAGCGTGCTTTGTCCTCACTCACACGCTTCCTGGGAAAACTTCCCAGGAGGTCACCCATCCCTGAATTGCTCCAAGTCAAGCACGTTTAACTGTGGAGTTCTTAAGTGATGGGCTCCCAAAAAGATGTATCTTGTTAGTATAGGTAGTATCAATCAATTCATATAAGTCATCCTCAACTGTATAGTTTCCATATCTACACAGTCTCAGGATCCCTCTCATTCCGATGTGTAATCGGTTCATTCACGTGTCCCTCCGCCTAGAAGCCTGCCAGGAGCTGCTCCTTGATCGTGCCTTCTTGCACCGGTGACCACTCCCCGCCCTCGTCGGTCCCGGGTGTCACAATCACGACTTTTATCAGACTTCATACACAATCATCAGACCCAACCTTCTTGTGAAAGCTATGTTTCTGGGTGGTTTGAACCACTGAAGGAAGCTTCGGAAGCAGAGCAAAACTTATGGATGTCCAATAAGCACGAAGCAACATTTGGGTGAGATGGAGCTCCAGTACAAGAATTGAACCCAGGAGGATGGGGATTTGAATGGAGGCGTAGGCGCATGCTCATTAGATTTAGGGTTCTAGGTATTATTTTATTTTAATTATAATAATTTTATATTAGTTAATTATTTTAATAATTTATGTCGCCAACTAAGCATGTTATTTGGATGCCATATGGCTAGATGTGTGCCACTTCATCAACTTCTGTACTAGTGCAAAATCAGGATTTAACATCGGTTCAATTTTAACAGATGTAAAAAATAAGGCCATGTCATTTTTGAAATTAAAGGGACAACTTTTGACATTGGTTCCCATATTAACCGATGTTGAAAACTTTTGACATTGGTTGTTTTGAATAACAGGTGTTGAAACTTAAAATAAAAGACAATTTTTAAATCACTCATGACTTTGGACGCGTCTAGCATGAAGTAGCTAGACAAGTGCCTCATGGATGAGGGACTAATTTCTACCATTGGATATAATAATAAAATATTCAATGGTCTAGATTTGTTACTCCAAAAAACAAAAAAAATTGAAAAAGTCTTATTTGCCCTTTACCCCTTCCCCAACCATCCGGCCAGCCCTGCGAACTCCGGCGAACCCTGCATCACCAACATCACCTATGCGGCCACCACCACTCCATATCCATCCCTCTGCCCTTCACCACCACTCAACCAGGCACCATCATCCCAACCAGCCACCAGCAACCCCATCCCCACCTTCACCCAGCAACCCTGACCCCAACCCAGGAAGATCTAGGCAACCACCACATGTCCACCCGACCCTGTCGACAACCACCACCCGACCATGACCGGTGAGGACAGAGTTGCACGAAGGAAACAAGGGCGTTCGGCAGCGACGACGTAGGTGTGCGGAGGAAACAAGGGCGGTGGACTCGAGGACGGAGTTGCGCAGAGGAAACAAAGGCGGGGGACGGCGAGGACATAGATTCGATCGCCGGAGGTTTTGGGCGGGACGCGCGGGTTGGGAAGGCAAGGAACCACGGCGGGGATCGGGCTAGGAGCGGAGGTGGAGGGCGAAGCAGAACGGAGCTTCGACTAATTTGAACCCCATTTTCTGCAGTTTTCTTGAACGGAGCTTCGTTGGATTTGAACCCCACCAATGAAGACAGAACGATAACTACAAAGAATTAGCAGCACATTAGAAACCCTAGAAAAGCAAAGTAACAGATCTGGATTGTGTGAAGAATTGTGGGACGGAGGTGGTAGATCTGCGTCGCGCGGAGGGAGGCCGGGTCTGGTCTGGACGTTGGCGGGCAGAAGATCTTCCGGTGGTCGTGATATTGAAGCGGCGACGAGGGGTTCCTCCGAGCCATGTTTCCATTCACTTGTGGAGGGTGGAAAGGTGGAAAGGATAGAAATGTAATTTTACCAATACTATTTGGTGCCTTATGGTGAGGCACTTGGTGAGATACCTCACCGTAGGAGCGCCCCATGACTTTAGACATCGGTTATATTTTTAACCGATGTTAAAAATAAAGAAATAATGTCAGTTCTTCATTTAACCGATTTCGAAAGCTATCAAAAAAATTTAGATAACCATCCCTTTCCCTTACTTCCCTCTTGCGGCAACTCCTTCAGAGGAACTACAAAGTCACTTTCTCTATTGTTCTCCAAACCCCTCAACTACGAACACACACTCTCCCACAGCGACTACCATCTTAACCTCTCTTCTTCTCTGCACAGTCGTCACACAAAACACCGCCGCCCCGAGCACCTCACCATCACCTCTGATAAGAAAGAAATACGACAAGGTTTTAATTAATCATTGAAATCCTCTTGGAGTTTTGTTTTTTCAATTTTTTTTTTTTGGGGGGGGGAGGGGGGGTTATATTTAGTTTGTGTGTGTGAAAGAACATGATTTTCAAGGTTGATTCTCTTTGTTTGAGAATTAGTAAATAACTAATAAGCTTAAGAGAGATGGGAGCAGGGCGTGTATGAGTAATGCGCTTCTGGTTGAGTTCAGAAACATGTCTTATTTATTAGTTTCATATGGGCTTGGATGCCTTAATGAATTGCCATGGCAAAGTTTATGAACTTTTGGTTTCTTAATTTTGTTTTCTGGGACATGCAATAATTGCTTAGATAAATTTGCACAAAGGTTTTGTTTTGTGTTAAATAAAAACTTGATACGATTTTTTCGACAAGTATACCTAGTCGTAAACAAGTAATACGGTGGTTATGTGAGACCGGATAATCGTTCTCAGGGATCGCGGACAAGTACCACTTTCTCAAATCTGAAACCACTATTTAGACGATCGTTTGGAAGGAAGGGAGCTCAATTAACATGCAAACAAAATAAGAAGAGTAAAATGTTTTGGGTCTTTGGGATTTTTAACAAACAACCTTAGTAAGCAAAAAGAGATGTGATTAACAAATGGATAAAAGTGTTGGGGTTAGACTACACCAAATCTTCCCTCAATTGCAATGAGATGGTTAATAACACAAGTCCTAATTCAATTATGACAATCAAGCCTTTTAAAAATGCTCAAGCCCTAATTCCTTAGGTTGGAATGAGCACAAAAACCCCCAAATTAAACCTAATTCCTTAGGTGGATTAACATTGAGATTTGCATAAAGAACCAGACTTATAAGATTTGCAAGCACTTCAAGACCTATTCCCTAGATTCATGAACTACTTGGTATTTGATTCATGAGCATGCCTTAGCATCAACTTTCCAATTGTCTACCAAAGCAACAAAATCATTTCATCATGGATGATCAAGCCATAGAAAAAGCATTAAGCATGGAATCAAACACTCATAATGAAAAGAGGAACTTGCATTAAAACCAAATCAAAATACAACCAAGTTCAGAAAAGCAAACATTAACCCCACAAAGAGGGGATTTAGCTAAACTAGAAGAGAAAGCAACAAGAGAAGATGAAAATAAACAAGAAAAAAGAAAAATGGAAACAAACTCCATTAGAAATGGTGTGTTCCAGCTGGAAGAGGGCGTTCTTCACTCCTTTTAGGTCAAGTCTGTCGAATGGCATGCTGATGGGTATGCCAAAACGGATAAAAACGCGCGTTTAAATACCCTATCAGAAAATGAGCCAGCGCTGGACGCTTGCTTTCTGGCGCTGAGCGCTAGCAGCACAGAAAGCGGATTTCCCACGACCTGCTAGCGCTGAACGCCAGGATTCGCTGGCGTCCAGCGCCAGCTTTGCTGATGCTAGCTATTCAAAAAATTCTCTTTCCAGCTCTTTCATTCTCACCATAAGCTCCACTTCCTTGATCAATTTCCACTTCTCTTCAAGCTTTTTCCACAATTATTTGGATCCTAAAATGATAGGAAAACATACCTAAGTTAGATCGCAATAAAAGGGAACAAAACAAACTAAAAATTAACCTTAACTACAAGAATTATTAAAAATACCCACACCACCTAACAAAGACTCAATTAACTAAAAAAATGGGGACAAAACAAAGATAAAGCCATGCAATTTGGGAGTAAAAATCCACTCAGAAAGGCATAATCACTTGATAAATTAGTGAATATCAGTTGTTGTCCTCCATGTGATTCCATCCTCAGCCGCCACCTCACCTGGTTTGCAAGCACCAACACCAACAGTGATCTCTCTGCCTCTCTTTCACTAGACCTTTGCCCCCTCTTTGTAGGTCGTTTATTCGTATGATTCGAGGGCACTAACTAATCTCATCCAGCCTCTGAGTTCTAACTTTATCCTAGTCCTAATGATAAGGCTACTATTTGCATGATTCTATGCTTAGTTACTCCCTCGAGTTCTGTACATCACATTTTTTGCAATGTAATTGCTGTTGTGATATGCTATATTTTTCTGGTTAGGATGTGCTAAACAAAACATGCCTTAGAACTTGAACAAAGCAAGAAAGAACTCATACCCAAGGAGCATGCCTTGAAGTTCTTTCTTATGATTTTAGCTGAGAACTTGAAAGTTTTGGGTGAACCATGACTATAGGGGGATGCAGAGGCCCAATTGAGGCCCACTACGTAGGGTAAATTGATAGCCATATGGCTTTGCTTGGGGGGGTACGTCTTTTTTAAATTGTAGATTCATGTATTTTTCTTTCTCTTATTCAAGTTATCTGTCGTTATCTTCTATTCTAGGAAGTTAAAAATTCATAGACATTAGTTCCATGTTGTTATCTAAGATTCTGATGTATTGTTTCTTGTCTTGCAGGAGCTGGTTGAGATTTTCTTTGTAGACACAACTCCTTTTGTTGGAAGAGTACTTCCACTGAATCAACGGGACACAAGTATGATTGGCGGTGCATTTTTTCCGCACAAAAAAAATCTTATATTAGCAACTACTCAAGGTATTCAAGTTCGTAATAGATTGCTTTTCACTTGTGCAGTTGCGCAAAATCAGACCAACTATGCAGATGGATATCTTATATTTTAGTGCTTTCATCTCACATACAAGTACTATAGTACTACGTTCTGTCACATTACCCCAAAATTGTCATGATTATTATGTTCCAGGATCTAGAATTGTCAACGAGGGAATCAACAGCAAATGGAAGATTGTTGTTGGTCACCATGCAATTAGAAGTGTTGGGCTTGGGGCATCATGGTGATACTCATCAAGTACATGTAAGCAGTTCCAATTCTTCAGGTAACTAAGGCCAAGGAAGCAAATGATCATCACCTCTCTCCCTATAAAGAATGATTTCTTAGCTCTTCTTTCTGACTCGGATGATTTTACTATCAATTTTCATTTTCAGGCAAAATAATATTGATTTTTTGCATGACATGGTCATGATCGTTGTCTTGAACACATCAGCATAACTTGTTACCCATGGCCCATGCAATACCAATCTTATGAGGAAGTTCTGGTTTATTGGTTGGTTTAACTGGGATCATGAAAATGAGGAACCCGGGTTTTTGCCTTCGCCAAGTATATTGTGTGGTATTCCTATATTTTACTAATGGTTGTATGTGAAAATGGTTCCCCTAGGTGGGCCAAAATAAGGAGAGCAACAGACTGGGTTTATAATATCTTCTGAAGGAGACATGTTTCCTGAATGGTGCTCAACCTTGCTCAGTGATGGCGCCTGAGCATGATTTGGTGGTGCAATTGCACAGTGGCCCCCATTTTTTTTAGGGGGCACCAATTTTTTTTTTACTTACTTAGTATATATGTACTATGTATATGTTGAAATAAAAAATTTTACATAGTTAAAAAAAAAAAAATTTTTTTTACATGAAGGGTTAAATTGGTCTTTTAAAATTCAGGCTCAAAACTGACAAGTCTTGTAAGTAGGTGTGGGCCAGTCCCATTCTTCCTTCTTCCATTTGAATTAGAAAGTAGAAAACCCTTTGTTTTGTTTTTTTTTTTTTTTCTCACTCACTCGTGATTGATTGACTGACTGCGTCTCTCATCTTACGACTGTCGGTGTCTCCTTTGCTTGCCTTTTTACAGGTATTTTATACACAGTGTCCCCCTTGAAAAACAAATTACCTCATGTTAGCACCTTGTGGCTAGCACAAAAATGAACCAAACTGGAGAGAGATTCCATTTACAGGACATCAATCATAAAAAAAACCCAATAATAAAAAAGATTAGCATGGAGCACAAGCGTCCATGATCTATCGAATAATATTAACTATCCTCCTACTATCTGCGTTGGCATCCTCTGAAAGAAGTTTTTCTAAATAAAATTATTAAAATCTTATTTGCGCACTACTAGGTCACAAGATTAGATTAAATATATAATTGCTTTTGATTTCTATTAAAAATAATTTTTTAAAGAACCTTGACTATGAACAAATTATAAATGATTTTGCAGCAAAAAATGAAAGGAGGACAATATTCAGAGATTAATAGGGCACCAACTTCTTTCTTCAGCCCTTGTGATTCATTTGCTATCAGTGGAGGATACTGCTGGTGTAGGGATGTTGTTGCAACATGTTTGAGTTGATAGATATAAGTATAACCATTTTTGCTATAATTCTATTGTAGTTTGCTCCTGTAATATTTTCTTTTTCTTTGGTAATATTTGTTCACTTGAGGTTGTATTAAAAAAATCAATGGCCAGTTTATTGCACCTCTTTGTGCGCTTTTGATAATCAATATATATATGGCACCAATTTCTCACTTCGCATATGGCACCCAAAATCTCAGAGACGGCTCTGGCCTTGCTTACCTATAGAATACAAAGAAGCAAGGGTGGCCATGGGTCCGGGTAGACCCACGAACCCGACCAACCCAATCCAACCCAACCCGTATTTTGTGGGTTGGTTCGGGTGATTGGGTGGGGCAAAAACACAAAGAACCCATAGAGTATGGGTTGGGTATTGGGTTTCATAATTCCAAACCCATTGAACCCAACCCAACCCATATTACTTAGCATTGTATTGTTGGTTGTTAAATGTTGATGACTTTTACTGTTTCATTGTAATAATTTAGACTTTTAGTTGATGGTTGTTGATGATTTTAGACTTAGTTGATGTTTGTTGATGTAATTTAAAGTTTTAAACAAATTTATTTGTGAATTTTGACATTTTTTCACATTTGCTACCTTGATAGACCCACAGACCCGACCCCAAAATGAACATCTGTGTGTTCTTGCCAAACCCGACGACCCACCCAACCCAACCCATAAATGGTCAGATTGGGTTGGTTCGGGTTTAATAATTTTGTTGACAAAACCAACCCAACCCAACCCAACCCACTCACCTTTGACTGGGTTGGGTGTCAAAACTCACTTAATCCAACCTGACCCAGGGCTACCCCTACAAAGAAGAATCAATGTTCCATACTGTGGGTCTAACACTAATTTTCGTTTTTGTTATCTATAACAGGTTAGAGTATGAGTTTAGGATAGTTTAGGGATGTAGTTGTTGTGTAACTTGAAGTTTGTATCTAAAAATGGCATTGTAAGTTGAAGTTTGTATTTGACAATGAATTAATGTTTTGGGAAACATGTTTAAGTTCACATCCTGTGTTCATTTTGATGTTTATTTTGTTGAATATGTGGCCAAATTCAAAGCCGAAATGATCAAAAACGTGAGAATCCAAGCTCATAAGCACAAATATAATCATAAAGATCAATAAATACCAAAAAAATAAACTCAAACATTCAAAGCATGCAAACAATGAAAATAAGATTGTAAACTATTCAGGAAACGAACTCAAAATTTTAAGATTGACAAAAATTGAAGAACTGAGCTGAATAGATTTGAGATTTGAATTTACCTTTGAAAATTGTTTATTGCAAAGCAAGTGTCAAATTGTTGATTCCATTTTCAACCTCAATTCCACTTCCCTACATCCAACCAAAACAACAAAAACCAAACAAAAAAAAAAATTTAAAAACCCTAACAACCACTTCAATTTCTACAACAAAAGCTCACCAACATCACAAACAGCAAAAGAAGGTAAATGAGAAGTGAGTTTTGATCGGAGAATCATCGGAATATGACCAAAGAAGCGGAACCATAAGGAGATTTGAATTGACTATGATCGTGGAAAGTGGGAGCGAATATGAAGGAGAGAGAGAGAGAGAGAGAGAGAGAGCATGCGCAAGCAGAAAGAAGAAAGATAAGAAAGCATGCGCTGAAGTGTCGAACATAAAAAAGGGGGAGAAGCAAAACCTGAATAGGGTAAAGTTAATCACAAAGCCCCGCTTCTCTTAATTAGTAATCGGATTGGGATGGGCCAGAATATTGTAATATCAATGCTGGTTTTTATTGTATTATCAGTATTGTAGTTACATTGTTCCTCCCTTAGGTGTATTCTTATCTTCTCTTCATGTATACTGGTTGGGGTACCCCTTTCACCTTCTAATCATTATACTTTTTGGCTTTCCAAAAAAAAAAAGTAATCTGATTTAGTAATATTTTATTCAATAAATGTTACAAAACATGTTATTTTATTTGATTTCGTAACATTTTAATAAATGATACAAAATAAATGTTGCTAAATCTAATATAAAGTAGTGTACTTAAGAAATTAAGTGTTGAAAAAAATGTGTTGATAGCATTTCTAAAAAAATTCCTTCAATCATATTTATTAATTAAGTCAAACACTTTACTCTATTTCTAAAGTAAGATTAGGGCCTGTTTACTTTCTAAAAATATTTTCAATTTTCAATTTCTAAAATATGTATTGATTTTAAATTGCTAACAAAAAATGAAATGCTCCTATAATAAACAATTGTGACAAAGAGAAGATGGAAGGCTAATTAGGGATAATGCATTTTCAGAATCAATGAAAATAATTTAGTTTTTGGCATTTTCAAAATTTCTGAAAATATTGGACCTGTTTTCAGAAAATAGTGAGGAAATTACTAAAATCAATACAAATTTTAGAAAATGAAAATTGAAAATATTTTTAGAAAGTAAATAAGCTCTTATTTTTTTTATTTTTTTTAGAGTGGTTATATGAATCTCTCGAGTGCAAAAAGACTTGGTGGTTATTATTATTTTTGTTCCCTAAGGTATCTTCCACGTGCAACTATGAAGACTAATCCCTCTAGTTGAGTAGGACCACAAGGACGGTAAAGCTCTCCCTCAAGAGTTTTAACATTGCTACATTCTCATGGTCATGATTCGAGACCCCTAGTTAAGCTGGAAGAGACCCGTTTCATCTCATCCAAACACTCTCGAAATTTTTTTTTATAAGCAAGATTTAGTTGTTGTTGTTGTAGTAGTAGTAGATTATATTGATCTCCCCTAAATTTGAAGAAATTACATTAACATTTCATCTAATTTTAAAATTACAATAACACCATTTCATTTAGATAATCAATTCATAATTTCATAAGAGAAGTTTTAGATAAACTTGGTAAGCATTAAAATTTTATTGTGGTAACCTTCCTTTTACAAGTCTCAGCCTCATTTGAAATAAGCATTTTTTAAAAAGAGTTTAATTGATATATATTATTAATGTAAAATTTTGGCTAAAATACATTTTTATTCCCTCAAGTTTTTCACTTTGGCGAAAATCGTCCCTCTAATATTTTGAGCGATTTTAGTCCTCGTGGTTTTCAAATGTTGCAATTTTCGACACTCCGTCACTTTGCTGTAAAAAAACTAAAAGAAAACTCGTACGTGGCAAACGGTTCGTCACGTGGCATGCACAACTGGAACGAAAAAATATTAAGTTCACATCGGTTCCAAAGACAACTGATGTTAAAAGTGCACTTTTAACATCGGATGGAAACCGATGTTAAAAGTCATACTTTCAACATAGCCTGTTTCAACATCTCCTTCCCAACCGATGTTGAAAGTCATTTTTAACCGATGTTAAAAGTCTTTTCTGCACTAGTTAACTTTGAATGGTAACTTAACAGCTGGACTATTTTTGCACAATTGAAAAAATAGGAGGACTAAAATCGCTCAAAAAGAGTTGGGGACCAATTTCACTAAATTAAAAAACATGAGAGACGAAAAATGCATTTTAGCCTTGTTACTATTATCATCATGTGATTTGTTGCTTGGTTCATTGTATTTGGACTTTGTTTGGTTGAGCTTTTGATTTGAGTTTCTCAACACAATGGGTGTGTTTTCTTATTTAAATTACTGGTTTTGTTGTTAGGCTTAGTTTTTAGATAATTGAGTGAGTCTTTATTTTATTTGTTTGCTTTTTGGGCTAAGCATAAAAATAAAAAAGAGTAATCTGTGTAAAAAAAAAAATTCCTTTTTTCAAAAGTATAAAAGAAATCAAAAATGAAAAAAAAAATTCCTTAAAAAAGGGATGTTTTGTGGCTCATTGTTTCTTGATGAAAAATCTTTTCTAAAATCAAACTTAAAAAAAAAAAAAATCTTTTTCTTAAAAAATTAAAATCAACCAATTTTTTTTTTTTTAAATAATGAAAAGGTATATTTGATCGAGTACATGGGGTACCCGAACCCGTATACAAATTATAAGTGTAAAATATCTAACAAAAGCTACAAGGAACAACACAAGATATTACATCAACCTAAAACAAAAATTAGCTATAAGGTTAAAAATAGCTAAAGTTCCCCCACTAGCAGAAAAATACATTTCTCAGTTCCTGCCCCTAAAGCTAATACAGAGCATTATAGATAACCAAAATGCAATGAACACAGCGGCATGCTCCTTTAAATAAAAGCACAGACCTGCAAGAAAACCACTCCCAGTATCGCAATCCAATGAGTTGATGAAGCTTGCAAGTTATGAAATAAATACTATAACGGAAGCACATGGAAGATCAACCTATTGAGTTTAGTTTTCATTACCATTAACCTTCACCGAAGATTACAAATAAAGCCCAAAGTGCACACTTTTTAAGGCACCACAGACCCAAACAGAAACAATATGCTATCACACCAACATCTAACTGCACAATCACACACATACTGAGATACACCAGATTCCTCATTACTTTACTTTCAGGCAATCAAGAGGACTCACACACCAATCTGAGAAAGAGTAAACATACCACAAGATGCTGAAAACCATTCCCACGACCTGCACTTGATTGTGTCAATAAGCCTAGCGAAATCAAAAGTTGAGTTGTTAAAGATGATGATGTTTCTTTAGAGCCCAATTGACCAAATGACCATGTGCCAAATGAGGTATGCTCGTTGTTTGCATCTTCTGCCCTTGAAAAAACCTCCATGCAACATATATAAATTTGCAATATTGGACGGCAAAACAACATTTTGTCCCATCCAAGCATACACCTTCATCCAAACCTGTAAAGTAAATCTACATAACAAGAAAAGATGGTCTATTTGCTCAACATTCTCATCGCAAAACACACACAGCATAGATTGTTTGCCTAAAGACACATTTCTATGAAATAAGTTTGATTTTGTAGGTAACCTATCCAAGAGCACTTGCCAAGAGAATGCAAGTACCTTCTTAGGTGTCTTACTCTTCCAAAAATGTTTAAAAATTTAGTCTACCAACCCCAAATCTGGCGCTGAATTGCCACACTTGGAATACAAAAACTTGTATGCCGAGAGAGATGTGTAAGACTTTGATTCATCCACTGTCCAAATCCAATAATCATCAATAATGTTTGATAAAGAAACCGGGTTTAAGAGATTTATTAATTCATCCAAAACAACATTTCTCCAACTAAAGAACCCCCTCCTCCAATTAAGCTTCCATACCCAATTAAACCCCTGCCATTCTCCTAACTGTTGTATAACCTTTCCTCTATCCTCCGACATGCTATAGAGCCTACGGAACACATACTTCAGACTATTCATACCCACCCACACATCCTCCCAAAATTTGATATTGTTTCCTCTACCAAACTTTCTTCTCACTCCTTCTTGGAGCCAATCTTCCATTGATTCAAACCTCCCTAACATACAAATTCCTTTCCACCAAGGGGAGGCAATTCTTTACAAGCTCCTTTCCGTAAGTGAAAAGGTCAACTCACCTACACTACCGTACCTCGAGACCACAACCTCTCTTCCTCATTTAGCACCCTCCATCTCCATTTTGCTAAGAGAGATAGATTGAACCACTCTAAAGAACTACGTGGCTTTGAGTTTCTCATCACACCAGGGAATACGTAGGAGCAGAATCAATCATTCTCTCAAGTCAAAACTAAATTTTGCTTTTTATTATCTATTTTCAGGGATGTTCTATGGACTCGGGTGCCATGTTCAATCCCTTAGATTTGAGGTTGCTCTGTGGACTTATGTTTCATGTTCAACCTCATTTAGGTTTTAGCAACAATAAATTTTAAAAATTCAAAACTGATAAAGAAATACAAAATATTCAAAAAATAAAAATAATTCTTTCTTGTAAATAAATTTGGGGTAAAAATAAAAATTTAAAAATTTATTAAAATGATTTGCACAATTAACTTGAGATACCTTTTTTCAAACGTGCGATGTAGGGTGCTAACTCCTTCCCTACTCGTAACTGATTCCCAAACTCAAATCTCTTTCTTTTTTTTTGAAGACCAGTTTCCTTAAAATAATAGGGTTTTCCAAGATTTTCCCAAATAAAAATTTTGGTGGCGACTCCTCTGTTTTTACCCTTTTTTCGCGGTGCCCGGAAGGAACGATCGCGACACCTCCTTTAGCTATTTGTGAGGTTGGTGAGCTTTTGTTGTTGAAATTGAAATGGTTGTTAGGGTTTTTAAATATTTTTTTTGTTTGGTTTTTGTTGTTTTGGCATTGACGTTGAAAATGGAGTCA
Organism: Echinosophora koreensis; assembly: GCA_035048595.1. Classification (NCBI taxonomy): domain Eukaryota; kingdom Viridiplantae; phylum Streptophyta; class Magnoliopsida; order Fabales; family Fabaceae; genus Echinosophora; species Echinosophora koreensis. The sequence goes on from JAPCYP010000004.1 coordinate 8,886,037, forward strand.
AAAATTTGACACTTGCTTCGCAATCAACAATTTTCAAAGGTAAATTCAAATTTCAGATCTATAAAACTCAGTTGTTCAATTTTTCTCAATCTTAAAATTTTGAGTTCGTTTCTTGGATAGTTTGCAATCTCATTTTCTTTGTTTGCATGCTTTGAATGTTTGAGTTTCTTCTGTTGGTATTTATTGATGTTTATGATTAGATTTGTGCTTATGAGCTTGGATTCTCAAGTTTTTGGTCATTTCTGCTTTGAATCTTCCTTTTGTATCCACGGATGTGACGATTTGAGGAGTTTGATGCTTTTATTTTATTTTCATATATTTTGATTTGTTGAAGGTTTTGTGGCAAATCAAATTTGAATTTATGTTTCATTTTTGTTCTCAGTTATTTTTTAATAGATGTGCACAGAAATTTCAGTACAAGAGGCATAAAGAGAATGAGTGATTATAAAAAAAAGAGAACAAGAAGATGATAGAAGAAAGAGTTAAGAGCATTTCTCCCCAACCCTCTCTCATTTTTTGACTTGTTTCTGTTGATCTTGCGAAGGAGACTTGTGGGGTGGTTTCGTTGCCTAATATTGTTGTTGGTGAATTTGAGTTTGTTGAAAACCCCAGGTTGTGTGTTTTAGGGGACCGCCTTTGTCATTATTATGAGTTGAATGAGGATCGGTTTGTGTTGTGGTAGATAAAACAATATGGAGTTGCGGAGTCTTGGACTATATTGCTCAACACTTCTTATCAGGATGATGCTAGGATTGACTATCATATTCATTACACTCCTACATCCATCTTCATGTTGGACAGTGGTGAAGTCGTATTGGAAGTCAATCATGGTATACTCATTCTCTATAATCCCAGTGATAACTCATTTATGTATCTCGAGTTTGAGGGTTATAGGGTTTTGTTTAAAGGGACTACTCACATTGAGAGCTGGTCTCACCCTTCTCGGCCTATGGTTGATTATGATATGAAGGTTTATCTTGTGTCTTTTTAGAGAATCTGCTAAGTTTGGTTTATTTACTTTTAAATATGTTGGATTATGTCTTTGTTTTAAGTCTTATTGACACTTTGTGCACCAACTCCGGATAAATGTTACAGTTTATTTAATTTTATACATGCTGGATGGATTATGTCTTTGTTTTAAGTGTTATTGACATTTTGTGCACCAACTTTGGATAAACATTGATAGTCCGTGAACACTAGTCCAGCAACATTTATCAAAAGTTGGTGCACAAAATGTCAATAACACTTAAAAAACAAAGACATAATCTATCCAATATGTATAAAATTAAATAAACCATAACATTTATCCAGAGTTGGTGCACAAAATGTCAATAAGCCTTAAAACAAAGACATAATCCAACATATATAAAATTAAATAAGCCAAACTTAGCAGATTCTCTAAAGATACAAGACAAACCTTCATATCATAATCAACCATAGGCCGAGAAGGGTGAGACCAGGATCTCAATGTGAGTAGTCCCTTTAAACAAAACCCTATAACCCTCAAACTCGAGATACATAAATGAATTATCACTGGGATTATAGAGAATGAATATACCATGATTGACTTCCAATACGACTTCACCACTGTCCAACATGAAGATGGATGTAGGAGTGTAATGAATATGATAGTCAATCCCAACATCATCCTTATAAGAAGTGTTGTGCAATATAGTCCAAGACTCCGCAACTCCATATTGTTTTATCTACCACAACACAAACCGATCCTCATTCAACTCATAACAATAACAAAGGCGGTCCCCTAAAACACACAACCTGGGTTTTTCAACAAACTCAAATTCACCAACAACAATATTAGGCAACAAAACCACCCCGCAAGTCTCCTTCGCAAGATCAACAGAAACAAGTCAAAAAATGAGAGAGGGTTGGGGAGAAATGCTCTTAACTCTTTCTTCTATCATCTTCGTGTTCTCTTTTTTATAATCACTCATTCTCTTTATGCCTCTTGTACTGAAATTTCTGTGCACATCTATTAAAAAATAACTGAGAACAAAAATGAAACATAAATTCAAATTTGATTTGCCACAAAACCTTCAATAAATCAAAATATATGAAAATAAAATAAAAGCATCAAACTCCTCAAATCATCACATTTGTGTCTACAAAAGGAAGATTCAAAGCCGAAATGACCAGAAACTTGAGAATCCAAGCTCATAAGCACAAATCTAATCATAAACATCAATAAATACCAACAAAATAAACTCAAACATTCAAAGCATGCAAACTGAGAAAATAAGAATGCAAACTATTCAGGAAACGAACTCAAAATTTTAAGATTGACAAAAATTGAAGAACTGAGCTAAATAGATCTGAGATTTGAATTTACCTTTGAAAATTGTTGATTGCAAAGCAAGTGTCAAATTGTTGGTTCCATTTTCAACCTCAATTCCACTTCCCTACATCCAACCAAAACAACAAAAACCAAAAAAAAAAAAAAATTAAAAACCCTAACAACCACTTCAATTTCTACAACAAAAGCTCACCAACATCACAAACAGCAAAATGAGGTAAATGAGAAGTGAGTTTTGATCGAAGAATCATCAGAATCTGACCAAAGAAGCGGAACCATAAGGAGATTTGAATTGACGTTGATCGGGGAAAGAGGGAGCGAATATGAAGGTGTGTGTGTGTGTGTGTGTGTGAGAGAGAGAGAGAGAGAGAAAGCATGTGCAAGCAGAAAGAAGAAAGATAAGAAAGCATGCGCCAAGGTGTCGAACATAAAAGGGGGGAGAAGCAAACCCTGAATAGGGTAAAGTTAATCACAAAGGCCCGCTTCTCTTAATTAGTAATCGGATTGGGATGGGCCAGAATATTGTAATATCAATGTTGGTTTTGATTGTATTATCAGTATTGTAGTTATATTGTTCCTCCCTTAGGTGTATTCTTATCTTCTCTTCATGTATACGGGTTGGGTACCCCTTTTACCTCCTAATCATTATACCTTTTGGCTTTCAAAAAAAAAAAAGTAATATGATTTAGTAATATTTTATTCAATAAATGTTACAAAACATGTTATTTTATTTGATTTCGTAACATTTTAATAAATGATACAGAATAAATGTTGCTAAATCTAATATAAAGTAGTGTATTTAAGAAATTAAGTGTTGAAAAAAATGTGTTGATAGCATTTCTAAAAAAAATTCCTTCAATCAGATTTATTAATTAAGTCAAACACTTTACTCTCTTTCTAAAGCAAGATTACGGCCAGTTTACTTTCTAAAAATATTTTCAATTTTCAATTTCTAAAATATGTATTGATTTTAAATTGCTAACAAGAAGATGGAACGCTCCTACAAGGCCGGCCCAATACTTTTGGAGACCTAAAGCGAACTCTAAAGTGAGGCCTTTTAAAATAAATAATAAATTTATATTAAAAGTATTATATTTTTATTCAAATTTATTTTTGTGCTTTTTGGGATGCAAAATCATTTATTAAATTATTGTAATCGATTTCATTTAACAATTCTTTTTAATCGATAATAAAGCTAGTCCACTTAATCTTTATTGAGACATTATCAATCTGAAAGGCCAAAGTAGGAGAAATGAGTGAGACACAAGGATAGAGATGAGTTATGAGTGAAAAGCATCATTTTTCAAATTTTTTTATAGCAAAATACTAAAAATTATTAACGTTATTTTATTAATGAGTCATTATGTGGTTGAGACTTGAGATAGAAATACGTGAGATGAGCCATGAATGAAGAAAATGAAGAGTCTTTTGTACAGCTGCTCACCCAACCTTTTGTACAACTACCTCTTAACATTTTTCTATAAAAAATATTATTATAATAGTTAGTAAAATTTAAATTTTTTTTTTGGGAGGCCTAAAGCCCTAGCTTTACCAGCTTCCCCCTTGGGCTGGCCTGCGCTCCTACAATAAACAATTGTAACAAAGAGAAGATGGAAGACTAGTTAGGTATCATGCATTTTCAGAAACAATAAAAATAATTTAATTTTTGCATTTTCAAAATTTCTGAAAATATTGGACCTGTTTTTAGAAAATGGTGAGGAAATTACTAAAATCAATACAAATTTTAGAAAATGAAAATTGAAAATATTTTTAGAAATTAAATAAGCCCTTATTTTTTTTTAGAGTGGTTATATGAATCTCCCGAGTGCAAAAAGACTTGGTAGTTATTATTTTTTTGTTCCCGGGTATCTTCCACGTACAACTATGAAGACTAATCCCTCGAGTTGAGCATGACCACAAGGAAGGTAAAGCTCTCCTTCAAGAGTTTTAACATTGCTACATTCTCATGGTCATGATTTGAACTCGAGACCACTAGTTAAGCTGGAAGAGACCCGTGTCATCTCATCCAAGCGCTCTCGACTTTTTTTTTTTTATAAGCAAAGACTTAGTTGTTGTTGTAGTAGATTATATTGATCTGCCCTAAATTTGAAGAAAATTACATTAACATTTCCTCTAATTTTAAAATTACAATAACACCATTTCATGTAGATAATCAATTCATAATTTCATAAGAGAAGTTTTAGATACACAACGGTAAGCATTAAAATTTTATTGTGGTAACCTTCCTTTTACAAGTCTCAGTCTCATTTGAAATAAGCATTATGAAAAAAGAGTTTAATTGATATATAGTATTAATGTAAAATGTTGGCTAAAATACACTTTTATTTCCTTAATATTTTCACTTTGGCGAAAATTGTCCCTCTAAATATTTTGAGAGATTTTAGTCCTCGTGGTTTTCAAATGTTGCACTTTTCGACCCTCCGTCACTTTGCTGTAAAAAAAACTAACAGAAAACTCATACGTGGCAAACGGTTCGCCATATGACATGCACAACTGGAACCAAAAAATATTAAAATAATATAAATAAGGTTTAAAAATGCACTTTTAGTCTCGAGCATTTTAATTTAGTGAAAATATTTCCTCTTTTTTTTTTTTTACGAACAATTTTAGTCCTCATAGTTTTTCAAGCGTTGCAATTTTCGTCCCTCCAACAAATTACTGTAAAAAACTAGGTGAATTCTCTGGTATCAATACAATGTTTTGGGTAAATGTTACACTATTTGTGTGGCCCAAATCACCATTTGCCAATTCCTTTAATGATGACAGCTCACATGACAATCATCTTTAAGTTCTTAATTTATACTCTGGCCCTTCCCAACTCTTTTTTTTTCACCATTGTCCATAGGGACCTCATTGCAAACTAAAATTAATTGTTTTCTTTTTAATTTTTCTGATCAATTAAGCCCCAAAATTCCTATGCCGTAGTCTCTTTCGTAATGACCCATAACCTGCAATTTGTCCCCTCTGCTCATCCTTTCCCATCATTCCTTGCAGAATTCAATACCACATTAACAACACACTCTAAATATGGTATTATTTATTACATCATTGGAACTTCATACATCAAAATTTGACGCCATTCACCCTGTTCTGTTTCATCCTTGTTCTCCACCCTCTTCGCATGTCCTATTCTAATCATCTTGTGTATTACATGACCAGTGTTTGTTGATTTATTTTTGCAGGTTTGTTTACATACATGTCGTTCCAAGAGCATTGTCCTGCACAATATTTAAACCAACATCAAGCAGCTTTTGCCGTTCATGGCACCTTCATTTTTCGAAGGGGTTACGAAGCTTCACCCACCAAAACAATTTTTAAACCCAATATGCAGAAAATTTAGAAATAATAAAATAAGCTAGCTAAAAAATTCTCTAATTTATTACACATTAACACCACACTCTAAATATGGTGTCGAATTCTACAAGGAATGATGGGAAGGGATGAGTAGAGGGGACGTATTGCAGAAGGTTTTGGGTCACTACGAAGGAGACGATGCTAGAGGAATTTTGGGGCTTAATTGATCGAAAAATTAAAAGAAAACAAGTAATTTTTAGTTTGCAATGAAGTCCCTATGGACAATGGTGAAAAAAATAAGGTTGAGAAGGGCCAGAGTATAAATTAAGAACTTAGGGATGGTTGTCATGTGAATTGTCATCATTAAAGGAGTTTGGCAAATATGATTGGGCCACATAAGCAATATAACATTTACCCTAAACATTGCATTGGCACCGGAGAATTCACCAAAAAACTATCTTAAAACGCATACATGGCAAACGTTTCACCACGTGCATGGCTCCACATGACTCCATGTGGCATGCCCAGCTGGAAACAAAATAAATATTAAAATAAAAAAATAAATTTTAAATTGTTATAATTTTAAATTATTATAAATATGTCAATTTGAATAAATTAATTGACAAGAAATTATCCTAGCAATATGCGAATTTGCTTTGAAATGCAACATTTTTTCATAGGCTAAACCTCTAGTATAAAATGCAAATGCTATTTAATGCTTCACATTGACGTCTATCAGCTTCCACACAACACCCTTTCTTGCTTCATGGATTTGTAGCTTCTCTCTGAGCACGATGAAGATAGGAAGGAGGATTGGAAGAAAGGCAGGGAAAAGAGAGAGAAAATGAGACATATGCATCATTGTTCTGCTTGATCCTAAGCAAGGACGGACCTAAGTGAAGCATAATGGGGGCACTTGGCCCCACAAAGTAAAAAACAATCTTTTAAAGTTTTGAATTTTTTTTCGTTGCCCTTGAAAAATAAGTGTTGCCCCCATTGTGCTACAACCTTACTCTACAATCTACATAACACTTTTGAATTAATTTTTAACTTGCATTTGGTAAAAATATATTGGGAATTATTAATGAGTTATCTCGAACATTGTAAAGTAGTGATCAAGATTTTGTAAAATGTTACGATACTAGTTAGACTATCAAAGAAAAGATTGCAAAGTATGAGAGATGATGATTAACATAATTTACTCAATGAACATATCAATTTTTTTTAGAAGCAAAATATAATCATTTCAAATATAGATGATGCATTCATGATACAAGGAAAGTCAAGGTGTTTAGAAGGTTTAATCCTTACATCACTTTCAAGTTGAGGTATTTTTATCAAGTGATTGTTAGACAATTTCAAGAGCTTAATAATAGATTTACATATGTGAGCACTGAATTGCTTCTTTGTGGCAAGCGTTGATTTGTTTGACTAAATTTTATCCATCATATATATTTTATTTTTTTGTAGAAACTTATGGGGCTTGATAGTCAACCTCAAAATTATATAAGACGTTTTGATGAACAATTTTCCAATTTAAATGGGATTAGTGATCTTTCAGAAATGTTAGTGAAAACTAGAAAGTATATTGCATATCCAATATTATATTTACTTCTGAAGTTAGTTATTTTGCCTGTGGCGACTGCAATAGTTGAAAGAAGTTCTCTGCAATGAATTTTGTGAATAATCAAATGTACAATCATACGGATATGAATTGTTGAGTGATTGTTTAATCACATACATAGAGAGCGTTTATAATTTTGTAGAAGTTGAGATGTCTTCAATTTTTTGGCTATATATAATGATATAATTTGTGAGATATTGGTCATTTGTGAGTAATTGGGGTTTTGGTTAACATGAGGATTGCTGCTGTAATATCCAAATATTGACTTAATGGTAATAATATCATTACTTTATTGCTTATCCATATATAATATTTTTATAAAATAATATATACATATACATATATATATATATATATATATATATATATTATTTTTATAAAAATATTATAGTACATGATTTTGATCCCACTAATCAAAATTTTTGGGTTCGTCTCTGATCCTAAGTCATTCTGCTGCTTCTAGAAGTGTTCATATCTAAACCGATTCAAAAGAAAATGGAAAATTAATCAAAAAAATTGAAAATCGATATTTATTTTTATTATTTTAATATTTTTTTGTCCCAGATGTATATGCCACGTGGAGCCATGTGGCGAACCATTTGCCACATATGTATTTTACATTAGTTTTTAACAACTTGATGGAAGGATGAAAATTGTAATGTTTGAAAAGTATGAGGACTAAAATTGTTTGAAAAAAAAAATTAGAGGGGCGATTTTCGCCAAATTAAAAAATTTGAGGGATTAAAAATGTATTTTTTAGCCTTCTTTTTATTATTTTAATATTTTTTGTTCCAGTTATGCATGTCACGTGGCGAACCGTTTGCCATGTATGTGTTAGTTTTTTGACAGCAACTTGACAGAGGGACGGAAATTGAAACATCTGAATATTACGAGGACCAAAACCGCTCAAAAAAAAGTAGAGAGGCAATTTTCGCGAAAGTTAAAAACTTGAAGGACTAAAAGTGCATTTTAGCCTAAAATTTTTACACTGTCAACTAATTATAAATCATGGTATGAATAATTTTTAATATAGTTAAAATAAAAATCAAACTATTTATTTTCTAATTGATTGACAGTGTAAAAAAATCTTTACACTATAAATATATACAAATTTAAATCAAGAAAACACATTCAAATCCATGCATATATACGAACATATAGTTAGTCCGAGTGATAACTGGCTCGGACCCTTTAAGCAAGTGGTCTGGGGTTCGATCCCTGACTCTTACGTATGAAGAAAACCTGGTTGAGAGATGTCAACCTTTCAATACAGTCCTGGGAAACCAAAAAAAAATAAAAATCCATGAATATACATAGATCTTTTACAGCCATTACTTCTATTTTGTGCTTTGGTCTTTTTGTCCACCATTACTTATTATTCCGTGGAATAAGTTTTCCATTAAGCACTGCCCTTGATTAAAGGTAAATAATCTTTTGATGATGACACCACCAAAAATATTCCTGCTCTACATAAATACGAACCTTGATTATATGGTCAACAAAATTTAATTCTTACATCTCAATTCTTGCATTGAGAACTTTCTTTTTATTTTGATATTTTGATGGATTTGGTATTCAAGTTGAATATAGCCAATTAAATGCTTGATAATTCATCTTGGGTATAGTATATACCCTAAAAGATTTATTTATTTATTTTTTGGGTCTAAGGGGAGGGTCATAGAGTCATAGGAGGCCTTATATGGAGAAGGGGAAGAGGGGAGAAGGAAAATAAGAGAGCACGTTACAAGATTTGAACCTAAGCACTTACAATTTATGACTCACAACTTAACCAATTGAACAAACTCAAGATGACATCCAAAGATTTCCTATATAACATTTCCAACCTTGCACCAATATTTCACGGATTGGATTAGCTCATTCCTTTTATTAGCTCGAATTTTATTATTATTAGATTGAAAGATTAACCTACCTTATTTCTTATTTATTTATTAAATACTTCTCTACATGCAGTATGACTAATATTGTATAAATTTTTTTTTTTTTTGTTCCAGGATATCCTCCACGCACAACTATAGAGACTAATCCCTCGAAGTATTGAACGACACTGAAGAGTTGACTTCTACCAATCAGGTTTATAGAGTTAGAGATCGAACCTCTGGTCACTTGTTTAAAGGGTTCAACTCGTTACCACTTAGACCAACCACATGTTATGTTGGTAGCATGACTAGTACTACTTTAGCTGTAAGAGAAAGAAACCGATTTATCAAACCACACATAAGTTCATTGGAATGGGCTGGATATTCTTTAACAAATAGGCCCTATCACTCATCCCTCATACATGAACAGCCCAATCGCCCCTGCCTTTGTTTGCAATTTGAATGTCCCCTACTACGCCGTACTACTTACATTTCCCTTTGCAAGATAATTTATAGCTTATTTCACCCAAAAAAGAAAAAAAAATTATAGCTTATGATTTGGAGTTGACTCTAAAGTGATTTTTTTTTTGAAGTAGAAAATGTGTATTATTATTTTTTTTTTTAAATACATAATTCCATAAATGATTTTAGATAGCCACTTCCAAAATTCAATCTGTAATCATAATCATAATCTTAATTTCATATCAAACCGGACAAAGTTCTAAACAAGGGATAATGAATCTCGCCCAATCATTCTGTATTTATATGCGGCCTTTGAGCCTCCAAAAGGTATGACTATGACATTATTGAACCTGAAAATATGCTCAAACCATTTTCCTCATTAATTAAGTTGCGCCAGAGATTACAAGTACCCCTTATTACCCTTGTTTGTGACCAAAATATCGAAAGTTGAAGAACCTAATGGGCCAGACAAAAATTAAACAAGACGAAAAACTCAAATTTTTTTGTCATCCAGTTTTATATTATGCCATATCATATTATCATAGGGTGAATCAGAGGATAGAGTGCTTTTTTTTTTTTCAACCAGAGGAATCAGTGGATAGAGTTAATTTGTAATCTTAAGTCAATTTAAATTTTGTGTAAAAAAAAAAAAAGTCAATTTAAATTTTGTTAAGAATTGGTTGATTTTAAAATCTGGCTCAATTCTCTATATTTATCTACATTTTTATCAATCAATCACAATATTATAATAATAATAAAATTAAAAGTATATATGATTAGTAGGAAGTAACCTCATTAAATTTTTAAACATAGAATATTTCAAGATTTTATCTAGACTTGTCTAGTATGAAGAAGGAAATTATTGAGAAAATTCCCTAGTCGAGAAATATACCTAAAAAGTAAATATAAACTAATATAGTATTTATAGAGATATTTATCACACCTAAACTGTTATGGAGTTTGGATGGCGGCCCCACTAATTTACCCAATCCAGCCAAACAGATTACTGAAGTAACGATCATAACATCATCAAAAATGTTAATAACACACTTTTTAACATATTATATCTTCAGCACAATTTTCATCATTGTGTAGATTTTACGTAGGACCACTAAATCACAAGGGCCTGCTCTATTCAATGGATCCTTATAAAATCCAATTAGTTAGTATTAGTATTAGTATTAGTATTAGTGTGTCCATTGCTGTTAGGGATAACAGACGTGTACGTAACACGTGTCTCCCTCATAATACTTTGAACAAATTCCTGTTGCACATGACGCAGAATCAATCTCGCAGGTTCTATACCCACGAACCAAATCATTCTATCACTGATTTCATTAATTCCATAAGTTGACTTAGGGGAAAAGGTTTAATATCAGTCTACGTACTCTATAAATATGTGAAGTTGGATGTTGTGTGGGAGCAAAATATATATGTGAGAGGATGATCAGTTTTGATGTGCTATATATTTGATTGTCCATATTGATTTGCATGAAAGAGTGGAAGAGTGGATGTGAGCCAAGGATGACTTGCCGGTTATACTATACCACCCGGATAAGTCTTGCTTGGCTCTAATTCACTATTCTTACTCTCATGCAAAATCTTTGGACATTTTTTCATATCTTCCTTTCGGTCACCTTATTTGCTCAATTAATAATTCATAAAATGCACTTTGTAAAGGATATTAGTTAGTTAATCTGTTATAGTTAGTTAATATATGTTAGTTATAGTTAGATAATCTGTTTTGATTAGTTAAGTAGACAAGCTGTTAGTTGATCAGTTAGATAAGATAAGATTAGTTAGGCTGCAACGACTATCTATTCTTAATCTATATAAGTCATGTATGCATCTTTGTATTCATTCATTCAAGTGAAGTATTATTCAGTTCATACTCTTCTCTCTCTCGGTTCCTATTCTCTTTCTCAGAGCTATCAGATTGCTTGGATACACACTTGATAATAAATATAATAATTATTCTCTTGTATCAAAATTGATTTGATTCCAGTAAAAAAAAAAAAAATTGATTTGATTGATAAATCTTTTGGCTGCTGAAGTTTATCTTAAAGTTTTGCTTGTTGTAGGTACTTGAAGAAGCTAGAAGTATAGGTGATGGGTAGCCATGAAGTAGTCCAACAAGTGCCTCATCCATGAGTCACCGTTCCACCATTAGATATAACAGTAAAATATTCAATGATCCAGATTTGTTGGGCCAAAAAAACAACAAAAATCAAAATAACCCTTTTGCCCTCCACCCCTCCCAATCAGCCACCACCACCCCATCTCTATCCTCTGCCTCACCCAACCACCCCACCGACCAGCTCATCCCACCGACCACCGCATCCGACCCATAAGTGATTATGTGCTCCGTCTGAGTCATGGTTGCAATTGCAACAAAAACCAGAAGATATCTAAAATGTACATAAACGAAGGAATGAAGACGTAAAGGAAAGTGAAGAAAAATACAAAAAGAAAACACACACACAGAGAGGCTAAGTCTCAACAAAAAGTGATACAATGGTGCCAACAAATCAGATATGAAAAATAAGAAATCGGATATGAAAATGAAGCAAGAAGGGAAAAAAAAAGGATGCGAAGAATAGAAAGAAAGAAAGAAAATCAGATTCGGAAAAATCACAATCGATGAAACGGCGATCACAATCTTAAAGAAATCCAAAAAAAATGAAGCAAGAAGAAGTAATACATAGAACTGTGTGTTGACAAAAGGAACGAAGGTGGTGGTGGTGGTCGATGGGGTCGGTTGGTCGGTGGAGTGGTGGCGGTGGTTGGTTGAAGGTGAAAAGTTTGAACTGGCCTTGATATTAAAGGGTAAAAATGTCTTTTTACATGATTATTTGGTGACTCATGGATGAGGCACTTGTTGGGCTACTTCATGCTAGCCATCACCAGTATACACAGAAATTTTAACAGCAGATGAAGAAAATAGCATATTCTTTTACAATTTTTTTTGGAATAATTTTATTGATCCTTGTTATATATATATATATATATATATATATATATATATATTCAATTTCATCAAAATAAAACTTGGTGATTATGAATATATTTGTTTGTTGTTAGAAATAATTAAAAGGTTGACCCAACTTTGACCCGATCTTGGCCACCTCAATATTGGACACACTTGTGATTTCAGTCTGCTCTGACTTGCCGTTACCTTGCACTTGCTCTTCCACATAGAGCAGAGTGGAGCTTGCCACAGATAATGTATTCATCTTACATAGAGTCCGCTCCTCCCACACGGTTGATCGTCCTTCCCAAGCTGCAAGCTGAGTACGGCTAAAGGGAAATGATCCCCTACACCGTCCTACCAATCACACTATATATCTCACTTATAAATAAGAGAACAACTAGGGAGTCACTCACTCTCACTCTCACTCTCATACTTGTTTATTCTCCATCTTAAACTTACTTGAGCGACGTCGGAGTGCCTTTGCAGGGTACCTTACCCTCTTACTCCGTTGTAGCATAAAAACATCAGGAGGAGAGCCACCACACCCTATTTGTACCAAGCACGATCCAAAAGCTCGTCAAAACATAACTAAAAATCTAGAAACAAATATCACAAATTTAATTTTAAAAAATGGAACATGTTATGGATATCCGAGTTGTATATACTCGGTCCCGACTTGGTTAGTATTCTAAGTCCACTGAAGGTTTAGGCCAGGAACCAAAAGACTCGACACTTAAGGCCGACTTCGTATTTGGCCTGAAGCCCGAGAGTAAAATAAACCACATGGGGAAATCGGAGAGTCAGAGGATGAAACTAGAAACGGCTAAACGGCCAACGGTCGACTCATAAACGGAAGGTAACTGCAGACATTAATATTAGGCGGACGATTATGATTACCAAGGCGGTGCCGATTACCTAAGAATAAAGAGACTCAATTATGGCAATAACTACAGAGCCTACTATAAGTAGGGGCTCGAAAGGATGGAGAAGGAAAGACATATACACGACTGAATATATCAAGCCGAGATACCAAATCTTTGGCAAGAACAGAACATCATGCCCTAAATTATTAATTAATGTGATTATTATTCAACCATTAAAATTGCACGTCATCACGATCAGGGGCGAAGCCAGAAATTTCATATGAGGGGGTTAAGACCAAATATGCATAACATGAAATAACAATATAAAAAATTAACTAACATATAAAAGCAAACTATATGAAAAATATTTGATACATGATTAACAATTTAATATAATATAAATTACTCCAAATAGATCTATAATTAACTTAATTAGTATATACCTAAAACCTTCACTTCTTTAATTGTTCACAACGATGCTTGATGGAGTAAAAAACATCTATTATCATAAATCAAAATGGTGATAATGTTTAGACATCGCTTTGTTAATGTCACATGATGATTGGTTCTTAAAATCTTCACATCATTTAACAGCAACATTGTTAAAAGAATGAAGAGATTTTTCCATATGAGATAAATAAAATGCACAATCTTTCCCATTATTCATTTTTTTTCTTCAATTTTTAAATCCAATCGAAGCAATGGACTTGATCATCTAAAAAATTAAATTACATGTAAGGCAAAAGACAATATCTACTTTTGGTTAATTAATACTTTAACAAATGAAAACTTTTAAACCAATGAGCTTGAAATTAGTGAGAATTATATATATATCTTCTTGACTAGAAAGTGGATAGATATCCATAGTAAATTGATATGGTCTAAAATTTATATATGCCATATGAATTTCATCTTGTTTATTGATAGGATATTCTTAAATCTGTAGACGTTTTCCAGGATCATATATCAAAATATCAATATTAATTTTTCCTTGTCCAATCCTTTTAACTTTAGAAGGAGATGGCTCAATATGTTGTCCAACCAACAACATTTTCAACATTACTCTCTAAATTTAAAATTAGTGCACTAGATTGTATTTCATCATTTGTTCTCTTTTTTCTCTTGAAAAAGAGACAATAGTTTTTCTCGTTTCTCATTTCGTGTTTGTGAAAAAGGGAAAATAGAAGTGTTTGGAATTGGGCCTCTCTTGCAATTGGGCTTGAGTCATTTTTTTAGAAAAAATCAATTGCTATATACAAAAAAAACTTGGAAGGGCCTGTTGCATCCTTTAGTCCCCACCCCTCCACCCCTAATCACGGTTCGAATTTGGATACATGTTTTGAAAATTGGCCCACCCAAGGAATGGAAACTAGTGTCCCACATTGAAGTTTTTATTAGATTCCCATTCAAAGTGACTTCAAAAAGAATGGAACAACATGCCCTAAATTACTAACTGTGGTTATTATTCAGCCATTAAAATTGCATGCCATCATAGTCAGGGGCGAAGCCATAAATTTCATATGAGGGGGAATAAATTTAATGTTTGCACACACACAGATACATCCTATGAATTGAATGATGTTCAAGTCACTTTTGAGTGGGACTTAAATATCATTCACGGGATGTAATATTTGTCACATCCTGATTTTGCCCTGATCTCAGGCACATCAACAACCGCCATGCTTGTGATATGAGTGTAACACCCCGTTTTTCGGAAGTGTTTTATAAAGCTGTTTTGGTTGAGGGCTTAGTGGGATTTTTGGCTTAAAAGTCCCTTTCTGGTATATGAGCACGCCCATGCTCATTAGCCGGCATGCCCGTGCTTAAAGTCAGGAGTGTGTTTCTGATTTTAAGTTGAGCACGACCGTGCTCAACAGTGTGCACGCCCGTGCTCAATGTGCTGACTGCGTCTCGGTGACGCTAAGTTGAGTACGACCGTGCTCAAGTCCGAGTTTTATATATGTGCACAGAACCGAGGGTTGCGATTTTTTTAACCCTACTTTTGGTGGCTGCTAACCTTGTTGCGGTTGACACTGTCTCTTCCCTGTTTCCACTAAACTCAGCCAGTTCTTGGAGTTTTTGGAGCCGTTGAGGAACCCTGTGCATCTAGTTTGGTTTAGAGGTAACAGTTTCTTTCCCCTTTTCAGTTCTTTTTGGTTTTCTGGTTTGGAAAACTAATGATTGATTCTGTTTTGGTTGTTCAAGACTTGTTGAGTGTGAACTACTTAAAGGGGAGGAACCGGTTGCTGTTTAGGACGCTGTTAGAGAGCTACCTTCATTCCAGGTATGGGGAGAAGGGTAGTGTACTCGTAGGCTTGGGGTTAAGGTAAAGTAAAGGGGTTCCCATAACCCCGTATGTTACATGATTTGTATGATTTCAATGTCTAAATGCCCTATTATGTTAACATGATGATTGGCTGATATGTGTTGTGAATTGATATGTGTTTTGATATTTATATGAATATGATGGTATGTTCATGAATTTGTGATGGTTAAATCATGCTGTTGATGTATTGAATATGTTGAGTTAATGTTGATGAGTTTTAATCCACAAAATCGTGTTGTTAATGGACTATAGGATTAATGGAATTAAAACCCTAGAAATTGGTTAAGGTTTCAGTCTCTGTTCCTGCCCAGAACAGCACTGTCGTGCGATGAGCACGACCGTGCTGAACAGGGAGCACGACCGTGCTCCCAGTTGAATTCTGGAAAATAGCCATGCTAAACAGCATGGCCGTGCAGGACAAAGAGCACGACCGTGCTCAATAGGAAGCACGATCGTGCTTCACTTAAGGGGCAGCACACCCTTCACATGTTCAAGCACGACCGTGCTGGGTTTTAAGCACGACCGAGCTCACCCATCCCGAACAGAATCAGAATTAAAGAACTTAAGGTGTTTCAAACCCCATTCCCCAATAAAGATGAGTTGATTAATGATAAAGATTAGACAACTTGGCTAACGTTCACCAAAGATAATTAAGTTGATGAGATGGTGAGGTGTCGAGTTGATAAGTCGGTACCCATTGGGTACCGCAAGCTGATGAGTTGTGCCTTGGTGCTTTTTGGCCAAGGGAACCTTGACCCCGCGATTTGGGTCTAAGGTGTTGTTGTTGTACTTTGGTGGCCGAGAGTTTGCCCCAAGTGTTGCGGTTGATTCCACTAAAGTCCTTAGGTAGATTCCGCGAGGCAATTTGTTGCGGTTGATTCCGCTGTTATCTTCGGTTGATTTCGTTGGAGTTATGGAGGTGGTGTTGCCGTTGTTGTTGTGTTGCATACGAATTGCATCGGAGATGTTGTTTAGGGATGTTCGACATAGGGGAGGTCGTCCTAGAGTACGGCGATCTGGCCATCCACGGTTGGAGTAGATTCTCCTAGCGCCCCCGTGACGAGGCATTCGTTGGTTTGATGTTGGCTATCCAAGGAGTAGATTCTCCGGCGTTGAGTAGATTCTCAATGTGGATATTTAACTCTGAAGTCGTTCATCTCGAGTTTAGTGGATCCACATGCATTGTTGGTTTAGCGGAGTAGGATTGCATTGCACTACATAGCATGATGAATGTTGATGCTGTTGATGTATATTTATGTTGGTGTCATGTCTGTATGATTTACTTTACTTCCTACTTCCTTGCTATTATGATTACATGATTCTTACTCCCTATGTTGTTGTTTGTTTGTTTGTTGTTGGCTTGATTGGCACCTTGCAGAGGATGACGAGCAGTCCGGAGATGAGTGAATTTGAGGAGCCGCCACTCATAGTTAGGGCTTATTTATATGTTTAGTTAGTTATTTCAGTTGTATTTCCGAGGATGTGTTTCAGGAACGGTTATACCAGCTCTGAGTTGTGACATCGGGGTTGGGTTATTTATTGGTTTTGTTTTTATTTGTTTAAACTTGTTTTATTTTCCGCGTTGTAAACTGGTTCATGTGGGACTTTTCTACCCATGGACAATTGTTTTATTTTATTCAGTAAAATACATGTTTTTCCTTTTAATTGTTTTTATATTAAATGGCTTATAACATGCGGGGTAGAAGGGTGTCACATTTAGTCTGCTTTATTCTGACTTGTTATCACCCTGCACTTGCTCTTCCACATAGAGCAGAGTGGAACTTGCCACAGACACAGTATCTGTCTGACATAGGGTTTGCTCCTCTCACACAGCTGACCATCCTTCCCAAGCCGCAAGCTGAGTACGGCTAGAGGGGAATGATTTACTGCACCATCCTACCAACCACACTATCTCACTTATAAATAGGAGAACAACTAGGGAGTCACTCACTCACTCTCGCTTTCATACTTGCTTACTCTCTACTGTTCCTTCTTCCTAAACTTTCTTGAGCGATGTCGGAATGCCTTTGCAAGGTATCCACCCCCTTACTCCGTTGTAGCAGGAAGAACATCAGGAGGAGAGCCACCACACCCTGTTTGTATCGAGCACGATCCATAAGCTTCTCGAAACATAAATGAAAATATAGGAAGATGTATCACAAGTTTAATTTTAAAAAAAAAAATGGAACATCATACCCTAAATTATTAATTGTGAGTATTATTCAACCATTAAATTGCACGCCATCATGGTTAGGGGCAAAGCTAGAAATTTCATATGAAGGGGAATAGACACACACACAGTTTAGTTAAGAAAAATAATGGAACATCATGCCCTAAAATATTAACTGCGATTATTATTCAACCATTTAAATTTCACGTCATCACGATGAGGTGCGAAGGCAAAAATTTCATGAGATAGAATAGAACACACACGATTTGAATGAATTCTCACTATTTTTTATGATTTGTGTAAAATGAAAGAATTGGTCAAATTCGGAGTGAAAACTAGCAAAAATTCACTATATAGAAAGATATATGGTCATGCCCTATTAGATATGATCATGTGTCTCAATTAGTGAATACCCCAAAATTAGAGCGGTCATGTCTAACCCTTGGCGCACTTCCGACTTGAAGTCATGATCATGTGACTTGGAGTCACGACCATGTCTCCATTTGATGGCCAATAGATGCACTTTCTCACTAGATACACAATGTCGTGTTGAGACATGGTCCTATGGTCGTGTGAGGTAATGAAGTTTTAGAAATTGTCAATTTCAACCTTGTTTTTTTTTTTTTCTTTTTTTTTTATACTAAAAAGGATATTCATTCATTCAAATTGGTAAAATACATCAAAAACAACACAAATTCAATATCGCTAAAAACCGAAAAGGATGAAACTGCGAACAAACTCACAGCACCCAGGTTAATAGCATAACACGGCAAAATGCCTACAAATGTGACAAAATCAAAGTGACCGGAATGCCCATGCCTCCGAATCTGTAACGTTGACACCCAAGTCTTGATTGAATCTGTATTGGATCGAAGCTGATTTACCAATCTGAACCAAACGACCATCGCAACAAGACGGGAAACCAAACGACACCGCAACAAGACGATGAACAAAATACCGCCGCACGCAGACGAAAAACACGGAAAAACACGAAAGAAAAACCAGATCTATGTGGAACAACCACTTGTTTAGATAAAAGGAGAGAAAAAAACGATGTAGGGGGGTGATTCTAGACCAAAAGATGGCCCAAAACCACCCCCTTCCGATGGATGAGGAAGAAAGAAATTTCAACCTTGTTAAAATAGGATTATATGTCTTCTAAAGTTATATGATAGTTTTACATAGTTTTTAACTATGATTTGTGGTCAATGCAAAGAGAAGAAAAAGCCCACAAGGATAAAGGATTTATTCTACTTGTAAAAGGGGTTTTACCCTCTTCATCTCTTTTTTCTTTATCTGCATCAATATTTTTTTTATAGGCAAATATTAGTATTAATGTTAGTATTTTGTTAGTGAGTTGGGTTGAACCCTCAACTTCCTTAGTGTTAGTATAGCTAGAAACCAAACTTGAATTATTCTCTTTGGATTGAAATAGCCAATTAAGTTAATTGACTTCTCTAAAGTTCATGCTTATTTGAATTAATTCCTTAATAAGGAGATTAAATTGGGGAATCAATTATTGGTAATTCATTATCATTAGTTGATTGATAATAGAATTTATAAAGATACTAATTCTCAAGTTGACTTGTGAATTATAGAGAAATAAGAATCAATTCACATATACAATTGTCAAGTTTCGGTTACTCTTACAGGAACAGTAACCGGACACGTGTCAACATCAGGATTTTTTGACTTTTTTAAATCTTTTGACTTTAAAAAAAAAAAAGTTTTTTTAATAATTTTACTTTTTTTTAATTTTTTTTACTTTTTTTTAAAAAAATTAAAACTTTTTTTTAATAATCTTTTTTTATAAATTTTTTTACGTTATCCTCTTTTTTTTAAAAAAAAAAATTAAATTTTTTTTTACTTTTTTTAAATTTTTTTTACGTTTTCATTTTTTTATAATAATTTTTACGTTTTCCTTAATTTTTTTTAATAACAATTTATAAATTCGATTTGTATACACTGACGTTGTAAAGTTTTTTTTATACTGTCAACCATAAATTGGCAAACAGTAAAAGTAGAGTTGTCATATTCTTAATGTTTTAATTTTTATATATTTATATTTTATTGTACATATAATTTAATGATTTAAAATTTAAAATTTTATATATTTTTATTTATATATATTTTTTAATATTTTCCGGTTCGAACCAAATCAAACCAAACCAATTTTAATTGGTTCAGATATTGTTATTGACTTTTTAAAGTTTATAATTTTTGTTGTTTTTAAATATTTTTAGCCAGGAAAGGTAGCAAACCTACCGTGTTCTTCAAAAAAGTTTAGGGTCGTAAGACTCGGACCAATAATTCGATGAATTTGAAAAACCGAACCAACCAATTAAATTGGTTCGTTTTTTATCCTTTTTTATGCTCGGCTCCGCATTGAACCAAACCCAATGGTCATTAGTTCGGTTATTTTTTAACCGAACTAATTACTATATTTTAATATTTATATATTGAATAACAGTAGAAAGAGTTGCCAACCGAACCGAACCAATGTTTTTAAAGTTTACAATTTTTTTTGTTTTTAAATGTTTTTAGCCAGGAAAGGTACCAAACCTAATGGTCATCGGTTCGGTTATCAGGTTCAAGAATTTTGGAACCGAACTAATTACTATATATATATATATATATATATATACTTAATATATTTATTATATTTAATAAATTTATATTTTAAAATATATTTTAATTTTATATATATTTTAAAATTTTATGGTCCAAACCAAACCCAACCGAACCGAATCAATTTTGATTGGTTCGGATTTTTTATATTATTTTATTATTAATTTTTTAAAGTGTACAATTTTTTTTTTTTAAATGTTTTAGCCAGGAAAGGTAGCAAACTACTGCGTTCTTCGGAAAGTTTAGCGACGTAAACCCCGAACGAATAATTCAATGAACCGATCCAATTAAATTGGTTTGTATATTTATATATATTTTAATATTCAATATCTATATCACTTTATCAATTAGCAACTTTTCATCTACTGTTCCTATAACAGTAGAAGCAGTTGCCAACCGAATAGCTCCAACTTTGGTTGATTCGGATTTTTTATATTATTTTATTGTTAATTTTTTAAAGTTTAGAAATTTTTTGTTTTTAAATTTTTTTAGCCAGGAAAGGTACCAAACCCAATGGTCATCGGTTCGGTTATCTGGTTCAAAAATTTTGCAACCGAACTAATTACTATATTTTAGTATATATATATATATTAATACTTAATATTTATTATATTTAATAATTTTATATTTTAATATATATTTTAATTATATATATATATATATATTTTAATACTTTCGGATCCAAACCAAACCCAACCCAACATAACCAAATTTGTTTGGTTCGGATTTTTATATTATTTTATTATTAATTTTTTAAAGTGTGCAATTTTTTTGTTTTTCAATGTTTCTTGCTAAGAAAGGTAGGAAACTATTGTGTTCTTCGAAAAGTTTAGCAGCGTAAACCCGAATGAATAATTCGATGAACCAATCCAATTAAATTGGTTTGTATTTTTTTGTGTCCGGGTCTGAACCAAACCCAATGATCAGTGGTTCGGTTATCAGGTTCAAGAATTTTTGAACCAAATTAATTACAATATTTTAGTATATATATATATATTAATACATATTAATTATATATTGACATGATCCATGACTTCTTGATCCTTATGATAAACGGTAGATAAGTAAATTAATTATAATCATGGTCGAGAATTGATTTTGAAATTATTTGATAGATAAAAGAGTGAAAGATTCTCATAGATGTAATATGATTTATATTTCAACTTATATTTTAATAAATCTGCATTATATCGCTTTTGGAAAAAAAATCTATAGGCACCCGTGCATACCGCACGGGTTATATTACACTAATTATAGATAAATGCTGCAATTCAAACTATATATTATTTTACGAAAATATTCTTTTTTTTTCCTTGTAATGATTTTACAAAATTGTTCTATTAATGGTTCAAAAGCGAAAGCATAACGAACATGGTGTGGCACAGTTGGTAGATAACCGGGCCCCTTAAGCATGTGGTCAGGGGTTCGATTCCTGGCTCATGCATATGGAAGAGCATCTGTTGGGAGAGGTCAATCCCTTAAATGGATCTCGGTATCTTGAGGGATTAGTCTCTAGCTCCCGATCGGAGAATACTTGGATTCACTAAAAAAAAAAAAAAAAGCGAAAGCGTAAAAAAATGTATCTTCTTTTTTTCTCCAAGTTATGAGGTTCCATATGTTCCTATTTTTGTTGTCAGGAAATGCTGTATAGTTCTATCATTAGATAAAATTATTCGAGTTTATTAAAGATATCGTTTATCTTTGACTTTTTTTAATTTTCAAAAAGAGAGATCACTCTTTGAAATGCAAAGATGGATTCTCAATGGACAAGGACAAATCAATTGACTGTGGTGAGACTTCAGGTTATCTAGGAATTACCCCTCTGACTCTGTCCATATCGCTACAGAACACAAAAACTTTATCAGATCCTATTTGTAATTTGTAATCAGCTAAATTTATGAGAACAAATTCTCATTGACAATACCATAACAAAAAATGGATAACAACTAACTACTACTAGTCTATGGCTGATTTCCCTTCTTATATTCTATTCCCACAACAACAGTAATATTAATCAATCAACAAATAGTTTTAGAAAGGAAAATGTGCCAAGTCAACTTTTTCTTGTTCCTATCTAATCCTTCAATAAAGCTACACGTAGCAAAATGAAAGTTGATTCCAGACAACAAGAACAGTATAGGATTAAGGAGCAGCATGAAAAGGTTTCATGGGTGTTGGAGGTCAGATTCTTAGATGTGTATAGGAGTTCCCCCCCTTTGACCTTTTATGCATATAAATACATAGGCTAATGATGCTGAAAGAGCACACAAAATATGTGAAATGTTAAGAGTTTCAAAGAGTGTGGTTTTGAAGTTCAATAAAAAGTTGTTTGCTCTAATGTCTTGCATGAAGAGGTAGAGAGAGTACATTTGAGCCAAGGATGACTTGCCGGCAAAAGCAGCAACCCCTCTTAAGGGATGTTGCTGGCAAGGATTCCTTGCTCACATTTGCTCCCTTTCCTCTCATATGAGACTCGGGAAAGAGCTTCATAGCTTGATGTCCATGGCACCTTGTGGAAATATATCATGTTTGGAATTCGAATGCGGCAACAAATTTATATTGAGAGGGAAAACAGAGTAATATACCTAAGTAACATTCTCTACTTTTAATAGTTCAGTTGACCTTTTCCTGCTTTTTTCCTAACTCTTGGATCCAGTTTCTCTTCCTTTTTTAAGGATGTGCGATCCTTTGGTTAACTTATTGTCGTGGCATAATGGAAATGGATTCTCTGCGTCATAAATTAACAGCAAGAAATTATTTTTTGTGTTTGAAAAAAAAGTAAATAAAAAAATGACTTAATAAATTCATAACTATTAGATTTTCTAACCGCAGTGACTTTAGGGAGTTGCTAACTGCAGGAAATCCAAATCCATGACATAATTAGGGGTTGAGCTAGAAGATTTTTGTTGAGTAGGGTAAAAAACAATATTTCAATTAGAGGACAAAGTCAAAGAATTTATATGTATATTAAAAATTGTTATAAGTTATGTATTTGGGAATGTATTATTCCCATCCCTCAAAATCCACCAAAATATGAAAATATTTTCTTTAAATGATTGATATCTAGAAATATTTTTTTCCTAAACTTATAAATATAGTAATACTTCATTTACATGTCTTTATTCTTGGAAATAAGTTTTCAAAGATTGAAACAAACACACCCTTGCATGTGAGATCTACTCAATTTATTATATTATTATTTTTGTTCAAGATTAGGGATGGCAATTTGGACCCTACCCGATGGGCACCCACAAAAAATACCCACAATAGGTAAGGTAAATACATGCTTTATGCGTATGGGTCCGGGTCTGGATTATTATCCGCAAATAAGAGAGGGTATGTGTGCGTGTGCGAGTACGGGTACGGGTACTCTAGCACCTACCTCGCACCTGCACATATATATATATATATATATATATATATTATAATTATATATCAATTTTTAAGAATAAAATTATGTTAAAGTTTTAAACCTAGGGCTCATGAGTGTTTTCCCTTTCTAGACTTACAAGTTCATGAATTTATTGTTTTGGATGTTTATTATGATATTTACTCGTTTGGATGTTTTAGTTTTTTTTATTTAGTTTAATACTTTGTTTGTAATGTTTAGATTTGAAAGATCTTTGGATGATTTTTTAATTGAATTGTAATGTTATTTATTACTCTTTTTTAGTTAAAGTACGGGTAACAGGTGTGGGTACTTAGGTACCCAGATGAGTAAGGGTAATAAAGTTGCTACCCATGCAGGTATGGGTTCGGGTACAGATTTTTTTTCAAATGCGGATATGGGGACGAGTACTATAGTATCCTACTCAGATTCTGCCCATTGCCATCTCTATTCATGATAAGCTCATAAAAGGTGTTATACAGAAGGTAGAGAGAGGAAATGGAATGAGAAACGGGTAGAGCACATTCCGGGAGTTTGAACCGGCATACATACTCATAATATATGTGATCTTTTTTTTTGGTGAACACATAATATATGTGATCTCACGTTTTAATAAATTGAGCCTCAATTTTAAAGTCACTTTAAATAAACTCTCATAAATGTATATGTGGGAGCGATAAATTGTATAATTGCATAAATGTAGAATTTGATGAGTACATGTATTTATAATTATGTCTTAAAAGTGCTAAATAAGTATTGGATAGTGAAATTAATATTCCCTCTTGTCCTATATATAAGAGGCAAAACCCTAAAACACACAAACCAAGAAAATGCATTGAAATAAACTATTTATAATTAATATTCATATAAATTTACAAAATTATCCCTTCTAATCTTAATAAATGTTATAATAGCCTATAATTAATGCATTGTTTGGAACTTGTAAACAGTACATTATACTACTCCTAATATTCATTACACTGAATAAATACTAATATAAAAGGTGGAGAGCCAATTTTACTATACATACACGTGTCAGCTTCAAGATTTTATTATTTTTTTTTATAATAATTTTAAAAAAAAATTTAATTTTTTAATCTTTTTTTTTTTACTTTTTAAATTTTTTTTTACGTTTATTTTTATATTTTTTAAAATTTTTAATTTTTTGTTTAATTTTAAAATGTTTGTTTAAAATTTTCAAAAAAAATTATAAATTTTTTTTCTTTTATGTTTTCCTTAATTTTTAAAAATTTTTTCTGATACTTTTTTTTGCTAATACTTTTTTTTTAATTTATTTGTATACACTGATAGTGTAAATTTTTTTACATTGTCAACCAATCATAAATTGACAAACAGTAAAAATAGAATTGTCATATTCTTGATGTTTTAATTTTTATATACTTATATTTTAATGTATATATAATTTAATAGTTTAAAATTTTATATTTTATATTTCTTAATTATATATATATTTTTTAATATTTTCCTATTCGAACCGAATCAAATCAAACCAATTTTAATTAGTTCGGATATTGTTATTGATTTTTTAAAATTTATAAAAAAAATTTGTTTTTAAATATTTTTAGCCAACAAAGGTAGCAAAGCTATCGTGTTTTTCGAAAAAGTTTAGGGTCGTAAGATTCGAACCAATAATTCGATGAATTTGACAATTTTTATATACTTATATTTTAATGTATATATAATTTAATATTTAATATATATATATATATATATATATATATTTTCCGATTCAAACCAAATCAAACCAAACCAAGTTTAATTGGTTCGGATATTGTTATTGACTTTTTAAAATTTATAATTTTTTTTTCAATATTTTTTGCAAGGAAAGGTAGCAAAGCTACCGTATTCTTCGAAAAAGTTTAGGGTCATAAGACTCGAACCAAATTGAAAATCAGTGTCATGTATAAGGACCAAAAGATTACTTTAACCTTTTTTTTAAATATATTTCTTTTCAAATTATTTTTTCCTCATTTTTATTATTTTTTTATTTTTAAAATAATTTTTCTAATTTTTTTAATATTTTTTTATAATTACTTTTTTTTCCTAATTTTTTTTAAATAATTTTTTCCTAATTACTTTTTTTCCTATTTTTTTTTGCTAATATTTTTTAAATATATTTTTTTCTACCTTTTTTTTTTCTAATTTTTGTTTCTATTAATACTTTTTTTTAAAGCTACATCGTTACGTTTGTTTTTTCTATTTTAAATAATAGATCTATATCTATACTAATTGTTAAGGGGAAATGCTGATTTTAGTGTAGCACAATGGTGCAAGCCACATGTCAAGTTATGAAGTATTTTTATTATTAATTTTATAAAATTTATATATTTTTTGTTTTAAAATATTTTCAAACCGATAAAGATACATTGTTTTGGGAGTCAAACACGACAATCTTTGTATTGACATAAAGAGAGGCAGAGCTATTCATATTTTGTATTTTTTTTTTTGTCTACATCCTTGCCTTTGTTTTTTCTATTTTAAATAATAGATCTATATCTATACTAATTAATAAGGGGAAATGCTGATTTTAGGGTAACACAATGGTACAAGTCACATGTCAAGTGATGAAAATTTTTTTTTATTTTTTATTTTCTAAAATTTATATATTTTTTTGTTTTAAAATATTTAGAAACCGGTAAAGGTACAATGTTTTGGGAGTCAAACACGACAATCTCTGAATGACATAAATAGAAGCAAAGTTATTTATATTTTCTAATCTATTTTGTTCTACATCCTTGCCTTTGTTTTTTCTATTTTAAATAATAGATCTATATCTATACTAATCAATAAGGGGAATTGCTGATTTTCTAATAAAGGGACACGTGTCAGCACCACATGATTTAAGAGGATTAGTTGATCATTAGTAATAATCAAAGAGGAACACTTAACACATAGTGTACATTATGTATTGTAATATCATTTTAAAATAAAAATAATATTCAATTCTTTGCACTCAAATTATAGATAAAATTGTTTCAATGTTTTTGCTGATCACTTCTGTCTATAAATAAAAAGCCTGGGAGATGAATGAGTACTACCATTATGGGTGGGAAGGAAATATTGAAAGCAAAGTGTGAAATAAGTAAGGAAAATGTTTGACATAGTAGACTTAATTTGAGATAAAGGAAAAAAAAATTGGTACATATAAAGACATAATTCAAGTTATTAATGATAATAATACTATAAATAATAATAGTAATTGATGACCCGTGCAGCAAAAAATACTAATTGAACACAAATATCTAGAAAATGTAGATTCTCTGGAAGCATTCGAAATTTCGAATGTACAAACAGTTAAGTCTAATTTCTCTGAGACATAAGAATTTACGTAATGTTTTTTTTATGGAATACAGTACTACTAGAATTATGGAATGTTTTCCGTAAAGTTTTTTTTTTAATGGAATGCTACTAGAATTAATAGCAAATCCTTTACGTAATGTTTTTTCAATAATTAAACATAATTTTTTATAACCATAATACTGGGAGAATGTTTGAACGAGCAACAATTTGTACTCATTTATAATTTGGCGTCTGGAAATGATCAGGGGATATCACTTGTACATGCTGAGAATAATTTGTACTCATTTATAATTTGATTAGAAAAAAAAACAACTAAATATGAATTCTATAATTGAAAAAATATTTTGATTTGCTTTTGTTTTTAGTCTTTAATTTGCTTTCATAGTGTGAGTTTTGTTTACACATAGCAATATTGAGGTACTTTTAGTTTACACGTTTGATCCATGGAACATGTGCTTTTGGTTTACATATGATTGATCCATTATTTTAATAATGTAAACATAATTTTTTATAGTTTCAATATTCAATAATTAATGAACAAACCTGATTGTATTGAAAGTTGCACTGTCTCATAAATATAAACCCTATTATAAATAAGGATAAAATTGGAAATGAGCATTTAATATTTGTCAAAATACAAACATATCTCTTATATTTTGGACCAAAAAAAGTAGTCATTTATCTTTTATAATAAGGACCGGAGGAAGTATATTAGTGGTGTGCCTCTAAATTATGTCAAATTTTGCGTACATTATAGCTTAGATGCCACTTCAGGTGTGTTTGGTTTAATTGCTCTACTTCCATAACTCTACAAAATTAAGGGGCCGATGAGGGTCCTATTGGTCAACAAGACTCAAGAATCAAAGATTCAAAATAATGAACCTTATGATATTCCCGGAAGAAAATTTGATATGCCTAAAACAAATCTTGCGGTCATGGCCCTTTAATAAAGCGCAAACTGATCTTAAACATCCATAACTACAAAGGGCATCGTTATCATGTTCTCTCCCCAAACCCTGTGAGCCGTGTACCAATTTAGGATGCTTTATTACACCGTAAAAAAAGTCTTATAATTATATAAGGGTTAAATATGTTTTTTTTAATGCAATATGAGCGAATTTTGATTTTGATCCATATAATTTTTTTCTTTGATTTTGGTCCCTGTAAAATCTGAAATAACTACTTTTGATCCATACTGTCATGTGACATCTATTAAGTATTTATGTGTCAAACAAAAGGTCATATGATCATCCCAACTGACATATAATAACCTTTGTTGTATCATGTTAGCATATAATTCCCCTAAATTTTTCCTTGAATCCTAAAATGAATTATATGTATCTTTCCTAAAATGGATGCTAGGGACTAAAAACGGTGATATCAAATTATAGAGGGATTAAAACCAAAGAAAAACAATTTATAGGGATCAAAACCAAAAGTTGCTCATTTTATAAGGACCAAAATTAGTAATTTCATATTTCAGAGGAATGGAAACCAAAGAAAAAATTTTACAAGGACCAAAACCAAAATTCACTCATTTTCTAGGGACTAAAAACATTTAACCCATTATATAATAAGGATCTGTATTGCTTGTTTTAGATTCCTTATCATATAATCACATTTCAAAAATTTCGTTGAATGAAAGCTTGTGTCTTATCCCGAGACTCAATTTTTCTCTGTTTGTTGTGGGAGAAATCAAAACCAAACAGTATCTAAGTAGTGAAAAATCATAATCTAGCCAAGACTACCATGTGAACCGGGTAACTATTGTTGTACCTATGTTGATTATAGATGAGTTTTGACATGATAATATTGACCAGAATAAATTGCCATTACAAGTAATTTGAACCTTTTGTTATCACATTCAGTACATTACAGCCTACTTTTAAAATTGAATTCCCTTCTTATTTTGTGTGTTTTCTGTAAAACATGCATTTCTTTGAATCTTTAATTTCCAGCTCTAGAAGTTTTCCTATAAATTTATTTTTCAACTGAAGTTATTTCAATGCATGATCTCAAAATTCACGGAGGAAGCTACAATGAACTGCATAATTTAATGCCAGAATTTCAGTCAAAGATAAACATTCCGGAAGGAAATTGGTTCATTGAACTTCTATCTAGATAATCCTTATAGTACACATTGCAAAAGGAAACTGATTCTATATATGGTTGGATTTGGGCATAAAGAAGCATGGAGATTGAAGAAATTCAATGCTATGTGGACCCGTGCATTAAGATATGTGAGATTCCATCCATTACTCTTCTTTGCCTATAAATAAATTGCAAAATGCTCAAGTGAATTCAAGGAATTGAAATGTGAGAGCTTATGGAAACTATGGCTGAAGCTCATTTTTTGCTCAAGTGCCTTGCATGAAGAGGTAGAGAGTGAATTTGAGTCAAGGATGACTTGCCGGCATCTGCTGAAAAGCAAGATTACCATCTCTGGCTATTGCCGGTAGTTATTCTTGACTCAAGTTTGCTCCCTTTCCTCTCATATGAGACTCAGAAAGAGCTTGTTTATTGTGACTACTTGAATGCATATATTATGCTATCTATGTATTGTAAAGGAAGCCCAAAATGAATTTTATCTCTAACATATGTTGTATTAAGTATATAATAAGAGAGAGAAATAGGAGAAAAAAGTTATATACAAAATGGGAAGGTTTTATTATTGATTTTATCTGGTTTTTTGAACCAAATATTTTATGAAATCCTGCTTGGTACTTCCTGGCACAGAATACTCCTCTAATGAATTTGCCTAGGGCTTATAAAGATTACATTGCGAGAAACTAATGTTTGCTGTTGGGTTGTATGATTGATGCAATGTTAATGCTGTAAATCTATTTTATACTAATTATACAGTTAGGAGGGATAAAACTCCTCTAAAATGAGCTTGAGTGTAAATTGAAAAAGTAAGAGTGTATTCACTCTTGATCAATTAAAATGGGTTGAGATGACCAATGCCTTCTAACTAATCAATAGTTAGTACATTCTTACTTATTCACTTTATATTCATGCTTACTTTAGAAGAACTTAATCCAGTTAGGAGGGGCTGATGATTGATGAATTAATGGAAACAAAAAAATCAGGCGCACTGCATTAACAACTTTGCAATGGCAGGAGGTTGTTAAGAAGAAATGTTTATTAAGCAACCTGTTCTAGCTAGAACAGTTTAATTTAATAGAACTGATGGTAATTTATCAAGACACTACATTAAAATCTCTTTTTAGTGGCAATTATTTAGTGGCCATAAAGCAATTACCACTAATTCTTTTTCTAAACTTAAATTTTGTTGACTAATAAATATTAGCCATTAATAAGTTATCTTATACCAACTAATCCCACTTTCATCAATATTAGCAAGACTCGATCTTCGTTCGCGCCAAAATTTTACTCTCTGAACTTCTTCTAAACATTCTCCAAACTTCCCTCTAAACAAACTTTCTGAAGCTGCACTTTGAACATTTTATCAATCTCACTCTCTAAATCTTCCCTTTTCCGAACCCTAGATTCTCATTTTGTTTCTCTCTCACCCTTCCACAATCGCTTCAACCTCCATCTTCGTTCCCTCTGTTTCTCACCACAATCGCTTTGCCCAGAAATCGCATCGTTTAGGTTAGCTTTCTCACTCACTCACTATCTCCATCAATATATATCCATGTTTCTATCAATGTTTTCTGTTGTCTGATGATTGAATTGAGTAGGTGTTTGAATCATAGAGTTAGTTCTGGTGAAAAGCTTGATTGTTGGATTTTTGTCAATTTTTTCTAAATTTTTATTTTGGATCTAATTTTTTGGTTTACTTTGATTTTTCTAAAAGTTTTGAATCATTCACAATGAATCATGATAATGTTATCTATGGATGTGAGGAACAGAGAATTGTCTTCGCCTGAGGTTGGTGGCGGTGGAGACGCAACAATCATCACTAATGTCACAAAATTGAATTCATTATTTCTTTGGGGGATAATTTTTTCAATTTTAATTATTTGTTTCCACTAATTGATATCATTTGGGGCATTCATGAACCACTGCAGGTGTATAAAGCAAGTTGTGATCCATGCCCATTTTTATTTAATATTTTGAATTTTGACCCCTAATAGCAAATTTAAGCAAGACATAACTACACATAGATGCTATAACAACATTGATCCTACATGTTAACAATAGCATGTGTATATGTCTACAACCACTCGTTCTTACACCTAGCTACATGAAATCCCCATCAAGCTTAGTTTGTCTTCTACATAGTTCTTCTTAAAAGATCCATGAGAAATATATTGAAGAAGAATCAGTTTGATTTATTTCTAATGATCCATGAGAAAACCAGAAGTTGAGGACATATATGGCTGCACCCTTCTCCTTGCTGAGATCTGTCTTCTATTTTGTTGCAGCCTGTGAGGAAGCACAAAGCCAAAGAAATCATCTAAAAACCAAACTGGCTTGTGTAGATATAATTAAATTTGGCTTGTCAGGTTTGTGAGTCTATCTACTTTTATTTTTTATCATCATTTTTGTTTTGCAGATATAATTAAATTTGGCTTGTCAGGTTTGTTTTGTTTATTATTGAACCTCTGGTTTAGCTCCAAATTGCCATTATTTATCTTTGTGTAGTTTTATTTTACATTTTTGAAGTTGATTCCCAATGATTATAAACATTCAGTGTTATCATGCTTATGGATATTTTACATTTATGTTATTAAGTAACCAAATATAATTGTGCTTGGTGGTAGATGAATATGGTGTTAATTGTCTTATCTAATTATTTTGGCCTGCTAGAGTGGACCATTAATTTGTTTTGGCCTTTTTTTTTCCAGCTTTGATCAACAGTTGTATTGTTAGTTTGTGGGGTTGGATGAAGTTTATGTTTTTGGCTTTAGAATCAATCTAGGATATGTTATTGGGATTGGAATGAGATCAATGATTAATTTTCTCTTATGGGAGATTTATGATGTGTAGTGCAGGTCGATGTTTTTGGCTTTTGTTGTTTTTGTATTCTCAAGATATTCATATATTGAAATGTAGTTTTATGGATTTTCCATTTTAGGAACCAATGGAGCATTGGGGTTAATTAGCTTGATTGGGCTGCTGTAATATCAGAGGTTAAGAGATACTACTGTATTTATTGAATGAATTAAGTTCTCTGTGATTCTAAGAAGCAATTCAGTGATTCTAAGATCATTCTATGAAGTTCAAATATTTCCATTTTGGTAAGAAATCTCTATTATTATTGCTTGATCAGGAGATATTATTGTCCATGATTACTGCATAACTGATAGAACTTCACTGAAAATAGAGCTCTATTTGAAATGTGGCTGGTCATTATTTTGCACCCTTTGAACCATTTGTATTATTGAAATTCTGATTCATGGATCTCTTGGTTTGAGAAAAAATCACATGAGAAATGTTCATGAAAATAGTTGCAATTATGCTAATTTGCCCATTTTTGTCGGGTTCCCTTTCCTTGGATATGTTTGACAAATCTTAAAGGAATTTGGATCTTCCTTCCATGGAAGATTTTTCACTTTTCAGTGTGGTTTTGATTAAAATAGTTAGAATATTGCTAATGCAGGGCTAAAAATGTTTGGTTCTGTTTGAACTTATAGTATACTCAAACTTGTGGCATAGGTCTTGATGACAATTGGAAGAAGTAGAAATGTGGCCATGGCTTATCATTATTAATGCCTACAGTTTATGGGAAATATAGTATGTTAGTTTAATGTTGAAATTCTGAAAAATTCTTTCTACGAGTCATGAAATACTTTTTACTAGCATGGTTGTATATTGTGATATTTTTCTTGGAAAATTTTTGAGCCACATTACCAGCATCTTCTGTGGAAAGCATCGTTTTGAAAAAAGTTGAGACAAATTCTTGGAACGTGTATACATTAATACATTAATTATATATAGGAGAATGCAATACACACTATTACATATACAAGCTACAGTAACACTTATTCCATAACATTTACTAAAATATTACAAAATTTATAAAATAATATATTTTATAACATTTATTATATAAAATGTTACCAAAGCTAAATTTTATTATCTTAAAGCACTAAACGCTCCGCTCAAAGATCAGAGTCGTAAAAAGCTAATCTCATAAAAAAAAATCCTTTCTCTTCAGCGCTTCCTCTTCAACTCATTCTTGAGTTTCGTTCTTCCAGGCCTGAGGGATCGAGAGCTCCATGGTTCAGGTCTTCAGAAGAATCGCTCTTCAGCTCTTCAGAGGAATCGAGCCAACCCTCTCAATTTCTTCGTCTATGTTTGCGGAATTGAGCTTCGACTTTTTGGATTCGAAATCGATCTTCAGCTCAGGTAAATCAATGATCATAATCTTAATTAGCTTTGTTCACCATTTGATTCGAAATTATGAGTTCATCAATATTTTCCCAATCTCAATTTTGATCCATGTTTTCTCCACGATCAGTTTTAACCTCTGTTTCGATCCAAGTTTTCTTCACATTCCAAGTGAGTGTTTCCCTTCCTTTCAGTTTATTTGTGTTCTATCTGCATTGTTGAATATCCTTTGCAATTCAATCTGAGTATTGTGAGAATTTCTCAATGCTTAATTGATTGCCTATATAGTGTTTGATTAAATGTCAGATTTAAGTATGTCAGAAATTTGCAATGGATATGTTTTTTCTATGTTCTTGTTGTGCTATAAATTTTCATTGTTGAAGACTACAGTCTACACCTAGTTTGTAGTGATGAAAAATTGAACTAGAAATTGTTTTTAGAGAATGTAAAATGACAAAGTGAATACTAGAATTTGTTTTTGGAAAACCTGGTGTAGATGCGATCTGATTTCTTAGAAAACTTCTGACTTGTAGTGACAGCCTGAAAAATGTTTGCTAGAATTTTCAATAGAATGAGTTGGCATATTTCTCCACTCTTGAATGGATGAATGGTCCCTACCACTTTGTCCTCCAATAGCTGCCTTTGAATCTAGCAGGATTCTGGCTATTTTTCTTCTTCTGGGCAGCGCAGCACTATATATATATATATAAGCTCAGAATAAACTAAAGCAAAGTAATAGACACGACATTATGCATTACCTTCAGGTTTTGGAATTTGAGTGGTGTTTTCCTGTGTTTTCATTCATGGCCAATATTTTATTCATAAGTTAAAAATTTTATGGCCTATGAGGCTACGACACTACAACTACTTGATAGCATGTATGCTAGTTTAGTTTCATTGTTGTCATTGAATAGAGAAAAACTAAAGCCACAGCCCTTGTTGCCACAAAAAGTCGCAACTGTTATTTTGTGCCATGGTTTCCTTTTCTTTTCCTGTTTTATCAGTGGAAATTTTAAGCCTTAGATTTGACTTTTCATCTCACAAATCATTTTTCTTTGCATCATGCAGATGACAAAGTAACTGTTTTGGTTCAGAAAAGTGAGTGTGGTAGATTTCTCCAGAGGTTTATTCGGTTGGTTTGGAGACAAGGACCTAGCCATTTGGAGACTAAATAGTTGGTTTGTTGTTGCTTCCTCTCTCATGTAGCTTACTTGAGTAGCTCTTCTTATGAATTTTATCAACAACTAAAAGGTACAACATACTCTGATATTATGCTAGCTAGTATCTCTTCTATATATTAGACTTGGGTGTATGTGCAAGTGATCCGTGTGTGTATCTTATGTAGGCCGGCAACAAGGATTTTGTGCCATCAGGCAAAAGATGGAAGCCACATGCAAAAAGGATGTGTAGAATTGCTAGCGTGTTGGTCAATTAGCTTGTATATATTGTTAGTAGTACGCGCATGTATTGGTTAATTAGCTAATTATTTTTTAGTGTAGGTTAGCTACTTTTTGGTATATGGACAATATTAGAATTGGTTATGTGTACATGTTACTATGAATTGTAGAAAGTATATTAGTTAAATGCTTATATGGTTTTGATGTTTGGTTTACACTTACCAATATAGTATGTAAGCTTTGTATACTATATATAAATAAATGCATGGTTTGTTGAGTTTTGCTGAGCTCAGTGGGAAAATGTAGAAAAACAGTGAAAATAGTAATAAAAAAAGGGAATAGACAACGCTTTTTTAATGAAGCGTTGTACGACAAATATTATTGTCATTAAAACTTTTGTTAATCAAATCATACTCGCATTGAGTGACAAATAATCTTAAGATTTTGTGGGAATAGTAATTGTTGGGAAAAATCATCTAGAATTTTTAGTAGTAATAAGAAAAGCTGCTAATTAAATGAACTTAGAAGACAATTCTAAAATCATATTTAGTGGCCACTAAAATTGTTGCTAAAAGCCATGATAATTGCCGTTAAAACTTTTGACTTTTAGTGGCAATTATTTGAGCATTTACCAGCATTTCCTACAATTGTCGGGAAAGCTTTTAGCGATATTGGATACGCCGGCTAATTAATAATTGCCGATAAAAGTTTTGACGGTCATTATTATTGCCGCTAAAAACCATAATAATTGCCGTTAAAAGTGCGTTATGTTGTAGTGAGAGATTAAAACTGTAGCTCCTAAAAATAAAATTTCAACTCATCTGCTTCAGTTGATCCCATTCACTAACAACCATCTTTCTGTGCCATTATACAATTACTATTCCCTATAAAAACTTCAATTGAATGTATTGAGGAGCTTAAAGAAACGGATAACGAATTTAAGAAGAGTAATGCTCATTTGTAGGAACACTCATTAATTTCCTAACTTTGTAAGAAAGCTTGTGATTGGGCAAGTATATTTCCTCACTCTGTCCCACTCCCCTTACCTCAATTTCTGACGTGCGATATATATATATATATATATATATATATATGTGTGTGTGTGTGTGTGTGTGTTTTTGTTAGATAACCCCACTTAATACAGTTAGTTTTAGGATTGAATCTAGCAATAATTTTATATACACCGATTTGTTGTTTATTGTATCCAATTAATGAGGAAAACTGGAAAAAAAAAGATTATGCTGATAGTCGATTTTTGTATAATCGATTATTGTGTCAGAATCTGTTTTTGTAATCAGATGTAGTTGTCTTGTTTCTGTAGACAAATCGGTAGAGAATGTTGTGCAACAAAACAGTTATGTTATTTGTACAACTCTTTTGGACACCTAAAAGTGACATCTCACTCATAATTGCATATTATACATATACTCTATCTTAAAATATTATACATCTCCATCCCACCCAAACTCACATCAATCTACGGTGTCTATACACGGATGTCTAAATTCAGCTGTTCAAAAAACATAAGTGGCAACAAAAAGCCTCTTTAGTTTATTTCTAGTTTCCTATTTTTATTTTCTGATTCAAGAAATAATTACAATAGAATATTTATAAAACTATTACTCTGTTTTTATTCTTTTTCATATTTTCAAAGATTTATATAGGAAAC
Source organism: Echinosophora koreensis (assembly GCA_035048595.1). Taxonomy (NCBI): domain Eukaryota; kingdom Viridiplantae; phylum Streptophyta; class Magnoliopsida; order Fabales; family Fabaceae; genus Echinosophora; species Echinosophora koreensis. The sequence goes on from JAPCYP010000004.1 coordinate 8,922,659, forward strand.
AATAATGAAAACAATGCGACAGTTTTATAATTATTTTTGTTGTTATTTCTAAAAATAAGAAATAAAAACAGAAAATAAGAAACAAATTAAACAGACCCAAAGAATTTTGGTCAATATAGCAAGCCAGTTGGAAGTCGTGTCACCCAAAATAAACGTAACTTTTAACTTAATTAAGATAATGGTCAAACATTTTCTAATAATGTTGTCACTTATGATTGATTGACAATGTAAAAAATGTTTATAGTGATAATGCATACTAATAAAATCCATTTTTTTTTTTATAGGCAAATAGGCAATAGGCAAACATTAGTATGTTAGTATGTTAATTAATTGCCAAGGTTTGAACCTTGGACCTCCAACATCTTAAACCTTTAGCTCTTACCACTTGTGCTACCCCACCCCCCTAATAAATAAAATCCATTCTTTAAATTGGTTTCTGTAATTAAAGAATTGTTTTTCTCTTTGGCCTCTTCAGCAAACAATTCCTAGCCATGCCCCTGGTGCTCATTCTTAAATTTATCTTCCTTTTGATACTACTGCCATGCATAACGGGAATTTCCTTCTGTCAAACTAAAGATCATAATGAGTAGGTTTTTACCTTTTATGGTGTTTCTTTTATTTTATGAGCATACACTTGACCCTGGCTTATTGTGTAGATGCTGCAATGGTTCCTGCTACCTATACATTTGAAGCACAGTCTGTCATGTTAATTATCTATTTGAGAAATATAACAATTGCTAACGCAGTAAAGACATTAATTAGTACGTGTTTTGTTTCACGTTGAAAACCTCCATTATTGATTTTGCCCCTGTCCAACGTGGTCTTAATAAAGAATGAGGTGTTTGGTTAGTGTCAGGTAAAATTGATTTTTCCTTCCTAATCAATTCTGAGTAGAAACTACAAAAAGTAGTTTTTGAGTTGGGTTCAAAAAATGACACTAAGTTTTACATCAAACTTGCTTTCAAAATAAAAACATTCGAACATAAATCACTTTACTTCAAACTCACTCAATTCTAACAGAATCAATTTTACAAAATCAATTTTATTCAAAATCACTTTTATCAATTACTTATCCAAACACATGCTAAATGCATTACAGTTTACTTCTAGAAGTAACAGTCAATTGCAATCTTAATCTCTATGATCGACACGTACCCTTTAACTTTTTCTAAATCCATTTTCTGGAAAATCTAGAGACAACTGCATGTTTCAGTGGAAGAAGTCAACTTCTACTTGATCCTAATATATCCTTAAAGTTATATCACACGTACAAACATGGAAATTTATTCCAAAACAAAGATGGTCTCGAATAAGAAGTGGTGTGTTCACAGATAATGTGGGGCCATCAACCCATAAGCCATTTGCGGTTTGAAAGAGTTCTTTAGGGAATTTGCTTTGTCAGAATTGTCTAAATTAAGTGAAGTGTGGGATTCCAGTCATTGACCTCCTCAGCCTATAAATGCACTGAAATAATGCCCAATTACATGCAGTGAACTGACATACGAGAGCATATGAAAATGATAATCTTCATCTTGAGTGAATTTTATCCCTAAAAACAAGATTTTTAGTACTTCATACTTGAAAGAAGTGTTCACCATTTTTATTACTTGCATCCATCCGGTACATTACATCAGAAAACTTGCTCGAAATTGTTTGCTCCCAAGCACCTTGCATGAAGGGGTAGGGAGTAGATGTGAGCCAAGGATGACTTGCCGGCATCTGCTGTAAAGCGACATTCCATCTTTGGGGGTTGCTGGCAGTCAACCTTGGTTCTTGTTTGCTCCCTTTCTTCTCATATGAGACTCTAATGGAGCTTGTTCATTCCACCTAATATATGTTGAATTATTTACTAATGTTATATATATGCATGTTGTTTAACTAAGAACATTATCATTTAAGACAGAAGGAAATGTTTTTCTTTTTCTTCCCTGCCCTCATCGAGATTTCAGGAGGAATTTGTTAGAACTGTAATTAATACTACTTTGTCAGGATAGACCATTTTCTTGAATAACTCTATATATTGTTCATTTTTGCAGCAGTATTCTCCAACCAGTTAAGATTACACATGGAAGTAGTATACTACTAGTCATTTCTACTCGCGAGGGAACTTGTGCCCCACGTAATGACAATGCAATAGATCAACGCTGAATCTATTTAACATAAAACCCAAAAAAAAAAAAAATGATAACCTACCATACACTGCTCTGATGCATGTTGCGAGGACATCATATATATGTTGTAATCTAAAGGATCAAGAGCTCTTGAGGAAGAAAGAAGAACAGAACGTACAAGCTGAATGGGTGACAAAGTTATCTTATTATTTCATTCACTTAGGCTTAGCTTATATATATATATATATATAATACAACACAGTACATGATTTCCACGGGAGTAATGATATTTGAACACAAAAATAGTGTCAAACACCGTATAAAAGTACTTTTGCCCACTTATTGTTTTCCTTATCTTTCATCATGTATTTCATGGATGAGGATCTCCTATCCCATTTTAATATAAAACACCATGTCTCAACCAATGATATTTTGACATGTATTCTACCGTTTAAATATTAAATAAAATTTTAAGTTACATGAAAAGATTGGTTGGGACATAGTGTGGTACGCCAAAATGGGACAGTAGATCTTTATCCGTATTTCATGGATGAGGATCTCCTATCCCATTTTGGTATATATTTCATCATTTTCAATACACTCATAAGCTCTACGATGTCTATACAAGGTGTCCAAATTATGTGTCCAAATATCTTTATTATTCCACAAAATAAGGGTTACCATTAGTTTATACATGAAAAACTAGATTACACAAAATATCTCAACTAAGCTTTCGGGAGTAGGTTGGAAACAAACAAAATATAATTTGGATTGCAGCAAGGAGAAATCACAAGTCTAACAATATATTGGATGAAACAAATCCAAAGGTTTATGTGATATATATCAGGCCATGCAGTGCTACGGCTGGCTTGCATATGAACTACTAGTGAGGTTATTGACACATTCAATTGTTTGCCTACCCTAATTATTAATCAATTTTTATTTTGTTTTTTTATTTTATAAAATTGTGATTTATTAACGAGCATGGATATACAACAATAGTCTTATCCATAAACTAAGCTCATAGATGCATATATCATGTTACATACACACGTGTAGGATTTAGAAAATATTTGAAGGTAGATGTACCAGCACCTCAATCAAATTAATCTTAATTATTGACAACTTTTGGAGATTCCATTTGGTTTAGATTTTGGTGGAATTGATTTTGAAGGAATTGATTCTAAAGGAATTGATTTTGTAAAATCAAGGTTGAAAAAATTGATTTGCATTTGGTAATGATATTTCAAAAGTGAGTTTAGAAGAATGATTTGTGTTTGGATGATAAAGTAAAATCACTTTTGATGTGTAAATATAAAGAATTTTGTGGGTCCTCACCCATAATCAACTTTACTCAACGGAAAAGCTAGACATTCTTGTTTCTATCAAAATCAATTCTAACTCCACTGGAATCAATTATTTTGAACTAATTTTTGCATCCAAACACTTACTGTAGCAACTGAGGTTTGGGTGCCAAAAGCCCTTGGCGTTGGTAACCAAACGAGCACTTGATCATCTGCCTTCTCCCATCTGAACACTTGGCTGTTGAAACATTTTTGTTGCGCCTAAAGGTCGACATATTACCATTTGGTTCTTTCTTATTTGGAAATTATAAGAAATAATGGCATATGAGTAATGTTACCGTTCTATCAAAGAATAATAATGCTGAGATATTACTCGGCTTGCGGTGTATCAAGGTGTATGAAGAAGATGCCTCTGGCCGAAGGCAGTGCTAGATACATATATAGAGTGAGGGTAGTTGTTATATGGTATTGGTGAACAATTATAGGTGATTATGGATGTCATTGATGAGGTCAGTTACCAAATCCAAGGTCGATTACGGATTTCAATAGTCACGGTCTATTAGGCATTGATCAGCCTATTGGACATGCGGTCTATTAGATTTTGGGCCTATTGGAATTGAGTTAGGCCCAAAATCTAATACGGTCTAAGGACGGTATGGACCGAGATCCAACTAGAGTCATGTCGTAACAGTTACTGAATGGATTTGGTAAATAAGTCGGGCCCGACTATACATGTCAAGATGGAGGGAACTAGAGACCCAATACAAATTAACCATGTGATGAATAGGCCGAATGTAATTTATATATGCATCTAATTAATAACAGTCGGCGGCCTTAATACTTGGGCGATGATTTACTCCTCGAACGGTGGGGGTTACACTTGAGTTTATTATATATGAAGTATCTGGAGTCCATAAATCGTATGCTCATATCATCTGAAGTCCACAACCAATTGAAAGACCATAGATAAGTCAAGCAGAAAATAACCAATCGGTTTACCAACAAAAAAACCAGTCAAATTTTTTAAATTGATAAATAGAAAAATAACCAATCGATACTGTAAAATATAGTTATATATACAAAGATTATACCAAATTTTTATAATTAAATAATGCAACTAATCTCTAATACAATTTATAATTTGAATCTTTTTAAAAGGGCAAAATTTACATAATTGGTGAGAATAACATTGTAATAATAATTGTGTTAATGTAATAATTGAAATGAAAAAAGAAAGAAAGAAAAAAGGAATGAAAAGTACAACCACGACCCATAATGGAGATTAAAAGGGTGTCAAAGATGGACAGGCTCCAACTCATCCTAACCCAACCTTGTCCACGAGGGATTACACTTCATAGATTTAGTATCAAAAGGCCTACAAATTGATGGGGATAAATTCTTTTATGCGACTTTTAACATGTCAAGGGAGAAATGGATAATTTTTCTTTTTTGATTAACAAAAGTTTAATATCAGATGGCTGCTCGAACTCATGAGGAGGAGGTGATTACAAAAGTATTTTACAGATTATAATTTATTAACAAAGAATCCTATCATAACTCGAAACGTGGCCAACTTAACCGTAACCAACATAATTGTACCAACCGTTTTCCACTGGTGGCAGAGAATCAGAGATAGACAATCTATGAAGCATTCTTGGCAAGCAATCAACGCATTCAACACATTATATCTTTCTTTGGACCAAAAAATTTCCAAATTATTCGATAACAATGGCTTCTGTATGACATTCATTAGCTTGCAACTTTATTCAATTTCTGTTTTAACTTTTTTTTTTTGTATTAATTCATGTTTTACTTTTGCTGAAACTATTTATTGGCTGGGTTTTCCCATTCCAATATGTCATTCTTAATTGGTTAAACTACATTTTTAGTTCCTATCAGTGATACTCGTTTTTAACTTGATCATATATGTAAAAAAAATTCAATTCAATCTCTATATGTACAATTATTTTCAATTTAGTCCTCATTATTTATTGTTGTTATAATATCATTCGTTGGAGCTAAAGTAAAAGGAAAAAATTAAAAACGTCTATCACATATAATGACCAAAGTAAAAATGATTATCACATATAAGGACAAAAAAAGTTTATGTTTAGTCCCTATATTTCAACTCCAACAAATGATGTTATCATAACAATAAACAACAAAGTCCAAATCGAAAATAGTTATACATGTAACGAAGTCTAACAACTAAATCAAAATTTGTTTACACAGAAACCAAGTTAAGTATCATACATAGGGACCAAAAATATACTTTAACCCTCTTAATTAAAAAATCTAGCTTGGGAAAGGTGTCCCAGGGCTGATTTACTCCTCTTTTCCACAGCTCATTGAATTATATTACTTCCTTAACACCATATCAATTCACTTAAAAGTTAAAAGATATCATGGAATGTTCATGCCTAGTCATTTGAAGATAAATCCTATCCATTGCCATTTGCAAATTAATGAGAACAAAAATCTTTGAAAGTAGCAGGAGCACTCTTACCAGCACAGCTTGAGCCATGAGTCCCCTGAGCCTTTGACACGCCCATAGGCCATAACAAATAAAGTTTGCCCATTCCTTAGCACAAATCCTCACTCCACGCCCCCTTTTTGGGGTAAAAGATTCTATTCCCACAAAAAGGGAATTTATCGTTGATGCTAATTGATTGAAAGGAAGGCCATGAGCCCATACATATCTTGTATGTGCTAGCTAAAGTGGCCAACCCAAATGTTGTAGGAAGCTTTCAGAAGAAATCCAAATACCTCACAAATGGATGCTTTTATCATACAATGTGGCATTTCCAATAGTGAGTCAAAATGAGAATATTGAAGATTGCATGAGATGAGAGAATCACCAATTTACCACTAAGCCCTGCCTCTCTAGCTATAAAATGGCAGCAACCCATCACCTATGTCAAGATAGAGTATGGGAAGGGCAATAAATCCAAATGTGTATGTGAAGGGAAAACAACTATGAGGCAATTTATAAGTTTGTGGTCTAAGAGTCTTTCATGTAGAGGTTGAAAGTGGAATGAAGCCAAGGATGACTTGCCGGCATTAATTTGCTTCAAAGCTAGCTAGCTGGATTTTTCCGGCAAGTCATCCTGTGGCTATATTCGCCTTTCTTCCTCTCATGTGAGACTCTAATGACCTTCTCATATGAGCTAGGCACATACCAGTATAACACAGAGTTCTTGGACAGAAATGGCTTGAATTCCAGTGAGGCAAAATGAGCCAATTTGATTTAGACCCATTATTTTCTACCAAGATGATAGTCTTTTTTCTTTTTTTCACAGCTTAACTACTCATTTTACTATTGGAATTGTGCAGGATATGTGGAAAGAAATGAAACAAAATGGCCATATACAATGAGATATTGAATTGTTAAGGGTGTGCTTAATTATATTCTTATGGTGTTCCTACTGAGAATTTGGCAAAATGAATCCAACAATGATATATATCTCATCATTCATATGCAGTCTGCTGTGGCTGGAGAGGAAAATAAGGTGTATCTCTGCTCTGTTGCATCAATAGAAGATAACATAGATTTTGTTAGACTCATGACATGACGATTATGGACAACCTCCATAACATTTTTTATTGCATATTTGCATTATACCTGGAAGTTTAAGTTAAAATATTCTAGGCTAAATTACACTTTTAGTCTCCAGATTGTTTTTCAATGTTCAATTTGGTCCCCAAGTTTTTAAAATATTCATTTTGATCCATAACTTCCTAAAACTTATTCAATCGAGTCCTTCCGTCAAGTTGACTAACGAACATGGACGTTAACCCCAAAAAAATGGTCCCCAAATTGTTTTACAATGTTCAGTTTGGTCCCCAAGTTATTTTTCAATGTTCAATTTGATCCCCAATTCCGGCAGACCAGACGGGGTCAACGTTTATGTTCGTTAGTCAACATGACGGAAGGACTCGATTGAATAAGTTTTAGGAACTTAGGGGCCAAAATGAACATTTTAAAAACTTGGGGACCAAATTGAATATTTGAAAACAATTTAGGGACCAAGTGTAATTTAGCCAATGTTCTAATGCATTGCATTGGCATAATGAGTCTCCTGAGCTCCTGCAAGTTTTTCCTTGGTTTATTTTATTTTACTTTTTTCATAGAAAGATGTCATGTATCGGTACAAGTGTAGCAAATCAAAGCATTCAATACTTCAAGTAATGATCCTAGAGAACACATTTGATTTTTAGCTTCGGGTGAGGGTTTTTCTAGTGATTTTTTTCACACGACTTAAAAGTAAGAGTAATGCAGCTTATATAAAATTTAAAATACAAATGTTTTTGGTGTCATTAAATTTCTGTAAGTATTTATTTAGTTAAATCAATGTTTCTTTTTTAAGATTTACATACATTTCAACTCAGAAATGCACTACTAAGAAGGCAACATCAATACTTCAAACAAGATTAGAATTAGTTTCTGACATAGAATCAAAAACATATAACTCAACTGTTCGGTATATTTAATATATCCTTTATCAATTTACCATGTGTCCCTCTAGAATTTTTCCAAAAGTAAAATAGTCCCTCCCCTGATTCCTTTTCTACTTTTTATACTCATATCATCCATCTTTCATAAATAAATAAATAAAATATATAACCAAATAAAATAGTTCCTCCCCTAATTCCTTTGCTACATCTCTGAATGCATCAACTTCCAATCAGAGTCAAGTCTACCCCCAAAACCTGCACCATTGAAATCTAAGTTAAAACATACCGCAAGCTGCAAAGTCTCATTTGCGTTCACCACCTCTAAATCCTTCATTAACATTCCCATTGAGAAAGTCAAGCTTACTCAAATTGTCAGTCTCCATATTTTTCTAGATGGCCACACACTCACACTCTTTAGTCTCTCCGATGAATGAGCAAAATCAAAAGAGTTTCAATAAATTATATTCATAACAATTTTTAAGTTTATAAAACACTGATGTTGTTTAGTTAGAAAGACAAATGGGAGAAGCTGACAAAAAAAAAAAAAAGACAAATGGGAGAAGAACTATGAGAAATATGATTATGTGACATTTAATTATTTTTGTAGGATCTCTAATGTCTCATAATAACATTCTTCAATACAGTGAAGCGAACCAAATTGAATGATGTAGAGTAGTGTAGTTCTTATCAGAATAGTGGTTTGAGGTCGAATAGTTCAGGAGATTTATAAAGTTTCATTTTGTCGTGACAAGATTATGGTTGTTTACTGGTAGTTTTGGCACTTATCTTTTTCTTATTAGGACAACAGGGCGCTACTGACTACATATTGAATATGAACTTTGAACTCACCTCTTTTAATGGTCACAATCACATAGAAGATGTTGTTCAGGTACATTATCTAACACACCTCTCTTAGCATGAACTTGTCCTTTTTTTATTGTGTTTCTCATTGCCTGAATGTTTGCCATATATGCTTAGAAAGTGGAATATATATATCTAGTTATAATATATTAATTAAGCAGAACCCCAACACCTGCTCTTTACACCTCAGCACACCTCTCTTTAGTAGGAAAGAAAAGCAAGGAAAGAAATAGAAAGTCATAAATCAACAGAAAAAGAGGTCTTACAATCCTTGAATGAGGAAGTCTCATAGCATATGAATAAATGATACATCCCATATAAATCCAATAAAAAGGAAAATATCTAAAATCATTCGTCCATTCAGAAGTTTCATATGCCTTTATGAAGGAAAGCCAACTCCACTTATTCTCTTTATTTGGGGATTGAAGCAACGGAAAGAATGCCGTTGTTGTGGAAAGCAACTTGGAGAATCTGAACTTCAGAACACTGAAAGTGTAGTACCTACCAATTCATAGCATAATATGAAAGCAGAACATTGCAAAAGTGTGATTGTTTAATGAATGGATATGGATTCCAACAGAATAGCTCTTTTGGGTGAAAAACAATACTCTATAATTTGTTATAACCTAAAAAGAACATGTAACATTCAAAAAATTATAAAACATATACTAAAAGAAAAATGGAAGTCAAATCATAGAAATTATTTTCAAAATTAGATAAAGCTTGCATTTTGAATTGTAAACAGTAAACATTGCCAATGACATCATTTGCAGTTATTACTTGTTAGGAAGTAGAAGACACACCTATTTTCGAAGTCAAATTTTGACTTGGAGCACATGCGTTTTGATCCAATGGTTTTCTTGTATGTTCTTGCTAAATTCTTCTGGCATATCAATAATGTGGAAAACTTCAAGCTTGCCTAAGTGGTCAATACCATAGGGTACCATCTTGAGTGAGATGATATCCTCTAACATGAACTCTTTCAGTGATTGCAGGGCTCCTTCACTAATAAGGATGGAATTCAAAGGAAACAAACGTCTGAGTGATAGTTTCCTCAATTTCTTAAACCCCCCATCTTGGAAATGCAAACTTTTTCCATTATATGCAGAGTCAAGATATAAGAACAACAAATGTCGCATATCTTTAAGTGACTCCAATGGATCATTAGTTAGGTCGGAGGATATCAAGGTCAAATTAACTAGATTTTGGAGACTTGGAATCCATTGTGGCAACCGCACTAACTTCCCTCGCAGACGAAGTTTCTGAAGTACAGGTGACGGGGAAAAATCATGCAAATCAATGACTTCATCGGTGAAAAGTGTTGTGTCAATATATAGCTCCTCGAGGTCTTGCATCTCAATTATTGAAGAACAAAGAGCACTTCCGTATTCTGACTTAACATTAATCAAGCCCAACAACCTTAACTGTGTCAACTTTCCAAGCTCTCTAATCAACTCTTCTCCACGGTAATCTGTTTCTACTTGACGTAGCGTTTGTAGGGATTTCAACTCTCCAACACCTTCCATCATTTGTATCCCATCACCCAAAAAACCCCAACAGGTACGGTAAGCTAGAAGATGTCTGAGCCTTCTAAGCCTGTTAATCTCTCTTGGCATTTGGCGCACACGTGTCTGCCTTAGATCCAAGGTCTCTAGGAACTGGAGGTTACCAATGGAGTTTGGAAGACTCTCTATATTTGTTTTTCTAAAGCTTAAATACCTCAAGCGTAACAAACTCCCAAAGTCTTCAGGAACATGACTCAGTCGAGAAGGTTCAAAATCAAGTACCTTCAATAGCTTGTATTTTGTAGGGATTATTCTCACAAAGTCTTCAGGTAATTCTTTTTTTCTGGAAATATACAGCGACCAAGTATGTGAGCCTTCAGTATTAACCATCAAATTTTGGGAGTTGGTTGCTATTTTTAGGCGTCGAATCATCCCACGAAACACTGACTCGTCATCTTTAACAATGTGGCAAAAACTTAAATCCTCAATTTTATTAAGGATCATATTATGCAATAGGTGATGAACACGACATCTTGTAGGTTCACCATCAGTGCCATATGAAGATACTTGCACCAGACTTCTATAGATCAACTCTTTTAAATATTGGTTCGCAACTTTCTCCAAAGTTTTCTTCGGTTCATTTTTAACAAACCCCTCAGCTATCCACTGCTTAATTAGTGTTGTTGATTCAACTTCATAGTCCTCAGGATATATTCCAAAATACAGGAAGCATGGTTTGAGATAGTAAGGCAAATCATCATAACTGAGGCCAAATATATTGGTCATACCAGTTAAATTGGGATTCTTCTCAAGCTCTGGAACTAGAGTTTGACACAAGCTTTGCCATTCAGAGGATTTTTTCTCTTTAGTAGCTAAAAGAGCACCAAGGGCAATAATTGCTAGAGGTAACCCGTTACATTTGTCAACAATCGTAGAGGATATATCCTTGAGCTCTTCCGGACAACATCCATCAGGTTCATTTAGGAATGCCATCTTACAGAAGAGTTCCCAAGATTTTTCTTGACTCAGAGGTTCTAAGTTTTGAATATGAACCAAAGAAGTTTGCTTACAAAAGTCTGCAACCTCCGTCCACCTTGTTGTGATCAATATCCTACTTCCTTTTGTATTATCAAATACAGCAGCTTCAATCTCACTCCAAAAGTTTTTGTTCCATACATCATCAAACAAGACTATGTACCTCTTTTCTTTCAAGTAGCCACTCACTTTATTGATCAACGACTGTCGATCCATCCCAGAAATGGCCTCTGGCAGTGGCGGATCCAAGATCCTGCGCCAGTAGAGATCATCTATTTGCAAAAGAAATATAAAATCAGTTTGGTGAAATAAATAAAAAAAACATAATCATCACAAAAACCAATCAATTAATTTGGTGAAATAACAAATTAGGAGAATATCGAACAGTTAAAAAAATAAAGTTAATACATTTAATTTCATGTCTAACCAATCAATTTGGTGCAATAACACAGTTATCACAAAATCCCCAAATTTAGGCATATCAAATCCCTAACCAATCAATATTTGCAATTAACCACCATCAAGAAAAAATTTCATAAAATTGACTTCACAGACATGTTACACATGATCCTAAAAAAAAACCCACATATTATATATAATAGATAGTGGCATGGTTGTTCATAAAAAAAAAAAAAAAAAGTGGACAAACATTTCAAATTTGGGGGCAAAATAGGAAAAAAACACTAGGGTATATGAAAAAAAAATTTAAGAAGTTGAGTGGATGCACCTTCATACACCGGTGACAACTTGGATTCGCCAGTGCCCTCTAAAGGATCCTCCTTTCTTCCTTCCCAAAACTTTTTCAACATTTCCCTCAACACGCCTTCTATGGTGTAAACCTGAGACACTGAGATGCACGCATGGCAATCAAACTTCCCCTTCTCAATCACCTTGTCATAAACTGTCTTGGCAAGTGCGGTTTTCCCTTGTCCTGCCATTCCTACCACAGCGATCACCTTGCGTTTTGCTCCCGCCGTCTCTTCCAACCATCGAATCAGTTCAGCTCTAGGGGCTTCAAAGCCTACGACGTCAGTTTCCTTGACATGATGAGCCTTCATTCGAAGGCTATGCCATGGGACATTTTGGCTTACCGTAGAACTGCTCGATCCTTGTTGTTGAGAAGAAGAAGCACCAGATTGGATTGGATTGATTTCAAGAACAAGTGATTTAATGTCTAGCATCTCATACGATATTCGAAGACGAAGGATCATAGTTTTGATGAAGTCAGTTGTGGCACAGGGTAAAGATGCACATCCAGGATCACGAGGTTGTTGTTCCTCAATGATCATATAATCTTCAGCGAGATCTTCTAGGCGGAAAGTTGCTTCCATCAGCTGCTTCACCTTTGTTTTGATTCCGTCACGTGTGTAACTGTCTTGTTCAGCTGAAGAGGCCATTCTATCTGCACCATGGATGATGGCTAGAATCCTTCCTAGTTCTTCTGTAATCTCTGCAACTTCTTTTGGGACGCCCTTGATCACTTCCAATAATAGTGGAAGCAATTTCTCACCAGCGAAGGACACTGCCTTGTCACACATTTTAGTCTAGATTTGATTTGATTTCTGGTGTAAGGTTAGAGGAACATATTATGGTCTTCCTGATATATAACTCAAAGTCCACGCTGAGGACGAAGACTTTGAGGTTCCCTGAGTGAGTCATTCTTAAATATTTATTGAGCAAGTTGCAGATGAAGATATTACTCTCTTAAATATTGAGCATTTTGTCTTACCTCAGCAAGTGCACATGGTGGTGTGTCCGAACAAAGCAAGAATGGATTTGTGGCCAATAATTCAACAGAGAAATTATTGTATAATAAAGACATACCTAACAACTCATTCTTAGGCAAAATTAATCACATACTTACAACAGATAAATTAAAATAAAAAACAAACAGCCTGTAAAATCAGAAAAAGAGAAGGTCACCTCCTTCCCTCAACCTTGCACAGGTGTTGAACAATGTTCCACTCCTTTGCTCCATAATCATAATCGGCAGCAAGCCCAATCAGAATAATATCATCCTTGCCTTGCAGTACAGGGACTTTTCCATTCAGTTCTCTAATTTGAGTTCTGCGATAGCATTGGACTTGTTTGATGGCGAGAGGAGAGATAAAGAAAGACAAAATAGAATAAATTTTCATATCTAATTATTGATTGGTTTGTCAGTAATTTGATTAAAATTCTATTATGTGCGGAGAGCCGAGTCAGCTATCAACAGGATAGTCTATACAAAAAATAAACAAACAAAGAAATTAATAAGATGATTTAAATATTTAAAGTATCTATAATATAAAAATATACAAAATAAAAAAACTTAAAAAATTAAAAATTTGAAAATTATAATAAAAAAATTTTAATAAAATATGAAAACATTTAGAATAAAAACGAAAATTTTAAAATTCATATTAAAATTATAAAAAACAATTTAAAAATATAAAAAAACAATTTTAAAAATTTATATATAATTTGTTGCATGATTAATTTTGCCATTTTACATAATTTATATCCTATCATATTATTATTTGGATTTCTCAAACACATGACATGATAATATAATGTTATGTAATTTGTTATCATATGCACATCAAACACAGGATAGGATAAGAGCTTATCATGTCTATATCTTATCATATCCTTATCCAACTCTCTTATCCTATCTATCATTATCATATTCTGATCACCAAACAAGTCATTAGGGTATCTGTTTGCGAGTGTGATTTTGGAGGGAAAGGAAATGGGAGGCTTGGTTTTTTATTTCTAAACCGGTAAGATACCCATGCATTCACATGGGTCACATTGATTTTTATACATGTTTGTAAATGGTTTATGAAGTTGTGATATTTTGACGACTAAAGTTGTCCAACACCGTATATTGAAACCTTTAAAATAATATTTTATACTCTCTTTTCTTTTAATTCATTGGTCAAAATTTGTATATGTATATAGTGTCTTGTATTGTTGTCCAATTTGGTTGTCAAAATATCATTTCTCATGGTTTATGTATATGTGCTATAAGATAGTAATGAGCATTAAGCACCATATTGAATTATATAATAAAACAAAAAACTTGTGATTTAAATACAAAAAAAAAAATATATACACTAATAATAGATTAAAATATTATAAGCATTTGAAAAGTCTTAAGACAACAATCATTGTACATATTGCATGCTCATAAAAAAAAAATGTACATATATCATCTGGATACATAATATAAAATATTATAAGCATTTGAAAAGTCTTAAGACAACAATCATTGTACATATTGCATGCTCATAAAAAAAATTGTACATATATCATCTGGATACATAATATAACGTAGCTCTATCTTATTTTATTTTTTGGGAAACGTAGCTCTATCTTATTATCAGCATATATACATGTCTCATATTATTTTTCGACTATGCATTCCTTCTATACATAACAATCACCAAACATTGGCAATCTGTTTTCCAGTGGAAACGTCCAGAAAATATCAAAAGTAAGTCATTGTACATGATTAGACTATATATGTTACACATGAAAAAACTATATATATATATATATATATATATATATATATATATATATATATAGTGAAGTGAAAAAGGAAAAACTTATAGCTAGACTTATATTACAGATCATGTAAATTCAATTTTATTGTCCTCTAATCATCTAATCCTAATCCTTGCAGCATAGCTGGTCCAAATATCAGTGCTTACACCAGATCATGTGAGAGATGAAGTTAAAATGAATTGGAGAAAGAAAATGAAACAATCAATGATGATTGCTTGTCTCACTGAAAACAATATTGATTGTGGTGTTTTAAGCCTCGGGGAGAGAGAGACTTACATTTTAAAGCTTTTGGTGCATGCACTTCCTTGAAGACAACATTGGTGGTGGTGTTTATAGCCTCTCTCTCTCTTTATCATGTATCAAGATCTTCGGTCCTTGCTTGGTTTGAACCCTGGAAAATGCCACAAACTATTTTTTGACAGAGAGGCAATGGCACAAATGCTTAGTTCGAATCACACCCCCTACTAACATAACAAGTTAATAACTAACATTTACTTATGAAAAATAAATAAATAAAAATTCAATCTTTAGCCTTCAACCTATTGCCATCCTCTAACTTCACCTTCATCAAAGTATTCTTCAACAAATGCACATTCTCATGAGGAAGAGGTAATGGTTTACTCCGCAAAACCTTATTTTCGAAAGGAGATACTGGATTTTCATTACTTCCACTCTGAATCTTTCTTCCACCACCGTCTGAAGGGTCTCCTACTGGTGGTGCTTCCTTAGAATGAGGCGCAGAGAACACAAAACTAGCCTAGTCCTTAATTTATTTAGGCACCAATTTGAGATCTTTCAACACCAATCAAAATCAACTTTTAGCACTAGAAATACTTGTGTATAGATAACTAAATTAATCGGTAATACCCATTATCATTTTTTAATCTAAAACATTTATATAACATAATAATTGATACATTTGCTCAAACCATTTGATTGATTTAATTAATACTTTTATTTTTTTTTATATAACCTCATATAAACAAAAATGTTATTTGTACAGTTAGATATCTGATAACTTGGTTAACTAATCTTGATTAATGATGTCCGAGTGAATGGTTAGCAAATTAGTTAATGGTGTTGGAATCGTGGTTAACGATATATAATAAGTTTAATTGATGATGTCAAGATCTCATATGTACAAATAACTAAAAACCTCAACATCTTGGGCTTTTAGCCCCTTTTTATGCCAAAAAAAAAAAAAAAACTCAACAACACTATCAGTAAGCATATGTTGATAAGAAGGGAAAAAAAGGTAATGTGTAAATAATAATATTATGAATAGGTTGAATAAATATTTTTAAAAAATATTTCATTAATATGCAACGTTTTTGGTCAGACATTAATATATGCATATTAAATAAAGAGTTTAATTATTATACACTCACAGCATAATGCTTTTTTACACAGACATCCAATAAAAAATTATTGTATCAGTAAATTTTGTTGACTCTCATCCTAACTATCTTAAAAATCATTCATAACATAATTGATAACTGATTGATAATATAAAAAAAATTTACAATATATAGCGTATACTAATTAAACTCTTAAATAAAATAGAAAAATAAAACCATATTATATTTATAGGTGTTCGATGGGTTTGTTAACCCTTACACCCGCGCAAACGGACTCAACACAAACAAACAACGCATGGTTTGGGCCTTTCTTTGAATTGGGTTGGGATGCAAGAACTTTTTTAACCCATAAAAATTGGGTCCGGTTTCGTGTTGGAGCTATCCCGACCCCTTCAATTTTATTTTTTTAATTTTTAGGATGTACACTCACTTTTCTTGGTGCTTCTATTACTTCCATAATCTTTTTTTTTTTTTTTGACGGGATTCCATAATCTTATATTAGAGTAATGTTAAATAAATAAATTTATATCGGAAGAAGTTAAAATCAAACCTTTTTTTCTCCAATTTACACTCAGTCGACATCATCATACATACATGCATAAAGAAGAACATCTTTGATAGTATTGATGATAAAAGTAGGATTTAATTAGTATACATTAGCATAAAAAAATTCACATTGTTAATTAATCATAAATTAAAAATGTTTGATTTTTACCCTAATTAACTTTAAAAATCATATATAAATGATTTGTGATTGATTTATAATATAAAAAAATTTACATTAACAATGCATCGAAATTAAACTCATAGAAATATGATTTTACATGAAGACAACAGTTATAAACCAATTTTTCATCATTTTTTGTATTAATATATTGTCATTTAAAAAACATTTTACGCTTCTGTGTTGTCTTTGCTTCTACTATCTAAATTTGATGGGCCTGTCACTTGAACGAGTTGTAATGCATGCAAGGACGAAGCATGCGATGCGTGCACTACACGGAATTAGTACAACATTTATGTTGCATGTAAATAATGAAGAGAGAAGTATGTATTGATATTGATCTATGGTGGATCCTTTATCACATCACTAACCGTAACCGGTAGAGACTCATGTGTCATTAGCAGGATGTTAGTTATGCGCAACAGGTGTTTGGTAAAAGGTTAAAGAGTTTCTATCTTCTGCATTATTGTTAATATTTTTGGAGGTGTTTTATGCAAATGCAAATCTTGTATAAATTTTTTCGAAAAACAATACTTGCATTTGCTTTGACTTTGATTCACATAAGCACCATGGGGTTAAGTCAATTGGTTGGGCACAATTAATTATATAGAAATGGTGGGCTTCCATATATGTATAATGTGTGACACCCTTCTACCCCGCATGATATATAGCATTTAATAAAAAAAAACAATTAAATAAAAACATGCATTTTACTGAATAATTTAAAAACATTTGTCCATGGGTAGAAAAGTCTCACATGAACCAGTTCACAAACACGAAAAATATAAACCAAGTTTAAAACAAATAAACATAACGAATAAACAACTCAACCCCGATGTCACAACTCAGAGCTGGTATAACCGTTCCGGAAACATATCCTCGGAATACAACTAAAATAACTAACTGAACAAGAAAACGAGCCCTAACTATGAGTGGCGTCTCCTAAGAGTCACTCCTCTCCGGGCTGCTCGTCATCCTCTGCAAGGTGTCAATCAGGCCAACAACAAACAAACAAACAAACAAACATAGGGAGTAAGAATCATGTAAACAATAACGGCATGGAGATAGGAAAATAAGGTAAACAAACAGCATGACAACAACTAGCATACGACATCATAACATTATCACAACATCCATCATCATCATCATCATCAACAATATCAAGTATGTTATGCGGTGCAATGCAACACTACTCCACTACTCCAACTATGCATGTGGATCCAAACTAACTCAGGATGAACGACTTTGGAGTTACATATCCGTATTGGCCATAGAAGCACCAACACCGGCAGTTCATCAAACCTTGGGTGAACCTCATGAATAGCCAACGCATCAAACCGTAGATGCCTCATCACGGGGGGTCGCGGTCACCAAACCATCGGGTGACCTACCGTTGATGGCCAGATCACCGTACTCTCGGGCGATCTCCCCCATGTCGAACCTCCCCCATCAACAACTCCGATGCTAAATGCAGATGACACAACAACAAACAATCTCAACCACCTCCTTGCTCGGGCCTTGAAGCTCTCAAGACTTCAACATCATCATCAACATAACCTTAGACCCAAACCGCAGGGTCAAGGCTCCCTTGGCCAATAAGCACCAAGGTTCAACTCAACATGCTTGGGTCAATCAGCACCCAAGACTTCAACAACAACGCCTTAGACCCAAACAGTGGGGTCAAGGCCCCCTTGGCAATAAGCACCAAGGTACAATTTATCAACGTGCTGTAACCCAACGAATACCGACTTAATATCTTAACATATCACCATCTCATCTTATTAAACATTTTTAACTAAGTTGTCTAATCTTAATCTTTGATTAGCTATCTCAACTTATCATCATTCGGGAAATGGGGTTTGAAACCCCTTAAGTCCTTTAATTCTGTTCATGTCCAGGAGGGGTGAGCATGGTCGTGCTTAAACCGCAGCACGGTCGTGCTTAACACGTGAAGGGCGTGATGCCACTTAAGTGAAGCACGGTCGTGCTTCCTATTGGGCACGGTTGTGCTCAGTAGCATGGTCGTGCTCTTTGTCCTGCACTGTCGTGCTTATTGCGCGGTCATTTTCCAGAATTCAACTGGGAGCACGACCGTGCTGAGTTGTGGTCCCTATTCAGCACGGTTGTGCTCAATGCACGGCAGTACTGTTCTTGGCAGAAACTGGTACTGAATTCATAGCCAAAATCTCAGGTTCTTAATCCATTAATCCTAGGTCAGTTAACAACACGTTTTAAGGGTCAAAACTCATCATCACAACAGCCATAAGTCAATCATCCAATCAAAGCATACCAACAAGGATGATCATGGCATCAACTTTATAAACAAACCCAAATTAGTAATGATACATATACCCAAGACATATTATCACAACCAATCAAACCAACATGTAATCATACAATCACATATAACCAACCGGGGTCATGAGAACCCCTTTACCTTACACTACCCCCACGGCCTAATGAGTACAATACCCTTCTCCCCATACCTGGATTGAAAGTCGCTCTGGCAACTGCTCCAAATGGCAAACCGGTCCCGAATCCTCAAGCGGCTCACTCCGAAGCTAAGCCTTGGTTAACCAAAAATACCAGTTTCTCTAACAAAAACAAGAAAGAAACTGAAAAGTGGGAAATGACCATTACCTCTAAACCAACACAGACTCACAGGAGGCTCCCAATGACTTCCAAAACTCCAGAAATGGGTTGAGTTTAGTGGAAGTAGGGAAAGAGACAGCTCTGACCGAAACTGGTGACGACTGCTGACATAAAATAGGGTTAACTTGTCACCCTCGATTTCTGTGCCAACTATATAAAGGCTGCACCTGAGCACGGTCGTGCTCACCCCTTGAGCACGGTCGTGCTCAACTTAGCGTCACCGAGATGCGGTCAATACATTGAGCACGGGCGTGCTGGCTAATGAGCACGGGCGTGCTCATGTACCGGAAAGGGACTTTTAAGCCAAAATCCTACTTAGCCCTTAATCAACACTTCTAACTTAATAAAACCAGCTTTGTAAAAATACTTACGAAAAACAGGGTGTTACATAATGTGTTTTCATAATTATACCCAGGTTACTTGAAGGAACTACGTGAATCACCTAGTTCAGTGTAAGAGGCTAAGGTTAATCCATGTTCCTGGATGTATTATTGCTCGGATAATGAGGCTAATTGTAGAGATTCATGTTTTCACTGCAATTGTTGTAGTAAAGAGTCCTTACCTCTTGTTCAAGGGTTGTTTCTGACTTTTGCAAGATTTAATTAGTAGTGAAAGTCCAATATTTTTTACTTCTTCCCTGCTGATATTTTGAATGTCAATAATCAATATTAATATGCAAAAGGTTGTCTGAGGCCTTTGACATTGATGAAGCATATCCTGCCGTGATTGGTAAGATCATTAACTGCAGAGTAGACAAATAGTGGTAGCTGCAATTTCTTTAGCTTGTTAATTTTTCATCAACCTTAAGGGCAGGGTTATTTTCAACGGGAGTGTAGTTTATTAGAACTATTGATGAATATTAGTTAGTTAGGATGGTTACATGATGCTTAATTAATGTGTAGTATCTAAATAAATCATTGAAGCAAATATAAGAGTGAGTGAATCATAATTTAGTTATTAAAAATTCAATCTAGAGTGATTCTCTTTGACTTGAAAGTGGGAGATTCTGTCAATATATCTTCCAATAAAACTAATTGAACTGCAGATGACTTTGCAGGATGAGGCAATACTTTAGATTTTGGGTTACGTGCTTTTGTTGAGTCTCCTCTTTGTATAGCTGAGATTTTGAAGAATGATATTCTTGGGGTTTAAATAAGCTTTTAGTCCCTGGAAAGTTCACTAATTTTGGTTTTAGTCCTTGTAAAAAAAATTCTTAGGATTTCGTCCTTATATTTTCAAAAATTTTGTAAATAGTCCCTATTGTTACCCCTGAGTACTAGAAATCATACTAGATGAATAATTTTGTTAATTTTAACCCTATGGCCCTAATGCATGATTTTATTTCTACTTTCTAGCCAAATTTTGGAGCAAGTCGGACAAGAACGAGAAATTATCTCGATACCCCCTGAGTACTAGATATCATACAAAATGAAGGAATGTAGCAATTTTAACCTTATATCCCTAATATATGATTTTGTTTTTATTTTATGGCCAAATTTTACAGCAAGTCAGACAGTAAAATAAAACTACCTCGATACACATGAGTACTAGATAACAGAAAAAGATGACGGTAGGGACTATTTACAAAATTTGTAAGATTACAGGGACGAAAACCTAAGAAAAAATTTCACAAGGACCAAAACCAAATTTGATGAACTTTGTAGGGACCAAAAACTTATTTAAACCTATCCTGGGTGTATCATTTAGTAAGCCTATGCTGTAGTTTTCTGTTCATGTTTGGCCTTTATTGTCTCGTCATCTTTTTTTTAGTTTTTCAGCCTATCCTCCGCGTGCAGCCAAATGTTGGTTGCCTCGTCGTCTTCTGATTATGTGTTTGAATTAATTATTAAAAAATATTATTTTAACAACTAATTTATATATGTAATTGATTATGTTATACTCCCCCGACACTATTATAAGCAAAAATTGAATAAAACACACATATTAATTTGGTTAGTTAATCTCATTTAAAAGAATAATTGGGAATAAAAAAATAAGTTTGTTACCAAAATTACCCTTCCTCTTATTTATTAAGCTTGTGTTGTTGAGAATAAAAGGAGTAATTGGAAAACAAATTTTATATTAAATGAAGGGTATTTTGAAAATAACTTCATTAAATATGATGGAAGTAATTGAAATTTGCTTATATTTTGGATCAAATACTTATATTGTTGACCAGAGGAAGTAATTAACTATAATAAAATTAATTTTTGTTACCTAATAGAAACAAATAACTTGAAATAATTGAACAATAGAGACTTTTTTTAAAAGGAATAGCAAAAGGACGAAATTACTAAAAAAAGGTTGTGTAATTTACACAAATTTATAAGTGTACAACTGCAAGACAATTAGATAAGAGAATGAATTTAATTTTAATATGTTATTAATGTAAAGTTTTTTAAATTATTGATCAATCACAAATTAATTTACACATGACTTTTAAGTTAGTTATGATAACATTTAAATATTTCAAATATTTCCTGACACAAAAATTAAATATTTTTTAATGATGTAATAATTTATTATTTATTTTATAACGTAAGAAAGAACTTTACGCATATCAATTAAATCATAAGAGGATCCCACGCCCGCCACCAAGGACATCAATACATGCTAAATTGATTCATTGGTGAATTCAATCAGGCAGCAGGAATCCAATAACAGTATCACATCATCATCACCATACAGTTATGAATTGTTTTTTTTTTTTTTTTTCTATACTCATTTACATTGTTTTACAGAATAAAACAAAAAACATTGTATGCGGATTAATTAAAACAAAAATATGACTCGTAAAGACAAAAATGCAGCATGTGATCACATGCTAACAATCTTTCGGTTCCACCATACCCGCTGATGGGCAGAAATATTGTAAGCACCCATTGTCTGACTCTGACCCAAAATCCAAATGTTAATTGATGATGCTTAATCTTTAAGTGGTGTAATATATTGAAGAAAAAAAACAAAAACCTGAATAGTGTTACATATATTTATATATTTATATGTATTTAATGAGTAGGCATTGTCAGTATAATTTTTTTTTTTACACATTCAACCAATTAGAAATTGGCACATAAGTTAAAATATTTAACTCTTATACTAACTACCTTAAAAATCATTTATACAATGATTTTTGATTGATTGACCGTGTAAAAAACTTTACACTGACAGTGCATAGAAATTAAATATTTATATCATTTATTTATATCATTTAATTAAATTAATCTTACTTTATTTTGTCTCAATTACAATGTTTATTCTATCACATCAACATGTAATTGGTTTTTTTTTTTGTACAAAATCAACATGTAATTGGTGGGAGGCGTATAACTAGCGTTTTCAAAAATCTTTAAAGGTGTATGATCTAGTCATACCAAAAGTAATCTTATTGACAATTAAATGAGCCGAACATGGATGATTAAAAAAAAAAAAAATCTGCTGGTGGCAACACATGAGAAACGTATCAAATATCTAGAAGCCAGTTTGATAGTAGCTTCAGCGTGAATTCAGTTTGAGTATTATGATTATCTTAAAATTAACACATGATATTATTTGTGATTTATTGGTTATGTTAAAAAAATTACATATCCAAATTAAAATCATCAAAATATGATATTTAATAATGGATTAAGACCACTTAAGTCAGCTCAGTTGATTAAGTTGCGGGACATGTATTATGAATGCATGGATTGATACCTGTATAACATGTTTTTCATTCTCTTCTTCTGTCTCCCTTCTTCTCCCCTCCTTTGTGTAAGTCTCCCCTTGGACAAAAAACAAAAAAAAAAACAAAGGTATAAGATTTTTTTTTATCATGAATCAATCACTAACAGTTTGATATTTGAATTTTATAATAACTAACTATCTTTAAAATCACATGGGAATAATTTGCGACTGTTTGATGATATAAAAAACTTTACAATTATCAAAATTAAATACTTTAATAAATATTTTTTTCACATCAATATACATTACATTTATTCCATCTTGAAATATACTATACTTAAATACTTATCCATAATCATATCACAGCACATATCAGTGACAAAAACAACATTGCTCTATTGTTAATTGTGGTTGAAGCATTTCGGTATTACCGTTGGGAGAGAGAGTATAAAGCATCAACTGTTGGGGGCTGCTTTATATGACCGATAAGAATCTGCGTGTAAAGTCCCTACTCATATGTCATCATTATAGAGAGCTCACACGCCCGGTCAAAATTGCTGCACCTTGGCCTGCACCTTACCTTCCTTGTTATCTCTCTGTACTCTTTCCCTCTCTCTAATTCTTCAATCTTCACCTTCTTATTAAGGCTTCTCCCTCCCTTGCCTTGTGCACTGAGCATAGTCATAATTTGAAGGAAACCATCATAGGATCAAAGATGGGTTTCTTGTCAAAAGAAGAGAAATCCAAAAGGGTATTGAGAGGGTTGAAGACTGTGTTCTTCTTGATCACCATGGTTATATCACTTCTACTTTTCTCCGCCCCAGTTCTCCTTGTTATTGCTGATTCACTTGTTCCTTCTGCTTTGCTCTCTACTCTTTCCCTCCAAACTCTCTCTTCCCATTTCCACAACTACGATTTTCGGTACTCCCTCATTGATATACCCCTCTTGTCCATCATAAGATCATTCATCATCTTCTGTAAGTATAAATAATGATTCTATTTACTTAGTTTATGATTTCTTATTTTCATTTCCTATTTTTAAAAATAATTATAAAAATATTACATTATTTTTATCCAATTTTTTATTTTAAAAAATTTGTATACAAAACGATGATAGCAAGTATATATTAAAAATATGAAAATAATATGACGTTTAAGTAGATAAAAACAGGAAGTTGGAAAAAAGGATCAGGCTCTAAAGTTGCAATTATTTAGTGAATTTCAAAGACCCTTTTGAATTCTAAGCAATACTAAACTTCCTTGATATATTTTTCTTTGATGTAGGTGTTTATAGTTTGTGTGATGGACCTGGACTTTCACGAGGACCTTATTTGGGCATAACAACGATGTGCTCTGTTTTGTCGTTGATGTTTGTTTCGTTTAAAGCTGTTTACATATTCAGCTTGTCCGATGCTGATCGAAGTGGGTGTATTAGAGCCAGCGAAATAGCTCTGTTCGTGTGCTCCTGTGCGTTGGCTGTGGGGCATGTGATTGTGGCCTATAGAACAAGTTGCAGAGAAAGAAGAAAGCTTTTGGTCTACAAAATTGACATTGAAGCTGTAAGTAACGTTTCAATTTCCTTATTTTTTAAGTAGCTTTATTTTTTAATAGAATTTTTCATAAATTTTTTAATAGAGATTATTCGGTATGCATTGTTACTGTAAAGTTTTTTTATACTCTCAATCCATCAAAAATCATGATATGAGAGACTTCTATAGTACCTAGGATAAATTTTAAACATTTTCTACAATATGTTAATCACTAATTGGTTTATTATATAAAAAAATCTTTACACTTATAGTGTATGTCAATTATTTTAACATTCCTTGAGTATTTTCATTAAGTACTTTACACTGATTTTAACATTCATTAAGTATTTCCATTTCATTTTTCTTTTCCAAAAAGATTAAATTTTAAAATACTGCGTGTTTTGGTGAAGATGATACATTTGGAAAATGGGGTAGGTTTTGGAAATTAGTAGGTTTTATTATGAAAAATCAAAATAAATTTTCCTTTTCTTTATTATTTTGCTGACCTCGGTAGACTGGGAATTTTGGAGAGGCAATGGGGGCCCACATAAGCATCATTGAAGATAAAAAATACTTCATTAGGGTGGCCTTACTTATTGGCAATAGTATAATATAATAGTATGGTTGAATTTAGTTCTATTCTGGAAGGTCAATATTTTGATGACAATGTTTGCATTGCTTGTGGTTGTGGGGAACCACTAGTTCGTGGTGAATGCTTGAACGCAAAATTAAATTGGCCATTTTATTCAGCTTTGACACAGCCAGTCAAAATTGAGGTGGTTGGAAATTGGGTTAGGAATCTCCTCGTCAAATCGTCTAACCAACCCTTTTCCCATGAAATTTACTTTTCCAAATGGTCGAAAGTCTAAACTATAGTTTATAGTAATAATTTTGAAAAAAACCAATTTTTCTCTCTTTCTAGAAACATGCTGATTGAGTGATTGTGATAGAAATAAGACTTGGTCTCACCCTCGCATGTGAATCCTCATATTTATAATTTTTTGGTACCTAAATTCGCATTTAGCCTTGTGTTCAAAGAATCTTCATAAAATAGGATCTAGCCGCCCTTAATCGAAGACCAAAGCCGACCATGTATATAATTTACAAATACATAGTATCTACTTGATTTTGATCATGTGCCATAGGGAAAGATATCTTAACTTCTTTTGATGTTATTTTTTCTTGCCTTAAGATCATGACCTTCAATGTTGCTAATCCCATTTGCCATTTGGCACCGTCCAAGTTGGAGGCTGCCACTAATGTTAGGTTTCTCTCTCCTAGTCAGGAGATATTAACATTTTATTCCCACTTGCTTCACTTGCCATATTTACATGTTTATCCAAACAAAAGATATTGATCATGTTCTACTTTTGATATCTGTGCAGATTTCGGCTTGCAAAAATGGGTATCCGAGGTATCAGAAGATTCTTCAAGAAGAGAGAATCAAATGAACCCTGTGTAGCACTAACAAATTAGATAAAATACTACTATCAATCTAACATACAGATTTTCAGCTAACAGCTTCAGCTAATCATATTAAGTTCTTATGTGCGTCAAGGGATGCTAAGGTAATTATCCTTTAAAGATGAAACATGAACAGTTTTCGTTGTAGAATGAAATAGTGATGATTTATGAAATCAAATCCTAAATTGCCACTCATTTTCTGTTGCAGGTTTATCCGAAGGATGCCAGCAGTAACCCTGACACCTAATTAACCTCCACTTTACACCTACCAGGATGCCTAAAATTTGTTGAATGAGTATTTTTCATATTTTTCATTATGCATGTCCAGTAGAGCTTCATCTTTGGCTATTTATGTAACATTTACTTTATGTTCCCCATTTTTGTAGTTTCTTATCCCTTTGTTTCGTGCATATATCTTCTTGTATATAAAAACTTATAAAGTGAATGGATTGTAAGCAAGGGTCGAAGACCTATTGAAAAGTATGAATAAATTACTCCTTCCGTTTTAAAATATTAAAATAAAGTTGTTATCCTTTATGATTTAGTTTTGTCCTTTTCCTTTTCTAATGTATCAAAAAGTCATCAACATTTCCATTACAATTATTGACATTTTTAAATAATAAAGATATTTTTGGATTAATTTTCACATAAGTTGATTTTTTTGTTCGAATAATCTTTAGAGCCTACTAAGAGCTTGTTTGGGAAAGATAGATTATATCCCACTTTTTCAATTGTTTTACTCTAAAAAGTGATTTTGTGAATAATCTATTGTGTTTGGGTTTAAAGCTTAATTTTTTATAAAGCTTTTTTCACATAAATAAGCTGTTTTGAAACCATCTTATATCAAGGACTGTTTGATGTTTCAGTTTCTGATTATTTGGTAACTTACACCCACTTTCCCATCTTGCCTCATCCCCGACGACTTGTATTGTACCAGGCAAAGAGCCCTTGAGGCTTGACATGGTGCACAGTGAGCGAAAAGCAGAAGCACACCATGTTTTGCCGCAACTTTCTCTCTCTCTCTCTATGGAACATGGATGCATATTTCTAATAACGTATTAATTATTTATTTAATTAATATTAATTATTTATTTATATTATTTTTTGTTAAATTTTTTTTTGTTAAAAATTAAATAATTTAACAAGTTTCAATGGTTTTTTCAGGGAACAAGTTTCAATATTAAAAAAGCTTAAATATTATTCATGTTAATAAATAATTTCATACCTTTTTTCATAATTTAATATGTAAAAGTATTTTTTTGTGTCATCTAAACGAAATAGATTATCTTAAAATCGTTTTTCAGCAAAAAGACCCAAACAAGAATAGATTTTGATTATAATCGATTTTCACGATTATCAGTATAATCTTTTTTTTTTTTTTTTTTTTAAATATACTCTTAACAAATTTTCTTGTCGGCTTTGATGTGAAGGAGATTTTATCCCTTCTAAAGCATCTTCAAAGCATGTCCTTACGTCAGACTGATGGAGTCTATAATCCAATATTTTGATGCTGACGAAATCAAGCATGCGCTGTTCATAATAATAAAATTCCAACAATCATATTCTCATATTATTTTAATACCTACTTTATGTCATTGATCAAATCACTTATTTTGAAAAACAAGAATAAATGGTAAATGGTTATGATTTAAATGTAAAAATAATAATATCATAAAAAAGCAGCATCATAATTGATAAATAGTTCTCAATAAAGTACAAACACTGGTGAGACCTCATATATCATGCTCGGCCCCAAAAGTAGTGCATGTATGCACCATTTTTGTTGATTGTTGATGTATGATGTGTCCAAATGTTCAAGGCCATGCAAAAGGCAAAGCCATTGAAGCTATTGCTTTAGGCCCTACTTTGCCAACACTTATTATTTAGGCTTTCAAATATATTTTCTCTTATTTTATATATATAAAAAAATAAGTTGAACTTTTTTTGGGATAATTTTCTCATCAAAAGAGGATTATTTAATTAAAAACTAACAAAACTGATATTGTTAAATTACACTAATTTGTATTGTGATTTTTTTTTGGAAATTTTAAAAGTAAAGCATGAAATATTTTATAATTTTTGTAAGTCTCAAATTTATAAATTTTACTAGTTTGACCAATGATCCATTGACCCGGTGTCCTGATCGAGTCAATAATAGATCCAAGTTTTATAATATTGTATTGATAAATAATTTTTCAGCTCAAAAGACTAGAAGATTAATATAAAAATTATAATTTATATTATATTAAGTCTCTTTAAAAGTTTTTCCATAAGCCCTAAAGTTGTTCTACACAGCCTTGCAAATATTTATAAGGTCTTGCCAAAGGATATTGTTAAAGGATTTTAACTATAGTAATTATTCAGTGAAAATTTAAGTATATCATTTCCCAATGAAATGATTACACCAATTCCCACAAAAACCTACTTGTTTAGAATCCTTAAACAATGTTCATATGACACCCGTTAGCATTTGTCATCTATACTAATATATAAAGAGAATACTTGAATTTTGGTTTCAACATTTCAAAATACCAAAACTACCCCTAACAACTTCCATCAAATAATTTAGAAAAACAGGAATAAAACTGAATCCAAATTTTTAAATTTTAAAAAAAAGGAAACAGTTTTAAATTTTAATCAGTTTTCATTTTTAAAAAATTTTAAAATTTAAAATAAAAAACTGACGTGCTATTGACAAAGAAGAAAAAAAGGGCACCCACAAATCCATAATGGATGCACTTCCTTGCAACCCATCTCTCTCTGTCTCTCTCTCTCTCTCTCTCTCTCTGTGGGTGCTGTCTACGGTGAAGTCTTAAACAAGTGGTTCATCATGTACCATTAACTTTTTAAGAAAAAAATAATTTCTTATGCCAATCTTACCCCTACCCCTCATCACACCCCTCTACGCCTCTTCCCCTTCCTCTCCTCCTCTGTCCACCATGATCGGTTTTGCTTATGGATCCAGCCTCAGTCTCCCCATTTCTCTTAGCCTCTC
The DNA here is from genome assembly GCA_035048595.1 of Echinosophora koreensis. Classification (NCBI taxonomy): domain Eukaryota; kingdom Viridiplantae; phylum Streptophyta; class Magnoliopsida; order Fabales; family Fabaceae; genus Echinosophora; species Echinosophora koreensis. The sequence goes on from JAPCYP010000004.1 coordinate 8,951,870, forward strand.
GGTGTCTCCATCACCACCGCAAGGATAAACGCAAAATGCTATTATTTTTGCCAAAATCACGAACCCGGAAACCGGGAGGGAATGAATCCCTCCACCGCACTGCCCCCGCCGCAAGGTCCTCTCCTCCCCTCGCCACCTCACCAAATCCCTCAAAAAATTCAATCTTTTTGGTCTGACCCTCAAAAACCCAGACCCACTTTCCAGGTTTCTTCGCCCTAGTCACTGTTGCAGTCCGGCTAAATGAGTTTATTCACAAATCTGGTTCACAACTTTAGCAACGGTTCCGGTGCCGGGAACTGACCGTAGTGAACTTAGATCTCGCGGTGGTGACCCTTACCCTTTGTTTAGTTGAAGGAAGCTTTGAAGGCTTTGTGTGCTCTGAATTCGTAGTCTTGTGCCATGTTCTGGAAGATTGGCTACAACAAGTTTTGTAACACCCCGATTTTCGACTTTCTAATATCGGTAATAATTATATAAATGATTATATTTTTATCCGAGATTTAGAAAATGACTTTGGATAAACTAAAGTCATTTCCCTGTCATACTTATTTTCATAAGGTTATAGGGAAATTTTGGGGATGAAAATTCAGAAGGAAACCGGTCTGTGTTTTCTGTATTTTCACTGATAGTAAGATTTTACTTATCAGGAATCATAATTTCGACTCGTGAACGAAACTATTAGGTTTTATATTTTGCCCCAAACGATTTTCTGTATTTCGGAAAATCATTTCAAAAAGAAATTCTCTTATAAACGTCATCTGACATCAAAACTGAATTTTCAAAAAAGAGAGTCGCTTAAGGTTCAAACTTATTTAAAATATGCACTGCTGTTTTCAAAACACTTGCTGTCGATATTTTTCCAAGTTGCCGTCGAAAAGCTCCTTAAAATCATTTAAGCCAAAACTTAGCTCCTTCCACTTAAATAATTTTCTAAAATCACAGTTAAGCTATTTTCGAAGATTAATTTCATGAAATAACTTTTTCTAATATTACGGAATATCTTACGTAAAAATCAGCAGTACTAAAATATTTTCACGGTTACGCCCTCTCTGTGACTCATAGTTCACTTTTCCAATAATAAATTATTAAAATAATAATATTTTTCAAAACTATTCTATTCCAACATTTCCCATAAAACATTGAATATATTTTATAAAGCTTCTTAAATCTTTTATCTGATTAACGGATTGGGCACTGACCACTGTCAGGTTTCTCAAACAACAATCAACAACATAACAATATACTCCTAGACAGATTATACATCACAATGACATAACAATTAACTGCAGATAAATAACTTAAAAGCAGATAACCAATCACAGAATAAACAGAACAACTGAAAACAAATTAACTGAAAAGCACACAATCACAGAATCAATATACAGACCACACACTAATCACAAATAGTTATTGGGAAAAATCCTTCAGGTAAGCTCCCGTTACCTCTTGAAGATTCGGCCTCCGTTGAAACTTGACACTGCTTCGAGAAACGGCGACACACGTACGTAGCTCAAAGTGCTAACCTTCATCAAACCATAAGGTAATCATCAAAATCAAACAAAACAATCCCTAAGTTCCTCTAATAGGTCACGGCCTCAACATGGTTGGATGGCTAAAAATTCTCAATATTGCTTAAGTCATGGATTAATGATCCTAATGCACTTAAGATAATGGATTAAGGATGATACAACAAAGTTTGGATCAAAATCATCTTAACCACAAAGTTAAGATTTTTGGCCTCAACAACATAAATAGTTTAGGCTAAGGTTTGATCTTCTAATCACTTGAATGAACAACTAAATGGATTAAAGATCATGAATCAAGCATCATTTAAACAAAGTTGAAGAAAAATCTTACCTTACCTATATATACATAGGTTCGGCCAAGCATAGATGAAAAAGGGAAGAAATTTTTGTTGATCACATGTTCTAGGATAATCAAAGTATACATGATTCAAAGATCATAGAAAGTGGTTTCAACATCATAGGATTTTTCTAGAATTTGTTATGGATTTTCAAAGTTTCTAGATCTAGAAATGGAAAAATATGATTCATGGCATAAACATGAGAAATACATGAAGATGAAAGCTTATATGATCAAGGAGTTGAGCTTTTACCTCTTGAAGATTGAAGACATGAAGAAAATGATCAACCAACACTTATATAAAATCTGGACAGTTTGAGGGTGTGTTGGTTTTGTGAGTATATCTCATGATATACTCATCCAAAAATTACAAACTTTGGCTTATTAGAAATATAAGAAGAAAAGGAACAACTTTTATGTTTAAGGTTTCATTTGGTTCGGATCACAACAGGGGTAAAAATAGGCTTCTTTCTGCTGTCTCGCATGGATCTGAGGATTCTGGGCAGTTTCTGTATTTTGGTCATAACTCTCAATATACTCATCCGTTTTTGATGATATTTAGCTCTTTGGAAAGAAGAGAGAAAGAGGAACAACTTTAATGTTGAGAGTTTGCCGAGTTTCAGAAAGTAAGATGGTCATAATATCGGTGCAAGTTCGGTAAGTTTAGGACATCCATGGGTGTTCATAATGTCTAAGTGAAAAAAATGACAACTTGATGATGATAAATAGTAAGGAGGTCCTTGAACATGTGGGTGAGGATTGTTGAAGGTGTGGCTGATTTTAGGCCACAAGAATTAACCGTGGTTCCTTAACCATGGTTAAAATTTAACTCGACGTCGAGTTAGGTTAACTTAGGGGCTTTTCGATCATTTCACTTGAAAATTCCCGATCAATAAAATTTGAGGCAGGACTCCTTGTCCTCTCTGCTACATCAACCTCTCCTAATATCTCTGCTCCAAAATCGACTCCGTTGTCTCTCGACTTATCCCTGGACTTAGGTTTTACGCATTTTCTTTAAAGATTACGCCCGAATAAAATAGTATTATTTCATCGCTAACGAATTTTTCAGAAATATGGAAAATCGTTCAGGGCGAAATATAAAACCTAATAGTTTCATTCACGAGTCGAAATTATGATTCCTGATTAGTAAAATCTTACTATCAGTGAAAATATAGAAAACACAGACCGGTTTCCGTATGAATTTTCATCTCAAAATTTCCCCATAACCTTATGAAAATAAGTATGACAGGGAAATGACTTTAGTTTATCCAAAGTCATTTTCTAAATCTCGGATAAAAATATTATCATTTATATAATTATTACCGATATTAGAAAGTCGAAAATCGGGGTGTTACATTACTACCCCTCTAAAAAAATTTTCGTCCTCGAAATTTCGTGACTCGAAAAACAACAGGATATCCTATTCCCAACATTTTACTCCCAAGAAAAGACACAGAATAAGTTTATCCCACTGAAAAGAACACAAGAATATCTCATGGATAAAGATCCTTTGATAGGTTCAGGGAAGTAAAAATGTATGATCGGTACACGTTGACAAACATGAATCTAAAAAAAAGTTTCTTCTTTCACAAGAGTCTTCTTGCCAACAAGAATTCAGACTGAATCACTTTCTACCAAAAGTAAAAATGACTAGAGCAAGTCTCATTGAGAAACTTTGAAGTTTAAAACAATGATATCATGAAAATCAAAGAAACGGATAATTTCAACATATCCACACACAATCCATCGAAACAAGTATGAATTGGACACAAGTTTGAAAATTATAGCTAAGAGATTACCGTCGTAGTTTGGAGTCTCAGCTCTTACCATACTAGAAACTCTCCCTACAGTCTTCGGTTTAACAGCATTGGTGTTATTGGTGTATTAACACACATTACTTCTAAGAAGTAATTCAAACAAAACTTAACTCAGAGAAAACACAACTTCAATACAACAGACCAAATTCCCCAAAGATCCCGAAAGACTAGACCAGCTCTGACTTACGAATATTGAAGTGTTCATGCATAGTTTCCAACTGGTGACGTTTGGGGTGTGAAACCCATTGATAAACTATCTGCTTCATCATGAATGTTTATGCTTTTATGAAAATGTACATGTGTATGTTTTCTGTTATGTCTCACATGTAGCTATTGTGTTAAATCCATATATTGGCGTCTCACCTTTACAAACATATCAGGTTTTCTTCGGGTATTTGCTGTTGTACCTTAGGGTACTAGTACTGATGATGCGGAGGAGCTCCCTAAGTCACTCGGAGACTTAGATCTAGATGCGCTAAGAGTTGTTGGGTTTTGGGAATGACCACGGGGTCTTTCCAGTAGATGTCTTGTAAGACGACCAGCTTAGGACTTTGTTTGGGTTGTGTCTTTTTGGGAAAGTTGTTATAAATAGTTTGAAACACCTTGTAAGGTGTATAAAAAATAATTTTAGAAAAGATTATTTCTTTGTGCGAGTAGATGTACGATATGATTTTACTGTTTAAAGTATGTTTCCCAGTCTTCCAGAGTTTTCTCACAAAAGAAAATTTTTACACCTGAATTTTCTGACCTAAATTAAATTAATTTTCCTAAAGCAACCAGCGAATTAAACTTTTTATTTTCCGCAAACGGGTAACCATGTGATGACCCAAGGAGGGTGTCACAAGTTCACCATGTGAATTTCTCTCATGTTCTGGGTTAAAAATTACCAAAGAGTAAGACGATGGATCCGTGACGAAATTCCTATACATTTGGCACAATCAAATAATAGATTAATTTGTCCAGAATAAAAATATATATGCTTGCACATATATATCCGTGACCATATCTTAATTGTGTTAGTTTTTAATCATGGAGGTCGAGAGCTCTCACAGCTTTGTGTTTTCGTCCAAGGCAAGGGACAAGCCACCTGATGGTGGAGGGGGTGATCTGCACTCTACCAGACAACCAAGAGTGTCCTTTAGAGACATGGTCATAGGGCAGAGGGAGGCTCTAGCACCTAGGAAAAAAGTGGATTTGTTCAAAGAAAAGCTGGCCAAGATTGAGTATGAGGATGGAAACCCTCTCAAACCGATGGTGCACCTTGCTCCTTCGGTTTTGGAAGGGTTGAATGTACCATGGCAGGATGCTATTATCGTGAGTTTATTGGGCAAGGGTATTGGCTTCAATACTTTAAGGGAGAGACTGCAAAAGGTGTGGAAACTAGTGGCTGGGTTTGAATTGCTGGATATTGGCAATGGTTATTTTATGGTCAAGTTTGAAGAAAAAGTTGATAGAACTAAGGTAATGGACGGAGGTCCATGGATGATCTTTGATCATTATTTAACAATGCAATGTTGGTCCCCGGAGTTTGTCTCCCCGTTGGCAAAGATTGATAGAACTATGGTGTGGATTCGTTTCCCAGGATTAAACTTACATTACTATGATGAGAGTATATTGCTGACCCTTGCAACTGCCGTGGGTAAACCAATCAAGGTTGATAGTAACACTCTTGATGTTCGACGTGGTAGGTTTGCTCGTGTTTGTGTTGAAGTGGATCTAAACAAACCAGTTGTTGGCAAAGTCTGGTTCCAAGGATATTGGTACAAGGTTGAATACGAAGGCCTTCATAGGATTTGCGCTTCATGCGGTTGCTATGGACATCTTGCGAGAGAGTGCAAGAAAGAAATTACACCAATTGTCCAGAAACCTCAGCCTTCAACAGAGGCAGTGGTGCAATCTACTCCTCTCCAGGCGGCGGCGGAGAAACAGCCAGGAGTGGATGCCCTGGGAAGTTCAGATGATCCGAAAGTCTTGGAGAATCAAATCCCGGAGAATGCTCCTGATTCGTTGCTTCCTAAAATTGAGGAGCCGTTGCATGGTGACTGGATTATTGCTAAGAAGGATCATAGGAAATCCCGGGGAGTTATTGCTAATAATAAGGGAGTTAATTCTGATAAAAAGGGCGGTGATTCAAAAAACAAAAACAAGGATAAGACTGCCAAATCCTTTGCACAAAAGGATTCGAATAAATCCAATGCAAATATTGTTCCTGCGAAGAATTTTACGAAGGGCCCAGTAGCACTTCATAAGCCACGTAAGCCTGTTTATGCCAATGAGAAACACAAGAGACAAAGGAATGATTACGTTCCTAAGGAGTTGCTTGCTTCCCAAGCTAATGAAAACCAACCTATTGTTTCCAATAATTTGGCAGTCGTATCCCATAGCAATCAGAAGCAAGCTAACGAGAAGGATCCCAAGATGAACAATACTGTGTATAACTTGGGATTTGGAGCTAAGTCCACTGTCAAGCTGAAAGCCTTGTCTAACAACAGATTCCTAATGCTCCATGATGAGGAACCTGAGACTAGCAACAATATTGAGGTAGGAGGCATCAGCAATAATATGATGATTGTTCAAGGTTCTCAAGGGGCCAATTTTGATTATGTTCCAGAAACTCCAATGACTGATTCGATGGCAACCTAGTCCTTTGCATTGGGTCATGCTGCCTTTATTTGTTGTTTTTTTATGGATTTATTCAAAAACCTCAAAATTTTATCTTGGAATATTTGTGGGGCCTCTAGTATTACTGCTAGGCGTCATGTCCGTGAGCTGGTTAGGATTCATCACCCTTCCCTCTTCTGTGTTTTTGAGACTCATGTCACCTTTGCTAAAGTTGAGAGATTCTGGAATTCCTTGAATTATAAGCCTTTGTTTATTCAAGAAGCTAGTGGTCATTCCGGGGGTATTTGGATTTTGTCAAGCATTGATGATGTTAATTTTTCTTTAATTGATTCTGTGAGTCAAGCCATCACATTCACTATCAACAAGAGAGATTCTACTTGGTGCTGTACTGCTGTTTATGCCTCTCCAATCCCTTCAATTCGCTGTAATTTTTGGGAGTATCTTAAAAATATTAGACATCATGTTTGTGGTCCTTGGCTCTTGCTTGGAGATTTTAATGAAATTCTCCTTTCATCTGAAGTCTCGGGTGGGAATTTTAGTCCTTCTCGAGCCAATTTGTTTGCTGAAGTTATGATGGAGTGTAACCTGTTGGATGTCCACACAATTGGAGGACTCTTCACTTGGAGGAGAAATGTCCAGCTTGGTGGTCATGTTAGGAAGAAATTGGACAGGTGTGTGGCAGATGTAGATTGGCATCTCTTGTTCCCTCATGCTTTGGTTGATGTTCTCCCTCAACGTAACTCTGATCACAACCCAATCCTGTTGAATTGTGATAAATTCAGAAGCAATAAAGCCAAAATATTCCATTTCCAAGCTGCTTGGATGACTCACCCAAAATATGAGCCATTAGTGCAGAATACTTGGAATCAGTTTCATGGTTCTACTCTTCTGAAACTTGATAAGGTACGAGAGCAGTCACTCATCTTTAATAAGGAAATCTTTGGTAACATCTTTAAGAGGAAAAGGCATATTGAGGGAAGGATTAAGGGTGTCCATCGCCAATTGGATCTCTTTTTATCTTCTGATATGATCCGTCTCGAAAGAGATCTTCAAACTCAGTATAATGAGATTCTAGCTCAGGAAGAACTCCTCTGGTTCCAAAAATCCAGGGAGAAGTGGGTGGAGTTTGGCAATAAGAATACTAAATTCTTCCATACACAAACTATTATTAGGAGGAGAAGGAATAAAGTCACTGGCCTTTCTGTCAATGACATTTGGTGCACTGATGAAGAAACTCTAAAGGTTGAGGCCTTATCTTTTTTCAAGAAGTTGTTTCAAGCTAGTGATCATTGCAACCCAGGAAGCCTTTGCCTTCAAGGTATTCCTCAAATTAATCAAGACCTTTATGATTGCCTTCTCAAATCTGTTTCTGTTAAAGAAGTCAAAGAAGCTATGTTTATTATGTCCCCATATAAGGCTCCTGGAGCTGATGGTTTTCAAGCTACTTTCTACAGGAATTATTGGCATATTGTTGGCCTAGATGTTTGGAACTTAGTTTCCAAAGCTTTCTCTACTGGCTCTATTGATCCAAGGCTCTCTGAGACTCTGATTGTCCCAATTCCCAAAATTGATAATCCTACAAGTTTTAGGGACTTCAGGCCAATAAGTTTATGCAGTGTCTTACTTAAACTGATTACTAAAGTTCTTGTTAGGAGGATCAGACCTTTTCTTGATGATCTCATTGGCCCTCTTCAAAGTAGTTTTATCCCAAACAGAGGCACTTCAGATAATGCTTTGATAGCCCAGGAGCTGGTTCACAATATGCATAAGAAGAAAGGGAAAACTGGTTACTTAATGTACAAGATAGACTTTGAGAAAGCTTATGATCGTGTTAGTTGGGATTTTCTTAAGCTCACTCTGTCTGAATTTGGCTTTCCAGCTAAGACTATTGACTTGATTATGAGTTGTGTCACATCCTCCTCTCTTTCTCTTAAGTGGAATAATGAGAAGTTGGAGAGCTTTACTCCAACTAGAGGCTTAAGGCAAGGAGACCCCATGAGTCCCTATCTATTTGTTCTTTGTATGGAGAAACTTGCCATTCTTATCCAAGAGAAGATTGCTTCTAATGATTGGCTGCCAGTGAAGATTTCCAGCAATAGCCCTGCCATCTCCCACCTATTCTTTGCTGATGATTGCCTCTTATTCACCAGAGCCAAAGCTTCTCAAGCCAGAGTTGTGCAAGATGTCCTAAATACCTTTTGTATGGCCTCAGGAATGAAGGTGAACATCCAGAAATCCAGGTTTCTTCCTTCTAAAAATATTCCTAGATCTAAAGTTGCCAAGTTTGAGAGTATTCTGGCTTTTCATCACACCTACAATATAGGCAGATATCTTGGTTTTCCCTTGTTGTCTGGTAGAGTGACCAAAGCTGATTTTGCCTATATCATTGACAGAATCAATAGCAGGCTTGCTGGATGGAAGGGGAGGTTATTGAGCAGGGCTGGTCGAGTTACTTTAGCCAAATCAGTGCTTACTTCTTTGCCAGTTTATACTATGCAGAACCTTTGGCTCCCTGAAGGCATTTGTGATCAAATTGATTCCTTAGTCAGAAATTTCATCTGGGGTGGGAAGGCCAATCATTGGGTGAATTGGAATAAAATTACTCAGTCTTCTAGTAGGGGAGGGTTAGGCATTCGGAGAACAAGGCTATCAAATATCTCTCTTCTTGGGAAACATTCTTGGCAATTTCTGCATCATCCTAACAAGCTTTGTAACAAGTTACTCACTGCTAAATACCTGCAGACTTCGAGTATTTTGCAGGGTGTTCCCAACAAAGGAGCCTCTTACTCCTGGAGATCTATTTTGAAGGCAACTGAATTTTTGAAACATGGCTTTATGACTAGAATTGGCAAGGGGGATGTTTCCATCTGGTATGACTCTTGGCTAGAGACAGGTCAAATCTGCAACAAAATTCCTTTTGTTGACATACAAGACATTCATCTTAAAATCAAAGATGTGTACTTTGATGGGCAGTGGCACTTTGAACAATTTGTAACCCATATCCCTGAGGCTATCAAATTGGAGATGCAAAGCATATATGTTAATGATTCCTCTGAGGACTTGTTGACTTGGTCTGCTTCCAACACAGGAGAGTACTCGGCTAGGAGTGCTTATCATTGGCTGGTTCAACAGGATTCTACTCTTTTGCCCTCTTTTAGCAGTTGGAGCTGGGTCTGGAAACTCAAGTTGCCAGAAAACTTGAAGCATTTCATCTGGCTTATTATGCATAACAGGTTGCCAACAAATTCTGTCAGATACTCTAACCATGCCTCAGCTGATCCTTCTTGCCAAGGCTGTGGACTTAGCTCTGAAACCATTTTGCATACTCTTAGGGATTGTCATAGAATCAGAGGTATCTGGTCTCTCCTTGGTTTTTCACAAGCTACTGATTTCAATATTGATGATTGCTTAGTTTGGTTTAAATCTCAATCTCTTAAGGAGAATAGAATTATGTTTGCTATCACTTGCTGGTTTATTTGGAGAGCTAGAAACGAGGAAATCTTTTCAGACAAGAGGTGGGAGTTGTGGTCGATCATCAGTCATACCAGATCCCTTCTTAACTACACCATCAAGGTGTTGGGCCAGGATAAGATGAGTAGGGACCCTAGACAAGTATCTTGGAGCCCTCCTCATGGTAACTGTGTGAAGCTCAATACTGATGGGAGCTCCTTTGGTAATCCTGGCATGTCTGGCTATGGGGGACTTATCCGTAACCATTGTGGAGAGTGGCTGTTTGGTTTTTCGCCCTCCTGTGGGATCACTAATAATTTGAGAGCAGAGCTTTTAGCAATCATCCACGGCCTGAAGCTACCCTGGGAAGCAGGTTACAGGGACCTTATTTGTGAGTCAGATTCACAAGTTGCCTTGAAGCTTATAGAAGATGGTGTGCAGCGCACTCATCCCTTGGCTCCTATTGTTGATCATATAAGGAAGTTTAAATCCTTTCCCTGGCATTTGAGTTTTCAGCACACCCTTAGAGAAGGCAATAGCTGTGCGGATTGGCTTGCCAAGTTTGGTGCAAGGATGAGTCAGAACTTCATCAAGTGGATTTCTTGCCCAGCTCAACTCTCCAGCACTTTGCTTGCAGATGCTGTCGGAGTTAGTTTTATGAGATTGTAATTTTTGTTTTGTTAGTTTTCCGTCTGATCAAAAATATATATATATATATCCGTGACGAAGTTCATCTTCTGGTGTTTGATGGGGAGCTTGTTGAGGGAGACTTGCAATTGTATTCCCTCCTCCATTTTTCCAATTCTTCTGCTTCCGGCGTGGTGGTCGAAACTGTGGAGTGGGATAAGAGATGAAGGACAAAATTGTACTTTTATCTTTTTTATTTATCTTTTGAGCAATTATCTGCATTTAATCTAAACCATTAATTATTATATTAATATATCCAATGGTTATATCAAATGCTTCACCCATATGCCATATGTCATAATGCTTCATGCTAGTCATCACCCTCTCTGTGGTAATTTTGAAAAACAATGGCAATTCTTTCTTTTGGTTGGTTATATATGGAAATAGATAGATTAGAAGGCAGAAAAATAAAAAAGTCAATTTGTGTAATTGAAGATTTATCTTTCTCTCAACCTCATTTCACTGTAAGTCTTATTTTCCCATCTTTTCCTCGATCCCTTTCTCTTCTTCTTAGGCTTTTTTATGTGCATTTCCATATATTTGGATTTCCGATGAATGATCTAAACAGAACTCCGGTGATGAAAAAAATCTGAGACGATCAATTGCTGAGGGAGAAGAAAGAAGATTATGGTTTCACCATATTCGGGTGGCGGTAGGTTGAAGAAAGCACCGATGCTGAGTCGGGACGAGTTGAACAGGCGATTGGAAGCGTCCATTAACGAGGTTGCAGAGGCAGCAATGGTTGAGACAGTACAGTTGAAGGTATTTTTCAATCCCTATCTTTTTATTCCATTTCTCGAACAAGTCGTTACCATTTCTCGAATTGTTTATTTGTGCTTAATTGTTCGATTTTATTCTGATTTTTTTTTTAATTGATGGTTGTCAATGTTACTGAACTTGGAATTGGAATAACTTTATTTAAAAAATGTTTTTTTCCTTGATAATATAAATCATATTTCAGAGAAGTACATTGTGTTTGTTGTTATTGATTCCTCCACTTGCTTTATTCTGAAAAATACATATTAATTTTCATTATTTAGGCGATTTGGGTTGGTATTTTTATATGCTCTTTGCACTGCTAATACAAATGCATATAAGGTGTTTGACAGAAGTTCATCTTTGTAAGTATTACAGTACATTGTTGAAAAACACTGGGTAAATGTGTTTGAAATTTATTTCTGCCCTCAAGCTGCTTTTCTTTGTTGTTGAACTTTTGTGAGTACTACAGTACATTGAGATGACGTATGAATACTTTAGTTTATTAGGATTGGGATGTATGAATATTGCAGAATATATTTTCTGAATGAACATGTGAATATAGCAGAATATATTCTTATCAGTGTAATAATTATCAACAAATTTAGAGAGCTGCCTACCCAAAAAAAAAAAAGAAGAGAGAGAGAGAGCTAGCAGAATATTTCATATTTTCATATAATATTATTATATCAGAGTATATATGCTTCGTGGAATACATCCCCCTATCATTAAAACATCATCCATAATTATATTTTTAGACAATCACATATTTGCTATTGCACTTAATTCTGTGAAATTGATTACCTGTAAGTTGATCCTTCAAATGATAATACACTCTCAATCTAGGCATATGTAGATACTATCATTTATGGGCATCTTCACGATAACTAAAATCATAAAAGTTTAAATGAGTGGAAGGGTGGGGCATACATTTCTCCACAATCTTGGGTAGTCAACAGAAACAATGAATTATATGCTACTTCCCTGTCATATATCAGAATCTGTAACAACCAAGCATCATCAAAATCTGGAAACAATGATATTTTGTTTATTGCATGGCATAAATGATCACTGTAAAGGTAATTAATGTTCTCATTAATGGAAGAATCCTTGAATATTTGTTTCTAAAAAAATCACACTAATTTAATTAAATTTCACACTCTGATATGCTTTTTGGTATTTTTAGAAAACACTGACACAAACAAAAGTCCCTTCACAGACAGCTGGAGTAGAAATGGCATCATTGAACCAACAAAGAAATATCCAAGAGCTTGAATCACAATTGAACCAGGCTGAGGATGTTATAACAGATCTTAGGGCATATTTGGAATAGGTGTAGTTTGGGTTAGAGAAGAAAAAGAATAGTCAGGTCTAATCCTTGGATGGACAAAATTTCAGGCAAGTTGTACCTTTTTAGGAGAGTGCAGAAACTGGACAAAATCAACAACTCTGCAATGAAATTATCAATTACCTTTTTCCATCATCGATTAACTTCTGGGATTGTTATTTATACTAATCTGTCTGTACTTTGATGCTACTCTATACTTAAAAAATAAATAGGATTCTCCTCTTTTGGTCTCCTTTTTTTTGTTTTGCCAAAATTATCTACATTGTGACGTGTGGGGCTTGGGAGGTAAAATCAGATAAGGATTTACTATAGAATATCTTGCATCAACAGTTGAGGAACATTTTTATTTTTCTGTTTTATATAATTTCTTTGTTGATTTTTTTCCTTTTCTAAGTTATTGTGAACGAAAACAAAAACCTTGAAGGAAAAAAAGGAAACAAATTCTGATTGTTAAGCTTAGCAAAAAAAAAAACTCTGATTGTTAATTGATATTACCCGCTTTCATATAGTATCTCTTTATTTTAAGGGATAGAAATAGATGAGAGAGGTGATACATATGTAGGAGTGAAGCAAAAGAAGCTTCTGATGTTGAGAATGTGATGAAATTGATGATAATGTAGGGGCGAAGAACAAGTATCATGGTGTACAAGGACAAGTAACACTGGGTTCAAATAATCAACCGATAGCATTGGGTTGTAGCATGCTCTTTTAATAAAACTTAAAAATGAAATAGTATTTAATTTATAAGAAAGAAAGAAACAATACTAAGAGCATCTCCATTGGTGTTTTTCTAAGGAACCCATTTTGGGTTCCTTACCTATTATTAAACATTAAAAAGTGGTCCCCACAATGACACATCATATTTAAGCAACCCACTCTTATTTTGCTCCAATGGTTGAATTTTTAATGAACTCTTAAGGAACCAATGTTTTTATAATTTTTTATTTACACTCAATTTTGTTTCAAATTAAAACATTTATTCATTTATTTTAATTAATACGTAAAACAATAATAAATAATTAAAAATATAAATTTTTTTAATAACGGACAACGGCTAGTTTTTAATAACCGCTAGTTTTTACAACGGCTACTTTTACAACGGCTAGTTTTTAATAACGGCTAGTTTTTAACAACGGCTAATTTTCCATAAGATACACTAGTACATAGGGATTAATTAAAAAAAAACTACAACATCAGTCTATATAAGTCCTAACTTAGCCCTAATAAATTACAACAAAGTTAATGATCTGCACGTTGATCGTCATGCACCCCAGATGTGTCCTTCATGAGGATTTCATATAACTTAGGTATGCTCTCCGCTTCCTTTGCCTTGCACTCCGCTTCCCTTGCCTTGCACTCCAAGATCTTCGCCTCAGCCATATTCTTCAAGGCAATATTTTTTTCATTCACAGCACTTTCAATGACAGTCAAATCGACGACAACAGGAGGCTCGGCTACTTTTGCTTTGCCCTTTCTTTTTGCCGCCTCCTTTCTTTTTGCTGCCTTTTGTCCCATTGGGCGAACCATTGGTGATGCTAGATCGTAGTCTGAACTATCGATTGGTGTCCCTGGAGCTGAGGATGATGAGTATGCCCCGAAAGTAGAAACCTTTGTTCTTTTTGAAGAGTTATCCATTGATTCTCCCTTCCATTTTGGTTCATCTCTCAACAACCTCCATGCATGTTCAAATTTGAATTTTCACCTTCATCTTGAGAAAAAAACGTATAAGCATCGACCATGATGTCCTTCTCTGAGCTGCCGCTTTTCTGTTGACGAACAGCTTGTTTGTGGCACCCGACAAACTTCTGCACCACACTATTCAACCGATGCCATTTTGATTTTAGTTGAGCTGCTTCCCTCTCTGGAAACGTCCCCCGATTCTCGTTATAGTTGTCTCTGATTCTTAACCAAAAAGCTTTTTGGTCGACTCCCACAATTGCATCCTTTGAAATGTTGAGCCATGATTGAATAAGAAGCGCATCCTCTTCCACTGAGAACCTGACACGAGATTTTTTCTGAGTAGGTTGTCCCCCTCCTTCATCGAGCATAATATTTTCTAGACCGACTTGAGTGGAGAATTGTGGCACTTGTGCCTCAGACATTGACCCGAGTGGTGTTACCGATTCGTCATTAACAGACTCCACACCGTTGTGGGTACCCATCGGAGGCCTATTCCACATGTTGGGATTGGTTGGTGGTGGTGGATACATAAAATACTGAGAATTTTGATAATTGTCACCGGTAGGGGGTGGTTGGTTTTGCAAAAAATTCATGTAAGCTTGCAAATGATACTGGTTGGGATCCATTTGGTAAAAAAAAAAAAATATGACTTGATAACAAAAAAATAATAGATATGTGGATTGACAAATTGTGTGCAAAATGATGTAAAATGAAGCAATATTTATAAGCAAAAGATTAAGTTAGCCGTTGGAATTCCTTCAACGGATCTGAAATATGCACCAACAGCTCTTTCTTGTCCTTTTTTTCAAAAAAAAATTGCTGGCCCAACCAAAAGACCCAACATGCCATACGCTCCCTTCATTTTTCTGCCACAAACCAACCCCTCTCTCACCAATCCATCGGCATCTTCTTCTCACCAAGGCCAAAAATCTTTCTGCCTTGACGGCCACAAACCGACCCCTCTTCTTCTCCTCTGCGCTCCCTTCATTTTTCTGCCACAAACCGATCCCTCTCTCACCAATCCATCAGCCTCTTCTTCCCATCGTCCTCTTCTTCTCATCACCCCCAAGGCCACAAATCTTCCTCTGTCTTCATTTCTTCTTCTCATCACCACCTTCTCCCTCAAATCTTCTCATCGCGATCTGGGCAAGGGAGAAGCTTGCAGACGGCGGCACGACAACGGCCTTGATGGCGGTGGAAGATCGACGACCGGGTATGGCAGATCTATGGTCTTGGGGTTTAGATCTGGGTTTACAAGTTCCAGATCACGACTTCCCCTCACTAACCACCATACTTCCGGCGGTGCAGGACGGTGACTGGGCAAGGGAGAAGCCGGCTTCCGACGGCGCGACGACGGTCGTCCTCTCCGGCGACTGGGCAAGGCAGATCAGGGAGCTTCAAGTTCAAAATTTATTTATTATGTTTTTTATATTATACTGATATTATTTTTCTAGGTGTCAATGTTGCTTCAAATTTTTATTTTCTGAGATCATGTTTGGTTATTTAATGTTCACCTTCTTCTTCTTCTGATTTTCATCAAATCAGTTTTGTTTCCCTCCCTATTTTGGTTGCAGTTGTTAATATTTGTGCAATATAAAAAAGCTATGGAACCGTTCCTTAGATAAGGAACGGTCCTTAAAAATAAGGAACCAACAGTGCCAACTCAGTCACCTCCAATGGCAATTTTTTTTTAGACACGGTTCCTTAGCTTAAGGAACCAGTTAAGGAACCGTGGATGGAGTTGCTCTAACATAATGGCCAAGTTTGGTGGCATTGTTTTTTTCTTTAGCATGAGATAAGCTCATACACATCTTACAAAAGTGGTTTGCTGATTAAAACATCATGGTATCGTAAGTAACTATGTATCCTATCCTGGTTCACTAAAATATATATAAGCCGTTCGGCGTGTTGCTCTATAAATAAGTTAATCCCGATATAAAATCACAAAAATTACCTATTAAAAATATATGCCTTATGTAAGTGGCAAAAAATATTATTTATCAACAATGTGAATGTAAACAAGTAAAAGAAATAAAAATGCAGACAGTCAAACACATTAGTAACAAAATGTATATTTTTTTTATTAAATGATAGTTGAAACTAAATTATAAATAGTGACTTGGATTCATTTTAAATTTAAATATGCATTTTATTTATTTTTACATTTATTCGCAACTAATAATATTAACGTAATGATTAAGTATATAATGCGCATTTACAATAATAAATCACATTTTAAAGTCATATAAATTACCGATTAAAATACCTGTCTTACACAATGACAAATAAAATATTATGTACCAACAACATGGATAAAAACGAGTCAAAGAAATAGAAATGCAGACAGACAGACACATCAGTGCCTGTCTGCCGCTAGGATACTTGAATTTTTCACTTTTTTATTGATAATGAAATGTACGAAGAATTTTGGAGAATCCTTGCAAGGTAAACAACTATTGGAGATAATTTATGTTTTATTCATCTAGATGGTTTATTCTTATTTATTAAAAAAAATTAAAAATATAAAGTTATTTTGATTATGATGCAGGGATATGCAAAAAGCTCCTGAAATTCAAGACTAAATGGTAGTTGTAACTACATTATAATTTGTACCTTGTATTTATTTCTCATTTGAATATGTATTTTATTTATTTTTAGATGTTTTCACAACATGATACTATTAGCGTAATGATTAAGTATATAATGTGTATTTATATTAAGAAGTGTCACATTATAAAGTCGCTAAATTACCGATTGAAATACCCAACATACACAAGTGACAAATAAAATAATATGTAAGAAACATGTGAATAAAGACGAGTAAAAAAAATAGAAATGCAGCCAGACAGCCACGTGAGTGCCTGTCTTGTCGCTAGTATTTATAAGATGATAAGTAGTGAGAAGAAAAAGAAATTGAGAAACCCCGTCCTCACTGCCGCTGTTCTGCCTGTAGTGGGTGGTTGTAGAGGGGAGAGCGTGGTGTTTGGTTTTCATGACCAACAAGGATGTGGTGACTCCTATTCTTTCACCTATTCCCATTCCGCAATTCCAAAATAACAATAATCCAACAGAGAGATTCAATAAATCATTTCAGAGTATCATTTAATTATTTCAAAAATAACATTAATCCAAGGGAGATATCCAACAAATATCATTTCAGAAATGCTTCCTTCTTCAAACCTCATACTAATTACCGGGAAAAAAATGAGAATTAGAATAATCAGGAAAATAGAGATGCAAGAGCTGGTGAGCATAAGTTTCTCATATGAATTAGCGGCAGACGGCAAATCCACAAAATAGATTTTGACCCACAAATCCTATGATAAGATGGGAGAGTCTGATGGTTTAAGTATTACATTGAACTTCCATACTTACTCAATGTAGATCTCATAACTAGGGTTGTAAGCATATTCGTTCTAGTACGCAAATCCAGTAGATCCAAACCAAACCAAATCGATTTAAGTGGTTTGAATCGATGCATAGGATTGAATTTTAAATGTTAAATGTAACACCATGTTTTATATAAATCTAATTAACTTTATAAAATGAGAATTTTCAGAATTATTTTCGAAATGACCTTTTTAGAAATTGAAACTTTGCATGACGTCAAAATAAAACCTGATAAGCGGTTGATAAGTTTAAAAATTTCTCAAATAAAAACTTGCTCACTGGTCTTACACTAACTGCCATGAGAGGAAAAAGAAATAAAATTTCATTCATACATAAGAAACTTAAAAAATAGTCAAATACAATAGTCCCAAATAAAATTTTCATAAGTATGTGAAATAATTACATACCTTGAGTTTTCAAAAACTAAGTAAACTTATAAATTTTCTCGTGAGTACCATAAATTAAAAATAACATTTTAAAAGTACTTTAAACAATTAATAACTCTAAACATACATCCATAAACTACACTTAATATCTACATTCTGACGTCTTGATTCTCTTCCATCCCCTTAGTATTTTCTGGCTCTTCCTCATCTCTTTATTACTCCTCGGATGAAGCTAATTGTTGCCAACAAGGAATGAAAAAGAAAAGAAATACAAACAGAGAAGGTAAGATTCTACAATAGGCTAGCAATGTAGATATGGGCATGCAGGAAAACAAACAAGCATTCAAGTGGTCATATATACAGATATATATTTATAAAATACATATATAGTTTCAGAAAAGGTTGAGACTCGAATGCATGCCTAGAACTAGACCTAACTTTGCTCCATAGAGACTATTGTTGTCATAATGTTCTGTCAGGATAGCATTCAGGTAATATGCGTAAACAACTCGGTGCACAAGTCCCAATTGGAGTACGCTGACAGCCATCTCCGCGGTCCTTTCACACGAGAATACTTAACATCTGAATAATATTTAGTCCAGTGGAGTGTCAAGATAGCCCTGCTGTCCAGGTCTCCACCGGCATAGTGCAGATATACATTGAATCATTGGCAGGATCCACACCTGACTATCCACAAGGTCTCTGTGGCCCCCACACAGTACCCTAATATCCTATAAATAGTTGTCTATATTTCCAGAACGACAACGACTACGATTAGGTTGGAATGTTGTCCGAAGACAAACAAAGCATGAACTAAAAGTTCCAAAGCGCTAGTATCAATTTGAAAAGAGTTATTGTTAAGAATTGGGCTCGAATAGACCATTAACCAAAATATTATTCCTGATTCAAAATCCGTTTGACACTTCAAATTCATTTGGGCATACTTAGGCTAAAATTAGGTATATAATCATATTTAGAATTAATATTTGATACTTAAGATCAAATACAAATTGAAAGATAAAATCATCAAAAGACAAGATTTTGAAAGTCTTTAACTTCTCAATATTTGGTTTACTCGCTTCATTCCAAAATATCATAAAACTTCGAGCCCAAGACAACAAAATATGAATAAGCATGAACCTTGAAATTGAATCCATAAATTCAATAAATAAGAAATTGATACCAACTAATAATAACATTCCAACACCCCCCGAATCTAAGTTTGGAAACAAACGTACTTCACAAAAGTCCCTAAGCGACTTAACGATTAGGCTTATACTTAGAGCCCAAATACATGGAAATTATATCCAATGCTTAACGTACGTAAGTTACAAATAAGTAAGATTCACGAATTCAAATCTTACACCAAATCCACAATTTATATTTAGCAATGAGCTAAATCAAATATAAAATTTGTTCAAGTACAATATAAATTAAGGTCCTAGTTAAACAGATAATTTAATAATTAGAAGTAAGCAATCGTATCAAAAATTTCCCCCAAACGAATTCCTAAGCAATTACTCTAAAATCATCTTCCTACTTATATACCATGTACATGAATCTCCTTGTTTAACCTTTAAGCACTCAAAATTTCATTTAAGACAACTTAGAATTTTATGTCTCCTTCTAAATCCGAATTCAACATTATTAAGATATGGTCCTATGCTCATCTCCAATTAATTCTAACTTAATTTAAATCAACAACTAAATATCAAATAACTTATTTTTCCTAATTTCTCGTATATCTACTATTCCTTAAAAGCTGCTAAAACTCACCTTAGAATTTATCCAATTCAACTTAGAAACTTAATATCCTTCAAAATTCGAATTTGACAACATAAACAATTAAAACTAAAACAGATTTCCATCAATCGTCAACTATTACTTAAAGTCATCTCATCTTACCCAAGTGGTATCTTCAACATCAAGTTGACGCTCAACATTTATTATACATCACATATCATCACAATTTGGAGCATTGTACATACCCTACAATACATTCAAACTTAACCCCTCACTTAACAACTATATTGATTCCTCTGGGTAAAATTCATTCACGATGACTTAACTCCTATATCCATAAAATCCATTCTTCCATGATGACCTGAATTTAACCTCATTAAACAACTATAGTAAATAGTCCATCCAAATATTCATCTAAGATTGCCATTGTCTAATACTCACTCAGTACAGGCTAAGACACAATCATCTCTATAAGTAGAAAAGGAGATTTCCAATTGAAGGCATAAATTAACTCAGACATGCCTTTTGGCCAGCAAAGAGCAATCATGAAAGAAACAAACATGAACATACCAATCATTTAGCACAGCATCATCAAATAGAGTCCTAATTACATAAACCACATAATTCACACAGATAATCAACAAAGTTATAATCAAGAAATATATATAACAAAAACCCTCATACAATGTCCTAAACATACATACTATAACCCGCATTAAAACCCACACGACACCTAAAGTATTATCTTCCCCCACCTGACATGACGTTCCGGGTTCCTTTGGCGCTTCACAGCATGCACAAGTAACTCCTATCAGCTCCCAGGAATACAATTCCTGCTCCCCCAAGCAAGCGCGAACATGAACGACAACCCAGAGAGACGATCCAAGCATGGAAACAATCAGAAAATTCACAAAATTAATTATTCAACTTTAAAACTATATATTTAACTCACTAACATACTTAATTTCTCAAAAACCTCATTGATTTAAATCAAAACAGATTTTGGGTTTTTAGGTTCATGATGAAATTGGGGAAAATCAAATTAACAAAAGATTGACAAAATTAGTTTAAGGAAACACTTAATCATGATCCCAATTGCATAATGTAACACCCCGTTTTTCATAAATAAGATTAATGCATATATATATATATGTGTGTATGTATATATGTTTGCATATGCTTGGTAGGTTGTTTTTGATGTATAAGTTCATGTTTTGGAAAGTTTAGCCTTACAAAGATTCAACACTTTTAGAGTCCTAGTAACCTGTTTCATCGTTTTGGCTATATCTTGAGTTCTAGACATCCAATCGAGGTGATCTTTGTGGCGTTGGAAAGCTAAGAGAATTATACAAGTCTTATTTGTAGTGTTTTTGCCAAATCGATCATCTAAGTGGTCTCGCAAGGCATTCTTTCAGTGCCCCGTGCTCAGGAATTGAGCACGGTCGTGCTCAACAGGGAGCAAGGTCGTGCTCAGGCATCAGAGTCTATAAATAGAGCAGTTTCGTGAGGGTTACTAGTCAAACCCTATTTTGGCACTTTGGGCAGCTTTTGTGGGGCAAAAACCTCTTCTCTCTTCCTCCCCTTAAACCCCTTTGATGCCTTGGTGTTCTTGTTATATTTTTGGGAGGTCTTGGTTGGTTTGTGCCAATCATAGAAGGTAATGGTTCTTTCCCCCTTTGGTTTCCTTTTCTTGTTTATGAATTGGGAACTAATTGGTTAACCTTTTGTTTGACCAAGGCTTGGAAAGCTAGTCAAGCTGCTTGAGGGAAACGCGTTGGTCCTTCGTTTGGGTTGTCAGTTGCCTTTCGTTGGTTGGAATCTTCATACCAGGTATGGGGAGAAGGGTAGTGTATATCATAGGCATTGGGGATAGTGTAAGGTAAAGGGGCTCCCATAACCCCGGTTTGTTATGATTAATTATATGATTAATATGTTGGTTGATTTACTATGATAATAGGTTTTATTGTTAATATGTTGTCTTACATGCCCATGTTCATAATATGGTCTTGATGGTTATGTTGTTATTGTTAATATGAACATGATGTTATGTTGTTGGTTATTGGCATGATTATGTTGGATGATTGTTGAGATATGACTGTTGAATATTGGTTGATTCCGGATGTTGTTGATTATGTTGGTTAAATGGTTGATGCCATGACTGTGATGATGTTATGATTGATTTGATGAGAATGTGGGATCTGGAAAATATGTTGTTAAAATGGATTAGGATTAATGGACTTAATAATTGAAATAATTGGCTAAGAACTGTGTTTTAACTCTGCCCAGAACAGTAGTGTCGTGCATTGAGCACGACCGTGCTGAACAGGGAGCACGACCGTGCTCCCAGTTTGAATTCTGGAAAGTGGCCGCGTAATAAGCACGGCCGTGCAGGACAAAGAGCACGACCGTGCTGCTGAGCACGATCGTGCTTCACTTATGTGACCAGCACAACCGTGCAGGGATCAGCATGCCCGTGCTCCCCTATTAACCAGATATGGAATTAAGAACCTTTAAGGGGTTTCTAACCCTAATTCCCCAAAGTTGATAAGATAACACAATCAATTAATGTGATGGATTAGATAACTCGGTTAATGGTTAACAAAGATGAATAAGAAGATGAGACGGTGAGATGTTGAGTTGGTAAGATGGTAACCGTTGGGTTACAACACGTTGATGAGTTGTACCTTGGCGCTTTATGGCCAAGGGAATCTTGACCCCACGGTTTGGGTCTAAGGTGTTGATGATGTACCTTAGGGGCCGAGAGTTTGCCCCAAGGGAACCTTGACCTGGTTGGGTTAAAGGTGTTGCGGTAGATTCCGTTGGTTAACGGTTTTGTGTAGATTCTGCTGTTGACTTCGGTTGATTCCGTTGGAGCTAAGGTGGTGGCGGTTGCCATTGTTTGTTGTATGCTGCATGCATCATTGAAATTGTTGTTGTTGGTGGATGTTTGACATAGGGGAGGTCGTCTTAGAGCAAGGCGATCTGGCCATCCACGGTAGGAGTAGATTCTTCGTGCGCCCCCGTGATGAGGCATCCGTTGGTTTGATGTGTTGGCTATCCGAGGAGTAGATTCTCAATGTGGATATTTAACTCCGAAGCCGTTCATCCTGAGTTAGTTGGATCCACATGCATAGTTAGAGTAGTAGAGTAGCGTTGCATTGCACTACATAGCATACTTGATGTTGATGATATATATATATATATGCTGATGTATGTTATGATGATGCTATGCTGTTTGTTTTACCTTGCTTCCTATCTCCATGCCGTATATGTTTACATGATTCTTACTCCCCGTTGTTTGTTTGTTTGTTTGGCCTGATCGGCACCTTGCAGTGAATGACGAGCAGTCAAGAGAGGAGTGACTCTGAGGAGCCACCACTCATAGTTAGGGTTTTCCCCTTTCAGTTAGTTTGTTAGTTTCAGTTGTATTCCGAGGATTTTATTCCGGAACGGTTATACCAGCTCTGTATGTGACATCGTGGTTGGGTTATGTTGTTTATCTTTGTTATGTTTTAATTGTTTTAAACATGTTTTAATTTCCGCATTGTGAACTAGTTCATGTGGACCTTTCTACCCATGAACTCTTTTATTAAAGGACGTATTTTTTATGTTTTATCTTTATCTTTTATGCTTTATAACATGCGGGGTAGTTGGGTGTCGCACATAAAACACCAATTAATTTCAAAATCCAAATCTGAAATCAAAGACTAGGGTTTGAGATTGGGAAAAAATAATTGGGGTTCTTGAAATGGACAAAGGAAAGTGAGAAATCACTCACCCAAAGGAAGAAGAAGACTTGTGGTGGTGCTGTGATGCCTGGCACGGCGGCAACGCGACGGCCAACGGTGGTTCTACAGCAAACAGGGACAACATAGATGAAAGAGAGCATAAAAGAAGAAGAAGGGAGCTTAACTAACAAGGTAGGTTCAAAACCACCATGAATGACGGCTGGTCGGACTTACCGTGGCTGGGAACAGCGGTAGGTGGCTGTGACGAGCTCCGTTTCGGACTGAATATGGCTGAGGACGCGAAACAGTCACGCGTCTTCTCCTCCTCACGTCGGCGAGGTCGCGAGGCTCCAGGCGGCGTCGTGCGGTTTGGAGCAGTAGAGGAGAAGAAAGTGAAATTGAAGGAAAGAGATGTGTGTTTGAAAGAAGAAGAAGAAGAAGAGAAGAAGGAAGTAAATGAGAGGAAGAAAAAAGAAGGAAAAGGTGAGGAGAGAAGAAGAGGAAGTTTTAGTGAAGAGAGAAAGGGTATGTTCAAATGAAGAAGAAAGGAATGGTAGAGATGGCAATGGGTAGAGTCTGGGTAGGGTATTATAGTACCCGTCCCCATACCCTCGTTTGAAAAAATTACCCGTACCCTCGTGGGTAGCAACTTTAGTACCCTTACCCATACCCTCTTGGTACCTAAGTACTCATACCCGCACCCGTTACCAGCACTTTAACAATGAAAAAACAAAAAATACAAAAGAAAGTTATAACAATTTAAAAACAATTCAAAGGTCTTTTAAATCTACTAATAAATATTACAAATCAAAATATTTAAATAAATAAAAACACCCAAACAGGAATTATGGATGCAAAGGTTTAGAAAGTTGAGAATCTTTAGATTAATTTTGGTTTTTAAAATTTGTATTATAGTTAAAATTATATATATTAGTAATAGTAATATAAAGAAATAAATAAATTATTATATATATACATATACATATGTGTGGGTATGGGGCGGGGTGGGTACCATAATACCTTTACCCGCACCCTTACCCATTCAAATTTGCGGGTAATTACCCTACCTATTATGGGTAATTTTTGTGGGTACTCAATCGATAGGTACAAATTGCCATCCATAAGTAAGGGTGATAAAACGCAAAAGAAGAAGAGAAAAGATATTTGAACACCCAAACTTGATACCTATTTTTGACACCTTGGTTGATATTTGAACACCCAAACTTGATACCTATTTTTGATACCTTGGTTAATCGGTGTAAATATTTGGTTAATTTAGTTCATTATATGGTTAATCACGTGTAAATATTTGGTTAATTCATGGTGACTCATTAATTATATAAAGAATTGAATTAAATAGATATTTGCATGTGATTAACCAAATATTTACATGATAATAAAAAAATAAGCTTCATATGACCCATTTATCATATAATGAACTGAATTAACCAAGTATTTACACGTGATTAACCGGGTGTCAAAATGGGTGTCCCAACCAGGCGTGCAAATAAAACACCTGAAAGAAGAAAGAAAGGACAGGGAGGGTAACGTGTACGGGTAAGCAACTAAGCATCAGGGAAAGAAATGAGATTTTTCTTTTTTATTGTTATAAAAGTTAAGTTTGAGTTATTAAAATTGAGTTTAGAAAAATGATAGATTTTTTGCTCTTGGATCTAAAAACAATGAGGAAAAAATATATAATTTCACAATTTAAAATAGAGTAAAGATTGATAGTTGAAATGATCAACTAAAAAAATCAATGATCCAAAATTAATCTCTGATTAATGCTAAATCAATTTATTTTCAAATCTAAAAATAAATTTCTTTCGATCATATTATTTTGAATATTTTTCTAAACTAAGAATAATAGTGACAATAGCGTAATATGATTGTCTTGCAAGCGTGCATACACTGCAATAACGCAGTGTTAACGCACCCAATAAAAATAGTTAATAAGCAAATAAAATCAAATAAATTGAAACACATAAAAATAAATATTTAACTGATTAATAAAACTAGTTATTAAATAAATACATAAATATAATTTTCAAAATGCTACATTGAATCTGATGGCAATTGGTTCGAATCTCAAATTCAGAACTTTTGAATATATTCCATCTAAATCGAACCAATGACTGTATAAAATTAATTTATTATTATTTTCTTACGTTTTTTTAAAAGTTTATGATATTAAGACAAAAAAAGCTCCTTATGTCTCCTCTCCTCTATCGTTGTCTCCCACTCCCTCCCCCTCCCCCAGCCACTGTAAGTTCCCATCCAGTCTGTCGTGTTGGTGGAACACCCTTCTTGATCTTGCTATATTGCCTTGTACAAAAAGTAAACGCTATGTTAAGAAATCAATAGAAGAAACATATATATTGGCATACTAAGTGTAATATTTTTCAACATATTGAATATAACATTTTTTCATATAATTTTTTCCTTTTTTTTATCCTCCATATAAAATTACAAACTTAATAGTTGGTTTTATAAATTTTAAAATATATATATATATATATATATATATATATTTCTGGAGGTCATTTCACAAGGTGTTTAATGCACCAACAACAAAGTGGTGTATAATAGAGTCCACCTATCCTTAAGATTTTTGTTTAAACTTTGTTGTATAATAGAGTCCATCTATCCTTAAGATTTTTGTTTTTTAAGCAGCCTATCCTTAAGATAAAAACATATTTGCTCACCAAAATATTTTAATTTTGTAGCTTTATTAAAAATTGTACCTTCATACAATAACTCAATTTATGTACTCTTTTTAAAAGAAAAAATTTATGCATTTATCAATGTTTAAAACATATATAATTTATCATCTTTGTAAACCAGTATAGAGAAATAAATTTGTTATCAGTTACAAATTAGTTGTATTGTTGATAAGTTTGGTACCAGTTTGTTATTTCTGGTATTTGTTAAGATCAGCTCAGTTAGATTATTCCTATCCTCTATGGTTAGGTTCCCTGATCCTATAAATAGAATGTAATGTAAACTCTTTCATTTAATTCATTCAGTAAAGAAATCATTCATTCATTCAGTCACAAATACGCTCTCAATCCTCTTCACTTTCGCATACTGCTCAGACACCTTTAATGGTATCAGAGCTTCATTCCAAAAATGGGTGAAGCTTTTGTTGCAACATGGTTTGTTGCCCAAACCTTTGCAAATCTTGTTGCCATCAAATTGAATGAAGATAATTTCCTTACATGGAAACAGCAAGCTTTGTTCTCCATCAAAGGGCATAAGCTTCTAAAGCATATACTAGAATCAGGGGGAAAACCAGAACAGTTCTTGATTGATGATGATCGAGCAAAGGACAAGGTTAATGAAGAATACACAAATTGGGAGCAGCAAGATCAGCTCCTTGCATCATGGCTTCTGGCATCTATATCTTAAAATCTTCACACTATAATGGTTGGCTGTGAATTTTCTTTTCAAATTTGGAAGAAACTTGAAATTCTCATTGCATCTCAGACAAGGGCCAAGATCAGTCAACTAAATATTCAACTTAAAAATGCCAAAAAGACAGGTTCCATCAATGATTTCTTGCTACAAACCAAGAAGATTGTTGACACCTTGGCTGCAGTAGGAGCTCCCATCAGTACTGAAGATCATGTTGAAGCTATACTGAATGGACTTCCACCTGAGTATGATTCATTTGTTACTGCTATCATGACAAGAACTTAACCATACTCGGTTGAAGAAATGGAGGCTCTACTTATGTCTTAAGAAGACAAGATCGAAAGACAGAAACAACAAGAATCCAACAATTTTTCTGTTCAACATATGCAAGCAAACTTTATGCAGACACAAGTCTCCTACAGAGGCAGAGGAAGGTCTTATAATAATAGAGGAGGCAGATCTCAAATTTTTCAGTCAAAGAGGCAGAAGCAGGTATAATAACCAAGGAGGAAGACAAGATAGTAACAAACCTAAATGCCAAGTGTGCAAAAAATATGGACACACTGCACTGGTTTGCTATCACAGATTTGATCCCCAATATCAAGCAGAATCTTCAACTCAGAATAGGCCTGATAATAATTCTAGTAATAATGCATCAATGCTGAGTGAATTCGAAAACCTGGATGATCCAAGTACTGCAATGTTAGATGTGCCAGAAACCTTGTATGATTCCTCTTGGTATCCTGACTCAAGAGCAACCAATCATGTGACACCAGATCCCTCAAACCTCATGGCAAAAGCTCCTTATTCTGGTGACAGTAAAGTCAAAGTGGCAAATGGATCAGCATCCAACATAAAACACATTGGTACATCTTATTTCCTTTCTTCCAAGAATCCTTCTATACCTCTTTTTTTGTCTAAATTGTTACATGTTCCTCACATTACAAAGAATCTTTTAAGTGTTTCACAATTTGCCAAAGAAAACAATGTGTTCTTTGAATTCCATGCTAATAAATGTTGTGTTAAATCTCAGGAAACTAAGCAAATTCTCTGGAAGGGAAGCTTAAAGATGGGCTCTATGCCTTTGACGAGATCAACATCCCTCAATCCTCTCTTAATTCTTGTAATCTGATTACTAATACAAACAAGTGTAATATGTATTCTACTCAGTTTAGTTCTAATAAGGATTCTTATTTATCCACTTGGCATGCTAGGCTAGGACATGCCTCTTTAAAAGTTGTATGCACTGTCTTGAACAAATGTAAAATTCCATACTCAATGAATACAATGACTTCTGTTGTATGGGGAAATCCCACAAATTGCCATTTTCCGATTCTCTTACTACCTATACACAACCTCTGCAACTGGTTTATTCTGATATTTGGGGGCCCTCTCCTATTCCTTCAACTAATGGTAGTAGTAGATACTATATTCACTTCATAGATGCATATTCCAAATTTACTTGGATATATCTTTTACAACATAAATCTCAGGCTCTTTCCTCCTTTATCCCTTTTAAAACCATGATAGAAAATCAACTTGGCTTCAAAATGAAAGCTTTTCAATTAGATGGAGGAAAGGATTACAGTCCTTTTACCAAATATTTGGCCAGTTTTGGCATTATTCATAGATTTAGTTGCCCATACACACATGAACAAAATGGCTCAGCCGAAAGGAAGCATAGTCATATTACAGAAATGGGTCTATCCATGCTTGCCAATGCTTCCATGCCTCCTAAGTACTGGGGGAGAGGCATTAATTACTGCCACATACCTGATAAATAGGTTACCTACACCTATCCTTAAAAACAGCACACCAATTGAAATGTTGCTCCACACCAAACCTGCTTACCAAGCCCTTAGAACTTTTGGTAGTGCCTGCTATCCATATCTAAGGCCATATAACAGACATAAGCTTGAATTTCGTTCTGAGCAGTGTGTGTTTCTAGGTTACGGTAGTAATCATAAAGGGTATTTGTGCTTGTCCTCTAGTGGCAGAGTTTATATTTCAAGGCATGTGAAATTTGATGAACTATGTTTTCCTTTTAAAACTAATTCTATTTTCTCTATGAAATATACCTCTAACCCTTCCTCCTCTAATACTGCTATTTCCCCTCTTCCCAGCATTCTTGTTATTTCTTCCTCTAATCCTGTTTCTTGTCTTGTACCACATGTGCATGTTTCTGTTGCAAATACTGCTCTTGCTGCCACTTGCACTAATACTGTCACTGGTGCCACACCTGAGCATGTTGTTGGTTCTCCCACTACTCAAACTCCTATCCTGCCTACAACCTCCACAACACCTACTGATTCTATTCGGGTGCATAATGATCATCCAATGCTGACCAGAGGAAAAGCTGGCATTGTCAAACCCAAGCAAACTTTTTACACTCAAGTAGCTTCTGCAGATTCTGAACCAACTACAGTTGCTTCAGCCTTAGCTTCTCCTCTCTGGAAATCTGCTATGGATGAAGAATATACAGCTCTTATGCAAAACAATACCTGGTCTCTTGTTCCTTTGCCTCATGGGAGAACTCCAATTGGATGCAAATGGGTTTTTAAGCTCAAAAGAAATGCTGATGGCACTATCAGTAAACACAAAACCAGATTAGTAGCCAAAGGCTGCCATCAACAGGATGGATTTGATTATTTTGAGACATTTAGTCCAGTGGTCAAGCCTGCTACTATACTCACTATTCTCTCCCTAGCTGTCTCAAAGGGTTGGCTTCTACATCAAATAGACATCAATAATGCTTTCCTCAATGGAGAATTGCAAGAAGAAGTGTTCATGACTCAGCCTCCTGGTTTTGTTCAAGGTGATGGATCCTTGGTGTGCAAACTCAACAAGGCCTTGTATGGCCTCAAACAAGCACCACGAGCTTGGTTTGCTAAACTAAATCAAACCCTTCTTAGTTTGGGATTTGAATCTACTATCTCTGACTGTTCTCTCTTCATTCATCAATCTAGATCCAATACTATTATTATTTTAGTGTATGTTGAAGATATTATCATCACAAGTAATTCTTTTCATTCCATACAGAGTCTCATTTCCTCTCTTAATGCCATTTTTCCTTTGAAAGATCTTGGTCGTCTTCACTATTTCCTTGGTATCCAGGTTCACAAAACCTGCAATGGTGGCCTCCATCTATCTCAAACAAAATATATTCAGGACCTTCTTCAAAAGGCTAATATGACTAATGCCAAGCCTATGTCTACACCTATGACCACTGGCCTTAAACTTACAGCTGAGGGTGGTGACCTGTTTGAAGATCCTACATTCTATAGGTCCATTGTAGGTGGCCTACAATATATCACTATGACACGCCCTGAGATTTCTTTTGCTGTTAATAAGGTTTGTCAATACATGCACAATCCGAAACTTCATCATTGGAAAGCCACCAAACGAGTCCTTAGATATTTAGCTAGTACTGCTTATCATAGGTTGCAGCTCAATCCTTCTTCCACAATCAATTTATCAGCTTTTTGTGACTCTGATTGGGGATCCGATATTGATGACCGAAAATCCGCTTCAGGATATTGCCTATATTTGGGTTGTAATTTGGTTTCATGGTCATCCAAGAAGCAACACGTTGTATCCCGGTCTAGCACTGAGGCAGAATATCACAGCATTGCTGCAGTTGCAACTGAAATCTCTTGGCTAAGTTCTCTGTTACAGGAACTTCATCAGCACCATCAGTCCATTCCAACAATTTATTGTGACAATTTGAGTGTTGTTTTACTCGCTGCAAACCCAGTTCTTCACAACAAAACTAAGCATTTTGAGCTTGATCTATTTTTTGTTCGGGATAAGGTCCACCACAAACAACTATTGGTCCATCACATTCCAGTTGGTGAGCAGACAGCAGATATACTTACAAAGGCAGTGTCCCTTCCTATGTTTCAGCAATGTACTTATAAACTCAGGGTCAATTCTTCCCTTGAGTTTACGGGGGGATGTAAACCAGTATAGATAAATAGAATTTGTTATCAGTTACAAATTAGTTGTATTGTTGATAAGTTTGGTACCAGTTTGTTATTTCTGGTATTTGTTAAGATCAGCTCAGTTAGATAGTTCCTATCCTTTATGGTTAGGTTCCCTTATCCTATAAATAGAATGTAATGTAAACTCTTTCATTTAATTCATTCAGTAAAGAAATCATTCATTCACTCAGTCACAAATACACTCTCAATCTTCTTCACTTTTGCATACTGCTCAGATACCTTTAAATCTTAATAAATAGTCTGAATGAGTCTGATGAATGAGATTGGCAAATCCTACATGTTGCATCTATCATATTATCTCATAACTAGAGCCGTTAAGACGAACTAACTTAGGATTAAGGAAAAAAGAGAACTGAATTGGATTGGCTCACTTTAATAGTGGGCTAAGAAATGACCACCTTGACTCAACTTACATTACATGGATTGGTGGGTTAAATAAAATCGTCTGTAGGTTTTAAAAAAAAAACAAAAGCTAACAAAAAAAAATAATATAGATCAAGCAAACTAATAATCACATTTAGAAGTAAAATATATCCCATTAAACTCAAAAGCAACTGAGAACATCTCTATCATAGAACTCGTGCATCAATGACATCTTGGGGGTGGTGTTACCTCGTGGTTTAACATCTCGTTATATGGCGGTCACACCTCATGGTGGTCGCACCTCGATTTGACATCTTCACCTTGTGAAGGTTACATCTCGTTGTTAACGGCTAAGTGTGTGTTTAGATGAATGCTTGATAAATATGATTTTAAATGATATTGATTTTACAAAATTGATTTTGTTATAATTGAGTTTGAAGTGTAAGATTTACGGTTAAATGTTTTTTATTTTAAAAGCAAGTTTGTTGTAAATCATAGTATAAATGCAGAAGCTACTTTAAATAGCTTCTGACAGAATCACATTTGAAGGCAAAATTAATTTTGTCCTTCTTCAGAAACAAGCATACCTTCTTTTCATTGGGTCGGCTTGGCTTGAGGAGGTTACAATTCTTGACGGTAAAAAAACACATCTATTTTTACTAAAATCGCATTTTGACATGAGACAAATACAATTCAGGTATTTTCTACCGTGAAACCAAACATATACTAACTGGTGATGGTTAGTTCTCTAACAATGGTACAATTGAAGGTGAGAGGAACTAATGGCATGACCTCTGTCTTCTATAAACACATTTTAATTTTTTAAAAAAAAAATCCAATCCAGTGATCTAACTCGCCTCAAACTTACTTAACTTATGAGTTTAGTGAGTCCGGTCAAAATAAACTTGTTTTATGTGGACCCAAAAAAAAACTTCAATCCAACTAATGACATATGACATCAATAGCTCTACTTATAATTAATTGTACTTTTTATTTTAATTAAAGAAAACATATACATTGATTAATAAGTCTGGGTTGAGAAATACACATACCTAACACCTAATTATTGGGCTTAGCCAATAATGAGGTGACAACACATAAAAATAGTTATCACATTTACTTTTAAATAGAAAAAAAATCATTTCTCTCCTCCTTGTTCGAAGCAGACTGTTCCTCTCTCTCAACTCAACCTATTCCCATTTCCACTCCTTTCAACTCTTCCACTCCACAAAACTCATTTCTGCTTCTTCTAAGCCCTTTGCCCCAGTCTCCTTATAGATCACCGAAGATGGGTCCATCTAGTCAGATCATTGCCGCTCACGTTTGAGAACCATAATAGGCAAACTTTGCATGTCAATCACAATGGCTTTTCAGGAAATATAGGTTTTTAACATGTATTGCTGGAAAAATCAATTTCTCTCTTTCCCTACTACAAAATCACATCAGTTGTAAAGTTGTTATAATATTAATATAGTATCAACATGGTCAAAGAAGCAAGAATGTATAAATGAATTCTCCAATTTATGTCACTTCTATTCGGCTACCTACAATTAAGTTATATCCCATTTGTTTTTGGTTGTCAATGTACCCTGTTTTTTATGAAGAAAAAGTAATCTATCCATTTTTCTTTCTTGTCACTGATTACTTGAAAATTCTACCACGCCGCTAATTCAGATGAGAAACCTGAAACCTTGCAATACTATTCAGAGATACAGGTGATTAATGATACTATACAAACTTTATTATTACTTTGTAGCGTAGAGGACAAAAAGGTTTCTGAAAGAGTCAATCATATGTTAGATGAGGCGGCATGAGCTAATGTTATGGCACGGGTATGTTTATAGGGTAGACTGGCAGAGGACTTCGAAGAGCAAGAAATGGGTTTTGCGGAGTTGGAAGGAATAGAAATGAAAAATGGAAAGAAAAAAAAAAAAACAAACAAACATAGGAGAACGTTCTGGTTAAGTTAAGGAGGAGATAAATGATTTTTTTATTTTAAATTAAATGTGATAATTGATGTATTGTCACCTCATTATTAGTTGTGCCCGATAATAAGGTTTTGGGTATGTGCTCATACAAGTATTTATCATTCGGGTTTTAGGTTAGATAAGGTTAGGCTCATATTTGTCCCTCAAATTGTTCACGGCTGGTACATGTATTCTCAAGGGGAATGAATTCTCTTCAGTTTTCTCTCTCCAATTTTTGTTTAGTTTTTAGATCCTCAACCTTAAACAATCTCTCTCTTTTATTCATTATTTAAAATCCTTCCATCCTTTTATTTTCAAGGGCAAGGATCCCATTGCACAAAACTTCCATTAGTGAGGATCCGTTCCCATTCTCATGTGTTAACATATCCATTAGTTTTTTTTTTTAAACAAATCACAAATTGTAAAAGAGTGAAGTGTAACACATACAAATAATTTAAAGATTAATACTATCTCCGGACTCAATTATAAGTCAAAAAAAAAATTAATTTCACACTTATTAAGAAAATTAGTTAATTTAGTTTAATTGTCTTGATTTATGTAAAAAAAAAAAAAATGAGTTATAATTACTAAACTACCCTTTAATTGTTTCGGGAATATGCAATGCTCTTGAAAAAGTAAAGGGAAAATTAGTTTGATTGGTTTATTTTCTTGATTTTTGGAATATTTACAATAAATAGAATTGAGTTAGTTGGATTTTGTTTATATTTGAGTCTAGAAAATATAGATACTTTTTTACTTATAATTGAGTTCTGAGGGGGTATTACTATGTAAATGAAAAAGATATTGTACGTAATTACTATGCACCTCAACATAAGTGGGTGTGATTTCCCGTAATATAAAAGGTAAAAATTGTAAGTTTTTCATTGCATAAATAAAAATATAAAATGACATAATATTGCTAAGCATGAACAATCAAATATTAATATGCTTAATTAAAGTTAATAAAATTAAATATGTATGTAAGAGTACTTTAGGAACTATTAGAGCATGTTATGATTTCCTTAGTTCTTTTCCAAACTTTGGTTGAAGTTTTGTTAGGAGACAAGCGAATAGTACAACCCATTTCTTAGCAAGGGCGACTCTTTTTACCGCTAGTCCCCGTACTTTCTATCATGTTTCTTAATATATTGCTATTTTGATTATTAATGAAATGCATCGAGCTTCTTCCTTAAAAAAAAAAAAGCAAATTAAAATTAAGAAATAGTTAGATAAATAATTGAAAGTGTCAACAACTCCTATTAAATTTTTATAACTAACTGCTGTTTAAAAAATGATTTTTTTTATTGTAAACAAATATAAATCTGCTTCTACTTTTCTTTAAAATCTCTAAAAATAGTCACTAAATTATTTTATATTGAAATCATTTATTTTTTAATCTTAAATAAACGGGCTCTAAGTTAGTACTCCCTCTGTTCTTTTTTTTTGTTGATAATTTTAGTTATTTGTTTTTGTTCCAAAACAATGGGTGTTTTATAAACCCAAGATATATTTGACCCTTTTTTTTTCCCATAATACCCTTATAATAGAATTAAATTGAAATGCCTTGAAAATATACAAATGTAGTTGGAATTTGTAAGGTAAATAAATGACTAGTGGAGTCCGGAGTAAATGTAGTTGGAATTTATAAATAATTAATGTTAGAAATAAGAGTATTTTGATACAAATATAAATATATTAATAATTTCTTAATTTATATATAGGAACCTTAAATTATCATTAAAAAAAAAAACAACGGAGAGAGTATGGAATCTTAGCATTATGAACATACCTGCTTTACGGATGACTATATATTCATTACGTAGCAAGGGTGATGAAATAATTATTAGTAATACGATTTGTGGTTATAACATTTATTATTTCTAATAAACGTGTAGTTTCCCCATACACATTGTGGATGAGCAATTTGTATTATGTTTAGGGTTTTTCTAACCTTTGCAATATTGTACAGGTTTAGGTTCATTAAATACTCCCTTCTAATTAAATGTGTTTAACTAATTAATGATACTTTTTTGACAATCGGTTTTCTCTCTCCACTAATTATTATGTTATTTATTATATGGTTTAATTTTCCTATATAATATCTCTCTCAAGAATCATATCATCTCTCCCCTATTTATTATTATCAAATATATGCTTTTTTTTTTATGATGAGTTATATACTGTATGGATTAAAAAAAAACCAAAATTCTGTATCAAAATCAAGTTCTTTCATATTGGCATATTGCTCATTGCGGACCAAGTTACTGGCACACGTGACCAAGTTCTTTCATATTGGCATATTGCTCATTGCGAAGCAAGTTACGGGTGTAAGTGACCTCTGTTTTTCCTTTTTTTTTGGTTAATGCAATATTGGCATATTGATACAGAATTTTGCTTTTTTTTTTTTTTAATCCATATAGTATATATAACTCATCATAAAAAAAAAAAGGATATATTTGATAATAATAAATAGGAGAGAGAGATGATATGATTCTTGAGAGAGACATTATATAGGGAAATAAAATCATATAATAAATGACGTAATAATAAGTGGAGAGAGAAAAATCAATTTTCAAAAAATATCATTAATTAGTTAGACATATTTAGTTAGAAGTGGATATTTAATGAACCTAATACTGGACAGGTTAGAAAAACTCATATATTTATTCGAATTAGGCATAACTTATAGGTTTGATACTCTGCTAGTGTTCGGGGTAATTCGAATTTACATGAAAATTGTATTTGTTTTATTGTTTTAACAGATTTCTTATTTTTTAATAGAGCCGTACGTGTTATAACTTATAAGCTTTTATTTGATTGAATTTTAATTTTATCTTTCAAAATATGGTGGCAAGCAAAAAAAAAAATTCAAAAATTGATTTTATATGAAAAATTCTTAAATGCAATTCTTTAAACAAAAAAATTGTACGATAACAAAAAAATAATAATAATAATAATACCCCTCAATTTTAGCAGCATAGCATACGACGTCGTTTAATTCGCGTCGTGGTTGTGGAACACTCGGAGCAAGAAAACCAGGGAGGGAGTTCGAGAGTTGAGCTCCGCGAAGCTTGAGAAGAAGTTAGTATTACAGTGAAGCAATGAAGATCTCTTTGGAGACCTACGACTCAGACCCAAGCCGCTCTCCTCTTACTCCCAAACACGAACCCCAGTGGGTCCCACTTCCCCAACACCCTCTCTTCACCTCCTCCTCACACGGCGGCGGCTCTTCCCCCTCCTCTTCCGCCGCCAGAAACCTGTTAGCCTGGGATGGAGCCTCTCGTCTCTATTTCTGGGATTCCAACAACAACTGCCTCCACCGCCTCTCTCTCCGCCTTGGTGACCCCGACCCCACTTCCCTCCTCGCAGCTTCTCCCTCTAAGGTCCTCTTTCTCTCTCTCTCTCTCTCACTCTCTCTCTCTCTCTTTGTGCGTTAGTTTCAACTGTTTTAGTTTTCTTCAATAGGTGTTGCAATCCGATGCGGTGCTCGATTTCGATGTCAAGAAAATCTCTATCAACAGAAACGGAACCGCGATGCTCCTTTTCGGTTCTGAACGCCTCTGCGTTATGTACCTCTATGGACGCACTTCCAAAAACGACGTCAATTTAATTTGCAGGTACCCAAATATGCAATTTCACACACAAAATAAAAAGGCACATTTGCTTTGTTTTCAGTTTTTCTGTGTTTTCTGTTTTCTCTGCCTGTTTTAAAAAATAATTGCAAAAATGGCGTTTTGTTTTTTTTTTGGTTTTCATTCGGTGTTCTCGGTACAAATCTTTGAAAATATGAAACCAAAATGCAAGGTGATGTTTTTATTTATTTTTTTAAATAGCAAATGAAAATATGAAACTTCAAATAAAACAAACATGCCATAGGTTTCCATTTCTCATAATTTGTGCTTTCTAGTTTGCAGTTAACCTATTTGATGAATGGCTTGTTCTGTTGTAGGACTATAACAGTTGGTTCACATGTATATTCCAATAGCAGCAATGATATTCGTGTGTTACAAGCGTTATGGCACCCTTCCAGTGATACTCATTTGGGAATCCTTTCCTCTGACTCTGTTTTCAGGTAAAAATGAAAACTTCTAGTCTATGCATATATCGGAATGGACCTCAGTTTACTGTGTACTGCCATAGTTAGAGTATATAGTTATAGATTTGCTGAGGACTTGTAGAGAACGAGAGAAGTAACTAACTAATAATCAACCCGCTAGCTCGGCAAACTGATGAAGCTAACATCTAATTAGGCTAACCAGTCCCTAACTATACTCTAACTATGATAATATTGTGTGGCCATGACATCAAGCATGAATGTTGATTGTTCAATGGGACATCTAGCTTTATGATACTCCTGGAAAGATGTTAGACTAGTGCCAAAGAAGCTGGAGGGGTCGTCAAGATGTGCTGAAATTTAAAGCTTGACAGACCACACTTTATAATTTAGGCTTTTTAATGGGGTGTCTTTGCTAGACATGCCCAGGGATTGAAATGCTTTGTTGCGTGCCTCCATCACATAGGTTTTAATTGTTTCTTTTTGTTTGCTTATGAGGCTGCCTTATCCTCTTCCTTTGTACTTTTCTCTTCTCTTTTAATTTTTTTTTTTTTTTGTAATTGCATAAAAAAATGTTCTCTACATTAATGAAGAGGATAACAAGCCTTGCTGATATGCTCTCCAAATTATTTGTCTCCGTGAAGTCGTGAACAAAATTCCTCCCAACCATTAGCTTCTATGTTTGACAGCTAAAGTTTCTTTTAACTTTATGTATGCTTGTTAAATTTATCCTAATGTTTCTAATTTTCTTTTCTTAGATTTTGACTGAATTTGTTTTCCTGCATAAAGTATGCCTTAACCCTAACAAAATATGTTTATAATCCCCCAACATTTCATACAGATATGGTTTGTTTTCTTCTGTTTTCATGTTTCCCTTTAATTGTAAACTCGTCTTTGTAGGATTTTCAATCTGGCTATGGATCCTTTACAACCAGAGCAAGAATATTACTTACAGCCTGTGGAGCCAGGTAGATCCAGGAATGCCTCATCAGTGTGTCCGGTTGATTTTTCTTTTGGGGACAACCACTTATGGGACAGGTTTAGTGTAAGTTTTACTGATACTCTGACTTAATTTTTGGATATTCTTGGTCATTTTTTGCCTGTCGAAACCCATTATAGTAATCTGTCTGGGTTGTCTTAGTCTTATCAGTTGTTATGCATTTTCATTTGCTTTATCTCTGTCCAATAGATTGTGCCTTGCATCGTTGAACATTTAGGTACCATATTATAAAAGTTATATTATTATAGAGCATACTATCATATTGTTGGTATTAAGTTTTGGGCTTTTTAAGCCTAACTCAACCCCACAAAACCGGCTTGTAAGGTGAGGAATGCCTAAGCCTTATAAGCACACTTAGGCCATATCTCTAGTCGATGTGAGACTCTCAACACACCCCCTCACGCTCAGGACTGGACATCTGAAGCATGGACTGATGTAGGTGGAATAACAGGGATCTCAACACACCCCCCTCACGCCTAGGCCTGGACATCTGGAGCGTGGACAAATGCGGGTGGAATAATTGAGATCTCAGCCCAATAACAGATCTAGGATAGACTTTGATACCATATTAAGTTTTGGGCTTTTTAAGCCTAACTCAACCCCACAAAACCGGCTTGTAAGGTGAGGATTGCCTAAGCCTTATAAGCACTACTTAGGGTATATTTCTAGTCGATGCGGGACTCTCAACAGTTGGTAATTGCTTTATATCATACTTACTTTACGATTGATTATCCTTCTCATTCTATGTAATATTGTTCTCTTTTGGACTTTGGTGATGTTTTCTATTTTTTTATGTTGATAATCTTCATGTAACTTTGTTATCATAAGATTCATTGATCTTTGAGGTTGCTGACTTTGTTATCAATAGGTATTCTTGTGCTATATATCAATCTCTACTGAGCATACTTTTCATTTTTAAGCATTTTATTTCTTGTGCTATCAAACAGGTTTTTATTTTGTTCGGCGATGGATCTATTTATGTACTTTGCCCAGTTGTTCCATTTGGAAGGTATTTTACTGCTCACTTTACTATCATCTTCCTTTTCTGATCAGATATCACTAATGTGTCATGGATCTCTTCACAAAAGATTTTCTTCTACATCTATGTCTTGGCCATTTGTAATACCCATTGGGTTCATGTTAGATGCAGCTATTTTCCTTACATTGTTTATATGCTACCCATTGATACTAATACATTTGTCACTATTTCTCTGCTTATCCACAGTCTCTTGAAATGTGAGTCTTTATTAGAATTATACAACGATGCTCGTACATTTGGGCTAAAATCAACCAACTCTTTAGCGGCTAGTAATTCGAAGTTGGCAATCTCCTGGATAGAAGCAACATTTCCTGAGTTACAGAGCCAAGACACTGAAGGAGACAGCCTGACTTCGCTAAGAGCTCATGCTCATGCTTTATTTGATGCATCACTCGTCTTGCAGGTATATATATATACTGTAAGTTAGACTTTGTCGGTTGTATTATCAATATATGGAAATACCTTTGACATTGCGGTCGATCAGTTGCAATGTATACATAATTTGACCAATGTTCTTTATGCTTTAATTTTCCAGGGACCTCTGCGAAGGGTAGGTCAAAGTGGAAATGAAGATTCAGTTGGTCGTAGTGCAGAATGTGAAGGTCGTGCAATTAGTTTTCTCTACAATTTAGTCAGCAAAGATACTATTTTGGTGACTTCCTGGAGTGGTGGGCAATTACAGATTGATGCTCTAGCTGATGAGATCCAACCTGTCTGGAGTGTTCGTAATGCCCCTCGTCTTCGTGTTGATTCTCATGACCAAATTCTTGGCCTTGCTATGATTTGTGAGTCAAGGGCTGGCAGTAGTCTGGAGGAGCTTGAT
This sequence comes from Echinosophora koreensis, assembly GCA_035048595.1. NCBI lineage: Eukaryota > Viridiplantae > Streptophyta > Magnoliopsida > Fabales > Fabaceae > Echinosophora > Echinosophora koreensis. The sequence goes on from JAPCYP010000004.1 coordinate 8,992,001, forward strand.
CATAATGCCTGGTTGGGCAATGCACCCCCACTACTAAGGCTGGCTATTGTTGATTTGGCTTTGCCACGAAGAGCAGAAAGTGGTTATCATATTTCATTGTTTATTGATACCCTTATGCCAGAAAGAATTTATTCCCTTCATGAAGGAGGGATTGATTCAATAGTGTTGCATTTTCTTCCTTTTACAAGTCAGTCAAATGGCAAGGATGATATAATGAGACCACCTTCTGTGCATCCTGTTCTAAATACATGCCAGAGTGGAAGCACCTCAGAGCCTTCACTTTGTGGTTTCGTGTCTTTGTCAGATTCATTTGGATATTCGTGGATTTTGGCTGTTACTCTTTCTCAAGAGTGTGTTGCGCTTGAGATGAAAACTTGGAACCTCTTGCTTCCAGTGAGCATTGATACGGAAAAGAAACCCATTCAATCAGAAGAGGAATCAAAAGAGAGAGAAGTATCAACTATAATTAGCAAAGAACTACTAGCTGGCCCAAAAGAGGTACTTATTCCTCAGGCCTCTTCAAGTTTGCATTCTGTTGCAGCTGATTCAATTGAAGGCCGATCAACATTGCATCAGTATTTCAAGCTGTTTCATGAAACTTACGTTGAGTATGCACATAAGGTAGGACTACCATAATTTCCCAGCCTTTTAATATCGGTTACCTTTGTTGCCTTCTTTCCTTATTTTGACCTTGCATATTTATCTCATTTGCTAAGACTGGGACTGGGCATTGATATGCTATTATTTCCTATTTCGATGAGTGTTTTCTAATAAGTTGGACCAAACTGAGGTAGTAATTTTAGGCCAAGAGCCATTAATATCTCCGCAGAAGGATGGTTGTAGTTTACATAATTGACCACAAATTCCTTTAAATGAAGGAAAACGTTTTTGATGATCACTTGTGTAATATCTTCAAATGAGAAGATTGCTTAGACCAAAAAGAATGTTAGAGCTGATGTATTGTTAACAAATTTATGTAAATTGAGGTAGTTCATTATTTCTAAAGTTAATTCATTAGTTCATTACTTATAAAGTGGGATTATACAAACATAATTTGAATATTGCTATGCTTTTAGAGAATAACAGTTGGCTCTCTTCCATTGAATTTTCTGTCCTCTAGGTGTACCTGGAACTCAAGCATCATGCTCCTCAGTTGAAGAAAATCATTAATGATCAACATTCTCGTTTAGGCGATGCGCAGCAGAAACTTTTGAAAGTTGAGGAGAAACAATCTTTATTACAGAAAAGGATGGATCATGCAATTCAAATGCACAATTCTTTGGAAGAGCGGTTGCAACAATTAAGGAAATTACCTTGGGCTCACAAAAAACCACTGTCCAGAGCAGAGCGACAGTATAAGTCTGAGCTTGGTAATCGCTTTTAGATCCCTTACTTTTTAGTGTCTGACTGTTATGAAATTTTGAATATATTTTCTTTTAATTTTCACATTTAATGGTTTGCATTAGTCATAAGCTTTTTACACGATCTACTATATGTTCAAAGTCTTTAATTTCACTAGCCTATGCACCATCCCCCTCTCTGCATTGTCTATTGATTTATTTATCTACCAAAATTCATTTGAAAGTAATTAATTACACCCGTGTTTTTCCAGACCACTTCAGGGAAGTTGAGTTGGGTGCTTTGCATTCTTCTGTTGATGCACTAAGTGCAAGGCTGAGAAGGCACATTCAAACATCAAAAGCGAGTAGTCACCAACAACAAAAAATATCAGGCAAGAAAGTTGGTGCTGGAGATGACCAGATGGATATGCTCAAGTCATCACTTGAAAAACTTTCACTTATAAATAGTGAAAATACGAAGAAAGTTAAGCTTGTCGAGTCTGCATTGAAAAACAAAGAAAAAAGTAGCAGGGAATCAAGTCTGCCTATGCTTTAAATCTGTCCTAGAGTATTTATTTTTTTGCAGCAGGGCTGGTGTGATTCTGAATGAAGCTCCTATTGTACTCTCACCATTTTAGTAATTACCTGAATATGTCCCTGGCCAAAAATTGGGAATTTCACATAAATTAAGTTGGAAATTCAGGTTACATATTTACATCATCAACTTGATTCACATGACAATATGCCAGTGTAAAGAAAAAACGAAGATACAAAATTTGTATGTTGTACCTAATTCCCTTTTCAATATGGTAGTATCGGAGCAGAGATGTCAGGATACCTTTGTATATTTTCTAATTTTTGAAATGGAACATGAGGCTAACTTTTCAATTTCCTTCTCGGACGCTAAAATGCCAAAATGGCAAAAACGATTGTACGTGGATTTGTTCAGGGTTTGTACTGCAAATATATAATTAGAAAGAGGTGAACAATCTCCTCCAACTTAATGCTATAAGTAGAGCATAACATTCATGTTGGAAACATCATATTCATGTTCTCTTAGTTGTTCTCAAGGCACTGCAAGTCCAATACTGTTGTAATATATATAAAGCAAGAGCAGGCCAATCCGTGAAATTTTCGTTTTTCTGATTTGAGGTATTGCAGGAACAAGCACGAACGAGCTGGCTTGTTTGTGATGATTTATTATTATACGTGCAAGGATTTGAAAGAATTAATTAAGATATATATGAACTACTAAACTGGTAGATATAATTTTATTAATTACTATAATGGACATTAATTGGTTAAACTGATCTACATTCTCAGCTCTTATTCTTTGCCCTTCTCTATTGTTTTGCTCTCATGTTGCTGTACATGGTTTGGACTCCTCTCTACGCTTCACTATGATAGGATACCTCTTCTGCGTCCTGGTGGTTGGAAAAAACACCAACTTGTCTTCCTCAGCGGGAACCCAACTGTCATTCAAATGAAAGCATGGCATTAGTGATAGAAGAAACAAAAGCTTGCTTGTTTGATTGATTATCATTTCTTAAACATTCAATTCAATAACCAACATATATAAAAGCATTCTTTATAGACATAAGTTCATTCTTTAACAAAGACCACACACAAATTTTTTTGTCTTTAACCAGGTGTTCCATAGGCAAAGTTACGAGACTAATCCTCGTTCAGAGTGGTGAACCCTTGAATATGCAAAATGTTGTACCTGAAGCGGGTGACAATGCGGTGAAGGAAGACAGAAAGCACAACTCTAGCAAGCTCATAGCCAGGGCATAGCCGTGGCCCTCCTCCAAACGGGGTATATACATTCCCAGGGTTCGTTGCTTCTGAGTTATTCTGTTCAATTTTGATCACAAGAAAGCAATTGTTGAATAGAAGTCTAAGTGTGTGACTGAACATTATATCAAACTATCAATAATAGTAAAGAGCAAAAGGGAGAATGTGAATTACCTGCCATCTCCATGGATTGAAAGTTCGGGCGTCTTTGAAATGGTCAGGATTTAGATGTACAGCACGAAAGGATGCAAAGACTTTCCATCCCTTAGGAATAGTGTAACCTATTTACAAGTGATGCACTAAAATTAAACCATGTTGTAAACTGAAATATATTTGTGTATTATATAATTGACGATACTCCACACACTTTATTTTTCAGGTGATTACCTTTTATGTCAATGTCTGTCATTGCTCTCCTGAATATCCCACCAATTATGTTTGCCACCCTTAAGGTCTCATTCACAACCTGCATTGCACAAACAATTAAAAGATAGAAAGGACAAAATTAGCAACATTGGTAGAATAAACGAAAAAATAATGCATCTAATATTAGTCTTGGGAACATTAAAATATATTCAATATATTTTCTTTACCCAGTAACTGGAAGGATTATAAAAAGGATTAACTAGTAGAAGCTATCCAGCTATCTGTATCGGTACTTTACTAAATATACTTACGCATTGAGTAAATGCCATTGACTTGTAATCTGTCCACTCCAGTGCTGCCTCTGGGTCACTCCTTGCTCTGATTTGGTCATGCTCTTCCTACAAAGAAACAACAATCAAAGCCCAAACTCTCATAAATAAATAAATAAATAAAGTTGACATGATGCAATGTAATCCTCAATTAGTCATATTCTTATCTTACATCGAATAATGTAATGTATAAAAAAATTAGCAGAGAAAATTAAAGTGAGTTGAAAAGGAAAAATACTCCTATATGAGGGGAGCAACCTCCCAAGGCAAATATTTTTCCCGAAAATAGCTAACAACCTCTATAACTCATCATAGTGACTCATCTTTATTTCAGACTCTTCCTATCCCTACATGCAACCTCACTCAAGATAGCTCATGGTACTTGGGCTTAGTATTTGGGTCATAACAACCACTAACTAAAACTAATGGGTTTTGATGTTACGAAATATTCATCTGGAAGCCAAATAGGAAGTAGCTAATTAGCTATAGCCTATATGCCTTTTGGGCACGTGAAGTAGCAGTAGGAGAGAAGGAAACTATTGAGGATACATTTGCTAAGGTATGCTAATATGAAGAAATTATTGCATGTTACTAAAGCATATTAAACTCATGCTCTAGAATTGATTTTAATTATTTCACTAAATAAGCAGCGTAAGATAATAAATAGTCTTGAAATCAGAGCCACACGATTTCCCATGCGAACAAGGGACCGAAGGGGTCCAAGGAAATGAGTGTACAACAGAGCAAGTTGTGCACAAAGTACTCTGAGACTGTGGTCTGTGCAGATGAGATGCATGAGTGATACGCCCCTGAACCTGATAGGATAGCATAGCAAGGGTGTTTCCGTCTTTCAAGACACGGACAGATGATCCGGTCAAAAGACCAATCCCAAGCGTGCGCTTCGGATCTAATAATTTTGCCCCTTCCTTCCAAATATGTCTGTCCTGTCTCTCACTTTGTCCGTCTCTACTTTTCTACAGTGTTTTTACTTCCACCTCAATGCCCTTCTTCTTATTCTCAATTCTAATTCTAATTCTAATTCTAATTCTAATAATAAACACAAGCAAATGCCAATCAAATCAATGTTTTTACTTTTTATTGCACTAGATAAAATAAATAAAAAGCAAATAAAGATGTACTTGGGCTTAAAAATAACTTGATTATTTTTGTTAATTTTTCACAAAAACATAACCTATTTAAAATTCAAATAGTCAATGTCAATGTAATGTACATATTAGTATATGATTTTTTTTATATATATCTTATTTTCCTTTTTTTACTGATTTTTTTGGCTGATAATATCTTATTTTCCTAACAACTCTTATGTATGAATATGAGTATTATTATATTCTATTAAAATATCATCCTAATACATAATAAAAAAAATAATAAATATTAAATATTTTTTATAATTTTAGAAGAATTATTACCTCCGAACATTTTAGAATTATTAGATGAGAATTGTCGTGGATGGCCCACCTCAACCTGACCTAGTGACCACCTAACTAGATCCCCCCTTTTTATGGTCGCCAAGTGAGCCAATGCATGTTTCAAGTTTTCAACCGTATTAACTGCGGTGAAAAGTTTAAGGAGACAGGCTTTAACTACAAGTTTTGAATTCAACTGAATCGAATTTATTTAATGATGATTTTTTATGGTATGTCAATGAAATTGAAACTGATATGATCATATGAAAGTAAAAACTATTAATTTGTACGTGAAAATTAAGTGTATCTCTTCCAAAATAACAAATACATGAATTCGCAATTAAAACATTTTTAAACTAAACCAGTGTCCAAAACACAATACTAGAAAAGTTGTTTATTTAACTTGCACAGGACAATGAAACAATGACCTTTTTTTGTTCCACGGTATCCTCCTACCCAATAGGTGAGAGGCTAATTTCTTGGGATACAGTCAAACGCCTAAACAGGAAGCCCTCCCAGTATCATTTTTTTCATACACATGAATTTAGGGATCGAACTGAGGACCTCATGCTTAACGGACTCAAGTTCCTTCCACTTGGACCAACACACATCGGTAACACCACCAGATGTCTCATCAGTCATCACTTTATACTTTTTGTACATTTTCATTTTCATATTAGTTATTAATTTATTTTATCAGTTGCTCATAAAATTTCAATTAGTGTTTTAAAAGTTGAGTCAGTCATATATGTGTATGAATAATGATTAACACGCCAAAAAGAAATTAAATCTATCCCTACTTGGGGTGGAGTAAAGAGGATCAGATAACGAAAATGAGGTCCCAAAGAAGCAACACCACACGGTTGTCATGGTATGGGCATATGGTGGTGGGGTTTCTGGTAGCCACAACCATACAACAGTCCATTAACCCTTGGAAATTATTTCATAAATAATCAACAATTATATATATTATTAACCAAAAATTAAATTAGAGTATACTAATAAAAAAAATCCTAAATGAGATAAACAAACATATATACTATGTGAAGAAGGGTATTGTTATTGGTACTTTATGTCTATCTAAATTCTTTATTAATCACTCTTACAATAGAAAATAAAGACAAGTTGTGTTTTAGTACCTTGAGCTGTGCCAAGGCAAGAGGAGTCTCAGTGAGGAACTTGACAGCAAGAGTCATTATGGTAGAAGTGGTTTCATAGCCAGCTACGAGCAACGCCAACATAAAATCCACTATTTCCTCATCGGAGAAATGGTCACCTGAGGCCAACAGTGCCCCCAACATGTCCTTTTTCTCTCTGCTTTCACTTTCTTTTCTCCTCTGCCTCACTATTAACGTTAGTGCCTCTGCCACCTTAGTTCTTGCCTACAAAATCAATTCAATATATTAACTTATATGCAATTAATTAAGCTACATTATACAATCAGTAAATTAAAAATTCATCAAAAAAAAAAATCAGTAAATTAAAAAATAAAAGATTAAAAAGAACAACTGATGAGAGTGAAAATTAAAAATAAAAAGTGTATATATTAAGGTGCATGCACCTTGATGGCTCTGCGGTAGGTGGTGGATAAGAGAGGTAAAGGGAGGGTGAAGAATCCTTCAATTACAAGAACGTACTCTTTCCTTAGACTTTCAGTCCATTCATCTGGATCAAAACTCATCAATTGCTTCACAGTCAACTCAAATGTTATCTGCAAGAAACCCAAAAAGAAGCAAAAATATTGTCAATAACACACAACCATAATCATTCTCATGCTCATCATTACATAAAACATCTTTAGCAAAGTAGCTCGGGGAATTAATAACAAAAGAGTAATAGTACTAGAGAAGGAAATGAAAAAGGAACCCTTTTTTTTTGGGACGAATGAGATAGTGAATATATAGCATGTCATATACACCATATTCATTATATATATCCTTTGCAGCCGAAAAACCTTTTCATCTAAGTTAACGTGTGATATAAGGTTGGACACATTGTACCGAACCATGGAATCTGAGTCACCATCCCCATTCCATCACGTACTACATCACAATCACATGCTAATATATTAATTAATTAATTAAATTAATTTAATTAGATCTTCATCAATCAACTCAAAATTGAATAATAATAAAATAAAATGAAAAGAAAAAAGATACTCAGATAGAGGGGCTTTTAAACTTTCAAGTGCTACTTTGAACTAAACAAGTAAATAAACAAAACAAGATCTGGATGATAAAATTATGAGGTACAGAAAGCTGGTCCCAGGTTCACAACCTTCCACACACACCCCATATGACATGATGATGGCAATTGGCAAGTGAGCTATAGCTAGACTCGAGCGATCCATGGCCGAGTTGACTCAGCACATATACTCATGCTACCCATAGTTATCACTTACCAGATTTTTCAACCACCTGTCAACCGGGTACTAATTCTCGCATACCCGCATAAATCGATTTATCTTATCCAATACATACGTATTAAATTTGTACTACCACTCAACTTAATTATAAACAAAAATAACTAATTTCATGTTTATTAAAAAATTTAATTAATTTAACTTGATTATCTTGATTTATATAAAAAAAATAGTTATAATTATTAAATTATCTTTTAATTATTTCGAGAAGATGCCATGCTCTTAAAAAAATAAAAGGAGAATTTATTTGATTAGTTAATTTTCTTGATTTTTAAAATACTTACATTGAATAGAGTTGAGTTGGTTGTATTTTACTTATATTAAAGTAAAAAAAAATATAAATATTTTTTTTTTGCTTATATTTGAGTCCGAAGTTAATATTACACAAGTTATTACATTAAAAATAAATTAAATAAAAAATAGTAATAACTCACAAATTTCACATAGAACACATTTAATAATATAAAACACGAAATGCCTGTTATTTCCAAAGGATCTATAAATTTCTCTCCGTGGTACTACTTCACAAATACTTTAGAAAAATAAAGTCATGTAATAATTATGTAATATGAAGAAACAAGCCACGCACCCTGCCCGTACAGCATGCCAGATATAATAGTATAAGCTTAATCGGTAACTATGAAGCTACTTGGCGATTTGATTTGGGAAAGTGAAAAAGATTGATTAGATTTTTTATTTCAATTATAGAAAGGTAAATTGATTGGAAATTTAAAATGATGGATCAAAGGGGTAAGGCACCTAACCTTCTTGGCTTCCTCCATGAGAAAAACCCGGTCGGTCCAGGAATCCAAGTTGAGCCGGATGAGCCGGTCTATATCAAGAAGGAGATGGTCCTTGATGATGGAAGAGTTAGCAAAACTCATGGTGAGCGAATGCATTCTCTTGTGAAGAGCACCCTTCATGAGAAGCAAAGAGTGTTTTCCAAGCAGGTTGGATATCGAACCGGGATAGCTGCAATCAAAGAGCTTCCCTTCGTTAAGAAGAATGAACCGGTTGGTCTCCGGGTCGGCCGAGAACACGGTCGGCTCGCCGAACACGTGGGTGGTGAAGATTGGACCGTACCGGTTCACCCGCTGGTCAATGAAGGGTTCGGGGTTGTCACTCTTGTATGCGGATATGAGCTGGAGGGTCTCGCCGATGAAGGGTAGCCCCAGGCTCCCCGGTGGCAGGCGGAGCCGCCGGTAGCGTGATTTCCGGAGGAGGAAGAGAGAGACGGCGAAGATGGTGATGATGAAGAGAAGTGTTGGGAAAGAAGCCATGGGGATAGTGTGAAGAAGAAGATAAAGCCACCAATAATGAGAGCTATGGGTGTACGACTGTATATATAGAGAAAGAGAAGCTGAGAAGGGGTGGTTGAAACTTTTAGAGAGAGAGAGAGGAGTTGGTGTTGGAGGTGAAGTTTTTGAAGGGTTGGAAGAAAGGGGGCATTAATGGAGGGGGGAAGTAGCACACGAGGGGGTGGGTACTTGTTTAGTGCTGAGTGAGAAAGTCTAGGAGGAGAAGAAAAGGATGTGGGGAAGAAATTAATGCGGAATATGCACTTTTTTTTTTTCCCCTGAAATTATGAAGTAGTATTAATATGATCTCTCTGAAATTATCAAAATTCTAATTTTGTCTCTGAAATCATAAAACGGTAATTAAATTAGTCCATTCGTTAAAAATCGTATGGACTAAGTTGATTTTAAGTTAGTAATGTCAAGGACTTAATTGATATTAAGTGAGTAAAATGAGGGATCAAATTGATACTAACTTACCATTCAGATATGCTTTTGGAATTTCGATAATTTCAAGGACCAAATTGATATTACTTCACAATTTCAAAGACTAAATTAAGTATTTACTCAATTAATGTGGGATATTTTTGAATCTGACACATTTTCTTCTCCATACTCATCTTTTCAGGTATCTCAATATATTATCTTAGGTCTGGTTAAACCCTTTGTTATTTAGTGTCTTAAGAGCATTTTCGATTTCTAATTATACTATCTTCGATCCTTATTATAAGAAATAAAATCTTAAAATACACAGACCAAAAAAATATATTGAAATTAGTTAATTATAATTAATATTCATATAAATTTACAAAAGTACCCCTTCTAATCTTAATTAATGTTCCACTTGTATGGAAAGTTGATACTATTTCGTAAATATAAATAATATAATAAATGAAGGTAAAACTGAAAATTAATATTTAATATATATCAAATTTGATGCATGTTTCTTATATTTTGGAAAGAAAAAAAAAATCCATTTGTTTGTGGGGGAAGAAATTAATGTTGGATATTTTTGAATCCGACACATTTTCTATGCAAAATTTCTCCATACTCATTTTTTCATGTATCTCAATATATTATTTTAGATTTCTTTAGAGCGTTTTGTTAATTAGTGTCCTAAGAGTTAAGCAACCCATTTTGAGTTTTTAACTCTTATTAAGTGAGCTTCACTCTATCACATCATATTTAAATAGTCCACCATATTTTTACTCGAATGATATCTATTTAAGCAACCCTTAAGCAATTCACATTTTTATATTTTTTTATTTACATTTAATTTTCTTTTAATTTTAAAATAACAACTCATCCTTGAGATTGAAGCAAAAATTATTTTTTTATTCATAAGCAATCATGCCTTATTTTAAGCAACACAGATTGCCACATAGATCAACTTCGATAGGGAAAAAAGTAATGATTCCTTATTTGTCACATAGATTTAAGAACTCCATAAATAAGCACATCATCTTTCATAAGCAACCATGCCTTATTTTACTTTTTTGGGTTTTTAACCGGGTCCCGTGTATATATATTACAAATTTGTACTTTTTACAATTTAAGCACATCATCTTTACAATCCAATACTTTTAGAAATTTTACTAAATCAGCCCAACGAAAGATATCACATCTAGGGATGTAAATTTTACCCGCACCCGCGGATATCCACGGATAATATCCGCAAAGGGTAGAAAATGGATACCTTGATGGGTATCCGTGGATAAATTAAATGGATATTTTCTCTACCCGCTTATTAATGGGGCGGGGGCGGATATTGTAGTATCCATACCCGCGGGTACCATCTAAGATGAAATTACTAAAGTACCTTTACATATATAAATCAAATGCCCTATTTTTTTTTTACTATCCTTATTTTGTTTCTTAAATTTGACAGTCACAACACCCAAACCACATGGATCACTGTGTTACGTATTGTTGATTTTGTTCAATTATTGTGTTATGAATTAATGCTTATGGATTATTGCTTCTGGATTAATGCTTGGGGATTAATGTTTATGTATGAATGATGTCAAGATAGGGGTGTTTGAATAAAAAATATAGTCTAATATTCAATAATTTTGTGAGGTGTTTGAATATCCATGGATATCCATGGATACCCGCAAATATCGATAAATTTATTAAAAACCCGCAAGATGGATACCCACATGGATATGGGGTGGGGACGGGTATGAAATCCATTCAATGGGGCGGGTAGTGGGGGGCTACTACCCATATCCACCCCGCCCCATTTACATCCCTAATCACATCATTACGTTTAATCAACAATTTTTCTAAATTACCCTTTCAACATACTTTTAAAGTACAAGAATATGGCTCACTTTATTTTGAAGCATCCGGTGCTTATACAAGCACCTCAAAAAATTTGATGCTAGATATTAACCCCACTCTAATGTGAATGCTTCAAGGATATTGACTAATAAATCAAGAAATGGTAAGTTATATTGATAAAATAAATATGCTACTTCTCAAAATATCAAATACATCATCCTTCAATGAAATATTATCATTTTGGCTTTTTTAAAACGAGTGTGTTTTCACTAGATTAAATTATTTAGTGGATTAAAGTTTTTATGCATTACATTAAATTAAGAGTAAATATACTTTTAATTTTAGGTTTTAGAAATAAACTCACTTTTAAAAAATATGATTTCAATTTTGATACATTGTTAATTTAAAGTTTTTTTTATCTTGTCAACTAGTTACAAATCATCTTGTGTGACGTTTAAGATAGTTATCATAAGAGTCTAATATTTTAGTGATGTGATAATTTATGTTTAGTTGATGGTGTAAAAAGTCTTGATGTAGATAATACATATATTGATTAAATTCAAAAAGTAATATCCATTATTTTATATTTATATAATTATATAGTTTTTAATATGTAATTGAAGTTTATTTTATTTTTTTATATACATACCTTATATTTATATATTTATTTTTAATTATATCGATATTTTATTTTATTTTTCGCTTATATGACTCCAATAAATGTGCTCTACGTATTTTCCTTTTCTTCAATCTAATGCATTCTTTTTGTTTCTGTTAGGATAAGTTATTTTATGTGTGGTAGTATAGGAAAGTCTCCTCTCGCTTTCCTTTCTTTTTCTTCATTTCGAATTTTTAAACGAATAAGAAAAATACTAAATGAAAAGGAAACAATGAATATATTTAATTATATACTGAATACATATCATATAAAAATATACTAATATTTACTCAAAAGTATTTGCTTGTGGTGAAAGTAAACGTCTTTTGATGAATTTTGTCCCCAAGGACATGGGTTTGAGTCCTAGAATCCTCACTCTGAAGAGTGTTTTACTAAACCGCCACTTCTAACTAGAGGGTTTGTCTCTTAACTATATCTATTGGAATACCTTATCAAAAACAAAAATATATAATATACTAATCTTTGAAGTTTATATCTAAAAAAAAAAGAAAGTAAAAACATACTAATATTTAGTTAAGTTAATTTCATTTAATTTTATATATACTTACTTTATACTTATATATGTTATTATAACAATATTTCTTTTGTTTTTTACAAATCAACATTTAATTATTTTTAATTCAAATTAAGGAGGTATGACTCCCAATAAATGTAGGCATCATCATGTTGTTCAATCTAAAATACTTTTTCTTTTATCAAGGATATTATTCTGTCGATAGCCAAAAATTAATATCTTTCGAGTTGATAGATTGTTAAAGTAGGTCTTGTTTTTCCAAATAAAGTTCATACACAGTACGAACACTGACATCATATTTACGAAAGTCGACCATATCTAATTAGATTGATCAAATACTTATTTTTTTTTACTTTTCACGTCGATCCTATAAGTTATATTTTTATTTTTTCCCAAATTGGTCCTAAATGTTACGTTTTGTTTCCACGTTAGTCCTTTCCGTCAATTTCGACCTAATGCCGTCGATTTTCACCTGACATGGCTATCACGTTAGTCTGACATGTGACTTTTGATCTGACTTTATCAGGTCGAAATTGACAGAAACGACTAATGTGAAAACGGAATGTGTAGGACCAATTTAAAAAAATAAAACTTATAGGACCGATGTTTAAAAATATATATATATATATATATATATAGAACCAATCCATCTATTTTGCCTAAAATTTATTGCTTACAATGAATATATTTTCATAATAAAAATGTTTACTATTAATTATGTAGATTTTTATATCATCTAATCTAATAAATATAAATATCATGAACATTTATGTATGAATAATGTTGTTTAGTGCGAAAAATATTTAGACTAAACATACAAAAATCAAATTTGCTCGTTAAATGTACTTACGGTTAGTTACAAGAATGGATTAACTCAAGTCGTCAATAGTGGATCTTATTTGTATCTTTTTCGTCTAAGTTATTTTTGCACCACTCAACATTTTCCATTATGTATTCTGATAAGATTAAAATAGCATGCATTGTTAGTATAAAAAGTTTTATACTGACATATACTAATATTTTGACATTTGTATTTATATTTTAATAACTAAAAAAGAGAAATAACAATATTAATGCTAATTTGTCTTGATACTATTGAATGTCAATGTAAAAATCATTTGCAGTGACAGTACATAGAAATTAAGTTTATTATTTTTTATTAGACAGAAAGCAAAGAAAGAAGACAACAAAGAAAGAAGGAAAAAAACTAAGTCCTTAGGTGCAAAACTCCTAAGGTATCGGCGAGAGCTATATTAGAGAGCTGTTTGGGGCAAGAAGTCCAAAACATAAATCCCTAATCAGTAAAAGCTCCATGCTTCATATGCCAATCAGCACAAGCATTACATTCCCTTAATGTTTGATGAAAGGACAAAGTCCCAGAGTAATCTCGGAAACGTCTAATATGGTAAGGATGAGCACACCCAATACCCTCTTCAATAAGAGTTAAAACTATTTTAGAATCTGACTCACAGATAACAGTATGGTAACCAGAAGGCCAAGCTAGCTTAATTAAGACCATAATCAATAGCCAAAATCTCAGCATTAAGATCGGTAGTTATGCCTTAAAAACCAGAAAAACCAACAAGTCATTCACCATCTCTATTCTGAATAAGACCACCATACCCTATCCGACCAGGATTCCTTAGTGAGCTACCATCAACATTAGCCTTCATAGTGTTCTCATCAGGAGCATGCCAAGAAACCAATTGAAGCTGCTTCTTGTTGTTAGAATTCCCAAAAACTTTCATGACAGACTCATGAATAGTATTAATAGTATTCAGAATGTACCAATTGTCCCATTTCTTGTCATAGGAAACCTCATCATTTTGGACCCTCCAAATAAACAAGCAAAAAATAATAGTAAGTTGTCCCGGGTCATCCACAGCATGATGTTTAAACCAGTCATTGTGATTACCAATCATAAAATGCAGCTTCTGAGTAAAACCAAAACTAGCCCAAATCTGCTTGGCTTGGATGCAGTCCCTCGAGGTGTGAAGCAAGGACTCACAATTATTTCCACACTCAGGACAAGAAGGGTTAAATATGTTTTTAGTCCCTCATTTTATACAAAAAATCGATTTTAATCACCTGTTTGGAAAATGTACTTTTTTTAGTCCCTGTTTTTTTAAAATGTGTCATAAATGGTCCATACAGCACACTTTTGTTTGAAAAACAGGGTACTACAACCAAATTTTTGTAAAAAATGGAGGACTACAATTGTGTGGTTGTAAAAAATGAGGGACTAAAAATGTGTGGTTGTCTCCATACTTATCTGTCATTGCACTAGAAAGGCTCAGTCATTTGATTTTGGATGCAGTTGATGATAATAAATGGAAACCTTTGAAGCTTGGTCGAGGGGACCCTCCTATAAGTCATTTGATGTTTGCTGATAATGTTATTCTTGTTGCTGAGGCCCTCTTTGGAGCAAGCTCATATTATTAAAGAGATTCTTGAGTATTTCTGTTCTTGTTCTGGGTAACGTATCAATGCTGCCAAGTCTAAAGTATATTTATCTAAGAATGTGCACTAGAATTTGGCCGATTCGATCAGTCATGCTCTGGATGTTCCTATTACTGATGATTTGGGTCGTTATCTCGGGATCCCCATTATCACGGCCCGTCAGAATAAAGCTTCTTATCAATTTATAATTGATAAAATTAGAAACAAGCTATCGGGATGGAAGGCAAAATCTCTTTCTCTTGCAAGGCGTATTAACTGGATCAAAGTACAATTATGAGTGTCCCTACCTTTGTCATGCAAAGTAGGTGTATCCCATGTTCAGTTTGTGATGAAGTGGAGCATTTGTGTCGTGACTTTATTTAGGGAACTACTTTGGAAGCACGACCTGTTCATCTTATTTCTTGGGATACAATCTGCAAACCTAAGGAAGATGGAGGCTTAGGGTTTTGTTCTCTTCGGTTGGTGAATGCATCCTGTATGTTAAAGCTAGGTTGGAATATGATTGTGAATCATGATGCTCTGTGGGTTAGAGTGCCTCGTGCAAAATTTAACTGTGGGGTTTTAATGATTCCAACTCTATGTAATATTACAAGATCTTCACATATATGATGTGGCATAACTAAATATTGGTACCTCATGGAACAAAGTATTTCATCGGTTATTAGGAATGGTCAAGCTGTTCGGTTTTGGCAAAATAGTTGGATTCCTGGTCTTGGTTCTCTTAGTGATTATGGTTCTTCTCCTCCACAAGATGAATGGAACTTTTTTGTGAATAGCTATGCATCAGATGAAGGGTGGCTATGGAATAAATTGGAAGTGTTATTACCAGATCACATTATTCAAAAGATTTCTAGGGTGAAGCCGCCTTGTCCAGGGAGTAAAATTTTCCAGTAAGGCAGCATTCCTCAGATGGTTTTTTCTCAATAAAATCTGTGTATATTTTCTTATACAAGGATATTTGTAGAGAACAACCAAGTTTTCCTTTCTGTTTGGTTTGGAAATGGCAAGGTCCTCCTGCTATCAAGTCTTCTCGTGGAAAGTGGCACATGGTAGATTGATGACAAACTCGGAGAGGTGTAATCGTGGGTTTGCTAATTCTAATATTTGTCCTTTGTGTGATTGTTATCCGGAGACTATAATGCATTCTCTTCAGGATTGTGAGGAAGTATCTAGACTTTGGAACAAAGTGGTTGATGATAAGTTATGGAGTAAGTTCTTTAGTTTGGATCTTAGTAAATGGCTCCAAACAAATCTGAAAGATATTGATTATGGAAATGGTCAATAGCAATGGTCTTCTCTCTTTGGGGTTATGCTTTCTCTACTTTGGAAGGAGAGAAACCAAGTATTTTTTCTGGCATTCGGTCTGACCCCGAGGCTTTAATGGTGTCCATTCTTCTTCAGGTTAACAGGATTCGTCATGAAATCCTGAACCCTTCTCCTCTAGTTTCTTCGGTCTGTAAGAAGGTGGTTATAGGGGTGGACACCGGACGGGTTCGATCGGTTTCAGCCCGAAAAATGTCCACCTGACGAAAACTGAGTTGCGTTAAAGGGGAACCGTTTTCATCCATCAATGACATCGGTTTTGTCGGATCTCGGTTTGAACGGGTCACGGGTTAGGCGGGCAGGTTATTACGTGTGTGACAAGCAACAACCCATAAGACCGCCGTTGTCGCCCCTCCCATCCTCCGCCGTTATCGTCGCCACCATCAGTCATGAAAATTAAAAAGAGGAGAAATAGAAAGACACAGGCTGACTGAGAGGAAAATGGAAGACGAACTCTGAGAGAGGCAAGGAAGAATTAGAACGACACTAATATTCTAGGGTTTCAAAACGCACAAATATAAAAAAGTGGGTCTGGACAGTATAACTTTAAACTCATGGGCATAATTTTGTTGGGCCATTTAGTTTAACAATTTTTTGGGTGTGGGCTGTTTAAATGAAAAGGGACGCCACCCTTTATGTTGGGCCAAATTTTTTTTTTCTACTGTTTTTTTTTTCCCTAATACCTGATAAGAAACCCCCAAAATCTTTACCTCCCTTTCTCTGCTTCTCATTCTCAGTCTCGTGAATGGCAGCTGCACTCCCTTTTCTCAGTCCTCAGCCCTCTCAGTCTCCACCGCTCAACACAATCGCAGTCGACCACCGCTCAACACCGTCACGCCCACTACAGCACTGATTGCTTCATCATCTCTCTCCCCATCACCGAAAATCTCTCCCCCCCAAACCATGGCAGCCCCCCCCCCCCCCCCCCCACTTTCTCTTTTCTCGGTCGGGTTCGGTCACCGACTGTATGAAATTTTCGAAACCGAGCCCGACCGCCGTCAATCGTTGTCCTCCCATTTTTTGGTACCGAAGACCCGAATACTCGTTACAACCCGCCTACGTTCTTGTTTTCGCCCTCAGATATGTCGGGTGCGGGTCGAAATCAGGTCTTTGTCCAGCCCTAGATGGTTAATATCAATTGGTCTCCTCCTCCTGTGAACGCCTTTAAGGTTAATACTGACGGATCCCATAATCATTCTACGGGGCTCTCTGCATGTGGTGGTCTTATTAGGAATCATGAAGGTCGTTTTATTGGTAGCTTCTACTGTAATCTTGGTGCCGCTACTTCTGTGGTCGTGGAGTTATGGGGACTGGTTCATGGTCTTTGGTTAGCTCGCAATCCCGCTCTTCCTCATGTTCTAGTTGAATTAGATTCGGAAGTCATTATCAATATGGTGAAATCAGCGAGAGTGTCGTGTTTGTTTCTCAAGCCAATTCTGGAAGAGGGTTGGAGGGGTGTTTCGTTCCCTCGTTCTCTGCCTAGGCAGTGCTTATCCTTTTGTATAAAAAAAATGTGTGATGTAGGTACCACTTTTGATACATTTTAAAAAAGGGGACTAAAAAAGTACATTTTCGAAACGGGAAACTCAAACCGAATTTTTGCCAAAAACGAGGGACTAAAAACATATTTATTATTAATAATAATAATAATAATAATAATAATAATAATAATAATAATAATAATAATAATAATAATACCTCCTGTCTACAATATAAGTAAAACCCAAAAACAAACATACCAAGGAAATACATTGAAATGAGTTAATTATAATTAATACTTATATAAATTTTCAAAAACACCCCTTCTAATTTTATTTAATATTATTATGGCCTATAATTAATGACAGAAAATAATAAGGGTAATATTGAAAATTAGCATTTAATATGTGTGAAAATTGATGTATGTTTCTTATATTTTGGATAAAAAAGCACATATTTGTTTATTATATTGTGGACCGAAGGTAATAATTGTTTACCTATCATTAAGATTTATAATAAAATAATTTACTTTTTAAAGAAAAATTTACCGAAATATATGCATGTAAAATTACCTATCAATATGGGAATTTGTTTATTTTGTACTTTCAAAAATAAAATGCTTAGTTTTTCAATAAGTAATTGTTGTTTTTGGATTCCTTAACCTGTTACACATGATAGAAAAACCCATTTAATTTTAATACTATCATTGTCATTAAAATATTTACATTAAATAGTTATTTAAATAAATTTAATATTTTAAGTTGATAAATATTATGAAATTAGTATTTGTTTAGAGAGATAAAAAGGTGGTTGGTAGTTATTAAAAGAGAGAAAGATTTATTAAGAGGGATAATTACGTATTATTCCTCTTAGATTTTCTTAATTTTGATATATTGTCAATTTAAAAGAATTTTACTGTCAATCTATCACATATATGTGATATCCGCTTACTTTGGTCGATTTAATTTAAATATGACTTATTTAATTATAAAATGACATAAGGAATAGATATTAAATAAAATAAAAATAAATAATGTTAGAATTATTTGACGTATTATACATAGTATAAAAATGATATTTTATTAGTAAAGATAAATTATAAATAAAGATTAGTGTCGAGTTAATTAAGAGCAACTTAAGGTGAGCGACCTTTTAGTAAATAAATAGAAAGTGTGGGGGTTCTGGCAACTACTTAGAACGTTAATAGCGTTGCACATCGTTCTTGATGAAAAGGAGAGGAGGCATGGCGACCCAACAAGGATAAAAGAGCATTTTTTGGCGTGATTTCTGAGTTGTGGCTGAGAGTGTCTAATTGTTTCCTTTATTTTCTTCTTGCGGGTGAGGGATTTATTTATGGTGTTGTTATAAATTTTCATGGTATCATGTGGGGAAATGTTAAGGGTTTTTAGTTTCTTGTTCTTGTTAAATAAAACTTTCGGGTGCTGATTTTAGTATTCTATATATTTTCATGAAATCAATTTATAATTTATGTTAATGTTGACAGTGGGTAAAAGAATACTCTAGGAAATCCAAATTGATTTATTTTGTTTATCACTTTAAATTATCAAAATAATTAAGTAAATAACATTAATTATGTTTTCAAATCTTTAATTATTTTTTTTAGTATTTACAAGCATTAAAATGAGAGACTATTAATAAAATAAAAACAATTTAGTTAAATTTAATTATATTTTATACAAATATTAAAATACTTCGCAAAAATCTTAATTCCTTTTTATTTATATGTAAAATGGAAATACAAACTAAGCAGAGTTAGGAGAACCTACATCCTTATTATCATCTTGTAGCAAAAGATATAATAAAGGACACGGATACTCTACAAACGACAAAGAAAAAGAGCTCGAATGACCCTTTTGAGCTAATACATCAGCACATCTATTGGCTGATCTTGGAATGAAGAAAACTTCACTTGCCAATCCCTTATCCTAATTAGAGCAAGAATCTCTTTCAGGATAAATTGAAGGGCTGGATTTTGAGAGTGCCATCTTTGGATCATTTCCATAAGCACCATTGAATCCTTGTCCACCACCAACTTCTGAACCCTCATGTCTTGAGCTATGCGAAGACCAGCTAGAAGACCCCACGTCTCAGCCCATAGGATATTACTAGTGGTTATCTTACTGAAAAACCTTTTGATGAACAGGCCTTTATCATCCTTGAAGAGTCCACCGCCAGCAGCAATTCGACTCGAATGGAGATAGGATCCATCAACATTCAATTATAGAACCCTTGCGGAGGTTTCTGCCAAGAGTCATTAACTTTGAACAATCTGGAGCCTTGAGAAGACGATGGCCGAGCTTCAGCATTCACGACGAAGATCATTTGGCTGCTGGCGAAAGCCCATAAATCCTCACCCATCTGAGATTAATTCTTAAAAAAAATCTCTAGATAGCAAATATTGTAAATGTATACACACACACACACACACACACACACACACACACACACACACACACACACACACAGGAAGGGAGAAAGGGGGAAGAGCAGGGTGAAGAGAAGTAGGAGAAACGACGGAAATTAAAACATGAAAACAGATACTGTAGAAATTAAAACATAAATTATATAAAAATTTAAAGATTGAAATACGAATATTACAAGATTGGAAGATTGAAAACTACAAGATTGAAAGAAT
The DNA here is from genome assembly GCA_035048595.1 of Echinosophora koreensis. Lineage (NCBI taxonomy): Eukaryota > Viridiplantae > Streptophyta > Magnoliopsida > Fabales > Fabaceae > Echinosophora > Echinosophora koreensis. The sequence goes on from JAPCYP010000004.1 coordinate 9,012,368, forward strand.
GAAAAGAGGAAGAAGAAGAAGAACTGAGGAACTCACTCGTCAGAGCTCTTAGAACTCAGAGCTTCTCTCTCTAAAACTCTCTCTAAAATTTCGGATGCCTTACAACTGAGCCTGGCAACCTATTTATAGAAAATTGAAAACCTACTATTACAACAGTATTGGTAATATTAACCTAAACTATTGCAACTATTGATGAACAGTGCCGGTAACTTGATTGAGACTGTGACTGTCGGTAATGAACAGTACCCGTAGGAGAATGGAACTATTCAGGCCGGTAAACATTTTGATTTTTGTTGTCGGTAGATGGTTGTTTTGGTTGAGCGACTGGGACTATTCATTATCACTCAAATTGACTGTTGCGTCAATTCCATAGCAATCGCCTTCATTTTGATAGAATGGATTTGAACATTGGCTTATGTCCTCCTGGTCTTCGTCTTCTTCATCAGACTGGGGGAGCATTTGTTTGGATGACTTTGATGTTTTTGATGATGAGGCTAATTCTTCCTTCACCATTTTTAAAATAGTTTCCATATTGTTGAGGAAACTTTCTTTTGACTTGGATCCTGCCAAGGCTGAAACAATTTGGGACTTCTGATTCAAAAACTCACATGATTCTGGGTTGGCTGCCTTCATCCATTTTGGATTCTGCTGGAACCATATCTTGACATTGTCACTTGTGGCCTCTACATAGTTAAACTGCGCCCACCATTTGGCATATGTTGATCTTTGAAGTATTGGCAAAATATCACGGTAATGATCTCGCTTCTGGTATTTGTATTGCCAGTTGAACACCCATGCAAGGGAGAATTTTGAGAAAAATATTAAATTGACAGGAAAAGGGCTTTCCTTGATGTCAAAATACTTTTCAAATGTTTGATATTCTTCTAAAAGATCTGGAGGAATGATCTGTTTGATTGGACCAAAAATCCTCCACCGATGGATAAACCACTGGGGAAATTTATAATTAACATTCTTTTTGAAACAAATCAACCAAGAATGTTTATTTCGATTGTTTTGGTACAAAAAAACATTGTACAAAATATCACGGTAATGATCTCGCTTCTGGTATTTGTATTGCCAGCTGAACACCCATGCAAGGGAGAATTTTGAGAAAAATATTAAATTGACAGGAAAAGGGCTTTCCTTGATGTCAAAATACTTTTCAAATGTTTGATATTCTTCTAAAAGATCTGGAGGAATGATCTGTTTGATTGGACCAAAAATCCTCCACCGATGGATAAACCACTGGGGAAATTTATAATTAACATTCTTTTTGGAACAAATCAACCAAGAATGTTTATTTCGATTGTTTTGGTACAAAAAAACATTGTACCAAGCTGTTTGATAATCCCAGTAATTATAACCAATGGGATCAAAAGTTTGAGAATTTTTTTTGCAAACATTCAGATTCTTTCCAAATTGTTCAGGTATTAAAACCTTTAAAATCTGGAAATTTGAATGAGTGTATGTTGATTGATCCTTGGGGTCTCGATAATGTTTAATTGAGACTGAATCAGTATCAACCAATATATAAACTCATAAAAATTTATATTTTTATTTGATTGTGTTTGTTGAAAATGAGAACTATTTTGAAAGATTTTGGCCAGAACTTTGTTAGGGTTATTATCCCAAAATCCTGGTTCCATTTGAACAACAAATTGTGTTTGGTTTTTTTTGCAACATACTGAGTTGCAAAGGTTTGGGTTTGGGTGTTGTCTGTTGATAATCTTGTATCAGGCTTGACAACATTTAAAGGAGTAGCTGTTTGGGCTAGCTCTTTGATTAGGTCTTTGAGAGGGGGTGGAGAATCAGATTCTTGCTCCACTCTGTCTCCCCAAGTTCCTTTAGGGAGTTTTGTTAGGCCTTGATTTTGAAAGGCGAACAATGTTTGAATAGGAACTCCATAGTCTTGTTTAGACTGTTTGGTTGTTTGCTGGGTTGATGACCCAGATTGGGTGGATGACCCAGTTTTGATTGGTGGTTTCTGGGTTGATGACCCTGATTCTTTAGACGCAACTTGGCGTTGGAGTCCTGCAAGGACCAATTTTCCTTTACCCTTCCCCTTTGCAGGGGAAGTTGTTGATTTTGACATTTCTGCCACTCTCACACTCTTACCTACCCTGTAAATTTTCACGAGTAACGAATTCAGGAAGAGAATTGGAAAAGCCTTTGAGAAATTCAATTTGAAAATCAAAAGCACTAAGATTTGCTTGCCATCTAGCAAAAAATTGTTTTAATGCCAAATTTTTGACATCTTTTTGTAAAATATCTTTTGCAGATTTGCAACTCTAACCAAAAACTTTTGATTGAGTAAATCCGATTGAAATTTTGAAATACACAAAACTATTGCCAAAATCTCTTTTTTTACAGTACAATATGTTTGTTGAGCATAATTCCAGTGTTTAGAAGTATATGCAATGATATGTTCTTTTTCTGAAATTCTTTGTTTCAAAATACCGCCATAACCAATGTCAGAAGCATCGGTTTCAACAATTTTGTTGGCAGAAGGGTTAGGAAGATAAAGATATAGATGATTCTTTATCTGAGATTTAATAATTTTGACAACTTTTGTGTGTCGTCTATCCAAGGAGGAGGTTCCTTCTTTAGACGGTTGTGTAAAGGTTTGATTATATTACTAAGATTTGAAACAAAATCAGCAACATAATTGAGACATCCTAAAAATCTCTGAAGCTGAGTTTTGTCAATTATTTGATCTGGAAATTTATCCGCAAATTCTATTGCTTTGTTGATTGGAATAATAGTTCCTTGGTAAATATTATGACCAAGAAATCTATTTTTGTTTGAAAAAAGACTGACTTTGGTTTTAGACACAGCTAAACCATTTCTTTTAATTACTCCTATGAAGATTTTTACATGTTTGAAGTGTTGATCAATAGATTGAGAAAAGACTAAAACATCATCAATGTAGATGAGTGTAAAGTCTGAATATGAATTGAAAATCTCATTCATAATTCTTTGGAATTCTGAAGGAGCATTTTTTATTTCAAATGGCATCACATTCCACTCGTAGTGCCCAAAAGGAACAGTGAACGATGTTTTGTAACAGTCACTTTCTTTAACTTATATTTGATAATAACCAGATTTCATGTCAAATTTGGAAAATATCTTAGCCGAATTTAGACGGCTAAGCAAATCCTTTTTATTAGGAATTTGATATCTTATCCATCTAAGAGCTTGGTTTAAAGGTTTGTAATTGATTACTAAGAGGGGTGTATAAAAAGCTGAACATGACCAGGGAGATTTACTTTCCCTAATTAATCTTTTTTTTTAAAGAAATCATTAATCTCCTTCTGGCAATACCTAAGAAGCTCATGATTCATTTGGATTGGTCTAGACTTAATAGGGATTTTCCTTTCAATGAAATCTTGTTCATAAGGCAAGTCTACAACGTATTTCTTTCTATTCCAAAATGTTGTTAGCAGATCAGAACAAATAGATTTTTGAATTTCATCAGAGAGGATCTGGATCCTATTTTTTATGTTTGGTTGTTGCAATTGTAACTCAATATTCTTAAAAGAAATTTCTTCTTTCATGAAATTAATTTGGTTAATTTTATAATCGAGAAAATTCAAATCTCGAATTATTGGTTTTCTGATAAAAGGGAAAACTATATCGTTTCCCAAATGTTGAGTTGTGATTCCAACATGAGTAATGGAAAGAGGGAAGAGTGATCTTATGAACAATGTTCCAAGAATCACTTCATTCTTAAGATTTTTAACTAAAAGAAAATGGGTCTCAATTTGAAGACCTTGATTTTCTATTAAAGCCTTTGACAGCTTGTAATGGATCCTAAGTTTAGAACCATTAGCTGCACTTAACTTTTCTGAAGTTTTCTCAAAGTATTTGGTAGGAATCCTTCCTGAATACAATTTGAATCAGCACCTGTATCAAAAAGTGTTGTAGTATCAAGAACAAATTCTCTAATAATAATTTTGATCTTAATAAGGAATTTTTTAATTTTTAATTGATTAACTAAATTCAAGAATGCATGATCTTCTTCTAGATCTTTGCTTTCCTGAATTTTAGTAAGATTATCCTGTTCATCATTTTTAATGATACTTGATTCAGGTTTCTCTTCTAAATCAGAATCATCTGATTGGGCTTATGCTAATTGAGACAGAATTAATTTATGAACAGATTGTTCTTGTTTGATCTCTTTAACCTCTTGTTTCAAATTCTTAATCTCTTGTTGAAGATCTTGAATTGTTATGGGTTTTGTTTGTTGAGTGGCTTCAAGCCTTTTAAGAATTTGTTTGAAGTCAAAATGATCTTTGACAATAACTTTACCTTTACTTGCGAGGATTCCATTGAAGAATTAAGCCTATCCAGATATCTTCGTCTTTCTTCTGAATCAAAAATTGAATTAATTACCTCAAAAAGGAGATCTTGCTCCTTAGTTAGGACATTAATTTCTGGAGATGAATCAGAACTTAGACTTTTAGTATCATCATGTTGGATTTTATTAAGATCTTCAGAGAAATCACCTTCTGATTCGTCTGAAGTATCAGATTAGATCAAAAGATTATTCAGTTGTTCCTCGACTGATGGTTCAAGATTCAACTCTTTGATCTTTTTCTTCAGTCTACAGTATTTACTGATGTGGCCAGGTTTGCCGCAGTTATAATAGATAACCGCTTTCTTGGAAGACCTATTACCAATTTCTTGCTTAGTTTTGATTTCTGGTTTAGGTTTGTTATAACGTTTATTTTTCTTATACGTAGTATACTTGGTATACTTAGTCTTTTGGGGTTTACTTTCATATTTTTTGGAAGATTTAGACTTATCTTTTGGACAAGGGGGTATACCAAATTGTTCGCAAAAAGATCCTAAATCTTTCTTCGTGGCCTTTTCTTTTTTGAACTGATCTTGGACTTTGACTTCCTTACAAAGTCTTGCCCCTATGTATAATTATTTTGTGGGTATTTTAAGAATTACCCAATTATCAATACCTTGATTGATATTTTCAAAACAGATTTCCTCTTGGAAAATACTGCTTGGATTGGTAAGAATATCAGATTCCTGTAGAGAAGAAGATAAGGGTTGAGAAGAGCGGAAAGAAAGCTTTGAAAGGGAGCGAGATAACATAATTTTTAATTATCTGATATCATTGCCTTCCTTTGGTTCCATAGCAACAGTAGATATGTTTCTAAGCCTTACCTTGCTGAATATTTTTCATAAAAATATCAACTTTACAAAAATTTACAAAAGTATTAGATCTTATTATACTTAACCATAGTTATATCTTACCTTTGAAAAAGGATTTACTTAATTAACCAAAAGCTACCTCAAAGTAGACTTACTGCTACTCGCTATCTATACTTTGATTTATCTTGCTTCAAGCATCGGCAAATTAGACTTATTGCCTCTTCATCCACACGAGGTCTTACTGCTACAGCTTTTAAAAGACATACCAAAGCATGAACCCGGAGGTCCTTGCCAGTTAAGAGGTACCCAAACCAGTTAAGCATAACAAATTCTTTAAAAACTTTTTTTTTAATACTCAGCAAGGTATGAATCTTAGATCCATACTACAGTTCCTACTTTCCCATCTGGCTCTGAATAAGGATTTAATTAATATGCATCGAGGATTTTCTTTTAATTTCTATGCACTGACAATATGAAAGAATTTTATACTGACAACTAATTATGTTTTAACAGATCAATTTTATTGTTTCCCTTTCTTAGTTATTAAATTAAAATCACAAATGTCAAAATGGATATCAGTGTAAAACTTTTTATATTGACAGTGCATATTACTTTAATATTTTTATATTGTCAACTAAGTATAAATTATCCTATCATTAAAAAATTTAACTTTTATTTTAACTTTTAAAAAATTATTAAAATTATAATTTATGATGTATCATCAGTGTAAACAAAATTGCTAAGTGATGCATATAAATTATGCTCAACCGATAAAAACAACAATTTTTTATTGAAAAATTGAGCATTTCATTTTTTAAAATATAAAATATACAAGTTCTCATATAAATTTACTCTTTTTGGTTCCTTAATTTATATAAGATTTGCATTGAATAGAAAATTCCTTTATAATAAGTGAATAGGAATAGGAGGATGTTATAGTATATTCTTTAGAAAAATGTTGTAAATAGAGTCGTCTCTCTCTCAACCTTCCCTATACTCCTCTTTTCTTCTTCCTCGTCCACTGGAAGGGGGTGGTTTTAGGCCATCTTTTGGCCTGAAATCATCCATCTACATCGTTTTTTCTCACCTTTTATCTAAATAAGTGGTTGTTCCACATAGGTCTGGTTTTTCTTTCGTGTTTTTTCCGTGTTTTCGTCGTCTGTGTACGGCGGTATTTTGTTTGTCATCTTGTTGCGGCGTCGTTTGGTTTCTCATCTTGTTGCGGTGTTCGTTTGGTTCAGATTGGTAGATCAGCTTCGATTCATTTCAAATTCAATCAAGACTTGGGCGTCAACGTTACATATCCGGAGGCATGGGTATTCCGGTCACTTTGATTTTGTCACATTTGTAGGCATTTTGTCATGTTGTGCTATTAAACTGGGTGCTGTGAGTTTGTTTTCAGATTCATCTTTTTCGATTTTTAGTTATATTGAATTTATGTTATTTTCGATTTATTTTACCAATTTGAATTAATACATATCCTTTTTATAAAAAATAAAAAAAAGGGAATCGGAGGATGTCACGTATTGCATAGTGGGCAGAATTAAAAATGAGCTGTATTATTTGAACATCATAAGTTAGCCATCATATATGATATTGTATATATTTATTTCTATATCCCATTTACTTTTAATCAATTTTATATACACGCATATGATAATACATACGGTATCTAAAATTTGTATCCAAATAACACAACTCATTGAAAAAAATTATCAGATTAGGAATAGAGGTAGGTTACGAATTTGGCTTCTCTCCGACAGTCCAACAAGTTTTTTCCTCTTTATCACACATAAAAAGCTATCGGACTTGATAACTTTTTTTTGTATTTTGAAGCTGTTGGACCGTCCAGCAGCCAGAGACAAGTCAAATTCGAAGGTTAGTGGTTTAGAGACAGATTAACGGACCGATTTGCGGGATTTAGACAAAAATTCGTCTTTGTTTCTGAGTTTCAGACTACTGATTCTGATGTTCTCTCAGATCGATGCTGCCGAAATATTGGAATCCGGGTCATTGAGTTGAGACTTGGTACAATGGAAAACTGGAAAAGTGTTGCCGTTTTTCAAAGGGTCTTGTCAGGGAACTTAAGAAAAAAATAAAGATATCGTTTTTTTTATAAAATAAATATACATCATTTTCCTAATAAAAATTTATGTTTTTTTTTTAAACTTCTTAAGCATTGTGTTTAACACCCTTCTTTTCTGAATGATTACCCTAATCCAGGACACACTAAGAAAATAATAATTTTAAATCCCTAAAACAACCATTTTAATAATTTTAAAAACTATACTCCCACCGATCTCGATTATAAACAAAAAAATCCCAACATTTTTTGTTTAATATATAAGTAAATTTTATTTTTCAATGACTCATTTAATGATATTATTAACACAATACCCTTCATTTAATATAAATTCCAATTACTCATTTAATGAAAATTAAAGTTTTACAAAATTCAATGAGATTAACTTACCACCTAAATTTTTACAAGATTCAATGAGATTAACTTACCACCTTAATATGTGTGTTTTATTTAAATTTTATTTATAATAAAGATCGAAGGGAGTCAATATCTAGAATAATAATGAATATGTCTAGTCAATATCTAATATAATAATGAATATATCAATTTTTAAGTTGTTTAAAAAATATTTGTATCCAAACTCATAATCACGTGGGTAGCAATTCCATTACCTATACCTTTATTCGTTTGGTAGCTAAATACCCTTACCCAGCATACTAATTATTCGTATTTTAATTAATTATGAAAAATCAATAAATAAAAAATCAACTTTGATTAAAAATACCCTCGTGATCACTAGGTTTATATAATAGGAGAACAATTGCTCTCTAATTTCTTTGAATGAGTCATTTCACATGAATTTTTCATCTATTATTAGGTTCGTAAAAGCAAGCAAAATTAAAAATAAAATCATAATTCCTTTGATAAATTCAAAAAAAAAAAACCATAAAAGATATGTATAAAGAACATGGTTAGAGAATGACATATATAAGAATTTTGTGGATGCTTGAAAACATGATAAGAAATTTGTAGTATCAAAAGAGGAGAATATAAATATGTAATTCGCTTAATCTATGCTACATTTTATTTTTCTAATTTAATACTGTGGATATGAGGCATGATGAGAATTAGAGTACTTGTAATCACATTCATCCCCAATAAATTTCATGAGCAATAATCCGCTCCCATATCCATACATACCAATCGTACCGATTATGAATAATTTTTGCGAGTATCCATTTAATTTTTTAACTTAAATAGTATGGAAAAAATGTTTAAATACTAATTTTCTCATTATATTCTTGTTATTTCAGTCATTTAGCTCAACAAATTCTAAATAAATATCATGCTTTTAATTTTTTTATCTATAGAAGATATGCATTATTATAATAATAATAATAATTGATAAATATGACAAACATTGTTTGAAAAAGCATGTTTTAATATTTAGCCTAAATATAAATTTGTCTGATTATGATATATACAAATTAAATAAGTATGATTTGACTGATTATGTAAATAATTTTATGATATATATATATATATATATATATATATATATATATATATATACAAACCGGAATAATAGATGATTCTACGTTGAGCAACTAATTACACGTGGCAGTCAATCATAGAGTCTCACATGAAATAGTACACGTGCCGCTCTCACGGTGAATAGAATTGTGGCTCCTTAATTACCTGATTCATTGCTCATATTTTGATTATGATACTTATTACCTCTATCAACATTAATTTGATTTTTTTTTTATCAAATCAACAATTAATAAAATCTGATGTCCCAATTCAAATTTCGACAACATTAGTTAGAATCCAATACTAATAAATGAGGTGAAGTCTAATTTATGGTAAAATTTGAGGTTTGTTATTTTTAAAAGTAAAATCAATGGTAGTGGAGTGTAATTTATTCCCTTTTTTAATCTGATCATGATTAGTTAAAGGATATTCCATTAGCATAATTAACTTCTCAATTAGCATAATGTTATTTTTACTATAAAAAAAAAATGGGGTTTATTGTCATTTCATCAAAACTCATAGGGGTTAGTGGAATTTATCCTAATATTAACGAACATGTAAAAGTATGCCGTACAATTTTAATGAATTATAAAACATATAGAAGCAGTGACATTTCGTCAAAGCTCAAGGGGATCAGTGCAATTTATCCTCATATCAAGTATTAACGAACATATAAAAGCATGCACTATAAAACATATACAAGAGGTGCAAAAGGACTTCTCACGGGGTCACCGATCCTATTACTACTCTCGTCCAAACACATTTAATTTTGGAGTTCTGATGGGATCCGGTGCATAAGTGTTGGTATGATCGCACCTATAAAACATATAAAAATTAATGTTAACGAGTGTCTTAAATTTTTTTATGACCACTTAAATTATTATTTTTTGGATAACCACTTAATTTTTATTTTTTTTTTACTTCTTTTGATAAGTGTGTTGCTTAGGGAGTGTATTATGTGAGAACTCATGTCTATTGTGAGAAATGAGAACTATTAACAACAGCCGTTGGTCACAATTAAAAATATTAATGGCTTAGATTATATAATAATATTAAAAGGGCACGTGATCTCCTCTTGTTCATCCTCCCTCCCACCTTTCACCCCTGCAATCAATCACCCATCAGTCGCTGCACCCTGCACATAAAGCTTCACTTCTTCTTCCTTCGCATATTTGCAGCCGCCTCCTTTTGAAACAAATATCAACCCAAACACCATAAAACCAATACCCACACGCCTGTGTCTCTTCCGGTGTCACCCCACAAACAAATGTTACTCCGGAACTTCCATCCTCCGCCTCATTCTAGAACCCAAACGGCAACCGCCACAACGCCGTACACCTCCTCTGCTCCACCTCGCACAGTCGTTCCAGCCGTCGTCCTCCGCCTCGGTGCACGATTCATTCACTCCACCCAACTGTGCCGCGCGTGCCGCTGTCTCCACTTCTTTTCAGATCTACTGCTCAGTCCGCCCCCTTTGCCATCCGGACACCGTATTCAACCTCCATCACGTGAAGAACTAGGATTCACAGAGAGCTGGGCAAGAAGAGGGGAGGCGGAGACAGTTGCACAAAGGACGGTGGCAGGTAGCTCACGAGGTTCGTCGGAAAGAGATGGTTCTGGTCATACTGTGGCTGAGCGGCCGCAATGGAGTTCGCGACGGACAGTGACGACCGAGAGGCGCACGGGTTCTGATGCAGATCTGGACGGCGTGACTCGAAAGCTCCGGTGCGGTGAACACCGTGGAGGACGTCGGAGCGAGGTGTTTGTGGTCATATTGTTGTTAAGTGGCAGGGACGGAACTTGAGGAAGTGGAGTTCGTGGCTGACAGCGACGATGATGGAGGCGCACGAGTTCTGATGCATATCTCGACGGCATGTCTTGAAAGCTCTGACACAGTGGCAGTGTTAATGGTAACGTGGTGTTGCTGTGGCTTGAGCACGTTGGTTGGACAACAAGGAAAACTGCGAAGCACGGCGGAACGAACGATTTCTAAAAGGGATGGCGGTGCTGCAATGGTTCGCGATGGGGACGCCATGACACGACTTTGTTGCAAGTCACAGATGATGTGGTGGCCGGAGAAGAAGGTGACTGTGACGGTGATGTGGCAGCGCGGGTTCTGGTTTGCGCAACGGTGCTGAGCGTGAAGGCGACACTGTTCTCACATTTAGGGACTAATGTGCAATGGAGGTTGAGTTCTGATTCAAGGCAGATTGGGGCACATGACTTTTTAATGTTGTTATAAATCTGATGCGTTGATTTCTTTTAATTCCAATCTAATGGCTCTAATTAGTAGTTCTCGTTTCTCACAATAAGAACTAATTCTCACTTGGTACGCTCTCTCTCTCTCTCTCTCTATATATATATATATATATATATAGAACTGTCAATTTGGGCCGGGCCGGCCCACTCGGGCCAAGGCACTTTTCGAGCCGGGTTGGGCCAAAATTAGACCGGCCTGCTAATTTGTAAGCCCAGCCCAGCCCTTTGCGGGCTACCGGCCAAACGGGCTGGCCCACGGGCTAATATTAAATATTCATTTTTTTAATTAGAAATTTCCTTTCATATGGTTATGAATTATATATGACTTGTCATTTTCTAAAAATCTCCATAGTTATACACTCCTGGGAAGACGTACTATTGTGTATAATCTTGATAGAAATTCTTCTCACTAATTTTCGTTTTCTTTTGGTTGATAGAAAGGAGAAGGCACTCTGCCTCAAAAACTTGGACCGAACTAACTAACGATTGCAAGTTGTAACTACCAGATATCAATCTCCAATTTAGTAGTTCAAAAGAAAAAATTGTCTCTCTAGACACATATTAATATATTAATGTAGCATATATTAATAGGTTAAAGTAATGTTTTGGTCCCTATACGTGACACTGATTTTCAATTTGGTCCCTATACGTAAAAAGTTATCAATTTGGTCCCTATACGAGATACTGATTTTCAATTTGGTCCCTATACGTAAAAAATTATCAATTTAGTCCTTATACGTGACACTGATTTTCAATTTGGTCCCTATACGTGACACTGATTATCAATTTGGTCCCTTATACGTGACACTGGTTTTCAATTTGGTCCTCACCGCTAATTGTCCCTATATTAGAGTGACCAAATTGCAAATTATTATCACATGTAAGGATCAAATTGAAAATAATTGTCACATGTAGGGACCGATTTCAATTTTTTTTTGTTGAATTGGTCCCTACATGTGACAATAATTTGTAATTTGGTCCTCTTATATCGGGACCAATTAGCGGTGAGGACCAAATTGAAAACCAGTGTCACGTATAGGGACCAAATTGATAACTTTTTACGTATAGGGACCAAATTGAAAACCAGTGTCACGTATAGGGACCAAATTGATAACTTTTTACGTATAGGGACCAAATTGAAAAACAGTATCACGTATAGGGACCAAAACATTACTTTAACCTATATTAATATATGAATGCATCAAGTTCAGTAGTCCACCAATGATTAATGAATATAAAGACATATTTTGGTGTATGAAGGAATTCCCCACAAATTCGGATGACAAATTAATAATATTCACACTATAAGCCTTTACTATATGCCCATCATCCAATATGTATGCGTTGTATTTGTCTGGGAACTTAGAAGCTTGCCCTTAATTTATCTTATCGAAGGCTCTATATAAGGGAAAGGCTATTGCATCGCAGGCTTCTGTATCCGACTCAATGCAAGTGAAGAAACCTGTACAAGCTAGCTCTGTGTCCCAGCTAAAGGAGTTTCATCTTTTGAACTTTTCCTTTCTATTTTTCTTTTTTCTTTTATAAATTTTTTTTTTTATTTTTTATTTTATCTTGGAACATCTCGGGCCAGCAGGTTGGCCCAGCCCATCTCGTACCAGTAAAATTTCGGGTCGGGTTGGGCTGGGCCAAAATTTGATCGGTCTCTAATTTTGACAGCTCTATATATAACCATGTTATAGGTATGAAGTATCCAACTCAGTCGGGGAGCCTGTTGGGCATAGAAGGTGGGTTTTTTCCTCTCACCAGGTTTTTCTCCATACACAAGAATTAAGATTCGAACCCCCTGACCACTTGCTTAAGGTGTCCAAATCTCTTATCCAGGATTTTTGGATAAGTGTTGCCAAAAATACCAGTTAGGAAAACTTTTTTTATTTTGACCTCTTTAATGGGAAATTTTCGATTCAAACAAATTATCCATTCCATTTTGACCATTCTATCAATTTTAATAAAATATCCATTAATGATTTTTTATAGTCGTGATTCATATTGATCATTATGCGATTCTTTTAAAATAAAAGCATTTTTTTATTTTAATTTGTAAAAGTATTGAACATTGTAATTTGTAAACAATTAATGAATAATTATAATATAATTACTATATTGATAATAATAAAGAGGGACTTAAAAAAGAAAATAAAAATCATAATTCTTGCATTCATCTTTGAATTCATTCTTCATTCTACATGGTATCACAACATGTTAGAGTCCATCTCCATCGTTTATCACTTATTATGACAATCTTACCGTCGCTTTTGGCCTGCCATAGGAGCTTATATACTTATAATAAATTTTAAACTTAATTTTCATTAATGTGTTTTCCCTTTTCTTCCAAGGTTGAGTAAAGATAAAATAATTAAATACTAGATTGATGGACCCGTGTCATGCATTGGGAATATACAATTTTTTTAGGATTTTGTTTTAAATATACAATTGTTGAATTTATATTTTGTGGTGAAATTTTTGTGTGAAAAATTATATAGCAAAAAATGTTAAAAAATTATTTTATCTGAATCGTCGATCATAAATTGTAACATTTATTCACTTAATAATTAATATAGATATTACAATACAGATAATGATGCTTAAGTGTAAATAATAAGTACACAATTTTATTATTAAAAATATAATTTAAAAATAAGACATTATAAAGAATATAAAAAATATAAAGTTTGAAAATTGCTATTAAAGTTTTATAGTGAATTTTTTTTTTCAAAACAAAATTATAAGTTAACATTAATCATTACTTCTCTAAACATTTAATAGTTAATATACATTTTTTAAGCAACAACTCATTTCAACCCGATATAAACACTAATACTAAATACGTCATCGTGATCTTCGTAATGATATGATTTTTTTCCTTCTCTCTAGAAAATTATTTGATTTAACTCTCCTATTTTCCCTTACAAGTTAAGCATTTTTGAGAAATATATTTATCTATCATATTATTTTTTGTTCTCTCTTAAAAATCTATTTGATTCATTTATCATATTTTCACGTGCAAGTTAACTATCATTAGAAAATATATTTATATATAATATTATTATTTTCTTCTATTTTCAAAATCTATTTGAGTTAATCATATATTCCGATATAAGAAGATATCACATTTAATATTGTAATATGTTCTTATATCACACACTAAATTTTCTAAAATTTTAAAGTGCATTAAAAATGAGTTCGGACTATCATTGAGTGCATCAAAATTCGAATCAAATATCTTCTGACTCAAATTTGGATATTTAATAATTTCATTTGATAATACGATATCAGATCTATTTAAGAAAATAAATAAATTTGCTGCATAGTTATTTTATAATATACCAGAAAAGGAAAATTCGCTTTATTCGGGAAGAATGATAATTTTTTTCTTTCTTCTAAGAGGGTCATAGACGTCGAGATTCAAAATTAAATTATTTTAATTGATAAAATGGAAGAAAACTTTGATTTCTTTTTTAAAATAAAATATATCAAAAGAACAAATAGGTAAATTCCAATGCATACAAGTCACAGTCAAGAGTATTGTGCAGGGGAGACCATGAGCATCTCGTCCCGAGATCCACGTGTGAGGTGACACCGCTTGGCTGTGGAGCAATTATCGATCGAATCGAAGAGTAATATTCTAAGGGCCCATATCGATTATGTGCAGTTGGGCATTGTCCCCAGCGGTGCAAATAGGCCCTCATATCTAATTGACGGGAGCGTAAGACGGAACCAATAACAATGACCCAATAATCTCGAAAATCCAATTTAAACTAATTAAATTAGGTTTTCTGTTTGTTAGGGTCCGAGCCGAGTCGAGTCGAGTCGAGCTGAGCCAAATCGAACCAAACCAAATCCAATAGTGATTGATCGGTTCTGGGGTTCAAGGACTCAAGAATCGAACCAAACTATTTTGTATTGGTTCGTATTGAGACTTACATCGTATTTGTTTTTTAGTCTTTTGGTTTATATAGGTTTAATCTATTTAATAAATAAATTAGGCTTAAGATTTGAGTTTAATTTTAATGCAACGTTAATGTAATGTTTTTTATATTATTTGTTAATCATATATCACTTTATTTGTGTATTTTAAAATAGTTATTATAAGAGTTAAGTATTTTTTAATAATGTAATAATATATCTTATAAAAATATTTACATAAACAATACATTATAATTAAATACGTTAGATTTTTTTTGATGGAAAAATACGTTAGATTTTAAAAGTCTACTAAATTATATAGAATAAGGTTTCTATTTTTGAAAAATTCTATTTATTCTATTAGGTTTACATATTTATTTAATATTTATTCATATAATTATAAATTTATAATATTATATAATTTATTTAATTATATATTAGTTTTTTTTTATAGTTTGAGATTTTATTCAAAACATATCTAGCACTAGCAACAACATTGTCATCCTCCCCACCTTCTAGGAAGGGTTGGAGAAGACCATTATATATTAGTATAGTATATTTATATTATACAGAATCCATAATTTTGTTAAAGATTGTAAATTTAAAAATGTTATATAAATGTCTTCCTATAATATATTCATTCGATGACTATCCTATTTGATCATACTAGTGATTTTCTTAGGAATATGAGATTCATAAGATTTTTTCGTTTAATCAGAATGATATTTCTTGTGCCTATAATATGATAAAAGTTTTTTTTTTTTTAGAGATAATACGATAAAAGTTGAACTTCTGAATATATTCTTTTCTTGGAGAGGTTCGTTTGAATATTTTTAAAACATAATAAAAAAATTGAATTTCCGAGTTCTCATAGTTTAATATTTCTTACAAATACTTGTCAAAAAATGTTTCTTACAAATTATTTGATTTCGTACCTAACTTTAGGAACCCATTTACTCGCCGAAAATACTTTAACGGAGGTCCCCTCTAAGTCACTATACAATAACTAATGACGAAGTTACAGTTGAAAGTGAATTGTATTGCCTGCTCTGTTATTGACGGAGAAAAAAATTGGGAAGACTTACATACAGTACCATTTTTACTGTTCTCGAATTATAAATTGACACATGTGTTCACTGACATATCAACATTCACGACGTTACCCATTCTGTTTAAGTTTCATTCTTTTTCCAAGAACATAAGTTTCATTCTTTTTCCTCCTACTTCACTTTCATTCCTCATTTACTCTGTTATTAACTTATTATGTTGTTCATGGTATTGCTTCATAGAAGAGAGATATTATTGAACCCACAGGCAAGAGACACCAAAAACACTCGTCCCTTGCATGTTCCCCATCGTTAACGCCGCTGCCAGAAGAAGAATCAGTGGTCTCTAGATTTCTGGCCTTACCAAGTTGATTCGCAGTGCAAACAATTCGAACCTACAAGCTTCTTCGTCACACTTATGTCAAGGAGCCCCTCCACCTCCTTTCTTGAAGTCGGCGGCGATCGTTCACCTGGGCCCAGAAAAGCGGTCTCTATTATCTGTTGGATCTGCTCCTCGAAAGCTTTCAATATGAGCTTTATGTCTCATGGTCGAAACATATGTTTAAAGATCAGTTAAATAGACTTATAATGGGGATTTATGAAGAGAAATCAAGTTTCAGTCGAGGAAGGGCACTTGTACAACGAAACTGAATAGGACATAAGTGTAATAGTTTGAATTTCAAACGAAAGCTTTCAAGGAGCAAAAAGAGGTGGAGTCCACTGTCCTTCTTCTGGCGGTGGCGGTGACGATGTGGATAATATGCAACGGAGGAGGATTTTTGCTGTGTCTTTCTTGCTTGTCAGTTCAGAATCAGCAATATCTTTAGAGAAGCAATACAGGTACAAGTGGAAAGAAAAGGAAGAAAGAACGGAAAAACGAAACTTCCGAAGTACAAAACCGCATGAGTATTGACATGTCTGTACAGATGTCAAATTATAATTGGACAGCAGTAATAACAGTACCTATGGTACTTTATCTAAGTTTTGTCCAAAAAAAATATTATGCGCTTGTTTTGTTTAGATTTTGAGTTGTTCAAAATTATGTTTTCATTGTTGGGGAAATAGCATGCACCAACAGATTTACCCACATGATCAAGGATTTATGATATAACACACACAGATACACCACATAGTAAATAATAGAGAACATATGATTATACATGGTTCGACACCTCTTGCCTACATCCACGGAAACACCTCAGCAAATATATTCATTAATATCAAATAAGATTACAAGATTATAATCCACCCCAAAATTATGTATCACCCTTCAAAC
Organism: Echinosophora koreensis; assembly: GCA_035048595.1. Taxonomy (NCBI): domain Eukaryota; kingdom Viridiplantae; phylum Streptophyta; class Magnoliopsida; order Fabales; family Fabaceae; genus Echinosophora; species Echinosophora koreensis. The sequence goes on from JAPCYP010000004.1 coordinate 9,029,595, forward strand.
TCGAGTACCCCGCTCAAGAGTTGCAAGGAATAATAGGTACTCACTCATCTCACTACAAATGATCACCCACACAAGTCCTCCCCTCTTGGACATGGTTGGGGATGCCTCAAATCTTCACAAGACTCCCTTTATATAGTGTGGAAGGGATGTGCCTTCATTCATGAATGAGAGATAGTGGATATTAATTGCTTATCTTATTTTAACACCATTAATATTCACTCATTCCTCCAAAGATGAATGTGAGCTTCTCAACAATCAAAATAACAATTCTAAGAACATAGGAATTTATTATGCATTGGAATCATTCACTTTAATTTATTGTTTGGAAATTTGAATTGTTTTCCCAACAATTCCTCCCTCAATTAAAATTTTCAAACTTCCACATCATTAGAAAATTTTACTTTTTTTTTTCTCAACTTTGCTATCACGGCCGCTTTCCCTTATCAAACCTTGCACTTCCAAGGTAGCAAAGATTCCTTTAAATTTTTTTAGTATTTGACGGTGTCACTGGGAGCCTAGTCCGCCTCCAATGGACCACATACATGCTCTACTTCATACTTGTACTGTCGTTGTCCACCATCAACAACGGAACACACCGCCTAGCCTCCACATTGCATGCTAGGAAGACTTTTGACACAAGAAACCCCACACATGGATCCACCAACCACTGCCTTCTCTTCGATACTTGTCTCAGCCGAACCATCAGCGCTCTGATACCACTGTTGGGGAAAATCGCACACGCCAACAGATTTACCCACACTCCCAAGCATCTATGATGCAACACATACAAACATACCACAAAGAGAATAATAGAGAACACAAGAATATACATGGTTCGACACCTTTTGCCTATGTCCATGGAAACACCTCAACAAATGTATTCACCATCTCAAATAAAATTACAAGATTATAACCCACCCCAAATTGTGTATCACTATATAAAACCGAGTACCCCGCTCAAGAATTACAAGGAATGATAGACACTCACTCATCTCATTATAAATGATCACCCACACAAGTCCTCCCCTCTTGGACATGGTTGGAAATGCCTCAACTCTTCACAAGACTCCCTTTATATAGTGGAAGGGATTTGCCTTCATTCATAAATGAGAGATAGTGGATATTAATTGTTTATCTCATTTTCAACACTATTAATATCTACTCCTTCCTCCAAAGATGAATGTGAGCTTCCCAATAGTCAAAATAACAATTCTAAGACCATAGCGATTTACTATGCATTGGAATCCTTCACTTTAATTTATTGTTTGGAAATTTGAATTGTTTTCCCAAAATGCATTTAATGAGAGTGATTTTGATATTCTAAAGGTGTTTGTTTTAAATCTTACGTCCAGTAAAATTAAATTCAGGTTAGGTAGAATTGATTTTAAGAGAAACAAGAATTCTCAGCCTTTCCGTTGAAAAGAATTGATTCTAGATGTGAGTACGTGACCTTTCAAAATCCTTTATATTTATACCTTAAAAGTGATTTTACTTTATTATCCAAACAAATCAATTATTCTAAACTCACTTTTAAAATATCATTATCAAACATAAAATCAATTTTTTAAAAAATTAATTCTTTCAAAATCAATTATATCAAAATTTAAAACAAATGAATCCTACAACCCCACTTTCAAGTAGATGAGAGTTGCTATGACTTCGTTTCTTATGAACTTAAGATATTTGACTAAGTTGTCAAATATCTCTCAGGTTCAAGCATGAGGAACGAAGTTGCTCGTTCTTTATTAAGATGACATGACTGAAACTCTGAAGAGAACAAAGTTTATTAGTTGAAAACAAACAAAGCTAGGCATAGGATCGAAGTTTCTAGCAAGGAATCAACTACCAAAAATAATAGGGACCAGAAGATAATGGTGGAGCAAGATAAAACTGTTCTAAAATGAAATAAAATAATAATGTATCAACCATTGATTAATTAAAGTGTTTTGAGATGTCAACCCACTTAAGCTAATCAAAGATGCATAGACTCTTTGTCACTTTAGTCACTTTCCCACTTATGAGGAGTCTAATCCGATGGAGCAGATGTCCCAACATTTGTCCTCTTTACCTTTCTTTGAGTAGGAGGCATGTATATAGCAACTATATAAATCTTTGCGGAGCAACGAGAAGGCTAGGTAGATCCCCGAGTTGCTGACTTGGTGGGAGCTTATAATTCAATTTCAAGGTATGAAACTTAAATCCCACAATGAAAGTCTAAGAATTTGGTGCGAGATTTGTATAAATTTTGGACTCTCCAACTACATCAACTAGTTATTGTGATGTGATTCTTCCAATGTTTGCATCAACCAGCACAATTGTGTTGACTTCATAAATAAAAAGGATTTAATTGATATGCACTGTCAGTGTAAGTCTTTTTGCATTGTTAAATAGTATTGTCACATCATTAAAAATGTTTGATTAACTTTTACATTAATTATCTTAAAAGGCAGACATATGATAATTTGTGATTGGTTGACATTTGTGAAAATCCATATCTTGTTTTGTTGATTTCCTCATTTGTCTTCCCAATCTTTCCTTTTCCGGTCATTTTTGTAAAATCCAACCTCTCTTTAATGCCTAACATGTAATCATCATCGTAATTCAAAATCTGATCAGTTTTGTCCTCTTCATCCTAGCTTTCTACAGTTTGGATTTGTCACAAACATGAAAATTTGACTTTTTTTTCATTATTTGCAATGTGCTAATAGTGTGTTTAGAACAATGGTCAAAAGGACTCAGACATGCCTTTGGAGTTAAAAAACTACTAATAGTAACTTCAACAAACCTATGTCCGGTGAACTTTGGACAAGCATCCAAAATGGTGGATTCTAGCATGAAGTAGGGTGCTTATGGGTATACCATTGTACCTCAATTTTTTTTCATCAAGGATGATTTTCAACCATTAGATATAATAATTAAATAATGAATGGTCCAGATTTATTGAACCAAAAAAATTGAAAACCAATTTTTTTTGAAAAATACTGCTTTGCCCTTCACCCCTCCCACCCTACCATTCAAACCCTAATTTCTCCACCTCCGGTTGTCCAACCAGCTGCCGCCACCACCTTCCTCCCTACCTCCACCCTTCTACCACTTACCTGCAACAACCACCACCACCCCACCATCCTCTCATCATTGAAACCTAGAAAACCCAACAGCCACCGTTGTGTTGTTCAGCTTGATGTAGGTCGAATCGGAATCGGTGTGGATAGTGACCCGCATCTGCTTGGTGATGAGGTTGCCTATCATCACCTGCTTGTCGAATCAGAATCTGGAGGAGTGGTGGAGGAAGGGAGGAAGGAAGAGATGGGGTGGTGACAGAATCAGTACCCTACACTGTCACATGAATTCAGCCACCAAATACAGCAAAGGGAGGTGGGGAAGGGCGGAATTCGAATCAGTAGATGGAGGTGGGCAAGGGGCCGAAGAGTTGGTGGTTGAAAAGGTTGAAGGCGACGGCAACGGTGGGATGGTTGCTGATTATGGTGGTGGTGGGGTTGTGGTGGTCGGTGGAGTGTAGGACGAAAAAGATGACAGGGTAAAAATGGTTTTTTCATATATGAAATTGGTGCCTCACTAGTATACTCATAAACAACATACTCCATGCTAGAATCCACCATCCAAAATACCTGCTAATTGGGGTGGTTAAGCCTATATACCAAGTTAACAAATGCTTTCTGCTTTGACGTGACCATCGAAACTTCACAATTTGGTCACTATTTTTACAGAAAAAAATGTAGAGGCTTTATATGTCCAATCTTTGAATATAGTCTATAACAAAAAAAACAAAAAACAAAAAAATATACATTTACTTATTTAGGCAATGAATTGCTTTTTGGGTTCTTGCAATTGGCAATAAAATTTATCTTTTCAATTCAAACAAACCTACACTAACAATTTTTCTTTCTTTCCATTTTACTGTCAAGAAAATAAAATCAAGTTAAAGTTTGTGATGATTTTTCGGTTATTTTGATTTTTATGTATTATTTAACATTACGTATACACACACACAAATAAGTGCTATATATACTATCTATATTTTGAACTCGTGTTTCATATTCACTCTAGCTTTTTATATCATGTTTGGGAATACATATTTACATTGCTGGTAGGGGTGTTCATATCCAAACTAATCTAAGAGAGAATCGAAAACCGAACAAAATCGAAAATCGAGCAAAATCAATGTTTATTGATTTTTTTGGACCTTGTTTTGTAAAAACCAATCGAACTGATTTTTGGATTCAATTTTTGAAATCGAACCAATCCAAATCGAACCGCGTATATAAAATTAAATATATGTTTATTCTAGTTTTTACATTATTGCTTTTATATTTATTGGGTTTTCTCCTAATAATAATTATTAATTTGATGTAATGTAATTTTCTATGATTTTAATATTTCAAACATAAAATTAATATTTGTTAGCTCGTAACATTTTAATTTTTTGTATGCTACATTTTATATCTATTAATGTTATTTAGAATTATTTTTTAGTTATCGTGTTAGTAAAAATCGAATCATCCAATCCAATCTAAACTGCTTTTAATAGGATAAGATTGGTTCGTATTTGATATATGAATCAATCTGATCCAATCTAATTTGGCTCACCATTGATCCAAACTAATCTGCAAACACTCTAACTATTAGACGTGATACACGACTGTTCCAAGCACCAACTTACTTGGGTTGCACGCATTCAAAATTCAAATGGGTACTATATTAAAATAAGAGTTTTATTTCTATACATTGTCAGTGTAAAGATTTTTATACTGACAACCAATCAGAAATCATGAAATTGATGACTTTTAAGGTAGTTAGCTAAAGAGTCAAAATTTTTTAATGGTGTGTCAAATTCTTATTGGTTGACATTGTAAAAGAGTTTTATATTGTCAGTGTATACAAATTCAATCGTTAAAGTAGATGTTTTGTTAACTAGTGTTTTAAGGACATTAATCAAGAATTCTAATAAAACCAAATTTTCATTGGAAAACTAAAGATACAACTTTTCAAAATTTTGAATACATCACTAATCAACGAAAACTTTCTCATTTTTATCTTGGCTAAATTGTATTTATGGTCCCTTAACTTTATTTTAAGTTTCGATTTGATCCCTCATTTAATTTTTTTTCCCAATTTGGTCCCTTATGTTGTCAATGCTACACCAATTTGATCATTTCCATTAGATTTGTACTAATGTCTTTAAATTTTACACTATTAGTCTTCGGAAACCACCACCCACCACCATCTCTCTCTTCTTCCTTTTCTTGTTCCTTTATGCTAATCCAAGATTCTGACGAGAGGTGGTGGTTTCTAGCACAGACGACGGAAACATAATGTCTTTGGTGCAAATTTAACGAAAATGATCAAATTGGTGTAACATCGACAATATAAGAGATCAAATTAAAACAAAAATTAAAAGAGGGATCAAATTAAAATTTAAAATAAAGATAAAGAACCAAATTTAACCAATGAACACTAGTTAACATATTCCACAAAGGGGTATCTTCCACAAAGGGGTATGTCACTCCCATGAGACATTGACGTCACAAAGTCAACACAAAAAGTAGTCAGTGGTCAGCAACGAGACACGAGATCTGACCCCCACGTGTCCTCTGTTCTTGCACTTTCCCACGTCTGCCCTGCCCTCTAAATTTATGCTTCCTCCCCCACGAATGGCTATGTCAGTCCTCGCACGTGTACCCCTATTATTTTACAATTTTATTTGATTTTTAGGTGGTTCTAATTTGTGGTTGATGAATAATAATAATAATAATAATCTTATATATATGTGACATGTCCATGTCCAATTGTCCATACCCATACCTGTGAACTTATAAGATGGTTGGGAGGAGCTGGAAGCAGGTTCACATGCAATTAGCTTAAGGCTTAGCTACATCACATTTGGCTAGTGGCCAAATAGGTTGTGTTTCTGTCATAATTATAAATCGTCCATTGATTTTTGACGTTTTCCTTCTGTTGTTTCTTCCACAATGAATCTATTATTCAGCTTATTTCAATTCTTTGTCAATGGTTTGCTTCCACCACTTCCTGCCTGCTGCCTGTGTACATAGTAAATATGGTGAGTTGGAACTTGTATTTTGTTTTTCGTTTCATTCACATTGATTTCATACGGCTATTCAATTTCCATATTAATCTTTGGGTTACCATGACATACGTACTTACATAGTATCATCCGACTTCGTCAATGACTAATTTTCATTGGGGGATATAGCTAACCATCTTTATTCTTTAGTGAGATCTCTCTTTCCAGCCACGTTTTTTCCATCGACTATATTTAAGGGATTCGAGTCAAATTTCATTCAGACCGACGTAACGTTGGTTTTCCATAATAATCTGTTTTACTTTTTTTTTTTATCCTTGGTTAATGTCAAATGAAAAATTGAAAGTACAGAAACTGTTCCGACCTGGAGATCGGTACTCGGATAGTATACCAAGATACTACTCGGGCGGCGGTGTATGAAGCAGAAGACGCCTTTGCACTGACTCGAGTTGAGATGAGCCGAGTTTAAGGCCTAACACGGCCATGTTGTAATATAAGCATATAGTCGGGTCCGACCTAGATCAAATCTATGTGGTAACATAAACAATATGTATATATAATATCGATGTATGCTTCGCACGTTTAAATTGAAATATTAAATCTTTACCACATAAATTTCACGGTATATAACATGCTATTTAAATGTGTGTGTGTGTCGTGGATACGATTCTCCTTCACAAATCTCACAAGTAGTACTCTTTTTTGTGCAAACAATTGCTCACCAAGTAGTAATTTGATCCAAAATTGGTAAAACGTTTGGCAGATCGACTTGACGATGTAATATGTGGCACATGGCACAAGGCTGACTCCATAAATTCTTAGGATAAGATAGAATATGTTATTACCATTCCATTCATAAATAGCTGACATTTCAGGTTTTGTATTAAAATTAATAAATATATTAAAGAATATTAATTGATAATTAAAAATTATATTATTTGATTAAATTGTCCTTATCAATTTTATTATTTTATAAATGCTACAAATATTTAAAGTTGTGGTATCATCTTTATTTAAGGATATAATTAAAAACAATTTAATAAATATTTAGTATTTTAAAACGTTAGTTTAAAAAAAAATCAAATTTCAAACAGTGATTCATTTAAAAATACAGGGAATATATTGTTTTCAATGGCTATAGAAGACTTTGTTTGGACTTGGGAACGCTTTTTTGTTGGGGAATTTTTTTTTTTAAATTGTTTTGAAATTAATCTGACATATTTAATAAATTAGTTTAAAGCATATAAAAAGTCTTTCTCCGTAGAGATTTTTCAGATTAGGATTTCTGTGAGAGTAATGATAAATGAACACACTTTTGATGTCCAACATAGTATATATATATATATGTATTTATATTTGTTTATTATTTTTTCTCTCTCATAACATGTATTTAGCACTTGAAAACAACCCACCATCATATGGTGTCTATACTTGATGTCCCAAAAATGTGTTCACTTGTCATTACTCTTTCCGTAAAGCTAGCCCAAAAGGATAGGGATGATAATTAGGGGGATCTGGGTAGGGTACTATGGTATCCATCCCCATACCCGCGTTTGAAAAAAAATTACCCGTACTCGTATGGGTAACAACTTTAGTATTCTTAGAGTGTGTTTGGGAAAGCTGAAAAAAAAAAAGATTATGGTGATAATTTGTTTTCAAATAATCGATTATTGTGATAATCGATTATAATCAAAATCTGTTTTTGTTTGGGTATGTTTGCTGAAAAACGATTTTAAGCTAATCTATTTCGTTTGGATGGTGCAAAAATAATCATTTTTATATAGTAAAGATGGAGAATGTTGTGAATAGATGCTGGTTAGAAAAAGCTTTTTTAGAAAACAGCTGGGTCTTGCAGCTTGTTGGAAAACAGCTGAAATGAGGAGAAAAAAGCTTTTTTAGAAAATAATCTAGGTACCCAAACATACCAATTTTTTTCCAAAACCACTTAATTACTCGAAAACAGCTGAATGGGAAAGATTTAATCTTTCTCAAACACACTCTTACTCATACCCTCTAGGTACCTAAGTACCGGTACCGGTACTCGTACTTGCACCCGTTACCTGAACTTTAACTATGAAAAAACAATAAATAACAAAAGAAATGTTATAACAATTAAAAAATGATTCAAAGATATTTTAAATCTACTCATAAAATATTACAAATAAAAATATTTAAATAAATAAAAAATTCAAAAAGAAATTATAGATGCAACTAGATTTAGAAAATTAAGAATCTTTAGATTAATTTTGCTTTTAAAATTTGTATTATAGTTAAAATTATATATATATATATTAATAATATAAATAAATAAATAATTTTGTATATATATACATATGTGCGGGTGAGGGTGCGGGACGTGGTGGGGTGGGTACCATAATTCCTGTATCCGCACACATACCCATTCAAATTTGAGGATAATTACCTGTATTCGAACATTAATTAATTACCCATTATGCAGGTGATTACTTTATCCATCGTGTATACTTTTTGCAGGTACCCAAATGACTGCGTATAAATTGTCATCCTTCCGAGAGGAGGAAAGATCCCGCTTGGCTTGCCACCTTTCTCCGTTAGATTTTAGGTAGCAAAAGCATTGGGGGATTTCTGATTGGACGTAGTGCTGGAAAAATAGCACCTCTAGCTTGTGCACTTAAATACTAATAATTAGTCGGAGACTTCGTAATTAGTGGTTTGATTGACATTAACTGCGGGCTAAATTCGTTTCATATTTAATCTGTTAGGTTTCTTATGTCTCCAACTATACTACTAATCATGTTCCCTTAGACATTCCCCTGGCACAAAATTCCCGCTTCTTGTCCTCTTCTGTCTAATCCTTTGATCCAACGTAACATTACAAGCATCGAAAATTTCTTCTACCACTCTAATCATATCAATCGACTCTCTATTATTCTTAACCCTTAATCAATCAAGTTGCTTATCAATTTTCCCTGTACATTGTTTATGCTCTTCTTGACCGAAAGTGATTGAAAAGTATAAAAAGGCTAAAGTCCAAAGTGGTTACTATACAAATGTGAGAGGATAATCTTAAATGTATGTATACACTGTATGGATCAATGATCAATCCTACTTATACATATTGGTTGCTATCATTCAAAACGCAATTCGTGTAAAAGAGATTACAATCTTATCAATAAGATACAACGTTGTCCTAAACCAGATAAAATTTGAAACTGATCTTATCAACTAAGAGTTGCAATTTCACAAGTCATGTTCTGACTTGTAGCTAGATTGCCTAACTTCAAAATTGTACACAATATGGTTCACAAGGAATCATCCATGGTCGGCATGTTCTTTTCCCTTCCCCCCCTAAATTATCATGTAAGAGTATCCTATTATGCATTCACATCAGTCATATCAATTTAATAGACATGCTAGTGAGAATAAATCTTATCTGGTTTTTTACATGAGAAGATCACGTGAAGGATAGAATAAATACAAAAAAATAATTTAGGTAAAATTCGTGAATTCTTTTTTTATAATACTAGCATTCTTTCTAGATTAATAAAGCTTCATGCACAAATGGTGTATGCATATTATCTCATAAGAAATACGCGACAGAAGCAGAGTATATGTGAACAAAACAAAAAAATATTTATATACACACCATTTCACCGTACAACTTCTACTGTTAGAATACACAATTATATTTTTTCTGTATTTTTTTTTAAATTCTTTCTTGTTAACTAAGAAAATTTTGAGCACAAAGATAAGAGCTATTAAGCATATGACTATATGAGTAAGCAAAGTTCAATATACACCCCTCAAATTGGTTAATGACAAATCGAAAACTTGTGTAATCTCATTGTGAATTGGTTAGGAGACTAATTATTTCAGTGTGAACTAAGCAACAGATGCAAATAATTCTTGACCCATCACACGTGCAAATCTTGGCGACAAAACCCCGACATGGCCAAGTGCTCAGAAAGTTGAACACTGGTGATGGAAGATTAGAAACAGTTGGAACTGACACTAGGAATGATTATTGTAGGGGACTATGGGATTTTACACAAGATTAAACTATAGGTAAAATCATGATTAGTAGCACACAAGCACACCTGGAAAATGAGAATGGTGAATGTGTAGGCATTGTGGGAGTTTTTCCCCCTATTGACTTTTGCTTTTTGCTTGATAGTTGGTAGTGATGGCCCATATTGTCCACTTGGGCATGTCCCTTAGCAACCTGAGGCCATCAACATTCTTGACTTTCCAGTGACATACTCCAACATCAACACGTGTTCATGATGATTTTTCTCTCCCAGTTCCCACATGTTTTTTTTTTTTTTTGATAAGATGCAATTTAAGGCATCTTTGATCCCACTCATCTCCCTCTTTACAGCCTATTAGGTGATTATGCCCTGTTAACAAAAAGGTGCTATAATGGGTTTGCAAAGGGGTCTACCTTTAATAATTCAATTAAGATCCACTTTTTTTTTGGTAGCCCATGATCCATCCACGGTTTACACATATATTAGTAAGCTATAACAATGTAGGGGGCATGTCAGAGGTATGGTATTAGGCACTACTGCATGTGATTATGTGAGAAAAGGAAGGGCTCGCTCGTTGGCATCACGTTGTAACTACCTTTTCCTCTTCAAGCATGATCACATGGGTGCCTTCTTTTTGGTCCGGGATGGAACCCAGGCTATCCCACAGCCGATAGCCATGTGACTAATCTCCGAGCATGTAGAGTTCCAGTTAAGGGGCGACTCCTCTACCCACATATGCAACTCCATTCTCATATCACATGGGGGCCTTCTATAGTAAAAAGTTGCGCATGTGTAGATGGAGTAGTGTCTATTTGCCCTTTGCTTGGTGGACGCTCAGATTCTCAGCTTCATGGGCCTTGTTTGTCAAAGAATTTAACTTCTGACAAATGGGCTTCATGGGCCCATTGTTGATTCCAAAACTTATTATTGGAATAATCAGATTGTTGAACATTACAGATCAAATGTCCAGAGACTCACATTGTCACACCCTTCTGAAAACACATACGAAAACTGTCTAAAAAAAAAAGCTCACATACTTCAATGATTTTGGTCTCAACTCATAGTCAAGCTTTTACTGTGTCAGACCAACATGGGAGGAAAAAGTGAAAATAAAAAGGAGCTGTAGAGGCAACAATATGAGAGTAAAGTTACCAGCGCGCATTTCATTCATATCCCTCACATTTGCACAATTTCCATTTTCCACCCGTCAGATCATAAATGCCCCTGACTAAACTTTAGACACCTACATTCTCATTGTGCTACATATGCATAAATGTGACAGATGTGCATCTAAGTGCGCGCAACTAGCATTTTTCTATGCAAAATTAACATCAAGGTAACATACATATTTAATACAAGTATGTAACAGCACCAAGAATTGAATATTTTCTACAACTTTGTCCTTAGATGTAAGTGTCATCGTGTTCCCAACTTCCCATACAACTTGGTACATCGAACACATGATAACATCGAAGTTTAATTAACTAACTTAGAATTCATAAAAAAAAAAAAAAAAAACACTTGGAGTACTGTCATGTTAACTGAACTTAAACTTTTGGAACAGCCCAAGTTTAATCATTTTAGTGAGCAGACAGTTATATCATATGCAGAAACTTTCAGCTAAATGATTAAATACGAAACTTCATAGTTTTAGTCATCCCTACCTGTGCCTTCGTGTGTGAAAAAGTGCGTAAATGTCAGACACATTCAACGAATTATATGTAAAAAGAATGACAACGTATGCAATTTGACAGGGTGATCAGAGACATCAGACATGCAGAGTGTGGCTTCTTTATCTTTATGTCGGTAGGATACTCCAGTGCCGGACAAGAAACTTTTAACAGGAAAAACATAGAACTACCATTATCATCATCATGTGATAATGTTACCACACAAATAACTTCCGGGAATTTCAAATGTGAGAATAGATGTGGTGTCAAAGTTAGTTGTGGTTGAGCTCCTTTATCCGAACAATAATTAGGAAAATCTGTTTTATTTATCATTGCTGGGTGAATATTGTATGGTAAGTTTTGATGTTGCCCTTCACTGCAATTTATGTTAATGCATCGAGTATGATTAGCAGACATTGTTTGAACATTGGGAGAAGAAACAAGTTAGTAATACTCCGTTAGAATTATGACAACCGCGACAATGGTGATGAGTACTGGTTGTCATATATAGAAGATTCATTAAGTTAGCTTCTCTTAATTGCATTCAGATTTTGATGATTTTGAGAAGAAAAAAAATCACAAAGTACTTTGGTCATCCCTTGAAATTCAGCTTCAACACTAGATTAAGCCACAACCTTTTAGCTTTTACTTCTCCAACAAGTTAATAACTTACCTCCAACAAAAGTGAAGTATCCGGACATACATAGATTTTCAATCATATTAAGTGTTTGCTCAATCTGTATCTGCACAACTCTCCACATATATACTCCCTCCGGTCCACAATATAAGCAAAAATTTCCAAATTTTTTGGTCCAAAATATAAACAAATTTCAACTACTTTCTTCTCATTTAATGAAGTTATTCTCAAAATACCTTTCATTTAATACAAATTTTGTTTTCCAATGACTCTTTTTATTCTCAATAACACAAGCTTAATAAATAAGAGGAAGGGTAATTTAGGTAACAAATTTAATTTTTTACTCCTAATGACTCTTTTAAATGAGATCAACTAATTATCTTAATATGTGTGTCCCATTTAATTTTTGCTTACAATAGAGATAGGAGGGAGTAGATTGTTATTCTTAGAGAACATGAGTCCTCTACTAGGAGCAAATTTTAAATAGTGAAGTATTCTGATCATGTGACTCTCATTCGGCCTTTACATTTATTGACTAATTATAACACTAACTGCAAATGCTATGTACGGACGAGTGTGAGACAAGTAGATTAGTTTGCCTACTAACATTGATATTGTTCTTTGTTAGTTGGCACTTGGTGACTATGTTCTCCAAATTTCTGGTATTGAACATTTGGTGTATCAACTGCCTTGTAATCAAAGCATTTCCACTTCTAATAATAAAAATCTAAAGCATACTTCCTTTGGAAAAATCAATATGCCTTTGCTTGATCTACTACTTCTATTCCTTAAAACTTAAGTCCTCCAAGGGTCTTCATTTCAAATTCAATAACTAGCTGATCTTAAATTCTTAGAATTTCCTCAGTGTCATTGCCCGTGATAATCATATCATGAACATAGATTATTAGAGCAATGACCTTTTCTTATCAATATTTCAAGAAGAGTATATGGCCAGCGTTACTGTGTTGAAAATTATATTTTTTTCATGGCCATGCTAAATCTTTCAAACCATGTTTTGATCGAGGTGACTGTTTCAGCCCATATAAGGGCCCATTGTAATTTGCATACAGTCCCATCACCACCTGATCATGACACAATGTTTCCTGGCGAAACGTCCATATATACACCAATTTCGTGTAATGACCAATCTAGATTTGTCCTCAAGAGATAACAATACTATATAGTATATACCAAATTGTTAAATTACCAACGCTGTCAACAAATCCTGGTGTGCAAGCAATATTTTTTAAATTATATGAAAAATGAAATTTGTACAAACATGATATCACTTGATACTATTATATACTATATATATACACAGTAGAACTAGCATAAATATATTGTATATATGTTGAATGAAATGTTATTTGGATATTATATTCTGAGTATTTAAATAATATAATTGAAATTATATACTCTTGTGTACAAAAAATTATAAACTCTTCTTGGCTACAGCTCCCTTTACCTGAACTTTGGTATGCATTATATCCTGTAGTGTATAGTACACGTATGAATCATCTTAACGCGATAACCCCTTTTTTCCCAATCCAGATTCCCTCCCGCATAAATCCCTGCAGCGTCCCTCCAGCCAAAATCAACGGCTCTGATATGTGGGAGAGAATAATCCAATGGCTCTGTAGCGTGATTTTAAATTTTCCTAAGCTTACCGCATATGGTAATTGAAAAAAAAAAAAAACTGTTGCACCGTGTAATAGCAGGAAAGGATCCGGATTTTTTGTTTTCCTACTTTTATTTTGACAATGCATTATGCATAAGTGTCAAACATAAACAAGTAAACAACCAAGGGAAAACCAAAAAAAAAATTGTCAAAAATGTAAAAGAAAATTGTTTTTCCTTCAGGTCCACAGAATAAATGTGAAGCAGCGATCAACCAACCATCCAAGCACACCCATGCAGATAAGGCAGATAGATAAGCCACATCTCATGCTCACACACTCCATAATAAAACAAAACGCTCCCACTAAAAACACACATATAAATAAATACATATATATACACATGCCATTTTCCACTTTGTAACCACCAAACTCAGCCATGGCCACCACCGCCACCTCCGCTGCCACGTCTCACTTCTTTGGCACCCATCTCAGGAACCCAACCTCAAGTTCGGGAAGATTCCACGCCCTCCTCAAGTTTGGTACCAAGAAGAAGGCACCTCCACCTCCACAGAAGAAAAAGGAAGTGAAGGCAAAACCCGGTTCAGACCGGTTGGTGTGGCTCCCGGGTGCCCAACCACCCGAATGGCTCGACGGTTCAATGATCGGGGACCGCGGGTTCGACCCGCTCGGGTTCGCAAGACCCGCGGAGTATCTGCAGTTCGACCTGGACTCTTTGGACCAGAACCTCGCGAAGAACTTGGCTGGTGACGTGATCGGAACCAGGGTGGAGACAACGGAGGTCAAACCGACGCCGTTTCAGCCCTACACGGAGGTGTTTGGGATTCAGAGGTTCCGTGAGTGTGAACTCATTCATGGAAGGTGGGCCATGCTTGGTGCTCTTGGTGCCCTTGCCGTTGAGGCTTTCACTGGTGTTGCATGGCAAGACGCTGGAAAGGTACCGTTTTGATGTTGAGTTTGGATACCCTTTTAAGCTCTTTCTTTTGGGTTCCCCCATTTTAGGACTATCCAGCATTTTTTTTCAGTTAGCCAATTTATCAAACATTTGATTGTTCTAATCAGTATTTTTAACAATTTATTTTTTGAATTTTGGTATTGTCTCCTAAAAATCCTTCCAGAAAGTGTTAAATATAGAAGTTTTTAATGTAATTAGAAAGATTTGAAGGAGGATATAGATTTTTTATTTTTTTTACTCATAAGTTATTTAATTAGCTTTTCATATAGCAATCTGAAATCTCGTGTGTGTGGAAACTAGAGTGCAGAAAATTTGTGACAAGACAATAGGATTTGCATGGAGATTTTGATGTTTTTAATTTTATTTTGTCAAAGTGATGGGGGTTGTTTGTATTGTATTGTATTTGTATTTGTATGTATGAGCTACTGAGTACTGACAATGTACCATGGTCCACCCCATGTTATGTGACCATATTATACCTTGTACAGATTTCTGTTGAGCGTGTCTTATTGTTATCCACTAGCGTGTAGTGTGATTTTATGATGCTAAAGATGAAGATGATGACTTCTGTGGCCAACAACGATGAAGACAAAAGTGTGCATTATTATTTGATTTGTTGCTTATGATGTCCTCTTTTTTGTTCCTTCCTTATCAAAACGGAAAAATGCCATATACTTTAGTCATAATTAAGTGCTAAAATACTTTACCAGTTTAATCCAAATTCTCCTTACTATAGTCGACTAGTTCAAAGAACCTTGCCTATTGAATGGATTTTGTATGAAATATCTTAACTACTCATGATTGAAGTTAGATTAATCTTTTAGACGTCGGGAGATTAGTCACTTACCTATCGGACTGAAGGATACACCAAGAAAACAAAAAATAAACTTAGGGTCTGTTTGTAAGTTTGGGAGGGGAACTGGGGAAGGGAGGGGAGGGGAACTGGGGAAGGGAAAGCTTTGGAAAAAAGAAGGGGGAAAGGGATGGGAGAAGGGAAGATAACCCTCCAAAATCCTCATCTAATTCAATTGTTTAGTTCCCCTAAATTGGAGGTTTTTGATTTTGGTTAAAAAATAAGCCTATGCAAGGTGTGGGGGAGTATCCTCCCTTCCTCAATCCCTTTCCCCCTTGCTTTCTTTCAAAGCATTCCCTTCCCTTCCCCTCCAAAACTCATAAACAAGCCCTTAGATTAGTCTCTTAAATCCAGATCCCCTCCTCCAGTGAGCATGAGATGCAGTAAGTGACACAAAAAGTAGGTCCCAAAAATTTTAAAATTGTCTAACCAATTGGAACATATATCAAGTTCATTCAAATTGTTTTGTTCTTTCAACTTCAATTTTCAGGTAGAGCTAGTTGAAGGATCATCCTACCTTGGACTTCCTCTTCCATTCTCATTGACCACATTGATCTGGATTGAGGTAATATTGCTAGGCTACATTGAGTTCCAAAGGAATGCTGAGCTTGACCCAGAGAAAAGGTTATACCCGGGGGGCAAGTTCTTTGATCCATTGGGTTTGGCCAATGACCCTGAAGAGAAGGCCAGACTTCAGCTGGCAGAGATCAAACATTCCCGCTTAGCTATGGTGGTCTTCCTCATCTTTGCAATTCAAGCAGCTACAACAGGAAAAGGCCCTATCAGTTTTATTGCTACCTTCAACAAGTGACATAACTCACAAATGAAACTTCTTTAGCTCATTCTCCTCTTTCAAGTTTGTCACCTTGTTCTCTAATTTTATTTATTTTTTCTTCTGAAAACTGCTATATATAACATATTTATGTATTTATGTATGTACTCTGTTGTATGCTTTTGTATAATACTGTATTGCATCTTTGGTACAATTGTGCAACCCACCATCTTTTTGAATCAAGATTCTTGGCCTGGCCGGAAATATAAATTTAAAACAGATTAAATGATTTAAAACAAATGGAGTCAGACTATCATGATTAAAATTATTTTTGAGACTTAACATGATAGTATACAATAAATAAGAGGGACTGAAACGATGTGAAAGGTACAATGGTCTTATTGACATCAATGAGGAGATAAGGCCACTAGAAAGGAATGGAATTTGAGAGGTTGTTGACAGACCACGTAATATTGAATGCTATGGATCTATACTACTTTGTAAAGAGATACACTCCTGATAGGTATTAGGAGACATTTGCTCTGGTGGCAAAAATGAATACTGTGATAATACTTATCTATCTTGTTGCCCACTCTAGTTGTGTTAAACCAGCTTGATGTGAAGAATCCATTCTTTCATGAAGATTTGGAAGAAGTTTGTATGGAAATTCAACATGAATATGGCTCTACTAATGGCAGTAACAGTATGCAAGTTAAAAAAGGTCTTGTAAGGATTAAAACAGTCTCCTCGAGCAAAGTTTGGGAGGGTTACCAAGGCAATCATGTCCTTGGGTTATAAACAAAGGTATGGTGACCATACTCTCTTTTCTAAACATTCACAAGAAGGTAAACTCGTTGTCCTACTTGCGTCTATGGTGCATCACTCTCCAAAGTGGAGCAGTGGACCCAACAAGTCCCTAACACTACCAATGGATGTGCCATGTGTGCTTGCTTTTGTCAGTTTGATTTTTCAAAGTGTAATGTAGTCAAACTAGTATAGTGGGCAAGGAAATACATGTATATGAAAAGTATTGTTACTAAAAATACTGTAAAATAATATTATATTAACTAATCTTTCTTGAATATTTTTATTTTGTTTGTTCATTTATATTTGGAAATAATATCCGTGCTTACGATGTGGGTTCGTACAGGCCATTTGGTGGCACCTGCAACAACTCCCGTCGGTCGGAGATGGGCGGTGCGGGCGGCGTCTCCGACGGAACCATTTTTTGTTAAGCAAAGAAAAGTGTCGGTCGCTTTTCCACAAGCAAATGCTTGTATGATTTCTGCTGAGGCGCCAATTCGATTTGCGACCCTATCCGCGCCGGTGCGGATCTTTTGTGGTCAGCAAAGGAGGCTACGATTACTGGCATGGTGGGGGGGGGGGGGGGGGGGGTGTTGTCGTTGATAGTGGGGAATAGCAACTGCAGTGGTTGCGCAAGATGTTGAACCGGATCGGGTAAGGCAGTATTTTAGGGTCTGGAAGAACCTATTTTGGGTTGGGGATGCAATGGTGAGGTGTTTAGGCCCAATTTGAAGCTGAAGAACCAAGACAAATATCACTGGGTGCGAACTGAATGGTGTTGAAGAGCGCAAGTTGAACGTCGACGACGGCTTCCTATGGTAGCTTGGGAGAATATGATGTGGTAGATGAGACTTGAATTTGTCAGCGAAAAGGAAGTCTAGTTTTCAATTTGTGTAAGAAAATAAAGTGTATTTGCTTTTTATAATTACAATTAATAAGTTCAATGTATAAACATTAGTTTGATGTTTGAATACTTGCTTTTTGGTTTGAAAAGTCAAATGTCCACATGGCTAGTTGATTGGACTAGAACCTGCCATGTGGGTGGTGCACCACTGCACCATTATGGTGGGTGGTGCACCATAGACTCACCCAGCTGATAAACAACTTTTAAAGGTAAAATTAGCAACTAGGTTTGAGATAAAGGATTAAACTGAAGTACTTTTTTGGGGTTGAAGTTGCCTACTCTAAACAAAACATCTTTATTTTTCAACGAAAATGTGTTCTTGATCTATTCAAAGAGACGTGATAGTTGGGTTGTAAGGTTATTGGTGTACCCAATGAATGAACCATAGGATGGGAAATGATGTAGAAAGCTCAAAGGTGGATAAAGCTTGGTATCAGAGGTTGGTAGGGAAATTGATATTCTTGGTACATACTACAACAGAGTTAGCATATGTAGTTAGCGATGTCAGTCAATTTATGCATGACCCGAGGATGAGACACTTGCATGTCGTGGACAGAATTCTGTAGTGCCTTAAAACTACACCAAGAAATTTGTCGATGGAAGTTTATACAAATGACAATTATGGAGGATCAGTTGTCCACAGAAAGTCAACATTGGATTATCATACGTTTTCGGGTGGCAACTCAGTGACATAGAAAGTAAGAAGTAAAATGTGGTAGCTAGATCAAGTGCACAAGTTGAACTTAGAATCATGGCATATGAAGTTGTTATGTTACAATAAAAGTCAACCATTAGCATTGCTCATAATCATATTCAACATGACAAGACGAAACACATTGATATAAAAAGACACTTCATCAAAGAGAAGTTGGATATTGGGATGATCACCATGGCTTATATTCCTTTTGGGTCACATATTGTAGACATATTGGCTAAATGGATATCCTTAGAAAGGTTCTGTGATCTTGCTCGCAAGCTGTTAATGATATTGATATACAGTCCTCAGCTTGACCGGTACCATCTTATGGTGTTGATTGGTACTGTCTAATAGTGTTATGGTATCATCTTATGATATTGACTAGTAGCGTCTGATAGGGTTCTGGAATCATCTTATGACGTTGTTTGGTCGTCTCGTCTCATGATGCTGACCGTCTAATGATGTTGATTGGTGTTGTCTGGCACCTTCTTAGAGTTATCGACCGATAGCTTCACGATCTTCTTACAAGATGGAAATGATAGACACTCATTCTCCATCTTGCAAGGGAATGTTAGAATATTAGAATTAATCTTTATGATATTATTTTGTTGTTTTGTAATTGTTTGTAGATTATTAGTAATTACGAAAAATATGACAATCAGGATAGATTTTTTAATCTCCTTATTTCAATCATATTCTTAGGAAAGAAATCAATGTTCACTTATATTGTGAGAAACCATATACATTTAATGAAGGAACTCATTTACACTATGTAAGTAAATTTTCACTTACATTCATTATAAGCCGTTAATTTTATTTTCATTCAACAGTGATTGTGACTTTAATTTTAATAATAGTTTTACACTGTCGGATGAAAATAAAATCAACAGTTAATTGTCAGTGTAAGTGAAAACGACTTATGCTGACATACATACATACATACATACATATATATATATATTATATATATATATATATATATATATATATTGTTAAGTTTCTAAGCGTTTAAAGCTTTGTTACCTTTGATTTTGATGGATCCAAACATTTATGATAAATAATTTTATATTAACTATCTAAAATCTACTAACAAGTATGTTAAGTGTGTAGAAAATAATATCTTAGATAGATTTGATAAAGTGGACCACGCGTTTTTTGTTACTAAGCCAAGTGTTTGTCTGATGACTACAGAATTTCAATTTCATGCCAGTTGTCTGACTCAAGAAGGAACAAACCAACTCAATTTCAAGTGTTCCAAAGCACAATTCAGATGCATCACTCGAAGTCAAGCACTATACTCAAGATAAAATTCAAATATGTTGATTCAAGTATGATGATAAAGCATAAAGCATTTGTAAACATCCATTTTGCATGCAACAACAAAGCTACTTTACTCTATCATATCTCACTATTGCACAAGAGGAAGTTGGTGTGACACCCGGGGCCGGCGAGGGCCGGGAGTGGTCGTCGGTGCAAGAAGGCACGATCAAGGAGCGGCTCCTGGCAGGCTTCTAGGTGGAGAGATACATGAATGAACCGATTACACACCGAAATGAGAGGGATCCTGAGACTGTGTAGGTATGGGACTATACGGTTGAGAATGACTTATATGAATTGATTGGTACTACCTATACCAATAAGATGCATCTTCTTTTCGGTAGCCCATCACTTAAGAACTCCACAGTTAAACGTGCTTTACTTGGAGCATTTTTGGGATGGGTGACCTCGGGATGGGTGACCTCCTGGAAAGTTTTCCCAGGAAACGTGTAAGTGAGGACAAAGCACCCTGAAAAGACCCGTGTTGGTCTGTGGGACAGTCGTCAATCCATA
Source organism: Echinosophora koreensis (assembly GCA_035048595.1). Classification (NCBI taxonomy): domain Eukaryota; kingdom Viridiplantae; phylum Streptophyta; class Magnoliopsida; order Fabales; family Fabaceae; genus Echinosophora; species Echinosophora koreensis. Next base: position 9,050,422 of record JAPCYP010000004.1, read on the forward strand.
GAGCAGGCAGGGATGTTACAAATGGTATCAGAGAGGCACCTCTCCAAGTACGGTGTGGTTCGGGGACAAACCAAGCAGAAGCTGGTGGGCATATGACACTCGGGGCCGACGAGGGCCGGGAGTGGTCGTCGGTCAAAGAAGGCACGATCAAGGAGCGGCTCCTGATAGGCTTCTAGGCGGAAGGACACATGAATGAACCGATTACACACCGGAATGAGAGGGATCCTGAGACTGTGTAGGTGTGAGACTATACAGTTGAGGATGGCTTATATGAATTGATTGGTACTACCTATACCAATAAGATGCATCTTCTTTTTGGTAGCCCATCACTTAAGAACTCCACAGTTAAGTGTGCTTGACTTGGAGCAATTATGGGAAGGGTGACCTCCTAGGAAGTTTTCCCAGGAAGCGTGTGAGTGAGGACAAAGCATGCTGAAAAGACCCATGTTGGTCTATGGGGAAAGTCGTCAATCCATAGAGTAGGCAGGGATGTTACAAATGGTATCAGAGAGCACCTCTCCCAGTAAGGTGTGGTTCGGGGACGAACCAAGCGGAAGCTGGTGGGCATGTGACACCAGGGGCCGATGAGGGCGGGGAGTGGTCGCCGGTGCAAGAAGGCACGATCGAGGAGCGGCTCCTGGCAGGCTTCTACGTGGAGGGACACATGAATGAACCAATTACACATAGAATGAGAGGGATCCTGAGACTGTGTAGGTATGGGACTATACAGTTAAGGATGACTTATATGAATTGATTGATATTATCTATACCAATAAGTGTTAAGTCTCTAAAATGTCTGTGTGCATTTCCCTAAGTTTTGATGAAAACTAAACATTGGTTAATGATTTAATTAACCTATTTTGTGGTTGCTAACCTGTCTACTTAGTGTACAGATCAGAAGATTACAAAACTCACCTGTCTGTCTACCTAAGTATAACCTGTCCGTATAAGCCAAAAAGTCAACCTGTCTGCTGACTAGGACTGTTGACTATGTGCAAACTGGTTTACAACCTGTCTCTACTCTTCAACTTATCTAAGGTTCTCTGTTAAAGAACTCGAAGTACAGGAAGCTTTTGCAAGCTGTCCCCTCATGAAGAATACTCTGAGAACTCTCTCTCACGCTTATCAAGAAACTCATAAGTGCTCTCTCTCAAGCAACCTAGGAAGTCAGAGATAAACTCCCAGTTAAAGAATGTTTCCAACATGCTTTATTCCCTAGTACTTTCAGTCATTACACAGAAAGGGAAATGTACTCTGCAAAAGTACAAAAGCACTCTGCACAACTCTGAGTTATTTTCTACACGATGCATAAAGCTATTATCCCTCATGTTAGAGTACAACCAACGTATTCATTGCATTAATGGCTGCCCAGAACGACTATATTGCATTTAATGAAGCTCTGCTTGAAGCCATCGTTGCAAGGAATGTCTCTAACGGATATTAAATGTTTGAAGGCTATAAATACAGAAGTCATTGAAGATGAACATATCAGAGTTTACAAAGCATTAAAGAGCCATTACTCTGTTCATTTATTCATTCTGTATTCTTCAATCATTTGAAGTTATTACGCAGACTTTCCTAAGCTTTACATTTTAACCACTCTCTGAGTGTTAGTGAAAGATCTGTCTGTCTGTAAGTGTATTTATTACAAACCAAACTCTCAAACAAATCTGAGTGAGCCTAAAGAGGCTAGGTGTGCAAAGAATACTTGTGTTGTAGCCTGAAGAGGTTAGGTGTGCAAACAATACTTGGAGTCTGTAACCTGATCAGTTATAGTGGATAAATCTTGGTGCTGCCAAGGACTGGACGTAGCTCTTTGTGTTAAAGAGTGAACCAGGATAAATCTCCGTGTTAATCTCTCTTCCCTTAATCTCTTTAGTTGTTTTGATTATATATCATCTGCTTTCTAACAAAGGGGTTAAAACTACTTTTATCAAGTCTGTTTTTCATCTTTACGTGTGTTGTTTTCTGAGAAAACTACAACAGACAGGTGACCTGTCTGTGTAACCTTTTTACACCCGTCTGTGCTTAGCTTCTGCATGCAAAAAGTTTTTTAACTTTATTTTTAATTTTTGATAAACACAATTCAACCCCCCTTCTCGTGTTTATAGTTGTCTATTTCAGTTGGTATCAGAGCTCAGCCTCTGGGTTGAGCATCTAACAGTGTTGAGGTAAAAGATCCTGAAGAATAGACATGACTGCTGGAGCTAGTGGAAGTAACCAGACTGAAGGAGCCTCCTTAACCAGACCTCCATTCTTCAATGGAGAAAAACTACAACTATTGGAAAGATAGATTTCAATGGTTCATTCTATCTACAAACTCTGATCTCTGGGATGTCATCACAGATGGTCCTTTCATTCCTAAAAATGATGACAACACTGACAAGCCAAAAGCTCAGTGGACCCTTGGAGAAAAGGCAAAGTGGGAGCTGAATCACAAAGCCAGATACAACATTATTTGTGCTCTTAGTCCTGATGAGTTTGAGAAGGTCTGTGCCTGTGATTCTGCCAAAGAAATATGGGACACCTTAGCTGTCACACATGAAGGAACAGCCAAAGTCAAAGAATCAAAAATTGCCATACTTGTCAGAAAGTATGAACTGTTTCTCATGGAAGAAGGAGAATCTGTTGCTCAAATGATTGGGAGATTCCAAACTATCATCAATGGTCTAAAGTCTCTTGGCAAAGTTTACTCTAATGCTGAGAAGGTTGGAAAGATACTTAGGAGCCTACCTAAGCAGTGGAGACCTCTGGTAACTGCTATCTCTCAAGCCAAAGATCTTACCACCTTGACTATGGATGAACTCCTTGGAACACTTACTGTTCATGAGCAAGAACTTGGAGATGAAGTCTCAACAAAGAAGGGCAAGTCAATTGCTCTGAAGGCTGATCAAAAGTCTTCCAAAGCTTCTAAATCTTTGAAGGAAGACGAGTCATCCAGTGATGCTGACCTGTCTGAATCTGAGGATTCTGAAAGTGATGAAGAACTATCTCTCCTAACCAGAAAGATAAAGCTTCTCTTACAGAAAAAGAAGTTCAGAAAGGATAAGCCATTCAGAAGATTCAACAAGGACAAGAACTTCAAGGATTCCACTTCAACAGACAAGAACTCAATTGTCTGCTATGAGTGCAAGAAACCAGGTCACATCAAAGCAGAATGTCCTCAACTCAAGAAAGCCCCATTTAAGAAGTTCTTCAAAAAGAAGAAGAAAGGAATGATGGCTATTTGGGAAGATCTAGAGTCAACATCTACTGATGATGAGACAGAGGAAGAAGCAAATCTCTGTCTAATGGCTAACACTGACTCTGATACAGATAATGAGGTAAATTCTGATTATGAGGAATTACTTGATGCCTATGAAGAATTGTTGGAGGAATCCAACTGTTTATCTAAGGCTTTCAAATCCCTCAAGAGAGATCATGTTAAGCTCCTTGATCCGCTGTCGCACACGGGTCAAAATAATCAAAATTTAAAACTGTAGTACAAGGTGATAACCTTGGTCGTCTCGCAAGGATCTCTGATTCAATTAACCAAATACAAGAATCATGCAAAGTAATGAGAAAAAGGGGGGATTTTCGAATTCAATGAGAAAAGAAAATAGATTGTAAAAGAGAGATGAGAATCAATATATCAAATCAATTAATCCACTGGTTTAGGGTAATTTCACTTGGACCTATCACAGATTTCAGAGGATCTAATCTCTTTTCATGATTCTATTCTTGTTTGATAATAGAATTAACCAATTAAGCATCAATTAATCCAATAAGAATTCCTACTTGATTAAGCATCACAGAATTTGATTAATTATAATAATGGAACAAGCATCACAAAACCATAATTAATTTGAAAACCGAATTCAATCAAACCTACACTAAGCGTCGTAGATCCTATCAATCCTTATTCGTAACAAATCAAAACAAGCGTTCAACATGCTTCGAATAATCTCAAATCAGATTATAATTAGATTGAGATGCAAAAACGAGTTTAAGTGATTAAGCATCAAAACACAAAAACGGAATTGCAAACATTGATCAAGAGAGATGAAGGATTAAAAGGAAAAGATATAGAATTACTAAAATGAAATTAACATTGAAAATCAAACCTCAAGGTCTTTGTAAAAATCCCTAACCAGTGAATTAATCTAAGAGTTTAGCCTTCCATGGGAGGCTTGAACGAAAATCAACTATGAAGAAGAAACTAGGAGATGTTGCCGTCACTCAAAAGATGATTTTCAAGGTCTCAAAACCACTTACTTATAATCCTAGGGTAAACTAATATGTCTGACCTAGAGAGCCCAATGGGAATTAATTGGCCCATTAATGATTAATTACATGGAGATATGACAACAATAATTCCAATTCCCGCACTAATTTGGACAGCTTCGGTAATTAGCCTTTTCGACCATCAAAACGTCCGAACTGGGCAGAGCGCTCAACATGAAAGTTGTAGGTCTGCTTCTTAGCTTTCCAACGCCACCAAGAGCACTCAAATCGGACAAGTATAGCCCAAGTTATGGCCTGCAGAAGGAAGATGGGTCAGGATGCACTAAAATCCGAAAATTAACAATGTTTAACAATTAAGCCCAATTAAGCCCAATGCAAAACTCAGCCAAATCACCAATATTAAACACATATATAAATTAATTAGGCTAAGTATACAATACTAAAAGGTGACTCAAAAATGATTTATCAAATTCCCCCACACTTATTATTTTGCACTCCTGAGCAAAACTCAAAAATTGAAATCCCAAAAACTTGATGAACAATACAAACACACTTATCAATAAATCCCAAGAATGTACAAGAGTGAGCAAGATACAAACATTCGAAGTATCGAGGAATCAAAACAATCATGAATACGCCCTTAACATCTCAAGCGAACAAAGAGGCAATCCAAATCAAAGATGAATCAAAAGTGGTAGAGTCCTCACTAGGCATACTCTCCAAATCTCAAGTGTTTAATGTTTGTGCTTACACTCAAAGCACATCATGAATGCCAACACTACCATAAGCTTGACAAGCCTCTAACTTCCACTACTTGAAACACATGCACATAAAGATCAAAAGGACTTTTTCAAGGTTGTAATGGGGCTAAGGTATGGGTGGATACAAGAAGGGATGCTAGCTATAAACCAAAGAGACTAGAGGAGCAATGGGGAATGAGTTTAAATAAGCATGCAAATTTACCCCAAGAAACACAATTCAATGCCAATGAACACGACTTTGTCTCTTTTGAACTTTTTCTTCCTTTGCAGTTCCACTCATTTGCACTTTTACATTGCATTACAATCTACTTCTTCTTTTTTTCTATATTTTCTTTCTTTCTTTCTTTCTTTCTTTCTTTCTTTCTTTCTTTTCACTTGCCACTTTGCCACTCCAACCAAATAAGCAACAAAACTTTTGGGTAGACCCCCACACTTATTTAAGAACCCATTCCCAAATCAATTCCAAAGCTCCTTTACTCCCTAAGGTTAGGGGAATCATGGTTTTTCACTTCATGAGCTTGTGATTAGCTACAAAACAAAGGATGGGTTAGACAGGCTCAAGGGGGTTAAGTAATGGACTTAATACAAGGTAGGCTAATCTGGCTAGTAGCTTGAAAACAAAGATGGCCTAAATCATCTCAATACATGCATGTGAACAAGAGGCTTCAAAGAGTCATGTCAAGTTCTAGAGTAATTAACAATCATGAGTGTAATCACACATGAAAGGAAAATCATGGAACAATGCAATCCATCCATGTATAGGGCTCAAAAACTCACAAGGTTTAAGTCTACCACAAATGATTCACAAATTAATTTTCAATGCCCACTTATTACACTAGAAATGCAAGAATTTCACCATATCAATTCATGAAACCTCTTAACCAAGAATGATGCAAATCACTGACAGCTCATACAGACTTAAAAATTCACTGAAAAGCATGCAACAAGACTCAAACAAATTTTTTTTTTTTTGTAGACCCTAAAAGCAACAACAAAACATAAAACCCTAACACACTAAAACTCACAAAAAAAAATTCAAATTTTTTTACGCTTTATTTTAAAAATAGAGAAAAATAACATAAACAACAAAAGAAACAGATGCCAACAAAGTTCAACACACAATTTAAAAATATCATGACATAATATATCTCCCCCACACTTGAAATCTGCATTGTCCTCAATGTAGAACATATTAAAATCAAGAACAAGAACAAATTCATTCACATAGAGGACACGAAAAATAAAATAGAAAGGGGGAGAAAAAGCCTTATAGAATGTAGTGCAGCAAGTCTCATTGTGGCTCAAGCGCTTCTCCAATGCTTGCTCTGAGAATTTCTCCCCAAATTGTTTGAGCCAGTCTTTATCAACCATGAAAGCCTTAGTGGTTGTCTCTAACATAAGTAGTCTTGCATCATCCATCATGACATGATCACCATCTTTTATGGGGATTCTTTCTGTGGGTAGCATGTCCACATGATCCCCATTTTCTACATTTCTTGGCTGAACAGGGTTCTCAACCTCATGTGTCTCATCTTCCATATGCACTTTTTGCTCCTTATACCCTAAAAAGGATGAAATTTCAACACATGCTGCACACAAAATAACGCCATTAAAATCAACACATGAAGTACATAAAATAGAATCAGGAAAATCTTGAATATCTGGAAATTCAACACAGTTCATCAATAATAGTATTCTCGACATCATTATCAAAATTATGCTCAGAAGAAGTATTGTCACGAATATCTATTTGTGAATCTGAATGCTCTTCAAGGAGATGTTGTGATTGCAGTGCAGTTAAGGTAGAGGCAAAGTGACCAATTTGAGTGGCCAAATTCTGAAGACTTGTTTCTGTCCTTTGTTGGAATTCAAGAGTGTGCTCTGCCAGTTGTTGTGCCAATTCTTCCAGACTGGGTTGGACAGGTGTGGGGTCAGATTGATATTGCTGCTGACTTATTGTCAATTGATGCACCAAAGAGGCTAACTCATCCAAGCTGCCATGTTCTCCGCCATGTTGGTCAGAATAGGAAAGTTGCACCTCATTCACTCTAATCATGCCAAAATCACTACTAAACTCATAATCACCAGTAAAGTCAGGATAATATATGCATGATGGCTCAACCTCTTTCTCTACATAATGTATGCATGGTGGTTCATAAAAAGTGGCAAAATCTCTCAAAGTGCTATGAGGCATATAATTATCCATTGACACAGACACACTTGAATCTATATAACCTCTTGCAAAATGAGCAAAATCGGTTTGAGGATAATATATGCATGATGGTTGATAATCAACATCAGGCATATAATTTTGCATATAATTATCCATGGGAAGTACTAAGATTCACAACCACGATAATCACAACGTGCAATGTCATCAATATGATATAAACATATAAGCTCAAGACACTCACATATAAGATCAAAACAGCAAAATAGAACCCAAAAATAAAAATAAAAAAAAATTAGGAAAAACAAAAAAAAGCAATTTTACACTAATTGGTAAGCTGGAAAAAAATCAAAAACCACGTCAAATAAATTATTTTATTTTTTTGTTAAAAAATATGGGATTAACCACAAGATGAAAACTAGTCTAAACAACAACAAAAAAAAAAGTGGAAAATGTTAGAGAAAAAAAAATTAATAGGGTTCCTAATATGGCTAACAAAAATCAAAGGTCCCCGGCAACGGTGCCAAATTTGATCCGCTGTCGCACACGGGTCAAAATAATCAAAATTTAAAACTGTAGTACAAGGTGATAACCTTGGTTGTCTCGCAAGGATCTCTGATTCAATTAACCAAATACAAGAATCATGCAAAGTAATGAGAAAAAGGGGGGATTTTCGAATTCAATGAGAAAAGAAAATAGATTGTAAAAGAGAGATGAGAATCAATATATCAAATCAATTAATCCACTGGTTTAGGGTAATTTCACTTGGACCTATCACAGATTTCAGAGGATCTAATCTCTTTTCATGATTCTATTCTTGTTTGATAATAGAATTAACCAATTAAGCATCAATTAATCCAATAAGAATTCCTACTTGATTAAGCATCACAGAATTTGATTAATTATAATAATGGAACAAGCGTCACAAAACCATAATTAATTTGAAAACCGAATTCAATCAAACCTACACTAAGCATCGTAGATCCTATCAATCCTTATTCGTAACAAATCAAAACAAGCGTTCAACATGCTTCGAATAATCTCAAATCAGATTATAATTAGATTGGGATGCAAAAACGAGTTTGAGTGATTAAGCATCAAAACACAAAAACGGAATTGCAAACATTGATCAAGAGAGATGAAGGATTAAAAGGAAAAGATATAGAATTACTAAAACGAAATTAAAATTGAAAATCAAACCTCAAGGTCTTTGTAAAAATCCATAACCAGTGAATTAATCTAAGAGTTTAGCCTTCCATGGGAGGCTTGAACGAAAATCAACTATGAAGAAGAAACTAGGAGATGTTGCCGTCACTCAAAAGATGATTTTCAAGGTCTCAAAACCACTTACTTATAATCCTAGGGTAAACTAATATGTCTGACCTAGAGAGCCCAATGGGAATTAATTGGCCCATTAATGATTGATTACATGGAGATATGACAACAATAATTCCAATTCCCGCACTAATTTGGACAGCTTCGGTAATTAGCCTTTTCGACCATCAAAACGTCCGAACTGGGCAGAGCGCTCAACATGAAAGTTGTAGGTCTGCTTCTTAGCTTTCCAACGCCACCAAGAGCACTCAAATCGGACAAGTATATCCCAAGTTATGGCCTGCAGAAGGAAGATGGGTCAGGATGCACTAAAATCCGAAAATTAACAATGTTTAGCAATTAAGCCCAATAATGCAAAACTCAGCCAAATCACCAATATTAAACACATATATAAATTAATTAGGCTAAGTATACAATACTAAAAGGTGACTCAAAAATGATTTATCACTCCTCAGTGAGCATAAACATAAATCTCTAGAGTGTGAGAAGTTTGCCAAGGAAAACAGTGAGCTGAAGACTGAAAAGTCTAATGAAGCTAAGATCTCTAGTGATACATCACAGTCTGAAGAAGTTGAAAAACTTCAACAGAAAGTAGAAGAGCTCACTTCTGATCTTGCCAAATTTGTTAATGGTAGAGAAAATCTGACCAAGCTGCTTGGCTGTCAGAGGCACTCCCTTAACAAAGAAGGTATATGATATGTCCATCAGATACATCATAAAGTATCAACTAAGCACTCTAAAGTGTCTGCTACATCTACTTCTATTAAATCCATACCTGTCTGTAATTTCTGTGGAAAAACTGGACATGTTATGTCTAAGTGTCTTCATAAGAAAAGAAGGAAGTCTTCACAGACTCCTAGAACTAACAGAAAAGGACCCAGAAAACTATGGGTACATAAAGATCAAATAATCTCTGTTGCAGATGTCCTCAACAGCACAAAGAAAACACCACTGCTGGTACCTGGACAGTGGCTGCTCGCGACACATGATAGGAGAAAGGTCTATGTTCCTAGACCTCCAACTTAAGAAAGGAGGACATGTGGCGTTTGGTGGAAATCAGAAAGGGAAGGTTATAGGAATTGGTACTATTGGTGGTAAACCTCCTCTTCCCTCTATATCAAACGTTCTTATGGTTAAAGGATTAAAACACAATTTGCTTAGCATAAGTCAATTATGTGACAGTGGATTTGATGTCTCCTTTACCAAAGATTTTTGTATAGTTAAAGATCTAAGTGGCAAAACCCTCTTTTCAGTTAATAGGCAACAAAATCTGTATAAGATTGAACTGACTGATCTCTCAGATCAAAGTGTAACCTGTCTGATGTCTAAAGAGGATGAAAGATGGTTGTGGCACAAGAAACTAGGACATGCTAGTATGAAATTAATTTCAAAACTAAAAAGGGATAACCTTGTGAGAGGATTTCCTGATATTAGTTTTAAGAAAGATGTTTTGTGTGATGCATGTCAGAGAGGTAAACAGATAAAATCAAGTTTCAAATCTAAAAACCAAATATCAACCTCTAGACCTCTTCGGTTGTTACACATGGATCTGTTTGGACCAGTTAGTGTTGCTAGCTTAGCTGGAAGGAAATATGGATTTGTCATAGTTGATGACTATTCTAGATATACATGGGTACTCTTCTTAACCCACAAGGATGAGTCTTTTAAGGCTTTCTCAGTATTCTGTAAAAGAGTACAAAATGAGCAGGGTTTCTGCATTTCTACTCTTAGAAGTGACCATGGGGGAGAATTTGAAAATGAGCAGTTTAGTCAGTTCTGTGAGGAGAATGGGATCTCTCACAATTTCTCTGCACCTAGAACTCCTCAACAAAATGGAGTGGTTGAGAGAAAGAACAGATCTCTGCAAGAGATGGCTAGATCTATGCTCAATGAGAATAATCTCCCTAAGTACTTCTGGGCAGAAGCAGTAAACACAGCCTGTTATGTACAAAACAGAATACTCATTAGGCCTTTTCTAAAGAAGACTCCCTATGAACTGTGGAAAGGAAAAAGCCCCAACATTTCTTACTTTCATGCATTTGGGTGTGAATGCTTCATCTTAAATACCAAGGATCAACTTGGAAAATTTGACTCTAAGACAGACAAAGGTATCTTTTTGGGATACTCTGAAATGTCTAAAGCTTTTAGAATTTATAATTCTAGAACATTTGTTATTGAAGAATCTGTTCATGTCAAATTCAATGATAACTTAAAGACTGATAAGGAATTGTCAGATCTAGAAGATGATCTTGCAGGTCTTGATATAAACAAGTCAGAAGATCAACAACCTGACTTAACCAAACCAGAACCTGAAGCAGAACCAGACAGACAAGTGGAGCAGACAAGTCAAGATCCTCTTGAAAGAGACTGGAAATTCAAAACTCATCATCCTAAGGATCTCATCATTGGACATCCCTCAGAAGGAGTGAGAACCAGATCTACCTTAAGAGAATCAAGCAATGTGGCCTTTTTGTCAGAAATAGAGCCAAAGCACATTGAAGAAGCTCTTGATGATGAAAGCTGGATTCTTGCTATGCAAGAAGAACTCAACCAGTTCACCAGAAATGATGTCTGGACACTTGTCTCCAAGCCCAAAAACAAGTCTATTATTGGAACAAGATGGGTTTTCAGAAACAAGTTAGATGAAGATGGCAAAGTTGTCAGAAACAAGGCAAGGTTAGTAGCTCAAGGCTATAACCAACAAGAAGGTATTGACTATACTGAAACATTTGCACCTGTAGCTAGAATAGAAGCTATTCGCATACTAATGTCATATGCTGCACAATACCAAATCACTCTTTTTCAAATGGATGTGAAAAGTGCTTTTCTCAATGGAATAATTGAAGAAGAAGTTTATGTTAAACAACCCCCTGGTTTTGAAGATACTGATAAACCAGATCATGTTTTTAAACTTAAAAAGGCATTATATGGTTTAAAACAAGCACCTAGGGCATGGTATGATAGACTAAGCTCTTTTCTCATGCATAATGGCTTTACAAGAGGTCAAGTAGATACTACTCTGTTTAAGAAAAGCTATAAAGAAAATTTCATTGTAGTCCAAATATATGTTGATGATATTATTTTTGGAGCAACTAATGAAAAGCTGTGCAAGGGTTTTTCAAAGCTGATGCAAGCAGAATTTGAGATGAGCATGATGGGAGAATTGAAGTTCTTCCTTGGTCTACAAATCAAACAGACAAGTGATAGAATCTACATCCATCAACAAAAGTATATCAAGGAAATGCTCAAGAAATACAAAATGGAAAGTGCTAAACTTATGAAAACTCCCATGGAAACCAATGCAAAACTCAGTAAAGATGATGAAGGTAAAAAGGTAGACCAAACTGTCTACAGAGGTATGATTGGATCTTTGCTGTACTTAACCTCAAGCAGACCTGATATTCAGTTTAGTGTCTGTATGTGTGCTAGATTTCAATCTGACCCAAGAGAATCTCATCTTAAAGCTGTTAAGAGAATATTTAGGTATTTGCTTGGTACTACTAATCTTGGTTTGCTGTATTTAAGAACTAAAGAATACAGATTAGTGGGATTCTGTGATGCTGACTTTGCTAGAGACAGAATAGAAAGAAAAAGCACCAGTGGAGGATGCCACTTCATTGGAGCAAATTTGGTATCCTGGTCAAGCAAAAGACAGACAACTATAGCTCTATCTACTGCTGAAGCAGAATATATCTCAGCTGCTAGTTGTTGCTCTCAACTCTTATGGGTAAAACATCAACTTGAGGATTACTCTATTTTTGAGCATAATATATCTGTATGGTGTGATAATTCTAGTGCTATCTGCTTAACTAAAAATCCAATTCAGCATTCTAAGGCTAAGCATATAGAAATCAAACATCACTTCATTAGAGACTATGTTCAGAAAGGTATCTTTGATATTAAGTTTGTTAAAACTGAAAATCAATGGGCTGATATCTTCACTAAGCCTTTAGCAGAAGAAAGATTTTTATTTATTAGAGATAATTTAAACATGCATTGTATTGTTGAATGACATGTCTGAGTTTTTAAACTGTCTGTGATCACCTGTCTGACTTTGCTGAGTCACTATGCTGAAACCCAATAGTTTTATTGAAATGGTTATTATTTATTTATTTTTTTAATACCATTTGTTAATCTGAAGCTAATCATGGACACGGCAGTTTTTACCTCGAAACCATGTTTTCATTATGTCTAAGTGGGCGCTACAGTTCCCCACATAAATCGTGCCATTCTTAATTAAAAATGTTTTTTTTTCTCTCTCCTGCTTTTACTGCTTTAAAAGGCAAATCTTCAGAAAGTTTCAAACTTTATCCTTCTCAAAAAGCCCTAAGTCTTTTCGTCTTCGTCTTCCTCTCGTTCAAACCCTTCTCTCTTCCAAAACTTTCATTTTCTCTTTTATGAAAAATGGCATCTTCAAAGCGCCTGTCTCCAAAAGAGATTGCTGAGCAATACGAAATGAGAATAGCTGATGTAGAGAAGATTCTACCTAGAAAGACTGTTGATCTTCAACAGATGAAGAAATGGGGAATGGATGTCACTGAGGAGTTGGAATACTCTAAGTGGACAGCCTTCTTTGATATCAAGGAGCTGGACACCCAAGCTTGTCAGAGACTTCTGGAGAAATGCTTTGGTCATCACCAATGTGGTTGATGGAACCAAGAGCTTCAAGGCTCAAATGTCAACTGATGTGACTCTCCAGTTTCCTATCAGCTCTCTGGAATTGGCAACCAGATGTCCAAGGATTGGAACTGCTTTCAGACCTGACTGGGAAGATCAGGTGGGAACTGAAAGTGTCAATATTGCTATATATGGAGTTCCCAACCCTGAGAACAAGAAGCCTGTCAGCATGGTGCCCAAGTGCAGGTTCTTGCACAAGCTGCTTCTGGAGTGTGTGATGCCCAGAAAAGGATCAAGAGACAATGTGACCAAGTTGGACAGATTTGCTCTGTACCACTTGATTCACAAAATCAAGATAGACATCAATGATCTCATCTACATGTATCTTGAGTCTCTGATCAGAAGGACAAATATGCCTACCTACCCTTATGGAATGCTGCTGGCAAGGGTTTTTAGGAACAAGATATTTGTTCCAACTGATGTCCACTTTGTGGACATGGCTTTGCCCATAGACAAGAAGGTCTTGTCTATGATGGGGATTGAAGGAATCCCTCTGGAGGATGAGGAAGAAGAGAAGAAGAAGAAGAAGAAGAAGAAAGAAGAAGAAGAAGAAGAAGAAGAAGAAGAAGAAGAAGAAGAAGAAGAAGAAGAAGAAGAAGAAGCCTGCTGTTGAGCAGAAGCTGAAGGAAAAAGCAGAAGAACCTGCTGATTCCACTGGTAAATCAAAGTTTCCAATCTCTGAAAGAATTTGGAAAGCTGCTGGAAAGGTTGCCAGACAGGATCAGAGGCCTGAGGAACCCACAGCATCTGAAGGATCTGCTGAGACAGTAGAGCCTCTCAGATTCAAGCTGAAGAAGCCCTCTCCCAAGAGGAAGACCAGTGAGGCTGGAAAATCTGGTGGGGTTTCTGCACAACCCACCAAGACAAGAAGACTGGTGAAGACCTTTACCAAGGTCAGACAAGTAGAGTTTGTGCCTAGTAAAGAAGAAGCACCTGCTCAGGGGGAGCAGACATCTCCACCCTCAGAGGAGCCTAGGGAGATCAAATCTCTTGATTTGGGATTCATTCCCAGAAAAAGAAGGTCAGGCTACCCTATGCCTGTAGTGGCTGTTGCTGAAAGGGAAGCAGTCCCTGCAGAAGAGCGCTGCTGCTGCTACTGCTACTGCACCCTCTGCTGACCTGTCTGCTGGAACACAGACAGTTGGTCATCATGAAGAAGCTTCTCTGTCCCCTTCAAGGAAGAAAGCAAGGCACTTTGAAGATCAGCTCTTCACCTTCCCTTCTGCACCATCCTCTCCCCTTCATCTAGGTATTCCAGATTCTGTTGTTTCTTCCCCCTCTGCTCTCTGTGTCAACCCTTTATCTGTTGCCTCCCCTTTTCATTCACCTGTCTCCTCTCACCCCACTCAAACATCTTTTGATGTCGTGTCTGATGTATGTCAGTACACAGTTGTTCACAGGGACTCAACTCCCAAAGAACAATCTGACATATCATCTAGACTGTTTGTGAGTGATTTGCAATCTCTGATGACTGCAAGTATATCTCACTTATCTGTCATCCCTTCTCCTCCACCTCACATTCTGAACCCATGTAGGGAGATTTTCTTTTATCCCCCTATTGTGTTGTTCATTAGAACATTGGAAGGATCTCACTATCCTGCCTCTATTGTAATGTTACCCTCTAGGTCTAGATACTTTTTTCTTTTAGTCACAGGGTCTAATTCATTCTTCTCCCACATAGACTCTCTCTTACCCCTACCTCCCTCTGTCTTAGCCAATCAACCTCTTCCCCCTCCTATTCCAATAAGAGTCACTCGTCTGTCTCTTTGTGAAAGACTCTCCTGTGTCTTTCCCTCTCCTGATTTTGACCCAGTCAGAATCACCCCTCTGTTTAAAATAACATTTCTTCCTTTATTTTATTTCAGAACCATTCATCAACTTTTCTTTCCCCGTGTCTCCTCACCTTTCTCTGTACCTAAGGCACCCCCAGTTTTAGCCTTACCCTGGTATCCATCCCTGTCTGCTGCTTCAACCAGCTTGTCTACAGAAGTCTCCTCCTCTCAGATGGTGGATTCAGATAGCTTCAATCTTCTTAAGACTGAGCTAGAAGAAGTCAGAAGACAATTGGATGCAGAGAGGCATGCTAGGCTGCTATTAGAACAGAAAGTTGATTCCCTGTATCTTCTTTTTAATCAGCCTAAATGAGTAGTTGTAGGAACTGCCTTGTAATTGAAATGCTTATGATGAATACAAATCAATTTTACCTTATTATTTTCTCTTAATTGTCTCTTTTTCTCTCCACTGTTATATATTTAACTCTTTTTGTTGCTGACAAAAGGGGGAGAAAAATGTTAAGATGTTTAATGTAAAATGTTTGGAGAAAATTCTCTGATATATGCTAAGTGTTCTGTTCTGGAGAATTTTTAATTCTCTGATATACTCTGATGCTTTGAACTTAAACCTGCTGCATATTACTCTGATGCTCTTCATTGAACACTAATGCATCTGTCTGCACATATAGAAAATATCAACCTGTCTACTGTCTGTCATTCTATACTCTGATATTTTCAAAGGTTCATTAAATCATCTGAATGTTTGTCATCATAAAAAAGGGGGAGATTGTTAAGTCTCTAAAATATCTGTGTGCATTTCCCTAAGTTTTGATGAAAACTAAACATTGGTTAATGATTTAATTAACCTATTTTGTGGTTGCTAACCTATCTACTTAGTGTACAGATCAGAAGATTACAAAACTCACCTGTCTGTCTACCTAAGTATCACCTGTCCGTATAAGCCAAAAAGTCAACCTGTCTGCTGACTAGGACTGTTGACTATGTGCAAACTAGTTTACAACCTGTCTCTACTCTTCAACTTATCTAAGGTTCTCTGTTAAAGAACTCGAAGTACAGGAAGCTTTTGCAAGCTGTCCCCTCATGAAGAATACTCTGAGAACTCTCTCTCACGCTTATCAAGAAACTCATAAGTGCTCTCTCTCAAGCAACCTAGGAAGTCAGAGATAAACTCCCAGTTAAAGAATGTTTCCAACATGCTTTATTCCCTAGTACTTTCAGTCATTACACAGAAAGGGAAATGTACTCTGCAAAAGTACAAAAGCACTCTGCACAACTCTGAGTTATTTTCTACACAATGCATAAAGCTATTATCCCTCATGTTAGAGTACAACCAACGTCTTCATTGCATTAATGGCTGCCCAGAACGACTATATTGCATTTAATGAAGCTCTGCTTGAAGCCATCGTTGCAAGGAATGTCTCTAACGGATATTAAATGTTTGAAGGCTATAAATACAGAAGTCATTGAAGATGAACATATCAGAGTTTACAAAGCATTAAAGAGCCATTACTCTGTTCATTTATTCATTCTGTATTCTTCAATCATTTGAAGTTATTACGCAGACTTTCCTAAGCTTTACATTTAAACCACTCTCTGAGTGTTAGTGAAAGATCTGTCTGTCTGTAAGTGTATTTATTACAAACCAAACTCTCAAACAAATCTGAGTGAGCCTGAAGAGGCTAGGTGTGCAAAGAATACTTGTGTTGGAGCCTGAAGAGGCTAGGTGTGCAAACAATACTTGGAGTCTGTAACCTGATCAGTTATAGTGGATAAATCTTGGTGCTGCCAAGGACTGGACGTAGCTCTTTGTGTTAAAGAGTGAACCAGGATAAATCTCCATGTTAATCTCTCTTCCCTTAATCTCTTTAGTTGTTTTGATTATATATCATCTGCTTTCTAACAAAGGGGTTAAAACTGTTTTTATCAAGTCTGTTTTTCATCTCTACGTGTGTTGTTTTCTGAGAAAACTACAACAGACAGGTGACCTGTCTGTGTAACCTTTTTACACCCGTCTGTGCTTAGCTTCTGCATGCAAAAAGTTTTTTAACTTTATTTTTAATTTCTGATAAACACAATTCAACCCCCCCTTCTCGTGTTTATAGTTGTCTATTTCAATAAGATGCATCTTCTTTTTGGCAGCCCATCACTTAAGAACTCCATAGTTAAGCGTGCTTGACTTGGAGCAATTCTGGGATGTGTGACCTCCTGGGAAGTTTTCCCAGAAAGCATGTGATTGAGGACAAAGCACGCTAAAAAGACCCGTGTTGGTCTATGGGGACAATCGTCAATCCATAGAGCAGCCAGGAATGTTACAGTTTGCACTTCCCAAAGTCAGAAAAGCACATGCACCTTCTTTGACCCGCACCTGCACTCTAATAAAGTACACAAAGAAGTACGTTCTCTGTACAAGGAACCTCCTCAACGACCATAAACATTAAATGGAAATTCAGAATGACTCTTTTGCATTGAATGGATCAAAGAACAAAGTCCTGATCCACGGAGAATGTCTTTAAACGGATTTATTGCATGATGACTATATAAAGAAGACATTGAAGGCATTTGCAAGAAGTTAACAACCCTATGAATATTCATTATAAGCTTTGCATTCAATGCTCTTAAATTCTTTCATTTTTTCATTTATACTTCTCACTCAATCATTTGTAATTAATTCGGTTGACTTGCAAAATTGTAACTTGAAGCTTTTGCTTCACAAACTCTGAGTTTGTAAGCCTGAAGAGGCTAGCATTAAAGGATATTTGTGTTTGAGCCTGAAGAGACTAGGTATGAAAACAATACTCGTAGGAGTCTAAAGAGGCTAGATGTGAAAAATAATACTTGTTTGTCATTGAGTCAGTTATAGTGAAAATCTTGGTGAAGTAAAAGACTGGATGTAGTCCAAGGTTGAGGATGAACCGAAATAAATCTCTTTTAGTGAATCTCTTTATCCCTTAACTCTTTATTTTTGCTTTGATTACGTGTATGAGCTACTAATTGGGGTTTAGTTTGTTAATCTTAAACACTCGTGTTTTAAGTTCTTGAAAACCTCATACACATCCAAACGTATGTTGTTCTTTTAAAAGCGTCTTCTCCTAGCTGTTTTAAAAAAGATATCTGCTTTTGAAAAAGTTTAAGAATAAGTAAAAAGAGTTTATATAAAAGTCAAAACTCCAATGATAAACGTTTATTAAATAATTATTTAATTAAATTATTTATCCATATTCTTAAAAATAAAATAAAATAAAAATAAAGGCCCAAATTGGTCACTAAAAAATTTAGAGACCCATTTTTGGTCCCTGAAAAAATAAATTACACACTTAGTCCCTTAAATTTATAAAAGTGGGACACATTAGTTCCTTCTTCCACTTTCAACGTCCGTTTACTTGTCTATGTGTCTCGTTAACCATTTTGCCTGACCTGTTAGTGGTCTTGTGTGACCTATCACAAATTTTCAATTTGAAAAAACGAACAAAAGTGGAAAAACATACAACATTGTAAGACCCTGATACCTGAAAATTGTGTATTTTTTTAAATTTTTATTCGATTTTCACTATGGAAATTTGTCATAGGTTATACTGGACCACTGAAGAGTCAGACAAGATGGTTAACGAGACACAGAGGCAAGTAAACGAACATTGGAAGTGGAAGGAGAGACTAATGTGTCCCGCGTTTATAAATTTGAAGGACTAAGAGCACCCGCATCGATTGGTGCTTATGGGGTTCTTAACATTAAGAACCTGGTGCTTATGCAATTTAACTAATGGAGTGGGTTCTTAAGAACCTGGAGAGAGAAAGTGCTTGTACAAGCACCTCTCCTTATAATAAAAAGTGGATCCTTCTCAATTTTTTATTAATAAAATAGTTATAAAATAAAGCAAATTGTTGTTGAAATATAAGAATATGGGATAATTGGTGGGACCTATTTAATCAATTTTTAAAGATGCTGGGTTGGAGAGATGAAATGTTTAAGTTATAAAAAGTAAGAACGAGTAATATGTAAATGTAGGATTCACTTAAGAACTAAAAAATGAGGTGCTGGGTTGTGGATGCTCTAAATAGGTAATTTATTTTTTTAGGGACCAAAAGTAGGTCTCTCAATTTTCAGGCACCAATTTGGGCTTTTGAAAAAAAAAAAAAAAGTAATATATACACATGTCTTATCCCTTTTTTTTGTTTTTTTTTTTTGCACTTGCTCTGTTCCAAGAAAGAGGTAAACAAATCTTCAACCACCATTCTCTTCTTCTTCTTCTTCTTTGTCGCTTTGTCAGAATCGTTCTTGATCTTCAGTTACTACCTGAAGTCATGGGGAGGTTGTTTGTGGTGAATCTGGAAGGGAAGATCTACAGTTGCATACACTGCCGTACCCATCTTGCGCTTTGCGAAGATATCGTCTCCAAGGTTCCATTTTGATCCCTTACCCACCTTTGTTTACTCAAAAAAAATTCTGGGTCTGTAACATTTTTGGTAACTTTCTATCCCCTTATGGTTTATTGTTTATTAATATGTTATAGATTATTTGTGCTATGTAATGTAATGTGATGTGATTTGAGTGGCCATTATAATCTGGGTTAGATAGAAACAGTCAACAGTCTGCGATATATAGGATTTTCATTATTAATGATGGATGTTGCTGGGTGTTCAGTTTCCAAGTGCATCTTATGTATGCTTTACCTAACAAATGGTCATATGGGAGATCTTACCTTTCAAAGGAAATTATATTGATATTTGATTGTGTTAAGCATTTCCAAAATTTAGTCTTTTTATTTCTTTTCTTGAATATTTTTGGGTAAATTTTACTTCTCAGACCTCCAATTCTTAATTGGGCTTTTCATTAGAACAAATAGTCTTACTACCTTTTTTTTCCTGTGTTCTATAATTTATTCAGGCTTTCCACTCCAGACACGGGAAAGCTTATCTCTTCAATAAGGTGTAAGTTATCCTTGATTTCAGACACTTTTTCATTGTGTCATTACTAAGAAACTGAAACAAACGTTCTCGTTGTATCTAGACCATCATCAATAAAGCTTGGTAATGTCATACTGTACAAGTTGTATTATGTAAAAAAGGAGAAAGTAAAAGGGAAAAAATAGTTAGTGATATCTTGTTTGTTCAAGAGCTTGTTTGAGGGTATATATTATAGATTGCTATCATCATCCTTGTTTCGCGTATGTACACTGGTAAATCTTCTTATGCTTGCATTTAAGACATGGCAATCAAATTTGAAATTGAATGTGAATCATATCTGCATAACAAGACCATTGCATAATTGCTATCAATCGTATCAACTGTTGAGGTGATTTTGGATCTTATAGCTTGTGCAACCGACGTGTTGACCAAAACAGTTAAGTACTCAAGTTAGTTATTCATGGCCTCTTGCCTTTTGGATCTCTATAGCTACCACACTATATTTTGCAGTTGGTTTTGTTCACGCATATAGTTGAACCTTTTATTCTTTGACAGCGTGAATGTTTCTGTTGGAGAAAAAGAGGAGAGAATGATGTTAACTGGATTGCATACTGTGGCTGACATTTTCTGTGTCGGTTGTGGATCGATTGTGGGTTGGAAATATGTAAGACCAGGCAGTGCTTCAAACATCATGGTTTTGCCACCAACTGTTAATGCTCCAATTAAAATTGATGTCCCTGTTGGACAATGTAATATTGTAAATGAGTCTCAAGCACGAAATTGAGGATTTGAAAACTCCAGAAGAAGGAGACTGCCCATGAAAAAAGCCAGAAGTACAAGGAAGGAAAATCTGTGCTTGAACGGTTAGTAGAAATGTTTTATAGAAAACATTGCTAATCTAATCAATGTGAAGTCATCTTGAGTGTTAAGTGTGTATTGATTTATATGAGTTTTATTATTGGGCAGGTACAAAATAGCAGCAGGTCTTGATGGAAGTAATTATTGGATCACCCATGAAGCACAAATTGGTGGAAGTGATGCAGATGATGCTTAATCATTCTGCCATTTCCAACTGTACATTCCTTAACCCTGTGTTGTTCAATGAATGTAGATTTGCAGGCAATTTTGCAAAATCAGCATATTGCCAAACCCTGACAATAACTCAATTTAAGTGTATCTGCTTGATGATTCTAATGTAAAAGAACCTCAAAAAAGAAAAAGAGGAAACCTGATATTCAAACTTCTAATTGGTCCTGTTTTTCAATTTGTAGCACCATAGTTGGATGGAGAAAGCCTACCGGGTGCCTTGTCTCTGTCTCTGTCAAGTAAATGGAATGTATTGAAATCAAAGACTGCTGAAAATGATGTATTATAACCAAAACCGTAGTTGTTTGAGTTTACATTAGTTTCTTCAAATGGATTTTTGTCAGTTCTGATGCCAAATATAATCATATTGAACGTGAAACACTGACAGCCTGTTTGGTTTTAAAAAATTTGGATGCAAACGCTAAAATTGGGTGTTCTAATGCACTTTTTTGTGAAGCTTCATTTTGGAGCTTTCTTCAAACGCTCCTTGAACGCTGTTTTGTGTCCAACATGATTTAGAACAAACAGAGGTCAAATTGAGATGCAAGGATTGTAATTGTTGCCTCCATGCATATAATTGGTTGGAAAGTTATTTTTCTCATTCTTCATATAGTTATTATTATTGTTTTGCTTATTATATATCTACTGGGTATTATTGGTTGCATTAAGATTTTCCTTTTTTTTATCGACTCCTAGTTCTGGTATTAGGATTTTATTGATTTATTAAGATTTTCCTACAGATGTGCAGCCGCTATAAGCTAATTAGGCTTTGATTTACCTGATGTTGCAAGAAGCACCAACATTCAATAATAGTGATAGGCCCTGGACACATGATCAGGAGGGACAAGAGAAGGAGGTTGGGAACATGTGAAGGGAGAGAGGGAATGAATAACAAATTAGGGACAGGGGGCATTTGGGAATTGGGGAGTGTGATTCTATAATCATTGGGGAATAGGTGAGGTGGTTATAAAAGGGAGTGAGGGAAGAGGGAAAGGTAGGAAAATACTTATTCAGTTGTTTTAGGCAGAGAAACTATTTCTCTGTGGAGCTGAAGCTCTGGGATTAATAGTTCTTCTCTTTTTCAATCCATCATACTGTCTTTTCCTTCTTTTATTGAATCGGGTTCCTATCAAATAGTTATCTAAAGAATGAAAATGGGCACGTTTACTGAGCAAATAAGTCTGATTGAGATTATTCTCAACTCATGCATGGAAATAACACTTCGCGACGTAGTTATTTTGAAAGCTGAGAGTAGTTTTTCCCCCTGATTTATAAACGTAGTTTTGAGTTTGTAAAATCTGAAACAAATGAGCACTAAAAGGCTTGGAAATAGGAACGATGTTTTTTTGGTGACATCTTTAACTGTTTAGAGGTAGTTCATGAGAAGCTAATCCTAACCGATAATGGATAAAATTAAGGTCTTGCTAGGCACTGGTTAAGGATTTCATAAAAAACAAATTATTATTGGAATACTAAATTTAATACTTTTTAAACAAATAAATACAATATTTTCCCCCAAGAAAAATGTTTTTCTTGGTTCCTTAACCAATGTCAGGGCACTCGTTAGCATTCTCCATATAATTAAGAGATTTGAAGACTAATAAGTTTCTTCTCTATGCGAGGCCCTCAAAACAGAATTGAAGCTCAAAAAGATGTATAAAAATTTGAGTTCATGATGATGAGGAAATAAAAATAAGGAGAATACTAATAAGTGCCCTTAAAGTACTCATTAAGAAATCAAGAGAAGAAAGTTTTCATGGAGAATTGATGTATTTAATATTTGAAAATATGAAATACTTAATTTTCCAATAAAAACTTACTTTCTTAGTTCCTTAAAGAGTGCCTTTGAACACTATATTTGAACACCTAAAAATCTCGGTTAATGCAGTTCAAATATATAGTTAATCACATTCGGTGGATGGTCAATAGATGTAACAAGATGTCACAACTCATTAATCAATTACTGAATGTAATTAACCACATATTTGAACTACATTAACCGAATATCACAGTTGTCACCTCAATTGTCAAAATCCGGTTGTATAAATAACATTACCGGAGTTTTTATGGTACCAAATAAGTTAGGTATCCAAGCTGAGTTGTTAATCATCTATTAAATGATGGTTTTACAATGTTTAATAGTCGATAAAATATAATTAACTATCAATTAAATACCCAAGTTCGTTGGTCACCTGTGTTCTTTGGGCTAGATATTTTTCCATAAAAACATTTTAAAACTATATGACTAAGTACTAACCCATCATACACCTCGAGAAGCTTAATGGAAGGTCAGAAAGTACTAGAGCTCGAGCTACTGGGGAGAGTATGGAGAGGGTTATTTATTGATGTGTGGAAAGATCCATGGATCTCCTCAACTTTTTTATATTAAAAAAAATCCACAAAATTCATGATCTCACTATAGAGAGCGCTACCCAACTCTAATTTGATGAGCCCGGGAGATGGAATGTTCAAAATACCATATTTCATATTGCTTTGCCCCACGGTGTGGACAATGATTCACCATACTAATTGGATCTTATTTGCGGAGATTTCTTCCCCCTTGGGACATCAGCAGTAACAGCTTATTAAAGTAATGTTCCAAGACTTAAATTATCCAAGAGAATAGACCATTCGCTCAGATAACTCAGGACCCACAACCCTCCTGTATTTCTGCATCTGGGACTCCAAGTAACTCTGCTCCTCAGAACCAAAGGCATGTCGCAGATCCTTCAGATATGAAAGGTGCAGTATATACAAAGTAAAAAACAGACAGAGGAAGTCAGACCAGAAAGGAGAAAACCATGCAGTAGTTGCAATTGTTTAAAATAAAGATATGATTAGTATCCCCTTGCAATGTTAGCTTTTCCCTACACTTTTGGATTCAAATTCTCCTTCCCCTAACCCTACCCCAAATAAAAAAACTGCAAACTAAGAGGGGAAGATTACACTTCTCTCTTAGTTGATAATATTTTATTGGGGAGACAGGATTAGAAGGAAAGAGGGGATATACGATTTGAGTATTATATTGCATTTCTTCAATTTTTCATAGCTAATATTTTTAAGTATGATTGGGTGCCGGAAAGTGCAGGAAGTAGTGAGAGTATTTATGCACCGAAGACTTAAGTAACCATACCTTGTATCTCACCCGAGATCCTTTTAACCCTAGCAAAATATTGCGGACATCACAATTTTCTGGTTGACCATATGTAGTAGTTGCTAAGCCAGCATCATCATCATCAGAGCTTTCCGATTCAGATTCAACCGTTTCTTCATCTTCATCCATAGGAACATCATTTGCATCTTCTTGACCAATGGCATCATCAAGCTGCCTATCCATTACCTCGTCAGTATCTTGAGGTAGGGATGACCCTCCATTTTGTAAAATGGAAGAATCAGATAAGACAACATAAGCCTTTCTGTCAAGCAGAGGCCTTGCAATGTCAAATGGAACCCACCTGGAGATCATGCATTGCGGTCAGCCATATCTTACATAATATAAAGGGCAGGCAAAAAAGTGATCAAAATTCATAAAGATTTAGACAATGAACTATATATATAACATGATTATGATTATACACTGGAAAAGTATGATAGTGCCATTTGATCATTTTAAATTAGGCTAAAATACCATTTTGGTCCCTTAACTTATTTTTTAGATTCAGTTTGGTCCCCTAACTTTTAAAATGTTCAATTTGGTCCCTTAACTTATTTTTTAGATTCAAATTGGTCCCTTAACTTTTAAAAGGTTCAATTTGGTCCCTTAATTTATGTTTTTTGACCTAAGTTAGTCATTTCCGTCAATGAGTCAGTAACGATATTAACTTTTTGAGGATCGGGTTGAAACTTGCTAACAATTTAAAGGACCAGTTGAATTTCATTAACAATTAAAAGAACCAATTTGAAACAATTTAATAATTTAAAGGACCAATTTGAAACTCATTTAAAACATAAGGGACCAAATTGAAACTCATTTAACACTGTTATTGGCTTTATTGATAGAGAGGACTAACTTGGGTCAACAAAGACAAATTAAGGGACCAAATTGAACCTTTTAAAAGTTAAGGGACCAAACCGAATCTGAAAAATAAGTTAAGGGACCAAAATGATATTTTAACCTTTAAATTATCTATTCCAAAGACATTCAGATTGCGCCAAGAATTTTATCAAAGTGAGGTGAAGAAAAACTATTAGAAAGCAAACCACGAGAGTTCGAGGTAAAGTAAATGCTCTGGCAAATAATAAACTACCAGCATGGCGAAGAAGTGGATTTATTTGCATGTTGAAATGGAATAACTTACTGATAACGAAGAGGACATAAAAGCTCTGATGGGCGATATGCAGCTTTGTATCTCATCTTGTTGCAAGAGTGAATATAGTAGCCAAGATAATAGTACTGAAGACTAGGGCAATAAACCTGGTTTTCTTTCACCCAACCTATTTCTTGAAGTGCTGAGTACTTGCCTAGTGATAGAAAGGCAAAGTCTGGATCCCAGAACAAATATTTACTTGACAAACAATTGGGAAGGATATCTATAACACCAACTGCCACTAACTGGCCATCTATTAAATATTGCTGATGGAAGGAGCCGAAACCACAAGGAGGAACTCTGCTATCACCAGTAGGATAAACATGTAATAATGGAGTATCAACCAGAAACCTGCAATATGACTTCTCTGTGACATGATCTGGCTTATCATTATGTACTTTGAGCTGATATCGTCTATACAAAGCAAATTCTTCTGGATCAAAACTGGATTTGTTCAAACGGATCTCAAGCTTTCGCCTTTTTGCCTGACAATGTTGAGAACTAATCAAATGATTTCCTCCCATACCACGCTTCATTCCAGTTTTTTTAGGTGCAGCAGCATTTTGAGCACTTCCACTCAGGCAAACTTGCTTACTAGAAGCATAAAAATTGATATGTCCATTGCAAGCCCTGATAGACAGGCCAGAATTCTTCACTATTGGATCAAAAGATGCCACCAGCTTTTCTGCAATGACTTTAGGAGATGATCCATTCTCTGTTTCAAAATCTCTTGATGGTTTGGAATCATTGCCATCCTTGTCACCTGATTGCGCTCGTTTTATAGAGGCTGCAATTTGGAAAGCTATATTGCTACTATACAAGAGATCTTCTGATCCACTGACCAGTAACTTCTTTTTCCCCTGTGAAACCTTTCTGACTGAAGCTTTTGGTAATTGAACACCAGAGGGAAATTCCCCCTTCTCAGTGAACATGTGTACTACCTTATCTATTTGATCAGATAAATCATGCAAAGTTTTTTCAACCTCATTCTGCTCTTCGTTGCTGGCAGATAGGGATTCTTCTGATGTAGGGTTTGACAACTTATGATGGACAAAGCTTTCGGATTTCTTCGAAGTACTTGGGTCTTCCAAGACATTAATTCCTTTAGCATCCAAAGTTCCATCTAAAAACCTGGGCAGATAAAATGTTAGAAAAAAGGTAGAACAAATGAAAAATGAATGTGACATAACATGCTTATGGACTACAAATATCAAATGAAGTGGATTACTTTTACAAGAAAAAACCAATATCCAGTGTATTCAAACTCCTAGAGAACATTTGAACTTAAAAAAAGCATACCTTTGCAATCGTCTAGATACACGAAGTTGCTCCTTAGAAGGAACAAAGTCACTTGCTTTCAAGCGAATTGTATAAGAAGGACAGCATGTCCTTTCCATCTCTGGTTTATAAAGAAAACATCCAGATCTTCTCCAGCCCCGATCAAGAAGAGCTATCAAAAGAAAACAAAATTAAATTAAATTAATTTGGACAAATTCGTACCAACAAAATGAAGTTAAATCTGAGTGTTTTTAAATCATTAGCTAAATGAGAAAGGCTAGATATATGTATCCAAAAAGCATAAGCAGAAGTAAATTTGGAACATATTGTCATGCAAAGGCCAAGAAAGAATAATTAGAAAAGAAAAAGAACTAAACCATGATGCAGAGATCATCACTTCAATATTAAGAAAACAGCACAGCACAAGGAAAATATTGAACACACTGGCAGCAAATTTGATTTGCAATAAGGAATATATCAAACCATTTCATGTAGTTACATCACCTCAGAAGGCAAAATTTAGACCTGTTAATCCAGGCCTTGAGATTTTCTTACTCATAGTTGGAATTTATATAAAAAGGAAAATCAGCAGTAAGGAACTAAGAGATCAACCTTGGTAGTCACCCACTGTAAGGCTATGTGCCCACATGCCTGTGACGAGAAAAATAAACAAAGTACGGATTAGAAAATTGACAAATATTAAGGGAAATGATTTTTTAACACAAATGGAACAAATCGACAACAATTTGGATGGTTAACGCAGTTCAAATACGTGGTTAATTACGTTCAATGGATGGTTAATGGATATAACAAGGTGTCACACCTCATTAACCATCCACTGAACGTAATTAACCACGATTTTGAACGTCAATAACCACGATTTTTTAGGTGTTCAAGTCGTGGTTAATGACGTTCAAAATCATGATTAATTACGTTCAGTGGATGATTAATGAGGTGTGACACCTTGTTATATCCATTAACCATCCATTGAACGTAATTAACCACGTATTTGAACTGCGTTAACCATCCAAATTGTTGTCAAAAATTGTTGTCCCATTTTTGTGTTCAAATAACACAACTGTAATATTAATGGAAGTCAAGAGAAGGCAACAGAAACATAGGAAAAAATATATTTATGGCGGATTTAGATAAGCAGCTTAATTAAGTGCTTATTTCAATAAACGCTATGACCTTCATATAACCTTTTTTCTTTTGCTAAAAATAAGCTTCTCTAACAAGTTCATTGAAATAAGCTTTAAAAAAAACTTATAAAAAGGGTCTATTTTCAATAGTTCTTCCAAACCCTTTTTAAGTGATAAGTTCAGTTCAAATAAGTTTTGCATAAGCTCTCTCAAACACCCCTAGTTTGTCATCAAAATTGTAGTGCCATGATTTTTCAAAATGGAAATAAAACACCGGCGAAGACATTAAACAACTAGCTGCTTCAACCTACACCTAGCTCAGCAGAAGTGCCTGTATGCCCAGAAAAAAAAAAAATTGAACAATATAAAGCTCATATAGTTATCACAATCGACCAACTACAAGTGAATTTGATAGCTCTAGAATGCGAGTTTCATGTTTAACTTTTTCACACATTGAATTTAGGTTTTAATCAAAATCTAGAGTTTTTGTTTTGCAGAACTCAGAAGAAGCGTTAAACAACCACGTGCGCATGAACAGTTCCAAAAACACAAAAATCGAATTGGGTGAGAAGCGCACCAAATCTAATTAAGAGGGGAAAAAAAAAAAAAACGAAAATTGATGAAGCGATTGAGAGAAATGGAATTAAGGAATGGACCGTGAGAGATGCTGGTGCGATGAGGGGATCTACAATAGCCGCAAGAGCTTCGACGCCTTCCGCAATCGACAACGACGCTTTCGTTTCGGGTGTTGCTGCTGCTGCTACCTTCGTCCTTTCTCATTGTCCCCGCCATTTCTTCTTCTTCTTCAGATGAATTTGTTCGAAGGTTCTGAGGCAAAACGACGACGTCGGCCTGGGTTTTCTTCTCCAGTAATGAAATTATGAAATGAATCAAAATCAAGAGGCGGAGGCTTCTTCGTCTTCGATCAGTGATACTACAAATAAGCACCAACTACGGTTTCCTTTCCTTCTTTTTTTTTTTTTTTTTTTTTTTATGGTTTAAATCTTAAATAATTACTATTTGTCCCATGTCAATGTGACTAATTGTGATACTTTTTTAATGAGGGTCAGATATATTTAACTATATAATAATTCATGATAGGTTAATTGAGTTTTTTTTTTTTTTTTGACTAGATGATAGGTTAATTGAGTTAAAATAATAAAATTATTAAATTATTCTTTTGGTACATGAGTTTTTCAGTGAATTTTTAAAGAGTAAAGACCCATTTTGGTCCCTGACAAATTTCGTGGTACCCAATTTAGTCATCGAGGAAAAAAAACTCACACGTTAGTCCTTAACAATTACAAACGTGGGACATATTAGTCATTCCGCTGATGTCCGTTAGTTTGTTGATGTGATCCTTTAACTCATCCAGCTATCCGTTAAAGGACCAAAATGAGCCTAAAATTTGTCAAGGAATGAATTGGGTGCCCCAAATTGTGATTTTAGGCCTAATTTCAAACAAAAAAAAAAATCCTCCTTGTCTTCTTCCATGTCCAGGAACACAACCACAAAGTGTATTCTTCCTCTTCAAGGTTCAGCTCCACCGAAATTGACATCTTTACTCTTATCTTCCTTAACCCCTTATTCGTCTCTCCCTCATCTTCCTCCGTTTTTTCTCCCTCTTTCTCCCATGGTGTTTATCTTGCGGCATCGGGTCAGATATGTGGAAACGTCGTCGTAAAGGCATATGAGGATGGGGATAAGATGATAGACGGGGGTGATCTCAGGAGGGAGTACCTGAAAGAGTGGGATGCAAAGTATGTTAACACTTTTAGGTTTTTGGATTTGTTGTAGAGGGTATTTTACGGTAGTAACGCGGGTAGGGAGGGTTTGGTGGAGGTTTTTTTTTTTTTTTTGTTACAAAAAGTTTAGATTGGGGGAAGACACACCCCCTTGCAAGGCCAGGGAATACCACTAACCCCAACGTGGATTTATAGTAAAATTTACATATTGCCTACCAACATGGGAGATCTAAGAATCGATCCCAAGTCACAGCTAGTGTGAGCGGAAGGCTTGACCAGATGTGCCAACCCCTGTTGGCGGTGGAGGGTTTGATACTATAAGTTGATGATCATGATCCTTTCTTTTTTTACTCTACATGATGATTTATCATATCATTCATTGCCTTTTAGTTTTTACTTTTTTGCCATCCTTCTTGTCAAGAATTTGTATTCCCTTATTCGATCTTTATTTTTTCTCTATCTGTGACTTGTCACTAACTGTTCCCAAATGCAGTAGACATTGGCAATTATTGGTCTTATGTCCTAGTTCGAATGTTGTGGTGCTCTTTTGTACGCTGGGAAACAGAGCGACGAAGGACCTCAAGGCCATTGTTGAAATGTAAGCTTTTAATTTTCTTAACTAGTACTGCATTTACTTTATTAATTACTCTGAAATCTATAACATACTTTAAATGTTTATTTTCTTATGATGGATCTATAGACGCACGTAGCATATTGGATGGTACTAGGCCTAGGCCCATTAGGTGGATTTTCCCTAACGTAAGTAGTTTATTAGTACCCGAGATTCAATTGCAGTTTACAATATATAATTACTGTTAAGTGTTTACTCATTATATTCAAATTGGGTTCATTTGTAGTCTCATGGACAACGTGGCTCATGGGAGTGCAGATACTATGTTATGAAGTGGATGCTCGACATTGTATTCGTCGGTATTACTGAAGGATGGATGGAGGTAAGTAATAGAATTTGTTATAAGTTATAGATTAATTATGTTTTGTTTTAGTCTGATTTTCTATAATGTTTAATTTATCTTATGTTACGTGCAGATGTTCGACACTCGAGCTCCACTATCTAATAGGGACATTATGGACATAAAGGAGCGTTGGGCAACCTTCATTCTAGAGTTGACTGGGAATTAATGGGTGATCATGTCCTCATTTATATGTATTTTCTTTGTTGTCATATTATTTAGTTTAAATTTATGACATTCTATGTATTTAGTTAAGTTTGTTAAATGTATACTTTTCTGTTGACATTCTTTGCTAATCAATATTATACTTTTGCATAATCAATATAGTACTTTGAATGAAATTCTGGTTGTAAGCGATTCTGTTGAGAATATTTAGATTCTGTTTGTTAGGATTTTGGCTGTACAAATGAAATAGGGAAATGATTGTTACGTGTGTAAACCAGATTTTAAAAAAAAGTAGGCACTTTCAACATCAGTTATTTTCAAGAATCGATGTCTAGTATGATGTGTTTTTTATAAATCTGTTGAACAACACTTTGGTCATCGGTTCCACCTGCACTTTAGACATCAGTTCTCTTTAATAACCGATGTCTAAAGTGCACTTTAGACAAACGCCCACATTCAACATCGCCTGTATAGACATCGGTTCAAAAACCGATGTTAAAAGTCAAAATTAACCGATGTTAAAGGTGTTTTCTGCACTAGTGGATTATGCAAAATGGTTATATTCCCACGAACAGGTTACAATTTCTCTATTAACTTGTGGGCTCTATTAAGTGCAGAAAAAACTTTATGATATGAGACCACGCTCCATTGCTTCAAGATCTGATGATCATCCGTGTCTGACAGAAGTTTGATTTCATGGTGTATAGGAAACTTTTTTACCACTACCACAAATGAGTGGCTTCATTGGCTTTATGATTCTCATTGCAGTCTCTTCCTTCCAGGGACGTGTGGAAAATATGGTGTACGTAGTAAAAAAAAAAAAAAAGAGGTGTGTTATTCTGACAACTAATCACTAACACCGTATATGGTCACCGTATCCCTTTCTTTCACTTTTGTTTCAAGTTAAATTAAAATAATTAAATAAAATAATAAAACAAAAATGATACTTAGAGGGTATACGGTGTCGAGTGTAAACATGGTTGTACAAATAACATTTGCCAAAAAATAAAGGTAATGAAAAATCCTTAGAACAAGTTCATGCAAAAATTATTCCATACGTACAATTCATTCTAATTGTTGCTAGTTGACAAAGACAAATATACATTTTGGCATTTTAAATCTTGGTCTCTTTTTTGAGGAGTTATGTAAACTTAAAGTTGATAAGAGCTCTTTGGAAAACCATGAAAACATAAGTTGTAGATGGACATGCGTGATGAGAACGAAGACTAGTTGATGTTTAATGGTTTGATGGGTGTGACCACCAACCTAATGGTGAATCTCTTTACATTGAATCAAGATTTGAGTTGATTGGAACAATGGGTATATGTTAGGGCTAGACAACTTGGGCCGACCTGACCAGAACCTGAAGAACCCGGAGGACATTTTGAGCGTGCGAGCGGTTGACGACGGGTCGCCAGGTCTTCGGTTTCAAGAAATAGGGTTAGGGTGGTTGAAGGCAGTCAGGCTCGGTTCCAGAAACTTCAAACCATCGGTGACCGAACCCGACTGATGTAAGAGAAAAGGAGAGACAGACAATGGGAGGAAGGTGGTTGCCATGGCGGAGAGAGATGATGGCACGACTGAGAGGGCTGAGAGCAGCAGTCAGTTAGTGTGCATAGGTGAGATTCGTGAGAAGAGAGAAAGGAATGGTTTTTAGGGTTTTCAGGGGAAAAATAAGTAAAGACAACTATTAGGCCCAAAACTGAAATGGCCCAAAAAAGGTGACAGTGCATTTATTTTCATTTGTTAAAAGGCCCAAAACAATTATGGCCATCTTTTATGGCCCAAACCCATTTATTCATTTATCCCTTACCTGCATTTGCAAACCCTACTAGCGTCGCACTGGTCTTCCTGTCACACACCTTCGTCTTTCTCCTGCTCGGCTCTCGCACTCTGTTGTCTGTTCGAACTCTACTCTCATGGTCGTTGGTGGTGGCGGCAGTGGAACTAGCGTCGCACTGGTCTTCTTGTCACACCTTCGTCTTTCTCCTTCTCGCACTCTGTTCGCACTCTACTCTTGCGACAACAGCGGCTCGTGGCGGCGATCTACGAAGAACAAGGACATCCGCTAGCGTTTCGCCTCCGTCTGTTTCCTTCTGGCGGTGCTGCGTCTCTGCCTCTGGTAGTCTTGTTGAAGATGGCTATTGGCTAGGTTTTGTAATGGAAAGAAGACTGATATGAGGGAGTGAAAGGTAATCTGAGTTTGGGCCTAAAAAATGAATGGTCCAGAAAATGAAACCCCACTAACCCGCCCCAACCCAACCGACCCGCCCGTAACCCGTTTAACTCGAGACCCGCCCTATCCGGCAGCCCTAGCGGGCAGAAATGGGTTGTAGATTTAGAGTGGCGAGTTGGTTCAGATTGGGCCATCTGGGCCCGAATCCGCCAGTTGTCCAGCCCTAGTATATGTTGATTATTTGGGAATCAGATTACATCAATGTCTCGGACTCTTGGTGTTAGTGACAAAGTATAACTGTCTTTTCCATCCATAAGTCTCTTTTCCATCCATAACAATGGGTATGCCTTTTAAATGGAAATCGAGTTATGATATTCGAACCTCCAATTTCAGGCATTATATGTGATATTGTATATGTTTATTTTTATCTTTCACTTACTTTTTCATCTTCTTTGTATACAAGCATCCCAAAAATACACCAAAAAATCAAAGGAATACTGTATGGTGTCCCAAATTTGGTGTTCAAATATAATTTCTCTAAAATCAATGTAAAGCTCTTGTAGCATTAGGGTGTTGAACACGATGATAATAAGCTATTGTTAACATACAGTTAACTATAATTTTGAATCCCTCTTGTAATACATACAATATAAATGGTCTATTAAGGGTGTGTTTGGAAGAGCTTACAATGAGTTTATGAAAATAATTTATGATAATAAACCTAAGCAAATAATTTATTAAAATAGTTTATGATCTTTCCATAAGCTTTTTTTAGTTTATTTCCATAAGCTTACTAAAAAAGCTTATGAAAATAAGCTATTTTCAGCTTATTTGAAAAAGAATTTATTGGATAAGTGTTTAAATAAGTTGTATATTCAAACACATCCTAAGTATTTCATTTTTACTAGCTTGCCTTGGGCTTAACTGTCCAATTGATTTTTACTTTTGATCCATAGACATAAGATGGGATAAGGACAGAAAAATATTTATTTTTAATATATATAAAAAAATTTGTACTCCCTATTACTTTCCACCTCAAAGCTGAGGAACAAAAGTTAGGCCTATGAAGAAGAATAGAGGGGGAATCTATTCCCTTTACATATTTTCTATTTCCTATCAAATCTTTCAATGTTCCAAATACGGAAATAAGATCCTATACTCATGTTCCCTTTCCCTTCCCCTGCCTTTTGTCATCATAATATTAAAGTAACTTATTATGCTACCTACTTAAACAGCAGATACATCTTTTAATTTTTCTTAACTCTTTTAAAACCGATATTGTTGTTGACAACTACATAAATCAAACAAAATTTTTATAGATTAAAATTTAAGTAAATTATATTATATAATTTACATTTTATACAATTTATTTATTACAAAAAATTCAGGATTTCTCACCCCAAAAAAAAAAGTCTCCATTTCATAACTTATGAATATATAATAATACAAAAAAAATCTATTAAAATGTGCTCCCACGCCCAGGGCATGAACAAGAAATACAACAAAGTTGGGGGAGCATTGCAAAGCCACCGTTGCAAAAATTCAAAAAGACGAAAACTCAAAGAAGGGCATTATCGTGATTACAACCGAACTACGAAAACGTGGCGTGAAAGCACAGGAACAGCAACAGCTGCCTACTGTGTCTCATTCTTTCGTATTCCCCATTTTGGACCTCAAAACTTACTTATATTACCATCCAGTGCCACTCCCCCTTCTTTTCTCACTCCTCTCTCTCCACCGCCGAACTCAAAACTCTCCGTTTTCCGATCTCTCTCTCTCTCTCTCTGTCTCCTTCCCCACGCGCCTCTCACCCTCACCTCCCCCACGCGACAATGGCGGTTTCAGCTCCAACAATGCGTTCCACGTTTTTTGTTCGTTTCTTTACGACAATGCCGTTTGCTTCAAGCTTTGAGCATTTCGTTTTCTCCGTATAGATTCGAACCTTTGCGAGAGAGAGACTCAGTGCTTTGTTTTTCGTTTCGTAGATTCCAAGGTGCATTTGAGTGTTAGGAACCTGCGTTTTGGCGAGGTTAACGAGAAGCTAAGGTTCCTTCGGTTTTGGTTGGGGTTAACGGGGTTTTGGGGTTTTTTCTTCAATCCCTAAGTTACGATTTGGGGATGAATCGAAGCTTTAGGGCTCAGGAATCGCAAATGCAAGCTGCGTTGAAGCAGAGGAAGCAGCAATTAGTGAAGGAGAAGGAGGAGGAGCTTGCATTGTTCCTCGAGATGAAGAAGCAAGAGAAGGAGCGCAATGATCTTCTGCTTCATAGCTCAGAGGAGCTCGATGCAGCTTTGGGTATATAGATTTATGCTGAAAATGCCTTTTTTTATTTATATAATATAATGCTGAGGGTTTTGAGATTTTTGCTTCTTTGCATTGTTTCTATTTTTAGCGATTTTGTTAAATTTTCGTGATTCTCTATAATGGTTTTTAAGTTTGGTGAAGAACCCGCGAAATGCTTGTTTGTGTTGTTTGGACAGTGTAGTTTGTGAAGTGAATATGGTGCCTTTCATTTTTGCAGGCTCAAATTCGGGCACTTCTCAAATTTTTAACATTTCATCGTCTATGCCGGCTCCACTGCGTAAGACTGGTGCTGATGATTTTCTTAATTCGGAGAGTGATAAAAATGACTACGATTGGTATGTGGTGTTTTTCTATTAACATTGTCCATATGTTCACTTCATTATTTATCTTGCAATTGTGTTTATTAGTGCAAATGTGCAATAATGGAGTTTTCTTTTCCGCACTTTGTTGGATATATAATTGTAGGATCAAGGATGTAGTTCCTAGATAACATTCTTATGAAAAATGTGTTTTTTTTTTTTTTTTTTGCAGTTGATAGTAGCACATATTTGTTGAACACTTGAATTTTCACGGTCCTTAACTCAACTCCTTATGACTTTCTCAATATTCTAAACAGTAGCATTGCTAGTATTCCGACCACCTACTTGTCATTACTGGTCACACTCAGTATCCATCGTTCTTAGTGTTACCTGCTTCCATTTCTAGAAGTAAACTAATTTAGGCTTCACACATATTTTGACCTCTCTTTTTTTTCTTCCCCTTTATTGGGAAGGACTTCATGAGATGTCCCTCCCTCTTCAACCCTCCGTATTGTGTTAAAGGTTTAATGTGAGTAGTAACTTGTAACTTTCATCATATTTAGTGGTTTCCGAAAGCCACATACAAAGGCATGCATACACTTTTGTTATTTGAGAAAATTATAATAACTGAAGTTTCGAAAATTGGAATAATATTAATTCAACTTCGAAGCTATAGTAAGTTATGCAACCTTGTTCAAAAGAAAATGAAGAGTTCTTATTATTTTCTACCTTTGTGATTCCCAAACAATAGGGAAAAGTTTTAAGAATGAGTTGTAGGTTGATAGGATGAGGTCACAGTTGCTTTTTATATTGGAGCAAGCATGTTGTTTTCTATTGCATAACCCATTTTTAAGATGATATAATCATAAGGCATCATTAATCTAATATTTTTGCAATCCTTCTTTAATTATTCTCCCCTTCCCATAAGTTGGAAGAACCTCGGAAAAATGGAATTAATGGAATGAGAGCGTTAGAAACACTGTGCATACAATATAAAGTTGGTACTATGGCCTCTGTAATCTGAGCTTGTTACCCTTTCCTTACACAATTTAACGCAAAAAAAATATTTCAAATTATTGACAAAATCATGAAGACCAGGTATGTGAACTAATGAGAAGTAAATTAATGATTTCTTAATCTAGACATTGTAGAGTAGTACAAAGAATCTAGATGGGGTTCTACCATGAAATAGAGAAGGATTGAGAGAAGAATGAGTCAAACTTAACCAATGGGTTGTTTCTTCTGGTATAACAAACCAGGAAATACAAAAGTAGTACTTAATATTTTGAATTAAAGATTAAAAAAAAAGGTACCCATATAAAGGTTAAGTTTAGCTTACATAATGCAAGCTAAGCCCTTTTAGATTACGTGACCTTCCAGCCTACATCTCTAAGAGCATCTCTAATGGGAGCTGTGTAAGAAATAAGAACCAATTCTAACAAATTCTTACATGGTATCATCATTGGAGCACCAGTGATATGTCATCCTGCTGTAAGCATTGTTGCTTATAGAAGCAACCGGTTCTTATGGAAGCACTCTAACATTTTAGAGTTGCATTGTTGGAGTAAAGTTGATTAAAATAGTATAAAGTAAAAAGTAGTGATGTGACATGGCGGAGCCCATTAAAAGAAAAGTTAAGTAACTTTAATGAGTTGCACCATTGGAGATGCTCTTTGGAATTTCAAATTACAATTATTAAACTACAAATTCCTAGGCACAAACATTACTCCTTCAGTTCCATGATATATATCGCTTAAGGCTGTTGTACGTAGATTAAGGAAGTTATTAAAGATTCTCAATTTAAGAGAAATATAGCTACATTTGACTAAATTACCATCTCCTTTCATTAATTCTCTCTGTCATTCTACTTAGTGGAGATACCTAGAGCCAAGGATAAAGCTGGAGAAACATAATTAATGCCTTCTTGGTTTTCTCAGTGACAGATAAAATGAAACAAATTTTACTCTCAAACGATAATTATGTTGTAAAGGAGGGAGTAAAAGAAAACAACTCCCAAAATGTTATCCTTGACACTTGCTACTAATCCAAGCCCACTAGGAATCTTTGGACCTTACAAATAAGACACTGGAATTTTATTTTTTATTCTTTTTTATAGGCAAATGTTAGTTGTTATGTTAGTTTTTTTTCCTCATTTGTCAGGGTTTGAACCCAACCCTGGACCTCCAACTCCTTATACACTTAGCTTAAACCAATTAAGCTATCCAGGCACCCCCCCCCCCCCCCCGGGAGCTCTTAATTTACAAAAATCTGACCTAAAGTTCTACTCATAAATAGAAGCTTTGAAAATTAATTAAAATATTTGAAAATTACAAAAAATAACCATGCTATAATTATTTCCTTTTCGATTGCTTGTCTACTCCCGCATCACATTATATATTTCCAATATTGAAGCCTGCATCATTATCGCAGATAATTTAGCAACTTTTTGTCCACCTGCTATGTATGTAACTGTCATGACCTTGTTAATGTTTCTAAGTGACGTAAAGCTAGTGCAAATGATTGTTGTTCAAATTGGCACTTACCATGGTTATTGTCTTTTCAGGCTTCTAACTCCGCCTGGTACTCCTCTTTTTCCTTCTTTGGAGATGGAAACTCGAAAGACTGTTATGAGTCAGCTTGGTACTCCTACCACACGTCCCACATCATTAAAATCCAGAGTAAGCATTTTCAATGAAGCTTTCAGACCATGTCAATTATTTTGTGTTAATTGGCAGATGTAAATCTTTGGGGAAATTACATTGACCTTCCTTGAGGTTTGACTTAATTACTACACTCATCCCAGGTTAGTCTAATTTCAATCATCATTCCTTCAGGGGAGGTAAGTGTAATGATAACATAAACCTCAAGGAGGGTGGTATAATTTCTAAAACAAGAGGGGTGTCGGGTGTAATCAAGCTAAACTCGGGAGATCAATGTAATTTTCCCTATATCTTTTGTGTCTGGTTTAAGTCAGAATTTAAATTGTACTTTTCCTTGTAAGTTCTTGGGTTTGAGAAAATTCCTTTTGTTGGGAAATATAACTTTTATATGAACTTGACTTTGTGCAGAAATACTGAAATAGTGATTTGCATAACAAGAGACCAATAGAATGTCGGTTATTATTGCATATTTTCAGCTACTAATGCCTTGACTATAAATGACTTCTTAGTATACACTGTCTCTCAAAACAAAGTTACATTGGACTATATGAAATTAGCTTCTCATCTTATTGTATGCTTTACATATTTGTCATTACATGCTTTGCTTTTATTTGATTTATTTGTTTATTAAATGGCCCTTGGTTTGGGTATCATGTTACATCAAATATGTATGGAGATACGTAGGTATCAGTCAGTAAATTGATTATTCTTGCCTTTTTACTTCTTTTAGTGATAGAAATGATGACACCCTTTACTGAAAATTTCATTTTTGATAGAGCCTAATGGCATTGATTGATCTGTGTAGCTGAACCCGCTTGGTGGGATAAGGTTGGTTGTTGTAGTGTCAGAAATTCATTTTTCTTGTAATGATTTCCTTGTGATTATAGTTGGCAAATCCTCAGTCAGATCCCGCTGGGAGGAGTAACT
Organism: Echinosophora koreensis; assembly: GCA_035048595.1. Lineage (NCBI taxonomy): Eukaryota > Viridiplantae > Streptophyta > Magnoliopsida > Fabales > Fabaceae > Echinosophora > Echinosophora koreensis. The sequence continues at coordinate 9,089,345 of JAPCYP010000004.1, forward strand.
TAGTATCTAAACAATCGGCTTCCTCCCCTGGGTCGAGCTCTTCAAGTGGTACAACTAGGAGGCCCTCTTCATCAGGGGGTCCAGGATCACGACCTGCAACACCTACTGGACGCCCTACATTGACCTCAGCTTCAAAATCATCAAGACCTTCAACACCTACTCGGGCTACCTTACCTTCAACTAGGACCATTACATCCAAGACCACAATTTCGACAGCCAAGCCCATGGTTTCTGCCACTAAGACTTCAACTTCTGTCACTAAGACCACAGTCCCTGCAGCTAAACCCACAATTCCATCAAGATCCTCTACACCTTTGTCAAGATCTACTGCAAGATCTTCAACACCAACTAGCAGGCCTACTTTACCTCCTTCCAGGTCAACATCAAGAGCATCTACTCCAACTCGGCGATCATCTACACCATCAAGTGAACCCAGTATATCCGCTCCTTCAGCCAAGATTTCTTCAAACCCCAAGCCAGCTCCTCTGACAGCAAGGCAGCCAGCTCCTGCAACTTCAAGACAGCCAGCTCCTGTGACTTCAAAGCAGCCAGTACCATCACGTGGCACTTCACCAACAGTGAGATCAAGGCCATGGAAACCATCTCAAATGCCAGGGTTTTCACTTGATGCTCCACCAAATTTGAGGACAACATTACCTGAAAGACCACTGTCAGCAACGAGGGGCAGGCCTGGAGCACCCACTTCTCGGTCTTCATCTGTTGAACCTTCTTCTAATGGAAGACCCAGGCGGCAATCATGCTCTCCTTCAAGAGGATGGTCCTCCAATGGTAGTGCTCATATCAGTGGAAACTCTATGCCAGCAGTTAGCCGTGGGCACTCCAAAGTTAATGACAATGTCAGTCCTGTTGTAATAGGCAACAAAATGGTCGAGAGGGTAATAAATATGCGCAAACTGGCACCGCCAACGATGGATGACAAAAACTCTCCCCGTAGTAATCTGTCTGGAAAGTCGTCTTTATCTCCAGATAGCTCAGGTTTTGGAAGAACACTCTCAAAGAAGTCATTGGATATGGCTATTAGGCACATGGTATGCATCTTCTCTACATTTTGTGTATTGTTCTACCAGATGAAAATAAACTTGTAATGGCATACCTGCTTTACGATTCTGTTTCACTTATTCTTCTCATGTAAAACATATGGAATGTTAAAGTTGCTAATATTCATTCTTCATAGATGCATGCTGCATCAAGATTTAGATATTTGAATTTCTCATTTATTCCCGTCATCTAACTTCATGATTTTAATTAATTATTGAAGTAATCAACTTTGATCGAACTCTTTTAAGTTTCATGATTCTTTTCTCATTGTTTGCTTCTCTTTGAATAGGATATAAGGAGAACCATTCCAGGCAATTTAAGACCATTGATGACAAATATTCCAGCATCTTCTTTGTATAGTGTGCGGTCAGGGCCTCAGCGTAGTCGAACAGTTAGTGTTTCCGGCTCTCCTCATGCCACAAGCAGTAATGCTAGTTCTGAAGTGAGTGTAAACCAAAATGGTCTTTGTTTAGATAGTAGCGAAGTAGATGATGATATTGGCAGTGAAAGATGTGGTCATTCTCCTGCCAGTGTACGGGGCAGGTAAACTGTTCGCTCTTTGGGGAATTCTGCATATATTTAAATATCGCCTACGTTCTTATTCTGAGTTTCAGCCATAGCGGATTTTCATATGGAACTAACCATGCTTCTACTGATGTAAAGCTTATTGGAAGTGATGTAACCTCGTGTAATGGAAGGTATATGTGATTTTAGGTAGATCAGTTATATGTTGTGGCAGTGATGCTCATTTTTTGAAACAAGCGGAGGTTTATCCCTCTATATTATGAAAAAATTGAGCTTATTATCTAGAAATCATTAGCTATATTTATCCTATGTTGGTGCAAGTGTGTTTGGATTAATTTATTTTGTGTTCTACACAGCTTACAATCAAAATCTTGTGAAGTCTTTTTTTTCGTGTGATTTTTCCTCCAAAAGTAATTGAAACCAAACATGAATTAAATGCTTGGCAAATTCCTCCTCTTCTTTCGTTTTTTTTTTTTTGTGTGTCAGATTTATGAGCCCACAGAGCATGAAAAATAAAAGAGAAAGTATGAGGCCAAGTGATCACTGATGAGAGCGTGAGCTAAGAGAACGATTATAATAACAGGGTTACAAATAAGCTTCTTATTGGTTGTTACTGCTAACATACAGCTATTATTTACCCCTTTAGTTAGGACAAGACATGTTTAATTTTGTGACAGTCAGCAACACAGCATCACACTTTAGACTTGTGTGGCTACTTGAATTTGGTTTTATAATTCTTTATAATTCACCGATCCAATCTGAAAAAAATTATTAGACCGATAAAAGTGGCAGCCTGGACTAATTTATATTAGAAGCATCTACCCAACTGATAAAAGAATGTGACAACAAATAGAAAATTGTTATTTTAATTTATTGATTTCGGCACACAAAAATATCAAATCAACTTGACGGATTAGGCACAGGTTGATAAAGCATCTTTATATATATAAAAGTAGCAGAGGTTGGATTCATTTTTTCCCTCCGAAAAGCAGGGTATTTCTGTCTTTTAATTATTTTATTTGTTGGATGTTTAAATTATATTATTTTATTTTATTTTAAAGTTAAATGCTTTCAAATTTTGAATTTGTCTTGGGAATATGCAAGTGAATTCTTCCTCTGTCGATAGATTATTAATGCTGAACTATTAACGAGGTAGTAGGTGTGTCTGCCTCTCGAAATTGCCTCTGGAGCTTCTGGATTCTTCAGGTTCACCAAAAAAAAATGTAAAAAAAATATCTCCTACTACACATGGTTTAGAATCTGCATTAATTTTGTTGAAAAAGTATACTATCAAGTAAGAATCGTGTACACTGCTTTATCGGTTGGTGTTGTGTTTGTAACTGACATTTTTCACTTCATTCATCAATTGTATTGATTTATTGTAGCATTTCCTTTCTTTAAGAGGATGGAACACAACACGTTTTTTGTTTTAATGGGTGAAAGACAAGCATATAATATATTTTTTTATTTTATTTTCCATGTTTTTAATGAAATAATGTAATTAAAACTAAAGGATCATTTCTTCTTATGGATTGAAATCTACTCAATGGATGGTAAAATTTTTAATCTTCTTTGCCCCAATTTCATTTCCTTGATGTACTTTGCATAGCTTTTTTTTTATCTCTCTCATACTATTAATGCATCTCAACAAGATTGTGAATAAGGATTGTGAAAATGGTTTGATTTTCTTATGCAACTTCTATATTTATCTCTGCTGGTATGTACATAACTTTTTGGATGCTTTTGTCATATGACATTTAGAAACTTTTTTCATGCTTCTGTCATATGACATTTAGAAGCTTTCAAGATTGTGAATAAGGATTGTGAAAATGGTTTGATTTTCTTATGAAACTTTTATGTTACATATGCTGGAGTTTTCTGTTGAATATCAATAGATCTCAATCTCAATCACATTTAGAAGCTTACCATGGTATGTTAAGAAGAGAAACTTAATGTATTTTTTGTTTAATGAGTACTTTTTTTTTTGTTGCCCTGTAGATATAAATAGAATTAAGAAAGACATATTAGTCTTTACTTTGACCATCCTCCATTTTTCTGTTATTCATAATAGATCTTATAGGTTGCTAGATGAAATCAAAAAGCAAGATGAAATCAAACCAGAAAAACAAAACATACTATCATGGACATATTTAGATAGTATGTTTTGTTTTTCTGGTTTGAACCGGTTTCTTCTTAGTATATAAGCATTAATGGTTCTTTATTATTTTATAGCAATATGCAAGTTCATTTGATAATTTTTATTGTGTTTTTATTTTTTATTTTAAATAAATTTATTGTCTTTTAAAATGATAAATATTTATACTTCTCATACATTTCTACATATTATTTGTCCGTGCATCGCACGGGTCATCGTCTAGTACCAATTAAATCTTAAATGTGTTTGTTATCTTATTTTGAGTTACAAAAAATAATCAGAAAATGTTAAATAGAAATTTATTTAAGTCTAATAAAAGATTATTTCTTTTAAATAAACTACATTCTGAATTATTGTTTCTTCGTGGATTTAATTCTGGGTCTCCTATAGATGGATGGATTCTTTGGTGAATTTGATTTCTTTTCAGCTTTGAATCCGTTGAATCAGAATTTGTGATATTAAGCTGTGGCAGAAGTGAAAATTAATTATAAACTTGAAAAATAATAATAATAATCTGAACTCTCTAGCTTTCTTCTTATTGGAATCACTCATTTCTAGGACCTAGGTTCACGTTGGGCCTGTCTCTTAGAAACATCCCTCGCTCCTTAACGTCATTGTTTGTGTCCTACCCCTCACTGGGTTACTGGAACGAGCAAGCTCTGGTACGGCCTTAATGTGAAGTTTCCATCAGCTGATATCTTTGTTATCTTCTTGATTATGCATGATAATCATATGCTGTCACACTCGACCTAATCACATCATCCTTAACCTGTTGGAAACCTTTTGACTCTACAGGAGCAAGATAAGTTTTGCTTGGAGATGAATGGTATCTAAGTTTAAGATCAGCATGCATGAACTCTGCAAGCAACTGTCATATTCTTAAAGAATTTTTTAAAAAACTATCAAAAACATGCGGCCGCAAGCGATATGGGAAGGAGATTTGCAACCACAAGTTGGGGTCTGACGTGATGGCCGACGACAACAAAGCTCTTGAACCTTTGTTCTTCATCTCTTTCTGTGACTTTTTTTTTATTGGTCCTAGATTTATAAGATTGCATGTGTTTCTCCTTGGTTTATTAGTGTTGGAAAGAACTAGTAAGAGTGTTGGGGATGGGAGTCGTGGTGGTGTAATGCTAGTAAGACACTCTTTTCAATATGTGTTGGTAGCACTCCCTTCTCCGGTGGTGTAATATTGGGCCATTTTTATAAAAATGTGTCGATCTTTTATTGCAAGTCATTTTTCAAGGGAGCTTGATGCACCAAACTTAAAAGTGGTGCATAGTAGAAGAACCCCATCAAGAAATAAAAACTTGAAATTGACATCATGAGTTTCACTTTATTATCTTAAATTCTACGTATTGAATTTTCCCCTAACCCAAGCAACCTGTTCATTTATCAACAAATGCAGATTCTGCCAAGTCAATGGAGCGAGCAAGACCAGCAGCTTTGTTTTGACACTCTTGGTGCTCATCATCAGGGTTACTGTCAGCAACTATACCAGCACCAGCTTGAAGGTAAGCAATCCACTCCCGGCGTTGGTTCAGGTTTTTGTTGTATGAGAACATTGTGTCGTACCTTGCTCCTGTTGGAAATACCATTGTCCTCAGAGCTAGAGCAATGTCCATTTCATCAGAGAAAGAGATATATCCAAATCCTCCACTATAAGGTCCACGCCTAGTCACCTCCAACTTATCAATTAGCTCCATGGCCTTCACCTGCATCCACCAACCATCATGTGAGAATGAAGCCGAAGATTGAAACAGACAAGGTTAATAATATGTATCAATGGTAACGGCACGTGGAAAGCAAATTTGACAATACTATCGCGAATAAGTGACCTCAAAAGTTTCGACATGGGGAGGGAGCTCTGGCAGCCAAACATGTAATGAAAATCTCAGATAAATTCATAGCATAGCATGTGCACTTAAATGATGAACAAGCATGCACAAACTAGATTTAGAAGATTGGGATAGAAATACAAGGAGCTGGTCATAGTTTCCTAGAACAAAGTAACTAACTTGGCTTTATTTGATGGAAATCTAGCTAAGAACCTAGCTAATAGCATTGCTTTAGCTTATCTTAACAAGATAAGAGAGAATGGAAAGGAAACCATAAAATAGGAGCAGAAGGAGATGATACAATTCTGTCATTTCGCCATGGTAGGACATAATTATAAGTCCCATAAATAATACCTTCTTTTAATTAGAATTTGGAAAAAATTGTAAGTTTACTAAAAAGAGTCGAGAAATTTATGAACCTTTGGTGCTCCACTGACAGTTCCAACAGGCAATGCAGCACGCAGAGCATCCCAGCTAGTCAAATGGTCTTGCAACTCTCCTGTAACCTTTACATATAACAAATAATGCATTACATGATGAATATTATTTGGTGAAACTGCAAGATGCAATCAAATATTATCAAGTTTCCTGACTTAATTGAAAAAACAAAGCATTTTTTTGGGAAGGGGTGGCATCTATGTAAATATAGGATACAGTTATGACAACCATCATTACAGAAAAACTTGTTAAACATAATAGAGAATGATATTCATAATCATAACAATATAAAGCCCATAGTTCCATAATGTGATGGATAAAACAAAATATTGATTTAATTTTTTTTTTCAAGAAACACAGACATCTACAACGTTACCATCTGATATCTTTTAAGAAGAATCACATGTATTAATTCAACCAAAACAGGAAAATCAAACAAAACTGAGAATTAAGCATAACAATAAAACCTTTCGATCTATCCAAAATCGAATTACCAGTAATAATACCAGTCAATATAGGAATGTATATATCATATCAAGAAATGCTTGCTTCCATTTTTTGTTTATCTATTGTGCTAGTTGAGTAGCAGAATAGGGGGTGGTGCAAGCCACATCACCAGCAAGGTTGCTTTTTGTAGAAGAAACCATAGTTATCAATCCCGGATAGCGGTGCATAGCGGCCGAACCCCGAAACCGCTATAGCAGGATAGCGGGAGCGGGATGGCCGCTATTGCAATGTATATATACACAAGCTAAAAAAATTAGATATACACATATGTAAATGCTAAAACATAACATACTATCCAAAATTGCAAACACAAACTCATAATTAATAATCATAAGTTATAATATTCATGTCAATAATAACAAAAGTAAAAAAACTATCGATTATGAAGGAGCTAAAGGTGAAAATTATTTAACATTGGTCCGAAAAACCGACAATACCCCCAAATATGACCGTTAGATGCCCATTTGAGGAGGGATAAAAATGAGTTCTTAACACATTTTCTTGTAGCGGCCGCTATTGCTGCTATTTCCCGCTACAGCGGCCGCTATTGCCACTATCATAAAATGCTACGCTATTCGGGAACCATAGCGGCCAGGGGCTGATCCGCTATGCCACTGTAGCACGCTATTAACTACATAGGAAGAAACTCTCATTGTCATTTTAGAACATCAACAAGCATTAGATAACAAGAAAAGGTTCTCACCGTTGAGCTTATGTGCATGACATGAGAATATCGTTCAACATCCATAAGCCTTTCCACCTTCACAGAGCCATGTTTTGAGACCTTCAATCAGAATTTATGTTATCATCAGAACTATCACAACATGAAGTACAAAATAAAAACTATGCCTTTTCAAAAGTCAAAACAAATTACTTTCTTCAGGAATATAACCATACAAACAACTTTTTTCTGCATTATGATAAAAAACAGAATAAGTTAAGGAAAAGTTTAAAATTATAATTTATAAATCTTATCATCACACTTGTTACAAAGAAAGAAAGAATACTTGATAACAGGAAATCCATGCTATAGCAGTTAACAATCCTGGTATCAATAACTAAAGCGAATGTTTATAACAAACCTTTCCAACATCATTGCGTCCCAAATCAACCAGCATGATATGCTCTGCACATTGCTTTTCATCTCTCAGGAGCTCCGCTTCTAACTTTTCATCTTCTTCTGGTGTCTGCCCCCTTCTAACTGTTCCAGCCAATGGACGATTCAGAATCTTCCTCTGTTCATGACAAGATCATAACAACTATCCACTTTAAAATAAATAATAGAGTAATTAAATAAACCTAATATGCATTTTTTATCCAATTAAGATTTATAATAAACATCTTACTGACCAAGTAAGAAGTAGCACTTAATTTAAAAATCAGAAGCAAATGAAATTCATTTACTATGTACAAAAACTACCTTTTTTATACGCGTAAGAATCTCTGGACTTGAAGCAACCAGAATACATCCCCTAGCCTGTTTGGGAAACTTATAAGAATTAGAACATGAAAGAGCTTAACCACAAAACTCTCCTGAATGAAGCAGTTTTAGGACGTTCCACAGAAATAAACCTGCAAATAACCCATAAATGGACTAGGATTCACAACTCTCAATGCTCTATAAACTTCAAATGGATCGGCAAATGTTCTTCGTTCAAATCTCTGACTTAATACAATCTGGAAAATATCCCCAGCTTTAATATGCTCTTTTGCTTGAAGGACTGCGTCCTTGTATGCTTCACATGTCATGGTTGACTTCTTTAAAGGAGGACCAAAATGGCGAGTATGCAAATCCACAGATCCTGGAGACAGCCTTGGGCTAGCAAATGCACATTTTCAATCAATTTTGGTTCAACCATAACAACTACATCACTGAAAACAGGAACAGATAACTTACGGTTTGCTATCTTGTAATTTGGCCACTAATTTTCCTAATCGTTCCATTCCATCCTTGTAAGCATTCTCAGTTGAGGAGTATCGATCAGTTCTTACCCAAAGAATCACATATGCTTTCTGTTGGGCATAATACAAGTTAGAAGTTTAACCAAAAATGAAGTATTGAAGTAATGGATCAGTATTTGAAAACCCAATCCAAAATATCATACATGTTAATGCAATTAAATAATAATTGGATAATCTTGATCATCAAAATGCTGATTGAAAATTCCCCATGGCTTCCATATCAGTGTACAGTATTTATTTCATCACAGTGATAGTCATTTCATTGTTTCTATCCCTTGTGCAATAATTAAATCATATATGTCCAAAGATGTAAACAAAGGCATTTACAAGAGCACAGAACTAAAAACTTTTTCCTTTCCTCATTAAATGAACAAACATCCAATAAAAAGAATAAGAAATTAAATAAATTAAAAGTTATCATTTTACTGAAAGAAACATCTGTGTTGAGTTTTTCTTAAAATGATAAGAACATATACTGAAAATAAGTCTTACAGAACAACACATGTCATCATCACTACTAGTTATTACAGTATCTGAGAAGCATATAAAAAACAGGTACCTTCTCCACATGATCAAACACAACCACATTATCATAGAGGCCGAGATGTATGTCTGCAAGGTTCCTGTCATCCTCTGGAGCACTTGAAAATGGTAGCTTTTTATTTTCCACATAACGAACTGTGTCATATGAGAAATAACCTGCCCAACCACCTAAAAGAGCAGCTTAAACTAATTAAAGTTCTGTAGATAATATGATTAGATGAGGAAAAAAAATATGTCAACAATACAGCTCTCACATTATCAAGTATAGCTAAGAAGTCCCAATAAGGACAAACATTGCACAGTCAACATTAAGGACAAAATCTTAGGTTTATAAAACCACAGGATTTCAACTTCAAATACTATGGTCATACGAAAAAGGCAGAAAAGAAAAAGCTGATATAATGTTCTCTTTTAATTTTTCAAGAAATACAGTTGCGCTTACTGAAACTGAAAAGGTAGTGGTTTTTAAAGGATCAATATAAGTTGAAATATAATTAATGTATGTTCCAATGTGTGCATTTACAAATTATCATATACTAACCGTTAGGATTTTCGTTATCTCAAAATAAGTTGTCTGTGATTGCAGACATCACATGTCATGCGTCAGCATCCATGCTTTATATATAAATGATAGAATCAAGTAACAAAATTATTCAGCCTCATTATTTCATATATAAATTACATTTGTCCGAATGTTTACTTATTGAATCATAATTGACAAGATCCTATCTTGGTACTTCTATTTTGAACATAGAATTCTTACCACAGAATGCATCTGGAAGTTCATCATCAAGATAAGGTTTCCAACCCTCAGAGATTCTTCTGGGAATCGCCAGAGGATCATCCACAATTTCCTCAGTTAAATGCCCAAATTCATGGTCCATTATTGTAACTTTATTTTCTTTTGCCACAATTTCCATTGTTGGTTGAGCTCCTACAACACTATAGCGTCCCTGCAATCAATCCGATCCGGAATTTCAATAAATAGTTGACCAACTCGTAAATTCAAAAATCACAAAGCTACTGAAGCATGCTCACAAGATTTAAAAACTGAAGATTAGGCTCTGCAGACTCAAGAAGAAAGCTTGGAGTGTCCCGGTCATCTTCGTTAACCAAACACCGGTAAGCCAGAACAGGAGTTAGTTGATCAGAGAATATGCACTGATAGAGAGGAATCAAGTTTCCACTTTTTGAAGCTTCTACAAACTTTGTTGCCTCGTCAACTGAAAAAGTAATACATGCTTACTCAAAAGATTAAAAAAAAAACAAAGGCTGAAATTAATAAAAACACAAATGCGATAAAGCAAATGCTTAAGAATTGATGCACCAAATGAACAAACCAATACCCTTAAATCTCAAATTTGCTGAGGACAGCTTCAGTTATCCAAAATTAATCAGATATTGGTCCAATTTAGCATACAATTGTTCTCATTTTTATTATTTTTCAACTGGAAAATTCTCTTGCCTCCAGACCTTACAGCATCCATTTCCATATCACCATTCAAGTTAAAAGGAACGCTTCCAGATATGTAGCAACCACAGAATAAACATGGACCAAAGATTAAAACTTTAAGATCAACTCACCTACCCTCTTAGAATTTGGGTTTGGGCCTAACTCAACCCCAAAAGCTAGCTTATAGGATGAGGATTGCCCTCTACTTATAAGCTCTCATTAGAGACTATCTCTAGTTAATGTGGGACTTGGGTTTTTCCCAATACACCCCTCACGCCCAGCACTATTGGGCTTGGTGCGTGGATAACATGGTGGGTGGCCCAATTATGGATCTAGGATAGCTCTGATACCATCTTAGAATTTGGGTTTGGGCCTAACTCAACCCCAAAAGCTAGCTTATAGGATGATGATTGCCCTCTACTTATAAGCTCTCATTAGAGACTATCTCTAGTTAATGTGGGACTTGGGTTTTTCCCAATATACCCATTTTCCATTCTGCCCATAAATTATTCTGGGGGAGTCCAAAAAAAAAAAAAGACTGCTAGAACCAGAACTAAAAGGAACACTAGCAAAAACTCACTTACCAGAAGATGAGCTTGAGAGTGAAGAGCACCTCAAAGTGAAAGGAGCAATAGAAACTGAACCACCCATTTTGACTCCGGTGAAGGTAGCCGGAAGGTAGCGGCGGCCGGGGGGAACAAGGCGGTGGGAGAAACCTAGGGCTTGCATTGTGGAAGCATTTGCAGACATGGCAGAAGAGAGGGACATGGGAAGCTTTGCAGAGAGCATGTTTGTGACTGAGTTCAATAACTGCAGAATGAGGAAGAGTTACTCTTCTTTGACGAAAGGCCTTTGCTACTAGTACCTATGTTTCCAATGCAACATTAAAACTTTCAGTTATATAGATTTTCCTCTTTGCATTGAACCTATGTCTTCTAGCTGAGTAATGGTGTCTGCATTTCTGGTGATAATAATCCCATAAGGCCATAACATGTGTCATAAAAAAAATCCCATAACATAAACAAGAAAAAGTAAATAAAATAACAATTTCATGGTTATATGGTTCGTAACCTTTTAAAGAAATATTGAATTAGTGAAGAATGTATTAAATCATTTTCCAGATGTCATTTTATTTTAATTCTTCATTCGTTGAATCACGTGGTGTTTGTGGAGGCGTAGGTTCGATTCCAAGTTTCCAAATCTCTTCTATCTATGTTTCATTGATTCTGTGCCAGATAAATATATAATAAAGGATTTAACTGGTATTCATTATTAATATCTGGAATATCACTGAGAGTTACTCCCTCCGATCCTTATTATAAGAGGCAAATGATTACTTTTTTTTGGTCCAAAATATAAGAGACATACATGTATTTTGACAAATATTAAATGCTCATTTCCAATTTTACCCTTATTTATAATAGGGTTTATATTTACGAGACAATGCAACTTTCAATATAAGTAGGTTGTTCATTAATTATTGAAGGGTTAAATTTGTAAATTTATATGAATATTAATTACAAATAGCTTATTTCAATGCATTTTCTTGGTCCGTGTGTTTTAGGGTTTTGCCTCTTATATATAGGACCAGAGGGAGTATAAGGTGGTTAAGGTAGATTGGATAGGGGAAATAAGAAGATTGAAGGTTCAAATCTCACCCGCTAAAAAAAATACTAATATTAACATACATTTACCTATAAAAAAATGTATAAAATTATACTATCAGTCTCCTAGCTCTAGCAAAAAAAAAATTTATATTATCAATCAATCATAAATTATAATATTTTTTTAAAATGTTTGACTCATAATAATTACTTATTACTTTTAAAGTCACATAGAGTGATTTGTGTGATTATAATAATAGCATATCAAAATAAAATTCACAAGAAGATAAACTTCAAGAGTGTAATTTTTATAATAAAATAAGAATAATTATACTAATTAAATTCAAATTTTAATTCAATCCAAAAAGAAAATTCAGGGAGGGATGAACATACTACTCTTTCTAAACCAAAATCACAAGCAGTCATGGATTTATTTTACCTCTATTTTTAGGAAATGCCAAGTTGGCTTTATGATATAGATGAGTGTTATTTATAACAATATCTCTCCAACAAACTTCATCCTATTAATTATGATTCATGTGTATCCTACTATTTTAAAAACGGGTCCCGTTAATTTATGTAGGTCTCACTTGGATTATGTAGCACTCACATGAATTTTACCAACATGCGAGAGTGTTAGATAGTGTGTTACACGACCAATTCTAAATTGTTCTGTCATTAAAATTGTTTGATGATAATTATTTTAAAAATCATACATAAAATAGTTTATGAATTTTTTTGTAACCATGTTATAGATACGAAGTATCCACCATCGTTAGCAGTGACTAATCTCTGTCAGGGAACTTGTTGGGCACACAAGGTGGGTCCTCCCCTACTAATCAGGTTTTCTCCATACACAAGAGTCAGAACTCGAATCCTTAACTATTTGCTTAAGGTGCCTAGGTCCCTTACTACTTAGATGTTGGTAAAATGGTTTATGATCCATTAAACAGTGTAATGTTTTTTAAAAAAATAATATATCAAAATTAAATTTTAATTGCCGAAAAAAGTCTTTAATATTGAGAAAGAATGTCTTCCTCTTTACAAAACTACAAATTTTTCAGTGAAAAAATGCGTAAATGCTTGACCGTACGACGACGGTTTTTGTACCAACCCTGAAGAGTGTAATTTAGGGCCCTATTTGAATTTTTTTTTAAAAAAATTAAAATTGTAACCATGCCTGTAATAATTGGAAAACGCCGGGTTTTTTTTTTTGAAGGAGGAAAACGCCGGGTTGTCTTTGTCATTTCGTCTTATTTCATATGCACATGGTTTGTACTTCGTACCATGTAGCAAAAACGGACAAAAATGAAGTTGTTAAAGCCGGACTAGACACAAAACCGGAAAAAGTTCTGGTTCATTTTCAACCGGTTTAATTGGATGGTCTGATCGGATGATGTCTCTCACACACACATATATAATATGACATAAAATTTTCTCATAAATTATAACATGTAATACAAATAAAAAATTATAAGAAATACACTAAAAAAAAACACAAGATTAAACAATCATGACTCGAATGATAATTAATCGTTGTACTAATAATTAAGTTTCAAAGTAGGTAATCAAAAACCATATATCAAGTCTCGAATATAAGGTAACAACACAACCATAACTCAAAAGATAATACTCATAAAAAATTTTGAATGCCATATATTTAATATATGCTAATCCAATGAAGCATCATTGTCGCCATTAGCCGCAAAATTGTTATATCTGCCTAAAGATGCAGCAAGGTTATCCACATCCTCTCGAGGAAAAGAGTCCAATTTAAGTTCTCTACCAATGTCACTTTGTTGAGAAACACCTTAAAATTAAAATTAAAATAAAAGAAAGAAAGAATTAGTAGTTTAGTACATACTTTAGAATAAGTAAGTAAGCATAATATGATTATTGTCTCATAATTTAAAAATGTTTAAAACAAACCTCTATCATCATCGTTAAAACAATTATTGGATTTTCTAAATCATTGTAGATAGGGGTGGTAATGGCCAGGCCGCCCGACAGGGGCCTACGGCCTATAGAAAAGCCTTTCTGGCCTGTCAGGCCGGCCTATATATATATATATAAAAAAATAAAATGATTTTTAAAACTTGACTCTTCATCTCCTGCTGATTTTAGAAGTCCCATACTGTCATACTCCTGATGCAAAACATGCCACTCCTTCTAAAGCCCTAAAATTTTTCAAATTCTCCCATTGCTTCAATGGCCGCTCCTCCTCCCTGTACACTGCCGCTCGTCGTGCTGTTTGGTCAGCCGCTTGCCTTGTTTCCCGTCCGCTCGTGTCTCGCCGTGGTGGTTCGCTCGCTGCTCGTCGCAGTTCGCTCGTCGTGGTCCACTTGTCGTCATGGAAAGAAGAAAACGCAGCAACGTCGTGGTTCATCACTCATCAGACATACAAACATACAGGTAAAGTTCTATTTTGTCTTTACCAAAAAAAACTGATCTTTACCATAGTCTATGACCTTCTCCTCATATGTTCTCTCGCTGTTTGTCTTAATGCATCTATTTGTTATTATTTTTTTATTAAAAAAACTCAATACACAAATTGATTGTAAATTGAGATTAGTAAATAGGCTATTTAGAGATAAGCCAGACAACAAACTTGACCTATTTAATGGCATATTAGCATATTTAGAGATAACTCAAATGAACTATCAACCAATTTAGAGATAGGCCAAATGGCCTATTTAAAATCTTAATATGAAATAGGCTTTTAAATAGGTTAATAGGCCAAGCCAAACCTAAAATAAAGCCTTTAACAGGTAATAGGCTAGGCTCAGGCTTTTAACTTTTAAGATAGGCCAGGCCTATTTAAGCAAAGCCTGGCCTGGACAGGCCTATTCCCACTCTTAATTGTAGAGCATATTCTCTAACTCATAATAATCAAGTAATGGATTATCATCTTCTGTAATCCAAAATTCAATTTTCTCCATACTTTCATAGTCAACTGGATCTAGTGTTCTTCTTTTATTAATGGCCCTATAATTAATAATAACACAAAAAAATGCAATATATATGAATATAAAAGCAATCAACCAAATAAACTTTAAAAAATAATTAGAATGAAATTTTAATAAAACAAACCTATTTTTTAAGCCCAAGTTATAGTGCACATAAACAAGAACATTCAAACTTTTGTGCTCCAACTTATTCCTTTTCTTTATGTGTATTCTTTCAAATACACTCCAATTTCTTTCACACCCAAAAGAAGATGCAGTTTAACTCAAAAGTTGAATAGTCAATTGTGCTACCATAGGAGCACTAAATCCAAATTGTGACCACCATTGTTCTAACATAAACCAGATAAAAAAAAAATACTAGTAAAGTTATCACTAAAAATTACAAAACAATCTATTGAATTTAAAAAATAAAATCTTACCAGGTCACATTACTTTAGCCATTTCAATGAGTTACACAACCTCTACAACCTATCACAATAAAGCCAACTTTGCTTCAAGAAATCCGTCTTACGAGTCTTAACTTTTGCTTCCAAAACATCAAGTCATCCTTGTTGAACCTCTGGTTTGATACAAAAATTCTCCTTATCATAGTAGAATGCTCGATTCAAAAAGTATGCAGCATAGTGATTTTTTTGGCGAAGTTGCCTATCCCACCTTTGCTTGATAATTCTTGTATAAGGCTTATACAAAGATTTTTTTACATGAATACTCTCTTAATAGTTTTCCTTGCCCTATAGATTCTATCATACACATTACCAAGAGACGGTCTCTCATCAACATCAACAATCTTCAGCAAGCATACTAGAGGAGCAACAATTTGGACAGCAATAGCACAATCATTCCAAAACTTGTTATTCATCACGATCTCCATAAAATTCTTGGCTTTCTTATCTCTGTAATATCTAGTATCAATAAAGTCTTTATTGGTTACCAAGGCTTACAAGTCATGTTTGTGCTTATGAATGGTTTTTAGTGTGACAAAGGTTGTTAAAAAAAGAGTTGGCCCAGGACGTATGATTTTTTTCCACCCTTGCCTCTTCCTTAACCAAGCTGGTAAAAATCCATGATTGTACACAAATTTTGTTATATCAGATGCATTTCTTGCCAAGGTACTCACACGCTCCATTTCCCTAATATCTTCTAAAATCAAATTTAAGCAATGCGCTGCACAATGAGACAAAAAAAATAGATTGAAATATTTCATTTAACAATTTTCCCATGGCAGCATTATCAGTAACCAAGTGCACAACATTACTTGGTCCATCAAACTCAACCAACTCGGTTAACAGATTGCAAAGTGTTTGAGCATCTTTAACAACATCAGATGCATCAACAGATTTAACAAAACTCATTCCTTTTGGGCAATAAACGAGAAAATTAATTAGCTGCCTATATTCCTTTGATCTTGCCAACCATCAGCCATGATAGTGTAACCGGTTTCTTTCCAAATACTCCTAAAGCTCTCAACCAACAACTCAACCTCCTTTTTAATTGCATACAATAATTTAGCTCTGATGGCATGATAATTAGGCCCTTTATAATCAGGACCAATAGCAGCAATGGCATCTATCATAGGTTGATATAGACTAAATTTGTGCAATTAAATGAGATGCAACAATCGTAAAAGAATCTTGCAACAGCCAAATCAGCTTTATGCAACAATTGATCTTTTCTTTGTTGTTTCAGTTTCCTTCCCTCTGGCTTGATTCGGTATTGGTGGATTACTTAAGTCTTCCAAATTTGGCCTATCTCCCTCAAATTGTGTAACACTATCCCCATATGGGTTGTCTGCTTCTCCTCCTTGAATTTGACCATTTCCTCGCTTTTTTAGTCCCGGAAACTTGTGTCAAATTCTATGCCAGTTGATGTCTAACCTCAAAAGGAACTTTAGTACAAATTGAAGAATCTCTTTTTTGTCCAGCAAGATGCTTTTTCATTCAATGTATTCCGTCACCTTTAAAATATTTCCCACAATACAAGCATTTTAAGCATTTCTTCCCTTCGGTATTTCGACACGTGTGACAATGATCCCATGTTGGATCAGATATTGCTCTAATAGATTGTGTGCTTTGACTTGTTGATTGAGTTGCATCTGGAGCAATGGCAGATGATGACATATCCTACAAAAAGTTAAAACTAATTAATAAACTTGGGACCAAGAATATAGTGAAAGACTAACAAGGAATTGATTTTTTATATTCATATTTCATAATATAATAACATTAAAATCTAAAACTTAGAAGTTACTAAAAGTTAAAACATTAAAGTTTAAATTCAATTAAAAATAATAATTACAAAAGGAAAAGCTTACAGACTCACCATATTGGTTACTGGACGTCAGATGCTTATATGAATTGAAGTTAAGTACTCAAAATTAGTAGCTTGAGTCTGAGTTGCTTTTAGCTTTTACCGTGGCCGACTTTGAGCTTTTAGGCTTTGTTTGTTAGAGTAGAAAATGACAAGAGAGAAAATAAGAAGACAGAAAAGGAGGAGAAAATACACTTTTATCTTGTTTGGTGGATGAGAGAAATAGAGAAGAGAGAAGAAAATTGGTGAGACCCACCTCAAATTTTTTTTCTCCCCCAAGTGAGAAGAAAATAGAAGAGGGAGGGAGTGTTTCATGTAAAATGACTTTTGTACCCTTATTTTTGGGTTCTCATCCAATTATTTAATAAATTTAAATAAATTGAATTAAATTAATCCTTTATTTAATTAAATTAAATTGAAATAAATAAAATAATTATATTAAACTAATAAATTTTATTTAAAATAACTTAATCAGTTAAATTAATTTAAATTATTTGATTAGTTAAAATAACTTAAATCAATTAAATTTAAATATTTTTATATTGATTTTTTAGTTAAGGATATTTTTGTCTTTTTAAAAAAATTAATTTTCTCTCTTCTTATTTTCTATTTAACCAAATAAAGGAGAAAGAAAGAAGACACCTCTTTCTCCTCTATTTCTCTCATATTTCTCTTACACCAACAACACATGATATCTACTCTCTTTCTTACCATTTTCTCTTTTCTCATACTCTTTCTCACCTCTTTCTCTCTTCTCCTTTGTTTCTCACAACCAAACAAAGCTTTAAAGTTCAAAATTTATCAAACAATAAGAGCAACACTTTCAACCTCACAAAGTCACTGACTCAGAGCCAGCCTCACAAAATCACAGACCCGCAATCATTCGCTGCAAATGAAGAATAAATACGCAGATGAACAGAGACGACGAAGATAAAGAAGAAGACGCACCGCAAGACGAAAAATACATTTGCAGTTTACTATTGTTTAAGGGTTTGGAATTTAGTGAACGATTTATGGTTTGATTTAAGATTAAGATTGTAAATTGTAATCTTTCTGTTACTTTCCTTGGCTGATATAATCTTCTGTAACTGTGTAACACTGTAACGTTCCACTTTTTATGTGTTTCAATTTTTTCCCTAAAAAAATCAAAAGTAATCGGTTTAAACCCAGTTTAATTCAGTCCAATCCGGTCAAAACTGGTCGAAACCGGATTGGACCGGATTAAACTGAGTTAAACATGTCAGTTTTGGTTTTATAAAAAAATCAATGATATGAAAATCGGACCGAACGGTCGAGCCGGTCAAACCATGAACCGGCCTTGTGTATGGTCCTGGGTTGATGTCAAAGCCGTTCTCACTGTCAGACCTGTTTAAGCCGATCTGACCATGAGGTCACCCATCCCAGAATTGCTCAAAGTCAAATACGCTTAACTGTGGAGTTCTTAAGTAATGGGCTCCCGAAAAGAATGTGCATCTTGTTAGTATAGGTAGTACCAATCAATTCATATAAGTCATCCTCAACTGTATAGCCCCATACCTACACAGTCTCAGGATCCCTCTCATTATGGTGTGTAATCGATTCATTCATGTGTCCCTCCGCCTAGAAGTCTGTCAGGAGTCGCTCCTTGTCCGTGCCTTCTTGCACCGGCGACCACTCCCCGCCCTCGTCAGCCTCAGGTGTCACATGCCCACCAGCTTCCGCTTGGTTCGTCCCCAAACCACATCGTACTGGGAGAGGTGCCGCTCTGATACCATTTGTAACATCCATGGCTGCTCTACGAATTGACGACTGTCCCCACAAAACCAACACGAGTCTTTTCAGCGTGCTTTGTCCTCACTCACACACTTCCTGGGAAGGAGGTCACCCATCCCAGAATTACTACAAGTCAAGCACGCTTAACTGTGGAGTTCTTAAGTGATGGGCTCCAGAAAAGAATATGCATCTTGTTAGTATAGGTAGTACCAATCAATTCATATAAGTCATCCTCAACTGTATAGTCTCATACCTACACAGTTTCAGAATCCCTCTCGTTCTGGTGTGTAATCGGTTCATTCATGTGTCCCTCCGCCTAGAAGATTGCCAGGAGCCGCTCTTTGTCTGTGCCTTCTTGTACCGGCGACCACTCCCCGCCCTCGTCAGCCCCAGGTGTCATATGCCCACCAGCTTTCGCTTGGTTCGTCCCCAAACCACACCGTACTGGGAGAGGTGCCGCTCTGATACCATTTGTAACATCCCTGGCTGCTCTACGAATTGACGACTGTCCCCACAAAACCAACACAAGTCTTTTCAGTGTGTTTTGTCCTCACTCACACACTTCCTGGGAAAACTTCTCAGGATGTCACCCATCTCAGAATTGCTCCAAGTCAACCACGCTTAACTATGGAGTTCTTAAGTGATGGGCTCCCGAAAAGAAGATGCATCTTGTTAGTATAGGCAGTACCAATCAATTCATATAAGTCATCCTAAATTGTATAGTCCCATACCCACACAGTCTCAGGATCCCCCTCATTCTGATGTGGAATCAGTTCATTCATGTGTCCCTCCGCTTAGAAGCCTGCTAGGAGCCGCTCCTTGTCTGTGGCTTCTTGCACCAACGACCACTCCCCGAACTCGTCAGCCCCAGGTGTCACAGCTTTGACCTCAACTTAGGACCGAACAAGAGGTCGATTCAAGGTCTGACCGGTTCGATCGGCCGGTCCGATTTTCATATCATTGGAAAAAGAAAAGGAAAAAACTGCAAAGCTATAACAAGACGGGACATGGAACTGTGGAAGCCTCACATCATATTCATGGTCACATAATACAAATTGGAGGAATGGAGGTAAACCCACTTAAAAGGCTGAGTTAGAAATTTGAAAGTTGGTGAAGTGGTAGAATTGAAAAACTAAAGGAAAAAAAAGAAAAAAGAATTGAAAAATCAAATATAAAAAAATATTTAAAGAAAAATGATTTATATTAAAAATATTATATTAAAAATACAATATGAAAAAATATATTTAATAGGCAAATTTGGTAGATTAGTGCTATACGTTTTTTTTTTCCACATCGGTTCTACAAGTTTTATTTTTTTTAAATTGGTCCTACACGTTACATTTCGTTTTCACGTTAGTCATTTCAATCAATTTTAACCTTACGGAGTCAGATCAAAAGCCATGTGTCAGATTAATGTGACGAAATTGATGGAAATGACTAATGTGAAAATAGATCGTAACGTGTAGAACCAATTTGAAAAAAAATAAAACTTATAGGACCGATGAGAAAATTAAAAAAATGTATAGGATCAATCTACCTATTTTGCTATTTAATATGAAAAAAGTATTGCATGTGACCATGTAATAGTGGTGATAGTATATTAACGCATGTTGGTTTGAGTGTATCATCCCAAAAATTGGCTACTAGTTAATTTAATAGGAATTGAATTATTAGAACGATTATATTTCAAGTTTAGAAGTGATTAAAAGCTCCCAAGTGACTTAAAAGAATAGTAAATAAGTAACTTTTGAGTAATTTAGGCCCAATTTCGCATAAGAGATCTCCTATGACCTGGCACCAAACTTCAGATGGATATTTCATAGCCAAAACAAACATTTTTGACTCGATATCTTCATATGAAATGTATCTCTATCTCTTATCGACACCAAATTCGTACAAATTGGATTCTTGTAGCTCAAGTTATGACCAACTTCGTACATGATGTTCAGGTTCCAGCATTGTTTCTCTAACTTATAGCACAGTTTTGACCCTAAAAACGCTCGTTTCATATTTTGGGATCTTCATAAAAGTTGTAGATATTTCTGTTATTTTTCCAACGATAATGGGTTTTAATGTGTTTTGTGAGGCCTATAAATATGAATATAATGTGCATTAGCAGAAATTTTGGAACCCTGATTATATTAGAAACTAAAAAAAAAAAATCATTAGAGAAGAGGGATTTCATGCTTTAGGAAGAAAGAATTGTGGAAGAAGGAGTCTAGGAAGAGGAAGATGAGGATAACTCTTGGTAAACGCTAGGATTTGTCGTAGGGCCAAAGAACATCAAATTGATTTAGGGGTTATCAATAATTGATAAATTAATGTGATATTGGTTGTCTGCATGGTTTGGTTATATGTTCTAAGATTTGTTTGATGATTTTCAATCATAATGTATATGCTAAACATGATTTAGAATGCCCATGAGTTGTTTTGACATGAGTTATAATTAAGGTTGATGCATGAGGTCATATGTCACTTTCTGGGGTCATGATATATGCCCAAAATGTGATTTGAATTATTATTTATGATTGTTGAGATACCTCCTTCTGGGAAGGGGATGACAGATACCTCTTTCTGGGAAGTGGAAGACCCATTATAGATACCTCCTTCTGGGAAGGGGAAGGCGGTGGGACGTCATTGCATTTTTTATGAGCTCATAAACTTAAAATTGAGCAATTAGATAAAAGAGACTTCAATGATAAATTGGAGTTTTATGCCTTATTATATTTTTGTAAAGAATTTTATTTCATTTTTGTTGGAATACTAATGTAACGAAGGGCGTTATGTTGAGTAACAAAGAGCTTGATTCCCTTTTAGCAAGATTTCATATTCAACTCTTTTTAAATGGAAAAAGCATGTGATTGAAGAGGTATATATGCCTTTTTAATGAATCTTTTGAGTTTGATTCGAATTAATAAACATCTCATGTAACTTTTAAATACAAAGGGGCTTTGATTAAAAGAAGAAGAAGTGGTAATAGTAGTTTAAAATTATATTTAAAACTGGATTAGTTGGATAGTGATATTAATAGAATAAAATAAAAACTCGGAACATAATAAGAATGTGTAGTTTTTAACACTATAATGCATCATCATAAGAGTCATTCATGTATCAATTTTAAATCCCATAAATAGACCTATATTATTTGAAGTTATAATTTTTTTTTTTAAAAAAATTAGCTAATTTGGGCAGGTCACCGAGTCATTTGGATTTAACTGAATCCATAAAAAAACTTGTTGAGTATTATTACTTTTGACACCACCCTTTTTTTATTTTGCCACCACCATTTCGTTTTTTTTTTTCAAATATACCCCTTGTCTTAAAAAAGAAAAAAGAAAAAACACTACTCAGGCATACACCACACCACCTCATTCACACAACCACCATCACATTCACACCACCACCCACCACACCATCACATTCACACAACCACCATCTCATTCGCACCATCACCGTCCTTTCACTCTTTTCTACCTCCATTAAACTTCCCTCAGCATCCTCATACTCCATCACTGGACAGATAAAGAAAGGGAAGAAAAGGAAAGTACATAGAAAGTTCATCTTCGTGAAGACGCTGATTTTTTTCCTGTTCCAGAAATTAAATTCCATAAGTATGTATAGGTATATATGTTTCGGAATTTAATTTATGGAAGTGTTGCTATCATAATTCAAGAAATTTATTTCCGGGAGGTTTAACTTGTCACAATTTCGGAACTTAATTTTAGAAATGTTATTTGCTTGCATATTTAAGATGTTGTATGATCTATAGGTGTTGTATGGAGATGGAAGATTATGTAACCAAGGTTTCTGTCGAAGCAAACATGCCAACTAATATGGCAACAAGCGGAGAGGTAATAAACTTTTTGGAATCACATAACGATGTCAACCTTTATAGATTGTGTGACACCCCTTCTTGGATTATCACATAGTTACCCAAATGCGGAAAATAAAATTATAATTCACTAGTTGCTTTCGGAAAAATTAATTTATTTTAAGGCAAAAAACTCAGGTGTAAAAATTTATTTAACGGAAAGCTCTAGAAACAAGATACACAAATTAAGGTAGTGAAGTCATATTGAATATTTTTACACATTCATAACAAGGTTGCCAAGTCATGCACTGTTTTCACAAAGAGTCTCATTGGCAAAAGAGAAAATTATAACAAAACTAACTTCCCTTTTCACAGTTAAATACCTTTTTAATTCTACAACTCAACCAAAATTCCTAAGCTGGTCACTCTACAAGACAGTTATTTGAAATACCCTCGTGACATCCCCACTAACGAATACTTCTTCAAGCACTCAGAAATTAAGTCCTCGAATGACTTAGTGAATTCCTTCGCTTTATCCATACTAGTGTACCAAAGTGTTACCGTAGTCTAGAATAAACTTGATATATTTGTAAGGGTAAGACGCTAATATATGGATTTAACACAATAACTACATGTGAGACATAACAAAAACACATACACATATACATTTTCATAAAAACAGAAGCGTTCATAACAAGACAATAGTTAATCAATGGGTTTCACACTCCAAACATCATCGTTTGAAAACTTATGCATGAACACTTCAAATACATCGTCTAACTTCACACTTAATCTCATGAGATATCCCAACACGTGGTGAGTTGATCAGGCTCGATTGCCATACAAGGCAAAAAGGCTCGCAGCCATAGGCACACAGCCAAAACCCATTGCACACTGTCCAAACCCAAGGCACAGTGATAAAACCGTAAATGGGGTTTCATCGTCCAACCGCGGCACAATGAAGAAAAATCGTAGCATGAAATACCTGACTCCGCAAGGTAGTCACACATAAACCGTGGGCACATCTGCCAAATGCATGCATAAACACTTTGTTCTTAACACTTTTCTTTGTGTTCAATCTCTCCTTGCCAAAGATCAAAATGGCTTACGACTAATCATAGTTTTAAACATCTTTAAAACTTTCATTAATAACACAGGACCTCAAAGTCCGAGTGCTCAATCACGACACCCCTAGACCGATGCACCAGCCATAGGTTCGTGGTAATAGAAAACATCTTAAATGTTTTTAACATAGTAGACACTAAGTCTACAGGACCTCAAAGTCCAAAGGACACCAAGTCCATAACACAACACGAACCTTAGTACCCCGACATCTCGGTCACTAAGTTCAAAACCACTTTTAACACAGTTGAGTTCAACTTGATTTCGGAAAATCATTTCAAATGGGAAATAAACTCATAAGTTAAAAATTTAACTTTTTAGGAAAAATGGTCACTTGAGGCTCGAAGTTATTTAAAACACGTACTGCCGCTTTAGAATTTCTTGCCGTCGGTATTTTTCCAAATTGCCGTCAAATTGGCATTTTAAAAGCCATTTAAGCCAAATTTTAGCTTTTTCCACTTAAACAATTTTCTAAAATCATTATTAAGTTATTTTCGAAAATTAATTTCATAAAATAACTTTTTATAATATTCCAGAATTTCTTACGTAAAAATCAGCAGCAAAAAAATATTTTCAAGGTTACGCCCTCACTGTGACTCATAATTCACTCTTACAGCGATAAATCATTAAAATAATGATATTTTCCAAAACTCCTTATTTTTCCCAAATAAATATTTTCCATTAATATTATATTCCAATATTTTACCGTTAAAACATTGAATATAATTTACGAAGCTTTTCAAAGCTTTTATCTGGTTAAGTGATTGGGCACTGACCACTGTCAGGCTTCTCAAACATCAATTCACCACAAATATCACAGTAATATTCTCAGGCAGATCATGCATCACAATATTATCATAAATAACCACAGATAACCAATTATACGCAGATAAATAACACAGATAAAAATAACACAACTTGAACACTTAAACAACCACCAACAAATAAATAATTACAGACCACACACTAGTCACACATAGGTATTGGGAAAAATCCCTCAGGTAAGCTCCCCTTAACTCTCGAAGATTTTTCAGCGGATCAAAATACTTTGTCGGAAATCCGGGTTCACGTACACAACGAACTTGCTAAACCTTCATCAATCACAATCAACTAATCACTAATCAAATAATTAAAATCTCCTAATTCCCTATCATAGGTCACGACCTCCCTAGGTGTGACACCCTTCTACCCCGCATGTTAAAAGCCATTTAAATTAAAAAAACATTTAAAAGAAAACATGCAATTACCGGATAAAATAAACAATTGTCCATGGGTAGAAAAGTCCCACATGAACCGTTTACAACGCGGAAATAAAATAAGTTTTAAACAATAAAAACATAACCAACCAAAATAATATAACCCAACCCCGATGTCACATACAGAGCTGGTATAACCGTTCCGGAATAAAATCCACGGAATTACAACTGAAACTAACGACTACGAAACATAAACTAGCCCTACGATGAGTGGCGGCTCCTCAGAGTCACTCCTCTCCGGGCTACTCGTCATCCTCTGCAATGTGCCAATCAGGCCAAACACAAACAACAAACATATATAGGGAGTAAGAATCGTATAAACATAATAACATGGAGATAGGCAGTAAAGTAAACAGCAAGTATAGCAGCATCACATCAAACATCAACATCATCATCATGCTATGCAGTGCAATGCAGTCCTACTCCGCTAAACCATCAATGCATGTGGATCCACTAAACTCGGGATGAACGACTTCGGAGTTACATATCCACATTGAGAATCTACTCAACGCCGAAGAATCTACTCCTTGGATAGCCAACGCATCAAACCAACGAATGCCTCATCACGGGGGCGCTAGGAGAATCTACTCCAACCGTGGATGGCCGGATCGCCGTACTCTAGGACGATCTCCCCTATGTCGAACATCCCTAAACAACATCTCCGATGCAATGCGTATGCAACACAACAACAACGGCAACACCACCTCCATAACTCCAACGGAATCGACCGAAGGTAACAGCGGAATCAACCGCAGTACCTGGGGAAACTCTCGGCCACCAAGGTACGTAACAACAACACCTTAGACCCAAACCATGGGGTCAAGGCCTCCTTGGCCAAAAAGCACCAAGGCACAACTCATCAACTTGCGGCACCCAAAAGGGGTATCGACTTAACATCTCACCCTCTCATCATCTTTATTTATCTTTAGTAACATTTACCAAGTTGTCTAATCAGTTATCATCATAGGGAAGTGGGGTTTTAAACCCCTTAAGTCCTTTAATCTTGTTCTGTCACAGTGGGTTGAGCACGGTCGTGCTCGTAACCCAGCACGGTCGTGCTTAAGCACGTGAGGGGCGTGCTCCCCTGTAAGTGAAGCACGGTCGTGCTTCTTAATGAGCACGGTCGTTCTCAGCAGCACGATCGTGCTCTTTGTCCTGTACGGCCGTGCTCAACAGCGCGGCCATCTTCCCAGAATTCAAATGGGAGCACAGTCGTGCTCCCTGTTTAGCACGGTCGACCGTGCTCCCTGTTCAGCACGGTCGTGCTCAACGCGCGACATTGCTGTTCTGGGCAGGAACAGAGGCTGATACTTAACCAAATTTCATAATTTAATCCATTAAACATCCTAAACCAGTTATCAGACTTTTTAGGCATTAAACTCATCATTATAACAACAACCAATTCAATAGTGGCATCAACCAACAACGATAACATCATGTTCATACCAATTACAACAACGTAACTCAAACCAACAGTTTATAAACATAAACGTAACATATTAACAATCACTAACATGTTATCACAATAACCAACCAATCATACATACATAACATGCATCAACCGGGGTTATGGGAACCCCTTTACTTTACCCTAAACCCAAACCTATGTAGATACTACCCTTCTCCCCATACCTGGATTGAAGGTAGCTCTCTAAGACTTCCTAACAGCAACCGGTTCCTCTCCTTTGGGCGGCTCACGCACGAACGAGCCTTAAACAAACAGATTAAAACGGTGTTAGTTTCCCAACCAAAAACGAAAGGAAACTAAAGAAAAGGAACGGAACATTACCTATACACGAAGTGCAGACGAAACCACGTTTCCCTAGCGTCTCCAATACTCAAACCACACTGAGTATGAAGGAAAAAGGGAGGAAGGGAGGTTGCAGCCGTACTAGGGTTTTTTAGTAGCAAAGATGAAGTGTACGACGCAACCCTGGGTCTGCTCAACGTATATAGGTCCGGACTTGAGCACGGTCGTGCTCATCCTCGAGCACGGTCGTGCTCAACTTAACGTTACGAGACGCGGTCAACACGTTGAGCACGGGCGTGCTACCTGTTGAGCACGGTCGTGCTCAACTTAAAATCAGAAACCCGCTTCTGACTTTAAGCACGGGTGTGCTCATGTACCAGAAAGGGACTTTTAGCCAAAAATCCCACTAAGCCCTTAAACAATAAATCCAACTTAATACAACCAGCTTAATTAAAATATTCTGAAAAACAGGGTGTTACACTAGGTTTAGTGGCTAAAATTTCTAGAATTGCCTAAGTCATTGGATTAATGGTCCTAAGTACTTAAGACAATTGATTAGTGACTAATCAACAAAGTTTGGATCAAAAATTCTCCAACCCTCCAAAACCCTAAATTCGGCCTTGAGGAGTACATGGAGCTAGGGATCTTTGTTTGATAAACCAACTTGGATTCATCATGAGTACATACTAGAAGGATAGTATATAAGATCATTTGTATAGAAAATGAACAAAATCTTCCTCCCACTATTCACATAAGGTTCGGCCTCATCAAGAAATGTGGGGAGGAAATTTTGGTTTTCAACATACTCTTGGATTATGATAGAAGTGATGATAATAGGAACATAGAAATTGGTTTCACATTTTTAGGATTTTTCTATGATTTTCTATGATTTATCAAAGTTAAGAACAACTAAGATGAACATAATGAATTAAGCTTTAAAACAAGAAATGAAATGAAAGAACAATAGCTTAAAGATGATGAGGAACATGAATCACCTCTTGGAATTTGAAAATGGGCAAGGAACCACCAAGTTGCTTCACAAATCAAGCTATGGAAGCTTAAGAGAGAAAAGAAGAATGGAGAGAAATGGAGAAGATGATGGAAAGTGCAAGAATGAACTAGAGTCTTCAAGTGGCCTTTAGAATTTATGAGCAAGGAGGAAAAGGCCTTGGGCTTGTAATGGGCTTGAAGGAGTCCAAGTCCATTTACTAAGTTTTCAACATAAAAATGCCTAAGTCTTAAAACTTGACAAAGGAAAGTTCAAGAGTACAAAATGGTATCATGAAAATGAATTCTTGGCCATGAGATTCGGCCTTTTGGGTGCAGCCCTTAATGGGTTTGGATGAGCCAAAATTGATCCACTTAACTTAGTGTATCATGGAAACTAGCTTAGGGACCAAAATGAAATTAATAGAAAGTTTAAGGATCAAAATGTAATTATTAAAAATTGCTAACATAACCTTAAGCCACACTAATTCCCTCACATGGATGACTCATTTATAAGAGAACATAGGGTTTATCCACTTATCGAGTCCCGAAACTCCCGTAATCAGCTCCGTCGTTTACCCGATTGAATATAACGCCCGCAAAACATATATTATTTCACTTGAAAATTCCCGATCAATAAAATTTGAGGCCGGATTCCTTGTCCTCTCTGCTACATCGACCTCTCCTAATATCTCAGCTCCATAGTCAACTCCGTCGTTTGCCCGACTTATCCTCCGACTTAGGTTTTACGCGTTTTCTTAACGATTACGTCCGAATAAAATAATAGTATTTCATTCCTAACAAATTTTTTCCGAAATATGAAAAATAGTCCGGGGCAAAATATAAAACCTAATGGTTTCGTTCATGAGTCGAAATTAGGGTTTCTGATTAGTAAAAACTTACTATCAGTGAAAACGCAGAAAACGTAGTCCATTTTTTGTCTGAATTTTCATCCCAAAACTTCCCCATAACCTTATAAAAATAAGTATGACAGGGAAATGACATTCGTTTATCCAAAGTCATTTTCTAAATCTTGGATAAGAATATAATCATTTATATAATTCTTACCGATATTAGAAAGCCGAAAAATCGGGGTGTTACAGATTGAGTGTGCATCAAATCCCCAAATCGACGCCCTTATCACTGCACATCACCTTGAAATATTCTCTGCCAAGTATATTCCTTTTGACGTCGATCCTCCATCCACTGAATCCTACTCCCTCAACTTTCACCATGACAATCAAACACTACGTATAATAAGACCCATTTTCGTCGGTTTTATCCTTTGCTAACACAAATAGGAAACAATGCCATTACCGAGGGCTTGGATCCTCAATAATCCTATAAAACTTTACGGGTTTTTTTCGCGCAAAATTTGTGACGACCGTACCAACGACATGTCCCTTCAAAATGATGTTTTTATTTATCGAGGGTTATGCCCCTCGATAAATTAAAATGTAGTTCACTCCTTAGAGTACCACAACGGTTCCAGCCGTCAGTAATGCATACACTTATCATGGGATTTGTTTCTGTCCATACTAGGCCCTTGGTAATAACAATATTTCTTGTAATGTGGTGTGTGTGTGTGTATATATATATATATATATATAAGAATAATTTGCATTTTAAGAAAGTGAGAACAATAAATCTTTGATCATGTAATAATATATGTATATTCAAGATTAAAAGTTGATTAGTGGTGCATTACCACTTAAATAAGTTAGTTACGTTTATCTTTTAATATTGATCGTTGCAATAAGATTTAACGGTCAATATGTTTCTAAAAAATGTAAACTATTAACCGTTCTATGTATGTAACTTTTTTTAAGCGGTTATTTGACTACTAATCAACTTTTAATCTTGAACTTTCATGTAAAATTCTATAGTCACAATGCTATATAATTATACACTATTTTATTTAATTATTTTTTTCTTTTGTTTTTATCACAATTCTCATTTTCTACGACTAAATATATACGTAGAGGATGCATCCAAGTAAGTCCCGACGAAGCATAGAGGAAATGCTGAGCGTTTTTGTTTTCAACAAGTTGAGAAGTAGGGTTGCATTTGAATTTTAGTGAGAAACATGCATTCCGTCTTTTAAAAGAAAACATCTTTCACGTTTGATGACGATTTTTTTACATTTGTGCCATTGAGAAGAAGCCCTTGATTGTGTGACTTAAAACTAAAGAGGCACTTATTCCAACTACAACACTTGCAATGAGCTCCACACTTTCATTCAATTTTCATTACTTGACCAATAATAACTACAACAACAAAAAACAATAATAGTACTATTTGATGAAGAGCACTACTCACATCTAACTCTTACACTTACTATTTTTTTCTAAAATAAAAAAAAAGTATGGAGAAATGTATTACTAATCTTGTTTTTCTAATGGTGTTTATGAATTCGAATCAATCCGATGAACCGGGTGATCCAACCCAAATAGATTTGATTGATTTGATTCTTTTGGTTATTTGAATCTAATCCGTATCAAATTGAGCAAATTCAAACTTATTTGGTTGGTTTTTGTTTTTATTTATCAGAGAAATGGAATCAGTCCATTTTGTTGTTAGGACGAGTCAGGTCCGCTTAATATCATGCATAACACTATCGCTTTATGTTAGCTATAATAATGATGGATATGATTTGGCCAAAATTGGTTACAAGGTATTATTAAGAATTAGATATATTATTAGAAACTCGCATCTTTATAGCATGTTTGAAAAATCATTCTCTCTCCCACAAATGCGTTTGTAGCCCTCAAAAGCAACTATTTGTTGCTTCTGAAATTCACGTCCATGGCTTTTAGACGTGGGTCTAAACACATACTTAATTGATGTCGCTTTTATGCCAAACACCACTCCCTATGCTAGGTAGCTATAGTGGTGTTTATGATGGACCAAAATGATTTAAAACAGAGATATTGCCTACCCACGAGAACATAGGCATTCTCCAAATGTATTCTATATGGAGATTAAACCAAAAGATAGGGATAATGCAGCACACACCACAGAAGGGGAAGATGCTGATGCCACCCTACGTAATATGTACCATACAAAATTACAAACTGAGAGTTTTCAGCGATGCTGGGTGTGGTTGGAGGACAAGACTTTTGGCGGACATTGGTAGCATTTGGCAAAGGGTCCGAATGTGTCAACCTGCTTGATGAAGTTTGTCATGCTGGCCCACCCTCCAAATCCAAAGCCCACCACAAGAACCCAAATCACCACAAATGCATTAACCACATACATGACCGTCCAGTTAGGGATGAAGAAGGGCAATTTCTCTGCGGCATTCTGTTCACAAGACCAAAATAAATAAAGATCAAGTAAAGAATGAGATTTGATATTGTGAACTTGTGTTTTCAACTGTTAATATGTCAAAAAGTTGTGTCAGCTCATAGCAATATCTTACTGAGTCATTATGAGCACATGGGAGTAAGAACCTAACTAGCAACGTGACTACGTGAGTACTGTGTAGGGTCACTTTTAAGAAGATTTAATGGGTGTAAAAATTTGAACACTCAAAATATGACTTCATTTGATATTTCTCTAATTAGCCATTTGAGCTGAATGGATTCATCAAAGTATCTCATGGCTTAGGCTTTTCGAACCCATCATGAGACTTAGGCTTTTCGAATTCATCATGAGACTAATCTCTGATCATTCGATTGATTGAATAGGATTTTACCTTATATAATATATTCGTTCTACCTCAACATATAATACATCTCTTTTTTTGACAAGAACATATAATACAAGGTAGAATGAATATACTAATATCAAACATATGATATCCCTATTAAATATTTAAGAGAAAAACAATTTTCTTAAGAGCGTAACATTTGTTCATGGCCCAGCTCATAAAAATGTGGTTTGCTCTGTATCAGTCAGTAGTGGGAGTATGACTACAGCATATAACTAAATTACTAAGAAATGACACCAACCAGATCTTGTCGCATAAATTTTCAAATTCGAATAAAAAATAGATCTTGTGGGGGCAATTCTTCCGCCTGGGACAAGGAAGTCACTTCCAGGTTAAATCATGAAGCTGGAATCATATCCTCAAACATGCATGTACACCCATACCACAAAAAGTTTTAGGAAACCCTTATATTATGTTTATGACAGTCCTGGATTCCCATTGTAGCCCTCTTTACTGGAAGCTTTTGGTAAAGGTTTCATTGGACGAATGAGTTTGTCTGGAGACTAAGTCAATAAAAGTATAGTTATCCTTAAATTACTTTAATTTGTTAAGACAATTGTATAATAAATTAATAATACATACATCCTCACTTATTTATATACAAAATTTCATTTTAAAATGAGTTTTTTTTTTCAAATTTATCACACCACTGTTATAGAAAATTGTTTTCTGGGCCAATACTCCTATATGATATTAATGGCCAATATATGCTCTATGAGAGTGAGAGCAAAATTTGATTGTTTAATTAAATAAGAGTTCATTATTCTGCAAGTCCCTGAACTATTTAGAAATTTCTAAATAGATTCTTATATTTTAAAAAAATTATAATTGACTCCCTAAATTTGTAAGTAATTGTAATTGGATCCTACATTTGTAATCGGGCCTTGAACTTATAAAAAATTTGCAATTAGGTCCTCATGATAAGATTTCATAAGCATACTTCACGGTTCAAAAATCCTACCAGAGAGACCAAATTACAAATTATTTATAAATTCAGAAACTCAATTATAAATTATTTATAAGTTTAGGACTCAATTATAATTTTTTAAAGTATAGAGATTTATTTAAAAAATTTCAAATAATTAATTCAGGGGGTAACTTAATCAGCAATTGAAAACCAAGATGAACATGTCTCAAAAGTGAATATATATAGAAGAAGAAGAAATCACGCTGTACACAGTAAATCTAGTTATAGATGAGACGCACAATAGGCAGAACAGTAGAAAGTAGAATCAAATATATTTATCACAAGATAAGATGTAGAGAGATTGGAGCGTTTACCTGTCTTGCGGAGGCAGACCAGAAAGTGAGCATATGGGCAGAAGCAGGGATGATGTAGACTGTGAAGCTGACCAAAAGAGCCCCCACAGCTGAGTTAATGGGCCCAAAGAAAGGGAAAATAATTGCCAAAAACCATATTGGTATCACCACAGGTAACCTGGCTAGAGCCCTCAAACACATGCTCTTCGTGTCATGCATTCCTATCACTTTCTCCCACACAAAATACAATGGTGTACAAGCAAATCCAAAGGTGATAAACTGTCAATTACATCAGTTATTATTTATTAACAACCTATACCTACATATATACTTAGTTAATAAAACCTTTGTTATTTTTTGTCATTTGGGCAGGACTACTTAGGTAATTGTTAAATCAATGATCGATGATTCAATTATTAACTAACAAGCTTTATAAATTGATTAACAGATTATCTTTGTGAAGACATATCAGTTCGTTAATCAAATAATTGATACATCATTAATGGGTGTAAAAATGAAATAAATATAAATTAGTAATTGTGAAGAAGCTTGTAAGGGGTGGGAAACTATATATGGACCTGGTGAATGAGCATTAGGATAACACCAGTGTCACGCCAGGCGGAGCGAGGGAGGAGGGAGAAGGCATTAGAGTGATCCAGGAGTTGGTCACCAAAGGCCCAGTAAACGGCACTAGCAGATGGTAGGGTGAGGGTGAACACATAAAGAGTAGCATAAAGATATATATATTTGAACTTCCGAGGCTTCCACATTGCATGCATGATTTCCCTGCAATGTCATATCATATTACAATTCATATTATTGTTTATTGCAACTTAAATTTACAAATGACCCATGGATGTATCCATGCATTCTCAAATCTAGTTCCATCTACTTCTATTTCATATAAAAAATGAAATTGTCAGTACACGGTCCTGCTATTTGTTCGAATGTGACAGAACTGATTTCAGCTGACCTTGTGCCACAGTTGTTTTTCTAGTCAATGCATTATTTTGACAAAAAGAATGAATCCGTAGGACAATTTCTACGTTAGATCCAATTTGGGCCATCAAACATTTCCTTGTGGACAATGCTAGAGACACAAACAAACCCAATTAGTGTGTGCATTTATTTTGTAATTTGTATACAATCACTTTTGATTTAACATCATGATTTAACAAAATTTTTTAATAAGAAACTTATCCCACAATACCTACCACCTTTTATCTTACTTGAGGAACAAACAAATAACTTGACAGTTGGACATATGATGCGGTAAAATGTCACTACTTCCATTATTCTATAGATAATAAATTTACCATATTGACGAATTCTTTTGGAAGCAAAATCTGAACACAACACACAGAGCTTTACATTAAATAGAAAAAAGTTCAAGTGGGGTTTTAAATTTTTTATTGCTAATGACTGATCATAACCTTAAGCCAAGGCACTAATGCAATGGTTATTCAAAATCAAAAGTTTTAGATTTAATGTTTGTCTTATTTCCATGTCCCAATAGAATGCAGGCAAAAGCTGCAATTGAAGAAAAGGGACCTGCAATGAAATTCTCCAATTCTCTTTGATATCTGTCCTAGACAATAAAAAATAATATCATGATTGCTTTGTTTAACTTGATAAGCAAAATATTAAAGAAGGGCGTACACTGTGACTGCGTGCCCGCCGAAAGTGTAGAGTATGTTGGTGGCGCCTGTGAAATACAAAATCAACTTGGTTGGGCCCGAATGCCTCACATCTTCAACCTGAAAGAAAACAACAGGTTTTCGAATCCAACAATTTCAAAGGAGATATTTTAGTTATATATCACGTGACATTAACTAATGGCTTAAGTATCAGAGAGATAATTTATTATATAGTATTAGCTACTATGCGATATAGAATTTGATATTCCAAAAAAAAAGTTAAATTTCAGAATTATTCTGATGTGAAGAGGCATATTAATAATTAATAATTAATAATACGAGTAATATTAAAAATCGAGACATTTGGGGCATGTTTGTTTTGTTTCCAGTTTTCAATTTTCATTTTCTCCTTTAGAAAATAATTACAAAAATGTCATCTTATTTTCATTTTATTTTCTGTTTTAAAAAAATTTGTAGAGGGGAAAATAAAACAAATATGCCCATGGTGTTGGTTATACCTGGCCATGAACAAGGGCTGCAATGGTCAAATACCAAGCAGTGTAAGTGGTCATGCCAAGGCCAAGGAAGGACCAAATCCTGTAGTTGTGGAATGATGGTATGAACACAGTGGTGGCACAGCAAGCTCCAAAAATATAAGTCCAGGTCCTCTTGTCCAATTTGTCATTTATGTAGTAAATATTACTGCATAATTAACAACCCCAAAGCAAAGCCATTAACTAGTTAAGTAAATAAAAGCCACTGTTTCAATTAAGTAATCAAATACATGTTACATAAATAATTAAAGTAAATGGAGAGAGAGACCTTGCACAAGCTATAAGCTGGATAACAGATCCAAAGAGGAGAAAAGTGCAGTTGAAGGCCAATCCAGCAGCTTTCCAATATGGCCCAAGTAAACCTTCCAACACTTCAAACCACTGCAAATATCGAAATTAAACCATGAAACTTGTTCCATAATCCATATAGATATATATAGATTTCTTGGTTCCTTGGATGTGTGACCTGAATGACATGGCTTTTGAAGTTGACATTCTCTTTCTCTTTTCGGCTTCTGAACTCGATGTACAGAATGCTGATTAAATAAGCAGTCCAACTACCAACCAGGCCATAGAAAACTTGCAATATGATCCCTGAAAGCATTCCCATCTGAGAGAAAGAGTATGGCAGTGTTAACAGAACCTGAGCAACCTGCACAGCAAAAAACCATAAAAACAATCAAAACTTTCTTATTCTCAGATGAAACCAAATCATTCAAATTCATATCATGCTAGCACTTGTGGATTTATATTATGTTACCTGATTTGAGGCACAGCTGAACCAGGCATCATAGGCAGACCCACCATGCCAGAGAAAACTTTTGAAGGTGGAATGTGAAGTATCCATCTTCTCTTCCTCTCCCTCATCACGCTCAACCGTGTTGCTGAGGCTTGGCATAATGGTGGCTTCTTCGGATTGCTTCTGGGGTGTCATCATTGTTTTAAGATTACAAGGATCTGGAGTGGAAACACATACACACACAATCAAACACTGAGAGAATACCAAATTATGGAGCAAAACAAATACTCCCTCCGATCCACAATGTAAGCAAAAATTTCCAAATTTTTTGGAATATCATTTAATTTTTGCTTACAATAGAGATCAGTATAAAAAGATAGCTTATGGGTAGGTAGATAGCTTCCTTGTAACTCCTTCTAAAACAAACAAAGAGAGTGAATGCTTATTCTCGTTTTTCTTTCCTTGTGAAATGAGGAAAAAGATAACAGTGCCAGCCACCTTATGGGGCAGCTATTCAGGGGAGCTGCTCCAATTGGCAGAGCCTTAAATATACTTTTTCATTTAAGCCTCTTAAATTGGCAGAAGCTGGGAATTTTAATGCATGTAATGTAAGGAAGTGCATGAAACAGTTACTGTAGTGCTTGGTATTAACTAGTATTAAATGATGGGAGAAGGGTTGGGTTAGGAAGATGAGAAAAAGGCCAAAGTTGAGTCCTTTGGTTCTTGGACTTAGAGAGAATCGAGATCTGACAAAACGTACAAGGTGAACTCTTGCAGCTAGCTAGCTACCTGTAACTGCAGCTCTTCTCTTAATAAAGAAACCAATGGCAATTGACAAAAGAAGAAACCAACTGTATGTATCTCATTGGTTTGATTCTTGACACTCATGGAGATGTTGCTTCGGCTTTCTCTTATTATATAGTGTGTGCTTGTGCTCTCTCTTTGCCCTGTTATTTCTGTGCTTATGTATGAGAGTCAATACTCTGTGTCCCTATAATAATGTTGAGAAATTTGTGTTAACAGAAATCTTTCTGAGTAGGATAACATAAATAAAATATTTATTTTATAACAATTTATATATAGAATTTTAAGTCATATAAAAATAGAGAAATGCTATCTTGACACGGATTCTTACACTTACACCGTATAGTGCCGCACTGTGCGGCACTGTAGCGGGTTCTTTTTTCTTTTTCTTTTTTAAACTTTAGTTTTTTTTTTAAAATGTTATTTTTTGTTAGATAAACTTTTTGGTTAACTATGTGTAAATATCTGGTAAATCATATACAAATATCTGGTGAATTCAGTTCATTATCTGGTGAATGAGTTTTTTGAGAAATAAAATTTTTCGTTAAGTGGTGAATCATGTACAAATATCTGGTGAATTCAGTTCATTATCTGGTGAATGGATTTTTTTGAGAAAATTTTTTTTTGGTTAAGTATGTGCAAATATCTGGTGAATCATGTACAAATATCTGGTGAATTCAATTCATTATCTGGTGAATGGGTTTTTTTTAGAAATAAAATTTTTCGTTAAGTGGTGAATCATGTACAAATATCTGGTGAATTCAGTTCATTATCTGGTGAATGAATTTTTTTGAGAAATAAATTTTTTGGTTAAGTATGTGCAAATATCTGGTGAATCATGTAGAAATATCTGGTGAATTCAGTTCATTATCTGGTGAATAGATTTTTTTGAGAAATAAATTTTTTGGTTAAGTACGTGCAAATATCTGGTGAATTCAATTCATTATCTGGTGAATGGGTTTTTTTGAGAAATAAAATTTTTCGTTAAGTGGTGAATCATGTACAAATATCTGGTGAATTCAGTTCATTATCTGGTTAATGGGTTTTTTTATAAATAAAATTTTATTTTTTATAAAAAAAAAACTAAAATTTAAAAAAAAAAAAAAAAAAAAAAGACTCGCTACAGTGCCGCACAGTGCAGATACAGTGCCGCACAGTGCGGCACTATACGGTGTAAACCATATGATGTAAAAACCGTGTGTCAAGGTATCAGTTCTCTAAAAATATCAAGATATTTATCAATTTAAAAAACAAATACTGTGCACCGTCTTGGCAAATTAAATTTTGTTTTAGATTTTGATATAATTGATTTGAATGAATTGATATTAAAACAATTGATTTTGAAAAGTTTCAGGTTAAAAAAATTGATTTAAGTTTGATGATGATATTATGAAAGTGAGATTAAAAGAATAGATTTCGTTCGGGTGACAAAGTATATAAAGAATTTTGTAGATCACATTCATAAAATTAATTCTAATCAATGAAAAAGATAGGAATTCTTACTTATCTTAAAATCAATTTTATATAACTCAAGTTATGAAAAAACACTTGCCGGAAACAATAAACTTATCTCGAATAATTTCATCAGCAAACTTTATAAGGGAAAAAAAAAAACTACAGATATTTGAACTAAACTTTAAGCTACAGAACAATCCCTTTGCCAGTTAGTACTGTGTCCATTACTTTTGGATCCCAAAAAATTGTATAATGTTGACGTAAAATTGTATACTTATAATCCCTTTCCCCTTCTCACTAGCATTATACCTTGTCCATCACAAACAACATAGAACCTAAAACATACAAACAGGCCTCCCAATCTCCTAAATGGGTTGAGGCTATGCAGGCTGAGCAACTTGCACTGAACCAAAATAATACTTGGTCTCTCATTGATTTACCAAAAGGAAAGGTTGCAATTGGCTCCAAATGGGTTTACAGGATCAAGTATAAATCTGATGGGAGCTTAGAGAGATATAAGGCTCGGTTGGTAGCTAAAGGCTACACACAAACAGAGGGTTTGGACTATCTTGACACATTTGCCCCAGTTGCAAAACTCACTTCTGTTAGGCTTATCTTAGCCTTGGCTGCATCTCAAAATTGGCTATTACATCAACTTGATGTTAATAATGCCTTTCTTCATGGCGATTTACATGAAGAAGTTTATATGGAAGTGCCCCAAGGAGTCAAATGTGACAAGCCAAATCAGGTCTGCAGACTACCTAAGTCCTTATAGGGACTTAAGCAAGCCAGCAGACAGTGGTTTGCCAGACTGTCCATCTCCCTTCACACACTAGGCTACACTCAATCAAGTCATGATCACTCCATGTTTTACAAGCACAATGGACAGCAATTCACAGTTTTGCTAGCCTATGTAGATGACTTGATTTTAGCTGGAAATGATGTTGCAAAGATCTCATCAGTTAAAGAATACTTGGACAGCAAGTTTAAAATCAAGGATCTTGGCACACTAAAATACTTTCTTGGCCTAGAGGTTGCTCGATCTCACCTTGGCATTACTCTTTGCCAAAGAAAGTACACCTTGGACATCCTTGCAGATACTGGTTTCTTGGCTTCTAAGCCAGCTAGCACACCAATGGCAAGATCAACCAAGCTCTCCAACTTAGATACTGACACTGATCTTTATGAAAATCCTGCTGAGTACAGAAAACTTGTAGGCAGGCTGCTTTATTTGACTAACACCCGACCTGACATAAGTTTTGCTGTTCAACAGCTCTCTCAATTTATGTCTTTTCCTACTTCCAGTCATTATAAGGCAGCAACTCGAGTCCTAAGATACCTCAAAGGTTGTCCTGGTCAAGGCCTTCTCTATCCCTCCAATTCTGCTCTTCAACTAAAGGCTTTTAGTGACTCGGATTGGGCCACATGTTCTGACACAAGGCGATCTGTCACAGGTTACTGTATCTTCCTTGGTAATTCCCTCATATCATGGAAAACCAAGAAACAAACTACAGTATCTAGATCTTCTTCAGAAGCTGAGTATCGAGCCCTTGCTGCCATGGTTTGTGAAGTTCAATGGATTACCTATTTGCTTCAAGAACTTTCAATTCCATTCATTTCTCCAGCTTCTCTTTATTATGATAGTGATTCTGCCCGACACATAGCAGTAAATTCAGTGTTCCATGAGCGCACGAAGCATATTGATATAGACTGCCACTTAGTTCGAGAGAAACTACAATCCAAGCTCTTTCACTTGCTTCCAATCTCAACCAAAGAGCAATCTGCTGACATTCTAACTAATGCATTGGATCCTCAACCATTTCAGCATCTTCTCTGCAAGCTGGGAGTGATCAATATACACTCTCCAGCTTGTGGGGGGGTATTGGATAATACTTAGTTAGTTAGTCAATTAATCTATTGTTAGTAAGTTAGTTAATGACAGTTCATGTACAGCTAGCATAGTCAGTTATTCAGTTAATAGTGGTTAGAGTTAGCTTCTGTTCTAGTCTTGTATATAAGCTGATTTCTCAGCTTTTGTTCAATGAGAAATTCATTCAACACAAATATACAATTGTTATACATATGATCATTTCTTATTTGACTGATAATGTAAAAACTTTAAAATCACAATATATCAAAATTAAACTTTTGAATAAAGTCCCAATAGCCAGAAGAGTTGGACGAGTCAAGTACTTTCACTTGCGTAACTTGCCATCAGTTTAAAGAGAGATATATGAGTATCCAGTTTGTGGGTTAGAGTTATTATTTAGCTATACTTTCATTGCAATTATAAAATACAGACCAGCATGTTATCGATCGTATTGATGAAGGAAGAGGCTTCCCATTGCCAAAGAATATCAGTTTTACATTTTATATATTGTACTTGTTTGCTTAGCTTGGATAATAATTTTGATTTGTTGAGAATATAGTTGGTGGTACTATAATATAATTGAAGTTTTTTTTTCCTTGACACAATATATAATTGAAGATTTAGTTTGTTGTTAATTATCATTATTCATTATTACCTATATCTAGCTATATTATTATATATAATGACGATTACATATTTTGGCGTCTAATTTTTTCAATAAATATAAGAAAATGATAAAATTATAATTACATCTCATTATTAATTAAAATATTTTAAAATAAAAAATAAGATTATAAATACTTCTTATCACTTATTTATAAGTGCAAAAATAAACTTCAAATAATCTTTATCATTTTCAACTTTTATCCTATTAAAACCTTAAAAAAAATATGCGAATTGGTAAACATTTCGTGCCAATTGATATGTAGTTAATATGAATAAAATCGCATGCATGTATATATGACATTTTAAATAAGCTAAAAATAATTTATTTTTTAAAGTTTTTCTGACAAGCTTATTATAAGCTAAAATGAATTTATATGAAGATTATAAACTATTTTTGCAAACTATTTCCATAAGTTTATTTTCATGTAAGTTATTATCATACGCTCAAATAAGCTATTTTCCAAACACATCATTATGGATGGGATTTCTTACTTTGGTATTCATTAAAAAAAAAGTATCAATATTACTTTCTCATTTAAACATTTCAATGTATAAACATAAAAAGGATTGAATTATAAATACTTAACTCTTATTTTTCAATTATTAAAAACTAAAATATTGTTTTAAAAGAGTTTAAAATTAGATGTTTATATTACAAATTGAAAAAAAAACATTTCCCTTTATGGATACTTTGGGAATAAAAAAAGTGATCTAATTAGGAGAATACCCTTTATAATAGTTAAAAATATGGGCATTGCTAGGGGGTAGCACGAGTAAGACCAATAATAAAAGTATTAGTGTAACTATTTTGGATTGGAAATCCGTTTTGGACCCAACTCGAACAACCCATTACTCAAGGATTCAAACTATTAAACTAAGATCCCATGCCATCTCTTACACTATGAGTATAAACAGAGGAGACGATCCTCATGTCATGTATGCACCTCCCTCTAATTTGAGCGTTGGAATATATTTTTGTAGTTACCAATTCTAACAGGGTGGCCACTGCAACTACAGAGATCAGTATATTCGTATCACGGTAGCACCAAATAAAAATGTTTCTGTTCAAAAAGAAAAGGAGATAACAACTTTGACAAAACCGTTTGTTTAGAAAGAATTTGGTGAACTACTACTCCTTTGTCAGTCAAAAAGAAAGGACCATTATTCACCATTCAATCTTGTTGTGGAATTGATCTTTGTCGATAATATCACGATTTAGCTTTCCTTATCAGTGAGCTAAATTAACATGCTTGGTGGGTGGGGGGGACCTCCCCCTCCTTGTTCACTCGGTTTCTAACTTTTGCTTAATACGCTCCTTGTCTCCTTTGTTCCTACGCTTCATTGACTCATAATTTGCTTCATTAAGGTAATTATTTTGCATGGCTACCAACCTAATTCGTTGATTTTTACACGATTGAGCATGAGAAATAATTTTTGCACACTAATTAAAGAAAGAGCCAGAAAGAATGCATTTCTCTTTTTTTTCATTATCTAAAATAATATTAAAAATTAATGTGAAAAATAGCATCACCAATATGCAATAGAGCATTGCCATTATCCCATTCCTGTTTTCTGTTGCGCCTATCAAATCCATTTAGTGGGGGACAATTTGTGCATCTCTAGGCAGTTCCAATGACCTTTTACTTTAATCACATATAATGGGGTAATACACCACTTAACTCATTCATTTCTTTTACTCAAGTTCTAATGTGCTATATAGTATTTTCCAAGCATACCTAATGTTGAATAATGATAACTTTTATGGAGAAAGATTAACAAGTACATAATCTGGAGCAATTAATTATTAAGGTCATGCTAACCAGTACCCTTAGGGCAGTGGTTAATGATACCCAAAAAAGTAAAAAAATTATTGGAAAACTAAGTTTATCCTATTTCAAAATACAAAATACATACCAACTGAGGTTGACTCGAGTGGTTAAAGGCCTCTTGCCCCTTAACCAAGGTCTCGAGTTCGAGTATTGGGTAAGGAAAAAACTCAGCGGGGAGGGATGCCACCCATCGAGGTGCCGAACAAACTCCCGCGGGAGATTATTCTCCGTCTTAGGTTGGCGGTGGGATACTCCTCGAAGTAGATCGAAAAAAAAAATACAACATACATCAAGTCCCAACGTAAACTTTCTTTTTTAAGATTCTTAACCAATACCCTTAGAGCACTGGTTAGCATTCTCCTAATTATTATGGATGTACCAAATGCTCAAAACATTTCTTTGGTGTGGTTATTGTATGCTTCATTGGTCCTCTATTTTTTCAATGTTGCAATTTTGATTATTTCATCCAATGTACTTCAATTTTTTCAATGATCGACAGAGACTAGAGAGGACCACTGCTCTAAGCACATAGAACCTTTGATTGAGCTTCTTCCTCCTCTATCTCCCCATTTCGACACAATTCAATGGTTCCTCAATGATATTTGTTAGTTTCATCCCTTCTTTCCTGGCTATTTTTTTTTTTTTTTGGTTCCACTGAGAGTGTGTCTGGGAAAGATTAAGTTTCCCTATTTCAGCATTTTTTTTAGCTAAAAAACTGTTTCATATATAATCTATCATTGTTGGCACTTTGCTTAAATTTATAATATAAAAAAACTTTTTTGAGGGGGGAAAATGTTGTTTTATGCCATCTATCATGTTTTAGCGTAAGATTGTTGTGATTTGATTATTTTTCATTCTCGAAACTATCTTCTTTGTTTACTCCTACAAAACTAACTCCTAAAGACCAAGGGTTAATAAGATATCGCATCATAACTAACGCTTTCATAAAAAAATTGTTTTCCTTTTATTTAAAATTTCACCTAACAAATTATTTAAACCGCTTAAAATATCTTATTTGATTAAATAACTACTTTTAACTATTAAAATTAAATAAGATAGACACTAATGAAAATATATATATAACAATGGGCTTAAAGGAAAAAAAACAATTACAAACAATTCAAAAAATAAATAAATAATATACAAAAAAACCTAAAAACACATACACAACACATACACAACGTACGTTAATACTAAACACACACTAGACCC
Source organism: Echinosophora koreensis (assembly GCA_035048595.1). Lineage (NCBI taxonomy): Eukaryota > Viridiplantae > Streptophyta > Magnoliopsida > Fabales > Fabaceae > Echinosophora > Echinosophora koreensis. The sequence goes on from JAPCYP010000004.1 coordinate 9,133,118, forward strand.
TGTTGGTTAAAATTGCACGCGCCAACGGAATTACCCACACGCCCAAGGATCTTCGATGAGAACACACACCAACACGCCACAAAGAAAGCAATAGAGAACACACAAGGATTAACGTGGTTCGGCATCTCTTGTCTACGTCCACAGAAACACCTCAACAAAGTGTATTCACTATCTCAAATGTGATTTGTAACCCTCCCCATTTTGTGTATCATCCTACAAACCTGAGTACCCCACTCAAGAGTTGTAACAAGGAATGATAGACACTCATTCATCTCACTATAAATGATCACCCACGCTTGGGGATGCTTCTACTCTTCACATGATCACCCACACTTAGGGATGTGCTCCTACTCTTCGTACATGATCACCCACACTTGGGGATACATTAACTCTTCACAAGACTCCTTTTATAAAGTGAAGGGACATGGCTTCCATTCATGAATGAGAGATAATGGATATTAATTACTTCCCACATTTTTAATATCATTAATATTCACTCCTTCCTCTAAAGATGAATGTAGACTCCCCATGAGTCAAAACATTGAACTTCACTTCCTCTTGAAATGTGCCAATTTAATTTCCTCCCACTTGAATTAATATTTGGAAATCTGAATTGATTTTTCCAATAGACCCACACATGCACCTAACAATAAACCAAATGAGAGACCGTTGTGTTGTGTAGACGAGAGAGATAAGAGAGTGTTGAGGGTATTGGGTGCAAAGATGTAAAATGAGTGGGTTCAAAAAAAAAAAAAAAACAAATACAAGGGAGTAAATAATTTTTTTGAAACTCACTGGGTTCATCTGACCACCCTGAACTATACGTAGGTCCGCCCCTGAACACAAATATGAGCTCTAACATAATTTTGTTGACTATCTAGAGATCATATATAAATCTTTTTTTTTTTCAGGGTATCCCGCACGTAGCTACGAAGACTAATCCCTTAAAGTACTGGATGACAATGAAAGACTGACCTCTCCTACCTAAGTTCTTTTCATACGCAAGAGTCAGAGATCGAACCTATGACTACTTGCTTAAGGGGCTCAAACTCATTACCACTCGGACCAGCCACATGGTGATTAATAAATCTAAGGTAAGTTACATTCTTGCCTCGCAAGGCAAGAGATAAAGAAATCAGATGTGTAGTTTTCTTGATTATTGCAATGAACAACAGTCGTACATGTCTTAGGTTTATCATTCATTCAACCTACACTAATTTCATTTACCATAAAATTCTATAAATAAAAACCATTATAGTACTAGATTTTTATTCAGCTTTATTGGATTGGAAGGGAAAGGGTCACGTGAGTTGAAATGAATTGAACATGCTTTACGAGTTAAAAGAAAGCCCCAAAACCTATATACCTTGAACCTATGCAATTCCTTTTAAAGTGAAGATTCCTAATCTAATCTTGTAACAAATTATGGATAAAACGTCCCAAAGCAAAACAAAAAATTTAGTGTGGTCATTTCTCTTCCTTTAATTTCTTTCCTCTTTTACACGTGCTCACTACTTTAACCTTTAAATCCATTGTCTCAAACTTGATAGGCTAAATTTTCCTCCTGTTGCCCAGGAGCAAGCAGTGTGCGTTGTTAAAGCTTTGAGGATGGTCATCTTAATTCCTATTGTTCAAGACGAAGCTTTCCTTTTTCTTTTCTTTTTTTTTTTTGCTAAAATGGAATTCAATCAATTCATAAGTGCATGTGCATGAACTCATAATAAACCAAAGGCTAGAATACTATTTTGATCCCTTAACTTATTTTTTAGATTCAGTTTGGTCCCTTAACTTTTAAAATGTTCAATTTGGTCCCTTAACTTATTTTTTTAGATTCAGTTTAGTACCTTAACTTTTAAAAGGTTCAATTTGATCCCTTAATTTGTGTCTGTTGACCTAAGTTAGTCCTCTCCATTAATGAGTCAGAAACGGTGTTAACTTTTTGAGGATCAGGTTGAAACTCACTAACAATTTAAAGGACCAGTTTGAATCTCATTAACAATTGAAATGACCAATTTGAAACAGGTTAACAATTTAAAGGATCAATTTGAAACTCATTTAAAATATAAGGGACCAAATTGAAACTCATTTAACACTGTTACTAACTTTATTGACGGAGAGAACTAACCTGGGTTAACAAAGACAAATTTAGGGACCAAATTGAACATTTTAAAAGTTAAGGGATCAAACTGAATCTGAAAAATAAGTTAATAGACCAAAATAATATTTTAGCCTAAATGAAATAAAGAAAAAAGAAATGTATTCTCATTTTCTCCCAATAACTTGGGATTATTCATAATGACCCCGATTCTGCCTTTTGCATATGCTTTCTATATCTGGAGGGTGCTGAGTGGGATTCAGAAGGGTGACTAAAGTTTGTGAAAACATTAACAACCAGGACCTCGATTTGACTTCTCTTTCACATCCATATTGTACATGTCTTCTTTATCTAGCTTGTAGTATCTTAGTCAAATTCAGAGAGATGATGGTAAACAACAGAACAATTGAAATCCACTAAAGCGATCGGGTAAGGAAAAAGGGATTCTTAGCAATAGCTAAACTTGGTGGATTCCACCCAACGTTTACATAATCAAACAGCTTTCTTATGTGTTTGGATGCATCCTCATCTAGGTAAAGCAAAAAATACCATCATGTTGAATAAAATAGTACGTAGTCTATAAGGAGTAAAGACTCCATCAATAGCATTTGAAATATTAAGGGAGCACACGAAAGAATCCCCTTCAATCCACAAGTACCTAGACAAAATTATAAAATTTAAAATAAGAAAAACAAGAGAATGCACCTTGTGAATTAAACTTATGCAACCACAAAGATATTTAAGCATGCATCACAAATAATATTATAGATAAATCATGAGACATAATAAAGTTCTACAGTATACCAAAAGAATAATAGGAGAAATACAAGTTAAGATATCAAGGCAAATATGGGAGAGTAGAGATGGGAAAAGGCTAGGCCGAGCTAGGCCCTGGTAAGCCTGGGTCTGGCCTGTGTTCTAATCACGAGGCCTAAGCCTGACCTATAGCCTGATATAGGCCAATTTCTCTGGCCTCAGCCTGGTCTACTTTAAAGCCGAGCCTGACCTGGAAGCCTACTTAAAAGCCTATTATCAACAAGACCTTTAAACATGCTTAAATCTATAAATAGGTCACAATCATTCACTTATAAATAGGCTCGTAGGTCTCTAATGACAAAGAAGTTGGTAGACATATACTAATAAATAGGTTACTAGGCATTCGTAAAAAAATAGGCAAGTAGGCCACTACATGGCTAATAGGCCTTTACCTTTAAATATAATGCATAGTGTAAATAATATATTATAGTATTATAACATATTATATTATACATATATATGTGTGTGTGTATGTGTTAAATAGACCGGCCTGATAAGCTTTTTCTAAAGCCTTAGGCCTGGCCTATTTAGCTATATAGGCTTTTTATAAAGCCTTGCCGAGCCAGGCCTTAAATAGGTTAGGCTATAGGTCACTGATGAACGACCTGGCCTATTCTCACCCTTATGGGTGAGTTTTGATAGGCGTCGAGTCTAACACGATAGCAACGCTCAAAATTATTATAATTGTGTCACTCCTATTGGAAAAACACAAGACACAATGTGATTTTGGCCTAAGCCAACAAACACGCTCATTTCCAATTAAGATAGTTAACCAAAGGAATAACAAATATATTGAATAGAAGCCACCTATATTTGGATGATATAAAATTGAGATGGCACAATAAGGAAGTGGAGTTCCTTTCAACATTTGGCAATGACTCATCCATGTTGCCATCTTCTTCATTGATGTTACGACATGGCCCGAGTTGGAACTCGGCCTATTGTCGTTCTTAGACCATGTGTCCAATAAGCTCCTATTAAGTTGTGACTATTGAAGTCTTCTTCATTGGTCTTCCTCCAAAGGTGTTTGCATGATGACTTCTTGCCATCACCACCATAATCGCAGATTTGCTGCATTGTCACATTCCTAACTCCTTTTACTTTGTTACAAGTCAATCTTGTCTAAGAAAACAATCAATCTTTAAAACCCCCAAAACCTTCAATGATTATGAGAAGCCATTGCTGATCTCGTGAAAAACAAAAAAAAAAAACAAACAGCCTCTCAAAAATGATGGCTTGACAGAGGACAGTGGCTCAGCAGAACATGGGGAAGAGATGAGAATTAGAAATGACAAAATGGGTTTAATCCATCAGATTAACCCGCATAACCCATCAAATTTGTGATAATTCCTTTTTTTAAGGACCAATACTATAAATACGAAACTTTAGCTTACCAAAAATAATTACGAACTTTAACTCAATAATGGATAATCTATATAGTCAATAGGTTGCAAGCCTCCCTTTTTTTTTTTTTTTTAGTGAAGCCTCAAATTAGTCCTTCAAAAATTTCGAGAACCCACTTTTAGTCCCTGAATAAAAATAAATTAACCATTTAGTCCCTCAAATTTTTAAAGCGAGACATATTAGTCCCTGAAATTAGTTATGGTGTCTATTTACTTGTCTACGTGTATCATTAACCATCCTTTTTGGCCCTTTAGTGGTCATACGTGGCCTATGACGAGTTTCTACCGTGAAGAATTAAAGAAAAATGAATAAAAGTGCATAATTTTCAAGTATTTGAATTTAAAATTGTGCATTTTTTTTTTTACTTTTTTTAATTCTTCATGACAAAAATTCGTCATAAGTCATGCAGGATTACTGACGGACGAAATAGAATGGTTAATGGGACATATACGCAAGTAAATAGATGCCGGAACTAGATTTAGGGACTAATGTGTCCCACTTTAAAAATTTGAGGGACTAAATGATTAATTTATTTTTTTCATGGACTAAAAGTGGGTCTCAGAAATTTTGAGGGACTTGTTCGGGCCTTTAAATTTTTGTTTTTTGTTTTTTTTGTTAAACTCAAGCCTCCCATTCTACTACTAGTAGCTAAGCCCATGCTGCTATATGCTACAATTTTTATCTCTCCTATTTTAGTTTGGACTGAAAATTGGAGCAGCCCATCATCACCTTCCAGAATTACATGTCATCCGTCCTTTCCCGCAGGCTTAACAGTGGGCTTAAGTAATTGTTTACCAAAAGAAGAGTAATGATATTTAGACACAAAAATTGTGAAAATACTATCTAACACTTATTTATTGTTTTCTTCTCTCTCATCATCTATTTCATCACTCTCTAAACACCCTATCAACTATATAGTATCTATACATGATATCAAAATTTATGTCCAAATATCATTATTATTACTAAAACCATTGGGATATTCGATTTATTATTATTATTATTTTATGCAAATTCGATTTTTTTATTATTATTATTATACTACTACAATGACGAGCCGACTTTACTATTACTGCAATGGCCCCGTTTGCAAGCCCGGTTTGAGAAACCCTAGTTGGCTACCTTTTGTGCAAAACTATATTAAGCTGACTTCTTCCCCTCTTCCTTTTCAACTCAGTCTCCGTTACACTCTCAACCGTATCCCCAACAAAGCGGAGGTTAAAGTGACAGCACCGTTGCTGTCCACCTTGACGAGCCTTACCTAGCTCCGTCTTGGCCCTCCATTTTGCTCCATTTATCTTTTACTTTAACCCCATTCTTTTATTTTATTTATTTTACCCTCAATATACATATTTCATTTCATCTTTTTCTTCCATTCTCTGAAACTCAAACACCGAGTCCCAAACTTCATCATCAATGGCTGTGAAACCCACAAAGGCACAGAAGAAGATCGCATATGATGCTAAGCTATGCAAGCTTTTAGAGGATTACACCCAAATCCTGGTGGTGGCTGCAGACAACGTGGGATCCAACCAGCTTCAGAACATTCGTCAAGGTCTACGTGGAGACTCTCTCGTTCTCATGGGAAAGAACACCATGATGAAGCGCTCTATCAGGATTCATTCCGAGACTACCGGCAACGAAGTCTTCCTCAACCTCATTCCCCTTCTTGTTGTGAGTGCTTCCAATGTTCATATTTTCGCTTTTGTGTTTTAAGCTTTTTAGGAAGATTTTATGTAATGATGTATTTGTTGATTGAATTACCAGGGTAACGTGGGATTGATTTTCACCAAGGGTGACTTGAAGGAGGTTAGCGAAGAGGTTGCTAAGTATAAGGTAGATTTATTATTCTATTACACTTTAGTTTTTATTTGTTTTCTTTAGCTTCTTTAGTTTTGGTACTTTTATTTTTATGCGAGTAAATATCCAAATTTGCACACTCAAAAAAAAAATATGACCCCATCAATTCATTTCCCGATAAATGAAAATTTTCAGCTTGATCCCTCGTATTATCGAATAACCATTATTTCAAGACAAATTTGAAGGCTATTTTAGTTCCTATTAAGGTAACCCACTTTAACATTTTTAAAAACCAACGTCAGATTTTTTTCAATTTCCAAGGATTCAAATGGGGACACACTGCTATATGATGACGAGGTTTATGTGTTTTCTTTACCTTCATTAGTTTTGGTACGTTTTTCTTTTTGGTTTACTGGTACTTTTATTTTAATGCGAGTAAATATTCAAATTTGTCCTTTAAAAAAATGGCCGTCAATTTAATTCTTCATAAATGAAAAATTTCAGCTTGATCCCCTCTAATTATTTAATGACCCTTAAAATATTCCATTTGAAGACAAATTTTAAGGACACTTTTGTCCCTTTCAAGGTCACCCACATTTGAGATTTTTAAAAACAAAGTTGGGGTTTTTCATTTTTCAAGGATTAAATTGGTGGCACATTTTATAAGGGACAAATTTGGGATTTTTCTATCTATCTTTTTTTTTTTAAAGTAAAGGCCGAAAGTGGTCCCTTAAATTTTTCGAGTAGACCAGTTTGATCCCTAAAAAAAATAAAATAATAATTTGGTCCCCTAAATTTTAAACTGTTTTTAAAATTTGGGGACAAAATTGTCCCCCGTGAGAACCAAATTGTCCTTTTTTTTTTTAGGAACCAAACTGGGCTACTCGAGAAATTTGAGAGACCGCTTTGGCCTTTACTCATTTTTTTTTAAATTTGGCACGTTGCTGTCCTGTCGGTACGTACGTTTCTGTTGCCTCATTTATCAAGTGGGTTGTTGCACCAGTTTCAGTTAATTATGCATTTCAGTTGCAATATTTCTTTCTTGGTGATTGAATTTGATATCATTATTGAATGTAATATCCTATTTCTGGATTACTCCTTGACTGTGGTATATTTTGCATGAAAAATTTAGCTATACTCACTTTTTTATACCTACTTTTCATGTTATATAAATGTTAATCTGTTAATGGTTGTCTTCAATCTGAACAGGTTGGAGCTCCTGCTCGTGTTGGTTTGGTTGCTCCCATCGACGTCGTTGTTCCTCCTGGCAACACAGGACTGGACCCCTCTCAGACCTCTTTCTTCCAGGTTTTTTGCAATCTTGCTCTTGAAAGAACTTGAATTTCCTTGTTAATGATACGGCATTTATATTTAACCTACATGTTTCAGGTGCTTAACATCCCTACCAAGATTAACAAGGGTACCGTGGAAATCATCACCCCTGTTGAACTCATTAAGAAGGGTGACAAGGTTGGTTCTTCTGAAGCTGCTTTGCTCTCAAAGCTCGGGATTAGGCCCTTCTCATATGGGCTTGTTGTCGTTAATGTTTATGATAATGGATCAGTGTTTAGCCCTGAGGTTCTTGATCTGACTGAGGATGACCTCGTTGTGAAGTTTGCTGTTGGTGTCTCTATGGTCACTTCACTTTCCTTGGCCATCTCATACCCAACAATTGCAGCAGCACCACATGTTTTTGCCAATGCCTATAAGAATGTCCTGGCTATTGCCCTTGCGACTGAATATTCTTTCCCCCAAGCAGAGAAGGTTAAGGAGTACCTGAAGGTATATATTGTCTCCAATAGTTTTATTTTTATTTTTATTTTTATTCACTATTTTGTTAGTGGTTGGGGTTTGAACGCTCAACATACTTATCACTCTACTCCAGTCATCAAGCCAGCCTTATAACCCTTATTGCCTTCAATAGTTAATAACCCCTTAGATGCTCTATGGCACTCATACTGATTCATTATTTCCACTTTTAGAAGTTACTAAGTATTGTCATGTTAATTGTAGGATCCTGGTAAATTTGCTGTTGCTGCACCTGCTGCTGTTTCTGGCACTGCCCCAGCTGCTGCTGCTGCTCCTGCCAAGGTGGAGGAAAAGAAAGAGGAGCCAGCTGAAGAATCTGATGATGACATGGGCTTCAGCTTGTTTGATTAATTTGTCTATGGTTTTCGGGTCTAGTTAAAGTTCAATTTTTGCTATCCGATTTCGTGAAGTAAACTTTTTTCCTTATTTCTGACTTTATTTTATATGGTAACCCTACCCTTTGGTGCTGTTTTTAAGTGACTCGTATCTTTGTTAATATTTATCATAAATTATAATCAGTGGCTTAAGGATTGTGTGAACGTGATTTGCCAAGCTCCTTTGGTACTTGATCGTTAGTACTGGTTACTACAAATACACTCGTCATGATGGGATTGGGCCCAAATGTTTGGGTTTAATTACGTTGGGGATATTTTATTAATAAATAACATTTTGATGGGTAGTACGTTACATGCAACAAGATAAAATTATTGTGTCTACTGCAATAGATTTCAAATGTTAAACGACCTGATAGTCTGATAGAATAAAACCTTGGAATCACGATTTCTGTGGTGGAGCTCAAACTTCAGCCCTTTGCTTCCCCCCCTGAGTAGAAGTAAGGGATTGAAAATAAGTGGGGCCATGCCCTGCATTCGTGGACTAAATTTTTCCCAAAAGAATAAGTGCTTAAAATGATTGCTATCTTAGGCTGTCGTTAATTGGATAGATGGAGCGCGTTTGAGTAATGACACGGAAATAGGACAGGTGACAACATTTTGGGCACTATACCATTCGATTCGATACCAATAAATCATGTAGATGACTTGATACCAAACCTCAAGCTGAAATGCAAGTGCACGCCTTCTATGGTGCACCACCCACCAAAGTGGTGCAGTGGTGCACCACCCAAGTGGCAAAATCTGGACCATCCAGATTACCACTTGGGTTTTTGACCTTTCAAACTCTATTCAAGGGATAAGGCTAGCATGAAACACCTAACCAGATGGTACATGAGTGTACTACTAAATTTAACCTGAATGAAATATGTTTTTTATTTTTAATTTTCAACCTTATCCTTCACGGCTTCACCACCATCACCCCATCCCTACACTAACCCACAACCACCACCGGGCCAGAGGACTCCGCCGCCGTTTCTCAAGATTCATGACCGGCACGGTGGTGGTGTCAACTGCACGGAGGTCAAGGCTCTTGCCCTCTGCCCCTTGCCCTTCTTCAGCAGATCTGAGCAGTGGTCCTTGCGGTGGGAGTGCAGCTGAGCCAAGGTAGAAGCTGGAAGTACGGCGGTGCGCCGTTCTCAGCCTCCACGCGACCCAGATCGGACCCCCCTACGCCAGCACCTGTTCCACGCGATGCAGATTCAGACCTGCCCCCACAACTCTTCAAGCTTCAACACAAGAACTGCCTCCGCGAACCAAACAAGCCTCAATGCAGATCTGTTGATTCCAGTCGCGTTTTTCGCCCAGTCCGACATCGTTCTCCTTCCGTCGCCGTCGCCGGAGTCTACAGAGCCGCTGCACCTTTTCACTTTCTTGTTACTGAGATTAAGTCTGGTGCTTGGTGACTGAAATTTGGTGTTTGTGGGTGTTATGCGAAGATCAGATTTGGGTTTCTTCAATTACTTCTTATTAGCAATGTTAATTTCTTCATGTTTTTATTTTCCTAGGCAAATTTTTTCTTGATCTGGGTACTTTCGTATTCATTATTGGATGATTTTCTTAGAATTTTGAGTTGAGGGATTAAAGATGGAAACTTTTGGATAAACCCCTTTGATTTTCTTGTGGGTTAGTTTCTGATTGTATTTTTCATTGGTTGTTTAATGATTTTGGCTTTCAATGCATCTTGAAGTTTCCGTCCTGTTACAACATGATGTTGAAGTTGAAGTGGTCAGTGGGGTGGGTGTGTGGCTAGTGGGATGGGAGGGATGAAGGGTAAAATTGATATCTTAAAATATTTAGGTTGCCTATATTATGATTATCTGGTCCTGGTTAACTTTTTTTTTTACTATTAAATTTGGATCATTAATTATTTTAATATTATATCTAATGATTAAAAATAGTGATTCATTGGTGTACCACTTATTCTAATCTTCATGCTAGCCTTGATCTCTTAATAGAGTTTGAAAAGTCAAAAACCCAAGTGGCAATCTGGATGGTCCAGATTTTGCCACTTGGGTGGTGCACCACTACACCACTTTGGTGAGTGGTGCACCTTAGACAGCACCTATTTTCTATGACGTTCTCTTGCTTTTGGTATTCTCTTAGACCCCAATTACAGGATGCATCTCCTACCCGATCATCCGAACCATATATTCTATTATATAAACATAAAAAATTATTGTGAATGTGTGAATCGCTCCTTTTATATATATATATATACACACGTATGTTCATGTACTATCTCTATCCAGTATCTATGACGATGACAAATATTATCCTCCACTTGAAGTTATGGGTTACGGGGCCAAGTTTGGTATCCCTCATGCCTTTCAATCTAGCCCACACTTCTTTTTTTCATTTTATTATAAAAATAACAAAATCAAGGAAAGCGAGGAAGATCAATATTAAATAATGTTACTTATAGAAGTTTCTCATATAACTCAAATTTTATTCCCACCATTCATTTCCTTTCATTTTTTTTTTTCCTTGACAAAAGGCGAAACAGTTATTTATTTTTCAAAGTTATATCAAGGTGGTCCTCCTTTAATTTTTTATTCTGAAATGGTCCCTCATTTTACAAAACTTAAACCAATGTGGTCCCTTTTTTATTCCGAAGTGGTCCTTTTTGGTCCCTTATTTTACAAAATTTATATCAATTTGGTCATCTTCGTACCACATTTTAAACAAGAAGGTCTAGATTGAAACCTAAAATAAAGATAATGGAACAAAAAAATAAAAGAAAGACCAAATTGAAACCTAATACAAAGATAAGGATAAAAAGTATAATTTAGCCTTTTTTTTTTTTTTTTTTTTTTTTTTTTACATTTGACATGACTTGGCTGCTGCCCTGCAATATCCTTGATCCATTGATTGATTCATGTTGCCACGGTAATGTAGTCCGCCACAAAACATGCTATGTTTACCAGCAAAAACCTACCCAACGCACTGACTCCTATCAACACAGACGCTTTGACATGCTGACAAGTCAAACAAACATCCATCATTCATTCCCTTATCCTCTTCTTCCAATTTCCTTTATCCTCGTCAACGTTACAATTAAACAATGATGAATGCTAATAATATTAATACGCGTCTTTTGCCAACGAGTATCTTAAAAATATTAGTTAAAGAATTAATAAAAAAAAAAGTTTGTATTGAGAATCAAGTTCAACACTTTTCAATATAATAAATATACAAATTTATCATGCCTCTTGATTTCTTAACCAATGTCCTAAAGACACTCCTTAACATTCCTCTACTAATTTTTACGAAAAAAATATGTATTTATTATAAGATTTTTCTATGCTGTACAACCTTGCACAAGTTAAGGAATATATTTTTTCAATGCGGATTTTTTCTATTGATTTCTTAACCAGATTAATAAAACCTTAAATAATGATAGGAGGATTGTATATGGATCCTGCTAATCAGTGTCCTCAGAGTATTGATTAAAAATTTCAATCAAAGCAAGTTTTAATTGGAAAAGCTAAATATAACAATTTTCAAAATTTTGAATGTATCACTTCTCAATCAAAAATTCATAAAAAAAAAAAAACCTTCTCAAAAAAAACTTTCATCTTTTTATTCTTTAACCAAAGTCATGTAGCACTGGTTAGCATTCTTCGTTTATTTGAACTATTTTTGTTAGAGTGGTTAAGTATTTATGACTTATTTGTTTTATTTAATAATTTGGAAATTTTATTTTGAAAAATAATAAATAATATTTGGTAATAGCATGTTTGTTCTTACTTCTTATAACGTACAATTATATATAACGTAAAATACACACGCTAATTGGTATTTACAATACCGAACTACAGTTACAGCTAGGCATGTCTGGTTTTTACCGGTACCTGGACGTTTTCGTATACGCCAAACATCAATCACGCTGAAACGTGGGACTCATCCTATGGTGAAGTTGGCACCGCCAGAGAGCAACCTGACTTGTCCATCTTCCGCCGACAGCGTGAGTGGGCAATTGGTGTGAAAAACTCAAAAAAGCCATTGATAAGTAATTGAGTTTGTTTCCCAGGGTTACAAGGGCACTGAATAAAGACCGTTAATAACAAATTATTATTTTGTTTTGGATAACAATCATAAGTGTTGTTCCAACATGGGCCGAGATGTCGTCGGCCCAATTGTCTCCAAACTAAGCGAATAAAGTTGGGACGCATATCTCATAGTCGAAAGGATAAGGGAGATGTTCTGACATGGGCCGAGGAACTATTTCCCAACTCAGTAAGCAGAGCTAGACGTACAGAACGGATGCGAACCAGGGAGTCCTCGACCCAACTCGGCCCAAGAATAACGAGCATGGCTAAGAGGCCGGGTTAATGCTAGAATATCTAAGTTTACCAGCACCTTTTAATCATGGGCACAATGTTTAAGAACCCATATTTACACGACTTTCAGAGCAATAAGACGAGGGGGAGAGAATTGCACGCAAGACGATAGCCGGTAACAGAATATTCATTAATACCCCATGCTATATAAGGACGCTCAAGTGAAGAGAAGGGTATGTTATTCAGAAAACAAGTAGTATACTAGGTTTATTCGAGTTCTGATCTGAGCTTATAGATAATTTATTTAAATAGATTTATTATTAAATTTATATAATTTATAAATAATTTAAAATTATAAATTTTTTTGAAACAAAAAAAAATTACAATGAATAATCACAAACGACAATACCCTACTCACGAACCATCCGAAAATGTAAAATGGGAATGGATTAGATCCGTTATATCAGCAAAAAGGCAAAATGAGAGGATCGAATTGGAATTCCAACGGAACCGTCATTTTCAGAATAACAAGAAAGAAAGATGAGTCATCGAAGTCACAAGTTTATGGGACACAAGATATGGATGCTTCAAAATGTCAGCTTTCATTTACTTTTCATTTTTTTTAAAAGAAAATGTTAGTGAGTATACTTAGAATATTGTGTAAAAAAATTAAGAAAATAAAATTTATATGAAAAAAGTTATGTTTAGCCTTTTGAAAAGTGATATATTTAATTTTATTAATTTTATAATACAAAATTTTCTTTTGAGAGTTCTTAACCAATGTTCTTTGAATACTCGTTAGCAAGATTTTTTTTTTTTGAATAATAAATTGGTTTGATCAATTCTCTCTCTGTTTTTCTTTTTTTTGTTTAATACAATGGTTTGATCAATTCTCTCTATAGCTGTTTAATTAGGTGACATATTTTGGGGGCTAGGCAACTTGGTCCTGCAGTGTATCGCCGCAAAGGATGTGGATAGACGAGAGGAGCGGGTTTCAACTTAACAAAGAAGAAATGGCAAAAGTTTTAACGAAACTTAGCATCACAGAATGATATAGATCTAAATTCATAAAGAAAAAGTGACACCACCGGATGATTAAATGATATGTGAATTTATTAAAAGTATATTGGTGTTAATCCATAAAATATTAAATATAGATATAGTTAATGTTGCTGCATAAATTAATGTGTGTTTGGTTTAAAGTTCAAAACCTCCAGAATTGATTCAGCCCCCTGTTAAACATGATTTTAGTAAAAAATAAATGTTTGGTTATTATCAGATAAAATTGATTTTACATATAGAAGTGATTCTGACTAGAAGCTACAAAACATAGCTTTTGAGTTGAATTGAAAAATTTACACTAATGTTTGAGCATGAATAATAATCCGAGTAGAGGTTGGAAACCTAGTATGTGATCTCGCTTAATGAGTCCTTTGTAGATATAGCTTGATAGAATAGATGTTTACGTGTGTGTTTGGTTTCAAGTTAGAAACCACCAGAATTGATTCTGGCCCTTGTCAAACGTTATTTTAATAAAAATGAGGTGTTTGGTTACTGTCAAGTAGAATTGATTTTGCCTCCAGATGCGATTCTGACTAGAAGCTATAAAAAGCAGCTTTTTCGTTGAATTGAAAATTTTACATTAAGTTTTACATCAAACTTGCTTTCAAAATGAAAACATCCAAATATAAATCACTTCACTTCAAACTTAATTTTACAAAATCAATTCTATTCAAAATCAATTTTATCAAACGCTTATCCAAACACACTTATTCTGTTCCTACGTATCCCAGGTGGGTATCAAAGCAAACGTGGTTTTAGAGCAATGGCGAGGTACTACTCGACTTTAGTATATGAGGAAAGTCCTTTCTACCTAGAGGCTAGACCTGATATATATATATATAGGGGTGTCAACGGATATTCCGTTACCTGTCATTATGCTGGTGTTTTCCTCTCCTTTTGTCTTAATGGCTTTAAAGTTCAATCAATGACCGTTAAACCCATTATATAAACGTGCTCGGAATATTCGAATATTCCAATATTAACTCGACCTCTTGACAAGGATCCTAGCTCTGCTTCTTGGGTTAGGAGCGAGTTGGGCCGAGGACTCCCTGGTTCGTACCAAGAATACACCTTCACAAACTCGAAGGCGAGTGGGCTGACTAGTGTTCTGCCCCATGGTAGAATAGTTTTACATCAAACTTGCTTTTAAAATAAAAATATTCAAACATAAATCACTTCAATTCAAACTGAATTCTAACCAAATCAATTTTAAAAAATCAATTATATTCAAAAATAACTTTTACCAAACGTTCATCCAAACACACACTCTTAGACCTCGACCAAGGTCCATCCGACAACTCAGTTTTTCCTTAAAGCCCATTCGCTGAATAACAGCTCGGAGCATAGGGGACTTCTGTTATTACATAAATTAGACATCGACCAAGGCCCATCCGACAACCCAATACTCGTTTGGTCAAGATCATGTTGGATCAGTAGATAAGTAAACTAGGTCCCGGGAATCCTACACCATTAAGAGGCAGCGGCATTCAAGCAAAACAATCATCCATAACAGCTTTGTAACCACTCTCATAAATGACGCCTATAATGGCTCATAACCATCCTCGCTCTATATATGTTAGGCCTAGTCCTTGGGTAGGGATATCTTCTTCTTCATACACTACTCATACACGTTGAGTACCCAAATGACTTGGATATTAGAGTACTTTTCTGCAAGCAACATAGATATTATTAGGTTTCCAGCCCCCCGAGACTCTACTCGGATTATTGTTCTTGCGCGAACATTTAAAGATATAATAATGTATATAAATATGTCGGATTTTAAAAACAAAATATGTATTGTATTTTATGTGTGTTTCATGGCGATGCATCACTGCCAACATTATAAAGTAATGTTATCAATACAATCTTTTCAACACTCTTTTTAACACATTTTTTGCTATTCCAGTAAAAAAAAAAACACATTTTTTGCTATTGGATGAATTTCATATGGAGCCATTAATTTTATGTGGGACTTACTCTATTTAGTGGAACCCACATGAAATTCATTTATTAGTAAAGATTGCATGCACGTCTTTATAGTGACTTCTAAGGCGAGGGAACAAGTAAGTCCCTCACCGGTGAATCATCCTTTTATGTCCTTAGATATATTAATAAAATAATTGGATTTTGAATTTGGTAAATGGGTAAACATGTCAACAAAAAGAAAAACAAAAGTTAAAGTGACACTTTTATCCCTACCCCTTTATCTCATCTCACCCCACTGGAAACAGCTAGCAAGCAAGAAATAAGCTTTTTCGAATCTGGTCAAGAGTATTAAAGTGTTTCATCCCATCTCCCCCCATCCCAGCAGTCTCAGAAATAATTTCGATATTCAAGTGCTTAATCTTATCTTCAGCCACAATATCCCCATTTTGCAGTAGGATAAGGTAATGTTGCTTTTCGAATCTGGTCAATAACAGAGAAAATAAAACATGAGAATCCATTGAGCAAGCAACAAAAGTAAGGATGGCAATGAGTAGGGTCTGGATAGGATACTGTAGTACCCATCCCCTATACTCATGTTTTATAAAAATACACATACCCGGACCCATACCCACGTAAATAGCAACTTTAGTACTCGTACCTATACCCTCTTGGTACCTAAGTGCCCATACCTGCACCTGTCACCAGAACTTTAACTAAGAAAAAGTAATAAATAACATAAAGAATATTATAACTCAATTAAAAAATCATTCAAAGATCTTTCAAATATACTCATGAAACATTACAAACCAAAGTATTAAACTAAATAAAATAATCCCATAAGTATATTTACCCTACCTGTTATGGGTATTTTTTGCGTGTACCCATCGGGTATGGTCCAAATTGCCATCCCTAAACGGAAGTAAATCGTGGTTTGATATATCACCCAAAATTAGACACAAGAAAAATGCACTGCAACATTTTTGTCTATTGCTATATATAGAAGCTGGGAAATAAGGAGGAAGATATCACATGATAGGGTTATGCGAGCGTCTCTGCCATTTTCAGATTCACAATCGGTATTTGCCGTGTGAGAGTGCAGAGGATGATGATAATGTGTGAAGTGGCGGCGGCGGCGACAATGATGATAAATAGATGGGGCGGTGGCAACAGACGGGGTGGAAGAGGGATATTAACTGGTGGTGGTGGTGGTGACGTTAAGGGGTAAGGATGACTTTTGAAACAATAAAAAAATAAAATAATTTTTTTTCCAAAAACTGGATGTTTTACCTGGTGTACTGGTGAGGGACTTACTTGCTCCCTCATCTTAGAAGCCACACATCTTTTATAGCAATTTGCATATAAAATGAACTCTTTAAAAGTTCTAGATCATTGCTCACCCCATTTTTTTTTTCTTTTTGTAATTTGTAGAAACTGGTTTTTTCTTACTATTTTCTTGTTGATTTTTTTTTTTTTTGGTATTAAACGGGGTCAAAGACCCAAGAAAAGGATTACAAAAGGACTAGTCTAGGGGAGGACATTCCCAAAGTATCAGAAATCAAAACTTGGGGAAGACCCAATGGGGGCTGTTCAAAAATTTATAAACTGGGATCTAGACCTAAGTTACAACCAATATTAGCCAAAAACATCAACTCCTTTGTTGGCTTCCCTAAAGATATGAATAATTTTAATATCAAAATCTGGAGAGAGGAGACTTTTAATGCTTCTCAGAAGTCTCTAACCATTGTGGCTTCCCTGGTTTCCTAGAATTAAAGTGTCTGCTACTGTCTTTGAATCCAGTTGAAGCTCTATCCGTAAGAATCCTTTAGATTTAGCAAGTTTTTCCTTCATAAACTGCCCAAAGTTCAGCTAGATAGGCTGAAGAAACTCCAACATGTTTAGCAAAACCCAGCAACTATTTGCCTGAAGAATCTCTGAACAATCCACCACATCCAGCAACCTCCTGATCTAACTTAGCCGCTCCATCAGTATTTAGAGCTATCCAGCCTTGACGAGTGGCTTGCCATTTGACTAAGATCTGATGAGGAACTCTAAGCCGAGTTGGAGAAAATTCTGATTGAGCAGAGCAATAGTTGAGAACTAACTGCTCTATAAAACTCCAAGGTCTAAAAGGATGAGCAAAGGAGGGATTATGGATCAGCAAGTTCCTCCATTTCTATAAGAAAAAGCACGCAAATGCCCAAACTGAGTCCCAGGGTAAGTCCTCATTGAATCCAAACGAAGCTCCAGACTTCAAGTTGAGCTTTATCCATTGCTCCAAGCTTCCTGCAAAGAAAAGGGATTTATCATCAGATTTAACCAAATGAGACCAAATAAGGGAAGCCAGGGGACAATCCCGAAGGACATGTACAACGGATTCCACTTCCCGAGAGTAGTGTTGACAGAAGGGAGAACCAAGACCCCTCTCTTGCTTCCATTGATTTGTAATAAGTTTCCCATGAGAAACTTGCCAAATGAAAAATCTAATTCTTTCAGGGACTTTGATTTTCCAAATTTTCTTCCACCCCCATATGACTTGATCATAGAAATGACCTCGAAGAAGCGAATAGGCACTAGCAACCGAGAATTCACCCAAACGATTACCTGACCAAACAATTAGTAAGAAAGGAGGGTACTCAATTGCTCAAACAGTAAGAAATGTGTTGGATTTGTGTTAATTTTCTTGTTGATTAAGTTCAAAGGTTTCTTAACACAAATCCAACAATTACAACAATATTATTTAATTTGAGCAATTGATTTCTTACTCCAACGAGCATGTTATCATACATTCTGTTTCCATGACATACTCTTTCTCTCTCTCTATCCCTTACTTTTTTTTTTCTAAACTAATTAGGTCTGAGATATTCTTCTTACTCAAAAGACGGAAGAAATTTTCTTATTAATTTTCAGAAGAATGCTAATAAGTATTCTTAGGACATTGCTTAAAGAATCAATAATGTAAATTTTGTATGGAAAATGATGTATTTAGTATATCAAAAAGTGTTAAACTTAGTTTTTCAATGAAAATTTACTTTTTACGTATTCCTTGACCAATATCTTAAGGACACTCAAACACTATTTTTTAAAATCACCACGCCATACACATTTCTATAATGGTTTGAATCCCACTGATAGCATCTCGTGGTAATAACTAAACTAGTTAAATTAAAACCTATAAATCTTCCAGCTGGAGTTGCGGCACTGTGAGTGCTGCTGCAAGTGATTTTTAGATTATTTGAGAAACTAAATTGACTTGAATTTTCAAGAAAATTATATCGTTAGCCTGTTTGGATTATGATCTTTATCAGTGATGTTTTGCAGGCAGGTCATTTTAACTTGTGTTACCTTTTTTTTTTTTTTTTTTTCTTTTGGAAACATAGCTTGTGTTATCTAAAACAATTATTTGCTCGTAAATGAATTGCTTTTTATATGATATATAAAATGAGAATATTGGCTTTAGTTGCACTATCTGACCCGAAAAAAAATTGTAGACGAAGTCCACCGACACTTTATAAAAATTGTTTGAGGAAGAACAATAATTCTAGTAGAGTCTCGGATACTAAAAACTAACGACTTGTTTGCTTTGTTTCCAGTTTCCTATTTTAAGAAATAATACAAAATTGTTATCTTATTTTCATTTTATTTCCTGTTTTCAAAAATTTGTATAGAAAACATTGAAAACAATTTTTTTTTGTTTTCACTGTTTCCTGTAGGGGTGACCATGGGTCTGGGTAGACCCACGAGCCCTACCCAACCTAACCTAACCCAACCCAGATTTAGTGGGTAGATTCGGGTGACGGGGTTGGGTTGGGCAAAAACACAAAGAACTCATAGAGTATGGGTTGGGTATTTGGTTTCGGAATTCCAGACCCATTGAACCCAACGCAACTCATATTACTTAGTTTTGTGTTGATGGTTGTTGAATCTTGATGACTTTTACTCTTTCATTGTAATAATTTAGACTTTTAGTTGATGGTTGTTGATATTTCAGACTTAGTTGTTGATGCAAATTAAAGTTTTAAACAAGTTTATTTGTGAAATTTGACATTTTTTCATTTTTCTACCTTGGTAAACCAGTGACCCAAAAATGAACATCCGTGTGTTTTTGCCAGACCTGACGACCCACCCAACCCAATCCATAAATGGTTGGGTTGGGTTGATTCGGGTTCTATAAATTTTTTTTTTGACAAATCTAACCCAACCGAACCCACTCATCTTTGACTGGGTTAGGTGTCAAAACCCGATGAACCCAACCCGACCCGACCCATGGACACCCCTAATTTCCTGTACAAATATTTGAAAATAGGAAACATAATGAAAATAAGGTGACAGTTTTGTAATTATTTTTTAAAACAGGAAATGAAAACAGAAATCTGAAAACAAAACAAACAAACCTTAGTATTCGGTATTGCTTAAACATCTATTGATAATTGTGAGTATAGCTTGACAGAATAGGTGTATTCTGCTTATACGCATCCCAAGCAAATATCAAAGCAAATGTAGTTCTAAAAACAATACCGAGGTGCTACTCGGCTTCTAGTGTATGAAGAAGATGATCTCTACCCAAGTTCTAGGTCTCATATACATAGATGGGGTGGTCTTTAATAAAATTAGTGACGTATTTTGAGTGATTAAGAACGTTATCAATGTGGGTAGTCACGAAACCGTTATAGACTATCACCGGCATTGGTCTCCTCTCTCTTGTCGGCTAGCCTGGAATGGTCCTGATCCATTAGGTCTCGACTTGTGCTTGGACTGAGGTCCGATCCATACAGCAACAAAAGTCCCCCAAGCTCCGAGTTGTTTTATGGCGATGAGGCTTAAAAATAAAGCAAGTTCGGGCCGAGGTCCAATACGTGTAGCAACAGAAGTCCCCCAAGCTCTGAACTATGATTACAGCGATGGGGCTTAAAAAGCGAACTCAGACCGAGGTCCAATTCGTGAAGCAGAAAAATATTGAATATTTTTTTTATAATCTTTTTAACACTCAATTTTATTTTTATTTTTTTATTTTATTTTATTTTATATAAAAAAAAAATGTAGAAAGACTTTTTTAGAAAAATATAATAAAATTATTTTAAAAAAAGGTGATTACTCGCTTCCTGGGTTTAGAAAAAGTCATCAAATGAGAATCAGTGAACAGAACGTGGATAGGGCGCAGTCATTCTTCCATAATGCGCGCCCTAATTCCCGAGTCTATCAATTTCGCCCGACTAACCTACCAATACCAGCATCCCTAATTACGGCCCGTTACCACAGGAACTGGGGATTGGGGAATGAATTGAACTTTCACGAACAAAAAGAACCAATATTCTACGCATTTACCCTACTCTCTAGATTTTCTATCTTGCTTAGGGACATGCAAAATCCTCTGGATTGTTGCTTACATCTTTATCCCTAAAGTGATATATTTTGTTTTAGATAAGATCTATAAGATTTATTTGGATAATTTGACAGAAGAAAGCAAGTAGTATTTGGATAAATATTACAACCTCTTATCCTTAATATAAGAAATAAATATATACATTTTTTAGTCTAAAATATAAGAAATATACATCAATTTCATAATATTAAATGTTAATTTCTAATATTACCCACATTTATAATAAGATTTATATTTATGAGATATATTAACTTTTCATACAAGTGAGTTTGTTCATTAATTAGAAAGGATATTTTTAAAAATTTATATAATATTAATTACGATTAGCTCATTTCAATACATTTTCTTGATATGTGTGTTTTAGGGTTTTTTCTCCTATATTAAAGATCGGATGTGATATTATTACTGTATAAAAAAATAAAAAAGGGCGGCAGGTGTGGTTGGGATGGATATTTTTGAGTGGATTCCAAGTGAAATTGAATACAGATGGTGCCAAAAGCGGAAAGCCCATCCATTGTATCATAACGCCGAGTGATTGGCCACAAATGTCAAAAAGCGTTAACAAAACACCACTTCAGCCTTCCAACGCGCACCAATGGTCCAACACCATCCAACATACTATTATGGACACTCTTTTTTAATTTTTTAATTCAATGTATTATCAATATTTCTCTTAATTTTAGATTCCAAACAAAAATAACCTCATATTCTCCTTGAAAGTTCAATGTAAACCGACACATTTTCTTCCTCTTCCACAATAGGTGTTACGGATAAGCTTCAATCTTCATGGGCCGCACCACAAACATTAAAGTCATTTCTTTAATTTCGAGAATATTAATTAGTCATTTCTCACACCGCGGCGACTTTCAAATTCCTCGTTCTTCATGCCCTTAAATGCAACCAGTCCACACAAGTCTTTATCCATAAACCACAACCTTTCTCTCATATCACTCCAATTCACATAATATAAATACCCTTTCTCTCTTCCATTCCTCATTATAATTCCACAACATAACTCCAACTCCAACTTCTCAAATCAGAAAAATGGTTGATTTTCATTTTAAGTCAAACACACCAACCTCCGACATCTCATCCAAACCTCCAAAACTCTCTCTATCCGACAAGCCCTCACTCCTACCCTCTTTAAAACAAACTCCATCCACCACCACCGACATCTCCGCCGCGTCGCCGCCGCTATGCTCTGCCTACGACCACTACCTCCACCTCCCGGAGCTCAGAAATCTCTGGACTTCAAGTGACTTTCCCAAATGGAACAACGAGCCAATCCTGAAACCCGCCTTGCAAGCACTCGAGATCACGTTCCGCTTCCTCTCCAACGTTGTCTCGGACCCAAGACCGTACGCGAACCGCAGGGAACTTAACCGCAGGGTAGAGTCCCTCGCCACGTCACAGATCCACCTCATCGCCATGCTCTGCGAGGACGAGGAACATAACCCCGTGACACGTGGCACCGCCCCAACATCAAACCTCGAGGCACATCAGAAAAATCAGACCAGAACCTACAGCGAACACAGCCTGCTCCCGCATCTCGCCACGTGGCACAGATCCAAAGACGCGGCGCAGAGGATCCTTCTCTCCGTCGAATGCGCGATGATGAGGTGTCCTTACACGCTAGGGTTAGGCGAACCCAACCTCGCCATGAAGCCCACTCTCCAATACGACGCCGTTTGCAGGCCGAACGAGATCCACCGCCATAGCCTCAAAACGGCGCCGTTTAACGAGAATCTAACGGTGCACGCGACGCACCAGATCGTGGAGTCGTGGATCCAGGCTTCACGGAAGCTTCTAGAAAGGATAAACGAGGCGATTGATAACAGAACGTTCGAGAAGGCGGTTCAGGATTGTTACGCGGTGGAGAGGATCTGGAAGCTTCTGACGGAGGTTGAGGACGTGCACGTGTTGATGGACACGGACGATTTCTTGAGGGTGAAGAAGGAGCTGGTTTGGGTGAAGGGCGAAACGGCGGCGTTTTGCTTCAGGTCGAAGGGTTTGGTGGAGGTGACGAATTCGTGTAGAAAATTGAAGGAGAAGGTTCCGGGGATATTGGAGGTGGAGGTGGACCCCATGGGTGGGCCGGGGATAATGGAGGCGGCGATGAAGGTGTACGTGGAGAAGGAGAAGGGGTTCGAGAAGGTTCATGTGTTGCAGGGGTTGCAGGCGATTGAGGCGGCGATGAAGAGGTTCTTTTATGCGTATAAGCAGGTTTTGGCGGTGGTGATGGGAAGCGCTGATGCGAGTGGGTTTCTGAGTTGGGAAGGCGGTGACTCGTTGAGTCAGATATTTTTGGAACCTACTTATTTTCCGAGTTTGGATGCGGCTAAGACTTTTCTTGGGTATTTTTGGGAAAACGATAATCGTAGTGGTTTTGATGGGTAATGGAAGTGGGTGCGATAGATGGATTCGGTGCTAGAATAGTAGAAGATGGAGGTGGCGTGGCGGTGACACTTTGGGGATTTATTATTTTATTACTTAATTAGTGATTTTCTTTACATTGAGAGTTTTTTTTTTTTTTTTGATTTTCTTTACATTGAGAGTGATAGCCGTTAAAAGATGAGGGAAAAAATAGGGATTAAATTTTGTATTGAGCTGTTGCATTATTTTGTAAAATATTTATCAAATTATTTTTGGATTCACTGCTTTCAAATTGTTCAAGTTTTAAACGATTCAAGACTTGGTGGCATCACAACAACACCTAAAAGGAGAACGAAAAAGTTATTTGAAAATTTATTCTTAACAACTGTTGTTTTATAAATAACAAAGGTCTTGTAAGTTATCAAGAACGGTAGTTCAAAATAGCACTTCTTCAATGAAGATACTATTTTATATATATATATATATATATATATATATTAGAATAGTACTCGTGCTGTCGAACGGGTCTTGTTGGGTTTTTACGGATGTTTTATTATATATAGTAATAAGTTAATATATTGTACTTGTGTGATATAAATATTTATCAATGTGATTTATACTTTACTATACTTTCAAATTTTAAGTTTCATGGAATTCAAATATTCAATATTTAAAATATGTATATATTTTAATACCAATATTATTTGTAAGTAAACTATATAAAGGAAATATAAATACAATTATTCAATTTATCAGTAATACTTTTGTAATAAAAAATATTCTTTTTATTTTATTGTATATTATTTATTTTATTAAAATTTATTAACCACAACATATTAATAATATTAAAATAATAAATCAAGTGGAGTACTATGCAATAAGTATCAAATTTTAATGATAATATAAATAAAAAATAATATGATATTAGTAATATGTGCGACTTGATAAATAATATTCAATAAAGTAAAAGCTTGGAGCTTTTTTGAGTTTAATGGAAAATAGAAAACCAAAACTAACATGTAGAGAAGCCATACTTATATCACTAATCTTCTTTTCCATGCTTATATTATGTCTAGAACTTTCTTATAAACAGCTAATAAATTGACACATGGCATGAATAGTGAAAAGTTATTTTGATTTATATATACTATATAGATTAATGAATGCTACCCAAGATTTGATATTGATGTTCTTTTGTTTATTTGATCCTTCAACTGTTTGAAGTTATCATTTGCGTAGAGCTTGTAGTTGAAATATTGATCTTCACTACTGTGTACCGACAGTTTGTTCCAGCAAGTTTTAGGATGAATTACAATAGGAATCTAGGAATTAACCAGGATAGATAATCCTTAACTATTGGGGCCGCGTTTGGGTAAACAACTTAACTAAGAGTTTATCACATAAGATTTTATTGCATGAGAGCTTATGCCATAAGAGCTTATGAAGAAAGGGGCATGGGAGGATTCGAAGGGAGAAAACACGGAGGGTCATAAGCACTTGTTAAAATTCTATAAGCTTGTTTCAGTGATTTATGAAAATAAGTCAAAAACTTCTTATGGGATGGCATAAGTTACTTTTATAAGCTCTACCAAACACACTGCATAAGAGCTTATGTCATCAGATAAGTCAAAAAGAGTTTAAATAAGCTCTTCCAAACACCACCTGGATTCTGTTATGTTCCAGCGCATTTGGGTTGTACGTGTACAATTTTGGGCTTTGACTTGTGCCTAATGGGCCTTCGACCAGTGGGCCTTACGAGGTCCATCTAGGCCGCGTTTGGCCCATAAATTTGGTCCAGAACAGGAATCATGTGGTTAAAGGTAAGGAATGTGATAGATATCTTCGCTTATGACTTGAGCTCACTGCTTATAGAGGTGAAAATTCTCACCTACATAGGGGATAGTCTCCCAAGAAGCCTAAGCTGCATGTCTGCAATTCGTCCTACATTGGATAGGAGGGGTAGGAACTGGGAAGGGGGATGACCCTAGATATGAGTCACCCTTTGCATACTTCCTGTTCCTGATTGGACATGTGGAACAATTTGATAGATTTTTGGTATGCGACCCGGCCCAACCGATAAGGGCCTCGTGGTGGAAGTACCCGACCCAAATTAAACTATATCTAGTCAAATAAAAGTTCTTTATTAAACATGTTTAGTTTGCACTAGTCATGTAATGTTCTGCCTGTGTATTTATATTATTGGTGGTTCTTCTTTTTGTCTTTTTTTTTGTTAGGTCCATCCACTTTATTCTTTGGTGCAATAAAGTTTTATCTTTAATGGTAAACGAACAATCAGAACATTAGCAATTTAGCATACACCAAGTAGACAAAAAACAAAGATTTTTTTTTTTTTTGTAATGAGTCTATAATGTTGACACGTTGGCAAAAAAAATAAGTCTAGAATGCTCACAACTTTGCATCCTTCTAATATTGGTACATTTTTGGAATCGAATTCTATGGCAGTCATTTAAAGTTGCATTTTAAAGACGAAAAACAATTATTTTCTGGTGATATTTAATAATTAATTCGTAAAGGTGAAATTTTAATAATTTTCAGAGTTAACTTTGCAATTATAATTTATAATTTAATATAATTTTTTTTGGTTACGCATAATTGAATATAATTTATAATATCTAGACGAATTTAAAATTTTAAATATTAAAAATCAGAAGATTCTTCAGGCATTCCGCATTAAAAAGGCCCCACGTGTTATCCACTCTGAGCACCTTTTCCTGTTCTATTTCCTATATCTAAACAAAAGCAATTAGCAACACTAGATTTCTGATTTCTGATGAACCAAATGCAGAAAGACTTCCGAGTTAGCTTATCGTTTTTGATTCAGTACATGGAATACATATCATATCATAGCCCAAAACATCTACTTGGTGCTTTATCGTGCCTTCTATTAATGCCCACTTTCCTTTGACTGTTGGACATCTTCTAGTTGCTTCCACACACATCACCTTTATTTTAAATTTATGATTTTATACCTTTTTTAGTAAGAAATATCGCTTTTCTTTTCCTATTTCAATATATATTCCGTGTTGATGAAAAGCTACAGAGATCTGATTGGATTCTTGGTGCCTGTAAAGTAGACTTTTTGCAACACCGTTTTCTTTTGGCACGGGGTTCCTGGAATTTTGACTTTCTTCTATTTTGTGTTTAACCAGGAGTTCTGAGTTGTAAGCCATAGTTTTGGTGATTCTCTTGAAGAACTTTGTGATTAGACATGAGTTCAAGAATCTCTCCAAACCCTCTAAGAACTTCTTACTCTCTTTTTCACTCCCGTAAATCACCTCATGCAGTTCCTTCTTTGCCACCGAGAAATGTCACTGATTCTAGTAACAGTGACATGCCATGTCGATTTGCTTACAGTTTTACCCTTTGTAGCTCGAGGAATTTGAGGATGCATAGAGTAAAACGAGCATGCTTTTCCCATTTTGATGGTTGCCACCATGAAGAGCATGCCAAGGAAATTGCTTATGCAGTATCTAGTAGAGGTTCTTCAGATTCAGAGCAATTTTGGACAGTGAAGCCTGATTTTTTGGAGCCTTCTGTGCTTGGTATTCATCCAGAGCCACCTAGTTGGCCTGAAAGGGATGAGATTTTGAGACTCAGATTTGAAAGGAAAGTGAACAGTGTTGAACTTCCTTTGTCCATTAGGATGATCAAGAAGAAGCTACAATGGCACAAGAGTTTTAAAGGGGCAACAAGTGAAGGGACTTATTTTCACTGTTCTGTGAAGAAGACATTTTCTTCCATGTTGTTTATCATCCACCAGCTTCAAAGTCATGCCTTGCAAACGAGGGAGTGTGTGTTCTGTGAAGGTTTGCAAGGTGTCATCGCCGGGTTGCAAAGAGAATTGGATGTTTCTTTTGTGTGGCTATTCCAAGAGGTTTTCTCGAAGACCCCAAATCTCATGGTCTATATGATGGTACTCATTGCCAATTTTTCTTTGTTCTCAATCAGTAACAACACTTTTATGGCTGTCAGTAAGAATAGACAACAACATTCACAGGAAGAGTATAGAAAGGAATTGACAGAAGAGGAGGGAAAGCTGTGGAATTTGATGCTGGATGAAGCTTCAAGATGGCAAAAGGAATTGGGGACTGAGGTTTTAGACCATGAGACAATGCTACGGTTTGTGTCCCCAATGTCTGTTCAGCTAGAAGGGGATCTTCAATATGAGGAATATGTCAAAACAAGGATTTATTACATAAGGCATTTACGCCAGGAACCTTTCAATTCCCTTCTGCTGTCTAACTATGCACAGTTCCTTTATCTTGTCATTCATGACCTTGATAGGTAAGTTCTCAAAAAACCATTCTTCTTATATAACCCTGACTAGCTTTTAATGATGCTCCATTTTTTGGTAACCTTGCTTGATTAGCAAGAAAGCGAAAACAAACATTAAGAAAGCATCATCTTGCTTGCTTATTCTTCTTTATGCATGGAAGGGGTAATCAGTTTTGGATTTGTTTTTTCCAAGCTCAGTTGAGTCACTTTGAGTGGAGGGAAGTGACATTATGCAATGTTGGTTGGAGTATAATACAGATTAGGTAGATCAATTTGTATAGTTACACAGGTGTAATACATAGTTGTATTAATGTGTGCACAATTAGAGTGGAATCATACATGTGTGTAGTACACAGGTGTATTAATATGTACAACGGATGTGACTAGACCGCAAGCATGAGTGTACTACACGGGTGTATTAGTTAGACAGAACACAGTTTCTAACACATGGGTGTTGTACATAGATGTATTAGCGTGTATGTTTCTTGGTAAGTTTGTTAGGGTCAATTAGTTGTTGTTAGTGGTTAGTTACTTGATAACTAACTTAGATGATCCATGTGGGGCTGATGTAAGTCTATATAAGGCTTGTTTCTATGATGAATAATACAGAGTGTAATGCATATTCAGATTTATATTTTCTCTTCTCTATTGCTTTGGTTCTTACTATCAGAGTGTGTGTGTATGAGAAAATTGTTGAGAGTGATACAGGGAGTGATTCAGAGTAAGAAGAGGGTTCTTGTTCCAATAATGTTGATAGTAGTACTGAAAGTTTTGTGCTCTTCATGGATATGGGTAAACTTCTTGGGTGAAAGAATGCAATAAATCACTCAAGTTTTTCTTTAACCTCTTTGCAGGTCAGAAGAGTACTTCAAGCGATCAGTGATGCTGGAGCCACCAGATCCTGAGGCATTTAGTCGATATGCTGACTTCCTGTGGCTGGTAAGAAATGATCTTTGGGCGGCAGAACTGAGATATCAGCAAGCATTGGAAGCAGATCCTAGCAACAATTATTATGCATCAAAGTACGCCAACTTCCTTTGGAGCACCGGTGGAACAGATACTTGCTTTCCTCTTGAATCCTCTGATAACTTACAACTGTAACATTGTCCTTATGGTCCATCCGAGATGAAATGACACTTCTTGGTAGCACTAGCAAGAAATGACCAACTTTGACAAGTTGCCTTTATGTTGTATTCCTTGATCTCTTTATGTTTTTCTTGTAGTTGTTGCTCTAGCTATTAATATATATAGAACACTGATTTATGTAACTTATATATGCATATCAGGATATCATCAGGGAAATGATATTATAGTTTAAAATTGATGGAAGCATGAGTTGCCAGCTCTACTCGAGAGTCCCAGCCAAATTAGTTAGTTTCTTTTATCAATTTGTATACAGAGAAACTTCTTAATTAATTTGTTACTCAAGTTCTCTCATATCAATGCACAAATTTTTTAACTAGTCCTTTTTTTTAACAATTATTGTGTTGGTGGGGTTTATTGACATAATATTCTAAGTTGGGCTGCTCCCATGGACAAGCCCCAACCTCCAAGAAAGAGATACAAGAAATATACAAGTACATTAAATATCAGTATCACAGACATAGACGACGGAGTTTCTTAGATGAGGCACTAATATACCATAATTCTACAATCAAATTCTATATGTTAAGACAAAAAAAGAACCCCAGGATGCAGCCTAGTATTGCATGTCAAGAATACAATAAATCAATCTAAGGAATATCCTAAATTAGTTCTCCCCGCCAATATGCATGAATTGTGTATTAGACGCAATATCAGGCAGCTCTGCGATGGTAACTCAATTAGTTTTTCGAATCGTGGAATTTTTAGAACCGCAGACAAAATCAAAATCCACCTGTCACCAAAACCAGATGTTGCGGCTATCAACAACCTTCACTGAAGTAGACACCAATGGTATCCGCCCATATATAGCAGTAAATCTGTTGATACACTCTGTTCTTCTTTCGCTGTGACCTCCCAAGCTGCTGATTCCAGTGGATCCAATCTCAAATATTTTACCTGTAACAATGAAAGAATCAAAGAAGTTGATACATGCATGTATTAACATAAATCAACATGGTGATTTTAAGTCTTTTGAAACAAAAAGTAACAATGATTATGTGCAATATGTTTTGACATAAATTGACACTATTAAATCAAGCAATACCATGGAACACTGGAATTCACTATCAGCTAATTGAAAAAAATTAATTCCATAAACAGCAATTTATTATTCTATTGGTTACTATAGTTACAGAACAATTTCACAAAAATACTAGATCTGATCCTGGGAAACAAAAATAAGAGACATGGTGAAACACTGCAAATTATCAAATTGTTCCAATGATTGTCAAAAGCAGTCACAGACAATGACAACATACTTTGATGAACTGCATAGCCAGACCAAGGTTGTCAAACTCGAGATCCCACCTAAGATCGTTTGGGGGAAGAACGATCGTAACTCGTGGGATCGTAACACGGATCGTAAGATCCCACCAAAGAGACAAATTTATATTTAATTATTTATATACACATATAAAATAATATAAATAAGAAAAATAACCTTAAAATACCAAAATAATCTTAACATAACAATGTCATATCCAAATCAGAAGTCATAAACTCCCATACATAAAACTAAAAACACCAAAATAAATGAGTCAAACTCTAAATTAACAAACATGAATGCTTGAAGACATCTTGACCATGAAACAAACTAATAGAGAAGAAGGAGACAACTCAGTCGTTGGTGGTGAAATGCTTATTGATTTTCAGATTGTAGAACAACGAAGAAGAAATAGGGGTACGGTAGTAAATAGCCATTGTTAAAAGGTATCAATTAAATGTAAAGTATAGTCAAAAGTGAAATAAGGGATAAGTTTTGGGCTGAACGAGTACTGGGCCTGAAATATCGGGTAAAAAACGAACCAAAAAACGTGTTATTATTCTGAATAAAATCGGGTCACGAACAGAAATCGGGTCACGTTTTGAAAAATGGGTCACGAACACAAAAATGGGTCGAAAAACCCAGATCCTTAGACGCGTCCAGAAATCGCCGCTCCCACCGATCTTCCGCGTTTCCTCGTCGATCCCACCGCGTCGGCCACCGTGCGAGCTTTGCCAACGTTACCGCGCGAGTTCGACAACCATGAGCCAGACAGCCCAAAACAGAAGTGTGGGGAATGAAAATGAATAACAATCAAATACCGCATTTCTGTCATGTTTGTCTTCAAATGCAAGACATTTTTATTGATCATTTATTGGTTCTCCAACAACAAAATCAATCTTACAAATGTTAGAATTCACTTGAAAGCAAGGATATCTTTTCGTCATTTTGAGCTAATAAAATGAAGGAAATTATTTACTCAACAAATCAAAATAAAAAATGAAAAATGAGACTCCTATGAAATTATTATAAGCTGTGGCATTGTTAAAAATTGTAATGCGAGTCCATCAGTTCACAAACAAAAAAAACTCCATGAAAATTATGCAATCTGTTTCTGATATATCAATTACCTTTAACCCATATTGGGGGTGCATCAGTTGCATTTGCAACCAGGAAAGACATTGCAATATCTTCACAATTCCTGGTAAATGTATAAAATTATGGAGTAAATAACAAAAAAGTACATAGTTTGGGAGGTTATAGTCTGATAAACAGGAAGGCAGTGAGTGATTAGTAAGTTGAGAGAAAAACCTATTCTTAGTTATATATTCTCTAATTGCTGCTGGCATCTCATTTGTGTAGAGACTGAAATACTTTTTGTGGAAGAATGCTGCCTTAGAAAGCACCATGCTATATGTACCTGTCCACCACACAGACCACCATCCCCCATATCTAAATCTGCCATTACCTTCCTGAAGAACATTGAATAACTTCAAAGATTAATATTAGAAATTTAAAAATTCTTCTTGCCAAAGACAAAGCTCAGAAAGTTCAAATCAAGACTTATGAACCCAACAAAAGTAGCAGTTTCTCGAAGATTGGATCAAGTCATCAACATATTAAGAGAGTAAATTATTTTCTTATATAACAAAACTTCAGCTTTCTTTTCCTTTAAATTAGATACTCGCCAATAAAGATATGACAGGTCTACAAAATTATGATGAAGTTTAGCAATTTTTATTTTTTATTTTTCGGTTTGCTTTGTGATCAAATTGAAATGGATCTCTGATCCATATGTCCCACAAAATTTTAATTTCTATGTTCTGAAAAACTGCATCAGGTGAATACTATTAGATACCAAGCCAGTTGGAGGCCGTAACTTCTATATAAAAAAAATTGCAGCACAAATAAAGAACAAAGAATAACAAATGAAAATTCAAATCACAAAGGATTGAATTTTTCCAAGCTAAATTAGTCATATACTTTCTCTAATGTTGGAGCTTGAAAAGCAAAGGCACAACAAAAAAAAATTATGTGAACAAAATTATCTGTGTGATGATGAACAATTAACTGGTGAAAAAATAGATAAAACCATACCAATGAATCTATCCAATGGACACGAGGAACAAATCCCACCATTGTATCTTGTGCACTTTGCCAAACATCAAATGCAAATTCCACGGAAGAGCAAGGAAAAATGACATCATCATCAATAGAAAAGACAGCATCTGTCTCCAAATCCTTAATTTCTTTAAATCTATTATTCAAACTGTCTTCCTTGTTGATATCAAACTTCAATTTGACATGTCGCCCATCTGTAGACTTGGACTCTATTATGTGGTGTAGAAATTTAGAAAGAAAAACCGAAGGAGGATCAGGTTCACTCCACACAATGTGTACTGATTGAAGTCGAGGACATGATGAGTAATGCATGATGGACTGCTTTAGGAGATCATATCTCTTCCATGTGTTCATTACAATAGAATATCCTTTCCTGAGAACAAAATATAAAATGAAATTAGTTCTCTGATTTTATGATCCATTCTCATTAATCCTAAAGAAAATTAACTCTACAATGAAGAGGCTTGCCTTTGTACATAATTTTCCAAACAAAAAGATATATATAAAGGAGAGGGGGAAAGCCTCTTAATTGTTCGAATAGATAATCTCAGATTTGTAAGGCAATTATGCCAGCAAGCAAGCACACTGCGGAGTCAGTTATTGAGAAGTTTAAAGTTCAGCCCCATCAAAGGAAACGGTTTTGATGATATAAACCACCTAAACAATTTAGATATTTATTTAGTGTCAGAAGGTAAGATTACTTAGAAATTCAAGCAAGGAGTGATGAAACCCATACACCTTAACATAAAATAATCCACCAGATACCTATTACCTAATTATGAACCACAATTCTAGTACATGATCAATAGACACCCACAATAATAAAGTATAAAACTAAAGAAAATCTAAATCCCAAGTAATATCCCCAGCATATCAATATGAACAATAGTGAGATCAGAAAGTAACTCAAATTCCTAAACATCAATTTTCCAAAATTCTTAGCACGAAGAATTTGTTGAGGTGTCAATACAGTCCTTGCTTAACAAGTTAACATAAAAATTCACAAAACGATAGCAACCTTTTTCTTCTTCACCTATTTTCTCTCTACAATTAACTCATATAAATACAAAGAGGAAACGACAAAGAGAATGAATAAACTTCACTTGTTAGCAATTATAGTGACTTAACTAAAATTCAAAGCCAGGTAATCAGCACAAATATTTAATAAGAAGCCAGGTCATCAGCATAAATATTTAGAAACTAAATTACAATTAATTAACGGATTAAACCGGAAAATGAGCAGCAGTAACGAACCTTGAAGCATGGAAGCGACGCGGAGCAGGGTTCTGATCGGTCCAAACGGCGACGGTGGAAGCGGTTGCGAGGACGATCAGCGTCAACGCGATGCAAAAGCAGATGAGAAAATTGATCCTCGATGATTTAACGGTGGAGATCGCGAGTTGACGGAACCGCTGCTCCGTGCGACGGTTCAACTTCAAGCACCAGAAACTCCCTCCTCTCATCACCGCCTCGAAAGTCGGGTCAGGGACTCGGCGCCGAAGCCGAGTCGAAGCAAGTCCGTTTCACCAGCGAGTCGACGCGCCCTTCATGGATCGGTGGCGAAGTGAAGGTTCGAGAAAAGGGTTGAGACTTGAGGGATTTGAGAATTGGAGGGAGGGAAGGAAGGTAATGATACGGTGCGGCGGAGGTGCAGGGAAGGGTTTGAATGAGTTCTGTTATTACGTTTTGGTTGGCGGTGTTATTTGCTTGCACTACTGATATGATAAGCTGCAATACGTTGTCGCGTCGTTGTTGTTCACGTTTCTGTCTCTCGTCAGACTCTCATCAGAAACAGAGGTTCCGTTCGGTTCCGTTAGTTGGGCGCAGCGAAGCATGTGTCGCATATGCACCAAAATCTAACCTGCTTCGCCGCGTCCTCTTCATCAACCGTTAACTTAGAATAGCAGGTTCTGATAATCCACAAGTCAAAGGGAATTCCAGGTTTTCGTGTCTACATTTACGTGTCTATCTACAAGCAAATACACCTTCCGAACTCAATTACAAGAGGAAGGAAAAAAAAAAAAAAAAAAAAAATATATATATATATATATATATATATATATATTTAAATATAAATAAAATTCAATCGATTTAACTTTATTTAATATTAGTGTTCAAAAAATAAGATAATTAATCAATCCAATCAATTCTCATTTTATTTTTTAAGAGCGTTGTACACTTCCGAGATAATTAAAGGGTAATTTAGTAATTATAACTTTTTTTTTACATAAATCAAGATAATTAAACTAAATCAACTAATTTCCTTAATAAATGTGAAGTAAGTTAATTTTGCTTATAATTAAGTCCGGAGGGAGTATTTCCTACGTTATAACCATGTTTTCAAATTCAAAAAAAAAATATAAATAAACAAATAATGCTAACCAGTATCCTTAATGGGCAAATAATAACAAGATTTCATTCCATCAAGAAAAAATAGCAATATTTCATGGGAATTATATGCATTTATTAATCTTAAGAGTTGTGTATTTAGTTTTCTCATAAATTCTTGCTAATTTTGGATTCCTCAACCAGCAAGACTCATAAACAAATAAAGAAAAATATTTCAAATTATATATATATATATATATATATAATTAATTAATTCAAGTAGAATATAAAAAACTATCAATTATGAGTGAATTAGCATTTTGGTCTCTAAAATTATAAGACGGTAGCAAGATGATCCTTTACATTAAGAAATAGTTATGCAAAAACGTTTCCCAAACTGAAAAATGTTTGTTACATTATTGTCCCCAAATTGAAAAATATTTTCCAATTAGACTACTATGATTGCCTTTTTTCAATTTGGGAGATGTTTTTGCTTATTTCTTAATGTGAGAGACCAAGTTGCCACCACACTTTAATTTCAGGGACCAAAATTGTGATTCACTAGAAGAAAAAATATTTAAATCGAAAAAGAAGATAAGTAGAATTAATTATAAATTTAAAAATAAATTGAGAATAACATTTGTCACTCTATAAATGAGAATTGGAGATGCTATGTATTTTCAGGAAATTAATTTTGATGATGAACAACAAAAGCAAAGCAATTGATTGAGAAAATGAAAGTGCAAGATCAAAGAAAGATCATCCAAGACCAAGAGAAGAACTTCAAGGGTATATAGTTAAGTTTGGTCTTAGGATTATTTGTAAGATTCAAGTGTAGGATTGACTATTAAAATTGAAATAACTAAAATTGAATTTAAAATTGAAAATGAGCTTAAAGGGTTTTTCAAATACTTAGCAAAATGTTCTTCAAATATTTTAGAAGAAAGCTAAATATCAAAGATATTTTTCATTGATGCTAGATTACTTCTAAGTATGAAAAACTTCTTTTTTTCTAACAAAAAGCCCATTTTAATCGATTATCTTGTGAGCCATAATCGATTATATTTTGTATGGAAAACTCAGAATTACAGACTGACAACTCATAAGCGATTATATGTATGGCCATAATCGATTATATTTTGAATTTTTGAGTTCTGGCTAAAAGCAGTTAATAGAATATTTTGCAGGACATAATAGATTATTTTGGTCAAAATAATCGACTACAGTGAAAATTATAATCGATTACATTTCGTGAAAAAGTGTTTTCTAGTGTAGAAATTGCGTGACAGTTGTGCCAAACAGTCATATTTTCATCCCTCACTATAAATACGCATCAGTAGCTCGAAAAACCCAAGGTTACTACTCTTAAAACATTTGCCCAACAACTCTAACCTCATTATTCACTCTTTCACTCTTGTAATCAAGATTTGAGCCAATCCTATACAAGAGTTATAGTGCTTCAACTTGTATTATTCAACCTTTTGAGGTATTCTTCTTTG
The DNA here is from genome assembly GCA_035048595.1 of Echinosophora koreensis. Lineage (NCBI taxonomy): Eukaryota > Viridiplantae > Streptophyta > Magnoliopsida > Fabales > Fabaceae > Echinosophora > Echinosophora koreensis. The sequence goes on from JAPCYP010000004.1 coordinate 9,169,109, forward strand.
TAATCCTTTTTGATTTATTTTTGTTGGCTAAAGAGAGTGAGGAATCTCTCTAGTCTCTCTAGTTTGTGATTAAAACAAGGGTGAGGTATCCCTTGGTTTGATTTAGAGGCTTTTGCACAAGGGTGGAGGATCCCAAGTGAAGAGTGCTCAAGTATTGTAAAGCTTGAATTTGTTTTAGTGGGAAATACTCACAAATGTATTGTGGGGAATGGATGTAGGTCACTCAAGAGAGTGATTGAACTAGTATAAATTGATTGTATGATTCTCTTCTCCTTTATCTTTTATAATTTCCGAAAAATTAGTTTAGGTCACAAAAAGGAGGACAAAAATTTTAATATCTCGATTCAACCCTCTTGAGATTGAAGCCACTTGGTAACAAGAACCTTAGAGATATAAGTAAATGATACGTAGGTTTGCTAGGAAAAAATATTAATTAATAGATTTAAAAATATGTCAATGTTATAAATATCCAGATTTTGTGGATGACTATATTAACTTGATATCCCATAACATCTTTACCATGTCCCTGTATTTACTCACTATTTATGTCTCTTAATTTGGTCGATAATTAGTAGACAATTTACCTCTATAAATAGGACTATAAGGTTTTACTCTTGTAGACACTCATTAAGATTATCAATACAAAGATTATAGCTAATTCCTGAAAAATAGCCTCGGGAATCCTAGTTTATGAAGAACTAACCTTTGAGTCCATACTTCTATTGTCTTCATCTGCCTATTTTCTTTTCTATTTATAACACGTTATCAGCACGATCAAGTCTCTAACAGTATACCGAAATCCTTTGTGTTTTGTTTCAGGAAAACATGAGATTCTATCATAGAAGCGATGGGCTTAATCATCTTAGAGGTTCTATTGCAAGAGCTCTTATTCTTCACACTCTCTTTGGTTAATCTAATTTATGATTAGGTTCTTTCTTTTAACTTTGTTTTTCATGTTAATTTTAGTATGAAAATCTTTTAGTGTTTCATCCATACAAAATAATATCTTTTTTATTCTTGAAAAATTCCGGAAGAATTTACGGTTCAAGCATCTTTGTAGGATTGTAGAAAAATCAATGGTTTTTCTTGATAATCATTATACAAAGATTTAGGGTATAGTTCTTGAAGAACTAGATATTTGAACCGTGATTGGAAATTTAAAAATCATTTGATCTTTATATATTTTGAAACAAATTAAAGTGATAGAAAAACCATAGTTGTCTCTCAAGTATGCTCTTGGAGTAGCAAAAAGATGAAGGTAACCAAATGGATTGAACTTCACTCCCAGAAGTGAGTGAATTATGTATTATAATTTTTTGGTACAACAAAGGTCGTGGTTATAATCATTGATGTGGGAGATATTACCATTATTGTGATAGTTTAAAATCTTCATTTGAGAATATATCATATGAGGGAGATTGAAACACATGCTAATGTAAACCAGAAAGTTTGTTATGCACCTGTAAATCAAAATTAATTATATTGTTGTAAATCAAAAGTTTACTAGTCTAAATAATTTTGTTATTTGGCATATGATCAATTACGCTATCTTAAGTCAATATTGATGATTCATATTGATGTCATTAAAGAACCAGAAGATTCTTTAATACAAAGAGTTTTAATTTGCTATGCATTTTGAATGCAACATTATCAAGGCCAGAAGCTAGATGATTTCATGTTTGCTTATTTTCAATTTGCAATCAGACGTTTGTAAAAGTAATTAAATGCTTCGAAAGAGCCCATATTATGGTTCCTAAATGGAATAAAATATATATTTTGATGTATTGCATTCTAGTAGATCCCGAAGAAATCTACCAAATTTCAAATATATATGTTGCAAAGGGCATCATATTGAAACCATAAATGAAAGAGATGCAAAATATCTCGATATTGTCTATACTATTTTCAGACCAGAAGTTCATGTTATAGAAATTTTCAAGTTTCTTGTTAAGATTGTATTTTACAAAAGTGAGAATAGTTGAGTCAAACTTTATGCACCGGAAGTGCTTATTTAAGTTCAATTGAGTGATGATTGCTTCTGTCATCTAAGTTCAATTGTCAGATATTTTATAGACCCAGAAGGTCACTAAGTCACATATACGAATCCCAAACATTATTGCATGGTTAACTGCGAGTATAGTACAAACTCATGAATCTAAAGTACGCTAGAAGCCTCTAGAAGGGGTCAAAAGCTATATAGATCAACAACCCCATATTTTGATGAAAGTAACCCCAGAAGTGGTTCCGGTACCTGTAAATTATGAGATCTCATTAAAATATGAAAATATGAGGGGAAGATATATTATTGATGTTGATAATGTATTTGCATATGCAATAACAATTACTTGTGAAATTATTAGTATGATGACCATGAAGCTCAAATTTTAGAGGAATGTCGAAATTAAATTGATTGGCCAAATGGAAAGAAATAATACAAAATGAGCTAAATTTATTAGCCAAACATAAAGTATTTGGACCAGTAGTCTAGACACCTGAAGTTGGTAGTTTTAGATTATTTATTAGTTTCATAATCTCTAAAGGATTCAAGAAGCCTGAATCCCTGAAGGATTTTTAAGATGCTTGAAGCATTTCCATGAAGGATTTAAGATGCATGAAACATATCCAATGTCCCTGAAAGACTCAAGATGCTTGAAGCATATCCTAGAAGGATTTAAGATATCTTAAATGTATTATTTAAAACCTTGACAGATATACTCTTTTGAATTACGAAATGTGAGGATTTTGAACTGATAGTTCGAGCCTCAAAGGCTATTTTAATGGACCTGAATTCCGAACATTATCAAAATGGACATTTCATATTTGTAAGTAATGTTTGGCATCCATACATGTTGGTATTTCATGCAATTGCGAGTAATTTTTTTTTGTTTTTGAAATCTTATTTTCTTCTATGAATACATAAAAAAATTGTATAATTTTGATTAATATAGTTGCTATGAATTTTGATTATTTGAATATTATTTGAGTGGGTTGAAGTTGTTCCAAATTATGGAAGATATAAAGAGATATCTTAAGATAAAATGTTTTTGGAAGAAGATAAGTTCTGTCTCGGCCTACAGTTCAAGCATTTGGCAACAAAGTACCTTGGTCTTGAAGTACCATACATTATTGTCATTGAAGCATTTTTTTGTCTTGCAAATAGCACTATACCAGAAATATCTTTTGCGATCAGTTTACTACCAAGATTTTGCTGTGCACAAACTCAAAGGCATCAAAATTAAATGAAACACATTTCTTGTTATCTTTGTGGTTATGTCTTCATATAAGGCAGTACTATTATCTCATGGCATTCTGTGAAGCAAACAATCATGACTACATTGTCAAGGTATTCAGATATATTGGCTATATTCACGAAGCAAGTCATGAACGCATTTGGTTAAGAAATATTACATGACCCATTAGAGGAGATATCGTGAAAATGATAACAAGTCAATGATATGACATGAAGATGATGTAGCACGTATTGCACAAATCAAAGGTGGCGGCCGGCTACATAAAAGTGACAACCCATCAAATCTATTCATAGAAACATTGTCAACTTCAGTTTTTAAGAAGCACGTACATAACATTGGAATGCGTCAAGTAAGGGATTTTTTCATAATTGATGTATTGAGGGGAAGTAAGTTACTAGGAATATTGTACTCTTTTTCCTTCACTAAGTTTTTATCCCACTAGGTTTTTCTTAGCAAGGTTTTAATGAGACAATATTCATAAGGTATAGTCATCCAAGGGGAAGTGTTATAAATATACAGATTTTGTGGATGACTATATTAACTTGATATCCCATAACATCTTTACCATATCCATTATTTACTCACTATTTATGTCTCTCAATGTGGTCCATAATTAGTAGTCCATTTACCTCTATAAATAGGACTATTATGTTTTACTCTTGTAGACACTCAATCAGATTATCAATACAAAGATTATATCTAATTTCTAAAATACTAGCCTCTGAATCACAGTTCTTGAAGGACCAACCTTTGAGTCCATTCTTCTATTGTCTTCGTCTCCCTGTTTTCTTTTATATTTAATTTATAACAGTCAAAAAACTTTAAAAACTTACTTTATGTATGAAACACAATGGCTCATTGACGAGGAGATGTTATATAAAATTGCTCACATTTAAGAATAATTACTCTAATTAAATACATATATTTATTATTAAAAGGAAGATGATGGCTGTGGTATATCTGTAAAATCACTTGGATCAAGGAGTTTTTTTTTGGGTATCAATGAGTTTTTTATGGGCCAATCTGTCAATGAGTTTTTTGCCCCCTAATCTTCAATAGCTATCAAAGCTATTAATCCACTATTCATTAATCCAATTAATTGACGTACAATTGATTGTTAGGAGATAATTGTAACTTAAATATTGCACCAAAGAGTCTACAAATATTGTTAATAATAAAAAAAAAAGTCTACAAATATTGCATGTTATTGTCATCAAGTATAAGAAAAGTCTTTCCACCAGCGAACCTAATTTTGTAAAACTGCTACATCTTAATTGTATTTAAAGATTAAAATATCATTAATGTTGTATTAATAAATATAAATAGCTTTAATTTTTTAAATGGATAAATAACTATAAAAGTGTGGTAACTCTATAAGCATCAATTGTAATACTGTTATATCTTTATTTACTTATTTTTATAAATAAATTCATTTTAGAGGATATTTTTTCAAAAGGAATATAGTAATCAACAAAAACTGGTGGCCCTAATTTATTAGACGGTGTCCAGTGGCAGTGACTAATCATCACATAATTTAATATAGTTTTCTTTCAGAAGCTTGCCAACTTTGAGAATGTTATAATAAATAAATAAAATATATAACAGGTGAGAAATGACTCAAATGAAACAGCCGCCCACCCATACGGCCATACCCGTAGAAAACCATTTTTTTTTTTTAAAGCTAAACATTATAAGTGCAATAATGCAAGAGCCGTTAATTCCAAATACATCGTTTTTCTTTTTTTAAAAACCATAAACCATTCCAAATACATCGTTTAATATATAGCATGATAAATTTTCAAAAATAAAAATAAAAATATAGCTTGATAAATTCATCATTTTAAATTGGTTTAAATAAGATTTTAGTCCCTGAAAAATATGTTTATTTTGATATTAGTCTCTATAAATTTTTTTTCATAGGTTTTGATCATTAAAATTTCAAAAGTTTAGAAAAATGTCCCTATTGTCAACTAGGGATGAAAATGAGTAATGGATCCATTGGGTACTCGCAAAAATTACCCATAATGGATAGGGTAATCACCCGCTTAATGAGTATGAGAGCAGGGGCGGGTAATTACCCCCAAAATTTTATGGGTATGGGTACTTAGGCACTCAACGGGTAAGTGTATTAAAGTTGCTACACACGCGGATATTGTTCCGGGTACGAGTATTTTTTTGAAACATGGGAATGGTGATGGGTACTATAGTACCATACTCATACCCTACCAATTGTCATCCCTACCGTCAACTTTGCACCGTTATCTGCTAAAACAATTATTCACAAGTTGAATTGAGTGAAGGAAGAACAATTCTGCAACCTATGATCGAAGATTATTTTCAGGTAGTTTGGGTATCTTCTTTGATATATGATAACAGTGCAAAGTTGGCGGTAGATATCTATTCCTAAAATTTTGAAATTATAAGGATCAAAACCTATGAAAAAAAATTATAAGTACTAAAACCAAAACACATGCACTTTTCAAGGAATAAAAACTTATTTATACCTTTTAGATCAAATGGGGCAAGCTAGAAGAAAGTTCTTCAAGAGGATCTTAGAGTGTAAGGCCAGAGACTGGGCGATTATCTTCAAGCATACGTATCGCGAAGGAAACATATGCACAGATTGGCTTGCTAATTGGGGCATTTCTCAAAATTTAGGCTTCCGTTAAATATCTTCCCCGTTTGGAGATTTGATTGGCTTAGTCCTGGGTGATCAGGTTGGGGTGTCCGTACCCCGTGTTATTACTCTGATGTAATTTTCTTTCTTTTGGGCTTTTGCCTTGTTGAGCACCCAAAAAATAAATAAAATTATTTTAACCTTTTAAATTTGTTGCAGCAAGCAGCCTCATCTCTTGGAATTAGTAACCAACATATGGTTGATCCAAGTGGTAAGGGACTTGGGCACCTTAAGCAAGTGGTCAGAGGTTCGAATCCTGACTCTTGTGTATGGAGAAAACCTGGTTGGGAGGGGAGAACCCACCTTGTGTACCCAACAAGTTCTCTGACGGAGGTTACTCACTGCTAACAGTAGTGGATACTTCGTACCTATGTCATGGTTATTAAAAAAAAAAAAAAATCTCTTGGAATTAGTAAAGGAGGCCAATCCTTGTTTCAGTATTTTATTGTGCCATTGAAGGTGTTTCCGATGTTAGTTACTACAATTGACATTTATAATAATTTATGAATATTTACATTATGTTAAAAACGGAGAAAACAAAATGTTTTCTTAATTATACGACTAAAGTATTTTAAAGTTAGTTTTTTATAGAATAGGAGATGGAAATAGGATGATGGCTTCTTTCCTTCATTTTATTTCCTATACAAATAAAATGTCTCAAAAGTGTATTTTCAATGAAAAGAGCCATAGGTGTTTATACTGGGAAATAAACAATTTGTTAAAATGTGATAATGTCTTTTTAAACAACTTAAACCATATGATATGAGTGGAATTAATTGTTGTCCCATATCCTTCATTAAGAAAGCACAGTATGCGGATAACCAAGATTTGTCTTGATCAGTTTCTTTATTTTAAACCACAAAAACAGAGATATAAAGGAGCAAGGAGGGCCATGCCATCCTACTTCGACCTGGACGTGTGTGATGCCTCTAATAACCAGTGGCCTAATTAATTTGCTAGAGCAGATTGATGATGAAAATCTCAAAAGATGATTCCCAAAAGTTTTGAGACACAGTTCAAAAATGATCACGAACCATTTGTTTTTATCAATGTTATCCCGACAATTCATTGAGACTAATCAAGAAACTAAATTAATGCGTATTAGGTAACATTATTAAAATAATCAAGCTCCACGAATACTCAAATTGTTTTATTTGCTAATTATGTATGTCTATGACTCTACTTATAATCAAAAGAAAGTTGCTATTTAGCTAAGATGGGAGCTCGGGAGTATCAACCCATGATGGTTCTAGGGAGGCCCCCTCCGGGAATGGATAACTTACTTCTTGCTGATGCCATGGACATCTCGTTTGTAAGGCCGTAGGCCGTTTTTGTTTTGTTTTTGTTTTGTTGTTTCGCCTTTTCTCTTGTTACCAAAAAAAAAAGGGTTGCTATTATATATAGTAATGGCTTTTGTCAAAAAAAATAAATTATATAGTAAAGGCTCAAACATTTTGTAGACTTGATCATTGTCTCATCCACGCACATGCTGATAAGAATATTGTTAGTAAAAAATTGTTTGATATACTAGTTTATATATATCCTTTCTGCTATAAAAAGAAAAGAAATATAAAAGATCAATGTAATAGGAAGATGAAGCCAAATGTTAGTATTTCAGGAACTAAGATTCAAAGATTAACTTTGCAGGAGCTACCTATATCATTTGTATTGATAATCAGATTCAAGTTGTACAATGGCTGACCTAATAATCTTATTTATAATGGACTCTTAATCTGGACCAAAATAAAATTAGACTAAAACTCTGAAAAAGGAAACCCCAACATTCTTTCTTATTACATCATATCTCATATTCTCTTTTATTTTTAAATCATAAATTTTTTTTTGGGGAAAAAGGTGTAAATATCATATTTTGAGGAGAATGGAGTGTGTGTATACTTAAGTTTTAATTATTGAGTTGGTCTCCGAATTATTTGTAAATTTTTAAATAGGTCCTCGAACGAAAAAAATTTCTAATTGGGTCCCTGAACTTATATAAAATTTTCAATTGGGTCTTTGGGAGGGTTCCGTGAAGAGGTCGTTAAGTTTACTAATATGGAACATGATCTTGAATTTTTTTTAATCGAATTTGTATTTAGGGTTGCAAGAGACTACAATACTGAACTAGAAGACCAATATGTGACCTGCGACCGCTCCTCCCCCATCTGTAGAAAACAACTCATTCCTTCCCCAATATCTGTTTTACGGTTGCATATCGCCCTCGAAATAGTTTCGTCCAAAATAGCTCTCTCACTTGCAACTTACTACATCTTACTTCATTTGTTACATCTTGTTGTGACAATGTCTCGAGTTTCATTCTCCAGCCAAACTACTCATAGATATGAATGTCCAAATTGGATGACTACTCATAAATATGAGTGTCCAACTTGGATAGAATTAGAAATATTTTGTCCAATTCATCGGATCACTAATGGTTTACCTATTTTATGGACCCAATTGAAAATTTTATATAAGTTTAGGGATCCAATTAAGAACTTTTTTAGTTCGGAGATCCAATTGAAAATTTTATATAAGTCTAAGAACCCAATTAACACTCAACCTCCTGCCCCCAATCTCCTCAACTCTATTAAAAATAAGCAAGTATCTATACTTTGATTACCTTCTCACTCTGTGAGGTTGCTTTAGATGTGCATTTTCCCCTGTCCATGTCCATGGAACTCCCGCGAACATATAGAATTTTACACGAATACTTCCAAATACCATGGTCCCAGAACATGGTGGACCTGGCAATGAATGAATGGTCAGAGTCATGCCAGCTAGGACGATACCATTGGTTGTTATGGCCAATCATATCCTTCCAACGAGGCCATATCAATGGGTGGGATTCATGAATAAACCAGAAAAACACGATTGGACGGCATTCAATAATATATTTACGCCGAAAAGGACCCACCACCTATCCCTATAGTCCTCACTTCCGTTGTCATTAAGTCAAGTCTTCTGTTTATAAATACACACATTGATTACCCTATCCTCCACTCTCATCTTCATTGGGCACCATCATCAGCTTCAGGTTCTACCGTTCTAGTATGGAGGGGAAGGAGCAAGATGTTTCGCTGGGGGCCAACAAGTTTCCTGAGAGACAGCCCATTGGGACTGCGGCTCAAAGCCAAGACGATGGGAAGGACTACAAGGAGCCACCACCGGCTCCACTGTTCGAGCCTTCTGAGCTCACATCATGGTCCTTCTACAGAGCTGGGATAGCAGAGTTCGTGGCTACTTTCCTTTTTCTTTACATCACCGTCTTGACCGTCATGGGTGTCCAAAGATCACCCTCCAAGTGCCAATCCGTTGGTATTCAAGGCATTGCTTGGGCTTTTGGTGGCATGATCTTTGCCCTCGTCTACTGCACCGCTGGGATATCTGGTGAGCTACCTTTCAAGATAATTCATTATTTTTTTTTAACAAAACATCGTAATTATGGAATTTGGCTCTTTAGTGACATCCGGGTATTTTATAAGTTTCGATCTTTTGAATCGGCTATGAAACTAATCATTGATTGGTTGCTTAGATCATCATGAAGCCTAATTTTCGCAACTTCCCAACCAGCTAGAAAGTGTTTCTATTAGGATTCGAACTTGCATCTTCCACTTCATTCAAGACGCTTACCACCAATCCTTATTAGTTGGTTAATTCATTAACTTTTAATATGCCATTAGATGCATGCACACTACAAATAAAGTTTTTTTTTTTTTTTTTGATAAGCACAAATAAAGTGTTAGATATATCAAACTTTTTATATCACTAAATCATAATTTTACTAGTTGAATTTGTAAGCATAGATCATATTAACTTTTGACTTTAGAAAATTATTATTTGGTCTCCAAGATTGTAGATTTTATTTATAGGTATGTGAACTATATATGAGCCTCACATGACACCTTATATATGCTTCTTAGGATATAGCTGGTTTTTTATTTACATGCTCTTGTGATTCTTCCAAAAGAAAGTGGAAGTAATGGTTGGTGATTATACGGTAGCGTGTGATGTGCAGGAGGTCACATAAACCCGGCTGTGACATTTGGGCTGTTTTTGGCGAGGAAGTTGTCCTTGACAAGGGCGTTGTTCTACATGGTGATGCAGGTGTTGGGTGCTATTTGTGGCGCTGGTGTGGTGAAGGGTTTCGAGGGAAAAACTAGGTACGGCCAGTTCAAGGGTGGAGCCAATTTCGTTAACCCTGGTTACACCAAAGGGGATGGTCTTGGTGCTGAGATTGTTGGCACCTTCGTTCTTGTCTACACCGTCTTCTCAGCCACAGATGCTAAGCGTAGTGCCAGAGACTCTCATGTCCCTGTATGTGCCTCACTCATCCTATCTCTATTATCTTCTAATCAAGATTAAAATTTAAAATTATATGTATATTTATGAGTTAATATTTTATACAGATTTTGGCACCCTTGCCAATTGGGTTTGCTGTGTTCTTGGTGCACTTGGCTACGATCCCAATAACTGGAACTGGTATCAACCCTGCTCGCAGTCTCGGTGCTGCCATTATCTACAACGAAGACCTTGGCTGGGATGAACACGTACGTTATTTCATTTTTTAAATTATTTCTTGACGTCAATGTAGGAATACTATATGAATGAATGAACCACAACCTTGTGGATCTTTGATGTGCAGTGGATTTTCTGGGTGGGACCATTCATTGGAGCAGCTCTTGCGGCTCTCTACCACCAAGTTGTAATTAGAGCCATTCCCTTTAAATCCAAGTGATCGGATCCAACGGTTCGGGGTCGATGATCATCAATCATCATCACTAAAGCTGGTTTAAAAAAGCCAAACCATGCCGAGTTAATTTATGGGTTTCATTTTATGGTTATCTGTTTTTCCTTTTTTTTTTTATAATATCTAAACCTTCTATTTTGTATGTAAATTATTATGTAACCTAAATACCTAATGTTATGGTTAGGTGGTCCATGTGTTGATGAGTGCGGGGTCAGTTTTCCTTCAATTTTAAGTTGGAAGATGGCCCACCTTATATGTGATGTATGGCTGTGATTATGTACTTTTATCAAATAAAAATAGATAGACACGCTCTGTCTCTCTTTTTCTCGAGCCTATCTATCTTGTCCTTACTGAAATATTTTTGGCTTCTTCCACAAAGTGTAGTATATATGCCTCGTCTTGCACAGTTGTGATATTGGAAACCTTGCGTAGTGAGTCATGATAGCATGACACAAAATTTTGACACAAATACGATTTACACCGTATGTGTCCTAGGCGGGAGGACATCACGCTACTGTAGCATTACAATAGTGCTACAGTAGCATCTTTTTTTTTTTTTTTTTTTTTTTTAAATTTTGGCTTTTTTAAAAAATAAAAATTTATTTCTAAAAAAAACCCATTCACCAGATAATGAACTGAATTCACCAAATATTTGTACATGATTCACCACTTAACGAAAAATTTAATTTATCAAAAAAACCCATTTATCATATAATAAATTGAGTTCACTAGATATTTATACATGATTCACCAGATATTTGCACATACTTAACCAAAAAATTTATCTCAAAAAAATTCATTCACCAGATAATGAACTAAATTCACCAGATATTTGTACATGATTCACCACTTAACGAAAAATTTTATTTCTCAAAAAAATCCATCCACCAGATAATGAATTGAATTCACCAGATATTTGTACATGATTCACCAGATATTTGCACATACTTAACAAAAAAATTTATTTCAAAAAAATCCATTCACCAGATAATGAACTGAATTCACCAGATATTTGTACATGATTCACCACTTAACGAAAAATTTCATTTCTCAAAAAAACCCATTCAACCAGATAATGAATTGAATTCACCAGATATTTGTACATGATTCACCAGATATTTGCACATACTTAACCAAAAAATTTATTTCTCAAAAAAATCCATTCACCATATAATGAACTGAATTCACCAGATATTTGTACATGATTCACCACTTAACAAAAAATTTTATTTCTCAACAAAATCCATTCACCAGATAATGAATTGAATTCACCAGATATTTGTACATGATTCACCAGATAATTACACATACTTAACCAAAAAATTTATTTATAAAAAAATAACAATAAAAAAAAAACCAAAACTTAAAAAAAAAAAAAAAAAAAAAACTCTCTACAGTGCAGCTATAGTGCCGCACTGTGCGGCACTATACGGTGTAGGTGTAAAATTTTGTGTCAGGATAGCATTTCTCATAATTTTTAGGTTGGGGGGGGGGGGGGGGGGGGGCGACAACATTTTTAGTGCGTGTTTGGAAAATTGTAACTTGGGAGTGGAATCACGTTAAGTCAGAAGGAATCCATAGTAGCCTCTACATCCAGAGAACGCATGTCCATCTATTTTGAACGCTTTAATTTCCAAACACAGCACTGGTTCACCTGTTCATGTATATTTGAGTCAGTGAAGATTAAAAAAAAAAAAAAAAAAAAAACACAACAGATCAGTGCCTTTCTCAAAATAATATTTTTGTTTGAAGAGAATTGTAGATAGTACAGGTGATACGATCCAATGATTTATAGTTTTGACTAAAGATGTAAATCTAAATAGGAAAAAGAATACATTGATAACATGCACTATTCAAACTACTATTGCTTGTTAATAATTTACTTGGATAAATGGAATTTTAAATAAAAATATTTATTCAGTATTTCTGTATTTTTATCATTGATAAGAAGAATACATAAAAAACCGGCAAGGAACATTATAATTTATAACCAGTCAAAAAAAAAATATAATTTATAAGTGTATCCACCAAAAAAAGTTATAACTTATGAGTGTAATATATAGCAACCTCTTTTTTACTCATAGTTTCAGTGAAATATTATTCTACTAGAATAAGTGCTCAACTATGAACCAAAAAAAAGAATAAGTGCTCAACTATATTTTTTTTTCTTCATATACGTAAATCCTAAAATTGAATATAGAATCATAAACCTATCCAAATCACCTATTAACACTGTGATTTTTTAGGCGGTGGAATCAGTGAAATCATGTTGTGGGTGGCAAAATTGTAAATAATTTCACACTCAACGTGAAATCTAATTTTTGTTGCTTAGCATTGGCGTGTATGGAGACGTTGAACCAAACTTGCACTAATTGGTACAAGATACATAAAGTTGAATTTGATAGAAACCAGCATCTATTTATCAGATCAAAAATGCTAACGTGTGCTCTAATTAATTAAATTTAACACATTAAAAGAGATATACTTTATGTTTCAATGAATAATTATTTTATATGGATTCCTTAAACACCCAAGAGCGTTTGGATGAGATGACACAGATTTCTTCCAACTTAACCAGATGTCACGAGTTCGAAAATTGACTCTGGGAATGCAGCAGCGTTAAACTCTTGAGGTAGAGGAAGTAGGATAGAATATGAGCAGGATAAGATAGGATAGGATAGGGACGGATAAGATAGGAGAGTAGGATAGAAGTAGGATAGGATATGAGCAGGATAAGCTGTTATCCTATCCGACGTTTGGTGTCCACCAGATAACCAACTGGATAGCATTGTAATTTTAGTATGAATTTTAAAATTTTCATTTTTGTTCTAAATGTTTTCATATTTTATTAGATTCAAGTTTTTTTTTTTATAATTTTCATTTTTTAAGTTTATACAAAAAGACATAATTGTCCTTGTGATAAAATTATATATAATATTTTAAAATTTTAAAATATTGTTTAACTTAAATTAATTTTTTTATAATTTTAAATATTCATTTTTAGTTTTTACTTTACATATAGGTAAATTATTAGAATATTTTGTATTTATTTTTTTAGTTTTTTTACAATAATATACGTTAATAAAATAAGCCTCGTGCCAAAATAAAAATAATTTTTAAAATAATTTATTAATATTTTATTATTTTATGTTTAATTATACATTTTTTGTAACCATATTATATTTTATTATACTTTAATTATTTTATATATAAAATATTTTTATACTTTATTATACTTTAAATCACCTTATCCTATCCTGTTGAGTTCTAACCCAGCTCCCCCGTCAGGATAAATTTTTAACTAGATGGACAGGATAGACTTATCCTATCCTGCTGGCTCACCAAACAACAGTTTCAGACGGGATATGATAGTTTATCCTATCATGTCTCTCTTATCTTAATCACCAGACGAGTCCTTAATAGATTAATTGGTCCATCAAGTTGATTTTTGGGCTATCATTATTAGGGTCCTTTTCTAAGCAAAAGAAAGACATTTGGGCTATTTTTTTTTTAAAAAAAATGCTTTTTTGGGCCTATCAGCTCATTTCTTTTGAACCCGAAGCTGAAATGAAAAAATTCGGATCAGCCCATGTCTAAAACCCTAGTAATAGAGGAGTCGTGCTCTCTTCCTCTCACGCCTTGTTTGGTGCAGTGACGAAGTAAAGCTTCCGAATCAAAGCTCCGATTCCGAAAATGGCGGCGAGCGATCGAACAGTGTTGCAGTTCTCTTCTTCTTCTTCTTCTTCGGCTACCTTGTCTGCGAAGGTTCATCCTCTGGTTATTTTCAACATCTGTGACTGCTACGTTCGACGCCCTGACCAAGCCGAGCGCGTCATCGGCACGCTCCTCGGCTCCGTCCTCCCCGACGGAACCGTTGATATCCGTAATTCCTATGCCGTTCCTCACAATGAGTCCGTCGACCAGGTACTTTAATCAACTCCATCAATATTATTTATTTATTTTGGATCTGATATAATTTTGAGATTCATCAATTGATATGATTTGATGTTTAGGTCTATGTATGCATCCTTCAATTTGTATCATGCATATGGTAGAGAATGCGTTATGGTCTTCAGATAGCCATTTTTTTTTTATATTCTGAGCTGCATTTGAATATGATGAATGATGATCTAAGATGGCATTATTTATATGATTGTGATGATTACTGTGCTATCTATTATGTATTGTTGATTGTTGCTTCATACTTGTAATTTCTAATTTCATACTTGTGTCTTTTATGGTAAGTTTTGTATAGCCTGGTTGAGTGGTTGTGATTATTTATTTATTTATAGTGGTCTAGATCAAAACAACCAAATTTATCTAGAAGTTACATCCATATTTTGGAACTAGAACTGCATGGAACTTAGAGAACCAAACATCCCTAAGTAGATAGTTGGCTACATGGCTTAAGCTTCTTATAGGCAAATTTTTGGTTTAGTCCTTATGAACCTAAAACTAAATTTCCTGAACTTTATCTCTAATTGTAGGAACATCTTTATTCAGTTAAGGCCTTCCTCCACCTCTTCTCCTTTTGAGGCGGTCTGTTTTTCTCAGATTTCTTTTGTGGGTTGGGTTAAGCCATTACGATGACTGAACTATATGGGATTTTTAACTAAGTAGTGAAGTCATTGTTAAACTAACTTTAAATTTAGGAGAATGCTAACAAGTGCCTTTAGAACATTGTTTAAGGAATCAATAATGGAAATTTTGTATAAAAAATGATGTATTTAGTATATCGAAAAGTGTTAGACTTTGTTTTCCCATCCAAAATTTCCTTTTATGTATTTCTTAACCAATGCCCTAAGGGCACTCGTTAGCAAGACCCTTGAATTTAAATGAAAATCTGGAAATACGTATATTTGGAACCTGTATAGTCGACACTATTATTTAAAGGTAACAAAATAGTCGTACAGGTGAAATTTTCTTTGGATTTAAATTCTCTCCTTTTCTTCTCTCCTTTTTTCTCTCATGTTAGAGAGAGAAAGATACAAAAGCAAGTTTGTTTTTGTGTGTAGGGTGACTAGGGTCCATTGAATTTTGTTTTTGTGTCTTTATCTCTCCTAACATGAGAGGGAAAAGGAGAGGACCCAAATCCATTTACTTTTGACTCTATTGTTGATTTTTGAAAGTCTTGCCTTTTCAACGGTTTATCCTGTGCTTGTGGCTTCTATTACTTATAATCACCTGTTAAATTCATTCGTTTTCTCCAAATCAATTCGTTTTCTGTTCTAAATATCATAAAAATTCTTCTAATATTTCATTATCTTTTTCAGGTTGCTTTGGATATTGAGTACCACCAAAATATGTTTGCATCCCACAAAAAAGTGAATCCAAAGGAAATCATAGTTGGATGGTAAGTCTAGCTCTTTAAAAAGTTTATATTTTCTCAAAAGTTATTGCTCAAGTGCTACAGAACAATGGTATTCCCCATTAAGTGTGTGCCAATAAAGCTTTGGAATCCTTAGGCCCAAGCTTAAAAATGTTTCCTAATACTATGGTTTTTGGAAGTGCATTTTGTTTGTTAAGTTAGTATGGTATACCTGTCTGGAGTGGAATGCAAAATTTTCTCTCAATATTTGTTTTATTTGTAAATTATTATGGGATGTAGTTGGTATTGTTGCATCCTAGTGGATCAAAGCAAACAGATTCGTCATGGCAGGTTCATTGATTTGATTGATATACGAAGGGATGGCAAGAGAGTTTTATTGTGCTAAATTATTTCTTTTCTGTTTTTTCTGGTAGAATGTCTTATACCCTGTTTTTATCTCCTTTTTAGGGAGAGTGCTATGTTAACTTTGGTTAATTCATGCAGGTATTCAACTGGTCTTGGAGTATCTGGTGGTAGTGCATTAATCCATGAATTTTATTCTCGAGAAGTAGCCAATCCCATACATTTGACTGTCGATACAGGATTCACAATGGGTGAGGGTACCATAAAAGCGTATGTATCAAACAATTTATCTCTTGGAGACCGGCAAATTGCTGCACAGTTTCAAGAAATTCCTTTGGATCTTCGTATGGTTGAGGCTGAGAGGATTGGATGTAAGTATTGGCTGGACTTGATCTTTATTATAATCCTCTATTTACTAAGCATGTTTTCTTTCTCATAATATATTTGCAAAATCTTATGTGCTTGGTTTCATGGACGCATTGGCAGAGAGGACTATTTTCAATTGCCTGTTACTTAACAGCTGGCATTATTAATGAAAATCTTGCCTGATATGAAGTATTTTGAAACAATTTTAGCTTTCAATTATGTAATAGGGTATCCCTTGAATGTTGCTGAAAGGAAAGGATGAATCCAAACTCTCTTGTTCTGTCTTCTTTTGAGTTCTTACTGGAGTCATTTTTTATGGCAACATTTAATGAATGAATATGTAAGCTCCCTGTTAGAAGTTGAATTGTTAACTTTCATTAAGAGAAGGAATCATGAGGTAGTTAGTTTTATAGGCTGTTTTAGAGTTATAACATTATTCATGAGAAATATGTAGTTGAAATACTTCCTTTATGTTCACTCAGTAACATATCGGGGACACTGTTTTATCTTCATTGATCAGAAGGACTCTATTTGACTTAAGTTTCAGAATATAAAGTATCACAAGATAGACCAGTTTGGCTGTGGTTTGAGTCAAACAACAATCCTGTGTCAGTTTCTATGAATGGAATTTGTTCTACCTTGTTCTTTGTTCAGTCTTGAAAGTTAGCATTCTTTACCCTTCCGTTCTCCTTATGTTCTCTTCAGGGGAATGATATATTTACAAACTGTTCTTTTTTTGTTTCTCATGTATGCATGAAGTGTGGGGTCTTTTCATGCCCAGATGTTGAAAGACTGGTTGGAGTCTTGCATGGTCTAATGGACAGAATTTTGTAATTTTGTTAAGCAGTTCATTTATTTATTCTTATAGGGCAGAACAAATTAAGGATGACCTCAGGTGTTATGTGATAAAAAGGTATCGTTCAAGCTAAAGGGAAAATTTTATCGCACGGCTATAAGGCCAATGATATTGTATGGGACTGAGTGTTGGATGGTAAAAGGTCAACAAAAGAATAAACTCAATGTAGCAGAGATGAGAATGTGCGTTGGATGAGTGAACATACTAGACATGTTAGGATTAGGAATTATTCCATTAGAGTTAGGGTAGCACTTATTGTAGAAAAGATGGTAGAATCTTGCCTTAGGTAGTTTAGACATGTGTGGAGAAGACCTGTATAGCCCAATCACTAAAGGTGCTATAGGCAAAACTGTCAAGACATATATAAAGGTCAATGATTTGTCTATAGACATGATTTACAATAGAACATTATGCCAGCGTTTAATCCATACAGTCGTCCCCGTCTAGTGAGGTAAGGCTTTGTTTTTGTTGTATATGGTAGAAGAAAATTTCGTGACTTTTATGTTTTATTTGTGGTTTTTCTCATTCTCACTTATTTACCCTGCAATGTCTTACCAATATCATTTTTAGTTTATCATTTTTTTGTGTGAATTTCTTCCATCATATCATATGTAGTTTGTTACCTTGTTTTGCCATACCTATAATGGAACCACAAAAGTAATATTTTTAATGATTGAAGCTGATAGCAAGCTTATTCTGGTAATGGCAGTTGATACCCTGAAGGCAACCACTGTTGACAAAATTCCCTCTGATTTAGAAGGGATGGAAGCATCGATGGAACATCTACTAGCTTTAATTGACGATATGCACAAATATGTTGACGATGTTGTGGTATGGTGTTGCCTTCTCTAATCACTCAGCAATTTTTTTTTTTTTTTGGAGATTGTATTAGTTAGTTTTTCATCTCAGGAAGGGCGTGTTGCACCAGACAACAAAATTGGGAGATTTATATCAGATGCTGTAGGTTCACTTCCCAAATTGCCCCCATCAGCTTTTGATAAGCTTGTGAATGATAGCTTGCAGGTAAGATTATGTTGTGTTGTAGTGGTCCAATGGTCGCTAAATAAAGTGTGCGGTGTTTTGTTCTTGCTAACAATTGCAGAATATGATTAAACAGATGTTTGTTTGTTATGTTATTGATTTATGAACGTGTCCTCTCAGCTTGGCTGACAAGGGTGTCTCATCCATTTCAGGATCACCTGCTCTTGCTATATTTGTCTAGCGTCACAAGGACACAGCTTAGCTTGGCCGAAAAGTTGAACACAGCTGCTCAGATTCTGTAATTCTTCCGTCTGCTGCCTATGAGCGAATGCAATCTTTTTCTGATGGAATTTATATCTTCTTCTTGTTACCAGAAAAGTGGAATATATTTTATAATAATTTTTGTTTCATTTTTTTAAAAATATATTGGGCCCCTGACATTGCATAGGTAGGTTGTCTTCTATCTTGGATAAGGTTGCAGTGTAACGTTTCTATTTAAGTTTCGTGTAATCTGTTATATTTGAAAGAAAATGTGCGAAATCCTTATCCCCTTCCGCCACTACCTTTGTATTTGACAGTGCTTGCAAAAAAAAATTTCGACATTTTTTTCCTCGTCTAAGATCTCTGCAGTTGGATTTTGTCAAGTTCCACTATGAGATACCATAAATTCAACGGTGGTGAAAAATACTTCATTAAGGGAGATATAAAGATTTTTTGGTGTTTTTCGGTCTTTCAATCAATCACGTTTTTAATACTAACACCATCATCAAGTATGGACATTGTATTAATTTTCATGGTAGTATTAAACACTCAATAGAAAGTCTTACTTCCGCTATGATCGCGAAACTAAAGGGCCACAACGAAGTACTTTTTGCTCGTGGGAACAGAATGTGAAAAGTGAGTTTCTAATTTTTTGACTATGGTTCGTTTATGACTATGCGTAAAGGACATGGAGCATCCTTTTTTAATAAAGGCTTGTGCCCTTTGAATTCGAACGTTGAACGCGGAAATGAAAATGACTTTTATTTAAATTTAATGATTCTCAACTTTTCCCATCAACCGAAGAAAAAAACTAAGAATAATAATGCAATTAAATTATGAATCAAAGTAGTATGCATTGTGTAACCAAAAAAAAAAAAAGTACAAGTACAGTTAGTGTAGAAAATTTTACACCAACAATATTCACTAACATTTTAATATGTGTGCTTTTATTTTACATATTAAAAGAGAGAAATAACAAAATATTGTTTTGTTATTTACCAAAATAATAATATTGATTTATCAAAATATTATTGAATGTCTATGTAAAATTCTTTTATATTGATAATATATAGAAATTAAACTCTTAGATTGTTCTAATTTTGATAATATCTTATGTTTTCAATAACAACTTTTCTTTTGTTTGATTAACGTTTTTTATGAACGATTTTTGTTTGGTAACAGAGAAACAACTATTTGAACCACAAAATATTGTAATAATTCTTTTCGTTGGATGTTTGTAACATTAAGATGATTGAAAGAACTTATAAAAAACTTATTTGAACTTATAAGAATAATTTATAAAAACAAATTTATAAAACAATATTTATTAAATAAGCTTGTTGAAAATGTTTTTTTTTTAAATATATTTAATTTTTTTTTGTAGACATATTTAAATATATTTAAAAATTTATTAAATAAGAATGTACCAAATACACCTTAATTGATCATTTTATTTTTTTTTATCCAATTAAATGGCCTGACAGGAGTTACAAAGTCAATATTCATACTTGAACTGGTTTCCTTCGGTGCTATTAATCATTTGTTTTTTCGAAAACAGTGATTTTGATTTAATATTGGCCAATGTCTCTCCCCTCACAATCGTTGCTCGTCTTTTATTCCGTTTGAAACAAAACGAGTAAAATCTCGATGGAGAATTGAAAAAGAATAACAGGTAGCTGGGTGTCTCTGTCATTAACAGTTATATAGATTGGAGAATCCATGGTTAGGAATTTTTAATCTTCAATTCACGCCCTTCTCACAATTATTTGGTCGGTAAAATGGCAACATGGGAATGAGGGTATGTAGTTTTTGTTTCACTCCCGGGATTTGTAGGACTATACACTCAGCACTCACTTGGATTTGTCCACAGCTTTAAAGGCACTCAGCACTATTCATATGCATGGTTAATGCAACTTATTTTCTTTAGTGTACTGATTCTTGGGAAGTGTCTGCATTCCCTTCCAAAACAAATAACTCCATAATGCATGGTTTTGTTAGTGTTAATAATAAATGAATAAAAATGAAGATTTGAATGATAGATCTTTTTTCATTGGGAACAAGTTGTCATAACACGGAATTATGCTGTAAGTATTCTTTTTTGTCAGGATTTGAATTCTGAACCTCCCACTCCTTAACACCTTATATCCTTAGATCAAACTCGGGGCCGACCCAAGGGTCAAGCAGGTAAAGCCCTTGCTTTAGGCCTCTAAAAAAAAAGCCCAATTTGTATTTTTTTTTAATATTGTTATCTTTTTTATTCTTATAGTCTATTAACAAACATAAGCTAGTCCACTTGATATAAAAGGTTACCATTAGCTACAAGGTCTAGGGTTCAATACCTCATTAAGCTAGCCCACTTGATATGAAAGGTTACCATTAGCTGCAAAGTCTAGGGTTACAGAGCTTGCTTTAGGCCTCTATAGATGTTCGGCCGGCCCTGATCAAACTAGTTGAGCTACCCAACCCCGTACATTCATATTCCTATTTCTTGATTTCTCATCCAACCGGATCTAAATTTTACAACTTGGCACTGTTGGTAAGCATATGAACATGAATATGAATGATTGACTAACTCGCTCACTCTTTTTGAAGGAATCAGAATGTTTTGCCTACTATATCCACGTCATAAGGATTAGCTTATTGTATTTTATATCTAACAAAGATAGAAAATTGCACTTACTTCGTCTAATATTTAATCTTCTCTAAGAAGGAATAGTGCAAATGCAAGTATATATTTGTGACAATGATGGCAAGTGCCTATGGTTTAATTTGATAGAATGGTAGGTAGTGGATATTGGATACTAGAAAAGCAGAGACAAAGGTGGTGGAGACAAGAAACTGAAGAAAGTATAAAAGACACGGCTGATTATACGGAGGGGGAGAGAGAGAGGAGGCTGCGTCCTGCATCAACGTTTCACGCCTGCCCTAATTCCTATTCCTAGACTTAGCCCTTGGACTTCAACGAGAGACTCACAAATAGCTAATATTTTAGTAATGTAATTATAATATGATCAAATTAAACCAAATAGTTACTGTTAATAATAATAATAAAAAAAAAACAAGAGAATTTGGATGAGATGACACGAGTCTCTCCCTGATCCTGAGAATATAACAATATTAAAACTCTTAAAGGAGAGCTTTGTCGCACTTATTGTCTTATCCCGCTCTAGCGATTAGTCTTCGCATTTGCTCGAGAAGATGCATGAGGAACAAAAAAAATCAATTAGTTACTTAAGCTTAACACTCAGATTACTTATATTTTTAAATTGAATAACCTGTTGTATTTTTATTTTTTTAACTTCTAACAAACTGGTCCTAAAAAAAAAAACTTCTACCAAACTGAAGTACTCAAGGGAGCTAGATTAGAATTTGAACTGAAGTTGGGTCTTTTATCTTTGTGGAGACCCTTGGATCAAGTATGCTGTGTGAGTTAAAATGAATATATAAAATAATATGAGATGAATATAATATAAGATGAATATATAATAATATAAAATGAATATAATAATACAAAATAAAATATAAACTGTTGATAAATAAATCAAAGGAAATATAAAATAACAACCAATTTAACATGCATAAAATAATATTTAATTACAAACAACACATAAAATGAGATAAGCATGTATAAAATTAACATTTCTATATGTAAAAGTGTAAATTCAATATTCACAAGACTATCTATAATTTCAATAGTGAAAATAATTATATTATACAATGTTTATTAGATTATTAGGTTATATCGAATCAGTTATTAAAATTAAAATGAAAAACTAATCTGATCTAATCAGCTCTCAAAAAGTTGAACAAAAAATAATTAAATTTATTCAATTTTAATTAAATTTTGGTTTTTAGTTTGATTTTCAATTTGAGTTAGATTTAAACACTCCTTGTACCTAGGATGTCTAAGACATCATGTTTGGCAGGGGCACACGAGTATGCAATGATCATGAACATCTACTATGTTCACTAAATCACTGCTTAATTTATATTTCATCGTCGGAGGGCTTAGTTGTATTTGTCTAAGCTTTATGAATTTATCTTCCCATAATCTGAACTTCATTTTAAATAATTCTCAATTATATATCTTTATTATTTTATCATCTCTATTAATTTATTAATAATATATTGACAATAAATAATCATATTTATTATTATTAGACTCAGTACTTTCATAAGGGCATCTCTTTAACCTGATTTGATCCAAAGGATTGAGTGTCCCTTCCTAACCGTTAATTTCTGGAAAGGTTAACAAAGAAATTAATAAATTACACGTTAAAAGAAAATAATTAATTAGTAGTTATATACAAAAAATTGAAATCGAGTATTTTAAGAAATTATATTTATATTTTTATCATCAGCGGAGCCTATGAGCTTAAAAGGAAAATAAAATTACACACATATGTGAAAATGAGGCACTCTGCATAGTCATAGGAGGTTAACACTTAGCATGACGTTGGAAAGGGACATCTAGGTAGTATATAAGAAAATGAACTCGAATGAATATCCAACCTAATATAAAGACCAGATTTATCAATAACTTCAATACTTATTCATGAAGTTGTATTAATCTCAATAGTCAAACAAAATCCCCTAAATTATCTTACATATTCCTGACATATTTTCATATTAGATTTGATTGTAACTAAAATCCATATTTCTTGACCTCGTAAACAAGGAATGATTTCTTAACATTCGAATTTTATATTCTCCCCAGATCTGTAATGCAACCCTTTATCATTATGCAACTTAAAACTGGAGTTCAATGATATCGGAAATTTGATTATGTAACGATTGTATGTACAATTTTCCTAAGGAAGACGTAATATATATTTAAAATTTTTTTTTTCTTGGGATGTTGGACAATTAAAAGAAGACAGAGCAAGCTGCAGTTTTTTTTTTTTGACTGCAGCAAGTTGTAGTTAAATAAAAGGCGCTTTTACCTATCTTAATTTTGCCTTTCATATTCTTCCTACTCATATCTTATGCAGAGTTTGATTCAGAATTCCAAAAATTAGTGCGTTACCTCTTCATTATAGTTTGAACTCCGTCCCTTCATTGCGCTGCACACTACTAGAAACTCATTGATTTCCTGCAAATTTTCCTGCAAATTTTTTTCGCAGTAATTTCTTGCAAATTTTGTTGCAAATTTTTCAAAATTAAGGTTTTTTTCCTATAGATTTAAATTCGTAGGAAAATTTGTAGGAAAATTTGACATTTCTTACGAATTTTTCTACGGATTAAAATTTGCATGAAATGTTAGATGTTTCCTACAGATTTTCCTGCGAAATTTAATCTACAGAAAAAATTCACAAGAAAATTCGCAGAAAAACATGTTAATGAAAATCTGTAGGAAATTTTGTAGGTAACCTTGCTGCGAATTTATTTGCTGGGATTTACCTGCAAATTTATTTAAATACTTGATAGAAATAAAATATTTTTTTTTTCCAATTTAAAATAAAAAATCTGTACGTAATTCAAAAAAAATTGACACAAAAAAATATTTAAAATTCAAATTATAACCCATAGAGTGAGCGTCACTGCATCACTCATTATTTTCGTTTTTCTTTTTTTTATCATAACTCTTATTAATTTCTTATTAATAATAATAATAATAATAATAATAATAATAGTTAGATGCAAAGCATTCACGCCACTTTTCACTCTCCATCTTTGATCACACTCTCTTGCAGTGGTGAAGTGAGAAACGATTTCTTCCATTTGTGCCTCAGATCCATAACAATTCAGGTATTCTTCTTCTTCTTCTTCTTCTTCTTCTTCTTCTTCTTCGTCTTCTTCTTCTTCTTCTTCTTCTTCTTCTTCTTCTTCTTCTTCTTCTTCTTCTTCTTCTTCTTCTTCTTCTTCTGCTTCGTTTCTTTAGATCTACAATTTCGTTACTGTTTCGAACAATATAAGATCCTGATTTTGTTCTTCAACACTGAGTTGCGCCTCAACAAGGTTTGAACTGAAACCTAATGTCTGTGATTTTGTTCATATTATTGAGATTTTTGAGTTCAGATTTTTGAGTTCTATGATTTTGATTCCTTTTGCTTCACTAAAATTCTCAATTACTTAATTCAATTTTGCTGTATCCAAAGCCTTTAATGCTAATTGGTTGTGAACCTGTTTTATGGTATGGATTTGTTACTGTTTGGGGTCTTCAATGACTATTGTCTATCTCTGTTTTGATTGGATTTTTAACACTTGATTATTTTGTTCAAGTTTGGGTTGTTAATGTTAATGTTACGCTTGAATTAAGCCTACATGTGAAATGTTAAACTTATTCTAGTAGTATTCTATACTGAGAGAACCTACCAATTCGTTGGCTTTTATTGTTTGTTAGGTTCTATATTGAATTAATTTTCTCCAGATGTTAATGAAATACTATCACTGTGTCTTAACTTACAGTTCTAACTTTAACTCCACTATATACCCGTGCTTTATAGTTATTTTCAAATTCTGTTGCTGGAATTTTCAGCTTCTGTCTATTTTAAAAACTAGTTATCATATAGTATTTTTGGAGCAGAGAGCTGAAAATGGAAATGTCTGCACATCGAATGTGGATGTATAATAGGCTGCTTCCTCATCGAAGGGGATATACAATAGAATTTTTAAAAGGCATCGAAGAGTTTCTTGATTTTGCTTGTCAGCAACCGATCGAAGTATTTGGTTGAAGGCATAATATCAGGACATGGTGTTTGATGCTGTCGGCCTTAATCCTGCATTCTTTGACTCTATGGAGCACTTACCAATCCATTTGCCCTATGAAGCTAAGATGGGTGGGCCAGTTCAATATCGTTGGATATATCCATTTGAAAGGTAACTATCTTTTTTTTTGTGTGTTAATATCATTGTATATTGTACCTAATAATTGATTTATAATTTTTGTACTCAGGTTTCTAAATAAGATTAAAAAAAACTGTGAAAAACAAAAAAAGTGTGGAAGGGTGTATATGTGAAGCATATTTGCTTTTCAAGTGCAAGAGTCACAGGCTAATGCAACAATTGAGGATGACCCAATCGATCACCTACAAGATGATGAAGTTGATGGCGAAGAGGTTGATTTGCTTAGGATGCAAGAAAATGATTTCATGGACGATGAGCAAGTTGAAGAGCAAGAGGAATATGATTTCATTGACGATAATGAAGTTGAAGAGCAAGAGGAAGATGATTTAATTGAGCAAGCATGGAGACTTCACAGTGAAGTTCACCTATTTTCTATACATGTCTTGATTGAATAATGCAGTTGTTCTGAGACAGGAAGGGCAGTGGTACCTCATTTGGCAACTACATATTCCTTCTAAGATCAAGTTTTTCTTTGGAAGGCTTGTAGGGATTGCTTACCTGTGTGGTGTGTTCTGCAGAGTTGGAGCAGAATTGGCACTTATTCTTTACTTGTTCTAAATCTGTGGAATGTTGGAAGCAAGGCTCTTTATGGAATTATTATATAGAACCTTTGTTCTAGATCCTCAGACTGATATGCAACTGTGGTGGCAGACTCCACCTGTAGGATTTGCGAAATGTTGATGCAGCATTTTTTACACAGGAGCATAAGTGTGGCATTGGTGTTTGTTTGAGGGATGATTCGGGTGCTTTTATGCAGAGAAGCTAAAGCTTATGCACTCCTGTTAGGCTGCTATGAAAAAAATGTCCTTAGTTGAGGAGCTGATTGAGGAGGTATTGGCTGAATTTGCAGATGTGCTGGCTGAATGGATAGTAATTTATATGTATTTTATGCTATGTGCTCTGAATCTTAGGTTTGATATTTGATATTTGATATTGATATACTATATTTGTTTGTACTAAAAATACAGTACATGCATTCTTTATGCTTTATTGTTGGAATTTTTATGTGCAGGATGGTGTGTGTATATTATTAGATTAGAAGTGTGTATATATGTTAAATATTAGAAGTAATTATTTTATATATAGTATATAATAATACAATCTTCTGATAAAAAAAATATAATAATACAATCTATAATCTATAATTAAAAAATATTTTTTTAAAATTTTTCTTGATTTTTCCTGCGGATTTTCCTAGGGAACAATTCGCAGGAAAATTTCATGCGAATTTTCTTGCAAAATTTTCCTGCAAATTTTCCTACGAATTTTGTTGTTGCGAATTTACTTACAAAATCTCATGTGAAATCAGCTGCGAATTATTTTGCAGGAAAATTACCTGCGAATTTTTTCCCAAGAAAACTTGTAGGAAATTTCTTGCGAATTTAAAATTCGTAGGAAAAAATTACCCACGAAGATATTACCTATGGATAAAAATTCGTAGGAAAATATGTAGGAAACCTGTTTCCTGCGAATTTTTGAGCAAAATTCGCAGCAAAATCTGCAGGTAATAAGACAATTTCTAGTAGTGGCACTACGATGTTTGATCATTGTCATTAGAGTGCAAATTTATGCTCATTTCCATTTCCATATTGATTCGGAATCCGTTCAGTGCCATTTTTTTTTTATCGACATTAATTTCTATAAATTGTCTGTGTAAAGTTGTTTACACTATCAACCAATCAGAAATCATGGTATGAATAATATAGTTAAGATAAGAGTCATATTTTAACTTATGTGACAATTTTTTATTGGTTGACTATGTTTAAATTATTTACACTGACAGTGCATACCAATTAAATCTATGTGATATATACAATAAAATGAATGAGAATACTAATTAGCTAGTATCTAAGAACATTATTTAAAAAATAATAAAAAATCTTTTTAAGAAGTGATGTAATCGATATATTAGTAAGTGTTATTGTTAGGGTAATGGTTAGCAAAATCTTAAAATAAAAATAAAAGGGTGGGGATCCACTTACTCCAAGAGTAACTCTTGTTAGAGTTACTTCGCTAAATAAGTCATCGGGAACATTGAATTTCAACAATCCAACCGTTGAATATTGTCATATTATCCTATCAATCATGCACACGAAATTTCATAAAAATTAGATACTCATAGCTATGTAATCTTATAGTCGATATTTACTCTTATTTTTAGAAAATGTATCATACGTTCAATCAAAGTTATTTGATGAAATATCAAATATTTTTGAAATTTTATGAAACTTTGAGGAGTTGATCTATTCAATAAGAAGTTTTAATTCAATGATGGGATTGTTAAAATTCATTGTCCCCGATGAGTTATTAAGCGGGGTAACTCTAACAAGAGTTACTCTTGGAGTAAGTGAATCCCCACCCAAAATAAAAATATTAAGTTATTTTTTTAGTATTGTTCAATAACAAAAAAATGCATTTATTCAATCATAATATATATATATATATATATATATAATATATATATATATTGATAGAACAAACAGGAAAAAAAAGGTTTCCTTTCCGTCACACTCTCCTCCGATAATGGAAAGATACAATATAAGTCTTGATAATAAGTGTTCTAAGAATATTGATTAAAGAATCAATAAAAGAAAAGTTTGTATTGAGAATATGAATCCAACACTTTTCAATGTAATAAATACGTCATTTTCCCATATAAACTTACTCCCTCCGATCTCTATTGTAAGCAAAAATTAAATGGGACACACATATTAAGATAGTTAGTTAATCTCATTTAAAAGGGTCATTGGGAATAAAAATTAAGTTTGTTACCTAAATTACCCTTCCTCTTATTTACTCCCTCCGGTCCTTATTATAAGTGACAAATGACTACTTTTTTTTGGTCCAAAATATAAGAGACATGCATACATTTTGACAAATATTAAATGCTCAGTTCCAATTTTACCCTTATTTATAATAGGGTTTATACTTACGAGACAATGCAACTTTCAATACAAGTAGGTTTGTTCATTAATTATATAAGGGACAGTTTTGTAAATTTATATGAATATTAATTACAAATATTTTATTTCAATGCATTTTCTTGGTATGCGTGTTTTAGGGTTTTGCCTCTTATATATAGGATCAGAGGGAGTATTAAACTTGTGTTGTTGAGAATAAAAGGAATCATTGAAAAACAAAATTTGTATTAAATGAAGGGTATTTTGAGAATAACTTCATTAAATATGATGAAAGTAGTTGAAATTTTCTTATATTTTGGATCAAAAAATTTGAGATTTTTTGCTTATAATATGGATCGGAGTAATATTTCTTTTACTTTGTTAACCAATACTACTACTATCTAACAACATTCGTTAATATTGTCGATGAAATATCTGGGACCCATATTAATTGAATCCATTCAAGTCATTTCCATCCCCTCTAAAATTAAGTAGGACGCTTATAATACACCTAATACAGGGTACTAATGACCAGCTACCTAACTTGAAAACTTGGGTTAACAGCTTCAGTCCAAAACACCTAGAAGTTAGAGCAGGCAAGACGTTTGTGCCAAGTATGACCAGACAAAATGACACTCGTGAATAGGAGAACATCCTCGGGAATTGTAGGAAGTGCCCAGAAGAAAGTGGTCTCTGTCCTTTCATAACTAGCATAGTAGCGTTTCATTCTTTATTTCTAATAACAGTACTCCCTCCCAATTTAATTATAAATAAAATTAATTAATTTGATATTTATTAAAAAAATAATTAATTTAATTTAATTATTTTGATTTATATAAAAAAATTGAGTTATAGTTATTAAATTACTCTTTAATTATTTTTGGAGTGTGCAATGTTCTTGAAAAAGTAAAAGAAGAACTGGTTGGATTAGTTAATTTTCTTGATTTTTGTAATACTAACATTAAATAGAATTGAGTTGGTTGAATTTTGCTTATATTTGAGACAAAAAATATAAGTATTTTTTTGCTTATAATTGAGTCAAGAGGAAGTATAATACTAATATTACTGTACAGGTAAATTATAAGGATCAAATTCCCATATTCCATACATACTATTTCTTATATATATTGGCCATAATTGTTCAAAATTGATATGAGTTCAATAATTTGTATGTTTTTTTGTTTAATAATGTATATTGTTTGACAAATAGGTTAATAATTGATTATAATTATACGATAATTATTAGTTGATTAATTAAGAAATATACATGATTATCAATATACAAATATTAATTAATATGCACAGTTTTTTTTTTAAATCGATTAATATGGACATTTAGTATATTATAGTGATAATATTTCAATTGTTTTTCTATCCTGTGCAATTTTGTACAGGTTAAGGATCTTAAAAGAGTAAACTTGAATATGAACTTGTGTATTTTATACTTTCAAAATTGAAATATTTAGTTTTCTAATAAATAGTTGCTGTTTTTGGGTTTCTTAACCCGTGGAAAGTTACACATGATAAAAAAACCCATATTTCAAAATTGGGTTTTTCTATTCTGTGCAATTTTGCACAAATTAAAGAATTCAAAAGAGTAAATTTATATATGAATTTATATTTTTTATACTTTCAAAATTGAAATACTTAGTTTTCCAATAAATAGTTACAGTTTTTGGATTTCTTAACTTTGTGCAAAGTTGTACATGATCGACAAACCCTTCAAAATTAATTAAACTCTCTCTCTCTCTCTCTCTATATATATATATATATATATACCCACATAAATGAGGTGAAAATTAATGTTTTTTGAACACCTAAATCCGACGTCGTATTCGACACCTCCAGCTTTGAATGGTGCTTTTGAAACTGGGATGTTAGCAGCCACGGTAAAAATTCATATATACATACTATGTCTGACAACTATTTATTGTCCAAATATCAATGCTCTAAATGGAGACACACACATCATTAATTAACACTAGAACACAGCAAAAAAGAAAAAAAAAAGGCATTATGCCCGCAATATTTTTTTGGGCTATGTTAAGTTGTTCGTGATTTAAAGCTCACCAATAATCACTTAGAAGGTGTTAATCGTATTGTTTGAAATGTATATCTTGTTTGAGAATTTTTTAAAAGTGAATAAATAGTTTGTTTTTTTATTTGTATAAAGTTTTTTACATTGTCAACCAATCATAAATCAGTTTATTTGTGGCTTTTAAGGTAGTTATAATGAAATTCTAAATATTTTTAATGATGTAACAGTTTATGATTTATTGACAATGTAATTTTTTTTACTCTGACAATATCAATTAAATCCATACATAAAAGTATATTTATTATTAAATTTTAGAAAGTAAAAATTGCAAACCATTTTAAATTAAATTAAAAATAAATATACTATTAATATATTTAATTTTGAAACATGTTTATTTATTTTATTTATTTTTAGTTTGGAATCGACTCTAATTAGCCCTTTGAGCCGAGTGGGTCCACCAGAGTATCCCACAGCTTAGGCCCTTCGAGTCCGCTGTGAGACGAATATCTGGTTTGGCTAGCTGATTTAGCCTGATTTTACCTTGGTTCTCAGCCTCCCAATGAGAGTGACTCCACAAGGATTCGAACTCGTGTTCTCTAGATCTCCTCCTTATGGGCATGTTTATTTTATATTATTGATAACCATCACAATTAAATTGTGTTCATATGTCCTTTTTCTAATTAATTTCCTTAGGTTTATTCCTTTCTGTCACATGCAATAGCAGCTAGATGGAGTTAGTTTCCTGAGCCCTTGTTTCAATTGCATTGCAATGTCTTAATGAAGACTTCTCAATTCAAATCTCAACTCTCATAGAAGCACTTATTTCTAGCACAATTTCATACTTCACCACGTGTTTCCCTCATCCACTAAACATAAACATGAAATACTAACATATCACAGTGAATTAGACTAAACCAAAAAAAAGAAAGAAAGAAGAGGAAGAAGAAGAGATTGGAGCCCCTAGCTAGTGCAAGGACAAATACCAAAGACAGGGAAAATGGCATAAGAAAAGCCGAGTTGCTCCCCTTTTTGATGGTCATGAGTTGTCCCTCCAAATCTCTCAGTTGGGTGGCTTTGTTGTCCATTAGTTTGTGTTCCCACATCTTAAAAAGAAGATTTTCATGAAACCTAGTCAACCTAACTTAGTATCTCTGTCAGTCTCTCTATATATTGCGATCACAACCATCCAAAAGAAATCAAACAATGTGCAAGTTTGACTTTCACTTCCCCCTGCCACTCCCTTAGATTTTAATATATAACAACTTTTGAACTATTCACATGAACTTTAGCAGACAACCACTTCTTTTAAAAACAAAATTTGGCTTAACTCACATGTCTTGATGGAACTGGCTTTTTCTGATAAGTATGTTGATGAAGCATAAAAGCACAAGGCATTAAAAATTACACAAATATACATAAAGGTCGTTTTATGTATAATGCAATGTATAATAGTATACAATTTAGCAGCAAGTGCACACTTTACTGAAAAACACATTGTGTTGTGTCTAAGCAGATGAACTCGAGGAAAAATAATAATTATATTCATATAAAATATAAAATAATCTATATATAACCACTATTAGTGAAACTTACATGTTGTCTCTAAGACCAAAACGTTGAAAAGTGGCTGCTTTTACGCATGTCTTTATCTTTCTATTTTTTTATTAGCACAAAAAACCAGGCTAAATCAAACCGATCAAATCCGCATATAAAGTTCAATCTCACATTCTCTAAATTCAAAGAAGTGACAGAAGATGAATTATAAATATATGGGGCCGGGATAGAGATCATATGTTCTATTTTAATATACCATACTTTGTTCCGGTAATAATATCTTGCCATATATTCCACCATTTTAATCTTGTATAGAAATTTTTAACTTATGTAGAGATATAGTATATTATTTGTAGAGACAGGGTTGCGATACATCAGAATGAGACATGTGATCTATATCCATTTGCTTGACATGTGATGCCCAAAAAAGCAATACAAAGAGAAGAGGGAAAAGACAGAGATTTTGGCATTAGAATATTCAGTTATGGATTTATAAATGCACACGGACTCAGATCTTTGTGGTTCAGAATCAGAAGCTCAGAGCTAAAGTTTTCAGTTCAGAGGCACAGAATCATTGAGGGACCATAATCTGGAAGTGAAACATGGAAGAGGGCATGTCAGGCTTTTGTATTAGAGCTGGAAGTGTTCGTGGTAATGGTGGCAGTGCTACTGGCACCAAGTGTGGGCGTTGGAACCCCACTACTGAACAGGTTAAGCTTCTGACTGAACTCTTCAGTTCTGGACTCCGAACTCCAAGCACTGATCAGATTCAAAAGATCTCCACTCAGCTGAGTTTTTATGGTAAGATTGAGAGCAAGAATGTATTCTATTGGTTCCAAAACCATAAGGCTAGATAAAGACAGAAGCGTCGCAAGGTATCCTTTGATGATAAGGATGTTATTCGTAGAGAAAACTCCATGAATTCTTCTACACAAAGTAAGTACTCTATCATTATTGTGTGACACTTTAAATTATATTTTTGGAGTTCTATTATTTTGAACATCAGATCATTTTGGACATCATATGTGATACTGTATTATGTATTTATACCTGTCTCTTCTACTTTTTATCTTCTTTGTTTACACAAAAAATAAAAGAGACACGGTATGATGTACCTATTTTGAAGTTCAAGAATCATATCTCAGAATTTTGTTTATCATCTTTTGCAACCACCAAACATGCACGTTTGACCCTTTTTCCTTCAATTTGTTTCTTTTGGCAGATTTTGCTCAGCTGTATCAGGTTTCGGAGCCTGAGAGGGTGATTGAGACTCTTCAACTCTTCCCCTTGAACTCCTTTGGTGAATCAGAATCAGAGAAGCTTAGGGTGCATGCAAATGAATGTAGGGATAATATGATGTTTTCATATATGGGGGATCGAATGGATCACCCGCCACTAGATCTTCGCTTGAGTTTTCTGTAAAACATGAACCATCTTGGGAGTGGTGTGGTTGGAAATTAAGGGGGTGGAGAAAGATGTTGCTGTAATGATTTCATTGTTGTTACTTGTTAGGTTTAGCAGAAAAAAGAGATCATTTAGGGCTGTATGATGGAAAATTTAAAAAGAAAGAAAAAAAAAAGATTATGCATCTTGAAATTAATATTTACCTAGTGATAACTGATAAGTTTAGTTCCTTCTAAAATATTGGAAATGCTTAGACATTCTCCTCTGCATGCTCGTTCAACTTGGTATTTTTCTCTCTGAGTATACTCTGTTGGATTAGACATGGATATTATGAATGCTTGGGATTCTAATTCGCATCTTCTCATGAGAGATGTCACCTTGGAATGCATAATGGATAACATAAATACTTTTACCATACCATTACAAATGAGTCATGCCTCGGGTCTGCTCCCATCTTTGAATATGATGAACAATTTACTTACACTAAATTGTTTATATAAACTTAAGTGTATAATACTGTAGTATCTCCAAGTTGGGAATGTCATTCATCGTTATTCTCTAAAATTAATCCAAGAATTCTTTAAAAAGATGGACTCGGAAATTTTGTGAAGACCAGTGGTCTCACTCTTATTTGCATGGGGCAAACCAATTTAAAAATCACTTGACCATAATTTCTGTGACAAGAACATGGTAAAATCAAGGTAGAATCACTAATTATAGAGAAGAGTCAGAAGATTTTTATTGAACAGACAAAAAGAGAATAATATTTTATTTAAGAATCAAGTTAAAATAGTTATACCTGAAAAACTTGACTTACAAAATTGTTTGGGCAATGAAAATTGGTTTTAGAAACAAATTGAATTATCATTGCCTCTAAAGTTTATGTGTTAGTTTTATTTTCAAATAAACACTTAAGAAATAAAAGAAGAAGCAAACACATTTGTCAGTTACAAAAAAAAAAAAATCCATGGAAAAAATTTGTTCATTATAATTCTTCTGCAAATACATATCTATTCAATTCTTTTTAGCGTTGAAAATGATTTTATTAAATATTGACCTAACACTTTAAAATGGGTAGCTGGGAAAATAAATTTCAAATGTACTTGACAAACACATTAACTTGTGGGACAGCCTCAAATTTTAATTCCCAAATAAGAACAATTATCCCACATCTAAGTTGTCATATATAAATTGGAAAAAAATAAGTTCCCAAAAAGTTGCTTCCAAAAAGGTCCATAATAAAGTGAAATACTAGCAAAACATTCCCCCCCTCTTTCTTTCTTTTTTTTTTTTTTTTGCAAAAGCAAAACATTCTTTAACACATACTTTTCAACACACTTTCTATTATTAAGTGAATTTTATGTGGAACTCACAAAATCACATTGGCTCACTTTTTATTATGTGGGCCTCACATGAAATTCATCTAATAATAGAACATGTTGAAGGGAGTGCGTGTGATAACGAATGTATTGCTTGTATTACTATAATAAAATATTTATTTTTCTTGAAGAGTGGATAGAGTACAAATTCATTAAAAAAAAAAAGGTTAATTTAAAAGGCCCCGATGAAATAAAACTCAATGACTAGGTTATCGGACGGTCAAATTTGGGCCAATAGGCCCATAAGACCAATGTGCCGAGGCCCACATGAAGCAAACAAACATGGGTATCGTATCCAACACGACACGAAAGGCGAAAACCAAAAGAAAAGAAAAGCAGGGTAGTGAAGAGAAATTGAATTGGGAAGGAAAATCGAAGAAGAAAAAGGGTAAAATAAGAATTTGATACAGGAAGAGTGAGAAAGAGGGAAAGGATCGAAGCTGTTTCGTTTGGAGTTGCAGTTGGAGTTGGAGCTGAAGAGCGAAATCAATGGATGTGATAAAGACGCAGCAAATCTCATCTCGATCGATCGAGAAAGTAATAGTTCACCCACTGGTGTTGCTGAGCATAGTCGACAACTACAACAGAGTCGCTAAAGACACTCGAAAACGCGTCGTTGGCGTGTTGCTTGGTTCCACTTTCAAGGGCACCGTCGATGTTACCAACAGCTACGCTGGTCTGTCTTCCTCTTTATCTTTCTCGATCTATACAAGATTCATTAGTTACTGCCAATGCTATGTTGTTACGATTTTGTGCCCTAAAATAAGGCAAAGTAGGGTTTAATTATGTTCGTTCAAATTTAGTTGATCTATATCAAGAGCTGATTATTTTAAATTATGTTCAGTCAAATATAACATATTCTATTGATTCCTTAAGCACATACTTCTAAGAAACTTCTCTGAAGCATGGAATAGCATTGTGCAAATAGCTTAAAGTGTTAATGCACATACCCTGTTCGATACTGCTAGCTGTATTTTACAATAGCTAGATAAATTTTAGCATTTTATTATATTCACAATGACTTTTGCTAACTGTTAAACTATTAATTTTCTATTTTAATTTAAGGTTTGTGCTTTTGTGTTAATTTTATATATTGTATCATAATCATCCCGTGTATTGTAGTTTTAAACTTCGCCATATCCCTGTGTCGTGTCATATGGTATTGTGTTGTATTTGTGCTTCCTTGTCATGCTGACTTGTTTTAGGTTGTAGCTCACAAATAAGTTTTTAAACTTTTCAACTTTTATAGTGGAATTTTAATATGTGATACTTGAAAGACAGCTTTTATATGCTGTAACTTCTTGTTAATGAACGCATTTCTTATCCAGTATAAGAGATAAACTTCAAGTTTCCCTTCACATTTGTTACTGCATTAGTGTTTTCGCTATTTTGGACATCCAATTGAATGTACACGATCATTAGTTCTGAGCATGAGTTTTGTTCAAGTGATTCTATTTCCATGCTTGATTTTGAACTCTCAAGAGTCAAGAGCTAAAAGGATGAGTGAATTGTGTATCTCCCACTAATTGGTTCTCTAATCGACATCCAACAGTGCCCTTCGAAGAAGATGACAAGGATCCTAGCATCTGGTTTCTCGACCACAATTATCATGAAGCAATGTTTTCCATGTTTAAGAGAATAAACGGTATAAGTTGATAAGTATTTCCTTTTCTTGTATTTTCTTTCAATTGAATATCTGATTTAATCAAACATGGAATTTTTTTTATTTTTTTTTTTAACAGCAAAGGAGCATGTTGTGGGGTGGTATAGCACTGGTCCAAAACTGCGTGAAAATGATCTCGACATTCATGGGTTATTTAATGAGTATGTTCATTTAGCTGAAATCCTGAGTAGAGTGCTATTTCAATGTTGTGTTCTTCCTTTCTTTGAGTGTTCATTTTTCCCAAATTTTCATTTTAATTGCTTGGCAAAATCTTTCCCCCCTCTTGAGTCTGCGATCATGTGAATATAATTGTCATGAACTGATTGAAACTTTATTTAAGGCATATTCTATGTATTGCTTTATGCAAAGTGACCAAGCATAACATTGTTGCAGCTATGTTCCAAATCCTGTTTTGGTTATAATTGATGTTGAACCTAAGGAACTGGGAATTCCGACAAAAGCTTACTATGCAGTTGAAGAGGTTAAAGAGGTAGAACTTAAGTCCTTTATATCTCTGATAAAAATATTTTATTGATATAATTGTTATAAGAATTCTGCTTTAAAACTTAATCAGTACACTGTACACACAAGAACTGACTAATTGTTTATTCTGAATACAGAATGCCACTCAGAAAAGCCAAAAGGTCTTTGTGCATGTACCATCTGAGATTGCTGCTCATGAAGTTGAGGAAATAGGTAATGCCATGGAATGCAAACTGGTGCTATTTATCTTTGATTCATTTCAATAGTTTGTTCTTGTTAGGCCCCAGCCCAATTAGGAATAAAGAGAAATGTCATAGTTAGTTAGTTAAGCATTAGATGAGATGGTTAGTTAGTTAGGGATTTCAGCTATATAAATAGGGAGAGGGTATTCAGATATGTTAGTTTGTAAAACTGAGCAAAGGCTTAGTTGTGAAAGGGGAAACCCTTTGTGAAGGGGAAACCATTGGAGGAGAGTTTCTCTCCTATTTTTGTTCTTTTTTCTGTTCAATATTCAAATAAAGATTCATTCTTTTTCCTTTAATTTCCATTTCTGTTCTTGGGTTCCTAACTGTTCTCTTTTTAATACCGAAGCGTTTAATTGTATATTTTTTGATTCATTTTAATATTGTTTGTTATTAATTTTTAATGATGAAACTTTTTAATTTTATCCAAATAGTCGTCTAAACAATTCAAATGCCCTTGCAGGAGTGGAGCACTTGCTTAGAGATGTGAAGGATACAACCATTAGTACCCTTGCCACGGAGGTTTTTTTATTCTTCTATTTAATTATTAATTCTTTTCTTTGTTTTCTTTTTTCTTAATGCTTTTTTTAATATGTTTTTCCTCGTCAAACTTTTGAGTATTTAGATGGTTCTTTTTGACAAAGAATGAATGCTAACATTTAAGTTTGTTAAATAGGTGAGTGCAAAACTCACAGCCTTGAAGGGCTTGGATGCAAGACTTAAAGAGATTAGGAGTTATCTTGACCTTGTTATTGATGGAAAGCTTCCTCTAAACCATGAGATCTTGTATCATCTGCAGGTTAGTAAATATAGATCCTTTCCTTTTGTTATTAATTGGTGGGTTTAGATTGAAGTATTTTCTGATGATTCCATCGCTTAGTTTGATATAGAACCATATTTTAACAACACATAGCCAATCAACCTTATGACATTACTTGAAAAAGTAATTGTTTGGAGTCATCTGTTTTTAAATTGCTTTAGTTACTGTTTTTTTTTTGGGACTTGCTCCATTATTGTTTTTCACCATCTCATATCTCGTTGC
Organism: Echinosophora koreensis; assembly: GCA_035048595.1. NCBI lineage: Eukaryota > Viridiplantae > Streptophyta > Magnoliopsida > Fabales > Fabaceae > Echinosophora > Echinosophora koreensis. The sequence goes on from JAPCYP010000004.1 coordinate 9,207,467, forward strand.
AATTTTGTAGGATGTGTTCAACCTGCTACCAAATCTTAATGTCGCTGATCTGATCAAGGCTTTTGCAGGTTAAGATTCTTTATTATTGCCAAGTGTGAATATCAAATTTTTCTATAATGTCCTTCCTAGATTGTTGATCCCTGTTCTACATGTGTAGTGAAAACCAATGATATGATGCTGGTAATATACCTGTCGTCTCTCATTAGAAGTGTAATTGCACTCCACAACTTGATCAACAACAAGGTGAGATACATTTTCCTCAATCTTGCTGCAATTATGTTTGCTGATTCTGGCTTTATATTTAGGGTTTGTTATTATACTATGAAAATAGCAACTTTGGCAAGGTTAGAGAAAAAATATTGTCCTCCTTTATTGTTTCACAAAGCTTTGTTTCTTGAGCTTCAAGTAATGTCGGACTATGGTTTCTAATTTGTAATATACTTTTACTTTGATTCAAGTTTAGTTTGCTAGGTTATACATACTCATCCTCTGCTTACTGTATCAGTTACTGGCTTACAGTGATCCATGTCTTTTAATATTGAAAAATGTAATTTCAGATGCTCAACAAAGAACATGAAAGGGCAGAAGACTCAAAACCAGTGGCCGTGCCTAGTGCAAGTGCAAGTTAAGGTTTAAAGGGTTGTGAACTTGTGATGCTTGGAGCTCTAAGGGTACTTGTTATTGAATTCTCGTACCAAGACTATGACACCTACATCCTTTTGTCGACCTTCTTGAGCAATTCTGCTAGGGTTAACGAAATACATGTAACATGGGATAACGATTCTTTTAGACTTTCCTCATGCTTCATTCATGTATTTTTAAATTTTAAACTCGTCAACTCTCGGCTCAGTTTATTTGTTCAGTAGCTTCGTTAACAACTTCAAGAGTAATGCTTACTATGATAAATCAGAATTCGCGATTAGGGACCTTTGGTCCGCTATTTTTGCTGATTCTCGTATGCGCACCCAGGAGCTGTTTAGGTTTAAGGATGTGTTGTAAATAGCTAGTCAGGAGACGTCAATTCCAATGTTCCTATTTTGAGTTCCTGGTATGTCTAGGTTTCTTCTCAGCGTAAGGCCCTTCCATTTCTTGTTATGTGAAAGATAATCCTTTGTAAAAAGAATTCATCTGCCGTATAAGACTAGGAGACAAACAAGAAGTTAAGTAGAAACGAAATATGCAATGCAGAAGAAAAGGGGGTCCAGGTCGTAAAACCAAAGAATATGGGTGATCCTTTGATACATTGTCCTTGCGATCCACTATAGTTGATCATTTGGGCTCAAAGCGATATGCGTTAACTGAATTCCTATAGATCCTGTTTACCCTCGTTTTTATTTTCCTTTTTTCTTTTCATTTTTCATTTTTTAAAGGCAAATTTTAAGTAAACGGATAGAGGGGGAAATGAAAAATAGAATAGAGAAGGAAAAAGCATGCCTCCATTTGCCCCAGGAGGGAGAGCCTACAGTCAAGGGTACTAAGGTTGCCGCTAGTAAGTTAATCGATCAATGCACAACTTTAGGGTGATTCTAGACTTCAAAGGTCGTGGTCTCTAGATTGTCCTAGTCTGTATAGGCAAGGACTTGGCCCATGATTTTTTTTTTTATTGATCCTTCTCTAGAGGGTATTATAGAAACTTAATTGGACCCTTGGTTGTTTCTTGCCACTATCTCCTTCGATTTACAACAACCCAAATAGAAAAATGGATTAATTCTTGATACTTTCCTACTCCGCATATTGTATAACCCAGGTAAACTAAAAAGTCACATAATTAATCTTACATAAATATGATGGCTTATAAATTAAAGTATTTGTCAAAAATAAAATAATAATTAAAGTAAGCTAATAGGTCTTGAAGAGAAAAAACCACAAGCAACAAAATAAATTAGCCAATACATATAACAAAGATTTCTATACTTTTTCCGTTATTTTCAAATTTCTCAATATAGAGATTCATATTATTCAAAAAAAAAAATTTAAGAGATTCATAAGATTTTTATCGCAATAGTTTATTAAATGGTTTGTAGATTTATTATCTTTATTTTCTACGCGACCATAACATGCTTACACCTAAACGTCAGTGGCACTACAGAAATGTATGGAGAAAGTAATTAGAACAATTTTCAACCCGATTACATTTTAGGTTGGGGCAAGACCGTGGTTTGTAGGTTGAACACCCCTAGCAAAAAAATTGAATTTTCTCCCCTATACCATTCTTTCTGAACAAGTGAATAATATATTTGTTTCTCTTGTTTTCTCCCTCCATATTCATTTCACCCACATTCACCAACTCTAATAATTGTATGTAAAGGGCCACCTAGAACAAATGATTTCCTCTCGATAGAATATTGATCACATTTAAAAAATGATCACAACTGGTTTCGTATTACAGTAAATTATCCAAAGTTATAATGACAAGCCTAAATCCTTTGTTTTATTCTTGTCTTTCAATGAAATTATTGTCAACTACATATGTAACATTTACGTAACATCTCTTGCAGTATTTGCACATGAGATCAATTGCAGTTGACCGAGGCTTCTGTACTTCTTTGCTAATTCGAGTTTGCAGACACGTTTTAGATAATTCAAGCTAAGGTCATATGTTGCTAACGCCAATCAAGTTAATTATTATTAGTTGTATTTTGTTTGCCGTGCACCATTTCTATTCCACAAACCCATGCGCGCGGTTCATTGTATTTTGTTAATAGGAAGACGCCTCCAAAATCATAATCGTCTCTGCAGAGGCAGAGAACCTCATGGGGATGATAGTGACAGTAACTCTGCGTTGGCATGCAATGCAATATGGGCAAATTGCACCAACAATGGTCAATTGGACTTTGTATTTGAAATGGATACACTGTCAGGAAAGCATCTGCAGTATCGTTCATCCCTACTTTGATTCTCTCTCTCTCTCTCTCTAAAGCAAGACGGCACAAGTTGTTACGATCCAAAGTTGAACTCTCAACCTACCCATGGGGTGAGGGGTTTGAACCTCCTAACGCCACTAAAATTTTCCTTGGTAGGTAACCCTCCCCAAAGAGATCCCAAGAGATCCCATGGTGCCCAGAAGCTAGTTGAGTAGTTGTAAGTGGATGATACTGCTTACGGTTTGGGCCTGTACAAAAATCCTCGGTTGAACCTCTGCAAGCAACCCCAGTATGCCATTGACGTCATACCCAATAGTTTCTTAAGAGTGCCTTCCCTGTCATTTTATTAATAAAAAAAAAAAAACTTCTTTCAAGGTAATTGTGGGATTCCGTAGAGCTATGAGGGTATGTAGGTATTATATATTGAGATACCGTATAATCTAATATAAAATAAATGTATGTATGTAAATATGAGTCTGGTTGCCTAAAAATTATTAATTTTAGTTGTATAAATAATATATATATGCTCTCCGTTTATTAAAAGATATAATCATTGAGTCGTATAATATTATTTTAAATATCGTGCATACCAAATTTAAATAAATTAGATATTTATAGGTATATAATCTTTTAATCAATATTTACTCATATTTTGAATGAAGAATTATACTTTAAAATAAAGTTGTGTGGTAAAGTATCAAATAATTCTTAAATTTTATGAAATTTTGTAGACTTTATCTAGCTTAAGGAGAACTTTCAATTCAATGGTAATAATTTAATGTCTATACGAAGTTATTAAACAAAGCAAGTAGATCCCTTCCACACGCACGTACACAGGCAAGCACACACATAAACATCTTGCTATTATGAAAGGTGAGAGGACTAGGCCACTAACCATTGAATAGTCAAGTTTAAAAGAAAATGCATAGATGTGGCAAAATTGGCCAACATTAGGGCTTGGAGATGAAATTTTTAGCTCGAATAGTATCATGACTCATGAGACACTTTTGACCTGTTGAGCCCGTGGCTCGATCGAGTTTGAGCTGGCTAAATTGAACTAGCTGTCAATTAAACCCATTGCCCTTATAAGGTCATCCAGGGTCATCTAGCTGTGAATCACACTCTGCATCTGCATACTCCTCTTTTCTTTAAGGAAGACATTTCAGCAAGAGCTATATTATTGATAACACCCAGAATTTTGGAATTCACTTTAACGCTCAGCACCTCGTCTTCAATTTTTTCCCCTTCAAATACAACCTTTTAACAAATAACTACAGACCACATGATCAAGATTCAAAAGCTGCAATAGCATCTGCAACAATTCTTTTTTTCTTTTTTCTTTTTACAAAAAGTTTAAGTAAGTTGGATCCCGAGGCTCACCAAGTCTTTATGGGATACGAGCCATATCCTGACCAACTGGACCAACTTCCGTTGGCCCATCCGCAACAATTCTTATTACGGATGAAAAGATAGCATTAACAAAACTACTGCATGCCATTACGCAAATGCTACTGCATGCCATTACGCAAATGCTTACGTTTAACAAAACTATCAGCATGGGGTTTTTCAATGGAAACAGCAACAAACAATTATGTCTTCTACATGGGGGTATGGAATGGTGGTGCCTCACACATGAAATCAGCACCATTCATAGTGTACATACGTCCTACTGCCATTACGTAATTAGGGCTCTGTTGGGATTGACTAAAGGGTACTATGATATACGATGTAACCGAGAGCACAATAAAACTATCCAATCAATTAGAGCACAGTTACGTAAAGCATGAACTCAGGATCATTCTCAATCTCCGCCATTGTTTCTGGCGCTAAAACCACCTCCAAATCCACGGCGCCACCGCCTTCCCTCCCGGGAAACGCCGACATCTTCCCATCAAACTTGTTCCCTCCGCCGCTCCGCACCGCCACGGGCCTTCCCCACCCGAAATCATTGTCGTACATCGGAAATCTCGGCGAACTCCCCATTTGCAACAGTGCACCATCATGGTTCCCCAATGGGAAACACTTCGGCTCACGCTCCCAATCCTGTAGTTGCCGCCTCACCGTAGCACTATCCTGCGCCTTCACGTTCTTGTTCAGCTGCTCCGCGCACCACCGCAGATCCCTCGATACCACGTCACCCGCGGCGGCGCTCGTCACGATGCTCTGAATTGCATTCCCGAAGTAATAGTCATTCAACTTCGGCTCTATCCTATGGCGAATGTTCACCGCCATTCTGAACGTCGTCATTTTCGTTTCCGGTAACTTCCTCGCACGTGTCACGGCACGCCACACCAACGCACATAATGACTGAAACGACGATATCTCAACCGTTTCATTTCTCGTAACCGTTTTCCTGTAACGATCGTTCCTCTCTTTCCCTATCAACTCAACGCCGTCGCGATTCTCCGGCAATGTCTGGTTGTTCACTCTGGTTTTCAGTTTTTGAATTGCGACGTAGCTGAAGCTAAAGATCCTCTCACGCAACGGTTCGTCGGCGTTGAATGTCACCTTGAGTTCACCTTCCGGCAACTGGAGAACGGCGTTTGAAACCAGGATGGATTCCCGGCGAAAATCCGGAACCCTGGAAGCATTCGTAGCTCCTCTGGTAACTTCGGCGAAGGTGTTGAAGAAATTCCAGAATGAGGTGCCATCGACGGCGGCATGACTGGCGGCGCAGCCTATAAAAACGCCGTCGGCGAGTTCAGTTACCTGAACGGCCAAGATGGGAGAAAAATGTGCAGCGTAGTTGATTTTCCTGTGGTAGGGAAAGAGCTCCTTGAAGGAATGAGGGACATCGCGTGGGGACAAGAGATCGGAGATGTGAATTTCGGCGGCGGTGGCGTGGATGAAGTCGACGCCGGCGTCGTTGCAGGTAATGTAGATGTAACCGTCAGAATCGGTTATGAAACGGCCCGCGAGAGGGGGGAAAATGGATAGGGCGCGTGAGAGTGAGCGAGTGAGGAGAGGGATGAGAGTGTGAGAGGGAAGAGAAGGAGCGGTGAAGAGGCATCCCTTTTGGATGTAGTGGCAGCAAATCATGTTGAGGTCAGATATTGAAAGCTTGAGGTCTCCGAGGGTGGATTTTTGGTGAGGCAAAACGGTGTGTTTTGAGAGAATGGTGAGTGCAGAAGAAGCAGAAGGAGAAGACATATTTGTATGGGTGAGAAGAGAAGTTCTGTATCGCTTTGGTTGTGATGGTTATTCGGAAGTGTAGAGACGTTTGGGGGGTTGTCCTGTTTATATAAGGCAGGAAATGGGGAGTTGGGTTCATTCATGCACTTCAAAGTTTGCTGCTGAGGTGGTGATGAATCTGGCGGCCTCATACATTTTGCAACTTGTTATTATAATTCCATTCTTATATATTTGTTATTAGGTGAAATTATATTTGTTATTGTTAATTAACAGCTGTGACAATTGAATTATTACCTCGTTAGTGATAAGGTTACAACTTTACAAGTCGATATTCAAATTCAATGCATAAGAATATCCCTCACTAGTTAAGATATCTTCTTTCTTTCTTTTCTTTTCTTTTTTTTTCTTTTTTTTAAGATAACGAGTTTATGAAATTATTTTTGAAGTGATAAAGTGAATTTAGCTGTTGTAAGGTGAACTTGTGAAAGTGAGGAAATAAAAGTATTAGCCCTGAATTATTTAATAGGTTGAGATTTTTATGTAATTTATGATCTACTGACTACTATTGATTTGATAAACTTTATATAAATATTTTTTGAGTTTAATTTGTATGCACTGTCAGTATAAAGATTTTTACACTGACAACCAATCAGAAATCATGGAATTTATAACTTTTATGCTTTGTTTGGTAGGGTAGAAAATGAAAAGAGAGAAAACAAGAAGAGAGAAAATGAGGAGAAAATACATTTTCTCTTGTTTGGTGGAGGAGAGAAATAAGAAAGAGAGAATAAAATTGGTGGGACCCACCTCAAATTTTTCTCTCTCCCCAAGGCTTTGTTTGGTTATGAGAAGAAAAGGAGAAGAGAGAAAGAGGTGAGAAAGAGTATGAGAAGAGAGAAAATGGTGAGAAATAGAGTAGATATAAGTGTTGTTTGGTGTAAAAGAAATAGGAGAGAAAGAAGTGTTTTCTCTCTCTCCCCTTTGTTTGGTTGGATAGAAAATAATAAGAGAGAAAAATAATTTTTTTTTTAAAATAGACAAAAATATCCTTAACTAAAAAATTAATATAAAAATATTTAAATTCAATTGATTTAAGTTATTTTACCTAATCAAATATTTTAAATTAATTTAACTGATTTAAGTTATTTTAAATAAAATTTATTAGTTTAATATAATTATTTTATTTATTTCAATTTAATTTAATTAATTAAATGATTAATTTAATTCAATTTATTTAAATTTATTAAATAATTGAATGAGAACCCAAAAAATAAAGGTACAAGAGTCATTTTACATGAAACACTCCCTCCTACTTCCATTTTCTTCTCACTTGGGGGGAGAAAAAAATTTGAGATGGGTCCCACTAATTTTCTTCTCTCCTCCCTATTTCTCTCCTCCAACAAATTTCTCTCTTCTTGTTTTCTCTCTTGCTATTTTCTACTCTAACAAACAAAGCCCAAGTGAGGAGAAAATGGAAGAGGGAGAGAGTGTTTCATCTAAAATGACTTTTGTACCCTTCTTTTTAGGTTCTTATTCAATTATTTAATAAATTTAAATAAATTGAATTAAACTAATCATTTATTTAATTAAATAAAATTGAAATAGATAAACTAATTATATTAAAGTAATAAATTTTATTTGTTAAAATAACTTGAATCATATGTATTATTTGATTATTTAAATTAACTTAATTAATGAAATTAAAATATTTGTATGATGATTTTTTTAGTTAAGGGTATTTATGTCTTTTTAAAAATAATTGTATTTCTCTCTTCTCATTTTCTATCCAACCAAACAAATGGGAGAGAGAGAACACAATTTTTTCTCCTTTATTTCTTTCATATTTCTCTTACACCAAACAACATATAAAATCTATTCTATTTCTCACATTTTTCTCTCTTCTCATACTCTTTATCACCTCTTTCTCTCTTCTCCTTTTCTTGTCACAACCAAACAAAGCATTAAGGTAGTTAGGATAAGAATCAAGCATTTATAATGGTATGTCAAATTCTGATTGGTTGACAGTGTAAAAGAATTTTACACTATCAGTGTATACCAATTAAATCCATTTTTTTTTATACAAAAAGTGTGTAAATATTTTAATCCATTAAATTAAGTAAGTATATATATACCCAATTATATACACGTACTTTAAAAACAAAATTAATTTAAAGCATTTTCATTATAATTATACAAGAATTCCAAATCTATTAAGTAGCTTTAATTGTATTTAATTAAATTACTTCAAAGTTTTATATTCAATATCTTTTTAAAAAGATTTATACTATCAATATCTTATATTAAATAAGCAGTCAAAAAATGTAATCATAAACCTTATTAATAATATTTTAATTGGTATACACTTTGAGTGTAAAGGTTTTTTACACTGTCAATCAATAATAATGATTGAAATTATGAGTTTGTTGATACGAGACAAGATATAGGGGCTCCTAGTGCCAAGCCCAAAAGAAAGAGTCAGAAGGCTCAAGCCTCAATATCTCGCGTTCAGATCCTCTCAATTCATGGGGTAACTGGACATGTCCAGTTGATTGTTTCTCCAGCTGCCATGTGTCCATAAAATAATACAACAGCCCACATTTATTCATGTAAATTCTTGTAAATAAATCTCAGTTTCTTCTTCTTCTTCTTCGAAACGCCCAGGTGACCTGCCGTGCTCCGCCCAGTCCCTCCGCCGCCCCATGCCGTGCCGTCTCCGTCGCCACCATGTCATGTGTCATCTTCGTCGCCGCCCCGACCCATGCCGTCTCCGTCGCCGTACCTCCCAATCCCGACCTGTGCGATAGCCGAGCCGCGCGGCGCCGCCCCGCCCCTGTTTCCTCCTTACAGACTGGCTCCGCCATGTTCATTTTGCTTCTTTTCTCATGATCAAGGTGCAAGATCTGCCATCAGTCATTGTATCAAGTATTTTGTCAAATTGTTCATACCCTTTTGTCACATTACAAGCATCAAAAATATAACTTGTGATAAACAATTTTGTTTTTGTATCAAGTAGTATGAAAAAAATGCTAAGACGCTCTTGCATTTGTGTCAAGCAGCAAAAACATTTTCTCTGCTACCCATTCCATATGCCATATGGAATTAGTTATAGAAAGAATCATGTTTTGGTATTTTTTTTCTCCCTTGCTCATAATCGTGGCCAAATTTCCAGTAGTAACTTGTGATAAACAATTTGTTCATTAAGAAATGAAACTCATGATAAATGTCCAGTAACAACAAACTCAATGAAGAGCTACAACAAGTCTAATGTGAAGTTACCGCGAATAAATTTATTGAATTAATCACCAATCCATTGGATTGAAACTAGCTGAACGGTGGGTTGACTAGTGTCATGAAATGGGCTCACTTTCTTCGCGCGGCGATGACATAAGGGCGGGCCGGGCTGCGCAAAGGTGTCACAGGGTCTGGGCGGCGTGTCACAGTGGCGGCACAAGGGCGGGGCGGCGGCCGCGTCACAGGTGTATTCTTTGTTCGCATTAGAAAGAAGAAGATATAGTTCTTACGGCGGGGCGATGACACAGCGCCGCCGGTGAGCAAACAGAAGCAGTCGTTGTTTAGTATAGCGGCAATTGTGCAGAAGAAGAATAGTAGCCATTAAGGCATTAACGTTCTCATTTTTATTATTTTTAAATTGATTTATTTACATGAATAAATGTGGGTCGTTGATTTATTTTTATCGACACATGGCATCTGGAGAAACAATCAACTGGACATGTCCAGTTACCCCATAAATTGAGAGGATCTGAACTCCAATATCTCAACAATAGGAATATTCTAGAATAATATAGTTTATTATATTTTGCAATTTTACAATTTATTATTAATAGTTTGTTATGTCATGTGTCCTTAGATCCTTAATAGTAGGGTATATTGTATTGAGTTAGTTATTTGTAATTTGGTTATAAAAATACAAAGTGATGAATGAAAATGCAAGAAGAAAATTAACCAAAATCTATCTCTCCCTCAAGGCTTTCCTATTCAATAGGAATTCAATCTCTTTATTTTTTCATTTCTTATCATTGGTGCTTTCATCGAGGTGCTGATACTTTTGTTTGGTTTGTGGTGTATTGTAAGTGCTGTTTATGCAGGGGAATCATTTTGGCCATTAGCATCATATATAAGTGCCTGTGGTGATTGCTCTATTTAAATGGTTGTCCCTTGTTTCAGTAGCTGCGTGCTCATTTTGGGCAGTATGGGAATTTTTTTTATACGGGGGTTATTTTGGTAGATTAATTTGAGTTATATAGGGGATGCACTAATAGCTATTGTTCAACCTTATGGTAGTTTATTCATTTGGTTTAGGTTGACTTAATATCTTTAGTTGTCCCTTTGTTACAAGTAGTGTATACGGGTTCGAGTATCTCTAGTACTCGCTTCAATACAATTTGGCTTATAAAAAAAATGTCACATTGAAAACCTATGATTCTTATCTAAATCATCTTAAAAATCATTTATATAATGATTTATGATTGGTTAACAATGTAAAAAACTTTACGCTGACAGTCTATATCAATTAAACTCTATTAATAATACTTTTAATATCGAGTTAAGATATTATTCATAGCCCAAAAAATAATATTTTTCTTAAATAACTATACACTATGAATATGTTTTCATCATACTTACTACCATGGAAGGATTTGAATTCTTTGCTAACCTTGCTCGAGGAATTGCATGCAATAGTATCTCTTCTTTTTTTTGATAAGCTAAACTATAATTAAGGAGTACAAGGGGTACTCGAACTCATAAACATAATATGTTACAATCTAGAGCTATTAAAGATTTATGGAGGACTTCCATTCCCTCCAAGGTGGCTGTTTTCATTTGGAGGCTTTTGCTAGATAGGTTGCCAACCAGGGATGCTCTCCTTAAAATAGGTATTATTGTGGACAATCATAACACTTGTTGTGTTTTTTGTTTTGCTGTTGTTGAATCTGTCAGTCATGCTTTCTTCTCCTGCCCCTTTGCTTATAATGTGTGGAGCTCTGTTTTTGCTTGGATTGGTTTGTCTGGGGTTTGGCACCATGATGTAATTGAAAACTTTGTGCAACAATGTTTTCTATTTAGAGGCAGGCGGGGTAAGAAGGTAAAGTATATTATTTGGTGTGTGGTGGTATGGTGTCTATGGCTATTAGGAAACAGAATCATTTTCGGTGATGGTGTAGCTGAGCATTCTGCTGTTATATCTAATATAAAATTGGTTTCTTGGGGCTGGTTTTTGACCAAGGAAGGTAGAAATTCAAAGTGGAATTTTTCAGATTGGTGTATGAATCCGTTGGGTTGTTTTGAATCCTAGTTGTAGACACTCTGTATTGTAATGGGTTAGAGTACCCTTTGTACTCCCTATTCAATAAAATTTTTGCTTATAAAAAAAAACATTATTGACCGAAAAAGTATCAATCAGTATGAATATTACATTTATCACAACCATTAAGAATCCCAAAACCAAAAATACATGAAATTTGCCCAATGACCAGTAACAGTACCCATACCAAAGCCTATAAAGTACATTTTCCTAAAAGACCATAATGTATCTTTACATCTCTTAATTTATGATCTCTTATTTCCTTCCCTTGTTGTATTTTAGGCATTCATTTAAGCTATATATTTGTCAACATTATAGCGAATGTGTTTATAGTCATGTTTAGTAAATATGTTTCTTAGTAGTTTATAACGTTTTTTTTTTTAATAAGCAAAAAGTGTATAGATGAGAGTACTAGGGGTACTCAAACCCATATACAATAGTATCATTTACATTAGAGAAGACAGGTAAGTGTTCAACCTAAAGATTACAAGCTCACAAAGCATAAAAGAGCTAACTCCAAGCAGGTTGAATAGCTATCTAAAACCCCCTACCTAACAAAAACCAACACAGTTATAATCTGTTAAAAGACAAACCACCCACCCGAATGAGTAAGGCAATCCCAGCCAATTCACACGCCCCTATAAGGAATAGTATCATTTACATTGGAGAAGACAGGTAAGTGTTCAACCTAAAGATTACAAGCTCACAAAGCATAAAAGAGCTAATTCCAAGCAGGTTGAATAGCTATCTAAAACCCCCAACCTAACAAAAACCAACACAGTTATAATCTGTTAAAAGACAAACCACCCACCCGAATGAGTAAGGCAATCCCAGCCAATTCACACGCCCCTATAAGGAACCAATACTGCGCTAAATAAACCAATAGCAATCAAGTGATTAAGTCATATATGCAGCCAAAGACACAAGCCAGCTCCAAAAATTGTCTAAGAACTGTGCAATAACCACGAAAAAAAGATCACAAGCAGACAAGATCATGTGATCACACTGCACCCCAGGCGCAACTCAGTGGCAGAAAATTATCAAGTAATACACCCACAAGGACACATACACCAATCTGTGAAGATATAGCTGCAAGATTCCTGTGCAGCAGAGAACCAAGCCCATGATCTGAGTTTTATCAATTCCAAAACAGCTCTCAGTTCAAAAGTCCCATTATTGAACATTATTTCATTCCTCACTTGTGACACCCTTCGACCCCGTATTTTATAAGGCATTTAAATATAAAAAAATTAAAAATAAAAACATGCATTTAACTGAATTAAATGAAACAGTTGTCCATGGGTAGAAAAGTCCCACATGAACTCGTTTACAACTCGGAAAATAGAAATAAGTTTAATCAAATAAAAACATAACCAAATAAATAACCCAACCCCGATGTCACAATTCAGAGCTGGCATAACCGTTCCGGAAATAAATCCACGGAATACAATCGAAAACAGACTAAACAATAAACAGGCCCTAACTATGAGTGGCGGCTCCTCAGAGTCACTCCTCTCCGGGCTGCTCGTCATCCTCTGCAAATACCAATCAGGCCAAACACAAACAATACAGGGAGTAAGATTCATGTAATCAAATAAACGGCAGGGGAATAGTACGCAAGATAATCATACACATAAGCATACATCAACATCCAACAGTATCATCACAACCAAGTATGCCATGCTATGCAATGCATCAACTACTCCGCTACTCCATCTATGCATGTGGATCCAAACTAACTCAGGATGAACGACTTTGGAGTTACATATCCGTATTGGCCATAAAAGCACCAACACCGGCAGTTCACCAAACCTTGGGTGAACCCTATGGATAGCCAACGCATCAAACCGTGGATGCCTCATCACGGGGGGCCTCGGTCACCAAACCTTGGGTGACCTACCGTGGATGGCCAGATCACCGTACTCTCGGGCGATCTCCCCTATGTTGAACCTCCCCCATCAACAACTCCAATGCTCTATGCAAATGGCACAACAACAAACAATCTCAACCACCTCCTTGCTTGGGCCATGAAGCTCCCAAGACTTCAACATCAACATTCAACGTAACCTTAGACCCAAACCGTAGGATCAAGGCTCCCTTGGCCAATAAGCACCAAGGTTCAACTCAACATGCTTGGGTTTATAAGCACCCAAGACATCAACTTATCAACGTGCGGTAACCCAACGGATACCGACTTAATATTTGATTATCTAATTATCTTATATAATTAATAACCAGGTTGTCTAATCTTTATCTTTGATTAATTATCTCAACTTATCAGCATAGGGGAATGGGGTTAAAAACCCCTTAAGTCCTCTAATTGTATCACTATCCAGGAGGGGTCAGCACGGTCGTGCTTAGACCCTAGCACGGTCGTGCTTGGACACGTGAGGGCATGCTGCCCTTTTAAGTGAAGCACGGTCATGCTTCACACTCAGCACGGTCGTACTATTTGACCTGCACGGCCGTGCTGAACAGCACGGCCACTTTCCAGAATTTAAATGGGAGCACGGTCGTGCTCCCTGTTCAGCACGGTCGTGCTCATCGCGCGACAGTGCTGTTCTGGGCGGGAACAGTAACCGAATTATTCTAACCAAATTAGTTAGGGATCAAACCCCTAAACTTAACACGTTTATTGAACCTAAATATTCGATTAAACAGTATTGTCAACATTATACTCATCATAATAGAAACAACAACAACAACCAACCATCCAACAACATTAAATCAATAAATACATAGCATCATATTTATAGGCAACCATCATGTACATAACATACATACAACAACACAATTAGCCAAATATAGCATGTTATTGACAGAAATAGTGTTTAATACGTAATCATACAACATACAATAACACCGGGATCATGGGGACCCCGTTACTTTACACTACCCACTGCCTAATGAATACAATCTCACTTCTCCCCATACCTGGATTGAAGGTAGCTCTAACACTAATCCTTATAGCGAACTAGTACCGTTCCCAAAGCGGCTCACTCCGATTATAAGCCTTGGTCAATTAAGAACACAACCGGTTAGTTTCCAATCTCATAAACACGAAAGGAAAGAAAAAGGAACGACACCATTACCTATTAACACTAAAGCGGATCAAGCTAATCTCCCAAACGGCTCTCAGAACTCTACTACGGCGATGAAAGGAGGAGAAAGAGAAAAAGAAAGTGTTCTGGCCGCAGCTGCACCAAAGGAAATAGGGTTTCACGTAAAACCCTCGGTCACTGTGCAAAACTATATACTCTGGACCTAAGCACGGTCGTGCTTACCCTTGAGCACGGTCATGCTCCACTTAGCGTCAGCAAGACGCGGTCCTCGCATTGAGCACGGGCGTGCTCACTATTGAGCACGGTCGTGCTCAACTTAAAATTAGAAACACGCTTCTGACTTTAAGCACGGGCTTGCTGGTTGATGAGCACGAGCGTGCTCATGTACCAGAAAGGGACTTTTAGGCTAAAATCCCACTTAGCCCTTAACCAACATTTTTAAAATAAATAAAACTAGCTTAATAAAACATTTTACGAAAAACGGGGTGTTACAATTCCACCCCCCTTATAAAAATTTCGTCCTCGAAATTTCTACGTACCTCAAACTAAAAGATGTGGATACGCCTCCATCATCTGACTCTCGAGATCCCAGGTAGCGCTTTCCTCAGTTGCCCCGCTCCAAACTACTTTAACCAAGGGAATCTCCTTGCCTCTTAGCTGCTTCACCCTCCTATCCTCTACTCGAAGGGGTAGCACCTCAAATGTCAAGTTCTATTTTAACTGTATTGTATCGGGAACTATCACGTGACTAGGGTCATGAATGTACTTCCTGAGTTGAGACACATGAAAAACATTGTGGAGGTTTGACAAGAACGGTGGCAAGGCTATTTGATAGGCGACTTCGTCGACTCTTTTAAGGATTTGGTAAGGACCAATGAACCTAGGAGTAAGTTTCCTTGCCTTCATCACTCTACCAACCCCAGTCGTCGGGGTAACTCTCAAGAATATATGATCGCCTTCCTGGAATTCGAGCGCCTTCCTCCTTTTATCATGGTAGCTCTTCTGCCTACTCTGTGCAACTCTCATCTTTTCCTGAACCAATCTAATCTTTTCTGTTGTTTCCTGGACTATCTCTGGCCCTAGCACCACACTATCACTATGTTCATTCCAACACAAGGGTGTCTTACATCTCCTCCCATACATAGCTTCATAAGGTGCCATCCCAATGCTGGAATGGAAGCTGTTGTTGTAGGTGAACTCTATCAGGGGCAAAAACTTGTCCCAACTTCCTGACTGTTCTAACACACAAGCCCTCAACAAGTCCTCTAAGGACTGGATGGTCCGCTCAGACTGCCCATCAGTCTGTGGGTGGTAAGCTGAACTAAGCCTAAGCTTTGTACCTAAAGCCTCTTGTAAACTATTCCAAAACCTAGAGGTAAACCTCGGGTCTCTATCTGAAACTATGTTAGAGGGTACACCATGAAGCCTAACTATCTCTTTGATGTACAGCTTAGCTAACTTCTCCAACGGATACTCCATATTCATCGGAATGAAATGGGCAGACTTAGTCAGTCTATCCACAACAACCCATATAGCCTCAAAACCAGCTGGAGTCCTAGGGAGTCCAGACACAAAATCCATGGAGATGCTATCCCATTTCCATTCTGGGATACTCAAAGGTTGCAACTTACCTGAAGGCCTTTGATGCTCAATCTTAGCTTTCTGACAAATTAAGCACGCATACACAAACTCGGCTACATCCTTTTTCATCCTAGGCCACCAAAACATCCTCTTAAGGTCCTGATACATCTTAGTGGCACCTGAGTGCACACTCAATCCACTCCTATGACCTTCTTCTAAGATCAACTTCCTAAGCTCAAGAACATTAGGTATGCATACTCTATCTTTGAACCTCAAGATACCATCACTGCCATCCTTAAAACTTAGGTCTCTACCCTGAGCGAGCAACTCTCGCTGGTCTAAGAGAAACTTCTCTAACTTCTGACTCTCTCTAATTTGATCCATCAGACTGTTGGAAACCTTCAAGGTTCCAAGCCTAATACTCATAGGGGAAAACTCACAAGCTAGACTAAGGTCTCTAAATTCCCCAATCAAATCCATCTCCCTAACCATCAAAGCGGAGACATGTAGGGTTTTCCTACTCAAGGCATCGGCCACCACATTGGCCTTTCCCGGGTGATAGGTCAGCTCGAAGTCATAATCCTTTAAAAACTCCATCCACCTACGCTGCCTCATATTCAACTCCTTTTGATCAAAGAGATACTTCAAACTCTTATGATCACTAAAGACCTCAAACCTCGCTCCATACAGGTAATGTCTCCAAATCTTTAAGGCAAATACCACAGCTCCTAGCTCTAGGTCATGGGTAGGGTAGTTCTTCTCATGGGTTTTCAACTGCCTAGAAGCATAAGCAACTACCTTACCATTCTGCATCAGCACACCGCCTAACCCTTGTTTAGAAGCATCGCAATAAACTACGAAGGGTTCACTAGGATCTGGCAAAACTAACACTAGTGCTGATGTCAACCTATTCTTAAGGGTTTGGAAACTCTCTTCACACTTAGAGTCCCACATAAACAACTGTCCCTTCTTGGTGAGACGGGTTAAGGGTAAAGCTATCTTAGATAAACCTTCTATAAACCGTCTATAATACCCGGCTAACCCCAAGAAACTCCTAATCTCGGTTACAGACTTTGGCGCTTCCCACTGGAGCACCGTCTCTACCTTAGCTGGGTCCACTGCTATGCCACCCTTAGAGATGACATGTCCTAAGAAGCTTACTTCCTCTAACCAGAACTCACACTTAGACAACTTAGCATACAACTGCTTTTCCTTAAGGGTCTGCAAGACAACCCTCAAGTGTTCCTCATGTTCCTCCTTACTCTTGGAGTACACTAAGATGTCATCTATGAACACTACCACAAACTTATCCAAGTAAGGGTGAAAGGTCTTATTCATGTAGTCCATGAAGACCGCAGGAGCATTGGTCACACCGAAGGGCATAACCAAGTACTCATAGTGACCATATCGCATCCTAAACACTGTCTTCGGGATGTCCTCAGACTTAACCCGAATCTGATGGTACCCTGACCTCAAATCTATCTTTGAAAAGACGCAAGCGCCCATCAACTGGTCCATAAGATCATCAATCCTAGGGAGGGGATACCGATTCTTTATGGTCACCTTGTTGAGTTGTCGAAAGTCGACACACAACCTCATACTACCATCCTTCTTCTTCACCAACAACACAGGTGCTCCCCACGGAGACACACTGGGCCTAATGAACTGCTTTTTTCATCAAGTCCTCCAACTGTTCCTTTAACTTAGCTAGCTCTAGAGGAGGCATCCTATAGGGTGCTATGGAGATTGGCCCGGTGCCAGGCACTAAGTCTATGGTAAACTCAACATCTCTCTCTGGGGGTAAGTTATAAACATCCCCCGGAAACACTTCAGGAAATTCTCGCACAACAGGCAAGTTGGCGACATCAGGAGGGCTGCTCTCTACTTCCAGGGAAGCTAACATCATGTATACTTGGGCTTCCTCTTTCATCGAAGCTTGGACTTGGTTGGCAGAGAGAAGGTTTGGATTCATAGACTCCTTTGGAGTTCCAAAAATCAAGGTTTTGTCAAAACAATTCAGGAGGACATGGTTGGAAGATAACCAGTCCATACCCAGAATAATATCCAGGTCTTTCAAAGGCAAACATACAAGATCAGCAATGAATGTCCTATCATTTATAACTATATGACAGTTCTTGCATGCATAAGAAGTAGAAACAGGTTTATTTGTAGGTGTAGAAACCAACAAATCATACTCAAGGGAAGCAACAGGCAATTCAAGACTCTTGACCCTATCATGCGATATAAATGAGTGTGTAGCACCCGAATCATACAATACAGTCAATTGAGTTCCATCGATAAAACATGTACCTTGAATCAAGTCATCAGACTCGGAGGCTTCAGCTCCACTAAGAGTAAAGACTCTTCCAGTGGTCTTCAATCGGTTGGCCTGGGACTTCTGATTCTTGTCGGTGCTGGGAGGCTCGGGCTTGGCTGCTTCACACTCTCTGCTGATGTGTCCTTGCTTTCCACACCTGAAGCAGATAACCTGTGTCTCCTTGCACTGAGACGAGTAGTGATCTGTAGCACCACACTTGCCGCATCTCATGGGCCTAGGGACGTTAGAGAACCCGCCCCTAAACCCATCCTGCTGAAACTGTGGCTTCTTGCCACTCTGCTTGAAATCTCTGCCGGTCGGAGCATACCTCTGTTTACCCTTGTCCCTCTGATCGGTCCTCTTGCCACTCTGGCTATTTGACCCTCTGGAACTGGTAACTCTGAACTGGCTGGCATCCTCATAGATCCTGCACTTGTTGACTAGAATAGGAAAGACTCTGATCTCCTGGTAGCTGATGGCCTGCTTGATCTCAGGTCGGAGTCCAGCCTCAAACTTCACACACTTCGAACGGTCATCCGTCTCATGCTGGTAGGGAGTGTAGTACCTAGCCAGCTCCTCAAACTTGGCCGCATAGTCACCGACTGACAGCGACCCTTGCCTCAAAGATAAGAATTCCATCTCTTTCTTATCTCTGATGTCCGCTGGAAAGTACTTCTCCAGGAATCTCTGCCTGAACACAGCCCATGTAACCGCTGTGCCCTCAGCCTGCATCCTCTGCCTGCAGTTATCCAACCAGTGCTCTGCCTCCTCAGTCAGCATGAAGGTAGCAAAGATGAGCTTCTGCTGATCGTTGCAATCCATGGCTCGGAAGATCTTCTCTGTCTCCCTCAACCACAACAAAGCTACTTCCGGATCGTACGCGCCCTTGAACGATGGAGGGTTGTTCCTTTGGAACTTATCCAGTCCCTGGAACTCAGCTGGCCCATCATTGTTAGGGTTGACCTGCCCGATAGCATTGGCCAGAAGTGCCAATGCGTCAGCAATCGCCTGATCGTTGCGTCCTCTACCGACCATTAGTTCCTGTACAAGCCCAACACAACTCTTAATACAGAAACTTAAGCGAGTAAAAGCTACAGGCAACTAATACAGAAACTTAAGCGAGTAAAAGCTACAGGCAACTAACTTAAAACATCATTATCTATACAAGTATAGACAATTCACACAACAGTCACATAACAGACTCACAACAGACTCATACCACGTCCGACCAAGGTCGAACTGCTCTGATACCACTAAATGTGACACCCTTCTACCCCGCATGTTATAAGGCATTTAAATATAAAACAATTAAAAATAAAAACATGCATTTAACTGAATTAAATGAAATAGTTGTCCATGGGTAGAAAAGTCCCACATGAACTCGTTTACAACGC
Source organism: Echinosophora koreensis (assembly GCA_035048595.1). Taxonomy (NCBI): domain Eukaryota; kingdom Viridiplantae; phylum Streptophyta; class Magnoliopsida; order Fabales; family Fabaceae; genus Echinosophora; species Echinosophora koreensis. The sequence goes on from JAPCYP010000004.1 coordinate 9,227,140, forward strand.
GGAAAATAGAAATAGGTTTAATCAAATTAAAACATAAGCAAATAAATAACCCAACCCCGATGTCACAATTCAGAGCTGGTATAACCGTTCCGGAAATAAATCCACGGAATACAATCGAAAACAGACTAAACAATAAACAGGCCCTAACTATGAGTGGCGGCTCCTCAGAGTCACTCCTCTCCGGGCTGCTCGTCATCCTCTGCAAATGCCAATCAGGCCAAACACAAACAATACAGGGAGTAAGATCCATGTAATCAAATAAACGGCAGGGGAATGGTACGCAAGATAATCATAACATAAGCATACATCAACATCCAACAGTATCATCACAACCAAGTATGCCATGCTATGCAATGCATCAACTACTCCGCTACTCCATCTCTGCATGTGGATCCAAACTAACTCAGGATGAACGACTTTGGAGTTACATATCCGTATTGGCCATAAAAGCACCAACACCGGCAGTTCACCAAACCTTGGGTGAACCCCATGGATAGCCAACGCATCAAACCGTGGATGCCTCATCACGAGGGGCCTCGGTCACCAAACCTTGTGTGACCTACCATGGATGGCCAGATCACCGTACTCTCGGGCGATCTCCCCTTTGTCGAACCTCCCCCATCAACAACTCCAATGCTCTATGCAAATGGTACAACAACAAACAATCTCAACCACTCCTTGCTTGGGCCATGAAGCTCCCAAGACTTCAACATCAACGTTCAAGGTAACCTTAGACCCAAACGGTAGGATCAAGGCACGGGGAATGGGGTTAAAAACCCCTTAAGTCCTCTAATTGTATCACTGTTCAGGAGGGGTCAGCACGGTCGTGCTTAGACCCTAGCATGGTCGTGCTTGGACACGTGAGGGCGTGCTGTCCTTTTAAGTGAAGCACGGTCGTGCTCAACAGCACGGTCGTACTATTTGACCTGCACGGCCGTTCTGAACAGCGCGGCCACTTTCCAGAATTTAAATGGGAGCACGGTCGTGCTCATCGCGCGACAGTGCTGTTCTGGGCAGGAACAGTAACCGAATTATTCTAACCAAATTAGTTAGGGATCAAACCCCTAAACTTAACACGTTTATTGAACCTAAATATTCGATTAAACAGTATTGTCAACATTATACTCATCATAACAGCATCAACAACAACAACCAACCATCCAACAACATTAAATCAATAAATACATAGCATCATATTTATAGGCAACCATCATGTGCATAACATACATACAACAACACAATTAGCCAAATATAGCATGTTATTGACAGAAATAGTGTTTAATACGTAATCATACAACATACAATAACACCGAGATCATGGGGACCCCGTTACCTTACACTACCCACTGCCTAATGAATACAATCCCACTTCTCCCCATACCTGGATTGAAGGTAGCTCTAACACTGATCCTTATAGCGAACTGGTACCGTTCCCAAAGCGGCTCACTCCGATTATAAGCCTTGGTCAATTAAGAACACAACCGGTTAGTTTCTAATCTCATAAACACGAAAGGAAACAAAAAGGAACGACACCATTACCTATTAACACTGAAGCGGATCAAGCTAATCTCCCAAACGGCTCTCAGAACTCCACTACGGCGATGAAAGGAGGAGAAAGAGAAAAAGAAAGTGTTCTGGCCGCAGCTGCACCAAAGGAAATAGGGTTTCACGTAAAACCCTCGGTCACTGTGCAAAACTATATACTCTGGACCTGAGCACGGTCGTGCTTACCCTTGAGCACGGTCATGCTCCACTTACCGTCCGCGAGACGCGGTCCTCGCATTGAGCACGGGCGTGCTCACTATTGAGCACGACCGTGCTCAACTTAAAATTAGAAACACGCTTCTGACTTTAAGAACGGGCTTGCTGGCTGATGAGCACGAGCGTGCTCATGTACCAGAAAGGGACTTTTAGGCTAAAATCCCACTTAGCCCTTAACCAACATTTTTAAAATAAATAAAACTAGCTTAATAAAACATTTTACGAAAAACGGGGTGTTACATCACTAACCAAATACTCCAAACCGTTGCATGCCAAAAAATGTGCCTAAACTTCTTCATCTTTTTTCCTTTCATGAGATCCTTCTGTAACATATAAAGACTAGTAATACCATGAGGCATGACAAAAGCAAAGCCAAGCCAAAGGAACACACAATCCCATACTCTTGCAGAAACTGAGCATCGCAGGAAGAGATGATCTATGGACTCCTCATCCACTCCACACAGCACACAAACAGAGAGGGCAGGATCTGTAATAATCTGCCTCAGACGCAGATTTGCACGTGTTGGAAGTCGATCAAGTAGCATTTTGCCAAGAGAAGGCGAGCACCTTGCTAGGCACACTAGAAGACCAGAATTTCTTAAAGACATTATCCGGAGTTGTAAGAGGCCCTAAGGAAAGAGAGTTTGACAATAGCAAATCATAAGCGGATTTAACCGTGTAGACCTTCGAGCTTCCTACACTCCACACCCATTCATCCTCCTTCTCTCTACTAAAAAACGCAGCCTCCATTGTATCATGAAACAGCTGCAAAACTTCCATCTCCCATGCAAAAAAAGTCCTCCTCCACCTCCACTCCCACTTCCAAATGTTACCATCCCAATACCCCATATTCCCAACCAAGGACTCCTTATCACTGGATAGGGAGAATAATCTAGGGAAAGCTTCTTTTAGCCTTTCACTTCCAAACCACTCGTCAAGCCAGAATGAAGTTTTTGCCCCATTCCCTATCTTCATTCTAGCCCCTTTAGAAAGCCAATTCAAAGGTACAGACCTATTGTTATCTAAAGCTCACAGATCCCTCCACCACAAAGAGGAGTTCTTAGAGTTCCAATCAAGTGAGATAGCTTGATGGATGTAGTTACCATACCTGGAGCTAATGATTTTTGACCAAGAGGCTTCATTTTCAGTCAACACACGCCACCTCCATTTCCAAGCAAGCTAATGTTAAAAAGATCCAGATTTTTTACACCAAGTCCACCTATTTTCTTTGGCAAGCAAACCTTATGCCAACTTACCCAGTTGACTCTTCTCTTATCCTCTCCGCCCCACCTCCCCCCCCATAAGAAGGATCTTTGAATTTCTAACCAGAGAAGACAGCACCTTCCTCGGTACTCTAAAGAATGAAAGGTAGTATAGCGGAATACTTGATAACACCGACCTCAAAAGCACTATCCATCCCCCCAACGAAAGATGTCTTCCCTTCCATCTAGCCAATCTTTTCCTCATTAAATCCACCATCGGTTTCCAAGTAAAAGCTTTCCTCAGGTTAGCCCTGATTGGGAGACCAAGATAAGTAAAAAGCAATGAACCCATTTTGCAGCATAAGAAAGAGGAAGTAGTCGATAAGAAGTCTTCGCTCACATTTAAACCAAAAATACAGCTTTTATGGAAATTAACCTTAAGGCCCGAGACCAATTCAAAGCCTCTAAGGACAGCCTTTAGAGCCCACAGGTTGTCTGAAGAAGCTTTCCCTACAAGCAAAGTGTCGTCTGCGTACTGTAAATGAGAGTAGATGCATGAATGATCAACATCAAAACCAGAGAAAAAACCTCCATCAACTGCTCTCCTCATTAGGCTACTAAATCCTTCGGCCACAACAAGGAAAAGGAAAGGAGCTAGAGGATCTCCCTGCCTCAGACCTTTTTGTAACTTTACTTCCTCTGTTTGGTCACTTACTTTTATATATATATATATATATATATATATATATATATATATATTAGTTTGAGCTTATAGTTTACCATCACTTCTTCTTTTTTATCATTTTTATACTTACTGTTTTAGTTAACTAATTCTCCCATTATCCACTCTTAAATAAAATAAAATATCACATTCTAATATCTCAGGATATATTTAAGAATTAATTTCACTAAAAATATATTTAGGATAAAAAATAATAAAGATTATAACTTTTAACGTAAAAAATAAATTTATATAAAAAAAATCATATCAACGTGTCATTTTATTTAATAAAATTAATTAAGAATTTAAAATAAATTAAGTATTAAAAGTGATCATTATTTTACAATATATGTATGTGTGTGTGTGTCTCTCTCTCTCTCTCTCTATATATATATATATATATATATATATATATATATATATAAACATATCCTTTATGGTAGTTCATATTTATCAGCTAGTTCAACCATTAATTCTACCATATATTTCAAATCCAATTAATTGGTTTATCCGTTGTGCGCTATTAGTTATCTCATCCGCTATTCGCTATAAGTTCATCCAGATCCACTAAAAGTTACCTTATCCGCTATCCACTAATTTTTACCAAAAAGAACCTAATTATATATCTTTTGTAGTCATTAGTTGCTCTACTTATTTTCTCTTTCTTTTAAAGGTTTTATATTTATGAGATTCTCTTTTCACTTGTTTTCAAATTTTCCTTCAAAATATATTTTTCTTTGTTTGTTTGTTTTTATTTGTTAGGTTTTCTCTTTGTACACGGAACAGCTTGTTACAGTTTCTTTATCATTTAATTTTAGACCTATCTTGGTACTTATGTACATCATGTTAATTATAACTCTACTTTGTTTTACTATTATAATTTACTATCTGATGGCACCATTGATAAAACTATATAGATGGATGAGATATTATGAATGTTGTTGCATGTTGATATATATATATATCCTTTGATTAATCGATTAATGATATCAGGGCAGGGGTTGGATTCATCGTTTTCATGAGGTTAAGCTTTGTCATGTTTGGTGATAGATCAATGTGTATTCTGGCGAAAGCAAGTGCACACCTATGAATTTGAGTCTCTAGTTTTAATTCCCTCTCTTCCTCCAGTTTTATCGTCTGTTCGGTTGATGGATAGGATGTGCATTATTTATTTTTGGTCTAAATTGATCCCTGTATCTTTCTTTCTTTGCACCAAAAAAAAATCTCAATCTGTACCAATTTTTTTTTTACATATTTTTAAGAGATTTTTAGTTCATATTGTCTATCCTAATTTTTCAAATCGAATCGTTAATTTTTTTTTTTTTCAAATTTGTAGTGTCATGCATTTTATTTAATAATCATTTCAATCTAATCGCTCTTTTTTCTTCCAAGTATTACTATTAAACATAGGAATTCAGACTGCAAGTTGTTTTTAATTTTAGCAAGCATTGACGACAATATTGTCTTATTCCTTGGTGCTTGTCTTTTGATTTTCTTCCCGTGAGTGTCTAAATTCTCTCTTTTCTTCATACGACAAATTTTTAGTCCATACGACAAATTTTTAGGCCAAAGGACAAACAAGGATATGCTACTTTGAGCTAATATACAAGGCAGCGAAAAGGATTTGGATATATCTGCATGTGTTCATTACAGTACATTAGAGGTTAAGTCAGCTTCTTATGTTTACCTAGATATTTAGAAGACTAATGATAATAATTGGTCTTACTTAATCTTCATGCATATATATATTCTTCACAGATTTTAAGATACATTCATCTGGACAATTTGAAAAACTAATGGGACAAAAATGCTATCTATTGGCTTGCATGAAAGTTTATACAAGTATTATTCTCCCTGACGTACTTATGAAGGAGAAAAATATTAATTTACTCACCCAATATATCCCCCGTTTTTCATCCTAAACAGTCTCAGCATCTATATATATGAAGCATTTACTAAATACTTTGCCCCCTCAAAGGTTTACCTCAAGTTGCACAACTGTTTAGGAAACTAAATGACAAAAGAAAAAAGAAATCATATTAACATCGTGTTAGCCCAAGTCAGGCCAAAAATATATTTAGACATTGAATTTTATTGATCCAACTTATACATTTTATTGAGTTATTCAAAACAATCTATCAAACTAAAACCATTTTGATACTTCTTTTTTATTTTATAAGCAAAATTTGTGAACATAAAAACAACTAGCAAATGACTACATTTGCAGAGTTGTGAACTTGTGATTGTTTACATTTGAACTTGTCTTCAATAAATGAACCAACCATGGTTTTTTTTTTTTTTTGTATGCAGCTTCCTGTGGCTGGTTAATGGACTAAGGTCCGGTTTATGTATACAGTTCGTAGGGTCAACAATATTGGTGTTTGTAATAGGGTTGGAGTACCCCTAGCGCTCCTACTAATTAATACATTCTTTCTTTGATTGATAAAGAAAAAAAAATGAACCAACCATGGTTTAGGATTGTGATTCAAGATGGATCAAATAATACTATAATAGGCAGGTTATGACCCCAAAAGTGAAATGTCCTGTTAGAGTGATGTTGAGAATGACTTCTCATTAGCACAATCTAGCCTCTTAGAATTTAGGTTTGGTCCTAATTCAACCCCAAAAACTAGCTTGTAGAGTGAGGGTTACCCTTACTTATAAGTACTCTTCAGGCCATCATTATCCAATGTGGGACTCCAACACATCCTCTCACGCACAGGACTGACATCTAGAGCGTAAAGTTTGCAGGACTGGATATCTGCGAGTGGCCCAACGGATAGCTTATAGGGTGAGGGTTGCCCTTACTTATAAGCACTCTTCAGGCCATATCACTATCCAATGTGGGACTCCAACACACCCTCCTCACGCTCAGGACTAGACATCTGGAGCGTGAAGTTTGCAGGACTGGACATCTGCGGGTGGCCCAATAGATCTATGATAGGCTCTGATACCATCTTAGAATTTAGGTTTGGGCCTAACTCAACCCCAAAAGCTAGCTTGTAGGGTGAGGGTTGCCCTTACTTATAAGCACTTTTTAGGCCATATCACTATCCAATGTGGGACTCCAACACAACCCAAGAGATTAAACTTCTCTGATAATATCTAATTCGCCAAAAAGAATTAATCAAACTTGGGCTGGATATTTTGATACTAACCCTGATTCGATTTTAAGAAACAGCCAGAACCTGTCCCATGTTGGTCAGGTTAGTCCGTTTCTAGATTAGGTTCCGAGTACTGGTAAACCTTGTGGTTTAAATATTATAATTGTGCTTATCAATATATGTTTGACTTATTTCAAACAAACAAGTTATAATTGAACCCCTATAATTTTTACAGTAACAACAAAAACCTTTTCCACTATGCCTATAAAATTAATAAGAATTTTCTAAAACTATAAGAATTCAATTGCAACAACTTTTATAACATAAAAACCTACTTCGTGAAGTGTAATTCATTCAATTTTGGGGACATAATTAGTTGTAACCTTTTACACCTGATCAATTTTTTTATTTTTATTTTTGATACAATACACCTGATCATTTTTTGTTCCTCATGGGTGTACCTTTTGAAATAAACTTCATCGTACGCAGCCAACCTCAACTAAGTTATCGAAATTCAATTGATCTGTAAGAACTCGAAGCTAGTATTACATTATATATGAAAGTATTCATCAAATAATTAAAACCATAAATATATTTTTTCATGGCTCAAAAATCTTAAATATTTATAACCATCCGTTTATATATGCAATGATGTAAATTTTTTTTTTTTTTTGCTTCATTAAGAAAAAGGTTTTAAATTTAGTTAGACAAGCAATATTTAAATGATATTTATCAAAACCGAACTATGACTCAGAATTCAGAAAAAGACTTTCAATGGAAACAGTAACAATTATGTCTTCCTCATGGCATGGAATAGTGGTGCCTCACACATATGAAATCAGCACCATTCATAGCATGCCTACTGTCATTATGCAAATGCTCAACTTTAACATAAAGTTTTCCTATATGGGCTGACTACTTTTGGGCCCATGTTTCCATGGTCTTTGGCACCTGACTAACACCTTCATGATGGGCCATTTGTGTATAGATCCGAACCTATAGACAACACTAACCCTAATTCCTGTCCAATAATCCTCAAAGGAGATTTGAATCCGTGCCCTAAATTGATCAACCGAGATGCTAAACGGTCAAAGACGTTCACTGACACGTTATTACATTAATTAATCCTATTGACTGAGGAGATCTAGAGGGAAACTCGCATAAATAATTTGACAAAATATTTAAATTGATCCTATATGTTTATTTTATTTTCATATATATTGGTCATATAAGTTTTTTATTTTTCAAATTGGTCATATACGTTACGTTCCATTTTCATATTAGTCATTTCCGTCAATTTTGACCTCACAGAGTCAGATCAAATGTCACGTGTTTGACTATAAGGTGATAGCCACATCAGATCAAAACTGACGGCATTAGGTCAAAATTGACGGAAATGATTAATGTGAAAACGGGAGGTAACGTGTAGGACCAATTTGAATAATAAAAAATTTATAGGACCAATATGAAAAATAAAATAAACGTATAGGACCAATTTACCTATTTTTCCAAATAATATAGACCAGCCAGGAGATCGTCGTAAAAAATAACCTACTCCCTACGTTCCTTATCTTTGGTGTTTTTAGCTATTTGTTTTTATTTCAAAACAATGGGTGTTTTATAAACTCAATGTATAATTGACCAATTTTTTTTTCATGTATACCCTTATATAGAATTAAGTTGATTTGCCTTGAAAACACAAAACCATCTATACTTAAATTCAGTCATAAATGATGCATGTTCCAAAACAATTAATTGTAGAAATAAGGCTATTTTGATACAAATATACACAAATTTAATGATTTCTTAATTTATGTGTAGAAACGTTAAAACACAAAAAATAAAGAACAAATGGAGTATATAAAAAGTAAACTAGTGTTTTAAAGATGTTAATTAAGGATAAAAATAAGTTTTCATTGGAAAATTAAAGAAAACACCTATCAAGATACACTAGCAAATAGAAACTTTCTAGTTTGTTTTGTTGATTTCCTAACTAATATACTCGAAACACTCGCTAACAAAATCCGTTTTATATACTCTCTCCAGTCCATATTATAAGAAAAAAAATCTCAAATCTTTTGGTCCAATATATAAACAAATTCTGTTTTCCAATGACTCATTTAATGATATTATTCCTAAAATACCCTTCATTTAATATAAATTTTGTTTTTCAATGGCTCCTTCTATTCCCAACAATAAAAGCAACTTCTCATTACCATAAAGGATAATTTAGATAAAAACTATTTTTTTAACCAAATTAAAAATGGGATTGATTAATCACCTTAATGGGTTGCGTTAATCTTTTCTTTTATTTATAATATTGACAGATAGGTGGTTTTTTACATGGGTCTCGTGCCTGGTCTAAACAATTTAGGAGAGTAGGTTTATTGGAAATTGGAATTATTGTAATCAGATTCATATACGAACGTAAAGCAAATAAGATCTAACGGTAAAAACGAGAGCACGATAACACTATCAAGCACCTGTTACGTAAATCAAAATCCACACCCGTATGATGGATGTATCAATTAAGTAGATACGTAAAGCATGAACTCAGGATCATTCTCAATCTCCGCCATCGTTTCTGGCGCCAAAACCACCTCCAAATCGATGGCGCCACCGCCTTCCCTCCCGGGATTCGCCAAAATCTTCCCATCAATCTTCGCTCCGCCGCTCCGCACCGTCACTGGCTTCCCCCACCCGAAATCATTTTCGTACATCGGGAATCTCGGCGAACTTCCCATTATCAACGTTGCACCATCGTGATTCCCCATCGGGAAGCACTTCGGGTCACGCTCCCAATTCTCTAGTTGCCGCCTCACCGTAGCGCTATCGTACGCCTTCACGTTCCTATTCAGCTCCTCCACGCACCACCGCAGATCCCTCGATACCACGTCGCCCGCGGCGGCGCTCGTCGCTATGCTCTGAATTGCGTTCCCGAAGTAGTGGTCATTTAACTTCGGCTCCATTCTGTTGCGAATGTTCACCGCCAACCTGAACGTCGTCGTTTTTGTTTCCGGAAGCTTCCTCGCACGTGTAACCGCACGCCACACCAACGCACACAATGACTGAAACGACGAAATCTCAACGCCGTCTAGGTCGCCGTCGTTGTTCACTCTGGCTTTCAATTTTTGAATGGCTGCGTAGCTGAAGCTGAAAATCCTTTCACGCAACGGTTCGTCGGAGATTGACGTCACCTTGAGTTCACCTTCCGGCAACCGTGGAACGGCGCTCGATACCAGAATGGATTCCCGGCGAAAGTCCGGAACCCTTGAAGCACTCGTAGCTCCTCGGGTAACTTCGGCAAATGTGTTTAAGAAGTTCCAGAATGAGGTGCCATCGACGGCGGCGTGGCTGACGGCGCAGCCGATAAAAACACCGTCAGCGAGCTCAGTTACCTGAACAGCCAGGATCGGAGAAAAATGTGCAGCATAGCTGATTTTTCTGTTGAAGGGATAGAGTTCTTTGAAAAAATGAGGGACATCGAGTGACGACAAGAGATCGGAGATGCGAAGTTCGGTGGCGGCGGCGTGCATGAAATCAACGCCGGCGTCGTTGCAAGTAATGTAGATGTAACCGTCGGAATCGGTTATGAAACGGCCAGCGAGTGGGGGGAAAATGGAAAGGGCGCGTGAGAGTGAGTCAGTAAGGAGAGGGATGAGAGTGTGAGAGGGAAGAGAAGGAACAGTGAAGAGGCATCCCTTTTGCATGTAGGTGATGCAAATCATGTTGAGATCTGATATTGAAAGCTTGAGGTCTTCGAGGGTGGATTTTTTGTGAGGCAAAACGGTGCACTTTGAGATAATAGTGACTGAAGAAGAAGAAGACATTTTTGTCTTGTCTCTTGTGGTTGTGGATATTTGGATAAATTGTTGTCAAGACAAGTTTTGTATCTTTCTGCTGGTTGCCTTCTAATGGTTAATTATTGGCTACTAAAATGATATTGTGTAGAGAAGTTTAGTTTAGTTTTGATTATATAATAATCCTGGAAACTGGGTGTTGGGTTTATGCACTTCAAACTTCAAAGTTTGCTGCTGAGGTGGTAATCAATCTGGTGGAGTCATCATGATCATATCATCTCCAGGACATTGCAACGTGATATAATTCCATTTTATAGTTGTTACCTTATTCCACCAATCTGTTACCTTATTTGCTGGTTGTGATAAAGCTAAAAGTCGATAGAGAATTTTTAAGAAGCCTTCTTAAATTATATGGTTTCAAAACCCTATGGTTTCCACATAAGATAAAATTATAATAATAAAATGATAAAATAATGAGTTTATCTGAAGAAATAGTAATAAAATTCAAAGGTATAGAAAAAATAATGGAAGAGACTAATAAAAATATTATTCAACTAACAGAAAATAAAAATAAAATTGCAAATTACACTTATAATAGGATTCAGAAAGGACAAAGTGAAATAAATAATATAAGAGATACACTAAATAATATAAGTAAAGGTAAAGAAATAGATGAAAATAGAGATATTGAAAAAATTAGAAAAGTTCTTGAACAATTAGAAAATTTTTTAGAAACTCTAGGGAAATTAATTATCCAACATATGAAAAAGAAACTTTAGCATTAATCCGAATGTTGGAAAAAGTGATCCTAAATAACGATCTTGAATATTATCTTGAGATATATAACGATCCTAAATATTATTTATTTGATTTTAAATTCTACTGTGATCCTGATTATTATGTAGATTTTAATGGTGATAATGATGACTTGGTCTTTACTGATGAATAAAATACTACCCTAAAAAATGAATAAATTAAAAATATTTGAAATTATTAGGGTGGTACCGATTTGGTATCAGAGCTAAGTAAATAAAGTAATATAATGAATAACTATCATAGTATAGAATTTTTTTTATGTAAATTAAGTATGTTAGATTTAACTAATCAAAATTATTCAAGAGATTTAGTACAAGAATTAAAAGATGAAGCTACAGAAGTATGTAATTGATATATGAAATATCATTATGAATATTGTGATTGTAAAGAATATGATAGAGAAATATAATTAATAAAAGTAATAATTATTAAAATAGAATCATGGATAGAATAATGAGAAATATTCTAAAGATTTTTTTTTAAAAAAAAAAGGAGGAGAGAGAAAATAATAAAAGGGGTTTCAAACCTCTCCGTTTTTCAATGATCCCATAGCAGCTCCCAAGTCGATAACTCAATACATAAGAATGGCCCTCCTTTAAAAGCCTATTTAAAATAATGATAACTTTTTGTTGATCTGTATACAAATTAAATAGGCACATTCATCACTTTACATTTTACAATTAAATTCATACATTCGTTTCCTTAACCAAATATATCTTAACAAGTAGGGGTATATTCTTAAGAAGGAAGGGTATTCTTATGCATTGAATATCTACCCTGAACATTACAAATGAGGTAACAATTCAATTGGTACCCTGAACATAACAAACATCATTTATGACCTTTTAAAGTGATTAAATATCTCTTTTTTATTTTTGATGTGCCTATTTATTTTGTAATGATGTATGATTACAACTTTTGATATATATACCAATTTAATTTGTAACTTTCATACATAATTATGCACGATACAAATCCTCTTTCTCTAGCCCCTGCCCCTATCCCTGTCCCATCCCTCAACTTTTGTCAATTAAGATAAAATTTTGCATGTTATAATGTTTTCATCGATGGTGCTGTGGAATGTTGTTCTCTCTATGCATGATTTCAGCTCACTTATCTTGATGGAAATAGTGGTTTCTCTCGGTGGGTGGTCTGAGATAAAAGCTTTTTGAAGAATATGTGGTTTAATTTGTGTCAGGCCCTTGTGTTGGTCTTTTGTCTTAGGATTCAGGGGCATTGTGGATATATATCAGGGTGGGTGTGTGGCTTTTGCTTTTGTTTGTTTGAGGTCTTTGGTCTTTGGCTCCTTTGCTTTTTCTCTGTAATACTAGGTTCAGTCTATGGTGCACCACCCACCTAAAGGGTGCAGTGGTGTACCACCCACATAGCATGTCTTTTGTCCAATCAAATTACTATGTGTGTCAGTCAAATTTTCAACCTAGTTAAGTATAATCAAGGCTCAATGACATACTGTATTGTATTTTCGTATTACTTATTTTCAAAATACAATAGTTATTATTGACTTGTTAAAATATATATTTTTTTGTTAAAATACTTATACATACAATAATTCAGTATAGTATACAAATTAAAAGATTCTGGATCTTTTTCCCCAGCAATCCTGTCTTCTCCCATACGACATTGTCTTCCCCCATAGCTTCATTACTTTTCATCAAATCACAACTATAACTCAAAAAATAAAGAAAAATAAAAAAGTAAGAAGAGTAGAGGGGAGGAATAGCGTCGGACCACTGTCCCTCCGCCGCGACGCCACCACCGCGTGATTCGGCGTCACTCAGAGCTCCTCCACACGTCGGCGTCTCTACCAGCATCGGCCGCTCCTGTCCGCCGTCGCGCCACCACCGCACGAGAGCACAGGTTCGTCTCAGCCGCATCCCACCTCCGTTTCAGCCGCGATCCCTGCCAGAAACCGCAGTTCGGGCCAGCTCCCGCTCTGTCCGCCGCCGCACTGGTGAAGGGTCAAGGGATTCGAGCCATCCTCTTTGTTTGCTTGTCTCTAACTTTGTTTTCCCTCCCCCCCTCACCAACATAAAAAAAGAACATTAAAAAATCTGGACCAAGAAACCCATTCATAGAAGCAAAACAAGAACGAAAAGGTTTCAGAATCCAGTGGAACACTCATAGCTGAGAATACAAATAAATATATTATTATAATATTTATTTTTATTTCAGGAAAAAATACTATTAATGTACATGTATTTTATGCCATAAATACTACTATAATACTAGTTTGACTACTTTCAAATTTGAAAAGTCAAACTGACACTGCTAAACCCACATGACACTTCCATTGGAGGACAAGGGGACAAGTGGGTGGTGCACCACTGCTCCACTTAGGAGGGTAGTGCACCGAAGACACTTCCGTAATCTAATACTTAGTAATGTTTATGAGTTGGTGTATTCCTAATTCCTGTTTATTAATAATATTTTGCTTATTAGAAAAAAGATAAAATTTTGCATGTCATTCGTTCAAAAACCATGAACATTGATCTTTTTCTTCTTGACATGGCCATCACGATCATCTTAGAGCTGCCATTTGTAACACAGCTCTTTTTTTAAGTTTTTTTTTTTTTTTCACAACCCACTGTGCTTAGACTGTTTGTACTCATCTCCTGCTCCCTCGATCTAATATGATTGACATGCAAATAAGATCAAGGTTCGTGGTTTTTTAATGAATGACATGCAAATTGGGGACGGGGGTTAGAGACGGAGGATTCGTATCAAATTATGCAAAGTGTATAATCACCCTTTTGTAATCACTCTCCTCTATGTTTAAAGTAAGGGTGTTCGCGATTAGGTTTGGATCGGTTTTGAGGTAAAAAGCTATCCTATCTAAAGATAAAAAGAATATGCAGTCCGGTTCGGCTTGGATGGTTTCCTTAGAAAAATCCGATCCGATCCAATTAAATGCGGTTTGCATCGGATCGGTTGATTCGGTTTGTACCGACACATCATTACATATTTATACTACATCAAATAATCAAGATTACAAGTAAATTGAACAAAATCTTAAACACATATATAGTTGTTTATATATTCATGTAATAATTTCATAAAATATATACAAAATAAATAAATATTTATCATCAACTAATTCCATAACATCTTTTTTTATGTTTGGAACTGAGAAATAGTAAAAAAAAAATTATGTCAAATCAAAGTAGCAAGTATTATTAAGAAAAAACCAACAAATAAAAAAAAATAATACAAAAAATAGAATAATATATATTAGATTTTATATATGCGATTTGGTTTGGATTTATTCGGTTTAAGAAAAGGAATCTAAAATCCGATCCAATACGATCGATTTTCACAAAAGAAGATCCAAAAAAATCCAATAGATATCGGTTTTGTTCGGTTTTCGGTTTTTTTTTTTATCGGTTTTCGGTTTTCTTTTGAATCGGTTTAGATATGAACACCCTAGTTTAAAGACATATGGAAGGACATAATATCCATGATGAAAGATGAGAGAAATAAAATGAAAGATTAAACTTGGTTATCGAAGAGCTTGACATTTGATCACATATATCATACTAGCATACGAACCCATGCCATGCATGGGGAATATGTTAATTTTTTTAGAATTTCATTTTTAAATTTACATTATTGATTTCACGTTTTGTGGTTTAAATTTTTTTTATGTGGAATTATATACAAAAATTGTTAAAAGATTTTTTTGTCTTAATCGTCGATTACAATGTGTAACAGATATTAACTTAATAATTAATATTAATATTACAATACAGATAATGACTCTTAAGTGTAAATAGTAAGTACATAATGTCTACTACATAATTTTAGTATAAAAATGTAATTTAAAAAATAAAACATGTATAAAGAATATATAAAAAAGCATAATATTTGAAAATATACATTAAAGTTTTATTGTGAATTTTTTTTATTTTCAAAGTAAAATTATAAATTAACACTGATAATTTCTTCGCTCACTACCTTAATATCGCATTTCTCTTGAAAATTTATTTGATTCATTACTTCTCTTTGCATGGTGTAAGTTGACAATTTTTAGAAAATATATTTATCTATCATATGGTTATTTTATTATCTCTTAAAAATCTATTTAATTTATTTCTCCTTATTTTCCATTGCAAATTATCCATTTCTCAAAGAAAAAAATATTTATCTACCATATTATTTTTATTTTTCTCTCTTGAAAATTTATTTGATTTGGTTCTTCTATTTGCTCGGTGCAAGTTAACTATTTTTAGAAAACATATTTATCTATCATATTTTTTTCTCTCTGAAAAATCTTTTTGATTTATTTCCTCTCTTTTTCCGTGCAAGCTAAGGGAATGAATTTTGTTATGTTGGATTTTCACGTTAAATTCTCCATCCTTATTAAATATATCTCTCCCTTTTTATATTTTGAAGTTCTTATCTATTTGTTACAATTGATGGCTCAAATTTAACTGGACTCTCATGTGAATTGATGTCATTTCAATTAGTACATTAATTTATTTTAAAAAACATAATCTGCATTGTGATTTAAAATATTAATATTCATTGGATTGTTTAAATTATTTTTTTACAATCTTGATCGTGTATACTATTATTTTTCAATTCAAATTTGATATAAATTAATGTTAAATATCTAATTATACTTTTAAATATTAAAATGATGTTAGAATTAATTAATATAAAATTACGTGTCAAGTAATTATTTTTTGATTATTTTTTTTCTTCAATTTCAACTATTTAATTTATATTTTATAATAAAATGATATATGATATTTACTTATATTTATCTAATAAGCAATTAATTAGAATCAAATTCTAATAAAAAATAGACGAGATCTTTTGTTTATTATTTTTCAACTAATCACCAAATCCTTAATAAAAACAATTTAAAACCAAATCCCTAAATTCTTTTCCCCCCTTTTTTATTGTACTTGATCGTGCTCTAAATGAAATCCAAACTAAAAGTAAAGAATGATCAAACATTGTGAGGAAAAAAAAGTATCAAATTGTAGAACCAAAATTAAAATTAACGCATACCAATCGTCACCCTTCTAAGAGAATAACATCATTGGAACGAATAACATTTCCTTTTAATGGCCAGCAACCCTTAATTTCCTGTTAATCCCATGATGCAGATGGGCGTAAAACATGGATGGTGTAAAGACATCCTTTCTCTTATGGGCAGCATGTGCATCTTCCATTACCAGATGTCTTAACAGTTTTTGAGCTATTCCATGTATTGGATTAGAGAGGACACGGTTTTCCTGAGTCATGATAGATAATGAAAAAAGCTAAGAACTTTGAAACAATTATAAACTATTTTTGCAATGCTACAGATGCACTTGCAGAAAAGCATTATGGAAAACGAAAGATAGACAAAAAAAAAAATCATTAGCAGTTAGAACACACCATAGTTCATGTTCAAAATTTACTCTCCCCTGGCTTTGGCAGAGCCATTGTGCTGGAAGTGTAATAGTATTTTAATTGTTTTAACATCTTCACAAAAGGGAAAGAGAATTCCATTATCATAAAATAAAAAATAAAAAAAGAATGAAGCAATTTGACCAGAATCATTCATTATCGAAGCAACAAAAAATCATTAGTCCTGACATGCAAAAAAAATTGATTAAAAAGATAGAGAGACAGGGGAGCATGAGAACGAAAGTAGATAGAGAAAACAAAGCACGTGTGTGAAGATGGAAGAAAGTAAAAACATTGTTGTATTAACATGATTTAAAGTGATTATTCTGTTATTATTTTAATTGATAATATTATTGTAATCCAATTTGACCATAATTATTCATTATTGCAATACTTCCAGGTTCTAATTTGATTTATCAGATTTGTGTGATTGATGCACGTTGATTATAACTAAAATCTGTCAGAATTAAATTGTAAATACAAATTGCTGTTCATATGATTCAATAACAAAGGAATTAATGGAACACCAAATCTCATCAATTAATGACTTTAGCCAACACAATGAGGAATTATGGTGGTATTAGGAGAATATTCCCAACTTATATGCATTATTATAGATTCTAATAAATAGAATTATGATTGATTGATTTCGTAATTTAGGACCATTACTATAATTAGTTTTCAAATCAACCACATGGCGACACATAAGCAAAAAAGGGAGGGAAGACTTCTGGTGTTGCCACGTGTGATGAGTGAAGGCTCTAGAAATTGACATGTGGAGGTTTCCATTTTGAGTTTGTTCACAAATGTATTAGATATAGATTTGTTTTTCTTGGTCTCTATAATTTTTTCTTCATTGAGTCAAACAAAAAAATAAATAAATCTTCATTACTTACAACACTAAAAATATTCTAGTATTTAATACTATTCATCATATATACAATTTTTTTCATGTAATAATTAATACTATTTATCAACCTTTTAATTTCTTTTTCTTTTTTTGTTTCGAAACCACCCTAATTAGCCATTTGGGCCGAGTAGGTTCACTAGAGTACCCCCATGGCTTAGGCCTTCGGGCCCGCTATGAGACTAATATCTGATTCAATTTATTGAACAGGGTTTTACCCCTTGGTTCTCAGCCTCTCCATGGGGTGACTCCACCAAGATTTGAACGCGGGTTCCCCAGGTTCTCCTCATGGGGGGGTATAACCTTGGTTCTCAACCTTTTAATTTTTTTTTCTAACTGTTTAAGAAAAGAGGGTTCTCATTCTAAAAGAATACAAAAAATATTTTATATGATACTAAATTTAAATAAAAAGAAAAAGAATTTTAATAAAGTAAGGAATATATATATATAATTAGAAAATACTACAAAATAGTATAATAAAAATTACGATGACAATATATTGAAATTAAAATCAGAAATAAAACTCAATGAAAAGTAATTCAATTAAATATAATAATTATTTTTTTTACTTCTTTAAAATAATTTTATATCCTTAAATTGGGTGAGAAGATATATGTCCTTAAGCATGATCTTTAAGATCTATGCCACTTCTAATCATTACTTTTAAGTAGGGTTTGTTATATAAAGACAAATAAGAAAAAAAAACTTTTTTTTTATAAACAAAGAAATTTAATAAGAAGAGTATAAAGGGTATTCTAACCCATTACATCAAGTTTTTTTTACAAACACTGCACCAATTCCAATGACACTAGCTATCTCCCTTGACAAGATTCCAAACAACAAATTAGATTAATACACCATGTTAGATTCCAACCTAAAACTAATTGGTTTTAAGTGGAGTTGTCCAACAGGTATTTAAACCGCACCCTAGGAACTGAGGCAGGCGATGTGGGACTTCCAACACCCCTCCTCCACAGATGCCTGCCAGAACAGGCGCTACACAGGAAGATTGCCATAATAGGCGATACGCAGGAAGATGGGCTCTAGCTTTGATACCATGTTAGAATTGACGTAAACTTGGACAAGGAAGAGAACATTATATGTTCCCAGAAGACAACATGACGGGAGATACGGATGCGCTGAGATATCGGATCCCGACAACGATAACCTTTGTGTTCTGTGCCATAACCAAGGAAACAACAAAGACGGGCACGAGGCTCAAGTTTAGTGTATTCATGAGGTTGGAGAAGAACAAAACAAGCACAACCAAAGACCTTAAGAGAGTTATAATCAGGTGTAGAATGGTAAAGACGCTCAAAAGGAGAAACATTACCAAGGACAGAGGAAGGGAGACGATTGATGACATGGACAACAGTAAGAGCAGCTTCACCCCAGGCACGTTCAGGACAAGAGGCTGAGATAAGCATAGCACGGACGGAGTCAAGAATGTGACGATGCTTTCTCTCAGCGCGACCATTCTGTTGAGAGGTATATGGACATGAGAACTCAGACACGGTACCCTGTTCACATAGAAATGATAAGAGTTTAGAATCGCGATATTCCATAGCATTATCTCGACGAAAAACTTTAATGACTTTAGAAAACTGTGTTCGAATCATATTAGCAAAGTTAATGTAAATTTGAGGAAGTTCATGACGATTTTTCATCAAGTAAATCCAAGTAAAGCGAGAATAATCATCAATAAACAACACGAAATACCGAGAACCTCCCATAGTAGGTGTGGGAGCAGGGCCCCAAATGTCAGAATGCACAAGATCAAAAGGTGAAGCAGAAATAGAAGTACTATTATTAAACGACAAAGCCGGTTGTTTAGCAGTTTGACAAGCGGAACAATTAAGAGACTCGGTAGAAACAGATCCCAACACACCCCGTGACACAAGAGGACGGAGTTTACCAAGAGAACTATGGGCAAGACGTTGATGCCAAAGATGAATAGTGGAGGCGGTGGAAGCAGCACAAATGTTGGACACAGTGGGAACATGCAGATTAGTAAGCTCAAATAGCCTTCCGATCTTACGTCCAGTCCCAATGAGTTGTCCCGTCCGTGGATCCTGCACACGACAACCAGAGGAAGAAAAGGTGACTTCATAACCAAGATCACATAATTGGCCAACAGATATAAGGTTAAAATTTAGCTTAGGAATTAGATAAGTGTCAGGTAAACTGAGATTGGATAGAGAGATAGAACCCTTATGACTTACATCCATAAGAGATCCATCAGCAGTGTGTATAGAATTGGCAATGTCATTTTCGGATAAGGATGAAAAGAGATGAGATGCAGAGGTCATGTGGTTACAACAAGCAGAGTCTAAATACCATTTAGTATTACCTGGTGTGGTGGAAAGGGTTGTAGGAGCATTACCATTACCAGAGGAATTAAGAAGCTTCTTGAGGAGAGACGCAAGGTCACTAACAGGTGGTAAAAGGTGGCAAGAAGAACCTGGAGATTCATTGGCAATAACAGGAGGAGATACAGGCCTAGAGGAACTGGAACTGGGACAATGTTGATTCCTGTTCTGGTAAGATCGTGGAGGACGAGTGGGACAATTATGAATCAAGTGTCCTGATTGCTTGCAGTATCGACAACAATTTGAAGCAATATGGCCATTTTTTCTGCAATTGTAACATTCAATAGTAGGACAGTCGAAGAAGGAATGCCCAAACTGACGACAATGACCACAAAATTTTTCCATTATATCACAATAAATTCAAAGAATAGTATTATCGGATCATAATTGACAAAAACTGACCGCAAAAATGAAAAGATCTCACCGAAAAACCTTAGGAAAGGTCAAAATGCACTGTGGTCAACAAGTCAACATGCACTGGTCAACGAGTCAAAGGTGCTGGTCAATGAGGCAACCCGCGGGTCAAAAACGGGTCAGAGCTCGGGTCAGAACGGGTCAGCATGCAGGTCAAAGGCGGGTCAGCATGCAAACCGAGGCGGAAGCTGTTCTGGAGTGCAGGCGCGTGAACAACACGCACCGACGGTCTGGAGGCGCGTGGCGGCGCGTGAAGGTTCGGACGGGGATGAAATTTCACCGACAGGTAGATCGAACGACGACGATTGCAGTGGTACTGGAGGTGAGAGAAACCGATCACGGGAAGGGTCTGAACTGGAGTACACCGACGGAGGGAAATCAAGCCAAGAAAGAACAAAGGAAGGAAACAACTTCAGGAGCACCACAGGGACTCAAACACGATGAGAACATCACAGGTAGGTAGGAATCGAAAGCCTAAGCTCTGATACCATGTTAAATTCCAACCTAAAACTAATTGGTTTTAAGTGGAGTTGTCCAACAGGTATTTAAACCGCACCCTAGGAACTGAGGCAGACGATGTGGGACTTCCAACACACCAATTCACATATATATGAAAATAATTTCCATTAACTAAGGTAGAACACCAACACCAAGTTCTAATATTAATCAAACCCAATGACTTCATCAAAATCGATATTTCCTTCCCTTGAAGATAGTATCATTCATGTGTAGCCAAAGGGACCATATAATTGTGAACCAAAAAAGCCTCCAGCACTTTTTGGGTATTTGTTTGGTTTTGAGCCCTGCATACCGAACAAACAACTTCGGATCAAAAGGTAATACCACATCCAAAGCTAACCAATTGTAAATATTCATCCATACACTGTAGGAGAAGTTACAAGACATGAACAAATGACTAGTATTCTAGTATAGTTTTACAAAAAAAGGCATTCTATACTGTTATCATTAAAGACCAAACCACGAAATTTCAAGTTTACACGTGCAATAATACTATCTAACATTGCTTTCCAACAAAAGGCACTACCTTCAGATTCTAGATAGTATTCCTACACGTGTAAATCATTTTAGACCAAACTTGTTAAGTGATATTTAATCAAGGCTTTAAATAGCCTTTAGGTATTCAAAAATTCGCTAATTTCGATTGATTTTTATTTTAACGTGGAGTTTGTATATCTTTTTAGTGGGATGTATAAATAGCAAACATTATTTCAAAATCTCACCCTAACTTGTTAGACATTTCTCAAAATCTCTCCCTTACCTATCAGAGAGGATGAAGGGAGAGTTTTGTTGTAGAAGATCCATACACAATTATAGACTATACTCAGTCTAAAAATAGGAGAATGATACCTACCTTTCTTGAAGTTTGGTTTAATTATACTTGGTAATCCCCTTGTTTCAAAAAGTATGGCACATCTCTTGAGATTCATCTTATCAAAGACACTCACCTCCATTAATTAATGGGTTATATTGAAATTACAATGATAATCCATATATGGGTGGTGAGTATAACCTTTTTTCTCTTGGAAGTAAGCTGATATTATCTCACTTAGAAGTTCTATTACTTCTATTCAATGAAGCTGTGACGATATGAAATTGGAACTCAAAGTATGGCTAGTTTGTGAAATCCAAGCTATTGAGAGTTAAAACTCAAAGAATGTGGCTCATTTGATTGCGTAAGCTGAGCTTGTGGGGGAGCACCTAGGTTTGAATCTTGCAGAACACATCTTTGGGGAGGGGCGAAGAACCTTAACTGTTAATAAGTAACCAAACAGAGATTAGTCGCATAGCGGGTCCAAAGGATCTAAGCTTGAGGGATTCTCTGTGCCCACCGGAAGGCAAAGACCCCAATTACCAAAAAAAAAAAAAAAACTATCGAGAGCCAAAGAAATGAGTGAATTCTGAATTATATTCATCTCAATTAGGGATGACAATTTTACCCGTACCCGCACCTATTGATAAAATCCGCAATGGGTACGGGGCAGGGGCTAAACGTGTACCCGGGGATTAAATAAACGGATTTTTTACATCACTCGTTTGTTAACAGGGGGGTTGGGTATCGAGGTACCCGTGCCCGCAGATACCCGCACCCGAAAGGGAAATTACCTAAATACCCTAAAATAACCATAGTTACATAACATATCAGAATCATATCTCCTCCCCTAATATGCACCGCTCCTTCAACCTACCACAACCCTTCTCCTTCAACCTTTAGTCACACTCACGCCTTTCTCATCCAGTCAGACTGTCGCCGCTCGCCGATCTCCTCCAGTCATGCCGCCGGTCTCGCCTCCCTCCTTCACGGTAAGCATCGTTCTTCCCTATTCCTTCTTCCCTGCCACCGCGTCCCTCTTCCCTCTTCTCTTATCAGCCACCGCGTAGCTCCCTATTCCCTTTTCCCTCCATTAAATTCAGATAAGAGTAGTGTGACTGACAGCATCAAGTTTCGTACATGGCAGATCTGTAAACGGCCGAGGGAAGAAAAAGATGTCGCATGACTAGATGGTGACGGGGAGGATGCGTTTCGTGCGGCGGTAGGGAGAAAGAAGCAGCACCTTGCGGCTGTTAGTGGTGGGGAGGAAGAAGAATGGCGCGGCGGAGAGAGGAACATGTGCGATGGTGGCGGAGAGAACAATGTTGATTAACTAGATTTGTGGTGATTATCAAAAAACTGGATTTGTTCTTTCTGCAATCTTCTTTCTCCAATTTGTTCACAATCTTCTTTATTTAATTTCTGCAAGGTGTATTTCTCCCTTGTTCTTGTTGGATCTTGGTTGTACTAGTACAACTTTTTTTTTGTAATTAAATTTTTTTTTTGTGAGGGTTGCTGATGAGCCTGTGTAAGGGTTACTAGATCAACGAGTAATAAATTTTTTTAATTAGTTTTTTTAAGGTAAATTCAACTTAAACAAATATTCGTGGATACCCGTGATATATGCGGGTATCCGTAAAACCTGCTAAATACCCTCCCAGCGGGTATCAGCACGAGTGGCGGGCAGGGATAAGGACAGCTTTATCCAATGCTTGCGGGGGCGGGTGGGTGCTACCCGTGTCCGTTCGTCCACGTTGCCATGCCTAGTCTCAATCAGTGGTGAGGTATATTTTATATTGACATGGAGTCAATTAGGCAAATAGAGAGGAAAATTAGTTCAAATATTTGTATAGTAAGTAATAAAATGTTATTTTCAAAATGTTTGAAAATAAGAATCAAAAAAAAATTCAATTTTGCAATTATAAATGAAAACTGAAAAAGAAATTAGAAAATCTTTTCTCAAATCAAATGCATCCTACAATGTAGATGACATTTTAAGTTGAGTTTTTTTTTTTTTTTGAAAAAGCAGCAGTTAAAGTAACAACTATGTTGTCTGAACACAAAATTTGAACACCTTATGTGATACCACACATATTTATTTCTATCTCTCCCTTACTTTTTATCTTCTTATATACACGTATTCCAAGAATACATAAAAACAAAGGGACACTGTATGATGTCCCTACTTTTGTGTTAAAAAAACATTTGCCTTAAAGTAATTTTCAAAACATTTACTTATTTTTTTGTTATCATTATATTAATTGATTATTATTATTATTATTATTATTATTATTATTATTATCCTCTTATAATTTTAAGGCTTAAGTGCACTTTTAGTCCCCCTATTTTACTGTTTGGGTGATTTTGGTCCTCCAATTTTTTTCCGCTCGATTTTAGTTCCCACATTTTAAAAATGTGCAATTTTGGTCCATTTGTATATTAATATCCAATAATTAACATTCTAAATCAATATTCACCTATGGCATCACTTGTTAAAAAGCGTAAGTAAGGTCAGAATATCATAAGCCACATTAGATACACCATTAATTATTGGATATTATAAAAGCTTGATTATATAAACATAGAATAAAAGCTTGATCAATGAATCTGTTATCTCTGTTTTTTTTGTCTTTTCTTGTATACAGGTTCGGGTAACCTTTAATCAATACATTTTTTAGCTTATAAAAAAAATAATAGGCCATTATTTGAGATAATATTATTCACTCTAAGAGTTATAATATAAAGTATACATTATCATAAATCTGTCGAATATCTGATCACTTACTTAAGGTCGCGAACCCATTACTATGCGGACCAATCATATATCGGTGGAACTTGATTATGCTACAATGAAATATGATGGTGATTCATTTACCAAACATCGCATACACAATAGTATAAAACAAACATAACCGCCAATTCACCAAAAGAAAAAAATAAAAAACAAACTTAACAACTTCTCCACATTTCATGGAATCAAGTCAATCAAAATATCATAATTATCCATAATCAACCGAAAAAAATTCTATCATACCCATAATCAGGTAGATAGAATTTACAGAAAATCAAACATGTAACTCGTAAGATATACAAAAAAAAAAAAACCCTAGCCTTATAGGGCATTGCTATGGAAGTTTGCACAATTAGGTTCTTCGACTATGAATTTGAAGAGTGATTCTTGCATATGTATATACCCTAAAACCCAAGTGATCACTCAACCAAATAACATGAGCTGAAAAACCATCAACCACAATAAGAACAAAAAGAGAAGAAACAGAAAAAAAGGAAAGGACTCATTACTCACAAGTCACTACTACTATATCTCTAGCTAATTAGGAGAGTAAAAGATTTGTCTAAATCGTGATGTATCTGCCAAAAACGGATTGATAATATCAGCATAATCATCAGCGGCTAGAAACAAGGAGAGTTAATAACTGACCCTCTCGAGTCTCATTGCCATTATAATCTCTCCTTCAGGCTTGTGTTCTTCCCCTTCAGCCCTCACCAATTGAAAGCACCCTTTGACTTCACGGTAGAGTTCCTTTGGAAAAGGGATCCTTGCCCTACCCACCACGACCCTACCATTCGAGGTTCCAGGATCAACCTTGGAATTGAACCTCTGAATCTCCACGTGCAAGAAAACATGATCATCAGGACTCTCCAAAACGATCATCCCTATCTCGTTCCACGAAAGGATGGACCCTTCGATCACGCTCGTGCGAAACTCTTCACCACCATGCTCGACCCAACACACCACGTTGTAGTGCCTGCTTTGAACGAGTCTGTGAAGGCTTGGGTTGTCGATGCCTATGGCTTTGATAATCTTCACATGCAGGCCAATTTGAGTGTTGTCCTTGATGACCCTCTTGCCCTTTTGAATATCTTTGTCAATGTTTTTGGCTATTGATGATGATTCTCTGTTTCTTGGTCTTGTTTCAGCACGAACAACTTGGGTCTTCTTGTGATCTTCGGTGGCGATGGCCCTCTTTTTCTTTTGTTCATTGTTGGGTATGGTTATTGGTCCTATGATTCTTGTTCCGGCACCGAGTGGGGTGTATTGGCACAAGGTCATTGCAACAGTACCCTTCATGAAGAAGAAAAACAAGATTCGAGTTTGATCAAATTTACATTCACAGTTGAATTGAAAGAAAAGAAGAGAAGTGTTTTTGAACAAATTTGCCTACCAAGATAAAGGAGACACCCAACACAAAAGAAAGCTTCATATAGCAAAACGGCGAGATATTATATTACAAGAAATCAGAATAGAGATAGAGAGAAAAATAAAATATTTGGATAGAGAGGTTAATGGTACACAATATATATATATATATAATATATATATATAATTTACCTGAGAAAGATTGTTGTTGGTAATGGTGATAAGATAAGTGAGAGAGAGAAAAACGAGGCGATAATGGCTCACAGTGTCACTAACAAATCGTATATTAAATTGCTAATTTCACTATCCTCAATCTGTTCGGATTTCAGTAAAAAAATAATATATATAATCTGTTCGGATAAAATCTGTTACCAACTTCTAAGATATATCAAAAGTCAAAACCCTTCTTCCAAGTTTAATTCATTAATTAGGAAAAACAAGACCCCCGGCCGGGTTCCCACAGACTCTAAACTCCCCACACTAATTACTGAAACGATCGAATCCTTTTAGCTATATATATACTACAAATCCAGCTTGTAGCAAACATTTAGGGCTTTATCAAAAAAAAAAAAAAAAACAAACATTTAGGGCCCAAATTCAATTGTGTGGCATTCATATAATTAATAAAATTATTATATACTATATAGAAACATAAAATAATGATTGTGAAAGATATAATTTTGAGGAAAGAGTATCACCCCAATGAAAAATCTGATGGTATAAATCTTATTTTGATAGGCTAGAAAGGATTAAAAAAAAAAGGAATATCAGAAATTAAAACAAACTTTTAAATCTAAATTTTGTTTTGAATATATAGCAATGAACAAGTGAAGGGATCAACTTGCTCGCTCTCTTTAACAACTTCTTATCAAATATGAATTTAACAATTCTAGTCGTGAAATTATATGATATTATCTTTATGATCATGTGTAACAAATTTTAGAAAGATCAAATACTCAAACATATGTAATCTTTTAGTTGATATATATTTATAATTTAAATAAAGTATATATTATATGTTGAAATAAAATCGTTCAATGAAATATCAAATGATTATCAAATTTTTTTAAATTTCATAAATGTGATATACCTAATCAGAACTTTCAATTCTTGTTGGGTTAATAAAATCTAATGCTCGTAATACGAAAGGGTGTAAGTATGACAAGATTTTTTTTTTTTTTTGATAAGTTGGTATGATAAGATTTACTCATGAAATAAGTGGATCCATTTTCTGATAATATCTATATCTAAGTAATAATATTGCTCTGGACTTGGAATGAGGAGAGTATATCATCCTAAATTTTTAGGAGGAATCCATCTATATCGGTATAAGTCAAAAGGTTCTTACAACCATCTACTAATGCTAGTAAGACTCAATTTGGTAGTTTATCGAGTAAATACCCAATTTGGTCCCTGAAATTGTAAAGTAGTATCAACTTGGTCCTTGAAATTAACGAAATTCCAAAAGCATCCCTGAATGATAAGTTAGTATCAATTTGGTCCATCATTTTACTCACTTAATATCAATTAAGTCCCTGATACTGGTAACTTAAAATCAACTTAGTCCATATGATTTTCAACAGAGGGACTAAATTGATTACTGTTTTACAATTTCAGGGACTAATTTGGAATTTCGATAATTTCAGGGATCAGGTTGATACTACTTCACAATTTCAGGGACCAAATTGGGTGTTTACTCGTAGTTTATCTTTTTTGTTGTTGTTGTTTCAATTTGGTCATTTATTTTACTTTTTGGTTTCAATTTGATCCTCACGTGCTCCAACACATATTACCACATGGACGACGTGCCAATTTAGCCGCTCAGATTATCACTTAATTGCCATGTACGTTGTCGTTAGTAACAGAGCCGATCATTTTGTATAATGTTTGATAGATAAAGGAGTAAAACTGATCTTTTTAAAGATAAATGACAAAAACGAATTTTGGAAATAAGATGAAGGACCAAATATATTTTAGCATATATAGTTTGAAATATATAAAAATAAGAGATATTTGATTACATTTATATTGATGTTCAATTTTTTTGATATTTGAGACGAATAATCTAAAGGATATATTATTATAACTCAACAGTTGAATCAATAAAAAATATATTAATCTCAAACTTCCTTGCTAATATCGATTGTAACCTTGGTCAAATATTAGAAAATATTTGAGCAACCTCCTGTTGGTTTGTCTCAAATTTTGATTTCTGATATGTTTTTTGGTTTTTTTGGGAGGGGGGGTAGGGGCTCTTCCCCTTGAATAGTATCGGTGTAATTTCTTTTTTGGGCTTTCAATCCCCTTTCAATACCAAAAAAAAAAAAAATTCAATAAAAAATATGGATTAAAGTAGTTTGTACTATCATGTGGTCGTTTATTGGTTAAAGTAATGTTTTGGTCGTTTATTTTAATAATTAAGAGAGAGAAATAACACTAATACTGATATGTCAAGATATTATTGGATGTATGCATAAAAATGTTTTACATTAACAGTACATATAAATTAAACACAAAAATATATTGTTAAAATGTTATTGGAAGGAATAAGATTCTTAAATTTTACACGAAAATATATCAAAATTCATAATTAAAGATTCTATTTAATAAAAAAAATAATGTCAAATACTAACCGGTGTTCTAAAAACATTTAAAAAAATATAGAAATTATGCATAAGGAAATGATATATATATTTATTTTTTTTGCAGTTTAAAAATTACAATTCCTCGATGTAAAGTTTCTAATTTTTTTTTTTTTGACCAATATTCTCATGATAATGATTAACAAGACAAATCTTTTCAAAAAAATTTTGATTAACAAGACAAAAAAAAAACTAAACTAAACTTATCATCCATTTTATTTTGTTCATCACCGAAAATCCTTGAAACTGATACAGAGGCAATAATCACTAACAAAATATATTTATTGACCTTTCTTTTAGACTGTATCACGTTTTGTGCCCGTTACAGTAGCAATTGCTATTCTAGTGGAGGCATTGATTTGAGAAACGCTCGGTGCTTGATTCAAAGTGAAGAAATAAGAAAGGATAATGGCGTCCTCTAAAGCTCCAAAGAAAACAAATCTGTTGGATCACCACTCCATCAAACACATCCTCGACGACTCTGTTTCTGAGGTCCGTTTAACCCTTCTCCCCCTTCCTTTCAGATCTTATCCATTCTACGGAAGTTTTCGTTTTTATGTATTTGATTCAGTTTTTGGTTCGAGGGTCGTTCTTCATTTTCATTTTCGTAGCAGATAGTAACGAGTCGTGGGTTCGTGGAAGACGTCAGATTGAGCAACGTGAGGCTGTTGATTGGCACCATCATCATCGTCATTGCTCTGTTTGCCCAGTTTTATAAGAAGAAGTTCCCTGAGAACAGGGATTTTCTCATTGCCTGCATCATCTTATATCCTTTTCTAAAGTTTAAGAATAATAGGGTTTTTTATCTTTTGTTGTAAAATTGAGATAATTGTTGTAGAGGAAAGAAGGATATTTGAAGAGCGGAACTGTAGTAATTTTTTTTTTTTCTGTAATAGAATTTATGGCTTGAGATAATCAATAGTGACAAATGAAAATCTGGAATTAAGTTTTTGAAATAATATAGGATGCAACAATTTGTCATATTTTAAGTTTCCTAGTTTCTTTGTTAGATGAGTTTGCTGCTTGGTGATAAAGGAAGTGTGATTGCAGCTGTTTCTCTTATACCTTAGGCTTTAAGGCTTGAACACAATGTGATTGTGCTATATAATTTTCTTTTTTAAAAATAGGCATGGGAAGATTGAATAGAAAATTGGTTTCTGGTTTTATGAAAAATTAATTGGCATTCTATTGATTTTGCTTCAGTTCTGTCTGTTTGGTCTTTAACTCTGGCACGTATATAGTCTTCAATGGGTTGTTGCAGCTGATCATATACACTAAGGAGAAAAATGCCATTCTGTTTACTTATCCTCCTGCTGTAAGTTTCTAATAGCTTAGATAAAGTACTTCTCTTGACCATTTATATATGCAGAATATATGCTGTGCTCGGCTCACATTCCGAATAACTGGTCTTCTTAAATCTTTTAAAGTCTGGTCTTCATCTGCCTTCCTGCCATACCTGTCCTTTGGTGTTGGATTTTGTATAATACCTACACATAATCGGTATCACTCGCTCATCTGCTGAATGTTTATTTTTGATGTGGACATTGGAATATGTGGTGATGAAGTGATAGGGTTTTGATCCTTTGATTTCAATTAATATAGGTTAGAGGCTTCATCCATTATCATTCAAATTGGGGGGAAATAAATAAATTTGTAAAGTGATGTAGCCCCCTGTTTTGCACATTGATTAAATTATTGTTTCATCTGTCCAGTTTGAATACATTTATTCATCTATCCAATACATAGATGAAACATTTTAAAAATTTTATGTTTGTGAGTTTGTGTCAGTGCGTGTAAGTGCGCACGCACACGTGCACCTAAGAGAGAGACATGCCTTCATCTTATTGTATGATGAATCTGTTGTTCTTTTTTTGTTTGGTTTTGGTCTCTTCCGAGAGAACAATTGGTCTGCTGTTTCCCTCTGGTTAGTTGCGTTAGGATTGTGCCATTATATATTTTTTTGTATGGGCCTTAAGATAGATGGCATGCCTGTTTTAACTCAATAGTCATCAAACAAAGGTGGCGTTTGGCAAAATGCTATTCCAAGCAAATCACTTGTGTATCTGATATGGACACTCATGATAATTTCATTATTTAGTCGATACTCCAACCACAATGGAAATGTCCATAACAGTATCAAACGGGTCACATCAAGCTTACATTAGATACTCATGAACTTAACATCAGTTTGGTAAGGCACTAGGCAGTGATGTTCATTTAATATATTACTCAGAGAATCTTTTACTGAAGTCATTGCTTGATAAGCAATGATACAATCTAGTTGGTGATTGGCAGATTAATTATATGTTTTTCATGGTTCAATGGGTGTTTAGCTTTTATGTTTTCATCTGTGCTGGCTGGTGTATAAAGGACAATCTGGTGCTATAAAGCTCCTGCTGTGTGTTGGGCCAGGGAAGGACTGGACCTATCATGTGAGGTCTATAGTAGGCAGCCTTACCTTGCATTTGCAAGAGGTTGATTCCACAACTTGAACCTTTGACCTTCTTGTCACATGGCAACAACTCTAACCGTTGTGCTGGCTGGTGTATGTTATACTTAATTCATCTAGATATTTGTCTATATATGGGGAAATGGGCATAGAGGAATTCATGTTGTGTACAGTAAAAATTAATGAAAATGCATTTTAGTTTAATTTTGTCTTTGAACTCTGTCACAAAATCAAGTAATGCTTTTGGTATTAGACTTCCAGCGGAAGCCCAAGACATCCTCAACTTAAATTATGACTTTCCTTGTACACCAACTTAAATGTAATTTTTTTTATACAGGGATCCTTCACTACCACTGGTTTAGTAGTCTCGTCAAAGTTGCCAAGATTTTCAGACATTTACACTCTTACCATAGCAAGTGCAGATCCAAAATCTGTTTCTGCAAACAAACCATTACATTTGACTAAAAGTGTTACTGAATGGTATCTCTCTCTCTGGCTCCCTTACCAAAATCCTTTACTTATTATGCATGAAGGAACAATGACACTGGACAAAGTGCATCATTATTATATTTTTGTTTGGATTGCAGGTTCACTAAGGATGGAATCTTGGTTGAGGGCTGCTTGTGGAAAGATGTTGAGGCATTGATAGATCAATATACAAAGGAACCAAAGAAGAACAAGTGACGGGGATACATGAAGAAGGTCTGTAGTGCACTTCCCAGAGGGGAGAAACATATATCTGGTTATGATTTATAGTTCTATACATTATAACATTTAGAATGGAAGAGAATCAACTTTTCAATAGCTTTAGAAGACAATTTATTCCCATATTTTGTCGTTTTTGTTTTGTAGAAAACCATGGAGTGTTGCTTTCATTTAGTTTCCTGAAAACGATTGATGGTTATCTATCTCTTCTTCCTTCTTCTTTCCCCTACTTTTCTTTTCAAGATAAGATTACAATTGAATTACTTGTTGGGATCACTAGAGAGCTGCAGCAGTAGCTGATAAGCAGGACAAGCGTTGTGCTAGCTGAAGTTTGTGTTGTGGGATTCACGGGTATTGAAATCTGTGCGGGGTGGCAATTTGTCTACTCGATTGGTTAGATGTGATTGGTAATTAAAAAATCTCTAAATGTACATTTCAAAGCTTCTTGACACCAAATCCATCTCTAATATATTAAATTTGATCAATTTTTCTTGAGAGTGAATTAATATCTTATACTATTCTCTATACACTAAATTAAACGTCACACTCTTTTTTTTTTTTTTTTTTAGTGAACACAAGTTTAGATATCGCATCCTGCTTTCAGTTAGAAGCATAAATAAGTATGATTCTTCTTGCTCCCAGAAATGCTCTACTTAGATGACAATCAAAATACAATAGACTGTATGTAACCATGAAGTATGACTTAATTGATAATTCAAGCTTTATATGGGTGAGTTTTACTTGTAGTGCTGGAATTTAAATCTTACTGAGTCTAAAAATACCTTGTGGGAAAAAAAGAAGAATAAAGCACACTATATCTTAGTAGTTTCATGACTTTATTTAGCTGTTAAACTAATTGCAAACCCAGTGATTCAGGCTGTGCCTTTTCGGATGGTGAGGATGTGCCTTCTTTGGATTCCAAGGTGGAAGTGTGATAGATGATGTTTTCTTTCAATATCTTATTTTTGTGCAGGAATATGTGGTTGTAGCCTTTTGAATTGAATTAGTGCGAGCTTATTTTTGAGCCTTGATCGACGTAGTTGTTAATTGATTAGAATGTGATTGAATATGAGATTTCTCTTGCTACTTGCAATTCCAATGGTAGTCAATATGGAAGTAGTTGTAGCTTTTCTATATGGCAAGTATATTTATTGTTAACGGCCATACAGCCATACTCAACAATATGCTTATCGCAATTGTTATTTTTGTTTAATTTGTCTAGGTGATATTTCCATAGTCAGTTAATTTTAAGATATTTTTCTTTATTGTGCCAATGAAGCTATTCTTACTTTTTTTAAAAAAAAAAATAATAAGTGTTGAACACATAATCATTTATTTATTTATAGGTTTATAGCTCATTAATATATAAGCAACAAAATGATATTTAACTGATTCTTCGTGTTGGAGTGAATTATTATTATTTCGTAAAAATAATATAATAATTGACATATTATGAATTATGAAATAAGATATATAATAAATTCTTAAATAGAACCCATCGGTCGGGGTTTTTGGTGATCGTCGGTGGTGGAGCTAGATGCTTGCATTGCATCTTATAGAGCAATACTCTGAACCCCTCCCTAAAAAAGAAATATTTCTTATGCTTATTTTTTTTTACTTTAAAAATTACTAATAAATACAAATTAAATATTGCACTGCGTATCATATTTTAATTAATTCCAAATATTATTTTGAAAATATACAAAATTTTTATCTCTACACATTTTTTTTTATGTGAATGGCATTTTGCTCAATATTTGGCTTTGTTTATATTTTCTTACTCTTATTTATTATTTATATTAAATTGAGCTCAGCATAGAATTACCAGTATCCATGCTACTAATATTCGTACCCATATCCATGCTTCCGAGAACCCATAACTGGAAAGCTCAAAACATCATCATTGATTTTGACGTTTTTGTCCCAGCTTTCATCTGCTACAACACTATGCTTTCTTCCCTCAACAAACAAATGATGTTGCTGCACAGAATGGATATTGGACAAAGGAATAGTAGACCCCTCTAACTCCACGCGATGTTTTTTCCACTAAATTTTGGACAAGTAAGCTTTCTAGATAAGAAATCTGAATAAAGTATAGACTAATGTTTTTTGAACAACTGAATGGGTACACCATACACTGTCAATCTCTCTCTCTCTCTCTCTCTCTCTCTTCTCTCTCTCTCTCTCTCTCTCTCTTTTTTTTTTTGTATTTTCAATATGCGTATATTGAAAAATGATAAAAAAATGAGAAATAAAAATAAACACACACAATATCACATTTGATATCTAAAATTTGATGTTCAAATAACATATTTTGAAGTATATATGAGACATGCATGTACAAATCATGATGTGGTTAAAACTTAAAAGAAATTATACCAACCAAGTGTTGGTCAAGTGATATTGATCCCATAAGGAGGGGGATGCAAGTTCGAATGCTGGTGGAGACATTCTAGTTGGAAGGTTGCGAAAACCAAGGGTTAATTCCCTACTCTAAGCGATCGACCGAGGATTAGTCCCATAACAGATTCTAAGGGTCGAAGCTTGTGGGATACCCCGAGTAGGCATGGCAACGGGGCGGGGCGGGGGCGGTTTTTCCCTTCCCCGTCCCCGACTCCCTTAAAAAACACCGACCCCGACCCGCCGCCGAACCCCGCTGGGGGTGGGAAATTCTCACCCGCCCCTGCCCCCGCCCCCTGTCTCACTTATGTGCTATGCATTTTTATCGTTTTTTTTTTATATCCTTTTGAAAAAGTCATCTTAAAGGAAAATTTCAAAAAACTATAACATGAAACAATAAGATAAATTAAATAAAAAAATTCTACCTACTAAATCAAGAATAAGGATATATAAACCATAAATATATAACGTGAACTAAAATCCAAAATGAAACCAACGTTTAAATTCATCAAATAACACCACAAAGTGCATTACATAATCAAAATGAAACTAATGATCAAATCCATCAAATAGTCCAAAATCTATAGGTATAATACGTGGATTACATAATGAAAAATCAATCATAGGCTGTTATGATGATCTGAGCAAAACTGATTGAAATTAAAGCAGCAAGTTTGTAGGTAGAAGTTAGTACACGCATAGATGAAGGAAATTAGGAAAATCGTTCAAAAAACAAACCTCATATCTCAGTTGAAGGGTGCAGGAACGACGGGACGAGATGAGAGCGAGTTGGTGGAGGTGGAGGCGTGGACCGCAGCGGAGGCGGAGGCAGTGGACCTTGCGCGGCGGACCTCGCGCAGCGGTGGACAGCGAGGGAGATGGGAGATGAGTCGAGGGAGATGGAGAGCGAGCCCTGAGTTGTGCGGCTGTGACCTAAGAAAATGAACAGTGAATCTAAGCATATATATGGCCAAAACCCTAAGTCTATAAAAGTAAGGGTAGTATAGTAATTTCATTCGAGCGGGGCGGGTTCGGGGGTGGGTATCAACATCCCCATCCCCGCCCCCGCCCCCGTCTATGTGAATTGGGTTTTACCCGAACCCGAACCCAGTCAACTCGGGGTTTCCCCATCAAAATCGGGGCAGGTTCGGGTGGGTACCCGCGGGCTCGGGTTCGCTTGCCATGCCTAACCCCGAGATACCATGGGGAGGCAAAGGCCCTAATTACGGTGGTTCATAAAAAAAAAAACTTAAAAGAAATTGTAATATAATTCAAATATAAAATAATGGGTGCTAGGCGGAGGACCGCTTAGTCACTAGTGAGCTCTGTCCCAATGAAACGAAATCCCACATTCTTGCTGGTGATTGTTAAACCTATCGCCCTCTACCCTTATAGATTAAAACCTAAGTGGTATATCTCTGTTGTAGATTAAAATGGAGAGGATCTCTACTCATAGATTAAAACCTAAGGATATATCTCTGTTGTAGATTAATCTCTTCAAAATTTAATAATGAATATTCTCATTTTAAATTTGATTTAAATAAGTTTTTAGTCCTTGAAAAGTGCTTATGTTTTGGTTTTAGACCCAATAAATTTTTTCATAGGTTTTGATCCTTACAATTTCAAAAGTTTATTAATAGGTCCCTACTGTCAACTTTGCACTATTATCTGCTGAAAAAGAATTATTTACAAATTGAATTGAATTAAGGAACACACTTCTGCACTATGAAGAATATTTCCAAGTGGTTTGAGTGTCTCTTTTACTGTATGATAATGATACAAAGTTGATGGTAGGAATCTATTCCTAAACTTTTGAAATTGTAGGGACCAAAACCTATGAAAAATAATTATAGGGACTAAAACCAAAATACATATACTTTTCAGGGACTAAAAACTTATTTAAACCTTTAAATTTTTATATGATTAGTGGATGCGAAAAAAAATATAAACAAAAATCAAGTTACCTTTAATATTTTGAGCTGGAATTGTCGAGGCCTAGGTAACCTGCGAGCTGTTCCCACCCTTAATTACCTCGCCCAGTGGCCAGTGTTACTGGTCGGACGCGTGTTTTTGTTTTTTTCTATTTTCTTTTTAAATTTTTAGTTCAAGCAAATAAAGCAATAGAAATCTATTGGCAGTGCGTTGAGCTTTTTTTGCAGGACACACTAAGTCTCGGTGAACTGACAATCAATTCTTGCGTTAGTTCTTGTGATGAGAGAGGACATCTCTTCAAAGCTAAATCTTATGGTCACTCTCCCAGACTCCAGATGCAGGAAAGGAAAGCCCTAGGTCTTCTTCATGCTATTAGATGTTTAATTGGGCTTGTTCCAACCAAGGTGTTGCTCGAGTTTGATTCAAAGTTTGTAATGGATAGCATAAAAAATGTTCAAGAGGACCATACTGATTTTAGGGTTATTATTTCAAATTGTAGGAGTCTTTTTTCGTCCATTGTTCCCAACTCTTTGGTAGAGTTTGTTAGGAGGGAAGTTCGTGTAGTTGTTCTCTCTTTAAGGGTGGCTGCATATATTGCTATATATCCTCTAAAATTGTGATGAAGTTACCAGATATATTACGATCTTGATTTTTAATGGAATGGCTTAACTTTACTTTTATAGCAACTAAAGGTCAAGTTTTTGAATAATAGTGTACTCATGAGTTTTCATTTAGATAAGGAATCTATTGTCTATTAAGTATGAACTACCATATTATGCAAATAGTTTTTTCATGGTATTCCATCGCAACTTGGTGTTTGTCCCTTGTCAGTTCAATAGGATTACAAGTCGATGGACCATGGGACTGGGACCATTGCCACGAAGGCCACAGCCCATCTGGTGGGCATATATATATATATAGGGATTTTTACGTCCGTAGTGTAATTTGCTTTCGAAATTACAGGAATGGGGTAGATTTTAAAATAATTACGCAATTGGGGTAAGTCGTAAGAGGGGAATACGAAATCAATTTAAAAGTCGTGAATGCTGCTCACGAATCAGTATTATATTAAAAAAACCCAAGGGAGTCGTATACAAAACTTACGATTTGAATTTTTTATTATATTTTAATTGGAGTCGTTAATGACATTTACGACTTCAATTTTTATTATTTTTTAATATTTTGTAGTCGTATGTAGAGAATACGACTTATTCAAATTTATTTTTTTATTTTTTTAGTTACAAGTCGTATGATTTTTTTTACAAGTCGTATGTAACACATACGATTTCAATTTTTAGAAGTCGTATGTATTACATACGATTTCAATATATATATATATATATATATTTTTTTTTTTTTCCTTTCTTCCTTTCTTTCTTTCTTTCTTTCTTTCTTTCTTTCTTTCTTTCTTTCTTTTCTTTCTTTCTTTCTTTCTTTCTTTCTTTCTTTATAGCAGTAAATTAAAAAAATATATACACCCGTTGAAGTCGTATATAAGACATACGACTCGAATTTTTGCATACGAGTAAAAAAAAATAAAAAATGAAGTCGTAAGTACTATTTACGACTAGCAAAAATTTTAAAAAATAAAAAAAGAAATCGTAAGTGATAGTTACGACTAGCAAAAATAAAAAAAAAATAGAAATGAAGTCGTTACTAGTGTTTACGACTTCTGGGGAAATATAATAAAAAATTGAAGTCGTAAGTTTTGTATACGACTCGCTTGATTTGTATAATATAATAATGATTCGTCAGTAGGGTTTACGACTTTCAAATTAATTCCGTATCTACCTCTTACGACTTACCCCAATTGCGTAATTATTTTAAAATCTACCCCATTCCCGTAATTTCGAAAGCAAATTACACTACGCACGTAAAAATCCCTATATATATATATATATATAAGGTAGTGGGCATATATATTAATATAATGAGTATGTACTATGTTATTAACGTAATGATATTAAAAAGTAAAAATAAAATACGAATAAGTATAAAAAGAAATAAAAGAAAAGAGAAAATATGGTTGACACGTGTGTAAAGAATAAAGAGTAATATGAGTGTAAAAACTCATTACAAATCCCAATTTGAACGATTGGTGCAAAAGCAAAACTCATTATTCTAAAAGTAAAACTCCGTCTTTAAATTCACGAGTAGAAATGTAAGGTCACAAGATTAACTGAGATATTTTTGCGTAATTTTGTTTTTATAATTAACAATGCAATGTTGATATATAAAGAAAATATCTGCTTTGTTTTACCTTGACTGATCCGTGCCACCTGGCTGAAAGGAAACTTGCAAATGTATGTGTACCACAACAATAAGAAATACACAAAATGTGATGACAGCATCTTAATTAGAACATCTACTTACAAAAACAGATGCCAACCAACAGCAGAAGAACCAAAAGCTACATGACAGAAACAAAATCAAAATTAGTGAGGTCGAGCTTTTCTCATGAACTGTCAAATAGCAAGTTTTTTTTTTTTTTTTTAATGATCAATATTTGAATCATTGATGATTAATAATTCCAATAGTTTAGGCATCTTCCTCATAAACCGCAGGGTACTGTTCTCCGTGGACCCTGAGATGCAACAAGAACTTCAGCAACTAAAGAATATACTTTAATCTAGAATCTAAAAATAGATTTTGTTTACATAAAGTAGACTTCACTAATGTCAAAAGATGTTCTTAGAATTGCCTCTTGGACAACAAATATATTCTCCATTATTGATTTGCACCAACATAGTGTGGCATGGTTGGTAGATTAATGGGTCCCTTAAGCATGTAGTCAGAGATTCGATTCCTTGCTCATGTGTATGGAAAAACATCTGTTGGGAGAGGTCAATCCCTTAAATGGATCTCAGTATCTCGAGAGATTAGTCTCTGACTCCCGGCCGGAGGATACCTGGATTCACTCAAAAAAGGTAGGATAGACTGTTGATGATAGATCCTTTGGGGGCCAAATTTAGTTGTCATGGCCCCCAAATTTGTGTTTGAATTAACATAAAATTGGTTTAATTAGGTGCGGCTGGTGAGTTGCAATATTGCTAAGCATGGTAGCATCACTAGCATGCTTCATATTTGTCCGTAATTCTGTGAATGGCATGTTCTTAAAGTTAAAGGAAACATGGCGTGCTTTTCAAATATTATCATCATCTTCTCGTCTACCCCCCAAAAAATCATCTTCTAGTCTAGATGTTTGTTTTATAATTAATCTTTTTTTGGCTTGGTATATGAGTTGAGCATTAATTTTCAAACAGACACATACATGAAAAAGTTTCAAGTTTGTTTGGTTTCTATATTCTGAGGTGGAGTTAAGGGTGGTTTTTGGGATATAATTAGGTCCAATTGAGAAATGTTTGAACACCAATGCTATTTGGTTCCTACAGCTCCTGTGCAAAATAAGGACGAATGAGTATTTGATCAATCAAAAGCTTTCTGGTAAAAATAAAAATAAAAAATCAAAAGCTTTAAAATCATTAAGTAGATAATGAATTTCGTGAATTTCGTCTTGTATCTTTTAGTATTTCCCATGGTTGAATTAACCAAATGATTTGATTTGAGTTGAACATTTCTAAGATGTTAAAGACCTTATCTAGCTAGGAGCACAAAAAAAAAAAGAAAAGGAAGAAGACCTTGTCCAATATATACATATTTAACAGTACAAAGAAAAAAGAACTTACTCTAAGAACACTCTCAAAGCAATTTAAATTATATCTTCGGTGTTGATGTGAACAACTTTAAAAAGGTAACCATAGTTGAAATTGAAAGATACATAAATGTATGTGATTTTTTTCAAGTTGTCATGTGACTACAATTAAACAACTTTTATGCTTTGTTTGGTTTGAGAAATAAAATGAAAAGAGAGAAAATAAAAAGAAATAATCAGGGTAAAAAGAAAATGGTGAGAAAAAAAAGCAAATTTCAATTTTTTAAGTGTCATTTAGTATGAAAGAAACATGAAAGAAAGTGAAAAGAAAGAAATTTGTAATTTTCTCTCCGCATGTTTGGTAGTATAGAAAGTAGAAATAAAAAAAATGAGTTTTTCATAAATAAACAACATTGCTCGTATCAACAATAATAATAACTACTTTCATTCTAAATTATAATTTTTAATAGAAAAAAAAACAAGAGTTTTATTCTCATAATTCTAAAACTTATTTTATATATATATATATTTTTTTTTTTTTCAAAAAATTTTAAATATTATTTCCAATTAAAAACCTCAAAGGTTGTTTTACTTGGTTGCCTGGAGACTCAATTTTGTTTGAACTCTTTTTTTTTTTTATATATATAGAATAAAATTTAGGGTGAGGGATAGTGTCCCTGTCTAAAGTAGGAAAAATCTCCGAGCTCTATGAGTACTTATAAGGATATTTATATTTACCTCATTCCAAGGAGACTAGTGGGGACTCGAACCTGCAACCTGTCAGATACGAGTCCCTATCATGCTCTACTAGACCAACTCTTTAAGGCTATTTGAACTCTTTTTATTTACTTATTGATTTATTTTACTTCATTTCATTTTTTCATTATTAATTATTTCATTTTAGAGTTTAGAAAAATATAAAATAAGGGGGTTTGAAATTGTTTGAAGAAATCAAAATAGAAATTTAAAAATTTAAAATGGACCAACATTTTTGTGCCTAGGTTTTAATTATATTTATTTGGGCCAAAGCCAGGAGCCAGGACCATGTTAGGAACCTAATTTCGGACCCACTTCAGGAGACCGTATACTAATCTGCCCCGCCTTTTCTCATTCGTGATAATTTTGTAGTAGGATATCAGATTTCTTCTAAAAAACAAATAATCGCCCAAAAGGCCTCAGAAAATCCTGCGAAGCATCTAGTGTAGCATGCGGTTTTGAACGAGCGAATGGGGAAGGTCACGATCCTTCTTCCTTGCATGATTCGCAGCAAGAGCTCCAAGTTGATTGTGATTATGTTCAGATCGCAATGGAGATGTGGCCAAAAAATAGATATTGGATCAAATCGGCTTGTGATTATGGTGGAAGAAGGGTAGACCTGGAAAAAGCAAGTTTCCCCTCCATAGTATTCATTTTCTTTGTCGTAGAGAAGAGAAAATAATTGTGTGGGTCCTATGTCAACTTTTTGTCTTTTCTCTATCTTCTCTTTTAAATCAAACAATAGAGAAAATTGACTTTTCTCTTCGATTTTTCTCCTCGCATTCTCTTTCCACCAATCTCCTATCAAACTGAACATATTGTTAATCATGATAATTCATGAATGATTGTATAGTCAAGATTTATTATGCTCACATTCATAAAATAAAAATAAGTTCTTCATCCAATAATTCTTTAAAAAATTATTAATTTTTATACGTCAATACTGTTTATTAAGTTTTTATTAATTTTTTTTTTATCATAACAACATTTATTATAGAATTTTGGGCTAGAGGAATTAATAAATAATCACATCAGACATTTTGATCTGCCTTGTTTATGTTAAGCTAAACTACATATGGAGCTTGTAACATC
This sequence comes from Echinosophora koreensis, assembly GCA_035048595.1. Lineage (NCBI taxonomy): Eukaryota > Viridiplantae > Streptophyta > Magnoliopsida > Fabales > Fabaceae > Echinosophora > Echinosophora koreensis. Next base: position 9,268,769 of record JAPCYP010000004.1, read on the forward strand.
CCTGACTGTTTTATAGATTGACGATTGTTCCCACAGATAAACACAGGTCTTTTCAGTGTGCTTTGTCCTCACTCAGACACTTCCTGGAAAAACTTCTCAGAAGGTTACCCATCCCAAAATTTGCTCCAAGTCAAGCGCGCTTAACTGTGGAGTTCTTAAATGATGGGCTCCCGAAAAGAATATGCATCTTGTTGGTATAGGTAGTACCAATCAATTCATATAAGTTATCCTCAACTGTATAGTTCCATACCTACACTCTCAAGATCCCTCTCATTCGGGTGTTTAATCGGTTCATTCATGTGTTCATCCGCCTAGAAGCCTGCCAGGAGCCGCTCCTTGTCCATGCCTTCTTGCACCGGCGATCACTCCCCACCCTCGTCAGTTCCGGGTGTCACATACCCACCAGCTTTCGCTTGGTTCGTCCCCGAACCACACCGTACTGGGAGCGGTTCCGCTTTGATATCATTTGTAACATCCCTGACTGCTTTATGGATTGATGATTGTCCCCACAAACCAACACGAGTCTCTTCAGCATGCTTTGTGTAACACCCCGATTTTTACTGCTTTCTAATATCGGTAAGATATATATAAATGTTTATATTTTTAACTGAGACTTAGAAAATGATTTTGGATAAACCAAAGTCATATTTAGACTGTACTTAATTGTAGAAGGTTATGGTTAAATTTTGGGTTGAAAATTCAGACGAAAACCGGTCTACGTTTTCACTGACAGTAAGATTTTACTGCTCAGAAAACCTAATTTTGACTCGTGAAAGAAACAGTTTAGGTTTATATCGTATTTGCAACGATATTGGTTTTTTTGAAAATTTTCGCGTAAAAATAAAATATTATATTTTATACGGGTGAAATCTTCAAAATAAACAAGTGTAAAACTTAAGTCGGGTATAAGACGGAGTCGGATACGGAGCTGAGGTGACTGAAATAACTGAAGTGACCGACATGACGAGCATTTATGGCAACCCTATCCAAGTCATAATGACTTCCTAAATATCTAGATATTTGTTAAATGAAATGACAATTTTGCCCTTGGTTTTCAAGTGAATTTACTAGTTTGCCCTAAGTAATTTTGGACCAAAATAACTCCACCCCACACAGCCCACTACACCCACCACACTTAAGCATTTTCATTCATGTTTCACTTCATCTTCTTCACCATTTTCTCTCAAAAATACAAAGAACTCCATAGTTGTTCTTGAAGAAACCTTGATCATTTCTTCATTCCTTCATCATCCAAGAGGTATATCCTCCTCAACCATGATCATTGTTGTCTTCTTCTTCTCTTATTTCATGTGTTTCATGTCAAGAACACCATTTTTCAATTTCTAGGGTTTTTCTTCAAAAATTTCTAGAAAATCATAGAAAAATCCTTTTGATGTGAAACCAATTTCCATTAACTCTCTATGTTCTCTATATTGATTATTCAAGAGCATGAGAGCAAATAAAATCTCTTCCCTATTTTTTTTATGATGGCCGAATCTATGTCCTAGAGGGATTGGATGAGTTTGTTTCAAATTTTTGTCATGTGATACTTGATTTAATCTCTCTTGTACTTCTACTTCCTAAATCCAAGAGATTGAAATCAAATAAATTTCCTAGCCAAAAAATTTGTGTTGGCCGAACCCTAACTCTTGATAGGTTGGATGATTTTGTTTCAATTTTTGACTCATTTCAATTGTTTTAGTCTTTCTAATGTTTAAGGATCATCAATCCAAAAGCTTGAGAATTTTAGAAAACCTCTAGCATATTTTTGTTGATATGGCCGAACCCTAAACATAGTTGGTTAGATGAATTGTTGTTCAATGTTTAACTTGTGTTGTGTTTTGATTTTGAAGGATAAGTTTTAGTTGTTGTTTTGCGTTGTGAGGAGGAAACGGAAAATCAACGAGACACTTCGAAGCGAAGACTGAAAACTTCAAGAGGTAAAGGGAGTTTACCTGAGGGGTTTTTGATAGCTACATGCTATCTGTGGGTTGTCTGTATAATTAATTGTAGTGATATCGCGTTTTGCTTGATTTAATTATTATGTGTTGTTTTATGTAGTTTGATGTGGTTTATGTGATTTATTTGTTATAACTGTGATGTATGTTATAACTGATGTTGAGTGATTGACTGAGAAGCCTGACAATGGTCAGTGCTCAATTATATTGAGGTTAAAAACTTTAAAAAGTTTAAGGAAAGACTTAAGTGCGTTAATTGGTGGAAGTGGAAGAAAAATATGAAAAATAATATTTTAATAATATTTTGGTGAAAGAGTAAGTCAATGAGTGACGGTGAGGACGAAACAGTGAAAAAATTTCATTTACGTTGATTTTACCAAAGTAAATTTAAAAATAAAATAAAAAGTTATTTCAAGAAGCAAAGATTCAAAAATAATTTAATATTCATGTTGGAAAAACTTTTGTCAAAGATAAAGTCATTTTGATTTTTCAAGAGAAATTGTTCTAAAATGTAAGATATTTCAGAAAGTGAATTACAGCGAAACTATGAAGAATAGTGAAATCATTTTGGACAAACATGTGTTAGAAAAGAATATTCAAGGATTTGAGGTGTTTTCGGAAAAAGGATTTAAAAAGGAAATGTTTTGAGAAAAAATTAACTTTGTCATGATTTAACGTTTTATAAACGAGTTTTAACATAAAAGGATTTGCTGTAAAAGAATTTGGCGTCAGCAAAAACATTTCCGATAAACTTGGATAAGTTTTCGAAGTTTTGTTTTGATTTTGTTATTTTCACAGAACAAAAATGATGTTGGGAAAGAAAAGTGAACCTAGTTGTCGAGACGTCAGGATTCTAGTGTTCTGTGGTGAAAACATGTAGATCATTGATCCGTGTTGTCCATCGAGGACTTATGTATGTTGAGGTGATGTGGAGGACTTCGTGTTCTATATCTGCGAACCTAGGACTGGTGCATCGGTCTAGGGTTTCGTGTTTGAACACTCAGACTTCGTGTCCTGTGCTAAGGGTGAGTGGGCTTTATGCCTAAATAAAAATAGTTGTGAGCTTTGAGCCTCGACAAGGAAAGAATGAACGAAAAATAAAAGTGACGTGAATTAAAGTTTTACATGCATTATTTGGCAGACGTGCCTGTGTTGACCATTGTGCCTTGATGGACAATGTGCCATGTATCGCGTTGACCATTGCGCCTTGATGGACAATGTGCCATATTGTGTTGACCATTGTGCCTTGATGGACAATGTGCCATGTATCGCGTTGACCATTGTGCCTTATTGGACAATGTGCCATGTATTATCAAGCCTGGTCTACTCAACGAAAGGAAGTTGGGATCTCTGGAGATTAGATATCAAAGTTAGAGGATAAATATTGAAGTGTCATGCATTTCTTTTATAAATGACGATGACTGTCGGGTATGAACCCCATTGATAAATTATTATGTTTGTTTTGAAGAATTTTCATATGTTGTGAATATGTATATGTTGTTTTTGTGTGTCGCGCATGTGGTTATCATGTTGAAACTCATTTGTCGGCATCTCACCCTTACGCATTTCTTGTTGGGTTTCGACTGTGTCGTGTATATATATCTGAGTACAGATGGATCACGAGGAGAATCTAGTGTATTCGGGGATCCGGTCCCTGACGTTTGAGAACGCGGAGGACAATGGTGCGTGGGTAATTAACCCCGGGGCTCGCAGCGCCACTTACACTGGCCCGGTGCATACTATTATGGGTACTTAGTGGCAGGACCACAACGTCGTTCTCACAGCGTGGAGATTGTAGAGGTTTCATTACCTCCGATTTGGCTCATCTTGCAGTATCTAGTGGCACAGGGAGTTTTGGAGCATCATCCTCCACATGTTCAACCACTACACGAGGCAGTGCCCTTGTCACCTACCGCATCGATAGTACTTGTTCCGGAGGTTGACGAGGGGATAGAGGAGGACCCCCAAGAGGACTTAGGGGAGGATCCTGAGTACCATCCTCTTGAGGATGGTGTTGTTCCTAAGGTAGGAGCGGGAGCAGTAGTGTCCTCACCGGATACTCCTCCTGTAGGTGGGGATGACTATGGTGGTCTCCCCAATGGCTACCACTAGTACTGACCAGCTGTAGGTTTTTGATCCCATTTTTGAGGTAGTGATTTTTGACAGTCTGTTTTCTTGCTACTGAGAGCCATCTTTTTTGAGTTGTGGTTCTAGAGTTACCACTATATTATAGTTATGTTGTTTTTAGTTTTACTTATGTTGTTAGCTTTACAAATGACCTGCACTTATAAAGGTCTCGCTGTAGAAACAGTAAATGATGCATGTGTATAAAATGATGATGTATATTATGTATATGATGTGGGTTTGTATGGAGAAGAAAATAAAAAATTTATCACCATTTTTGAATAAGGATAAACAACTAGAAAATATTATTTTTCGAAAGTAACCAGCGTTTATTTAAGTTTTAATTTCTACAACGAGGTCACCATGTAGCACCCAAGGGGGGTGTTGCACTTTGTCCTCAAAATCTCCATTACAACAACACCGAAGGATTTTTCAAGAAAAGAGAATAGAAGAATCATATAATATGACTTGATCCACGAGCCAGAGGATGTTGACCCAGAGATATCCAAATAACCAGTCTTATGAGAGACATTGGATTTTGGCCCTGAGATATCCACATAATAAGACTCGATCCACGAAGAGTTACGTGACTTGATCGCTATATATATCAATGAATTTTTTACAACAATAGTCTCCATGGAGCAGAGTTAGGTCTAGCTCTAAGTATGCATTCGAGTCTCGGCATTTTTCTGAAACTATATATGTATATGTATTTTATATATATATATATATATATATATATATCCACTTGAATGATTATTTGCTTACCTGCATGCCCATATCTACATTGCTAGCCTATTGTAGAATCTTACCTCCTCTGTTTATATTTTCTTCTCTTCTTTGTTCCTTGTTGGCAATGATTAGTTTCATCCGAAGTGCATAAAAGAGATGAGGAAGGACTGAAAGATGCTGAGAAGGTGACAGAAGAGATTTATGAAGACGTCAGAGCTTCGTTGTCATGTGTAAACTGTTGTTGAAATATGTTTAGAGTTGTTTGTATCTAAAGTATTTTGAAAATGTTATTATACTTAATTTCTGCTAATTGTGAGAAAATTCACAAGCTTGCACAGTTTTCGAAAACTTACTGTATGCATTTATTTTGCATACTTATGAAAACTTATTTGGGATTATTGTACTTAATTATTTTAAGTTTCCAGTTTATGAATAGAACTTTGATCTTTCTTTTCCTCTCCTGGTAATTGATGTAAGACCAGTAAACAAGATTTTGTATGAGGAAGTTTTTAACTTTATCAACTGCTTATCAGGTTTTATTTTGACATCATGCAAAGTTGCAAATATTAAAGAGGTCATTTCGAAAATATTTCTGAAAATTCTCCTTTTATCAAATTAATTAGTCTTTATTAAAATATGGTGTTACAGAGCTCAATGTAATTAAAGTCTTTGACTCCCCAGTAGGTTTAAGAAGTATCTCCACAAGCTTAGATCTTTTGGACTTTTTATGAGACTAATCTTTATTGAGGTGCTTAGTCACAATCAAGGTTCTTCGCCCCTCCCCAAGAATGTGTTTTGTGGGATTCAAACCAAGGTTCTTCCCCACAAGCTTAGTCTGGTTGAGCCACACTCATTGGTTAGTATTTAGATTCTATAAAGTTCCTTTTAAGTTTTGTTATGTGATCTATTTGTATTTCTTTCTCACTTTGAGTTTTCCTTCCCTTTGATTGGGACTTGAGAATGAGTACACTATTGTATTAGGCTTTGATCTATAATTAGGCTATATATTATGTAGTTTTCAGTCGAAGTATTATTTTAATATGCATTCTATAATCATAATAATATTCTGTGAGTAGCTTTGTTTTGTGATTTAAAGAAATAAGAAATTGTGTCATATCAAAGTAAATTTCGTGCCTCTTTTTTTTGCCTCCCTTTTTTTGAGTTCTTTTATGTGTATTTAAGGGTCCGTTTGATTCGCCTTTGAGTATAGTACAGAACAGAGAGAACAGTACAGAACAACTAATTGAGTTACAGTACAAAAAATTGTGTTGTATGATGTTTGTTAATTGATGCACAGCACAAATAATTTTATACCAAAATAATATGAATTTACTAAAATATCCTTTCATTGTATAAGGTTTGAGATCAATTCTTTTCGTCCTTCTTCGTCAGCCTCCCTAACCCCCTGTTCTTCCTTTCTTTCTTTCAACAAATAAGTACCTACGGTCTTCTTCAACTCCTCCACTGCAGCACCTCGGAATATCCTCTCTTCACTTTCTCACCCACCCACCCACCATTTCGTTTTCATTTCAGGCAACAAAGAAGAGGGCGACTGAAACTATAGTGGCGACGCGGCGGGTCTGTTATGTGTGTAGAACGGCGGAGCGGCGGAGTGGTGGAGCAGATCTGTTTTGGAGGACGGCGGATCTGTGCGTGGAGGACGAGTTGGGACAACGATGGGCGGCGGCTATGATCCACAGTGGCGCGTGCGAAGCTCGGAGACACAGAGGTTCGCACGGCGGAGCGGATCTGTGTGGAGGACGGCTGATCTGTGCGTAGAGGATGACGGAGTGGCGGAGCGGCGGAGCGGCAACGTCGAGGTGGCGGAGAAGAGGTCTGTGTGTGGAGGGCAGATCTGCTACCTATGGAGAATGACGAAGCGGCGGAGTGGCGGAGCAGATTTGGGTGGAGGACAGCGACTCCGACGCGGTGGCTCTAGACAGGATCATAGGAAGGGGGAGAAGCATACAAAGGTGGTTTATGGGAGATGGGTACGACTAGAGAGGAGAGAGGGGAATGGGAAGGGCAAATTTGGCATTTTATTTGCATTGTCCATGGGACAACCTTTTGTCATGTGGTAAAGTGAGTAACAAATATTTGTGTTTTTGTCCTGTCCTTTGATTCTTTTTTTGTCCTGTCCCACACTTGTTTTGAAAATCAAACACAGAACAATTGATGTTGTGCTGTGCTGTCCCATGATTTAGTGCAAATCAAACGAACCCTAAGTGTATTGTGATCTTATTTCTCAATTTTTTTATTCGAATACAAATATTATGAGTAGTTTTTATAGATGCATCCCAGGATTTTCTGATGCCTTTCGGTCAATTATTTTACTTGGATCACACATATCTCCATTATTCACCACATTCTACAGTAAAACTACAGCATCGCACAATGCAGCACATACAATGTTGCCGTATTGACATCGGGAAAGTGCATCAAATTAGCATTTTTCAACGACAAAATCTAAAATCTTTCCTTTCTTCCTTCGTGCATTTCTTTTCTATTGCTCCAGCCTCCAAACAGACCCCAAAAAACCTCAGAATACCAGAAAACGCTCCAACAGTGACGTGTTGCATCACATCAGAGTCACAATGACATATATATGTGGGGGTGGAGAAAGTTTTGTCGTTTGCACCATCATTTTTCACTCACACTCTATAGTCCTCATCTCATAGTAATAAGTTAATAACCTAGGTCCTACCATTTCTCTCTCCCTTCACATACCAACACAAATCATCATCATCCAAACCTCTCAACTCTGAAACCTTCCTCGTGTTCATTCATTGAATCCAATTGTCCGTTTTCGAATAATCGATTCTCGAGATTAATTCTTCCATTCTTTCGCTTTGAAATAATCGATTTTCACACAACTTGCAAACGCGATGACGAACGATCATGGAAACATGAGAACGAACCGTTTGGTGGACTTAGTCCTCGACTGCGTGATTCCCTACATCGACGACCCTAAGGACCGCGACGCCGTCTCTCAGGTATGCCGGCGGTGGTACGAGCTCGACTCGTCGACGAGGAAACACGTCACCATCGCTCTCTGCTACACCACCACGCCGGAGCGCCTCCGCCGCCGCTTCCCTCAGCTGGAGTCGCTGAAGCTCAAGGGGAAGCCGAGGGCGGCGATGTTCAACCTCATACCAGAGGATTGGGGCGGTCACGTGACGCCTTGGGTCAGAGAGATCTCGCAGTACTTCGATTGCCTCAGGAGTCTTCATTTTCGGCGAATGATTGTTAGGGATTCGGATCTCGAGCTTCTTGCGCGGTCACGTGGTCACGTGCTCCACGCGCTTAAGCTCGACAATTGTTCTGGGTTTTCCACTGATGGTCTTTGCTCTATTGGTCGGTTTTGCAGGTAATTTTGTGTTGTTTGTTAGGTTTTTGTCTTCTAGTTGTTTAGTTACTGTTTTTCAATTTTGTGTTTTGAATTATTTTTCTCAATGCTTAGTTTAATTTAGAGTAGTAACGCCAGGTGGTGTTGTTTGTTTTGCTGTTTGTTCTGCTGTTTCTCTGCATTTATTGTTGTTATGTTGCAGTTCCAACTTTGTTGCCTCTTTGTTCCATCCTTTGACACCCTAACCCCAGTTGCTACAATAATTATAGTGTTTGGGTGCAAAATTCCATCTAAAATAATTAATTCATGGGTGGGTATTGATTTTAGTGAAAGCAAAAATTTCTAGCTTTTCTGTTGAGAATAATTGATTCTAGATGTAGAACTCACAAAATTCTACATATTTACACCTCAAAAGTGATTTTACTTTATCATCCAAACAAAATCAATTCTTCTAGACCTAGTTTTAAAATGTTATTACCAAACACAAATCAATTTTTTTAACCTTGATTTTTTCAAAATCAATTCTACCAAAATTAATTCTATCAAAATCTAAAACAACCGTATGGTAGCAAGGTTTTTTGTTATTTGTTTGTAATAAATTGTGTTGTGTTATTGTTGAGGAATCCTTCCTGGCTGATAAATTTCTCTGATAATTTGCCGTCCAAAAAATGTTAAAGGAGAAAAGTGAAAGAATGTTATTTTTTGTCAGCTACAATTTTACTTCTCTATCTCCTAACATGATTGGTTGTACTTGTTAGACCTTGGTACTTGCTATCGTGCAACAACTTTCGTATCAAATAGCATACGTGGTAAAAAATGTTGAAATTGCAGTTCCCAGTTGCAATGGTGGCAGCAATATTGTGGTTTTAGTAGTCTTTACAACATACTTTGCCTAAAATTGTTCTCACAAATGTCTACAATTATGGTAAATAATTATAGTAAATGCAATGTAACTGCAACCACAAAGTAATCCTTCAAATTGATAGTTTTTTAGGGATTTGGATCAATGTTGGAGTGAGTTTAAAGAATATTAAGTTCCTATATCTATTGACTAAAATTGTGCTGATCATTTTCTTATAACTTGTAGGCTGAAGTATTTGAACAGTTTTTAAATTGTAAGGCACTGTATGGTTGTGAGGAACATAAACACAGAAGTCACTGTGTTTCTTCCGTTTCCTATAAATATAACCATTCATATACTTTATACTTCATTGAAGGGAAAAAATTGTATGACTTTGTCCTTTCATCATCTTTCCCCCCTCTATTGGTGTAGATTGTCTTGTATAATTTGAGTTATTAATCTCTATTAATTTCTTATGATATTGCTTATGTTCTGTGACCTTTTTATTGTAATTATATATTTTTTGGTGTCCCCACCTTAGATCAGTGCTGTAAAATCAACATAAATTTGATCCATTTGAGAAGATTGCTGCTCATTTAAAGCCTCATATAGTATACTCTGTTCCATCAATTGCATTTCAGATTATATTTTGCTGCATTTGAGCATGCTGCAACTTTTGATAAGTGTTACGGCATGTCCAGTTTGGATAAAATTTCACATGATGATAGACATTGTTATTTGCAGGAAAAAAAAATTCAGACATATTAGAATCTTCAAGTTCATTGATCTGATTCATTGTTTCTTGGAAGTTGGAACATATGCCTGCAGTTATAAATTAGTGTGCCACTGAATGTAAATTTTACCTTCTGGCAGGAATTTGAGGGTCTTGCTTTTGGAGGAAAGCTCAATTGTTGAGCACGATGGTGAATGGCTACATGAGCTTGCTTTAAATAATACAGTTCTTGAGACACTGAATTTTTACTTGACAGATATTGCTGATGTCGAAATTCAGGACCTTGAACTTCTAGCAAAAAACTGCCCCAACTTAGTCTCCGTGAGAATTACTGATTGTGAAATCTCAGATCTTGTGAACTTCTTCCGATATGCATCTTCTCTAGAAGAATTTTGTGGAGGTGCTTACAATGAGGAACCGGACAAGTACTCTGCTATATCATTACCAGCAAAGTTATGTCGATTGGGTTTAACATATATCGAAAAGAATGAGTTGCCGTTAGTGTTCATGTTCACGGCCGTATTAAAAAAGTTGGATCTTATTTATGCAATGCTGGATACAGAGGATCATTGTATGTTAATCCAAAGGTGCCCAAATTTGGAAGTCCTTGAGGTAAGTTCCACAACTTTTGCTCATTAAAATTTCTAAATTCTCCTGCCTACCTCTCTAATTATATATATGCGTGCATAATTGCACATATATATAGGATACTCCACAATCGCAAACAACGTTGCACATATTGATTTGAACTTCTCCAATCGAACAAAAGGAAACATGAAAACTGTAAGACAATAAAATCAATTGAAATGGATATGGATATTTTGATACTTTGAATGATCAGAACTGCATTTGAAATATTTATTGTGAACTGATATCTCCCCTTATGGACAGACAAGGAATGTAATTGGAGATAGGGGATTAGAAGTTCTTGCTCGCTGTTGTAGGAAGCTAAAAAGGCTTAGGATCGAACGTGGTGATGACGATCAAGGAATGGAGGATGAAGAAGGTATTGTTTCCCAGCGAGGATTAATTGCTTTGTCACAAGGTTGTCCACAACTTGAATATGTGGCTGTTTATGTATCCGATATTACAAATGCAGCTCTGGAACATATCGGTACTCACTTGAGAAACCTTACTGATTTTCGTCTTGTCTTGCTTGATCATGAAGAAAAAATAACTGATTTGCCACTTGACAATGGAGTGAGGGCTTTACTGAGGGGTTGTGACAAGCTTAGAAGATTTGCTCTATATCTGCGACCCGGGGGTTTGACTGATATTGGTCTTGGTTACATTGGACAATACAGCCAACATGTGAGATGGATGCTGCTTGGTTATGTGGGGGAGTCTGATGCAGGGCTTTTGGAGTTCTCTAAGGGCTGTCCAAGTCTTCAGAAACTTGAAATGAGAGGCTGTTCCTTTTTAAGTGAGCATGCACTAGCTGTTGCTGCAACACAACTCACTTCTCTTAGGTACTTATGGGTGCAAGGGTATGCCGCATCTCCTGCTGGACGTGATCTTTTGGCAATGGCTCGTCCCTTTTGGAATATTGAGTTGATTCCTTCTAGGCGTGTGGCTGTTAATGATGATCCGGAAGAGCCTGTAAGTGTTGAGCATCCAGCTCATCTTCTTGCATATTACTCTCTTGTTGGGCAAAGATCTGATTTTCCGGATACTGTTGTTCCTTTGGACACTGCCAATGTTGCTGCTAATTAAAGTTGTATATACCTTTTTTCAGGTCTTTTTTTCCCTTTCAAATCTTATTTGTAAGTTCTCGACTTCTTGCTGTATTTGTAGTGAAGGGTTTCATTTTTTATTTTTTTTTTGGCAATTCCTAGACAATAATCTTGTAATAAGTAATAAGCTTGATTTGAAACTAGATAATAGATATAGACCCTTATAGTTGTTCATATGCAAACCGATAAAAAAGAAAACCTTAAACCAATAAAAAAAACCAAAAATCGAGTAAAACTGATGTTTATTGGATTTTTTGGGATATTGTTTCGTAAAAGCCCATCAAATCGGATCGAAAATCGGATCCTTTATTTGAAATCGAACCAAATAGATTTGAACTGCATGTATCAAATTTTAATATTTATTATACTTTTTGCATTATTGATTTTTTATTTGTTGATTTTTTCCTAATAATACTTATTAATTTGATATAATGTAATTTTCTACTATTATGTTTCAAACATAAAATTGATGATTGTTAGCTCATAAAATTTAATTTTAGTATGTTATATCTATTAATATTTTGACTTATTTTTAATTATTATATTGGTAAAATCGAACCATCCAATCCAATCCAAAGCACATTCAGGTAGGTGTCGCTAACTGACGTTAGTAACATAAAGGACCATTTTGTGTAACTTTTGAGAGATAAATGATCGAAATAAATCTTTTAAAAGATAAAGGATCAAAATGAATTTTGACCAAAAGATAAATGATCAAAAGTATATTTTAACCTAAAAAATAAATGAATATATTGAAATATAAAAATACAATATTAATGTCCAAAAAGTTATAAAAATAACATATCTCTTTTAAAAAATCTCATCGCATATAATATAAAAGTTGAAATTCATTGGAGGATCGGATGAATCCTGAGGAAATAAAGTCAAGCCCATTAATGACTGTAAAGTGTAGACTATAAACCTCTAGTTCAGCATCTCAAACTCTTCTTTTAATAATAGTATTAAAAAAGATAAGGGTCTCACTAATGACTGTTTCAACTCCAACTCCCGCTTCAACAACTCCTCCACCTCCACATGTGTCTTTGGACAACTCCCATTTGTGCTCACATGTGAAGGTTGGGCAACTTCTTGGGATTGCATGGATGAAAACTGCTTCAAAAGCATTTGCGTGAAGTTTGGGTTCATTAGAAACCTACTCATAAGCTGATCTGTAAAACTTGGGTTGGCAATGAGCTCCTGTTTGACCTCTTCTCTAAGCTCCTCCTTATCGATCGCCTGCTCGACCCGCCTACTTGACCCGCGTGATCCATGGAATTTCTTAATGCCCACTGTCCCTGGAACACCACGGACACGGCTCGTCTTTGCCCAGGGCAACGACCAAGATATCCGAACGTCCCTGTGGAACGAACGATCCTTGTGAGCCTTTTTTCCTTCAGCTCCTCCTACAAAGGCAAAATTTAAAATAAAAATAAAAATATGTAAGACAATGTGTTACAATTACAAGTAGAAAGACGCAGTTAGTTTGTTACTTGCAACCTTTTCTGCAATAACGCGTATATGGCTTCAACTTTAAAATTTCCAGACTTTGTCTTTCGGCCTTCCACCCAATAGTCCTCGTGTGGAGGTGGAGACGGAGGATCAACAACCGTGTCCTCATCTGCTTCTCCTGCTTCTACCTGTCTTTCAACTTCTCCTGCTTCTCTCTCAACTTCTTCTCCATCAACTTCTTCTCAACAAATCTATACCCACCTTGAGACATGGTGTGGGGGTGGACATTTTTCGCCTGATTCGCCTTACCCATTTCCCTTTTCATCTGTTACAAATAGCACGTACTCAGTTTAGTTAAATAAAAAAAATTAGTTAAATAGTTTAACATGGATAAATAAATTAACTTCAACTAACCAGAAACTCAAGTGTGGCTCGGCTCCTTACAAAGCTATCCCACGTATCCTTATTAAGGAATGAGTAAACATCAAGAGGAGATTCATTGATCTTTTCTCCAAATATGTACTTCTTACCCAGATCAGACTTAAACCCCGTCCAATGCTTAGCCATAAGTTGAAGCCATTTCTTCTTATGTTCAGAAGTATTCGACACGGTCCACGCAATCTACATTAATTACAGAACAAAAAGGAGGAATTAGTACTGGATCATAATTTGCTTAAATAATGTACATACAAACAAAGAAGGTAAAAGTAAAATACTGTGATTCACTCCCAAATCTAATCCTTCACATTCTGCGGTATGTGTTCCCAATCATCAAACAGAGTGCTAGTATGTTCTTTCTCTTCCACAGCCACAAAAGTTAAGAATTTCTTAGCAAAGGGTCCCGTGGGATTCGTTTTATATCAAATTGGACCTCATGCCTCGGACCATTAAGCCTAGATCTGGACAAACTTTTCAAACTTGTGGCTGTTCTACCCCCTTTTTTGGATGACCGACTAGCCGTCCCTACTGAATCAGCCCTGTGTGATGCCTGTTTAGACAAAAAATAATAATAAATTAGGTTAGTTTAACATGGATAAATAAAAATATAAGCCTACTTAATTAACATTATATGTATAAATAAAAATGACACTATCAGCTGGCGTAGCCACGACCGACCCGTCCCTTGAATGAGGGATGTATGCTGAATTAGCCACGTGTATGCTTATTTAGACAAAATGAACATTAATACACAAAATGAACATTAATACAAAAAAGAGTCAAACCATCATAAATGAGAATAAACAAAAAAAGTCGAACTATTGTGTTATAGTTTTCTTTGTGCTCCTATAATCATGAACCATTGATTGTTAAGCATTTAAAAATCAAAGGTGTCAAAAAGTGAGCCATGTGAAGTTGCTTGATAAAAAAAAATTTGCCACTCAAGGGCTTCAAATATATTATATCCCAAAATGCTTCAAACCATCTATGTACCATTCCAAAATTAAATCTACATGAAGCTACTCAAGTGCAAAGATGTCTCGCTCTGAACCTAACTATAACCCTAAACATGTCTCACTTATAAACCAACCAGCACAATAAACAGTGAAAAGCAAAAGAGCTCTATCATACAACTGAACAATTTTAGTGGACAAACAAGAGTGGTGAAGCCCTTAGCAAAATCTGAATCATCTTACAAGACAATTTAAGTTAAAAATAACGATTTGTTCAATTCCCAAACCAGCATTAGTTACCTAGCTCATAACCTTCAAGATTATCTCATCATTTTTAATTTAATGCCAACAAAAGCTATGGAAATTTTAATAGCTATTCAATCAAGTTTCTTTTTATTTTTGATAAAAGTGGAAGTACTTGCATCATATAGTAAATACACAACCCTGAACCAAAAATAAAAATAACTTGTACAAGTCACGTAAATTACGGTGGTCACATAAAATGCTTACCAAAACAGTGGTCGTGCTCAGCCTAGAGACTCAGTGGTGGTGGTGGTGGTACGTTCTCAGCTCAGCTGTAAAAAAAATAAATAAAAATTTGTCACAAAAAAAAACTGGGAATCAAAAAGAGAAGAAAATGCAGAGGGGTTCCATACCAATGATGCAAAAGAGAGAAGACAGAAGGGTGATGGTGGTCCTACGCGTAGGGAAGCGGAGGGAGACAGAGAGAGATACGGTGGGGGTAGTGGTGGCCGAGCCAGAGAGAGGGACAACGAGAGAAAGGAAGAACGAGAGAGAGGAAGCACGAGAGAGAGGAGTTCCGGTGGTGGCTCGGTGGCAGGTGGGTCAAGCAAAAGAGAGGAGCTCGCGGTGGTGATCACACGAGAGAGAAAGGGTTAGGGCAGAAGGGCGGTGGTGGACAGAGGCATGTGTGAAGTGAAAAAAGGGCGTGCGAGACATAACGTTATTGTAAAAATTTGAGTAAAACTTTTAACGTCTGTTATGAAAATAGCAGACATTAAAGTAATTATTGGACGTCTGTTATAAAAACAACTGACGTTAAAGATGACTTTTAACGTCTGTTATTTGAATAAAAGACGTTAAAAGTTTTACTCAAGCTTTTTAACATCTGTTATTTTAATAACCGACGTTAATGTTGATTTAAATGAACCATTTATTTACTGTTCTGCCACCGCGTCTTTTTTAACGTCCAGTTTTATTCAACCGACGTTAAATCTGGTCGTAAAATCCATATCTTCCACTAGTGACGGGCCAACCCAACCCGACCTGTCCCGCCATTGACCCTCGAAAACGGGGCAAGGCTGGTTGACCTGATTTGGTTAAGCGGTGGGTTGGCGGGTTGGCCCACCAACAATTAACAAAACTTAAAAAAATCTAAAATGAAAAAAATAAAATTATTAACATACAAATATCATCTAAAGTATTACAAAATATAAATAATTACTTTTCGATAGTAGACTAACTAATATATAAATATATTAGTGAATGAAATTGACTACATTCAAATATATATAATTCTAATGGGTGAGAAATTGTACACTAAATATATATAAATATAAATATATATACAAATAATTACTGAATGAGATGGACTAATTATAATAGTCTTATGGGTGGGTAAACTAAAAAATAATTATAGCATATAAAAAATTTCAAAAAATAAAAGGAAATTGGGTTGGCGGGCCAACCCACCCACCCCAGCCACCAACCCGTTTTCTTGGTGGGTTAGGCGGTGCGGGTCAAAATGGGTTGGTGGGTTGGGGACCTCAATCCAACCACAAAAAATGACGGGTTAAACAGGTTGTCCCATCAGGCCTAACCCACTTTGTCATCTCTAATCTGCATCTTACCTTAGAACTATAAAAGCTATACTGACTTGGAGCAACTCATTATGAATACCATTTCTTTTTTTATAGGTCTTATTATGCATACCATTTCATACTTTTTTTTTACTTTATATTACTTTAAGAAACTCTCCGCTCAAATAGTGAAACTTTAAAAAGTTCGTCAAATGAGTCTCCTAAGTTACCTTATCTTTATGTATATTTATGTTTGTTTCGATTCCCGAGTGGAGGTACTAGATATAATTCTCTATTATTTTTCTTTCTCTTTTTTTATTATTAGAGTTCTTATATAAAAATCAGTTGCTTATCCTTACATGTGAATGTCACATTATCCCATTCCAATAGTACAAGTCAATAAGAATTAAAGAACTAGCTAAACAACTCTCCTTGAAATTGTTCTTATTAAGTGAGTTTATATAACAATGCGATCTTTACCGAAATTTATAGCTTGTATATTTATCAAAGTAAACTTGACCAACGTTTTATGCACATCTATGTTCTTTAAACCAACTTTAGGGTACAGAATGATTATGTGCGATAAGGATCCTTGGATATGTCGGCCAAACCAACGTGTAGAGGAAGGATCGTTTTGCATGGTGATAGCGAAGCAAGCCTAAAGCATCGTTGCTGTAAAGGTTAGTCCAAAAAAGTTGTGAAGATTTGTCCTAAACTTTTTGACACCAAGATTGAAAGAAGGAAAGAGGGGCAAAGTGTACGGTTTATCTTTCTCAAGATATGATCAAATTTAGAATGAAAGTGGCCTGGGCTGAGCTTCAACAAAAATATTAGAATATTAAAAATAAAAAAAATAGGAAGACTTGTTTTATCAAATCATTCAGCAAAATTTGTCTGTTTTATGATGAGAAGTCGATTTGCATAGTATCAATTTTTAATAAGTTCTTTGTTTTTTACTTTATATTTCTACTAGGTGAGAGGTCGATTTGCAAGAAACCAACATCTCTCCTATTTAAAAAAAGGAACATGTAGGAAGTCGGTAAAAGGCTACTTTAAAATGGTTGATTGGAATAAATAAGGCTGGTGTTGCAGCATTTCAGGCAAAAAGTTTACATTATTTTAGTATTTTGGAGGCTAAGCTTCTCTAGATATATAATTTTAAAGTTGAAAGTTGCCTCATTTAAAAAGGAGAAGTTAGCAACAACAATCATATTCGTCGCATTGGGTTGGATCTTTGGATGCGCGAATCATCATGTGTGGTTTATAAAATATATAGGTAGTGACTAGTGAGACTGTGAGAGGCTTAAGCACTAGCACTAAAAAATTGTTCTTAATATAGCTGCAGCAGCAAAATAAATAGTAGTAGAATCCACAATTAATGCAACTAAAAAAAAAAACCTTAGTCAAAGCAAGTTATATTTGCTTCTTGTTCGTTGACATGTTATGAAATAGTGATCCATGTACAGAAAAACCTGCTAGTCATGAAATCTATAGATAGGTATATGATATATATTATATATGGTAGACGGTATAGTGCTTACTAATAATTTGTCAATCCATAATGCATGCGGCTAGAATATGATGTTGGGTTCTCAAGTAAAAGAAAGAATCAAATAAAGCATGATGCTACCAAAGACCAGTAAAAGAAGCAACAAGGCTGACGCAGCAGTATTGCCACCACAGAAAAGGTGAATTGGCGGAGGGAGAAATTAAAATATGAAAGAAAAGGAAGAATTGCATTGGATGAAAACCAAAATCTAAAAAAAGATGAGTGTGATAGTGTGAGCCACACTGGCAATCCTACGTAAGTCTGCCTCTATAAGCTCCCAATGAGCATGTGATTCTAATTAAGTGGAATGCAAACTCAGATTCTACTACCAAAGTGATGCTGACTACACGGTCAACTTGGCCATATTGCTCTCAGAAAGCATATGATTAATGGTGGCGGAAAGTGTCTTAAAGACAAAAGGCTTACTATATCAGATGCTGCCCTCCCAAAATTTCAATGGAAGTGTCAGCCACATCAGCTTAGTGAACTAGCTGCTTAAGGTTTTATGCACTGGTTACATGATTAATATTTAGTTTTCAGAAAGAATGAGGAGCTTCGAATTGGAATTTCTCACAAGGAATATGTGTATTTGCATAAACTATGTAAGATATGTAAGATTTCATACCCCACCCCTCTTCCACAGATGTGAACAAATAGGTTCCGACTCTGATACCATGAAAAATTTCATCCTAAAACTAATTGAGGTTAAGTGGAATTGCCCGAACAGGTGTATAAACCAGGGTCATAGACACAGTAAAGCAGTTGCTTTAGGCCCCATAATTTTACTTACTTACCCCCTTATAATTTTTTACTACTATGAAGGCCCAAAAATCTAATTTTCTTATGCATAGTAACAATTTGGTGGGGCTTCTCTTCTCATCGCAAGCACAAGTGCTATACTGGTACATGCCCACATCCCATGTGACTTGCCTTCCCCCTTCCCAGCCCAAGCAGCAAGTGTTACCTTAGTAACACTTATATTTATGCCAAGGAGTGAATTGTGAAGGTGCAATTTTGGGAATGAAAAAAATTGAATGCAGTTGTGATTTACCCTACGCAATTGTGATTTAGTTACTATATCTAGAGGGTCTTGCTAACGAGTTCCCTTAGGGCATTGTTTAGGGAAACAAGAAAGGAAAATTTGTATGAGAAATAGTATATTTATCATTTCGAAAAGTCCCTAAGGGCATTTGTTAAGGAACCCACAAAAGGAAAATTTTTATTGAAAAACTAAGTGTTACACTTTTTAAAATGATAAATATACTATTTCTCATACAAATTTTCTTTTCTTGATTCATTAAACAATGCCCTAAGGACACGTATTAGCATTCTCTTAATTTAAATTATATGAAGTTTTTCTCATAGTTTTGCCTTAGGCTCCAAAATGTCTGGACACGGCCCTGATATAAATCACACCCCAGAATTTGAAGCAGGCTGTTTGAGACTTAAAACAACAAATTGAAAAGCATTGAGGTTAGAATTGAAAAGCATCATCAGCTCTCAGATTCGCATCACATATTGAGGACAGAACTTTGGTATCATCACGTGCTTTCAATTTGTAGCTTATTGGATAAGAACGAAGGCAGCTAATTTAAAGCAAAATTACATTTTTAAACCTTGATTAATACACGTGTGATCTAATCGAATTTTATGATTACTGAAGTTTGTCACGTTGCTCTTGAGAAATAAAATACCTGAATGATACATCAGGTGATGATGATCGAGTCTACAAAGAAATAGATACATTAACTGTCACACAATAAACAGGAAAACAAAGAAATTATAGACACATGAACAATGAGACTGCGAGATAAACAGAAAAACTTCAAAACACAGTTGAAGGAATGAAACTTTATTGGAGATGTTCATAAACCAAGTAGCCTCAAGTCATCTACATTAATCATAAAGAGCTATGATCTATGCAGTAGAACTTGTATGTTCTTTTTGAAATGATCAGCAAGGTGTTAAATAAATGTCTGCAACTGCAATTAGGGCCATAATGTGTTGATTTTGGAGGTCTCCGAAATCGAAAAGCAACCGTAATTACGGCCGCATCAGCCATATTTTCCTGCAATTGTCCACGATTGCGATAAACACAACACAACCGCAATACCGCAATTTAAATCCTTGATGATCAGAGTCGGAATTACAGTGCATGAATACCAAAAATAGCTTCCTTATTGAAGTCTCTAGATGCCGTCCTGAAACCTGGAGTTTTCAGCTTGGCATGTGCCTCAAGAAAAGCACAGTCATAGATATCCTGCCCTTGCAACTTCAGGATCTTGGAAGAGATACCAGATGAAGATGACACGAACATATCCTCACAATTTGGGTTGGAAACCATGATTGACCCATCATTGTGGTTATTTATCCATTCCATTTGCACTTTTGGCATCATGCTAGTCAGCTTCTGTTGTGGTGAAGGCATTTGAAACTCATTGAACAAAAGAGGCTTGTCCTTATCTGATGGGGCAGTTTCTGTAAGATTAACAATGGTGATGTCATGGATACTTGGTCTCCTTTTATTTTCTTTCCCTCCAGAAAGGTTTTGCCTTATGTAGTACTTTTGAGCATGACTTGCCACTTGGGTTGGAGTCTTTGTGACAACAAAATTACGAGAGATATTTCTCCAGTCCCCTTTGCCATGCTTTAGGAGTCCCATCAGAAAACGTCTGTGATTCAATATCCAAACAATCCATGTCAAGCACAGGAGCCAAAGAAAGATAGATATAGAAATTGCATGCATACTAATTCAATACCCAAAAATCCATGGCAAGCAGAACCTAAACTAACTTCTCAGCAGTTTGGGAATGCATGCAGTTTAAAATCTAACATAGCAGTAGAATTCACCGGCCAAATTAGAGTATAGCTTGTTGGCTAGATTGACAAAGCAGCATAGCATAATATTTAGATAACAAACCACTGGAACAATGATTGAAGTCTTGCTCTTGCTAATTGTTTGTTCCAGTTGATTTTCTTATGTGATGTAATAATCATGATTCACTATCAGAATCTCAATTATCTTGCTCTTTCCCTAAACAACTTTCAGCAACTAAAGAAGATTGTAAAACATAAAAAAGGAGAAAAAGACAATTGAAGATTAGGAAACTCACTTGTGTTCCTCTTCAGTCCAAGGGACCCCTTTCTTCCTCTCCTGATCAGAACCCTTGACAGTTGTTGCAGCCCTCTTTCTGCATGCATCAGAACTATGGTAGTCAACCAGCTCAAACATGAAACAAGAAGCAAGATAGCCCGGATCCGGAACCCGCCCTGCTTCTATTTCATCAAGATCTTCTTCCAATTCCCTGTACTGCTTGATCACATCAAACACAGTCTTGCCAGGGATCATGGCTGCCACCTTCAGCCATCTGTCTGGGGTGTCAATGTCATATATGGCAAGGGCACATTCAAACTTCTTATTCTCTTCTCTAGTCCATTCTGTGCGGTGGCTCTCTTGGATAAACCAATTTGAATTTGACATAAAACAAGATGGATACAGAGTTTCCAATTCCATGACTTAAACCACAATCATACAAAGTTCCCCTACTTGAATGAAGCTACTAAAGAAATGAATTAAGAACTAGAAAGAGATGCAAGAAAACAAAGATATTTTGTAACTTTGATTCAAAGGGTGTATAATTTAGAATCTTTAAGTGTAATCAAGAATCTACTTTCCTAGAGCACAAACTAAAGAATCTATAAAAATTCTACCTTGTATAATCAAGGAGAATCTTGGAAAAATCATGATGTAGTAGAATTTTGATGCTTGAGAATAAACATTATAGAGAATTAAAAAGATAATTTGAACACAAAAAAAAATTTATTTGTTTCTTATAGATGAACCCAGAAGCAAGACCTTATAATGCCAATAATAGGATAAGAAGCTCTAAGCACAAATACCACTCCAGTTTGAACTCCAGGGAACATAAGCAGATATTTATAAATATAAAAACTTAGCAAGATGAAGCAAAAAGTGAAGACCCAAATGAGAAAAGAGTGTTTCTTTACAATCAGGAGAGGAAAAGCAAGAAACTGTTCCCCTTTGTCGTTTCTTATTGACGAAGCAACTATGAAAGCAAATACATATAACACTAACAGGATTGAAAAACCAGTGATGAGATTTGGATCTGTTGGTTGTGTATTCAAAAGGGGAGAAGGAATAAGAGTTGCTGTGATAGAAAAGTGGCTTGGGATGAATGTGAAACACTTGCTACCAGCTAGAACTAGTGACAAAATTTCAGTCCTATTTTATAAGCATATAAATTAAACTATTTTGGTCTTATTATAAGGTATGGATATATTGTCCATTCTTTCTGTTGTTTTTGGATACCTGATACATTGACCATTTCTTGTGTCTTATATTCCGGATTTGACGCCTCTAAAATGAGTTTGTCTCTAAAGTAGGGGTGAATGAGTAAAGATATATCCATCATTGATTAAATAAAGTACATGAATATCTCAACTCACTAGATGATCTAAGGATAAATATACCATTTCTTTCTCACTTTATATATTCCTTATAATTTTAAGACTAAAGGCCTAATTTGGTTTAGAAAAAAAAAATCATGAGTACACTTTCGGTCCCTTAAAAAAAAAAATTAATCACTTGATCCCTCAATTTTACAAGTGCGGGACTTGTTTGTCCATCGGACCAGTTGCAATATTTGTTTACTTGCCTATATATCTCGTTAACTATCATGCTGAGCAATGTTAACATGTTAAAATCATATGACTATTTTTGTATAAGTTTCTTTATAGAAAAATTTAATTTACCCCCTTCAATTTAGCTTCATATATACTTTGGTTTTGAAACTTTAAAAATATAATTTGAGTTATTAGAGTTTGATTTAAAAAATTAAGCAGAAGGACGAAAACACACACATGAAAAAATTAGTTAAAATATAGTGTATTTTTTAAATTTAAGGACCAAACTACATATAATATATGCTTAGTGTTAAGTATCAAAAGTCCCGTGTCACTTGAGTATATATGAGCAAAGAACTATTTATAATAACTTGGACAACCTTTTCTTTATGAGTTAAGTTTTGAAGTAGAGTTAGGTTCAATTATTCTAGTATGGTATCAGAGCCATTTGCTTATATTCATTCCTGCAAAATTCACGCTCTAGAATCTAGATGTTCAGTACAATTATTTATTATAAGAAATGAAGATATATGGTAGTAGAGTATGATTATACAAATTCATTATAATTAAATGAAATAAATATATCTTAAATTGAACGATGGTATACGTTATTGTTATATATACACGTTGTCAAGTTGCGCTTGTAGCTCAGTGGATAGAGCGTCTGTTTCCTAAGCAGAAGGTCGTAGGTTCGACCCCTACCTGGCGCGCTTTTTTGTTTCACTAAACTATCCATCATACAGTGTTCAGTTCACGAGGTTAGTTGGAGCATTTTGCACGAGAAAGGATAAATTCATCTGAACTCTGAAACAAAATTATACATTTAAATCAACTTGGAACTGTTACAAGCACACATGCTTAAATCCTAATTTTTATGCATCAGGGATTGAATTTCTATCTGCTGCAAATATTTAATAATTCTTGATTATATGTTTCTTTCTTTTCTCCCCCAATTCTTACTGTTACAAGTTACAACTTCACAAACTGTCATTAAACGGCTTCCAATGTTCATGCTTTTAAGCATTAAAAAAAAAAAAAAAACTAGCACTTTGGGGCATCTCAAATCCCTAGGTGGAATGTACTTATAAGTGGCAATGCAGGAACCAACTATCTTCTTCGCACACATTATAATCGACAAATGATTCGACAACATCTAAATATAATTAGTGGGTCCTACAACCAATCATGATGAATTTTTCATGTTAATAACTGTATTTATATTTCTCTAACATGACGATCATGTTACATGATGGGAGGATCCATTTCTCCTTACAGATGACACAAAATAATATTATACTGTTATACCTTGGATGATACAAAGTATACCATGATACAGAGTCAGATACTACCAAAATATTACATAATATTATAATGTTTATAGTGTATTTATAAGGCAATAGTAAAAGATAAAATTGAATGACTGCTAAATGCACTGAAGATTTCATGGCGAGATCTTAGTCACAACAATCATAAACAGGAAATCTATATTCTTTTGCAAAAAGCAGACAAAAATTGACAATGAAATGCAGCTTAAGCAGCTGCTCCAACAGGTACACCACCCTTGAGCCTGGATGAACCGTACAAGGTTTCTTCAAACCGAATGATCTCATTCTTGGATCCATAAGCAACTTGAGTTCTATCATCAACGTTCGTGATGACCTTGTCTAGCACAGACTGATGACCATCACTGCTGTAACCTCCAGCTTTTTCAATCAATAAACCTAAAGGAGCTACCTCAAACAGTAGTCTCAGCTTGGCTTTGGCAGATGGGGATGCCACGTTTGTGAAGATGCCCTTTTCTTTTACAATAATCTGCAAACAACAAGACATTGGGGTAGCATATTATGCTTGGATAAGAGTAAGCTTCAAATAACTTGTTGCTCAAGTTATTTATGAGTATAGACTTGGATTTACATTGAATATTATACTCGTCAATATAGAGTTTAATTTTGATACAATGATAGAATAAACCAATTATAAATCATCTCATGTGTGACTTTTAAGGTTGTTACAATAAAAGTTAAAACCTTTTTTATGATGTGACAATTTATGATTGGTTGGAATTATAAGAAAATCTTTATATTAACTTGCATACCAATTAAATTCGTCAATATATCCATGATTAAATTTATAGTATGCACGGATTTATAGTTCAAACTATATTTTAAATGGTTATTATACTCTGTACTAACATTGCTCAATTTGAAAACAAGGGTTAGAAAAGTCATGCATGAAGGAGTCTAGAAAAGAACCTGGTTAACATCCGGCACCATTCCTCCAGTGTATCTCAATGTGTATTTTTCTCTGACGTAGTATTTGATCAACTATTGCATGACAAAGAAAAGATGTAAGTGTTCATTTATAAATGTCATAACACTAGACATAAGTCCTCCTGTTTTTTGTGATATAAAACTAAGGTAGACCTTGTCATAATCAGGATTGTCAGATGTGGCTCTCAAATTTCCCGGGGAGAATATTTTTCCTTCACCAATTTCTGTTGTCTCTTTGACATGCTGCCATTTTCCTGAAATACAAATGAGATAGTTTGTTATGCAGGAAGCTTTACACTGTCACAAAACAATGAAGGAACAAAAACAATTTACAAATAGAGTTGTCTTGGAAGTCCTGGGAAGGAGTTAGAAGATTTTCATTGAAGAAGTTAAAGAATAACAGTACTTTATTTAGTGGTCCAAATAAAAGATACCTTTATTTTTTTCAAAAACATTACATTTGAAGACCTTGACTTTTAAAAAATTTTGTAGCCTTAATTATCCCATTACTATACTAGGAGCCAACAAAGTCATTGAGAAGTCTAATTTTAAAATTATCCCATTACTATATTAGATTCTCATAAATCTTATGGCAACAAGCTGACCTTCATCAAGCAGAAGAAATTCATGAGTTCCGGGGAAGTCTTTAAGTGCAAGCACATACGTGGTTCTAGGTCCCAACACCCCCATGGCTGCAGCAACTTGATCTCTTCCAGTGACCCCAGTCAATTTATCTCCAGGCCACACACCAAAAATGGTTCCTACTGTGAAATTTGTATCCACAATGCTGGAGCCATCAAGGGGGTCAAATGCAACACTAAATCCACCTGTTAGTTGCATATTCACACAAATGCATAACCTCAAAAGTGACAATATGTGTATTAAAGTAAAGATTCAATTTATAATTATCAGTTTAATAAAATGATGGCAGACCTTCAACTGGACCTCCCATGTCCTGGAGCTCAGGAATTTCTTCTGAGCAAGCATATTTGCAGACGTGAGAATAATTTAAGGCCTATACATAGAACATTGGAGATGTTAGCTTCATTGAACACTGAAAATAAGATGGCATTTTATTACTACTATTGAGGAAGAAATCATGAGTTCAGTTCTATATAAGATCAAAGGAGCTCAATCCTTATCATAACAATATCAAGTATCCTTACATAAACTATCTATGTCTGAATTGGTTTTCAATTCATAAATGAACTTTGGGGAAATCAAATTTTAAGTGGGGATAGTATCCTAGACCAGATTTCAGCATGAAAAATAAAATTGACAACTAAACTACTTTTCATATTCAAGGGAAATGATTGATTTATATCACATTTTTACATCAAGACCTTGCACAGGAACCACACACTTATGAGCCCCATGTGTAAGAATTGGACCAATCTATGTGCATGAATTGGATTAAACTGAATGTGTAGAGAAACTTATTGACAATACTGGTCTAACCTCAAAAAGAAGCTTGTTAGCCAGCATATCCACAGCAAGCTGCTCATCCCCAAAGGAATTAACACATTGTGTTCCACCACAAGCAGCTGTCTTCACTTTGAAGGAAATTGTTCTCAATGCTTCTCCCATTGACATCAACAACCTTATCAGGCCCTTATCCGGTGTTGCCTTGGTAAGGAATTCTTCCTACAAAATACAAAGACATCAAAAATCAGTTTATTTCAAATGCATGTAAACACTGCTTATGTGAGTTTGACACAGGAAGTGTAAGTAACTCACCAAACTGTCACCAATTTCACATCTGGTTATGAGGGAAGTGTCCTTTGTCTTTGATAGCTTTTGTGTTGATTTGGATGTCACTCTTAGAGATTCTCCAAATATAGAGCTTGATTTCAGATTCTGTCATTACAAATATCTTCACTTTAAACATTCATTTTCTGTTATTCAATTTAGTGTCACCATGATATCTCATGTAACAAGTTACATAAAGAAATAATTAATAAACTGCATGACATAACTTCCAAAGTTTAAGTGGAAAGATTTAATCATTCAAGTAGGAACACTAAGATTCTACATACCCTGAAGCCAAAAGATGGAGAGATGGAGGGTGGAGAGTGCTTGGAAGAAACACTAGGCAGGATAGCACCCCGGGTGTAGCATGCCATGCCAGTTTCCATGGCTTCAAAATGTGCAAGAAAAGTTTCTTGCTTGCTGTGTTCAAAGCTTAAGGGTGTTATTGCATTGACAATGTTGAGACTATGAAGGGATAGATAGCAATTACTAGATAAGTGGCTAACTATGTAGGTTGTGCCACGTGGCAGGTGCTGAGTAGATATGTTGATGAAACTGTATTTATGAAATATTTAGATCGTAAGTATTTATGTGGTTGTGCTATGGTCCTTATATATAAAGAGATATGGTGGGGAACTTCTAGCCCCACTGTTTGTTAGTTTGTGATTTTGTGTGCTTAACTGTCTTTGTTCTGCATAGGTGTAGCAGTTCAGGTTTCACTTGTTAGCTCCATAAATGTAAGTTATCAAATGCACTTCGGATTTCAGAAGTGTTCAATAGCTGAAATTACGGGTGTAAGTATACCGGGTCAACCCGACCAAACCGAACCGACCCAGAAAAAGCCGAACATGATTGGTTCGGGTAAAAAACCTAACCGAACCAATGAGAACCAATTATCATCGGTTCGGGTATTGGATTTTGTTTTCCAAATCCGATGACCCGACCCGATGGTATATAATTTTAAAAAAAAATCTCCAAAAAATTATAATCTGACCTAAACTTAACCTATTTCTATGTATTTTGCCAATTCTAGACTATTTTGGATGGACTTAATTTGTGGACAATGGACTTGTTTTGTGGATTATGGATTATTTTGTGGACTATTTCTATTTATTTTGCCAATTCTAGACTATTTTGGACTGTAATAGACTTTATTTGTGGACTATTTTGTATTTTGTACTTGATTTGTTGCTAATTCCTATGGTTTTGTGGACTATTTTGTATTTTGGTAACTTTCTGGGGCATTTTCTGGCAAAAAAGTTTCTGGTGCATTTTAATCAGGTAACCCGATCACCCGAATCGAACCGAACCGAACCAAACCGAACTCCATCGGTTCGGTTTGGTTCGGGTCATGTACTAAAAAATATAGAAAACCGAATCAAACCGAACCAATCAAATTTGATTGATTTGAACATTTTTTTTCACCAAAAATCGAACCAAACCGACTCATTACACCCCTAGCTGAAATCCTCAGCAAACTTTCTTAAACAATGGACCCTGCTTTCGTTTGGCTGAGAATGTGTAATTAAAGAAAAAGGAATCATTGCTCTACGATTAATAAAGATAAATCACTGCTCTGAATGTATAGAACCTCTAGCTGAGCTTCTCCCCCTTTCGCATCTTTGCTTCAACATAATTTAATGCTTCCTCTATGTCATTTATCGATTTCGTTCCTCTTTTATGAGACATTTTTTGTTTCACTACATGGTCCTTTTCCACAGAAGTTCAACCAAAGGTTTTATGCGCTTAAAGTGGTTTCTCTCTATTGATCATTAAAAAATTAACAAGCATAAGACGAATGGACCAAATTTACAATATTGAAAAAATGGGAACCAAATATACTAAAAAAAATCATAAAGACCAAAAGCACACGTGACAAATAGCAAGATGACAAAAAATACAATTAAGCCTAATTTAAAATATAATCGTATTATAAATAAAGTATTAATTTAAATAAAAATAATAATTTATATTTAACTTTAAAATTGTTAATCTTAAAATATTATCTATTATCAAGCTAGGTTAAATTAACCCAACAAGGGGCTACCCCCATACAAAAAATACATCAATATAGTTTTTAAAGCCGAACGGTAGAATCACGTTTTAGAATTCCATTGAATGAAAGTTTGTAGCTTATAGGTTTTGAAAAGCTCGCTTCGATACTCAATTTTTCCCGTTTGCGGTGAAAAATCTATTCCAAACAAGTTCTTTATTAGCTATGGATCTTGCTAAAAAGAATTTATAAAAAAAAAAATTATTTAAAAAAGTAAGTATTACGTTTTTTTAATATATTAAATACATGGTATTTCAATATAAAATTTCATTCCGATTCCTTAACTAACATTCTCAATTAGTTTCCGTCAAAAAAAAAAAAATATTCTCAATTTGTTATTTATAGGCAAATCACTCGTGGACACGGTGTGTAAAAAAACTGTGTGTCAGTGACGAAGCTGATTGATTTCTCACCGTTCACACTCCAAAAACAAAGGAAAGGCACATAAAAAATGAAGGAAGCTTCCTCAGGAAGGTGACTCATACAACAGACAACAAGACAATGACGAAATATCATTCCATCCTCGTCAATTCTAGTACAACACAATAAATCTACTTAACCTATGTTTTCTTCAACACTTTGTTTTGGTAGAGTAATGTCTTTCTCAGGTGCTTTTCTCACTCAAGTTCCTTAAGCACTTGGCTGCATGTATCCACAAGATGATTGCTTTTTCTTTTGTTGTGTTAATTCTCTTTCTGGGATGAAATTTTGTGCTGTGTCAGTGGCACCCTTTTTTTTTCATCTTGTTCTCAAAGTTAGTCCCAGATGTTGAGTTCTATTTATATTAATTGTGTTACATATGAATTGTGATTGGTGACCATATCTTCTGTTAAATTGTAGGTTACCCTTTTGACACCGCACCGGTAATAATCAAACTGGAGGTGTTACTTGAACTGGATTGTAGGTTAGCTTATAGCTTGAAGCCATGTCTGCGTATGCTCATCAAATGGAGCAGCAGTACTCTGCACAGAATCTCTCAGATACTTCTGGTATGTAATGCTAACTTTGTTACTCTTTTGCTTTAAATGGATAAGAAACATTTGATATCAGAGCCTGCCCATAACTAGATTCTTAAGCACTGTTTTGAACACCTACAATTAAAGGCTTCGATTTCAGTCATCATATTGTTGGATTTATGGTGAGTCTAACATTCAACCTAGAACTCGGATGTGCATACATCAAAGGTGCTTTAACAACTCAGCCTACTGGTGTGCCACATGTGCACCGCAAAGCCCCTCATCCCCACTCGCGGCATCAGGGCCGGCCCAAGGGTGAAGCTACTAAAACCCTAGCTTTAGGCCCACCAGCAAAACAAATTTTTTACTTTACTTTTTATTAAGCAAAAAGGCATCATATGCTAATAAAAAGGCCCAATTTGATCCAAAGAGACTATCTCACTTAAAATAAAAGGGCATCACTCAAAATTTGCTTTAGGCCTCATTTACTCTTGGACCGGCCCTGCGCGGCATGTTATAAAGGCGCGGCTAAGAGCATCTATAATGGAGAACATCACTTTGGTTCTTAACTTCCATTTTGTGGGCCCATTAATGTCATATAAGATTTAAGAACTTTTATCTATTTTTACTCCAATGAAAGAATCATAATTTGGGTTCTTAACTTATTTTCTTTTTTAATCTACTTGTATTTTTTAATTGAAAATTGTGATGGAAATTTTTTTTTTTTTTTGGCAAGAACAGTTCTTATAGAAGAACAGTTCTACACCCTGGCAGCCACATCATTCCTCCAATGAAGGTTTTTACAAGAACAAGTTCTTATGTTTAAAAACTACCCTAAGAACTATCATTAAAGTTGGTCTAAGCACGGCTACTATAGGAAAATAAAATTGTGTCCTGACTAATAACTATAACTTTTGGACTAGTGACACATACCTTCATGCAATTATTGTTATCAACAATGGACTAGCTTGTAAAAGTAGTGTTTTTGAGGATAATTTTCAAGAGAAAATATTATGGAGCAATCAATGTTGTACTTAAAACTGAGCTAATCAATTGACTTGGTTCAATTTGTATTAATTTATCCTGAAGCATAACTTGCTACCTGTGCTCATCTGATGCTTGCACTGATAGATAATAATAAGAGCTTGTTTTCGGCTATCTTATCTTGCTAGCACCTTCCAATTTTTGTTTTCCTTTCCTGTTTACAGAGATTGGAAGCCATTATGAGCTAGAATCAGGATTCTACATGACATCTTTTACCGCAATAGTCTTCTTTGCTTCACTTGTCACACTTGGAGTTTTATTAATTACTTTGCTGGTTTCATTGGCGATTATGCTGCAATCTTGTCAAAGTAAAAATGACAGTGTTATTGAGCTTCAGAAAATAAATTATTATTACGGTTATTGCAAGGTGCATTCTCTGCATGCTGTGCTCAATAACTTTGAAGGATATAATCTTCCTAACATATGCAGAGACCTGGCTATACATTATATCAAAGGAGGTCAATATGCTAGAGACTTGGATTTAACCAAGTCTGTGATTGATGATTACTTCACCAGTGTTACACCTTCAGATGATGGTTTGGATGTGGTGTTGATGGACATAGATGACATTTTCCCTCCAAATCTTCACTCTTCCAACTTGTTTCAGAGGTAATCTCTTGCCACTAGTGCTCCCTATTACAGAACAATATAAAATATAGAAGAAAAATGTTCACATCAGAGACAACAGCCATTCTGATGTGTAATTTTTTCTGTTACACCAACTTGCATCAGTTTACCAATTTATATTTCTTGTTACTCAAAGCTCTGTTGATTGCTGATGAGGCATACTTTCTGCAGTGCTTCCAACTTGATGTTAATGTTCATGTATTTGTTATATTGCGAGAATAACTTGACAAGGAGATTCTTTTGTTGTAGGTTTCATAATGACAGCATTAGCAACTGTGTCAAAGAAGCAAAGAATGTAAAACTCATGCTTGTTTTAAGATTATACAAGAACCTTCAAATTGGTAGATGGTCTATAATCTTGTTATCAAGAGAGCCTGGAACACACCGAAATGCCACCATTAATCAACTTGTCTCTGCAGGATTTAGAGGTTGGTCATCCTTGATGATGAGGTATAGTGACTTTTCAAAGATCTATCCTTAAGTCTTCCGGATTCTCAATGGATTTCAATGCTTAAAATTGCTCTTCTTGGATTGAGGTTTATAAACATATATTAGAGGTGCTGTTATGTTTGACTAAATTATATATCTACTCCTTATGTTTGACTAAATTATATATCTACTACTCACTTTCAACATCATCTGGACGTTCCATTGTTAAAGTCATATAAGAACTGAATCTCATATTGCCAATAATTTGCATTTTTGCAGAGAAGATGAAGATTATACCAGAGGAAATGAGTACTTTTCTAGGCAGAGGAATGCAATACAAAAGAAGGGCTTCCGTATAAAAAGTATCATAAGCAGCCATATGGATGTGTTGACAGTTCGAGACAAGGGAATGCAAATTTTTTTGCTTCCTGACCCTATATGTGACAAGCTTGAGCAGCAGATAGAGAGCAAAGATACTGGACATTAGTTTCATGATTCAACCTTCAAGAAGACAGAATTGCTTTTAATTAGCATTTCTTATTCAATGAAACTTTTTGTTACACGTTTAACGTCAATACTACGTAAGTTAAAATTACCTTGAGGCATAAGCTGATAAGCATAGCTCTCCAACCTTGAGGTGCGTTTAGTATGTAGCTATCACCTAACCTAGACGTATGTTTACAGTATAGTATGTGAGATACTACGTAGTGATCAATACTGAGTTATCAAATATGCAAATCAAGTTTTCATGTATGCAGAAATCCACTCGAAGCACACCTTGATTTCGGATTCTTTTAGTATCACCCCATGATTTAGCATTCCAAGAATGAGCATGTGAAGCATATTACTCACTAGTGTCGGATACCAAACACACAGCATACAAAATAACCATAATAGATGTTGGAAACTGGAAAGTAATTGTGCTCCCTTGAAATGCTTAGCGGCTTAACGATCACGCATAAAATATGGAACAAAACCTGAATATTCTCTGGCTCATAGCTATTCAATCCACAATCAACAGTAAACATAAAATAAGCAGAGTAAAGATGAAGAGGAAATCATTTCTCTGCGGGCTTTCAAGCCCCAGTTTTGAGCTTAAGAACAAGGTCCTGCACTTAGAATACTGATAACGAGACTTCAAACTTCAAAAGTTCATTCATAAACTTAAAACAGTTATGATATTTGAACACCTGGGTGTAGGTGGATACCTTGATTAATCATGTATAAATTTTTTGTTAATTCAGTTCATTATAAGGTTAATGGGTTATATGAAGTTTATTTTCCATAACCATGTAAATATTTGGTTAATCAAATGCAAATATCTGGTTAATTCAGTTCTTTATAAGATTAATGAGTCATCATGAATTAACCAAATATTTACACATGATTAACCATATAATGAACTGAATTAACCAAATATTTGTACCGATTAACCAGTGGCGGATCCAGGACTTTGAGCTAGTGGGGGCAATTTTTTAAAAAAAAAATAGTTATAATTTTTATAATTATTATCATATATGAAGATAAAGTTAGTTACTAGTTTTGGGCTCAAGTGGTTTGAGCTCCAAGGTTCAAACATTGGCAAAGGAGAAAAATTAACATAACAACTAACTACTAACATTTGTCTACCAAAAAAAAAATTAAGATAAAGACATCAATGTTAAATCATTCAATTCTAATATATCAAGTAAATAACACAATTATCACAAAATCCCCAATTTTGGGCATATCTAAACCCTAATTTATCAGTATTTGTAATTAATCATCATCAAGAATTTTTTTTTATAAAATTGAATTCATAGACATGTTATTCATGATCCTAAATGTATAATCAATCAACCAATTTTATAGAATTAGACTTATATATAAAAACCTCAAATTTCAATATTTACAAAACCTAACAATGAATCCCTAATAATGAGAAAGAGGCGGGGTGGGTATCGTTATGATCTTTCTATGTTAGCATCACCAGGAAGCTTATTTCAGGTACAATTGCTTGTTCTAGTTTGGCTTTTTGAATGCATGCAACATCCTCATCTATATTTTCATTAGTACCTTTTCTTTATTAGGAAATTTGAGCCGCACATGTCTAGGTTCCAGTATGTCTATCACTCCAGGAGCAAATGGCAAAGTTATGATTCTTCAATGGTATTTGTTTGAAAATGAAAGAAATCAGAGATGAAAGTTGCTGAAGTTAATGTACGTAAGAAACAAAGAAAGAAAGGGCATAGCAGCAGTGGCATGGGTGCAAATGTATGAAATTAGGGGGGCAAATTGAAAAAAACACATGGTATTTATGGTTCTTTTATAAAGGTCACTGGGTGCATCTGACCACCCTAGTTCATATGTGGATCCGCCCCTGCGATTAACCAAGGTGTCAACTTTGAGTGTCAATTTTGAGTGTGCAAATATCATTTCTCAACGTAAAATCCTTGTTTGTGGAGTCTATCTGACTGATTTAAATTTAAAACCAAATATAAATGGAAACGTAGTCACAAAAAAACAACAATAAATTAATATTTACAGATTTCCAAAACAAGATTTCCAAAACAAGGGGAAGAGAAGAGAATCTCCACAACCATTTATAGTTATTACATTAATGAGTAAAGGATATAAACATTGAAGCTTCCAAGTAACATTGTCACGTTTGCAATATAACCCTATCAATTTACAACATCATCATGCAAGGAATAGACCACTGCATAAACACCAGATTATATGTACTTAAAAGAAAAGGATGAAATAAAGACAAAAACCTAGAGTAAAGGACCAGCAGACTGAAGACGCTCCAACCATGAGACCCTCAGATTAGGCTTTTTCAATTGCAGAAAAATTTCCCTATAATCATGCTTAAGGAATACATCTAAAGCAAACAAATAGAGGTCACTTCCCTGCTCAATTTCTTCCATGCTATCAAGGCATTCAATGCATTCACCAATACTATAATTACGTTTGCCTTCAGTAGATGAAACTGCGATAGCATTCTTATAAATACTCGCACCATTTCTTGAAGCAACAGCATCAGGAAGAAATTTGGTTTTCTCATGTAACTTCTCTGTGTCTGCTTCTTTTGCAGACAAACGGAATGTAACGCCGCTATCATCACTTTTCCTTTGTTCGACAGCAGGTTCATTTTCCCCTGTAATAGTAGTTCCATTAAAGATGGCATCCAATATGTCCATGAATTCCAGTTCTTTAAAGCGAAAATGTGCAGCTTCAGGGTTTGACTGTACCAAAACCAGAGTGATACTATGAGTAACAGAAGAAATCATCAACCTCCCTAAAGTTCGCATACTTGCAATGAATAGAAATTAAATGCATTTAGTAATTTATCATACCTGTAAATAGTGATTATCAAAACAAAACAAAACAAAAAAAAATACCTGTAAATAGTTGGTCCAATCTTCTGCGCTAGCCTCAAACTTCCGGTTAGATGGATCCCATTTCATGTAACTAGTGCCAATAAGATCACACCAAATTTTCCATTGTTCCTTTGTGGAATCCCAGTGATTCTTAAGTTGTATTCTATCATACTTCAAACCAGATTTCAAATAAAACGATTCAATAATATTCTTCCAACCTTCCTTTGTAAAATATCTCCCAGGCTTATTCCCCTTTAATGTCTCTTGCAGACATAGATCAAGGAAGATCTTGTGCACTGGAGGGGTCCACATGGCTCTGCCATTACGACGTGATGAACTGGAGATGCTTTGCTCACTTGAAATCGTGTTGATTGGCGTAGCATTAACTATAATGGCACTCTTTAATTCACAATCCCCAATAGCATTCTTAGGTTTCTTCTCTCGCTCTTTTCCACAAAAAGGAGATGTAGCTGAAGCATCATTCTGCCTCTTAAGCCCAGATGAAGTTTTCATTTCCCCAGTTTGAATTCCTCCATCAAAGATTATATCCAATTTGTCAGAAAACTGCAATTCCTTATACTTGAATTGTGCAGCTTCTGGAATTTCCTGTGACAAAATAACATCATTGTTATTAGTCTGAAACCATGAAGAAGATTTCTGATAGGAATTGGATCAACAATAATAAAAATAGAAGGAAAACAACTAGGAGCAAGCTCCACGCAAACTGTATAAACTGAAATGCAGAAAAGAGTAAGAAAATATGATGGAAAAGGAAGATATAAGAGAAGCAAGGATGCTTTATCTGCCCTATGGCTTCAGCCAACCCTTGTTTACCCAAAATGATTCATTTCCCCCCCTCCACCACCATCCTTCATTCTTACATTCACCGTCCCTTCCCCTTCCCCTTCCCTCTCCTTTTCTCTCTCCAATCATGTGAGAATCCTCACTTCCACTGACAAATTGCCACCTGTCATTTGTGTTAACTTATACTGAAGCCATTAATGTGAGCATCCTCAATAATCCCCATCCTATGCTCCTTACATGTGTTAGTCCATCAATTTCCAACTATACTGAATGAAAATTAACAATTACAGACTTACAGTGTATACATTTATACCTTTATATAGTTGCACCAGTCTTCCTCAGAAGCGCCAAATGTATTGGTTTCTGGGTCCCATTTCATGCTACCATCAGCAATCAACTTACCCCAGACTTTCCACTGTTTTCTGGTAGAGTCATAGTGATTCTTAATTTGTCTTTTATCATATCTCACACCAGTCTTCGCATAAAAGGATCCAACAATTTTCCTCCAACCCGCCTTGCTAATACGCGTTCCAGGCTCATTCCCCTTCCCCTTCAATACCTCTTCAAAGCATAAATCAACGAATATTTTGTGAAATTGAGGTGACCAAGAGGCTTTTGGAGTTGAAGTAGACATCCTTGTACCATGAAAATGTTCTGCTAGTTTTTACATGCACAACAGAGAGGCAATGTGTATTAATTAGTAATCAAACCAACCAATTTACCAAGTTTGTCACTCACAATCACAACAGAAGGGTGGTGTGACTTTGAAAGTAGTGGTTCATACTAGGAGTCTCTTACTTAATATGATCCGCGAAATAGAGTATTAGAAAATTACTTATATAGTTTCTTGTTCATAATGGTTCCAAACAATAAAATCTAAATATAAGGATAAATAGTTTGAAGGATGAGAAAAGGCATGAAAAATGAATAACAGAGAACAGAATCAAAGCTGTGCCAAAATGAGATAAGCACCACTTAATACTGTAGGGAATCCCTAACTGTAGGAAATCTGGATCTGACCTAATTATCTATCAAAGAAAACTTTTCACTTTCTATTTTACCAAATAAATTCTACTGGCATTCTTTCTTTTTATCTTCTCTTTCCAATTTCTTTCTCAATCCAAGCAAATCATAAATGTTAAAAATAAAAAACAGTGAATAAATGTTTGGCGATTATAAAGTAGACGTAGAAAAAGGTGAGGAGAAAAAGAGTGTAAGAACACCTTTGATAAAAGAATTTGCTGCAAAGAAATGAAGAAATATTAAATAGCAAGTGCTAGGGGAAGGGCGAAGTGCATACCTGAGCTACAACGATAATGCTGCTATTCAGACAACCTAAGAGCTTCTGAAACCTTCTCTGCTTAAATATGAACCACGTTCCGACAAGAAGAAGAGCACGTTACGTTTATTTTTTTTTTTAAAGAGTTTGATACTGAAACATGGGTCATTATTGTTTTGTTAAGACTTTAAGACTGCATAGGCCCAAAACAGCCGTCTTAATGTGACGAAGACATAAAGTCTAGCTATGTTCGTGGGTCATGACCCAGGATGAGTGCCCAAAACAAAGATTTGTTTGGAGAAGGCTATATGTAGACGCATGATAATATTAGATCAACAAATACTGAGAGATGTTGTTTTTGTAATATTATTTCTTTAAGAAAAAATTTGCTGGAACAAAGTAATTTTGTTTTTTGGTATGAGATTCTAGAAATTCGAAAATTATATTGCACTCCAATTAATCCAAGTCGAGTGACGAAAATCCATTTAAGAGGGCAAAGCCCTCTCCAACACCTATTTTTTTCTTATAGAAGACTCAAATTCAAGACATTACTTTAATCGTGTTCTTTTGAAATGCTTGGCAGCTTAATGATCACGCTGAAATTATGGAACAAAACATGAATATTTTCAATTTCTGGCTCATAATTATTCAATCCCCAATCAACAGTAAGCATAAAATAAAATAAGCAAAGTAAGATGAAGAGGTAATCATTTCTCTGCTGTCTTTTAAGCCCAGTTTTGAGCTCAAGAACAAGGTCCTGCATGAGACCCTCAAAAACTTAAAATCCTCGTTTGTGGAGTCAATCAGTTGCCCTAACGTGGAGTTAATCAGACTGAAGACGCTCCAACCATGAGACCCTCAGATTAGGCTTTTTCAATTGCAGAAAAATTTCCCTATATTCCTGCTTAAGGAATACATCTAAAGCAAACAAATAGAGGTCACTTCCTTGCTCAATTTCTTCCATGCTATCAAGGCATTCAATGCATTCACCAATACTATAATTACGTTTGCCTTCAGTAGATGAAATTCCAATAGCATTTCTTGAAGCAACAGCATCAAGGACACATTTGGTTTTCTCATCAAAGTTCTCTGTGTCTGCTTCTTTTGCAGGCAAATGGAATGTAACACCGCTATCATCACTTCTCCATTGTTCTACAGCATGTTCGGATTTCCCTACAATAGTAGTTCCATTAAAGATGGCATCCAATATGTCAATGAATTCCAGTTCCTTAAAGCGAAAATGTGCAGCTTCTGGGTTAGACTGTACCAAAACCATAATGATACTATGAGTAACAGAAGAAATCATGAACCTCCCTGAAGTTTGCAAACTTGCAATGAATAGAAATTAAGTGCATTTAGTAATTTAACATACCTGTAAATAGTGCTTATCAAGAAAAGAAAAGAAAAAAAAAATACCTGTAAATAGTTGGTCCAATCTTCTTCAC
Source organism: Echinosophora koreensis (assembly GCA_035048595.1). Taxonomy (NCBI): domain Eukaryota; kingdom Viridiplantae; phylum Streptophyta; class Magnoliopsida; order Fabales; family Fabaceae; genus Echinosophora; species Echinosophora koreensis. Next base: position 9,307,107 of record JAPCYP010000004.1, read on the forward strand.
TAGCATCAAACTTCTTGTTAGATGGATCCCATTTCATGTAACTAGTGCCAACAAGATTACACCAAATTTTCCATTGTTCCTTTGTGGAATCCCAGTGATTCTTAAATTGTATTCTATCATACTTCAAACCAGATTCCGAATAAAATGATTCAATAATATTCTTCCAACCTTCCTTTGTAAAATGTCTCCCAGGCTTATTCCCCTTTAATGTCTCTTGCAGACATAGATCAAGGAAGATCTTGTGTACTGGAGGGGTCCACATGGCTCTGCCATTACGACGTGATGAACTGGAGATGCTTTGTTCACTTGAAATCGTGTTGATTGGTGTAGCATTAACTATAATGGCACTTTTTAATTCACAATCCCCACTAATATTCTTAGGTTTCTTCTCTCGTTCTTTTCCACAGAAAGGAGATGTAGCTGAATCATCATTCTGCCTCTTAAGCCCAGATGAAGTTTCCATTTCGCCAGTTCGAATTCCTCCATCAAAGATGAATTCCAATTTGTCAGAAAACTGCAATTCCTTAAACTTGAATTGTGCAGCTTCTGGAATTTCCTGTTACAAAATAACTTCATTATTATTAGTCTGAAACCATGAAGAAGATTTCCGATAGGAACTGGATCGACAATAATAAAAATAGAAGGAAAACAACTAGGAGCAAGCTCCAAGTTAAGTGTATAAACTGAAATGCAGAAAAGAATAAGAAAATATGATGGAAAAGGAAGAAGATATAAGAGAAACAAGGATGCTTTCTCTGCCCTGTGGCTTCAGCCACCCCGTGTTTACCCAAAATGATTCAATCCCCCCTCCACCATCCTTCATTCTCCTTACATCAGTAGGTCTATCAATTTCTAACTATACATTACTGAATGAATGAATATTAACAATTACAATGCATACCTTTATATAATTGCACCAGTCTTCCTCAGAAGCGCCAAACTGATTGGTTTCTGGGTCCCATTTCATGCTACCATCACCAATCAACTTAACCCAGACTTTCCACTGTTTTCTGGTAGCATCATAGTGATTCTTAATTTGTCTTTTGTCATATCTCACGCCGGCCTTCGCATTAAAGGATCCAACAATTTTCCTCCAACCCTCCTTGCCAATACGCTTACCAGGTTCATTCCCCTTCCCATTCAATATTACTTCAAAGCATACATCAACAAACATTTTGTGAAATTCAGGTGTCCAAGAGGCTTTTGAAGTTGAAGTAGACATCCTTGTACCATGAAAATGATCTGCTAGTTTTTACATGCACAACAGAGAGGCAATGCATATTAATTAGTAGACAAACCAACCAATTTACCAAGTTTGTCACAACAGAAAGGGTGGTGTGACTGTGAAAGTCTTGGTTCATACTAGGGTCTGTTACTTTATATGATCCGTTACATAGAGTATTAGAAATTTACTTATATATTTTCTTGTTCATATAGGTTCCAAACAATAAAATCTAAATATAAGGATAAATAGTTTGAAGAAAGAGAAAAGGCATGAGAATTGAATAACAAAAAACAGAATTGAAGCTACAAGAGCCTGTGACAAAATGAGATAAGCCCCACTTGAAACAGAGAGATAGGGAGGAGCTTGAATTCATCATTACTCCCTCTCTCCTGTCAAACTTCATGTGTTGTAACTTGTAACATTGTTTAATGGCAATTGTAATTCAGCTAATCTTTTCCTCAATCCTCATATGCCTATATACTATATTAACTTTGCAATTCTGATTTCCGATGAGAATGAGATTCCGGGGCCTAAATTAGCAAATCACTGCAAATGTATTTATTATATTTTTAAAAAAAATAAGCTTCCATGCTAAATGTCACTGTCTCACTGAGGGATTAGAGAGCAAACAATGTAGAAGTTGAGGCTAATATTGATTTCAGAAGATATGTATAACAATAAAAATTAACGTAATGCTAATTCCTGAACAGCTTTATCATAAGGAGATTGTACACACAAAAGACAGGCAGCACAAACATGGTCAAAGATGAAAGTAGTCAGGCTACATGATTTTAATGCCTTGAGAGGATGATGTTCCAAAAAACTCATGCCTCACTGGATAAAGCCATTAAGAAACTCCGGCCAGGTGGGCGAGCGCTCACAACTCCAGCGCTCGAACACTCAAGCGGATAAGCACTGAGCGTAGGGCCCTGCGGCGCTCTGTTGGCTTAGAGCAATGCATTTCAGCACCTTGTGCACCCGATGACTGCAGTGACTGTAGGGAATCCCTAACCGTAGGGAATTCGGATCGTGACCAAATTATCTAACAAAGAAAACTTTTCACTTTCTATCGTAACAAATAAATGCTACCAGCATTCTTTCTTTTCATCTTCTCTTTCCCAATTTGTATCTTAATCTAACCAAAATATAAATGATAGAAATTAAAAAAAAAAAACAGTGAATGAATGTTCGACGATTGTAAAGTAGACGTAAAAAAAGCTGACGAGAAAAAGAGTATAAGAATACCTTTGATAATTAAAAAAAATTAAAAAAATGGTCCGCGAACAAATGAAGAAATGTTAAATAGCAAGTAAGACTGTAAGAGGGGATGGGCGAAGTGCATACCTGAGCTTCAAGGATAAAGCTGCATTTGAGAAAACGGAAAACCTAAGAGCTTCTGAAACCTCCTCTTATATGAATGAACCACGTTCCGTCAAGAAGAAGAGCAGTTTTGATTTTTATTTTTGGAGTTTGATATTGAAACATGGGTCGTTATTGTTTTGTTAAGACTTCATACGAGGCCCAAAACAGCCTTCTTAATGTGACGAGGGTATAAAGTCCAGATATGTTCATGGCCCGGGCTGAGTAGATTTATTTGGAAAAGGCTATATGTAGAACCCAGATAGTATTAGATCAACAAGGAAGAGCGTTCATTGATTCGGATCGACTAGATGAACCCGAAAATATAAACCGAATTAATTATATTTATTCAGATTTTTTTTTGTTCAAATCTGATTCGAAACAAATCAAACCAAACCCGATGGTAATTGGTTCAGCTCTCGAGTTCAAGGATTTTGGAACCGAATTAACTACTATAGTTTAAAATTTATATATTTTCATATTTGATATTTGATATTTTTCAATATTTTATACATATTTTTATTTTAATAAGTATTATTATTTAATATTTATATAATATTAATATTTTGATATTAAATATTTTATGAAACCGATCCGTTCTTGATCTGGTTGATTTGGTTCAGATTTTTTTTAAAAAGTTGCAAATCTGAATCAAAGCGAATCAATTGATTTTGATTAGCTCAGAATTTTTTCATGCAAATCCGAACCAAAACGACTCGTGAACACCTCTAACAAATAGTGAGAGATGTTGTGGGCTTCCCAAAGTAATTTCTCATCCGATAGATGAGAGACTAATTTCCCGGGATACTGTCAAGTGCCTATGCGGGGATCCCTCCCAAAAGTATTTAATAATACATTTTCACATCGTTGAATTATTTTTATTTTTCATGGTCATCACAATTGGTCCCGCCCAATTGCAATTGGATTAAGTGTAGCACGGATGGTGTTGCTAAGGGTGCTCTTGGTCTAGCTGCATGTGGTGGTATCTTCAGAGACAACAGTGCTGCTACTCTTGGTTATTTTGCATCTAACCTTGGAATCAACAATGCTTTTCAATCTGAGTTATCTGGAGCAATGTTGGCTCTTGAAATAGCTTATAAAAAAGGATGACATAATTTATGACTTGAATGTGATTCTCAATTGGTCATCTTGGCTCTCCATGATGTTAGCCTTGTCCCTTGGCAAAATTGTTTAACTTTTACTAAAAGTATGAATTTTACTTTTTCTCATATTTTTCGTGAGGGTAACACGTGTGTGGATAAGCTTGCCTCTCATGGTATTACTGTTCAAGACTTTTTTGGGTGGAATTTAATTCCAATATTTATAAGTAAAGACTTCTGCCGCAATAGGGTGGGTCTTCCTAATTTTATATTTAGGTGATTCTTCCATGGGTTTGGTTTATGCCCCATGTTTTTTTTCTCTTTTTTAATAATATTAGGGTGCGCTGTAGATGATTGGTAGAGGCTGGGTGCCAACATAATTGAAATAGTTAACTCTATTGTGATGCTTTTGCATGCCTTTTTGCTATGATAAAAAAATATATAGATAAACTTTGTGCATATTCTTTTAGGCATGTGTTAACACTTTTCTTCAGGTTTGATTTGCCCCCTTCGATGCTAATAACTGGATGCAACTGAGTACAACAAATTTCATTTAAAATACAAAGAAAAACACTTGAATTCCCCTACATAACTTAATTCAAACCAAAGGCTAGGGATGTCAATTTTCACCTGTATATGGGGATCCCAGCAAGGACTGCTCCGTTTGGAATCCTGCGGGCGGGGATTTTTTCCTCCCGGAGATGGGGATGGGGGAGAAAATCCCCCAAAGGTAATATGGGGATGGGGATGGGGACGAGGATCATACCCTCCGCCTCGTGGGGTCCCCTCCCCGAAAATCACACAAAAATATCGTATTATATATATATATATATATATATATATATATATATAAACTTAATTTCATATGTGTGTGTGTGTGTGTGTGTATATATATATATATATATATATATATATATATATACACATATAATTTTATTAAGTTAATAAAAGAAACTTAAAGTATATCTCATTTACAGATCAAACCTATCACTTTATGAAATTATTAAATCCATTTACAGATTTTTCTGTAAATTCTTGAAAGCAAAAATGGGCTGAGGGTTCTAGAATCCAAAAACAAGTGTAGAAAGAAGAATCGAATGCCATCCACGACGTTGTCAACAATAAGGTATGGTTGAATGGATTTAATCCAGTCTGAAGGGTGATTGTAGTGAAGGAAAGATAGATGTTGAGAACGAAAAACTGTAGGTTTGGATTTAGATCAGTTACACTTTTGAGGTCCCCGTGAGGACCCGTGGGGAGGCGAGGAATGGGGATGGGGGAGAAATACTCCCTGTGGTGGGGATCGGGTATGGGGATGATGAGGAAAATAAGGGATGGGGACGGGGAACAGGAGGGTACTCCCCACCGCCGCCCCATTGACATCCCTACCAAAGACAATAATGGTATTTTACATATGATAATTTTTTGATCTACCTCCTGCACATCAAAGGAAAATAAATGGATTTGAGATATTTTGAATTGATTAGAATGAGATCAGATCAATTCCCTTGTAATGCCTTTTATAACTATTTTTTTTAAGGTTTATCTTCTCTTTTATAGAAAAAATTGTGACTTTCCATGAATAGATATAACCCTTCAAAGCTGTGTTTTTTCATGTAGAGATACAATTCTCAAAGTTGTGACTTTTCGTGGAGAAATCTAACCTTTCAAAATTGAGACTTTCCATGAAGGTATATGATCGTGCAATCTTGTTACTTTTCATGAAGAGATATAAACCTTCAAATTTGTAACTTTCATTGAAGAAATATAAATCTTGAACTCAAATAGTTTTCTATGAAAAGACATAACCATGGTCGGCCACATGGTGAAGCTGGTAAAGCAATACCTTAAGGCACCCCAAATTTTTTTTATAATTTACAAGGGTTTTAGACATTTAAAAAGAGTCTCAAAATCAAAATATATCTTGTTTGTATTTTTTTTTTTTAATTTACAATATATGTTCTATCCCTTACTTAAGTGTGGTTGCATACACAATAAATATTTACATTAATCACAATAATTTTACTTTATAAATATAAAAAATTACATAAAAATAAATTTTAAATATAATATTTTTTTTATAAAAATATTTTATTAGTTTTAGAAAAATCATCATTAAACATTCGATTTAGCCTCAACACATGTGATAACCATTTATTTTAAAAATCTTTCGTAATAACAATAAGCATGCATGGATGACTACATTCAGGGACGAACCTACGTTATTGACATTGGGGGCATCTGCCCCCACTAATTTTTTTTTCTTTTATTAACTCTTAAATAATTTTTTTTTGTCCCCACTAAAAAAAAGTTGTTGCCCCCATTGCCTCACAATTCTATTCTACATAACACTAAAATATATTGTCCCTATTATCCTATAACATCACTTTACATAACACTTTTATTTTTTCACTACAACTTCAATTATAAACTTATTTAGAATTAGTAAAATAGATAAAGAATTTTCTTTCTCCCATCTACAAAAAGGTCACAATCTTTGCTCAATAACAAAAATAAAAAAAAGAAATGTTATGCTCCTTATTTGTTTGTTTCTCAATCTCTCCAAAAAAAAAAAAACTATATATGAATTCTTGAATGATTGTTTGGTCACATACGTAGAGAGAGATATTTTTTTTATAGTGTTGAAAATGAAAAAAATCATACAATTTCAAAATATGAAAGCACATAGAGAGTAATTATAATTTGTGGAAGTTGATATATCTTCCATTTTTTGGGTATACAATAAAATAGTTTTAGTAATCTCTAATTTTTTATTTAATAATGATGATGATCATCTCATTATTTTATCATTTATTCATTTATATATTCATTGATAAAAATATTTGTAATATATGATTTTATCCCTGTTAATCAAAATTTTTAAATCCGTCAGTGAGTGCATTCCCGATGAAGTACCAGAATGATTAGTAGAATGAACTACCAGAAATTCGAGATGATGTGTAAACGTATGTATTATATCAACCTATCAATTTAACTCGATCTTGTTCCGAATATCGAATCTAATAAACGATCCTAATAAAAAGTTGGGCTAAGCTTGAGTCAAATCAAACCGAGGTCATGACTCTGTCAAATTTCGCCATCGGATTTTTTTTTGAATGCTACAATTAGTTTTTAATTTTTGGTATAGTGAAAACTACAGTCTATAAACTTTGGATTACATCCCCAATATACTTTTCCCATCCCATTCTTATTATGTCAATTGCCAAATGCAAATATCATCACGATCCATCTCCGCTCATGAATGCTCTCATTTAATTTGTTAATTTTTTTTAGAAACACTTCTATATCTCTAATTATTATGATTCGTAAAAAAAAAGGAAGTGCATTCTTCGATTTTATTTATCAAAAACAAGTTTAATCCGTTAATAATTGAGAAAAAGGTTTATGGTCTACTAATTTCATTCACATTATTGAGTTGGTGTTGCCCATGGTAATGGGATGATAAAAGAAAGTGTTAGTGGAGCCAGCTAAGATATTTGCGTCCTGTTTGCTAATAGGTATTTTGCAATAAAAATCTATCTTTCCTCTCTTTTCCACCTTAATAAATAAATAAATAACATACTATAGTTTCCTTTTTCATTTCCTCTTTCAATCTCTCCTCACATCCCCCATATGAGGTCTGCTGTGAACCTTTCCGTGGATCAAAAAGAAAAATTTATTCTCTAGATAAATCATAATTATCGTATTATTAAAAAATATTGTATTCTTACAATGATTATCTTACAATAGGTTGTAACCGTTGTATAAAAAATATTTTTTTATACAAATTCTACTCCGACCATCGTATATATGGATTGTTATCATATGTTCACGAATAATAATATTTGGACATAAAAATGGTATCCATATTATATAAAAATATTTTTTTTAACTTATTTATTGTTTTTTTCTCTCTGATATTTCATTACTCTCAAGATACTCATAAAAAATTCTATGATATTTATACAAGATATCCAAATTACTCCCTCCTGTCCATAATGTAAGCAAAAATTTTCAAATTTTTTGGTCCAAAATATAAGCAAATTTCAACTAATTTCTTCTCATTTAATGAAGTTATTCTCAAAAATACCCTTCATTTAATACAAATTTTGTTTTCCAATGACTCCTTTTATTCTCAATAACACAAGCTTAATAATTAAGAGGAAGGGTAATTTAGGTAACAAACTTAATTTTTTATTCTCAATGACTGTTTTAAATGAGATTAACTAACTATCTTAATATTTGTGGTCCATTTAATTTTTGTTTATAATAGAGATCGGAAGGAGTATGTGATTAGATATCGTTAATCTATGTTCACTGAAATTCATTCCCCCAACTCCTAACCTGAGTGTTGAGCTGTGTGCCCTTTGGTTCTCTTTCGCCTTCAAAATCTGTCATTGTCTCTCTCTGTCTTCAGCTATAAAGCTTCAGATCACAACATTCTCTTTCCACAATCTCACCGATCCGCCATTTCACACTTCCTCTTCACAAGGTACGTTCCCATAATCCTAACACCCACTTGACTCTTTCAACACTACAGCATTTCATTTCCTCTCTAAACCCCACTTTCATTCCATTTCTTGAACTTTCTCTGGAAACCCAACAGATTGATACAGAGATATTTAGCTGTAGCTTTCAATTTAAACACTTTTTGACCATTTGCTGAAACTGCTTTCTGCTGATCTTTTTTTTTTACATGTTATTGTTACAGGCAAATCTAACAAGAAAAAGTGGTCTTTGAAGCCGATCCATTTGGAATTGGTGGTGAATTTAGATCCAAAAAGCCACAGCCATGTCTTTTATTGGAACACAGCAAAAGTGTAAGGCTTGTGAGAAAACGGTCTATCCTGTTGATCAGTTATCTGCTGATGGCACTGCTTATCATAAAGCTTGCTTCAGGTGCTCTCACTGCAAAGGAACATTAAAGGTAGCTTCTTTTCTTCTTTGAAATCAGAAATCTATTTGCTTTTCTTTTAGCTGCATTGTTGATTTGATAGCATGTGAATGTGAATTTTGTTCTGCACTCTTAAACTTGGATTCTCTATTTTCATTTGTTAAATTTTGCTGAAGATCCTTGCTTTTATTTTACGCTGGCTTCCATCCATATAAGATTCCCATAATTTTTTATTTGATCTAAGTTGGTCAATAGAAAAAGCATGACTTTATGATTTCATCAGAGAAATGGAAAAGGGTGTGCAAACTGAAACTAAGAATTTTTAGAGTGTAAAATCTTCACTTGATTACGGTAATGACATAGATCGGTTTCTATTAGCATTCTGAGCAACACCTTTTGGGTTGGCATTTGTGTATCTGAGTTTACACTTTCACATGCACTGTTATTGATGATCTTTGTGTTTCAGCTGAGCAACTATTCCTCAATGGAAGGTGTTCTTTACTGTAAGCCTCATTATGAGCAGCTCTTCAAGGAGACAGGCACGTTCAGCAAGAACTTCCAGTCATGTATGTTTTCTTCTTCTTCTTCTTCAAGGATAGAGCTATGTTTGTGATTTTGAATAATATGCCTCTTTAATTGGCTAAGATTTCATTCTGAACAGCTGCAAAGCTAGCTGAGAAGACAACTCCTGAGCTGGTAAAATTGTTTAGTTTGTATATTTCAAACTATCTGATTAGGCTTTTTTAAAAGTAGGTCTATCACATTTGGTATTTGACATCTTCTGTTTATTCCAGACAAGGTCCCCAAGTAAAGCTGCAAGTATGTTTTCTGGAACACAAGAAAAGTGTGCTACATGTGGCAAAACTGCTTATCCATTGGAGAAGGTAGAATTCATAAATCCCATAAAAGATTATTTGATGATATTCATTGTAAGGTCAGAAGTATCTTTGTTAGAAATTGGGTATATGCCTATATGGGTGTTTTGGCCTTAAGAACAAGGATCTTTGTTATTATTCACATTCAGATCATGTAGATTACTGGAGTATCCTCCTTCGTTAGCTGTACGATATGCAAGTAACCAAAACATTCAACATCAACATGTCTTTCTGAAAGTTGTGACGGGATAAGCAGAATAAAGAAAGTTGGCATAAAGTGACTCTTCAGTCCTTTTTGTGGAAATAGATAAGTTTTGGACTAAACTGCCAGCATGAAAACACAAGTATTAGTTTGATGACCTTTTGCCTGTGGTTGGTACTTGTGGTGCTGTGAAATTAAGCAATATGTATTCTTTTATGTTCTGTATGCTCCTACACTATCATGCTATGGTATCAAAATAACGGGAGTTTGAACTTCTTTTTCAATCTTTGGATTTCAATTAGCCTTGAGATGGCTTCCTTATCTTGTTGGGATAGTTCTGCTTGTAGAATATTATATATGTAGAGAAAAATTCTGTTGATAGTTTATTTGTGCCTAAAGATGGATTTAGTTCCTAATCCTCACAAGACAATAAAGAAAAATTGCATTTGTTTATGAATAGTGATGAAACTTCTTCCCCCACCCACAAACAACTATAATAACAATCCTCCAAATGAAATCCTTGCCAGAAGTGACACTGACATATACCTGGTGACCTGGTTTGTTTAAACTAGAGATAAAGTATGTCTCTCTGAAGTTCTTGGTTGTTAGGCAAGTAATGTGGTCAGCTTCTGTTTGTGGTAATATCAACTTTTAATTTCATTCGTGTATCAAATTATTATTATTATTTCTCAGACACTTAACAGAAACAGATGTCTGATCCAAGTTAGCTGAGGCTCAGTGACCATTGTTCTAATTGAAAGCTATAAACGAGTTATCACTTTTCTAGTCTCTAGTAAGGGGCTGCCTTTATCTGAAATGAGAGAGGATACTAATGCCCATCCTCAAGTAAATTTATTTGCTGATAATTGCCTGAATGAATAGATATAATTACTATAAATCTGCAGTTCTGCACAGTTAATCTGAGTCAGTATGACTTAGTTTTCTTGTCACTATTCACTTGTTTTGTGTGTAGGTAACAGTGGAAGGGCAGGCCTATCACAAATCATGTTTCAAGTGTTCACATGGTGGCTGTCCCATAACGCCATCAAATTATGCAGCCCTTGAGGGTATTTTGTATTGCAAGCACCATTTCTCCCAGCTTTTTAAGGAGAAAGGGAGCTATAGTCATCTTATTAAGTCTGCATCAATCAAACGGGCAGCAGCCTCTGTTCCAGAATCTTGAAAGTGGGGGTGCCTTCTATTGCATTTTTTTATTCTAATTTTAATTTTGGTCTATCAAGCAAGTGTTTGTATGTGTGCCATTTATTTTTGCTTTTTGGTTCTATCATGACTTGATCCTAATATTTACTTATATGCGTGGCGTGCAAATCTTGTGTGATTTATTTATCCAATGCACATTCAGTAATGAGAGTGTGATTTGCAAGATGTGACTTCCCAAGTTGATAATGTGGCCTTTCATTGCATTTTGTATCGGATGCTATTTTTATATGCAATTTTGGAAGATTGAGAAATACTGGAAGGTTTGGTTATCTTGCATTAATGATATTTAGACACAAATTTTGACACCATGTATGAACACTGTATAACTAATGGAGTGTTTTGGTAGTGATGAAATACACGATAAGAGATAAGATAACAATAAATAAGTGATGGAGATTGGAGAGTATTTTTATACGGTGTTGGATTCAATTTTGTGTCCAAATATCATTACTTGGTATCTTGATGCCTTGTTGTTGTTGGATTGGGTTTCTTGGATTTGATATTATAATCTTCGGGGTCTGCAAAGTAAATTATTATTAGCAATGTTTTAAAAAAATCTGATCAGTGAATTTGCCGTGGTTCTAATTTGATCATTTTTTCATTATGTTGTTTGTTTTAATTCTGGTTGAATCATCGATTTATGGTTTTTTTTAGGCCAATAGTTTAATTAAATGCTAACTTTTGTTTTGAAATAGATTAAAAAAGTTTATTTCCATAAGCTTTAATGATAAGTTTATTGAAATAAGCTAAAAAGAGCTTATAAAAAGGTTATAAATTATTTTCATAAGTTGTTCTCATAAAGTTTAAATAAACTCTTTATATAAACCCATTTAAGATGATGTTGACCGATTGAACCCAATTTTAGGAACCAAATTGATTGGTTGGATTAAATTGATGGTTTGGACTAAAATTCAGTGACTAAATTAATGTTAAGCTCAAAAAAAAAGGTGATGGCATGAAATGCATTTCATTAATACTTGAGGGGATGTTACAAATGTAGCTTTTAAGAACAATTACAAAAGAGCTTTTACAAAGGTAGCTAAAACATCCTTGAAGGCCATTTTAAAAAAACATAAAGTATCAATGATACAAGTATGAAAATTAGTACCTATTGCAGCCATCCATAAAAGAAATTCTATGCCCAATAAATTATAAATTGAGACATCATGAACTAAATAATCAAAATGTGGCCTTTTATAATTAATTAAAATTAGAATAAAATGAGGGGCTTAATTTTTAGGAAATGAAAGGCTTATTTTTTAGAATATAAAGTGATGATAAGATGAGCAATTTATTTTTATGAAAGGGGCTTAAAGCCTTTGCTTTAGTGGCTTTCCCCTAAGACCGGCCCGCTAGTGACTTTCCCCTAAGACTGGCCCGCTAGTGACTTTCAGCCACTCACTTAAGTATGCCTATGACCAAAGACCCACTTTGCTTGTTTAGCAAATTTGCCCATACATTCTAATTTATCGGTTTGAGTCATGTTTGCATCGAATTGAGACACAATTTAACATGTAGAAACTTTTTTGTGATTGTTCATCAAACCTAAAATACAAGTTACACAATGTTCTTTTTTTTAGTATATATTTCATGTTGCAAGCCCCTCAAATTTGGTCAATTTGATATAATCGGTCAATTTGATCCCTGAAAGTTGAATTGAAGCCACTAACATCATTTGGTTTGGTTTTCATCTTGAACTAAGTTAAACGATGTAGTTTTGATGCTTGTCATGTTGGTGCCAAGGTGATACTTAATGTATCACTGAGATACTCTATTAGGTTTGCCTGACGTTCATTAATGTTGGAGACCAAATTGATTGAAAGTATATAAAATAAGAGTGTGTTTGGGAAAGCTGGAAAAAAAAGATTATGCTGATAATCAATTTTTGTATAATCGATTATTGTGATAATCGATTATAATCAGAATCTGTTTTTGTTTGGGACTGTTTGCTGAAAAGCAATTTTAAGATAATCTATTTCGTTTGGGTGGTGCAAAAAAAATCACTTTTATATAATAAATTACGAAAAAGGGTATGGAGTTATTTGTATAATTTAATAATATTTGTTTAGAAGGTAGTTTTAATAGGGGTAAACAGGGAAGAGAGTTTTGAGAATGAAAAATAATCAAATCACAATAATCTTAAGCTAGAAAAAACTAGATGGCATAAAACAGCTTATTTCTCCTAAAAAAAGCTTCTTTATAAATTTAAGCAAAATGCCAAACATAATAGATTATCTATGAAACAGCTTTTAAGCTAAAAAACAGCTGAAACCAGGGAAAATAATCTTTCCCAAACATACTCTTAGTGATCAAATTTACTTTTCTTGCAATCACGTCAATTTCATAGATTAAAAAAAATTTGATGTTTCACTTCACTTCAAGCAAGCATTTTTCTTGTTTAAAAAATGGTGAGTATAAATTAGGTTTAACTATTGAGTTGGTCTCAATTATTTGAGAAATTTCAAATAGGTCCTTAAACTAAAAAAAAATTGTAATTAGGTCCCTAAACTTTTATAAATTTTTCAATTGAGTCCTTGAACTAATTTTTTTTTTAAATTGGGTCCCTGAACTTATATAAATTTCCATCCAGTGAGATCCTTAAAGTAGAAAGTTCGATAGTGATCTGTTGAATTAGACGGAATATTACTAATTTCATCAGAGTTGGATACCCATATCAGCCATCTATAGTAGTTTGGGTGGAAGATGAGCCTCGAGACATTGTCATAGCAAGATGCAACAAGATGAAGTGAGATGTAGTAAGTTGCAAGTGGTGAGCTATTTTGGACGAAATTATTTCGAGGAAGAGATATGCAACCGTGAAACATAGATCGAGGACTGAATGAAACTATTAGTTCATATGGAGAATAAGCAGTCGCATATCATGTTTTGGTTTTCTGGTTGAACATTTTGGTCTCTTACAACCCTATATATAAATTTTGGGGGGAGGATTCTGGGACACGTTCCAGATAAGCAAACTAATTAACGACCTCTTCACGGAACCCTACCACAGGGACTCAATTGAAAATTTTATATAAGTTCTAAGACCTAATTAGAAATTTTTTTAGTTCAGGGACCTAATTGAAAACTTTATAAAAGTTCAAGGACCCAATTGCAAATTTTTTAGTTTAAGGACCTATTTGAAAATTCTCAAATAGTTCAGGACCAACTCAATATTTAAACCTATAAATTAATGTTAGTTTGTTATGAAAATATTTATCGGGGGTTCATTCTTAATTCGTCCACGTAATTATTATTCTCATCTTTATATCTTTTCATGAGTAATTTCTTTCTGTCCCTGAAATTGTAAAGTCGTATCAATTTTGTTTATGAAATTAATGAAATTCCAAAGAAATCCTGGAATGATAAATTGGTCTCAATTTAATCCCTCATTTTATTCACTTAGAATCAATTAAGTCCCTGATATTATTAACTTAAAATTGACTTAATCAATGCAATTGTGGGACTAAATTCATTAACATTTGACAACTTGACGTATATGAAATCCCATTAGAGTGTGTTTGGGAAAGCTGGAAAAAAAGATTATGCTGATAATCAATTTTTGTATAATCGATTATTGTGACAATCGATTATAATCAGAATCTGTTTTTGTTTGGGTCTGTTTGCTGAAAAACGGTTTTTAAGATAATCTATTTCGTTTGGGTAGTGCAAAAAATATCACTTTTATATAATAAATTACGAAAAAGGGTATGAAGTTATTTGTATAATTTAATAATATTTGTTTATAAGTTAGTTTTGTAGGGGTAAACAGGGAAGAGGGTTTTGAGAACGAAAAATAATCAAATCACAACAATCTTAAGCTAGAAAAAACTAGATGGCATAAAACAACTTTTTTTCCCTAAAAAAAGTTTTTTTATAAATTTAAGCAAAATACCAAACATGATAAATTATCTATAAAATAACTTTTAAGCTAAAAAAAGCTGAAATGTGAGAAAATAATCTTTCCCAAACACACCCATAATGTCGTGACGAAGTTGATACGTTTTTACAAACAGTTGTGTTATTTAGACAACTGGGAGCGGACAACTACGGGACAACTCGTACTGTAGCGCTATAGTAACGTAGTTTTTTTTTTAATACAAATTTTGACTTTTTTTTTATAAAAAAATAAAAAAATTTATTTCTAAAAAAACCCATTAACCAGATAATGAACTGAATTAACCAGATATTTGTACCGGATTAACCAGATATTTGCACATACTTAACCAAAATTTTATTTCTCAAAAAAAGTCGTTAACCAGATAATGAACTGAATTCACCAAATATTTGTACCCGATTAACCAGATATTTGCACATACTTAACCAAAAACTTTATTTCTCAAAAAAACTCATTAACCAGATAATGAACCGAATTCACCAGATATTTGTACCTGATTAACCAGATATTTTGTACATACTTAACCATAAATTTTATTTCTCAAAAAAAACCCATTAACCAGATAATGATCCGAATTCACCAGATATTTGTACCCAATTAACCAGATATTTGCACATACTTAACCAAAAAATTTATTTCTCAAAAAAACCCATTAACCAGATAATGAATTGAATTCACCAGATATTTGTACCTGATTAACCAAATATTTGTACATACTTAACCATAAATTTTATTTCTCAAAAAAACTCATTAACCAGATAATGAACCGAATTCACCAGATATTTGTACCTGATTAACCAGATATTTGCACATATTTAGCCAAAATTTTATTTCTCAACAAAACCCATTAACCAGATAATGAACCGAATTCACCAGATATTTGTACCTGATTAACCAGATATTTGCACATACTTAACCACAAATTTTATTTCTCAAAAAAACCCATTAACTAGATAATGAACCGAATTCACCAGATATTTACACATACTTAACAAAAAATGTTAGTACTTAAAAAAAGTGTTATTAAAAAAAAATGCAAATTATTAATTTTTTTTAATTTCAAAATTTGAAAAAAGAAGAAGAAAGTAAACAGTATAGCACTACAATACAACAAGGTAATACTACACTGTATTACTGTTTTCAAATGGAGATGTCTAGAAAACATTTCTGTTTTACAAATCAGGACTCAATACGAGATTTACTGTTCGCGCGAAATGTCGTGAAGAACACGTCAGAAAGGTTCCAGTTCCGGCGGCATGAAAGACCAGAGCACCGGCGGTTCGTAGTAGCATAGCACGGAGTTGCCAGTGGAAGCGAAACCCTAATCAGTCGCAAATGTCGGAGTCATCTTCTACACTCCGAGACCACCTCGTTCGGTCAGATCTCTCTCTCCCTCTCTCTCTCAATTTTGGGGTTCTTCACAGTAAAATCTGACAATTTGTGTTTCATTACGATTCAGGTTATCTCATCCAATCGCAGAGTGTCTCAGCAACACTCCCTACACTCCTCACGAAACCTCAAACGTTTCCGTCAAAGCCTTTCTCGAACCCCTTCTCCTCCCACCACCACCACATTCGCATTCCCATTCAGATTCCACCATTCACGATTCCATCAAAGATTTCACCCTCGCATGTGCTCTTCTATCCTCTTCCACCTTCACCCCCTTCACTCCCGATTACTCTTCCTTCCTCTCATGGATCCCCAGCCACCTCTCCTCTCTCGCAACCGCTTCCTTCTTCGACCTTTCCCGAGCTTACCTCACCCTTTTCCGTGACAGGAACTCCGTTAGGGTTTCCGAATTGGGTCTGGATTGTGACTCGGTTCCTGAAGAGAAGAGGTTGATGATTGAATTGATGCCTGAGGTTTTGCCTTTTCTCAAAGATAGGATTAAGGAGAGCTCTATCGATAAGTCTGATGAGAGTGACGAATTCTCTGCCGCATCAGCTAGAGTCCCGGTTGGGTTCGCGATTCTCGCTGCTTATCAGTTTAGGTGGTTTGTTACTCAGGTGGGTAGTGCTGGGGTCTGGTAAAGATTTCATTTTTATTTAAGGAATTGAAAAAGAGTTAATTTTGATATACTAAAGTTTTTTATGCAGAAACCAGTCACAAATCATGGCATGACTGACTTTTAATGTGTACTAGATAAGAGTCAAACATTTTCAATGATGTGTCAATTTATGTTGGTTGAAAGTGTAAAAAATGTTTGTAATGAATGTGCATACCAATTAGATCCATTGAAAGAAAAAAATATTAAGACTTTGGTTCAGTGAATTATCCTTGTTGATCCATTGAGATATTGAGGTATGAATTTGCTTTTTTCATAGGTTGGTTATCCTCATTTGGGCAAGTTGTGTGGATTGGTGATTCCCTGTGCACTGACTGCTGTTGATCATTGGTCACCAGAGGTGAAGGTATGTCATGTGCAGTACTTGCAACTGAAACATGAAGTTGGGTTTTAGTGTTTGGTTTGAGAGTTAAGATTGTACTTTAACTTTGAAATTACAACTGTATGTGAGGGATTGAATATGAAAATAGTTTCGTAGGGGGTAACTATATTCTCTTGTACAATTTTAGGGACAGGGAATGGTTTGTCTTATGCATATTGGAAAAAATGTGGATGCTGCTGAGCTTGGTGGGTATCAGGATGTGATTCTTGATGCCTGCTGCCAAAATATTGCTTCTACTGACGAGATATGGCATCCTGTGGTTGAGACATCTGTAGTTCTTGTGACTCTTACTCAGAAGAGTAATCCACGTAGTCCATGGTATATTTTCATTCCCATCCTGTGTTCTTTCACTTGGTTATAGCTTTGTAGGAAATTTTTAATACTGTTGCATGTTAAATACCATCTGGAATTGTGGATACTTTTCTGGCATTGGAATGATTAACAAACTAAGTAAGTGGGAAATGGTTGTCATTTAATCGTGAATTTCTACATCTAAAAGGGAGGCTCGGTGCACGAGGCTCTCAGCTAGTGGGATTTGGGGATGGTAAATATACGCAGCCTTACCCTCGCAAGTAGAGAAGATGTTTCCAAGATTTGAACCCGTGACCTCCCTGTCACAAGGCAGCAATCTTACTGTTGCACCAATGCTCACCTTTAGGGATGGCAATGGGTAGGGTTTGGGTAGGGTACTATAGTGTCCGTTCCCATACCCGCGTTTGTAAAAATTACCCGTACCCGGACCCATACCCTACCCATGTGGGCAGCAACTTCAGTACCCCTACCTGTACCCTCTGGGTACCTAAGTGCCAACACCTGCACCCATTACCCGCACTTTAGTGAAGAAAAAACAATATATAACATAAAAAACATTATAACTCAATTAAAAACCATTCAAAGATCTTTCAAATCTACTCATGAAACATTATAAATCAAAATAATAAACTAAATAAAAACATCTAAAACATCCAAAACGAGTAAATATCACAATAAGTATCCAAAAACGTTAAATTCATGAATTTGTAAGTCCATAAAGAAAAAATACACTAATGAGCATATGTTTAGAACTTTTACATTAATTTTATTCTTAAAAATTGATATATAATTGAAGCTATTTTTTTTTTATAAACCAAATAGTATATTGATTGAGAGTACATGGAATACTCTAACCCATATACAAGTGCAGAGGAAAAAGAAAAAATGGAAGGCCAATATAAAAAGGCATAATGACCCACTAAAATAGATCAATATGATCTTTTACAAATGCCAAAACACTTAAGAAAGGAAGGAAGGATCAATATTTAATTACAGACACTAGAATGGAATAATACTAACTGCTATAAGACCTTTCAAACCGAAAGTGATCAGGAACCAATACCCCCAAAGTAACTTAAATCAACCTAAAACAAGCACCAACAACCTCATTAGTTAAACTGTATAGCAGTGACATGGAGTACCCCCTGCAGCAAAGTGAAATTAAAGTATTCATATTAATCAGTAAATACTAAATGGAAGAAACATGCTGACCATAGCCTCCAAAGTTGCGCCACACTTAAAATGCACCTATCCAGCCCTGTGCCTACTATTTTGCATGTCTCCCAGTTAAACAATTATATAGTCCAGAAGTTATTCGTGGTAGCCCAATTATATAATTGTAACTATATATATATATATAGGGAGCGACTCAAGTGAGAGGAGTGCCTTATTGTGAGAGTGAGAGTATCAAATCTGGGCCATTAAACCATACATGGATGGTCAGATTAGAAGTTAGTAGGTGGTCATGTGATCACTTAAAAAAGTCACATGACTTTATGTTCTAATCTTGACCATTCATGTATGATCCAAAGGTCTAGATTTACTCCTCTCATCTCTCATAATAACATACTCCTCTCACTTGAGTTGCTCCCTATATATATATATATATATATATATATATATATATATGCGGGTGTAGGGCGGGGTGGATACTAAAGTACCCGTAGCCGCACCCATACCCTCTCTTGTTTGCGGGTAATTACCTATATCCGAGCCCATACCCATAAAGCGGGTAATTACCCTATTCATTGTGGGTATTTTGCGGGTACCCATAGGGTAGGGTCCAAATTGCCATCCCTACTCACCTTCCGTGAATTCCTACATCTATGTGGGAAAATTTTATGCATTCAGAAAATGCATTTCGTTCTTGAAGGTGTGGACTGAAACTTGAAATGTAGTTTTAAAAAATATGGTACTTCATAGGACCTGTTGATTTGGGAGAGAGTACGAGATTAAATAAGCCCCCCTCCATTTTTTAAGATAATTTTGGAAAAGGGTCAAGGAAACATAAATTTATTTGATTAAATCATTTAAAAAATATATTTCTAATTACTGTTATTATATATATTATATTTGATGGTGGTAGGCACCCTCCCATAACCAAGCTATAGTAGGAGAGAAGGGAATAGCAGCAGAGGATTGGGGGTGGGTGTGTGGGAAAGGTGTGTGATCAGCATGATGTTGGTTTGTTTTGTAACAACCTGCCACAACCTGCTTATGTGGCAGGTGGGGACAGGGAAAGTATCAGGTAGTGGGAATGGAATAAGGAGAGAAGAGAGAAGGATATGCAGAAATTGAGTTAGGATTTGGGCTGCGAAAGACCAAGCCTCTCAAAAGCTTGGGCTAGGCTATCTTTCTTTCTTTGTGTGTTCCTTCTGTTTCTACTGTTTTCTCCTTAAGTCAGTTCAGGAGAAGAGAATATATTCCATATTTCTTGTTTGTTTCGGATCTAAGTTCCTATCAGACTACCTTCAATCTCATCAATTTAATTGAGTCAATAGATACACTACTTTGGGGCCAGATTTCAAACACTATCTGTCACTAGTAAGGAATATTATTTACCACTTGAGAGTGTGATATTTAGTTTGGACAAAGTTGTATAACTTCCCCTTCAGCCATACTCGTATGTGAGTAAGTTTTCCTCAATGCCTCAGGTTTGGGAAGAATAGGCTATCATTATGTTTTAATTTTCAACTCTTTGAGCATATACATATGTGCATCCGTATTGGTCAGTGATGTGGCTTCAATGTTACTAATTTTCAGCTTATCTCTCATTTTTACTCCAATCTATTATTGTCTTGAGTAGGTTTGAAAGGATGCTAACTGAGATGCTAAGTCACTTGGAGCGCCAGCCCAAAAACAAAGAGCGCCGCATTGCATGGCTTAAATCTGTTGGTCCACTATTTAATGGAGTTGGCCTTATGTTATTAGCTCACTTCAGGCGCATTTTCCCATTATTTTTTCAGTGGATGCATGTTGATGATGATGATACTCTTATTTTGGTAAGTAACTTTATATATATTGGAAATTTTATAACTTCACCAGATTATGACTTTGAAGTCTGGAGAAAACTTTTCAAATCTTATCTTATGATTTGGACTATTTTGACTAAATTTTATTTTCGGAAAATACTAAAGCAAAATCACTGGCTTCAACTTGCAATTTTGAAATAGATATTTACTATCAAAATATAATTGCAATTGTTTTAACTCTTCAGAGGTTTCAGCATTGACTATCCATTCACTTTATATGGCTGACTTTGATGAACATGTATTTTTGTTATTTTAATTTTGGTCAAAAAGAAAGAGTAATTTCTGATTAAACCTTTGATGTATTGTTATTCTACAGGTTCTAAAATGTACTTACATAGTTCTGAGACTAACGTGGATCAGGAATTCACCATATGTTGCAAGGTGAATTAAAAAATTACGCTGTGAAATTTTTATTTCAGATAAAATTGTAGCATTGAACTGCTTCTGAAACAGGGTATCACTTTTCAATTAACTTTTGGTAGTTGTAGCACTTGAGTATCTCCTTTACAAGTGTCAATGAATTTTTTGTTATATTTTCAAAAAGATCACAATGGTAACTATCAGAAGTAAATATTGCCTTGGCTTTTATCTCACGATGATTTTTCTGTCCATGCTATGATATGAACTCTGTAACTTCCCTTTCATGTTAAGATGGTTACATAAAGGGTGGATAAAAAAGTGTTAAATAAAGAACACAAGAAGATGTGGGGACATGACTTATATCTGTTTGATATTTGTTCCATTTTGGAATGCTATTTGTACCAATTTTTCCATCTAAAGAAATGTGATGTCGTAGAACTTAATTTTCCTTGTTTAGTTCCTTATTCTTGCTCTTAAATGCTGTAACCTTCTATTGGCATCCTAGAGTACATTCTTCATAAACCTGTTGCATCACTTTTCTTCAAAACCCAGTTTGCTGAGAATTCTGAAGACACAAATTAATATTGATTTACCACTGTGTGGATTTTCATTGTCGACCTGATTCCTTTGGAGCTCATGATTTGAATTCAGATTGGTAGATAAACTTGCTCTTGTGTATAAGGAGGCAGCATTGCGAAGGGCTAGGGGAGAGATCAGAGAAAATATAAGTCAGATACTGATCCTGCTTCAAGAGTAAGCCTTTATCTTTAGAATGATCTCAACAAACAATATATTCATTTCCCTCATTAAGTCAATATATTTCTTGTGTACCTAGAAGCAAAGGCCTGCATTTTAAAGCAGCTTGGGACAAGCATCGATCTGATCCTGACTTGGCTACTCCTGTTCTCTTATTAAGTGGAAAAGAGAATGCCAACGCTGATACCGTGCCTTCAAAGTGTTCGATGCCCCTTCAAACGTGATAAGTTGATATGCATTTCTGATTGTTGGTTGAGTTCATTGAGGTGCATGTAGTTCATTAACAAGTAGAAGTCTTGATTACTTGAGCGTGAATATCAAAAAGGAAAGCGTATTTTTTGTTTTTAATATATAAATATTTTTGTGAGTTCATTTGTTATTATAAAATAGAGAATATCTCAGAAACCATACTAAACGATCGAGAATGAGCAAAAATATGAATTTTATCATTAGTAACCAAAATGTAAGTAGTGTTAACAACAAACCAATAAAGATCCAATTCTTCAACTCTTTACTCAAAAGAATAAGTGACAAAAAGACATTCCTAGATTATCTAGCATATGGGTAAAGAAAGATCTGTTACTTATTGCAACATTTGTACTATGAAGCTATTTCTACATAACTGGTGCTAATACAATGGGGAACCGTTCATTGATGCTTTAAGTGTGGGGGTAAAAAATTGTATATTAGAGTCGGAACTCCAGATTCTGATCAATGGCATGCTAAACAATTTGCCTTGTGGATTTCTGAGGTTGTCTGTGCAATAAAAGACAATTAAGGAAGTCCAATGCTGGCTTCCCAAGAATGAAAAGTATCACTTGCTTCGTTTTTTGGCTTCACTGTAAAGTACAACTCCAAAGACTGTGAGCGTGTAAACCCATCATTCCAGTGACTGACACTGGGTTTCTAAATATTAGAATCGATACTACTACTGCTACAGCCCCTTTGGCATTCCCTAGTACCTGCATGAGACAACTCCTATATTAGTTAAAGCATCAATTCAAATCACTTTAAGCATGATCACCCCCCAAAAGAAATCACTTAAAGCAAAGATCAAATATCGGACGACAAGAAAAAAATGCATTCTTGCTACTGATCTGTTTACGTACATCCTCATTTGAATCATTATATTCATATGAAAGCATATGGATATACACACCCTTAGCAGAGAAAAAGGCTGAAGAAGTTTGAATTGCCATAGAATTTTCATTTTTGAATGTACGTTTCCATGAAAAACACCCAAGACAATAACTTGTACAATTTTCTGTTTTTAACAATTAGCACATCAGTTAATCATCCCAAGGTCATATACATCAATCCATAGCAAACTTGATCAAGGATTTAATGGGAGTTATAAGATGGTTTGGGGGAGGGATATAAGGTTTGGAGTGATAAGGAGATCATAGGTTCAACTCCCTGCACTAACATAACACACCAATTACTAACATTTGTCTATCAAAAAAAAAGATGGGAGTTTAACAAATGAGGTCAACATATTTTATAATAATCAGCAAAAATTGATATGTTTAACTTGTACACTTAACCAATAATAGCAACTAGACTAATTTAACTGAATATTTCAACCACTTTAGTTTTAGATCCGTATGAACTATCAATATCAATGACTGAAAATAGTGGCCTAGCACTAGCTTTAGAGATCCAGCAGAAATTTTCAGTGGCATACGCTGAAATAAGCAACAGGTTTGAATTATTTATGAAATCTCTAATAATCACAATCTAAATTCTCCCCTTTACTACAAAATGAGAAAACCACGTATTGTGAATTTTGAGAAACTAGATTACACATTAATAGGCAATTAAAAATTCAGACGACCCTAGGTAATTAGTTAGTTTTCAAATAATTCAATTCTCGAAGAAACAAAAAGAATAGTCAGGGAACAAGATATTCCACAACCACAGACTATGCTGATACATATATTGTGATTATAGACTCGTTTATGACAACCACCAAAGTATGATGCCCTCATTCCCAATTGATGAGACAACAGATATGTTTGTTTGAGTGAAATTTATAAAAACAAGAGTTTCATAAGGCAATTTGAATATTTGGGGCATACCTGAAGGGTCAGAGCACTGGTATGTTTTGTGACCAAAAAATTGGTGAGGTTGACAAAATACGCAAGTGATGAATTGAATAGCAGATACCAAATGATCTTGACATCATCTCTAGCAAGAGCCAACGTGATGCCAATCACATTTTCTTCCATTATAAGTGTGGCAGGAAGAAGGAAAACCACAGCCATTGGAGCCATGTAAAGGAGAAGGTTCATAGAATTCAACTTCTCTCTGAGACACAAGAAGTAGGATGTCAGTACCCATTTGAATATGTAACTTGAAAACCAAACAAAGTACAGAATAAATTCATGATTAATGAATTAATCTGGGGTTCCTTACCCTTCAGAAGAAAGCAAAATTCCTTGTAGCACTGATTTTAGGGCCCTTGCAGCTGTAGCCGCAACACATATTATGAATCCAAATAAATGGAAACTCGGTTCACCCTATGACCAAATAGAGGAATAAGAATACACATATCAGAAGCAGAGTATTTTTTTTTTTGCCAATCAATATGACTTGAAGAATACATCATAGGAAGAAAAGATCTACCGCTACTTAAATTGTATATTAAAAAATTGGGAAGCACAAACTGTTTCCCACCAAAAGATGAATTAGAGTCAGCAATAACCTTAAAGCATATAAAATTGTTCGCACCTAATAAGTCAACTGAACACAAAAAATGGTTTACAAGATGAAGTCACATCTGAAGCAAATCTAAACTAGATAAAATTTTGATGATCACATAACAAATAATAAAGCATTGGAAAGTTAAAATCTAAAAACATTAGGCCAAAATGCAATAAACCCCTTCAACTACAGGTCAATTTCAGAAAAGCCCTGGCTCAAAACTCAACAACTAAACTCCTCAAACATACCAAACCGTGCATATTGACTCCCTAGAGGAGGTTTTCTACACATACACGGGGTTGAATTTAAACTACTCTGCACAGTACGGTTTGTGAAGTTCAAGGAGTTGAGTGGCTGAGTTTTAAAGCAATGGGGGATTTCTGAAAGGAAAAAACTTAAGGTACAATTCTTTGAGTACTTGTTGTATTGTTTCCTAATAAAACATAACAGGAGTGACAGCAGTTACACATATTGTGTTTACATTGATAAAATGTTACAAATGTTTCCCAAAGAATGGTAGGTAACTTTTGTTCTTTCTGAAATTGACCTATTGTCGAAGGGGTTTAAGGTACATTTCTTTCTGTACTTCAGGTATTATTTTCCAACAAAAACATAACATGAGTAACCGCGGTTACACCTATTATGTTTTCATTAATAATAAGTTACAAATGTTTCCCAAAGATGTTAGGTAACTTTTGTTCTTTCTGAAATTGACCTATAATAATTGAAGGGGTTCCTTACATTTTAGTCAAAACATTTGATATACCTTGCTATTCTCATGAACATAACAGAAGATCATTTTCCAGCACCAACAACAAAAACATAAATTGCATCATCACCAATTGAATTGAATGAAAATCAAATAATTGGACTTAAAAAGAAGAAAACAACAAAAAAGTTCTTACCCCGCTGGCAATGATGACTCCAGTAACAACAGGAACAAGGGTGAGGTAAGTGAGCCAAGCCTCCCTCTTAAACGTCATGAGGTAAGCAAAAACGGCAGTGAAGAAAGGCGTGGTGGCACCGATAGCCTGATTAAACGACACAGGGAGGTACCGAAGCGAAATGTTTCCAAAAACCACAGAAACGCAGAAAACGAGGCTAAGAGCAGAGATCTTGAAGAACTGAACCCTCGATCGAATTGTCTGCATAGGCACTACCTTCAACCACGCTATGGCAACGTAACTGAGCAAAGAACACGCTGTCATGTGGCACATGGTGAGGAAGATTGGGTACTTGAAACCATAGTTGCTGAGAAGGTACTTGTTCAATAGGAGTACACCAATGTTAGAAGAGTACCATGCTGCCACCAACCCGATCGTGAAGAAACGGCTCGAACCCTTCATTTTGGGAACTGGGTCTCCTTCAATTTGGTCTTCTGAATCCTGTAATTTGGAAAAGGAGGAAGCTTTGGGTTAGTGGCTTAAAAGGGGTGTTTGTGGAGTTCTGGTAAAAAGGGATCTGAGCATTTGGGTAACTATGCAGAAGAAGAAAAAAGGGCACTTGTGAAACGAGGAGTTAGGAGAAATTGAGGAAGAGTGGTGGGTCTGTGTCGGTTTGGGGTTAAAGGAGAAAGGTCGTGTTTTTGAGGGAGACAGAGGAGAAATGTGTTATGTTCCTCCCTGCCTCATCTGCAATGGAAGTGAGACAGGGAAAGAGGAAAAGAGAGAGCATTTAAAGCAGAACAAAAGAGGGATAGAAGAAGGAGCACACCTTCCTTATTTCCCTGCGCTCTTCTTGACTTTTTTTCCTCCTCTTTGTTTTCTTGTTTTCTTATTAGTTTTACTCGTCTCTTTTGTTATTGGGGCATGATTTATGTTACAAGAAAAGTGTAAGGAGTAGGGGTTAAACTTGAGAATAGGACGTTATATATATTTTAATTTTAATTGATAATAATATAACTGCTTTTTTGTAAGTTATTTCGTACAATAGGGGGAATATCAAAATTGGCACTGATTGTATAGTCAACCCTCAATAGGTTGAAGAAAATTATAGATTAAGTGTTACGGTATGGAAAGATGGAAGAATCAAATAAAAATATTGTCTAAAAAGAAAAGTGATAATTTAGTAAGGAACAAATCAAGGAAGAGAATAATCGCATTAGGGAACTTGAATAAAAGAGTGTATGTTTGTGATCCATGATCCACCCACGATGATGGACAACTTAGACCGGTGAAGCGTGCGTGACGAGTGGCATGAAATGCAATGGAAGAATATTTATACGGAATGAAACAGTCCAATTTAGGTGTGCAAAATTGGACTAAGTATATTATTGCTGAAACGGCAACGCGCTTACAAATGTTAGGCACACGGGAGCTGCGAAGAAGGTTGGTCCAAACGCCGCCTTGTTTTGTTTTCTACGTTATTCTTCCATTAAGGGGTCTGGGACAGGTGGTGCAATTTGTGAAGTAACATCTCACTTTCTGCAGAACAACTGGGTCATGCAGAAATACCGTGGTCTAATTTGTTTGGGGTCTAAGGTCTAAAACCAATTTTTCTGTGGAACCTAACATCCTCTGCATATTTTAGTTTTGGTGGTAGCTAATTAAACACTCATACAAATCAACCATCACCGTGAGTCATGAGATATAGAAAAATATTAGGCCCTTTTGTATCTTCAACCCAAGAGTTTGAAATACTTGACCATGATATTTATGCTATGTTTGCTGCAAATTGGAACTCGGATGTTTTAAAAATGCCTTGTGCAACTTCACTATTGGTGTTTCCATGTAGAGCAAATGTATTTAGAAATATTTTTCATAAGAACAATTGTGTCCTTGCTAGATTAAAAGGTAAGCTAGCTAAAATTCGCTTAAAGTCCACTGAGTCCATTCTTAGACTTGAAAAATCATGCAACATGAGTACCTCCTTGATTCTTAAGGAGGAGGAGGAGGAATTATGCGGGTTGAAATCTAGGATTGACTGAGTGTAGAAAATGGATGCACAATGTGAGGACTTAGGTGGATAAGATTCTAATGAAGTGGGGTTGGGGTTATTCAATATGTGTAGGGGATATAGAGAATCCACTCCCTCTTTCCAGGATATTGGGATATATCATGCTGCGGATCAACTTTAACATATTTTATAATCTGTTTGCAATAAATGATTTTTTTTGTCAAGTACAATAAATGATTTTTAAGCAAGTAATAATAAAGGTAAGATGAAATATGGTTTTTACATAGTATTTTAAGAAAGAAAAAAAGTTACCTATGATTGTGTAATGCATTTTTAGGTTCATCAAAAAAAAAAAAAGTGTAATGCATTTTTAGTATTATCCAAGACAACAGAACTAATCTTTTTGTCTTAAAAAAAGGCAACTGCTCACTGCGTCTAAGCACTTATAATTAGTAAATACACTATTTAACTCATAATATGAATCTTTCTTTCCAAAAAAAAAAAAAACTCATAACATGAATAATTAAATAAATATTTAAAAAATTTTACCAATGATTAAATAAACTTAAACTTTGTACTGCTGATTACATGAAGATTTTAAAAAATTATTGAATTAAACTTTTTATAAAAGGTGTCTTTAAGCGTACTTGTCAAATAGTGTTTGGTCCAAACATTTGCCAAGCTGGAGTTTAATACTTTAAGTTATATAATATAAATATATATTAAGAAAGAAAAGATCTATGGCAATAATATGAACAAGATTCCAAACCTTTGCAAGTTGCCAGGCTTGAGTGAGAGAGATAGCACCTCCTTCAGATACCCTAACCAGGGCATTTCTATGATCACCCCATGAATTTGATGAAGCCGTGGCATCAAACCATGGAATCCTTTCGATTCTCTTACTCAAAAGGGGTGATGATAAGCACACTTTATATGTTGCAGCACTTGAATTTGCAACAGACAGTTCCCTCAGCTGCTTCACCCTACCTGAAATTAACCAACAAAATACATCAATTCTTCATCGATTCATATGAAACAATTGAAAAATCTTGGTTCCTAGGAAAATACATGTGTGAAACAAAGGAAAAAGAGAAAAGAAAAAAAGGTTTAGAAAGATGGAAGTAGAATAGTGGTTGGTGAGTTTGACAACATAGTAATACATGCCAGTAATAGCTATGACTGCTGCTGGGGCAATAAGCATAACTGAAGTCATTGAACAGTGGAGCTTCGACAGAAGAGGACAGAGAGATCAGGGTTGAGGTGAGAAGAAATTAAGGAGAGAAAGAAACAAGGAAGTGAATATGGCCTCTGAATAGGTATACATTCAACTATTCAAGGTGACAGTGATGGGTTTGCTCCTTCAAAAAAACACATGAATGAAATATGAATTGGTAGCAGCAAGCAACAATCCAGGAAAAAAAGTGTCAAAAATATTGAAGATTCGATGAAGAGATATTATTTTTAGAAATATTATAAAGAAAATAATTATTTGTGTGTTTGTTTCAAGGAATAAAATCACTGAAAATAACTGGGAATATTATATATTACCATAAATGTTATTCCTACTAATATGTTTGGTAATTATTTTAAATTCCTAAGAATGTTTTTATAATTTATTTAATTTATAATTTAAGAATACAAATTAATATGGTAAGATGAGGTGAGAGTGGGAAGTTATAAACAATTGAGTTTTATTCTCATGGGAATGTTAGATTCCCATCCTTTGAGATGAGAATAAGAAGTGGGCACATCATGTACAAATAATATTCCTAGGGATAAAAAGTATTCGGGAATAATGTTATAATACTTGAAACAAACACACTCTAAGAGTTGCATATGAATTTACATACAACATTATTAATATAAATAAAAAAAATGATAGTAACTTTAGTTTTTCTTAAAAAAATTTATTAACTTTAGTTTACCATAACGTATAAAATTAGGTGATAGATATATACTAGACTAGATTATTATAGTCAATGTGGGGCAAATGTTAATGTTAATATCGTACCAATTTTGAGAATCAGATTTTTACAAAATCCACGTGTTAGGATAAGAGTGCTCCAAGAATATCGAAATGGAAACTATTGTAGCCAATGATAGAGACAAAAGGTGAGGTGTTGTCCGTCAAATGGGCCATCTTCGCGGATGGATATTCGAATATTGTACGAATAATAACTGTCCCCGCATTGGTTTACCCATTCATTCATTTGAATAATGAATAAACAGCTACTTTAAATTAAAATAGATTATACTAAGAGTTTAATTTTTTTAAATTTATTTATGCATAAAATTAGTTTTTAATACTTTTAAACTCATAATAACTCAGTCCTTCTGCAATATTTTCTTCATCAAAGTTAATGGCAATCTAGACCTGGGTACATTTTATAGACTAATGTGAAACCATCGAAAGTCGTGCTTATTGCACATTCGCCTCTATTATATGTGAAGCAATGTGTAGTGTTTTTTTTTTTTTTTGAAGAACAAAAACCAATGATTTACGCAAAGTCAAAGCTTGGAATTGCAGTATGACGGGCAATATACAAATTAAAAAAAAAAAAAAAAAAAACACCAAGTAAAAATCTATACATTACAATAAAGTCCAAGTTATTAGTTTATTTATTACCGACAACTATTACATTCGACCTTACAAAAAGAACACGAGTTCGTTAAATGGAGAACATGGGGGTATACTTATTTGGTCACCCCTTCCTAAAATCTTGTCAAGCTAACTGTTTCTTTATTTTTTTTAATAATGTTAATCGTTTCTTATTGCTTACATGAAGTTTACATGAAGGGAATAAAGATACAGGTTATGATAGAGTTGACGTGCATATCTTTAAGATCAATTTTGAATGTTTGTAAAAATAAAAATAAAAAAAGATCAATTTTGAATGCTGCTTTTGGACCGGATGGGCAGGATTCAGAAGGGAGTGTAGTGGCTTGTGCTAATTGGGCTCTTACCGACCCCTGGCCCAAGCTCGGCAGCTTATGCAACTACATTGGGCCTTCAGTCGGCCTGTGACTTCTTTGAAGTAATTTTGGAAGGTGGTTGTACTGTGATCGTTAACCAGTTTTTTTTATTTTTTATTTTATTTTTTTTATTTTTTATAGGCAAATATTAGTATGTTAATATTAGTATTTAGGTTAGTGGGTGGAGTTTGAACCCTCAACCTCCTTATCACTCCACTCCTTAACCCCCCACCCCAACTACCTTATGACTCCCACCAGTTTTTGCAAAGAAGACCGCATGATACTTACTTTGGGCTATTTAAGGACAATTGTATTAGGCTCTGTTTGCAAGTTTGGAGAGAAAGAAAATGAGATAAATCAAAGGGGAAGGAAAGGGAATGGAAGGAAGGAGAAGGAGGGTATTATTTATCTCCATATTTGAGAGTACATATTGTATGATGGGAAGGAAATGAAGGGTTTATGATATATTTTTTTTACAAATTTAACCTTATTTGAAAAAATTAACATAAGTAATATTATTTAAAAAATGTAAATTTTAAAAATTGATGAGTAAATTAGTAATTTCAGTTACTTTTCCTCCAAAATACCCCAAAATGGGGAAAATGAAAAAAGTGGGTTGAGGAGGATAAGGGAGGATTTATTAAAATTCCCAAAACATTCCCTCCAATTAATAGAACTCGCAAACAAGGAAGGGTCTCTAATAAACCTCTCATTTCATTCCCTTTCCCTTCAAAAAATAACTCACAAAAAAACCCTTATGGAGTTTTTTCTTTTGGGCGTTAAGAAATTGTTCTTAAAAATCTTCGGTCAAAATTATGCTTTTTTTTTTACTGACCGGACAAAATTATGCTAATGATAATTTGTGTCCCTAAAATTTAGGTTTTTTTTCTTACATTTTTTTTTTCCATTTTTTAAAGACTATATAGGGGGATGGTTTTTTTTTTTTTTTTAAATGAATGAATTTGGTCTATAAACTCAAAATTGAGGAGGTCATCGTTTGTTTTTTGTTTTTCCTTATGATTGTTTCTGAGGAGTCATTCAAGGCCTTCTAGGCCCATGTATATGAGCTTTGTTAAGGGAAACAAGATAGTATTATTATTTTTTTGACAAGAAGCAAACTTATTTCATATCATTCAAAATTAAGTCCGCAGTACAAGTTGGAATGTAATAAAAAAACATGGTGGCTAGCATAAAACTGTGACACTCTTGCAAGAGAATGAGCGATATGATTAGATTGCCTCCTAATAAAACTAACCCCATACAGGCTATCTTTACACTTAACTAAGGTAGAGCCAAACTCGTTATGGTAGACTCTTGTTGGTGTAAGCCCTAGTGACCAATCTATTTTGAATAGATCATCATTTGTATCATTAATTCGATCATATATTTGATATATGAATAAGACATTTATTTATTATGTTATTAGTTTATAGCGTAATAAAGTCCTTAGAATAGGCAGTTCATTGAATGAGACATTAAGTATGAGACTTAATCGTGAGACCTCATTAAATAATAAGAACGCTATTCTTAATTATCCGTAGTCGAGTATTATTGTTAATTAGGACAACAATAATACATAGAGACTATTGTGTGAGTAGACTGATGACCACATCTCATGGGTCATGGATATGTGATATCAAGTCAGCACACATGTATAAATATTAGGAGTGATATTTACACAGGATGACGCACTGTGAGAATGCTTCATAATAGTTATGTAAGTGTCATAAGTATTCCCATGGCAACCATAGTGAAATAGTCATTCGACTTGAAGTCACTACGATTCCTACATGAGGAGTTGTAGGCTTTAATGCTATTAAACATCATGCGTAACAGGGTGATCATAAAGGTAGTTATTGGGCCTACAATAAATCATGTTGAGGAGTGTGAGTGATGTAGAAAGGATTTGTCCCTCCTACATAGCAGGGGTAATGTCTTGGGCCTCTCGATAGAGTGAGACGTGAAATATGCGTGGCCACGCGGAAGTTGGCCAATATGTGATATTGGGCCCATTTGTGATTACACGTCTACTCGGGGATCGAAGAATAAATAATTGAACATAACAAGGATGACACTCTTATGCCTTGTATTCAATTAAGACATATGGACGGAGGGACATTTACGACACGGTAAAATTGGGTCCCGGAAAGGCTAAAATCGGATCACCGATACTCTTGCTAATTGAGTAGTAATGATGCATTGCTAGATGCCGCTCATTATTTATAATATTTAATATTATAATTAATATGAGTAAAACCCATAGGGTGCAAGTGGGTCTTCAAGAAGAAGACTAACATGGATGGTATGGTGATTACCTTTAAAACACGACTGGCTGCGAAAGGTTTCAAGCAAAATCATGGTGTAGACCGTGATGAAACTTTCTTCCCAGTAGTGATGCTCAAATCCATTTGGATTCTTTTTGCTGTATACTATGACTAGAGATCTGACAGATGGATGTCAAGACTTCATTCCTTAGTGGGAATCTCCTTGCGGATGTGTACTTGACACAACGCAAGGATTTTGTCGATCCAAAGGATGTTGGAAAGATATGTAAGTTGCAGAGATTCATTCATGGATTAAAGTAAGCTTCCAGAGGATGGAATCCTCGTTTTGATAAAGTTGTAAGACAGCTTGGATTTATCAAGAACGAGGATGAACCTTGTGTGTACAAGAAGGTTAGTGGGAGTGAGATTTTCTTTCAAGTTTTGTATGTGGATGACATACTGCTTATCGGAAACGATATCCTATGCTGCAAAATGTGTAAACATGGTTTGGGAATTGTTTCTCGATGAAGGACTTGGGCGAAGCTTCCTACATGTTTGGACTCAAGATCTATAGAGATACATCACTGAAATTGCTTACATATGTTGAAAAGTGCTTAGGCACTTCAACGTGCAGGATTCCAAGAAGGGTCTCCTGCCAATGTCACATGGCATATATTTGTCCAAGGGACATTCTTCCACTACATCAGATGAGAGGGAGCGCGTGAGCAAGATTCCATTTGCTTCGGCAATAGGATCTATCATGTATGCCATGATTTGTGCTCGACCAGATGCCTCGTATTCCTTAAGTATGATGAGTAGGTACCAATCTGATCCTGGTGAAGGTCACTGGATTGCAGTCAAGAATATCCTCAAGTACTTGAGAAGAACTAAGGATTCATTCTTGGTATATGGCGGTGAGGAAGAGCTCATTGTAAGGTGTTACATCGACGCTATTTCCAAACCAACAAAGGTTATTCCAGATTGCAGTCTGGATTTGTGTTTTGTCTAAATGGTGGCACTGTGAGCTTGGAAAGGTTCCAAGCGTGAGACAGTTGCAGATTTATTACAGAGGCCGAGTATATAGTTGCCTTAAATGCATATTTAAAGACTGTTTGGATTGGGAAGTTCAATTATGAACTAGGAATGATTCCTAACTTTGTGAACTCCATTGATCTCGTTGCGATGATGATGGAGTAATCGTATAAGCTAAGGAAACTTGATCTCACCAACGATCCAGACATATACTTAGGTGCTTCCATCTCATTCGATAGATGATCGATAGAGGAGAGATGTGAAGATGTGCATAATGACAACACTAAATAATCCGCTAATAGAGTTTCTTACTCAGTGGTAGCATTACACTCACACTAGATCAATGGGTGTTAGATTGATGCCCGATTGGCTCTAGTGCTAGTGGGAGATTGTTGGTGTAAGCCCTAGTGACCAATCTATTTTTGGATAGATCATCATTTGTATCATTAATTCGATCATATATTTGATATATGAATAAGGCATTTATTTATCATGTTATTAGTTTATAGCGTAATAAAGTCCTTAGAATATGCAATTCATTGAATGAGACATTAAGTACGAGACTTAATTGTGAGACCTCATTAAATAATAAGAACACTATTCTTAAATATCCGTAGTCGAGTATTATTGTTAATTAGGACGACAATAATACATAGAGACTATTGTGTGAGTAGACTGATGGCCACATCTCACGGGTGATGGATATGTGATATCAAGTCAGCACACATGTATAAATATTAGGAGTAATATTTATACCGGATGACCCACTATGAGAATGCTTTGTAATAGTTATGTAAGTGTCATAAGTATTCTCATGGCGACCATAGTGAAGTAGTCCTTCGACTTGAAGTCACTACGATTCCTACATGAGGAGTTGTAGGCATTAATACTATCAAACGTCACACGTAACAGGGTGATCATAAAGGTAGTTATTGGGCCTGCAATAAATCATGTTGAGGAGTGTGAGTGATGTAGACATGATTCGTCCCTCCTACATAGCAGGGGTAATGTCTTGGGCCCCTCGATAGAGTGAGACGTGAAATATGCGTGGCTATGCGGAAGTTGGTCAATATGTGATATTGAGCCATTTGTGATTACACGTCTACTCGGGGATCGAGGAATAACTAATTGAACATAACAAGGATGACACTCTTATGCCTTGTGTTCAATTAAGACATATGGACGAAGGGACATTTACGACACGGTAAATTTGGGTTCCAGAAAGGTTAAAATCAGATCACCGATACACTTGCTAATTGGGTAGTAATGATGCATTGCTAGATGCCGCTCATTATTTATAATATTTAATATTATAATTGATATTTGATATTATTATAATATTTAATATTATTGCCAACTTGGTGGGAGCCTATAGGGTCACACGCATGGAGCAAATGCGGAGCTAAATTAATTAAATATGATTTAATTGATTTAAAGGACAATTTGGCTTACAGTGTACAAAGCCCAATAGTGTAAACAGTTAGGTTAAAGGGAGCTACCAACCTATAAATAGAAGTGCTCTCCCCTCTAACCTACTCTTGCTAACTGTGCCTCCCGTAGCCGTCAACTAGCACAAGACGCATAGCTCCGACGCTCATTTGCTCGTGTGGACTGAGTAGAGGTGCCGTCCCTTCGTGGCACTAGTGATCAAATTGAAAAAGCATACTACAAGAGGTAAACACAATACTCCTTATGTGATTCATGTTTTGTAATGCGCGATCCATGAGAGTGGTTTTCTTCTGCCTTGAGATATGATTTTGCAAGAGGATTATCTCATGAAAACCCTACAACTCTATCTCCAACAATGCCATCAACCACTGGTTTACGATCCAGTTCGATAGTGACTTTGTGAAGATTCAACGTTGCCAACCATTTTAGAGCCTCTAGCAAGCCAAGCACCTCTGCTTCTTGAGCTGGTGGAATGCCCCAATACCAGCTTGTCTTCGCCTTCAAAAATTCTCCTGTGTCATTTCTCACACACATACCTAGCCCAAAAGTACCCTGATCTTTGAAAACGGTTGCATCTACATTGCATTTAAATTCATTTGTTCCTGTCATTTCCCACGTGATTTGTTTTTCTGCATGTCATGGCTTTCTGAAGGTTTGTAGCGCACCTTCTCCCAATCAATTAGGAAGTCACGAGATGCTACCATTGCGATCTTTGGTTTTTTGACAACACCATCCCACACTTTTTCATTTCTTCTCTTCCACAAACACCAAAAAATCATGGCCATGTCCTTTACCTGGTGACTCGGCAGAGAGCATAAGAGTTTAAAAAACAACTCCATAAAACCATCAGCCTCATGGACAAAGTTTTCTATGCGACTCCATAGACCTGCAAACTCCCAGGATCTAATCGCATAAGTACAGCCAAAGAAAACATTCCATTCATTCTCCACATGAGACTCACAAAGAGGACATGTACAAGAACAACTCACACCTTTTGTTTGAAGTTTTTCACACGAAGGGAGATAACTTCTAGTGACCCTCCATAAGAGCAGCTTCACTTTTTAGGGGATCTTGAGATGCCAAATACTAGACCACTCTCCTGGCATTTTTAGGTGAGAGTTGTCAATAAGAGACTCCATGATAAAATAGTACGTAGATATAACTAAGTACTTACCATCATTACTAAGATTCCATGTAACTCTATCATCATCTTCCCGATGCAGCAAAGGCATGTTCAATATTGTGTCTCCATCGCTTTTGCTGGAAGAGCGTTTTCACCAAGTCTCCATGCCAAGAACCATTATTCTGGTTGATCAAGTCCGAAATCCTCAAGTTCTCCATGTTAGGGCTCCGGTTACTTGAGATAAAAGGGTTGTTTGCTCCACGAAGCCAAGGGTCCTCCCATGCATACACCTTTTTACCATTACCAATACGCCATCTCATGCCCGATTTAACTACTGCCTGGGAAGTGTAGATACTATGCCAAAAAAAACTGGGATTATGGCCCAACTGAGCCTCCACAAAGTCATCCTTTGGAAAATATTTTGCTTTGAAAACATGTGAAACAATAATATCTTGATTGGTTACTGATTTCCAACCCTGCTTCCCTAGCATAGCCAAATTGAACCCATAAAAATGATGGAAGCCCATGCCTCCATGTTCTTTCCTCACTGTCAGTTTATCCCAACTAAGCCAATTTATTCCTCTTCCGGAATCTCTGTTGGAACTTGGAACCCCATGCATCTCCTCACCAAGAGAAATAGGGATCATGAAAGTGCTCATACAATAGGTGGGAATGGCTTCAGCAACAGACTTTACAAGAACTTCTCTATCCGCTTTTGAAAGATGCTTTTCGGACCAATTCTGAATTTCCCTCCAAATTTTGTCCTTCAAATAGCCAAACAATGCCTTTTTCTTCCTACCTATCATATAAGGAAGTCCAAGGTATTTACCTATGCTCATGCATTTATTTACCCCCCAAAATTGTAGTTAGGTGATCACGCATGTTGTTGGGAGTATTTTTACTGAATTTGAATTAGTTGAGTAAGTATTCAGTTAGCCCCAAAAATGAATACTTACAGTCAGTCTATATTTGAATTAGTTGAAAAATTAAAATATTTTAATAATTAATTGTATCATGATTATAAAATAACCTTGAATATGTCTATTAAAAATTGGCTATAATATAATTTATTTTGTTTGGTTGTATAAAAAGAATCACCTTCATAAATCGAATAAGTTTTTCTTTTGTAGAAAAAAAAAAAAAAATGTCTACTGTCCTAAACACGGTGACAATAAATTAACAGCAAAACGGTGCGCTTTGGTAAGATTGGGTTCTCGTGTTGTTGATTTGGACAGTGAAACGCATCAGCATCATCTGTCTCTGGGAAAAAAGTCCTCTCCAGTACTGGAGAGGACAGTACTGGAAGGCAAGAGACAGAAATTTTTTTTTTAAAGTTTTTTAAATAACAAATAAAATATATATCACATCATCCCTTTTTCTTTCTCTCTTTCTCTCACCAACTGGCCTCTCCAGTTACTGGAGAGGACCAGCGCTCCTCTGTCTCTGAGGATCCCTCCACGTCGACACCACCAACCACCGCTATCAGGTTACTCGTCCACCTTTATCGACCATTTGCATCATTCTCAATCCTTGCCTTTCGTGACATTCGCTCGGTCATAATGTCTTATAGTGTAGCTTTATGTTTTTGTTATTTCATCGCAATATCAATTCACCGTGTTTTTCTGATCTCTGTTTTAATTTTTTGGAAGTCTGCACTAAATTTATAAACTTCCAAAAAGAAAGAAAGAAAAAGGCAAAAGAGAATTGCCATTAATTTATTTGTAGATTCTAAACTTAAAATTGAATTAGGATTATTTTTGTTTGTTTGAAGTTTAATTTGAAGGTTAATTTATTCTTTTTAGCATGTAAATCAACATTTCTTGAAATTTAATAAAATCTGAAACTAGTGCAGAGAGTGTTATTCAGATTTACTCACTCTCTCTGTTATTTTTTTTATAAAGTTACTTACACTTTTGTGATACTCTAACTGATTGTAATTGAGATTTTGATTTTCACCAACCTTAAAATGGAAGCATCCTCTTTGTCTTGTGTTGTCCATGTCTACAATGATGTTATCAGTTGTCTCATAGCATGGGGTTAGATTTGTTTGCAGTGAAGGGAAATGGGTTTGTGGACATTACTAGAGGGGTTCTTGCTTCTTGCAAATGCACTAGCAATACTGAATGAGGACCGCGCTTTCTTGCACCAAGAGGATGGGGCTTCTCAGATTTTTCAGGTGGAAGGAAAAAATCATTGAAAGGCCAGCTTATAGGTCTCATATATGCAACTCAGTACCTGAGAGTTCCCCTCATTCTTCTCAACTCCATCTTCATTATTGTAAAGTTGGTGTCTGGATGATGTAGCAAGGTGAGATCTCAATCCATATGTCTCTCGTTCAAACATTTTGTTATTTTTGTGTATCAGTTCTTTGTTAATTTGATTAGAACAAATTATATGTCTTGTTATGGGAGTGCCTTGAGCTTTTATTGGAAAACTAAATACATCACTCATTAATTTATTAAATACACCACTTCAATCAGTAAAAGCTTACCTTTATTGCTTCCTTAACCATTATCCTTTGGGTGATGGATAGTAAATCTAAAGAAATTATATGCCGACTTTTAAGATAAATTTGTACTTTTTGTTAGAGTAATGTTTGAGTCATTGTGACTACCATTTTTCTGTTATCACAATATCATATGCTATGTATTAACTTCATAAATATACATGAACTTGAATTTAGTTCATGAGATACTGAGTCTAGTTCACAATTTTAGTGGTCATTAGCTTTATACTCTCCTCCATTCTGATTGTTGAACAACAGTATGAAATAACTACTGGAATTTGGTTTGTTTTGGCACCATATGATATCTGAACTGGATTCAGTGAGCTAACATGGATAGCTTTAAACTGCAAGGTTAAGCTAGAGTAGTCATCAAACCTTATCTGCTTCTACCTGAGTATCTTTGTTTCTACTCTTCCTTTGTCTTATAAACTTTATATAATATGGATTTTTTATTATTTTTTTCCAGGGAGAGGACAATGAAAATAGCTTGGCCGTTTAAACGACATTTGTTTCTTAAATCATTTTGGTACAGATGTTTCTTAAATGATTGCATGTTTATGAATTTTAATCTTAAGACTTCAGGAACGTGTTTTTAGGTAAGGAAGTTTGCATAATTCTATTGTAGAAACATCCATTGAAGTGTTACTCTTTTTTGGGGATATTGATCCATTGATATTTATTGCCGTGAAATCATGTTCTTTACCATAGCTGCATATATAAGCAGTAGTGGAGGACATTGTGACTCTTAAGCTCGGTTTTGTATTCCATTTTTTAAGAATTAATTATCATTTCTAACTTTTCTTGACTGTGAGTTCTCATTTTATTTTTAATTGCTTTGTCTCCATTATTGGTGCTTGACCGAACTGATGCTGCTAGAATAACTCTCACAAGTGGTATGGTGCCAAATCTGTTTTTTCCTTCTACTAGTCAGCAATATTGAGCAAGAGTGGAGGGAGAAAAGGTCCATCTAAGGTGAACTTGTGTGAAAATAAGTAAGGATATTTTCATCTTTAGATCATTTGAGGACTTAAAATAACTAATGCATTGTAAATGATATAAGAGTAGATACACCTTTATTCCCTCCACAAATAAACTCACTTTAGAAATCTTCATTCGTTCAACAAAACGTTACAAAATACACTAATACAATTTTCTAATGGCAAACCCTATTCTATTTTTTATGAATGCTTTCTTTTGAAGCAAGGAACATCGGTGATTACAATTGCTGAAACAATGGAATATATCTTATCACAAATCAGCAAAAACATGGTATGTTTTGGAGTCTACAACTATAAGCCGTACGGCTGCAACTGTTGCTGCAAGAGACAAGATGCTAAAGAAACCAATGTTCAACCAGTGCCAGAGCTTCTGAGAAGATGTAAGCTTGTTCTTCTTTGCCACTAGGTACATATGGTTTGCAAGAATAAATGTAAGGGGAAATGTGCTGATGGCCCCTGTGAGGCTCATGAAATCTCCGAGGAATGGGAGGAGAGCTGCCACAAATGTATTGAATGTCAGGTAGCCACCTCTTACCAAAACTCGAAATGACAAGTTCTTAATATTCATTGCGCTTCCTTTGATCCCATATTTAGTATCCAAATACTCATACATAGGACTAGCAAATATCTACATAGAAGCAGAAGAGAGGATATTAGGCCAATGAACAATTTAAGTAAAACATTTAAGAGTGGCAAAATTCTAGTTTAATGTAATTACATGCAATGCAATGACTGCTTGAAGAAAGGCTGCAATATTGCCTAAGCCCTTCACCCAGACAGGACCAGTCACATTATTCAGCAAATAGGCTCCTGTGGAAGATCCATAAGCCCAGTACCCTACAAAGATGGTCAGGAAAAATGGTACAAGTCCAATGGTGAACTGAAAGTACAGGGCTTTCATCATGTTCTTGACAACTGGCTGCCTAATCGTTGCCTGTAAGTTATACAACCAAACAAAACTCAATTTTCCAGAATCAAATAAAGAAACAATTGAAAAATATATATCATGCATGCACATAAAAGTCAATGCATGATTTTTTGTGAATAAGACTAAATTTAATAGTATATCTACTATTAAATGTTAGAATATTTTACAAAATTAGTAAGCTTCTCTCTTACTTGTATCTCAGGGACCATGCCAGTGTTAAATGCGAAAACGAGACTAGAGGCCGCCCCAATTGTTGTAAATACTTTACTTCCACCATCCCCTGGAGTATTGTAATCTCGTGCTGGTGATTTTATTCCTGATCATGTATTGGTGGTTAGTGCACATTCACATTGGAAGTGTAGTTATGTTAAAATATACATTCTGTAATATGCTTCAAACTGTATCCTATTATATAAATGAGTGAATATTAGATGGTGTTTATAAACCACAAACGAGAAAATAGATATTCTTCTGCTAGTTCTCAAAATTTTATCAAGTGAGATGAAATACTATATACAAGGATGGCATTTAACTTCTTTTTTGACATAGGAATGGCATTTAACTTCTAAGAAATGAAAAAGACGGAAAAAAGTGCGACATAATCGGACTAGGGATGGCAAGTGTAGAAACTGTAAGATTTAAACAGTAATTTCAGATGTTGTATGCTAAAATACTAGTTACCGAGTGCTAGAAAAAATTAGATTGGTTTTACTTGAAATATTAGAGTTAATTAACGTTGAAAACAGCATGAACTCAATCAAAAGAAATGCATAATTAGAAGGGATGGAGGAACAGAAACCAACCTTTGGATTACTTGCACATATCTCTTCAAATATAGAGTACATATTCATATTATGCATGCCATTTTTTAGTTTGGTGTCCATTTCAGATAAAATATTCGTAACTTCCCCAGGGAAAAGGTTTTAGTAAATGGAACTGAGTTAAGGAACTGGCGGTACTTGTTAAGTTATTATGTGAGTAATGTGCAATAACAGATATAAGAGGTGAGACATTACCATCTTTAATCGACAGCACAACTGCTATAACAACATATATTACGGTGAGGACAGTTGAAACTCCCAGCCAAACTCCAAGAGCTGAAAGATGAGGAATACAAATGGCAAACAATCCACACCCAACTCCAGCTATGACAATAAAATATGGAAGTTTCATTTGATGATCATCCCTAAATAGAACATAAAAGGCCTGCACCACAATGAACAGAAAAAAAAAGGATTAGAAAAAAAAAAATCTTAAATAGACAATCTGAATAGACAGATTCTGCACTATTGCACAAAGCAAAAACAGAGAAATGAAATCACAATAGAATAATAAATACTAATTTGTAAATGATTTAAAGAGTCTTGTGCAGAGAAGGAAGAGTGAAGTATCAAAGTCACTGTGGAAAAGAATGTAATTTTGAGTTCATGACCAGAAAAGAAATACTTGGTTTTTAAATTTATCTTACTTTCAAGGCTGAACCAGCCAAAATGATGTAGCCAGTATTTATCATGAAAAGATTGATATACTGCAGAACCCATGTGAGGGAATATGCTTTCCTACCTGCAATGAGAATGAGATTAACATAAGCAGCTTACACAGCAAAATAACATGAAAAAGTGAAGAGAGGAAACAAGCTAGTTGTTTCTCCACTTTGTGTTATTCTGTCTATCCCTTATTTCTTCTGTTGGGCTTACCATATATATATCCAGCAAGATCTCTATATCTAATGTGCCTTGTCCCTCCATATTCATGGAGCTTAGCAATAAGAGCATTTGCATAGAGTGATATTGCAGTAGAAAGAACTAGACCAACTACACCCCCAATCCAACCCAGGGGAACCATGATGCTCCCGGAATATCCAAGCACATATGCACTGTTGACTCCGCTAGTGAGGATAAAAGCCACTTGAAACCATGAATCTGCAAAATCAAATAACAAAATATCATTAAACAAGGATATAAACTGTTTCTTTTCATTTTTCAATAAAGTGTCGTTCAATGGCAGATATAAAAATCATTCATTCTCCATTTCACTAAACTCCAAATTTAATTTACATAATACTACCCCTGGCACCACTTATTTACAAATTGTGTACTTATTTCAATTTCATATATTTGTAACATATGATTGAAACATCAAGCACGATTCAATCATAATCAAAAGAAAAGTAAAATATAATAAAATATAAAAAAGATAGATTGAACTTAGATTAGAGAGGGTTGAGAGGAGTTAAAAGTCAGACAGAAAACTAAAGTACAACAAGTCATATGCAGACAAATTGGAAAATAAAATACAAAAGGGCATCGATTGGCTGTTTCTGAATAAAAAAACAAGACATGGCGGTGCCTTCCATATTGCCCCCCAATCCCCGAAATAAAATAAAGATAAAAACAAATTGCATGCGAGAGAGTGCGTGTGAAATCATTCAGCTGGGTTGAAAGAAGGAATTGAATTTTCATGGTTGGACATTCTGGGTTCCTTAAAGTTCGAATTTTGCGAATTGTAGAATGAGAATGGAATAGTAAATTGGTATGAATGAATGAATGAATGAATGAAGTTATTCACCGGTGCTAATCTGATGAGCGGTATCTGGGATTTCAACGTCCATCGCGGCAGCCTCGTTGGCATAAACCTTGGTTGCACCATTTTCAGCGTCGCCCTGCTTCGTCATTTGATGTTTTTAATTAGCAGCGTCACGCTAGCTAGCTAATTAAGCTGCTCCTCCTTCACCGCTCTATGAACCTTGCAGCCAGCGCAAATGGAGGTCCAAATCTCTTGCCCTTTATATATAGAGAATCTTTGGTCTATTCAAACAAAGCCAACATGCACCAGCCAATCACACTCCCGTTTTAGCGTCCATACTCTATATATCGTTAAAAAGGGAAGTACCAAAATTCTCATTTTACTCATTTTGCGTTTCTCTACATTTAATTTTGATTTGACACTCATTTTAGTTCCTGATAATTTTTGAGACATCACTTAAAAGAAAAAAAAATCGCACTTGTATCCTTAGGTATTCGTTAAACTCGTCCACGTGACATGTGTTGGTATATTTGGTATGATACATTTGGTGCATGTGGTCGTTTGCTTGTAAAACGTAGCATTAATTTGTCCCATGATAACAATTATCAGTGACTAAATTGAGTTACTTAAATAATAGTTGATGATTTTATTGGATCAATGCATAATTATTCTTATTATCTATTTTGCATTCAGTGACAATTGCCTGGACAATTTTTTTTTTTTTACAGAGTTGCCTGGACACTTGAATACATAAAAATATACATCAACACTTTAACGACATGTTTAGAATGGAGACAAATGAAATGAATGGACTGAAATGTCCCTCTTTTGTTATTCTTAGACACTATTTGATGGGTTTTTCTTTTAGACGAAAAAAGTGGTAGATCCTTTTTAATTTTGATTTTTCTACTGCTGCAGCTGGAGCCGCACATATGAACACGATACCTACACGAACCCAATGGTCCCCTGCTGACCCTACCTACCGACTCAACTCTATGAATAAAATATTAGCTGAGTTGGACAATCGCGTTGATTTTAGCTAAAAATTATTGACACTTTTGAGGAATGATATTTATATATAATATATAATTTCTCATATTATTTTTTTAGGTAGCATTTGTTATCAGTTTTAAAAAGAAATTTCTGGGAATGTTGGTATGAGAATAAAAGTTTTCCATATTTGATATAAATTTTAAAAATTAATTCACGCACATAAAAAATTCTAGGGAATAAAATTAGTTAATGATAATTATAAACTTGAGAAAACTCATTCACATGTGTAAATATGGGAAAGCTCTATGCCCTGAAATGGGATTCCAAGCAATATAGTTTGCTTGGGAATAAAATATTCCAATTATCAAACGTCACATTAAAGTAATATAATATACTTAACAACACATCTTTTATACTTCACCTGCCTATTGTAAAAAGAGAAATAAGAAAAAAAATTCTAGAGTAAATTTGTCTCTAAAATGAATAAATAAA
This sequence comes from Echinosophora koreensis, assembly GCA_035048595.1. Taxonomy (NCBI): domain Eukaryota; kingdom Viridiplantae; phylum Streptophyta; class Magnoliopsida; order Fabales; family Fabaceae; genus Echinosophora; species Echinosophora koreensis. The sequence continues at coordinate 9,351,667 of JAPCYP010000004.1, forward strand.
ATATTATTTCATTCAATGAGTTGAGAATGAGATCATCTCTATATTTTTTTTATTAAATTAATGGTTGATAAACTTTTATTTGCCTAATTTTGAGACAAACTCTCACTTTATAGTAGGTCTAACAAAAATATATATATTATAACATTCTCTCAAATAAATAAATAAGATAAAGGCAATGTAATTATTTTAATCTAAAAATAGTGTTGCTTTATATTATTGTTTTCAAATTCTTTATTTTGAAATTTTAATAAGTTTTTAAGTATATCCTTGCATAATTTTAGCTTCTATTTGATTTAAAAGAATGATGAGACTTTTTTTTTAGGCAAAGAATGATGAGACTAAATAATAGCAAAACTAGTTTTTTTTTTTTCTTTTTTTTTCTTTTTTTTTTTAACAATAGCAAAACTAGTTTTTAAAATATAGATAAGTAGACATTCAAATTCAAATAAAATAAAGCCAACGAACGAAAGTTGGTCCAGTTGGTAAGGATACGGTTCATAACCCACAAGGTCGTGAGTTCGAGTAATTCTTTTTGAGTCGTGAGGCATGCCCTGACCCTGATGAGCCCGGGACTCAACTCACCTAAACTTTATTTTATAAAAAAAAAATTTCAAATAAAATAAAGAATGAATAAATATATTGCTGTATCAATGGTTCCACCCAAAAATCAAATAGATAGTGGATAATGCAACAAATAATAATCAAAATATTAAAAAGTAGGAAAAAAAACAAAAATTTATGACACCGTCACTTAAGCATTTGAGTATGGAGAAGCCAAAATTGACATCCCTGATATATATTTCATGAAAATTGTTATTTAAACATCAAATTTTGGACACCGTATATAATATTATATATATTTCTTACTATTTCTCACTTATTTTTTATCTTTTTTATATATAAGTTTTTTAAAAATATATCCAAAAATCCAAAAAGATACCATATGATATCTCATTTTATTGTACAAAAATCATTCCTCATTGAAAAAAAGAAAAAGAAAAAGAAAAGAACCTGGCGGATGCATTCTTCAAACTGATGTCACGCGGGCAGGGGTATCTTTAATAGCTAATACTAGTCCTGCCTCATCTATGAATGGATAGAGAAAATCTCATTTATTTTATTTTTAGATACTACTCATTAACGTACCCGTCTTGTGCCCATCAAGAATTTTACCTATAGATATTCGTAAGTTCGTATCTACAAGTAATTTTGTCATTTCTAATGTTAAAAGAAGTGTGATAAAGAATACGTTGATAATATTACTTTATCCTAATTCATTGTTGTGTCTTGACTTTTTTAATCTAATCAAATTTGTTCACCTTTGTTTAATTTTTTTAAAAAAAAGTAATATGAGTACTATTTTAATTAACAGGGAAATATTATCATTTAAATTATTTTAAAAGATTTTTTTTTTAAACCCATTTTAAAACAACACCATTATGATATGATGATAGAATTAAACGGAATTGTCAATCCAATCACTCAACTCGACCGGAGATCAATCTCCTAGCTGTGACTTTTGTGTTTATTTTATTTGAGATAACTACTAACAGATATTTTGTCGCACATTTATTCCCAGCCATGCCCTCTTTCTAATGGAATTAAACCATTCTTTTCGAGGACCCCCCTCCTGGATCCTTCCCTTTTCTTGCGCCCGTCATTATTTATTAGGCTTAATTGTATTTTTTCCCCCTTATTATTGGTTATATAGGATTTTGATCCTTATAATTTATTTTTGTAACAAATTTAATCTCATATTTTTTTAAGGTTGTAAATTTGATCATTTAGTCTAATATCCATCAATTTCTCAATACTAATCGACAGAGAGGAACCAATGCTCAAAGTACATAGAACCTCTGATTATCATTTATCATATACACTTCTATTTATATTATTTAATTTTTATACGATTTTGTCATTTAAATATATTTCATCTCATCTTTTTTTTTTTTTTTTTTGGAAAAGCATACATGAGCCAAATTAAAGTAATAAATGTTTGTCATATTACTGAACTGACTCTTTGATATCTATCAGTTTGTCATTAAATTAGATATAAAACTCCTCTAATATGAATTTAAGTGTAAAGTGAGAAAGTAATTAAATAGTTAATGTGTATTAGATCTCAATCAACATTAGTTAATCAATGATAAATACTACTCTCCGGAACTCAATTATAAGCAAAAAAAAACATATAAATTTTGTGGATTTAAATATAAACAAAATCCAATCAACTCAACTCTATATATTTAATGACAGTATTCAAAAAAATAAGAAAATTAACCAATCCAACCAATTCTCCTTTTATTTTTGCAAGAGCATTGCACACTCCCGAGACAATTAAATGGTAGTTTAGTAATTATAATTCTCTTTTTTTTTTTTTACATAAATGAAGACAATTAAACTAAATTAACTAACTTTCTTAATAAGTTTGAAATTAGTTAATTTTGCATATAATTGAGTCCGGGGGAGTATTACCTCCTGTCCATATTATAAGAGACAAAACCATAAATCACACATACCAAGGAAAGTCTTAAAATGAGCTAATTGTAATAAATACGTACGTATAAATTTTCAAAAATACCCCTTCAATATTTATGAACCAACTCACTTGGATGAGGAATTGATATATCTTGTAAATAAAAATCATATTATAAATAAGGGCAATATTGGAAAGTAATATTTAATATATGTGAAAATTGATACATGTTTATTATATTTTGGACTAAATAAATAGACCCATATGTTTCTTATAATAAGGACCGGAGGAGATAGTACCTCCGATCCATATCATAAGAAACAAATGCGTCCACTTTTTGTACAAAATATTAGAGACATACATCAATTTTCACATATATTAAATGTTAATTTCCAATATTATCCTTATTTATAATAATAGAATTTATATTTACAAGATATATATCAATTTTCTATGCAAGTGAGTTGGTTCATCAATTAGAAGGGGTATTTTTGGAAATATATATGAGTACTAGTCATTTCAAGAATTTTCCCTAATCTGTGTGATTTAGGGTTTTGCCTCTTATACAATATGGACTAGATGTAGTACTAAATACACATTTATTTTTGCACTTTATACTCAAATTCACTTTAAAAGAGTGTAATCCATAAACTAGTTACCATAATAACTGTGTGTTATACGAGACGTAGCACAATGAAAAACAGAGATTATACAGAATGAATCATGATTAAAAACGAGATTCTAAGTTAATATATGAAAGTTATTTGTAATAATAATAATAATAATAATAATAATAATAATAATAAATAAATAAATAAATAATAAATAAATATTATATTTAAAGATAGATCAATAGATGATCACTATGATGAATAACTTTTTGCACCAATTTCATTAAATAAATATATGATTTTAGTTTTGATAAATATATGATATATGATTCTCTTATAAAGTTAGACAATGTCTCAAGTCTCAATCAATAATATCTTGCTCTCATTTACATGACAAGATATTAATGATTAGAACATGATATATTACATCAAAATGGGACAGGAGATCCTTATCCATAAAAGACATAATCCAAATACGATACAAACTTTTTTGTTGTTGATAAATCCGGGTATCCTACGATACAAGGTTTTATTTGTTTTATAAAAAAAATCTTAATTTTTTTTTTGTTACAAAAAAAATTCTTAAAATTAATTTTAGATAATTAACACACAATCTTAAAATTCATATTAATAATTAAAAATATTTGCCGTGATAAAGAAAATAATTAGGTAGAAAAAACTAAGTGAATCATTATAACATTTAATTGATAAGATTCTTGTACATATTATAATTATAGTCATTAAAATATATCTTAAAAAACTAATAATTAAATGAAAAATATAAGTAAGCATATTTGAATTTGTAATTGACAAACGACACTCGAGTTTCGAGTAAGCGAGAGATTGTGGACAACGTCTGACATTAAAAAATAAAGATGATTTTTGAACATCTAAACCTTTGTTTTTTTTTCTTATATATATATTCTTGATATGCGTGTATATAAATAAAATATGATAAAAAGTAAGCGAGATATAGAAATAAGAGTTTAATTTTTATACACTGACAGTGTAAAGATTTTTACACTGACAATCAATCAAAGATCATGAAATAGATATTTTTAATGTAGTTCGGATAAGAATCAAAGATTTATAATAATATGTCCATTTCTAATTGGTTCACAGTGTAAAAAAAATTTACACTGTTAGTGTATACCAATTAAATCCTAGAAATAAACATATGCAACGTCACATACGATACCTATACTTTGATGTTCAAATATCACATCCCATTAAAAAATAAGGACTCTAATGTAGTGTATATGGGGCGATCAAAAGTCCAATTTACATAAATAAATAAAAAGAAATATTTTAATGTAGTAAATTACACTTCCTATTTTAGTGTACTTTTGCTAAAACAGGAAATAGAGTGTTCCAATTTCTCATTTCATTTTATTTATTTTGTTTTATAATTCAGTTAGTACAAGAAATCAACATAGGTAAGTTTTTCTTAAGAAGTAATGTTGAAAGGGTATATTTAATAGATTAAAAATTGATATACTTAGTTTTTAAATAAAAATTTCTTTTTTAATTACAAGGGTAATGGTTAGATAAACCCATTGTAAGTTTTGCTATTTCTTTCTACAAAGTTATCTTACTGTTCCTCCTACCCTAAATAAAAAAATATTAAATAAAAATAAATACATTCAATGCCTTAAAATTATGAAAAAAATGTATTTAACATATGCAATTGGAACCTGAGAAACTAAAATTGCACAATCGAGATACCTGAGGGATTTAATTGTTGCAATTGAAACCACGACGACCAAAATTGCACAATCATGATACTTGGGAGACCAGAAGTGCAATTAAGCCATTATTTTTTGTAATTTTGTTATGCGGCTATGGCACTGTTATGAGTCTTATATTGAGTAAGTATGGAAGCTTAATGTGATACTCAAGTCATGAGGCTCTCCCAATCGATGGACTAGTCTTTAGGGTTGAACTTTACTTATGAACTTAAGTTATAACAATTGGTGTTTTCATTGAGAGATTTCCTATGGAAAGATCTACCTATAGACTAGATTAAGGTGCAATATAAAAAATGTACTGATAGGTCGGTGAATTCCATCAAAGAAGAAAGGCTACCATTGTGTCATATCAGTTTCGATATAGTGAAGCCATCGTAGACGTCGACTCTTAAAAGGGGTGGCAATATTATGAGTCCTGTATTGAGTAATCGTGGAAGCTCAATGCGGTATTTAAGTCATGATGCTCTTTCATCTAATAGACTAGTCTTTTTGGTTAAGCTCTCCATGTGAATCCTTTTTTTTCAAATATTATATAGAATAATATTTTTCAAATGAAAATATCCCTTCGCTAGTCAATGTTCTGAACTTTTTTTTTTTTGTTAGGAAGTTATCCAATAGATCACTCACATAAATTACACGTTGTAGCATGTGTTTGTTTGTTTTTTTTTTTTTAATCCTAATCAATGTTTTAAAAATCGGACTGGTTATTAAATCAGTAAAGATATCGGTTCATGGTTCAATGATTCACCATGGTTGAACCATGATCGAACCATGATCGAATCGATGATAATTAAATATATATTTTAATATTATATATTATGTTAAGTAATAAACTTAAGAAAAATAAATTTTAAATTAATATAAAATAATCATATTTTATATATTCCATAAGGTTAAAAACAAAGGAGGATAAATAATAAAAACCCATGTATATGTATTTTTATAACTTATTAATGGTGCTTTATTTGACTAAAAAAATATATTTTTATAATCCTAAAATAAAAAGGTTCAAAAATTGAAAAATAAAAACTGACTTGCTCAACTTGGTTCTGGCTATTGGTTTTTTTCGTAGGTTCTTACCTGTTCGACTGGTTCTTGGCCGGTTTTCACCGATTCTGAAATTAGCCTATTTTTAGGGTTGAACGGACCGAATACCCGAGTGGTTCCCAATCGAACCGGCTATTCCGGTTCGGTTTTCAAAACAATGATCCAGCTTGACGTGGCCGTGTAACTTCCACACGCTATATAAGAAAAAATTTAAGATTGTGCCATTGGAACCGTGCTTATGAAAAACTGGATGTGGATACAAACGTGCTAGTAGTCATACCTAACAACTTATTTTATGATGTGCACATTCTATTTATTAAAATACATTTTTTTTTTTACAATAACCGAAAATTTATATGCTTAATCATCCTCTCATCTAAGCTCGGATAGCTAAGAACCCGTCTTTATTCCAATATATATATGCACTTTTTGACTCCATCGGATGGTTAGCCTTCGATTAGCTTAGAATAAAACGACCTGAAATATTATGCTTTTTGCCTTGAAAAAGTAGAGAAATTTGAGGAGCACAACGACTGAAGTATGGCTTTTGATGAGCACTATCGTTCTTCGTCCCTTTTTACTTTTCAATCTCTTTCTTTGGTTATCTTTTTCTATCTTTTTGCTTAAGCTTCTTTCATATTATATTGAAGCGAATCAATGATTAACACAAACCTTGTATGTTGACTTAATTATATTGTTATGGTAAACTGAAAATGGAATTAGCTGATAACAGTAATGATAAAAGGTATATATGAGATGAATTTCGTAAAAATAAACATGACTTTCTTAGTTTCTTATCTCATTCATTATTATTTTATATAAAAGCAGTTCGGTACGAAATAGGAATGCTGAGATGAAAAAACAATTATTGAGCATCCACTAAATTATCATTTAAGTGATTGATTGGTCCGTTATGGTAACAGTTAGCTAGCTGCCATGGTGTGGTGTGAAAATGAAGGATTGCTCCCCACTCTTTCTATATACATGCTGGACAATATATTGGAGTTACTATCAGATGTATTTTTCAATTTTTTATTGGTTACAAATAATCACTTGAAAGTTGAAACTAAAGACGCCTTGTTCTTGGCGCTTACCATTCTTTTTCTTTGTATTTTCCTTTTATGAGCATAACAGGTTAAAAAAGGGAAAAAGAATCTAACAAGATCTTGAAAGACGGTGCGGACAAAGATTTTTAAGAGAGTGATATCATTTTGTATTCAAAGTGTCGGTCACCAGTACTATTGCTTTAGCTGTTTAGCATATTGAGTCATTGACTCCATTTTATTTTAACTAAAAACGAAGAAAACAAATATTTTCAAAATAATAATAATAATTTCGGAGCATCAAATCAAAATTATTGTTTTTTTTAATAATGAAAATTATTGTATTTTGAAGCCACAAGTCTACGCAAAGTTATTATACCATGACAACGGGGTCATTTCATTATACTCACTTGAGACAAATGAACACGAATGCTCGTTTCATTTAGAGCCATTCATTTAATTTCAAACTTCATCAAAACTAAAGATAATAGGAAATTACATTGTGCACCACCACAACCATCAACCATGACCCCAAGACCACCAACCCACCATTCGCAACCCACACTCATCCTTAGCTTCTTTTTTTTTAAATAATATTTCAGGTTCATATTTTATGACTAAAAAAATAGGCGCTGATAGAACTTTAAGAGTATTTCTTCATCAAATTGTGTAAAAAAATCGGTTTTGAATTATGTGTAATTGATTTTAAGATAAGTAATAATTTCTATCTTTTTCGTTGAATAAAATTGATCTAGGTGTTTGACCCACAATATTCTTTATATTTATGTCTTAAAAATGATTTTACTTATTATCCAAACAAATTTTATTCTTCTAAATTCACTTTTGGAATATTTTTATCAAATATAAATCAATTTTTTAATCTTGATTTTTTTTAGTTTCAATTCTTTCGAATCAATCATATAAAAATCTAAAACAAATTGCACCCAGATCAAAAAATAAAATAAAATTGACCATAATTAAAACCTGATAATTTCACTTCTATCTTTTTTGTTGACCACACATATATATGGGAGGGGATCCACTTACTCTAGGAGTAAGTTTTTAAAGTTACTCTCCATCTTAACCCTCCATTTAATTCTAATCCAAAGGCTGTAATTATGTCATTAAACATAATCACGTGACAACAAAAGCAACAAAGAAATACGTCCCTTTTTTTTATTTCTCCTCCGCCGTCCTTGCTCTTTCTCAGTTCCAGATCTTCATCTGCTCCTCGCTCAGTCCATGCCGGGCCGCCGTCTCCCCCTCCACGCCGTCATACACAGTCTACACCGCCGTCCCCCTCCGTGTCGCCATACCCAGTCCACGACGTCGTACCCCACTCCGCGCCGCAGTGCCCACTCCGCGCCGCCGTCCCTACTCAGAGCTGTCGTCGGGGGGTCTCCCCATTGTGAGTGTTTATGTTCTGACTTCTAAATGGTATGTTATCTTCTTTCTTGGGTCAATTTCTTGCATTAGAGAGGAATCTGTTTGTATGGCACTGATTTGATATTTTTCTATCTTCTTTGATAATGGTATTCTTGCATGTCATAGTTAGTGAAATGTGAATTGAATTCCTGCTACATTGAGTTGTTGTTTAATGAGATAAATGTGAATTGAATTTTTGCATATCAGCTGTTTGATATAAGTTCTGAACATTGTTGCTGACTGTTTTTCGTTCCTGAATATATGAATATCAGTTGTTTGGTCTGGCAAGTCTTTCTGTTGGAAATTAAACTTGGCCACACCTGTCAACAATTTCGAACCTGCTTGAATCAATTTGTGAAGGCATGGCTTAATCGTTAAGGAAGTGGATAGCTCATGCTTACAGCTGTGACTGTGATTAGCTATTGCTAGGCTGTATGTTAGTTTTTTTTTTTTAAAAAAAAAAAACATAACAACCGACTTGGACATGTATAAATAGGATAATTGCCTAATTGGTATTTCTTTATCTTACTTGTATTGTATTTAGGCAACAGAGAGATTTTAGAGAATTAGAATAGGGAAGCTCTTGCGAGTTCCTTCTGCAACATTTGATAAGTTTGTCATTAAGCAATGAGTAAAATTTCATCTTTGCTTTGCTTTATCATAATTAATCTGCAACTTGATTTCAGATCATCTTTGGTGCTTTGGTGAGCCAGGAAGCATTGAGGAAACAACTTTGGATTTGGCAGATTGGAAATCAAAGAAGCCTTTGTGGAGGAATTGAAGAAACTTCATATAGAGGCAGTAAAAAACACCATTTCCTACTGCCATGTATATTGCTGATGGGTGCCAAGCTATTGGAAGATATAGTTATAGTGTGGCTCTTGTACTAAATTATAGAATTAGTTTAGGCAATCAACAATATATAACCAAAACTCTTCTTTGTAATGTGAAATTTTTTGCCAATATTACATGTTGATTATTTCTTTATCCTTTGTATTGTAAACTTTCTTTGCTTTTAAATTGTCAGAGTGTACATGTCAATGTCTGATACTGGAAAACAGAAAGTTAAAATCAAAGGAAGTTGTTGTATCTATAGGCGTGCCCTCACTGGCTTCAAATTCTTGTATTGCAAAATTATTAGAAGTAGCAGTAGTCATTATACTAGACAGGTCCTGCATAGAACAATGTCAAAATTAGCAGTGTTAAGACATATACAACTAAATAACCTAAAGAAAACTACAAAATTGTATACAAAAGAGCAAGCCCTGTAACAAAAAGCATAAAACCAAAAAGGCAAAAAATACTTTGCCAATTCCTAACAGCTCATTAAGTGAGCCTGCAACAACGCCCAGAAGCATCCATGAAGCACGAAGTCAACATCTAAGAGTGACATTATAATTTGCAATAAAGCACAAAGCACAATAAAATTAGAATTTGCAATAATTAAAATTAGCACATAATAAATTATTCATAATAAAATTAGAAATAAATTAATCATCATAATTTACAGTATTTATCATGCCAGTATTAATGTATGATTGAAAACAATTTGAAAAGCAATCCAATCAGCCAATATCAACCCAACCAATATTTAAAAAGGCAATATTAACACAACCAATATTAAAAAGCCAATTTTTAAAGTATTCCAAGTGAAAAAAACAATGATTTAGACACACCACGGTGGTTCCATTTGTTACCCACCGTTTACAAACTGAATGAAGAGGGGCGAGAAAACGAATCACCAGGGAGAGAATACATGAAGAACTGAAACGTTGTGGAAAGAGGGGACGGCGGAGGAGAAATAAAAAAAAGGGACGTATTTCTATGTTGCTTTTGTTGTCACGTGATTATGTTTAATGACATAATTACAGCCTTTGGATTAGGATTAAATGGAGGGTTAAGATGGGGAGTAACTTTAAAAACTTACTCCTAGAGTAAGCGGATCCCCTCCCTATATATATATATATATATATATATATATATATATATATATATTATTATTATTCCGTTAACAACCACGACGCAGTGCCTCATGCTCATGGTGCTTTTCAAGCTCACCCGATAAACCAAAGATTAGTTTCTAGTTCTCTTTGCCACGAAAACTGAGGTGGAAGAACGCAATTGTTTGAAAGGACACAAACCTGTCGTCAGTGTCGTGTGGACAACTAATTATTGAAGCCAGTGCTGGTTTTAAATTGCAAAAGACATAGACTGCTGCTTTTTTTCCCACCTCGTGTATTTTGAGGTAGATTTTATCACTACAAGTTAAAAGAAAGAAAAAAAAAAATCCATTTTATTCCCGGATAAAAACAATGGATCCATTTTAATCCCTAACAAAATTAAAATATCAAATTAATCCTCCATAATTTTAAACTAGGGGTAACTTAGATAGCGTTTGATACAAGTTTTAAAAAAGTATTCTCGAGAATGTTAGCAAGGGAATAAAAGTTTCGGTATAAGTTTTAAAAATTTATTCCCAGGCATAAAAGATTCTCGGGAATAAAATTAGTGAATGATAATTAGAAACTTGGGACAATTCTATTCCCATATGTGAATGTGGGAAAAAAATTCCTGTGAATGTGATTCAGAGGAATGTAGTTTGTCTGCGAATAAAACATTCCAGGAACCAAACGCCACGTTAGTCCCTCTGTTTGATCCCTTTAGACAACACCGATTATCTCTGTGGATTAGGGTTCTGCAGTTGCTAATTTGGGGCAGAAATTGGAGTAGCATCGATGAGGTCTAATTTTGAACATTTAAGTGACGTTTTTGGTTGCTTAAAGGGCCAGCTTCTTTTATCATGTGTGTTCAAAATGATGTTATTTTGGACATTTTGGGCATTTAAGTAAATGTTTAATAACCAACTTACATAGTGAAAATTGTAAATATCATATATCAGTACACCCAAGCAAGAAAACAGAACATGTCATCGACTTAATGGACCAAATCTAACAGGAATTGACAGAGGGACTAACGTGTCCCTAGTTTATAATTGTGATGGACTAATTTGATACTTTAGTTTTGTCAGGAACTAAAATGAATCCCATTGTTTTTCTTAGGGACCAAAATGGACCTTTATTCCAAAAGAAATTAGGAAAAATTACACTTTTGATCTCTTAAGTTTTTTGTTTTGTTCAAATTAGTCACTTAAGTTTATTTTATGATGAATAGGTCCCATAAATTAGGTTCGAGTAATAAATTTTTTCTTTTCACTCCATTCCCTCAATTCCTCTCCTGCGGGGCATTTCCGGACCTAGCTGGCTTGTTGACTGAGCATCCAAACAAGCAAAAATAATAATACTAAAAAGACATAAATTAATAAATAATATATATATATATATATATATATATATATATATTTTTTTTTTGCTCCCCCTTCCAAATCTTTAATCCAGACCTCTCTGCAAAGACCAACAGCAATGAAGCGTTGTGATCTTCTTTGCCACCATCGCCACCTAAAGCGCCGCCCACCTTCGCCTCTCCTCCCCTCTCCAGTATCATTGTTGCAACCACATAAGAAGAAGAGGGAGGAGGAGGAGGAGGACTAGCATCTGGTTCAGAAATTCCGGTAAGCTCCACAGACCTCTTCAACTCCAACCCCACCTCCACTCCCATCATTAGCATCTCCAACATCCACCCCACCCTCCATGCCGCCGTCGTTGTCGTCGGAGTGCCACCACTGCCCACCTCATCGTTGCTGGATCTTTAAATTTCCCCTTATTGTCATGATTCAAGTAGAAAAGTATAGGATGAACTCATTTCAATCTATGCCTCCAACTTCAAAAGGTTTTGGATTCGAAAGGTTATGATTCGATCAACATTAAAGGGTTTTAGATCTGAAGAAAACATAGGTGGGTAAGGAAAGGAATATAGAAAAAGGTTTATTCTTTGAGAAAAAAACAAAAAGAGAAAAGAGAGTAAGATAGAGAAAATATAAGTCATCGCCATGCCGCCGAAGAGGATATGGAATGGGTTTTTGAAGAAGATAGATAGAGACGATAATGAAAAAGAAATTAAAAAATCAATTTATTTTTTAGTTTTTATTTTTTTAAAAAATATTATTTTATTATATTAATTGAGATGTCAGCAAGCCAACTAGGTTTGTAAGTGCAACCCAGGAGATGAATTGAAGGAATGGATTAATAAGTCGTGCCGCCGAACCTAATTTATGAGATCTATTCGTCACAAAATAAATTTAAGGGATTAATTTAAAATTTTAAACTAAATAAATAACTTATGGGACTAAAGGTGAAATTTTCCCAAAAAAATTATTAGTTAGTTGACTTTTTACTTATAATAATTACACAATGACTCATAGATTTATTTTACTTGATAGCCTTTCTTTGGTTTGAGAAAGAAAGGAAGAGAGAGAAAATGAAGAGAGAGAAAATGGATAGAGAAAAAGGTGAGAAAAAATAGATTCTATGGATTATTTGATATGAGAGAAAATGAAGAGAAAGAAAAATGAAATTCTCTCTCCACTTGTTTGGTATGATACAAAATGGAAAAAAGAAAATATTTTTTTATTGAATAAACAACTTTAGCCTTATTCTATTTTTATTATATTTTTTATTAAAAATTATTATATTTTAAATTTTATATATTGAAGAAAGCATATGAAATTATATTATTATATATTAACACACGCACCAGAAAAATGAGTATATGTATTTATAATTTATAGTATAAAAATGCTTCTACAGAAATTTTTTTTTTGGACCACTATAATAATGCTTTTAATTATAGATTAAGGAATAAAAAGAGGTTCATTAAAAGTGATGTATTCTGAGAAGTGTTATCTTTAGATTTCTAATGAAAAAATTTTTTTTATTGGATTTCTTAACCAATGTCCTTGGGGCACTGGTTACCAAAACCATTTATAATATTATTGTAAATTTTCTTAAAATCATTGGTTTATCCCGTGATCTCATCCTTGAAAATAGGAAAACCATTTTATATTAAAGTTAGTGTAGTCACTATAAAGCTTTTATTAAGTAATTGAAATTAGAAACTAATTTAAATTGGTTGCTAATAGCGTTCGCACTTAAGGCGGATGGGCTAATATTTGGAAAAGATCAGGTATATGATATTAGCAACTGATAAAGCAACCAAACAGACAGCGACAAAAAGAGGGATCGCTAACTCGGCCTTCAAACATTGAATTTGAAAAGTCAACATATTTGAACTTTTTTCGCAAGCAATTTAGCGACCACTATTGTTAGTCTCTAAATGGTGGTCGCTAAATGAACATTTTATTCATTATTGCACAGGTTATACATCGATTGCTAAATAGCGATCGACCAGATTGGTCTCTAAAGAAATGGTTGCCAAATCAGTAAGTAAGGAACTTTTAGTATTTGTTTCTACATTTAGCAACCAATTTTTTTATTGGTCCTAACTCACGGACTTTGAATTTTAGTAGGTGACGATTAAGATCTGATTTAGCGATCGCCTTTAGTTTTTGTTGATAGCGATCGAGTTAGTGACCGAATTTTTCGATCGCTAAATAATAAATCTCTAAATCACACATGCATCCCATTTTCCTCCATTCCTACCCCCCCCCCCCCCCCCCCCCCCCCCCCCCCCCCCCCCCCTTCTCGTCTCTACTCTCCATTTGCTCGCGAACAAATTCTTCATTTCTCTTTCTTTGTCTACTTCCTTTTTTTCTTCCTTTGCTTCCTTTTATTTCTCCACTACTCGCAAACACTATCTCCATTGTTGGTTTATCTGCTTCTGAAATCACCATTTCTCCAATCATCGCGAACACTCTCTCCATTTCTTGTAGTCCACGAGAATGATTCGAAATTACCATTTGAAATGACTTTGCCAAAAATTTCGCTATATACTATATTGAACATAAATGCATTCATGATTTTCTAATAAAATTCTCAATCCTTTTTTACTCTTGAACCTTGCAAGTGTCACGTATAACTGTTCATTGAGAAAACTGCCCTGGTAGATATAACCAGCAATAGAGTGTACGTGTTTGATAAGGATGGTTTTCTTTCTCTCTTTTTTTTGTTGATAAAAGTTCTTTTAGACCAATTTTATGTTTTTTTTTTAAGGTAGACCAATTTTATGTTTGGGAATTAGGTAGTGAAATAGATTATAATCTTTCGTTGTTTCATTTACACCAGATTTTTGTATAAAATAAATTTTTGGACTTTTTGCTTAAAATCTTTTTCATTATTTTGTAGCTATTAGCATTTTTAATAAACTTATCCGAAAACGTCAAATATTGTATAATTTTAAAAATTTATGTTACACCTTTTAGTAATTTACATAAAAAAAATAAAAAAAATTATACAATTCAAATAAGCAAATTATCTTAATTTTTTTTAACTATAATATATCGAAAAAATTTATTAGCATAGTCAATTATAATTTTTTTTTTTGTTTGTAATATTTTATCAAAATCATGATCTTCGACAATTAATATAGAGTTAAATTTTTTGGTCAAAGAAATATGGAGTTTAATTTTTAATATTATTTTATTAAAATCTTGGCTCCGGGCCACGACCGATGTCTCTGTTTCATACACCTTTTTGTGACCACTGAAAACAACAAATTAAGCCTTTTACAAATTTTTTAGTACTAACTAACTAAAGCTAACACTTCTAATTCTAAATAACATTTTGAAATCATTGACTTAGGGTAACCTAAACGGTCGTTCAAATGATGATTTTGCTTAGTCAGCCACTCGAAAAAGTCAACTATTATACAAATGATTCCTAAGTTATTTAAACATCAAAATTTAGATAATGTATATTTTTACTCATATGTCTCACTTATTTTTTATCTTCTTATATATACGCATTCCAAAAATATACCATAAAAACAAAGGAACAAAGTATGATATCCCTTATTTTGGTGTTCATAGAACTTTTCTCATAATCACTCTACTACATGTTAAAAGAAAAGGTCAAATTATCATAAAAGGGTGGAATTTATAAATGTTGAAGTTGAACTTGTGACTTAAGACCGCAAAAATAAAATAATATTTTAAAGATAACAAAGTTGTGACCTATAACCACGACTTTTGTAAATAAATAAAATAAAAAAGCAACCCTAGTCCATATTCCAGAGCCTATCTTTGGAATTTCATACATATATTATTAAGAGCTTAATTGCTACTGATAGGGAGCCAGACTTGAATGACTGTTAGGTCGATTATAAAATTCAAAGTTCATCTAACAAATATATACATATCAAATTTCATGCATGTCAGGAAAATTATTTATAATTGAATCTACACTAAATTTTCATCAATTTTCTTTTCAATGCATACTAGTAGACGATCAGTAAAGAATTCATCTTCCATCTTGTTGTGAAGTAGTGTAGTCTTAATTATATACATAAATGAAAAAGATCGCTCTATATTTGCGTTAGAAATAGAAAGTGTGAGAACAAGAGTTAACACTATGTACACAAGAGAATATACTTTTACTTTTCTAATTTTTACCAACCAATCATTTAGATCTAAAATAGCTTTCAAGTCTATTAGTAGCTTTAAAATTAAAAGATAATAATTAAAAGGTTTAATTTTTCCACAGTTATTTTTTTTAAAAGAACTTAGGGGGCCAAGGCCCCTCCCAATCACTATATACATCCATCGCTCCGCACTGATAGTGTAAAATTGTTTACATTGTCAACCAATCATCAATCATGGTGTGAGTGACTTTTAAGGTGATTATGATAAGAGTCAAACATTTTTACTGATGTGAAATTTATGATTGAATATCTGTGTAAAAAGGTTTTACATTGTTAGTGTATAACAATAAAACTCTTAGTAATTATTATAGACATATATTAATTAGAATGTCAAAATGTATTGCTACTCCCACGCCTCACATTTCTTAAGGCAAATAATCTTCCGTGTGTTATTATACACAAAATATAAGTACCTTTAGTCTCAAAATAAATGCTAGTTTAGAAATTTTACTTTATTCTAAATTATATAGTTAATCAAGAGTAATATTCTCCTAAAATATTTTGAAATAATAAATTTGAAATAATATAGGTTCAGAAGTCTTATACTTTTCGTTTTTCAATTTGCGGAGGAAGGTCTTTATTATTTTTCTCTCTTATTTTTGTTAGCGGTTTTTATATGATTGGAACCGGTTTCTTCTATGTATTATGAAGTAAAGAGAATTGAGATCTGAATATTATTGATACTTGACCATTTACAAAGAGGTGTGATGCTGATTATATAGAGGTGTAATGCTACCTCTTGATCAAAGTAACTAATATACTAACTAATAAAGAAATAGCAACAGAAAACTAACTAATAGATGCTAATGACTACTTTTGTTATGTGAATTCTATCACATGCTAAATATGAATACTATCACATGCTAACATCCCTCCTCAAACTGGAGAGTATATACTATGAACTCCCAACTTGGATACAAAAGAGAATGAAAAAATTTTGCTTGAAGAAATTTGTAGATGAAAGGAGGTGACTTGCTGGAATTCAACATTAGTCAAAGGTTGCTTTTAATTGGCTCTATAGGCCTCATGGATTTTGTTTGAAAATGGCCTCATGAATTTTGTTTGAAAATGGATGTTGGTTTTTTCTCACTGTTCTTTGAACAGAGATTTCCCGTGTTTCTTTCTTGCACCCTTCTTTGTGCCTCATGAATTTTCTTTGAAAAACAGTTGTTTGAATTTTCTCACTGTTCTTTGAATTATTTCTTTTACCCTTCTAAGGGAAACTGGTTTGTAGATTGCGGCCTGGTTTTTAACTTTGAAATCTTATCTTGAAGACCCATATTTGAATCTTTCAATGTTTACTGGTTTGGAATGGCTTTTCTTGACTCGTACTCCTCATGAGCAAGCTGGGCCTGAGTAAATTTCTTGTCCATCGATCTTAGCTTGCATTATAGCCTTCTGGAGTTAAGTGAGTACACGCTAATGAGCTAGACTCTCTGTATCATCATCCAGCCTCTTAGTGTTCAATGAAGTGCTGCTAGAGGCAGCTTTGTTTGTTGCAACATTAAATTTCTTGACGGTGTCAATGTCAGCATCGACACGTCGGGAGGTGTTGGCGGCTTTCTCGTCTTTCTTGACGGCGACAATGGGCCTTTGATCCTGAAAGAGTTCTTCTAGTAGAGTTGTGACAACAAAATCATAGTCATCAACTAACT
This sequence comes from Echinosophora koreensis, assembly GCA_035048595.1. Lineage (NCBI taxonomy): Eukaryota > Viridiplantae > Streptophyta > Magnoliopsida > Fabales > Fabaceae > Echinosophora > Echinosophora koreensis. The sequence goes on from JAPCYP010000004.1 coordinate 9,369,163, forward strand.
TTGTGGCCTCCTCTTTTGAACATTTGATACATGGTAGAGAAGATTGAAGCTCACGTCGAAGTCCATTTCTTGAAAGCAAGATGATTACTGGTATTCGTTAAAGAACTTTTGCCTTTTTTAAATTTTACCCAGAATCGCAACAGCAGGGAAACCTGATCTTTACATTCCCATTAGCTAGCTGAAGTAAAGAACAGAGTCCATAAGAAACCAATGCGAGACAATGAACGAGAAAAAGAAAGAAAAGGAAAAGGAAAAAATGTATGCAGTGAAAACAAAATAATTCAAGGAGGATGATATCGCTCATGAACTCCCATGGAAGAGAATTGAAATTCAAGAAGAGAAGGAATGGGAGATAGATAAAAAAAAATTTGCTACTGATACCATATTATGAAGTAAAGAGAATATAGATATGAATATTATTGATACTCGATGATTTACAAAGATGTGTGATGCTGATTATATAGAGGTGTGATGCTACCTCTTGATCAAAGTAACTAATGTACTAACTGATGAAGAAACAACAACAGAAAACTAACTAATAGATGCTAACGGCTAATTCTGTTATGTGAATTCTATCATATGCCAAATATGAATTCTATCACATGCTAATACTATAAGCAATTGTTCTTGTATGTGTCATCCACATAAACTTCAATGGTGCAACCAACCTCTTCTTAATTTTAAGCATCTCTTAAGCTTGGAGTTGTTCTTAATTGGTTGTACTTAAAGATATTATGCTCATATAAAATTTAGGAATCGATTAAAAAAGTTAGAAGATTAAAAATGGCAAGCTTCTAAATAAAAAAATGGAAATTTGTGTTGCAAGGGACCCAAACTAGTCAGTATCAACTAATAGCACATAGCTCATAGTGGATGAGTTTGTAACTTTATTTGGTAAAAAAAAATTTCCCTAACTTAGCGTATAGTTTTTTGTTTTTTTTATAGTAATTGAATTATCATTTGGGTTTATAGCTTATAGTTTATCACTTTTCTCTCATTTTCAACCTTACTATTTTAATTGAATTGCTCCTTTTATATTCTGCTAAATAAAATAGAAGATACTTGTCCTAATATTTTTTTAATCCTGTTTCACGTCTCATGCTTCCTGTCAACATGTCATTTTTTATTATCTGGTTTTATTTATTAAAAATAAATTAAAATAAAAAGGTTAAATTTTTTTAATTTTATACGATAAATATTTTAAAATTAAATAAAATGTTAAAAGTGATTATTATTTAAAATAATATTATATATATAATAGAATTTGTATAAAAATACATATAAGCATGTCCTTATATATCATTTTATATTTATCAAATAATTAAATCGCTAATTTTATCAAACACTTTAAATCTAATTTGCTATTTGATCCGCTATCTGCTATAAGCTCATTCGCTTTCAACTAATTTATTTGTTATCTGCTAGTTTTTACCAAAAATAATCTTAGAGGACCTATTTTGTCCAGGGTGTTCGAAAATTGTCCAAGGTATTTGAAAATTTTGTAAGATTGTTTGATGTTTATATATTGAAAATCACGTGACAGAGTGTATCCTTTTCAATCCTTATTAAAAAAATGGGGAGAGTGATCACTCGTGATACACTGATACTAAATCCTAGATGTTTGAATAAAATGTTTTATTTAATGGAAAAAAAACATTAAATTTAACCAACTATTGATTTCAATTTGATGTCACAGATTCGTAAACTGATCGGAGGATTTTCACTCACACTCACTAATAGCGCAACATACAAAAAGAGAAAGAGACTTCGGTATTTCAATCAATTTTTATACAACAAGGTACAAGAGATGACTTTTTCCCCCCTGTTTAAGTATCTCTAACCTAATAGATGTTAGAATAATATTTTAAATGGTATAGGATGCTTAAGTAGGAACCCTCTCAATCACATTTTATATACCCATAAATTCACGAATCAAATTCAGAATCATATGTTTAAGTAATCCAAACTATTTCCACTTGGATCATAACACACATTTGTCAAGAGTGTTTATAGGCGGAAAAGTAGAATAAAATAGGGAAAGTCATAATCCAAACTAGCCTATTGGACTTACCAAACAGAGCCAAAAGTTAAAATGTTATTATAAGCTAAAATTGAAAATAACATTTTAAAAAAAACTATAAGCTAATTAATGAGATAAACTTGTTTATTAAAAACTTATGCTTTAATCAAACAAACCTATAAATTTGCCAAAAGCATTAATAAATTTTCGCCTTCTCAACGGCCAGCATAACTGTTTCACACTTTCACTCCCTGCCCCTACAAACAGAATGGGTTACCGTTTTGCCAATTACCATTATGTACACTGAATCTATCATTATTCTACATGGCCACGTACCCAGCGAGTCTAATGCGAAAATAGTGGAAAAATATAGGTTTAAATAAGTTTTTAGTCCCTGGAAAGTTCACCAATTTTGGTTTTAGTCCTTGTAAAAAAAAATCTTAGGATTTTGTCCCTGTATTTTCGAAAATTTTGTAAATAATCCCTATTGTTACCCCAGAGTACTAGAAATCATACTAGATGAATAATTTTGTCAATTTTAACCCTATGGCCCTAATGTATGATTTTATTTCTACTTTCTAGCCAAATTTTGGAGCAAGCCGAACAAGAACGAGAAATTACCTCGATACCCCCTGAGTACTAGATATCATACAAAATGAAGGAATTTAGCAATTTTAACCTTATGTCCCTAATGTATGATTTTGTTTCTATTTTATGACCAAATTTTACAGCAAATCGGACAATAAAATAAAATTACCTCGATACCCATGAGTACTAGATAAAGAAAAAAAGATGACGGTAGGGACTATTTGCAAAATTTGTGAGATTACAGGGACGAAAACCTAAGAAAAAATTTCACAGGGACCAAAACCAAATTTAATGAACTTTGTAGGGACCAAAAACCTATTTAAACAAAAAATATAACTTCCTTTTAAGAACAAAACAAATTTCCAGAAAATGTGGGAAACTCCCTCACCAGCTAGTTTTCATACATTGAAGCAAAATAAAAAGCCTTTTTTTTTTTTTTTTTAAAGAGTTCATTCATAAGATGATACCATTCTAATATTAGCCGCGTTTGGGTAAACAACTTAATTAAGAGTTTATCACATAAGACCTTATTACATGAGAGCTTATGCCATAAGAGCTTATGAAAATAAGTCAAAAACTCCTTATGGGATGACATAAGTTACTTTTATAAGCTCTGCCAAACACACTGCATAAGAGCTTATGGCTATGTTTGGCAAAAATAGCTGATAAGCTAGCTGATAGCTGATAAGCTAATTTTTAGCTGATAGCTGATAGCTGATAACTGATAGCTGAAAAGCTAGCTGATTGAATTTGAAGTGTTTGATAAAATTAGCTGTTTGAATTAGCTTATGAATACAAAATGACATAAAAGGACATCTTTATATAACACTTATATAAATCATTTTTAAAATTTATTAATGTGAAAAACTAAAATCTTTTTTTCATGGAGAAAAAGTATTATGCTCAATAATAAAAATTAAAATCTTATGCTCAATAATAATTTAAATAAATATAAAATTATATTTAATATATATCATTTACGTATTATGCATGATATTGATATATGAGTAACTTGTAATATGAATATATGTAGTATATGCAAAATTTGCAAAAATATATTTAACATATGTAATATATCACTAACTTTTTTTTTTGACGCAACTAACCTAAACACTTAGGTAATGTATCATATATAAATTTTTATAAATTGATTGTTATTGAGTACTTATAACACCAATGTCGCGCAATATTCATATTACACTCATGCTTATATAATTTATTTATATGCATAAAAATAATGTAAAAATATAACATACAGAATAAGCAAGATCCTTTTAATTTAGGCTCAACAAAATAATAATAACATGCATAATAAAAATAACCCAATTAAGTAAAAATAGTAATAATAATTAAAATAAAATTCAAGAGTGTACGTAATAAAAGAGTGGAAGTAGGACAGTTGGGTAAAGTGAGAATATGATTAAAATAATAAAGGTAAAAGTGGGGAAAAAAATTGATAAGCTATAAGCTATAAGCTAAAACGCTATTTCAAATAGCTTATCAAAAAACGCTATAAGCTCATGCAATAAGCTTGTTTACCAAACACCTCTAATTTGGTCAAACAAGCTTATAAGCTAGTCAAATAAGCTATAAGCTAGCTTATTATGCATACCAAACAGAGCCTATGTCATCAGATAAGTCAAAAGGAGCTTAAATAAGCTCTTCCAGATGCCACCATAGTCATATTTGCATATGATACATTAATCTCTTTATGCACGCGACTAACAGGAAAAACAAAACCTAAATTGTAAATAGGTGAAAAATTATTCTGTCTTTAATCATGTACTAAAGGGCCGAAGGTCACAAAAGGTAATCGAATTCCTTTGTTTTTTTAAATAAAAAATTCTTTGAATGACAAAGGAGCGAAAGAAAATAGTATTTTGTCTCCCGAACCTCAATTTTATCAAAATAATTTTCCTCTTAAACTTGTAAAGTTAATTCATGGTAAGCTGTTACTACGAAGAATGTCATGAAGAACAATACAAGCATGGTCACGCACTAAATGGAGCACGACAGTTTATTTACCACTAATAAGTGGGTTTCAAAGAGACAGACGTTTTAGCAAAAGTTGAGTTAAAAAGCTTCATATGTTCTGATATGGTCATATGGAAAAGGATCCTCTCCTGTTTAGGAAGAATAGGACATGGCTCCGTTGAACAGGACAAGCTATGGAACCTTCTTAATCCTGTTTTCATGCTCAAAACCACAAGTAGAATAGACATGCACTAGAGCCATTATTAAATTAATTGGAATGAGCCGGACTGAAGTAACACTTACACAAGAGGATGATCTAACAGAGCTTCATAGGTGATTAGTTTCAATGTTTGATAGCCTGGAACATCAATGCAGCTTGATGCACTTCTTAAGGTTGAAGTTACCTTATCATGTTCCTATATGACTACATCAAAGCATAAATACAAAAGCAGATGCTGCAATATAGTGATATCTTTTAATTTGTGGAGCGTGATTTAAGTTCCATTCTCTCCACATGTAACCAGGGAATAAAAGGGGTTCTTCCTTACCTGTAATTCAGTTTGAGAAGGCCCCTCTGAACAGGCATTCATTTTTATCCAAAAGGAAATAATGTCTTGTTACAAGGGTCACATGTAGACCTGAAGATTCTAATTCTATCAGCTAATGAGGCTCTTGGGCTGGCAAGACTCCAAGAAGATGGGAGTTTATAGGATCCAGGGGACATAGGATTTCAAGGGAGATGGAGGTTATTTCCTTCCTATAATGTAACCCATACATAACGAAGGAGTAAAGGATAAATAAAAATAGCAACATATAGAAGCACATCTCTGCAACTGTAAGCATGACATTTTATATGCTATCAAGAATCACATATATTACAAATTCAGAAGTGCAAACATTCATAACCAAGATTTACAAATCAAAGTGGTTCCAAGACTGGATATACAAATATTTTACATTGGTTGCAATAAAATCTACAATATCATAATCTACTACAAAAGTATTTTGCACATGATATAGGTACACACAACACCACCTAACAAGGCAATTCACATCACCTACATTCTAATTTTCATCATCCTCAGTATTCTTGTCAACAGCCACATCAATTCTTTCATACCTTATATCTGTAGGGTGGTGGTCAGGGATTTTAGCAAGAGACTCTTCTTCATGCCTCTGGAAAAAGATCACCCACATAAACAACAACACATATGTCACAATAGCAACACACCCAGTTCCAAAAATCACCCCAGCAAGAAGTGCCAAGGGATGAAAACTGCTCTTTTTTTGAGACACAGAATCATCTTTATCAGGATCCGCGGGTTGGGAATGCAATGTCTTTGAAACTTTCCTCAAACCAAGCTTCCATGAATACACACTAACAACCTGTTTTGAATTTTCATCATTTGAAGAACTTATACCCAAAAACACATTTTGATCACCCCAAATCTTAAACAAATCAATGTCATGCGAAACTATTGGATTTTTAGGCCTTGATTCACCCTCTTTGCACAACCTAACTTCCAATGTCTTAGAAGTAGTTTCATAATCAACCCAAGCATTTAACTTTTCTCCACTATTGAGAACCAAATTCCCAGATGAAACATTCGCAACAGCCACAGAGACAAGGCTTCCAATATCTATGCCAACATGATTCGCATTCGGATCATTCACATTGTCATCTTTCGAGGTGTCAAATTCGACACCGACGAAACCTTCATCTATGAAGACCCCAAAGGAATCGTTTCCGGGGAACATAGAAGAGAAATCTCGTTGGCCGGGAACAAAGACCAAAACGACACCGTCTCCTGCGTCTGGGGAGATAGAGAAAGAGAAGTCGGTGGAGAGGGTGGTGGGGCCCGCAAACGTGATGGGGTTCGTGCGAAGGAGGAGACCGGAGCTGGAAGGGTAGGGACGGGTGAGTTTAACGTGGGACCCAGTCCCACCTTGGAGGACAACCTCGGCATCGCCGAAGAGGTCAATGTCGGGGTCGAAATCGGGGTTGAGGGTGAGGGATTGGGTGGAAGAAGAAGACGATTGAACTTGAAGGAGGATTAAGGAACAGGAGATGATGAAGAGGGAGAATGAGAATGCAACCATACCGTTACGTTTGAATGGGACCACAAAAACCGTGTCTCTGGGTTGAATCCTCATTTCTTCCACGACGGGGCCTATGTTTGGTTTTTATTTTTGGGGATGTTGCTGCTACGCCTACCGCTCAAATCTCAAACAAACCCCCATAATTTATTTATTTTTTCGTTTTCTGTTTCTTACAAAATGACTATTGTTTGGAATAAGAATAAGAATATCTTCTCAGTGGAAAATGTTGATGCCACTGTTTTTTATCACACATTTTTTGTAGATGAATCATAACCATTCATTTATATGTATTTTTTTTATCATTTAAAAGGCAAAATTAATTTAATCAATAAATATTATTATTTTTTAAACAATTTAATCAATAATTAATGATGTTCCAACATGGACCAATGAGTGCTCGGCCCAGTTAACTCCGAGTCCAAAGGATGAAGCCGAGATCTTTTCTGAAGTGTCGAGTTAATGGTGGCATTGCAACATGGATCGGACCTCGGCCCAAGAACGAGTCGGAGCCTGATGAACCAGGATCATTCCAGGCTAGTTGACTAGACAACAGAAATCAAGGCCGGTTATCTTGCAAAGGCTTTGTAACCTCCCACATTGATGACGCTCATAATGGCTTATAACCCCCCTGGCTCTATATATATTAGGCCTAGCCTTCAGGTGGGATCATCTTCCTCATACACCAAAAGTCGAGTAATACCTCAGCATGGTTCTTCCCCATACTTAGAACTACGTTTGCTTTGATTCCCATTTGGGATAAGTAGGAGCAGAATACACTATTCTGTCAAGCTATAATCATATACTCACATCTTCCGCCTCGAGACCTACTCAACCATCTCAGGATTTCTAGTTCTTGTTAGAACAATTGAAAAATAGAAATTGGAAAATATCATTATTGCTTGATAATATTATTTAACTGCTAATCGCAAAACTGGGTTGATCTTGTACGTATACTAGACTTTGATCTCGTGCCCGCACGGGGGCAAATCATAAATATTTTCTTTTATTCTTTTTTTCATATTTGTATGAATACAATAGAAAATAAAAAAGATATGATAACACGTCGAAACTAATACATGACAATTTTTATTTTTATTTTTTGCATAGGGGATTGCTTTGTATTATTTATAAAAGATAGATATAAATAGATAGATTATACATATACACACACACACACACACACACACACACACACACAACACAAACATTTCTAGCATACATAATAGATAAAAAATAAAATTAGTAACAACAAAATTATTTAGCGTCATTATTGAGATAAAGTTATTAAAAAACTATAACTTAGTGCTAATTATGATATACATGTTAGTAATTTAAAATTTGCTTTAATTTTCAAAAAGAAATTAATTGCATGGTGACATATATTCTTGATATTACAATATAATGTTACATATATCCTTTCTTAATGAAATTAAATTTTGTTTTAATAATCGTAAAGATAATGGTCAAGATGCAACATTGTTACCAATTAACAGTGCCATTATATGTCAAATGTAAATCATATCGATGGACATTAGTTACACCTGCACTTTTTGTTTTGTTTTGTTTTGTTTATTGTCTCCTTTTTCTATGATAATAAAATCCCAAATTCATAAGATAAAAAATAATTGAGAAATAAATGGAGACAAAGTAATTAAAATCACATGCCTCGGTACAGTCTCTGATATCTTCCATTGTCTTTCTCTGATTTGCATTCAGCAAGTCTTCTTCAATAGAAATCTTTGGAGAACAACTTATTTGACTTAGAACTCTTTGTCCAAGATCATTATTTTCGAGAATCCTTTCATAACATAAATACATTATTGAGTACCAAATAAAAATAAAAGAGTTATAATATATTCGTCGAAGTCGTTGGCAATCCCACCTTTTTTTTTTCTTCAAATTTTTAGCTTCTTCAATCTCAGGATTGAAGATACGCTTAGTTGAATGCATGACATTTTGAAGACTGACATTCCCTACAATCATTTTGACAGATTAGGTAATATATATTAAATTTAATTATAGCATTTGATATAAGAGGTTCCAGTAAACCAAAATCTACCTTTGTAAGTTTTCACCTTTGCGCCTTGAATAACAATGACTAAGTTAATAACATTTCCCAAATCCACAAAGGCGTTGAAAACAATCTGCGTGGCGGTTGTAATTAAACTTAAAAGTAAACATTAGACTTGAAATTATCATTTTTATATCAAAATTTGTATTTATTATACCTTTTAAATCAAATATCAAATTTGAAATCAAATCTATAAACAAATAATTATTCTAGATAAGCTGATACAGTGTTACTTGTTTTATAAACAAATATAAAAAGAGATAAGGTAAGCTGTTACATTTCTGAATTTATGAATTATTTAAAAGATGAGATTTGATACATTTATTTGAATTTTAATTTTAATTCACGTAATTTAAATTTAATTTCAATTTTGATAAGATTTACGTAAATACATATTGTATGACCTTAAATTTGAAATTAAAATTGAAATAAATTAAATAATTAGATAAGATTAGTTACATTTAAAATTTAAATTTCAAAATCAATTTTGGTAATTTTAATTCAATTTTTAATTTTAGTGTTTTATTTTGACACATGGCAAAATTACATTCCATAAGGGATAGGATTGTATTGTTTATAGATTTATAAATACAATAATAAATCCGAAAATTGTAGTATTAACACTTGGCACATGACACATGGCAACATTTCATGCATAGGGAAGATGACACATGGCAAAATTACATTCCATAAGGGATAGGATTGTATTGTTTATAGATTTTAATTTTAATTCACGTAATTTAAATTTAATTTCAATTTGATAAGATTTACGTAAATACATATTGTATGACCTTAAATTTGAAATTAAAATTGAAATAAATTAAATAATTAGATAAGATTAGTTACATTTAAAATTTAAATTTCAAAATCAATTTTGGTAATTTTCATTCAATTTTTAATTTTAGTGTTTTATTTTTTGTTAAATTTATAAATACAATAATAAATCGAAAAATTGTAGTATTAACACTTGGCACATGACACATGGCAACATTTCATGCATAGGAAAGATGACACATGGCAAAATTACATTGCATAAGGGATAGAATTGTATTGTTTATAAATAGATAGATAGATTGATTGATTGATTGATTGCTAGATTAATTAGCATTTAGCAATATTTTGGTCTTTTAGAATATTTTTATCTTTTTAAATAATGTATTGGAATTATTGTATTAATAGCTGGCTTCTAGTAGTACATTCAAGTTGGGTTTCCAACTACTTTCCGGTGCAAGCATGACTAATGTCTTTTAGCAAAAGCAGGGGCTGCTTTGTCTTATAGCAATCAAACTTTAGTGTCGGTTCGTTTGGATGCAAAATGTAGGATTTTCCTATAACTTGCAAGAATAAGGGAATACTCAGAGTTTAACCAATTTTTAAGAATTTAATTTGAGATTGAAGAACTTGAAGTCATGGTTCAATTGGTAAATGACTATAAATAAATAAATTATATATAATATAAATATTTTATATATAAAATAATATGAAGAAAATTAACAAAATGGTTCTCTTTTCTATAAAATTACCCAAATTGTGTTGCTGGTCAGTTATATTAAGGCATATAATGAAGCATTACAAGTAAAAGGGAAAAGAAATTGTAAAAAAAAAAGGCTTTAAGTGTGTTGGAATTCGCCTTGTTTTTCACTAAAATCATGTTCTCATCTCAGAAGCGGCTCTCTGTGGCTTATGGAAAAACATACATCCAAAACTTCTAACCCAATTTCCAAACACACACTTTATCGTTGGAGGATTGGAAGGTGGAAACCAAGTGCGTCAAACTTCAAAACGTTTAGTATATAAAACTAATCTCGTAACAAGCTACCTTCATTGTGACTATTCGTATTAGGAACAAATAAGAGAAATTTCACTGAATGAATTCATTGATTGATAACCAAGGGTACATGAGTGCTTATATAGAATACATGATGAAGGGCTAGAGCTAGAAACTGATCATAACAATCATTAGCTAATACCCTAACTAACATAGCTGTTGCCTAATTGAACTGCTAACATAATTAGAATAACTAACAAAATTATTTGTTTCTGTTTTACTGGTTAATCCAAACACACCCCCAAACAAGTTGGTGAGTGTATATTCATTACTCCCAATTTGGAAACAAAAGCTCTAAAGGTTGATGGATCCAATGCTTTGGTTAGAACATCAACCAGATATTGGAGCTGGCTATTGGAAGTAGATGGAAGAGCTTCTCTTGAAGTTTCTAACAATGTGACAGTCCAATTCTATGCGTTTAGTGCATTCATGGAATGAGGAATTGGCAGCGATATGGCGTACTGACTGACTATCGCAATACAATAATGCTAGAGAAATAAATTGAATTTGCATATCTCGAAGCAAGTAAGTAAACCGTTGGATTTCACAAACCTTGGAAGCCAAAGCTTGATGCTTGGCCTCAGAAGAAGAATGAAAAATAGTTGCTTGCTTCTTTGATTTCCACGAGACAAGTGAATCTCCAAGGAAGATGCAGTAACCAGTAACAGATTTGCGAGAGTCAGGGCATGTTGCCCAATCTGAGTCACTAAAGGCTTTCAGCTGAAGGGTTGATTTTGCAGAGAAGAACAAGCATTGTGCAGGCGATTGTTTAATGTATCGTAGGATACGAATGGCAGCATCATGATGCAAAGAAGTCGGAGTAGCCATGAATTGACTTAATTGTTGGACATCAAAGCTAATGTTGGGACGTGTAGTGGTAAGATATATAAGCTTTCGAACCAGCCTTCGATAAGCAGCTGGATCTTCAAGGAGAGTACTATCTTGTTGTGTCATGAGAGTACCCTTTTGCATAGAAGTGGTGGTAGGTTTAGATGCTAGCAAGCCACACTCTAAAAGGATTTGAATCCCTTAAACATGTGATCATGATCAGTTCAAATATAATATTGGATATATATATATATATATATATATATATATATATATATATATATATATATATATATATATGGGTTGGGTTGGGTTGGTCGGATTCGTGAGTCTACCCAACCCAACCCATATTTTGTGGGTTAGTTAGGGTGATTGGGTTGGGTTGGGTTGGGTAAAAACATATAGAACCCATAGAATATGGGTTGGATATCGGGTTTCAGAATTCCAAGTTTTGCGTTTATGATTGTTAAATGTTGATGACTTTTACTCTTTCATTGTAATAATTTAGACTTTTAGTTGATGGCTGTTGATGATTTTAGACTTTTAGTTTATGGTTGTTGATGTAATTAAAAGTTTTAAACAGGTTCATTTGTGATTTTTGGCATTTTCACTTTTTTGCTTTGACAAACCCGTGGACCCAACCAAACTCGACCAAAAAATGAACATTCATGTGTTTTTTGCGGGACCTGACGACCCACCCAAACAAAGCTATAAATGGTCAGGTTGGATTGATTCAGGTTTCGTAATATTTTTTTTGACAAACCCAACCTAACCCACTCAACTCTGATTGGGTTGGGTACCAAAACTCACTGAAAACCAATGGCCACCCCTACAATTGGAAAGGGTCCATTTAATTGTCTCACCGTATTTCGAAAGATTAATCTTTTACTTATCCGGTGGGAGAATACTCTGAAATATAAAAGATAATCCTAATTCTAGTACCGATTTGATGACATTTTGTATGATAGAATGACAAAATTAATGGTACTTTGTTTACGGAAGGACTAAATGAATGTTAAAACTCTTTAGAGAATACCAAAAATGGTGATAATTTATGTTACTGAGGGACTAAAAATTAACAATAAAATCGATTCGATGACCAAAGTGATAACATTGTTATCAAACGATCAATACTATCATTAGTTAAACTATCTAATACAAGCATAACCAACCTCTAAAAACATTGACATAATGGGCAAACGTCCCGAAATGAAAAAATAGGATACAATATGTCACCCAATATATATATATATATAACCTGATTGACTCATAATCTATTTTAACATTTTTGAACTTAAGCTAAGAAGAGAACAAATCCTAAAAATTAACTTACAAGATGAGAAAGCCTTATTTCAGAGATAAAGTAGGAAATGAAGAGAGGGAAAGGAAAACAAATGAGTACATGAGATGTTTGTGGTTCGACTTAAACTGGTTTTAAGATAAAAAATTATTCGATATAAAAATGGTAGCTAACTATACTCCGGTATGGATTATATTGATTCCAATATGAAAATTAATCAAATACCAATTTGGATTGGATGATTTAATCAAAAACAAAAAATAAAAAATACAAGTATAAATAGCAATAACCAAAATGGTATTCAAAGTGCAAACTCCAAATCATTCTTAATTTTCACAAACTGTTTTATAAGGTCAATGAAACAATTTTTCTTTCTTATATAGTTTCAAAGTCATTAACTATTGATATTTTAATTACATGAGAAATACTTAATTCTTTTTTTCATTTTGATCTTTCAAAAAACAAACCAAAGCATGCAATAGGATGAACTATCTATGTCAGATTTGCACCTCCCAATCTCATAATAACACACTCCCCTCACTTGAGTTGCTCCATATATATATATAACAAAGGAAATACAAAGACTTCAATCAATGACATACAACAAAAACAACAACCAAAAGTAAATGTAATTTTAGACTGTGGGTGAAGATCTTTTCTTAACTCATTCCATCGGTAATTCCTGATTTTTCGATAGAGTCGAAGCCTTTGGTGATGGTTTGTTGAAAAATGGTTATCTTCTTATAGTGAATTCAAGATTAGATTATCTCTCTTGTTTTTCCTGAAAGAATAGTTCAAAAGCTTTTGAAGGGGAAAAACAAAATGTGGTGAAAGAGAATGACCATACTTGAAGCTCGTTATGGATCAGTCACTCATGGAGCTCATATGAAAAGTTTTGGTTTTGATTATTCTTCTTTTATCTATTGGAAGGAGGAGAAGGAGAGAAGGTAATGAACGGAAAGGACTAAATGGACATAAAAAAAGAAAATGGAGAAATGACATTAAAAATAACGTTAAAAATGATTTGTTATTTTTTTTTTTTGGTACAAGAAGGGGCTAAAGCCCAAAGCAAAAAAAAAAAAAATAGCTATCTAGGAATAACTAAACAGGATAATAAAGCCTCAGACAAATCATTCAGGATGAGTAATGACAATTCTCCAGAAGGAGTAGCAATTTCTTCAAGACCACAGTTCCTGGTTAAGCTGTTATTGGCAATCCAATCAGCACATTGGTTGCCATCCCTCCACGTATGAACAAAGATAATATCCCACGATCTTTGGGTGACAAGATCCTATTAGAGTGAGAGGGAGAGAACAGAGAAAATCAAGACAAAAGATTTCCATCCTTAGACTATAATTAAGATATAACTATACCATGTGCTAGCTATTCGATTCAATCTTTGACAATGAAATTGAAAACGGAATTAAATGGATCAAATCTTTATAAAAGCTAAACAATCTAATAAAAGATAGTTTTGATCAGTTTTTCGGTTGTTTTAGATGAATTTGCAATTTTTTTTTATTGGATTGAATGTTAACACCTCTCCATGCAACCCTATTTTTTAAAAATTATGAGACCTACTAATCATTTCTTTCTATCTCTAATTGTATATTCAGATCCAGCTATACTTCATTAGGTGTGTTTGAACTAGCTGTAAAAAATGATTATTTTAATAATTAACAATATATATATATATATATATATATATATATATATATTATAATAATAATAATAATTTTTTTTAAAATCGCTTATGATGAAATCAGTTTCATGTGAGAATATATTAACTGAAAAGTGATTTTTAAAATAATTGTTTGATTTGGATGTTTTAAAAAGAATCATTTTTATGTATTAAATTACCGAAAGAGTTATGAAATAATTGAAAATATTATTTGATTAAAGGAAAAATAGTTTTTTTTTTGACAGAATGAAAAATAGTATTTATCTATCATGAATGTGAAATAATTACAAATGAAATAAAACTTTTGGAATTGATACTAAAATTAAGCTTACGTAAAAAAGCATTTTACAATAGATTTTTTTTTTAATACTTTTCATTAACTTTTTTGCAAACATATCAAAATAGTTTTGAGTTGGGCCCTATATAACGTGGATTGTACGGTTTAGACCTTTACTCAAGCTTGGGCGTTTAACGTGGGTTTAAACTAAAGCCTCTAACTAGCAGCTTGTGTTGGTCAAACTCAAGCCCAAGAATATCCACGTAGCTCACGTTTCTAGCAGTAGCCACACTGGCAATACAAAATCCCCATACCTTATCCAATATTGATTTTGAAAACTAAAAAACATATATTATTTTTATAATCAATTTTTACAAAATAGTGTCATCAAACAATTTTTTGTTTTACCTCGTGTCTCTTTACTATTTAATGATTTTAATTGTATTGAGTGTTTTCCAACATTTTTGCCGCTTGTGTGTGCTTTCTGCTTACACATTATCTTATTGTAACTCAGTTTATTGTCTTTCTTGTCTGATTTTTAACTTGATATGCTAACTTCGCGTTTGATGTTCTGAACGTGTTCTTGCATGCATTCTACTCTCAGCAGGTAGTTTTGGGTGTTTCTTATTAGCTGTGGTGCCGGTGCCGGTTTGTCAAAGAAATATTCGAAACTTTATGACTAATTAAAATGAAAGCAATATTGAGCTGGACTAATTTGAAAACTTAATTTAGCTTCAATTATGACGTACTTCATTCACTGTACATATGGTCCTCCCCCTTCCTTCACCGCCACATATAGTGCATATATTGATAGTACTGCCATCCCACTGATGGCACGGTTAAATTACTAATGCAGACCAGAGGAGTTGGACCATGCTAGCTAGCTACTGGCTACCATAGTATAAAGAGAAATTATATTTGAATACCAAATTTGGGACACCATACGGTGCCTTTTTGGTTTTTTGGTGTATTTTTGGGATACATGTATACAAAAAAGATGAAAAGGTAAGTGAGAGATAAAGATAAACACGTATGATGTCTGAAATCGGATGTTCAAATATCATAACTCTAGTATAAAATCCTGTTACCCTGCATATCCATCTTTGGCACATA
This sequence comes from Echinosophora koreensis, assembly GCA_035048595.1. Taxonomy (NCBI): domain Eukaryota; kingdom Viridiplantae; phylum Streptophyta; class Magnoliopsida; order Fabales; family Fabaceae; genus Echinosophora; species Echinosophora koreensis. The sequence continues at coordinate 9,384,943 of JAPCYP010000004.1, forward strand.
ACTCTATACAGTAGCTCAAGTTTTAAATTGCGGCCCGCGATCGCAATTATCGTTATATTGAGTTCAGCACAATCGTGGACTATTGCGGGAAAATGTGACCGATATGATCACAATTGCGGTCGCGTTTTGATTTTGAAGACCTTCAAAACCAAAATATTACGATCCCAATTCCGGTTGTAGATCTTTCTTTAAAACCTTGAATTAGCTTTATAAACCAATGTCACTCTAGCTATCTTCCTTTTTTATGCACATGCAATATGTATGGTGGAACTGAGACCTAGCTAACTATGTCTAATTAGTCATTTGCATCATAGACATTATGCATATATATGCTACCCCTTTAAATTAAGGGTCTTGTTAACGATTGTCCTAAGGGCATTGATTAAGGAATTAATGAAATGAAACTTTGTATTAGAAAACTAAGTATAACACTATTCAAAATATTGAATACACAATTTTCTGCACGAAAACTAGGGTGCATGAGTTGCTCGGACGCTACGCCTTAGTGGGGCTCCCGCAGCCTGGACCATTTATTTTGGACTGCCCAATTGCTTCCACAAGATGGTCACTAATCAGTAATCACTACTACTCCTCGATGAAGGAGTTTGAAATATATATGTAGGGTAGGCATTGTTCTCAGTCAAATTCACTGTTGCGTAACAGTTGCGCTTATGCTTCTAATACATGCATTGTTACCTTAGCCTCTGTGCAACTGAGCGATTCGGAGCTGAGACCCGGCCCATAAAATCAGGGATTTTGGTTTGGTTACTTACAAAAAATTTCAAGTTCGTATAGCTGTGGCCCGTGTAATAATTTTTTGATCAAATAATTAATTAGCTATATATTCACAGCATTTTTTTGGGGTTACAAGTTCATATTTATATTGATGACACAAGTCATCAATATAAAGGTTACTAGCCTAGAAGATTACTTAAATTAGGGTCAGGGCCGTGTAAAGGAATTCTAAGGCCTAAGGCAAAACTTTTAAAGAAATTTAATATTATATAAATTATTAATTTTTATATTAATCTTCTAGTTTTTTAAAATATCAAAGTTTTGTATTCAAGTGAGCATATTTCTTTTTATAATCAATTAATTCTAACATTTCACTCTCAATAAATAAAATGAATAATCTATATCTATCTTGCAACATTGTTGATCTTAGATATAATTTAAGTAATTTTAATTTTGATAAAACTTATTTCAACTATAGCAATCGTTACAGGTATTGTCAATAATATTCTATAAGTAACATAAACAATTGGAAAAGAATCTAATGTTTCGATATAATTGAATACTTCTACAATATTCTAATGTTAAAAAGAATATGAAGGTCTCTTCAAAAAAAAATATATGAAGGTGAATAAAAAAAAGAGAGATAATTGCAATGAGAGATGAAAAAAATATTGAAGTGAAAATACTAAAATTTTATAATTTCTAAAGACAAATGCTAACGAGTCCCCTAAGAGCATTATTGAAGGAACCTAAATAGGTAAGTTTACATGAAAAGTGGTGTAATCAATACATTGAGAATTAATATATTTAGTTTTTATTGAATACTTATCTTATTTATATTCCTAAAACAATATCCTTAAGATACTAATTAATAATATCATATACTAAAAAGTTAAAAAAAAAAAAAATTGGGGCCTAAGGCTGGGGCCTTAATGGCCTTGTGCATTACACGGCCCTGATTAGGGTAATAAAATTACCATTTAGAAATAAAGTTAGCCTTTATATTTATTCTGGTCATTGATGCAATTTTTTTTTTTTTTGACTGAATCATTGATGCAATATTTAAGGTTAAAAGTGCCCTATATATAGAGTTCTTACAATAACAGCCGATTCATATGTACCTGTACGTAGGTTAATGGCATAATAACAACTTTTTATCTCTATTCAATTATTGTAGGTTATAATTATCGGGATAATGAAGATTGGACTCGGATACAATGGGTTTTTGCTCATTACCCGCAAAACATAGGTTAATACCCACAAAAATTACTAGTTTTTGCTCATTAAGTGAAGATGAGGATGAGCTTTATCTGAAAAAAATCTATGAAGACCAAGATGGAATTGGATAGTTTACTATCTGGTCACCTCATCCCATAGTCACATATCAAGTTAAATTTCTTATAATTTTGTTTGTTTTACAAATAATATTTAAAAGATTTCTGGTATTAATTTTAATTGAGTTATATGTTGATTCTTTAATCGATGTCATTTTTTTATTATTAATTTTTTATAGTTGATTTTAATATTAAAATATAATTATTATTTTACCAATTTATTAAAAAATAGACATTAAAAAATAATATATTCTATTAAACTAAAACACGTGTAATAAGACCAAATTCGTATATATATATATATAAAAGTACTCAGCGGGTACAGAAATGAATATGACTAATATAATAAGTCTTTTTTAAAAAAAATGCAGGAAGGGGAGAATATTCTAATTCTAGTACCCTATCCAGACTTGCATATTATCTCTGTTGTCATCCCTATTAAGTAAATAAGAATACATTAAGAAAGAAGAATTCATGCATGGAGGCATCAATCTCACTTCCCTGAAAGTAAATACTGGTGATTCCTAATTTTATAGAATAATTGGAATGGAACCATCATTCATAATTTTTTACTGACAAATTATGAAAATGTCCATTGGATGAAACAAATTGACATTAATTCTGCATAACAAAAACATAATTCTTATAGAAGAAACTGTGAAGGATGATATATTAAAAAAGAATTGAGAAAAAAAATCATTTGTTAATCTTAAAAGTACTCAATTTTCTTTCTTTCTTGAAAGAAACATCTAGTCTATTTTTCTTTTGGCATCTTATGTCTTCTTCAAAAAGTTTGTGTAGTCCAAGAAGGAGACATTTAAACAACATATTTCGCATTTGAAGACACTCTGTACACTCTTATGTCAAAAAATTCTTCCTCTCGATCAGCCTAGGACCCATATCATGTACAAATTCAATTATACGTCATTTCATTAGAATTTTAAATTACATGTACCTCTATAATTTAAGCAAAGTCTAACAGCAAAATCCCGCATGTACTTCTAGTTACAAGATTAAGCTTTTTCAGTTTTTACAGGCATTGAAACTTACTAATCACAAGATGTTCGACTTTTTTGAATTTCTTTTATAATCAAATCTTTTGATTATTTATTTTGATTGTCCGTAATTTGTGATTTAATTGCACACAAACTTTTTTGAAAATCGTCTAATTACAGCCAAATTCAAAATTTTGTTTTCGTTGAAATCCTTAGGGTAACTCGACCAACAAAGCCCAACATAATTGATAGATAGTTGAGTTTCTTAAACATAATATCAGAGGTTTGATTTCTGCAGTGTGTATGGAAAAGACTTTGTTGGGAAAAGCTAAACTCATTTTGGTAATCTCTATGCTTCGGAAGGGATAAGTCTCTAACTACTGACTGAAGGATACCTTGATGGAAAAAAATTTCCCAATATTTTTTGAACACCTAGTTTGTGGGAGGCTATCAATAGCCATCGCCAACGGTACATTGGACACTGAATTTTGCTATGAACTTTATTATCTGGCTTAGCATGATTCAGCCGTTTTCTTTCGGAGAATATTAACAGAAAGAGTACCTAAACTTTCTTTGTTTAGGTTACAACAAGTGCTGCTGTAGCTGCATCTATGTTCAAGGAGTCCCACTCAAGCATTTTTTTTTGAAAAAAATACATACATGGAACCAAAATATGTTCACATATGCAATGGAGCCATATTTCGTGACATAAAAATTGTGTAATTACATCTTAAAAATAATTAAATGAGATAATGGATCATGAAACAAGTGGAAAAAGCCCTTCATTGTGTGAGTGTGTGCAACTAGCCTTTTCCTACATCAATGATAGATTAGCTAGTCTAGAATTCTTTTTCCATTTCGAGGTAGCTTATAAAGAGATTTAACAGCTCATTCTTTGACAGAAATAGAAAAACAATAAAGAAAAGAGAAGAAAGAAGCAATAGAGAGATTTGATAAGGTTGGGCCATGTGATTAAAGGGAAAATGAGAAATGCACGTGTATATGAGTTATATCTACCATCTAGAATGTTGGGGTCATGTGCTAAGAATAAGAGGGGATAAATTGACACGAAATATACTATTTCAGAAGTAGATAGCATGTTAGGAGACTGCTATTTTAAATTATTAGGCTCTCAGGTTAGTAAAGGTGGAAATGGGCTGGTATTTAAGCCATTAAATATTTATTTAGCCTATTATGTTATTATTTATTTATTTATTTAAACAAGTTTTCAAGAAAGGTCGGTAAAACTTTATAGTTTTACAAATAAAAACCAAGTCAAATCCTCCCAAAAAAAAAGTCTACCCTTTTACATTACTCTTAAGCAAACTTAACATACCCCGATTTCCTTATGTTATTATCACACTTATGTTATGTATCAGGATCACTGTATGACTCCAATACCTTTTGACCACACACTGCATGTTTTATAAAAGACGTAACTAAACAACTTTCTTTAACGCCTTGGATTCTGAAGTCCACAAAATTGTGTTTTTAGAACAATTGACTCAGGGCCACCACTACGTTGTGTCTTTCGTGACCATGAAGCCAATTCCAGCATTTATATATAGCGATAGTGGTTTGGTCAAGCAGAATATCGTCTCAAAATGATATATAGTATCTGTTATGCTCAAAATGATAAAAATTCGAAAGAAGACACTTCATAAAAAGTTGACACCAATTTACTGACATATATGTAATGATCAAAATTAAGCTTCAAAAATGGGTAAATATGAATTTTACCCTGCAAAAAAATAAATATAGAATCATTGCCCTTCTCATCAATCATTTGGTACTGTTTAATTCGCAGCACTGATTACTAACTGTTTAATCATGATTTCTTTTTTCCCAACAGTGGCATCCTCTAATTGTAAAAGGCAGAATATGCGCTCCTATAGCACTACTAGTAAAAGATTATTTTCTTTCTTCCATTCTAATTTATATAAACTCATAAAAATTACTTGCCCAATGTTAATTTTCAATCCATAGTGCACTACTCAAAGGTGCATATATAATAGAAACATCGAATGGCCCTTAACTGAAAAAGTGTCTCCCATATGTACTTCAGCTAGTAAGAGCTGGCATTTTTTTTTATCAATCAAAATTGAATTAATTAGAGTACTAGGGGTACTCTAACCTAATTACAAAGACCCACTAAGGAGCCACCAAATCAGTTATCTATATACAAAAAGGACCACAAGCACCAGAAGAAACATAACCATATAGTCCAGAATTGTTGTTGAGCGCCAACACATAAGACACCAAAACATAGACAACTAAGGGCCCGTTTGGTTTGCATTTTCATTTCCTATTTTCATTTCCTAAATTTAAAAGTAATTACAACAAAATAGTTATAAAAATGTCACTCTGTTTTCATTCTATTTTTGTACAGAAAACAATGAAAACAAATGCCTCCCAAACCAAAATCAGGAACACTCAGGAGATCACTAGCATCCAATCCACCACTAAGGGTCTGTTTGGGAGTTTGGAGGGGAAGGAAAATGAGGGGATCAAAAGGGAAGGAAAGGGGAGGGAGGGGAGGGGAATGAGAGTATTATCTCTCCCCTTGTTTGTGAGTGCATATTGTACGAGGGAAAGTAAATGGAGGGTTTATAACATACTTTTACAATTTTACCTTTATTTTAGAAAAGTAACATAAGTAATATTTGTTAAATAATATTAATGCACCTTTCAAAAAAAAATAATAATATTAATGCAAAAAATTTTTATCCATTTTCCTCTAAAAATTGGGGTAAAACCCTCAAAAAACCCCAAATTGGGGTAAACCAAAAAATTGAGGTGAGGAGGGGTTTGGGGGTTTTCTAAAATCCTAAAAAACTTCCCCTCCAAATTTTTGCACTTACAAACAAGGGAGAGATTCTCATAAACCTTCCATTTTCCTTACTTTCCCTCCTAAACAAGACTCGCAAACAGACCCTAAAGTAGAAAATCCCAAGCAAACCAAAACAGAAGCAACGTAACATGTATAACTCCAACCAGCAGAACAAAATAGCATACCTTTATGAATAGGCAGCCACCCATCATCCGAAAAGTAGGACTAACACAGCAACAACGCACACAGGAGCAGCATTGTTTTGGCTTCTAATAGATATACTCTCAAGCAAAAGAATTACAGCAGCATGGATTTATAGCCCCACCAATTGTAATTTTTGAAGTCTATACTGGATGTCTAGTTTCATATATAGAGTGACCTCTCCGAAACATGTACATGTACTGTATACACTGACACATAGCTAACATTCATGTAAAACTACAACAGTAAAATACATTGCAGCTATAGGATGAAAAATCAGAAAGAACTGAGAAGATGAGATAAAACTTTCTCCAAAAATAATTACCTTTTGCTTCAAGGGTTGGATCCAACATCGCCCTGGGTTGAATAAGTGGGTATGAGTATATCATATACAACAAGAAGAACATTTTTCCATTAGCTAAGGTCAGCTTTATAGATTAAATAATATTATTGTATGTCATTATAATTTAAGGATATTTGATTTTTGTTGGAAAGGATCCAATCATACGTTTGACCAAAAACCAAAGGCATACTAAGTCTTCACAGAGGCTATTTTTTACAATAATTAAGAGTATATATCATTGCCTAGGTTATACCACGAAAAGAGAAAAACAAATTGCCTCTGTAAGTGCAGTTTAACGACGTAGAGAATTAATAAATTCAACTAAAGAATGTAACAGTGGTGTGAAGAGCCGCGTAGTGAAAGTATCCAAGCATTTCTGATGCAGCAGCAACGAGATGCATAAGCATAACCCATCAGCCATCATTAGAGTCTAGAGAAGCCACTAAAGGAGGAATCCAAAGGGATAGCATGATCCCAAATATTGTGGGATGGGAAAGAGAGATTTAGGATCAATGCGATCCCTTTGGATGCCTCCTCCAGTTGCAGTGGAATAACCAAACCTCTTCAGAGTTCAGAACCTTCTCTCTTCCTCTTTCTCTCTCCCTCTCTCTCTATGGTATTAATTGGTGAAAGTGGTGGGTTTGAGTTTCAGAATTTGATGTGAGAGGCTGAGAGCCTTTCAGTGCTTGACTTATATTAGCAACAAAGACTCTTTCTATATATTATCATTCCTTTTTTTTTTAAGGGGTACTTAACCCATATACGAGAGAGAGGATCCAAGGAGCAGAACAAAATTGTAACTAAGATACTGCCACTAAAAAGAGCGACGGTACATGTATTACAATGCCATACACCCAAGACTAAAGAAAGGATGCCTATAAGAGCTAAACACAAATCCAAGAAAATAATAGCAAGAGTCGTATGAGAAAAGATGTAGCTGAAAAAAAGGATCCCAGCCACCTTGCGCAAAGACCCCAAAAGAAGGTAGTCCAATCTAATTACCAGTAAATAGAAAAAAGCCTTGGTGATATACACCACAAAAAATGAACCCTGTGAGAAAAAAAAGGCAAGACACACCGAAAAGTTTAATCTCCAGGACCAATAGAATTCCTACATTGCATCTCTTTCCATCATTCTCTTTTATTTGAATGTTTTCGTACAAAAACAATTTTAAGATAATTCATTTCATTTGAGTTGGATAAAAAATTACTATCATATAATAAATTATGAAAAATATAAAGTTATTTATTTAAATTAATAAAATTTGTTTGGTAGTTAATTATTAAAAGGTGATATGAAAATGAAAAAATGTGATTAGTTTTAAACTAGTCTCAAATAAGTTTCAAACTTATAGTTTCTCTAAAAATTGTTTTTCTATAAAAATAACTTTTTCATACTTTAATCAAGTTTATCAAATATATTAGATTAAATCCAAAACATTTTTTTTTGTGAGAAATAATATTTCCCAAATACCCCATACGCGATCTCCTTTTACATTTACCAAATCATCCCGAAATGTTTCTTACAAAGTAAAGATATTTATTGATGTAGACCCCATTCCCTAACAATTCAAACACATGAGAGAAAATTTATCCGCAGAGGGTCCGCTTTCCATTATCTTAAATTCCTTACTACTAGTTGGTTAGCAATCATGTTTATATGTACTAATTATTGAACTTGTGTAAACAAATGCATCTATTAAATGGGACTAATTAATTAGATACAGTAACTATTGGTGGTAAATGGGGAATATTTAATGGAAATAAGTTTTACAAAGATTTTTCTAAGTATGTGATAAGAATTTTTTTTAGGTTTAATTTTTCCCAGCTAGTACGATGCAAATGGGTAACAACAAATATCCTTTATAAAGCTAGTTTTCTCACAATTTCTCACATGAATTTTCAACTTTAATCAAGTCTAGTATCGAACCTACGACTTTCGATCACTCTGGTAATTGGGGCATGGACTGTCTGCAGAGGAATTAGGGTTTCTGGACCCCTCACGTGCAGAGTATTAAGAAATCAAGCATCCATCTTCTTTCTTTTCCTTTCCTTGTTATTCTAAATTCGGAACATGAATTAATATTATACATGAATGTGGTCATCACATTGCAGCTCCCTTTGTACATATGTTTAAGATGAAATAAGCTTTCCTTTGCTACGCTTTCAGCTTAAATAGGCATGAAGTTTCATACTGCAAAGATCCTTTAATTTTTTAAAGGTTTCCAGCATATATAATTTGGGAACGTTGCACTAATAGTGTCGCTAATTTAGTTTACTATTAGTTTTTTTCCCCATTATGGTGGGCTTAACTAGATTCGTAATCTATCTAATTTGAGACGTTTGGGGATCTCTTTGATTATGGGGTCAAAACTCTACTGATAATGTTAACATAAAAACTCGAAAATTTAGCACTAAAGAAAAGCATCAAAGATATGGTCCCACATCGGATCATTCCCTTTAATTGCCTTTGTTGGCTAGGTTCTACAATTAACCCTTTAATTTAATTTAATATTTTTAATCTCATTAAATTTCTAGTCGCTTACGTATTTCAATTACAACAAAATAGTTTTTGGATATCCTTTGCAATGGCTGTTTATCAACTATATATGCAATACCCAAGCACTTGCCATTATGGAAAGTGTGTTACTCAGCCCACGATTGTGCGAAATTTTTCATCACATCAATGAGATCTTGTTTTGTACAACAAAATTGTATCCCCGAATGCACTAACAAAACAAAATCGGGTGGCAATTGTGTCTGTGTTGAAAAGGGAAAAGACCCGATCAGCTGGATCTACGTCCTTTCTTATGTGGTCCACTTAGAGGTTGCATTTTTCCTAATTCACTAGGGTCCATGCACTATAGTTGGTTGCAAAGTAAACTCATATGTCTTTATTCTTTGAAAGCATCCCATCCTGCTCCTTCAACCTTCATTGACAATTTTGATACAAAGCAAGTTAGTTTCTTTTCTTTACTTTTTTTTTTTTTGCCTCCTCTTTATTAGCTTTTAGATGAAAACAAGTGGAAAATTAAAAAGATAAATTTTAGGGTTATACAAGGAACGAACAAATTTCTTGAGCTGGTTATATATGTTTGGCTGTGATATGGCTATACGCCAATATACTCTAAGGGACCATTCAAGATGAAGAGTGTAGAGATTGGAAACAGAAGACTCTAGAAAGAAAATGATATTCGGTCGCCTTAATTAGGCTTTAATATATCTTTAATCAATGATATATCATATTCTTATCCCCAACATGTATTTGAAAGGAGGACGTATTTATCCTTCCTCGAATCCCAGTATATTTTAGGGAGAAATTCAAGAAATAATAAATGAGAGAGTGCATGAATTTAAGTTTAGAAAAGGGAAAAAACATAAAACAAGACCCTTTTCAAGTGAATTTGCCTCTAAAGATAGATATACTTTTATTTCTTAATTTAGAGGCAAATTCACTTTAAATGAGCATACTCTTCAACCCTTCCCCGAAAGTGGGGAGAATTTTCGTTTTGATGCTTGAGTTAGACCTTATTAATAAATTTTATAATTATAAAAAAAAAATGTATCCAAACTAGTATAAATAAGTGGCTAGAAAGTAGGTGTAAGCAAGTCTTTTGGAGTGAATTACAAGTTTCTCTTACCACTCAAGAATGAATTCTTTCTCTTGACTTGATATATCTTATGCGAATGGATCCCTAAGATGTATTGAGTTAATTATGCTCTTCCTATTTATATTTCCAATCCTTATCGACGACATCAATATTGAAATTCAACAAATTAAAATTATAACTATTTAAAAAAAAAAAAACCGAAGGTGTGAAAATACCTTGTTATCTTAATTATTTCTTTTGAAAAATATATATAAAACTGATGATGCAGAAAATGAATTAACATTAACAGGAATTTGGGTCTGTGTTATTGTTCTTTTCACTGCATGGATATATAGAACTAGATCTTTAAGTAGTTGCTTGAAAATCAAAGCTTTAATTCATTAATTAGTTCTAAGTGGAAATTCCCCCGTGGAAGTCCATCTGGTAAGATTATTAATTATTATTTTGCCCTTTAAGTTTTTAGCACAAGATATATTCGTAACATGTACGTATAGCTAGATGTTGTTTTCTTTGTGTCACGCTTTCCGCCACCATTATTAGGTATGCGGGACTCTTATGTTTCTTGCTTAATCTCTTGGTTCGATTCCCATTATCAAAACGCAGGAAATGATATCCCAAAACTGTTCCTTTGACAATGTAATTTGTTCATCACTATATCTAGTTAGTGTTCTCCAAGCATAATAAAATAAAACATATATAAAAGTCATTTTGCAGAATAAATAGTGACCAATGGACTAATAGCTCACATATTTTGTGTAGTGCTTGGGAGAAATAAGGGCCAACTACACGTACAATAATAATAAAATATATATATATATATATACTCATGGACCAATTCAGGCTTATCTTTTTGTTTTTTTTTATGAGCAAAAATTGTATATAAATGAGTACGAGGGGTACCTAAACCCATATACATGTAGAGTCAAGTTTGATTGCTAATTACATGGAGAAGTAAAATAAGGTAACGTTCAACCAAAAGGTTACACCCCTTGTACAAGGAAAAAGACCACCAACTGGTTGAAGATATATTACCGATTACCCCACCTCCGAAAGAAATCCCCAGTATAAAAGCTATAGGTAATTTAGGCTTATCTTTATATTGCATTATTTCCATTTGTCGGCCAATTATAAACCATTGGCCGGTTTAATGTTACTCATGAAAGACATGCTTACAAACCAAAGGTAACTTATTTATTTTCCTTTCTGTTTTTTTTTTCCGGTTCGATTTTCCTTTCTAATTTTGCTTACAAAACTCATGACACTCTTAGTGAAGGAAAGAAAAGTAATTTCTGATAATATACATTTATACATTATAAAATATACTACTTTTTATTTTATTGTTAATATGGATTGTCTAATTCAATCAAGTTAAACATGAATCGTCACTGATTTAACGATGGATCTAATTGTCTTAACCTTATCTCGATTTGCAATAATGAGTTTGAATTCCTGCATGAGAAATGCAAAAGGAGGATCTTGACCCCCAACAACATAAACTCAGATAAAGCGTGTATTGAATTTACTCATGCGTTTTAAGGTCCAAGAGCATTGGGCTAAACATTAGAGTCCAAATCTGGAGTTCAACATGACACATATTGTAGGTGGGCTCAAACACAAAGCCCCAAGGCCCGATTTTATCATCACTATTAAAAAAAAAAAATCTAATTTAGAATCAAAATTTAAAGATATAACAACTTTCGTCGCTAGACTCGCTAGTGAAGATGAAGATCGAGACAAAAACCACATGCTACAGAAAGGATGTAGTACTAAAGACCATTATTTTCGTCTCTAACAATTTTTAAGATATCTATTTTAGTCTCTTTGAGAATTACAAAATAAAGACACGTTAGTCTCTCCGTTAATGACCGTTTGGAAGGCTATGTTAAAAAGTTGACGTGTACAATTAAAATACCTATGTGTCTGTTAATTATTTCCACAATGGAAATTTGTTTAAAAAACCATCCATTTTAAATCATAACAACGTCTTTCACCGGGCACCCATCCTCCTTCATCCTCTTTCCTACTCTCTCTTTATCAAGAATTCCATAAACCACTAGTTCATCCCCATCATTGAAACCTAGAGAATTAGAAGCTTCAATCCTACTTCTTCATGACTTCTCACCACCCGTTTCTCACCTTCATGACACTAAATCCCTATTTTTTATTCCTCTATGATATCCCAACCCACGATAACAAGAAGCTCCGCCTCAGACCAAACACACCACCGCCCGGACACAACTCCTTCACGCTCCAAAGCTGGCTGACCACTACGACCAACGCCCCACCGAACCAGGACACTGCCTCACACCCCGAGGTCTGCAATCACGACTACAAAAGCTGCTCCACGACGAACTTGCACCTCTGCAGAGTCGTAGTTGACCGCCACTCTCCACCACCCGTGCCCACTTCTCTATGTTGCTTCTAGGTATTCAAGTTTCAGATCCCCTTTGACCATTTGTATTTTCCGCTCTCAATTCCATTATCAGCATTCCATCTCTCTTCATATTCATATTCTTATTCATCTTCTTCATGATATGCCTCTGATTCATTTTTCCTGCTATCGTTCACTATGTTTCTCACTTTAATTTCTCTTTCTCTGTGTTGATATTAGTAAATAAAGGAATGGTTTTTTTTTTCTCACTACTTGCATGCCCCCAATTGTGTGATTTTTGTCACAGTTTTGTGTGATACTGATGATTTATGAAACCAAATGAATATGTGATCTGGTTGGGTTTGGGGAACCTGATCTTCTGTAAAACCCTTTTTTTGAAAAACACAATGAAGATATGGTTTAGACCTCTTGGTAAAGAGAGCAACAAGGGAGAAGATGAAGGAATATGGCTGAAACTCCCACTGAACGACGTCATTTTTGTTAAAATCCATGTAGGACGTTGTTAAAGGAAAGCTGGAGTTACTAACGGTCCACATCAACAATCTAACGGAGCCTTCCAAACGGGTCATCAACGGAGGGACTATCGTGTCCTGTTTTGCAATTCTCGTCGACTATTAGGTGTTTTCTTTTTTCAGGGACTAAAATGGGTGTCTCCAAAATTGTAAGGGACGAAAATGGGTCTTTACTCTAGAATGTAAATTTAAAAATTAGAGACATAAATTTTTAGTCCCTGGTATAATCACTTATTTCGTCTCTATTGAGTCAACAACTAATTTTGAAAGTAAAGAAAATTTAGAGATAGAGATACTCATCTCTAAATAATAAAAAATTATTCCTATTTAAACTAAATAAATGAAGTTTTTTTAAAACACTTAGAAAAGTTTGTCTCTATATATATATATATATATATATATATATATATATATATACATATATTTTACTTTTTTTTTTTTAAAAGTATTCACAATGCGCCAAAAAAAAATATTCACATAAAAAAAATTAAATTATAAAATGCACACCAACATTATTTTGGAATGTAAGTGGGAACTAAAACAAAAGTTAAACATATCATTTCATAGTTATTGGTCGTTCTTCACTCTCACCCACACAAATTCCTGAATCAAACACTGACATTATAAAGGAAGCATGCGCATAGAGTTCCACCATATCTGTATCCTTGCCTTGATATTTCTACGGTGAATAAAGTGGCGACAAGGGACTGGAGAGAGCTAAAGAAGAGCATGTGATTCAATTGAGGGAGCGATGACGATGGTGGACTAGTGGATAACAGCGACGTGACGTGGTAGGAGAGGGAGAAGAACGACGGACTAGAAGAAGGGAGCAACCTGTCCAGTTCTGCATTTTTTTTCCTTATTTTTTTTTTAAAAAAAGAAGGAAATATGGCACCTTTGGGACCGTTAGATTAATCCGATGGACTAGGAAAAGGGATAGTCATTAGTGTGCCTTTTCTCGTACACGCTATAGAGAATCTGAATCCGTTTTTGATGGAGTTAGGTCTCCCTTTCTTAAGAAATCCATGTCAACCTGACATTATATATATATATATATATATATATATATGAACAATGTTTTATTGCATCATTAAAATAACTTTTTTTTCGCAGTAAGGTGGCTGTGTTTTGTAGTGTTTGATTACTCCCATTAAGCTCAGGAAGTTTGGCTTAAGGCGTTTGATTTTCATTGAGTAACATGACAAAAAGAATAGCACATGACGAATCTGTAAGTTAATGGACAACTTTTTATCTTGTATGATGTTTGGTGAGCAATGGACATGACATATAGAATAATACTAAATTACTGCAATATCCTTTATGATTATATATATAATACACTACAAAAAAAAAGATAAAATAGCAACCGAATTTTAGCGACCGATTTTCTCTGTCGCCAATAGCGACCGAAATGGCGACTAATATCCCAGATTCCAGATGTGGTTATATTAATACACTTAGGGACCGACTTAGCGACTGAAATTGATGGTTGCAAACAATTCGGTCGTTATTTCAGTCGCAAGAATAAATAATTAGAAAGTCAAACAATTTTGACCAATTAGCGACCGAATTTAGCGACCGTTTTGTTTAAAGTTAAAAATTGACCTATTTAGCGACCGATATGATATTGTCGCTAAATCATGCGCAAATGAATTTATTTAAGAACCATTCTGCGACCGAATTCTGCGAACGAATTTGACTAATTTGGACAGCGACCGATTAGCGATCGAAAATTTCGGTCGCTAAAATTAAAATCCCTAAATCGGGACCCCCTTCCCCTTTCTTTCCCATTTCTCTCATTTTTTCACTGTTCTTCTCTCTCGCGCCTCCCTGCCACGGGACACACAGCTCCGGCCACCATTCACGACCTCGCAACCCCCTCTCTCTGTAACCCCGTCTCTCTCTCTCTCTCTCTCTCTCTCTCTCTGTCAGTAACCCCTCACCACAGCCACCATTCGGCATCCCTCCCTCATCACCGCCACCACTCGACGTCCCTCCTCCGGCCACCGCAACGCCGTCCCTCACACGACCAAGGTAAGTTGAATTCCTCCTTCTTCATTGTCTACATTTTCCCTCTCTCTATCTCACTGTCTCACTGTTATTGTCTCTCATTTCCCCCTCATTTCGGGGCTCATTCTGGTCACATTGCTCACACCACTACCACCGCAACGCTCTCCCTCACACTGACCAAGGTAATTGCTTCTCTCGTTGTCTTTCTCTACATTGTTGTTTCTGTTGTGTGTTGTGTGTGCATTGGTGCTCTATGTGTGCGTGTGTGTTGTGTATGTGTTTGTTGTGTTGTGTGTGTTTGTTGTGTGTTGTGTGTTCTATGTGTGTGTGTGTTTGTTTGGGATATGTGTGTACAGAGATGTGTGTTTAGTGTATGTGTGTGAGTTTTGGGATGTGTGTTTTTGAGGTAGTGCTTTCATTTTTTATAGGATGCTTGATCTTCTCATTTAGTGTATGTGTGTGACTAATTTTTAGGTTTGTTGCATTGCTACTGTGATGGGATGGGTCATAGTGTCTAGTGTTGTGTGTAGGTTAAAATTTCCATTCATTCAATGCTTTTGTGATTGTCTATTTTATGTTGATGCCAATTCATGATTTGGATTTTAGATGATAACAAGAATACAGAACAGAAATAGATAGGCTTTGGATGTGGTTTGTTTGATGTTGGGAATAAAGGGTTCAAGTATTTTATAGTGAAAGAGACAACATCACCATGGACATAGTTGATTATGGGGTTGTGAACATTCCCTTATGCAAAACACATGTATATAGCTTCCAATTTCTTTGTTTTGATTGATTTTGTTGTTATAGATGGTACTTGAATCAGATACAATGTGGTAATGTGCATCAATTTTGTATTGAATAGTTGTTGTCATCACATGGTGTTGTTGAAATCAATTCAGTTGTGTGACTCGGGTCATTATTTGTTGAAATCAAGATTTAATATACGCTGGTTTCTGTTTATTTGACCTTCATCTTAAGTCTAATTGTTTTTAATTGTTCTTGTCTTCTTTGTAACTGTATTAGACTAGATAAATAACATTTGTCTAATGCAATGAATCAAAGTTTTATAGTGTTAAGTGAGAATTGCTGTAAATGTATTATGTAGCAGTTTACCTTTTAACCTTGCTGAGTTTAATATAATGTTATCAAGGCACTTCCGGTGGGAAAAGTCTTCTCTATGACCATCCTTCAAAACCACCTAAAAGCATCTGCTTTCCTGAAAACTATTTTGTCTGCTAATATGTAAAAACAAGTTCCAATATTAAATTAAATACACCAATTATACACAACGCATTATCTGGATACTTATTGATGAACGATTCAGCGATGTCTGGATACTTCTCCCGTAATATAATGTTATCAAGGCACTTCCAGTAGGAAAAGTCCTCTCTATGACCATCCTTCAAAACCACGTAAAAGCATCTGCTTTCCTGAAAACTATTATTAGCTTTCTTGCCTTGACAGTCAATGCATTTTATAACTTTGCTACAAAGTTGCATGTGAAGTTGAATTTCTTTGTTATATTTAACATGCTAGTCTGCTACATGGATCTTTCCATCTGTGTGAACTTATGCCATTGTGCTTACTTCCTAATCCTCATATTGCTTATACCATTGGTTGTTTGTTTTCCTAATTGTGTTTGTTTGTTTTCCTTATCGTTTTATTAGAAAATGGATCCGACTAAATGTTTTGAGACAGCCATCCATTTGGACCAGGTACAGTATTTCATCAACTTAAGAATAACGATCGAATTCACGTAATGATGATTAAGGCAAAAATTAAACTAATCATTATTAAATTGGTCGTGTGTATTTGCAGGATTTGATTTCAATTCCACGATCATTCTACCATCATTGGGGACAAGGAATACCGTGTGTTGTGACTATTGAAGACAAATGTAGAAATCTGTTCAATGGGAATATAGTAATCCTTGAGGATCGCTCATATTTTGCAACGGACACAAAGGGTATCAGTGAGTTGTATTTGTTGTCCACTGGTGCATTGACAAAGTTTAAGTACCTTGGGGGTTCTCGCTTCTACATGTTCATCCCATTGGATGATTGATGAACTGTAAAAGCTGAACTATGTGTTTTGGATCATTAGTACATTATGCACAAGTTTGCTATCTTCATTCCGTTGTTTTGGATCATTAGTACATTATGCACAAGTTTGCTATCTTCATTCTGTCCAATAAACATTATTTAACTTGCGTTAATTAATCTATGTCTTTTCTTGGCCATATTGACTGTGGTGTTTTGGATCGTTAGTACATTATTATATTTATGCATTCTATTTATCCAATAAAAAAATATATTGATGTACACTGTTTATATCAGAAATTAAAAATCATTGGTGTTATTTTTTTGAAAAACAAAATTCGATCGCTAAGCCTAAGTTACAAGAAAATAAAATAAAATAAAATAAAATATTCATGAATAGCGACCGAAACAGCGACCGAATAGCAGTTGCCAAATTCGGCTATCTGAGCATGCGACCAACTCATCGGCGACCGAAATATATATTTTAGCGACCAAACTGCCGTCGCCATTTTGTAACAGAAATACAAATTTGGTCGCTAAACGCTTAGTGACTAGGGTTTCTGCTACCCCATTGATTTGGTCGCTAATTCGGTCGCTATCCTGTTTAGCGACCGAATTCTTCGGTCGCTAAACAGGTTTTTTTTTAGTGATATATAAAATTATTTTATTTTATATAATATATATGTAAGACATACATTGATCTAAATGTGACACCCATGGCCGATGAGGGCAGGGAGTGGATGCCAGTGCAAGAAGACACAGACAAAGAGCGGCTCCTGGTAGACTTCTAGGTGGAGGGACACATGAATGAACTGATTACACACCGGGATGAGAGGGATCCTGAGACTGTGTAGGTATGAGACTATACAGTTGAGGATGACTTATATGAATTGATTGGTACTACCTATACCAACAAGATGCATCTTCTTTTCGGGAGCCCATCACTTAAGAACTCCACAGTTAAGCGTGCTTGACTTAGAGCAATTCTGGGATGGGTGACCTCCTGAAAGTTTTCCTAGGAAGCGTGTGAGTGAGGATAAAGCACGCTGAAAAGATCCGTGTTGGTTTGTGGGGACAATAGTCCATCCATAAAGCAGCCTGGGATGTTACACTAGACATGTTCCTGGTATAAAAAACGAAACACATAAGATCAATAAACCAAATGTGAAATAAATGAAACTGTGATGTACCTCCCGCCATTGTCATTATTCTACTATGCGTGATTGATGAGTCTCCTATCTTTGGCTCTTTCAAACCTTAACTCTGACTCACAAATGATGTATTTTCGGATGGGTTAGTTGAGAGTAGGCTTAGGGATCAAAAACCATTTTATAACCATTATACCGTCAAGAATGAACTGAACGTTACCAATGCCAATAATAGTCATTCAAGGTCATTCAAAAATGTAGAATATTCAGTTGCCAATTGTTTGTAACGTTTGGACCACTTAATGAGAATAAATGTGTAAATGATGAAGTTAAAAAAATGTTACAATATATTATATTGTAATTTAATATAATATTATAAATTACAATATTACATACAAGGATTATTATTATATAAGATTTATAATATATATATAACTCAAGTGAGAGGAGTATGTTATTATGAGAGTAAGAGGAGCAAATCTGGACCATTAAACCATACATGGATGGTCAGGATTAGAAGTTAGTTGGTGGTCACGTGATCACTTAAAAAAGTCACATGACTTTTATCTTAATCATTCATATATGATCCAAAGGTCCAGATTTACTTATCTCATCTCTCATAATAATACACTACTCTCACCTGAGTTGTAGTATGACGGTATGGGACAAATTTTTGAGTTTTTATCCTGTCATTCAATACTATTTTTGTCCTATTATATAACAAAAATATTTTTTGAACAACTGGCTTAGACAACTATACGGGACAACGTTGAACAGTGTAGCGCTACTGTGCGGCACTGTAGCACTACACTGTTCGCTTTTTTATTTATTTATTTAAATTTCGAAATTAAAAAAAATTAATAATTTGCATTTTTTTTGTACTAACATTTTTTTTAAGTACTGACATTTTTGGTTAAGTATGTGTAAATATCTGGGTAATCACGTACAAATATCTGGTGAATTCGGTTCATTATCTGGTTAATGGGTTTTTTTGAGAAATAAAATTTGTGGTTAAGCATGTGCAAATATCTGGTTAATCAGGTACAAATATCTGGTGAATTCGGTTCATTATCTGGTTAATGGGTTTTTTTGAGAAAAAAAATTTGTGGTTAAGTATGTGCAAATATCTGGTTAATTAGGTACAAATATCTGGTGAATTCGGTTCATTATCTGGTTAATGGGTTTTGTTGATAAATAAAATATTTGATTAAGTATGTGCAAATATCTGGTTAATCGGGTACAAATATTTGGTGAGTTTGGTTCATTATCTGGTTAATTGGGTTTTTTGGTTAAGTATGTGTAAATATCTGATTAATCAGGTGTAAATATCTGGTGAATTCAATTCGTTATCTGGTTAATGAGTTTTTTTTAAAATAGATTTTTTATAAAAAAAAGGTCAATATTTGTAATAAAAAAAAACATTACTGTAACACTACAGTAATGCTACAGTACACTACAGGGCAAAATTGTCCTGTATGTTATCTCAGCGGGTTGTCTAAATAACACGACTGATTAAATAATCACCCTTCACATGAAACTTGTAACAATTATTAATTTTTCGCTTTTAAGACTCTTCCCGCAGTTTACATAACATATGCAGACAGCACCAGGCATTAGCTTGGATCACTGCATTCGGGCCACTTGTAGTCTGGAGATATTTTTTGGAGTATACTGTCATTTAAATAATTGATTTGGATAACTTTTCACAATGTCTAATTTTTTTTTTTTAAATTAGAATTTCACACTGTCTAATAGTTTATAAACAAAAATATGATATCGCCAGCAGTTATTTAAATCAATTGTTTAAATTATACATTCATTTTTGTATGAAAATAATTTTAAATTTTAATAATATATTTGTTTTTAAATTTTTAGAACCCAAAACAGGATTTTTTTTTTTTTTTTAAAAAGTTGTTTAGAATTTAGGTAACGATGTAAAAAATATGTATTAACAATTTAAATAAAAATTTGTATGATAATTATTGCATAAAAGGATTGAATACTGAAAATAAAAAAGAAAAAGAAGTAAAAAGCAGTGAAGAAGACAAAAAATGTTATGCTTTTCACAAATATTTTTTTTTTGGTAACTTGCTTTTCACAATTTTATTTATCCGTCGTGTCTACGGCAAAAGAAAAAGCTTTTTAGGTCACCACAATAATCATAACAATAATGATATTTAGACACAAATTTTGACATCACATATGAACATCGTATAGTTAATGGGGTGTTTTTGGGAATGATAAAATACATGATGAGAAAGAAGAAAATAATAAATAAATACTGGAGAGTATCTTTATATGATATTAGACACTATTTTTATGTTCAAATATCATTAATTTGTATGATAATTATTACATAAAAGGATTGAATACTGAAAATAAAAAAGAAAAAGAAGTAAAAAGCAGTGAAGAAGACAAAAAATGTTATGCTTTTCACAATTTTTTTTTTTTGTTAACGTGCTTTTCACAATTTTATTTATCTGTCGTGTCTGCGGCAAAAGAAAAAGCTTTTTAGGTCACCACAATAATCATAACAATAATGATATTTAGACACAAATTTTGATATCATGTATGGATATCGTATAGTTAATGGGATATTTTTGGAAATGATGAAATACATGATGAGAGAGAAGAACACAATAAATAAGTACCGGAGAGTATCTTCATACGGTGTTGGATACCATTTTTATGTTCAAACATCATTACTCTAATCATAACCATCGTCTATGGTATGTTTGCTATCAAAAACATACCGCTTAGGCTATTTGATCTAGGTACTGCAATTTGTGCTGTAAATTATCAAAATGGTATAAATTGAAAATATTTTATCCGACTAGGGTAATTCGTACACGGCATGACTTTAAAGTCATGTATACCATGTACGACTTCACTTTTTGGCTTTTATTATAAAATAATAGAAGTTGTACTTGATATGTACTTTTGTGTTAAAAATAGTTCCAAAAAACATAGAAGTTGTACATACCAAATACAATTTATATTATTTTATAATAAAAGTCAAAAAGTGAAATTGTACATGACATATATGACTTTGAAGTCGTATATACCCTGTACAACTTAATCAGGTAAAATATTTTCAACTTATACCATTTTGATAATTTATAAGACAAATTACACTACTTAGGTAAAAAAAAAAAAAAAAAAAAAAAAGCCTATCACACTGAAGAAAAGTAAGGCAAAGATATGATAAAAAAGAAACCAAGGAAACTATAGAGAGAAAAAAAAAAAAAAGTAAAGAGTTGTTCTTTATTGTTTTGTATCACTCAATAAAAAAGAATAAAAATATATGTAAGTATTTAAGAATCCATAAAGATATTCATTTACTTTTTTTCTGGCAAATTCTTTATTCTTCTTTTCGGTGGAGAAGAAGAAGAAAATGAAAAAAATTTGTCAAAAAAGAAGAAGAAAAGAATGAAAAAATAAATAAAATTATTCCTTAAAATTAAATTTCTTTTTGTATTATTTATAGAACGTCTAGAATGTATTTTTAGATTCTTTTGAGTTTTTTTCCTTCTTAATTTGTGGCTTCTTTAATTGTAACACGTTAAATTTTAGTAAATTTTAACTCAAAAGGGAGTGTATATCCAAAAAGATTTAATTGATAAAAAAAATTATACTATCAACCAATTATAAAATATCATATATTTAAAAATATTTGACTTTTATCCTAATTACATTAAAAGTCACATAAACTATGATTTGTGATTGGTTGCTAATGTAAAAAAAAATTATATTAACAATGCATAATGCATATCAATTAAAAGTTATTCAAAATATCTTTAAAATATGTTAATTAACTATAATAGAATTTAATTAGTATCCATTGTTAGTGTAAAGATATTTTACCCTGCCAACTATGAATTACCATATTATTAAAAATGGTTGACTTTTATAATTAATAACTAGTAAAAGTCGCACATAAGATGAAATATATTTATGGATATTTTTCTTTTAGAAAAGGGAAAGGGTTAAATGAAAATAAGTTAATATTTAGTTGATTTGGTAGTAAAAACTATTAATTAGTAGATGTGAAAATACATCTTAAAAAAAAAAAAGAGTTAAATGGAAATAAGATACTAGAATATCATAAATATATTAAAAAAATAATAAATTTAAAAGTGCTTAATGTAAATGGCGTCACATGACTCTCTCAGTAGAAAAGATATCTTGGAGAATGACTCACAATTAAAAATGGGTTGAATACATGAATTAGTCTTAGGGGTCTCAAGATTCTTACCACTAACTGTTAAATCACATGTAGTCCTAGAATCAGACATTGGAATGGCTGTAGAGTCAGAATTAGTTGGAACAGAATTGATTTTAAAACTGAGTTTAAAAAAATTGATATGTGTTTGATAGTAATATTTTTAAAGTGGGTTCAGAAGCATTGATGTGTAACTATAAAGAATTTTGTAGGTCTCGTGTACACTCTTATTTGATTTTATTCAAAGCAAAAGTTAAGAATTTTTGCTTCCATTAGAATCAATTCTACCTTCCCTAGAATCAATTTTATCCACCATAATTTTGACACGCGAACACAAGATAAATAATTTTCAATTCTATTGACCTTGATTTTGCTTCCAAATTTGATTCTGGACTATCTAGAATCTTAACCAAACGAGCACACGATAAAATCACTTTTGAAGTGTATATATAAAGAATTTTGTGAGTCTCACACTTATAACCAATTATATCCTACAGAAAAACTAGAAATTCTTGTTTCTCTCAAAATCAATTTTATTCGGTGTGTGTTTGGATGAGCGTTTGACAAACGTGATTTTGGATAGAATTGATTTTGTAGAATTGATTTCAACATAATTGAGTTTAAAATAAAGTAATTTATGTTTGGATGTTTTCCTTTTTGAAAGCAAGTTTGATATAAAACTTAGTGTAATTTTTCAATAAAAAAGCACAAGCTACTCCAAGTTGCTTATGCCAGAATTGAGTTTGGATGCAAAATTGCTTCCCCAAACATGTAACCAAACACCTCTTTTTTTTAATACTAAAATCACGTTTGACAGGTACATAAACACTTCTAACATCTCCGGAAGTGGAACCAAACACACTTACTCCACCTAGAATCAAGTTACGATGGCTAAAAATCTAAAACAAACAACCAATTAATAGGTTGAGATCTACCCACTTTATCAAATAAAACCTGAATACACGGTCATCTAGTTTAGAGATATGCTTACCTTAAACAGCCTTATCCCACTTAATATTGAGTTTAATTCTTAAACAAATAGTGTACCAATAGGATCTAGTCATTCTAGTGAATAATAGGAATAGGGTTGAGGGAAATCTTAGTAAGATTATGTTTTTAATCCTTTTCTTTTTGAATAATAATCTATGTTTACATGCTTTTATCATTATTATTATTATTATTATTATTATTATGGAGAAATGTTGTAGAAAATCGGAAACATTTATCATTGATTGATATATCTATGTTTGTATCATTTTCTTTATCTTTCCTTCAGGTACTGTCAGATAGGAACTGAGAAGAGAGAGACCCACCTACCCAACTATTGTGTTGCTTAAAGCCTTACACAATGCACATCACTCTTGCCTCTGCTTTTTGCTGACACCCTCAGCGAAAAACTGCACCTTTTTCTTTCTAACCTTGGTGGGTGGTATTAATGATCTCTGCCACCTGGAACCGTTACATGAAGATTCCCATCTTGGCGGGCATTCTTCAACAATAATGTTGGTTGCACAACACGACAAGTCCCACGTTGTTCACATCATTGACAACGGTTGTCGCCGGAGCTCTGTCGGCGAGGAAGAGTGTGGTGAGGGATCCTGTGTGGGCGAGTGTTCGGTGGAGGTGCAAATGGTGGATCTGGAAAGTGATGTCAAGGTGCATTCGGCTAAGGTGGAAAGGTGTTGCAGGATTTGCCACCTCAGCATGGATATGACCAACAACAACCTTGAATCTGGGACTCACATGGAGCTGGGATGTTCCTGCAAAGATGATTTGGCTGCTGCCCACAAACACTGTGCCGAGGCTTGGTTCAAGATCAAGGGTAACAAGTAAGTGCATTGTCAATGTTTCTTTCTGGGGTCTGGCCAAACTGTTGACATTCTTGATCTTGGTATAGTCAATTCGTCGTAACACTTGCTTTTGCAACAATGCTCCTCTAAAGTGAGCATCATGATTGTAGAGTGAGCTAAGATTTTGTTCACTTTTAAATCATTTAATGAATTCAGTTTATGATATATTTTAGAATATATATTAGCTTAAATCAAGAAGAATATCATACATTAAAATCAGTCTCGCTTTAGCTTGTTCCTATTGGTTGATTGCCGTTGTGTAGTGAGTATCTATTATTTAAGGCACTAAAGTGACATATATTGACCACGCTTTAATTTGATGCATTTGTAGTCTTTTTTGTTTTTTTAGTACAAAATCTGTAGCGTTTAGACTTGTCTATTTCCTTCTTATTATTACTAGGATTGGATGTGATACGAAGAGGCCTTCGGTAATGCTGGCTAATAAGAGTGTGCTTTCCGTAAAGTGGCTTAATATTGAAATGTGAACTAGAAGTCTAGAACATAATTCTCTGTGTGCAAACAGAAGAAGAAAGTTAAGACTAAAGTACTAAACTGAGGTACGTTATTGCAAAAACAGTTTAATTAGTTTGATTTTGACTAAAAAACTATGAAGAGGAACTAATAACTCTGGTTTGTTGGTCCAAGCATACATATTCTTTTCCCTATATTGTTTTGATTTCTTTTCTCTACCTCTCTTTTTCTGTTTCTTGTCAACAAACTGGATTTTGACTAAAGTCAACCTACGTGGTGGTTGCTGCCATTTTCACAATTTATATGTTGGCTAGGTCGATTTTGGTTCCTCAATTCTTTCTTTCTTTCTTTCTTTTTTAAGTTTTGGTTTTTGCATGGAACTTTTTCAATACCTGCATTTCATTAATTACTGGTTTCACCTGCTTTTCCTCTTTTGTTATACAATTGTAGACTGGTACTGGCTGTTTCCAAATTCAAAAACTAATTTATAATTGAAGTTTTGGTTAGTCCTAACAATGGGAGAAAAGAGTCTGGAGGCAAGTAAACATGGAGAAATTTTCGGCTAGATGAACCGAGGCTTGGGGTGACAATTCAGTTCATAAATCCTTAGTTTGCAGTACACTATGTTAAACATAACAGTTAGTTATTGTTACAGGATAAGTTAGCGTTCTGTTAGTTAGTTAGTTAGTTAGTTAATTGAGTTAGTTGAACTAACTTATACATTTATGTAGTGTAGCATCATGTTTAATGATATTTTATGCTTTTCCATCATAAGCTCCCAAATTGATTCCCTGCTGGAAGGTTGGAGAATTTTTACCTTAATAGGTAGTTGCAGAAACAGTTCATTTTTATGTTTCTTTATCACAGCTGCTTTTATGGTTCATGCAGAGAATTGCACTAATAATTGTCAAATTGTACTTATTTCATGGTGATTTGATCTAGCCTTTGTCTACCGGTTACTACTAAATTGATTGAACTGCTAGCAAATAAGAAAATTGGATGTGGCATTTATCCTTTTCTTGTTTATGCTTTATTTGCCATTTTGGTATGTAGTTACACACTCTGTTCTGTTATCTATGGTACCAAGATTGAAGGACAAGCCCCCTATTAGTTGATCATTAGCTTATTTAATAGGCTTTCCAATTATCATATACAAGTTGGACCTAGAGGAAAGAAGTGACAGTAGCTAGGCAAGGCAATGATCATATGCTGCTATTTCTGATATTATATATTCTAAACTTAGTGATTGCTTGGATTAATTTATTTTATATTTAAAACAGCTTATAATCAAAAGTTTCCTGAGAGGACTTTTGAAAAATAAGCCGTATTACCTTCCTTTAGAAAAAACACTAGTTGTTTGATACATCTTTTTTTAACCCTTCCAGGTCGTTTAATTGTACTGATCATATTTTTCACTATTTTTTTTTTATGGTCCTAACTACTTTTTATACTCATACAATTAACAGAACTTGTGAAATCTGTGGATCAATTGCGCATAATGTAGCTGGTGCAGTTGAAGTTGGAATGACAGAACAGTGGAATGAGGCAAATGATGCCTCAGTGGTACCACCAACTGGACCCTCCCCACCTGCAGAAACTCGGAATTTCTGGCAGGGCCATCGCTTCTTGAATTTCCTGCTAGCTTGTATGGTCTTTGCCTTTGTCATATCTTGGCTTTTTCACTTCAATGTGCCCTCATGAAATCCTGTACCTTCAGGGTAATGCAGGTATGATGATTGGGG
Source organism: Echinosophora koreensis (assembly GCA_035048595.1). NCBI lineage: Eukaryota > Viridiplantae > Streptophyta > Magnoliopsida > Fabales > Fabaceae > Echinosophora > Echinosophora koreensis. The sequence continues at coordinate 9,411,380 of JAPCYP010000004.1, forward strand.
GTTATTATTAGACAAGCCTTTGGCCACCACACTCGATACCTGTGTCTCCATGCTTGATTGGAGCTATGTTTTTGTTTGCATTTATGATGTTCATGTAAGTACTAGTATGGCTTACTGTGGTATAACTATTCCTGTTATACTGTTGATCCTAGTTTTTCACAACCTAGAATAGTATCGTTGATGTTTATAATTTCAGCAATGTTATTTGAACACAAAATTTTGACACCGTATGTGATATCGTATATATTTCTTTCTATCTCTCACTTAGTTTTATCTTCTTGTATACACGCATTCCAAAAATACACAATAAAAATAAAAGGACACCATATTTGTGTCCATTTTTTGTGTTCAAAAATCATTTTCCTTATAATTTTTGTTTCCTTACCTTAATATGTCTCATTGAGGTCTTCCCATCTTGGTTATCTCTATCATGCATAAATTGTATTTGTATGGATAGACAAGTAGCTAGCTAGGACATGTTGATGGGGTGGAAAAAAAAAAAAAAAGTAGTATTTTAGACTTTGTTTAGTAAATGAAACAAATATATGGGTTTGCAATGTATTGAATAACTTTCACGAGTCACTCTCAAACCAATAGAAATTGAAGCGCAAAACTAAATAAATGGTTCCTTACTTCTCTTTTAACATCAGAGCTAGTGTTTGTTGGGAGTAAAAAAGGGGAAAATGAAGGAAAAATGAGGCAAAGAACAAACAAAAAGAAAAAGGGCAAAATTGGCAATGCGTTTACACTCCACATTAATCATGTGTAAATGTATTATTTAGTTATCACCCTTCCTGACATTTATTTTATTTTATTTTTGTATTCACTGATATAATCCCAAATATGGATAGTCTTAATAAACAAAATTGGGTGCGTTGAACTTTGATAACTGATAAGGGAGATGTTTTGATTAGAGCTGTCAAAATGGACCCGGCCCGATGGGCTGGCCCATTTGGCCCGACAAAAATGATGGGTTGGGTTGATAAAATAATAGCCCAGACAAAATTTGGCCCAGCCCAGCCCAGCCCAGCCCGAAAATGCATTGGCCCACTTGGGCTGGCCCATCACGGGCCTGGCCGGCCCACGGGCCGAAGATTAACAAAAAGTCAAAAAAAAAAGATAGGACTGTAGGAGATACTGATGGTCTACCTAATATGCATGGGCACTCCAAAATGGTTGCTAAAGATGTGCTGTGTACGTATCCATTACTGGTACTAGTTATTGGGTATACATAGGAACCAATGTTCGTAGGTACCCAATATCACTCAAGTAAAAGTCATTAGTCCGTGCAAGACACCAAATTTTGTTGCTAAGTTTTTTTATTTGCTATTAAATGAAACAAATTACTACTTTACACCTGTAAATCTCGTGCTTTCTTTATATGAAATAATTTATGGAGTTTTGTTGAACCTTGTGGTTAGAAGATTATGAAAATTATATTTATCTTATGATGTAGTTACTTTATTGTTTATGTTTGTATATTTCTATAAAATATATCCTACCATACCTTTAGAAATTTTGACATACCCAGTAGCAGTACTCATACGTATATCCATGGAACTTAGTAACCCACAATACTCCGACACACGTTTAATTATACAGAGCAAGGCATTTCTCTTGCTCCTAGAGCACATAATATTAAATAAGAATTGTTTGATACATCTCCTATACTTTTCGTGTTATGACTTATGGTTAAACTTAAATGTATGTTTTTTTATGACGATGGAGATTTAATATAACCATAGTATATATAGAAATTTATTATAACCAAGTCGATTTCTGGTGAATGACATGTTAAATGTTAATTCATAACTATATGAATGAAATTTTCTAGTTAAAAAATGATTTTTAAAAACAATAAAAATAATTTTTTTTAAAAAAGTTATCGGCCCATGGGCTGGCCCGTTTGGCCCGCAGCCCGCATAGGGCTGGGCTGGGCTAGGTTAGCATCCCGACTTGATTTTGGCTCAGCCCAACCCAGCCCGAAAAGTGCTTAGCTGGCCAGCCCGTTTAGACAGCTCTAGTTTTGATTGTATTCCCAAGTTGGCTGTTTGAATTGGTTTTAAAGTAAAAAACTAAAAGTGCTATTCAGTCAATTCAGTTGGTTAAATTACAGTATGTGAATTGTGAGGATACATATTCAAATTCCTCCCATGCATTTTGTCCATTTCCCTTCTTTTCCCTTCCCTTCCTCCATCTAAGGTCTACTATAAGCATCTCTTTAGACAAGGAAAAAAAAAAAAGAAGATAAAAACTAATTGATTCAAATAGTGTCATTTACATAGACATGAAGTTGATTGGACTAGTTATATTTTGCAAACCAAGTTCAATTCAAATCAATTTTAAACTTAGAAATTTGTGTATACCAATTAAAAAGAAAAATTCGAAAAGAAAAGAAAAGAAAATAATAGGAATAGTCCATTTCATATTTCTTAAATAATATTCGTTTGATCACATAGGGCGAGTTTGATGCACATAAGGACAAAACAAGCAAAACAATACAATACAATACAAGTAGTTGAGTTACCACACAACTTTTTGTCCTATCGACCGTTTTGGTGATCGATGTATAGCACTTGCAGAATAATGCAAAATCTACTATAATGTTCTTTGAAATCATAACAACAATGATTAGGGTATGCCCAAAATGATGTGGTGGCATTTGTAGCGATTATACTAGTGGTGGCGATGGCAGTGGTAGTGGCGTGGTAGTGGCAGTGGTGGTGTTAGGAGGGAGAGAAAGAAATAAGGAACAATGCATGGGTTTTTTGTTTTATATGCGTTGGACAAAATTTTGTCCCTCAGTTTGGTTAACATAAAAGAGTGAGATTGATTTGTCCCTTGGCTAGTTAAAAAATCATCCGGGGTATAATTTTTGTGTTGTGTCCTTTAGTTTTTAGTAAATCAAAATGCAGCAATAAAGTGAGATAAATATGTAAGAAATCAAAGTTACTACAAATATATATATATATATATATATATATATATATATATATATATATATATATATATATATATATAAGTTTAGTAATAAACAAATATATTTTATGATATCAATCTATTTGAATGAATTGGAAAAGGTCAGATAATGATTCGAAATTCATAGACTTTTGTGAATATATGCCTTGATAGGTACTTTAGTTTTGATGAATGACAAAAGAGAAAGGTCCAGAAGGACTAAAGTACAAAAAGCGGAAAGTTATAAAGCAAGCAAGCACAAGGGGCAAAATGGGCATTTTCAATATTTGTATTGATTGTTTTAGAAAAGTGTGTAAATGGTAAATAGAGTTCTCAATTTAATATTGGTCTCACACACACACACATTTAACATATGCTTAAAAAGAATTTATCATGTGCTTTAAAGGGATTAAAGTTGACAATTAATTGGTACTTAATGAGCAATCAATTTCTTAATTGTCAAGCTTTTCAAATTCAAATTTATACGTGCCATAATCGATTATGGTAATCCAATAATCGATTATGAGTCGAGGTTAAATGGCTTTAATTGGTGTTAATGAGTATTTGTGACATTAAAGCCGTTGAGTTTAAAATTTGAATCAGTATAATCGATTATGGTTTTTGTATAATCAATTATGTCCTTACTGGCTTTCAACGAGCTTCAAACAGAAACCCCATAATCGGTTATGTAATCGATTATGGCTTTTTATATGAAAGTCAGTGGACTCGTAATCGATTAGGGTAATCGATTATGACTATTTTGTCAATGCGCGCCTCCTGAGTTTTAATTAAATAATTGATTATGATCTTGTGATAATCGATTATGACTCACCAAAAATGAATCTTAAGAGGCTTGACCTAATTTCATTGTGAACCATCACCTGTTTTCTATAAATAGGAGAATAGGCAGCCCTGCCTCAAACACAATACACTGCTCTATTTTACTCTGTGCTAAAACTTTGATTATCATACTCTCTATACTATTTCATCTCTTGCACTTTCACTTTGATCATATTATATTGAGTATTCTATACACTATATAGGTGCTATTATAATTGTTCTTCAATTTGTTTATCAGCACTATTAATAGTGCATATATTATTGGTAAGAGTCGGATTGACTCAAACCTTCTTTTGACTACCATTCTTACAAGAGATGGTATATCTCTTGTAAGTGTTTAGTGAGTGTGATCTCACTGTTTATTGTTTGAGGCTCTATCACTGGGGGAGGTGATATCCCTGGTTTGTGAGGAGTACTCTTCTTTGTAAAGGTTCTAGCTACGCCTGTTTAAAAGCTAGTGTTTGAGGCTCTTACACAAGGGATAGTATGTTCTGTGATTTGTGTTAAGAGTTCTCTGTTTTGTAAAGGTTCTAGTTGATCCTGTTTAAAAACTAGAGTTGATTGAAAACCCTTGGTGGTATTGCCTTGGGGATTGGACGTAGGCCACGTGGGTAGTTTGTGGCCGAATCAGGATATATCACTGTGTTCTTTTCTCATCCCTTATCTCTTTACTTTTGCAATTGATTTTCGCTTAAACGTTTTTTATTTGTATGCGACGTTTACAAATTGCTTTACAAAGTATTTTACAAGGATTATAATTTTAATTTGTTAAAGAATTTGAAAAACACTGTTCACACACAATTCACCCCCTCTTGTGTTTGGAGTCACTTGTCAACAACTTTATGTTCCCGTCCAAATTAGACCAAGGGCCTAATGTAGGACAGGCCTAATTGTGTTGGGTGAACAACCCAATTCCTTTAAGACAACTAGGTTAGGCCCACTAAAAGGGTTATAAAAGGAGGACCTTCATCTTCATTAGGGACACACTCTTCTCCCACATACACTATTAGCCTAGGGTTTTGCTTATACCTAGGTCATTTTGTAACAAGTCTTCCATGACTCCCATGTAATCAACCATTGATCAATACTATAACCATACGTTCTAATCAGATTTTATTCTTTAGCATAAACACTTTGAAAAAATTGAATTTATTTTGTTTTGATTGAATTTTGATTTATTTGTTTGGTTATTTATTTGATTTTCAACTTGGATTAGATTTGAGTTCTTCTAATTTTGAATTTATTAATTTATTTGATAAAAAAAATTTAATTTTTAAATCGTACATCTTTAAAGTGAAGAATAAATATACTTTTTAAATTTGACTAACATACCGTGGTTCAAGTGGTAAACAAACTTATTGAGAGATTTTGATCAATTCGGATGTTCTCCATTAGTGAAGTTCAATTTTGTTGTTTAAATTTAACACCTATAGCATGTGGTACCCATGGGTTGTGTGTTTTTTTTACTGTTGCAAAGAACTGCACTGTTGGAGAGGATCTGAATACAATTTTGATAACGCTGTCAAAGAGAGTCGAGTACGAGTTAACGCTAAAATGAGCCCATATCGGATAGGCCAACTTTTGTAGCAAGTCAAGTTTTGGGCAACCCGGCTTAACCCACACAGATTTATGGGTTCAATGGCTAGGCTTATTGAAAAAAAAAAAAAAAACAAAGAAATTTGGAAATTGTTTAAAAAATTGAAATTATAAATTTGAAAAGCGAAAACAGAGAAGAAGAAGGAAGAGACAAGAAAATGAAAACAAATCTAAAAACTGAAATATGAAAATGGAGAAGAAAAATAGGCATATACAGAGGACTGAAATGTTGGACTGGACATATCAAAGTTCGAACACACGATGGATGGATTGGTTGAAGTGTGACCGAGCGGCAACTGGATCGATTCGAATGCGCATTGGTGGAACGACACAATTTAATGCAAATATCGAATATCAACATGTGGTTGATCCAAGTGGTAATGAGCTCGATCGGAGCCCCTTAAGCAAATGGTCACATATTTGATCCATGACTCTTGTGTATGGAGAAAATCTTGTTAGGAGATGTCAGTCCTTCAATGTCGTCTAGTATCTCGAGGGATCAGTCTTCGTAGTTCCGCATGGAGGATACCTCGAGAAATCAAACGTTGCTACTTGATTGACTATGGCTCATTCATTTATCTTTTAATCTTGGTCATCCTAGTAAAATTTGGTGGTCAAGATTCATTGTTCTCATTCCTCACAATAACAAATATTCAAGTACATGTTCATAATTATGGCAAACATTAAGGCTCTGTTTGGTAAAAACCAGCGGATAGCGGATAAGCTAGCGGATAACGGATAAACTAGCGGATTGGATTTGAAGTGTTTGGTAAAATTAGCGGTTGAACTAGCTGATTAATATAAAATTACATAAAAGGACATGTTTACATTTTTTTAAATATAAATTATATATATTTATATATATATATATTACTTATTTTAAAATAATTATCAATTTTAACACTTTAATTTATTTTAAATTATTTATCATTTCAAAAATTAAAATAGAAATTTTTATTTTAATATTTATTTAGTTTTAGTTATTTTTTATAAATAATATGGAATACTAAAAATAATATTGATATTATTTTTATACGATTTTTTTATAAATAAAAATATAATTTCTATTTTTTATATTAAATATAAATTTAAATAGTGATATTAATTCTAACAAATCAATTTTAATTTTTTTATATGAAATTTTATAGTTTGTCTAAATTACATACGACCAAACTATGTGAGTCGTGACATAGAAAACACGAACATGCAAAATAAAAAACAATAACCCAATAAATTAAAAAATAGTAGAATGATTAAAAAATATTAAGAAAAAGTGAAGGATAAGTAAGGAATTTAATTAAGATAGTAATGATAAAAATGGAAGAAAAAGTGATACGCTATACACTATAAGCTCAAACGCTACTTCAAGTAGCGTCTGAAAAAAAAAAAGGTTATACGCTAGTGAAAAAACGCTATACGCTAATTTTAAAAATGGTTGCAACGGGGCTAATTTTTTATCCGCTATCCGCTAAACGTTAGCGTTTTTGGCAAACCAAACAGTGCCTAAGTAGTTTTTTTTGTTGAACGTTAAATAGGACTTTGTCTTGCTGTTTATGCCTCTTAATAATTCTTGGTAATGACAATTATAGTTGTCAAAAAATCTTCTCATTTTATTTGTCATTTATATTTTTTCCTGCCATTTTCTTCTTCTTTTTTCTTTCTCATCCAAACTGCCGTATCATAGCTGATTGGGAATGGTATGAATCTAGTGAAGTATTGTGCGAGAACAGAGAGTACTTAAACGGATATTTTTTTTTTTAAGCTAAAATGTATTGAATTAGCACAAGGACTTAACCGGATAAAGTAATGTTATATAAAGTAACGTTATTGATATATTAAAGTTTGGCAACTATTTATTTACAACTCAAAATATAAGTATTTTATATTATGAAAATCAAAATTATTCAGAAGTTAATACGTAAAATCTTTTGCATTTTTTTTTTTTGACAAAAAATTTGCATTTTGTTTTTAAAATGAACAATTTACCCGATTTCTTGTGAGGAAGAAAAGACAAGAAATGTACAAGACATTATCTGGACAAATCCCATGTGATAGGTCGGTCACCATGCTGCGCACGTAAAGTCGTAAGCTGTCCTATTTAATATACCATCATCAAAGGTTTAATTTCAGGAGAAAACAGAGCACCAAAAGAAAGAAAGAAAATTTCAGGAGAAAACAACAAAGGTTCGCACATGGATAAAAGTCTTGTTATGCGTACACTTAGGTGCGTTTGTTGGATTTTAAAAAATGTGAGTTGAGCTGGAAACTCCTATTTAACAGGGCGAAACTCTCTGTCAAATTTTTTTTTTTCTTCTATATACATGACTCGAATTCAAGATTTTCCTCTAAGGGGAATTAAGCTCATTATCATTTAGACCAACGACCATTAGTCACTTATTAGTAATTTACTATATATCTTGTTTTATTTTAATTTCAAATTTTCATCATTAACAGCTTATTTCTTTGAAGTGATCAAAATCTTGCAACTTCTTTTGGGTAAATTTCTTTGTATATTGATCGATCGTTAACAATTGCATCCAAATAAATTTTTAGGAGAAGCTCAAGGTAAATACAGTCAGTAAAACGGAATTAAATATAGAAGAGTACAGTAAGACAAAAATCTAATTTAGTTTATAGTGAAAATATAAAAGAGTACATTATATCCATGTGTGTGTATGTATATAATTTACTTCGTTTGTTGAGCTGCTTTGTAATCTATGGAGATTTCATAAGGGACAAGATAACCTGTAATACATAATGTAATTAAAGAAACCATTTTGTTTAACAAATAAATTTCTTATAGTTGTATGCACTCAATATGCACTCAAAATAAAAAAGAATCATATAGTTACGAGAAGAAGATTGTGACCTCGTCGCCACCCCCAACAGATAAAGAATGGCACAATTTGATGGTGATGAGAACGTGCATGGCATGATTAGAAACGACAACAACTTAATTTGTCAGTTAATACATCCTCGTCAGCTCAACCAGATACGTGTCGTTTGCCTATGGGTCACTTTATTCAATATGTGGATCAATGAGATCAGGGCACAGCTCACATGGCTATGCCCCCTGCCCATTGGAGACATGGATAGAGATAGATTCATTTTGTTCTTAACCATTAACTCATCCGCGGCCAAACCGGGGACTATAGCATTCTCAATTGCAAATGTACAATTAGAATGTTGGTCGCGTCTTGCGTATCTTATGTGGCTATGGGACATGCATCTTCGCTTGGTTATAAGCATGATCTTATCTAGTTTGTAATTATTTTGGGGTAAAATATTTATAGAAGATATATATGCCATTGAATAAGGTAGCAAAATTTAACGTGTGGGGTAATCCACACGCTTTGGAACTCTTCTTTATATCATTCTCTTTATTTGCAACATATCTAAGTTCGTTTCACCATTTTCTTTCTCACTTTGGAGGTAGATTGTTTACATGTTAATCAAACCGACTTTTATTACAAATTTTGTTTGTACATGCATGTATATGTTTGTGGACAGAGAAAGTATCTTAATTAGTTATATGTAGCGGACACACCAAGTTGGTGTATATTTTTCTCTCCTACACAGTCACAGTAGTGTCAATTAATTTGTATATAGTTATCTCAATATTATATTATTACGTGAAGAAGATCCGATACCACATTGTTACATATTAAAATTTCAAGCATGTTTGAAGACCTAAAGTAATACATAAGTGCAATATGCATGCACGACTAGAAAAAGAAAAGTAGCATTAATTTTTATGATATTAATATCGGTCAAAGTCGAGGAGTTATAAAATGGCTTGGTGGTTAAGGGTAAGGGACATAGGTGTTGGGAGGTATAAGAAAGGGACGAAAAATCGTCTGTCTCACAATCCCTGTCCCTGACCCTGTACCGCCAATAAGATATTGCCAAATCATTTAAAATTGCCAGATCACACTTAACCCTTTTCCCTATCAACTAACAGATGATAAACGCCGAATGCTTAACACTGCAGTGGCCGCTTTCTACCAGCGTCTTGAAAACCATCGGATTCGCCTAAAGCCGTTGGCCGCCGGCGAGAGACAACGGTCTCCGGTGCTGGAGGTCGAGATCCCTCTTCTTCAATGGAAGATGTCCAACGATAAGGCGAATATGGTTATATGGGGGTGAAGTTTGCAGGAGCGGTTCTTTTCGGGGTGAACTCGGCGATTGGGTAATTTGTTGATGTTGGCTATTATGTCATTCAATGGAGGAGTATTTTTGGCCATTGTGGTGGGTCTTACTCTTGGTTACTTCTTCGTCAGGAATGGGGTTGAAGATGATGCTGTACTTGTTATTGATTATTCTTTGTGCATGTGGTTAGAGCTTGTGTGAAGAATTATCTGTGATTTGAAAAGGATATAATCATATAATGATTTTAATTGATTTTTATGTATACTGATTACTGAGAGCAGGGATTTTGTTTCTGATTGGAAGTGGCGGTTTCCTTGCATTGTTAAGCATTTGGCGTCAACTTCTGATAGTAGATAGAGAAAAGGGTTAAGTGTGATGTGACAATTTTAATTGATTTGGCAACATCTTATTGGTGATACAGGGTCTTGGAACAGGGATTGTGAGACAGACGATTTTCGTCCCACTATTTGGACTTAAATATAAGCAAAAATCAATTAAGTCAATACTATTAAATGTTAGTATTACAAAAATCAAGAAAATTAACCAATCAAACCAATTCTCCATTTACTTTTTCAGGAGCATTGCATATTCCCTAGACAATTAACTCTCTTTTTTACATAAATCAAGATAATTAACCTAACTTAACTAACTTTCTTAATATGTATGAATTTAATTTTTTTTGCTTATAATTAGGTCCGGAGTGGACTAAATGGTTCGGAGATGAGATTCATCTAATGATATGAAGATTCGCAACACTCAGGCTCCAAGTACATGGGTTTGGGGGCAGCTGCCCCCACCAAATAATTTTTTTTTAAATTAAATTTTACATAATTTTTTTTTTGCCCCCACTAAAAAATAATATTGCCCCCATTGCTCTGTAATTTTACTCTAAATAACACTAAAAATATTACTTTCATTGCTCTACAACCCTACTTCACATAATATCTTTTATATTTTCAATAAAACTTGGTCACATATATATAGGGAAATATGTTGGATAGTGTTGAAAATGCAAAAAAAATAACAAGCTCAAAGTATGAAAACACACATAGAACAAATAAAATTTATAGAAGTCGAGGCATCTTTAATTTTATAGCTATATAATGATATAATTTTTGTAATCTTCAAATTCTGACTTAATAATAGTGATGTAATTAATTTATCGCTATATTTATATATATATTTTTTATAAAATATTTATGATACATTATTTTGCCTCCACTAGTCAAATTTCCTGGGTCCGTCCCTTGTTATTACGACGTATCAAGCTTTCAAGATGGAGTGGATAGCCATATTATTCTACAGGAATGATATTGTTGGACTTATCTCCATTGCTCAATAAAATGATAATAAATTCGACTTGCTCTGTTTGGAGACACAAATCATGCCCAAAACATGAAAACTCACGTTAAGTAGAAACATTGATATGAAAGACTACCATATTAACAAACTAAGTATGGACTTGAGGACTTTGATCTCATCTCCTATTTTCTACCAAAAATGAAGATTAGCATAAAAACAGTGACAGTACATCTAAAATGTGACATGAAACAGTAACTTTTGCACTAACAAAATCGACAGCCTAACATATTCCCTTTTGGGGTAAAAAACTAAAGAGATAAAATATTAACAAGAACTTAATCAATCTATATAAGAGTCACCATCAATCACAAAATTTTAAATTATAAGGAAACCATAAGTTTAAGTTCCCTATTATAAGTTAGTGTGTAGTGTGAATGATAGAGGCGTGCAAACACGACATAGACATAGCGGACCACGTTACAAAGGGGGACCCCTATAGTTTTGGTTGGTAATCTTTTCCAAAGTTTCATACTCAATAGACATACTACAACAACTTGTTTTCGTTTGTTGTTCTCTTTCTATTCAAAAACTCTAACCTCTTCTTGGTCCTTGCTTCTCTCATTACCTTCTCATACCTTAAGCTAGTTGCATCATTCATTATCCTTTATCTCCAAAGTATCATAAAAGTTAATTACTCTAAATTCTCTGCTATGAAGAAGTTGTGTCCCAATCTTGATCGAGAGGATGGGCTCGAAACGGTGCTTGAGGTGCCTATACCAGAGGAGATTTTCAGCCACAAGAGTGGAACCACTAAAGTTTGGCACAACATGAAGTCTTGGATGAAGCCAAACGCTGAAAATAGATCATCATCAGCATCTATGGCAGCAGTGATTGGAGGCAAGAACACAGAGATACAGCTCTTGTTAGGTGTTGTGGGAGCGCCATTAATCCCTTCACCTATCATCTCTGACAACCAACCCATCACTCGCAGCATTAAAGACCAACACATTGTCAGTAACCATTTTCTGAAAAAAGGGTCTTTTTCTTTTCACTGTTTTTCAGTATAAAAAGTACCAATTGATCATAACAATGAAAGGAAAAAAAAAAAAAAACTTTTTTTTTTTAATGTATGTTATAATTGTTTTTGTGTGTTGCATATGGTTTTGTAGGAGGCTTCTATGGCGAAATATATAGTGAAACAATATGTGGCTGCAGTGGGAGGAGAAGGTGCTTTGAATTCTGTGGACAGCATGTATGCAATGGGGCAGGTGAAAATGGCAACGTCAGAGTTTTCAGCAGGGGAAGGGGGTGTGACTAGTAATAAGAAGATGGTGAAGGTGAACAACTTGAACATGAAAGGGGAGATGGGGGGTTTTGTAGTGTGGCAGAAGAGGCCAGAGCTATGGTGCTTAGAGCTTGTGGTTTCTGGTTACAAGATCAGTGCTGGGAGTGATGGGAAAGTGGCATGGAGGCAAACCCCTTGGCACCATTCTCATGCTTCTAGAGGCCCACCAAGACCTCTTAGGCGTTTCCTACAGGTAAGTAAAATTAGATTCTTCAAGTACCCAACCTTTTTTTTTTATATACGATTTTTCTAACATGGACAACTTTATACATGTTAAGAAACCAAAAGTAAAAATGTTGTATTGGAAGTAGTGTATTTAATTCATTAAAAATTAAAAAGTCACTCTTTCCAGTATAATATTTCTATTTTATCCTTCCTTAACATGTGCAAAGTTGTACATATTAGAAAAATCCTTTTATATATACCTTTAATGTGGTAGATCATTTGTGTGGGACATAAAGTACCATGCTTAATTATGATTGTGTCATATGTGCTTTTATGTTTGTATGGGACATAATGGAGCATGCTTAATTATGATCAGTAGTATATGGGTGGGGTGAAAAATGATTCATTCTAGATGAGGACAATTTTCACTGATTTTGATGGTATTTGGCTAATTTCCTCTCTCGGGTTACCATGCTTAAGTGTGCGTGGAGTGGGGTTCCTCTGACCAATGTGAATGAATGGGCAAAGAGGCCCTCTATTGTTTGTTTTTCTTCTTCACAAATGCTTATCAGTATCTTAGGGTATTGATTAAGAAATCAGAAATAAAAACTTTATCTTGAAAACTATTGTATTCAACACTGTGAAAATTTAAATGTTATAATTTCCAATACAATTTTTTTATATTTGAATTCTGTAACCAGTGTCCTAAGCAAGACACTTTCTTTTTTCTTCTTTCTTCATTTATTGGTTTTCTTAGTTGGCTTTATTTCTCAGGTGTGAAATGAATGTTCCATACATGCTGCTTTCCCACTTTAATCACCTTTTTCTTTAACTCTTCAAACAGTCTAAGCTCCCCATAGCATAGAGAAGACAAGCAGAGTTTGATACTGTTAGCTTTTCTTACCAAACATGCCAAGAATAAATAAAAGGAGCCCACGTAACAAAGTGCTCCCCATTTTCGAAAGGAAATAGTTAAAAGCTGATTTTCTTTCCTCATGTTTTTCCATTGAAATTTGCCCCTTGGCCCCATCCCACAGCCAGAAAGTATAAATTTTAATGAGAAAAGAGGGGAATGCGGGGAAATTCCTTGCTTTAAAAGTTTGATTAAAGTCAATGGAGAGTTTTTCCAAGCTAGCAGCTGCGATCAAGACAAGTCAACAATATCTCAATCTTTCCTCCTTGTGTGACAACCTGTTCTTATCCATTAAGAAGCTGTTTTATTCTTTTGCCTTCAGCCTCTTAAAACAATTGGATTTGGGATTTTCATTCTGATTAGAAAGTGAAAAAAATTGACCTTCATATGGGCCTCCACCAAAACAAAAGTTCATATTGGTATTGGTTCTGCACTTTGCATTGCATCCTTGTCAAACCTGTTGTTAAGGGACCCCAATTCCATGAAACACTATTTGCTTAGTCACTTGTGCGAGTCAAGTTTTGTCAAGTTAATTAATTAAGATTTTAATGCATTTTAGATTAAATCAAAGTTACACACATTCTTACTTACTCACTTTACACACAGTCTCACGTCAAAGTAACTTTTACCTAATTAATTTTATCTCTTAGTAGCCCAGACTCTTACATTACTCATTCTTAAAAAGAGAAGAAAATAAAAATAACACTACTATCCTTCTGGTACACTACTAAGTGCTAAGAAACTAAACTACTAGTATTACCTAGTGTAAAAGCCATGTACACATAACCATATTCACATTTTGTGCCTAGAGGAATTCACATTTTTGTGATGAATATTATACAAATGATGTAATACTTTTTGTAACAGGGTCTTGATCCAAGGTCCACAGCTAATCTGTTCAGCAACTCAAAATGCATTGGAGAGAAGACAGTTGACAATGAAGACTGCTTCATATTGAAACTGGAAGCAGAATCATCTGCACTTCGAGCCAGAAGCAACAGCAACGTAGAGATAGTTCGCCACACGGTGTGGGGCTACTTCAGCCAGAGAACAGGTCTATTGGTGAAGCTAGAAGATTCCCACTTGCTCAAACTCAAGTCATCTGGAAACGAGTTCATATACTGGGAAACCAACATGGAGTCCCTCATACATGACTACAGAACCATTGATGGCATTCAAATAGCACACGCTGGGAAGACTTGGGTGTCCTTGTTCAGGTTTGGTGAGGGCCCTGAGACACGTTCTAGGACAAGAATGGAAGAGGTTTGGCAAGTTGAAGAAGTAGACTTTAATATTAAAGGTTTGTCCATTGATTGTTTCTTACCACCTAGTGATTTGAAGATGGAACAAGACAAAGGGGAAGAAGCAGTGTCTGGTGGTATGGTTGAAACCAACAATGCCAAGTTGCCCTACAAGATTCGTTCGGCTTCTTTTAGGATTAGTGCTTCCAAAGTAGCAGCTGTTAACATGGATGATTCGTGTACCAGTGAGAGCGATGAAGATTTGTAGAAATGTGTACCTTTTAATTTTTTTTGTAAATACACCATCCCATTGGTACATGGTCCCAGTTTGCAGTTGAGCTATAATGTTAACATAGTTCCTTCATTTCTGACTACATTCTTGCTGCATAAGTATAGGACTGAACAATTTTTACCTCTCAATGGAATCATTTTTCTTTTTCTTTTGACATTCAATGAACTTGAAGGTACAATGCAGTCTGAGACCTTCAAAAGGTCCAACACAGTTTTTGAGAAGAATACTTATAGTTAACAACATAAAGTGTTTTATAAGAAATTAGCTAACGAAATTGAAAATAGAGTTGCATACTCAAACTAGATTTTAGAATGATAATATGTGATTAACAAGGTTCTCTAGTGATTGATTGGAAGAGTTTCCTATCACCAGACATTGTTTTGCTTTCTCTTTCAAATTCATAACTCTCTCTTTGATGTTCTTCCCATGTGCCTCAACCATGAGTATCCTTATAGCTCTCACTATTTCTTCTCTCTCCAATTTGCCTTCTAAGTGCACCCCTACCTGCCAAACATCACTCACGTATCTTGCATTAACTAATTGGTCACCAAAGCTAGGAGAACATATCATCGGGATTCCCTCACAAATGCTCTCCATTGTTGAATTCCAACCATTGTGTGTCCAAAACACAGCCACTGCAGGGTGGCCTAACACTTCTAATTGAGGAGCCCATTTCACAATATGACCCCTACCACCCAAATTTTCAAGGAACCCATTTGGCAATTGTTCTAGCCACTCCGAGCCACGTATGGACCCCGGTCTAACAACCCACAAGAAAGGTTGCAGGCTATTGGCTAGACCCCAAGCTATCTCCAAAAATTCACTTTTGCTTTTTGCTGAAATGCTCCCAAAGCTTACATATATGACAGAGTTGGGTGCTTGAGTGTTGAGCCAGGAAATGGCACTTTGGTCTTGTTTTAGCAAGCTACTTGAAGAGGGAGATGCTGCAGGGAAGTATTTGTGAAATGGGCCTATTGTGAAGATTGGGATAGGGAAGTTCTTATGGGTAGTGAGTAGTGCAGATTGTTCAAGGTCTTGGAAGGTGTTCAAAATGAGTCCTGAAGATGACTTGGTCTCTTTAAACATGTTGAGCAGTAGATCATGGAAGTTGTCAGTGTTGTGTGTTTTGATTGTAGGAAGGTCTTTGACCTTGAGGGGTGGAAGCTCTGCCACTGGCTCTTCTAACTGAGATTCTGAAAAGTAGGCAAGATCAAACTTGATTCAATAGAGAAGGGGAAACAATATTGAGTTTGGGTTTTAGATGATTAAAATAAACAATCCTTCAGATTTGTTTAGCTATGCAAGAAGAAGCGGAAAGATTTCTGTATAATAGAACATTACATGAGCAGGGATACCTGATAAACTGCAATGGAACACTAAGACCAATCAAAACTAAACCAAACTCAACCAACTATTTTTGTTTTTTTGGGGGTTAAGCGATTCAACTTGGTTTAAAAAGTTAGAGACAGTCCATCTCTGACTAATATAACAACTACCAAGTATTTTTCATCAGGTGAGATTGGTTGCATAGACTAAATAGAAGTATTGTATTTTATCATAAATCATGTCTTCAAAAATGTCATTTAAATTGAAGTTCTTTTTGATGGATTACCTATTTTTTTGTCTCTCTATCCCTCAAACTGTTAGGCTATACTTCACCTCATATACTCTTCTTATTGAGGCTTTTAATAGCCTTCTCATATGGCCAAACCACGTAACCGAGATTCTACCATATTTTTCATAATGTGTTATTCCATTTTTCTCTCTAATGTATTCATTATGGTTCTATCCTGTATTGCATGTTTACATATCCAATTCCAAAATCACCTCGTCTATAACATTGTGTCTATGCTCTTGTTGACTTTTTGTTGTCCAACATCTAATACCATACAGTATCGTGAGTCATTTACCTCTATGCATGGTAAAATTTTCTTTTTAAACTTAAGAGACACTCTTTTTTTTTTTTTTGATAAGCAAACTTAAGAGACACTCTTCTATAACAAATAACACCTGAAGCATTTCTTCATTCATCTACCCATCTTGAATCCATGGTTTACATCTCTCTCTAATTCTCCGTCATCTTTTATGATAGATCCAAAATACCTAAACTCTGTGACTTGTGGTATGGTATAATTTCTAAAATTTTCACCCCTAAACTAATATTATTACACTTCTTGCCGAACTTACATTCCATATATTCCATTTTGCTTCTGAATTAAATGGAAGTTATGTGTTTCTAAAGCTTGTCTTTGGGGCTCTAACTTTTCATTCATTTTCTCCATTTACTCTCCAACTAATACTATATCATCTAAAAAATGCATATATTGTGGCAGTGTCTTTTAGATGTGCTTAGTAAGCACATCTAAGACTAAGGTAATTTAGATCAGTTGTCAGTTGTAAATACTAACATAAGGTGGTATCTAACATGTGCCTTGACTAGTCTAGGTGCAGTGCACTACATATTATAGCTGATGATAGTGTGAATTTGATATCAAAGATTTACCTGATTGGGAAAGGTAACCCTTTTCACGCAAGAGCGGGAAGGCCTCCCAAGCTAGAAAAGAACATGCACTAGTTGTCCGTAACACCAACCTTGGGATTCCAAGGCTGTCAGAAACAGCTTGTGAGAAGTGCCATATGGCATCTGTAATCAAGCAAGCTATAGGCTCTTCAGAACTCTCACTCAATAACTCTGCCAAGCCATTACGGAATGGAATCAAATAGTTAGTATTTAGGAGTGTGTGAAGTGCAATAGGATCTGCTGGGGAAGCTTGTGTTTCTGTCAAGACATCTGGGATTGAATGGAAACTGAATTGTGGGGAATTTGAAGGGTTGGGAGAGTTAAACTCAGTGTGAATTATGCTGATGGAAAAACCTTTAGAATAAAGAATGTTTGCAAGCTGAAGCATGGGGTTTATGTGGCCTTGTAATGGCAAAGGAAAGAGAACTAAACGCTTGCCTTTTCTTTCTAACAAGTGCAATTTTCTGAGGTCCATCCTCTAATCTTACTCTGTTCTTCTTTGCTAGTTTCTCGATGCTGCTTTTGTAATGCCAAAAAGGTGCATTTACAAGTAGAGCATAATAAAAAAGGATGAGAAGAAAGATATGTTATTGACTTGGTGTTGGTATTACAGCAATATTGAGAATGACCTTTTGGGTTTTTGCACCGTGGCCTTTCACTTTTCACAGTTTCGTGGTAATATTGAGAGAGGGATGCAGTAAAAACAAATGGTATGCTATAAAATATTTTGAACTTGACATTGATATATTATAAGATGCAGTGTGACATTGATATCAAACAAATGGTGCAGAGTGCAGTAAAATAGTGAGTCATATTCATATTAGGTGGAGTTCGCATCAAAATAGCTTAAGTCCATATCCGTCGAGCTTGGAAATAAATGCTAGTAAAAGATTGCAGGTGTGGGATATAAAAGACAGGGAAGGGGCTCCCAAGAGTAGATAGAAATTTAATAGCAATATAAATGGTCCCAGTTACAGCTTTACAGAAAAAGAAAAGTGGCTCATCCTGAATATATCACTCAATTTACAAAGAAACCTGACTTTTGATGTTAGAAAATAAACTAAACAGAAAATATGTTAAAAACCGTGAGAACAATTCATTTGAACCGAGAAAAATGAAGAATCACTCATCAATTAGCAGAATATAAATTAAACTGTGGACGAGGTAAGAGTAAAATGGTTGCCTGTATTCATTCATATACAATATCAGCATTTTATTAATTTGATCGAATTGAAATTTGATGGCTACTCTTATTTCCTCCCCCTAATAAAATAAATATGCTTTTTGTTGCATCATATATTGAGTTATATTTCACAATGCATGTGGTTGAATGTAAACTGAGTCTTGAATTAATACAGGATTCAATGAGTTCTAGATGTAGATGATTCCAACGACAATATGTCACTAACCAAGCCATCCAGGGAAGAGTAAGAGGAACCACCAATTTTCAAGCAGAGACTTGACTTTTCCTTCAGATTTAAGATATTCTGTCTAATCTCATTCCCTTCATCCCCAGCCATTAGTTTTTTAATGGTCCTCTCTATCTCCCCTCTCTCCAGCTTGTTCTGTAATTGCACCCCAACCCTCCAAACATCACTTACATATTTGGCATTGACCTTTTGGTCTGCAAAACATGGGCTACAAATCATAGGAACCCCTTCACATATGCTCTCCAAAGTTGAGTTCCAACCATTATGAGTCCAAAATGCTCCCACTGCAGGATGGCTCAGCACTTGTTCTTGAGGAGCCCATTTGACAATGTAACCCCTTCCTCCCAAATTCTCTAGGAACCCACTTGGCAATGGTTCAAGCCATTCTGAACCACGAATCAACCCCGGTCGAATCACCCACAAGAATGGCTGATTGCTATTAGCTAACCCCGAAGCTATCTCCAAGAATTCAGCCTCACTTATTGCTGCCATACTTCCAAAGCTCACATAAACAACACTACTATGTTCTTGTCTGTCTAACCAAGGGATGCAACTTTCATCCGGAGGCAATAAGCTAGTAAATGTTGAGCCTGCAGGGAAGTGTTTGTGAAAAGGGCCTATAGGGTATATTGGTATGGAAAATTCATGGCGCAGCCTTTCAAGCGCAGATGATTCCAATTCTTCAAAGGAATTCCAAATCACCCCTGAAGAGGCCTTGCATTCATCAACAAATCGACAAACTAGTTTATAAAATGCCTCAGGATCGCGCGTCTCAATCCTAGGAAGGTCTTTCACTTTGAGTGGGGGAAGCTCAACCACAGGTTCTTCCAATCGAGATTCTAGATTTTGAACAATATAAAAATGAAATGTTTAGGCCTCATCACTCAAATGATGGATCATCTCAATTACATGTTGTTTCAAATAGCAATTTGAAAAGAAAATAAACAAAATAGCAAGATTACAAACATCAGTCTTGTTGTATTAGTTCCTGACTTTAAATTAATGTATTAGTCCCAAAAATAGTATTATGTTAGTAAAATTAAGGACAAAACTTAGGTGTTGTTCCATAGGTAACTATGGTGTTGTTTTCCAATGAGAACATCTGTAACATATGTTATATTTTCATATCAATGAATCATTATACATGTATTCTTTTCATTGGAAAACAATAAGTGTCGATGGAATTGCACCTGAATTTTGTCCTACAATTAACCATTACCTGATAACCAATCTGACATAGTTGACACAAGAGGGACTAATATGATTGATGCTTACAATTTTAATGACTAATATGATACTTTTTCTAAAGTCAGATGCTAATGTTACCAGTGTTTGTAATATTGTTTTACGTACTAAAAGAAGGGTTTACTCCATAACTAAAGAAAGCAATCAAAACAGAACAATTTTAAATTGTGATAGAACTCAACCCTTTATGCTAGTATTTGTCAGTTAAAAAAAACAGCAACAAAGATTGGAACTTTCTTATCAGAAACAAAGATATCATAAAATACAAGTTTAACAGGCTTCGTCTAAAATACTCCAGAGAGAACTCGGAGTATCCGTCCTCCATGAAATTGGACCATTGATATATTACTTAATTTATTGGATGGTCGAGATTCAAGGTGCATTAACTGGCGACAGACAGGATACTAAAAACCGGGTACTTGTTGAATGGGTTAATTTGTATCATTTGCGTCACTTGCCACGTGGCAATGAGAGAGAAAGACATTACCGTAAAAGTCACTGTTTTGGTGATAAACATGTATGTCCGCCCACATGAACCAAAAGAGGCAAAGAAGCTGTGGAGGCCGTCAGGTCTGAAACAGCCAATACAGTGTTGGCATGAAAGTCTGCTTTCGTCTTCATCGTTTTGCTTGGTGCAGTCGCAAATGGCCGAAGCAAGACGTACTTGTTAGCCCCTTGTTAAAAGCGAATTCGAGAGACACTTCTCGTTTGCATCTAATGCATATGAAGAAATGAGCAGAGCAGCAGACCATACCTTATCGGTGTTCACTATGCTGAATAATGAACCTGGCATCTGAGAACTGAATCTGGAATTTTTGTTATATTGTGTTATTTGAGGAGGCGTTGATTATTTGGTTATAGTTGCATGTAAAGGAGCATTGGGGCCATGCAGTATCTGACTCACTACCAGTCCTCAAGCATCTTCAGCCAAACACCAAATTGCTCAGCAGCCAGTTATACTACCTAGTACCTCTGCCGCCGCCGCCGCCACCGAAAGCTAGCAAGAAGGTGAGGTTTGCGAATCCAGAAGTCCAAGGTGTCAAGGAAATTAGTAGTGTGGTTAGGATTAAGCTTGTTATTAGCAAGCAAGAACTGCATGATATGTTGCACTTGCAAAAGAGAGGGATTGAAAAGATGTTATCTCTTGTTCATGGTGAAAAGGGAATAGATGGTGCCATGGTGGTGGTGATGAAGATTTGTCTACAAAAAGTGATGATGGGTCTCAAGAGTGGAAACCAGCATTAGAAAGCATACCCGAAGTAAACTAGCAATATATAAATAGTGTTTCTTTCTCCCTGCATAGTGCTTACACTGTAACGATATACTTACATATATAAACATAGATTAAAAAAAAAAAAAAAAGATACTTCAGTCTTCAGCATCTTCTCCTCGAGGCTAACCATATTCTCACTAAACAATACCAAAAATAAGAGTTAATGATCAATAAACAAAAAAGAATGAGTAGATCGAAGAGTTTTTGCACGAACCGTACGAACTCATTTTTTGCAACTGAGATTGAGGGAGGCAATAGACACAGGAAATAGAACGCACTGAGCCACAACCAAAAAGGAGAATATAGGACATAGAAATCAAGAGACAACTTATATATGGAGGAAACATATGATAAAAACGCAACAAAGAAGGGAAAAACAGAGCAAACCTGAGAGAAGAAAGAGTCGAGAATTAGAGAGACAGTCCAACAGAAACTCCGGCCAGAGTGCATACCAGAGAGCGAAGTGACTCACACAGTGGGAAATCCATGGGAGAAATTAAAATTGAGAGACCTGATTCAACATAGTAGAGAAAAGCACCATAAAAGGGGAGAAGGAGTGCACACACAAGAATTGCTGTCACAGATGTTGGTTTAGTTGAAAAGATTACAAATATGAGATATCAATGACGCGTGCTGATTTTTGTCTGCAATATGAAGAAATATATCTCAATGATCATCTACATGTGTTATTTTTGGCTTTCGATCGTAAATATTTTACGAAAATATACTTCGTATCAACGAGCATTATCCAAAAAGAATATGGTCTTTATATTCGTATTATTCTAGTCTTTTCTTGCTACAGTAAAAATAACCGGCTCTAAAAGGGTGAAACCGGCTATAAAAAAGCATATTTTAATCCTACTTTACCGCTCACCGCTTGGGACAGTCAGAAATTCACTGAGGATCGATACACAACTTCTAGAATGGAGTATTATAGAATTGCCCTTAAAATGTAGCATTAAGCACATTTGATGAAGAGGGTATGAATATTATTATTCAAAAACGAACCTTGAATTGGGAGGTAACCTTTTTCTCTTAAGAGAGGAAATGAAGCGAAAACGACAAAGGAAGAAGCCCCGCCAGTCCTGAGCACAAGTCGCGGGAGGCGCAAACCGTCGCAAACAGCTTGAGTGAAATGAAGGGCAGCATCAGCGACGAAACAAGCAATTGGTTCATCATGGGATTGAGATAACAACGTAGCCAACAGTTCCTTCAAAGGTTCTACGCATCTGATGTTGATGAGATCGGTGAGATGTATGGGATCCGATGTGGAGGCTTCGTGTTGGGATAGGCCATCGGGGATTGCATGGAAGGTGAAGTGAGGGTAGGAAGTAGCGTTGGGAGAGTTGAAGAGAGTGTGGATGATGGTGATGGAGAAACCCTTTGAGTAGAGGATTTCTGCAAGCTGGAGTAAGGGTGTTATGTGGCCTTGTAAGGGTGATGGCATCAGCAGTAATCTGTGCCCTTTTCCTGATCGTTTCTCCATTCACGCTGGATCTGCTACTTCTATGTCTGTGATGCGATTGTGGATTGGAATAAGCAGTTTGTTGATAGATATTTATGAATGGGTGAGGGAGTGACTGGAGTTGGGGCTGCGGAAGATTATGCTCTCGAGACTGGAGTTATTAATTTGTCAAGGGTGCTTCACAATTTGAAGTTGGATACTCCCTCCGGTCTGTATTGTTTAAATACACATATTAAGATAGTTAGTTAATCTTATTTAAAAGAGTCATTGGGAATAAAATTTGTATTAAATGAAGGGTATTTTGAAAATAACTTCATTAAATGAGAAGAAAGTAGTTGAAATTTGCTTATATTTTGGATCAAAAAATTTGAAAATTTTTGCTTACATTATGGACCGGAGGAAATACTTCAAATTTTATAATCATTTCGATGGACTTCTTTACAATTGATATGAGTTTTTTTTGTTTTCCAACATGTTAATACTAATTTCTATAACACTACGTGAGGGAGGATTGAATGGGGGTGGGCAGTAATAGAGTGGAGGGGGGAAAATTCATTAACTTATTGTTTAGAAGTTTTATCATTAATGGAGTGGGATTGTTGAGGATGGTAACTCAAACCACTTCACTTCATCCAAAACTCCTCATTTTCATACCCTCCAACTCGGGGGATTTGGAATCTCTCTCCAAACCTCCAAATAATATAGTGGTTTACTCTTACCCCTCTACTCCACTCTATTCTTAATCACTCTATTACTAATCATTTCACTCCATCTCCTTCAAAACTTTCAAATATATCATAAGGGGATTTAGGCATAGTTGGGAGGTGAGGTGAGATGGTTAGTAATGGAATGAAGTGTAAAACTTATAATATGGGATTTAGATCCTCTCAACTCTCTCCATCTCTTTCTTAATTCTTTCTATTCTCTCTCTTCATTATCTGTCCATTCTCTCTTTGTTATCTTTATTCTCCCTCTTTATTTTATCTACTGGAGGGGTAGGAGGGCCGGAGAGAATTCAAGTTATATAATAGCTCCTAGATGAGAGAAGAGAGTGTCCAAAAAAAGAATGAGAGAGGGATACAATGTATTATAAGAAATTAAATCATTGTGCCCCCACAATTGATGTCTCGAATTTTAAATAACTAAATTGACTCGATGAGACTAGAGTTTTCTTATTAGATTTTTTTTTTTCACAAAAGGGATGATGAAATTCTAATTGTTTTAGCATTACTAGCATTACAAAGGCAAGTACAGAATAATACACCACCAAACTATAAATAAACGATTTTTCTAACATGTGCAAACTTGCACATGTTAAAGAATCAAAAATAGAAATATTGTGTTGAAAGTTGTATATTCAATTCTTTGAAAGTTTAAAAGCTATTTTTTTCGATATCACTTATCTATTTTTGTTGGAAAATCCATAAATAAAATATAGAATCAGTATTTTTTACCATCTAAGTATACTTTGACCTATACAAAGAATGCATGCCAAGTGTATGGTTGAGATGACTCCAAAGTGAAGGAGCATGGTTACATCAATTTTTTGCTGGTGTAACTTAGACGGAAACATAAACTTAACGGAACATATGTTAAAAACCATGAGAACAATTCATTTGAACCGAGAAAAATGAAGAATCACTCATCAATTAGCATAATATAAATTAAACTATGGACAAGGTAAGAGTAATGGTTGCCTGTATTCATTCATATGCAATATCAACATTTTATTGATCCAATTGAAATTTGATGGCTACTCTATTTACCCCTAATAAAATAAATAAGTTTATCCCTTGCATTATATATAGTAATTTTTCACAATACATATGGTTGAATGTAAACTGACTCCTGAATTAACACAGGATTCAATGAGTTCTGGATGTAGATGATTCCAATGACAATATGTCACTAACCAAGCCATCCAGGGAACAGTAAGAGGAACCACCAATATTCAAGCAAAGACTCGACTTTTCCTTCAGATTTAAGATATTCTGTCTAATCGCATTCCCTTCATCCCCAACCATTAGTTTTCTAATGGTCCTCTCTATCTCCCCTCTCTCCAGCTTATTTTGTAATTGCACCCCAACCTTCCAAACATCACTTACATATTTGGCATTGACCTTTTGATCTGCAAAACATGGACTACAAATCATAGGAACCCCTTCACATATGCTCTCCAAAGTTGAGTTCCAACCATTATGAGTCCAAAATGCTCCCACTGCAGAATGGCTCAGCACTTGTTCTTGAGGAGCCCATTTAACAATGTAACCCCTTCCTCCCAAATTCTCCAGGAACCCACTTGGCAATGGTTCAAGCCATTCTGAACCACGAATCACCCCGGGTCGAATCACCCACAAGAATGGTTGATTACTGTTAGCTAACCCCCGAGCTATCTCCAAGAATTCAGCCTCACTTATTGCTGCAATACTCCCGAAGCTCACATAAACAACACTACGATTTTCTTGTTTGTCTAACCATGGGATGCAACTTTCATCTGGAGGTAATAAGCTGGTAAAAGTCGAGCCTGCAGGGAAGTGCTTGTGAAAAGGGCCTACAGGGTATATTGGTACGGAAAATTTATGGCGCAATTTTGCAAGCGCAGATGATTCCAATTCTTCAAAAGAATTCCAAATCACCCCTGAAGAGGCATTGCATTCATCAACATATCGACAAACTAGATTATAAAATGCCTCAGGATCGCGCGTCTCAATCTTCGGAAGGTCTTTCACTTTAAGTGGTGGAAGCTCAACCACAGGTTCTTCTGATCGAGATTCTGGATTTTGAACAAATATAAATATTGAATGTTTAGGCCTCATCACTCAAATTACACGCTGTTTCAAATAGCATTTTGAAAGAAAATAAATCAAAATAGCATGATTACAAACATCAATTTTGTCATATCAGTCCCTAACTTTAAGAAATTAATGTATTAGTCCCTAAAATAGTATTATGTCAATAACATTAAGAATAAAACTTAAGTGTTGTTCCCAAGATAATTATGTTGTTTTCAAATGAGAATAGTCATAACATGTTATATTTTCATATGGATGAGTTGTTGTACATGTATTCTTTTCATTGGAAAACAACATCATATATAAGTATTTATGGAATTGCACCTAAGTTTTGTCTTACAATTGATCATTACCAAATAACCAATTTGACATAGGTGACACAAGAGGGACTAATATGATTGATGCTTACAATTTTAGTGACTAATATGATACTTTTTCTAAAGTCAGATGCTAATGTTACTAGTCTTTGTAATCTTGTATGAAGTACTAAAAAAGGGTTTCCTCGATACATAACTAAAGAAAGCAAACAAAACATAACAATTTTTTAAATTGTGAGAGAACTCAACCCTTTATGCTAGTATTTGTCAGTTAATAAAAGCAGCAACAGAGATGGGAAATTTCTTATCAGAGACAAAGAGATCATATAATACAAGTTTAAAATTTGGTATTCACTACATTTGTTGAAGAGGGTGACGGAGTGTTCGTGGATCGGTTTGAATCGATTTTTAGGCAAAAAGTTATTCGATCCAAAGATTAAAACAACTTCTTTGAAAAAATCTAATTTGATCCGATAAAATGCGGTTTAGATTGGATTGATTGATTCGGCTTTTACTGACACATCATTATATATTTATATTACATCAAAGAATTATGGTTACAAGATAAATTGAACAAAATCTTAAACCTTTATATACTTGTTAATACATTCATGTGATAACATCTCATAAAATATGTATAAAATAAATAAATATCATAATCATCTAGTTTCAAAACATCTTTTATTTATGTTTGGAATATTAGAAAGAAAAAAAAATTGAGGCAAATAAAAAAATTACGTCAAATCAAACTAGTAAGCATTATTAGGAGAAAAAAACCAATAAATAAATTTTAAATTTTAAATTTTATATATACGATTTGGTTAGAATTGTTCAGTTTTAAAAAAAGAATCCAAAATCTGATCAGATTGATTTTCACAAAATAAGATATAAAAAAATCCATTGACATTGATTTTGTATATTTTTGATTTTTTAATTAATTTTTGATTTTCTTTTAAATCGATTTGTACATGATCACCTCCGGAGTTATCGATCGATATTAGTATTATAAAACGAACCTTGAATGGGGAGGTAACCTTTTTCTCTCAACAGGGGAAATGAAGCGAAAACGACGAAGGAAGTGGCCCCACCAGTCCTAAGCAGAAGTCGCGGGAGGTGAAAACCGTTGCAAACAGCTTGAGTGAAATGAAGGGCACCATCAGATATGAAGCAAGCAATAGGTTCTTCATGGGGTTGAGACAACAACGTTGCCAACAGTTCCTTCAAGGGTTCGACGCATCTTATGTTGATGAGATCGGTGAGGTGTACGGGATCCGATGTGGAAGCTTCGTGTCGGGATAGGCCATCGGGGATGGCGTGGAAGGTGAAGTGAGGGTAGGAGCTAGTGTTGGGAGAGTTGAAGAGAGTGTGGATGATGGTGATGGAGAAACCCTTAGAGTAGAGGATTTCTGCGAGCTGAAGTAAGGGTGTTATGTGGCCTTGCAAGGGCGATGGCATCAGCAATAATTTACGCCCTTTTCCTGGCTGCTTCTCCATTCACGATGTGATGCTTCTAATCTGATGCCGTGAGGCGATTGTTGAATAATATTTATGAATGGGTGAGTGGGGTTGGGACTGCGGAAGATTGTGTTCTGGAGTCATTAATTAATTTGTCCAAGGTGCTTGACAATTTGAATTTGTATACTTCAAATTTTATATTCATTTCGACTGTCTTATTTACAATTGATGTAATTTTTTTTTTTTCAAGTTCCAAAACAGATAATTCTATCCTTTTATATTCGCCATGTGAGCAGTGCAGTACTTTTTAAAATTTTACATGGGAGAGGGGGAGGTAGAGAGTTGAAGAAAAGAATGACAAAGGGCCAAAGGGGTGCAACATTTTGCAGAAATTTAAGTATGTATACTCACAGTACATGTCCTGTAATCTAATTCAACTAAAATGGGTCAATGAAACTAAGGAGTGCAATAATATGCTATTGTTACGACATGGCCGAGTTACAATAGCCATCCCTACATTGTATATTCAATAGGTCGATCATCTTCTAGTAAGTTGTGACTACTGAAATCCGTAACCGACCTCGGACCTTATAACTGCTCTAGTCAATGACGTCCTTAATCACTCATAATGGCTCACTAACGATCACCCTCGCTCTATATATGTTAGCCATAGCCTTTAGGTAAGGGGATCTCTCATTCACTCTCTATGTGTACTTGTAATACTTGAGTACCAACTGGCTTTAGCATCGGGCACCTCTGCCTGGTCATGGAGCCGCCGACTTATCTCAACTCGGCCGTCGACCTCCAAAGCCCATGTCAGAATAGTTATATATGAGTTTTCTTATTAGATTTTTTTTTACTAAAGGAATGATAAAATTCTAATTATTTTAGCATCACTAGTTGAATTTTTATTTTTTTGGTAACCATGACATAGGTACGAAGTATCCACTACCATTAACAGTGACTAATCTCCGTCGGGGAACCTGTTGGGCACACAAGGTCTAGTTGATTTGTTATTACCCATTTGATATCTATTGGTTTTATTTGTCTCTCGATTAATGTAATTGAATCTTAGATAAATTCAGTCATATTTGTCTGACTTTGAATTTCTGTGTTATCAGTGATAATTAATGGATACATTGGTCTAATTATTGTTCATGTTACATTTGATAATTTGATGATTAATAACTAGGGAGATAAAATCATACATTTGAATATGTTTTTTAGCACTTGCCCCTAGATATTCATGACATAAATTCTTCGAGTAAAATAATTAAGATAGCTAATGTTAAAATAGCCATGCTGGATTCTGAACTCATATTTGATCCAACAACAAGATGTCACTAACCAAGACATCCAGAGAACGGTAAGAAGAACCACCTTCTTTCAAGCATAGATTTGCCTTTCCCTTCAGGTTTAACACACACTCTCTAATCTCCTTCCCTTCATTGCCAACCATTAGCTTCCTAATGGTGTTCTCTATCTCTCCTCTCTCCAGCTTATTCTGTAGTTGCATTCCAACCTTCCAAACATCACTAACATACTTGGCATTCACCTTTTGATCTCCATAACATGGCATACAAATCATGGGAACCCCTTCACATATGCTCTCCAAAGTTGAGTTCCAACCACTATGAGTCCAAAATGCTCCCACTGCAGGATGGCTCAGCACTTGTTCTTGAGGAGCCCATTTCACAATGTAACCCCTTCCTCCAAGATTCTCTAGGAGCCCACTTGGCAATGGTTCAAGCCATTCTGAGCCGCGGATCAACCCTGGTCGAATCACCCACAAAAATTGTTGGTTGCTGTTGGCTAATCCCCAAGCTATCTCCAAGAATTCAGCCTCACTTATTGCTGCCATACTCCCAAAACTCACATAAACAACACTGTTATGTTCTTTTGTGTCTAACCAAGAGACGCAGCTTTTGTCTGGGGTCAATAAACTAGAAGAAGTTGAGCCTGCAGGGAAGTGTTTGTGAAAAGGGCCTATTGTGTATATTGGTATGGAAAATTCTTGGCGTAGTTTTGCTATTGCAGATGATTCTAACTCTTCAAAGGTGTTCCAAATCACCCCTGAAGAGGCCTTGCATCCATTAACAACTTGACAAGTTAGTTTATAAAACAACTCAGGATCGCGTGTCTCAAAATCAGGAAGATCTTTCAGTTTGAGTGGTGAAAGCTCTACCACAGGTTCTTCCAATCGAGATTCTGGATTTTCAACATAAACAAATATGAAATGTTTAGGCCTCAATCAATCCTCATCAGGGAAATTTTGCTTCAAATTGCAAAATTTGAAGAGAAAATAAGTCACAACAGCAAAAGTACATAGCTATTGAGAGCAAACAGAATAGAACAAAGTAAGTTTGTAAGAAACAAGAGTTAGAAAGATGCAACAAAGATAGGAAATTTCTTATCAGAAACACAGATATTAGGGAAATGATCTCTCATCTCAATTGCATGTTGCTTCCAATTGCAACATGAAAAAAAAACGAAAACACAAAAATCACATAATTATAGAAAGAAACAAAACAGGACAATTGTAAATTATGAGAGAACTCAACCCTTTATGCTCTTGTGTGACAATTATAAAAAACAACAACAAAGATGGAAAATTTCTCATCAGAAAGACAGATATCATATATAAGTTTATAATTTGGAATTAACTATATTTGATAAACAAAAAAAAATATATGAGCTATGAATATTCAAGAATGAAGAGCCCACCTTTAATGGGGAAGTAACCTCTTTCTGTTAGGAGTGGAAAGGAGGCAAAAACAACAAAAGAAGTGACCCCACCAGTCCTGAGAACAAAGCGAGGAAGCTGAAAGCCGGCACAAACCGCTTGAGTGAAAGGAAGGGCAGCATCAGCAATGAAGCATGCAATAGGCTCGTGTGACTGAGAAACATCATGATCATGAGACAACAACTTAGTCAAGCATTCCTTCAAAGATTCTGCACATCTGATGTTGATGAGATGAGTGAGGTATAAGGAATCTGAAGTGGAGGCTTCTGCTTCTGATAAGCCATTAGGGATGGCATGGAAGGTGAAGTGAGGATAGGAAGAAGAACAGGTTTTAGGAAAGTTGAGGATGGTGTGGATGATGGTGATGGAGAAACCTTTTGAGTAGAGGATGTCTGCAAGCTGGAGTAAGGGTGTTGTGTGGCCTTGGAATGGTAATGGCATCAGCAACAATCTGTGGCCTTTTCCTGTCCTTTTCTCCATTCACTGCTACCTCTATAGTCTATACTTCTACTATACTCGTGGTTGTGGTCTTGTGGAATGTGGAGATAAGTTGGTAAGCCACTTAAATGTACCAAAACCGAGACTTTATGGATCTTTTTAGTATTTTATTTTATGAAAATGAAAATTAATAAATCTGCAATAAAAGTTAAAGATTCAATTTCTTGCATATCTTGTGAATCCTTTAAGAGTTAAGACTATAACAAGACACAATATGATAGAAAAATGCTATTTATATATATATCTAAGCGAGAGACATCATCTTACATATGAAATATATGGCAAAATTAGAATATAAGTAAAAGATAAGATAAAATCAGTTATAATCATATGATAAAAATTATATACATGTGAAATGATGAGGGTAAGATATAATTTGTATGTATTCATATACTCAATGTGATAAGTGATGTAAATAATATGGAGAATGGATAGAAGTTTTTTGTTTTTTGTTTTTTGTTTTCCAATAAAATGGACTGAGGTTTGATTTCTTTCTATGAGATGATTTTTTTTCAGTGCATCAGAGAAAGACGGAAATGGCTGTATTGCCTACCATCAGCTAACGGAAAACTTTCTAATCCAATTTCAGCAATGATAGCTACATAGATGATGAGTTTAAGTGCAAGTAATAAATCTTATGATATTTATTTAATAATGGCAATGTGATATATAAATATGATAATAGTCACAAAAACAGCTATGTGAAGGGAGAATACAAAAATTGCAACTAAAATGATACACCAAAATGAGACCGGAGATCCTTGTCCTTAAAATATCCTGCCTTAATAGTTTTATTTTGTGGAATGTCACAAATATTTTAGTGACACAATGTCCACTTGCTACAAACCCAAACTGTGGAATATGAAACTGAATCAGCGAGCTTCAAATGTAAATGATTCCAATGACAATATGTGATTAACCAATCCTTCCAAGGAACGGCAAGAGGAACCACCTGGTTTCAGGCAAAGCTTTGCATCTTCCTTCAATTTTAAGGCCCTATCTCTAATCTCCTTGCCTTCATCATTTTCTTCCATCAATTTTCTAATAGTCCTCTCTATTTCCCCTCTCTCCACTCCCTTCTCTAATTGCAATCCAACCTTCCAAACATGGCTCACATACCTGGCATTCACCCTTTGGTCAGTGAAACATGGCATGCATATCATAGGAACCCCTTCACAGATACTCTCCAAAGTAGAATTCCAACCATTGTGAGTCCAAAATGCACCTACAGCTTGGTGAGCTAGCACTTCTTGCTGAGGAGCCCATTTTACAATGTGGCCTCTCCCTTCCAAATTCTCCATGAACCCACTTGGAAGAGCTTCAAACCATTCCGAACCGCGGATCAAACCTGGTCTAACCACCCACAAAAATGGACTTTTGCTGTTGCTTAGACCCCAAGCTATCTCCAAGAACTCATTCTCAGTTATTGCAGCAACACTCCCAAAACTCACATAGACCACAGAGTTGGGTTTGTGTTTGTCTAACCAGGAGATACAACTTTGATCTTGAGATATTAAACTGCTTGAAGAAGAGGAAACAGAGCCTTCAGGAAAGTGCTTGTGAAAGGGGCCTATAGGGAATATTGGGAGAGAAAATTCTTGGCTCAGTGTTGTAAGTGCAGATGATTCCAACTCTTCAAAGGAGTTGTAAATCACTCCTAATGAGGTCATGGTCTCTTTGACGAACCTGCATATTAATTCATAATATTTCTCTGGTTCCTCTGTCTTAACCACAGGTAAGTCTTTCACTCTGAGTGGTGGTAGCTCTGCTATAGGCTCCTCCAATTTAGATTCTATGTGCAACATGCAGAAATGGAATACATAATTAAATTGTTAAGTGCCATATTCGTGATTCCATCCCTTTTAACATGGAAAACGAAAATGAGTCTGATAGACCAAAATTCTTACACCATTTAGAAGCTGTACAAATATATGATTAACTTAACAGCATGTAATATGAAGTTAATAGGGTTAATAATTGATTATCAATATATCTTGCAATGGAATATTAACCCAGCCTATTAACCATGTAATACATGCTGTTAATTATATATTTGTATGTCGTTTATTGGTGAAAAAAATATGGTATATAAAATATAATGTGCATATAGCAGGATTGGAAACAAAAATGATTCTTACACCAAAATGACGCATATGGCAGGATTGTATAAAAAATGCTAATTACATATCATTTTTATTGTCACATCTTTTGCATCATATAGGAGCTCTCATTAAACAGTAAAAATTATACAGTTCGTGAGATAAGTGTGCAAGTGTGTGTACGTAATATTGTTGTTAACATATTCTTCAGAACTCATAGAAACAGGATAAAATTAAAACGAAGCTCAATAGTCTCAATTACTGATTTTTCACTATATAGTGTCATCACCCAGTGTTGCGACTTGCGTCACACTCACTCAAATGCTTTGTTTTTTTAACCATGACATAGGTACGAAGTATCCACCACAGTTAGCAGTGACTAATCTCCGTTAGGGAATCTGTTGGACACATAAGGTGGGTTCTCCCCTCCTAACCAGGTCTTTTCCATACACAGAGTCAGGATTCGAACCCCTAACTACTTGCTTAAGGTGTCCAAGTCCCTTACCACTTATACCAACCACATATTGGTCACTCAAATGCATTTTATTTCACTGAAGATTATATTTCTCAAGTCAACTTGAGCATCTAACATATTCTTCATGTAAATGATATAATATTTCTTCGACAGGTATAAACATGTAGTAGAACTGAGGACTCTTCTGCATAACATTTTTGTTGACTAAATTAGTAATAGAACTATAGAAGTTTCTTACTGGAAGTTTTCTACCAAAGTCCCTTGAAAACTCAGAAAAAGAGAAACTGACCTTGTATAGGTAAGTAACCTTTTTCTCTTAAAAATGGGAATGCTGAAAAAGCCACAAAGGAAGATACACCTCCAGTCCTCAACACAATCCTTGGAAGCTGAAGGCTTTCAGCAACAGCCTGAGTGAAGTACCACATAGCATCTGATATCAAGCAAGCAATAGGCTCATCAGAAGCATCAGATAGCATCTTCACCAAGCACTCCTTGAAAGGTGTTACACATCTAACGTTGAGTGCAATGACAAAGTTTAAGAGATCTGAAGTAGAGGACTCGGTTTCAGATAAACCATCTTGGATACAACAGAAGTTGAAGTGGGGGTAGTTTGAAGGGTTAGGGGAGTTGAAACTTGTGTGGATGATTGTGATGGAGAAACCATTTGAGTGAAGGATGTGTGCAAGCTGAAGCATTGGGTTTATGTGCCCTTGCAATGGCAAAGGGATAAGCAACAATCTACGGCCCCTCCTTTGTTGCCCCATGGCTTTGTCCATCTGGCTGTCCATGATGATGGCTCTTAGCTGCACTGTTTAGTTGTATGCTCAAAATATAAAATTTAAATAATATTTTATTTATAACTTTTTTTATAAGTAAAGATATATATATTAATAATATCACAAAGGTACTCCAACCCATATATATCAAAATCCACCAAACTCAAAAAATACAGTATTGATACACTCCAAAGGACAATTACACCAATCAAAGAAATCAACAGCTGATTCTCCATACAAAAATTATCCAAGACCAAGTTCAAGTTCTATTTTTGATCTTCAAGTCAAGAAGAGATACAAAATCAAAGCTGCAGTCATTAAATATACAATTATTCATAGTTAACCAAATACTCCAAATTAATCACTCCATATAATATTTTATTTATATTATATATAACTGATATATTTTTTTAATTTGATATATGATTTACAAAAATAATGAGGGAAAATTTTACATACCTCCTAAACTTTAGCCTATTTGCAAATAGGTACCTTCGATTATTTTTTCTTTCTAATTTGTCCTTAAACTTTTCCTATTAGTAAAATCAATCCTTCAACTATTTTTTTTATCTCAATAGTCCTTAAATTCCTACTATTAATAAAATCAATCATTCCACTAACAAACCACAAGACTTTATTCTTACTTTAAAAAAAATAAAAAATACAATTAACAAATTGAATTTAAGCGAAATGATCCGTTAAATTTATTCATCAATAATTATCTAAGTGATAATTAATAGAAGAATTAATTTTATTAATAACAAGAGTTTAAGAGATGAAAAAATAGTTGAATGATTGATTTTGCTAATAATAGGATTTTAAGGATAAATGGGAAGAAATAATAGTTGAAATACCTAATTACAAATGCACTAAAGTTTAAGATGGTATATTTACACTTTTCCCAAATAATAAATTATACTTCCATGCAACGTGATAATTAAGCAAATGTTATTTTGTCGGTGTTAAAAAAATATTTTTATAAGAAAAAGTGTGATATTATTATTATCTACTATCTAGACAACACTGACATAAATTTTAGCTTTTAGCATTCATATGAAACTTACTAGCATTGCAGAATCCTTGGGCAGTGGGATGGAATGGAGCAGAGACAAAATTGCCATGGAACCTAGGACCCGGATTCGCTCCAGCGGCAGGACGCTCCTGCCGCTGCCTCCCCACCGTCGGATCATTCCTACACACATCCCAACACCTGCTCCCTCCCTCCACACAGCAGCCTCACCATCGGATTCAGCAGGAGCGGCGCTGGACGGCACTTGAGCAGGAGCAGATCCGGTCTGTGGAATCCATGCCTTCAATCCTCTAATCTATACTCGAAGTTTCCATCCTCCGTTATTACAGACCGTAAGATATAATATTATATTAAACTGACGGTTCAGATCCAGTCCTCTTTTTTATAGGGAACTTGTTTAACCAGTTTTTTGTTTTTCTTTTTAATTTTGAAACACCCAAATCATCATCTTCCCCGTCAGAACAGTAGGAAGAACACGCCGCCCTCTCAGATCGTCCTCTTCATCCTCACCGGCACCGGTATCCTCCTTAGACCTTGCCGGAAGCTCCTCCCCTTCGTCGACAACCTCAATATGGTGAAAAAGGTCGTCCCCCACTTTCTCTCTTCTTCGAGGGCGTTGCACTTCTCTCTAAAATCCATCGTCGGCCAACCTGCCGGAGAGGAGGAGCGTTGGGGAGACGCAGGAGGCGGAGGGGCGTAAGGTGGCTTTAAGAGCGGTGGCGGCGGTGGCTTCCAGAAAAAGGAAGAAGTGGCAGAGTTGTTGAAGCGCCATGGAGAGGGGGGATGACCAAAAAAAAGAAAAAATATTTTAACACAACAAAAAGATCTTAAATAAATTTTCTTTTTTACAAAATCTTAAATAAAACTTTTATGTTAAGTGAAGGAGGTCTCTGGTTTTTGCTGCTAAATTCTTTCAAGGATGATACCAATGACCATGGTGGTTTTATGTTCAGCGTTTTAATTATGGATTATATCAGATCTTGTATCGTGTTTTGCTGCTGGATGCATATGTTTTGGGGCAGGGGGTTGAGCTGTAGTTTTATCTTTGATAATATCATGTTTCTTTTTCTAGTTTTTCAGCTTCTGGGTTGCATTGTTGATCGGAAATAAGAAGAACTTTCTCCCCCAAATTTGTATTTTCACAGTCGAACTGTCTTTAAATGGTTGAAGGAATAAGTGGAATGAAAAAATATTGTTAAAAAAATTTATGGAAGATATGAAATAAAAGATTTTGAAACTGTGAAAAGTCATTTTGATCTCTTGGTAAAGGATTTTGTTCTTCTAAGGGAGCCGCCGAAGTTTTTGACGGTGCAGTGAGGAAGAATATCAGGATTCATGAAACACTAATTATGAATTTTTTTTAATTTTAATAAACTCAACCTATATTTATAATATTACTTTCTAATTAATGGTAATATGGTTCATTTCAAAAATTAACGGTAATATGGTATATATTCGGATAAGTTCATAGATTGTCGGTACAGTTGTATTTTTTTTTTTTTAATAATACGCTACAGTTGTCTATTCAAAAAAAAAGGAAGGAGAAGCTACAGTTGCAATTATTATTATTGCCTAAAAACCTGAAACGTCATTTTCATAAAATATATATATAAAAAAAGCTGGTAACGGGATAACTGGTTGCTACCGGTCAGATGAATTGGAGGACTGATACTCATAGGTTAGGTTGGAGGATGTTAGCTTTGCCGTATTTTACTAGTTTTACCGTGAAACTTTTACGGGAAAACAGCTATAATTTTTTTCTTTGACTTGATTACTCGATCATAACATCAATCAATTTTTTTTTGACACAACATATTATCAATTAATAAAGTATCGTACTATGATTGTTAACTATTTGTATTTCTAGCATTATGATTCATCATAATTGTTTTTTATTTCATATAATATATTTTATGACCTCTTCATATATATTCACTTATAACTTTTTTTATTTACTCACTTATAATTACTTTAATCTCTTGACACAATTTGTATTTTAATTATGATGAATATGAACAATTTTTTACTTTTGTAACTATTTAAGCTAATTTTTCAATTATAGTTTGTTATCTTCAATTTAGTGATTGAAATATAACTACAATATTTTTTTTTTGATAAAAAAATATAAGTATAGTCTTAATTCAATATAATTGTACAATTTGTATATCTTCTTAAAATAAGAATCATAATTTTGACTTTTCAATTTTTTAATCATATATTTTATTTTAAGTTTGAATTTTTTCAGTCTTTAAAACACCTTTGCTCTTTCTCTTACTATATTAGTAAATATTAATTAACAAATACTGTTAGCAAAAAATCATCCTTTTACGTCGTTATTTTTTGTTGTTTATCGACACATTTTATAGAAGTAATAATTAAAAAAACTCCATGATACACGGGGTTAAAAATTATATATTGGATTATAAATTTGAACTTTATATGATTAAAACTTTAAATGAAAAATTTTGCATTCAAAATTTCAAATAGATAAATATAATTTGAAATATGAAAAGTTGCATCAAATGATTTGTAATAATAATAATAATAATAATAATAATAATAATAATAATAATAATTAAAATATCTTAAATTATAATTATCATTTTGTCATCTATGCGACTGAAGTAATCTGTGTCCTTTAAAATTTTTATTAAAATAATTCTTACTACGGACAAGATTTTTGAAATAAATAATTTTAAGATATTTTCAAATACTCGAGGTTACTGGAATAACGATTAATAACTCTCTTCACATTTTAATATGTGGCACGGGTCCATCAAAACAGGAATTCAATAATTATATATTTAAAAAATAAAATCTTAAAAATTAGCATATTCTCGTGCATGGCACGGGTCCATCAATCTAGTCTTTTTAAAAACAATAATGACGTTTTTGAAAATAATAACAAAATAAAATCATGATGACTTTTCATATATAGGAGGGATATTGGAATTATAACAGCAATTAATAAAATCTCTTGAAAACAATAAAACAATTTAAAATTCGAAATTTGAAATAAAAATTTAAATTTAAAATAAAATCTGCGATTGGTTCTTTCCATTATTAGTAATAATAAACCAAGCTTATTAAAGAAGCCATTGAATATAATGCTGCCACCTGCCCAAACTTTCCTTCTAATTGGTTTGTAGTTATTATATATTAATAAGATAAGATTATTGTAAATACAGCTGTTTCATTAAATGGCTAGTGCAAGCAGCTCTAATCCACATAGACTGTTCAGGAGATTTGAAGGATTCATATATCCTTGTGTTGTATGTAAAGCACTTTACCATTCTGTTCTTCATATTTCAATATTTATTATTTTTAAATATAGAGTAAACAATATAATAATTATATTTATTATTTTTAAATATAGAGTAACAATATAGTAAGATGATCGAAGGTATTTTTTATCATCTAAATATACTTTGACCTGAACAAAGAATACATGCCAAGTGTACGGTTGAGATGACTCCAACGTGAAGGAGCAAGGTTACGCCAATTTTTTGCTGGTTTAACTTATACAAAACCATAAACTTAATGGAACATAAGCTAAAAACCATGAGAACAAATCATCTGAACCGAGAAAAATGAAGAATCACTCATCAATTAGCAGAATATAAATTAAACTATGGACAAGGTAAGAGTAATGGTTGCCTGTATTCATTCATATACAATATCAACATTTTATTGATCCAATTGAAATTTGAAGGCTTCTCTATTGCCCCCTATTAAAATAAATAAGTTTTTCCCTTGCATTATATATAGTAATTTTTCACAATACATATGGTTGAATGTAAACTGAGTCCTGAATTAATACAAGACTCAATGAGTTATAGATGTAGATGATTCCAATGACAATATGTCACTAACCAAGCCATCTAGGGAACAATAAGAGGAACCACCAATATTCAAGCAGAGATTCGACTTTTCCTTCAGATTTAAGATATTCTGTCTAATCTCATTCCCTTCATCCCCAACCATTAGTTTTCTAATGGTCCTCTCTATCTCCCATCTCTCCAGCTTATTCTGTAATTGCACCCCAACCTTCCAAACATCACTTACATATTTGGCATTGACCTTTTGGTCTGAAAAACATGGACTACAAATCATAGGAACCCCTTCACATATGCTCTCCAAAGTTGAGTTCCAACCATTATGAGTCCAAAATGCTCCCACTGCAGGATGGCTCAGCACTTGTTCTTGAGGAGCCCATTTAACAATGTAACCCCTTCCTCCCAAATTCTCTAAGAACCCACTTGGCAATGGTTCAAGCCATTCTGAACCACGAACCAACTCGAGTCGAATCACCCACAAGAATGGTTGATTGCTGTTAGCTAACCCCCAAGCTATCTCCAAGAATTCAGCCTCACTTATTGCTGCAATACTTCCAAAGCTCACATAAACAACACTACTGTGTTCTTGTCTGTCTAACCAAGGGATGCAACTTTCATCTGGAGGCAATAAGCTGGTAAAAGTTGAGCCTGCAGGGAAGTGCATGTGAAAAGGGCCTACAGGGTATATTGGTACGGAAAATTTATGGCGCAATTTTGCAAGCGCAGATGATTCCAATTCTTCAAAGGAATTCCAAATCACCCCTGAAGAGGCATTGCATTCATCAACATATCGACAAACTAGATTATAAAATGCCTCAGGATCGCGCGTCTCAAT
Source organism: Echinosophora koreensis (assembly GCA_035048595.1). Taxonomy (NCBI): domain Eukaryota; kingdom Viridiplantae; phylum Streptophyta; class Magnoliopsida; order Fabales; family Fabaceae; genus Echinosophora; species Echinosophora koreensis. The sequence continues at coordinate 9,450,971 of JAPCYP010000004.1, forward strand.
CTTAGGAAGGTCTTTCACTTTAAGTGGTGGAAGCTCAACCACAGGTTCTTCTGATCGAGATTCTGAATTTTGAAAAAATATAAATATTGAATGTTTAGGCCTCATCACTCAAATTACACGTTGTCTCAAATAGCAATTTGAAAAGAAAATAAATCAAAATAGCAAGACTACAGACATCAGTTTTGCCATATTAGTCCCTAACTTTAAGAAATTAATGTATTAGTCCCTAAAATAGTATTACGTCAGTAAAATTAAGAATAAAACTTAAGTGTTGTTCTCAAGATAATTATGGTGTTGTTTTCAAATGGGAATAGCTGTAACATGTTATATTTTCATATTGATGAGTTGTTGCACATGTATTCTTTTCATTGGAAAATAACATCACATATAAGTATTCATGGAATTGCACCTAAGTTTTATCTTACAATGGATCATTACCTACTCACCAATTTGACATAATTGACAAAAGAGGGACTAATATGATTGATGCTTATAATTTTAATGACTTATATGACAATTTTTTTAAAGTCAGACTCAAATGCTAAGTACTAGAAAAAGGGTTTCCTCAATACATACCTAAAGAAAGCAAACAAAACATAACAATTTTTCTCTCAACCCTTTATGATAGTATTTGTCAGTTAATAAAAGCAGCAACAGAGATGGGAAATTTCTTATCAGAAACAAAGATATCATATAGTACAAGTTTAAAATTTGGTATTCACTATTCACCACATTTGTTGAAGAGAGTAATGGGGGTGTTCGCGAATCGATTTAGATCGGTTTTGAGGCAAAAAATTATTCGATCCAAAGATTAAAACAACACGTGGTTTGGTTTGGTTTGCTTCTTTGAAAAAATCTAATTTGATCCGATTAAATGCGGTTTGGATTGGATTGGTTGATTCAGTTTTTACTGACACATTATTATATATTTATATTACATCAAAGAATCAAGATTACAAGCTAAATTGAACAAAATCTTAAACCTCTACATACTTGTTGATACATTCATTCAATAACATCTCATTAAATATGTATAAAATAAATAAATATCATCATCATCTAGTTCTAAAACATTTTTTATTTATGTTTGGAACATTAGAAAGAAAAAAATTGAGGCAAATAAAAATTTTACGTCAAATCAAACTAGTAAGTATTATTAGGAAAAAACCAACAAATAAAAAAATTACTAATGTAAAAAATAGAATAAATAGATATTAAACTTTATAGATGCGGTTTGGTTTGGATTGATTTGATTTAAAAAAAATCCAAAATCTGATCCGATCGATTTTCATTAAATAAGATTAAAAACATCAAATAAATATTGATTTTGCTCGATTTTCGGTTTTTTTAATTGATTTTCGGTTTTCTTTTGAATCGATTTGGATATGAACAACCCTCGAAGCAGAGGTATCAATATTACTATCTTTCGACTCAATTATAAGCAAAAAAAAAAAAAAAACTTATATTTTAGAGACTCAAATATAAGCAAAAGTGAAAATTCAACTCTAGTTAATTTCTATGTAATTGAGTTGGGAGAGTACTATTAAAAAACGAACCTTGAATTGGGAGGTAACCTTGTTCTCTCAATAGGGGAAATGAAGCGAAAACGACGAAGGAAGTGGCCCCACCAGTCCTGAGCAAAAGTCGTGGGAGGTGAAAACCGTCACAAACAGCTTGAGTGAAATGAAGGGCAACATCAGATATGAAGCAAGCAATAGGTTCTTCATGTGGTTGAGATAACAACGTAGCCAACATTTCCTTCAAAGGTTCGACGCATCTTATGTTGATGAGATCGGTGAGGTGTACGGGATCCGATGTGGAAGCTTCGTGTTGGGATAAGCCATCGGGGATGGCATGGAAGGTAAAGTGAGGGTAGGAACTAGTGTTGGGAGAGTTGAAGTGAGTGTGGATGATGGTGATGGAGAAACCCTTTGAGTAGAGGATTTCTGCGAGCTGAAGTAAGGGTGTTATGTGGCCTTGCGAAGGCGATGGCATCAGCAATAATCTATGCCCTTTTCCTGATAGCTTCTCCATTCACGCTCTGCTGCTTCTATGTCTGATGCGATTGTGGAATAAGCACTTTGTTGATAGATATTTATGAATGGGTGGGGGAGGTTGGGGCTGCGGAAGATTGTGTTCTGGATTCATTAATTTGTCCAAGGTGCTTGACAATTTGAATTTGTATACTTCAAATTTTATATTCATTTCCACTGTCTTATTTACAATTGATGTGAGATGTTTATGTTTTCCAACACAGTTAATTCTAACATTTCATATTCGCCATGTGAGGAGTGCAGTACTTTTTTTTTTTCAAGAGAAGTTCACGATAGAGCTAAAAATATTGCAAGAGTTTGAATCCTATACTCATAATTTGTGTTTTTAATTAGGTTTTTCTTACGATGAGTTTCTAATTATTTTAGCGTTACTAGTTGATGTCTACTGGTTTTATTTGTCTCTCGATTAATGTAATTGAATCTTAGATAAGTTCAGTCATTTTTTCCCCATACTTTGAATTTCTGTGTTATCAGTGATGTTAATGAATACATTTGTCTAATTATTTTTTGTATTAGGGATACATCATACATTTGTATTAGGGATACATTTGCAGATTTGCTTATAAAAATAAAATAAAAAATAAAAAACTACGGAGATAAAATAAAATCATACTTTGAATATGTTTTTTAGGACTTGACCCCTAGATATTCATGACATAAATTCTTCGGGTAAAATAATTAAGATAGCTAATGTTAACCAGTAAAAAATAAAAGAAAAAAAGATACCTACTGTTGAAATAATCTTGCCTAGGGGTGCGATGACTCAACTGGTTTTAGATAAAGGTATAATAAGTTAAAGGAGTTGGAGGTCTAGGTTCAACTCTGAGAAAGGAAAAAACTAACATACTGACCTTTGCATTAGGGGTGTTCGCGGTTCGGTTTGGATCGGTTTTGAGGGGAAAAGTCATCCGATCCAAAGTAAAAAAGAGTATGCGATTCGGTTCGATTTGGATGACTTCTTAAAAATTATCCGATCCGATCCAATTAAATACGATTTGGACCGATTCGGTTTTCACCACACATCATTAGTTAGATAACATATTATAAAAATCATATAATCTACTTGTCAAAAAAAATAATAATAAATAACATATAATCTACCAAAATATGAGGCTGTTCATTCAATGACTCACTGTCTTGGCATGTTTTGTTAACATATTTTCAAAATAACATATAATCTAACAAAAATAAAGTAACATTTTCTATTTCAATGTTTTGGCAACCATGAAATTGTTCTGTGCATGCCAACTGAACGTGAAGTGTGTAAATTGTATATTAAAGAAACAGAACAGTGGCTTAAAGAAACAAAACATACATCAAAACTCCAACCATGTTAAACGGCACACAGCAGCAAACAAATTGCAGGGCAAGAGGGTTAAATGCATATGAAAAAACCTTTTGTATAACATATCAGTTCGGTTAGGATCAGTTCGGTTCCTGAACCTTACCCGAAAACCGAACCGATCGGTTCTCTCCAAAATCAATCCAAAAAAATCTAATTAATTTCGGTTCGCATCGATTTTTGGTTATTTTGGATCGGTTTAACGGTTTTTTTTTTTATCGTTTTGGATCTGAACACCCCAACTTTACATGTAAAATAAATAAAATAAACCTTGTTGGATTCTGAACTCATATTCGATCCAAGAACAAGATATCACTGACCAAGACATCCAGAGAACAGTAAGAAGAACCTCCTCCTTTCAAGCATAGATTTGCCTTTTCCTTCAGGTTTAACACACTCTCTCTCCTTCCCTTCATCGCCAACCATTAGCTTCCTAATGGTCTTCTCTATCTCTCCTCTCTCCACCTTATTCTGTAGTTGTACTCCAACCTTCCAAACATCACTAACATACTTGGCATTCACCTTTTGGTCTCCATAACATGGCATACAAATCATGGGAACCCCTTCACATGTGCTCTCCAAAGTTGAGTTCCAACCACTATGAGTCCAAAATGCTCCCACTGCAGGATGGCTCAGCACTTGTTCTTGAGGAGCCCATTTCACAATGTAACCCCTTCCTCCAAGATTCTCTAGGAACCCACTTGGCAATGGTTCAAGCCATTCCAAGCCACGGATCAACCCGGGTCGAATTGCCCACAAGAATGGTTGGTTGCTGTTGGCTAATCCCCAAGCTATCTCCAAGAATTCAGCCTCACTTATTGCTGCCATACTCCCAAAACTCACATAAACAACACTGTTATGTTCTTTTGTGTCTAACCAAGAGATGCAGCGTTTGTCTGGGGTCAATAAACTAGAAGAAGTTGAGCCAGCAGGGAAGTGTTTGTGAAAAGGGCCTATTGTGTATATTGGTATGGAAAATTCTTGGCGTAGTTTTGCTATTGCAGATGATTCTAACTCTTCAAAGGTGTTCCAAATCACCCCTGAAGAGGCCTTGCATCCATTAACAACTTGACAAGTTAGTTTATAAAACAACTCAGGATCGCGTGTCTCAAAATCAGGAAGATCTTTCAGTTTGAGTGGTGAAAGCTCTACCACAGGTTCTTCCAATCGAGATTCTGGATTTTCAACATAAACAAATATGAAATGTTTAGGCCTCAATCAATCCTCATCAGGGAAATTTTGCTTCAAATTGCAAAATTTGAAGAGAAAATAAGTCACAACAGCAAAAGTACATAGCTATTGAGAGCAAACAGAATAGAACGAAGCAAGTTTGTAAGAAACAAAGAGTTAGAAAGATGCAACAAAGATAGGAAATTTCTTATCAGAAACACAGACATTAGGGAAATGATCTCTCATCTCAATTGCATGTTGCTGCCAATTGCAACATGAAAAAAAACGAAAACACAAAAAATCACATAATTATAGAAAGAAACAAAACAGGACAATTGTAAATTATGAGAGAACTCAACCCTTTATGCTCTCGTGTGTCAATTATAAAAAACAACAACAGAGATGGAAAATTTCTCATCAGAAAGATAGATATCATATATAAGTTTATAATTTGGAATTAACTATCTTTGATAAACGAAAAAAAAAAGTATGAGCTATGAATATTCAAGAATGAAGAGCCCACCTTTAATGGGGAAGTAACCTCTTTCTGTTAGGAGTGGAAAGGAGGCAAAAACAACAAAAGAAGAAGCCCCACCAGTCCTGAGAACAAAGCGTGGAAGCTGAAAGCCGGCACAAACAGCTTGAGTGAAAGGAAGGGCAGCATCAGCAATGAAGCATGCAATAGGCTCGTGTGACTGAGAAACATCATGATCATGAGACAACAACTTAGTCAAGCATTCCTTCAAAGGTTGTACGCACCTGATGTTGATGAGATGAGTGAGGTATAAGGAATCTGAAGTGGAGGCTTCTGCTTCGGATAAGCCATCAGGGATGGCATGGAAGGTGAAGTGAGGATAGGAAGAAGAACAAGTGTTAGGAAAGTCGAGGAAGGTGTGGATGATGGTGATGAAGAAACCCTTTGAGTAGAGGATGTCTGCAAGCTGGAGTAAGGGTGTTGTGTGTCCTTGGAATGGTAATGGCATCAGCAACAATCTGTGGCTTTTTCCTGTCCTTTTCTCCATTCACTACTACCTCTATAGTCTATACTTCTACTATACTTGTGGTTGTGGTCTTGTGGAGATAAGTTGGTAAGCCTTAAATGTACCAAAACCGAGACTTTATGGATCTTTTTAGTATTTTATTTTATGAAAATGAAAATTAATAAATCTGCAATAAAAGTTAAAGATTCATTTTCTTGCATATCTTGTGAATCCTTTAAGAGTTAAGACTATAACAAGACACAATATGATAAAAAAGGCTATTTATATATATCTAAGCGAGAGACATCATCTTACATATGAAAATATATGCCAAATTAGAATATAAGTAAAAGATAAGATAAAATCAGTTATAATCATATGATAAAAATTATATACATGTGAAATGATGAGGGTAAGATATAATCTGTATGTATACATATACTCAATGTGATAAGTGACGTAAATAATATGGAGAATGGATAGAAGTTTTTTGTTTTCCAATAAAATGGACTGAGGTTTGATTTCTTTCTATGAGATGATTTTTTTTTTCAGTGCATCAGAGAAAGACGGAAATGGCTGTATTGCCTACCATCAGCTAACGGAAAACTTTCTAATCCAATTTCAGCAATGATAGCTACATAGATGATGAGTTTAAGTGCAAGTAATAAATCTTATGATATTTATTTAATAATGGCAATGTGATATATAAATATGATAATAGTCACAAAAACAGCTATGTGAAGGGAGAATACAAAAATTGCAACTAAAATGATACACCAAAATGAGACCGGAGATCCTTGTCCTTAAAATATCCTGCCTTAATAGTTTTATTTTGTGGAATGTCACAAATATTTTAGTGACACAATGTCCACTTGCTACAAACCCAAACTGTGGAATATGAAACTGAATCAGCGAGCTTCAAATGTAAATGATTCCAATGACAATATGTGATTAACCAATCCTTCCAAGGAACGGCAAGAGGAACCACCTGGTTTCAGGCAAAGCTTTGCATCTTCCTTCAATTTTAAGGCCCTATCTCTAATCTCCTTGCCTTCATCATTTTCTTCCATCAATTTTCTAATAGTCCTCTCTATTTCCCCTCTCTCCACTCCCTTCTCTAATTGCAATCCAACCTTCCAAACATGGCTCACATACCTGGCATTCACCCTTTGGTCAGTGAAACATGGCATGCATATCATAGGAACCCCTTCACAGATACTCTCCAAAGTAGAATTCCAACCATTGTGAGTCCAAAATGCACCTACAGCTTGGTGAGCTAGCACTTCTTGCTGAGGAGCCCATTTTACAATGTGGCCTCTCCCTTCCAAATTCTCCATGAACCCACTTGGAAGAGCTTCAAACCATTCCGAACCGCGGATCAAACCTGGTCTAACCACCCACAAAAATGGACTTTTGCTGTTGCTTAGACCCCAAGCTATCTCCAAGAACTCATTCTCAGTTATTGCAGCAACACTCCCAAAACTCACATAGACCACAGAGTTGGGTTTGTGTTTGTCTAACCAGGAGATACAACTTTGATCTTGAGATATTAAACTGCTTGAAGAAGAGGAAACAGAGCCTTCAGGAAAGTGCTTGTGAAAGGGGCCTATAGGGAATATTGGGAGAGAAAATTCTTGGCTCAGTGTTGTAAGTGCAGATGATTCCAACTCTTCAAAGGAGTTGTAAATCACTCCTAATGAGGTCATGGTCTCTTTGACGAACCTGCATATTAATTCATAATATTTCTCTGGTTCCTCTGTCTTAACCACAGGTAAGTCTTTCACTCTGAGTGGTGGTAGCTCTGCTATAGGCTCCTCCAATTTAGATTCTATGTGCAACATGCAGAAATGGAATACATAATTAAATTGTTAAGTGCCATATTCGTGATTCCATCCCTTTTAACATGGAAAACGAAAATGAGTCTGATAGACCAAAATTCTTACACCATTTAGAAGCTGTACAAATATATGATTAACTTAACAGCATGTAATATGAAGTTAATAGGGTTAATAATTGATTATCAATATATCTTGCAATGGAATATTAACCCAGCCTGTTAACCATGTAATACATGCTGTTAATTTTATATTTGTATGTCGTTTATTGGTGAAAAAAATATGGTATATAAAATATAATGTGCATATAGCAGGATTGGAAACAAAAATGATTCTTACACCAAAATGACGCATATGGCAGGATTGTATAAAAAATGCTAATTACATATCATTTTTATTGTCACATCTTTTGCATCATATAGGAGCTCTCATTAAACAGTAAAAATTATACAGTTCGTGAGATAAGTGTGCAAGTGTGTGTACGTAATATTGTTGTTAACATATTCTTCAGAACTCATAGAAACAGGATAAAATTAAAACGAAGCTCAATAGTCTCAATTACTGATTTTTCACTATATAGTGTCATCACCCAGTGTTGCGACTTGCGTCACACTCACTCAAATGCTTTGTTTTTTTAACCATGACATAGGTACGAAGTATCCACCACAGTTAGCAGTGACTAATCTCCGTTAGGGAATCTGTTGGACACATAAGGTGGGTTCTCCCCTCCTAACCAGGTCTTTTCCATACACAGAGTCAGGATTCGAACCCCTAACTACTTGCTTAAGGTGTCCAAGTCCCTTACCACTTATACCAACCACATATTGGTCACTCAAATGCATTTTATTTCACTGAAGATTATATTTCTCAAGTCAACTTGAGCATCTAACATATTCTTCATGTAAATGATATAATATTTCTTCGACAGGTATAAACATGTAGTAGAACTGAGGACTCTTCTGCATAACATTTTTGTTGACTAAATTAGTAATAGAACTATAGAAGTTTCTTACTGGAAGTTTTCTACCAAAGTCCCTTGAAAACTCAGAAAAAGAGAAACTGACCTTGTATAGGTAAGTAACCTTTTTCTCTTAAAAATGGGAATGCTGAAAAAGCCACAAAGGAAGATACACCTCCAGTCCTCAACACAATCCTTGGAAGCTGAAGGCTTTCAGCAACAGCCTGAGTGAAGTAACACATAGCATCTGATATCAAGCAAGCAATAGGCTCATCAGAAGCATCAGATAGCATCTTCACCAAGCACTCCTTGAAAGGTGTTACACATCTAACGTTGAGTGCAATGACAAAGTTTAAGAGATCTGAAGTAGAGGACTCGGTTTCAGATAAACCATCTTGGATACAAGAGAAGTTAAAGTGAGGGTAGTTTGAAGGGTTAGGGGAGTTGAAACTTGTGTGGATGATTGTGATGGAGAAACCATTTGAGTGAAGGATGTTTGCAAGCTGAAGCATTGGGTTTATGTGCCCTTGCAATGGCAAAGGGAAAAGCAACAATCTACGGCCCCTCCTTTGACCCATGGCTTTGTCTATCTGGTTGTCCATGGCCTACAAGTCTTTTAAGAGTTGAAACAAATGTCACTGATGTTGGCTCTTGGCTGCACTGTTTAGTTGAATGCTCAAAATATGAAATTTAAATAATATTTTATTTATAACTTTTTTATAAGTAAGGATATCAATACTAATTTAAAAATGGAATAGAGAAATTTACGGTACATCCAATGTGGCATAATTTGCGTGATAAAGGGAAGTTAATTTGCGTAATTTATTCTTATTTTTAAATAATAATTTGATTATATTATTTATATGTTGCTTTAGTGGTTGGAGATGCATTAATGGAGGATAGGATGTTTACCATAAAAAAACGCTAAGCATCATTACATTACTTTCTTTTTCAAGCACGAAAGGTTATGTTGAGGGGACATATGGAGGTAGGTTCTGCTTAGATAGATAAACGTACTTTCTTCCATTTTTTTTTTCACAAACACAATTAAACGCTCTTTTTCTATATGAAATCAGTATGAAGGTACCACATATGCACAGGGCTTTTCCGTGCAGGTGGAATTCACCAAAGGATCTGAGCCCTTCTTTGACGACACTCATGTTCAGCCTTTAAATGGCATCCCTCTTGATGGTTCCTTTCTCTTCGTCTCTCGATTATTTCTTATCTTATTTACTAATATATGGGATGGGGCAAAGAATTTAAGAGCCAAAACGGTAGAAAAGTTTGTTTATTTCTTATCTTAATTGTTATTTGTGAATCTGAGTGTTTTTTTTTTTTTCATTTTGTTTTCCTGGCAGATGAGGAGGAGGTGGAGGTTGATGTTGCAAAGAAGAAGATGGTGGTTTGGTTCTTGCCGAGGGAAAGAGAGGAGCTTGAGGCACATGTCTTATCATTACGCATTGAGGAACCCTTCTTTGGGTCCCTATTTGAAACTCAAATCGCAAAGAGAGGTGATTGATTGGTTGGATTCAATCGATTCAGGTACATTCGCTTCTTCACCTCAATTTTTTTTTTATTTAAAAAAAATTGAAAAGGTTTCGATGGTTCACCCGTTTGGTTCTGGGATTAGGGGTCTACTGATAACTGGTCGGGCCTGGTGCTTGACACAAGCAAAGTCCAGAAGCAATTGAACAAATGGGCCAACCAACAAACCCAAGAAGAGGCAGCCCAAAACAACAACTCAGAAGGCTTGAAGGAAAATGAACCCAAAGGAGAAAATGCAGAAAAAGGAAATGTTCCAGATTCAGCTGGAAGAAACCCACGTGAGGGTAGAGAGAGAAAGAAGCCAGGCAGATTCAGGGATTTCGTTATGACGTGAGGCAAGCGCAAATTCAGGAGAGCAAAACCGTTTCACAGCTGCTCCTTTATGTTAGTTATTCTAAGTCACAAGAAATGCATGTAAGGGAAGGGGTATAAATTAGGAATACACTTGTAATGGGGGAGAGGAATATTATAGTAGAGTCATTCTGTTGTAAGGAGTTGGGCACTGACTCGAAGAGTGCGTATCAATACAATTCTATCATATTCAGAATTGTATCACTGGTGCTTTCATTGAGAGGAGATGAGGAACAAAGATATTGCTGAGGCCATGCGAGCTCTTGAAGTGAGCTTCAAACAGCACTCTGATGGTCAGCTAGCCAAATTCACGTCACTCTTGGAGCAGTATATGGCGAACACTGAGGCTCGGTTAGCACAGCTCAAACCCGAGGAGATGAAAGCAGAGGAACCCGGGGGTGGGCATTTTCATGAACCCACTAACCTTCATTCGATTCTGAAAACACTGAGGGTTAATGTGCCACGATTCGATGGGCATGATGTGGAGGAATGGATTTACAAAGTCGACAAGTTCTTCACTCTCCATCACCTACCACCAGAGACTCGTTTGATGGTGGTGGCATTCCATCTAGACGGGAGGCGTCGACTTGGTACCAATGGATGGAGAAGGGAGGAGGAATCACCAGTTGGGAGGTCTTTATTCATGAGTTAAGGAAGAGATTTGGAGCTTCAATTTATGATGACCCTCTGGGGAGTATCTCCAAGCTCGTCCAGGTCAGTACCGTGGCGAAATTCCGAGCCGAATTTGAGGAGCTGATGACTCGGATCACTGGGGTGGCAGAGCCTATGTTCATGAATTTTTTTGTGTGGGGGTTGAAGCCAGAGATTAGGCATGAGTTGCTCATAGCGCCTCCTTTCAGTTTAGCAGAAGCCATGGCTAAGGCGCAACTGTTTGAGGAAAGGAATGACGATTTAACAAACCGCCAGAAGCGTGACGGGTATAGGAGTTATGAAGGAGGGTTCAATCGAAACCCAACAGGGGGATCGAGTGCTAAGGCAGCAACAGGGTTCAACACTAGTACATCCTCTTCAAACAAGGGTGTGAGTTCACTAGTCGGTACCCTAAAAATTCCGGTCAAGCACCTCAGCTCAGCAGAGATCCAGGATAAGCGTGCTAAGGGACTATGTTATAGTTGTGATGAGAAGTGGAGCTCTAGCCATCGCTGCAAGAACAGGGTACTTATCATGTGTGGAGAGGAAGAGCAGGAAGAAGAGTGTATGAGGATCGACCCAGTAGTGGGGGATATACCGGCGGAGGAGGAATTGGAGGTGAGTTTAAATACATTTTCGAATTCTGTAAATCCCCATATTTTTCGCATTCCTGCTAAACTGGGTAAGGAAACACTGGAAGTTCTAATTGATACTGGTAGTAATAACAATTTCATTCAAGAAGCTTTGGTTGAGAAATTGGGGCTTGCGTGGGAAGAGGCTAGGCGGTTCCGAGTTTACATGGGTAATGGGCAGTATTTGGTCTGTGATAGGAGGTGTGTTGGTGTCACCTTGGAGTTACAGGGGAATTCGTTTTTGGTGGATCTGTATATTCTACCTATTTGGGTTTTGGACATAGTGTTGGGGATGTAATGGTTGAGAACCTTGGGACCTTGCATTCATGATCACAATGACCTAACCATGGAGTTCCAATGGGGAGGCAAGAGTGTGAAGCTGGCAGGAAGTAAGGATGAGCCCACCAGACAGGTGACATTCTCCCAATTGAGCTCAATGATTGGGGGAGATGCTGTTAGTTGCTTCTATCGGGTATTAGCCTTACCAATGGGAGGTGAGCATAGGAAAAGCACAGAGAGAGATGAGATAGATCAGCTGGAAGACAAGCTACCGGAAGTGGGTAAGGGAATTGTCCGAAGGTTTCGAGAAGTGTTCAAGGAGCCTTCCCAATTGCCTCCTGTCCGAAATGTGGATCATAGAATCCATTTGCAACCAAACTCGATGCCAGTAAGTGTACGGCCCTATAGATATCCATATTTCCAAAAGGATATCATTAAAAAGCTGGTTAAGGAGATGATGGAGTGTGGTTTTATTCGTTCCAGCAGCAGCCCTTATTCTTCCCCAGTTTTGTTGGTGAAAAAGAAGGACGGGACATGGAGGTTTTGTGTGGACTATCGGGCCCTTAATGCTATCACCATCAAGGACCAATTTCCAATACCTACGATAGATGAGTTGCTAGATGAGTTGGGGGGAGCCATGGTGTTCTCCAAGCTAGACCTCAGGGCTGGATACCACCAGATACGGATGGAAAAAAGGGATGTACATAAAACAGCATTTCGGACACATGAGGGCCATTACGAATTTGTGGTCATGCCGTTTGGATTGTCAAATGCACCATCGACATTTCAAGCAGCTATGAACCAGATTTTCAGACCCTATCTTCGGAGGTTTGTGATCGTGTTCTTCGATGATATTTTGGTGTATAGTAGAAGTCAGGGGGAGCATGTAAAGCATCTCTGTGAAGTGCTGCAGTGTTTACTGAGCAATAGGTTCTTTGCTAAGGGTAGCAAATGCCATTTTTTCCAAAATTCTATCGAGTACCTTGGGCATTTGGTCTCCCATGAAGGGGTACGGGCTGATCCAGCCAAAGTGGAAGTTATGAACAACTGGCCAATGCCCAAAAACTTAAAACAGCTACGCGGGTTTCTTGGGCTCACCGGGTATTACGGGCGCTTCGTGGCTGGGTATGCTACTATTGCAGCACCACTAACTGAACTCTTGAAAAAGGATAGCTTTAGTTGGGGAGAGAAGGCCACTGCTGCCTTTGAAAAAATGAAGAGAACTATGTTGAGCACTCCTGTATTGCATTTGCCTGATTTCACCAAGACCTTTGTGGTGGAAACAGACGCCTCAAGTGTTGGGATTGGTGGTGTCTTGATGCAGGAAGGACACCCAATCGCCTTTTTCAGCAAGAAGCTTGGGCCAAGAATGAGGGCAGCTTCGACATACATCCGTGAATTAAGAGCAGTAGTGGAAGCCGTGGCAAAGTGGCGGCAGTACCTCCTTGGGCGCCACTTCATCATCAGGATAGATCATAAAAGCTTGCGAGAATTGCTAACTCAAGTAATACAAACACCCGAGCAACAGTATTACATGAGAAAGCTAATGGGGTATCATTTTTCCATCGAATACAAGGCTGGAATTGAGAACTCAGCAGCAGATGCATTGTCAAGGCTACCCGAGACACGTTCCAATCAAGTATGCTCGGTTATGTCCAGTATCCAGTTTGGATTCCTTGAAGAGTTGAGGCAAGAAAACCAGATTTGTGCAGATCTAAAGGAGCTGAAACAACATATGGAAGATGGGTCACTCTCTAGTCCAGACCTCACTGTCAGAGAAGGGGTTGTGATGTACAAGGGCAGATTCTACATCAGTCAGAAATCCAAGTTGAAGACATTGATGTTAAAAGAATTTCATGAGACGCCAATAGGAGGGCATGCTGGAACTGAGAAGACATACCAGAGATTGTGTGCAAATTTCTATTGGAAAGGGATGCGCAAGGAAGTTAAGGAGTTCGTGGCAAGTTGTATGGTTTGTCAAACAATTAAGTACTCTACTGCTGCTCCTCAAGGCTTGTTACAACCACTAGAAATTCCAGAGAGAGTTTGGGAGGATATCGCCATGGATTTCATAGTTGGCCAACCCAATTCGAGGGGTAACACGTCAATCCTTGTGGTCATTGATCGCTTGACCAAGTATGCTCATTTTGGGGCATTACCCACATCTTACACAGCAACCAAAGTAGCAGAACTATTCTGCAACATGGTGATAAAGCTGCATGGATTGCCCCGCACAATAGTCTCGGATCGCGACCCGATTTTTACTAGTCAGTTTTGGCAAAAGCTCTTCGAATTTATGGGAACTCGATTGAAGATGAGCTCCGCATACCACCCACAGACGGATAGCCAAACTGAGGTGTTGAACCGCTATCTAGAACAGTATCTGAGGGCTTTTGTGACAGAGCACCCAAGGAAATGGGGGGAGTTTTTGGCATGGGCAGAATACCATTACAACACTAGCCACCACTCGGCTATTGGTATGATGCCTTTCCAGGCTCTCTATGGCAGACCCCCTCCATCTATCCCAGCATATATGAGAGGCACTTCTTCCATTCAGGCTGTAGATGAAGGTCTCACGACCAGAGATGAGTTGCTACACAAGCTGCGACAAAACTTACTCCGAGCCCAAAATCGAATGCAGCAAATGGCCAACAAGCATCGCAGGGATGTTCAATTCCAGCTTGGGGACTTAGTATTGGTGAAACTGCAGCCATATCGTCAATCCACAGTAGCTAAGCGGCTGAATTCGAAGCTCTGTCGCAGTTACTTTGGACCATTCGCCATTGTGGCTTTAGCAGGACCAGTAGCCTACACCTTCCAGCTACCTCCAGGTAGTAGGATCCACCCAACTTTCCATGTCTCACTGCTAAAAGCCTACAAGGGAGAGCAATCCATCACCGGCTATCCATTACCAGAGTTTAGCCATGACAACAGACCCATTTTAGCACCTGTGGCAATACTTTCCAGCCGTATTGTGCAGGAACAAGGGAGTAAGGTGAAGCAAGTGTTGGTACAATGGTCTCACAGTCCTCCGGAGGATGCAACTTGGGAAGATCTCCATGTTTTCAGCAAGCTATATAACTTGCCCGACCTTGAGGACAAGGTCGTTTTTGAAGGAGGGGAGAGTGATAACTGGTCGGGCCTGGTGCTTGACACAAGCAAAGTCCAGAAGCAATTGAACAAATGGGCCAACCAACAAACCCAAGAAGAGGCAGCCCAAAACAGCAACTCAGAAGGCTTGAAGGAAAATGAACCCAAAGGAGAAAATGCAGAAAAAGGAAATGTTCCAGATTCAGCTGGAAGAAACCCACGTGAGGGTAGAGAGAGAAAGAAGCCAGGCAGATTCAGGGATTTTGTTATGACGTGAGGCAAGCGCAAATTCAGGAGAGCAAAACCGTTTCACAGCTGCTCCTTTATGTTAGTTATTCTAAGTCACAAGAAATGCATGTAAGGGAAGGAGTATAAATTAGGAATACACTTGTAATGGGGGAGAGGAATATTATAGTAGAGTCATTCTGTTGTAAGGAGTTGGGCACTGACTCGAAGAGTGCGTATCAATACAATTCTATCATATTCAGAATTGTATCATCTACAATTTGTTCTTTTGGTAAGAAATAACTTTCAAATTACTCTTCTACATAGAAGGAGCTAGAGGAAGGTTACACCCTTCAGGCGTGGTTCCGGCGAGTGTCTCTGCTCAGATTACTCTTCTCCCTTTCCCCTCTTGTCTGTGTTTTCTCTCTCTAGTACGTTTTCCCTCCTTCCTGCTTAATTTTTTTTTTCTTTGCTTTAGTTTGCTGTGTTAAATCCTGACTTCACAGGTGATACTTCTTCTGCGTATCAGTGTCTTGAAAAAGTCATTATACAGTATGTTGATGTTAATAAGTGACAAAATAAATAATTAACGAAATCACTAGTTGACTTAACTCTGGAATTGAAACTGGGATGATGGCTCTAATGGAACAACGCTTGCCAATTTTAGCACCCAAAAGGTGTAAATATATGGGTAAATACCAAACATTCCAATACTAATAAGAAAACTAAGTATTAATTGGTGGTGATGTTGATATATTAATTTATTTCTTTTAATGGGTAAATACTTTGGATTATTTTCCCCTTTGATGCTTTGGATACTTTCTTTTTTTGGTCATTGTAGTTGAGGCTTCATACTGACTAGGGAAGGTAGTGAGGATGATGATGAAGTAACTTTCAACTTCGCTCTGTTCGTCATTTTGCTTTGATTCTCCTAAAGTATCGAGACTTTCTTATTTTCACCCATCAATTTGAATTATGCATTTCTTATACTATTTCACGCTAACTAATATCATTTGTTGTAATAAAGATTATGTATGCATTATACTATTTCACTATCTGATATCATTTGTTGCAATGGTTGCTTAGTACCTCGAAGAATTCTTGCATTTTGATATTCTTCTTTCTCTGTCCAACCATTTTTAAAAGATTTGAAAAGACCTTTTGTTCCTGTTGAGCATTTTGGTAATTAGGATCATTGCTTCATAATGCCTCTATAAGGTTCATATTAGATTTACTTTATGTATATATACATGCCCTTAGCTTAATTTGGTTTTGAGCCATGAACTTCTATGTATTGTTGTCTCTTTCTGCCAATTGCAGCTATCAGTGGATAAAATGGAGGGGAAGGCCTACCTGCACTAAGGGAAATTGCTCCCATAATTGTATCTAATCATGTGTCTTATATTGAGCCTATCTTCTATATCTTTGAATTATTTGCCACCATTGTGGCAGCCGAGTCTCGTGACTCCATTCCTTTTGTTGATACCATTATTAGAGCAATTCAGGTAATTCCATTTCATGGTTACGTTTTATGTATGTTCACTTTAAATATAAGAGTACACATCATTCAGTCATTGTCCTTTTTTTTTCCTTCACTTTTTATGTTTTCATGTCATATATGTTGACAGGTTCTCACCATCATCAAGGAAGCAGACTATCAAGGAAATAAAGGTAAACCATTTTTATTAGTTTGCTTAATGTTATTTGATCTGTATCTTGGGATTTTCTTTGTTCTATAGTTGTCAATTAATGCTCAACTTGCCTTCTTTTTGTATTATCAGTTATGTCTTTGGCACCACTATCTTTTGCAATTTGGATATTATCTGTGTTCAAGTGTTTCACAACATGGGTAGAACATGTGCTGGAGCATTTCGTATTTTATTGGGCTTCTACCGGTGTGTTAATTTTTCACAATTTGACTTTAATTTTGTCTCCATTTTATTACTTTGTGGGTTCTTTCTTCTGCACATTAATTCTTTTTAAATTAGGTAAAGTCTTCTCTTTGTATTACTAGAAACAGAGACCCCTGTCTTCTGTGATATACTGAATGAGTTCCAAAAGGGCAGCAGTCACATGGTTGCTGTTGTTAAGGGTAATGGAAAAGGCAAAGAAACTCGACATATAATACCTAGAGCCTAAGTACTTGAACTGTAGTTTTCCTTCCCACCTCAGGTATGCGTAATGTAATTGGAATTTTTGGGGATTTTCCTATTAATGTCTCACATTTGTAATGTAGCCTAATCAGAATGTAAGTGTATAAAAGACCTATTATTTGTTTCACGCTTATAACTGTTTAGTTGAACATGTAAATCGATACCTCTATTTTAATAACGTTTAAATTAGTGGCTACATTAACAGTTTACTTCACTACAATTAATAATTTGTGCAAATTATCTCCACTAATTATTAAATTAAATGAGATGATATGACTGAAGGGGTCAATTTTACAGGCACATGGATAGATTATGAGGATAAAGTGTAGTACACAAATGGAAACCTTGGGGATACTGTGAACCTAGGTAACCATTGTAACAGCCTGATTTTTAATTACACTGTTTAACCGATTAAAATATAATTAATTATATTTTAATCTGAGAGTTAGAAAGTGATTTTTAATAAAATAAAATCATAGTCATAGTCTCTCTTATGGTAGAAGGTTACGGTGAAAATTTGGGTTGAAAATTCAGACGGAGCCCGGTCTGCGTTTTTACTGACAGTATAATTTTATACCGGCAGAAAACCCTAATTTGACCCGAAACTGAAATTTGTAGATTGTTTATATTTTGTCCGTGAGGAAGTCTACTTTCCAAATTTCTGATCAGAAATAAAAAATTAGGTGTATTCGGACGAATTTTGGTAAAAGTTCGGACGGAAAACATTTGGTGTTTTCACTGACAGTAAGATTTTAATGATCAGAAAACCCAATTTTGACTCATGAATGAAATGGTTTATGATTAAATCATATTTCCAACGAGTCTAGTTAGTTTGAAAATTTTCGATCGAAAAACAGACAGAAACCCTAATCGGGAAACCGACGGAGTCGAAAACGGAACTGCAGAGACCCATCAAGAGATCGGGACAACGAGTCACACATGATGACTCATGGAGGATGAGTCACCAAGCATTTATGAGCATTAAATGCTAGTAATCATGACTTTTAGGTAAAATGACCAAAATACCCCAAGCTTTCGCGGTTATTAACAAGACACATCTACGCACTCTCAACCACTCATTTTACGTGGTTGTAAACCTCCCACATATCCTAAATTTCATGCATATATATATACTAAATCATACCTATTTCATTTTGCTTTCGTTTCATCATTTTCCTCTCAAAAACCGAAATCGGGTAAATGACGGAGCTGCGTACGGAATTTCCGGGAACCGCTAACGGATAGGATCAGTGACTCATTAGTGAGTCACTATGTGTGGCCCAAAATCAGCCACACCTCCATCAATTGTGAGCCACATATTATTAACCATGATTAGCCAAAATAACCTTAGTTAAGTTAACTATTAACTATGGTTAATCTTATATTAATTAAATAATCACAAAACCCATTAATCTAAAAGCTAACAAACCAAACAATGCCTTAAATCTACCCTATATATAGCCCCAAAACCGTGGCCTCCTCACCAATTCACCCACCTTCTTCATTTTTTCTCATTCCTCACTTTTCTTCACAAAAACTTCATTTTCTTCTTCAAGAGCTTTAAGTGTTTCCATTGAAGAACTTGCCAAGATCATCATCATTTCTTCATTTCCTTCACACACTTGAGGTAACATGATCATCTCTTTCCATTCTTAAGCTTTTGTTCTTCATGTTCTTGAGATTTCATATTCTTAGATCTAGAACTTAGAATAATTCTAGAAAATTGTAGAAAAATCATAAAAATGTGAAACCAATTTCTATGATCTAGTTATAATCTCTACTTTCATTATCCAAGAGCATGTAATCAAAAATATTTTCCTTCCCTATTTTCTTTAAGTGGCCGAATCTCACCCAAAAGAGGGTTTGATGATTTTGTTTTCATTTTTGAAATCTAATAATTGATTTGAGCTCTCTAGTATCTATATGATCTAAATCCAAGAGCTTGAATCCAACTAAATTTCCTAGCCTATTTTTCTAATATGGGCCGAAACCCTAACCTTTGGTGTTAGAGGATTTTATTTTAAATCTTAACTTTAAACCATTTTATCTAAGTTAGTTAGGACGTTAGTAGGTAGAATCCAAAGAATGAAGTTGAGAAAATAACCCTAAACCTATTTTCTTAGTCTTGGCTGAACCTAGCCGTAAAGTGTCATAGATGATTTTGTTTGATTAATTATAGTTATGTTGTTTGATTCAAGGTGATACTATTAAGCTGTGGTGTGATAGCGAGGAACATCGAGTTCGGGATTTCGGTGCTAACTCAGGTGGGGGAAAGAACCAATCTACCATCGGAAACGAATAAGTAGTATTTAAATTATAATAATTGTGTAGGGCGACCTAAACCCTACTAGTGGTCGAGTAATCGACAAAACCAAAATCACATTGGAAGCTTTTTCGTGAAACCAATGATGATTTGGGGATTGTTGGTTTATCGCCGTTAGGATAATCTTATGATATTCGAGGTTGATTGAATTTATTGATTGTTGAATTATGTTGTGATAAATCGTTTATTATGATGTCTTGTGATACTTGAGTAGTTGATTGATAATGTAGCATGTATGATCTGCCTGTGATGATAAACTGTTTAGTTGATGTTAGGGCACGAGATGTGTGATTTAAGAGATGTATTTGGGTGAGTGAACTATGATGAATTAGTGATGCCTAGCCTTAGTGTATAGATGAGATGAGATATTGAATGAGTATTGAGACTGAGACTTGTGGTGGAAGGTTAAGACATTAGGCTATAATGAATGCGGGTTGGTGAGATTCACAATGTAGATGCGTTAAGGTTCATGGCCGTGTGTGATGAAACACACGAGGTCCGGATAGTCCTTGAGTCCCTAAGGGATCGCGTTGCGCAAAGGTTACTAAAATGGTGTATGGGCACCATGGCACTAATTGCGCAATAGCATAAGTAGTTCGGGAACTACTGGGTTCTATCGCCGCACAACGGTATGAGTAGTTTGGAACTATTGTACTGGTGTATGGGCACCGGGGCACTAAGTTACTGGCACCGGACCGATCGGACTACTGACTAATGACAGGAATATAGATGGCCAAGTTTGCATGAGAGTAAGGGTAGAGGAACCATATTGTGGTTTAAGGTTGATTTGGAGTTTTGAGAGATGTTAGTATTAATGATTATTATATTTATATACTATGTCCATTTTCCCACCTTTGATGATAGACATGTGTCTTATCCCCTATTTCTGTATTTGTATATGTTTTGCTTATATGGATACGAGAAGATTTTACGGAAGATCCGGGTGATGACTATGTGGAGGAACCAGCTGAGGACTTTGTGGATGTATGCCTTGACAGGTACATATATTTTGATGAATGACAAAAGCAATTTTAAGTCTAAAGGACTTATCTGCAAAAAGCGTGAAAAAGGCCAAACGATCAGTCAAGATTAGGCAAAGCAATCAAGAGGAGTAAAATGATGAATGACAAAAGCAATTTTAAGTCTAAAGGACTTATCTGCAAAAAGCGTGAAAAAGGCCAAACGATCAGTCAAGATTAGGCAAAGCAATCAAGAGGGGTAAAAAGGGAATTTTACTACTTGTATTGATTGTTTTAGAATAATCTGTAAATGGTAAGTAGGGTTTTCAATTTAATATGATCACTCACACACACACATATTTAACATGTGCTTTAAAAGATAAATCATGTTATTAAATAAATAATAACATGTGATTAAAACTGACAATTAAAATTGAGCTTAATTGGGCAACCTTTCCGTAATTGTCAAGTTTTTGAAAAACCACCTGATACGCACCATAATCGATTATGGAAATGCTATAATCGATTATGAGTCGTGGTTAAATGGCTTTAATGAGTGTTAATGAGTAATTATGATATTAAAGCCGTTGATTTCAAATTTGAAATATAATAATCGATTATTGAATCTGGATAATCGATTATGACCTTACTGACTTCCAATATGCTTCAACCGAAACCCTGTAATCGATTATGTAATCGATTATAGCCTTTTATGAAAGAGTCAGTAACATCATAATCGATTATGGTAATCGATTATGACCTTTCTGTCCAGACGCGCGCTTCATGGAAACACATTAAATAATCCATTATGGACTTTAGATAATCGATTATGCTGCGGCTGAAATGCATTTTAAGAGGCTTGACCTAATTTCACTGAACCCTAACCTATTCTCTATAAATAGGTAGCCTGGCAGCCTTGGAAAAATGCCCCATCTACTACTCTCTTCTACTCTCTATTGTGCTTAAACTCTGATTACTATTTTCTTTTACTCTTGCACTTACACGTGATCATATTATTTTGAGAAACTTACACACCATATAGGTGTTGCTATTTGAGCTTCAAGTTGTATTTCATATCTGCACTTTTGAGTGCTTTCTCATTATAAAACTTTTATAGTTTGTTTTTTTAAGTGAGTGTGATCTCACGAACAGTTTTTTGAGGCTCTTACACGAGGGATTGTATGTCCTGTGATTTGTGTTAAGGGTTCTCTAAATTGTAAAGGTTCTAGCTACGCCTGTTTAAAAGCTAGTGTTTGAGGCTCTTACACAAGGGATCGTATGTCCTGAGATTTGTGTTAAGGGTTCTCTGAATTGTAAAGGTTCTAGTTGATCCTGTTTAAAAACTAGAGTTGATTGAAAACCCTTGGTCGTATTGCCTTGGGGACTGGACGTAGGCCACGTGGGTAGTCTGTGGCCGAACCAGGATATATCGCTGTGTCAATCTTCTTATCTCTATCTCTTTTACTTTTGCTTTATCATTTGCAAAAACGTTTTTACTTGCACGCGATAACGTTTTTATCTAAAAAGAATTTTATATCCGCTGCTAATTCTGATTAAAGTTTCAAAAGGTTTTTATTTATCGAAAAAGTTATCATTTTTATTTAAAACCCAATTCACCCCCCCCCCCCTCTTGGGTATGGTTGCCACGGCCAACAAGTGGTATCAGAGCTTCGGCTCTGGTTAGTAGCTTAACTGCTTAGAGTTAAGATCCTTTGGCAACCTTTTTATATTTTCCAAAATGTATGGTTTTGAAATTGACAAACCACCATTCTTTGATGGTGAGAATTACATGTATTGGAAAATGAGAATTGAAATTTTTATGCAGTCAATTGATGTTGACTTATGGGATATTTGAGTCAATGGACTCATTCTCAAACCCAAAGAGCATCAGACTGAGTTTGACAAAAATTGTTTTTGCTTGAATCTCAAAGCTATGCAAATTCTTAGGAATTGTTTGTGCGATGATGCTTATGAGAAAATTAAGAATTGTGATCGTGCCAAGGATATTTTGAATGTGCTTGATTTTAATTACCTTGTCACTAACACTTTTGAGATTGAAAGCAATTACAGGAAAGGGCAAAACTCATTGGAGGAAAGAAATCCTCAAGAACATGCCAAGAAGAAGGACCACAAAAGCAAAGAGTCATATGTGCAGAAAATAGAAAATATTCTCAAAGTGACTCAAAGGAATTTGGAGGTAAACGATTCTGAACTCAAATCATCAAATGATGAATGGTCACATGCATACAATAATTTGTATGATGAATTGTTGAGTTTAGAAAATAAGAATTTAAATTCCTTGAAAAGTATTTCATCAATTGAAAGTGATTTGGAAAATCTGAAAAATGAATATACTTTTCATGGTGAAGAAAATTTAATGAAATTCGAATCCTCTTCATATTATAAAAATTGCATATTTATTAATAATCAAGTCGAGGAATTATTTCATGAAATTGTTGGAATAAAAAGTCATACATGTGTACAACCTTCTTATGAAAATTGTTTGATGAAAAATAAAAGGGATGTAACATGTAATTACTGTGGAAAGTTAGGACATATTTCTCATATGTGCAATTATAGGAAAAACCACTGTATGAGAAACAAATTTGCTTGGGTGCCTAAAGGCACAAATGTCTTGTCCATTAATCCACAAGGACCCAATATAAAATGGGTACCAAAAAGTTTCTCTAGTACTTCTAATTTGCAGGAAGAATTCAAAATTGAGAAACAAGCTATCTTGGAAAAGGAGGGGACTTCAAGAAGAATGCTTCATAATTCAGATATTGCAACCACCAAAAGAAGCAAAGGTATCTTGATGAACAACTCAAACAAGATAGACGATATTAGAGCAAGATTCAAAGTCAAGCAAATGTGGGTAAGAAAGAATGAACTTTTGAATTCATGCAACAAGGTAACTTTATCCACTATCTCCCATATGTGCTTAAACGTGAAATTCGCTAATTGGAAAATGATCTATAAAAATGTTGTATGAAATTTGTGCTAGATGCCATGTACGTGTTTTTATGTTGATTGATTATTATTTGAAGCATGGCATTAATAATGTGTATAAGTTATAAATTTTCCTTGTTATGAAAATTTCAAAACGGATAGGATAATCGATTAGATAATCGATTATGCTTTTTCGAGAAAATAGGAAAGAAAGTCAGAATTACTGTAATCGATTAAGATAATCGATTATAGAATGGTCTTAGAATATTCGCAGAAAATAGTAGGCACATAATCGATTAGCATAATCGATTATGATACGAATTCTGGCATTTTTGAAAAATATATATTTTTTAATCCAAAATCAATTTTCTAATAAATGTTTCATTTTGACATGATATCTTATTTAATTATATAATCATTTTCAAGATATCAAATTCAAATTTGATCTGACATTAATTTCTTTTATTGAAAAATCATTATTCTTCATTATTTTCAAAAATCTGATTCAAAAATTAATTTATTATTTAATTCATGATCTTACTTTATTGAAAATCTATTTTTAGTCATGAATTAATTCATCACATATTTTCAATTTGAAAATCATAAGATTGTGGAAGTAATACATCCTTGATATTGATTGACTGAAAAATTAATGGAGGATCATTTTTTGAAATCTAAATGATAAATAAATTATGACATCATAATAAATAAAATTCACTTTTTAAATTCAAAATTCAAAATATTTTTTATTATTTTCGAAATTTTAAATTTGGAAAATATATTTTGAATTTCAAAAATCATCATTTCATCATAAAATCAAAATCTGATTTAATAAGTAATAATTAATTCATGACTGTACTTTATGGGAAAATTTACTTCTTATCATGAGTTAATAAACCACATTTTTCAAATTAGAAAATTCATTAAGACTATGGAAATAAAAAATCTTGATATTGATTGACGTCAAAATTTATTACGAATTGATTTTTATGATCAACAGAAAATCTAATGAGATTTTTTTAATGATTTAAGATTTTAAATTTCAAATTCAAAATTCAAATCCTTTGTTGGCTATTTTCGAAATGTTGAGGTGAAAAAACTATTTATGATGATTGAATCAATATTTATTGAGGATTGATTTGGAGATCTTTTTAAATTCAAAAGTTTCATATTAATGAAAATCTTTTATTACACCACAAATACATAAATGAAAATTCATTAAAATTGTGGTTGATAAAGAAAGTCTTTAAAAGAGTCTGGGATATCTTTTATTTGAATATTTCTTATTGCCAAAAAAAAATAAAAATTATTCAAGATTTCTAATTCAAAATTCAAATTCTTTTCTATGACTAGTTTAAAATGGTTTTGAATTTGAATTTAGATTATTAAATGAAATTCATAATCAATAATACCACAAGCAATTAAATTGACATTTATTGAGATTGTGGTTAATAATTTTGGCACCTTAACCATCTTTTGCCAAATTTGTGCAAAGATTTGAAAAATCAAATCAATATTCACTATTTTCACCTTGTTATTTCTAATATGTGTGTTGAAGTGTGGTAACAAGGTTATACAGGTTCTCTCCCAAGAGATTGGCAAAGTTCCGAAAAATCGATTATCCACAGTAGATAATCGATTATCCACAAGTCAGTGAGCCAATAATCGATTAAGGTAACCGATTACATTTGAAAGGGGGAGAAACCGCTCAAGACAGAGGAGTCCTAATCGATTACAATAATCGATTACATATAAAAGGGACAACCAGAGGAGTTAAAACCAATTATAATAATAGATTATGCGGAGCTCAACAAGAACACGAATAATCAATTATCAAAGCCCGATAATCAATTATGTTAGGACTCATGGAGATTCAGACACCAAGATTCATAATGAGTTATCAAGACAAAACTGCAATCAATGTTTGGAATCACAAGCACATCGAAACAAAAGAAGAACTGAAATGAGCATTGAAAGATCCTCTTTTGGCAACGTGAAGTGGAAGAAACATGAAGAGGAAGAATTCAAAGAAAGATTTTGCAAATGCAAAAATTGTTTGAAAGCGAAGAGCACCACATCACATTTAACTCAATAAGTTTCTCAATCCCTAATCTCTTGTGATATTCAATTTTGTGGATTGCTTAATACTTGTTGAAATTAAATGTGCTTATATTCTTTCTCTCATAAATGGAATGATATTTTGAAAAAAAAAAAATTATTTTCAAAAGGGGGAGAAATACTTGCATGTTTAAGGGAAGTATAGAAATTCAAGATTATATACTTATTAAAGGGGGAGAATTTTCTTTTAACTTACGATATCGCTAAAAATTCTCATCTTGAAAGTTTGCAAGTTTCATCTCTAAATGCCAAAATTGAAATAGGCGAGATGACTCTACGAGATAAGTTAAATTGTGATTAAATCTATTTTTGAGATAACTATGAGCTTTATATGGAATAAAAATTAATAACAATGGCCAACAAGTGATAATTTTCGAAATTTTTGAACAATGGTCATTATAGCAAGTGGTTATAAAAATTTATTGCATCATTATAAACAAATGGTTTATCTTAATAAATGGTGTATATATCCATGCTCATTAAGTGTGACTCTTGTACTGCTTTAATTTTCCTGGCACTTTTGCTTCCGTACGTACCTGATTTCTATGATAATTCTATGCTTGCATGCCATGGCTAAATTTATCTCATGCTTAAAATGTTTAAATCTTGGTGGATGTATGCCATGTAATATTTACTTACTTTTCCCGCTTTTTGATAATGCCAAAAGGGGGAGAGATATTTGAGTGCATGCTTAAGGGGGAGAATTTTGAGAATTTCAAAATATTGCATGAAGTGAGGGGGAGTTGAGCAAACGTTTTAAAACTCAGATATATATACTCATTGCTCTAACTCTATATTTTAGAAATTCCCTCCTGAGATGTTTGTCATCATCAAAAAGGGGGAGTTTGTGGATGTATGCCTTGACAGGTACATATATTTTGATGAATGACAAAAGCAATTTTAAGTCTAAAGGACTTATCTGCAAAAAGCGTGAAAAAGGCCAAACGATCAGTCAAGATTAGGCAAAGCAATCAAGAGGAGTAAAATGATGAATGACAAAAGCAATTTTAAGTCTAAAGGACTTATCTGCAAAAAGCGTGAAAAAGGCCAAACGATCAGTCAAGATTAGGCAAAGCAATCAAGAGGGGTAAAAAGGGAATTTTACTACTTGTATTGATTGTTTTAGAATAATCTGTAAATGGTAAGTAGGGTTTTCAATTTAATATGATCACTCACACACACACATATTTAACATGTGCTTTAAAAGATAAATCATGTTATTAAATAAATAATAACATGTGATTAAAACTGACAATTAAAATTGAGCTTAATTGGGCAACCTTTCCTTAATTGTCAAGTTTTTGAAAAACCACCTGATACGCACCATAATCGATTATGGAAATGCTATAATCGATTATGAGTCGTGGTTAAATGGCTTTAATGAGTGTTAATGAGTAATTATGATATTAAAGCCGTTGATTTCAAATTTGAAATATAATAATCGATTATTGAATCTGGATAATCGATTATGACCTTACTGACTTCCAATATGCTTCAACCGAAACCCTGTAATCGATTATGTAATCGATTATAGCCTTTTATGAAAGAGTCAGTAACATCATAATCGATTATGGTAATCGATTATGACCTTTCTGTCCAGACGCGCGCTTCATGGAAACACATTAAATAATCCATTATGGACTTTAGATAATCGATTATGCTGCGGCTGAAATGCATTTTAAGAGGCTTGACCTAATTTCACTGAACCCTAACCTATTCTCTATAAATAGGTAGCCTGGCAGCCTTGGAAAAATGCCCCATCTACTACTCTCTTCTACTCTCTATTGTGCTTAAACTCTGATTACTATTTTCTTTTACTCTTGCACTTACACGTGATCATATTATTTTGAGAAACTTACACACCATATAGGTGTTGCTATTTGAGCTTCAAGTTGTATTTCATATCTGCACTTTTGAGTGCTTTCTCATTGTAAAACTTTTATAGTTTGTTTTTTTAAGTGAGTGTGATCTCACGAACGGTTTTTTGAGGCTCTTACACGAGGGATTGTATGTCCTGTGATTTGTGTTAAGGGTTCTCTAAATTGTAAAGGTTCTAGCTACGCCTGTTTAAAAGCTAGTGTTTGAGGCTCTTACACAAGGGATCGTATGTCCTGAGATTTGTGTTAAGGGTTCTCTGAATTGTAAAGGTTCTAGTTGATCCTGTTTAAAAACTAGAGTTGATTGAAAACCCTTGGTCGTATTGCCTTGGGGACTGGACGTAGGCCACGTGGGTAGTCTGTGGCCGAACCAGGATATATCGCTGTGTCAATCTTCTTATCTCTATCTCTTTTACTTTTGCTTTATCATTTGCAAAAACGTTTTTACTTGCACGCGATAACGTTTTTATCTAAAAAGAATTTTATATCCGCTGCTAATTCTGATTAAAGTTTCAAAAGGTTTTTATATATCGAAAAAGTTATCATTTTTATTTAAAACCCAATTCACCCCCCCTCTTGGGTATGGTTGCCACGGCCAACAGACTTCACCGAGGACTTTAATGTGGAGGAGTTGGACGGGACTCCTTATGAGCCAGACGCAGGAGGACGAGCTGTAAATGGTAGTAATAGCGTTTAAGTAAATAGGGCCAGTGAGTCTAGAACTATGTGTTTATGTTTCCGCAACTAAGGGTTTGTATAAGAATGTACCTGCTAGGGATCTTACTGAGAAAATACCCTAGACAGTGTTTTGGTATTGTATTAAGTGTGTATTTATAATATGACTTTGATGTTATCTTTCATTGTTGGTCAAATTTTAATTCCTTCACATTTTTTTTCGATTTATAATCAAGGTTAATAACACGAGGAATCTAAATAACAAACTAATGGCACAAGGGGCACAACGGGGTGTCTCGTTTTGGTATCAGAGCAGTTCGATTCTAATCGGACTGTGAGGTCTAGGTTGTTGTTACTGGCCGTATCTAGTTGAATCCACATCGGATTTTGACTATGCTTAGAAGTTGGGTAGTGTGTCCGATTTTATTGCGGAAATTAATATTGGTATGGCATATGGTATGTATATACTTGATTGTGTAGTATTATATGTCATACTGATGAGAGCGGATGATTTCTTTCACAGAATCATGGCTCGAGGAAGAGGCAGAGGACGTTGTACAAATAGTGATGATGGAATTCCTGAAAGAATTCTTGGAAGTGTTAACCATGAGACCACTCATACTGGAAGTGGAGGAGAGTCGGCTGAGACTCTCCAGACTATCAGAGATTTGGCCACTGCAATGCTACAACAGACACAACAGAACGCTGAGATGATGCAGATGACCAGAGAACAACAAGAACTGCAGAACCAGAGGAAAGCTGCAGAAGCTGAAGATGCTGGGATGAATACATTTCTGAAAGGGAAACCACCTCAATTCCGAGGAGATTATGACCCGGAGAAGGCTGAGTGGTGGGTGCAAGAGATAGAAAAGATATTCAGCACTATGCGCTGTAGGGAAGATAGGAAAGTGACATATGCTGCCTTCATGCTGGCTGGAGGAGCAGAGTCTTGGTGGAGAGGAAAGAGAAGATTATTGGAAGCCGAGGGCAGACTAATGAGCTGGCAGTTATTTCGTGACTGCTTTCTAGAGAAATACTTTCCGTGACTTGTTCGTAGCGAGAAAGAGAGAGAGTTTATGAACTTGAAACAAGGTACTATGACGATTGGGGATTATGCGTCACGTTTTGAAGCCCTGATTCAATTTTCAGAGTTTTACCAACGATTTCCTGATGAAGATTAGCAGTGTAGAAGGTTCGAGGAAGGACTTCCACATGAGTTACAAAGAGCAATAGTGTCTCTTGACATCTAGAGTTTTCCGGAGTTGGTGGAGAGATGCAGTGCTATAGAAAGTATAGATCAGAGGCAGGCTGCGGAACTGAAGCAACAAAGAAGTGGAGGTCCCATTCGACCCGGTTTTCAGAGAAGAGGAAATACTGGTTCGCAGTGGAGACAGAGACCCTATAATAGACCAGTGCAAACAAATACACCAGTGGGTGGAGCGGGTCAACAGCAACAAGGCCCAGTATGTTTTAGATGTGGAGGACCTCATTATCTGCGGGATTGTAAGGAGAATCAGCGGGAAACTAGTTGTTTCATCTGTGGGAAACCAGGTCATTTTGCTCGTGAATGCAGACAGAGAAGTATGCAGCAACCAGTAGCTGCGAGTAGAGGAGCTGGAGGCAATCGAGGTGGAGCTGGAAGAGGAGTTTCATCAGCAAGATCACCGGTTGCTAAACCTCAAGCCACTGGAAGAGTATTTACCGTGAGGGGATCTGAATCCTCTCAATCTGCGGATCTTATACAAGGTATGTGTTTAGTATCGGGTAGACTCTCATCAGTTTTGTTTGACTCAGGTGCTACGCATTCCTTTATATCTCATGAATGTGTAGATCATTTGCAATTAATTTTTTCTAGCTTACGTTATAAAATTATCATATCTACTCCAACTAGTAACCCTTTGACTACTATGTTTGTTTGTTTACAATGTCCTGTAATTATTGAGAATAGGACATTTCTCATTGATCTTATCTGTTTGCCTATACAACAGATAGATGTTATTCTTGGCATGGATTGGCTTTCGGCTAACCATGTAGTACTAGATTGTTCTAGTAAGACCTTATCATTTCTTGAGTCTTCTAGAGTAGTCTCTGCCAATAAAGGAGTATCCATGAGGAGTGATGATTCTCGGCAATACGTGATGCTGTTCGCAGTGGAAACTAACGAGACTCCTAGTATAGATTCTATGCCTATTGTGAGAGAGTTTCCAGAAGTTTTCCCTCCAGACGTTCCAGGTTTGCCACCAGAGAGAGAGGTGGAATTCACCATAGATCTCATACCAGGGACAGGACCTATATCTATAGCGCCCTATCGGATGTCACCCGTAGAGTTGGCGGAGCTAAAGAAGCAATTGGATGACATGTTGGGGAAAGAGTTCATCAGACCGAGTGTTTCACCGTGGGGAGCGCCGGTGTTGTTTGTTAAGAAAAAAGATGGAAGTGCTAGGTTGTGCACGGATTATAGGCAGTTGAACAAGGTGACAATTAAGAACAAATATCCGTTGCCTAGGATAGATGATCTGATGGATCAGCTAAAAGGAGCAGCTGTGTTTTCTAAGATTGATTTGAGGTCTAGATACCATCATATTAGAGTAAGGAAGGAAGATATACTTAAGACAGC
The DNA here is from genome assembly GCA_035048595.1 of Echinosophora koreensis. Classification (NCBI taxonomy): domain Eukaryota; kingdom Viridiplantae; phylum Streptophyta; class Magnoliopsida; order Fabales; family Fabaceae; genus Echinosophora; species Echinosophora koreensis. The sequence continues at coordinate 9,481,754 of JAPCYP010000004.1, forward strand.
TTTTAGGACGAGGTATGCCCATTACGAGTATTTAGTTATGCCTTTTGGGGTGACTAATGCTCCAGCAGTATTCATGGATTACATGAACATAATTTTTAGACCATTCCTCGATAAGTTTGTCGTTGTGTTCATCGACGATATACTTATCTATTCTCGTTCGCGAGAAGATCATAAGGAACATTTCAGAGTAGTACTGCAAGCTTTGAAGGATAGGCAGCTTTAAGCTAAAATGTCCAAATGTGAGTTTTGGATGGAGGAAGTGCAGTTTCTTGGACATGTGATCAATAAGGAAGGAATAGCAGTAGATCCAGCTAAGGTTGAGGCAGTTCTGAAGTGGGAACGGCCTAAGTCAGTAAGTGAGGTACGAAGTTTTCTGGGATTAGCTGGATATTATCGGAGGTTTATAGAGGGTTTCTCAAAGATTGCGTTATCTATGACGCAGTTGACGAGGAAAGATACAGCTTTTGTGTGGACAGGCAAGTGTGAGCAGAGTTTTCAAAAGCTGAAAGACAGGTTGACTACATCACCTGTGTTAACATTACCTGATCCTTTAGGACAGTTTGACGTATACTGTGATGCATCATACCAAGGTTTGGGATGTGTTCTGATGCAAGAGGGAAGAGTTGTAGCTTATGCTTCCCGACAATTGAGAATCCATGAGAGGAATTATCCAACTCATGATTTGGAATTGGCAGCCATAGTGTTCACATTAAAGATATGGCGACACTTTATTTATGGAGCGAAGTTTAACGTGTATAGTGATCATAAAAGTCTAAAGTATCTATTCGATCAAAAAGAATTGAATATGAGACAGCGGAGATGGATGGATTTTATCAAAGACTATGAGTTTGATCTACTGTACCATCCTGGGAAGGCAAATGTGGTAGCAGATGACTTGAGTAGGAAATCATTGCATGTGTCTGCAATGATGGTTAAAGAGTTAGAATTATTTGAACAGTTCAGAGATCTGAACTTAGGAATGGAGTTGGTCGATGATAAAATTTGCTTGGGTATGATCACTATTAGTAGTGATTTTATGAAGGAGCTTAAGGATAAACAAGTTGAAGATCGATATCTTCCGGAGGTGAGTAAAGGTATAGATGAGGGTAAGATTTCTGAGTTTAATAACACGAGGAATCTAAATAACTAACTAATGGCACAAGGGGCACAAACGGGTGTCGCAACCATCCCAATCCTTTGATCTACCATGCAGTTGCAGCTGCATATGATGACATCACAGCCACTAATGTGGCAAAACTAAGACCAATTATAGCTATCAGGTCACAAACAAGTAGGCAGCAATGCAGCATGCTGCATAACCTGGCTTTGCTCTCTTTTTTTCCCCTTCATGTGATAGTGTTGTCTCTTAATTAGTTATGAACTTAGTGTCATGTTTTCATTTTGGTTATTTGTTTCTTCTGTGTTTTGGTTAGAGATTGATGTTATGCTGAATGTACAGAGTGTACAAAATGTGGTTGCTTTGCAAAGATGTTTGGAACTTCTAAATTGTTGTGTCTCAACATTGTTAGACTTCTTTGTATAGCTAAGTCATTTAGATGCTTGTTGACAGGTTTTAATATCTTAAAAGATTGATATAATCGAGAAGCATAAACATTGCTAATGGAAGAAGTTGTGTGTGTATGGTGTATATTTTCTAATTTCGAGACTTTGGTTCTCTTATGAGTTGCTTTTGGAATTGTGACAAAGGTATCTAATATGATTTTCTCAGTTGTTTGATGTGTTAGGGAAGGAGGCTAGGTGAGTTGAAAGCTTCTTGAGGGTTTGAATCCTCAGATAATAGACAAAAGCATAATAAAATGGTATAGCAGGAAGTTTCTCTCCCACTTACATTCAATATTCCTTTTTATTATATTTTAATGTTAACCATACATTGAGGATTGCAAAAGTTTAAAAAACAGAACTGCCAATCAGATTTCTACTATCTCAGTGCAGATTAATAGGAGGGGCCACCATACATAGAATACCTAGGGCCTAAGTGCTTAAACTACATTTTGACATAAAACCAAAGTGTTAGAATGTAGAGGGTGACATTATTCAGTTGCATTTATTTAGGAAATATAATTTTAGAATACAATCCTTTCTGAATAAGAAATGTGATTTGAATTCCCCTTCTGGTGAATCTGGCTGAAGCCTAATGCAATTTATATGCTGTCGAATTGTATTAAATTTGTCTCCTTTTAGGATTTTAAATATTAAATACCCCTTAGTCAAGTTTAAGATTTGAAAAATCCAGCATCTATTCAGCTCTAACTTTTTGGCATTAATCTAATGATGTTGTACATCAACGCAGGAAAGAAGAGAGAGAGAGAGAGAGAGAGAGAGAGAGAGAGAGAGAGAGAGAGAGAGAGAGAGAGAGAGAGAGAGAAGCCTGTGTTGCAGAGTGGGTTGGACTGTTGTTGTACACCATAAGTGTAACGCCTAGTTTTTTAATTAACACTAATTATAATGATTAAAATAGGGATTTTCACAAATCATTTTCGAAATATCTCCTTTGAAAAACGAAGATTTATTTGAACCGGAAAACCTGATAAACAGTTTATAACGTCAAAACTTAATTCAAACCAATTTCTTGGTCTCTGGTCTTACATCAACTGCCAGGGGCGGAAAAATAAATAAAAATACTTCATTCATAAATAAAGACTTAGCAAAGTATAGATACAGTAATTCGAAATTGATTTTCATACGTGCACGGAAGTTTTCATTTGTAAAATAAAATAAACATAAAGTCATAAAAACAGGAAACTGCCATCACGGCTGATACATCAAAGTTTCCCTAAATGTATATATACAACACAAAATAAAAGAGGATTCTCAAGAATATCTCTCCAGCACGGGATCCTCCAAATTCAAGCAAAAGTCAACGTGATGGATCATCAACCACCAGTCATCTCAGTCCCATGTACAGTGTGGCCATCAGAATTAGCTACTCAGATACACAAGGAGAAAGAAAAAAAAACGCATATGGAGGTAAGATTCTATGCCAAGCTCATAATGTAGATATGGGTATGCGGCGACAACCAAACAATCAAGTGGATACATATAATTAAGGAATTTTTTTATAAAATACATATATATGATTTCAGAAAAAGCTGAGACTCGAATGCATGCCTAAGACATCGACCTAACTTTGCTCCATGGAGACTATTGTTGTCATAGTGTTCTGTCGAGATAGCATTCAGGTAATATGCGTAAATAACTCGGTGTACAAGTCCCGATTGGAGTATGCTAACAGCCATCTCTGTGGTCCTTTCACACGAGAATACTTAATATCTGAATAATATTTAGTTCAGTGGAGTTTCAAGATAGTCCTGTTGTCCAGGTCTCCACCGGTACCGGTGATGCATACACCGGACCATTGGCAGGATCCACGCCTGACTATCCCCGAGGTCTCTGTGGCCCCCACACAGTCCCCTAATATCCTATAAATAGGTGTCTATACCTCTAGAACGACAACGACTATGATTAGGTTGGAATATTGCCCGAAGGCAAATAAAGCAGGAACTAAAAGTTCCTAAGCGCCGTATCAATATAAAAACAGTTATTGATAAGAGTTGGGCTCAAAAGAACTATTGGCCAAAATTATCCTTTTAGACTCAAACTCATTTGAATATTTTAACTTAAAGCTTACTTAGGCTAAAATTAATTATTTTAGAGTACAGGCGCCGATAAAATGATTTAACTTAACAAATTGCCATTTTGACTCATTTTGGATAAAAATGTATAATAATAGTTACAAATGATATTTGGTGTTTAAAATGGAATACTTTTATAAAATGTGAAAACATCGAAGGACAATAATTTGAAATTTCTCGACTATTCGATAATTTGGCCTATTCTTTCCAAAAATTCCTCAACTCCGTATAATAAAATATTTTGAGCCCAAGACTTAACAAAACGTAAACAAGGATAAACCTTAAGATTGAATTCACAAATTCAATAAATAAGAAATTGATACCAACCGATAGTAATATTCCAACACCTCCCGAATCAAGTTCGGAAACAAATGCACATCACAACAAGTCCCTAAGCGACTTAACGATCGGACATAAGGCTTATACTTAGAGCCCAGTTACTTGGAATTATATCCAACGCTTAACGTATGCGAGTTCCAAACAAATAAGTAAGGTTCTCGAATTAGAACCTTACGCCAAATCAACACGATCCAATTTAGCTTAGCGCTAAATTAAATCTAAACAGTTACAATAAGGTATAACTAAGATCCTAAAATTACACAGATAATCACAATATTAAAATATTAAGCATGCATACTAAGATAATTCTCAATATTCCTAAGCAGTTATACTAACCCGCATATACCCCAAACTACACCTAACATATAATCTTCCCCCAAATTTAAGGCGTTCGGAGATTTTTCTGAAACTTCACAGCTATGCAGTCAGCTCCAACTAGTTCCCAAGAGAAATTCCCGCTTCCCAAAAGCAAGTACAAACACGAACAACCTCGCAGAGAGTCGATCCAAGCATAGAAACAACCAGACAAAACATACAATTAATTACTCAAAATTAACACTATAAATATGACTCACTAATATACTTAATTTCTCAAAAATCACAATGATTTCAGATCCAAACATATTTGGGGTTTTAGGGTTTATAGAGTAAATTGGGGGAAACTCATTCTAACCAAAGAATGATAAAATTGGTTTAGGAAATCTCTAATTCACAATCCCAATAGCATAAAACATGGTTTAATTTCAAATTTAATAACTGAAATCAAAAGGTTAGAGTTAGGGTTTCAAAATCCAATTTGGGGCTTTTTGAATATGAACACAATAGGTGAGATTTCACTCACCCAAATGAAGGAGAAGACTTGGTGGTGGCTGCAAGGTCTCTGGCGCGACTACGACGAGGTGACAGTGACGGCAGAGCTCCGTTTCGCGACTGCAAGTTGGCCAAGTCCGAAACCAAACAGCCCAGCACTTGCAACCGCGCGGTGGTCGGACATGGAAGTCCGTGGCGGCGAACTGGTGTCAAGCGGCGGAGAACGGCCACGACACGCCGCGGAACGAGCTGGGTCATGACTGAAGGACGGCAGCAACGCGTCCACGGGCGACACGCACCACGAAGCACGACGAGGATCAACTGGGTCGCACGGCCGTGATGGTGGCGGGACGGTATCAGGCGGCACGAGCAACACTTACAGCGGTACAGGCACGACGCTCGCGCAGCGGAGCTCGGACCAGACGCGAGCAGGAACACGATCGGAGCTTAGGCGGTTCAGGGACCGGCGGCGCGACGCGGCTGGACTGAGGTGGTGGCGCGGCTGTGCAAGGTGGGAAGGAGAAGATGAAGTTTGAAGGGAAGAGAAGAAGAATCTGATGGAGGGGAGGAAGCACGAGAAAGAAGAAAGAAAAAGAAAGAATAAGAGGGAAAAGAAAGAGTGTCGTGGCTAGTTGGTGACCAAGGGAGAAGAAAAGAAAAAAAAGAAAAGAAATGATCTCTTTTATTTTTCTAATGCTAATAAAATTCTTTTAGGGACTATGAAAATACTTTTTCTTCAACCAAAATAATTTTAGATGATATTTTTCTAAACACAGAACAATAAGGTAATGCTATTGTCTAGCAAGCATGCACACCCTGCAACAACGCAGTGTTAACATACCAAGTAAAATCTTTTAAAATGAGTAAATAAAATTACTCAAACCAAGCAACATTAAAATAAACAAAAATAAACATATAGAAAAATTAATCAGTCTTAATAAATTAATTAAACATATATATGTAAAAACAGGGATGTTGCAATAAGGGTATGAAGAAAACTACTGACTCTGAAAGTGGAGTGGTTGTGGGTTTTGTAACTAATGGTTTCTCTTTTTTTTATCCCTATTTTTTTTTCATACATTAGATGCTATTATAAAGGCTGTCATTGTAACTTTATAAAGGATTTTGTTTGAACTTTTACGCTCTTCTTATCAGACTGAGTTAAGCCATTTATACTTCGCTTGCAGAGATATAATGCTGCAGACCAAATTTGAGGAGGACAAAAAACGGCTGCAGCAGTTGAGAGCTGCCAGGAAATTTAGACTGTATTAAACAGTTCCTATCATACAGGGCCAAGAGTTTTTTTTTTTAGATCATTGGTTACATGGCCTGGAACTGGAGTTGATTTATCCCATAGGGACCACAAATATTTAATAGAATGGCTTATTTAACGTTCCAATTTTGCCTTAATGTAGGTGTCAATGTAGTGTAGCTAATAGTTAATTCATTCCTTCTGTCTACATTTCATCTGTTTGCCAAGAATTTGTAGCTTTGAACTTTAAATCTGTTTGAAGCCTCCATCCGAAAAAGGAATTGTTTTGAAGCCAAAATTGATTTATAACTGATAAATAAATAGATTATCAAGCTAGAGATGGTCATGTACCCTCACTTGTGGATCGAAAAACTAAATCAGTTTTAACTGTGTAACGTAGCAATTGTCTGGTCCAAGTTTGATTAAACTAGGTAATTCAGTAATTCATCAATACTGATATTTACACGACACGAGAATGTTAAATTTATATTTTATATTCTCGGTAGTTTATGTTTGTTTTGCACTTAACTACTTATTTTATGTTGATTGTTTGTTTGTGGAATTTTTTTGGGGAATACCAATGAATCTTAACAAATGTTGAGTGTAAGACTAACATTGGCTTAGCCTTGGTCGCAAAATACTGTCCTGATTTTTGTATGTATAATTATCTAATTAAAAAAATATGGACATAGCAACATACTCTTTTGTTAAGGTTAAAAATTTTAAACGGGTAGTTTTAGAGGTGGGTTCTAGCATGAAGTAGGGTGTTTATGGGTACACCAGTATACCACCAAATAAATTTTTTATTTTATTTTTTTGTATAGGAAAACCCAATTTTACCCTTATTTTTCTCTTTCTGTCCAACGTCCACCCCACCACCGCCGCCGCAATCACCGACCTCGACCCCTCCAACCACCAACTCGTCGGTCCCTTCCCCACCTTATCCCACCCCCATCTATCATCGTTCTTATCTACCCCACCACCACCACCTATGGCTGTCATCTTCTTCATCCCACCCCACCACCACCAAGACTCGCCACAACCTCCGCCACAACAAAGTTCACCTCCAGTTCTGTTCCGCGATGCGCTACTATGGCTCCACAAGAACCGCCGTAGCTCCGCCTTGAGCTCCTGCGAGAACTGCCTGGCCTTGGATCAACACTCCGAAGAACTATTGGCTCAACAAGGTGAAGGAAGACCGAACCTAAGGTGCAGCAAGAAGGCGAAATCGAACTGGAACAGTGATGCGTGGCAAGGCCACGCTCCCGTCGCCAGCGTCGAAGAGATCTGCAGCGAATCACTGACTCGGTCCGCGGTTGTGGATGCTCGCAACGGCAGCGTTGGATGCTCGCGAAGAGGAGGCTCGCGACGGCGGCGGAGACTGGACGGCGGTGGTGGCGGCTGGCTGGTGTGACGGAGGCCGAAAATAGACAGTGTATGTTCATTTAGGGTTTTTGATGGTAGGGGAAGAGGGAAGGGCAAAATAGTATTTTTTTTTTAAAAAAATTTGTTTTCAAAATTTTTTGGACCAATAAATCTGGACCACTCATTATTTAATCATTATATCTAATGGTTCAAGGTTGTCCATGATGGAAAAAATTAGTGGTATACCCGTATACCAGTAAAACTGGTACTTTATGGTAGAATCCACCAGTTTTAGAATGTTTCTTTAATTTTCTTTTTGGCCACCGTGTGGCGCAAGTTAATTAGCATGTGAGAGTTGAGATGACATATCAATTTTTTTTTTATCAAAAACCGTTTTTTATATTTTTTTTATCATTGTACTAAATAATATTAATGATATCTCTAAAAATAATCTTAGTGATATGTTAATACCTAATTAGATAATAATATGAAACCATTTTAAAAAACATTTGTACCAAAACATATATTATTTAAACACTCAAAATATAAATAACACTCACCTATTATATCCGGTAATTGATAGAATGTCCATGCAAATAAATATAAGGATTAATTGCAGTTTTGGTACTCTTACTATTGGTCATGTGCGATTTTGATTCCTGAAGTTTTTTTCGTGCACATTTGGTCCCCCGTTTTTTTCAATGTTGCAAATTTGGTCATTCTGTCTAATGTTTGTCAATTTTTTCAATGATCTACATAGATGAACCAATTCTCTAAGCACACACAACCTCTGGTTAAGGTTCTCCCTCTTGTGCGTCTTCGATTCAACATGAATCAGTGGTTCCTCTATGTTATTTATTGGTTTTGTCTAGAGGTGGGTATGCGGACCCGTCCAGTCCGTTTAAGTCCGGTCCGCATAAGTCCGCACTTAAACGGACCGAACTTAATAGTCCGCATGATAAATGGACTCTAGAAAACAGAGTCTGCGTCCGGTCCGCATAGTCCGCGGACTAAACGGACTGTCCGCGGACTTTGTACCTTTTTTTTTTTTTTTACATACCAAGCCTAAAAAACAAATAATGTCTTATGTAGAAAATCAAACCAAATAAACAATAAATCCAAACAACAACGGAGACCATTAAAGTGTAACTAACAAGGATTACAAACCACAAGTTTGATACAAAATACCAACGAAATTGAAATACAAAATAAGGAACAAAAACAACAATATTACAAGTTGGAAATTAAAGCTACATCATGTTGACATCAATCATTAATAACAACTTTAGTCTTTCCCTTTGATTTAGAAAGCTCCTCCTTTGCCTCAATCAAATCATCTTCATCTTCTTGTTTTCCTACAATTCACAAGTCATAATTCGCAAGTAAGATTGTGTTTAAAAAGCAAAACAATTGAATGCAAAGCATTCTATTTCTATACATAAAGGAATTATATATTTACCTTCCACATCAAACCCTAACAACCAATTTCTAGTGCATATCAAGGCTTGCACATTTTTGGGAAGGAGAGAACTTCAAAATTTATTGAGAACACGAGAACCAATACTGAATGCCGATTCTGATGCCACAGTTGTTATTTGAATGCTTAAGATATCACTAGCCATCAAAGCAAGATTCGGAAACCTATATTTGTTCTCCCTCCAATATTGCAAGATATCAAGATTTGGATGGTATGTTGAGGAAAGGTTTTGCTCCTCCAAATAAGTATCCAATTCAGACTTACCCACATCCTTCTTATTTTGACTCTCATATTTGACATACTCCTACATTATTTCCAAGCAACAACAAATAAAGAATGAGAAATTGAACATAAAAAATAATGACTAATGAATAAATAAAAGAAAGAAATATACTTACATTCATAATAGCCAATTGTGATTGGTCTATATTAGCAAATCCACTACTGCTAGTTGGAAGACATTGCTTATCTTGTAGTGAACTTTCAACTAAACCAACATTGCGAGGTGTCTCTTTGAAAGACCTTTTGACATACTCATAAAATAGACTTTGTAACTTGTGCTTGACAACTTTCAACTTAGCTTGACAAGAAATTGAATCAACACCAAGGTTTGAATAACAAAACTCCAAAAATGAGAACTTATAGCGAGGATCAAGAACGGTTCCATATGCAAGCACAATACTATAATCACTCCAATATTTGTCAAACTTCCCTTGCATCGAAATTGTCATATCCCTAATTACCTCATCTTCACTTGTCTTATTTTCAAGCAACAAACATTCAATCCTCCACACATGAAAGAAATACAAGTTAGATGTCGGATAAGAGGAACCGGATATCAAATTTGTGATCACATAGAATGGACGTAAAAATTCACAAATCTTTTCTCCTCTAGACCATTCTTCATTAGTAGGGTAATACTTATAGTTCCTATCCTCAAAAGCAAGATCTTCAAAAGCACGACGATATGCAAGAGCGCTTTCAAGCATCATAAAGGTGGAGTTCCACCTAGTAGAGACATCCAAACGAAGACCCATCTTGGTCTCAATGTTACCAAGTCTTTTAACATAACTTTTAAAAGCAATCATTCTTCCCTCCAACCCCTTCACATACTTGATGCTTTCTCTAATCTTATGTATAGCCTCACTAGCAACTTTCAAGCCATCTTGAACTATAATATTTAGGATATGAGCACAACATCGAATATGAAAAAAATCACCACCACATAACAAGCCATCACTTTGCATAAGAAGTCTATCTTTCAACAACCCTTGCATGCTACCACAAGAAGATGCATTATCCAAAGTCAATGAAAATATCTTCTTCTCAATCCCCCACTCTTCCAAGAAACCATAAACAGTCTTGGCCAATTCACGGCCGGAATGTGGAGGGGGGAAATGAGAAAAATTTAGAATTTTACTGTTAAGCTTCCAATTTTCATCCACAAAATGGGCCGTCAATGAAATGTAGCCCTCAGTGGTACAGGAAGTCCATACATCAGATGTCAAGTTTATTCTACTTAGAACTTTGGATAACACATCTTTCATTTTTTCCTTTTCAGCCTCATACATATTAATGACATCATTTGTGGCAGCACGTCTAGAGGGTACCTTAGCTTCAGGATTCAAATATTTAAATAGTTCTCTAACCCTCCTATATTCCACAAAAGAGAATGGAAGGTCATGCTCTATGATAGCCATGGAAATCATCTCACGTACAACTTTAAAATCAACTTTTCTACTCTTTAATTTTCCAGTATGATCAAGCATAAATTTACCAACCTCGGTATTAGCAAATCCTTTTGGAATCTTCTCACAAGTTGTTCTATGACGAAGTAAAGTTGAAGTTCCATATTTATTACCACCACTAACCAAGGCTTTCTTACATGCCTTGCATTGGCTCCTCTCCTTCCCATCACTTCCCACAGGCAGTTTGTCAAAGAAATCCCAGACAGAAGATGTTTTATTTCTAGCCCTCTTTTTTGGTATTTTAGGTTCGTTTAAACCATCTCCATCTTCATCATTATCCTCCTCACTAATTAAGTCTACTCTTTCAGGTTCAATGTCAGCCACATTAGCATTTTCATTTATGCCAGATACAGATAAATCCATGATAACAATTTCAGCAAACAAATATCACTGAAAAAAATAACAAAACATGAATGAGAACTAAGCACACACATTGGTCAAGCCTATAACTCCCATTGTTACATACTGATACAAAAACATATGCAAAAACATGAATAATGGATCTGAATCTGAGCAAACTGAGCATTATTCATGAGTAAATAAAAGATGAGAAACCTGAGGGAGGGTCACGGCCGTGAGATGGAGTGAATCTGACTCCGTGAGCAACCTGGCGCCGTGAGCAACCAGACTCCGTGAGCAACCTGGCGCCGTGAGCCGTTACTCCGTGAGGTCAAGGGAGGCGAGGAGGCCGTGATCCGTGAGGTCGAGGGAGGCGAGGAGGCCGTGAGCCGTGAGGTCGAGGGAGGCGAGGACTGTGAGGCCGTGAATCGTGAGATCGAGATAGGCGAGGAGGGTCACAGTGGTGAGGTCCACTTCAGAGGGAGGCGATGAGGGTCACGGTCGTGAGGTCCAGGGCGGCGAGGAGGCGAGGGCGAGGGCGTGAGCAGTGACAGTGAGGGCGAGGGAGGCCGTGAGCAGTGACAGTGAGGGCGAGGGAGGCCGTGAGCAGTGATAGTGAGGGCGAGGGAGGGGGGTGACGGTGAGGGTCAAATACGGCTGAGGATGAGGGTGAGTGGAGTGTTTGACTGTTTGTATTGTGGCTGATAACTTTAGGGTTAGGTTTTTAGCCTCTTAGGCTGTCATTGCACATGGGCTGTTCAATTTTTTAGCCCAACATAGGAGAATTTTTTTTTTTTTTAAAATCCTGCACCAGTCCGCGGACGGGTCCGCGAATCCGCGGACTGAGTCCGTTTAACCCGCGGGTTAAACGGACCGGACCCAAAAAGCCCACATTTAAATGGACTCGTATTTTTTGGTGTCCGAGTCCGCGCGGACTGCGGGTTAAACGGACAGTCCGCGGACCCGGGTCCATATACCCACCTCTAGTTTTGTCCCTTCTTTTCGGGACATTTTTTGGTTCCTCCACATAAACATTTACCACAAAAGCTCAAAAAGAGGTTTTATGCGCTTAGACTAGTGATTCTGAGTGCTTATAGGAGTGATTCTTCTATGTTGATCATTGAAAATTTAACAGACAGTGACAAAAGGACCATATTTGCAATATCGAAAAAACAGAGGGACCAAATGTACACGAAAAAAACTTTAGAGACCAAAATCACATATAACCAATAATAGGGGGACCAAAGCCTTTTATCTATATTTACTTACTTCGAAACTAATATGCTTTCTTTTAAGATTCTCATTTTCATAAGACTAATTTGGGCTTTCAATAAAAAAATATATTTCCAAATGACAAAAATCGCACATGACCAATAGTAGGGGACCAAAACTGCAATTAAGCCTAGATAAAAACATGATAACCTTTTTGACAAAAAAAATGATAACCTAACAGTCAAAATATACAAGAAATGGATGATCATTTTACATAAATACCACTCGAGGGGTTGAACATTTTACATGAAAAGTATATTGATGTCTAATTTATTATGATAGGAATTACACTTTAGTTAAAAAAAATATATATAAATTTATCTTGGTTACAATTTTTTTTTCTTTTGTTCATAGTCATGAATTGTTTTTAAAAAATAGTTAATGAAATGATAATTTTATTTTTATTTTTTTTTTTGGTTAATGAAATGATAATTTATTTGATTGAAGTTTTAACTTCCACAAAGAGATGATGATTTTGATTATCATATGATGAAGTGTTGTTTACGTCCCTCTACCAAAAAAATATGAAGTGAGCGGTGATAGTCAAGGTAGATTTCACTCTTTTTTGTATCTACTTATAAACATTATGATTAATTTTATTTGATTGTAATCTAAGTTCATTGAACACAAAAAAATTGTTCATTGTTATAATAAATTTTAATAATTTTTTTTATAGGCCAATGTTGTTAGTAAGTTAAATATCATGTTAGTTTTTCTCCTTTCTCGGGGTTTAAACCCTGAACCTCCTGTTCCTTAACACCTTACACCCTTAGCTTAAATTTCTTTACCTAATTAATGACGATTCAATTATATGACTAAAAATCAAATGAAATTGGTATGTTTGTTAAGTTCAATTTATTGAAAATATTTAATTTTTTTTTTCCAATATCGATCCTATGAATATAATACGATACGTTCCCTGACATATAACCCATTTGCTATTGCAATTATTTTTTGTAGTTAAATTAAAAATTACAATCATTATTTTTTTTAAAAAGATTTACCCGTCCATCAATGCCATAAAAAAAGTATATACAAGAAGATGAATTAAGATCACAGAAATCCATATAGATATACAAATTACAAGCTTATGATATAATTAGATCACTAATAAACAAAATATTATTTATATTATTAAATTATAATGCTCTTAACAGAATGTTTAATTCGTAACATTGAAAACAACTAAAAGCACAAAAATGGAAAAGAAAACATTGTTTCAATGCAGTCAAAGAAGGATGGAGATAAGTTACAAGCACGTGGAAGCAGAAGTTTGAAGGCAAGGTATGAAATAATAAAAATAAGAATTTGGTACAATGAACTTAATTTGGGTTAAAACAAAAAATCGGATTTGTTAGATATACCCAGGCAAATCTCTAAAAAAAAATCTATAAATTATTGAATGTCAAAATCAATTTTTTTTTAATTCCGTAGCAAAGGTATCCTTATTGTGTTGAACAATGGTCTTCTTTTTATTAACCATTAATTAATTAAATTTGGTTTTAATCGAAGCGGGTACATATTACACTAATATTAATAATATCACAAAGTTACTCCAACCCATATATATCAAAATCCACTAAACTCAAAAAACACAGTATTTGATACACTCCAAAGGACAATTACACCAATCAAAGAAATCAAGAGCTGATTCTCCATACAAAAATTATCCAAGACCAAGTTCAAGTTCTAAGCGCATGTTTGTTTTTATACGGAAACGGCGTTTCCGCAACGCTCAAATTTTTTTGCTTTCTTAGTAATTGCCTCGGGAAGCCGCCAATGTGCCTTGGGATGCTGCATTCCTCCGTTAGCGGTGATAAACAAACAGAGCCTAATTTTGATCTTCAAGTCAAGAAGAGATACAAAATCAAAGCTGCAGTCATTAAATATACAATTATTCATAGTTAACCAAATACTCCAAATTAATCACTCCATATAATATTTTATTTATATTATATATAATTGATATATTTTTTTAATTTTATATGTGATTTACAAAAATAACGAGGGAAAATTTTATACATACCTCGTAAACTTTAGCCTATTTGCAAATAGGTACCTTCGATTATTTTTTCTTCCTAATTAGTCCTTAAACTTTTACTATTAATAAAATCAATCATTCAATTATTTTTTTTTATCTCAATAGTCCTTAAATTCCTACTATTAATAAAATCAATCCTTCGACTAACAAACCATAAGACTTTATTCTTACTTTAAAAAAAATTATAAAATTACAATTAACGAATTGAATTTAAGTGAAATGATCCGTTAAATTTATTCACCAATAATGGTCTAAGTGTAATTAATAGAAGAATTAATTTTATTAATAACAAGAGTTTAAGAGACGAAAAAATAGTTGAATGATTGATTTTGCTAATAATAGAAATTTAAAGATAAATGGGAAGAAATAATAGTCGAAATACCTAATTACAAATGCACTAAAGTTTAAGATGGTATATTTACACGTTTCCCAAATAATAAATTATACTTCTATGCAACGTGATATTTAAGCAAATGTTATTTTGTCGGTGTTAAAAAAATATTTTTATAAGAAAAAGTGTGATATTATCTACTATCTAGACAACACTGACATAAATTTTAGCTTTTAGCTTTTAGCTTTTAGCATTCATATGAAACATTTTTACTAGCATTGTAGAATCCTTGGGCAGTGGGATGGAGCAGAGACAAAATTGCGATGGAATCCATGCCAACCCACATGTATTTTACTAGTTTTACCGTGAAACTTTTACGGGAAAACAACTCTATAATTTTTTTCTTGACTTGTTTTAACCGCAAAACCAGTAAAAAAATACACTCGATTATAACATCAATCAAAAAAATTTTTTTGACACAACATAACATCAATTAATAAAGTACCATACTATGATTCTTATTAAAATATCATCATACAAAGCATCATATCATTTGCCAACGAAGGGAGCGAAAAATAATCGACTTAGAAATAATCCAACCGTTCTTGACAGATGATACCACATACAAACAACTTTTTTATGAAAAAAACATTTTTTAAAAAAAAAATATATATATAAGCTGAAATGTCAAACAAAGTAGATTGTGTATATAAAACAAATTTTTTTAGATGAAAAATAGCCGAAATCCAATAAATTCATATGCTCCAAGGATAGAGATGATAGAGATCTCCTATCTCTCTTTTCTATATCAAATTATGTTTCATCCAATTAAAATATGACAAATTATTTCTTCTTCCAACATTTCGATCTTCGCTTTCATTTTCATTGTCGTGTTGCGTGGATCTCTCTTCCCCTAATTCTTTCCATTCTACCAACGAAGAATCAATTAGAATTCTCAAATCCAGATCGGCTAATTGTTCTCGGATAGCACCAGCTCCACTATTTTTTTTGTTGAAATTATTTATAAAATTAGTTACATAATAATTTTAATTGTTCCTGACATATACATTTTTTTTCGTAGCAATTTTTTAATTAACATATAATTTGCGCAAGCAACAAAAAAAAAATTGACAATAAAGGATATTAATTTAATATTACATGGTCATATATATTAATATACTATTTTTTTAACCTAGCGTCAAGATTCTAACATATATTAATATTTAATGAAATTTGTGGTGCTTTTAATGATGGCCATCAAACTGGGGGTTGAGTAGCTCAAGTAGTTTGAGTTAAGGGTAAAAAAGAGTTGGAGGAATAGAGTGTTCAAGGTTCAAACATTGACAAAGGAGAAAAACTAATGTAACAATTGCCTATAGAAAAAAAAAAATACAATCAAACAATCTTGAATAGCTATGGGAAACAGGTGAAAAATATAGAACATAAATGTTTTTCTAACAACTGAGTTAGACAGCTATACGAGACAACCAGTACAGTTGAACAGTGCAGCGCTACTTAGCATTTTTTATTTTATTTTTTTACAAATTTTGACCTTTTTTTTTAATACAATTTTTGACCTTTTTTTCTTCTTCTAATTTTGACTTTCTTTTGAAGAAATAAAAATTTTATTTCTTTTAGAAATAAATTTTTGGTTAAGTATGTACAAATATCAGGTTAATCAGGTATAAATATCTGGTTAATAGGTGTTTTTGAGAAATAAAATTTTTAGCTAAATATGTGCAAATATCAGGTTAATTCAGTTCATTTTCTGGTTAATGGCTTTTTTTGAGAAATAAAATTTTGGTTAAGTATGTGCAAATATCTGGTTAATCAGGTACAAATATCTGGTTAGTTCAATTCATTATCTGGTTAATGGTTTTTTTGAAAAATAAAATTTTTGGTTAAGTATGTGCAAATATCTGGTTAATCAGGTACAAATATCTAGTTAATTCAGTTCATTATCTGGTTAATGGGTGTTTTTGAAAAATAAAATTTTTGATTAAGTATGTGCAAATATCTGGTTAATCAGGTACAAATATCTGTTTAATGCAGTTCATTATCTGGTTAATGGCTTTTTTTTAGAAATAAAATTTTGGTTAAGTATGTGCAAATATCTGGTTAATTCTGTTCATTATCTGGTTAATGGTTTTTTTTAGAAATAAAATTGTTAGTTTTTTTTTAAATAGTCAAAATTAATAATAATAATAAATAAATAAATAAAAAAGTACCGCTACAGTAACCCTACAATAGCGCTACAGTACAAGTTATCCCATACAATTGTCCACCCTCAGTTGTCACAATAACACAACTGAATATAGAAAGATACTCAAAATTTCTAATTCCTACTTATTTGACACGTTGCAGTTACTAATATTGACAATTAATAATTAGGTTAAAATAATGTTTTAGTCCATATACGTGTCACTCATTTTTAAATTAGTCCCTATACAAAAAATATTTTTATATTAGTCCTTACACGTGCAACCGTTACCAAATAGGTCCCTAACGTTTGACGGCCGTTAACGACCGTTAATGACGATCATTAAGTTGGTCCCTATATCTGTCACTCATTTTTAAATTGGTCCCTACATGTGTTACACATTTTTAAACCGCCAGTGCCCCCGATTGGTCCCTATATGTGTCACTCATTTTTAAATTGGTCCCTATATGTGTTATTCATTTTTAAATTAGTCTCTACATGTTTCACTCATTTTTAAATTTGAAGATTCCTTCTCCCACCTCCTCCATCTTCTCTCTCCCTCTCTCAACTCTTCCTTTCCCCAAATTGCCCCCGATTGTGCCATAGCAACCGCAATCTTTCGATTGGCCCACACTGCCACCTACGGCAAGGTTTCGCGGCGATTCGGGATCCCTCCAACCAAGGCGTGCCGCGCGTTCTTCGTGGTTTGCAAAGCCATTACTGAAAAATTGAGGCATTTGTTCGAGCTTCATATCGATTATCGGAGGGTTGTTATGGAGAGCACAACAGCGTACAGGCAAGCCTGCTGGAATCTTCAACAGCACTGGATTACACTCATTCAGTTGGTTCATCATGGAATGATATTTGTTTCGATCGGATATGAAAGTTGGTTAAAATTCCAACTGAGTGATTCCGGTAGGCTTGCCTGCAAGCTGTTGTATTTCATATCCACTCTGTGAGTGTGATCTGGTGCTGTAGAAGATTCCAGTAGGCTTGCCTACAAGCTGTTGTACTCTCCATAACAACCCTCCTAGAATCAGTACAAAGCTCGAACAAATGCCCCAATTTTTCAGTAACGACTTTGCAAACCACGAAGAACGCATGGCACGCCTCGGCCGGAGCGATCCCGAATTGCAGCGAAACCTCGCCGTAGGGACTAATTTAAAAATAAGTGACACATGTAGGGACCAATTCAAAAATGAGTGACACATATAAGGACCAATCGGGGGCACCGATGCATGTAGGGACCAATTTAAAAATGAGTGACACATGTAGGGACTAAGTTAATGATCGTCATTAATGGCCGTTAAACGGCAGGGACCTATTTAGTAATGGTTGTACATATAGGGATTAATATAAAAATATTTTTTATATAGGGACTAATTTAAAAATA
The DNA here is from genome assembly GCA_035048595.1 of Echinosophora koreensis. Classification (NCBI taxonomy): domain Eukaryota; kingdom Viridiplantae; phylum Streptophyta; class Magnoliopsida; order Fabales; family Fabaceae; genus Echinosophora; species Echinosophora koreensis. Next base: position 9,499,974 of record JAPCYP010000004.1, read on the forward strand.
AGTGACAGGTATTGAAACTAAAACTTTACTTTACGGGAAGGGACGGTAGGTGCATAAGACGTTCAGATGCTAGGTGCATCTCATATGCTAGATCATCAGATACTAGGTTGCATGAGACATTAAAGTATCATGTACTAGGTACATAGGACACTGGGTCCTGGCCTCTTGGGTGCATAGCTAAGTGAATTCAATAAACTAGATTTATGGACCCATGTTATGTATGGGGAATATATTATTTTTTTAATATTTTTTTTAAATACATAATTGTTGAATTCATATTTTATGATTTAAATTTTTGTGTGGAAAATTGTATGCCAAAAAATGTTAAAAAATCATTTATCTTAATCGTCGATATTAAATTGTTACAAATATTAACTTAGTAATTATTATAAATTATTATAAATATTACAATACAGATGATGATGCTTAAGTGTAGATCAATGCGCACGTACTATCTCCTACATAATTTTAGTATTAAAATATAATTTAAAAATAAGATATGTACGAAGAATATTGGAAAAAAACATAATATTTGAAAACCGTCATTAGAGTTTGGATTTAATTGGTATACACTGACAATATAAATTTTTTTACACTGTCAACCAATCAGAAATTGACATACCATATCAAATCTTTGATTCTTATCCTAACCACCTTAAAAGTCATCAATTTCATGATTTCTGATTGATTTTCAGTGTAAAAATCTTTACACTGACAATGTATAGAAATTAAACTCATAAAGTTTTATTATGAATTTGTTTTTATAAAAGCAAAATTATAAATTAACACTTTTCTTCACTCACTACCTTAGTATCGTACTTCTCTGAACATTTAATAGTAAATATACATTTTAAAAACAACAACTGCTTTCAACCTGAGTAATCATTTATAAATGTAATCCATTTAAACACTAATACTAAATATGTCGCCGTGATATGATTTTTTTTCTTCTCTCTTGAAAATCGATTTAATTTATTTCTTCTTTTTGTCCAGCGCAAGTTAACCATTTTCAGAAAATATATTTATCTATCTTATTATTTTTTTCTTCTCTCTAGAAAAATTATTTGATTTAACTCTTGCATTTTTCTGGTGCATGTTAAGCATCTTTGAAAAATATATTTATCTATTATTTCATTTTTTTATTCTCTCTTGAAAATATATTAGATTCATTTATCTATTTTCCCGTGCAAATTAACCATCATTATAAAATATAAATGATATCATTATTTTCTTATCTCTTCAAAATCTATTTGAGTTAATTCTATTTTCCTGTGCAAGTCGATATTACATTTAATATTGTAATATTTTCTTATATCGTACACAAAATTTTCTAAAAATTTGAAGTGCATTAAAAGTGAATTCGGACTATCATTGGGTGCAATATTTAATAATTTCATTTGATAATATGATATCAGGTGTATGTAAGAAGATTTAAATTAATGATGTCTTTCTCAGAGGTTGACACGTGGAAGAGCATTCAATGAGATTATTCCTAAATATATATAGTATAGATAGATAGATAGATAGATAGATAGATAGATAGATGTTTAATGTCAGGGAAAATTGTGTACATTTTATAAATTGTTATTAATTGATTTAAAAAAATATTATTAATTGTTTTTTTTTTTTTTTGCATGGTTGATATATTATTAATTGTTTTGTTCCCTTTTGTTTTATTATTGGATTTGAATTAAATGAAGTTTTTTTAAGAAGGTGACACATGATATAGAATACATTGAGATTATTCCTGAATGTATATAGTATAGATAGATATAGATATATATAGATAGATGCTTGTCTCCAATTTGATTTTAAACGTAATTGATTCCTCCACTCATCAATGCTTTCAATCTTTGTCTCATTCAAATTTCAAAACACACACATACAAAAGAAAACAAAAACGAAAAATCTGATATATTTCTAATCTGATTCTTGTAAATCATAATAGCCTTAATTTGTCTCCTATTTGATATTAATAATATCATTTTAATGCCTGTCTCCAATTTGATTTTAAACATGTATTTTTTAATAGGTGATTTAATAATATCAACTCAAAGTTGAGGTGTAATTTTTATTTTTATTTTTTAGTAAAAGCTTGAGGTGTATTCTGAATAGGTGATTCCCACAAGTGTATTCATGTATGAAGTTAATCACCGTGTTAAATATGAATTTGCTAATAGAATGCCACATGTAACAATAATCAATGAGTTTATTTGCATCTGTGTATAGTATAGATGAGGTTTGCTAAAGATTTATGCTGTGTTTGGTTGTAGGAGAGAAAATGAGAGGAAAGAAAGTAAGGGGAAAGAAAGGAAGAGGAAAGAAAAAGAGTGAAAAATGAGAGGATTATTTAATTGTTTGGTTGGAGAGAAAATGAGGGGAAAGAAAGCTAAAACTTTTCTCTTCTATTGTTTGGTTGAGTATAAAATGAGAGGAAAGAAAAATATATGTTTGTGAAATTACATATACACCCTTATATAATAATTTAATAAAACTAAAAAACCAATCTTTTTTTGTCCTTTGGTGCCATGTCCAATGCCCGTACTTGTCCAGCCCCTCTTGTTTCCTTGGTTTGCGTGCATAAGCAAGTTTTCCGCCCAAAATGAGATGGAAAAAAAATATGTGGGTCCCACTTCATTTTTTCCTCTTCCATCCATTTTCTTTTCAAACCAAACAAGGGAAAACTCACTTTTCCCTTCTCTTTCTTTCCTCTCTTTTCTTTTCCCACCTCTTTCTCTGATACCAGGAGCTCAACCTCTCCAAATAGAAGCACACTGATCTTCAACATATATCTGACTTGATTGCTTCACATGCATGTCAATAATTGAACAAATTAATGCAAAAAAATACAGCTTTGCAATCTGAAAATATCCTAGCGTCTTATGTACACAGTGCCTGATGATCTAGGGTCTTCTGCACCTAGCGCCTGGCGGATGCAGGTACAAGCTGATGGGGGCAATTGCCCCCACACCACAATGCAATTTTTTTAAATATGAACATACTTAATAATAATTATTTTGCCCCCATGAAAAAATAGATGTTACCCCCATAAGATAAATTATTTTAAATGAATAGAAAGAGTTTAATTGGTATGCACTGCTTAAAAGAAAAATCATTCAATATTTTCAAAATATAAAAATGCATAAAGGAAAATTAATATAATTTCTAAAAACTTAGGTATCTTATATTTTTTGCTTTAAAAAAAAAAGGTATCTTATATTTTTAATCTGCATAAGTTTATGTACTTTGTAATTGCTTTTAATATTTTTCTTTTATAAAAATATTTATGGCCTATTTTTTGCTCCCTCTAAAAAAGTTTCTGTTAAAATATCAACAACAACAAAAAAAAGTTTCTGGACCCGTCACTTGATGATCCAATGTCTTATGCTCCTAACGTCTTATTGCATAGACCTTATGGTTTTCTTAAGGTTTTGTTTAGTAAAAACTAGCGGATAACGGATGATTTAGAGGATAGCGGATGAGTTAGCTGACAACGGATAAGCTAGTAGATTGGATTTGAAGTGTTTGGTAAAACTAGCGGTTGTATTATAGCTGATAAATATAAAATGATATGTTTGCATTTTTTTATATAAATTATATATATATATATATATATATCTATATATATATATTATTTATTTTAAAATAATTATCACTTTTAACACTTTAATTTATTTATCATTTCAAAAATTAAAATATTAATTTTTAAGTTTAATATTAATTTAGTTTTAATTATTTTTAATAAATAAATGGAAAATTAAAATAAAATTAATACATTAAGATGATTTTTATATAAATTTTATTTTTATAGATAAAAATATATTTTCTATTTTTTATCTTAAATATAAATAAATCTAAATAGTGAAATTGATTCTTATTTAAATGATTAGTATTTTATTTTATTAGCTAATTATAGTGAGGAATTTAATTAAGATAGCAAGGATAAAAATGGAAGAAAAAAAATAATAAGTTATATGCTATAAGCTCAAACGCTACTTTAAGTAGCATCTGGAAAAAACGTTATATGCTAGTGAAAAAACGTTATAAACTAATTTTATAAATGATTACCAAACGGTGTACTTTGTCATCGCTATACGCTAGTAGATTTGACAAACGAAATATATTATTATAAATCCTTTAAAACAAGAGGCATTGATAATTAAATACTATGAAAGCAGTAACACACGCTAAAGTATCCTATCCAAGAGTAAAGATATATTCTCCAAATGATATTGAAGACCATATATTAATTTACTTTTTTTAATCTTGTGACCAAGCATGCATGCTACTTGTGATGTTATAGATTGTAGTCATGATGGTTTTTTTATCCCTTGGTGCTTTTCATTAATTAAAATGAATGGTTTTTGAAAAAATAATAATTAGCTAATAATGGACTTCTGACTCTGATACCCAAATTACCAATATGCTTACAACAAAATATAATTTTAACGGCAATTATTATGGTTTTTTGTGGCAATAATAATGGTTGCCAAAACCTTTACCAGCAATTATTAATTAGCCGGCGTATCTAGTGTCGCTAAAAGCTTTCCCCACAATTGTAGGAAATGCTGGTAAAGCCCCAAATAATTACCGCTAAAAGTCAAAAGTTATAGTGGTAATTATCATGACCTGTAGCGACAATTTTAATAGCCACTAAATATGATTTTAAAATTGTCTTCTACGCTCATTTACCAGCTTTTTTTATTGCCGCAAAAAGTTCTACCTGGCTTTTCCCAGCAATTGCTATTGCCACCAAATATTAAGATTATTTGCCACTTAAAGCGGGCATGATTTAATTAACAAAAGTTTTAACGACAATAATATCTGCTCATAAAACACTTAAGTGAAAAAGTGCAATAAGATTATAAGTATATATACCAAGCAATTTGAACATGAATGTGCATTAAAATAAAGTTAAATAAGGTGAGATTACATTGTTAAATAACATTACTCTAACAACATCATCATCACCTAAGAGAGATGTTCTAGCTTATTAGAAAAGGATAGAAAAAATTAAAAAAAATGAAGTAAAAGTGCAGTATTTTTATTGGTACACTTGGATAAGAAACAAAAGCTAACCAGCCCTAACAAGAGAACCCCTGCAACATCTGCAGAGAGCAACCCGCACAGGTCATCAGAGGGGTTGTCTAACACCTCCAAAGAATATGCTCCTGATAGACTTCACTCCTAATTCAGATAAAAAGATTAATAAAAACATTTACCATTAATATATTAATCTTAACAATACATCCTATTAATCACCAACTGAAAAAGCCTACTCCAGAAGATATCAAGTAAAAAACAGGTACCTCATCAAACTGATGAGGTCCTGGATTGGCCTGTAAATTTTGTTACTATTACTGTAGCAATAGATATTGTAAGTCCAATGTAGAGTTGTAATCGCCTATACATGCAATTAAAATAAAGGAGCAGCAGAGATATTGATCATAACATGCAGCAATTATAACGGCTAAAAGAACATAACATAGTGGCAGTAATTGATTCAGAGAAACCAGAACACCAAATTCTAAACATGAACATTAAAGAATATTAGCATGTAATGGTTGGTAATATGTAATAGGTTACCTTTGATGCTTGAATGTTACCATGGTGCACCTTGGCTTCATGCTCACATTTTAAAGAGTCCTCTACCCATTTTTACAATTTGCATCCGTGTAATTGTAAACTAGAGAAGGCAGCTACCAAAACTTGCATCAATAGAATAACAACAACTTAGAAAGGGGAAGGCATAACAGCAAATGTATCAAGCAACTTGAGGATTGTCAAGACTCAAGGAGATAAACCAAAATCAATATAAATGTCACAATATAAAAGTCTTATAACAAATATTTTGCAGAGATCTATTGTTTCATTAAAATCAAATAGAAAATCCTTGAAAAGTTGGGGAGCAAGATGCTTACTTACCCAAAGATAAGCTAGCAAAAGACATGGTATGATTTTTTTGCCACAGGTTGTAGTGCATCTTTCTGGAATCAAATCTTTATTCCTAGTTAAAAACCACATGCAGAAAAAGCATGAGTTCCTAATACAAAAGTCTTTCTATCTCTCTAGATTTTTAAATAACCACTCAAAAGCTTAACAATGTGCCCTGATTTTCAAATTCCCTAGTATTATAAGATCATTTCTTGCCCAAGCTAGTTATGGAGTACCTAAAGAGTCTACTCTGAAATTCCAAAATCATTCTAAAAAGTAATGCAAGACCAATACCTTCCTCTCTATAAAACTCAACAAGCAAAGACAGTAGACCCATCCTGCTCCTTTTGCAAATTAAAAAACATCATGCAATGACACATGGGATAATGTGGGTTTAATAGGCTCTAGGGACCTCAAAAAGTATGACCACAAAAAATTTCTGAAGTCCTGGATGGTGTTGTAACAATACCTACCTATAAGGCTCTTGAGACCTCTTCTTTACTTGTGTTTCCTTGGTAATCTTCAAAGGGGCACTACCCCTTTCCAACAAGGTAAAAACCAATCTCTACAAGCAAGAAAAAATTTGTAAAGAATATGAATGAAGCCTGTGGGCTCCATAAATGGAATCAATAGTCTAATTAAATGAGATTTAAGGAAATATGCTTCAAGTAGGGCATTGTAATAAGTAAATGCAACAATAAAAGATGAATAAAAAATATAAATATGCTCTGCTTCAAAAATGGCATCAAAGTTCACATTGTATGACCACCATGATACTTGGTTCCAAAATTAGGAAGCTCATCTCTATAACATTGATCCAATAAACTCGTTAATAAAACTATAATGAGTTCAAGTCATTAATAAGTTGACTCTGAACCAGAGAAACTATATTTGATAATAATAAAAAAAAACCAAAGTTTTTCATCCCAATAAAAAACAACAGAGCTCCAAAAGGACCATATTCTGCAGGTAATAATTATACTTGATAAACAATTGCAACAATACATGAATTAACATTGTGAGAGCAGCTTGAATTTGGGTACAAGGGCATGAAAATAATTTAAAATAAAAGAGAACTCTATGCTCTGACCTGCATGATAAAAAAGACCTCCATTTCTGCACCTATACTAAAATTAGCCTTCTGTGATTAAGAAAGAAACTAACAAAGAAATACAGAGTTGCAAATTGTGTTTTTGAACATTCTAAACTAACAAATTACAACCTTTTGCTGAGAAACATATTTATGTTATACAAAGTACCTGATAAGCATTGAAATCACACTTCTCCAGCTTCTTGCTCCAATAGGTTGCTAAGCCATAATGTACACTTCCACAAACAGGATCCTGAAAAGAAATTAAGTAACATTGTGACTCAGTAATTGCCATTCTACTAATTGATCCTAATCCGGTCCCAATGGACAAGAGGACCTTGTCCTTGTGAAACCAGGTAGTCATCATATTTAAAGTTTTTATTTGAACTTGTGAATTGCTTTGCTAGTTTTACATTAACAAGTATCTTACACATGCACCAAAACAGCAGTCTGTAGGGTAAAAATAAAAAAGAACGAAGAGAATTAGCATTTTAACGGATTATACAGTTCAAAAGTTCCATCACTATATTGAGTTTAATACCTTACTTAGACCTTCTATCTTCATCTATTGAACAAGTAAGAAGACAATGTCCAATGAAATTGGAGAAACATTATATTATGTTATAGTCAGAATATCTCAGCCATTTACCTCATTGACTCCAACTTTTGGGCAGAAGAACCGACTATGGAGGTCAAATCCTGACTTTGGAGTGCACAAATTACTCAAAACACATAATTCTTAACTAATTTACTGGTAACAGTAGAGTAGCATGAGATATATATTGTTCTCTATCCAAGACTCAATTAGGGTAGTATATATATATATATATATATATATATATGCAGCATCCAAAAATAAAAATGATGATAATATGGTTCTTTGACCATTATCACAAGCATTTGTTGTTTTCTGGGAAGGGAACTAGTAATTAAGCTGAAACTAATGCGAAGGAGACAATAGTAGTAAAACATAATAGAAGAGGATGAGTTTAGGAATTACAAATAGAACAGCTCAATTTTGTTTCTTCTTTATATCAATTTTGGAAGCACCCTTCACCGCCAATGCCTCAGAAACCTATGAAATCTCAGCAGAGTTGATATGTATATTTGCTTAATAAATGCCTGAGAGTGAGTAAGGACTGCAGGACACAATAACTAACCAATGCCAAATCTAAACCCATTATTGAATTCAATTTTATCACATTCACGGTCATAGTGATGATTGTAGTGTCTCTACCGCCACCAACCTCTGGTGAAGACAATTCTGTGTTGCTCACATCATTGTGAATGCTTTTATAAAAATCAGAGTAAACCAAAGAATTAGATCCTAAAAAAATTTTAGAAAAAATTGACAAAAATGCAACAATCAAGCCTTTCACTAGAACTAACTCTATGATTCAAACTCCTACTCAATTCAATCATCAGACAACAACAAAACACTGATAGAAACATGGATATATATATATATATTGATGGAGATAGTGAGTGAGTAAGAAAACTAACCTAAAATTCGATTTCTGAGCAAAGCAAGGTTCTTCTTCATTCAAGATTCAGAGGGAGCGAAGATGGAGGTTGGAGAGATTCTAGAAGTGCGAGAGAGAAACAGAATGTGATTCTAGGGTTCAGAAAAGGGAAGATTTAGAGAGTGAGATTGAGAGAATGTTCAAAGTGAAGCTGGAGAATGTTCTGAGTACGTTCAGAGGGTAAAACGAGTTGCATGAACATGAGTCGGGCTAATATTGATGAAAATGGCATTAGTTGGTATAAGATAGGTTATTAATGGTTAATATTTATTAGTCACCAAATTTTAGGTTTAAAGAAAGAATTAGTGGTAATTGTTTTATGGTCACTAAATAATTGCCACTAAAAATAGATTTTACTGTAGTGCTTGAGGTAAGAAAACTTCCCCATAATCGAAAACACGGAGATTTTATTCTTTACTTAATTTAATTAGATTTGATGAGAAGGCTAATTCCTTACTCAGGTCCTCAGTTGTCTATTGGTGATAAACTGATAATATTAAATCCAATGTGAACATAGGAGTGTTAACCTCCTAAATCTACATTTTTGCTTTTGGCTTTGTTGATGTATTTTTCTAGCCCAACAACATTTGGTATTTACCATTAACAGTTGGGTTCATACATTGTTAATTCATGACTATGATTGTAAATTCCAATAGTGTATTGTAATACCCCGAAATTTTAATAATTTAATTAAAGGTTTTAAGTGACATTCTTCTAATAGTTCAAATTTCTTTCGCATAATGGCAATACATGGTAATTTTTTTTAGTTATAAATATGTTCGTAATTAATTAATTACGCTATGATCAAAAATATTTTAGAGTAATATTTAATAATTAATTTAAATGAAGGTTTTAAGGCTTAAACATGATAGTGCACATTTGACACACCTTAGTAATTAGATTAATTTAACTTAATTAATGACATTAGTGATTTTATGAGATTGTAGGCCTTTACCCACCTAAGGCCCAAATTGATGGTTATGTTAAGAAGGCGTGTCATCCCCTTCCTCCATCATTTTCTTCTTCTTTTTGAAAACCCTAGAGAGAGAACTTAGAGTGAGAATGTGTGAGGGAGTTTGGAGGAGAAGATGTCATTGGAGAGCTTTGAGATTGGTCTTCATACCCCTCTTCTTCATTTCCGTTTGGGTCATGAAGAGCTCAATAAGTTCATGCTTTAAGGTGAGGGATTTTGGTGTTGCATGCTTGATTTCTTGGATTTTTGTGTTTTGTTGATTTGAGTTTAGGAGCTGTAATAGTATTAGATTCTCATCCCCTGTTTACAGGGGCGGAGCTAGGAATTTCTTACAAATATATATATATATTATATATATATATATATATATATACACACACACACACACACACACACACAAAATTAACTAATATATAGAAGTAAACTAATTGAACTAAGTTTGATATTATAATTAACAACTTAATATAATATAAATTACTCAAGCAAATCTTTTGATATGATCGAAACTTTATATAAGCCCTGTGAATTTTATTTTGTTGATTGATAGGATAATCCCAAATTTGTGGGCGCTTTTCGAAATCACTTATCAATAATAATTTTTCATTCTTCAATTCTTATAACTTTAGAAGTAGGCGGCTCAATAGGTTACTTAACGATATTTTCATCATTATTCTTTGAATTTAAAATTGGTTCACTAGGTTGTATTTCATCAGTTGTTTTCTCTTTTATTTTAAAAATGAGTCAATAATTTTGTTCTAAAATATCACTTTATATCAGTTAGTAAACCTAAAAAATGAATTTTGTAAGAATCTAAAAAAATATTTTAAATAATTGAAAACAAATTCAATAAAAACAATAAAAAAAATCAAGGAAAAGAAAAAAAATGAAAGAAGCAAACATTAAAAAAAAATAAATTATAAAACCATCACCTCACCAAAAGATACTACCTCAACGAAAGCAAGGTACAGACTGAAATAAGTAAAGGGACTTAATTATTGAGCTGTACCGTCTTAGGGAGAAAATTTATATATATATATATAAAAATTAATAAACTTTGGGGAGGCCATGGCATCCATAGGCCTCCCCCTCTCTCCGCCTCTGCCTGCTTATTTCAAAATTTGTTGAGTTATAGAGTTAAATGTGACTGTTTAGAGCAACTGAAGTTGAGGTAAGTGGTTCTAAGCTCTTTATGGTTGCATGGTTGGATCTTGCTGTTGGTTGCATATTAAGTTTGAATATGATTTTCTGGGGTATGAGCTTATATTTAATTTTATGAGGTATTACTAAAGTAAAGCATGAGATTTTGTTGAGGATTTTGGAATTTTTGCATGTTTAGATGAAGAGAAATAAATTTTTAAAAGTATAGTTTTATTAATTCGGATTTCTGAAAAGACTGTGTAAAACAGTATCAGTACGTGATTTTTCCTGAATTATTGGATTTGAATTTTAATATGGGACCAGTTGCATTGTGTTCATAACTTCATATATGAGTTGGGTACCTCCAGTTAAATTTTCAAAATTTTCCAAGATCATTTGGCTATTTGTTCATTATTTTCATTGACTATTGTTCTGTAAAATTCTGTTGTACGTTCATCCAAATCTAAATTGACTTTTCTGTATTAATTTGTGATTGTTTTTTACCAAATAAAAATATGTGAATGAACTTATGTATGTCAAGGATATATATGTTTATTTTGAGACAAAATCGATTTGGCTTGATAGGGTAGAAAAATCATTACTTTTAATAGCTCAATAATTGGCAGATTTTGAACTTTCTGTGCATGTTTCGGTTTTGAATTTATTTGAAGACTTGATAAGTTGTTTCTGAGTTAGAAAAATCAATTTTAGAGTATTAACATGTTATATAATGACCTAGAAATTATTTAGAATTTTCTTAACCTTGAAGATATTTTTAAAATTTCGTGGAAGTTACTGTCGCACATGCTTGTTCATGTTGTTGATACTGTTTTTGGTAGATGTTCATGTTAGAACTCTTGTTTATTTTGATAAGTTGTAGGGTGTGAATATGTGTGTATGTTCATTTTATATTAATGTACATCTTGGAGAAATTATGATATATAGATTAGAATAGTGAATGTTCTTTGTATTTGATGATAAAGTACTTGGTGTAATGGATTGACATGATATGAATCATTGGGTAGGTCGATCGGAGAGGGGAAGGCTCCGGTATATAAATATCATCGCCCGAGATGAGGGGACCTCGTTAGATACCCCAGGCGTTGAGGAGGGATGTTGATGTTGGCCGAAGGGAGTGGTATCTCCGGGGTAGAAATCAAAACCGTCGGGGCAGGAGGTCTTCAGAGAACCCACCTCCTAGGATACCCAAATGTTCGAATTATGATATTATGCTCAGATTATTATTTATCCCCAGATATGGGACTTATGTTAAGTTATGAGTTTGCAAGTCATTCCACAAGTGACCATTAAGAGGACAAAAGGGTGTTGTGTATGTTATGTAAGTGTTTAATCAATTGATGCCTTATGAGATAATATGATGTTTTTAATTATGTGTGAATGAATGTGTGATTCTTAGTTCGCACTCAATTAAGTATGACTAAATGTGTTTGGGGGAATTCCCTCACTGAGTCAGTGGACTCACCCCACGTTTAACATTTCAGATGCAGGTATATGCGAAGCCACCTAAAGCCTTGAATGCCATGTGGACAGTTTTTAATGGGCTGATACCCATAGTTAAGTGTATCTAGTTTTTTTAGGACTTTGTAATTTGTGTTGTTTAGTTACTCTGATGTATTATATTCATTATGTTGTAATTAATTAATGTAATTGTTTTCTTTGAATGAAACAGATTTTTGTATACTTGTGAGACTGCGAAGAGGAAAGAGAGACTTTCCTTTTCGATCGGTCATGGCTACGAAATAGACAACGGATTAGCCAACAACCTATACATGGTTATACTTACCATCTTTAATGGCCTTCTACATGGTTATACTCACCATCTTTAATGACCTTCTACACAATAGACAACGGATTAGCCAACAACCTATACATCTACACATCATCAGATGACATCAATCGAATTTAATCTAAATTACTTTTAATCAAATTGAATTGATTCATTTTGATATATGTTCTGTCAAAGAACAATATGGGCATCATTGATGAGAGCAGTTACAGAGCCGTTATGGATGACCGTTTTGCTTGAACGGTGATGTCTCTTAATGGCACAGGATTCTCGACCTCTGATTTCCTCTAATTTATATGCTGACCCGAAATGGTCTCGATCTAATGAGTATTGAGTTGCCGGATGGGCCTTGACCGAGGTCTAATTTATGTAGTAACAGAAGTACCCCAAGCTCCGAGCTGTTTATTCAGCGAAGGGTCTTTAAGGGGAACCAGGCTGGGCCGAGGTCCAATTTATGTAGTAACAATCTAAGAACTAATTTAATTCAAATTGAACCATAGCATGTTTTTATTTTTCGATGGATGATTATTTAACTCAAAATCAATTCAGATTGATACATAAATGCTTCTACTATTTTTTTTTAATTTTTCTTTTTTTGGTGCTCAACAGGGTGAAAACACCCAAAAACAAAGAAAATTATATCAGAGAAATAGCGCGGGGTAAGGACACCGCACTCAAATCACTAAGAACTAAACCAATCAAATCTCCAAGGGGAGAATTGATCTCATGGAAACCCAAATGTTGAGTTACAACAGTCCAATCCCTTACTTCCACTCTAGAACTCTCTTGAAGAACTAACTTCTAACTTGGCCCACACTCCCCTTCCTTAAAAGAGAGATGGTAGCATGAGAATCAGACTCCATAATAACCTTCCCGAAGCCTGAGAAAGCTTAGTAGAAACCGATATCAACAGTAGAACCAGCCAGCTACCCGCCTCTATCATTGCGAAGCAAACCGCCACAAGCTACTTGTCCAGGGTTACCTTTGGATACTCCATCAGTATTGAGCTTGACCAATGACCCAGCCCACCTCAGGAAAAGTCCATTTAACAATACAGTTATGATATTTACACACCTGGGTTTGACACCCAGGTGGACACCTTGGTTAATCATGTATAAATTTTTGGTTAATTCAGTTCATTATATGGTTAATGGGTTACTTGAAGCGTATTTTCCATAATCATGTAAATATTTGGTTAATCACATGCAAATATCTAGTTAATTCAGTTCTTTATATGATTAATGGGTCATCATGAATTAACCAAATATTTATACGTGATTGACCATATAATGAATTAACCAAATATTTATACTGGTTAACTAAGGTGTCAACTTTGGGTGTGTAAATATCATTTCTCTTGACAATACTATGCACCTTAGAGTTCTTGCCCAGCAAACGGCCAAGCCCTGTACCACTCGCATCTATCTGTTGGGCCACCAAAATGACATTTCTCACTGGATCCCAAGGCCTAACGAAAAGAAATGATTTAAAATGATATAACAAAGAGCAACTAAATAATACCCCATTTGTTCCTGTCAAAATAATAATAATAGAGTTTAATTGCTATTAGTGTAAAGTTTTTTATACAGTCAACAAATCAGAAATTAATATATAAATAACTTTTAAGGTAGGTAGGATAAGAGTCAAATATTTTTAATGAAATGTCAATTTTTGATTGGTTGACAATGTAAAAAATCTTTACACTATCAATGTAATACTAATTAAATCCATAATAATAACCCATTTGTTAAGGGAAAAGGATAGACTAGTAATAAAGAAGAGCATTGCTCCGGTACCCTTGATGATTAGAGGGCGGTACCCTTCCTATCTAAATCAATTAGTTGATGACATTTCAAAACATGGCATGTCATTGTGATTCTGCATATAGAGTCGGAATCGCATCACGTCTTACTCAATTGAAAAATGAAGACTCGGCTTCATGCACTTACCACAAACCCGATCCTTTCAGAAATAATTAAAAATTGATGAATGGTTTAACAGGTTAACAAAAATAATTAAAATGACTATTCTGCCCTTATCAGAAAAACATCAGCTGCAACCCAATCCCACCCCACACCATCATCGGAAACGCCTAAACAACCAGTTGCTTCCTCCAATCATTTTGTTAACTAAAAAAGATGGTTCTTTTTTATTATTAAAATCTGGTTTGTTTATTATATTGATTCAGTATCTTCCATTAAGGTTGATTCATGAAACGTTGATTTTTCGATTCAGAACTTTCAAGAATACACAACCCTCTTCTCCCTTGCTCTCCATCTCAGATCTGTTTGTTTACCATGGGAGTAAGGGGGATATGGCTGTGCAAGGCAAAACCTCAAACAGGGAAGATGGGTGAGGAGTAAGGTAGGGACAAGACCAGGTTTCATAAATCACCAGTGAGAACATTAACAGAGCAGTAAAGACAAGGTCATCATAGACACAACTGTCGGCAACAAGGTCCTGTACGGAATCCACATAATGAGCATTGATTCCTCCATAGAAATTCCTCACAACCTCTGCACCTGACTCTACAATGTTATCATCAATGTTTGTGGTAGTGGTAGATGGTGATGCAATCGGAGGAGTACTTCCTGGGTCGACTCCTCTTCTTCATGGCGGAGTCGGTAGCGGCGGAGAACCCGCAAGGCTCCAACGCCGAAGAGGAACCGTCGTACGGGGCGGCGCTATTGTTGCTGCTGTTGTTGTTGTTGAAGGGCTCAAAGGAAGGGTTGTTGGAGGAAGGCGGTGGCTACTGCTGATGGGGGTGGTGGGCGATGGAGGTGAAGGGAAATCGGGTTATGGAGAACAACGATCTAGATTTGCAGAAATTGGTTACTGAAATTGGAACCAACAGGACAACAACTCACGTGAACTGAGAGGAGAGGAAGAGGAAGAGTGATAGGGACGAGGGTAAAAAAGTATTTTAAAAAATAAAAGAAATTAGAAAAGTTAAATAAAAAACTGGAAAACCTATGATAATAGGTAATTTTCATGGTTAAGTGAAGCACTAGGCAAGATGCTTCATGCTAGACAGACAGCACCTCACATATTTGTCTAGGTTTTATTGGTCCAAGATTAAAGGGTACTGAAACCCTCTAAATTTTATGGGTACCTGAGAAATTCCCTAAATATAATAATATTGTACCAAAAATAAATGTAATAATTTTAGAATGAAGTGGAAACTTGTAGATGGACCTTGTCTCTTCAATCTTTAACCTGCATCTCTTCTACGTTCTTGAAACTTTCTTGCTTTTGGACCTCTCTACTTTTCTCTTTTTTCCCAGCACATTCTAAATTCCACTTCTGCATCATTGGGTTTGCTTTTCTTTTCTTTTCTTTTCTATGGATGTTCCTAGATTTCTCATTTCAAGACTTAAATACCGTTTTCCTTAATTTGTATTAAAACACCCTTTATCCTTTCCTATGCATTATTTATTATAAATAAATTATAATACTTTTTTTTTGAAGCAAAATAAATTATAATACACACATATGTAATTTTATATTCTTTTATTATTTAATATTCACTAATAATTCATCTTATTTAAAAAAAAATTAACTCCTATATTCTTTTTCTAGTACTTCTCTCAGTAATATAAAAATTAATTTATTTGCAAATTAAAGTTGTATACCAAGCACAAGCATTATTTTCATTTGGAATGTCACACTCAATCTTCACTCTTCAACTGATCACTGAAGTTACACCATCATCATCTGTTGATGACGTGGTATACCCCTTCTCCAATGTTCGAGACACATCTGAACACTGCCATTAATTTCCATAACTTTCTAGCAACAACACTAACACAACAGTAAAGTAGATTCTCGATCCTGAACCATCACGAATAATCCATTCACCAAAACGACCATAATTCACTTCCTCATGCACTCTCCTATATA
Organism: Echinosophora koreensis; assembly: GCA_035048595.1. NCBI lineage: Eukaryota > Viridiplantae > Streptophyta > Magnoliopsida > Fabales > Fabaceae > Echinosophora > Echinosophora koreensis. The sequence goes on from JAPCYP010000004.1 coordinate 9,516,338, forward strand.
TATACCTTTCTCCATTCCCTCCTCACTCATCAAAACACAACATCAATAACTCTCCAAAGAACACTTTTCTGTAACATAGAAAAATGTCGCTGATTCCAAGCTTTTTTGGCACTGGACGAAGGAGCAACGTCTTCGACCCCTTCTCCCTCGACGTATGGGACCCATTCCAAGACTTCCCCTTACGCACCACAACCGCCGGCTTAGACACCGAGACGGCGGCGGTGGCCAACACCCGCATCGACTGGAAGGAGACTCCGGAGGCCCACGTGTTCAAGGCGGACCTCCCTGGGCTGAAGAAGGAAGAAGTGAAGGTGGAGGTAGAAGAAGGTCGCGTGCTGCAGATCAGTGGTGAGAGGACGAGGGAGAAGGAAGACAAGAACGACACGTGGCACCGGATGGAGAGGAGCAGCGGCCGCTTCCTCCGCCGCTTCAGGCTGCCGGAGAATGCGAAGGTGGACCAGGTGAGGGCCAGCTTGGAGAATGGTGTGCTAACTGTTACTGTCCCAAAGGAAGAGGTTAAGAAGAGTGATGTGAAGCCTGTTCAGATCACTGGTTAAATTTGTTACCACAAACGCTATCATATTTCTGAAATAAATGTAGAGTCGAGTGTGAGATTTCGATAGGCTCTGCTATATGTAGTCGTGTGTTTGTGCTGTGTGTTGATGATGTATTTCCTTTCGCTGAATTTATCATATGAGAGTTTCAGTTTCTTTTGATAAACTATGTGGTGACTGGTGACTATATTAATATATATATTTTTTTTGTGACATTATTTTATCACTTTTTTCTATAATGATGAATCAACATTATCTGCCGAATATGATAAACAAGTATGCTTTACATGATGATAATTAATTAATAGGTACAACGTTCTGCAGTAAACTTCGGGTGAACATGAATTGTGGGTGTCCTTCTTATATGATAAGAAAAGAAAACCAAATGATTGGGCCATGCCATGGTGCTGCATTTTTTATTCACACAAGGAGATCCAAGACACAATTCGAGAGATCCAAGAGTGGATTTGGGAAGGAAAAGGCATCATGAGCTGATCCAAACTATCTAAGTCTTGCTGAAGTTGATTTGGTTTGGGTGATTTAAAAATTAGCAAAAATTGAACCAAACTAAATTTGAATATTTTGATCAGATAATCCTACTAGTAACTACTAAAACATTACTTAGTCTGTCTTCGTTAGTTTTTTTTTTTGTAAATAATATTTACTTGGGAATCTGTAAAAATTATTACGCATTTGAAAAATAAGTTACAAAGGAGTTTGTAACAAATAAATTATTTCTAATTCTGCATTATGTTGAGGGAATTGCTTTTAGTGCATAAGTGTTTTTTTTTGTTTTTCCCCAAACTTGGTTCTTAAAAACCCAAGGTCCAAACGTAAACCAAGACTACAAATCACAGCTTCAGTTGATTGCACTATCAACCCTTTCGAAAATATTCGGGGTAAAATTTTTGAAATTCAGTTTCTCTAATTTTAGACTTTGTGGATCAGTAATAAATACTACTTAATTTTTTAAAGGAAAACACGTCAAAATAGCCTTTTTCTAAAACCTCTAGTCATCTACTTATCTGGCCCGGAGTAAGGATCCACTCTCCTAAAATTTGATAAGACTCGGCCCAATAACCAACTTAGCCAGTTTCTGTTCCTGGAATGGGGCTTGCTACTTATTTTTTCCTCAATGTCCTTTTGATAACGGAAATTTTCGGAAATTAAATTCCGAATATGCAGAATATTATTCTGAAAAAGAAAAAAAGTACACTTCCGACTCATTTTACGTCATCCGGACAATAAAATCCAGAAAGGTTCAAAAATCAAATCTGGACACTTGAAATTTTACAACTTCAAGGCAACACGATCGTCACGTAGGCGAACACACTTGAAATTTTACAACTTCAAGGCAACACGATCGTCACGTAGGCGAACAAAGGAGAACCATTCAGGGTGATTTGAAACAAAAGAGTGATGATAATCATATGGTAAACCAAAGCCCCATTTTAATTGGTCAACGGTTTGTAGTGGAAGGATCCTATCTCTTGAGCATAAGCAATTGCATAACCTGTCCCTGAGTTCCAACTGATTTTGCTAAAAGATGTTGAGTTCCTCATGGTAGAGCTTCAAGGCTTCGGGAATCAAGCTGAAACAAGACTCAATAAAGATATTAGGTGGAGAGCTTGAGGTCATGGGGGAGACCAAGTTGTCAAGACAATATATTTGGAACGGAGATTTGGCTTTGCCTTCATGATACGCCTAATCTATGAGGTATTATCTTATTGTTGTCGGACTGAGAAATTCATTGTTGTAAAATTCCCGAGGATCCGGATTTGTTTTTCCGGACGTAAAATTCAGTCTCTGGAAATAAGTTTTCCGACTCAATAAACTTATTCACTTTTTCGGAAATAAGTTTTCGGACAATGAAGTATTTTTATTTTGGAATAACATTCTGAATGTCCGAATTTAATTTCTGGATCGGAAAATAATTTCCGAAAAGTACCAACATGAATGCACTAACAAAATAAAAAAGAATTTTTGAAAAAAAAATAAAAAAAATTAAAAGATGTGTGAAGAAAAAAGCAAGGTACAAAGAGCAGCCCCTTCTATAAAATCCAAAGCCACTTAAATTTGCGACAGATTTTCATTTACCAGTGAGGTCCATCGATCCATGAATGGGCATATCTGCCCAATAATAAGAGTCCGTTTGTTATTGTTTATTTTATTAAAAAAATTATTATTTTTAATCATAAAATGATTTTTTTATGTTTTTAGTGTGTTTGTTTTTGTTTCTGAAAATAATCAGAAGCAGAAAAAATCATTTTTGGGGTTAAAATGAAATGCAGCTTTGAGTTACTTCCGAAAAAAAATCAGTTTTTATAGTTAATTACTTTAAAAAAAATTGATTTTTATGATTGGAAACAAACACAAATCTGCTTCTGTTTTTTTTAAAAAATTTCTAAAAATAATAACTAAATTATTTTATAACAAAATTAATTATTTTTTAATCTTAAACAAACGGGTTCTAAGAGTCGTAACTGTGATCGGACTGTGACGGTGTGAAACCTGCTACCTTGAGGATTTAACAACCCACCGATAAATGCTTAAATTGTAAACACTGTATTACATTTTACAGTTCATATATATATATATATATATATGAAAATACTCCCTCCGGTCCATAATGTAAGCAAAAATTCCCAAATTTTTTGGTCCAAAATATAAGCAAATTTCAACTACTTTCATCTCATTTAATGAAGTTATTCTCAAAATACCCTTCATTTAATACAAATTTTGTTTTCCAATGACTCCTTTTATTCTCAATAACACAAGCTTAATAAATAAGAGGAAGGGTAATTTAGGTAACAAACTTAATTTTTTTATTCCTAATGACTCTTTTAAATGAGATCAACTAATTATCTTAATATGTGTGTTCCATTTAATTTTTGCTTACAACAGAGACCGGAGGGAGTAGCAATTTATATTTGATTAAACGAATGGATCTAACATCACATTAAGGATTTTCTAGGTGCATTCTATATTAGTATTTTTGCATAACTTTCTAGTATGTTTGTTGCAAGATGGGCCTCATCTTGTCTCAGCATTCCGCTGAATTAAAACTAGCAATCAAGATGCCCTCCTTTAGTTTGAATTGATAACTCTATAGTAACTTCGATACCAACAAGTCCCAGCACAGTAGGTAGATAGTTGATTTCTTTAAGAATGTTGTCAAAAGTTCGATACATACCGTGTATATGGAAAAAGTTCTGTTCAGAGAGGCAAAACTCACTTCAGTGATCTCTATGCCCCCAAAAGGGATTAATATCTGATTATCGGCTAGGAAATACCATTGATGCACACAAAAAAATTGATTTGGTACTGGGAATAGGTCAGGCCAGGCTTTGTGTAAATAGGCCTGACCTAAAATTTAAAAGCATAAGCCTGGCCTGTTACCTATTAAAGGCTTTATTTTGAGCCTGATCTGACCTGACATTTTTAAAAGTCTGGCTTGACCTGTTAACCTTTTTTAAAAGTCTGTTTCGTATTAAAGCTTTCAAATAGGCCATTTGGCCTATTCTAAGTAGGCTAATAGGCCATTAAATAGGCTTTTACTTTTGAATTACAAAAAAAAAATCGACACAGAAGCGTCAAGGCCCATCTTTTTTTGGGACCAATAGAATGGGGGAGGAGAATGGGCTAGTGCTAGGCTTGATGATGCCCTGGTGGAGCATCTCACGGATCATTTGGGTCATGGTTTCTTTCTGGCAGTGAGGGTAGCGGTAAGGGCGGATATTTATGGGTGGGGTGTCAGGTAAGAGGTGGATGCGGTGGTCTTGGGCACGGTGGGGGAGAAAGCCGTGGGGTGGGTCGAATATGGTGTAGTAGCATTGTAGCAGTTTTGTGAGTGATGGGTGGAGGTGAGTGAGGTCCATTGGGGTTTCGGTTTTGGGTGGGCTAGGTGGGGTTGGTGGTTCGCCGGAGGTCATGGTGAGGGTGTGGAAGGAATCGATGGCATCAGTAACCAAAAGACGGCAGAATTGGGCGTATGAGGCTAGGATGGGTAAGGCGGTGGTTGTGCCATTTAGGGTCACAGGTTTGTTGTTCTAGGAGAATTGAATGGAGGGTATGGTATAGTCAGAGAGGAAGCTTCCTAGTGTTTGGAGCCACTGTACTCCTAACACTAGGTCAGCACCATGAATGGGGAGGATGTAGAAGGGCATGTGGAAGAGGTGGTCGGCTAGGGTAACTGGGACATCATGGCAAATTCCAGAACATTGAATGGAGTCCCCATTTCCTACTACCACTGAAAATGGGTTTAGGGCCACGATGGGCAGGCCCAAAAAAGAAGCGACCTGGGGCTGCATTATATTATGGGAGCTGCTCGAGTCAATGAGCACAGTGACAGTCAGTTCAAAATGCAACTGATAATCCATGACGGACCCTGTTTGTCGTACCTTGAAGAGGGCCACTTGGTGGTTGGCGTATGTGGATGGACCAAAACGAAGTTCAAGGGCTCGAGTGAAGGCCTCCCATGTCGAGAGCTGTTGATTGGCTTGCATCCATTGAAACCAACCGAGGGCGGTGCCTTGCATGAAGAATCGAAGCAGGGGAAGGCGTTGGTTGGGTGGTGTTTGGGTCAGGTTAAAATATTGCTCCGCTTGAAAGATCCACTATAGTGGATTGGAGCCATCAAAGGGTGAAAGGCTGATTTTGGGCATTTTGGTGGTGGTGTGGGTGGGGCTAGGGGGAACCGCTGTGGTGATCTGTTCACGAAGGTTGGCAAACTCCGCCGTCATGGTTGAGCATTGCCTTGCATTTCCCTCATCTGGGTCATGCACAGGGTAAAAAGGTCATTGCTAGGGCCAGGGCTATCGGTTTTGACAGGTTTAGGAGGCATGAGGACAAGAAATGAAAGCACCAATGATAGTACTCCCTTTCGAGCAGGGAGTAGGCTCTAGAGAATTTAGGGAGATGAAAGGGAAAAGGATAACACAAAATTTCTGAAATTCTTCTATGTCTTTCATTCTGCATTTCATTCATATAAATAGACTAAACTGTTACCTGCAGATACGGCTGTATTGCCAAGTGGCATCATGTGCCTTACATTTTTTTTGTTATAACAGAAAGGGAAATCCTAACAGCAAAATAGAATACTAGAATCTTACAAAATAGCATATCTGAATCTAGTAATAGTCAGCCAACCATGCAGGTGTTTTTCTGGAACATGAAGGTCTTGTTTCCTTGGGTTTGTGATGATCATCCAGCCCATCATTGCTTGATGGATCACTAGCTGTGTTAGTAGCTGGTTCAGGCCCAATATGCATATCATCAATACATAAGAAACACCTAAGTCTGGCCTTGGAATTATCATTCCTTAAAAGCAGCAGCACCTTTTTGTCTTTAAAAACGAACATAACAAAATTTGCCTTGAATTTCCTGATTACTTTGCAAGATAGATGCTGCATTCATATAATATAAGGATAATGATTTTGCTATAGAAAGCTAGAGCTAGAACTTGACCTGTAATTTTAACTAAACTTTCAGCTACTCATGGGCTGCACTTTATGTTTTAATCTAAGTTGCTGTTATTTTTTGGGCTAATGACTGATAAGGAGCTCAGGAGCTGGTGGTAGCATCACCTGTAGTGATTACTAGTTTTAACACTAAAGATCCGTCCAATTAATCAGAAATCAGAAGGAATGCTCTCAAGACATAAAATTGTCAAGCCTCATACAGGATAGGTAATAAAAATAAACAATGTATGTATATATTTGCTGATATGATTCAGCAGTCATTGATCCCTCCTTTTCCTTTTCAATTTATTATACATTCTGTTGGATGATTCATGGTTATCTACTTAATTTTCTTCTTCTTGATAGGTGAAATACATATACATCGATCTTTTTGATACTTATGACTAAAAATTACAGTCCCTCTCTCTGGTGCAGCAGAAAATAAGGAAACAAAACAAATATTTTGCCTTTTTTATTTTTTGGTAGAATTAAAAAAATCATAAACTTTTAGATGTCAAATAGTTCAATGTTCATCTGATAATTTATTTAATCTAAAATCCATAAGCTCAGATATTAGTTTTCACCTTATAATTCATTACTAGCAGGCTACTCGTGTGAGAAGTGGTAAATGGCATGGTTCAGTTGGTGGCATTGTTTGTGCACCTATAGACAAAGTTTGGACCTTGGTCTCTCAAACTAAAAGACTACCAAAATGGATGCCAATGGTAGAAAGATGCACTGCGTTGGCCGGAGATGAAGATGAATCGGGCTATGTTAGGCTAGTCTCCGGTTTCATGTTTCCTCAACTAGATGGAGATAGGTCATGGATCAAGAAGAGGTTGGTTTCATTGGACTCTTCATCACATAGTTATGTCTACAGAATGGAAGCAAGCAATGTAGGTTTAGATGGATCAGTAAATTCACTAAAACTAGTTGATTATGGGGATGAGTCAACTCTCATTCACTGGTCATTTGAGATAAACCCTTTAGAAGATGTATCTGAGGACACCTTAGTGGATTATCTAGGATTTCTTTATAAATCTTGCATTAATAGGATTGAGGGTGCTATAAAGGCTGCATCAAGAAATGTTTCAACAGCATAGTGAATATCATTTTATTCAAGCAAACATATATAATGTATGGTAGAGTCCTTCATTTTTTTCTTCTTATAATGTATATTTGGAGTCACAATGTGAATAATGAATATTACTTGCTGATTCCAATTCTCGTGGAATCATTTATTCCACTTGCAAGTTTCTGCAGTAAATTCTATGACTAAAGAATCACTTGGTTATGAGCATCTATATGATTAATGAAAAATATGGTGATGGGTTCAATTGTTAAAGGAGGGAAAGGAAATTTTTCTGTCAACAAGGGAGGTATACAATTACAAAATCCCTCAAATATTCTATATCACTATAGTTATTCATAATCAGAGATCATCATGTGTTATTTAGAACTTTATCTATCAACTAATGGTCATTGATGGTGAGGATCCGTCACAAAATTGCCTTGGCAGTAGTCTCATACTCATTAACCACCTAGTTAATATCTCGAGCAAACTGTTTCAACAACTAATGTTCATTCTATTCACAACATTCACTGCATTTTCCACAGCTCTGGCCAATTCAACCGCTGCTCCAACATAAGTATCAGGTGTTAACTTCAACAGATTCTTCTTTGCTGCTTCTGGAATATCTAATCCTTCAATGAAGTCTCTTATGCTCTCTCTGGTAACTGCTCTACCTCTGGTCAGCTCTTTTAACTTCTCATAAGGCTCAGGAACGCCATATCTTCGCATAACCTAAATAAAGATTTGCAAGCAAATAGCAGAACTTTTAAACGGGATGAGATGAAACAAGCAAAATCAAGAGAATAGTTTATTCGAATGCAGTAGAAAAGGGAGAATTGTCCTAATTCAAACATGATCTCATAAATACAATGTTATCAGTGAAGAGGCTTCAGATAAAATTGGTTGCTTCAAAAGCTAATTATAGAATCAGCTTCAAGAAGAAAATATTGACAACAAGGCCGCGGATTCTGAACTAAAAAAAAAATCTTGCAAACATTTGAAGGTTTGCCTTTTCTTATTTTTTTCACAGGCTTGGGAACGTTTTATTTCTTTAGAACAGATTGAGCAGGCTTTTGTTCACCCATGATCATTAGCCAAAGCATGTTGGCAGCTAGTAAACTATATTATCTCCGAGGAATCACCGAGGAATCAAGTTAAAAGAATTTGCTTCTTATGTTCTACCCATCACAAAGAATTTGTGTTATACATTCATTTTAAGCATTCAATATAAAATAATAATGATTAAACTAAATAATTATATAAAACCAGAAGCATATACATACAGTCTGTATTGGTTCAGCTAGCACCTCCCAGCATTGGTTCAAGTCTTCACTCAAGCGAGCTTCATTAACCTAAATTGTAAAATTATATTATTATTACAAGAAAGCTCAATGTAAAAACAACAGCCTATTGTCTTTTTTCTAGATTTAATAGAAAAACATGAGAAACTTGAACTACAGGCATGCAAATAGTTAGCGACTGCAACTTTGTATATGCATCATACTATAGGGACCCAAACAGTTGAGGCAACAAAAATGTATCATCTGATAAAGCTTTATTTCCGTTACACAAACATAATTATGCACATTCTAAGAGAAAAGCAAACACAAATTCCATGTTGCATTGAATACCTGAAGCTTCCCTATTCCTTGAAGTGCACTTTTGTAGGCAAGAAGAGAATGACCTATTCCTACACCCATGTTCCTTAAGACAGTTGAATCAGTCAAGTCCCTCTGCCAAAAAAAAAAATCAGAAAATAATTATTTCCAAGAGCTACTCCCCATCAAATTAAGCTAAAAGGTCCATTATATTACAATAGCTCAGGTAACTTTTTTTAACAGCGTAATTATTTGACTGCCATATTAGCAGTGACATTACTTGACAATAATATGTTTTGGGGGGGTATTTTTCTCTAATATTTTAAAAATATATTTAGTGAGGTTCTTAATGACTTTCACCAATATGGAAATCATGCCGCATTTAGATCAAAGCCCCCTTTTCTGTAGCTCTAGATGCCTTTAAATTTTAATGATACATTTCTTCTCCCAATAGGCAAATCCAATCTTTTAAGACACTTGGACTGCTTCTCAAATCCCATAATTAGTCTTGAAGTGTTCCTATATCTGCTAGCTAGATATGTATCTGGTGAATTCAGAAACACATGGTGCACCATTCAGATTGAGCATTAGCTTTAAATAATAATACCAAACACATATCAAATGATGGAATATAAATTTAAAATGTTAATCTAAGATTCAATTTATATTGGAGAAGCTGTTGAAGGCTGTGTACAATGGGTGCGCCCAGCAAGTTCGCATATACCATAAATCATCCTCAGCCCAAACCCTGCAGAAGTTGAATTCTGTCCATCTTCTACTGCTAACAAGTTCATTAATCTCTAGATTCTCTGCCGCTGGGACTATTTTTTTGTATCATATGCATAACATAACTTATAATGCCGGTGACGGGTAAATTAACTATGTGATTTTGTGTAATTCATAGGTAGAACAGAATTTGGGGGGCAGGGGCACTCCCCCCCCCCCCCCCCTCCCCCCCAAACCCCACCAAAAATGGCCTTACTATCTTCTGTCAATGTATGTTAGTATAGAAAATTACACTAACCCGTTACTAGAAGATCTAATAATAAAATCCTCTATGTATCATAGTTTAGAGTAATTACCATAATGATTGAAATAAAACAAAAGACAATAAAATCAAACTAAAGTAGGTCTTGCCTGCCAACGTGAGATCGGTAACTTCATGCTTAGATGAGACAGACTTCCACTAGCAACACCTAGATTGCCTTCACTGTTCTCAAAATCAATAGGATTCACTTTGTGAGGCATAGTTGAAGACCCAATCTCCCCAGCCTTGGTGGTCTGCACAAAAGGTTTTGAACATGAAAATATTGTTGTCCTAAAAGTACAGCACCAGACTCTGGTTATATTATAGCTACTTTAACATAAAACTCACCTGCTTAAAGTAACCCAAGGATATATAGCCCCATACATCTCGATCAAAGTCAATTAATATATTGTTGAATTGAATGAGCAAATGAAAAAGCTTTGCCATGTAATCATGGGTTTCAATCTGTTCACCAAGTGGAGAAATATAATCAGAAAGATGCATGAAGTTACCATCTCGTTAACAAGTTAGTGTGATCACAAACCGCAAGTGCTAACTTCAATTTTTGTAATTATTCAAGATATAACTATTAATCTTTTATAAAATAAGGGGACAACTAAAAGAAACAAATAAATAACAAAAGTTTCACTAACGGTTGATGAAAATTTCTAAAACAACATATACGTACATAACAAATGAATCAGCACAAGTCTTTAAAAAATCATATGGCTGTTGACAACATCAAGATTTAGTTTATTAAACAGCATAAAGATAAGAGAACCAAAAAACAGTAAAAATAAAAGGATAAAACATACCTGAGCAACATAAGGATTAAAACTTAAGCCAAGAGATTTGACAAACTCTTCTGCAATGTGAGGCCAATTAACATCAGGATATGCAACAACATGTGCATTGTAATTTCCAACTGCACCAGCAAATTTCCCCAATATCTCAACTTGAGATAGTTCCTTCCTTTCTCTACTTAATCTCACAACAAATATAGCCATCTCTTTTCCCAAAGTTGTTGGTGAAGCTGGCTGGTGAATAACACAGAAAAATCACGAAGTTCAATAAAGACTGTTAACAATGAACATCTACCAACTAATAAAGTGCAAGGAAAAAGAATAGTAGTGAATTGCAAAAGGATTTAAAAAAGGATTTGTCTACCATCAAATATAGGAGGAGTTCAAAAGTTAAATACTTAATAGTTTGTCATTTAACTTCAAAGTTGAAGTGCTTCCAATAGTCCAATATGACAACTCCCAAAAATACATCGACTCTTAAATACTCGACTAGTGCACAAATTAGCTTACCTGGCCATGAGTGCGAGAAAGCATTGGGATGTGAGCATTATCTTTAGCCATATTGCACAAAGCTTTAATTATTTTATCCATGACAGGAAACATGACAGAATCCATTGCTTCTTTCAGCATCAAGGCATGGGCAAGGTTATTTATATCCTCAGATGTGCAAGCAAAGTGAAAAAATTCAAGCACCTGTTGGAAAGGTTTTAAAATGATATAATATAATCCATCATCAGAACTCATGATGTTGAACAGGAGGTAAAGTACAATCTCAGAGCATGAAGAAACAAATAAAGTGAATATCAACCTTAGCCACTTCTGCATTCGATTGGCATTTCTGTTTCAAGAAATACTCCACTGCTTTTACATCATGATTAGTCACCTTCTCAATATTTTTTATCTCCAAGGCATCATTCACACTAAAGTCATCAATCAGACCTTGTAAATAGGATTTAGCATCTTCACTGAAACTTGGAACCTCAATGACTTCAGGAATTTGAGACAGCTGCAGCAACCATTTTATCTAACAAACAAATACATATTAAATATCATAAACAAGCCTATAAAACAGAAAGTTCGCAAACAGAAAAATATATATATATACAGTCTGTCCACTATACAACCGTCAAGCATACAAAACTAATTACATTCCATTAAAAAAAAACTTTAATAACTCATAATAAACAATTATATTTCATCATCCACACGTACACAAAATATAGAAAAAGGGTATTAATAAGAAAAATGGATAAATAACTAAAAAAGGGTTCTTTAATAAAAAAGGGTCGAAATAAGGATGAATGATAGGTACCTCAACAAGAACACGATAGAAGATAAGGCCATATTCGCTCATGAAAGGAGCCAATTCCTTAACTTTACCCCAATAGCGGCCATCCAATGGGGATAAAGCGGTTAGACTAGAGAGCTGAAAATCAGTGGAATGAGCTTCGAGCGTACTCTTTGGCTTTTGAGTAGGGGGAGATGTTTGAGTGCTGAGGAGGGCTTTGCAAGCGCAGCTTCTGAGAGAAGAAGAAGAAGAAGAAGAAAAAAAAAAGGGAAGAAAGCATTAGGAAAAGGAGATGATGAAATTGATGGGTGTGTGGTCGAACTTTGAATGAAGGTTTGGATGGTGTTAGTGTTAGAGAGTGCCCCCAACTCCATTACAGGCTTTGGAAGAGGAATATAGAGAACAGAACAGAACGGTGTGTGTTCCACGCAGTGTTTCCCTCCCTCCGTCTCCACTTTACTGTCTGGGTTGTCAAGATGGGTTGAGGTCACGAGTCGGTTTTTTGTTCGGATTATCATAAAAATAAATCCAAATTAATCAAAATCAATTAGTTCGGTATGAATTTGTCATTTTTTTTTCCTGAAAATCCAAACTGAACCAAACTAATGAAAAATGGGTTGATTTGTTTGATTCGATTCGATCCCAAAAATATTAAAAGTAAATAAATATTAAATATATAAAATATTAAATTATATATATAAAAAATAAAATTTATTAAATATACAAATATTAAACTATTAAAACATTAAAAAATATATAAATATTGAAATATAATAAATATTAAATATTAAAAAATATATAAATATTAAAATATTGCAATTGGTTCGGTTCGGTTTGAATCGGATCCAGAATCCTTGAATCCATGAACCGAACCAATTACCATCGAATTTGGTTTGGTTTGGTTCGGTCCAGATTCGAACACCAAAAAAATCCGAACTAAATTAATTGGTTCGTTTCAGATTCTCGGTTTCATCGGGTCGATCCGAACCAACGAACATCCCTAAAGATGGGTTTTTTCGATATACTTCGAGGAGTATTCCACCGCCAACCTGAGAAGGGGACTAATCTCCCGCGGGAGTTTGTTCGACACCTCGATGGGTGGCATCCCTCCCAGCTGAGGTTTTTCATACCCAAGGCTTGAATCCGAAACCTTGGTTAAGGGGCGAGAGGCCTTTAACCACTCACACCAACCTCAGTGATCCCTAAAGATGGTTTTAACATTTGATCTGAATTTTCTAATTTTTTTTATTAAAAATTAGATCCAATTAAGTTACTAATATTTTCTAATCAGAAATGCTATCTTGACACAAATTCTTACACCTTACACCGTATAGTGCCGCACAGTGCGGCACTGTAGCGTTTTTTTTTTTTTTTTAAGTTTTGGTTTTTTTAAGTGTTATTTTTTGATAAATAAATTTTTTGGCTAAGTATATGTAATTATCTGGTGAATCATGTACAAATATCTGGTGAATTCAATTCATTATCTGGTGAATGCGTTTTTTTGAGAAATAAAATTTTTCGTTAAGTGATGAATCATGTACAAATATCTGGTGAATTCAATTCATTATCTGGTGAATGGGTTTTTTTGAGAAATAAAATTTTTCGTTAAGTGATGAATCATGTACAAATATCTGGTGAATTCAGTTCATTATCTGGTGAATTGATTTTTTTGAGAAATAAATTTTTGGTTAAGTATGTGTAAATATCTGGTGAATTCAATTCATGATCTGGTGAATGGGTTTTTTTTAGAAATAAAATTTTTCGTTAAGTGGTGAATCATGTACAAATATCTGATGAATTCAGTTCATTATCTGGTGAATGGATTTTTTTGAGAAATAAATTTTTTGGTTAAGTATGTGCAAATATCTGGTGAATCATGTACAAATATCTGGTGAATGGGTTTTTTTGAGAAATAAAATTTTTTGTTAAGTGGTGAATCATGTACAAATATCTGGTGAATTCAGTTCATTATCTGATGAATGGATTTTTTTGAGAAATAAATTTTTTGGTTAAGTATGTGCAAATATCTGGTGAATCATGTACAAATATCTGGTGAATTCAATTCATTATCTGGTGAATGGGTTTTTTTGAGAAATAAAATTTTTCGTTAAGTTGTGAATCATGTAAAATATCTGGTAACTTCAGTTCATTATCTGGTTAATGGGTTTTTTTATAAATAAATTTTTTTAAAAAAAAAAGCTAAAATTTAAAAAAAAAAAAAAAAAAAAAAAAAAGGATTCGCTACAGTGCCGTATAGTGCAGTTACAGTGTCGCACAGTACGACACTATACGGTGTAAACTGTATGGTGTAAAATTGTGTGTCACGGTATCAGTCCTCTTTTTTAATTGTCATCACGATTTGTGTTTCACTCCGTGTACTTCGGGTCTTTTGTTCGTTCCATCCCCTCCACTTTTCTGTCTAGACTCTAGCCCTACTTCATCTTGATCAGTTTCCTATTCTTGAGTAATTAGGTATTAATTATTAATATTATATTCAAGGCAAAAAATATCATTATACTATCACTACTTCTAATTATTAATTATTAATGTATGTGTAAACCAAATAATTAAGATTTGGGTTTTGCTGTTTTCCTCATGTAACCAAAAAAAAAAAAAAACAAATAATTAAGACTTTAATTTTGATGTATTATTAATATAAAATATTTTATATTATCAATCAATCATAAATCATTGTATGCATGACTTCTAGGGCTCGTTTGGTGGTCAGGATAAGAGAGATAAGATAAGATGAGTTATTATATCCTTTCAGAAACTATTATTTGGTGAGCCAGCAGGATATGATAAGTCAATGGACAAAACTTACATGCAGTACCCTATATACTTGTTGTACTGTTCCTATTGTAAGTGGACATCTGAAAAAAAATTTCCACCTCAATGGTCAATTCATTTTTCTATCCCTTCTCTCCTCCTTTACACGCATCATCAACCTTTCACCTTGCTTCCCCCAACACCCGTTACCTCCGTCTCAAACACTCCGGCACGACCACTACATAAAGAGAAATATTAAATACCACCAAATCCGCTCGTTTATGGAGACAAGTAGTTAAAGGCACAAGTAGAAAATTTCTCTAATAAAACATATCAATATTATTGTTTGCATATATCTTCCAGGAAGCAATAAGTTTGAACCAGTCACCACTTTTCATTTGGTTGTCTTGGGTCCTCGTTTCCAAATCTTGGCCCAGCTAAACTCATAAAGGATTCAATCAACCTTTTCAAATACAAATCTAGTGCACTATTCAATATATTTCAACAATCCATTTTCACAATTAAACCTCCTTATCGATATCTTCTACATTTTTATTGGATTTAGTAGCATCATCAGAACAAAAGCTTGCAAGGATTCAAACTAATCAAACAATGACCAAACCATTCTCTTTCACCAGTTTCTATTCCTCCCTCTCAAAAGCTCCAAACACTTCTCTCTGGATGTCGATGACGATGCTCATAGAGAAGGTGATGGTGGCGGCTCGTGGGTGGTGACGAGGAACCGTTGTTGATATTCAAAATGGGTCATGGGGTTGATTCGAAATGTTTTTGTTGCCAGATGGTTGGAGCATAGGGGAAGGAAAGGCAGAGTCACAACGGAGACTGGAGAGGCCAAGGTTAAGCATGGAAAGAGGAGGGGATAGGAAAAAAAAAATTGTGACTTGACGGAGTAGACAGTGTTAACGACGTTAATTTGGGAATGACTGCTGAGTTGAAATTTTTTCCAGGTGTCCACTTATAATAAGAGAACAGTACCACTAGTATATACGGTACTGTATATAAGTTTTGTCCTCAGTCAATCTTGTTGCCTATCTTATCCTGTCCATTTAGTTAAAATTCTATCTTGGGTGAGGGTTAGGTTAGAACTCAACAGGATTTGATATGATAATTTATAGTATAATAAATATAAAAATATTTTAAAGATAAAATAATTAAAGTATAATAAAATAATAATTTAAAGTATAATAAAATATAATAACATGGTTACCAAAAAAGGGTATAGTAAAAATATTAATAACTAATTTTAATTTTTTTTTATTTTGTAACAAGACTAATTTTGTTATTTTATATTATTTTAAAAATGTGAAAATATAAAAAAAATTATTCTATTAATTTGACTATATAGTAAAGTAAAAACTAAAAATGAATATATAAAATTATTAAAAAAATTAAGATAAACAATATTTTAAAAAAAATTAAAAATTATATGTAATTTTATCACAAGGATAATTTTGTCTTTTTATATAATTTTAAAAAATGAAAATTATAATAAAAAAAACTAAAATCTAATGAAATATGAAAAAAAAAATTAGAATAAAAAGGAAAAATTTTAAAATTCATATTAAAATTCTAATGCTATCCAGTTAGTTATCTGGTGGACACTAAACGTCGGATAGGATAACAACTTATTATGCTAATATCATATCCTACTCCTATCCTGCTCTCTTATATATCCTATCCGTTCATATCATATCCTGACAATCAAATGAGCCTAAGGTAGTTATTATAAGAGTGACGATATGACAGTGTATAATTAGTTGATAGTATAAAATAAAATGTAATACTATTAGTTCATCACACTTAAATCCTTTATATTGTCTACATTTTTTAAATAAGATTAAATAAATAAAGATAAAGTGCTAATGATTTGTGAGAGTAATTGAGCGAGGATTAAGTGAAGAGACTCACATTAGTGAAAATCAATTTGATTTTATATCGAGAGGTCAACCCTGGAAGCAGTATACTATCAACGATGATTGATGGATCGATATCGGATGAATAAAAATACTTACACATGATTTTTATTGATTTGTAAAAGGCATATTATACTATTATAGGGTGCCAAAAGAAGTATTCTAACTTAGAAGAAGGAGTTTGTATTGCTTACAGTGGAGCTATCAAGGATATGTACTACGGGGGGTGTTACAACTAGTGTAGGAACGTAATGTAGGGTCGTCGATTTTTTTTTTTTACAGAATGTAGGGTCATCGATGACTTTCCTATAACCATAGGGATAGGATCACACTAACGGTCAATTATGAGTCTCTTCAGTATACCTTGGTTTTGGATGCGCTTACTGAGCATATTTAAGAGTCGATGCCAAGATGCATGCTTTTTGTAGGCGATATAGTCCTAGTTGGAGAGTTGAGAAAGAGAATGAATGGAAAGTTAAAGACTTGGAGACAAATTTTGGAAGCGCGTGACTTTTTTTGAGTAAAAGTAAGATGGAGTACAAAATCTAATTTTAGTAAAAAGCACATCAATTATAGCTTAGAGGTGATAGCTAGTGATCATACAATATCACAAGTCACACATTTTAAATATCTTGTTTTCATTACAAAAAGACGATGGAGAAACAGGAGATATAAACCACAGGATTCAAAGGCATGGATAAAATGGAGGAGTGATTCGATTGTTTTGTGTAATAGAAAAGTACCGCTGAAGTTTGGGAGTTCCAGTTGTAGGTCTTTGACCATTAAATTATTCTGGAGATTAAAAATTGAAACTTTAATACAAAGATGGAATTTAAAATATGAAACAAACAGGTGGATTGAGTGTTGCATTTGACCCTCTTGATGGCTCCAGTATTGTGGATACCAATTACCAATTTCACAATAGGCACTGTCTTTCATTCTTTAGCGTGTGGCCCAAAGATAAGTTGGCTGGGGTCACTGGAAGAGATCAAGTTGGTGCAGCCATGGGGGGTTTTGGGTCCTAGAACCACGTATGTCCTTTCTCTTAAGGACTTCTCTGGCACACATGAATTTCTTCTACTTGATGAAGGTCAGCTTTGTCAGAATCTAGCAAAGGAGTGTTTGCAGATTCTGATATGATCATTTTAAACTTCTCAGCGGATTGAAAGAGTACTAAATTGGAGAATTGTTTGTGTTTATTATTTTGCCATGGTGCGGAAATCATCATGTGAGAAATTTATGTGATTCATATATCAGGAAAATGGCAGCATGTCAAAGAGACCACAAACCACAAATATTTGTGAAGGAAAACTATTCTCCCCAGGAAAGTTGAGAGCCCTATTTGACAACCCCAATTATGACAAGGTCTAACTATAGTCTTATATTAGAAAAGATGACAGAACAACTAAATTAAATTTGTTTAAATAACAAAATGTGTTACACTAAAACCACTAGAGGAATGTACCTGACATCTACCAGGTTCTTTTCTTAACTCAATCATACATGACCTTCTTCTTTGAACCCCACAGCCCCCTGGTGCCCCTAGGCTCCGAGACCATTGGCAATCTGATAGGACCCAAGGACCAGAAGGGAGCCCAAATATGCCCTTGCTGGATATGGGAGTTAGTGGGCCTAAAATCTGGAAGGTTTACATTAGGAAGAAAAAGAGGGAATCAAGAAAGGAGTGTGTTGGCAAGTAGTTAGCTGGCAGAGAGAGAAAAAGTAAGGGGGAGAGGAGTAACAAAATGGTAGTGCGTCCATATAGTAGGGAGTGTAGCTAGGAGTGAGGTATTCTTGAGTAATTAGAAGTTTGTTATGGATAGAGAGCAATAGCTCTCTATAGGAGCTTGCTCTGTGGCAGGGACTGTTTATTTCCCTGTAAACCTTTTTCTATTCAGTAAATAATACATACATACCCATTTTCTCCCATTTTCTGCTATTGTTTTATTGTGTGTGATACTGGTTTGTATCAAACTGGTTCGACCTGTCGGATTCGAGACGGGATCAGCGAAGGAAGACGGTGGAGGGTGGTGAATGCCATCAAAGAAAAAAACAATGGAAGCAAAGGTTGCAGCAATGGAGGCGGAGATGGCTAACCTAAAACGAGCACTGACTGGAGTGGAAAATAACGTAGCTGAGAACCAGAGCAAAGCCGACGAGAACCACCAAGCTCTCGTGGCAATACTTACCAAAATTTTGAGCAGACCCCCCCAGTCCGATGATGAAGATAAAAAGGAAGAGGAGGAGATGGACAAGGAAAAAGAGAAACAATCAGAAACGGAGAAGGAAAAAGGTGACAAGAGTACCTCGTCAAAAAAGGGGTCCTCTGTGTCGAGAATGAAAAGGCTGCAAGGAGAGGCATTGGAGGAGTTCCGTCAGTCCGTTAAGAAGGTGGAACTGCCTATGATCGATGGGGATGACCCGATAGGGTGGATAACTAGGGCTGAAATTTCTTTTCGGGTGCAAGAGACAAGCCTCCGGTGAGGGTGAACTTGGCACAGCTGTGTATGGAAGGACCCACAATCCATTTCTTCAACTCCTTACTGGATGAGGAAGTGGAGTTGACATGGGAGAGGTTGAAGGTGGAATTGCTCGAGAGGTACGGTGGCATGGGTGACGGTGGCGTGTTTGAGCAACTGACAAACCTCCGATAGAGAGGAAGCGTGGATGAATACATCCAGAATTTTGAGAGGCTGATTGCGCAAGTCAGGAGAATCCCTGATGACCAGTGTTTCGGTTATTTTCTCCATGGGTTGAAAGAAGATATCAAAGGGAGAGTGAGGAGTTTGATTTCCCTGGGACCCCTTTCTCGGTCTCGACTGATGAACGTAGCTAGGGCGGTGGAAAAGGAGTTAGGAGGAAAGAATGGGTACTTGAGCGGCGGAAACAAGGGCGGATCCGGATCGGGTCTTTCTTTACGACCCACACCTAGTGGATCGGGTCGCAATCCTGGTTCGGATTAGGTGTACGTCCGCGGGTCGAAGGAAGCTGGGTTTGGTAGTGGAAACGGGCCGAGAGGTGGGGGTAATGTTGGGCCACGCTCAAAATTTGAGCCCAACGCTGAAAAGAAGAGGTCAGGTCCTAGAGACAGGGGAGTCTCTCATCTTTCCTACAATGAGCTGATGGAACGTAAACAGAAGGGACTTTGTTACAAATGTGGGGGGCCTTTTCACCCCCTACATCAGTGTCCTGATAGACAATTGAGGTTGATGGTGCTTGATGAGGAGGAAAGCGGAGAAGAGGAAGGAAATATTGTGGCGTTAAAAGTAGAGGAGGATGAGGAAATTGATGGGGAATGTACAGTGATGAGTTTGGGTAGTCTTTAAGGGGAGCAACGGAAAAACCCCCAGACTGTTAAAATCCAAGGCCAAGTTAGAGGGGTGCCTACCCTTATTCTTGTGGATAGTGGGGCCACCCATAACTTTGTGTCTAAGAATTTAGTAGCAAAGATGGGGTGGGCAATTGAAGCTACTCGTCCCTTAACCATCAAACTTGGGGATGAGTATCAGGCAGTAGCTAAAGGGAGATGTAGATGCATGGAGGTGGAGTTAGGAGGAATTAAGATGAAGGTAGACTCTATCCTTTTTGATTTGGAGGGGATTGACTTAATTTTGGGAATGTCCTGGCTAGCATCCCTAAGAGAAATGATCGTGGATTGGGGAAGGCAAGTCATGAAATTCCAACATGAAGGGAAATGGGTGAAACTGAAAGGAGAAGGGAACCAAGATGGAGCACAAACAGCCTTGCAAAGCCTCTTTGGAAAACCAAAAACATGGGTTGAAGGGTTATTCTTATCAACTGAAGTTTGCTGCCCTAGTGGAGTGGAGAAGGGGGAAAAAGTGAGTTGGCTAAGTGTGACACAGCAAAGGGAATTGGAGGGGTTGCTGACAAGGCATTCGAAGGTTTTTTATGAGCCCAAGGGGCTACCCCCTAAGAGGAGCAAGGAACATGTGATTAATCTCTTAAGTGGTCAAGGCCCGGTGAATGTAAAGTCTTATAGGTATCCACATGTGCAAAAGAATGAAATTGAGAAGCAAGTGAGAAAGATGCTGAATTCTGGAATTATAAGGCCAAGCAATAGTGCTTTCTCTAGTCCCGTTATCTTGGTGAAGAAGAAGGACGAGACTTGGAGGATGTGTGTTGACTACTGAGCTCTTAACAAGGTAACAATTCCAGACAAATTTCCCATTCCCGTAATAGATGAGTTGTTGGATGAATTATATGGGGCCAAGTATTTTTCTAAGCTGGATTTGAAATCGGGGTATCACCAAGTAAGAGGAAGAGGGGGGGATATACATAAAACAACATTTAGAACGCACGAGGGTCACTAGGAATACTTAGTGATGCCATTTAGGTTAATGAATGCACCTTTTACTTTTCAATCATTGATGAATGAAGTTTTTAGGGAAATGCTAAGGAAATATGTACTAGTGGTTTTTGATGATATACTAGTATATAGCCCCGATTGGAAGTCACATGTTGAACATTTGAATGAAGTCTTGCAGACCTTACAAAACCATGTTCTAGTGGGCAATCAAAAGAAATGTCACTTTGGATAGCTTTCAGTTGAATATTTGGGGTACTTGATTTCAAAAGATGGGCTTACCATGGATCCTAGCAAGGTGAAGAGTGTCCTGCAATGGCCGTGTCCAAAAAATGTGAAAGGTGTGAGAGGTTTTTTGTGACACCCTTCTACCCCGCATGTTATAAGGCATTTAAAAATAAAACAATTAATAAGAAAAACATGCATTTAACTGAATTAAATAAAAACAGTGTCCATGGGTAGAAAAGTCTCAAATGAACTCGTTTACAACGCGGAAAAATAACAAATAAGTTTAATCAAATAAAACATAATCAAATAAATAACCCAACCCCGATGTCACAATTCAGAGCTGGTATAACCGTTCCGGAAATAAATCCTCGGAATACAACTGGAAACAAACTATCTAAACTTAAAACAACCCTACTATGAGTGGCGGCTCCTCAGAGTCACTCCTCTCCGGGCTGCTCGTCATCCTCTGCAAATGCCAATCAGGCCAAACACAAACAATACAGGGAGTAAGATTCATGTAATCATATAAACAGCAGAGGAATAGTACGCAAGGTAAACATACACATAAGCATACATCAACATCCATCAGTAACATAACAACCAAGTATGCTATGCTATGCAATGCATCAACTACTCCGCTACTCCAACTATGCATGTGGATCCAACTAACTCAGGATGAACGACTTTGGAGTTACATATCCGTATTGGCCACAAAAGCACCAACACCGGCAGTTCACCAAACCTTGGGTGAACCCCATGGATAGCCAACGCATCAAACCGTGGATGCCTCATCACGGGGGGCCTCGGTCCCCAAACCTTGGGTGACCTACCGTGGATGGCCAGATCACCGTACTCTCGGGCGATCTCTCCTTCGTCGAACCTCCCCCATCAACTACTCCAATGCTTTATGCAAATGGCACAACAACAAACAATCTCAACCACCTCCTTGCTTGGGCCATGAAGCTCCCAAGACTTTCAACATCAAACTCAACGTGACCTTAGACCCAAACCGTGGGGTCAAGGCTCCCTTGGCCAATAAGCACCAAGGTTCAACTCAACGTGCTTGGGTCAATAAGCACCCAAGACTTCAACTTATCAACGTGCGGTAACCCAACGGATACCGACTTAATATTTGATTATCTAATTATCTTATATAATTAACAACCAGGTTGTCTAATCTTTATCTTTGATTATTTATCTCAACTTATCATCATAGGGGAATGGGGTTAAAAACCCCTTAAGTCCTTTAATTGTATCACTGTCCAGGAGGTCAGCAAGGTCGTGCTTAGACCCTAGCACGGTCGTGCTTGGACACGTGAGGGCGTGCTGCCCTTTTAAGTGAAGCACGGTCGTGCTTCACACTCAGCACGGTCGTGCTCAGCAGCACGATCGTGCTACTTAACCTGCTTGGCCGTGCTGAGCAGCGCGGCCATTTTCCAGAATTTAAATGGGTGCACGGTCGTGCTCCCTGTTCAGCACGGTCGTGCTCAATGCACGACTACACTGTTCTGGGCAGAAACAGAAGCTAATTTCTAATCAATTATACTAGGGATTAATCCCCTTAACTTAACACATTTTTACACCTATATAATCAGTTAACATCTTTTATCAACCATCCATCATCGTAACAGTCCAAACAACAACAACACTGTTAAATCATAACATCAATCATCATATCATATTAATAACCAACATATCCATAACATACATATGACATCAGAATCAACCAATATAGCATGTTATTGACAGAAACAATAATCCACATACAAATCATATAGCATACAATGATACCGGAGTCATGGGGACCCCGTTACCTTACTCTACCCACTGCCTAATGAGTACAATCCCACTTCTCCCCATACCTGGATTGAAGGTAGCTCTAACACGTCCCAACGAACGAACCGGTTCCTCCCCTTACGGCGACTCACACCAACACGAACCTTGGATCAACAAAACAACCCAAGGATTAGTTTCCTATTCACAATAATGAAAGGAAACCAAGGAAGGGTAAGGAATGTTACCTATACACTGACACAGTTAAGCTAGCGATCTCCCAAGGCTCCCAAAACTGATCAAGAGGAAGGAAAAAGGAGGAATGCTAGTTCTGGCCGCACAAGACTGCTGCACTACACCAAAAGTAGGGTTATCTGCCAACCCTCGACTCTGTTTACGTATATAACGTTCGGACCTGAGCACGGTCGTGCTTAGCATTGAGCACGGTCGTGCTCCACTTAGCGTCAGCGAGACGCGGTCCACGCATTGAGCACGGGCGTGCTTACTATTGAGCACGGTCGTGCTCAACTTAAAATCAGAAACACGCTTCTGACTTTAAGCATGGGCTTGCTGGCTGATGAGCACGAGCGTGCTCATGTACCAGAAAGGGACTTTTAGGCTAAAATCCCACATAGCCCTTAACCAATATTATTAAAATAAATAAAAAAAATAACTTAATAAAACATTTTAAGAAAAACAGGGTGTTACATTTTTTGGGGTTGACAGGATACTACATGAAGTTTATTCAAAATTATGGAAATCGCAAGGCCCCTTACTGAGCTCACAAAGAAAGAGGGTTTTAATTGGAATCCTAAAGCACAAGAAGCATTTGAAATACTCAAAAAGAAGGTAACTACTGCTCCGGTACTGGCCCTACTAGATTTCTCCAAGGAGTTTTTCATTGAGTGTGATGCTTCGGGTCAAGGAATAGGAGCTATTCTTATGCAGGGTGGCAAACCCATAGCCTATTTCAGCAAGGCCTTGTGTGAGAGAAACCTAAATAAATTAGCATATGAGAAGGAGCTTATAGCAGTGGTTCTTGCAATTCAACATTGACTGCCATACTTAATGGGCAGACATTTTACGGTTAGTACAGACCAGAAAAGTTTGAAACAGATTCTGCAGCAACGTATTTCTACAATGGACCAGCAGAATTGGGCAGCAAAATTACTGGGGTATAACTTTGACATCGTATACAAAACAGGGGTGTCCAATAGAGGGGCTGATGCACTCTCTCGGGTGCATGTGGATGGAGAATTATGTCCTATAAGGGCATACCCGGTATGGACTGAAAGTGATCAGGTGTTGGAGGAGGTCCACAATGATGTTGTCTTGTTGAAAATCATTGAAGATGTGAACAAGAATCAAGAATTACAACCAGGTTTCATCTACAGCAATGGGGTTCTTCTATATAAGGGCAGGTTGGTAATTTCGGCCCAATCAATGTGGATTCCAAAACTGCTGCAAGAGTTTCATTCTAGTCCACAGGGAGGTCATTTGGGTTTTTACAGAACTTATAGAAGAATTGCAGAAAATGTGTATTGGATTGGAATGAAGAGTAGAATCCAAGCTTTCGTAAGGGAATATGATACTTGTCAAAGGCAAAAATACTTGGCTTCCTCTCCCGGTGGGCTACTTCAACCTTTATCTATTCCAGAAATGATTTGGGATGAGATATCAATGGATTTCATCACAGGTCTTCCAAAGTCTAAGGGGTTTGAGGCCATTTTTGTAGTGGTGGACAGATTGTCCAAATATGCTCACTTCATTTCACTGAAACATCCATATACAGCTAGGCTACTTGCTGAGGTGTTTACTAAAAAGATTGTGCGATTACATGGGATGCCCAAAGCCATTATCAGTGATAGGGATCCAATCTTTGTGAGCAATTTTTGGAAGGAGACGTTCAAATTACAAGGGACACAACTCAAAATGAGCTCGGCGTACCATCCGGAGACCGATGGACAAACTGAAGTTGTGAATAGGTGTCTTGAAACATTCCTAAGGTGCTTTATTGCTGGTCAACCTCGAACATGGCTGCAGTGGTTACACTGGGCTAAATTCTGGTACAATACTACCTACCATGAGACTACGGGGGTCACACCCTTTGAAATATTCTATGGAAGAAAACCCCCCAACTATCACTCGTTACGTGCAAGGAGAAACATGGGTCGAGGTGGTTCAGAGAGATTTGTTGGATAGGGATGAAGCTCTTCGACAATTAAAGTATCACTTACAGCGAGCGCAAGGAAGAATGAAGTCACAGGCTGATTCGAATAGGAAGGAAAGGAGTTTCCAGGTGGGGGAATGGGTATTTTTGAAGCTGCGGCCTCATAAGCAGAATTCTGTAGTTTCAAGGATCAACACCAAGTTGTCCGCAAGGTATTATGGTCCTTATTAGGTGCTGGAGCGCATAGGAGCAGTCGCATATAAGCTCAAATTGCCAGATACATCAAGAGTGCACCCCGTGTTTCATGTGTCATTACTAAAAAAGGCGATTGGCAATTACCATGTTGAGGAGCAGCTACCTATGGGAATGGATGGGGATTTTTCGGAGGTCACTAAACCAGCAGCTGTTTTAGCTAGCCGAACCATTCACAAATAGGGAGAGAATGTGCAACAACTATTGATTCAGTGGCAAGGCAGACCCACCGAAGAAGCTACTTGGGAAGATGAGATTACTATCTTAAGTCAATTCCCACAACTCAGTCTTAAGGACAAGACTGTTGCTGAAGGGGTCGGTATTGATAGGACCCAAGGACCAGAAGGGAGCCCAAATATGCCCTTGCTGGATATGGGAGTTAGTGGGCCTAAAATCTGGAAGGTTTACATTAGGAAGAAAAAGAGGGAATTAGGAAAGGAGTGTGTTGGCAAGTAGTGAGCTGGCAAAGAGAAAAAACAAGGGGGAGAGGAGTAACAAAATGGTAGTGCGTCCATATAGTAGGGAATGTAGCTAGGAGTGAGGTATTCTTGAGTAATTAGAAGTTTCTTATGGATAGAGAGCAATAGCTCTCTATAGGAGCTTGCTCTGTGGCAGGGACTGTTTAATTCCCTGTAAACCTTTTTCTATTCAGTAAATAATGCATACATACCTCATTTTTCTCCCTATTTCTGCTACTGTTTTATTGTGTGTGATACTGGTTAGTATCACAATCATACATGACTTTCTAATACGGCTTTGTTTTGATGACAAGGTTCTTTAAACTTTGAAGTTTAAGGTCAGCCTACCATAATATGCTTTCAAAATGCCTTCTTGTATGCAGATTATTGTAAAAGAAAAAGGCATCTTCACAAACGTGGCATCCCCATCCACTAAAGCCAAGGTCACCGGTCTGTGCTAGACAAGGTCATCACTAGCCTTGATGATAGAACACTAATTGTTATGGATCCAAGTATGAGAGCATCCGGTTTGAAGAAACCTCGTACGGTTCATCCAGGGTCAAGGGCAGTGTAGCTGTTGGAGCAGCTGCTTAAGCAATATTATCAGTGTTTATATGATTTTTATATGATACATGCCATCTTCAGACAACTCTGTACAATATAGTAATAGATATCCAGTTTATGGTTATAACAAAGTTGAATTTATATTGATATGACAAAGATCTAGTCATGAATCCCGCTGTGCATTAAGCAATCACTTAGTTTTATCCTTTACAAATTGCCTTAAGAATACATTATAAACATTAAATATTGCTTTTTAAATGCATCCTGACCGTCAAAACTTTTATGTGAGGAAATGAAAAATGAATTTAATGAAGGATCCACGTACCATAATGCTACTGTCTATATCACTTTTCAGTTGTCTAATGGCCAATCGGCTTACCAAAGAATAGAAAAAATAAAGAAAAAGAAAGATCATCCAAAGTATACTTTGAATATCACAGTTAATGAAGTCTTTAGGCCTCAAAATAACATGAAAATGTTCAATACATAAGAAACACCTAAGTCTGGCCATGGAATTATCAGTCCTTAAAGGCAGCAGCACCTTTTTGTCTTTAAAAATGAACATAACAAAATTTGCCGTGAATTTCCCGATTACTTTGCAAGATAGATGCTGCATTCATATAATATAAGGATAATGATTTTGCTATAGAAAGCTAGAGCTAGAGCTAGAGCTTGACCTGTAATTAACTAAACTTTCAGTTACTCATGGGCTGCACTTTATGTTTTAATCTAAGTTGCTGTTGTTTTTTGGGCTAATGACTAATAAGGAGCCCAGGAGCTGATGGTAGCATCACCCGTAGTGATTGCTAGTGTTAACACTAAAGATCCGTCCAATTAATCAGAACTCAGAAGGAATACTCTGAAGACATAAAAGAGTGTGTTTGGAAAAGATTATTTTTTCTTGTTTCAACTGTTTTTTAGCTTAAAAATTGTTTCATAGATAATCTAACATGTTTGACATTTTGCTTAAATTAATAAAAAAGCTTTTTTTAGGGGAAAAAAACTGTTTTATGCCATCTAGTTTTTTCTAACTTAAGATTATTGTGATTTGATTATTTTTCATTCTTAAAACACTCTTCCATGTTTATCCCTTCAAAACTTATTTCTAAACAAATATTCTTAAATTATACAAATAACTCCATACCCTTTTTCGTAATTTATTATATAAAAGTGATTTTTTTTTGCACTACCCAAACGAAATAGATTATCTTAAAATTGCTTTTCAGCAAACAGACCCAAACAAAAACAGATTTTGATTATTATCGATTATCACAATAATCGATTATACAAAAATTGATTATCAGCATAATCTTTTTTTTCCAGCTTTCCCAAACACACTCAAAATTGTCAAACCTCATACAGGATAGGCAATAAAAATAAACATGGTATGTATATATTTGCTGATATGAATCAGCAGTCATTGATCCCTCCTTTTCCTTTTCAATTTTTTATACATTATGTTGGATGATTCATGATTATCTACTTAATTTTCTTCTTCTTGTTAGGTGAAATAATTATACATCGATCTTTTTGATACTTCTGACTAAAAATTACAGTCCCTCTCTCTGATGGTACAGCAGAAAATAAGGAAACAAAACGAATATTTTACATTTTTAATTTTTTGGTAGAATGAAAAAAATCATAAATTTATAGATGTCAAATAGTTCAATGTTCATATGATAATTTATCTAATCTAAAATCCATAAGCTCAGATACTAGTTTTTCACCTTATAATTCATTACTTGCAGGCTACTGATGTGAGAAGTGGTAAATGGCATGGTTCAGTTGGTGGCATTGTTTGTGCACCTATTGACAAAGTTTGGACCTTGGTCTCTCAAACTAAAAGACCACCAGAATGGATGCCAATGCTAGAAATTAAGATGCACTGCCTTGGCTGGAGATGATGATGAACCGGGCTATGTTCGGCTAGTCTCCAGTTTCATGTTTCCTCAACTAGATGGAGATAGGTCATGGATCAAGGAGAGGTTGGTTTCATTGGACTCTTCATCACATAGCTATGTCTACAGAATGGAAGCAAGCAATGTAGGTTTAGATGGATGAGTAAGTTTAGATGGATGAGTAAATTCTCAGTGGCATCATGAGGTATTCTCGCAAGCTTCGACTATGAGACTAATTCCGCATCGACTGCTTAGAATAAAGAATTAAGTCAATTAACTCTTGATTTTCACAATCTCTCAACTAGAGTGTCTGCCGCCAAGATTCGAACTTGTGTTCTTTCCCATATATGATCTAAATGCTTACAACTTGATCTACGCTTGGTTGCTAAACCATGTACACTTTTAATTATAACTCATTAGCCATTTTCTTAAATAAAATATCCAAAAAGAAAAGGTAAAATACTAGATCTTTCAGAATTGACAGAAAGCCAGAAATGTGATTACTTTTTTTTTTTTTTTTTAATAGAATGGTAGCTGCAAATGATTAACCTAGTGCACGCCAGTCACTGAGTTCATCATGCATAATAGACGGCACTAACCAAAAAGAACCAAATGTCAAGGTCAGGGATGTATGTAGGTGTGGATCTACTCCGTGTATGATTGGCTCCAACAGAACAAAGATATCTATCATAACATCAAATCGTTAAAGGGACTTCCTTCTGAAGTCAACCATTAATTGGGGAGAAAAGATGAGGCAGGCATGTTCATGCAATGAAATAACGCAATCTTATACTTAATTATTAAATAATAGTTACTTAAATTTAAGTATATTAATTTAAAAATTATTAAATCATTTAAAATTTGAGAGAAAATTAAGAATTAACAAAATTATATTTAAAAATATAAAAGAACATTAATCACTATTAAAAAAAAAGCAATAATCAACCAAAAAAAAAAAGCAATAAAAGTGCACTTAATTTTCAAAAAATGACAAATAATTTAAAACAAAAAGTTTTAAAAATAATTATTGTTGAAGACGTGCACGTGAAACACAGATGAAAGCTAACCCAACCTATAGTTACCCAAAAAAAAAACATATTGGTTGTTAATATAGCATAACCCAACCTATGGATATTTACCAGATTTGGTTACAATAGTGCAAAATCTGAGGAAGGAACATTTTGGGATGTCTTTCAAGTTCAAAATCAAATACATATCGATTATTTAGAGTTTTTGTTTTAAGGTATATATAAAATTATATTTTCAGGAATCATATTCATGGAAACATTAGGTGTTCCGACGTGACGGAACGATATATTTTATTAATGTGTGAATGAATACAACAATGGAGAACAACCCATTTGATATTGGCTAGAGTACATGAATAAATACCCTGGTCTATTGTGTACATGAGAAGCCCCCTCGGTTTTATAGGCCAGTGAGAAGCAGAGAGGTGTGCTTCGGTTGCCTTGGGTGGGTCTCATTCTATTAGCGGGATTCGCAGGATAATGTGCCCCTTTTTTCCGTTGTGTCGCCTGCTACATGTGTCCTCATCCCTTTGGTGTGACCTCTTCTTCAAGAAGATTCGATCTCCTTGATGTGTCATAGGTGTGACGAATTGTTTTCTTCTCATGTCATGGGCCTATCTTCTCGGAGGGCCACAAGGTAGTCATGTAAGAGTTCAATCCAATATCAAAGTGTTGGTACTCGGCCAAAAATCCTCGATCATCAGGCACTAATCAGAAGAGCTCGGTTGCTTTGGCTTTGGCATATGAGGCATAGCCCCAAAGTAATTGACCCTGGTATGGGAGGTTTGAAAGGATTGTGGACTTTGTGATAGAGAGCTCGGACCAAAGATTCATGGACCCTGGTGCTTACAGGCAGCGAGGCCATTGAGTGCTAGAGTCGTTGGGCCTTGATGTTATCGGACCTCGACCAAATCTGGCAAGAACATCTTTTTAAGTGGATCTTCTAACTTGACTTCAAATTGTTTGAGTTCAAAATAAATTATAGATA
This sequence comes from Echinosophora koreensis, assembly GCA_035048595.1. NCBI lineage: Eukaryota > Viridiplantae > Streptophyta > Magnoliopsida > Fabales > Fabaceae > Echinosophora > Echinosophora koreensis. Next base: position 9,546,525 of record JAPCYP010000004.1, read on the forward strand.
CCGAGAGAGTAAACATAACTTTCCTTATGTGTTTGGTTTCTTGTTGGCATAGGTCTCAAATGGGCGTCTAAAAGCTACTCATGAATTGGTATTTTTAGAATAAAACACATCAAATTCATTGAACAAGTTATATTTGTCAGTGTGTTTTGTTAACATTTTTAACATCGATTTGTATCTGTTACGATTAAATTGTTATATATATTAAAAACCTAGCTCACAAAAATAATTTAAATTTATTGGATGTTGTACATTAAAATTATTTTTAAATATATTAAATACAAAATGTTTTAGAAAAATAATAGACCCCACTTCCAAAACTCAACCATTTAACTCCAAGGATGAGAGATCCTCCTTCAAATCCCGGCCATTTGAAAAATATTTCTCTTTAACTTTTAAAAAAATAAACATAACGTAAGAAGGGGAAACCAATGAATGAGGAAATTAATTTTTGTAGTGATTGCACCTCATGCAATTTGTTTTGCAACTATGGACGATCCATTACCTAACTCAAAAGGTACACCAATGTTACTTATGTTAAACGCCTTGTGAGAAGTAAAGAAAGGAAACGTAGTTTTGCTAAAAGTAATGCTAAATATTATACTAAATATTAACGTAAGATAAATAGTTTGTTTATATTCTAAAACTAGAGAATAGTTTACTTCAAAAAGAAAAAACTAGAGAATAATTATGCGTTGTCGTACCTTAAATGAATCATATAAGCTACTGTATATTTGACAGAAATGTTCACAATAATATCCGTTGTTAATTATTTTATTTTATTTTTGATAGGCCAAATGGTTAATTTGTTAGATGTTAGTTGTTAGAGGGGTGGGGGTGGGGGGGGGGGGAGGGGATCGAACCCCTCCCATGGAACTCCTTCCTTTCCTTCCTTCCTTCATGTCTCTTGGCCACTTGGGCCACCTACACGGGACATCCGTTGTTAATTATTTGATTTGATGACAAAACGTATACTACTAAAATTAATTTAACTTCAATTTGTCCTTCTTTTCTTTTCTTTTTTTTTTGTGTGGAAGGGGTTAGAGTCGGACCTCCCTTATAGCTGAGGGGAGCAACGGCTCCCCCAAACTTTTTTAATCAATTTTTTTAATATAAAAATATTAGTAAAGTATCCTAAAAAATTTAATTAATTTAAAGAGTTAATTGGTGTGTACATAATTACTTTTTATACTATTAATTGACTAATCATTTATTACATCATTAAAAATGTTTAACTTTTATCAAAATTATCTTAAAACTCATATATAAAATGATATATGATTGGTTAATAATGTAAATTAACATCTTCATCTAATTTCAGGTGTTTTAGGAGCATACATTTATGCTAAAAAGACACAAGGGCACTTTTTTTTTTGTTCATATAAATGGAAAAGAAAAAAAAATTACAAAGTTATAGAGCTCAAAGAACGAGCTCATTTTTCATCTTCTTGCAACAAGAGGCTTAACAAAGGCCAATGAGAATCAAGAATGCCCACTGCAAAAGTTCCCGAATGCCCTCCTTGAGCCATCTCTTTTGCACACACATTTACAGACCTTTGAATATGATGAACTCGCACCCTCCAACCGAATGCCCTCTTTGAGCCATCTCTTTTGCACACACATTTGCAGACCTTTGAATATGATGAACTCGCACCCTCCAATTCTTCTCAGCAGCATCAATATTTCCCCCAAAACAAAGGGCACTTATTAGAAATACTCAAATACCTAAGATGAAATTAGTATAACTATAAAATCTTCGCTTCAAAAGCATTGTGTATATTAATTTAAACCATTGACAAATTTATATATGATTAATTATAAATTTTAAATAAATTTTTTTAACTGGTATCTAGTGGCTTCCTAAAACATTTAATCAAGATCCGTCACCGGGTGGAGTCGTTACCTTGTATTTTGTAGTATGAAAATAGCAAAAATGGTATAAAAATACAATGGACCAAGTAACAGGATCTCAATCCAGAATGGACCCATAAGAAACGTGATTGACGGCTTCATATGGGCCACAAGAAAAGTAGGTTTCAGCCCCACCCATCCAATCGAAATCAAATATTAAAATCAAATATTATGTCAGAGCTGCAGATCATATATGTTGTGACCCTCCACGTGTTGACAACCCATCTCTTCTTGCATGTCACAAATTATTTTGCAGGCTTTGCTTGGTATCTTGCTAGCAAAGCCGAAGCCAAATAATACAAAGACTGAATAAACACAAAGCTTTGATCAATTTAATTTCTTTTATAAAAGAGGGGCTCTTCACCTCCAAGAAAGCCAAATGGGGAGCTTATTCAACCCAATATGGGCATGCAATGCCATCACACAATAAAAGGGCAATTAATATATTAGTTGAAAACAATCAATCTAATAAACATGTATATAAGGTTTGATTAATAGTAGAACAGTGAAAACACACTTGAACAATTGGCTTAAATAGCAATAATTGACTTTTTAATGGTGACAGGGGTCTATTGCTTCATATGGACAATTGGACAAACCTAGCATCCAACTATTCGATTTGAGTATGCAATAACCAAACAAGATAAACGAATTAATGCAACTTGCACCCACCGATCCCTATTTGTCCTTTCACTGCTTCATATCATACTAACCGTTTCCTAATCCCTAGCTAGGTAACTCACGAGTATGTATCATATCATTGTGCTTATATCCATCCAAGACACAAATCAAGAGCGCCAATTAGGCGAAGCATAGTACAAATAAACTCAAGTCTGACATGCTGATGCTGACAAGTTTCCTTGGATCCTAAAAGGCCAGCTGTTAATTTATTCTCTTTTGAAATTAAGCCTAAAACAGTAAAACTAAATAATTTGAATTTAATTGATAGATATTGTTAGTGTAAAGGTTTTATATCGATGATCAATAATAAATTGTCGCATCAATAAAAAAAAGTTAAATTTGTATCATAATTACCTTAAAAGTTATATATGATTGATTATGTTATTACATGGATTTGATCTAAGTCAGGCCCGACTATAGGCTTCTATTACGATATGGTTGTGTGATTAGGCCTTAAACTCGGTCCACTTTAACTCGAGTCTATGACTGCCAAGATCTATAACTGATATTATATCTTGTAACCGACCTCTCACTAATGGGTGATTAATGACTTTGTAACTGCCCTCATCAATAACGTCTATAATCACTCATAATGGCTCACTAATGTCATGTAACAGTCACACCCTCACTTTATATATATTCGACCTGGCCCTCAGATAGGGGCATCTTATTCTTGATACACTATTAGACAAGTAGCATCCTCGTTATCCTGTTCTTTAACAGAACAGATTAATAATAGGTTAAAGTAATATTTTGGTCCATATATCTCAATTTGGTTTCTATATATAAAAAATTATTGAAATGATCCTTATACGTATAAAAAGTACCAGTTTGGTCATTGTCGTACACCATGTTAAGGACTGATATAATATTTTTTTGCTTCGTATAGGGACCAAACGGGTAATGTATAAAGATCAAACGGGTACTTTTTGTACGTATATGGACCATATTAATAATTTTTTATATATAAGGACCAAATCGAGAATTCGTGTCAAATATAGACACCAAAATTCTCACATTATTAAAAATATTCAATTCGTATTTGTTATTACATGGATTTGATATATGTCAGGCCCTGACTGTACACTTTAACATGGTTGTGTTAAGCCTTAAACTCGGCTCACCTCAACTCAGGTTTGTGACTGTCAAGATCTGTATCCGATATCAGATCTTGTAACCGATCTCTCACTAATGGGTGATTAATGATTTTATAATCGTGCTCATTAACAAACCTCATAAATCACTCATAAATAACCCACTACCCTCACACTATATATAGAAGGCATGAATCTTGAGTAAGACCATCTTCTTCTGACACTAACAAGTCAAGTTGAGTATCATCTCGACATCCTTATTCTTTGACGGAGCAGTATTATAATTACCTTAAAAATTGTATATATGATTGATTAATAGTATCTTTACAAGAATAGTATATTGAAATTAAACTTCCAAATATTGTAACCAAATCGGGTTCCCAAATGGTTAATCCAGGAGAAAGTAACCAAACTCTTATACATGCCTCTAAGAATCAAAACCAACGGTGGACGGTGAAATATGTCTTTATCAAGCAGCTAAGTAAAATGATTAATTGGGCTTTATTGTTGTCCGATCTAGCCACACGTGACATAGGGTAGAGGTTATCTGATCTGTTTGCTTGCTTGCTTGCATAAACCAAATGAATGAAGCTGGACCGTACGCTCCAACCACATGCACACGATCCCTAATCAGTAATCCAGCACCATCTCTCATCCGCCCTATTAATCTTCTCTGCGTCAACAACTACTTTATATAGCTGTAGTCCACTTCTAGTCTACTGTCTACCACTATGATTATACTTTTAACAGAAATATAACACATTTATGATATTTGCAAAACGTAGACAGCAAAATGCAATTGTAGTTTATCAATCTTTCCTTTCAAAGTACTATTCGAACTTTATTTATCTTCAATATATTAAAAGAGTAAATATTATATTTTTTTTTTCGAAGAACGAGATACCAAGATGCTACTCGGCTTGTATTGTATGAAGACGATGATCATATTAAAGGTTCATGCCTCATACATGTAGCGTATTTATGAGTGATTTATGATGTTCGCTACTGAGGACAGTTACCCATTAGTGGGAGGTCGGTTATGAGATCTGATATTAGTTTACACCAAAACGACACAACCACATCTTTTTTTATTTTTTAAAAATCTGTTTGGACCTGATCTGAAAGATACATTACACAAACTCATTGGGCCACATAATTTAAACTTTAAATTTCAATTTCAATTTTGGTAATTATCATTCAATTAAATTTTAATTTTAATTCACATAATTTAAATTTAATTTCAACTTTGATAAGATATACGCAAATACATCTTATATGACCTTAAATTTGAAATTAAAATTGAAATAAATTAAATAATTAGATAAGATTAGTATATTTAAACTTTAAATTTCAATTTCAATTTTGTTTAAACTTTAAATTTCAATTTTAATTTCTGTAATTTTCATTCATTTTTTATTTTTAGTATGTTATTTTTTGTTAAGTTTATGAATACAATAGTAAATCAAAAAATTGTAGTGTTGACACTTGACATATGACACATGACAACATTTTATGCATAGGAAAGATGACATGGCAAAATAACCTTACATAGGAGATAGAATTGTATTGTTTGTAGATAGATAAATAGATAGATTTGGTAATTTTCATTCAATTAAATTTTAATTTTAATTCATATAATTTAAATTTAATTACAACTTTGATAAGATTTATGCAAATACATCTTATATGACCTAAAATTGAAATTGAAATAAATTAAATAATTAGATAAGATTAGTTACATTTAAGCTTAAATTTTCAATTTCAATTTTGTTTAAACTTTAAATTTCAATTTCGGTAATTTTTGTTCAATTTTTTATTTTTAGTGTCTTATTTTTTGCTAAGTTTAAAATGATAATAATAATAATAAATCAAAAAATAGTAGTGTTGCTTGATACATGACACATCACAATATTTCACAACAAAAATAACCTTGCATACTGGGTAGAAGAATTGTATTGTTTATAGTTTGATAGATGCTCCATAATAAATTTTTCCTTGCACAGTATTCGTGAAATTAATAATGGAGAGAAAGAAAACAAGATAGTAGTTGTACATTTGAATAAGTTTGACCGAGTCAAAATCAGAAATGCCTCCAACTCCAAATCAAATCGCAACTTTCGAAAATGTCTTCGTTAGTTGCTGCTTCTTTAAGAATGAAGAAAAAATAAAAGCGGGAGATGCAGATGGAAGAGGGCATAAAAAGAAGGGGTGGGTTCAGAATTGAGTTATATGGGTCCCAAGGTTCCCATCAAAATCCAACCAACAACGTACGCCTAATTTTATCCCCATAATCTATCAATATACCCCATCCATCACCTGCTTATCCCCACCACTCCTTTGTTTCAAATTCAAAGCTATCAACATCTCAACCCCCTTTCCCCAATCTCCATCCTCTCCAGTCTTTATTTTTATGTGTTCTTTCACATGATTCAAATTAAATTGGAGGGATAAAAACCTTTACTCTTAAGACACATACATACACATTCCCCCTCTTTTTCTTTTGTCGTTTAACTTGGTCCTTGCCGGTTGTGAATATGTTCAAACCATTCACCGAAAGCCCCCTTTATCTTTTGGTTCACATTCATAACCACAATAAGAAATATGTAATATGAAATCATACACATTCAATGGGAGTACAGTAAAAGTAAAGGTAACTTGAGGAATTACATAAAGGAGCTATCTTTATTACATAGTATAACTTATTACATACTATATACTATAACAAGCAAAAGGGATTTCACAAAGGTATGGGTAAAATCTTGCAACACATCTCTTGCTAGCTGGACTTGAAATTTTGCTCATGCCACCCCATACCTAGCTAGACCTTCGTCCATCACCCCATGGCATGGAAGAAAAAGACCTGCTTAATTTATTACAACTAATAATATAATATTAATAATATAAAGAAAAAAGAAAAATAAACCTTCCCTAACTAAGCTAAGCTGCTATTCTTTCACTATATTTTATCATCTAAAACCAGATTCCAAAAGCTGCAATCTTCTTTCCCCTAAAAACAAAAAACTGGACGTTTTATTGCAACTAAACTAGCCAAACACATTCTTGAATTTCATCTTTAAGACAAACCAAAACACCGTGTTAACACTATCACAAAATACTGCCTTCACTAGTTTCTTCTACAATTGTAACTTCTTGTTTCAGCTTTCAAGAGTCAAAAGGTCAGTAGGTCCACTCCTGTGGAAGGCGAGTTTCATAGCTGGCAGCTTCTTCCCTTCGTAAACTTAATCTCTGCTGCATAAGAAGAGCGTTTCTCCTAGCCAACAATGCATCTGCAAGCAAGTAAAGTCCCTATTAAGAACTTCACTTCACTTAACTTGGCTGCTAAAGATTTTAACTTTTAATAAAACCCACTTACCATAATCGGTAGCAAAAGCATTCGAGATCCGTGGTTGACTAGTTGCATTCAAGTCATTCATGTTCATGTAATTAAGGGCATGAACCACCTTTGCTGGCACCAGAACTGGAGGAAAACCTGAAAAAAATAAAAAATAAATGAGAACACTACATGTTAGGCACAAAATCAACTAGGTAACAGTAACACAAAAAAACAAAAACATGAAAAAAAATAAAAACTTTAAAAATGAAATAGACCTGAGGTTTCAGCGACACCCATAGAAGCAGTTGATCTACCAGATTTCTTGCGAGATTCTGTAAGATTGTTCCCATAATGGCGAGGCAAAAACACCCCAGTACCACCACAACCCCTTTTCACACCAGATCCACCCGGTAACCCATGTCTTGACCCGGATAAGCTATATTGTGCCCGTTGATTTTGGGGCTGGGGGGTCCATGCAGATTGGGGCAACGAAGAAGGGCGCGTGCATTTCACGCCCTCATACCCAAACTCACGCAACCCTTCATACCGAGCCTGTAGCTGCTGTTTCTGTTCCTGTTGCTGAACCAACCAGTTAGGCTTGGCTTGTCTTCCCCAAACAGAACCACACTGTTGTTTCAGAACATGCTCCTCTCTCACCTACACAACAAAAGTTGTTTGAACAACTTTGCTTTTTATATACAAAAAGGTTTGAACAAGTTCTCACTGTTCTTACCTGAGAGGCTTGGTTGGAGAACAAATTAGCATGAGGGACTGGAAGCTGCGTTCTGTTCTGAAAACCAAACGACTGCGTTTCACCATTGATATACTTCAACCTCGCGACTTGGCCTGCAGCTGCGTAAATCGCTTCCCATGGGTCGTTTTTGTCACCAAACGGCGTCGTCGTCGGCGACGGGACACGAGAGGAGCCGTTTGGGCTTCCTTCGCCGGAGAAGGCGCTGCGACCGGACCAGCTTCCGATTCCGCTCAGCGTCGACTGGGGCGACCCGGATAAGACCCGAGTGCGCTTCAGGTTCACGCTCTGTATTTGAAAAAAACAAAGAGTTAGGTTTTGGTATTTTGAATGTTTGAGGAAATGTCCAAAAATGTTAGTTAGTTAGTTTGGTTAACAGTTTAGTTACCTCTGGTTTGTTAATAGCGATGATGGGTGGAGTGAGTGGGTTGCGAGAGTCGTGAAGTGAGGACTGACTCAGGCGGCGAGTTAAGGCGGCAAAGAAGTCCTCTTCCTCGTCGCTGCTTTCGGTTTCGGTGGTGGAACCCCCCATAGACTCCACCGGCGAGGAAATACCTAACTCGTAGGGGAACTCGGATGGGAAGCCGAACGAATCGGGGTCCAACTCGGCGCTGACAACGTTGTTGTTGTTGTTGTTGTTGTCCTTGTCATCCGCTGCTCTGGCCATGTTACGAGAAGAGGTTGGAAGGGGTTAGACGAACCAGACGTATTGACCCAGGCTGAGTTTGCTGGGTTATTAGGCCCAGTGACCCAACAAGCAAAGAGAAAACAGAGAGGATGAGGAGAGAGGTACTAGTAAGTAGGGAGTTGGAGCATAGAATGTTAGAAGACAGTAGCTTTTATTGAGGTTTCAGAAGGGTCGCAGTTCAATTTCTTTTTTTTAGAAAAAACATAAAGGAAAGAAAATTATAATATGAAGGATGAAAAAGAAAGAGAGAGGGGGTAACCATTTGGAACAAGGGCCCAGAGGTTTGAGACATTTGTCCCTTGTATTGCATGCAAACCCGCCTGCCATTTGTACAATTCGCACTTAATCTTAAATTAATTAATTTAGATTTTAATTGATCAAAAACATGTCATCTTTCTATCCAAAAAAAAAAATGTCATCTTTCACTATTTTAGTATTTTTATTATTAATTATTAGATATTTAAATTAATTAATCAATTTTTTAGAAGAAATTAATTAATCAATTAAAAATTAAAATCTCTGTTACACGATTATGATACACTTTATAAATTATAGGATAGACTTTTTTTTGGGTGCAATTTTTACGATAATTATAATGATTAATGTGGTATGTACTGTATGAAATATATTAACATCTTGATATGTGTGTTTTTATTTTAATAATTAAGAGAGAGATATAAAAATGATATTAATTTATCAAGATATTATTGGATGTCTATGTAAAAAATCTTTTAAACTAACAGTAGGTAAAAATTAAACTCTAATTATAATAAGAGTTGAATATTTATAATAATGTTTTCATTTATGATTAGTTGATAGTATAAAAGAGTTTAATTTCTATACATCGTCAGTATAAATGTTTTTTATAAAGACATCCAACAATATCTTGACAGATCAATATTATTATTATTATTTTAATTATTAAAATAAAATTATCCATGTCAAAATATTATTGAATGATAATTTAAATCAACATTAAGATTGGGGTTTTAAGCTTGTTAGCGGAGTTTTTGTCTTTTCAAATCAATTTCAAATTTGTATATCTTTGCGCTAATGATGGATTTAGTATTTCATTATCAGATACCTCCGGCCTCCGGTTATATTTCTTGTCTCTAGTTGCTTTTTGAGTAAAATTGATTAAATTCTGGAGCTCGGCCACATTCTTTATCCAGTTTATTACATTTCTAGGCTTCTGACTCTTGTTTTAAATTATTCAGTGTTTTCTTTTTCGAATAGTGATTTAGATCTACCGCTGATGCAGGCTTTGATTTCCAGTTTTTACATGTATTCAAATTCAAAAGATAGGTGGGGTCGTTATATAGGATAGTTAGGAGTTAGGACAATATTGGAATTAAATGAAGATGGACTTTTTGTTTGCTGGTGGAAAATGAAAATAAACTAATAGAGAGGCACTTGATACCCTCACTTAGGGATGGCCATGGCTCCAGGTAGACTGACCAATCCGACCCAATCAAACCTAACCCAAATTTTTTGATTGGTTTGGGTGATTGGGTTGGGTTGGACAAAAACACGAAACCCATAGAGTATGTGTTATGTATTGGATTTCAGAATTTTAAACCCACTCAACCCAACTCAAACTATATTACTTAATTTTGTGTTGATGGTTGTTGAATATTGATAACTTTTACTCTTTCAATATATAATTTAGACTTCTAGTTGATAGTTATTAATAATTTTAGACTTAGTTGATGGTTGTTGATGCAATTTAAAGTTTTAAATAAGTTTATTTGTGATTTTTGGCATTTTTTTACATTTTATGTCCTGATAGACCTGCAGACCTAACCCAAAGATGAATATCCATGTGTTTCTTGTCAGACCTAACGATCCACACAACCCAACTCATAAATGGTCGTGTTGGGTTAATTTGGGTTTAATAATTTTTTTGACAAACACAACCCAATCTAACCCACTTACCTTTAATTGAGTTGGGTGTCAAAACCCGTTGAACCCAACCCGACCTTTTGGCCACCCCTGCCCTCACTGTATTTGGCTATATTTTGCATATGGGTATATGATTCAATTTGGACCTTTATTTAAATTTTTAAATTGCTATAATAATGATTCATGATGGTTTAGGTGGTGAGTGGTGTAATGCAACTATTTGAATCTCAAATTCAGATATAAGTTCTACCAAAAAAAAAAATCAGATATACTAAGTAGTTAAGTTTATCGGTTGCGAAAAAATTGAATTCGATTTGATATTTTGATTGGATTATTTTTTGTTTATATTTGATTTAGTCATGATTTAAAATGATTGGACCAACCTGATATCAAATATAATGTATAAAATTAAATATTATGCATTAAATAATTAAGACATATAATTATAGGCGTAAAATAAATAAGATTAATGTATAATTTATAATATATTTTAAATAAATTATGTAAATATAAATATATTATATGTTCTAAAAAATATTAAATTATTTAAAAAATATCTATTCATTTATAATTAATCATAAAATTAAAAGTATGATTTTAAAAAATATACGAAACCAGACTTTTGTATATGGAGAAAATTTGGTTGGAATGGGAGAACCCACCTTATGTGCCCAACAGGTTCCCCGATTGAGATTAGTCACTGTTAATGATGGTGGATACTTCATACATATATCATGGTTACAAAAAAAATTGCGAAACCGAGTCAAGCTATGACAACCTGAGGATATGTTTGGGAGTTTTAAAAGGGATGTAGTGGAGTGGTTAGAAATTGGGTGGTTTAGGATAGAATAGAGTGGAGTGGTGAAAGTAAATCACTCTATTGTTTGGAAATTTAATGAGAAAATCTTAAACCCCCAAACTTGGAGGGTATAAAAATTGGGGGTTTGAGTCAGATGGAGTGATTTGTGTTACCATCTCAAACCATCTCACTTCATTACTTAATAAACTCCCAAATAATAGGTTAATATCTTTTAACCACTCCACTATATTACCAACCATCCCACCCCACTCGACCCCACCCTCCGAAACATAGCCAAAAGCATAATCTAAACTTAACAAAAAAATATATTTTACATTTAATTTTAAAAATTTGAACACGTCTTAATTAATAAAATCATAATGCTTTATATTTTAAACACCCCGAATGGATGACCCTCTCCACAGAAATCGAACTGATGCCCAGAGGCTAATTCAGTAACTTACAATATGACAAAATAATATTATTATTTTTTAGAAGCTCATCCTAATTAGTCTTTTTGACAGAGTAGGTCCACCACAATATCTCATAACTTAGGCTCTTCAGGTTCGCTATATGTCTTAGGCTCTTCGGGCCAGTCATAGGACTAATCTCTGGTTCAACTAATTTAACAGAATTTTATTTATTGGTTTTCAACCTCTCAATGGAGGTGATCCCACACGGATTCAAATATGGGTTTTCCTAGTTCTCCTTCTTGTGGGGGCAAGTTAATTCCACTTGACCAATACATAATTAATAATTTGACAAAATAATTTACTATAAATACCCTAAGGTTATTTTTTGGGTTGAGCAGTTAAGTGCCCTCTGTAGTTTAAAATATCTCAATAACAATTAACACCTTCTCCCATAGTGTTAACGCCTTAACGGTGCCTCTCTTTTAGAAACATGAATACAAATACGAGACATAGATATGACACAATATTAATATGTAGATTTTTTTTTTTTTGAAAGAAATATTAATATGTAGATATTGTAAATCTTAAAAATTATAAAATATGATAGCTAGAGTTATAATATATAAATTTAATATAATATTAAGATATTTTATGCTATCAATTGATCATAAATTATTATATAAATATATATAATAATATTTATATTATATCATAATTATTTTAAAAATCACAAATATAATGATTCGTGATTAATCAACAGTATACACAATTTTACACATAATTACTTTTTCAAAAAAAAATAAAAATCCCAAACTTAATTTAGCCCGTGTAGTTTAATGAAACTTTTAAAAGTTTAAGTATCACTTGTTTGATAAATTATATATATTAAAAATAAAAAATATGCTAGATCGTAACCCTCTAATCAAATGTACCATTATAAAGGTCTGTTCTCACTCCTTTTTTCTTTTTTTTTTTGCAAAGTCTGTTCTCACTCCTAATTATCGATTATTTATCCAAAGAAACATAACTTGTTGATCGGTAATTCTCCATGATGATAAGAGTGAGTATAGATATAGAGTGACATATCCTTTGACCTCTTATTTAAATTTGCGGAGATTATATATTTTTGTTTGTGACATATCCTTTGACCTTTTGTTTTAATTTGCTTGCGAAACTGGCAAATTACTAATTATTTGAAGCGCAAAGGATAAGAATGAGTATCATGCATAATTAGAAAGAAACATATCCATCATGCATAATGCTAGCACAATGATGTGTCTCTTTTCCACCACTCAGTTCTAAGCAAGCATTCCCGTTTGCACACGCCAAAAAAATTTGCTGCCATTATATTTTCACATATTTCGTAGGAAACGGAATTGAAGAACATTTCTTGGGTTGGGCCATTCATTAAAGCTATACTAGTAGTATAGTAGTATATACAAAGAAGAATATATGCAGGAATCTGTTTTTCATGTGTCATTCTCTAGCAGCGTCCACATCAACATCATCCTATATGTCGATCATACAATGAAGCAAGGCCTGATTGAACGTGTCTTTAATGGTCATTCAAAACTTGCTGCCATCATATTTTCACATATTTCAGAGGAAACTGAATTGAAGAACATTTCTTGAGTTGGGCCATTCATTAAATCTATACTAGTAGTAATAATATATACAAAGAAGAACGTATGTAGGAATCCGTTTTCCATGTGTCATTCTCTAACAGCGTCCACATCAGCATCATCATATGTGTCGATCATACAATGAAGCAAGGACTGACTGGACATGTCTTTAATAGTCATTCAAAATTAATGGGAAAAAAATTGTGCATTAATACACAAAATTGGTCATAATTTGATTTGATGTTCAATTTAATGCATAATGTTTTTTAAATAAAATATGTCGTTTGTCAATTTCAAAATTATAAAATGCATTTATAAATTTAATTATAAGAGATTTTAATTCAAAACGTCAACAATTCAAATTATATACGCATGTGAATCATTATAGAGTACGGAATTTCAATTGAAAGCAAATAAAATCAAATCAATTATACAAGGAAAGAATTACAATACATTAAAATACTCATATTTCAAATTCAAATCAAAGCAATGGGTGAGCATCTATAATAATATGTAAGGATAGCGCCCAGACTGAATCAGTTTTGTTTTCCTCCTAAATTCTATTCAAATAATCCCCCTTGAATCCTTGATCCCTGGAGCCAAGTGTCTCATAGTCCCTCCCTTATGCTTGTCAGTGCATGTGTAGCTACAAGGTGGTAGATTAGAAGATTATTATGGAGGTTTTAGTGGTCCATATTCCTCACCTATTGATTAGACAAGCTAATACTCTTTCTTCCTTATCTCTAAACTTCTTATCTCTCTGCGATGTGCCAAAATAATTATAGGTCAAATGGAAGAGCCATTGCCTCAAGTCAGAAGCAGTGTCAAGAGAAAATTAAATCAAGTAGTAATTGTTGAATTTCTACAACCTATCAACTCATGCTCTGCCTAGGGATGTCAACGGGGCAAGGCGAGGCCGGGGAGTACTCCCCCACTCCCCAACCTCGACCCCCAGATTTCCCCCGTCCCCGTCCCGATCCCCGCTGTGGGGAGTTTTCTCCCCCATCCCCGTCCCCGCGGATCCTCGCGATCCCCACCGAGATCCCATAAATTCATAAGAATTCGCAAAAATATAAACTAAAATCTAACAAAAGGGCCAACACTGATATGCATCAAAGCATAGAAGCATCTAGGGAAGGGGAAAAAAAGCAGAAAAAACATAACCACCAAATCAACCACAAACTTCAAACAACATTCCATAATGCAACACAAATCAGTAGAACGACCGAAAAGAAATTAAACCCAGGGCCTCTACCAATATTGCAATGCACTAAATATACCATGGCAACCACAACATCACACCAATTACCAGTTTAGCACCAACCAATTTGAAAAACATTTTTCTGAAATAAACTCAGAATGCCTATAAATCGTGAGAACACAAAAATAGGAAGAAACTACACGTAAACGGGAAGAAAGCAGAGCAAGAGGATTTGAGAACAGGGAAACCACACACAAAAACAAGAACACATGCACATAAATTTGAGATTATTCAACTGATAAGTATACTTGAGATCTCAGTGGTGAAGAGGATTTGAGAGAGAGACGAGGCACAGGACAGGAAGAGAAACAACGAACAACAATGGTCGGGGCGCAGAACAGGAAGAGGAACAACGATGGCGGAGCCAGTAGAGACGTGCGGTGGTGTACGGTGGTTGGAGGCAGAGACGTGGGCGAGACTGAGAAGCCAGCAGAACGATCGAAGGCAGAGGAAAGCATAGACGTTGGGGTGGTTTGTGGTGGTTAGTCGGCAATGAGTCTAGCCGTCATGGTTGGTTTGCGGGGCAGGGACAGGGAGTGACCTAGTGCTAGACTTAGTGAAAATGAAATGAGAGATTCAAATTTCAGAGTGAATACTATACGAGTCTTAGTTGGTAAAAAAAAATGTATATTAAATTTTTGTTAAAAAATAGATTGAAAAGACCAAAAAACATGTAATAATATATATATATATATGTATGTATGTATGTATGTATGTATAAGGGAAATTATGTAATTACACAAGACGGGGGGGGGGGGGGGGGGGGGGGGGGGGGTATGGTCCCCATCCACGTCCCCGAATTGGCAACGAGGGGATTTTCTTCCTCGTTCCCGTCCCTGCGGGGAAAAAATCCCCGCCCTCGAGGCCCCGAAGGGGACAGTCTCCGCGGGGATCCCCGCACATCGGTGAAAATCGCCATCCCTAGCCCTGCTGCACAATTATCCTTATCGATTTCTAAGTGTCATTAGTAAAAAATTGCAGCAATTAGCGGCACAGCATCTTGCCGCAAAGCATTGCACAACTACATCACAGTTTTACAATTTGCCTTCCACCGCCCAAATAGCTTGGCAATATGCCTCCATCGGACAATATAGTGGGCACCGTTTGTAATTTACCTTTTTCAATTTGTGCATTTCCTTACTAGGAGGGTTTGCATTGTTATAAGGATGAAGAAGTAAATTATTCTTTTCATATTCTTTTTCATATGTATGCTTTTTGGGACCTAACTCTTACCGTTGTATTGCAACTTATGCTTTAATTCTATATTTTGATAAACTTTCTTCATTTTTTTTGGAGCCTCCAAATAGTCGATGTTATTTGGTTTTTGTTTTGATTCTACTGCAGATCGTTGCTTTTATTCTATTCATCAACACCAACTTCCCATCAAAGGTGAGTTTTTTCCTAAATTATTATTAATTATCTTCCTTTAATTTGTTAAACAATATACAACAAATAAATAATATATAATAACATTTAATTTGTTAAACAATTTGTTGAAATTTTTCTATACTATTATTATTCAATGATACAATGATACATTACTTAAAGAACTAAATTATCCTCTTTAGCAACAACCACTACAAGAATCATCAAATTGCTTTTGTCCTTTGCGGTATGAGTTTCTTCTTTTTTGCAACACAAGGTTGTACAAGTGACCAAAGTTTCTTTATAGCACTACTATTTTGAGTTACAAGGTTCCTTTTGAATAGTTGACATTCTGAAATATTTCTCCTTGTATATGAGAAACTCTAACATATTCTAACTTGAGAGGACAGTGTAACACCCTGTTTTTCATAAAATGTTTTTATAAAGCTAGTTTTATTATTTTAAAAATGTTGGTTAAGGGCTAAGTGGATTTTAGCCTAAAAGTCCCTTTCTGGTACATGAGTACGCTCGTGCTCATCAGCCAGCAAGCCCGTGCTTAAAGTCAGAAGCGTGTTTCTGATTTTAAGTTGAGCACGACCGTGCTCAATAGTGAGCACGCCCGTGCTCAATGCGTGGACCGCGTCTCGCTGACGCTAAGTGGAGCACGACCGTGCTCAATGCTAAGCACGACCGTGCTCAGGTCCGGACGTTATAAACGTTGCAGAACTCGAGGGTTTAACGTTTTAACCCTAATTGTGAGTGCAGCAGTCACCTTGTGCGGCCAGAACGAGTTCCATTCCTTCTTCCTCCTCCTTGAAGAGTTTAGGGAGCGTTGGAGGCATATGTAACTCCAAAGTCGTTCATCCTGAGTTAGTTTGGATCCACATGCATAGTTGGAGTAGCGGAGTAGTTGATGCATTGCATAGCATAGCATACTTGGTTGTTATGATACTGTTGGATGTTGATGTATGCTTATGTGTAAGTTTACCTTGCATACTATTCCCCTGTCGTTTATATGATTACATGAATCTTACTCCCTGTATTGTTTGTGTTTGGCCTGATTGGCATTTGCAGAGGATGATGAGCAGCCCGGAGAGGAGTGACTCTGAGGAGCCGCCACTCATAGTAGGGTTGTTTTAAGTTTAGATAGTTTGTTTCCAGTTGTATTCCGAGGATTTATTTCCGGAACGGTTATACCAGCTCTGAATTATGACATCGGGGTTGGGTTATTTATTTGATGACGTTTTTATTTGATTAAACTTATTTTTATTTTCCACATTGTAAACGAGTTCATGCGGGACTTTTCTACCCGTGGACAATTGTTTTATTTAATTCAGTTAAATGCATGTTTTTCTTTTAATTGTTTTGTATTTAAATGCCTTATAACATGCGGGGTAGAAGGGTGTCACAGACAGCTCACGAAAGTCTTGAGTTGTTTCTGAGAAAAACCAAACTTGAGAGAATACTTCACATTATACCATCAGACGAGTGAAGTTACGTCATTAGACTTGTGGATTTTTTTTGTAAAGGCAGAAGCCTTAGGCACTCATTAGACGGGTGAGACAACTTTATTAGATGAGTCAAGTATATACGTTAGACTAGTGTTTTTTTGCACTTTGACCTTTTAGCTTAAAGCAGGCATGTGATTTTAATTATCTTTAAAAATGTTAATATGCACACTAAGTAGACTGGTCGGTAAATAATAAATAGTTCAATTAAATCATTAAACACATATTTTATTTTCATCAAAATTTTATGGCAAATACACATCAGAAATTTAGACTCAACATATACAAATATTACTAGTTAATTTTGTCACTTTCTTTCACAATATGAAATTCAATTTATTTTATTTAAGAAAAATGAAAAAAAAAAGGACGCAAATCCCTCCAATAACAGCTATTCTTACTCTGTACATGCTGGTTATGGCGTGGCTTTTAAGTTTTTCCTTCTCCTACAAATGTATATACTTGTCGTCGTATGTGACAAATGTGGTTTATGGAATTCAATTTGTACCGTGAAAAACTGAAAATGCCAATCAAGCTAAGTGTTTTCTTGTGGAGATGGTCCTGATAGCTTGCGGTTTCTAGTGAGATCTAACGCACTGCTGACACATCACTCAGTATGAATATTTACCTAATTGCCCAATTGCAATTAAACTATAGTTGTTCTTTTCTATCCCTTTCTCTCGTATTTCCTATATCTTTTGCAACTCATCTTTAATATAGAATTTCATATACAAGTATAGTAGCTATTGAACTCTTAATTGTTTTATGATTCTTCTTAACCAGAACTTTGGGACAATGATTAAAAAATAAAAAAGCAAATATTTTATTAAAAAATTTACTTTTTCATGCATCAATTACATCATTTCTCCACAAAAATTTGTTTTTTTAATTCCCTAAGCCTTATTTGAGTCCTTAACTAAACGATCCAGCTCAACTCATTTGCATAAAACAGGACTGGCGTCTAACTATGAAATTTTATGTTATTTTTACTTTCCAATGCTAATTTTGCTAACCAAATACTATGTTGATATTTTAGTTTATAGTATTGGATCACGCAATGGAATGAATACAATGTAGTGTTCAAACTCATTCTTACATGACACTACAAGAAAATTCTCTATTACTGTCAACGACATTGTAGATGAGCATGTGAGACAAACGACTATATATAAATCACCTTTCTTATTTATGTTTATTTTTAAAATATAATATTATTTCATCATATTTATGAGCTAATTTGTATGATTATGAATGACAAAAGGGCCTTGAGGCGAAGCTATCTCACGCTAGGTTTCAGACAACCTCTACTGATGGCTCCATTTCCACTACCACTTACCCGTTGGAGAAGGAGCGACTTCATACGCGGTTGTGGGTAGAAATTGCTGGCGGCAACAAGAAGGACCACATTTACGGTGCTGGAGACCTGTCGAGCAACTACCGATAAGGGACCTCCGGCATTTATGTTGGGCAGTTGTGAGCACCCAATGGTCGCAGTCACCATTCTCTAGATGCTAACGAGATTGTCAGGCTAAGACAACATGTCATTGCTTGCAAGGAGCAAGATCTTAACTTGAAAGAGACTGTTCAGGCGATGATGGTGGAGCAAAGCGAGTTAATGGTACAACATGCCTAGATGACACAGGAGAGTTGTCTGCGGAGGGATATTATGTTACGAGGCATCCCTTTTGTTGCATAGCCCACACAACAAACTGTGCAGGAGCCCACTAAGGAGGAGGAGCCATCACTAAATGACCTATTGTAGGATCACTACAAGAACAATGTGTAATAGTGACAGACCAAATGCCCCTTGGTATATGGCACATTTCTGACGGCCACACCCGTTGGTAAGGTGTTAAAAAATGGCACTAATATTTCATGATTTACCCACTGCCTTAGGCCCATTTCTGACTGCTAATGCTACTCGCAGGTACCGATGACCTTAGGCCCTTACTAACCACCACTTTTCGACGTCCTTAGACCCTTGCAAGTACCGACGACTTTAGGCCCTCGCTACTAGCCCACTTACCGATGGCTGTGGTAAGTCGGTATCGTTCCCCAAATTTCCGACGGCCAAGCCCTTCGGGAAGGTCCTTATAACAATGAAATAAAAACTTTGTTCATGTTCTGGTGTGTTACCCACAAAGTAGAAAGGATGAAATGAACAAATGAAAACACGAGAAGTGCGGTTGAATTGTGTTTTACATAAACTTTTCGAAACTGGAAACTTTTCTCAAAGAACAGGCATTAGATACTTAGATGCGTCTGAGACAAAATAAAACAAACAAAGATGTGTTTAAGGTTTAACAATGTTAACCCCTATTAGCACAATAAAAAGTATAAAGCAAACCTAAAGAGGATAGGAATAAGGAAGGTTAACACAGAGATTTATACTAGTTCACCCCAAACCTTGGGCTATGTCCATTCCTTGGTTTCACTAATTGTTTCCACTATAACTGATCATGTTACAGACAAGTATTTTTGCACACCTAGTTTCTTCAGGCTCATTCAAGTATTGTTTGCACACCAAGCCTCTCCAAGCTCCTTCACAAATATTATTTAATGCTACCTCTTCCGGCTGTACAAGAGATAAGATTTAATGAAGCATCAGATTCAACATTACAACTTTGTAAGTCAACCGAAACAACACTCAAAGAGTGAATATGAAATAAGGTTGGTATTACTGCATAAATAACTTCTTAATAAATACAAATGATTGATCAGAGAAGTATTCTTTTGAGAAGAATGAAAGAATTTAAGAGCTTTAAATGTAGGCAAGTATTGAATGTTTTCAATTGATTGTATTGACGATTTTCTTCAAACAGCTTCAAAGTCTTCCTTTTATATTCATCAGCAATAAATATGTTGTGAGACATTCTTCATATGAATAAGGTTTTTGTTCTTTCATTCATAAATGCTAAAGAGTCGTTCTGATCCTTCATTTAATGTTTAGGATAGTTGGAGAGCTTCAGGACAAAGTGAACGTACTTCTTTGCATTGCTTTATTAAAGTATAGGCACATTTCAGAGTAGGTGCAGTAGATTTTCTGGCTTGGGCAACACAACTTTCCTTATTTGTACAACATTGGAATATGACCATGTAAAGTGCCTTAGGTTGTTGCAACAAAAAGAATTTGTAGCAAGTATTTTATGCTTTCTGCTTTTTGTACTTGGGTCAGCGTTCTTTTGATTTGAATAACCAAATGAATGTGCTTGACTTTGAACGAGGGTAGAGTTGTTCTTTTAGACAGTCTGATTGATCAGACGCATGTTGCATAGAGATTGCTGCTAAGTTGCCAGTCAAACGCATTGATAAGTAAACTCAGGCGCATGATTTAATATCATATACTTTAATTTATTTATGATGTCTGTTTTAAACATTTGTTTTCTTGCACACTTAATACAATTGTTAGTAGATTTCAAATAGTTCAATTAAAATCTTTTAACACCAATGTTTGGATTCATCAAAATTAGAGATGTCAAAGCTTTAGACTTAACAAAGGAGAGCCTGTATGCGACACATGAGTTTATGATGTGTTACCCATATGAAGAAAGGAGACCCTGTACGACGGCGGTGCGATCTCGGTGGCGCTGCTGGACTTGCGGCGGTGTGCTCTCCATTGGACGGTGGCAGTACGGAGGGAGCATTAACACATTAGGTACGGATCTGGTGCTCAGAGAAAGGGGTGGTCCGGTCTGGGTGTACGACGCATGACCTTCTCCCATCTCCAGTCACGACACTACCCTGCCGTCAACAGAGCCGCCATTGCAGATCTTGGTCTCTCTCTCCCCCACGCGACCCTCTCTGTCTCCTTCGATCCGTCTCTCTCACTCCTTCGACTGCTACCCAGTTCGGCCACCCACCACCCACCATCTTTGGCTGCCCACCACTCATCCATCGCAGCACCCAGCTCCGACGAGTGCAAGAGCTTATAAAAATCATAATACAGCGAAAGAGCTTATAAAAAAAATAATACACTGAAAAAAAAAATAAAACAAATATAATTTATTATTAATTTTATACTATAATTAATATATAAATACAATAATATAATTATAATTTATTTTAAGGGAAAATAAAATTATAATTTATATAAAAAATAATGAAATCGTAATGTTAATAAAAAAAATTCACCAAATACCGACGGCTAGAGCCTAATTACCTAGGGGTAGGGCCGTCGTTAATTACCGAGGGGTGCCTTCTGTAATTATCTAGGGCCAAGGCCGTCGGTAATTACCTATGGCCAAGGCCATAGGTAATCATCGATCAGTGTATCTGATGCCCGTTTTTCTTATCGACTTGAGTCCGTCGGTAATTTTCAATTACCGACCACTTTTTGGGCTTTCTGACAGCTTTTGATCCTCGATAATACTGCTTTTTCTTGTAGTGGATTGCTGACTTGATTATTAAAGTGTACATGTTAGGTTTTTTTGTGATTTTTATACATTATTTGTATTTTACATTTATATTTGATTCAATTACAAGAGTCGCGGGTTAAAATCGAATCTGGCCGTTTTGGTGGTGCATGGTGGCGACTGGAATCCATAAATGATTAGTTGAAAATTAATGGCTAATGACTACCGAGGGAGAAGACTATAAACCATCAGATTAGAAGTGCTTTTAGATAATCGATTCTAAAGGTTATATAGATCATTAAATATGACCTTGATGTATGTTAAACTTAAACCAATAATTTAGATACCAAATATATCTTGCATGTTAGACGGAGCCATTGTTGAATTGGTTAACCCTTCTAAATTTATACAAGGATTGTAAGATGATTAAGATATAGGCTTTGTTTGGTAAAAATTAGTGAATAATGGATAGGCTAGCTGATAGTGGATGAACTTATAGCGGATAAGCTAGCTGATAATGGATAGTGGATAAGCCAGCGGATTGAATTTGAAATGTTTGGTAAAACCAGTGGTTGAACTAGCTGATAAATATAGAATGACATAAAAGGACATGTTTGCGTGTTTTTCTATATAAATTATATATATTATTGTTTATATTATTTATTTAAAAAATAATTATCAAATTTAATACTTTCAATTATTTTAAATTATTTACTATTTGAAAAAAAATAATGATTTTTAATTTTAATTTTAATTTAACTTTAATCATTTTTAATAAAAAATGGGATATTAAAAATAAAATTATACATTGATATGATTTTTATATAAATTTTATTTTTTATAGACAGGTATGGCTACACAGGAAGGAATACTTGGATTAGGGATCAAAAAAATAATGTGATTATTATTCTATATTTTATTTATTTGAGGGTAAATGAGGAATTTAATTAAAATAGTAGGGATAAAAATGAAAGAAAAATGATAAGTTAAAAGCAATAAGTTCAAACACTACTCCAAATAGTGTCCGGAAAAAACTCTATAAGCTAGCGAAAAATGGTATAAGCTAGTCTTTAAAATAGTCGCCAAACTGAGCTACTTTTTATCTTCCATAAGCTAGCGGATTCGACAAACCAACTAGAGCCATAACGTTTACATAAGAGGTGGACCATCAAGTTAGTTCTTTGAAATTTTGATCTAGCTATAGTATGTATTAACTCATGCTAACGAGTGCCCCCAGGAGCATCTCCAATGGGAGTTGCTTAGGGATTGCTTAACAATAAAATATTATTTTGATGTGACACATGATTTTGGGTTGTTTAAATTGGAGAGAGTTACTTATATAAGCAATCATTCCTTATTAGTTGCTTAACACTTATGTGTGTAAATGTAGGAAAGGGAATTTGGAATGTTGAAGAGAGAGGAGAATATTTGTGGGTTAAGCAACTTGTCGATAAAAACACTCATTGGAGTGAAAATATATTGGGTTGCTTAAAATTGAGGTGGCCCACTTAAACGGATAAAGTGGGTTGCTTATATGAAGTGCATTGGAGATGCTCTGAGAGCACTGATTAAGGAATCCACATAAAGTAAGTTTTCATTGAAAAACTAAGTATTTCACTTCTTCAAATATTAACTACGTCAAGGCAAATGTTAATCAGTGCATTAAAGATATTGGTTAATTAAGGAGCTTAAGATGGAAATTTTGCATTGAGAAGCGGTGTGTTCGATCTATTGAAACTTTAAAAGTTATAATTTTCAATATGAAATTTCTATTTGTTGAATCTTTAACAATTGTTCTTAAAACACTGGTTAGCAAAACTCGTACATCAATTCCAATGCATTTTTTATTCATTTCTTACTCGTTAGCATTCTTCATAATATTATAATATATTTTACTATAGGAAATGTTAAATAGTATTATTCTAGCTCTAGTTAGGATATTATAAAAAGTAATTATTAAAAAATAGTATATATTTCATATATTAAAAATTATATACTACAAATTGACAACTTGTAAGTAGGGCCCGTGTAATTTCTCAATCTTCTGATTAATATTTTCAAGATACTAATTTATAAAAGTTTTAAATAAGTTTTTGTCCCAGCAAAATATACCAATTTTGATTTTAGTCCTTATAAAATTTTTCTTTAGGATTTCGTCCCTGTATTTTATAAATTTTTGGAAATAGTCCATACCATCATCTTTTTTCGTTCACTACTGATGTGGCAAACCGAATGCCATGTCAGCCATGTGGCATTGACGTGATGTTCTATTTGCCACGTCAGCAGCGACTATTTCCAAATTTTTTGAAAATACAGCACGAAATCCTAAGACAAAATTTACAGGGACTAAAACCAAAATTGGTGAACTTAGCAAGGACAAAAACCTATTTAAACAAAAATAAATTCTAGAAATTATTTACGGGAAACTACCTCGGTACCCACGAGTACTAGAAATTATATTAGAAGAATAAATTTGAAAATTGTATCCATGTATCCCTAATGTATGATTTTTTTTCATCTATTTACTGGCCAAATCTCAAAGCAATTGGACATGAATAAGAAATTACCTCGATACCACCGAGTACTAGAAATCATACCAGATGAAGAGATTTGTGAGTTTGAAATACGTGGCACTAATGTATGATTTCTTTCTATATTCAAGCCAAATTTTGCCATGGTTAAAATTGTCAAATTCCTTAATCTGGTATGATTTTTAGTACTCAAGGGTACCGAGATAATTCCCTTCTCCTGTTCGACTTGCTATGAAATTTGACAAGAAAATAGAAATAAAATCATACATTATGAACCAGATGGTTAAAATTGCTAAATTCTTTCATTTTGTATGATATCTAGTTCTCTGGGATACCAGTGTAATTTTTTATTCCCGTCCGACTTGCTCCAAAAATTGGCTACAAAATAGAAAGAAATCATACATTAGGGCTACAAGTTTCAAATTGACAAATCCCTTCATCTGGTAGTTTCCTATCTCTATACAACTTACCTTGAAAATTGTTTGGGTAATAGATTTTTTTTGTTTAAATAAGTTTTTGATCCTTGCGAAGTTCAAAAATTTTGTTTTTAGTCCCTATAAATTTTGTCTTAGGATTTCGTCCCTGTATTTTAAAAAAATTTGGAAATGGTCCCACTAACGTGACAAACGTAACGTCACATCAGTGCCATGTGGATGATGTGACATGATTGACGTGACATTCCGTTTGCTATGTTAGCAGATAACAGAAAGAGATAATGGTAGGGACTATTTCAAATAAAATTGAAAGTATCGAAAATCAGGGATTAAAATTAGAATTGATTTATTTTTACACGAACCAGAAACCTTTACAAAATTCTTTTTTCACTGCGACAAAAATCAGAAGATGGAACCCACATGTAAATGAGGTTTCCGAGTGGCCCCGGGCATTGCGATCTTTAATTGTTACTTTAATTAACCAATTCTGCGTCTTAACGAAAGCAAAGGACATAATCATTACGACATTTGACCCATAACTTTGCATTATTACTCATTAGCATTGGTTTCTTACCTTTTCTCCTGTCTAGTCTCTGGCAAGGGACAGTGAAATGGTCAAAAATTAAAAAAAACTTAAATATCCTAACTTGTTTGTTCCTTTACTGACATGCAAAGCTTCCTAAAATCATAGGTTGATCTTCATTTGCTTGGTGATAGTACTATATTTATTATAATAGAAAGCATGCTCATGAGCACGCCAATCACAGGACACGCCGCAAAGGGGTGGAAGTGGAATAAACGGTTGCACACTTCTCTTTTTCCCCCCGTACCTTTACATTTTAAGGGCTAAGGCATGCTTGGTTCCTTCATTATTTCTGGGTCCTTTGGTTGATCATGATCATGAAAGTTGTTCTGTTGTGCACCGTTGGATACATTGATTTTCTGTAGTTAGTTTTTTTTGTTGTTGTTGATAATCCTGTAGTTAGGTTAATATCCTTGCTTTTGTCATAGCTAAGTTTCGATGGTCGGACTTTGCGTTTGGTCGCCTTGGTGTGCGAGCGGTGTACTTACAAAGACACTACAATGTCTAAGTCAGGAAAGGAAGGAGTCACAGATATCAAAGTTTGAGAGTAAAGATCGAGAGTGAAATTATGAGTGCCTGAATGAGGGGATATATTTATAGGCTATCAAATTAAAATGGCCTCGAACGTGATTAACTCATTGACAGTGATTGATGGCTAGGCGGCAATCATTCTCTGGCTACTCGCGTTCCAAGGGACAATATGCTTCTTCTATAGTGACGTGTGGCATAGGGTCTAAGTGTCTTCTTGTCGCTTCAGCCATATATTTTTTATGGTTAGTGGGTGAGTTAATATTTTGGCCTGACAGGACTAAGGTGGCTTGCCTGTGTGGCCTGAATGGCAAACTTCATAAGCAGCTCGGTGCTTGAGCTTCGCAAGGCTTCCTGGTACCAGGCCTCCACTTGGTCCGTTAATGATCTTCGTGTATTGAGCCTCTACCCAGCATAAGGTATTATATTGGCTTTATTGGACTCTAGTCTCTATCTCACACTACAGGAAATGTTGGTATTATTGACATATTATTACCAACAGCCTCGACGTCATCGGTAAATTAACCGTTATCGCTTGCATCCGATGGTAAACATCATAATTTTTCTAGGCCAACTTGTCGATGGTTTGGGTCATCGATAACATTAGCGAGAGCCATAATGTCAGTAAATCTACAAGTATAGTTAGCGTGCATTTTACGGGAAATTTTGTGCACAAAGTTATTAACGAAATGGCCCTTGGTAGTTATATTTTCCCGTTAGTGACGGCTCGACCATTAGTAACTTGTCCTCTAGTATTCAGGTTAGTTACGCCTATTTTTCACATTACCGACGGCTTTAACCGTCAGTATACATCTTTTTCCTCTATCAACGATTAGGTCTTCAGTAACTGACTTTTGTGTTTTCGAGGTTTCCTTTATTAGCAATGAGTGAAGCCGTTGGTAAATCTAGTAAATACTGAAACATTGGCGCGAGACATATCACTTTGTCATTCTATATTCTCTTTTGTTCTCTCTACTCTTAATCTCCGCATGCCACCACCATTTAGGGTCAGCCCAAGGGTGAAGCTACTAAAACCCTAGCTTTAGGCCCACCAGCAAAACACAATTTTTACTCTTACTTTTTATAAAGGAAAAAGGCCACATATGCTAACAAAAATGCCTAATCTGATCCAAGTAGATTATCACACTTAAAATAAAAAGTCCTCACTCAAAATTTGCTTTGGGCCTCACTCACTCTTGGACCGGCCCTGCCACCATTACGCTTTGTTTTTTTCTTTATTATTTATTGTGTTTTTTTTTTTGGCTAAGTGCTAACTGATGCTTTTTTTTTGGTGTCTGACTACCTAGCTAGATGTTGGGATTTAAATTCTCTGCATTCATTATTTTTACGCATTCACTGATATAACCCATTAGATGCATTCAGACGTGCATTAAAAAAGATTTAAAATAAATAAAACAAGATTGATTCAATTGTATATTTTATAACTTTATGAATGTGTTGAATCTAAATCCCAGGATGTTGAGAGAAAGACGCTGTGTTCGTCCGTGTTTGGATTTTTTTCCTTCTAATTTCAATCATCGGGTCGCTTTGTAATTTGTTGATATGCTTGTGATTAAGTGTTAATTGATGCATGCTTGTTTGCTTGTGATATGCTTGAATGATCGGGAAAATTATTTTTCTTGAAAGATGAATAATGATTTGGTAGGATAAAAACAAAGAATGGGATATGGCATTTATTGCAGCAAATTCTATTCTGTTGGATTCCAGTATCAACAAAAATCCCGTGAGTAAGCAAAGAGGCATCAGCTGAAATCCAGGAACATGTATGTGCATTACATTGATTGCACTGGAATTTATAAATGTTCGTTCAGTGACAGTGATGCAGTGAATCTTCAACTCCGACACCGTTTCATCCACAAGTCCACAACCCATGGACCCCACAACAGAGATTCATATGGAGAGAATTAAGCTGTAAACAAACTTCTCCTAGAGACCTAAACCCATCTGGATTATAGTTAGTCAAATTCGATATACTGAAAATGAATTTTATAAAGAACCATATTATTCATCTTTGAAATGAGTTGGTCGATCGATTGAATCATATGGTGAGAGTGCCACTTCTTCTGATCATTCGGCCATATGGGACTTTGCTGCTCTGCTTTTCGTCCAATCAGTTCCTTGTATGTTTGGTGTCTACTCTGCTATCCGGTGATGTGCACTTCAACGATGACAACAAAGAAGGTTGTGCACTTTAAAGAGGAGAAGTTGCAGGAATTAAGAGTTTGTATCAACAAAGAATAAAATGCTCTTCTACAACAAGAATCATATCTGCAATTTGGAATCATCCCCATGGACAAATTGGTTTGGAGCTCATAAATAACATAGGATAACAGTAACACTATGTTTTTTTTTTTATGATCATAATTAAATTGAAATTTCGTCAAAAAATAATAATTAAATTGGAAAAAAAATTCGGTACAATAGATCAAGGAGAGGGGGAAATGTTTATTTAAAAAGCTTTTTATTTCTTCCTATTTTTGTTAAGGATAGTAAATTTAGACTCGTAGAATATACATAAATAGAGCTTTTGTATATATAATAATTCTCTGAGGGAAGGAGATTGATAAGTAACATGAATTTTTTTTTTCAATCTATTTCGAGGAGTATCCCACCGCCAACTTGAGACGGGGACTAATCTTCTGCGAGAGTTTGTTCAGCACCTCTAAGGGTGGCATCCCTCCCAGCTGAGGTTTTTTCCATACTCAAGGCTCGAACTCGAGACATTCGTTAAGGGACGAGAAGCCTTTAACCACTCACGCCAACCTAAGTTGATGATAAGTAATATGAATTTATGTAACAAAGTTATGAATAATGATAGTTATTTTCATAGATAGATGGTGTTCGCTTTTAGTTTTATAGATTTTGCTAACGAGTGTTATAGGGACATATTGTTTAAGGAATTTAAACAAGATAATTATTTATTATTGAATGCATTCATTTCCATAAAAATTAAGTTTTTATAATTTCTTTACTAATAATATTTTTAGGACACTCATGTTACAATATGAGCATTTAATATATTGATATATATTACTCACAATAGTATTCATATTGAATGGCAAAGCTCTAGAATACACATAAATCCATTAATTCATACATCTTGAAAAAAAAAAAAAACTAATAACAAAATCAACTAACTAGGACGAAGTATATTATATTTTATACCTTTGTCAGATAAGTAAATTTCAATGTTAAGTTGGTGATGTATACACAACTCATTTTCTTTGATTTCTCTCATCCTTCTTATACTTTTAAAAAAGTGACTTCAGTATATACCAATTTCCCTCTCATTTTCATACGAGAGTGTACAAATGATTCCAATTCATATTCATATATATCTAATTCCATAAAGTCCAATTCCCGCCAAGATTGAAATTGAGGAAAGGAAAAGGAAAACGACGAGACATGAGACATGAGACAGAGACAGACATCATGGTGTGATGATGCGGCGATCGGAATAATAAATGACCCGCGGAAAAAGGATGGCAACAATAGTCAACGTGGCGATGGCGGGAACTAAGAACAGCTTACTGTATATCGTTCTTTTATTTTTGGGATTTGACTCCTATATTAAAGTAAGACATTATATTATACCCCAAAAAAAGAAAGTAAAACATTATCTTTCCTTAGATCATTTAATAAATTAAAATTTTTATATACTTAACCAAATCAACCGTGAATAATGATTGATTTTTCTATTTTAGAACTCCACCCACTTTAAAGAAATCAAATTCATATTTTTGAAGCCATTCTCACTTGAGCTTTAGCCTAATTACATTTGAGTAGCCAATATATTTGTACTCCACTAAGGTTTGACCTATTTACATTGATCTGTCATCAGTTTAACATAGGATGAGCTTCATGGGAATCATGATTCACGAATAGTGATTTTTGTGAATGTTAAAAACGTTTTTAAGAATGTTACTTAAAAATCTTGATTCTTTTATTTGTTTTAAAGGCATCTTTCATGCGAATCTTACTATTTTCAAAAATACTTTTAGATATAGATTAATTGAAAATAATAAACAAATTTTTTTAAAAATTCTTGAAATTAAAATAATTATATAAAATATTTAATAAGCTTTTTAGTCCCAGTAGATCGAGACATTTGGTTTTGGTTGATAAGAATTTTTAAATTTTATTTTTTAGAATTTGGTGTTTGCAAATTCAAAATTATGAATTAGGTCCCTGTCGTTGTTAACTTCCTCTCGTTAAGTGTTGATGTAACTAATGAAGCGTCCCATCAGTACTGCCACATGGAAATTTTGTTTTTGTATATCATGTGTCATTTAATAATATTAATTATTTTTTATGATTTATAATTATTTTTATCATATATAAATATGTAAATATTTTGTTTTTATTATAATATAATTATTTTTTCAGAAAATTTTTTATTTTAAAATAATAATCTTATTTTAATATTTTCATAATAAAATACTTTTTAAAATAAACCCTATATTAAAAAATAAATATTTTAATATTTATATATAATAAATAATAAAATAATATTGTCCATGAAAAACTTGAATATAATATTCTTATCAAATAACAATTATATGTTCGTGGGAAATTAAGATTTTACACCATCTCATGGGAACTAATTTTTGGGGAAACAACTAAAAAAGCATCTCTAAAAATGTTAGTTTCGTGATAATGTTCTTTTTAGAAATTTGGAAAAGTATAATTTGGAATTTCTAAATTAGGATTCCTAAGAAACTAAAAATAAAACGTCTACTTAGTAATTGTTACATTTAAGCTCTGTTTGCATGACGAAAGAGTTTGAGAGGAAAAGAGGTGGGGTAAAAAGAAGTAGGAGAGAAGAGAGAATAAGTAGATTTTTATGTTGTCTGGATTGAGAGAAATAGGAGAGAAGTGAAAGACAAAGAAAAGATGAGTTCTTTTGTAAAGACATATTTAACCCTGGTAACATATTTATATAGTCTAAAATAAAAGGGTATATACATTATTTCCACTTCTCTTCCTTCCCAAACAAGGTAAAAGTTGATTCACTTTCACACTTTTCTCTCTAGAGTTCCTTCTCTCCAACAACCCCCCTAAATAAGCAAACAATGTGTTACTCTTGACCTCTTATATAATTATTTACTGGCAAAATACATAGTTTCATCTTCTATTTTAATTTTAATTTTATATATATTTGTCTTTAACTTTTTTATGTGAAATTTGCTTTTTGATGTTACTTTTAGCTCTTGTTTGGGAATATCAATTTCAGCTGCTGTTTTGAATGATTTTATTCCATCTCCCACACATTGTGTGCGCTAATATTATTCATTGCCAACACAATTATGCTGCTATTATTCATTATGAACTACTCCCTCCGGTCAATATTATAAGCAAAAAACCCTAAGTATTTTGGTTTAAAATATAAGCAAATTTTTAGTACTTCCCTCCCATTTAATGCTATTATTCCCAAAATACCCCCCACCTTAATATAAATTATGTTTTCTAATACTCCTTGATATTATTCCTAATTTAATGCTGAATATAAAGGGTCATCTTCCAATTTAATTTTAATGCTGACTTTATTTCCCAATACTCCTTGACATATAAAAGGTCATCTTCCTTCTCACCCTTATTGAAAGTGATATCTATTTAATGCAAATGTATTTTAACGATGAAAATTGAAATTTTAGATGAAGGGTAATTTAGGTAATAAGCCAAATTTTTAACAAAATTAAATGAGATTTATTGACTTCCTTAATATATGTGTTTTATTTAATTTTTGCTTATAATAGTGACCGGAGTAGTACCAATTACGAAACCTTTCATGACCAATTATTACGCTGCTATTAATTTATTTTTATTTTTATTTATAACAATTACGCTGCTATTATTGATTGTTCCTTGACCATCAATGTTGCATTTTCTTTAATAAAATTTTTCATTTTGTGAAATGATCAAATAATAATAATATATATTTATTAATAGATTTTTCTTTTACAAAGTTTATTCAATTTTTAATAATATAAAAATAATTGATGATAAACATGAAAAAAATTAATTATAAAAAATGTTAAGAGTGTGTTTGGGAAAGCTGGAAAAAAAAAGATTATGTTGATAATCAATTTTTGTATAATCGATTATAATCAAAATCTGTTTTTGTTTGGGTCTGTTTGCTGAAAAGCAATTTTAAGATAATCTATTTCGTTTGGGTGGTGCAAAAAAAAATAACTTTTATATAATAAATTACGAAAAAGGGTAGGGAGTTATTTGTATAATTTAATAATATTTGTTTAGAAATAAGTTTTGTAGAGGTAAACATGGAAGAGTGTTTTGAGAATGAAAAATAATCAAATCACAATAATCTTAAGCTAGAAAAAATTAGATGGCATAAAACAGCTTTTTTTCCCCAAAAAAAAGCTTTTTTTATTAATTTAAGCAAAATGTCAAACATGTTAGATTATCTATGAAACAGCTTTTAAGCTAAAAAACAGCTGAAACAAGGGAAAATAATTTTTCCCAAACACACTCTAAAAGAACATCAAAAATTTTCAATCTAAATAAATAATTATATACCATTTTTTTTAATATACTACACAAAAATGGTTTTTTTTTGCACCACCCAAACAAAACAGATTATCTTAAAATCGTTTTTCAGCAAATATACCCAAACAAAAACAGATTGTGATTATAATCGATTATCACAATAATCGATTATACAAAAATCGATTATCAGCATAATTTTTTTTCCAGCTTTCCCAAACACAATCTTATATTCAACTTTGTTAGTGATATTTATTATTCATTTTCTTTGTCTTAATGCCAAGTTATGCTTTTTACAAGTCTTTAAAAACCCAAAAAAAAAATTTTGACCCAATTTTAATCGTTCAAAAAAAAAAAACCAAATTTAATATATATAATAACCATATATTTAATAAACTAGGATAACAATTTAAAAGCTTTAATTCGAACTTCATATTTAATGACACCCATAATCAGAACATAAATCATTCACTGGATTCTGATTTACGCTACGATAAAAAAAAAAAAAAAAAAAAAAAAACCATCATGATGCTAACACTATGATAAATTTAAACGTAAAAAATCATATTAAAATCCTTAGGTACTATTTAATACAATTTATTCTCAGACATAAAAGATTCATAAAAATAAAATTAATAAATGATAGTTATAAACGTATAAAAATTCTATTCTCATATGTGAATGTGAGAAATAAAAATTAACGAGAATTAGATTCCTAGAAATATAGGTTGTAGGAATAAAAACCAAACACTGGTTAAGAAATAAAAAATAAAAAATTTATTTTAAAAAGGTTTATATTCTATAGTCGGAAAATTTAAAAACTACACTTTATGATTTTTCTTTCTTTAAATTCCTTAACCCATTGTTTGTTTCAATAGAAAATGGGAAGAGAGAGAGGTAGAGAAGATGGAAGTGGGAGAGAAAAATATATTTTGATGTGTTTGGTTGAGAGAATAAAATAGGGAAGAGAGAAAAGTTTAATGGTGGGGACCACAAAAAAGAAATCTCTCCCCAAATGGAGAGATTTCATAATTTCTAATACAAATTTTTCATTCTCCTAACAATATCCCTATCTTTTAATACAAAGTCAAAAATAAATATTTTATTTAAAGGATAAAATTATCATTATATATCATATACATTTTCTTTTTCCTCACTTTTCTCTCTAACCAAACAAGTGAAGAGAAAACTCCCTACTTCTTTCTCTCCCCTTTCTTTTATTTTTCTTTCAATCCAAACAATCAAAAAAATCTTTTTATTTTCTATTCATTTTCTCTTCTCTCCTACTTCTTTGAGTATGTTTGGGAAAGATTATTTTCCCTTGTTTCATCTGTTTTTTAGCTTAAAAGCTGTTTCATAGATAATCTAACATGTTTGGTATTTTGCTTAAATTAATAAAAAAGCTTTTTTTGGGGAAAAAAGGCTGTTTTATGCCATCTAGTTTTTTCTAGCTTAAGATTATTGTGATTTGATTATTTTTCATTCTCAAAACACTCTTCCATGTTTACCCCTACAAAACTTATTTCTAAACAAATATTGTTAAATTATACAAATAACTCCATACTCTTTTTCGTAATTTATTATATAAAAGTGATTTTTTTACACCACCTAAACGAAATAGATTATCTTAAAATTACTTTTCAGTAAACAGACCTAAACAAAAACAGATTTTGATTATAATCGATTATCACAATAATCGATTATACAAAAATTGATTATCAACATAATCTTTTTTTTCCAGCTTTCTCAAACACACTCTTTCTCTCCTACTTTCCTACTAATCTAAACAAAGCATAACCGAGCACAGATTAGCAATACCTCCAAATTGGAACCGATCAACTCATTCTATCCACTTGCTATGCCTATTAGCCACTTTTTGGCTTGTAGGATGCCCCGGACCTCGGTGAAAGAAAAAAAATCCTATGATTTAAAAGGAAAAAGAAAAAGTAGTGGGAATTGCCGCCAAAATAATTTGAGTTTGGCGCCTAAAAAGAAGAGAGTGAGGCAGTGACGTCTGAGGCATCACTTCACTGTCAAGTGTCCGGCGCTGCTCACGGCAAAAGCTTTTGATGACTGAATCATGATAAGACAAGACAACCATTACCATGCATTTTTCGATGACACAAAACTTGATATGCATTAAGATACTGGATAATCAGTGATAAACACAATAATAATCTAGTATGTGCATATGCACATCCTCAAATTTAAATTTTTTTTATAGCACCCTTATATTTAGATTTTTTTGCCCCAAATAGTTATACATAATTACATCAATGCCACTCATTTGTTTTACTCTAACTCTAGCACTTTGCAATTTACTCCTCTCAAGCCACCCTACCAGGGCCCCACGACCAGGACCCTCAAAAACACTTTCTTTATCGCTGAACCCTCAACCCAGTAGAACCGCCACCCTCCGTAGTTTGCGGCCGGCGAACCTCCCCCTCTCTCGCTCGTCACTCATATCTCAGACCCTCACAACCCTCCGCATCTCTCTCCATCGTCACTCATCTCTCACAGCGCAGCACCGCCGTCCAAGTGAAAGCACCGTCGTCGCCGTCAGAGTGAAAGCATCGCCGTATGTATTCTCCTCTGATCTCTCCAACCAAACAACCATCCTATGATTCCTATCTTACCAAATTAATTGGGTTCTTCTTGGATTCTGCTAATCAGGGGAGAGTGGGTGTGTTGTAATATATTGATAAAATAACAATGTTGAGTACAAGAAATAGCCTGAGACGTGTCAAGGGACACTGTCCTTAAGGATTATTCCGCCCACGAAAATAAATTACAAAATGCGAAACTCCTCCCAGGATATAACAGGCTCTTCTGGCACAAAGACCAGGACCAGAACAGCAAGATCAAATACCACTCAGAATTTTGAACCACTCAGAATATTCTATCTTTTTCGTACGTACATCAGACAAACTTTTTTCTACATATATATTAATCCATTTGTATCTTCCATTTTCCGTTACAACACCTGTAGAAATGCTGCCTACAATGAATAGGAGTAATGGCAATTATTTCTATTCAAAGCACGGTTGAGGCACGTTGCAAAATAATTGCTTCTCCAGCTGCACAAAAACACGTGCATAAAACCTTGGAAGGAATTTTCCAATTGATGACATTAACTATATTGATTCAAAATCAATTTACTTTGTAACCAAAATTCAATTTACGTTAAAACTCAAATAAAGGATATTTAAACAATTTGAAACTGAAACTTTATATCAATCATTCATAAGACAATTTAATGTGTTTAATGGAAATTAAAGGCTATTAACCAAAAAGAATAAAATTAAATATTTGAAGATATTATTAAAAACGAATTTTATATATTAAATTTTTGAAATAGCATTAAAAAATACAACAATCTCCCACATATTTCAAAAATTTGAAGATAGACACATATTCTGAGTTAGAAAACAACATGGTGTAAATGCTTCGAATCTGGTGTCTCTTGGACTATGAACCAGACCTAGACTGATAGGCCGATTACCTACAATGTATTGGTGAAGTTTTAAACTTCTATGAACCAATACACTTTATGTAAGTAGGAATCCTACCAATCACTTTACACCCCCACAGATCTTGTTACGCTGTTTGGCGCCTTTCGGCCATGCGCATGCCTGGTTTATTCATGAGTGCTCTAGAAATTACGCCACAATTTCATAGGAGTGGCCCCACTCCACACTCATATAGGTGATTTCATCAAGTGTATACTGTAATTTATACACCTCCCATAAGGGATATGAAACTCATTAAAAGCTTTCAGCTTAACCTCCAAAAATGCAGTCTAGCACTTCTTACACCATAGGAAGAGACAAAATTAAGTGTGCTACCAGAACTAACAAGTGACTTGTTATTACCCATATGAACCTTCTTCATGGGATCTCCAATCACAAAGGTTGGGTTACCATCACCGTTAATTTAACATTGGCTTAAGTCCCATTCCCCTCGATGTTTCATTTATTAATTTCTTTCCCAAAGGCTTTGTCAGAGGATCGGCCAAATTCACTTCTGACTTCACATAATTAATGGACACAATTCCATCTTCCAGCAGCTGCTTAACAACATCATGTCTCAATCGAATATGTCTATTCTTGCCATTGTAAGACTTATTCTTTGCAATGGCTATTGCCGATTGGCTATCACAATGCATAGACACAGGAGGAGTTGGTTTAACTCCTAATGGAATATTTGCTAAGAGGTTTCTCAACCACTCAGCCTCATTACCAGCCAACTCTAGAGCAATAAACTCTGATTCCATGGTAGATTTAGCAATAATAGTTTGTTTGGCTGATTTCCAAGTAATTGCACCACCACCAAGGGTGAACACATAACCACTAGTGGATTTTGTCTCATCCGAATCTGAGATCCAATTAGCATCACTGTATCCTTCCAATACAGCGGGAAATCCACTATATAGAATACCATAACTCATGGTACCTCTCAAATATTTCATTAGTCTAACTAATGCATCCCAATGTTCATTATTGGGATTATGTGTGTATCTGCTCAATCTGCCCACAGCATATGCTATGTCAGGTCTAGAAAAATTCATTAAATGCAACAGACTCCCAATAATCTGTGCATACTCAGATTGAGCAACAGGGTTTCCTCTATTTTTCTTCAGTTGAGTGTTAGCATCATAAAGGGTGCTTATTGGTTTAACTTCAAAGTACCCAAACTTCTTTAGAAGTTTCTCAACATAATGTTCTTGGGATAGCATTATACTATCACCATTCCTTATGATTTTAACACCCAATATTACATTTGCTTCACCCATGTCTTTCATGTCAAACTTTGAAGCAAGAAATTCTTTAGTTTTATTTACTATATCATGACAAGTACCAAAAATAAGCATGTCATCCACATATAAGCAAATAATTACACATTCATCATTTACTGTTTTTGTATACACACACTTATCTACTTCAAGAGATAAAAATCCATCACCAATCAAAACTTGATCAAATTTCTCATGCCATTGTTTTGGTGCTTGTTTCAAACCATACAAAGATTTAATAAGTTTGCAAACTTTATTTTCTTGTCCAGAAACAACACAACCCTTAGGTTGTGTCATATATATTTCTTCTTCCAAATCTCCATTTAGAAAAGCTGTTTTAACATCCATTTGATGAATAACAAGTTTATAAATTGATGCTAAAGCAATTAACACTCGAATGGATGAAATTCTAGTCACAGGAGCAAAAGTATCAAAATAATCAACATTTTCTTTTTGGGTAAAACCTTTTGCAACCAATCTAGCTTTATACTTATCAATAGAACCATCAGGATTATATTTCCTTTTAAAAATCCATTTGCACCCAATAGGTTTAGCTCCTGGTGGTAAATCTACTAAAATCCACGTATTACAATTTGTAATAGAATCAATTTCAGATTTAATAGCTTCTTTCCAAAGATGTGCATCAGAAGAATTAATTGCATCATAAAAACTCAAAGGGTCATTTTCCACAAGATATGTATAAAAATCATTTCCAAAAGAAGTCTCTTTTCTTTGCCTTTTACTTCTTCTCAAATCCTCATGCGTGTTTTCAAAATTATTTTGTAAAGATTCACTTGAAACACTAATATTTTGAGAAGGTGAAGGAGGTAACCTTTCAAATTTTAAAGGAAAAACATGTTCTAAAAATTCAGCATTTTTAGTTTCTAAAATAGTATTGCAATCAAGCACATCACTTTTCAAAACAAGAAATCTATAGGCAGCACTATGTTCAGCATATCCAATAAACATACAATCAGAAGTTTTAGAACCAATTTTCCTTTTCTTAGGATCAGGTAGCATTACCTTAGCAAGACACCCCCACACTTTTAAATATTTAAGGTTAGGCTTATAACCTTTCCATAACTCATATGGTGTCCTACCGGTTTTCTTATAAGGAATTCTATTTTGTAAATGACATGCAGTTAATAATGCTTCACCCCAAAGATTATCAGGTGCAGAAGAACTAACAAGTAAAGCATTCATCATTTCTTTTAAAGTCCTATTTTTCCTTTCTGCAACTCCATTAGATTCAGGAGAATAAGGGGGAGTAGTTTCATGAATTATACCTTCCTTTTCACAAAAATCATTAAACAAAATATATTCTCCACCCCTATCTGATCTAACTCTTTTAATCCTTTTATTTAATTGATTTTCTACTTCTGCTTTATAAATAAGAAACATATCAAAGGCCTCATCCTTGGTTTTAAGTAAATATACCTTAGTGAAACGTGAAAAATCATCTATAAAAGTAACATAATATTTTTTACCACCTCTAGTCATGGTTTGCTTTAAATCACCAAGATCAGTATGAATTAAATAAAGTAATTCAGTTTCTTTTTGAATAGAATGACAAGATTTTTTAGTTAATTTAGATTCAATACAAATCTCACATTTATTCATACATGTATTACTAAAACCAGAAATCAAACCAAGATCATGCATCTTTTTAATATAAGAAATACTAACATGTCCTAATCTAGCATGCCACATATCAACCGAATCAATCAAGTAAGCAGAAAAAGATGCATTTTCATTGATAATTTCCTCAACATTGAGTACAAAGAGTCCCTGATCACAGTATCCTTTGCCCACAAACATATTATTTTTTGTCATTACAATTTTATCAGATTCAAATGACACTTTAACCCCAACTTTACTCAAAAGTGCTACAGAAATCAAATTTGCCCTAATACTAGGCACATGAAGCACTTCATTTAAGGCCAAGGTCTTGCCAGATATGAGCTTTAGAAGAACTTTTCCCTTCCCAAGAACTGCAGTAGTTCGGGAATCTCCAAGATACACAAGTTCTTCTCCATCCCCTACAGAAGTGTAGGAGGTAAACATATTTTTATTAGCACAAATGTGCCTGGTAGCCCCAGAGTCTACCACCCATTGCTTCACATTGGCCACTAGATAGGCTTGAGAAATGACCGCAGCAATTACATCATCTCCTTCAACCAAATTTGCTTTTGGCTTAGGAGGATTGTCATTTCTCTTCCTAAATCTGCACTGATTAGCAAAATGACCTGGCTTTCCACAAATAAAACAACTTCCTTTTTTCTTGAAAGTGGGGTTAGAAGCAACTTTAGGCACAAAGGAAACATGATCAGATTTTTTATTTTCATACCTCTTTTTGTTTTGTATAAGATTTGCCCTTGAGGCCAGTGCTTTTGCCCTTGCTTCCTTGAGTTCATTCCTGTTGGTATCTTCGATAATTATGTGTTTGATCAATTCTGCAAGTGACAGCTGCTTGTGCTTGTGTTTTAGTTGTTGTTTGTAATCCTTCCACGATTCTGGCAGCTTCTCAATCAACAGACCTGCAACGAACTCATCCTGCAAAGTGATGTTTTCAGCTTTAAGGTCTTCAAGTAGCTTGTGGTACTCGTTGATCTGCGATTTGATGTCCTTCTCATCAGTCATCTCCCATCTGTAATAGTTTCCAATGACAAACTTCTGTTTCCCGACGTCCTCAGCAGTGTACTTTAAATTCATGGAGTCCCAAATCTCCTTGGCTTCCTTGTAAGAACAATAGACATCGAACAAATCATTAGTTAATGTACTAATAATCGTATGCCTACATACCTTATTAGCATATGTCCAAGTTTCAATCTGTTTGGGGTCAACAGCTGGTGGAGGTTTAGGATCCGTCAGTGCAGCAGCAACACCATGCATATCCAGGATAGAGAAAATACGTCTTGCCATCTTCTATAGTTTTGGCCTCCAAACATCTCAATTTTCGAGATATCTGGAAACGGTTTGGCGTAGGTGACAGCAGTAGCAACCGGTTGTGGGACAGCATTGACAACAGTAGCAGAGACATTGGAATTGGTAGCATTCACAACATGGTTTGCGGCGTCAGAGTTGTTCTCCATTATAATCCTTAAGATTGTTGTAATATATTGATAAAATAACAATGTTGAGTACAAGAAATAGCCTGAGACGTGTCAAGGGACACTGTCCTTAAGGATTATTCCGCCCACGAAAATAAATTACAAAATGCGAAACTCCTCCCAGGATATAACAGGCTCTTCTGGCACAAAGACCAGGACCAGAACAGCAAGATCAAATACCACTCAGAATTTTGAACCACTCAGAATATTCTATCTTTTTCGTACGTACATCAGAAAAACTTTTTTCTACATATATATTAATCCATTTGTATCTTCCATTTTCCGTTAAAACACCTGTAGAAATGCTGCCTACAATGAATAGGAGTAATGGCAATTATTTCTATTCAAAGCACGGTTGAGGCACGTTGCAAAATAATTGCTTCTCCAGCTGCACAAAAACACGTGCATAAAACCTTGGAAGGAATTTTCCAATTGATGACATTAACTATATTGATTCAAAATCAATTTACTTTGTAACCAAAATTCAATTTACGTTAAAACTCAAATAAAGGATATTTAAACAATTTGAAACTGAAACTTTATATCAATCATTCATAAGACAATTTAATGTGTTTAATGGAAATTAAAGGCTATTAACCAAAAAGAATAAAATTAAATATTTGAAGATATTATTAAAAACGAATTTTATATATTAAATTTTTGAAATAGCATTAAAAAATACAACAGGGTGGAGATCGGAGAATTGAGGGGTTTTGTTTGGTGGACTCAGATTAATTGGTTTTTTTTGTTTTTTTTACCCACAGCCATACTTATTGCATCAAATTGGGGTTAATTTATTTCACCCAATCTTCTTGTAAGTCTGTACTGAAATGGGGTTCTTCTACATCTTATTCATAGTTAATTTGATAGGTTAAGGTTGAAATTGAGGGTTTTGTAGTTATTATATTATTTCATCAAATTGATTGGTTAGATATGAAATTAAATGTATTAACTTTGTTCTTTAGTTGCAGGGGATAATGGAAAAAAATTTGAAGCAGAGATTGCCATCAAATGAGCAATCGTCTTCATTGAAGTCATGTAAAGGCAATTACGAGGTATTTAATTTATTTGATTAGATATATTAAAATTTTATGATTTTAACATTAATGTTTTTATCTTCGCATATATGATGATATTTATTATTAAATATTTTGAAAATATGTTACCCTCACAGTCCCAGGGTCCTAGATCCGCCAATGAGGACGTCACAGAACAAACAGGACAACATAGTATAATCCCTTGAATCACGGGACAACGTTTGGTCATGTACAACTTTTTGAGAGAGAGATATGTAAGGATAATTTTTTCTTTTTTTGATAGTATGTCCATGGGATAAAAAATTGTCTCATAGTTTAGTGAGAGACAAAATTTTGGGGTTTTGTCCTGTCCCTCACCCTTTTTTTGTCATGTTCTCTAACTACTTTTCAAATCAAACATGGGACAAATTTTTTTATATGTCTAGTCCCCTAAATTTTTGCAAATCAAATGCATCCTTACTGTTGTTATTTTAACTTTTAAGACATTTGTAATACTAGTTCTGTAAGAGCATTCACATCCCAACACCCCACTTTGGAGTTCTTAAATGGGTCCCACCATTACACATAATTCATTTTTACTTTTTATAACATAAGCACATCATCTCTCCAACCTAGTAACTCCTAAAAAGTTCTTAAATTGACCCTACCGTTTACCCCACATCTTACATTTTATCAATAATCAATTACAATTCAATATATTTTAATAAAAAAAAAAGCAAACATAGAAGAAAAAGCACAAGCAAAAAGTGCTTCTGCAAGCACTCCCCATTTTTATGGTGTTTGTTAAGCACCTGCTGCCTAAAAATTACAAGCACCGCATCTTAAAATTTTAAGCACCCGACTTTATCAACCGATAAAGGTACTCTAAGAGCATCTTCAATGAGGTTCCATATTGGATTCCTTGGCCACTACTAAGTAATCCCCAAATGGTCCTTATTATGTAATATCATACTTAAGGAACTCATACACATTTTGCTCCAATGGTGAACTTTTTAAGCAACCTATAATTTTGTAATTTTTTATTTGCACTCAATTTTGTTTCAAATTAAAATATTGATTCATTTATTTGCACTCAATATTGACTCAACCCGTGGTGGTACTTTTGATGCAACAAAAACATTTTTTATTCATATGGATTAAGGAATCCAACATGCCATGTAGATGTGCTCCAATGAGGAAAAAAATAAGGAAACATTCCTTAACTAATGGAACCCAATATGACACCCTCAATGGAGATGTTCAAATAAAAATAAGGATAATATTATTTATATTTTAAATAATTATTTCTTTTTTATAAATCAAATATAATTTCAATTTTTATTTATTAAATTATTATTAGTTAGTGAAAAAAATGAATAAAAAATCTAAAATGCAAGCAATCTCACCTTGTATTAGCGGTGACCATGGGTCTGGGTAGACCCCACAAACCCACCAACCCGGGCCAACCAAACCCAGATTTGTGGGTTGGTTAAGGTGATTGGGTTGGGTTGGGTTGGATAAAAACACATAGAACCCATAGAGTATGAGTTGGGTATTGGGTTTCAGAATTCCAAACTCACTGAACCCAACCCAATCCATATTACTTAGTTTTGTGTTGATGGTTGTTGAATGTTGATGACTTTTACTTTTTCATTGTAATAATTTAGACTTTTAGTTAATGGTTGTTGATGATTTTAGACTTTTAGTTCATGGTTGTTGATGTAATTTAAAGTCTAAAACTTGTTTATTTGTGTTTTTTGGCATTTTTTAACGGTTTTATGTCCTGACAGACCTATGGACCCGACCCAACCCGGCCAAAAAATGAACATCCATGTGTTTGTTGTCAGATTCGACGACCCACGCAACACAATCCACTCAACTTTGACTGGGTTGGGTGACAAAATCCATTATACCCAACCCGACCCGACCCATGGACACCCCAGCTTATATATACTAATTATTACATATACATTTTTATTAATAAACCATCATAGATTTTACGTTGTTATTTGGAAGAAAAAAAAATAGTCACAGATATTTATAAAACAGAACAACTTAAGGTTTTGTTAAAACACACTCTACCCTAAGCTTAAAAAATATACTTTACCCATGTTAAGTGTTAACTTGTTGATTGTTAGCTAAGTTAAGAGGTTCTAACACAAACATAATCTAAAATAACTAGATATATGATTAACAAAATTAAAGTTTACAAGAAAAATTATATTATTTTTTAGTAGTTTCTGGTACAATACACCTGTTCAACCAGAAAAATCATATTTGCAAAGCTGCACCCTCATGATATGAAACCAAAAATACTTCTCCAGTTCTCCTAATCCAAAGGGCCTTATTCTTCCTCCCACTAGCACGTTGTTGAATAGGATTTTTGCTTGGACTAAAAGGGAGTGACTCTTTTGTTTCAACCACACCTTTAGAGAGAGGAACTGTTGTGGTGACTATATTGCAAATTATAGGGGTGAGCGTGGGACGAGTTGATGCGGGTTATGCTCGTCCTTCACCTGGCCCTAAACATCGATAGGGCCAATTCTTTGAACCTGAACCTGTCCCTAGTGTGACACCCTTCTACCCCGCATGTTATAAGGCATTTAAATATAAAACAATTAATAAGAAAAACGTACATTTAACTGAATTAAATTAAAACAGTTGTCCAGGGGTAGAAAAGTCCCACATGAACTCGTTTACAACGCGGAAAATAACAAAATAAGTTTAATCAAAAGAAAACATAATCAAATAAATAACCCAACCCCGATGTCACAATTCAGAGCTGGTATACCCGTTCCGGAAATAAATCCTCGGAATACAACTGGAAACAACTATCTAAACTAAAACAACCCTACTATGAGTGGCGGCTCCTCAGAGTCACTCCTCTCCGGGCTGCTCGTCATCCTCTGCAAATGCCAATCAGGCCAAACACAAACAATACAGGGAGTAAGATTCATGTAATCATTTAAACAGCAGGGGAATAGTACTCAAGGTAAACATACACATAAGCATACATCAACATTCAACAGTCTCATAACAATCAAGTATGCTATGCTATGCAATGCATTAACTACTCCGCTACTCCAACTATGCATGTGGATCCAAACTAACTCAGGATGAACGACTTTGGAGTTACATATCCGTATTGGCCATAAAAGCACCAACACCGGCAGTTCACCAAACCTTGGGTTAACCCCATGGATAGCCAACGCATCAAACCGTGGATGCCTCATCACGGGGGGCCTCGGTCACCAAACCTTGGGTGACCTACCGTGGATGGCCAGATCACCGTACTCTCGGGCGATCTCCCCTTTGTCGAACCTCCCCCATCAACTACTCCAATGCTTTATGCAAATGGCACAACAACAAACAATCTCAATCACCTCCTTGCTTGGGCCATGAAGCTCCCAAGACTTTCAACATCAAACTCAACGTGACCTTAGACCCAAACCGTGGGGTCAAGGCTCCCTTGGCCAATAAGCACCAAGGTTCAACTCAACGTGCTTGGGTCAATAAGCACCCAAGACTTCAACTTATCAACGTGCGGTAACCCAACGGATACCGACTTAATATTTGATTATCTAATTATCTTATATAATTAATAACCAGGTTGT
The DNA here is from genome assembly GCA_035048595.1 of Echinosophora koreensis. Lineage (NCBI taxonomy): Eukaryota > Viridiplantae > Streptophyta > Magnoliopsida > Fabales > Fabaceae > Echinosophora > Echinosophora koreensis. The sequence goes on from JAPCYP010000004.1 coordinate 9,591,336, forward strand.
CTAATCTTTATCTTTGATTATTTATCTCAACTCATCATCATAGGGGAATGGGGTTAAAAACCCCTTAAGTCCTTTAATTGTATCACTGTCCAGGAGGTCAGCACGGTCGTGCTTAGACCTTAGCACGGTCGTGCTTGGACACGTGAGGGCGTGCTGCCCTTCTAAGTGAAGCACGGTCGTGCTTCACACTCAGCACGGTCGTGCTCATCAGCACGATCGTGCTGTTTGACCTGCTTGGCCGTGCTGAGCAGCGCGGCCATTTTCTAGAATTTAAGTGGGAGCACGGTCGTGTTCCTTGTTCAGCATGGTCGTGCTCAATGCACGACTGCACTGTTCTGGGCAGGGACAGAAACCAGATTATTAGCCAAATTTTAAGGATCAATTAACCAACTAACCTATCACGTTTTCAAACCTAATCTTTCCAGTTACCATCTTAAATCAATAACTCAGTATTCAGCCAATCATTCAATATCACCATGATCAAATCATCAATCTTAACATCATGAATAAGAACATAATTCATCAAACATCAAGAACAACTAAAACATGTTATGACATAACAGCATTAACTTAAATAATCATGTTGGCAAACAGACATAATATCAAGTAGACATACAATGACTCCGGGGTCATGGGAAACCCCGTCACCTTACACTACCCACTGCCTAATGAATACAATTCCCTTCTCCCCATACCTGGATTGAAGGTAGCTCTAACACGTCCCAACGAACGAACCGGTTCCTCCTCTTACGGCGACTCACACCAACACGAATCTTGAATCCATAAAACAACCCAAGAATTAGTCCCCTATTCACAATATTGAAAGGAAACTAAGGAAGGGGAATGAACCTTACCTCTGTGCACTGACACAGTTAAACTAGCGATCTCCCAAGGCTCCCAAAACTGCTCAAAAGGAAGAGGAAAGGAAGAATGGTAGTCCTGGCCGCACTATGGCTGCTGCACTACACCAAAAATAGGGTTATCTGCCAAACCCTCGACTCTGTTTACGTAAATAACGTTCGGACCTGAGCACGGTCGTGCTTAGCATAGAGCACGGTCGTGCTCCACTTAACGTCAGCGAGACGCGGTCCACGCATTGAGCACGGGCGTGCTTACTATTGAGCACGGTCGTGCTCAACTTAAAATCAGAGACACGCTTCTGACTTTAAGCACGGGCTTGCTGGCTGATGAGCACGAGCGTGCTCATGTACCAGAAAGGGATTTTTAGGCTAAAATCCCACTTAGCCCTTGACCAACATTATTAAATTAACAAAACTAGCTTAATAAAACATTTTATGAAAAACAGGGTGTTACAATTCCACCCCCCTTATAAAAATTTTGTCCTCGAAATTTCTACGTACCTCAAACGAAAAGATGCGGATACGCCTCCATCATCTGACTCTCGAGCTCCCAGGTAGCGCTTTCCTCAGTTGCCCCGCTCCAAACTACGTTAACCAAGGGAATCTCCTTGCCTCTTAGCTGCTTCACCCTCCTATCCTCGACTCGAAGGGGTAACACCTCAAATGTCAAGTTCTCTTTTAACTGTATTGTATCGGGAACTATCACGTGACTAGGGTCATGAATGTACTTCCTGAGTTGAGACACATGAAAAACATTGTGGAGATTTGACAAGAACGGTGGCAAGGCTATTTGGTAGGCGACTTCGCCGACTCTTTTAAGGATTTGATAAGGACCAATGAACCTCGGAGTAAGTTTCCTCGCCTTCATCACTCTACCAACCCCAGTCGTCGGGGTAACTCTCAAGAATACATGATCGCCTTCCTGGAATTCGAGGGCCTTCCTCCTTTTATCATGGTAGCTCTTCTGCCTACTCTGTGCAACTCTCATCTTTTCCTGAACTAACCTGATCTTTTCAGTTGTTTCCTGGACTATCTCTGGCCCTAGCACCACACTATCACTAGGTTCACTCCAACACAAGGGTGTCCTACATCTCCTCCCATACAGAGCTTCATAAGGTGCCATCCCAATGCTGGAATGGAAGCTGTTGTTGTAGGTGAACTCTATTAGGGGCAAAAACTTGTCCCAACTTCCAGACTGTTCTAACACACAAGCCCTCAACAAGTCCTCTAAGGACTGGATGGTCCGCTCAGACTGCCCATCAGTCTGTGGGTGGTAAGCTGAACTAAGCCTAAGCTTTGTCCCTAAAGCCTCTTGCAAACTATTCCAAAACCTAGAGGTAAACCTCGGGTCTCTATCTGAAACTATGCTAGAGGGTACACCATGAAGCCTAACTATCTCTTTGATGTACAGCTTAGCCAACTTCTCCAATGGATACTCCATATTCATCGGAATGAAATGGGCAAGCTTAGTCAGTCTATCCACAACAACCCATATAGCCTCAAAACCAGCTGGAGTCCTAGGGAGTCCAGACACAAAATCCATGGAGATGCTATCCCATTTCCATTCTGGGATACTCAAAGGTTGCAACTTACCTGAAGGCCTTTGATGCTCTATCTTAGCCTTCTGACAAACTAGGCACGCATACACAAACTCAGCTACATCCTTTTTCATCCTAGGCCACCAAAACATCCTCTTAAGGTCCTGATACATCTTAGTGGCACCTGGGTGCACACTCAAACCACTCCTATGACCTTCTTCTAAGATCAACTTCCTAAGCTCAGGAACATCAGGCACACAGACTCTATCCTTAAACCTCAAGATGCCATCACTGCCATCCTTAAAACTTAGGTCTCTACCCTGAGCGAGCAAATCTTGCTGGTCTAAGAGAAACTTGTCTAACTTCTGACCCTCTCTAATCTCATCCATCAAACTGTTGGTAACCTTCAAGGTACGAAGCCTATTACTCTTAGGGGTAAACTCACAAGCTAGACTAAGGTCTCTAAATTCCTCAATCAAATCCATCTCCCTAACCATCAAAGCGGAGACATGCAAGGTTTTCCTACTCAAGGCATCGGCCACCACATTGGCCTTTCCTGGGTGATAGGTCAGCTCGAAGTCATAATCCTTTAAAAACTCCATCCACCTACGCTGCCTCATGTTCAACTCTTTTTTATCAAAGAGATACTTCAAACTCTTATGATCGCTGAAGACCTCAAACCTCGCCCCATACAGGTAATGCCTCCAGCTCTTTAAGGCAAATACCACAGCTCCTAACTCTAGGTCATGGGTAGGGTAGTTCTTCTCATGGGTTTTCAACTGCCTAGAAGCATAAGCAACTACCTTACCATTCTGCATCAGCACACCACCTAACCCTTGCTTAGAAGCATCGCAGTAAACTACGAAGGGTTCACTAGGATCTGGCAAAACTAACACTGGTGCTGACGTCAACCTATTCTTAAGGGTTTGGAAACTCTCTTCACACTTAGAGTCCCACACACAAACATTTGTCCCTTCTTGGTGAGACGGGTTAAGGGTAAAGCTATCTTAGAAAAACCTTCTATGAACCGTCTATAGTACCCGGCTAACCCCAAGAAACTCCTAATCTCGGTTACAGACTTTGGCGCTTCCCACTGGAGCACCGTCTCTACCTTAGCTGGGTCCACTGCTATGCCACCCTTAGAGATGACATGTCCTAAGAAGCTCACTTCCTCTAACCAGAACTCACACTTAGACAACTTAGCATACAACTGCTTTTCCTTAAGGGTCTGCAAGACAACCCTCAGGTGTTCCTCATGTTCCTCCTTACTCTTGGAGTACACTAAGATGTCATCTATGAACACTACCACAAACTTATCCAAGTAAGGGTGAAAGGTCTTGTTCATGTAGTCCATAAAGACCGCAGGAGCATTGGTCACACCGAAAGGCATAACCAAGTACTCATAGTGACCATATCGCGTCCTAAACGCTGTCTTCGGGATGTCCTCAGACTTAACCCGAATCTGATGGTACCCTGACCTCAAATCTATCTTTGAAAAGACGCAAGCGCCCATCAACTGGTCCATAAGATCATCAATCCTAGGGAGGGGATACCGATTCTTTATGGTCACCTTGTTGAGCTGTCGAAAGTCGACACACAACCTCATACTACCATCCTTCTTCTTCACCAACAACACAGGTGCTCCCCACGGAGACACACTTGGCCTAATGAACTGCTTCTTCATCAAGTCCTCTAACTGTTCTTTCAACTTAGCTAGCTCTAGAGGAGACATTCTATAGGGTGCTATGGAGATTGGCCCGGTGCCAGGCACTAAGTCTATGGTAAACTCAACATCTCTCTCTGGGGGTAAGTTATAAACATCCCCCGGAAACACTTCAGGAAATTCTCGCACAACAGGCAAGTTGGCGACATCAGGAGGGCTGCTCTCTACTCCCAGGGAAGCTAACATCATGTACACTTGGTCTTCGTCTTTTATCGAAGCTTGAACTTGGCTGGCAGAGAGAAGGTCCGGGTTCTTAGACTCCTTTGGAGTTCCAAAAATCAAGGTTTTGTCAAAACAGTTGAGGAGGACATGGTTGGAAGATAACCAGTCCATACCCAGAATAATATCCAGGTCTTTCAAAGGCAAGCATACAAGATCAGCAATGAATGTTCTATCATTTATAACTATATGACAGTTCTTGCATGCATAAGAAGTAGAAACAGGTTTATTTGTAGGTGTAGAAACCAACAAATCATTCTCAAGGAAAGCAATAGGCAAATCAAGACTCTTGACCCTATCATGCGATATAAATGAATGAGTAGCACCCGAATCATACAACACAGTTAATCGAGTTCCATCTATAAAACATGTACCTTGAATCAAGTCGTCAGACTCGGAGGCTTCAGCTCCACTAAGAGTAAAGACTCTTCCAGTGGTCTTCAGTCGGTTGGCTTGAGACTTCTGATTCTTGCCGGCGCTGGGAGGCTCGACCTTGGCTCCTTCACACTCTCGGCTGATGTGTCCTGGCTTGCCGCATCTGAAGCAGATCACTTGCGTCTCCTTGCACTGAGACGAGTAGTGATCCGTAGCACCACACTTGCCACACCTCATGGGCCTAGAGACGTTAGAGAACCCGCCTCTAAACCCATCCTGCTGAAATTGTGGCTTCTTACCACTCTACTTGAAATCTCTGCCGGTCGGAGCATACCTCTGCTTACCCTTGTCCCTCTGATCAGTCCTCTTGCAACTCTGGCTATCTGACCCTTTGGAACTAGCAACCCTAAATTGGTTGGCATCTTCATAGATCCTGCACTTGTTGACCAGAAAAGTAAGACTCGGATCTCCTGGTAGCTGATGGCCTGCTTGATCTCAGGTCGGAGTCCAGCCTCAAACTTCACACACTTCGAACGGTCATCCGTCTCATGCTGGTAGGGAGTGTAGTACCTAGCCAGCTCCTCAAACTTGGCCGCATAGTCACTGACTGACAGCGACCCCTGTCTCAAAGACAAGAATTCCATCTCCTTCTTGTCTCTGATATCCGCTGGAAAGTACTTCTCCAGGAACCTCTGCCTGAACACAGCCCATGTAACCGCTGTGCCCTCAGCCTGCATCCTCTGCCTGCAGTTATCCCACCAATGCTCAGCCTCCTCGGTCAGCATGAAGGTAGCAAAGATGAGCTTCTGCTGATCGTTGCAATCCATGGCTCTGAAAATCTTCTCTGTGTCCCTCAGCCACAACAAAGCTCCTTCCGGATCGTACGCGCCCTTGAACGACGGAGGGTTGTTCCTCTGGAACTTATCCAGTCCTTGGAACTCAGCTGGCCCACCGTTGTTAGGGTTAACCTGCCCGATAGCATTGGCCAGAAGTGCCAATGCGTCCGCGATCGCCTGATCGTTGCGTCCTCTACCGGCCATTAGTTCCTGTACAAGTCCAACACAACTCTTAATACAGAAACTTAAGAGAGTAAAAGCTACAGGCAACTAACTTAAAACATCATTATCTATACAAGTATAGACAATTTACACAAGAGTCACACAACAGACTCACAACAGACTCATACCACGTCCGAACAAGGTCGAACTGCTCTGATACCACTAAATGTGACACCCTTCTACCCCGCATGTTATAAGGCATTTAAATATAAAACAATTAATAAGAAAAATGTACATTTAACTGAATTAAATTAAAACAGTTGTCCAGGGGTAGAAAAGTCCCACATGAACTCGTTTACAACGTGGAAAATAACAAAATAAGTTTAATCAAAAGAAAACATAATCAAATAAATAACCCAACCCCAATGTCACAATTCAGAGCTGGTATACCCGTTTCGGAAATAAATCCTCGGAATACAACTGGAAACAACTATCTAAACTAAAACAACCCTACTATGAGTGGCGGCTCCTCAGAGTCACTCCTCTCCGGGCTGCTCGTCATCCTCTGCAAATGCCAATCAGGCCAAACACAAACAATACAGGGAGTAAGATTCATGTAATCATTTAAACAGCAGGGGAATAGTACGCAAGGTAAACATACACATAAGCATACATCAACATTCAACAGTCTCATAACAATCAAGTATGCTATGCTATGCAATGCATTAACTACTCCGCTACTCCAACTATGCATGTGGATCCAAACTAACTCAGGATGAACGACTTTAGAGTTACATATCCGTATTGGCCATAAAAGCACCAACACCGGCAGTTCACCAAACCTTGGGTGAACCCCGTGGATAGCCAACGCATCAAACCGTGGATGCCTCATCACGGGGGGCCTCGGTCCCCAAACCTTGGGTGACCTACCGTGGATGGCCAGATCACCGTACTCTCGGGCGATCTCCCCTTTGTCGAACCTCCCCCATCAACTACTCCAATGCTTTATGCAAATGGCACAACAACAAACAATCTCAACCACCTCCTTGCTTGGGCCATGAAGCTCCCAAGACTTTCAACATCAAACTCAACGTGACCTTAGACCCAAACCGTGGGGTCAAGGCTCCCTTGGCCAATAAGCACCAAGGTTCAACTCAACGTGCTTGGGTCAATAAGCACCCAAGACTTCAACTTATCAACGTGCGGTAACCCAACGGATACCGACTTAATATTTGATTATCTAATTATCTTATATAATTAATAACCAGGTTGTCTAATCTTTATCTTTGATTATTTATCTCAACTCATCATCATAGGGGAATGGGGTTAAAAACCCCTTAAGTCCTTTAATTGTATCACTGTCCAGGAGGTCAGCACGGTCGTGCTTGGACACGTGAGGGCGTGCTGCCCTTCTAAGTGAAGCACGGTCGTGCTTCACACTCAGCACGGTCGTGCTCATCAGCACGATCGTGCTGTTTGACCTGCTTGGCCGTGCTGAGCAGCGCGGCCATTTTCCAGAATTTAAGTGGGAGCACGGTCGTGCTCAATGCACGACTGCACTGTTCTGGGCAGGGACAGAAACCAGATTATTAGCCAAATTTTAAGGATCAATTAACCAACTAACCTATCACATTTTCAAACCTAATCTTTCCAGTTACCATCTTAAATCAATAACTCAGTATTCAGCCAATCATTCAATATCACCATGATCAAATCATCAATCTTAACATCATGAATAAGAACATAATTCATCAAACATCAAGAACAACTAAAACATGTTATGACATAACAGCATTAACTTAAATAATCATGTTGGCAAACAGACATAATATCAAGTAGACATACAATGACTCCGGGGTAATGGGAAACCCCGTCACCTTACACTACCCACTGCCTAATGAATACAATTCCCTTCTCCCCATACCTGGATTGAAGGTAGCTCTAACACGTCCCAACGAACGAACCGGTTCCTCCTCTTACGCCGACTCACACCAACACGAATCTTGAATCCACAAAACAACCCAAGAATTAGTCCCCTATTCACAATAATGAAAGGAAACTAAGGAAGGGGAATGAACCTTACCTCTGTGCACTGACACAGTTAAACTAGCGATCTCCCAAGGCTCCCAAAACTGCTCAAAAGGAAGAGGAAAGGAAGAATGCTAGTCCTGGCCGCACTATGGCTGCTGCACTACACCAAAAATAGGGTTATCTGCCAAACCCTCGACTCTGTTTACGTAAATAACGTTCGGACCTGAGCACGGTCGTGCTTAGCATAGAGCACGGTCGTGCTCCACTTAACGTCAGCGAGACGCGGTCCACGCATTGAGCACGGGTGTGCTTACTATTGAGCACGGTCGTGCTCAACTTAAAATCAGAGACACGCTTCTGACTTTAAGCACGGGCTTGCTGGCTGATGAGCACGAGCGTGCTCATGTACCAGAAAGGGACTTTTAGGCTAAAATCCCACTTAGCCCTTGACCAACATTATTAAATTAACAAAACTAGCTTAATAAAACATTTTATGAAAAACAGGGTGTTACACCTAGATCCGAAGAAACCCGATCATATGCGGGTTGGTTTAAGGCTGAGTCTAAATGGGATGAGACTGAGTTGACCCGGAGTTAAATAGATTATTTGTAAACTAAATTTCTTTGAGCGGGAAAAATATAATTTTTTTATAAGCCTAAATATCAGCAAAATATGTTACCTAAAAGTCAACAATTAATCTCATGTCACCAAAGTCACAAGTTAAATAGATTCTTTTGTTGGTTGATTCCTTGATGCTCGTGTTACCAAAGCCACATTGGTAAAAATATGATACTTTCATCAAACAATATTCTTTCAATACTACAAAAAGTCACGAAATGAATAGTTGTGGATGCAATGAATAAGAATTATCATGATCATCCATGCCTGTCATTGCAATGCAACACTTGTGGAAGGAGACCTATTTGGGAAAGAAGACCTACTGAGGAAGAAGACTGTCACATGGTGTAAGTTTTGTTTTGAGTCTTTATCTTTTTTTCCCGATTTGGTCCTTCGGTGTGGCACCAACATATACTGTCACGTGGAGGACATGTAAGATGTTGCCTTACAAATTGGTGTAAGTGCAAGTGCACACAATCGCAACAAGTATAGAGTGAAAGAAAGATCATTTCCACGATGATTATAATGGTATGGAAATAGGCAAAACTCAAATAAATGGTTCTATTGAGCTAAAATTAAAGGGTAACCAAATAGTGTGTAAAAGAGTTGATTTTCAATAATTAAATAAAATGGTTTGTGAACAAAGGTGGCAAAACAACTAAATGCATGATCCCTTGTAATTTTGCCTATGCTTTGCGATGATGCCACATTTAGCTCCAGGAAATGAAAGTTGTGTTTTCTAACACTTAAAAGATAATGTTTATTGAATGCGTTTTATTCTTAGATTCATATTAATTAGACCTTCTTATTAATAGGCATGTTCTAGCTAGATTAAGGACTTGAATGATTATTCATAATCCATTCAACATCTATTAATTTTTCAATTAGAGACTTAACCCTTATCTCTTAACCAAGTCCACTTCTTAACTTTTCCAAGTTCAACAGGCTCAAACTTTACTCAAGGTGATTAGGCTTGAATAAAGAACAATTAAACACAGATTAAAAAAAAAATGCAGAAGTAAATATCACATAACATTAACTAAACATTCATTACAAGCTCAACATACCCATAACTACATTAAGTTTACCTTATAATGAGCTTACAAAGACTGAAAATAAAATAGAAAATGGAAAAAGAAGTCATTATAATGGGGAAAAAATGAAAATGGAACAATGGAGAGGATGAAGGAGACTATTTGGCTGCTGCTGTCCTTAGGTCAGAAAAATTAGGGAATGAGGTGTACAATGTGTAAGAACATGTCACCTATTTTCGGTTTTACAAGGGCCCCTTTCTTCTCTCTCCTACTTTTGGGCCAACCAAATTAATATTAGAATAAATGCCTTGGCCTATTTTCTTAAGTGTATCAGCGGAAAACCCTAGGCACATGCTTAGGACATTGGCTCAGCTTTTAGGGCACCCCAGCATGAGAGAGAAAGTGCTCAGCTTTTGTCCTTTTTCTGAAGAGGAGTTCACGTCCAGATCCTGCAATATGTCCAGAGCATTTCCCAACAGCTTGTCTAAACTTCATCAAAAACCTAACAAAAAACAAGAAACATATTAGGCATATTGCTTGGCACTCAAAAAGAGAAGCTTCATGATCTTTGTACAATGACACATATTACACTAAACTAACTTAAAAACACTTAAAACACACACATAAAACACTTAAAGATTACAAAAGCTCAAGCTAAAGAAGAGTAGATAACTCCTATTTCTAAGAGTTACCATCAGCTCAGCTGTCCATATCATCATGTTGATTACCACGTACACTAAATTATTCAACTTTTAAAAGTTCATTGAATGGGTCTTATAAGTTATCTCACATCTTTATTTAGATTTTTTTTCAATATAAAATATTAAATTATTTATGATTGGGTTGTTGAATGTTGTGGTTCTCTCTTTTCTATTGATGATCTTTATATAAGAACTGATTTTTTTATAGAAGCAATCGTCTTTACATGCCTCCGATGGTACTAAAATCTTGTTCTCAACTTGGAGAGCATGCTAAATAATTTTCATTGGAGTTGCTCTAAAGTTAAAATAAAAAGCTTTAAATGAAAAATAAAATATTTTAATTGATTAAAAATTGAAAAAGCCATATTTTTTTTAATTTTTTTATTTTAATTTATTTTATTTGTTAGCAAAAATCCATAGTAGTAGTAGTATGTTCCCCTTCCCCCAATGATCACAAACTTTTCTTTTCCATTAACTGCTTAGTCTACATGTTTATATGAAAGACTATTTGACAAATTGTATCATGATCAATATTTATATGATTTTGATCGCTCAATACTTTGAACATACCTCATTTAAAAAAGATTCATTTATTCTTTGCCATTAAGTTGTAGCGTAACCATGTTCAACTTATGTATGTTGCATTTTAGGTTTTGTCTAAGGTGCATCACTCACCAAAGTGGTGCAGTGGTGCACCACCCAAGTGGCAAATTATAGTCCACTTATTTTGCCAAGTGGGTTAATGAAAATGGGTTTGACTTGTCAACAAATTTTGTAGTCAAAATGTATTTGTATTTTGATTTTTTTCATTCAAATACAGTAGACAATACAGGGTATATCGTTCCTGTCTAGCCATATCCCAGATCTGTGCTTTAACTGTCCAATGGCGAATTCGACGCCTGAGGTGGACATGGACTCCAAGCCCAACTCGTTGCGAGTGAATCAGGATAGAAGATTTGATTTCCCAATAGTGCTCTATGCTATTGTTCATCCCCTCCATCTAGCTGGTTCTGGGTTCCTCTGTTGTCTTTTTGTTCGTTTGGTCTTTAATCTTTTTGTTCTTAATCTTATCACTGGACCCAAAAAAAAAATTTGAGTTTAATAGAATTGGTTTACATGTAAATGAGTTTATTAGAATTGATGTTATGTGTAAAGCCATGAGTAGTCACCGAGAAAGGATGGATAATTGGCATGATGAGATAGGGATGTGGGGAGTTTAGGGATTCTGGGTTGTTTATCAATTTTTTTTTATTTTTTTTAAATGGGCAACAGAAGTAAAAACAACAAGAAAAATAAAATAAAAAACACTGGAATGAAAGACCCATCTCGTCCCTCAGTGGCATAGAACCCACTCCCAGGTCTGCATACGTTGATGAAGGAAGAAAAGAGTTTGAAGGAGGATATGATGTATTTTGGAATATTGAAAAATTGAAAATACAATGAGAAAATACAAACAAACTTTGACAGGTGGAAAAATGACCAATCATAATGGGCCACATGGGTGGTGCACCACTGCACCATTTTGGTGAGTGGTACACCATAACCTTCACCTTCACCTGCATTTTATTTTATTTTAATGGATGTATGTTGCATCGTTGCTCGAACACATGACATATCTTTATCTGATTATTACAACCCAAAAGAAAAAAGGATTAAAAAAATAAAAATAAAAATAAAAAAACAAACGGAGCGACATATTCTTTTCACCGTCGTTTTCATTCCAATTTGGTTATGGTACGAATATACAAAAGCATAGCAGTATCAGAGATCCGCCGAATAATGGATGCGTTGAATTTGGCTTTATTGGTGGGGACACTTTCATTCATCTTCTTGCTCGTCGATCGAAACATACTTGAGTTTATGCTATTAAGATTTTAATATTATATTTGATAATATGGATTTAATTTGATATACATTGATAGTGTAAAGTTTTTTTTACACTATCAATCAATAAAAAATTAATACACGTTAAAAATGTTTGATTTTTATTCTAATCACTTAAACAGTCGTCAATTTCATGATTTCTTATTGATTATTTGTATAAAAATCATTATACTAACAGTACATACAAATTAAACTCTTGATAATATATATATAAATTAATTTCTATGCACTGTCAGTATAAATGACTCTTACAAAGACATCTAATAATATCTTGACAAATTAATATCATTGTTATTAATCTTTTTAGTTATTAAATAAAAATAAAAATAGACATATCAAAATATTAATGGATGTTATTGTAAATTTTTTTTACACTAATAATACATATCACTTTAATCATTTTAATATAAAAAATACTTTATCCAAGGCATAAAATTGGAGTACTAGAAAAAAGAAAAGTAAACAGTACAAAGTTAAGGGGAAACAAACAAAAACCATGGATGACAATGGGTAGAGTTTGGGGAGGGTACTATAGTACACATTTTCATACCCGCGTTTGAAAAAATTACCCGTACCCGGACCCTCCTAGGTAGCAACTTTAGTACCCTTATCCGTACCCTCTGGGTACCTAAGTACCCGTACCCGTACTCGTTACCCACACTTTAACAATGAAAAAACAATAAATAACAAAAGAAAGTTATAACAATTAAAAAACAATTCAAAGTTCTTTTAAATCTACTAATAAATATTACAAATCAAAATATTTAGATAAATAAAAACATCCAAAAAGGAATTATATATGCAACTAGGTTTAGAAAGTTAATAATCTTTAGATTAATTTTGGTTTTAAATTTTGTATTATAGTTGAAATTATATATATTAGTAATATAAATAAATAAATAAATAAATAGATTATTATATATATATATATATATAAACATATGTGCGGGTATGGGGCGGGGTTGGTATCATAATACCCGTACCCGTACCCATACTCGTATCCATTCAGATTTGCGGATAATTACCCGTATCCAGACCATTACCTATTATACAGGTGCCCTACCCATTATGGATAATTTTTACAGGTATCCAATAAGTAGGGTATCGATTATCATCCCTAACAAAAACAGAGAAGCATTTATGACTTGAGAATATCAACTATTTGGAGAGATCTTCTATATTATTATTGTTATCGTTTTTTAATTGAATTTGGACTATCTCTCTCTAAAGAACACAACTTAAACAAATGGGTAACCAATTCCAGCAAGAGGACAATGATTCGTGTTTGGATAACGGAGAGGTGTCCTCGTCTTGAGCTTTTTGTAACATGGGCTCCTGTGGTCTCACTTTACTTTTTTTCTATGACAATGTTGTCCTCTGTGTGCTACAGTCATGGGCAGCACCTAAGCCTATTGACAATGCACATGCCTCCACTTTCATTATTCCATTATCCACTTCACTCCATTATTATTTAGGTTTAACGATTGAGTAGTGCCTAAATTATTTGATAATTTTTAAATAAATCTCTATACTAAAATATTTTATAATTGGGTTTTTGAATTTTTATAAATTTTTTAATTGGGTCCTTATTCTAAAAAAGTTTCTAATCGGGTCCCTGAACTTATATAAAATTTTCAATGGAGTCCCTGTGGTAGGGTTCCATGAAGAGATCTTTAAGTTTATTGATGTGAAACGTGACCTGGAATTCCCCCCAAATTTGTATTTAGGGTTGTAAGAGATCAAAATGTTGAACCAGAAAGCCAAAACATGACCTGCGACTGCTTCTCCATCTGAACAAATAGTTCAACCTTTCCCCGATTTATGTTTTATGATTGTATATCCCTTCCTTGAAATGATTTCATCTAAACTAATTCCCTCACTTACAACTTATTACATCTTACTTCATCTTGTTACATCTTGCTGTATTTTGTTGTGACGATGTCTCAAGGTTCATCTTTCACCCAAACTACTCATAAATGGTTGATATGGTTTTCCAGCTTGGATGAAATCAATTATATTTCGTCCAATTCAACATATCACTAACGAATTTAATAATTTAGGGACCCCATTGAAAATTTTATATAAATTCAGACACCCAATTAAAAACCTTTTTAGTTCAAAGACCCAATTAAAAATTTGATAAAAGTTCGAGGACCCAATTACAAATTTTTTTAGTATAGGAACCTATTTGAAATAATTCAGCCCTACTTTACACCTATTATTTATTAGGGATTGCCAGCATTTCTATTTCAGTTATCTAGGTTCACATAAAAAGTTTGCATTTCATCACAATTGTTAACTTTTCTTCCCCTCTATTTTTCTCTTAACATTTTTTCCTTTCACCAATTGGTCAGTCTCAAAGATAGGCGTGGCAATAATAATAATAGTTTATATTAAAACATATTATTGATTTATATAAAATAATAATTTAATTTTGATACACTAATTTTTTTATATTATCAATTAATTACAAATAATTCTATATGTAATTTTAAAATAATTATAAAAAGAATCAAACATTTTTAATGATATATGTGATAATTTATAATTTATTAATAATGTAAAATATCTTATATTGATATTTTATAGCTATACCAATTAAATTTAAAATTATAATTAACTATAGAATAAATTTAATATATATTTATTAATACATGACAAATGGGTAGGTTCAAGTTTGAATACCAACGTTCGTTGATTCAAGTGACAAAAAATTTAGTTTAAACAAGATCTCCAATTCAAGTTTGTGTATGAAAAAATAGGAGCTGACAAAACTTTGTCCGTTTAGTTGGAGTTCAATGTAATTTTCAAATACCAAGATTTTCAAAACAAAAAACTTATTTATGCGGATATGAATATTTAATAATATTATAAAGATGTGTCTTACTGAATTTAACTTTTTTTTTTTGTTACAACTAGTTTACCATTTAAACGACCTCTTATAGACGATGAATGACTTAATTAGTACTCCCTTGAACTCAATTATAAGTAAAAAAATACTTATATTTATTGGACTTAAATATAAGTACTCCCTCCGTTTCTTTTCTATGGTAATTTTAGCTTTTTGTTTTTGTTCCAAAATAATGGATCTTTCATAAATCCAATGTATATTTGACAATGTTTTTCCATATATACCCTTATCATAAAATTAAATTGAAATACATTAAAAACCCATTCAACCTTCCCTACTTAAATTCAGCCATAAATACACTACACATATCAATGATACTATAAATAAGGGTAATTTGGTATAATGTAAACAAATTAATGCTTTCCTAATTTGTGTATAAAAACCTTAAATTACCATAGAAAAAGAACGGAGGGAGTAAAATCTAACTAACTCAACTTTATTTAATGTAAGTATTCTAAAAATCAAGAAAATTAATCAATTAAACCAATTCTCCCTTTATTTTTTCAAGAACATTGCACATTCCCAAGATAATAAATGATAGTTTAGTAATTGTAACTATTTTTTATATAAATCAATATAATTAAAATAAATTAACTAACTTTCTTAATAAGTATAAAATTAGTTATTTTTGTTTATAATTGAGTTTGGAGACAGTAGTATTATAATTTGAAGTTGAATTTTTTTTTCCTTAATTGTTATATGTATTTTTATTCAATGCTTTCCAACAATAGTATAACATGTTTGTGATGTTTTTCTGACAACCACATATGTGATGTGTCTGTGCACAGCAATCTCGCATCACCGACTGCAAGTGGTGAAGTAGCGTCCAAAGAACAAGAAAGAGTGACAAACACAAGTGGTGCCTAGTTCAGTGTCAGTAAGAATGTGTTTGAGAAAGTTGAAAAAAAAAAATTTATGCTACCGTGATAATCGATTATAATCAGAATCTGTTTTTGTTTGAGTTTATTTACTGAAAAGCGATTTTAAGATAATCTATTTCATTTGGATGGTGTAAAAAAAATCACTTTTATGTAGTAAATTACAAACAATGCTATAAAACTATTTGTATAATTTAATAATATTTGTTTAGAAGTTAGTTTTGTCGGGGTAAACAGAGAAGATAGTTTTGAGAATGAAAAATAATCAAATCACAATATTAAGTTATAACAAACTAGATGACATAAATCAGTTTTTTTTTTTTCTTAAAAAAAACTTTTCTATAAATTTAAGTAAAGTGTGAAATATATTAGATTATTTTGGAAACAGTTTTTTTTTTTTTTTTTTTTGGGTAAAACCACCCCAATCGAAAAAAAATAAGCGTTGGCAAAGATCTCTTAATATAAACTCGTTATGGAAGAACATGTCTCATTGTTCTGCGGGAAAGAGACGGTGTGTCGGGGAACTCTATTTTAGAAGTTTCTTGGAAAAGCGAGTTCCACTTCCACCACAGAATCTATCACCGTTTTGACCAACGCCTTTCTTCCATCACCATGCCTCCACCACCGTTATTCACAAAAAAATAATCACAGTAACGACAACAATTGTTTGACAAAAACACAGCAATGACATGGCCACCAAGAATATAATTATTGAATCTTAACCATGCTTGCTCACAATATTAGTCGTGTTTACTTTAATTTTTGAAAGGGGCATCACAGCTAGATCGAAACATAAGGAAATACTCCCTCCGATCCTTATTATAAGAGATAAATGACTACTTTTATTTTGTCCAAATTATAAGAGACATACACGTATTTTGACAAATATTAAATGCTCATTTTCAATTTTACCCTCATTTATAATAGAGTTTATATTTACGAGACAGTATCAACTTTCCATACAAGTAGGTTTGTTCATTAATTATTGAAGGATTAAATTTGTAAATTTATATGAATATTAATTACAAATAATTTATTTCAATATATTTCCTTGATTTGTGAATTTTAGGATTTTGCCTCTTATATATAGGATAAGAGGGAGTACTAATAAATTAAAAGCGGTGCCATACAGGGAAAAGCCCCGAAACTAGGATTGATTCCACTTTCTATTGCATGTATGTATTACATGCATTTAGAGCCAACACGCTTCTTACAAAATTAGGTGCAACTCTATCATGCTAAATAAATACTAGTAAGAGAGAGCATTTAATGGTTCGCCAAGCAGGTCATGTATGAAAATGAAGTTCACTGAATAAATAGTCACATGACGAGCATTTATTGAATAGAGAATACCTGAGACAAAGGGGAATGTTATTACCATAACCTAGCCTTTGATACAAATTTTAAAAAAGTATTCCCGAGAATATTGATATGAGAATAAAAGTTTTCTTATATTTGTTACAAGTTTTAAAAATTTAATCCCAGGCTTAAAAGATTCCCGTGAATAAAATTAATGAATGATAATTATAAATTTAGGAAAACTCTATTCCCATGTGTAAAGGTGGGATAACTTTATTCCTGGGAATCACATTCCCAGGAATGTAGTTTGCCTGAGAATAAAATATTTCAGATACCAAGCACTACCTAAGGGTTTTTCTATCGTGTGCAACTTCGCACAGGTTAAGAAACTCAAAAACAACTATTTATTGGAAAACTAAGCATTTCAGTTTTGAAAGTATAAAATACACAAGTTCCTACATAAATTTACTTTTTTTAGATACTTAACATGTACTCCCTCTGATCACTATTATAAGCAAAAAAATTAAATAAAACACACATATTAAGGAAGTTAATAAATCTCATTTAATTTTGTTAAAAAATTAGTTTTATTACCTAAATTACCTTTCATCTAAAATTTCAATTTTCATCGTTAAAATACATCTGCATTAAATAGATCCCACTTTCAATAAGGATGAGAGGGAAGATGACCTTTTATATGTCAAGGAGTATTGGAAAATAATGTCAGCATTAAATTGAAAGATGACCATTTGTATTCAACATTAAATTGGGAATAATGTCAAGGAGTATTGGAAAACATAATTTATATTAAGTGGAGGGTATTTTGGAAATAATAACATTAAATTGAATGGAAGTACGAAAAATTTGCTTATGATTTAAACCAAAAAATTTAGGGTTTTTTGCTTATAATATTGATCGGAGGGAGTACAAAATTGCACAGGATAGAAAAACCTTACTCTAATCATGCGTACCTGCAAAAATAGTATTCATCTGCTGTCACTGACCAATGGCCATGTTGAACTTGCTTCAATTTACAAGATAATATGAGCTGAATAATAGTCGGCCATAAAGAGAATAATAAAAATGATTAATCAAGAATCACTGTCAATGATAGGAGAATAATAGATGCATAAAATAGATTTAAAAAAATGGAAAATAAGACATGTAATCAGAATTTAAACAACAGCTTTTTATTGCAGGCAAAATGGTGCAACTTTTTCTGTCCAGGTAGAGCAATGCAATTGAGCTCCGAATCCATTTACAACATTACAGTTGTTCGTCTCACATGTTTCTGAGAAAGAATACATGATTTACATAAGATTAGAATGAATTGATTGCTACTATACAGTGTGGAGTAATGAATTCTACGCATCTACACAAAGCATATCGCCCTGAAGAAACCATTTTAAGGGGTTTCTACTGGGAATATAAATACATCAAAAGCTATGATTCCATTGTCGCTACCAAAATACACAAGGAACGTGTAATATATGCAGAAAAAAATGAAGCAGCATGATTGGCAAATCATTGCAGGAGGAGGAAAGAAATTCAAGAATCAGTATTGACATTGATGGAAAGTTGCGGCGAAGGTTGATGATGATTCTTGCTCTTCTCCAAAAATATCTGATTGGCCATCCAAGGAAAAATAAACATTTCATATAATAATATCAAGTTATCAAAAGTTGAGTAAGAAGTAGGAACAAGGAAGGAATGTAGGATGTAAATTATGAATCATTTATGATGCAAACAAGCTTAGCACTTAGATTGATCCAAGAAAACCTCCAAGCCTCTGCCCTAGTGGTCAAATACAAAACCATCAGGCAGAGGAGTCTGAGCATATCACAAGTTCTTATCCACCTAGGACAATTTGTGGTGCTCCTCATTCCCTCATCATGTTAGCCAAAAGTAAATAAAAAGTAGAATTGAACTTATTTGGTTAATGGAAAAAATAAAATAAAATAAAATAAAATAAGAGTCCCGAATTAAAACTTTATTTTGAAGCAAAGTTTGGTAGTATATATGGTCAAATACAAGGATCTAACTTGGTTATAGACGACTTGAGGTTATATGGTATGGTACATTAGCTTACCAAGAGAATATCCTCATCAGTACCAAAGGCTTTGCGAGCTTCTTCTAAGGACTTTGAAGAGACCCTCTTATGTTTCCTGCATAATTTTCGGGGTATATGGAATTTGTGAATTTATAAGATTTATCCACTCAAATAATATGCAGAAGTTTGTCACATTCCAGCAAATTTATAGAATTTTGGTTTTTTTAAAAATGACCAACGTCATCTGTTTTGTTGTCTCCTGCTTTATCATCAAATCAAGGCACTCCGAAAAGGAAATAAATCTATCACGATTACCCAGTAAGAATGTTAGTAGTTACTAGTTAGAATCATGAACACAAAAATTTTGTAAGAGTATTCACATGAATGGGTTTTCTCATCCAAGGTATGTAGACATCTAAATTTATGCAATTGAAGGACAGCTGGTATGCCTATGCCACTAAACTGATCCGGCAGGTTATTTCATCATATATTGGTCATAGAACCAGAATATGTAAAATTTCATAATTTAAACTTCACAAGCCAAAATTGTAATCATTAACTGACAGTAGGACTACGGAGTACGGACCCTTCTAAAAAGTTGGCATCTCATATAAGTACAACTAAGTTTAGGACCAAACGGTTGATCCAGAAAAACCAAAGGATTAACAAACAATACCAACGATGTAATCAGAATGGAACCATCATCAATATCATTATACATCCACCGCCCAGAGAAAATTCATAAACAATGGAACTAGAAAGAACTTTCTTTCAGAAAGCACATAAATATGAATATGCACAATAGAGCAGATGCAGGTCATGCAGCCTATGTGTGAAACAATGAATAAACATTACAACAAGATTTTTTAGGTTGCCTTGAAAAATGAGTTGTGACTTGCAATAGCTTCACTTACACATATGTATTCTTGTCATTTTTGTTAGAAAAATATACTATGGTAAGTTTTTCCTCCCGGAGGTTCAATAAATTTTTAGAGTTCGTATTATGAATTCTTGTTTGATTCATATTATACCTAAAACTAAAAGACGACAATGTTCATGTACAATTTTGTCAAAAAAGTATAGTAGATGATATCTCTGTTATTATAGAACTCCTAAGGAGACACATATCTGTCGATAATGATTTTACTTCAAATAAAATAGTATCCTTTTTTGTGAGAAAAAAAAAAAAGAATGAAAAACTAGATGTCATTGCATTAAATGACACTTTGAACATGTATTACAATAATCCCTAAATGGCAAAACAAAATTACTAACAAATGGAATTCTTTGTGGATTGGTTACAATAAATAGAAAAGATGATGAAGTAGAAAAAAAAATAGTGACATTCAGAGAAACAAAAATTGCTTGTACAATCATAGAAAGAATGCTAGAGAGAAATCAGGGGTAACACCTATTGAGGAAAAGACGGTAGAGTCTCACCTAAGGTAGTTTGGCTGTGTGAAAAAGAAGACCAATAGTAGTCCAATGAGAACAGCGTATCATGTATAAGATGGAGGATAGCTCAATAGTTAGAGCTACAATACCAAAACAAACTCTAGGTGAAACCAGACCAAGATCTAAATGGCCTTTCTAATGACTTGGTTTAAGACACAACACAATGGCATCATTTGATCCATGTTAGCCAACTCCACCTAGTGGTAGAAGGCTTTTTCTGTTGATATTATTATCCTAGGTCTTAATAAGAATAAAATATTATTGTTCAGAAATTTTT
Organism: Echinosophora koreensis; assembly: GCA_035048595.1. Taxonomy (NCBI): domain Eukaryota; kingdom Viridiplantae; phylum Streptophyta; class Magnoliopsida; order Fabales; family Fabaceae; genus Echinosophora; species Echinosophora koreensis. The sequence goes on from JAPCYP010000004.1 coordinate 9,612,187, forward strand.
TAATATAATAACTAGATATTATCTGGTATAAAAGCGGGAAGAGAGGATACTTGGAGCTGGCCGGATCTCTAATCTCAAACATATCTGCTCCAGCATCATAGCCACATATCAACACATAGTGACCTGGCAATAGAATATTTCTACTTAGTAACTTGACTTAATATATTGAATAATTTTCAGAATTTTAGAATGAATACTAATAGAACTGATTGTTTTCTCACATCTTACAAAAATATCAGCTCAAATTCATGATTGCAAGCAAGCACAATGTTGGAGTTAAGGAAATAGAACTTTAGAAGATCAACAGCCATTAGAACTTCTAGTAATTTTTTAGCAGAAGCACTTAACATAACTACAGCAACATGTAAATATACATTAGCTGCCCTGCCCTGCTTAAGAACACAGTTGCAAGCAATACGCTATATATGTATAATATATTAGATAGAACATTATTATTAAATTAATGTGATATGTATAAAAATGATTACAGCAAAGAAATTTAACTCTGCTTTTTCCCTAAAATTTTAAAAGCTTAGTTTTTCTAATATATATTTCCTTATTTTGGTTACAACTTTGCCCAATATTCGGCAACATAAAACTATATTTTGTTTGAACCCGAGTCCCACAAGGCACAACATCTTCCGGAAAGTAGTTTTTTGCTCCATATATATAGCCAACATTTCCACCATTCTCCGTGGAAGATGGATCTTAAAGTTTTTTTTTTGAAAGTAAGATGGATCTTAAAGTTACATGCTAGGTTTCGGGAGAGAATCAATACATTCCTTTTCCGGGAGTATCCATCCTAGCTCAACGCAGCATAGAACTATCCATTGTACTGCACTCTCCAAGTGTGCCCGTTGTCCCTTCTTCCTTACCATGGCAAAACATAGTAAAAGCTTTTTGGTCATTTATTAAGAGATTGATAATGAATGAGGGCAGAGGTGCATGGCACACGTGCAGCCTGTACATCGGCTCCACATATCATTAAACAGCTAAAAGAATTGAAGTGATCGAATCAGGCTTTCAAGGTAAAGCAGGTATCACATAAACCAATGAGTTTACCGGGTTTGAAGGTTTCAAGCTCAGCCCATCTGATCCAATAGGTGAGTCCATTCATGGTTTTATAACTATGATTTTAAGTAGATAAGCCACTATAGTTCAGAGGATTGTGGATATATAATCAACTACCGTTAAAAGTGTACAAAGCCGTGCAGATTACCGCAAATCTCCAACCCAGAAAGCTAAACAGTTTTGATGCAATTTCCATATTTTACTTTTCGACAAAAACTTACGTTTTTTTTTTCTTTTTTCTTGTTGAAATAACTAATTTTGCATAGAAAATACAAATACCCTGAAAGGATATTAATTTCTTTGTGTTAAACTGAAATAAATCTTCAACTTGAATTTGATAAAAGGGTTTACAGGAGTGAAGAATTGTCTATTACTTGCACATTCCTGTTGGATAAGAGTAATTTTATAAGTATAAAATTTTAAAATCGGATTGAACTCGTCTTTTGTACTGAAAAGCCACGGAAATGTTTGCATATCACAGGCATTTACTAAACAAATCAAAAGGAATGCTATCCACATGTACAGGAAAGTTGAATGATAGTAACTTACATACAGAAAGAATACATCCAAAATGCATACAAAAAAATTTAAATCTAAATATCAAGCCTCACCTGTGTAGCCAGGATTATTGCTGAAGTCACCAGCGACATGATCACCTTCTGGCCACACATGACTGAAACAGAACCCTTTCAGAAGCAGATTGAATAGCCCACCACCAAAGAAAATGACATTATCACGAAAGAAGATAACAAACTAGCGAAGAACTTATATTGTGCCTAGGCTGGGAAATTTTCTAAAGAAAAAAGAGGATATCGATGAATCAACTTAGTTTACCTCAAGTGCTATCTAGAGTTGGTAAAAGCATTTGAAGTATGTAACTGTTGTTCAGTTACTGCCAATTAAGTGTTGGAGCCAAATAATAACCAAAGGGATTAGAAGAAATCGGTACCTCAATTTGCTGTGGTCAACTAATGCAATAGCAATATATTTCCCAGACAATATGAGAATAGAAATCTCTTCTCCACTAATTGACCTACACTGTAAAAGATGGAAAGGTTTGTTAGCTACTTATGAAAAAACAGCAAAGTTATAAGCAAATATACTGTCTCCAAACAGAAGAATGACAAACAGGCATTAAGTTCCACTTGTCAGTTTCTTCCAATTCCAACAAATCTGCCAGAAAACACCATACGAGCAAGCTTCATAAAAAATCTGATTTCCTACTCCATTAATACTAATGCATGTAGTAAAAGTGCAAATAATTTGACACCCTTTAATTATTTCCTACCATGATAAAAGTAACAGTAAAACATCAGTAGAAAGAAATGATCATATATCATTTTCCTTTTCTTCTCCAATAGGTGACAATCTCAGAACTTCTCTCAGATTCATGCTGAAGAGATCCAAGAAAAAAGGTTTAGCATACCTGTATATCAATTCCAGCCTCCATTGCTTTCTTAAATAGCATATCCACTCTCAGTAGATCATTAGGCAGTTCCTCCTGCATAATATTTTTTTTGTATAAAAAAATCTTATCAACTTTATGCAAAAGACAGACAAAGTATTGAATGCATGCTAAAAAAGATCCCTACGGAAAACCGACATGCCATAACCTATACACTATCATTTCCCCCCAATCATGATTATCAATAAGACCTAAAGCCAAGAATGGACAAATTTAAGGTAAAACAAGTCCACTTTACTGTCAACACTGGTGAATCACATAACCGTATGCCACTTAATTGTGCACATCTAGACACTGTCCTCTTGGATTATATTGTGATACCAATCCATATTCCAGCCCCTCTCAAAGAAAAGCTTATATCTTCATTTTGTTTCACTACACAGACATCAGTGTGCAAAGACAAAAGTAGGTAAAACCTGCGATTTTGTTCCTCAAAAAATTGTTGGGACAATTTGGTCCTCGAATCATAGTTTTTTGGTATCAAAATATAGTCAATAGTCCAAAAGTTACTATTTGCAACAACCAAAAACCATCATTTGAGGACCAAAATAGCATCTCTAAATTTTCGAGAACTAAATAGATGTTCGGAAAATCGTTTGATGATCAAATTGGAGATTCACTCTAAAATCTAAGAGCTTGGAACTAATTCAGTATGACAGTAAATCACCTTGTAAAATGTCTCAACACAATAGTTTGGGTTTGCACCAAATGTTACTGTGAAGTAGGAGAAAGTAACAGAAAATCTCTGTAACAAATATGCCAAATCAACAGTCCAAATGCTGCAAAACAGTAGTCATCAGTGAGACAAGTCCGAAGTCCTTCATATGTTTTCATACTGAATTGATGTATTCATTTTTTTAGTACATGATATTCATCTGTTTTAGTATTTAATTCAGGGCAATAGATAAACTAAAATACTAAATGTTGTTAGCAAAAATAAGTCGCAATCATTGACAGCACAATCCTGGAAGCATAAAAAATTAGAACTTATATCATGTTTCTATTTAACCATTTTAAAAAAATAAATCTTATTTTCCTTTTTTCTTTCCCTTCTTGAAAAATCCGATAAGCACTTTGGTTTGTAACTTGAATCTTAACCAGTTTAAGCAACGACATAATTTATATATAGAACCAGACTATCCTAATTCCTATATTTTCAGATTTCATATTTGCAAATCCATCAATACTTGATGACCAACTTCAAGTTGGTTTCTGAATTTTACCAGAGATAATAAGGAAGTCTCTGTCATTTCATGAATTGTTTAAAGAAAATAAGGACAACATATCTTGAATTCTGAAGTAAACTTTAGTTCTGACTGTTGAACTCCAAACAGATTACGAAATAATCAATTCATTGACATAAGTTCAATTATCAAGTCTTCGATAATTTTTATTATATGATATTACTAGTTTAGTAAGTTCATCAGCGGTTGGGAAAGACAACAACAAAGTTATCAAATGATATACATATATATATATATATATATATATATATATATATATATATATACACATGCACACACACACAAACACACACACACACACACACTAAAACATAATTAAGGCTAGTTATATTTAATATTATTATATTAATCACTATGCAGCAAATATATGCATCTAGTCTAGAAAATTTAACGATACCTGGGTCCAAAAGTTAATTTAACGAATAAAGATACTAAAAAACCCTGCCACCTAACATTTTAAGATTGCCAATGATTTTCAATTAAACAAATATTTTTTGGCAGCAGGGGGGGCTACAGATATACTTGCATAGAGCACAGTCCTACAGTAAACACAACCACAATGAGTCCGTCACATTGTTGTGAGTTTGCCTATCATAGGCACTTCTATTAACCTATTAAAAATGCCCGAAGTTTACTTCCTTTCTTCTTAGTTGCATTAGACATAGAACATAGTCATGTGTATATAAGCTGGGATCTTCAAGCATTTCATATAGTGATATAACACAGTAACTATGAGTTCTAAACTTTATAGAGGAGAAGACCTATTTGTGCAGCACAGTTCAGCCAGTGCTTGAATATCCCAGTCGTTGACACCAACAGTTTTCAAAACCATCGCGACACAAGCAAGGCCACAATCCCATGTGTATATTTGGTTTACGTGTGGTACCTACAAACATGATTAGGATAATCTTTGTTATATACATAATCAACAGAACAAAATAATTGCAGCATAACATATAAAAAAGAAATCAAGCAAAAATCACATGCAATACTTACTTCAACGAAGAGTGAGCGGCGTAAGGAGGGAGGATGGGAATCTATGTTAGTTGATGGTTGCTGAAACAGGTAATGATCTATAACACTCAAATTATTTCCTTTTAATTCTCTTTCACCTTCGGTCTTAAGAATCTTGTTGAATAGCACGTATATGGGCCACATCAATGACCGAATTGAGTGAGTAAAAAGGTTTACTTTCAAGTTTCAACCAAAAGTTCAGGACATCAATAGAGTCCAAAGTGGGAAATTGGGTTGTCCTTGTCGTGTATATTGAGCTTCAACTCTCAACCGAATTGAATACAATTGCAGTATATATATTCTACCTGCAGCAGCTTTGATACAAAACTAATTAGAAACCAAGCATACAATTCTTCAATTTCTTTCTAGTTGAGAGCCCTAATTTCTAAACCCATTGAATGCAAATTGCATAAAATCAAACCGGCAAAATGATCAAAATGAGTCCAAAGCTGATCAAATTTTCAACAGTTTCCAATAACAACTTGTAATTCGGTAATTAAACTAATTGATATGATCGCTGAATTTATGAAACAAAAAAAAAAGTCAATGAATAAGTTTCATTTGAACAAATCTCGATGGAGCATCAAAGCATCAAACAAACAAATGATCAGTCAAAAGTGTTGGAGGAAAGCTGAAAACGGAAGAAGGATCAAAGAGAAAAATATGAGAGTGAAACGAGATTTATACGTACAGGAGCAACCGGTGAAGAAGGCGCGTGTTCAACGCAGAGATAGACAGCTTCAACGATTTGGTTGGTGCGTTTCCCTTCATTTCCTTTTACGTCTCCTTTGATCTTTTCTTCTCGCGGTTTGTTCATCTACTTCTTTCTTTTTCTTTCTTCCTCTTTTTTTTTTTTTAATATGTTAAATTAAGAATTTAATTATCGGTTTAATTTCAATAAATGTGATTTTTAAGGATGTTACCTTTTTCTTTTCCTTTTTTTAAGGAAGCAAATTTATTTATATTATTGCCAAACCAGAAGAGTGTACATTACAAACAGGAAAAGCATGGAAAACGTAACTACAGGGAATAAGAAAGAGCTCCACGACCACGAGCTAGAGAATGGACATCTCCATTTGTATGACGTCTAGTAAAAATAACATTTATGTTACATTGATAGCAAAAAAGATTCATATTAACGTTGTTTGATTCAAGAAGAAGATATGTATAACAATTCATCGTTAAAAACATGAAATGTTTAACAACTACTATTATACACATGTCTTTATCTTGTTGAAAAATAACACCACAAACTAGGGGTGTTCGTACCTTCGTGGATATGTTGAAATGGCTTTTAAGTAAAAAAGGCATCCGATAAAAAAAAAAATTGTGGTTCGGTTTGAATTTGATTGATTTTATATCAAATCTAAATCAATCAAATCTGATTAAAAGCGGTTTGAAATGGATTTGATTGGATGATTAAGTTTTTATCGATATAATAACTAAAAAGTTAGTTTAAATAACATCGAAATATAATATACAACATACTAAAAATTAAAAGCATTGCGATGTAACAAATATCCATTTTATGTCTGAAACATTAAAAATAGTTTTAAAAAAAAGTACATCACATCAAACTTATAAGTATTATTAGGAAAAAACCAACAAATAAAAAGGTAATAATATAAAAACCTAGAATAAATAAGTATTAAAATTTCTATAGGCGATTCGATTTAGTTTGGTTTTAAAAATTGAATCCGAAAATTGATCCGGTCGATTTTCATATAAAATTTGTTTTTTCTATTTTGTGTACAAATATTTAGAAACATAAAATAAAATGAAAATAATGTGATAATTTTTAATTTTTTTTAAAATAGGAAATTAAAACAGGAAACTGTAAATAAAGTAAACATACTCTTAATTTTCTTTCCTTTCATTTCTTCTACTACTAGATAATCAAACAATCATCTCATTTTCTTACCATTTCTCTCTCCTTCCCCCTTTTTCCTTCCACTTTATCTTCTCCCATTTTCTTTTTTAAACCAAATAGAGTGCACATTTCAAAATGCATACACATCATATGTTGGAGCTTGCAAAATTTACTCTTTTTTTTTTTAGTGTTTGGAATAAGAAATGAAAATAAACTTACGATAATAAGAGTGTGTTCGGAAAAGCTAGAAAAAAAAGATTATGTTGATAATCGATTATTGTGATAATCGATTATAATCAGAATCAGTTTTTGTTTGGGTCTATTTGCTGAAAAGCGATTTTAAGATAATCTGTTTTGTTTGTGTTATGAAAAAAAAAGCACTTTTATATAGTAAATTACGAAAAAAGGGTATGAAGTTATTTTTATAATTTAATGATATTTGATGTTTTTTAATATTAAAATTTTTTGAATCATTTTTTTTTAAATTCAAAATCTTAAAAAATTTAATTAAAAAAATAAAGAAGCACCCTCGCTCTTATGGCTACTGTCGCGGATCCTGTGAAGTGTGCAGAATGCTCATTTAATTTTCATATGCAAATTTATTGTTTTTTAAATTTTTTTAATATCAAACAATTGCACTCTCATATGCGGTGACGGGGGTAGCAGTGGTAAACCAAAAGTTGAGTGAAAATAATCCGTAGCAATATAATCTAGCAGTCCTCATTATGAGATGCATGAAAATAACTGTTTTTTCAAAGAAAAAGCTTTTTCTAAATTTATGTTTAAAACCCAACCACAAAAGATTGTATATGAAACAACTTTTATAGAAAAAAAACAGCTAAAATGAGCAAATTTCATCTCCCAAACATACACTAACTTATGATCTTACTTTAAGTTTTTTTTTTTTTTGACTTATTTAAGAAAAAAACTTATTGAATAAGTATTTTCTATCTAAATGAATAACATCATGGCTTGAACTATACCAATTGAATCTAATTTCATTGGCTTGGTTCATGATGTAGATAATAGTGTGTGTGCATTTGTTCAAAAAAAAAAAAAGTGTGTGTGCATGAATTTCAAATTCATCTTATGTAAAAACTAGTAATTTGTTTCTTTTAGACTACCCTATAAGCAAATCAAACTAATGAAATTTGGCTAGTTTAAATTTCCTTTTCCTAAATTTGAAGTAACCCAACCAGTGAACATATATTCCTAAAAACATAGGGACATAGATATTAATGATACACGCCTTTAATGCATCTTTAGCATCTGATCAAGGAATTTAAATTTGAGTTTGGTGACCGTCCAAATATAGTTTTTTTTTTTTTTTACATGTGTGTTATATCAATTCAACAGACAACAGTCAGTTAGCTATAGTTGGATCTATCTTCCAAACTTTGATTTAAAAAGAAGTAAAAATATTCATTTATCCATTTGTCGAAACTCAATTAGGTTTTTAACTATTACTTTTATCATAATATTCTTAAAAAATTAATTATTTCAACATCCTTCCGACGTTCATATCACCAATTAGTTTGGTAACTAATATCTAAAAGTCTATTTGATTAATACTACTCAAACAATATGCATTTAACAATAAAGTATCGTCCTAAAAAAAAAACGATAAAGTATCAAAATATAAATCAGTTACTATAAACTCACTTTAAACTAAATCCAAGATTACAAACCCTTTGTTTTTTCGGTTTAAATGTGCAGAGAAAATGGAGAAAAAAGAAAACATGGTAGTTGGGTGTTTATGGTATTTTTGGTTCAATGACCAAAACCCACAACAAATGAATTTTTACCAAATGAGTGTGGGGTTCACGAGTTATATGGTAATCTCGCTACAAGTTTCAAAAGGATCTGGATACAAGTTCAATGAGTAAAATCAATTTAATGCAAGAATGATAAAAGAAAGCAAGTAAAATTGCATGAAAACAAATGAAAGTGTGTAAATGACTAGAATGTAAAAGAAAGCAGGTAAATAAACAATAAGTAAATAACATAAATGTAAATGACTAGAGTAAAGGTGTAGGAATTTAAAGATTATAAATGTAAATGGCAGAAAGTAAAATGACTGGAAAAGTAAATGACTGAAAAGGAAATGGAAGCATACTTGAAGTCAATCCGGAATCTGCTTGATTGAGATGTAAAAGATTTTATTCAAGTATTCAACCTTTTATAATGGCCTAGACAAGCCTTATTTATAGGCAAAAACAAGAAAAACTACCTACCCTATTACTTTCCACGTGTACTTGGCAGTTTTGACTGTTTCTAATACTAATAATTAAATACTAATACAAACACACTAATATACATTAGCACTAATATTTACAATATATTCAACAATCATGTCAAATATAATACACTCGACCATCCTGTCGAGCCTTTAGTCCATGTCTTCTGGTCTTCAACCGCTCCATAACTTGTACAATCTTTCACCATCTATCATTTCTTCGACTGTCGGAGATCTTTGTTGACTACCTTTCCATCAACTCTTCATAATTTCCATCCTTACTGGCTGACCCTCCATTGTCGAGTGAAACACTTCTTTCTTCCATACCGGGTCATCGACACCTTTGGTATTAGCCCTTTATCTACCTTGTTGTCGAAATTCCAAAATTTTTTGGTCCCAACATTGGGTCCAAAAAATCTTCTAAGTCACTTGTAAGAAGAATTTATCTGAAAATACATATATCTTTTATATTATTATAACTGTATATATTATATCTTTTCTTTCATCTGTATTTTACCCTTTACTTCTTATTTTCTTTCTTTCAATTTTTTTTTAACATTTTCTCTCTGCGTTCAAAGCTAAATAGTTTTACCCAGTACTCTCAGGACCAATACTAAGATCCTCCAACAAAGTTGTTGCGTATTGGTTCTTCAGAAAATTCAATCATTAATTAATAAAATAAAAAAATTCAAAAAATAAAAATAAAATAAATAATAATAATAACAATCGTTAGTTAAAATTAGTTAAAGAATTAGTGCTCCACAAAAAATAAAAATAAAAATGGTAGGACTTAGATCATACATGGGACAGAAATTCTCGTAACTATCACGTAACTATCATACATGGGAGTGCAATTCTCGTACATCACGTGCTAGGATTCCATTTGAAATCCCACAAAATTTTCCTTTTGGTGCAGCTTCATATATTTTTGGTTGCAGTTTCAAATCCATCAAGGAGGACGTAACGTATAGATGTGGACTCGAGCTTGGGTGATCACTATTGGTTCTGATTCAAATTCAAAGGATAAAATTTAGGTTTGAAAAAGAACCATCGAAGCTGACCAAACCCACGAGCAATTATTTGGGATCGGGAGTACTGCAAGTCAATGCATTCGAGTGAAAAGGAGGGGGCAGTATCCAAAATCTCAACACATAGATCACACGTAAACTTGAAATTTAAAATGATATATTGGAACTCTTTTTTGGTCTTCCAACTATTCCATAAAAAATTAAGTAAAAAAAAACTACTCCATAAAATTTAACTGTATTTGACAATTTGTTTAGATTGTAATAATCGGAAAATGGAAACAGGATGGATCACTAACCCAACGTTTTGATCAAAAGAAAAAAAAGGGAGAAAAGCAATTTTTTAAAACTTGAAAAACTTTCTTGTTCGGTTGAAGAGAAATATGAAGAAGAATGAAAATTCCAATTTTTTTCTTTATTTCAAAATTGAAAATTTCCAACTTTTATCATTTTAGCTTTTAGATATTTATATACTTATTGAGTATGAGATTATTTTCTTCTTATAAAGTCATACACAATGCGTTCGAGTTGATAAAGTTTATTTTTTATAAACCAAGTTTTTAGTTCTATGAAGAGTGTTGTGTTTGCTCTTGTCAAATGTGATTTTAGTTTTAAAAAAAAAAACTACGTTGGTAAACTTTATTCTTGCAATGCATATGCTTACCAAATTGGACACTAAATGAAAATCATACAAAACAAAGACTCTTAACATTCGTTTGGAACAAACAAATCTGCAAGGAAAGATAAGATGGAAAGAATGTTGGAACCAAAATGGTTATGGTTAAAAAATCTCTTAAGTTTTGATGTTAACAAAAAGATTAAATTTGTATGGCAAAGTTATGTTATGAACTAACTTGTCTATCTTTAGTATATAGGACTGCTTTTAGTATCGATAGACAAGGAAACTAGTCTAAAGTTTCCTTAGGAAAGTTTAAAAGCATTACGGGTCCAAGGTTTACTCGCTAGACGAGCACTTAAACTCATCTGGTAAATATATAGTCCAAAAGGTTATCGCTAGACGAGTAGCTAGAAATAACTAAGTTTAAAAAGCGTTAGACGAGTCCCTAAGTATATCAAGTATAGGAAGCGCTAGACGAGGTTATAAGGTTATCAAGAAAACAACAAGTCCAAAGACTTGTAGTCCACCCGAGAAAATAATGGACTACCCGGTAAGAGATAGACGAGTAACTAACTAGACTGCTTGATAAAAACAAAGTTAAGTTACACTAGTCTATCCGGTAGAACTACTAGACGATGTATCAATAGACTACCTAGTTGCTTTATGCTCTATGTTCAAAATGCACGTCCAAAGACATATCTGTTTTTCACCCGTCCAGACATCGAATTTATTTCAAATGATTGATTATTGAATTTCGAATGTTTCCATATCCTTTCCTGTGTTGTTTGAATTGTTTATGACTTTGTTTCTTGGTAAGAGAAACATCGTATCATCAAAAACACAAAACTTTGTAATCTCACACACACTGCTGTAAAGTTGAATAAAGTACAAAGAAGGAAAGACAGAAAGCTACTTTTAAGTACAAGAGAGAAGTGACAGAACCATTTCTAGCTTTACTGATAACCAAGAGTACTTTTCCGAAGATCATATATCAAATTATCAGAACTCAGCGGATCCTAGCATTTAATGATATGTCTAAACGGATATTTTTGAAGACCGTTGAAGAAGAAAGAGCTCAAACTGAACAACTCTATAAAAACAGGACTATGCTAGTAAAGAAAGTAACCGAAACTCTGATATTCAAAAGTGCCAAATCTCTGCACAAACTTCTTTCGAATACTTTCATTGTAATCTCATCAGATCTTAAACTTTCATAGCCTCACACATAGTGAGCTTGCAGATCAATCCTTATATCTCTTAAGTTAGAGAGAGCCTGAAGAGGCTTGACTGAAAAAGAATACTTGAGTGCCTGGAGAGGTGTTGAATACTTGAGTGATTGTATGCCTGAAGAAGTGTTTAATACTTGTAAAGCTATTGGATTATAGTGGAGAAAACTTCAAGTAGAAGGGACTAGACATAGCTCTTGGTTGGAAGAGAGTGAACATGATAAAATAGCTAGCTTTGTGAATCTTCTATCCCTATCTCTTTACAGTTTTACATTTATACTAACTGTGGGGATTTGACTCTAAGTTTTTTAACACTTTAAAAAGTTTTTTTATTATGTGTTTATTTCATTGTTTGTTTGCAAAAAAGTTTTAGAAAATGATTTTTCAAAAACTATTAAGAAACACAATTCAACCCCCTTATTACATTTTTCTGTGTCAACTTCAAAGAAAACATGCAAATCGATGCATTTACATCGTTTGAAATCAACATGAAAGAGATGGGAATGAAAAAAAATTGCACATCGGACCCATATAGTTATGCTTTCATCTATTGGTGGCAAGAAAAACCACCAAAGGACAAAAGTTGTGTCTTTTTTAATATTATTCATATCTTTTTATCATATCTATTTTCTTCTCAAGGATATTTATGTCATTTTAAAGGTATAAATTGTTTTTTTATTTCATCTCACTTTCTACACAATCAAACTAAAGGAGGGGAATTTTTTAAATTTTTTTTCCTTTCATTTTCTTTCTTACCGGACAACTAAACAATCATTTTATTTTCTACTTTTTTTCACTCATTCCCCTTTCCTTCCTCTTACTTTCTTTCGCAAACCAAACATAGACTTAGATATATATAATATATGTTGTAGAGAGCTGCTTAGAATATGTACCAGTTGACAATCAAGCATTTTTAATGATGTGACAATTTATGACTGATTGATAATATAATTTTTTTGTTACATTGGCAATTCATACCTTTTTATATATATATATTTGGTCCATCCTTCTCGTCCTTTCTAAATCTTATTTGGAATCATTTGATCAATTTTCTCCTCTAAACCCAAGCAATCCTAGCCCAAATGCATCTCCAACTTTTAGTTCTAAACTATAATTTAGTATAAGATAAAAATGGTTATTTTCTTTTTTGTTTGGATTCTCGATATATTTAAGTTACGTTGGATCTTGAGTAATCCGAGTGGAGCCAAGTGGATCTATATAAGGGGGTAAAGCTCTCTCAACACCTAATTTTTTTCATGCACAATACTCGAATTCGAGACTTTACTTAAGGGAAACCAAGTTTCGGCCACTTAGACCAAAAAGATGTTGGTTAAATGGTTATTTTTTTGTCCAAACATGCTACAACTATGAACTATCAGTGAATGTCATGAACATTTGATTTTTTTATTTAAATAATTTAAATATAATATTTAAAATATATTTTATTTATATCTACATATAATGTATTTATTTTAAATTTATATATAATAAATAAGAGTATTTAGGTGTCATTTGTTTAAGATTAAAAAAGTGATTTTGAAATATTTTAAAATGTAACTTTTATTGTATAATTTTATGTAGATAAGAAATTATTTTGCTTGACTATAATTATTAAAGTTATTTTTGATAAATTATTTTTTTATATAAATTATGTGCCTTTTTAAAGAAATTAGAAAGGAAAGATACTTAACAATAATATCATTTGGTTTATTTTTTTAGCTTCTATTAAAATTCCAACATGTGGTTGGTCTTTTGTAAATATATATATATATATATATATATATATATATATATATATATATATATATATATATATATATATATATGATTGGTCCGAGTGGTAACGAATTCAGGCCCCTTAAACAAGTGGTTAGTGATTCGATTCCTGTCTCTTATGTACAGAGAAAATCTAGTTGGAAATGACAACTTTTAAATGTCGTCTAGGCCCCCAATGAAAATTAGTTATCGCTTACAATAGTGGATACTTTATATCAATGACATAATAATCTTTTTTTTTTTTTAAAAGTGATACTTTATTTATATATAATATATTTGATTTTACTTTTATATTAAAATGCGTAACAATATTTAAGTTTACACACTTAAACGTATGAGTTATGTTATTTGTACAATAAAATTCAATATCAAAACAATATATTTATACTTTCTTATACTTATTTATTATTATGTGTCTACGTTAAATTCAACTTTGGCCAAAAACACTAATAATAAGTGTGGGGAAAAACAAAAAAGCTTTAGAAAAAGTAGCGGCCACGCGCAAACCAAAATCAATAGTCAAGCTAACGGTGCCTCTGCTTTCCCAAACGAATATAAAAAGGAGTTGCTTTTTCACCTTGCTTTGGATTTTCAACGAATCCACTGTCAAAAACATATGCGAGCCGTTGTTAACATTGGCCTAGTCCTTGATCAATTCATTTTGCTGGTTTGAGGAGGTTGAACTTTCTGGACGTAATTATAAATAAAAAAATGTTTATATTTTTTTGAATTTAAATATAAGTAAAATCCAATCAATTCAACTTTATTTAATGTCAGGATTTCAAAACTCAAGAAAATTAATCAATCCAACTAATTCTCTTTTTACTTTTCCAAGATCATTGTACACTCTTGAAATAATTAAATGGTAGTTTAATACTCCCTCCGGTCCTTATTATAAGAGGCAAATGACTACTTTTTTTTGGTCCAAAATATAAGAGACATGCATACATTTTGACAAATATTAAATGCTCATTTCCAATTTTACCCTTATTTATAATAGGGTTTATATTTACGAGACAGTGCAACTTTCAATACAAATAGTTTTGTTCATTAATTATATAAGGGATAATTTTGTAAATTTATATGAATATTAATTACAAGTAGTTTATTTCAATGCATTTCCTTGATATGTGCGTTTTAGGGTTTTGTCTCTTATATATAGGACCAGAGGGAGTAATTATAACTCATTTTCTTTACATAAATCAAGACAATTAAATTAACTAAATTTCTTAATAAATATGAAATTATTTAATTTTGCTTATAATTGAATCCGAAGGAAGTACCTTTTAAAAGCCATCTTACGTGGTACACCAAAAAAATGTCAAAAGTCATCCAGGATGATTTTTTTACGTGAGATTTACGAACTTGAAAGAAGATATTCAACATTTTCAAATAGAATTCTTTTCGAGGAATAGTAACGGATTGCAATTTTAAGCGCAAAAGTTGTAATGTTGTACGTATCAGTTGCATTTTTACATAAATTGATGATTTCCCCGTAAAATGGCTTAACGCTTCGCAGCCATTTATTTAACCATATATTTAGGCCGGCCTTGGTCGAAGTAGGCCTTTTTGTTTACATATACAATACAATAAAAAAGATAGCATGTTTCTTTACCGAAGATTACGAAAATTCCGGATTGTTAGGCAAATTTTATTTTATGCTCATACAATCAAAAGTTGTTGCAAATATTTGTCAAGAGTCACATGAACCTTACAACGAAAAGACCAGAATTAAGAAATGAATTCATCAAAAAAAAAAAAAAAGAATTAAGAAATGATTGGTGAGATAGATTAGACCGTATCAATGAGCAGTCCCCATGCTATATGCTCCCTCCTGTCCGGTCTCTATTGCAAGCAAAAATTAAACGGGACACACATATTAAGATAGTTAGTTAATCTTATTTAAAAGAGTCATTGGGAATAAAAATTTAAGTTTGTTATCTAAATTACCCTTCCTCTTATTTATTAAACTTGTGTTGTTGAGAATAAAAAGAGTCATTAGAAAACAAAATTTGTATTAAATGAAAGGTATTTTGAGAATAACTTCATTAAATAGGATGGAAGTAGTTGAAATTTGCTTATATTTTGGATCAAAAAATTTGAGATTTTTTGCTTATATTGTAGACCGGAGTAGTACCTCTTTTTCTCTCTTTTCAATGGTCATGTGATTAATTTATATGACCGATAAATTAAATATATCCATAAATTTTCTTTAGAGAGTATGTTTGACTTTGGACAGAGGTTCACAAAAGGAGATGAATGTTAATATTTTATTTTCAAATTAAAAGAATCACAATGTATACATAGATATAAAAGTTATGATTAGAGAATTACATAATAATTTCTATTTTTTATTTTAAAATTGTCAAATAAGTTGATTTTGGATTCGTTGGGTTCTTGAAGATATTGGTATTTCCGAGTAGTCTTTTACATATCTCCATTGTGACAACTGGTGCTATTTAAAGTGCTCACAATAATGTCTTTTATAAATGTACTAAACACATTGAGATAGACACTTTATTCGCTAGCACATCTTAGTTGGACCATGGTGTTCTTCATTTAATCCGTATCTCGCCTTGTTTTTGGCATGTTGGTGGTGGAGCGAGTAGATTGAGACGAGCTGACTCACTTTATCAATAGGAGAATGCTAATCAGTGATTTTTTGACATTAGTTAAGAAACTAATAAAATAAAATTCTCTTTAAAAAGTAATGTATTCAATATTTGATAAGTGTTATTTTTAATTTTTCATCAAGAACATGCTTTTATTGAAATTCTTAACCAGTACCTTAAGTGTACTGATTAGTGAGACCCTTATCAATATTATCAATAGCAATACATGAACTATAGGGCCAACACTTCTATTTAGTAGAATAATTAAGAGCGTGCTTTTATTAAAATAAAATTAATTAAAAAAGTGTAGTTGTGAGGATTTGGGGAACAGCAATTGTAAGACTAAATTTATCATTGATATAGTTGGATATGGTTGTAGGTATTAGCTCTTAAATATGAGGACAGATTTATATAAGGCAGCCAAATCTAACAACCATTGAATAGTTATAAATGGCATCAAGAACTTTGATAGCAGCAGTTGGCAGATAAAGACAATAATTGATCAATCACGGCCTTATTATGGTAGCATTTTCAATTAAAGCTAGTAATACTATTTTGTATTAGTAACATAAAATTCTTTAGTTTAAAAGTATAAATCGTATTGGATCCACATAGATTGAGCGGTTGTATATCATGCATGCAGAATCTTTAGAAAATCATGATCTTCCTTTAACAAAAAAAGGTACTCTTTTCACTTAGCAAAGTACTTAATTCATGCTCGTGCTTGCAAAATAATATGAAATCATGATCTTCCATTTTTTGCACTGAAGTGCCATTTTTCACTGAACAATAAAGTACCCTCCCTACTAGTTAAAAATCTTTTATAATGTGAATGGAAGCAAAGGCCAAAATAGTAATTGAGGTACCTTTGTGTCTTTTTCTCCCTCCCTCTGCTTATAACCACAGCTACCAGTTTCAAATTTTTTTATTGATATAATTATTTTGAACGTACCCGGTACTCTGAGAGCGAAAGCTAGAGAGACGTTGGCATAGCAGGTGGTAACTGACACTTTTGAGCTTCAAACTTGAAATCAAATCAAATTTGTAAGAGAGAGAACACCAAAAAAGTGTGTTTGTGTGTGTGTTTTTTGCAGCATTCACAATCCTTTTCAGAAAAAGCCACACATCTTCATCATACCATCGTCTTTTTCCATGAGATTCTGTCTAGAGCAACCTTAGCAACGGTCCCTTAACATATCCAAAAACCCCACCTCACATTTTTTATGCCTTATTATTATTATTTTTGTCCATAAAAGTTGTTTCGTTGTTATGTACAAAACTATGTTCTGGGGACCTTATCTGGGTGAGTTGTGACTACCCCATTTGGCTTTTGAGACTAAAAAAGCTCTCTTTCCTTACTTTTATTGTAGAAAAGTTGTCCAAGATGGATGCTTTGTGTAACAAGAGTGAAAATCTTCAAAAGAAAAGAGATGGGGTTCGGTTATCTGGTGGTAATGGAGCTAAGAATGAGTCCCTCACCGATTCTAGTGCAGAATCTAGAGATACCAGTTTCAGTGGATCGAGCTCATCAGGTTCCACCGAAGTGGCAAAAGCAAAAGGGTCTTCTCCTCTCCCTTCTCCTCCTCCTCTTGGTTGGCCTATTCTAAAGGCTACAGTCTCCAAGTGCTCAAAATCTGATGAAAAAGAAAATCAGCATAAACCCCACTTGGAAGATACAAAGTTTACCACTATCAGTTCAAAAATTTCAGGTTCTTTTTTATTTTAAATTTATTTTTTTGGTCATGTATGTTATGATAGTGGTCTGTTTGGGAAGTAGAAAAGGTATGGAACAGCAATTTTAGAAACCAGGGAAAAAATAGAGACTATTCAGGTAGTTTCTTAAGTCTTGACAATACTTTTTCAGTTAAATTGGTTGGAGTTAAACATCCCTTTCAGTGGGTTAAGTCATTAATATCCATTTGGTTGGTGTCTAATCAGTCTAATTATTGCTAATTACTCTTTTAGTTTTTAATTGAAGCAGAAATTGATATGATGAAGGAAAGGTTTGCAAAATTGTTGCTTGGTGAAGATATGTCAGGTTCTGGAAAAGGGGTTTGCTCTGCTTTGGCCATCTCAAATGCTATTACTAATCTGTGTGGTATGCTTTCTCTCTTGCACACACTCAAACAAGTTCATTTTTTTAAAATTGAGAAGCTGTTTACTTTGTCTTCATTGGCTAATGCTTCAAATTTATGTTCTTTATGTTTTTTGTTTAAATTTAAAATTTAATATTGTATAGTTTATTCAACATGTACCTACTGTGTATGGTCACATGTAGCCACCGTTCAGTTTGTCAACATTGCAAATGCTTTTTGCTATTGACTTGTTGGTTCAACTTTAAATAGTAAAATTTAAAATTATTCAATTTGAATTTTATGCAACATGTAGCCACTGTATTTGGGCAATTGTGGAGACTAGAACCTTTACCTTCTGAGAAGAAAGCAATGTGGCAGAGAGAGATGGAATGGCTTGTTAGTGTTAGTGATCACATTGTTGAATTAATACCTTCTTGGCAAACTTTCCCTGATGGAAATAAGGTCGAGGTAAAATTGGATTGAGTCCTTACCCCAATGTTTAATTCCGATTTTATTCAATGGTGTAATTATCATATTTCTAATGTAGTGCATTCTTCAGGTAATGACTTGCAGGCCTAGGAAAGATATTTTTATCAACCTTCCAGCTCTTCGTAAACTTGACAACATGCTTCTTGTGAGTATTGAAAATTTGAATTTGAATATTGTTATTGAATTGGCAGATACATCATTAAATGGTTGAGGTTCTCATTTAATGTACATTTTCCTTTATCACAGGAAATTTTAGATAGTTTCACCACTACAGAGTTTTGGTATGTAGACCAAGGAATTGTAGCCCCAGATGCAGATGGTTCAGCCTCTTTTCGCAAAATGGTTCAGCGGCAAGAAGAGAAGTGGTGGCTCCCCGTGCCCCGTGTTCCCCCTGCAGGTCTCAGTGAGAACTCAAGAAAGCAGTTGAATCACTCAAGAGAATGTGCACACCAAATACTAAAGGCAGCCATGTCTATCAACAGCATTGCTTTGGCTGAAATGGAAGTTCCCGAGTCATATTTGGTGGATGTCCTTCCTAAGGTCTAAATGCTAACATAAATAGACTTTTTTTTATGTCATTATATAAAGATTTTTTTCTTCCTAATGTCATTATATGATTGGAAAAATGATGCATGTACATCATTTTTGTACACCATTTTCACACTTGATTAACAATGTACAATATTTGGTTAACGATGTATTTTGTGATTACTAACTTGTCAATCACATAGTACACTTATTAACTAGAAATTTGTATACTGTTAACTGGTGTAAAAATGATGTACAAATTTTGTGATATCAATAGCTAAATTGATAAGATAAATGGCCAGACAAGTATATGGGATTAAACTATTTAATGGCATGCTTCTGTTATCTACAAAATATGCAAGTTTACTAATGAATGCTCCTCAATATAACTGATGACATTGTGTTAAATTATAATTTGGATTTTCAGAGAGTAATTTCAACATGCTATATCTTTTCAGAATGGAAGAGCTTGTCTGGGAGATTTTATTTATCGCTACATCACATCAGATCAATTCTCCCCGGAGTGCCTGCTTGATTGCTTAGACCTCTCCTCTGAACATGTAGCACTAGAGATTGCTAATCGTGTGGAAGCTGCAATTCATGTATGGCGTAGAAGAGCTCACTCTAGACCCTCACCTAGTCCCAACCGTTCAGCTACAAAGTCTTCTTGGGAGATAGTCAAGGACTTTATGGTTGATGGAGATAAGAGAGAACTGTTAGCTGAAAGAGCTGAAAATATTCTACTTTCCTTAAAGCAGCGGTTCCCAGGCTTAACTCAAACTACACTAGATACCAACAAGATCCAGTGCAACAAGGTTAATTCCATGCAGCTCTTTTTATCCATCTACATAATCTCTCACTTCCCTAGCTAATTGCAATGTTTCTTTCATAACCTTCACACAAAAATTCTTGCATAATAAACGTGATACATTCATGTTGGATGCATTATGCATATCACAGTATTCAATTGTTAATTAACAATAATAGTTAAGTAACATCAGTCCGGTGCACGAGGCTCCCACCTAGTGGGGTCTGGGGAGTTTAAAAATGAATTTCCTATATTAAAAAAACCACACATTCATGCATTTACACATTAATGTACTGTTGGAGGACTTGGATTTCCTACATTCAATTTTTGACGCATTCACATATTAATGTACCATTGGATCAATATTAAACTTTTTCAAACACTTTTAGTGATTGATCTAACGGTGTACTAAAGCATGAATGCGTCAAAAATTGACTTCAAAAATTGACTGTAACTAGGAAATCTGTTTTCACTGTTGGATCAATCTTAGGCTTCCTCAAACACTTTTGATTGATCCAATGGTGCATCAAAGCATGATTGCGTGGTATTTTAAATGTAGGAAATCTGGATCCGTAAATTTACGCAGCCTTACCCTCGCAAGCAGTGAGGCAGTAACATTAACAATAATAGTTCACTATTGATTAAAAATTTATTACTAGTTTATTGACCTCGTGAACCTTATTTGAGTACACCAAGTTTATGCAAGAATCTCTGAGCCTTAACATTGACACATTTCAGGATGTTGGCAAATCCATACTGGAGAGCTATTCAAGAGTTCTGGAGAGCATAGCTTTCAACATTGTAGCTCGTATCGATGATTTGCTATATGTGGATGACCTGACCAAACATTCAGATAGATTTCCATTGGTTCCTACAGTGGTTTCTCAGCAAAAGGTTAAACCTTCACGTCCATTCTCAGTGTCTGTCTCAGGCACACCACACAAAACATCAGTTGGCACACCTAGCTTTTCACCTGCACCACTAATTAGTCCTGCAAGAGGGGAGATAACTCCTCTCCTCAACAACAATAACAACAACGGCATCAAACCTCATCGTCGCGGCTTTGGGGTCAGAAGAGTGTTGTCAAATTATCTTGGAGTGGAGACAAAAACAAAGACATGTAGCAACAAATCAACTGAGGTGATGAATGTTTCGAACCAAGGTAGCAAAAAAACAGAACACCCAGAACATCAGAAGGAATCATGTACCCTGAAAAACAAGACAAAATGACATGCAGGGTTGTTCTTTACAGCAATCACTTTGTTGGGGAAGGTGGAGCCCAAACTCCTGTAAATATTTATGGCCTTTTTTTCATTTTTCATTTGTAGTATCATTTATGAATATTTATTGGTAGCTGAGAATTCAAATTCATTTGAAGCAGTTGGTGTACATGTTCGTTTATTTAAATTTGAATGATATTACCTTTTTTTGGAGCATAGTGTAGAGATCAGATTATATACCGAATCAACTGTTTTTATTCTCTGAGACTCACTAGAATGTGTTTTGTCAAGAAAAGAGTGATATCTTTGTTAATTGACTGGGAGGGAAAGGTATGTTCGATATATAAAACAATCCCTTTAGGATGGATGTTGAGGATGCTGCTATAACTTTGAAGAGTGGAGGATCCTCTGGTCTAGAAATCAAATACCTATGGAGCAAGGGGAAATTGAAAGTGAATCTCGGATCATGGCCTTCGCCATTGGATAGTAAAGAAATGTTTTATAAATTCAACCATTTGAAAGAGAGCTCAAACTAACGATACAGTGACACATTGCAACAATTGATCACTTGCTTGTAGTTATAGAACACACATTTTCTACTCATTCTCTCTTCTATCCTACTTTTTTCTAACTTACTTTTTTTTCTTCATATTTTTTTCCTTATATAAAATGAAATATGAAATATGAAACAACAAGATTATATTTATATGAAAATGAAATAAGCTAACACATTATTTTGAAAATACCCTTTCTTAGGTAAATGATATTGGTACTCCAAATAATCTATTCATACTCCATATTAATTAATATGATAAATTGAATATATAATTGGAGTACCAAATGTCTCACCTTTCTTATTGTGAGTCATACATATCTCATACACTTTCGTATTTTTAAATCATATGATAAATAGAGAGGAAGATGTGATCCAATAATTTTTTTTGATAAAAACATGTATGAATGAATATTATTAGCTGTGTTTGGTTTGAAGGTCTTAATTGCTAAAAATGTTTTTGCCATGGTCAAATATGGTTTGACGAATATCTTTGATGTTTTCCCGTGATCACAAAATGATTATAGCCCCAAAATCACTTTCATCTTGAAGTTAAAATTTGTAGTTTTTATATTAGATCCGAAAATTGATTCTGCAATTTGTAACTTTACACATAGTGTTGAGTTGAGTCGAGTCAATAAATCACTTTTCTCCTAAAGACATCCCAATATAAATTATTCCACTTTCAATTCAATTCAATTTTAACCAAAATTATTTTTTCTCATAATCACGTTCGTGGAATGCATAACTAAACACATACTAATATTGTTTGGACGAAAATAGCTTATTATTAAAAAGAGGAATGATTTTTGTATACAAAATGGGGACACCATATAATGTCATCTTTGTTTTTTGAGTGTATTTTCAAGAAGTGTATATACAAAGAAGATTAACATAAAGGTTTAATTACTCTGTAGGTCCCTATATTTTTTAGGAATTTTCAAATAGGTCCCTATACTTTTAAAATTTGTAATTAGGTCCCTATACTAAAAAAGTTTGTAATTGGGTCCTCAAACTTTTATAAAGTTTTCAATTGGGTCCATGAACTAAAAAAGTTTTTAATTGGGTCCCTGAACTTATATAAAATTTTCAATGGGGTCCCTAAATTATAAAATTTGTTAGTGATATGTTGAATTGAACGGAATATAATTGATTTCATCCAAGCTGGCTATGTAAGAGTAGTTTTGGTGGAAGATGAACCTTGAAATATTGTCACAATAAAATGTAGCAAGTTGTAACAAGATGAAATGAGATGTAGTAAGTTGCAAGTGAAGAAACTATTTTGGACGAAATTATTTCAAGGAATGGATATACAAGCGTAAAACATAAATCGGGGAAGGAATGAACTATTTGTTCAGATGGAGGAAAAGCAATCACAAGTCAAGTTTTGGTTTTCTGACTCAATATTTTGGTCTCCTGCAACCCTAAATAAAAATTTGGGGAATTCCACGTCACGTTTAACATCAGCAGACTTAAAGACCTCTTCACCGAACCCTACCCCAGGGACTCCATTGAAGATTTTATATAAGTTCAGGGACCCAATTAAAAATTTTATAAAAGTCTGAGGACCCAATTACAAATTTCTTTAGTATAAGGACCTAATTACAAATGAAATAATAGTTTAGAGACCTAATTAAAAATTTTAAAAATATAGGAACCTATTTAAAAATTCCCAAAAAATATAGAAACCTACAGAATAATTAAACCTAATATAAACAATATCATATATGATGTCTAAAAAATTTATGTTCAAAGAACATAACTTAAAACGGAAACGGGGTATCAATGTTTCTTTTCCTTCTTAATTTGATCTTACGAGTTACGAGTGAGTAAACTAAACTAAACAGTCACTCACCCTCAAACTCTGCTACTTTTTTCTTCACACTTTGATAAAAGCAGCACCAAGTTCCGATGAACTGATCCGTCTCCAATTCCATCACCCCAGTCAGATCCATCCATCCATGGCAATGTCATCATCGTCATCTTCCTCTTCCTTCACCAGTCTCCACATCACGGCCCTCGACGCCATCGTGAACGTGAACTCCCTTTTCACCCTGGCAGTCTTCATCGGCCTAACCTGGAACCCCAACGACCCTGAAAACAACCTCAACTCCAACCCTTCCTGCGCCCCCACCTCCGCCATCGCCGAGAATCTTGTCGCCTTCCACGTCTACTCCTTCAGCTCCTTCCTCTTCTCCAGCCTCGTCGCCCTCGCCCTCAAGCAAGCCATCCGCCTCTCCCGCTACAACAACCGCCCCTTCCATTACCCCTCCGCCGTCGAGTTCTTGGCCCACATCAACCGCACCTTCCTCCGGGTCGGGATGCTCGTCTCGGGTATCGGGTCGGTTTTCGGGTGCGGGTTCCTTGTGTTGGCTCTCGTCAATGTGGTTCAGATCAAGCTTGGGACTTTGGCTTGTGGAAGCTCTCATGCTTATGCTGCTGTTATTCCTCTTTTGATCCTCGTTCCTATTGCGCTTCTCTTTTACGTTTCCGTTGTTTTGTACGCTTTTACTCGCTAGGCTAGGTTAGGCTAGCTACCTTCCCCCTCCCTCTACGTATTTGTATTTTTATACTTGTGTAGTATCAGTTCAATATGGTGAGTGAGTCGTATGTTGTTAATTTATATTCAAATTATGTGACTGTTGGTCGTGAATGATTGTTAAAATCATATACTGATGCTCTGAAATTAAATTGGTATTATTATTTGTAAATACTGGTATGCTATTTCTAATGTGTGCAGGAATTTTGTTAAGCTTATCCTTGTATGTGAGGTAAGCCTTGACGCAACGGTAAGGTTGCAAGGTTGCTGCTGAAGGTCACGAGTTCGAGTCCAGGCAGAGCCTATCTGCTTGTGGTGGTAAGATTGAGTACATTTACCTCATTAGACCTCACTAGGTAGGAGCCTTGTGCACTGGACCGCCTTTTATCCTTGTATGCATAGGGATAAAGTAGTCTTATATCCTTGTTAGTTGTTAAGCCTAACATTTGTATTATCTTTGGATGGAGCAACATCATGCTTTTTGTTTATTATGCCTTTCTGCCTTATTTAAAATGATAACCCACCTGGGACTAACTAAGAAGGTGAAGGACCTCTATTGTTATGTGCCAACGGTTCAAGTGATGGGTGGTGGTGATAAGCTTCTAGAGTATCCTTATAACAGCATAATATCTCAAAAGGATGGTTTCAGAAAACAAGTTGCCTTACAATATTAATATCTGCTAAGGATGATTTTGGTTTGCAGTTTACTCATTGCCTTGAAGAGTGAAGACTAGGGTCAGGAGTCATGGCCTTGGACATGTCAACATTATAATGGTGTGCGAGTCTTGTGGAGAATGTAAATTGTAATTAGCTATCATTAGTTTTATCCAAAAATAACTATCATTATGTCTGTTGAACGTATGTTATCTGTGATTAGTAAAATTTAGCTTTAAACTATATTGGGTAGGTTTGTCATCTTCCCTTTTATTCACCCTAATAATAAAGAAAAAGGGAAAAAAAAACTTACTATTCAGATCAGACCTCAATGGCAAAAGGAACAAGAATACTAAATGATTAGGTTGTGCCTTTGATTGCTGTATGCTTTTCTGTCTTTACGGGTTAGGTTTGACGATATAGTTTTTGGTAGGTAGGGTGACAAGTTATAGGTTCAACTATGTAGTACTCTTGCTCTTGGTTAAACGTCTATCTTGTTCCCCTTTTCTTTTCTCTTTCGGTTTCATCCTTGTATTTGGGTTGAGTATCCCTAGCGCTCTTTTCAATACATTTTTGTTTATAAAAAAAAAAAAATAGTTTGTGAAGAGTTGAAAAGATTAATTTGTGAAACTACTATCTACTTTTATTGTCAGCTGTTATGAGGCAGCAGATGTGGAGGCCAACATGGAAACAGATGGAACCAGTTGTGAAGAGGAAATCCGGTTCAGTAGACAGGTAGGCTTGGAGTCAGTTGGTGAAGATGGACGAGTGGCAGAAGACCTGCACATTCAGGAGCTGGGCAGAGGTGCAAGGCTGCAGGTAGTTTAGCTCCAAGCTGAGATTTTGTGATAGGCTAATATAATGTGAGAGAAGGGCTGAAGTGGTGTGTGCTTTTGGTGTATCTCAATCTGTTTTCTCTCTTTGATTATGTCTCCTTCCTCAATGATTTTTTTCTTTTCTCATTAGCCCTCTGTACTAACTTTCAGTAGTTGTTGATAGCCTTCTTTTGTAAGAAATTCACCATCAATAAAACAGTGTAGAGAAGTGTAATTTAGGAATTTCTATTACATTATATTGTTTTATACATTTGGTGTTTTCATTGACCACTATGGCTAAGTACACAAGGATGAAAGATCTTGCAGCTTATCTGAAATAGTGAAATGTATGCTAGAGCTAATGGGAAAAAAGGGATCAAGAGTATGAGAGCATATTTGAAAGGATCGAATTAGTGTTGTAAGCTATGGCTCATAGTCAGTCCAATGGTGGAACGAGCTCAGGAACTGACAGTATTTCATTCTAGAAACAATCATTTTTAAGGTAAGGAACATTAAATTAAGTTCCCTTGTCTTGATGTCTCAGATGCATTGCAGTGGATCTTTAAGGCCGAGCAATTTTTATTTTAGTATTATGATACTGCCAATGGTCAACGTTTGACAATTGCTACGATCCTTATGGACAATCATGTAGTTCCTTGTTTCCAGATGATAAGTAGAAATCATCAATTCCAGTCATGGCAGAGCTTTCTATTACATTATGCTGTTCCTTACATCAGTCAGAGTTTGTGAAGGGTTGAAAAGATCAGTTTGTGAACCTACTCTCTACTTTTATTGCCAGCTCTGCATGCCGCAAGTCCATAATTAATTTGTGTTGCAACTAAGTTTTACTTATGTGAAAGTAAGCATCTTGAAGTTTGAACCACTGGAATCCCTCATAACAATTAGCAAGGGTGGTTGTTTGTAACTTTTTATGGATTCCTTACGGTTCAATTACATGTAAAGCACTTCACCGTGTGTTTGGTTTAACGTTTGCAAAATTGTAGTAATTGATTTATGTTTGGATACTTTATTGTTAAGATAGTGTTTGGAACCACGTTCCAAAGCTCCATAATCACGTTTAGAGACCTGACGCTACTTAGAGTAGCGTTTATGAAACGCACGACCAAGCCACTATAACAAAGTTTCCCAACACACTGGAAAAGTAATTTGGGCAAAATAAATGTTGTTTGGATTGTGTCATTGAAAGTGAGTTTTGCATGTATAATTTACCAAAATGTTCTTCAATTTTTAATGAGTATGAAAAATGATTACTTTTAAAGGGTAGTACGGTAAAACTATTAGTTGAAAAACCCAAACTGAGTTTTGGCAAACGCAAAAGAACCAAATTTTTGCTTCTTTCCAAACCATGTTTAGCCCCAAAATTAATTCTACCAACTGAAAACCAAACATCATATAAAAAAAAAATGACAAAAGTAAGTTTGGGGTCACTAACATGATTTTGCACTTGACAACAAAGGGTAATCCAAGCATGCACTTTATTTGATTGCTTTTGGGACAATGGGCTGTGTAAAAGGTTTTCAAGGTTCGCGGACGTTGTGGCCCATAAACGGATGGGCTTTTAGAGTACTCTCCTACTATCTATTCTATTGTATGCGTATGTACTCACGGCCTCATTAGTAAGGAAGGAAAAGCACCAATTGTGGGTATAAATATACAAGGAAACATAGGTGGCATTTGGAAGAGTTTATTTAAGCTCATTTTAACTTATCTGATGATATAAGCTTTTATGCAGCATGTTTGGCAGAATTTATAAAAGTAATTTATGCCATCCCATAAGGAGTTTTTGACTTATTTTCATAAGTCACTGGAACAAGCTTATGAAATTTTAGTAAGTGCTTATGACCTTTCCGTGTTTTCCCCCTTCGAATCTTCTCCTGCCCCTTTCTTCATAAGCTCTTATGGCATAAGCTCTCATGCGATAAGGTCTTATGTGATAAGCTCTTAATTAAATTGTTTACCCAAACGCGGCCATAATAGCTATTATTTATTCAGAAAAGGTTGACTCTAATAGTATGTTTAAAATCTGTTAAAAAAAAGTATGTTTAAAAGACTTACTTCAAATAATTATCTTTCAATTTATTCTAATCCAATAATATACATTAATTTATTAAAGAAGCCACCTGACCTTCATTGAATTAGTATCAATTAGAAGGTGAGGATTTGGAATAGGTCTTTTAAACTCCCTCTTGAATTCAATATAATCCCCACTCATATAAACCTCAGCTAAATTCATTCAATTGATTGTAGATTGTACATAATGATAAGGATGTCCAGTACAAAAAAAAGAAGAAGATAAGGATGTGGCAAGAGATTGAAAGTGGGAGAATTCGGAATCAGAGATAAAAAAAAGTGAATACTTGCTTATTAGATAAAATCATAATAATTATGAATACATGCCACCCGAACAAAATTTTGTTGTCCCAAAAAATGATGTCTCAGTATCTGCTATCAATTAAAGGTCGGGGATATACATAAGTGTTAATGCGCTATAATTTTGTTATATTAAATGATAAATTGTCATTAGTGAGGATAAAAAATATACCAAGAAAGTGGGACGATAGAAGATCTTCATCCCATGCCACCCTTCCTCCTGTTCTTCCACTTCTCTCTCTTCCTCTTCACCCCCACTATCCCTCTAACTCCTGCTGCCACCACCTTCATTGTTTTCATGTCATGCACCTCCACAACTCCACCCCTTTCACCAAAACCCTTCTTGTCCTCCCTCTTCCTCTCCTCAGCACTTCCATGCTCCAACTTTTCGTCCCAAAACCCAACTTTGCACAACTGAAAACATCACCATCTTCACCAAGCCAAACAAGCACAATTAGTCCCACAAAATACCGTTGAATTTTATCTCAAGATAGTGTTGAGTTTTTAGGAAGTTTCTTTTCAATCAAGACACTTTTGAATTTTCCACAAAATAATTAACGGAAGATACAAAGCTACTTTTAACTAGACCGCGTAACCATTTTCTTTCTGCTGAAACCATCTATATTTTATCATCAGATAGAACCCTTCTAAAGCTGAATTTGAGTGTAAAGTGAGCATATAAGAATGTCCACCATTGATTAATTAAACTGCATTAAAATCTTAATTCACTTTAACTAATCAATAGTGGATATACTCTTATTTTTTCACATTTTACATTTAAACTCATTTTAGAAGACACTAATCCAACGTCAGGTTGGTGATTCATCTCATCTGAGCTGCAATTAATGTACGGGCTTCAAGTGAAAAGGTTGATGCTGGGCTAATAGTAATATCACAAGTAACCTTTAATATAATTTTGAAGTAAAGCATGCACTCAATTTTTGGTTTATTAAGTAGGAAGGTATATCGTTAAGCGTTAAACATCATGTATTGATGTCCACGAAATAACATCAATCCATTCACAAAACAACAAAATATATGGTCGCATGGGCACACTCACGAGAGTAAGGACGTACGTGATATTATTAGTCACAGTAAGCTATATATATTACAAGGGATAGACCCAGCAACCGTAAAGTACATGCAACGGGATCACGTGATCATAATTAAAACAACACTAAAGTCTAAGGTCAGTCACCCACATAAGCCTTTTGTGTAAAAAACAACAAACTCAGCACTCAGCAGGAAGTAATTATGGCTTCAAGCTACCGCTGAGGATGACTTTTGCGCATTTACTTGGTTGGATGAGGGTTGACTAGCTTATATATACTAGCTACACGCACCGGACAAAAAGGACCTAAATTAAAACATGTTGGCAAAAGAGTACTAGCTAGAGTTTTAGTATGCACTCCCATGTCTTATTTCCATAGACCTAACTATAGAGGAGAGTATTTTTGCTAACGCGTAGTACGTTACTTAACATGGTTGATCACCACCCTGCAATGTTGTCAACAATGTCCATGGTTAAAAGCTTAGTTAATAAGTAAATCAATTAAATACACATTAATAATTTGCTTTTTCTATAGTAGATAATATTCCAGCAGAATATGCCAAAGGGTTTTGTTCAATTCGTTTGTAAATGAGAATTTGAATGTTAATTTGCAGTGTTTCTCTTGCAATGTTTCCTAGTCAATTACTAGCAAAAATTTAATTCCATTGCCTCAGTTTGAATTTGTTGTGTATTTTCCATGAAATAGGTATCGAATTAATGATTCATGTTCAACCTCTTGAATTCTACGTATGAATGCAATTCAAAGTTAAATACCTGGTCTACAGGATGATGAGTTTATATACGGTGGCTGAGTGGTGTTAATAATAAAGAGAACCTGCAGAAACCGAAAATAGGAGCGTTAAAGGGAGCCAATTGTGTTTCGGTTAGAATTTCATATTATATACATATATATATTTTTTGAAGAATGCTGGTGAGTGTCTTACGAAATTGGTTAAGGAATAAAAAAAGAAAAAGAAAAGTTTTCATTAGGAAATTATTTATTCAAAACATGAAGAAGTGTTATTTTTAGTTTTCGAATGAAACTTTGTTTTTATTAGAATTATTAAACAATGTCCTTAGGGCACCCCTTAGTAACATCCTAATTTTTTTAAAATTTCTTTAGCTAATGCTCCAAGACTGTCCTACCTTGCCACCAGTTCCCCCTTGAAGCGCTGTTTGAATCGTTACCATTGGGATCGTCATCATCATCCTTATCTTTCTTGAACTGCAGAGATATTGAAGCCAAAAGTTATATCTTTTATGACATATATAAAGTAATAACCGAGAAATGCTATCTAAACACACTCTTTTTAATAATATTTTTTGATTGGATGGAATTCATGTGCCATTCACAAAACAAAAATTTGACCAATTGATTTAATAGATTCTACGTAAAATATACTTAATAATAAAGCAAATGCTAAAAGAAGTATTGAATTAAAAAGATGTGTTGCTAATATTTTTCATAAAGTAATTTGCTTCTGCATCACTATATTGCATGTATGGTTACTATCATATTTTATGCATAACTAACGAGTCAGTATAAATGAAAATTAAATTTAATCTACCAGTAGTACAATTTCCATGATATCTCATCAAACTTCTATATTATTTATTTATTTTGGTCACAATAGACTTAAGAGTAGTTATTTATTTAAATAATTTTTTCACGATTCATTAATCAAGAAAGAGAAATACTCCAGGCAGTTTGGTGGATAACTATATAAAAAAAAACACTGAAAAAACATTCTATAAATTATTTAACGATTTAAAAATAAATACAACATTAAAATTATTAATATAGATTAGTAAATAATGATATCTCCTGTACATCAAGGATCTCTAATCGCACTTCTTAATAATCACTCATAACTTTATAAAATGAAAAATTTAAATTTTGATTAATAATCAAGAAAAGAAATGTGAACATATAACCAATTTCGAGGGTTAACAAACTCATTATGGAGATACCATAGTAAAAGAAATAAAGATTTGCTAACTCAATTTGTTGTCACATATCTTGTTTTCACTGATATTATCTTATCACATCACTTAAAACTCGTGTAATATTAGATACATAAAAGATGTAGTAATATAACATGACATACGTGACAATAAAGTGAGACAACAAATAAGGGTGGAAATTAAGGCACTCACAACATGGGGATGGTGGGGTTCTGTGGTCCTGGTTCTTGGGGAATAATTTTCCTGTCCACCATAGTAGATTGATGAACTGTAGTAGCTGGGCTCCACTGTCGCATTCTGATAACTACTGCTACTAGTATTCTTGTTGGAGACTCCACCGCTGCTTTCACCTTTGTTGCTGTAATTGCCTGAAACGAATCCAACTCAACCATTACTAAATAATCCCAGACATTCATAAACCATATGTTCCCTATACTTTGACAACAAACTGAGTTGAAAAGGCATATATTATATATGTAGTTCTCTAGTCAAAGTGATATATATGTCTAAGTATAACGAACCCGGTGCTCCATAATTTCTGCCTCCAGTGTCTTGCTTTCTTGAATCTCTCCCTCCAACCTAAAGTTACAAAGAGTAATATTTAATAGGGTTGATGCTATGTTCATTATAATTCACAAACCATTATATGCTGTATGCCTATAGAGATCGAAGCTGCTATAACTTTAATCAGAGAGTACAAGATTGATAAAACTACATATTCATTCACACCTGCAGGCTAGACCGAAAGGAATTCAGAAATTCATGTCTCAAATCTCAATTAACAAGGTGCTTGCTTGCTTAGACATTTTATGGAGAATAAATATCTAGGCTTAAATAAGTTACTAGTCCCTTCAAATAGGGATGGTTTTGATTTTTGCCCTTGCAATTTTTATTATCCTTATAAAATTGAAAAGTTTGGTCAATAACTGTATGTAACATCCCTAATTGACTAATGGTAGATGTTGACCAAAACTTTTAACTTTATAAGGACAAAAAATGGTAGGAGAACCAAAACAATCCTATTTGTAAAGGATGAAAACTTTATAGACTTGTTACAGTTGTATGGAGAGTTTGACCATATAGTGGATGGAGTCCATGGGACCATGGCTATCATGTAAAGGTGCTATGCTACACCAAGTAGGGAAGTTTCTTTTGGCATAATATTACAAACACACTAAGCTATCATATTCCCGAAAAAAGACCAGTAGGCCAGGTAGGGAACAACTACTATGCCTTATTGCCATCACTAACTCACAATCTGAAAAAAATAAAAGGAAGAAAAAACATGTAGGCCATGCTATGTATGATAAATGATATTGAGCACCCTTTCTTGCATGTAAACAAAATTAAGGCAGTGAGTAACAATAAATAGAAGTGGAAGAAGGTTATGCATACAGTGGAAGGAGGTGGAAAAATGGAGCCAAAGATGCTTGTGGAGGAAGATGAAGTAGAGGAAGGGTCCTTGGGACCAAAAAGATGATCAAAGTTGGTGGGTGATGAGGAGGAAGAAGCTCCTCCAACTTTCTTTTTGTTGTTCTCCATGTTTGGTGTGATGAGTTGTTACTATACTAGTATTAAATACCAAGCTGCTTTCTTTGTCAACCTTAACGAACAAAACTACTAGTTTGATGAGTATCCCCTTAACGACCAAAGAATGGATAAGATTTGCAGAGAAGAAGCCAACAAAAGAGATAACAAAGAGATCAAAGGCAGAAGGGAAAAGGAGAGGGGAGCACGTGATGATTGCAGATGTGTTGGAACATCAAACGTTAAAGGGCTATTTATAAGCCCAAAAATATGCTGCGCCCATGTGCTCTCATTCAATTTCCATCCCTACCTTGCTCTTTCCTGTTGGACACATGGGTGCACTGTTGGGACCCAGGTGGACATGATGCCCAAATCCAAATCCATTCTGCCACGTGTGATTGTCCTCAATCTTTGACTTTTTCTTCAATGAAAAGATTTTCTATAATCTTCTTATAAAAATGTTAATATATTCTTTCAATGCAATATCTTAATATCCTTATTGGATGACTGCACGAGGATTCGAATTCAGATTCCCCAAGTTCTCCTCTTTATAGGAGTAGGTTGTTTCTACTTAACCAACACTCCATTGATGAACATTTAAATATTTGATATCTTACAAATTTGAAAAAACGTTTCTCATTATTAGGTTAATTGTTCTTTTGGACTGCCTTATCAGGTTGGTTTGTGAATAATTTATAATGGGAGATTTCTTATATAACCCTTTATTTTCAGAAACTTTTTTTTTGACAGAAATTTATTTTCAAAAGTTATTAGTACAAGTTAATAGATATTGGTCACGCTAATTAGGATGCGTATATTCTAGATAAAAACACAAAAGGCGAATTCATTTCCATCTAATATTCCTATATCTTTCGAATATTCTTGCCCTAAGCTTGCTGCTTAGACAAATAAATTGGTGACACAGGGTTTGCTTAGTCCAGTTGATTGCGTTAACTAACCAAAAAAAGAAAAATCATATGAAGAGGTCCGTAAAAAAAACCTTGACACGCTTTCTCTATATATCAAATTAAAAATCAGCAAATCTTCATAGCTTCTTTATTTGATTCATTTTTATCTGATTGATTTTTTTTCATCTAAAACTTCTATTAGGATAGATTTAAAGGAGGGTCATATATATATATATATATATATATATATGGGAGCAACTCAAGTGAGAGTAATATGTTATTATGAGAGATGAGAGGAGTAAATCTGGACCTTTGGATCATATATGAATGGTCAAGATTAGAACATAAAGTCATCTGAATTTTTTAAGTGATCACATGACCACCAACTAACTTTTAATCATGACCATCCATGTATGGCTTAATGGCCCATATTTGCTCCTTCCACTCTCATAATAACACACCACTCTCACTTGAGATGCTCCCTATATATATATATAGTGAGAGAAACTTTTTTTTTGAGAGTGAGGGGGGTAATCTGGGTCATACAACCATACATGGATGATTAAAACTAAAAATTATTTAATCATTTTAAAATGTCACATCACATAACCAGTTAAAAAATTCACATGATATTGTATTTTAATCTTGACCATAAATATTTTATGTAATATTTTTTTTAAGAAATAACTAATTTTATAAAGGAGAATGCTAATAAGTGGCTCAGTGCCCTTAGGTCATTAGTTAAGGAATCAAAAATAGCAAATTTTCTTGGGGAAATGATGTATTTATTAATCATAGGAGTTGTGTATTTAGTTTTCCTACAAACTCTTGTTTATTTTGGATTACTTAACCAGTGCTCTAAGGGCACTGGTTAGCAAGACCCATTTATAAAATGGGTCATGCTAACGAGTGCCCTTAGGACACTCTTTAAGGAACCAAGAAAAATAAGTTTTTCTTGGAAAATTAAGTATTTCACATTTTCAGATATTAAATACAATAATTCTCTATGAAAACTTTCTTTTCTTAGTTCCTTAAAAAATACCCTAAGAGCACTCGTTATCATTCTCCTAATAAAATATATTGAAAAGGTCAAAAGGAAGGATCAATACTTATGCTTACCACGTCCAGGGCAAGTCTTCCCTCGGAGCGGTTGGGATAACCTCTCCTTAAAAATTGTTTCTTTTATGTTTCTTGAGAGAATAATTGCCTTTCAATTTTCGTAAGAAACTAAATATATATAATTAAGCTCCTCAATTAAAATAAGTCATTAAACCTACTTCCTATTTAACCCAAAATTCAATACTAACTGATTCAGCCCACTTCAATAGATGAGCAATTAATTGCTTCAGTTGAATAACATATTCAATGACAAAGCATTTAATGAGCTTTTAGTTGCTTAAAAGTTTTCAACATTGATAATATTTTCACGAGTAAATACTCAATTTAATCCTTGAAATTAAAAAGTAGTATCAACTTAGTCCTTAAAATTATCAAAATTCCAAAAGCGTCCCTGAGTGATAAGTTAGTATTCCCTCTGGTCCTATATATAAGAGGCAAAACCCTAAAACACACATACCAAGGAAATGTATTGAAATAAACTATTTGTAATTAATATTCATATAAATTTACAAAATTATCCCTTATATAATTAATGAACAAAACTACTTGTATTGAAAGTTGCACTGTCTCGTAAATATAAACCTTGTTATAAATAAGGGTGAAATTGGAAATGAGCATTTAATATTTGTCAAAATGTATGCATGTCTCTTATATTTTGGACCAAAAAAAAAGTAGTCACTTACTCCCTCCGGTCTCTATTGTAAGCAAAAATTAAATGGGACACACATATTAAGATAGTTAGTTGATCTCATTTAAAAGAGTTATTGGGAATAAAAAATTAAGGTTGTTACCTAAATTACCCTTCCTCTTATTTATTAAGCTTGTGTTATTGAGAATAAAAGGAGTCATTGGAAAACAAAATTTACATTAAATGAAGGGTATTTTGAGAATAACTTCATTAAATGAGATGAAAGTAGTTGAAATTTGCTTATATTTTGGACCAAAAAATTTGGAAATTTTTGCTTACATTGTGGACAGGAGGGAGTACCTCTTATAATAAGGATCGGAGGGAGTATCAATTTGGTCCCTCATTTTACTTACTTAATATCAATTAAGCCCCTGACACTGCAAACTTAATATCAACTTAGTCCATATGATTTTCAACAGAGGGACTAAGTTGATTACCGTTTTACAATTTCAGAGACTGATTTGAAATTCCGATAATTTCAGGGACCAGATTGATACTACTTCACAGTTTCAGGGACCAGATTGGGTGTTTACTCTATTTTCACACTTGAAAGTACTCCTTCTGAATTCAATTATAAATAAAAAGTACATATATTTTGTGGACTCAAATATAAGCAAAAGTCAACTAATTCAACTCTATTTAATGTTAATGTTCCAAAAGTCAAGACAATCAATCATTCCAACCAATTCTCCTTTTACTTTTCCAAGAGTATTACACACTCCCGAGACAATTAATGGGTAGTGTTCCCACCCAAAACAGAGCATGACCATCTAGGTCGGGACCGTTGGGGGCTTACCTCGAAATCGGCGGTCACATATTGAAGATAGGGAACACCTCGGACATCAAGAAGGACAACTAGGATGAAAACAGCTCGGTCAGGACAAGAAGACATCCATGTTGGAATAAGAAGACATCTCGGTCAACTCAAGAGGTCGGCTCGGAACAAGAAGTCAACTTTGTTGCCGCTCGGGATGGCACAAGTCCATCTAGGTCCGGCTAGCCCATCAATTAGCCTGCAACCATGAGGTCGGGTATGGCTCAAATTAAGGCGATGACAAAATGAATGGGTACAAACAGTAACAACCCGACCTGTCAGATACCAAAACCAGCTCACATGCCCCGGCAGAGGAGAAGGGAAAACATCCCTAACAGGACGTAGGCAACCGGGACCGAGAAGAGAAAACATCCAAGTCGGTCAAAGGTAACGGTCATAATAAGACAAATGTAAGGGACACGACTTGGCCGGTTGGGCCAAGGCCTAATTCCTTAAGGACAATTAGGTTAAGCCCATTAAGAGAGCTATAAAAGGATGACATTCATCCTCATGATGGACACTCTCCCAACACACAAAAGCCTTAGAACTACGTAGCCTTGATTCCTTTCCACGGCATACGTAGGAGGAGAGCACCACGCTCTGTCAGGCTCAATCCACAAAACCCCTAACTCCTCCTTCTATTGGAGATTCATTGTTTTGGACGAAACAGGTAGTGTAGTAATTGTAACTCATTTTTTTTTTTACATAAATCAAGACAATTAAACTAAATTAACTAACTTTCTTAATAAATGTGAAGTTAGGTAATTTTGCTTATAAATGAGTCCGGAGGAAGTACTAGTGTGACACCCTTCTACCCCGCATGTTATAAGCCATTTAATTATAAAAGCAATTAAAAAAAAACATGCATATTACTGAAATAAATAAAACATTTGTTCATGGGTAGAAAAGTCCCACATGAACCCGTTACAACGCGGAAAAAGAATTAAGTTTATAACCGTAAAACATAACAAACGTAAAGGAAAATATAACCCAACCCCGATGTCACCTATAGAGCTGGTATAACCGTTCCGGAATAAACATTCCCGGAATTACAACTAGAACCAACAAAACATAAATATAAGCCCTAACTATGAGTGGCGGCTCCTCAGAGTCACTCCTCTCCGGGCTGCTCGTCATCCTCTACAAGGTGCCAATCAGGCCAAACACAAACAAATATGGGGAGTAAGAATCATGTAACATAATAGCAAGGAGATAGACAGTAAAATAAACAGTAAACACAGCAATATTACACCAAACATCAACAACATCATTATACTATGCAGTGCAATGCAGTCCTACTCCGCTAAACCAACTATGCATGTGGATCCACTAAACTCGGGATGAACGACTTCGGAGTTAAATATCTACATTGAGAATCTACTCAACGCCGGAGAATCTACTCCTTGGATAGCCAACGCATCAAACCAACGAATGCCTCATCACGGGGGCGCTAGGAGAATCTACTCCAACCGTGGATGGCCAGATCGCCGTACTCTAGGACGACCTCCCCTATGTCGAACATCCCTAAACAACATCTCCGATGCAATGCGTATGTAACATAACAACAACGGCATCACCACCTCCATAACTCCAAAGGAATCAACCGAAGATAAAAGCGGAATCAGTCGTAACAACTTGCCTCGCGGGATCTACCTGAGGACTTAAGTGGA
The DNA here is from genome assembly GCA_035048595.1 of Echinosophora koreensis. Classification (NCBI taxonomy): domain Eukaryota; kingdom Viridiplantae; phylum Streptophyta; class Magnoliopsida; order Fabales; family Fabaceae; genus Echinosophora; species Echinosophora koreensis. The sequence goes on from JAPCYP010000004.1 coordinate 9,650,159, forward strand.
ATCAACCGCAGTACCTGGGGCAAACTCTCGGCCACCAAGGTACACAACAACAACAACACCTTAGACCCAAACCGCGGGTTCAAGGCCTCCTTGGTCAAAAGCACCAAGGCACAGCTCATCAGCTTGCGGCACCCAATAGGTATCGACTTATCAAACTTAACACCTCACCATCTCATCATTTTAATTGTTTTTAGTAAACATTAGCTAAGTTGTCTAATCATTTATCATCATAGGGAAGTGGGGTTTGTAAACCCCTTAAGTCCTTTAATTCTGTTCTGTCCAGGTGGGTTGAGCACGGTCGTGCTCGTAACCCAGCACGATCGCGCTTAAACACGTGAGGGGCGTGCTCCCCTGTAAGTGAAGCACGGTCGTGCTTCTTATTGAGCACGGTCGTGCTCAGAAGCACGGTCGTACTCTTTGTCCTGCACGACCGTGCTGAACAACGCGGCCATTTACCCAGAATTCAACTGGGAGCACGGTCGTGCTCCCTGTTCAGCACGGTCGTGCTCATCGCGCGACAGTGTTGTTCTGGGCAGGAACAGTAACCGTGTTTTACCCAATTCAAGAAATAAATCCATTTATCATCCTACGTCGATTATCAACACGTTTTAGACATTAAAACTCATCATACAAATAGCATTAACTTCAATATTGGCATCAACCCAAACATCATATTCACCTCAACAATTCACCAACAACATCATGCTCATATTCAACATAAACCCATCATCAACAATGTGAAGCATTTAACATACAATCATAAACCAGCCAGAACATACATCATGAGCATAGCTACATCATAAAATCATTATATCAATAACAACGGGGTTATGGGAAACCCCTTACTTTACACTAGCCCTAAACCTATGCAACACTACCCTTCTCCCCATACCTGGATTGAAGGTAGCTCTAACGACGTCCCAAACAACGAACCGGTTCCTCCCCTTACAGCGACTCACACCAAAACGAACCTTGGATCAACAAAATACCAAAGGTTAGTTCCCTATTCACAATAATGGAAAAGGAAACTAAGATAGGGAAAGGAACGTTACTTAAACCACTAACACGGATGAGCTAACAGTCTCCCAAAGTCTCCAATGCTCACAAACCTGTTCAAGGCGAAAGAAAAACAGAAGGGACTCGTACTGGCCGCACTATGGCTGCTGCAACTCACAAAAATAGGGTTATGCGTTTAACCCTCAAATTCTGCTCACGTTTATAACGTTCGGACCTGAGCACGGTCGTGCTCCACTTAATGTCACCGAGACCCGGTCCACGCATTGAGCACGGGCGTGCTCTCTGTTGAGCACGGTCGTGCTCAACTTAAAATCAGAAACACGCTTCTGACTTTAAGCACGGGCGTGCTGGCTAATGAGCACGGGCGTGCTCATGTACCAGAAATGGACTTTTAACCAAAAATCTCACTAAGCCCTTGAACGATAAATCCAACTTAACCAAAACCAGCTTAATTAAAATAATTCTGAAAAACAGGGTGTTACAACTAGTTTTACTAAGAGAGAGAAGATTTCGAAATCTCAATTTCATCATTTTATTATGGATTTAATTGGTATACACCGTCAGTGTAAATATTTTTTACATAAGCAATCAATAAGAAATTGCCATATATAAGCTAAATGTTTTACTCTTATTCTAACTACTTTTAAAATTATACATATCATGATTTCTGATTGGTTGACAGCGTAAACAACTTTATACTGACAATGCATAACAATTAAACTCTTTTATTATTGATGTTTCCAATCATTCACATTTAAAGAATCTATCAAATACCTCCGAATATTGTGTTGTTATTATTTGATAATTAAGAATACAGAATGCTAACACGTGCCCTTAGGACATTGTTTAAAGAATCAATAATTGAAATTTTGGATGAGAAATGATGTATTTAGTATATCGAAAAGTGTTATACTTAATTTTTCAATGCAAATTTTCCTTTTGTGTATTCCTTAATCAATATCCTAAGGATACTCGCTAGCAAGACCCATTAAGAATAAAGAAATTCAAGGTGTATTACTTGATTGATTGATTAATTAGCTTCATCCTAACTCTTTCAATTATTACTACTACTACAAAATACTCATTTTCAACAATGACGATAATCAAAACAAGGTTGCATAAAAGGATGGAAGATAATTTTCTTGCAGATAATATAGTGATTTATATTAAAACAGGAATTACCGCAAGTTTTACTTTTAATTTTATATTATTGATAATTTCAAATCATTAAAAGAGACGAAAACAATACTTTAAGTCTAAAGGTAATTTTTAGTTATTTCATTTAATATTATGACATCTACAACAAATTAAGATTAATATATTTTTAATCTTATACAATATAACTATTTATCTTTTTGAAAATATTTTAATATATATTACATTTTATCTCTAAGCATGGATATTCTAAGTATTTTTTTTATCTCAATAATTTTATTCCACACTCCACCGACCACATATAAATCCATCGTACTTTTCCACGGACAAATAGTAGTGAGATTGCTTATCTATATTCTTCAATTATTACTTATAAGTTATGATTATATGAAAAAATTATAATAATAACTAATTGGTGTGACTATAGAATTTAATCAAAGAATTCTTGTCAAAAAAAAAAAGAAAAAAGAATTTAATCAAAGAATTAAAATGCGAATAACTTTATCCAACACAAAAAAAGACATTCCGAGTTTCTGACAATTCGATTCCGGTGCGACTTTCATAACTATGGTTGTGGGGAGGGAGAGTTGAGTTGAGGGTTGAACTTGAAAGTAGCAAAGGATGAAGACGTAATAGTGACACGCACAACGAGAAATAACGGATTATGGATAAGGTGACAATTGTTCAGGTTTGGCTTTTATTTACTGGATGGAGTCATGGAGATCATTTGTTTCAATATAGTATCTCACTTTCTGTTTCATCTAAATTAAATTATGGCATATCATTTAAAAAGAATACATTAATAATAGATAATATAATAAATTTTCAAGTGATATAATTTAATTGGATGAGATAAGAAGTGACACACCATTTTGAGATGGGTGATTTTAATTCTTGTATATTGTACTATGGAGAGTTGGATCTAGAAAAATATTAAAAGAGTTAAACATATATAATAATAGTTTTTAGAATTTTATTTTTAAAAAAATTGTTTTTAGAATTTCATTATAATGTATAGTTGGTGTATGGATTTTTAACACTAATAATCAATTATGCAATGATAGTATATCATAGATTTATTTGGTATGCATTATCAGTGTAAAGATTTTTCATAATGTCAATCAATCGAAAATTGACACATCATCAAAAATATTTTTGATATTATATCATCGAAAATATTTTACTCTTATCATAAATACCTTAAAAATCGCATGTCATGATTTTTAATTGATCGAGGGTATAAAAAACTTTATATTTTCATTGCATAGCAATTAAACTCATGTCAAAAGTAAACTCATATACTTAATAAAATATTTTTAATAAAAAATGCTTAATTGCACTTTCAATCTCCATACTAGTGGTCATGTGTGATTTTAGTCCCTGTAGCTTTTTAGCACATTTGGTCCCATGTTTTTTCAATATTACAAATTTGGTCCTTCCATCCAATTTAGGTAAAATTTAAATGATTAATAGAGATGAACCGCTGCTTTAAGTGCATAAAACCTTTGGGTGAGCTTCTATGAAAATGACCCTGTGGTGGAAACAAAAAACAATCTCGTAAATGAGGAACAAAATCGATAAATTACATAGAGTAATCATTGAATCATGTTGAAGCAGAGAGACAGAGGAAGGAGAGGCTCGACCTGAGGTGCTATTTGCTTAGATCAGTGATTCTTCTCAGTTGATAATTGAAAAAATTGATGAACATTGGATGAAATGACCAAATTTGCAACATTAAAAAAGTAGGGTGACCAAACGAGTCTAAAAAAACTATTGGGATCAAAATCGTACATAGCCAATAGTAAATGATTAAAAGTGTAATTAAGTCAACAAAATTTTATATGCATAATTAGGTTTAAAATAATCTTTTGGTCCCTATACGTGACATTGATTTTCAATTTAGTCCCTATACGTAAAAAATTATTAATTTGGTCCTTATACGTGACACTGGTTTTCAATTTGGTCCTCACCGCTAATTGGTCCCTATATAAGAGGACCAAATTGCAAATTATTGTCACATGTAGGGACCAATTCAACAAAAAAAAAAATTTGAAATCGGTCCCTACATGTGATAATTATTTTCAATTTGGTCCCTACATGTGATAATAATTTGCAATTTGGTCCCTTTTATATAGGGACCAATTAGCGGTGAGGACCAAATTGAAAACCAGTGTTACGTATAGGGACCAAATTGAAAATCAGTGTCACTTGTAGGGACCAAAAGATTACTTTAACGGCATAATTAAATAAAATAAAGGCTAAATTATACTTTTGCTCCCTTATCTTTATTTAGGTTTCAATTTTTGTTTTTCCGAAATAGTCTCTTATTTTTCAAAAGTTATACCAATGTGGTCCCTTTTTTTGTTCTGAAATGATCCCTCTTTTATTTTATTGTTTTCAAAATAGTCCCTTATTTTTGCAAAAGTTATATCAATGTGATTCTATCTGTACCACAATTCAATCAAAAAGACACGTTGAAACTTAAAATAAAGATAAGAGACCAAAATGGAATAAAAAAATTAAAAAAAATAAATAAAACATAAAATAAAGATAAGAGACTAAAAATATATTAAAATGGGATAAAAAACCATGCTCGCTCTCCGTTATCCGTCCCTGCATATACGACCGTTTGTTATAAACAGTCGACCCCAGATGGCCAGATGTTTCAAAATTCTCATTCATTATATATTTATTTGTTACTCAAAAAGTGTATTCTCTTTGTTTTTTAGAAAAATCCATGTTCCCTCAAATCTTTTAAAAGAATCTATATGTGGTTGAGGGCCAGATATACCGATCTCTGGTGGGATGCAGTTGAAGATTTTTCTAATTCGGTTAAATATTGGCTTGAGTGGCACGCGAATCATATTTAGCATCATAATGTTACCCATATTTTTTTTTTTAGGGAATCTTGCTAACGAGTGTTCTAAGATGGTTAAGGAATTCATAAAAGAAAAGTTTGAATCGAAAAACTAATTGTAATATTTTTCAAAATGCTAAATACATAATTTATCATACAAACTTTCATTTCATGATTCTTTAATTAAACAAGGCCCTTAGGACACTTGTTAGTATTATCCTTTTTTATTATGGATTTTTCTAACATGTGCAACTTTGCACATGTTAAGGAATCATAAAATAGAAATGTTGTATTGAAAATAGTAGCTTTTAAGTTTTCAAGGAATTGAATATACGACTTTCAACATAACATTTCTATTTTTAATTCTTTAACATATGCAAAATTATATAGGTTATAAAAATCGTTTTATTATACATCTTATGTATTAGTGAATAGAAAATAAAAAAAAATAAAATGTTGATATAAAAAAACGTAAATTATCAAATATGTTAGAAACTTGGAAAAATATTTTTGTTTTTACTTTTTATTTCTTTTTTGGTTTATTAGGATATCTCTCAAGCGCAATTATAGAGACAAATCCCTCAAAGTACTGGATGATATTAAAGGACTGACTCTGTCGATCGGGTTTCTTAAATATACTATTACTTATTAGCAAACTCATTTTATTATTATTTACAAACACTAATTGGCATTACTCAACATTGTAAGAAGATTCTTGAGAAAGGGTAAGGTAAAAGGAGATACCTTAGGAAATTCATAGATTTACACACAACCAGTAAAGGCAACATTTTCCTTCTCAAAACGGAGATAGTGAATAGGGGTGGGAATAGGCCAGGTCGCTCTTCGGGAGTCTATGGCCTGGCCTGGCCTTGCTTGTTTAGTAAAAAGGCTAGGTCTAAGCTTTTCAAAAAGCCTTTTTAGTTAAACAGGACAGGTTTAGGCTTACAAAAAAGCCTTTGAAGCCTAGTAGGCCGGCCTGCTTATAAATAATAAACAAATAATAAATATTATAAATAATGTTTTTTTATAAATTATGTAATTTATTTATAATATATTTCTTTTAATAATGATATATTATATATAATTTATAATAATATTTAATAACAAATAACAAAATAATATAAATTTTGTTTAAATAAGTTTTGTTTAAATTGGAATTATTATTATTATTATTATTATTTATTTATTATTTTATATAACTGATGCAATTTGCTCTTTATTTATAGAATATTGGTTTGTTTCACATGTATATTCTAAGAGATGAGGGACTAACTCTCAATGAAGCATTGTTGTATATATGAACCCCTATTTTTTTACAAGTTTTCAACCGATTATTATGTGGCTCCAGCTCCCAGAGCACGCACGTTGATGTCTCCGATCTTTTATAATTGAACTGCCATGTTATCTAGGTTGTTTCTGGTAATTCTCAATCATTCTCTTCTATGTTAACGCCAAGATGATTATCAATGCATCAACCAATTAATCATGTCAGACTTCTTTTCATGGCACCACCAGCGAAAACTAGTCCAACTTCACCAAAAGTGTAAGCACCTCATAAAATGAATTTTTTTTCTTCTTCATTACTTTAGCTCTCAACCGTAAGATGTGGGGGTGAATCTTCTTTATTTTTTAGACTATTATTGTATGATAACAATGATATAAACATTTTATTAAACCTTTCATATAAAGGAGGTGGAAGAGCTTGCACAACGGAAAGTCACAGTGACAAGTTGCACCACATAGGAGTCAGTCCCATATTACTGAAAGTGTAAATGTGAAGCATGCCATCATTCTATAAATAGTGAGTAAATAGATAGAGGAGACATTGGGCTTGGGACACTATTAATTTATTAATTTATTAGTACGTTAATTAATTTATTGGGTCTCAAGACAAGTCTATTGACTTATTTGAAGACCTTAATTTTAAATAGGCTTTTAAGTAGGCTTTTAGGACATATCAGGCTTCTAAATTGGTCAAGCCATGCCCAAAAAAGTAGCCTGTATCAGGTTATAGGCCAGACTCAGGTTAAATATTTGTAAAGTAGGCTAGGCCTATTTAATCTTGGCCTGGCCTATCCCCACCCTTAATAGTGAGGTTAGGAAGCAGTGCCCCAAGTTTTAATTGTGCACTATTGAAAGAAGAATTGTCCCACAACTTTTTGACTATACAGAGAAAAAATAAATTTTTTATACTTATTGAATTTAGCAACCAATGTTAGACTGGTCTTAACGACCCATGAAAAGAGACGAGTGCTCTTAGGATATTATTTAAGGAATTAAGAAAGAAAAATTTGTATGAGAAATAATGTATTTAACATTTTGAAAGATGTAATACTTAGTTTCCTAATACAAACTTTTCTTTCATGAATTCCTCAAACAATATCCTTAGGGCACTTGTTAGCACCTATTATAAAATAATATTATTTGTTGAGTTTAGCAACCAAAATAGCAATTGAATAAAATGGTTACAAAAAATGTCCTATTTAGGATGGTAATTAAATTAAATCATAGATTAAAAAAGACAATATGTTTCGACTTATTTAGTAACCATTAATATAGCGATCAGAATGTTTGGTCTCTAGCAGGTGGTCACTGTTGCGACCGCTAAAGAAAAATATAAGTCATCATGTCAAAGTTTAGCAATGGCGAGGACAAATTTCAAATTGGATGAATTTAACAATCGATTTAACAATCACTTTTAATTTTTAGGTGGCTAAAATCTAAACTCACAAATCAGACATGAGCCTTTCTTCTCCTCTTTCTTCTTCACTTCTTCATTTACTTTTCTCCTTTCTCCCTTTGCTCTCTATGCTTTCTCCTTCCTCACTTCGATATCTACACTCTCTATTTCCCTAACCCCCAACCATCTCTAATTTCTAATTTATAGATGGTTTCTTATTTTAATCTATAAATTCATATCTTGTAATTAATATCAGGATATGCAAAGTTATGTGGTAAAACTGAAAGAAATGTGAACGGTCATTACGAGATATGAGAGATTTGATTTTAATAGGAAACTATGAATTTTAAAGAGTTTTGGAGAGAAGTTAGATAGGTTGAAGCGAAAGGGTGGTTATTTATAAAACATGTCCGTGTGAGTTAAAAAAACTTGAATTGGTAGATGTATGAGGATGAAGAAGCTGAAATTACGAGCAATGTTGTTGATCGGTTTGCAACTTTGACCTCAAAATTGCATCGGTAGGGGTATGCAATTTGGTCCACATTTTTTTTTCATCAAGGTATCATTCAGCCGATAGCCCGAGACTAATCCCGAGGCGTAGAGATCATTGAAGTGGGTTTTGCCTCTCCCAACAAAGCATTTCCCATATACACGACAGGAGTCGAACCCCTTACATCATACTTAAGGAAACTAGTTATCTACAAACTCTGTTAGGCCTGGTCGGTTGGTCCACAAAAATTTATTAACGAAGGTTTGCAACTTATTTTATCGACAACAATTGTAATTAATGAGACGGAGTTTACCATTTCATCCGTGGAAAAGATATAGTGGGATAGAGTTAGGTTCTATTTGGTAAAAACTAGTGGATAACATATAAGCTAGTGGATTGGATTTGAAGTGGTTGATAAAATTAACGGTTGAACTAGCTGATAAGTATGAAATAACATAAAAGTATATGTTTATATATTTTTTTTAACATGTTTGGTAAAATAACTATGCTATCATTTTTTGGCGGGCCAACCCGCAACATGCCAATCCACTTTCTACCAATTTTTTTTTAAAATTTTTAGTGGGCCAACCTGCCAACATGCTAACCCACCACCAAGTGAGTTAAGTTGGGAGGTTCTTCGACCCACTTTCCCAAAATAGGCTAACCCGCCTCACCCTGTTTTCGACGGGTCAACGAAGGGTCAGGGCGGGTTTGCTCATTTTGCCACCCCTAATATTACCCAACATAGGGACAAACAATTCCATAGCTTCCTAATTAATGTTCGTAGGCTCCTAAACTATTAAATGATTTTACTTTTTATACACCTATCTACTAAATTATGGTGAATTCTCTGAAACCTTGCATAATTTTTGGGTAAAAGTTACACTGCTCAGTTGGACCAGTTATATGTTAACACCTCATTTGAAATGGACACATATTATTATTTATTTTTTAAAAATATTTTAATATTTAATTTATTTTTAGACTCAAAAGACCCATCTACTCCTTTAATCCCTTCTATGCCTCCACCACTTCAACCAAGCTACCCACCTCTTGTGAAGAATCTGGCCACCCACCTCCGCCGCCGTCGTGAGGATGAGGCCATATCTGATATCTAAAATTGTTTGGAGTCCCCTTGGCCAGAAACTGAAACTCCACCCAGCCACCGCGCCATTGAGCCGCCATGCTCTGTCCCACCATGAAACTCACCAGATCTGGCCTCCTTTGTGCGTCGCCATTGCGTCCAATAACCACCATGATCTGTCCTTCCCAGCCACGTCTCACGCGAACCGCATAGCACCAGCCACCACGCCTTTTCCGACCACCCAGACCATGCGCCGCCATCCGCTTTGCCTTGCCTAGCAACCATCATGACGACCTTTTCCTGTTGTCCAACAGTCAAATGCAACAATAGCTATGACTAACAAATATATCTTGTACAATTATTTCCGATTCCAATTCCCTTTCTAATTTCATTTACAGGTCCTTTCACTTTTGATTTTCACTTTCACATCCTTTTATTTCCCAACTTTGATTCCGTTTCCACTTTTCCCACAATTCCCTCATCTGGGTATCCTCGATCACCCTCCAAATTTGAAGCACCCTCGATTTCTGAATCAAAGTTTGCACCTTTGACCTTTTTCTAAAAATGGGTGGGGGCGAAAACCCAAAGGCAATGATTGTGGCTGGTTTGGTTGAGACCACAAAGGAGATTTTAGGGTTGCTAGAGTGTCACAATGTTTGCAAGAGGATGTATGGGAATTTGATTCGAAGGATGAAGCTTTTGAGCCCTTCTCACGGCGACGATGGTGCGCGCCGGGGTTGGATGGCCGAATTCTTGACAGGAGGTGGGTTGGCTGCCATGGTGATCTGTTAATGAAAGTGGTGCCGGGGATGGAAGGGATAAAAGGGGCAATGAGGTCTTTTGAGTCTAAAAATAAATGAAAAGATTAAAAGATTTTTAAAAAAAATAATTATGAAGTGTCACTGATGTGTCCATTTAAAATGAGATGTCAACATATAAATGGTCCAAATGAGCAGTGTAATTTTTACCCAAAAATGATGGGAGGTTCTGGAGAATTCACCTTAAATTATAGCATACTTACTAGAAAGAAAATTAATTAATCTCTTAATTATCCCATTCTCCCTTAAATAATGTATCTTGTGAATTTTGGTTTTTTTTTCCCGATAATTAGAAGTTTTATTAATAAGATCTAACCTTAGCATCATAGTGCTCCACTCCCCCCACCTTCTAGGAAGGGTTTGAGAGCAAGCACTCAATTATGTGCTCTATGTTAGATTAGAACCAAACATAGGTACAATTATATCACACAACCCCTGTCATCAATTTACTTCTAATAACCTTTACCCCCCACCCCCACAAAAAATAAAAATAAAAATACAACCTGGGTCTGTCACAATAAAAGACCAAAAAAAAAAAAAAAAAAAAAAAACCTTTTCTACACATTCCAATTTTGCAAGACATAAAGATGGTTAGGCTTCCTCTGATAAAATCTGGACAACATCCTTTAATGATATAAAACAGCACCTCCTGCATAGAGAGCCTAAAAAACCTACATCTATTCGATCCACTTAGTAACACAGAGTTGCCCAAGATTCTTTGTTTTGTATTAAAACAAAACCTTTATGCATAATATCTCCTGCTATATCTAATCCTTCAAGCATTTTGCAAACCTATAAAGCCAAGAACAGAAGGGCCTTGTATCTGCGGAGACAATCAAACCTGTGAAAAAACTAGAGTTCTACAAATGGTATCATCAGTATATAATAATCAAAATACAAGCCACTTTCCTTCCCTCTTATTCTAGAATTTGTTCTAAGATTGAAACTTGTTCCTAAACATTACCCAAAAGTATCCAAGCTAGGGGGAACTTGAAATAACATCACTCAACATATAAATAACAAGGGCAGCCTTTATGTCCATGCAAACCACATTCCTTCCCTTTGAGCACCCTCATTTGCTAGAGAATCTTGTGAATTTTGCTATTTCTCAAAGAATGACACATGTCATCTTTAATTATATATATTTTTAAAAATATCGAATTTAAACCACTTTTAAATTAATTTGCTATTTTTATATCAAAATCCTAACTGAATTTAAAGAATATCACGTCACAAAGGGTTAGTCAAGTCAGAAACTCGCAATAAGTATTGAATGGTAGGTTGATAGCAGGACGAAATTTGTTCGACTTTGAAATTAAGGGAACTTGATTTGAGCAATTGAAACTACAGATACCAAAATCACCCATTTATGAAACTACAGAACCAAAACTATAATTAAACCAATATTGTACAATGTACAAAATATTCACTAGTTTAATACTTACTTTTAAGTAAGAACTTGGTTAAGGTGGTTTGGGGTTTATGCAATAACATGTTAACTGTATTTATCTGTCCATCTATTAATTGATTATCCTCTCTAGTTTAGAGTTAGTTAATAGATAGATAACTACCCCTTGCCACCTGGCATTTTCTGTTAGAAGGTAGTTTAGCTTTAACCTCTTCTCTTAGCTGTATAAATACTTTAGCTTGTTATTGCTTTTAATTAGATGAATGAATTCAAGATTCACTCACTCAATTCAACTTTCTTTGCTCTCTGTTTGCGATAGCTTGTTGTGCAAGCTTCGGTTCCATCTTGTTAGTTTCATTGCTGTGACCAAAGTTAGGTCACTGTTCTTGGATCATTGTTGATCCTTTTCTCATTAGCTTCGAATTCTACATGGTATCAGAGCTCTGATTTATCAGAGCTCTGCTACATTGGTGCTTCATGGCGGAAGAAAATATCAGTCCCGTTACCAATCGAGGTGGTGGAGGTTCTTCAAGAAATTTCGTTGATGAAGACTCACCCTACTATGTTCATCCTTCTGAAAATCCTTCCAATGTTCTTGTTTCTGCATTACTGACTAGGCAGAACTATCATCAATGGGCAATATCCATGGAGATGAGCTTGATTTCAAAGAACAAGATAGGGTTCATCGATGGTACCATTACTATGCCATCAAAAACTGATCAATTGTTCAGTTCCTGGAGAAGAGCAAACAATTTGGTGAAGAGATGGATAATCAGTTCAGTCTCTGAGTCAATTGCGAGAAGTATTCTTGGTCATGAATCAGCCCTCAATATCTGGAAAGAACTCAAGCAGAGATTCTCCCAAGGTGATTTGTTTCGAATTTCTGATATAGAAGACACGATTATTGCTCTTAAACAAGGTGATTTCACTATAACTGACTATTTTACTGAATTGAAGATTCTATGGGATGAGTTAGATAATTACAGACCTCTACCAACCTACACTTGTGAGACAAAATGTTCTTGTGATGCACTTGTGAATGTTGAAAAATATCAGACTCAAGATAGAGTTGTTAGGTTCCTAAAAGGATTGAATGAATCCTATGCTGGTGCAAAATCTCAGATCATGTTGATGAAACCACTTCCTTCAATTCATGAGGTATTTTCAATGATTCTCCAGCAAGAGAGACAACTAGTTGGTATTGATCTTGAACCTAAGTTGATAGCTGCAGTTGGCAGCAATGGAAACAGTTATGGATATGGCAGAGGCAATGGTAGAGGCTCTGGCAATTCCTACAATGGGAATTTCTACAAGCCAGGAGGAGGAAGAGGTTCCTACAATGGGAAGCAATGCACTTACTGTGGTAAGTCAGGCCACACTATAGATACATGCTATAAAAAGCATGGATTTCCACCAAATTTCCAATTCAAAAAACCAAGGAAAGATCAATTCAGTGGCTGCAGAAGGTCTTGAACCAGATGATCCATCAAGTTTTGTCCAAAAGGAAGAAAAGGGAAATTCAGGATTTGCTTTCACTGCTGAGCAGTACCAAAGCCTGTTAAGCCTGCTACAACAAACTCAAGCTCAACCTTCAGTTAACCAAGTCAGCACTGTTATGTCATCTACATCAAGTGCATTGCCCTCTCCACAACATTCAGGTATACCAACTCACTCACCCCCTTGGATACTAGATAGTGGTGCCACTGACCACATTTGTTTTAGTCTTGATTTTTAGTCCTCATATCATAAAATAAAACCTATTAGAGTCAAGTTACCTAATGGCAATGAAGTCTTAGCTTGTCATTCAGGTAGCATTCACTTTGCTAAAGGATTTGCCTTATATGATGTTTTGCATATTCCCCATTTTTCTTACAACTTGATTTCTGTCACCAAACTAACATCTTCCTTGCCATATACCTTATCTTTTGATGCCAATTCTTGCACAATCCAGGAGAAGGATACATTGAGGATGATTGGTACAGCTGAGGTGCACCATGGACTCTATGTCTTGAAGATGCCCCTCTGCACAAATAGATCTCTTCTTAATCAAAATTTCTGTTCTATTAATTCTGTTAATGCTGTTAATAACATTGCTGCTATTCCAGCAAATAGTCTTTGGCATTTTCGATTAGCTCATGCTTCTTTTGACTGTATAAAACACATACATTCTGTTGTACCCTCAATTACTATGAATAAAGATCACATTTGTGACATTTGCCATATGTCTAAGCAAAGAAAACTGCCTTTTCCTAGTAGTGCTTCACAGTCTCTCAAAAGATTTGATCTCATCCATGTTGATATATGGGGACCATTTCCCATCCCTTCTATCCATGGCCATAGATATTCCCTAAGCATTGTGGATGACTTTTCTAGATATAGCTGGATTTTCTTAATGAAAACTAAAGGGGAGGCTTCCAAACTCCTGCAAAATTTTGTTTCCATGATTGAAAGACAGTTTGATAACAAAGTCAAGAAAATTAGAAGTGATAATGGCCCTGAATTTCTGTTGCATGACTATTATCAAACCACTGGAATAATCCATCAAACCACCTGCACTTACACACCCCAACAAAATGGGATTGTGGAAAGGAAGCACCAACATATATTAAATGTAGCAAGAGCTCTGATGTTACAAAGTCAGCTTCCCAAAGTTTACTGGACATATGCTATTGTCCATGCTGTGCACATCATAAACATGTTGCCAACACCCCTGTTGCATAATCATTCACCTTTTGAAAAATTGTATGGAACTTTACCTGACTTCTCTCACCTTAAAGTCTTTGGATGCCTATGTTTTGCCAACATCCCTGCAGGTTCCTCAACCAAATTGGATGCTAAAGCACACAAATGTATCTTTCTTGGATACAAAGATGGAACTAAAGGTTTCATCCTCCTTGATCTCTCTTCCAGAGAAATCTTTGTTTCCAGGAATGTATCCTTTCATGAACTCATCCTTCCATTCTCACATACCTCACACAGCAACAAATCTGTTCCAACAGATTGCCCCATGCCCACTTCCAACAGTATTGACCCTACCACATATGATCATGTTCTCTCTTTGCCTTTCACACTACCTGCACAGCCTGCACCAACTCCAGGCTCAACACCTACTCACATCCCTCATCAGTCCCCTCATTCTCCTTCTTCCCCTCAACATTCTGTCACTGATCCAACTTCTAACCCTGGTCAGTCCAATGTTTCTCCTCTAAGAAGAAGATCTACAAGGGCAAGAAGGGCACCTTCATACTTGCAGGAATTTCACTGCAACATTGCTTCTTCCATGAAAGGACCAAGCACATTGAGCTTGATTGTCATATAGTTAGGGAAAAATGTACCTCTGGCCTCATCAAGTTACTTCCAGTCTCCTCTGCTCTTCAACTTGCTGACACATTAACCAAGCCTCTTAGCCCTCAAGTGTTCCACAACATACATTCCAAGCTGGGACTCATTGACATTTGTGCTCCAGCTTGAGGGGGGGTGTTAACTGTATTTATCTGTCCATCTATTAATTGATTATCCTCTCTAGTTTAGAGTTAGTTAATAGATAGATAACTACCCCTTGCCACCTGGCATTTTCTGTTAGAAGGTAGTTTATCTTTAACCTCTTCTCTTAGCTGTATAAATACTTTAGCTTGTTATTGCTTTTAATTAGATGAGTGAATTCAAGATTCACTCACTCAATTCAACTTTCTTTGCTCTCTGTTTGCGATAGCTTGTTGTGCAAGCTTCGGTTCCATCTTGTTAGTTTCATTGCTGTGACCAAAGTTAGGTCACTGTTCTTGGATCATTGTTGATCCTTTTCTCATTAGCTTCGAATTCTACATAACAGAATATCATTCAACCTTTCGCGATCTTTGTCGAAGGTGGTTTGCTCATATTCTGAAAATTGAAACGGACCTCTTCCTATCCTAAATTTTTTTAAATTGAAAACTAAGGGCTTTAAGCAATATTTTCAGAGGCTACAATTTGTAAAAATATTTAAGAAGAATGACTATATATATATATATATATATTGGGATGTATCTAGTGAGAAGACGTTTTTTTATATGAGAGGGAGAGGATTAGATTATAGTCATTGGATCCAATTTTAAATGGTCAAAATTAAATATTTACCTTATTTAGAATCCCAAGGTAGAGTTTGGTACAAGTTTTATTTCAATATTTTCGGGAATGTGAGCATGGGAATAAAAGTTTCCCATGTTTGATACAAGTTTTAAAAAATTATTCACAGACATAAAAGATGCTCAAGGATAAAATTAATGTATGCAAGAGAAAACTCTATTCATAAGTGTGGAGATGGGAAAAAACATTTCTAGGAATGAGATTCTCGGGAATGTAGTTTTCCTGGTAATAAATCATTTCAGGGACCAAATGTCACCTTAGGGCACTCGTTAGTAAGACTCTTTTGCCAAATGATAAATGCTAACGAGTGTCGTAAGAGCACTGTTTAAGAAGTCTAAAAAGTAATTTTTTATGGGAAGTTGTTTTTTTTTTTGAACTGAAAGTTGTTTATTCAATACATTGGAAACATATATATTTAGTTTTTCAATAAATAATTATTTTTTTGAAATTCTTAAACAATGTTCTTAGGATGCTCGTTAGCATTAAGTCGGGTTATTGGTTATAGTGGATTTGCGGTCAAGTGTTTAATTAAGAGTTTGTGGTAGCTCTCACGGCTCAGTTGCCATGGAAGAAGCATTAATTGCTATACTGATCTGTTAAATATACTCCCTCTGGACTCAATTATAAGTAAAAAAGTATTTATATTTTGTGGACTCAAATATAAGTAAAATCTAACAAACTCGACTCTATTTAATGTCAGTATTCTAAAAACCAAGAAAATTAATCAATCCAACCAATTCTCCTTTTACTTTTCCAAGAGCATTGCATACTCCCGAGATAATTAAAGGGTAGTTTAGTAATTATAACTTTTATTTTTACATAAATGAAGACAATTAAACTAAATCAACTAACTTCCTTAATAAGTATGAAATTAGTTAATTTTACTTGTAATTGAGTCCAAACGGAGCACATATTATAAGAGCTCATGATTATTACAACTTAGTTCCCAATCTTAGTGGTCAGTCAATTTGGTGGGATCTAGACACCACTAGTTGGTGAATTATTGACAAATAGATATTGTATAGTTTAGAATCTTCCATGTATTGGGACTATTTAAATGCATTGAACTGATCATATGGATGAGTCCTTGACAAGATTGTTAGTTTCGAAAGGAAGGAATAAAAAACAAAAAAAGTAAAATATGCATGATTCGATCACCTTTATACCTTTAATTAGTGATTAGACCATATAATTTTGTTAATTAGTAGCCTTTGTAAGTTGATACCCTAGCTTAAGATTGCAGAAGGTCACATGGGGAATGATAGTCTTAAAGAAAGTCTAATAATTAAGTGGATAGAAGAACTTATTATATGGAAGGGGATGCGGGAGAATTTTATTACAAGTATATATTGGTATACGTACTTAAAGAATTCGCTTCATTCTCACAGGTTCCTTTCGGATAACTAAGGATAAAGACATATATGAGAGGAATTCATGGAAGGCAATATATTCTTTAGCAAAATAATAGTGCTTTTTCACATCAAAAATTGTTGGAGTTTATATGGAGTATGGAATATGCCACAAAGTTCTGGAAGCTTCTCTTTGCAAACAAGCAAACAGAGAGCTCCCATTTGGCCACCATTCCTAATAGATAATATTAGATATAATTAGTTAATGTCACTTATAAGTTGGTTAGTTTCTTGCATTCTATACAAGCCACACGATTGACTCAATGTAATTCAACTCTTTCTCATTCAATAAAGAATAGCAATTTCAATTTCTCTCAATTTCTCTTCTCCTTCAATGGATGTCATATTTCCTAATAGATAAATTGAAGGTTGTTTAAGAATTAAGATTTCCTTAATTTTATTAGTGTATTGACAGAAAATTATCACTTACTTTAAATATTTATATACTTGAGTGGTGGTGAACAAGTTCTATGGTTACAGTTTTTATACCAGTGAGGAGTGATGCTACTTTGCTATATATCTTTAAATTCTCTTCCTTTGTACTATCAGTGCAATAGTATCCAGTATTTGAGAAGTATTTTCATGTTTAGGAATACTATTCTAATTACATCAGGCTTGTACGTCATTTTTCTCGTTCCTTGTTACTTGTATTTATGAGTTAGAATATCTCTTATACTCTCAATCAATATACTTTTTAAAAAAATAATAATCTATGAAATGATGAAGATTCAAGTTCCATCTACAAAGAATTTGGAGGGAATTCATATAAAAAAAAATATAAAAAAAAATTGGAGGAATGATTACAGGGTAATGCGTAGCTCGCCTAATTGGTGGAACAAAGTTTTCATACTGCTGGTCTTTGTCTCTTCTGTGGAGATCTACTGTTTGTTTCAAAATTGGTGCTTATTTGGGCTTCGCGTTGTTGGACATTAGTGGAGTTGAAGTGTTCTTTTATTATTTGCTGTTTGTAAATTTTATATTCTTTCTTGTGTTTTTTAATATGGGATAGAGTGTCTCTTGTATTCTTAACAATAAATCTTTTGTTCATAATTTTTTTTTGTAAACATGAAAGGTATTATATATCAATCAAGGATATCACTATTGCTATGATTTAATATTACTTGGCTTTTGTTGGATGAGTCTTAATTAGATGTTGTATATGATGGGTTTCCCTCTTTAGGAGGAGAGAGAAAGAAGGAGAGATAAAAAGGAAAAATAGTAAGTAGACAGAAGGAAAGTACCGGAGAACTTGAAGGAAATTAATGGAAAGAGAGAAGGAGAAAAACACTACTTAAATTATGGCCACCAATTAACTTAGAGTGTTGGCTATAAAAGCCTTGCCTTTGTTCATTTGTAATCATCCGGAAGTAAAACCAAAACAATAGTGTTTTGAGAGAAAGAAAGAAAACCTCACTTGTGTGAGAGAGAGATATTCTTTTGAGAGAAAAACCAAAAGAGAGTTTAGCCACCAATATTTTTTGTGAGATTATTATTACTAATTTTGTAATCCCATTAATTTATAATGGAAGATATTTTTGTTGTCTCATTGTGATTATATAAAGTGTGGGAAAAGACGGATCCTGGGATAATCAATTATTCATTGACCTTGTATTAGGTGATTTTATTTGGTATCTTTCCCAACAGTATATTGAGATCACATGTTTTGTAGCCACATTAAGAAATTAAATAAGATATTATCGCGAGAGTTGTTAAAAAGAATATTGTTTTCTAATTAAAAGTGGGAGGATGCTAGAATTTTCTTGTAATATCGCTAAAAAAATATGTATTTAGCGACCACCAAATTTGGTCGCTAATCTGTTTAATGATCACCAAGCGTGGTATAGCAGAATGTCTGGTCACAAAATCGTTTGGTGGTCGCTAAGTTGGTCGCTAACCATTTAGTGACCAGATTTTTATATTTAGCGACCAAATTTCCATATTCAACGACCGATTAAGTGTGGTCGCTAAAATATTTTTTTTTGTAGTGAATTATTGTGGTATGCAATCAATTTTCGATTTACGAAAATTAAGCTAATATTACGATCCATTTATATATAGATGCTTAAACGGTCAAACCTGCTAATTGAGTGATCCATTTGTAATGGACTTAGTGCATCTAATTCTTTATTAGTGTAATTTAATAAAATGAGCATATGCCTTAATCAATAGGGCTATAGAAAGACTCATTAGGTTTTGTTTATATATGACTAGATCCCCTCTCGAATTCATGGATTATTGCATACGTTAAAACTCATTGGCTTGCCCCATTGATAGCCGGTATAAGGGAGAGCGTTCATTGTAAAGAAAAATCTCATTTTCCCACCTTACAAATTTTCACATGGATATTAGAATTATATATACTCCTAAGAATTTCTATACATGTAGTCAACGGGTCATATATAAAAACTTCGGAGGCATAACATTTTTCCAAGAGATGTGAGAAAATGGGAATTTAGAGAACTGAACAGCCAGAGCAGGGATTGACTTAAAAAAATAAATTAGAAGCCTAACAATTTGATTTCTCTACGTGATTCGCTACATGGACCCCAGAAGTTTAGATTCGTTTTCACTTTCGGAGCCGTCTTTGACATTGGAATATATGGTCCTTATAAAGGTCTCATTGCCAGATTTGAACTATAAACATTCAAATGGTCTCATTCACAGATTTGATAACAAATCGTGAGCGTGAGAAGAAGATAAACATAGACTGTTGTTGATGTTATTCTTTCATTCCCCGACACTATTTATTGACTCATTAATTGCACGCACTAAAATATGTCTTCATCTTATTGGAAACTTCCCTGGAAATTGGACTTTGGTGTCATGCATGTGTATATAGTTTGTGGACTAATTGATGATTTCTTTTTTCGGCTTAGAATCTTTTTGATTTAGATTCCATATATATATTCACAAAGGAAGATAAGATGAATCGTGTAGAACTTGTTGGAATTTCAAACCTAATTCTATGACAAACGTGGAAAATATGCCTAGCTAGTTGTGTGTTTTTTTTTTTACTAAAAAGGAAGCTAGTTGTGTTAAAGCTGTAATTATTTAACCGTAAAAATATTCTCCCCTATACATGCCACTATGACAGATTTTGATCATTCATTCACTAACTAATCTCTGTTAAACATTAGTTTAAAATTATAAGTTGTTAGATGAAGTCATTCTAACATTCACCTTACATTATTAAGACATTATAACAATATACATATTATGAAAGCTTTGATAAGATATTTGATAGTGGAATTAAATTGCATCTCGGCTGAGCCTAGCTAACTAGTTGTATAAGCTAGTCCTTCAGGCATATTCCTGATTATTTATATATAAAACTGCGTAAATGTAAATTGCTATATATAGTCCTAATATTTCCATGGTCCGCACTTGAGGTTGGAGCAAGCATCTTCCCAAGTGGTTCTGCATTCGCCACCTTTACCATCACAGCACTTGCATACAAGCCCCAGAGTCGAATATGCTAGACCCTTCGAGTACCCTATATTTATCAACATATATTTTATATTTATATACATGCTTTCCAATTTCTATACATAGAGAGAGAAGCAAAACATATATAGAGTGTGTTAGGGAAAACTGGAAAAAAAGATTATGCTGATAATCTGTTTTCAAATAATCGATTATAATTAGAATCAGTTTTTGTTTGGGTATGTTTGTTGAAAAAACGATTTTAAGATAATCTATTTCGTTTGGGTGGTGCAAAAATAATCACTTTTCTATAGTAAATTACGAAAAAGGGTATGGAATTATTTGTTTATATTAATAATTAATAATATTTGATTTTTTTAACATTAAAAGTTGTTGAAATGTTTACTTTTTTTGTCATCAATTTTTTCTATTATAAAAAAATTGAATAAAATTTGTAACATTTTCTCATACTTATGAAAACATATAAAAAAAATATTATTTTCAGAATGTTTAAAAATAAATAATAATAAATAATTCATTTAAATAAACTAGAGAATTTTATGTTCAAAAAGAGTTACAAATAACAAATGATCTAAAATGTTAAGGAAGAGGTCGGCTGCTGCAGTACGTGGATCGAGGGGCAAGGACAGCGCGGGAAGAAAAAATAAGAAAGAAGGAAGGAAACATATAGCGCGGGAAGAAAAAAAGCTTTTCCATAAAACAACCTAGCTGAGCAGCTTATAACAAAACAGTTGTTTTGGGTAAAAAAAGCTTTTTTTAAAAATAATTATTTTACCCAAACATAATAATTATTTAACAAACAGCTTTTTTTATTGAAAAACAGCTGAAACTACACCAAAAACAGCTGACCCAAACACCTTCATAGAGTGTGTTTGGGAAAGTTGGAAAAAAATGATTATGCTGATAATCAATTTTTGTATAATCGATTATTGTGATAATCGATTATAATCAAAATCTGTTTTTGATTGGGTCTGTTTGCTGAAAAGCAATTTTAAGATAATCTATTTCGTTTGGGTGGTGCAAAAAAAATCACTTTTATATAATAAATTACGAAAAAGGGTATGGAGTTATTTGTATAATTTAATAATATTTGTTTAGAAATAAGTTTTGTAGGGGTAAACATGGAAGAGTGTTTGAGAATGAAAAATAATCAAATCACAATAATCTTAAGCTAGAAAAAACTAGATGGCATAAAACAGCATTTTTCCCCTAAAAAAAGCTTTTTTATTAATTTAAACAAAATACCAAACATGTTAGATTATCTATGAAATAACTTTTAAACTAAAAAACAGCTGAAACAAGGGAAAATAATCTTTCCCAAACACACTAATAGTATCACTATTATTTGTACATCTATTTTTTGACAATTTCAAAATAACTTTGATATTGACAATATAAGATATTAAATTATCAAAAAATAGCTGGTGTTCAATTTTTTCTTCTTCTCAAAAACATAAAGGATAATAAGAAATTAAAACAAGAGAGCATACATCATTTATCTTAGAAGGGTGTCCCATTTTCTATCTCCACTTAAATTGTGTGCTGTCATTTAAAAATGACTCCATTATAATGAATAATGTGATTAATTTTTCAAGTGGCATTCTAAGTGTGTGAGACATAAAATGAAATCCCTTAGAAACATATATGATCTCTATTCATATAAATATATATATATAGAGAGAGATAGTCACTTTTAAAATGATATTACCTTTTTTGTGGATGGTTAGAACATGGGTGGCTTCCATGCCATTTAGGTTGGGGACAATTATTAGGAGACAAACAAACAAGAGCACAGACCACTTTTGAGCTAGCATTTTGTTGACCAGTGATCACACTATAAAGAGCAAAACAATGAATGTAACGCAGCGTAAGTTACAAGTAGAAACCAGAGAAGTAGAAAACTGGGGACAAAACGAACACCTGAAGGTGGGTTCTTTATAAATGGGTGCATGCACATTCTGATTCCTTTGTCCTATATTTATTGAGTGAATGAAGCTGCGAAGAACTTCTAGAGCCAATGATAACAAACGCGCCACGCGTTTGATGTCGTACGTTGGACTGCAGGAGCATGAAGCGGGTCTTCTTTCCTCTTCCAACAATTAAAGTTACCGTCTGGGGTCCGCTCTAATTAAGGAAGGTGACAAAGAAATTGAAGACGCTTTGCTTTCATTGAATTTTCACGTACTTCCTTATTCCTTCTTCTCAATTATATATGTTCACACATTGACAATTACTCTACTTCCCATGTACATTAATTGGAAGGGTAATTTTGAGTTTCAACTTTCAACATCATGAAAATCGGGTTTCAAATTCTCATTTCATAGTTACACACGGGCCATGTCAAGACATTTTGAGGCCTAAGACAGGCCAATGAGAGAAAGTTTTTTCAAATTTTATTGTATATATAAAAAAAAATAACCATTACTTTATTAATTTCAATTTATTGTTATTAACAAAATCACATATGCAACTGATTTTTTCTTCAACGATACCAACGCTTAATCTTCTTAGACGGAAGGAACAGACAGCTTCAATTGCAAATCAATTTTTATTTTTTCCCGAAATTTCACTCATACACACTCACTCATACACACGCATAAGTATTAAGATCGTCCCGTTTAAAAAAAATGTATTAAGATTGTTGGGGTCATATAATCATAGCACTCCAAATTGCTACTTGATGCTTTAATAAAATCTCTCTCACATACATATTGTTATTGTTGGGCCTTTATCATGTTTTGATGTGTATATTACATGTTAGATTTTTTGGTCTTTATGTAATATATAAAATTACAAAGGGTCAATAACTAATTGAATGTAGGGCCTAAGGCAACTGCCTTACTGGCCTCGTGGCTTCCACGGCCTTGGACTTACACACATAACATATATGTTTGTATTTTTAAAATGAGAGATAAATGAATCTTCACCATTAGATTTTATTTGAATGATTACAATTAAAAGATGAATTCGTTCACTTTTTTATGTGATTATATGACTATATAACAACTTTTTACACTTTTTTTATAAACACAAAAAATTTATATATTAGGAATTTAGGAATAAGAGATACTTAAACCCGTATACATAATGACCAAGAAAAGTGATAAACAATTAACAACTTCAACCTAGAGAACTAAAGACCACTACCTCATAAGTCATCAATTAAACAGGGTTGAACAATACATTATTCTCACTACCATAAGAGCCAATAGAAAGAACCAAAGCCAGTGCAATGAAAGGGGACCAAAATTCTGAGAATAATCAAAAGTCAAACTTCAAACCAAAACTAGCACTCTATAGCTTGACTACGGGGGCATAGAAATAGCCCAGCATAACCTCCTGAGTGCCGCTATTGATAATTAAAAAAAAAAAACCACAAAGAGCAGCCTTCATGAATTTGCCAATAGATGCATCAATGAAGAAGAGCATATTCAGATTTACAAATAAAACCACAGTAGCAACACCAATATGATTTTACACTTGATGCCAAATTGAGTTAGAAATTTGTTAGCTATATTCAATATGATTTTAGATTTAAATAAAAGTGCCTTTATTTGAAAATTACTTTCATATGTACTTGTTATTACCAAAAATAAAATAAAAATTAACTGATAGCCGAAGACAGCTAATAGCCCCTATTAATTTGGAATAATATAGCCGATGGTGACTGATGAAGATTCGGCTGGCTGCATATCGAATTGGGCCTTTGGGCTAATGGTCCTGCTGAAGGGTGAAATGCAGAAGGGTGAAGTACTTATTGTCTGTCAAGGGTTGAAAGTTAGCTTGTAACTTGCTGCGTTGGATCCTAAATATGCGGGTAATGGATAGAAGTGGTTGCAACACTTTGAAGTTCTTCTACATTGCCTTCAGTTTTCTTTTGCTTTACATTGTGCAATTTTTAAACACTTTGCCTTATAGCCTTTTAGCTTTTAAGTTCACCCTTCAACCAAATGCTTTAGTTTGAGAACCCATTGCCGAGAGACTGATTTTATCCCTTGGTGTCTTTCGCTTGTTTTATTAGGAAAATCAAAACGTGCAACTCGACTGATTCTGATACTTGGTTGAGTCACAATTTGCATGACAACAATACTTAAAAAGAATTGCATGTTTATGGAGTAATTGGTTTCGTTAGTATTTTCGGATCCTTGAAATCTTATGAAGTAATAAGACACTGTCATATAACAAAAGAGCAATTCAGAGAACCTTGAGATTTATACTTAGGATTGGAAATGGGTTCTATTTTTCTAAACTGTCTCACTGATATAATTTTAACTTCTCGCGCGTATTTCAGAATTTTCACTAGGTTATTAAAGCCTTTTATTTATTTAAAGACACGTCTTAATGCAAAATACATGAAAGAAACAAAAAGGAAAATGTTACATATGCAACAAAATTCACAAGATTTACCCTAATGAAATGATCACGAGAAGTGATCCTATTTCGTATTCATCCATGTTTAAAATGGCTACTATATGACATGAATTATCGGAAGTGGAATATTCCACTGTTATACGATATAAAGACTTGACTTGAGAAATTTGGTGGAACTTACCCCAATCCGAGTGCTTTCCACATGCATGCAAGGAATTTCTCCATCAATTTGAGAAGCAATCGAGATGGAATCACTTTTAGCCAAAGAAAATAATTACTTGTCTTTCAAAAGTCAAGGACGAAAACGTACTTTTTTGTTATTTTCTTCAGAACGCGGGAGCTTTACTATATAATAAATAAGATATAGGTATTGATTAAAAAATAAACAATTATTAAAAAGTGATATATTCAATGTTCAGGTTCGCCTTTTACTTCATCCACATATCTGCCTATCTAGTTTGTATGGATGCTAGCAAAGGGGTTTTCCTGGGTGTGTTTGTTATATTGGTTTGCTGCTCTATATGATGGATTCAGTGTTTGGGCGCGTCTATTACTTGGCCACAATATGGTTCTGCTGTTGCTTTTGTTTAGTAGCAACTTGGTGCTCTTGTTTATTGCTATTTTTTTTTTTTTTCTATTTTACTTGGTTAGGACTTTGTAATATCAATGCTGGGAAGGTGTTGTCTAGCATTCTACTTACATTTGTCCTTTCTTTTTTGTTCTTCTTTGAGTTCTTGTATACGGGTTGGGGTACTCCTTGTACCCTTAATCAATATACTTTTGGTTTATCAAATTTTTTTTCCAATGTACCTTAACTGGAAGGGTAATTTTGAATTTCAACCGCATGAAAATCGGGTTTCAAATTCTCATTTTCATATAGTTGCACATGGAACATGTTTGTATTTTAAAAATGTGAGATTAATGAACATTGACTATTAGATTTTATTTGAATGATCAAGATTGAAAGATGAATGTATTTACTTTTTTAAGTGATCACATGACTACGTAGCAATTTTTTACACTTGATGCCAATTTGAGTTAGAAATTTGTTAGCTATATATTCAATATGATTTTAGATTTAAAATAAAAGTGCCTTTGTCTGTTTGAAAATTACTTTCATGTTATAACTTAAAAAAAATTGCATGTTTATAATTGATTTTGTTAGTATTTTGGATCCTTGAAAATGTTTATGAAGTAATAAGATATATATATATATAACAAAAGAGCAATTCAGAGAACCTCTAGATTAATTTACTTAGGATTCGAAGTTGGTTCTATTTCTCTAAACGTCTGTCTCACTGAATTTTAACTTTTCACACGCATTTCTGAATTTTCACTAGGTTTTGAAAGTCTTTTATTCACTCATTTAAAGACACAGCTTGATGCAAAATAGATTAAAGAAACAAAAAGGAAAATGTTAAATATGCAACACAATTCACAAGATTTACCTTAATGAAATGATCATGAGAAGTGATCCTATTTCGTTTTCATCCATGATTAAAATGTGGCTACTATAAGACATAAATAATTGGAAGTGGAATATTCCACTTTTATATGATAGGATAGATATCACTTGTCTCATCACGTGTCTCATTTTGATGTATCATACCTTGTCCCCATCAATAATATCTTGTCACATAAGGTAAACTTTTATGTAATACAGTATTAAAAAGATAGAATACATGACAAGATATTATTGGTGGAAACATGATGTATAAGACACCAAAATAGAACAAATGATCTGTATCCTATACAATGAAGACTTGACTTGAGAAATTTGGTGGAAATTACCCCAATCCAAGTGGTTTTCACATGCATGCATGGAATTTCTCCATCAATTTGAGAAGAATTTGAGATGGAATCACTTTTAGTCAAGAAAAAAAATTCTTGTCTTTCAAAATCAAGGAGGAATGTACCTTTTTATTATTTTCTTGAAAACGTAGGAGCTTTGTCACTATATAATAAATAAGATCTTAAAAGTATTGGTTAAAAAATAAAAAAATTATTAAAAAGTGATATATTCAATGTTTTAAGAAATATTATGTTTTCCTTCCTTTAAAAAAAAAAAGAAGAAGAAATATTATGTTTAATTTTTTTATGCTTTTATTAAATTTCTTAATTAATGTCCAAAGAACATTGGTTAGTAAGACTCAATAAATAAAGCTTGAAGATTTGCTTTTCATTGGTTGATGTTTTTATTATTCTTATTATTGAAAAAACTTAGCTACAATTTCAATGGTACTGTTGGTGCTGTTCTCCAATCACAACACACCATGTGGAATATTTAATTTATATTATCCATTATCTTTTAGTTATATTTTCAAAAGAATTTCACATGGTGTGTTGTGATTCGAGAACAGCGCCAACAGCACCATTGGAATTGTAGGTAAGTTTTCTCCATTTTATTATTATTATTATTATTATTATTATTATTATTATTATTTGAAAAGACTCTCTTATACGCACATACTCTGTTCAATTTGATGAAAAATTTCAAAAACCAAAATATTAAAATCGGTTCTTGACATAATTCCAATTTTCAAAAAAGATATAGGTGAAAGTAATATTTTGGTCCCTATACGTGATTTTTTTTTAAATCGGTCCCTACACGTAACAATTATATTTAGTTTGGTCCTCGCTGTTAAGTAGTGCTATAACGACGTTATATGCTAGGGACCAAATTGAAAATAATTGTAATATGTAGGACCAAATTGAAAATTATTGTCATGTGTAGGGACCGAATTCATTTTTTTTTCAATTCAGTCCCTACACGTGACAATCATTCAAATTGGTCCCTATATTTTAATTTCAACAAATGACGTTATAACATCACTTAATGGTAATGATCAAATTGGAAATAATTGTCATGTATAGGGGCTGAATTGAAATTTTTTTACGTATGAAGACTAAATTAAAAATTCAGCATCACGTATATATTACTTTAACCAAAGATATATTATAACCTTAAAACCTGGTCATCTCAAATTAATGGTTCAGATCGTTTTAAAAAAAAAAATTAATGGTTCAGAGTATTTTTTTTATAACAAGGTTAAATTTTTACTTTTGCCACTAGTTAATTTACACTGATTTTCAATCCAGTTCGACATATAGATTTTTTTAAAAAAAATAAAAAATAAGTCTCTACACTTACATTTTTTTTTTATAAAATAGTCCCTACTAGGTACTAACTTTTGTTTTAACATGGTTATTTTAGTTTCTACTAGCTAGACATTTTACAAAAAAAAAAAGTGGTTCTAAAGATCATTTATTGAACAAAGAAACACTATAAAGGAAAAGCATTGGCTAGAATGAAGATCTGCATTATTTGCCGGGTTTAAATAAGTTTTCAGCCCCTAAAAAGTGTATATATTTTGGTTTTACTCCTTATAATTTTTTTCATAGGTTTTGATCCATTCAATTTCAAAAGTTTAGAAATAGGTCCATAACGTCAACTTTGCACTATTATCATACAACAAAGGAGACACTCAAACCACCTGAAAATAATCTTACTAAGTTGCAGAATTGTTCTTCCTTCACTCAATTCAATTTGTGAATAATTTTTTTTTAGCACCTATTCCTAAACTTTTAAAATTGTAGGGATCAAAACCTATGAAAAAAATTATAGGGACTAAATAAGTTTTTAGTCCCTGAAAAGTGTGTATGTTTTGGTTTTAGTCCCTATAATTTTTTTCCCATAGGTTTTGATCTCTACAATTTCAAAAGTTTAAGAATAGGTCCCTACCGTTATCTTTGTACCGTGATCATACAGTCAAGGAGACTCCCAAACCATCTGGATATAATCTTTTTTGATTGCAGAATTATTCTTCATTGACTCAATTCAATTTATGAATAATTCTTTTTCAGCAGATAACGATGGTCCCTTTGAATTTACCTTTTTACATGGCAAAAACATCACATCTCAACAAATTCCATTTTTATATAACACCACAACAACTCCCCATTTTCCCGCTACTCTAAATACATTTCTGATTAGTGGGGAGAGGGTAGCCACTAGCCCACCACGGTCCACGGATGGAAATGTGGAATAGTGAATCCACAAATGGCACATTAGACAACTAGACATCCTCCATAAACCATGGTCACAGCTTGGGTCATTAAGCTCAGGAAGATCTCATTCTGGTTATGCATATAATTTGTTGCTGATTAAAGTGACCGATGTTTGGGCTGTTAAGGAAAGTCTGATAGAAACAGAAGGAACCTGGGGTCGCTTGGATTCTTCAGTTGAAATTTATAATATTGAACCACCCTTTTATCTTCTTCTTCTTCTTCTTCTTCTTCTTCTTCTTCTTCTTCTTGTGTGTACGCTAACTGTATTGGATTGTAATAATCACATAAACTGTACAGTTCTGTTATTTGAATACAAATCAGGTGTCGGACACTGTATAATTATACCAATTTTTACGGGGTTCGATAAGTTTAACCCGGCCTGATATCGAAAAAACACATGAAAAATACGGTGTCAGGGAAAAGATGTCGGGAACGTGTGTTCAAAAATCATTTCTGTAAGTTGTATCATCGTATGAGGCAATGTACATAGTATTAATTATATAAATGACACACGATATATACTAAATTATATTAATATATCAATAATTATTTTAAAATACGTGTATTTTAATATTTGTCAATTTTAAATTTAAAACCTTTCCACAAGAGTGAAAAGGCTATAGTTCGCATCTCTTTGGGCCAAATATCATAAGCTTTTGTCCCTGAGTAAAATAAACGCTTTTATATATTACAAATTTACAAGCACGAATCATTGGTGATAAATGGATGGGTTGGTTGGAGGCTTGTGTTTTCTCAGGAAGGGTTTCAGTGTTAGTTAATGGTAGCCCGACGAAAGAAGTGGAAATGTAAAAGGGCCTCTGGCAAGGGGATCCTCTGGCTCCTTTCCTTTTCCTTATTGATGCAGATTGTCTTGGGATCTTAATGAACAAGGCTGTAGTCCAAGGTCTTTTCTCAAGTTGCAACCTTGATAACTCATGTAATTTCTCTCATCTTCAATACTCAGACGATACTCTGTTAGTGGGTAAGGCGTCTTTTGAGAATATGTGGATTATTAAGGCGGTTCTTAGATGTTTCAAAATTGTTTTGGGTTTGAAGGTAAACTTCCATAAAAGCTGTCTATATGGAGCAAATGCTGGTGAGGAAATTCTCTCATCAGCTTCAACTTTCTTGTGCTGTAAGACAAATAAGTTACCTTTTACCTATTTAGGCCTTCCAGTAGGGGCAAACCCGAAAAGATCAACCACTTGGTAACCGGTAATAGAGGTGATAAGGAAGAGGTTGTCTAGGTGGAAAAGTCCTTGGCTCTCTTTTGGTGGTAGAATAGTTCTTTTGAGATCAATTCTATTGAGTATTCCTTTATATTATCTGTGACACCTTCTACCCCGCATGTATTTATAAAACATTTAAATAAAAGATATGAAATAAAAACATGCATTTATTTCATAAAATAAAAACTGGATAGAAAGTACCACATTATAACATCTCAATGAGGAAAATAACATAAGTTCGAAATAAAACATAACAAAACATAACATAAAAGAAGACCCAACCCCCGATGTTACATACAGAGCTAGTATAACCAATCCGAAAAATATCACGGATAAATAACTACAACTAAAAACTGAAACTGGGAAATCCTAACTAAGAGTTGCGACTCCTTAGAGTCACTCCTCAACTGGCTGCTAGCAGTCACACAAAACAACAACAAAGAAATAGGGAGTAAGAACATATATACGAAACATAACGGCATGGAGATAGGAAGCAAGATGAGCATGCATCATATAACATAACATATAATAACATACAGTTATAACATATACATATAATTGTGATAAATCAATTAAGTTATGCTATGCGGTGCAATGCTACTCTACTGCTCCATTATGCATGTGGATCCAATCTATCTCAGGAAGGCAACTTCGTAGTTATATATCCACATTGGCCAATAAGCACCAACACCAGTAGTTCACCAAACCATGGGTGAACCCCTTGGATAGCCGACGCACCGTACTCTAGGATGCGCCACCACGGGTGTACAAGATTCATCTGAATCACCGCGGACGCCCAGATCACCGTACTCTTGGACGACCTCCCCTATGTTGAACTTCCTCACTAACAACTCCAATGCGTGAATACGTGAGCACAACAACAAGCAACGTGTATTCATCACCTCCGCTTGAGCCAATAAGCACCCAAGTTTCATCACCATCAACACCTTGACCCTTAAGAGTTAAGGCCCCCTGGCCAATAAGCACCAATGTTCAACTTTAACAACATCTCGACCAATAAGCATGGAGGCTACTTTGGCCAATAAGCACCAAAGCATAACGTCAGCAACTCATTGGGTACTGGCTTAGCCCACTTGTTATTCATAATTATCTTGTTAAGACTTTAATTAAATTATATATCTTGTCTTTATTTGTTTGGCGTCTTATTTCATCATTAGGGACAATTGGGGTGAGCCACCCCTTATTTTCCTTTATTTCACGTCTGTTCTGGTTAGGGGAGCACGGGCGTGCTTACCCCTAGCACGGGTGTGCTGCCACTTAAGTGAAGCACGATCGTGCTTTCTGTTATGCACGACCGTGCTGATGTAGCTCGACCAATTCAAAATTTAAACTAGGAGCACGGGCGTGCTCCCTGTTAAGCATGATCGTGCTTACTGAAGCGTGGCATACTGTCTGGGCAGATTGAGTTAAGGCTCTTAGCCAAAAACTCCCTAAAACACTCCTAATCAATCCTAAGGTCCTTGACTAAACCATTTGGCATCTATCTCACCTCTCAATACTAAATTCATGTCTTATGAAACGGTTTGGGGAATTAAGCCATTAATTTCAAGGATTATTAACAAGTCCTAATTTAACCAATTAGAGTCTTATTAATGTTAGTAATGCCAAACTCCTCATGTGTTCGTCCATGGTATAAATCACTCATACAATCAAACAACATTCAAAGCATCATATCAAGCAATTTACTCATGGCATAAATATTGTCTACTGTTGGAGTCCCACATTGGATAGAGATATGGCCTAATGAATGTTTATACCCAAATTCTAATATGATATCAGAGCATATCCTAGATTTGTTGTTGGGTTGCCCTCATCATCCACGCTCCAAGCCCATTGGGCCTGGGCGTGAGGGGGTGTGTTGGAAATCCGCCTTAATTGCGGTCTGCCCCTAGCCGCCTTAATTGCGGCAACTTTGTGCTGCCTTCATTGCAGCCACCAGCACCTTCATTGTGCTGGGTATGAGGGGTGTGTTTGGTCCCACATCGCCTAGAGATATGACTTAAGTAGTGCTGATAAAGCTTGGGCAATCCTCACCTTACAAGCCGGTTTTGTGGGGCTGAGTTAGGCCCAAAATCTAAGATATTTGGTTTACATGGCGTTTTGTGGGCTTCTGATATTTTTTGGGTTAGGGGAGCTAGTTACTTTTTCAACCTTCTTGATGTCTTACACTTTGAGTTGAAATTGTACCTTGCTGGCTTCTTTATACTTTCGCTTTCTATTTCTGTATACGGGTTTGAGTACCTTTTATACTCTATGTTATACATTTCTGCTTATTAAAAAAAAGAAATGAATCATTGTGATGAATTGTGTAACTTAGTCATTCTTTATTCCTTTTCCTTTAGTTAGTTAAGTCTGTTAATTCAGTTAGGTTTTTTACATAAGAGATAACATTCAGTTAGCTCATTAGCTTAAGTCTAAAGCTAAGAGTATTGTATATATACATGACTCATGTGTATCATTCAATTCAATTCATGAAATACAAAATAGATGAACATTCAGCTAAGTGATGATTCAAGTTTATCATGGTATCTAGAGCTGAGATCCTGGTAGCTTAATCTCTTATCTGCTATCTTTCATCTTCTTGCAATCATGACAAAAGCCGATTTCAAACCCTCTTCGAGCAATGATGATGATAACTCAAAATCACCCAAGAAATCCAAAGAAGAAGAAGAAGTCAGTAGCAAAGATGCAATCAAGAATGAGGAGACACAGATCAACTCGATGTCACCATTCTTTCTTCATGCCTCAGACCACCCTAGCCAAATCTTTGTCAGTGAACCTTTACATAATGGCAACTGTGGTGAGTGGGTTCTTGACATGAGCAATGCTCTTTGCGCTAAGAATAAGATGGGATTTGTAGACGGATCAATTCTCATGCCTGATGTCAACTCCCCAAATCTTGCCCACTGGATTCGATGCAATGCCATGGTGAAGGGATGGCTCAAGAGTAGCATGGATAAGGAAACTCGGAATAGTGTGAGATATGCGAACACTGCTCAAGAGATTTGGGCAGAACTAGATCAGAGATTTGCAAAAGGTAGTGCTCCCCGGGTGTATGAATTAAGGTGTGCCATAGCTCTTCTCAAGCAAGAAAAGTTGTCGGTTCCAGCATACTACACTAAACTGAAGGGTCTATGGGATGAAGTAATGTCAATTTCTCCTTGGCCCAAGTGCTCCTATGGTGAATGCAGATGTGATCTTCAAAGGGCTCTCTCACAAATACGTGAAAGAGAGCAACTATATGACTTCCTTATGGGTCTTGATGATGTTTTCAACACTGTCAAGACTCAGATTCTAAGCATGGCTCCAAACCTCACCCTTGGGCATGCTTACCACTTGGTGGCACAGGATGAACAACAAAGTGCAAAATATTTTGGAGAAGATGCCAAAGGAAACAGAAAGGAAAGGCCTAAGTGTGAACATTGCAAAAAGATAGGTCATACTCAAGATCAGTGTTGGGAAATCATTGGATATCCACAATATTGGAAGAAACCAAATAAGAAAGATAAAGGTCCTTGGAATAGCAAGAAACCAAATCCAAAAGCAGCTCAAGTGACATCAGAATCAAGTCCTATTCCAGGACTCACCATGCAACAGTATGATAGACTAATTCAGCATTTGAGCACTGAAGGAGAGACTGCATCAGGAGCATTCCATGGCAAGACAAGTGTCAATATGACAGGTAACTTTAACTTTGATAAACCATGGATAATTGACTCGGGTGCAACAGAGCACATTACTTGTGACTCAAGATTGCTTAAAGAAGTCACTATGCCTTATCAGCATTCTGTTCATATTCCCAATGGTACTGATGTACCAGTGACAGGCTCAGGGAAAACAGACTTGCCTAATGGAATGCATCTTGACACTGTGTTGCATATTCCTGATTTTTGTGTAACTTGATTTCTGTTAGTAAACTGACAAGAAAACACAATTGTGCTATGATTTTTGTTGCTAACTCTTGCTTTATACAGGACTTACATTCCAAGACTCTGATTGGGAAGGGTAGGCACCAAGGTGGATTATATCTTCTGGAGTCTTCCCAAGACAGAACAACTGCTATGAAAGTCAGCAAGCCTGATGATAGATGTGGCATGCTCGTCTTGGACACACTTCAGAATCTAAGATCACACACTTAGGATTAGATTTAGCAAACAAAATCAATAAGTCACATTGTGATTCTTGTGTAAGAGCCAAACAATCTAGATTGCCTTTTTCCTCTAGTTCAATTAAAACTTATTGTTGCTTTGAACTCATACATTGTGATATATGGGCTCCATATAGAAATGCTTCTTTGACTGGTGCTCATTACTTCTTGTCTATAGTAGATGATTACAGTAGAGGCACTTGGATATATCTTATGAGGCATAAGTATGAAATTGAGCATCTGTTACCAATGTTCATTAAAATGATAGAAAACCAATTTGGAAAACATATTAAGAGGGTAAGGTCTGACAATGGCTTAGAATTTACATGTAGACATATACAAGATTTCTATGCAGGTAAAGGAATTCTTATGGAACTGAGTTGCACTTATATACCTCAGCAGAATGGGGTTGTGGAGAGGAAGCACAGGCACATCCTTGAAACTGCCCGAGCCTTAAGGTTTCATGCTGGCCTACCTATCAAATTCTGGGGAGAATGTGTACTCACTGCAGTTCACACTATAAACGGATTGCCATCAAAGGTAATCAACAATAAAACTCCTTATGAAATATTGCATGGTAAGAAGCCTGATTATGAGCACTTAAGAACCTTTGGTTGTTTAGTTTATGCTTTAAAACATAAAAGAGAGGGTAAGTTTGATGAAAGGGGGAGTGCTTGTGTTTTCATGGGATACCCCTTAGGACAAAGGGATATAAAGTCTATAACATTCAAACCAAGGAAATCTTTGTAACTAGAGATGTTGTATTTGTTGAGAAAGACTTTCCTTTCAAAGCAAACAAAACTGTGAAGTCACAGCATTTTGAAGCAGACCTGTGGGAGGACACTTCACAGGAAATACAACAAGAGCTCCATAGCAATCACTTGGACATAGCCAAGTCTACTAACACTGATCACAGTAGAATTAATAGGACAGAAGATAACGGTACTATTAACATAGAACAGACTGACATTAATGAGCAGAGAACAGATAATAGTAATCATATAGAACAAAGAAACATTAGTGGAAGAATTAGAAAATTACCAAGTCATTTGAAAGACTATGTAATTGATCTTCCACCCTCTATATCTAACCAATCTACTGATAACTCTATTCCTCATGCTATGTCAAATTATGTCGCTTATGATAAATTTTCACCTGGTTATGTTGCTTACCTAGCTGCCATCTCTTCAGAAGATGAGCCAAGAACTTTCTTGCAGGCTGTGAAGCACAAACACTGGAGAGAAGCCATGCAAAAAGAGATCCAGGCCTTGGAATAAAATAAGACTTGGATTTTAACCGAACTTCCTTCTGGAAAGCATGCAGTGGATTCAAAGTGGATTTATAAAATTAAGTATCAACCTGATGGCAAGATAGAGAGATATAAAGCCAGATTGGTGGCTAGAGGCTTCACTCAAGTAGAAGGTGAAGATTTTCATGAAACCTTTGCACTAGTAGCAAAGTTAGTGACAGTTAGGACACTTCTCACCATAGCTGCTGCAAGAGGATGGATTGTTCACCAACTTGATGTGAACAATACCTTCCTCCATGGAGATTTGACAGAAGAGATTTATATGAAAATTCCTCAAGGGTTTTCAAAGGAAGGAGACCATAGGGTATGCAAACTCGAGAAGTCTCTTTATGGCTTGAAACAGGCATCAAGGAATTGGTATCACAGATTCACCAAAGCACTGGAACAAAAGGGATTCACTCAGTCCAGAGCTGATCATTCCTTATTCACCTATAACAAACAAGGAGTTTTTCTTGTAGCTCTTATATATGTAGATGATGTTATTTTGGCTGGAAATGATTTTACTCTTATGCAACAGGTTAAACAGCATCCTGGACAAGGAGTTCCCCATCAAGAACTTAGGACCACTGAAGTACTTCTTAGGAATTGAAGTGGCTCGGTCAGCAAGAGGAATCATGATCAATCAAAGGAAGTATGCCATTGACATCCTAAAAGAGACCAAGATGATGAATTGCAGACCAAGCAAACTTCCCATGGAGCAGAATTGCAAACTGAAACCAAATGATGATGATCCAGATATAGATGCAGCCAGATATCGAAGAATTCTGGGCAGACTCTTGTACCTTACCATAACAAGGCCAGACATCACCTATTCTGTCAATACCTTGTGCCAAGTCATGGGAGCTCCCAAACAGATTCACAAAGATACAGTCGATAAAGTGCTGAGGTATATTAAGACAACAGTAGGACAATGGATTCTTCTTCCAAGCAACAACAACTTGCAACTTCAAGCATACTGTGATGCTGACTGGGGAGGGTGTCCACTCACAAGAAGGTCTTGCACAGGGTACCTCATCACTCTTGGAGAAGTTCCTATTTCATGGAAAACAAAGAGGTAAACAGTAGTTGCCAAATCTTCAGCAGAAGCTGAATATAGGTGAATGGCAGTTACTGTCAATGAGGTCATTTGGATAAGGTGGCTACTGCAGGAGCTTACAGTGGCTCAAGAAGGACCTACAAAACTGTTTTGTGACAACCAAGTAGCCCTTCACATAGCTGCTAATCCGGTTTTCCATGAAAGGACCAAACATGTAGAAATGGATTGCTATTTTGTTTGAGAAAGGATTCAATATAAGGACATTGAAGCTCTGACGATTGGCACTAAGGATCAGATTGCAGACATGCTAACCAAGGCTTTAGGGAAAGAGAGGCTTGCTCTTCTTCTAGGCAAGTTGGCCATAGTTAATCTCTATGCACCAACTTGAGGGGGAGTGATGAATTGTGTAACTTAGTCATTCCTTATTCCTTTTCCTTTAGTTAGTTAAGTCTGTTAATTCAGTTAGGTTTATTACTTAAGAGATAACATTCAGTTAGCTCATTAGCTTAACTCTAAAGCTAAGAGTATTGTATATATACATGACTCATGTGTATCTTTCAATTCAATTCATGAAATACAAAATAGATGAACATTCAGCTAAGTGATGATTCAAGTTTATCACATTTGATTAAGCTCAAATTTACAAGCTGTTGCACCATGCAACACGTTCAAATATAAAAAGATTGTATTATAAAAATAGTAATGCACATAAGAGTTTCTCTAGTACCCATAAAAAAAAATTGAGGATTTTGGTATCCTTGTAA
Source organism: Echinosophora koreensis (assembly GCA_035048595.1). Classification (NCBI taxonomy): domain Eukaryota; kingdom Viridiplantae; phylum Streptophyta; class Magnoliopsida; order Fabales; family Fabaceae; genus Echinosophora; species Echinosophora koreensis. The sequence goes on from JAPCYP010000004.1 coordinate 9,687,588, forward strand.
AGTAGAGCAAATAAAATGATGACAACTGTTTAAACTAACATGTATTATGTGTTGGATGATTAATTTTTTTTAAAAAAATTGCAGTTTAGTCCTTAATTAGAATTATTTTGTTTGTAATTTGCTCAATGGAAATCTAATGCAAAAGTCAAATGACATGAAAATGTTAAAATAGACAAATAGTTGTCGCAAAAGTATTAGTCCATGAATGCAAGATACCAAAACCCTCTATTTTAAAAGTACACGAGCAGTGCCCAATGCTCAAAAGTACGAATAGTTAGTTCATAAATTTGTATGAAATCTTTTGATTAGATAAATGTATTTTTATTTGTATTTTTATCGTGTACGTTAGTAAGCTATAACTAAAAAAATTGAAAATACACCTGAATTTACATCTTGCTAACGTACACCTTCTAAAAAATGGGTGGATGTAAAGGATTTGCTAACGTACATTCACCCGTTTTTAGGAGGAGTATATTAGCAAGCTATAACTAAAAAAATGAAAAATACACCCGAAGGTGTAGCTTGCTAACGTACAACATTTAAAAAATGGGTGGGTGTACGTTAGCAATATTATATATATATATAAATGAACACATTTTTGGGACATCAAGTATAGACACCATATTGTGGTGTGTTGTTTTTAAGTGCTAAATACATGTGATGAGAGAAAAAAAATAATAAACAAATATAAATACGTATATATATACGATGTTGGACACCAAAAATGTGTCCAACTATCATTACTCAAATATATATATATATATACTTTAGTACAAACACACGTCATGACTTTTGCTCGTAACAATCATTTAACTTACGCTCTAATTTGTCATATTTTTCTTACTCTAATATATTTCTAATTTCTTGTATAACACTAACAAGGTTTCTAAGATTGCACAATGTCTCAATGTATATGTAATGGAAATAGCGTGGCTGAATTGTTGGGGGAGCGTAATGGAAATTGAGTGGCTGAATTGAGCAATTTTGTCCCTGCGCGCTTCTTTGAGAAGAAAGTTCTACAATATTTTCTAATGGAGCTTGTGTGATGCTTCCTTCCTCTGTTCTTCTGTATTCTTGGACAATCAATATGTTTCTACTGGAAATTTGGGTGGCTGGATTGTTAGGACAGTATTATAGATTTGTTCATTATTTTGGGTTGTGGTGCCAAGTTAGATTTTCAACCACGATGCACTACTTTCACTTTAATTAGCCTCCTGGCAGATTTCCAGTGGTTATTAGGTGATATTGGCTGAACAATTAACTTGTTCTCTCTCATGTATTCTATTTCTGTATATGGGGTTTGAATATCCCTTATACTCTTATCAATATACTTTTGTTTAAAAAAAAAAAAAAACTGCTTAGGACTTTCTGATATTTCTAACAATATCGATTACATATTATCAAGAAAACAAGAGCAGCCATTTGGCTGTTTAATACAATAAACTAGCAAATGCTGTATGCTTTTGCTTCAACTTATTTTAATGCATCAACCTAGCCATTATGCTGCATTAAACACAACAATGGGGCTCCTCACTTGGAGTTTACCATCATCCCAAACCAAAGAAGCAGAGACTAAAGACTCCTCTATTGTTCCATCAATAGTAAGCACAAATGTTTGCTTTTGGCCAAGATGAGTGAATGATAAAACATTGGGGTGTACTTGAATTTTTAATCCTTGAGGAGCAGTCACAATAGCTTTATATGTGGACCTTGATAACCCCACATTTGTAACAATCCTGTTAAAACTGCCACTAACAATGGGATTGGAGGGTGGGACTTGAAGAGCAAATGAAGGATAGTTTAGATCCCTTGCTGTTCCATAATTAGTTGTCTCAGAGCAGCTACTTTTATCACCTGTGATGAGTTGCAAAGCCCTTAAACTATAGCCTTGCCCACACAAAAACCTTATGTAGTCTATTTCATTTGCATCATATACTAAACCGGGATTCACAGCCTTGGAAGGATCAATTTGTCCTGCTCCATATGCAAATTCGGCATCACGGTTAGTCATTGGACTCAACTTTTTAGCTGCAAGGAGGAACACAAAAAAGAAAGTTAATTACTAAGACTTTAATTCTAAATTTCTAATACTAGTTATGAATTGATCAGTGACTCATTTCATTTCTATTATTACCTGTTGTCATTAAAGCTGAACGAATAGCAGCAGGAGACCATGTTGGATGAAATGATTTAATGTATGCTGCTGCCCCAGAAACATGTGGGCAAGACATTGATGTTCCTGAGATAATGTTGAACTGTGATGTTCTTTTGTCACCTTTAACACCAGGAGGAGGGAAAATTGGAGGCCAACTAGCTAGAATGGAAACTCCAGGAGCAATTAAATCAGGCTACACCATAGGAAAAATCAAAGTTATAAGACAGATAATCACCTGATAAAGGAAATTTAATTCATGCATAGAAAAGCAAAGGAGCAATGCTATAGAAGCAAGAAAAAAAGATAGGCACAGTTTTGACATAATACAATGGTGATCTTGGATGGAATAAAGTGAAAGGGACCACTTATCCATCCAGGAGTCCCTCTAGCATTTTTGAAAGCTAAGGTTAATTAAGGTACCTTGAGAATTTCAGGTGTAACAAGGTTTGGACCCCTTGATGAGAAAGAGGCCACAATAGGGGCCAAACTATCTTTTAACTCAATGCTCTTGAATATGGTTGCAGTTGGATTCCTGCAAATTGTTTCAAGCAATCCAGTTTAGAAAAGTGTGGTTCTCTAAAATTTTTGTTAGTAGAAATGGCTTCTTATTTGATACCTTGTAGATTTTATGTAGTCATATACATAGGCACCATCCTGCAAATCAAGGTAAGATCCAGGCAGCAAAAAAGAGGGACTTAGATATCTATCACTTTGACCTTGCATGAGGACCCCAACAGCACCAGCCGATAAAGGGCCTTTCCCTTTATCCATACCGTCACAGAGAACAATTTTACCCTTAACTAATATTTTATCCAAAGTGTGGATATCGCAAAGCCTGCAGTTGGAAACATTTTCATAAACAAATTATGCAGTATATATTTCTTCAATTGACCAATGATATTTTGGAACACACAGGACTATTAGTACTTGTATAATTTCTTGTTTGGCCTTGACGTTTTATGTTTGTTAAATGACATCATGACTAGTTACCTGGATACAATGCCAGCAAAGCCTTCTTTAGTATTTGGTGCATCTCCACCATAGATTATGGGATACATTTTCCCCTTAAGGTCAAATGTATTTATTGAGGTTCCCTAAACAAGGAATAAAGAGATTGACATTAATTATTCCTGATTTATATGAAATTAACTTTTAAGTATACATATAGTTTATCAAATTACAAACCGATTTAGATTAGGAACTTCTAGAGTAGGATAGAGAAAGTACTTCACCTCATAAGTTCTATTGTTGCCCAATTCCACTTTGGTAACAAACCTCCTGTCTATAGTGCTAGCAGCCACAGAAATTGACCATGGTAAAAAATTTAACAAGGATGAAAGTTCTGGACCATTGTTCCCCGCTGAAGTTACTGTCAATATTCCATTTCTCATTGCATGAAATGTTCCAATGGCCATCACATCATCAAAATAGTTCTGATCATTGAACCCTCCAAGAGAAACTGATAATATGTCAACCCCATCAGCAATTGCATCATCAAATGCAGCAAGTATGTCTGCATCATTACATCCATCAATCCAACACACTTTATAGACAGCAATGCGTGCCGATGTAGCACCACCTCTTGCTGTTCCTTGTCCAAGGCCTAACACACTTGCCATGTTAATTGGGTTCCCAGCTGCTGTTGATGCTGTATGAGTCCCATGACCAATTGAATCTCTTGCAGATTTTAGATCTTCACCATTGAATGGTCTGTCGCTATCAGCTCTGTCAGCTCTATAATACCTAGCCCCAATGATTTTACTGCAAGAACATGGCAATATCTATTATAATAGCGTACTAATATTTTTTTTGGCTCCTCAATGATTTTACAGTCGCGGTTGTCGTCGTGTTGCGTTTATTACAATCACGGATAATTATGGAAAATTGCGGTTGATGCGGCCGAAATTGTGGTCGCGTTTCGGTTTTCAGAGACATCCAAAACCAAAATGTTGTGGCCCCAATTGCGGTCATGGACCTATATTTAAAACCGTGTTCATGTGTAATAGACTACCAGTACTTACTTATTACATGTGAAGTTAGATGATTGACAAGTGCCTTTCCATTTGCTAGGTGGTGGACCATATCCTTTATCATTGAAACTCTCAGATTCTGGCCAGATTCCAGTGTCAAGTAGTCCAACGATGACATTACTTTCAGTAGTTGCTCTTTCCACTTGTAGTGGAAAGCCAATAAAATCCCAAGACCTTGTTGTATGGAGTTGTTTCTTTCCATTAGGAAAGACAGACACCACTCCATCGAGTCCTGCATTAAGAAATTTTCTTGGTTAAATTTGTAAATTCAACTATCCAAGAAGGAGAAAGGGCAGGTAGGTTTTAAATAGAATAGTATAGTTTTTGTGCATACCAGCCATTCTTTCAGCTTCTTCCTCTGTCAGCCTTACAACAAAGCCACTGAAACTATGTTTGTAGTGGTGTAGTACTGACTTGGTTTCAGCATTGCTGAAATTGTGAATACAAATCAAGAAAAAAGGCAAGAAAAAGATAAAGCCACCGATGCTTTTTTATTTTTCGCTCTCCAAAATCCAAATAATGACACTAACATTGGCTACTTTCATACAGTGACTAAACTCTAAAGGTTTTTCAGTGACTATAGTTTCTGATTTTGAATGTTATTACCTATCTGCAACTTCTTGTAGCATGCTTGTGTAGAAGGACAATGCAGAAGCTTCATCTTTCATGCTGCTGCCAGTGTAGACAATGTACGTCTGCATTTGGAACATAATTATCAAAAACAATCTTCTCCTTAGATATTGCCATAAAAAAACATGAATCATGGAATTTGAAAACCAAGTGGAAAAAAAAAGTAGGGAGGAAAGCCCATAATTAATAAATATATATATATATATATATATATATATATATATAATGAAGACATTGATAAATTTGCCTTTAGGTCATCTGGGGTAGTTGAGTGACATATCAGAAGAAGTGAAGTAAATCTAAGGAGGAGAAGAAAAAGAGCAGATGATCTACTATCCATAGTTAGTTTAGTAAGGGCATTGCAGCTATAAGTGATTGGTGCTGTGTGTATTTATATACACGTCCTTTGACAAAGATATATTATCCATGCATGGTTCATTTGCTTTATTAGATATCTTTCTTCAGGAAACTCGCACTAATCGAACAAGGTATCTTAACTCTTACCAGATAAGTTTTGAAAGGTTTAATTAGACCTTTGGTTGAATGCTTCAAACAGAAAAGTTTACACGAAAATGAAAACTTGGCCACTGTACTGCAGTTGCTGGAAGCTAGCACAGAAGTTCATCACTTATTGAAGAGTGACACAATTCCTACAACTACTCAGTGATAAGCATTACCTGTTAATTAAGCCTAGACAATTTTTATAGCCTTAATAGTACAACTACAAAAACATATAAAGGGAAAGCATTTCATTTGGATTGCAGTCACGTGGCATGTTCAGCTTGTTGCCCAAGTGGGGATTGAAATCAATATCAGGAGAAGTTCTTAGATATTCAGGCACTATATTACAGTACTCTAATCAAATTGTAATCATATTGTTTTTTAGTTCCATGGTTGGAGATCTTTGTATATCTGATTCTGTTTCTGCTTAGGGGCAGTATCATTTCTACATAGATACTTTTTTGGTTCCTTTGTATACGGGTTTGAGCACCCCTTGTACTCGTTATCAGTATATTTTTGTTTCTAATTTTTTTTTATTAAATTAAATATGAACCATTATAAAACTGCCTACTGTAATATACTCTATTAGAACATATCTAGTATCAAACACATAAATCCATCCATGTCTGAGCAAAAGGTTTGAAACTTAAAATGAAAATTTTCCAATTCATTCCAACGTTAGTTTTCACGTATTTTCTTCAGTAGGTAACTTGTGTGATTGTTAGCTTGGAACATGTAAACCTAAAGCCCGTGATAGGTTGAGCTGAATGCAGATGTTATACAATATGAGAAAGCTAAAAATGTTGTTTTGCTACAAGAAGTTTGCCTAGCAAACTTGATATCTTCACTAATCTTGATTGTAGGGTCCATGTTTCGGTGAAGCTCTCCATTTATTTCACTATCATAATAATGAATAAAACTTCATTGGTCGGTCTTTTTGATTTTAGCATGGTACCTCTGCCATTTCTCATTCATTTTAGCAAAAGAACAAATGTATTGCTGGCAACTTTGCTTGTTACATCTGTTTTTCCGCTTTCATTACCAAAATAGAAGAATGGAACTTCTTCCCTTTCTCATATTTAGGTTTAATTAATTTGCACGTGCCTGAATCATTTGAAATTTTTTAAATAAATTCTTATTCTTTAAAGTTTATAATTGAGTCCCTGTACCCTTTTTCATTAGGGTTTTGTTAGAATTAAAAAAGTACATGGACATATTTGAAATTTTCTAAAATGTATTGAAACCTATTTGAATTTTTTCAAAAAATTCAAGGACTCACAAATGACGAGCATATGGATCACTTAATGAAATCCTAATAGATACTTAATAAAACCCTAACGAAAAAGTGTATGAGAGCCAAATTACAAATTTTCTAAATGTTTAGGGACTCAACTACAAATATTTAAAATACAGGGACATATTTGAAGATTTCTAAATAATTCAGTAACCTATAGATTAATTTAACCTCAAATTCACTGTTTGTTCATCGTGTTTTGACACATATATACTCCTAGTAAGTTTAATAAAAGTATTTGAAAAAGTAACAGAAGAAAGGAGTTGAACTAAGAATTTAGGATGCTTTCAATTTCCACCCTTCAAACCAAAAGATAATTGTCAATGCAATTTACAAGAGTATGGATCACTTCAATTTTCCAAACTTTCATCATTCTTGCTGAAGACATTCTTAATGATGCAGTTCATTAGAGTTGTTTAACCCATCCGAGTTTCACCGTACCATATCACAACTTTTTACTTTATACTACTTTAAGTAAGTCTCCATTCCAATTGTGCAACTCTGAAAAGTTCATCAAATATTTCACATAAGCTACCCGCACATCTTTATACTTCATTTACATTTATTTTAGTTCTCTATAACAAGTTGCTTGTAGAAACAACTGTTCTTATAGTTGGACGTCACATTATTATGCTCCAATGATACTACCTAATAAGAATTAATTATTTCTTAAAATGAGTTAAGCAACTTGTTGCTCTTAGTTGTTCCACTCCAGTGAGTGGGTGGTCTCGCTACTGCTTGAGGTGTCATAGAGAAAGGTGCAAAAACTTGATGAGGACCTCGGAAAGTATACCGGGTTGTTGCAAGTAATAAAATCGGTGAGAACCGGATATTATCCATATAGATTAGTTATCAAATATCAATTCACAAGTTAAACAACTATCTAGACCTACTTTTGGTATAAAGAAAGCTCAAAATACTAAAACAAATTAAGAAAAAGAACAATAAAATATTTTTGGATTTTTCGTTAAGACAATTAAACAAATTAAACACTTAGTGTGAAAATAGAAATTAAAGAGCAAGAGGGATTTGATATCACCCAATTAGGAATCCGGATTTCTCCTAGACAAAGAATCCCATGAATTACCCAAACTCTGATTATCCTAATCCTAATAGGCATGTTGAAGGACAAATTCCCTTAATTAATTAATTAAAGCCTAATTCCTTAGTGAATCAATGATACCAAACCTCACTAATTGCCCTAATTCCTTAGGTCTAATTAACAAGGCATGATGATAAAAGTTCTATGAAATTTGTGAAAGACCGGCCCAAATTATTCAAGTTACTTATTCCTTGATTAACCCAATTAATGGTAATCCTTACAAAAGGCACGTTCGAAAATCGCCATTCCTAGCATATAATTAAACCCTCAAAACACAAGAATGGTGGCCAAACATTCAAATGTCATTAAGCAAAGTAAGCATCATATCAACAATACCAAATATTCATGAGATAATCAAAGAGTCAATCAAAACATCATCATAAAAAGATTACACCAAAATCCTAACTAAAAAAGGATTTAGCTAAACATGTTAAACTTTAAAATAAAATAGAGAGAATAGGAGAAAGAAAAAACTCCATAAAATGAAGATCAACATTGCTGGATGACTCTATGTCACTACAAGAAAATAGCCGTTTAGCGACTACATATTCGATCGCTAATGTAAGATATTCGGTCGCTATTTCCATCAGCGACCGAAGATAGATGGCAGCTAAAACCATGGTCGCTAAGCAATTAGCGACCGAGTATTATCGTCGGTCGCTAATTAACGACCGAATACAGCGGTTGCAAAAGCCAATTAGTTGGTCGCAAATTATTGGTACCAAATGTTGTTTTTTGGTACCACTTGCGACCGTCTTAGCGATCGACATGGGTCGGTCGTGTGACACCCTTCTATCCCGCAATGTTATAAGGCATTTAAATATAAAAAAATTTAAAAGAAAAACATGGATTTAACTGAATTAAATAAAACAGTTGTCCATGGGTAGAAAAGTCCCACATGAACTCGTTTACAACGCGGAAAATAAAATAAGTTTAATCAAATAAAAACATAACCAAATAAATAACCTAACCCCGATGTCACAATTCAGAGCTGGTATAACCGTTCCGGAAATAAATCCACGGAATACAACCGAAAACAGACTAAACAATAAACAGGCCCTAACTATGAGTGGCGGATCCTCAGAGTCACTTCTCTCCGGACTGCTCGTCATCCTCTGCAAATGCCGATCAGGCCAAACGCAAACAATATCAGGGAGTAAGATTCATGTAATCATATAAACAGCAGGGGAATAGTACGCAAGGTAACCATACACATAAGCATACATCAACATCCAATAGTATCATAACAACCAAGTATGCTATGCTATGCAATGCATCAACTACTCCGCTACTCCAACTATGCATGTGGATCCAAACTAACTCAGGATGAACAACTTTGGAGTTACATATCAGTATTGGCCATAAAAGCACCAACACCGGCAGTTCACCAAACCTTGGGTGAACCCCATGGATAGCCAACGCATCAAACCGTGGATGCCTCATCACGGGAGGCCTCGGTCACCAAACCTTGGGTGACCTACCGTGGATGGCCAGATCACCGTACTCTCGGGTGATCTCCCCTTTGTCGAACCTCCCCCATCAACAACTCCAATGCTCTATGCAAATGGCATAACAACAAACAATCTGCACCACCTCCTTGCTTGGGCCATGAAGCTCCCAAGACTTCAACATCAACATTCAATCGTAACCTTAGACCCAAACCGTGGGGTCAAGGCTCCCTTGGCCAATAAGCACCAAGGTTCAACTCAACGTGCTTGGGTCTATAAGCACCCAAGACTTCAACTTATCAACGTGCGGTAACCCAACGGATACCGACTTAACATCTTATTATCTTAATCATCTTAGATAATTATTAATCAGGTTGTCTAATCTTCCTCTTTGATTAGCTATCTCAATTTATCGTCATTGGGGAATGGGGTTTAAAACCCCTTAAGTCCTTTAATTGCATTACTGTCCAGGAGGGGTCAGCACGGTCGTGCTTAGACCCTAGCACGGTCGTGCTTGGACACGTGAGGGCGTGCTGCCCTTTTAAGTGAAGCACGGTCGTGCTTCACACTCAGCACGGTCGTGCTCAGTAGTACGGTCGTGCTATTTGACCTGCACGGCCGTGCTGAACAGCGCGACCATTTTCTAGAATTTAAATAGGAGCACGGTCGTGCTCCCTGTTCAGCACGGTCGTGCTCAACGCACGACTGCACTGTTCTGGGCAGGGACAAAAACCAAATTCTAATCAATTATGTTAAGGATTCAACTCCTTAAACTGAATACGTTTTTAACCTAATTAATCAATTAAGTAATCTCATCAACATTACCCTCAACACAACAGTCACAACATCAATCCACCAAAACATGTTAATAACGATAATTAACATATCATCATGCTCATTAAACCACATCAACAACATAAACATACATCCACCATATCCAAACAGTTATCAGCATATTGTCACAATCAAACCACCATTTTATTTACACATAACCACATACAATAACCGGGGTCATGGAACCCCGTTACCTTACACTACCCACTGCCTAATGAATACAATCTCACTTCTCCCCATACCTGGATTGAAGGTTGCTCTACTGACGGTTCCCAACGGTAATCCGGTCCCGAATCCTCAAACGGCTCACTCCGAAGCCAAGCCTTAGACAACCAACATAATCTTAATCAGTTTCTCTAATCAACATAATAAGGAAACTAAAAAGGAAAATGGGACTATTACCTCTAAACAATACGAACGTATATGGCTTCTCCAACGGTTCCCAAGACTCCACTATAGCAAGGAATGGAGAGGGAATAGGGAAAGAGATAGCTCTGGCTGCAACTGGTGATGGCTGCCAACAAAAGTAGGGTTTCCACGTTAACCCTCGGGTTCTGCACCCACTTATAAAACTCGGACTTGAGCACGGTCGTGCTTACCCTTGAGCATGGTCGTACTCCACTTAGCGTCAGCGAGACGCGATCCACGCATTGAGCACGGGCGTGCTCACTATTGAGCACGGTCGTGCTTAACTTAAAATCAGAAAGACGCTTCTGACTTTAAGTACGGGCGTGCTGGTTGATGAGCACGGGCGTGCTCACGTACCAGAAAGGGACTTTTAAGCTAAAATCCCACTTAGCCCTTAACCAATATTTTAAAATAATAAAATTAGCTTAATAAAACATTTTATGAAAAACAGGGTGTTACAATTCCACCCCCCTTATAAAAATTTCGTCCTTGAAATTTCTATGTACCTCAAACAAAAAGATGCGGATATGCCTCCATCATCTGACTCTCGAGCTCCCAGGTAGCGCTTTCCTCAGTTGCCCCGCTCCAAACTACTTTAACCAAGGGAATCTCCTTGCCTCTTAGCTGCTTTACCCACCTATCCTCGACTCGAAGGGGTAACACCTCAAATGTCAAGTTCTCTTTTAACTGTATAGTATCGGGAACTATCACGTGACTAGGGTCATGAATGTACTTCCTGAGTTGAGACACATGAAAAACATTGTGGAGATTTGACAAGAGCAGTGGCAAGGCTATTTGGTAGGTGACTTCGCCGACTCTTTTAAGGATTTGGTAAGGACCAATGAACCTCGGAGTAAGTTTCCTTGCCTTCATCACTCCACCAACCGCAGTCGTCGGGGTAACTCTCAAGAATACATGATCGCCTTCCTGGAATTCGAGCGCCTTCCTCCTTTTATCATGGTAGCTCTTCTGCCTACTCTGTGCAACGCTCATCTTTTCCTGAACCAATCTAATCTTTTCTGTTGTTTCCTGGACTATCTCTGGTCCTAGCACCACACTATCACTAGGTTTACTCCAACACAAGGGTGTCCTACATCTCCTCCCATACAGAGCTTCATAAGGTGCCATCCCAATGCTGGAATGGAAACTGTTGTTGTAGGTGAACTCTATCAGGGGCAAAAACTTGTCCCAACTTCCAGACTGTTCTAACACACAAGTCCTTAACAAGTCCTCTAAGGACTGGATGGTCCGCTCAGACTGCCCATCAGTCTGTGGGTGGTAAGCTGAACTAAGCCTAAGCTTTGTCCCTAAAGCCTCTTGCAAACTATTCCAAAACCTAGAGGTAAACCTCGGGTCTCTATCTGAAACTATGCTAGAGGGTACACCATGAAGCCTAACTATCTCTTTGATGTACAGCTTAGCTAACTTCTCCAACGGATACTCCATATTCATCGGAATGAAATGGGCAGACTTAGTCAGTCTATCCACAACAACCCATATAGCCTCAAAACCAGCTGGAGTCCTAGGGAGTCCAGACACAAAATCCATGGAGATGCTATCCCATTTCCATTCTGGGATATTCAAAGGTTGCAACTTACCCGAAGGCCTTTGATGCTCTATCTTAGCCTTCTGACAAACTAGGCACGCATACACAAACTCGGCTACATCCTTTTTCATCCTAGGCCACCAAAACATCCTCTTAAGGTCCTGATACATCTTAGTGGCACCTGGGTGCACACTTAATCCACTCCTATGACCTTCTTCTAAGATCAACTTCCTAAGTTCAGGAACACTAGGTATGCATACTCTATCTTTGAACCTCAAGATACCATCACTGCCATCCTTAAAACTTAGGTCTCTACCCTGAGCGAGCAACTCTCGCTGGTCTAAGAGAAACTTATCTAACTTTTGACCCTCTCTAATCTGATCCATCAGACTGTTGATAACCTTCAAGGTACCAAGCCTAATACTCTTAGGGGTAAACTCACAAGCTAGACTAAGGTCTCTAAGCTCCTCAATCAAATCCATCTCTCTAACCATCAAAGCAGAGACATGCAGGGTTTTCCTACTCAAGGCATCGGCCACCACATTGGCCTTTCCTGGGTGATAGGTCAGCTCGAAGACATAATCCTTTAAGAACTCCATCCACCTACGCTGCCTCATGTTCAACTCCTTTTGATCAAAGAGATACTTCAAACTCTTATGATCGCTAAAAACCTCAAACCTCTCTCCATACAGGTAATGCCTCCAGATCTTTAAGGCAAATACCACAGCTCCTAGCTCTAGGTCATGGGTAGGGTAGTTCTTCTCATGGGTTTTCAACTGCCTAGAAGCGTAAGCAACTACTTTACCATTCTGCATCAGCACACCACCTAACCCTTGCTTAGAAGCATCACAGTAAACTACGAAGGGTTCACTAGGATCTGGCAAAACTAACACTGGTGCTGACGTCAACCTATTCTTAAGGGTTTGGAAACTCTCTTCACACTTAGAGTCCCACACAAACAACTGTCCCTTCTTGGTGAGACGGGTTAAGGGTAAAGCTATCTTAGAGAAACCTTCTATAAACCGCCTATAATACCCGGCTAACCCCAAGAAACTCCTAATCTCGGTTACAGACTTTGGCGCTTCCCACTGGAGCACCGTCTCTACCTTAGCTGGGTCCACAGCTATGCCACCCTTAGAGATGACATGTTCTAAGAAGCTCACTTCCTCTAACCACAACTCACACTTAGACAACTTAGCATACAACTGCTTTTCCTTAAGGGTCTGCAAGACGACCCTCAAGTGTTTCTCATGTTCCTCCTTACTCTTGGAGTACACTAAGATGTCATCTATGAACACCACCACAAACTTATCCAAGTAAGGGTGAAAGGTCTTGTTCATGTAGTCCATGAAGACCGCAGGAGCATTGGTCACACCAAAGGGCATAACCAAGTACTCATAGTGACCATATCGCGTCCTAAACGCTGTCTTCGGGATGTCCTCAGACTTAACCCGAATCTGATGGTACCCTGACCTCAAATCTATCTTTGAAAAGACGCAAGCGCCCATCAACTGGTCCATCAGATCACCAATCCTAGGGAGGGGATACCGATTCTTTATGGTCACCTTGTTGAGCTGCCGAAAGTCGACACACAACCTCATACTACCATCCTTCTTCTTCACCAACAACACAGGTGCTCCCTACGGAGACACACTCGGCCTAATGAACTTCTTCTTCATCAGATCCTCCAACTGTTCTTTCAACTTAGCTAACTCAAGAGGAGACATTCTATAGGGTGCTATGGAGATTGGTCCGGTGCCAGGCACTAAATCTATGGTAAACTCAACATCTCTCTCTGGGGGTAAGTTATAAACATCCCCCGGGAACACTTCAGGAAATTCTCGCACAATAGGCAAGCTGGCGACATCAGGAGGGCTGCTCTCTACTTCCAGGGAAGCTAACATCATGTATACTTGGGCTTCGTCTTTCATCGAAGCTTGAACTTGGCTGGCTGAGAGAAGGTCCGGATTCTTAGACTCCTTTGGAGTTCCAAAAATCAAGGTTTTGTCAAAACAATTCAGGAGGACATGGTTGGAAGATAACTAGTCCATACCCAGAATAATATCTAGGTCTTTCAAAGGCAAGCATACAAGATCAGCAATGAATGTCCTATCATTTATAACTATATGACAGTTCTTGCATGCATAAGAAGTAGAAACAGATTTATTTGTAGGTGTAGAAACCAACAAATCATACTCAAGGAAAGCAATAGGCAATTCAAGACTCTTGACCCTATCATGCGATATAAATGAGTGAGTAGCACCCGAATCATACAACACAGTCAATTGAGTTCCATCGATAAAACATGTACCTTGAATCAAGTCATCAGACTCGGAAGCTTCAGCTCCACTAAGAGTAAAGACTCTTCCAGTGGTCTTCAGTCGGTTGGCCTGGGACTTCTGATTCTTGCTGGCGCTGGGAGGCTCGGCCTTGGCTCCTTCACACTCTCGGCTGATGTGTCCTGGCTTGCCATATCTGAAACAGATAACCTGCGTCTCCTTGCACTGAGACGAGTAGTGATCCGTAGCACCACATTTGCCGCACCTCATGGGCCTAGAGACGTTAGAGAATCCGCCTCTAAATCCATCCTGCTGAAACTGTGGCTTCTTGCCACTCTGCTTGAAATCTCTGCCGGTCGGAGCATACCTCTGCTTACCCTTGTCCCTCTGATCGGTTCTCTTGCCACTCTGGTTATTTGACCCTCTGGAACTGGCAACTCTGAACTGGCTGGCATCCTCATAGATCCTGCACTTGTTGACCAGAATAGGGAAGACTTTGATCTCCTAGTAGCTGATGGCCTGCTTGATCTCAGGTCGGAGTCCAGCCTCAAACTTCACACACTTCGAACGGTCATCCGTCTCATGCTGGTAGGGAGTGTAGTACCTGGCCAGCTCCTCAAACTTGGCCGCATAGTCACCAACTGACAGCGACCCCTGCCTCAAAGACAAGAATTCCATCTCCTTCTTGTCCCTAATATCCGCTGGAAAGTACTTCTCTAGGAATCTCTGCCTAAACACAGCCCATGTAACCGCTGTGCCCTTAGCCTGCATCCTCTGCTTGCAGTTATCCCACCAGTGCTCTGCCTCCTCGGTCAGCATGAAGGTAGCAAAGATGAGCTTCTGCTAATCATTGCAATCCATGGCTCGGAAGATCTTCTCTGTCTCCCTCAACCACAACAAAGCTCCTTCCGGATCATACACGCCCTTGAACGATGGAGGGTTGTTCCTCTGGAACTTATCCAGTCCCTGGAACTCAGCTGGCCCACCATTGTTAAGGTTGACCTGACCAATAGCATTGGCTAGGAGTGCCAATGCATCAGCAATCGCCTGATCATTGCGTCCTCTACCGTTAGTTCCTGTACAAGCCCAACACAACACTTAATACAGAAACTTAAGCGAGTAAAAGCTACAGGCAACTAACTTAAAACATCATTATCTATACAAGTATAGACAATTCACACAAGAGTCACACAACAGACTCATACCACGTCCGAACAAGGTCGAACTGCTATGATACCACTAAATGTGATACCCTTCTACCCCGCAATGTTATAAGGCATTTAAATATAAAACAATTAAAAAGAAAAACATGCATTTAACTGAATTAAATAAAACAGTTGCCCATGGGTAGAAAAGTCCCACATGAACTCGTTTACAACGAGGAAAATAAAAATAAGTTTAATCAAATAAAAACATAACCAAATAAATAACCCAACCCCGATGTCACAATTCAGAGCTGGTATAACCGTTCCGGAAATAAATCCACTGAATACAACCGAAAACAGACTAAACAATAAACATGCCCTAACTATGAGTGGCGGCTCCTCAGAGTCACTCCTCTCCGGGCTGCTCGTCATCCTCTGCAAATGCCGATCAGGCCAAACACAAACAATAACAGGGAGTAAGATTCATGTAATCATATAAACAACAGGGGAATAGTACGCAAGGTAACCATACACATAAGCATACATCAACATCCAACAGTATCATAACAACCAAGTATGCTATGCTATGCAATGCATCAACTACTCCGCTACTCCAACTATGCATGTGGATCCAAACTAACTCAGGATGAACAACTTTGGAGTTACATATCCGTATTGGCCATAAAAGCACCAACACCGGCAGTTCACCAAACCTTGGGTGAACCCCATGGATAGCCAACGCATCAAACCGTGGATGCCTCATCACGGGGGGCCTCGGTCACCAAACCTTGGGTGACCTACCGTGGATGGCCAGATCACCGTACTCTCGGGTGATCTCCCCTTTGTCGAACCTCCCCCATCAACAACTCCAATGCTCTATGCAAATGGCACAACAACAAACAATCTGCACCACCTCCTTGCTTGGGCCATGAAGCTCCCAAGACTTCAACATCAACATTCAATCGTAACCTTAGACCCAAACCGTGGGGTCAAGGCTCCCTTGGCCAATAAGCACCATGGTTCAACTCAACGTACTTGGGTCTATAAGCACCCAAGACTTCAACTTATCAACGTGGGGTAACCCAACGGATACCGACTTAACATCTTATTATCTTAATCATCTTAGATAATTATTAATCAGGTTGTCTGATCTTCCTCTTTGATTAGCTATCTCAACTTATCGTCATTGGAGAATGGGGTTTAAAACCCCTTAAGTCCTTTAATTGCATTACTGTCCAGGAGGGGTCAGCACGGTCATGCTTAGACCCTAGCACGGTCGTGCTTGGACACGTGAGGGCGTGCTGCCCTTTTAAGTGAAGCACGGTCGTGCTTCACACTCAGCACGGTCGTGCTCAGTAGTATGGTCGTGCTATTTGACCTGCACGGCCGTGCTGAACGGCGCGACCATTTTCTAGAATTTAAATGGGAGCACGGTCGTGCTCCCTGTTCAGCACAGTCGTGCTCAACGCACGACTGCACTGTTCTGGGCAGGGACAGAAACCAAATTCTAATCAATTATGTTAAGGATTCAACTCCTTAAACTGAATACGTTTTTAACCTAATTAATCAATTAAGTAATCTCATCAACATTACCCTCAACACAACAGTCACAACATCAATCCACCAAAACATGTTAATAACGATAATTAACATATCATCATGCTCATTAAACCACATCAAGAACATAAACATACATCCACCATATCCAAACAGTTATCAGCATATTGTCACAATCAAACCACCATTTTATTTACACATAAACACATACAACAACCGGGGTCATGGAACCCCGTTACCTTACACTACCCACTGCCTAATGAATACAATCCCACTTCTCCCCATACATGGATTGAAGGTTGCTCTACTGACGGTTCCCAACGGTAATCCGGTCCCGAATCCTCAAACGGCTCACTCCGAAGCCAAGCCTTAGACAACCAACATAATCTTAATCAGTTTCTCTAATCAACATAATAAGGAAACTAAAAAGGAAATGGGGACTATTACCTCTAAACAATACGAACGTATATGGCTTCTCCAACGGTTCCCAAGACTCCACTATAGCAAGGAATAGAGAGGGAATAGGGAAAGAGATAGCTCTGGCCGCAACTGGTGACGGCTGCCAACAAAAGTTGGGTTTTCACCTTAACCCTCGGGTTCTGCACCCACTTATAAAACTCGGACTTGAGCACGGTCGTGCTTACCCTTGAGCACGGTCGTACTCCACTTAGCGTCAGCGAGACGCGATCCACGCATTGAGCACGGGCGTGCTCACTATTGAGCACGGTCGTGCTCAACTTAAAATCAGAAACACGCTTCTGACTTTAAGTACGGGCGTGCTGGTTGATGAGCACGGGCGTGCTCACGTACCAGAAAGGGACTTTTAAGCTAAAATCTCACTTAGCCCTTAACCAATATTTTAAAATAATAAAATTAGCTTAATAAAACATTTTATGAAAAACAGGGTGTTACAGGTCGCTAAATTATTTTATTTTTTTCTTATTTTATTTTCAATTCTTTTCTGGTACCACATTAGCGATCGATCTATTTCGGTCGCTAAATGTATTTATTTTTTTTTTGAAATTGGATTTTTTTCTAAAAACAAATTGGAAACCTATTTCACACTCAATATTGCATTGATAGTTTAAGTAATATATAAAATAAAAAAAAATTAATTACAAATGTCAAATAAACAAAAATACTGTCTAAATTTTATATACAAACTGTCAAATAAATAAAAATATAAGTCAACTGGGTAGGGGTGGTGGGGGGACGAATGATCAACTGCCTCTTGATCACCCGCATCATGCTGCTGGCCAGAGGCATGAGGAACAAATGGGTCATCAGGAGCAGCGGGGGCATCAGCACGGGTACCCGATACAGCAGCGTCCTCATGGATCGAACCAGATCCATCGGGTCTGAATCACAAGTGCTGGTACAACAGCTCCCTCTCTAGAGCAGCCACCCTGTCCGCAAGCTGAACAACGAGCCCTGCATTATGGTCGGAGACGAGCCCTCTGACGTTCGGTGTAGGGCCATGTACTTACTGAGAAGATGGTGTGGCAGAGGCCACATACTCATCTCCCAGGGTTCCCAAACCATATACATGGCCCTTCTTGTTCCTGTCACCAACCACCTCCAGGAAAATGGCATTGTCAGAGGCAACAAAAGGCTTCTGCCCCTAACTAATGGCCTCATCTCGGTGGCGATGGAACTTGTCCTGCATTATGAGACAAAATAAGTCAGGATCGGGGGGGGGGGGGGGGGGGGGGGGGGAGAACTAAGTATAATTAAATAATGTAATGATAAAATTTTAACTTACAACAATCTCGCCTACATTCTGGACCCACTCCTCAAATGGGATTCTATGGCTTTTTGTATAAAATAAAATATTTAACCATTAGCACTTGAAACTCAAGTGCATAAGGTGAATGAAATTGACAAGCAATACAACACTAAAAAGTATGAAATAAAATATTTAATCATTAGAACTAGAAACTCAAGTGCATAAGGTGAATGAAATTGACAAGCAATACAACACTAACAAGTGAAGGTTTTTCACTTTACTAATCAAGTCATAATCACACAATTGCATTAATATATCAATAGACAAGATCATGGTACACACTATAACACTTTTAAACATAACTCATCATCTATGGTCAAGAGAGCTAAAACATAGTTTTTCCTTAAACAACATATACTCAAGCAATCAAACATATCATCAACCATTAATACACAATAACAATTAAAATCAAACATCAATAAACAAGCAACCAATCAACAAGAAATTATTAATACCAAAAGCAAGCAATCAACACAATAACAACCCTTCACTTAGGGTTTTCAAGCAATCATTAACACTAAATTATGGTTGGTATGGTGGCATATGTGAAGGTGCCTTTTTTTTAAAAAATTTTATTATTTTATTATTTTTTTTTTTTTGAAAAATAGTTGAGCCAACCCGCATAACCTACTAACCTGTGAGCCGGATTGGCAATTTCCTGGCTCACCAAAATGTGAGCCGGGTTGGGTTGACTCGTGTTTTTCCCTCAACTCTACTCTGGAGCTTCTCACAAGGCCCCCTCTAATTGAAGTTGATTTCCTGGCGAAGGCTAGGGTGGGAGACCCTCCCACCGTGAGCAAGGATGTTTTAGCAAAAAAATTATTGTTTTTCAATCTTTGTATTTTTTAAAATAAAAAAAATGACGCACCCCCTCCACTTCCTCCCTCCCCAATCCTCCGCTGCCACCACCACCACATCATCAGCGACGTAGAACCTATCATAGTAACAACGCCCTTGAACCTGTCATCCAAACCAAATGCACAAATTGAACTTTGTAGGTACAAATTGGCCTTTGTAGGCAATTGAACAACAAGAAAGGCCAACAAGTTCCACTTCACCTACCCTGACGAAATCCTCTCCTACTTTGTAATCAAATGCATGTTCATATACTGTTGTCGTCTTCTAAATTGGGTGCTCAACACCAACTCAAAGCAGATCCCGACCCGCACTGCAGGAACTGCCGCGATGGCTTAGATCTGGTGTAGCAAAGGAACTTGAGCCCTCTGGAGGTGGATGGGGTAAGAAAGGGTGGTGTTGTTGGGAACAAAGGGGGGTGGCAGTGGTGATGAGTTTGAAAGGAGGGTTCTGGGCGGTAGCTGATGGAGTGGCCTGGGGAAGGAAGTGATGGTTGAGTGGACAAACCGGATTGGAGACAAAGAATGATGGGATAAAGGAGAAAGGACCAAAAAGAAAATATTTTATTGCAAAAGGGAGCCAGCGCATGGTGAGCGACTTGGTAGCTTGTTCACCCTAGAATTACCCCTCCCTTCATTTGCATTCTTCCAAGTTCCAAGTCTTCTTAACGGTGGGCTTCTTCTAATTGCTTTTGTCTCCTGCCTTTTTTTTTTCCCCTTTCAATACCAATTAGATTGGCTTTTTTTTCTCCATTGTCCAGTAACATGGCCTTCCAGACCTCACATGGGTTTAATGTCTTCTTTCATTCGAAATGGGCTTTCAACACTTCTCATTAAAATTGATCTCTCCACATTTTCATCTCATCTTTATTATTTCCTACAAATATAAACAAGTAAGGAATACTATTAGATCGACTCTAAAAAATATAAAATAAACTAAAAAATGTAAAACACTATTAAAAGCTCAACTAGCTAAACTTAGGGACAAAACTCAATCAATTAGCATAATTAGAAGAAAAATTAACCCAATAAACACATAAAAATCACATAATCTAGAAGATTATCATTCATGCAGGTTCTGTTTCGATCATAAAAAAAATTATATGGTCTAAATAAGATAATTATTTGCTTTAATCAAATAATTGTAAAATTATCAAAATCCAATTTTAAATGCCAGCAACAAATTCAAACAATATTAGTTGATCACATGAAATTGATATACTACGGGTTCGTTTGTTTAAGATTAAAAAAATTATTTTAATATAAAATAAATTAATAATTATTTTTTAAAATATTCTTAAGCAAAGTAGAAGCTAATTTGTATTTGTTTAAAATCATAAAGTCATTTATTTTATTTTTTTAGGTTTGTTACTCACCCTAATTAGTCATTGGGACCGAGTGAGCCCTCGAAGTATCCCCACGGCTTAGATCCTTAGGACCTGCTATGGGACTAATATCTGAGTCGGCCACACGGTTATTAAAGCATGGCCAAGGGTTGTTGCATACCCAAGGATATTAAAGTAGAATGTAATTTGTATTTGTTATTAATAAACACTCTTTGATGGTGTACTAACTTATTTGTGTTTTTTTAGATCTAGCAGAATTTGTGTTTTCTAATTTATTCTGTCAAATAATATTTACAATCAGTGTATTTTATTAAAGTTTGATCATAGCACTTTCCTATATTACATTGACTAATCTAATTGCTAATTAAATTGTAACCGTTAATGAAGTTTTGACAGACAGGTTCTTCTGTTATTAAACAATTTCATTTTTAGGTTATACCAATTCTTTTCATTCTAGAGATATGCTCAAAATGAGATTAATGCAACTTTAGAGATGGGTTTAAGTGTTTAACAAGTAATCTCTATACATTCAATATGTAGAATGCATGTATATTATCATAATTACTGTTAAACACTTCCAAAATTAGTATTTCATCTACATCTCTTTAATCTTGGAATATTTATTATTGTGACTCTTTCAAATATTAATAAATTGAATGTGTTATGTTATTCCATCGTTTTAAAACATGCATAAAAACAAATGTGACTCGTGGTGCGCATGCAGAAGTACCATACTGGTATATGTAAGTGAGAGACATGATTTCCATGTACGTAACATACTAAGTTTTTTGGCACTTAATCTAATCTAATTTGGAAGTGGAAAAGTAACACTACCGATGTAAAGGCCGTTTAAAGTGCCTTGTCGTCCGTTTACTCTGTTTGTGCCCACTCATTGTTTGCCTCTCAAAACGCCCTTTCCTTTCTTTCTCCCTTCTCTTAACTTCCATTTTTCAATCCCTCTATTCATCCTTCATCCTGATCACCCCACTTTCCTTTCACCATCTTTTTATGGTTAGTATCCTCCCTCCTCCCTTCTTCACATTAATTCCTCTTTCCTTTTTTTATTCTCATGCAAATTAACATCATGGCTAGTAATATTAAAAACTGCACTTTGCCAGTGTTCAATAAAAACTGTCATGTTCAATGAACAACTTGCATGTCTTCTTAATAAATAACTGTTATTTTTTATATTATTGTGATTTTTTTCTCCGTGTGTATTTGATTTTGGGGAGTTTCCTATATTATTGGATCTGGGACATACACACAGGTTTGGGGTGGTGTCGGGTGTTGGAAACACAAACATGGCATACAAAGTGGACCATGAATACGACTATCTCTTCAAGATCGTACTCATTGGGGACTCTGGTGTTGGAAAATCCAACATCCTCTCCAGGTTTACCCGAAATGAGTTCTGCTTGGAGTCCAAGTCTACCATTGGGGTTGAATTCGCAACCAGAACATTACAGGTTTTTTTTTTTCCTTTCTTTTTCTGGAATTTCCTGAAATGATGGGTGTCACTGTGTAACTGTAACCTAAATTTTGTTATTTTGTTCTTGGGATTGTTGATGATTACCCTCTCTGATAGTTTTTGCTTTTTGGTGATGAATGATGACGCTTCTAATATGATAAGAGCGAGAGAGGCATGTAATTAATGTAACTCTTGATATATGATATGTTAAATAAACTTTGGAAGATAGAGATGTAAATAAAAATACTTAATACAATTAAGCAAGTAAGATATTTATTTTTTGGATCTCTCTTATATGTTCCATGGTTAAATGTGAGGGAAAAAATGGAACTTCTCAATTGCCATTTCTCATATATATAAGCACGCATGCAATGTTGGTGTGTGGTATTTAGTTTGTCTGGTGCTGTAATCAGCAAAAGTAATGTTAATACACCCAACTTCATATACAAATTCCTTGTAGCCACTACACTTTATAGAAATCGTGCATAATTTCTGTTTAAATCATAATACAAGTGAGTATAGGAAATTCAAATCTACCCAACTTCACACTTTTTCTTATTTGGAAAATAAGGCTAAATTAGTGTTTTGGTCCTTTATCTTTATTTTAGTTTTCATTTTGGTCCCTTCCGTCAATTTTGCACAGACAGCGTTAGGTATCCGTCGTCAGTCGCTGGAAATTGCCGCCGGAATCTGGCTTCTTCTTCCTTCTTCCTCTTTCTTCCTTCTTCCTCCACGAAACAATGACAACATCAATGGGATTTAAGGAATGGGAGAGGAAGGAGGAAGAAGGAAGGGGAGGAAGAAGAAAGAGAGAGGAAAACATGATTTTCTCTCTCTAAAACAAACAAAAAAAAAAAAGATAAGGGACCAACATAAGGATTTAGCCGGAAAATAAAGTTGAGTGAATGTGTGGGAACACAATTGTTGGAAATACTTTTTTAGTTTTGATCTTTGAGTGGGTATCTCATAGATAAAGTCCTCGGGTCGAGTTGGTGCTTAGATAAAGTCCTCCTCTAAATGGTGGCGTCAGGATTTGAAACCCTGACCTTGTAGTGCAGATAAAATTCGCCTGAAGGCACATTCCATTTTCACTATGACTAACCTCTTTCGGGTGGAAAGACCTTTTAGTTTCAATTATATTGAATGTATCAGTCTCGTAGTAATGTCTATGAGAATATCCGGATCAAGAGACCCCACAAAGAGTCTTTTTAAAATGTGTGTTTCTCTTGTTTTATTATCTATAGAAAATGTAATAGTGTGAGAATGGTGTATAATGAAAATGGTGTGCTTTGTGTTATGGTTATGTTGTCACCTGCATGAAGAGTTAATTCCTATAGGAATTAATACATGTTTGTTTGTTTGACACAGGTGGAGGGGAAGACTGTGAAGGCACAAATATGGGATACTGCAGGTCAAGAGAGGTACAGAGCCATCACTAGTGCATACTATAGAGGAGCTGTTGGTGCCTTGTTGGTCTATGACATAACCAAGAGGCAAACATTTGAGAATGTGCAGAGGTGGCTTCGCGAACTAAGGGACCATGCAGACTCCAACATTGTTATCATGATGGCTGGAAATAAGTCTGACCTGAATCATCTGAGAGCAGTTTCTTCTGAAGATGCTCAAAGTTTGGCTGAGAAGGAAAATCTGTCATTCCTAGAGACTTCAGCATTGGAGGCCTTTAATGTTGAGAAGGCATTCCAAACCATTTTGTTTGATATATATCACATTATAAGTAAAAAGGCACTTGCAGCACAGGAAGGAGCTTCCACTACTAGCCTTCCTCAGGGGACTACCATAAATGTCTCAAATATGTCCAGTAATGTGGGCAACCAGAGAAGTTGTTGCTCCAATTAACACAGTAACTGTGTAGAAATTAAAGGTAAGGAGAGGCAAGTTTCTCTCAGATTTTTGTTGTATTTGAAAATACAAAAAATGACATGACACATGAGGAATAGTTGCTACCTTCTTCCAGATTTCTGTTTATTTTTTTTATAGAAGACAGGAGAGGCAGATCTCTAGTCCTTTAACAAGCACAAACTGATGAAATATGACAGTTAAAAATTTATATTCCTTGCTTTGTTAACATGCAATTTATTTATATATGACAAGTCTTTAACAAGGAATGATTCTGAAATGCATGTACTCGGATTTTGGAGTTATGTTACAGAGGCTTCTTCTAAGTGTAGTTCCTCAACACTGTCCCTTATTTTGGTCTTGTATCTTCCCGCTTATACAGCTGAATTGGTTCTAAAAAATATAAGAGATGACTACATTTACTCATGTTCCAGAAAACTAATTCTACATAAAATAGATATTGCTGAATACGAAGGAAGAATGCAGCCTTGAAATTAAGTAATAACACTATATTGGAAATTATCCTGGAGCTGGAACTTCCAAAGAAAAGCTCTAACATACCACAATGCTTAGTTAAAATTATAACGGTAACTCTTTATTGGAAAAAAAACTCAAGTCTCACATTAACTAGAGATAGTGTCTAATAAAAATTTATAAGTGGTGGGCAATCCTTATCCCGTGAGTTAGCTTATGGGAATCTAGTAGTATCCCACACATGAGGAATAGTTGCTACCTTCTTCGAGATTTCTGTTTATTTAATTTTTTTTATAGAAGACAGTCTGAAATGCATGCACTTAGATTAATGGAGCAACTTCACCTCATCTTAATTAAACTTTTTAGCATAAAAAACTAAGATTATATTTGTAAAACCCGTTTCTTATATATTAGTTTGGGAAAAAACCAATTATTTTAAAAAAATAATCACTTATAAGGATTTTAAATATGTTCGTTTCAATTTTTGAAAATAATGAGAATCTGAAAAAAAAAAAAAAAATTGATTAATGTGGAAAAAAAATCTGAAATTATTTTGAAGAGATACGTGTGTAATTTGCGGTTTTGGCTTGAGTTGATTGCTAATACGTGAGTGATTTGCAGTTTTGGCTTATCCATCACAAAACTCTGTTCCTAGTTAAAATAATAATAAGGGAAAGAGATCTTTATATTACAATAAAAAGGGAAAGCGATCGTGTTTCAGAAAGTACAAAGGATAAAGATGCGTTGGTTTTTGCTGAATGTTTATGCATTTCTTGCAGAATAAGGTTCTTGACAAAGGAAAAGATTTGTAGTGAAAGGCGAATGGCTATTTTTTTTTTTTCCTTTCATATTCTTGGCTCCTTTCCACCATGCATTAGGAAAAAGCTTGCACATATCTTCCCATCCAGGCTTTCATAATCAAAATAATAGTCTTATTCACTTCTAAAAAGATGCGGTGTTTAACTTAAGGTAAAGTTGGGAATAGTTTATTTGCCAGCACTATAATAAGTTATGGATTTAATTGGTATACACTGACAGTGTAAAGTTTTTTTACACTGTCAATCAATTAGAAATTGATACAGCATTAAGAATGTTTGACTCTTATCCTAACCACCTTAAAAGTCACCAATTTCATGATTTTTTATTGGTTGTCAATATAAAAATCTTTATACTGATAGTGCATACGAATTAAACTCATTAAGTTATTTGAAAGAATGCAGTTTAACAATTTTAAGGTATCTGATCATTGCCCCATAGTTCTAAGGTATGTGACTCAAAACTGGGGTCCAAGACCTTTCAGGTTTAAAAATTTCTGGTTGCGTCACAAAGATTTTCATGATTTGGTAGTTGGTTAGAGAGTTCTATCCAAGGGTGGTCGGGTTTTGTTCTTTCTGAAAAGTTGAAGCTGCTGAAATCCCAAATTAAGAGTTGGAGTAGACAAGAGTACGGTAATATGGACTCTAAAATCCAGCACTTAACAGAATCAATCAAGTAGTTAGACTTGGAAAATGAGGAAGGCGTCCTTCAAGAAGAGGAGGTGGGTAGGAGGAAGGTTATGACGGCTGAATTATGGGCTGCCCTAAAAGACAAAGAGAGTTTAGCCTTTCAAAAGTCAAGGGTCAGGTGGCTCAAAGAAGGGGATGCTAACTCAAAATTCTTCCATGCTTGTGTAAATTCAAGGAGGGCATCAAATAGGATCTCAGCCTTACAATCTGAAGACGGGTGGGTGGAGGATGCAGTAGGGGTTAAAAAGGTGGTGATTGCTCACTTTTCCGAACAATATGCTAAAATTAATTGGCATCGTCCTCGTCTAAATGGTGTTGATTTTATTTTGGTTTCGGAACAATAGAATTATATGCTAGCGGCAAGTTTCTCACTTGAAGAGATCGAGGAGAGTCTTTGTTCTAGTGATGGAGATAAGTGCCCGGGTCCAGATGGGTTCAATTACTCTTTCTTTAAATCTTGTTGGGATTTGTTGAAGGAAGAGGTTCTCCTTATGTTCTCTGAGCTCTATAGCAATGCGAGATTGCCTACTTGTCTAATATCCTACTTCCTAACTCTTGTCCCAAAAACCACTTGCCCACAAGGCCTTCGGGATTGTCGGCCTATCTCTCTCCTGGGGAGTATCTATAAGCTTCTTTCAAAGGTTCTAGCGTCTAGACTTGCTAAAGTAATGGACTCTATTATTTCGCCAACTCAATCGGGCTTTATACATAAGAGGCATATAGCGGATGGGGTTGTGGAGACGAATGAACTGGATTTCATTTCTTCGGCCGCTGATTTCTTGAATTGTAGTCTTGCGGAAATTCCATTTAAATACCTAGGACTGTCGGTTGGTGCTAACCCTAGGGTAGTCTCTACTTGGCAACCTATGATTGATGCTCTAGTTAGGAGATTGTCTTCCTGGAAGAACAGGTATCTATCTCTGGGAGGAAGGATTGTACTCAACTCGGTCCTCACTGGTATCCCTATCTATTTCTTGTTTTATATGAAGATTCCCATGAAGGTTTGGAGGGAGGTGGTTAGAATCCAACGGGAGTTTTTATGGGGAGGTACTTCGGGTGAAAAGAAGATTCCTTGGGTTAAATGATCTGATGTTTGTAAACCTAAGGATAAGCGGGGTGAGAAATTTAGCTCAATTCAATCTAAGTCTTCTAGGTAAGTGGAGGTGGAGGCTTTTGATTGATCCGGATGCCCTTTGGTGTGACACCCTTCTACCCAGCATGTTATAAGGCAATTAATATAAATAATTTTAAATAAAAACATGCATTTACTGAATTAAATAAAACAATTGTCCATGGGTAGAAAAGTCCCACATGAACCAGTTACAACGCGGAAAATAAACTAAGTTCATAATCAATAAAACATGAAGAAATAACTACCCAACCCGATGTCACAACTCAGAGCTGGTATAACCGTTCCGGAAAATAAAATCCTCGGAATACAAAAAGAAACAACTAAACATAAACAAGCCCTAACTATGAGTGGCGGCTCCTCAAAGTCACTCCTCTTCGGGCTGCTCGTCATCCTCTGCAAATGCCGATCAGGCCAAACACAAACAATACAGGGAGTAAGATTCATGTAATCATATAAACAGCAGGGGAATAGTACGCAAGGTAAACATACACATAAGCATACATCAACATCCAACAGTATCATAACAACCAAGTATGCTATGCTATGCAATGCATCAACTACTCCGCTACTCCAACTATGCATGTGGATCCAAACTAACTCAGGATGAACGACTTTGGAGTTACATATCCGTATTGGCCATAAAAGCACCAACACCGGCAATTCACCAAACCTTGGGTGAACCCCATGGATAGCCAACGCATCAAACCGTGGATGCCTCATCACGGGGGGCCTCGGTCACCAAACCTTGGGTGACCTACCGTGGATGGCCAGATCACCGTACTCTCGGGTGATCTCCCCTTTGTTGAACCTCCCCCATCAACAACTCCAATGCTCTATGCAAATGGCACAACAACAAACAATCTCAACCACCTCCTTGCTTGGGCCATGAAGCTCCCAAGACTTCAACATCAACGTTTAACGTAACCTTAGACCCAAACCGTGGGGTCAAGGCTCCCTTGGCCAATAAGCACCAAGGTTCAACTCAACATGCTTGGGTCTATAAGCACCCAAGACTTCAACTTATCAACGTGTGGTAACCCAACGGATACCGACTTAACATTTGATTATCTAATTATCTTACATAATTAATAACCAGGTTGTCTAATCTTTATCTTTGATTAGTTATCTCAACTTATCATCATTGGGGAATGGGGTTTAAAACCCCTTAAGTCCTTTAATTGCATTACTGTCCAGGAGGGGTCAGCACGGTCGTGCTTAGACCCTAGCACGGTCGTACTTGGACACGTGAGGGCGTGCTGCCCTTTTAAGTGAAGCACGGTCGTGCTTCACACTCAGCACGGTCGTGCTCAGTAGCACGGTCGTGCTGTTTAACCTGCACGGCCGTGCTGAACAGCGCGACCATTTTCCAGAATTCAAAGGGGAGCACGGTCATGCTCCCTAATCAGCACGGTCGTGCTCAATGCACGACTGCACTGTTCTGGGCAGAGACAGAAACCAAGGGTTAACCAATTATATCAGGGATTCAACTTATTAAATAAAAAATACGTTTTATCCTAATTAATTACTTAGGCAATTTCATCAACATCATCATAACAGCAACAACAATAACGATCAACCAATCAACATCATTATGTCAATAATAACATAGCATCATATTCATAAGCATATAACACTAAAAACAACCAGGACATATTATCACAGATTAAACACCGCATTACAACAACATACATACAATAACACCGGGGTCATGGGGGACCCTGTTACCTTACACTACCCACTGCCTAATGAAAACAATCCCACTTCTCCCCATACCTGGAAGGTTGCTCTACTGACGGTTCCCAACGGTAATCCGGTCCCGAATCCTCAAACGGCTCGAACCAATTCTACACCTTGGTTCACCAAAAACACAATTAATCAGTCTCTCATTTAAATGAAAGGAAACTGACAAAGGAAGAGGGGTCATTACCTTAACACCAACCCAGACGCACTAAGCTCCCCAAACAGCTCCCAAAACTCCACTATTGCAATGGAAGAAGAGGAAAAAGGGAAGGAAGTAGCTCTGGTCGAAACTGGTGACGGCTGCCAACACAGAATAGGGTTTCACGTTAACCCTCGGGTTCTGTGCCAAGCTTATAAAGTTCGGACTTGAGCACGGTCGTGCTTACCATTGAGCACGGTCGTGCTTCACATAGCGTCAGCGAGACGCGGTCCACGCATTGAGCACCGGTGTGCTCACTATTGAGCACGGTCGTACTCAACTTAAAATCAGAAACACGCTTCTGACTTTAAGCACGGGCTTTCTGGCTGATGAGCATGAGCGTGCTCATGTACCAGAAAGGGGCTTTCAGGCTAAAATCCCACTTAGCCCTTAACCAATTTTTAAAATAAATAAAACTAACTTAATAAAACATTTTATGAAAAGCAGGGTGTTACATTTGGTGTAAGGTGGTTAAAGCTAAATACGGAGACGAGGTATGTACAAATCCTAATCTGGCCTCAGTGGGTCGAACAAGGATTAGGTCGGCCTGGTGGAAAGACTTGTGTAAGGTTGGTTTTAGTAGGGGGAGTGGAGGGAGACTGGTTTGTGGAAGGTGTAGGTAAAAAATTGGGTAATGGCAGGTCCATTTCTTTTTGGAAAGACAAATGGTTTGGGGGTTCTACCTTAGAAGAACTCTTTCCTAGGTTATTTGCCCTTTCAACCGTACAATACGGCAAAGTTTTAGAGTGTGGTAAATGGGAGGGTTCGGCTTGGGTGTGTGGGATTTAAAGTGGAGGAGAAGCCCGTTTGCTTGGGAGGAGGAAATCATTGTGGAGTTCTATAACGCTCTCAGCTCGGTATCTCTTCTACAAAGGGAGGATAGCTGGTTTCGGAAGCCACATGCTTTGGGGGAATTAAGTGCCAAATCTGCATATGTTGAGCTCTCTAATGAGTGCTTCAGCATGTAAATCTCACTGAATTGCAGGAAAAAGTTTCAAAATTTATTTGGAAAAGTAAGGCTCCCCTAAAAGTGGTGGCCTTCACTTGGCAATTATTGTTAGACCAGATCCTACTAAGGTTAACCTTCATCATAGGAGGGCTATTGATGAAGAGGCTTCCTTGCTTTATGTCTTTTGCAATGGTTTAGATAAATCAGTTAATCATCTTTTTCTACATTGCTACTTCTCTTCCTCAATCTGGTATAGAGTTTTTGCTTGGTTGGGTGTTGATTTTACTTTACCAGCCACAATTTCCCATCTCTTGGTGCTATTTGGTGAGGGGCTTCGTCCACGGGTTAAGTTAGGTGGTTGTTTGCTTCTATGGCATGCGGTTGTGTGGTGCATTTGGGAGCACTGTAATCGGATTATTTTTTAAAACAAATCAGCTGACTTTATTCACCTTATGGACAGGCTGAAAGTAATTTCCTGGACTTGGGTCAATGCTAGCATCCTTGGAGGTGTTTGCTCCTTCTCAGATTGGTGTATAGATCCTATTAGTTGTATTGAAAAATAGGAGTTTTGTTGTATTTTCACATTTTGGTTGTATGTTCACTGATACAATATTTTTGTAAAAAGGTTGAGAGTACCTCTTGTACTCTATAATGTCAATGTTACTTTTGCCTATTCCCCAAAAAAAAAAAAAAATTGAAAGAATGCAGTTTTTGTAATGTTGAATTTGTACTATATAGTTATTTTTTTTTTTTTAGTTGAGAGAATTGAATGAATATAGCTATTGGTTGTAGTCTATGCTATTTTTCGTAATCTGTCTCTGCAAGTTCATTGTGGGATGGATAACCATGATATGATCATGTTAATTAACCCTCTAAATATCAAAGCTATATAACAACTGGCAAACGAGAACTTGTGCTTTTGTACATCTTTCAGGTACAATTTGTACACTCTTCTCCTGCCCT
Source organism: Echinosophora koreensis (assembly GCA_035048595.1). Taxonomy (NCBI): domain Eukaryota; kingdom Viridiplantae; phylum Streptophyta; class Magnoliopsida; order Fabales; family Fabaceae; genus Echinosophora; species Echinosophora koreensis. The sequence continues at coordinate 9,718,790 of JAPCYP010000004.1, forward strand.
TCCCTTCTAACCTATCTTTTACGAGAAAAAAAGGGGATTTAAAATTCCCACTTTCCTGGACCTAGAATATAAGTAGCCGAGGAATTTAATATAGCTTAGGAGAATATTTTCCCAGATTTTTACCATTGGATGTGCTTTAGGTCTTTAACAACTTGGCCAGAAATATAGACCTTAGCAACAACCTATTACCATCTTCATTTTTTCCTGGTTACCTTGTACTTATGGTATGACATCCCCTTAGCTTTCGCAAAGGACAGATGATAACATGCTTTTAATTAAGTTGAACTAGAAAAAACTTAACTCAATCTCCATGCTTTTACATACAAGAATAATTTATAGTTTTGACCCGGATTTATTTTTAACCAATTCTATAGTTTATAATTTATTCTTTTACATACAAGATCATAAACATGTTGGTGTACAATCAGCCAATCCAGTCCAACAATTTTTTTTCTTCCTTCAGAAACCATTTTCCTAATATTGATTAACATGCTAAGATATTTTTCATAGTTATTATCTATTGGAGTTACTGATTTGAGAATATTTTATATTTCATATATTATGATAACATTAAACATGACATCAAATTTTGGACATTGTATGTGATATTATATGTGTTTATTTTTATCTTTCACTTTTTCCAAGACAAATGTTAATGAGTGCCCTAAGAGTATTATTTAAGAAATCTAAAAAAGTAAGTTTCTATACGAAAGTGCTCTAATCAATACATTAAGAATTGATATACTTAGTTTTTCAATTAAAAAATTATCTTATTTGAAATTCTCTTAAACAATGCCCTTAAGACATTCGTTAACAATACCGTTTCTTTAAACATGTGAAGGAAATACAAGTTTGGACTTAGGAGTCAGTCTTGTATAAAAAATAAATAAATAAATAAAACACTTTTTTCATTTTCAAGTTTCCCACTTTCCCACTATTTTATTTTTCTCCTTTTTCCATGATTAATGATAGTGATTGCTTGATATATATGAGGATTTTGACTTTAGTGTTATGTGTATTTAATGATTTAGACCCTACGTTGTACAAGAGTAAATATGCTTTAAATGTATAGAAAGAATCTGATTCAATTTGGAGGAAAAACACACGGTGCATTTGCTAAGAGAGAGAATATCTTATAAGAGTTATGTTATTCCAACCTAAATCTTATAAGATATTGTATATTTTTATCTTTATCTCTCAGCCAGAGAAATTAACCATACTTGTAATGTCAACACTGTTCTACTGAGTCTGCATACAGACTACCCCACTTGAATAAATGTATCACTGGTCAGTGTAGTCACACTGTGCATGTGTTTTGATTAAGCTAAAAGAACAGCTCATTATCTTGCAGGTTCTCCACCAACAAGTTAATAATGAATAACCTACCAAAGTAACGATTCCCTTTATTACATACACTTCAAATGCCACTAATGAGGCCACCAGCTAAAGATACCACCTACCCTTTTCCTTCTCTATATAACATACCATCCCAATGAGGCTCCTTTGACCCTGCATCTTCCACTAGTAAAGATGGTGCAAGAAATGGAAGAGAGAAAAGGAGGCATAAGTGAAGAAGAGAAATGGGTGCATGATGGATCCGTGGATTATAAAGGAAGAGTTCCTCTACGTGGTTCCACTGGTGTTTGGAAAGCTTCTCTCTTTGTCCTCAGTAAGATACCTGCTAATATGAGTTTTGTGTGTTACTATTTTATTTTAAGTTTTCAACTATACCAAAAATAATCGTTCTATTTCAACAATGGTTAGTAGTTCTTTCTTTCTTTATTCAAACCATCATTTTCATTACAAAACTATTAAAAGTTGTTCCAAGTATTTCACATAACAAGTAAAGCCTTTAGGAAGATTTAGATTATAATTGGCTACCCTTTTAGATTATGCCAACAATGCTCTAGAATAAATCTCTACCATTATTTTTAAATTGATTAATTAAAATTTATATAGGTTTATCTGATATGGTGAAAATCTTTTTTGGAGTACACATTTAGTATGCTCCAGGAACATGCTAAGATTTCTCCAAAGGAAGGGTGCATTCCCCAACTAGAAAAAATTAGTCTTCCCTTATTTTAGGAAAATTGTCTTCTTATTCAGTGGTGGTGGCCATAAAATTGTGAAATAGATGTGTTTGATTATTATGAACATAACTTTGTGATTCTGTTTCAATTTGGAGCAGCAATTGAGTTTAGTGAAAGGGTAAGCTACTTTGGGATAGCCACTAATCTGATCACGTACCTGACTAAAGTGATTCATGAAGATCTCAAAACTGCAGCAAAGAATGTGAACTACTGGGCAGGAACAACAACCTTAATGCCTCTGATAGGGGGATTTGCTGCTGATGCCTACACTGGCCGGTTTCCTATGGTCCTGCTTTCTTCCCTTGTATACCTTATGGTAAATCTAAATTTCTTATCAATGTCATTGTATACACATATATTAGTAAATGTTGATCGGTGTCCTTATGAATCGAAAAAGGCAAGTTTTTATGGGAAAGTAATATATTTGATAAATTAAAAAAAATGTAACACTTAATTTTCAATATAAACTTGAACTTTCTTTTTGTTGATTTCTCAGGATATTAGCTAGCAATATCCTTCTTATTTTAGCTTAGGAGCTTGTAGGGTCCTTTTACACCTCAAAAACCCTGACTTTGATCAATTTGACCTACTTCAGGCTGCAATTTCTGTTTATAGAACAAGAAAAATGCTAGACAAAGGGATTTTTTTTTTTTTTTACCAGAACTATTGACAAAATAGGTATGCTTTTTGACTCTTGGATGGATAAGTGATAGCTACCAATTTATTTCATCCAACAACCACCCTGAATTCTGTCAAAATTCTAGGTATATAGCATTAATTATACAACAAATGGAATAATGGATACACTGGTACCGCAAAAAATAAGTCACTTTCTTTGTTGTCAAAGCAGGGGTTAAGCCTTTTGACTATGTCTCAATTCATCCCAAGCATAAAGCCATGCAACATCAAGATATGTCATCGGTCTAGAAAGGTTCATGAAGTGGTTTTCTTCCTTTCCCTTTACTGTATCTCATTGGGAACTGGAGGATACAAACCATGCTTGCAAAGCTTTGGAGCTGACCAATTTGATGATGATCACTTGGAAGAAAGGAAGAAAAAGATGTCTTTCTTCAACTGGTGGAACTTTGCACTGTGCTTTGCATTGCTGATTGGTGCAACAGTGATTGTTTATGTTCAAGACCATGTCAGCTGGGGAGCTGCAGGTCTTATCCTCACTATTTTTATGGTTCTCACTGTGATAGCATTCTATGTGGGGAAGCCTTTTTACAGGTATAGGAGACCAGAAGGAAACCCTTTAACCCCAATTTTACAGGTCCTAATTGCAGCCATAAGGAAAAGGAATTTCTCCTATCCTTCAAATCCTGCACTATTGTATGAAGTCCCAAAGTCAGACAAATCACAGGGAAGGCTTCTAAACCACACTAGCCGGCTCAGGTATCCTACATATGGCCTATGGGGGGGGCACTGCCTTGATAAATGTTATATAAATAATAAAACTATTTTCATATTTAAACTAATACTTCAGGTTTTGGTAAGGATTGCTCCAAGTGTAAAGGAGCATTTAGTACCCCTATTAAGTATTAAAAACTAAAAAGTATCTATTATATATTTTTTATAATTTTAATATGATAAACGTTTTACTTTAGTAAGTTTGGCACTTGTTAACAAGATCCTTGGGTTAATCCTTAAAATCATTGACTAGGTTTCTTGACAAGGCTGCAATAATTGAAGAAAAATATGAACAGAATGACAATCCATGGAGATTAGCAACAGTGACAAGAGTGGAGGAGACAAAGCTTGTTCTGAATGTAGTTCCTATATGGCTAACTTCAATAACATGTGGAATATGTGTAGCACAAGGCTCCACACTCTTTGTCAAACAAGCAGCTGCTATGAACTTAAAGATAAGCCACAGTTTCACAATCCCACCAGCTTCCATTGCCTCTGCTGCAGCTATTGGCACCTTAATATCTGTCCCCATATATGACAAGATTATTGTTCCAATTCTGAGAAGAGTAACTGGTAATGAAAGAGGCATCAGCATCCTTCAGAGGATTGGCATTGGCTTAACATTCACAGTCATAGTTATGGTTGTTGCAGCCTTGGTAGAAGCAAAGAGACTAAAGATGGCTGGACATGAAGTCCCTAATACTATTAGCGTGTTCTGGTTGATACCCCAATACATGATCCTTGGCTTTGGAGATTCATTTTCTCTAGTTGGTTTACAAGAATATTTCTATGACCAAGTACCTGACTCGTTGAGGAGCTTGGGAATGGCTTTATATCTTAGTGTGATTGGGATAGGAAGCTTCTTAAGCAGCTTTCTAATCATAATTGTGGATCATGTCACTGGGAAAAATGGCAAGAGTTGGTTTGGGAAGGACATAAATTCAAGCCGTTTGGATAGGTTTTATTGGATGTTGGCAGTCATAAATGCTTTAAATTTGGGTGCCTATCTCTTGTTGGCAAAAAACTACACTTACAAGACTGTTCAGAGGAGAGAAATGGTAAGTGATGATTGTAAGAATAATGAGGTGGAGATGATGGGATGAAGCTGTACCTGAACCAAATGTTGAACATATTTGTTCCTTGTATTTAATGGAATTTGGATTGCTTTGTTTACAATTACATTGCCCAGATTACCCAAAGTATGGTTTACCAAACATTAACATAGATAAGTATAGAGATATTATTTTTCATATCAATTCCTTAACTGTAAAATTAAATAAATAATAATCTTCACCAACTGGTTTGAATGCCTGTAAAATATGTGACCATGCCTCCTATTGGCCCATTTGCTTCATTTCACAAGCCCATATGAAAAACAAAAACCTGCTCCAACCAACAAGAAGCAGAAATGGCAAAAATATTTCAAACAAAGGCACAATAGATGAACAGAACAAGGGGGTTGCATCATGATACTAAATACTGTTTCTTAAACCAATTCTCACGTGGAGAATTAGCATATGTAAAAGATAAGGTACGTAATTGGAATTTCTAATTGCTTATTCACACTTCTTATCACCCAATAAAATTGTAGTTTTCCTTTTCTTTAGAAATATGAGTGGCTAATGAGGGATGTAGAGAGATAATTATAATTGCTAATGGTAACACCAATAGAAGTATCGGATTAACTTCTTTTTTGTTATAGGACCTTGCTAACGAGTGCTCTTAGGATATTAATTAAGAAATACACAAAAGGAAAATTTGCATTGGAAAACTAAGTTTAACACTTTTCGATATACTAAATACACCATTTTCTATACAAAATTTTCGTTATTGATTCCTTAAACAATGCCCTAAGGGTTCTTGTTAGCATTCTCCTTTGTTATATTAGGGATAAGTTACATTGAATACAAGTGGAGGAAAATGACCTGGTATAAATGATTAAATTTTAAGCCAATTGAATTGCAAGTCTGTTGACAGGTAATGAATGAATTTTAAACATACACATACTTATAAGTCATTAACTCTAATTAAATAATAAAAATTATGTAAATCATGTGCACAGTGAACATGATATTGTTGAAGGATGAAATGAGTGACAAAAGCATAATGAAAGAAGAAACATCTATTAAATACGATAATATTAGTCAATTTGGACTTGGACATCCTTATAGTAAGAACACCCCACTACAATCCGAAGTCCTAAGAGAACATGTTGCTATTACAGTGGGAAATGACCAGTTAAACGAATATGGTCGAGAGTACAACGTAAACCATATCTATTAACAGCTTCATTAGCAGCCCTGAAGCCACCACCATAAGCAGGAGAAGAATCATTGGCAATCTGGTGCATGAAAAATTCACCCAGTTTATTTTCAACTTGTGACTTTGCACCTTTCTTTGATGATGATGATGATGAGGAAGAAGAAGCTGTTGATGTTGATGGCATGCTTCTATAGCCTGGTGTTACTTCAGCCTCAAGCCACATATAAGAAAGAACCTGACAGATACCTTCCTCTACTTCAGGATCAAGGCCGTGGTAACCTGCTTAATTAGTACAGGATGAGTGAGATGAAAAACATGTACATCGTGGAGTTGATAGACAAATCATCTGTCATGTTTTATTGTACCACATCTTGTTCCCACCAATAATATCTAGCCACATATTCTACCTTTTTAATATTATATAAAATTTTAACTTGTGTGGCAAGATATTATTGGTGGGGATAGGATGTGGTACACCAAAATTGGGTCAATGATTTCTATCAAGATAGGATCGAATTGTATTACCTTTAAGGCGTAACCAAGCGTGCATCAACTCGTGGGCAAGGATTGCACCTGTGAGTAACCTGCACCCGGTAAAAATATCATAACACCAATTATAGAACTTGAACTGTTAAGAGTTTTTATATAGATTAGACCTCCATTGCTTTATTTGTTTGCCATAACTGGTTGAATTGTAAGATGATGTTTCTTGAAATCCATTTTAATATGTTGTGATCAAATGATTTATTAGAAATCATACATTGGACTTTGGGGCCCAAATAAGGTAGTGTGATTGGAAAGGTGTTAAGCCTAGATACTTGTTTTTATGATGGGCAGAACAAAATAACTTTTCAATAAAAGGACATGTCCCCTTTCCAATTTCCAATCACTTATAAATATATGTCATTTGATGAGACACAGATCTTTTTGTTGAGTCATTCTATGTTGTCGAAGAAGAAAAAGTAGGAGAGGAAGATCCTAATTCTTGTAGTGTACAAGTATGTCCAATATTGTTTATTAACTTGGTATTCTAAATTCATGCATTTAGGATCTAGTCAATACTTTGTATGTGCTTAAATTTAACATTGACATCATCACAAGGAATGAAGAAGCATTTCCTGTCATTGATTTTGCTCCTTGAGAGTCTATTCTATATGTAGGAATTCAAAAGAGAATCAGTATGTATTAAATATTAATTACCTCGGAAGACCATAGAGAACAAGGATTGCTGTAACTTCACATTTTCGAGTCAGCCTTTGAGGTTGGGTTCTCATCCCTATTAATCGATGGCCTCCAATTCTTGGCCATCTATGTACCTGAAACATAAAAAAAAAAAAAAAAAAAAAAAAAAAAAAAAAAACAGATATTAATATTAGTGAAAGTACCTGCCTACCTGAAAGATAATTTGTAACTTTGCTCATTAAGGTTTCCACATTCTAATCATATAAAATTAAATTAAATGATTCTTAAAGGTCATACATACACTGGTGACAGTTTGCTCTTCTGAAAGGCATAAGCCTCTTGTTTCTGGCAAGTGATGGAAACCCTGGTTGAAACCAATAGAGAGGTGAGAGGAATTGAATAAATTCTAAGACTTGCTATAAACAAAGAATGGATGGTTCATTACATTCTTCTCCCCAACAATAGCTTCATTAAGTGCTTCTCTTCCAACAAGAAGCATGGGAACTTGTTGATCTATTCTCATATTCATTCCTTCATAATAATCTCTGATAGCATGGTAAAGAGGCTGACATTCACCAGTATCTGTTATAGCAGATTCCATGCACTCAAAGCACAAAACTCGTCCATCTTCCAATCTAAAGTATTTTTCATTCCGAGACTTCAAGGAGAAGACAATTGATGAGGAAAAAATCAGATTAAGGGGGAAATTTGTTGCAAAATGTTAAAGGTAATTACTAAATATTCGAGTACCAGTTAGATTAGTACCTCTAATCTTTCACAACTACAGCAGCGAGCTGTATGATCATATTCATGAGATGGACAATACTTTTGGTACCAATAAGGGTGGCATCTATACTCAATCAAACCAGCAGCATTTATAGGAATCTGAAAGTGAATAAAATATCCTTAGTATAGCTTTTCATCAACTGCAAAGAAATAGTAATAGACAGACAAAAGAGGATATTTTTTCTTGGCTATTATTTTGGGATAAGACTCCTCTAAAGTGAACTTATATGTAAAGTGAGCAAATAAAGGTATATCCACCTTTAGATTAAATATAGGGAGGAGCCTTTTCCATTGTTTTGATAAATAAACTAAATTAGCAATTGAAAGCTCTTATAGTATTGATGTAATCAATTAATGTAAAAGCAAAAAATAAAAATAAAAAACAGAACTGTCACAATCTTCTGAGTGCTCATAATGAACAGGGTATGATAATATTAATGATGACTGCAATTTAAAATTATTCAAGGTATATGAATATCACAGAAATTTAATGACCTTATTGAGAAATAATATCAAAGCAGAACACTTTTAATAACCAAAGGCAGACTAATCTTACAAATTGGTGGCAAACTTCACATTTTGGGTGGGTCAATTCTTGAAAACATGACTTGTGATATGGATGCTTCCCTGACAAAGAAAACTTGGATCAAAAGAAAAAAAGACAGTAAGACACAGAAGTGCCAAAATCAATACTTTTGTAGAACATGTGTGCATGTGCATACAATTTCTATGTAAATGTGTATCAAAGTAAAACAGATTATTTCAACATGCTCTAAATCTCAAGAAAATCAAACTACCTCGCGCTCAGTAATGGGGCGTCCACAAGAGTAACACCGAAAGCAGTCTGGATGAAAATAAGTATCCATACATCCCAAACAGTTGCCATAGAGTATCTCCTGCTTGCACCCTCCACATATTCTGATTTGTGAAGGTAATCTGCACATTATCAGTTGTGAATAAGAATTGATGGAGCAAGAGCATCATATATTGATTCATTGAAACAAATTAGAAATGTTGCAGCAGGACTAGTCCATCATATATTGATATAAAAACCTTTTATCTTCATGAAGTCTTTGGTAAACATTGAAAGTATTAGCTCAATAGCAATAAAACCAAAATTAATTACACAATGTTTTTTACTATATGCTGTGATTATGTGATTTTACCCATTTCTTAATTTCTTAAGAAATCTTGACTTATGTGATTTTGACTAGCAACATAGGCAATAACAAATGTCAACAATCATGCCATTGACCATATTGGAAACACTTGTTGGATTCCACATATCCGACACAAGATTAGGGGACTTAAATTTTTACCCATATCTCCTTGGATAAAAAGGTGAAGGGGCATATGGAGGATGTGCAGATGAGTGCAAGCGATCCTGAAGGTCCCTTGCGTAATCTTCACCATTGCCTGTTCGCCATCTGTATCCTTGATAAGCAAATGAAAATAAAAGTTTAATCTTTCACACTACCAAGATCACTTTATCTAGGAAGCAAGTACTAAATTGGAAATTTAATACCTACCATTTGGTCTCCTTAAACCTTCGCCTAAAGAAAGTGCAATTGAATGGTTCAGATCCTCTTCCTCCTTCTTCGATCTAGCACGGTCGTCCTAATGACAATCACAGCATGTTGTTATGAACCTTTTCTATAATGCCACCTCAATGGAGAAGAATCCAATGATATGGACACTATAATGGCATTGATTTTTCACAGCAAGTAACATAAATAATATAACGAGCAAATAAATTCCACAAAATATTGGAAGTAAATATCAGGAACATCTTCATGTACAAACAACTACAACATCATGAGATTCAGAGAATTAGTCAAGAAGTGCTGTTATTATTTATCACTACATGCTGCAGCACAACTCAGATGGTCCAATTTATAGGTGCACAACTAACATACAAGTTGCCATTGCAGAACCAAATCTTTGGAAGGAAAAAGGATGTATGTAAAATTCACTATGTGCTTTAAGTTGCAGCCCAAAGTACTGAGTCTTACTTCACAAGTTCACCTTGATGAGATACAAGACACAAGAAGGAAACTTAATGGTACTCATGATTGAGTTAAGATTGATGACAAATAAAATCACCCTTTTTTTCTATTTTGAGGAAACCAATAGCCATACTTATGACAAGGACCATAACATTTGATAATCATTGAATAAAACAGTGTTATTATCAATGAAACAAAACAGAAAGAAAGTGCAACTGTTTTGTTTACCAAAGATCTAGCTGGAGCTCTCCAAACCATGTTTTCCTCCACAGGTAGATGACGACCACCACCCCTTCCTCTACTCGGCCCAATTTTGAAAATCTTTGCAAACCATTTCATAAAACCAGATTTTCTCTCTGAGCATGAAGAACCAAAGTCCCCTGCTTCACAACAAAATTGCAACATAAAAAAAAAAAAAGGCTAAACTATAACAACTATATCATAGAATAAATCAAATTCCAAGTATCAACCCGGTTATAACATGTTAAGATAATCTTCTAGAACCATGTGCAAGCTAAATTGAGAAACTTTGAGTTTGAGAATACCCATATTAGCAACATAAACAAAAAATAGTTTAATGGGGTTATTCTGAACTATGCAAAATCTATTTTGTCTTCCTTGTATTGATACCAAGTGCTACTATGTACATGAAGCTCTAAGAAGAGAGAAAATACCGTATATACAGGGGTGAGAAAGATGATTGATATCTGAAGGAGGAGCCATAAGAATGGGAAGCTTATGTATATAGATTTCTGGTTATGTGAGACTGGAAGGAAGAAGGAAAAATGAAAAGGAAAGAGAGAGAAAAGAAAGGGTAGCATTGAGATGAAAAACAAGGGTCATTAGAGATCGTTAATAGTGGGAGAGAGAAGAAGAGAGGAATCTAAGAGGGAGGGAGAGATTCTTGGCTTGGAAAGCAATGAAGAGAAAGTAGGAGAATGGCAGAAAGATATGTTCTTTTGGTGAAGGTGAGAGAATATTGAGTAACGGGGTAGATTGCAGAGAATCAAAGTGAAAGGGAAAATAAAAGAAGAAGAAAAAAAAAAGTGCTGAATTTGCACGCATGGAGTTGAAGCTGGACTGCATGAAAGTATTCTCTTTATTGCTTTTTCTGGTTTGAATTTGGAACCATTTTGCCGGGTAACAATACACAGCGAGTTCGACACTTTCCTTGTTCATAAGGTCAACTATTTGTAGGGTCGTTTTCTCAGCTAACTCATGCCTGTAGAATCATATCATATTCCATGACTGTTTCTTTTAACAGCTGGTAAGGACACTTCATAAGAATAATGTATTTTTGGTTTTTAGTCGGTATATCTCACGGGCAAAGTTGTAAGAATAACCCTTCTAAGATGGGAGAGTTAGGCACTACGATGTCAATGTTAGATATTATTGATAAAATTTCTAATTATTGAAAAAAAAATTGTTATACTAACCCTCAGATCGAAATGTTGGTCAGGTAAAATCCTTCCTAAAATGATAATAATAGAATTTGAACGTTGAAGATAAAGTTCGCCAAAGAACATGATCCACTGTCAGATCACTTGGTGAATAATAGGAATAATGTACGTTAAAATATAAAACGATTATTAATTAGATGTTATATCATGAGTTTTCGAATATGTAGATTGATCATATTATTCTACAAACCACGAAATCTCAAGTGGCCCTTGAAACAGTGATTCATCTTTGACAAGAAAAGTGTAATGATGAAGCCATGAATTGTGTTAAAAAAAAGAGTCGTGCTAATTGAACATTGAACACACTCCGACATCAATACGCGACATCACGTTACAGTAGCGTCACTTTCTCCTTTTTTTTTAAATTTTGACTTTTAAAAAATTAAAAAATTTATTTCTCAAAAAAATCCATTCACCAGATAATGAACTGAATTCACCAGATATTTGTACCTGATTCACCAGATATTTGCACATACTTAACCAAAAATTTTATCTCAAAAAAACCCATTCACCAGATAATGAACTGAATTCACCGGATATTTGTACCTCATTCACCAGATATTTGCACATACTTAACGAAAAATTTTATTTCAAAAAAAAAAAACCATTCACCAGATAATGAACTGAATTCACCAGATATTTGTACCTGATTCACCAGATATTTGCACATACTTAACCAAAAAAATTATTTCTCAAAAACACTCATTCACCAAATAATGAACTGAATTCACCAGATATTTACACATACTTAACCAAAAAATTTATTTCTCAAAAAAACTCATTCACCAGTTAATGAACTAAAATCACCAGATATTTACACATACTTAACCAAAAAATTTATTTATAAAAAAAACTAATTTTTTTTTTTAAAAAAAAAGAAAAGACCCGTTACAGTTCCGTACAGTGTGACACATACGATGTCGCCGTATTGATGTCCAGGAAGTGTGTTCAATTAGTATTATTGTAAAAACAAAAACACACACCTTTTGTAAAAGAGAAATAATATTTGCACACCCAAAGTTGACACCTTGGTTAATCGGTATAAATATTTGGTTAATTCAGTTCATTATATGGTTAATCACGTGTAAATATTTGGTTAATTCATGATGACCCATTAATTATATAAAAAACTGAATTAACCAGATATTTATATGTGATTAAGCAAATATTTACATGGTTATGAAAAATAAGCTTTATATAACCCATTAACTATATAATGAACTAAATTAACAAAAAATTTATACATAATTAACCAAGGTGGACCTGGGTGTCAAACCCAGGTGTGCAAATGTCATAACAGTTTGTAAAAACACACATTCCTCCCAATTGTCACAAACTTTCATCCACCACTATTCATCGTTTTATTTTTTTATCTTTCTCAACTTTTTTTGTTAGGAATCTGTAATATTCATAAATTATGTACTTTGCAGTAAAACCTGCACTCATATGTTACTATACAAGTAACCATATCTGATATTTACTCTTTAGTAGGGTGTAGTTTTTGCTTTCTTTCTTAGTTGTATAAAAAAAAAAAAAAAGAAGGCTTGAGAATTAAATTATGAGATTTTCGTATGTACCTTTCCAGTAGCGAGAGTGGTTTTATTTATGAGATTTTCGTATGTACCTTTCCTATAGATACATACGAAAATCTCATTTTTCTGAAGCCTTCTTCACTTCAAATCACCTTCTTTTCTTACTTGTGCGCAAAGAGAGTTAAAGAGACTATTATTCTGTAAACTGTCATTGACAATACACTTGGTTTAGGGTGTGCAAACCAAACCAAGGTTCTCCATTGTATCCTGAAGAGGATTCGCTGGTACACTTATTGTATCCAATCTACGAAAGAGATTGGTAGGGGCGAATAGAACCTAAAGCCCGGTGTCCTTACACGCCTTGGAGATTGCGCATTTTCTTTTGTATTCTCTTCTATATTGCTAATCTATACCCCATTTTCTAGCAAATATTTCTATATAGATATTTAGGAGCATTTTTACCACCAATATATTTAACGGTAAATGAAGAGAGGTTATAATTTGAGATCTCCAACTATACATGATGACGGCCAATGCCATTATAAGTCAATATAGATTAAGATTAATTTTGTGCTTTTTCAAAAGTCAATTATATTATATGATCATGAAAATGAAACAAAAGTATTGGAACGGGAAAAGAGAAAAGTAGCCCTGTGACGTATAATGTAAATTTGTTTTTGTAAATTAATAGTTTCTTAAAGAACAATATTAGAATATTAGAAAATTATGGTAATAGCTTGACAACTACACTCTATCTTTTTCAAATTCTATTCCTAAGCTGCTAATTAATATCAATCGTTATCCTTTTATTCCTTATACCAAAACAAACCCTTTTGTTCTGTTTAAGTCGTCTATTTGACATGACAAGCAACAAATAAAAAGTTTCTCTCATCCTCCGCGGTTCACACCCAGAGGAATCAACGTTGAGTTACTTTGGTATGAGATGTGATAGGATGACACAGAAATTTGACACACATACGGTGTAAGTATGTGTGCAGGGGATACGCACGAAGACCCGCTACAGTGCTGCACTGTAGCTGTACTGTGCGGCACTGTAGCGGGTCTTTTTTTTTTAAAATTTTATTTTTTTATAAAAATAAAATTTTATTTATAAAAAAACCCATTCACCAGATAATGAACTGAAATCATCAGATATTTGTACATGATTCACCACTTAACGAAAAATTTTATTTCTAAAAAAAAACCATTCACCTGATAATGAATTGAATTCACCAGATATTTGTACGTATTTAACCAAAAAATTTATTTCTCAAAAAAATCCATTCACCAGATAATGAACTGAATTCACCAGATATTTGTACATGATTCACCACTTAAAGAAAAATTTTATTTCTCAAAAAAAACCCATTCACCAGATAATGAACTGAATTCACCAGATATTTGTACATGATTCACCAGATATTTGCACATACTTAACCAAAAAATTTATTTCTCAAAAAAATTCATTCACCAGATAATGAACTGAATTCACCAGATATTTGTACATGATTCACCACTTAACGAAAAATTTTATTTCTCAACAAAACCCATTCACCAAATAATGAATTGAATTCACCAGATATTTGTACATGATTCACCAGATATTTGTACATATTTAACCAAAAAATTTATTTATCAAAAAATAACATTTAAAAAAAAGCCAAAACTTTAAAAAAAAAAAAAAAAAAAAAAAAAAGGACGCTACAGTGCCGCACAGTACAGCTACAGTGCCGCACTGTGCGGCACTATACGGTGTAAGTGTAGAAATGTGTGTCAGGGAAGCATTTCTCCTTTGGTATATCATATCATTTGTATGGAAACACTAGCCAGTGTTGAAAATTTACTATGTTTGGCAAACGTTTTTCTCGTTAGCTTATAGAATTTTTTTTAATTAATTTATATTTTTTTTATAACTAATTTATACCTTCGGGGACATCCGATAAAATTGGAACGATACATACACTAATTGAAGTAGTATTTGAGTTTATATATAGTTTATAACTTATCATTTTTCTCTTCTTTTTTCCTTTTTTTATATGCAAAGATAAATATTTTTTGGTAAATATATTATTATCATTTTTGGTCATTACTATTTTAATTAGATTCTCTGTTTTTCCTCTAGTAAATAAAATAGAAAATACTAATCCTAATATATTTAAGAATTAATTGCACTAACTAACTATATATTTAGGATAGAAATAATAGAGAATATATTTTTGTGTATAAAAAAATCTTATAAAATATCATATCAGCATGTCATTTTATTTTTATTATCTCGTTTTATTTATTAAAAATAATTAAAATTGAATTAAAATTAAAAAAGTTAATATTTTAATTTTTGAGTTGATAAATAATTTAAAATAAATTTAAAGTATAAATGTGATAATTACCAAGATATTGGGAAGAGTTTGGCATTAGAGTTTAAATAAATTACATGTAATTGAGAAATAATTAATTAGTTTCAAATATAGTTGTAGCTTAGCTTTGACAACATATATTTACAACATCTTTTTGATTAATCACAATCTTTTTTATTTTGTTTATACACATCATCTTTTTGTATTATCATTGAATTTAATTTATTTTCAAATAAACATCTTTTTTCAAATAATACTTTTTTATTTTATTTTTTTCTTCACATGCAAACATTTTTTATATCCACCTTTTTATATTGCATAAATTTTGTAATATTCTATTTGAGCCGCACAGATAACAGGCTAAAGTACATATTTACATGACAACATGCGATCGACGGTAAAGACAAATTAATTTTTTTAACAATTTTTGGTACATAATTTCTAAAAAAAAAAACGACAAAAATATGAAATCATCAATTACATATTTTTTTTTATAAAATCCTAAAAAAAAAAATATTTACCCCGTGCATGACACGGGTTCATAAACTAGTATATATACAATTTATATTTGAAAAGAAATATAAACATATCCTTTTATGTTTAATATTTATTAATTATTTTTATAATTAATATATCATGTTTTGATTATATTGCTATGTGGCACATTCGGTTATAACAGTCACATTGTGGGATGAAGATCTTATGTTCCACTTTTCTGTTGCAAGATTCTTTATCCCCACAATGATAATTTCACTACAAGAAATTAGGTGATTAGCTACGACAAATTTGATATCTATTTCGTAGCTAATCTCTAGCAAACACATTTAGCTATAAATTAGCTGCAAAACAGCTGCAGAATTGGTGGTAGCATAAATTGAGTGGCAAATTAGCTAGAAAAATTTTCCTAGCTAATTCATAGTTAATCTTAAAATGGTTATAGCTATTTGGTAGCAAATCTCTAGTAATATCTTATAATGAATTTCCTTTTTCTAGCTAAATAGCTATGACATTGTCGTAGCGCAGCCAATCTATAGCAAAATTTCGTAGCGATTTTATAGTTATCTCCTAGCTAATTCAAAAAAAAATAATAAAAAAAAATCAATCGCTAAATTGATCCCAAACACCTATTTTAGGGACCAATTTAGCAGGTGTTTGGGACCAATTTAGCAGTCGATATTTGTCAATTTTATTATCTAGTTCTAGCTCTAAAACCACATACCAAATCAGAAGCAACAAAACTTACAAATAACAATAAAATAATTCATAATAATTCAAAAGGAAAGAAAACCGGCAACAATATAGCTGAATAACATCTCTATGTGTGTTAAAAATGGAAAGTAAAGAATTTTATACAAGACTAATATACAGTTTAAATCACAAGAAAGGCATGCCTATGATAGGCTCTCTGAACATCCATCTGCTTAGAACTAACATAAATGAAACGAAACCTTCAATACCACGATGGTATAAAGAGTGAGACCTTGAGAGTAGTTTGTTTGCATAGAATGAATAATGAATAATCTGCAGGGACAGAGGGAAAATCTCATCACAAGTTAATCCTGTAGAAAATTATCACAGCTTCATTAAAAAGGTTATTCTAGTGTATAGAAACATGTTTGATCTATTAAATCTAAACACTCACATTGGGGTTTTCCTGCACAAGGTAGGTTCTTCTTCAAACAAAAAGTTCTACAGGACGAACATAGTTAGTTTCAGCAGATGATTCAATGGTGATAAAAAAGTGGAAATTATGCTGAAGAAGGATGGCTTGAAGCTAAGTTCCTGTTCAGCAATGATAAGTGGTTAGTATTGACATAATCTCATAGCTGAAATGGTTATGTAATTGCTAGACAATAAGAAGCTTACAGATCCAAGAGCTGACTTATACCAACTCTAATAATTTAAAGGCCTCTTAATTGAGAGAGAATATATAAGAACTTATCACAAGAATCATAAAATTTGAAAGAAAAGGACAAATGGTGGAGATAAATAGACTAACTTCAAACTTTAAGGGAACTTAATAACCTTCTGGTCCACCAGAACCACCACACCTCTAAATAATTGTGCTGCTATATATTTATCTTCAATCACAAAAGTCTAATGTTAGTTAGCTGGATGTGCCCAGCACCAACTGAAATAATAAAGCACTAATTGTTCAAGTTAACATTAAAAGCACTAATAATAATGAAAACACTAATTTATCCATTTTCATTTTGCTTCCATTCCAGCAACATTCACATTCACAATAACATTCCAGCAAAAGATTAGACAACTGTTGAAGAAAATAAATCGCAAAGAAGCGGAATCAAAGTGAAAAATCACATCAAAATGCTGAGCTTGATATTTTCAGATATCGAAGTGAATAGGAAATCAAAATGAGAAGATTCAGATTGAACCTAAATCGCAGATCGGAAAAAAAAGTGTGTAGATCGAAGATAGAGTGAGTTTGGAGAGAGAGAGAGAGAGAGAGAGAGAGAGAGATCGAACCTGAGAGAGCTTGAGAGAGAGAGACTGAGAGAGGTAAATCCATTAATTTAGAGTGATCAAAGGGCCCACCCCTACATGAAGTTAGTCTCACAAGCCATGCTCTTTGGAACATTAGATGCCTCAGCTTGAACATATTGTTGGTACCTGCTCAAAAGAAAATGATAGATTATAATTACCTGCTATTATATAATGTCATATATATTAAGTAATTAAGGCTTGTAATTTATACTGTACAGTTAATTTGCATCATTTCTTATGATTGTCCTTGTGATTTTGCATTACTGATGAGAAATGTCTAGGGCCCATAAACATAAAACAAATATCAAACACAATTGAAGGCATGAATTTGTGATTCGGAGCAAGCAAAACTTGTGATCTAAAACTTCTTCTTTAACCCCACAATTGAAAAAAGAAAAAAATAAAAATAAATCACAGAGGGTATAATATAAGATCCACTGATCCAGAAAAGAGCAACCATGAAAGAGAGAAGAAGCCAGAAGGGGTACATTACAATTACATAAGCTTCCAAGTAAATGCTTTATCCAAGAGAAAAAATTAATGAGTAGAATAAGTGACAAAATGCTCCTCAAGCAGTTTTTTTATTGTTAGTTATTTAGCAGATACAGACTTTATAGGAACCAAGATAGATATAAAAGTTGCCTAACAAAATGTTCCACATAATAAGATGTTGTCATTGCCTAAGGCAAGTAGCATATTATGCACCTAGTAATTGTTTTAGTTTATTAATTTCAAAATTTCAAAATTTAATATATCTACTTAAAAAGAGAGAAAAAAATAGTACACACAAGCACTTAAGGTAAGTAGAAAAAAAATTGTTTTCAACCCAACTTTGAAATCACTTTCAATTCCCAATAACTAAATTAATACTAGAGCAGAATATGTAAATACTATCCCAATATGGTTCATTTGAACTATGGCTTCATACTTGGAGTCTTTATTATGCCTAGTTTCCTTCTTTTCGGTAGAAGTGTTTGAAGTCATGCATCTATCTAAGACTAGCAGAAACAGCTTCCGACTTCCTTAAAAGAAAATGATATAAAACAAAGTAGAGACTTATGCACAAATTAAGATAAATGGAATCAGAAGCCAAGCTCCAACCATTATATGAAAAACCTAAGGACCAAGAATGACAGCACAATTAATAGAAACATCTAATGAATATATGTATAGATTAAGACTTAGAAAGATGGATAAAAACTTACAGCTTACCATCCGTCTGCATTTGTGCTCTTTAATAATTAGACAAGGCCTGCATAAAAATTTGCATAGTAAATAGTCCACAGTAAAGGAATAATAGAATGAAAGGGTTAACAATAAGGTTTTGGATTCATGATATAGTCATACAAGGCCAGATACACCACTATAAAAGATCATATAGCATCAGAAATCAAAAAAATTTAACCGTCACAACAAGGTCAAAAGCTTCAAGAGAAAGACATATGAGTTTGTTTCTCAAAAGGACTCTTTTTAAAAAAATTTTAAAAAATTACTCAGCTTACTCAATTGACCCAACTAGTTACTTGAATGTAATCATATAAACAATGTTTTTTCAATTTCAAATCACAATCCATCAAAAACCATAAATGTTGTCATTTGAATATTTTCACAAACACATGGTATGCTTTCCAAATTTCCACTTCCAAATTCATTCAAAATTCTAAAATCAAATATGTACATTCAAAACCCTATGCATATTCCTCTTAATCAATCCCCACCAGATTTGGATTAAGGAAAATGTAGCTTCGGATCAAGAAGTTTTGGAGATCGAAAACATCGAAACTCACCTTCGCGTAGAGAGAGAGAGCATATCGAAGAGATGCAAATCCAGAAAAAGAGCCAGAGATCGAGGAGAGAGAGCGTGGTGCTGATGGAGATAGAGAGAGAGAGAGAAGCAAAATCATAAATCATAAGTAGGATTTGAGAAGAGAAAAAAAGGGAGATAGATTGTTACCATAAGTGAGGGCACGAAAGATTGTAATAGTGCTTCAGATCTTCAGAAATCAAAGTGGAGATGGAATCAAAATGAGAAGAATCATCATATCTTCAGATTGAAGTTCATGCTAAATCAAGAACCATTGATGAAGAGAGAGAAAGAGAGAGAGTGACGGTCTGAGAGAGAGGAACGTATTTTGATTTCTGTTTTTACAGAAACCAAAAAAAAAAAGGAACAAAAAAAAAAGGAAAAGCAATGATAGGTATATTTTATAAAAATGTAGTAGTATTTACTATTTAGTATTAGTGTTAAGCAAGAAGAAAAGATAAATTTACTGTAGCTAATATGTAGTTAATTAATTTTAAAGTAGCTACTAATTCTATTAGTAGCTATAATTAGTAGCTAATCTCATAATTTGTTGTAGTGTTTATCACTTAATAAAATGAAATCATAACTTAATTATTAACACTTATTTACATCCTCAGCCTTTGATTGATAGAAGATATCGAGATACCATTTTTTAGGACAGTTGAATTTTGTTCCACATTGTGTTACTGCTATTCTTTTTCATTCTCTTTTAAGAAGCTGTTTTTTTAACTCTCCTAGCTATCTGCTGTATTATAAAAAAAAAATGTAGATAGTGAGTGGTGAACGTAGATAGACTTGATTCAAATTACAGGAAAGTTGAGAAAGACAAAGTGAAGTTCTTTGGGAACTAGATGTAATTATGTGAGGTTCTTTATGTTAAAACAAATATAAATTTATAGGCAAGTAGTAGTTATGAATATGATGGTATTCTTCAAGTGGGAGTTTGGACTTTGGATGCACATCCATCTTGGAATGGACGTGATTTTATTAAAGTAACTATAAGTAGCTTTTGAACTCCAAAAGCTTTCGGCCTGTGTTCCAAACACACCATTAGTATGTTTGGTTTCTCGTTAGAAACCTCTAAAATTGATTATGCTTTTTATCAAACATTATTTTAGTAAAAATGAGATGTTTGGTTGCTGGCAGGTAAAATTGATTTTGCCTCCGGAAGTGATTCTAATTAGAAGCTACAAAAAGTAGCTTTTGAGTTAAGTTGAAAAATTTACACTGAATTTTACATTAAAGTTGCTTTAAATATAAAAACATACAAACATAAATCACTTCACTTCAAACTCAATTCTAACCAAATCAATTTTATAAAATCAATTACATTCAAAATCATTTCTATTAAACACTCATCTAAACACACACTAAAAGTAGTTGAGGTAGTAGACTCGAAGGGTTTAGACTTTTGCAAGTACATTACTTCCAGTGAAATAAGACTAAGAGAGGAGGGAAAACACTCATCTAAACACACACTAAAAGTAGTTGAGGTAGTAGACTCGAAGGGTTTAGACTTTTGCAAGTACATTACTTCCAGTGAAATAAGACTAAGAGAGGAGAGAAAATAATTCTTAGGGTTTATTTAGCTGAACTTATAAAGAGCTTATTTGAGCTTATGAGAATAATTTATAACAATAAATTTATGCAAATAATTTATGAAAAATATTTGATGATATTTTGTATAAGCTCATTGTAGTTTATGGTAATAAGTTTGTCGGGGAAGCTTACAAAAATAAGCCGCTTTCAGCTTATTTGCCTGCTAACATCGGCCTGAAAAGCAAACCAATTTACTAGCTTCATATATGTTATAGTATTTGCGCTAGACCGTAGATAGAAAGATAATGAAAAAAAAAAAAACATAGAAAAGGCCTTCTCACCCATGAGAATGATGATCATTGTTGTAAATTTTTAGAAGAGGCACTGAAAACTAGAGGTTAACAAGCCAACGGTAAAGAAAATACATTTTACAACCATGCCACCCTCCTTTAGTTGATATTTGGTTCATGAAATGTTCTATTACTATATAAACTATATGTGTGTTTGATTCCACTTCTGAAGACACTAGCTAGAAGTGTTTCTGCACCTGTCAAATATGATTCTGAAAAAAAGAGGTGTTTGGGGTTACAAGTTTGGAGAATCAATTTTGCATCCAAAATTGATTCTATCAGAAGCAGCTTGGAGTAGTTTCTATTTTTCGATTGAAAAATTATACTAACTTTTACATCAAGCTTGCTTTCAAAATAAAAAAATCCAAACATAAATCACTTTACTTCAAACTCAATTGTATTGAAATCAATTCTACAAAACATCCACACTTGGAAATAGACTTTTCCACTTTCATTTACTAATATTATTCTTTAGCATCTTTTATGCATGAGAATAATTTTTTAAAATTTTTATTCCCATAATCACATACTTGAGAATATTAAAATAAAACTTGTATCAAACGTTACCTTAATAATTTGTGTATGGGCCCGGTTTTTCATGTTATCATATGCGCATGTAGAATTTAGATCCATTTACCCAACGATAGGACAATGGCAATTAACCTTTTAGTCGTGGAACACTTCTCTTATAGCCAGCGATATAGGCATAATCTTAGGACCAATATTCTTTTCTACCAATTAAATGCAAGGAATTAATTTGCTGCAAATTGAACTAATTGATGGAAGTTTCGTTGGCACTCGACCTAAATTCTGCTTCTTAAATGCACATTTTCTGTTGGAGTAGTTCTTTTCCAAAGCGAATTTTTCATATATATTTAATAATGACCAAATGGCTCGAGGGATTAGTCTCCACAGTTGAGCGCGGAGATATCTTGAGAAACAAAAAAAATTCATATATAAGAAAAGTTCATCATCGGCTCTTAGCATTAATCTGAAGCACCTTTCATAAAGTAGATGTT
Organism: Echinosophora koreensis; assembly: GCA_035048595.1. Lineage (NCBI taxonomy): Eukaryota > Viridiplantae > Streptophyta > Magnoliopsida > Fabales > Fabaceae > Echinosophora > Echinosophora koreensis. Next base: position 9,741,092 of record JAPCYP010000004.1, read on the forward strand.
TGTCTTCAATCTCTTATATGCATGTCATCTTGAAATAACAGCAGAGGCATCTGCTTTAGCAGCCTTAACCTTTATCCAGCAGCTAGTTACCGCAGATAAATAATTAAAAGGCTTAATTGCACTTTTGATCCCCCAAATATTGGTAATGTGCGATTTTGGTCCCCCACATTTTTATCGAGCGCATTTGGTCCCCTTAGTTTTCTAATCGTGCAATTGTAGTCCTTCTATCCATCTAATGTCAAATTAATAACAGAGATTGCTGACTTGGCATGCCAATTGGATTAAAATATATTAATTTATTATTTATTTTTATTTTTAGATTAATTTTTTTTAAAAGATAAAAAATTAAATATGATTTCGCGCCCCTTTTTTTACAGATTGAACCCTAATGAATTTTGTTACCAAATCCCTACCCATCTCTGCGCCGCCAGCTCAAAACCCCCCTCTTTCTCTGCCCCAACCTGTGCCTCCCTTATTATTGCTCTGAATCTGAAAGCTTTCATTTGGATTCATGAAGACACCGCATTGTTCATCGTCCCACCAACCTTCTCCCTTGTGATTGATGGAATACAACTAGAGCTCCTAGCAATCCCAGCCTTGTTATGGCCACCATCCTTAGTACTCTTACGATCTCTATGACACGTAGACATGATGCTCTTGCTTCTTGAAGTTTTCTTCAATATCTCTTTGATTGCTTCAGCTTGGCACAACGCAGGATACGACCTACCAAGCCTATTGAACCTAACACAAGCGCTCACGTGCTCTTCCACAGCTTCCTCTCTCTTCCCACCATTCTTTTCCATCTCTTCATTCACTGCTGCAGCACATAACCCACACAATAACCTTCGGAGAACATGTCATGCACGCCTTTGATGTACTCTCTGAGATGGGTAGGGATTTGGGAACAAAATTCATTTAGGGTTCAATCTGTAACAAAAAGTCATGAATTTGGGGGCTCATTTGAAACAGATCAACGGTCCACTAACAAATCATATTTAAATTTTTAAAAAAAATTTTAAATCTAAAAATAAAAATTAATAATAAATTAATATATTTTAATCTAACTGGCATGTCACGTCAGCAAACTCTGTTATTAATTTGACAGTAGATGGATGGAAGAACTACAATTGCACAATTAGAAAACTAAGGGGACCAAATGCGCTCAAAAAAAATGTGGGGGACCAAAATCGCACATTACCAATACTTGGGGGACCAAAAGTGCAATTAAGCCTAATTAAAAATGAAAAGGGAAGAAGGAAAGCTATCATCCTCAAATCTCTTTAAATTTTCTTTACGAGAATTCAGACCACATGCATGTTGGGGGCACCTTCAAGATACTTTTCTCCCCTACTTGTTTAATTTATGGTTAAGTCTATGGTGTACCACCCACCTAAATGGTGCAGTGATGCACCACCCACATGGCAGCTCCTGATCCAATCATCTTGCCATGTGTGCCAAATCACTTCTCAACCCATCTTTTAGTATGAAAATTGTATCGTATGAAATTTTCGAATTTTTCATTTTTGGTATCTTCTCCCATTTTTTTTTTTTAATTTCACCTTCATCCTTCCATCTTCATCCTACCATGGCAGCTACCATCATTACATCATTCAACCAGATTTTCCAGTAGCATCAATTCTCCAAACCATTTTTTTTCCTACCACAGAGATGGATCTGAACAGAGACAGATCTCAAAACCAAAAAAAGAAAACAAAAGACACACACACAGACAGGTATAAACAGGCTTCTCCGCCAAGCTCCGCTGCGAAGACCACCATAACACCGCCGCTGCGAAGACCCGTGCCTCCAACCGCCAACTGCCATAAGTCTCTTGCCACGCCGACATCCTGCGACACCACCATCATTCCGCCGCGACCCGCGACTCGCGACCTGCCAGGCCCAGAGCCGCCGTTCCCCCGCACCAGTTGTCACCGCCGCCGCCCCCATACTTGTATGAGCGTCCAGCCCCTCCCTATTCTGCTGTTAGTTTTGTTCTTATTCCCCTTTATCTCTAATTGGGCCACCAAATACGATTTCAGTCACTGCCGTCGCCGTCTTCCGCCGACCGCCACCTTTCGCCGGCATCGAACTAATGCCGATCTATCGAGCCGTCACCGTATTACGATCTAAATAAACAAATATGGATCCAGAGATTCCAAATAGATTATCTCCAGAAAAAAAATTAAAAGGAAAAACAAACATTATTTAATATTTTATTAGAATACAGTATTTCCATGAAAGAATACTTTTTTCATAATCTTTTCATGATATAATACATGTTTGACTACATTTCTGTTTGAAAAGTCAAACTTACAGCAACTAACACAATTGGCAATTTAATTGGTGGATATAATGACATATGGGTGGTGCACCACTGCTCCTCTTTGGAGGGTGGTGCACCATAGACGCTCCCTTGAGTTTAAAACAATATTGGCGCAGCATCTTGAAACTTCCAAGAGATGCTAGTTGATATATTAGATGCTCTCGCTTACTATTTTTCTTTGAGTAATACTCAAACCTTCTCTCTATTTGTTTTTTGTTTTTTTTTTTTTTTTGACATACCCTTGTATATTTTCAGAAGCTAGATAACTCTCCAAACACTAATGCTCTATTTGTTTCCATAGAAATTGAGAAGAGAGAAGTAGGGAAGAGGGAAAAAAGGGGGTGAAAAGGTTATTTTCTATCGTTTGGGACTGGAAAGAAGTGGGGGAAGAGGGACTAAAAACTAGTGGGCCCCACCAAATCAGAAATCTCTCCACTGGTGGGGAGAAAATGGTGGAAGGAGGGAGTATTTTGTGTGAAATTACATCCTTAACCTTAATACTTCTTCGCCCACACGTTATTCTTTTACCATGTCTTCCACCGAAAAAAGCCTCGTCTAGAAAGACTCAGCAGCGGTACCAGCACAGCAGCAAGTTTAAGGCTAGTACTAGTAGGCCCTTTTATTATGGACTATTGGTTGATCAACAAACAAATTTTTTTTTGAATGTATACATATTTTTAAGAAGTTTATTGTAAAGCTTAAATATTTGTTTCTGTAGTGTAGACCACTACTTTTCTCCATATGGAAGTAGTGCGTGATCGAGTGACAAAATTTGTGACATTTTTTATTTTTTATAATATATTATAATAAATGTATCATGTATGTGTGTGAATAAATATATATATATATATATATATAATATTAAGGGCAAATATGTCTTTACAAACACTACAAGAAAAACATGATTTAGAGTCAGATAATTAGCGTCGGCCCCGACACCGACGCTAATAGCGTCAGACTATTCGACGTAAAACGGACGCAACACACTTAATAGCCTTGTTTTTATTTTTTTCATTTATGAAACCAATTTTGCGTGGGCTAGGCCGACGCTAAAGGCCGACACTAAATTAAGTTCAGATTTTGCATCGGCTTGTGGACGCTAAACCAATTCGCGGGAACACTGAAATTTCTCCCCTCTTTATTCCGCGAGAACACGGCTAAACCCTGACATTTCTTCCCTCACTCGTCGCTGTGTTGTCCGACGGTCCCTGCCTCGACGCCGCTGCCCACGGCTTAGCCTCACCGTCTCATCCGTCTCCAACCCTACCGCCATCACCGCCGGCCGGTATGTTTTCTTGTCTCTTCACTTCTCCTTGCTCTGTCGTGATTCTTATCTTCTCCCTTCTCATTGCTCTGTCGCGCGTTTCATGTTCTCCAATCTCATTCCCTTCTCCATGACTGTCGCAGCAGCAGCTCTCGTGGTGCCATTGGGGTTGTTCTTCTTCTCCTCGGGTCTCGTTGTTAATCTCATTCAGGTTCGTGCTCATTTCTTCAATCTTCTCTGTTGCGCAGAATCACTAGAGTTCTTGTTCCTAACAACTATAGAATGGTCGTCTGGTTCCTATGTGGGTTTAGGTTTCTTGGGTGCCGCTGGTCGTCTGGTTCATATTGGTGTTAGCATTGGTTTGGGTATTGTTTGGGTATTGATATTGTAATTATAATTTATGATTTGCACTGAAAATTTTTTAAACTTTACATTGATTTCTTGCTGTTTTAGTTAATTTAATGGTTACTGGGCATTGGAGAGATTGTTTCATTTTCTTGGTTTCTTGGGTATGGATCTCGGTATTTGACCAAGCCAATAGTATGTGCATCCCTGGTAAAAGGTGGAATGATTAGAAATCACACAGCACCAAAGTTAAAACCTTGCTGCTTACCAAAAATATAGAACATGCAATAAAAACTTTCCAAGCTGTAGATTTTCAGCCAATGTAAATACCCCAAATTAGACAAATCAAAGTAGAAAGGAATATAAACAGAAAGAGAAAATCAGAATAGTGAAACTGTGCAAGAGATTTCAATCAGATGATTCTTGATAATGATGTAAAAATTAAAGTTTTGAGTGAAATGTGAACCATTAGTCTTAGGTGAGGGTCAAAGGACAATACAGATGTTAAGGCAATGGTATATAGAAGTTAAGGAAACTCTCCTAGAACCTTCACCAAATACAACTGGTGGTTTCAAATTAATAGACCCTTCTCATGTGGTCGTCCACCACTTAAGAGTAGCACAATTATCAGAATTATTTAACACTTGTGTTTTAGTAAAAATATAAAAATAAAAAATTTGGGGACATCAAGTCTTGCTACAACTTGAAACTAGGACCTCTACCCAAATCCAACCTGCTCCAAACTAGAGACAAACCACTAGTTAATCCTGGTGGCTCCTTAACATTCAGTAATCCTGGTTTGATTCAGCATTTCTCATGGAATGATCATCATTCCAGTTGGGTATCTGAATTCACAGTTCAAGGGGACCATTGTGATGATTATGGCCTTTGTGGTGCTTATAGTACTTGTGACATCAAAAGCTCCCCAATTTGTGTGTGTTTGAAGGGTTTTGAGCCAAGATTACCACAAGATTGGGACATGTTTGAGTGGTCAGCCGGATGTGTTAGGAAGGATTCAAGGGTTTGCAGGAATGGAGATGCTTTTAAGCAGTTTATAGGCATGAAACTACCAGATCCTGCAGTGTTTCATACAAACTACAGCATGAGCATCCATGACTGTGAGGCAGAATGCTTGAAGAACTGTTCTTGTGTAGCTTATGCTAAACTAGATATCAATTCAAGTGGTAAAGGCTGTATTGCTTGGTTTGGGGATTTATTTGATATCAGAGAGGTTTCTGTGTATGGCCAAGATCTCTACGTGAGAGTCCCAGCTTCAGAACTAGGTAATCTTTCACCCTCTCAACCTTTATGTTAGTGTACTTATAACAACAAAGATTCTTTGTTTCTCAATAATCAATATTCAATATAGTTATGTTTCCCTTATACATTTCTATATTATTATATGTCATCTATTTATTTGTGGTGTTAGATTCAAATGCTGGCGGAAACCGAAGGAGGAAACTCCTACTGCTTCCTATGGCATTATCAGCAACTTCAACAATTATTATCTTAGCAATATGGTTTATAATTAAGAAACGAAGAAGAATTGGAGGTAAATATATTTTGTAGTTTCAGAAGATCTCATGTAGTTTTTGAGCAAAAGTATGTTTCACTTAATCATAATATAATGTTTAACTCTTGTAATATTCTGAATCAGATGAAACCAAGCGTTCTGTGCTCAGTTGGCAAAAGAGGCTAGACATTATCATTGGCATTGCTAGGGGACTTCTCTACCTTCACAGAGATGCAAGACTAAGGATAGTCCTCATGAGAGCTATTTTGTCTATAATTGTTAATTTGATTCTAAAGAGCAATAGGCTATGTAGTAATTACTTTAATTGATTTGTATTCACTTTCATTATATGGATTCAATACTTTCTTTAGTTGACTTTACACTTTCACATGTACTTTTGTATTGAACAGTGTAATGCTTATTTTATGTTGGCTTTGATATTTATTTCTTAGTTATGATTTACATGTATATTTTCATCTTTTATAGATAATAAATTTTTTTTTTTAAAAAAAAAATCTATAGCGTAGGCCAGGCCGACGCTAATTAGCGTCGGCTTGACCCTCGCTAATGATTAGCGTGGGTTTTAGCGTCGGCCTGTCCTACGCTAACATTAGCGTCGGCCTTGTTGCAAGAGAGGGATAGCGTCCATTTTGCGGCGGCTTAGCCGACGCTAATTAGCGTCGGCTTCATTTTGACCGACGCTAAAATTAGCTTCGAGCACTTTAGCTTCGGCCGCGAAGCCGACGCAAAGTCGACGCTAAATGACAAGTTAGCGTCGGCTTTCAGCACTTAGCGTGGGCTTTTGGCCGACGCTAATTGCTGTTTTTCTTGTAGTGAAAAAAAATTCATTTTCTTTCTTTCCTCTTTTCTATCCAACCAAACGAATGGAGAGAAAACTCAACTTTTCTTTCTCTTCTATTTCTCTTCTACTTCTTCAAATCCAAACAACCTACAAATCTACCCATTTTCTATCCATTCTCTCTTCTCTCCTACTTCTTTCCTTCTCACTTCTTTCCTCCCCACTTCTTTCCTAATCCAAACATAGAGTAATAGAAATTAACATCCGTATATTTTGAAAATGTACGGAGATGACAATTTGCCAGTTGAAAATGTTTTGATTTCCGTCACATTTGAACATGAAACTTTTATTATGCATCAAATAAAAATGAAGTGCATGCTTGAAATCACGTCCAAAATGATTGGAATCTCGTTTGTAACACAAAAGTTAGTCATAATAGTTTAGCAAAATGCACGTCAGACTTATTGAAAGTACGATTCGAAGTGCATTGTAATTTATCAATTCAAAATCAATTCAAATATGAAAAACTTGTTCCCTCCTTGCTCTTTTCTCTCCCTAACTTGTGCCCGACCACTTTACAACCCATCCAATCCATATTTGATTTCTTAGAGTTGATAGTAAAAAGAAGGCAAAGAATTAAGAACATCCTTCCCACTTAACACATTTTCGTACTTTTATGCAAATAGATTTAGTACCACGTTATCATCCCACTTTAATTTCTTAACTATCATGATTTTAGGTAAATTCATTATTTTATGAGCAATGCTATTTAATTCGAAACAGATGTGTACAAATCACAGTGAAAAAGATTTTAACCAATCAAATTTAAGCGGAGCGAAAATTATGATATAATGAGAAGGAAAGTATAATAAATTATTACTTCTCTAACACTTTTAATTGTACAAAATAGATTCAGTATCACCATTATTTTATTGGTTTAATTAGTTTGTTTCATCAATCACACAGTTCGTGACTATGATGTTCGTACTAAATATATAGCATGCCTCTTATTAATTACAAAAAAGAAAACCTAGGGAGCATTATTAAGCAACCATCAAGTTTGTTAGTTAGTTATTGGAGGTTAAGTTAGTTATGAATCAGTTGAGTAGTTAGTTGAATTATGATTCAATGTATCTAAACACTTGTAGATACCTATATATTCTGTTAGATAGCTTGATGTAAATCGGTTTTTGACATTCTCCAATTTCAATGAGAATTTCACTTCATCAGTTCAATAAGCAGCTCTGGCAATCATATCCTCTAGCTACCATTCTTCTATATGAGGTTCATTCCCTGGAGTTGATGGCAAAAAAGAGAAGAAAATGACACCCTTGGAGAGTGCCATGACTGCATTTGAGATAAGATGCACTACCCAAATAGAGGAGTACATGTGAAAGTTTTCTTTCCTCTCTTCCATAAATGACTGACTATAACATAATCAACAATTCTAAATAGGACAAAAAGGATTTGTGCCAACCATGTGCAAATGAGAATAATATATTTTTGAAAACCAATATTCACGTGGTGGATGTTTGGAAACTTAAATGCAGTGTAAATTTGTAAACATAACTTCACCGCACATGGTGGATTTAAAATTCGGATAAATTAGTATTTTTCTGACACAAATTAACATCACTACTCACAAATTAACATCTATATTTTTTCTAAAGTCACGTTTGACCTGAGGTAAAATCAATTCTGATACTTTCAATTTTGAAACCAAACACACCATAAGGAATTTTTTGGGTTTCACACCTAGAACCAAATCAATTCTACTCAACGTTTTTTAGAACCCCAAAATGACTTTCAAGACCTTAAAAGTCATTTCAATAGTAACTTAACCTATTTGTTTTAAAAGTGTATCTAATAAAATCAATTTTGGATTGTGCAGAATTCATTTTAAGTGAAAATAGAATTCCTTAGTTTTTTGTTGAGTAGAATTAATTCTAGCGGTGAGATCTACAAAATCTTCATATTTACACCTCAAAATAAATTCTTTTAACGTTTGATATGTTTTGTTTTAAGGTTGGAAGTGCCAAAATGGATTTTGCCTCTGTCAAATGCAATTTTAGTAAACATATAATGCATGTTTGATTTAGCATTGGAAAATTACCAACGTACATTTAGGATAAATTATTTATAGAGTTTCTTTGGAGCTAATGTATATTTAGACCCAAAAATATGTTTGTAACGATAAACCAACCATAGCTATAGATGTTCGATTACAACAAGACATAATCAATTTTACCTCCAAACCTCGATTTGACTAGAAGTGATAAAGCTTTTGTGTTAGGTTGAAAAATTTACACTGGTTTTTACATCAAACTTACTTTCATTGTAAAAACATTAATACTTCGTTTGGTTGTGAGAAGAAAAGGAGAAGAGAGAAAGAGGTGAGAAAGAGTATGAGAAGAGAGAAAATTGTGAGAAATAGGAGAGAAATAGAGGAGAAAGAAGTGTATTCTCTCTCCCATTTGTTTGGTTGGATAGAAAGTGAGAAGAGAGAAATGCAATTATTTTAAAAAAGATAAAAACACCGTTAACTAAAAAACCAATATACAAATATTTTATTTTTATTAATTAAGTTAATTTAAATAATCAAATAATTTAAATTAATTTAATTGATTTAAGTTATTTTAACTAATACAATTTATTAGTTTAATATAATTATTTTATAAAATTTAATTTAATTTAATTAAATTAAAGATTAATTTATTTTATTTTATTTAAACTTATTAAATAATTGAATGAGAAACCAAAAAGAAGGGTACAAAAGTCATTTTACATGAAACACACTCTTTCTCCTCCATTTTCTTCTCACTTGGGAAGAGGAAAAAAATTGAGGTGGTCCCACCAATTTTGTTATCTCTTCCCTGTTTCTCTCCTCCACCAAACAAGAGAAAAATGTATTTATCCTCATTTTCTCTTTTCAAGTTTTCTTTCTTGTCATTTTCTACTCTAACAAATAAAGCATAAAGCATAAATCACTTCACTTCAAGCTCAATTTTAATTAAATCAATTTTATAAAATCAAACTCTTTCATAATCACTTTTAACAAACACTCATTCAAACACGCTCGTTAATTCTTTCAAAATCAATTATAAATTATTATATTATTAAATACAATAATTATCTTAAAAGATCTTGAAAGTTACACATAGAATATTCGTGAATTGATAACAATAGTTATAATGTATTAAAATTAAACTTATTTAATAAATATGTATTTTGATTTATAATTAATTCGTTAACCCTCTTTCTCTATTTTCTTACAAAAATGTTATAAAAAGTGGGGGTGAAAGAAATAGATAATTTTTGTTAGATTTAATTGCATTTTTTGTCTTCATATTATTGGTCATATGTCATTTTGGTCTCTAAAGTATTTTTATGCATATTTGGTCTCCTGTTTTTCCAATTGTAAATTTGGTTCTTCCATATAATGTCTGTCAATTTTTCAATTTTTTAATAATCAACATTGAGGAACCACTCCTCTAAGCACACCGAATTTCTGGTTGAGGTTCTCTCTCCTCTGTCTCTCTGATTTTATATGATTTGGTGGTTCCTCTCGGCTTTTTATTGGTTTTGTCTCTCCTTTTCGATACATTTTTTTTTCCACCACAGGGTCTTTTACTAAAGAAGTTCAATCAGAGGCTCTATGTGCTTATAAAAGTGATTTCTCTTTGTTAATCATTAGAAAATTGAAAAAATATTAAATCGAATGATAGAATTTGCAATTGAAAAATATGGGACTAAATATACAAGAGAAAAAAAAAAAAACTTTAGAAACGAAAATTGCAAAATTGCAATTAAATCTTTTTGTTATTTTTTTTGACGAAAAATCTTTTTGTTATTGGTGATAGGAAATCTGCCGTTCACGCCAGTTACGGACATTGACACACGAGAGAAGAGAATGTCATGTCATTGCGCGGTTCCTACCTGAAGCTGAAGCTGAAGCTAAAGCTATCCTTATTTGCAACCACAAAATCCCACTCACCAAACTTCAATCTCTCTATCTTTCAATCCTTCTTTCTCAATCCCACCTTCCATTTTTCACTTCACCCCTCACTGTAACTATTTCTCTATCAGCTAACAGCTATCTCTATCTCTGCTTCAAAATTCACAACAAAAAAAAAAAAAAAACTCTTTTTTGTTTTGTTCCATTTGATTTCAGATTTCAATCCACAATAGCCATGGCTCAAGGTATTTGCTTTCATCCGTGTGTATTGTTAAATTTTACATTTGGGTTGTTTTAATCTCCTAAGTGTTCATTTGGTGCTTCTTTTCAACTTCATTGCGTTGTTCGAAGTTTAAATTTTTTTATTTTTATTGTGTGTTGATTTGGCCTTACGGGGCCTTTTCTTTTGGCGTTGGTTTGCAGAAGGGGACAATGGATCCCCAAAATCTTCATCAGTGACTCCATATGAAGAAGCATTGCATGCCTTGTCGTCTTTGATTACTAGACGCACTCGTGTTGGTGATATCAATTTGGGGGAACGATTCAACGTGTTATTTGAGTACATAAAGGTACAAATGTTTGTGAATTGGGTTTGAATTTTTGGATTGAATATTTGGTCACTTTGATGGGAAAAAGACTAGTTTTTTGTGATGTTAACAATGGTGTGCATTGATTCCATAGATTCTAGATTTGGAGGAGGCTATTTCGAATATGAAGATTATCCATGTAGCTGGTACTAAAGGGAAGGTACTTTCTTTCAACTTTTAGTGGTTGCTTGGTCATGAAGCCATGTTAAGGAGCTCATGAATTTGATATTCACATTGGCTACTATACTGTGTTAGTTAAAGTTGTTAAGGCTTTGAACTTGCTGGTTTTGAAAATTAACTTCATGTATTTTCTGAATTTATATTCTTTCTTTAGTGTTTAATGAGAGAGGTTCAAACTCTAATTATTGCGAATGATTGATATGTGGTTGGTAGTTTGTGGTCTCAGACTGAGTAGCTTTGGTTTTCCAGTTTCATGCTATTTCATGAATAGTAATTACTGCCTTCTGACTTAAGAATGTAATGTGTGTGTGTGTTTGTCCAACAGTATTGTTATATTTACTCTTGAATTGGTAATGATAAACACTGTGTTTCTATAGGGATCTACATGCACCTTTACAGAATCTATATTACGTAACTGTGGTTTTCGCACTGGGCTCTTCACTTCTCCTCATCTAGTTGATGTCAGAGAAAGATTTCGTATAGATGGGTGAGTGTTTCAGATGCATATTTTGATCTTATTTCCTTTTTCTTTGAATTTTTCAACTTGTGTCATTTTGCATATAGGATTCAGTTTCTTTGTTGAATGGGCTGTTGAAATTATCCTATCTTGATCATGTGTCTGACCTTTGCTTTGTTAAGAGTGCATACTAAATAAGCATGAGTTCTGCATCTGATTATTTTGTTAATACATGACATAACAAATTAATCTTTCATATTAGTGGCAACTGCAGTATCACCGTTCTTGCACTTCTATGCTCTTACCTAGTTTCATGGTCTTACTAAAATACATTATATGGTCTGTTATTTCATTTTTGCAACATAGCTAGTGTGCTCTGATTTATTAGCATTATTCTTGTTGCTTCTGCAGGGTGGAAATCTGTGAAGAGAAATTTTTACAGTATTTCTGGTGGTGCTATGATCGACTAAAGGTATTGTTCTTTGCATAAATACTTCATTAAATTTTGGGCTGAAGTTTTGATTGGGTGTAAAACCAGGCTTTTGCTTTTCGAACTACCAGTTACTTATTCCTATTTTGCTTCACAGTTCAGTATACTACTTTGCCAATTACTGTTATTCTGTTAAGAGTGACAAGATAGCTAATTTCTACTAATTGTCTTGAAATTTTGAAGCCATTTAAATTTTCCTCCGTTTTGAGTTATTGCATTGATTTCAGATGATAATTGTGATGGTAGATCAAATGAATTAGGTCTATTGGTGCCTTTTACAATAAACTTGATTGAAGTGTGAACTTGTAAAGCATAAGGCAAACAAGGGGTTGCAAGTGGTGTTTAATTGAGAAGAGGAACAAAAGATCGTGGATATAGAACTCAAAGTGGTTAGGGTTACTATTGTATCAATTTGAGTGTCATATGAACAATAAAAAATGTTTTAATTGTGACTATGCTGGTTCTAGCACAATCATCTTCGTGTTCTAATCAGATGTTGTCTTACTTTAATAATTACAATTCCGGTCTTGTGTGGTAGTAATACCATATTATTAAGTTCATGCATGCATGATCATCACAGTGATCACTTAGAAATGATATCTACAGATTCTTAGAAAACTTCTGTGATTTGTTGGGCTTGCTCATAGTATTCATCACTGGTTTCTCATTTTGATGTGCACAGGAAAAAACTGATGACAATGTTCCAATGCCCCCCTTTTTTCACTTCCTTGCTTTACTTGCCTTCAAGATATTTGCAGAAGAGGAGGTTTGACTATTGTGCTTTGAATTACTATACAGACTGGTTCCCTACTGATACTATTTTTTGTATTTTTTACTACCAATAGATAGTATTTAGTATTTACTTTATTTTCAAGTTTTATGCAGGTAGATGTTTCTATAATGGAGGTTGGATTAGGTGGCAAATACGATGCAACAAATGTGGTATGTATTGTCATTTCTGTAGAAAAACATTGGTCTCTACCAAATTACTACTGTAAGACTGCTTGAATATTGTTATTTTCTACGAAGTTAATATCTTGGAACAAACTCATATATGTGTTGATTTTTCAGGTTCAGGCACCTATTGTGTGTGGTATAACTTCCCTTGGCTATGACCACATGGAGATTCTTGGTTAGTCTTATTTTTTCTTTTTTTTTTAGGGAACTGCTAAATTAATGCATATCTATTGCTAATGAAAATCATGATATAGAAATACCAATTTACATGTGGTTTGATATGTTGCACATGCAACAAGAATAACATAACAAAATAGCCTGTAATCTCATTTTTCAGAATAACTTACAAGGAGATATGGAAAATATTTGACCTATGAAAAAATTGAAATATTATACATGAAGTATCATAATACGGTTGAACATCATGTTGGACTGCTACTGATTTGTTCAACTGGTTGAGTTTATTTCCTTCTGCTGGATTTTATTAACAGGGAATACTCTTGGAGAAATTGCTGGTGAGAAGGCTGGTATCCTCAAGGTATTTTTTGAAGTAAAAAATTTGCTTCTTCTTTTCTGATGCAGTAGAAAGCCCAAGCTGTTAAGAGGCAAGAGCAGAGCGTCATTATAATTGAGGGGGGCCTCCCTCACCCCAAAAAATTTAAAATGATTTCATACTTATATGTAAATTATTTTTAGTAAAATAAAGTAATTTATATTTAGCCCCTGACTTCCAGGATGCTAGCTCCATCCTTGGGGGAGCACCTCTACTTTAAATGGGAGTTCTGTATCTTGCAACCTGCCAATATGGGATTCATGTTCCTATGTCATTTTCACTCCTTCCCCCCACCCCCACCCCCTTTACTCTCTAAAAAAGGGAAGAATATTTTCTTTTCAAGTTTGTATCAACAATGTGCACTTTCATATGCTGCACAGCTGTGAATACCCTTATCTTTCTCTTACACTTTCCTGTCATTATTTAGTTTTTGTATCCTTTCTTCCTAAAACTTTCCTTTTATTAATTTTATTCATTTCTATTTTGATCTAGTATCGTATTCCAGCTTTTACAGTGCCTCAGCCTGACGAAGCAATGCATGTTCTTGAAGAGAAGGCTTCTCAGTTAAACGTAATTACATTCTTTCATGCTCCTGTTTTACTTTGTCTGGAAGGTACAAGTTGGTGCATGTTTGTGTTGGAATAAAACTTCAAATTTATTATGTTTATTGGCTTAGCTGTATTATTTTAACACTTGCCCAACCAGATCAAAGTTTGAAACAAATCTCACCAATGTTTTTTCCTCATACACTTAAGAGTCTTGAACTATCTGCTTGTATGTACTTTTCTTAAATCTTAATTACTTAGCCGAATGTTCTGTCCTATGATTGTGTAAATACATCTATTTATTCTATCAAAAGGGCGATATATCATGAGAACTTCATTAATGAAAGAAAAGTATTGAATTGATGGATTTTTAGGTAAGAAACTAAGAATAGAAGAAGAGAGAATTAGAGAAAAGGAGAGAATAGAAACTCAATAGTTGTGAATTGCTTTAATGATTTGCACTCTACATACTGATATTTATATGAAGGAGTAAATACATGTTGCATTTATCAAAAGCATTGAACTATTTCCTAGGATCTATTCCTATGTAGGCTAGATGCATTTAACATCTGAAACATGTGTTTATTCTAACAAAGAGAATGCCTTCAATCAGATTCAGCATGCCTTGTCATACTGATACTACGTTTAATCAAGTTTTGTCTGCATATCTGCTGCACTTTACATTTGTCAATGATCTTTCAAAAGCCCGGCGATACATAACATAAGATTCAGATAGCTTTGTTGGCTGCCCTCGTTGGAGTAGGTTTACTCTTCTATTTTCGCATTCAAACAGCTGAGCAGGTCATTTAAACTATAGGTACCTCTTCAAGTGGTACCAGCATTAGATGCCAAATTGCTAAATGGTTTAAGACTAGGGCTTGAAGGTGAGCACCAGTATCTAAATGCTGGTCTTGCTGTTGCACTATGCTCTACGTGGCTAAAGAAGACTGGGCATCTTGAAGACACTTACATGGAACAGACAGTAAGTTCTAAACGTGAAAACTAGTTCTTTACGACCTTTTCTTTTCTTTGTCTTGTTTTTGTCATATTGCTGAAGTTATTCATCTACCTGCATGAAGCAACACACTTTGCCAGAGCAGTTCATAAAAGGATTAGCAACTGCGAGTATGCAGGGAAGGGCTCAGATTGTTCCTGATCAACACATCAACAACGAAACCTCAAATGGACTTGTCTTCTTTTTAGATGGGGCTCATAGTCCTGAAAGTATGGAAGCATGTGGAAGGTGGTTTTCTATTGCCATTAAAGACCAGGACCAGACCTTGTTTCATCAGAAACCGGGTAATTCTAAGTTCTCTAACGAAGTAGTGAAGATACACCATGGTGAAAGAGCCCAGAAAAAATCCACACAGGTAGATTACAGATTTTGAATCTCATCATAAGTGGCTGTGTTATTGAATGTACAGCAAATATAAGCTAAGAAACTAGCAGTCAAAGTTGAAAATCTGTAAAATAGAGTTATCTAGGTGGTTAAATGTGATTTACAATGTCTGTTGGGCATGTCCCATGGACAGAAATTTGAAGGATGTTACTCCCTGTGGAGCAAACAAAACAAGAGTAATGAATGTATGTTGGGTAGTAAGGACAAATTGCTTTGTTGAACAGGAATAATAAGCATCAGCTTTTGGAGCAAATTGCATGATTCGTGTACAGAATGAATTTTGAAAAAAATAATTCATCTGGTGAGATAGGATGGAAGTGATAATGTTTTTATCAATCTTGATACTTTTTCATAAGCTTTTTAAGTTGAGGTCATTGAATTATTTCCAGATATTGCTGTTCAATTGTATGTCTCTGCGAGATCCTCAGCTTCTTCTTCCTTGCTTGATGAAAACTTGTGTTGATCATGGTGAGTAATCTCTGGACTTTGCCAGAACATGGTTACTTCATAATGGCTGTGTCCAATAATGATTTTGAAGTATCCATAGAGGCATAGACTAGTAAATATTTATCAAATAAGTGACCTTGTCCTCAATTAATCCTATTTAGGTCTATCTGGAGAAAAGTAATGCCAAATATTTTTTGCATTGGCACTTTTTCCTGATAAAGAACTAAAAAATAGATTGAAACTATAGGTGTCTCCTTCAAGAAGGCACTATTTGTACCTGGTTTATCAGTGTACTACAAAGTTGGATCCCATGCTTCAACACCGTCGGAGACTAACATTGACCTGTCATGGCAGTTCACTCTTCAAAGAGTGTGGGAAAATCTCATGCAAGGGAACAAAGGTATTGATTGATTGCATACAGATTGTGTTTCCAGAATTTCTATCTGATTATTTTAGACATTTTTCTTCAATGAACCCTTGCCTTGGCCTTGGAGGTGATTGTCTTAATTTGACCCACTGGGGATGTAACATGAAGCTAGGTCCTCTAATTTTTAATTTTTTTTTTGGCTTTTTCTGTCTCTGTTGGGTGAAGGGGAGGCTTGGCACAACGTTGGAGTTGTTGCCATGTAACTTGGAGGTTATAGGTTCGAGTAGTGGAGCCAGCCTCTTGCAAATGCAAGGTAAGGCTACCTACTATAGACCCACGTCGATCCTCCTCTACACCATGCATATTGTGATTGTGAGAGCTTTACAGCACCAGGTTGCCCTTTCCTGTCTCTGCTGGCTGCCTGGCCCATGATTAACTTTAATTGAATTTAATATGTGTACTTGTAAGGTCATGAAAAATTCATAGCTGGGCATTTTTAGAGACAGTGCATTCTTAGCACGCCTTACACATCTTTACACATGTAAACAGTTGATTTTAGTGCCTATGGTAGGTAGCACCGGGGGACCTTCTTGGGAGCTGAGGATAGCCACAGCTCCCCCCAAATTTCCCCCCTAATTTTCTCTTATATAAAAAAAATTATGTATAATACCTATAAAATAAATTGTGCAACATATGTTATATGCAAAACTCACAAATTATCATATGGGGGACATTATCATTAGAGCTATAGATTTAAAAAAATTCAAAGAGTTGAACAATACAACATATATTTCATATAAAGGTCACAAACTATCATATACTTTATTTTGTGAAACATTATTACTAAATTCAATTGATTTTAAAATATTCAAATAGTTGAACTATCAAAATGGATGTTATTTTCAGCTTAACATCATTAAGGCTCACTACAATTATGTTTCCCCTCCTCTTCACATATGCTTCAAGCTTCCTATTATTATATTAACGCATCTACTTCATTGCAAAATGTGCAAGCACTAATTAGGATTTCACATATTGGATGTTTACTTGCTTTACATATTTGAGTGATAAAATCATATGAGATTAATTATGAATTTTAAGTGCATTATTTTGACTAATACTTATTGGCTCCCCCAAAAAATTTTACTCCAGATCCGCCCCTGGTAGGTAGTACCTAGTGCCTACCTAATAATTTGTTTTGAGTTCATTTAGATTTACTGCATCATGGGAGTGTCTTTTTCTACTCATTTCTTCTCTTGTCATTTATACAATTTTCTGAGGTTAATCTTTGCGGTCATTTGGCTTAGCAGGCAGGAGTACCAATGCTGCTTCTGAAGAATTAAAAGATGATATGGAAATGAGTGCAAGTCATTGTGAGCACAGTGCAGTGTTTTCCTCATTGCCGGTGGCTATCAAATGGCTTAGGGACAGAGTGCAACAAAATCAGTCAACTCGTTTTGAGGTAACATAAGTTACTTTAGAGAATTTTGAATATCTGATATAACGAGATATGTTAAATATTGAGACTTTCCGTAATGAAACGTTTCATGACTTTGAGTTTTTGTTTTGGTTAAAATTTGAGATTGTGTTATTTTCGTTAAAAGTTGAGTTTGTGTGAAGTTTTGGTTAAAAGCAACTATAGTAAGGCTATTAGCAATCAATGATCAGTCTTATTTTGTGAGAAGTTGTACTAACCCAAAAGTTATCATAGTGAAAAACTCTGGTATATATCTAGGCAGCAAAAAATCAATGAAAGTAGCATGAACCCATTTTGCTGCAAGACATCCTCTCTTCTCCTTCATCATTTTAGTCACTTACGTCCTTAACTAGATAAGAAATTCAGTAACATGCAAAAATATTGGTTAACACATGAAACTATTTTGCTAAGAATGATCAATGCCTTTGTATAAATAATATGAAATATCCATTTTAAGGAATCAAATGTTATCCAAGTTGTTTTTTCTCAGGTCCTTGTAACGGGTTCATTACATCTTGTTGGTGACGTGTTGAAATTAGTCAAGAGGTGATTTGTTGGACTAATTGGAAAGATTGGCTTCCATTCTGATTACTGAAGTCATCTAAGTGCCATTATTCTTGACGTTATCCCACAAAATCTGTGTCATTCCCAGTCCATTGAAGTGCTAATCACACTTGGTTCGGAAACTGCTGAGCTGACACCAATGTTATCATCAACACAACCATATCCTTGGTTTTGGACATTTGATACATACAGTCCATTGTTTTTTTCAGGTTTTGTCTAAGGCACACCACCCACCAAATGGTGCAATGGTGCTAGCCTTCACCTTTATTTCATCATCAGGCTGGTGATTTTCTTTGTTTTCATTTGATTATAGTTGATAAAGAAAAAAAGATTGATTGATTAAGAGAGATGAATAAAAAGAGACGACTTTCTTCTTCACAGTCTTTCATATTATGATCTCATTTGAATGACCAACTTATTTAAATATTTATGAGGTCTTATGTGAAAAGTTTTTATGTTGTAGGCTTATTTTAAATTAAGTTATTTAGTATTCGAATACATACTTCAAGAAGTACTTTTAATATTATGATGAGGGAGTGTTGAAGGTGAAGATGAAAGGTTATTATGATGGGAATATATTGTTCTCTTAATTTGCAAAACAACCTGTAAATCTTGTGGAAATGGAAAGCAGAGGCAGGGAACAATGCTAGAAGTTACAGTCAAGTGGTTTTGGCATGGGTAGGGAGTTAGTACACTTTCAAAATGTCATGTTATTTAATGAAGCTTATATGGATGGTGATTGATGGTGCAGGGGCTGTGAGTGATAAGATGCTCTCAGAAACAATTTCTCTGGGATTTACTTGTGTCTGTGGGGTGGAGAATTTTCAGATGGGTTAGCAGTTTGTTTGGGTTTTGCATGTAAAAGTGACTTGGCATTAAACTTTGCTTGTCGGCGGGGTCCCTTTCTTGGATTACATGCTTATAATTATATTCTATATCTTCAGTTCAAGTTTTATTTCTTTTAAAGAAATAAAAAAAAAATCAAATACAGACTTCAATTTGATTCATTTAATTAAATGAGTCAACAACTTAAATAGGATCTTTATTTGTATTACAAATTAAATCTGATCTTCGAACGTGTGATATAACTGGAACAGGCTGTACCCCTATAAAAAGACAACTTGTGGCAGGCAGATTCTACACCAAACAAACTATAAAATCATATAAATCATGAAATTTGCGTATCATTCATTTTGTAATATCTGTACACAATTTTCTTTATAGATATTAAAATAATAAAACGATTTTTCTAATATGTGCAACTTTATACATGTTAAGAAATTAAAAATAGGAATGTTGGGTTGAAAGTTGTGTATTCAATTTCTTGAAAGCCTAAAAGCTACTTTTTCCAATATAATTTAGAAAAAATTTATCCTGCCCCCACCAAGTATAAAGATGGTGTAAGTTTATGGTTTTCAAAATTAAATCTTTTTTTTTTTGCCCTGGTGAGCTCCTGGGATCCAACTCACATAAATTTTTTTTTACTGAAAAAAGAAAAAAATTTATCAGTTCAGTCAAATAATGTCATAAATATTTTAGTGAAAACAACTCCCAAGTTGTCTGGGTGGTGTAGTTGGTTATCACGCTAGTCTCACACACTAGAGGTCCCCGGTTCGAACCCGGGCTCAGACAGAATATTTTTCCACTTTTCCTTATGCATTTTTTTGATTTGTGCGACTGATTTATTTTATTTTATTTTGGAAAAAACGGCTGATTCCCCAATCAGCCCAGTACAGCAGCCTTATATTGTATTGTAACTGGAGTGCTTATATAACTCCTTGACTGAAAGAGGAGAGGATGAAAATAAACAAACATTATGACTGCGAGTACAAAAATAAAAAATAAAAAATAAAAATACCATAGTTAGCCTGATAAGTTTTTCGTCACCAAAGATATAGAATATAATTATAAGCATGTAATCTCTCACACCAACGGGTTGTGTTCTTTGGTAAAAATAAAATAAAAGTTTTGGAGAAGTACATCAAAACTAAAAGTTTTAAATTGAGTCAAGGCAAAAATTTTATATTATTAATCAATCATAAATTATTGTATATTGACTTTTAAGATTGTTCTAATAAAAGTCAAATATTTTAATGGTTTGAGAATTCGTGATTGATTGATAGTATATTATAGTAATTTTAAATATATATTTGTATATATTAATTTAATAAAATATTGAAAAATTTAATCCTAAAGTTCTTAATCCTATTTGGTTTCACAGCTCCTTTTCTATAGTCTTCATCTTTCAATCCCAGACGATTAGACCTCTCACTCTCAATGTTCACTTGTTTGTCGTGCTGCCACTAAAATGTTGTTAAAGACCTTAAATGTTAGACATGATAAGAAGAATTGAACTTGATGCAATTTTAGATGTTGTTGTAATTTTGTTGACGGTTGATGCTATTTGAGTTTGGACTTGTTGCAATGTTTTAAAGAGTGGTTTAACTTTAAATTTAAGTTTTTTAGTTTTATATGTTTTATATATTATTGGATTTTACCTTATCATCTCTTTTATATGAATTCTAAGGTTCCCGAACTCCTCGCAGGGATCCACAAAAATCAGGGATGGAGGAGAAAAACTCCTTGTGGTAGGGCATATACACTGGGACGGAGAAAAATCGAGGAATGGAGATGGGTACCCTGCTTGTGACTTTTAAGGATCACACGTGATTTGATATTTTTGGAAAATTGAGATGATAATAAAAGTTTTAAATATTTAGTATAAAAAATTTAAAAAATTATTCTCAAATACGATGTTTAAGAATAAAATTAATACACAGAAATTAAAAAAAAATCATTTTTATTTGTGCGAGGGAGAAAGAAATATTTTCTTTCAATAATGAGATTTTTGAAGCAAACAAATTCAAAAGCAAACGTCGCCGTAGCATCAAAGACATTAAAATTTTACTTATTATATTTTGATTTTACCTTCTTGTGCATGCGTGAGATAAGAGTAATCTCAATTTGCACAGGGCGGCCATTACCATAGTTATAGTTATTTACTGTCCTGTCAGGTCTGGTTGGACTCTTTCTGTCTGTCTATCTTGTGAAGCTCATTGTCTTTTGAATTCTATCGCCGTCGACGCAGTGAGTAGGAAAAAAGAAATGGAGAACGTGGATCCTTCTCGAGCTTTTCTCAAAGACGTTAAGCGCATCATCATCAAGGTTCCTTCTCCTCCTTCTCTTCTCTCTCCCAAATCTCTCTCTCTCTCTCTTGTTGGCGCGCAATGCAAGCCCAAATGGCTAAGGTTTATTCGATTGTTTTAAGGTTGGAACTGCTGTCGTCACCTGCAAAGATGGAAGGTTGGCGGTTGGAAAATTAGGGGCACTCTGTGAGCAGGTTTGTTTATTTTACTAATAATGGAGTTTTTTCAATTATTTTGTGCTACATTTGTTTTGTTTTTTAGAAATAAAAATGGGATTCCATGGTTTTATCAATGATGGAAGATTAAGGAACTCAACTCTCTTGGGTATGAGATTATCTTGGTGTCATCCGGTGCTGTAGGCCTTGGTCGCCAAAGGCTCAGATTCAGGAAATTAATTAACAGCAGGTAACACAACACCTTCATTTTTCTTTGTCATTTTTTGAAGTTGGTTGAAATTATATTGTGAAGTGTTTTCAATTACAGCTTTGCTGACCTTCAGAAGCCACAAGTTGAACTTGATGGTAAGGCATGTGCTGCTGTTGGACAAAGCAGCCTTATGGCCCTTTATGATACTTTGTTTAGTCAGGTAAATACAATGGTCTTAATTCATCTTCATTACTGAACTAGCATTTTATGCTTACACCTAGTGTTGTTAATTAATGTCATTTCACCAACATGTGGTTGGTCTGAGTGATAACGGGCTCGAGCCCCTTAAGCAAGTTGTCAGGGGTTCGATCCTTGGTTCTTGCACATGGAGAAAATCTGGTTGGGAGATGTCAGCTCTTCAATGTCGTCTAATACCTCGATGGATTAGTTTATGAAGCTACGCACGGGATATAATGGGAAACCAAAACTAAAAATAAAAACCAATTCCATTTCATTTTCAGTCATTACCTGATTTTTGGATAATTCATATTGTTGTGTTTATTCTTTTTCTCTACCTGTCCTGCAGCTGGATGTGACATCTGCTCAGCTTCTTGTGACAGACAATGATTTTAGAGACAAAGATTTTAGGAAGCAACTTTCTGAAACCGTGAAATCATTGTTATCACTAAAAGTTATTCCCATATTCAATGAGAACGATGCAGTCAGTACTAGGAAAGCTCCATATGAGGTTTGTTATTCTACTTGTCTGATTTGTTAGCAAAGCTGATCTCAATCCTGGAGCTGATTACTTTGAGTTATGCTCCCTTTACACAGAACTAGTTTCAATAAACTTTATTGTATTCTTTGTATGTGATATATGATCTATAGGCTTATACTAACCAGAATTAGAACTCATAATTATATTTATTTTTCTTTCATGATTTTCGAAACTTACGTGTTTGACAAATATTGATTCTGTAGCTAAGTTTTTCATTAGATTGACCTGTATGTAATAAAAATACGTTTAGCATTTGGTCCACAAGCCTAACACAGCCTATTTAAGTGAAAATGACTCCTTGTTTACCCTTCAATAAGATCCTTCTTTGCCTGTGAAGTATTCCCAGCATTTCCTCAAACTATTCTATAAAAGGGTGCTTTAGTGTTTTGAGTTTGCCAAAACAGGTCAGGTATGAGAGTAAACTAAATAATAAAAGTAATATACTTGTAGGTTAGCTTTATATTTCACCCTCCTCTCCCCAACTAGTCTTTTGTTCTCCCCTTGAATTTTGTTTGAGCATTGACTTGCGTCTTTTCAGCATGAAAGTTGGGTTTGGAGTGTGCTTCCTGGCTTGATTGTTTATTCTTTCCATTTCTAACTATTTAAATGCTTAAAGTGTCACTGATTCATTTTCTGCAGGATTCTTCAGGCATATTTTGGGATAATGACAGTTTATCAGCTTTATTGGCCTTGGAGTTAAAAGCTGATCTTCTTGTTTTGTTGAGTGATGTAGACGGTCTTTACAGTGGTCCTCCAAGTGACCCACAATCAAAGCTTATTCATACATACATTAAAGAAAAGCATCAAAATGAGATCACTTTTGGAGAGAAGTCTAGGGTGGGAAGAGGTGGAATGACTGCCAAAGTAAAAGCTTCTATTCATGCAGCTGAAGCTGGCATTCCTGTTATTATTACTAGGTGCCTTATTATACTATGTTACTGAGAAAGATTAAAAGTGAACACTGTTGTTTGTTTTGTTTTTGCATTTTTCAAAAGCATCATTGTTGAAGGAATATTTGTATCCCCTCTTTAGGTTTTATTTAAAGTACTTTTCAGCTCCTACATTTTCTGTTAGAGATATTTTAATAGGCCATGACACACGTGAACTCACTATTTTCACTAAACCACAAGCAATTTTGAAAATTGCATGCACTTACCTATTTATTTGTTCTATCTGTTTTTCTCTTTGGATGACTTTTTGTTCATAGATGTTTAGTCAGTATATTAAAATTAAAATGTATGCATGCTCAAAGATTGCGAAGATCACTAATGAACTTTTTCCCCCTTTTCCAATGTTGATAAATATATTAGACAGAAATTTTGATTCCAAGAACACTAGGATATCCATTGTGTATGCTACCTACTCTACTCTATCTGATTCTCATCTTTGCAAAGTGGTATTTTCTTGCTTCTGCAACATTTCTATTTTCTCCTTTCAGTGGTTATGCGGCTGAAAATATCATTAAAGTCATCCAAGGACAACGTATTGGAACCCTCTTCCATAAAGATGCACATAAGTGGGCCCCAGTAAACGAGGTTGATGCACGGGAGATGGCAGTTGCAGCTAGGGACTGTTCCAGACGGCTTCAGGTCTTTTATATATCTTTACACTTAAAGTGTGTGATGGATTGTGGATATTAACTGAGCTGTTAGTTTACCAATTCTAGCTCAACATTCTAATATCCTAATCTCACTTCACAGGCCTTATCTTCAGAAGAGAGGAAACAAATTTTGCTAAAAATAGCTGATGCTCTGGAAGCACATGAAAAAGAAATCAGGATTGAAAATGAAGCTGATGTTGCTGCTGCACAAGAAGAAGGATATGAAAAATCCATGGTTGCTAGGCTGGCTTTAAAGCCTGGGAAGGCAAGACAACCTAAAGAAGAAATTATTTATATTTTAACAAACTGAAAAATTTCTGATGATTAACTATGATAATAACAGATTCCAAGCCTTGCCAGCAACATACGAATTATTGCAAACATGGAAGATCCAATTGGTCGAGTGTTAAAACGGACTGAGGTAATGGAACGTTTATTCTGGCAATATATATTATTGGTCGTGGTTGTTTTAAAACACCAGTTGCTGAGGCCACTGTCTTTGTAGAATCAATTTCCCGTCCCATCTACTTATTGTATTTAGAAAAAGATTATAGTTTCACATCTTACTAGCAGATAAGAAGAAAATGACCAGTGTTATTTGCAATTTTGTTTAAAGCAGTTGTCCAAACTCCAATGTATGTGAGTTTAAAGCAGTTGTCCAAACTCTAATGTATGATATTTATCTATAGTGTTTCTGAGTTCTGACAGCTACCCTTATATTTAGCTTGCAGATGGGCTAATTTTAGAGAAAACATCATCTCCTTTGGGAGTTCTCTTAATTGTTTTTGAGTCTCGCCCTGATGCACTAGTACAGGTAAATTTAACTTTTTCATATCCCCCCTTTCACCTTCTGTTAGAACCTGGTTAATTATTCTAATTCTAACTTTAATTTCCTCCTGATTTCATTTATATATGATTCTTTTTCATTTTTCTGTCTAGATGACATGCTGGGTCAACTGTGACTTAAATTTCCTACTGAGCTGTGCATCAGCCTTTCTTTAAAATAATAAAATGAATTCATTCTTCTTATATCACATGAACCTGTTTAGATTAAAAAGTGTCTAGGTTTTATACTATCTATTTGCATTCTAAGCCAGTAGCTTCATATCATCTGAACAGATAGCATCCTTGGCAATCCGAAGTGGGAATGGGCTTCTGCTGAAAGGAGGCAAGGAGGCTAAACGATCAAATGCAATTTTGCACAAAGTTTGGTTTCATATTAAATGAATTTGCAATTTTTGTAAAAAAAAAAAAAAAAAACTTTATTTGGTTTGGCAGTCCTTAATAAGCATTTTTTCAGTAATTCATCATCTCTGAAATTGCAGGTAATTACTGAAGCCATACCGGATACTGTTGGTGGAAAACTTATTGGACTTGTGACATCAAGAGCAGAAATTCCTGAGCTACTTAAGGTGAATTCAACAGCAGAGATTAATTTCTGATTTATAAACTTGTTTGCTTTAAAGCTAGAATCTGCATTCTATTTATCTTTCAGCTGGATGATGTAATTGATCTGGTGATTCCAAGAGGCAGCAACAAACTTGTCTCTCAGATCAAGAGTTCCACCAAAATTCCTGTTCTGGGTCATGCCGGTAAACTTTTCTGCTTAATATAAGCAATGCTATGTTATGGCAAATCCTTATATTAAAAGAATTTTACAGTGACTATCATAATAAAGCCACGTTATGGCCAAACCAGATGGAATTTGTCATGTCTATGTCGATAAATTTGCCGATATGGAGATGGCAAGGCGGATTGTACTGGATGCGAAAATAGATTATCCAGCAGGCTGCAATGCCATGGTAATTTATATGAACTGGATGACAATGTATGCTTGCTATGCCAGCTAACTGCCTCATGTAACATGTTACTTAAATTTCAACTTTTAGGAAACACTTCTCATTCACAAGGACTTAGTAGACAAAGGTTGGCTCAATGATATTATTGTTGACCTACGGACAGAAGGTATGACTTCTGGAAAACAGTTCCTCTTAGAAGACTGAAGAATTATTTGATGGGCAAATTTTCTAAGATAAAAGAATGGTTTCTTGAAGTTGAATGAACTGTTATACTGACTGTTAAGTGTCTCCTGTAAGGTTTCTGGAATGGTTAACTTGTTAAAATTTATGTAGGTGTTACATTATACGGAGGACCCAAGGCAAGTTCTCTGTTAAATATTCCACAGGCACGTTCATTTCATCATGAGTACAGTTCGTTGGCTTGCACTGTTGAAATTGTGGATGATTTGTATGCAGCTATTGATCACATAAATCGTTATGGAAGGCATGTCACTCTTTATTTATTTGTTGAGAAGAAATATGTTGAGACATATTTTCCTTTCTTTCATCTCCCCTCTTCTCCATTTCAAAATACATCCATGCAAGTGCATTGGGCTTAGATGGAAATCTGTCACATTTTCTTCTTCCTTTTGGCAGTGGACATACTGATTCCATCATCACAGAAGATCATGAAGTAGCTGATGTGTTTCTTCGCCAAGTAGACAGGTAATATTTAAAGTCTAATGTTTTTATCTTGTTTTTCTAATCATGTTATCGACTTTGCAGCATTTCATTATTTTATGTAATTTAGTTGTATTTGTCTAAGTTATGTATTAGGAAACACTAAACAGTCCTTTTTCTTTTACACAATTAACTGCTTTCCAAGATGTCAGCACAATTTACAGTGGCAGTTATGTGAATAACGTTTGCTATATATTGCTAGCGCTGCTGTTTTTCACAATGCTAGTACAAGGTTCAGTGATGGGGCACGATTTGGACTAGGCGCAGAGGTATGATATTGTTTGCATTTAGGTATCAATCTGTTAATCTGTTGCTAAAGAAGTTGATTTAATTCATAATTATTTTATGGGTTTTATAGGTTGGAATAAGTACAAGCAGGATTCATGCTCGGGGTCCAGTAGGAGTTGATGGATTGTTGACAACCAGATGGTATGAGCTGGCCATTATAATACTTTAGAAACTCCGCAAACTTTTTATAATTTCCTCTGAAACCTCGCAATTTCATTCAGTCTCTTATTTCATTAATATGATCAATATTCACACTTAGGTACAAAATATTTATGTGGAATGGATTTATGAACAAGCAACATACTAATTAGGTTTGTAAAGGATTGTTTATAACTGATATTGGAACTATTCATTTGCATATGCAGGATTCTCAAAGGAAGTGGACAAGTAGTAGATGGTGACAAAGCAGTTAGCTACACCCACAGAGACCTTGCTACTTGATTCGTAGTTTTTGCTAGGTACTCATCAGGAAATGTGACTAGGCTGTGCTTCATTTTCTTTCACTTTTTTCTTGTGTCTTGAAAGGGGCTAAAATTGTACAATGTAATAGAGAAGGGATATTTATGTTATCTGCTGCTGTTTTTCCGTTTATGGTGGTGTTACACTAGAATTGCTTCCTCCCCAATGTTAGGAAATGACGACATTGTTTAGGACTAATATTCTTGTGAATGCAAATAAAAAGCTTCACCTTTAACTCTGAAATTAAAAATCGATTAGGACTATAATTTTTTTTAGTGAGTTTATCTCTAAAGTCAGATGGATAATAAGAATGTTTTTGCTTTTATATTATTTTGAGATAAAATTATGACGTATTTTATGAAACTAAGAACAAATATTCTTATTATCTCACTTTAGATTTAGTGTAGAGAAGTTTTATTCAAGTTCTTATTTTGTTTTGTGGCTTTTGTTGGCTATCGCTATAACTCTTGGCGATCACATGTAATTGTTTTATGCTATGAAAATGAAGAGATAGCTTGCATGGACAAACGTTTAGCATACACACATATATAAACTTTTGACATCGATTATTTGGTAAATGGATTATAGTAGTTTCATTATAAAATATGGTGGATAATTAAAGTATAATTTTTCATGCAAAAGGAAATATAAAACTTTAAAAGAAAAATAGTTTTCCATAACATTTTATAGGTTAAACTGAACAAATACATCACAAATTTAAAAGAACTAAGAATTAAAGAACAAAACCCAAAAACTGGAGGATGTAGTCTAATAAATAGATAATTAAAGACACACTAAGTAAATCTTCATGCAAAATATATGAATTTCAAATAGCATTTTTTATATAAAAAAATTCTACTTAATATATGTAAATCTGCATGACTCAATAAGAATGAGAGTATTTGAAATGACTCAATAAGAATGAGAGTATTTGGAGAAGATGAATAGTCAAATTTAATATATAAGAGTTGATTGAAAATCATATATTTGGAGGTGAACTAATCTTTTTAGGATTTAATTGATATACACTGATAGTATAAAGTTTTTTTTTTTTAATACTATCAACCAATCAAAAATTGATACATCATTCAAAATGTTTGATTCTTATCCTATCCACCTTAAAAGTCATCAATTCCATGATTTCTGATTGATTGTCAGTGTAAAAATCTTTACATTGACAGTATATACTAATTAAACTCATCTTTTTATACCAATTTTTCACATACAAGTGTGAAAAAACAAAGAAAAATATTTTAAATAATTCAACTCTTTTATAATATATGAAAACCATATATTTATATAAAAACCATATATTACATTTTATTTATTTATTTATTTATTATGGATTTTTCTAACCTGTGCAATATTGCACATGTTAAGGAATCAAATATAGAAATATTGTATTGAAAGTTGTGTAATCGGTTTTTTAAAAGTCTAAATGCTACTCTTTTCAATGAAACATTTCTATTTCTTAATTCCTTAATATGTGCAATATTGCACAGGTTAGACAAATCGATTTATTATTATTTTGTAAGAGCAGAGGCAGGGCACAGAAACCCCAAAACTATGATGAATACCGAAAAACTCCTTCCCCTATAAAAGGGCCAAATTAATTTCCCCTCCTATATTCATTTCCCGCTCTGCAAAACCCTAACCCCTCCCTCTCCACTGAGAAAAAATGGGGCAGAAGCAGAAGCAGCAATCCAACTCAGATCCCAACAACGAAACCAAGAAACGACGCCGCGTCGGGTTCTCCGCCGTAGGTAGGTTTTCATTTCCATACTCTTTCTCCCAAATTTCAATCTTCCTCCTTCCTTCCTTCCTTCAACACGCTAATTTATGTTTCATCTGTAGATGCTGGTGTTGAAGCCAAAGATTGCATCAAAATTTTTCTAGGTACGTCAAAATTCTTCATCCCACGCTTCTGGGTACCTCTTGATATGCCTCACTGATTCAGTTATATGGAAAAGGTGGCACCTTTGAAAACAAGATATCAGTTTCTTTTCTGGCTCTAGTTTATCCTCAATTTCAGGACTGAAATTAGTATTTTCAGCATTATAGGTACGCCAGAATAATGTTAAGTAAAAAAAATGTTTTAAACTGTTTTCATAGCTTCTTTTTTTTTTTTTTTTTTGTCGAATTGTCTAGCTGTTCAAATTGAAAATTTTCATTATATATATGAGAAGTTGGTTTCTGTTTTGTACTCAGCTTATGGAATTAGAGATTTTTTCTGGGTCTTGTAGAATGTAGTGGCTTTGTTGATTTAGCTTGTAGATTGGGTTATCTGGGCTTGAATCTTCCAAGCTTGGTTTTCTAAGGATTTGATAATTTGCAATTTTTTGCTTGTTCAAGTTTATGAAGCCTGCTATTATTTGGTTTCTATCCTTGTTTTCTTCCCCCTTGTTCAGTTCATCGTCAGTCTTCGTACACAATTGACTTGCATATTTGCATAATGTCTAGTATTGTTGTACAGTTTCAAGCAAAGAGGAATTCGATGCTCCGGAGAGTTTCATCATTGATCCTGTTGATTTGAATAGCTTTTTTGATGAAGATGGGAAGATTTATGGTTATGAGGGATTGAAGGTCGGATTCATTTGTTTAGAAATAACCGCATTTGAATGTTTCATGGTCTACAATGTCTTCTTGTTTTATTCTTCTTTTTCAGATTACCATCTGGGTTAGTAGCATATCTTTCCATGCATATGCTGATATAACGTTCGAGAGTTCGTCTGATGTAAGTGCTGAATTCTTTTAGACTAATGAAAATAATATGGATAAACTCCTTTTACCTTACCAGTTGGTTTAGAATTTTGTTGCGTTTTTATTCTTGGATAACGGCTTTGACACTTTCTGTAAATGTGATGTTTCATTGTTTTAAGAGAGGCAAAGGGGTCACAGATCTAAAATCTTCCCTTCAGGTTAGCATCAACTTCCACTGTTGGACCATTAGTTCTATCTTTTACCGATGGCACTGAGGCTTAGTTTGTTATTTTCTACAGAGAATTTTCGCTGAGACTCTTGTTGAGAGCAAAGATGAATTCCTTCAAACTTTTTTTTCTGATAAGGATTTTGTTAGGTATTATATGTTGATTATTCTTTGTAATTTGTACCCTTGAAAATTTAACATTTTCTTCATGTACTGTTTCTATGCATTTTTAATATATTAATCAAAATTTTATTTTAAAATTATAAGACTGTGGATGCTAACTTTAATTGGTTTGCAGAGCAACCATCTCAAGTGGGGAGGTTTTGAAGCACAAAGTTTGCAATGGGCACATTGGTGATTCTGATAATAGGCTTGCAGATTCAGTTACTTCTAACATTGAGGTTATGATTTACCTCTATCCGTTCCATTGTAGATGTTAAAAATTAAGTTGGTTAAATCTGCATATGCATATTAGAATGGTGTATTTTGCAATTGAATGCCCCATATTGATGTATATGTCCTGGACCAGGTTGTTCGTATGGTGGCAGGAAACATGGCTACTGGGCATCTGTACAGTCGACTAATACCCCTTGTTCTTCTTCTTGTTGATGGTAATGTTCACCTATTGAGTATTTCAAATTTAGTCACCACAAAAGCTTAAATGAAGCTTAAATTGCAGCTTTAGTCTATAACTTTTTACCTATACTATTTGTCATATAGGGAGCAGTCCTATTGATGTTACTGATCCGCGTTGGGAGTTGTATCTTGTAATTCAGAAGGAAACTGATCTGCAGGGAGAGATCCAATGTAGGTTGATTGGTTTCACTGCTCTGTATCGATTTTACCACTACCCTGATGGTTCTCGTCTTCGACTTAGTCAGGTTTGTTATATTCCTGCCATTCAGTAATAGCTGCTAGACCCTCAAAATCAATTTTAACTTTTAACATGTTGTTTATAATACTCCAAATTACTACATATTTAAACTTTTTTATGAGACCTGTTGATGAATTGCAGATACTGGTATTGCCTCCTTACCAGCACAAAGGTTATGGTCGTTACATTCTAGAGGTGCTAAATGAAGTTGCCATATCTGAAGATGTTTTTGATTTGACAGTAGAAGAACCATTAGATCACTTCCAACATATCCGCTCATGTGTTGACACACTTCGCCTGCTCCATTTTGATCCAATCCAGCATTCAGTTAAGGTTGCTGTTTCACTTCTGAAGCAAGGAAAATTATCAAAGAAAACTCAGCTTCCTCGACTCATGCCACCTCTCAGTGCTATTGAGGATGTTAGGAAAAGTCTGAAAATTAACAAGAAACAGTTTCTCCAGTGTTGGGAGGTTTTGATTTACCTTGGCATTAATCCGGTTGACAAGCACATGGATGACTTTTTGAGCATCATTTCCAACCATGTGAAGTATGATATCTTAGGGAAAGATTCCGGTACTTCCGGGAAGCAGCTTATTGAAGTTCCAAGCGATTTTGAACCGGAGACATCATTTGTCATGTTCAGAACAGAAGCTAATGAAGCTAGTACCGTGCAGATGGATGACAATCAGACAAAAGTAGAAGAGCATCTGCAGAAGTTAGTTCAGGAAAGGGTGGAAGAAATACAATTAATTGCAGAGAAGGTAACCCTGCATCTGGAGAGCTCAAACGCGGCTGTAAATTGAATTCACTTTCACAAGATGGCATGACTTACAAGGTCATCCCTCTATGATTATGTTTTTCTGTTGGAGAATCAACGTTTGTATTAAAGGACAAATCATACTGTTATATTGTTATCTTGGTAGACATTTATGTATTTCGACCACCACAAAAAAGATTCCTTGAAGGACAATCATTTATGTATTGGTTCCTTTTATCAGGCTGTAGTTGAAAACTTTCCAATATTTGTGGGCATTTCTTACAAGCATGTGTTATGACGTGGATATAGGGGAAGTCACAGATAGGTCACGGTTCATAAAAAAGTTGTTTTCTTTAAAACTTCATTTAGACAAACATAAAGACAAGGTTTTATAACAAAAGTTCCAGCTGTTTTTAACTTGACTAGATATACGATCAGCTGTATTTTTTATTGAAAAATCATGGAATAAATTAATGACACTCAATTCTTTCCCGTTACTGCAAACGGATACTTGAAATTTATAAATTATTACAAGTTCTGTGGGTTCTATAGGTGCCATTTTTGGTTTTCTTTTAGAAATTCGTTTCAGAATTCTCTTTGAACACACCAGAGTGTGCAAACGTTAAAGCCGCACAGCAATTGCATATCTTGAGAATTTGGGTATCAATATTCAATACACTATATTATAAGGTTTATTCCTTGCTCACCATTATGTGCAGTGATTTTTTGGTAGAGGGAAGGGGATTGAAAAGTATCCATTTTATTCTTTTTTATGGTCCTTCCACCACATGGTGGTCCTGACACAAGAAATTGAAAGAAGTTAAGAACAGAACACAGGTGCACTGCACACTTGTTCGGCTATAATACCGAATTTTACCTGTCCCAAGCGTCTTTCCGCTTCGTGACAATGGCCCACCAACTATCTAGTTCTCAGCAGAATACATCTCAACTAATTAGAGATAAACAACTAATAATTTATATATACATGCACTGAAAATTACACAATGTTGGAACAGAAGACCAAATTTGAGCCCTTTACAAAGACACTGACCTTTTAACATTGTAAATTATGGCATCACTCTTTCTAAAAGAAACTGACTTGTACAGTATGTAGGTAAGAGAAAAGGATAACACAAATGAAACGAACAAACATAATTTGGACTCAAGAACTTGCTACCTCCTAGCCCCATGCTAAGATTTAATTTGACATCAACCTCACATGACTATCTCTGGCTTCAGAATGCTTGACTTGATCTCCTTGTGGGGCAAAACCACACCACCATTACTGTAAATTTCATCACATACATGGACATCTTCTCCAAGGATAGTCATATTCTCCACACGAGCCCATTGCCCAACGGTGGAATGCCACCCAATGATACTGCTGGATATGCAAGCATGTTTCTTAATTCGGACTCCTCGCATTACAGTGCAGCGTGAGAGCCTAACACCGGACTCAACAATGCAGCCAGGACCGATTGCGACATCAGGTCCAATGAGACATCCCTCACCAATTTTGGCAGTCTCATCAACAATGACATTCCCCAGAATGTGGGAGCCATTGGCCAGCTTAGAAGAATTCTTTTTCCTCAGCGAGTCCAAGTAGAGTCTGAGGCCAGAAATATAGTCCCTTGGTTGTCCAATGTCCATCCAGAATCCTGGCAGGACCATTGCATATAGCTTTTTCTCTGCTGCAATCTTTGGAAACACCTCTTTCTCAATAGAAGTGGGCCTCAGGTCAATTCGATCTAAAACTGAGGGGTTCAATAGGTAGATTCCAGCATTGATTTTGTTACCAACAAACAACTTCGGTTTCTCCACAAATTTCTCAACCTGCCCAGTGTTCTCCTCCATCACAACCACACCATATTTTGATGGTTCGTCGACCTACAAAAGTACATTAAAAATGACATTGAATGCTCTAACTTGTCCTGAAAAGTCTCACATAGTCACACGCTTGCAGTATAAATAAATTTTCAATTCTGTTACCTTTGTCACCATTATGGAAGCCTCTCCTCCATGGGCTTTGTGGAATTCAATCATTTCTTTAAGTGGGTACTCACTGATAACGTCACTGTTGAGAACAAAAAATGGCTCTCCGGATTCATCTATCAGCTTATCCCTGGCAAGAGCCAAGGGACCTGCAGTCCCTAGTGGTTCAGTTTCTTGAGAACATGTGATTTTGATGTCGAGCTTTGCTTCAAAATCCTTCAAGAAATTCAACATCACCTGCAAGAGGAAGTTTTACCAGAGTCAAAATAAAGAAACTTTATCCACATAAATCTCTTTAAGCATTGACTACATAGGAGAGCTGCAATCCTTACCTCTGGTTGGTAATTGATAGCTAGTACCACTTCACTGACTCCAATGGACTTAAGAGCCTCTATCTATAAAATAAGTAAATTTAAAAGGTAAATCAGTAGGATGGTCTATTAAGCCAATATATACATAGGACATACATAAATATATATATTCAAGTCATGAACATGTTCATACTCACAGACAGCAAAAGGATGGCGAGGACAACAAGATACATTTTCTTATCATATATCTAGAGAGTAGTGTTACAAAACTCGATTAAAGGCCAAAATTTGAGGGAATTCATCTAGATGCAGAGGTGGATAAGATAAAATGGCAGGACTAGTCATCCATCTGAGAGTCAATAAACATGCCCACTCATCCCACCCCTAATTTACTCATACAGCATAACAGATGTAAGACTTCAAGAGAAGAGGCTTCAAAAAGCATTACCTGATGCAGAATCATGGGCTTGTTAGCAAAATCAACAAGAGGCTTAGGAACACTGAGTGTCAGTGGCCTCAACCTTGTTCCAAACCCTCCGACCAGAATCAGCGCCTTCATTGTGATATGCCCTGTAGTTTTCCTGCAATTATAAATTTGGAAGCGGATCAAGAAAGGCAAACAGAGAACACAATCCCAAATGTGAGAAGATAAATTCCACCCTGTCCTATAAATATCCATGTCAGGAAAGTAACAAACACCCGCACGAAACTCTTTAGTGACATTTGTAAAAAAATACAAAAACAACTGGCAAAGAATTTGCACCTCAGCTGACGGGTGTTCTGTGGAGTGTGACACGGATGCAGTTCAAGATGGTAACTGAAATAAAAAGAAAAGCAAAAGGCAGTCAGTCAAAGAATCTTAAGACATAAGTCCCCAAAAAAATTAACACTTGACCAAAAGAAGCAACAAAAAGATGAAGTTATGTGTCATTATAAGAATCACAGATCTACAAAGAAAGTAAAAGTGACGCGAAAGGTTTAGCTGGATACGAAAATAAAGACAAAATCCAGCTACACATAGGAACTAGTTTTTAATGAGAACGACAAAAATGGATTAATTGCCGGAGAAGGTTGATCCATATAAGTATCATTTCTAAACTGAAATCATGGTACACAGTAAACATTTAGCATTTTGCTGATAATCTAAAAAATGAGGCTATTTCCTTCTTTTTCAATGTAAGAAGTTTTCCTATATAGCTTAATAACAAAATCTCCACTTTAGAAGCTTACAAAGTAAGGTGCATTGCATTAATTCCACACTAGCGAACAATATGCTAAGAGAGGGAATATTAGGTTTAGCTACTATGGAAAGAAATCTGCAAGGGAACAGTAATTCACTAATTCCAAGTAGTAACCTCTTGCTACATTGCTTACTCTGTCAACAAATTTAGAACTAGAAAGACGAAAATTATATGGTATCAATAATAAAATATATAAGTAGAACAAGTTTGGATTCAATCAGGTTAAGCCATATGTACTGGATAGAAGTAGAACACGTAGTAATGAGTCCCTTGATATCGTCAAGGGAAAAGTGTATGAGAGATCCAATTACAAATTTTCTATATGTTCAGGGACCCAAATACAAATTTTTAAAGTATAAGGACATATTTGAAAATTTCCAAATAGTTAAGGGACCAACATAATTAAAACTTTTCATAAAAAAGTTTTTTTTACACTTTAATTAGGTTTTCTAAAGATCTCAGATTAAACACAACAACTTTTATCTCCAAAAACATCTTTTCCATACAAATTTCTTCTCATCCAAACACCCTCATACTGTACAGATCTCCAAGATCTATTGGATCCAAGCTCAACAAGGCTAGCCCTGTTACGCATTGCCTGTCAGAACCAGCTACAAGCTACATCTTATCTCATACACAGGGTCAGAAATTTTGATAGTGTTTTTTTTTTTTTTTTTGGCTCAAATTCAAGGAACCCCTTTCAACTATAGATGTCTATGGATCAAAATTCAGCAACTCTCATTCTTAGACTTTATCAAACCAAGCATGTTGACTTGACTTGCTGTTTTCTACACATGCACGAAGGGTTAAATTTAGTTTATTCTGCACAGTTTGATAAGTTCAGGATTCAAGCTTTGCTGAGTTTTGAACCACAACGGTTTTCTACAAAATGATCTATAGTTTGAGGTTATGTGCATTTTAGCCCTTTTTTTTTTATTTCACCCCATGTACCCCAAAAGCTTGAAGTAAAGGCACCAAATCCATGTAAACGGAAAATAAAATTACTCAATAGATAAAACAATCAAACACAAAAAATCAACCCCCCAAAAAATAAAAACAATAACACTAGCACCAGATCCGGCTAGTGCACAATTATTTTCACACTATCTAATACAAAACGAGATTAAACATTTAAAAGCACAATACAAACACAATGTGATCTAATTCAAATAATTGTGATTCGGAAATTACGAACAGAGTAAGCACAAATTCAAATAAGGAACCACATAATTCAGAATCAGAACATACTCCAGCCAATCACATTGTCAGATTCACCTCAAATGAAGAGAATAGAATTTACCTGAGACAAAGATTCAGATCAGAATCGGAATCGGAACGAGTCGAGCCGGCGAGTCAGAGGGGTCTGGAATTGGAAAAACAGAAAAACCCCAAAACCAAACCCAACGGTTCTGTGGTGTCGTGAGCTGTGTTATGTTGCAACGGTGTTATCTTCGTCATCATCTCTTACGTATTAATATACGCGCCAACCAAACTTAACTAATATGGAGTAACTACGAACACTTTTTCTTTTTTCTTTTTGTTTATTATTATTATTAAGAATAAGAAATCATTATTTGATTGAATATTCTTTTTAGTCCCTGAAGGAAGCTAAGGGCTAAGGCCTTGTTTGGTGGAGCAGCGTCCGTGTAGCTTCTGGTTTAATTTGGTTACGGCCACTTTGAGTTTACGTCTTTAACCGTCCTTTTGTTTATTTTCATTAAAAATAAAAAATAAATTCTAGAAGTTGAATAAATAGCATGAATAAATTATTGAAATTGTAATAGCCTTACCTTTTTCATTAAGTTGGATTTGTTTTTCTTCCTTAACTTTCCCCTTTTCTAATTCTTTGTGTGCATAACTATGGTATTATGATTGATAAGGGAATTTAAGTTAGGAAAAGAGACTAAAATGAAACCATCATATATTATCATTATTTCTTAACCATAATGGTAGATTTTTTTCCAATCCAACATATTCCCTTTTCTTTGTTTTGTTTTGGTTTATTCTCTTCTTTATCCAAATGCAAAATCTGTATTAAATTTTGATGGAGAGGGGTTGATATGGTATTCAACTATTCAAATCTATCAATTTTTTATTAGTTATCCTTATATCCTCACTCAATAAGTAAAAGAACGTTAAATAAATATCTCTTTCCAATAATTTTTTTTATACATATGAATCCTAAAATAAAATCTTGGATCACGTGTTTAAGGATGTGAGTCTCTTTCACTTAGATAAATATACGTTAGTTTTTTTTTTTTTTTTTGACAAAAGAACATTACTGCATTTCATTAATAATCAAAGCGCCAATACATGAAGGAATATCATGAAAGAAATGAGAACAAGCATAGGACAAGGCCACCCTAGCTAAGGAATGAGCAACCATGTTAGCTTGCCTCCTAGTAAACTCAACATGAGAGTTTTGAAAAAAAGACAAAAGAAGAAACTTGCAAGAAGAAACAATAGCACCAAAAGAAGAAACATCCACACAGTCCGAGCACATGTTATCCACCACTATCTTGGAGTCCACTTCAAAAATAACTTTATCTAATTGAAGATCGATCATCCACTTAATAGCAAAATAAAGACCACTTGCTTCCCCTAGATGAACATCCACAATAGGTTCCAGCCAGAGAGTTTTAGCACCCAAAAAAACGCCAACATCATTCCTCAAACACATACCAATGCCTACTTTATTATTTGCTGCAGAAAAGGAGGCATCAATATTACACTTGAGGTAGCCTTGGGGAGGCCTACACCAGCGCACAAGGGCTGGACCAGAAGTGTTGGGCGTTGCACTACCAGCAGGGGCACGAGCCTCCTTCCACTCCCTATGGACAATACTTCCACGCTGCACAATAGAGGCTGCTCCTTCTTCCACTGAGTCCCACACCTTTGCATTTCTACTACGCCATAGAGACCATAGAGTCATAACAAAAGTGATCATATCCTCATCTGTAAGACAACCAAGAGCTCGGAAGCATAGCTCCCTCATATTATCTGTGGATGTATGCCTTGACAGGTACATATATTTTGATGAATGACAAAAGCAATTTTAAGTCTAAAGGACTTATCTGCAAAAAGCGTGAAAAAGGCCAAACGATCAGTCAAGATTGGGCAAAGCAATCAAGAGGGGTAAAAAGGGAATTTTACTACTTGTATTGATTGTTTTAGAATAATCTGTAAATGGTAAGTAGGGTTTTCAATTTAATATGATCACTCACACACACACATATTTAATATGTGCTTTAAAAGATAAATCATTTTATTAAATAAATAATAACATGTGATTAAAACTGACAATTAAAATTGAGCTTAATTGGGCAACCTTTCCTTAATTGTCAAGTTTTTGAAAAACCACCTGATACGCACCATAATCGATTATGGAAATGCTATAATCGATTATGAATCGTGGTTAAATGGCTTTAATGAGTGTTAATGAGTAATTATGATATTAAAGCCGTTGATTTCAAATTTGAAATATAATAATCGATTATTGAATCTGGATAATCGATTATGACCTTACTGACTTCCATTATGCTTCAACCGAAACCCTGTAATCGATTATGTAATCGATTATAGCCTTTTATGAAAGAGTCAGTAACATCATAATCGATTATCTTCTTTGGGGAAAAAGCAGTGAAGACATAATCGATTATGGTAATCGATTATGACCTTTCTGTCCAGACGCGCGCTTCATGTAAACACATTAAATAATCGATTATGGACTTTAGATAATCGATTATGCTGCGGCTGAAATGCATTTTAAGAGGCTTGACCTAATTTCACTGAACCCTAACCTATTCTCTATAAATAGGTAGCCTGGCAGCCTTGGAAATATGCCCCATCTACTACTCTCTTCTACTCTCTATTGTGCTTAAACTCTGATTACTATTTTCTTTTACTCTTGCACTTACACGTGATCATATTATTTTGAGAGTTCTACACACCATATAGGTGTTGTTATCTTGTGCTTCAATTTGTTTTTATCTGCACTAATTAGAGTGCTTTATATTGGTAAGAGTTGGATTGACTCAAACCTTATTTTGATTACTATTCTTACAAGAGAGGGTATATCTCTTGGGATATATTTGAGGCTCTTACACAAGGGATTGTATGTCCTGTGATTTGTGTTAAGGGTACTCTTCATTATAAAGGTTCTAGCTACGCCTGTTTAAAAGCTAGTGTTTGAGGCTCTTACACAAGGGATCGTATGTCCTGAGATTTGTGTTAAGGGTTCTCTGAATTGTAAAGGTTCTAGTTGATCCTGTTTAAAAACTAGAGTTGATTGAAATCCCTTGGTCGTATTGCCTTGGGGACTGGACGTAGGCCACGTGGGTAGTCTGTGGCCGAACCAGGATATATCGCTGTGTCAATCTTCTTATCCCTATCTCTTTTACTTTTGTTTTGTCTTTTGCAAAAACGCTTTTACTTGCACGTGACAACGATTTAATTTGAAAATAATATTCATCCGCTGCAAATTCTGTTTATACTTTAAAAAGGGTTTCGAGTTATCGAAAAAGTTTTCCTTTTTTATTTAAAACCCAATTCACCCCCCTCTTGGGTATGGTTGCCACGGCCAACATTATCAACACTAACCAGCCAACTAGAAACAGCTCCCCAAAGATTAGCATACCTCCAGACACTCTCTGCCTTAGCACAACTGAAGAGAATATGTCAACTATTTTCAACATTCATATCACACCAAGGACAAAGATTAGGGCACTGAACCCCGCGCTCCACAAGTTTAGCTCTAGTAGGGAGGCAATCTCTAGCTACTCTCCAAAGGAAATTCTTAACTTTTGGCGGAACTTTGAGGCTCCACAATCCTTTCCAGTCGCCCACAACCTTCAAGTGAGAAGTATCCAAAATATTATTCAAGCAAAGCCAATAAGCCGACCTTACCGAATAAACACCCTTGCGATCAGGCCACCAAAACATGCCATCATCGTGAACTGCTTCCAGAAGAGGAGTTTTCAAAACTAAATTGACACTAGCAGGAGAAACTAGCGCCTCAACAAGCAAAGAGTCCCATTTCTTAGATCCATCCTGCCATAAGTCACAAACCCTCAATACTGGGTTAAAAAAGCTATGCTCATGAGGTAACACATTGACAGCATCAGAAGTCCACTTTTTAGACCAAACATTGATATGCAAACCGCTTCCAATACGCCACCTAATCCCTTCTTTAAGGACAACTCTTGCTTCACAAATGCTCCACCAAACATAACTCGAATTACTACCAATGTTAGCATCCAGAAAATCACAATGTGGATAATATTTAGCTTTGAAAAGCTTCCCCACAAGGGTATCGGGATTAGACAACAATCTCCACCCTTGCTTACCTAGAAGCGCCACATTAAAAGCGTACAAATTTCTGAAGCCCATACCACCATCCGCTTTATGCATTGCTAGCTTGTCCCAAGAGAGCCACCTCACACCTTTTCCTCTGCCACTACCACCACCCCACCAAAAAGAGTTCATCATTTTCTCAATCTCATCCCCCAAGGATTGGGGAATAAGGAAAATGCTCATAAAATATGTGGGAATAGATTGGAGAACTGACTTGATCATAACCTCTTTCCCAGCTTTAGATAAGGACCGACCACCCCAAGAATTAATCTTCCTCCAGACTCGATCCTTAATAAAACTGAATAAGGCTTTCTTGCTCCTACCAATCATAGAGGGAAGACCCAAATACTTACCCGTGCCCAAACAAATTTGGACCCCAAGCAAGTTTGCAATAACATCACGCATCCCACCATCAACATTTCTACTATTAAAGATTTCTGACTTCTGATAATTAATCTCTTGACCTGAAGCGGCCTCATACGTTGAAAGAATATCCTTCATAACAACAGCTTCACTTTCTTTGGCCTTAAAAAATAAGAAGCAATCATCTGCAAACAGAAGATGTGAAACAATAGGAGCCCCTCTACAAATTTTCACCCCATGGAGATCACCTCTACCTTCAGTTTGATCAATAATAGCCGTCAGACCTTCAGAGCACAGAATAAACAGGTAAGGGGAAAGAGGATCCCCTTGCCTAAGCCCCCGACCAGGATGAATAGGACCAACCGGATCCTGATTAACAAGCACAGAGTAGCTAACTGATTCCACACAGAGCATAATCCACTCCACCCACTTCTCTTCAAAACCTATACGCCTCATAACAGCTCTGAGGTATCCCCAGTCAACACGATCATAGGCCTTACTCATATCAATCTTCAAAGCCACATCCCCCAACTTGCCTTTCGACTTACTCTTTAGATAATGGATAATCTCCGTAGCAACCATTGCATTATCAAGAATGGACCTGTTAGGGACAAAAGCAGACTGAACACTAGAGACACATTTGTGGAGAATCAGTTTCAGTCTATTAGCCAGAACCTTGGACAACACCTTATAGACAACATTACATAAGGAGATAGGACGCCAATCTTTCATAGATTCAGGATTATCATTCTTCGGTATGAGGGCTATATTAGTGTCATTAACAGTTGCTGGAAAATAACCCCTATCTAGCCAGAAGCAACAAGCTGTAAAAATCTCCTCACCACAAAGCTCCCAAGAATTCTTAAAAAAACCAGGATTAAAACCATCAGGCCCTGGGGACTTATCTGCATGCATTTCACCGAGAGCTACTGAGAATTCTGATCTAGAGAACGGACGAACAAGCATAACATTATCCTCACTAGAAAGGCAAGGCTCAATAGAATTGACAACAGGATCATAGTCACCCACCCGAGCTATAAAGAGATCATCAAAATAATTCTTCGCAATAGCTTTAATTTGAATGGGGTCTTCCGTAACTAAACCACCACCATCCTGTATTTTGAAAATTTTATTTACCTTAGAACGGGATGTTGCTGAGGCATGAAAGAAACGAGTATTGAGGTCCCCGTCTCGAAGCCAAAACACTTTCGATCTTTGCTTCCAAAAACTCTCCTCCCTAACAAGTAGATTAACCATACGGTCCCTTGTGTCACGAAAGCTTCTAACCCCCACCTCATCACGCCTATCCTGCAACTCCTCCAGCCGTTTTCTACACACCAAGATCTCATTCTTAAATTCAACCCGAAGCTCCTTGCTCCAAGACAAAAGACTATCGGCGCAATTTTGAAGCTTAGACACAATATCACCATCATTAACACTCTCCCAGCCCCTACGCACCACCTCTGAAAAATCATGCTCAAGAGTCCAAGCGTTCTCAAACCTGAAACGCCTCCTGGGAAAAGACATTGAGACCGGATCACGTTGGAGGAGAATGGGAGTATGATCAGAAATAGGAGCTACCAAATTAAGTAAACGAACTTGAGGAAACAAATCTAACCAGTCATTATTAGCCATTGCCCGATCGAGCCTTTCCTCAATAGCTCTATCTGTACCTTTTCTAGTATTCCAAGTAAAAGGATAGCCTTCTAATCTAATATCAGTCAACCCTGCAGCTAAAACAGCATCACGGAAACCAATCAATAAATAGTTAGGATGATCAATCCAACCCAACTTGTCATCAGCCGAAAGAAGGTCGTTAAAGTCACCGATCACACACCACGGAAGATGGGAAACACCTGACAATCTTCTCAACAGAGCCCAAGATTCTCTCCTTTGTGTACGGTCAGCATAACCATAAAAACCCGTAATTCTCCATTTCCCTTTAGAGACATCATCAATTAGAACGTCTAAATGATGAAGGGAAAAAGTAGAAATTTCACACCTCATAGAATTACGCTAGAAACAAGCCACCCCACCACTACGACCATCTCTACCAACAGCAAAGCAACCATCAAAACCAATACGCCTCCTGACCTCCTCAATTTTATTAGCATTCACCAAAGTTTCAAAAAGAAAAATAATTTCCCGCTTGTACGACCGGATTAGGTTCTTCAATGCAGGAACTGCACTCAGGTGACCCAAGCCTCGGCAGTTCCAACTAAGGATCGTCATTGGTCCTGGTAGGCCTGAACACCAGGACATACCTGTAAAAAATGGCTCGGACATGGTGAAAAAGAATCCTCAGAAATTGTTTCCACCTGGGCATACTCCTTTCTACTATGCTTACGTTCCACCTACAAGGCACTGTTTTCTCCCGTTACTAATCCACTACTGGATCCAAGCTGGTTAATTGTCATGGTCCCACAAAAATTAGTATTCATTGCTGCTGGGCCAGTTACGGACGAGACAGTGAGACTCTTGTGACTCGAGTCTTCATAAAATCCCACGGGAGATTTACATGGGCCAGTTACGGACGAAACAGCAAGCCTTTGGTTACTCAAATCTTCATAAAATCCCACGTGAGATTTGCATGGGCCATGCACGTTCAAATTTACACCCACACTTGGATGTGAACCACCATTAACAGCATTAAAAACCGAATCCCTGTTATCACTCCAACCTCCAACGCTTCCATCCCGAGGATCACGGCGCAACGGATCTGCAGCAGCAAAATCCGGATCTTTTGATTCTCCCCCATGATCCTTCACCCAGCGGCTGCCGTCTCCTCCTAACTTTGGCCGCCTCGACTCTGCCCGGAGCTCCACACCCCAAAGTCGTACTCCATCATCCATGGCCATTGTAAACCTCTTGTCACAAAACTTGTCACTGTGACCCAGAAGCCCACACAAAAAGTAGAAAACCCCCAGCCTTTCATACTTAAAAAGAACAGTATTCCATTCTCCTCCTTCTACCTTCACTTTTATCTCCCTTTTCAGAGGCACCCGAACATCAAGCAAAACTCTAATCCTCATATACTTCCTCCAGATACTCGTGTTATTGGATTGATCATACTCCAGAAAGGACCCAATATAGTTACCAAGATAGGTCCCTACTGTAGATGTCATAAAGCCTAGAGGCAGGTTATACGCCTGAATCCAAAACGCAACATGGAACAAAGGAATGGTGGCAGGAGCCACTCCAATCCGAGCTCTTCCAAGAACCAACAAGTAATTATCAAAACTCCACGGACCCCCTTCCTCCACTCTTTCCATGTCCAATCGATGATAAAACTGGAAAAGGTATAGCCCTTTCTCCGTCTCCGTTATTGTCACCTTCTTTCCCGGCCTCCAAACACTCGCCATCACATTCGTCATGGTATTGAGACGAATACTTCGACCAGTGAGGAATCGCCCTATGAGACACAGATCAAGGTTGGTTTGTTGTGGTTGTCCTCCCCCCGTACTGAAAACCATTCCTTCCTCCTCCTCATTCCCCAAAGACAACCCTTCAAAATTAAGAGCCATGAAAACCAGAGTCCAGAGAAAACAGAAGCTCACAGATATGGTTAGATACACGAGTGTAGTTGAGAAGAAAGAAAGATAACCGGCCGAGAACCCAACTCTCAGTCAGAGAGAAAAACCCAGCTCTCAGTCAGAGAGAAAAACCCTTTAAAACAAAACCCTTCTTTGTTGAGAGTACCCTTGTAATGTCAATCAAAAAAATGGAATCAAACTTTTTAAACTCTTGTCTTGTTTTATTTTATATATAAAATACAACAAACATATAAAAGAACTCATAT
This sequence comes from Echinosophora koreensis, assembly GCA_035048595.1. NCBI lineage: Eukaryota > Viridiplantae > Streptophyta > Magnoliopsida > Fabales > Fabaceae > Echinosophora > Echinosophora koreensis. The sequence continues at coordinate 9,786,086 of JAPCYP010000004.1, forward strand.
GTTTTATATTAATCAAAAAAATAGTAATTCAAAATTGTTTTATATATATAAGATAAATAATTAACAAATGTTTGAGGGATTAAATTGGATGTATGTTAATAATAAATAATAGGCTAAATTACACTTTTGATCCCCAAATTGTTATTAAATGTTCAATTTGGTCCCCAAGTTTTTAAAATATTCATTTTGGTCCCCTAATTCCTTAAACATGTTCAAATAAGTCCTTCCGTCAAGTTGACTAACGGTGACGTCAAGTTGACTAAGGGACGACAATGAACATTTTAAAAACTTGAGGACTAAATTGAACATTTTAAAACAATTTGGGGACCAAATGAACATTTTAAAACAATTTGGGGACCAAATGAACATCTTAAAACAATTTGGGGGACTACAATGAACATTTAAAAACAATTTGGGGACCAAAATGAACATTAAAATATTAAACTTAATGCCACGTGTCATTAGGTTTGACGTCGCCGTTAGTCAACTTGACGGAATGACCTATTTAAACAAGTTAAAGGAATTAGGGGACCAAAATGAACATTTTAAAAATTTGAGGACCAAATTGAACATTTAATAATAATTTGGGGATCAAAAGTGTAATTTAGTCTAAATAATAATATCTTCTTCCTATTAAAGAACTTCTAGTTAATTTCGCGTGGGAGTGTTCAAGACACGCCCAGCCTAAATCTAATTGTGATGGGTTCTAGTTTTGTTCAGTTTCGTGCTAGCTTAAAAATTGTATAAAATAAAGATATTTATTAATGAGAAAAGATTTAAAGGATATCTTATTTAAGTTCATAATATGAATTTGTGTACATTCAAATGTATGATAATAGTTGATCACGAGTTGGAGTACTTTTATCGTTGGAGCTAACTTTAACAATACATATATATTTTTCCCTTTTATGAAACTTGCAAGTTTCTAATAAGGAGTTAATAATTTGTTATATTTTAAAAAAAAAGGTTTGAAAGAGTTATATTAAATATTATCTTTTCGTAATTTTTACGAATAAAACATTTCTAAAATAAATCAGTGCTAAAATTATGTAAATTTTTGCTAACATCTAACTTTTCATGGAACATTTTGACCAAATTGATTAACTACTGGCAAAACAATAAACGATATGATTATTGAACCTTGGAGTTTGACAGAGCATTCAGGTTATAATAATGGACTTGATTCAGAAATTCACATGACTAAGAGGAGACAGGTTGTATTTCGTTTATTGCTGGAAACAACTGCAACACAAAACTGTGGGTTTAGAATTACTGAATTAGAATACCTAGGTTTTGTGTAAAAAACAAAGAGTCTTGCTAATGAGTGTCCTAAAGACATTGATTAAAAAACATACAAAAGGAAAATTGTATTGAAAAATTAAGTGTTATATTTTTCAAAATACTAAATAAACCATTTTCGATACAAATTTTTCTTTGTTGGTTCCTTAAACAATGTCTTAAAAGCACTTGATAGTATTTAAAAAAAAAAAAAAGGTTTTTTGTACAATAAAAAAAGTGGTGGTCAGGTAAGTTTCTTTTCGGTTTCCTTTAAATTGCAGTCAAAGCCTCCAAGTGTTTCATGTAATTGACCAAACCATACACGTTGACATTTTGCTTTTCCCTTTGACAAAATAGCAAGCCATAAATCTGGCAATTTGGCAGCCGAATTTTTTGTTATTTATTTTGAAAGTTTGCATTATATCACAGGATTTAACTGGTATATACTGATGGTGTTAAAATTTTTTTTACTATTAACTAATCAGAAATTAATATATCATTAAAAATATTTGACTCTTATTATAACTATCTTAAAAATCATGGTTTCTGACAATACATACAAATTAAATTCTATATTATATTGTAATAATACCGAGAAGTGATGGTGAATTGATGATATGATCCTATTGGAACGATAACCTTTCCGAATCTTCTATTAGGTATGATAAAACTAAATCATTGTTCACGAGGATAAAAAATGTCGTCTAATTAATTTCATTCTGAATATTTTGAGGGTTAAAACAAGCTCTCTTTTTTTATATCTTTCTCTTCTCTGCTAATGTTGATAGGGGTGTCATGACCTCTCAATTTATTTCAAAACTTCTTTAAAATTTTTTATATATAGATTTATATTAAAGTAAATAAAAGATTGAGCTTCCTTAATTATATTATATTACCCCCTTCGGTCCTTAATATAAGAAACAAATGAATATTTTTCGTTGGTCCAAAATATAAGAAACATGCATCACTTTTCACATATATTAAATGTTAATTTCCAATATTACCCCCTTATTTATAATAGGATTTATATTTACGAGATATATCAATTTTCCATACAAGTGAGTTTGTTCATTAATTAGAATGGGTATTTTTAGAAATTTATATGAATATTAATTACAATTAACTCATTTCAATGCATTTTCTTGGTCTGTGTGTTTTAGGGTTTTATTTCTTATATTAAGGACCTGAGAGAGTATTATATACGGTTAATGGCTCATTAATTTTTAATTAGTTTAGTTTTTCAATATTATTGTCCCTTGTTCACTTTACAATGTTTTGCATGTTTAATTTATATGTGGTATACTTATTTTGATTTCTCTATTTTTATTTCATATTCTGCCATTTTTTGTGAGAGAACGGTCAGATTCACAATGACTTGATAAAAATAAAAAATAAATAGTGCAGGTTTTGTTTAATTTAGATAGAATAATTCAGGCTTTTTTGTAAACTTTTCTATTCAGTTTTCTATTTACTTTTATTTTTGTTACAAGTGAAATTTTATGATTTTAGCTAGAAATTAAAGTTTGCGGGACATCATAATAATATCTCTTGATTTTTTTCTTGGAGTTAGAGGAAACTTTTGAACATGTGGAATGGGGCCGAAGAATATCTGAATGCCATTGATACACTCATACACTATCCGGGTTTGATGATTGAAATCCTCATGGAAGCTTTGGTAAAATATATCATAAATCTTCCACAGAAAGCTAGAGAAAAGAAATTTCCGTGTATACTGCAAGAGTAAAAATGAATTTTCAGATAAATACGGTAATCAACGTCCAATATATATAGGGGTGACAAAAGGATCCGCGGATCAATTATCTATTCAGTTCATCCATGATAAATTCATCCGATCTATCTAATAATTTAAAGAAAACTAAGTTGATTGGATTAGATTAGATTGTTTTTTTTTATGAATGGTTAATGATCCATCCAATAAAAAAATTAATCCATTAGATCAAACAAAGAAAAAGAAATGGATCACTTATTATCCATTTAAAAAATAATGGATCATTTATTATCCCTCCCTCCCTCCCTCCCCACATCTTTTTTTTTTATCAACAAAATATGTATGTATATTAATATTGGAGTACAAAATATACTCAGGCATTTACAAACCCAGTCATTACAATTTCCTTCCCCATGTGCTATATAACCGAACTTGGTTATATAGCACTAATCACAAATCTTCTAGTTTCAACCACTAAATTCCCCAACTCTGTTACATCCACCTATTCCCCACGCAAATGGCCAAAGCTAGCCACCATTCCCTCCCTTTTTTTACCCAGAATTACAGCATATACCTGCAGTTTAGTATTAAATTCCATTCTAGCAGACCTCAGTATCACCAATTCCCTCCCCACATCTTGTTTTGATCAGAAAAGAAAATGTCATTGGATTTTTTTTTCCAATTTTTTTTTCTATTTATTTATTTAATTATTTTATATTTTATATGATTATTATTCTTAGTAAAACGATAAAAGACGCAAAATCAGAACTAAAGAGCCTTTGAGTATCGAAGACATGAATTAGAATGTGAAATTTTGGATTAGGATCATGGTGAATTTATTGGTATCATTTATTCATTATTGCTTTATTTTAAAAACATAATAGCTATTTTAACTTTATGTAAAATATTTAGAGAAATAAAATATTAAGAGAGAGAAAATATTTAATTTATAAAAAATGTTAAAATAAAATTTTAATGTATAATATATTTTTTAATGGATGAATCGGATATCCATCCATATAAAAATGATTAATGGATGGGTTGGATGGTTTTTTATTAAATGAATCACGGATGGATTTGATTTTTTTAATATTATTTTAATGGATCGAAATGGATTAATTGATTGTTTTTATCCAATCCATTATAATCCGAATCAAAATCCATCTGATCCATCCATTTGCCACCCTCGTATCCTATTCTATGAGTCAGGCCATGATAACATTGTTAAATAATATGGGTCGAAGTCACAACATAAGCCCAATGCAACATAAAAAATCCTGATTGGATCACAGGACCGCCCCGTTTATGCATGTCGAAAGTCCAAACCCTCTACCTAACAAAATGTTGATTTCTAATGACTTTTTTGGTTTGTTTCTAGTTTCCTGTTTTCATTTCTTATAAAAAAAGTTACCACTAAAATAATTACAAAAGTGTCACATTATTTTCATCATGTTTCTTGTTTCCAAAGATTTGTAAGGAAACCGTGAAAACAAATAAAAAGTTGTTTCAGTGTTTCCTGTATAAATCTATGGAAACAAGAAATAAAATGAAAACAATATGACACTTTTGTAATTATTTTAGTTATAATTATCTTTGAAATCAGGAAATAAAAACAGGAAACTAAAAATAAACTAAGCAGGCAATATTTCTATATAGTCTTGCATGCATGACACTATGCTAAATGTTAATCAAAGTTATTCTTATCCGGCATGCCGTTCATTCCATAGCCGTCCGTGACTGCAGTATCTAACATAGGAATTATACTAAAATAGGACTTCTCTTGCTTTCTTCATCAAATTAAGGCTCTATAAATATGTCCATCATCATATATACACATTGCCACATAACTAGTCTGATCTCACTAACACATACTAAAAGTCATAAACAGAGAAATTAATAATTTGTCTAATATGGCTTTTTCACCTCTCACAGTGCTTGTGATCATTGCCACCATCTCCCTCCCATCTATTGCTATGGCCAAGGAATTTGTAGTTGGGGATGATCGTGGATGGACTATAGGGTTTGATTACAATGCTTGGGCTGCAGACAAGACCTTCCTGGTTGGGGACAAACTTGGTAAGTTCTCCTCATCAAATTACACAACAATGATATCTGAGATTTTGACAATATTAAACAAAGTTTGTATATCACTAACCACAAATTTGATAACATTAACCAATTTGTCATCTAGACACTTAGACACTATTAACCAAGATTTGTGTACTCATTACCAATGTTGTCTGGTGTCTAGACAAGTAACATTTTTGCAAATTATATATAGTTTGCATCTGCTAATTAAGGTCACAGAATATATGATTACAAAGTTTACAAAAAAATTATACATTCAAATGGTATATTAACACATGAGTAAAATGCTTGATGGTAATACCAAAGTGCTTTTGTTTTGTAGTATTCAAGTATCCTGTTGGAAAACACAATGTGTTCAAAGTGAACGGAACTGCATTTCAGAGTTGCACGGTTCCTCCAGCAAGTGAAGCATTGTCCACGGGAAGTGACTCGATTTTATTGGCAACTCCTGGCAGAAAATGGTACATATGTGGTGTTGTTGGTCACTGCAGCGCTGGGCAGAAGCTTGTTATTACAGTACAACCTCAAACAGTGGCTCCAACTCTTCCACCATCACCATCACCCTCATCTTCACCTTCACCTTCACCTATTCAACATAAGCCTCATTTTGGTCGATGGGTGCCTAAGAGGCTACTCACAATATTTCATTGAACCTCGTTGTTGGTACATTTAATGTGGTTGTCCATTAGGTCTGTGTTTTGAGAAAGATATATTATTGTTCTTACGGGGGGTCCTCAAAATAAATTGTTATTCCTAGGGTGGGGGGGGTCCTCAAAATAAGTTGTTGTTTCTATTTCAAAATTCAAATTGGCAGTTTGTGAATGTGCTCCACTGCTCATGAGCTCAATCCAACTACCATTTAAATAAATTTGCAAATTTAAATTCCAATCGTTTCTAATCTTCCTATTCTTTTACATGACTATTAGTTTTCATCTCAAACTCAATTAGTTTAAAATGTTAGTAGTGTTCACTATAATTTTATCCATGGCTTTAATATACTGTTTGTCAATGTAAATATAACACTTTATGATTTTGATCCTTAATTTTTATTTTTTTTTTAGTTCTCGAAAATGAGACAAGGTTTAATATGAGAGAAGTTGAATTTAGCTAAATTCACTCCCTATTGAAGCAACAAGGGTTGAGACTAATTCAGCCACTTTTGAAATTACAGAAATACAAACTGTAATAAAAAATAAAAAAATTAAAGACCAAAATCATAAGAAAATTGTAAGATGCAAATCCTTCTGCAGAGAATTTAGGACAATATATTGAACTTCATCCAGCATTTCTTTTGTCCTTGCAGTCCTATAATCCAACATTGATCATTATTTGCAATTGCAAAACCACGAATATTTGATATTTCAGCTTAGAACTTAGCAGGACGAGGATTTAAAACAGTTTTTGCATATAATTTTATCCAGCACAACTTCTTTAGATTCAGTAAAGACAATACACATGCATTTACAATACAAGAGCCTAGAATTCCAAATTTTACAGCCTCGCAACAATACACAATCATAAGTACATACAAAATCTTAAAGATACACCCCAGACAGGTAGATAACTTTACCCTGCCAGTAGAAACATCAAAAAACTACTTCTTCACCTCCTTTGCAGTGGCAATACTAATGATATACTCAATCTCCTCTGCTACTTCCTTCATTGAAGGCCGGTTCTGTCTCCGTTCCTCCAAGCATCCCAATGCCAGAAATGCCAATGCCTTCGTCGTATCTAGCTCTATGGCGGTAGCTCCATTCTTCAACACTGGATCAATGGCATCTATCAACTTTTCTTCCGCCACCATCCGCTGCACATAAACTGCCAAGTTCACATCATCTGCCGCCCTGTTAAAATCTATTGCCTTCTGGGATGTCAAAAGCTCAAGTAACACCACTCCAAAACTGTAAACATCACTCTTATCAGTCAATTGGTAGTTCCTGTAATATTCAGGATCAAGGTACCCAAGGGTTCCTTGTGCACAAGTAGAGATATGACTCATATCAGCTTGAGCCAACCTGGATAACCCGAAATCGGAAACCTTAGCATTCAGCTTCATATCTAGCAGAATGTTGCTGGACTTGACATCTCTATGGTATATAGGAGGCACAGCCATGAAGTGAAGGTAAGCAAGACTTTCAGCTGTGTCGCGAGCAATATGAAGGCGATGAGTCCAAGAAAGCAAGCCACGCCCCTTAGGCATTTGACCTTGCAAGTGATCTAGAAGCGTCCCGTTCTCTATGAACTCATAAACCATAATAGGCTGCTCCAATTCCACACAGCAACCAAGTAGACCGACAAGGTTGCGGTGGTTGACTTGGCATAATATGCGAACCTCGTTAAGGATCTGGTCAGTGCCTTTAGCATTTCCAAGCTTAGCACACTTGACAGCCACAACAGTGCCATCTTGAAGAATGCCTTTGTAGACTTCACCGTAGCCTCCAATGCCAAGAAGGCGGTCGCTGGAGAAGTCATTTGTGGCTTTCTTGATCTCTCTGCCAGTGAAAAGTTTAGCTGCTCTGCCCCCACCACTGGCATTGAGAATTCCTTCACGCTCTCTGGCAAGGCGTTGTTGAGCTTCTTTAATGCGTCTGTGGCGTTTGTAGAGCAAAATGGCAATGATGGCAAGGATGAGCACTGCTGCAACCCCGCTTGTTAAACCTGCACAAGGTAATTGGGTGGCAGCTAAGTAAATAAACAACAAATAATGACCACACAAGCCAGAGGCAGCGGCATTTAGAATTTTCGAGAATCCCCATCAAAATTACTAGATGGAGAAAAACACTGAAAGTTTTCATTCACAGAAAGATATTAAAAAGGGATTGTTTCTGAATAGATGCAATATAAGAGTAGTCTATTAGAACTAAATTCACATTATAATGTATATATTTATATAAATTTATTTTTCATAAAAACAAAAGTTATCAATCTCTTTTATTAAGTTACTAAATCATTTATGTGGAATCCTGTTTCCTCTAATCAGTACTTCCAAGTTTTAACTGTGTAATGCAATTTAAGCCAGACCATCATCATTAACTAGGACTTTCAAGAATAGGAAATGCAAGCTAATTTTCACATATCACTCGTATGCTACACAATATTTGTTGTACACAGTATTGGTACATCAAGTGCATCGCCTATTTGTCTGTGAATGAAACCTGCCTTAATTTTATTTTTTTTATTTTTTTATTTTTTTTACAGACCCTATGTATGTGTTACAACTAGTACTGTAAATCTGTAATGTGAAAACATCACTAAATTATCTTTAACATATTACCCAAATTTGTAGGCGTATTGTGTAATTTTTTTTAACGTATAAGCATCATTACCGAATGTCTGAATCATATCATATATCATATATAACCTATATTGATGATTCATGATTAGATTATTTTTTTGTAAGATGAAAATTAGAAAAAATTTAGAAGGGGGAATACCTGCTATCAGTGCTGTTCTATGTGATGAGCCTTCATCATTAATCTCTGCATCAAAAGTCAAACCATGAGTCAACGCTTCCAACCAATCATATATTCAAGGGATATAATCGTGTACAACTCACCTTCAGTGCACACCCCTTGAATGGGGTCCCACACAAGCCCATTAATACAGAAGCACCTCTTGATTCCATTCCTTGATGACGAGTCAGGCGCACAACTCGACGTGGCAGCATCACAATCCGCCTGGGACCCACAAACGGTCTCCCTCGGCGAAAGCCACTGAATCTCCAACCCCGGTTGAGGCCACCGGTTCGCAGGCTGAGCCGGGTCGAGGTTCACGAAGCTAGAATAAGCACTACAACCGGCGTCCCTCACCCGAATCATGTACGAGTTGCTCGACCCGCCGGCGCGGAAGGTGCAGCAGAGGGGGCCGGCCTGGCACGCGGCGGCGGAGGCGGTGGCGTTGATGTAAGTGTGGCAGAGGCTGGCGGAGGAGCAGTTGAGCGGGGACATGAGGAGAGTGAGGGTGCAGTTGAGGTACACGATGGTGTTGGAGCTCGTGATGTTGAAAGGGAGGGTGTTGTTCAGCTGTATCCCCTGGTGGACCTTATCGGTGGACACGCAGGTGTCGGGTAATAACGGAGCGGGTCGGATCACGAACCGTTGGGCTTTCGGGTTGATGGACTCGATCGGGTAGGAGTTGTTAAGCGTGTCGAATATTAAACTTCCCGAAGAGCAGCGGATTTTGTAGGACGGGTCGCCGCACGTGGGGGATGTGCTGAGAGGGAATGGGACGGTGGTGGTGCCGCACGGCGGGCAGGGTTTGGCGGAGAGTGAATGGCCGGCGCATGTTAGCAGCAGCGCCGCCAAGAAGAGGAGGAGTTTGGAGATCGCGTCCATTGGTTTGGCGGAGCAGAGAAGCGCGTACTCTCTGACTCTCTAGAGGTATATGCAGAAATGAATGGTGGGTGGTGGCATAGAACGTTATATATAGTAGTTAGAATTTTGCATTAATATATCATTTAAGAGAGCTATCTCTCGAGTCTCGACAGTGATAGTAATTTATTTATTTTTCATAATTTGATGATTTATATTTTTTAGATATAAATTATCTGTTTTGGACTATTAGATAAGAGAATAATTTGACCGTATATACGTCTCTCATATGTTATGAAAGAGGGGAAAAATTTTTTTTATAAGTTTAAAAGAATCTTATAAGAAAAGTAATTTTTTTTTTTTTCGTCTTCCATGGTGGTGACGGCCTTGAGCATGATTTGGTGGTGTGATCGCATAAGGTCCCATTTTTTAGGGGCACTAATTTTTTTTTACTTAGAATATGTATTAATGTATATATTAATAGTTACTTTTTTTACTTGAGAGCCCAATTTTTTTTAAATGTCTATTGTAGTTTACCACGGTAATTTTTTCTTTTTCTTCGGTAATATTTTTTTTCGCTTGATGTTGTATTAAAACAAATTAATGACTAGTTTTTTGCACATCTTTATGCGCTTATATATTCGGCTTATAAAATAAAAGGACACCAATTTTTCAGTTCGCACGTAGCACCCAAAATCTCAGTTATGACCCGATATTTCGCAATATGTTATGAGAGAGAGAAAAATATTCTCAATTTTATAATGAGGTAATAGAATAATTTGTTTGTTTTAGATTATTAGTCTGGTGTGTTATTAAAAGAATTACATTAAAATTAAATATTTTTAATAAACTAGCTTATTTGTTGATTATGATATTTTTTTTTTTTACTTTATATGTCTGTTTAAATTTGACTTTTGCCCTTACATATTTTTTACTTTATACTGTTAAATAATTTTGAATGTAAAAAAAAAAATGATTTAGTTTTACTTTTTTTTCATCTTTGATCACTATTAATTATAAATTTAGTTTTTTTTATGGTTAATTATAAATTTAGTTGATATGATAAATTATAAAAAATAAAATAAAAAAGGTTAATCAATATTCTTTTCACATTTTAAAATAATAAATAATTTTAAAATATTTTTTTTTTAACAAGATAAATATAAAAAAGGTAGTAGTAGTTATGGTCGTTGATAAAAAGAGTAAAGGAGATGAGACCATTTTTCTTTTTCTTTTTTGTAATGAGTTAAGACTTTGATCATTTACAATACCTTTATTGGAATGCTTAGGTGATATATTTATCAAAATAGTCAAACTTCCAAACGATGCGTAAGAATATAATAGTTCCATCTTCGTTTGGCAAGCCAGTAGCCACCTTTTTTTAAGAAGAAAAAACAAATCTCCCTTGCTGTTTATTTATGTACATAATAACACAAGGATAACGATTGACGTGTTTTGTTCAAAAAGCAAAAAGGTGGTAGTGTAAGAACTAAGAAGCAACTGATGCAAAATAATGTAATATATTGTGTTTATTGTAAATGAGAATTAGGGGTATACTCGGGTCGGGTCGGGTCGGGTCAGTGCATTTTTCAACAAGCCAAACCAGCCCACTCGGCCACAAACGTGCTGATTCGGGTCGGGTCTGTCAGGCCAGTGATTAGAAGATTTTTAAAAAAGACAAAATAGGTAGATTGGTTCTATACGTTTTTTTTCTTTACATCGGTCCTATAATTTTTTTTTAAATTGGTCCTACACGTTACGTTCCGTTTTCACGTTAGTCCATTTCTGTCAATTTTGATGTTACGAAGTCAGATCAAAAGCCATGTGTGAGACTATCGTGATAGTCACGTAAGGTCAAAACTGACAGCGTTAGGTTGAAATTGACGTAAAGGACTAACGTGGAGATGAAACGTAACGTGTAGGACCAATTTGAAAAAAAAACTCATAGGACCGATGTGAAAAGTAAAAAAAGAAAAAAGAAAAAAGTATAGGTCCAATCTACCTAAAGCCCAACGGTTGAGATATGGAGATGATGGTGAAGGAGATTTGGAGACGATGGTGGAGGAGAGAAGGGGACGACAGTGGAGAGTCACCGAGCAGCAACAGGCAGCCAGATGGAGTCGCATGTTCACAGATGCGGAGCCGCGCGGTGGAAAACTGAACGAAGTCGTCATTGTCGCGATGAAAGACGGAACAGAGCCAGTGACGGAGGGGTTGAGATGAGACGTTACAAGCAGTGTGAGGCTGAGGCATGGGGGTAAGCGAAAAAGGATTACTTTCTTTTTGAAGTAAAGACAGCAAGGGAATATATAAGTAAAGGTTGGATTTTTATTTTCAAATATATAATAATATGTGAAGGGGTCGGGTATTGGGTCAACGGGTTTGGAAACACACCAAACTCGTCACCGAACCAAACATAAATGGATTCGAATGGGTTAGGTCTGGTCGTATCTGATTGACCAGAAAAATCAAACCACTTGGTTAAGTTGGGTCATCGGGTTGACCCGGACTCATGAACACCCCTAAGTGGGGTATGCAGGGCCAACCCAACATACTCAGGGGCCGAAAGAAAAAAATCAGAGATGTTCCCAACAAGGAGTCTCATTTTGGTCAAGAGGCCTTATAGAAAATAGTGATCTAACCGAGGAGGCCTTGCTTGTTCAGGATGTAACACCTCGATTTTCGTATAAGGGATTATGTTACTATGGATGCCTAATTATTATTATTATTATTATTATTATTATTGTTAATGAAGTTAGTATTGTTATTTATATAATTGATAATGTAATTGTTATTAGTGTTATATATATATATATGTATATGTATGTATGTATATATATATATATATATATATATATATATATATATGTATGTATGTATGTATGTATGTATGTATGTATGTATGTATGTATGTGTGTATGTATGTATGTATGTAATGTATATATTATTAAATATGATAATATGTATTTTAATATATGATTATTTGCATTAATATGAGATTGTGTCCCTTAATGTGTGATCTTATATGGATATATGATTTTGTATGTGATTTTATATGTTAATATATAATATGTGTTTTTATTAATAATAAGTGATTAAGAAAGATATTATGAGATATCGTGTGATTTAGTATTTAAATCGAGATAGTGTATCTCCTAGGCTTTAGTCCCTTAATTAATCAGACTTGAGTCCTTATTAATATAGGATAATCATCTTTTTGATTATCTCTTAAGATCTTCTCACAATCTGCTAAGGATCTTATCTAGAAATAACTATCAAATGTGTCGCTAAACTTCCATCGAACTTTTGACCATCTTAGAGTCCGATTTAGGATTCGATCGTAGACATTAATTTGTAGATATTTCTCTGAGCTTTCTAAAGAAACCAAGAACGGCTCAATCGGAAACTTGCAGCTCAAGTTATGGTCAAAATACCGACCTGTATACAGTTTGGGCCGAAATAGGAACCTGTTATGCCCTAACTTGTATTTATACCATAAGAATCGACACCATATTTCTCACATTGTTAACTTCAGAATAGCTGCCTCTCTTCATCTTTCTTAGTTTTCCCTTAAACCCCTTGAAGTTCTTAGAGTTTGTGAGTCCGTTTGGGAGAGAAGTTACGTATGTTAGCATCGTTTAAGGTAACGTAGTTATCCCTCCTTAATCTCCTTTTCCCTTTCTTTTGAATTAGGGATTAATTGGTTGTTCTCTTCCCTTCTTGTTTGGCCAAGGCTTGAGGAACTCGTCGAGATGCTCGAGGGAACATGTCTAGTTTGCCAACGTTATCGTTTTGAGAATCTTCATACCAGGTATAGGGAGAAGGAATAGTATTAACATATAGGAGTTGCGGGTAGCATAAGATGAAGGGTTAACCCATGATCCTGACGTATGTTGTTTGCCTATTTGATGTTAATTGATATACGTATAATTGATAACTCTTAGTATACGTATAATTGATAACTCTTAGAAATAAGAGTTATTTATACTTTTTATGCTTGAATGTTGCAAATCTAAGAGTGATTTAGTGTCTTAATTGTGTGATTTTATTTTAGTCTAGGATTATAGGTTGCAAATATGTTGTTTTCTATTTTTAGGATGTTTAGTTCTGTTTTAGTGTGACTTATGTGGATGTTTGATTTTGAAGGGATTTATAAAGAAATACTAGAAGACATGCTCCAGGATGCTGCAGCAATTGGATACGAGTTTCACTGCAAAAAAATGTCAGTTGTACTCATTTTCTCTCTCCTGACGTGGTCCCATGTGCAGGACCTACATTCACTGCGCCAGAAAAGGACAAAACAGAGGTATTTGCCAAGATACTTTGGGTATTCCTTTTTGTTGAGTTGGGCCCTTTTCTTTAATGCCAAAAAAGTACAAGTTAAGCCCATTTTTGGAGGATAGAATGGGGCAAGTCAGTCCTAGGAATTATGTCACTATTCAGCCGTCACTTTTCATTCATCATCTTCTACCTCTCACTCATCTTCTTCTACCTCATTTTCTTTTTCTTCTTTCCTTTTGACCATTTCTCCTCTATTTTAGTTCCTTTTCTTGTTTTAGCTTTAATGGTTTTATTTTCCATTTACTTTTCTTTTGTTGTTTGTAAGCTCACTATGAGCTAAATTTCTCAAGTTAGGGTACTATGAACTTGTAACAGATTTATGGGTTGATTTATGTGAATGTTTGCTTTGCATTTTCTATTAAGTTGTTCTTCATTTTATTTCTAGTTGAGTTTGGCCATCTTTGCTGGAATACAAGCTTGTTGAGCTTGGAAAAGTTTAGCAAGTGGAAATGCTTAATAGATAAGGATTAATTTGGTTAATTGGAAAATTAATTGAAGATGGTTGCAATAGGAATATTCTTCCAAGTCCTTAGGTTAACTGGACGTGCTTAATCTAGAGCTGAGTGGAATTAATTTGAGCTTAGGAATAAGGAACATTTAATGAAACTCATTATTTTACTGCTGGAAAACAAATCTTATTTCCTAGACCAAATGCTGTAGCATCGTGAAGCATAAATTGCCCTGTATCTGAAGTTACAAGGAATTAGTATCTCTAGCTGATTTTATCCTTCTGATTTCTTCACATCTGTTTACTTTTGAATATTTATTACCTTGTCACTATTTTATTTTAATTGCAATCATCAATCACTCCTTATTTTGGTTACTTTGTTACTTGATTTCTTAAGATTTTTGGTAAATAGAATATTGATTAGGAAAACTGTGATTATAATTCATTCTAATCCTCATGGGAACGATATCTACTTACTCTTTATTACTTGTTACAATTGTGTATACTTGCACATTGCACTTTTTGAGCAACAATAATATGATTCTAATGTTAATGTGCATGTGTTCTTTTCTTTTTTTCTATGTTATCGCTTTTTGAATACATGCGGGGTAGAGGGTGTTACACAGGAGGCCTTAGTGTGTGTTTGGTTTGACATTAACAACCTCCAGAATTGATTTTGCCCCCTGTCAAACGTGATTTAAGTAAAAATGGGGTGTTTGGTTACTGTCAGGTAAAATTGATTTTGTCTCCAAAAGCAATTTTGATTAGAAGCTACGAAAAGTAGCTTTTGGTTTGAATTGAAAAACTTATACTATGTTTTACATCAAACTTGCTTTTAAAATAAACAAAATCCAAACATAAATCACTTCATTTCAAACTCAACTCTAACCAAATCAATTTCATTCAAAATCACTTTTATCAAACACTTATTCAAACACGCTTATAAAAAATGAGCAATGCTAGCATTGTACTCTTCTTAAAATGCCCTCTATTATTGGATGAATTTCATTTGGAACCATGTATTTTGGTGGGTCTCCCATGAAGTCGAGCCAATGATAGATTGTGTTGACAAGGAGAGTGATAAAGAGTGTGTTATTAGCATTTCTCATAAAAAAAAATTTAGAGTGTGTTATTAGCATTTCCTACAACCCTGAATACTAAATTAATTGGGGAAAAATTTAGTTCCACACATCAGTAAGTTTAATGGCCTCTTTACGGATCCCTACCTCAGATACCCAATTAATTTTTTTTATAAGTTCAGGAACTCAATTGAAAAGTTTTTATAAGTTCTAGGACACAATTCGAAACTTTTCTAATTCAGAGACCTACTTAAAAATTCTCATATAGTTCAGGGACTAATTGAATAATTGAACTTAAATTATACTCCGCAACCTTTAATTTTATTAAAATAACAAGAAGTCTCAAAATTGGTTATAATAACTTAATGATGACTAAACATCATTAAGTTATTTTAAAAAAATATTTGTAATAAGTAATTTCATATTTATATGCCAAAAATGGTTTTTAAAGATTAATCTTTTACTTTGTTGTCTACAAAAATATTTATAATAAGTAATTTCATATTTATATGCCAAAAATGGTTTTTAAAGATTAATCTTTTACTTTGTTGTCTACAAAATAAAGCTAATTTTTTATTTAAAAATGAAATATATAATTTGAGAACCATATAAAAGAATATAATTCATTTAAGTATTTTTTTGCAATCCATTATATATTTATTTAATAAAAAATTATTTATAATGTACACTCTTACAAATAATCGATATAAAACATATATAAAGTTAAACTAGGTAAAAAAAATAATTTTTTTCAATATATTCTTGTTACTTAACTCCTTCAGCTCACCAACTTCTATATAAACTTCATGTTTTTAATTATTTTATCTATGGAGATTATAATAATTGTTGATATGACAAAAATGATATTGATTAAACAATTGTATAATTCAGTCTTCTCATCCAAAACTGCAAGTTCACGAAGGAGGCCTCCTTTATGCGCTGCATTGGATCCATGACTTGGGTTATGATAGAGTTGTTTTTGAGGTGGATGTTAAATATGTGGTGGACAGTTTCAACTGTAATTGTGAGGATTGTTCAGAATTTGAAGCTTTAATCTCGAATTGTAAGGCTTTCCTTTTATCTAATTTTTCAAACTCTTTGATAGAATTCATTAGGTGAGAGGCTAATGTAGTTGCTTACATCTTCGCTGGGGTGGCTATATATATGACTAGCCCACAAGATTTTGATGTTATTCCCGGTTGTATTAATTGTGGACCTTATTATTAATGGAATTGGCATGAGTTTGTTTTGTTCAAAAAAAAAGATTGAATATCGTTTTTTCAAGTTATGATATACAATTGAACGACTATAACCTGACAAGTGTTTTTAATAATTTTATGATTTATAGATATTTATTTTACATATATTATGTTCATTATGTAACAAACATACATAATACTCTTTTTTTTTATTCGATTTATTTATTTTGTTGAGCCAATAACTAGTTGATTCATGAAAAAAATTCTTACTTCCAATTATTTCATCCATACATGGCATAAAATATTACAATATGAACATATATATTACATTTTTTTTATTTTTTTTACACTAAAGTTATTCTTATAAGTTTATATATTAATTAATCATTTATAAAGACGTGAATTTTAATCCAACCTCTATCAACATTTAGAAGATAGAGACAAATTTATCTTCATTTTTATACTCAAATATATCTATTTAAATAATATTTTTATTATCTTTATTAGAGACAATTATTATGATAAATCATATATACAAAGGCTTAATTGCCTACAACCCACTTTCAGTGCACACCCCCTGAATGGGATCCCACGCAAGCCCATTAATACAGAAGCACCTCTTGATTCCATCCTCGGATGGTGTGTCGGGCCCACAAGTCGACGTGGCAGCATCACAATCTGCTTGGGACCCACAAACGGTTTCCTTCGGCGAAATCCACTGAATTTCCAACCCTGGTTCAGGCCACTGGTTCGCAGACAAAGTCGGGTCCAAATTCACAAAGCTAGAATAAGCACTACAACCGATGTCCCTAACTCGAATCATGTACGAGGTGCTCGAACCTCCGGTGCGGAAGTCGCAGCAAAGCGGGCCGGCTTGGCACGCAGCAGCAGAGGCAGTGGCGTTGATGTAAGAGTGGCAGATGCTGGCAGAGGAGCAGTTGAGTGGGGACAAGAGGAGATTGAGGGTGCAGTTGAGGTACACGATGGTGTTTGAACTTGTCATGTTAAAAGGGAGTGTATTGTTCAATTGTATCCCCTGGTGAACTTTATCGGTGGACACACATGTTTTGGGTATCAACGGTGCGGGTTGGATCACGAGTCGGTTGGCTTTTGGGTTGATAGATTTGATCGGGTAGGAGTTGTTTAACGTGTCGAATATTAAGGTTCCCGAAGAGCAACGAATCTTGTAGGATGGGTCACCGCATGTGGGGGATGTGCTGAGAGGGAATGGGACAGCGGTGGTGCCGCACGGTGGGCAGGGTTGGGCGGAGAGTGCACAACTGACGCATGTTAGCAACAGCGTCGCCGAGAAGAATATGAGTTTGGAGGTCATGTCCATTGGTGGCATAGCAAAGAAGCGGGAGCTCTCGTAGAGGTATATGGAGAAATGAATGGAGGCAGTAAACATTATATATAGTGGTTAGAACTTGGCATTAATACCAGTCAAAAAAAAAAAAAAACATTTGGCATTAATATATAATAAAGAGAGCTATCTCTTGATTGTGATAGTGATTTTTTTTTTAAAATAATTTGTTGATATATTGTTTTTTTTTTTGAAATAAATATATAGTTAGATAATTTATAATAGAATTAATTATTTGTTTTCTATTATTACATAAGGGAATAATTTGACTATATATTAGATTCTTTCCTTTTATTCTCTGTTTTTCTCATTTGATATGACATAAAAAGAAATAAAATTAAATTTGGATGAATCCCATAAATAAATAAATAAAAATTATTTCTATTTCTTTGTCTCACATAATATGTTATGAGAGAAAAAAAGGAGAGGATCTCAATACTATAAGTAATAGAATAAATGATTTGTTTTGGATTATTAGTCTGGTATGTTATTTTTTTAATTACAAAAATTTAGGATGATGGGGTGGATTGGTGCCCGGTCCAAAGTATGGAAAACATTCGGGCTCTGTGAATACTTTTAAAGGGATTTACATTTACCCCACCCAAAGGAGACAACATACACAGACACCAGGGATGAAGCTAGACTTGAAAGACGGGGGACCGGGGGGGGGGGATTGGTGCCCCGGTCCAAGGTATGGAAAACATTCGGGCTCTGTGAATACTTGTAAAGGGATTTACATTTACTCCACCCAAAGGAGACAACATACATAGACACCAGGGACGAAGCTAGACTTGAAAGATGGGGGGGGGGGGGGGGGGGCTAAAAAATTAAAGATCATCTAACAAATATATATGTATGAAATGTCATATAAAATATTCATAATTATATGTTACAAAACCATAATTATATTAGTAATCTATTAAAGCACATAATGTCTCTCCTGCATGCCACAAATTTTTTCAATAATTATCTTTTTCAATGTATACTCTAGTAGGTAGTCAATCAAAAATTTATCTTCCATCTTGTTGTAAAGTGTAGTTTTGACTATATTTATATCTTACAAAAGATCGCTATGTAGTAACTATAAAAACAGGAAGTAAGAGAATACAAATTACCACTCTATACACGAAAAATTTATGCTTTTCTAGTTTTACCACCTAATGACAGAAATCGGAAATAATTTTTCAGCCTATTAAATATTTTAGAATTAAAAATACTAAGTTAAGTTTTTTTTTTTTTTTTTTTTAAGTTAGAGGGCCATGGCCCCTCCCAACAAATAAGTGGCTCCGTCCCTTATAGATACCGTATGCTTGAGGGACATTTTAAACTAATGAAATACATGATAAGAAAAATAATAATAAACAAATGTTGAAAATAGAAATATACGGTGTTGGACAACAATCTTAATAATAGAACTCTTTTATATAAAGAAATGATAATTGTATACACTTTTGAGACATCATGTATAGACATCATATGGTGGTAAGTTATTTTGAAGTGCTAAATACATGTGATGAAAGAAAAAATAATAATAAACAAATATAAATATATATATATATACGATGTTGGAGATAAAAAATGTGTATAATTATCATTACGCTTTATATACAGACAAAAGCTGTATTATTCTTGAGAAGAAGAGTTTCATTGGCTCGTGCCAGACAGACCAATTAGTAGCAATCTGGTCGTCGAGATGGTTGGCGGCGTATTGTCAAATGGCAACCTACCATAATTATGTTCTGGAAGACACATTGTTTTCAACTGTATATCTTTTGAAATTTGTTCTCCGTCCATTCCTTGTCAACCTCCTTTTTTGAACGTTAATTTGAGGTAATGCCAACTTGCTTAACTCAAGGTTTACACATAACCCCCTGAAAGAGGGAGGTGAGACGAGAAAAAATAAAATAAAAATAACTTTTCATTAAATTTTAACAAAACTTTTATAATTCAATTGATATGCACGATCAATCAATTATGATTTGTCACATCATTAAAAATATTTAATTCTTATAATAATTATTTTAAAAGTTATATATATGATGATTTATGATTAGTTGACAGTATCGAATAAGGTCTTGAGTTCGAATTCCACTGCCGATATGAGGACCTCGTTGGTGGGTAATCTGTAAATATATCTGTAAGCGTTCTTTGAGCTGTGAGGCATGCCCTCTCCCTGGTGAGCCCCCGGAATCCAACTCACCTAAACTTTTAGAAATAATAAAAAAAAGGTATAAACTTTATATTTACAATTTATCAAAATTAAACTCAAATTTTTAATGACATTATAATGTTTCTAACAATTAGGGTAATGATGTTAATGTTTGTAAATTTAAAGAATTAACTTGACATAAATCAAATTAAAGGATCAAATAAATAAAAAATAGAGAAAGAAGCTAAGCTGTATAAAATAAAATTATTTTGGATCACTTGCTTTTCGACAAGCATTTAATTTTAATATATTATCATTTGTCAGGATAAAATTTTTTATATTGTTAATTAATCAAAAATTATCGTGTGTGTAGTTTTGAAAAGAATTGGAGGCAAAAATGGAACCAAAATGTGTTGTTGTGTACATTTAACAGAAAGAGAGATTTCTTTTCTAAACATATAAAAAAAATATCTGGCTTGTTAAATGAAGTTTCCAAGACACAATACGTTTCAGAATTTGGACTATTTTGATAAATATCTCACCGAAAAATCCCAACAAAAGTATTGTAAATGATCAAAGTCTTAGCTCAATTTTTTCTTAAAAGAAGTCTTAGCTCTTTTACTCTTTAGTCTTTAATAACGACAATAAGTACTACCATTTTTTCCAGTAAAAAAAAGTACTACCATTTTTTATATTTAACTTTTCAAAAGTTTATTTATCTCAAATTATTTATTAATTTGAAATATAAAAGAATATTAATTAACCTTTTTAAATTTTATTTTCATAATTTATCATATCAACAATATTTATTAATTATACATAGCAATAGTGATGATAGAGAAAAAATAATAGGGTAAGAGAAAAAATGAATTAATAAAATTACATCATATTTTTACATTCAAAATTATATAAAAGTATAAAGTAAATATGTAAATATAAAAGTAAAATTTCAGAGGACATTCAAAGTAATAAATAATCGTGATCAACAAATAAGTTAGTTTATTAAAAATATTTAATTTTAAAGAAACTTTTTAATAAATAAAAGACTGATAATCCAAAACAAATATTTTACTCAATTATCTAATTACATATCACCAAATTATTAAAAACAATTACTATCACAATCAGTATATAGCTCCCCTAATGATACATTAACGAGCAAGTTTTTCGTGCATTTTTAAAATCGTAAAATTAAAATATTTAAGAAACAAAATGATTAATATATAACTAATTCAAATAAAAGAAAAATATTTACATTAAAAGAAAAAATATTTAAAGTCCAGGTTTTTTGCGTCTATTTGAAATTTTCAAATTGACCCAATTCTAAAGTCAGCGGCTTCAGTCCAATATGCAATTTAGAAACCCGCAGTCCCGCACCAACACTACAATGATTGTAAACTTTCAGAAAATGGAAGCTTTTTTCCAAAAAAAAAAAAAGAAAAGAAAGGAAATGCAATAAAAAAGGGGAGGTTTGACGATGATGATAATCATAACATGCACAAGACTATATATAAATCATAGGATTAATAAAAGTAATTAGAAAAAATACCTTTAATAATGGGATTAAGGATAGGGGCAAAAATAAAAATAAAAAATCGGGATGGAATGGATCATAAGCTTGATAAGAAAGAAAATGTAGCTGGCTTCTTTGGCTGTGGGTATGGCGGGAGTCTGAAAGTTCAACGCTTAAGCATAAGCCTAAAAGGTCGAAAAAAAAACTTATACTACCCAATGTTGCTGACGTGGGGGTTCGACCTTTAATCAAGTGATTGTGTGTTCGATCCTTGGGAACGGAACAATAATGTGAGGTAGCACTTCATCCTTGATTGACTGACCCAGTGCGGAGTAATTGCTCACTTTCAACCATTTTTTTAATCAAAAAAAAAAACAAGAACTTACACTCTCTTATTACACTTCTAAGTTCTATCTATGTTTTCTTTTCTTTTTTTCTAACCACCACTACTTCCTTCTTACCCTGTCCAAATTTCGGCGATGATGTCTATATTTTAGTGAGAGAAGAGAGTTTCTAGCAATTAAGGATAAAAATCTAAGAGTAAAGACTCAAAGTGGTCCCTCAAATTTTTCAAGTAGGACAGTTTGGTCCCTGAAAAAAATAAAGGACAATTTGGTCCCCCAAATTTCAAAATGGGGGACAATTTGGTCCTTACGGAGGGACCAGGACGTCCCCGGTTATGAAATTTGGGGGACCAAATTGTCCTTTATTTTTTTCAGGGACCAAACTGTCCTACTTGAAAAATTTGAGGGACCACTTTAGGTCTTCACTCAAAATCTAATATCACTAATGCAAATCTGACAAAAAAGAGTAAAGGCCCAAAATGATCCCTCAAATTTTTCAAGTAGGCCAGTTTAGTCCCTAAAAATGACAATTTGGTCCCCGAAATTTTAAAACGGGGGACAATCTGGTCCTTACGGAGGGACCGAATTATCCCCCGTTTTTAAAATTTGGGGGACCAAATTGTCCCCCGTGGGGACCAAATTATCCTTTTATTTTTTTAGGGACCAAACTGGGCTACTTGAAAAATTTGAGGGACCACTTTGGGCCTTTACTTGACAAAAAATTAGCATTGACAACTTAGAAGACCAAATCAAAACATTCAGCGACGGACCC
Organism: Echinosophora koreensis; assembly: GCA_035048595.1. Classification (NCBI taxonomy): domain Eukaryota; kingdom Viridiplantae; phylum Streptophyta; class Magnoliopsida; order Fabales; family Fabaceae; genus Echinosophora; species Echinosophora koreensis. Next base: position 9,808,699 of record JAPCYP010000004.1, read on the forward strand.
AGAAATTCTGGTTAGTGGGGGCAAGATCATATACTATAAATATTTTTATAAATAAATATATAAATAGATAAATTGTTGTACGATGTAGCAGTGGTGGTACTTTTCAGACTCTTTCTTTCTACCATCTTTCTTACTTTTTCTATTTATATTTGAAGTTGTAGTGAAAAAATATGTGTTATTTAGAGTAGTGTTATAGGATAATAGAAGTAATATTTCTTTAGTAATATGTAGAATAGAATTATAGAGTAATGGGGGCAACAATTTTTTTTTATCGGGGACAAAAGAAAAATTATTTAAGAGTTAATAAAAAAAAAAAGGTTGATTCGGGGGGGGGGGGGGGGGGGGGATGCCCCCAACCTCATACAAATGGATCCATCTCTGAAAACATTAATTAAATAGATTATCAACTTGAAATCAAAAAATAAAATAACCAAAAATATAATTTAACTAGATATATATATATGTATATTAAATATTTACATCTCCTACCTACGTACTTTTAATTTAATTATTTTAATTCTATCGTGATATAACAAAAATTCTCTCCCTCACTATTTCGTTTGGTAAAGGAGAAAAAGAGTTTGAAGGAAGAAAAAATAAGTAGATCCTCCTTTTTTTTCCCTCTTTTTTGGACAAGAGAAGGAAAAAGTAGATGCCCAAAAAAAACTTCTGCTCCGGAGAAAACGAAAAGGGAAACATAGGAACAAAGAAAATTACGGGCCTGTTTGTTTACTGTTTCTAAATACAGTTTTTTTGTTTTCAAAAATAAAAAAGTAAAAAAAAATTGTTTGATAGGAGTGTTTTGTAAAAAATGTTCTAAAAACAATATCTTTTTTTTTAGTTTTTGTTCCTATATAGGCCGAATACATCTCGGCCTATGAAGGTAATTCCTTCCTTTAGGCCTACTTGATCGAGAGCAATCCACATGTGACTGAATATTTCCATCATAATGGGATTGGAGACATAACAGCTATGATATTCATGGCCTTGTCTAGTAGTTATGAGAAATGAGAGATTCTCACCCACATGGTTAATGACCTTAATGACATCAGTTATGGAAAATGCCAATATAAGGAAGGCTCAATCTAGGAAGAACTTAGACAATTGGATATACTACTTAGACATATAGTCCTAGAGAACCTCTCTGGTCCCGGGGCTCAGTTCATAGATCTTGGTTCATAGTTCTTAAGCCTTTTGCAAGAACATTTTGGCGCCCACCGTGGGGCCTGGGTAACACTTTCCCCTAGCCACACATTATACTATCATGTTTAGCATTGTCTTCTTAGGAAAATTGTTGCAATCGGAAGAATCAAATACTCACCTCAGTGTCTCACTCCAGCATCACCCCGTCTTACGAAATCAAATTTCGTGCCAGGGATGACATGTTTATGATATTTTTGTTGTGTTGATACTACTATTATTATTCTATTCGCTGCTTTCTTATACATTTTTCATTGATATTTCTTTGAATTGCATTGATCCTTGTCAGTTGTGAAGATTGATTGATTAATGAATTAGATCTAGAATGAAGATTATACAACTTCCCTTAATTGGATATCGGATGCTGAGCTTTTGAAGCTATAAGGGTGTGGTGGTCGCGTATCATTGAACGTGTAATATTCAAGACTCCTAGTAGACCGATGTGTCATCTTATAGTTTATTTAAATTTGACGTGAGGTATGTGCATCTGGACCTTTCTCTCCTGTATACACGACCCTTCCTGTTCTGCACTATTCAAACTTTTGGGGTAGAAACAAGCTTTTGCATATTAAATATTTTTTGGCAACGCTAGCCCACTAAGTTTTTATTTTTGAGAACATTGCTAAACCGTCAGGTTGGGAAAAGCACACCTATCATATTGAAATTGAAATACTACATAGCATATGTATGACATAGGTCATCGTCCCCAAAGATTTCATCTTTCCTAGTCTATATTAAATTTTCACCTTCGTAATTTTGGTTGGCGTAACTGTTGCACTATTGAGGATATTGTACTATGCATCTTGTGCTATTAACTCGGTGGAATCAATATTTCAACGGATGGATTGTTCATATCAAACAATAATTGTAATTATTATTGCCACTATTTAATTATCCTTAATTGGCATTAATTTTCTCACGTTATGATTTGCAAAGACATTAGTTACCTTTGTTTACAAATGTTAATATAGCCATTATTTGTCTTCTAATCTTTTTCATTATAATTTGCTTGGCATCTAATTGCTTTTTAATTGGAATGTTAATTACCATTTAGTGTGGTATTTATGGTATCTAATAAACAAGGAAGAGGAAAACGAAAAGATTCCATATCACTTTTATTCATCGATAATGGTTGTGGGCTAATGAAAAGAATTTCTAAAATATTTATGTTTGGAAATACTAATGAAATCCTGAAAGCTATCTGTGTTATGTACAATTAGCTAGCAAATTGCTGTGGCTACCCCTACCATGCCTTTACAGATGAAATTTAAAATAATAACAATTAAATAATACCATATATTAGTATATTACACTTTTTTTTAAGTCGTTTGGTATTCAGACTTTAGTTTTATATAGCCTTAATGAATAATGATATTATGAGTTGCATTCTAGAAAAGAATGCTAATCCAATTCATGATTCAAACAAAATCGTGAGTAATAGAAAGGGACCATAGTAAAAATAAATCAAGGCTTGATGCCATTATATTCTAAAAATTGTGAATTAATATGGAAAAAACATATTTCTATTTGATTACCTTTATAAATCAGATAGCTATATGATTATCTTTATCATAATTGCGAATATTATCATAATTGCGTTATTATACTATTGGATCATTCCTCATTAATATGAAACGATCACAACTCATGCAATAAATATCACATCCATTAAATATTATTATGATTCTTCGTGGTTAAATTTTATGAATATCCATATTAAAACATGCGAATGCATTGGCCGAACTATAATTATATTTACATCCATAGTAAAATAGTTTTACTTTAATGTGATATGATTTTCGTATGATTCTTGATTAAGATGCGCGATGATGATCACCAAATTCGAGCAGAGAGCTCATCCCAACAAAACCGAGGAGAGAGCTAGTCCCATAAAAAACCGAGCAGAGAGCTCGTCCCAATAAAACCGAGCAGAGAGCTCGTCCCATAAAAAACCGAGCAGAGAGCTCGTACAAGAAAAAACCGAGCAGAGAGCTCGTCCCAATAAAACCGAGCAGAGAGCTCGTCCCATAAAAAACCGAGCAGAGAGCTCGTACAAGAAAAAACCGAGCAGAGAGCTCGTACAAGAAAAACCGAGCAAAGAGCTGGTCCCAATAAAACTGAGCAGAGAGCTCGTCCCATAAAAAAAGAGCAGATAGCTCGTCCCAAGAAAAAATCGAGCAGAGAGCTCGTCCAAGAAAGAGAGCTCATCTGAGAAATTCTCAGCCAATAATAAAATCGAGTACGACCTCGTTCGAGTATGATCTCGGTAGCAAAACCAAGTAAAGAGCTCGTATGAGGGAACACTCAAATAACAAAACCGAAACCGAGTCCGAGAAGTACTCGGACCAAAATCCTTAAGAAGGAAATTTCCTAAAAGGAAATCTCTATACGAGAAATACTCAGACCAAAAACCTTAAGAAGGCAAATTCCTAAAAGGAAAATTTATCTGAGAAATACTCGACAACTGTCTTATAACAGAAAGTGTCCAATATAGTGTTGACTGTGGCAATTAAAAAAGAGTCACGGACTTCCTAAGCTCTCTTCGCTGATTACAGCTCGAAGCTTGGGGGGCTTCTGTTTCTACATCCCGGAATCAAATGATAAGAACATGGCGAGGTACCCGGCAAGAGATTCTCGGACGAATCAAATATGAAGAGATCAAGGATATAACACAACAGACAGATTAGGATGTGAGATTCTCTCCTCAGCAATTAATGACATTGATAGCATTGCCTGCATTTTGAGCCTATATAAAGGAAGCCTCACCTCAGGAGAAACCAAGCAATTCTCATATATTCATACACATAGTTCTCGAGAATCACTCTGGTCTCGGGAGCTCTTAGTTATTGTAAAACCAGGATGATCTCATCCGAGCACGAAATCAAGGATAAAACCAAGCATGAGCTCGTCCGAGAATGAACTCGGGAATAAACCAAGCCAATAAGCTTGCCCATATACGAATGCCATATTAGATAAGCTTGACAAAATAGAGGAGCCCGAAGTACATATAGCAAAATTTTGTTCCAACAATCCCAAGGTCCCATCCTGAAAATACACCGCTAAAAGTCCCAGGCATAATCGTCACCAAAGACAATTAAGGCAAGAATATGACAGGTGGGTGATTTTTTGCCGTAATGACCCAAGAACTATCAAACCCCCTTCACTGATTACAGCTTGAGGCTTAGGGGGCTTCTGTTCCTACATAGGCCGAATACATCTCGGCCCATGAAGGTAATTCCTTCCTTTAGGCCTACTTGACCGAGAGCAATCTACATGTGACTGAATATTTCCATCATAATGGGATTGGAGACATAACGGCTATGATATTCATGGCCTTGTCTAATAGTTATGAGAAATGAGAGATTCTCGACCACATGGTTAATGACCTTAATGACATCAGTTATGGAAAATGCCTATATAAGGAAGGCTCAATCTAGGAAGAACTTAGACAATTGGATATACTACTTAGACATATAGTCCTAGAGAACCTCTCTGGTCCCGGGGCTCAGTTCATAGATCTTAGTTCATAGTTCTTAAGCCTTTTGCAAGAACAGTTTTAAAAACTAAAATTAGAGAACATCCTAGAGTTGTTTTTATCTGGTTTTCTAACTTTTTGTTCTAAGATATGAAAAAGTATGATTAATGGAAATTTGGTAATATATGGACAAAATGAAAAACACCCCCTCCTCTTATTCCTTCGTTCCTCCCTGTTCTTCTTCCTTTCATTGTGCCTTTTCTTCTTCTTAGCTCCGCCCCTTTTCCAGTTTCAGTGCAATCGCCATCCTACCATAACCGCCCAATCAAACCAAAGCTTCCCGATTCGCTTCCTCCGACGTCACCCCAACACCATCGCACTCCAGGCAAAGAGGCGTCGCCACCGCTACCTCCACCGACGACGAGATGATCCACTAGATCGAACATATTTCTCTTGCTCCGTCACCGTTCTCTGGAGAGAGTAGCCTCGTCAACTTGAACCGTGCCGAGAACGCGATTCAGCTCCGCCATGTCCTGATTTGCAACACCATGCCACTCGACGCTGACAGCCTCTGCGGCTCGATCGGGGCAGGAAATTATTCTCGTTGTTGCTCTCGTCGCTGCTGTGATCGACGACAATATGGATAGCTTCAACAAGGTCAGTAATGGAGGCACAGGGCGATTTCACAAACGCGGAGAGATCCTCAGTAGCGATTTCGTCGCCGATTTAGTGCATCCCGACGCGGTGGTGGATTTGAGAGAGATTTGGTGCATCCCATTGATTCTGCTTTGGAGACAACTATTTTGTATCTTGGATGTCCCTGAAGGAAATTTCTTGTCAAAATATTTGGATAATTCGTTCATTCAATACTGGTTTATTGTTAAGTTGCAAATTTAGGATTATCTTTTAATGTTATATGCCCAATTAGTTCTTTTTGTCCTTATTATTTGATAATTGATACCTCAGATTTGATACCAAAAAAAAAAAAAAATTTCAAAACAGATTTATTGTGTTACAATTTTAAAACATATCATAGAAATGAAAGAAATTCTTATTAATCAAACAAGTTTTCTATTTTTTTCTTTTAAAAGTATACTTTGAGAACAAATTTATCAAGTAGATTTTTGTGTTTTTTAACTTTTAAAACTCTTTTGAGAATAATATTATCAAACTGATTTTTTATTCTTTTATTTTAAAAATAGTTCTTAAAAATTATTTTATAAAATACTTTTCAAAAACAAAAAAACAAAAAAACAATCAAACAGGCCCTACATCTCTAATGTGCTGCTTTTGACTTTAATAAAAACATAATAGAGACAGAGCATAAAAAAATTATAATAGAGACAATTATTTCTTCAAGAAAAACTTATTTTCTTTATTTTGACTTTCTATCCTATCAAACAAGCGGAAAGAAAAATTCATTTTTATTTCTACACACTTTCTTTTATGTGTTTCCCATATTAAACTAAAGTCTATTCTTTTTTTACCACTTTTATTTTTATTTTTTCTTATATTCCTTTTTTTTATTTTCTTTCTCAAACCAAACAAATTAATTTTGATGTGTTGAAGTTTTACCTTATTTAAGTTTAAATAAAATTCAAAAAAAATAAAAATAATTTTAAATTACTAGAAATTCACGAATTACTTGCGGATTTTCCTGCAGATTTTTTCGAAGGAATTTCCTGCTAATTTTATTGCAATTTTTACAGAAATAATGTTTTTCCTATAGATTTAAATTCGTAGGAAATTTTGACATCTCCTGAGAATTTTCCTGCCGATTTAAATTTTTCGCAAGAAAATCTGTAAGAATTTCCTACAGATTTTAAAATTCGCAGGAAAAAATTACCCACGAAGGTATTACCTATAGGTAGAAATTCGTAGGAAAATTCGCATGAAACATATTTCCTACGAATTTTTTAGCAAAATCCGCAGGAAAATCTGTACGTAATAATAAGATTTCTAGTAGTGTATATAGTTTTTATGCAAGTTAGAAGTTATTTTATATACGACTATAATTATAAAAAAAAAAACACATACTTTGTTACACTCTTTTAGCTTTCTTATCGGAGTTTTTTTTTTTTTTTTGAGATATTGAAAATATAGTTTTTTTTTATAAAAAAACAAATATTAAATTTATTTAGCTTTTATTTTTTAATAAAAATCCAACCAAATAAATTTATTAATGTTAGAAATGATTTTTTAAAAAAAAAAAAATCACATTTATTTTTAAAAAAATTTGTACAAAGTAAACCGAAAATACATTGTGTCAATCAGCCAAGAAAAATGAGCTGTTAGGATGGAAGTATTCGTATCCCACTTTTAATAAACACAATGTATTACATTATTTTGCACCACTTGCTTCTTACCCAGCCACCTTGTTTATTATTATTTTCTCTCTCGTTGTCTATTTTATTATTAGTTCAAAATGTCCCTCAAGCATACTGTAACTGTATATGTTGTCTAGATCAGATGTCCAAAAAATATTTCTCTAAAATTAATGAGGAAATTATAGGTTAATTATTCGGTTGGTCTCCAAACTATTTGGGAATTTTCAAGTAGATCTCCGAACTAAATTTTTTTTTTAATTAGATTCCTGAGCTTATATAAAATTTTCAATTGGATCCCAAAAATATAATACCGCCAATGATCCGTTAAATTGGACGGAACATTACTGATTTCATCTAAGCTAAACACTCATATCAGCCATTTATGTCATGTCATTGTCCGGGTAACACTTCACCCTCATTAACTATTCGAGGGAGGGATATGCAAATGTGAAACCGAAATTAAGGAAGGAATGAGCTATTGGTTCAAATGGGCGAGAAGCAACCGCAAGTCATGTTTTGGTCTTCTAGTTCAATATTTTGGTCTCCTGCAACCCTAAATACTAATTTGGGAGAAAAAATCCAAGTTCCACATCATCAAGCTTAACAGTCTCTTCACGGAACCTCACCTCAGGGACCCAATTGATTTTTTTTATAAGTTCGGGGACTCAATTGGAAAGTTTTTATAAGTATTGGGACCTAATTAAATTTTATTTTAGTTTAGAGACCTACTTAAAAATTCCCAAATTGTTCTTGGACTAATTGAATAATTAAAACTAAATTATATGCCGCAATCTTTAATTTTATTAAAATAGCAAGAAGCCTCAAAATTGGTTATAAATTATGCTACATCCCATTTTATTGATGACTAATTGTTGACTTAACATCATTAAGTTATTTTTAAAATATTTAGGATAAGTAATTTGATATTTATATGCCAAAAATGGTTTTTAAAGAATAACTTTTTTACTTTGTTGTCTACAAAATAAAGCTGATATTTAATTTAAAAATGAAATATATCATTTGAGAATCATATAAAGGAATATAATTAATTTTAAGGTACACTCTAACAAATAATCGATATAAAACGTACGTACATCAAGTATGTGAATTTATATATATATATATTCTTGTTCTTAAGTCTTTCAACTCACTAGCTTCTAAATAAATATCATGTTTTAAATTTTTTTTTTTTTTTGGTTTATAGGAGGCATACTTAGGCCTTATAGAGAAGGGAGAAATTGGAGGTACAGCATGATCGAACATGCAACCTCACTGACATCAAATCTCCCTGAGCTCTACCACTTGAGTTACACTAGCGAGACCATGTTTTAATTATTTTACCTATAGAATATATGACAACAATGCTATTAATTAAACAATTAATATTCGAGTATAAGATTAAATATAATTTTTTCAAGTTATGACTTATGATATGCAATTAAAGTACTATAACTTGATACCAACATGGTATGACACAGTTGGTAGATAACTGGGCCCCTTAAACATGTGGTCAGGGATTCGATTCTTGGCTCATGCATATGGAAGAGCATTTGTTGGGAGATATCAACCCCTTAAATGGATCTCAGTACCTCGAGGGATTAGTCTTTGGTTTTCCTGCCGGAGGATACCCGGGTTCACCCAAAAAAAAAAAAATACTATCACTTGACAAATATTTTGAATAATTTTATGATTATAGATATTTAAAAATTAATTAAAAAACATATATAGTAACAAAAACAAATATAGTATTCTTTTTTACTCGATTTATTTATTGTCTATGCATGACATAAAATATTATAATATAAACATATATATTACATTTCCTTTTGTTTTTACACTAAGGTTATTCTTATAAGTTTATATATTAATCATTTATAAAGACGTGAATTTTAATCCAACCTCTATCACCATTATTAAGAAGATAGAGACAAATTAATCTTCATTTTTATACTCAAATATGTCTATTTAAATGATGTTTTTATTATCTTTATTAAAGATGATTATTATAATAAATCATATATACAAAGGATATAATTGTCTACAATTAACTTTCAGTGTACGCCCCCTAAATGGGGTCCCACACAAGCCTATTAATACAAAAGCACCTCTTGATTCCATTCTCAGCTAGCGTGTCAGGCCCACAAGTCGACCTAGCAGCATCACAATCTTCCTGGGGACCACAAACGGTTTCCCTCGGCGAAAGCCACTGAATCTCCAACCCCGGTTCGCGCGGGCCACTGGTTCACAGGCAGAACTGGGTCCAGGTTCATGAAGCTAGAATAAGCACTACAACCGAAGTCCCTGACCCGAATCATGTACGAGGTGCTCGAACCTCCGGTGCAGAAGGTGCAACAAAGCCAGCTAGCCTGACATGCGGCAGCTAGCAGAGGCGGTGGCGTTGATGTAAGAGTGGCAGAGACTGGAGTAGGAGCAGTTGAGCGGGGACTGGAGGAGAGTGGAGGTGCAGTTGAGGTACATGATGGTGTTTGAACTCGTGATGTTGAAAGGGAGGGTATTGTTCAGCTGTATCCCCTGTTGGACCTTATCGGTGGACACACATGCTTCGGGTATCAATGGTGCGGGTTGGATCACGAGTCTTTGGGCTTGCGGGTAGTAGTTGTTTAACGTGTCAAATATTAAGGTTCCCAAAAAGCAACTAATTTTGCAGGATGGGTCGCCGCACGTGGGGGATGTGCTCAAAGGGAATGGGACGGTGGCAGTGCTGCATTGTGGGCAGGGTTTGGCGGAGAGTGCATGACCAACGCATGTTAGCAGCAATGTCGTCGAGAAGAGGGGGAGTTTGGAGGTCACGTCCATTGGTGGCGAAGCACATATGCAGGAACTCTCGTAGAGATGTATGGAGAAATGAATGGTGGCGCTATATATGTTTGTTGTAAAACTGAGCTAGGCAGAGCTTGATTTGTGTCAAGCTGGGAAGCGTGCAATTCAAGAAACTCAAAATGTAGAACAGAAGCGAAAACTGATAGCAAAAAGGATGAACACATCACAATTTAACGTGGGTGGTTCGCTAAAGAGCTTAGCTACATCCACCCACGGGCAGCAACAAAGAATCCACTAATTTGAACAAGTAGTTACAAAAGTGTAGAGGATGATGATCACTCTTGAGAATTACAAAGTATTCTAACACTCTTTTTCTGAATTGATCTCATCAAAATTGATTGTTTTCTCTCTTAGTTCAGCTAGCCTATTCTTCCTTATATATATATATATATATATATATATATATATATATATATATATATATATATATATATATATATATATATATATATATGAAAGCTTTGGCCATAAGAGAGCTAACTACATAACAGAATAACAGCTATTCAAAAATAACTAATTTTGTTACAACAGATATATAACTACATGTCTCTTTCTCAAGCCTAAGATTCAAGCCATCTTCACAATTCTCCACCTTGGTTTGCAAACTTATTTCTGACATCAACTAGCTTGAGAACTGATCATAGCTTTGCTGCTGCCTGCCACAGAGAACTATCTCCAACAATCAAAATTTAGCAAGTCTAGGCAGTGCATAAACTTGCTTCTAGGAACTGGTTTTGTGAACATATCAGCTGGATTGTGTTTAGTGTCAATTTTATGTACCTTGATTCTATTTTCAGTACGAATGAAATGATACCTTACATCTATATGTTTGGTTCTTTCATGGTGTACCTGATCTTTGGCCAAACAAATTTCACTTAAGCTGTCACAGAAAATGATGGCTTGCTTTTTTGTGAAGCCTAGATCACTTATCAATCCTTTCAACCAAATTCCTTCTTTAGCAGCCTCTGTCAGAGCCATGTACTCTGATTCTGTTGTGGATAGAGCTACTGTAGGCTGCAGTGTGGTTTTCCAACTGACCAAGGAGCCTCCAACAGTGAAAGCATAGCCTGTTACAGACCTCCTTGTGTCTAGATCAGCTGCATAGTCTGCATCAGAGTATCTAGCTAACACACAACTTGTGTCTCTTCCTTATATGGGGCCAACATCAGTTGTTCCTTTCAAGTATCTAAATATCCTCTTCACTGCTTGCCAATGTTCCTTTCCTGGTTGACATAGGAACCTGCTAACCACACTAACAGCATGTGCAAGGTCAGGTCTAGTGCATACCATAGCATACATTAGGCTGCCTACTGCACTTGCATATGAAACTCTTGACATATACTCTATTTCAGATTGAGTTTGAGGTGATAGAGTTGAGGAGAGATGAGAATTTTCAGCTAGGGGTGTGTTTAGAGATTTAGCAGAAGTCATTCCAAACCTGGATAGGATTTTCAATATGTATTCTTTTTGTGATAAGAATAGCTTCTTCTGTGCCTTGTCTCTGCAGATTTCTATCCCTAAAATTTTCTCAGCTGCTCCCATATCTTTCATATCAAACTCAGCACTGAGAAGTGATTTCAGCTGCTGCAATATTTCCTTTTGACTTGCTGCAATGAGCATGTCATCCACATACAGAAGTAAGTATATGTAGGAACCATCCTCCACCTTTTAATGATACACTTGAGTCATAGGGACTTCTATTGTATCCATATAGAGATATCTGGAGTTGGTATACATGATCTTCCATTCCCTGAACAGTGAATCCCTCTGGTTGAGCCATTAGAATGGTTTCATCTAGCTCTCCATGTAGAAAACTGTTTTTACATCTAGTTGTTCAAGTTCCAAATCCTGATGAGCAACCAATGCTAGTAGTACTCGAATGGATGTGTGTTTTACAACTAGGGAGAAGATTTCATTGTATTCCACACCTTCCTTTTGACTGTAACCTTCAGCAACTAGGCGAGCCTTATACCTTATAGCTTCAGCACCTGGAATTCCTGCCTTTTTCTTAAAGATCCACTTACAGCCAACCACTCTTTTGCCTTCAGGTAACTTAACCAATTTCCATGTATGATTCTTGTGAAGAGACTCCATTTCTTCACTCATTGCTGCAATCCATTGAGCAGATTCCTTGCTCTTGATTGCTTCCTGGTATGTAGTTGGTTCATGAGGATCTGCCTCTTCTGCTACCTGCAAAGCATATCCAACTATGTCTTCATAACCATACTTCTGAGGAGGCCTAATCTGTCTTTGAGATCATCTGAGAGTTGAGTTTTCTGCCACTGTTTTACTTTGGCATGCTTCAGATTCAACTTCTATCTGCTGATCTTCTTGGGACATATATGATTTTTCTGAGTTAGGCTCCTCTAAATCCTGATTTGTGCCAGCATCATGCTTGTTTTCTGATCTTTCACTCTCCACCTGCTTCATAGAACCATGATCTGATCCGAGGTGAAGCAAATAGTCTTCATCAAAAGTTACACCTCTACTCATGATAACTTTCCCTTCTATTGATGACCAGATCCTATAGCCTTTCACCCCTTCTCCATAGCCCACAAAGACTCAATTCTTGGCCCTTGGTTCCATCTTTCCCTCATTGACATGATAGTAAGCCGGACATCCAAAAATTCTGAGGATAGAGTAGTCTGCTGGTTTTCCTTACCACATTTCTATAGGAGTTTTGCCATTAATTGCAGTAGCAGGGGACCTGTTTATCAGATAGCATGATGTGCTCACTGCTTCAGCCCAGAAACTCCTATCCAGCCTTGCATTGGAGAGCATACATCTAGCTCTTTACAATAGTGTTCTGTTCATTCTCTCAGCAACACCATTCTGCTGAGGGGTATTTCTAACAGTAAGGTGCCTTGCAATTCCTTCATTCTTGCAGAATTCATTAAATTCCTTTGAACAAAATTCCAAACCATTATCTGTATGAAGTCTTCTAACTTTCTTTCCTGACTGATTCTCTATGAGAGTCTTCCATTGAGTAAAGACCTTGAAGGCTTCATTTTTCTGTTTCAGCATGAATATCGAAGTCATTCTTGAATAGTCATCTATAATGGATAGGAAATATCTAGCTCCACCTTTTGATGATATCAGAGATAGTCCCCAACAATCAAATTGAATGTAGTCTAAGGTAGCGTTAGTGGAGTGTACTGCTTTTGAGAACTTATGCCTATGTTTCTTACCAAAGACACAATGCTCATAAAATTCCAATTGGACCTTTTGATGCCTTCCAAGAAGATTTTGCTTACTGAGAATTAACATACCTTATTCATTCATATGCCCCAATCTCATGTGCCAAAGGCTGCTAACCTTTGGCCCATTTTCATATGACTGAGATGCTATTGATGTAGAGCCAACAATTGTTGAACCTTGAAGAATGTATAGATTTCCTGATTTGGTTCCCTTCATGACAGTAGTTGCTCCTTTTCTTATCTGCATTACTCTACCTTCAACATTGCAAGAGAAACCCTTTGAATCCAAAGCTCCAACTGAAATCAGATTTCTCTTCAGGTCTGGGACATGGCATACATTAGATAGAGTTCTGATCTTTCCATCAAACATCTTAATTTGAATGGTACCAATGCCTACTGTCATGCAACGAGAATTGTTTCCCATTAAGACATTTCCTCTTATTTTTCTCTCATATGTCAAGAACCAATTTCTTTGTGGACACATATGAAATGAACAACAACCCGAGTCTAGCACCCATTGATCATTTGACTGATGGCTTTGATCAGCTACAGTAAGGACTAGATCATCATCAGAAGAGAAGTCTTCTTGAACTGTTGCAACAACAGATTCCTTCCTCTTCTTCTTGGGACAATCTTTCTTCCAATGCCCTGGTTCTTTGCAGTAATTACAGATCTCCTTTGGATTATGCTTGCCCTTTTTAATTCCTTTTCCTTTCTTATTCTTATGGTTTTTGCCTGAGCTAGAAGCCACTAAACCAGAAGCAGGCCCTTCATCATTTCCAGCTGATTTGTGTTGGAGTTCTCTAGTATGCAAACTTGATTTGACTTCTTCCAATGTTATACAATCTTTTCCAATACTTAAAGAACTCACAAAATTTTCAAATGAAGGGGGAAGGGAAGCTAATAATATCATGGCAGCATCTTCATCTCCTATCTTAACATCAATATCACGAAGTTCCATTAATATTGAATTCAATTCATCTAAGTGATCTTTCAGAGGTATACCTTCTTTCATTCGAAGTCCAAACAGTCGCCTCTTCAGCAGAAGCTTGTTGCAGATTGACTTAGTCATATAAAGCTTCTCCAATTTTAACCATAGACCCGCTGCAGTTGTTTCTTCATATAGAACCTCATCAGAGAGAAAAAGCAGAATCAATGAATGAGCTTTCTCTTCTTGCAAAGCAAGATCCTCTCTTTTGAGCTTTGAGGTTTGACCAGAAAGAGGTGCCCAGATTTGTTGTTGTTTCAGCAGTGCTCTCATCTTTATCCGCCAGAGACTAAAACTTTGCTTCGAGCTTTATTTCTCAACCTTGATCGTGTTAGACATCTTCTTGATGAGTTCTTGATGAGTCTAACCAGTTAGCCTTCTTTACAGTGTTGCTCCCAGGATATTTGGGAGCTCTGATGCCAGTTTGTTGTAAAACTGAGCTGGGCAGAGCTTGATTTGTGTCAAGCTGGAAAGCGTGCAATTCAAGAAACACAGAAAATGTAGAATAGAAGCAAAAAACTGATAGCTAAAAGGATGAACACAACACAATTTAACGTGGGTGGTTCAGTAAAGAGCTTAGCTACATCCACCCACGGGCAGCAACAAAGAATCCACTAATTTGAACAAGTAGTTACAAAGTTGTAAAGGATGATGATCACTCTTGAGAATTACAAAGTATTCTAACACTCTTTTTCTGAATTGATCTCACCAAAACTGATTGTTTTCTCTCTTAGTTTAGCTAGCCTATTCTTCCTTTATATATATGAAAGCTTTGGCCATAAGAGAGCTAACTACATAACAGAATAACAACTATTCAAAAATAACTAATTCTGTTACAACAGATATATAACTACATGTCTCTTTCTCAAGCCTAAGATTCAAGCCATCCTCACAATGTTATATATAGCAAATTGGATTCTCTCCTTGCATCTTGTTTCTCTCCAGCCAAAAAAATAAGGGTTGGAGGAGAGAGAAAAAAAGGATCAATAAGAGAAATGATGATAGGAGAGGGAGAGGGAGAGAGATGGAGGGAATGGAAGAGCCTTGATGATTAGCATTTGACATTAATATATCATTAAGAGAGCTATCTCTTGATTGTGATAGTGAATTTTTAAAGATGATATTTTAATATTTAGTGAAATAAAAATAAATTTTGAATGAATCTCATAAATAAAAATAAATTTGTTTTTGTTTTTTTTCCTCTCATAATATGTTGAGAGGGGGAAAAAAAAGGAGAGGATGTCAATACTATAATGATGTAATATAATAAATGATTTGTTTTGGATTATCAGTCTGGTACATTAATTTTTTTATTGAACTAACTTTTTGATTATGATTTAATTTTTTTTACTTTATATGTCCGTTTAAATTTGAACATTTGTATATTTTTTACTTTATACTGGTAAATAATTTTGGATGTAAAAAATATTATTTAATTTTAATATTTTTTTCCTCTTTGATCACTATTAATTGTAAATTAAGTTGATGAAATGATAACTTATGAAATAAAATTAAAAAGGTTCATCAGTATTCTTTTGATATTTATAAATAATAAATAATTTGAAACAAAATATATTTTCAAAAACATAAAGATAAAAAAGGTAGTAGGAATTATGGTATTTGTTAAAAAAGAGTAAAGGAGTTAAGACTTTAATGAGTTTGATCATTTACAATACTTTTATTGAAATGCTTAGGTGAGATATTTTTCAAATTTGGTATCTATGTATATGTTACGCAGATTCTTCATTTAGTCTCTATACGTAAAAAAAAATAAAAATGGAAATGAGTCTCTACATGTATAAACGTTAGCAAATTTGGTCCCTACATTGAAAACATTAGCAAATTCTTCCCTACTGTTAGCAAATTGGTCCTTATAAGTGACGTAAATTTTTGATTTGGTCCATAAACCTGAAAAACATTTTAAATCGGTTTTATATATGCAATTGATAATAATTTTGTCCCTACTGTCTGCCAAGGAGCTCTGACTCAAATAAAGATTCTTTTCGTATTGATTATTTTCTGTATATTATATAAATATATTTCTTTTATTGAGAGTCAACTTTGATAACAATTAGAATATAAAACCACTTTTAGTTTTTTATTTGAACTCCAAAAATTTAAACTTTGGACGAGGATGAATTGTAAAAATATTGTATTATTAATCTTGAAACGTTTATAAGCTTTGGTGAGTATTGTAAATATTAGTCGTCTTGATTTATTTTCAGAATTTAAGGTATTGAAAGAAGCTCTAATAAAAGAATTCAATACCCGATTAAAAAAAGTATTAAACTATATCAAAATGTAAATTATTTTCCAAATATTCATGCATTACTTATATAATATTATATGGGTCGACCTATGCTTGATGTTGGTGGAATTTTGATCACAACCACTTCCTTTAAGGCACTAGTTAAGCAAAAAAGGTAAGTTTATATTATAAATGCTATATTTAATAATATTACTCGATTTGAATATTTTTTCTAGGTTCAGGGACCAAATAACAAATTTGTCTCGTATAAGGACCAATTTGCTGATGGCAAGGACAAATTTGCTAACGTTTGCACATCTAGGGACCAGATTTGCTAATATTTACACATGTAGGGACCCATTTCCAAATTTTTTACATATATGGACTAAATGAATAATCTGTGTCACGTATAAAAACCAAATTATTACTTTAAGTCTTTAACCAAGGCTAAAATATTCTTTTGGTCCCTTAAGTTATTTTTTATATTCATTTTTGTCCATCAACTTTAAAAAAATTCATTTTGGTCCCCTATGTATGAAACATTACACACTACTTACACATTTTAGTCCCTTTCGTGACATCCATCTATAACGACGTTAACGATGTCCTACGTGACCGTTAACAATAGCTAGTGTGGTCTTTTTTATATTTTAGGTAGTTTTATTTTAGTCTCTCAAAGTTTTAAGTAGGATGTCGTTAACATCTTCACAGACGGAAATGACAGAAGAGACCAAAATGTATAATATTTTATACATAAGGAACCAAAATGAATCTTTTTTATAGATGATGGACTAAAATGAATAAAATATAACTTTAAGGGAAAAAATATTTTAGCCTAGTCAAACTTTCAAACGTGGTGTAAGAACTAAGAATAGTTCCATCACAACAAATTATTGTCCAACACCGTATATTTATACTGTACACCCTTTACTAATTATTTTATTCTCTCTATCCTTTTAATCCATTAGTTCAAAATACTATTGAAGACTACAGTGTCCTGTATTATTGTCAAATTGAGTGAGTATTTGCTAAACAGATATGTTATTTGAACATATGATTGTTGTCCCGACACTGTAGTCTTATACAATTCATGGTTTTTGGTTACCAAGCCCGGTAAAGTGTCTTCATTAAAAATACGGTGTCAGAGATACAGTATCGGAAATCTGTGTTCAAAAATCATTTTTGATTTGCTAAAAGTGATTTTGAACAAACTTGATTTTATAAAATGAATTTGGTTAAGTTATGTTCCATTCCATTCAATACTCTTGCACCAATTCAATCATAGCCTTAAATACATTAGTTTTTTTTTTTTTTTTTGGGATAAAAATACATTAGTGTTTTGTCCCAAGTGTAACTCGTTTTTTCAACATGAAAGAGGAACATTTGCCAACCACCACATGGTTCTGTTAATGATTTTTAATTCATACGGTAAAAATTAAAATCTAAATTAAACGATGGCAAAGGTAGAATTTTACTTTGGGGATGGAACAAAAAGTCCACGTTAAACAATAACAGCTTGATTCAGCCAAGAGAAAAATAAGGTAAAGCTAACATGTAAATTAATGATTTGTTTGGTTTGAAAAAGAAAAAGAAAAAAGAAAAAATTAAATAAAAGAAAAGTGTTGAAAAAAGTAAATATAATTGATTTAAAAAATATTTATATAAATTATATTCTTTATATAAAATTTTCAAATTGTACATTTTATTTCTTTAAATTTAAAATTAACTTTATTTTGTAAGTAAGAAAGCCCTTTTTTTTTATAGGCAAATGTTAGTTAATTGTTATATTAATTCTTTCTCATTTGTCAAGGTTTAAATCTTGGACCTCCTACTCCTTATACCCTTAGCTCAAACCACTTGAGCTACCCAACCCCCTCAAGTATGAACGCCTGTAATTTTTTTTTTTTGAAAGGAGTAAGAAAGCG
Source organism: Echinosophora koreensis (assembly GCA_035048595.1). Classification (NCBI taxonomy): domain Eukaryota; kingdom Viridiplantae; phylum Streptophyta; class Magnoliopsida; order Fabales; family Fabaceae; genus Echinosophora; species Echinosophora koreensis. The sequence continues at coordinate 9,826,900 of JAPCYP010000004.1, forward strand.
TATGATTAATCTTTAAAATTCTTTTTTATTGTATGAATAGCAATAATTGTTTGTAAATATTTTTTATTTTTTAATGATTTAACAGTGCTAAATCAATGATTAACCAACACTAAAAACTAGGGTAAGATGTAATTTATTATCATATTTGGAATTTGTTGTTATTTTAATGAAGTTCAAGATTATGGAATGTAACTTATAAAGTTAATATTGTTTAACTATAAGAACTTCAAAATAATACAATCTCTTCATAAAAATTATTTTCCTGAAACTCCAACTTATATCCTCTTTTTAGAAAGTCAAACTTGCCTACTAGTACTACCTCCGGACCTAATTATAAGCAAAAAAAACTAAATTAACACATATTAAGAAAGTTGGTTAAGTTAGTTTAATTATTTTGATTTTGTGTGAAAAAAAGAGTTAATTGTCTAAGGAATATGCAATGCTCCTGGAAAAGTAAATGGAGAATTGGTTTGATTGGTTAATTTTCTTGATTTTTGCAATACTAACATTTAATAGTGTTGACTTAGTTGATTTTTGCTTATATTTGAATCCAAAAAATATAACTACTTTTTTACTTATATTTAGGTCCGGAGGGAGTACTACCTTAACACATGATTGTGAGTTAGTTTCTTGAAACCTTTTTTTCAAATAGATATCATCTTCAATCAAATTTCTCGTCTAAAAGTATACCAAATTCGTCCTAAATTTATACCACTCACCGAATCTGAACCTAACGTAATAATGAATGAGGTCAACGATTTTCTTTATTCACGAGATAAGATCTAGTAATACTAGTCAACCTTCCCTAACATTTTCACCAGAGGAGAGACTATTATTGCGCAGCGAGATACGGCCGCGCCAGCCAGTGCCTACCGTATTTGACTTTGACTACATTCATAACGTAATGTTTATAACTTTATATTATATTATATTATATATCTCAGTGTCCTGATTTCTTTCTTCTTTTTCATCTTCTTCTTTACTAAAATGGATATTCATTTATTCAAATTGGTAAAATACATCGAAAATAACATAAATTTAACATCGCTAAAAACCGAAAATGATGAATCTGCGAACAAACTCACAGCACCCAAATTAATAGCATAACACAGCAAAATACCTATAAATGTGACAAAATCAAAATGACCGGAATACCCATGCCTTCGGATATGTAATATTGACGCTCAAGTCTTGATTGAATCTGTATTGGATCGAAGTTAGATCTGTCAATCTGAACCAACGAACACAGCAACAAGATGGGGAAACCAAACGACGTCGCAACAAGACGACGAACAAAACACCGCCGCACACAAACGACGAAAACATGGAAAAACACGAAAGAAAAATCAGATCTATATGAAAAAACAACTTATTTAGATAAAAGGAGAGAAAAAATAATGTAGAGGGGTGATTCCAGACCAAAAAATAATCCAAAACCACCCCCTTCCTTTGGATGAAGAAAAAGGGAAAAAAGAGTAGAGAAAGGTTGAAAGAGAGACGACTCTAGGTTTTTATTTTTTACAACTTGGAATTTTTAAATTAGAGACTACAGTGTCTTGATTTCTATCACGTCACATTCGCAAGTAATTGCAAAGATTACGCCATACATGAATATGACGAAAAACCATTAAATAATTCCAAGCTTCCACCGTCAGCTGAATCAGAAACAAGAGATTGAGAACAACACTGGAATTTGCATTTAAAAAATATATATATTCAAAATCAACGGGAAAAAATTTATCTCATTACTTTTTTTTATCATGTCACTTTAATATTTAAATCTTAATCATCTGTTATCTACTCATTGTTCCAAGGGAAAAGTGATTTAATCAATAGTTACAAAATAAATGTGAAAAAAGAATGTAAAAGAAACTGATATGAGAATATCATGGTTGACATCAACCGGTACATTTGACATTTGCATGGATATTATATTCTAATCTAAAGAACCATCGCCTACCCCCACAACCATATGCCAGCAAAGCATACTAATTACACTGGACAGTTTATAAAATAAAATATTACAGTAAGAAGAATAATGTTAATGTTACATAGATGAAAAGGACCCAGTATTTCCTTTCCAAACCAGAAATCACTATTGGATGTTGTTAAATGCTAAAGCCAAACATGGTGATTCACACCATGAAAGAATACAAGCATATATAATATATGCATGCATGCATATGTATACCACTACTGTATGTATGTACATATACATATACATGAGTTCATGGTTTACCAATAAAAAGAACAGCTGAGCTAACTAACAAAATTGAGTCAAGAACTTCGAGGAAGCCGTGACATCAAGTGGGTGACTCGGCCAGAAGAAGAGTGTGCCACCACCCACATGCAACGTTTTTAGCAACACAGCCTTCAATGGTGACTTCAGAAGGAATGTTACGGTCAATCACGTCCCCAAGGCCCAACTGCCACATCCAGAAATTACAATTACTTAGATACCAAAACATGGTCTGATAGAAATTTCAATAATATTAATTGTTTAAAATATGAAATGAGGAGACACATTAAAATTGTAGTGCAATATAAGCACCTGTCCATACTTGTTCCATCCCCAGCAGAAGACTTTTCCATCCTCTTGAAGAGACAAAAACAAAAGAATATGTATTAAAGTGACTTCAATAATACAGTTGTGATATTGGAATAACAAGTCTGAGAGTTATTGTATACCTGTTATTATAGCAGTGTGACGAGCTCCGCAAGATACACTCTTTACATTCATATTTTCCAAACTCGGAGAATCCAGTAGCCTTGGTAGAATCTGCTTCCAAATTCAAGTTAGCACTTCAAAACTAGTGTCACAGAGTGCCTCAATAGAATTTAAGATGCATGATGGTGCTTTAGGTGACAGCAATTATGATATTATCATATTACACTGGGGACAAATATATAATTACATCATTATGTTTTGTTTAAAATTTCAATGATGACAAGTAAAGTTGGTAATGTATATGGGAAGACTAGAGCATACCTCAGCTTGATCAGCACCGGTTCCCAGCTGCCCAAACTGGTTTCCACCAAATGCATATACATCACCATCAGCAGATGTACAGACAGTATGCCACAGTCCTGCAGCAACTCTCTCTATTCGGATACCCAATAAGGAAGATACGCAAGTCGGGCTTAGTTCATCATCTGTACTTCCTTGTCCACACTTCACCAAAATAATTTGCCATTAGTTAATTTAGTATAACAGGGCATAAGCATGCATTAACCAAGAGTGACTAGAAAGATAAATATCGTGAAGGAACAGAATAGATAATCCCTTGTTAGTGTGAACCTCATCTTCAACATCTACATTGCTTTTGCTCACCATATTCTACTTTACCTACACGGTGATGCTAAAGAATGGTCAATAGTTTATAATATTGAAGCAATGTTGTTGATGAATACTTCACCAGAGTAGAGTATAATTTAGATTTATTCCAATGCAAAGATAATTCATGGAAGCATGTAATAAAGACACAAGCAATCTCAGGAAAATTGGCTCAAAATCTTGGTAAGGAGTGTCGCTTATTCACAATACCAAGGAAGTACTCGCTAGCAAAATCAAAAAGACGCTGGAAACATGCAAACTGAAGTAATAAAGTCAACAACTAAGAAAAGCTATCCAAGGGAAGGTGTAAGTGCATTGGTTCATACATCTCATTGAACAAAACATAAGCCCAACTGAGAAATTTATCTTTTTTGGGGCTGCCAGGAGGTGAACTTCAAGGTCTTCCCCAAGAGGGATTGAGCTCCAGAACATGCTTTCAAATAGGACAATACTTTGGGAAAGTTCTTTAGGTGCTTTTGATGTTCACCAATAAAAACATTACATGTGTAGTATTTTTTTACAGCTCATTAATGAGGTAACTAAACAGCAGGACACTTGTTATGTTTTTATTGGTCAAAAACACCACAAGCACCTACAGAACTTTGCCCAAGTTTTCTCCTTTCTAGTTCCTTTTCACCAAGGGAAGCCTCATCTCATGGTAGCTTGGAAGCATCAAGTGTGGACCATAGCTTCCAATAGCTTCAACCACCAACTTGAAGCTTTTAGAGCGCACAACATTAAAAGGAATCCCATTCCTATAGAAACACCAGGCAATGTAGTGAATGTTATAACCCTTGCTTCTTTCTGACAACCATCATTAATGCTTGATTGCCTGTTAGCCATTGTCGATGTTAATTTGTTCGATATTTCTGGACTTTTAAAGAAAAGTAAATCCATAGGGCCTTTCACTGTTCCTCTCTCGGCAGCAGGAGCAAGGGTAGAATATGCTGTTGCAGGTCTTTTTCCGTGCACGATGTTGAAAATTTCTCGCACCGCTTCTTCCTCATCATCATCTTCCTTCAACTCACTCAAGTATGCATCACTTCCAGCCTTCTTTTCTCACAAGATTCCTTGATTTCGAGCTTGATTTCAGCTGGTATTTTTAAGCAAGCATCAACATCTCACTTCACCCCCATTTGGTGTCTTTCTCTTGGCTCGAGTTATTCCACCAGTTGTAGTCTTGCCACAAAAATCAAAGGCGACAACCTTTTGGTTGTTGATGTCCTTCAAAGAATTCCAATCCCAAGCCATATCAAGGTTGTCACCCGTAGGCTTGACAAATGCAGTCAAAGCAGTTGAGGATGCAGCACTCCGGGAAGTTAGTGGCTGACTTGGTGGTTGAGATGATGCCATGGTGGTTGAGGATGCAGAGATGAAGAGAACTGATGCAATGGAGCAGTGAAGAGAAGAACAAACAATGGAGAGAACTGATGCAGAGAAGAACCAACAGTGGAGCAGCCAAGCAAGAGAACGCCAGAAAACACAGAGGGAATGGAACTCTCTTCGGCCGAGTCTTCTTTGAATAAGAGAAGAAATGGGCAGGGAATCACCTAAAACTAAAAGGGCAGGACAAATTTACCTAAAAACTGGAAAATATGGGATGGAACAGCTAGAAAACGGGGGTAAAATTAGGCTTTCAGCCTGTCTTCCCATTCACAGCCGTTACATGAGGCTATTCCCGCGATTCAGGCGTACTTTGCAGCCGCTTTCGCCACTGAAGAAACGCAATGCACCAGCTATTCACGTAGCAGCATGGTGCGGCACGCTCCGCTAAGCCACTATTTGCCGCGATAGTGGCACGTCCATAACATAGATATAAGGGCCCGAGCAAGCTACTAGAGGTTAGAACACATCAGAAAAAATTATTTGCAATGAATACTTTCGGAGTTTGCTAAACAGGATGAGCTATGCATGTGTAATGCTGGTAACTGACCCACTACAATGATATTCTTCATCAGGTGGCAACAAAAAAGGGAATATTCGGGTAACTGGATACAACTTTCATTGCCAAATAGTATATGCAATTTAAGTAGAGAAAAAGCTCTAAAGCTATCCCTAGTTCACCATAAATTACCTGTCCATAAAGTCCCCAACCAAAAGCAAGCACAGCTCCAGCATCTGTCAGTTCAATAGATAGATATTGTAATATCAGTATTTACGAATTATTAAATTGATTATAAATAAATGAGAAGAATTTTAGAAACAAAATAAGCAACTAAGCAACGAATCCAATTTTCTACATTGTAACCATTCAACTCTTAATCTGGCATCCAGAATGACATATAGCCATTTTCACAAACCGATGAACCTTTTGTTAGGATATTGTTTCTCCCTCTCGTTATCAAATCATACGATTCTGCCTATTATTGTACCATCTAAAGTATAACTAGTTTTCTCTTTCTATACACCTTTAAGCACCAATCCTGACATCAGCTAGGTAAATTGCATTATAAACAAGCACATGGATATTCTCGATTTTGGTTCCCTAAAGAAACTATTGCAAGCTGTGCTGAAAGATGTCACTTGTGACACTGAATAGACTGACACGTATTTACCTGTGACTACTGCACTGTGTCGACCTCCACAGGCAATTGCCTTCACATAACTTCCAGGAACTCTACAATTTTGTCCCTCTGAACTCATGCTTCCTTGAACCAGTGATGCTGATTTATCTTTGCCATAAGACGAGGAGTCAATACAAGGAATAAGATGAGGAGAAGACACCATACGTATCCTGGAACCTAAACCAAGCTGCCCTTCACCACCATAGCCCCAACCCCACACCTGACCTGTATCTGAAAAATCAAGAAAATTAGAATGAATGACATGTCTTCGACTGCATAACCGGTCTTCCATATCATAAAAATGATGCTTTGACTAAAAATGGTCACATTATAATGGAAAAAAACAATGCACATAGAGTTTTACGCTTAGGTTTACAAATTGTCCGTAATGAAGTCGATACCTGACAAAGCTAGGGTATGGCGTCCACCAGCAGCAACACTTGCTATCCTTATCCCTGGGTTTAGTGTGACAAGACACGGCAATGCTGTCAGAATATCATCACCAGATGACGAGGTTTCAGCTGTTTGCTTTGCTGAAGATACTCTCCTTCGCTTTGTATTTTCTTCTCCACTGGTACTGGAGACAGTTCCTCCAATAGATTTTGAGCCTTGAGAACGAGGGCTCACTGTTGCAAAACCACTCTACATCAGTTAGGAAGATAAAGGCTAAGTATCCTTCTTTGCTCATCATAAAGGGGCAAAACTCTTTTCTTCTTTCTTTAGGGGTACCAAACATTCTATCCAATATTGTAGCAGTTCCCCATCTCCTCACTCCATTTTGTACAGGTAGCTTAGGCCAGTACCTGGGAGGGAAAGGTAGCTCAAGCTGTAGACAAATGGCCATTGTAATAAAGAGATCAAACATACCTTGCTCTGTCAAGAACGAACTCTGCACTGTTGATGGTTCACCAAATACCTTCCCAGAGGGAACACATTCCTTCCATCCCCATGTGTAAACTTCTCCACAATCTGCAAAGGAACAGCAAAACATACATGTAGGATGACACCAGGGAGTAAAGTTTGCGAGATGGACAATCTCTTGCAAGTTGAATGATAATTTTTCAAATCCATTTAGGAACCATTACTTGTGAAAGTTAGCTTGAAGTATTGATTCAATGTTAGCTTCATATTGATTTTTTTTTTTCCTGGCAAGCAAGATGAGGAAATATAGCTTACCCGTTACAGCAACACAATGTGCCCATCCAGCTGCAGCTTTTACAATAGATGCTTCAGTTGGAAGAGGAAAAGGCTCTGGAGTTTCCTTTACAAATAAACTAGACAATGTTAATTGACTGAGAAAGAAACACGAGAGAGGGAGGGAGAGATCAGTATCATTCTATATGGTTGTGCATTACCCCGTGCTTGCCAGATGTCACATAGCTTTGGCCTAGATCATCTGTTGAACCCCATGTTATGAGCTTCCCTGACTCTGATTAAGTAAAAAAAAAGTATGACCAGTGATGAATCCTTTTTGCAAGTAAAATGCAAAAAGAAAATGATAATAGAAAAGGGTCTCTATGATATGTACTGACATATCTGCCTTCACAACAAAATGCACTCATGCTGAGGTAAAAAAACAAAAGCATGTACATGCCCAAGTACAATCATTTTGAAAGAACAAAGAAAAGTTACATTCATGCGGAAGACATTTCCTTAGTCCTTGCATTAAACAAATCAATACCAACAAAAAGAAGTAAGAGCAACACTGATTCCATGAGAGTGCATAGGCAAGAGTTTGATAAAAATAAGCAAAACCAGTTTGAAACAATAATGAAAGCCTTACAAAATAATAGGAACCACTTAAATTAGTCTCCTTAGATAGATTTGACCAATCAAACTAAAGCCTGTGGTTGAGCCTTGAGCTGGAGCAAATAGCGATTAGCAGTAAAAGTTCAAACACAATAATTTAATCAAAATAAAATAAAAACTGTTTGTACACCACAAAGAGAAATATCGTTTGCTTAAAAAAAAGAAAAAGAAAAATAACTTTGGGGCCAAAAAATCAAAAGAAAAATAAAAAAATGGACTTAACTGAGAATAACAATTAACAACATCAGTATCTAGCTCAGACCACTGAACTAGTTCAGTGAGTTGAGCTTCTGCTTCCACTAAAATGGAAATGAAATGGCAAATGCAAAATTCCAAGTTCTCATTTCAAGCTTCTTATTACTTAAAATTAGAAGCAATTCCTTCCATCACTCCAACCCAAAAAAATTATATAAATTCCCACAATTTGCTTGAACCTCAGATTTAAACAAATATTTGGAAATTGAAAAAAGACAAGGTGGGTTTTTCAAAACCAATTAAATGAAAAAAAAAAATGGCCAATAGAAAAATTCTTAGAAGAAGAAAAGGAAGCAAGTTGGAAAGGTGAAAGCTTTAAGCACCAGAAATAGCCATGGCGAATCCACAACCACCACCGGAAACATCCCTCCATGAGTAACCAGACGGCGGAACCCTAGCGACGACCGGCGTCAACAGCGGTGTTCTCTGCGGCAGAGCTCCGGGGAGGTAACCCCACATGTACACCAACCTCTCCTTCTTCAATGCCTCATTCCCCTCGCCACTCATGGCCATACCCACCAAAAAAATGAATTCAATTTCACAATCACAATGCAATAAAGTTCCAAACTTTTCCCTCAGATTTTGGTGTTTTGTTCTGTTTGGTGAGAGAAAGAGAAAGAGAGAGAAAATTTTTGGACTGAAGAAGAAAGAAGAGTAGTTTACCGAAAGTGCCCTAATAACGGGTGTATCATTTTCAGCAGAATGAGGGTGCCACGTAGGATTCCCACGTGGTGATACGTCCACGTGGGGTATTTATGGCCGCCAGATCTTAAGCGATTTATGGCCACGAGTTTTGCAGAACTTTCTGGAAGGTCAGACTCTCGCAGCACCAACCAACACCGAAGGCACTCAATCGTGTCAGCTTTGCCACCTGCCACGTGTCGATACATAGGCCAAGCTCCAATCATTATGTGTGACCACGTCATTCATTTCGGTCCAAAAGATTCTTGGACACTCCACTCTGATAAAAATGCAACACGCGACAGACACATATAGAAATATATATTAATTAAATATTAAATTAAAAAGTTTTCCATAAATAGTTAAGATTTTTTTGTGTGGTGAAGTTAATACCTAAGAATTTCTTGTGAAACTGAAGTTTGTGAATGGTGATGTGATGTGTATGGAGCATGGAGATTGGGTTCTCTTTTCTATGATTTTAAAAAAGTTTGGATGAGTGGTGAATTTTCTTAGGAGGAAATTTTTTTGGCTTAATTACATTTTTAAATCATTTTTTTTTTTTCCAAAAATCATACTTATTTTCCTTTAGAAAATATCAATCTAATTCCAATTACCTCCCTTTTAAGGACCGTAAGTATAACAATAAATAAATTTCAAGAAAAGTAAATATAACTTTTAAAATAAGAGAAATTGAAATCTCTTTTTTTTTTTCTTTCTGAAATGAAAGAAATGTTTTGATAAGTTATATACTAGCTAGGCGTGTTTGCTTGGTCAAAAGCAACTAAAAATTGCTTTTCTACCACGTATTTAAAGCATGCTACCACGTTCTCAAACATGTGCTTACTTTCTGCATGTTAACTTTCCTAGCATAATGGATTCTCTCATATTATTTCTTTGTTAAGGGTGAAGTAAATGTGAGAGATAAACAAAAAATATATATTTATTAGCATATTCACTCAAAATTTGTCACATTTATTTTGTAACTTTTATTTTTCATCATATAAAAAGATCTATTCTCGACATATATATATAGTGAAAAATTGAGACACACGTGCTCTCAAATAAAGCTAATTTACTTTAATTTCTTCTTGTCATTTTCACCTTGTAACCACATAGAACTATATTCAGCATATGACCTTCTTAACTTTCGCTTTGTCTTTTTCCTTCTCTATCATTTTTTTATCGTGCTCCCCCACCTCCACGAGCATCTTTTATATGCATAAGACTGGTGAGTGGCGGTTAGTGAATAGTGATTGTGTGGCTTTCAGCATTTGTTCTGATAGTTAAGAACTACAAATGTTTGGGAAAATGTTTTTCACTTCTCAAATACATACTTGTTTGACATATCGTGTTTGGTATTAGTGTGATTTGAATATTGTAATATGTTGTATGCAAAACTGAAATGGATGTGCCATATAAAAAATGTGGGTAAAATGTTATTTAAATTTCGTATCTTAACTCTTAGGTCATCTTCAAAGTTAATAAAAGTGGGATCTTCCCTCTCAAGACCCGGTGCTTGTAAGTTGTAACCACCCATCGTTAGAGACCATTTTGAGAAAGAAGCTTATGAATTAAGCATGGATGCTTGGAGAAACAACCACTTCTTATCTAATTATGTGGGCCACTTGCCATTTTTTTAAATACAAAATTACAAAGTAGTCCGTTGAAAAAGAGTTTATTGATGAAAATGTAAGGATGTGAAGTTATTGGTAGGACCCATTTAAAAACTTTTTTGAAGTTGTTGGGTTAGAGAGATGAGATGCTTAAATTATAAAAAATAAAAATAAGTAATGTGTAAAAGTAAAACCCATTTAAGGACTCCAAAAAACAAAAACATGAGGTGTTAAAATAAAGATGGACTTATTATATGTTTAAACAGTTGAACCCGATAGAGGACCACCAACTCAACATATACGTATACATCAAGATTTTGCCAATAGAAAAATATTTTTTTGAATACCTCAAATATTTTTGTTGTGTACCATATATAAAGTAAGAGTGGGCATATATATTGTATATAAGTAAAAATATTATTTAGATGTCATATTCTGAGAGTTCAATGACAACTCTTTTTCAATATCAACAGTTTCGTATACCGTTAAGGGTGATGCAAGGATTGAATAGCTAATCAAGATAGCATGACAACATTGGTTGTCACTTCCCATCCAACCACAAATAAGATTTTGTTTACACAACCATTTTGTCATTATCAACGGTTTTAATCATTAACCACGGCCAGAATTTAGCATGAGATGAAATAGAAGTCCCTCTTTTAACAATTACTCTAATAACGTTACTTAGGAGCCCTAGGTAGCATAAGTTCAGTAATAGTAAAAGTTAGAAAACCACACCTTTTCGTATCAGAAATGTTACATACTCCCTCCAGTCCTTATTATAAGAGGCAAATGACTACTTTTTTTGGGTCCAAAATATAAGAGACATGCATGTATTTTAACAAATATTAAATGCTTATTTCCAATTTTACCCTTATTTATAATAGGGTTTTATATTTACGAGACAGTGCAACTTTTAATACAAGTAGGTTTTGTTCATTAATTATTGAAGGGTTAAATTTGTAAAATTTATATGAATATTAATTACAAATAGCTTATTTCAATGCATTTCCTTGGTCTGTGTGTTTTAGGGTTTTGCCTCTTATATATAGGACCAGAGGGAGTATTTGTACACTCAAATGGGACACCTATTTGGGACACCTTGATTAATCATATATAAATATTTGGTTAATTCAGTTCATTATATGATTAATCATATATAACTGTATCTGAAAATTTCAGGTCTACCTTGCCTTGTTCAAATGAATAGCCTTGTCTATCTTTTTTTTTTTTTTTCTTCTTCCTTGGGTCAACAGTCGTGTTTCATATTTAGGATTTTTTTTTTTCACTTGACATTAGAATAAATTTTTAAACTTTTATTCATAAATTTTATTTCGGAACATCTTTTATATTTGTGAATGATTTTTTATTTCTTATATCAAACATGATTTTTTTTTTCCACCCTACTTCTCATTTGATACCAAAGGTTGCCTTTAAAGTATTCATTCAGCGAGAAATAGGCATGGCAACGGGCGGGGCGGGGGCTGTTTTTGCCTTCCCCAACCCCGCCCCCGACTCTACAACCCGAACCCCGCCCCCGCCCCAAATCCCCCGATGGGTGTTGGAAACTCGCCCCCACCCCCGCCCTGCCCGCCCCCGCGCTTCAGTAAATGCAAATGCAGTATTCATTTTTTCTATTTTTTTTTATCCTTTTGAAATTTTTATTTCCAACCTTTTTAAAAGAAAAAGCTATAACAAGAACAAGAAACAAAACACAGCACATGAACACACAAGAAAAAGTATCAGATTAGTGAGCAAAACCCTCAAGTCAGAAACAAGAAAAACTACAAAAACTCCCACAATCAGAAACAAGAAAAACTGAAACCCCCAAATCAGAAACAAGAAACAAAACATAGCACAAGAACACAACAAAACCCCCAAATCAGAAACAAGAAAAACTGAAAAACTCACCTAGGTGTGAGCAACAGTAGACGAGTTCACACAGATTAAAGAGAGGAACGACCTAAAATAGACAAGCAAGCATATCAATATCATATATGAGAGAGCTTCTTCACTGCTATAATGGAAAAAAAAAAACCAAAACTCACATAAAAGGGGTGTAAGATTGTTTTGTGTTTTACCTATGAGGAGAGATGAGAAGATGAGAGGGGACGCGAATTGAGCTAGCAGTGGTGGAGCTCGCAGTCTCGCACAAGCCGTGCGGCGGCGGCGCGGCGACGGTGGAGCGATGGCGTTGCAGCCTTGCAGGCGTGCGGCTGCGGCTTGGCGCTTGAGGAAGAAACTAGAAAGGTCTAGGGTGTGGGTGTGAGGCTGTGAGAACAGAAAACGAGAAAAGAAATGATGAGTCATGACTAAGTGGTTATTGTTTAAAGGTTCAAAATATAAGTCACAGTTCAAAAACCCTATTTTCCTATGTGTATAAAAGTAAGGACAATTTGATAATATAAGTGAGCGGGGCGGGTTCGGGGGCGGGTATCAACATCCCCAACCCCTCCCCGCCTGAGAAAACTTGGGTTTTCCCCAAACCCGAACCCGAACCCAGTCAAACCGGGGTTTCCCCGTCAAAGTCGGGGTGGGTTCAGGTGGGTACCCACGGGCCCGGGTCCCATTGCCATGCCTAGCGAGGGAAAACCGCTGAATAGTTCAAAAAGAAGAGAGATTATTAGCTTGACAATGGTACATGTACGAAAACAGCTATGTTATTTACACACCTAAATGAAACAACCCTTTTGGGATACCTTAGTTAATCAACGTATAAATATTTGGTTAATTCAGTTCATTATATGGTTAATGAGCTTATTTTCATAACTATATAAATATTTGGTTAATTACATGTAAATATCTGGTTAATTCAATTCTTTATGTGATTAATGGATCATCATGAATCAACCAAATATTTGTACGTTGATTAACCATATAATGAACTGCATTAACCAAATATTTATATATGATTAACCAATGTGTCCCAAATGGGTGTGTAAATAACATTTTTGTTTCAGATAAGCCACTAAGCCAGGATCCACCTACACAAATAGAATCATACACCTAACATAACCCATGGTTGAAGTCTCTCACCTACGAATCAAGATCCGATGTCTCATTTTCTATCCCTCTCCGCTCATATTTCGACACATCAATTAATATCTCATCATTTATTTTCTCATCCACAAAATCTAATGTTAAGTAGAGGGAGACAGGAAGGGAAATGGGACAGCAAATCATGATTTCTCACCTCCAATTGGAAAAATAGTTCTACCATTTTATCTATATCGCTTATAAAGGAAAACTGTAGTCTTCAAATACATGATTGAGAAAACAAATATATCAGCTATTTACTTTTTATTAAAGACATCAAACATGATATACCCTACATTAGAACTGTTCTAATGTCAAACTACAATCGAAAATGCCTCCAAAGTAACCCCTTGAGAGAAGGTGGGAAGGCCAGAAACTTCACATATAAAAGCACTGGTGAATCCACTCATATTGACAGGCAGATCAATAACAAGGGGGGTTATATATATCACACTTTCGGGATTGCAAGTCCATATTGCAAACTACTCTTATGTCCGCCTCCTGACACGCCTGCCATTTGGATTAACTGATTCCGCAGCTGCGCCGTCTGCTAAATCTTGACCATATATGCTACTGCCACTTCTCTTCCTGCTCAACGGCTGGCTTGAGTTATCATCCACTGATGCAAATGTCTCCAGCAATTCCAACAGCATTGAGGGGCAGCTCTCTTTCAAATGCACAAAAGCTTCGGACTGCATTACCGCTGAACAAGGCATGACAATGCATCAGTGAGTCTTCTTCAAAGTTTGAAATTTTATGGGTTTCAAAGGCACAAACAGTAAGGAGATAAACTACTGAGGAGTATGCAGCATGCCGCAAAACCAATCAATACACAAACAACAAAATCTGGAGTCTTGAGACACACCATCAATTCCTTTTGTCTATAACATCAATTATTTATTATAAAATAATTAATTGGTAATAAAAAAGAAAAATGTAGTGACATGGGTTAGTCATAGGATATGTAATGAAAAAGGGTACAATGAACAACACAGATTAAAGAAGTCTAACTAATTTAAATTATAAAAAAAAAACTAATATACAATTGAATAAGCGTACACAGGTAGATAGGTAAATGGATGGATGGTGAGAGAGGTATAAGTGAAGTGTCAAAAACAAAATACTCCTCCCCATTCAGAAGCAATTGCAGTATTGAACAAGACGAAAGTAAATTGACAAAAGCTGCAAAAATAAGAGGGTAATACCAAATAAATAGAATCACTTTTCAAACTAATCAAAATATAAGAGATCCATCCCCAAAGTTTATAAGAATTGCATTTATAAACTTCGGATATAAAAGCTATGTACATCCTTCTCATTGAAAAAGCAAGGAAGTAATTTCGTTATTATTTATACGAGCAAGGTAGTGATCTTGTTATGAGAAAATTTGTGTTTAAATAACATCACAGCACAGAGCATGGCTCCATATGGCAAAGCAGTACATATCTCTGGTTGATTGTTACTTCGATTGACAAGTTTTAAATTTTTTTGCTGCACTGGATTGCAACAAGAATATACACAGCAAACAGAACACATCGATGTTGAGTGTCAGTTCATGCACCAAAAAAGGGATAAAACAGTTCATTCATGAACTTTGGCATTTTGTGGAAGTGGGAAGGGCGGATAACCACATCCTTTTGACACAATATCTACAAAATAAATCTTACTCCAGTTGTTCAATAAAAATAGTCTACTAATCATAGTCTAAAACCAATGGTTACATAAGGAAGGAACGAGATTGATAGGAACTGATATTAACGGTGAAAGAAACAGCAAGAACACCCAGGAGCCAAGCTCCAATTACAGAGGTGAGTAAGCTATAGAAACTGTAAAGAGAGAAGTGCAATAAGACAGAGAGAAAGAAAATTAGAGCTGCAAGTGCAGACAAACCTATGGCTTTAGCCAACCCAAAACCTTTCGAAGTTCCAGAATGAATCTGAATCATCCCCCTCACTTTCTTCTTTATTCTTTCCACTAACTGCCCTTTCATTTTCCATAACCCCCTTAGGTAAATGCAAATTGTTGCCTTCTTTATTCTCTACACTTCCACTATCTCCCACTAGCTGTAAATGCTCCCACTTACTGCCCTCTTTACTCACCCACTTCCACTCCCACTAGTTGTTTAGTTGTGGGTCTATCAGAGATTTTAAAGGATCAAGTTACAATTAATTAGGAATGTCAGTGTAGATATTAATGAATAATGACATGAAAGCTGCATTCTACTACCAAAACAAACCCCCGCATTATTATCAGAAACAAAAGATAAACCATAAAGATTGCCCAGCAATAAAAGAAGCCATCATCTAAATCTCAATGATGACTGTCCTTTCCTTAGAACACAAAAAATACCGTTTGCATCAATAATTATGGTCACGCTCCCTATGGTTCAGAAATTCTTCAATAACTCACTATCATCCCTATTTGCCGAAGCTCCATAGCAATACTTCTAAAGTCTGGAGTCTGGACCCATCTTAAGAGTGCATGAGATGTTTAAAATAAAACAACTAAGAAAGATATTTCGATAAGTTTGCACTTTTAACAATATACAAGAAATAACATACAATTAAAACACCTAGATCTTTATTTCTTTTTCTTTTTCTCTAGGCCAACCAAAAATGCCTAGAACAAAAGCCCCAAAATGATGGAGTTATAGTCAAGCTACTTCTCAGTTCAATGTAGCTTCCAAATAGTGAAGTACGTGAGTAAAATTGCTTTAACTGTTGAAGTTATCCACTAAAAACAAAGGCATGGAAATAAGAAAAAAAAATTGTGAATAATTATTTTCATTGAGTACCTTAAAACAAAGAATAATGAACAAAAGAATAAAAATGGTCATACCAAATTAAGTTCTAATACAGTCTTGGTCATTAATAATGGTATTTGACAATATAACATATCAAAACGGATGTGACACTATCCTAACAACTTAAAGAAACAAAAACACGTGAAAATGTAATTAATTTGGAAAGCATGGTGAAACATCAAGAGTGCAATACATAACACGCTGGAAGAATTTTAAGTTGAAACAACCATGAACATTTACATTCATATTATAAAATAATAATACGCACCTCCCAAGTTTGTTGGATTTGCAATAAATTTTAAACAGATTGCCTTAAGCTGTGGACAGTGGTGTTGCTCAGCCAGGGCAAGTGTTGTGGCCACATTGTCGGCATTGATTTCTTCACACAATTTTGATTCGCATAACATTTTTAGCCGATCAAGATTATAGAGATCAGCAGCAGCCAAGAGATGCTGCACCATGACAGTATATGAGCACATGGTTATTGAGCCCATAACCTCATAGATATCAGGAAGTCTGTCTGTGTAAATGAAGAGAAGCATTGCCTGAAAAACCAGATAAGAGGGTTTTCATTCAATCAATCTGCTCAACATGAAAGTATGAAAGCATAATTCCTATTCAGTCAGAAATTGACAGCAAACAGATAACATGGTGCAGACTGCGCTCTGTAGGAATAATATCTTAAAAAACCAGCCACAACTTCCCCAAGTATAAGAAAAAAGAGATCATAACCGACATAAACAACAATCAGCAAGGTCATCGAGATCAAGATCCTAACTAGGATACACGTGAAAAGTTGGATCGTAAAACTTCATCTCAAGACACTTTGGAGAGAATGACATAAACAGGTAACTGAATATAACAAGAAAAAAACAGAACCACACTAAAAAAGAGAACAAGAGCACTGAAAATTAGAACAAAATATAGCACAAATTCTTGTGTTTTTTTTTTAAAAAGAAAAAAGAAAAAAAGAACACAAGATGTATGAACAAGGTCAAACCACCCACCCAAGCCATCCTTGAACCACCCAGTTGTCAGCCACAAGCAGTCACCCACAAACCGATGTCGCAAGCAACTCAGTCGCAGCAAGAGAAGCAACCCAACATATCAAATCAGCAAGCAACCCAATCACAGCAAGCAAAAGAAAGGGGTCAAATGAGGTCACATTAGGGTTCAGAAGAGAGGTCAAATTTGAATGGGATGTTCAGATGAGAGGTGAAAGAGAGGAAGGAGTCGAATGGATGTTTAGGGCTCGGGTGGCCTCGGGATTTTTTCTGTAAAAATGGGTTGCTCGGATACTAAAATGGAGGCTCATCCAGAACGTGAAACTCGTCCATTTCAGAAATTTCACAATCCTGCACAGCGATCATACATCAACCAAGTTGGTGTGTATTATCAGGATTGCATCTCCCAGATAAACACGTAAGTTCATGCAATCCTACAAAGAAGATTGCAAACTTAACAACCTCGGCTCTCGGTATTCAACAAAAGAATCAAGCTAACCTGGCATCTTCTAACATGAGACATTCTCCATTAGAATGTTGCAGCTAAACTTTTTCGTTTCACTATGATAAAAGCAACTTGAACCCTTATTATTTAACCACAACCAACGATATTGGTAAGATACACCCAGTTCCAACGGACTGCTTCACAAACAAAAGCAAACAAATGTGTGACAGACCTAAAACTAATATTGAAAAATATTAAGTTTCACTGTTCACAAATAGGGGTAAGAATGTCATTTGTTATGCTGTAAGAATGTGCTCAAACATTTCACTGTTCAGATAATGGTGTCAAATGCTCAACTTAACTCCTAAACCCTTAAGAATTACAAACTTAAGACACGAATGTTAAATGAACGAATTAAATTGCATGTCCCTACAAGTTCAATAAACCCACATAACCAGTGAACTCTGGATTCTACTAGCAAATAGAAGCCTAGATTTATACATGCTTTTGGCATCAAAATGAACACTGTTGGTGGATTTTTTTGGGTACTTGGTTCGAATTGCCTACATTCTGCAATATATATTGGTTTGTCTTTATGAAGATAGTTTCATGTTTTCATTATTAATTTTGTTCTGTTTTGTTAAACCACGAAATTGCTTTGCTGTTTCTTTTGTTAAACTACAATATAATATAAGTTAGGTCTATAAAAAAAAACAATATAATATAAGTGCATGGCTAAGTATTATATCAATTGGGTCCAGTGTTAATTTATATTTTTACTTTATCACTTTCATTTGCATGGTTATCTCGTTGGAATCTTAAATATTAAATATGGATCTACTGGTACCAGAATACATATTTTTTAAGCAATATTTTTTAATTTTGAATATGTAAACTCTTGCAAGTTGAGTTTAAGATTCAAGTTTACTAGAGCTACACAAGTTCACCTTAACTCTCATGTTTAATAACCTTGATCACAAATGAACTAATTAAAGTTGAACACTACCTTGAAGATAAAGGGTTCAATATCCTCTACCACTACTTCATCTATGCTAGGATCCCCAACAAGTCCAAAAAACTGAGCTCTAAACACAGGAGATCGGGCAGCAAGTATCAATTTATGAGCTTTGAAGCTTTCACTCTTGACCTTGAAAACTATGTCACAGCCAACTTTAGATTCTAGCAGGTCCTTAAAATCTCGGCCCATGTCCGACTGCGGCACAACAACACCCTGTTTAGACCCCTCAAACCGAGTCTTGACTACACCAACAGTGCAATGCATGATGAGGCAATCATCCTTCAGATACTCTGAAGTCTCCAACAGTGTCCTTCTGAAAAAACGCTTGTAACCCCTGAAATGAACACGGAAAGGTTAATTGAAGGAAACACCAAGACCAAAGACAAGAAAATTAAAATGACAAATAGATATAAAAAAATTTATGATAACAATATTTAGACAGGGGAAGAAATGTTTCTTCTATAACTAGATTCTTACAACCTACACTTGATTATCGATAAGCTAATTATTAGTTGACAACATTCATCGTTTAGATTTTTCCAAACAAAAGAACATAAAGTTCGCCAAATGATAAACACCTTGTTGGCCAATAATTAATTCCATGGATAGGAATAACAGAACTGATTCAAATGGACCCGGATTCTCTACAGTCAGACATTCCCTTCATTCATGCAATCACCTTAGTATATTTTTTCATAGATATATTTGCCATCCATAATAATTAGGGTGTGTTTGGGTAAACAACTTAATTAAACACTTATTCAATAAGTTTTTTTTTTAAAATAAGCTAAAAATAGCTTATTTTCATCAGCTGCTTTGACAAGCTTATTGAAAGAGATTATAGAAAGATAATAAAATATTTCCATAAACTATGTGCATGAGTTTAGTTTTATAAGCTATTTTCATAAGCCCAAATAAGCTCTCTATATACTCTTCCAAACACACCCTTAATCTAGGGTCAGGATCTCATGCAGGCATTTCCTGCATCCTACCTATACAGACGCTGTTCTCACTCAAACCCCATATAGGATATCACTCAAATTCAAACCCTTAAACCCCAAACCAGCAATTATTCCAAGGTTCACAATTAATTCAATGACCAAAACCAAAAGAGAGAGAGAACCAAGAGAAAATTCAGAATACCACATGCTGCCCCTATACTTCAAAGTGTAAGGTCCACTCTCAAGTGGTCGATCGAAGTGGCTATGCACTTTATCATTCCCCTTATGGGTTTGATCAATAAGGGTCAACTTGAAGAGTGCCCTAACATCCGTTCCCTCGCTCGCAAGCGCAATGAATACCGATACATACATGGAATTATCCTCAGGGTTCTTCCCATCTGGGTAGAAGTAGATTGCCCAATCATAACCGCCGACGGTGAAGGTGTCGCTCATTATGTACTTACCGGCACCCATCCCTTTGGCTAGAGAGTAACCCTTTATGGTGAATTGGTGCGACCCGTTAACGGTTTCGCTGATTGAGCGGGAGGAGGAGGAACCGGGTTGAGAGGATTCGGAAAAGGGCTTGAAATCGCCCATCCTTTCTTCCAATTCGGTGGACGTCATGTGCAAAAGGAGGAAACCCTAGGAAGGAAGAAAGGAAGCATGAAGGGAAAGGGAGAGGGGAAACCCTAATTCTAATTGGATGAGGGTTTATGGGGGGGAGAGAGAAAGAGGGAATTGGGGTTCCGTTGAGGTCAAGGGGGGAGTGACCTGAACGGAGCAAGAGAAAAGAATTGGAATGAGGCAGCGACGATGGTAGAAATAGAGGAGAGAGTCAGGCAGCACAAGAAGAACGGTTACAACTTTGAAGCGGGCATGTTAAACGGACTTGAGCACAAAATATATAAATTCAGGGGAAAGCTCTAAAAGTGAGCCTTATTTGCTTTGTTTTCTGATTTATGTTTTCACAAATAATTATAAAATGGTTACTCTCTTTCCAATTTGTTTTTTGTTTTTAAATATTTGTATATAAAATAATGAATATAGAAAAAAGTTGGAACTTGTTTGCTTTGTTTCCAGTTTTCTGTTTTCAGAAATAATTACAAAACTGTCATCTTGTTTTCATTTTGTTTCCTGTTTTCAGAAATTTGTACAGGAAATATTGAAAACAACTTTTTTTCTGTTTTCACCATTTCCTGTATAAACCTTTGAAAACATGAAACAGAATGAAAAGAAAGTGACAGTTTTGTAATTATTTCTAAAAACATGAAATGGAAATAGGAAACTCAAAATAAAGCCAACAGATCCTGTTTTCAGTGTTTCATGTATAAATCTTTGAAAACAGGAACAGGAAATAGAATGAAAACAATATGACATTTTTGTAATTATTTTGAAAAACAGGAAACTGTAAACAAAACAAATAGGTCCTAAGCCTTATTGAAAAGTAAGTCTTTAAATAGCCTTTCATAGTAGGGTGCCTGCTAGCGTGAGAGAGTGGAGCATATCGCTCACAGTGAGAGAGCAATTTAGATAAATCAGAACCGTCCGATGTTGAAGGTGTAGGATACACAATCCAGTGTAGCCACACATTATCATTGTTTACTTTCCTCTCTCCCTCTCTCACACTCGTCTTCCACTCTCTCATGCTAGCCACTGCCTCTGTCCTCCGCCACCCACCTCCACCCCTCTCCTCCGGCACCGCCAACCACCCCACCTCCTGCCTCTGCCACCGCCACCCCACCCACCACCTTGAACCTCCACCACCGCCATCAACCTCTCTCTCTCGGAGGTGGCGAACTTGATGAAGGGTTGTGGACAAGTTTTGCAGAAGTGATGAAGCATAAGTTCGGATGGATCTTCAATGTTCCCGTCGATGTTGTGGGTATGGGTCTTCACGATTACTACAATATAACCAAGAAACCCATGGATCTGGGTACTGTGAAATCGAATCTCGCGAAGAAATTTCTGGCAAAGTTCGAAGAATTGTATCGTCCCTTGAATGAGAAATTCGAAGATTGCGCTGTAGCTGAGGAATTGCAAGCAAGTTCGTGGAGCCACGTTTAGCCGGAGAGAGTAGAGAGGGTTAAGAAGAAGGAAAATCCGAGGGAAAGGAAAATCCGATCCCTCTGCCGCCGCCGAAATTGAAAGTGCCGTGGTCAACTCGGAGGGAACTATCGGGGACGGTGGTTGTTGCTGTTGTCGGATGTATAGATCCCAGTAAGGAGAGTGAGAGGAGAAAGAGGAGAGAGAGAGAGGTTGATGGCAGTGGTGGAGGTTCTAGGTGGTGGTTGTGGTGGCGGTGGCAGAGGTAGGAGGTGGGTGGTTGGCGGTGCCGGAGGAGAGGGGTGGAGGTGGGTGGCGGAGGACAGAGGCGGTGGGGTGGCAGAGGACAGAGGTGGTGGGTTGGTAGAAGAGAGTGGAGAGATTCTGTGTGGGCAGGTACATAATAATATCATATATCATCACTTCACCAACGGTTATAATTGTTCTCTCACCGTGAGAGATATTCTCCACTCTCTCACGCTAGCAGCCGCCTTCATAGTAGACCAAACTTTAAGTAGATCAGGCAAGACCTTAAAAATTGGCCTAAATTAGGCTAATAGATCAGACTCATGCCTTAAGATTGGAACGTAAGCCAAACTCAAGTCTATCGGAGCCTAAATTGGCCTAGCTTATTCTTATCCCTAATAGATATTTATTTTCTTACTTTGCAATTTGTTTGTTTAAGAGAAGCCTAATCCATAAATTTAAGGGTCTTTCGCCCCGATGTCTTAGCAAATGTAAACTTTTTTTTTATTGGAAATTAATATTTTAATAGATTTTTTATATTGTGAATTAATCATAAATTATTATATCATTCAAACTGTTTGACTCTTATTATAATTATACTAAAAGTCATATTTCAAATGATTTCTAATTTATTGACACGATAAAAAATATCAAAATTAAACTCTTTTTCAATTTTGAATCTATTGAATATTTTTTCACTAATACTTATGGTATGAATGTAATTCGTACGTTTGATCCGAGAAACTTTAAGTTGGGGAATGTTTTGTATATTTACTTTTGAGTTAAAATATACTTTTAGGGTGTGTTTGGGAAAGCTGGAAAAAAAAGATTATGCTAATAATTGATTATTGTGATAATCGATTATAATCAGAATCTGTTTTTGTTTGGGTCTGTTTGCTGAAAAGCGATTTTAAGATAATCTATTTCGTTTGGGTGGTGCAAAAAAAATCACTTTTATATAATAAATTACAAAAAATGGTATGAAGTTATTTGTATAATTTAATAATATTTGTTTAGAAGTTAGTTTTGTAGGGGTAAACAGGGAAGAGAGTATTGAGAATGAAAAATAATCAAACCACAATAATCTTAAGCTAGAAAAAACTAGATAGTATAAAACAGTTTTTTTTTTCCCTAAAAAAGCTTTTTTATAAACTTAAGCAAAATGCCAAACATGATAGATTATCTATGAAACAGCTTTTAAGCTAAAAAACAGCTGAAACAGGAAAAAATAATCTTTCCCAAACACACTCTTAATATTCTATCTTCTTTTTTTGTTTTAAGTTGGTCCTCTGAGTAATAAAATTCGGAGTTGGTCTTTTAAATTGTCATGCTACACCAAGTTAGTCTTTTCCATTAGATTTGCACTATTGCTAATATGTAGAACCCATTATGGATATTGGGCGAGTAGCTTAATAGTACCCACGAGGAAAAAAAAGCGGGTTTTCATCATTATCCGATTATTCACAGGGCATGTATTAATGTACCCCACACCTCGAAGGTTTTCCCTACCTTGGACTGGGGCACCATCCCCTCACCCTATATTTTTGTTATAAAAAAATAATTACATAATGTCGCTTGTAACATCCGTAATTTTATGTGTTGTTTATGTATGAGGATTAGGTTTAGGACTTGGATTACATAGTTGAGATGTTGTTTGAGGTATAGAAGCCTTTGCATGGGAAGTACGCAACCATCTAGAGTGAGTTTGAATGTCAGAACAACTTAGGGTTTTTCCCGATTATCGCCTTTAAGGCGTATGAGTGTGAAACAAGAGATTTGGAGTTAGGGTTGAGATTATGCCTTTTTGATGGTTTGGGGTTGTTTATTAGGTCTTGATGAGCCTATATATATCAAATTTGAGGTCAATCAGACGTCGAACGGACTCCGAAACACAACCAGTTGACTTATGGTTAGTGGTCAATGCTCGAGCGTGGTAAATCCAACGCTCGAGCGTGGGTCTATCAGCGCTCAAGCGCCTTAGTCAACCAGACAAGGTCATGCGTTGACTTGACATGTGTCATCAAGGGCTGACGTGGCATCCTGTGATTGGTTGCATGCACGGTGGTTCTACCTGCCACCAACGCTCGAGCGTGGAGAAGACAACGCTCGAGCGTTGGAGCACTCAAGTGTTGGGTTTCCAACGCTCGAGCGTGGCAGCGTGAATTAGCCAAAAAAAAAATATAAGCTTAAGTGACTTCACTTAAGCTATAAGGACAGAAACAGAAAACTGAGAGTTGAGAGAAGTGCAAAGGCAGAAAGAGAGGATTTAGAGAGAGAAGGAGAGAAAACTTAGAGAGAGAAATAGTTCTAGTTTGAATTGTGGCTTGATCAATCGTCCCGTTACGAATCCGAGTACGTGGTTGCGTTAGTGGCGACGACACCTTCGCTTTCCTCTTCTTCTTTTCTCCTAAAGTGAAGGTAAATCCTACTCTCTTTAAGTCGAAATGTTATCCGTTATGATACTTGAGTTATCTTTCGTTTCGGTTAACGGATTTCGATTCCATCTTCGAATTTGAACTCCTTGTAACATGCTCGTCACAATGTGATGTCTAGGTGAATTTTTGGAGGTCCGGAGGCCTTGGTTCTAGGCGAGGCAGATCTGAGAGCATAGAGGGAACGCTCGTTTCATGACGTTTCGGTGATCGTACGACTTGCCAGGTGGGGGAAAGAAGCCATCTAACGTCGGAAACGACGAAGTGGCATTTAATTCGATAATGGCGTTGGGCGACCTAAACCCTACTAGAGAGTGAGTAACAGACAATGTCAATATCACATTGGGGACTACTTGGTGGTACCGATGATGATATTGGAATTGTACGTTTATCGCCGTTATGTATAAAATATTATTATTTTATCGGTGTTGACTGTTTTGACTGTCTGTGGTATATCGTTGGTACATGATGAATTGACTATGATATTTATGCTGGTTGGATAATAAATACGATTATTTTGTATTATTTTTTATTTTTTATTTTATGTGGAGATGATTGTAATTATGACATGTTGACATGATGAGTGATTATGGTGATTAGAGATTTTATAAGTATTGATACATGATGAGTATAGTGATGTATGTGGGGGGTTCATGATACTTCAGTTCAGAAGTGCCTAACCGAGATGATTTTGTAACATGATGATGAGACTGATGAGATATAATTATTATGGAAATTATTTATGAGGTAGTGATGAGCGGTTAGGGCACTAGAGGGTGACCTGAAACAGGGTCTGTGAGATTATCATATGGTTGACCTGAAACATGGTCTATGGGGTTTAATTCCTCGGAGGGTGAATTCTCGGGGTTCAGACTATTGGCAGGACCGTCCCAGACATTATTTCATTATTGTTGCAGCTATAGTTCATGCTTTGCATGAGCACCCTGGCCGTGGTTCAGTGGTGTGCACTATCGTATATTTGTGCAACTATAGTGTCATTGCTTTGCATGGGCATCCTCCCTCCGCGGACGAGGATGTGCGCCGGGGCCTCTGGAGACGTGTCGTTATAGATATCTGGATATGTGGCCAGACCTGAGTATACATATTGTATTGCATTACATCATGATGGAGGGTAGAGGAAAATCATAGACGTTGTCGAGGATGGTTGTGTTATATATATATATGGAGATGGATGTTTAATGTGCTGTTGTAGATTTAAATGTTGCTATACCCTTTCCACGTTTGACGTTAAATCGTTTCTTATTCCCTTTCTTCTTTTTGTTGTGCTTGTTTTATTTGTTGTTGTATCCTAGATCCGGACGCAAGGATGACACACTGGGATCATCCTTGGATGACCCAGCCAGCAGGTTTCCCCCTCACGGGAACGTTTGAGTTTGAGTTCGTGGACCCTAAAAGGTGGCTTGTGGACCCGGTCACTCCTTTCGCGGTATACACGAGTCCAGTTTCGGTGACTTCCGGTTTCGGACTGGGAGCACCTTTAGGTATGGTTGGCACTTTCCGAGCCAACTATACATTTCCCTTCCCAATTGGAGTTCCGGATGGACAGTTACCGCCGATGCCTCCTATGTCGAACATGGCCCCAGTTTCTTTCCTGATACCTTTTGAGGCACTTGTCCCAGGATATGCACAAGCCTCAGCACATGTACCAGTACCAGAGCCTGTGCTTGCACCTATACCAGAGGAGGACCCCGTCGCACCAGTTCCTGATCCGATGCCTGTTCCACAGGTTCCCGCCCCTCCCGAGGTTCGAGCAACATGGTCGGAGTCTTCCCGAGTATCCTCCAGGATGCCTTCCCGAGATAGTAGAGTTTACAGATGCATGTTCGAGAGACCTTCAGACAGGAGCTCCTCTAGCGATAGCGGAGGAGTAGCAGGACCGTCGAGACCCTGGGGTGGTAGCGAGGGTAGTAGTTTGTGACGGCTCAAGCCAATGCTATTCGCATAGGTGTGTGTGAGGTTTTCATGTATTTTGAGAGGGGACTGGGTGTGGAGAGTTAGTGAGACATCTTTCTTTCAGTATTTTGATGTATTTTGTTATCTTACCAGTTTGTATATATTGGGATCCTACTGATGGGATTCCCTTTACAGTACTGTACCAGGATGTATGTATGTGTTGATGCATGTATGTGTATATATATATGTTGATATATTTGTATGATAGTTATTTATAGTTAAGTTTTAAATTTTTATGCTGTTTTTAATATAACCGCTTAACGCTAATAACACGATTAAGTTTCAATAACTTTGGGTTTTCTTTAATAGAACGTCGGGGCGTCTCATCGCTTATTAAGATTCTTAATATGCTTCAAGCACGCTTTTGAACTGTGTTAATGTGATTTGATAATTTGATATGGACTTGTGGGACTAAATGTGCTAAATTTAACTTCTAAATTTAAATATTTTGATTAATATGTTGATTATGTCAATAATTTTCGATTTAGGTGTTTTTAATAATATCAATGGATGTTTTCCATACTTTAATAAATATCTATGGATATCCGTGGGCCGTGGCTAACCACGGATATTCATAAAATCCATTTAAAACTTGACTAATGAATACTCACTGTATGGGACAAATTTACATTTGACGGGTCAGATAGTAGGGGATTACTACCCGTGATCGCCCCGCTCCATTGCAATCCCTAGGTGGTTCACCTAAATTCTAAAAAAATAAATTACAAGCTATCTTAATTTAGATATCTTCTATAGTTTTATGCCTTTTTATATACATAATGGTCAAATATATAGATCATGTTTGTATGTTAGATCAATTAGATTTAACTCAGTAATTTTTAACGTTTGGGTCGAATTTAGGTCCAAAAAATAACCCAATTAAAATATTAGATTGAAAATAGGTCCAGTCAAACTCATTCCAACCCCGTCTTATGAATATTCCTAAAATGTGTTACATTTTTCGATTGTAAATGTACTGACGATTCTAAATTACTTGAAACAATGACTAAGAACGTATTCAGATGAATAACTTAATAAAACACTTATTAAATAAGTTAAAAATAACTTATTTTCATAAGATTACCTGATAAGATTGTAATAAGTTAAAAAGAACTTATAAAAAGGTTATAAGCTATTTCCATAAGTTATTTTCATAATTTTTTTATAAGCTTTTTTCATAAGTTCAAATAAGTTCTCTATAAGCTCCTCCAAACGTATACGCTCCTAAATGTGATAAAAAGAAAATTTTAAATCTAAAAAAAAAAAAGAACGAAAAATTGAAATTGTGTGTG
This sequence comes from Echinosophora koreensis, assembly GCA_035048595.1. NCBI lineage: Eukaryota > Viridiplantae > Streptophyta > Magnoliopsida > Fabales > Fabaceae > Echinosophora > Echinosophora koreensis. The sequence continues at coordinate 9,854,390 of JAPCYP010000004.1, forward strand.
TAATGTTATTAAAAATAAGGGAAAATGTATAGAATCACTTAAAACTAAATGCATAATTGCAGTTTTGGTCCTTGTAATTTTATAAATGAGTGATTTTGGTTCCTCTAGTTTCAATTGCTCAAATCAAGTCCCTTTGCTTCCAAAATCGAACAAATCAAGTCATTGTAGTTTCAATTGCTCAAATCAAATCCTGCAATTTTACAAACGAATGCTTTTGGCCCGTGTAGTATCACAAATATGTTACGCACGTGCGTTCATTTTTAGCTTTAGTTTTAGCATTTTTTTAACTAATTAAATAAAACTAATCTTACGGAGTTACAATAATGCCACATCTTAGTCAGGTTAACAAGACCAGACTTGTTCGATTTTGAAACTAGAAAGACTTGATATGAGCAGTTTTTACAGAAATCAAAATTATTCATTTGTAAAATTATAAGGATCAAAAGTGTATATATATATTTTTTCGTAATGTAAGAGGAGTTTACACCCCGGATCAAAAGTGTATTTAAATCTAAAGTAAACGGGATTTGCAATTAGCCATCTCCAACTTTAATTTCGTTTTAATCAGTGCCTAAACTCTAGCTATTATTACAATAGGTCATTATGTTTGTGATGGAACAATAGGTCATTATGTTAATCTGGAGTTAAGTGAATAAATCCAAATAATTCATAGCTCATCCTTATTAAATGTAAACCCTTAATAAATATCTTTTATTTAAAAATCTTCTTATGTTTTTTTTGTTTGTTTGTTTTTTTTTATTTATATTGTCTAATTTTATATTATTAATTTTTTTAGCTTTTTTTAATTTAAAAAATTAAAAAAAGATATAATAATGAATGTCAAGATTTATTGTAAATATTAATAATTAATTAATTAATAAGTTCAGAGATTGAGACAACATTAAAGTTAAGGGGGCATGAAAGTGATGAAACAGACGTTGCATAGAGACAGACACACTCGAGCTCTCTGATACAGCTTACTTTTTCTTCAACCCCATTCAGACTCAGAACTGTTGATTGCTAATGAGATACAACAAAACAAAGCAAGATCTATGACTCCTACCTTGGAACCATGAAATTCCCAATCAATGTAGATTTGTTGAGAACACCCTTAACACTCAAAATCGCATTTTTCTTCATACTCTCCATCACCTTCTTCTACTTAGGCAAGCACTGGTCCGATAACTACCAGCAACTCATCTTCTTCACATCCACCCAAGACCCGAACCCGAACCCGAACCGGGTGGTAACCGTTTCCCCAAATTACAACAAATCATTCAATGTCTCCGCCCTCATCGATCAAATCGACCAGACCCAACCGCCGCCGGAAAATACCCTACTGCCACCGCCGCCGCCGCCGGATTCGATTCAGAAATTAGGGATCGTGAACGAGAATGGCACGATGTCCGACGAGTTCGAGGTCGGGGATTTCAATCCTGCGATGGTGGATGATTGGGTCAACGAGACCCAAATTGAGGAGGGTGGTTCTTCTTCTGATTCTGATTCTGCTCCCAAATTTGTGATCAAGAAGTTCGGGTTATGCCCGCGGAACATGAGCGAGTATATACCTTGTTTGGATAACGCAGATGCGATTCGGAAGCTGAAATCAACGGAGAAAGGGGAAAGGTTTGAGCGGCATTGTCCAGAGGAGGGTCGAGGGTTGAATTGCTTGGTTCCTGCCCCTAAAGGGTACCGTACCCCAATTCCATGGCCTGGAAGCAGAGATGAGGTACCACTACAGTGAAATAAAAAATCAATCAATGCATAAAAACACGGCCTTTATTCTTTTTTGTTGTAATTAAGCCAAATGGGTGTTAGTTTTGTACTTAGACTAGCTTATTTTGTATTTACAATTGCTTATAATAAAAAATTCAAAATCTTACAATAGAGTGTTTTGAGAAAAAATGACCCCCCACCCCCGGCGCTGAAAATTAATAAAACTGAACATTCACACAATTTGGAGAATTTTTTGTTTCTGCACACAAGTTTAAATTTTACTAGGTTATGGTTTTTTGGTGTAGGTGTGGTACAGTAATATTCCTCACACTCGTCTTGTTGAAGATAAAGGTGGCCAGAACTGGATTTCCAGAGTCAAAAACAAGTTTAAGTTTCCAGGAGGTGGTACTCAATTTATACATGGGGCAGATGAATACTTGGACCATATTGCCAGGGTTGTTATGTACTTTAGTGTAGCCTTTTCTTTTTGGACGGTATAGGTGCATATTCTACGGATCTGATGTTGACATCTGCATTTGTAGATGATTCCTGAGATTACATTTGGTCAGCATATACGAGTTGTTCTTGATGTTGGCTGTGGTGTAGCTAGTTTTGGTGCATACTTACTGTCACGGAATGTCATCACCATGTCTGTTGCTCCCAAGGATGTTCATGAGAATCAGATCCAATTTGCTCTTGAGCGTGGTGTACCGGCAATGGCAGCAGCATTTGCAACTAGACGTCTATTATATCCAAGCCAAGCTTTTGACTTGATACATTGTTCGCGCTGCAGAATTAATTGGACCCGAGATGGTATGTGTTTCTTCTCTTGTATAATGTGCAATAGTTCTTTGTAATAATGGGGAAAAAGATGATATTGAGGGGTCTATAATCGGCAATCGCTGATCAACCAGTAGAGAGTGTATGTTGAAATTGCTAGTTTTATTGATAGTGATGTGTAAACATCATTATTTGTGTTATGATGCTTAAAACATTTTTTAATTGTGATGAAGATGGGATATTGCTGCTTGAAGTTGATAGGATGCTAAGAGCAGGAGGATACTTTGTCTGGGCTGCCCAGCCAGTTTATAAGCATGAGGAAGTTTTAGAAGAACAATGGGAAGGTATCATCATAATTAAAATTAGTTCCCATTTAGATTGAATTTATTCAAGCTTTTTAATTATGGAGTTATTATATTTAGACTAAAAGCCCAAATTGCCCTAAAAAAAAAACATGCTTGACATGTAATCTTCTGTGTTTTGTTTCTAAAATTAAGGTTCATGCTTAATGGGATTCAAAAAACAAATCCCAGTTTATGTTCCAAAATGACGTAGCATAGTGACCGAAATTTCAAGTTCTTGGATGCTTAGAAACAATGACGTTTTGGACCACCATGTTTGTGCTTTTTAATCAAATTCCACATTGGAAATTGTCTCGCTTGTTAGGTAGGAAACTTATCCGGGACACAGGGGGTCTAATGGACGTTTATGCACAGAAGGACTAACATGTCCCACATTTGTAAAAATGAGGGAGTAATTGGTTAATTTTTTTCAATGACTAAAAGTGCCCGTGTTTTTTTTTTTAAATTTTTTTGGAACCAATTTGGGCCTTTAGTCTATATTTACGAATTGTTCAATTTTGCACCTTTATTTAATATTAGCATTTTATGACCTGATGTTTACACCAAATTGTTCCTTACCGTGTTGTTGTTGGTCAGTGTCAGACAGAAATAACATGTAACAAATTATCAACCTTTGACCTAAGCCTCTCTCAACGATTTGTTTGTTGTTCAAAGCAGAAGTTTGACCTTTTGTGTATTCCTTTCCAATGACTCTTGATAGATCATTTGCCATTCTCTGTCTTGTTGCTAAGAGCCTTTGACTTAAAAACACGTTTGTGGAGAAGCATCTTAAACTGTGACGGTGTCAAATACCTGCTTATGTTCTCCCACTTTCTTTCACCGACGGTCGCTTCTGCTATTTTTATTGAACTGACCTGAATATTAATAATTTATTATGGTTGGTCTAACTCTTAATTGCTAAGAATGCTGTCTGCATCTATAATGGGTGTATAATTGGATTTTGTTTTCTCCAGAGATGCTTAATCTTACTACTCGACTCTGCTGGAAATTTTTGAAAAAAGATGGGTACATTGCAATATGGCAGAAACCCCTTGACAATAGCTGCTATCTAAATCGTGAGAAAGGAACCAAACCTCCACTGTGTGACTCAAGTGATGACCCGGACAATGTCTGGTATTTGTTCTTGCCTTCCTGATCTTTGAATGATTTTAATATACATTTTCTTTCAGTTATATGATTATCTCCACAAAGGATTTGCAAATTGACTATCATTCTTATATGTTATAGAGCTTTCCATGATAGAAGCAGGGAGTAGAAAATAAGTGTATTTTGCCAATATGTAGCTTAAAATGGTAGTTGCTTTCTTCATTGACGTTGGAATGTTAAACTACCTTTTTTTCATCAAAAAGAAAGTGAAACTTGATTCCCTTCAGCTAAATTTGATGAAACTATGAACTCTAATAATCTGTGACTGTAAAAATGTCTACGAAATATCTTGATCATGATCAACGGTCAATAGAAGCCTTTATATTATTATTTCCTAATTTTGAATTTTCTTTCTTTTAATATTTTATTTTAGCCATTTAGGTGGACTACTGAGTACTGAAGCATATTCAAAATTATGGAAAAGTTAATCCTCCCCCCCTTAAGAGACTAGGGGGAAAAAAGAAATAGAATGAGATGAAAATAAAAAGGAAAAGGAAATTAAACGATGGTATGTAAGGATGCAGAAATGGCTAGCTTATGTCAATATGGTTTTTCATGAAAGATTATGTTATCTCATACTAAAGTATGGAATTCTGTTAAAAAAAAAAACTGAGGAAACGAAAAAGTTGTCGGTGCTGCACCCTGTTTAGACATGTCTGTTTTGAATTTCTACCCACAATCTTGTAGAATGGCTTTTCTGATTACACTCTTAACACCTATGTAGGCCATGGTAAGGAAAACTAATTATATCATTTTAGTAATTAATAATTTTGGGTAAAGCCTCATGATTGCTTCTTATGCATTTGAGTGTTATTATTAAAATTTAATGGCTCATTATTGGTGATTTCTTTAGTTACTGGTTTAATATAGGTATGTTAATCTGAAAGCATGCATCTCTCAATTACCTAACAACGGAAACGGAGCAAATGTTACTACCTGGCCTGCTCGTTTGAAAACTCCACCCGATAGGCTTCAAATCATAAAAATGGATGCTCTCATATCCAGGAATGAGCTATTTAAGACAGAATCAAAATACTGGGATGAGATAATAGAAAGCTATGTTCGTTTTTTAGACTGGAAGAAAATGAGGTTACGAAATGTTATGGACATGCGAGCTGGCTTTGGAGGGTATTGTTCTTATCTTACTTTCTTGTTGTAAACATACATTAGGACTTTCTGTTCAGTATTTCCAGTATATTTGTGTGTTTTACAGATTTGCAGCAGCATTGATTGGTCAGAATCTTGACAGCTGGGTTATGAACGTTGTTCCTGTTAGTGGCCCAAACACCCTGCCTGTTATATATGACCGTGGATTAATTGGAGTTATGCATGACTGGTATTTTACTAAACTTATTTAAGAATATATTAAACATTAAACACAAGTGTTCTCCATGTGGTGCTGAGGTTTCTTAATTCCACATACCCAAAAACTTGCATTAATTTTATATGATTATCCCTTTGTCCCCTTTGTCCGAATTTTCCAATTTACTTTTGTTAACTAATCAGCATGTAGTGATATTTCATGATTTATAATTTAGGTGTGAAGCATTTGACACCTACCCGAGAACCTACGATTTACTGCATGCAGCAAACCTGCTTTCTGTTGAGAGGAAAAGGTATTACTCGTTAGATCATTTATCTTCTTGCTGGTTGATTATTTTCACATTTGCCGAATGCTGATAAAAAGAAAAATGAGTGCTGTGGTTTGGATATCCAAGCTGTTAAAATCCTCCTTCGCTTTAGAGATTACTACTTTAGATAATCTTATGTAACTGCCATCTCAATATTTGTAATTTTAGATTTCATTGTTAATTCATAGCATATATTATGAATTTAAGAGTGCTTAAGTGCTTATCGAAAATAAGAAGCATGAACTTTTATGGTATCTATTATTTACTGTCTATCACATTTGTGTCTAGCAGATGCAATGTGTCATCAATTATGCTGGAGATGGATCGGATTCTAAGACCTGGTGGACGGGCATACATTCGAGATTCTCTTGACATCATGGACGAACTTCAAGAGATTGCCAAGGCAATGGGGTGGCAAGTGATGTTGCGTGAAACAAATGAGGGGCCTCATTCACGTTATAGGGTCTTGGTTTGTGATAAGCACCTGCTACGCGCTTGAAGCAATTAGTGGTATATAACAAAGGAGAATGCTAACCAAGAGTACTGGTTAAGGTATCCATTAAAAACAAGTTTGTATAAGAAGTGATGCATTTATTGTTTCGAGAAGTTGTATGTTTAGTTTTTCTGTAGAAGCTTGCTTCTCTTAGGCACTGGATAGCAATATTTTTCTTTGATCCTGCAAGGGGGAAGTCAACAGAACAGTGGAAGTCAGTACATGAAGATGCAAGTGCAAGTACTACTTCCTTTACAAACAAAGGTCAGGAGGAGATGGTGAATCGGGATAGGTCAAAGTGTATCATCTAACTTATTTGTAAAATTCAATTTATTTGCATATTGTATTCCAAAGCTCGTCGAGCATCTGTGACATTATTCATTGAGGTTTACTATAAAAGCATGTCTGAGATAACTTATTTTTTCAAAAGTTCTCTTGTAAAGCTTTTGATTTATATACTATTATGAACATGAGATAAGCTAATTCAAGCACATTAAAATGTAATAAATCCTATACGGATGATTTTAAAACTTTTTCGTGTTGATGTATGTGTTTCCAAATTCTCTTTCACTCCAGATGCACTAGCATAGAAAAATGAAGAAGAGTAATACTAGTACTAGTATGAAAAATCATTGGCAGGAATTATACAAATTAGTTACAAACACGTTTGTGATAAATTTGAAGTGTGACTCAAAACTAAACCACACGTGATACTCCACATCTTTCACCCACATACTAGTTTCAAGTTAGCACGACAACAAGCATTATTGAAAAAACATGAATTATTTTTTGAAGAAAAAAAATGAATTATTATTAAATGTTTGCTAACTAGTGTCCTTACGACGCTAGTTAAGGAATAAGATAAGGCAAACATTTTATGGAAAAACTAAAAAACTGTATTCACTATATTTTTTCATATAAAAACTTGTATTTTTAATTCCTTAACCAGTGTCGGGCACTAGTTAGCATTTTTCTTATTATTATTAATTATTTTTTCAAAAAAATTAAGAATAAATATAAAATAACAAAATTATAAATACATTTATTTACTTATTTAAAATTTAAACGACTATAAAAATAAAATTATAAAATACTTAATTTCTTATTATAATTTTCTTGGAACATTTAAACTTCTTATTGTGTAATTATCATAAATTTAATTATGGAGAACGCTAACTAGTGTCCTTAAGGCACCGGTTAAGGAACTAAGAAAAGAAAGAACTTATTGGAAATTGCTGTATTTAATATTTTGAGAAGATAAATACTTGATTTTCCAATGAAATCTTGCTATTTTTCGTTCTTAACCAGTGCCCTGAGGACACTCGTTACTTGCTAACGAGTGCCCTCAGGGCACTGGTTAAGGAACCCGAAAAAAAAAAGCAAGATTTTATTGGAAAATCAAGTGTTTATCTTCTCAAAACATTAAATACACTATTTTCAAATAAAATCTTTCTTTTCTTGATTTAGAGCCCGTATTGATTTTGTTACAAATTAATTTAGTGATTATTTTTAGAGATTTTTAAAAAAAGCAGAAGCAGATCTGTGTTTGTTTACAATTATAAAAATCAATTTTTTTTAAGTAGTTAGTTATAAAAACTGATTTTTTTTCCAGAAGCAACTCAAAGCTGCTTTTCATTTTAACCCTAAAAATGATTTTTTCTTCTTCTGATTATTTTCAGAAGCAAAAACAAACACAATAAAAACATAAAAAAAAATCATTTTATGGTTAAAAAAAATGATTTTTTTAACAAAATAAGCAATAACAAACGGGCTCTTATTAACCAGTGCCCTAAGGGCACCGTTAGCATTCTCCTTAATTATTTATCACTATTAATTTTATTAATTTAAATTTGTAATAAAATTTGTCTTCACTCATTAACATATAGATTATGAAAATGCCCAATAATTATAACAAATAACAAAATTAATGTTGTGTAATGATATTTGCACATTCAAAGTTGACATCCAAAGTTGACACCTTGGTTAATCGGTACAAATATTTGGTTAATTCAGTTTATTATATGGTTAATCACGTGTAAATATTTGGTTAATTCGTGATGACCCATTAATCATATAAAAAACTGAATTAACTAGATATTTGCATGTGATTAACCAAATATTTACATGATTATGGAAAAGAAGTTTCATATAACCCATTAACCATTTAATGAATTGAATTAACCAACAATTTACACATGATTAACCAAGATGTTAACTTTGGGTATCAAAAACAGGTGTTCAAATATCATTACTCATTAATGTTTGACCCAAATAGCATCCCATGGATGGTGCCGTGGTCACCTTCACTCCTCATTCTCTCACACACTCTCTCTCTTGTTGAGGTCTATTTTCTTTCAGCAAACTCATGAAAATCACGGAAAATCACATTATCTCATTCTACTATACTGCTATTTTAAAGCCATATATATCTGATTCACCTTTTCCCGCTTCCAAATCCAATGAATAAAATTTATTTATTAAAATTAGAAAGAAATAGAAAAGAAAACCCCTCTTGCTAAGTTATACGTATATATATATATATATATATACTCTCACTCCTACCCATTTCTACTTACTACTCTCTCACATGTAAAGTTGCCTCCTTTCTCATTCATAAGTCATAACAATGCCTCAATTCTCAAGGAGGTGATGCTTTGTCTTCATTGTGCGTTTTCTTTACTGCCCTCAATTCTCTTTATTTATTCGTTACTGTTTCTTCTGTTTTAGGGCTTTTCATTAACTAGCTGTTTATTGATTGTGCTTGCTGGTTTCAATTGAATCATGTGTTGAATTGGGAAACAAAAAGATGTGGATGAATTTTGTGAAACTCTGTAGTTTGGTATGGATTTGAATGTAATGTTACTTTCATAGGCATGGGGAATTGATATTATTGATACCTGCATATATGGAAGAGTGTGGATAGCTGTTAAGTTACAAGCTTCTGTAATCTTGTGTTGGATTAAATCAGATATGATTAGTTTGTTTGTCAAATATGGAGTGCCATTGTAGATCAATTAATTTTATGGATAGTCATAGCTAGTTGTGATTGTGTCTGAAGTTACTCGGTATGCGGTATGGGTGCCCGATACGCGGGTCATTTCGTACGCGGTTCATGATTTTTTATATCATCATGACGAGATTTTCTTTATGGTGAATCCGATATGCAATATGCGGTACGACAAACCCAGTACGCGGTACATAGGGTTAATAAGAGAACTTGGTAACTAGGGTCACTCTGATGCTTGAGTTAAGCCACTAAACTATAACAAAACAACATATGGATGATTTGTCTCTGAAATTTCTTATGTCTGAATAGATCTGGTGTTGGTATCATGATGGGAAACCAAAAAGATTTAATCTTGAAGGAAATTTATGAATTGTCAAGAAAAAAAAGATTTCATATTCTCATCCATTAATCATCAGCCTCCTTAAGTTAAAAACTGATGTATTTTGTACTTTTTGTTGTCACTCTATAAATACTGGTTTCATACCGCATGTCTATATTTAACTATATGCTGGATGTAATGGATCCACATAGTGCAGTCTTTAACTTTATGAACAATTATATCAGGTCATGGATGCAGCTCCAAGGCCTTCGAAGGATTTGATGTGTATTTCAAGATGCCTATGCTTGTAGATTGTGATCCTCTCGTGTTCATTTTCCCCATTTAGTGCTGCAAACCACTAGCAGTTGTTCGTTGGCACATTGACTGCTACTCAGAGTTATTGAGAGACAAAAATGAGTACATATAATACGCTGGATATTGTTTTTAAAGATATACTTCAGGTGGTCACACCCTTACAACAAGATTGGGAAATACGTTTTGCGATTATTAGTGATTTACGAAGAGTTGTTGAATCTGTGGAAAACCTGAGAGGTGAACTTTCTTCAAGTTTTGTTTTTGCTCTCTCTCTCATTTTCCCCCCCTTTATCCAAGACTTGCAATGCATTGGTGATCTAACGCTAAATATAAGTAAGGAAAGAGGTTAATAAATTTATGGATAATCCATAACAATGGAAGGATCCTCCTTTATTATTATTATTATTACTGTTAAAGTTTCCATATTTGTAAATATATTTACTGGCTTGAACCATATCAGCTTTGAAGGGAGAAAACAGTTTTATCATATAACCTAATGTAGCTTGTTTTAGATCAACTAAAGGCAGGATTCCTTAAAGCCTTTTTTCTTTTCTTTTTTGTATACATAATTTGCCCCTTCCACAAGTTTATTTTTTCTTTAACGCCCTTAGTCAATTATATTTCATCCCCTCTGGTAATTTAATTCAACCTCTGCTGCTGACCAAGTTGCCAAAAGATTGGTTGCTCTGTCTTCTTTTGGGGGAAGGTTTTTGAAATTTAAATTCATTGAGTCATTCATCCTATATAGTCATTCATTTTTAATTTTAAAAATAAGATAAGCTGCTCTGGTTCTAGTAGATTTTATAGGTTGAAAATTTACCTTGCTCTTCAAAGTTCAAACATATCATCCATCTTAGTCATTGCTGTTTTTATTATTTTGTAATTTATAGTACTTCGGTATTTTAATCTTGTCTCAAAGTATCTTAAGGGGGAATGAAACCTCTCGTGTTTTTTCTTGCCATGTGATCATGTGGAGAAGAGAGATAGACACAAAGATTATAAAAGAGATTTTACAAATCTTGACTCGGATCACTAATAAAATCTTTTTGTGTCTACTTCTCTCCTCCACATGACCACATGACGAGAAAAACAACACGAGAGAATCCATTCCCATCTTAAGGTGCTATTACTACTACATGGTTGTAGTAAATTGTTATTTCCTCTCATCCAGCGAAAGGAAAAAAAATATATGCCAGCTTGTTGTGCAAGCTTCACATTAGGTTGATGGTTTCTCCACTAAATAATGGAAATTTAGATGGATTTTATTATCTTTTAGATAAAACAACTTTTCAAACATTTAATTTTTACTGGTTTACCTTGAGCACCACAAATGTAAAAACAGATGGATTCAAGTGACTTACCATTATGTTTTCCACTCTATACGAAGTCGTCTTGTTAGATGGCTTGGGGTCTTGTATCTTATACAACAACAACCAAGCCTTTTCCCACTAGGTGGGGTTGACTTGGTCTTTTATCTTATAGCAAGGAGCAAATGTTTATTTCCATTAGTTATGAAATTCAAGTATTTAAAGTTGTACTTAATTTTTGGAACAGGAGCAACTGTTGAGCCATATGGATCATTTGTGTCTAATCTCTTCACACGATGGGGTGACTTGGATATTTCAATTGAGTTATCAAATGGTTCACATATTTCATCTGTTGGGAAAAAACAAAAACAAGTGCTATTGGGGGGTATTTTAAAAGCTTTAAGAATGAAAGGTAAATTTCTTTGTACTTCAAGCTTCTGTCACCTAGTACAAAAACAACTTATTTGTTAATCATCTAGAAGATCCATTTCTCTTTCAGTTCGGTAATTTCTTTCTTTTTATCTTCACATAACTTAAGCAGTAGAATGTAACTTGCAGTTTGTAATAACACTAATTTGCAGGTGGATGGAGCAGCTTGCAGTTCGTCCCCAATGCACGAGTTCCCATTTTAAAATTTAAAAGCAGCCGACAGGGTATATCTTGTGATCTTTCAATTAATAACCTGCAGGCCCAAATGAAATCCAAGATTTTGCTTTGGATCAACAAGATAGATGGCCGCTTTCATGATATGGTTTTAGTGGTACGTTCTTATGGCTAAAATAGGGTTTCTACTAGAGGAGTTGCTTCTGTTGGATTCATTCTTTCTAGTTTGTGCAGGTCAAGGAATGGGCCAAAGCACATAAAATTAATGATTCTAAAGCTGGGACTTTCAACTCCTATTCCCTTAGCTTACTTGTAATCTTTCACTTTCAGGTACTTCTGCTTTTTCAAATTTCTTTTATGTGGTGTTAATTTTTCCCTCTTTTTCTGGTTTTGTGTTTTGGGGGGGGTGCATGCTGCAGCCAACACTAGGAAATATTTAGTTGATTCTGCTTATATGATTTATGTTATTTATTTTGAATTGGGGTTTTGCTGGAATGTAATATGCATTTTGTGTTTACTTTCTTTAGATGTTCATATATGAACTATAACTTCAACCATCTCATAGTGCCTTCAGTCTCCTAGTCTTGAAAAAAGTGCTAGGTGATCACTTCAGTTTGAAGATATGTCACTCTCTAAAATAGTTGGCACCTCCACTATAATGTGTTTAAGTAACTGTTACTTGTTGTCTCTCTGAAAGTTAATAGATGGATCTTTGTCTTCTGATGCATTCAACTTTTGACTTCATTTTCAGACTTGTATTCCTGCAATTTTACCACCACTCAAAGATATATACCCTGGCAATATGGTTGATGATCTTATAGGTACATTTCGTCTTTAATTTTAAGTGTGACGCATCATTATTCTGCTAGAATTTGAGGTTTTGAGGTGTTTGTAGCTGAGATATTTACTTTTCTTTTAGATGTTCAGGTTGTGTGCATGCATTCAAGGTTAAGAATTCTGTGAATGCATGCAACTATTACAATGCCAAGAGTTCAAGTCCAAGAGATTGATTTTGGTTCCAGGAGCCTTAGGCTAAAATTTACTAAGAGGATAGGGGCTTTGTATGTTTGGGGTTGACAAACAATCAGCTCTGATGACAGATTAGTAGACCGCTGGCTCATATACAGTGCTGTCTTGTACTTCCTTTTGTTTTCTGACTCTCCTTTTTTATTAGGGTTCCAAGAGGAGGGGGATTGTCGGTCTCTGGGGGCTGTTCATCGACGGGCGTAACCCTAGGAAACCTCTACACTCCTTAGATGATCTCCTTTTGTCTATCCTTTTATCCTTTACCTTTTAATCCCCTTCAAGGCAATTTTTCCTTCGTCCAAATACAGCTTGGGGATAAAGTAAAGAAAACTTGTTCAACATGATTACCAGGCAGCACCCTTTGCCATTTTTCGTTTGAATTTGTGTGCTTGGGGTGTTGGAAATGCTTGATATATCTCTTGAAACAGTATGTGAATTAGAGTTGTCGATTTACTAGTATAGATTAAAAAAAGCTGATTCCACCTTTATAGTAGTCAAGTTACCTATACAAAAGTTATGTAACCTTTATCTTGATGTAATTTATGCAGGTGTTAGAGCGGATGCAGAGAATCTTATTGCAGAAACATTTGATGCTAACATAAACCGATTCATATCAGACAGGTCCAGGCCAATTAACAGAAGGTCTTTGCCCGAACTTTTTGTGGATTTCCTAAAAAAGGTAAGTTTTTCCTTTCTTGATTTGATACTTTCAACTGGCATTTGTAATAGAGATTTGTATGTTCTCTCCATATATAACATCTATTATTTGTGTGTACTTGACCATAAAGTTCTTAGCTGATAACTTTAAGTCTGTCTTTTTTTGGCCTAATTTTTTTAATACAAGTTAGAATGTTGTAGTGATGGATCTTGTATCTTTAATGAAAACATTTTATGCCGGTTTGTTTTTTAGGCTCTTTAGAGTAGTGATTTCTTCAATATATAGTATGGCCCTCTAGGCATTATTTATATACAGTGATGATTGCAGCAAGTTGTATGTTCCTGCAGTTTGCTCAGATGGGTTCGTGGGCGTCAGAGCTGGGAATTTCCCCATATACTGGACAATGGGAACAGATAAAGAAGAACATGAGATGGTTACCTAAGACTTACGCAATATTTGTAATACTCTGCTCACTTGAATGATATCTTCTTTTTTTATTCTGTTTTGGGGATAGGCTATGTTTAATTACTGCCATGCATATTTTCTCCTGCTTTGCTATTGATATTTGTATCTGACTTTTGGATGGTTAGATTGAGGATCCTTTTGAGCAGCCACAAAATACTGCAAGGTCTGTCAGCAAAGGAAAACTGGATAAGATAACGGATGCATTTCTAAGGACATATAGCTTACTTACCTCAAAGAATCAGACTCAAAGTTCTCTCTTAACCATCTTAGCATCACCACGGGTGTCAAGATTTATCACAAATCCTGTTATCCCAAATTATAATGGTGCTTACCATCACCCAACTCAGCCTCAGGTGCAGAGAGCCCTGCGCCCACCACACCTACAACCAGAGCGTCGTTTTCAAAATGGCGGTCAAGGGACAAGCTCACCACAACTACAACCACAGCGTCGTTTTCAAAATGGCGGTCAAGGAACAAGCCCACCACACCTACGACCACAGCGTCGGTTTCAAAATGGCGGTAAAGGAACAAGCCCGCCAGACCTACAACCACAGCATCATCTAAATGGCGGTCAAGGAACAAGCTCCAACAGTTCAACTTCAAGAAGACCTATGCAGGTACATCAAGGCCAGCATATATGGAGGCAAAAGACCCAATAGATGAATTGCCAGCCAAAATTCAGAAGGGAATCTATCTCTATTACATTAAAAACTGTCATGGATTTAGCTAGTCAACAGGTTTTGACCATTGCCTTTTGGTTTACTTGTTAATCTAAATTCGCTTTATTTTTTGTGCTCTTGAGGATTGGAAAGTGATTAATCATCATTTTCATTTGGTGAGGATTATAATTGACATGTAATGACTGGATTAGTTTCTGTTGTACCTTATGGTATTGAGAGCAAGAGCATATAAACCGTGTAAGAACATCTTGAATTGTGCAACCAATTGGAGTTGTTTAATTCCTCTTTTTATGGGCCCAGTCATACCACATCATCTCTTTTTAATTTATATTAATTTAAGCAACTCTATACTCCAATGGTGTAATTCATAAGTTACCTCATATCTTTATTTTTATTTGATATATCAATACTCATTTAACACTTAGTTTCTCTTATTTTTATCGGTTCTTCTTATATAAGAACCGGTTGCTTCTATAAGCGATTGTTCTTAAATATGGCATCCATATTAGCTTGTTTTGATGGTGCAATCCAAAAAGAACTTGTCCTTAATTTTAAGAACCCGTTAAGCAACTCCAATTAGAGTTGTTCTAAGTTGATTTGGTCTTTTTTACCAAACTCGCATAGTGGTGTAGGTGATCAACAAAAGTTAAGAAGGAAAATAAAAAGATAAACTATTAATAATATAAAGATGCTTACATATTTTTGGGTTGAGCTCGTGATGAATCTCTCCAATGTGGATATCAAGAGGCTAGTATATTAGTCTCTATTGTTAATTTCACAAGAAATTATGAATAAAAACAATATAACAAACATGGTTGGACCAGATCAGTCTTTTTTTTTTTTTTTTCCTTTAATAAATTTTAAACTAAGCCCAAAAAAATTTATGATTAATTGTATTTCAAATCTGACCTTTTTCTTTGGGCCATAATCTGTGCCTCTTATGATCAATGGCTTTAGGTTTAGGTGAATGCCCAGTCCAATCTGTGCCTCTTATGTTTCTGCAGTGATAAATTTTCAAGAAAAATAAATAAAAAGAAGAGGAACTGTAACCCTGATTTGGAGGTGTCAGTTCCTTTTGTTAACGAATATTTTTGCAGTTAGTTTAAGGACTAAAATTGAATCTTAAGAAAGGAAAAAGACAAATAGACAATGATGTCTTCTATTTGCGTTACATATAGCAAACCAAAAACACATAAGTGGTCGATTTAAATATGCAAATAGGATTTGTCATGAAGTGATTAATCAGCAAGGGATCAGGAATAATAGAGTTGCCTCTTCTGTCTTTGACATGCATTCTATTAGAATCTGATGCTCCATAATCCTAAATATGGCATGTCAAATGCTTTTTGTTTATTTATTATATAATTTTGGATTAATGTTTTTTCAACTGTTATTATCCCACACGCGTATTGCTTAGGAGTTATGCTATTATTCGTTATGAATATTATACTCAGGAAATCTCAACAGTGGATCATTCATTGTCAACCTTGGCATTGAAGCCAAGGAAAGTTTTATGGTGGTTGAATTGGTAACAACATGCTTGGGGGAATAATAACTTGTCTCATGGTTATGGCTTCTCAAATTTATTTGCATTGAATCTTTGAGGACAGTGCTACAGCCGCGTGTGTAATTTTCTCCCTCGAATTAGAACATGTGGATGCTGCAATTTTTTTATTATATATTTTTCTTCAAAAATAGTACCAGGTTCTTGTTAAAACCCACACGCACAGATTTTGTCACCTCCATTCTCTTCTCCATTTGGCACCCCATGTTGATTGAGACATATTGCATTAGTGAGTTGCTGAGAAAATCAGGAAGCACTAATAGATTCTGTGCCAAAGTTCGGATAGGATAACATCATTGTAGGTTACATCATATCCGATCATAGGCTAAATGCAGAATGGGAATGTGGTTTGTGTGGCATTAGAGGCGATGGATCGGCTAGGACGAGTATTGAAGAGATTGAAGAGAAAGCGATTGTTGGTGGACCCTTGTGTGGGATCCTTTATATCAAAAGTTTTTCTAATTAATAATGTAGAGGCTAGGTAGTATGTTCCGTTATAGGTGAGGACAACAACGATAACGCGAGCTAAGCTTTTAGTGACACTGACGGATACTCAAAATGTTTCTCTTCAAAGGAGAGTGACCCTTTTTGAATGACTCCCATTTGAGGGTTAGATTATTGGGAATTTTAAGTATGAGTAAATTGTGGATAAGGAAATCTTACGTTCGAAAGAAGTTGACAAGTTGTAGGTCATATAAGTGGACAAAATCTATAGACCTGATGTCTTAAAGTTTTGAGTCAAGATGTGGTGTCAAGTCCACTTATTTAGTTCTTAAGATCTTCTGATGTTTTAGGCTCCCTGATCTTACCTTCATATCCGTATCTTACCTTGTCTTCTTGTTTCAACCTTATCCTCTCAAGAGTTTAATTGTGTTAGAACATCATTCATGGGACATAAAACATGAAACACAAATTGCTAAGGGTCCATTTGGACGATGAAATTAGAATTGGTTCAGAGAATCATAAATTCTATGTTCGAGTTCTAAAAAAAAAATTAGGGCGAGAATTTATAGTTCTAAATTCAACTCAATATAATTGACAGTAATAGTGGTGGCAATGTCAATGGTGGTGGCAGTGACGATGACAAGGGCGGCGCCAATGGAGGTTGTATATATTGTCTTGATATGCAATTGTATTGTTTCTTAAAATGAAGTTTAAGAATTACAAAAGGGTTTAGTTTAGTTATATTTTAATTCCATGAAATTGGTCCTTAGAATTTTATATTTCTAATTCTAAAATGACTTCCAAACATGAAAATTAGAACCCCAATACTTAAGGTTGTCTAAGATGCACCACTCACCAAAGTGGTACAGTGGTGCACCTCCCATGTGGCACAATCTGGATCGTCCAGATTGTCACTTGGTTAGTTAGACTTTTCTTGGTCAAAGCATATTATATCTGGTCAAAGTATGTATTATTTTTGTATTTGGGTTACCATACCCAGCATAATAGAAGCCACCCTAATTAAGTACTTATTCTCTCATATTTCTTAGAATGAAATATCCTTTGCTAAAGTCTAAGCACAGTCGATAGGCTTTCATTCCGTACAGGCTCCTCAAGTGATGCTTAATCTTTCCTAGAAGGTGGGGAGTTTAACCAGTGTTATGCTTATGCTAGATATTATTAATAAGACTTTACTTATCAAAAAAGGGGAGGAAAAAAAAAACACTCATCTAATGAGTTGCCGAGACTTATCCATAGTGACTTGATTTGGGTTACCATACCCCGCATTACTATTTTGCAGTTATTTTTATTTTCTTGGCTTCTCAGAACCAGTTCACCAAAGAGAAAACTCTTTGAGCAACATTAACACTGTGTTTGAAACAGTCAAAAGGTAGTGGAAAGAAAAGGGAAGCATAGAAAACACAGTAATCAAGGAGTTTTCCACTGTTTGGTTTGCAGAGAAAAGGGAGAGGGGAGAGAAAAAATATGTGGGACCCACCATTTTATTTTTCTCCCCAAAATGGAGAGAAAACACGTTAACCAAGATAATGAACAGTAACCGAAGCATGGAAGACTGATTGGCCTTACATCCTCATGTGAAAAGACCACTAACAAATTTATTTTTAAATTTTTAAATTATTGTATGAGGATATTTTGGTCATTTCATAAAATATATTTTTTCTTTCCTCTCACTTTTTACTTAACCAAACAAAGGGAGAGAAAATTAATGTTTTTCTTTCCTACCAAACAAATAAACAATCATCTCATTTTCTACTCATTTTCTTTCCATTCCCTTTCTTTCCTTTTACTTTCTTTCCTCTCATTTTCTCCTCTACAACCAAACAAAGCGTAAAGCTGGCCTTATTGAGGCAAAAATCCTATCTAGGTCAGTATCTTTTCTCCATGCTGGGAAAATCTAATTTCATGTTCTTTGTGTTGTCGTTTCTCGTAGAAATTGGACACGACCAATCAGATTAATATAAAATGCATGTCCAAAAGCTGGATTGTCTCATCAGTTGAAATGTGAATGTGGGGAAATATCTCACACTAGAACATTTTGGGCGGCAACCTACTCACACCGAGTCTGATTTTGTTCTCTGCTCACCTCTATCAGTGCCCCAAACGTTTTCATCCCTCACATTTTCAAATTAGTTCCAGCCACATAGGCACCATATAAGTTTTGTCACGATATGCATATTATTGTAGAAGCATGACACTTATAACTTCCAAATTAGGTAAGCTAAACATGTTTAAAGGATACTAACGACTAATTATTTTATTTTAGATTTTTTGATCCGAGATCATTGATATTCTGAAATTAGATTAGATTTAAATTAATCTGAATCGAATCAGAAAAATATATTTAAGACAACAAAACTCTCCTAATATGTATTTTTTCATTTATATAATGATTTGAACCCGAAATCTTAATTAAAAAAATTAAATTCCTTGTCACTTAGACTTACAGGAACCGGTGTCATGGTATGTCAAATTCAATATTTTACCCGAAATAAAATGTGAAAAAGAGAAAAAGTGGATTCCTAGATGTAAATATTCCTTGGCCCAACAAAAGGTTCGGGAGCAAGCAATCAGCATCAAATCAAAGCAAATCTCGTCCAGCTAAGAGATGGTGACACAAAAACATGGATCATATGCTACGTGTCCATCTTTGCTTTAGAACCCGAGGGAACCCATGTGTTTAGGGTACCAAAACATTTATACACACGTTACTATTATATAATCGTTGTGTATTTTATATTTATTTATATATCAAAATTAGAATAAAATAGATAAAATAATATTAATAAAAATATGTAGCTAAAATTAATTGTAGTTTATTTGTGGAATTTGGTGCACTGTAACAGGAATTGTGCTACTATATAAGATAGATAAATATCAATAATTATAAGATAACTATTAAATAAATTTGATATAAAACTTAGTAATAAATCACTAAAAAGAAATATAATAAAATATCGCTAACTTTTGTATTATGATATTAAGTTTTGCTAATTGTCTTTGTTTTTTTTTTCATGCTCAACTCATGTACGGAAGGGAGCTAAAAGAATATAACTATAGATAGAGCGAGCAATAGCATTTATCCATCCACGACATTTTTTTTTTTGACTCATATCCATCCACGACATTGGGGTCCCAAATAAAGAGCAATGTCATCAAATTACAACTATTGCTGAGTTGAGTTTGATATGTGACATCTATGGTGTGGACGTTATTGTTAGTTGTTACCCACCACAGCTTCACCATTTATAATTCAGTTCCGTTTGTCAATAGTAGTAATAATGACATTTAATACTATTACACAAAAAAAAAGTTATTTAATATTAATAACATAGTACTCCCTCCGATCCACAATATAAGCAAAAATTCCTAAATTTTTTGGTCCAAAATATAAGCAATTTTCAACTACTTTATTCTCATTTAATGAAGTTATTCTCAAAATACCCTTCATTTAATACAAATTTTGTTTTCCAATGACTCTTTTTATTCTCAATAACACAAGCTTAATAAATAAGAGGAAGGGTAATTTAGGTAACAAACTTAATTTTTTATTCCCAATGACTCTTTTAAATGAAATCAGCTAACTATCTTAATATGTGTGTCCCATTTAATTTTTGTTTACAATAGAGACCGGAGGGAGTATGTAAGTACAAAATCACAAATATTGTATAGCTTGAGTTAACTATTGAATTTTTTCAACAAAATGGCATAGATTTAAGTTTACAGAAAGATAATCTCAATGTCTCGAGCATGAGTCTCACGTTTGAAGCATATAAGAAAAACTCTTAAGCTAAAAAATATCATAAAATTATAGATAATAAGATTCCTTGATGGCCATAGTAAAATAATTTAAACATTTTATCATCTAAATATAATTACTTTACGAAAGCAAACAATTATTATTTATTGAACATCTTATTATTTGTTTTAGTTAAGTTTTTATTGTAACATCCTAATATTAGACCAATATCGAAATAAAAAATGTTGTTAGAGATCACGAGTTCAATCCTTAGAAGGATGCATAATTAATAGAGGCTTCAGGCATGTGTTGTCAGAAGGATATTAGTGCATTATTGGTTAGTACGCCCAAATAAAAAATGTATTCACTTAACAGTAGAATCACTTTCACGCTTGCAGATTAAAACTCTTCCAATTTGCTCTTGAAGTGCATCTTTCATTTTTTTTTTTTAACTTCACCTAAATATATCATTATTAAAAATAATATTAGTAAAACATAATAATATTATAAATTATTATAAAATAAGATATTTTTATCTGATGTTAGATTGTTAGTTCTCATTTATTTTAAATGTTCAAATTATTTTGTTTAACTCCATATATTCTCTTTTCTTCTTTCTTTTATATTTAATTCCTTTCCTAAGTGTGTCTTTTTTCTCTCCCTACGAGAGTGAATATTCATGAATCATGAAAATAAAGTGTTGAAACAAGTAAGTAGAGGGACATTTATGCAGAAATGTAGCGTAGCTAACCTTTACATTATAATTTGCTTAGTAAATTGTCAATCCGTTACAAGTTAAAAAGAATTTAACTGTTTAGGATAAGTCGTACATGAGATATATTACTTAATTTTTATTTTTTCTAATAAAATAAGGAAATTCATACTTGTCATGTACCGCTCCTATTTTATTTTATTTTTTACTTTTTTAGTTTAGTGAAAGTCGTACAACTTTGCATAAAAAAATTATTTTTTTTAATATAAAACTTCAAAAGACATATATTATGTATACAACTTTTGTTTTTGTTTTTGTTTTTAATTGTGAAAGTCGTACACTACATAAATTACGACTTTGCATGTATTTTTTCTACAACGTAAATTACGTTTAAACACCAAAAAGGCATACATATACTGAATTTAATAAAATTGTGATTAATAATAATTGATTTTTCCACATTAAGAGTCTAATGGTGGGATGAGTTATATTTACGTGCCTTTGATGACATCCACATATCGTCGTTTTCAAAGGAAAATGAAGAAGTTGGGCCTACTCAACATTTCAGAGTACCTGATGAACCTTCACCAAAACTCAAATATACTCGCAGACCGAGGCACCTCAGCCAAATACCTTTTCATGATACATGCTGCAATATTCATTCCAAAATGGCTCATATGGTTCCAACTTTTGTGAAACAAATCCATCAATTTTTGGAACTACTTTTGATACACCACTATTAGCATATCACCAAACACCAATGGAAGATTATCGTCCAACCATATCATTTGAAACATTGGAAATGAATATTAAGAATGGTGATGGTGATAATCTTGATGACGAGACCACGACCTCATCGTAGAGTTCAACCGCCATGTGCGAGACAACGACCTCATTGTGGGACATCATCCCATCATTAGACTCTTAATGTAAAAAAAATATTATAATTAATCATAATTTTATTAAATTTAGTATATGTGTGCCTTTTTTGTGTTAAGTTGTAATTTACGTTGTAGGAAAAAAATACATGCAAAGTCTTACATGTAGTATACGACTTTCACAATTGAAGAAAAAATAAACAAACAAAAATCGTTTACACAGGATATGACTCGTATAGTTAATGTTAAAAAAATAAAATTTTCATGCAAAGTCGTACGTACCATGTATGTCTTTCACAAAACTAAAAAACAAAGAAGTCAGTCGTATATGGCAAGTACAACTTCTATTATTTTATTAGAAAATAAAAAGTGAAGTCGTACATGGTATCATTACAAAAAAAGTCGCATTTAGCGACTGAAAATAGCGACCGATATTGCGACCATTTGGTTGATTTGTAGAAAATGTCAAAATCTGGTGTTTAGCCACCGAATTAGAGACCGATGAAGTGGTCGTAATTCGTCACGGTCGCTAAACCTAAAATATTAAAAGTCAATTTGTTTGACCAGTTAGCTACCGTTTTAGCGACCGAAATTAAAATTTCGGTCGTTAAAATTAACTTATTAACGTTTTTGTCACTAAAATTGTGCTCTGTATATAGAGTTAAATTTGTATCTTCTGTTATGGTTAATGAGTTAGAAAAGCCTTAGTTTCCCGTTTGAGATACAATAGTAATGAGCATGTGTACTTTGAAAAGGTACCGTTCATTATATTGGATCTTCAATTATCCAAGTGGGGCATTTTGAGAAAAACCATTTCGACACTCATGTTTATAGTCATTTCCTCTTTCAAATGCCTTATATATCTGATGAAATTTTGGTCCGATGCATTTCCTTTTGTTCTTTGGGTGCATACTTGATTGCGATAGATCTCACCGCACTCAAGTCGTGTACCTAGAGACCGTGGAGAAATGCTACCGTAATTTTGTCAAGTATAAGGCATTTGAATATGGGAATAACTATTCATCGATCGAGTGTCGAGGAGGTTTTTCTCAAATGGGATAGGTTCATACCATGTAACAAGAAGGAGTTGATTGTTGTGGGATGACTATTCTTTCTCTCTCAGATAGTAGTAATGGATATTCCCGAGAATCAGTTGTGGATGTATAAAAGGTTGGATCGCAACAAACATCTAATGGTATAATTTAGAGTTGGAGTTAATGATTATGTGATGGAGCCCCAACAGAGAGAAGAAAATCCGAATCCCGAAGCAGAAAAGTTCTTTAATATGTTGACTGCTTCTCAAGCTAAACTGTTTGAAGGATGTGATCAACACTCTGAATTATTGGCCGCCTTGTCACTTCTGAGCATAAAATCCGACTTCAACATGTCGGAAGGAAATTTTAATAGAATTGTGCAGTTTATAAGAGAGACACATCCGGTTGATAGTCGTATGCCTCAGAATCTTTATCATGCTAAGAAGTCGGTGGAGAACTTGGGCTTGGGCTGTTTGAAAATTGATTGTTGTTCGAATGGGTGCATGTTGTATTATAAAGATGAAGCGGACAAGAGCATAACATATTGCAAACATTGTGGTGTGGATCGATACAAGACAACAACTAAAAGGTGGATTGAAAAGAAGACTGCATTAAGAAAATGTGGTACTTTATGCTAATTCCAAGGCTGCAAAGATTGTACTCATCGATGGCAACTACACCCTACATGAGGTGGCATAGTGAGAATCAGAGGCAGGAAGGGGTCTTGTGTCATCCTTCTGGTGGAGAAGCTTGGAAACATTTTGATAGGGTGCATCCAACATTTTCCAGAGACCCTCAGAATATTAGGTTAGTGTAATGTACCGATGGATTCAACCCTTTTGGTCAATATGGAAAATCTTACTCTGGTTGGCCAGTTATAGTAACTTCGTACAATCTTCCCCCTGGTGTGTGCATGAAGATGGAGTTTATGTTCCTGACGGTTTTAATTCCGGGTCTGTCTAATCTGAAATCCAAGATTGATGTGTACTTGCAGCCGCTCATTGAAGAGTTGACTTTTTGTGTGGAATGATGGTGTATTGACTTATGATATTGATTTAAGGCATAATTTCATGATGAAGGCTGGGTTGATGTAGACAATAAATGACTTTCCGGCTTATGGGATACTGTCGGGTTGGATGACTGTTGGGAAGCTTGCGTGCCCAATATGTATGGAACGATCACAGGCGTTTACACTTAAGCACTGTCGAAAGACATGTTATTTTGACTGTCACTGCTAATTCCTTCCTGCCGATCATCCTTATAGAAGGAATAAAAATGGTTTCAAGAAGCGATGTGCTGAGAAGTCACCCCCTCCTCCACGTTTATCTGGTCCAAATATTTGGCAAAGAGTGAGCTAAGTTGTGACACCCTTCTACCCCGCAAGTTAAAAGCCAATAATTTAAAAACAATTAAAGGAAAACATGCAATTATTGAATAAAATAAACAATTGTCCATGGGTAGAAAAGTCCCACATGAACCGTTTACAACGCGGAAATGAAATAAGTTTTAAATAGCGAAAACATAACAAACCAATAAAAATAACCCAACCCCGATGTCACATACAGAGCTGGTATAACCGTTCCGGAGTAAAATCCACGGAATTACAACTGAACTAACAACTAAGAAAACATAAACTAGCCCTACTATGAGTGGCGGCTCCTCAGAGTCACTCCTCTCCGGGCTGCTCGTCATCCTCTGCAATGTGCCAATCAGGCCAAACACAAACAACAAACATATATAGGGAGTAAGAATCGTATAAACATATTAGCATGGAGATAGGCAGTAAAGTAAACGGCAAGCATAGCAGCATCACCTCAAACATCAATATCATCATTATGCTATGCAGTGCAATGCAATCCTACTCCGCTAAACCATCAATGCATGTGGATCCACTAAACTCGGGATGAACGACTTCGGAGTTACATATCCACATTGAGAATCTACTCAACGCCGGAGAATCTACTCCTTGGATAGCCAACGCATCAAACCAACGAATGCCTCATCACGGGGGCGCTAGGAGAATCTACTCCAACCGTGGATGGCCGGATCGCCGTACTCTAGGACCATCTCCCTTATGTCGAACATCCCTAAACAACATCTCCGATGCAATGCGTATGCAACACAACAACAACAGCATCACCACCTCCATAACTCCAACGGAAACGACCGAAGGTAACAGCGGAATCAACCGCACCAACTTGCCTCACGGAATCTACCTGAGGGCTTAAGCGGAATCAACCGCAGTACCTGGGGCAAACTCTCGGCCACCAAGGTACATAGCAACATCAACACCTTTAACCCAAACCGCGGGGTCAAGGCTTCCTTGGTCAAAAAGCACCAAGGCACAACTCATCAGCTTGCAGCACCCAAAAGGGTATCGACTTAACGTCTCACCCTCTCATCATCTTTAGTTATCTTTAGTAACATTTACCAAGTTGTCTAATCAGTTATCATCATAGGGAAGTGGGGTTTAAAACCCCTTTAAGTCCTTTAATCTCGTTCTGTCACAGTGGGTTGAGCACGGTCATGCTCGTAACCCAGCACGGTCTTGCTTAAGCACGTGAAGGGCGTGCTCCCCTATAAGTGAAGCACGGTCGTGCTTCTTAATGAGCACGGTCGTGCTCAGCAGCACGATCGTGCTCTTTGTCCTGTACGGCCGTGCTCAACAGCGCAGCCATCTTCCCAGAATTCAACTGGGAGCACGGTCGTGCTCCCTGTTCAGCACGGTCGTGCTCAACGTGCGACAGTGCTGTTCTGGGTAGGAACAGAGGCTGAAACTTAACCCATTTTATCAGATTTTTACTCAATTATTCCTAACATCAATTATCAACATGTTTCCAGATTTAAACTCACCATCATAAACCAACCAACTCAAACATGGCATCAATCCAGCAATAACATCATCATGTTAATAACAGTGATTTCCAACAACAACCATAACCACATGCAACGTAACACTATTAACATAATGATCAGAAGCCTACATTAAACACATCCATAAAACATGTAATCATCAAACATATAGTCATGCAAATCAACCGGGGTTATGGGAACCCCTTTACTCTACTCTTATCCCGAGCCTATGATTATACTACCCTTCTCCCCATACCTAGATTGAAGGTAGCTCTTTTGGTGTCCTAAACAACGAACCGGCTCCTCCCTTTACAGCGACTCACACCGAAACAACCTTGGATCAACAGAAAACCAAAGGTTAGTTCCCTATTCACAATGACGGAAAAGGAAACCAAGAGAGGGAAAGGAACTTTACCTAAACCACTACCAATGCTGCACTAACAGTCTCCCAACGCCTCTAAATTGTCCAAGACGGAAGAAACCAGAAAAAGGCTCTTCCTGGTCGTACTGTGGCTGCTGAGTTCACCAAAAATAGGGTTACACGTTGAACCCTCGAGTCCTGTTCAAGTATATAACGTTCGGACCTGAGCACGGTCGTGCTCTACCTTGAGCACGGTCGTGCTCCACTTAGCGTCACGAGACGCGGTCCACGCATTGAGCACGGGCGTGCTCCATGTTGAGCACGGTCGTGCTCAACTTAAAATCAGAATCACGCTTCTGACTTTAAGCACGGGCTTGCTGGCTGATGAGCACGGGTGTGCTCATGTACCAGAAAGGGACTTTTAGCCAAAAATCCCACTAAGCCCTTAAACAATAAATTCAACTTAATACAACCAGCTTAATCAAATTAATTCTGAAAAACAGGGTGTTACATAAGTACCGTCTATCCATGAATTACAAGGAGGACAGAATCCAGGCCATGGTGTTGAGCATAATTGGACTAAGCAAAGTATATTTTGGTGTTTGCCTTATTGGAAAACACACCTACTACGTCATAACATTGATGTCATGCACACTGAGATGAACATGTTTATGAATGTGTTTGACACTGTGATGGACATCAAAGGGAGGACAAATGATACTAATAAAGCTCAGTTGGACTTAGTAGAAATATGTAACCGGAAGGAGCTTGAGATGAAAGATCTTGGTGGTGGCAGGATTTTCATGCCGAAGGCAAGTTATGCTCTGAGCAAACCACAGAAAGTAGCTATTTGCAAATGGGTTAAAGAACTAAAGTTGCCTGATGGGTATGCCTCCAATTTGGGCAGACGTGTCGACGTTAAGGAAGGAAAGTTACATGGAATGAAAAGCCATGATGTCATGTATTCATGCAGCGTTTGCTTCCTATTGCGTTCGACTTATTACCAAAACCTATTTAGAAGCCACTTGTTGAGCTTAGCCATTTCTTTAGGGAGTTGACGTCCATAACACTAAATCTATAACAATTACGGGTCATTGAAAACAATATACCCGTGTTGCTATATAAGTTAGAGCAGATATTCCTGCCTAGCTTCTTTGATTCAATGAAGCATCTTCCAATTCATCTCCCGTACGAAGTAAGAGTTGGTGGACCGGTCCAATATCGTTGGATGTATCCCTTTGAGAGGTAAATAACTAATTCACCTCATTTATTCCCTTATTTATGCTATTTATTGTTGTCCTCATTTATTCCAAAATTCTTCCTGCTTAGGTTCTTGCACTCCCTCAAAAGCAAAGTCAAGAACAAGTCTAAGATAGAGGGTTCCATTTGTGAAGCCTATTTGGTGGAGGAGACGTCTACCTTCGCCACTTATTACTATCCACCTGAAATGGAAACAAGAAGGACTAGAATGCCACATAATGTAGATGCAGGTGAAAGTTCTTCATCTAGTCCTCCAATATCACGTTTCAATTACCCGGGCATGCCCGGTGGCAAATCAAACTCCTATTTCATGGAGCAACATGACATTGACACAGCCCACTTGTACGTTCTATAAAACTGTGACGAGGTTGAGCCATATTTAAAGTAAGTAACGTTGAAACCAGTTTTTAACACATTGTTTAATAATTCACAACGTTGTACTAAAGTATCTAGTTTTTGTCCTATAGTATGTATTCTGAATTTCTAAAGGAACTGCACCCAGACATTCCAGAGGATCGAATAAACCAGGAGATTACCAAGCGGTTTCCCACGCGGTTCAATGAATATGCATGTTAACACTTGTTATTTATTATATATAATAAATGTCCTGTAATGTGTTATATATGTTATATGTTATAATCATTTGTAATGTATTAGGTTCTAAATACAACAAATAATGTTGAAGAACCACTATTGCTTAATCTGGCGCGGGGGCCTAAGAGAAAACTCAACCCATTTCACACATACACTGTGAATGGTTACAAATTTCATACACAACAATGGAGTGAAGGCATACTATCATCCAACTATGGTGTGTGTGTACGTGGTACAGCTGGTCAATTAGAAAGTGACTTTTACGGAGTTCTAACTGAAGTTTTTGAAATGGAGTATATCGGTTTGCCCTCGTTGGAGATAGTTCTCTTCATGTGTGACTGTTTTATGATACTCTAGATATAGGGACAAAAATAGATAATAAGTATAGAATTGTCGAATTAAGGCAACCGCGAAGATATACTAAGGCGTATGACCCGTTCATATTTGCACAACAAGCCGAACAGGTTTATTACACGCCATACCCTGAGGGTCATCATGGTTGGTTGGGTGTCATCAAGACAAAGGCTCGCAGTACAATCTCAATACAGTCAGTCAGGCTGAAATAGAGGCTCCATACCAAGATGATATTATTGCAGGGCTTCAAGTGTTACGAAATATAGATGCTGATATCATCGACGAATATCTTGTGACTCTTGTCAATGTTGGGGGCGGCGGGGAGGAAATTGATATGGTGTTATTGAATTAGTCTGACTTGGATGAATCAGACGAGGACACGTATATATCAAGTGAGAAAGAGAATGAGAGTGATTTCGGTGATATAGATTCATCAAATTAGGTAACTCATGTATACATATGTTTTTTATATTGATTGTTTATTTTGAATTGATCTACATTGCATTTTATATATATATATATATATATATATATATATATATATATATATATATAACAAATTCATTGAAACAGATGGCAGACTCGACTAGGGGTGGTAGAGGTGGCCGTACTGGAGGGCGAGGTGCAGGTCGTTCTTCTCGTGGGAGAGGTCGTACTGGGAGATCATCTCCCACAACCCACACACCTTCATCTGACCAACATATGTCGGACACTACGACAGGACAGACGATTCCGAGTGTTGCATCGGTTACCACTACCCTCTCCATGATGTCGGGATGTCATCAGCACCACCACCACCACCATCATCGTCGCAGTCAAAGGCCATAGATAGAGCTTTACCGAGGAGGTTGATCAGGCCAGGCCCCGGCGACTTAGAGTAAGCTTTTTACTTAATTTTTTTTTTATTTTTCGACATTGTTTAAAAATATAATTGCATGATGGTTTTTCCAATCTTAGGTTGGATCCTCATAAGGAAACTACTGATGAGATATCGAAGATCATCAAGGAGAAGTTCGAGGAGTCATGGCCCACATGGACTTCAGTAGATGGTGACGTGAAGGACATGTGGTACAGAGAGTTTAGGGTAAATTAAAATTTAGTTACTTGCACACATTTAGTTTATACTTAGCATTATAAATATTTTGAATTATTATATATGTTATGTTTGTCTAACATGTACGTAACCCATGCAGAAAGCGTTTACTTGGGACCCGCGTCATGAGAATGCGATCAGGAAGGGTTTTGATCATAGGGGTGCTTGCATTATGAAAAATGCAATGAGCAGGTTGAGGAAAGAGACAGATAAGGGGAAGTGGATGGAACCTGAAGTGCTATAGGGACTACAACAACATTGGGCCGCTGAGGATTTTCAAAAGAGGAGTGTCATCGCCAAACAGAATCGGGCAAATGATAGTGGAGCATCAGCCTACACCGGAGGGTCAGTCGGGGCAGGAGACCATTTTGGATGGTACGTACTGTAGTTTATTTTAATTTATTTTCTATTTAATAATTTTATTGTGACTCATGTCGTGCTAATTTATTTTAATTTGCAGACTCAGCAGTTTACCCGACCCCCTACTGCTTATGAGCTCCTTGAAAAAAAAAGAAGCTTAAGTCAGGAGAATGGGTGAACGATAAGGTAAAAAACATTTGTGGGTATAAAAAGGACAACTTACTTACAAAATTAATTAGTTTAATTACGTTCGACTTATTATTTGTTAATAATTGTTAATAATACTATAATCAATTTTATTTTGTAGGAAAAATATGATCATGCCCTAGCGGATGCCCATACACGTGCCTCATAGGAGGGTGGTTCTTCTAGCCAGGAGCAGCACTCTCCAGCCTCTGTTGATTCGAATGCCATATTTTTGGAGGTTGTTAGAGGTAAAAATAAGAAGGGGAATGTGTATGGGCTTGGGCGGTTGGGTAGTCATTATGTGGCCATGTCGTCTCGTTCGTCTGGAGACACTAGCATGGCGAGCGTTCCTCCGGAGGTCGTAGAGCAGATGCAGCATCGTATTACATGACTGACTGAGGAGCTCGCCGAGAAGGATGCTAGGCAGAAGACCTTGTAGGCCGAGATTGGTGAGCTTAGAGGCACCAACTGGATACATCTTGTCTCACCTGCATCTTCAGCCGCCTCCACCACCACCACCACCACCACCGCTTGCTGTAGAGGACGACGAGGAGGATGTCGACGCTACTGCACAGCAGGACGACGACCCACCTCCGTCATAATCTTTATTATTTTGATTGTACTGTTACATTTTTGTCGACTATAATTAGTACTTTTTATGGATGTTTCTTTATGTCATGAATTTTTGCTTGCATGGATGGTATAGTACTTTTATTTATTTGGGTTACAATTTTATGGTTGAAAGTACTTTTATTTATTTATGTAACAATTTTATTTAAATGCAATTTTAATTTTTGTTTACATATTATTATTAGGGTTAATTATAATATTAAAACATTAATTAATTAATTTTCATAATTAATATAATATTATATTATATTAATAGCAATATATATATATATAAATAGCCACCACTAAATCGGTCGCTAAACATGCCAACATTATGCAATTTAGCTACCGAAATAACGACTAAAAAATCAGTCTGTAAATATGGCTAGGATAATGGAAAACAGCGACTGAATTAGCCACTACTTTTTCGGTCGCTATTTTGGTCACCATGAGCGTGCGACCAACGCGTTAGTCACTAAAATAGCGACCGAATATTCGGTCACTAAACAACTACCGATGCGAAAAATCGGTCGCTAATTAATTTGCGACTAGGGTTTTAGTGACCACTGGGAATCGGTTGCAGATTCGGTCGCTAACACTGATAGCGATCGATTTTCATGAAATAACGACCGATTTTGTCGGTCACTAAACTACTGTTTTTTTTTGTAGTGTATGTACGACTTCAAAGCCGTATATCTCATGTACGACTTACCCCAAATAAAGTAAATTCTCTTTAACTTGCATCAGATTGGTATTTTTCTAAACAAATTATATTATAGAGGTTAAAACACTGGTAGCTAGTATTTACATCCTAATAGCAATATGTTTGGTTAGATCTTAGAAAATGCAGACTTAGGAATTGTGATGGAAGTGGAGGGTAGATGCGTATGGTGTTAAGCCTCTAAATGTCTGATGTGCATTTGCCCTAAGTTTTGATGAAAACTGAACATTTATCAGTGATTTAATTGAACTCCATATTGGTTGCTGACATGTCTACTTAGTGTGCAGATTATCTTTTCAAAGTTTATTTAACACTTATCTACCCTAAGACTAACTTGGTCAAACATGGAGAAGACTTGTCTAATGAGTGAACTAAACATGTCTGCTGACTGGATTGTTGACTGTCTGCATAGTAGAGTCAACTTGTCTAAAGAAACTCTCACTCGTCCGTGGTCCTTCGATGAGGAACACGCAAGGACGGAAAAACTTTTAAGAGCTGTCTACTCAGTCAGAGATTATTGAAGATTTCTCTCACGAGGATCAAGAACTTCAGCAGGTCAAACACTCAAGCAACCACGGAACTTAAAAAAGGAGTGCTTCCAATATACTTTATTTCCCAGTACATATGGAAGTTGCACAATAAGGGAAATATGTTCAGTAAAGTACAAAAGCAACCTGAACATCTCTGATTTGGTTGCTGCACAAATCAAAAAACACTGCCCATATTTGTCAAAGTACAACCAATGTTCCTATTCATTTAGTGACTTCCCAGAACGACTCTATTGCATTTAATGAAGCTCAGCACAAAGCCAAAAATCAGAAGGAATGTCTCTAACAGATTCAAATTGATTGAAGGCTATAAATAGAGAAATCATTGAAGATGAAAATATATAGAGAGAACACAGCATTCAAAGAGCCATTACTCTACGCATTTAATTCTTATTCTTTCAATCTGTATTCTTCAATCATTTAAAGTTATTATGCAGTCTTTCTATACCTCACATTTAATTCATTCTTCTGAGTGTTAGTGAAGCACTTGCAAATTGTATTTATTATAATCATTTCTCAAACAAACCTGGGTGAGCCTGAAGAGGCTAGATGTACAAACAATACTTGTCTTGAAGCCTGGAAAGGCTAGGTGTGCAAAGAATACTTGGAGTCTATAACCTGATCAGTTATTGTGGAGAAAACTTGGTGCTACCAAGGACTAGACGTAGCCCTAGTTGTTAAGGGTTGAACTGGGATAAAATCGCTGTGTCTATATCTACCCTTATCTCTTTAGTTATTTTGTTTATCTTATTTGTTAACTAACTAAAGGGGTTAAAATGTGAATATCAAATCAGTTTTTAATCTTGCATGCTTGTGTGTTTTCTGTTGAAAAACCATCAGACAAGTCACTTGTCTGTGCTTTGCCAAAACACTTGTCTGTCCCAAGCTTCTGTATGTGAAAAAGTTTTTAACTTCTATCTAAATTCTGATAAACACAATTCAACCCCCTTCTCGTATTTATAGTTGTCTATTTCATATGGTATGGGTTTAGTTAAGATGGTTTTCATGATTTTATCCTTTATTTTATGACAAATGCTAACAAATGTCATAAGAACATTGTTTAAGAAATTTAAATAAGAGAAATACTTAATTTTTCAATAAATAATTATTTCGTTTGGATTCTCTAAACAACATCCTTAGGGCACTCGTTAGCAAACCCCTTATTTTATTACAAAGTAAGATGAATAATTGTCTTTTAACTTATTTACCAATCAGTAGAATCCGTGAAGTCAGTTCTTAACAGAGAATTATAAAATCTATATCTTGATCATTGAAATTTTTTGGCTAAATTATATTTTGTATCCTTTATCTTATATTTTGAATTTGATTGGTCCTCTGCCTTAAACAAGAAAAGGCTTTTAATCCTTTTAAGTCTTAAAGGTTAATCAATTTTATTCTTTCTGTCACCTCTATTAATAATGCTGCTAGTTTTAATATGCATGTTATAAATTCGACAGCTGAGCTAACATATCCTAATGTTGTCGTATGGACTAGAGTGAAAGACCAATTTGAATCTAAAAATTAAGCTAAGAGATCAAATCAAAATTTTACTCCTTCCACAATATATCTTCTTCCACAAGGATTGCATACTGCCACATATGACCCTTTTCCAACTCAGTACAAAGTTGCGGACAAGGCATGATGTGGATGACATTTAAAAGACTACTCGAGTGCTTGCTACTTTAAGGGGTGTGGCATTTTATATGTGAACTAAATAACTCATTTATAAACTTTTGTCTTCATTAACCAGCAGCTAATACTCCCCCAAAAAGTCACCATGAGTCCATTTTTTGTTATTTATGGATAGAGTAAGGGGAGAGCTTTTCTTAGCAGAAATCATCCCTTCCATCTCCATTTCTCCATTTATTCTTAGCACATATCTTCTCTTCCCTCTTTCAGTTTTTTTTCCATTTCTATTTCAAATCCATTTTTCCATATCAAAGAAACACACATAGGATAGCAACGGGGCGGGGCGGGCACGGGTAGCACTCCCCCGTCCCCCGCCCTGTCGGGTGAAAACACTACCCGTGCGGGTACCCGTTATATCGGTATTTAGCGGGTTTTACGGATACCCGCGGATACCACGGGTATCCACGGATATATATTACAGCTGTAAATTATAAGAAAATAATATTCCAATTACTTGAAAAGTTATTAAAATCATGGTATAATTTCTTGAAACCATATTCATATAAAAAAAAATTTGTACAAAGATTAAACTTGTATTGATATATAACCCAGCATTACAGTTCTATAATCTGTAGTTGATTTAAGAAAAAACCCTGTTCTTATCAACTAAAGCAAGGAAAAATAAATAAAATATTAAATCTTCATTCGCAAATGATGAAACCTGAAAGATAATTAGGTATTAACTTATATACATGGTAAGAAATCTGTATATCGATTTTTGCTCAAATTTAGGACAACATCAAGTGCTACAATGCGTCTTCTCCTCATCTCACTCGGTGTAGTTCATGAGTGCGTTCAGTGGACCTTGTGTGACTATAAACTGGGATACAATTCCATGGGAGCGAGAAGAAGGGGAGGAAGAAAGAGTTGAGAGTCTGAGTCTAGAGGAGGAAGATTGAATGAGTGGAGGAAGAAGGGGAGATTTGAACTCTGAAGGTTGGGAAAAAGTGAACATGTGAACGACACATTGAGTTCAGAGGCAGAATAGATGAGTGATAGACTGATAGTGAATACTTAGGGTTATAACCTAGGGGTATTTTTATAATTTCACATTGGCTACGGGTATCCGCGGGTGCGGATACCTCAATACCCGCCCCCGCCCCGTTAACAAACGAGTAATAAAAATACCCGTTTATTTTATCCGCGGGTACCCATTTAGATCCCCGCCCCGTGCCCGTTGCGGATTTTATCCGCAGATATCCACGGGTACCGGTAAAATTGCCATCCCTAATTACACACATAACCCATTATGCTCCAAATCATTTACTGAATTAAATAAGGGTAATCCAAGACCGTCGACAACTCTTATAGAAGAAGACTCATTGGGAAAGAACTAAAATATCAATTTTTAGTATTTTTCCCTTTTTTTTTAACACGATTTGTCTTCCTACGTGACTCCAGACATATATCGCCACATAAAGGACATACTAACTCAATTGTCTAGATTTCCTAAAAAAAAAACTCAATTGTCTAGATGATCTAACTCTTTACTAAAAAGATCACCAAAGAACCAAATCAGAGATTTCTAACCAATCATCCATGCCAAACTTTTGAGTAATGATATGAAAAAAATTTGAAGGGAAACAGCTCGTGTGATTCTATATGTCCATGTAAGGGAATTTTAATTAAAGAACATAGATATTGTTATACCACAAGTGAGGTTAAATTATACTAATCTAGCCCATATAATTTACACACAAAAATTGACCTCTTTTTGCGATAAATATTTGTGTGTTATAAACAATTTGATTTAGTGGATGACTATATGATATTATCTCTTATCCTATCTTATCTTCTTTTATAGGAAACTGACTAGGATTAGGAGTCTACTATTATTCTATAAATAGTAGTAGTCAGATTGTATTTGATACACTTGATCATAATATATCAATGACAAATATGACGGCCAGTTCCCGAAGAACTAGACGTTGAATCCTAGTTCTTGAAGAACTAGCATTTGAATCTATATCTCTATTCTCTCCATCTCTCTATTCTTCTCTAATTTTAACATGTTATCAGCACGATCAAGTCTCTAAGAATATAGCAACCTTTCTTTGTGCTTCTTTTCAAGGTAAGGACTTACGCATATCTTTGCTAATGTATCTTTCTAATAAGAGAAGAGAATAATAATAATGATAATAAGTTTACTAATTTTCAGATCCTGTAGATCTGTGAAATAGTTTGTTAATTTTCAGATCCTGTAGATCCATGAAAATGTTCTCTAACTTTCAGATCCTGTAGAACTATGAAAAACACAAAGGAGTTGATTTCATGATTTTTGCCCCCCCCTCTATTCTTCATCTTTTCTATTTTTGATGTGTGATGTATGAAATCGTATTGTTCATTTTTTTTTAATATATATCTTACTTTAAATCTTTATTTTGAAGTGCCTTTACCATGTCAAACATCACGAAGCTTGAATTTGTTGCTCTTGATATTTCTGGAAGAAATTATCTGTCATGGGTACTTGATGCTGAGATTCACCTTAATGCTATGAATCTTGGAAATACTATTCAAGAAGGAAACCAAGCATCCCTGCAGGATCGCGCTAAGGCAATGATTTTCCTTCGACATCATTTGCATGAAGAATTAAAAACTGAGTACCTTACTATTAAGGACCCATTGACTCTTTGGAATAATTTAAAGGTGAGATATGAACACCAAAAAACGGTGATTCTTCCGAAAGCTCAATATGAATGGATACACTTGCGTTTGCAAGATTTCAAAACCGTAAGTGAATATAATTCAGCCTTGTTTAAAATTAGATCTCAATTGAAATTATGTGGTGAGAAAATTACTGGTGAAGATATGTTGGAAAAAACATATTCAACTTTTCATGCCTCAAATGTGCTCCTGCAGCAGCATTATCGAGAGCGTAGATTCACCAAATATTCTAAGCTAATTTCTTGTCTGCTTGTAGCTGAACAAAATAATGAGCTTTTGATGAAAAATCATCAATCCCGCCCAATTGGCTCAACACCATTCCCTGAAGTGAATGTGGCTTTTTCTCAAGGGCGTGGACGAGGTCGTGGTGGTAAGAAGGGTCATGGGAGGAAAAATACTTGGACCCGTGTTAATCCTCCCCCAAAGAAATGGGCTAAAAATGAGGAAAATTCTGGAATGAGCAACAAAATGCAAGGTAATGACAATATTTGCTATAGATGTAGGACAAAAGGTCACTGGTCTCGTATATGTCGCACTCCAAAACATCTAGCTGATCTTTACAGGGCTTCACTTAAGGGAAAAGGAAAAAATGCTGAAGTGAATTTATCTGAATCACTTAAAAAAGAAGAGACTCCTATGGATGTGGATTTTGATGTCTCTGATTTTTTCGAAGATCCTAGTGGCAAAATTGATCACTTAATTGGGGATGGAAATGTTCACTATTGAATATGGTGTTTATGAATTATCGTATGTTTAAAATTTTATTTATTTATTTTTATTTGGGATTTAGCATATTGTCGTATGTTAGAACTTTTATGATTAATAATATCTTGAGTGTTTATTATTTCTCTATGATCAATAATATCTTTAATGTTTATCATTATTCCTCTCTCTAATATTATTGTTTGGTTATTAGATAAGGCAAAATAATCTCGATAATATGGAGGATGACATATGTTTAGTGGACAGTGGCACGACTCACACGATCCTTCGTAATAAAAAATATTTTTTACAATTAACATTAGCTGAAATTAATGTTGATACAATATCTGGTTTTGCAAATGTAATTGAAGGCTCCGGAAGAGCCCATATTATGTTTCCAAATGGAACAAATACATCGATGATGCGTTGTACTCTAGTAGATCCCAAAGAAATCTACTAAGCTTCAAAGATTTACGTCAAAATGGGTATCATGTTGAAACCAAAAGTGAGGAAAATTTGGAGTATCTCTATATTACCTCCACAAATTCAAATGAAAAGTCTATATTAGAGAAATTTCCAAGTTTCTCGTCGGGATTATATTTTACAAAAATAAGGATGATTGAGTCAAATTATATGCACCAGAAGTGCTCAGATCCTAAGACTTTTGTACTTTGGCATGACCGTCTTGGTCATCCTGGCTCGACTATGATGCGACGTATCATTGAAAACACAAATGGACACCCATTGAAGGATCATAAAATACTTTTACATAATGATTATTTTTGTGTTTCTTGTGCTCAAGGTAAATTAATCATTAGGCCTTCTCCATTTAAATTACCTTCAGAATCTCCTTCTTTTCTACAAGGATTACAAGGTGACATTTGTGGCCCAATTCATCCTTCTTGTGGACCATTTCAGTACTTTATGGTTTTAATTGATGCTTCTACTCGATGGTCACATGTTTGTTTACTTTTAACTCGAAATGTTGCTTTTGCTAAATTTCTTGCTCAGATAATCAAATTAAGATCAAGTTTTCCTGACCATCCCATCAAAACAGTTCGTGTGGATAATACAGGTGAATTTACTTCAAAAGCTTTTTTTGATTACTGTATGTCAATAGGAATTAGTGTTGAACATTCTATTGCACATGTTCATACTCAAAATGGTTTAGCTGAATCTTTTATTAAACGTTTACAACTTATAGCTAGACCTATGCTCATGAAATCAAAACTTCCTGCATCTGCTTGGGGTCATGCTATAATACATGCAGCATCTTTGATTCGTATCCGACCATCTGCATATCATAAGTTTTCACCTTTGCAACTTGTTTTTGGTCAACAACCCGATATATCTCATCTTAAAATATTTGGTTGTGCTGTGTATGTACCTGTTGCACCCCCTCAACGGACTAAGATGGGTCCACAACGTCGTCTTGGAATCTATGTTGGTTTTGATTCTCCTTCTATCATTAGGTACCTAGAACCTCTAACAGGTGATCTTTTTAGAGCAAGATTTTTGGATTGTCAATTTGATGAATCACTTTTCCCACCTTTAGGGGAAGAAAAAGGTAAAGGAGTTAAAGCACAAGAAATTTGTTGGAACACACCAACATTGTCCAATCTGGATACACGCACAAATCAATGTGAACTTGAAGTTCAAAGAATAATTCATTTGCAGAATGCTGCAAACCAATTGCCAGATATTTTTACTAACACCCAGAAGGTCACTAAATCACACATACCGGCTGCAAATGTTCCTGCACGGTTGGTTGTCCCTGAAGGACATCCTACAGGAATGACACCTAATGAATCAAAAGTACGCCAGAATCATGGTAGACCTATTGGAGCAAAGGATATTGTTCCTCGCAAGAAAATGGAAATGAAGAAACTGAAAAGTGACACTCTAGAAGAGGTCAACATAAATGTAGATCAACAACTCCATATTTCTAGAGAACCAACCCCCGAAGTGGTCCCGGTACTGGAAAATTATGAGATCTCATTAAAAACTGGAAATATGAGGAAAAAATATGAAGTTGTTATTGATAGTGTTTTTCATATGCAATTGCTTCTGAAATAATCAATGATAATGAAATTGAGCCTCAAACTGTAGAAGAATGTCGACATCGAACTGATTAGCCAAAATGGAAAGAGGCGATACAAGCTGAGTTAGACTCATTAGCCAAACATAAAGTTTTTGGACCAGTAGTCCAGACACCTGAAGATGTCAAACCCGTTGGGTATAAGTGGGTTTTTGTACGTAAAAGAAATGAAATGAATGAAATTGTGAGATATAAAGCGCGACTTGTAGCACAAGGTTTCTCACAAAGACCCGGTATAGATTATGAAGAAACGTACTCCCCTGTTATGGATGCAGTCATTTTAGATTTTTGATTAGTTTGGCAGTCTCTGAAGGACTTGACATAGGTCTAATAGTCGTAGTGACAGCTTACTTATATGGGTCATTAGATAATGACATATATATGAAAATTCCTGAAGGACTTAAGATGCCTGGAGCATGTAATTCAAGACCTCGACAAATGTACTCTGTTAAATTGCAAAGATCATTGTATGGATTAAAGCAATCAGGACAAATGTGGTACACTCGTTTGAGTGACTATTTATTGAAAAACATGTATGAGAATAATCCTATTTGTCCTTGTTTTTCATCAAGAAAACAAATTTTGGGTTTGCAATAGTTGCTGTTTATGTTGATGACTTAAACATAATAGGGACTCCATAAGAGATCTCAAAGACTGCAAAGTACTTGCAAAACAAGTTTCAAATGAAGGATCTTGGAAAAACAAAAATTTGTCTTGGATTTCAAGTTGAACATTTTGAAAGTGGAATACTTGTTCATCAATCTTCTTATATAGAAAAAGTTTTGAAACAATTTTATATGGATAAAGCGTATCCATTAAGCACTCCAATGGTTGTTCGTTCACTTGATGTGAAAAAGGATCCTTTTCGTCCAAGAGAAGTGATGAAGAAATTCTTGGTCCTGAAGTACCATATCTTAGTGCTATTGGAGCACTTTTGTATCTTGAAAATAGTACTAGACCAGACATAGCTTTTGCAGTGAACTTATTAGCAAGATTCAGTTCAGCACCAACCCGAAGACATTGGGCTGGAGTCAAACATGTTCTTCGTTATCTGTGGTACATCTGATATGGGTTTGTTTTACCCAAATGGAGTAAAGTCAGAGTTGGTAGGGTATGCTGATGCTGGTTATCTTTCTGACCCTCACAAAGCCCGGTCACAAACATGTTATGTTTTCACATGTGGAAAAACTGCTATCTCATGGCGTTCAGTGAAGCAAACATTCACAGCTACATCATCAAATCATTCAGAAATATTGGCTATTCATGAAGCAAGTCGTGAGTGCATATGGCTAAGAACTATGACTCAATACATCAGACACGTATGTGGATTGATGAAAGAAAAAGACAAGCCAACAACATTGCATGAAGATAATGAAACATGTACTACACAAATTAAAGGTGGTTACATAAAGGGAGATAGAACTAAACATATTTCACCAAAAAATTTTATACTCATGAACTCCAAGAGAAAGGTAACATTGATGTTCGCAAAATTCGTTCAAGTGAACCCAGTAGATCTATTCACAAAGGCACTGCCCCTTCAGTTTTCAAGAAACATGTGCATAACATTGGAATGCGTCAACTAAGTGATTTTTCATAATTGATGTAATTTTTAGGGGAAGTAAGTTATTATAAATATTGTACTCTTTTTCCTTCGCTAAGTTTTTATCCTACTGGGTTTTTCTTAGCAAGATTTTAACGAGGCAATATTCATAAAGTATAGTCATCCAAGGGGAAGTGTTATAAACAATTTGATTTAGTGGATGACTATATGATATTATCTCTTATCCTATCTTATCTTCTCTTATAGAAAACTGACTAGGATTAGGAATCTACTATTATTCTATAATTAGTAGTAGCCAACGTGAAGATTATTAAGAAAATCATATTACATTCTTGGACGATAATAGAAGCGTTGAGTCTTCAAAATTCTAACAAATCCCACATTTTGTTCCCAATATATTTCTCGATTTTCTCCTTACTTGGACTACCGCACCAACGTTCTTCAAAGGAAAACAAAAACCAAATAACCCAATTGGCACAATAATGAACCAAAGCAAAATCCAATTTATAGATTCGATCATGCACAAAGAAAAGTGTATCATATATGAAAATTTTGAAGGGAAATAGCTCGTGTGATTCTATATGTCCATGTAAGGGAATTTTAATTAAAGAACAAAAATACTATTATACCACAAGTGAAGTTAAATTATACTAATCTAGCCCATATAATTTACACAAAAATTGACCTCTTTTTGCGATAAATATTTGTGCGAAGATTATTTGTGCGAAGATTATTAAGAAAAAACATATTATATTCTTTTGTTTCAAAAAATATATTTCATATTCTTGGACGATAATAGAAGCGTTGTCTCTTTAAAATTCTAACAAATCCCACTTTTTGTTTCCTGCTATTACAGATATTCTGCAGAATGTTACAATCCCTTCTGATACAGATGTTGATACTTTGAGGTGGAAGCTCACTGATTCAGGTGATCTGACTTTAAAAGATGCTTATCTTTTCTACAAGCCTGCTGGTAATGTTATCCTTTGGACCAGGCATATTTGGAGTAAAAGTATTCCTCCTTCGAAATCTTTGCTGGTTTGGAGAATAATTCAGAACAAAGTTGCTACTGATGACAACTTAAGGAGTAAAGGCTGCATTGTTGTTTCTATGTGTAGTCTGTGTCAGTGTTCCAATGAGACAGTTCTTCACTTGTTTTGCTCCTGCTCCTTTGCTTCTCAAATATGGACTTGGCTTGGCTCTAAGCTGAATTTGCAAATTGATTCCTCTTCTATTTTGTCCATTCTTTCACTATGTGACAGAAGCTGGAGTTCTCAAGCCTATAATGTGGTCTCGGCTGCAGTGGTTTTCTGTTTCTGGGGGATTTGGAATTGCAGGAACAGTCTTAGGTTTGGTGATAGCAAGCCAGGGTTCAGGTCTACTGTGAATTTTATTACTGCAAGTGTGTCTTTAGCTGGCAATTGTGGTTTTGCTAGCAACAACATTTCTGAATTTGAAATTTTGAAGGCTTTTGGTGTGGTAGCAAAGCCAAGGAAGAGTCCTGTAATTATTGAGGTTATCTGGTTGCCTCCTCCTTGTTATTGGATCAAAAGCAACACAGATGGTGCTGCAAAGGGGTCCCCTGGTCCTGCATCTTGTGGTGGCATTTTTAGAGATAGGAGTGGTGCAACCCTTGGTTGTTTTGCAGTCAACCTAGGTATTAATCATTCCCTGCATGCTGAAATTCTTGGAGCAATTTATGCAATTGAAATTGCATTTAAGAAGGGTTGGCACAATCTTTAGCTTGAATGTGACTCTCTTGGTGATTTTGGCTTTTAAGTCTATGGATATAGTTCCTTGGCATCTAAGAAACCGGTGGAAGTATTGTATTCATTTGACTTCTTTTATGAGTTTTAGGTTTTCACACATTTATAGAGAAGGCAATCATTGTACAGATA
The DNA here is from genome assembly GCA_035048595.1 of Echinosophora koreensis. Lineage (NCBI taxonomy): Eukaryota > Viridiplantae > Streptophyta > Magnoliopsida > Fabales > Fabaceae > Echinosophora > Echinosophora koreensis. The sequence continues at coordinate 9,896,841 of JAPCYP010000004.1, forward strand.
AAATTGCTTCTCTTGGTTTGTCTTTACAAAATTTTCATTGGTGGAACACAATTCCTAGTTCTATTAGTGAAGAATTTAATAGGAATAGGTTTGGTTTACCAAACTATAGGTTTAGGTAGTTTCCTAATGGGTTTTGGCTCTATGTCCCCCCATTTTGTTTCTGTTTTGTGTTTTATTTTGTTGTTGAATAAATGGGGCGCTCTTTTTCCTTAATGATGCTTTTATCCCTAAGGAGGGTTTTGCATCATAAGGTTTTAATGAGGCTTTTTTTTGCTGAAAAAAAAAAAAAAAGAACTACCGCACCGCACCAGCGTACTTCAAAGTAAAAACACCAAACAACAGAATTGGCACAATAATGAACCAAACCAAAATCCAACTTATAGATTCGATTATGGACAAAGAAAAGTGTATCAACCGGCTGATTTTAATCCTTTGTTGACACATATTTCTCCGTCCACTACAATTTTCCTATAATTTTTTTTCATTTCCCATAGTTTTAACAATTTTCTTACTCACTCTAACATGAAATCCCATTTACAATCACATTGAATAAGCAAAAGAAGCCTAACTCCTCCATTTCCTTCCCATTTTTCACAACCGAGTCCCAAAAAATGGAGAGTACCCAGTGTCCCCCATTTGGTTCAAAGGACAAATTTCATTCATTAGGTTTTGTTTTCTTGCCACCATTAAATTAATTAAAGCTGCTGTTGTTTGTTGTTGTTGACGTTTTCGCATTTGGATTGTTGCTGATCTCTCCTCAAATCAACCACAACCACGCTCACATTATCCGAACTATGCCTTGCCAATGCCAACTTGGTCAGCAGAATGGAAGCATCAGAACACGCCATGTCGGAACCGTCCACCACCACCTCGGTCTCCGGAGACCCCGGCGGCGACGCCGGCCTCTCCGCCTTGAGACACATCCTCACCACCCCAGATGCGGTGTCGTTTGACACCACGTCCCACAAACCATCACTCGCCAGTATCAAACACTCATCCTCGTTACTCCGTTCCGTTACCATCACCTCCGGTTCCGAAATCACGTAAGGCTTCAGATAATTGTCCCCTGAAAAACAAACGCAACAAAAAACACGTGAACCTCATAAGCGCCTCTGCTATAATGCGCCGCGGCGCGAGTTCAAATGAAATAATTTAGTGCTAACGTGCGCACTCACTCACCTATTGCTCTGGACATTGATAACACTCCAAGGACTCTGGGAACATCCCAATTAATCACGCGCCCTCCGGCTGCTTGGACCCGGGTCATCTCGTCGGGTCGGTCGGGCTGCACGAAACGGATCATAACGGTTAGAACACGTGCCCACCACGCGCCAATAAAACCAGCTTTTCTAAACGATTTTGTTTGTTTCTCGAGAGAAAGAAACAGAAAAAGAAAAAAATAACACCGACCTTGTGATCGGAGGATAGTGCGATGGCGACGCCGTTACGGCAAAGAACGGCGCGGGAGTCACCGCAGTTGGAGACGATGATTTTGTCAGGTGTCACGACGGCGACGACGGCTGTGGATCCGACGGCGTCGCAGTGCGGAGTCTGGAGCTCACACCTGCAAGTGAAGCTCCGGTTATTGCTCTGGCTCCAACTCTGAACCTCATCGTCCATGCGAGCGAAACTACGTTCCATCACAATTTTCCATTCCAATTCAAGATTCTTCTCTCGAGCTACGTGAATCTCTTCCTCCACAATCTGGTGCAGCCTCTCCTTGCACATCGTCGCTACCTGTAGATATTAACAAAACCTAAGAACCAGAGCCAAAACCAGATCTGATATTAGTAACAAAAACGATGATAGAGTAGTTATAGTTAGTTAGTTACATGTGAGCAACCGTGACCGTCGAAAACGCCGAAGTAGTGGAAGTTTGGATAATCATGGCAGAAGAAAGGACGCACCGAAACCGAATCTTCCATGTCTCTTCTTCTACCACAAACGGAAGTTACTCCGAACTTCGGACTCTTTTCATCTTCCTCATTGGAAGAAGAAACAGTTCCCGGAACGACTTGGTCGTCTACCTTGGATTGTTGTTCCTTCTTCTCACCGCTGTCGTTGTCGTTTATGGATTTGCAATTCTCGACTGCGTTTTGGCAATCCCTCGGGCGGTGCGACGGCGAAGAGGCGTAGCGGTTAAGCCTCGGCCGTTTCCCCGGCGGAGGGACTGCCACGTCAGCCATGTATTTTAACGGAAACAGGTCCAAGCCACGAGGCCTAGTTGGGCGTGAGGTTGGTTCAATTGGAGTTGGGGTTTCCCCTTCTCCAATAACACCACAACAAATATTCATTTAACACAACACACAGTTATAAGTTCTAACTTATTATAGCACACTGAATTTTCCAAACTAATTCAGTTACTACAGATTCTATGCTTTAACGCAACAACACTAGTGATTAGTTTTGGTGCTGTTTTGAATGAATTGAGATTTGAGATAGAGCGCAAAAGGGTGAAGCGTTGAAGGGTTAGAGTGAGCGAGGGGAGGACCCATTAGAATGGGGTACGGGGAGAAGCTTTTCTAGTGAGAGCGGGGTTATGCATATTCACTCACGGGCAGCCTGCCCGTCCCCACTTTGGGCAGGATTTAATTCCGAGATGCGATCTCTACCGTTCATCTGATCGTGATGATGATGTTTGGGCAACACGTGGTGTGTCTCCTTTCGGAAAAGGTGTACGTGGACCAATCGTTTGGTTCCACGGTAGGTTGAAAGGTAGTTCCTTTTCTGACACGCATGTGGTCCTCTCTATTCATTCTCGCTCAATGTTCTAATCAACTCCTATATACATGTTAAATTCCAGATTAGACTCCTTCAAAAATTTAGAAGGTTTAAATATTTTTTTTATCCCGACAAATTTCATCAATATTGATTTTGATCTCGGTAAAAAAAAATTTTTAGATTTTCGTTCTTGTAATCTCATAATTTTTGTAAATAGTTCCTACCGTTATCTTTTTTCGTTATCTAGTACTCATGGATATCGAGATAATTTTATTTTATTATCCGACTTGCTGTAAAATAGAAACAAAATCATACACGAGGGACATAAGGTTAAAATTGCTAAATTCCTTCATTTTGTATGATATCTAGTACTCAATGGGTACTGAGGTAATTTCTCGTTCTTATCCGACTTGCTCCAAAATTTGGCTAGAAAGTAGAAATAAAATCATACATTAGGTCATAGGGTTAAAATTGACAAATTTTTTCATCTAGTATGATTTCTAGTACTCAGGGTTAACAATAAGGACTATTTACAAAATTTTCGTAAATACGGGGACGAAATCCAAAGAATTTTTTTTACAAGAACTAAAACCAAAACTAGTAAACATTTTAGGGACTAAAATCTTATTTAAACCAATTTTTTATGAGCCACGTGGCATCACATGTCAAGAAGTTTTTTATTTATATTTTTAAAATTAAAATATATTAATTAATTAATAATTCTTATTATCAAATTTGCATATTTGGAGTAATTAATTTTTTTATATTAATATCATTTATAGTTGACATATCTCATTTTTCAATTTTTTAATGTTTAAATTAAATTTAAAAATTAATTATCAATATTTTCATTTTTTAATTTAACTATTTTTATTTTATGATTTTTTATTCTTCGAGAATCAATGATATACATCATTTTATACTTTAAATATTTTTATTTATTTATATTTATCTATATTATTAGTAGAGAGGATTTTCCTCTCGTTTTAGTTTATCTTTATCTTTTATTTTTTATTACTATTTACTTGTATTTAATATTTAGAACTTATAATATATTATTATTCATTCATTTAAAAATATTTAAAGAAAACTCTATATGGACAATAGAAATAAAACTTCCCACTAACATTCTTAAGAAGAAAGTTAATGATAATTGAAGATGCCTACCAACATGGTATGACATGGTTGGTAGATAATCGGGTCGCTTAAGCATGTTGTCAGGGGTTCGATTCTTGGCTCATGTGTAGGGAAGAGCATTTGTTGGGAGAGATAAACCCCTTAAATGGATCTTAGTATCTCAAGGATTAATCTCTAACTCCCAACCGGAAGATGCTCGAGTTAAAAAAAAAAAAAAAACAGGATGCATATTAGCTTTTAAATTTGTAAGATGTTGCTAATACTTAATAATATTAGTTAAGGAATACAAAAGAAACCAATGTATTGTGAGAAAAATAAATGTATCAATTGTAAAAACAATAAATAAAAAATAAATATAGGTTTAAAAAAAACAATAAATATATAACTTTCAATATAAATTTACTATTTTTGATTTCTTTATCAGTATCTTAAAGGTACTGGTTAGCATTGTCTAAATTTCTAAAGTATCAATTTTTTTCATTGTAAAGCTTATTTGTTAAATTTTATAATAACAAATAAAATACTTAACAAAAATTTGCATAAAATGTGACTGTCTTCTCACTAGTTTTTTCTAAAGCTCTATTTGGCAAAAATAGTTTATACACTAAGTTTTAGTTGAAAACTTATAGTTGATAGCTGAAAAACTAACCGATTGAATTTGAAGTGTTTGACAAAATTAACAATAGAATTAACTTATAAATATAAAATAACACAAAAGGACGTAATTATGAAAGACATGGTAAAGTTATAATTTCGTTAAATTAATAAAGGTAAAAATATAATAAAAAAAAAGTTAATAAGATATAAATTATAAGTCATAAATTAAATTAAATAACTTATAAAAAATTATAAACTAATGAAAAAATTTGTTTACCAAATATTTTTATTTTAATTAAATAAATTATAAATTACTTATTGAACTTGCAAATGAGAGTCTAAATTTGATTTGGTCTGAAATCAGCGAGGCTCTCGCCCGCTAAATAATTTCCCACCTCTTTTTCCTTTCCTTTTCTTCATTTTTAATTTTTTTGCCCACCTTATTCCACTTTTCGGTCTCCTGAGACACTCGGCCGGAGGACGTCACCACGTGGCTTCATCGTAGAATACGAGATTCCTCCTTGATTCTGGTCTTCACGCCCCCTACTTGTCATGTGCTCAACACGCGCCTTTTGTCTTAGGCTCCACTCTTAATTTTTTGTTATTTATATCAAGTGGAGTATTGTGTTTGTAACATGGTGATTGTTAGCAAATAGCAACATACTTATCAACGCTCTTTTTTCAACACACTTTTTTTTATTGGTTTCAGTTCATGTGGGTCCTATTATTTTTTTAAAATGGGTCCCATTAATTATGTGGGTCACACTTAAATTGTAGGACCCTCGTGAATTTCAACCAATAGGAGGGAGTGTATTAGAAAGAAAATGTTAAAGTGTTGCTAACATTTCCCATTGTAACATTCCAAACTAGATCTGTCTTATTATTGCTTCTTCTCCAAAAAAAAAAATTTGTCTTATTATTACTATGTTTAGATATAGTATTTAGCATAATTGAATGAAATTATGTAAGATTTTATTATTTAAAGAAGAATGTTAACCAATGTTCTTAAAATTCGGGTTCATTGATATTATTTTGGTGTAATTTATATAATCTAAATATCTAAATATTAAAATAAATAAATAAATAAGCATGTATTAATTTGAGTGACATAATTTGAACCTCTTAAGAGCATGTTTGGGAAAATGGTTTTTCCCTTTGTTTCAGCTGTTTTCAGATTAAAAGCTATTTCTTTAATAATCTATCATGTTTGGGATTAGACTTAAATTTTTAAAACAGTTTTTTTTTAACAAAGACGTTGGTTTCCAATAAGCTATGGGGGAGGACTGTTTTTGACAAAAACTCTGGTTTGTCCCCCCAATGGTTACTGTTCAAATGGCCAATTTATAACCAAGCTGCGTTCATTCCCGTAATACCCTTCCTGTAGCTGCACAGCTTTACATGGGTGGGGGGTAACGTATAGGGGAATGACTAATGAGGCAACTTTTGTTTTGTTTTTTTTCAATTTTTCTAATAGTCACTCTTAAAATTATTTTTTTACACTATTCTTGTGAATTTTTATTAACATGAAATGCATAAAATATTTAATATTTTTTTTTTTAAATGAGAATATAAATTTTATGCTAATATTACTTTTTTTTTTTTTTGAACACTATGCTAATATTACTTAATATATTGTATTTCACATGATTTCCATAATCATGAAAAAAGTTAGAAATTTTATTCAATTTTTATAGAAAGATAAAATTTTGATGACATGATATAAAAAATCTCGTCAAAAAAAAAAAAGATATAAAAAAATATAATATTAAAAGAGAAACAAACATTATAAACAAATAACTTCATACCATTTTCCGTAATTTACTATGTAAAAGTGATTATTTTTACACCACCCAAACGAAATAGATTATCTTAAAATCGCTTTTCAGCAAACATACCCAAACGAAAACAGATTCTGATTATAATCGATTATCACGATAATCGATTATTTGAAAACAGATTATCAGCATTATCTTTTTTTTTTCCAGCTTTCCCAAACACACTCTAAGTATATAATTTTTTTATAGATTAAAGTTGTATGTATTTTGACACTTGTATTTTTATTTTAATAACTAAGAGAGAAAAATAACAATAATATTAATTTACTGAGATATTAATGAATGTCAGTATAAATTTTTTTTATACTAATAATACATAAAAATCAAACTCATTTTTTATTTGATCTCGAGATTTGTATATAAGAAAAATTCAATTAAGATAGTTGTTAGACAACTAACTATACATCAAAAATAATATCTTGGTGATATTAAAATTCTTTTAGGTTTGATTTAATTATATTCACTATCCTTTTGTTTTAAAAGTTATAATGAACTTTTTGGTCCCTGAAAAGTAGGTGTATTTTGATTTTAGTCCCTGCACTTTTTTTCTTTTGGTTTTGGTCCCTGTAAATTCAAAACTTTTGGTTTTAGTCCCTGCCGTCAGTCACCCTCCGTTAAGTGCTGACGTGGCAAACGGAGTGCCACGTCAGCGCAGCCACGTCATAAAAAATATTAATATTTTATGCCATGTTGGCTGCCACGTATGAAAATAAAATTTGGTTTTAGTCCCTGAAAAGTGAGTAAATTGTGGTTTTAGTCCTTGTACTTTTTTTTGTTGGTTTTGGTCCCTGTAAATTTAAAACTGTTGATTTAAGTCCTCTTGTCAGTTATTAAGTCTTGATATGGCTAACAAAGCATCACATTAGCATTGTCACGACAGTTTAATTATCATTATTTTAAGTCACGTAGGCTGCCATGTCATAGTATTAATTTTTTAAATATATTAACATTAATTATTATTATTTTTAACCATTATATTATTTTAATTTTTATTATTATAATATTATAACTATTTTTTCTTATAAAACATGACTGCAATTTCTTCTTCCTCTTTCTCCATCGTTCCTCCTTCATTTTGCAGTAATCTTGCTTCCTCTTTTTGAAGCGTTTCTCCATACCATCTAATACATTTTTTCTACGTCCATTCAGACCCACGCTTTACTTCTTCCTTTACTAATGTTTTCCACTTTCACTCTCTGCAATGAATTTTCAAAGTTGCGACCATGATGCCCTCAACTCAAAAAAGTATAAAAATTGTTGCGGAATGAGGAAGCAAGATTGTTGTAGAATGAAGGAGGAAGCAAGACTGCTGCATAAAGATTGTTGTAGTGACAATGCTGACATGGCGCTCTCTTAGCCATATCAACACTTAGCAGAGTGTCACTGACGACAGGGACTAATATAAAAAGTTTTAAATTTACAAGGATCAAAACCTATGAAAAAAAAAAGTACAGGGACTAAAACCAAAATTTACTCACTTTTCAGGGACTAAAACCAAAATTCATTTTCATACGTGGCAGCTGACGTGGCATATTTGCTGACGTGCCGGTTACTGACGTGGCACTCCGTTAGCCACGTCAGCACTTAATGGAGGGTGACTGACGGCAGGGACTAAAACAAAAAATTTTAAATTTACAGAGACCAAAACCAAAGGAAAAAAAGTACAGGGACTAAAATCAAAACACACCTACTTTTCAGGGACCAAAAAGTTCATTAAACCAAATTATATTGACCTTTCTTTAAAAAAAAAAGTGAATATAGTTTTAAAAACAAAAGATATACCTCATACCTAATATAAAAAAATTATATCTTAAAAGAAGTTATTGTAATTTTTCATTATTTAATAAACTTTTAGCTATTATTATGTGAAGAAACACTTAAAATTTAAAAAAATAAAAATAAAAAGGAGGTGGAAGAGACGCATGTGATGGGTAGTGGTGGTGGGGGAATGTATTGTTGAGTGGGAAGAAGGAAGGTTCGCTTTATTGTTGCCGGTTCCAGTTGTCCAACGAAAGCGATCTACGTAACAAGGGATATTTAGACACGTGTGGGACCGCATGTCAAAGGCGATTGACGCTTGCAGAATATCTGACCTTCCCCATAATTGATTTCGAGACGCGTGGCTACTCCTTACGTGTATCCGAAAGTGCAAATAGCCAAATACCCCTCACCCACTTCCATCCATTTTTTTCTCTTTCAAAATTTGAAGCCAAAGGGAAGAAGACCAAAAACCACCCACCTTCCCCCTCAATTTGTTTCACACATGACACTTGTCACCTATGCTATTCCTTTCATTCTTCATATATATATATATATATATATATAAATTTTTCTAACCTGTGTAATATTACACATGTTAAGGAATCAAAAAATAGAAATGTTACATTGAAAAGAATAGCTTTTAGACTTTTAAGGATTTGAATACACAACTCTCAATATATCATTTTTATTTTTGATTCCTTAACATGTACAATATTGCACATATTAGATAAATCCTATATATAGAGCTGGTTTCTCTTCCATCTAATTTATTATAGGGTGCCGTTAGCACAATGGTTAAAGAGTCACGATGAATAAGTTTAGGCTGAAAAATTTAAAAATAATGCTATGCTTTTCATTTTATTTCTTAATAATGCTTTAAATACTGATTAATATTTATCTTTATTATATGTTTTTTCGTTTGGCTTCTCTCATTCCTCACTCTCCCCCTGCTTAGGTGCAATAATGAAGGACATATTTTATTTTAAGAGAATCCTTACGAGTGCTCTTAATATACTTGTTAAAGAATAAAAAAACAATTTTTATTGGAAATTAGTATATTTAATATTTTTAAAAAATAAAATAATTTTTAATGCAAACTTATTTTTTATGGTTTCTTAATGAATAGGATACTTGTTACTATTATCCTTTATTTTATTGTTATTAGCTTGCTATTTTACTTATTAATATTTTTCTCGTTTCCTTCAACTACTCCCAGTCCCTGAAACCATCCTACATAGCGTATCACGCAATGAGTCATTTGAGTAGGAAACATAGACACGCATGAGGATCACAGGCCAATGGCATTAATCACGTGAGAAATGTATAATATTGAGCTTATATGAGAACGGTTTTTTTTAACACCAAAGTAAATGATATCATATTGTGTCCTTTTATTTTTATAGTGTATTTTTGGGATATATATACAATAAGATAAAAAGTAAGTGAGAAATAGAGATAAAAATATACGGTATCCAAATTTTGATGTTCAAATAACATAATTGGAAAAACATTTTCTTCGGGTCAGTTTAATGACTGCTTAGCCGAGACTCTTAAGCCTGTTTGTGAGTTTGGAAGAAAAGGATATGGAGGGATCAAAGGGGAAGGAAAGTGAGGGATGAGTGGAAAAGGAGAATGTTATCCATCTCATTGTTTGTGAGTGTATATTGTATAAGATAAAGTAAATTGAGAATTTATGACATACTTTTACAATTTTACCCTTATTTGAAAAAAAATTAACATAAGTAATTCTTCAAATAATATTAATGCAAAATCTGCTAAGAATTTGGTGAATTTTAAAAATGGATGAGGGTGGTTAATAATTTCAATTACTTTTCCTCCAAAATAGCCCACAATTGGGAAATGAAAAATGTGGGTAGAGGAGGAGTTTGGAGGATTTACTAAAATCCCAAAAACATTTCCCTCCAATTTCTTAAACTCATAAACAAATATGAGTCTCTAATAAACTTCATATTTCCTTTCATTTCACTAAAAAAACAACTCACAAATAAAGCCTTGTTGTCTTTATTCCAACAGGAGACAACCCGGCTCATTTGAAGAACTTTCGCCCCATTTAGCCGTTTGAGACCCTTCCTTGATGACTTAGTTAGTCCTCTTCAGAGTAGTTTTATCCCAAAGAGTGACACTTCAGATAATGCTATTCTTGCTTAAGAGGCGGTTCACTTTACGCACAAGTCTAAATTGAAGAAAGGTATGGTAGATTTCAAGATAGATGTTGAAAAAGCTTATGACAGGGTTTGCTGTGATTTCCTTGAAATTACTCTCCATGATTTTGGCTTCTTGGTTAATATTGTTAATCTTATCATGATGTGTACGAGATCCTCTTATTTGACTATTTTATGGAATGCTGCCAAAATAGAAAGTTTTAAACCTATTAGGGGTCTTTGGCAGGGTGAACACCCCCCTCCCCTCCCCTCCCCTCCCTCTCATCTTTTCGTTTTGGACATGGAGAATTTGGCTCTTTTGGATTCACCAAAAAGTTAACTCTGGGGGTTGGCATTTGATCAATGTTTTTAAAGGATGCCTTGGTCTAACTCATCTTTTATTTGTGAACGATGTTTTACTCTTTTGTGAGGCTAGTACCCAGCAAGTTCAGTTGGTCATGGATACTACTAGTGTGTGTACCCGTGCAATGCACGGGGTGTGTCAGGATTATAAATTCTTATATTTTAAGTATAATAGTTGAATAAAATTTTAACAAAAAAATGTAAATAAATAAAAAAAGTTAGATTTTTCTAATGCGATTGTATTTTACACTAATAGTAATAGTATTTTAAGATTTAAATAGTGGTTAAAAATTTTGGAATTTATATCGTGTTTACTTTTGAGAATGTCAATATTGTTATGTAAACTACATTCCTAGGAACCTCCTTTCGTGGAATGTTTTTTTCCGATGCCAAACATGCAAATAAAACTTAGAGGCTTCATTGGAAAATTTATTCCGGGGCAAGTTTTATATCGAAGTCATAGGATGACTTTTTATCTCTGGTACAAAATATGAAAAAAAAAATTATTCTCATCTCACTTTATTTTGTTGTTTTTCATAAATGCATTAGAACCTACCATATTTAAATATCTTTCTAAAATTCATACAACTCAATATGTTTTAGTAACACGGTTTTTCTGTTTGGTTATAGTATGTAAAACAATCATAACTTATACAAAAAATATTGATTATGTATTTGGATCTTGGATATGTATCACTTTCTTCATCTTCATTTTTGTGTATTCCGTTTTTTTTCTCTCTCCATTTTCCTGGCTGATGCTGTTTTTTGGTGGATAAAATGCAAGAAAATCATCGTTTAATGTTAAGCAACTGTTGTGCTTAACTTTAAGCAAACTGAAAGTTAAGGAATTGCCACGTCATTTGTCTGCAATGCAACATTTAGATAAGCAATGATACCTTATGCATAAGGACTCGTTAGTTACTTCTGCGTTGGAGATGCTCTAATAACTAACATAACACATTTTGAAAAGATGAGCAAATGTTATTTTGATAACAGTTATCCAATGCTATCTTGATAAGTAACCCACTTTGGTTTCTTAAGTGGTCCCTATTTTGGTCCTCATCGTATCACATCAGATTTAAGCAACACATTCATTTTTTTACTCCAACAATAGATACATTAATACTTTGTTTGGTATAGAAGAGAAAATGAGAAGAGAAAAGATGGAAATAGGGAAGAGGAGAGGAGAGAAGATGGTGAGAAAAAGAGTGAATTTTATGACATTTTGATAAGAGAGCAACATGTTGTAAAATGAAAAGAAAGAAGTTGAGAGAAATTAAAAAAAAAAATGATAATGAATATGTAAAAAAACATAAATACCGCTAATTAAAAAAAGTAATATATTCTTTTTATTTAATATATTTTTTTCAAAAAAAATTAATATATTATTTTTATTTTATATATTAAATAATTAAATATATTATAAAAATAATTCCATTTATAATAAATTTTAATAAAAATTATTTTTATTTTCCACCCCTTTTACCCATTTCCCCTCCCCTTCGTAACCCCTTCACCTGTACCCCTCCCCCCTTCCCTATTACCTTTTTCCCCATCCCGCGTAACCCCCCTTCCCGATTATACACCAGCTGAAAAGATTTTAAAATTATAAAATATATAAATTTTGAAAAGTAAATAATAAAATAGCGACAAAAAATCTACAAGTGGGTCTACAGTGTTTTTTAGGATGAGCAATAGTAAAGTTATAGATGTTCTACATTGTTTGATACAAATAAATATCCATTCAAATGATACTTTTAATATAAGTTATGCAAATTGTAAGATACACCTAAAAAAAATGCAGGTTAATATATTGTGTTTTTAAGGTGGTTTTTAAAATAGCGTGAATAAGTACCTCAAGAAAATAATGGTAACATCATGTTTAATAGATTTAGCCATCTTTATTTACTGAATAAATGGTAGCATTCAAATATATTAATTATAATATCATAAAATAAATCAATGAGAAAATTAGCAAATTGTTAATTGCAGTCCTCCCCAAAAAATAAAAGAGAAGCAATCCCGCTGGAAACAACATTGAGAATAATGTTAGACTTAGAATGAAATCGATAGAACAAAGTCTTCCAAAGGAAAGTTTTCCGACCATAACTATCTACAAAGAAAAAACCACTATATTCATTTAACACAACATCCAAAATCTCATCATATATCAATCTTTGTCCAAAATTTACTTTGACAATCATCTCATCTCTATCATAGTCAAGTTTCCTAACAATATAAATATTGTGAAAATTTGATAAGTCTTGACTATTGGGATAAAAAATACAGAGATCAAAAAGTACTATTAAGGCAAAATAAAATCAAAATCAAAATTTATCAGCACCTATGATATATAGCAAGAAAATATGGTTATGCATAGCAAGAAAATGAAAAAAAAAACAAAACAAAACCGGTAAAAAACTTGAGAGGGGGAAAATAAAAGAGAAGCAATCCCGCTGGAAGCAACATTAAGAATAATGTTAGCCTTAGAATAAAATCGGTAGAACAAAGTCTTCCAAATGAAAGTTTTCCGACCATAACTATCTACAAAGATAAAACCACCATATTCATTTAACACAGCATCCACAATCTCATCATATATCAATCTTTGTCCAAAATTTACTTTCGCAAGACAATCAACGTGCTTGTCATACATCTCATCTATATCAAAGTCAAGTTTCCTTACAATATAAATATTGTGAAAATTTGATAAGTCTTGATTATTGGGATCAAAAGTACAGAGATAAAAGAGTACAATTAAGCCAAAATAAAAAAAGAGTCCAATTTCTATGCACTATCAATGTAAATGACTTTTAGATAGACATCCAATAATATTTTCACAAATCATCATCATTGTTATTTCTCACTTATAGTGATTAAAATAAAACTGGTAAAAAAACTTGAGAGGAGGAAAAATAAAAATGATTATATTAATTGTAGGTGAGAGAGAAAAATATTAAAAAATTTGAATTTTGTTTATAAAAATAATTTAATATATATAAAAGTTATTTTAAAATATCTAAAAATTAAAATAATTATATTAATTTCAAATATATTAATTATAATATCATCAAATAAATCGATTGAAAAAAAAAAAGCTTTGATGAGAGAGGTGGAATTGTAATGATAAAATTAAGTTAAAAAAAACTTATTAAATAAAAATGTAAGTAAAAAAAAATATAAAATGATGGATGAAGAATAAAATAATGTGAAAAACTATACAACTTAACACCCCAACTTAAGTCTTTTTCAAAAAAAAAAAAAAAAAAAATCCTCATCCAAGAGTTTACTGTTCATCAACCGTGCTTGTCAATCATCTCATCTATATCAAAGTCAAGTTTCCTTACAATATAAATATTGTGAAAATTTGATAAGTCTTGATTATTGGGATCAAAAGTACAAAGATAAAAGAGTATAATTAAGCCAAAATAAAAAAAGAGTCAAATTTCTATGCACTGTTAGTGTCAATGACTTTTAGACAGACATCTAATAATATTTTCACAAATCATCAGTATTGTTATTTATCACTTATAGTTATTAAAATAAAACTGGTAAAAAAACTTGAGAGTGGGAAAAATAAAAATGATTATATTAATTATAGGTGAGAGAGAAAAATATTAAAAAATTTGAATTTTTTTTATAAAAATAATTTAATATATATGAAAGTTATTTTAAAATATCTAAAAATTAAAATAATTATATTAATTTCAAATAAATTAATTATAATATCATCAAATAAATCGATTGAAAAAAAAAGCTTTGATGAGAGAGGTGGAATTGTAATGATAAAGTTAATTTAAAAAAATGTTATTAAATAAAAATGTAAGTAAAAAAATAATATAAAATGATGGATGAAGAATAAAATAATGTGAAAAACTATACAACTTAACACCCCAACTTAAGTCTTTTTCAAAAAACAAAAAAAAAATTCCTCAACCAAGAGTTTACTGTTCATCAACCGAGAGTTTACTTGAGAGAGGGAAAAAATGATTATATTAATTGTAGGTGAGAGAGAAAAATATTAAAAATTATGATTCTAAATTTTGTTTATAAAAATAATTTAATATATATCAAAGTTATTTTTAAAATATCTAAAAATTAAAATGATTACATTAATTTCAAATATATTAATTATAATATCATAAAATAAATCGATGAGGAAAAAAAAGCTTTGATGAGAGAGGTGGAATTGTAATGATAAAATTAAGTTAAAAAAACTTATTAAATAAAAATGTAAGTAAAAAAATAATATAAAATGTTGGATGAAGAATAAAATAATGTAAAAAAACTATACAACTTAACACCTCAACTTAAGTATTTTTCCCAAAAAAAAAAAAAAAAAACCTCAACCGAGTGTTTACTGTTCATCTACAGTAAATTCTCGGATGAGGCTTAGTAAATATATATTTTTGGATTTTGCCAGGCCTTAGTTCTTAAAGCTATTTCTTCCATTCATATTGTTAATGATCTTGAGACTTAGAGCCCATTTGTTTAAGATTAAAAGATAATTGATTTTGTTATAAAATAATTTAGTGATTATTTTTAGAGATTTTTGTTTATAATCATAAAAATCAATTTTTTTTAAAAGTAGTTAGTTATAAAAACTGATTTTTTTTCCAGAAGCAACTCAAAGCTGCTTTTCATTTAACCCCAAAAATGATTTTTTCTGCTTCTAATTAATTTCAGAAACAAAAATAAACACACTAAAAACATAAAAAAAATCAATTTATGATTAAAAAATAAATTTTTTAATAAAATAAACAATAATAAACGGCTGTTAGTTGGGATTCTCTCTCGTCCAAGGGAGAGTGAACCGAAATTGGGAGACCATCATTAAACCTAAAATTTGGAGGTTTGGGTACTAGGGGCTAGGGGTGTGCACAACCCGGTCCGACCCGGTGGCCCGGCCCGGCCCGAAAAGTTTTGGACAAGGTCTGACCCGGCCCGATTAAAAAAATGGACAAACCCGTGTCCTAAATTATGGCCCGGCATCGGGTTAGGGACGGGTTAGGGTTTACCCTCGAGTTACCCGGCCCTAATAAAAATAATTCACTTATGTGTGCCTTGGCCCTTGGCTTTCACTTCTGTCTTACGGTACTGCACTCTCACTTCACACTCATCCACGGACACTACCACACTTTGTAGTGCTTGAATATTGCCTAAGTTTGGGCAAGCGTTTCTTTTCTTTTCATTGTCACTCTAGTGTTATTGTATTATTATTATTTAAAATCTTCCATTGTTGTGATTGTTGGCTTGTTACCAATTTGATTTACTATTACTGGAGCAGGTCACGAACCTTAGTGTTTGTGCACATGAGTTTAGAGGGATGAACTAATCAACATAGAGTGGTCAGTGGTGAATAGAGTACAATATCAGCATGCATTGAGTTTTTAACAACAGCAGATAAAGTTTTTCTCCTTTATACTTGGAATTATATACATTGACATGAAATAAAATAATCAGTATGGCATTAATTGTGTTACAATTTTACTGTGATGAAATCTCTTCGGGCTAACCCGGTCCCGTCCTACATTGTCTCGGTCTTAATCAAACTCGCACACCATCGGGTTCCTTCGGGTCTAGGGACGGGTTCGCGTTCACAAAAGTTGGCCCGGTCACTATTTAGGGCCGGGTGAGGGACAAGCCTAACCCGTCCTAACCCGTCCCACGCACACCCCTACTAGGGGCTAGGCTCACGAATACTGCTCTTATTTGAAAAGCTTATCATTAAATCCAGTTTCGACGCACCAACGACACCTGCCACGTGGCAGGTCAAACTTGTGCCATTTTGACAGATAAAAAAATATAAAATTTCAGCATGTAAAAAAGAAGTTATTTTAATAAATTGCTTCAAAATTAGGTTTTTTTAATAAATAATTTCTAAAAACAGGTCAATTTAATTAAAAATGCCTAATTTATGATTATATATTTGATATTTGTTATAATCTTTTATTTTTTGAATAGAATATATCCTTCCCTGCAAAGTTAATTTCTACTCCCTCTTGTCCTATTATGGTTGGCAAAAAGATCCGTGGATCAATTATCCATCCGATTCATCTATAACAAAATCCATTCAATCTATTTAATAATAAAAAATAATACTAAATGGATTGGATGGATTGGATTGTTTTTGTTAATAGATGATTAATTATCCATTCTATAATTTTTTTAATCCATTAGATCAAATAAGAAAACAAAGTGAATCATTTATAATCCATTGATTTTTTTCCGAGAACCTCCGGAGATAACTTGCGTTTCCGCAGAATAACCAAACATGCAGCAGTGATTGGACACTTCTTCAACAATTACTACCACTGTACCACATCATACGTGTTAAGTTAGATTTTTTTTTTCTTCCCTTTCTCTCTCTATTTCTATTTTTTCTTCTCCTATCCTTATATCTGATTCTGACTCTAACTCTAACTCTAACTCTCTGGAGGTCATTATGAGTTATGACCGTGCTTTTTCAAAGCAATTATTTTCATTATCCGTGTTTTTTTTATAGGCATTCTCTCTCTATCCATTATCACCATGCTTGTGCAATGTTCTTTCAATAAGTTTCTTACTCACAGCTATCTCGTCTCTACTCTCTGATCGTGTTAGGATTCCTAATTACATTTCTAATTATTATAAGTATACTATTTAGTTTCTACCAGTTTGATTCATAATTTGTGGAAAAGCCAAAAAAAAAAAAAATTCATGAATTTAATTAAGGTCCTTGAGTCAAAAATAAAATAAAATTAAGGACCTTAAAATTCTAGAGAGAGAAAATATTTAGTATGTAAAAGTTGTTAAAATAAAATTTAATATATAATATATTTTTAAATGGATGAGTCGGATATCCATCCATAAAAAAAATGAGTAATGGATGGGTTGGATGGTTTTTTATTAAATAGGTCATGGATGGATTGGATTTTTTTAATACATTTTTAATGGATGGAAATGAATTGATGGATTTTTTTGACCTATCCATTCTAATCCGAATCAAAATCCATCCCATCCATCCGTTTGCCACCCTTAGGTCCTATATATAAGAGGCAAAACCCTAAAACACACAGATCAAGGCAATGCATTGAAATAAGCTATTTGTAATTAATATTCATATAAATTTACAAATTTAACCCTTCAATAATTAATGAGCAAACCTACTTGTATTGAAAGTTACACTGTCTCATAAATATAAACCCTATTATAAATAAGGGTAAATTTGGAATTGAGCATTTAATATTTGTCAAAATACGTACATGTCTCTTATATTTTGGACCCAAAAAAAGTAGTCATTTGCCTTTTATAATAAGGATCGGAGGGAGTATTAAATATCCAATTTGATCCCTGAAATTATGAACTAGTATTAACCCGGTCCTTGAAACTATCGAAATTTCAAAAGAATCCCTGAATGATATGTTAGTATCAATTTAGTCCCCTCATCTTACTCATTTAATATCAATTAAATTCCTGATACTACAAACTTAATATTAACTTAGTCTATATGATTTTGAACGAAGGGACTAAGTTAATCATCGTTTTATAATTTTATAAACTAATTTAGAATTTCAATAATTTTAGGATCAGATTGATACTATTTTATAATTTTAGGAATCAAATTGGATGTTTATTCTCATTATTGTATATTGGAGTGACTTTGCCGCGAGAAGGGGGGAAGTTACACGCGTAGAACAGAGGGAGAAGAGTGCAGCTGTAACTGTGCAGTGATGGCACTTACTTCTCAAACTCTGCAGTCACTGCCACGGCCCACGGCTACGCAGGTGAGGTGACCACAAGCTCGACACGTGATCAACAAAACCACACGACGCAGCTTCAGTCAGCGTCTCAGAACCTGACCACCATTTCACTGCACTGCTCACCAAAAAGGAACACCGTTTCCATATGCTACTAAGAGTGTATTTGGAAAAGAATATTTTCTCTTATTTCAACTATTTTTTAATTTAAAAACTTTTTTTATAAATAATTTAACATGTTTGATATTTTATTTAAATTAATAAAAAAGTTTTTTTAGGGGAAAAAAAAGCTATTTTATACCATCTAGTTTTTTCTAGCTTAAGATTATTGTGATTTGATTATTTTTCATTCTCAAAACACTCTTCCATGTTTATTCCTACAAAACTTATTTCTAAACAAATATTATTAAATTATACAAATAACTCTATATCCTTTTTCGTAATTTATTATATAAAAATATTTTTTTTTACCACCCAAATGAAATAGATTATCTTAAAATTGTTTTTCAGCAAACAGACCCAAACAAAAACAGATTTTGATTATAATCGATTATCACAATAATTGATTATACAAAAATTGATTATCAGTATAATCTCTTTTTTTTCCAGCTTTCTCAAACATACTCTAAATTTACTGAAGTTATTATTATGCTTGATATATTTCCCTACCGTTTGTCCTCGTGCACCACGTAATTATTATGGGTAATACTTTTTTTAGGTAATTTTGAGTGTAATATAAAAAAATAAAATTGCATGTATTTTTATATATATATTTTATAAGTTGAAACTAGAGCTGGTAAAATGGGCCGGCACGATCGGGTTGGTCCGTATAAACCCGATAAATCATAGGGATTTGATTGTGAGATTTGAGGCCGAGATCCTGGGCTTTTTTGGCCCGGCCCGATGGAGCCCAAACCCGAAGCGGGCTAGCCCGGCCGGGCTCGGGTAGCCCGGTTAATTTAATATTTTTTTTATATTTACTTATTTTATTTTCATGAAAAATTAAATCATATAAAAATCTGTACTTTCAAAAAAAAAGAGGCTATATTTACCGTTCATTTCCACTATTCACTTAGCTTTCACTGTTCGCATATTCAATCTGAACTGTTCATCATCCTCTGTCCAATGTTTATTGTGCACTGACCATCATTTCATTATTCACTTTCTACCAAAATAACTATAAATAACGTACAAACTATAAAAAATAAAACGAGATGCTTTACTGTGCACTGACCATCATTTCATTATTCACTTTCTACCAAAATAACTATAAATAACGTACAAACTATAAAAGAGAAAATGAGATGCTTTACTGTTTGAAATAATACAAAAAGTCATGAATATAACTCAGTAAAAATATTCATAAAAAAAAAACGAAGTAAAAATAAAGCATTAAAAAATACTAATTTTGAACATAGAATCGGGCCAGCCCGAACAAGCCCGCATAGGGCTGAGCTTGGACACCTTTTTTCTAGCCCAAATTGAAACTGGGCCTTTTCGGCCCAGCCTTATGAAGCCCGAATTGCCACCTCTAGTTGAAACTCAATTTATTTTTCAACTAATAAAGGGTTATACACCTTTCTTGATTACTTCATATTAAAGCCAACTTAAGAGGAGTTTTATCTAATTAGAATAACTTTATTTTGATAAAACTAATTGATTTATCTCATACATTTTTTTATATTGATTTTATAAGTTTTATATATTTTTCAAATATTAAGTAAATGACCTAGCCGCCATCGAGATGAGGAAAAAGACCTTGCCGCCACCGTCACCTGCTTCTCACGACCTCCTCCCTGATGCCTTTGCTACCCCTTCCTTTCCATCAGCCTCCTCCCAACCTTAGCCAAGACCAATCCCCTCTTCTCCCAGCCAGACACCCCCCCCCCCCCCCCCGACACCCCCCCTCCCCTGGTAATTTCTTCCTCTCTGGCCCTCCCTCTCCACCATCGTTTCCTCATCTGCTACCCGATCTCTCCATCATCCCTGTTTCATCATCTTTGGTAGCTCTTCTTTTGGCTTTGTGGTTCTTGTTTGATTTCTTTGTGTGTTCCTGTTTTGGATTGTGACGTTTGTCTCATGGCTTGTCCTTGGATGTTTCTCAATCCAGAATCTTCTTCAAAAGCTTCGCTTTTTCCACAATGAAAATGTGTTGCTCAGGCTTTGAATGGTTTGTTTGACATCCCGGTTAGTCAGTTTCCTCGGCTGTGCGTTAATGGAGACTCTGTCTCTATCAAAATATCCGAGGACGAATATCAAAAGGGGTTGGAAGGTTGCAAAAACAACCTTCATTGCCGCTTGTTGTTGTTGAAGGGTGATATCCCTGTAAAGATCTCCGACTTACGTGACAAACTTTCAAAACTATGGAAGCCTTTGGGTCAATGGATGATGATTTCGTTAGGAAAGAGATTCTATGAATTCAGTTTTGCTTCTCAAAAGGATTTGCGTAGTGTCTTGGCTGTTGGGGCTTGGAATCTTCAACCAGGGCTATTGTGTCTTTTTCAGTGGTCTCCAGATTTTATTCCTACTAAGCAGAAACAATCTCATGCTCAATGCTGAGTTAGAATTCATGACTTGCTGCAGAAATATTGGTGCTCAAAATTGTTATTTGAAATTGCAGGTGGTTTAGGTACTCCAATAAGTTTGGATAAAGCTACTCGTACTCGGCCATATGGTCACTATGCTCGAGTCTTAGTGGATGTTGATTTAACATGGAAGTTGCTCAAGGAGATTATGGTAGAACGTGAAGGTTTTGTATTTCCTATCGGTATCGAATATGAGAAGCTTCATTCTTTTTGTTCTCATTGTAAATCAGTTGGGCACTTGGTTTCGACTTGTAAATTTGACAAGGAGAAACTGGTGCAAAAGGATCCGCCTTTAGTGCAGAAGACTAAGCAAGCTTATGTCCCTAAGGTTTCAGAGCAGAAATCAATTGAAGTTAATGGGCAGATTGATACATCATCGGGCGAAAACTTGAGTGATAGTGAATCGGTTGAGACTGTCTATGAGGAATTATCCCCTGATCATGTCTCAAATTCCATTCCACAGAACTCTCCTTTTGTTGTAACCAATGCTGTCAATGGCTCTATAGAGAAGATCTCAACTTCTGTTGCAACTAATGTTGACTCTACAGTCAAGGATACTCCGGTGCTCGAGCATACCCCAGTGTCTGTGCATTCCAAGACTACCTGTGATTTAACAGTTAGTGGTAAGAATCTTGAGACTCGTCTAGTTTATGTTCAAGATCTTAGCGCTTTTCCAATTGTTTCTGCTTGGTCGGAAAATCAAAAAGATGCTAGTACTTCTAAGGAAGGAAAGCAGAATAATAATAATGTTACTGAAGATGGTTTCACGGTGGTTACGTCCAAACCTCAGAAGAAGTATAACCTGAGACTGAATAAAAAACTTAATTCTAGGTATACTTGATTCTCGTTTATTTTGCATGGGTTTTGGTTTTTGTCTCTCCATGTTCTTGTTTTCTTTTTTATTTTATTAATAAATTTATGGTGACTTGTCACCTTGCTTAAAAAAAAAATATATTAAGTAATTTTCAAACTAGCTTTCTGACACTTGACCGGTTCCGATGGTAACAGGCCTGTACCTCTAAAGCAAGTGGCGGTGAAAGGTTTAACTCCTAACTTTTAGAGAAAATCTGATTGATGGGTGATAATCCTTAAATGTCGTCTAAGTCTTCCGACAGAAATTATCATTATTTATAAAAGCAAATAATAATTCGTATCATTGTCAGGGGCGAGGGCAGGACGGGGAAACCCAATATATAGACTTGGCGGAGATGGGATTTACTTTCAACCCTACTCGTGAACAACTATAATCCTGCACCTGAGCTTCACTGGTAATTGATAAAGAATATGACATAACTAAAGTTAAGATACATAAAATATACGCTTAAGAAGATTCATAGCATTTTGAACTGTGCCCGGGTAGTGAACCTTGGCTTGCAAGACATGGCCGGCCCAAGGGTAAAGCTACTAAAACCCTAGCGTTAGGCCCATCATTAAAAAAATATTTGCTCTTCATTTTTATAAAGCAAGACAGCCACACATGCTAATAAAAAGCCCCCAACTTAGAGTACAATTAACATGATCCAAATAGACTCTCTAACTTAAAATAAAAAGATCTCACTCAAAATTTGCTTTAGGTCTCACTCGCTCTTGGACCGACACTGTCACGAGTTATGGAAGGCGGCTATCTATTGATCTGTTGCAACATATTTTGTTTAATTTTAACTTTTAACACATCCAGCACATAAAATATGATATTTTAGACAAAAATATCTGATATATCATGTGTCTAACAATAACATATGCCAATTCTTCAAGTATATATATCGTGTTATGCATAAAGCCACTCAGCCAGCTATATGGAAATGCATGGCAGAGGTACGTGGCATGGTTAGCTTAAGGGATGCTAATGACACGCGCAAGCCATGCCTGATATGGCTTTTGGTGTTTCTTCGGGATTCAGCAGCCGAATCATGCATCAACTTAACCTTTAGCAAATGGCAACTTGTTATTGCAATTAATACTTAAAAGAATGACGCGTGCATGTTGAGCAAGTTGTAGCACTTGCATTGTTACCAGGGTACCGATTATACTGTTGGCGCTCATCCGAAAATGCTCAAAATAAAAGAGCAAAAACCAAGTTTCTAAAGTAATTTCAGCGAGTTGTACGGATGAAGACACAATCTTTGTTTCCTATAATCCATATTGTCGTGTTATGCGACACATGTAAAAGTAGAGGAGTGTTTGATATCTGGACAGTCATGATATTATTATTTATTTAAGATGTATATATGACATTCTCTATGTTTAGATTATTGGTGACTTGTTTCATAGCCCGCCTTCATTTCAATGCAGACTACATTATTATTGACCTACATAACCGATATTGATCAATGCTTTGGCAGCATATATCCAATCTGAGACTGTCTTCAGCTAGTTGGTGTCATCATTGAATATTTGAATTAATAAACTAGCCAAGGGTTCTGAAATAAGAGAAATATTAAGGTACTCTGAAAATAAAAGTTCTTGAGTAGAAACACATTTTAATATATATATATACACCGTACCATACTACCATGTATAAAATCTCATTTTATATAAGGAACGGTGTTTAAATTTAAGGAATCCCAAGAGTCACGTAAATGATCACCATGGAAAAAACGAATAAGCAATGGTTCCTTAAGTTAAGGAATTCTATAAGAAACTACCGATGGAGATGCTCCTAGTCAACATTTGTAATATCAAAACTAAAGTTTGGAGACTAACTTGAAAACATTTAAGAATCGCTCCTGAAAGAAAATATCCAACATATCTCCGTGGTAAGATTTCAAGCCATCTGGCGATCGAAACAAATATTTTTTTGGTTGCAATCCAAAGAATTTAGGTCAAAGCCAAATTTAAAACTAGTGCTGCGCTGTCTAGCTGAACCAACACAACCTTTAAAAATGTTAAAAGTAAGGTCAAACCTATATATGTATAATATATCATTAGTGCGAATGCTTTCTAGAAAAATGAAAGAGAAGTGGTTTATGCAACATGTTGAACGCTATTTGGGTGTTTGAATGGGTTTTTGATAAACATTATTTTAAATGAAAGTGTTTTGCAAAATTGTTTTTGATTATAATTGAATTTGAAGTAAAAGTAATTTATGTTTCATGTTTTTATTTTAAAAACAAGTTTAATATAAATTTTAGTTTAAATTTTTCAACTGAACACAAACTACTTTCTTTTGCTTCTAGTCAAATTGAGAGTTAATGAAAAATATTCAAATTTGCTTAAAAGTAATCAAATATGTCAATTTTTACTAAAATCACGTTTAACAAAGATAAAATCAATTCTGATATTTTCTATGGTGAAAGCAACCACATACCGTCGAAGCACATTTAGGTGGTGTACAAAAATCTCTTAAACGAGTTATGGTAACTGAGGTTTTGCCGCGTGTAAGTGAAAAACTAATGCGTATAAAGAAGTGTGCAAACATTATATCTCAATTGAATAGGCAACCAAGACACTGTTTCTTGATTAAAATTTCCAAGAATATAATCAATAGTTCCCATTCACATTACTTTAAGCAATGTTTGACGAACATAAAAAGAACTGCTATAAGAAATAAATGAGTACTTAATATAAAAAATAAATGAATACTTTTTTATCCAAAATATAAGAAACATATATAAATTTTCATACATATTAAATACAAATTTTCAATATTACCCTCATTTATAATAGGATTTACATTTACAAGATATATCAACTTTCCATATAAGTGATTTTGTTCATTAATTAGAAAGGATATTTTTGAAAATTTATATGGATATTAATTACAATTAATTCATTTCAATACATTTCCTTGGTCCGTGTATTTTAGAGTTTTGTTTCTTATATTAAGGACCGGAGGTAGTAATAAGTAATCGCTCAACAAAATGAAATTCTTTATTTAAAAAATGATCAACAATAAACTCTTAACTACGTGAATGTTATGTTACTCTTATTCTTGTATTCGGGTTGGAATGCCCCAACCAATCAATATACCTTTTACTTATAAAAAAAAAAAAAAAACTCTTAACTACGTGACTGTTATGTTACTCTTATGCTCGGATGAAATCCATTTAGTTCTCCATCAACAGAAAACCATAAATAACCTGTCCTGTGATGTACAGGGCAGCAGATAGGCAAAGCAAAACAACCAAGGGTGAGAGAATTAAATGAAGTGCAAATGAAAGAATGCGGATCCTTTTTTCCACAGATGATATACAATATACTGAGAAGTACGAGGATGTTATGTTATTCTCATGCTGGGTTGAAATCCATTCACGGTTAATCCTCCATCAACACAAATAACCTGTCCTGTTATGTAAGAGGCAGCAGGCAGACAAAGGAAAGCCACCAAGGATGAAATTTCTTGAGCTTCTGCTATGCGCCCAAGAGGAGTTCGAGACAACATTTCATCTAAATACTTCTTGTTGTGAAGCAACTAACACAGTAGAAAAAAAATATAAGCATAATTGTTGCCAAAAGAATATAAGATAGTCATATGTCTTTCAAAATTTATGAACAAATGCTGTATCAGTCTAAACACAAAAGTTCAGCTCATATGAATCTACATTATGACAAAGTTGCTCCCTTGTGCAAAATTGAGCTCAAGCATACTTCTTTACCCCAACTCAAACTCTCCAAGATCCATACATAACCTATCTAGAGGCATCCTGAAACCATGCTAAACCAGCCCATGCATGAGCCAAACAGCTACAGACTCTAGATAAAATTATGCAAGATCATTAAGCTAACAAAGGAAATTACTCTTTCTTTTGTAACTAAGTAATGTATTTAAAAGTAAGTGTGGTAACCCTCAAAATGAAGTCTTGATAGTATATCAACTATCAAGTCAAACACATTTGCGAATATTGTCAATTGCATGTAATTTCTCATTATGTAAAAAATATTCAGATCAATACAAGTCAGTTTCTCTCATTCTATGTTATCTTTCTCTATTAAGAATTCTAAAGCAGCAAAAATCTGGCACTAGCTGTAGGATCTTCCCTTAATGTTTCTGTGAGCTTTACCAATTTAGGGTGAAGTTGATTATCCTCTTTCACCTTAACAAAATCATCCCAGTAAGGGCAAGAGGAAATATAAGACAACTCATCTACTGCCTTATTCTCAGGTCCAGGCTTGTACACCGCTGCAAATTGGTACCCTATTAGTTGGCAGAGCCAACAATGCTGGTCAGTAGTAGTGATTCTCTGCTGTCAAAGGTGTTTGTCTCTCGTGGTCAGTACATATAATTTTACCTTTCCATGTCACTCTATTACTAACCACTTCACTCCATCTCCTTCAAAACTCTCAAATATAGTCAAAAGGATTTTCCCAAAAGTTAGTGTCTCCAATGTTGTACTACCAAAACTAATGTCATAACTTCCTTATTGTACACAGATTTGGCAACTAGCAAGGTTGCTAGGGGTCAAACCCTTGGGGAAGTAAGCTAAGGCTTGGTGGTCTTGCATCAGGACAACACTGGAAAGGATGTGAGATGCTGTTTGAGTTCATTAAAGGCCTTTTAAGGCTCCTCATCTCACAAAAACCCGACCTTTTTGGTTAGTTCAGTAAAAGGCTTGGCTATCTTTTCACAATCCTTGATGAAACGTCTGTAATAACTAGTGAGTCCTAGGCATCCATTCACACCTTTCGCATTACTAGGTGCTGGACATTGAAAGGGTCCATGGCTACCCCCTTTGAGGAAATGATGTGGCTTAAGTACTCCACTGACTGTTGACCAAAAAGACACTTCTTCTGATTGGCAAATAAGTGGTGTTGGTGCAGCAAATTCAACATGCCTCCCCTGCAAATTCAACACGCCTCCCCTTCTTACATTAGACCTACATTCTCTCCCCTCTAACTAACTTGCATCACACCTCTCCTAACTAATTCACCCTTTCCAGCCTTTAGCCTACAAGAATACACTTGTAGGGCCTTGGCTCCAGCCATAGCAAATTGAAGGATATTTGGATCCTCTATCCCATCAGATACATATTAAGGAAGTTAGTCAAGTTATTAATGATTTTACACAATATACTGGAAGAAACACAAGAACAGGAGGGACATCTGCTTTGAGATATTTCCCTCAAAAGGTTGAGCACACTCTTTGATGAAAATTACATGCTGTTGAAAAAACATACTAATATTGGATCAACTAGTAGTATGACATACAGAACTTACTATAATCCTGAAGTGATATATTTAAGTTACCATGACAATCAGTTAATTTTCAAGCACTAAGGATGAACTAGATTTGTGACCACATTACAGCATTAATGGCCCATTTGAATTTAAGATTTAAAGAAAATAGCAAGAGGGTTGGGCATCAACAACAATCTATGAGATTTATTGGACAAATGCTTAAATATATTCTGCATTGAAGAAATGAACTTTGTTGGGGTGTAGTACAATACTGCAGCAGGTTAACATAACATGTTAAGATTCAGTTCATTCTTAAGTACCAAGTCTGCCAACTTTTATCTTTGGCATTTTTTCTCTAAAACAAGTTTTATCACTGTTAACGTTGGTGGAGATGGCAGGTCACTAAAGGTACCATTAGTCCAGTGTTTCTTATGAACTCGCTTTCCAAGTCCCACTGAATGAATAGGATAGTTAATGTCCCAGCTTAGTAATTCTATCTTTGAATCCCTTGGTCAAAAGGAAAGCAACTAACTCAAATAAAAACAGGAAGCAAGAACATTACATGTTCTACAAGTGGTGTATTGGTAGTTGCAGGAACAACGCAATTGCTCCTTATACTATCTTTTGCCCATTCACAAGCCAGACTTTTTGTAAGCTGATTGATTGCAGCTGAAAATAGTATTGGACAGGAAACATTCAGTTTCCTTGATCACACCAACATTTTATTATAAGCAAGTTAAAAAACTAATGAGCATGAAATGTAGCTCACCTTTACTTGCTGCATAGATTGATCCAGTACCTAAGCTCACCACGCCAGCAATAGATGAAATGAATACAATGCTTCCCATTCCAGATGCTTTCAGAAGAGGATGTGTAAGTTGGCACAGATGGTATGCAGACTCTAAATTAATTGCCATCATTTTTGAATAGTCTTCAGCAGTGTACTCAAAGGTTGGCTTCCTAAAGTTTGCTCCAACATTGTTTACCTATGCCAAGAGGTGAAGAATTTATTATGACAAGTTAGAAGTAATAAAACATCTCCGAAATGTAATTATTCCTTTGATAGGTGCTTAAAATTTTAGCATCCACACCTAAGTTGCAAGGATACAGATACAAAGTGACGGCACCATAAAGGTATAAGTACAGGTTACAACAAAATTTCTAAGAACTAGGGTGGAGTACACCATGATATATCATATAGAAATATAAAATCACTAACAATTGTTGATAATATTATTGTTTAGATATGCATTGATTCTTTCTGTAAATAGATTAGGAAACTCATAATTACATTAATTCTCCAATCCCTACAATTGAGGGATTAAATGTTGTACCATGTCTGTATACTTGAAAAAGGCTGAGAGCTAAGAGACATCTCTCATTGCATTTCAGAAAACTCTGAAGTGCAATAAATTAATTAAATCATAAGATGAATGGAATTTCCATAATGTTAGAACTCCAATATTTTAGCAAAAGTCCATCAAGTATATCAAGTAACAACAAATATTTGAAGAAGTTGCAGTTTGATTCATTTACCAACCTACAGTGAATAGAGCATTGTATATGTACTCAATATGTACCCAATTAAGTACTGGCACCTATTGGACAGCTTAATTAATTGTTTATCTTTTTCAGTATTTTGTATTTCACTTTTATAAATAGGGACTTAACTTACATAAATGTTAAGTTTGCCATCGAAGGTGGAGGCCACTTCCTGAATGAGCTTCTCTCTCTGGGGTTGAGAAGACACATCACACACAGACCCAGAAACCAAAAACCCCTTACTCCGCCATTCATCTAAGCACTTATTGAGCTCTGCTTCGTTTCTGGAACAAGTGTACACGGTGGCACCAAACCCACATAAATCTTCCACTATGGCATACCTGAAAGTGAATAACACAATTTTAGAGGTTCGGACAAATGAGATCAAATTTTTAATTTTTATAGCTAAAGATAGAAACTTCGTTGCCACAGCTCAAATGGGTATGAAGCAAAATGATGTCTTTGGAAAAAGGAGAGAGTAAAAAAGTGACCCTATTCCACGGGTTCCACCGGTGACGAGAGCCGTCCTTCCATTGAGCGACCATCTTGAGGCTGTGTTGGTACTGCTCTTTTCACCTGCCATTTCATTTGTTTTTAGCTCCTACGAGGAGAATATTAAGATTTTAAAAGATTTTAAATAATTTAAATATATCTTTATTGTTGAGTGTAATCCAAATAAAGTTAGTTGTCATAGTTAGGAGTTTGTACAAGTTGGTTAGTTCTTTGATGTGTAATTAAGAGTAAGTTAGTTAATGAACACAGTGATCCGTGTAAGTCTATCAATAAACTTAGTGTTATTGTGTAAAGAGTGTGAATAATCAATAGCGAAAACATTGTGGGGGGTATTATTCAATTACCGTGGGTGTCTATCTTCTGACTTCTGTATTCTCTTTATTCTCTGCTCTATTCATTTCTATGTTCTGCGTGTAAGTGTGAGTGATTTAGTGCTTGTGTTCCAACAAGTAGTATCAAGAGCTTCCGATTAGGAACCTGTGAGTGTGTGTCCATGGCTGCTGCGTTTGTGAGTGATGATTTTTCAGCCTTCTTACCGGTTCTTGATGGCAAGAAATTTCATCAATAAAGTCGTGAAGATGGGAGTCATCTTCAGTTTCCATGAGGTGCTGGAAATAGTGAAGTTTGGAATCCGAGAAGAGGAGGACGGTGCCTCCTACAAGAAGAGAGATTATAAGGCTCTCTTCATTCTTCATCAATGTGTGGACGAAGAAAATTTTGAGAAGATTTCTGCAGCCAACACAGCAAAAGAGGCTCGGGACATCTTGAACAAAGGTGCTGAAAGAATGAGTGGCAAGAACAAGAAGGCAAAGTCATAATTTCTAGCTTCAGAGGATAGGAACAAACTTATGCAAGAAGAGCATAAAGAAAGAAGAGAGGCGGTAGCAGCTGCTGTGAGAGAGAGAGAGAGAGAGAGAGAGAGAGAGAGAGAGGGGGGGGGGGGTTTCTTGCACAAAAAGGATAAGAGAAGATTTGGAGGGAAAAAGAGGAGTGATGTTGGTGGCTAGGCGAGAGACGTCAAATGGTAGAGTGATTGATCATGTAGACATGGATTGCTTCTACGTTCAAGTGGAACATAGAAAGCAACCCAATTTAAGGGGCTTACCCACTGCAGTCGTATAGTATAACTCATATAAAGGTGGGGGCTTGATTGCTGTTAGCTACGAGGCTCGCAGATACGGTGTCAAACGTTAAATGCTTGGTGATGAAGCAAAGGAGGTATGCCCACAAACTCAACTGGTTCAAGTCCCCGTAGCACGTGGCAAAGCCGATCTCAAACAAACATGAATGCAAGTTCAGAGGTTGTTTCAGTGCTTTCGAGGAAGGGTCACTGTGAGAGGGCTTCCATTGCTGCCTAAACAATGCTGATGGAAACTCCTCCGGAAAGGATGTAAGGTGTTCAAGAGGAAGTTCTCGAAGTCACGTGTTTTGGGGCTTCAATGTAAGGATGGAAGTGACCCTAAAGAAGAAGTTAGGAAGTGGCTATATCAGAGTGATGCTAGTAACCAAGATAAGCTATTAGCTTGTGGGGCCTTCATTGTTGCGGATCTTAGAATGCGGGTGTTGAAAGAGATGGAATTATGAAAATTAGGCCAAATTTTTACCTATTGGGTCAGGCCCAAATCATCAGAGGGCATCGATGGCATTCTAGAAAGGGAGATCCATTTTCATATTTACTGAGCCAAGCCCAACTCGTTAGTGAGAGGAAGTGGGCCTCACTGGAGTATGAATGAGTCAAGGTTTTGTCTTAATGGGTCAAGCCAAATTAGTGAAGGAAAAGAATTGGGTAATTCAACTACAACAACATAGGAAAAAGGACCAATTAGGTTCAATTCCGAGTCCTCTTACTGACCTAATGAGTCAGGCCCAATTCTTTGAAAAATTGCAATGGGATCCTGATGGCTATGTGTGTATTTCTATGGAGGTTGGATCATTATGCTTTAAACAGTGGTATCCAGGAAAAGAAAAAAAAATGGAGTCATTGGGAAATTTGAATTAAGGGGAAGTGTTGAGGGTAATTCAAATAAAGTTAGTTGTTATAGCTAGGAGTTTGTTAAAGTTGGTAAGTTAGTTGATATTTGACTAAGAGTGAGTTAGTTAATGAACATAGTGATCCATGTAAGTCTATGAATAGACTAAGTGTTATTATTGTGTAAAGAGTGTGAATAATCAATAATGAAAGAAGTGAGAGGTATTATTCAACTACTGTGTGTGTGCCTATCTTCTATAATCTCTTTATTCTCTACTCTATTCATTTCCCTGTTTTGTGTGTAAGTGTGAGTAACTGAGTGCTTGTGTTCCAACAAATATTTAATTATGACTATTAAGATATTTTAATGAGGATGCCTAACTTTAGTTGTGACACCATCTACCGCATGTATTTATAAAGCAATAACATAGAGGAAAATATTTTAAAAATTGGAAATAAACACATGCATTACATTTATTATAAAATGGAAACCATGGGTAGAAAGTACCACATTGTAACCAAACTAAAACAACTCAGAAAGAAGATAAGTTTTAAAAGGAAAACATAACCATAAAAACAAACCAACCCCAATATCACAATACAGAGCTGGTATAACCAAAATCCGATAAAACAACTCGGATAAACAAGTTAAAACTGAAACAAATCCTAAACTAAGAGTAGCGGCTCCTCGAAGTCACTCCTCAACTGGTTGCTCACCATAAAAGATACATGTCAAACAAAGCAACAGAAGAAACGGGGAGTAAGAACCATATATATAAACATAACGGCAACATGATAGTTAGCAAGATAAACATACAACAAATAGCAATTATAACATGGCATGTCATACCAAACATCACAAAGCATAACACATATCAATTAAATAGTGCAATGTGACTCACTACTCCAAATGCATGTGGATCCATCTATACCGGGAATACGACTTTGGAGTTACATATCCACATTGGCCATTAATCGCCAACACCAACAGTCCGCCAAACCATGAGTGAACCCCTAGGATAGCCGATGCACCTTACTCTTGTATGCACCACCGTGGTGTACACGATTCCCTAATCTCAGACGACTCACCGCAGACGGCCGGATTGCCTTACTCTCGGACAACCTCCCTAGTTACCATATCTCCCATAACAACTTCGTGTATGAGTGCATGCATACAAACAAACAACCAACCATTTGATCACCACCTCCATCAACATCATTTGTTATGGTTTAACGTTTTTTCCCAATGGGCACCAAGTTTTAACATCATCCTTAATCTTTAATCTTTAACCTTAAGCTTGGTTTAACACTCTGGCCAATAAGCACCAGAGCTCAACACCTTGACAAAAAAGCATCAAGACCCCCTTGGCCAATAAGCACCAAGGTACAACATCATTTAACACTCTGATCAATAAGCACCAAAGTAGACTTGCTGGTCAGACTTCTCAGAGAAATTACAGACCAAAATCCATCTACAAAAGTAGTAGTCTTTTCATATTTTTCTAAAATACTAAAGTGGATAGAAAGACTGTTGCAAGCAACAGGCTTCCAGGCTTTGCTGCATCTTGATAGCAAACTAAATGCTGAAGATATGAACCATGTTGTTAAATAATTTCAAGTGTCAATAGAGGATGAACGGGTGATTCTCCTTGCACGCATCGAGGCTTTAGAAGAACATATAGATCTTTTAGTTGCATGTTGTATGTTCCTAATGGAAGCATGCAGGGAACCTGTTGAGATGCTGGCAATGGATTGCGTTCACCATATTAGACAAAATGAGACTGAAGGTTGTTCCACTAATTGCTCAAAATAGCATTGAACAAAACATATTAACACGGGGAAGAATTCCCCCCGACAAAACATTTGGGCCGATAAAATTTGGATTATTGGAAATTTGATTCATTTTGAGTCAAATTCCACAAGTCTACAATCTCGATTGTCCTATAGTTTGCATTCAAGTTTATTCTCTTTCATGAATATGTGTGAGTGGTTTGACATAAGTTGACCATTTTTAGTATATACATGACTCTTTGTTAATTGAATATTTTTCTTTTGCTTCAATCATCCATATATATATATACTGGATGTTGTACCCGTGCGATGCACGGACGTATTATATGTAATTATTTTACAATATTGTGTATTTTTAAATTTAAAAAATAACAAATCAAAAGAGCAATAAATAAGTATTTGCGTAATACTCGAAATGAAATATCATCCCATGGTATTTTCTTTGGACTTCTAAATTTGAAAATTCTGATATCATTAATTGTTGTGCGATGCACAAACGTATTATGTGTGATTATTTTACATTGTTTTGTATTTTTTAAATGTAAAAAATAACAAATTAAAAGAGTAACGAATAAATATTTGTGTATTATTTGAAATGAAAAATCATCGCATTATTTTTATTTGGGACTTTTAAATGTGTAAATTTTGATATCATTAAAAGTTTTAAAATTTTATATTGAAACTATAATTGAAGAATTTAAATATGGAAAATTAACATTAGAAAAGAAAGACGAATATTATGAGATACAACACCAAAGACGATGCATTGGAGATACTTTTGGAGCTCAAAAATTAAGACGTGGTCATGGATGGATGATGATTCGAGAGGAGAGATGAAGTTAATGAAGCTAGCAGAGGACAACGTTTATTGTGGAGACATCTATTATGTCAATTGTTTTATTCAACTGTGTCACATAACTTTTAGTTGTGTCAAGATAGTCCTTTATATTGACAAACGTTAACATCACCGACCTTTTTCATTAATTTACATCTAACATTGTCACAACTTTCATTAAAACTCAATAAAAACATTCCCCCACTCTCTATTCTCCTTCTTATATTTTGGGCATCATACTATAATAATGATTTTTTAATTATGAATTTATTCATTATATTGACGTTGGGAAATTTAATGCTATTTAATAGTTTAACTCATTTGCTTAAATGACATTTGAAAAATTTAATGACAATTTTCAATTACAAACACTTTGTACCAAATTAAAGAAGAAGAAAATTTTGTGCAGAGAAGTCATTTAATTTTACTATACAACATGTCTTCTTCCGACTCGTAGGAGTTCAAGTTCTCAATCTCCAATCCAAACTAATGGTGGCAAATAGACGGATTGAATAAATTTTTATTCGGATTATAATGGATGGATTGAAAACAATCCTTTAATCCATTATCATCCATTAAAAATTCATTAAAAAAATCTAATCCATCCATGATCCATTTAATTAAATTTATTCAATCTATCCATTAATATATTTTTTACGGATGGATATCCAATCCATCCACAAAAATTATTTTTTAAACTGAAAAAAAACTATGACTATTTTAAAATAATTTATCTCTCATTCATCTATAATTTTTTTAAAATTATTAAAAATTAAATACTCTCTCTCTCTATCTCTCTGTGTGTGTGAGTGTCACATTAGAGGGAGATGAGGTAGGAAAATATCATCTTCATCATGCTTTTTATTTGTATTCGTAAAGTACATACAAAAAATTCTTCCATGTGTAACAATCAATAAAATATGTTTATACTGTGATTCAGTGAAAGGAAAAATGTGAAACATGTAAATATGCAAACACATTCACATTAGACTTTGGAAAAAAAAATCAGTTTTATAACTAACTACTGTTTAAAAATAATTACTAAATTGTTTTGTATCAAAATCATTTATTTTTAAATCTTAAACAAATGGGTTCTAAATTCTATGTTTCTTTACTCTTTATTTCTTTCCATCACATTGGTCACGTCATAAGTAAATAGAACCATAGATTGTTTGGATCGAAATTTAACAATTAAAATATTCATGTATAGAAAACAATGTAAAACATACTATAATCAAATATATAGTCAATATAGAGTCTCCTAGCGGCTTTTAGGTTTGGGATCAAAGAATTTGTTGCTTCCCCAGACAATAATTCTTGGGTTTTTGTACTAATCCTTATGTCTTCCAAACATTAAAAAAAAAAAAAAGATAGAAAAGGTTTGTTTGAGTCATGTTTCACATCTTCTATATAATAGATAGACACTAAGGCACTGTTTGGTTTGCCAAATCCGCTAGCGTTTAGCGGATAGCGTATAGCGGATTGGAAAGTAGCCCCGTTTGGTAGTCATTTTTAAAATTAGCGTATAGCGTTTTTTCACTAGCGTATAGCGTTTTTCCCATACGCTACTTGAAGTAGCGTTTGAGCTTATAGCGTATAGCGTTTCATTTTTTCTTCCATTTTTATCCCTACCATCTTAATTAAATTCCTCACTTATCCTTGATTATAAAATAAAATACTAATCATTTAACATAGTATATAAATAAGAATTAATTTTGCTATTTAGATTTATATTTAAGATAAAAAAGTGGAAAATATATTTTTATCTATAAAAAATAAAACTTTTAATAAAAATCAAATCAATATATAATTTTATTTTTATTATTCCATTTTATTTATTAAAAATAATTAAAACTAAATTAATATTTAAATTTAAAATTAATGATTGAATTTTTTAAAAGATAAATAAATTTTTTTTGACGTGATAAACAATAAATAATTTAGAATAAAATAAATTATTATAAGTGATAATTATTTTAAAATAAATAATATAAATAATATATATACATATAATTTACATATAAAAAATGCAAACATATCCTTTTATGTTATTTTACATTTATCAGCCAGTCCAACCGCTAGTTTTACCAAACACTTCAAATCTAATCCGCTAGCTAATCAGCTATCCGCTATCAGCTAGCTTATCCGCTATCCGCTAGCTTATCCGCTATCCGCTAGTTTTTACCAAACAGAGCCTAAATATGAATAAACGCTTTTCACTCCTCCCATTGAACAATGAACACCAATTTATTCAGCCATGCCCATGATGATTCACGAAGAGGCAGAAAGAGGAGTATAGGAAAATAGAAAGCCTGGTAAGTTAACCAAGGCATTAAAGATAAGAATTTAAAGAGAATAAATAAATTAATAGGTAAAACCTCAGCATTTATGGCTGGATTAAAATAAATAAATTGGGCCAAAAGAAAACATCAATGTGAATTCTCTTTTTTACCCTTATTTTCAGTGGGAAGATGCTAAAGCCAAAAGAAAACAACAATGTGAATTCTCTTTTTTACCCTTATTTTCGGTGGGAAGATCCTAAAGCCAATAGTTATTTCAAGTGGTTTTACAATTTTACCCCAATCACCACCTTCCTTTTAATAATAAAGATATATAGGCCATAGGATTTAAATGGGATAAAATCACATAAGTCAAGACAAAAAGCACGTACATAATTGAAAAAGAAGAAGAAAAAGACATGTAAAAAGAGACAAAGAGTGTGTTTGGGAAAGCTGGAAAAAAAAGATTATGCTGATAATCTGTTTTCAAATAATCGATTATTGTGATAATCGATTATAATCAGAATCTGTTTTTGTTTGGGTATGTTTGCTGAAAAGTGATTTTAAGATAATCTATTTCGTTTGGGTGGTACAAAAATAATCACTTTTACATAGTGAATTACGAAAAAGGGTATGAAATTATTTGTTTATATTAATAATATTTATGCTTTCTTTTTAACATTAAAACTTGTTAAAATATTTAAAAATATAAAAAAATCACAATTATTTCTTGAAAAATAAATACACCAAAATAATGCAATAAATTTTTTTCCCAAATTTAAAAAGCCCTTGTTCAACCCACCGTCTAAAACATTCTGGAACATTCCAATTCCAATGGTTCATTTCATTTCAGCAAAATGGGTTCTGGCCTATGAGTTCATTTCATTTCCTTCATTTCAGAAAACTGTAACCCACCACTCTCCTTTCATTCCAATGCATCAATCACTCTCCCTGGCAATTTCACTTTGACCCTCACCCCTCACTCTCACACTCTCCCCCTCACCCAGACCCGTAAACAACCCTCTCATCTCCTCCCTTGCATGGATCTGTGGCTGACGCAAGCGGTGGTTACGGTGGTGCTGCTACGCGGCGGTTCCGGCGATGCTCCTCTCAGATCTGGGTTTTTTGTTTTCAGATTTGAGTGAGATTTATTTCTTATTTCTGAGATTTGTTGTGAGATCCATTGTGTTAGGATTTCTGATTTCTATATTATTTTGTTTTTCCAATTCATCTGATTTTGAGAATGTTATCCTTTGTATGAGTTTTGATTTTCATGATATGCTTCTAGTTGTTCTAAGGTAGCTGACACTGGTTGTGAAGAAAGAACGGAAAGAATTGGGTGGGGGCAAAAACGGAAAGAACGAAAATGGTTGTGAATCATCTAAAATAATTTCAGTAAACAGCTGGTTGGAGTAGATGGTAGCAAAACAGCTTAAATCAATGTAAAAAAGCTTTTTTAAGATTTAATCTTTTTACCCAAACAAGATAATTATTGATAGTAACAGTTTTTTCATCTAAAAACAGCTGAATGGGAAAGATTTAATCTTTCCCAAACAAGCTCAAACAAGAGAAAAAAGAAGCCAAAAATAATTTAGTCAGTCAAAATGACATGAGCAAGAAATCATATGCTCCTATCATATCATTATGTGTAATTTATATTAGAGAACCAATAAAATATATAGAGATAAAAAATGACTGTCTACAAAATCTCGTGCTTCCGAACACTCTACAAAGCATGGTAATAGTGAATTTGGAAAAGTTCTCACTGTGGTTTTGGAAAAAATTGCTTAAATGTATATGTTGATAAGATTCCTATTTGGAACTTTTAAAGTTATATGTAATTTATGTGATTTTTAATTATATTATTTTAATT
The DNA here is from genome assembly GCA_035048595.1 of Echinosophora koreensis. Taxonomy (NCBI): domain Eukaryota; kingdom Viridiplantae; phylum Streptophyta; class Magnoliopsida; order Fabales; family Fabaceae; genus Echinosophora; species Echinosophora koreensis. Next base: position 9,934,657 of record JAPCYP010000004.1, read on the forward strand.
AGTAGCTTGTGGCTTCCCCCAAAAATTTGGTCAAGGTCCGCCACCGATTGCCATGGTAGTTAAGAGTAAAGATGAGCTTCTACAATGAAGAACACCAACATTAGCTATCTATATTTATACTCAAATGGAAAATAATAACACATATATTGAAATGTGTACAATAATATTCAACTCATAAAGTATCAATGATTCCTATGGACAATGTAACAAACACTACAAAAAATCATCTGTTTAGCGACCGACAAAATCGGTTGCTATATCTGCTAAATCGGTCGCTATTTAATTTAGCGACCGAATTAGCGACCGCTTCAAGGTGGTGGCTAATAACCTTAGCGACCGAAATATAAATTCGGTCGCTAAATGGTGACCGTAATTTTGGTCGCTAAATAATAAAAACCGATCGCTACTCGTTTGGTCGCATTGATTGGGTAACCATTTTTAGCGACCGATAATCGGTTACTATTTCGGTCGCTAAATCTGGTTACTGTTAACCTACATTAGCGACCGAATACACGTTTGCAATTTCGATCGCTAAATCTAGTTACTGTTAACCTATATTAGCGACCGAATTTTGGTTGCTAGTTCGGTCAATAAATCTGGTTACTGTTAACCTATATTAGCGACCGAATTTTTGGTTGCTAATTCGGTCGCTAAACTGGATTTTACTAATTTTTTTTAAATTTAATTTTTTAAATAATAAATTTTTTTTTGCTTTAAAGTTTCGCAAAATTACTAATAAAACACACCAAATTACTAATGAAATATAAAATCATAAAAAATACTGAATATATATATATATAAAAAATAATCCAAAGTGTCGTACATGAATGGTTTAAAATCTAAAAAAATGAAAGAAAAAAAAAATTCAGTCATGATGAGGTGGAGGTGGAGGAACCCAATCATCCTCAGCGTCCGTGCCGCCAACGTCTGCAATCTGATCGTCCTCTGGAGTAGCATCATCAGTAGCTGGCGGCGGAACTGGAGGAGCGGCAATAGGCGGCACAACCATCGGAGCATCACCCTAAGGAACTGGAGGCTGGATCCTCATCTGCTCCAACACCAGCCGCAGTGTCTGGCCCTGCTCGATGCTCGTCTGCATCAGCTGCTGGTGTGCCTGAGTCAACTGTGCAATCTGGTTCGCCATCTGTTGCTCTGTCTCCCTCTTCTCCCGAAGCTCCGCGTTCAGCTGCGTGATGGTGTCCTGCATTTGGTTGAACTGCTCCTGAGGGACGGTATCGGCGTAGGAAGGAGCAGGCGTGCCAGATGATGAAGCTATAAACTCACCTCCCAGGTGTCCGAGGCCATACACGTGCCCCTTCTTGTTCCTGCCCCCGACGACCTCCAAATAAATGGCATTATCGTCGACGGAGATAGGAGGGCTGGGCCCACCATCAGTCAAGGCCTCATCCTGTGACTGTGAGGCACGTGATATGGCATCGTCCTTCTTCTCGTTGAAGCCCACCTACAAAGTATAAATGTATAGATTTAGTTAAAATTATAATCAATATTAACAAATCAATTATAATTACAATAAATTACAAGTAAAGACTAAATTATTTTTTTTGCTTACAGCATAGTTACGGGCCTTGTTGTTGACCCATGCCCCCGACTTCAACTTCTTCGTCCTCTCCACCAACTCCATAGCAGTGGGGGCCGCTGTTTCTGTGCTTTCTGCACAGAAAAATATAATCTTAAATTCATAAGAATATTTAAAAATGAAAACTCATTAAATAGTATACTAATTCAATAAAGTTTTAAGTATTACCAGCTCGTCGTAGTGGGCGGCGGCTGATTTAGACCCGCTGGTCCAATCACATGCGCCACCATCAGAAGCTCGATTACGCCGAGCTGTGGACTGGATCTCCTGGAACTTCTCAGTAGCCCAGTACTAGTCCAGCTGCCTCCTGATCTCAGGATCCACCCACCTCCCCTTATTCTTACCTTTCCTCAGCTTGTTCGTCAGATTCTTCATGACCAGTGAGCCTTTATGCCCAAATATGTCCATGACGAGACCCTCTAAAGCTGCGTCCCACTTATACTCTTTCTGCAACTTACAGTTGTTAGGAAATTTGTGTGTGTGTGTGTATATATATATATATGGGGCCATATCAAGTGAGAATGACATTTTTATGTGAGAGTGAGAGGGATAAGTTTCAGCCTTTGGATCAAAATGAAGGGCTCAGATTAAATCATCACTCCAATTAAATAGTCACCTGATTTGCTTTCCATTTTTTTCGTTGTCTGACGCTCGTTTTCTCTTCTTGTAATTACCTGATTTTTCCTTTCTTCATTCTTCTTTGGCTTCAACCACCGTCAATTCTAAAGGAGTGTACGGCACAAAAAGAAAAAGCAAATACTCAAGTTCATAGACGACTTATATACAAAACTATGAATAAATAAATTATCTCGTGTTCCCACCTTGCAATTGTGTAGGAACCCATGAACTCCAATCACCACATACTTTAAAGTTCATATGGGAAATAAAATAATTCAACACTCTTGCATTATAACCAGATCTGTTTCTCCTAGGTTCCAATGGAAACATTATGGCAAACACACGGTGGACACTCTTGATGGTCGATGCGTAACTGGATGATGCCATCAATTTGAAGAGGAGTGTCGATGAGGAGCGGTGCAACAGAGAAAGACTGTTGAACGAAACTTGAAACAGAGAAGAATGGAAAGGCATTGATGCACGTGACCATTTTAATTAAGTGTTTTAATCTCAGCCATCAGATTAGATCCAAGGGCTGTTATTCAGTACTCCCACCTCTCACATAAAAATGTCATTCTCACTTGATATGACCCCTATATATATATATATATATATATAATGTAAATTTAATTTAAATAACTTAATAAATTGTTACCTTAAACTCTTTAAACAACTGATCCCTATGGCCATCTGGGATGGCCTTCCATGCAGGCCATGGACCATCAAACTTGCGTCGCAAGATCTTCGATATCGAATCAGAAGGGCCCTTCGCGGGTAGAAAGCTGCAGTAAAATTAGAGCATTAATAAATGTTATAAATAAATTAAAAACAAGTAAATAAAAATTAACGATACTTTATATAAATTAATTTGATTAAATTAGATTACTCGTTATCCCCCCGGGGATAAGAAGAATCCTCCTGTCGGATGGACCACGACTCTCCTGCCCCGATGATGATGATGGTCCTGTCATAGGTGTGGATGATGACGGTGCAGCCTGTGTCCCGACCATATGAGGTTGGGTAGGGGGTGCAACTCCATCATCCTGATGTGGCCCGTCCACAGAGGTGCTGGTAAGGTGGTCTCGATCTAAAGGCTGTGGGTCGGCCGGCGAAGGAACTCTCGTAGCACGACCTCTGTCACGACCTCCTCGTCGACCACCACGCTGCCCTCTACCTCTAGAGGAATCTGCCATCTGTGTAAAAAATGAAAAGACGATTACACCACAGTGTAAATAATACAAAAATAAATTACCTAAGTAGAATGAGCATTACGCAATGAATTATGACATAAATAAATTACCTAAGTAGAATCTCCATCACTAAATTCACCCTCACTCTCATCAGTCTCACTTGATTGGAATGTGGCTTCGCTAGATGCGTCCAACTCAGTTTGATCCATTAACTCTCTTTCAACCTCTTCCCCATCGCCGGAAATGTCCGCCAGAGAATTAACAATAATGTCCGGCGTAATTTGCAATGGTACGTGGGGTCTTGAAAACTCATCGTCTTGGTACGGAGCATCTTTTTCAGGCTGGTTGATTACATTAACAGTAATTGTACTGTGAGCCTTTATCTTAATGACACCCAACCAACCTTGATGTCCTTCTGGATATGGCGAGTAATAAACCTGATCTGCCTGTTGTGAAAAAATGAATGGGTCGTACGCCTTGTTATACCTACGAGACAGCCTAACTTGAACAATACCATATTTTTTTTATCGATGTTTGTCCCTACGTCAAGAGTAGGATCAAACCAATCACACTTGAAGAGAACCAACTTCATCACGGGGAAAACGGTATAATCGAGTTCAAGGATGTCAGTTAGAACCCCATAGAAATCATCCTCTACATTGCCATCAGTGGCTCGCACACAAACACCATAGTTACACGACTGCATTCCTTCATTCCATGTTTTTGTGTTAAATTTAGATCCATTTACAATGTAAGTATTCCATGATGTAACCCATCTGTTAGGCCCCCATGCCAAATTTGTCAACAATGGATTTTGAACATTGTTTACTGGATCTAGTACCTAAAAAATCGAATATTATATTATTCTTATACATGCTATATATTTAAGGAGATAAAATGTATTGCAATAAATGAAGATGCTTCACCTACATATTTACTGAACCACGTAGCAAAGTGAGAAGTAATTTCTCGATCAACCTGATTGTTTGAGATGTCAGGTTGGAGATCCCTTAGAAAATTGCTGTACATCCTACATATGGGAGATTAACAACAGGACGATTAATAATCATAAATGTCAATTGAACTTATAAAAGACATTGTAGAAACTTACTCTAAATATGGCGCCACCTCTTCACAATTTTGAAGGATATACAGATGAGCAGCATTAATGTCACGCTGCTCCAAGAAATATCCTTTTGATTTGCCACTAAATCTGCCCGGATAGTTGAATATTGATATAGGAGGACTAGTTGAACTTCCTTCGCCCGAATCAACGTTTCTAGGCATCCTTGTCCTTCTCGTGTTAACTTCGTCCGGATAGTAATAAGAGGCAAAAGTGGAAGTCTCCTCTACTAAGTATGCTTCACAAATGGAACCCTCCACTCGTGCCTTGTTCTTGACTGTGTTTAAGGGAGTGCAGGAACCTATTAAAGATGGATACATACAAATAATTACTAGTTTTAGGGAAAGCTAAACTACGATTTCGTGTTCGTGAATTTCATATGTATTAAGTAAAATAGTTGATGTTGTATACCTCTCAAATGGATACATCCAGCGGTATTGGACTGGACCACCAACACTTGCTTCGTAAGGTAGATGAATCGGAAGGTGTTCCATTGAATCAAAGAAACTCGGCGGGAAGATTTGCTCCAGCTTACATAACAAAACGGGTATCTTGACTTCCATATCCTTTAATTGATTCACATTTAGTGTTGTCGACGTAAGCTCCCTGAAAAAGTGGCTAAGCTCAACAAGTGGGTTCCAAATTGGTTTCGGTAATGCGTCGAACGCAATTGGGAGCAACCGTTGCATGAACACGTGGCAATCATGACTTTTCATTCCATGTAACTTTGCTTCCTTAATGTCAACACATCTACCCAGATTGGAAGCAAACCCATCTGGTAACTTTAGTTCTTTAACCCACTTACAGACAGCCAGTTTCTGTGTTTTGCTTAATGTATAACTTGCCTTCGGTTTGATAAGTCTGCTACGACCACCGTCCTGCAACTCAAGCTCCTTCCGATTACAAATTTCAGCCAGATCCAATCGGGCTTTATTTGTATCCTTTGTCCTCCCCTTGATGTCCATCACAGTGTCAAACACATTCAAAAACATATTCCTCTCGGTATGCATGACATCAATGTTGTGACGGAGTAGCTGCGTCCTCCAATACGGCAACCTCCAAAATATACTTTGTTTTGTCCAATTATGGTTGACCCCATAATCAGGGATATGTTCTCCTTGGGATTCATAGACGAGCGATAAGTACTGTACTCTCCGCCATACATTTGGACCAGACAAACGTGGTGGAGGCGATGTTGTCTCCGCACAACGCTTCTTGAATGCATTCTTGTTCCTCCTATAAGGATGATCTTCTGGAAGGAATTGACGATGACAATCAAAATATGAGATCTTGCGACTGTTTTTAAGCGTGAATGCCTTCGAACGCTCCATACATATTGGGCAACCAAGCTTCCCCGCGGTCATCCAACCCGACATCGTCCCATAGGCGGGAAAGTCGTTGATCGTCCACATCAAAGCTGCTTTCATCATGAAATTCTACCTCAAAGATACGTCATATGTCAACACACCATCATTCCACAGCATTGCCAACTCATCTATTAGTGGCTACAAGTACACATCAATCTTCCCTTTTGGATTAGACGGACCCGGAATTATGACTGTTAAGAACATAAACTCCCGCTTCATGCACATCCCTGGGGGAAGATTGTAGGGAGTCAGGATACCGGCCAACAAGAGTATGCTTTTCCAGACTGCCCGAAAGGATTAAATCCATCCGTACATAACCCCAATCGGACGTTCCGAGGGTCCTGCGAAAATGCCATGTGAACCCTATCAAAATGCTTCCAAGCTTCTCCATCCGATGGATGACACAAGACATCTTGCTCCCTCTCATGCTCACTATGCCACCTCATGTGAGCTGCAGTGGCCATCGAAGAGTACAATCTTGTAAGTCTTGGCACGAGTGGAAAGTACCACATCTTTTTTAGAGCGGTCTTCTTCTCAATGCCCCTCCTAGTGGTTGTCTTATACCGATCCGCACCACAAAATCGACAACATGTTATGCTCTCCGCTGAATCATCCTTATAGTACAACATACATCCATTCGGGCAACAATTAATTTTCAAACACCCCAGACCCAAATTCTCCACAGACTTCTTAGCATGATAAAAACTAGTAGGCATCTGATTGTCTTCCGGCAACGCCTTGGACACTGACATGGCGAGGCGATTAAAACAGTCTTCTTGCATATTGTAGTCAGATTTGATACTCAACCATTCCATACACATCGACAACTCTGTGTACTCCCGACATCCTTCCCACAACGGAGATCGTGCAGCACTCAACATATTATAGAATCTTTGAGCTTCGGGATTCGGATTCTCCTCTATGTATTGGGAACCCATTCCACCAGTTGATCCCCCATCTTCTTCTAGTGCAACACCAACCGAGGGTCCAGCATGATCCATTATCATCTGCTCGTATGGATTCAATTCTTCCCTCCGGTTACCACTTCCATAGTATGAACCTTCAAACACAACCGGGTTTAAATCAGGCAACATCTCACCATGGTTACTCCACCAATAGTAATCAGGCATGAAGCCCTTCTCATAAAGATCGGCTACAACTCCATCCACACTTTTGAAAGATTGACACTTGCATCTTGTGCAAGGACACCTCAAATGATCACCGCCCAGCCGTATAAATCTCTCTTGGCTAACAACAAACTCTATAAACTCACCCACTCCAACTCTATACTCTTGCCTAAGACGTTTATTCCGATCCAACCTACGGTACATCCATTTCCGATTCTCCGGAATATCCATTCCTGCCAATTAAATAGCCTGACCAACCCTACAATAACACTTATATATTACGGTGCATTCCAATAACTACATCAATCTCGTTCTTATGACAAGGTATGAACCTATCCCATTCGAGAAGAAACTTTTACCACACTCGGCTAATAATAGTTATTCCCTTATTCAAATACCTTATACTTAACAAAATTTCGGCAGCATTTCCCATCGGTCTCCAAGTACACGACTCGAGCACGGTGAGAATCACCGCGATCAAGTATGCACCCGGAGAACAAAAGGAAATGCATCAGACCGAGATTTCAACAAGTATATAAGGCATTTGAACATGGAAATGACTATTGTACGAGTGTGAAAAAGATTTTTTTCCCAAACTGTCCCACTTGGACAATTCAAGATTCAATACAATGAGCATGCATACCTTGGGAAGGTACGCATGCTCGTTAATATTGAATCTCAAACAGGAAACTAAGGCTTTCGTAACTTAATAATTAACTCTAGCACAAAATAAAATCATTGACTTATAAGGATTGCAGCATACTTCAACAAATATATATTGAAGCATAATTCAATACAAACTTAGATAAAATATAGTAGCAAACATCCTATTGAGCTCCGCTCTCCACTAACAAGTAACACATAATTGTCAAACACATGCATAACTTCTAAATTAGCAGCACACAACAAGCATCCCGCCTTTTGGACAGGATACCATCCTATTGAGCTCTGCTCTCCACTAACAAACAACACATAATTGCAAATACATGCATAAATATTAAATTATCAGCACACAACCAGCATCTTGCCTTTCAGGCAGGATACCATCCTATTGAGCTCTGCTCTCCACTAACAAACAACACATAATTGCAAATACATGCATAAATATTAAATTATCAGCACACAATCAGCATCTTGCCTTTCAGGCAGGATACCATCCTATTGAGCTCAGCTCTCCACTAACAAACAACAAGATATATAATTAACATAACACATTAAAAGCACCACACAATCAGAACCTTTTAGGCAAAGCAGAACCTTAAAAGAGAGTATTGAGAGAACTTACCTATGCGACAAAATGCAAAAACAAGTAAGGATGGGGAGGAACCACAGACAAGAAGATCGGGAACTGATAAATATAATAAGACAATATGAAAGCAAATTAATATCCTTAGAGCCAACTTAATTGTATTCAATTCTGTAATATAAAAGTTCAACAAATTGTCATTACGACCAATTGATTACCTGTGGAGATGGAGAGGAGACGAAGGGACTCAGTTTCAACTCACGAGAAATAGAGCAATGACCTATAATGCATAAATAAAATGAAGTATCAACAATTACCGATTTTGAATTCCATTAACTAGTAACCAGGTGTCCCAAGTTGTCAAATTTAAGGTGTACAAATATCATTATTAATTTGAAAAGTGTCATAGTTTTTCTATTGAAGTAAGATTTTAGATTTCACCCAATAGTCGTGTTACGATCAGAACAGTTTTCTCTTTTTCCTTGTACATGCCACCGAATGGAAGTAGGATAGACCATAAAATAAAACTTATTTGTTGTATTTTATTTTTTTGCTATGGCTACATTAGTTTCTCCTTCTCCTTTCTTCTTGGCTCCCTCTCATCAATTTGACACAATTATAATTGAAAAAAACCCTCATATTCTTCTTGCATTTTGTATATGAGTGTTCTCCTAACTGTGTGGGAGCTTCCTCCTTGACAAATTCATTTGAAATTCAAAGCTCACTCTAATGTCAAGTCTTTAGTCTGGATATCCTTATTTAACAACATTCATGCAATTGACTTTCTACAAATTCATAGACCTTATGTCATTCTTTCCACAAATTTATGTGTTATGTGCAGGTCTAGCTCGGACATTGAACCACCTTTTATTGCACTGTAAGCTGGCTACTTTACTTTGGAGCAACATTGTCAGGTCTGTCTCACTGCTCTAGAGAATTTTTTCTTGATTTCATATAAAAATTTTGTGAATATACTGACGAATAATCTATGGCAGTTTATAGTTTATGCAGTCTTTTGGTATGTGTGGCTGGAGAGGAACACTCAAATCTTTAACACGAGAATTGAAAACTGTAAATATTCTTGATGTTATTTGTTTTCTAAATTGGATATTATAACAGACTTCAGAATGATATTTATTACATTAAGTGATTTTCAGACTCAGATAGACGTTCTTCAACCTCAAATCAAGCTATGTCTACTGTTGTGTAAATTTAGTTCTCTAAAACATCATGGTTCATCTTTGATTATACAGTTTGGTTATTCATAATTTAGATATTACTATTGCAACACAAAGGAAACAAAGGTAAGACAACTTACCCAAAATAACAAAAACATTTGAATGTTAGCCTCAAAACAAACCACAAGTATCCAGTAAAAAAAAAAAAAAAAACCACAAGTAGGAGAGAACAAGTCTTCTCCATTCATGAAATTTAATGCATATTTCAGATCTGTAATTTGTGGGCATATGCTTACAGAAGCTCTTTTATGTTGTGGTGAAGGTTCAGTTTGTATGAATCAAGATGATGTCTATCAAGTGCTCTTGAGGAAGACTTGCTATTTCGTTATAGATCAAGGTTTCTCCATTCTAGGTGAAGTTACAAATAATGAGCAATCATGTCTCAAGAATGATTACCAAAAAGAAAAAAGGTAGTGAACATATTTTCATAAATTACAACTTCTTTTGCTTTTGCATACATTTATAAAACTCCATACTAAGAAGACATTTATTTAGATGCAGATAAACTAACAAAAAGCTTCATGTCTCCATATCTTCACCGACCAATCATAGGAGCATGTAATAGTTGCTGATGAATTAACAAGTGACAGAGAGAGAGAGAGAGAGAGAGAGAGAGAGAGAGAGCGAGAGAGGAGAGAAGAAGAGAGCTTACTTATGGAAGAGGAGGATAGCGGCGGCGGTGGTGGCGGCCGGAGGGAGCCTGAGTGAGCACCTGAGAAAGATAGAGAGAGAGAGAACAAGAGTGAGACAGAGAGAGAGAGAAACAGAGTGAGACAGAGAGAGAGGGATGGAGAAGATGAGAGGATGAAAGCTTACCGGAGGAGAGGGGACTACGGTGGCCGGAGATCGCAAGAGGAAGAGAGAAACGGCGAGAGAGAGTGAGAGACCGAGAAAAATGAGGAAGAAAGGGGGTTCTGCTGATTTAGGGATTTTAGATTTAGCGACCGAATAATTCGGTCACTAAATCGGTCGCAAAAAGGTTAATTTGAATTTTAACTTAAAATATTTAGCGACCGAATTAAAATCGGTCGCTAACACGCGCTATTTTAAATTTTTTCCGCGCCATTTAGCGACCGAATTAATGCCGATCACAAAAATAAATAAAAATGTATCCGTTGCATTAAATTCGGTCGCCATTTCGGTCGCTGAAAAGTCAGAAAGGTTGACTTTAAAATTCATTTAGTTAGCGACCGAAATAGAGACCGATATCTCTGCTACGCTCTATTTCGGTCGCTAATTCGGTCGCAGTATCAACTATAACTAGTGTCTCTTGTATATCCTTCAATCGATCGCCATTTCGATCGCAAACAGCAACCAACAAATTTGGTCGCTAATTTCGGTCGCTAAATGACCTTTTTTTTGTAGTGAAGAACCAATATGAATATCTCCCCTATACTCATTGTAGTAGAGATCATATCATGAACAATGTTAAAAAGGAATTCAAGGCACACTTAAGATTTGTTCCATACTTTAAATCCAACTTTAAACAAATAGGTTACCAGCATGTTCACATAATTCCTTCTTTAAGTTTGTTGCCACTATTTGAAAGTTTCAAGAAGTAAATGGGAGCAAGGTTCAACCAAGAAAAATTATACCTCAAACATTTTGTCATATGGTTAGCATACAGTCAAGAGAAACACTAACTTGTATATTCAAAATTGATGCATCAGAAGCCAGTCTTAAGCCTCTAGCACATCAAACTGTCAAGAATGTAGACAAATACATATTGACAACATAATACAATAATTGTTCATTCTTTGAATATTCTAATAGGAGGAGGACTTGTAGAAGGTGTGAAATTGAGATTGATTAAAGCCTACAATACATATCTCGAATAAATTGCAGAACATTTGGGCTAAACAAGGAATGGTTCATGCCCTAAATCTGCATGATCGGATCAGATTTTTTTAAGGAAACAAATCAATTCAATCCAAACCGCACGTTGTTTTCATCATTGGATCGGATGACTTTTTAGCTTAAAACCGATCCAATCCAGTCCGCTTACACCCCTAATTGTGGTCTCTAATTATGTCTCTCTTCGGATCAAAGACAGAGAAGAAATCAAGTTTACTTTAAGTTCTTGGGTCCTTGGCATGACGATCCTGATTTCAGGGTATAGTTAGAGATCCTCCATTCCTCTTCTTCCTGGTGTGACAATTTCTGGAGATTGTCCTCTAACCTGAAAGTTTGGAACCGTGAGGTCTTTGGAAACATTTTTAAGAGGAAAAAGAGAATTGTAGCGAGATTGGAGGGTATCCAGCTTGTTCTCATCCATGGAAATAATGACAGGTTACATCTCTTCTTATTCCCTCATTCATCAGACCCGGTGCAATTGGATAAAGTTGGGTGATAAAAATACTCAGTTCTTTTATCAATCTACCCTTGCGAGAAGGTGATCCAATAAAGTTGAATCAGGAGGACTGGGTTTATGACGAGGATGACATCTTTAGCTAGTTTTGTCCTCAGGCCCGAATAATGTAGTGCTTCAGACTTGGGAGAGTCCTTGATCGAGTGGTGACTATAGAGGAGACAAGGAAAGCACTGTTCAGTATGCACAGTTACAAATAATGCAACAAAGCTCGGCCTGAATTTTAGATCCTCGTTGGCGATATACTTGAATATAACAGAGATATCTCCGAGGATAATACCTCACATGATTCCTTGATCTCGAGGATTAGGATCGATGAAACAATGAGTTCACATTTGAATAGCTTTCAGGTTTTGCCTCTCAATTTTAATTAAGATTATATTACTTAAGCATATTATTTGCTAATCATGTTGTGTGTGCATAGGGTAATGATGAAACGAGTAGCTCTACTTCCAGAAAAGCACTGCCAGTGCCCCTAAACAATTGGTTGAGGTGATTAATATATTTTAGAAAATTTAGTGTGTTTAACTGATTTGGAGAACTGCATTATATGCCTTCAAAGATAGATTGTTTATTGAGCTGAATGGGAGAAAATGGAGTTTTTTCTCACTAGATGGAGTCGGTTACATGGATTAGACGACATTTTAAGTTTAAAGATGGTTCTTTATCTCTAATTCTCTTTCAATTGTCCTATGGTTTATATACTTATAAAGTAGGAAAAAGATTCATTGCCTCTGACTGTCTAACCTAACATTTGGGATTATATCAAGCTCTTTAACATGCTATATTTGCATGGAATTTATATTATGAATCTTAGTTGCCTTCAAAATCACATTATAAAAGGTGCATTGCATAAATAATCAGATTTTGTGATTGTGTGCTAAAAAAAATTAACCATCCATATCCTGGCTGATGTTATTTATTTTATCCTTATTTGTGTTTAATTAAAATTTTGATACTTGTGGTATGAACAACAGGTATTATAGTAAGGATACTTCTATGGTAATTTAACTGCTTTGATGCTGTTTTGATTTCAGCCAATAAATGAAAGGGTAGTATTTAATGATTAAGGGGCAGCATTTAATGATTTAGTATCTTGTCATTTACTATTCAATATACCACTCTTCTTGATTCACAATACTGTCCTTCGGTCAAACTTAACACGCAAGCCAAAACGGAGCTGTGGGGAATTGAGCTCTAGACATCCAGGAATCCAGGAAGAATGCAAATAATCATACCACTAGGCTAACACTTTAACATGTGATAGGTTTGACAGAGTTTTTATATATATATATATATTTATGTTAATTATAAAACCTATGAACTTCATTTGGTTCGACCAATAACTCACTGGTTCGACCAATGACCCAGTGTCTCGATCGAGTCGACGACCGGTCCGATTTTAATAACACTGATTTTATTAATTTACTCTAATAATTTAAAAAGTTTGACGTTTCCCGCTGGTACAAGGTTCGACTCTCAACTTTTGCAACTTCAAATTTTTTTTCCTTTTCCTTTTAAATAAACAAAACATATTGTGTGTTCTAGGAAAAATCGACTGAAGCCTCGGTGGGAATAGAACTTGCAACCTATCGACTTAGGGAACAAATGGTCATCAGCCTAAACATTGATGTTTTGTTAATGACCATCTTCTTTATATTAATAATCTATTATTATTTGTTACATTTATGATTTAAAAATTATATTATGGATGGTGTCAGTCACACTTAAGGAAAACAATTTTCATATTATAATTTTTTTTCAATTGTCCATTAATTTTAATATTATTATTAACCAATTAAATGTTTATAACACTACTCTTTTCATGACATAACAATATTGTATTCTAAGAATTTTTTTAAATAATTTTAAAAAATTAGAATAAGCTTCCAAATATCCTAATTCAATCATAATAACATTTAAACCTAGCTTTGGAGCGGAAAAAAAAATATTGAAAACCAATATTTTCCACTCCAAAGCTAGAGTTAAAGGTTATTAGGGTTGAGTCAGGGTTTTTGGAAGCTCATTCTAACTTTTTCAAAAAAAGTTTAGAAAAAAATTAGAAGACCATATGGTTATGTTACGAAAACAATAGTATATTGAATGACCAAAGTAAATCCTTCGTAGGCCAAGATAATTATTTAATTTTTATATTTTTTTCTCCAGAGTTAGGGTTAAAGGCTTTTAATTAGGGTTGAGTTAGGGAATTTGGAAGCTCATTCTATTTTTTTCTTTTGAAAATTAAATTATTTTAGAAGACAATATGGTTATGTCACGAAAGCAATAGTATAGTGGATGACACCCAACCAAGTCCTCCGTACGCCAAGATGATTTTTATTTTATTTTTTCACTCCAAAGCTAGGGTTAAAGGTTATTATGGTTGAGTTAGATATTTGGAAGCTCATTCTATTTTTTTTAAAATTAAATTATTTAGAAGACAATATGGTTATGTCACGAAAGCAGTATTATAGTGGATGAGTCAATTATACACTCCTTAGGCCAAGATGTTCGAAGATAATTTTTTGATTATTGATTTTTCTCTCAAAAGTTAAGGTTAAAGGTTATTAGGGTTGATTTAGGGTATTTGGAAGATCATCCCATTATATATATATATATATATATATATATATATATATATATATATTTTAAATGGAATTTTGTTTAGAAGACAAATGTGGTTATGTCACGAAAGGTGTAGTATAGTGGAATGTGGATGACCCAACTAAGTCTTTTGTATGTCAAGATGAATTTTTATTTTTTGTTTTTCACTCCAAATGTAGGGTTAAAGGTTATTAAGGTTGAGTTAGGATATTTGGAAGCTCATTCTATTTTTTTTAATTATTTAAAACTTTTCTTAGAAGGCAATATGGTTATGTGATGAAAACAATAGTGTTATAAGCATTTAATTAGTTAATAATAATATTAAAATTAATGGGCAATTAAAAATAATTTTATAATATGAAAATTGTTTTCCTTGAGTGTGATTGACACCATCCATAATACAAATTTTAAATCATAAATTTAACAAATAAAAATAGGTTATTAATATAAAGAAGATGGTCATTAACAAAACGTCAATGTTTAGGCTGATGGCCATCTATTCTCATTTAAGTCGATAGGTTGCGTGTTTTAATCCCACTGAAGCTTCCGTCAATTTTTCCTAGAACACACCATATATTTTGTTTATTTAAAAGGAAAAGGAAAAAAAATTTTGAAGTTGCAAAAGTTGAGGATCGAACCTTGTAAAAGTGGGAGACGTCAAATTTTTTAAGTTATTAGAGTAAAAAAAAGCAGTGTTATTAAAACTGGACCGATCATCGACCTGGTCAAGGTACTGGGTCATTGGTCGAACCAGTGAGTCATTGGTTGAACGGGATGAACCGGTATATATGAAATTCATAGGTTTTATGATGAACATAAATATATTAAAAATTTGTAAGAGTAATTACAAGTTAAAGTTATAGCCTAGTGGTTGGTTTACTTGAATTGCTCCCGCAGGTTTATGATTCGATTCTCCCGTAAGCTCCATTTTGGCACTTACCATTTTGCTTGGGCTGTGTGGACTCTTGGCAGAGAGCACGTGATGCAGCAGGATCTTGGGTTGGGTGTTAAGTTTGACCTTGGAGGACATAATTGTAAATGAACATGATTGGTATATTAAATAATAAATGATAAAGTATTAAATTATTAAATGCTATCTCTTTATCTATTGGCTTAATCAAAACTGCATCAGAGTAGTGAAATTAGCCCAGGTACCATAGAAATATCCTTATAGTAATGCCAAAGCTAGGCCAATATGGCCTGTTTCAAGTGGTCGGGCATCTAAGGTTGATATCCCTAACTGCAATTATTGTGGGACTATTGCTATTAACACCTTGTAATTTGCTAGTTGCACCTTGCAACTTGATTTTGGTATTTTCTTTCCAAAAATACCCTCTTATTTACACAGCACCCCCCCCCCCCCCCCCCAAAAAAAAAAAAACAAACCAATCACCCCACACCCAACACGGCAACACCCCACACTGGAAAACACAGTTCCCTTCCCCCACACCCTTCTCACCAGAAACTACCCTTCCCTCCCACCATTCTCACCACCTCCACCATCATCACACACAACAATGAAATGGTGAGTTTTGTGAGTGTTTTCAAATTAGTTTGAGAGTGGCTTGCAGGTTCAAATTGCTACTTTTGTTTCGTTTTCGTTATAGTCTGAAGGGTGAAAAAGTGTGTCGTCAACAAGTAAGCTGAGTTTACATACTTTCCAGAAAACTTCCGGAGACCCATTTCCGGAAACCATCGGAAACCCATTTCCGGAACACTTCCGGAAATCCATTTCCGGACGCTAATTTAATTTAATGTGTTAGATTGTACACATCTGAAATTTAGTTTCCGGATGCTGTTATTTTTGTTCTACCGGATTTTACTTTCCGGAGGTTAATATTTACATACATGTTGCAAAATATGCCTCTGGAATTAAGGAAGTTTTTTTTTTTTGGTTCCTCCGGAATTTAAATTCCGAAGGTGCATTTTCGTATCATGTAAAATATGCATCCGGAAACCTGTTTTCGGAGGTGTAAATTTCCTGATTCAACTTTTCTTAATCAAATTAACGCGATGGGAAATGTTGAGTGGGAGGCGGCGGTGCAGGAGGCACGCGGTGCGGGAGTCACATTGGGAGGCGCTCGGCTGAGTGGACTTGCTGTGTGGGAGGCACGGGGCTGTGGGGAGAAGGTGGGGGGAGCTAGGTTCCTGGATGTGGTGCTGGGTGGGGGAGGAAATAGAACTTAAGGGTATTTTTGGAAAATCAAAACAAAAAAAAAAAAGTTTGTAAGGTGTGTGCAACAAAAATGCAAGGTGTAAAGAGTTAGGCGGTGTAAAGAGTTAGGCCCTTAATTGTGGTGGACCTATGATACACATATGAACTGGGCCAACTGCATCATTAAGGCCCGAGGAAGAGTGGCAGAAAACACATGTCAGCTTCAATCATAACAGCTCATCTTAGTTTTTAGGATTTCCATTTTCCGTTGCAATTTACATTCTGTTAGCATCATTGTAATGACAGTCGTACACTTGACACTAGATCCATGTAATTAGGAAACCAACTCATCTATAAGATGAGTATCAACCAATGAAAATTCCAAAGAAAGAATTTGAGAACCAAATGATACATAAAGTTAAAGAGGGATAAGGGAATAACAAATGGGTTCTCAAATTCTTTCACTGTAATTTTCATTGGTTGTTGATACTCATCTTATAGATGAGTTGGTTTCCTAATTACATGGATCTAGTGTCAAATGTACGGTGGCCACTACAATTATGCTAACAGAATGTAATTGCAACAGAAAATGGAAATCCTAAAAATTAAGATGAGGTGTGATGATTGCAGCTGAAACGTGTTTTTGCTTCTCTTCCTTGGGCCTTAACGATGCAGTTGGCCCAGTTCATATGCGTATCAACCTATGTGCTGTGAATTTCAGGTGTTTATTAAGGAAATCAGTTGTAATGTCATTCTGCATGAACTGCCATTTCTCTTGTTTGGTCAATCAAATGTTTGCTCGTTTCCTTTTTAGATACTGAGTTGTTAATGTTGGTGGTGCCAGATTTTGCCCGGCTGCTCTATTGCTTTGACCGTTTTGACGTTATTCTGGACACTCTGGATTGGGCTACGATTGTGGTGTATGCACGTGGAGCCTCTTGCAAGGCAAGTTTGCCTTACAAGCAAGAATATGCTTGGATTCAACTTTATGAATGAAGATCTCTTGTCCCGTTTTAGTATACCTAATAGTTAAGGTTTCCCTTTTTAATCAACTTTATTAGCACTGTCAATGTTAATAACTGACAAAATAAGTACGGTTCATTTTCTATTTATCACCTAGAAAGAATTTTTGTCATTTTGATAATTATTTCCTTTTTGTTGTCAAAGCCTGTCTTTGAAAGTTGGCAAATTCCGGAATGAATAAAATTTAAGGGATAAATAATAAATAGACGTAAAAGTCATTCTAGACATCAGTGAAGAACGAAAAATAAAAGGCTAAATTACACTTTTGGTCCCCAAATTGTTTTTCAATATTCAATTTGGTCCCCCAAGTTTTTAAAATGTACATTTTGGTCCCTAAGTTCCTAAAATTTATTCAATCGAGTCCTTCCGTCATGTTGATTAATAGACATGGACGTTGACCGCGTCTGGTCCGCCGGAATTGGGGACCAAATTGAACATTGAAAAATAATTTGGGGACCATTATTTTGGGGTCAACATCCATGTTCGTTAGTCAACTTAACAGAAAGACTCGATTGAAT
Organism: Echinosophora koreensis; assembly: GCA_035048595.1. NCBI lineage: Eukaryota > Viridiplantae > Streptophyta > Magnoliopsida > Fabales > Fabaceae > Echinosophora > Echinosophora koreensis. The sequence goes on from JAPCYP010000004.1 coordinate 9,952,828, forward strand.
AAGTTTTAGGAACTTAGAGACCAACATGAACATTTTAAAAACTTGGGGACCAAATGGAATATTGAAAAACAATTTGGGGACCAAAAGTATAATTTAGCCAAAATAAAAATACAGATTCTTTTGGAAGCTCGTTAAAATCTGCCTCGAGTATAGATTTGGTATTTTCAACCGGTACAATAAGCTTCAAATAATGTATTCCTTCAAGCGATATTATCTCAAAGCCAGAGAACCAAAACATTGAAGACCTTCTCGATGCTCACACATAACACAAATTGGTTTACTACATCCCCTCAAACTCGACACTTCAAAAAGCAAGTTTAGCATCTATGAAATGATAAATTCATTTAATAGTAAGCTATATGGAAACTAAAGGCTATAGAATTTTTGTCCTTCACTTAAGTGAACCAAGAATTTTCACTATTTTAAACTCTTGTACCTTATTTAAATTAGAAGATATTAAACTATATTCCCAAGACAAAGAATTTCAAGAAATCACTCAATAAGGCACGTACTAAAAACCTGGTGTTTGAATGAGAAAAGTAGTAGTTTTTTTTTTAGTAAAGGCCCAAAGTGATCCCCCAAATTTTTCGAGTAGGCCAGTTTGATCCCTAAAAAAAATAAAATGACAATTTGATCCCCGAAATTTTAAAACAGGGGACAATCTGGTCCTTACAGAGGGACCATATTGTCCCCCGTTTTTAAAATTTGGGGTACCAAATTGTCCCCCGTGGGGACCAAATTGTCTTTTATTTTTTTTAGGGACCAAACTGTCCTACTCGAAAAATTTGAGGGACCACTTTGAGCCTTTATTCTTTTTTTTTTTTTGATGAAAGAAAAGTTAGAAGTTTAGTGCAAGTATTGACACTCGTGATATCATATTCATATGTGAAAAATAGTCCAATCTACTTAGAAATCAAATGGGAAAACTTTTATTTTGTGAATTTTCCGTCCACGTCTGCAGCAACACAAATCTAAACACAACATAAAATATGATAAATGGATGCATAAAGATCTCAGAAGAAGATTTGTTCTCCCATTTTGATGTGTCACATTCCTGTCCCCATCACAATATTTCCTCATGTCACATAAGTTAAAATTTCATGTAATGCTAAAAAGGTAGAATATGTGACGATATTATTGGTGGGGGTAAGATGTGGTACACCAAAATGGGACAACAAATATCCATCCAAAGATCTCACGTGCAAATGAAATTGCAAATCAAGGTCGTCACTTGTCACACACATAGCCACCATGAGAGTTGAAATAAAATGAGTATCATTTATTTTTAAAAGATAAGCAACTTAGGAATCTCAGGTAATTCTCATGCTAGGTTGAAATCCATTCACTGTTAATCCTCCATCAACAGAAATAACTTGTCCAGTGATGTAAGAGGCAGCAGGCAAGCAAAGGAAAGCCACCAATGATGACACTTCTTCAGGTTCTGCAATGCGCTTAAGAGGAGTTCGAGACAGAATATCATCTACAAACTTCTGGTTCCGAAACAACTATAAATTAAAAAAACAAAAAGAGAAAAAAGATGGGTCACATAGACATCCATAAATCCAACAAATATTAAGAAATTAAGAATCCAATTCAATTGCCAAAACATTGATTAATTAAAAGGATATACTGGATAATGCTCAAGTCCATCAGATCAATGGACATATACTTCCCATCAAGGAAAACTAATAACTTCTGCTAGGTTGCCACTGTAGTATTGATATTGACATCAAAATTTACGTGATATTTCTAGGAGTGCTTGATTTTAAGGTGGAAATAGTTAAGAATTTCAATGAAAGAACAAGCTTAGACACAATCATATACAGAAAAACTCACTCTATGTTAATCTACCAATGTCACTGCTGGTCCATAAAAGAGGTGCAGGGAAATAAAATTTATAAGTAGCAACACTTATAACTGCCAAAAGCGAAGCCTCGGCAGGTGGACATTACAGAAAATACATGATAGCCAAGATAACTGATCAAGAATCCCTCAATGCGTTTATCAAAAAAAAAAAAAAAAAAAAAAGAATCCATCAATGCACAAGCAGACCTTATAGTAGATTATAAAAACTTTAGCATGCTGGGTTAGGTAGTGGTTTAGTATTATGTAGACATATGTAAATTGGTTAGTTCATTGTATATGATATGCAATTATTTTGGTGAGGTTTATTATGAAAGTCAGTTGAAAATCTCTTTTGTATAGCTACAAAGTTGTTACAATTATTTCAGTGCTTCTTATAAACATTTTCCTAATCCTGAAGGATTTGGATGGTTAGATAATGCCTTTGTCTATTAAGTAATATTCTTTTTAAAGGTTTTCGTTGAAAGGAAAACAGCAAAAATAAAAAAGGTAATGAACAAGAAAATTACATATTCTACAAGTGGGGTTCTGGTTGCCCATGGTACAACAGAATTGCTCCTTATGTTGTCTTTTGCCCATTCACAAGCCAGATTTTTTGTGAGCTGATTAATTGCAGCTGTGGACAAAAGAAAAATGTATCTCTTTGTTGGTACTAACATTTAATTAATCACATCTACATGAAAGAAAATACCTTATGAGCATAGCAACTCACCTTTACTTGCTGCATAGACAGATCCTGTACCCAAGCTCACCACACCTGCAACAGATGAAATGAACACAATGCTTCCCGTTCCAGATGCTTTTAGAAGAGGATATGCTAGTTGGCACAGATGGAATGCAGAGTCTAAATTAACTGTCATCAGCTCTGAATAATCTTCAGCAGTGTACTCAACGGTTGGCTTCCTAAAGTTTGTTCCCACATTGTTTACCTGAAGCACAAAGTCATGCATATGTATGATTCATGACAGATAAGTTAGATGGAAGGACTAAGGAGACTACTCTGAAAGCGATTCATGAATTAAATTGTGATGGAAGCTGCTAATACATAATAAGGATTCACACAAATTGTTCAAGCCTACTAAATGAAACAAACCTGGCTATAAACAATGTAATTATCGAAAATATGATCAGTGGCTTTGGGGAATGAGTAACTAGCTCCAATGAATGAATTTGATAAGCTAATAAATTTAGTATAGAAACAATTTGTTGTTGACCTTTAGAGTGTGTTTGGGAAAGCTGGAAAAAAAAGATTATGCTGATAATCAATTTTTGTATAATCGATTATTGTGATAATCGATTATAATCAGAATCTGTTTTTGTTTGGGTCTGTTTGCTGAAAAGCGATTTTAAGATAATCTATTTCGTTTGGGTGGTGCAAAAAAAATCATTTTTATATAATAAATTACGAAAAAGGGTATGAAGTTATTTGTATAATTTAATAATATTTGTTTAGAAGTTAGTTTTGTAGGGGTAAACATGGAAGAGAGTATTGAGAATGAAAAATAATCAAATCACAACAATCTTAAGCTAGAAAAAACTAGATGGCATAAAACAGTTTTTTTCTCCTAAAAAAAGCTTTTTTATAAATTTAAGCAAAATACCAAACATGATAGATTATCTATGAAACAGCTTTTAAGCTAAAAAACAACTGAAATGGGGAAAAATAATCTTTCCCAAACACTCTTACTCTGAAGTCTAAAACCACAGATCAAGTTTCTGATTAATTGTATTCAAAGATTTAATTTTTGTGCACAGTTATCATACGTTAACTAATTTTTTTTTAAATGTAATCATATATGATTGGATGATAGTGTAAATTGTAAAATGAATGAAAATTACACTCTAGATTTGTTTTTCATGTTATAGTTACGAAGTGTTCACCACCGTTAGCAGTGACCGTCAAGGAATCTGTTGGGCACACAAGGTGAGTTCTCCCCTTCTAACCAGGTTTTCTCCACAGTCAGGTTAAGTACTTATTATACATAAATTTAGTACTCTAGATTTAATACTCTTGTACATAAATCTACATATACAATCTAATGGCTTTATGAGTACTTACATAAATGTTAAGCTTGCCATTGAAGGTGGAGGCCACTTCCTGAATAAGCTTCTCTCTTTGGGGTGGAGACGACACATCACACACAGATCCAGATACCAAAAACCCCTTACTCCTCCATTCGTCTAAGCACTTATTTAGCTCTGCTTCGGTCCTGGAACAAGTGTGAACGGTGGCACCAAACGCAGCTAAATCATTCACAATGGCATGCCTACAAACAGTTTCAAATGAATCAGAAAGAATAAACTAATATGAGTGAAGCAAACGAATTAAGATATAATAAAAAAATGGGGAATGTATTGTATTGAGAAGGAGAAGAAAATGGAAACCCAATCCCACGGGTGCCACCAGTGACGAGAGCTGTCATCCCATTCAGAGACCATCTTGGCCCTCTGTTAATGCTACTATGTGCTTCTTCTGCCATTTCCACTCACTTCTTCCTTTACCGTGTCTTTCATTCCAAATGGTCAACAGGCATGCTTATTTAGGTTCATTCTGGTCCTTCACTTTTAAAATATTAAATTTGGTGATTTAACTTATTTTTTAGATTTGATTTCGTCCTTAACTTTTAAAAAATTCAATTTGATCTATTAATTTGTGCTTGTTGACCTACGTTAGTCCTCTCCATCAATGAGTCAGTAATGATGTTAACTTTTCAAGGATCAGGTTGAAACTCGCTAACAATTTAAAGGACCAGTTTGAATCTCATTAACAATTAAAAGAACCAATTTGAAACAAATTAACAATTTAAAGGACCAATTTGAAACTCATTTGATACTGTTACTAGCTTTATTGACATAAAGTATTAACTTGGGTCAACAAAGACAAATTAAGGGACCAAATTAAACCTTTTAAAAGTTAAGAGACCAAACTGAATCTAAAAAATAAGTGAAGGGACCAAAAATAATATTTTAGCCTTTATATATATATATATATATATATATATATATATATATATATATATATATATATATATTGGATTAGCGTATCATTAGTATGAATGATTTATCATTTGTAAGTGGTGATTAATTTCTGTCGGTGAATCTAGATGACATTTAAAAGTTACTCCCTTTCAAAATTCAATCAAGATACTTTTCACACAAGAGGCAGAAGTCGAATTCCTGACCACTTACTTAAGGAGTTCAATCCTTAAATACTTGGCTAACCACAAATTGGTGACAAAGATTATATTTAGAGTAAAGGCACAAAGTGGTTTCTCAAATTTTTCGAGTAGGCCAGTTTGGTCCCTAAAAAAAATAAAATGACAATTTTATCCCCGAAATTTTAAAACGGGGGACAATCCGGTCCTTAGGGAGGGACCGAACTGTCCCCCGTTTTTTAGAATTTGGAGGACCAAATTGTCCTTTTTTTTTAGGGACTAAACTGGGCTGCTTGAAAAATTTGAGGGACCACTTTGGGCCTTTACTCTTATATTTAATTAAAGGTGAATTACACTTTGAATATTGTTGTATAACTCAAAAATATTTTCCTTCTTTTTCTGCATGACTTTTTTTGTATTTGGGCTAAAAACATTTTGGCTCTGTTTGACAAGTCTAATAAGCTAACTTATAACTTATTTGACTAGTTTATAAGCCTGTTTGACTAAAATAGAGGTGTTTGGTAAATAAGTTTATGTCATTAGCTTATAGCTTTTTCATAAGCTATTTTATTTACCTTATGGCTCATAGCTTATTGACTTTTTTATCATTTTTTATCCTTATTCATTCATTTGATGAAATTCACACTTTACCACGCCTTTTCATAAATATGTCTTTTTGTGTCATTTTACATTTAAAGTGTGTTTGGGAAAACTGAAAAAATAGAGTATGCTGATAATCGATTATATGTATAATGGATTATTGTAAAATCGATTATAATCAGAATATATTTTTGTTTGTGTATGTTTGTTGAAAATGCAATTTTAAGATAATCTATTTCGTTTGGATGGTGCAAAAAAATTAATTTTACTTAGTAAATTACGAAAAATGGTATGAAATTATTTGTTTATGTTAATGTTAAGCAAAAGAGGAGAAGGAGAAACCAACATGGTAAAACACGGTTGGTAGATAATCGGGTTCCTTAAGCATGTGGTCAGGAAGAACATTGTTGGGAGAGGTCAACCCCTTAAATGGATCTCAGTACCTCGAGGGATTAGTCATCTAGCTCCGGGCCGGAGGATACCCAGGTTTACCCACAAAAAAAAGAGGAGAGGGAGAGAAAGGGCATCACATGTTAGAGTGAGGAAAAAAGCTTTTTTTCCCAATCCAACAATCCTTGTTTTTAGATGGAGAAAAAAAAAGCTTTTTTATCCCAAAAAAAAAGCTTTTTTAAAAAATTTAAGCTAAATACCAAACATACTAAAAATCTACAAAACATCTTTTTGGAATGGAAAAAACTTAAAGATGAAAAATCCATCTTTCCCAAACATGTTCTTGTAAGCTAGTACTTCAATCACTAATTTTATCAAACAATTCAAATTCAATCAGTCAGCTTTTCAGCTAAAAATTAGTTTATCAACTGTTTTTGCCGAACACAGCCTTTATCTCTCCAATCCTATGGTTTTTATCCCCTAAATTGATTCAAAACACTTTTTGTCTTCTTATTATAAAATTTGACAGATAAAATGATTTCCATATCTGATTTCATCTCTATATCAGAGACAAATTTTTAAGATGAAAATAAATATTTAGTCAAATAATGTTAATTTTACTTATTAGAGATAGAATTAAAGATAAAATTTATCTGTCATTAGTATAATTCATCCCTAATTCTATCTTCATTTGGTCAATATCTTATTTAAAAAATGTAAAAACTATGTAGAGACCAAAAATTTCCATCTTTAACTAATAAATATAATTGTTTTAATGGAAAACAAACTGAAAGATGGAAAAATTATGTCCAAAAGGATAAATAATGATTTTAAAAAAATACTAAAGATAGATGTACGCACTAAAAGAATACAGAAATGTTTTTCTGACTCCTCACTTGCGACAACTACCGAACAACTACGGTACTGTAGCGCTACAGTACCGTATCTTTTTTTTTTTTTTTTTTTTTTTTTTTACAAATTTTGACTTTTTAAAAATAAATAAAAAATTTAGCTTTTTTGAATACTGACATTTTTGGTTAATTACGTGTAAATAAATGGTTAATTCAGTTCATTATATGGTTAATGGGTCATTCTAAAGCTTACAATTATTTTCCACAACCATGTAAATATTTGGTTAATCCTTTGAAAGTGGATGGTTAATTCAGCATCCTGATATTTCTAAGTTTTTAAACATTACTTAAAAATATTTGGTTAATCCTTTGAAAATGGATGGTTAATTCAGTTATATAAATGGTTAATTCAGTTATATAACCATTTAAAAACTTGGATGTTTAAAAACTTGGAAGTATCAGGATGCTGAATTAACCATTTATATAACTGAATTAACCATCCATTTTCAAAGGATTAACCAAATATTTTTAAGTGATGTTTAAAAACTTGGAAGTGTCAGGATGCTGAATTAACCATTTATATAGCTGAATTAACCATCCATTTTCAAAGAATTAACAAAATATTTTTAAGTGATGTTTAAAAATTTGGAAGTGTCAAGATGCTGAATTAACCATTTACATAACTGAATTAACCATCCATTTTCAAAGGATTAACCAATTATTTACATGGTTGTAGAAAATAATTGTAAGCTTTAGAATGACCCATTAACCATATAATGAACTGAATTAACCATTTATTTACACGTAATTAACCAAAAATGTCAGTATTCAAAAAAGCTAAATTTTTTATTTATTTTTAAAAAGTCAAAATTTGAAGAAAAAAAAGAAAAAAAGATAAGGTACTGTAGCGCTACAGTAGCGCTACAGTACCGTAGATGTCCAATAGATGTCAAAAAGCAGATGTTAGAATAACATTGCTCGAAAGAATATTTGCTAATACTCTTATTTTTTTTAGGCAAGCTATTACTGATGGTTGAAAGCCATTAATAATGGTAAAAAGTCGTCGGTAAGAAAATCACTATAAATTATCAACAATATTGAAGTGGCGAATATTACATGTATAGTTAAATATTTAAATAAATTTGACATTTTAATAAGATCTTGACTAAATGGGGAGTGAATTTTTTATTTTTTATTTTGGCTGAAATGGGGAGTGAATTTTTTTTTTGGTTTACCAGGATATCCTCCACGGGTAACTGTGGAGACTAATCCCTCGAGCCGGATAAGATTACAAGGACAACAAAGCTCTCTTTCAAGAGTTTTAACGTTGCTACATTCCCAGGGCCAAGATTAATGGGGAGTGAATTTGAGACAAGTTATGAATAAATTTCATCTCTAACTGGTAAAATTAATCTTGTTTAACTAATAAACTTTCTTTTTATCTCTGAAAAAGATAAAGTTAGATATAGGAATAATGTAAAGAGCAATGTTATTCTAACATCTGCTTTTTGACATCTATTGGACATCTACGGTACTGTAGCGCTACTGTACCTTTTCTTTTTTTTTTTTTTTTTTTCAAATTTTGACTTTTTAAAAATAAATAAAAAATTTAGCTTTTTTGAATACTGATATTTTTGGTTAATTACATGTAAATAAATGGTTAATTCAGTTCATTATATGGTTAATGGGTCATTCTAAAGCTTACAATTATTTTCCACAACCATGTAAATATTTGGTTAATCCTTTGAAAATGGATGGTTAATTCAGTTATGTAAATGGTTAATTCAGCATCTTGACACTTCCAAATTTTTAAACATCACTTAAAAATATTTGGTTAATCCTTTGAAAATGGATGGTTAATTCAGCTATATAAATGGTTAATTCAGCATCCTGACACTTCCAAGTTTTTAAACATCACTTAAAAATATTTGGTTAATCCTTTGAAAATGGATGGTTAATTCAGTTATATAAATGGTTAATTCAGCATCCTGATACTTCCAAGTTTTTAAACATCCAAGTTTTTAAATGGTTATATAACTGAATTAACCATTTATATAACTGAATTAACCATCCATTTTCAAAGGATTAACCAAATATTTTTAAGTGATGTTTAAAAACTTAGAAATATCAGGATGCTGAATTAACCATTTATATAACTAAATTAACCATCCACTTTCAAAGGATTAACCAAATATTTACATGGTTGTGGAAAATAATTGTAAGCTTTAGAATGACCCATTAACCATATAATGAACTGAATTAACCATTTATTTACACGTAATTAACCAAAAATGTCAGTATTCAAAAAAGCTAAATTTTTTATTTATTTTTAAAAAGTCAAAATTTGTAAAAAAAAAAAAAAAAAAAAGATACGGTACTGTAGCGCTACAGTAGCGCTACAGTACCGTAGTTGTTCGGTAGTTGTCGCAAGTGAGGAGTCAGAAAAACATTTCTGTAATGTAAAACGTCAAATTTATAGCAGCGACGTTTAAGTGTTATCACTATGATAATGCAGCCCCACCTATATAATTCCATTTTGCATCAAATGTCTTTTTTATAGTATATAATAGACCTGCTAAATGACTTCTTCCACATCAATGTCAAAACTACCGATATACATTTACAAACTTGTAAAATTACTTCAAATGATAAACTACAAAAATAAGATAAAACTTACCAAAACCCATTGTCCCAAACCATAACTCTTGGGTGGGTTCTAGGGTGGAGCTTGCATTTTATGGGTATACCGGTATAGACATTAATTCAATGGCAAAGCAGTAGTGTAGACCGTTAGATATAATAATTTTATATTGAATGGTTAGGATGGGTGACCTGGAACCGAAACGGTGGGTTCCTCCTCCTTCATTCCGACTCAGATTCAATCTCTTTATCTGTTCCCTTTCTCTGGTTCACTCTCTCTCTCCCTGATTTGTTGCTCTTATTGGTTCGTAGAACACACACCGGTTGTTGTGAGTTCATCTCTCTGTATTTTCGTTTGTGAGCCTCTCAATGGGTCTCTGCTTTTTTTCTTGATTGCCTCTCTCAGTGAGTTCGTCCCTTATATTTTTGGGTTTCGTCTGAGTTCGTGTTTTTTTTTTTTTTTTAAGCTTCTAATTTAGGGATTGAAAGTTATATATATCAAGGTATATTTTGGAGTGTAGATTGTACCGGGATTCAAAGAAGGTAGAAAGGATTTAAAGATGTAGTTATAGTTGATGGGGAGTTCTCAATTTGCTGTTGTTTTCTGTAAGGGAAGGATGTTGTTGTTCTCAAATTAATGAAGTAATTGTTGCAGAGGGAAGGGGCAAAGCTGGAGGTAGGGGAAGACAGAAACATTACTTTATTTTTTTAACCTTCAAATATAAATAAGTGTCAACTGTTAACACCATTTCCATGATTGGTACAGTGGTCGGTGTCCTTGGACTCTTTAGTTCAAGAGTAAAATGAAAACGTTCAATGCTGGGAATCGAACCCATGACGTAGGAGACTCATGTGAACATATTAAGGAATCCAACCGTTGTGCCGCTAGCAAAATTCATTTAGTAGTTGACCTTTTTTTTATTTGTAGATTATAAAATAAGCAACGTTTGGGTCATCTTCTACATTCACCCGGCTCATCAATTTCTCATTGATGATACCCAGCCCCTAGTTGCTCGATACCCAGGTTTAACAACAGATCCTTCTCAAAGATGATTTGCGTTCATTTTCTTAAAGTAAATCAATTCGGTAGTTGACAATCTTGATGCGTTCCTCCAACGGCTTATAGAAAAAATGACATATCCTCCAACAATGGCCAGCCCCTATTCAAACCATACCCCTAAGCAAAGCCAACCTCTGTTCGAACAAGAAAATGAGGGCAAAATGACGAATGAAATCCAGTTCCCCATTTTTAACCGAGCCCCTATTCCAATATTTATTTTTTAAAACAGACCCATTATTGCAAATAAGACAATCACCTGAGAAACCGGCAATAACAGGTCATTTATTGTCTATACTGGTATAGACATAAAACAATAACTCCATACTAGAAGCCACCTAACTCTTGGACAAATTCAAAGAGCATTTAAATTAAAACAATAATCTAGTGGCCATAGAAACATTGCTGCTGTTAGTGTGAGCCCAATTAAATTCAACAAAAAATATATGCGAAAAGCAAATTTTAATTGCCGCAGGAAGCTGGGGACAGTGTTGTCAACTTGTCACGATGTGGTTTCAAAGGAAAAGAAACAATGTCAAATCCTGATGCAATTCCGAATGCAGTTGGGACCAACAACGAGCTTTTGGAAGTTTCAAAGCAGCATATGGCTCAGGAAGGCTCTTTAGGGATGGTTCAGACGAAATCCAAAATCATTCAATGGAGCCGTCACTGAATCATAATGGGGAGAACAGTTTGACAGACATGGCCCATCACGGTTGCAACTCCTTCTCAGTTGTTAGTGAGGTTAAGAGGTGTAATAAAGGGAAGCGGCTTATCAAACTGAATGATGATTTTTGCTCGCTTGATGTTGCTCAACGGGGGGTCTTTAGTCACAAGGAGGAACTAAGGAGAGCAGCTATTGCAGAGGCGAAAAAGCCTATGGTTTCTCTTTTGATTCCCAACAGGTCAGTGAAAGTATCTCGGATAGTCATAGTAAGGTTCGAAATAGAGCTATACTTAGATCTATCACATACAATGAAGCTTTTCACATTTATGATGTGGGGAAGAAATAGGTTTATTACAGAGATTGGAAAACAAAGACAGGGTACATTACTAGATCTTACTCTAAAGCTGAAATGGTGTTGGGTGGGGGTCAGGACAGTTTCTGATTGCCTTTTTAACGAAGTGTTGTTGGGTGGTGAATGCGGGTATGAGGGTTGTCGCAGGTTTGGTGTTCATAAAAAATTCTATGGAAGTTCTTCTGTTTTAAGGGGTTGGTCAATTTTCAGATGGGTATTTTCAGTTTGGTTGTTTTTGACTTTGGTGGGTTTGAGGTTTTGCTTTGGATAACTGGTTCCGCAAATAATGGGCTCTTTGGATTGGGGTGTATGTCCGAGCGATGATGGTCATGGTTGTTGACTTTTTTCGTGGAACATGGGGTTTATTGTTGTATGGTTATACTTTCTTTAGGGGTGAGGCTTGACGATATGGTTTTGGTGGGTAGGGAGACAATCTATAGTTTCAACCGCGTAGTATCTTTTGGCTCTTGATTAAACATCTACCTTGTTCCTCACTTTTTTTCACTTTCGGTTTCATCTTTGTATTTGGGTTGAGTACCCCTAGTACTCTATTCAATATATTTTTGCTTATAATAAAAAACAAAAAACATAATCTGTCAGATGAAAAAAAAAATAAGAAGAGGAACTCCAAAAAGTTTATTCAAACCGTATTGATTTGTGTAGGGATGACAATTTTCATCTGTACCAGGGGATCCCCGCGGGGACTACCCCATTTGGGGCCCGGGGGCAGGGATAGGGACGAGGATCATACACCCCCCCCCCCCTAATTCTGTATATATAAACCTATTTTAGTAATTTTTTATTTATATATATATATATATATATATAATTTTATTAAATTAATAAAAGAATCCATTTACAGATCAAACCTGTCACTTTATTAAATTAAATCCCTTTACAAATTTTTGTGTCATCCACGACGCTGACAATAATAAGGTAGGGTTGAGTAGATTTAATCCAATCTAAAGGGAGATTGCAGTGAAAGAAAGATAGATGTTGAGAACGAGGAACTGTTGGTTTGGATTTAGACCAATTATACTTTCGAGGTCCCTGTGGGTTCCCATGGGGTCCATGGGGAGGCGAGAATGAGGATGTGAGAGAAATACTTCCCGTGATAGGGATCGGGGATGGGGATGGGGATGGGTAGGAAGATATGGGATGGGAACGGGGAACAGGAGGGTACTACCTGTCCCATTGGCATCCTTGGATTTGTGTCCATTAGCACATTTTTCAAACAATTCATGAAGACCCATAATTCAGGCCACAAGGACCCATTCCAGCGGCAAACTCACACCAATTCATCCACTTCCAGCATGCTTCTTCCAATAATAATATAATAAAATGAATAATTGACAATGGATAAGACTCATTTTAAAGTAAAGTGAGTAACACCTTTAATTTAATAAAATAAATAGAGATCTTAATTCACTATATAATTTAAACTTGGATGAATATTTACTCATTTTAAAAGTAATTTCATTTTAGAGAAATTTTATCCATAAACAATATGTAATACTAGATACTAAATTTAATAGATATATATGCAACTAGGTGTGATCGGTGTGAGTGTGGCATCGTGAGTGTTTCGTCCTATTCTGATATACCATTCTGACTTCATCAATAATATTTGCTACGTATTCTATTATTTTAATATTATATAAAATTTTAACTTATATAGCAAGATAATCATTGATAGAAACATGATTTAGTACACTAAAATGGGACAATGATTTCTATCCGTTGCCCAAAAAAAAAAAGAGAGCATGTTTTTGTGGTATTAAAAGGGTCATAAAAGCCCAAAAATTAAGTTACACCATAATTACACGAGGGAAGGAAATCCCCAAAGAATCAGCAAGCAGAATTTGAGAGAAACCAGTGATGGTTTTGTGGTACACATTCTCAAAAGTGGTGCATCATGCATCTTATAATGATAAGCAATCTGAACCATATAAAATATTATGACATGCTAGATGGATGGTTCAAATTACTTATCATTAGGTGCATGGTGCACTACTTTTAACAAAAGTGCACCATAGAACCACACGAAAAACCAGATGGAGGTTGCTCAAAAACTTCTAAACTAAGACTAAAAAAAAAAAAACATGTTTTTGTTAAATATAATTGTTGCATGTGCATTCAGCGGCGGCTTGGTGTGACAAGTGTGGCATCGTGGGTGTTGCTAAAACATGTTTTGTTGTTAAATATAATTGTTGCATTGCATGTGCATTCATCGGCCTTGGTGTGACAAGTGGTGTTGCAAAAACATGCATGTTTTTGTTAAATACTATTGTTGGTTGCATTGCACATTCATCTTTAACCACTGTGTTTCTAAAGAAGAGAGTGAGGGAGTAGTGAGTGGAAATGGCAGAAGAAGCACATAGCAGTAAAAGAGGACCAAGATGGTCTCTGAATGGAATGACAGCTCTTGTCACTGGTGGCACCCGTGGGATTGGGTTTTCATTCTCTTCTTCTCAATACGATACATTATACACTCCCCATTTGATTATTATATCTTAATATTTTAATTTGTGTGTTTCATTCATATTGGTAAATTTTGATTGATTCATTTCAATCATTTGGAACTATGTGTAGGCATGCCATAGTGAATGATTTAGCTGGGTTTGGTGCTACTATACACACTTGTTCCAGGACCCAAGCAGAGCTTAACAAGTGCTTGCATGAGTGGCAAAATGAAGGCTTTGTGGTGACTGGGTCGGTGTGTGATGTTTCATCTCAATCCCAGAGAGAGAAGCTCATTCAGGAAGTGGCCTCCACCTTCAATGGCAAGCTTAACATCTATGTGAGTTGTACTCAATACTCATAATGCTAAACATATGAAGGTGTATATGGACAAAGCCATTGGATTGTATATAGATTTATGTGTAGAAGACTCAAGAGCTTTAAATCCAGAGTTTGATTTTAATTGACTGTCAATGCAAAACATTTTAACATCATAAGAAGAGTTTTGACTAAAAAGTTGGACTATGTTGATAAATGATCAATGTTAAAAAAATTAGTATGCTTTGCCTTGGAGCAATGCTCTAAGAAGATTTTTAAGCATATTTACATAAATTTTAAACCATAATAGGACAATCAAAATATTAATTAACAGTTAATTAAGATTATATATGAATTAACTATAATGGTGATCCATTTTTTTTTATAATCAAAGACAAGTTTATAAGAAAGAGAACAAGGGTTACTCTAATCTATATACATCAAGCCAAAAGCATAGCTGTTCATACTAGACATACTGTGAAATACAAACAACTATCACAAAATAAACATGGACTAGAATTTATTTTGGTCAAAATCAGCTTCCATGAAGTCACCTTAGTATGATCCAAAATAGCAAGCAAATCTGCCCTGTTATCTTAGAGAATATTCCCATTCGCGGCTCCCAAATAGCCCAAATAACAGCGTTCCAAATCAAAGACCACACTTTTGCCCCTTAGATCCCTTCCCTAGCTAATAGAATTGATTAAAAAAAATGGAATAAAGTGTGTGAGAGAGGCACAACCACACCCTGGAAGCAAAAGAACAATGTACAAAGAGGTGCACCGCAGATTCAACAATCTGACCACACAAAACACAACTAATATCACCACTAGAATTTATAACTGTTCTACAACACAGGTTGACTCTACTTGGAATTCTATCAAGGAAGAGTTGCCAAGAAAATTCAAGAACCTTAGATGGAGCCTAACTCTTCCAAAGTAACTTGAAAACCTTTCCCTCCAACTCCGACTTCTCCAAAGACGGTTGTCCAGCTTGTGAATTCAAAAGAGCGTATGCAGTTGTAACCAAATAACAGCCTGCATTATAACTTTTAACCACACTACAGTGGTTATCAATTATTTGATATTAATATTATAATTGGTTTAGTGCAACAAACTTGAGTGCTTTAGGTTTATATAAGAACTTTCATGAGGATACAATAATTTCTCCCTTTTTTTAGAGTTATTGTCAGCAACAAAGTTTTATTGACTATCTTTTCATAGCTTATTACAGCTCATTCATTGGAGCTAGTTAATCATTGTCCAAAGCCATTGATGATATTTCATTATTTCTAATAAGTACTTTGTTTCATATTATTGCTCCTTATGTGAGAAATTATAAGCTTCCTTCCATCAGAAATTAAAGAATTGCTTCTAATAGTCTCCTTCTCTTCTAATTAACTTGAATCATATTTATAGATGACTCCATGGTTTAGGTAAATAACGTCGCAACAAACATTAGGAAGCCAGCCATCGAGTACACTGCCGAAGAATATTCAGAACTGAGGACAACTAATTTAGACTCTGCATACCATCTCAGCCAACTTGCATACCCTCTTCTAAAAGCATCTGGAATGGGAAGCATTGTGTTCATTTCATCTGTTTCAGGTGCGGTGAGCATAGGTACTAGTATTCTCTATGCAGCTAGTAAAGGTGAGTTGCCATAATCTTCATGTGTTTTCTTTCTTGTAAAAATGATGAATAAAATGTTAGTATGAACTAAGAGATACATAGTCTACTGCTATTTTCAGCTGCACTTCATCAGCTTACCAAAAATCTGGCTTGTGAATGGGCAAAAGATAACATAAGGAGCAATTGTGTTGCGCCATGGTTAACAAGAACCCCAGTTGTAGAACATGTAATTTTCTTGTTCCCTGATTTTATTTCTTTTAGTTGTTTTCCTTTCTACTAAATTTAACCTTTGGGAGGGAAAAACAGAAAACAAATATTACTTGGTATGCCAAGACATTAGCAAAAAAAACTTATACATAGTAGATCGAGACATTATTCTTGCAGAAGTATCTTAGTATATTTGAGTTTCATCTGTGTATTTCTTTTTGTGTCAATACGTGCATATTTGAGAATAAGTTCAAGCTCTTGCACTGTACTATTTTTTTCTGTATATAATAGGCAGAATTGTTGCAAGAATGAATTGGCAGCTAGGTAAAATTTTTACATTTGGATAAATGAGCGGTCGCACCACTTATCTAATAACCACTCTTGAATCATGATAAAGCTGGTTGAATTCTGTTGAGTTTTTCTCTTTTTTTTTTCTATTATATTTTCCTCATATCACCAATTTTTACATAGAATTAACATTCTTTGCACAATTATGTCAACTTCCCCAGGTGATTATGCTGGCTCCATCATTTGATTTAAACTGCTCTGAATATGTTTTTAATAATCAGTCACAAAACATCTTGAAAATGTTTTATCTTGATCCAAATAATGATGAAAATCTTAGGTTATCAAAGTCATTTTCTGATGCTCACTACATGGTTCCATATTTGTATATTAATGTAACATGACTGTTTTAAGAATGATCCTGCATTCTGTTTCAGAATTTACTCTCAATTCTCAAATATAAACTAAAGTCTTTTAAAGTGAAAGTCATGTATGGTTTAAGTATTTTATGTTTGCAATTGAAGTTTGATTCTTAACTTATTTAATTGGAGTCAATATTTCTTATATTTATGAATGTCCAAAATGTTGGACAATTCTTGTGCTGAAATTTTCACCAACTCAGTCACAAATTCCAATCATACCCAACTTTTTAACTCATTGTTTTATGTTTCTTTATAGTTGTGTCAGAACGAGAAGTATGTAGCTGAGGTCATGTCTAGAACTCCTATTAAGCGCATAGCAGAACCTGAAGAAGTTTCATCGTTGGTTGCTTTCCTTTGTTTTCCTGCTGCCTCTTACATCACAGGACAAGTTATTTGTGTTGATGGAGGATTTACTGTGAACGGATTTCAACCCAGCATGAGAGTTACCTGAAAATGCATATGTTGTTCCTTAATTGCTTATTTGTGGAATAAATGATTCTCATGTTATTTCAACTCTCCTGGTAGCTATGTGTGTGACTTGATCTGCAATTTCATTTGTTATCCCTTTTAATTGCATATAAGAATGGTTAGTCCTATTTATCTTAATTAGTTGTAGTCATAAGCAGTGAAACATGCAAGTGTTCAGGAAAAATATCTACACACATGTATAGATTGTCACATAAACTGAATTTGCTCAAGTTATAACCATCACGATAATACTTGCTGTGATTGAAACATGGAGCTTACACCACATGATCCTTTTAATTTATTTGTCCTTTGCTTATGTAACTCACATTCACTTGTGCCTGATATAAAAAATGTTATATTTCCATAACAAATATATACTTAACAAAAAAAATTATGAAGGAAAATGTTCATTTCACTACTTTTTTATCATACAACTCTTTACATCTAAATTCTTATCATGTATAATCTATTTATTGTTGTTTTTAGCCGGTTAAATTAATCTAATGATTCTTGAACTATTTGGAGAATTTTCAAATAGCTCTCCATACTTTGAAATTTTGTAATTGGGTCGTGAACATATATACATTTTTTAATTGTGTCTCATATATTTTCTGTTAAAATTTCGTTAAGTATCTATTAAATATATGTTGGGGTTGGTGTTGGGTTCAACGCCAACGCAAATTCAACGGTCGACGTGATTTACAACGTCAATCCAACGTCATTAGCGTTAGATTTGTGTTGGCATTGAACTCAACATCGATCCAAACATACTTGGTGATTCATCTACTCGTCATTTATGGGTCCCTACACTTTTTGAAAAAAATTAAATAGGTCCTTATAAATTTTAGAAAAATTCAAATAGGTTCTTATACTTTTTGGAACATCAAACGGAACCCTAACATAAAAGTATACGAAGGATTCATTTATAAATTTTTTTCATGTTTAGGACCTAATTACAAACTCTTAAAATACATTAACCTATTTGAAAATTACCTAAGATTTCAGGCCCTATAGGACATTCAAATTAATTACACCTTTTTAATAAAAACCAACGAGTGATTAATTAATTATTTAATCATAAAAGATAGGTGTAAATAAATGCTTAAGAAAATGGGAGAAAATGATTGTTGAAAAATAAACATGCAAAGCCAACCGTATGAGAGACATTATCCACATCCACATGGTAGCTGTCGCAGTTTGTCCCTGTGAGTGGCATCTGTAACTGTAAGGAATGGCTCTTCTTCACAACATCTCATTGTGTTCCACTTCTAAGCCTCTTCATCTCACACGCTCCACACCCTCCTTTTCCATCTCTCATCTTGCCTTTCCTTCACAGTCACAGCAACTCAAGCAAACTCATCAACCCTCTCAAAAACTCACATTTTCATTGACTCAAACCGTGTCTAGTACCACCCTTATTGCTCTCCTCTCTGCTTCTTTCTTCTTTGTTGATCCTGCACTTGCCTTCAAGGTAATAACTAATATTTTTTTGTCACAAAATGCAAGCTTTTCTAGTTTATAATATAAATGAGAATTTCGATTCCAACCCCATTATTTTATTCAAGGTAATTAGCTTTTTTTTTCAGGGTGGAGGCCCATACGGGCAAGAGGTGACAAGGGGACAAGATCTCACTGGGAAGGATTTTAGTGGCAAGACTCTGATCAAGCAAGACTTCAAAACGGTGCAAAATTGTACATTTTATTTTATATATTATTTTAAAATAAATTTAGTTAATTTGATGATGGGGTCAAATGTGTTACCCTTTTTTTTTTTTTTTTTTAATAAAAGTCTAACAAGTTACCTGTTTTACAGTCCATACTGAGACAAGCCAATTTTAAAGGTGCAAAGTTGCTAGGTGCTAGCTTCTTTGATGCTGATTTAACAGGTTTGGCTAACAGCAGAAATTATATTATAATCAATGTAGCATACACATACTATATGGCTTACCATTTGCAATAATAAAACTTTTCTGCACCTTATGATTATTTACATTATGCTCTCCCTACCTCTCTTGTTGTCAGGTGCTGACCTTTCAGATACTGATCTTAGAAGTGCTGATTTTTCCTTGGCAAATGTGACAAAGGTAACTTTTTCCTGTCTTGATAGAGTGATGTTAGGTGTTCACTATGCTATGATCTAATGGAATTTAATTTCATCATTTGCACAAGCGTCTCCATGACTTTCTGGTATGAACTTTGGGAGAACCACATCATAAAAGTTAGCTATTCTGGTTGGAGAGCCGTAGGCCATATAAACTCCACACCTCACCGAAATCCTATACTTTCGATGTGGGACCGAAGTCCCGTAATTGGACCCTAATATCCCACTATGCTCTACAGCCCTTGCGCCCACACAAGCTGGCTGTGCACCAAGTTTTGTTGCTAAGTTATTTTTTCCTATTAAATGAAACAAACTACTATTTCACTTCCGCTAAATCATGTTCCTTCTTTATATATGTTGGCTTACTTGAAATACTTTATGGAATTTTCTGAAACCTTGTAGGTAAAAACATTACAAAAATTGTATTTTTTATTGTTTATAAATTATAATTTATATCTCTATATAATGTATCATGTCGTACCTTACTCCTAGTTTCTAGCCCATATTGGTAGTCCCTGTATCCATGCTACTTAGGCCCTTACTCAACTATCACTATCTGATCAACTGCTGCCTGTCCCTTCTTAAATTATTTAAAGAAGAGAAATGATAATGTTACAAATAGATGCTACCAAATTTTAGATACAAAGTAAACAAATAGAAGGTTTTGGGGATATAAAAATAAATGCAGATGAATCTGTTCTAAAAGAAATCAATGTGGATTCTTCTGCCGCCTCATTCGTGGCTGATTTCATTAAAGAATGCTTCATGACACATACCATCTTTGTTCAAAGAATGCTATGTTGATGATTATGACATAGAAGTTTCAGGCTGTTACCATTATGATGGATCATCGGCGCCCGACCCACTTCACATTTGGGTAAGGGATATGTCATACTTAACCCAAGAACAACGCCCCAACATTAACCAAGATCTGAGCCAAGCACAAGCTAGACATGAGGGATAAGACCCGACTTATTAGATACCAGGGACAGAGTAACCCACTTACTCGGCCCAGAATGAGAAGGAATACTCTCACCCGAAAATGAGAACTCCCTAACCGAGTACTCTTCTTATGAAGCCTTCTCAAGTACTTACCCAGTACTCGGCCAAGAACCTTCCCGACATATAGAAGGGTAACGTGATCGGGAACCAAAGACTTCCCTAGTGCTCGTCCACAGTCAGGATCCGAGAACCTTCTAGAGTACATACCCGGTTCTCGGCCAAGAGCCTTCATTGGGCACCGAGAACCTAAACTACTCGACTCGGTTCGACCAAGTACTCTACTTACCCGGGTAAAACCCTCGAGAACTATATCCAAACTTCGACCAAGTACTCCGCCTACTCGGTCATAAGCCCTTATTGAGTAAAGAAGACAAGGCTAAGACGTAACAAAGACCGAGTACTCTACATACGCGGTACTCGGGCGAACACCTTACATCGAAGGATGGGACGTGCCCAGCCAATTACCCGAGCAACCTGCACAAGTATATAGCGAGGTGAGGTACTCGGTACTCGGGTAGACCCCTCGTAGACTATCGAACATGCCAAACATCTCCCGAGCATACCCTCCGAACATTCCAGAATACCCTCAAGGTAGTACGTGTCCTTAAGGCTAGCTGGCAATGATAACAGACACCTTTTAGGAGGACACGCATCGCAAGGATATTGGAGACCCAAGAAAAGATTCCCACTACCGCAATACCCGCTAACGGACCGAGGAGGGGACCACGTGACGTACGGAGAAATTCCCTCCATGCATGTATATATAGAGGGGGACGCTCACTAAGCAGGAGAGGCTACCTTCCAAGCAAAAACCCTTAGCAAAACCCTAATCTCTGTAAATCACTCCCAACCCTCGTTTCGCCGCCGGAATGCCTTCTCTACGAGACTCACCATCATCACCGCCTTAGAACTACGTAAGCCTTGATTCCCATCCGGGATACATAAGAGCAGAGCACCATGCTCTGTCGGGCTCAATTCACAAAACCCCCACCGCTCCGCCTTGCCGGAGCTCCTTGTTTCTACCCGGACAAAATCGGGTAGAACAATTAGCATGATTGTTAGCCATCTACAATTAGACAGTATGTTATATTACATATTTACATAGTGAGATAATCAGATGGGAAAGGATGTAGATTATCTTGTGCTAACAACTTCAAATATTATTTTATTGGAAGCTGAATGTGTGCCTCAATCCACTGTAACTTACAATTTCTCCTGTTGGCTTCTGCATGCATGACCACTTTCTGCAGGCAAACTTAAGCAATGCTAACTTGGAAGGTGCACTTGCAACAGGAAATACATCTTTTAAGGGGTCAAATATTACAGGCGCCGGTATGTAATAATACCACTTATATATTTATATGATACTAGTAGATTTTAAGGGACAAATGGTTTTAAAAAGGTGTATTTATCGGATAATAGCTTTAAACTCTTTAAAAATGATATTAGTATTAACTGTTGATTAATTAACAAAATTATAATTGGGAAACCAAGCCTGCTAATTAATTAAAGCCAGATTATTGACATTCAACTGATCTTGGGTTTCAATCAACATAGGAAGTATATAGGATAGGAAGGCAGGGCTTATAGAGAAAGAAGAGAGCTTTGTAAGAGAGGAAACAAAATGGGAAGCAAGTTAATTAGCAAAATCCTGAATTCATCATTACTGAAAAGAGACCTGTATATCTACTATCTAGGCAAACCCAATATCACCATATTAATTTAGAATGAATAGTTACCAAGTTCTGTTAACCTTCATTCCAAGAAACACAAATTTCATCATCTAAAGAAACTCAGTTTGAACTATATTTGTATTTATGTATACACTATACCATAATACCAATAACCCATATTAAAATAGTTTTTGTGATTATAATACAAAACTCAGATGCCTATTCCAAAGATAATTGCAAATTACTTGAGAATTAATAATTTCCCTTCATATTCTTTTTACCTCCCTTCACTAATAAAATTGCTGTAAATATTGGCAATACTCAACATGCAGTTCAGGCTTCAGTCATGAAAAGATATGGGTATAGTTTAGTATAGTTAGTGCAATCTACCTGCATAAGTATGGTTTCTATATGCTTGGATTTGGTCATGAAAAGATATGGGGTGAGGCTATCAGCACTTCGTTTATTCACTCTCTCACTGACGAATGATAATTTTGTAAAATAAAAACATAAAACCACGATTGATTAATAAAGAGTGTGTATAGGCAATTTGGAGTGCTGTAGCATTAACCAAACATATGATAGCATTTAAGAAAATTGATATTTGATTTTGATGTAAGGAAACTTTATACTAAGAGAGTTATAATAATAGTTTGCCTATTATCTTGGTCGAGCCAGATTTTACAGATGTGCCACTAAGAGATGATCAACGTGAATACCTATGCAAAGTTGCAGATGGGTAAGATTATATCTTCATAATTTGCACTCATTTTGCTGTCAAAATATGGTTCATCAGTAACGAGTTGTTTTTGGTAGCAGGGTTAACCCAACAACTGGAAATGCTACGCGTGATACATTGCTGTGCAATTAATTAAAATCCTAAAGACAAAATGCAAGAAAGACCAAATCATGTTCATTTCATTGACCAGCTATCCTAACATTCAAGGCCTTCTACATTTTCCCTTTTTTTTTTTTTTCCCCTCTTTTTGCAAAGTGCTACCTTCTGTGAGAGTTGCAGATGAAATGGATTATATGTATGCCTTAATATCAAACATTAGAATTTTCAGACCCAAAATATTATATTCTGCACTGTGAAATGGTGAGAGCAACCTGTTGGAGGATTGAGAAATCTGCCATAATATTCTTTGTCCGCACACTTTTTTTTTTTTTTGCTTAATTGCATTTTTTTTTGTCTCTGTAGTTCTTTGGATGAGTGATTTTGGTCCCTATAGTTTTCAACTTTCAATTGTTCAAATAAAGCTCATCTAATTTCAAAATCGAACAAATATGATCATACTGTCAAGCTATCATCCAATGCTTAACTGGAGTTGCTAACGTGGCTAACTTTTTGTGACGAGTGAATACGTGACATTAGTGTTGGATTTTAACTAATTGAAAAAATTAAAATTAAAAAAAAAATGTACAAATGTTCTTTGTATATGAGCGTTCCCTTTTAACATTTTAGTTTTTGTTTTAGCGTTTTATTAACTAATTAATTAATTAAATAAAATTAATCATACAACAATGTTACGTCGTAAAGGGTTAGTTAGGTCAGTAACTCCCGTTAAAATTATGTTTTGCAAGTCCCATAAGTTAGTTTATAGCTTATTTGACTAGTTTATAAACTTGTTTGATGAAAGTAGATGTGTTTGGTAAACAAGTTTATTTCATTAGCTTGTAACTTTTCTTCATAAGCTATTTTATTTAGCTTATGCCTTATAGCTTATAGCTTATTAACTTTTTCTAGTTTTTATCCTTATTAATTTAATAAAATTCATACTTCACAGTGTCTCTCATAAATATGTCATTTTATGTCATTTTACATTTATAAGCTAGAACTGCTAATTTTACCAAAAATTTCAAATTCAATCAGCTAGCTTTTCAGCTAACAGCTATCAACTATAAACTTTCAATTAAAAATTAGTTTATCAGGTATACACCAGGTTATCAACTATAAGATAACTTATCAGCTATTTTTGTCAAACAGAACCTAAGTATTGGATGTTAGGTTGATGGGGGGATCAGATTTGTTCGATTTTGAATTTATAGAAACTTGATTTAAGCAATTGAAACTATAAGGACCAAAATTACCTATTGATAAAACTATAGAGAACAAATCTGCAATTAAGTCTTTTTTGATAGATGAGTCTTCGAAAAACAAGACGAGCTACGACTAATAAGAAAAAACAAACATAAGGTGTAACAATAAACAACACCATATAAAGACTGTTTTTATCATTTTCAACAATTGATTGACCTTCTAAACCACAATAATATATAACATTGTGTCTAAAAATTTTGGGGCCTTGCCAAAGAATTATTAGAGAGACATAGTGTAATATAAATTATCACTCATAATATTTTTTTTTTATATTTTGAATTGCGAAATCATTTATCAAAATTTTATATTCAAATAATTTTAATATTTTACTCTTAATAGATAAAAAGATTAATCCATTCAATCTAATATTTCACTTTCAATAGATTACATGTGACGAGTGTAATATATATTAAATATATAGTAGAAAAGTATATGGTTCCTCTCAATCTATAGAGATAGTTATAATTATATAAATGACAAGTAGATGAATCACTTAATAAATATTTAACGAAATCCTAACAAAAAAGTGTATGGTGAAGCCAATTACAAACTTTTAAAATATAGGAACATGTTTGAAAAATCCTAAATAATTTAGTAACCAATAAAATAATTAAACTTTTAATATATAAGGTAGCGTTTGATACAAGTTTTACAAAAATATTGCTGGAAATGTTGGCATGAAAATAAGAGTTTCTCATGTTTGGTACAAGTTTTAAAAGTTATTATCAGACATAAAATATTTCTGGGAATAAAATTAGTGAATGATAGTTAGAAACTTGGGAAAACTCTATTCCCATATGTAAAGATGAAAAAAACTTTATTCCCGGGAATCACATTCACAAGAATGTAGTTTGTCTGGGAATAAAACATTATAGATACCAAACGCCACCTAAGTCTAATGTTTTTTTTTTTGTTTTGTTTGATGAATAGATCTAAGTCTAATTTTTTTTTTTGACACAATATAAGTCTAATGTTTTCCAAGCATTATTCTTTTTCCAAGCATTATTCTTATTCTTATTCTTATGATGTATGATGAAAGTAAAACATGCAGCAAGAGTGTAACACAATAGCCAAAATGTGAAAATGGAAAGTAGAGATTATTGCAGTAATTTGTGGTTGCCACAAGGGTATCAAATGAAATTCAAATCCAAAACAACATAAAACAAAGAGAGAGAAGAAGAAGAAAGAAGGCGCCCCCAACAAGAGCAGCGAGAGAGGGGAGCTTCTGGGCAACGATTGGATTTTCAATTTGAAGGAAGGAACTGATTTCCGATTCCCACACTCCAACCAATGTAAACCCACCAGCTCCGATTCATGCCCTAAACTCACTATCTCCGTAAGTTTTCATTTTTCTTCATCGCCATCTTTGTCTTCTCCAATCAATGGTTCCAATTCAATTGTAAAGTTTCGTTTTTAACATAGTTTTTGGGATCCCTTTTGAATGAATTTTAGTTTAATTCAAATGGGTTATGTGATTATGTCCAATGGATCAGATCATTGTTAGTAAAATTATGCTAAAAGGATTGACAAGGAAATGGGTTCAATTAGAAAGGTGAGATTTAATGGTAGATCTATGTTTTTATTATTTAAAAAATATGTAATTTAATTTGTTATGACAATTTGATGTTATGAGTTTAAAGTTGTATTATGGTTCCATCTGGATCAATGTTCATTACCATATTGATGTGGGTTAATTTTGTTTGATCTTATATTTTTCTTATATGGAGGTGCAGCTCCTGTGCCTTTGATGTGATCTTCTACGTCCCAGTATGAATTTTTTTTTTTTATCTTTTCCAAGAAAAGGGCCTTTGAAGTGTAAGGAATCAAAACCTACATTCATTAACCTCTGATCTAAGTTATATAATGAGTTGTTGTGCTTGTACAACTGAAATTCTTTTTTAAATTCTAAACTATGACAGACATAGTAATGGAACTGCTGGATTTTACTTGTTGGTGGAGACCCTTAATGTTGCTGGAATTGCTTGAGTTAAAATGTTGCATTGAATGAGTGGGCATACAAGAAAAAAAACAAGAAAAGGGATAATGTATTAGAATTTAGAAGGAAAGTAGGATTGGCATCTATTGAGGAAAATAAGGTGAAATTGCGCCTAAGATGGTTTGAACATGTAAGAAAAACACCAATAGAAGCTCCACTTAGAAGAGTTGATCAAGTGAAGGATAGGCCCATAATTAGAGGGAGAGGAAGACCAAAAACAACTCTAGGTGAAACCATTAGAAATGATTTAGGCCTATATGTTCTATTGGAGGATTTGGTTTTGATCCATGTAGCCAATACCACCTAGTGGGAAAAGGCTTTGATTGTTATAGGTGGTTATAATTTGAGATATACTATTACTCTATTAGTCTCTGGTACTGATTTGTTCTGCAGCACAGACATTTTGTGAATCAGTGTCATTGGGACACGTGATTAGAGTTCTTTAGTAGGGTTTCCTGTGCTTGGATAACTTACAGTCCTGTTACTTTAAAAGTAAGGTTCCTTTCTAAATTTTCCTGTAAGTATGTTTATTGTTTATATGGTCTTATATATTCACCACAATGCTGCCTTGATGATGCCGTCTTTTTATATATCCTAAGGCTGTGTTTTCTTGAATTGGGGGGTTTTAGAGAGGGAAGAAGGTGCCTCTCTCTTTCAACCTTCCCTCTACTCCTCTTTTCCTTCTTCCTCATCCACCGGAAGGGGGTGGTTTTGGGCCATCTTTTGGCCTGGAATCACCCCTTTACATCGTTTTTTCTCCCCTTTTATCTAAATAAGTGGTTGTTCCACATAGATTTGGTTTTTCTTTTGTGTTTTTCCGTGTTTTCGTCGTCTGCGTGCGGCGGTGTTTTGTTCGTCGTCTTGTTGCGGCGTCGTTTGGTTTCCCATCTTGTTGCGGTGTTCATTTGGTTCAGATTGGCATATCAGCTTCGATCCATTACAGACTCAATCAAGACTTGGGTGTCAACGTTACAGATCCGGAGGCATAGGTATTCCGGTCACTTTGATTTTGTCACATTTGTAGGCATTTTGCCCTGTTATGCTATTAACCTGGGTGCTGTGAGTTTGTTCGCAGATTCATCCTTTTCGGATTTTAGCGATATTGAATTTGTGTTGTTTTCGATGTATTTTACTAATTTGAATGAATGAATATCATTTTTAGTCAAAAAAAAGGGTAGGGAAGAAGGAAAAGAGAGAATAGAGACTTGGAATAATATTAGATTGATATTAATCTAATGTGATGATTATGTGCTACAAGCCTACAACAAAAGACAGACCTAATAGTCCTATTTATACTAATAGGAGAATCTTAGTCCTAATCAAACAATGAAACAAATTATGAAGTGATAAATATGAAATAAATCCAAACAAATCTCCTAAGATATTCTAGGATACAATAAAGATACTATAAGATACTTTTCTGATACTTTAATATGTTTCATATCTTTGTAATTGTGTTGAATACTTGAATTTGGATTACATGTGTTATCCGTGCTTTATTGAAGTCATTAACATGTAGAATCCCTTAACACTGTATTGATTGTCTTTTTGTCAATATTTCTTATCCTAGGGCTTTTGTTCATCTCAGCATTCTAGTGGTGCATGTCAAGCCAATTAGTTTGTCAAAATGGGACATATAAAGATACAAATGCAAACTGGTCTAAATGCAATAGAGGATCAATCTGAGCAATGCGATGCTGGATATCCTAACAAAACTACTATAGCATGCATGATCAATGCAGAAATTGGTGCTGTTTTGGCAGTCATGCGAAGAAATGTTAGATGGGGAGTTCATTATATGTCAGATGATGACCAATCAGAACACTTTCTTGTTCAATCATTGAAAGCATTGAGGA
The DNA here is from genome assembly GCA_035048595.1 of Echinosophora koreensis. Taxonomy (NCBI): domain Eukaryota; kingdom Viridiplantae; phylum Streptophyta; class Magnoliopsida; order Fabales; family Fabaceae; genus Echinosophora; species Echinosophora koreensis. Next base: position 9,980,923 of record JAPCYP010000004.1, read on the forward strand.
GACAAATTTTCTCATGGCACAATCAGTGGCATACCATCAATCCTGTCTTGTATCTCCAACCTTTTTTGGATGTAATTCAATCAGATGAAACTGGTGCACCAATTACTGGTGTTGCTCTGTCATCTGTTTACAAAATCTTAACTCTGGATGTGATTGATCAGAAAACTGTCAATGTTGGGAATACCATGCATTTGGTGGTTGATGCTGTCACAAGTTGCAGATTTGAAGTGACTGATCCTGGATCAGAAGAAGTGGTATTAATGAAGATATTACAAGTTCTTCTAGCATGTGTGAAAAGTAAAGCATCTGTAGTGCTGAGTAACCAACACATTTGCACCATAGTGAATACTTCTTTCCGCATAGTTCATCAGGCAGGAACAAAAGGTGAGCTGTTGCAGCGGATAGCACGGTACACAATGCACGAACTTGTTAGGTGTATATTCTCTCATCTTGAGGATATTGACAACACAGAGGCTGTATTGATAAATGGGAGCACTGCTTTAAAACAAGAGGTATATGATTTGTTTCACCTATGTCCTTTTTTGGATGCATTTTTCACTTTTTCATGGGATTATTTTATCAGTTGCTATGGATGAAAAAACTGAATGGAAAAATGGAGACTTTGGAGGTGGGAGTAAGGTTCTTATTTATGCTAGAATTTTTGGTTTTCTATTGTTTGCTGTTCTCAGCTTACAAAATGTGAAGTTGTCGAACAGGAAAACTTCCTGAACTTATTTACTCTCTGCTTACTTAACTATTTATTCATATAAATTTTTCAATTTCCATTAATTTATTGTTCCCCCAACAAATTGTATTCCGCCAATCTTGTTTGATCAGCTGATTAAATACCTGGCTTGTAAGTCTGTAGTACAGCCTGGAATGAACTTAGACCTCTCTTCCTGCTTTCCCTTCACATGCAGGATAATGAAAATAAGAGGGGAGCTAGGTACATGACGTAGAAATATCTGGAACTTACCAGAAACAGAGAAAATCCTAGGAGTAATATTTACTAGTGAACACATAAGTTGTGTAAACAATCATATATAACTGCAATTGACTCCCTGATGTCATGAGCCTTTTTCATGGACCTCCTAAAAAAGAGGAATAAAAAAAGCAAAGAGTCTTCACAGGCTGCACATTACTAGTCAGGTGTAGAGTGTTCTCTGAACAGACTATTACAAATACTGATATTTTTACAGTTAAATTTGCACATTCTCAAAGGTAATATTTTAATTGTTCTACTGAAATAAACAATTTGTCGGTGCAAAACTGAATTTTGAGAGACAAAATATGCATAAATTCATAATATAGTTGATCTGTTTTTTTCCTCAGACCAGTGGACTAAATAATGATCATGCTTCACAAAGCAGCCAATTGGAAAATGGGAACCTGAATTCTGTATATGATGGTCAGCCGTTATCCACAGGCAGTGCTTCCAGTACTGCAAGTGTTGTGACAGAAACTGCAATGGTTGAAAACACAGCTATAGCTAGCAGCGGCAAGGAGACCGATCCACATGAATTGCAGCTCATGACAGAACCATATGGGGTTCCCTGTATGGTGGAAATATTTCACTTCTTGTGTTCTTTGTTGAATGTTGTCGAGCATATGGGAATAAATCCTAGATCGAACACAATTGCATTTGATGAAGACGTGCCTCTTTTTGCATTAACTTTGATTAATTCAGCCATAGAGTTGGGAGGACCCTCATTTCGCCTTCACCCAAGATTGTTGAGCTTAATTCAGGATGAGTTATTCCTAAATCTTATGCAATTTGGTTTGTCAATGAGTCCTCTTGTACTTTCAATGGTGTGTAGCATTGTTCTCAATTTGTATCACCATCTTCGTACGGAACTCAAACTACAGCTAGAAGCATTTTTTTCTTGTGTAATTCTGAGGCTTGCACAAAGCAAATATGGGGCTTCATATCAGCAACAGGAGGCTGCCATGGAGGCCCTTATTGATTTTTGCAGGCAAAAAACATTCATGGTGGAGATGTATGCTAACTATGATTGTGACATAACTTGCAGTAATGTCTTTGAAGACATTGCTAATTTGTTGTCCAAAAGTGCATTTCCTGTGAACAATCCATTGTCTTCCATGCATATTCTTGCTTTGGATGGTCTTATTGCTGTCATGCAAGGAATGGCTGAAAGGATAGGTAACGGATCTGTAAATTCACAACTTTCTCCTGTGAACTTTGAAGAGTATACTCCATTCTGGCTGGAAAAGTGTGAAAATTTTGGTGATCCAAATGATTGGGTTCCTTTTGTTCGAAGAAGAAAGTACTTCAAGAGAAGATTGATGATTGGAGCTGATCACTTCAATCGTGATGTTAAGAAAGGTCTTGAATTTCTACAAGGAACACATCTTTTACCTGACAAACTTGATCCCCAAAGTGTTGCCTGCTTTTTCAGATACACTGCTGGGTTGGATAAGAACCTCATTGGTGATTTCCTAGGAAATCATGATGAATTCTGTGTTCAGGTTCTTCATGAATTTGCAAAAACATTTGATTTCCAAGACATGACCCTAGACACAGCCCTGCGTATGTTTTTGGAGAGTTTTAGGCTTCCTGGAGAATCACAGAAGATACATAGGGTGCTTGAAGCTTTCTCTGAGAGATATTATGAGCAGTCACAGCATATCCTAGCTAACAAGGATGCTGCTCTTGTTTTATCATACTCAATTATAATGCTTAATACAGATCAGCACAATGTGCAGGTCAAAAAGAAGATGACAGAAGGGGATTTTATCAGGAATAATAGGAATATAAATGGTGGAAATGATCTGCCTCAAGAATTCCTGTCAGAGATTTACCATTCAATTTGTAAGAATGAAATCCGCACAACCCCTGAACCAGGATTTGGATTTCCTGAAATGACCCCAAGCCGGTGGATTTCTCTGATGCACAAATCAAAAAAAACTGCTCCATTCATTGTATCTGATTCCAAAGCATACCTTGATTATGATATGTTTGTTATATTGTCAGGCCCAACAATTGCTGCTATTTCTGTGGTATTTGATAATGCTGAAAATGAAGAGGCATACCAAACATGTATAGATGGATTCTTAGCTGTTGCAGAGATATCGGCTTACTATCATCTTGAAAATGTACTTGATGATCTGGTTGTATGTCTCTGTAAGTTCATTACAATTTTGGATCCATTATCAGTTGATGAATCTGTCCTAGCCTTTGGAGAAGACACAAAAGCAAGAATGGCAACTGAGACAGTTTTTACTATTGCAAATAGGTATGGTGATTATATCCGCACAGGGTGGAGGAATATTCTTGATTGCATCTTAAGTTTCCAAAAGTTAGGCTTTCTTCCTACTCATTTGGCCAGTGATGCAGCTGATGAGTCAGAGCTTTCTACAGAAAATGGACATGGGAAGCCTAATTCAAATTCTATATCATTAGCCCGTCTTTCATCTCTGAGTACTCCAAAGAGATCCCCAGGATTGATGAGCAGGTTTAGTCAACTCTTATATCTTGGCACTGAAGAGCCAAGATCAGTACCAACTGAAGAACAACTTGTTGCTAAACAGCAAGCCATTCAAACAATTCAGAAGTGTCATATTGACAGCATATTCACTGAGAGTAAATTTCTGCAAGCTGATTCTCTATTGCAGCTTGCAAGAGCACTCATTAATGCTGGAGTTCGACCTCCTAAGGGGAACAGCATATCTGAGGATGAAGATACTTCAGTTTTCTGCCTGGAGTTACTGGTAGCAATCACTTTGAATAACAGGGATAGAATTGGACTTCTTTGGAAGGGTGTTTATGAGCACATATCCGATATTGTTCAGTCAACTGTGATGCCTTGTGCCCTGGTAGAAAAGGCTGTTTTTGGACTCCTAAGGATTTGCCATCGCTTGCTTCCATACAAAGAGAACATGGCCGATGAACTTTTGAGGTCCTTGCAACTTGTCTTGAAGCTCGATGCACGGGTTGCAGATGCATACTATGAGCAGATTACACTGGAAGTCAGTCGCCTTGTGAAGGCAAATGCTTCTCATATTAGATCTCAGTTAGGATGGCGGACAATAACATCACTGCTTTCCATCACTTCTAGACACCTGGAATCATCTGAGGCTGGCTTCGATACACTGTCATTCATTATGACTGATGGAGCTCACTTGCTTCCTGCCAATTATATTCTCTGTATAGATGCTGCGAGGCAGTTTGCTGAGTCTCGTATAGGACAGGTAGAGCGGTCTGTAGGTGCACTGGATCATATGGCAGCTTCTGTCAATAGTTTAGAGAAGTGGACTAGTGATGCTAAACAAGCAGCTAAAGAAGAGGAAGTGGAAAAGATGTTGCAGGATATTGGGGAAATGTGGTTGAGGCTAGTGCAGGGACTAAGGAAAGTATGTTTGGACCAGAGAGAGGAGGTTAGAAATCATGCGTTGTTATCTTTGCAGAAGTGCTTGACAGGAGCTGTTGGGATTCATATCCCACATGATTTGTGGTTACAGTCTTTTGATCAAGTGATCTTCACTTTGATGGATGACCTGCTTGAAATTGCTCAGGCATCCTCTCGAAAGGACTACCAGAACATAGAAGGAACACTTATTCTTGCCTTGAAGCTCTTGTCTAAAATTTTCCTCCAGTTACTCCAAGAACTATCACAATTGCCGGACTTCTGCATACTATGGCTGGGTGTGTTAAGCCGTACAGAAAATTATATGAAGGCGAAGGTTAGGGGAAGGAGAAGCGAGAAGCTTCAAGAGCTCGTGCCTGAGCTTCTGAAGAACACTTTGCTTGTTATGAAATCAGGGGGCATACTAGCGCAAAGCAGTGGCTCAGATGGAAATAATTTGTGGGAACTGACATGGTTACATATGAAGAATATTGCTCCGTCGTTGCAATCTGAGGTGTTCCCGGAGCACGGCTCAGAGCATTTGCAGCAGAAACAGATTGAAACAGCTGGAGGTTTGGAAGCTGATGCAAACATTGCTGTACCTTCAGATGAAACAGTGGTCCAAGATGGTGCTGGTATTGGTTAGGTCTAGCTGCAGTGCCTAGACTACCTGAATTGGTTTTTTTGTGTTTCTATGAACCCATGATCTCAGCCTGTTCTTCATAGATTTTCTTTTTTCTGTCTTGAGGTTGTTTCTCTGGGTTCTCAAGTTGATTCTGCAGAATATTACAGATGTAGATCACATCTTTATTGAGGTTGATCAGGTTAAGTCTGAAGTTGCCTTTCATTTGGTATTCCTTCTCTCATATTTGCCCCTGGGATGCTTGTTCCTATACTATGAGATTTTTGGCTGGAGATATCATATGTTATAGCTTGAGAAGCATTTGAGTGCTTCCTTCTTATAATAGAGATGGGATCCCCTCTTTTCTCCATGAGTTTATGTTAGAGGCAGTTAGGTAACTGCAAATTATACGCAAGTATTGTCTTGCTAAATTGTACAGAACTGAAAATTGTTATATCTTAGCTGCAATATGTATTTTACTCGCTATGATGCAAATAACAAGTTTTGAATTATCATAATTTCATGTATTTGAAAGTCCAAGGATATGTGTTCATTCATTTGGTTTGTTTACCTCATCACGGTAGCAGGTATACCTTAAGAGTATGGGTGGGACCAGGATAGACGACCTATTAAGCACTTATTGCTTAACCTTTCTTTAGCTCATATAGACCTGACCTGTTTAATAAATAAGCCAGGGTTAAGCTTTTTAAAAGGTCATTTAACTACGTAGACTAATGTTTGAGTTTTTTAAAATGTATATTAAGCTTAGAGTGTGTTTGGGAAAGATTAATTTTCCCTATTTTAGCTGTTTTTAGCTAAAAGTTGTTTTATAGATAATCTATTATGTTTGGATCTATAGCTTAACTTTTAAAAAAGCTTTTATTTTTTTTATAAAAAAAAAAGGTTGTTTAAAGTCATCTCAAAGATTTTAGCTTAAAATTGCTGTGATTTGATTATTTTGTTTTCTCAAAACTATGTTCCTTATTTACCCTTACAAAACTAAATTCCAAACAAGTATTATTAAATTATACAAATAATTTCATATCCTTTTTCATAATTTACTATGTAAAAGTGATTTTTTTGCACCACCTAAACAAAATAGATTATCTTAAAATCAATTTTCAGCAAACATATCCAAATAAAAACAGATTCTGATTATAATCGATTATTGTGATAATCGATTATAAGTATAATCGATTATAAGCATAACCTATTTTTAAAACTTTCCCAAACACATTAAGTAAGGTTGGCCTGTAAATTTAACATATATTTATATAATAATTTTACCAGTCAAAAATTATAATTTAATAATAATTGCATAATTTAATAACTACATATTAGTAGTGTATTTATTTTGTATAAAATTAACAACTTTTAAAGGTCATATCTAGTAAAAAAAAAAAAAAATCTTGACTTATACGAAGGTATTCTTGTTATATATGTATTTTACGTTATCATAAATAAGTAGGCTACGTCAAGCCCTAAAAAAAAGCTATGATGGGGAATATGTTCGAATCAGGTTGACGCTTTACAAAACAGGTTTAGGTCTATTTAGGCAAAGTCTAATCTATCCCAATTTTTAAAAGAAAATTTGTGGGATTTAATTTCTAAAATTCGAACCCATCAAAATTAGCTTTTCGAGACTGGTGCTTGATTGCTCCTAAAATTTTGAGAACTTCTATATTTTCATTTTTCTAATTGGGATGCGATGTTGTTAAAATGATATAAATGTGGCACCCTTGCTCATCAAAAAAGAAAATGTGCCACCCAAGCACGCATTTAAGTCAAATATAGGAAACTTTGTGGTTGGACTAATGTAAAAAAAATAAAATTGATAGGTTAATGTTAGTATATTAAATGTTATGTTAATTTTTTTTTTTGGTCAGGATTTGAAGTCTGGATCTCCCGTTTCTTAACACCTTATATCCTTAACTCAAATCAATTGAGCTACTCAATCCCTGGACTAATGTAAATGACACTTCTCACTTGCATAAGAAAGATTTTTCTCTCACGAAGTGATAGTGTCTCATCTTTCGGATATTAAAATACATGTCTACTCCTTATAAGACTCAAAAGTTACTATCGTTCGATATTGTAGTTGAGCTCAAAAATGATTTTTCTTTTATTTGAGGTAAAATTAAAGTCAATGTGTGTCTTTGCAACAATGAGATTGAAGTTAAAGTTCACAAATCACAAATATCAAGTGAATTCTCATGCTTTGAGTGAGTGAATGTGAAATTGACTTTACCCATCTGGCAGACACATTGACTTTCTCACACCTCTTAAAGAAAACGCTTAATGTTTTGAAATTAGAATCACACCTCTTAAATGTTTTGATTAATTTAATTTACTTTAATTTAATTTAATATTAATAATCACAACACCCTCATAGTCATTAGAGTTTCACTATTTTCTTTCACGGCACAGTCAGACACAGTAAAGAGAAAAAAGATTACTTTTTCGATGATGAGAGCCAAGAGCACTACCCAATTCGCTCGACGCTGAAAACGCAACGCAATTTTTCAAATCGAAGTGTGATACAGAGAGAAAGCGTCGTCGTTTCATTTGGGTGGGAGGTAGCAGTAGCAACGTTTGATAGAAAGTAAGGTTTTTTTCTTTCTCTAATTTTCATTCTTATGTTTCTATTTCTATCTGTAGATAGTGGATTCATTTCACTGTAACCCTTAATTTAAAGCTGTGAATGTGATTGATTAAGAGACTAATGATCTAATTGAGATTAAATTATGCTTCTGCAGCTTCATCTTTAAATTATATGATAGCTGAAAATGTTGTGTGGATCAGATCTATTTGTGCATATGCTTTTTATAATTTGAAATACCTCCACTTACTCACTCATAATCCTATTGTAACTAGATATGTGTATGGTTATGTTAATGTGTGTGTAATGTTTATACTTATAGGTTTTATACTTGTAGGTTATATAAGGTTTGCCTTGTATGTTTAACATGTACATGCTGTTTATGAATTGAATCTGGAAAGATATTCAGTCTATGGTTCAAATGTTTGTATTTCATGCTTCATTTAAGTTATTTAGTTTCTGGAAATCCTGATCTCCTTGTGTTGTTGAACCTCTAGCAGATCCTTGCCTTAGGCCCGTACCATACTAAGAAATATTGTGAAAATGGGACGTCTAAAGCTGCAACCCGGTATAAATGATGCAATAGAGGAGGAACCTGAGGAATGTGATTCTATTGCTACCTATCCTAACAACACAACTCTAGCATGCATGATCAATTCGGAAATTGGCGCTGTCCTGGCAGTCATGCGAAGAAATGTAAGATGGGGAGGTCGTTATATGTCTGGCGATGATCAGCTGGAACACTCCCTGATTCAGTCTTTGAAGGCGTTACGGAGACAAATCTTTTTGTGGCACCATCAGTGGGACGCTATCAACCCTGCTTTGTATCTCCAGCCGTTTTTAGATGTGATTCGATCCGATGAAACCGGTGCAGCAATTACGGGTGTTGCTTTGTCATCTGTTTACAAGATCTTAACTCTGGATGTGATTGATCAAAATACTGTCAATATTCAGGATGCCATGCACTTGGTAGTTGATGCTGTCACTAGCTGCAGATTTGAGGTGACTGATCCTTCTTCTGAAGAAGTTGTTTTGATGAAGATACTACAAGTTCTCCTAGCATGTATGAAAAGTAAAGCATCTGTAATGCTGAGTAACCAACATGTTTGCAACATAGTGAATACTTGTTTCCGGATAGTTCATCAAGCGGGTACCAAAGGTGAGTTGTTGCAGCAGATGGCACGGTACACATTGCATGAACTTATTAGGTGTATTTTCTCTCACCTTCAAGATGTTGACAACACAGACCATGCATTGGTTAATGGAAGCTCTATTTTGAAACATGAGGTATTATCTTTACTTAAAGGCTACATTTTTTTTGTCATGATTGTTGATTTAGTCGCTAGGGACAAAAATAATAGAAAGGGGAATTGCAGGGTCAGGGTGGGGGTGAGGGTGAGGGTCATTGCTTTCTTATTAATTACTGTTCCTATTATGCAAGAATCAGTACCATGCTATCAGTTACTTTTCTCCGTCTGCATTTTGATGGATCATCAGGGAAAAGGCTTACTTGTCTGTTCTCTAGTTAGAATACTGCTAACTCCCTTTTTTCCAAAAATAAAAATAAAAAAAAATTGCCAACTCCCTTTTTAAATTACAATCCATCTGTTTACTATGCACAATAAATTATATGCCTACCACTAATATTGTTTGAACTGCTGATTATAACTGGTTCATAAATATTATGTACTTCACAGACCTCCCTTTCGTTCTGTCCCCCCATCCCCAGCTAGAAGAGAGTATCCTTACAATTTCTATATGAGTATTTGTGGATGTAATTACTAATAATAACACTTAAGATAGTCAAATTTTCCAAATATTCAAAGCGAATATGTTAATTGCTTTGGCTAAAATGTACAGTTTTGTGTGGTCAAGAACTTGATATTTATGACATCTCTGAGTATTTGTTGATTATCTGTGCAGACTGGGGGCCTAAATAATGACTATGCTTTTGGAAGTAGACAATCAGAGAATGGGAGCATGAGTTCTGAATATGAAAATCAGCCATTAACCACCAACTTTGCTCCCAATGCTGCAAGTGTTGTGACAGCAACTGTGATGGAGGAAAACACAGCTATTGCTATTAGTGGCAATGAGGGTGTACCATATGACATGCATCTGACTGAACCATATGGTGTTCCTTGCATGGTGGAAATATTTAACTTTTTGTGTTCTTTGCTGAATGTTGTCGAGAATACGGGAATGGGTCCTAGATCAAACACGATAGCATTTGATGAAGATGTGCCTCTCTTTGCTTTAACTTTAATTAATTCGGCAATAGAACTTGGAGGGCCTTCTATTCGCCGTCACCCAAGGTTGCTGAGCTTAATTCAAGATGAATTGTTTCGTAATCTGATGCAATTTGGTCTGTCAATGAGTCCCCTCATACTTTCAATGGTGTGTAGCATTGTTCTCAATCTATATCATCATCTTCGTACAGAACTTAAATTACAAATAGAAGCATTTTTTTCTTGTGTCATTTTGAGGCTTGCACAAGGCAGGCATGGGGCTTCATACCAGCAGCAAGAGGTAGCCATGGAGGCCCTGGTTGATTTCTGCCGGCAAAAGACATTTATGGTAGATATGTATGCTAACTTTGACTGTGACATAACTTGCAGTAATGTCTTTGAAGAACTTGCTAATTTGTTGTCCAAAAGTGCATTTCCTGTGAACTGTCCATTGTCTGCCATGCATATTCTTGCTTTGGATGGTCTTATTGCTGTTATACAGGGAATGGCCGAAAGGATAGCAAATGGATCTGTAAGCTCAGAGCATTCTCTAGTAAATCTTGAAGAGTATAATCCATTCTGGATGGTTAAATGTGAGAATTATAGTGATCCAAATCATTGGGTTCCTTTTGTCCGCCGAAGAAAGTATATAAAGAGAAGATTGATGATTGGAGCTGACCACTTTAATCGCGATCCAAAGAAAGGTCTAGAGTTTCTCCAAGGAAGACATCTTTTGCCTGACAAACTTGATCCGCAGAGTGTTGCCTGTTTTTTCAGATACACTGCTGGGTTGGATAAGAATCTTGTTGGTGATTTCCTAGGAAATCATGATGAATTCTGTGTTCAGGTTCTTCATGAATTTGCTGGAACATTTGATTTCCAAGACATGAACTTAGACACAGCTCTGCGTCTATTTTTGGAGACTTTCAGACTACCTGGAGAATCACAGAAGATACATAGAGTGCTTGAAGCTTTCTCTGAGAGATACTATGAGCAGTCACCTCATATCCTAGCTAACAAGGATGCTGCTCTTGTGTTATCATACTCGATGATAATGCTTAATACAGATCAACACAATGTGCAGGTTAAAAAGAAGATGACCCAAGAGGATTTTATCCGAAATAATAGGCATATAAATGGTGGCAATGATCTGCCTCGAGAGTTCCTGTCAGAGATTTACCATTCAATTTGCAAGAATGAAATCCGCACAACCCCTGAACAAGGGGTAGGATTTCCTGAAATGACACCAAGTAGATGGATTGATCTAATGCACAAGTCAAAAAAAGCTGCTCCATTTATTGTATCTGATTCCAAAGCCTACCTTGATCATGATATGTTTGCCATAATGTCAGGCCCAACAATTGCTGCCATCTCCGTGGTATTTGATCATGCTGAACATGAAGAGGTATACCAAACATGTATAGATGGATTTTTAGCCATTGCCAAGATTTCAGCTTGCCATCATCTTGAAGATGTTCTGGATGATCTGGTAGTATCTCTCTGTAAGTTCACTACGCTATTGAACCCGTCATCGGTTGAGGAACCACTCCTTGCCTTTGGAGATGATATGAAAGCAAGAATGGCAACTGTGACAGTATTCACTATTGCGAATAGATATGGTGATTACATACGCACAGGTTGGAGAAATATTCTTGATTGCATCTTAAGACTGCACAAGCTAGGTCTTCTTCCTGCCCGTGTTGCCAGTGATGCAGCTGATGAGTCAGAGCTTTCTGCTGAAACGGTGCATGGAAAGCCTATTACTAATTCTTTATCCTCAGCTCATATACCATCTATTGGCACTCCAAGGAGATCCTCAGGATTAATGGGGAGATTTAGTCAACTCTTATCTCTTGACACTGAAGAGCCAAGATCACAACCTACTGAACAACAACTTGCTGCTCATCAGCGCACCCTACAAACAATACAGAAGTGTCACATTGACAGCATATTCACTGAGAGTAAATTTCTGCAAGCTGAATCTCTGTTGCAGCTTGCACGAGCACTCATTTGGGCTGCAGGGCGACCTCAGAAAGGGAACAACACGCCAGAGGATGAAGATACAGCAGTTTTCTGCCTGGAGTTGCTGATTGCTATCACTTTGAATAACAGGGATAGAATTGGGATTCTTTGGCAGGGTGTGTATGAGCACATATCCAATATTGTTCAGACAACTGTAATGCCCTGCGCCCTGGTAGAGAAGGCTGTTTTTGGACTCCTGCGGATTTGCCAGCGGTTGCTTCCCTACAAAGAGAACATTGCTGATGAACTTCTAAGGTCATTGCAACTTGTCTTGAAGCTTGATGCCCGGGTTGCTGATGCATACTGTGAGCAGATTACTCAGGAAGTCAGTCGCCTTGTGAAGGCAAATGCTTCTCATATAAGATCTCAGTTAGGGTGGCGTACAATTACATCACTACTTTCCATCACGGCTAGACACATAGAAGCATCTGAGGCCGGGTTTGATGCACTGTTGTTCATAATGTCTGATGGTGCCCACTTGCTTCCGGCTAATTATGTTCTCTGTGTAGATACTGCAAGGCAGTTTGCCGAGTCTCGTGTTGGACAAGCAGAGCGATCTGTACGAGCACTTGATCTCATGGCAGGGTCTGTCAGTTGCTTGGTCCAGTGGTCTAGTGAGGCTAAGGAAGCAATGGTGGAGGAGCAAGTGTCTAAGTTGTCTCAGGATATTGGAGAGATGTGGTTGAAACTAGTGCAGGGTCTAAGGAAGGTGTGTTTAGACCAGAGAGAGGAGGTTAGAAATCATGCTTTATTTTCCTTGCAGAGGTGCTTGACAGGAGCCGATGGAATTCATCTGCCACATAGTTTGTGGCAACAGTGTTTTGATCTTGTGATCTTCACTGTTCTTGATGATCTGCTTGAGATTGCACAGGGACACTCTCAGAAGGACTACCGCAACATGGAAGGCACGCTTATCTTTGCGATGAAGCTCTTGTCCAAAGTTTTTCTTCAATTACTCCCAGATTTATCACAACTAACAACCTTCTGCAAGCTATGGTTAGGTGTGCTGAGCAGAATGGAAAAATATATGAAGGTAAAGGTTAGGGGAAAAAGAAGTGAGAAGCTTCAAGAGACCGTGCCTGAGCTGCTTAAAAACTCCTTGCTTGTTATGAAGACAAGGGGTATACTGGCACAGAGGAGTGCCTTGGGTGGCGATAGTCTGTGGGAACTAACATGGCTACATGTGAATAACATTTCACCATCATTGCAATTTGAGGTATTCCCAGAGCAGGATTCTGAGCATGTGCAGCACAAACAGGGTGAATCAGCAGGAGGGTTTGTGCCTGATGAAATGGGTTCTATTCCTTCAAGTGAAACGTCAAGCCATGAAGATGCTGGCATTGTTGGTTAATCATAGCTTCAATGTCTTGACCTATACACGTGACCCTGACCTTGAAAAACAGATTATGCAGATATTGTGGATCACATTAACATCTTAATTTTGTTGCACCCCATTAAAGCTTCTTGATCATGTAATTTAGATGAGAAATATTGTAGCTTAAGATAGATTTCTACCTTCTAGCCGGGTGCTGTAGAGCTTCCTAGAGCTGCGTCAGGGATAGCTAAATATATTTTGTACAGAACCTCGATGCTCTATTACTGATGCAATTCAAGGGGTTTGACAAACTAATTCTCATTTTTCAGGCTTTCATATCTTTTAGTGTGATAAAAGCTGTTCTCAAAAAAAAAAAAAAAAAGGGTGTGATAAAAGCTGGTGAGTTGGAAATATTAATGCATGAGTTTCTGCCTGGTTGATGCATCTACATCTTGGTATTTGTATGATTTTTGGGATGTCAAGATGCACAAAATGGCATTCTCCTGAAATTTGTGGACTAGCATCTTTACGTTGTGACAAACCAGTTCCTTGTAATTGGATGGGAAACAAAACAACGGACACTAGACGGTGTCATTCCAAACAAGATCATAGGTAGAATATATCCGGCTTTTTTAGGGTATTTTTATTTTGTTTCCAGTTTTTTGTTTCTATTTCCTATTTTAAAAAATAATTATAAAAATGTCTAATGTGTTTTCATTATGTTTCTTGTTTTCAAATATTTGTACAAGTGGTGGTGGACTTGTACCCCTTAACCAAGTGATTGGGGTTCGAATCCCAGCTCTTGTGTATGGAGCGAAATTCCGCTGGAAGGGGGTTTCTTTCCTTCAGGTGCCATTTATTCCCCTGCAGGAGATTATTCCTCGCTTCCGGCAGGGTATAATCCTGGTCAAGGACCAAAAAAAAAATATTTATACAGGAAACAATGAAAACGAAAAATTGTTTTAAATATTTCTTGTATGAATTTTTTAAAAAAAAATAAAACAAGATAGTAACAAATTTGTAGTTATTTCAAAAAATAGGAAATAAAAACAGAAAAATGAAAACAAACAAATAGACCCTTTTAGTGTGTTTATTCTATCATTAATTGACAATTCTATTTTAAGTAAAACATTATATGTGCCACCAAGGAAAGTTTATACTCTCCCTTTCTGTTAAAATTACTGTTTTCAACGTTTACTTAAGATTGTTGCACAGGATTTAGAAAGTTGGTCATGGTTGCTGCTGGCGAGTCCAACCTTGAAAAATAAATTAAGAACCCCAAGCATACACCATATAAAAGCCAAGAGACCTTCAATATACTATTTTTATAGTGTTTTATCACCCTTTTTTTTTTTATGGACTTCTTAGAATTTAAATTATAGTCCTAGTTTTAGAGTGCAAGACTTCTCATTCTATATCCATGTTATTGTTGTCAAAAAATCTTAAAGAAGCTATTATATTCATACGTGACGAACAAGTAATGGTCAAAATGCATATCCGTGCGATAGTTGGGGTGGAAAGATGCAAAACATGTATTTTGCTAATGCAAGGTAGTTCTTGATTACCCCTTCTTTCATTTTTAGACTGTACTGTACACTTATTGCTTGAAGAGAAAGAAATACAATACTCATTTAAAAAAAAATACCAGGAATCACTAGAGCAACAAACCAAAACCAAATTAAGGTCTCGGTCACCAAATTTATGCATCTAAAGAGATGAGAGGGAGGGAGGGCAAATAACACCAACCAATGCTCTAAACAAGCTTCAAGCTACCTACAAAACACAACTATTGGTGCTTGTCTGTCCTTAACCTGTCACAAAAAATTCTTTATGCAGTTAGAGAAAATTAGAGAAACTGTGATTAACAGGCATTCCATTTCCACCATTGAACAGTATGAAAATCATCTCTTGTTTAATGTGGTGATGGTGTTGTGGTCAGGTTGTCTTGGGGAGCCATGGTCTTAGGACTCTGTAAAACAATATTCAAAGATTTAACAAGTCTGCAATTCAGTCCTCAGCATTTGAGCCTGCACATAGGCTCAGCTAAGTAAAATGCAAAAACCAAAGTATAAAAAAGTAACATGAGATCAATGAGGGAAGGCCATCCTGGAGTCATAAAAAGCATATTCTTGAATAATTGAAGAGAGGCAAGCCAGAAAAAGGAAAAAGGAAAGAAAAACAACATATTTCTATAATGAAATTGAGGAATGGCAACCGAGTGCTACAAAACTCCTGCTACGTGGAAAACTTTATGGGACTTTTATTTATTAAAAGTAGGTATATTATATGAATATTTTACAACAATTGTATGTACATAGGTGGAAATGTTAGTAGCTAGACCTATAAGACTCATTTTATAGTAATCTATTAAGTTGCTAACTATGCCAACTAACAAAACCAGTGATCCCTATATAGTAGTTGTTTCTCGAGATCTGCACTTCCTAATCCTGATATGCATACTGCCATTCTTTATGCTTCCACCATCCATAATTTGGCAGCACTGCCTACGTGGTACCTGGTTCAGTACAGTACAGACAAATCAAATGATCAATTTTAAAGCCATGTAAACACCAAAGATACATAGATTTCAATTCTATTCAGGCACCTAGTTTTAGCTCTTAACAGTATCATGACAAGCTAAGAAGTAAAACTAATGTTTTTGTTGAGTTGTGTTGTGTGTCTGTATGCGTGTTTGTGTGTGCGCGTCAGCACGTGTGAGAGAGAGAGAGAGATATATACATTCTTCCAATATTCTGGATCCAGCTTCAAGGCAGAAACTCTAATTCTCTGCACTTCCACATTATTAACATCTGCTCTCTTGCAGTTGCTTGCTCCCTTGGCTGCAAATCTCTTGTAGCTAGAGATACTTCCACTTGTACCAACCTCTTTAACCTGGTCTAGGAAAAACGTAGCCGGCTGCTGGCATGGATCAGCGCTCATAGGTCGAGTATTAAATGTGAAGGGACCGTCACTCCAAGTTCGCCATGTATGGAATGTCTGCAATGGCATCTGCAAATCTGCAGCTGACAACATTGTTTTATAGATTTGTATTGTGTAACCCCATGAAATAGATATTGACCATCTATGCTTATGATCGTAGCATAAACTTTGCTGCAGTATCCGGGCAGGATCAAGGTTGTATGCACTGATGAGCGTTTTCAGTGAATGTATTTGAGTCTGGTTGGGAAACAACGAGTTCAATTGATCGATGTGATGGAGTGATACAAGTGGTGCCAAGGGGTGTGCTGCTAAAAGACCATATGGATCCCCTCTTAAATCAAGCTGAAAGAAAAAGACAACAAAAAGCAGTAAATTTCTAATAGATGGACAACTTATTAAAGATAAACTAACAATTACCTATAAACTACACTTTTCAAAATCAAACTGTTCCTCAAGTAATAAATATAGTACCCCAGGTGTTGACTTTCCATTCTGTTCCTTTATTTTATTTTCAATCAAGAAACTACTAGTCTATGGGTGCTTTTGGATAAGCTTTGTAACAAGTGATTTTTAGATAGCACAAAAGATGGTTCTTTTTTTTTTATTGTATAGATTTTTATGAAAAGCATATTGAGTATGAATTTACAAAATTTGAAACATGCAACATGATTTCTTGTACTGCAATGATCAAAAGATTTGCATCCAGGCTGATATTACTAAACCTCCAAACTTTGTTGTAAATGATATTATATAGGAGTGGGGGAGAGAGATAGAGTGAGGGATCAAATTATGTATATCACTTATCAGTATATAGTATAACATCAAATACACAAACATAACAAGTGGGAACAAAGTATACCTGGTGGAATCCACTTTCTCTGGTAAGAGGTACACCAATTTCGTTCACACAGGCCCAGACCCTTTGATCAGAACCATAAAAATAGAAGTATCTATGAAGACAACCGTCCATTATTCTGGCTAGTTGAGCTGCTAATGCATAACTGACTGCAATTCCACCACCACCAAAAGCCATGTCATAGGAATGCATCATATCTTGCTCAACACTCTCAGAATTCCCACCAATATAATACAATTGATTGTGATCATATTTTCCCAACACTGTAACCAAGTTATTGGGAAAAAACACTGTATCATCATCTCCCATTACAAACCACCTAACATTCGGCAAACCAAGTTTAAAGCTCTCATAAACTATCCGTGCTATCCGTACTGCAGATGCTGAGTGCAAGTGCCTGAACTGTCTCCAGCCCTGTGAGATTTGATATGGCACTAACAATTCAGAGTGCAAAACTTTAGGTTTTTTGTCAAGCCAAATGAAACCTCTAGTGGTGTTTGGATTCCACCAGAGCTCACTGTAATTCTTACGATTGTGCCATGTTTTGGCTGAACCACCAAGGCCAAATAGAATATGTGAGATGTTTGTTGGTTCAGTGTCAATGAATGTGTCAATGAATGATTCATTCTTGACATGTAAATGCTCTGGTAATGGGAACCACCGCGCTGGTTTAAAGAATGCTGAGTGGATAGCAAGTGAAATGGATGCAATAAGGCAGGCAAGTATGCCAATCCTTATTAAGGTTACAACAATATCACCCAGTTTTTCTGGGACAACAAAGAATCTAGATACTTTAAGTTGGTCATGACAAGGTTGATTCATCTCGTTCTCCCTGTATCATTTGACATAAGCAAGAATTTAGACACATATTATAAGAAATCACAGAACTTCTAATTAATGAAAGTGATCATAAGAACCAATGCCATCAATACATTGCTGCTAAGGATGCTTTAAGCCTTAAAATGGTGTTCTCTGATCTTGCTTACCAAGAATTTTCAAACAGTTTGCTGGAGAATTTTATTGATGAAACCACCTTTCAGGCCACAAAAATTGATAATCTAACTTGTGAAAGCACTAAATTTCCTTATTCAGCAAGGAGAATCCTGAGCCCTAAAGAAGTTATTAAAAAAAAAAAATTTATTTTTTGGTGCTAAAAGGTCAAAATTTCACCATCACACAGAAAAAACTAAATTCTGGTCCTTTTAATTAATTTTGAAGATTTTCAAGTAGTCTCTCCGAGTCTGTACAATTTTTTTCTCAGGAGCGCTTACCCCCCTTTTGAAATTTGAACCTTCACTCTGAAACTTATTCTAATACAACAAAATTCAATGGACTCAAAAGTTAAGTCTTGTACCATTTCAAAAAAAAAAAAAATCAACCATAAATAACTGTCAAAATTACATAAAATTAGTACACCAAAAAATTAAATAAAATTAAAATCAAACCCCCAGATGTTGATTTGACTATTTGAGAGATAAGTTAGACAAGTGAACATAGGAAAAGGATAGTTATCTTATCTTATTTTATTCTATTTTTGCTAATGTTTCCTTTACTATCTATATGATAAATTGACTTCTCAGAGGCAAGACAAGTACAAAGTAATATTACCCTTTTTATCTCATCATAATTCACAACAAATACACTTCCTAAAATGATGAACGATAGATCTACATATAGAATGGTTTCTCAAAACTTATGATGCCAAAACAGGATTGCCATATGCACAACACAACTTGATCAAGGTTTTGTCGTGTATCATCCTCTAGAATTATCACGTTAAATAATCATGAAATTTCCTTAAACTGCCCCATAAAGCTTCAGTAAATTTCACCAACAAAAAGTATTATAGGTAATATGATAGCGGTGATAATCTTTGCATTAAACACAAAAATAGAAATGGACAAGAGAGAGACAGAAACGATTTTCCAACGATCAAGGCAAACCAAAACAATATATAAAATAAAATAAAAATAAAAACAACAACAACAGCAACACAATCCTTAAAATAATCAGAGTTTCACATCGTACCTCGGTTTAACAATCAAATTCGTACAAGTTATGATCTTTTTAATTGAAACCTGTTTAGCTTTTAATCCTCAACAATTCCCTGGAAGGAAACAGAGGAACCATGTTAAAAACAAAAATCCCACACAAAAAAAAAAAAAAAAAAAAACATAAAGGCTAAAACTTTAACAAAAAATGATGCATATGAGGATGACCCAGATGAAGAAAAGAAGAAGATGATTGATGATGATGATCATGATGAAGATTAAGAGAAGAGATTTTCAGCGTACTCTATCAGCAGAAGAAGGTGGGTTCCATATTACTCAGAAATTTCTCCTCCTTCTTTTTGCCTTTGTATTTCTTGTGCTGCAGAATCCTCACACTGCTCCTAAGGTTATCATTTGCTCTGTTTACATTACCAAAAAAGCAGAACTTTGGACATATACACATGCCACAGGGCGAGGGTAAGGTCCCATGGTGCTAGGAGAATAGAACAATTTTGCTGAGGGGGCGTACAAGTTTTATGGATCATCATGTTCATGTGCCATG
Organism: Echinosophora koreensis; assembly: GCA_035048595.1. Lineage (NCBI taxonomy): Eukaryota > Viridiplantae > Streptophyta > Magnoliopsida > Fabales > Fabaceae > Echinosophora > Echinosophora koreensis. The sequence continues at coordinate 10,000,422 of JAPCYP010000004.1, forward strand.
CTTGCATGCATTCATAGTGTATACAACGCATTATACGATACAAATTTAGAATTTCAAATTTTCATGACCCAACAATTTTTGTTTGCTTTCTATATTTTGCTTTATCATTGAGAATATAGTTAACAAAAAGGTTATTAGTTATATTCACCACTCATAATATACGGTAAGAGGGGAGCTTTTGTAAATCAGCTATATTCCTTGAATACAAAATTTTGATACCGTATATAATATTATATATATTTCTTTCTATCTCTCACTTACTTTTTATCTTCTTGTATACACGCATTCCAAAAATACATAATAAAAACAAAAGGATACTATATTTGTGTCCATTTTTTGTGTTCAAAAATCATTTTCCTTTGTCAATTATGTTATTTGTACAAACTTTTTTGGACACCTAAGTGACATCCCACTCACAGTTGCATATTTTCCCGTCTTCAGGTGTCATTCATTCCCCCGCAGGAGATTAGTCCCCACTTTCGGTGGGGTATACTCCTGATTAAAGACCCAAAAAAAATTACTATTCATATACTTTATCTTAAAATATTATACATCTTCATCCCACCTACACTCATATTAATCTACAGTGTTTATACGGGTGTCCAACTTCAACTGTTAAAAAAAAATAAGTGATTCCCAAAATCTCATCTCAGCTTTTAAGCTAATCTTAAAATTGTCAAACAGTTTTAACTTTACTTTAAAACTCTTAATTTTTTATACTTCAACTTTTAAAATAACTTAATTATAGGCTTAAAAAAAGTTACACCAAACACTACTTTAGGTCACCTATCATACCTCATACCCAGCATCCATTCATGGTGCCATATACTCCATGTAAATCAAAACAAATAAAGTTTAATTTTAAAATGGTTTGCCAAAAAAAAAAGTTTAATTTTAATATATTTTTAGTGTAAGAATTTTTACATGATTATTTGATTGATCAATTACAAATTATTCTATTTATAAGTTTTAAGTTAATTATTAAGAAAATTGAACATTAATCTTTTTATGATATGACAATTCATCATTGATTGATAAGTAAAAAAAATTATACTGATGTTGCATATCAATTAAATTGAAACAAATATATCTTAATCATAAAGAGTTATTTTTCATTTTGTAAAAATACTTATTTGAAGTGCAATTTTCCTTGCGAATTTACGAAACATGATTTCTCTACACAATACCGAATTTAATTGTAGTATTAAAAATTTAAACTACGACACATAAATTCAATTTTAAGAAGAAAAAAAGTTTGGCCTAGTGTGTTTTAAAAGGGTTTGAAATCCTCTCTCTCTCTTTTTCTCTCATATATTTTCTCATAAAACAAATATAAATGGCCACATGAACTCATTTAAATTTACCTTTACGTCGAGAATAAAAGGAGATTTGGCTCGTTAATCGTTATCATTTCAAGTTATCAACAGATAGGCAAAAATTTCTTGGCTACTCTTACCTAATCCGTTCGGCCATTAATTCCACCGTAACACCGTTCCACCTACATGTACTTGTTGGGGGCGACACAACACCACTGTCATCCTGCTAACGTGGCACACAGTTAGTTATGACATATGTAGATGTAGATTTATAAGGTGTTTCTTCTTTAATACTATTATTATTAGGTGTATTATTTATTAATTATATAAAAATAAGACTTTAATTTCTATATATGGTCACTGTAAATAATTTTTACACTGATATTCAATAATATGTTGACAAATCAACATTATTATTATTTCTCACCCTTAATTATTAAAATAAAAACACACATTTTAAAATAATAGTGAATGTTTAATCCTAAAAATAATATATATCTTTTACATAATTAAATATTTAATTAATATAAACTGTCAATGTAATATCAATCAATCATAAATTATTATATCCAATCAAAAAATTAAAAAAATCATTATATCATTAAAAGTGTTTGAATCATATCATAAATATTTTAAAAGAGGATAATTTGTAATTCGTCCACAATATAAAAGGTTAAAAACTCTTACAATAATATATGAGAATTAAACTCTTTTTAATTTAAATCAATAACTTTTTAATAACAACAATATATTTATATTAATAATATTAATTTTAAGTTAATTATGATATGATAAATATAATAATTAATTTCAAATATTTTTAAGAGCATACACTCATCTAGTAAGGACGTGAATGTTAAATATAATAAATTTAATGCATTTTTTAAAAATTAATTTTTTTTATAAAGATTAAAATAATATAATTTAATATATTTACTTCAAAAGCATTAAATATGTATATTAGTTTAAATTTTAATAAAATTATATAATTAACTATATTTTTTGAATATTTTAGCTTAGTTAGCTTGTAATGACTCTCTCCAAACTTTTACTTAAGATCCATAACTGGGCATCGACAGAGAGAGAGAGAGAGAAAAGAGTTAAATATTTTTTTTGGTTCGTGCAAAATAGTAAAAAATTCATTTTTAATTTCTTATTTTTAAAACATAAGTTTTTAGTCCCTCATTTTCTAAAATAGCTCACCTTTAATCCTAATGGTAACTCTGTTTCATCTGGTTTTGATATGTCAAGTGAAGTTCTTCGTCTTTTTTACACGTCCCTCGTTTCACTAATATTATATGTGCTTTCATATAGGAATAGTAATATAAAACTCCGTTTGATAGATAGGTTCAGATGATGTTAGGGATCAAAAGTGAGCTATTTCGAAAAATAAAGGATAAAAATGTATGTTTTGAAAAATAGGGGATTAAAATTGAATTTTCGTTATTTTACATGAATAAAAAAACATATTTCAACCTTTATAAGATAAGTTAAATATTAAATTATGAAAAATAGATCAAAGTTGAAAATTATATAGGATCCAACACTTGTACACGTGTTATTAAAATCTGAGTAGGCGACAAAGGAGGGCAGTACCTGTACAGTAAGATGGATGGGCGGCTAAGAATCTAAAAACGACTGAGCCAATCAGATACTGCCATGAAGAGCACGTACTCAACTTTCTACGACGTCGAAAAGCACAGGATAAAAAAACCGGGGAGCATAAGGTACAAATGGGCCCCACTCTCTTTTATGACAGCAGGTACCGCAATGCCACATGGCACCACCATTGCACATGTTTGGGTTTAATTAAATATGTCTAATTAATTAACCATCCTGTTTTTTGAATGGGTCATGCTAAGTCAAGCAATCACAAAAAAATCAAGTTTTTATTGAAAAAATAAGTATTTCACTTCTTCAAATATTAAATATTTTATTCCATTTTTTAATATAAACTTTTTTTTCTTAATTCTCTAACAAGTATCCTTAGCATTTCCATTTTTGAAATTTGATTTTCTCTCTCCACTAATTATAAACTTATTTATTATATGGTTTCATTTCCCTATATAATATCTCTCTTAAGATTCATATCTCTCTCCCCTATTTATTATTATCAGATTTATTTATACGTTTTTTTTTTAATGATGATTAGTTATCCACTGTATGGATTAAAAAAAGAAGCTATATACTGTATCAAGTTCATACAGAATGATGCTACGTCAACAGTATTTAACAGAAATGATAACTTGACACAACAAATTGACATCATACGGTCGACACCGTAGGTACTGTAGCGTTTTGGTATGAATTGCGCAGGGCATTTTCGTAATGTGCCTAAACCTAAAACGCTTGATCTGTAGCGTTTTGGTTTTTCGAACACACACACCCTGTTTCCCTCTTCTCACGTCCGCTGCTCCTTCGTCCTCCCCTGTTCCTCACTAAGCGTCCCACCCTCACCACCATAAACAGTTGAAGCTCGCACTCTCTGAACCGTTCCGAAGACGAGCCGGCCAAGACGAGACTCCGCCATTGTTGAAGACGGCTGTGAAGCAGGTGGTAACGACCCTCTCTTCCTCTGTGTTCCCTCACTCCCTGTGTGTTCTACCGCCGGCATCCACACCCGCAATCGGTACCCACAGCACCCACCGTCACCCACAATCGGCACCCACACCAAGGAGCCACCAAACCCACCGTCACCCACAATCGGCACCCACACCAAGGAGCCACCATAGCCCTCATCGTGGACGAACACCACCACAGGTACACGTGAGGGAAAACCCTCTTTTCTTCTTCTTAATTGAAATGAAGCTATTGTAGAAAGTAAGCTTCTGCAGATTCTCCTTATTTTAGGATAGGTTTTGTTGGTTTGTTTGATAAATTGAATCATTGAGAAGATAAACCCTGAAATATAAAATCAAATTGCTTGCATCTAGGGTAGAGTTAACATTATTAGGATTGACATTATTTCATCATCAAGGACTAGGAAGAGTTAACATTGTTAGATTCAACATTTAGACCTAAGTGGTCAGCCGGGTTCCCTCGAGGAGTTGGAAAAGTTTGATCTGTTTGGCAGTGGTGGAGGTATGGAACTAGAAACTGATACACAAGAAAGTCTCAGTGTGGGTATGTCTAAGTTAAGCTTCGCTGATGGCACACTGCTGCCAATGGTTTGCCCCACTATTCTCTTGCTAATGGTGTGGGAGCCGTTGCCGGAGAAAATCCTTTTGGAGAGCTTCCTTCTCAAACATTATTTGTTTGAAATATTAACAATAATGTGGAGGAATTGGAGTTGAGAGCTCTTTTTTAGGGTAGCTTAAGTTTGAGTGAGTTGAAATTAGAAACTAATATGGTGACTCTTGCTTTGATATCTTAGTGTTCTAGTATATGTTTGCTTTATGAATACAACATATTGGGCCCATATTTCTTCGTTGTCTCTAATCGATGTTAGCATAGTTGGTAACAAAGTTATTGAAGCATGATATAAATGGTTACAATTTAAACCTATGTACTTTAGAACTGGAATCTATTAAAAACAAACTTATGGAAGCATCTATCTTTTAGAATGGATTAAATTTCTGACTGTGTGATAGTCCCTTCCTGTGGAGTGGTTGTGAAATAATGTGCCGTTACATAAGCATGCATTAATCCTCTTTTTTGGTACTGCTCTTTGTGATGGTACTATTATATGCCTAGCCAGGTGAAAGCAATTAAACTGATTCCATATTGCCAGTACACAACACGGATATGTAACATTAGTACTTTTGCATCTGTTTTTCTTTTTCTTTGTTTTTCTTTCACTGGCTAGCATATAGTATATTAAGTCTTATGAAGCTTGTGAAGGTGTTTCTTTGTTTGTTGCCCATATTTTGAATTATCATAGTGTTGGGTGTGGAAGGAACTGTTTAATTATTTTGCTAAATTATTACCTTGTCTATAAATAGGTAAACAAAAAGCAAAGGAATATGGCTGCATCAACGAATAACAATGTAAGGAAACTTTATTAGTATTTGTATTTACCCGTGTGCGATCTTTTTACAATCAACCGACATTTCATTGAATGATACTTGGCAGGTTCGTCTGAGACATGCTTGTTTGCCGGGAATCTTGATCGATTTTAACAAGACACTCTCACATGAACACCGTGCACTATTGGATACAACCCCATTCAAATGGGTTACTAAAATATCTGAAGAACCCAATGTTTCTAGTGTCCTATTGTGGGAGCTTGTGAGAAGGTGGGATGAGGGTAGTCGAGCATTCAAGGTTAGGGGTACGATGATCCCTTTTACCCCTGCCGATGTATGTCTTGCTTTGGGACTTCCAGCCACAGGTGATCCTGTGGTAGGTGCAGATGATGAGCAGTGTTATACACTGTCTATTTTTGACGGGGCAGATGTGACCTTAGAAGATATCCTTGAGAAGATGCCCGCCATTCATGGTAATGTGGGGGATTTTTGTAGGGCATATATACTCGTTGCTTTTGGAGTGTTATACTTTGCGAGAACGGGTGTAAAGATCTTCACAGATTATGCATGGCTGCTGGATGACCTGGATGCTTGTCATAGCTTCAATTGGGCATCTGCAGTTCATCAATTCTTGGTTGAGAGTTTGAGCAGAGCTCACAATGTCAGTGACGAGGGGTCAAATCACCATGAAATACATCTGTGTGGCTGTGCTCCCATCCTACAGGTATGTACATTCGTATATGTTATATCACCATCTAATGATTTGTTATCAAAATTTTACTGCTACTAATAATGGCAATATTTTATGGTAGATCTGGGCGATGAACCATATCTCGATTGGGCAACCCCCTAGCACTCCGCCCGAGCACCCTTTCCCACGCATTTTCAATTGGCCGGTTGTTACATTGAGGAAGAAGAGAATGAAGGAAGCATTCATGAATAATAGGGTACCAACCATACCATAGTTTGTATAATATGTTGAAATTTATATGCACAATGTTCATTTGATGTGATTCTGATGTTAGCAGGTAACGGTTGCTTTAACAGCAACAGATGCTGAGCTTCAACAACCCATTGTCCGGGATGCACTGCAGCGTGGCCAACAACACCAGTATGTACATATTGATGAACATCAGAAAGTGTTGGCGACGCTTAGGGAGCATGAAGAGAAAATTAGGGAGCAAAAAGAGAGGATCTTGGCTCTTGAGGCAGACGTTACCATGTTGAAAGATGGTCCCCCTCGCCACCGATCAAATAGTGTCCCAGTAAACGATTATGGGGAATGTTCTACTTTTGGTGGGCAAGATGCATCCCCTCTTCATCCCCTAGCGGATGTGTATGCTGGAAGTGCTGGTGCACTACATTCACATGTTCAAATAGGTGTGTGGTTACTAAACGAGAGTTTGTTGCCGTTTTTGTGTTTATGTGGTTTGCTTGATGAAAGCACATTGACATTCACTTTATATGCAGGTGCAGAAATGCCATTTTCTCCTCAGATGGATGTTGATGATGCTAATGTTGATCCTCCGGCAGTAGCAGTGGGCGGACCAAATGAACATAATGCGGATGGTGTTTCAGATGGTAGATCAAACATAGCAACAAGGGTTAGGGGTAACCCTAGGAGGCGGAACCAATCTTCTAGACTCAAATCCCCATTTGCCTAGTCATACACGAGAATGAATAAGAATACAACAGAGCAATAGTGTTTGATTAGGGTATTTGAACATGACAAATTGTGATGAACATTGTTTCTTGTACTTTATGATTAGGGTTGTAATGTCTCAACTTGGCAGGATTGGATATTGTGATCATGTTTAAAACAGTTGTTAAAGGCTATGTGTAATAGGTCTTACATAGTTAAAAGGTTCGACATTAGGTACATGGTTTTGTTGTCTTATAGTGATTTTGCCAAGTATGCAACCAGCAGATAAGTATATCAACAGCAAATTGCTAGGCTTTGTTCACTTGTTTAGTATATATGTTTGAGGCATCTTAGCAACTGACACAAAATACTGAAAAAAATGAACTTCAATCACCAGATACTTAAAGGCATTCAACAGATAAATGATGAACATTCACTAGCTAATTGAAGGCACGAGTTAGTCATTCACCAGATAAATGAATGCCTTCAAAGGCATTCACCAGATAAATGAAGGTACTCACCATATAATTGAGCTACATTCACCATATAACTAAAGCCATTCAATACTTGAGCATGATTGAATAAGGCATTCACCAGATAAATGAAGGCATTCACCATTTAATTGAACTACATTCACCATATAATAAAACGCTTTCACAACTTTGGCTCGTGTACATGAATTAGTCATTCACCAGATAAATGAAGGCACTCACCAGATAATTGAACTACATTCACCAGAAAATAAAACGCATTCATAACTTTGGGTCTTGTCCATGTATAAGTCATTCACCAGATAAATGAAGGCATTCACCATTTAATTGAACTACATTCACCATATAATAAAACGCTTTCACAACTTTGGCTCGTGTACATGAATTAGTCATTCACCAGATAAATGAAGGCACTCACCAGATAATTGAACTACATTCATCAGAAAATAAAACGCATTCATAACTTTGGGTCTTGTCCATGTATAAGTCATTCACCAGATAAATGAAGGCATTCACCATTTAATTGAACTACATTCACCATATAATTAAACGCTTTCAAAACTTTGGCTCGTGTACATGAATTAGTCATTCACCAGATAAATGAAGGCACTCACCAGATAATTGAACTACATTCACCAGAAAATAAAACGCATTCATAACTTTGGGTCTTGTCCATGTATAAGTCATTCACCAGATAAATGAAGGCATTCACCAGATAATTGAACTACATTCACCAGATAAATAAAGGCCTTCAAAACTTGGTATGCTTGAATAAAGCATTCACCAGATAAATGAAGGCATTCACCAGATAATTGAACTACATTCACCAGATAATAAAACGCATTCAAAACTTTGGGTCTTGTCCATGTATAAGTCATTCACCAGATAAATGAAGGCATTCACCAGATAATTGAACTACATTCACCAGATAACTAAAGGCCTTCAAAGCTTGGTATGCTTGAATAAGGCATTCACCAGATAAATGAAGTCATTCACCGGATAATTGAACTACATTCACCAGATAACTAAAGGCCTTCAAAACTTGGTATGCTTGAATAAAGCATTCACCAGATAAATGAAGGCATTCACCAGATAATTGAACTACATTCACCAGATAATAAAACGCATTCAAAACTTTGGATCTTGTCCATGTATAAGTCATTCACCAGATAAATGAAGGCATTCACCAGATAACTAAAGGCTTCAAAGCTTGGTATGCTTGAATAAGGCATTCACCAGATAAATGAAGACATTCACCAGATAATTGAACTACATTCACCAGATAACTAAAGGCCTTCAAAACTTGGTATGCTTGAATAAAGCACTCACCAGATAAATGACGGCATTCACCAGATAATTGAACTACATTCACCAGAAAATAAAACGCATTCAAAACTTTGGGTCTTGTCCATGTATAAGTCATTCACCAGATAAATGAAAGTATTCACCAGATAATTGAACTACATTCACCAGATAACTAATTAACTGAACAGAATTTACCAAGCATATGTCGGTCATGAACCAATGATACATCCTTTAACATTTATACCTGATCATTTACATAGGGTTGTGCTCATATGTACACAACAAGTGGCGGTTTTGTCATGCAAACATGTCATACAAAAAACTGACACTCAATGGGTTGCACCCGACCAACTTGTATTTGACTACATACACAAAATAAATGAAAGTATTAATAGTAAATGTTATGCACATCAAAAAATGACTACGAAGCCTTTACAAGATAAAGATTTGTTGTGCTGCAACCATGTCATACAAAAAACTGACAAAAAGTTATGGGTTGCCCGACCAACCTGCACAACCAATGGTAAACGGTCAACCTCTTAAAATTGTACACATCCGTTAATAAGCACAAAATAGGACTAATGAAAACCATACCATCATGTCACAACCGTATACCAAAATACACGTCATTAGTGAGGACTAATAAAATCCAAAATGTGTCTAATCATCCAAATTGGTAGTGAACTGCGAGGACCCCATGACGTCAACATCAGACGTTGTCAGCAGGTCCACGAACGATATATTACCTCCAACCTGGACAACACCATATCAGAAACTAAAATAATGCAGTCCTGAACTAAGAAAATGACACACAAATTACATGCCTCTGTACTCTGCAGAATGTCATCTTTATATGACGAAGTTAAACCCTCAAATACAGGCCTTTAAACTGTTGTATTTTGAAGAACACAACGACTGTCTTCAAAAATGGACAGTGACTGTGTAGAAAAACAATAACATTCAACCAATCAACATAAATCCATGAAAATCGCATCGTCCACAAATAGCAAATGAATTATGTAGAAACTCTAGATCACGGGATACAAATCCATCAAAGTGCTAAAATTATTCCCACAACACATAATCAAACAAAGCCTACACATTAAACACAATCCTATGATGGACACAAACCACGGTGCTTGCATCCAACAATTCTCCACCGGTGACAATGTCAACAGATGATTCTACATGGATGTTGCTTCCACTCTGATTACCCACCAGTCCAGTATTTGCCTCCTGCACATTTTAGAAAATTTTCAATTGAAAGTTATATGTTCAATATATTTCGTTAACAGTCTTCAAATTACTGCTTAATCATTTGTAGTATATGGTTAATACATAATTTATGTAGAAACACACATACCGTGGTAGTCTCTTTAACTTCGGTATACTGTGACCGCTTCCTGGCCCTTTTAACAACCTTCTCAACTACCCCTACTTTTCTATTGGTACGTGGTCTTCCTTTACGTTTGACACACAATGGACTGCGAATGGGGGTAGCATTGTTTGGATTTGAGATAGCAATGAGACTTTTGTTAACATTCAGCGTTGTAGCATCCAGGGTGGGCAAATTAGAACTAAATTCATATAGTCTTTCATGGAGTGCCTTAGTTGCAACTTCAGACTCTGCAGATGCTTCAGCAACCTCGTAGAAATGCTTGCACAATTTGTCAAATCTGTCCATTTGTGGCTTCAATTCCGTCACACAGTAGCTGCTCTTAATATATGAATGTTTCCTTTTAATGGTTTTCTTCCATCTTGCCAAAACATATTTATCGGGCACATTTTTAAGCCTCTCTTGTGTACACACACACAGCACATGGCGACACAAAATGCCTCTAAACTCAAACAACGAGCATTCACAACAGACATCATGGTTCTCTCGATTAAACACAACCATATATGTACACTCCTTTGTTCTATCACCAACTAGGACCTCCTCCAACACTTGATAAGTGGCAAGGCAACCATCCACGGTCTTCAACGAGTACGCACAATTAATCTTTGATCTAAACTCGGCTTGAACCTCTTTAAACTTGGCATGAGTATACTCGCATTGGAATTGCTTTTCAATTGACGAGCTTGAACCGCAGGGAATTGTTGTATCCATGCATTGAAAATCAGCTTGAAATTCCTTTTCGGCTCTACTCTTGAGAGCATTATCGTACTGCTTTACAAATTGATTTAGACTTGTTGTTGAATTAATATATCCATCAAAGAAAGCATGTATGCTCTCGCTTCGCTGCGTTGTTGACATACCTACCCAAGTACATACAAGTCATTAACCATTAAACAGATAAGGAACATAAGTAACCACGTAATGGCAATTCATTCAACATACAAGTGATTAACATATTTGAAACATTTTTAAGCCTCATATGTTCAAAACTTAGGTCTGATATAGCATAAAAAGAAATCCTTATAACATGGGCCCAAAGAACATCCTGTGGCTCCTTAAGCACTTGTTTGTTATAAAGCATAAGCACATTTGAGTTAACCACATTATAAACACACATGGCATATGCTCAAAATAACCAAAAGGACATTAGCATTTCTGCATACCCAATTAACTTATCCTTAATAGATCCGTTTTTCTTTTAAAAGCACTAATGAAGGAGAAAAGAAGGAACGACAATAAGTCACAAAAAACACAAATGCCTTGTAGAGCATAATTCAACACCAGCCACTACTCCGAGAAAAACATCACAATCTCATAAAAGCACCATGGCTGCTGATCAAGTGGATAACTCACAAAAGCAAGTTAACACCAGATGCATCAAATCCAACAATATTGGAAAGTCTCTAAACATTAATAAGCATTTGCAACAAAAGAGAGACCAAATTTGCACACGCCTTATCAGACATCCGGTCATATTCAGTTTAGTGTGAAGGAAATAAAGAACATGAGACACAATCTACAATCAATTGCATCAGCCACAAAATTGCAGAACACAAACACAAGAAACAAACATATATATTACCACAAAATGACCTATTAACCAGATAACTACAAGTTATTAGCCATATTTATGAAAATGCATTCAGCAAACCGATGTAACTAATCAAGATACTTGATTGACCACATACCCGCCCAAAAAAATTTCTTCAGCAAGATTGGTGCCCATCTATGACGTTCCTTGTACAACCCACTCAACCACTCATTCTGTCCAAGCTCAAATTTGTCAACGAAGGAAGACCACTTATCTTCAAAATCAACTGCTGTGGTTGTATCATAAACCGCTGCTTTCATTGCAGACTTCATCCTCTTATATTCACCATATCCGCTGAGTTTTTCAGGAATTTTTTTCATAATATGCCATAAACACCACCTATGACGAGTTGTAGGGAAGACTATTTCAATGGCATTTTGCATAGCCTTACATTGGTCAGTGACAATACCCACATGGGCTTTTCCCTCCATACAACGAAGCCATGTTTGGAAAAGCTAGACAAATGATTCCGTGTCTTCTGCAGAAACCAGACCACATCCAAGTAATATTGATTGACCATGGTGATTCACACCAACAAATGCAGCAAAAGGCATGTCATACTTATTGGTCAAATATGTTGTATCAAATGTCACAACATCTCCAAAATATGCATAAGCAGCTCTACTTCTAGCATCAGCCCAAAACACATTCCTTACATGAAAATCATCATCCATATCTATGGCATAGAAGAAATCTCTATTTTGCTCCGACATTCGAATGAAATAACTTAGTAAGGCCTTGGCATCACCTTCTTTCCCAATCGCACGCCTTTCTTTGTTGACGTAATTCCTTACATCTCTTTCACAAAATGGTACTTGCTCATGCCCTCCTGCATCTGTAACGAGAGATTGGAAAGTCTTATTGATCCTCACTCCTGCATCATCATTTATTTGGAGAGTTCTCTTTACATGGAGGTTCAATTTCTTATTCGCCTTGAACAACCTAGCCTTTGTAGGGCTGATCTCATGAGAATGGTTGGCTTCAAATTTTTTTATGTACCACAAGCCATCTTCTCCTAACTTAATAGTAACCTTTGCAGGACAATTTTTCGCCTTAATCGGACGTGTCAACAATGTACATGGAATGTCCGACACTCGAGACCCCTCCCTTGAGCATGCTAGAATCAAGTAGCAAATCTGCCCATCCTCTCCTTTTCTTGAAGTTCTAATCTTCCAACCAAAACCTTTTTTGAAGCATAGATACCATAAAATGATTTTACCTCCTCCATGGAAGAAAAGCACATCCCTGTTGCAGGCTCCCACTTTTGTTGATCATCATTAACAATGTCAACTCCAGCACCTTCACCACCATTACCACCACAGTCCATGGAATTATTTGAAGTATCCATGAATATCCAATTGGGGGTGCCAGACTTAAATTGCACAAATTAGATCTTCCATTAGTTATGTCACATTTAAAACATGGATTTACTTGCTTATCGTATCAATTAATGTAGACACGCTAAAACTCACAAAATAACTATCAACCATAAATGTTGTACATGGTTAATAATGGTCAAACTTGTAGTTCCATACTAACCGATTAACCATATAATGAGTATCAATAACAAAATATTTCCAACTGATTCACCGTTTGTCTACTGACTTGTGAAAAAATTGCAAGTAATAGCATCAACAAATAACCGGATAATGAACAGCACTAATCAAACTTTTGCAAACTTTCATGGATTTTGAGTCTAAAACCCACACTTATTATCCACACTCTCTAATTTAAGGAAAGGAAATAGGGAAGATAACAAACCAAATGTGACATTACCAAAGAAAGCACCCTAAACTACAAAAGGTGACACCTTGCAATCAAGGAGCTAAAGTGGATCGCAAATTTATTCAACTTCAGCTAAAAGGAAGGAAGCAAGCGATGGAAAGGGGTAACCTTGGCTATGAACACAAGCTTTTCACGTTCTGACCAAAAGCTTCACTTTGCTGGGAAGGCCACACCTGGGCTCCTCACTGTGTTTGCAGGTGAAAGGCGCTGGTTCTGTTTCAAGGAGAGAAGCGCAGGTGAACAAGCAAAGAAGCAAAGGAAAAGGGACACAAGGTTGAGCAGAAACGAAAGAAGCAAACGATGGAAAGGGGGGTTACCTTGGCTATGAAGGCCACACTTCAGCTCCTCCCTAGACGACCTGCAGCGGCGCGCCCTCTGCTTCTGATACAAGGAGATATGGCGTTGCAAGGCAGAAGGGGAAAAGGGAGGGAAATGAGGAAAGCCCTCTGCTTCTGATACAAGGAGATATGGCGTTGCAAGGCAGAAGGGGAAAAGGGAGGGAAATGAGAAATGGGTCACGTGAGGAAGCTGCTGCAAGTTTAACTTTCTTTTTGTTTTCTTCGGTCAACACTCCTCAAACAATGAACAGTGCGCAATTCATACCAAAACGCTACAGTACCTACGGTGTCGACCGTATGATGTCAATTTGTTGTGTCAAGTTATCATTTCTGTAACTACAAAGAGCATATAAAATAGCAATAAGGTGAACAACTTTACTCTGGCGCTACAGTATTTCACTATTTTAGTTAGACATATGCATGAACTTATGTAAGAAATTGATACAATATATAGCTTCTTTTTTTTAATAGATACAGTGAATAGCTTATCATCATAAAAAAAACGGATAAATAAATCTGATAATAATAATTAGGGAAGAGAGGATATAGATCTTGAGAGAGACATTATATAGGGAAATGAAATCATATAATAAATAGGTTCATAATTAGTGGAGAGAGAAATCAATTTTCAAAAAAGGATGATTAATTATTTAGACATATTTAATTAGAAGTGCACGTTTACTGAACCCTAAACCTGTGCAATATTGCACAGATTAGAGAAACGCTTTTAGGTTTAATTGCACTTTTTATCCCTCAACTTTTTCAACTATGTGATTTTGATATCTCAAATATTTAATTGCACATTTAGTCCTATAATTTGTAAAAATTGTGCAAAATCAGTCCTTACTAAATGTTGACTGGTTATAGACGGAATGACTGATTTTGCACAATTCGACAAATTAGAGGACTAAATGTGCAATTAACATTATTGAGGGACCAAAATCGCACGATTGAAAAAGTTGAGGGAGGAAATGTGCAATTAAAATTTTTGATGAACCAAAATCGCATAACTTAAAAAGTTGAGGGACGAAAAGTGAAATTAAGCTTATTTTTATATTGTCCAAAGTAAATTTATTTTCAGAGCTAATGATAAAAAAATTAAGTATATATATTTTCAAATAATTAGTAACTTTTTTGAAGGCCGGGGCTAGAAAGATGGGATGCTTAAATTGTAAAAAAAAAAAAAAAAGAGTTATGTGTAGGAGTACGACCCACTTAAGATCCCCTAAAAAAAATGGAGGGTGCTGGAATGGAAAGCATCCGATGGAGGTGCTTGTAAAGAAAATCCTTATTAAGCACAAATGCTTAATAAGATCACACTATTGGAGTGAATTGTTTCATAATAAGAGTGTCCATATTAGTGGTGCTTAAATGAGTGCTTGCTTATTAAGCACATATTCTTAATAAGAACCACCATTCGAGTCGGTTCATATTAAGCATTGGTTTCTTGTACAAACACCTGGTTCTTATGCGCGATTGTGGGCCATGATGTTAGAAATAATAATAAAAAAAATCAGATTTGGAGAGATAAAATGTAAGTATGCGAGGTTACTGGTGAAATCCATTTTATAAAAAGATAGGGTGCTTAAGCTGTAAAAAGTAACAATGAGTAATGTGTAAACATGGGCCCACTTAAGAACCAAAAAGTAAAAATATGGGTGCTGGGTTTTGGATGCTCATAAGCACCAACTAAAGAGAGGTGCTTGTATAAGTCCATTTAGTAAAATTGTTGATTAAATATTATGTTGTGGGTAATTTGTGAGGTCCATTTAGTAAAACATTTAAAGATGCTGGATTGGAGAAATGCAGTGCTTATGTTGTAAAAAATAAAAATGAGTAATGTGTAACTTAAAAATCCTTAAAAGAATGTGAAAGTGTTGGGATTGAGATGCTCTAACATAAGATATTCATCGTCTGCATGCATTGGGCAAGACAATAGGATATAATTAAAGAAATGATATTTTGACAATCAAATTGGACAATAATACAAGACACCGTATACATATACAAATTTTGACCAATGGATTAGAAGAAAAGAGAGTGTAAAATATTACTTTAAAGGTTCTACCATATACATATACGGTGTTGGACAACTTTTAGTTGTCAAAATATCATAACTCACATAATTACTGTGAAGTGAACTTATAAAGTGAGTAAGTTTTGGTGTATTCATCATTGATCAAATAAAGTATATTAAGAAATTTGATCAATCCACTGAATTATTTAAGAATAATTACACTTTTACATGCTCAGCTTATATAAAAATTTAGTTCTAACCTGCTAACGTACATTCGCCCATTTTTTTGAAAATGTACGTTAGCAAGCTACACTTTTGGATGTATTTTTTATTTTATTTTTAGTTATAACTTGCTAACATACACATTCTAAAAAATGGGAGGGTGTACGATAGCTATTGTGAACACCATATTTTGTCCGGCTTTTCTCATATTATCGTAAATAAAAAAAATAATAAAAAAATAAAATAGAAAAAATAAAAAATAAATGAGCAAAAATGGATGAGTTTTGTAACTTATGGCTTTCAAATGCTTTTACTTGTCATTGATTTTCCTCTATGAAAATGTAATTGAAAAAGGAATCATTATGAAAATGTAATTGAAAAAGGAATCATTAGTGGTGTGTAAATTCTGAATTGGAGAGTCTTGTAACTGATATACGGGTTTAAGGGGTTTTATCAGTATAAGAGGGCAGTAACAACGTTCAGAATGGAGGGGGGGAACGTTCCTTGATGAGCAAACCCACCATAAAATAAGAAGAGAAGCAACAATGGGGTTGAACTTGCTCTTTTGCTTTGTTGTCTTCTTCCTTGAGCTCTACCATGAACTCACCAGAAAACTAGTGGCAGTGACTCATCACAGTAAGAACCATGCTTCCTCTCTTGAGTTCTACCACACAGCAGGGAAGCTTCGTCTAGACGCTGCCAGTTCATCGCCTTATAACGATCGTTCCTCCACGAGAACAGGCGATGTCTTGCTCCGCACGTACCGTCACCGTCTACTGCGTTCAACCAGACGCCAGTTCCGCCATGCTCCTCAGTTGCACGCATCAGACAACATTGCCATTCGTGACGTAGCCGTCCTCAACGCACCAGTACCGTGTCATACCGCTGTCGTAGCTGCTGTTTTGCCATCCGCGACGTCACCTCTTCCACCCGTAGCAAGTCCAAGGAAGGTCTGCGAGCTCCGCTGTCCAGTTCGCCGCACTCCGCCGTTCTTCCTTCCTCAATGTACGAATGCCCAGTCCGTGGCCATGTGACCCAGATTTGCAAGTTGTTTCTCAGCCGTCCAGCTCCGCCCAGTTGTGCAACTCAGATCTTTTTAGTCACGCCGCGCCGTTACGGCATTGCCCAGTTGCCTCACGCCGCCACCAATTCCAAATGAGTCTCTACTCTCCACAACCCTTCATGATAAGTTCTCCAAAAAATCTCCTCTGTTGGCCTTTGTTTATCTATCGTTAGTTATATAAGTCTGGAGATATGTTGTACTGTTTGGGTATGTTGTGCTTAGTGTTCTCTTTTCCTTGCTCAACATGATGACAAAAAACATGACTTCTTTCAAAAAAATATAAAAATTATAATTTAAAGGTTCTTTTTAAAAAGATGATTAGTTGTTAAAATAATACATGTGTATTAGTTTTTACAAAAAAATATTATAAAGACAAATGATTCGTGGAAGTTAAAATGTTTATTTAATTTTGTTACAACTATTATTTGATCATATATGTTCACTTTTCTAAAATACAAGTGTTTCTTCACAATAACATATCAAAATAAAAAAATAGGTTGTTAGTGATAATTACTTTGGATCTTCTTCATGTTTAGTTATCATAAACACACCTTTCAATTTTTACCCTTTAAATTCTATAAATAAAAATAGGTTGTTAGTAATAGCCACTTTGGATCTTCTTCCTGTTTGGTTATCATGAGCACCTTTTAACTCTAAAATTAAAATTTTGTTGTTAGTGATAGCCACTTTGGATCCACTTCCTGTTTGGTTATCATGAACACCCTTTCAATTCTAAAAATATGAAAATAGGTTGTTAGTGATAGCCACTTTGGATCTTCTTCCTGTTTGGTTATCATGAACACCCTTTTAATTCTAAATAGGCGGTTAGTGGTAGCAACTTTGGATCTTCTTCCTGTTTGGCTATTGCAAACAACCCTTAATTTTCAAGACAAAATTAAATTGCTAACGGTAGCCACTTTGGATCTTCTTCCTGTTTGGTTATAGTGAGCAATTCTATTTTCAAAATAAAATAAGTTACAAACGATAGTCACTTTGGATCTGCTTCCTATTTGATTATCGTTGGCGTCTTGCATTCTAAAACACTAAAATATAGGTTGTTAATAGTAGCCACTTCGGATCTTCTTCCTGTTTGGTTATCGCAAGCAATCTTAATTTTCAAAATAATTAAAATAGATTATTAGGATGACCATTTTGGATCTTCTTCCTGTCTGGTCATCGTGGTATCCTAAATTTCTGAAAACTTCAAAAAGAATAATAATTAAAATCAACTAAACCCACAAATATTTTGTTGAAAGAACTACGTAGCTTTGAATTCCCTATTGCACCCGGGGATACGTAGGAGCAGGATTTATTCCTGTCAAGCCCAAAAATAAATTTTCATAAAATCCTTTTTATTTCTCATCAATATTCATTTTCTTCTCTTGAAAAATAATAAAATAAAATCTTTTATGGTTTATTTATTGTTTGTAATTATATTTTAAATTATTGTTTTAATAAAAAGGGTGAAATGAATATTTTTGAAGTTAACATTATTTTGCACAATTAACTAGAGGTAACCATTTTTCAATGGATGTTGTAGGGTGCTAATACCTTCCCTACGCATAATTGACTCCCGAACCCTAAATCTGTTTTCGAAGACTATTCAATAAAAAAGGGTTTTTCCAATGTTTCCCTAATAAATAAACTTTGGTGGCGACTCCATTATTGCAAATTAATTAATTTTTGTTCGCCGCTCCCGTCGCGATGTGGTTGCGACAGATGGCGACTCCACTGGGGATATTTTTTCAAGAGAGTCAAGCCTTAAATAGTTATATGTGCAAAATTATTTTTTTTTCTTCTTTATTGGTTTCACCTTTTTTGCTTTTTATTACTTATGCATGTTGTAAATATATTTTTTATTGTATATATGATGCTTGGATTGAATCTTAGGGTAGAAGATCTATGTCCATATTGTATGTGCAATGCTGTTTGTTTTGCTATTTGAGTAGTTTTGAGTTTTGCTCCCTTCACACACCACACTTACACTGCACACACTTATGAGTGGGACCCTATACCCGGGCCTGTGTGAAGCCTAGGATGAGAGGAGGTTGTTAGTGGTAACCATTTTGGATCTACTTCCTGTTTGGTTATCACGAGAATCTCATCTAGAGTGTGCTCTTTCATGGATTTTCCACACCTGGTAGTTTACCTATCGTTGTGGTTATTCTGAAAGAGACTTTAGCTCTAGAGACCAAGGTTAGCGAGATTATAGAGCCACCCAAGAGAGCTTTTACAAGATACAAGGCTTCAAAAAAAAAATCTACATGATAGTTTCTCCTTATATTGAAAAAGACACATTGCATCATCATGCATTTGCATTCATGTTTCAAAAAAAATTGATAAATTTTTTTAAAGTCACTCATTCTCATTTCATTTGGGTCAGTCAAAGAATCGTGGGTGTTCAAAGCTCGTTGTGAGTAGCTTCATTGAAGGCCATGTAAAAGTTTGGATACAATGTACTTTGATTTTGATCGTTAATAAAATTTTTGTTGCTTGATTCCATATGATTTAGTGCTTTAGAACTATTCACACCTGGGCAGGCATTAGCAATTCTCTAGCATTCCCGCGTCTTAATAAAAACAAAAAAAAATGTTGCATCTTCATTCATTCATTTTGTTTCTCTCTTTGCATGCTCATGTCATTTTTATCATAAAAAACAAAAAAACAAATTGGTTCAGACACGCTCTCAATTAATGATCATGGCTGAGCTAGAGCTGAAGGATGATGTCACCCAATTGAAGGAGCATATGTCCAAGGTTCTAGAAGTACTAGAGCCTCCATTCCATGCGTTTTATGACCCCAACGTCACCTGAGGATTTCTCATGGGGGTAACTGGTTCTGTCTCTCAATGAGAATCCTGATGGTTTCAAGACTGCGGCGAGAAGGTTATTAGTCAATAGACTATTGAAAGTTCAAGAAAATCCTATCATCACAAGCGGCTCACATTTAAGTGGTTGAGAATGGGCAGCACCTTGTAGTCCTCCTTCATTTGGAAGTTTTTAAGTAATCAATTTCGTTGTGGTTTATCACTGATTTGTCATGAAATATGGTTATGTTGTACTGATATGGATCATTTGGTTCTTGAACTATGTTTACTTTCTTGAAGCGTTAATGTAATGGATTTGCATGCATACCTGGAACTTTTCTCATAAATTCTTGTCTCTTTTCTTCTTCTATTCTTTTACAAGTATCTTCCTTGGTCTGGTTCACGGGGCTCATGCTCTTGAAAAATCCTTTGCGGCACATTAATAAGGTCCTCATATGCAGGTGCCCTTTGCCAAAAATGCAAAAAACAAAAAAAAGCAAAAAAAAAAAGAGAAAAGAAAAAAGAGAGGAGCAAATAAATAGTCACTTGAAGTATACAATCTTTTTGTCTCTAAATTAAAATTTTAAAAATAAGCAATCATGATTTGAAATGAAGATTGGCCATCTTTCTCTATCCTTTACAAAATATTACTAATATCCCTTGCTACCCCTTTGGGCTTGAAAATTCTTTTTGAAGAACCTTGGACAAGGATCATCCCCTAAAAAAGGGGCAAGTATGAAAGAAGTGATGATTTTGAAGAATCAAGTGAGAAGTTGAAAAGCTAAAAAAAAAACGCTGAAAAAAAAAACGAAAGAAAAAGAAGAGGAAAAAATGGATGGGAAACTCCTTGACAAAGACAGGTGATAAAGCAAGAAATGAAAAAAGCAAGCAAAAAGGCAAACGTTCCAAGAAATGTAGAGATAGTTTGATCGAGCTCACTTTATTAAAAAAAGGGTATGGATCCTTGGTCCTATTTAAGCCTAAAACATTTGTTTGAGCCTTATAACATTTCTTTCACCACCCTCAATCTTGGCCACGTTACAACCCTCAAAAAGTTATGGATCCTTGGTCCTATTTAAGCCTAAAACATTTGTTTGAGCCTTATAACATTTCTTTCACCACCCTCAATCTTGGCCACGTTACAACCCTCAAAAAGTCCATTCGGATCAATGAATGATTACTATATTTTTTATTTTAATTTTGGGACAAAATATTTGTGCTCTTCTGAGTTTTTAATTAATTGCTCCTAAAAAAAAGATTAAAAAAAAAAAACCCGTTAGGCTGAAAACCCGGAAGGGCAGTCTAAGCAAAAGTTAGGGCAAGATCGGTATGACATACACTGGGGCAAGACTTTGCTTCCAAGGGCCCTACTCTAGAGTATTTCCTTTTTTGGATTTTATTATCGATGTCTCACACCAGGGCAATTCCATTCTCAAAAGCCCGATATTGGGGCAATTTCGCTCTTGGATGCCCTACATTGGGGCAACTCTATGCTTGGATGCCCTACATTGGGGCAACTCTATGCTTGAATGTTTTTCTCTGGGGCAATTCTATCCTGAAAAATCCCACGTTGGGGCAAGCCCATTCTCAAATGTCCTATATTGGGACAGCTCTATTCTCAAAGGTCCTTCTCCGGGGCAATTTTGTTCTCAAATGGCATAAATTGGGCCAATTCATTTCCAAATGCCTCATACTAAGGCAAATTTTGGTAGGCAATAGCCATGATCTCCAAGATTGAATCATTCCAAACCGGGGCACCACCTTCTGACCTCCATATTGATGTTTTGTCTCGGTCTTCTGAGTCATCAAACTTCCAACAAAGTTCCAGTCAATAATATCTTCTCATGTCATACTTTTGAATCCATGCATGTTTATTACATAATGCTTCAGGTAAGGTAATCACGAGTTCAACAGTACAATTTAACCATCTGATGGTAAATCCTCGATGAACAACTCTGTCAAGAGGAATTCTGAATACAAGAAGGATGTGGCATTCCCTTGTACCACAGGTTTGGGTCACACATTTTTAGAAGCTGAATGAATTCAAGATTTACATGACCAGTCAGATCTCATTGAAAGAAAGAGATTAGTCGTGCTCTTTGATGGTCCGCTTTACCAGGATGATCGATAAGTGCTATAGGAAAGGTGAGCCCTTAGCAATTTCAAGAAAAGATCTTGTGCTGAATTTGATTTTATCAATTCAAAATGATTGTTTGAAAAAACGGCTCTGAACTCTGAAGGACCTTATGTGTGAAAATAGGCTTCATGTTAGAAGGATCAGTAATCCTCACAAATATAGCAAAGTCTTCTGCTTTCTACAAGAAAAATTACGCTTAAGAGCACTGCCAAAAAAGAAAAGACAAAAAAAAAGCAAAGAAAGAAAAAAGAGAAAGAAGAAAAATAAAAAAATAAAAGAGGAAGTGGCTCGCTAGGTTGAAAACCTGAAAAGGCAGTCTAGGCAAAAGTTAGAGCAACCCGATAGGTTGACAACTCAAAAAGAGCAACCTATGCAAAAGTTAGGGTCAACCAATAAATAAAGGACAACAGTCTTTTGCAAATGATAAATTGGGGCAGTTTAAAGTTTCGCTAGGGCAAGTCATAAAATGCTCCCAATGCATAGAGATTGTGCGAGTTTGGCATATGAACTCCACCACATTTTCTCCCTTTGAGGAAATCTCACAGTGAATTCCTCTCTGATCACGGAGTGCAGTGGGCTCCTGACAAGAAGAAATACTGGAAAAGAAAGAGTAATCGTCACTATCTTCTATGGTCATAACCATTGTGAAGGAATCATATCTCTGTCAGGAATCAAGCCGTCACTTGAACAAGCGAGTGATGAACCAGGTTAACAAGCTTCGTTCTAGTTCAG
Source organism: Echinosophora koreensis (assembly GCA_035048595.1). NCBI lineage: Eukaryota > Viridiplantae > Streptophyta > Magnoliopsida > Fabales > Fabaceae > Echinosophora > Echinosophora koreensis. Next base: position 10,023,231 of record JAPCYP010000004.1, read on the forward strand.
TCCAAATCTGGTTGGGATAAAAAGTGACTTGCAAAAAAAAAAGAAAAAAAAATCATCATGATTTTCATCAATCATAAAAAGCAACCTCTGCATCATGCATAAAAAAATTATCATGATTTTCAAAACACTTTCTGCATCATGCATTGAAAAATAAGAAATGAAAGAATCATCATGGTTTTAATCAATCATAAAAAAGCATCCTTTGCACCAAACATTGAAAAAATAAACAAAAAGTACCATGCATCATGCATAAAAAAATTATCATGATTTTCAAAACACTTTCTGCATCATGCATTGAAAAATAAGAAATGAAAGAATCATCATGGTTTTAATCAATCATAAAAAAGCATCCTTTGCACCAAGCATTGAAAAAATAAACAAAAAGTACCATGCATCCAGTGTATGTGTCTCTTGCATCATGCATTGCCATTTCATTTCATGCATCATTTGATCATACTGGTCTACTTAATTCATCGCTTTGTTCAAATCTGACAGGCACATGGCTCATAAGCCGTGACTTTGCTAGCTTTAGTAGGCATATGGTCTCTATAAGCTTCTTTTTATCTTTCTTTTCAAGCTTCGGCGGATACCCTGACTCCGCAAGCTTAACTTTATATTTCGCTTCAAGCTTCGGCGGATACCCCGACTCCGCAAGCTTCTTTTTATCTTTCTTTTTAAGCTTCGGCGGATACCCTGACTCCGCAAGCTTAACTTTATATTTTGTTTCAAGCTTCGGCGGATACCCCGACTCCGCAAGCTTAACTTTATATTTCGTTTCAAGCTTTGGCGGATACCCCGACTCCGCAAGCTTCTTTTTATCATTCTTTTCAAGCTTCGGCGGATACCCCGACTCCGCAAGCTTCTTTTTATCATTCGTTTCAAGCTTTGACGGATACCCCGACTTCGCAAGCTTCTTTTTACTTCGTTTCAAGCTTCGGCGGATACCCTGACTCCGCAAGCTTAACTTTATATTTCGTTTCAAGCTTCGGCGGAAACCCCGACTCCGCAAGCTTCTTTTTATCTTTCTTTTCAAGCTTCGGCGGATACCGCAAACTTAACTTTATATTTCGTTTCAAGCTTCGGCGGATACCCCGACTCCGCAGGCTTCATTTTATCTTCGTTTCAAGCTTCGGCGGATGCCCCGACTCCGCAAGCTTCTTTTAATATTTTGTTTCAAGTTTCGGGCGGATACCCCGACTCCGCAAGCTTCTTTTTATATTTCTTTTCAAGCTTCGGCGGAAACCACAACTCCGCAAGCTTCTCATCTTTCCTAACAAGCCACGGTGGATACCTTGTTCCACAGACTTGTTATTCTTCTATTGTCGGACAAAATTATGGCTCACTTCTTTACTCATTTCTTACAACGATAATAAGAGAAACCATGGTTATTCATATTATCTAGTAAGAACTAAGTAAAGAGGGGCAGCTGTGAACACCATATTTTGTCCGGCTTTTCTCATATTATCGTAAATAAAAAAAATAATAAAAAAATAAAATAGAAAAAATAAAAAATAAATGAGCAAAAATGGATGAGTTTTGTAACTGATGGCTTTCAAATGCTTTTACTTGTCATTGATTTTCCTCTATGAAAATGTAATTGAAAAAGGAATCATTAGTGGTGTGTAAATTCTGAATTGGAGAGTCTTGTAACTGATATACGGGTTTAAGGGGTTTTATCAGTATAAGAGTGCAGTAACAACGTTCAGAATGGAGGGGGGGAACGTTCCTTGATGAGCAAACCCACCATAAAATAAGAAGAGAAGCAACAATGGGGTTGAACTTGCTCTTTTGCTTTGTTGTCTTCTTCCTTGAGCTCTACCATGAACTCACCAGAAAACTAGTGGCAGTGACTCATCACAGTAAGAACCATGCTTCCTCTCTTGAGTTCTACCACACAGCAGGGAAGCTTCGTCTAGACGCTGCCAGTTCATCGCCTTATAACGATCGTTCCTCCACGAGAACAGGCGATGTCTTGCTCCGCACGTACCGTCACCGTCTACTGCGTTCAACCAGACGCCAGTTCCGCCATGCTCCTCAGTTGCACGCATCAGACAACATTGCCATTCGTGACGTAGCCGTCCTCAACGCACCAGTACCGTGTCATACCGCTGTCGTAGCTGCTGTTTTGCCATCCGCGACGTCACCTCTTCCACCCGTAGCAAGTCCAAGGAAGGTCTGCGAGCTCCGCTGTCCAGTTCGCCGCACTCCGCCGTTCTTCCTTCCTCAATGTACGAATGCCCAGTCCGTGGCCATGTGACCCAGATTTGCAAGTTGTTTCTCAGCCGTCCAGCTCCGCCCAGTTGTGCAACTCAGATCTTTTTAGTCACGCCGCGCCGTTACGGCATTGCCCAGTTGCCTCACGCCGCCACCAATTCCAAATGAGTCTCTACTCTCCACAACCCTTCATGATAAGTTCTCCAAAAAATCTCCTCTGTTGGCCTTTGTTTATCTATCGTTAGTTATATAAGTCTGGAGATATGTTGTACTGTTTGGGTATGTTGTGCTTAGTGTTCTCTTTTCCTTGCTCAACATGATGACAAAAAACATGACTTCTTTCAAAAAAATATAAAAATTATAATTTAAAGGTTCTTTTTAAAAAGATGATTAGTTGTTAAAATAATACATGTGTATTAGTTTTTACAAAAAAATATTATAAAGACAAATGATTCGTGGAAGTTAAAATGTTTATTTAATTTTGTTACAACTATTATTTGATCATATATGTTCACTTTTCTAAAATACAAGTGTTTCTTCACAATAACATATCAAAATAAAAAAATAGGTTGTTAGTGATAATTACTTTGGATCTTCTTCATGTTTAGTTATCATAAACACACCTTTCAATTTTTACCCTTTAAATTCTATAAATAAAAATAGGTTGTTAGTAATAGCCACTTTGGATCTTCTTCCTGTTTGGTTATCATGAGCACCTTTTAACTCTAAAATTAAAATTTTGTTGTTAGTGATAGCCACTTTGGATCCACTTCCTGTTTGGTTATCATGAACACCCTTTCAATTCTAAAAATATGAAAATAGGTTGTTAGTGATAGCCACTTTGGATCTTCTTCCTGTTTGGTTATCATGAACACCCTTTTAATTCTAAATAGGCGGTTAGTGGTAGCAACTTTGGATCTTCTTCCTGTTTGGCTATTGCAAACAACCCTTAATTTTCAAGACAAAATTAAATTGCTAACGGTAGCCACTTTGGATCTTCTTCCTGTTTGGTTATAGTGAGCAATTCTATTTTCAAAATAAAATAAGTTACAAACGATAGTCACTTTGGATCTGCTTCCTATTTGATTATCGTTGGCGTCTTGCATTCTAAAACACTAAAATATAGGTTGTTAATAGTAGCCACTTCGGATCTTCTTCCTGTTTGGTTATCGCAAGCAATCTTAATTTTCAAAATAATTAAAATAGATTATTAGGATGACCATTTTGGATCTTCTTCCTGTCTGGTCATCGTGGTATCCTAAATTTCTGAAAACTTCAAAAAGAATAATAATTAAAATCAACTAAACCCACAAATATTTTGTTGAAAGAACTACGTAGCTTTGAATTCCCTATTGCACCCGGGGATACGTAGGAGCAGGATTTATTCCTGTCAAGCCCAAAAATAAATTTTCATAAAATCCTTTTTATTTCTCATCAATATTCATTTTCTTCTCTTGAAAAATAATAAAATAAAATCTTTTATGGTTTATTTATTGTTTGTAATTATATTTTAAATTATTGTTTTAATAAAAAGGGTGAAATGAATATTTTTGAAGTTAACATTATTTTGCACAATTAACTAGAGGTAACCATTTTTCAATGGATGTTGTAGGGTGCTAATACCTTCCCTACGCATAATTGACTCCCGAACCCTAAATCTGTTTTCGAAGACTATTCAATAAAAAAGGGATTTTTCCAATGTTTCCCTAATAAATAAACTTTGGTGGCGACTCCATTATTGCAAATTAATTAATTTTTGTTCGCCGCTCCCGTCGCGATGTGGTTGCGACAGCTATTATCATATATATATATATATATATATATATATATATACCATTATTTACTATATTAAATAATAATTTTCATTCGTGTAATTTTTATCTACTTCTTTTAATTTTTTTCTAAATTAAATAGTACATGTACAAATATTTTTAAAATTGACATCATCTAATTCCAAATAATTTTAATTTTTATAAATTGTTATATCATTGATCATTTAGGTTATGTTTGGGAGTTTTGGAAAGGATGGGGTGGAATGATTAGTAATAGAGTGATTTAGAGTGGAGTGGAGTGGAGTGGTAAAAATATACCACTCCATTGTTTGGGAGTTTTAACGAAGGAATTGATGGACATTCCACCCATTGTTTGGAACTCACAATAGTAAGTAATAGAGTGGAGTGATTTACAAATTTTATTTCTAATTCTACCCTATTTATTTTTCATTTTCCATAACAATGCATACTAATTTTCTTAAACAAATATTTTGATTGAATTCAAATGAATCATTAGGCTTCCCTGTGCTTTCAGAAATATCTTCAACAACATGAGTGGCACATGAACTTGAAGAAATGAAAGCACTTTGATGAACCCATTTGCGGATTCGACTATAATATGATAAAGATTGGAACTTTCATGTCGTAGAGCTAAGCATGAATGAATTTCCCAACGAAAAGTATTGTAAAACAAATATTTGTTCCACGCCAGAAACTCTTCCTACCAACATAAACAGAGGACAACAATGTTGAAGAGAGGAGAAGTGAGATGATTGGAATAGGAGAGTGAGGGGAATCTGGAAAGTTTTATTTATTTTTGTTTTGTTTTGAAGGGTTAAAATTGTAAATTTGTATTTAAGAATAAAGAGAGGGGTTCCCACCCAAATTCCCCCAAATTGGAGGGTATGAAAAAAAAAGAGATTTTGGATGGTTTGAAGCGGTTTGGCTTCCCATTCCCAACCATTCCACTCCATTGTTTAAAAAACTCTCAAACAATGTGTCAAGTCTTTTATACCTTCCCACTTCATTATTAATCATCGCATCTCATCATCACAAACATAGTCTTGATTGTCAGTTGACTAACCTTTTAGTATAAGTTTTTCTTTATCCAGTTTGTGCCCTTTTAAATGTTTCTTATTTTAGCTTTAATAACGATACGGTTCATAGCCCATAAGTTCGTGAGTTCGAATCTCACTGATGTGAAGACCTTATTGGTGGATAATCTGTAAGTACCTCTGTAAGTGTTCTTAGAGCCATAAGGCTCTGGTGAGCCCCCGGGATCCAATTCACCTAAATTTTTCATTAAAAAAAAATGTTTCTTATTTTAAAGGCAAATAGGTATTCTTAATAGTAAATATTCCTATTGGTGCTCTTTAAAGTAAGTGGTTTTTTATTAAATAGACAGATAGTGGGTTTTTTCTTCCTATAAAGGGTCAAATAACAAAAGTTAACGGTGTTATCAAAAGCTAATAGCAGGGAATATCTAAAAAAATAGTTCTATTACTCACTACCCTAGTCCCCGGTATATATATGGTTAAATTACACTTTTGGTCCCCAAATTATTTTTCAATATTTAATTTGGTTCCCAAGTTTTTAAAATGTTCATTTTGGTCCCTAAGTTCCTAAAACTTATTCAATCGAGTCCTTCCGTCATGTTGACTAATAGACATGGACGTTGGCCCCGTCTGGTCCGTCGAAATTTGGAACCAAATGGAACATTGAAAAACAACTTGGGGACCAAATTGAACATTGAAAAACAATTCGGGGACCATTATTTTGGGGTCAATGTCCATGTTCGTTAGCCAACTTGACGGAAGGACTCGATTGAATAAGTTTTTGGAACTTAGGGACCAAAATGAACATTTTAAAAACTTGGGGACTAAATTGAACATTGAAAAATAATTTGGGGACCAAAAGCGTAATTTAGCCTATATATATGGCCTTTTAATTCATTAAATATACCATTTTCTAATAACAACTTACCTTTTCTTAATTTCTTAACTATTACCCTAAAAATAATGGATAACAAAACCGTAAAAAAATAATGACTACATATATATTCTGATCAATTAAATGTATTATTTTGAATTATAGTAATAAACAGGTTAAATTATAATTTTAGTACCTATCATAATTATTTGTTTTTAATTTATTTTTTTGTATTTTCTTTACAGTTTTGCTATTCTTCCAAAATATCCACCAGCCTGAAATGAACAAGTTATTGGCCATTGCATCAGATTTCCATTTACAGTTGTTCAGTTTACAAGCTTTTCCATGGTTAGCCTTCCTTTTTTGTAAGAAATATTTGTATACGGGTTCAAGTACCTCTTATACTCTATTAATATTAATATTTTGGCTTATCAAAAAAAAAAAAAATATTTGTTCAGCTTATTTTTAATTAATTCCTTATTCGATATTTCCTTACAATATTGCAATCATATTAACCATTGAAGATATATAACTAACAGCGATTTGTTTATCTCAAAAAACAGTGATTTGTTATTTTATGGGAAATCAATGATGATTCTTCTTAGCACCTTTAGAAAAGAGATTCAGTCAATTAAGAATCAATAGTTTTTCTTTCTGTCTCAACTTCTTGTTGATAGACTACTTATTTTCTTATTGTCATGGTCATGGACCAAACGTTGTAGTGTTGCACTAACGTCTCAAATGGGTCGCTCAATTTTGGCAGTTTAATAATTCTGTCATTTGACAATTTTAAATTCAAATTTAATTGAAAGTGTATGAAGGAAGAGATTTATAAATAGGATGTAAAAAATTTGGTTCGAATAAATCTGTTAATCCAACCAACTCGAACCAAACCATTACAAATGGTTGATTTGGTTCGAATCATCGAATCTACTCGGATAATAAAACCCATCTAATCCTTACAACTTTTTTACTATCCTTCCATTTTAGAATTTAGATTTACATTTTGATTTCTGCGAACGCTCTACACATGAGAGTTATGGCACTCACTTTGGTGGTAGTACATACAAGCTTCACTACTCTATATATGTTTCCTAGAAAGTTATCCAAAGGAGGTCAATACAACTGAATATTCATCTATTGACCTATGGTATATGCATCTTGGCCACTTGAGTGAGGAAAACTCAGCTTCCTTGCCAAGTAAAAATCTCTACTATGAAAGTTACACTGTTAAAGACTTACACTTATTATTTTGTTGGAAAATAACAAAGTTTCATTTCATAGTTCATGTCCTCATAAGAGGCCAAATGTTCTAGATTTAGTTCACACTAATATTTGAGATATGCATTGTAAATCTTATGGTGATGCTTTATATTGTGTTACTTTTATTGACGATCACTTTAAAAAAGTGTGGGCTTTTGCTTTGAAAACTAAAGATCACCTGAATAAAAGGGCCCATTCGAAGCAGTCTTCAAGCATTTTCATGCAAGTGTTGCAAAAGAAAAGGCAATGAAATTAAAATATATTCAAGCAGATAATTAATGACGCTGAATAAAAGGGCCCATTTGAAGAGTATCATAGAGAACATGGAATCAAAATGGAGAAAATAGTTCCAAAGACAACTAAACATAATAGAGTCTGAGAGAATGAACCCTATCATTAATGCAAAATCAAACGCATGCTCTCTGGTTCAAAACTGCCCAAAGCCTTTTAGGGTGACAATGAGAACTGCAGTGGATTTTGATCGACCTTTTACCTTATTGTGCCACTAGAAGGTGACGTTCCAAATATAGTATGGACTGGGGAAGATGTCTCTTGTAGCCATTTGAGAGTGTTTGATTATAAGAATTTTGTTAACATCGCAAGAGATAATAAGTCCAAGTTTGATAGGTAACTTAGACAATCCACCTTCTTAGGTTATGGTCAAAAGTCGATATGTGATATTTCTTGAAGATCAAACCATTGAAGAATGGGAAAAGTTTAAGGAACCAAAACCAGTTTTTAGAAGTTACATTTATGTTGGGCTAGAACATCCTATTAGAGCCTTTGTTGATGGGAAAGACATACTGTATCGTCTTAGGCTGCTTTACGGATTGACGACTGTCCCCACAAACCAACATATGTCTTTTCAGCGTGCTTTATCCTCATTCGCACACTTCCTAGGAAAACTTCCCAAGAGGTCACCCATCCCAGAATTGCTCCAAGTCAAGCACACTTAACTGTGAATATCTTAAGTGATGGGCTCTCTAAAAGAAGATGCATCTTGTTAGAATAGGTAGTATCAATTAATTCTTTTAAGTTATCCTCAACTGCACAGACCCACTTCTGCACAATCTCAGGATCCCCTCAATTGTGCAGTCCCATACTTGCACAGTCTCAGTTCCCTCTCGTTCTGTGTGAAACCAGTTCATTCATGTGTCCCTCCTCCTAGAAACCTGCCAGGAGCCACTCCTTGACCATGCTTTCTCTTGCATCGGCGACCATTCCCCACCCTCGTCAGCCTCGAGTATCACACATATAAGTTGATGATGGGAATACAATTGATGATCATGCAGCTCACCATGATGTGCCAGTTAAACAAGCTCCACTTAAAGCACTGGTTGACCCTCAGTTGAGAAGGTCTGCTAGAGGATACTCCACATGAGTATGTGATGATCAATATAGTGGAGAGCCATGAAACTACCGAGAGGCCATTGCAAATGTGCACAAGGAAGAGTGGTTAAAGGCCATGCAAGAAGAAATGAAATACTTGCATGAGAGTCACATATTTGAGTGGTGAAGTTACCTAAGGGCAGGAAAGCACTCAAGACCATATGGGTATTCAAACTAAAAACAATAGAGAGCTAGGATACAAAGCACGATTATTTGTGAAAATATTTGATCAAAGGAAATTTATTGAATTTGAAGAAATTTTATTAGTTGTGGTGAAGATGTCCTATATTCAAGTCGTGCTTGGCTTAACAATAGCTTGAACCTCGAAGTTGAACAAGTTGATATGAAGTGAGCAATCCTTCACAGTGACTTGGAGGAATAAATTTATATAGAGCAACATGAGGGCTTCAAGGTCAGATGAAAAGAGTAGTTTATGTGAAAATTAAGGAAAAAATTGTGTGCAATCAAGTAGACACTAAGAGGATAGTACAATAATTTTGATTCTTTTTCCATGGATAACCAAGGCTGCAGCAAACTACAACCAATAAATGTGTGTTTGTTATGAAATTCTCTAACAGTGGTTTTATTATACTCTTGTTGTATGTGGGTAATATGTTTATTATTGGTAATGACACTAAGAAGATTGGAAATCTAAAGAAGGACTCGAGAAACTACTTTTTCGTGAAGAATTACATGTCATAGGAAATCTGGTAGAATGTGATTATCTGAACAGAGGTACATCAAGAAGGTGTTGGAAAGGTTTAACACGAGAATTTCTGATCATGTTAGTACTCCACCTACAAGTCCTTTTAAATTGAGTTCTTAGCAATCCCTACAAGCGAGAACGACAAAGAAGAGATGAAAGAAGGTTCTTTATCACCCTGTAATTAGTCCTGATGCATGTTATGCTATGCAAAAGGCCAAATATTGCTTATGGTATTGGATTTGTTAGTCTTTTTCTCTTTAATTCTAGCAAAGACCATCGACAAGCAGAGAAGTGGATCTTCAAGTATCTCAAAGGTACTTCCACAGTTTGTTATGCTTTAGGAGTGGCCAGCCTATGCTAGATGGTTACTTGGTTGCAGATAAAGCTGGAGTTTTTAAAAAAAAAAAATCTATTTCTGGATACTTGATGACTTTTATAATGGAGCAATGTCCTGACATTCTAAACTACAAAAATATGTTATTCTATCTACTGCTAAGACAATGAGATTGGGTATATCGTGGTCACTGAAGCTTCTAAAGAACTTTTGTGGACATAAAATTCATATAAGAGTTGGGCCTCAAGCAAGAGAAGTCTGGGCTATCCATATCAACAAGAACACTTCTTTCATTCTAGGTCAAAGCACATTGAAGTATGGTATCGTTAGATACGATAGACGCTAGAGATGAAATCATTTTTTCACTTGACAAAATTCATACTAATGAAGGTGACTCAAATATGATGACAAGGTTGATTTCTTGTATAAAGAGAGTATGCTTTGTTGAGAAACATCTCCATGCTTGAGTTGGGAAGGGGGAGATTTGTTAGATAGGTTCCTTTCCAAGTGGAACCTACCAAGTAAAAGAGAATGAAAAGGCATGGGAGAGTAGTGTAAAAAAGTGACTGTGTGAAGTGAAAACGAAAACAGAGGTAAAGAGATAAATGAGATTGAGCTCAATGAAGAGGAGAAGAAATTTTAATATGTTATTCCTAGTGTTAGGGCTACATGTTGGTCGGCCTAATTATTTTTTGCCTTATCTTTTGGTTGGGTTGTGAAACCTAGAAGTAAGCTCTCAATTGGGCGAAGATCTTTACAAATTGGGCTCTAAACCATAAAGCAGGGACGGACCCAAGTGTATGGGGTTGGGGGCATCTGCCCCCACCAACCTTTTTTTTCTTTCTTTTATTAAATCTTAAATAATTTTTCTTTTACCCCCCAAAAAAAAAAAGTTGTGGCCCCCATTACTTTATAATTCTATTCTACATAATACTAAAAAAATATTACTCTCATTATCCTACATCACTACTCTCCAGAACACTTCTATTTTTTCACGATAACTTCAACTATAAGTTTATTTAGAATTAGTAAAATAGATAAAGTGAGAAAGATGGTAGAAAAAAAGAGTCCGAAAAGTATCATCCTTGCTACATCGTACAACAATTTATTCATTTATATATTTATTTATAATCATAATATATGATCTTGCCCCCACTTTCAGAATTTCTGGGTCCGTCCCTGCCATAAAGGGTTCTTCCTAAAAATCTATAGGATCCATCAATTCACACCTTGTTTTTTACTTCTCACACCTTTTCTATTGTTTGAAAAATTTTCTTTCCAAAAATATCCCTCACTCTCTCATCTTACAACAACGTACTCATCACCATTTTTCACACATTCCTTCCGAAATTTAGATTCCATAATACAAATATTTTTTTTTTATCAATTCGGGAATTTAGATTACATAATATAAATGAATGTTGTTCGTGGTCGAGCTCTACGTTTACTAACCAGAATTTATTTTTCGGTATTTACACAAAAAATGGTAATAGGTTCCGGATTTTAATATATGGAATTGATTAAAAAAATCATTTGTATTATGAAATCTAAACTTCTGGATTGATAAAAAAATTCATTTATATTATAAAATCAAATTTTCGAAATTGATAAAAAAATTATTTGCATTACGGAATCTAAATTCCAGAATTAATAAAAAAATCATTTGTATTACGGAATCTAAATTTCGGAAGGGAGGTGTGAAAAATGGTGATGAGTAGATTGGTGTATGATGATAGTGAGAGGTATTTTTGGAAAAAAAAAATTAAAAAAATGGGAAAGATGTGAGAAGTAAAAATACAAGGTATGAATAGCAATCCAAATTTTCATTTCGGCCTCCCTTGCAACCATTTATTTTTTGGATGGTTTTTAGGATGTTTTATATTTTTATTTAGGGTATTGTTAGCAGTGTCCTAAGGACACTAATTAAATATTCCAATAAAAATAAGTTTCAATTGGAAAACTAAATATAACACTTGTCAAAATATTTAATATATTTCCAATAAAAACTTTATTTTATTAATTTTTTAACTAATGTTCTTAAAACACTCATTAGCATTATCCTTTTATTTATCAAGTCGAAAAGTGCAAGTTAATGCACATCTTTCCTATCTGCATGAAAAGGGAAATGCTTAATACGCATCAATTTGTGGTTGATTGACTCTTGTCTACTTGATTGAATTAAAATGTAAATGTGTAAAAAGTAAAACAATGCTAATTATAATTAAAAATAAAAAAAGGTATTTATTTTGCTCTGCAAGAAACGACGCTCGTTTCTTCTCCTTTTACCATCATGTTGCTGCTTGAACCTGAGTTTACGTTGGTTTGCTTTTCTGGTCTTTTTTTTTTTTTAAAAAAAAACAACGATTCTTAATATTTGGTCTTCTACCTCGACATTGCAAATATTTGATTCTTAATTGTTTATTTATGTTTTTATCTGATGGTTGATTTACTTATTTTGTGTCTACGTTGCTGAAAACAACGGTGGGGTGTGGTGCTTTTGAGTCTCGATGACCAGCCCAATTCCTTTCTCAAAAGGAAATGGGTTTCTGAAAAATAAAATTTGGGATCTTTTTTTACATCACAAAAATCTCCAACATACCACATTTTTTTTTTAAAATATTTTTTCATTTCTAAAATATCCCCGACTATCTTAATACACCAACCTCTAGTCCCCTCCCCCTCCTCTCCCTCGCTCATAACAAAAATGCTTTTGGAACCACCAACTTACTTCCAAACATGCAAGCTGCAATGGCTCAGGTTTCAATCCTCACTTTCAATTATTGAAGCATTCATCCTCCCATCTCTCAAGCTTCACTTTGTTTTCATGGCAGCCTTCCGTTTTTATTTTATTTTATTTAAAAAATGGTTTGACTCAACATATATCCTTCAAGGGAGTAAGTGGGTCACGACCAATGCGCCATCTATAATCATACAACGCTCCCTTCCACATTTGGTCTTTATTGTTGTCTTTTCATTCATCACTGTCTTTATATTCTTTACGTGCATTGTGAAATTTGAGTTTCTTCGTCTAATTAGTATCCTTGTGATTTTTCTCATGTCAATGGGAAATTATTGAATGAGTGGGGGAGAGGAGGGACAAGAGGGAAAATGGAACTATGGAAGAAGAGGGGGGTGGGGTGTGGTGTGGTGTATTTCTGAATATAGGGTTAAAGGTGTATTAAGATAGTTGGAGTATTTTAGTAATATTGAAATGATTTAAAAAAAAATTGTGGTGTATTGAAAATTTTTGTGTTGTAAAAACAAGCTCCCTTGTTTCAATATGTGACTTGTGCTAATATGGACTTATAATGAATGGCCCAGACGAAATGGCTTGACAAAATAAACAAATAAAAAGTTTTCTGAGCTTGGACTCATTTGGTTATGGGCCAGTTTCTTAACTAAAAAAGGAAACTGTGTGGGTCAAAACTTTAGACCAATACTTAGAAAAACAATAATAGAATAAAAAGTTTAATGGTGAGTCAAATTGTCAACCAGATAATTTGGCTCAAGGGCGAGTTTATGGGTCGAAGGTTATAATTTGATTTGGATATATGAAGTTATTTTACTTAATGGCACGATCTATATTTGTGATATTTATTTTGATCCAAATGTGTCTTAAAAGCAACTTTAGATAAGATAAGTTTCTTTTTATAAATTTTGACGATTAAGGTTCCGACAATAGAATATTCATAGCTAGTCGAAGTGATGACGAGATTATGACTTTCTTGAAGTGAGAATCATCTTTAAGGTTTTGCCTAGTGCTCACGGTATCTTAAAGATGTCAATATAATCCTAATCCCAAGTTCCCAACATTTTAAATAATATTAAAAAAAAAATTATTTTGTGTGCTTTCCAATAGTAAAAAAAATAAAAATAAGTATTAATAATTGGGGGACAACCAGAGTGACGGTTGCGTAAATCCTACTCAATTTTCTAGAGGATACTTTATTGGATTTCACTAGGAGCACTCACGAGGTCTAGTTTTGATAAATCAAAACAACTATTTTTTTTAAATAAAATAAATAATGCCTACAATAGAATAATTGGGGAATGGCGGGACTCGTTGCTATGGATGTAAATGGGGCGGGGCAGGGCGGGGCACGAGGAGTAGTCTTCCGTCACCCGCTCAGCTGGATGAATATCTTACCTTTACCCGCCCCATATCTATGCGAATATCCGTAATACGGGTTTTAAATAGATTTATGAATATACGTGTGTATCCGTGACTATATGTTAAATATAACAACTTTAAAAAATATATAAATACAAAAAGAAAGCCTAACATAGTACTTAATCAACAGGTTAATGAAACTCAGAAGCTAATTTTATTACATTCAGTCACATAAGTCTAAACAAAAATATATAAGTTTTAACAAAACTCAAAAGCTTCATTTTATTTTAAGGCATTTTATTATATATGCAGGGTATTTTAGCAATTTCACGTAGCGGGTACCCGCGGGCATGAATACCATAATATCCCCCTGGCCTGTTAATAAACGGATACAGAAATACCTGCTTATTTTATCCACGGGTACCAATTAAGGTATCCATAACCAACTCGTTGCAAATTTTATCCAAAAATATCCAAGGGTACGAGTAATATTTCGATACATAGCTGTTGCATAAATTTTGTCCAAATTTCTTGAAGCTATTTTATTGGATCACACTAGGAGTTCTGGCAAGAACTAGTTTTCACAAAAAAAAAAAAAAAAAAAAAAAATCTTTTTTAAAAAAAACACTATAAAAATATGAAATATAAAGTGATATTTTTTACATATCTAATACAAAATAGATTATCTTAAAATCATTTTTCTACAAATACATCTAAACGAAGCTAATACTATTATACATATAATTTATTATTAAAATAATTAATTTATCGTACTAATCAAAACATATTTAATTTAAGAGTAATGATAGGTGAACACCTGGGTTTGACACCCAGGTGGACATCTTGGTTAATCATGTGTAAATTTTTTGTTAATTCAGTTCATTATATGGTTAATGGGTTATATGAAGCTTACTTTCCATAATCATGTAAATACTTGGTTAATCGCATGCAAATATCTAGTTAATTCAGATTTTTATATGATTAATAGGTCATCATGAATTAACCAAATATTTATATGTGATTAACCATATAATGAACTGAATTAACCAAATATTTGTACCGATTAACCAATTGTCAACTTTGGGTAGGGGTGTTCAGATCCAAATCGATCCAAAAAATAACCGCAAATCGATCCAAAATAACCGAAAACCGATGCAAACCGAAATTGTTTGGAATTTTTTGGATCAATTTTTTAAAAAAACCGATCGGTTCGGTTTTTCGGTTTTCGGTTTGTATTTACAGAACCGAACCGATCCAAACCGAACCGAAATTTTATATTAAAAAGAGAGAGCATGCGTTTTACATATTAAAATTCTGCGTTTTACACAACGTCTGGCTTAGCTTTACTTCACTATCATAGTATCAGACCCTAAGCGCCTAATCGTCACTCTCACAGACTCTACCGCCACTTCTTTCACTTCACCTCCCCTCGCCACCGTGCCTCCGCCCCCTCGACTTCGAGCCTCCGCCCCCTCACCGCCGCGAGCGGCATCTCCCCCCTCGTCGCAGCGTCTCCTTTTCCCTCACCGCAATGTTTTCGATCTGCTTCATATCTGTACGAATTTGCTGCGTTTTCGTCTTGCTTTGTCTCCCTTGGTTCGAATCTTCTGCGTTGGTGTAGACAAAAGCAACAGTTAGGTATGAATTTATCTTTCTCTCTCAAGCTATTTGTGATTAGGTTTCTTATGAAGAATTCGAATTTATGCTTTTTTTTTGTGTTGAAGTCTTTAATTTGAGATTTTGATCTTCATTTCTTAATGAGCTTGTTACAGATTTTGGTACTTGGTTGTAGGGGTGTTCAGATCCAAACCGATCCAAAAAATAACCGCAAACCGATTCAAAATAACCGAAAACCGAAATTGTCTGGATTTTTTTGGATCAATTTTTTAAAAAACCGATCGGTTCGGTTCGGTTTTTGGTTTGTATTTAAGGAACCGAACCGATCCAAACCGAACCGAAATTTTATATTAAAAAAAGAGAGCATGCGTTTTACATATTAAAATTCTGCGTTTTACACAACATCTGGCTTAGCTTTACTTCACTATCATAGTATCAGACCCTAAGCCCCTAATCGTCACTCTCACACACTCTACCGCCACTTCTTTCACTTCACCTCCCTTCGCCATCATGCCTCCGCCCCCTCACCGCCGCGAGCGGTGTCTCCCCCCTCGTCGCAGCGTCTCCTTTTCCCTCACCGCAATGTTTTCGATCTGCTTCGTATCTGTACGAATTTGCTGCATTTTCGCCTTGCTTCGTCTCCCTTGGTTCGAATCTTCTGCGTTGGTGTGGACAGAAGCAAGAGCTAGGTATGAATTTATCTTTCTCTCTCAAGCTATTTGTGATTAGGTTTCTTATGAAGAATTCGAATTTATGCTTTTTTGTGTGTTGAAGTCTTTAATCTGAGATTTTGATCTTCATTTCTTAATGAGCTTGTTACAGATTTTGGTACTTGGTTGTGTTTTTCTGGGTTCTTGTCAATTTTTTCTGGGCAGTGGCAAATTGCTTTATCATACAAATCTAGAATTTTATGTGGCATAGTTCTAATATGTTTCTTCTAAAATTCATTACACTGATACAAGATATACAACAACTAGGGGAGATCAATCTCAGTAATGCAATTATGGAGAGTTTGGTCTGTAACAGTAATGGAATAATGGGAATGTATTTTTGCAGTGAGTTTTTTTATTTGCAAGGTACAAGGTCCTGATTAATTATTTTAGATGCTGCACTAAAGGATTAAGGCCATACAATATCTCTTTTGGTCTTTCCTCAAAAAACATACGTTACTCTTTGAGGCTGGTTATAGGGATTGGCAGGTGGGAATGTAATTATACATTTATATATTTTGATGAATGACAAACACTGATAAAAGGCAAAAGAATTTTTCTTATAGCATGCAGGTAAGCGCTCAGAAAACTCAAATTATTTTGGAGTACCAGATATTCAAGTATCAAGACCACAAGATCAAATGGGTAAATTATTAGGTCTTAGATACTTTGTAAGAGATTGATTTAACTAAGTACTATTTTGGCTCAAAGTTTTTAATGATGAAAAGCAAAATATTTTATCAAAATAATTTATGAAATTTTTAATATCATCAAAAGATTTCACTCAAGTTTTCTTAAATAATATTTCTGGCTGTGCCTTAGTCTTATACGTTTTCTTTATGGGATTTTTTTTTTTTTTTTAAGCAACCAGATTTGCATTAAATTGAAATGATTAGATTTTGAATATTTATGTTATTGCCTTAGTCTTATACGTTAATAGGCTGATTGTTTTCTTTATGGAAATCAATTTATTTGCAAGACTGACATGAACGTTAAAATTGTTTTGGGAAGGCAAAAGTGATTTGCTCATTAATTGCACACTTTGAAAACAAATTTGACCATATTTTTTATCATGATTCAAAACCAATTTGCTATCACTTTATGTCACTTGTGATTCTCTAATTGCCAAAGATATACTCAACGTTCATATCCTTTTAAGCAAGGCAAATTTGCATTGAATATTTATATTGGAATCTTCAGCAATCATTCATGCTTCATCGTTACAATTGCCAAGAATTTCAAATGGACATATCTTGCAGAGTCTCAAAAAAAAAAAATCTTACTGTCCCTTATTTTGCACGTGCTCCTTTTGGATTTGATTAAGCAAACTATCAATTTGTTGCTGAACATATATGTTACACGTTTTTTTTTTTACCTGGCAATCCATTTTATATTCGTTAAATATCAAACGGATACTTGCTGCATTAAATGAAAAATATCAAGATCATGTGCATACACATTGTTGCCTTTTCTATCTTTGGAGATGCAACGTTCATATTCAAAAAAATATGCTTTTAAAAAGAAGGGACAACAGCCGGTCAAAAACAGAGAAAACACACACACGAGACAGAAGCGAAAACAATTTTTTGTGTGAACAATTTGCTTATTATTTCTATTCTAAGCTTTTGCTAAATTTCTGAAAACACTTTGAGCTATTATTAGTACCTTCTTATCAATCTCATAGGACTTCAAGTTGTATTCATCTGCACTAGAAGAGTGTCTCATATTGTTCTTCCTTTGCTGAAACTTTGTGTGAGGGTGTGGTATCTCTCTTGGTTGTGATTGAGACTTCTACACAAGGGTGGGGTATCCCTAGTGTGAAGGGCTCTGTTGTGTACAAAGGTTGCAAGCACCAGTTATAAGCTTGTTTGTTAGTGGAAGAAAATCCCACAAGTGGAGTGGGGACTGGACGTAGGTCACTGGTGGTTGGTGGCTGAACCAGGATAAAATCGTCGCGCAAGTATTCTCTTTCCCTCTCTTTTAATTTATTTATTTTATATAATTAATTGTGTGATAAATTTTGATAAAGAAAATATTTTTTAAAAAATAAGAAAGAAATTTTTAGACTCAATTCACCCCTCCCCTCTTGAGTCGAAGCCACATATTCCAACAAGTGGCATCAGAGCTAGACTCTTGTATAAAGAGCTTAGCAGCTTCAAGAGAAATGGCTTCGAATGACTTCCTACCGGAAGGAGCCTCCCTTGGCAGACCCCCTGCCTTTAATGGTGAAGAATATGCATATTGGAAAGAACGCATGATAATTTTTATTCAAGCACAAGATTATGATGTGTGGGATGCTATTGAAAATGGACCTTTTGTCCCTATGAAAGATGTAGATGGTAAGTCTGTTATTAAACCTAGAAATGAACAAACTGAGGATGAGAAAAAGAAAGTACAATTAAATTTACGTGCTAGAAATATGATAACATCTGCTTTGAGTAGGGGAGAATTTTTCAGGGTCTCAAACTGCAAGACTGCCAAGGAGATGTGGGATACGCTTCAAGTCACTCATGAAGGAACGAGTGAAGTCAAGCGCGCAAGGACAAACACTCTGATAAGAGAATACGAACTGTTCATGATGAAGCAAGGAGAATCCATTCAAGACATGCAGAAACGCTTCACTCACATTGTGAACCAGCTTGCTGGTCTGGGTAAGAATATTGATAATGAAGATTTAATTAATAAAGTTCTACGTTGTTTGAGCAGGGAATGGCAGCCGAAGGTGACGGCAATTGCTGAATCTAGAGACCTCACCACAATGAACTTGGCTACACTATTTGGAAAATTACAAGAGCATGAACTAGAACTTAGTCGGCTGTCGGAACACGAAGAAAAGGACAAGAAAAAGAAGAGCCTAGCCTTGAAAGCATCCTCCTCCAAAAATGAGGAAGAGAGTGAAAAAGATGAAGAGGAGGAAGACGCTTCAGATGATGAAATGGGAATGCTAGTAAAGAAATTCAAAAGATTTGTGAAAAAGAAAGCTAACTCAAGAAGGTCATCAACCTTTCCCAAAAAGAATTTCAACAAGGGAGATGGTCCAAGCTCCACACCTACTTGCTACGAATGTGGAAAACCCGGCCATATGAGGTATGATTGTCCTAAATTACAAAAGAAGGACAAATTCGAAAGAAAAGAAAAGAAGGAAAACAAGCCTAGAAGAGCTTACATAGCTTGGGATGAAAATGATTTGGACACCACCGATGATTCAGACAATGAGGAAGCTAACTTATGTCTCATGGCTGGCCACGAAAGCGATGATGAGGTAACCTCTAACTCTTCTTCTTCTACTTGCTCATATGATGCATTGCATGATGCCTTTCTTGAACTACATAATGATTCTATGAAATTGGCTAAGGCATTAGAAAAATCCAAGAAAATGGTTAATTATTTGCAAAACCAAGTAATTGCTTTAACAAAAGAAAGGTTAGAATTAAAGAAGGAAAACTATAGCATTGGGCATACTCTAGGAAACTTTGCATGCAAAAAATGCAGTGAATATGAAAAACAAGTAAATGACTTGGAGATCACTCTTGCAAAATTCACCAATGGTAGAGACAACTTGAATGTTCTTTTGGGTAACCAAAAAGGTGTATATGATAAGGCTGGCTTAGGATATAAGCCTAATGATCATGAAAAATCTTTTTTGAAGAAAACATTTGTGCCTGCTCTTACATCTGTTAGTCCTTTCGTCAAATGCTATTATTGTGCCAGAAAAGGGCATACCGCATCTACCTGTAATTTGAGAAAGGAGAATGAAAAGAAAAAATGGGTTCCTAAGGGAACAACACATGGCACTAACAACCAAGGACCCAAAAAAATTTGGGTACCTAAAAACAAAATATGACTGTTGTTTTGTAGGTATGCTTGAAAGCCAAGACTACAAATTGGTACCTTGACAGCGGCTGCTCTAAGCATATGACGGGAGACATTAGCAAGTTCACATCCTTCACACCAAAAGTTGGAGGACATGTGACATATGGTGACAATAACAAAGGACAAATTCTCGGGATTGGAAGTGTTGGTAAAAGTCCGATGACATCAATTGATAATGTACTTTTTGTGGAAGGACTAAAGCACAACCTCCTAAGCATAAGTCAACTTTGTGACAAAGGTAACAAGGTTAGCTTTGATTCTAAGAGTTGTTTAATTAAAAATTTGCATGATAAAAATAAGAAATTAATTGGACATAGGATTAATAATATTTATATGATAGACTTAGATGATATCTCTTCAAATGATGCATGTTGTCTTGTCTCTAGAGAGGAAGACAGTTTTCTTTGGCATCGTAGGATTGCACACATACACACAGAGCACTTAAACAAGCTTATTTCAAAAGAACTTGTTATTGGTTTGCCTAAAATGAAATTTAAAAAGGATGGTTTGTGTGATGCATGCCAAAAAGGTAAACAAACAAAGACTTCCTTCAAACCAATTAATATTGTTTCATCGGATAGGCCCTTGCAACTCCTACATATGGATCTTTTTGGGCCTTCTAGAACTAAGAGCCTTGGTGGCAATTTTTACGCGTTAGTAATTGTTGACGACTACTCTAGGTTCACTTGGACTTTATTTCTTTCACATAAAAGTGACACCTTTAGAGCATTTAAGAAATTAGCCAAGGTAATTCAAAATGAAAAGGATCTAAAAATTGTATCTATTAGAAGTGACCATGGTGGGGAATTTGAAAATGAAGCGTTTGAAATTTTTTGTGAAGAAAATGGCATACAACACAATTTTTCTGCGCCTAGGACCCCACAACAAAATGGGGTAGTAGAAAGGAAAAATCGGGCTTTAGAGGAACTCGCTAGAACGTTATTAAGCGATTCAAACCTCCCAAAATATTTTTGGGCGGATGCAGTTAGTACTGCTTGCTATGTTCTTAATCGGGTCTTAATTAGACCAATTTTAAAGAGAACCCCATATGAATTATATAAAGGAAGGAAGCCTAATATCTCTCATTTTCGTGTGTTTGGATGCAAATGTTTTGTGCTTAATAATGGTAAAAATAATTTAGGAAAATTTGATGCCAAAGCTGATGAAGGGATATTCTTAGGTTATTCATCATCTAGCAAAGCCTTCAGGGTATTTAATAAAAGAACTTTAACTGTTGAGGAATCAGTGCATGTTTCTTTTGATGAGACTAACCCCAAAAAGTTGGGAAAGGATATTGTTGATGATCTTGCAGATTCCTTAGAACATACCCACTTGGATGAAAAGAAAAATCAGGAGGACAAAGAAGGCAATGACGATGAGATCAAGCAAGAGGAAGAAGCACTTCAAGATCTTCCCAAAGAGTGGAGAGTTTCCAAAAATCATCCCTTGGACAACATTATTGGTGATATTTCTAAAGGGGTAGTTACTAGAAACTCCATTAAAAATGCTTGCAATCACATGGCTTTTGTTTCTCAAATAGAACCTAAGAACATTAACGATGCTATTTGTGATGAATTTTGGTTGTTAGCCATGCAAGAGGAATTAAACCAATTTGAAAGAAATCAAGTATGGGAACTAGTCCCTAGGCCATCAAAAAATCAAATAATTGGCACTAAATGGGTCTTTAGAAATAAATTAGATGAAAATGGCATAATTGTTAGAAATAAGGCTAGACTTGTAGCTAAGGGGTACAATCAAGAAGAGGGCATAGATTATGAAGAAACGTATGCACCCGTAGCTAGACTTGAGGCTATTCGCATGTTACTTGCATTTGCTTGCATTATGAATTTTAAATTATATCAAATGGATGTAAAAAGTGCATTTTTAAATGGCTTTATTCAAGAAGAGGTGTATGTAGGTCAACCTCCTGGTTTCGAAAATTTTGACTTACCCGATCATGTATTTCGCTTAAAGAAAGCGCTTTATGGTTTAAAGCAAGCTCCTAGAGCTTGGTATGAGCGCTTAAGCAAATTTCTTTTAGAAAAAGGTTTTTCACGAGGAAAGGTTGACACAACCTTATTTATTAAAAGAAAATCACATGATATTCTTCTTGTACAAGTGTATGTGGATGATATAATTTTTGGTGCTACTGATGAGTCTCTTTGCAAAGAATTTGCTAAGCATATGCAGGAAGAATTTGAAATGTCGATGATGGGAGAATTAAATTTCTTCCTTGGGCTTCAAATCAAACAAACAGACAATGGCATATTCATAAGTCAAGCAAAATACTGCAAGGAACTTTTAAAAAGATTTGGAATGGACAACGCCAAGGAGATAGCGACACCAATGAACACCTCATGCTACTTAGATAAGGATGAAAATGGTAAGCCTATTGAATTGACAAAATATCGAGGTATGATTGGCTCCCTCTTGTACCTTACTGCAAGTAGGCCTGACATCATGTTTAGTGTTTGCATGTGTGCTAGATATCAGGCTAGTCCTAAGGAATCCCACCTTGCGGCGGTTAAGCGAATAATGAGATATTTAGTTGGGACAAAAGACATGGGCTTGTGGTACCCCAAAGGCGCCACATGCAACTTGGTTGGGTATTCCGACTCTGACTTTGCGGGTTGCAAGTTAGATAGGAAAAGTACTAGTGGGACATGCCACTTTTTAGGTAGTGCCTTAGTTTCATGGTTTAGCAAAAAACAAGCTAGTGTGGCATTGTCAACCGCTGAGGCGGAATACATAGCGGCAGGGAGTTGTTGTGCCCAAATTATTTGGATGAAACAACAACTGTTAGACTATGGTGTCCAATTAGATCATATCCCCATTCGATGTGATAACACTAGTGCCATTAACTTAACTAAGAATCCCATTCAACATTCTAGGACAAAACACATTGAGATAAGGCACCATTTTATTCGGGATCATGTGCAAAATGGGGATTGTGTTTTGGAGCATGTGGATACAACTAAGCAATTAGCAGATATCCTTACTAAACCCCTCAATAAAGAGAGTTTCTTTTACATTAGAAGAGAATTAGGCATCCTAGATTTATCTTGCATCAATTAATCTTACATGCTTATATTTATTCTCGCATGTTTATCTAATTTGCTCTCTGTGGAGAATTTTATTAATAAATCTGTGAGCAGGACAATTAATTTTATCATAGTGCCTGCGACTATGTGTCACACTCTTTGATAATAAATTTCCAAATTAACTGCATAAATTGAATTGCATCTAGTGGGTCAATGTGCTCCTGCACCGTTCTATTGTGATAGTCTGATTTTCTTTGTTTGGATACCGTGAATCATAAAATCATAAAATCAAGCTCCATATTGGCTACTACACGTACTTATTTTATTCGTGCTATTAATGTTCCACTTTCATCTATTTTGATGAATGAAAGTTATCATATTTATTTATCTTCTTTTCTCCATAAACTTTCTTTTTGATTATTCCAAAAGGGGGAGAAGAATTCGAACATTAATCTTGCATAAGTTACATCTAATTTAACTATTCAGGGGGAGCATGCTTAAATAAATTTGCATTGCCTTATAATTTGAATTTATGCCTTCTGAACTTCATTGATACAATTTTTGAGTAATGTGTTTTAGAAAGGGAGAGATCTATCCCACGCTTATAAGCTGCATATATGACTCTAACATTACATTACTCAGGTAAGAAGGTAAGGTTTGTCATAATCAAAAAGGGGGAGAATGTAATTATACATTTATATATTTTGATGAATGACAAACACTGATAAAAGGCAAAAGAATTTTTCTTATAGCATGCAGGTAAGCGCTCAGAAAACTCAAATTATTTTGGAGTACCAGATATTCAAGTATCAAGACCACAAGATCAAATGGGTAAATTATTAGGTCTTAGATACTTTGTAAGAGAAGAATTCGAACATTAATCTTGCATAAGTTACATCTAATTTAACTATTCAGGGGGAGCATGCTTAAATAAATTTGCATTGCCTTATAATTTGAATTTATGCCTTCTGAACTTCATTGATACAATTTTTGAGTAATGTTTTAGAAAGGGAGAGATCTATCCCACGCTTATAAGCTGCATATATGACTCTAACATTACATTACTCAGGTAAGAAGGTAAGGTTTGTCATTATCAAAAAGGGGGAGAATGTAATTATACATTTATATATTTGATGAATGACAAACACTGATAAAAGGCAAAAGAATTTTTCTTATAGCATGCAGGTAAGCGCTCAGAAAACTCAAATTATTTTGGAGTACCAGATATTCAAGTATCAAGACCACAAGATCAAATGGGTAAATTATTAGGTCTTAGATACTTTGTAAGAGATTGATTTAACTAAGTACTATTTTGGCTCAAAGTTTTTAATGATGAAAAGCAAAATATTTTATCAAAATAATTTATGAAATTTTTAATATCATCAAAAGATTTCACTCAAGTTTTCTTAAATAATATTTCTGGCTGTGCCTTAGTCTTATACGTTTTCTTTATGGGATTTTTTTTTTTTTTTTAAGCAACCAGATTTGCATTAAATTGAAATGATTAGATTTTGAATATTTATGTTATTGCCTTAGTCTTATACGTTAATAGGCTGATTGTTTTCTTTATGGAAATCAATTTATTTGCAAGACTGACATGAACGTTAAAATTGTTTTGGGAAGGCAAAAGTGATTTGCTCATTAATTGCACACTTTGAAAACAAATTTGACCATATTTTTTATCATGATTCAAAACCAATTTGCTATCACTTTATGTCACTTGTGATTCTCTAATTGCCAAAGATATACTCAACGTTCATATCCTTTTAAGCAAGGCAAATTTGCATTGAATATTTATATTGGAATCTTCAGCAATCATTCATGCTTCATCGTTACAATTGCCAAGAATTTCAAATGGACATATCTTGCAGAGTCTCAAAAAAAAAAAATCTTACTGTCCCTTATTTTGCACGTGCTCCTTTTGGATTTGATTAAGCAAACTATCAATTTGTTGCTGAACATATATGTTACACGTTTTTTTTTTTTTACCTGGCAATCCATTTTATATTCGTTAAATATCAAACGGATACTTGCTGCATTAAATGAAAAATATCAAGATCATGTGCATACACATTGTTGCCTTTTCTATCTTTGGAGATGCAACGTTCATATTCAAAAAAATATGCTTTAAAAAGAAGGGACAACAGCCGGTCAAAAACAGAGAAAACACACACACGAGACAGAAGCGAAAACAATTTTTTGTGTGAACAATTTGCTTATTATTTCTATTCTAAGCTTTTGCTAAATTTCTGAAAACACTTTGAGCTATTATTAGTACCTTCTTATCAATCTCATAGGACTTCAAGTTGTATTCATCTGCACTAGAAGAGTGTCTCATATTGTTCTTCCTTTGCTGAAACTTTGTGTGAGGGTGTGGTATCTCTCTTGGTTGTGATTGAGACTTCTACACAAGGGTGGGGTATCCCTAGTGTGAAGGGCTCTGTTGTGTACAAAGGTTGCAAGCACCAGTTATAAGCTTGTTTGTTAGTGGAAGAAAATCCCACAAGTGGAGTGGGGACTGGACGTAGGTCACTGGTGGTTGGTGGCTGAACCAGGATAAAATCGTCGCGCAAGTATTCTCTTTCCCTCTCTTTTAATTTATTTATTTTATATAATTAATTGTGTGATAAATTTTGATAAAGAAAATATTTTTTAAAAAATAAGAAAGAAATTTTTAGACTCAATTCACCCCTCCCCTCTTGAGTCGAAGCCACATATTCCAACAGGGAATGTTTCACTAATCTGGTTCTTTATGTGTGGTCGCAGGGTGTGATGGAATGGGTTGATTCTCTTCTCTATTGCTATTTTATACAGAGATCACTAACAAGGGAAATAGACATTGAGGCCACATGTTGTGTGAATATCGGGTAGATACTGGGAATTGTGGTGGGTGCTCAATTGTTCTTCTGTCTTCTTATGACCTTAGATGCAGGTTTTGGCCATTGTAAAAATACTGAATACTGGAAATTACTTCTCTATATATTGTTAAGTCTTGCTGGAAATTACTTTTATATCACTAGTGCAGAAAAGGGATTTCACATCGGTTTTTTTTGGCTTTTCACATCGGTTTTCAAACTGATGTTGAAAAGGCCGATGTGGTTTATTACCACTTTTCACATCGGTTTTAAAACCGATGTAAAAAAGTCTGTTTCAGAAAGCCACATCTCCTTTTCAGCAATTTTCCACATCGGTTTTTAATAAAAACCGATGTGGTAACTCAACTTTCCACATCGGTTATGTTAAAAACCGATGTTGAAAGTTTGTTTTCCACATCGGTTTTTAACATAACCGATGTGGAAAGTTGAGTTACCACATCGGTTTTTATGAAAACTGATGTGGAAAATTGGGTTTACCACATCGGTTTTATGAAAACCGATGTGAATTTTAGTTTTTTTTTTAAAAAAATCATCCTTTTCAGTATTGACAGTCCTTTCCCCTGTTTAAGTAATCCAATAATCCAGTAATCCAGATCAATACAGAATCTATATTGTCTACAGAATCATTTTTGTACAACCAAAACACACTAAATTAAAAGTCTACTAACAATAAATATATTCAATAACATTCACACAACAAAGATAATTAGAAACCAAAAAGCTACATATGATATATTATAGATTTCATGTCAAAACATATATCAGTCAAAAGTACACTATAGCTATTACATGATGCGTTTATATACTAACTACATACAAACTAATGTTGGTACACTTCAAGAAAGAAATTTGCCCAACGTATCCTTATGTTTTTTATGTCGGCATCAGAGAGTGGAGTCGGATTGTTGAATATCTGCAAGTTTAATTGGACATAATTAGATTATATCTTTTAAGTAATAAACTAAAATTAAACATATAACGAATCTATATATAATTGTTACAACTAATTGTACCAATTAGCATTTACCTCCTGCCATCTTTCAGTGATACCGGAGGAGATAATTTCGACCATCCACTTCATCACATAGTATCCACATTCCCATGATCCACGTTGTCTATGAGACTACGTACAAATGAAACCCAGTTAGAATATGAGAAATTAAATAGAAATCAATAATTATACCCACTGCGCTTGAAGCGTTTGAACTAATAAATATCTTACGTTAGGAATAATCCATCTAATAGGCCGACGCCTTTCACCATACAGCATGCGGCTTGCATCAATAGACCTATCATAAGAAAATAAACATTAATTAAAGTATATCTAATAGATTTCAGATAATTAAAACAACTTCATTATTGATTCTAACTTATTTTAATGCTTACGTTTCCATGATGTTCTTCAGTTCATTCGCCGGCCTATGGCCCATCGAGCAGAAGAAGACCACGACATTCACACGAGGGCACAAGATCAACAACTGCCAATGTCGTCTGCATTTGCGGAACAATTAGTGACTAAGTCATATATAGTTATAATTAAATAACTGGTACTTACTTATAGAGATAAGGCGCAAGGTAGAACTGATGATGGTCTCGGGCAACTATATCACGTATGGTGGCGACCGGGTCTTCTGATGCTAGGAGAACATCACCCTGAATGAGCATGGGGTCAATGAACCCATAAAGGGTGAGGTTGCCCTGATTACCTAGCATGCGATGCAGATACCTAATATATTGATAAAACATGTTAATTATGATAGTATTTAAAATTTAATTATTTAACTTATAAATAAAATGTACTTACGTGCACCATAACGAGATGTGTGCAGCACTAGCCATTTCATGGTGGAGCGCCATCTCCATAAGTTCCTTCTTTGGGATATACAGATCGTCATCCGCCCTGCCATCATGTTCCAACCTTACCAAAGCTGCATCAACCTCCATGGTGACAAGCTTTATAGCAAGACGTTGAAAAACATCACCAGGATCCCCTTTGTCGTTCCCCTAAACAACAAAAAAGATATACATTAGTAATCACATTTAAGTTATTTCATTCGTAATTAATTGAATGGTCAAATGAATACCTTAGCTGGAGCAGATTTCTCTGGTCTTCCTGGAGCTGACCTTTTAGGCAGAATATCATGATGATCATCAACATTCAGCTCACACCTATCAGGGGCGTCATCATCATCATCATCATCATCATCATCAGGATGATGAGGAGGATCACATGAGCCCTTAGTGCTCACATGGACAGAGGGTTGGACACTTGTGAATTGTTGGGACATAGCAGCCATTATTGCCATCTGCTGGTTAAACTGCTGGGTCATCTCCTGTCTAAGCTCAGCTGCAATCTCCTGTTTTAGCCGTTCTCTATCTACAGCAACATCCCTGTGGCGTTGGTGTGAAGATGAACCATGGTATTGGTGAATGCCAACGCCCCATCCAACACCAATGACACGGCCCGGGTGGTCTGGTTTACCGATGGCAGCAGCTAAGATATCCTCGCGTCCTCTAGGAACAAAGGTTCCTTGAGTGGCCTGCTCGTCCAAGGCATCCTGCAACATATAAAATATTAGGTCACATTACAATTCAGTAACATTGTTAAAATCACAATTACAATTCAAACTACACATACAATCTTCTCAGCTACTTGGCGTGCCTCCTCAGATGTATATTGTCCCGTTTTTCTTTGTCGGGCCCTCTTCCATTTACGATGGCGTGGGGGTGGAGGTGGATCAACAACTTCAGGATGATTTTCAGCATTAGGATCTGCCTGAGATGCTGCTTCCTGACATGCTTTCTTTTCCTCTTCCACCATGGTCTGAGCAAGCTTTTTATATCCCCCACGAGACAATACATGGGGGTAGACATTCTTGCTTTGGTTTTCCTGCCCCTTTTTCCTCTTCTCCTGTTATAAATAGAAGATAATTA
Source organism: Echinosophora koreensis (assembly GCA_035048595.1). Lineage (NCBI taxonomy): Eukaryota > Viridiplantae > Streptophyta > Magnoliopsida > Fabales > Fabaceae > Echinosophora > Echinosophora koreensis. Next base: position 10,052,000 of record JAPCYP010000004.1, read on the forward strand.
AATTGCATCAGTAAATTAATAAAATTAATGAAATTACATCAATTTAGAGACAACTCAAATAAGTTAACCTGAAAGCTAGGATCATGTCGGCTCTGAACAAAGCGATCCCACGTCGCCTGGTCAAGAAACGGGTACACCTCAAGTGGGTTCTTTTCACAGCGTGGATTGAATACATAGTATCTGCCCAGGTCCACCTTAAAACCCCTCCAACGCTCACCAGCATACTTTATCCAACGCTTCTTCATATCCGTCGTATCCGGCAGGTCAAAGGTGAGCTACATTAACAACAAAAGAATCAACGAATTACTGTATGATATTAATAAGATTAAAATAAAATAAATACAGACATAGGACAGAAAAGTATAGATACCAGAATAGTCTCCCATATCTGATCCTTCACGCCCTGAGGTACATCTTTCCAAGTCTCAATAAGTATGCTAGGCCTGCTTCGAGCAAGGGATGCCACAAAACTAATAAACTGCTCTGCCATTGGCCCAATAGGATTGAGGTTACAATCAAAGTCGATTGTTATCTTTTGATTTGAACCACGGTTGGCAGTCAAATTCCTCATTCGTGTGGCACGTCTACCCTTTCTACCCGAAGACGGGGTCTCCGACCCACTGCATGAAGGAGGGATATCCTCAGGATCAGCCATGTATACCTGTTTAGACAAAAACAAAAAGTCAGTATGTCTGGATAAATATCAAACATAACTTATAAATATCAATCAACGTAAGCATAACTTAAAAATATCAACGTAAACATATAATATGACTTTAAACATAACTCAAACTAAACTTACACTGTGGTCAAGTAGTAACGTTCTCCCATAACCCTTCTTGGTGATCATTACGAGTAGCATGTACATCGTCCACTTCATTTTCCTCATTGAAATTAGGCACCCGTGTTGAGAAAGAAGGAGTGTCAGAAATATCAAGAGTTGAATCTTGATTTCCCTCACTACTATTATACATGTTTTTTCCCTGGAGAACCACTGACCACCTTTTGTTAGAAGGATCATGGATATAAAACACTTGTTTTGCTTGGGATGCCATGATGAAAGGCTCGTCTTTATTACCTACCTTATTAAGGTCCACCAATTTGAATCCTAACTCATCAGTTTGCACACCATTGTTACTGTCGACCCATTGACATTTAAACACAGGCACTCTAAACTTCATGTAATCAACCTCCCAGATCTCTTCAATGATCCCAAAGTATGAAACGGATGCCATAACAGGGTTTTTATCTTTCGAACTAGAGAAATGCATGGACTCAGCGACGACCATAACCCCACTGTTTTGCATAGTACTTTTGTCATCCTGGGACTTTGTATAGAAGGAAAACTTATTGATATCGTACCCACTCCAGCATATGACATCAAAGTTAGGTCCCTGTGCTAGCCATTTTAATGTTTCAGAAGCAGTACCATCCTTTGCAATTTTTTCTTTAAACCAGTTCAAGAAAGTCTTATTATGCTTGTTCAAACACCATTTTTCATTCATTCTAGGGTAAGTTTCGTTGATGATGCTTTTGTGCTCACATAAGTGTGGTTCAACCTCATCAGTGTTATTCAATATATACAAATGTGCTTGAAGCACTTCCTTCCGATCCATGCTCTTAACAGTGATACCTCGTGTACCCTTCCCATCATATCTTCCTTCATGACGAGACTTCGGAAGCCCTACAGGTTCCGCTTCTGACATGTAGTCTGTACAAAACTCAATAGCTTCTTCTGCAACATACCTTTCAACAATAGATGCTTTGGGACGGTGTGGATTCTTCATATATCCTTTCAAGATCTTCATGTATCGCTCAACCGGGTACATCCACCTTAAATAAACGGGGCCACACAATCTAATCTCCCTCACTAGATGAACAATCAAATGAACCATGATGTCAAAAAATGAAGGTGGAAAATACATCTCCAATTGGCACAAGATAATGGCTGCCTCATTTTCCAAGTCATCCAACTTTTTAGTGTCAATGACCTTGCTACATATAGCATTGAAGAATAAGCTTAACCTAGTAATGGCATGTCTGACTTTTTTAGGCAAGATGTCACGAATGGCCACCGGTAGTAATTGTTGCATCAAGACATGGCAATCATGAGACTTTAAGCCAACTAATTTGAGATCTTTCATTGAGACAAGTCTCTTGATATTTGAAGAGTAACCCTGTGGCACTTTGACTCCCCGTAGACATTCACAGAAACTTCTTTTCTCTTTTTTTGATAAAGTATGACATGCTGGGGGCAAATAAGTCTTCTTATCCCCCACTTTATGTGGAGCTAACTGCTCTCGTATACCCATCGCAACTAGATCCAGACGAGCATTCACACCATCCTTTGTCTTGCCTTGAATGTTGAGAAGCGTTCCGATTAAACTGTCACACACATTTTTCTCCACATGCATCACATCAATACAATGTCTTACATCAAGCTTGCACCAATATGGAAGATCAAAGAAGATCGACCTCTTCTTCCATATATTCTTCTCAGTAGCCTTCTTTTGGGACTTCCCATAGATAACATTAGTGTTCTTCACCCGTTCATAAACTTGGTCTCCAGTCAAGGCCACCGGAGCAAATGCATTCTCCGGAAGTCCATTGAAAGCTTTTCTCAACCTACGATAAGGATGATCATGCTGGAGAAATCTCCGATGCCCAAGGTAGACTGTCTTCCTTCCATGTTGCAGTTGATGGTAACATGTGCCTTCTTCACATATTGGACATGCTTTATGCCCCTTAACACTATACCCGCACAAGTTCCCGTATGCTGGAAAGTCATTGATGGTGCAAAATAACATGGCACGCAATCTGAAAGTCTCACGGCAATACCCGTCGATCACATCAATGCCTTCATCCCACAACTTTCTCAAGTCTTCAATCAATGGACTCAGATAAACATCAATATCATTTCCTGGCTGTTTTGGACCCGAAATCATCATACTTAACATAATGTATTTGCGCTTCATGCACAACCAAGGAGATAGGTTGTAAATTACCAGGAGAACAGGCCATGAACTATGAATACTACTTAAGTTTCCATATGGATTCATTCCATCGGTAGCAAGTCCAAGCCTGAGGTTTCTGGGCTCATTGCCAAACTCCGGAAACAAACTATCAATTCTCTTCCACTGCAAAGAATCAGCCGGATGACGAAGCTGTCCATCACATTTCCTCTCGTCTGCATGCCATCTAATATTCTTTGCATCCTTTTCATTAGAAAACAATCGCTTGAACCGCGGAATTACTGGAAGATACCATAACACCTTCGCAGGAGGACCCTTGGTGACCGCATCACAACTAGAATCATCATCCTTCACTTTGTATCGTGATACCCCACACCTGGGGCACTCGTGCATCTCTTCAAACTCTTTCCTGTACAATATGCAATCATTGGGGCAAGCGTGTATTTTCTTATACTCCATACCCATCGGACACAATATCTTCTTCGCCTCATAGTTTCGGGATGGTAATGTGTTACCTTCTGGAAGCATGTCTTTCAACAACTCAAGCAATTCAGTAAAGCTTTTATCGCTCCACCCATTTCTCGCCTTCACATTGAACAATCTTAAGACCGCTGACAACCGTGTGAAATTAGTGCACCCCGGATACAAATCCACTTCCGCATCACTGCACAAAGTATCATACACATGTGCTCGCCGAAAGGACTCTTGGCCAATATCACGGATCATGTCCTCTAGTCCATCGTCCATATCTACGTCATCAACTTCCTCTCTATCCGACACCCTTGGCCTGTCTAACGATTCACCATGACATATCCATATTGTATAACTCTTGCAAATCCCCTCACAAATAAGATGATCCCGTATCTCGTCAGCTTCTAGTCGTCTCTCATTCAAACAGTTAACACAAGGACAACAAAACCTTCCGTCACTACTATCAGGAGCATTTGTTTTTGCAAATTGTAGAAAATCTTCCACTCCATTCTCATACTCATCACTTGTCCGTCTAGCATTCATCCAACCGCGATCCATGACTAAAACATTAACTTCATACTTAGTCCAACATCTTCATCAACTACTTCTTATGATAGGGTATGGCCCTATCCCATTCGAGAAGAAACTTTTTCAACATTCGGTTAACAGTTAGTCCTTAACTCTCATGCTCATACTCGACGAAATTTCGGCAGCATTTCCCTTCGGTCTCCGACGTACACGACTTGAACGCGATGCCATCCACCACGATAAAGTATGCACCCGGAGAACGAAAGGAAATGTATCAATCCGAACTTTCATCAAGTATATAACATGAGAATCAATGAATAACTATTTTAACTGAATGAAGAAAAAGTTTTTTCCCAAACTGTCCAACTTGGACAATTCAAGATCCAATATAATGAGCTGTACCTTAAGCACGTACACGTGTGCTCATTAATATTGCATCTCAAACGGGAAACTAAGGCTTTACTAATTAATTAACACTAAAAAAGTAATAAAACACTCCATTAATCCCCAAGTTAAAGCAAACAAAAATCAAACTAGAAAAATAGAGATGAGAAAGCTTACCGGGTGTGGGAAGAACACTCAGCCGGAGAACGTAATGAATAATGAATATTCTGCTTAATATTCTGCTCGGAACTTGTACCGTAATAGTTTCAATAACAGCAAGTGTACCTATACAAAAAGAGAAGCACTTTGTGAATATTTTCATAACAAGACCAGAATAACAAGTTCACAACAACAATTACGTAGCTTGATCAGTATAGAAGCATAAATACAGAAGAACTATGACAGAGATAAAGCACACACATACATATAAGAAATATCTGAGCTTACAGTAGAAAATCCAAGTTGATGAACACATATAAGGCTACACATATAAATGATTTAGCAGGTAGAATGATAAATGAAATCTGGAGCTCAACATTTGATGGGGAAGATGATCAAAATGAAGTCTGGAATGGTTGAGTTAGGTGTGTCAGTATTGCTCTCACTCTCATGTATTTAAATCTATAACTCTTGAAAAACAAATCGGAATTGTAAGTTTTAGTCTCTTGATATTTAACATGGCAGGCAAGCAAAACATATAGACTAATCAATCCTATCCTACCTAAACCTAGCATAAAACCAATCCAACTTAATCAGCTAACATTTATATTACTTTCGGTCACTTAATGAGGCAAAACTTATCTTATAAATCCCAACCAGATAAATGACAGCAAGCTAAACATAACTGCAACATTCTCACAATTGATCATTATCCAGCATTCTTAATTATATTGGTTAATACTGTAAAATAGGGCTTTCTCACCCCCACCTACATTCCAAACCATCATCACCTTGTGCCTGGCTAAAGTTAAATTATACCATTTTCCTTGAAAACCCAGAAAGAAACACAAAAATGTGCAGATAGTACATCACAGCTTATGAATGAAAATGCAACCAAAACAAAAACAAACTCTCTGGGCAGTGTGGCAATTATTCTACACAAAATATAAATGGAAAGGGTATTAGGGAGAGGGTATGAGAAGACCTTGCACTTCAAGTAGAGGATACAGGGTCACGGCAGCGACACGGAGGAGCAAGTGGAGAACAGCGAACTTCGTGGCTGGGGTGACGCGCGCAGTGGTCCTCCCAAGCCGTAGATGGTGACGCGGTGGAGCGAGTAAGGAACACAGGTTATGAGGGTGTGAGCATTACGGTTTCCATATCTTTTTGAGCTTTTGAAGGTGTTGGGGTTGTTGGGGTAATGGGAGGAGAAGAAAACCCAAACCCAGTGCCTCACGCAGGTCAGGCCAGAGTAGAGGGTTCGCGACGGCTGGAGTGGTGGCCACTAGATAGTGACGGAGGTTTAGATAGGCGGAGTGTCACGAACAGAGAGCGGAAGGGGACGAGCTGTGTGACAGAGGCAAGGTAGGGTACGAAATCTTTGTGTGGAGCGCGCAAAGAGACAGGAGGGAACTGAAAAGAAAAATAAACCATGTGTTTCCACATCGGTTTTAGTAATAACCGATGTGTAAAATTCCGGTTACCACATCGGTTTTACTAACAACCGATGTGTAATATTTATCACATCGGTTTTAAACAGAACCGATGTTAAAAGTGTTCTCTAAATTTCAGTAATAATTTTTTCCTTTAGATTTAGACATCGGTTTACATAAATAACCGATGTGGAAATATTTTAACATCGGTTAGAAAAAAAACCGATGTTAAAGAAGCTGAATATAATTTCAAAAATACCACCGCCTCGTTTTACACATCGGTTTTATAGAAACCGATGTTAAATCTCCGACGTTGAAAGCATAATTTGCACTAGTGTATATATGTTAAAAACCGAATCAACCGAACCGATCCAAATCACATTTAATCGGATCGGATTAGATCGGATTTTTTTAAGGAAGCCATCCAACCCGAACCGAACCGCATGCTCTTTTTATCTTTGGATCGGATGGTTTTTTGCCTCAAAACCGATCCAAACCAAACCGCGAACGCCCTTAACTTTGGGTGTGCAAATATCATTACTCTTAATTTAATACACACTTGAAAAAAAAGGAGGAAATTTAGCCAGCTGGGATTCTACAGTAATCATAAAATTTTCCAATTGACTAAAAAAACATATCTTATTTGCAAACAAAGGCCAAATTTATTTATTTTTTGACTTGATTTTTTTTTTTTTGAAAAGAACAAAGGCCAACTTAAATAATAAAACATTTATGAATCAATAAAAATATATGAATTATGGTATTAATTTATTAACTAATTGCCTCTTGACATTATATAATGTCACGGGTATTAGATAGATAGTAGAAGATCTGTTGAAATCTTCACGTTAATGATTAATTGTCTTTTTTTTGTGGCACCACCTGAAGGGAAGTTAACTAACCTATAGTTATTCATCCAAAAAAAAAAAAAAAACTAACCTATAGTTTATGGGACAATCGTGTGAATCAACGTTATCACAGACTCGTTTATCTTTTTGACAAAATCACAGACTCATTTATCAATAGCATGGTTATAAGCCGATTGAATTAGGGTGTTCATTCCTGGAAAAAAAAAATATTGGGTGTTCATCGTATTGAATTGATCCATAAACTCGATAATCCAAACTTGAGCAATTAAATTGATTTGATTAATTAGTTTATTTAACTTTAAATGTGAACCAAATCAACTATAATTAAATTGATTTTTAAATTTATCTCTCTTTTTTTAATATGAATCTATTCAATCATTCGAATTCGATCAAATTTTTTTTTTTTTTTTTTACTTTTAATTTATGCATCTTAGGTTTTAATACTTCAAAGTTAAAACTATTTTTTAGGTTTATCTTTTTTATAACTTTTTTTTTTGGTAAACGACTTTTTATAATCTTATTTAGTGTTATCAAATGTCTTTGATTATGTTTATTCAACTTTATCTCCACTTCGGGGCTTGGACCGACATGAGTACTGTTAATTGATATAATTTATGAAAATTATTATTATTGTAATCATCTTGCAATTAGTTAGTTAACCAACTTTCTACACAGTTGGCAATTCTATTAGGAATTAGCATTTGTTAGTTTTCAGTTAGCTCCTAACTCAATGTATAAATAGCACCTCTTGTACATTCACTAACTCAGATGAATGAATTCCATTAAGCATTCACTCGATCATTTCAGTTGTTCAACTCTCTCAATTTCTCTCAGTTCTCGGTAACTTGCTTTGCAAGTTTTGTTCATCAGTTCTTCACTGTGACCAAGATTAGGTCACTGCTCTTGGATCATTCTCGATCCTTTCCTTCTTTTAATCACTTTCTACATGGTATCAGAGCTCTGATTCGTCAGAGCTCTACTACATTGGTGCTTCGATCAGGGCTGAAGAAAACGTATCTTCATCTACAAACAGAAGTGGAGGCTCGAGGAATGTGGTAGATGAGTCTTCACCTTACTATGTTCATCCATTAGAGAATCCAGCAATTGTTCTTGTTTCTACGCTTCTCACAAGGCAGAACTATCATCAATGGTCGCGATCCATGGAATTGAGCTTGATCACAAAGAACAAAATAGGGTTCATAGATGGTACAATTCCTGTAGATACGCTCGATGTAGAAAGTAGGGCCTTTCTACAACGGTTGGAAAAGGCTTTCTACATCGGTTGACCAACCGTTGTAGATACGCTCGATGTAGAAAGTAGGGACTTACAACCGTTGTAGAAAGCTTGATTCTACATCCAAATCGGGCTTTCTGGTGGACTTTCTACATCGGTTGTGTTGACCAACTGATGTAGAAAGTTAACTTTCTACATCGGTTTTGTTGACCAACCGTTGTAGAAAGCGCGCTTTCTGGTTACTTGTCTGGACTTTCTACATCGGTTAAGATCACAACCGATGTAGAAAGTCTTGTATTTTTTTAAAAAAAAAACCTCATCTGTTTCTTCCCTCACTTCCTTTCCCTGTTTTCATTCAGTTTTCAATATACATCCAAAATCAACAACAACCCAAAATGTACAAAAATTCAACAATTAACATTAACATCCATATATATAATTAACCACTAATTAATCTAGCTATATGAACAAAAAAACTAAACCCATATAAATGTCAGACTAAATACATCTAAGATACAAATGGTTTACTATAATCAAGAAAAAAGTTTGCCCAACGCTGCTTGATGTCCTCAATTTCATCATAAGAGAATGGATCCTCATTGTTGACATTCTGCACGTTTAAATAATGTAAGATAAACAATATTAGCAAATAGAGTACAAACAAACATATGATAGTTAACTCTTGTACTTAAAAACACTATTAATTACCTCCGCCCACCGATCAGTAATACCGGTGGAGACAATAGTGAACATATGTCTCAAGACAAAATATCCACACTCCCAGTTGCCTTTTTGTCGATTAGATTACAAATTATAGACAATAATGAGTAAACATATAATAATTACTATTATATATATAACTTCCAATTGAATCTCGGGTTAATTACTTACATTGCAACGAATCCATTTAGGCTTTACTCTCCTAGCCTTGCTTTTACCTTCTAACCTACTACATGCCAGCATAGCTCTGGGATAAACAGATCGATATTCATGTAAATTAATACATCCACATCAATAAGGTGATGCAATAATAGTACAAATTAAGAGTGAAAGCTTGCTTACGTATCAATTATGTTCTCGAGATCTTCCTTTGGAGCATTGTGCAATGAACACAAGAACGCGACCTCATTCTTGTCAGGACAAACGACCAGCCACTGCCAATGTCTCATGTTCATGCATGGGGCTAGATAACACCGTTTTTTGCTTTTACTAACTGTATTAATGATGTAGGTTTGTTCGGCTGCCCAAAAACGTAAGTGGACGTGAGGTTTGACTTGAATTGCCGCCAGCGCTCGCCCGCATAAGAAATCCATCTATGCCTCATAGCCTCTGTATTCGGCACCTCATATGTTTGCTACATTACACAACCAAATGGAGAAATTAGTGTATTATAAGAATATAAGAATATGGTTAATAAATACAAAGAATAGATAGTAATAGTGAAATACCAAAATACTTTCCCAAATCTGGTTCATCACCATATCTGGTACATGATCCCAATCCTCACACAGAATGCTAGCCCTGCTTTTACCTTCGAGGGCCACAAATGAAGAGAACTTCTTAGCTTCTGGACCATATGGTTTGCCATCTCTATCAAAGTCAATATGCAACCGTTTTTCACCACGCACCGCAAGGGCCAATTTTTTTAGGGTCGTGGCACCTCTACCCTTGTTCCTAGAGGGCCTAGTGCTCTCCGACCCGCTATGCGAAGGAGGGGTGCCCGATGAATCATCCATATGCCTGTTTAGATAAAAAAAAAAAAAAAAAAATTATGTTAGAGAAGTATAAATCTCAACAGAAACATAACTTACACTATGAATAAATAACAAACATAACTTACACACTTTGGATAAATAACATAACATATAAATCTCAACAGAAACATAACTTACACTATGAATAAATAGCAAACATAACTTACTATCATCAAGTAGGAATGTTCTCCCATATGCCTTCATGTTGATCATCACGAGTGGCATGTACATCGTCCACTTCATCTTCCTCAGTGAATGTAGGCCTCCGTGTTGAGAAAGAAGGAGTTTCTAAAATATCAAGAGTTGAATCTTGATTTTTATCATTACCACTGTACATGCTTTTTCCTTGGAGAACCACTGACCACCTTTTGTTAGAAGGATCATTGATATAAAACACTTGTTTGCTTGGAATGCCATGATGAAAGGCTCTTCTTTATAAGCTACCCTATTAAGGTCCACCAATGTAAATCCTAATTCATCGACTTGTACACCACTATTACTGTCAGCCCACTTACACTTAAAAACAGGCACTTTAAATTTAGTGTAATTGACCTCCCAAATCTCTTCAATGACTCCAAAGTAAGATATTGATGCCATAACGGGGTTTGTATCTTTTGAACTAGAGAAGTGCATGGACTCAGTCATGATCATAACCCCACTATTTTGCATTACACTCTTGTCATCTTGCCACTTTGTATAGAAGGAAAATTTATTGATATCATATCCCGTCCAACATATGACATCAAACTTAGGCCCCTGTGATAGCCATTGTAATGTATCAGAAGCAGTGTGATCATTCATAATTTCTTCTTTAAACCAGGAGAGGAAAGTCTTGTTATGATGGTTCAACAACCATTTTTCGGTCCTTCGAGGATTACCTTCCTTGACCTTTTGTTTGTGAGCATATAAGTAAGGTGAAACCTCATCAGTGTTATTCAATATATACAAATGAGTTTGAAGCACTTCCTCCCAATAACCTTCGCACCTCGTGTACCTTGACCGGCCCATCTTCCCTCATGACGAGACTTAGGAATCCCTATAGGTTCCGCTTCTGAAAGGTAGTCTTGACAAAACTCAATAGCTTCTTCTGCAACGTACCTTTGAATAATAGATGCTTCAGGACGGTGTGGATTCTTGACATACCTTTTCAAGATCTTCATGTATCGCTCAACTGGGTACATCCACCTTAAATAAACAGGGCCACACAATCTAATCTCCCTCACTAGATGAACAATTAAGTGAACCATGATGTCAAAAAATGAAGGAGGAAAATACATCTCTAATTGGCACAAGATAACACCAGCCTCTTTTTCCAACTCATCCAAATTCTCGGGATCAATGACTTTGCTACATATAGCATTGAAGAATAAGCACAACCTAGTTATGGCATGTCCAACATTTTTAGGAGCAGAATCACGAATTGCCACTGGTAGTAGTTGCTGCATCAAGATGTGGCAATCATGAGACTTTAAGCCAACTAATTTGAGATCGCTCATTGAGACAAGCCTCTTTACATTTGAACAGTAACCCTGTGGCACTTTGACGTTCCGTAGACACTCACAAAAACTTCTTCTCTCATTTTTTGACAAAGTATGACATGCGGGAGGCAAATATGTCTGCTTACCATCCTTTGACAGTGGAGCTAACTGCTCTCGTTTACCCATCGCAACCAAATCTAGATGAGCATTCACACCATCCTTTGTCTTTCCCTGAATGTTGAGAAGCGTCCCGATTACACTATCACACACATTTTTCTCCACATGCATCACATCAATACAGTGTCTGACATCAAGTTTGCACCAGTATGGAAGATCAAAGAAGATCGACCTCTTCTTCCATATGTTTTTCTCAGTAGCCTTCTTTTGGGTCTTTCCGAAGATAACATTGATGTCCTTCATCCGTTGATAAACTTGCTCTCCATTTAAGGCCGTCGGAGCAAGTCCATACTCTTGGCATCCGTTAAAAGCTTTTTTCAATCTACGATATAGGTGATCACGTCTGAGAAATCTACGATGCCCAAGATAAACTGTCTTCCTCCCATGTTTCAGTTGAGTGAAGCATGTGCCTTCTTCACATATAGGGCATGCTTTATGCCCCTTAATACTATACCCGGACAAGTTACCGTATGCTGGAAAGTCATTGATGGTGCAAAACAACATGGCACGCATCTTGAAAGTCTCTTTGTAATGGCTATCAAACACATCAACGCCTTCATCCCACAACATTCTCAAGTCTTCAATCAAAGGACTTGGATAAATATCTAAGTCATTTCCTGGCTGTTTTGGGCCCGAAATCATCATAGATAACATAATGTATTTCCGCTTCATGCACAACCAAGGAGGTATGTTGTAAATTACCAAAAGAACAGGCCATGAACTATGAATACTACTTAAGGTACCGTACGGATTCATTCCATCCGTAGCAAGTCCAAGCCTAAGGTTTCTTGGCTCATTGGCAAAATCCGGAAACAAACTATCAATTCTCTTCCATTGCTCGGAATCAGCCGGATGGCGAAGCTTTCCATCACTTTTCCTCTCATCCGCATGCCATCTAATGTTCTTTGCGTCATTTACATTAGCAAACAATCGCTTGAACCTTGGAATTATTGGAAGATACCACAACACCTTCGCAGGAGGACCCTTTGTGAGCACATCTTCATCATCAAAACCAAAATCACCATCCTTCACTTTGTACTGTGATACACTACACTTGGGGCAATCGTGCATCCCTTCATACTCACCCCTGTACAATATGCAATCATTGGGGCATGCGTGTATCTTCTTATACTCCATACCCATCGGACACAGTACCTTCTTCGCCTTATAGTTACGGTTCGGCAATGTGTTGCCTTCTGGAAGCATGTCTTTCAACAAAACAAGCAATTCGGTGAAGCTTTTATCACTCCACCCATTTCTGGCCTTCACACCGACCAATTTTAACACCGCTGACAACCGTGTAAAATTAGTGCACCCCGGATACAAAGGATTATCCGCATCACTGCACAATGTTTCATACACTTGTGCTCGCTGAAAAGACTCTTGTCCAATATCGCGGATCATGTCCTCTAGTCGATCGTCCTCCATATCTACATCATCTTCCTCTCTTTGGGTCGACACACTTGGTATGTTTGACAATTCATCACCATGCCATATCCATCTTGCAAATCCCTTGACAAATAAGATGCTCCCGTATTTGCTCAATTCCACACTTCATCTTATTGAAACATTTGACACAAGGACAAGAAAACCATCCATTACTACTATCAGGGCCATTTCTTTGAGCAAATTCTAGAAACTTTTCCACTCCCTTCAAATACTCATCACTTGTACGTTTACTATTCATCCAACTACGATCCATATCAACGTTCTGTAGATATAGTTAGACACAAGTGACATTTGTTAAAATGCTAGCAAAGGAAAAATCTAAACTCATTTTAACTAAGGAAATCCTAGCTGGGCATACTAAAGGCACGAAACCCCATATTTTATGTATTCACATAAATAACCTTAACCAAAAGTAGTCTACAATTTCTGCCATAAATTCACATAATACGACTACAGTCACTTAAAATCATGTTACTTCGGATTTATAAATTGAAGGCTAACTCCATCTCTTAATAGGACTATCCTATTCTCCTTTACTATGGCTAGATCCTTTTAAAATCTAGGGAATAACTTATGATTTTTCTATAAAATCTGGAAGATAAAATCTCAGGGAATAACTTATGAAATTACATATCTATTTGCTATCTTTATTAATATTTTGCCTTAATGCTTTGTGATATGAGTCAATATTTACACCACCACCACCAAATATTTACACAACAGGAGTCAAGACACAAATCAAAATTAATGACTTAAAAAACACTAAATAGGGAGGGGAAGAAAGAGAGAGACGCAAGCGGGGGGGGGGGGGGGGGGGTGAAAGAGAGAAACTATCAAAGGCACCCTACAATCATTAAATAACGACATCCAACAGTTACATAAACTAGGAGATAAAGAAGCTGAGATGCCTTAAGACTGTAGAATACCAAACTCCGCATACTAAGCTAAAACAGTCACTGCCTTCAAGCTTAGAAGACAGGAAACATCATTAGGCAACCAATCTAAGGAATAACTTTCATTAAAACCACTTCTAGACAAACAAATTGAAGGTTTGGCCCAAAAGAGGCAGAATTCCAGTCATTAGGTGGCTTGAGAGTGAGAACAGAATCATAATGTAACAAGTTATAGGCATCCAATGATAATGTAACATTAAAATCTCTTGCTTTACTACCCTTTTAAGAAAAATCCAAAATTTAATATCAAAGACCATAGATTCTGCTCATGTGAGTACTGATCACTAGGGAGCAATTTATAGATAATGACTAGTTTGGACTCCCTCTGGTGTGAAAGTTGAACTACAAGATCTTTGCACTTATCATTCTCAAATATATATAAAGCACCAAATGCTATAATGAAAGAAAAGAAATATTAGAGGCATTTCAATTGGAGCTTCTGTGTCATTTTGTTATCAGATAACATCACATTTTAGACCATCATATATTATTACCCTAACATGTCAAATCAATTCCACAATATGTACTAAAACAAGTGCATGTAACCATAGCTGAACTTTTAGGCATCAAAATATTTGGTCTTCTAAAACTAAGAATGGATTAGCATTCAGTTTGCAGGCATTAAAAACGTTCTTCCACTTTGTTCTAGTTAGAGTGCAAGATTAGCATCAATCAACAAAGTCGTAAGAGAAACTTATAAAACAAATGTAAATGGGTAAAATACCTTGCAAGCAGTCGCTCACAGTTTTCAGCCTCCGAGGTCGTATCACGCAGTCGTACGTGTGGCGTTCGCTGGTTGGGGTTGGTGGAGACAGCGCGCACAAAAGGCTGAGAAAGTGCGGCGGAGAAGGGCGGAGAAAACGACCACGAACGGAGGAGACAGCGAGCACGAACGCCGGAGAAGGGCGCGGAGACAGCACGCCAATGACGGACGAACGGCGGAGACAACGCGCAAAACAGAGCTCTGAAACAAGTAGCAGGAATGACTGAAATGAAAAAGAGAGTAGGGCAGAGGGAATTTGAAATTAGTGTTTCTACATCGGTTGAACATATAACCGTTGTAGAAAGGTATGACACAGAGTCCAATTTATTACAAAATTGCCACCGTGACATTTTCTACAACGGTTGCAAAACTAACCGTTGTAGAAAGTCATGAACCAGATCCCATTATATTACAAAAATGCCACCGTGTAATCTTCTACAACGGTTCCTGAGACAACCGATGTAGAAAGTGATTGCCAGTTTTCATTTTATTACAAAAATGCCACCGCACTGCTTTCTACAACGGTTCCAATGCAACCGATGTAGAACCTGCGATGTAAAATACATATTTTCCACTAGTGTATAAATAGCACCTCTTGTACATTCACTAACTCAGATGAATGAATTCCATTAAGCATTCACTCATTTCAGTTGTTCAACTCTATCTCAATTTCTCTCAGTTCTCGGTAACTTGCTTTGCAAGTTTTGTTCATCAGTTCTTCACTGTGACCAAGATTGGGTCACTACTCTTGGATCATTCTCGATCCTTTCCTTCTTTTAATCACTTTCTACATGGTATCAGAGCTCTGATTCGTCAGAGCTCTGCTACATTGGTGCTTCGATCATGGCTGAAGAAAACGTATCTTCTTCTACAAACAGGAGTGGAGGCTCGAGGAATGTGGTAGATGAGTCTTCACCTTACTATGTTCATCCATTAGAGAATCCAGCAATTGTTCTTGTTTCTACGCTTCTCACAAGGCAGAACTATCATCAATGGTCGCGATCCATGGAATTGAGCTTGATCACAAAGAACAAAATAGGGTTCATAGATGGTACAATTCCTGTTCCCTCGAAATCTGATTCTATGTTTTCAACTTGGCATAGAGCAAATAACTTGGTTGTTAGATGGATAATTGCATCTGTTTCTGAACCAATTGCAAGGAGTATTCTCTATAATGATGCTGCGTGTAATATTTGGAAACTACTCAAGAAAAGATTCTCTCAGGGAGATCTTTTTCGCATTTCGGACACTGAGGATTCCATAATAGCTCTTAAGCAAGGTGATCTAACTGTGACTGATTACCTTACAGAGTTAAAGATTCTTTGGGATGAAATTGATAGTTACAGGTCTCTACCTGAATGCAAGTGTGAAGTGAAATGTAGTTGTGATGCTCTTACAAAGGTTGAGGAGTATCAAACACAAGATCGTGTTATCAGGTTCCTAAAAGGGTTAAATGAACCCTATGCTGCAGTCAAATCCCAGATTATGCTGATGAAGCCCTTTCCTGATCTTGATGAGGTTTTCTCAATGATAGTCCAACAGGAAAGAAAGAGAATATGTGATGAGAATGAACCAAAATTGATAGCAGGAGTAGGAAGGGAGAATGGATATGGTTATGGCCGTGGTAATGGTAGAGGCTCTGGAAATTTCAACAAGAACTCTAGAGGGAGAGGACCCAATAATGGCAAAGTTTGCACTTATTGTGGCAAATCAGGCCATACTGTAGATACATGTTATAGGAAACATGGCTTTCCTCCCAATTTTCCCTTTCGAAATCAGGGCAAAGTGAATTCAGTGGCTACTGAGATTGTAGACTCAGAAGGTGACCAATATGGCACAATCCAGAAAGAAGAGAAGGCAGGTTCAGGTTTTGCTTTTACTCCAGAGCAGTATCAAGGTTTGATGAGCTTGCTCCAGCAGTCTCAAACCCCTTCATCATCAGTGAACCAGATCAGCAATGTAATGTCTTCCACATCACATGCTATGCCTCATACTTGCAATTCAGGTATATCCATTCCCTTATCTTCCTCTTCTTGGATACTTGACAGTGGTGCCACTGACCACATTTGCCATGACCTTTCCCTTTATTCTTCTTTCCACAAAATTAAACCAATTAGAGTAAGGCTTCCTAATGGCAAAGAAATTTCCGCTTGTCATTCGGGTAGCATATACTTTACCAAAAACTTTGCTTTGTATAATGTTTTGCATATCCCTCAATTTTCATACAATTTATTGTCAATAACCAAACTGACAGAATCCTTACCTTTTACTGTGTCCTTTGATTCAATTTCTTGTACTATTCAAGAGAAGATTACATTGAGGATGATTGGTATAGCTGAAGTACATAATGGACTCTACATTTTGAAGATGCCTCCTTGCCCAAATAGACCTTTTCATAGTCCTTCTAACTTTCCTGTTTCTTTTGCAAATTCTGTTGATACTGATGTTTCTAAGTCCACTCTGTTGTGGCACTTTCGTTTAGCACATGCTTCCAACAATTGTATACAGCATTTACACTCTATTGTTCCCTCTATTACTCTGAATAAAAGGCACATTTGTGATATATGTCACTTGTCAAAACAAAAGAAACTACCCTTTTCTATCAGCAATTCTAAAACTTCTGATATTTTTGATTTGTTGCATGTTGATATTTGGGGACCTTTCCCCATTCTTTCCATCCATGGACACAAATATTTTCTAAGCATAGTTGATGATTTCTCAAGATTCACTTGGATTTTTTTAATGAAAACAAAGTCAGAAACATCCCAACTTCTTCAAAACTTTGTTGCTATGGCTGAAAGGCAATTTAACAAGAAGGTTAAAGTAATTAGGAGTGATAATGGCCCTGAGTTCACCATGTCTGCCTATTATGCAACCAATGGAATCATACACCAAACTACTTGCACCTATACTCCCCAACAAAATGGCATAGTTGAGAGGAAGCACCAACACATCTTAAATGTAGCAAGAGCTCTGATGCTTCAAAGTAATATTCCAAAAGTATATTGGACTTATGCCATTGTACATGCCGTCCACATCATTAATTTGTTACCAACTCCCCTTTTAGATAACCATTCTCCACATGAAAAGTTGTATAACACTTTACCTGATTTTTCTCACCTAAAGGTTTTTGGCTGCCTTTCATTTGCTAACATGGCAGCAGGTTCCTCCACCAAACTGGATGCTAGAGCCTGCAAATGCATCTTTCTTGGTTATAAAGCTGGTACAAAAGGTTTTATTTTGCTAAATCTCAATACTAGAGAAATTCTTGTGTCTAGAAATGTTAATTCATGAACTAGTTTTTCCCTTTTCACACACTACCACCCCTTCACCACAAGTACCTTCTCAAAACTCACCTGCACAACACATCACAGATGCCAGACTCTATGATGATGTATTTCCCACACATGTTATTCAACATAACACATCTTCTTCACCACCTGCACACTCTGCTCCTCCATTGAATACACCAATTCCACACTCTCCTCCATCTATTCCTCAATCTCCTTCATCCATTCCACATCCTGATAGTCCTCAGGAGATTGCCTCTTCACCACAGCCAGTGAGAAGGTCCATTAGAGCAAGGAAAGCACCTTCATACTTGCATCAGTATCACTGCAATCTTGCAGCTGGAAACACTGAAGCTGTGAATAATACATCCTCAACTGTATCCTATCCAATACAGTCCTATTTATCATATGATTCATTGTCTCCATCTTACAAATCTTCTATTTTTTCTGTTTCCACTGAGGTTGAACCACAAAGTTACCCTCAAGCCATCAAACATGACTGCTGGAAACAAACCATACAAGTTGAGTTACAAGCCCTGGCAGCAAACAAAACATGGATTTTGACTGATCTTCCCAAGGATAAAGTGCCAATTGGTTGCAAATGGGTCTTCAAGATCAAGTATAAAGCTGATGGTTCAATAGAAAGATACAAGGCTCGGTTGGTGGCTAAAGGATACAATCAAACCGAGGGAATTGACTATCTAGATACTTTCTCACCAGTAGCTAAAATGACAACAGCGAGACTGGTTCTATCTCTTGCAGCAATACATGGCTGGTTCCTAAAACAACTTGATGTCAACAATGCTTTCTTGCATGGTGACTTAACTGAAGATGTATACATGAGTATCCCACCTGGCCTTCATTGCTCTGCCCCAGGACAAGTATGCAAGCTGCAAAAATCCCTTTATGGCCTTAAACAGGCTAGTAGACAGTGGTTTGCCAAATTATCCACTTTCCTCCTTGATTCAGGTTATAAACAGTCCAAGAGTGATTACTCTTTATTTGTCAAATCCTCCACACAGTCATTCACAGCTTTACTTGTATATGTGGATGATGTAATTCTTACTGGAAATGATGAGGCAGAAATCAATAATGTCAAAGCTACACTTGATGCCTCATTCAAAATTAAAGATCTAGGTGACCTGAAGTTCTTTCTAGGATTGGAAGTGGCAAGAAGCAAGCATGGCATTGCAGTCAACCAGAGGAAATATGCATTGGAGTTGATTTCAGATGCTGGACTCCTTGGATGTAAACCTGTTTCCACTCCAATGGACTGCAAAGTTCACCTAAGCCATGATGATAGTCCTGCTTTTGAAGACTGCCCTGCCTACAGAAGACTTATTGGCAGACTATTGTACTTAACAACTACTAGGCCAGGCATCAGTTTTGCTGTCCAGCAACTATCCCAATTCATGTCTAAGCCTACAGTGAACCATCATACAGCTGCCCTTCGTGTTCTCAGGTATCTCAAAGGCAGTCCAGGCCTTGGTTTATTTCTGGCCAGTACTTCAGATTTGCAGCTTAAGGCATACAGTGATAGTGATTGGGCCTCATGTCCTGATACTAGGAGATCCATCACAGGATTTTGTGTTTATCTTGGAGCTTCACTCATCTCTTGGAAGTCCAAGAAACAAACCACAGTATTCAAAAGCTCCTGTGAGGCTGAATATCGTGCCATGGCAGCTACTACTTGTGAGTTACAGTGGATTACATACCTCTTACAGGATCTCCTTGTTCCTTATTCCTCACCAGCTCTTCTGTATTGTGACAATCAATATGCGATGCACATTGTGGCTAATCCTGTCTTTCATGAAAGGACGAAACACATTGAACTTGATTGTCACATAGTAAGGGGAAAATGCTCCTCGGGTCTACTCAAACTGCTTCCAGTCCCCTCAGCTTTGCAGCTAGCTGACACTTTTACCAAGCCGCTCAGCCCTCAAGTTTTCCATTCGATTCATTCCAAGCTGGGCCTCATTAACATTTGTGCTCCAGCTTGAGGGGGGGGTATTAATTGATATAATTTATGAAAATTATTATTATTGTAATCATCTTGCAATTAGTTAGTTAACCAACTTTCTACACAGTTGGCAATTCTGTTAGGAAGTTAGCATTTGTTAGTTTTCAGTTAGCTCCTAACTCAATGTATAAATAGCACCTCTTGTACATTCACTAACTCAGATGAATGAATTCCATTAAGAATTCACTCATTTCAGTTGTTCAACTCTCTCTCTCAATTTCTCTCAGTTCTTGGTAACTTGCTTTGCAAGTTTTGTTCATCAGTTCTTCACTGTGACCAAGATTAGGTCACTGCTCTTGGATCATTCTCGATCCTTTCCTTCTTTTAATCACTTTCTACAAGTACGACTCTTTCCCAAGGAGATTATTTTTTCATCAGAATTCGAACCAGAGACCTCCCACATGAGAATATTCTTGTACACATTCTCCTTCCCGACGAACCTAACATGTTTTACTGGGTCAACCCCTTTAGGTATCTTTAACTTGTTATTATATGATTTTTTCACCCTCAATTAATTATATATCATCGTCAATGTATATTAATTCTGAAGGGAAGAAGTTTGAATCCTTCATGTCTCCATCCCAAAATATGTGCATTGGAGAAAATATTGTTAGACAACTTAAACACTCTGGGCGATTAATCCTTTAGCTAACGTATTGAAGGATATTCTAAAAACAAAAAAAGTTATACATTAATGTATGTATAACTTTTGAAATTGTTTTTTTTTTTAAGCAAACTTTTGAAATTGTTATTATCAATGCAAATATTTTTAGCATTTAATTGATAAACGTTGTTGATTGGTATAAAAATTTCTCACACTGTTAATTAATAATAAATTATCACTTTTTTTATGAATTCATAAATTATCACATTATTAAAAATATTTAACTTTATGATAATTATATTAAAAGTCACGTATAAGGAGATTTGCAAAATGATTGTCATTAATAATGTATCAAAATTAAATTCACGATTGAATAATAATTAACATTTTTTGACACTAATAAAATATTCAAATTAAATATTTATTTCACATCATTTATCATTTTTAATTCTTTATATAAACATATTTAAATTTCTTACATTAATTCCAACTGACATTATGTGCTTGTCCGTGTCAATTACTTTGATTCCATAATAGAAAATACTTTTTTTTTCTTGACAGAACATAATAGAAAATACTTGAAACATAACATTAGGATCATCTCATATTACAAGCTGCTCTCATATTATAAGCCACGATAAATATACAAAAATAAGAATTTTTAAGGTAAGGTGATCTTATGTGAACATATATTTAAAAAAAAAAAAAAAAACCATGAAAGGATATAAATCAAAACTCATACAAAATAAACAAGCAGGAACATTTAAACTTAAAATTTAGTCTTTTATTCTTTCTCATGTTATATTTATGAGATTTTGACAAAATCACTTTAAAATTAAAATATCCTCGGTATAAAGCATTATCGTTATTCAACTAATTATAATAAAAATAAGAAAATTAAATAATTATAATTCATAAAATAAAAAAACTATATAGACACAAAATAATTATGTACAGGTATGCATATCATTTTCTTTCATAATTCATTCTTCCAATTCAATAAAAAGTTTAGTAAAATTAAATTGCATTGCATGCATGGTCGATCGATTATCAAGTGTCATATTCACATCAAATAAATGTCGACCGCATGCATACATCATTTGCCTTTTCATTTTCTTCCAAAAACACATATTAAATTGATCTATGACAAAACTTACAGTTTGCAGACTCTGCATTATGCAGTTAGGTAGCCATAATAAATTAATTTCTTGGACTTATTTCATTACTAGCTATAGTATATGATTATTATCGAATAAACAAACCATTCTTCTTCTGGTCTTATTCATTACGCCATTTGTTGTTGTTTTGTGATCGAGTTACAAATATGCACGCAAGTCTCAACGACTAGCCTCCCACAAGCAGAGAGTGAATGCATTTTCAGTAGAACCTATCAATATTATTTTAGTCCTCACGAGTCAATGACCTTTACATCCAATTATCTAAAGATATAATTAATTTTCGGATTAGGTTAAAGTGTAAAATGAAAAAAAAAAAAATGTAATTAGTTAAAGTCAGTCGAGATCTCGATACACTTTAGTTAATCAATAGTAAATATACTCTTATTTTCTTACTTTATACTTTTAACCATAGTTTTTACATACTATTGATTATTATATGCTTGATTTGGTCTCCATATTCATGATCTAGATTTTTATCCAAATTTTATATCTTAATAGCTGATCATGGTTGACCATAATTTTTCAAAAAACAATAATCTAAGATGGCCTTTAATTATGTTATTGCATGCTTGTTCAAGATTTAGCTTTAATATGATCATACTTGTCTTGTCTTAATTGGTTTCCAGATCCATATGTGCAGGAACACTAGCATAAATACATAGGTAGCTCCATTGCCTTATGTCAGCACAAATGATTGCTAGGCACTTCCTTTATGGCTTGGTCACTGTGCAGGCACTTGTTCATGCTTGCACAAGGATTAGGTGATAATATATTTTAGGTTTTTGTTAATCATTATCTTTAGGGTGTTGTTTAAGAAATAAAAAAAAATATTGAAAAATCAAATATGTATAGATATATCAATACTTTTTGTCTTGGGGCTGGTTTATTAATAAGGAGGGCATGCAGATACAGGTTTGACTTATTCAGATTGGTATGATAACCCGATAACATGTTTGAGAATGTGTCGCAGGGTCATTCGTAACATTGTCATTCTTTTGTTTTTGGGTTTGAGTACTTCTTGCACTCATTGAATAAATTTTTGTTTATAAAAAAGTCACTCCTTTTAAATCTTTAATCAGTGCCATAACCCTTAGAAAATTTGTAAACATTTGCAACATATTTTATTTGAGAAACAAGCTTGCAGGGCTCAGAGTCTAATTGATTTACTGACTTAGTCAGACTAATTCAATAAAATGCTTCTTAAATCAGCTCATCGTGATAATATTTCTCCACACAGAAGTCCACCAAACATTAAAAAAAAAACAAGGAACTTAATTAATACCAGCTTGCTCTGTATGATGTTACAGATAATTTGTTTGAAAACACTACCACTGAATAGTAAATTAAGCATTTAAACTCAGAAAAGAATTCTAATTTTATAGGCATAGCTTAATTAGTAGTATTGTAGAAATGATATTCTTAAATAACCAATGAATTCAAAGGATATATGATATATAGACTTTTTGCTTTTGCAATATTATGCAAAATTTTGGAGTATTTGCTTCTTGTATTTTATCGTTTGGCCTAGCATTGAGAGTTTGCATACTCCTTTATAAGAAATGATCACTGGATTTGGAAAACACTTAATTTGTGCCGTCCAGTGACAAAAACTAAAATTGCTGCCAGTTGATAGAAAATTTTTTCATCAAAAAATTTGATATCTAATATTTTATGTAAATAACTAATTTACTTTTGTCCAAAAAATAATAATTTACCAATTAGGCAGTTTTGTTCACCATTTATTTGTATAAAAAATTGCCACTTATTTGAATTGCGTAAAAAATAAGTATTATAATAAGTGAAATATGGATAAATCAAGTATACAACTTGGGTGAATTAAGTGTTAATTTCTGTCTTTGATTTAGGAAAGTCGTAACATTCTAGAAGCCAAGCTAGCTAGAGAGAGCAGATAACCAATCCACTATTTAAGTAATTATAAAGTATTTGATGTTTGAACAAAAGTTATAGGTATACATTCTGATCAAAAAAAGTTATAGGTATACATATTGGATGTTCAAATTGGATAGAGATATGTTCTCCTCATTTTCTGTATCAAATCTTGTCAATTTGATGCTTTTTCTTTTCTTTGGCAATTCGATTGATGAATTAACTAAATACGTGGAAGAAGTTGATTTGAAAATGCAGCTTGTTGGTTTAGTTAGGGTGTGCATTCCACAGTTCTTTTCCTCTTTCTTTTTACTTCGGAATCAATATATATCAGCAATGGCTCAATTCACGCAAAAACATAACTTATTTATTTTTAATTTTGGTTCCCTTTCACATACAGTTCTGTATTTTTTTTTTTCTTTAAAACAATTTAAAATCGATGAAAGAAGAGTAAAGAGGTCCTAAGTTTTGAGATAATAGATGCATTGAAAGATTACACACATGCTACTAGAAATTTTCTGATTATTTACAGATTTTCAAGCGGATTTTTTTACGAATTTATGTCCACGTAATACATTCGTGTGTAATCTTTTCCTACAAATTTTAAAATCAACAGGTAGTAAGTTTTCTTGGGAAAAAAATTTAATTTCGTAAGAAATATCAAAATTTCATACAAAATTTCCCGCAAATTTAAATTTACAAGAAAAAACCTTATTTTTGAAAAAAATTATAACAAAATTCGTAGGAAATTCCTAGGAAAAAATCCATAGGAAAATTCGTAAAAAATTAGTGAATTTCTAGTAGTACTATATACATGTATATATAATATACATTTACTTTTTTTTTCAAAACTTAAGAAATAGACAAAAATTGGAGAGATGAAAAATAGAGAGGATTTTTTTTTGCCCGTCCGTAACATACTGTATCAAAATAGTTCATAATTAAAAACCCTTTTTTTTATAAAAAAAATATATTATTTCTTATAAATTAAGCTATTTCAAACATGCCATAGTTTTATTGTTGGTACAGCACGAGTTTATGTGAAATATACTTTATTAATTTACTTTATGTACATGCCTTATAATTGGCATGTGTGATCAACTGATCATGTGAACAGTGAACAGTATTACAGTGTATTACCATATTGGTTTTGGTAGAAGCTTCAGAGAAACAGTTTAGTATTTTACTCTCATAACCGTTATCTCTCTTTCATCCGTGTGAATCAAATCTGAAGTAAAACAGTTTGCATAAATGGGACCCTCCCTAGCCTGTGTACCAAGCAAAAAACTTCAGTACAAAAGGCAAGAAGCAAAGCTAATAACAACACCTTTTCAGCTAACCTTTTTCTCTTCCATCATAGATTCTTTAAGTTGCTTTCAAATATAATTACATTGACATGCAACCCTACACTACACCTTTTATATTGAATTCCCTTGCTAGCTTCTTTTTTTTCATTATATAAAGCATCTTACACCAGACCTGTTTTTTATCACTCTCATTCTCTCTTTTCTATTGATCACATGGAGGAATCTCAGTACTTGATGTGGATGAAGAGAAAACAAATATTGAAGTCACATATTCAAGCACCAATATTAGGAGCCTTCAACATTAACACCAACTCATGGGAAGAGAGGGCTTTTGCAGAAGATGCAGATAGGATACTTAGAGGGTACATATGGCCTCCAAGATCTTACTCATGCAATTTCTGTAAAAGAGAGTTCAGGTCAGCTCAAGCTCTAGGGGGTCACATGAATGTTCACAGGAGGGACAGAGCTAGGCTCAAACAAAGTCTTGCCCCTCATAATGAAGCCCTTGATCAATTTCATCATGATCACAAAATTGATTGTAAGTCATTAGGTTCTCATAATCAATTTTCTTCAGAAAACTCCTCTCAGTACTCTCAGCTAGATTGTTGTCCCAACTCTTACTCTTACTCTAGCCATGCTGTTACTACAGTTACAACTAGTAGACCCTTGTCTTCTAGGCTCTCATCATTATCCACACAAGAAAATTGTTGTCAGCCTACTATTTCTCCTTATTCTTCTTCAATTTCAGAACCAAAAGGAGTACTAGTCAATGCAAGAGAAGAAAATTTTAAAGATTTGGGTTGTAATGATTATGTTGAAACAAGTTTGTCTGTGGGGCTGAATCCTGTTTTTGGCCAAAAAACACCTATTGGTTCATGTGGGGAGGGAGCCATCAGTTATAAAAGACCAAAGACTTGTTTTTCTTCTATGCCTGTCTTCCTGAAGCCATGTTCAAATGATAGATGCCTGGCTTTTCAGTCTGCAGAATTTGTGCTTGGAGTTAAGCCTGGAATGGAAGACTTAGATCTTGAACTCAGGCTGGGGAAACCACAGAAAGTTAAGTAGTATACAGTAGAGACAGAAGAAGTTGTCATGTCAGTATCTGCCTATCATTTTTGTTTTCTACTAGGGATTGATAGAAGATAGGAAAGAACCTTGAATAGAATGATAAGGTTTATTTCCTTGAAATAATTTGAATACTATAATTCTATCTCTAGTTGGATGTTACTACTATCTTATTTTATTTCTTGAATATGTAGATGTTTCTATTTTACCGTTTCTGTCTTTTTGAGCATAGAATTATATATCAGTGGGGTAACTGCATTCAGTTTTCATTGATGACAAATGACAGAGGAAGATTACTTTCAATATCAACTCTATTATATTTGCACAACCAAAATTAACGTTAAACTCACATTTGTACACATATTTTACTGTGTTTTAAAATACATGATGATATTTCAATATTCATTTACACTGACATCAACATACGATATTTATATAAAATATTTCATCTAATTGTTCAAAATGCATTTTCCTTTCAAAAATAAGTAAAATCTCACCATTAGACTTTGATCAAGTTGGTCAACGGCCAATCTATAAGTTTTTTTTTTTTTTTTTTGAAACAACCTATAAGTTATATCATACGTTAATGGGAAATGAAATCTTTAAGATAGGTTTCATATAATCCGTTGAAAAGGAAGATACTTTTTTTACAGTTGATGAGTTGAACACTCAATATTATAACATCATATGATATATAGGTATATAAATAAGTATCGAAATATTTCGAAATTGAATAAATATATTATATTCAGATATGAAAAAATGTCAATTAATATGTCTAAATAATAAAATTGATTAAACAAACCGAGTTGGAATCTTTTCATGAAAAAAACTCATTATAATTTAATTAATATATCTTTCTTCTCCATCTGTTTCTGGTTCTCGAGTCCCCAAGTCTCAAGTCTCATCAGTTAAGTGCAAGTTCTAGACTTTAGAGACATGGATCAGAGAGGTAGGAAAATTCATCTGAAAGGTATTGATTAAAGAGGTTGAAGAACTGACAGTAACTGACTATTAAAAGTCACTTCAGCTACATATATTCCAGGGGACTAACACTAGTCACATACATACATATAAGTATAAAGCATGCACAAAACTATGAAAAGAATAGAATAACCTTTTTACCCGGATCATTCTTGATCAGTTACCCACTCACAACTTCACCTCACCATTCCCATAAATTCAAACCGTTTAGTTGCTTTCCACACGTTTCTTCCTAACACATCCAAAAATCCAACCAACCACAATGAAATTGCATATAATACAACAAAACCAAATATTAATTTAGTTTGGCATAGATAGAAAGGACATCACCTCAATGGCCCTATTAGCACGTCATTGTTTTTTGCTCTTGGTTGGATATATATACATGTTAGCTGTAGCTTTTCCACATGGATAACAGTATGGTGCTATTAAATTATACCCATATTCTTAAGTGAAGTGACATATATAATTAGGATTTAATTGATATATATTGATAGTGTACACTGTAAACCAATTAAAATTTGACATATTATTAAAAATATTTGACTCTTATTCTAACTACCTTAAAAATCACTAATTCCATGATTTCTAATTAGTTGTCAGCGTAAAAAAATTTAGACTGGCAGCACATTAGAATTAAACTCCATATATAATATATGATCATTAACTCAGTTATATAATAATTCTTTAACTTAAGCATTATAATTAAATTGACTATACTATACTTTGTATCATGTTATTTAGGAGTTGTAATTGCCCTTAAGGGGGTCTCCAACAACACCAACCAACCAACCAGTGACCTAGGAGGCTAAAAATGTGCATATCTTCCTTCTATGTATTTCGAAGCCCGAGAATCTTCAGCTTGTAGTAACACAAAAACAGTGTTAGCCACCTTAATGTGACACCGACCGTTCCTCCGGAATACACGGCGACGTCATAGTCTCTTCTTTTCAACATTTCTTTGTAAGGAAATTTGATGAAATATCGCTTTTGACTTCATGTTCTTTGCAGTCTGCGGGGGGAGAGAAAGATACCGAAGCATTGCTCTCTCTGAGGGGGAATTTCTGCTACCCTTCAACACAAAATTTTCCCGTTATAGGATGGATTTATAATGGTTCACATGGTGATTGGACATTGATACAAAAGACAGATAGACTAACGAAGAAAATGCATTAGTGGGGGTTAGTCACACAGGTTGTGAATTTATTATTAACATTGGTTTTTACTATTTATGGAAAGTAGTTGGTTCAAGGGATGTTTATGATTTTTTTTTTTTTTGATAAACAAAATAAGGGATGTTTATGATTAGGAGCACTTTAAGAGCATCTCTAATGCTCTTCGTAGAAGCAACACATTTTATCATTTTAAATGAGTCATCTCAATTTTAAGCAATTCAATCAATTTTTATTGTAATGATAGTTTCTATCAACAAGTTGTTTAACTCACAAATATTCTCCCTCTTTCTTCAACGTTCCACATTCTCTCTCATATATTTATACACACAAATGTTAAGCAACCCATAAAGAATGGTTGTTTATATAAGCAACTTTCTCCAATTTTAAGCAACCCAAACTCATATGTGACACATCAAAATAGTATTTTATTGTTAAGCAACTTCTAAACAACTTTCATTGGAGATGCTCTAAGGCACCCTTAAGGGTATTGAGACCCTTTAAGTGATGCTTAATTATTGTGACATAAAGAATGACATTTTTTTATTGTTTAAGACTCGGTATCCAAAAATCATATAGGATTTCGACTAATACAAGTTGTGGGAAAACTCATTTAAGAAAATAAATCTTTTTTAACGTTTATTTTTTTTAATTTACAATACACGAATATAAGACATTATTTAAGGGAAATTAAGCTCATTGCCACTAAGATCAACAATTGTTGGTTGGCATAAAGTATGACTAATTCAATTAATAAATGATCAATTGCATTATAAGCTTGGCAATGAGTGTTCAGTTTTGGTTAAAAATATATAATTACCTAGTTGATTCAATTTGACAATTAATTAAATTCAATTAGTGTGTGGTATATATAACTCAAAGCGCACCATAGTGTTATATATCAACAAAAAAGGCGCACCATAGTGTATTTTCATTAATGCAACATTTTGATTTTGGCAATATATACCTGATTTCTGGCTCCATTTTGTGTTTGAATTGAAGAGATGTGCAGCAGAGACGTCACATGGGGGTGATGTGTGTGCTTCTGTTTCTTTCGGGTATTTATTGTGGGAATTCAGATAGATATATGTTCCTTGCTATAGCAAGTTTCTTTTCTTTATTTAGGGGTGCTTCGATATGTGCGGAGTGTATTGATAGTATATCTTTAGCTATTGCCATATATTGCTGAGGTTAATTTATAAGTATAGTTCAGAGAAGTTTCAGAGTATAGAGATCAAAGGTTTGAAAATTGTAGCTACCTAGCACGTGTGTGTCTATGCATTAGGGGTGTTTCTAGCATTTGGTAGTGAAAACAACTACACAGACATTTCGTCGTATAATTAATCTACTCATTAGTTGTGAAAGACACTTTGACAAATGACACTTCACAAGTTTATTCTCCTGCCTACAATTTCTATTTACAATTCCTGGAAACTCGACTCTAGCTGTTATATCATGTTCCAAATAGAGAAATCGAGACCCTTTGTTTTTGTTATTATAAAAATCTTAGTTCTTTTGACAAAAGGGAAAAAATAATAGGGGTTCTACACTCTACACACGTGATGGCAAATATAAATTATAATGAATCTCCTCCGTGAATATGATGGGTTTTGTTATGTTGTAGGTACCTGATTACCTAGGTAAAATATGTAAATGTGTCACACGATTGAAATTCCTACGTGAACGAACATCTCAATTCTATTGCTTACGTCCCAAAACATTAGACAAATCTCATAGGATTAGTTAAAGGAAAAATGTTGAAATTCGTAATATGAACATTGTTAGATGTGTATGATCAATAAGTTTTTTCTTTCTTTCTATTTAAGCATTAGCACACATCCTGATTAGTTGGTATAGATTTTGTTAGAATTTGTACGGGAATCATATGAAATAACATTGCTCTTAAAATGATTGGTTGAGAGTGGCTTGTTGGATAATTTGATAAGCCAAAAATGTAGAGGTCTTTACAGATACTATGTGGTATGTGTGGCATATTTTGAACTCTTTGCATGATCTGATTTTGAAAGCCTTTGGTTATGTTGATACAAGGCATGTTGTAAGGGGTAACTTGGAAGCCTCCTACTATAAACTGCTGCAAAATTAATATGGATGGAAGCTCTTTGGAAAATCCTGGCAGATCGAGATTTGGTGGTTTGCTGAGAAACATGTTGGGAGAATGGATTTCGGGTTTTTGTGGTATAATAACTACAAACTTAAATGTTGAACTTCTTGCCATCTATTCTATCATGGTCTAGACGTGGCTTGGAAGGCAGGGCACAAAATGATTATGTGTGAATCTGCTCCTTAGGTGGCTTTATCTTTGATTTCTAAAGGGGTTGACACGTTCCATCCATATGCATTTGTTGTTAAATCAGATCGGGCGTTTTATGTCTTGCTCTTGGACTTTAACCTTCCATCATACCTTGCGTGGCCAAGCTTGGAGCCTCTTTGGGTGAACCTTCTGTTATTTGGGAGCATTATCCAACTCAGCTTAATCTGATTCTTTTTGCGGATGCTTTAGGTGTCATTATCTACCTTAGCTTGTCTCTTTTTATTTCTACCTGATTAAAAAAAAAAAAAAAAAAAAAACAGATTTGGAGTTGTAACTCAACTGGGTGTTATTTAGGGGGTGTTCACGGATCGGTTTGGTTCGGATTTGTATAAAAACAAATCAAAATCAATTGATTCAGTTTGATTGGGATTTGCATTTTTTTTGTCAGCATATCCGAACCGAACCAAACCAAACCAATCAATAACGGATTGGTTCGGTTCAGTTCGGGTCCGAGAAATATTAAATATTAAAAAATATATAAACATTAAATATATAAAATATTAAATTATATATATATAGAAAATTAAAAAATTAAATATAAAAATATTAAACTATTAAAATATATATATATAATTAAAATATTAAAATATAGTAATTGTTCGGTTCAATTTGGTTCAGATCCAGAATCCTCGAATCAAACCAATGACCATCGAATTTGGTTCGGTTTGGATCCCAACAACAAAAAAACTGAACCGATTTAATTGGTTTGGTTCAGATTCTTAGATTCATCGAGTCGGACCGAACCAATGAACACCCCTAATATTATTAGCTAGGCATAACAAAAAAAAAACACACAAATTGAGTCACACTATAATAAATGAATATAAAAATATAATCAATCAATTATACTTTCCAAATAAACATACACCTCATTTCATCTTTTCATGATTCTTTAAACGTTTATCATTATTTATAGGTAAATGAAAAGACTATTGAGTAGTGAATTCAAATGTATTTTTTTATGAAAACTACAACCTTTGAATTTCTAATATATTAAGTACATTTTTTAAACAATGTTATCTCTGATTTTTAACCGGTATATAAGCAACTAATTAACAAGTCCCTTATTAATAGTTACTCTTTCTCTCATTTATATACACACTCTTGCGTGTGTCTAGGGTGTTCATGAGACGGGTTTAACTTGATGTCTTATATTTTAATATAGTCACTTGCTTGGATCAAATCCAACCCGACCATCACACAGGAATGGATGGGATGAGACCGGGTCAACCCATTTTCTTATGTAATGTATAACTTGTGGTATTATGTATTAATGTTAAATCATAAAATTAAAAAAAAAAGTAGGAAATTAAACCTAAGATTTATTTTACAATATATATTTCAAAATTAATAATAATAATAACAATAATAATAATATATTATAATATTGTGTAAAGGATACTAATTTAGTCGACAAGTCTTATAAGTTATAACTAGACGATGGACCCGTGCGATGCACAGGTGAAAAATGTACCTGTGGAATAATTTTATGTTATTTTTAAATAATATATGGTTATGTTGGATTCTAAAAAAATAAATAGAAACATGAATAACACAATGCATTTTCATAGATTTTGCAATATACACCTGTGAAATAAAAAAAATATTGTAATTACGAAATTAAATACATATTTCGCTTATAAATAAATGTTAGTAAAGTGTTTATAGTCACTACTACATATCAATTGTAGAGTCCATTTACAGTCAGAACATGAACTCCGGACAACCTGGACACCAGTTTCTCAGTGTAATCAACAACTAAAACATTAATTAAAGTTGTAAGTAATTTGCCTAAAACAGAAATTTTAAAGAAAGGGGTTTCAAGAAATCTTAAAAATATTATTACGTGTATTATGACATGTATTAGATTAAACTGATTAAAGTTGTTATCTTCCTGCCGAAGCAAACTTAGGAAGCAACTACTCAAAACTAAATCCAGAATCAAATTGGTCTGACTTGCACAAAATTTC
Source organism: Echinosophora koreensis (assembly GCA_035048595.1). Taxonomy (NCBI): domain Eukaryota; kingdom Viridiplantae; phylum Streptophyta; class Magnoliopsida; order Fabales; family Fabaceae; genus Echinosophora; species Echinosophora koreensis. The sequence continues at coordinate 10,084,433 of JAPCYP010000004.1, forward strand.
ACATAAAAAATAAATCATAAAACACAATTTCACAATTAAAAATAAATCATAAAACACAACTTTAAAAAAAAGGTAGTCCCAAGATATTTTGATGAATCAAATGAAATGGTAAAGGCGATGTATATCTAACTTGTTAGAAGAATTACATCTTTTTTTTTTTTTTGACAAAAGAAGAATTACATCTTACTACTATATAATTCATATAATATATTTCCACCACTCAATTTCGATTTAGTCTTCATAAATTAAAAAAGTAATAATAAGAGTGACAAGGGATTCAATAGAGAACCCTTTAGGATGGATAGTCTATAATTTAAGGAAGATATTGTTCTGTAACAATAAAAAGAGAATAAGAAAAATTTAGAATCTATTCTCTTAAACAACTACATAATGTAAAGACTATGAAAAATATTTTGTTTAATTTTTCACTCGTTTAATTGAAAAAATAAATCCAATTTTTTAATTAAATTTTATCGTCTTTATTAGTTTTATTTATTTATTATTGTTGAATTCTAATAGTTATTATCAATATTATTATACTATTGTTGTTGCTATTTTCTTACCACTCACCATTTTTTTTACCATTGATGAATTTAATCAATATAAAAATTATATCATACGATGCTTTAGTCAATAGTTTCTTTGACAGAATCAAACTACAATTTGGAATTTGATGCCTAAATATGAGTAGTTAAAAGGCAGAATCAACTTCAGAGAATCCAAAGCACTACACCTTGTCAGGTTTCATACAGTATTGACAATTTTAAAAAACACAAAAAAGTAACAAAGTACAAAAGTAGACTTGACTCCTCAATTTCCAAATTCGCATGCATTCAAACTCATTCAAACGTATTCTTAAGTACAAAATAATTAAGGTTCTATATTCCAATAAAGACAATTATGACATTTGCTCACAAAATATTCATTTATAATTAAAGTTCATATATATTTGGAGTTAGCATTTAAACTTATGTCTATTGCTTCTCAAGACAGTGCTAGTTCTAGATCAGCAAATTCTCTTCCATGTCTTCAAATCATTTGCAGAAAGTACTCCTCAGCCGTTAGGATAGACAAACACTGTAGATCTTTTGGTTTCTACCATATCATCATCTTTCTGCAAGACTGCAACCAAAATGAAATCATAAAAGATTATTAAAACATGAAATCTTGAATTTTTTGTTTCTTCAAATGTGACCACACTTGGCAGATAGTTGCCACTTAAGATATTCAAGTCTTTAAACAGCAACATAACTGATGATGTACTACATGTAAAAGCAAATACACTCAATAAGGTAAGAAATATGTTTTTGAAATGTGAAACATATCATACTCTTCCATCCTCGTCTATGCTAAGCCACCATCACATCTTCTTTGATAGGCGTTGCAGGAACCACCACTATCGAAAGCCTTCACCTAACCACCAAACCACCACCGCAACCACCGATCTCATAGACTGTAAAACGAAAATGTTTAAGTCAGAGGAAGGAGAAGAGGAGAGAAGCAATGTTGTTATGTTAATTAATAGAAGATAGATGATAGATGTAGATGATGCTATTAAAGAAAAGGATGCCTAGAGAAATGAAAGGTTTTGTGCACAAATGATACAATGAAAGAAAAGGGGAAAAAAGGCCAAAGGTCATGATGCCAACATGCATGAGTTGCAAATAGGCAGCCAGCTGTTTCCATTTCAGCTCATTGGAAATAGGCACTGTGAAAGACAATTAATTAGCCCATTAATTCACCCCAAAATTAATGTAAATCAAAAAAATAAAAATATTTTTTTTATAAAATTTCAATTTTACCCTCGGTTTTGGAGGGAAAAAATGCCCCCAGTGACTACTACTTTTATATATATAAAGATAAAGATATCTTATCTTGTCTCGTCTCATTATTCTCTTCCCTGTCATGAAACGACATTGTTTTCTTTTCCTTTTTTTTCGGTGAAAAGACAGGGAAACAACATTGTTTTATAATAACGTCATAAACAACCTTCTTCATTGGTTCAAAAGTCAGGATTTTACCGCACAGAAGCAACAATGGTGAACCCAAGGACAAAGAGTAGTAATAGTACCAGTCTACTAGAGGCACAAATGAGATATAATAGGAGCTCCTCTACAAATCTAAGCAACATGAAAACCCCCACATCCTGATTAGTTGGTATAGAATTTTTTAGAATTTGTACTAGAATTTCATACGAAATAACAATGCTCATAGTTAAATCGGAGTACTTAGAGTTATAACTCAATTGAGTATTATTAGCTAGGCATGAAAAAAAAAAACACAAATTGAGTCACTCTGTAATAAATGAATATAAAATTATAATCAATCAATTATACTATTTTTTTATGAAATAGTCAATCAATTATACTTTTCAAGTAAACATACATTCCCAGATAGTACTTCACCCGATATTTAGTTGTAAGATGAATGTCCATCCATCTTCATAATTGTGTATGTTGCGGCCTTTATTCAATTCATCGTACCATTTGTAGCTTTTCATTTAGGTTTTGTTTGTGACTAATTTTTTGGGGGGCAAGGGAAGGAAATGAGAGGTTTATTAGAGACCCTTCCTTATTTGTGAGTTTTATTAATTGGAGGGAAATGTTTTGGGAATTTTAATAAATCATCCATTCTCCCCCTCAATCCACTTTTTTAATTTCCCCCATTTTGTGGTATTTTGAAGGAAAAGTAATTGAAATTACTAATTTACCCTCATCTATTTTAAAATTTACACTTTTTAAATTTTTTTGACCAGTATTTACACTTTTTAAATAATATTATTTATGTTAATTTTTTCAAATAAAGATAAATTTGTAAAAGCATGTCATAAACCCTTAATTTCCTTCCCCTAATATAATATGCACTCTCAAACAAGGAGAATGATAACACCCGCCTTCTCCTTCCTGCACCCCCTCCCTCCCTCCCTCCCTCCCCCCTTCCTTCTCCTTTGATTTACTCCATTTTCTTTCCCTCCAAATTGCAAATAGACCCTTAAGTCACTCTCGGCAACAAATTTTTTTTATGCACTCTCAATAACAAATTGAACGCTGATTTTGTTTTCTACTTTTCTTTGTGTAAAGGATAAAGGTCTTATTAAGTTTGTTAAGTCAGTTTCATTAGGATATAAAGTTGTTTAGATAATTTACCACTGGATAACTGAATGTAATCTACAGTTCCAAGTTGGTTACAGTTCTATCTCCTTATCCTTGTAAGTCTATATATAGAGACCTGATGTAAAGCCTTTTGGTTAAGTGAATGAAGTATTATTTCATAATCTCTTTTCTCTTGATCTTTCTGTTTCCTTCACCTACATGCATACTGCTCAGATACCTTTACTTTGATAGTACACTTTATTGAATTTCAAAAGATAAACTGCCATTTTAACATAAAAAAAAGAAAAGAAAGATAAACTGCCATAAAGGATAGAATTAGCACATTGGAAAAATATTATAACATACAAAAAAAACCATTAAATGATAATAAAAGAAGATCAAATCATTAATAGAAACGTTAAGAAAAAAATGTGAAACCATAAATATCAAAATATATTAAAAAAATTGTTACAGTAAATAAATAGTCATAAAATAAAATAAATGGTATTTATATGCACTGTTAGTGTACATTATTTTTGTACTAATCACAAGGGTTATTTGTGCTCCTTGGATATAGCACTAATCACAAGGGTTATTTGTGCTTATCCTCTTCTGGTAAGGTGTACATTTCAAGACATGTTAAGTTTGATGAATCATGCCTTTTAAATCTCATTCTCTATTTCATGATTCTAACAAATCTTGTCATCCTTCAAGCAATGATCAGGTTACTCCTACTCCCTTTATTCCCCTTTTACCAACTATTACTAATCCATCTCCTGTTTTACCTCATGGACCTCTTATTGTGCATCAACCTGCATCTGAGCCTCCTTCTCCTGAACCTGCTACTTTGCATCTAGCTTCTCCAGATGCACTTCAACCTGCCAATGTTGATCATCATAATACAACAACTCCTCCACGTGCCTCTCCACTCAACATTGATGCCATTCCTATCAATCATGCACCAGCTACTGTCAAGAACTCACACCCTATGGTCACCCGAGGCAAGGCTGGCATAACCAAGCCTAAACAAACTTTTTTGGCTACTATTAGTCCTGATGCCACAGAACCAACCCGTGTTTCCACTGCCTTAGCTTCCTCAAAATGGTCCTCAGTTACGCAGCAGAAATATCAAGCTTTGTTACAAAACAGAACTTGGAGCCTTGTCCCTTTGCCACCTAGCTGCACACCTATTGGGTGCAAATGGATCTTTAAATTGAAAAGGAATGCAGATGGAACTATTCAGAAGCATAAAGCTCGCTTGGTTGCCAAAGGCTACCATCAACAGGAAGGATTTGACTATTTTGAGACTTTCAGTCCGGTAGTTAAACCTGCTACAATCTACACAATCCTCTCCTTAGCTGTCTCCAAGGGGTGTTTACTACATCAAATTGACATCAAAAATGCGTTTTTAAACGGAGATTTTTCTGAAGAAGTGTTTATGACACAACCTCCTGGCTTTTTTCAAGGCAATGGCTATTTAGTTTGCAAATTACACAAAGCATTGTATGGCCTTAGACAGGCTCCGAGAGCATGGTCTTCTAAACTCAGTCAGACCCTCATCAGTATGGGTTTTCGGCCCGCAAAGTCAGATTTCTCCCTTTTTATTCAACATTCCTCTTCTCATAACCTGTTGGTCCTTGTGTATGTAGATGATATTCTCATCACAGGTGATTATTTTCATTCCATCCAGAATCTCATTTAATCCCTCAACAATATTTTTCCTTTAAAATATATTAGACCCCTTCTCCATCTTCTTGGCATCCAATGTCATCCAACTCAAAATGGTGGCTTACATCTTTCTCAATCAAAATACATCATTGACCTACTACATAAGGCTCACATGCCTACTACCAATCCCATGTCCACTCCAATGACTTCCAATCTAAAACTCTCTGCAGACGAATCAGAACCTTTTGAGGATCCAACCTTTTATCGTTCCATTGTGGGAAGACTACAATACCTCACCATTACCCGAGCTGAAATTACTTTTGCAGTTAACAAAGTCTGTCAGTATATGCACAGCCCTAAGGTTCATCATTGGCAATCCACAAAACGCATTTTGAGATATCTTGATGGCACAAGCCACTATGGTCTTCAGTTAACTCCTTCATCATCACATCACATTTCAGCTTTCTGTGATTCAGATTGGGGATCAGACGTAGATGATCAAAAGTCTACTTCTGGCTACTGTATCTACTTTGGCTCTAACCTTGTTTCTTGGTCTCCAAGAAGCAGCATGTTGTCTCCCACTCCAGTACCGAGGCAGGGTATCGCAGCATAGTTGCGGCTGCTGCAGAAATTTCATGGCTTCAATCTCTGTTGACTGAACTTGCTGTTACTCCTTCAGGAATTCCCTAAGTCTTTTGTGACAATTTAGGTGCTATTTTACTGTCTGCAAATCCTGTTCTTCATTCTCGCACAAAACACTTTGTGTGACACCCTCTACCCCGCATACGTATAAAGTATTAAAAGATAAGGTAATTTTAAAATAAACATCATTTATTGAAAATAATCAAAACTAAGGTAAAAGGCACCACATCGTATCAAGTCTCAAAACGTGGAAAATAAAAGCATAACATAAACAAAACCCAACCCTTGGTGTCACATACAGAGCTGGTATAACCAATCCGGAAAATATCCTCGGATACAAACTGAACAACTAACAAACTACTGAAAACTGGAAATCCCAACTAAAGAGTCGCGGCTCCTCGAAGTCACTCCTCAACTGGCTGCTCGTCGTCTTCTGCATAAAAGATACATGCCATACAAGAAACATAGAAATAGGGAGTAAGAAACATGAATATAAATATAATGGCAAGGAAGCAGTTAGCAAGACGAGCATACATCAACAAGCATGTCATATTAACAACAATATACATATCAACATCATCATACAAACATGTATGCTATGCAATGCAACTCTGCTCTACTACTCCATTATGCACTTGGATCCATCCTATCTCAGGAAGTCAACTTCGGAGTTACATTTCCACATTGGCAAATAAGCACCAACACCGGGGCAATCCACCAAACCTTGGGTGGACCCCTAGGGCAGCCGGCGCACCTTATTCTCGGATGCGCCACCACGGTTGTACATGATTCAGATGAATCGCAGCAGATGGCCAGATCGTCTTATTCTCGGACGATTTCCCCTATGTTGAACATCCTCCACTATCATCTCCAATGCGTGAATGTATGCTCAACACAATACACAAGCGCAACCACCACCTCCGCTTAGGCCCATCGGTTACCCACGTTTTAACACCATCAACACATCGACCACTCGGCTATCGAGGATTTATCGTTAATGTTTCGTATTTATTAATTAATCACTCTAGTCGTTCTGCACTAGAAATTACCACATTGACCATCAAGCATCAAGGGCCCTTGGCCACTAGGCTACCAAGGTACCACATTATCTTTAATTATCACTCTAACCATTAAGCACTAGAGATTACCATATTGACCATCATGCATCAAGGCCCGCTTAGTCACTAGGCTACCAAGGTACAATAATCTTATTACTTGTATTTGGTCTTCATGTTCCGTTGGTATTTTATTAAGTCTTTTAGAGCATTTGGGGTGAAACCCCTGCTTCCGCACTGTTCTGCATTGTTCACCCCTCAGCACGGTCGTGCTGAGCTCACGGTCAAGCACGGTCGTGCTGACTATTGAACACGGGCATGCTCTCTGTTGAGCACGGGCATGCTCCCTATTGAGCACAGACGTGCTCCAGTACGCGTCCTGCATGTCTAGGCAGAAGGGTCACATACCCTTTGCCAATTCATTGGGAACAATTCAGATTCAATCCTAAGGGTTCTTACTAATCCATTGATCATCGGTTTCATTAGTATTGATTAAATGTTCATGTCTTATAATTAAAGGGGAATTAATCCTTTAGTTTTATTCCATTAATTGTCCCTAATCGCTCAAGATCAATCCCTAAGGTCCTTAACTAAGTCATTGGCATAATCCTCACTCATTACTAACATTAGACTTATGAACAAGGGGAAACAACCTCCCTTAACATTGTTTAATTGTTTTATCGTTTAACATTAACGCGTCACAACACCAATCAACAACCAATACTTCACAACATCATAATTATGATAAAACACTCAATCATGGCATCATCACATTAACATGAGCATAACCGACATCAATAAACAATTAATAACAGTCATGCCAATATCATAATAACAACAGTTTAACATCAGATAACAATTAGGCATATATGCATACAACATGTTATCAAACATAAAGGGTTATGGGAACCATTCGTCTTACGCTACCCCCAAGCCTACATATTCATACAATTCCTTCTCCCCATACCTGGTATGAAGAATTCCCGTTATACCGAAGATGCTCCTAGACCGGTTCCCACGAATGGCTCGACGAACGATCCCAAGCCTTGGTCAACACAAACAGGGTTAACCCATTAGTTCCCGATTCATGAAACAGAAAAGGAAACAGAAGAGGGAAAGACCATTACCTTTGCTAATTGGCACTAGCGCGTGATTATACTCTCTCAACTGCGAATAGAACACCAAACAAGGATTGGGTTCAAAGGGGAAGAATGAGAGAGGCTGCCGTCATACTTAGGATTGCCTAAAGTGCCAATTTTGAGGGTTTCAATCATAACCCTTACTGCTCACTCTCTATATAAAGACTCCGACCCGAGCACGGTCGTGCTTCCTGTTGAGTACGGTCATGCTCCCTGTTGAGCACGGTCGTGCTCCACTTAACGTCAGCGAGACACGTTTCCCCCTTGAGCACGATCGTGCTTCCTATTGAGCACGGTCGTGCTTGTGGCTCAAGCAGTCACAAGACACGTGCGTCAAGCACGGGTGTGCTGACACATGAGCACAGGCGTGCTCATGTGTCAGGAAGGGATGTTTAACTCAAAGACCCCACTTAGCCCACTCTAAACCTTCCTAACAAACAAGGCATATACAAAAGCACTTATACGGAAAACGAGGTGTTACACTTTGAGCTGGACCTTTTCTTTGTTCGTGATAAAGTCCAAAAGCATCAACTTCTGGTCACTCACATTCCAGCTTCTGAACAAACCGTAGATGTCCTTACTAAGGCCATTTCTCATCAAATGTTTCAACAGTGTTTCTACAAACTCAGAGTGAGTCCCTCCCCTGGGTTTGCGGGGGGATGTAAAGGATAAAGGTCTTATTAAGTTTGTTAAGTCAGTTTCATTAGGATATAAAGTTGTTTAGATAATTTACCACTGAATAACTGAATGTTATCAACAGTTGCAAGTTGGTTATAGTTCTATCTCCTTATCCTTGTAAGTCTATATATAGAGACATGATGTAAAGCCTTTTGGTTAAGTGAATGAAGTATTATTTCATAATCTCTTTTCTCTTGATCTTTCTGTTTTCTTTACCTACATACATACTACTCAGGTACCTTTACTTTTATAGTACACTTTATTGAATTTCAAAAGATAAACTGCCATTTTAACATAAAAAAAGAAAAAGAAAAGATAAACTGCCATAAAGGATATAATTAGCACATTGGAAAAATATTATAACATACAAAAAAACCATTAAATAATAATAAAAGGAGATCAAATCATTAATAGAAACGTTAAGAAAAAAATGTGAAACCATAAATATCAAAATATATTAAAAAAATTGTTACAGTAAATAAATAGTCATAAAAGAAAATAAATGGTATTAAAGTTTAATTTATATGCATTGTTAGTGTACATTATTTTTGTACTGATATTCAATAATATCTTGACATATTATCATTATTGTTGTTTCTCTCTCCTAAATATTAAAATAAAAGTATACGTGTCAAAATATTAGTGGATGCTACTGTAATTTTTTTTGCCACAATGTATACTACTTTAATCCATGATATTAATATAAATAGGAAATTTCTTTGATGCATTTTATAATTTAACTGCATTGGTGCAGTTTTGATATGAACCAATAAATGAAGGGGTAACATTTAATGGTTTAATATTTTGTCATTTATTATTCAATGTATCAATCTTCTTCATTTACAATTATATCCTTCCCTGAGTCAAACATTTTTTTTCACATAACACCATCCAAGGTAATGCTCACGTGCCGCGAGGCACTGCTACTGCACTGAGGCGTGCTCTCTGTCCAGTGCCAATAGAGCACTAGACTTCCAAGGACAATTGATGTAATCCTACCACTAGGTTATCATGTTAATTTGTTATCAGTGTTACAAATTTTTAATATATACATATGTTCATCATAAAACCTATTGTTATTTGTTACCTTTATAATTTAAAATTTATATTATGGCAGTGTCAGTTATACTTAAGGAAAACAATTTTCACATTATAAAATTAATTTCAATTGTCCATTAATATTAATATTATTTTTAACTAATTAAATATTTATAACACTATTGTTTTCATGACATAATCATATTGTATTCTAATAAAAGTTTTAAATAATTTAAAAAAATTAGAATGAACTTCCAAATATCCTAACTCAACCTTGATAACCGTGAACCCTACATTTGGAGTGAAGATAAAAAAAAAACAAATAAAAAATCCATCTTGCCATACAAAAGACTTAGTTGGATCATCAACATTCTACTATACTACACCTTTCGTGGCATAACCACATTATCTTCTAAAAAAATTGATTTTTTTTATAAAAAAAAAATAGAATGATCTTCCAGATACCTTAAATCAATCCTAATAACCTTTAACCTTAACTTTGGAGAGAAAGATAAAAAATAAAAAATAATGTTGGAACATCTTGGCCTGAGGAGGACATAATTGAGTCATCCACTATAATACTGCTTTCATGATATAATCATATTGTCTTTTAAAAAAATGTCATTTAAAATATATATATATATATATATATATAGAATGGGGTTCCAAATATCCTAACTCAATCATAGTAACCTTTAGCCCTAGCTCTGGAGCGAGAAAAAAAATTAAAAAACATCTTGGCCTACAGAGGACTTAGTTAGGTCATCTAGTATACTACTGCTTTTGTGACATAACCATATTGTCTTCTAAAATAATTTAGATTTAAAAGAAAAAAAAATACAATGAGCTTCCAATTATTTAATTAGTTATAAATATGTCATTAAAACATTAGTGTTATAAATATTTAATTAGTTAATAATAATATTAAAATTAATGGGCAATTGAAAATAATTTTTTATTATGAAAATTGTTTTCCTTAAGTGTGACCAACACCATCCATAATATAAATTTTAAATCTAAATAACAACTTTTGTCAAAAAAAAAAAAAAATCTAAACAACAATAGATTATTAATATGAATATATTAAAAATTTGTCAGAATAATATCAAATGATCGTGAGAGCCTGGTGGTAGTGTTACTTGGATTATTGTTGGGGGTCTGGTGTTTGATTCTCACTTGCTCCATTTTGGCTTACAATTTTATGAGTGTACAGAGGATTTTGAGTGGTGTGATACTGTGATGTGAAAAAATGTTTGATTGAAGAACATAATGGTAAATGAAGAAAATTGGTATATTAAATAATAAATGGCATATTATTAAATGCTTTTTTTTTTTAATTAAAAAAGATATTCATTCATTCAAATTGGTAAAATATATTGAAAACAACACAAATTTAACATCGCTAAAAACTGAAAAGGATGAATCTGCAAACAAACTCTCAGCACCCAGGTTAATAGCATAACACGGCAAAATACCTACAAATGTGACAAAATCAAAGTGACCAAAATACCCATGCCTCCAGATCTGTAACGTTGACGCCCAAGTCTTGAATAAATCTGTAATGTATCAAAGCTGATCTGTCAATCTGAACTAAACAAACACCGCAACAAGATGGGAACCAGACGATGCCACAACAAGATGACGAACAAAACACCGCCACACGTAGACGACGAAAACACGGAAAAACACGAAAGAAAAACTAGATCTATGTGGAACAACCACTTATTTAGATAAAAGGAGAGAAAAAACGATATAGATAGGTGATTACAGACCAAAAGATGGCCCAAAACCACTCCATTCTGGTAGATGAGGAAGAAGGAACATAGGAGTAGAGTAAAGAGAAGATTGAGAGAGAGAGGGCTTATTTTTATTCTCTAATAAAAAATTATTAAATGCTATCCCTTTATCTACTGACTCATACAAAACTGATTTGATGCAATTAAATTAATTATTAAAGGCACCGTAAAAGCATCCATATAAATACTGATGAATTATAATATTGTGTAAAAGATATTAATTAAGTCGAAACGACATTGTTCTCTTCCCTATCAGGAAACGACATTGTTTTCTAATAACATAAGAAACAACCTTCTTCATTAGTTCAAAAGCCAGGATTTTACCGCACAGAAGCAACAATGGCGAACCCAGAGAGCAGTACCAGAGGCTCAAGATGGTCCCTCAAGGGAACAACTGCTCTTGTCACTGGAGGAACTCGCGGAATCGGGTTCTCTTTCTTTTCTTCTTACTTTCTTCTCGTGCTTCACACATGACAGCATTGAATCCTCTTTATATATATATTGTTGGGTTCTTTTTTTTGTTGAATTGCAATTGCATGAAGTGAAATTGGAGTTTCTTGATTCTGGGTTTCTTAAAACGAGTTAAAGTTTAGTTTTTTTTTTTTTGTGGCTGTGTTGAATTTACTGTGGTTTGGTGTGTTGACTGTTCAGGCATGCTGTGGTGGAGGAACTAGCTGATTTTGGTGCCACCGTGTACACTTGTTCTAGGAATGAAGAGGAGCTGAATGCATGCTTGAAGGAGTGGAAAGAGAAGGGATTTTTGGTTTCAGGGTCGGTTTGTGACGCTTCTTCTCCAACACAAAGAGAAAAGCTTATGGAACAAGTGGCTTCTGCCTTCAACGGCAAGCTCAACATACTTGTTAGTAGTTGTGATTCTTACATTAATGTGTGTTTTTTTTTTTTTTTTTTGGTTAAATTAATTTACACATCCATGAATTATTTAGCAATTTTCAAATATAACCTTATACTTTAGAAGTTTGTAATTGGGTCTGAACACGTGAAAAATTTTTAATTGGGTTCCTTATGCACTTTTACGTTAGGGTTTCGTTAAATAGATGTTGGGGTTTCATCAAGTGATCCACTCACTTGTCATTTGTGGGTCCATAAACTTTTTCAATAGGTTATTGTACTTTTTGGAACCCCAATGGAAAAATGTTCAAAGGAGTTAATTACAAATTTTCTATTTGTTTAGGGGCCCAATTACAAACTCTTAAAGTATAGCGACCTATTTGAAAATTCCCACGTACAAATTAATTAAACATTTTTTTCCTATTTCATTTCTGGCATTGGTTTATGAAAGATCAGGTGCATGCGGGATTAGTCCCTGAAAGATGAAAACCCCCTAATTTGGTCCTTGAAATATCAATCTGTTCCTCAGTTTGGTTCCCAAACACTGTCACATTAGTCCCTAATTAGGGATCAAACTGACTGAAGGTTTGATATTTTAGGGACGAAGTGAGACCTTTTTCATCTTTCAAATACCAAAGTAGAGGTTGAGTCAAAAGAAACCTGAGCATATGGAAACGTGAAAAAAGATAGAGCTTTACTTGTATGATGAAATGGAAGTGCTAGCACAAAACAAAATTCAGATACTACCTTTTAAGTTTTCAAGTAGAGTAGTAAACTCCTAGTTTGGTTTTGGTCCATGAGAAAAACATGGCCCTCCAAATTAACTACAGAGCCCAAAAATAAAAAATGCTCCTAATAGTCACCGAGAATGACAATCATTAGACACGTTAGTCTCTTTGTTAACTTCCCTTTGTTAAACTTAACGGATATGCACCTGTCGCGCATTAAACCGTTGACTTGGAACTTACTCTTGACACTTGGATGTTATTGTCCATGTAGCTAAGTTGACCAACATTGATTTGGTTGAGTTTGAAAACCCTAAAAAAGAACCCCCATAATCCTAAATTTTTCATCTTCATCCTACTTTTCTTCCCTTGAACCAGAATCTCAATATAACAGAAACCCAAAATCCCCATCAAGCCAAACGTCCAAACTTCTCCCTATAATTGAACCAAAAGAAACCCAACAGCACATTATGAAAAAACAAAGCAAACACAACACCAGCCATGAAGTCATCCCCAATCTTAATTCATGGCCAGTTGGCCAACTATAGCCCAGCCACCAAATAACAGCAACCACAATCAAACGTCAACCTCGTTCTACCCATTCCACCCTACCCGAATCAGACACACACCACAAAACAAGAGCTCCTGCAATATGATTACCAACCAAACAAACAATACACAAACAGAAACCAAAATCCAGTCCTTGCAATAACTCGAGCGAGGGAGGTTCATAGAACTGGACCAGAATTAAGACAAAAATCTAATGTCCTGGATAGAATCAAGCTCTGAATGATACAGAATTTCCAGATATTCGTGATTCCTGGAATTCTCCTGCTCTTTTCCCACAACAATCGATACCCTCCCCTCACTCTCTGTTACTGTCTTATACTATCAAAGCTGCCATTCTGTTATTTCCGTTATTGACAGCTTTAGGTTAATCTCCCTACTACGACTCCTATTTTTTCTAATATAGACGCTATATCCTACTCAAGTATCTAACAGAGGCCTGGCTTGGTGGCTCACAGTACGGTAAAGGGGATCGCAGTGGCTTGTCTGGGATGCAACCGGATGTGAACATCGATGGGGTGACGATGTGAGGCGGAGCAACTGCATGGAGGTGCTGCAGCAATGATTGAGACAGTGGTGGTGCGGCTTGAGTCATAGCTGATTGGATGCCGGTTGAGATTTGCAAGTGGATGTGGTGGCTTGGCGGTTTGGTGGCTGAGGGAAGATTGGCAACTATTTTGGGTTCCGATGATGAGGTTCACAAGAATGTGGTAGCAGAGAGTGGTACTGGTACTTTTGTGGCTAGTTCTGGTTTAGGGGAAGAAGATAAGGATAAAACTTTTTCTGGTTTGTTGCACAGGTGAAGGGAGCAAGAGGAAGAAGATGGAATTTGGGGAATTTTTTGAACCATAAACCCCACAAGAAGTTGTTTTGGTTGGAGATTACTTATTCAATCCCAAGTCCCAAACTGAAAATAAATTCCAAAATGGAAATTATGAGTGACAAGTCACAGATTTAATTTGTCACGTGTGCGCATTCATGAAGTTTCACAAACTGAATTTAACAGAGGACTAACATGTACCACGATTGTCATTCTCAATGACTAATACTCTATCAGGAGATTTTTATTTATTTTTTTGCTTAGGGGCTAATTTTGGGGGCAATGTTTTTCTCACTTTTCAGGGACTAATTTGGGAGTTTAACTGTTACTCTTTAAAATGTGTGATGAGAGGTCGTCTTATCTGTGGCAATGGGGTTCTTGTTGGCATTCCCTGGTTAAAGACAAAAAAACAGTAAAATAATGTGACACCACTCAATATAAAAGATTATTTGTCAACCAAAAAAACTGTGTGGTCCAAGAGGTTTAAAGTTAATGTATGAAACATGAATCATAAAACTTCGCTATTTGTTATTATTTGATTTGAGCTTAACATGGATAAAATTGGAATTGTTCAAATTGCTAGACTTGTTTCTCTTCTGAGCATGACTTCAGCACATAATAAATTTTGTTTGTTAAAGTTCATCTTCTTGTGAGTTTAGGTAAACAATGTTGGAACAAATGTGAGGAAGCCAACAATTGAGTATACTGCTGAAGAATATTCGAGATTAATGACTACTAACTTGGACTCATCTTACCATCTGTGTCAACTTGCATATGCTCTTCTCAAAGCATCTGGAAATGGAAGCATTGTCTTCATTTCATCTGTTGCAGCTCTGACAAGCGTAGGTTCTGGAAGCATTTATGCAGCGACTAAAGGTGAGTTGATATACAATTATGTCATGGTCTGCTGAAGCATGATATATTGCAAACTATTTTGAAAGACATTGACTAAAATGATTCAATGTGCTGTTTTTTCAGCTGCAATCAATCAGCTTACCAAAAATCTTGCTTGCGAATGGGCAAAAGACAATATAAGGAGCAACTGTGTTGCACCATGGTATACAAAAACATCACTTGTGGAACCTGTAATGCTCTTTCACCCTGTTAGTTTTTATATGGTTTATTTTCTGTTCCTAGGACTTGTCGATTTTTCTTCTTGTCAAAGCTAAACCTTGATATGCAGATTGGTTAGTTGAAAGGTTTAGTTGGATGGAACACTTAACTGATCGATATTAATAAATTCTGTGCAGATAGTATTCTTCTATTTTGTTTTGTGATGCTGTCTTTATTATCTTCAATTTCATCACTCCTGTCATCCTGCAAAATTTTAAAATATCAATACATAATCTGTGTTTCCAAAGTTATTAATTTCATGCTCCTTTTCACGATCATCACTTGTGTAGAAGTATTCAGATAAGTGTGTGTCTATCAGTCTTTCAGAGTTCAGACTCTGTAGTCCTTTAGGTTATTGAATAGGAAAATCTAAACTGATTGCATACTGGTATGGGCATATACATTATGCTACATTTTTGTACTGCTTTATTTTATACAAGCATAATTACTGCCATTAGGATCGTGTATTTTACACACATAATTACTGCCATTTAGATATTTGTTATGTCAGCAAGATCTGTATTATTATTCTTCAAAAGACAGTACTATCTTCATAACTTGTGTTCCTAATTTTTTTTACATTTCTAACAGTTGCTTGTTAACGATGAGTTTGTCAATGAAATCATATCTCGGACACCGATAAAGCGAATAGCAGAAGCTGATGAAGTCTCATCCTTGGTGACATTCCTTTGCCTGCCAGCTGCTTCCTACATCACTGGACAGGTTGTTTCTGTTGATGGGGGATTTACTGTGAATGGATTTCAACCGAGCATGAGAATAACTTGAGTAAAATTTTGCATTTTTGTTTTTATGGATTATGTGTACAACTCAAGGTATTCATCAACTCAAAGTCAGGGTCTGGCTATGTACGTTTTTTTTTCATGTGAACTGGTATTGTTGATCATATTCATCAACTTACTTTTACTATGAATACAAATAAGAATTACTGTGTGTGTGTTATACTGTGTTTAAATCTTTTTAGGTGCAAATGAGACCATGTTTCTCCTTGTGAGCTACGACCTGAAGTAGGCAACATGTCTTCTCTCCGGGAGTAAATTTATTTTATTTTATTTTATTTTTATTAGGTAAGATTACGGTTAAATTAAAGTTTTGGACTCAATGCATTTTAACTAATCAAAGTTCGAAGGTTCTTACTCTGTGTTCCTAACGCTTCCATAACTTGTTCTTTTTGCCTTCAGTCTATGTTTCATTGACCCATGGAAGAAGGAAACCTTGTTCATGACAGTTGATAATATTTCTGTGTAACATTTAGCTATTTTTTAAAGTTTAATTTTAATACACCGTTAATATAAATTTTTTGAAACTGTTGATCTCAAAAATTATCCTATGTGTGACTTTTAAGATAGTTATAATAAAAGTCAAATATTTTTAATTATGTGGTAATTTATAATTAATAGTGTAAAAAAATTTACATTAATAATGTATATTAACTAAATCCATTTTTAAAAAAGTGTTTTATCTACTGAAATATTTATATTCAGATTCTTTAAAATAAATTTTGATTAATACATGTAAACAATCTTTTTAGACATATAAAAGAAAAAGATGAGACCCGTGTAACATGGGTCAACGTGCCAGTGTCGTAATACTGTCAAATTGAAATTGAAATTGAAATTGAAATTGATTAACAAAGTAGGTATGAGATATTCCTTTGTTCTACTAAGGGATCGTTTGTACTGAATGCTCCTTTGTCCTACCATCAAGCTGAATCCAAACGTAGATCTCCCAGCAAATATGATTCGCATTTCAGATGACTGTCATCGCCAAAACATCAATATACTACATAACCCGCTACAAATAGTCTGACAATACACATGAAAACTCACGATGCTAAGAATGGCATACAGCAAAATCATTAAAATTCGAGCACAAACGATCTCCTGATTTGATGTCCACGAAAAATGGGATTATGCTACTCTACAGAGAGAGCTTGAATGTAGAGTCACTAAGTAAGAATGTATTCATTATTGATTGGCTTAAATAAGTTTTTGGTCTATGAAAAGTTCTCGTTTTTTGGTTTTAGTCATCTTACTTTTTTTTTTTAGGTTTTCATCCTCACTTTTTCCAAAGTTTAGGAATTAGTCCCCGCAGTCAACCAATTCCGTTTTCTGTTGACATGGCTAACGGAATGCTACGTCAGCAATGCCACGTCATCCACGTGGCGTTAAGTTTGCCACGTCAACATGGACTATTTCCAAAAAAAATTGAAAGTACAGGAACTAAAACCAAAATTTGTGAACTTTGGAGGAACTAAAAACTTATTTTAACAAAAAAACTATTCTCAGAGCAATCAAACTGGAATAAGAAATTATTTTGATACCCTTGAATACTAGAAATCATACCAGATGTAGGGATTTGTCAATTTGAAACTTGTGGCCGTAATGTATGATTTCTTTATAATTTCTAGCCAAATTTTGGAGCAAGTCAAACAAAAATAAGAAATTACCTCGGTACCCTTCAGTACTAGATATATCATACAAAATGAAGGAATTTAGCAATTTTAACTATGTGGTCCATAATGTATGAATTTGTTTCTATTTTCTTGCCAAATTTCATAGCAAGTCGTGCAGGAAAAGGAAATTAGCTCGGTATCCCTGTACTAAAAATCATACCAGATGAAGGAATTTAACAGTCTAAACCATGACAAAACTTGGCTAGAAAATAGAAACAAATCATACATTAGAGCCATAGGTTTCAAATTTGTTGGAACCAATGTGGTTTTGGTTAAATAATCTCTTAAGTTTTGATGTTAACAAAAAGATTAAATTTGTATGCAAAGTTGTGTTAAAGGACTAACTCCTCTATTATAGCTTGCAGAATTGTCTTAAGTATAGCTAGACGAGGAAACTGAGTATAAGTTTATTAAAATAGCTTTAAAAGAAAATTCGGGGATATCGAGGTAGTTTCATGTCCCTGTACGACTTGGTGTGAAAAATGGCTGGAAAATAGTTTTTTTTGTTAAAATAAGTTTTTAGTCCCTCCAAAGTTCACAAATTTTGGTTTTAGTCCCTATATTTTCAATTTTTTTGGAAATAGTCCTTGCTAACGTGGCAAACTTAACGCCATGTGAATGACGTGGCATTGCTGACGTAGCCTCCGTTAGCCACGTCAGCAGATAATGGAGGGGAGTCCACGGCGGGGGACTAATTCTTAAACTTAGAAAATGATCTTGGATAATAAACCAAGATCATATCCATACTCTACCGTAGAGAGTTACGATAAAATTTTGGGTCGAAAATTCAGACGAAACCAGGTCTGCGTTTTAATGACAGTAAGAATTTACTGCTCAAATGACCTAGTATTGACTCGTGAACAAAATGGTTAGGTTTTATTTTGAATTTCCAACAACTTAGGAAATTTTGAAATTTTTCAGTAAAAAGTAAAATAATATATATTATTCGGGCGTTATATTAAATCGGGCGAACAACGGAGCTGAATACGGGATTTGTAGGACCCGTTAATGGATAAAGGACATGTCAACTCATGGTGACTCATAGGGGTGAGTCATATAGATGACTCCCCATGGTCATGATTAGTTTTAGGATGAAATTACAAGTTTAGCCTTTATGTTGATTTTAATTACAAGTTTGCCATAGTACAAGATTACCATTTTGCCCTCAAAATGCATATGATGGACCCTTCTCCTTCTCAATACCCACGGCCCAAGCCCTCCCTAGAGGCCATCTTCACTTCTATAAAAGGCAATCCACATCATCTCCATTGAACTTAGTTCATTTTCTCTTAAAACTTCTTAAGTTACATAGGCTTGATTTGTGAAGGAAGTTGTTGATTGCTTGCTCATTTCTTGATTCCAAGAGGATAACCTAGTTATCATGTACACGCGTTAACGGCACTACTTGGATTTCCGACGAATCGTTTATCAAAGAAACGTTGCTTTCAGGTAAGGGGATTTACCTGAGGGGTTTTTCCGGTAGCCATGTATAATTGTTTGTGTCTGCATTAATTATTTGGTGTATGTAATTCTTATGTAGTTAGCATTATTTGCTTATTAATTATCTGCTGTTAATTGTTTAATTATCTGTATTTAATTATTTGTTATATTTTGTGGCATGTCTTTAATTTCTAATTGCTATATTATTGATATGAATTTATTGTTGATGTGGATTGTGGATTGGAAAGCCTGACAGTGGTCAGAGCTTAATTAAATATGAGGATAAAAGCATTTAAAAGTTTTTTTATTGATTAATGAGTTTAATTTGGTGGAAATGGTAATATAAAATTACTTAATTATTTATTTGATGATAAATGGGAAAGAGTTAAAAAAATTATTATTTTAATAATTTAACAGCGAAAGAGCGTTTTAAGAGTTATGGTGAGGACGTAACCGTGAAAATATTTTAGCACTGCTAATCTTCACATAAGGAAATTCTAAATATTAGAAAATGATGTTTTAAGAAAATTGTTAAAAATGATTTTATTACAGTGTTGGAAAAATTATTTTATCAGAAGTGTCTTGTTTTGGACTCAAAACATTTTAAAAACGTCAAACGGCGGACAATTCCGACAACGTTTACAAAAGTATTCTTATAACGGATAATATTGAGTAACACTGAGAATTTGTCAAAAATGAGGTTTTAAAGTATTGATTTGAACGAAAATGAGTTTAAGGGATTTTGCACGAATTTAAAAAACGAATTTCCAACGTAAAAGGATTTTCGGTAAACAGTGG
The DNA here is from genome assembly GCA_035048595.1 of Echinosophora koreensis. Lineage (NCBI taxonomy): Eukaryota > Viridiplantae > Streptophyta > Magnoliopsida > Fabales > Fabaceae > Echinosophora > Echinosophora koreensis. The sequence continues at coordinate 10,104,326 of JAPCYP010000004.1, forward strand.
TGGTATTTCCGTCAACTTAGATAAGTTGAGGAAACTTTGGTTTTGTTTTGTATTTCACTGAACGAAAATGGTTTAAACGAACCTAGCAACCGAGACGTCGGGTCTAGTGTTCTATGATATGGGCCCGGGGTCCGAAAGGTGAAGATATGGACTAAATGTCCTATAAGTGGTGTTTTGGGTTTTGTGCACTAAAATCTATGTATCTACGACTGGTGCATCAGTCTAGATGTTGTGATTTGCACACTTTTGACTTAGAGTCAATTATTTTGGAATGAGGTATTAAAATTGAGAGTTTAAAATGGTGATTTGGTCGTGAGACTTTTAGCTCCGACATGGAAAGATTGAACACAAAGAAAACTGCGAGAACAAAATGTTTTACATGCATTTTCGGGCATACGTGCCTTTGCATAGGACTTGGATACTTGATGGCAAGTATTCATGCAGTTTGCATCACTGTGCCTTGATGGACATATGAACCAGAAACCATATACTCTGAGTAGTACTCACTGTGCCTCATTTTGGACAGTGATATGGTTACTTTGAACTCTGCCTTATTGGCATTGAGTATGCCTTATTCGACAATTAGAGCCTGATCAGCTCATTTATTGGTTGGTTGAAGCTCCGGAGACTAGGTATCAAAGTTAATTGATGAATATTGAAGTGTCATGGTTTTTAAAATGGTTACGACTGTCGGGTATGAAACCCTTTGATAAATATATTATTTATCTTTGACTATTCCTGTCAAATGGTAATTGAGAGTCGTACATGTGGTTATCGTTTTAAAATCCATATATTGGTTCTCACCCTTGCATGTTTTATTGTTGGTCTCTTTCTGTATGGGTAAATTATTATCTGAGTATAGATGGATCCAGCAATACCATTGGCTCATACGGGGGTTCGCTCCCTTCACTTTGAGGATGTCGACAACATCAACGCGTGGGTTATACACCCGGGGGCCCACGTCGTGAGATATACCGGGCATGTACATACTATCGAGGGCACTTTAGAGACAGGGCCACAGCGTGAGCACCGATCGATGGAGACTATCGAGGTATCCTTACCTCCTATGTGGCTACTACTACAGTACTTGGTTGATCACGGGCAGCTTGAGGCGCAGCCGGTAGCTGAGACAGCCCCAGCGACAGCCCCAGAGGAGATAGCTAAAGATCCAGAGGAGGTGGTCCTTCATCCAGAAGAGGACCCAGAGGAGTTTGTGGAGGACATACCTGAGTATATTCCTTTGGATGATGACGACGATTCACCCGATGAGGGTGCAGTTGCGTCCTCTTCTGATTTATCTGCGGGGAGTGGGATTGACCCTGGTCTTCCCAATGGGTACCATTAGTCTGCGACCAGCTGTAGGTAGTGTTTCCATTTTTGGGGTAGTGACTTCGTCAGTCTTTCTGGCTACTGAGAGCCATGTTTTTGTTATATGGTATGAGACGTTTCACTACGTGTCTGTGATATATTTACCGCTTTACTTAGTGATGTTGGAAATAGCCTGTACTGATAAAGGCTCTATATAGTTATATAGTTTGTACAAAACTGTTGATGCATATGATATATATATATATATATATATATATATATATATCTATGTGTGTGTGTGTGTGTGTGTGTGTGTGTGTGATGTTAATTATGTTGTTCTATGATGTTGGATGTCCAGTTAAAAAGAAAAAAGAAAAAAAATTTATCACCATTTTTGGTATTAAGTAAGTGTAATAGTTATTGTTTTCCGAAAGTAACCAGCATAATTAAAGTTTATTTTTCCGCAATGTGTTACTATGTGATGTCCCAAGGTAGGGTGTCGCAAAAGTGAATTAAGATCTCGATCTACTTTAACTAATATATATACAACTTTACTTTCACTTTACACTCAAGTGAATGCACAAAACTCCCTTCTACTCGTGACTAAGGATGACAATGGGGTACATCAATAATTCATAGCATTAAGAATAGCAAAAAATACATCAGCAGGATGAATTGTTAATAATTTAATAATTAGTAAAGTCTCATCAATAATTTAAATACATGATCACCCTAGTTAAGGTCAAATTTAACAACTCATGAAAAAAGAAGTATAAAATAGGAAAAACAAACTCTAAAAAAAACCCATACGTTTAATTTGGTTGCAGGGAAAAGCAGAGGAAGGAAAGCATCAGGAAAGAAAATGGAGGGATCACCTCCTCTTCTCTAGTTTGGTTCCCAAAAATCACAAAAGGAATGGAAAAAATCTATGATGGATCCCACAAAAACCTTTCCGCCCACCCATTTGCAGAAAAGTGAAACAGATAGAGATAGGAGACATTTGTGAAATGATAAAATTGTCCTTATCTCCTCTCACCTCACATATACTATTTTATTATTTAAAGATATTTATATCATTTTACAATATATCTTGCGTGCTTCTCACTGCTTCCTCCTGATGCTGGTTCTTTTCTTGCATTTTCTTTCTTCTCTTCATAACATACCTTAAAGCCAATTCCTCTTGTAATTGGACTCTTATTGCCAATTATGAAACAAAAAGGCTAGCAGCTTTTGTTCCAGTTTTCTCTTCTAATTTGACTCTAATTCATGTAGGTCTCTAATTTCTCTTTTTTATAGTTTAATTGGGCCTTTCTTTTTCATGTAGCTTTCCCACCAAATTCACCTGAGGCCTTCTTTTAATAATTGCCTAAATTTCAATTCCAAATTGAATTGGAATCTGCTTTTCACTTTTCACCTGAGTCCAATTGCTCAACATTCCAATTTCCTTACATTTCATTCAAATTCATCTATAAATAAAATAATTATATTTTTTTACAAGCGAATGTTTGTACGTTATATGTTATGTTAGTTTTTCTCCTTTATCAGGGTTTTTGAACTTTGAACCTCCAACTTCTTATACCATTAGCTCAAACCAGTTGAGTTACCCCATTCAACAATAATATAATTGTAATCAAATCAAGTAAAATAAGCATAAAATCAATAAAATATAATTATAAATTACGTACATTATACTCTACTCTTGTAGTCAGTGTATAGGCTAGCCAATGGTGTGATGTGTATACATTTTTTCTTTCTTAGTAAGTGAATCAATCTACAACATCTGGTGGTACCCTCATGGGCTAGGCACGTTCCTCTCTAGTCGGGCCGGTCTAATTGAAGCCAATTGGCTCACATGACATACAGGATGAGTTTAAACCGAGCTGATCGCTTTGAGTTGATAGGCTAGCCACCCATTCTATTGGAGGTCATGATTTTGGCACCCCATTATTTAGTTCCCCCACCCCATCGCTTAATTTTTTTTTAAATTTTTTTTCCCTAAATACCCCTGACCCCTATCTTCTTATCCCCACCCCACTTTACAAAAACCCATCTCCCCCTACAATTAATTCTCCCCACCCCATCTTCCTCTTCCCTTTCTTCTCCCATCCCCCTCTTTTTATCTTCTTTGCCTACCACTCCACACCCAGTCACACCGTGTTGAAGTGCGTGATGAAGTGGCGAAGGTGCTCACTGTATTGCTACATTGCATTAGCACCAAAACCGTGAATTATAACAAAGGTGTGCTTACAACGTGTAACATCCCTGTTTTTAAATATATGTTTAATTGCTTTATTAAGAATAATTAATTTCTTAAATGTTTATTTTTGTTTATTTTAAATTGAGTGAATTACTCATTTAAAATAAACAAAAATAAACATTTAAGAAATTAATTATTCTTAATAAAGCAATTAAACATATATTTAAAAACAAGGATGTTACAACACGGGTTGTGGGTCTTGGGTACCTAGCAATGGATGGTGGTGAGTGGTGACCGAGTGGAGGCCCACCACGGAGAAGGATTTAAAACAAAACCAATCTCTGGAAGCGGTGAAGCTAAGGTATCAAAGTTTAGGCAACATGAAAGGAAGCAACATATTGTTCTAGATTATTAACAATGAAAAACAAAAAATAAAAATTGAAACTTGCTGTGACCAACGTCAATGTTTATGGAGATTTGGAAATGGGCGATGAAGAAAACCAAGTGTTAGGTACCAAAGTGACGGAATAATATCACACAGCTAAAATAAGAAATGAGAAAAGAGGAACTGAAAACACAGTATTTTCGTGGAAAACCCTCAACAAATAAGGGAAAAGCCACGGGCAAGATTGTAGAAGATTTCCACTAAGTGGAAGAAATTACAAGACCTCTCTCTAAATACAAGGAGAGAACAATGACACTCTATCTTGAAAATAGGAGAATACACATTAGGAGAACCTCACGGGTGAAACAATAATCTTCTCTCTGAATTTTTCTCTCACACACTCAACAAGTTTCTAATGCTTGTTGTTGTTGTACATATCCATCAAATTCATGGATCTATTTATAGGAGAAGGATGGAGACAACTTGCTTTGCAAGTTGGCCACTAGCTAGTCTACTTGATAGAATCCAAAGCCAAATTGAATTTGGCAACTTCATTAGATAAGATCACCAAAACCTATCACAAGTTGCACAACATAGCCACTTTATTTGACTTGGTTGTATAAAAAACCAAATTAAATTTGAATTTGTCTCCAACTTGCTCCTAGTTCCCACAATTGTTGACTATTGTTGCCAAAGCCACAAGTGGCTCTACATTCACAATCTTCCACTTAAAGCCACTTTTGGTGAGCTTTCAAAATCTCCCTACCTTGTCAGCTCCTTGTTGCTTATGTTTCTGATAGGCCATAGGAGGATCTACACCATATAAACCTGTCATCATTGATGGCTTCGTCATAACATCTGCTAGGTTGTCTTTGGTGTGAATCTTCTGCATATCCACACTCCCTTCCTCTACAACTTCTCAAACAAAGTGATATTGAACATCAATATGCTTTGTCCTGGAATGAAAGGCTGGATTCCTTGCGATGTGCAAGGAACTCTGATTGTCACAATACACAGTGATTTGCTGCTGCTTGTGCCCGAGTTCTTCCATTAACCTTTGTATCCAAATAGCTTCATTGCAAGCTTGCGTAGCTGCCATGTACTCAGCTTCTGTAGTAAACAAAGCTACAACAATCTGTAACTTGGATAACCAGCTTACCGCTCCTCCTGCAAGTGTGAACACATAGCCAGAAGTAGATTTTCTATTATCATGCTCACCTGCAAAATCTGAATTGACATAACCCCTGTTAATGAATTCTGATCCTCCAAAACATAATGCAACATCTGAGGTTCCTTTGATGTATCTCAGGATCCTCTTGACAACATTTCAATGCTCTCTACCAGGATCTGCCATAAATCGACTAACAGCTCCCACTGCTTGCGTAATGTCCGGTCTTGTACATATCATGGCATACATAAGACTTCCCACCGCCGATGCATACGGCACTCGAGACATTTCCATCTTCTCCGCTTCACTGCTAGGGCTCATACCTGAGGATAATTTATAACTGACAGGAAGTGGGGTAGAAATTGGCTTACAATCTTGCATGTTGAAGCGCCGCAAGACCTTCCTTAGATAATTCTTTTGAGAAAGTCAAATCTTCATGTTTTTTCTGTCTCGGTGAAGTATGAAGAGGAAGGTAGGGTGTAGGACTTGGGAGGGTTTCTTTATCTTTTTAGTCTCTAAGGGGGGCACCTAATCAATGCAATCCCGTGCATTATCAAACAGACTCCATCCAACATTTATATCTTTACAATATATCAGTATTGCGATGCGGTGGTAGTGATGAAGGAGAACTGAAGCGGATGAAAGTCGCTGCCCTTCGAGGATCACCGACTCACGGAACCTTAGGAAAATTTAACACGCGAAGATTATAGTTTCCATGTAAAATACATAGAAACTATAGTTTCCAAATGTGTTAAATTTTAAGTTGTTTTAATACTTGCGACAGATGTAGTTTCCGTGTGACACTAAAACTCATGACAAAAGAGGTGCAAAACATATCTCATTGTGCTCCTTCGTGTTCAGTTGTGGTCGTCTATGCCTTATCGGAGGTTCCCAAGGGATGGTTTGTGCTTGGGATTGTGGTGTGGTGGGAGGTGGGAGGTAGGAGGAGAAGGTTATTTAGGGAATAATGAAAAATTAAAGAGGGAAGGGAGGTGGGAAAATGAATTTTGTAGGGTGCCAAAATTAAGATCCTTCTATTGGCTTCTTTCCAAGATCTACTTTCTTCTTCTTTCATATCGAGTCAAGCCTTTAGCTTAAGTAGGTTTGAACTAGCCTGAATGCGAGTCAATATATTTTCGAATTAGGTTGGATTTAGCCAATTTGGTTTGGGCTAATAGTTTGTCACCAAGCCTAGCCTTTTGCAAGTTGTAGCTAGGCCAATCAGCTAACTCTTTGGCCCACTTTAATTCTCTTTTTTTTTTTTGTGTAATTTACTTCAAAACTTTAATGAAATAAAATAAATATAATAACCTAAGAAAACTCGAAACGTGACCTACAATATAACCTTAACACTGCGTTTGGAACGCAGGAAAAGTTATGGATAGAAAGGCATAGGATTGAAAACACGGTTCCCTATATTTTTTCCATCGTTTGATTGCTATGAACAGTAGGGGGAGAAGAAAAAAAATTGTGGGACCCATGGACATAATTTTTCTTCTCAACTTGAGAAGAAAACGCACATTCCAATAAAAGATTAAAAAAAGTCAGTCATGAACAGTGTATCAAGGATGTGAAATGACTAAATTTTTTTTTTTTAAATTATTAATGAGGATATTTATGTCATTTTATAAGTATATTTTTATCTTTCCTCTCACTTTCTACCCAACCAAACAAGAGGAGAGAAAAATTTCAGTTTTCTTTCCTTTCATTTTCTCTCATACCAAACAACTAAACAATCCTCTTATTTTCTACTCTTTTTCTTTCCTTCCCCTTTCTTTCCTCTCACTTTCTTTCCTCTTATTTTCTCTCCTACAACCAAACACAGTGTAAAAGTAATACCCAACGTCAGTTTGCCTCTCATGCACCAATGTAATAGCAGAAATTTACATTTCACATGGATCACTCATTTAAATTTCTTAATATAAAATAAATTTGCTAGCTACGACCATATCCATATATTGTTACTAGTGAATAACCATGTGCAACAATAAAATGTTATAGTGCATTACATGTCAAGACAACATCAAGTAATAAAAAATAAAAATGGAAATAAAAACTGGACAAACTCGACCCATTGCAGGCCAGTGGGCAGATCTAGACAATTACGAGCCAACCTACATCAAGTTAGCCAATTTTCAGGCCAAAAATGAGTTGGATCAAAATAGTAACAGACTTAAATTTTTAAAACTCAACTCATACTTTATATCGGATTAATGAGGTTGATTCGTGCGAGGTTTATTTTGAGACCCCTAATTAAGCCTAGATAAAATATATCAATTCAATCAGAGTGAAAAAAATAACATACTTTTTCGGGAAAATAGCATAAATTATTAAGCTATTTTTAAATAGAACACTCTAAATATATGAAAGTGATTTATTCAACTAAATTAACATTCTCGACGTCACATTTGAATGTATTTTTATCATTTAGATTCTCCCTCACATAATTCGTGAGATAGGGTGCATGTACCACGTAATGATAGAAATCTCAATACCAGGACTTTAGACTTGGACGTGACCTCCATAATAATTAGGAGCGAGAATACAGTAGACCGAGCTACGGCCTAACATGCATGCACTTGTCTGCGTTCTAATCTCGAGACTTGAATCTGAATTATTAGATTAATATAGGACAATTTTTAAGGTTTGAGTTTGACCTACTTCAGAGTCTGGCCTGATTTGAAATCTTATTTAAAAACCTACTTATAAACAATATATTTAAATATGTCTTTACCTATAAATAGGTCTTCATTTATAAATAGGCTCTAGGCCTCGAACGATATCGGTAGACCTATACTGATAAATAGACCATTAAGCATCCACAAATAAATAGGTAAGTAAGTCACTATATTTAAATGGGGCAATAAGTCGTTACTTTCAAATATTATTATAAATAATAATATATTATAATATTATAATATATTATATTATACATATATATTTATGTGTGTTCTAAACCCAGTATATCCCAATGTTGTCAACGAAGGACTAGTAACTGTTCGTGGGGCATGGCTTCCGCTGACCAAGCATTATTTTAACACCGCTAGGAATCGAACCCGAGAGCAAATCGAGTTGACTCCTAGAGTGTCACAAGGCAGGCCTTACAATCACTGGACCACTGTGTATGTGTTAAATAGGCCGACCTGTTAGTGCTAGTAGGTTTTTCTTAAGCCTTAGGCCTGACCTCTTTAGTTATATAGACTTTTTAAAAAGTCTTGACCTGACTTTTTTACTAAATAGGCTAAATCAAGTTAGGCCTTAAATAGGTTAGGTTATAGACCCTGACGAGTGGGTTGGCCTATTTCCACCCCTAATGATAATCGCTTAATATGTCAATTGATTTTATTTTGTTTTTCTTGGGTGTCGCAGTCGATTCTAATATATATAGTGGAGAAATGGTGCTTATTTGGATCTCTTAATTTTGAATTTAATGTTAATGATAATTGTTTTAAGATAATTTAAATAATATAATAATATATATTTAAATGATAATGTAATGAATTTCACATTAATAATGTATTGTCAAAGATTAATGATATTTTAACACTTGATTTGGACACCTCTAGTGACACCTTGGTTAATCACGTGCAAATTTTTGGTTAATTCAGTTTATTATATGGTTAATTGGTTATCTGAAGCTTATTTTCCATAACCATGTAAATATTTGGTTAATCACATGCAAATATCTGGTTAATTCAGTTCTTTATATGATTAATGGGTCATCATGAATTAACCAGATATTTGCATGTGATTAACCATATAATGAACTGAATTAACCAAATATTTGTACCGATTAACCAAGGTGTCAAAAGTTGGTGTCAATTTTTGATGTTAGAATATCATTACTCATTGTCAAATTACTATTAAAGTTTGGAGAATGCTAACCAGTGCCCTAAGGTAGGGCACTGGTGAAGGAATAAAACAAAAAGTTTAACTATTGAGTAGGTCCATAAACTTTTTGGGAATTTTTAAATAGGTCCCTATACTAAAAAAATTTGTAACTGGGTCCTCGAACTTTTATAAAGTTTTCAATTAGGTCCCTGAACTAAAAAAGTTTTTAATTGGGTCCCTGAACTTATATAAAATTTTCAATGGGGTCCCTAAGTTATAAAATTCGTTAGTGATATGTTGAATTGGACGAAATATAACTGATTTCATCCAAGTTGGATAATCATATCAGCCATTTATGAGTAGTTTAAGTGGAAGATGAACATTGAGACATTGTCACAACAAAATGCAGCAAGATGTAACAAGATGAAGTGAGATGTAGTAAGTTGCAAGTGGGAGAACTATTTTGGATGAAATCATTTCAATGAAGGGATATACAACCGTAAAAATCGAGGAAGGAATGAACTATTTGTTCAGATGGAGGAGAAGCAGTTGCATATCACATTTTAGCTTTCTGGCTCAACATTTCGGTCTCGTGCAACCCTAAATACAAATCTGGGGGGAATTCCAGGTCACGTTTCACATCAGCAAACTTAAAAACCTCTTCACGGAACCCTACCACAGGGACTTCATTGAAAATTTTACATAAGTGCAGGGACCCAATTAGAAACTTTTTTGGTATAGGGACCCAATTAAAAACTTTATAATAGTTCAAGGACCCAATTACAAATTTTTTTAGTATAAGGACCTATTTGAAAATTCTCAAATAGTTCAGGGACCTACTCAATAGTTAAACCAAAAAAAAAAATTAATTAAAAGTGGTGCATTTAAATTCTCGAGAAATGTTATTTCTCATTTTCCAATGAAAACTTACCTTCGTTGAATTTCTTAACCAGTGTCCTAAGGATACTGATTAGCAACACCTTAACGTTTTGTTTGTTTGCAACGATTTTGGCGAGAGGGAACCGCGACAGAAAATGGAGAGCTCAGCGGTTTGGATATGCAAAGAAAGGAGGGGAGATGGAACTTTTCTGGGAGACTCATGGCCAAATTAAAATATCTCCTTCCTTGGCAAGAGAACGAAGAATCGCGGAAGAAAGAAAGGAAACGGCAGATTTATCCATTTTTTTTTACACTATACACATATTATTAGGAATAAATATGTCATTACAATAAAACTTAACCTTTTTCGATTCCACTTCTCTCATATTTTTCAATCCAAACAACCTAAAAATTAAATCATTTTCTCTTCCTTCCTACTGTCGTACCCCTTTTTTTTTTTTTTTTTTTTTCTCTCTATTTCTCTCTTCCCTACTTCTGATTTCATCCAAACAATGTGTAAGGGATTGAATTAGTCAAATAAAGGATAAAAAATTAGTTAATATTTAATGAGCCGCCTTCAGGCTGTGTTGCTTCAGTCTTTCGAATGAAACAAGTGTTTCTTTTCCTCGTAGTGTAGTTAGTTAGCTTGGGGTTTTCCTCATCCTATATATCTTAAATTTAATCAATAATGTATGTTAAATGGTGGATTAGACTTCTTTAAAGTAAATAATATATAAAGTAAAAAAAATAATGATATATCCATTCCTAATTAATTAAAATAAGGTGAGATTTCAATACATCTTAATTAATCTAGGATGAATATATCATTATCTTTTTACTCACTTTTTATGTTGAATGACCGGATAATACGACTCGATACAAAGACCTGTAAAAATACTTTTAAAACCAAGTCCTTCAGTGGTTCAGCCACAGTTGCCAATTTGGAGGACCCTACAAGATCAGGTTATCCACCATGCTATGTTATTATACAGCACAAGTTCAAGGGATTAGACAAAGCTTTTGTTCTAATTTCAAACTCCCCCAAGGACCCAACCCAGAAGTCATACCTACCAAATCCACCGTGTCAAATAAAACCTAAAAACTAATGAATTTTTCTTTATATCAATGATGTCTCCCAATCAATAAGATTAATCTTTTTTAAAATAGAAAAATTATCGAATTGGCTACAGTTTCTTTTAACAAAACCTTTTTCATAACCCAACCAAAATGAGAGTCATAAGGTGGTTAAGGTAGTTAGGATGAGGGAGTTAAGGAGTATAGTGATAAGGATGTTGAGGATTCAAATCATACCTATTAACAAAAAAAAATACTAAAATTAACACACTAATATTTGTCTATCAAAAAAAAAATTCCAATCAAAATATTTTTAAAAAAATCAGCTATTTATTAAATGTATAACAATCTTATAGCAACTAATGATATTTCCTTCAACTCGTGCAATAATCATATTGAAAGACTTTGGTTCCTCATTTTGTCATCTTTCTTCATATTATGAAAATGGATAACGATCGTGTTACCTATTAGCTACGGGAGCAGTTATACCTTTGCTTTCTGGTTTCGAGAATTTGGTCGTTTTTGACTTTCGATCACGAGAATATGGTTTATGAAGAGCTAGCAATAAATTTAGAATAATGATATTTGAACATCTATTTCAGACAACATGTACAGAACACCATACCTCACGCAATGCCTTTTGAATGTATCATGTTAGCGGGACTGGTATATATATATATATAGGGGGCATATCTAGTGAGAAAGAGATTTTTTATGTGAGAGTGAGAGGGTGATATAACAGCCTTTGGATCGAATTTAACGGTCCAGATTAAAACACCTAATTTAATAGGTCACGTGCGGGATGGGAGAGTCTCTCCTCGTCTCACCTTCATCGGTTCATCCTCTCCAGATCACGTCCTGCTTCTTCCTTTCTTCAATTGATCTCTGGTCTCAGCATCAGCTCCTTGCGCCACTCTTTGAAGAAAATCTTAGTCAATATCAATATCAATGCGAGACGCAGCTGTCCCTTCCTTCTTCCTCCCTATGCCACGTTGTATGGCGCGCGACTGTCCGCCGCCGTCAACCACGAGATGCGGCTCCTCTCCTCCGTCGTGCTGGTGCGGCCTCCATGCCTCTGTCAGCCGCAAGATGCGATCGTTCCTCTTCCCCGACATGCTGCGCGAGGCCTCATCGCCATCGCCGCGCCGCTGTTCGCCACTGCAACGGCCATGAGCCGTCCTTCCTCTTCTCCACTTCCCTCATAGCCGTCACCCCAAATCCTCACCAACGAATAATTTGTGTTCTTGCTCATGTTTTATCATACATGGAAAAACATTTTCATTTTCATTTTATTTTTCTGGAACAAAAATTTGTTCTTAAGTATGAATTGATTCAATTTGGCTGTAAGTTTTTATATAGATATGGCTGTAAGTTTTAGGAGGTTGTGGTTTTAACATGATGTCTTTCAAATTATTTTCAAAATCAATTGTACTGCAATTATATGACTATTGTTGGCTTTCAGATGAGTAGACATATGCAAAAGTACAAAGTTTAACAGTAAAATATAGACAATCAATGTTCATCTTTTCAACCAAGTTATGTATATGGCTGATAGATCCTTCCTTGTTCTTATTTGATTCATAATATGGCTCTAGTAGTGTAGATAACAATGAGAAGCAAAGTGATGGAGAGAGACCTACTTGCGAGGTTGTTGAGGCGGCATGACAGTGGCTGAAAACAAAATAAAAAAGAAAGAAAAAAAGGAGGAAGAAACAGGAAAAGCAGAGAGGCGTGAAGTATGTAATTAGGTGTTCTAAGGAGAGCACAACACGTGACTTATTAAATTAGGTGTTCTAATCTGGACCATTAAATTAGATCCAAGGGCTGTTATATCACCCTCTCATTCTCATATAAAAAACCCCTTTCTTACTAGATATGCTCCCTATATATATATATATATATGTATGGTGTCCGACATCAAAACTGTGTTTATCTGGACTCTGAATCTATATTTTGCTTAGTTGACCAAGTTTGCCTCGTGATAATTTTGTAAATTTTATAATTCCACTAGTAAATTAGTGACCTTAAGATAACATAAAGATATATATGAAAAGTTTGGGATGAATATATAATTATTTAGAAATAATAAAATAATTTTTTAAATTTCTTACACACTTTTTTTAACATACTTTAATTATTCTTATAACTAACATCCACTACACGATTCATGCAAATTAAAGTATACGGTTTTGAACAGAAGTCATTTTTTATGTATATGCATGAATTAACGACAAGGAAAATAATTTCAAACAGCTATTAAAGAAAACTAATTTCAAATGAATATACAAACAAGCGTCGGTTTTAATTGTTTAGTTTTGATATATTGTTAGTGTAAAGATTATTATACTTTTTTTTGAAGCAGATTATTATACTATCTATCAATCAAAAGTCATTTTATGTATGATTTTCAAGGTAGTTACAATAAGAGTAAAATATTTTTAATAAACTATAAAAATTTATAATTGATTTATAGTATAAAAAAAATCTTGATACTGATAGCACATATAAATTAAATCCTTATTTTAATTTTACACTTATATTTTTTGATAGTATTTAGGGATTAAAATTAAAATGTAAATAAGTGTATACATTAATAATAAAAGCAAAATTTATTTTAATTCAATAATATAAATTATGTAAATAATATATATATATATATATATATATATATATATATATTGTAAGTTTGTTCACTTTTCTTCAACGTTTTAGGTGGAAATTCGTCATACACCATACATGATCATCAATAGATCAGGCATGATGGTTAATATGATATATAAACAAGTAAATATACACTAAAACTGGATAAATGGACTAATGTATTTTGCATTTATAAATTTGAGAAGTCAAATAATTAATTTATTTTTTAAGGATTAAAAGTTTCCTTTTTTTTTTTTGTTGATGACCAAATTAGACGTTTAGTCTTAAATTATTGGAGGACAAAACCCAAAAGCAATGTTAACTAGCTTGCAACTCGATGAAAACATACATCAATGAGTATGATCCCAAGTCCATTGAGTGGCCAAGATCTGCTAAATAATCAGCCTGATTTTCCTCTCTCAAAATATGAGTAATTGGACTCACTGTCGCGACCGGTTTCGTGACGGGAAGGAAAAACAGGATGAGTTCTCCTTCTTCAGAATGGAGTCGCCACCAAAGTTTTTTTTTATTGGGAAACGTTGGGAAAACCCTTCTTGAAGAGCGAGTGTCTTTGTTTGGAAATAGAGATGAATAGGGTTCGGGAGTCGATTATGTCTAGGGAAGGCATGGGTGATTATCCCCACGGCACCCTAGAGCATCCGTCATTATAACGGTTACCCTTAGATTGTGCAAATTAAAATTACCCCTTTTATTATTAAAATTTTAGAAAAAAAATGAGTCATCAAACTGTACAGTTGAAATGACTCGAATCATAGGATCAACAAGCTGTTGCAACTAAATTGATCTTTTCGATTCTCCGTGAGGGGGATTTCATATTTTTTTTTTCAGTGTAGAGAAAATTTGTTTCTAAGAAAATTGTTGAGAGGTCTAGCTGTATAAGCTTAGGCTTCTCTTGAGTAGTTAAGGAAATAAGTCGTATGGCTAAATTAATTCCCTTAAATATTTATTAATTTGGAGAGCGAATTATTTAAAAAGAAAGAAATTTAATAGTTATCCTTTTAGCGTAAAAATAATTTTTATTTAGAAAGAAGCTTTTGAGACGTCAAGTTGTAGAAACTTAGACATCTTTCGAACAATTAGAAAATCAATAAGTAGTGCAACTAAATTGACTTCTTTTATTCGTTCTTTAAAAGTCTTTATTTTAGTTTTGACAAGGAGATCATTTTAAATAGGATATCATATTTTCATCATACTTATCCTATATTTTCCAGCGTGAGTAGAAATTTTATTTAAAAGAAATTTCGAGAGGTTAAGTTGTAAAAACTTAAACGTTTCTTGAACGAGGAATCAATAAGCGTACACTGAATTGATTTCCTCTTTTTTATCCTTAAAAAAAATATTTATTTTTATTCATGAGAAGCAAATCAACTTGCAAAAAGAACTTTATTTTGTATCTTTGTTGTTCTTCCAAGAAAAAGCAATTGATATTATTTACATAAAAAGGAAAGTTTGAATGTCGAAGCCGACAAATCGTTACGATTAAATCGACCCTTTACTACACGCAAGTGTGGTTCGACATATAGTTGGAGATCTTTTTGGTAATTTGTATTTTCTAGTGTAAAAAGAAGAAATATATATATAAAAAAAAACTTTTGAGAAATACGGAGTTAATAAGTTGTACAACTAAATTAATTTCCCTTTATTTTATCCAAAAGATTTTATTTTTGAGGAGCAAATCATTCAAAGAGGATTTTAAGAATCAAGAAATTGTACAATTACATTGATTCATCATTATTGAAGGATTTTTATTTTGGGGAGCCAAATAGATTGTTTTATTATAAGGATTCTAATTTATTGAATTCCATTATTAATTTTAAAAGGAAATGATTGCTTTAACAAGATTGGAACCAACAAATTAAATCAGACCTTTCCCTTTTTTGACATTTCCAACACATTTTATCCTTGAAGGCTTCGCTTTCTAGTGCATGTTGATTTGAAGAATCGGCAAAACTCGGTTTCTTAAATCGTAAATGAGCACAAAAAGTATAAGAAAAAAGATTTTTGATGGTTACTATTTTTTTCTTAAACCTTTCCAATCTCATGTAAAAATCAATTAACACAATAGAAACCTTATGTGTTGGGCGTACACATAAATAAGTTGCATGTAAATTTATATCACTCACTGCACCTAAATAAAAGTAGCTCTCATATATTGATCTTCACCACAATAGTATGACCTAAGGATAACAACATTCTCTACTGGGTAATGACAAGCTCACAATCCATAATAGCATTTATTTAAGAGATTGATAAAGGTTTCTTTTTATCTATAAGCTACCAAATCTGACATGATGCAGATCAACAAAGTATATAAAAGGCATTAAATGTTAAACCAAATTAAGAGCAATTGCTTGAGATCCACAGAAATCTACCACGCAAACATAAATGTTCAGATTCATCTTTATTTGCTGTTATGCAATCAAGACCAATTTCACTTCTAACAAATTTCACCAACTTTGGCTTAAAACGAGGCAGACAAGTAGCTTCAAGGGACATCGTATGAAAACCCAATATAATTCATGATTGTCAGTACATAAGTTGCAATAAAAATTACCAAATGGTGATTCTTCTAGGAGTTTAGGATAGCATGTACTCTAAATCCTCTTGAACTCTCAGTCTCTTAACAGAAAAGTTTAGATCACTCAAAGCAATAACAGATGAAAAGCCTCACCAAAATAAATGGCAATATCTGTTCCTATATTCTGGAATTTCGTCCTCAATAGAGTGCCCCCAAAACTAGAATTTCGGACCCCTCACAGAGTAACCAAAAACAGCAATTTCTGGGACCCCCAGAGCAACCAAGAGAGAATTTTCGGCCCCTTCACTGTTGGCATCTTCACGCCCTTTTATAGGCAAAAGTCTAGGGACCCGTTCTCTCAACTTGCATCTTCATTAATGGCAATGACGTCTCTGTCCCCTTGCTTTTGAGCAGAAATCCTTATCTCTTGCGTCATGAGCCGCAATCCCTAACATCTCCTTCAATCTTTTGTCAGAAACGAATAAATGGAGTCACATGGGGGAGGGATTTCGTGTGACAGAGGAGAAGAGGCGGTGATGGCAGAGGATAAGAGAGGAGAGAAAAAAAATGATGGGGATGGCAAGGAAGGAGATGGAGGCGCTGCCATGGAAGGAGGAGGGAGGAGGAAAAGAAAAGTTTTGGTGGTGGTGTTCTGATGTGGGAGGCGGCTAGGGTAAGAAGAAGAAGAAGAAGAAGAAGAAGAAGAAAGGAAAAAATAAGAGGTGGAGCGGGTCATAAGAACCGGGTCGCGCTCGACCCGGTCTGGTAGTGAGGTTCTGGGCCGGCCCAAATAAAATGAAAAATTAAGGGAGGTGCTGTAACAGATTTTCCAAATTTAAGAAATGGTTAAAATGAAATAACGATTCAGAATAAGCACAACACAGTTACATAGCTGGTGGTTGTGATCTTATATGTCAGCTGCGTGGTTGCGAGTACAATTCCTGTTTCGGTCATTTATTTTAGTTTTATAACCAAGGTCAGCTCCTTTTTTGTGTCTGATGTTGTTGGGCCATTCTGATGGGCTGGGTGCATTTTCCTTTCTTTTTGTTCTTTTATTTCTGATGGACTTGGAAGAAATTGAGCCCAATACTCTCTTTTTATTTCTTCTTTTCTTTTCTTCACCTTACTTTATTATTTGCCTGAAAAACAAAATAAAATAAAAATTAGAATTTAATAAAAGAGGACAAAATTAGGTGTTCACAGCTGCCCCTCTTTACTTGTTTCTTACTAGATAATTAAGCATAACCATGATTTGCATATTATCGTTGTAAGGAACGAGTAAAGACGTGAACTCTAATTTTGTAAAAACACGGGCAAAGCACCCGCCGAAACTTGATCGGAGTGATAAAAAGCTTGCGAAGCCGATTATCCGCCAAAGCTTTAGGAGAAAGTACATCAAACTTGCGGAGGTTGGTATCTGCTGAAGCTTGACAAGAAAGCTTATGGAGTTGAGCGTCCACCGAAGCTTTAAGAGAAAACACATCAAACTTGCGGAGGCTGGTATCCGCTGAAGCTAGATATGACAAGACAGGAAGCATGCGGAGGCTGGTATCCGCTGAAGCTTACTGAGAAACGATATCAAACTTGCGGAGGTTGGTATCCGCTGAAGCTTGAAAAGAAAGCTTATGGAGTTGAGCGTCCACCGAAGCTTTACGAGAAAACACATCAAACTTGCGGAGGCTGGTATCCGCTGAAGCTAGATGTGACAAGACAGGAAGCATGCGGAGGCTGGTATCCGCTGAAGCTTACTGAGAAACGATATCAAACTTGCGGAGGTTGGTATCCGCTGAAGCTTGAAAAGAAAGCTTATGGAGTTGAGCGTCCACCGAAGCTTTACGAGAAAACACATCAAACTTGCGGAGGCTGGTATCCGCTGAAGCTAGATGTGACAAGACAGGAAGCATGCGGAGGCTGGTATCCGCTGAAGCTTACTGAGAAACGATATCAAACTTGCGGAGGTTGGTATCCGCTGAAGCTTGAAAAGAAAGCTTATGGAGTTGAGCGTCCACCGAAGCTTTACGAGAAAACACATCAAACTTGCGGAGGCTGGTATCCGCTGAAGCTAGATGTGACAAGACAGGAAGCATGCGGAGGCTGGTATCCGCTGAAGCTTACTGAGAAACGATATCAAACTTGCGGAGGTTGGTATCCGCTGAAGCTTGAAAAGAAAGCTTATGGAGTGTAGCGTCCACCGAAGCTTTATGAGAAAACACATCAAACTTGCGGAGGCTGGTATCCGCTGAAGCTAGATGTGACAAGACAGGAAGCATGCGGAGGCTGGTATCCGTTGAAGCTTACTGAGAAACGATATCAAACTTGCGGAGGTTGGTATCCGCTGAAGCTTGAAAAGAAAGCTTATGGAGTTGAGCGTCCACCGAAGCTTTACGAGAAAACACATCAAACTTGCGGAGGCTGGTATCCGCTGAAGCTAAATGTGACAAGACAGGAAGCATGCGGAGGCAGGTATCCGCTGACGCTTACTGAGAAACGATATCTAACTTGCGGGGGTTGGTATCCGCTGAAGCTTGAAAAGAAAGCTTGGATGATAGGTATAAAATCCTGAAGTGATTCGATGAGTGCATGAGTAAAAGGTGTAAGAACGTTACCCAGATGATGTGTGTGATAAGTGTATTAAATTGAGATGACTCATTGGGGTATTTTGAGAGTTATGGGCAATATGTACAGAGAATCATCTCGGTTCCCTGGGGAAGAGATGAGATATGAAAACCCGGCATTTCTATTAGGGTTTGACTCCCTTGGAAATGAAGGACCAGATTGATGTTCTATATGGTGCATGATGCTTTGAGATGTTCTACAATCGCTACTCCCTTAAGATCTTGATTGCCTGATAGATCCAGAGCTGAACCAGAGCAAAACTTGTTGATCAATTTTTTTTTTTTTAAAAAAAGGCTGCCTGGAAACGAGTCTGTTGAGACTTCTTTGGCAAATCAGATAGCTTGATTAGGATTCCCTGAGGGTGTATTGGGATTTAATGGGGATTGTGATTTGCAAGGATATTTTTCTGAGGTATACTGAGTGAAAGCTTTTCTGACAGATTCCCATGTTTGAAAGGGAGAGTTGGATCGAGGAATACTTTTATGACGGATTCCCAAGTTTGAAAGGGAAAGTTGGATCGAGTTTTTTTTTTTTTTTTATGTTGCTTCTATGAGAATTATCGAGTTCCTGCAATGCTTTTGAAACTATCAAAGAAACTGTTAAATGCTTCCAAAATATCTTCCATATGCTTTGTTTTCAATGCAAATCAATGAAATGCAGCAATGACGGGATGGACAGATAATGATGAGTGATTGGTGGAACATGGTAAAGTTGATTTCATTACTATAGTGGCGGGAATGGGAAGGGGGATGTAAGACGAGAAATAACAAGTCTTTGAGTGACACTCTTTGTAGTGACCCACACGAGCCTTCTGAGCATGATCTTGAATGCCCATCTCCCAATCTTTTGAAGATTTGAACTGCTTCAGTCTACATGGGTTTAGTGCTTTTGCCACAAACATTTGCCATTTCTTTTGCTTGGCATCATCTCAATCACCAGATTACTTTGCTCTCGTTCGTTTGTTTGGGAAGGCTTTTTTTTTTTTTTTTACTATTTTTTGTGACCCTAATTTTTGCGTAGGTCGCTCTTTTGAGTTTTCAACCTACCGGGCCGCTCTAACTTTTGCCTAAACCGCCCTTTCGGGTTTTCAATCTAGCGAGCATCCTTTTTTTTTTAAAAAAATTTTTTGTTGTATGCCTTTGCATCTGAGTTGAACGGGAGAGGTAATATTCTGTTGTCCATGTTGGTGAGGATCAATGCTCCTCTTGAGAAAGCCTTTTTTCACCACATAGGACCCTTCATAGTTTGGAGCCCATTTTCGTGGTGATCTTTTTGTATGGGCAGGATTTTTTGAGCACCAGGTCACCTTCTTGGAAGTGTCGAGGGTGCCTTTACTTGTTATAAGCTTTGATTATTCTTCTTCGATAAAGCTGTCTGTGGCATAATGCGGCTAGCCTTTTGCCCTCGATGAGGTTCAGCTGATCTAACCGAGCTTAGACTCGTTTGGCCTCTTCTAACTTGGCTTCCATCAACACACGTGGTGAAGAGATCTTAGCTTCAACGGGAAGGACTGCTTCCAATCTATACACTAATGATTAACAGGTTGCCCCTATAGAGGGGCGCACTGAAGTATGGTAGTTGTGTAGTGCGAAAGGGAGCATTTCATGATAGTCCTTGTATGTCACCGCCATTTTTTGCATAATCTTCTTTATGTTTTTATTAGCTGCTTCAACTGTCACATTCATCTTTGGACGATAAGGTCCGGAATTGTGGTGTTGAATTTTAAAGCTTTCACACATCTATTCCATCAACTTGTTGTAGCATTGTCGGTTATGATTTGACTGGGCAACCCATAATGACATATCGGTCCTTCTTTAATGAATCTGACTATCACATTCCTGGTGATGTTAGCAGCTTAACCCACTTTGTGAAGTGGTCAATAACAACAAGGATGAAACAATGGCTGTTCGAGGCTTTTTGGTTTGATGGGACCAATGACATTCACTCGCCACATTGGGAACGGCTATGGCACCGTCAACACATTTAGTGAAGTAGGCGGAGCATGGATTTGGTCTGCATATGTCTGGCATTTATGGCATTTTCTGATGTAGTTGAAGCAGTCAGTCTCCAGTCATTTCTTAAGAATTTTCTTGTCATGGTATATCCATTAGAGTGGGCCCCTAAAGAACCTTCATGCACCTCTTTAATTATCTTTTCTGCTATTGTTGCATCTATGCACCTCAGTAGCACCATCTCGTGGTTCCTCTTATACATCACTTCCCCGTTCAAATAGAAACACATCGCAAGTCTTCTGAGAGTTCTTTTGTCATTTTCTGAGGCATTCGAGAAATATTCTCTATGCTTGATGTATTGCTTGATATCATGGTACCAAGGCTTCCCCTCTGTCTCTTCTTCCGCAAACTGACTGTATACGGGGCGATTATGGCTTTCTATTTTGATGAGAGGAAGACATTCTTCAGCATTTATCTTAAACATTGAGGTAGAATGGACAGAACATCAGCTAGTCGATTATCTTCCCTGGGGATGTGATGGAATGAAAGTTCCTCAAAGTGTCATTTATTTTAGTTTTATAACCAAGGTCAGCTCCTTTTTTGTGTCTGATGTTGTTGGGCCATTCTGATTGGCTGGGTACATTTTCCTTTCTTTTTGTTCTTTTATTTTTGATGGACTTGGAAGAAATTGAGCCCAATACTCTCTTTTTATTTCTTCTTTTCTTTTCTTCACCTTACTTTCTTATTTACCTGAAAAACAAAATAAAATAAAAATTAGAATTTAATAAAAGCGGACAAAATTAGGTGTTCACACTCACCCACGGGCAAGAGCGGTGGATTCTAGGGTAAAGTGGGTTGTTTATGAGTATATTGGTATATCCCTAATTTTTTTATCATGAATGATTTTGAACCGTTGGATATAACAATTAAATAATGAACAATCCAGATTTATTGGTTCAAAAAAACTGAAAACAAAACAAAAAATTGAAAAATACCACTCTGCCCATCACCCCTCCCTCCCTACCTACTAAACCCTAAAATCTCCACCACCGTCCAAGAAGCTGACGCCACCACCACCTTCGACAATGATTCTGGTAAGAGACCTGAGAAACCATTGAAAGAAAGGGAAAGCCTCTTCAAGATCTTCATTTGTGCCAGAATCTCAATCGGTAACTTGTTGGAAAATTTGTTGTGAGAAAGAATAAAGGACTCCAGCGATGAACAAGAACTCGGTTGGGTCGGGATCGTGCCGGAGAGGTTGTTCGATGAAAGATCGAGTTCGACAAGGCTCGAACACGACCGCGCAAGGCTCGCCGGGATCTTTCCTCGGAAGTTGTTTCCGGCGAGGTAGAGAAACTTCATGGCGGCGCCGGGAAGCGACGGGACCGGACTCGAGAATCTGTTGCTCGAAACGTTCAAGTAAATGAGGTTTTTGAGGGGGGTGAAGAGGTTGAGGGCGGTGACGACGACGGTGGATGGCAGGTGACGGGGGTCCAATGGCTGGGGTGGCATGAGCAGGGGTTTAGTCACAGGGAGTTGGAGGTTGGATGGAAGGAGGAAGATAAGGGTATAATTGGGTTTTCAAATAAAAAACAAGCTGTTTAGTGATATACTGATATACCCATAAATGACTAGCTTCATGCTAGGATCCACCGACAAGAACACATGTCAACAATAGCCACAATCATAAGATGATTTTGAGTACAACCCACCTTGCACCGAACCCACCGCTACGGCAGATTCACTTTCTTGTCTAAACTTTTTCATCAAGTGATCATTGACAAGAAAGGAAGCTATGACAGACTCGAGTAAGTAGGAGTATATGTAGAGAAAGATATGGTGATTGACTCATTGCCAGAAAATCTAAAGAAGCTGAGGTGATTTATTTATGTGCAGGATACAGTGTTATTAAAATCGGACCGAACCAGCCAGTAGGACCGGTTTGGCTGGATAGCCATTTAACCCGGTGCTGATATCATCAAACCGGGGTTAAACCAGCCAGAACCGGTGACTCGATTGAACCGAGTGGTTCCCCAAGATCCTGACACGGTCTTCGAGGTACGTCCCGCATGTTCTCCGAGTCTGTCACGGGTGCTCACGTGCTGCCCACACTTCGGGTTTTGATGCTGCATGTTTTATTAAGCTGAAAATGCAAAAGTTACATGGGTGAGTGTTGAACCGAATACCTGGTGTTAAGAATAATTCATCCTTACCATTACACCAAACGTCATGCTTGGTGTAACTCTGACAAATATGCTATATAATACATATCTCTATTATAAATTTATAAATTTAATAATACATACCGGTTTAACCAGTGACCCCCGATTGAACTTGGTTGAACCGGTGTCCCATTAATCCAATGCCCTGACCAAGTCGATCACCGGTTCGGTTTTAATAACATTGGCAGGATAAGCATTAAATACAAAAGTCTAATTTTTGGATTATGTTGTGCTTACTATTTTTTTGAGAGCTTAAACGAGATTTTTAAATACAAAAAAGTTATTGCATAATTTCTCATTATAGTTACTTTACTTCTGTACGAGATGTAGATGTTGCTAAAATTCGTACCATGTTATTTTCTGAAGGAATGTATCTATGACATTTATAGAGGAATCAGTTACGAGTGTGAAGTAATTTCATAGGCAATCAAAGAAGTTTGACCAAGATTTTAGTTAAATATTGAATACAAGTCCAAGGTGAAAAGAGATTAAAAATTAACCTAAAGACAATGCAACACTGAGCAAGATACCACAAAAGCTATAAAAGGTTTCAAACTTATCAGTTGTTTCAAGAAGTTAAATATTTAAATTATTTAATTTTCAAAAACTAAATTATAAAGAGTTTCCATTTGAATTTAGAAAATAATTAGGAGCAGTGAAACATATAGTGTGATCAGAAAGGATCAATATCATTCGAGATTAAAAATTCATTTAAAACTAAAGGAGAATGCTAATGAGTATCCTTAGAGCATTTGTTAAGGATTCAAAAGAGGTGAGTTTGTTTAGGAAACCGACGTATTTATTACTTGGAAAAGTGTTAAGCTTATATTCTCAATACAAACTTTCCTTTTATTGATTCCTTAAAGCTTAAAAAATATCCTGAGAGCACTCGTTAGCAAGACCCAAAACAAAAAATACCTTTCAATACTTAAATGGTGTCCATGACTTTTGACCAGGGCTGGACAACGGGTGAGTTCGGTTGGATTCGGCCCAAACGGCTCAATTAGAACCAACCCACCCATCTATCTATGTAGCCCATTTCCGTCCAATGGGCCATGGGTTGGGCGGTTGGGTTGGGATGGGTTGGATCATTTCGCTCACTGAACCATTTTAGTTTTGGGCCCAAAACCCGGATCCGGTTTTAACTCTCCCATATCATTTCCCCATCCCTTTGCCCTTGCAAACCCTAGTGACCTCCCTTCAACAGACTACCAGAGACAGATGGCAGCGCAACGCCACCAGAGCAAAAGCAATTGTCGTCGTTCTTCTCCAGTCTCACGTTCTTCTCCACTCTCGCATGGTCGCCATTCTTCTCCACTCTCGCGTTCTTCTCATCCACTCTCGCATCACCATCCCGCTTGGGTTCGGTCACCGACGGTCTGAGCCCGACCACCGTCAATTGGGATTTTTTATTTTTATATCACTATTAAATTTTTTATTTACCCTGATACCACACTTTTTATATTATGTACCAAAGTACCACAGTTTTGAATTTACAGTGGGAAGTCGTTTTAGGCTACCATGACTTCTGAACATTTTTTTTTTAACATAGGTGATAAGTCATTTTTGGCCAAAATGACTTCTCAACATAGAATTTTTTTTAATATAAGTGAGAAGTCGTTTTTATATTTTTTTTAAATCGTTAATTTTAAAATAATTAATTCTATATTATAGTCAATTTAATTATGCACTAATTAGACTAATAAATGATTAATAAGAATTGACTCATTATCATGAATATTAAATTAGAGGGTTTTTTTATATTTAATTAAGTAATTATAAATTAAATAGTTAACACCATAATAATAATTGATAATAATCCGGTCATTAACATTTATTTTCATTGATTAATAATACGAGCATGTTACTCTTGCGTAGAAGACCCAAGACGGTTAGGACATTTATTTTTTGTATGACCCTCTACCCGACACAATCCACATCTCTTAGGGTGACCCATTTCCCTCATATCCATCTTTGTACGAATTCGTGTAGACTGAGGCCGACCCTTTGGATTTCTACGCATTTTTGGATTGTGGAACACCTCAACTCCAGTATATGGCGGCCAATATGCCTCGTTGGGCACAACACTAAACTCTTCCTGGTAAACCTTAAAGATAGTCTCCAATTCGTACACGGCAGGCACATATTTGTAGGAGTCAAGATAAACACTGGAACAAGCGGCGATGACATGTGAACATGGTAGGTGCAGCGCTTGAAACTTTCCACGGTCACACCACTCAGCATTCACATTCAGGTCTACCTTGAATTTTCCTGCCGGTCCTCCCTCTAGCGAGTTAATCAACTCCTCCACCATGAATTTCATCTGATGTCGGTCGAAGGAACTGACTCAGTGAGAGTTGGATGCCGCTTGCTCTTTCGCGAAAGCCTTTGTGACAACTTTTGAGTATTCATGGCCGGATGCCCTCATTGCGATTATCCTCCTCCCATTTTTGGCGAACATTTCAGACAACCTATAATAGGTTGCTTCGACTAGCGCAGTTATTGGAAGATTCTGCGTCCCCTTTAAAACCGCATTTATGCACTCGGCAAGGTTAGTTGCATGTGTCCCCAACGACGGCCTTGGTCATATGCCTGGGTCCACTTCTCCCTAGGGATTTCGTCAATATATGCCACTGCCTCTCTATTCCAGAGCAGGATCTGGTCTCTATAATACCGTTGGCCGGGGTTCGGCCTGTTTGGCAAATCTGTATAGGGAAATGTGTCGTGGATGTGCACCGGCAGCTTCCAGTATGGGTGGATGCTTACACCTTCTGCAATCTTGGGCATGGTACCGCATGCCGTTCATCGCACCTCGGTGTACGAGCAATCCATCGTTTCCACTGGCACAAAGGTAAATTAAAACATAACACATAACATAACACTCATTTTGTTGTACCACTCTAATGTTTATGCTGACATGAACATCTTTCTTACCAGATAGAGTGACAAGGCACTGATCCATAGAGGAACTCCTCAGGGTGATCTGGTTGGAATGTTTGAGCCACTGTATGGCGCCCACAGAAATAATGTGGAGTGCCACTACCGCTCTTATCTGTTTTCAAATCGTGGAATATCATCAGACAGATAGATTCAAGCTCCAGTTTGGTCTTCGACAGGAGGTACTGGGTGCACTTGAAAATATGGATGAACAACACCACCTAGACATGCGAGGCCAACATGCTGAAAACTGGGCAGAAAGGCATCATTACTGGTTACAGATCTGGAGGAATCGGCGAAACCAGGTCCTTGTGGGCCAACCTATCCAGGGTTTTTTCGGCCACACTAAGGAGTACATGGCATGGTTTAGGCGGAACTCAAAACCTAACCTGATAAATCCACCACAACAGCAATATCAGGATGGTCCTGCTCAAAAGCTTCAAGGCGTTGGAACCAGCCAGGAAACACAATGACGTGCACGACGTGGTACACATCGACAGCCTAGCCCCCAAGTTGTGATGGAAGAGGAAGAGCAAGAGGAACACCTCGAACAGCAGGGCCATACATTTGACGGGTCACCGACACAACAGTCATTTGCATTCACCCCAAATCAACAACAACATTATCAGCACTCCTTTGCACCAAGCGGTAGAGATTTTATGAGCAATCTGTTTGGCACTGACGTTGGAACGCCAGAGTCTGCTCGGTTGTACATGGAACGCATGACCAACATGCGCGGCATGTACACATTTGGCGTTCCGTCAGGGCCCAACCGAGCGAGCCCTAGTACTTCAACGTCGCATATTGTGGACTTTCAAGATAATCCACCGCCGACTTACGAAGAACACAATCAACCTATTGCTACACCTACTGATGAACAACATGATCAGCGCCGTCCACGTCGTACTCGACAACCTCCACGGTGTGGGATTGGAGGGCATTTAGGACATTAATTTTTACTGTATTTGTAATGTTGTATTGTAATTTTGGTTTATGTATTTTAATTTTATTTTTATTTTTCATCTTAATTTATTATAAATTAATTAACTATAATTTTTTACTTAGTTATTAATTAAATTAACTATAAAATTAATTATTTAAAACTAAAGATAAATAAAAAATAATCTATGTTGAGAAGTCGTTTTGGCAAAAAACAACTTTTCACCTATATTTAAAAAAAAAAAACTATGTTGAGAAGTCGTTTTGGCCAAAAACGACTTCTCACCTATGTTAAAAAAATATATGTTCAGAAGTCGTGGTAGCCTAAAACGACTTCCTACTGTAAATTCAAAACCGTGGTACTTGGTACATAATATAAAAAGTGTGGTATCAGGGTAAATAAAAAATTTAATAATGATATAAAAATAAAAAATCCCCATCAATTGCTTTAACTTTGTTTTTCCAAACCGTCCACTCGAGGACCCGGTTAAATCTACCCACACGCTTGCAGTGTCTTTTGGGTTGTTAGGGTTCGGGTCGGTGGGGAATTTCTATCCAGACCTGCTTTCGACAGAAATCAATTACTATTTATAATGATGGATATTTCGTATCAATAATATGATTAAAAAAAACACTTGTCAATATCATATTAAAATAATAATGACTTTCCTTATCGTAAAAATATAAAGCATGTGAAAGCATCAGGAGAATTGGAAATACTTAAACACAACCTCTCTCACATCCTAGGAGTCACTTTGACGCAGTGACATTAACAAAGTATGCCTTTCTACCATGATTTTCCTCATGTAACTTAACATTCCGATGAAATTATCAATTCAGTTTCTTAATTTATTTATTGTTTTGGTCACTGGATTTTTTTCATCTCTCAATCAAATAATCGGTGTAATCGTTTGGTTTTTGTTTTGATTGCTTTAATTTGCTTGTATCTCTTTTATTCATTTCAGTGGATTTTATTTTATTTTTTACTTTTTTTTTTCATTATATGTTTTTTATTTTCTAACTAATTTTTGTTATGTTAGCCTTCTTTTGCCTTTTGATTGTTTTAATTTCGTTTGCATATTTTGGCTGCTAATTTCATCTCTTTTGAACTTTTGCTATATTTTGCATGCACTTCGATTAAGTTCTCACTATTTGCTTCTATTTGTAATTGTTTTGCACCTCACTTTTGCACAAAAATTATATATTTTTGTTTTTTTGTTGAAAAATTATATATTTTTTGGTCATTTGATGAAAGTTAGAGTGTGTTTGGGAAAGCTGGAAAAAAAAGATTATGCTGATAATCAATTTTTGTATAATCGATTATTGTGATAATCGATTATAATCAGAATCTGTTTTTGTTTGGGTCAGTTTGCTGAAAAGCGGTTTTAAGATAATCTATTTCGTTTGGGTGATACAAAAAAAATCACTTTTATATAATAAATTACGAAAAAGGGTATGAAGTTATTTGTATAATTTAATAATATTTATTTATAAGTTAGTTTTGTAAGGGTAAACAGGGAAGAGAGTTTTGAGAATGAAAAATAATCAAATCACAACAATCTTAAGCTAGAAAAAACTAGATGGCATAAAACAGCTTTTTTTTCCTAAAAAAAGCTTTTTTATAAATTTAAGCAAAATGCCAAACATGATAGATTATCTATGAAACAGCTTTTAAGCTAAAAAAACAGCTGAAACGTGGGATTATAATTTTTCCCAAACACACTCTTACTCTTGAGATTTTAAGTTTTACATAAACTCTCAAGTACTTGAGGGTTTTAAAAGAAAGAAGTTCCTTTCCATGTTAGAAACATGAATCAAATTATTCCATTGTAAAAAATCTAGTTAAAACTATATGTTTGTCAATTTATACTTTTTTTAAGATAAAAAATGAATATAATAGAAATTATTTAAATCATAAAAATATTTATGTTTAAAAATCCAAACAAGTAATGAGATGTATTTATAATTTTATCTTCCTTGTATTTATATTTAAATTTTTCAATTATTAATACGATCAAGTTATACTTTTATTCTCATTTTATGCTTATTATTAATTTTTTAAATTAGAAATTAATTAATATCCTTAGCTTTTTAAAAGACGATAATATAAATTTCTTTCATTTATTCCAATTTTCAATTATTTGAACATATAATCAAAAGTGATTGGTCACGGTGGAAGTGGATTGTAGCTATAGATTAACTTTATACGTAAGGATAGTTTGAATCCTAAAATTACTACTTGGAAAAAAAATAATATTCCAACCAACGTATCAAATATTTTTATTCTTTTTTCTATTTTAAAAAGTTGTAAAAAAAAACTATTCTTGGAATAATTAAGGTTCTTTTTGGTTATGTTAATTTCTTGATTTTATATATAATTATAAATATCAAATATTTTTATTCTTTTTTCTATTTTAAAAAGTTGTAAAAAATTAATAAAATAACTTTTAAATTATTTTTCAAAAACACTAATTAAGGAATCAAAATACAATTTTCCCCAAAACCATACCTTTTTATATATCTATAATTTTTTAATGAGTATTTCTTAAAAATAAAAAAAAATTATTTAGCATTTATTCTATATATGAAAAATGCTAATAATAAAAGATAAAATTAAATGTTTGTGAAAAAAAGATATAATACATTAAAAAAATAGTTCATTTAATATATTGAGTGCATTGAACTGAGTTTATAAAAAAGAAAATGTCCATAAATAAAGGTGCAGGAAGTCAGGGACAGCTGGGGAGAGAGGGGATGGGTTTGTGTGGCTGGGTGAGTATGTGTCTGCTTAGTAATGGCTGTAGGTTTGGCGGGTGGTGATGTTCCAGACATTGGCACTCGATACTTTCATTACTTTGTCGTGTCTGCAGTCATTGCTGTGTCCCATTGTCCCATCACCACGTTACCCACCCATGCTGCATTGCCTCCCCTATCACACTTCCCCTCTCTCTATCTCTATCTCCTTCTCATTTTTTATTTTCATTAACTATTTACTCTCTCTCTATTGTTTTATTATGAAAAATTACATTTACGTTGCTTATTTTTATATATAATCCGTAGAAAAGTAATAATAAAATAAGAAATATAAATTTATTAATGTCAAGTAGAATAAATAATAATTTCATATAAAAATGAAATACTAATTTATTTCCTCTTTTATTTTATAATAAAGGAAGTAAAATTTATTGACTAGTAATATATTTCATGTTTAATTTCATATAATAACATATATAATCATTATTCTTAAATTGATGAAATTGATTGCATGCTCTAAAGAATATAAATAAACTTTTTCTTACTATATTTCTATTATTTTATAAAATATGTTGATTAGAACACTAGCTTTTGATTAGAACACTAGCTTAAAAATTCATTTCATTAAAATGTTATCAAAATGTAAATTATAGATCATTTCGCCATTCTATTATAATGGTATGCAGCTCAAGTGTAGTCAGATTAAAGATGATTATTACTCATTAGATATAGATATATAGATTAGGATCTTATTAATAAGTATTCTTGTCAAAAAAGTAATTATTTATTTTAAAACTAATTATAATACTTTTCAATATATTGAATATATTACTTTTCATGAAAACTTTTTTTTTTTTTTTTGATTTCTTAATTACTATTTTAAGGACACTAGTTTGTGTTTTTCTATGACTAGTGAGTGTTTTTCTATGGGTCTGACTAACCAGTGTCTTAAGGATATTGGTTAAGGAATCCAAAGATAGAAATTTCTAATTAAAAAGTGTAATTTTTAAGAGTTCAATGATTTTAATATACAACTTTCATATACAAATTTTCTATGTTTGGTTCTTTAACCAATATTATTAACACATTGATTAGTATTTCCCTTTTCTATATAATATTCACTCAGTCAAAAGTAAATAAATATCCCATTACTTTGACAAAAAAAAAAAAAATTAAAGTCTCTTATAAACTTTTTGATTTTTTTTAATTATTCTTATCTGGAGAAGCTGCCCAACTCTCAAGAAGCCCTGTCCTCCCAGGAGGCACTCGAGCATTGTCTCTATCGTATTGTCGTCCGCACTAAACACACTTGACCCTTACCCAATGTGCCTATTGGCTCGCGAAAGGGTCAGAGTCAGAGTGCACATTTCCACTTTCAAGCCCCACGACGTGCTCGAGCCATGACGTTCCACGCTGACCAACCAAGCCACCAGCACGAGGGCACAATAGTAATTTACTAATTTCACAAGACTACAGTGTGTGTGAAATTGTGTATTTTCTTTTTCTTGCATAATCGTATCTAACGAGTCTCTTGCACAAGTTGGTCTCTAAACTCTAATCTTGTTTTGAACGAAGCTGGATGATGAGTAGTTGACACAACAACAACAAGTGGATGGGGCTCTGCTTACTTTGGAAGTTGAAAACTTTGAACACAACACAAGAACCGCTTACCGGGGAGACAACAAAAACCGCCAATAAAACTGGTAGCATCATCATACACATTCATTCATTCAATATTCGAACTCATCAATCATACATGCAAATGAGATGAGATCAAAAGGAAGGAAGGTGTTTGTGGAACACTCACATATCCAGATAATAATCATTGGCCGGCCGTACCAATAATATCTGACCCTTTTACCGGGCATAGGTTGAGGTACAGTTACAAAAGCATAATTTCGTATATATTCTTTCTTGTGGAAACTACTACACCCAAAAAAGCTGCGTTTTTTATGGGTCAATAGCACAAAACCAGAGGTTATTCAAGTATTGTACTTCACCTCTGCAAGACGGTTTCTCTAGTTTGGTGTCTTTTTCTTTTCTTCTCCTTCTTTGTCTGTGTGCAAGTGGGGTTTTTTTTTTTCCCGTGTCAAAATCTCTATATGGTAGATGTCACTTTATCCAATTATTAGGTGGGATTTGTATATGTGGCTATGGTTTTTTTGATCAGAATATGTGGCTATGGTTTACATGCAAAACCAATCAAAAAAATGTTTTTTTTTTTTTTTTTTTTGCAGTAAAGGGAAAGTAGGTGTTATTTTCCTCTTTTAGTCTGTTTGAGATAAGGTAGATAAGTTCTAGGGTTTTGACTTTTGGGTTTTGTGGTTCACCAAATAGAGATCTGAATATTTACCAAACAAAAGAAACAAAGATCTCATATTTGGTATTGAGTTGAGTTTTGTCAATATTATTATTCAATTCACTCTAACAAACAAAGATAGATTTTGATTTTTCTATCTAAAGGGTTTTCAAAGATGGCTTGGTGGGCTGGGAATGTGGGTATGAGACACACTGATTCAATCTCATCATCTCCATCACTTCAGCTGAGAAGAGAGCGAGAATTCATGGACAACACCAACACCAACACCAACTCTCCTCCAACTAATAGCAGCAACAGCAACACTAACGCAAACACCAACACCACCGAGGATGATGAAAGCCGTGACACCGCTCGGGAAGGCGGCGGCGATGATCAGAACACCGGCAACCAAGACGCTGCGGAGCCTGGCAGCAGCAGCCGCAGGCCCCGAGGCCGGCCACCGGGTTCGAAGAACAAGCCGAAACCGCCCATTGTTATTACCAAAGAGAGCCCAAACGCGCTTCGCAGCCACGTTTTGGAAATCAGCAGCGGCAGCGATGTTGCTGAGAGCATCGCCACCTTTGCCAACCGCCGCCACCGAGGGGTGTCGGTGCTCAGCGGGAGTGGCATTGTCACCAACGTCACTCTCAGGCAACCGGCCGCCCCTGGTGGGGTTATAACCCTTCATGGAAGGTTCGAGATTTTGTCCCTATCCGGTGCATTTCTGCCTGCTCCTTCGCCGCCCGGGGCCACGGGGCTAACCGTGTACTTGTCCGGCGGTCAAGGGCAGGTAGTGGGTGGAACCGTGGTGGGTTCGTTGGTGGCGTCGGGGCCGGTGATGGTGATTGCTGCTACTTTTGCTAATGCTACTTATGAGAGGTTGCCTCTGGAGGATGAACAAGGTGAGGAGGAGATGCAAGTGCAGGAGCAACAGCAACAGCAGCAATCAGGAGTGAATTCAGGTGTAACTCCAGCAGCTTCTCAAGGTTTGGGTGATCAACAAGTTTCAATGCCAATGTATAATTTGCCTCCAAATTTGGTACACAATGGTCAAATGCCGCATGATGTGTTCTGGGCACCTCCACCTCGCCCCCCTCCTCCTTTCTAGCTAAGGGCCTTGTCAACCATCCGAATTTCATGTTACTGACTTGTGTACCTGTGCAGTATGTTTCTGACGGTTTTCTTGTAAGCATAGCAAGGTTAGGACTTTTTTGTTCATTTGTATGTGCTTCTAAGAAACTTATTAGATGTTATTATCTTTAGTTGGATATACTTTTACTAGTTTGTTTCTGGTGTTTAATATTCTTCTGGTGAAGGTTATGGTGCACCGCCCACCATAGTGGTGCAGTGGTGCACCACCCACATGGCAGTTTTTTATCCAATCATTTAGCCACATGTTATTTGACTTTTCAACCCATTTAACAGTATTCAAAGGTTAAATATATATCGTATTCATTTTCGTATTTCTTACTTTCCATATACACTGATTATTGTATTGTAAAAAATAATAATAAAAAAATTTACTTTGATTATTCAAACTTTACCATTTCTTTATCTTTCTCTGAAACCTAACCAGTAAGGACTAAGGAGCCACCCACGCCGCTGCTACTCCAGCACTCACACAGTCCCGCGTCGTCACTCCGTCCCAGCCTCGACGTCGACGATGGTCCTCACCAACACCGTTCGTGTCTTCCTCTCCCTTGGTTCCCTCTCTCTTCTGTCACTCTCTCTCTCCCACGAATCGCCACCTCCGGCATCACTCACCTACCGCAGCAACATGCTCTAGCCGCAAACACCACCATCAAGAGCCACCACCACCCACCACCGCCACCTACCTTAGTTCTCTCTGTCTCTCAGTCCCGCCGCCACCTAGCTATCTCGGTTCTCTCTCTCTCAGATCTCAGATGTCAGATCCCGCCACCACCACCTAGTCAGAGCGGCGGCGGCTGGGCGGTTCTCACGGCAACGACTCTGTAGTTTTTGGGCAGTGGAAGAAAACACCCACATAGAGCTCATGGTCCCAAAGAGTATCTCCAAAAAAAACAAAAAAACGAACAAAAAAATTTAAACAAACAAGATTTCATATTATTATTCTAATTAAAGTTTGTTCCCTGTATTTACTTTACCCATAATTTCATGGCAGAATACTTTTCTTATACATATTTGACCATAAGTTAGTTTGAAAAGTCAAATTAACCAAAACTAATACACTTGGCAAGTTCATTGGCTCACAGATTTACATGTGGGTGGTGCACCACTGCACCACTATGGTGGGTGGTGCACCATAACCTTCACCTATTCTTCTTTGTTTGGTGGAACTTGCAAGAGTTGAGTTTATGATAGTGTAGGCAAGGATGAAATTATAATTTGAAATGATCCAAGGATAGGATTGGAGCTATGTGCAGGAATTTATCACAATGAAGTTTTATGCATTAAATGGCTCGAGTGTTGAGCATCCTTTTATCCTTGACTCTTTGCCTAGTTTTCCATTTGCATTTAGTACTTCATCTAAAGGTGGAATTGCTGGAAAGCCATGGTTTGAGTGATATTGAAGTGGTGCATTGAATAATATTTTTGCAATTACTACTTTGATTCTTTGCCTTTAGTGAGAAGAAGGGTGCGTTGTGTTGATTGGCTGTTTAGGCTTTAGATGAGGTTAAGCTCAAGTACCTTCATCTTGATGGTGCCACAAAAATAGTTGAGGGGGGCAAGTCCTTGTTTCAGGCTTCTAGGTTTTTCGGTGTCAGTTTACAGTATTAGAAATCAGACCCCTGTTAGATTTGGATTTGGTCACAATGTAGTGGAGATCACAATCTAGCCAACATCTTCTATCAATTTTTTATTTTGAGGTAATTAGGTGTTGATGATAGACATGAATGATATGGGAGGGGCACAAAATTAATTATGTGCTCCACTATATATATATTTGGAACTTGCATTCCTCTTATTTAATTCTGCCATCGATGTGTACACTCTAAACTCATTTTCCTTTGTTTTGGATGATGTTGAAACTTGGAAGCTTTAATATTATGAATCAGTTGCTTCTATAATCTGTATATCATCATGGCTGAAATGTATGAAGTTGCGGATTCCCTTATATGCTTGGCTTCTTATTTTTTCTCACTAATTTTATGCATCTCTTTGCATACGTATTAAACACTTCGGAAGTAGTAGGAGCAAGGGAACATTTGTATTGACTGCAACAGTGCATCAATTGTGGTTTTTTTGGTGACGCAGTTCACTTAGTTTCTGAACTTTTCTTTGCCTTTAGATTGGTGTTATTCCTTGGGTTTCACTTTATACTGTTCAGTGTAACTCTTATTTGCGAGTAATATTGTGAATGGATATTACTATTTAAGGAGCCATTGGAGCGATTAATGGAGTAACTATATCCGGGACTGTTCTTGGATGAGCATAAAGATATTATTCTTAATTGCGCTTTTGATCCTTCTTTTATTGGTTATTGTAATTTTGGCCCCTATAGTTTATTTTTGTGCATATTTGGCCTCCCATTATTTTTCAATAGATGCAAACTCGGTTTTTTAGTCTCATGTTCGTCAATTTTTTCAATGATTAATAGAGAAGAATTATTGTTCTAAGCACATAAAACCTCTGATTGAACTTCTGCATGTGGTAGAAGTCCTGGAAAGGAGAGACAAAACCAGTAAACAACTGAGAGGAATCATTGAATCATGTTGAATCAGAGAGGTAGAGGAGGGAGAATATCAATCAAAGGTTCTGTGTGCTTAAAAAAATGGCTCATCTATGTTGAACATTGAAATTTTTTTACAGAATATGAACAGAAGGATCAAATTTGCAATTATTAAAGAAATATTGGGATCAAATGTGTACAAAAATTATAAAAACTAAAATCGCATCAATAATAGGAGTATCAAAAGTGCATTTATGTCTAGCTATTTCAAATTTTTTTCCCTAGGTGTTTGTTATCCTTGTAGGTTTATCAAAGTGTTAGGGGAAAAAGAGAAACCAAAATTTCTTGAAATTGAAAATTTAAGAACTTGAA
Source organism: Echinosophora koreensis (assembly GCA_035048595.1). Taxonomy (NCBI): domain Eukaryota; kingdom Viridiplantae; phylum Streptophyta; class Magnoliopsida; order Fabales; family Fabaceae; genus Echinosophora; species Echinosophora koreensis. Next base: position 10,140,090 of record JAPCYP010000004.1, read on the forward strand.
TTAGCAATTTAATTTAGTTGGTGTTAAGTTTGTCAAATGTGAATAAATAAAACCCTAGGCAATCGAGCGATAGTTCAGGTGGTAGCCTGGCTTTTCCCTGCTCACCAGGCTAATTAACAAATGCTAGCTTATTAAAAAAACAATACTAAACAAATAAACGGAGAAATTATGACATTCGATATAAATAAAATGCAAGGAAAATAATTGTCAGAAACAAGTGTGGTCACTAATCTATGGTTATCTTGCATCTCTATGTTTTGTGCTTGAACGTGAGTAGGCTGGGTCTTCTTGGTTCTCTTTAAGGTTGAATATGTGCTTATTGTTCAATGATTTCTCATGGTTTTCTTTTTGTCTAGCTCTCTGTGAATGTGAATTGTTTTTAAAATTCTCTAGCTCTCCGTTGGTAGTTTTGCTTTTCTCTTATAGGTAATGGTACCTGATTTACTTATTGAGCTTTTTAATGTTATCCTTAGATATTGTTTGGTTTATGAAATATTTTATTATGAGAAAAATTACATTCCTAGGAATCTTATTTTCATTAATGTTTCTTTCCTACCTCCACACTTGGGATTAAAATTTTCACTCTTATTTACTAATTTTATTCTTGAGCATATTTTATGTCAGGGAATAGTTTTTTAAAACTTGTATAAAAAATGAAAACTTTTATTATCATATTCACATTCACTAAAAAAAAAAACTATTTTAGCAACCGAATTTAGCGATCACACTTAACAGATTGCGAAATATGGAAATTCGATTGTTAAGTCATTAAATAGGTCGCTAAATTGGTTTAACAACCGATCCACCAAACGGTTTAGAGATTAGGTATTTAGCTACTATCAAGTTCGATCGCTAAATACCTCTTTTTTTGTATTGATTTTCGATAATATTAAAATAAAATTTATACCAAATGTTATTTTAGAGTCATAGACATTAATGTCAAATAATTCGATTCTAATATAACGGCTATTGTTATCTTTTTATTGATATTGATAAGGGAAATAGTGTACATTTAGAAAGAAATATTAGTAATATAGTCCTTAACACATTTTTTATACAATAGGAATTATTATTATTATTATTATTATTTGAATTTTATGTGTGACTTTGCTAAATCACATATTAGCCTTTTCCCTGTTTAATGAGTTTTATATGAATTTCACCTAATAAAAATGGCTGTATATGTGTTGAAGAGAGTGTTGAGAAATGCATGTTAGTAGCACATTACAAAATTTTGTTATTACCCACGGTGAAAACTCATCCGTAATTGTCAAAGTAATAATTTTGTTGGTACACTCACCAACAGCTAAACCATCATAAATTGGATGATTACTTTTAGTTCTTGACGGTTGATTTACTAATTACTTGGCTATATACTCATGTTTATTAACTCCATACTATCCCGTTCTGCTATGCTTTTGCCATATGACCTTAATTAATTGTTATATTGAGGGCTTTCTTACATAAGGAGTACAATTTTGTTACCCAATTATGTGATTGGTGTACTTTTTAAAATATTTACACAACTAGTATAAATCGTAACCAATGGTAAGGGCATTATATCTAAAAGTCGTAATCCACAAATACGATTTATTTTTATATTCATAAAATAAAAAATATATAAGGGAGTCGTATACCAGATATACGACTTATATTTTTTATTATTTTCCCCCTAATTCTTATGCCTATGCGACTTTGGTTTATATTTTTTCTATTTATTTATTAAGAAGTCGTATCCAGTAGATACGACTTTACTATTTAAATTTTTTAAACAAGTCGTACTCTCTAGATACGTCATTAGTATTTAATATTTTTTTGTTATTAACAAAGCATTCTTTATATACTATTTTATTTATATACTATATTAAATTTATAGTGTTAAATTTATATACACTTTAAATTTATATCCTATATTGATAAATTTATATTTATATATTATTAAATTTAAATTATATTTCTATCCTTTACACCGACAGACCAAGAAAACAAAACATTAAAACATACAGACCAAGGAAATATACTGAAATGAGTTAATTGTAATTAATATTCATATAAATTTCCAAAAATACTCATTCTAATTACTCCCTCTGATCACTATTATAAGAAAAAATTGAGTAAAACACACATATTAAGGTGGTTAGTTAATCTCATTTAAAAGAGTCATTGAGAATAAAAAATTAAGTTTTTTTTTACCTAAATTACTCTTCCTCTTATTTATTAAGGTTGTGTTGTTGAGAATAAAAATAGTCATTGGAAAACAATATCTGTATTAAATGAAGGATATTTTGAGAATAACTTCATTAAACAGGATAGAAGTAGTTGAAATTTGCTTATATTTTGGACCAAAAATTTGGAAATTTTTGCATATATTGTTGACCGAGGGAGTAATGAACAAATTCACTTGTATAGAAAGTTGATATATCTCGTAAATATAAATCATATTATAAATGAGGATAATATTAGAAATTAGCATTTAATATATGTGAAGATTAATGCATACTTCTTATATTTTAGATCAAAAGAAAATACATATTTATTTCTTATATTGAGGATAAGAGGGAGTAATATATAAATATAAATTTATCATAAATTTAAATTGTATATAAATTTTTTTTTAAGGAAAGTGTATATAAATTTAACACTATAAATTTAATAGTATATAAATAAAATATTAAATAATGTTGAAGTCATATCTTATAGATACAACTTGTTAATAATAATATAAAAAAAAATTAATACTAAAGTCGTATCTTATATATACGAATTAGGTGAAAAAAATAATAAAAAATATAAGCCGTATCTATGGTATATGACTCTTTTTTTTTATGAATATAAAAATAAATCCTGAATATAGGATACGACTTTTAGACGTAATGTCTCTACTGATTACGACTTACACTAATTGTGTAAATATTTTAAAAAGTATATCGATCACGTAATTGTGCAATAAAATTGCACTACTTTACTTATGTAAAATAGCCTATATATATTGAGTATTCCTTACAATCTTAATCTTCAATATTTTAGTTATGAACCTTGTGTTAAATAATTGTATCCTTCATTTATGAACTGTGTGATATTCTGTTATAGTACTAATTTCTTCATTCGCTTGATCTCATATTTCTTCATTGTGAAAATATATAATGAAACCCAAGTGGTATAAACTTACCACTATGCAATTGGAAAAATAAAGTTTTAAAGCACCATTCAATGATTTCAAGGGGATCAAATCGAGTGATGGTTCCAAATGTTTATACGGAACAATGAAACTATAAAAGCAAAACTTATACGTAACATTATGGTCACAGGAAGGTTGTGGGGGCACCAAATGAAGTGACCTTAAAGTATGTGCATACAATGCATAAGAAGGTTGAATGTCTTAAAGGTCAATGATTGACAAAAAAATTACATACATTGTATCTTGCTAGTTAATTATTTAATAATATATGATTCATTTCATTTATTGTATTATTTCTTATCATAAAATTTTTAGAATATAGTAAGTTCAATATCATAAGATATCAAGTACATGGCTTTATTGTACTTTTTTTTTCCTTAAAAAAAAAAGGTACATGAGTTTACTGTGAGATACATTGAATGGTGAAACACTATTCTTGAATATTCCTTATCAAGTATTATTGTTAATAAAGACAATAATATTAATGCATTGAGACTAGTATGTGCTTATATTGATGGTTACATCTCGCGGGTCATGCATACGAGATACAAAGTCTTTACATATGTAAGTACATAATAGGGTGCGATTGATTCACATTGAGGTACAGAACAATACATAGGCCAAATGCTTGAGTCACAGCACAACTCTTTGTCTCGTATATTGTTTGATGGACAATGAACAGTACAAGTAAAATAATGTAAAATATATTTAAATACCCTTTGTAATATATAACGATACAAGAGAGTGTTAAGTTACATTTAGAGAAGGAGAGAGAGAGAAAAAAATGATTTTTGTGTTGTCCCTTGTCCCTTATTTTGTGTTTTCGCATAATCATTTTTTGAATCAAACACATAACAAGCACTCTTGTGTTGTCCTGTCCCATGTTTTTATGCAAATCAAACGCACCCTTAGAGTGATAATGGACTGGATTGATCTGCCATGATCTATCACAAGTTGTTCCCAAAGTGTCAGTGGTGTATATAGTGCTTCGACCTCAAATCATGCACCATGATTCCTTTATGAGGAGTTGTATGTTCTAATGTCGTCAAACATCATATGTAACAAAGTGACTATAAAGTCAAAAATTAAGCATACTATAAGTCATGCCAAGGGATGTGAGTGTCCTAGATGAGATATGTCTCTCCTACATAACAAGAGTGACATCCTTGGGCCCTTGATAGAATGAGACTATAAAATGCATGGCCATGCTGAAAATGTTAAGTCACAAAGCGTTTGACTCTGTCATGCGTCTGACTCATACTCCGGTTAGCTCGTGTGTGTTTTGATGAACCGAAACATTAAGCAAATGATTTTAATTGAACTGTGTGAGTATTGCTAATCATTTACTTGAGTTGTGCGGAAAGAGAGATCATTGTCTTAGCAGGTCAATTCAACTAAACGATACTAAAGGTTCAAAGTATTAGCACATGCGTCTGATATCAAGGCATAACAAAAAGGAATGTGTCTGAAGAATGACTCAAGCTAAAACTAAGGCCAATATCCTATCTCAGACTCCTTGTCTCCAAATTACTAAGCTGTTTGAAGCAAGAAGACTCAATGATAAGCTATTCGAAGCAAGAAGGGAACATATCACTCCTAATCTAGCTTCTGCAATATTGATAGATGAAGATATCACATCATCAACCCAATCAGTGGTTCGTAAATACTATGTCAAAGAATGATCTACTCAAAGATTTCTTTTACACTTGTCTGCATTCAAAAGAAGGAAGAACAAGAAGTTGTTGAAAAGCTATACACTGATCAAATGCTCCTCGAAGCAACATTAGATTTCAAACACAAATCTTTTGAAGAAAGTTGAAAGAAGATAGATCAAGATTACAAACTAGATCCTCATTAAAGAATCAGATCAAGAAGCGTCTGATCATATCAAGATATGTCTGGACTTCTGTCAGAATCAAGAACTTCACTCTTGTCATAAATACTCGATGAACCTGAAGGATGTTCAAGTTTTATATCTCTAGCATTAAAGATGTGAAGCATTACATTATGAAGCAACGGTTTATCTCTTATGGATGAAACAACGTTCAAAAGAAAGAACTACTTTAAGAAGAAATTACTTGGAATCTAGATGAAAAGTGGTTTGATTAAAGAAAGGATTAATTAACTCGAAAGGAGTATATTAATCTATTTCTTGTCTTTTATCGAGATCAGAAGAAAGAAGAAAAGACAAAGGGCAATACTGCAGAAATGTCACTTATGCAATAGAAAGAAAAGCTACTTTATCTGTGTCATCCTAAGTGTTACACAAATGAGGAAAGAAACGCTGCACAAGGCGAGGAAAGCATATCTGCTATACTCTGTGGTCAACCAAAGGATTTCCAACGTTCTTTAGCATTTATTGCCAAGTCAGAACGGCTATTTATCCAAAGGATAAAGAACGAAGACCTCTGATTATATCTCAATGGATCTCTTGTGCTCAAGTATAAATCAAAGAAGTTGAAGACCTGAAGTAGAAGAGAAGAGAAAATAGAAAAGAGTTGACCAACTAGAAAAGCTACAACACCCAACATACTTTGAAGGAAAATCCACACGAAAGAAAGAGTATTCATACTGAGAATACACGAAGCTGAAAGCTCTCATCACTCTCATTATCTTCTCTCAAATTCACAAATCATTCAGAGAAGAACTCATCAGAAACTTACCAGATCTTAAATTCATATTCACTCTTGAAGTGTTATTCGGTTTGATTCCTATTGTAATACTGAAGCTGTGCTTCAAACAACCCTCAAACTCTCTGAGCCTGAAGAGGCTTATTTCAAGAATACTTGTTGAGCCTGAAGAGGATAGGTGTGCGAATAATACTTGTTTTGAGCTTGGAGAGGCTAGGTGTGCAAATAATACTCATCTGTATCCTTGATCAGTTATAGTGCTAAAACTTGGTGAAGCCAAGGACTGGATGTAGCCCAAAGATTGTGGCTGAACCAGAATAAATCTGAGTACTTTCTTTCCTTAGCTCTTTATTTTATTATTGAGTTTATTTATCTCTGTTAACTAACTGGGGAGCGTTAATAGCTGATATTCAGTTAGCTTAAAAAGGCGTCTGTGACTAAGCGTCTTGTCTGCACTGAATTTTGTTTTGTGCTTGAAAAACTGTGATTTGCGAAAATACTATTCAACCCCCTTCTAGTATTGTTTTGTGCCATTTAAGTTGGAATCGAAGCTCAGCCTCTGGGTTGAGCACCTCACAGTGTAGAGGAAAAGATTCTAGAGAATGGCAAGTGAAGCAGGTTCAAGCAACAATATGTACAATCAGGATACATACCTTAGTAGACCTCCCATGTTTAATGGAAAAAGGATTATAAGTACTCAAAAAGCAAGATTAAAATATACATCGAGTCAACTGATTTGGATCTATGGAAAATCATATCTCAAGGACCCTACAGTCCAACTGGTGAGAATGAAAATGTCATTCCATGAAATAGATGGACAGCAGATCATAAGACCATGGTTCAACTTAATGCAAAAGCCAAGTATCTACTTGTTTGTTCTCTCAGCAGATCTGAATATGACAAGGTCAGTAGCTGTGAAACAGCTAAGGATGTCTGGAACAGACTTGAAGAATTCTATGATGAGAATACAATTGTCGAAGAAACCTCTGAAGAGAGATCAATAAACAATAATGACAACATTCCATCATCAATTATGCCAAAGGATAAACATTCTCATAATGATGAGAAAAGGAAATCTTTGAAGAAATGGAAATCTTTGAAGCCACTAGGAAAATGAGAAAATTCTGGAATAAAGTTAGAGCCAGAAAAGCAGCAATCAGAACAACTGGTGACAGAATACCTCCACTAAAAAAGATGATCACTTGGGAAGATCTTGACAAAGAATTAGAAGATGAGTTCAAATGTCTATTAGGAGACACTGATTCAGATTATGAGGTAAATTTTGAATTTGAGGATCTACAAGATGCCTATCATGAACTTCTCAGTGAATCTAACTGTATTCTTGGCAAGTTCAAAGAACTTAAGTAAAAGTATGTAAAGCTCACCAAGGAGCATGAACAGAAAAATCTTGAGATTGATGTATTATTCAAATAAAACAGGAAGCTTAAAGTAGAAATGCTGAAAGCTGAGATCATTAATGATACACTACCATCTGAAGAAGTGTTAAACCTTCAACAGAAAGTAGAAGAGCTCACTAATGATCTTGCTAGATTTGTCAATGGCAAAGACAATCTGACAAAACTTCTTGGAAGTCAGAGATCTAGCTTTGACAAAACTGGTATAGGATACATTGAAGAGAATCCTGATAAAGTATATGATAAATTCTCAGATAATCTGAAAAATTTAAATAAATCCTCTTTTAGAATATCACGCACATTTTGTGGTAAATCTGGACATATCACGTCCAAGTGCTTTCACAAAAGAAAAGCCAAGTCTTCACAGACTCATACATCTTACAAGAAAGGACCCAAGAAGGTATGGGTACCAAAGCATCTTATTGTTCCTATTGCAGATTTGTTAAGTAGAACAAAGAGAATTCCAATAATAGAAATTGGAAAATGGACTCTCACTACTCACAATCGCAAGAGGGTGTACATTATAAAGCCTCCAAATTGATAAAGAATATTTCAAGGAAAAGGCAACAACAAAAGGGTTAGTGATTTAATGAGACAAATCACTTATAAGTAAGAATTCTAACTTTATCTTAGATAAAAATATCTTATATGAATGATTGAATGATGCGTCTAATTTATTAAGACTCGTCTGATATGACGTGGATCTTTTAAGACTGAGAAAGACATAATTAATTTCAAATTCTCAAGTAATTAAGTGGGAAGTTAACGAGAAACCTTTTTGCTCCCTCGGCTAGTTTTTCTCTCCCCAATTGTCATGTCATAAAGACAAATTGCATTTTGAAACCTCTCCACTTTCTCAAAACCGTTCACCTTCAGACTTCTCTCTCTCTCTCAATTTCACACCTTTTCGTATTCTCTCAAAGCACTAATCCTTCTGTTCTCATACACGAACGGCACCAAGAAGAGCAACAAACCCTTCCGCCATCACCAACATGGATGAAGCTGATGCGAGAAAAGTAACTGTAGAACATGCAGTAAATTGTGAAGAAATCAGAAACGCTGGTTTGGATGTGACCTCTGAGTTGGAATATGCTGGGTGGACAAACTTTTTTTTCAATTAGAGAAAATGTCTATCCTCACACTTTGAAAGAGTTCTGGAAGAGTTCCTGTACTGCAAGACACACGTTTGTCTACAAAGTTGTGGGAAATGTAAATGTTGTCAGACACGGGTTCAATGTTAATGACTTAGAAAAAGCAGCAGGATGTGCAAGAGAAGGAATTAGTTATACTGACGATTGGGAAGAATCAGAGAAGAAAGAAGAAGTCAATCTCATATTGTTTGGAAATTCTTTTATTAAAAGCAAGTCGGCTTAGGACCTCATGCAGAAAACAAGGTTCTTACATTTGCTGCTAACTCGATGCGTCACCCCAAGACAGTTTCTGTCAATGTCATTTCAAAACCAGATAAGTTTACCCTATACCACCTTATGCAGTTTCGTAAGGTATATATAAATGATCTTATCTTTAATCACATGCTGAAGATAGTAGGTCAAAAGAACAAAACTTGTTATCCCTATGGCATGTTGTTAACAAGACTTATCAGAAATAAAGGAACTGTGTTGAATTCTGAGACTCTGAATAAGACCATTATTCTGTCTGTAGCAACTCTGGCTGAGTTGGGAATGAAGAATGAAGATGGTATAGAATTCTATGTAAGACAAAACCCTAGGATTTCTGAAAATCCTATTTCTGAGAACATTTCTGAAAGAATCTCTAATGATTCTGACGATGACAAACCCATTTCTATGGTGTTGAAAAGAAAAAGGAATGGTGTGTCTGTTGAGGATAAAAAGAAGAAGAAGAAGATTAAGAAAGCTAAGTCTGACGAGACTTCAGTTTCTGTAACAAGTTCGGTGTCTAAATTGGTTGCTGGACAACCTGGACTGTCTCAAAGCTTCAACAAAAAGAAGAGAATGTCAAGGAAGAGAAAAGAAAGAAAAGATGATAAGGAAGAAGGAAGGATGAATAAAGCTATAAGGATCTGTGAACCAATTCAAGAGGAAAGAGAAGTTGGTTAGGAAAGGATGGAGGTGGAAGAAATTGAAAATGATCTTCAGGGCTGGGAAGAAGACAAGGATATTTATGAAATAAGAGAAGAAGTGATTGAAAAAGAAGAACAAGAGGAAAGATTTGCTAGGCTTAATGAATTTGAAGAAAGATGGAATAAATATAAGCAAGGATGGTGTGCCCGATACAGGTTGGATCAGGACACTACTCTAAGACCTATCAAAACAATTGGGGAAGTCCCTCGGGAAGCTCTGGAAGCATTAAGGAAACCTACCAAGGACAGAAAGTTTTTAGCAAATGATTCACACGTGCCAGTACCAAGGAACCTTCTCTCAGATCACCAAAGGAAGGACATTATCAGAAAAATTAAGAAAGGAAAAAGCACCGGAAGAGATGTAGCTTAGTTTTTAGAGGATTTCAAGGGGCAGATGGATGCTGAAGCATCAGGTTCTTGACTAACTGAGTATCACAAATGGAAGACTCCCACAAAAGGCGATAGGATTGGGTTTGTTGCCTTACAACATTTCAGGTATGTAGGAATCCCTTCCACCCTCTAGGTCAACAAAAAGTCTTTTTTATTCTGTCATTACTCACTCCATAGTCAACAGATTAAGCTTGTGGTATCAAACTCCTTTTTTTGAGAATGACTTGTCTGAAGCCTTACCTTTTTTGCATCTGCTCATATCATTATGCACTTTGCATAATTGTTTCTGCTCTGTCTTTGATAGTATCTATGTATCAAGAAATCATCTGAGTCTGATGAACATAAAATCTTTGATTGTCTCGGATGTTCTCTCTAAACTCCCTTCATCAAGTCTTTCTGAAAATGTTGAGTTTGTTGAACCCCTCTCTGCAAGTTTGTCAGTTTTTGTACCATCTTTGATTGATGTCTCTGAACCAAGTCTTGCTCCTGAATCATTCGATGGATCTAGAGTTCTAGTATCAAACCATTTCTTTCTGGACTCTGATGAGGAAATGGATGACCAAGAAGAAGAATTGCTTTGTATGACTTGTCTGAGGATGTTGATGAAGAAATCGAAGTGGTTAAAAGGGAAACAGTAAGTGAAGCTCAGCTTGTTGAATCTGTTTTGGCTAAATAACTTCTTACTATCTCTGAAGATGTGTCTTTATCAGTACCATCTGCAAATGCTATCCTTCTACCATGGTATGATAATTATGATGAAGATCTGAAAATGGTTGAAGCAGCACCTACCCCACTGGATTCTATTCACCCAGATGACCCCACTGATCAAGGATCTGAAAACCCTCACGAGCACTCTGAGAAAGCAGCAGGATAAGCAACTGAACCAAATCCCTCGAATGTGTGTGACCTGGTAGCAAGAGCAGAACTCCATGGTGTTAGGCAAGACATGAAAGTGGTTGTGGATCTTCTCCGCAAAATTCTTGAGAAGATGAACTCATTAAACAAGTCTTTCTATGATGATCTTTAATAGTTTTTAACTTATATCTTTGTGGTCTTTTTGGTTAAGTTTCTCTAAATCTGTATTATGATTGAGCTTGTCGGACTCATTTTAATCTTTTTGATTATCTATGATTAAATCTTTCTTGATTGAGTTATATGCATTTGCTATTTGATGATTTGATGAATGCTATGTTAATGCTAGTATCGACTATCTTTATGTTTGATCTTTTATCTCTAATAGAAAAATCCTTTTCAAAATAGAGTACCAAAGTACCTCCCTAAGTACCAAAGTACTTACCGTTTTGATAATACCAAAAGAGGGAGAAGAAGAAGAAATATGTTTTTAAAGAAGAGGAAATATGTTTTTAAGAGAATAGTAGTATGTAAGAAAGTTAGAATTCTTTTAAAAGTATAGCATACGTTTAGGGGGAGTTTCTAAACGTTCTTAAAAGAATAAAGTAACAAAAATTGCGCCTATGTCTCTGATATGCTTTAAATAAACATGCTGATATTGTATCTTCATTATGTTCTGTATATCTGCTTCTGTTCAATATAAAATCATATGAGATGTTTGTCATCATCAAAAAGGGGGGAGAATGTTAAGTCACAAAGCGTTTGACTCTGTCATGCGTCTGACTCATACTCCGGTTAGTCCATGTGTGTTTTGATGAACCCAAACATTAAGCAAATGGTTTTAATTGAACAGTGTGAGTATTGCTAATCATTTACTTGAGTTGTGCAGAAAGATAACATTGTCTTAGCAGGTCAATTCAACTAAAAGATACTAAAGGTTCAAAGCATTAGCACATGCGTCTAATATCAAGGCATAACAAAAAGCAACGTTTCTGAAGAATGACTCAAGCTAAAACTAAGGCCAATATCTTATCTCAGACTCCTTGTCTCCAAAGTACTAAGCTGTTAGAAGCAATATGACTCAGTGACAAGCTGTTAGAAGCAATAAGACCTAATATCACTCCTAATCTAGCTTCTGCAATATTGATAGATGAAGATAGCACATTATCAACCCAATCAGTGGTTCTTAAAGACTATATCAAAGAATGATCTACTCAAAGATTTCTTTTGCATTTGTCTGCATTCGAAAGAAGGAAGATCAAGAAGTTGTTGAAAAGCTATACACTGATCAAATGCTCCTCGAAGCAACATTAGATTTCAAACACAAATCTTCTGAAAAAAGTTGAAAGAAGATAGATCAAGATTACAGACTAGATCCTCATTAAAGAATCAGATCAAGAAGCATCTGATCATATCAAGATGTGTCTGGATTTCTGTCAGAATCAAGAACTTCACTCTTGTCAGAAATACTCAATGAACCTGAAGGATGTTCAAGTTTTATATCTCTAGCTTTAAAGATGTGAAGCATTACATTATGAAGCTATGCTTTATCTCTTATGGATTAAACAACGTTCAAAAGAAAGAAATACTTTAAGAAGAAATTACTTGGAATCTAGATGAAAAGTTGTTTGATTAAAGAAAGGATTAATTAACTCGAAAGGAGTATATTAATCTATTTCTTGTCTTTTATCAAGATCAGAAGAAAGAAGAAAAGACAAAGGGCAATACTACAGCAATGTCACTTATGCAATTGAAAGAAAAGCTACTTTATCTGGGTCTTTCTAAGTATTACACAAATGAGGAAAGAAACGCCGCACAAGGCGAGGAAAGCATATCTGCTATACTCTATGGTCAACCAAAGGATTTCCAACGTTCTTTAGCATTTATTGCCAAGTCAGAACAGCTATTATCCAAGGGATAAAGAATGAAGACCTCTGATTATATCTCAACGGATCTCTTGTGCTCAAGTATAAATTGAATAAGTTGAAGACGTGAGGAAGAAGGGAAGAAAAAATGGAAAAGTGTTGAACAACTAGAAAAGCTACAACACTCAACATACTCTGAAGGAAAATCCACACGAAAGAAAGAGTATTCATACTGAGAATACATAAAGCTGAAAGCTCTCATCACTCTCATTATCTTCTCTCAGATTCAGAAATCATTTAGAGAATAACTCATCAGCAACCTACCAGATCTTAAATTCATATTCACTCTTGAAGTGTTATTTGGTTTGATTGCTATCGTAATACTGGAGCTGTGCTTCAAACACCCTAAACTCTCTGAGCCTGAAGAGGCTTGTTTCAAGAATACTTGTTGAGCCTGAAGAGGCTAGGTGTGCAAATAATACTTGTCTGTAACCTTGATCAGTTATAGTGCTAAAACTTGGTGATGCCAAGGACTGGATGTAGCCCAAAGATTGTGGGTGAACCAGGATAAATCTTTGAGTACTTTCTTTCCTTAGCTCTTTGTTTTATGCTTGAAAAACTCTGATTTACGAATACACTATTCAACCCCCTTCTAGTGTTGTTTTATGCCATTTCAGAAAAGAGTCAATATAAGATATTGATTTCATTTGTTATTACTATGTATATTCAAGTAACAAGGAATGAAAGTTGAACTAGTAAGGATGATGCATTTCATACCTTGTGTTCAATCAAAGATATCTGAACGAAGGGACAAAATGACATAGACACATTGGCTAGAGTACAGTTGTGCCAAATCACTTACATTCTCAATACTTGGATAATATTGATGTGATGTGTTGTTAATTATTATTATTTTAGGCTTTGAATCTTTGTATGTTAATTCTGTGTCTATTATTGTCTCACTTGACAAGATTAACCTATTTAGGGTTGTCAAAAGGGCCCACCTAACCCATTCAACATTACCCCATGTGGGTAGGGCCAAAAGGTCCATATGGACAAAAGGCCAACAATACTAAAAGCCATATGCCAAGTGGGCTAGGCCAGCCTAATTTGAATTTAGTTTATTTATGAAATATTTGCATATTATCTTCCCTGTATTTATGTAGTAGTGGCTATTATGAGTTATACCTTGTATCTCTATATACTATATTTGGTCAAGGAATGAGTAACAAAAACAAAAACAAAAAAAATGATTCCCTCAAGTATTGGTTGAATTCTTTTCGTCTCATTTATAATGAAGGAGATGAGGATGAGGATGAGTATACCTAAGGATCGCACATCAATGGTCTGTACAAGCTACATCTCCCACCATCACCACCATATATACATCTAGAAATGTTGCCCTTTTTATACTGTCCTTATCTTATTAAACATAACTGTATTAACACTCTAAACATATCACATACTATCTACCATGAACCTTGATCTCTTCTTTATTTCTTGCATTGGACTCATCCCCGCCTCTCAAGGTTTGTTCCTCTCACAACACAGACACATGAAGGATCTTCTTACAAAATTCTGTTAGACTTAAATTACTTGTGCCTATTGACATGTTTCTAATTCCTTAAACATCATGTAGACAAAATCAATATCAATAAGAAACATGTTCTTCATCAAGCACAAATCCAAAACAAATTCTACCTACAATCCCATGCCAATTCAAGATGGTTAATGAATGCGGAAGCGTACCTGAAGGATCCATGAAATCTTGATGGAAATGATGAAGTTCATTTTTGAATAGTGATCTTCCAATTGTAGATATTCCTTAGCCTTAGTTCCTCCTCTAATGGGATAAAAGAATTGAAATTCTTTATATGTCTACAATTGACCATAACACCTTATTTATAAGAATTACATGCCCTTTCATGAAAGAGTATGAACTCAAAGGGACATCAGTTCATACTCTTTCATGAAGAGTCATGACTATCCAAAAATTTCTAACACATTCAACATTACAGGTGCTAAAAACCATCATCCGAAGATGTGAATCATGCTTTCAAAAGCTTCCAACATACAATGAATTTGATGATGAAGCCGAACAACTATGAAACTCTTTATTTGATGAATATTTGAAGAAATTAGGAATTTTTGTTAGGTTTTATAATAGATTGATTATATGGCTCAAGCTTTTTAAATTGGTTAAAAAATGCGAAAATACGTTTTCAAACTCAGAAAATTGTTTAGAATTTAGTAGAAATTGTTTCAAGTTGCTAAGAAATGAAAACTCGTTTCTGGATTGACTTTTGAAAAGAAAAATAATGTTTTTTACATTTTAGAAGCAAAGTAGTTGATTACCAAGGGGAAAAAAAAAGCTTTGTTATTTAAAAACCTAGAAATTTTGTTTGAATCAAAGTAATCGATTATCAAATAAAGGAAATGACTATTTTCAACAATCTTGGAATCTTGATTGTATGCGAGTATATCTTTTATCTTGTTATACTTTGTATGCACAAATCTTATGGTTATACTATCGTTTTTGATTGATTAAGTTTGACATATTCATATCTCTATCAAATAAAGAAATCCTCTGGAAAGTGTTTCAAAGTTTTCTTAAATTCCTTACATAAATTACGCACACACTTGATTATTGTTATGATCAATTTTAATAAAATTAATTTTATATTTTGATGCGTTTGTTGAAAACAATTTTGAGATAATTTATTTGGTTTGATTTGTGTAAAAAAAAAAAACTACTTTTATGCAGTAATTATAAAAAAAATTATGAAATCATTTTACATAATTTAATAACAGTTGTTTGAAACATAGTTTTAAGGATTTAATTGATATGCACTGACAGTGTAAAGATTTTTTACACTGTCAACCAATCAGAAATTGTTAAATCATTAAAAATCTTTGACTCTTATCCTAACCACCTTAAAAGTCATTCAAACCATGGTTTTCTGATTGGTTGACAGTGTAAAAAATCTTTACACTGACAGTGTACAGCAATTAAACTCTAGTTTTAATGGTATAAATTATTGATTTCAAAATAATTTAATAAGTTTCAAACTTCTAACTTTTCTAAAAGTTTTTTTTCCTTATAGAAACATGTTTTCTGTAATTTAAATAGATTTGTTAAATTTATAAACTAAATCCAGAATAACTTTTTGTTTTCAAAAAAATAAAATAAAAACTATTTTTGTGTGAAATAATCTTTTTCCATTAAAAAAGAAAAAAATTGAATGGATAGAAAATAGCGCCAGCGCAACGCAACGAATAGTTGAAAAGGGGACTTGTTCTGCTCAAGTTAAGGTCAGATAATAAACAGTAGGCTAAAATATCATTTTGGTCCCTTAACTTATTTTTTAGATTCAGTTTGGTTCCTTAATTTTTAAAAAGTTCAATTTGATCCCTTAACTTATTTTTTAGATTCAGTTTGGTCCCTTTACTTTTAAAAAGTTCAATTTGGTCCCTTAATTTATGTCTGTTGACCTAAGTTAGTCATCTCCGTCAACGAGTCATTAATAGTGTTAATTTTTGAGGATCCGGTTGAAATTCGCTAACAATTTAAAGGACCAATTTGAATCTCGTTAACAATTTAAATGACCAATTTGAAACAAGTTAATAATTTAAACGACCAATTTGAAACTCATTTAACACTGTTACTGACATTATTGATGGGAGAGGACTAACTTGAGTCAACATAGACAAAATTAAAGAACCAAATTGAACTTTTTAAAAGTTAAGGGACCAAACTGAATCTAAAAAATAAGTTAAGGGACCAAATTGAATATTTTAAAAATTAAAGGACCAAATTGAATCTAAAAAATAAGTTAAGGGACCAAAATGGTATTTTAGCCTAAAAAGTACAAATCTTAGAAAAGTGAATATATACGAATTGGTTTGTCATGCGAATCTACATAAAAAAATAAAATTATAAATATTTTTAAATTGATAAAATCATAAACCCTAAACCCCCAATTACCTTCCACCCAGCGCCTTCGCTCCTTTCTTTCCACTTTCCCAGTTTCCCTATCTGCCAATCGACTCCTTCCTCGCCGTCGACCACCAACCACCGCCGCCGGCCGATCTCGTCCAGCCACCGGCCACTCAACCACCCTTCGGCTGTTCTTCACAGGTCCTCTTTCTCTTCACGCTACTGTCACACTTTTTTTTTTTGTCTTCTTCACTTCTACTTCTTGTACCTGATTCACGTCATAACTAATTTCTCTTGTACCCAGTTCTCAAATTTGTTTTTTATTTTTTACCTTTTTTTATTTTCAGTTTTAGAGTTTTCTGAGACTTGATCTAGGACATGGCTGCTATTAGGGAAATTGGGGTGTCTGAACTCCTGCAGGTTTGGTTGATTTTAATCCCTCTGTTTAAATTTGGTGCATGTGATTCAATTGTGTTTATGAGGTTTGTGTTTGGGTGATTTTGATTTCAGGGTACATGCAATCAAACTTTGTTTTTTGGGAACAAGTCTCAGAGAAAGAGGAGGATGCATTTGCTTTGGGGTACACTCTGGAATAGGAATCGGGTACTCGGTTCAACTCGAAAAGCTCTGCCTTTAAGGTGCTCTGCTCAAGAAAATCCTAGAGCTGTAGTTTCTGGGGGTGTGAGCAGTTCAGTGGATGAACAATCTGGACTGGTTGACAAGCCTGCCTTGGAAGTTTTTCATTTGTATTGCGTACCGTTTATCCAAGAAAGTGCGGCTGCCGAACTTCTCAAGGAAGCTCAAACAAAAATCTCTAATCAGATTGTGGACTTGCAAACTGAGCAATGTTATAATGTTGGCATTGATTCACAACTTTCTAGCGAAAAGCTTTCGGTGCTTAAATGGCTTCTCGGAGAAACATTTGAGCCTGAGAATCTGGGATCTGAGAGCTTTCTTGAGAAGAAGAGGAAGGATGGTTTGAGGACAGTTATAATAGAGGTTGGTCCCAGGTTGTCGTTTACCACGGCATGGTCTTCTAATGCTGTTGCAATTTGCCAAGCTTGTGGTTTGACAGAGGTGACCCGTTTGGAAAGATCAAGGAGGTACTTATTGTACACTACCGGCGAATTACAAGATTATCAAATCAGTGAATTTGCTTATATGGTGCATGATAGGATGACTGAGTGTGTTTATACACAGAAGCTAACATCCTTTCAAACCAATGTAGTTCCAGAGGAAATTCGCTATATACCTGTCATGGAGAGGGGACGAAAGGCATTAGAAGAGATTAATCAGGAGATGGGTTTAGCCTTCGATGACCAGGATCTAGAATACTACACTAAACTTTTCAGAGAAGATATTAAGCGTAATCCAACAAATGTGGAATTGTTTGATATTGCACAGTCCAACAGTGAGCATAGCAGACACTGGTTTTTTACGGGAAAGATTTTCATTGATGGACAGCTCATGAACAAGACTCTTATGCAAATTGTGAAAAGTACTTTACAAGCTAATCCAAATAACTCAGTTATTGGCTTCAAGGATAACTCAAGTGCAATCAAGGGTTTTCCAGTAAAGCAGTTGCGACCAGTTCAGCCTGGTTCATCATGTCCATTAAACATAACAGCCCGTGAGTTAGATATCTTATTTACAGCCGAAACGCATAATTTCCCATGTGCAGTGGCACCTTACCCTGGTGCAGAGACAGGTGCAGGTGGTCGCATTAGGGATACACATGCAACAGGAAGGGGGTCCTTTGTCCAGGCAGCTACAGCTGGTTATTGTGTTGGGAATCTTAATGCACCAGGGTTTTATGCTCCCTGGGAAGACCCATCCTTTACTTATCCATCAAATTTGGCATCACCTTTGCAAATTCTTATTGATTCTAGTAATGGTGCATCTGACTATGGGAACAAATTTGGAGAGCCATTGATCCAGGGTTTCTGTAGAACTTTTGGAATGAGACTTCCTAGTGGGGACAGGCGGGAATGGTTGAAGCCAATCATGTTTAGTGGAGGCATTGGCCAGATTGACCACCATCATATATCAAAGGGTGAGCCTGATATTGGAATGTTGGTTGTTAAGATTGGAGGCCCTGCTTATCGTATTGGGATGGGAGGTGGGGCAGCTTCAAGCATGGTCAGTGGGCAGAATGATGCAGAACTTGATTTCAATGCTGTGCAACGTGGGGATGCTGAGATGGCACAAAAACTGTATCGTCTTGTTCGTGCTTGCATTGAGATGGGGGATAAAAATCCAATTATTAGCATTCATGACCAAGGAGCTGGTGGGAACTGTAATGTTGTAAAGGAAATTATATACCCAAAGGGTGCAGAGATTGATATCCGAAAAATTGTGGTTGGTGATCATACAATGTCTGTTCTTGAAATTTGGGGGCAGAGTATCAAGAGCAAGATGCAATCTTGGTGAAGCCTGAAAGTCATGAGCTCTTACAATCAATCTGTCATAGGGAAAAAGGTTTCAATGGCTGTGATTGGAACCATTAGTGGTGATGGACGTGTCATTTTAGTTGACAGCTTAGCAACTCAGAAGTGTCTCTCAAATGGACTCCCTCCACCTCCCCCTGCCGTGGATCTTGAATTGGAGAAAGTCCTTGGTGACATGCCTCAGAAATCTTTCAAATTTAATCGGGTTACCTACGAGCGGGAACCACTTGATATTGCCCCTGGGATCACAGTAATAGATTGTCTGAAGAGGGTTTTGAGTTTACCATCTGTCTGTTCAAAACGCTTCTTAACAACAAAAGTTGATAGGTGTGTTACAGGTCTGGTGGCACAGCAGCAAACTGTTGGCCCTTTGCAGATTCCCCTTGCTGATGTTGCTGTTACAGCTCAGACTTTTACTGGTGTGACTGGAGGTGCATGTGCCATTGGGGAGCAACCAATCAAAGGTCTGTTAGACCCCAAAGCAATGGCTCGGTTAGCTGTTGGAGAAGCACTCACAAATCTTGTATGGGCGAAGGTCACTTCCCTTTCTGATGTCAAGGCAAGTGGTAATTGGATGTATGCTGCCAAGCTTGATGGGGAAGGAGCTGCCATGTATGACGCTGCTATATCTTTGTCTGAAGCAATGATTGAACTTGGTATTGCTATTGATGGAGGGAAAGACAGCCTTTCTATGGCAGCCCATGCTGGAGGAGAAGTTGTCAAGGCTCCAGGAAATCTTGTAATCAGTGTATATGTTACTTGTCCTGATATAACTAAAACAGTAACACCAGATTTAAAGCTTGAAGATGATGGTGTTTTGCTTCATATTGATTTGTCAAAGGGAAAGTGGCGGTTAGGTGGATCTGCTCTTGCCCAGGCATTTGACCAAGTTGGGGATGAGTGTCCGGATCTTGATGATATTCCTTACTTTAAAAAGGTTTTTGAAGGCGTTCAAGACCTTCTTACTGATGAACTGATCTCTGCTGGCCATGACATTAGTGATGGTGGGTTGCTAGTTTGTGCCTTAGAGATGGCATTTGCTGGTAATCGCGGATTTATTTTGGACTTGGCTTCACAAGGCAATAGCCTTTTCCAAACACTCTTTGCAGAAGAGCTTGGGTTAGTTCTTGAGGTAAGCAAGAAAAATCTGGCTTTTGTAATGGATAAATTGAACAGTGTGGGAGTTTCAGCTGAGATCATAGGCCATGTAACTGCCACTCCATCAGTAGAAGTCAAGGTTGATGGGGTAAGTTGTTTAAAGGAAAAAACTACTATCCTTAGGGACATGTGGGAAGAAACTAGTTTTCAGCTGGAAAAGTTCCAAAGATTGGCGTCCTGCGTGGATACAGAGAGAGAAGGACTAAAACATCGATATGAGCCCAAATGGGAACTGTCCTTTACACCTTCCTTCACTGATGAAAAATATATATCTGCTACTTTAAAACCTAAGGTAGCAGTGATTAGAGAAGAAGGAAGCAATGGAGACAGAGAAATGGCTGCTGCATTTCATGCTGCTGGTTTTGAACCATGGGATGTTACCATGTCGGATCTTCTTAACGGAGTGATCTCTCTGCAAGAGTTCCGTGGAATTGTGTTCGTTGGTGGATTTAGCTATGCTGATGTGCTTGATTCTGCAAAAGGTTGGTCTGCTTGCATAAGATTCAATGAGCCCCTTTTAAAACAGTTTCAAGAGTTTTACAAGCGTCCCGACACTTTCAGTCTCGGTGTATGCAATGGTTGTCAGCTAATGGCGTTGTTGGGATGGGTCCCGGGCCCACAAGTTGGGGGTGTGCTTGGTGCTGGTGGTGACCTCTCACAACCTAGATTCATTCACAATGAATCAGGGCGGTTTGAATGCCGCTTTACAAGTGTGACAATAAACGACTCACCAGCTATAATGTTCAAAGGCATGGAAGGTAGTACATTGGGGGTATGGGCTGCTCATGGTGAGGGAAGAGCTTATTTCCCCGATGAAGGTGTGTTGGAACGTATAATTCATTCAGAGTTAGCTCCTGTAAGATATTGTGATGATGGTGGCATTCCAACAGAAACCTATCCTTTCAATGTAAATGGCTCTCCTTTAGGTGTAGCGGCTATTTGTTCTCCAGATGGTAGGCATCTTGCTATGATGCCTCATCCAGAGCGTTGCTTCTTAATGTGGCAATTCCCATGGTATCCCAAGCAGTGGGATGTGGACAAGAAGGGGCCTAGTCCGTGGTTGCGCATGTTCCAGAATGCAAGAGAGTGGTGTTCCTGAGATGATATGGTTTCCTTTTTCTTTTGCCCCCTTCAATAATTAATGGACATGTTACTTAACAATGATAAAGCAAGATTGAGTTTGCTAGTTTGAAGGTCTTACACTAGTTAAACTTTTGCATTTTGATCTGTGAAACTCATAAGCAAGATATTTAATTTTAAGTTGAAAGTTTCAGAATTTTCTAATACCCTTCTATATTTTTGTCTTGGCTAAGTCAGTTCCACACTTGTTCATGTGATTTGTGGTGTCAAGTATTGCTCAATTTATTCTGAAAATGAACAGAATACTTATCTGATATATCCTGGCTTTAAACCATTTTACTAAATTATATTTAGTCCTTAAACTTTGGAGTAGTTTTATAGGCCAGTTCGTTTTGTTTAACTAAGTGATTGATAAGTGTAAGTTGTATTTTGAGGTTGATTATGCTAGTGAAAGACGTTTATACTATGTACATTCATTAGACTGTTGGATTATGAGAGGTTTTTCTACCGTATTAAAAAAATAACGCATTTAAGAGGTTTGTTCACATTTAGACCACACACAAAAATGTATGCATAAATACTGGGTTGTCTCCATTGATGGAACACATTTTCTTAACTACATTAAAGATGAGTGTCTTGCATTACTGTGAAGGTTGAAATACTCGAGCATCCATTTCATGGCAAGAAATAGGGCTCTTTAATTGGGCCAAGCTTGATGGGTTAGCTCGAATAACCCGATAAAAAATATAGTTAGCTAACATTTTTCAGGATCAAAGCATATCCTCCCTGGTCCCTGGCTAGATCAACCTGGCAACAGTCTGCATGCACTTCAAATTTTCTATTGCATGCCCAGTCACTCCCAATTCTGAGCCTGCATGCATTTCAAATGAGCTGTTGCACGCCCGGTCTGTAGTTTTCATATTCATCTGCTTACTATGTAGGCTGTTAACTCATGATGCATCATGCATGCTGTTAGATCCTTCTGCAGAGAACTTTATTTAGGTGACAAACTAGTATATAAGCCTAGGCAAAAACTCTGAAATTGCCTGCTGTACTTCAGAATAATGATACTCGCACAACCATTTTAGTTACAAAACATGGCAACTATGTTTACCGGATGTTGATTTGATAAACAGGAAACTGTATACAATGGCCTATAGGCATAATTGTCAATTTATGTAACCTTAATGGTTGTGGCAGTAGTATTAGTTTTACTTGTGTAATTGCATTTGTAAAGTAAGTGTCAACATAGAAGTTGATTTTTTCAGTAAACATCTTGCAATGGTGTGGTAAGCAAGAGCTTAGTTACATCTTTGTTGTTACTAATTTTCTATGGCCACCATTGTGCTTCAACCATGGATGATTCAGGAAAACCTCCTGTTCAATTCCTGACAGGAACCTCTCTAATTGATTGGGGTCAGGCTCCCCAGATATATGTTCTTCACTTCTTCCCATCCATGTGCATTAGGAAGCTCTATATTAGCTAGTTGGTTTTGATAATATTGTATCATCGTGGCATTTTGCTGCAAAAAATATTCTATCTCATTGTCTGAGTTTGTCACTGCTTGGACACTACCACGATTGTTGGTGGGGGATTACTACATGTGCTCATCCCGCCCCATTGCCTTCCCTACCTATAAGGGAGGTGAGTGTAACTTTTAAAATAAGAGGGTGCCGAATGTAATTGAGTCAAACCTCAAGGGAGGTCAGTTTAATGTCCCCATAAATCTAAAATGAGTTTTTTCTTAAGTCATGAATATTGCATAGGTTTAGTAGCAAATAGATAGATGTTAGGGTTGTCAGTTCCCTCATGATGATTTCCTTTAACAGTGTTTCAATTATTGTGGTTATTGTCTCAGAAAAAGCAAATGGAATGAATACTAATTATAATGGAAAAAGTGATTACAGTTTTTTTTTTTTTTTTATCCTTAATATGTAGAACTTTACTTGGAAAAATCAGGCATTTATTGTCAAGATTTTGATCAATAAGTTCGATGCCCCCTTGACATGTTGAGTTTTGAAACTGGAGTCGATCAAGTGTGCCTTGAGTTCTCTGTCTGACTTTGACTTGATGGTTTTTTTTTTTTTTTTTCCGGACTCAACTTTGACTTGATGGGTTAAGTACTTGAAATGTTAGAAACTGTTAGAAGTGTCTTTGCAAGGGGGAGAGAGAGGGTTATCAATTTAGCATTTCATTTAAATTGCTTTGGGATTATACTTGAGTGTGTGTTTGGGATAGCTGGACTATTTGGATTTAAGCTGTTTTGGATAAAGAAGTTAAGTTATTTCTAAAATTATCTGTCTTGTTTGGTTGATGGATTAAAAAAAAAATAAAAAAAAAAAATCTGTTGGTGGAAAAAACACATTTTTATATATTCGACCCCTTCCAATTGTTATATGCATAAGTAAGGCTTTCTCTGTTAGGGAAAAAAAAAAAATAGAAACTAAAAAAATCCTGAACAACATATATTGTTAAATTTATTTGATTTGGATCCAATTGTTATAGATCAGACATAAAAAAAAATGGTTCTGGACCTTCTGGTTTGTCTGGTAGAATGAAGAGTGAAGAAGGTGGGAGGGGGAGAGAGAGGGTGAGGAGGAGGTTATGGTTGAATAATCCTTAAGTAAATACTTAATTATATATACAGTGATTTTAGATCATGCGTCAAAACCAATGGGTACCATCCTAGTATGAATAATTAAATATCAATCTGTACAGGTTCTTTTATTAGAGCTCGATGAACAGATGTAACAAAACATTTTATATTTTACATTTTTTTTTGTTATTCCCAGAGCCACATGCAACACGTAATACAGACAGAGGGAGAAGGAGAGCCATAGTCACTAGTAGCGGAACAAGGAGCTGCTGGTCTGCATCGTTGGGTCCATGGAAACCACCTTCTGGACCGTGAATGGTGGGTTTTAATCCCCCTTTTGTGAAATAATTTCACACTCACCAAATTAATATCTTGTTTCTATTCAATCATTAATGCATACCCACATGTTCTCCACATGTGAAGAATATTCAACGTTAATTCATGGAGACAAATACTAACTAATGTTTTAAGCGATGAATTTAGATTCTTAATAAACCATATTTTTTTAAGGACAAAATTTAGTGACAAAATTTAGTGCTGTCATCTATGTGCTTGTGAGCAGGGATGACAAAATTACCTGCACCCGAGGATATCCGCATGAATTACCCATAATGGATAGTAAATTGATACCTACTAAATGAGGATGAGGATCATAATACTCGTCCTGCGGATACCCGCATATTCATTATAAATATATAATATATTATGACAATTTCTATCATTTTAAGATGAAATAAATTTTATTTTCTTTCTTATTTGATACTTTTTAGTGGTTGAACCCTTAATAATATTTTTTTAAATACATATAATATATTATATAATGTTAATATAATATATTGCTATATTATATTGTATAATTTTATTTTATTTCCTTTTATTTTAGACTTTTAAATACCTACGGATATCCATGGATACCTACTACCAGTATAAATATCCATGGATATTGAAGGAGATGGATGCGGGGGAAGTACTACCGCACCCGCCCCTCCCCATTGCCATCCCTACTTGTGAGTTGTTTTTCGTTGAGAATAGAATGTGTAACCAATTATTACACATATTATGTTTCTATTTGATCTTCACATGTATTCTTTTCATTGAAAAATTAGCACTATAAATACTTATGGAACTGTACATAAGTTTTTTCATTTTTTTAATTCTGTAATAGCTGTTTAGTAAGACCCTCTCAAAGAACTGAAAATTGAACCTGTTGGCTTGTATGGGTCAGTGGTCACTGACACTGTAATACCATATATGGAAAATTAAAGTATTAAACAGCACCTCAAATATTAGTATAATTGACCCTTGTATAAAACAATAGTACCAATTCTATCCAAATTTAGATAAGATAAGTCCTCCTATACAGGCTTGTGTGGTAATAAACTCTCCTTAATACTGGTGGAGCAGGAATAAGCTTCAATGCCAACCTCAAGGCACAGGCCTAAGAGAAGAAGAGTGAAAGAGAACTCGAATTCTCCCTATGCTTGCCACGTGGCAACCAAGCAATCATCATTGTGTGGACGTTAAGGATTCAACCAACCAATTAGGATATGAATTTGTGTGCATTCAACAGAGCAACTACTATAAGTCCTCCTCTCAGGTCATTTATGCTCCCCTCAAAGGCTTAGTCTGCATTTGATTGCTTCAACTGCCTATTCTTCTAAGCAACTCCACCAAGAATACAGTCATGGCTGCAGCCTCCGTCTCCACTGTCGGAGCTGTCAACAGAACTCCAGTATGATGCTTTTCCCACTTTGTTACACTTTATCACATATGTTGTCCTTAAGGTCTTATTTGATATGCATGTTTATATAGCTCACAGAGAGTATCAGAGATCACGTACTATTAATCAAGTGGTTTAAATTACAGTAGTGTTTTTATACATTCTAATTTGATACCGTATGGTACATCATATATTTATTCAAATTACATAATTTTAAATGAGTTTAATTGATATATATTGTCTGTAAATATTTTTATGCTGTCAGTCAATCACAAATCATGGTATGAGTGACTTTTAAAGTAGTTAGGATAAGAGTCAGACATTTTTTTTTAGTGATACGACAATTTATGATTGATTGACAGTGTAATAGAACTTTCTTTTCGATCTTGCTTCAGAAAATATCTCTATTGTTTAATTCATGAGAAATCCAATACTTATACAAGTTCCATCGTAATTATAATAATGATATAAAATTCACTTATGATATTCCTGTAGGTATATACAAGAATTTTTTCAAGGTTAAATGGGTTGGTACCATTTGTCAAGTATCAAGTGGTTTGATATACATGCGTAATATATAGTTCACCTTGGTATTATGTAATTTAGTAATCAATATAAGAATACCAACTTAGAAAGAAACTCTTAGGACATGTTTTATGTTAATAATTTTTAATAACACTCATACACCTTTACATGTTTCAAAACTTAATTTACATGATTGGTATGAATAGTGTGAAAACTTAGCTACTGTAATATTGCAGCTGAACTTGAATGGCTCTGGAGCTGGAGCTTCAGTTCCCAGCTCAGCCTTCTTTGGCAGCAACTTGAAGAAGGTTACCTCAAGACTCCCCAACACCAAGGTTTCCTCTGGAAGCTTCAAAATTGTTGCTGCAGAGATTGATGAGGACCAGCAGACTGACAAAGACAGATGGAGGGGTCTGGCCTATGATGTTTCAGATGACCAGCAAGACATCACAAGGGGGAAGGGTATGGTTGATTCCCTTTTCCAAGCTCCAGTTGATGCCGGTACTCACTATGCAGTCATGAGCTCTTATGAGTACCTTAGTACTGGACTTAAACAGTGAGTGACACTTACTTCAGAATTGGATCCATCAGTGTTTGCTTATGATTTTATTATGATGAGTTGATAAATGATGTCCCTTTTGATCTAAAAGCTTGTGATGATTGTGTTTTAGGTACAACTTGGACAACACCATGGATGGCTTATACATTGCCCCCGCCTTTATGGACAAGCTTGTTGTTCACGTCACCAAGAACTTCATGACCCTGCCAAACATCAAGGCATGTAATTATATATATTTTGCATAAACTGCCTTCAGGCTTAGACTTTATTGTAGGGAGACACATTTTCAATACTTTCATTAATTTTACAGGTTCCTCTCATTCTTGGTATCTGGGGAGGCAAAGGTCAAGGAAAATCTTTCCAATGTGAGCTTGTCTTTGCCAAGATGGGAATCAAGTGAGTTCTTTCTTATACTAGCAATCAACCCTTCCTTAATGAATTCCAATCACATGCTTCTATAAAGATTTGAATTATTGAACCTCATAAGTCATAACTTAGAAATCCAACACTCAACAACTAATATGTTCCAAGAGAAATCTTTAGGTGCTGCTAGAGCAAAAGAAAATGTTCTTGCCCTATATCATTCTTTGTGTGCAGCTGAGTTGTAGCATAGTTTTAGAATGCTGTTGAAGTAAAAGATGAGTTTAATTTTGATATACTGTCAGTATAATGGTTTTTATACTGTCAATCAATCATAAATAATCTTATACATGACTTTTAAGGTAAGGGTCGAACATTTTTAATGATGTGACAATTTATGATTAATTAACAGTATAAAAATTCTTTGCACTGAGATAATGATATCCCATATAACTGAGGTGGTACAAGGTAAATGATATCCAGGAGCATCTAAAGTTTTCTCCTGTTGCAATTGGATTGCCAAATTGGAAGTCTTCTTGAATATATTCTGTGCTACACAATATGGCTATGCTACTTAACTTCTAATCCTTGTGTTTGTTGTAATTACATTACAGCCCCATCATGATGAGTGCTGGAGAGCTGGAAAGTGGAAATGCAGGAGAGCCTGCAAAACTGATCAGGCAGAGATACCGTGAAGCTGCTGATATAATCAGGAAGGGAAAGATGTGTGCTCTGTTCATCAATGATCTTGATGCAGGAGCTGGTCGTATGGGTGGAACAACCCAATACACTGTCAACAACCAAATGGTTAATGCCACTCTCATGAACATTGCTGATAACCCGACAAATGTACAGCTACCTGGTATGTACAACAAGGAAGATAACCCCCGTGTGCCCATCATTGTCACCGGTAATGATTTCTCGACATTGTATGCTCCTCTCATCCGTGATGGGCGTATGGAGAAGTTCTACTGGGCACCAACAAGGGAAGACCGTATTGGTGTCTGCAAAGGAATTTTCCGCAGTGACAATGTTCCTGAGGATGACATTGTCAAGATTGTTGACACCTTCCCTGGCCAATCCATTGGTATGTACTAAGAGTCATGAATCAACTCTATTATATCTAACATGTTTGTTCGTTCAATAAAAAGTCATTTGGACTTGAAGTGTGAAGGTTTTAAATTGCGGTTCGCGCCTGCAATTGAGGCCGCATTACTGAAGTTTGCGACTGCATCGCGACTCGCAATTGATGACGCATCAGTCGCATATTCCAGTAATTGTCCACAATTATTGCAGTAAACGCAAAGCAACTACGATTGTAACTGCAACTACAATTTAAAACCTTGAACTGTGAATAACACATAAACTCATTTTTAATATGTGCTGAAATTCAGCTTTATGTTGAGACTTTGAACTCTCTCAAAATCTTAAACTTGAAGACAACTTTTAACACTAAAGTACATTGCTATAGATTGAAAATTTCTACAAGTACTAGTAGAACAATAAGAGAAACTAATGCTATTCCATCTGATGTACTGCTGCAGATTTCTTTGGTGCACTGAGGGCTAGAGTGTATGATGATGAAGTGAGGAAATGGATTGGTGGTGTTGGTGTTGAGGGCGTTGGGAAAAAGCTTGTTAACTCAAAGGAAGGACCTCCAACCTTTGAGCAGCCCAAAATGACTGTGGAGAAGCTCTTGGAGTATGGCAACATGCTTGTCCAAGAACAAGAGAACGTGAAGAGAGTCCAATTGGCTGACAAATACTTGAGTGAGGCTGCTCTTGGTGATGCTAATCAAGATGCTATCAAGAGTGGATCTTTCTACCGTTGACCCTTTATCCTAGATGCTTTCATTGGAGGTTTGAATTAATCTAGCTTAATGTTTCTCAACCTTAAACAATTAATTGTATTAGGCTCAAATAAAACTTTGGTCTAAAATTGTGGGTTGTTTTTCTGTGCAGGCAAAGCTGCCCAACAAGTAAATATTCGTGTTCCTAAAGGTTGAAGTATGTACTTATCCAAATGCCTCAAACTTCGACCCAACTACTAGAAGTGATGGTGGCACCTGCTTGTTTTTACACATTCTAAGCATTCTCAATGTATTGGTGGTAGGAAAAGATGCTTAGTTTGAGAGAATTGAATAATTTTATTATCCTTTTCATATTGGATTGTTGTCCTCTATAATTTTGAGTTATATTGTGCACAATGTTAATTTGATATTGGTGCCTTTTTCTTTCTGCCTATTCTGAGTTTTTGCTTTTCTAGATTTTAGTTGCGCCCTCAACTAACTACCTGAACTTGGAGATATATATATATATATATATATATTACAAACGACCACATTCAGATATAGGAAGAGAAAGATATTCAATGCATCACCTGAATATTCGTAAGCTTCCAAATCCACCAGAAGAACTGTAGTTTCCCTTCAAATATGATGCACAATGATCATGATTACAAAAATGTCATTGCTAAAGTGAGAATATCACTACTAAGAACATAAAGCATTTGCAGAACACAGACTATTTATGCATGAAATCGTTAATTTGGTCCCAAAATTAACACCATCGATCATTTTGGTCCATGATATTATAGAAAAAGCAAAATAAGTCCCTAACTTTGATAACCGTCAGTCAATTTAGTAAATAAAGTTAGTGAACAAGTAAATCTACATGACGGTATCACATGGCAAGCACATGGCAAACCACTTTCAAAATGATGTCATTTAACAATTAAAAAAAATTGAGGTCAAACGTTGCAGCTTTGCAAGATCAATTTGCCTTATTAGACCAAATTTTAGAGAATAAATTGATTTTTAGAGAATGGATAATGGTAAATGGATTGTTGGTTTTGCTACTAATCTCAGTATTTGCTCAGCTTTTTCTGCTGAATTATGGGGTATTCTAAAAGGAATGGAGATAGCTTGAGAGAAAGGTACTCGGAAGCTTATTATAGAGTTATAGACTCGACAATTGTTATTGCGATCCTTAACAGTCCCAATCCGGACCAACATCGCAATAGGCTGATATCAGGATTTGGGATTGGAAGAGGAAGGACTGGCAGATTCTCTTCACCCATACTTTACGAGAAGGCAATAGAGGAGCGGATTGGCTTGCCAAATGGATTGCTTAAATGCTTTCCAGGATTTTGACACTATTATTTTAGATACTCCTCCTATGGAACTTGCTAGGATTCTTATCAGTGATTTGGCTGGGGCCAGGACCGTGTCCAGACGTTCTATGACCTAAGGCAAAACTATCAGAGAAACTTAATATAATTTAAATTATTAATTATTATATTATTCTTTTGGCCTTTTGAATCGCAAAAGCATTTATCAAATTTTATATTCAAGTAATTCTAACATTTCACTCTCAATAAATAACATGGCTAACTCGTTCAATTTATCTTGTAACATTGTTGATCTAAGATATGATTTAAGCAATTTTAATTTTGAAAAACTTCTTTCAGTAATAGTATATATTACAGATATTGTTAATAATATTTTATAAGCAATGTATAGATTTGGAAAAGAATTCAATCTTTTGATATAATTTAATATTTTTATCAGTGTATTAATTTCTTTTGTTACTTGCTATGCATAAATAAAAACTCTCCCATATGTTGTTGGGCCTTAGTTATGTTTGATGCATATATTATATATCAAATTTTTGAGCATTTACAATAATAGAAAATTACAAAGGGACAAGGGTCAATAAGAGCAACTTTAGCGGTAGGTTCTTAGACAAGTTCTTAAGTTAAGAACCAGTTCTTAACTTTGCACATCGTTGGAGCAAGTCTACCTGGCGGAGAGAGGCAACAACCGTTCCTTGTATAAGGAACGGTTCCTTAGAAATAAAATACTCTATCTGCCTCCCATATTTGCGTTCCCAGAGTCAGAAATGGCAGAGAAGTAAAATTTTCAGAAGCAAAAAACACAATCAAGCAACAATTGCAAACCATGAGTAAATTGCAAACTCGTAAAAAACAGAAGAGAATAGGCAAACCATCATGGAAAATTTTGAAAAAAAACCCAGATCGATTTCAACAATTGCAAACCATGTAAATTACAAAAATCAGAATAAGAAGATGATGATGGAGGAGCTGATCGAAACTTGAGGAGAGGGGACAGTGGCAGAGGGTTGAGGAGTGATCCAATCGAACCCAGATCCACCCAAATCTTCTGCGATCCACCTCTGAACAAAGCTCGTCTGATGAGGGTGAGTGAGGAGGCGGGTTGAGGTGGGGCGGTCCGGCACGGCATGCATCGAAATTGAGGTTGGGCGGAGGAGGTGATGGCGGTTGTTAAGGAGAGGGGACGGTGGCAGAGGGTTGAGGAGGTGGTGGCAGTGTTTGAGGAGATAGGAGGTACTTGAGGGTTAAGGAGATGGTGGCGGTAGTTGAAGGGAGGGGACGGTGGTTCAAGAAGATGGTGGCAGTAGTTGAGGCGAGGGGACGGGGTAGGGGAGGGGACGGTGGTTGAGGGGAGGGGACGATGGTTCACGAATGGGGCGTGGATGGACGAAGGAAAACCAGTCACAGGGGCGTGATGAATGTTGAAGCAGGGGCGTGATGGCTGGAAGAAGGAAATGAAGAAGCAGGGGCGTGAATGTTCGTGAATGTTCTTGAAGATGGGACTTGTATAGTGATTAAAATGTGTCCGTTAGAAAGACAATATGTCCCTGAAGTGTCCATTGTATATATTGCATAACAAGTGTCTGTTACTCTCAAATTTTTTTTAACACAAAGGATAACAAGTATCCGTTTGGGACATCTGTATGTGCAATTAAAATGGTACACTGGATTAAAAAAAAAATAGCTGTTTTTCATTCATCTATAAATTGAAAAAAATGACATGCATTTTTGCACTCAACTTCTCCACTCAATATGGATCACAATTAGTATAATTTTCAGGCTTTCTTAAATTATATGCAAAATTGTCAACTTCATCCTACTACCGAAAATTCTCAAAATCCTCCATTTTTCCCCACACTTCCAACACCACCAATCAACACCACCATGTCCAATTCTCAAGTTCCACAATTTTTTTCACCAATCGAATCCATGTCTCATTCTCAAGTTCCACAATTTTCTACACAAGTCGGCCTAGACAACATTACACTCGATGGAGAAGGAGGAAATTCTGGTCAGAAAAAATCCCGAGTTCGATTCACAATGGAAGAAGATACGCATCTTATTCAAGCATGGCTCAACATTTCAAAGGATCCAATTGTGGGCGTTGACCAAAAAGCAGACAGTTTTTGGTTAAGGGTCAAAGAAAGTTATAACAACT
This sequence comes from Echinosophora koreensis, assembly GCA_035048595.1. Taxonomy (NCBI): domain Eukaryota; kingdom Viridiplantae; phylum Streptophyta; class Magnoliopsida; order Fabales; family Fabaceae; genus Echinosophora; species Echinosophora koreensis. Next base: position 10,172,194 of record JAPCYP010000004.1, read on the forward strand.
ATCGCGAGCATTTAGGAGAGGGAAAAAAATCAACTGAAATCTCGCTAGCATAAGTTGAATACTGGTGTTCAAAAGTTCGTCGGGTGTTACAAGCAAGCAGTACGTCAAAAGAAAAGCGGGAGCTTAGAGAAAGACGTTATGATAGACACACATGCTATTTTTTTTCAAGATGAACGTGAGCAATTCAAATTTGAGCATGCATGGCGATTATTGAAAGATGAACCAAAATGGAAGGGAGAATCAATGGAAAGCTCTTCAAAAAGAACAAAGGTTTCTACTTCCGGGGCGTACTCATCATCTTTAGCCCCAGGGACAACAAACGATTGTTCGGACTATGATCCAACATCACCAATGGTCCGCCCAATGGGACAGAAGGCAGCAAAAAGAAAGGGCAAAGGAAAAGTAGCTGAGCCATCTGTTGTCGTCGATTTGACTGGCGTGGAAAGTGCTGTGAATGAAAAAAATGTTGCCTTGAAGAGTATTGCCGAGGCAAAGATCGCGGATAGCAAGGCAAAGGAAGCAGAGAGCAAGGCAAAGGAAGCAGAGAGCATACCAAAGTTATATGAAATCCTCATGAAGGACACATCTGGGATGGATGAGAATCAACGCGCGGATCATGAACTTTGTTGTAATTTTATTAGGGCTAAGTTGGGATTTATGTAGCAAGATGTTGTAGTTTTTTTTATAACCCCTATGTAGTAGTTGTCATAAAACTAGCCGTTATAAAACTAGTCGTTGTAAAATTAGCCGTTGTGAAAAACTAGCTGTTATAAAACTAGCCGTTGTGAAAAACTAGTCGTTGTGAAACTAGCAGTTATAAAACTAGCCGTTGTAAAACTAGCCTATATATACATAACAATTGTGCAAGCTTCTGTCATTCTCTCATTTTGCAAGCTTCTCTCATTATCTCAGTTTCTCATATCATTCTTGTAATGGATCCAAACACCGACTTTGATACTCTCTTTAACCAAATCGTAGATGAATGCCTTAAGGACAACACTGAAGAAGAAGTCATGAGGTTAATATGCGAGAAGGTCGATGAAGCAAACAATACCATTAGGCGCAGGCACAGGAAAAGAAGAACAGTGATAGAGCGGAGTCGTGAAGAAGGACACGGTCGATTGTTCAACGACTACTTCTCTGAAAATCCAGTATACACAGAGGATCAATTCCGACGAAGGTTCCGAATGCGAAGGCATGTGTTCCTTCGAATTGTAGAAGCCCTTAGCAATCAAGATGAGTACTTCCAGATGAGGGTTGATGCAGCTCGTAGAAATGGCCTTTCACCATTGCAAGAAATGCACTGCTGCTCTTCGCATTTTGTCATATGGTGTTCCTGCTGACAGTGTTGATGACTATGTTAGAATTGGCGAAAGCACTACAGTGGAGTGCTTAGAGAAATTTGTAACTGGCGTGTACGAGGTATTTGGGGCTAACTACTTGAGAGGGCCTAACAATGAAGACATAGGGCGTCTACTACAAATGGGGGAGGCACGTGGCTTTCCAGGTATGTTAGGTTCCATTGATTGTATGTACTAGGAATGGAAAAATTTTTCTAGTTGCGTGGAAGGGCCAATTTAGTCGAGGTGATCATGCCAAACCTACGATCATGCTTGAAGCAGTGGCGTCATAAGACTTGTGGATTTGGCATGCATGTTTTGGCATTGCGGGTTCAAACAATGATATTAATGTGTTAAATGCATCCAATGTGTTTAACGACGTTTTGAACGGACAAGCTCCCACGGTGCAATACACGGTGAATAGAACCCCATATAATATGGGATACTATCTAGCAGATGGTATTTATCCCGAGTGGGCTACATTTGTAAAGACCATCCCAATGCCACGAGGAGAAAAGAGGAAATTATTTGCCAAAAAACAAGAGTCAGCAAGAAAGGATGTGGAACGAGCATTTGGAGTGCTCCAATCTCGATTCGCGAATGTACGTGGTCCGGCGCGTGCTTGGCACATGAATACAATGAAGCATATAATGTATGCATGCATCATAATGCATAACATGATTGTTGATGATGAACGACACACATATGGTGGTAATTTTGATTATGATCATCTAGATAATGACATCTCAACAGCTGAAGTTTCTAATGGTCCTCATCCCATTCACGCAACATACCTGCAAAGAAGAGCACAAATTCGTGAAAAACAAAGTCATCGTCAGCTTCAAGCAGACTTGGTGGAGCATATCTGGAAACGTTTCGGACATGAGAATAACGATAATTAGATTTTATATTTTCCGTGGTTATGTATGTCTCATCGTTATGTATTTCTCTTTTTTATAGATGTCTCATCGTAATGTATTTCTCATTTTTAATTTCTCATTGTAATAGATTTCTCATCGTTTTTTATTATTTTTATTATTCATTTTATTTAAAAAAAAGTTATATTTTTTAAAGTATAATTAATATATATATATATTTTAAATATAATTTTTTTTGACACATTTGAAATATAATTTTAAAATATATATAAATTGTGGGTATTTATTTTTTTAATTTAAAATATATATAAATTTATATTTAATTAGAATAAAAATAAAGTTAAAAGAAAGTATAAAGATGTGGGGTCCATTGTGGGACCCATTAAAACTAAGTTAAGAACCATGGAGTGGTTCTTACCATTGGAGCAAAAAATGGTAGGTGTTCCTTAAATCCTATGTGGCATATTTGGGCCCACTTAGACATAGTTAAGAACCAATGCTCTAAGAACCAATGGAGATGCTCTAAGTTGGTTAACATGGGGCCTAAGACAACTGCTTTAGTTTTCTTACCATTTACACGGCCCTGGCTGCTGCTTCCATACCCCGTTTTGTGTCTATTTAGTTTCTTTTGTTGTTGGGCTTAGGCCCCATTGTTAATTAAAAAAAAAATTGCTTTTTCACTTGAAAAAACAAACAACATTGCAATTTTGACTAGCTGTTTGTCCAGATTTGATTTTAACATAGTTTTTAACTGGTTTTCTTGTTTCTATTTTGAGTTTTATCTTTTGGATGTTATGGTTATCCATTATAATCAGCTCCATTTTTTTGTTACCTATTTCTTTGTTTTAATTAGTTTTCAGAGTTATCATGTCTTATTATTTATGTAATGGTGTGACTTTGAATCGTGTAATGAAATAAATATTATAGGAACACAATTTAAATTATGAAATAAAACATATTTCATTAATGCTTGAGTGACTCTTACAAGTCTACACAAAAAGAATAGTCATAAAAGAATCACTATAAGAAGTACCCAAAATTTTCCTAAAGACCATTTTAAAAAAATAAATAAAAATGCACAGTTGTCACAAGTATGAAAAACCACTCTTTACAAACCATCCATCTAAAAAGAATTCATATGTCCAATAGATTATATGGTTTAGGGTTTAGGAATCTGCAGTCAAAGTTACTGCATTATTTGTTTTTATTTGAATAAAACATTGATTTGATCTTTGAAATTTGATTCGATCGGTCAAATTAGTTTCCGAAATTTAGTCCAACACATCATTTTGATCCCTACAAAGTTGCAACACTTGGCATTAGGTTTTTTTTAAATGTTAAATGATGTCGTTTTGATCAACTTTTGTCATATAGATGCCAAGTTGATGCCACGTGAGATACTCCATTAGATCTATCTTACGCTCACCGACATCGAGGACTATTAAATTGGCTTATGATTGTTAAAGTCATTAACTAAATATGCTTTTTTTTTTAACGTTAAAAATCAAATTAATTGCAGTGTCAATTTCAGGGATCAACTAAGTTTGTCGAAATTTAAATTATTTAAGAGTTTGTTGTTAGTAAATCATCTATAATATCTTTATGCGGCATATTTTGAGAGTAAAGCTTTTTATATTTCAACTAATCATATATTACTCCATGTGTAACTTACAAGGAAATTTTTATAATAGCCCGAACATTTTTAATAATATAAAAATATATAATTGATTGACAATTGTAAATTTCTTTTATATTAATAATGTACTACTATGGGTGTTTAAATCCAAACCGATAAAAAAAAAACCGCATAACCAATCCAAAAAAATCCAAAACTGATGGGAACCGAACCTAATCGGATTTTTTTGGACTGGTTTATGGGATAACCGATCAGTTCGGTTCGGTTTTTGGTTGGTGGTTCAGAAACCGAATCGAACCGAAACGATAATATACATGATAGGCCTTGCGTTTTAACCAGCTCCTATCGTTTTAGTGCTGCCGTTGCCGTTTCAGACTAAAGTGTTTAACATTTGGAACAGAACACGGTTTCAGACTTTTCAGTTCACATTTCATTTCTCTAACCCTATGTCTCTCATTTCTCTTCCCTAACCCTAAGTTTCCTCCCCTTCCCCTATGGCCGCCGCCACCCAGACCCCCTTTCACCGCCACTTGCGTCCCTTCTCGCAGCTAGCTTGCCTTATGGCCGCGGCCACCCAGACCCCCACTCGCGAGCCCGTTCCTGTCCCTCTCCCTGCAAATCGAACCGCGATCTCGTCACTGCTCGGTGCTTCGCCATCCCTTCCTACATTGCCGCTCCTTCTCGCTGGTCGCCGGCGCCGCTTCTGGTGATAGGTGAGTACATAGCCTTTCAAGTTGTACTCATTTTTTTTTGGTCTTGAATTTAATTTTATGTTGCTTTTGGTGTGTTTGTGCGGATGTGCCTTTGTTGTGTTGTTTAGTGGCAGTGTCTGTGTGTGTGTGTGTGTGTGTGTGTGTGTGTTTTTGTTCTATGTTTCAAATTGCTGAGTTTGTTTCCTTATGTGTTCATGCAGATCTGGTACATTGTTTCACTTGATTCACTCCATCTGTGTCTGTTTTAACAGTAACAGTCATCACCATGGAGGTAATCACTTTACCATACCACAGTTTGTTGAATCTGTTTTCTTCTTCAACATGTTTTGATTTTTATTTTGCTATTTTGCAGGCTGAAATTAATCAAAGTGATGAAGGAAGAATTTCTTCAAATATTGAATCTGTCAAGTCTACAACTGAATCATCGGCACCACCGGCACCAGCAGCACCAACGGCACCAGTTATGGAGGAGCAAGACAATTTGAAACGAAGAGGGAGGCTCCAATGTTCAGAAGAAAAGGAAAGTTGGAGAAGCATCTGCCACACCTGACGACTCTAAAGCTGAAGATCCAGATAACACTAGAAAAGCTTATAGGCCTAGGTCTTGGACTTGGGAACATTTTACAAAAATTGATTTGTCAAATCCACCTAGAGCAACATGTAATTGGTGTGGGATATCCTATGCAAGTGATTCACATAAAAATGGTACAAGCAATCTAAGAAATCATTTGTTGAATCAATGTAAAAAGTTTCCTAGAGAGTCTAAAGATCCTACTCAACAGACTCTTACCCTTCACCAATTGAAAAAAGAAGATGGGAAAATTGGTAGTGCTCTAACTGGTGTTCATTTTGATGTTGATGCATGTAGGCAAGCACTAGCTAGGATGATAATTGTGGATGAGTTTCCTTTTAAGTTTGTTGAGGGAGAGGGATTTCGCTATTTTATGAGTGTTATGCAACCTAAGCTCTCGATTCCTGGAAGGATTACAATTGCTAGGGATTGCTGGAATGTTTACACAAATGAGAAACATAAGTTAAAAAGTATGTTTAATAAAGAAAATCAAAGTGTCAGTCTCACAATTGATTGTTGGACATCTGTGCAGAATTTGAGTCATCTTTGTCTTACTGCACATTTCATTGATAAAGACTGGAAGTTGCATAAAAGGATTCTTAATTTTTGTCCAATTATGAATCACAGGGGAGAAACAATTGGTAGAAAAATTGAAAAATGTTTGGAAGGTTGGCTAATAGGAAGAGTTTTCACCATTACGGTTGATAATGCTAGTTCAAATGATGTTGCTCTCTCTCACCTGAAGAGTAGAATGGAGGATTGGAATTCACATCCATTAAAGGGGGAACATTTGCATGTTAGGTGTTGTGCGCTTATTTTAAATCTTGTGGTCAATGATGGCTTGAAGTGTGACACCCTTCTAGCCGATAACCCAACCCCGATGACACACAATTAAACCATAACAAACCGATAACCCAACCCCGATGTCACAACTCAGAGCTGGTATAACCGTTCCTTAAATATATCCTCAGAATACAACTGAAATAAACTAACATAACACAAACTAGCCCTACAATGAGTGGCGGCTCCTTAGAGTCACTCCTCTCCGGGCTGCTTGTCATCCTCTGCAAGGTGCCAATCAGGCCAAACACAAACAAACAAACATATAAAGGGAGTAAGAATCGTATAAACATATTGGCAAGGAGGTAAGTAGTAAAGTAAACAGCATAGCAACATCGCATCAAACATCAACATCATCATTATCATTATGCTAGGCAGTGCAATGCAGTCCTACTCCGCTAAACCAACAATGCATGTGGATCCACTAAACTCGGGATGGACAACTTCGGAGTTAAATATCCACATTGAGAATCTACTCAACGCCGGAGAATCTACTCCTTGGATAGCCAATGCATCAAACCAACGAATGCCTCGTCACGGGGGCGCTAGGAGAATCTACTCCAACCGTGGATGGCCAGATCGCTGTACTCTAGGACGACCTCCCCTATGTCGAACATCGCTAAACAACATCTCCGATGCAATGCGTATGCAACACAACAACAACGGCAACACCACCTCCATAACTCCAACGGAATCGACCGAAGGTAACAGCGGAATCAACCGCAACAACTTGCCTCGCGGAATCTACCTGAGGACTTAAGCGGAATCAACCGCAGCATCTGGGGCAAACTCTCGGCCACCAAGGTACAACAATAACACCTTAGACCCAAACCACAGGGTCAAGGCCTCCTTGACCAAAAAGCATCAAGGCACAGCTCATCAACATGCGGCACCTAAAAGGGTATCGACTTATCAGCTTGACACCTCACCATCTCATCATCTTTAATTATCTTTAGTAGACATTAGCCAACTTATCTAATCGTTTATCATCATTGGGAAGTGGGGTTTGAAACTCCTTAAAGTCCTTTAATTCTGTTCTGTCCAGGTGGGTTGAGCACGGTCGTGCTCGTAACCTAGCACGGTCGTGCTTAAACACGTGAGGGGCATGCTCCCCTTTAAGTGAAGCACGGTCGTGCTTCTTATTGAGCACGGTCGTGCTCTTTGTCCTGAGTTCAGCACGGCCATTTACCCAGAATTTAACTGGGAGCACGGTCGTGCTCCCTGTTCAGCACGGTCGTGCTCATCGCGCAACAGTACTGTTCTAGGCAGGAATAGTAACCGTATTCTATCCAATTTTAAGAGTTTAATCAGTTAACATCCTAAATCAGTTATCAACGTGTTTTAAGAATTAAACTCGGCAATAATATCAACATCAACATAACAGTGGCATCAACCAACAACATCATCATGTTCATAGCAAGGCAACCAACATAAACTCAACCAACATTTACGAACATAAGCATAACATATTATCAATATTAATATGTTATCAGAATAACCAACAAGTTTGTATACACAAACAGATAATTATACAAACAAAACCGAGGCCATGGGGACCCCTTTACTCTACTATAACCCCGAGCCTATGATCACACTACCCTTTTCCCCATACCTGGATTGAAGGTAGCTCTAACGACGTCCTAAACAACGAACCGGCTCCTCCCCTTACAGCGGCTCACACCGAAACGAACCTTGGATCAACGAAATACCAAAGATTAGTTCCCTATTCACAATAATGAAAAAGGAAACTTAGATAGGGAAAAGAACGTTACCTATACCACTGACACGGATGAGCTAACAGTCTCCCAAAGCCTCCACTGCTCACAAAACTGTTCAAGAGGGAGGGAAAAGGGGTGAAACTCGCTCTGGCCGCACACACAGTGGCTGCTGCACTCACAAATTAGGGTTACACGTTAAACCCTCGAGTTCTGTTCACGTATATAACGTTCGGACCTGAGCACGGTCGTGCTCTCCCTTGAGCACGGTCGTGCTCCACTTAGCGTCACCGAGACGCGGTCCACGCATTGAGCACGGGCGTGCTTACTGTTGAGCACGGTCATGCTCAACTTAAAATCAGAAACACACTTCTGACTTTAAGCACGGGTGTGCTGGCTAATGAGCACGGGCGTGCTCATGTACCTGAAAGGGACTTTTAGCCAAAAATCCCACAAAGCCCTCGAACGATAAATCCAACTTAATAAAACCAGCTTAATAAAATAATTCTGAAAAACAGGGTGTTACATGAAGGATATGCATTCTTCAATTAGCAAGATTAGGAATGCAGTTAGATATGTTCGTGCATCTCCTGGTCGCATGGATAGATTTAGAACTTGCATCAAGGAAGCTAGGATACAAGACAAGTGTACTGTGCAGTTGGTGAAATAACCAAAGTTAACATAAGAAGGGGGGTTGAATTGTGTTTACCAACTTTTTCGGTTACTTTAAAAAGATTTTCGCAGGCACAGCAAGCAAGGTTTTAGATAAGAGAAAGTTAGACGAGTGAAACGTCTAATATTGAAACAGAATAGCACACGCAATTAGAGAAGGTTAAAACAGAGTTTGATAATCACAATATTAGCTCCCCAAGTTAAAAGCTTAAACGGAAACAATACTTAAGCAAATTAAAAGATAAAGGGAAGAGAAATATCACTCAAGAGATTAATACTGGTTCACCCCAAAATCCACAGGGCTACGTCCAGTTTCTTAGCAGCACCAAGTTTCCACTATAACTGAGTAAATTACAGTACAAGTATTCTTTGCACACCTAGCCTCTTCAGGCTCAACACTCAAACAAGTATTATTTTCTCACCTAGCCTCTTCAGGCTCAAAACAGTAAGGGGATGAAAATGTTTTTTGTGTAGTTAATATAACTTGTAAATCTTTCAGATCACACTCAGAGAGTGGAATAAATATGAAGTATGAAAGACTGCGAATTTATATCAAATGATTGAATGTGTATTCAATGAAGGAATGAAGAAGTTAATGAAGAGAGTAAATGCTTCTGCGCAGTGTTCTTTATGATATTCAACTTCTTAGCTTCATCTTCATTGTTTGATCTATTTAAAGACTTCAATCAAGAGATCCGTTTTGACGCAGCTTCAGAAAGTGTTTGCTTCTGACTTGAGCTTACTGAGACACCATTTAATGCCAAAGAGTCGTTCTGAATATTCATTAAATGCTTGGGAACGTTGAGCTTTGACAAGGATGTCCAAGAGTACACTTTAAACTGAGTAGCTGTTCTTTCAGAGTATATAGCAGTAGGCTTCTTGTACTTGTAGCAGAGAGCTTTCCTCTTTCAGTGCAACATCAGTTCACTTTCTAGAAAGCACTTTTACTTTGTACTAAAACAGGCAAAATGTTACTGCAGTGGTGCAGAGATTGCGTGTTTATTCCTTAAAACCTTGAAACAACGTTTTTTATTCTTTGTCCTTTGAGCTATTGTCCAGAGGTCTTCGAGATCCTTAAGGGAGGCATATAATTTTGAATAAGGTGACTTGGACTTGATTTCTAACATACTGACTTGGTATCAGTAATGAGAATTTTTAGATGGGTGAAAGTCATCTAAAAATTAGACGGGTGTTATGCAGTACAAAATATTAGATGGGTGATGATCATCCAAAATTTAGACGGGTACTGGCATATTCCAAAATTAGACGGGTGATCCACTGAGTCAATTTTAGACGCATGCTTCTTGCCACGTCATCAAGTGAACTTAGTCTTTCCTGAACGTTGACTTGATCTTTGACTGATTTATAGACGAGTGGATTTTTAGACGAGTCAGAATTGAGCTTCTACTGAAAAGTAGACGGGTCATAAAATAGATGAGTGACCTTAAGTCTATTTTCCTGCACACTTATCAAATATGTCAGTAATTTCATTTGGTTCAACATTATCATACTTGAACTATTTGGAATCATCAAAACTAAGAGAATCTACACATTGAATGTGTTTTAGACTTATGAGGTCTCAACCGTTGGATGTTCCCACTAGGTGGAACTCCACCTACCTTATGCTTGAAAGTACATTGAAGTTTCAAAAGGCATTTAAGAGATTGGGTGAGAAGTGTGCTGAATTTGTAATGATGCAAGGTGATATCCCAAATAATGATGATTGGGATAGTGTAAGGTGCTTTGTTAAATTCCTGAAAAAAATTTATGATATCACTAAGAAGGTGTCAGTTTCAACTTTTGTAACTTCTTCTCAATATTTCAATGATCATTGTTTGATATTGTTGACATTCAAGACATGGATGGAGAGTTCTGACCCATTGCTTGGCAGAATGGTTGAAAAAATGAAAGCTAAATATGATAAGTATTGGGGGAATATTAAAAATATGAATATGTTGATCTTTGTTGCTATGGTGCTTGATTCTCGAAATAAGTTTCATTTCGTTAAATGGGGCTTGGTTTTGTGTGAAAAGGTAAAGGAGACATTATATAAAATGTTTGATAGTTATAGGCTTTTTGCTAATCAAAGTCAGGCTAAAATTTCTACACAATCCTCTCATGAGACTGAAATGGAAGTTGATGCATCTGATGATTTAGTTACTAAATTGTTTGAGAAAGACATGAATCTTAAGGATACATCTTAAGGATACTATGAATCAAAATGAAGTGGATTTGTATCTCATGGAGACTTTGGAGAAGAAAAGTAATACTTTTGACATCTTGAACTGGTGGAAGGTGAATTCCACAAAATATCCTATTCTTGGTCAAATTGCTAGAGATATATTGGCCATGCCTATGTCTACTGTTGCCTCGGAGTCTGCTTTCAGCATCGGAGGTAGAGTGCTTAATTGTTATAGGAGCTCTCTTACACCAAAGACGGTTGAAGCTTTAATTTGTATACAGAATTGGTGTCGCACTCACTCCTCCCCATTGTCAACGGATATTGAAGAGCTCGTGGAGGACTTAGAGAAGCTGGAACTAGGTATTTATTATTGTATTTTATTTATTAAACTCAATTACAGTTGTTTGTCTTGTGTAGCTTTCTCATTCATATTGATTAATATATTTTATACATTTTCAGAACTTGTTCCAATCCCACAACTGATTGAGGAGGATTTTGATATTGACTCTGATTAGTTGCTGCACTTGGAGTTGATTAGTTCAAATGATGTTGTTGTTTGGTAAATGGTATGATCATATTTACCAACTAAATGCATGAGAATATGATGTTTTTAATTCCTTGTATTTCTATTTTTGTTTTGCAGACAATGGCTGGGAGAATGAACATGGTTGGGAGCATGGTGGTTTTGTATTTTGATCTTTAAATTTGATGTATGTTGTTAACTTTGGAGCAAGGCCTTAGTTGGGAGCATGACTGTTTTTTTCACTTTAATATTTATATTTGATGTATGTTGTGGACTTTGAGACTTTGGGACTTTGGAGCAAGAACATGGTTGTATGTTTATTTTTTGGATTTGAGAATTTGGATTTAGGATGGCTTTTTAAGCCACTGTTTGGTTTTTACATGGCTTTTTAAATTTGGATTTAGGACGGCTTTTAAGCCACTATTTATGCAATGTGCTTTTTTAAAGTGTTGGCAGAATTAGTTCTTAAGAAAAAAAGCAATGATGTGTGGAAACAGTTTGGCCTTTCATCACTCTTTATATTTTATGCACTTTATATAACATAATGTAAATAAGTAATGATGCATGGTTAAAAACCGAACAAACCGAACCGATCCAAACCGCATTTAATTGGATCAGATCGGATCGTATATTTTTTTAAAAGTCATCCAAACCGAACCGAACCACATGTACTTTTTTATTTCGGATCGGATGACTTTTTTCCTTAAAACCGAACCAAACCGAACCGCGAACACCCTTATGTACTACAATTAAATCCATATTCTCAATGTTATTTAAATAAAAGAATTGTAAAAATAGTGATGGATGTGTCAAGGTAAAATATAAGTACTATTTTTGAATCTAACCAGCTTAGTCTTGCACCCTAAGTTATTGTAAAAATAGTGATGGATGTGTCAAGGTAAAATATAAGTACTATTTTTGAATCTAACCAGCTTAGTCTTGCACCCTAAGTTTCTACGAGATGAATTATTCAATGACCTTAGGCATTGACAGTGGAATAAAATAATAGAAGTTGAGTTCAAGTCATATACATTAATAATACATATGAACCTTGAATAAGCTATGATTATATGAAGAGTTTGGTCCATGTCAATATGCATGCTTACCAACATTAGGCCCATTTCTAGCAACGCCTAATATAAGGACTTGCCATAACTATTGCTCGAAATTTTGTTGTAAAGATTGCAGCTTAAGGTCAAAGATCTCTTAAAAAATTTCTAATAATAATATAATATAACGTGGTCTTACGCTTTGGAATTTTTAATTATTTGATTCAACTTCAAGCAGTCACTGAGCAGGCAGAGAATGTAATTGGGAGACATTTTCCATGACAACGATAGGAAAAAGGCTTCTTTTAATTATAACATTAACAAGTACAGAAAAGAAATACTAGTAATAATCCTACTTGCTGAGGTTGTGTTTGACTTGGTGCATCTAAATTAAATTAAATTAGATAAAACTTTAAAAGCATGGATGACTTTGCAAGAGAATAATTATATGGTTATACCTATACACTACCCTTATTTTATACTACTCATTATACCATCCAGGGTGACAAGATCTCAACCAATCAAATTGACACATATACCGCTGACTTTTCAACATAGTCAACCCTTCAACCCCTATACTATATTAGCATAATGGACCCTTATATTTTTGTATTTGCTTGTATACCCCCTACTTTAAAAAAATAAAAAAATTAAACAAATGAGCACATTAAATTATTTCTGATATTAAAAATAATAAATAATTTTTGATATTAACAACAATACACAAAACATAATTAACATTAAATTATTTCTGATATTAAAAATAATAAATATATTTTTTTGGGCAAAATATATAAATATCATAAATACATATATTATACTGTAATATATAGTACATACAAGCTTTGACTATTATATAAATATATCTCAAAGGTTTGAAACTTTAACCATACATGTGACAATTTTATTAATCCATAAATTATCATATGAATGATATATTAGAGAATGTAATTTTAGGCTGGTAAAACTTAACCCGACCCATATTGTAGATACACCATTCACCAATTCTTCGATTTCACTTTTGCGGCAATTAGGAGGTTGACTGTGGCACACGTGGATGCAACTAATAGGAATGGGAGAGTAGTTTGAGTGTTTATCAAGATTTGGCATCAATCATTTTCTTCTTTCATATTTTTTTTTTCAAGTTAAATTTGAATGAATCTCAACAATAATGTTAGTGGTTAGAGTTAGTTAGAATTAGTTATAGCTATTAGTTGATTACTTAGCTATATAAGCCTAGTTTGTTTTGTAATCTTTACTTTTATCATTCTAATCCATATACACTTTTCAATTTCTCTTAATGTTCTCATTCTTCTTCTCTTAACCATGAAATTCAATATGGTATCAGAGCCATACCATCTACCTTCAAAGCTCCATCTCCACTACAATCTTTTTTCTCTTTTTCTTTTTCTTTTTCTTTAATTATTTTTCTTTTCCCCTTATTCAATTTTCCCCAGAAAATTCTAGTTCCTTATCTCTATTTTTTCCGATCAATGTTCGTTTCTTTTCTTCTTCGGATAATAACGAAAATGCCAACGAATAACGAGTGTTCTCAGGAGATTATTTAAGCAACTAAGAAAAAAATTTATATGAAAAAACGATATATTTATCATTTTGAAAAATATTATACTTAAGTTTTCAATATAAAATTTCTTTTTATAGGTCTCTTAACCATTATATTAGGATACTCGTTAGCAAGATCCTAAAAATAAATTATAATTTTTTTTTCTCTTTTACAATATAGCAGAAAACATGAGAGAACACAATTAAAAGATTTTTTTCTTACCGGCAGACAACTTACAACTTATTGAGAGGGACAATTCACTATTCAGACAAGCTGAACCGACCTTTTTCTGAAATCCACATTAGATGATACACCTGGAGTCCCAATCCTCTCCAGTACTGGAGAGTCCAGTATGTGAGATATAGGAACAAGATTTATCTATTTACATATATTAAATGCTCCTATTATTTACATGCTACCTCTCTCCTAATTTTTTCTTTCTGCTTCTCTCCTACTGGCCTCTCCAATACCCTCTCCAGTACTGGAGAGGATCTTGATTCATACACATGCATATTGCATATACACGTTGCAAAAGCATATTAGACCGTCCCAAAATCCCAATAACATTAGTACTCCTTCCGGTCTCTATTGTAAGCAAAAATTAAATGGGATACACATATTAAGATAGTTAGTTGATCTCATTTAAAAGAGTCATTGAGAATAAAAAATTAAGTTTGTTACCTAAGTTACCCTTCCTCTTATTTATTAAGCTTGTGTTATTGAGAATAAAAGGAGTCATTGGAAAACAAAATTTGTATTAAATGAAGGGTATTTTGAGAATAACTTCATTAAATGAGAAGAAAGTAGTTGAAATTTGCTTATATTTTGGACCAAAAAAATTGAAACTTTTTGCTTATATTATGGACCGAAGGAAGTACTCATCTGTACCAACATATATATGTTGGAATTTGCCCAAATTAATGCATCATTAATTCCACAGACTTTCAGAATTTTTTGGCATGTGAGCTCACTATTTTGTGCTGTCTTTTTTAATTAGTCCATTGTCCACTTGTAATTTTTTTCCTCAAACATTAATGAGTGTTCTAAAATCAAAAAATAAATAATTTTTATTGAAAATTATAATTTTAAAAATTAAAAGATAAATATTTTTTTATTAAAAATCATAATTTTAAATTCTAATATATTAATACGTAACTTTTGAATACTTTTTTTTTATCTTTATTTCTTGATGTCATTTTAAAGCCCTGGTTATTTTTCTGATTAGCTTTTACAGTTGCATTTAAAACTGTCTTTTATATTTTGAAATACATGCTTCTTCTTTTTTCTTTTCTTTTTCAAGATTTAGAAGAATGGGAGATAGTCCCGTGTCAGCTAGCTCAAGATTTAAATAATTAAAGCCGTACTCATCAAAAAAAAATTTATTTACTCTTAATTTTAATAAAATAAAAAGGCCACATATATTGGTAAAAAGGTCTATCTTAAACCATAATCGAGTCTATTTTTTCACTTAAAACAAAAAGACTTTTTTTCATGATTTGTTTTAGGTCTCAGTCATTATAGGGTCGATCCTTCGTAAACTTGAATAAAACTTAAACCAAAGTTTGTAAAGCAGAGTACATGTATATTATTTTTAACAACTTTAAACGTATTCTTCCTTAGATAGTGGTAGTCCAGTTTCTAATTGTTTGTTCGATTGTTTCTCAAGACGTTTAATAAAATAATATTAACTTAATCAGTGATTATTGATTCAAATGATAAAAAGTTTGATTTCTTTGAAATAAGGTTTCAAGTTTAAGTTATGTGTACAATAAATAGTAATTGAAAAAAATTTATCCCCTAAAATAAATCTTCTTTGCTCAACTCAAATAGTTGGGATCCAAAACAATTTCTTCCTATCCAGATCTCAAACCAAAATAATATCATCAAATTTTGACATTAGAAAAAAATAATGAAACACGGTTAGCCAGTCAATTTCACTTCGACTTTTTGTCCAGCATTTTTTTATTCTCCAGGAGCTCCTAATTAAGATGTAACCAGAGGTTTCTTCAACAACAAAAAAATGTAATCAGAGAAAAATTAAGAATTCTTTTACATGCTGACGCCATAGCAATTAGCAACTTCCTTTTACATAAGTAGATTACTACTAGATTATGAGAAATGTTTCCCTGACACACATTTCTACACTTACACCGTATAGTGCCGTACAGTGCGGCACTGTAGCTGTACTGTGCGGCACTGTAGCATCCCTTTTTTTTTTTTTTTAAATTTAAGTTTTGGCTTTTTTTTAAATGTTATTTTTTGATAAATAAATTTTTTGGTTAAATATGTGTAAATATCTGGTGAATCATGTACAAATATCTGGTGAATTCAATTCATTATCTGGTGAATGGGTTTTGTTGAGAAATAAAATTTTTCGTTAAGTGGTGAATCATGTACAAATATCTGGTGAATTCAGTTCATTATCTGGTGAATGGATTTTTTTGAGAAATAAATTTTTTGGTTAAGTATGTGCAAATATCTGGTGAATCATGTACAAATATCTGGTGAATTCAGTTCATTATCTGGTGAATGGGTTTTTTTGAGAAATAAAATTTTTCTTTAAGTGGTGAATCATATACAAATATCTGGTGAATTCAGTTCATTATCGGGTGAATGGATTTTTTTGAGAAATAAATTTTTTGGTTAAATACGTACAAATATCTGGTGAATCATGTACAAATATCTGGTGAATTCAATTCATTATCAGGTGAATGGTTTTTTTTGAGAAATAAAATTTTTCGTTAAGTGGTGAATCATGTACAAATATCTGGTGACTTCAGTTCATTATCTGGTGTATGGGTTTTTTTATAAATAAAATTTTATTTTTTATAAAAAAACTAAAATTAAAAAAAAAAAAAAAAAAAAAAACCCCGCTACAGTGCCGCACAGTACAGCTACAGTGCAGCACTGTAGCGGGTCCTCGTGCGCGTCCCCTGCACACATACGGTGTAAACCGTATGTGTGTCATCCTATCAGTTCTCTAGATTATAGTAAGACAATCAACTCGAGATAAGAATTTACTGTTTTTTAATGAAAAAACTATACATAGGTATCTTTAAGTCACATTTTATGAAAATTGATTACTAATTAGTCATTGGCCTGAAGAATAACCTGAATACAATCAAAAAACAGACTAGATACCTAATGAGTGTGACTCAATTGATTATGTAGACTGAGCTTATGGAGGAGGATTTTGATTCAAACTAGTATGATACCCATGCATTCGCACTGGTCGCGTTGGTTTTTACGTATGTTACTGTGTATATAGCAATAATGTAATATAAACATTAAATCCATTCATCTAGTTCATTGCTATTAAATACTAATAAGTTGATATGCATACATGCATATGGAAATCAAGTCGTCTGTTTTTTATATGCAAACGTAACAACAATAATCTCGGAAAATACGAAATTTTATGTGGACAAAATAATCATGCTTTTGGTAGCAAGTTTTTTCAAGGTTTGGTTGCTATGCTTCAATGCACTATCATCTAGAAATGCATGAACCACCAAATAATAACAATCACAAATTCAAGATTTCAAGATATGTATAATTACATTGAAATATTCAAAGTTTTTTTTATAGGTAAATGTTAGTAATTAATTAGTGTGTTATGTTAATGGACGGAGTTGAACCCATGACCTCCTCATCATTCCAAACCATATGTCCCTCCCCCAAACCAACCTCATCCACCTTATAACTCCCTAAAATATACAAAGTTGAGTGACAGTTAAAACAAAGACGAATAGTTACATCAAAGTAATAATACTCACATTGTTTACTTCCAATTGGTAGCTTTCCAAATTTACTGATGCACCTTTTAACATAAAGACTAAAAGGGATCATAACAATGTAATATATCACTAAGAAAAAATCAAAATACAACACTTACAAAGTCACACTATTTAGCAACAAATATTAAGGTTTTTTTTTTCTTTTGAGAATCTATTTAAATCACTTATCCCAATATATTGTGTTGAAATTCATGTATGGCTAATCTTTATACAATATAATAATATCAAATGGAAATTATTATATCATTGGTTATATCTAACAAATTTTGATCCCAAAATAAGATACGTTAACTACATCATATTGAACTCTATCTAAAGTCTAAACCTTATACAAAGTAACCAATTCATCTGATATTAAATATATCAACTGCATAACTATTTAACAACAACAACAACAAAAATCTAAAATGGAGCTGAAATATATATATATATAAATGCATAAAATACACTACAACTCTAGCTCAATCATTTTCAACCTTGATCTGCTTCGGACGTTGCTCTTAGAACCACAATTACCAGCATCATCAACTTGTTGAACTCTTCACTGGAGTCAATTTAGCAGCTCAAGACTCATTGCCTAAACCGACAAATAATACAGCCTCACTAAATTCAAACATCAATCCTTATAGAAACAATAAAAAATCCAATAATCAAGAAAAAACTAAAGAATCAACAAATTACACCAAATATAACAATAATAAAAATTTTGATCTCAGTTCAGGGGATCCATTGAGATCTAACAATTTGCACATGATTTGAACCACAAATGATAAGTAAATAACAAATAATTAATACTAAATCAAAGCATGGTTGTTACCTTGCATGTAATGGAGCGGAAGTGATTGTTTTCACATTTAACTATTTAAGTGTTTTCCACATTCTTCAGTTGTATCACCCACCTTTGGTCTTGTTGATAAGTTGGCTTCTTGGGATTTAGACTCGGCTTAGATCAACACATTTAGATTTAGTGATTGAAGTCCGATGTTCGAGAAGCAAAGTCCTTTCATCAGTTGTATCACCCACCTTTGATTTTGTAACACCCTGTTTTTCGTAAAATGTTTTATAGAGCTAGTTTTATTGTTTTAAAATGTTGGTTAAGGGCTAAGTGAGATTTTAGCCTAAAAGTCCCTTTCTGGTACATGAGCACGCTCGTGCTCATCAGCCAGCAAGCCCGTGCTTAAAGTCAGAAGCGTGTCTCTGATTTTAAGTTGAGCACGACCGTGCTCAATAGTGAGCACGCCCGTGCTCAATGCGTGGACCGCGTCTCGCTGACGCTAAGTGGAGCACGACCGTGCTCAGGTCCGGACGTTATAAGCGTTGCAGAACTCGAGGGTTTAACGTTTTAACCCTAATTGTGAGTGCAGCAGTCACCTTGTGCGGCCAGAACGAGTTCCATTCCTTCTTCCTCCTCCTTGAACAGTTTAGGGAGCGTTGGAGGCATAGGGAGACTTTTGGTTTATCAGTGTTAGTTACACAGGTTCGTTTTGGTGTGAGTCGCCGTAAGGGGAGGAACCGGTTCGTTCGTTGGAACGTGTTAGAGCTACCTTCAATCCAGGTATGGGGAGAAGTGGGATTGTGTTCATTAGGCAGTGGGTAGTGTAAGGTAATGGGGTTCCATGACCCCGGCGTCGTTATATGCTGTATGTTTATGTATTGATTACTGTTTCTGTCAATAACATGCTATAATTGGGTTGGTTGTGATGTTGTATGTATTGTATGTTCACGTTGGTTGTTTAATGAGTATGATGATATGTTGATTATTGTTATTAATATAATGTTGGTTGGTTGATGTTGTGGCTGTGATGACTGTATGTTGATAAAACTGTTGAATGGAATAATTAAGTTTAGGCTTAATTGCACTTTTGATCCCTCTACTTTTTGTGTTGTGCGATTTTGGTCCCTCGAAATTTTTTTGAGCACATTTAGTCCCTCAATTTGTCAAATGTGACAAAATTGGTCCTTCCATCCTTCTACCGTTAAATTCCTAACGTCAAGATCATATCTGTCAACTATTTAATCCCAACTGTTTATCTTTAATCTTCAACCTCGTTAGGGTTCGTCATAGTTTGCTGCGAATAGGCTGGGCAACGCGCTAGTCGCCTCGGCGAGGATGAGGAGGGAGACTACGACGAAGGCACTGTGGGAGACCGCATGGCGGCACGTGACGATGACGAAGAGCGTGGCGAGGTGGTGTGCTATGAAGAGGACATCGTCCGGGAAGAAGACGAGGTAGTGGACCAGATCCATGAGGAAGTAGGCAGTGTTGTAGTATAGGACAAGCTTCTGGAAGCACAGAGGAGCTACTTGGGTATTGTATATTTGAAAATCTACCAAATTTTGTTCCAGATTTGATGCGATCGGTGGTAGTGGATTCAGCCGTGGCGGCGACGACAAATATGGTGGTGGCTGTCGTAGAGGTGGCTACAACAGAAATCACAGTATGGGCGAAGTGTGGAGATGTCCAGGGAACTAATCCAATGGCTACCACCTGATTTATGAATATATGGCAAAGTGTGGCTACCACCTGATTTATAACATAAATTAGTATATGGACGAAGTGAAGGAGAAGGTGGTAGCAACACTTCCAGATGAGACGTGAAGCAGTGAAGTGTGGAGCAAAGTGAAGGAGATTCACGAAATTAAGGTTTTTTTTTTATAAATATAATAATAAATAATTTAAAAAACATTATTTGAGTAAATAGTTGACACATGGCAGCTACACTGTACAAGTGTTTGCAAGATGGGATTTTGCCGTTAACAATTTGACAGTGGAAGGATGGAAAGACCAATTTTGCTATATGTAGAAAATTGGAGGACTAAATGTGCTCAAAAAAATTTCGGGGGACCAAAATCGCACAACATAAAAAGTAGAGGGACCAAAAGTGTAATTAAGCCTTAAGTTTAATAAACGTGTAAAGTTAGGTGTTTAATCCATTAAAATTTGGTTAGAACTTGGCTTCTGTCCCTGCCCAGAACAGTGCAGTCGTGCATTGAGCACGACCGTGCTGAATAGGGAGCACGACCGTGCTCTCACTTAAATTCTGGAAAATGGTCGCGCTGCTCAGCACGGCCGAGCAGGTTAAATAGCACGATCGTGCTGCTGAGCACGACCGTGTTGAGTGTGAAGCACGACCGTGCTTCACTTAAAAGGGCAGCACGCCCTCACGTGTCCAAGCACGACCGTGCTAGGGTCTAAGCACGACCGTGCTAAACCCCCTGGACAGTAATGAAATTAAAGGACTTAAGGGGTTTTAAACCCCATTCCCCTATGATGATAAGTTTAGATAACTAATCAAAGATAAAGATTAGACAACCTGGTTATTAATTATATAAGATAATTAGATAATCAAATGTTAAGTCGGTATCCGTTGGGTTACCGCACGTTGATAAGTTGAAGTCTTGGGTGCTTATAGACCCAAGCACGTTGAGTTGAACCTTGGTGCTTATTGGCCAAGGGAGCCTTGACCCCACGGTTTGGGTCTAAGGTTACGTTGAGTTTGATGTTGAAAGTCTTGGGAGCTTCATGGCCCAAGCAAGGAGGTGGTTGAGATTGTTTGTTGTTGTGCCATTTGCATAAAGCATTGGAGTAGTTGACGGGGGAGGTTCGACAAAGGGGAGATCACCCGAGAGTACGGTGATCTGGCCATCCACGGTAGGTCACCAAAGGTTTGGTGACCGAGGCCCCCCGTGATGAGGAATCCACGGTTTGATGCGTTGGCTATCCATGGGGTTCACCCAAGGTTTGGTGAACTGCCAGTGTTGGTGCTTTTATGGCCAATACGGATATGTAACTCCAAAGTCGTTCGTCCTGAGTTAGTTTGGATCCACATGCATAGTTGGAGTAGCGGAGTAGTTGATGCATTGCATAGCATAGCATACTTGGTTGTTATGATACTGTTGGATGTTGATGTATGCTTATGTGTATGTTTACCTTGCTTACTATTTCCCTGCCGTTTATATGATTACATGAATCTTACTCCCTGTATTGTTTGTGTTTGGCCTGATTGGCATTTGCAGAGGATGATCAGCAGCCCGGAGAGGAGTGACTCTGAGGAGCCGCCACTCATAGTAGGGTTGTTTTAAGTTAAGATAGTTTGTTTCCAGTTGTATTCAGAGGAATTATTCCGGAATGGGTATACCAGCTCTGAATTGTGACATCGGGGTTGGGTTATTTATTTGATGATGTTTTTATTTGATTAAACTTATTTTTATTTTCCGTGTTGTAAACGGGTTCATGTGGGACTTTTCTACCCATGGGCAACTATTTTATTTAATTCAGTTAAACGCATGTTTTTCTTGTTAATTGTTTTATATTTAAATGCCTTATAACATGCGGGGTAGAAGGGTGTCACAGATTTAACTTTTGCAAATTAAGGGACTATTTCGGAACAAAAAATAAAAGAGGGACCACATTGGTATAAGTTCGAAAAATAAGGGACCATTTTGGAACCAAAAAAGGGGACCATATTGGTTTAACTTTTGCAAAATGAGGGACAATTTCGGATAAAAAAATAAAAAAGGGATCACATTGGTATAAGTTCGAAAAATAAGGGACCATGTTGGAACCAAAAAAGGGGTCACATTGGTTTAACTTTTGCAAAATGATGAACTATTTCGGAACAAAAAATAAAAGAGGGGCCATATTGGTATAAATTTGAAAAATAAGGGACCATTTTGAAACTAAAAATAACAGCGGAATCAAATTGAAACTCAAAATAAAAATAAGTAACCAAAAATATAATTTAGCAAGTTTAAAAGAAGAAGAAGAAAGAGTTATCTGAAGGAAAAAAAAAATTGTGTTGTGACGTGTTAAAAGAGAGAGAAGAAATAGTAGTAATAAAGAAACAAACTTTTAAAATTGAAAATATTAAAAAAGAAAAAAGAAAGACGAAAAAGAGAGAATGAAAAATGGGTGGGAATTAGGAGCATAAAAAGTTGACACGTGGCTAATTAGGGAAAACTTTTCTTAGAGGAGATAGATATCACGGAACACATTTTTTAGGAAGAGCGAAAAACCTTAATTGTGACTAAGCATCCAAGCGGAGATTAATCTCATAGCGAGTCCAAATGATTTAAGCTTGTGATAATACTCTATGGACCAACTGAATAGCCAAAAACCATAAATATGGTAAATAAAAAAAAACATGTTTAATTAAGAAAAACCAACCCATCACAATTAGCTTCCGGTCAAAATGAGTTAATGAAATGAAACAAGACTTCACACCCGGAATATCCACATCTTGGAATGAAACTTTTGGAGGTTGAGCTGAGTCACCAAATGTAGTGCAATGGAGTAGCGGCAAAGTTGTCTTCAGCCATTCATTAAAAAAAACATATTATTCGTCACACATTAATATTTTCAAAACTTTATTATACATAATAAGAACTGATCTATAAAAAATATCTTTAAGTATTTTAGCAAGCGTTCATTAAATTTTGAGGTTTGTTATCATGAATTCACGAAACTCCACTCACCTAAACTTTTATGTACCAAAAAAAATCTATAAAGTGCAGAGAAAGAAAACAAATAGCCACGTTTTGTTCTGTAACCCACACAAACTGCAAAGGACACTGCACTCTTCTCTTTCCTTCCTCTTTATCCAAACAAACAGCATGTAAGCATGTAAAACGAGGAGAGAGAGTTGTGGAAACATTCTCAGACCAACAAGTCCCCTGCTTTATTACAATTATCTCTACTCTGTTCATCCCCTGCCTCAAAACTTCAACTCCCCTATGGCAAAAACAGTGATGCTTCTCTTGCTTCTCCTTTTTTCCATAAACCATGTCGTAAAATCTCAGCAACAAGAGCTCTTATTCGAAGGGTTTCATGGTGCTGCCACCAATATAACCTTAAACGGAGGTGCAGTGATTGAGCACAACGGCATACTTCGCCTCACAAACGACACACTCAGAGTAATTGGTCATGCGTTTTATCAAACCCCATTCCAGTTCAAGAAAAACTCAAAAGTTTTCTCCTTTTCCACTTCTTTTGCCTTTTCAATCATACCCCAATACCCAAAACTAGGTGGCCATGGCTTTGCCTTCGCAATTTCCCCTTCAAAAGTGCTTCAAAGTGCTTATCCAAGCCAGTACTTGGGCCTTCTCAACCCACACGATTTAGGCAACTTCTCAAACCACTTGTTTGCAGTTGAATTTGACACTGTTCAAGACTTTGAATTTGGTGACATCAATGATAACCATGTGGGTATCAACGTAAACAACATGGCATCAAACAGATCGGTTAAAGCTGAGATTTTTACAAATGGGTCAAGGAACAAACAAGACCTTAATTTGAAGAGTGGGAAGGTGATTCAAGCATGGGTTGACTATGATTCTTCTAGGAATCAATTAGAAGTTAGGCTTTCCCAAACTTCTTCAAAACCCACTTCTCCAATCTTGTCCTATCAACTAGATCTCTCACCAATTCTACATGATTCTATGTATGTTGGGTTCTCTTCTTCAACTGGGTTGCTAGCAAGTTGCCACTATATCTTGGGTTGGAGCTTCAAAATCAATGGAGAGGCAAAAACACTTCATTTGGAAAATTTACCTTCACTCCCTACACCAAAAAGGACTCAAATACCCTTAATCTTGGGACTCTCTTTTTCTGCTTTGATTATCATATTTTTCTCAATTGGGTTAGCATTTTACCTTATAAGAAAGATGAGGAATGGTGATGTGATTGAAGCATGGGAACTTGATGTTGGTCCACATAGATTCTCATACCAAGAGCTGAAAAAAGCCACAAAGGGCTTCAAGGACAATCATTTGCTTGGGTTTGGTGGCTTTGGTAGAGTCTACAAAGGTGTTCTCACGAATTCCAATACAGAAATT
Source organism: Echinosophora koreensis (assembly GCA_035048595.1). Lineage (NCBI taxonomy): Eukaryota > Viridiplantae > Streptophyta > Magnoliopsida > Fabales > Fabaceae > Echinosophora > Echinosophora koreensis. The sequence goes on from JAPCYP010000004.1 coordinate 10,196,508, forward strand.
GCTGTGAAGAGAATCTCACACGAATCAAAACAAGGGTGGCAAGAATTTGTGTCTGAAATTGAAACCATTGGTAGGCTTCGTCATAGGAACTTGGTACAGTTACTAGGTTGGTGTCGGAAACGTAGTGACCTGCTTTTAGTTTACGATTTCATGCACAATGGAAGCTTAGATAAATACATTTTTGATGAACCAAGAGCAATACTAAGCTGGGAACAAAGGTTCAAGATCATAAAGGGTGTGGCTTCAGCTGTTCTATATCTTCACGAGGAGTGGGAGCAAGTTGTGATCCACAGAGACATAAAAGCAGGTAAGAAAAAAAATTTCGCACCTGAAAATTCTTGCATTAGCTTTACATCTTACTTATGCTTTGTTTGGTTGAGAGAAAAAAATGAGAAGAGTGAAAAAAAAAAGATGAGAAAGAGTACGAGAAGACAGAAAATAATAAAAAATAAAATAGATCTAATATATTGTTTAGTATAAGAGAAGTATGATAGAAATAGAGAAGAGAAAAATATAGTTTTTTTTTAAGAGACAAAAATACTCTTAACTAAAAAATCAATATACAAATATTTTAATTTTATTAATTAAGTTGATTTAAATAATCAAATCAAATAATTTAAATATAATTGATTTAAGTTATTTTAACTAATAAAATTTATTAATTCAATATAATTACTTTATTAATTTCAATTTGATGATGATAAAAAGAATGGATTTTAATGATTGCTTGATATAAGAGAAATAATAAAGAAACGTGAAGAAAGAAGCTGAAAGAAGTTAAAAAAAATAATGAAGAATATATAAAATAAAATAAATACCCCTTATTAAAAAAACCATATATTATTATATTTTCTATATTTAATAATTAAATATATTATTAAACTAATAATTTTAAAATAAATATTTAATAAAAGGTTTTTATTTGCCACTATCCGAGACTCCCCCTCCCTCACTCACACGTTACCACTTAACCCTTTTCCCTCTCCCCACGTGCTCCCTCCCCCTGTAATCCCTTCCCCCTTCTGACTCCTTATTATCTTCTCTGATTGTTACACTGCAAAGATGCACGATGGCAAACAGAGAGGAAGCAATATTTGGCCGCCATGACTGTAGGTTGGGAGGAGAGGAAGCTTTTTGGGTATGGTGGAAGAGGGGTAGAAATGTAAAAGGATTAGTTTTCTTCTCATAGTCCTCATTTTCTCCTCAGGCTAGGAGAGGAAATATTTTAGTGGGTCTCACGCTAATTTTATTCTCTCTCTTTCTTTTCTCTTTCAATAATGCTAATTGAACACACTTCCTGGATATCAATACGGCGACATCGTATGTGCCGTACTGTGTGGCATTGTAGCGGGTCTTTTTTTCTTTTTTTAAAAAAATGTAGTTTTTTTTAAAAATGTTTTTTATAAATAAATTTTTTGGTTATGTATGTGTAAATATCTGGTGAATCAGGTACAAATATCTGGTGAATTCAGTTCATTATTTGGTAAATGGGTTTTTTTGAGAAATAAATTTTTGGTTAAGTATGTGTAAATATCTGGTGAATCAGGTACAAATATCTGGTGAATTCAGTTCATTATCTGGTGAATGGGTTTTTCTTGAGAATTAAAATTTTTCGTTAAGTATGTGCAAATATCTGGTGAATCAGGTACAAATATCTGGTGAATGGGTTTTTTTTTTATAAATAAAATTTTAATTTTTTTTTAAAAAGGTCAAAATTAAAATAAAAAAAAAGGAGAAAGTGACGTTACAGTGCGCTACTGTAGCGTGATGTCGCGTGTTGATGTCGGAGCCGTGTGTTGAATTAGCACGCCTCTTTCTCTTTGTCACCATACAGGAGAGATTTACCTTTTCTCTTCAAACTCTCTCGTGTCCTTTTCTTTCTATTCTTTTTCTTGTCAAACAAATAGAGGCTAAAGGTCATCAATAGCATAAATTGTTTATGGACTTAATCGGTATCAACCAACCATAAATTTTCAGTTCAATAAATATGTTTGATTCTTAACATCATAACTAGTTTAAAATTATATATAATGATTTGTAATTGATTGATATTATAAAAAAATTTAGATTGTTAATGTATTAAAATTAAACTTATTATTTATTTACATCTTCATTAACTAATTATAATTTTAGTTTTTTATTTTATAAAATTATTACTGGTTAATGAGGCATGTGAATCGACAATTGAGATTGTTAATAGCTTCATCCCTTACTTATCTAGAAGAATAAAGATAAAAAAATTCTTTTTATTTTTTTTCATTTAAAGAAGAAGTGATTTAAGAATTAATTTAATTTACAAAATAAACGTATTATTGATGTGTAAATCTTGTGATTAATAATGTATATTAATTGATTAACCCGATAGTAAATTATAAATGAAGTAATAGGTATATCGTTAATCAACTGAATCAATACTCAATGTTAATTATGAGTTTATATATTATTAATCAATGTAACATGTGGCATAAAACAATTTTAAGGGCACCGGTTATTTTTCAATGGATTTTTTTTTTCCTTTTCCCAAACCGATGTCTTTAGCATGACCCTTTTAAAAATAAAACATTAATTTATAATTTTTTTATTAAAAATAAGAGTAAATGCTCAAATTGGTCCCGACAAAAAAAGATAGAGACAATTTGATCTCCGAGAATTGAAAAATATTAATTTGATCATCAAGAATCTCAAATGTTCAAATTAGTCATTTTAAGATGATTTTTAGGGATATTTTGGTCCCTGACAGAGAATATTTTGATCGATATTTAAGATTCTTGAGGAATAAATTGATATTTTTCATTTCTCAGGGACCAAATATGTTTCATGTTTTTGTCGGGAACCCATTTGGGCCTTTACTCTAAGAATAATTTAAAAGAATAAGAATCTTTTTTTATGTTTGATTAACAAATATGTTTCCTGCATCAGGTAACATACTTTTGGATTCAGAGATGAACGGAAGACTTGGTGACTTCGGGTTAGCGAAGCTATATGAGCATGGTTCAAACCCAAGCACGACTAGGGTGGTGGGAACATTGGGGTACCTTGCACCAGAGTTAACGCGCACAGGGAAACCTACGACAAGTTCCGATGTGTATGCATTTGGTGTGTTGTTGTTGGAGGTGGTGTGCGGGAGGAGGTCAGTGGAGACAAAGGCAATGCCAGAGGAGCTGGTGTCGGTGGATTGGGTACGGGAGAGGTGGTGTGTGGGGGCAGTGTTGGGGGTGGTGGACCCGAGATTAGGTGGGGTGTTTGATGAGGTGGAGGTAGTGGTAGTGTTGAAGTTAGGGTTGATGTGCTCAAATGAGAAGCCGGGGGTAAGGCCAGGAATCAGGCAGGTGGTGAGGTACTTGGAGGGGGAGGTGCCTCTACCAGAGATAGTACCAGTGCTCGATGAGTTTGGTTGGAACAAAAGTGGTGATTATGGTGGCGATGGTTGTGTTGAATTTGAGGATTTCATGCATTCGTACCCAACGTCGGTGGGTGATGATGTGGATGTGGATGTGGGATGTGGAGGCTGGATTTGCTTCGTCTCCTTCGCTTTCCGATGGACATTCGGTGGGTAGGTAGTTGGCTAATTACCTTCTTGCACTAGACTCCTTATGTCTATTCCTACCTTTTTTTTTTCTCTCCTTTTTACTATTTTTTTAATGGTATTGCTAAGAGCATTGGTTAAGAAATCAATAGATGGAAAACTTTTATTGGAAATCAGAACTTTCAAACTTTTGATGAATCAAATACAACATCCGATACAAAGTTTCGATATTTGATTACTTAACCAATGTCATTTTTTAAACATGCATTGCTATTATCATTATTATTATTTTTGTATAAAATTGTGTACAGTTGTCTCTTTTGAAATTAAATATAGTACTTACTAGCAAATAGGAATTATAAGTGATGTATTTACAAGTGCAAGTTGGTTACATTTCTAAGAGTTTTGTTATTTGAAAATCAAAATTTGGATATCGTATGTGACATCGTATATGTTTATTTATATTTCTCATTTATATATATATATATATATATATATATATATATATATATATATATATATATATATATATATATATATATATATATATATATATATATATATATATATTTTTTTTTTTTTTGTATATATGCATTTCAAAAATGCATCAGAAAAAAAAGGATATCATATGATATTCCTATTTTAATGCCGAAGAATCATGTCTAAAAAGGTTGGCTACATTTGATGTTCTTCCCAGAAGTAACTTCAAGGGTGACGCACATGGCCCTTCATAAAGTGCTCTCAATTCACGTGAGTTGTGATGATGCATTGCGACCACCATTAACCTTCTAATAATATTCCATTAACCATTTTCCTTTGTATTCTTTAGACATCACGTCACAAGTCACAATTAATTCGTAAACAATGATTTTTACACCCCCTATTTTCTTTTACATTATAAGAATATGTTACACTATTTTTTATTTTTATTTTTGACAAGTGTAAACTTATTTCATTTCAATAGCAATTTGATAAACAATACAAGTAGGAATGTTATCAAAGACATGGGGAGTAGGATATCTAGTAGCCACCCTAGCAAACTTTTGAGCAACTACGTTACCTTCCCTCCTAACAAACTTAACAACATAGTTTGTTCTAGAAAACAAAAGTTCCTCACAACGTGAAATAATAACACCAAATTTGGAAATATCTTGCTTAAAGGAGTTGATGCTATCAGCAACTATCTTGCAATCAACTTCAAAAATAATCTTTTCCATTCCAAGATCAACCACCCATTGAATACCTTCCAAGAGAGCCATTGCTTCACCTTCCTTGCTAGCCACCATAGGCATGTACCAACCTGACCTTGCTAAGACAAAAGTGTCATTCTCATCTCTCAATCAAATACCAAAAGAGGATAAGTTTTGGTCTTTGAAGAAAGTTGCATCAATGTTGCACTTTGTCCATTCAGGTTTAGGCTTAGTCCACTTGATAACTGGAGTGTTTGCTTCCAAGGGGGGTGTTTGAGAGAACCCGGCGGTCTTCCAATCATGCAGCGCCTGGGTTGCTCTCATGCACACTTGCTTAGCTTCTTCCATTTTTTCCTCCCACACCTTTAAGTTTCTATGCCTCCAAATGCTCCACAAGATCATGGCAAATAATTCCCTCTTCTCCCAGTTTAGCGTCACAGCATAATGAAAGAAGAAATCACTAAAGCTATCCACACCACCCAAGGCAATTTCAATACTCTCCATCAAACGAACCTCCCTCCAGCAATTTTGGCTTCGAGAACAAGACAAAAAGATGTGCCAGCAAGTCTCTAAGGAAGACAAGCACATTGGACATAAAGCTGGACATGCTACACCTTTGTCCTGGAGCCTTGTTCTCACTGGCAAACAATTTCTAAGAACCTGCCAAAGAAAAACTTCTACCTTGTGTGGAATGTCCATCTCCCAAATCAACTTCCAGTTGCCTTCAATTTGCATATGAGACACATCCACTACTTTATTTAGGAAGGTTTGATAGGCAGTCTTCACACTATACAAACCATTCTGAGTAGGCCCCCAAATTAAAGAGTCATGCGCAACTTGCTTATAGATGGGGGTGCGCCTTATAGCATCAACTTCATGGGGCAGCAACAATTCATTAAGCAAAGAAATATTCCGGCACTTAGTTCCTGGATGAAAAAGACTTTTCACCCTAAGGTCTTGCACATTCGCATGTATTGGGCCAAAAAAAAAAAAAAACATTATCCTCTTCACGTAACCAAGGATCAAGAAAGACTAGCACATTGGAACCATCTCCAACTCTCCATCTCACTCCTTCTTTAACTAGAACCCTGGAACTCCAAATGCTACGCCATGAATAACTTGGGTTATGACCCATTTGAGATTTTATAAAATTCCCCTTGGGAAAATATTTAGCTTTGAAAATCCGAGATACCATAGCATTTGGGTCAGAAATAAATTTCCAACCTTGCTTCACCAGCATAGATAAATTGAAGCCTAGGAGACTACGAAAACTCATTCCTCCATACTCCTTTCTCACCACAAGTTTGTCCCAAGACAACCAGTTAATTCCTTTAGTGCCACTACTACTTTTACCCCACCAAAAAGAATTCATCATTTTTTGAATTTCATCATATAAAGGCGAAGGGATCAAGAAAATACTTATGCAGTAGAATGGAATAGCATGTAAGACAGCTTTAATAAGAACCTCCCTGCCTCCTCTTGATAGAGTTTTGCCAGACCAAGAATCTATTTTCCTCCACACCCTATCCTTCAAATAATTAAAAGTAGCCTTTCTATTGGGACCAAATAAGGAAGGAAGGCCCAAATATTTGCTTGAACCCAAGCTAGTTGTAACACCCAAGATAGACATCAAGTTACTCCTCAAATCATCATTAACATTGCTACTAAAAAAACACTTCAGATTTCTGTAAATTAATAGCCTGGCCAGAAGCAATCTCATAATCTGAGAGAATTTTTTTTCATATCATGCACCTCATTTTCATTTGCCCGGAAAAACAAGAGGCTATCATCAGCAAACAGAAGATGAGAAACAATAGGGGCCCCTCTACAAATTTTAATGCCATGCAAATCACCCTTACTCTCTTCCCTTTTAAATAAAGCAGACAAACCTTCCGCACATAAAATAAAGAGATAAGGGGAGAGAGGATCACCTTGTCTAAGGCTTCGCCTTGGGGTAATAGGACCAATTGGATTGTTGTTCACACTGATAGAGTAAGTGACAGAATTAATACACATGATAATCCAATGAACCCACCATGGAGCAAAACCCATCTTAACCATCATGGCCTGCAAATAGCCCCAATCAACTCTATCGTAGGCTTTGCTAATATCAATTTTCAACGCCATCTCACCCTTCCTCCCGCTTGATTTGCATTTCAAGTAATGGATAATTTCATTAGCAACCAACACATTATCAAGAATAGATCTTCCCAAGATAAAAGCTGATTGCTCAATAAAAATACACTTATGCAAAATTTTCTTCAAACGGTTGGCTAGCACCTTAGATAAAATTTTATAAATCACAGTGCACAACGAAATAGGTCTCCAATCATCCATAGATCTAGGGTTATCACATTTAGGAATAAGGATAATATCATTAATACCTGTAGGAAAGCCACCTTCATCTAGCTACTTGCAGCAAGCGAGAAAAACATCATCATCACAAAGATCCCAAAAATGCTTGTAAAAAGCTGGATTGAGTCCATCAGGACCAGGCGCTTTATCTGAATGCATACTAAATAAAGCAACCCAAAACTCTTCCTTCAAAAAAAGCGCTAGCAGAATATTATTGTCCTCCTCAGAGATGCACCCATTAATCAAGCCAATAACCTTGTCATATTGCCCTTGGTTAGCTTCAAAGAGTTTCTCAAAATAGGACCTGGAAATATCACAAAGGCCCTCTTGGTCTTCAACAACTACACCATTATCATCCTTTAAACTTTTAATAATATTCTTGCGCCTTCTACCTGTAGCAACTGCAGGGAAAAAACTTATATTCTGATCACCTTCTTTTAGCCACACTGTCTTGGAATGCTGCTAACACTTCCTCCTGCACTAACAACGCTAACAAACAGCTCCTAAGGGACTCAAGTAAAGCAATCGAATCATTGTCCCTCCTATCACGGACTCTATCCATCTCAGTCTTGCACTTCTTAATTTCATCTTGATAGTGATTCTTTAAATGTCTGCCCCACACCGCCAGATCATTAGTAACACGGGCTAACTTAGAAGGGAGAGGATCATGAGTTGAAGAAAACCAGCAATTGGACACCGAATCATTTAAATATGGTTCCTGAAGCCAAGCATTCTCAAATTTAAACCTTCTATTATAAGAAAACTGAGGCTACTCACATGACACAAGAACAATGGGATTATGATCCGACATATCAGCCATCAGATTAATAAGACGAGCATTAGGAAATAAAGATAGCCACTCCTCAGTCGCCATGGATCTATCCAGTCTCTCATCCACTCTGTTATCAATATCTCTACCTCTGAACCACGTGTAAGGATACCCTTCTAGAGAAATATCAACAAGATTGCACTCTCTTACCGTATCCCGTAACCCATTAAGAAGCCAAGTAGGATGGGGAACTCTACCACACTTATCCTCAGCAGAAATAAGATCATTAAAATCACCAATTATGCACCACGGCAAAAGGGACATCTCAGCCAAATCCCTCAACAACTTCCACGACTCTTTCCTCTTAGTCCTCTCCGGCAAACCATAGAAGTCAGCCTCTAAACTCCCTTAACAGGATCCACAATCTCAGTATTTATGAAATTTTGTGAGTAGTTAATGATGCTACAATGGATAGAATTTTTCCATAAGATAGCATCACCACCACTCCTACCAATCATGTCAACAGTAAAAGAGCAATCAAAACCCACCTTGATCCGAATCTCCTCAATCTTATCAGCATTCACCAAAGTTTCAAATAAAAAAATAATGCCTGGTTTATTTGTCCGGATTAGGTTCTTTAGATTAAGAACTGCGCTCAGGTTACCCAGGCCTCGGTAGTTCCAACTTAGGATATTCATGGTTCCTGGCAGGCCTGGAAACCAGGCATTACCGATAAAAAATGTTGTCCTGCGTGAACACTGGGCTGAGAATTGGCTTGTTGCATGGCCTGCATGGGTTCCTCTATCTGCTTTCCTTCACGGTAACTCCCTTCACAGGTCTCCAAACCGTAGCCATCCTATCCTCCATATTCTTAGTTTTGATTTTTTTTATCAGCAAGAAATCTTCCAACTAGACACAACTCAGGAATATTTTCTCCTTCCTGATTATTTTCCACATCAATTTCAAAACCTATCTCATCATCATCACTAAGGGAAAGTCCATGCATTTTGTTCTCCATCCTTCAACACCACCCCAGACGCCTCCAAACTCACTCACAAGGAGATAAAGCAAACCTCAATTATACTGAGGCAAAACAACGCTTTCACTCAAGAGGAGAGAAAAAACCCTTATTCCGTTATTATATATTACACTTTTTTTAAAAATAAAATAAAAATAATAAGTGTATGCTAAAAATATGTTTATATTATTTCAGTATTCAAAACAGTATAAGTAGGGTGTTGGTTAAGGTGCACCACCACGTGATGCACGGGTGCACCATCCAGGTGGACAAATCTGGACCACCCAAATTGTCACTTGGGTTAGTCAAAGTGCCAAAAGAGGTCATACTTTGACCAGATGAAAAATTACTGAAAAGTCATACAACGTAAATGACAATTTGGATGGTCTAGATTTGTCCACTTGAGTGGTGCACCTCAGCACCACTTTGGTGGGTGGTGCACCATAACTTTCACCATAATTATTAGGTATTAAGAATGTATCTCTATTTGTAAATGATTAACTTTTTAAAAATTTAATATTGTTTTTCTTTAATTGATGTTTTAAAAGATTAATCAAAATGTTTTGAGTCACGATACTAGACTATAGCATGTAGGCTCAATAGGTTGATTACATGCATTGGGCTGGACAATGATCCAACACTAATCAACGTTACCTCAGGTCTTGTAGGGTTGTTGTCTTACCCGACTAGACTTGTCGTCCTATCTTTGTCAGGCCACATAAGTCTGCCACTCTACTGCTATCGAATGGATCCGGATTCCCTAACTTTTGGGAGGGAAAAGTTAGGTGACTTTAGTGTATTTGAGAGAGAAAAAGGTGAGAGAAAAAATGAGAGATAAGATGAAAGAAAATAAAATAGGAGAGAGATAGAAAGAAAGGTAGGTGACTTTTGGCGCAAAAAAGTTAGAGGATTGGGATTCCTATCGAATATACGACTAAATGTGACAAACTCATGTAAGTGGTTGGGCAAAAGTGAGTGAAAGTGAATAATGTGTTATCATCAGTCTCTCCAATTGGTTGGATTCACTTCATCCATTACCTATAAATATCAAGGGTACCAATGAGTAACATTTCTTATTCAATATTGCTCTGTCTATAATCTCTACATTTTAATACTTGCATTTCCTTGTGTTATCTTAAGCATTAGAGTGACTTTGTAGGTATCTTCCACCGAGTATCGACCATAAGCTAGGTAAAGTACTCAGACCAGCCAGTACATTGTGCAAGCAGGAGCAGATCGAGCGAGACAATAGTAGATCAAATTGAAGGGATGTGTTTCGATATAACATAATATTTATTAATTTTTTTAAACTATATTCTTAATAACATAAAAGCTCTTGACATTTATAACATTTATGAAATAACAATTTTCAATAATAATAATTCTTTTTGGTCTTTAATTGAGTATCCTCACAGAAAAACTTGTGAGAGTAACCCTTAGACTAGGATGGTGGTTAGGTAAAGCTTTCCCAATGTGATAACTTCAGAATTCGAACCCTTTACCTTGTAGGTAAAATTCACCTGAAGGCATAGTTCACTTCCACTGTGATCAACCACTTTTGAATTTCCAATATAATTCAATGAATTAATATAATTTTTATTACTAATTAATGTTATTTAATACATTTCTTAATCCTAATGCAAAATCTTAAACACTAATCATTCAGAAATGGACAGAATACTGTAACAGGTGAATTCAAAGAAAACATGACAATTTGATCGTGATATACTTCAGTTAAGCTGCTGGTACATAGTTGTGCTCTCCACTTGGTATTGCCAAGGGAAGACTTTCAAAGTCAGATCAACTCTTCTAATGTCTCCAAAATTATCTTTATTTCGCAATTATGTACACTGATAGTTCCAAATTACCTCATCCGTGTCACAATACCTGTTGTTTAAGGATTTACCATTGTTAAATACTCTTAACTTAGGAAAACAAAACTGTGTTTGACTAAATTACCCTTTACCTCTATTAATGTTCTTTCTTATTCTTTTGTTAAAATAATGTTTTAAAAAAAAATCAATATTTTATGCATTACCAATAAAAACATATGAAGTTCTGTCAAAAAAAGAATAAGTAAACACATGTGAAGTTAAAAAACAATTCTTTTTTGTAAGTGATAGATAAAATAAACAACAATTGTTACACTCTAAAGCCCCAAGTATTACGAAACAAGGGAGTGATTTTCTTTGTTAAACTTACATAAACCATTGATATATTTTTTGTTGAAAGATTTACGTATAAGTAATGATATGTGGGTAGGTGTAAAGGGATTATGAGAGAAAATTGTCCTGTGATCTCTGGTCATGTTAAAATTTGAGTTAAGAGCCACATTGTCCGTGCTATTGCTATACCGAGGATTATGAATGATGACAAGTTTAGAGTGGCTGAGTGAGATGTCATTGTCTTTGTTAATGACCAAAAACACTGCGGTTTTCTTTGTCAAATTGGCAATGGTAGAGAGAAGAATAGAGTGCCACTATTGTCTGCAACACCGCATTACCCTCAACAACATCTCTCTGCAGCCATACATATCAGATATTTGTTTTGGTGCATATCCATATCCGATATAAGAGTCAATTTTTACATCATGAAGGTCAATCACTCAGTGTTTGGTTAAGAAGCTAAAATGACTTTTTGAGATTCCAAAATGGCTTTTGAGACCCTAAAGGTCATTTCATCAGATCTAAACATGTTTGTTGTAGCTACGTCAGCCACTGAAGGTTGTCAAAGAGCGTGCCCCGAAGGTTCTAAGAGCATCTGCATTGGTACTCTTTTGAGGTGCTTAAAAATTTAAGAACCGGTGCCTATGTTAAATGCACCGATGGAGACATTTCCTGTTAAGCACTCCATTTTTTAGGGTGCTTCCACAAGCACCGATCCTTCAAGCTTATGGAATGCTTCAAGGAAAAATGAGTTGTCGGTAGGGCCTATTATTGAAGAAATGTAAGGATGTGAGACCCATTTAAGAATTTTTTAGAAATTATTGGGTTGGAGAGATGATGTGTTTATGTTGTATAAGTAAAAATGAGTGGTGTAATAGTGAGACCCATTTAAGAACTCTAAAAGGTAAAACAGTGAGGTGCTGAAATAAGAATGCTCTAATGCTCGATTTGGACATACTTTTATCATAAGAGCAAGACACGTGGTCCCACTTCCACTTTTGTCCCTAATCCCTAACAGTGATTTGAATGATACTTCGTGATGATATTGGTAAGGTGAAGATGGAAGTGGATGAAGAAGAGATTGGAGATTTACAAATTTGACTAAAACTAGATAAAGAATTTATTAGGGACCAAAGTCTAAAACTTATAATTTTATAAAGACTAAAAACATATTTAACCTTATCGTTATATACTTGACCCCTTGATGTGTTTTGACTTTGAATCTGTCCCTGCACCCATAAAGCACTTTAAATAGCTTGTGCTGGTCGTGTACTCCCAAAGTACACAAGAATCTCTCCTAATACTGATACTTCGATAAAACAACAAAGCAAGAAAAGAGTGATAGAGAATATAAATGCCATAACAAATTGCCAAGCTAGTAATTAAGTTAAAAGGCCCTCCTGCGTTGAAAGACTTCCAAGTGGCCATTTAAGAAGCAAATTGATGCTGGGATATTAGCAAATGCACAAGAGCTTGTACATTTGTATTTATAACTACATCAATCAGGAGATAAAACAACCTTAGCAAATAAATAAAAATTGAAAATTCCACTGGCCCTTTTTCATTCCATTTAGTTTCAGTTTGCAAGAGCTGTACACTCTATTGGTGCAAGAAAATACTAAAAAACTACCAAACACAGTAAAGGCAACTGTACAAGAACAATGCAAATCATGCCAGTACATACATCTAACAATAACTAGGATGCCCTCACCTGCCCATCAAGCCTCTCCCTATTGTTTCCCTCTATTTATTTTAAAGATTAATTTCTCTACTTGGAAAAGCTGATATCATGGATTCCAGATACAAAAGCATGGTTCTTATGATCATTCACTGATGGTTTACCAGCTTATCTCCAGCATTTTCATCCTCGACCTCTTTCACACAACCGAAAATCTCATGATCATCAAACCCTACAAACAGATGGAAACATGTTAATAACAGTTGCTACAGTGTAGTTTCCATATCCATTCATATACATAAAATTACCTTCACCCAATTCTTCTGCTTCATCATTTAAAGGCCTTAAAAGCATCGTGTTTACAGAAGATGGATCCAGTGCCATCCAATTCGAGCCATACTCTTCTAAGTCTAAATCCTTCGCCCTGATCCAGTCATCAACATTACTAATGTTGTCAAATGATAAGGGATCACTAAAATCTTGCTCTTTACTCATAAACCTGAAAGAAGATTAAACAACAGAATATAAATTCCCTTCAATTACCTACTGCATTGACACAATCTATCAATATTGATACAAGGGTTCAAGTCTCACATTTGTCTTAATCCTAAGTTGTAATGAACAAAGACAAGATCGGTAAGATGTTGGCGCTCTATATGATTCCTTGTATTCATTATTTGTTCAAAAGGAATTTGGTTTCTCTTGCAAGCCACCACGCTGCATGTTTGACTGAGAATACGGATTGCCAAACGTGACAAGTTAGGGCAGCCTCCTCCATATGTTGACCACCATTCAGCTAGAAAAATAACATATGTAAGTGAAAAGGGCAGTTTACCAAGTAGATATGAGAGAAAGGAAATAGTCAAATAGGATGTCTTAAGTAATACAAATTGAAATTCTCATGTATAAAGGTCATATATAAAGAACCCAACCGTAGTTTCGGTAACTCAAGAAAGAACATAATAAAAATTATGTCCACCTTTTCAGGACTTGAAAAGAGCTATGCTGACAGAGATACTACAACCTAAACAAGCTCCGAACCACAATATTGATGTGGCAGTCACTTGTGCAATACATTCAGAAAAAGATAATATCAACTTCAACTCATTCGACATTGGTCATCATGTCAAAACATATGCTTTTTACACAAGGCAATTTTGTCCTTTTTCCAGTTTATCAGTTTTAACATTATTCAATTTTTTGAAAAAAAATATTGTGCATAGATTTGAATTTATCTTTCAATCAAGTTACTTAGAGTAAGCAAAGTTAAATCACAACATGGCTACTGAATATACCAATCCTATCTAAGAGAATGGGTTATTGGCCCTTACAAGGAAGCAGATTATCTCTTGCTCTTACTGCCATCTTTCTCCCAAAATCTCCTGCAGCTGTCTTGTATAAGTTTATCTCTTTGATAATTTTATCTTGGATTCTTGTATCAGGTACCAATCTCTCTATGCAATCAAACATCCCGGAAAGAATTTCACTGTATACATCCCCTTGAATACTATAGAAAAACTTTGGATTAAGGAAGAAGCCTGCAGCATGAAGAGGATGATACCACAACCTTTCCCATCTGTGATGTATAATATTCCAGTACACCATATAATCCTCCCTCTTATCAAGTGCTTTCTTAATTGCTTCTTTTGCCCGATACATTCCAGCATAAATGTATCCTATTGCAGGTCTCGTCTCACTAGAGGCTATTCTAAGAACTCGCAAGAGAGGAACTGTTAGACGAACAATCATTTCACATGAGGACCAAAATGTTTGATTACTTAAGCAATCTAACATTTCCAGACCTACTGTTTTCTTTGAATATGGACAATCCATCCACTCCTGAGAAGTGACCATGGCCTGTAAATTGTGTTTAAGATCAACTATTCGTTTCAATGTGGTAAAGTTTGTCGCAAAGCGTGAGATAGAGGGATCCACAATATCATTCCCTAATGTATACCGTCTAACCATATTCAAGACTGCACTGTGATTGTAGACAAATCTTGTTATAGATCTAGCTTGTTCAATCACTGCACTAATCCACTCAAGATTTCCAAAATCTTCAAGTATCAAATCAATGCAATGAGCAGCAGAAGGACTCCAATAAAGGGTAGGAAAAGTATCAGTCAGCTGTCTCCCGGCAACAGGATATTGTTCTTCACCAGATGTTATCACTTGCAGCACTTGCCCAACTCCAACTTCTTCTACTACTTGTTTTATCAACTCATATAAATATTCTGTGGAAGTCATAATTTCAGTTGCATCCAATGATTTCAAAAAGACCATTCCTTCAGGACAATATGCCAAAAAGCATAGCAGTATTCTACCCGAGTCTGTACTCCATTGGTCAACCAAAATAGAACAGCCAGTCCTCCCCCATGTCATTTTGCATCTATCTATATCATTCTTCACTTCTTGCACAGAGTTTCTGAGGATCCAACCCCGAATTTCATGATGTGTGGGACGTTCGAATCCTGCACCCCCTGAAGCAATTGCTTCAACCATTTCCTGAAAATAGATCGAGTTCACAGCACCAAAAGGTGCACCAATATCATACAAAAACCGACCTACAGCCATGTGAATGCGATTGTCCACCTTCTTGGGTAACAATGCATTTTTCTCCATAGCAACAACACCCTCAGAGTTTGTATAATTCTTGCTGGCTCTTAACTTCTTCCTTCTTTCTAGACCTTTGCTCATTCCTTCACCAGGATTCACTATAAGATTAGCATTGTGTTCCAATAAATTATGTACTCCAATGGACTGGAATCCCTCATTCACATCCACCTGATTAGCAGGAGTGTTGACAGCAGCAGTAGCTAAAGGAGTAACATTCATAATGTCTTCATCAATTTTTTGCTTCTTCTTCTTTCTCACCACAACCCCATCCAAACTCTCCTGCATATGAAGCCTAACATCATGGGGTACCCTGCAGCAAGTGGATGCATTACCTTTCTGACAAGCAAGATGTTCCTTGATCCTATGAATCCCACCACCCTTGAACATCTTGAGACAATATATGCATTTCAACATCACCTTGTCCCCATTCTTAAACATCTGCACATGCTTCCATGCTGGGTCATGTTTATGGGATGTAATTGCCACTGGTTCCAGATTTGAACTCATCCTCCAATAACTACTACAACAACAACAAAAACAAGCACTTTTTCATACAACTCAAACTAAACCCAAAAAAAAAAAAAGATTATTTTTTTGATAGAATACACTAAACCCAAAATTTACATTCAATTTCTGGACAACCATTTTCAATTTTCAGTGCCAAATTGTTACAAAGCTTCAAACTTTAAAGCACAAAATTCTATTTTTCACAAGAAAATTGAAAAAGAGAGATGAGAAAAAGAAAAGGGCTTACCCGGTTTTTTGGATTGTTGGATCGAACTTGAAGGAGGCGATGGGATTAGAGGAACAGAACCGCCGAGTTTATGAGAAGAGAGAAGAGAACCGTGGAGATGTAACCGGACGGACCGGTTAGGGCAGAGGGGAGATCCGGTTGAGTTGGCTTTGAATGGATCCGGTTTTGGCGGTCAAAGGTTGTAGCCGGACCGGTTGGTTTGGTTTATTTCTCAGCGGAATGGAAAAAACCGAAATTGGTGCCGATCTTCCTCCGGAGCCGGTCTCTGTTGCTTGATGAACTTGTAGTGTGTTGCCCTAAGTTGAACCCAACCCAACCAAGTTTTTATTTATTTATTTATTTATTTATTTATTTATTTATTTATTTATTTATTTATTCACTGCTCATCCCAACACATTTTCTAATTTCAATCTCATTGCATCTTAATTTCAATACCTCAATTTCAGTTTTGAGGGGAAAAAGAAGGTAGTCTCTTCAATTTAATTAGTTTTCTTAATTGTAGTTTAATTGGTTTAGTTCATAATAAAAATTGTTCCAATTCAATATAATCAAAATTGCATTAGATTTGATCCATTATTTATTATTCCGCTAAACTGTTTCAATAAAAAATTATCAAAATTGGACATCCAACTACAAGAAAACAAGCACTCTAATAGAACATTCTTTTGTTCCTTTTCTATTTTTTTTATGGATCAAAAAAAAAAATCAAAATTTAAATAAAGGTGGCATTTACCATACGCTGCCCATATTTGTGTGCATCGGTGCGCCATTCATATTTATAGGGTTGGGAATGGGGCGGGTTTTGCCTTCCCCAACCCCGCTCCCACGTGTCCCCACCTCAGTCAATAAGTAACCAAATTTAAAAATTAGTTTGCTTTAATTGTAATTAACAACTCAAAAATTATACTTCCAAAATGTAAACAAATAAAACATTCATACAATTAAAATAATCAACCAGAAATTAGAACTTAGTTTTCTTTCAGCTACAAATTAAAAAGAAACTAATGCTTCAGAAGCATTTTTTTCATGTTTCAAATAACACTGATAGCATCAAAACACCATAATAAAAGCACAATCAAATATTCAGTAATTTTATTTTATTTTTTTTAAAAAAAACCTTTTGTACATAATGAAACATTTCAATCAAAATAAATTAAATACCCTACATAGATATATGAGGATATTATTATAATTGAGCAAGCAGTGGGGCGAATTCGAGTTCGAGGCGGGGCGGGTATCTGTATCCCCATCCCCATCCTCAATCAAAGCGAGTTTTCCCCGTCAAAGTTGGCACGGGTTCGGATGGGTACCCGCCGGTTCGAGGCTCATTATCATGCCTACATATTTATCTGTATTAGTCGGTATAGTCGGTTTGTAGAAAAATTTTCACTATCACGAATTATTTTTGGACACCAAATGATTATATTATATATATAAATTTCAATAAATATTTTTTTTTAAATACAATAATCACGGATCATTCATCAAGTTTTTTTTTTAATTAAAAATGTTTATAATAATATCAAAAACAAAACAATGACAATGACAACAATAATGGATAAATAAATAAAATCAAGACGAATTTTAAGTCTCGAATCTTTTATAAAGTTTTAAATTGTCTTTGAAACTAAAAAAAAAAATTATGATTGGGTCCTTGAACTTATATAAAAATTTCAATTGGATCTCAAGGGGACGGGGTTCCACGAAGAGATAGTTAAATTTGTTTGATGTGGAATGTGACCTGAAAACACCCCCCCCCCCCCCCCCCCCCCCCCCCCCCCCCCCCCCCCCCCCCCCCCCCCCCCCCCCACACCCAAAAAAAATAAAAAAATAAAAAATTATTTAGAGTTGCTAGAGACCAAAATGTTGAACCAGAAGTTTAGAAGATCAAAACGTGACATGCAACTGCTTCTACTCATCTGAACAAATAGTTCATTTCTTACGCAATCTATGTATCTATTTTTCAAGGTTGCATATCAGTCCCTCGAAATAGCTTCGTCCAAAATAGTCCCCCCAACTTGCACTTACAAATCTCACTTTATCTTGTTGCATCTTATTGTGACAATGTCTTAAGGTTCATCATCCATCCAAACTACCCATATAAGGCTAATATGAGTATTCAGCTTGGATGAAATCAATAATATTCCATCTAATTCAACGAATCACTAACGGATTTTCTACTTTAGAGACTCAATTGAAAATTTTATATAAGTTCATAGACCCAATTAGAATTTTTTTAGTTTGGGAAACCCAATTGAAAACTTTATAAAAGTTCGGGAACTAATTAATTAAAAACTTTATTAGTTTAGGCACCTACCTGAAAATTAACTATAGTTTAGGATCAAGTCAATAGTTAAACCTTTATTTATTTGATAAAAGAAAAGGTTAATGAAGGAAAGGAGGAAGCATGGAAGGTGAACGTAGGAGGAAACCGTTCAAAGTGCTGGAGTCGGGAATTTTACTTCAGTGGTGTAATTTGGTAGTGAAATTACGTGAATGGAGTAGATTTTAAAATAATTACACAACTAGGGCAAGTCGTAAGAGGCAGATACGAAATCAATGCAAAAGTCGTCAACACTGCTGACGAACCACTTTTATATTAAAAAAAGGGAGGGAGTCGTATACACAACTTATGACTTAAATTTTTTATTATATTTTTTATCAAGTTGCAATTATCAGTAACGACTTCATTTTTTTTTATTTTTGCTAGTCGTATATAAAGCATACGACTTATTTATTGTTAATTTTTTTTTTAAAATGGGCAAGTCGTATGCCATATATACAACTTCAATCTTTTTTTTTTTTTTTTTGCTAGTCGTATCTAAAGCATAAAGCATACGACTTATTTATTAATTTTTTTTTAAAAAAAATGGGCAAGTCGTATGCCATCATATACGACTCAAGTGGATAATTTTTTTTTTAATTAATTATTGGCAAGTCGTAAGTATGGTATACGACTTGCCCTAAACCCTAATTTTCCCATGCACGCCGTTACGTATACTGGCATGGACGCATAACTATTTTTTTTTTTACGGGATACCACGCGATATTATACATATGAAATTGGAAACATAATATAATACAATTTTAAACATAATTAAAGGTAATAATACATCACTCAAAATTATTATACAAATAGATAAAATAAAATCAAGTAGAAGTGAGATTAGTGGTGGGATGATGTCCCACAATGAGGTCTCCTTCTATGACGTGGTGGCTGATCTCTTCGAGGTTGTTTCCCCTTGTTGTGTCTGCCCGCCTGCCTCTCGTTCTTGGGAGTCTTTGTGGTAAGGTGTGAGTTCTTCGTTGATATCATTGCCATTACCATCATCAGCATCATCATTGTTGCCATCATCATCATTTGTTTCTCTTAATTCACCAGGTAGTATAGGACGATAGTCTGTTTGATGGTATGCAGACGCTGGTGTACCATAAGTGGCGGCAAACATTGACGAACTTGATTGAAAAACATTTGAACTCGAAGGATGCTGGAAAGAAAATTGTGGCTGATATGGAGAGAAACCTTGTGATTGTGGTAAAGGTAATTCACGTTGTGCCTGTGGTATAGGAGACTCGGCAGGGACTGTAAAGTGATGACTCGGTGCAGCTTGCTCATAGTGAGTCGAAAAAGCTTCCGGGTACATTTCTTCTAAAACAGACCACATAGGTTCACAGCCCCCCCCCCCCCACACCCAAAAAAAAAATTGTATTTAGAGTTGCTAGAGACCAAAATATTGAACCAGAAGTTTAGAAGATCAAAACATCACATGCAACTGCTTCTACTCCATCTGAACAAATAGTTCATTTCTTCCGCAATCTATGTATCTATTTTTTCAAGGTTGCATATCAGTCCCTCGAAATAGCTTCGTCCAAAATAGTCCCCCCCAACTTGCACTTACAAATTTCACTTTATCTTGTTGCATCTTATTGTGACAATGTCTTAAGGTTCATCATCCATCCAAACTACCAATATATGGCTAATATGAGTATTCAGCTTGGATGAAATCAATAATATTCCGTCTAATTCAAACGAATCACTAACGGATTTTCTACTTTAGAGACCCAATTGAAAATTTTATATAAGTTCATAGACCCAATTAGAAAAAAATTTTAGTTCGGA
Organism: Echinosophora koreensis; assembly: GCA_035048595.1. Taxonomy (NCBI): domain Eukaryota; kingdom Viridiplantae; phylum Streptophyta; class Magnoliopsida; order Fabales; family Fabaceae; genus Echinosophora; species Echinosophora koreensis. The sequence goes on from JAPCYP010000004.1 coordinate 10,216,699, forward strand.
AACCCAATTGAAAACTTTATAAAGTTCGGGAACTAATTAATTAAAAACTTTATTAGTTTAGGCACCTACCTGAAAATTAACTATAGTTTAGGATCAAGTCAATAGTTAAACCTTTATTTATTTGATAAAAGAAAAGGTTAATGAAGGAAAGGAGGAGCATGGAAGGTGAACGTAGGAGGAAACCGTTCAAAGTGCTGGAGTCGGGAATTTTACTTCAGTGGTGTAATTTGGTAGTGAAATTACGTGAATGGAGTAGATTTTAAAATAATTACACAACTAGGGCAAGTCGTAAGAGGCAGATACGAAATCAATGCAAAAGTCGTCAACACTGCTGACGAACCACTTTTATATTAAAAAAGGGAGGGAGTCGTATACACAACTTATGACTTAAATTTTTTATTATATTTTTTATCAAGTTGCAATTATCAGTAACGACTTCATTTTTTTTATTTTTTTTATTTTTGCTAGTCGTATGTAAAGCATACGACTTATTTATTGTTAATTTTTTTTTTAAATGGGCAAGTCGTATGCCATATATACAACTTCAATCTTTTTTTTTTTTTTTTGCTAGTCCGTATCTAAAGCATAAAGCATACGACTTATTTATTAATTTTTTTTTTTAAAAAAATGGGCAAGTCGTATGCCATATATACGACTCAAGTGGATAATTTTTTTTTTAATTAATTATTGGCAAGTCGTAAGTATGGTATACGACTTGCCCTAAACCCTAATTTTCCCATGCACGCCGTTACGTATACTGGATGGACGCATAACTATTTTTTTTTTACGGGATACCACGCGATATTATACATATGAAATTGGAAACATAATATAATACAATTTTAAACATAATTAAAGGTGATAATACATCACTCAAAATTATTATACAAAATAGATAAAATAAAATCAAGTAGTAGTGAGATTAGTGGTGGGATGATGTCCCACAATGAGGTCTCCTTCTATGACGTGGTGGCTGATCTCTTCGAGGTTGTTCCCCTTGTTGTGTCTGCCCGCCTGCCTCTCGTTCTTGGGAGTCTTTGTGGTAAGGTGTGAGTTCTTCGTTGATATCATTGCCATTACCATCATCAGCATCATCATTGTTGCCATCATCATCATTTGTTTCTCTTAATTCACCAGGTAGTATAGGACGATAGTCTGTTTGATGGTATGCAGACGCTGGTGTACCATAAGTGGCGGCAAACATTGACGAACTTGATTGAAAAACATTTGAACTCGAAGGATGCTGGAAAGAAAATTGTGGCTGATATGGAGAGAAACCTTGTGATTGTGGTAAAGGTAATTCACGTTGTGCCTGTGGTATAGGAGACTCGGCAGGGACTGTAAAGTGATGACTCGGTGCAGCTTGCTCATAGTGAGTCGAAAAAGCTTCCGGGTACATTTCTTCTAAAACAGACCACATAGGTTCACAGGCCCCCCCCCCCCCCCCCCCCCCCACACCAAAAAAAAAAAAAATTTGTATTTAGAGTTGCTAGAGACCAAAATATTGAACCAGAAGTTTAGAAGATCAAAACATCACATGCAACTGCTTCTACTCCATCTGAACAAATAGTTCATTTCTTCCGCAATCTATGTATCTATTTTTCAAGGTTGCATATCAGTCCCTCGAAATAGCTTCGTCCAAAATAGTCCCCCCAACTTGCACTTACAAATTTCACTTTATCTTGTTGCATCTTATTGTGACAATGTCTTAAGGTTCATCATCCATCCAAACTACCAATATATGGCTAATATGAGTATTCAGCTTGGATGAAATCAATAATATTCCGTCTAATTCAATGAATCACTAACGGATTTTCTACTTTAGAGACCCAATTGAAAATTTTATATAAGTTCATAGACCCAATTAGAAAAATTTTTTAGTTCGGAAACCCAATTGAAAACTTTATAAAAGTTCGGGAACTAATTAATTAAAAACTTTATTAGTTTAGGCACCTACCTGAAAATTAACTATAGTTTAGGATCAAGTCAATAGTTAAACCTTTATTTATTTGATAAAAGAAAAGGTTAATGAAGGAAAGGAGGAGCATGGAAGGTGAACGTAGGAGGAAACCGTTCAAAGTGCTGGAGTCGGGAATTTTACTTCAGTGGTGTAATTTGGTAGTGAAATTACGTGAATGGAGTAGATTTTAAAATAATTACACAACTAGGGCAAGTCGTAAGAGGCAGATACGAAATCAATGCAAAAGTCGTCAACACTGCTGACGAACCACTTTTATATTAAAAAAAGGGAGGGAGTCGTATACACAACTTATGACTTAAATTTTTTATTATATTTTTTATCAAGTTGCAATTATCAGTAACGACTTCATTTTTTTTATTTTTTTTATTTTTGCTAGTCGTATGTAAAGCATACGACTTATTTATTGTTAATTTTTTTTTTTAAATGGGCAAGTCGTATGCCATATATACAACTTCAATCTTTTTTTTTTTTTTTTTTGCTAGTCGTTTCTAAAGCATAAAGCATACGACTTATTTATTAATTTTTTTTAAAAAAAATGGGCATGTCGTATGCCATATATACGACTCAAGTGGATAATTTTTTTTTTAATTAATTATTGGCAAGTCGTAAGTATGGTATACGACTTGCCCTAAACCCTAATTTTCCCATGCACGCCGTTACGTATACTGGATGGACGCATAACTATTTTTTTTTTTACGGGATACCACGCGATATTATACATATGAAATTGGAAACATAATATAATACAATTTTAAACATAATTAAAGGTGATAATACATCACTCAAAATTATTATACAAAATAGATAAAATAAAATCAAGTAGTAGTGAGATTAGTGGTGGGATGATGTCCCACAATGAGGTCTCCTTCTATGACGTGGTGGCTGATCTCTTCGAGGTTGTTCCCCTTGTTGTGTCTGCCCGCCTGCCTCTCGTTCTTGGGAGTCTTTGTGGTAAGGTGTGAGTTCTTCGTTGATATCATTGCCATTACCATCATCAGCATCATCATTGTTGCCATCATCATCATTTGTTTCTCTTAATTCACCAGGTAGTATAGGACGATAGTCTGTTTGATGGTATGCAGACGCTGGTGTACCATAAGTGGCGGCAAACATTGACGAACTTGATTGAAAAACATTTGAACTCGAAGGATGCTGGAAAGAAAATTGTGGCTGATATGGAGAGAAACCTTGTGATTGTGGTAAAGGTAATTCACGTTGTGCCTGTGGTATAGGAGACTCGGCAGGGACTGTAAAGTGATGACTCGGTGCAGCTTGCTCATAGTGAGTCGAAAAAGCTTCCGGGTACATTTCTTCTAAAACAGACCACATAGGTTCACAGGCTGAATCAATACTATGTATAGTATTGAATGGATCATTGGCAGCGCTGGGTGAGCGAGTATAAGTCCGAATCGAACGCAATAATGAAATCTAAAAACAAAGAATATAAATGTATGAGAATAATGTGGCAAAAATGACAAGATACTAATTGTAAGAAGAGTTTAGTAAACTTACCGTACCACCAGATAAAAAAACCTTCACGCGAAATATACCTTCGAGTTTGAGGTGTATACCATTCCATATATGCCGAGTTTTCTTGTAGAAGACCATCATTACGAGCACCATGAAGTAGTCGTTGATGTCGGTTGTTCCACACGTCAATCCACTTACTGTGTCAGTCGGGCCAATAAACTTTTGTTTTCCCCCACATATCAATTGTGTGAAGTTTGTCAAAGTTAGGAGGGTCACACGGAATGGACTGGTGTAATCCAAACTGGCGCATTACCCTATCTACTGGATGCCACTCCACAATGGCAAAACATATTAAGGGGACCACCGCAAACGCAACTTGGTTGACATTAACAGTAATCAATTGCCTTATTTCTGATCGATCGTAAGGCGTCCATATAAACTACATCACATGTCTTGTATTATATTAATAAATATATAAATATTATTATAATTTAGAGGGATACTCTAAGGTATTAATGCATTAAAATTTTTTACCTCATCAACTTGCAATCGATCAAACATGCCTATTATGATACTAACTGCATGGCCAGGGATGTTGGTTGTTTGCATAGGAAAACTCCACCTACGCGCAAGTGGAAATCCAAGTCCTTGAGACGCATCTGCGTTAGATAGGCGACGTATACGCGGTGCAATGCTTGGAATCCGATCCCAAGCCCATGATTGGAGGAGTAACAAGCACCCACCAATCTCAACTTGATCGGGCTTAGTTGCCCGATCCAATCCTCCAAATAAACATGCCAGAACAGCAGCACCCCAGCTATAATTCCCTACAGTGGACAAATCATCCAACAAAAGTAGGTACATCAAGTGAACACGAGCACCTAATGTGTTGGGCAACAGAAGATCTCCGATCATCAGCATGATGTGCGCCCTAACATGTTGCATAATTGCTTCATCTGTTGGATTATCAGGGAGTTCTGCGAACTCATCTTCAAACCAAGTCAGTCTAACATTGCTGCCTTTTATACAGTCTGGTGGTGGGATAGCCCCTAATAATTGTAAACAGATGGGCTCCCAATCAGTAGAAGTTATTCCAGTGACCGCCGCGCCATCAATTGGAAGACCAAGTTGCAAGGAGACATCTTGGAGAGTTATTGTAGCCTCTTCATGTGGAAAGTGAAAAGTATGTGTTTATGGTCTCCATCTTTCGACCAATGCGGTTATTAAATGGTGGTTGATGAGCACATTTTTCAACATTAACACATGGCCAAAACCGGCTAAACGAATGGCATTTTGTACACGTTCATCTGGCAACCAATCATTGAATGCCCAGACATGTTGAAACCTTGGTCGAATCATTCTTTCTTCTCCATTCCATATATTTGTCGAAATATGATTATCCTGATGTCGCAATAGTGATCGATCAATCGGCCTAGGCCCAACTTGGTTCATATCTACTTTTAAAAAATTAGGAGAGGAAGTTGGTGGGTGATGGATACGTTTGGTCTTTGCAAAGATGGAATAATAGTTTTGCTAAGTTTTCTATGCACAAGAGCTACTCCTTTATAGAATTTATAAGAACTTGTGTTTGGCAAGTGAGGCTCTTCGGTGAATAAGGAACCAAATGTGATGTGCCATTACTATTCAATATTCCACCATATTATTTGTGCCATTACTATTCAAGATTCCACCATATTATTTGATGGACGTTAGATGCCTAGTGTTATCAAGTACCACATGCTTCTCTTCACTTGAATTGATAGGTCTTATCTCTTGTATCATTCACGTGAAAAGCATCCAGGCACACCTCTAATCACACTATGTTGTGCAGCCTTTGAAGTGAATCTTGTTTGTATTCTACCACTGCTATCATGTTGAATTATTTGTGCCATTGTTATCTTTTGTCCTCTTTCATATTGATGGTCAATAGTTGGAGCATGTGAGCCATGAAGAATCACATGCAACATCATTTGTTTAACTCATAAAATGATAATAGGATAGGTTCACTATTAAAGATTCATTTTATGTAGCCTGTCTCCAAGTCTCTATCAACATTTTATGTAGAAAAAGTGGAAAGGTTCACGTGATTCACTCTGGTACCTTCAACGCATGGCCTTGGTTGGAAACGACCCAACCTTGCACATGGCCTTACCCTATGTCATGCTCATCAAGTTTCCTGGTGCAGGTGCATGAATAAAGAGGGTATTCTATATGCTGAAAAGGATTTGTTCCACGTAAAAGGTTGAAAAATTATTCAAAACATTCCTCATCATTAGCTAAGTTTACGTCGATAGCAACAAAACATGTTGTATATTTTTTGGCATGAAATGAGCAAGTCGTATTCAACGTTAAAGACTTGCCATAATTGTATTAAAAAATTATTTCCCTTGCAAAGTCGTGGATAGTATTAACGACTTGCAATTTTTTTTTTTTGGTACGACTTGCAGGTGTAAAAAATTGATTAGCATATACAAAAAAAAAGCTAGATTACTATTTTTGATCCCTTATTTATTTTAAAATATTTAATTTGGTCCCTTAAATTTTAAAATATTCAAATGGGTCCTTTATTGTTTTAAAATAAAATATCGGAACCAAGTTGAATAAATTACGATAAATGAATGACCAAGTTGAATAAATTAAAATAAATGAGGGACCAATTTGAACATTTTAAAAATTGGGGACCAAATTGAAAAAAAAAATAATTAAGCAGAAGTTTAAATAATAATCAGTTCAACTACTAAACATAAATAATTGAGCATTGGTCCCCTTATAATTACATAAATAATTAAGTATCGATCCCCTTATAAGGACAATTACTACGATTATGTCCCTCAGTTCGACAATAACTACATTTTTTTGTCTGATTTGGAATAGTTGCATCCATCTCGTTATGTATACGAGAAGTCTTCGGTCTCCCTAATGTATCTCTTCGCATGGCAGGATTAGGCTTAAATATAGGACCTGAATATGATGTCCAATAACCTACGTCTCCAAGGGGATGAAACTCATGCTGATAAACTTTGAAGATATGGTCCAAAGTGTATCCTGGGTCAATATACACACTACAGTCTAAATTGCAATAGGCACACAACGCAATAACATGTGAGCATGGATATCTAAATGCTTGAAATTGTCCACAGTCACACCACCAATTGTTCAAATTTACAGTGCATATCATTGCACGTCAGCCGACCTGGGGATTTGCCATCTATTCAACTTCAAACTCTTCCGACTCCCTACTATATTTGCGAACATAGTGACAGGTTGCCAGTCGCCGATTTTCTTGCAACGCTGAGGATAACTCTTCACAGTAGACATGTCCCGCTCTCATCATGGCAAGTGCTTTTGTCCCCCCGTCTACAAATGGTGCATTCAACCTATAAAATGTAGTCTTCACCAAGACTGTTATGGGCAAAGCCCGAGCTCCTTTTAAATTTGAATTCAAGCATTCTGCAAGATTGGTAGTCATGTGCCCATATCTTTTTCCTCCATCATAAGCTTGGATCCATTTTTCCCTTGGGATATTATCCAGCCACTCAGCAGCTTGTCGAAACTCTGATCTCATGGCAAGAAGCTTAGCCTCAAATCTTGGCCGCCTCAACTCATAACCTGAAAAAAAAAAAAAAGTGATCGTCATAAAAAATTTGGTGGTAAATAAATATATTTTCAACGTTAATTAAAAAACTTGCATTAAAAATTAATCTCCTTACCCATGTTGATGACTTCTTTCTTTAAGTCAACATTTTGAAATTTTTTATTAAAATTGTTAGCAATATGTCGAATACAATACACTGAGTGTGTGGTTGGCTCAATCCACCCAACTCGTTGGGATCGCAAAGCAGCCAACAAACCTTTACCCCTGTCTGATATAATGCATAAGTTTGGTTGTGGTGTTACATTACTCCGCAAATTATACAAGAACCACGACCAAGCTTCTTTTGTCTCTCCTTCGACAATTGCAAATGCAATTGGAAGGATATTACGATTTCCATCTTGTGCAACAGCAACCAAGAGTGTGCCACCATATTTTCCCGTCGAAAATGTCCCATCCACTTGAACAATTGGTTTGCAAAATTTAAATCCCTCAATGCATGGTTTAAATGCCCAAAACACACGATCAAGTGTCACACTATCAGAATCTTCGATACCATCGACATCATAAGGTGATGTTTGGTATTTTATAATGGTACCTGGCATGACATTCTGGACAGCATCCATCCACCTGGGCAACAAACTGTATGATTCTTCCCAATCACCAAATACCTCTATAAGTTACAGTGTAACCAAAACGATTTTGTACCTCTTCAATCAGGGCTTTTAGTAGGACACCAGGATCTGCATGTACTAAACCAACTACACAATCAGCAATTATAGAAGTGTCTAATTTATGGTGATCTTGGGAGATCACCGAAGTTGTACAAGTATGGATACCATCAATTTTCTTTATCTCCCACCTAGTGCGCCTCTTACTAAATGATGCCCTAATCTTCCATTGGCACCCAAGACCAAATTTTATACACTTGCCAACATATCTATCCGGCCTTGATTCTTCAACAATATAGTCAAATGAATGTTCAATATGGAACTGCTTTATGGCGTTGATGGTTGCTTGCTTTGACTCAAATGACATACCCACCCAAAGATTACTGTTGAAGCTTTCACTGCTACCTCCTCTTTTATGTGAACAGCCATATGAAAATTTAGGATCTTCAGTTGCTTGACTGTTAAAGTTAGTAAAAAAAATGGTGATGGTGTAACATGTATTCCCATACTGGATTGTCCAACACCATCAGCACTTCCTCTACCACCATCATTGTGTATCTCATGATTTTCTTCCTCTTCACTGAACTCACTAATGTTATCCCTAACCATTGGATCATCAGACATCCATGAGGTACCGGAAACATTAAACATCTACAAATAATTAAAAAAAAATTGATTATTAACCATCTATTATATACAACAAATCATAATAAGTAATCGAATCAACAGAAAACCACAATGCCTGACCTTTTATTGAAGGTAATAACACAGAGAGAGTTGTGCTGCTGCTTTGTATCTTCATACTTTCTCAAACTCAATCGAATATGTAGCTATGGAGGGGTTTTATAGTAGTAAAGTCTGGTAAGGGTTTAGAGCAACTCGTACTAGTTACTTACGAATTGGCCATTTTATTAATATATATATATATATATACTGAAGTCGTGATCCATGGATACGACTTTAAAATATATATATATATATATATATATATATTATGTTTCCAATTTCATATGTATAATATCGGCATGCATGGAAAATTAGGGTTTAGGGCAAGTCGTATACCATACTTACGACTTCCCATATTTAATTAAAAAAAAATTTATCCACTTGAGTCGTATATATGGCATACGACTTGCCCATTTAAAAAAAAATTACCAATAAATAAGTCGTATGCTTTACATACGACTAGCAAAAATAAAAAAATAAAAAAAATTCAAGTCGTTACTGATAAATACGACTTGAGGGAAAATATAATAAAAAATTTAAGTCGTAAGTTGTGTATACGACTCCCTCACTTTTTTTAATATAAAAGTGGGTCATCAGTAGTATTCACGACTTTTGCATTGATTTCGTATCTGTCTCTTACGACTTACCCTAGTTGTGTAACTATTTTAAAATCTACCCCATTCACGTAATTTCACTCCCAAATTACACCGCTCAAGTAAAATTCCCGCTGGAGTCTCTGCCATAGCAAAACGTTTCTGAACATGAGATGAAACTGGCTAAAAATAAGGGCACCCCATTCCCCTTTTCCTTTTTCTATGCAGCAGTAGCACCATACATGCCACATGAGGCACTTCCACAAATAGGGAAGGAAAGGGGACACAAATGGCCACATTGAAAAATCCAATGCCTGCTTCCTTACACCACTTCATTTTTTTGTTTGTGTTATACTCTCCATCTCCCTTACAGGTAGTCTACTTCAGTCCATCAGACTCATCACTTTCTTCAATAACACTTGAATTAAAACTGTCTCATTACATTACATTCTGCTCGTGCATGAAAAAATCTTAGTCCAGCACAGCACGTCATTTCATAGGAAATCAAAATACTATTGTCAAACATTTTAAAAAATGGTGCAATTTTATATCATGACTTCCACAACCTTATTACATGTCAAATAATAGTTTGAGTGCTTATAGACCGTAAGCCTTACTAAAAATTTATCTCCAGGACTTTATTTATCTTCAATATATCTTGCAGAATATTGAAATTTTTGTGAACTTAATTATTGTCTTCTGATGTTATGTTACAGATGGGACACAACTCATAATGGTAAACAACTGCAAAGAGTGTATGGCCTGGAATTTCTCGGCAGTGCAAGGCACCCTTCTCTAAAAGATGGTGGCTTTCACTTTTCAAGTGGGGAAGAGGTAGTTCTCCAAGTCCCTGAAGGATGGTCAGGAAGAATCTGGGGTAGACGGGTGTATTCAGTGTTTTGTTGTTCTTCAGCCTGATTGTGGTATTTTCCCTTTGTTTTACTTTTGGCAACTAACAAGGTTGGTAATTTATAGTGCTGTTGTTATATGGAATTATTAGATGCATCACACAACTGATTACTGTTATATCAGTTGCTTACAAATTGGAAAGTTAGTTAGGAGTAAGTCAGACAAGTTAGAATAAGTTAGAAGCTTAGCTAGCTTCTTGATTATTTGTACTTAAGCTCTATATACTGAGCCTTTCATTCTAATTTTGATGGATCCAAACATTGATGTTAAATGATTTTAATAGAACTGTTTGAAATCTACTAACATGAGTATTAAGTGTGCAGCAAATAAATGTTTAAAACAGATAACATTAAGTAAAACAAAGCGTCTAATATTAAATCATACGTCTGGGTTTACTTATCAATGCGTCTGACTGGCAACTCAATAGCATCTCCTTACGCAGATACGTCTAATCAACAAGAGTGTCTGAAAGCACATCTCTGTACCCTCGTTTTGAAGTCAAGCATATTCCTTCGTATATTCAAATCAAAGAACACTGACCCAAGTACTAAAAGTATAAAGCATAAAGCACCTGCTGCAAATTCATTTTTGTTGCAACAAGCTAAGGCATTTTACACGGTCATATATCAATGTTGCACAAATAAGGAAAGTCGTGCTCCCCAAGCCAGAAAAGCAACTGCACCTGCTTTGAAACACGTTGCACTCTGATAAAGTAATGCAAAGAAGTACATTCACCTTGTCTTGAAGCACTCCAACAAATATAAACATTAAATGGAAGATCAGAACGGCTCTTTAGCATTCATGAATGAAAGAACAAAAACCTTATTCATTGAAAAATGTCTCATAACGAATTTATTGCTGATGAATATAAAAGGAACTTTGGAGGTTGTTTGATGACAATCATTCAATATAAGATCAACTAAAAGCATTCAATTCTTGCCTCACATTCAAAGCTCTTAAATTCTTTCATTCTTAAAACTTATCTTCTCAATCATTTGTATTTATTAAGAAGTTATTTCTGCAGTCATACCAACCTTATTTAATATTCATTCTTTAAGTGTTATTTCAGTTGACTGGCAAAGTTGTAAATCTTGAAGTTGTTGCTTCACTAAATCCTGTTTCTTGTAGAGCCTGAAGAGGCTTGCTAAAAGAATACTTGATGGAGTTTGAAGATGTTAGGTGTGCAAACAATACTTGAAGGAGCCTGAAGAGAGTAGGTATGCAAATAATACTTGTCTGTAACCTGATCGATTGTAGTGGAAACACTTGGCGGTGAAACTAAGGATTGGACATAGCCCAAGGTTTGGGGGTAAACCAGTATAAATCTCTGTGTTAACTTTCTTATCCCTATAAATCTTTGTGCTAACATGGGTTAAAAGAATGGTTAAACCTTAAACAAATCTTTCTATGTTTGTTCTGTCTCAGACGCATCTGAGTGTATGATACTTATTCTTTGAGAAAAGATATCAGTCTTCAAAAAATTTAAGTAAAACACAATTCAACAACTTATTGTATTTTCATCCGTTCATTTCAAATCACCGTTTGATGAAAATAGAATAAAAAATTTAGCCTTTAGCCTGCATCACAACTTTCACCGAAGTAATTAACTGAAGAAGCATAAATAAATGGTATTTAGTGTACATTAATCAATTAATCTTTCAGATATGGTGGAAATCATGTTATCCACGTCAGGAATAGGATACCAAAAGATAAAATCTTTTAGTTGAAGCTCAGTAGCTCACAAAACTATAAATATTAGAATTCAAATTCGTTACTTTGCACTTTGACTACGTACGCGTCACATAGTTGTCTTTATCACTTACTAACAGGTTGAGTGCATTTTTTTGTTGTAGTGAGGGTACAGTTTGGGGTTCATATCCAAAGTGATACAAAAGAAAATCAAAAATTGATTTAAAAAATTAGAAAACCAAACAAAATTGAAATTTATTGGATTTTTTTGGACTTTATTTTATGAAAACTGATTGAATCGGATTGGATCCTTTATTCATAACCGAATTAATTCAAACTAAACCATATATATAAAGTTTAATGTATATTTATTTTAGATTTTGTATTATTGATTTTTTATTTGTTGGTTTTTCCCTATTTTTTATTAATTCGATGTAACGTATTTTTCTACTATTTTTAATGTTCCAAGCATAAAATTGATATTTGTTAGCTCATAAAATTTTAATTTTTAGTATGTTATATGTTATGGATTTAATTGATAATCACTAACAGTGTAAAGTTTTTTTACACTGTCAACCAATCAGAAATTGATATATCAATATAAATGCTTGATTCTTATCATAACCACCTTAAAAGTCATCAATTCCATGATTTTGATTGGTTGTCAGTGTAAAATTCTTTATACTGACAGTGCATACAAACTAAGCTCGTTATGTTATATGTTATATCTATTAATGTTATTTGGACTTATTTTTTAATTATCATGTTGGTAAAAACCGAATCATCCAATTCAAACCGTATTTAATCGAATCGGATCGGATTTTTTAAAGGAAAAAATTCAAAACGAACCGAATCACATGTTAATTTAATATTTGGATCGAGTGATTTTTTACCTCAAAACCGATTCAAACCGATTCGCGAATACCCTGGGTACACCCTCGAGAAGGAAGGGAATTATTATCAGCTGATTAAAGTTATTAACTCATATTGATTTCCTTTTCTGAGTAGTGAATGCAGTAAAACCAGCATATTTGTCAAGAGTTGTCATTTATTTATCTTCGATTTTTTAAAGTTAGTCGTGAATAACCAAAAATCAAGCCATAAACGACGTAAATTTTTCCACATAATACGAAATTGTAAATTAAACTGTACAGTCAATAATTATCCAAAACTATATATGAATTGATCAGATCGACACCACTAATATTATCCCGAATCCTTCTAATCAGATTATTATGTCTTAAATAATCGGATCAGACTGTTCCAAATTCCAATATCCTATCATCTTCTAAGAAAATAAATAAATAAATAAATCATTTGACCCTTTATAAATAGCACACCGTCATTCATTTCTTCTCTTCCAAATTGCATGAAAACATAACCTTTCATCACCATTAGGTTAAGAAACAATTCTTAGTTAATCAATCACGTTCCTCCTATCTCTCTGATGGCTCCAATAATGTCCTTCAACAACATGAAAGAACATTCAAACTCCTTCAATTACAACAAGGAACATTCTTCTTCATGGACAAGAAGACAGGACAAGCAATTTGAAAAGGCACTTGCCTTATATGACAAAGACACCCCAAATCGCTGGCAATATGTAGCCAATGCAGTTGATGGGAAATCGGTTGAGGAAGTGAAGAGACACTACGAAATACTTTTAGAAGATCTTAGTCTTATAGAGTCTGGTCGTGTTCAAATTCCCAAGTATAGATCCACAACAAGCAGCAGTACTCATGTTGAAGCACGAAGGTACTGCTTTCACATTTCAATATTTGTGACAAATGTATTTTACTTCTGCCTACCTCTTCTACTCTCTTGCCATTTTCTTTTCCCCATTTGCTTCTGGTTCCTTCATAAAGAAACTTTGAATCTTGTGAACATAAATTTGGAACATATCTGATAAGATAGCAAAATATTACTCTATACCATTATTTAAAAATTAAAGATTTTGAATTTCTAAGAACTGAGACCTTGGTTCCTTCGTTCTTGCTCATTCTGCATGGCTCCCCGTATGTCTTCCATTCCCGATCGGGTCTCCTTCAGGCTCTAGAGTGGATTATCAATTTGGGGATGAATAAGGTTATCTTTGAAATGGACAACAAGACCTTGTTGACAGATCAAGTCTCCCAGACCAGATATACAGAGCTAGATGTTATCATAGTCGATTATATTCTAGATTTCTTTCATATTTCCCTCATTTTAAAGTTGAGTTTGTTAATTGTTAGGAGGCAAGGTATTAGGATTGACCAGAGTTTAGCTAAGGCGGCCCCCTTTAAATCTTATCCCCATGTTTTCCATCATGTTCCCACTTCCCAGTTGTAAAAAAGCATAAGTTGTTTTCTATGTGCATCGATAAAAAGCTCAAGCGACCGTAACTTAACTCATTAAAAATGATTTTTTTACTTTCAAATTAGATTTTTTTTTATCAAATAATCTGTAAAAAAAAAAAAAATTAACTCACTCTTAGGGCCGTTTGTTAAGAATTTAAAATAAAGTGATTTTGACATGCAATAATTTAGAGATTATCAAGCAGTTATTTAATAAAGCGGAAGATGTTTTGTGTTTGTATCTGTTTTAAATGATAAAAAGCAATTATTTTTAAAAGTAGTTAGTGCTTTTTTTTTCTAAATGATAAGACTTAACTACAATTCCAAAGGTACATTAGGTACTTTTTCCAATGGCAATAGGACATGTGTAACAACTCTCATCAACGAAAATATAATATGTGTAACAGCTGGTAATTGCCATTAGAAAACAGCACTTAATGTACCTATGGAATTGTACCTGAGTTTTGTCCTTTTCTTTTATAACATAAATTTTGTCCTTTTCCAAAAGCTAATGAAAGTAGCTTTTCAATTTAACCATTAAAATGATTTTTTTTAAATATCATTTTTATGAAAAGCTTAAACAAATGCAATCAAACTCTTTAAAAATAATTTTTTTACTTGAAAAATGTGATTTTTTTTCCATTAAATAATCTGTAACAAACGTTTTCTTAGTGACATAAAAAAATGTTTGTGAACACAAGTTGATCTGAAATTAAATCAACATTATCTTAGATCTTTTATTTAAAAAAGGAAAAAGAAACTCAAAAAATTTACATATTTATTTTATAAATTGTTTGAAAATAATAGTTAAAATTTGTTTTTGGACATTGTTTGAGATCCAATAACCAAAGTGGTCTTTTATAAAAATATAAATAAATAAGTGAATACTCATTAGAATTAAAATAGTATGTATTGTCAATGTAAAACTTTCCATTATGACATTTAATTACTAATAGAAATATAGGATGTCATTTGTGTTTTTATATTAGCAATAAAAGAAAAAAAGTAACAATAAAAATTGATTTATCAAAATATTAGTGAATGTTTGTATAAAATTATTTTAAACTAATAATGCATTTTAATTAAACATTTAAACTCATACTACTATTTGATTTCCCCCCTTTAATATGGAAATGAGCTATCGGCATTCTTTTACCTTTTAATTACTTAAAATTATGATTACTTAAAATGATCTTTCATATTAAGTTCTCTTTAATAATTTAAAACTTTTATGAATTAAAGTAGTATGCATTGTCACTATAGAATGTTTTACAATGACATTCACTAACATTTTGACATATGTAATTTTATTTAATAACTAAGAGAGAGAAATAACGATGATACTAATTTGTCAAGATATTGTTGAATGACTGTGTAAAAAACCTTTATACTAATAGACATAGGGGTCGGAATATGCTAGGCCAAGCTAGGCCCTGACAAGCTTGAGCCTGACCTGCGTTTCAATCTCGAGGCCTGAGCCTGACCTACTTTTAAGCCTGACCTGACCTGAAAGCCTACTTAAAAGTCTACTTATCAACAAAAGTTTTAAATATGTCTCCACTTATAAATAGGCCATAGGCCTTCACTTGTATATAGGCTCGTAGACCTCTAATGATAAAGAAGTTGATAGACCTATACGAATAAATAGGTCATTAAGCCTTAAATAGGCTAGGCCATAGGACCCTGCCGAGCGGTCTGGCCTATTCCCACCCTATTGACAATGCATAAAATTATACTCAACTTTTTTATTTTTTATTTTGAAGGGAAAATTATACTCAATTTTTTTTTTTTTGACAAAAGAAAAGTTAGGCAATTTCATTAATAATGGAGAACGCAATACATCTGGTAACATCATCACAAATTTGGAGAATAGTAATATATATAGCCACCCCTAACAAAGAGTGAGTAACCACATGGACTTCCCTCATATCAAACTCTACCAAAGAGTTGTTAACATAAGATGATAAAAGACTCCTATAATTTGAAATAACAACCCTATAATTAGCTTGGTCCTCTTAAAGGAGACCTAGGACTTTCTCATTTTGCACTTGATGTCTGGGGGAGTAACTATAAAATTTAGCTTTGAAGACATATCCTCCCTCATCACGTAAATTGTTACTGAAGTCGATGCTTCGTGCTACCTGCAAGAAAGGCTCAATGCACAACCAATTGAGCTCGACTTTATTTGCAAAAATTAAAAATTCCAAAAGAAAAAAGAAAAAACGATAAAACACGTCTGGCCAATAATACCGAACGATGTATTTGTGGATAGGAACTACACGCAGGTTACCCGGACCTCGACAGTTCCAACTAATGATACTCATGGCTTCTGGCAGGCCTGGGAACTAGAGCCTGCTAATGAAAAATGACCATTTAGAGATCCAGAAGCTAGACTGCGCGAGCTGCTCTCCATGTTACTATCAACTTCACATGCAGAAAAAATAGAAGCATCTTCGGCACGACGATGTTTCTTTTCACCTTGGCTATCACACAGCAAGGCATCATTCAAATTCATGAAATCATTTAAAATATTTGAATTTAATGAGATGGACCCACCACTTAATTCGTTAGAGGGAATCATGGGCATATATAGTGATAACATCCTTATCCTTATTATTGGCAGCATCCGTTGAGATCTCATTTTCTCTCTCCCCAACGTTACTCTCTGCATGAAACAAGGGATCACGATTTTGCCGAATCTGCATCATTCTGCACATGCGATTTTCGTCCCTCCTTCCTCAGCCAACGACTACCACTGCCATTCCCCAGCACTCCTCGGCTTCACCCTAATCCCCGCCCTCCATCTCCTAGCTCCATCATCATTCTCACACTCAAGCAATTTTTCACAATACTGCTCAGTGTACGTGACCAATGATCCCGCACATAATCGCCACTCCCCTAGCCAGCCTCCACACTTCTACCATGCGCTCTTTCGTAATATGAACATGTAAACCTCTGTCCATAAGAAACCTTCCTACCAGAAATAGGTTTAGATCTGCTTCACGTTCTTGACTCTTCTTAGCATCAAAAATGAAACCGCCATCCTCCTCATCCAACAACGACAAACCCTCCATACGCCTCTCCATCAGCAAGACGAAAAAGAAAAAAATAGAAACCCTCACAAAGAGATAAAACCAGAGCTCTCACAAAGAGAGTTATATATACTCAACTTTTATTGCTTATGTTTAACTATTTACACACATTTAATTTTAAAACGATTTTTATATATTGGATTGTATATATCTATTAACATCGCCAATTCTATCTTTCTTTTAGCCTTGTTTATTGACTATAGATATTTCTTAATTTGGCAGGCTTCTCAAATATCTTAACTTGAATGGAATGGCGTAAAGCAGTTCAAGTTCGAATAATGATTTTATTTTTGTTGCCATGATGCGCATGAAGGAAAATGGATAGGTGCCAGAATAAATACCTTTCTGTTTTACTGCTCTAATAATGTCGATCAATCTTTCATTCTCCATTTTTTACCATATCCGCATGAAGGAAATGGATTGATGCCAGACTAAATGCGTTTCTGTTTTTACTGCTCCAATAATGTTATTCAGTCTTTCATTCTCCATTTATTTCTAACTTCTTTTAAGATTCTCAATTTAGCTTCAGATAATTCAATAAATTTATATTAAAATAAGTCACTTGATTTTTTTTAATATGTGCAAAATATAAATTAGATTCCTTTAAAGTGGGTTTGCACCACTACTTTCTCCGTTTACATGGAGTTTTATCCATAAAGTACAAAATTTTAGATGTTTTAATAATTTAATTGATCGTGAATCGTGATACAGAGTAATTATAATTATTAGGACAAGACTTATGTGCAATTATATGGATACATTACGTGTTGTATCTAAGTCTTTTCTTTATTACTAGATACATCGGGTAATTGTCGGATCACGAAACTTCGTAGTACCATGAAAGCAAATGCAAGAACAATGCAAGCCAATAAGAACAAAGAACAATCGAAGACTAAGAAGGAGAAGGGGTTTTTTTTTACCAAATTGACCCACTTTTAGAAACTATTTACCAAAATGACCTAATTTTAAAATTATTTATCAAAGTAACCTACTTTTGATTAAAATATTAAAAAAAAATTGGTTGACCATTGACCAGGGGTAGCGCCAGT
This sequence comes from Echinosophora koreensis, assembly GCA_035048595.1. Classification (NCBI taxonomy): domain Eukaryota; kingdom Viridiplantae; phylum Streptophyta; class Magnoliopsida; order Fabales; family Fabaceae; genus Echinosophora; species Echinosophora koreensis. Next base: position 10,234,804 of record JAPCYP010000004.1, read on the forward strand.
TTGACTGGCGCCATTGACCCCTTGATTGCCATAGTCACCCATTGGTCCATTTTTGTAAAAAAAAAAAAAAAATTCCCCAGATTAAAAAATTGATTTTTTTTTTTAACAAAAAAGTTTTCTAGTGGCACCTGTTGCGGTGGCGCCACTGCACCGGGAGGTGACACGTGCCCCCCCCCCCACCCCAACTAACCTAATTAATACTCCCTACCAGCCAACCCCCCTCCCCCCCTATAAATAACTGTTGAGTATGCTATAAAGTGATTATCAAAGCTTCTAAATATTATTGATTCACTAGATGCCTTATATAAGGCTCTTTACAGTTCTATAACAGAAACAATCAACTTGCACTAACTGAAATAACTACCACCAACAAACTAATTGATACATTGAACCTAACTAACTAACTGACTGAGCCTAACATATCCTCCCTTAAACTGAATTGCCATTTGCAATCAGTTTAGTCAATAGCTTTACACATTCCTAGTCTATCTCTCAGATTGGAGAAGGTCTCAAATTTCAAAGGTTTGGTCATGATATCTGAGATTTGTTCTTGTGAGTTGCAATGCACCAAGTCAATTGTGCCATCTCTGCTGAGATCTCGAAGGAAGTGGAACCTTACATCAATATGTTTACTTCTGCCATGAAGAACAGGATTTCTGGACAACTTAATGGTGGAACTGTTATCACAGAAGATGATAGTGCATCCTTTGAGTATGTCCAAGCCTCTGCAGAATTCTCCTCAACCACACTCCTTGACAAGCACACGATGCTGCAGCAATAAATTCAGCTTCTGTGGTTGATAAGGTCACCACTGGCTGCTTCTTAGATGACCAAGACACTGCTCCAGATCCAAGCATGAAAACATAGCCCGAGGTGCTTTTTCGATCATCTATATCCCCTGCATAATCACTGTCTGAGAAAGCTATCAAGTCACCTTCTTTTCCTCTTTTGTACATAATTCCAAACTCCAGAGTTCCTCTTAAGTATCTGAGAATTCTCTTGGCAGCCTGCAAGTGCATTTCAGTTGGTTTCTCCATGTATCTACTGATTAGGCATACTGCAAACATCAAATCTGGCCTAGTTGCAGTGAGATACATTAAGCTTCCCACCATCTGCTTATAAGTGGTTGCATCAACTGGTTTTCCCTGCTCATCTTTGGACAATTTGCAACCTGGAACAATGGGATTACTCACAGAATTACTCCTTTCCATACCAAATCTTTCCAGCACCTGTCTTGCATACTTTTGTTGACAAATAAAGATTCCTTCATCATTCTGTACAACTTCTATGCCTAGGAAGTATCTCATTTTGCCCAGATCAGTCATATCAAATTCATTCTTCATAGACTCCTTGAATTTGATAAACATCTCTTTGTCATTTCCAGTGAAAATGAGGTCATCAACATACAAACTAACAATTAGAATTCTGCCTCCACTTCCATGTTGAATAAACAAAGTATGCTCTTAAGGACATTTTTCAAAGCCTTCCTTGCAGAAATAAGACTCAATTCTGCTGTACCAAGCCCGAGGGGCTTGTTTAAGGCTATACAAGGCCTTTTTTAGCCTGTATACCTTATCCTTCTGCCCTTGTTTCTGATATCCTTGAGGCTGCTCAATGTATACAATCTCATTCAATTCTCCATGCAAAAAGGCACTCTTCACATCAAGTTGATAGACACACCAACCTTTAAAGGCAGCAAGGGCAAGAATTGTTCTAATGGTGTCCCATCTGGCCACAGGAACAAAGACCTCATTATAATCAATTCCATGTTGCTGAGAATACCCTTTTGCCACAAGTCTAGCCTTATGTTTTTCCAACTCTCCATTCTCATTGCACTTGGTTTTATATACCCACTTGACTCTTATCTTCTTTGCACCTGTGGGAAGAGAGACCAACTCTGTAACACCCCGATTTTTCTGTTTAGTTACAATTAGTGTTATAAGTGTGATTATGTGATTAATTATTTTGATTTGAGAAAAATTATTTTAATGAACCAAAATATATTTTCATAATCTATCTTAATTTATAAAAATTATTTGTTAAATTTTTCGGTAGAAAATTCTCGACGTTTCCGATCTGTATTTTTACCGTCAGTAGACTTTACTGACCTGAAAAATTAATTTCGAATCACAAAATGAAAATATTATTTTTTCTAACTCATTTATAATCATTTCTATGATTTTAGCAATTATTTCGATCAAAATAAAAATTTTCGGGTAAAAATTTACAAATAAAATACGAACGGTTTCTACAGTTACGAAACAAATGACACCGGGACGAGCCAAATTACAAGAGACCAGATATGCTGCAGATTTGAACAGTATTTTTGAAGAGACTTGATGAGACTTAACATTAGGAATCTCATCATGACCTTACAAACCATAATTTTGCTTATTTTGACAAGAAATAATTATTGGTCAAAGATATCATATCTTAATGCCAAAATTGGCAAAGAAATCTGCTCCCTCCCTTGCATGCAGCGCCCCTCCCCCTCAAAAACACTATAAATACCCCTTTCCATCAACCAACTCACTTGCACCATCCTCCATTCCAACTCTCACTCACACTTCTCCATTTCTTTCTTTCATTTAGCTTCTTTGTTCACTTGTTGAGCTTGGGTTTCTTCACCTTCAACCCAACTTCATCACCATTCTAAGGGTATATCCTCTTCACTCTACTCCTCTTCTTGTCAAGAAACATGATTTTATTGCATGCATGTTAGTTTCTTTGGGTGCATGTTCATGAAACAAGTGTATTTGAGTTTACTATTATCCATACTATTATGATCAATGCTTGCATGTTGCAAAGAAAACATTTTCACAAATTCTTAAGGAGGCCGAAACCTGTAGGAAAGAAAAATAATGTTTTGCCAAAAATCTTATGCTTGCATGTTAGTGTTTCTTATTCATGGTTCAACTAGGTTAAGAAAAATATATTTCTATCAAGACTTTTTTTCATGAAAATGAATTTTTATAGTCTTATACCCATTATTTTACCTATCCTTAAGGGTTGATGAAGCTGGGTTTTTGGTTTTTAATAACAATGTGTATTTTGATCATATTGATTTATACATGCATGAATTTACAAAGTTGAAAAATCAATTTCTTGGCCATTTATTTTGTGGAGGCCGAAACTCAATAAAATTGAGTTGAGGAGGCCATGATTTGTTTTTAACAAAATGATTATTGGAATAGTCATGTACATAGAAATAAGTGAGAATTAAAATTTTAAGTTAAAGGGATTTTATTTGAAGATTTTAAAGAAAACAACATTTTGATTTTTTGCATAAAAATTTGAGGATTTAAAATAAATTCCTATGCCTAATTTTTTTTGAATGGGCCGAAAACACACTCCTTGTGGAGTAGGAGAAATTAAAATTTTATTTCAAGGTGATAGACCATAATTTTGTCCCTAAAATGCTTAAGGATCATTGATCCAAAAGCTTGTGAAAATTGATAATTCTCCCCCCAAAAGCCTTGTCATGGCCGAATGCATGCATACGGAGATGTGGAATATTTTGTATATTTTAACTTATATTTTACACTTGAATTTTTACTTAGATTGTCAAGCGTAAGAACGTTGCGAGTTCGTTTTCGTCCAAAAGCGGAAAACTCCAAATTCCCTTATTCACTCGATCAAGGTATGGGGAGATAACCTAAGTGATGGCTACGTTATGATGACTATTATGTCATGTGTGTTAATGTGTTGATTGATCTTGCTATACTTGTGACTGACTTGAATTTCCTATGTATTGTTTGTTGTCTTATATGTGTTTAAGTTGTAAAAATCACATGTGAAGGTGCTAAATATGTTGATGAAATTATGAATTTTATGATTGAACTTTTGAATGTTGTAATTATTGTATACGCCTTGTGGATGATCCTTGAAAGCCTAACTTGTTGGTTAGAGCTCAACTAATAAAGATAAAAGCCTTAAGAAAATATTTACTAAGAAAAATCATAAGTGATGAGTATAAAGATTTAATAAAAATTGTAAAGCTAAGAAAACTTTTATATTGAATAGTGTTTTAGAAGGTTAAAATTTTACAAAGCACATTTCCTATAATAAAATTAAAATAAATTTTTCATCAAAATAAAACAAGTTTTTTGGAATTATTTCTTAGAAGTTTAGAAGGAAGTTATTTAGTAACTCTTATATATATGTTAGAGAAAAAGAAGATTTAAATGGATTAGTTTTACAAATAGAAATGAATTTTCTAAGGTTTTAGACAAAATGAATTTTGATGGGAAATGTTTTATTCAAAATATTTTCAAAAAGAAATGTCCGATAACTTGGATGAGTTACGGAAAATTTTTGGTTTTGGTATTTTGTTTTTCACTGAACGAAAAATAAGATGAAAAGTGAGCCTAGTAACCGAGACGTCGGAGTACTAGAGTTCTGACACGTGGATCCATGATCCATATCACAACACTGCTGTGGACTGTGTGTCCTATATATATATTATGGACTGTGTGTCCCGATAAAAAGTGGCTTGGACTGTGTGTCCTATGTGAGTTGTGATAAACGTGTGAACGGAGTAAATAAGGGGTAAAAACTATTTTCTACTACCACAAAGTTCTGGGTCAGTGCACGGGTCTAGAACTATTGTGATTGGACACTCGGACTTTAATGTCCTGTGTTAACAATAAAAGTCTTAAAACATAAAAAAATTTACGGTGGTCGTGAGCCTTGAGCCTCGACAAGGGAAGAACGAAGCACAGAGAAAAGCAACGCAAATAAAAGGAATTTTACATGCATTGGTTTTTCCGGCAGACGTGCCCAACTTTATAACTTCAGCCTGTGTGGCAGATTTGGACCTGAGTGGCCAAAGATTGGGCCTGTGTGGCCAAAAATTTAGCCTGTGTGGTAGTTGGGTCTGTGTGGCCAAGATTATGAGCCTGTGTGGCAGTTGGGCCTGTGTGGCCAAAATTTTAAGCCTGGATGGCTAATGAGCCTGATCAGCTCACTGTTTTTCAAAATTGCATGGTGTTGGAGATCTCCGGAGATTAGGACAGAATGATGAGATATAGAAGTGCCATGTTTTCAAAAACGGCGATAATTCGTGTGTTGGCATGTTTATTCTGGATATGAATGTTATCTATATGTTGTTTGTGTTTGGGCATCTTAGTCGTCTTAACTTATTTATATAATTGGTATCTCACCCTTGCATTTTGTTATGCTTCTTCTTCTTGGAATATGTTTGTGTATATACTTGAGGATAGATGGACCCGGCGGTAATTCAGTTGGCTCACCTCCGAACACGAGCCATCTTGTTTGAAAACGCTAATGATCCAGCCGCGTGGACCTTTCCCGAAGGGACTCACATTGCGGCTTATACGGGACCGGCATGTATAGTAGATGGAATAAACGGAGTCGGAGCGCAGAGGCGTATCCATACAGTCGAGACCATTCACGTTACTCTACCCCTCGTGGATGTTTATCTTCAGCATTTGGCGGACTTGGGGATCGTGAATCTGAATCCTCCACAGGACCCATAGCAGCCGTAGGCAGTCCCTGACTCACCGATAGAGGAAGACCCAGAAGAGTTTGTGGAAGAAGAGCAGGAAGAAATGATAGTGGGTGATGACGCCCCAAGTGAGGGTATTGATACGCCACCAGGGGTCGGGAATGACCACCATGGCCTCCCAAATGGGCATCTTTAGGTCCGACCAGCTGTAGGATTTTTTCTTAGGGTACTATATTTTGAGTGGTGTCTTCTGTTTTTGAGTAAACGCTATTTCTGTGACTCTAGAACTCAACCTTTAACTTGTGATGGAACCTTGTTATGTCTTTCTCTTGAATTATCATGTTATGACTTCTAAAGAATTTATGTGCGTAAAGTGACTATTAAATTATTTGTTACGAATTAAACAAGACTTTGAAATTTAAATATTTTTAGAAAATCAACAAAAATCTAAGTTTTCCGAAAGTAAAATCGACAACTCACTAAACATGATTAGCATAGTTGAAATAAGAATGGTTAATGTGATACTTGGGCTAAGGGTGTCACAAACTCCCAAGTCTCATTTCTTTCAATAGCTTTAATCCCCACATCCATTGCCTTTCTCCATTCATCATGCTTTACTGCTTCCTCATAAGTCACTGGATCTTCAAAAGAGCTAAAGACTGCTAAATTGTGCATTTCCTCATCATGATCAGTTACAAAGTCTTCTAGCCATGTTGGTTGCCTTCTGGTTCTATTCTGCCCCAGACTTGGTGTGTTCTGTGTATGAGAGTGAGCAGGTTCCACAGCTTCAGGTTCCATAGCTTCAGGTGAGTTGAGAGTTTGAATGTTCTCGATCTCATCTTCAGCTTCATCATCATCACTTCTTTCATTGACTTCAAGATCAGGTGGCTTCTATTTCTTTTCTTCACTTTCTCCGTTCCACTTCCATTTTTCTGATTCAGAAAATACTACATCTCTGCTGATTAGTATCCTTCTTGAAACAGGATCATAAAGCCTATATGCTTTAGATTCTTCACTTACTCCCAAGAGCACACATTTGATACTCTTATTGTCCAGTTTCTTTCTTTGCTTGTCAGGGACATGAGCATAAGTTATGCAACCAAATATTCTGAAATGATGGACTGATGGTTTGAATCCACTCCATGCTTCTTCTGGAGTCATATCCTTTACTGCTAAAGTGGGACTTCTGTTTAGCACATAGATGGACCAATTTACTGCTTCTGGCCAGAATTCCTTGGGAACTTCTTTCTCATCTAGCATACTCCTCACCATATTCATTACTGTTCTATTCTTCCTCTCTGCCACCCCATTCTGTTGTGGGGTGTATGCAGCAGTGAGTTGTCTCCTTATTCCATGATTGCTGCAAAAATTATCAAATTCTAAAGAATTGAACTCTCCCCGTCTATCAGTTCTTAAGCAGCATATAGAATCCCCATATTCCTTTTCAACTAGCACTTTAAACTTCTTAAAAGTATCAAGAGCCTCAGATTTTTCAGAAAGAAAGTAAATCCAAGCCTTTCTACTAAAGTCATCTATAAAGGTAATAAAATACCTTTTGTTACTGTTAGATTCTGGTTTCACTGGTCCACATATGTCTGAATGAATAAGCTCCAGAGTTTTAGAGGCCCTCCAAGCACCTTTCTTTGGAAAAACTTCACGATGCTGCTTTCCTCTCATGCATTCAGTACATATTGCTACTGATTCTTTAAGTGTTGGCAAGCCTTTAACCATTTCCTTTTGTGCTAATATTCTTAGACCTTTAATACTGAGATGGCCATATCTATAATGCCACAAGTGAGAGCTAGTTTCACTCATAGCTTGCATACATGAGGGAGATATGACAGGAGCAGTGATGGCAAACATTCTGTTTGCTGACATTTGAGTGGTCATGATGAGGCCTCTTTCAGGGTGATACACTTTGCAAGTATTTTCTTGGAAGATTATGGTCAAGTCCTTCTGCTGAAGTTGTCCTATGCTCAAAATATTGTTCTTTAATTCTGGAATATAAAAGACATCAGTGATTACCTGAGTTATTCCATGAATTTGCAGCTTGATGCTTCCCTTTCCCATAACTGACATTCTTGAATTGTCACCCAACTTCACTGATTCTCTGAACTTCTCATCAAGATCAAAGAACCATGTCTTATTACCACACATGTGATTGCTGCATCCAGAATCAAGAAACCACACCTTCTCATTTTTTGATTTGTTAGCTTCATCATGGGCCATGAGCAACATCTCTTCTTCTTCATCAAATTCAGCATAATTGGCATTCTCCTCCCAGCTAGGACATTCATATTTATAATGTCCTAACTTATGACACTTAAAGCACTCCACAAGATCCTTGTTAAAGGATTGCCTCCCTCTGCCTCGTCCACCTCTGAAGCCACCACGACCCCTTCCTCTTCCTCCAGGTCTCCCTTCATTAGATACTTTCAAAGCCTGCTCCTCTTCCTTGTGGCCTTTCATTCTTTGTTCATGGACTAATAAACTGCTCTGAAGCTCATCAATGGATAAAGTAGTCACATCGTTAGACTCTTCAATAGAACACACTACATAATTAAATCTTGTAGTCATGGATCTGAGTATCTTTTCCACAATTGTTACTTGATCCATCCTTTCACCATGTGCTTTCATCTTATTTGCAATAGCAATGGTTCTTGCAAAGTAGTCATCTACAGTCTCCCCTTCTTTCATTCCAAGAATCTCAAACTCCCTCCTCAAAACTTGCAGTTGAGCCCTTTTTACCTTTGTGGATCCTTGATACTTCTGCCTCATTGAATCCCAAATATCTTTGGCTGTGTCTTTCTTGGGGATTGTTTCAATGATGCTCCTGTCTATGACCTGGAACAGGTAGTTCTTGACCTTTAGATCCTTCAACTTGCTATCTTCCACAGTCTTTAACTGTTCTGGAGTTGCTCCTGCTGGAGCCACAGCAATTCCATTCTCCACCAAATTCCAATACTCCTTTGATCTAAGAAGATTCTCCATGAGCATTGCCCAATGGTCATAGTGACCATCGAACCTTGGAATAGCAGCCTGCACAAAGTTGCTATCTACTCTTTCTGCCATGATCTTTTTTCACTCTACTCTCTTTCTTTTCTCAAATAGAAATTGCGATTTCAGTATCAGGCCCCGTGAAGAGCTCTGGTACCAACTGTTGAGTATGCTATAAAGTGATTATCAAAGCTTCTAAATATTATTGATTCACTAGATGCCTTATATAAGGCTCTTTACAGTTCTATAACAGAAACAATCAACTTGCACTAACTGAAATAACTACCACCAACAAACTAATTGATACATTGAACCTAACTAACTAACTAACTGACTGAGCCTAAAAATAACCCCCCACCCGGATCCCCCTCCCCACACACACACACACTCCCACTTCCTACTTCCTCTCTTTTCTTTAACTTGTTTATTTTCTAGCACTCTTTTAATTTTTTGTACACTCTATTGAAATCAAGTTTAGGTAAATGTTAAATTGTTTCTGATATCATTTTTTAATTTTTTTTAATTATATAGTCATTTACCAATATTCTGTTACTTTTTGTTTTTTACACTCTTCTTTATCACTTATTATTCTGGAAGTGTTTATTTTAACTTTTATAATACCATATATTTGTATCATTTAGTATGTTATTTATTTGTATTTTTAATTTTACCCCTTCTACCGTCTCTCCCTTCCACCAACACATATCTTTTAATTCTTTTTACACTCTATTATAATAAATGTTAAATTTAATTAAATGTTTTATTATTTTATTAATTGTTCTATATTCATTTACTAACATTCTGGTACTTTTTTTCGTTAATCATTTCATACCAATCTTGACCATACCACCTTATTGTTCCATATGTCAATTAATGGTCGTATCGTTTCATACCAATCTATTGACATATGGAACAATAGGGTGGTATGGTCAAGATTGGTATGGAATGATGAACGAAAAGAAAAAAGTACCAGAATGTTAGTAAATGAATATAAAACAATTAATAAAATAATAAAACATTTAATTAAATTTAACATTTATTATAATAGAGTGTAAAAAGAATTAAAAGATATGTGTTGGTGGAAGGGGGAGACGATAGAAGGGGTAAAATTAAAAATACAAATAAATAACATACTAAATGATACAAATATATGGTATTATAAAAGTTAAAATAAACACTTCCAGAATAATAAGTGATAAAGAAGAGTGTAAAAAACAAAAAGTAACAGAATATTGGTAAATGATATATAATAAAAAAAAAAATTAAAAAATGATATCAGAAACAATTTACACATTTACCTAAACTTGATTTCAATAGAGTGTACAAAAAATTAAAAGAGTATTAGAAAATAAACAAGTTAAAGAAAAGAGAGGAAGTAGGAAGTGGGAGTGTGTGTGTGGGGGAGGGGGATCTGGGTGGGGGTGATTTATAGGGGGGAGGGGGGTTGGCTGGTGGGGAGTATTAATTAAGTTAGTTGGGGTGGGGGTGGGGGTGGGGGGGGTGCCACGTGTCACCTCCTGATGCAGTGGCGCGCCGGGGGGGTTGCCACGTGTCACCTGTGCAGAAAACTTTTTTTCTTAAAAAAAAAACAATTTTTTAATCTGGGGAAAAAATATTTTTTTTTACAAAAATGGACCAATGGGTGACTGCCACGTGGCAGTCAAGGGGTCAATGGCGCCAGTCAAACTGGCGCCACCCCCTGGTCAACGGTCAACAAAAATTTTTAATATTTTAATCAAAAGTAGGTTATTTTGGTAAATAGTTTCAAAACTAGGTTATTTTGGTAAATAGTTTCTAAAAGTGGGTCAGTTTGGTCAAAAAACCGGAAAAGGTAAAAAAAATATGAACACTGGGATTTAACGGTTCGGCCACACATATGACCTACATCCACGGGAGAACGCAATTGATATTCTCCCTATCTTGATACTAGAAATACAAACATGCTTTACAATAGAAATTCCTCTCAACCCTCACCTATTCTTGTACACCTATGAATCGCACATCATGTAGCCAAGATCTACACCCAAGGTTGACATTTCTACTCCTATACACCTTTTTCTATCTCTCACAAATCGCTCCATGATTTTTCCTCAAGATACAATTGCCTCACACTCATAATCTCTCTCTTCTTTTCTACACACCTCTACATTGTGTGTCTAAGTGTAGTGCGCTCATCCTATCACATGATATGTATTTATAGAGACCTACACAACAAATCACTAATAACTTGATGAGTCATCAATTCATGTGAGTTTTGATCAATCCTTGTGAAGCTTTAAGTTGTCCAAGTTATTTATGACTAACTAACTAACCAACTTTATATTGTTGATTTAGAGGCATTTCTCAACAGTTAGAAAAATCATTTTTGGTATGTCCTATGTAACATTAAAACTTAGCAACTCCTTATAGTATTAAAGTATCAATAACTAACTAAGAGTTGGTGGAGTGGTAAGCATCTTCACCCCATAAGAAGGCGAAAACAAGTTAGAATGCTGATGAGAGACACTCTAGTTGGAAGGTTGGGAAAACCAATGACTAAATTTCGTGCTCTAAGTTATCGATGGAGGATTATTCCATAGCCGATCCAAAGGACCGAAGCTTATGGGGATGTTCAGGATACCACTGTGGAGCCAAATGCCCTAATTATGGTGATTCATTAAAAACATGTATCAATACATATTTTAAGATTCTCATAAAAGAATTAAAGAGTAAAGTTTTATTAAAAAAATTACATATATCTAGGGGTGTAAACGAATCAAGCTCATAATCCAGTAAATATACAATTCGTTGCTTCTTAACTATTTTATTATTATTTTTTACTTATTTTAAAAACAAATTTATAACCATTCGTTTTAACTCAAAATATAAAAAAAAAATCATAAAAATTGATCATTATAAAATTATACAAAAGTGTTTTTATACAAAAAGTCGGATATGTATAATTATAATTTTTCAATGATATGTGTCGCGACCCGAATTGCGGCGGGAAGGAAAAACGGGATTACTTTTTCCTTCGTGAGAATGGAGTCGCCACCAAAGTTTTTTTTGTTGGGAAACGTTGGGAAAACCCTTCGTGAAAAAGCGACTGGTCTTTGTTTGGAAATATAGATGAATAGGGTTCGGGAGTCGATTATGTCTAGGGAAGGCAGGGGTAATTATCCCCACGACACCCTAAAGCATCCGTCATTATAACGGTTACCCTTAGATTGTGCAAATTAAAATTATCCCTTTTTATTATATTAATAAGCCATTAAATTGTACAATTAAAATAGCTCAGATTGTAAGATCAACAAGCTGTTGTAGCTAGATTGACCTTTTCTCATTTTTCTGTAAGATAACTTTTGTAATTTTATGTAAATAGAATTTTTATTCTTAAAAAGGAATTTTGTTAAGGAATCAATAAGTCATACGACTAATTTAATTCCTTTGAATATTTATTAATTTGAGAAATGAATTATTTAAAATAAATAAATTTGATATCTATTTTTAGCATAAATGGAGTTGTTTTCTAAAAACAACTTTTGAGATGTCAAGTTGTAAAAACTTAGACATCTCTCAAATGAGGAACCAATAAGCCGTTAAATTGGTTCCCCTTTTTTGTATCCTTGAAAAAGTATTTGTTTTATTTTTAAGGAAGCAAATCACCTATCTTTGTTATTCCTCCAAAAAGGAATTCTAATTGTTATTAATTACTTAAAGGAGGAAGTTTGAATTTTGGAGCCAACAAATCGTGCGATTAAATTGACTTTTTCGTAAATTGACTCGATAAAATTATACAATTTCATATTTACATAAATAAATGGATAACTAGAAAAGATGGTTGGTTTTAATCAATAATCCCATTGTTTTAGATCATTCTCGTAGCACTTAGAAGTATTTTGAAAGATCCAAGGAGACATCCACACTTCCTACCAAATTGGCCTTTTGATTATTTCTCTATCGCAACCTTCTATTTTATCCCACTTTTAATTTGTTGCTGTCTTCCCTAGCCTTTTACAAAAAATGTTCATACATTCACATGCTTGAACATGCCACAACAAAATGATACAAAGAGGACAGCACATGTGTTTATCATAAAATCACACAACTAGACAAAATTGGAGAGGACTAAACTTGAAATATTGTTATGATGTTTTGGTTCAATTCAAAAAGGAAAACAAAACATCAACTCAAATACTTATCAATTCAAACTCTAAACCTTAGAAAGAGTTCAAATAAGCAAACAATCACTTACATAAGGTTCATTTCAAATTTTGTCAAGACCGTGTATGTGAGAGTAACATGGAAAATCATCGGAGGCAGCAACTATGCAAAGAGAAATTGTGAATTCCAGAATCAAATGGTTACATGCCCAATTGGTAAAATAGTATTAATTACATGTCACCTGCTTATATAAAAATGTTTGCACATATCATGTAACAAAAATGTTCATTTAAACAACTAGACCAAACAGTTTCATAAGGGCAGTAACATTCACAATAAATTTGAGTACACATCTTCTTCAAAGTTCAAACTCAATTAAAAAAAGAGATCAGCAAAAAGAAAACAACAAATGTCATATTTTGGACCTAAATAAATACAACACAAAACACACAAAAAGGATAAAAAAAAACAATTCTAACTTTTTGTTAATGGAATTATAGTTGCTATATGAAAACTAAAACAATCCTAGTCAATGGTCTGAAATTTTTTAAAAGTACTATTTAGCAAGTTCCTAATTAAAATAAAAGAACTTACCTTTTTAATTTGAATGATTTTTTTGTTGAAATGAGCAAAAATGTAAAGTGAGAAAGTAAGAGCGTATGTACTATTAGTTAGGTAAAGTGTATTGATAGTTTAATTCACTTTAACTAATCAAAAGTAAATAGGGTTTTTATATCTTGTGCGATCTTGCACAGGTTAAGGAACCCAAAAGAGTAAATTCATATGGGAAGTTGTGTATTTTATGCTTTCAAAAATAAATTACTTAGTTTTCAATAAATAGGAGTAGTTGTTTTTGGGTTTCTTAACTTGTGCAAGGTTGCACAGGATAGAAAAATCCAAGTAAATATCAGGCAAAATATGTAAAGTGGTCCTATACTTTTTTTTTTTTTACTTTTTACATCGGTCCTATAAGTTTTCATTTTTTTTTCAGATTGGTCATACACGTTACGTTCCATTTCCACGTTAGTTCGTACCATCAATTTCGACTTAACACCGTCAGTTTTGACCCGACGTTGCTATGAAGTTAGTCTGACACGTGGCTTTTGATATGACTCCGTAGGGTCGAAATTGACGGAAAGGCCTAACGTGGAAACATAACGTAATGTGTAAGACCAATTTAAAAAAATAAAAACTTATAAGAACATTGTGAAAAATAAATAAATGAAACGAATAGGACCAATCTACCTATTTTGCCTAAATATTATCTCACTTTCTTACTTTACGTTTTGGGAAATGCTAATGAGTGCCATGAGCCCATGAGGGCGTTATTTAATGATTCTAAAAAAAGTAAGTTTTTATGAGAATTGGTGTATTCAATACATTGGAAAGAGATGACCTTAGTTTTTTAATGAATAATTATCTTGTTAGAAATCCTTAAACAAATACTCTTAGGGCTCGTTTGGTGGTTATGATAAGAGAGACATGATAGGATAAACTGCCATATTCTGCCTGAAACTATTGTTTGGTGAGCCAGCAGGATAGGATAAACCAATTCTGTCACCTATCATATCCTGTCCATCTAGTTAAAATTCTATCATAAAGGGAGAGTTGGGTTAGAACCCAACAGAATAGGATAAGGTGATTTAAAGTACAATAAAGTATAAAAATATTTTACATATAAAATATAATTAAAGTATAATAAAATATAATATGGTTATAAAAAAAGGTATAATAAAACATAAAATAATAAAAACATCAATAATTAATTTTAAAATTTATTTTTATTTTGTCACAAGGCTAATTTTGTTACTTCATATTATTTTAAAGAACTGAAAAATAAATAAATAAATATTCTAATAATTTAACTATATGTAAATTAAAAGATATAAATGAATATTTAAAATTAAAAAAATAATAATTTAAGTTAAACTATATTTTAAAAATTTAAAATATTATATGTAGTTTTATCACAAGGACAATTTTATCATTTTATATAATCTTAAAAAAGTTTAAATTATAAAAAAACTAAAATCTAATAAAATATGAAAACATTCCAAACAAAAAAGAAAAAATTTAAAATTCATACTAAAATTACAATGCTATCCAGTTGGTTATCTGGTGGACACCAAACGTCGGATAGGATAACAGTTATCCTACTCATATCCTATCATTCTCCTATCGTTCTCTTATTCTATCCACCCACATCCTATCCTGATCACCAAACGAGCCTTAAAACACTCGTAAGTAAGGCCTTACATTTTTACTCGTTTTAGAGCATCCTAACCTAATTTCCCTTCGCAATTACTCCCTCTGGTCTTTATTATAAGCAAAAAGATCTCAAAATTTTTGGTCCAATGTATAAGAAAAATTTAACTATTTCTATCCAATTTAATGACGTTATTCCCAAAATACCCTTCGTTTAATAAAAATTTTGATTTTCCAATGACTCGTTTTATTCCCAACAACATAATCTTAGTTAATAAAATGAAGAATAATTTAGGTAACAAACTTAATTATTGGAAAGTGCAACTTTTAAGAGTTCAATGATTTGAATACATAATTTTCCCATGTAAATTTTATATGTTTAGTTCCTTAACCAATGCTCTTAGGACACTAGTTAGCATTTTTCATTTTTTAAATAAGATTGACAATATTAAATGAGATTAATAACCACCTTATTTAATTTTTGCTTATAATAGAGACCGAAGGGAGTACTCCATTAAGGTGGTTAGTTAATACTCTCTCCAGTCTCTATTATAAGCAAAAATTAAATAAAACACACATATTAAGATGGTTAGTTAATCTCATTTAAAAGAGTCATTGGGAGTAAGAAATTAAGTTTGTTACATAAATTACGCTTCCTCTTATTTATTAAGCTTGTGTTGTTAACAATAAAAGGAGTTATTGGAAAATAAAATTTATATTAAATGAAGGGTATTTTGAGAATAACTTTATTAAATAGAATGAAAATAGTTAAAATTTATTTATATTTTAGAATAAAAAATTTGAATTTTTTTCCTTATATAGTAGATTAGAGGGAGTATCTTAAAACGGTTCTCTGAATTTATGCGGTGAGTGTGGCACCAAAATCCATAATTTATTAATGTAGAATTAAATGATCGGTCCGTTTTAGACAATCATTTCAAATTCAAATGTTATCTACCATAAAATAAAAGAACCTTTTCCTTAAAAATAAAATAAAATTATAGAACCTTCAGCTACTGTTTAAGGAATACTAACAAATGTGCATAGGACATTATTTAAGGAATCAAGAAAAAAAAATTTATATGAAAAATTGTGTATTTGATATTTTAAAAAGTGTAACACTTAATTTTTCAATATAAATTTTTCTTTTGTGGGTTGCTTAACCAATATCCTTAGGGTACTCGTTAGTAAGTCCCATTTTTAAATCATATTACAGGTTCAAAATATCCACAACTATTAGTAATAACTAATCTCCGTCATGAAACCTATAGACATATAAGGTGGGTCTCCGTTTCTAACCAGGTTTTCTCCATATACAAGAGTAAGGATTCAAGCCCTGACCACTTTCTTAAAATATTCAAGTTCCTTACCAATTGACCCAACAACATGTTGGTAACTAAATAGAAAAAGTAGTATGTGCAATAGTTACTATATGTGCTATATTTTTATTAAAAAAATAGGATTGACAAGCACTTAAATAATAATACTTAATTACCCAGATTATGTTGATACGAGTGTAACTGATTTAGATCCCCTAAGCAAAATATCAGGTTTGAGCCTTGTGGATGAAAAAACATGCTTGAGAGGGGGAACCCCACTAAATGTGGTCAACCAGGTTCCTTGGCGAAAATTAATCATGGTGGTTACTTCGTACCTATGTGATGATAACAAAAAAAAATTAGTACTTAATTTGTGTCCAATTCTTATTTTATCTTATTTTATACTGTATAAAATATTTTTGGATTTATCTAGTTAAGAAACCGAGTCAGAAATAAAAACTTACAAATATTTATAAAAAGGCACATAATTTTTTATGTTTAAAATTTAAAAGCATTAATTATTTTATTTTAAATAATTACAAGTTTATTTGAATTTTTTTTTCATTTGTGGAAAATTTTAATTTTATTATAATATAAGTATAAAGTTTTTTTTTACAAAGTCTAAAGTTTTTTATACTATCAATTTATCATAAATTTATTATATATATAACTTTTGAGCTAGTTATTGTAAAAAAAAATAAAAAATTTATGGCATAACAATGTATGATTATATATATATATATATATATATTTTATAACCATGACATAGGTATAAAGTACCCACCATCATTAGCAGTGACTAATCTCCGTTGGGGAACCTGATTGACACATAAGGTGGGTTCTCCCCTCCCAATCAGGTTTTCTCCATACACAAGAGACGTGATTCGAGCCCCTAACCACTTGCTTAAGGTGCCCAGGTCCCTTACCACCTGAACCAACCACATGTTGGTACAATATATGATTATATGATACTGTAAAAATTATCGTACTAACACCATACATTTAGATTATACCCTTAAAAGTATTTAAAAAAAGGTATTAAATACTTTTTAATTAAAATTTTAATATATTCATTGAAAAACTATATGCATAGAAATGATTTATTTTTAAACCAAATATAATTAAATTGTGTTTAGAATGTTAGAAATAAGAATTTTTTTTGCTTTTAAGATTTAAAGAAAAGTTAAATTTAATAAGATTTTATTTGCTTTAAGATAAATATATTATTTGACTTTTATAATTAACTCTAACTATTGTTTATAAATATAAAAAATAAAAAATTAATTATATAATTAAATCAATTTCTATTATAATAAGTATTAAACAAAAAATTTAATTTTTAAATCTATTATAATAAGTATCAAACCAAACAAAGCCTCAACAAAAGCGTTAGAAAGGAAAGGACACTGAAACGCACGCCAAAGCGCTCCTACGACCAAATGATGACGTGTTCGACAACAAAGTGGCCTGGCCCACCTCGTTCGAAATGATTCCGTCGGTTCGTAACGCGTGCTTCTTAATTGGCGCCTTTTTGGGCAATTCTTTTTCAACTTTTTTTTCTTTCTATTTTTGGAGAAATAAAAAAAAAAAATATTAACTTGTAATGATAATTATAATCATTTAAACATAAAAAAGGAGTAGAACCATGGTTTATGAAATAAGAATATGCTCTTATACCGTCAGCACCTTTGCAAGTTGCAACTGGAAGCACCTATGCAAATTGCAAGTAATCGGTTGTTATAAAAATCAATCTAAATTTTTAAAGTTGCATTATTGAAATAAAAAATACTTTTGTTTCAAAAAAAATAAAAAAATACTTAAAATAATATAAAATAGGTTAAACTAATCATTTGTTCTTATATGTTGCATTAATTTTGAATTTGGTTCTTGTACATGATTTTTTTTCTAAATTGAGTTTTATTTGCAAAAATAATTTTAATTTGACACTCTATTTAATGGTATTATCATGCCGTTTATTAGAGTTAAAATATAAGAATCGAATTTGAGGTATGATGCATAGAGAACAAAGTAAAAATAATTATCACATAAATGAATCAAAGAAAAAATATTATCATATAAAGATTAATTTTTTTTAAACTCGATTTCTGCATGTGATGATATTTTTCAATCAGTACATTAACTCTTACTATTAGTTTCATCTAATTAAAAATAAGTTAAATGCGTTTTTTTTTTTTAAGAAAGAAAGCTACTGCATTTCATTAAAAATCAAAGAACCAATACATGCAGGGACATCATGAAAGAAATGAGGGCTGGTATAAGAGATAACCATCATAGCTAAACTATAGGCAATCATATTTGCTTGCCTCCTAGCAATAAGTTTTTTTTTTATTCTTTGAAAATTGTGTATATTTTGATTTTAGTCTTTTTTTTTCAAAGGTTTTGATTTATACAATTTCAAAAGTTTATTAAAACAATTACTAGTTTCAAAATTTTTCACAGAGACCAAATTCAAAAACAGTCTCTCGTGGAAGAAGCAAAGGATTAATTTAACCTATATAAAATAAAAAAAGATACATAACTAATAGCCCCACAATAAAAAAAAAAGTTAAAGTGTTAAACAATTTGAGAATTTCACTTGGAGATGCTGTAGCCTGTAAGGAATTCGAAAACTCTGTAACAAAGTACATGACTCGAAGTGGCTGAAGCCAATAACTCTCGCCGGCTTCACTAACTCCCGAAACGGCTCCGAAACAACAACGTTACCGACCGTTCTATCTTCAGCAAGGTGTCGTTTTGGTTTTCTCTAACCATATCAAGCCACGTGTCCCTCAATCAAAATGCTTTGGCGACACGCTTAACAAAGACTAACGCGTCTTCGCTGTTAACTTTGTTCCCTCGTTTTCCCTGTCTCCCCCCTTTCCCTTCCCACCTCCCCCTCTCTCATGGAAACCCTCGCGTTTCTGAATTTCCCTTCCAAGATTTGATTTTGAAGTTAAACCCATTTCACATAGACTCACCCCTTTTCTGTTTCTCCATTTTCTGTCTTCAAGGAAAAGGAATACCCTCATATCCCATAACGTGTCTGAGATTTTTAGGGGTTTTTATTTTCCTCTCAAAATCGATTTTTCTGGGTTCGTAAGAGAATCTAGTTGGATATTAAATTCTGGGTGTGGATCAAGTTTTCGTTTTTCTGCAGTTTCGTTAAAGGGTCGTAGTGAGATCTCGATGTCTTCAGGGACATCATCGTATTGGTGTTACAGGTGCAGCCGTTTCGTGAGGGTATGGAGGCAAGACACGGCGGTTTGTCCCGATTGCGACGGAGGATTCATCGAGGAAATCGAGCATCCGGCGCGTGCTATCCACGTTGACGGCCTGAGACGGCGGTTTCCGGCGGCTGCCATGTACATGATCGGCCAGCGTCCGAGTTCCGATCAGAATTCTCGCCCTGCTCTCCGTCGGACCCGCCGCAACGGCGGTGACCGGTCACCGTTCAACCCGGTCATAGTCCTTCGAGGCGGTGGATCGGCGGACGGGGCGGCGGGGAACCACGGAGGAGAGGGTGGCGGGTTTGAGCTTTTCTATGATGATGGTTCAGGTTCTGGTCTGAGGCCTTTGCCTCCTAGCATGTCTGAGTTTCTTTTGGGATCTGGGTTTGATAGGCTTTTGGAACAGCTTTCTCAGATTGAAATCAATGGTATTGGAAGGTATGAACACCCTCCTGCTTCAAAAGCTGCAATTGATTCGTTACCCACAATTGATATTGATCAGGTTCATTTGGAATCGGAATCACACTGTGCTGTTTGTAAGGAACCTTTTGAATTAGGCACTTCAGTTAGGGAAATGCCTTGTAAGCACATATACCATGAAGAATGCATTCTTCCATGGCTTGCACTTCACAATTCGTGCCCCGTTTGTCGCCACGAATTGCCTGCTGATGTCCCCAATCACACACCTCCAACAGGGAATAATTCCCTTGCTTTGAATGAAGATGAGAATGTGGGGTTGACCATTTGGAGGTTACCTGGTGGAGGGTTTGCTGTAGGGAGGTTTTCTGGTGGGAGAAGAGGTGCTGAGAGGGAGCTACCTGTGGTTTATACAGAAATGGATGGTGGTTTCAACAATGGTGGTGAGCCAAGGAGGATTTCTTGGTCTTCTAGAGGGAATGGAGGAGGAAGACAGAGTGGTGGATTGCATAGGTTGTTCAGGAACCTGTTTGGTTGCTTCAGAGGTGGTGGAGTTAGACCAAGTAGATCTACTTCTAGTAGAGATGCTCCATCAATCATTAGGGCGAGTTCATCTCGCTCCAATATGGATCCCTCTCCACGTTCCCGCAGAACTTGGTCAATGGATGTGAACAGTGGAATGAGATCATGGTGAATAATGGTAACTCAAGCAAGAAGGGAGGCTAAAAATATCAACTTTGTTTTGGTTATCTGTTCTGTTCCCCATATGAGACGAGAGAAAAGTTCTGTTTAGGGGTCATATATGTTGGTTGGTCAATGTGTACATATTGGGATTGAGTTGAAGATGCAATGCAATCAAAAGGGTTTTGTAATTCTCACATTTTCAGCTGCAGATGATGTCTGGTATGAGAGCCTAATGTTGTCATGTTGGATGGGGGAAATTGTTACTGAAAAGCTCATCAGTTATCATCATCTATATTAACAATAGCCAATAAGGACAAGAAGCAGCAGCAATGGCAAGAACCAATTGGAGAGGAATGAAATAGGAGAACATGTGCGGTATTTGTGTATCTTTTGGGCAGGGGAACATGATGATCACTATCTTTATTCTAGTTTGTTAATGAACTAAAGCACCTTCATATTGTTTCTGTTTTTTTTTTTTATGTTTCTTCTGGCTCGTCATTGGTAAAATTTAGTTAGCTTTAGTTTATGATGGTCTATCAAATTCATGACATTATTTGTCATTGTTTTACTCAAGGAAACTCATAAGCTCAAATGCATGGTAAAGATTATTGCCTTGAATTGTTTGTTGATGATGACTTATTTGATGCTTAGCTTTAAAGGGCACTTTTAACACATCATACTTTGTACTAGTATAATTTTGCTACTCACAGCAAAGCAATCCAATGGATGGATTTTTCGGTTTCTCTTTGTTGGCAGATAATCTTTGTGGCATTAATTGCGTTTGTCTCTTGTATTCTCTGCTTTAGTTCGCGTTTTATTGATCAAATTAGTATTTTTTTTATGATCAATGAATAACTAAAGAACATGGAATAGGTGATGGCACTCGTTGGATCTAGTTATTGGCCTAATGGCTAATGGTAAGAACATGGAATAGGAGCACAAGGAGGAAACAGCCGTAGATTCTGTTCATGGCAATTCTGGATTGAACTAGACTGGTAAAATAAAAGGTTGGTCCAAACTTTAATGGATTAAACCTTCATATATATGACATGTTTTCTGTCACCTTAATCATCTACTATATCATTGTTTACTAAAATCATTTATGATGTGTCATTCTATTATAAATAACAATGCTATCTATCCATCAATATAAACTATTTTGTACAAATCCACATGTTGATATTGTATCTTCATATCCTTTATTATCAAATTCCTATCAAATGATCCTTGTGAATATGTAGTTATTAACGATGAGGAGTGGGGTCTATGTAAGGGAACCACTTGACCCTCTCATCAATCAGCTTCGCCATTACCTTCAACTTTTATATCTTTCACCTTTTTATTAATTAATATAACAATCAATATGCAAATTTCTTTACCCTTTTTGCCTACTAGCTAAAATGCACTTTTAAGTTACAATTTGAGAACTTATGCAAAGGTTGTACCATCCACTGTTTCCTCATCTTAGCAGAAGCTCAACTTTTCTTTCTTTAGCAGTTCCTAGAAGCCATGGCAAGATGCAAACCTGTTATGATTGTAAGCAAACTAAACTAAAAATAAATGAGCAATGGATGTCCATGGAGTCAATCCCATTCATTCCCAGATACATATACTTGTTTTGGCAAAAAGAAAAGACCTCCTGAGTTGTACACGATTGAGTGGAACTATTATTGGGGGGGACTGGCCAAACGGTTGGCATGTTACTAGGAACCAAAAAGTGTAATACACAGCTAGCTACAAAGAAGTTGAGTGTAAGAAGAAGGAAATAATTGCACGTGCAGTGCTGGGAGGATACTTAATTTTGCCCCGCACGCCATTCAAGTGCCAATAATTCCAACACATGCTTTCACCTGTATTCATGGAAATCTAGAAATTTGGGAGGTATCTTATGCGATGCAATGCAACCACTAAGGTAATGCTATTGCTATTGCTATTGCTTGGGATCTTTTCTCTTTCATGGAGATATATGCTTAAACAAGCAGATTTTGTTCCTATTGTTTAGAGATAGACTCCTCAGAGTGAGAAAAAGTGTAAAATGGTGTATCCATCCTCGATCGGTTAAAATTTATTTAGATATCAACTAATTTTAGTTAATCAATGGAAACCTAATACTAGTACATTGTGTAGAATATTGAAGGGTCCGAATCTATGTATGTATGAATTTCTCATTTCCTCCTCTACTATTTATAAGCCAAGCTATGAGAATCAAAATCGTATGACAGTGAAACCTATTGTGGGCTGTGCATGTGAGCTGTAATTTAAAATTATGAGAAGATTTTCCCTTAAACAACTTGCCATGTTGTAAGAATACGTGATTCTCTCATTTCAAGGTCAGTGCATGCAAGAAGTCTCGACAAGGGTTCAAAAGCCAAACTCAGGACCTTTATCAGTGTCTGATAAGTTGACTCAACCCTTGTTAACGTTCCAACGGTTATATAACTAATTACTAAATACATTGAATATAGCTTTTATAAATGCAACAATTTGCTAAAATATTTGAATTGATTTAATCCTAAATATGACATAAGCAATAATATAAATTGAGAGTCTAAGGATTATTGGGAAAAGATGCTGATAAAACCGTCATAATTGGATTCTTGAAAACAATCACGAGTGATGTGGGAGGAATAAATAGTAGGATTTGGATTCTCTACATTTATAATTTGTTACATTCACTCATATGAGTCATATCTACCATTGAATCATTATTATTTCATTTATTTAATACACACTCAAATGCATCTAATGTTGCACATGAGTGAATGTAGTGAATATAGTAAATTTTGAATATAGGGTACCCAAATCCAAAATAGTATGCTCCAACGAGTGATTAGAAATAAAGGTCTCTCCTGTATATGAAATAACATATTGGGCTAAACATATTCATTACCGTATGCTCATACCTATATACGAGCAATGCTTAATAGCAATAGGCTCAATAATAATATTGAATCATTGATCACAATCTGCACTAACAAATAACAATGCTCTAATAATTTTAAGATCCAATTAATTTGAGTTTTAGAAACTGGCGATATTAATTTATGCTAGTCCACATGAAATATTCTAATAGATCTTCCCACTTGGATGACATAAGTAAAATTAATCTTTATATTTCAACTAGCAACTATCTCGTGCATTCAACATGCCATCCCTTCTTTGTTGCATCACTCAGCTCAGCTGCAGGTGTTCTCACTTGTTCACAACTTGTTCCTTCTCCTACAATGTTCCCCATCCCACGTGTCATGAGCTTTTCTTATATGCTCCAATGATGTTGTCGAGATTCGCTTGTGCTTTTATTAATTAGTACTCATATCTATACTCATATCAATTAAATTTTGTGGTAATTACCACTCGTTTCCATCTTCATACCTATAAAGAGGGTAATTATCCCATCCATCATGGGTCATTTTTGTGGGCACCCATTTGGTAAAATATTCATTACCATCCTTAATCCCACTTTAGTTGTTTTAGTCTTAGTCTCAATAGGGCAGCTTTTCTTTTGAAGAAACATATGGTTTTGAAGCAACATATGAACAATCCTTAATAACAAGGCCCAATAATATATATATATATATATATATATATATATATATATATTTTATGAAAAAACCCAATAACATTATTGATCACAATTTTCTTTTGTTTGCTACTCACCCTAATTAGTCCCAAGGACCGAGTGAGCCTTCGAAGTATCCACACGGCTTAAATTATTTGGACTCGGTATGAGACTAATCTCCGAGTCGACCGCTCGGTTAGTAAAGTCTGACCACAGGTTGTTGCATACCCAAGAATCGAACTCGGACAGAGCCCCAACGTGATCACAATTTGAATAACAATATCCTCTAATAATTTTAACATACAATTAATTTGAATTTTATAAAATGTGATATTGACTTATGATAGTCCCCAGAATATTCTAACACGATTATCAAGTAAAAAATGTAAAGACATACTCACATGTATATGGCCTCTTAGAAGTTTCTCTAGATTCTTTGTTTTTTCAAAAAAAAAAAAAAAAAGAAGCTTCTCTACATTTTAGGCTTATAATAATATAATACCTAATCATGTTTATTTATTTATTTTTTAAAAAAATTGAAACATTAAAATATTTGACATTTATTTTGTTGCTTTATAGGATTTTCAAAATGCTTGTAAGATGATGTATTATATTTTCCTAACATTTCCATGGCTACAATGAAAAATATCTTTCAATTCAAGCTGATTGACAAGGCGGATTTTTAAAGGGATAAGGTTGGCCTTACAAGTGTGGAGGAACTTAAGACGCAAGTCTATAATAATTGCTTTATCTTAACAGAGATTTGAAGACACAAATTTTGGTTTGTGGCCAAGATGTAGACGGCAAAACTTGAAGATAAAGTTCATGTTTTGGAAGCTAGCAATGGATAATTATAAAGGGATATGAAGTTCTGCTTATGGAATTAGACCAACTTTGTCACGATATCTTTAATTATCTACATACTCCGTATATCTTACATCTATATGATTTCAATTATCCAATTATTACAACATATATGTCTTACTTTATTTTGGACACCTGCACTCTCATTTTGTCACCTCGTTCAACTGCGGGATGATGTAAATGCACCAAACATTTTTCTGTGTTAATGATGAGTGACAAAAAATGCTTATATAAACTTGGGAAAATGCTAATCAATGCCCTTAGCTAGAACATTGGTTAAATAATTAGAAATAGAAACTTTGTGTTGAAAATTGATGTATTTAATACTTTGAAATTCTAAAAGTTACACTTTTCAATACGATTTTTCTATCTTTTGAATCTTTAATCAATGCCCTTACGATACTGGTTAGCAAGACCCATAAACTTAATGCAACTGTGATTGGTGCAAGCCAATCATATTATTAATTAATAAATAATTACTCCCTCCGGTCCTTATTATAAGAGATAAATGACTACTTTTTTTGGTCCAAAATATAAGAAACATGCATGTATTTTGACAAATATTAAATGCTCATTTCCAATTTTACCCTTATTTATAATAGGGTTTATAGTTACGAGACAATGCAACTTTCAATACAAGTAGGTTTGTTCATTAATTATTGAAGGGTTAAATTTGTAAATTTATATGAATATTAATTACAAATAGCTTATTTCAATGCATTTTCTTGGTCTGTGTGTTTTAGGGTTTTGACTCTTATACTCCCTCTGTTCCTTTTCTATGGTAGTTTTAGCTTTTGGTTTTTGTTCCAAAACAATGGATCTTTTATAAACCCAAGGTATATTTGACAAATTTTTCCATATATACCCTTGTCATAGATACACTAAACCTTCCCTACTTAAATTCAGTCATAAATACACTACACATATCAATGATCATAAATAAGGGTAATTTGGTACAAATGTAAATAAATTAATGTTTTCTTAATCTGTGTGTAGAAACCTTAAATTACCATAGAAACGGAACGGAGGGAGTATATAGGACCAGAGGGAGTATTATAATAAATTAGCCAACTATGATGTGATTGACATAATGCATTTATTTTAAATGGATAAGGCTCTTCTAAAGTGAGTGTAAAGTAACAAAGTACTAGTAAGAGTGTACCCACCTTTGATAAATTAAAGAAGGTTAAGATCTCAATGTACTTTAACTAATCAAGGATGAATACGCCTTTATTTTCTAACTTTACAATTTAGCTCACTTTAAAGGAGCTTTTTCCATAAAGGGTCTTGCTAACGAGTGCCCTAAGGACATTGGTTAAGGAACATACATAAAGAAAATTCGTATTGAAAAACTAAGTGTCACACTCTTCGAAATGTTAAATATATCATTTTCCATACAAATTTTCCTTTTTTGATTCCTTAAACAATGTCCTAAGGGCACTTGTTAGCATTCTCCTTCCATAAATACATGTTAATGCAATGCAAGTATTTCTTGGGGTGCTGTTATTTAAACAATACTTGCAATATCATATTATTAATTAATAAGTAACTATTAGAATTAATTACCATAATCTTTTTCTTTTTCTCTTCTCTTTTATATTTGTCTCCTTTTTCTTCTGCTTCATCTTCCTTTGATTATCCGGTCATCTGTCGCTCCACTTTTGACGAACCACCTCGGTAACTGCCATCACCATTTAGGTCACTACAGAACCATAAAAAATTGGAAGGGGAGAGGGGAGAGAGAAATGGATGACGAAAAAGAAAGGGTCGGGGAAAGAGAAAAATAGATGAAAGAGAAATAAAAAAGGAAAAAGGCAGGTGTGAAAGATGAAAAAAAAAAGGAAGGAAAAAAATGGTTGTTGTGTGGAGATGTAAAAAAAACATAACTCTCTGTTGTGACAAAAAAAAAATGGACTTGTTTTATTACAATATATCCAAGAGCTTATTTTTTTTTTCTTTAATCAAGTATCTCCACGAGCATAAGCTAACCTTTTAGTTACCATTCCGATCATGAGGAAGTTCTTATAATGTTTTTTTTTAATTATAAATTTTAAACTTTTATTTTCTTTCTGGGAAAATAGTCCATCTATTAGTAGTTACCTAATTCTAATAAGTGAGAAAGCCTTTATTTAAGTAGTTATTATGTTTCCTTTATACTCTTTAATCCTATTATGACCGAAGAGATGTTGGAGAGTAAGGGTGGACAACAATATCTCACCAACCAAATTCGAGATAATCGCGTCGAAATCCTACACAGAGGGCGGGTTGTCATAGGTTCTCAATTTAGAGATGAAAGTTAAAGGCGGTTGTAGGAGACCGGACTCGGTTTCAGAAATTTTCCACCGTCGGTAGTTGAATCCGACCTTGGAAAGCTTATTTTTTGCTTTTGCATTCCCTAGCCCCTCTACAAACTCTCTCCATCTTCCATTGCACTCTGTGATCTCTATTTGCACATCACAATTCCTCCATTCGTTCGCGCGTAGCAGATCTGGCTCCTCCTCCTCGGACCACTTCACAGCCACCACGTTCCAGCATTATAACATCTCAGGCTGCTTTATGGATTGACGATTATCCCTACAAACCAACACGGGTCTTTTCAGTGTGCTTTGTCGTCACTCACACGCTTACTGAGAAAACTTCTCAGGAGGTCATCCATCCCATAATTGCTCCAAGTCAAGTACGCTTAACCGTGGAGTTCTTAAACGATGGGCTTCCGAAAAGAAGATGCATCTTGTTTTTGGTAGCCCATCACTTAAGAACTTCACGGTCAAGCATGCTTGACTTGGAGAAATTATGGGATGGGTGACCTCCTCGAAAGTTTTCCCAGGAAGCGTGTGCGTGAGGAGAAAGCATGTTGAAAAGACCCGTGTTGGTTTGTGGGGACAGTCGTCAATCCATAGAGCAACCAGAGATGTTACAAATGGTATCAGAGCGGCACCTCCTCCATTACAGTGTGGTTCGGGGACGAACCAAGCGGAAGCTGGTGGGCATGTGACACCCGAGGGTGGGGAGTGGTCACCGGTGCAAGAAGGCACGAATAAGGAGCGGCTCCTGGCAGGCTTCTAGGCAGAGGGACACATGAATGAACCAATTACACACTGGAATGAGAGAGATTCTGAGAGTGTGTAGATATGGGACTATGCAGTTTAGGATGTCTTATATACCAAATGTATCTTTACTTGTCCATTTCTCATAATAAGTTAGCTTAGAGATAATAAGAACAAGTAACTTCACTCAGCATAACAATAATAATATATATTGAATCAAGTGAAATCACAAATCCCACTTGATTAATGCTTCATCACAACAGAAGCACAAGCTAATTAATTAAGATGAATACCTGCAACATAATCCATTGCAGAGTATTCAGGCACATCGCGAGCTTTCTTCCCGATCACTACAGCCAGCTCCACCTCATGATGCAGAGACCCTTCCTTCTCTGGGATTTTGATAGTTCCACCATTTTCCAAGTAAGACGACGTCGGTTTCATAAACAACACTGGCTCCTGAAAACAAAACACACTTCCATTGATCGATCAACGTTACAATTCTTAACTGCAAAGATTGGGAACTTTATCATGGTAACAGATGATTTGCGATTTGTGAAAGTGAGTGAGAACAGAGAATAGAACCTTGGGAACAGCGTTGCCAAGTTTTTTGGCGTGAGCAGCATAGTTTCTATCAACACCAACGATCTTGGTACTCAATTCCAGAAGCTTTTGACACACTGCCGTTGCCATTTCCTTCCTCTCTATTCTATTATGTTATGTTGCTTCTTCTTCTTGGCCTTTCGGTTTTCGCCAAATCCAATTTTGCTACCACAATGTCAATGAGCATGTTCATATGGAAAACAGGTTTCACTTTATCTATTGTAAAAAAAAAAAAAAAAAATCACTTTATCTTAGTGTATGTTACATATTGAATGACAATGAGATAATTGAATTGGAAAAACCTAGAGTCGCCTCTCTCTCAACCTTCTCTCTACCGTCATCCACACACCATAAAGATTTGCGCTAGATCTGCTTCAACGAAGAAGAAGAAGTGTTAGTCATCCATCATTCTCCTTCAGGGCTTCGATTGCTAGGGGTGGCAAAACGGGTTGAGCCCGACGGGCCAACCCGCCACTTTTTGGCGGGGCGGGGTAGGGATTTCGACCCACCAGCCCACCACAACCCGCCCCGCCATAACCCACCATGAAAACGGGGCAGAAGCGGGGCGGGGCGGTTAGCCCATCGGGTTGGTTTTTTTTTCGTTCTCATTTTTTTAGCCTTTTAAGTTTTAATGTTAGTCATGGTTTTAATAGTCACTACATAAGTACATGGTGATTGTTAGAAAAATGGTGTCATGTATATTTTTATTCATTAAAAAAGGTTCAAAATGCTATACTACCAATCAAAATGCTATACTACCATGCATATACTAAACTATTTATATTTTTATCATGTGAAAGTCCAGTTTTGTGCATATAGAGATTCACAACTATGCATATGTTGGATATCTTAGT
This sequence comes from Echinosophora koreensis, assembly GCA_035048595.1. Lineage (NCBI taxonomy): Eukaryota > Viridiplantae > Streptophyta > Magnoliopsida > Fabales > Fabaceae > Echinosophora > Echinosophora koreensis. The sequence continues at coordinate 10,264,190 of JAPCYP010000004.1, forward strand.
AATTGAATTCTAGTGTGTATACCTCATATTCTTTCGTCAAAGTTGATTTTGAAGACAAGATAACTAAGCTAGAGAAATTTCAATAGAAGAAAATGGCTAATGGATCACAACAAATACTAAGTGAGATATAGTAATATCTTATGCATGTGTTAAACAATGGGAAAACAAATACAAAGATTGATTTTTGCTTGGTGCATGCATTAAGATTGTATAATTTAGGTTCTCATAATTAAACAAGTAAGTCTTTGTATTGATATTTTTTCATTAATTTAAATCATTTTCAAGTGGAAACATGGTTATTTTAAAGATAATATCAGTAATTAACTATTTAACCCGCCCCGCCCAGCCCCGTTTTAAGCCGGTTGACGGCGGGACGGGGCGGGGCGGGTTGGCCCGCTTTGCCACCCCTATCGATTGCTCTACCTGGTAGATGCTTCGAGGGTTTGGTTTAGGAATCAAAGTCATTGTAGCAGTAAGCCAGTAACCAGTAAGCTTCTGTTTGGGTTTTTTATCTGATGTACCAAAAAAATATTGGGTAAAAAGGGATCTGACCAAATGATGGTCCAACCTACCCCAACAGAACCGCCCAACCCGACAGACCCACCGAACGGAAATGGGTTACATATTTGGATGGGTGGGTTGGTTAGAATTGGGTCGTTTGGGCTTAAATCCGACCGAACCCCTCATTGTCCAGCCATACTAAAGAGAAGGCATAAGAACATTCTCATGCATTTGTTAAAATAAATCAAAGTATAGTGTTACGTATGGCTTAAATGAGACTTCTATATTTAGTAAAAGGTTATAATCTATTGTTTAATTTATGGTTTAGTTATTATTAATCATTGGAAATTGAAGGCTTACGCTGCACGCACTATAGCATAAATAGGTGCTGAAGGGTTGCAATTGTAACAATGCAAGCAAAACAAGAGAATTTATTCCTTCTAATTAGTAGAGTTGAGAAAGAAAGAGATAAGAATTCTAATAGAATTCTTTCATTGTAATCTTGTTCTTTTGATACCAAATCTCCACCTTGGCTTGAATTCCTTAGGCCATTTAGCTTTCACCGTCAATTAGTGTTGCTCCACTTGCTTCTAGTGTCAACCAGCACTTGCAATGCCAACTAAATCCAAACAATGTTTGAACTTCACTGACGGAAGAGCTTTTGTCATCATATCTGCCGGATTATTAGAAGTGGGAATCTTCTCTACCAACACATCACCTCGTGTTATGACATCACGAATGAAATGCATCCTAACATCAATATGTTTTGTCCTTTCATGATACATCTGGTTCTTGGTTAAGTGAATTGTGCTTTGACTATCATAATGCACAGTAAAGTCCTTTTGACTTACACCAAGATCACCTACTAGACCTTTAAGCCATAAAGATTCTTTCACAACTTCTGTAGCAGCCATATACTCTGCCTCTGTAGTTGACAAGGCAATAATAGACTGTAAAGTTGCATGCCAACTGATAGCACTACCTCCAAGTGTGAAAATATAACTAGTCAAGGACCACTTACGATCAAGATCATCAGCATAATCTGAGTCACAATATCCGATGATATGGCCAATAACTTCATTTGTTACTCTGCCAAACACTAGACCCACATCAGTTAAACCCCTCAAATATCTGAGAACCCATTTCACTGCTTGCCAATGAGCCTTCCCTGGATTAGCCATATACCGACTAACAAGACTCACTGCATGTGCAATATCTGGTCTAGTACAAAGCATGGCATACATCAAACTTCCAACTGCATTAGAGTAAGGCACTCAGGACATGAACTCCTCTTCCTCTTCTGTTTGTGGGGACATTTTTGCAGATAACTTGAAATGAGCTGCAAAAAGAGTACTAACTGTCTTTGCATCTTGCATTCCAAATCTCTTTAGAACTTTCTCAATATAGTTCTTTTGAGATAAACACAACCTTCCAGCTCTCCTATCTCATATAATTTCCATGCCAAGAATTTTCTTTGCAGGACCCAAATCCTTCATCTCAAATTCACCACTTAATTGTGCCTTCACCTTGTCAATCTCAGTTGGATACTTACATGCAATTAGCATGTCATCAACATAAAGGAGCAAGTAAATATAGGAGTCACCAAACAGTTTCTTATGATAAACACAACTATCATACTCACTTCTTATATACCCAATATCAATCATAAATGATTCGAAACGTTTATACCATTGCCTAGGTGACTGCTTCAACCCATACAATGACTTCTTCAGTAGACACACATGGTCTTCTTTTCCTGGAACAACGAACCCTTCTGGTTGTTGCATATAAATCCTTTCCTCCAGATCACCATAGAGAAAGGCTATCTTCACATCTAGTTGCTCTAACTCCAAGTCAAGCAGAGACACCAAAGCAAGAAGCACTCTAATGGAACTATGCTTTACCACAGGGGAAAAAACTTCATTAAAGTCAATACCTTTCCTTTGTGTAAAGCCTTTTGCTACAAGCCTTGCTTTGAACCTTATCCCATCTTTCTTCTTGAATATCCACTTGCAACCCACAATCTTCTGATCAACTAGTTTCTCAACAAGCTTCCAAGTCTGATTCTTGTGGAGGGATTCAAGCTCTTCTTTCATGGCACCAATCCACTGTGATGCTTCATCACAAGTAACTGCCTCATGGAATGAACTTGGCTCTTGCTCATCAATGCTTTCTGCCATGTTGAGTGCAAATGCAACAAAGTCCTCATACCTCTGAGGTGGTCTGGTCTGTCTTCTTGGCCTATCTCATGGTCCTCATGTGGTCTTGGGTTAAGTATAGCTGTCTCATCAAAGGTCACGTCTCTACTAATTAGGAACTTTGATTTCTTAGGGTCCCACAACTTGTACCCTTTTACACCATCTTGATAACCCAATAATATGCATTTCTTGGCTCTTGGCTCCAACTTTCCTTCATTAATATGAACATAAGTCGGACACCCAAATACACGCAGAATTGAATAATATGCTGTAGAGCCTGACCACATCTCTTCTGGAGTCTTGCAATCAATAGTTGTAGAAGGAGATCTATTCACCAAATAGCATGTGGTATTAACTGCCTCTGCCCAAAACTGCTTAGGCAAGCCTGCATTTGAGAGCATGCATCAAGCTCTCTCAAGTAATGTCATGTTCATCCATTCTGCCACGCCATTTTGCTGTGGTGTATGTCTCACAGTTCTATGACGTGTTATTCCTTCATTTGCGCAGAACTCATTGAACTCATTGTTGCAAAATTCCAACTCGTTGTCTGTCCTGAATTGTTTGACCTTTTTCTCCGTCTACTTCTCCACTAGCGATTTCCATTGTTTGAACTTAAGGAATACATCGCTCTTCTGTTTCAAGGCATAAATCCAAACTTTATGTGAATAATCATCAATGAAAGTTAACATGTACCTTGCTCCACCATGAGAAGGAACACTTGATGGGTCCCATAGGTCTGAATGGATATAATCAAGAGTCCCTCGCGTTCTGTGAACACCAGTGCTGAACTTTACTCTACTTTGTTTTCCATAAACACAATGTTCGCAAAAGTCCAGTTTTCTAGTTCGACGTCCACCAAGCAAGCCTCTCTTGCTAAGCTCATCCATTCCACGCTCACTCATATGACCCAACCTCATATGCCACAAACGGGTCTGGTCAATATCTGAAATAGAAGAAACTGCAGCTGCACTTACCACCGTGCTACCTTGCAGGATATATAGTCCATTCTTCAATTTTCCCCTCATAACCATCAAGGCACCTCTAGAAACTCTTAAGTCTCCACCTTCAGCTCGATATGTACAACCAAGAGAGTCTAAAGTGCTCAAAGATATTAAGCTCTTCTTGAGTTCGGGCACATACCTCACATCGGTTAATGTTCTAACAATACCATCAATCATCTTGATCAGCACCGTACCTTTGCCAGCTATATTGCAAGCACCATCATTCCCCATCAGAACTTTGCCACCATCAACATTTTGGAATGTGGCAAATCAGTCTCTGTTAGGCGTCATGTGGAAAGTACATGCTGAATCAAGAATCCAGTCATCATCATTAACATTAGATGAGACAAAGAGAACATTTCCACCATCCGATTCTTCTGAGACAACAACTGCTCCACCAAACTCCTGCCGTGTGATTTAGATCGTCTTCGTTGGAAACTTTTCTTCCTTTCCTCCATTATTCCTCTTACCATTAGACCTTCGCCAGAGCTAGTACCTCCATATGAATCTGTGATTCACCTTTTCAATTCCCAAGATTGTAAGGCTGTTTTCACCTCCTCCATGGACAGTGAGCTCCTACCGAAAATTATTGTGTCTACAAAATTGTCATAAGCCCTCGACAAAGAACTAAGGAGAAGAATAGCTTGATCTTCGTCATCAACCACAACATCAATATTTTTTAAACTAAGAACAACCTGGTTGAAATTATCAATATGTTTGTGAATGGACTCACCTTCATGCATCTGCATAGTATATAATTGTTTCTTCAAGCAGAGAAGATTATGGAGAGACTTTGTCATATATCTACTTTCAAGCTTTGTCCAAAGCTTGTCAGCAGTCTTTTCTCCAGAGACTTCTCCTAAAACTTCATCACCTAGTGATAACAATATTGCACTATACGCCTTTTTCATTATCACCTTTTTCTGTGCAGCTGTCAGATCGGCTGTCAGCTTTTCTTCCCCTTCCAACGCCAACTCACATTCTTGTTGCGTGAGGAGAGCGAGCATCTTCATCCACCACAGGTTGAAGTTATTTTTGCCAGTAAATTTCTCAACGTCAAACTTCGTAGACGACATAGCTCTGATACCAGTTTGTTATGACACACAGTGTTTGACGAAGAAAACTTAATAATATAAAATGTAATTGGCACAAAGAAGAATCTCTTGTATGAGAAAAGAACAAGATTACAATGAAAGAATTCTATTAGAATTCTTATCTCTCTCTCTCTCTCAACCCTACTAATTAGAAGGAATAAATTCTCTTGTTTTGCTTGCATTGTTACAATCCTTCAGCACCTATTTATACTATAGTGCAGGCAGCGTAAGCCTTCAATTACCAATGGTTAATAATAACTAAACCATAAATTAAACGATGGATTATAACCTTTTAATTAGTAGAGTTGAGAGAGAGAGAGAGGAGAGAGAGAGATAAGAATTCTAATAGAATTCTTTCATTGTAATCTTGTTCTTTTCTCATACAAGAGATTCTTCTTTGTGCCAATTACATTTTATATTATTAAGTTTTCTCCGTCAAACACTGTGTGTCATAACATATAGAATGTATGCTTCCACAATCTTTAAACTCTAAATTCATGCACACACAATTTTCTTATCATGATTATGTTAGATTAATTATTTTTAATTAATTAATTTTATGGATTAGCATTAATTAATTAGTAGGAATTATTGTTAATATATTAATTATGGTTAATTATTGATATTATAAGCACCAATATGATGAAATATTGAAATTGGGCTTTGTCTTATAATTGGACCATGATGGATTGGGCCATTTATACAAGTCTTGTGAGAGGTCCCTCTAATCTCATCTCATGAGTATAAAAGTGCCCCCCATTAACAGTTTTATTCTATGCTGAATGAGAAAAACAAACTCATCAGGTTGGGAGGAGTTCACTCTTACTTGCAGCAGGAGGATGTTCTCTGGGTTTAGGAAATTAACTTGATTCATTGCTGAGCTGAATACTTAGGTACACATTCAAATCTAAACCTTCTCTTTTATGCAACATGCAATCATGTAACATGCTGTGATCTGTATTTATGTTTTGTTAAATTTCCTTCAGATTATGCTTTATATAAGAGGCTAATGTAGCTCCATCACTTGCAAATAAGTTCACCTAGCAGACTAATATTTTAAGGATGCGCGTGAGTCCAATGATTTAATATTTATGTGCCTCTAAATGATTGAATCAAATTTGATAAAATTTTGTAATAAATGATTAGACGGATAATATGGTCAAGAATTAGCCAAACGGTCGGAAGCATTGAGATTACAATGACAAGTTGGTTGCCTCGTACTCTTAGCAAGATTAAAGCAATCATAGAGCATATAATAATTAACTGGAAGGAGTAGTAGGTACTACTAGTTAGTAAGTTGTATAATATATCAGCAGGCCACCCTTTGAACTAACATCCTTAGAAAGAGAAAAACATCAATTAGCTGTCTAGGGTATTAATTAAACCGCGTTGGGAATGCTTAGAATCAAACTTGCGTCACTCTCTCTGCATACAGCTTACTATGATTGAGAAATAGCACCAAATCCATTGAGTTCCTTCTTCTAAAGCAACATTTATATTTCATTTGCTATGCATGCAGCAGTCTAGTGCCTTATGAATATGAGTTTATCATATTATATATATACCTGATCAATAGAATTATAGTAAGGAAAATGCTAAAAGGTATGAAGTTTTTTTCTTGTGAAAATACTCTAAATAGGGATTTGAATCCACTCATGTTGGGATTCAACATAAGGGAGTCATGTTGGGAAATCTCACCATCAAGTCTCACTTATATATTTTTTAAGTGAGACTCACCAAAGTGATTTAATGATGAGATTCTCACATGACTCTCATATCGAATCCCAATATGAAATGATATGATCTGTATCCTTTAAATAGGAAATGCATTGACGATATAGAAAATTCAAGCGGAAATAGCAGCTCTAGATTATTCTTCCTATGAATGCATAACACATATATGAGAACAAAATACATCAACAAAATTTAATCAACCAATAATTAAAAGGAAAGGCAATCTCTATCATTTTTAATTGAGAGTGGGGAAAGTCATATGAGACTATTAGTACCAAATCCTTGGCCCATGTTGCCAAAAAAAAAAGAACTGATACCTTTGAAACTTCTCTCAATTTGATTATACTTGTATAATAGCAGTGTGTCACTATATGCAATTTTCAAAGGAAAAGCAAAGCAGGGACTGTTCTAATTGAAGTTTGATTGCTTGGACGGTCCCTATCGTAGTCTCAAGGTAGCTGGCTAGCTGCAAGGGACTTATGTAAGTAAAAACGGACATGAAGAAATGACCACTCAGTGGCGTGTAGTTTGGCTACGATGACAAACTTGAATTGAACAAGTGAGAAATCTTTCTGCTGGTAGTGACAAATTTTTTTTTTTTTTTTGGATTTTTTGCTTGATTTAAGTTCTATTTTTAAAAGTTTCTCGAAAAACCAAATAATGTTTAGGCATTATAAATAACAAAGGATCATGCTAACGAGTGCTCTTAGGACACTCTTTAAGGAATCAAGAAAAACAAGTTTTCATTGGAAAACCAAATATTTCACTTTTTCAAATGTTAAATACACCAATTCCCTATGTAAACTCTCTTTTCTTGGTTCCTTAACGAGTGCCCTAAGGATACTCGTTAGCATTTTCCAATAATAAACAATTTATAATAATTGGAAAGTCTTCATAAGATCATAAAGCTTTCCCATTTGATATCATCGAAATCGAAGTTTGATGAAAGCTCTGCCTGTGGGGTTTTCCTTTTAAGAAATTTAAGAGGATAAACACGTTAATTTAACAAAAGGTTTAAATACAAGATGAGAAAGTCAAATTAAATTAGCATAACCAAACACTCAACCTTCACATCCATCTATTATCCCTCTTTAATTCCTGTCTTTTTCTTCTTTCTTTCTCCACCACTTCTTAGAAACCAAGAAGCACATCTGAAATCTCATTTGTATGGTATGATAATTTCTTGAGGAAAAGCAGCTTGAGGTGATTGAAAAAAAGCTAGAACGGTCATACAATAAATCCCAGTAGTAGTTAGCGACCAAACTGTGTTAACTTCAAAAAAAAAAAATATATTTGAATTATAGTAGGTTAAGACAGAGAATTTGCAAATATCAGTAGTAAAGGAGTTAGGAAAGATTCCAAGCAGAGTAGGAGCACCAACCAAGTCGTACGATTTCTTTAATTTAACAATTCAAATTTTTTTTTTACTCATAATTTAACAATTCATAATAAGGGTTATATTTGTATTTTTTTTCTTTTTTTTTTTCCGGGATGGAACCCAGGATATCCCCACAGCCGATAGCCGTAGGACTAATCCCCTAAGGATGAAAAGTACCAGTTAAGGGGCAACTCCTCTACCCACAAATACAGCTCTATTTCCATCATCAGGATTCAAACTCTAAACATATGATTAAAGGGCTCAAGCTACTGGCCACTTGGACCTCACCTTGTGAGTTATATTTGTATTTCTTGTTGCAATAATAAGTTTCACATTGTCTCATTGAAGGGGCGCGTTATATATTTTCCTTGTGCTTATATACAAAGTGTATGATACATATGTGTGGGCTCCGTCAAAATATTCGGTCTTTAGTGTAGAAAAGACACCAATAATTAGAGCAAAGAGGAAACCATAGTCATAGACTCATAGATGTGGGATGTGAGATTGACAAAGAAGGTACGTGACAGGGCAGCATCATAGAATTGAGCTTCCACACGTGAAAGAAACGTACATTTCATTCCTCACGATAATGCTTGCTTACATAAAATGTAGGTAAACCTTATTGAATTCTCAGTCATGTTGTGTCCATACAGCATATGTATGCATGTCTTTTTGCCCATATTTTTAAAAAAAAAGAAATTAAGTCACACACTGATAGTGTGTATCAGTATATCACTGATTTCGACATCTATAAATTTTGTATATAAATCTCACCGAAATATAGGGTTTGTAAAAAGTAAAAGACAATACTTGTAATTCTCATTTCATTAAAAATACGTTCTATCAATTCTTAAACCTTTTATAAACTTCGCATGTAAGACTAGTAAACAAAAATTTGAACTTAATATTCTATTATTAAGGACAACTATATGAAACATGTTCGGACCAAATCCTTACCTAAAACATATATAATTGCTAATATCAATCAATTGTCACTAACTAGTAATCACCAGCTACTAATGCAAGCGAGACATTGCATCCTTTGCCAAACAAAAGCAGAGTCCCAGACTCCAAGTCAAAGTTGGAAATTTTCACATATTGTTTTGGATTGACTGAAACTATTTCACATATTGCTGTCAACTCAGCTGCCAGTGCTGTCACATATAACACCATGCCTAGATTAACGCGTCTGTCGAAATTTCAAACCATTATTTAATAGTATACTTAGACCAGTAGGTGTCTCAATCTACAATTATACATGCAAATATGCACCAATTGGAATGAGTAGCAAGAGTTGATTAATGTTAAATGCTAGAGAGTCAAGGGATAATAAACAGACCAGTTTCTTATCCCCAAAGTTGTACCTTTTTTTCCCGGTTTTTCCTATAAAACTCTCCACTTTATGTCTATGATTGTACCTTCTAGAGACTCTTCTTTCCAAAAGAAAGCGTTGGTAGCATCAAACTTTGTCTTCCTTTTTTTTTTCATTAGCTCCCCTTTGAAATTAATCATGTCATCAAGGGAATCAACAACTAATGAGCATTAGTACCATAACCTATGAAATATGAGTTGGTTTCTAGGACCATATAATGCGCTTTCCGTCCAAGAATAATACTATAATGCAATGCACACACTAGTTTTATATGGAACAATAAAATCAGTGTGAAATACCTAGACAATTATGCAGTCAAATAATCAAATAATATATAACAAGAACAATCATCACTGTAAAGGTTAGTAAACAAAGTCGTACACATACCACACTTTTTCCCCTGCATGTCACGACATGATTCAAGTTCATTCCAGCTATATATATATATAAGAATTTTGAAGATAGTACCACTTCACTAGCCACTACCACACAGTGACTGTCTCATAGGACAGTCTCTTTTAATTTCCATTGAAATTTTAAAGCTCCAACTCAAAGTAAACCAAACCAAACCAAACATGGCCTCATCATCTCCCCTAATTTTTCTTCTTCTTCTTCCTTCTCTTACAATTATTTTTCTTCAAACCCAAACAAGTGCTTCTTCTTCTCTCACATCTTCATCACAAAAACCCCTCCTCATATTACCTTTAAAAGCCCAAACACTCCCTCATGGTGGTTTTGCTTCTTCACGTAATAAGCTCTCTTTCCATCACAACGTAACCTTAACTGTTTCACTAACCGTAGGCTCGCCCCCACAGAGTGTTACCATGGTCCTCGACACGGGGAGTGAACTCTCATGGCTTCACTGTAAAAAACTCCCAAACATAAACTCCGTCTTCAACCCACTCCTGTCTTCCTCATACACCCCCGTCCCATGCACCTCACCCGTTTGCAAGACCCGGACCCGAGACCTGCCCATACCCGTTTCCTGCGACCCGAAAAAACTCTGCCACACCACCGTCTCCTACGCCGACGCCACCTCAACCGAAGGCAACCTCGCCACCGAGTCGTTCCTGATCGGAAAGGTGACCCGACCCGGAACAGTATTCGGGTGCATGGATTCCGGGTTCAGCTCGAACTCCGAAGAGGACTCAAAAACAACCGGGCTAATGGGTATGAACCGCGGCTCGCTCTCGTTCGTGACCCAAATGGGTTTACCAAAATTCTCTTACTGCATCTCCGGCGAAGACTCCTCCGGCGTGTTGCTCTTCGGCGACGCCGCGTTCTCGTGGTTGGGGCCGTTGAAGTACACGCCCCTCGTCAAAAGCTCGGACCCGAATCCGTTACCGTATTTTGACCGGGTCGCGTACACCGTCAGGTTGGAAGGGATCCGGGTCGGGAAGAAACAGCTTCCTCTGCCGAAATCAACTTTCGTTCCGGACCACACCGGGGCAGGGCAGACGATGGTGGATTCGGGTACCCAGTTCACCTTCCTTCTCGGGCCGGTTTACACCGCTCTGAGGAACGAGTTCGGGGCCCAGACGAAAGGGTTGCTGGCCCAGTTGGATGACCCGAATTTCGTGTTCCAGGGAGCGATGGACCTGTGTTACCGGGTCAATCCGGGTCGGGTGGGTGTTGTTCTTAAGGGCCTGCCCGCCGTGACGTTGGTGTTTGAAGGGGCGGAGATGAGTGTTTCCGGGGAGAGGCTGCTTTATAGGGTGGGTGACGTGGCGAAAGGGAGTGATTGGGTGTATTGTTTCACGTTTGGGAACTCTGACTTGTTAGGAATTGAGGCTTTTGTAATTGGACATCATCATCAGCAGAACGTGTGGATGGAGTTCGATTTAGTCAACTCTAGAGTCGGATTTGTTGACACTAGATGTGAACTTGCTAGTCAACGCCTAAGCATGGGCCTATAGATTTGGACTTTGGTTGTAACTTGTAAACGAGCTATCTTATTTATACAACTTTTGTGGATATCTTAGTAACTCTCACACTCACAATCACATGCTATATATCTACTCTATCTCAAAATACAATATATCTACATCCCATCCATACTCACATCAATTTATGGTGTCTATACGAGTCCAAATTCAGCTGTACAAAAAACATAAGTGCTTGTAAAATAGTAAGAATATCTCCATTGGTTGTATTTTAAGGAACCCAAAGTGGGTTCCTTATTCCTTATTAAATATTATAAAGTGGTCTTCACAATACCACATCATACTTCCCACCCATATTTTGCTCTAATGATTGAACTTTTAATGAACTCTTAAGGAACCATATTTTTATAATTTTTTATTTGCACTCAATTTTGTTTTAAATTAAAATATTTATTCATTTATTTTAATTAATATGTAGAAATTTGCTGAAGGCTACATGTTAAAATAAATTTGCAATGGCTAACTCATTCAACATGGACCCAATTTTTTGTTGAACCCATTTTCGGTGCTCTAGAAGCTTCCCTGCATCAAATTTTGGGTGACCCATTTCGTCACTTCACTTCACTCTCCCATTTCTTCCTGACCCTAAAAATTTCACCCCACCTCTCCACTCTCCTTTTTCTTCTTCTTCTTCTTCGACAAATTAACCCCATTCACCTCTCCACTCTCCCTTTTCTCCTTTATTTTCAGTACCTTTGTTCCTTTCACTCTCCCTCGACAGAAACGTTCACTTTGCTCTTCGACGACGGCCTCCGATTTAGGTTTTTGGTTCTCCATTTTATGATTAAAGGTTCTAGGTTTTGGATTTTTGTTTTGCAAGTGTTTTTTTTTTTTTGGTTTTTTAGATTATGATCTTCTATTTTGTATTAATATTGACATTGTGTTCTGGATCTTTTTCCTCTTCCTCTCCCTCTGTCTCAAATATGTTAATCAATTTTTTTTCCCTCTTCTTTTGGATGAGTTAGTTGGTACTTTTTGATACAATATAATCATTTTTTATGTATAAGGAACCGTTCGTTAGATAAGGAACCCTGTTTTGATTTAAGGAACCTCAGTTGCCAGGTAGACATGCTTCAACGGGAAAAAAAAGCTAAGGAACGGTTCCATAACTTAAGGAACCCTCTATGGAACCATCGCTAAAGATGCTATAATAGTATAGTAATCTTATATATACGTACACATTATGATGGTTCATTTTACATTTGTTCCGTTTTTATTAGGTTACAATTAGTCTTATATTTTTCTTTCGTTTTTTTTTTTTTAATAAAAAAATCAACATCAAACGGCAAAGGTAGCTTGGTTAAATGATAGAAATCACTTTTTAAATATTCAATAAAATATATAAGATATAACATGATTCAATTTCAATGTAAAAAGTGAAAACTATGTCCATTAATGATAAATGAGAAGCAATTCACAAAACAAAATATGAAATATTATTACGAAAGTAATTTTTACTTCTCGTCAAAGCTAGTGTGAGAATGGGAGGAAAATAGGGGATGAGGACAAGGGTACTCCCTGCCTGCCCCATCCCTATGGACATATGGTGGAAGCTCTATTCTGTTTGGGTTGATTAGCTTTGGTCTTTTGTTTCTTTTTTATAATAATAATAATAATAATAATAATATTATTATTATTATTATTATTATTATTATTTCAAACACATGTAACAAAAAAATTTTAATCTTATCTCTCCATCTTTGAACAATTCATTACAAATTCACTTTCACTTGATAAAGTCCTTTGATCCCATCAATGTAAAATTAAATTTTTAACAATTGTTGTTTGTTTTTTGTTTTCTAAGATTCAGGATCACGCCTATTATTGTTTTAAAAGAAATTGCTTAGAAGTCTCATTCTCATTTTCTCCATCTCATAGCATTACTATAGTCTAACACTTGAGACCCAAATTTCATGGTTTTCTACCTCTTAGATAGTTTAGTGCATTAGTCTCGTTTATAAATAAGTGAGGGCCGGGGGCTTAACCCTGTTAACAGGGGATAAATATTGCCCTTTATGTAATTTTCGTAGCCAATAAAAAATGGAAACATTACTTTTACAAAGAAAAATTATAACAACAATAGCTATAACCAAAGATGATTTTTTTTTTTTTTTAAATAAAAAAGACAATAAACAAAGTTAAATTTCTATTGCTGGATCCGTAAGAAGAGTTTAACTTTCTTGCTGTTCTGCAACTTAGACTGTTTTCATACTTAGATAACTATAATGGTTTTTTTGTAATTGTAATTTTAATAGTACTTTTGGTCTTTTGTACTAAAAAACTAAAAAAAAGAACGTAAGAAAGTAAGTGACTCCTCTAGCATCCTCTATCAGCAGAGGATTTAATTAAAACAGCAGGAGCAGAATTTAAAACAGTACAAGAAAAAGACCCAAACTGTCCAATGTTAGCCAAGCAATCAGCGTATTTGTTTACTTCTGATAGATATGGTTAATAGAGAATCTTCCATTGTTGGTCGATATCAGAGCAGGAGCTTCCTCAATGATATTTATCAACTATTTTTGGCCTCATATGATGAATCATTTTATTTACATTTGTATATAAGCTATCTTTGATCAGACAGACTATCTTATGCTATGCATAATATTGATTTATCACCACATGTTGGTAAATACTAATTCCTGAGGATTCATGGTTGACCTTTTTCTTTATAATTAAGTTTTGGATCTTTATATATTAACTAGCATGTTTGACCCGTGCAATGCACGGGTTATACCCTTGAAGTTGAGGTTATATATCATGATGTCTTTAAATTATTTAGATCATTTCTTATAAATTTTAATATAAAAATAAATATTGAGGTGAAATCAATCTATATCTATATCTATATCTATATCTATATCTATATCTAATACATTTGTGAACTTGGCAACCTCCAAATGTCAATCATAGGAGACTCCACTTTTCGCATGTGGCTTAACCACAATCATTCCTTCCAAAATTCGCTTAGGTGTCACGCTCTCATTCAATCTAATACAATTAATGGAGATGGATAGCCTTTTATGTATTAATAAAATTATTAATAAAATTATAAATTATAAATAATTTACACATTATAGAATCTAAACAATTAATACAATCATAACTTTCTAATAAAATTTCCAAACAATGATCATCCTTATATATAAGTAATGTTGGACATTATTTCGAAATAATTAATTTCTGAAATTTGAATTTAAAATATTTAAACCTTATATTTATTATCTTTTATTAATCTTTTCAACTATTTATTTATTATAACATTTTTTTTTAAGATTTTGATTTTATTCTACTTATTGAAATAAAATAAAATGTTTTAAATTTTTCTCAATTACCGTTAAGGCATGTTCATATCATAATATCATAATTCCCTTAAACCCATTTATCATACAATTGCATATCATGGGTCGAATTACTTATTGCAGCTCATCCATATTCATCAGATTGATATGAACATGCCTTAATTTTATCTTTTTCAAATAAATGCATTAAATAACGATTACCAATCGGATGAATAAGGATGTGTTTGATCTGTAATTAATTGGTCGATAATTTAAAAAAAAATCAATTTTAAACGAAAATTCAATAGGAATCGGTTACATCTGTTTATAATCAATAATGATGACCAATAGGAATCGGTTACATCTGTTTATAATCAATTTTGTCCTGAAAATATAAACATAATTAAAGACTAATACCAGGTAATTCGGAAGAATTTTGTACAAATTAATTGGAATAATAGGGATGTGGTTGATTTGGAATTAATTTAGGCATCACAATCACATGTCTCGATATCAAATCCTGTGATTCAGCAAATCATTTTAAACTTCCAAATAAATGTTAATCAGTCAAGTATTCAATTCCTATATATATTAACACTACCATATTCCAAAACATACCAAATCATTTTCGCCTCACTCTTTACTCTCAATCGATTGAAATGGCTCCAAAGTTTGACTTGATTTCTGATGTTACCGCAAAACACAACAACTGGAACTTACTTGTCAGAGTATTAAGAATGTGGAAAGTATGTGATTTGACTAACAACAAGAAACCATATTCGCTAGAAATGATCTTAATGGACCCTGAGGTAGTATTTTCTTACTCTGCCGTTGTAGACTTATTTTGTTTCTATTCATCTTATCTATTAAGATTAGCTTCTAACCCAATGATGTTTTTCAAGGGCAACAAAATACACGCTGCAATTAAGAAAGAACTTATCTACAGAAATGAAAAGAAATTGTGCGAAGGAGCTATCTACAACATTTTCAAGTTTGGTATTGCTTCAAATTTGGGAGAATGCCGTGCTGCGAGGCATTCATTCAAAATAAATTTTACTTATGACACAGAAGTGAAGCCGGCCGATAATGAAGCAGTTCCACTCAATTCCTGGACGTTCACCCCCCTGCAAATTGTTTTGACAACAATTTTGATTGTAATTACTTGGTTGGTTAGTATTTTGAACTAATTTCGTATATTAATCTTTTAAAAATGCACATCGTCAATTCCTTTTTCCTTCTCACTAATTTGACACTTGGAAAAAATATATGAGCATTTTCAGACATAATCGGAGTGCTCACAGGAAAGGGGTCAGAACGTGAATTTCTCAGAAACGATGTGAAGTCCAAGTATGTATACATTGAGCTAGATAATGATGGGTAAGTACAATGTTCCATTGTAGTGTCAAAAAAAGATTTCGGGTAGTCCCTTAGATTATATTATTTGCTTATACAATTCAAAGTTTATACAAATGAAATCCTATTTCTTTTATAAAACAGTTATCGCTTCAAAATCACTTTATTTGGGTCCTTCGTGGATGAGTTAAACTCATTCATGTCATCTGGGGAGGCCACAAATTATTGTTGTAATTGTTGGTGCAAAGGTTAGGTTATGGCAAGGTAAGCCCTTTGACACCAATGCTCATTGTCGATCACATATTATCATGGATGAGTAGAAATAACTATTGTCATTTCATGTAGAAATAAAACATTTTAATCTTCCAAATAAATCATATTATCTTTTTAATCTTCGAAATAGGATAAAAATGTATTTTGTTTCTATTTATATTAACTATTATTTGTAGACTTATCTACAATGCTCAATGTCGATAGCATATTATCATGGATGAGTGGAAATAATGACAAAAACAAAACATATTCACTAATCTAAAACATTCATATTTTGACAACATGTGATCTATTTTCTTACATATTCAGGTAAAGCCACAATTCAAACCACTATCAATACCACACAACCATTATTTAATCCAGAGATACCAGAGGCTGCTACATTTAGGGAAAGGTTTATCTCTAACTATCTATTTTAAAAATTGTTATGACATGTTTGGATCGTGACATAGCGCTTTTGGTTGTAGGATGGCCTACACATTCGAATCCCCTGACCAAGGATTAAGTCAATTACAAGACTCATCCAAAATAAATATTGAAGATGACTTGCTGAAGATAACACCAAGGACAACTATTGAAGCATTGAAGGATTGCAAAGAGGTATTTTTTTTTAAACTACCAAACATTAATAAAATAAAAAGGGAAACAAGTAATCTTTTACAGTATGCATTATTATGGAATATAAAGATTTTGTCATCTATAATTTTTTTAAATGTATGCATTATTATAGAATATACATTTTTTTACCTAAAGTTTTGTGCATATGGAGTATACTGATTTTCATGACGCATATAGAAATTGCTAAATTGTTAAAATTAAATTTATTTAATGATTAAATGCAAATACAATATTAAGTAAATTTGTAGGCTTTTAAATTTAAGATAATAAAAATAAGGCGCCTAATATGTTGTCCACCAAAGAGGACTGATCTGATTGGCAATGTGCGGATTAGTTGGTGATATGTTTTAAATATTTTTTCACCATAGATGGTACTAAAATTTTAGGGAGTAATCTGTGACCAAAATCAATATTAATGTCATAATTCAACAAGATCCTATAGTAATTACTTATTATGGCTATGTGATATTTTTTGAGCTCGCTCCTATACATGATATCTAAAACTTAAATACAACACATAAATTACGTCTAATAACATTAATTAATTGGTATTTTTTACTTCTTTACTATTCTCCATTGTACATGGTTATTTTTATGGAATAAATAAAATGGTAATTTATTTGGATATCTTCTTAATTTATATGTATTTACACTGAATCTAGGAGGCAATCTTCGTTGTGATGGGCACTGTTAGTTGTATTGCCGATGAGGAAAGCTGGTGGTACACCGCCTGTACTTGCAACAAAAAGATGTATCCAAACTCTGATATGTACTTTTGCAAGAAATGTAATCGGCATGTCGTGAAAGTCACCCCTAGGTGCTCTATTTCAAAATTCATATTGTTTCATTTGTGCATTTGGCTATAAGATTTTTCACTAATTGTTTATATATTTGTGATTCAATTATTTATATCATAATAAATCAGGTACCTCCTGAAACTGCGTGTAATTGATGATACAGAATCTGCTACTTTTGTCCTTTTTGATCGTGATGCATCTATTTTGCTGAAAAGGTCATGTGCAGAGCTATTGGAGTCCATAAACATGGTGAATAATGGTGTGCTTGCCCTAAAATTTTGTGACACGGATTTTAATCCGTGTCATTTACTTTTTCAAATCAAACTAAAATGTGTTTGACAATATGTTTGTTAGAACCCCAAGCCACTTGCTACACCCAAGGAGATTACTGATATCATTGGTAAGAACTTCTTATTCAAAGTTGGTTGTGATAGTGTGACTGGATCTAGATTTGAGAGGACTTATCGTGTGAAGAGGTTTAGTGACAATCCGGAGTTGTTGCAAAAGTTCAAGGATGGTGAAGTTAATGTGGTATTTTCTTTATTCGTAATTTTTAACAAGGATGGTGAAGTTAATGTGGTATTTTCTTTATTCGTAATTTTTAACAAGATGCCCTCTTTAAAAAAATGTCAACCCTAAGTATGATTTTAAGTACACATTGTTCTAGGATTTAAACGACAATGGCTCGGAATTGGGAGTTCAAAAGGTTGGATTGACTGGAAAGACAACTGATGATCTTGCTCAGGTATTTGATTTTAAATGATCACATACTAATTTATATGAAAAACAAAATAATACATGTAACAAATGTTTCCATTTACTCATGCCAGGACCTTATGCAAAAATTTGAAGACTAACCCGTCGACTGTGTGAAGGGTGACAAAGGTGCACATATCACTGACTTAAGCAATGAGTCCCAGGATATCCCTGCGATTAAAAGGGCCCATTCTTCTGTATCTGATGGCGAACCTGTCAAGGTCCTCATAAAGAATATCAAGATTGAGAAAGATTAGTTTGTTTAGGAAGAAATCTAATTTAATTTTGATATGCTTCCAAATTTTGGTTTGTCAATTGCTTGCTTTTTGGTTTTTGAGACTGGTTTGAATATTTTGTTTTCCTAATTTGAATAAAATTTGAATAAGTATTTTCCTGTCAACAAAAGTCCCTTGCTTTCGATCTTTAGTTTCGTATAAACTTATTATCGTTGGAATTCAGATACAATGACCTATTTAAACTTATTGCTCATATTTAAATAGGTCACTGATTAAACATAAAAACTGATAATTATCCCTAACCAGATACAATAAAAATATTGGGTAAAAGAAATAATCTATGAATATCATTATTGATGAATGATACTTGCTATATTAAACTATGATTGAAATCGGATCTCATGATGTGCATTAAAATAGTGGAGCACAATTTTTGAAAAACATCAGATATTGTACTTTTAATCTTTTAATCTTTTGAAAAACATACTTTTGATCTTATAAAAATATGGCCCTTACGATGTACTTCTATTTATTTGATATCAACGTAAACTACTATAGGCGAAATGATAAAAAAAAAGGTTTAATGATTCAAAAAATAAAGTTTTGCATATTGTAGAATATAAAATGTGGTGGGGATATACATATTAAGTGTATACGCTGATCATTCTATTTATGGGATCATGACTGCAAATTGGTATAAAAATATTAATATGACCGAATTCATGAATGAAATGCCAGACATCAAGCATCAAATGCACGAAATAAGGCTTCCAATAAAAATAGGATCTTCACCAGGTTTGTCCTATCATCTTTAGTGTGTTGTTAGGGTGTCATTGATATGTAAATCTAATTTTTTTAACTGATACATGTTTCCCTGATGATTTTTTATGTGAAGACATATATGCTTCAAATAGGCACCTCAACCTCCCCTCCCCCACCTCTCCCCTCCGCCATCCCTCACTCCCCCACTTCCACCGTTCCAATCCTTGCCGATATGTATGCTGTGGAATTCATCGACGCCAGAAAAATGGCGAAGAGTATTGTGAGCGGCGGCTCTGGCGTCTTGCCTTCTTCTTCTTCTCTCTCACTCCCACTCCACCTCCCTCCTCCTCCATCCCTCCCACTCCCCACCATCACCGCCATAAACAGAATCTCACAAATTGAGAATAGCCAAACAGTAAGCAAAAAGATGAGATGAAAATAGAAAGGGCGACAATGACGACGACGATGGCGGTGGGGGAGCTCACAGTGGCAGCAAAATGCGGTGGCGAAACAAACCAGGAGCGATGACGGGACGACCGAAACTCCAAATGTTTAATTGTAAGGTTACTCATTTTCGTCGCCGAGGGATTGACCTGTTGATGTTACAATCTGCATGTCTCGCGATGGTTGGTACCAAATCGGTGGCCGGACGACGTTGTGGTGGTCGAGGTTTGGTTACCGATCGTGGGGACTCTACGCTTGAAGGGGAGTACACAGCTGATCTGGATCGAACCTTCGAGTATCGATGTTCGCAAATCATGGCGGTGATGATGGTGAGGGGACTTCGTTCGCGACGGTGCAGGGGATGGGCCGGCGGAGCACATATGGTCGCCGGCAGTTTGCCGTCGCGGTGGGAAGTACAAGTGCGGTGGGGGAAGGAAAAGGGGGAGGGAGAGAGAAGGGTTCCCCTTCAAATAAATTAGATTGGGGACCATTCGGTTACTATTATCTAATAATCAATTTTTTTCACCTTTTTTACGCTGATTTTTTTTATTCACCTACTAATTATTTTGTTAAAATGAATATTGATAAGGTTCGGATGTCCAATGCTTTTTTTTTTCTTTTTCGGTTAATTATTTATTAATTAATTAGTGTGGTTTATCTTGCTCATTTTATTTTCATTTTAGTTACAATGGTAAAATAAATATTTTTAAATTTAGCATTTTTTTAATTATCTTGGGTTCTTAATTTTGTATTAATGAAGATATATTTTATATTTTTATTCCATTTATTACATCTTATCTTTACTCAGGGATAATCATGTCTCCAAGTTTCTCTTCAACAAAACAAGATATAAGAAAAGTTTTGGTTTTCGTTCCTCCCATTTTCTCTCCAACCAAACTATTAAACAATCATCTCATTTTCCACTATTTTTCTTTTCTTTTCCTTTCCCTCCTCTCACTTTCTTTCATCTAATTTTCTATTCTACAACCAAACAAAGTGTTAAATTTAAAGCGGATGGAGCTTGGGAAGGTTTGAGAAGAAGGGACAATAACCTTCTAGAGGGAGTGTGGGAGTTCTAATTTATAATTCTAAAGCAAGCACTAATTGTTTAAAAAACAATTATCAACTTGATAATTCCAACGGTGTGATAGTTCCAATTTGATAATTATGAGCTGATATTTTTTAACTTGTTGGCATGAAAAAATAAATAAAATATATTTTCTAACTATTTATCTTTTTATTTTTAATAACAAGAAATGAACAATATTTTAAGTTAAAATAAAAGTGATTCAAAAAAAAAATTGATAGATTGCTTAAGGGTTGCTTATTGTGTGCATCGTTAGAGTGAAAAGTGGACATGTTGCTTAAATGTGATGTGGCAAAAGAGACCCATTTAAAGGAGATATAAGAACCCAATGTAGGTTGCTTAAATAATATGCATTGTGCGACACCCTACCTTGGGCCGTCACATAGTAACCTGTGCGGAAAATAAAATTCAATTATGCCGGTTGCTTTCGGAAAATACCGTTTTCTAAACCTTCATTTAATACCAAAAATGGTGATAATTTTTTTTTTCTTTTTCCTTTACCTATTGACTTGACAACATCTAACAACATAAGTAACACACCATATATACATATCTATATGCATCATTGTAACACCCTGTTTTTCAGAATTAATTTTATTTAAGTTGGATTTATCGTTTAAGGGCTTAGTGGGATTTTTGGCTAAAAGTCCCTTTCTGGTACATGAGCACACCCGTGCTCATTAGCCAGCAAGCCCGTGCTTAAAGTCAGAAGCGTGTTTCTGATTTTAAGTTGAGCACGACCGTGCTCAACAGGTAGCACGCCCGTGCTCAAGCTGTTGACCGCGTCTCGTAACGTTAAGTTGAGCACGACCTTGCTCAAGGGTAAGCACGACCGTGCTCAAGTCCGGAAGTTATATACGTGAACAGAATCGAGGGTTTAACGTTTTAACCCTATTTTGGTGAACTCAGCAGCCGCAGTGCGACCACGAAGAGCCGTTTTCTGGTTTCTTCCATCTGGGACAGTTTAGAGGCCTTGGGAGACTGCTAGTGCATCATTGGTAGTCGTTTAGGTAAAGTTCCTTTCCCTCCTTTGGTTCCTTTTCCGTTATTGTGATTAGGAAACTAACTGTTCGTGTTCTAGTTTGTTTAAGGATCGTTTGAGGTCGAGCCGTCTTAGGGGAGGAACCGTTGGCTGTCAGGACTGTTAGAGAGCTACCTTCAATCCAGGTATGGGGAGAAGGGTAGTATTTACATAGGTCTGAGGCTGGTGTAAAGTAAGGGGTTCCCATAACCCCGTCTTCAATATTATTGTGGTATGATTAAATGTTTGAATAATGATGTATGTTGACTGCTATATGATGAGATTGTCATATGTTCAATATTCTGGAAAGTATGTTATGTTGAATGTGAGTATGATATTGATGTGTTCATCATTGTTATTACCATGAGATGGTTGTTGATGTTGCTAACTGCATGGTTGATGTTATGATGTTTGAGTTGCTGCTGTTTAATCCCTAAAAACGTGTTAAAAGTGAGTTAGGATGTTTAATGGATTAAATTATGAAATTTGGTTAAGTATCAGCCTCTGTTCCTGCCCAGAACAGCACTGTCGCGCGTCGAGCACGACCGTGCTGAACAGGGAGCACGACCGTGCTCCCAGTTGAATTCTGGGGAGATGGCCGCGCTGTTGAGCACGGCCATACAGGACCAAGAGCACGATCGTGCTGCTGAGCACGACCGTGCTCATTAAGAAGCACGACCGTGCTTCACTTACAGGGGAGCACGCCCCTCACGTGCTTAAGCACGACCGTGCTGGGTTACGAGCACGACCGTGCTCAACCCACTGTGACAGAACCAGATTAAAGGACTTAAGGGGTTTTAAACCCCACTTCCCCATGATGATAATTGATTAGACAATTTGGTAAATGTTAATAAAGATAAATAAAGATGATGAGATGGTGAGATGTTAAGTCGATACCCTTGGGGGTGCCGCGAGCTGATGAGTTGTGCCTTGGTGCTTTTGGCCAAGGAGGCCTTGATCCCACGGTTTGGGTCTAAGGTGTTGTTGTTACGTACTTTGGTGGCCGAGAGTTTGCCCCAAGTACTGCGGTTGATTCCGCTTAAGTCCTCAGGTAGATTCCGCGAGGCAAGTTGGTGCGGTTGATCCCGCTGTTACCTTCGGTCGATCCCGTTGGAGTTATGGAGGTGGTGTTGCTGTTGTTGTTGTGTTGCATACGCATTGCATCGGAGTTGTTGTTTAGGGATGTTCGACATAGGGGAGATCGTCCTAGAGTACGGCGATCCGGCCATCCACGGTTGGAGTAGATTCTCCTAGCGCCCCCGTGACGAGGCATTCGTTGGTTTGATGCGTTGGCTATCCAAGGAGTAGATTCTCCGGCGTTGAGTAGATTCTCAATGTGGATATGTAACTCCAAAGTCGTTCATCCCGAGTTTAGTGGATCCACATGCATTGATGGTTTAGCGGAGTAGGACTGCATTGCACTGCATAGCATGATGATGATGTTGCTGTTGATGTGATGCTGCTATGCTTGCTGTTTACTTTACTGCCTATTCCCATGCTATTATGTTTATACGATTCTTACTCCCTATATATGTTTGTTGTTTGTGTTTGGCCTGATTGGCACCTTGCAGAGGATGACGAGCAGCCCGGAGAGGAGTGACTCTGTGGAGCCGCCACTCATTGTAGGGCTAGTTTATATTTCGTAGTTGTTAGTTCAGTTGTAATTCCGTGGATTTTATTCCGGAACGGTTATACCAGCTCTGTATGTGACATCGGGGTTGGGTTATTTTTTTTACTGGTTGTTATGTTTTCGTTATTTAAAACTTATTTTATTTCCGCGTTGTAAACGGTTCATGTGGGACTTTTCTACCCATGGACAATTGTTTATTTTATTCAATAATTGCATGTTTTCCTTTAATTGTTTTTAAATTAATTGGCTTTTAACATGCGGGGTAGAAGGGTGTCACAATCATCGTTTTATACAAGATATCAACTATATAGGGCCTTTATCAGAACGATCATTCTCCAAACTAAGAAAATAAATAAAAACATAAGGACATATAGTGAAACGTCTAGGCCATATACAAAAATCATGGCTCTCAGTAGCCAGAAAGACAGACAGAATCACTACCCCAAAAATGAAACTACCTACAGCTGGTCACAAACTAGTGGTACCCATTGGGAAGACTAGGGTCTATCCCACTCCCTACCGACGAGTCAGATGATGACACAGCAACACCCTTATCAGGTGAATCGTCATCATCATCCAAAGGAATGTACTCGGGTACATCCTCCACAAACTCCTCCGGATCCTCCTCGGGATCAATGACCATCTCCTCTGGATCCACTATAATCTCCTCCTGAGCTGGCTCAGGTGCTGCCTCAGCTACGGGCTGAGCCTCTATCTGCCCATGATCGACCAAGTACTGTGCAAGTAGCCATAAAGGTGGTAGAGATACCTCAACCGTCTCCATCGACCGATGCTCTCTCTGGGGCCCTGTCTCGAGTGTACCCTCTACTGTATGTATATGCCCGGTATAACGACATACATGGGCTCCCGGGTGGATCACCCACGCATTGATGTTATCGGCGTCCTCAAAATGAAGGCTCCGAAACCCCGTGTGGGCTAACGGTATGGCCGGATCCATCTAAACTCAAATAATAACAATACCCATACAGAGAGAAGAGAAACAATAAAACATGCAAGGGTGAGAACCGATCATCTGGATTTTAAAACAACAACCACATGTACAACTCTCAATTACCACTTAACATGAATATTCAAAAATCAACATTCAAAGATAAACAATATATATTTATCACAGGGTTTCATACCCGACAGTCGTAACCATTTTTAAAAACATGACACTTCAATATCATCAACTAACTTTGAGACTTAATCTCCGGAGCTCCCACCATCAAGTAACTGAGCTGATCAGGCTCCAATTGCCAAATAAGGCAGAATCAATGCCAGAGATGGCAAAGTTCAAATAACCATTCCACAGTCCAAAACGAGGCAAAGTGGTGTCTATAAATAGCACATGGTTTTCTTGGTCATATATCCATCAAGGCACAGTGATGCAAACTGCATGAATACTTGCCATCAAGCATTCAAGTCCTATGCAAAGGCACGTCTGCCCTGTAATGCATGAAAAACGTTTTGTTCTCGTTGTTTTCTTTGTGTTCAATCTTTGGTTGTCGGAGCTAAAAGTCTCACGACCAAAACAACATTTTAAACTTTCAAGTTTAATACCTCTTTCAAACCTCTTTCAAACCATAATTGACTCTAAGTCAAAAGTGTGCAAATCACGAAATCTAGACCGGTGCACCAGTCATAGATACGTAGATTTTAGTGCACAAAACCTGAAATACCTCTTATAGGACATTTAGTCCACAACTTCAACCTCTTAGAACTCTAGACCCGACGTCTCGGTTACTAGGCTCGTTCAAACCATTTTTGTTTTATGAAATACAAAACCAACGTTTCCTCAACTTCTCTAAGTTGACGGAAATAACTCATTGTTAATTTAAAATTGATACTTTCAACTGGAAAACCTCATTTGAGACAAATTCTCAGTATTACACGGTATTACCCGTTGTAAGACCACTTTCACAAATATTGACGGAATTGTCCGTCGTTTGCCATTTAAAACGCATATAGGTCAAAATAGGACCCTTTGTCGTAAAATAATTTTTCTAACACTATAATAAAATATTTTCAAAACTTTTTCGCTTAAAACATTATTTTCTAATATTTAGAAATTCCTTAGGTGAAAATTAGCAGTGCTAAAATATTTTCACGGTTACGTCCGCTATATAACTCGTAAAACGTTCTTTCGCTGTTAAATAATTAAAATAATATTTTTTTTCCCACTTTCTCCCATTTTTCATCAAATAAATAACCAAGTAATATTATATTACTATCTCTTTTGAATTAAACTCATTAATTCATAAAAAAGCTTTTAACTGCTTTTAACCCGTATTTAATTAAGCTCTGACCACTGTCAGGCTTTCCAATCCACATTCCACATCAAATAAATACATCATGTCAATAATATATCAAGTAATAATTAAAGACATGTCATCAAATAAAACAAATAATTAAATGCAGATAATTAAACAATTAACAGCAGATAATTACTAAACGAAGAATGCTAACGACGTAAGAATTACACACACCAGATAATTAATACAAACACAACAAGTACACATGGTTATCGAAAAAAAACCCCTAAGGTAATCCCCTTACCTTATAGCAAGGTGTCTCTGAAAACAGTTCGTCGGATATCCAAACAATGCTAACGACGCGCGTATACGACAACTTAGCTTATCCTTCATTAAATACAAAAATCAATTAACAAACAAACAACTTAATCAAACCTAAAATCCTACATGTTGGTTTCGGTCTAGGGCTGGTTTTGGAGTTAAAAATTTCCAAAATCTCTAAACTCTTGGATTAAGAACCTATATTCACTTAAAACCCTAAATTAATGATCATGGCATAAGAATAAAAATTAAATCCTCCAAACCTTCAACAAATGAGTTTCGGCCATGACCATGAAAATGGTTTAGAGACCCTCATTTAACTCAAATAGCATAGATCCAATACCTATACAATTTATAAGATTGAATCATGTTAAGAAATTGAACAAAAATCTCCCCCCCACAAAACCCTAGGTTCGGCCTCATGGGGTTCATAGGGTTAGAAATTTTTTATTCAAGCAAGCTTCTAGATATAGAATATAGAGGTGATAAAAGGATTATAGAAATTGGTTTCATCTCATTTGGACATTCCTATGAATTTCTATGAATTTTTGAAGTTAGGAACCCTAAAATGCATCATATGAAAAAAGACTTCAAAACAAAAAAGTATTTGAAGAACATGATGCTAATCAAGGATGATGAGAATGGTATACCTCTTAGATTCACGAAAATAGCAAGAAATCAACACCTTCCTTCACAAATTGAGCCTAGGTAACTTAGTGTTTTTAGGTGAAAAATGCCAAAGTTTGGAGGAAGATGAAGAAATGCCTTATATAGAGGAGAAGATGGGCTCCTTTGGAGGCCTTGGGCCGTGGAGAATGGGGAGGAAAGGGTCTAGACATGAATTTTCAAGGGCAAAATGGTAAACTCACCTTATGGCAAACTTGAAGTTAAAACTAACATAAAGGGTATTTTGGTCTTTTCCTCCTAAAAAGTAATCATTACTCTTGGATATTATCTTGTGACTCATCCATGGTGACTCAACATGATTTGACATCCTATTTATCCGTTAACGGGTCCGCAAATCCCGTTCTCAGCTCCGTTGTTCACCCGATTTAATATAACGCCCGGATATTATATATTATTTCACTTTTTAGTGAAAAATTTCAAAATTTCCAAAGTTGTTGGAAATTAAAAATAAAACCTAACCATTTTGTTCACGAGTCAAAATTAGGCCATTTGAGCAGTAAAATCCTTACTGTCAGTAAAACGCAGACCGGGTTTCGTCTGAATTTTTGACCCAAAATTTAATCGTAGCTTTCTACGATAAAGTATAATATGGATATGATCTTGGTTTATCCAAAATCATTTTCTAAGTTTAAAAATAAATTTCTAAACGTTTCTATTTATGCTACTGATATAAAAACAGTAAACAGCGAAAAACCGGGTGTTACACATTGCTTAAATAGATTTTTTTTTTACCAATATATATATATATATAATTTACCAAAAAAAAAAACTCAACCATATCCCTCCTTAGTGAATTATAAACAAAAAAAAAAAGCAATTATATTTTGTAACAAATAATTCCTATTACAAATTTTAGGAACTTTTATATGTTTAAATTTTTTATTGAAATATTTAAAAGTGACATATCAGGCACGGGTCAAGAACACTAGTTGAAACACATTTCATTATATTTTTAAATTTGAGATCAAGAGCTAATTTATTTGAATTTGAATTTGATTGAAGATAATAAAATTTTATTCCAAATATTTATATAATTTATTTACGATTTGTTTGTTATATTAAATTCATTAATTGATCACTTTCTTTGTATAAGATTTATAATTTCCGTATGATATTTTAAGTATAAATCAATATGATTTTTATTGATATGAAAATAAGATAATTTTAGATAGAAAGGAAATGAATATCGTGTTGATATGTGATATAATTCATAATGCATGAGATTATTTTATACAATAATAATAATAATAATAATAATAATAAATTTATTGTTATTAATATCATGATTGATGGATATTTTAGGTATGATTTAATATTATTTAAATTTTGATTTGATTTAGTTTGAGTAAACTAATTATAAATAACATAATTAGTTTGATCTATTTATGGGAATACTTGAATTATAGTTGTTAAAAATATAATTAAAAAACAAAATCTTGCTTTACAATATATTATTATTATTATTATTATTATTATTATTATTATTATTAATGGATTAATACATATTATAATATTATATATACTAGATTAACTATATTTATTTGAATTTTAGAGAAGGTAATTACTACTTTTTTTTTATGATTTACTTATGATTTATTTGATATTTGAAATTTATTAATTGATTACATTATTTGTATATATTTTTTTATATATGCTTGATCAAATAGAATATGTTGAGTAAAAAATTATACAATCGTATCTCAATTTCCTTTTTTAAATATGTTATAAGTGATATATATCACAATATACTATTAGATTATACATCTTGAGTATTTAATAATGATTCAATTTTATTTGATATTATTTTTTGAATTTTTGTATTATTTGAATAAATTTAGATTTGAATTTGAGTTAGATTAAAAGGGACAATTATTAAATTTAAAAATTCGGATGATTTACTTAGAATTATTTGTTATTTTAATTTATTAATTGGTTACTTTATTACTTCATCATTTGTATAAGCTTGATAATTTAACTTTGATATTATTTGTATGAACTATTTTAATTATAGTTTTATTTGATTCAAGTCATAATATTATCCATTATGTAGTAAATCTACATGGTAAGATAGTAGTAAATAATGATTAATGATTGATATACTAATATACTAATTTGAAATCGATAAGTCATTTAAGAGAATTTATTTATGATTATGATAATGGTTATTAATTAAGATATTATAATATTGATTGTGCTAAAATAAGAGTAAGAGTAATAAAAATGGTTTTGGTGGAAAAAAACGAAAATATTGAATTTATTATTATTATTATTATTATTATTATTTTCATTTTTATTATCACTAATTATCCTAATGAAAATCCTAATGATTATTGTTATTAAGCGTGAAAAAATCATACTGAAAAGGCATGGATCTGCACTTGCCTAAAACTTATTAAAACAAATTCATTTATTAGCTTTAAAATAATCACCTCACATTCATGACTAAGTTGATTTGAAATCGAATTTGATAGTAATTCTGAATAAGGAAATTTTAGATTGTTGGAAGTAATTAAATGTATAATTAAAATAATTAAAGGAAATAGTTAAAAGAATTGTATTATATGATAATAATTAGAATTTAAGATAATTAATTTCAAATAAAAAATTTGAACTTAATTTTTCGAAATAAAATTAAATATACAATAGTTTAATTGCTGACAAAAAAGACAAATATGAGAATGAACTAAATGAAAATTGAAGAGACCGTCTTCTCCATCCTTTGTGAGTTATGAGTGAAGATCAATATTGCTACCATCTTCTTAAGCTCCATCTTATGGGTTCATTTTTTTAAATGAACCCTAACCCCTAAATCTGTGTGCATCATTTAGATATAAAGAAGTGTTGTGAAATTGACTAAGTTCTTGCTGAAGAAAACAATGTTGGTTTCGAAGGAATTGAAAACAGAAACTAAACTAGTAGAATACAGAAAGAATAGAAGAGAAAAGAAGAATGATGACACCAAATATTATCGTGGTTCAGAGCTGAAATTCCAGACTCCTACATCCACACTGTTGTTGAGAGATCAATCCACTATACAAAGAATTTCTGTACAAGACTTTACAAGAGCTACTCCACTCTATCACTTGCACTCACTTTACAATTTTCTGTTTCACTCTACTGCACTACACTATACTGCACTACACTAATGTGTAAACCACTATATGTATATGAATTCTACACAAACAAGCTATGCCTTCCTTGCTAACTGATTTTCCCGCCAGTATGTAGTTACATTAGTTATCACCAACTAACTTTCCTATCTAACTCAACTAGGCACTAACAGTTACAACACATAACTTCTAGAATCAGCATCTTCTATCTATTAACCATTTGATGATTCACCTTGGTTTCAACAAATCTCCACCTTGAATCTTCAAAAAACAAATATAGATAGAAATGCTCCAAGTCTCTTACTGAAACTTTAGTTATCAAGGGTTCCAATATTCACCAAGTTTAAACAATGTTCAAACTTGGAAATTGGAACTACCTTAGTCATCATGTCAGCAGGATTATCTTGAGTTGCAATCTTCTTAACTTCAATCATTCCCTGTGCAATAATGTCCCGAATGAAGTGTAGCTTTATATCAATGTGCTTTGTCCTCTCATGGAATACTTGATTCTTTGAGAGACAAATAGCACTTTGGCTATCACACCAAACAGTTGAGGATACTGCAGTGTCTTGCAATTCTGATACAAAACCCTTCAGCCAAATAGCTTCCTTGATTGCCTCTGTTAAAGCTATGTACTCTGACTCTATGGTTGATAGTGCTACAATTGATTGAAGATTGGCTTTCCAACTCACCACATTTCCATAAAGTGTGAAAATATAACCAGTGAGGGGCCTTCTCTTATCCAAGTCTCCTGCAAAATCAGAATCTACAAACCCTGCAATGCCAATGCTTGTTGAATCTGATTTGCCAAATATGAGACCATGAGACTTTGAACCTTTCAGGTATCGAAATATCCATTTGACTGCCATCCAATGCTCCTTCCTAGGATTACTTATGAACCTGCTGATCATGCTAGCATCATATGCTATATCAGGTCTTGAACAGACCATAGCATACATCAAGCTGCCAGTTGCATTGGAATATGGAACACAGCTCATAAATTTCCTGTCCTCATCAGTTTTAGGTGACTGACTGGTTGATAGTTTGAAGTGACCAGCTATTGGGGTTTAGACTACTTTTGCTTCTGTCATACAGAACCTTCTCAGTATCTTTTCAACATAATTTGTCTGATTCAGGAACAACAGCTTCTGAGATCTCTTCATCACAATTTCCATGCCTAAGATCCTCTTTGCAGCTCCTAGATTTTTCATTTCAAACTCTGAATTCAAAAGATCTTTGAGTCTTTTAATTGCATCAGTGTTTGAACTAGCAATTAACATATCATCTACATAAAGTAGAAGATATATGAAGCAACCTGTTTCAGTTCTTTTGAAGTAAACCCAGCTATCAAAAGAGCTTCTTTGGTAGCTATTAGTAATCATGAATGAGTCAAAACGTTTTTACCACTGCCTTGGAGATTGCTTGAGTCGATACAGTGACTTGTGGAGCAAGCAAACCATATTCTCCTTCCCTTTGACTTCATAACCTTCAGGTTGATTCATGTAGATGCTTTCCTCTAGTTGACCATGCAAGAAAGCTGTTTTTATATCCATTTGCTCAAGTTCCATATCATAGGTAGCAACAAGAGACAAGATGACTCTTATGCTAGTATGCTTCACAACTGGAGAGAAGATTTCATTGAAATCTATCCCCTCTCTTTGTGTAAAGCCTTTTGCCACAAGCCTAGCCTTGTATCTGCTCCTCTCAACCCCTGGAACTTCTGGTTTCTTCTTATATATCCACTTGCAGCCTACAATTTTCTGGTTTGCAGGCTTCTTCACTAAGCTCCATGTATTGTTCTTCATCAGGGAATCAATTTCATCTTCCATGGCAACTTTCCAGTGATGCTTGTCTGCACTGCACATTGCTTCTTTGTAATTGATTGGATCAACTTCTTCAAAATCAGTTTCCACACTCAAAGCATATGCTATGAGGTCTGCATAGCCATACCTCTGTGGTGCTCTGATCTGTCTCCTTTCTCTATCCCTGATTAGATTGTAGGATGAAGTTGTTGCTTCTGACTGAGGACTCTGTTGAGCTGTTTCAGTGCTTGGTTCTTGTCTTTCTTCAACAGGTTTCTCCACCTCAAACTGAACCTTATGTTCTGTTTTATCTGATTTATCAGTAAGATCATTCTTCTCTTTGTCAAGGACAGAATCCTCTAAGAAAACCACATCTCTGCTAATTACTGCTTTCCCTCCCTTTGGACCTGTAAGCCATACCTTGTAGCCTTTCACACCTTCTGGATATCCCAAGAAGATTCATTTCTTTGATCTAGGTTCAAGCTTCCCTTCATTCACATGAATGTATGCTGTGCATCCAAAAATTATGAGGTTCTCATAGCAGGCTGGTCTTCCATTCCACAATTCTTCTGGTGTTTTAAAGCTAATGGCAGCAGATGGTGACCTATTGATCAAGTAGCAGGCAGTGTGGACTGCTTCACCCCAGAAACACTTGTTGAGATTTGCATTGGATAACATGCACCTAACCCTCTCCAAAATGGTCCTATTCATTCTTTCAGCTAGGCCATTTTGTTGAGGAGTTAGTCTAACAGTTTTGTGCCTTGTTATGCCATGATCCTTGCAAAACTCAGAGAATTCTTCACTCAAGTACTCAAGGCCATTGTCAGTTCTTAAGACTTTAATCTGCCTTCCTGTGTGATTCTCCACTAGTGCCTTCCATTGCTTGAAACATTTGAAGGCTTGATTCGTGTGTTTCAACAAGTATATCCACACCTTTCTTGACCAATCATCAATGAAAGTGATGAAGTATCTAGCTCCACCTAATGAAGGAGTCCTTGCTGGCCCCCATATGTCAGAATGCACATAGTCCACTATTGCTTTAGTGGTATGAGTGGCTGTTGAGAACTTGACTCTTTTCTGTTTTCCATAGAGGCAATGTTCACAGAATTCCAGTTTCTCAAAGTCACCATTTCCAATCAATCCTTGCTTGTATAATTCCTCAAGCCCCCTTTCACTTACATGAGCTAGTCTGTGATGCCATAGTTTTGTAGTACTAGTTTTTGCATCAGAAATTAAACTAGCAGGATTGATTATTGTCTTACCTTGCAATCTGTACAGTCCATTCACTCTGGATCCTTTCATTATCTGCAGTGATCCTTTGCTTATTTTCAATGTTCCATCCTCTCCCTTGAATGTACATCCACCCTCATCAAGCATACCAAGAGAAATGAGATTTCTCTTTAATTCAGGTATATGTCTCACATCAGTGAAGACTTTTATGGAACCATCACTGAGTTTTACCTTCACATTGCCAATTCCAGCTACATTGCATGCTATGTTGTTTCCCATCAACACCTTTCCAGCATCAATTTTTTTGTAGGAATCAAACCATTCTTGATTAGGAGTCATATGAAATGAGCATCCCGAATCCAAGATCCATTCATCACTGCACATGTCTACTGAGACAATCAAGACATCTGAACTTTCATATCCATCAGCTACCACAGCAATATCACTTGTGTCCTTGCCCTTGCCATTGTTCTTCTTCTTTCTTTCAGGACAGTCTTTCCTGAAATGACCTTCTTTCTGGCAGTAATAGCACTTTCTGTTCTTTGACTTAGACCTGTGCTTATTTTTGCCTTTCTTCTCCCTTTGATCTGTTCTTCCCCTTACAAACAAACCTTCTGCATCAGCACCATCATCCTTTCCTCTATAATTAGTAATTCTCTTTTTCATCTCTCTTGAGATCAGGGTTGCTTTGACTTCCTCCAAAGTGAGTGTGTCTCTTCCATACATCATGGTGTCAACAAGATTCTCAAATGAGGATGGAAGAGAACACAGTAACATCACTGCTTGGTCCTCTTCATCTATCTTCACATCAACACTTTTCATATCAAGAACCACTTTGGTGAACAAAGAAACATGTTCTTTTATTGAAGCACCCTCCTCCATCTTTAACTGATAGAGCTGTTTTTTCAGATACAACTTATTTGTCAGTGACTTTGTCATGTACAAGCTTTCAAGCTTGAGCCATACACCTGCAGCCGTGTCTTCACCAGCCACCTCCCGCAGAACATCATCACCTAAGGAAAGTATGATTGTGCTGTGTGCCTTGCTGATCAAGTCTTTCTTTTCTTTTTCTGTAAGAGTTAGAGGAAGCCTGGCCACACCAGCTAAGGCATCTTCGAGTCCTTGATGAACAAGAAGAGCTTTCATTTTGATTCTCCAAAGACTGAAATCATTTTCTCCATTGAACTTCTCGATATCGAACTTAGTGGTGCCCATACTTGATTAGCCCCAATTCGGTCTAGCTCTTGATACCAATTGTTGTGATATTGACTAAGTTCTTGCTGAAGAAAACAATGTTGGTTTCGAAGGAATTGAAGACAGAAACTAAACTAGTAGAATACAGAAAGAATAGAAGAGAAAAGAAGAATGATGACACCAAATATTATCGTGGTTCAGAGCTGAAATTCCAGACTCCTACATCCACGCTGCTGTTGAGAGATCGATCCATTATGCAAAGAATTTCTGTTCAAGACTTTACAAGAGCTACTCCACTCTATCACTTGCACTCACTTTACAATTTTCTGTTTCACTCTACTGCACTACACTAATGTGTAAACCACTATATGTATATGAATTCTATACAAACAAGCTATGCCTTCCTTGCTAACTGGTTTTCCCGCCAGTATGTAATTACATTAGTTATCACCAACTAACTTTCCTAACTAACTCAACTAGGCACTAATAGTTACAACCAAGGTAGTTAAAACCGGACCGGACCGGCCGGTCGGACCGGTCGGATCGGAACCGGCCTGTCATCCGGTCCGAGTTGTTCCCATAACCGCTCTGCAGATGGACCGGACTAAAAACCGCTGAACCGGTCTAGAACGGGGGAAACCGGAGAAAACCGGTGGTTCACCGGTTTTCTACGGTCAGCGTTTTGCATCTTGAATCCGACGAACTCCGGTGATCTCAAGCGAACTTCGACGATCGGAAGCTACTTCAACGACGAGTCTGCCATCTTCGACCACCGGCTATTGCATCTTCCCCTTCTCTGACGTAAAACGAGACGAGTTACAAGCACAAACGTACAACGACGAGGGGGAGAATGAAATCAGAAAGAAGACTTGAGAGGTGAGAGATGAGAAGACTGAAAGATGAGATGGCAGGGGCGGTAGGCACTGGGAAGCAGCCGCACCACAACAACTTTATGAAACTAGGGTATATGCAATGCTTATATCCTCTACAACCAATCGGGTCTGGTCCAGGAGACTTTCCTTTGGTTTTTGGTTTTAATGCATAATGGGCCTATCAAGCCCAAGTTCAGGTTTCTTGAATAAAAGATAGTTTTGGTAGCTTTGGGTTCTTGCATTTTATTTTTCTTTACACTTTTGGGGGCAAACACAAGAATTATTCTTGTAAATTTATTAACATAAAATGTAAAACATTTTATATTTTTATGAAAAATATGAGAATTTAAAATTTATGTTTATATTACTTAATATATTGAATTAAAAAAATAAAAAATATTATCTAATTACTGCCGGTTGAACCACGGTTGAACCATTGAACCTTGAACCAGTGTCTTCACCGGTTCAATGACCGGTCCGGTTTTGAAAACCTTGGTTACAACACATAGCTTCTAGAATCAGCATCTTCTATCTATTAACCATTTGATGATTCACCTTGGTTTCAACAAGAAGAGAATAAATTAACACTAAATTATTAATTATGCTTCAGATGCTTTGATAACTAAGAAAAATAATTCTCTTTATTGGAACCTGATGTATTGGAATGGACCTTACTTTCACTGCTGCTCAAGTCTTGAAGAGAATAAAACCCAGTCACCCTTTGATTCTTTTAAAACGCATAGTGATCATTGAGGAGATAAGTATTTCTTTTCTTTTCTTTTTTGTTGTTCAAGCATACACCTTTTGAGCGCCTAAATTTCAGTATTCATTGCTTGTAGTAATGAACAACAGAAACCCATAAAGTAACAAACAAATGAAGTGTCAATAGAGAAGGGATGCATACCTTTTAAAGATTTTGAGACGGTGCTCAGGAAAAATCAAAATGAGCGAGAATTAGAGGGTTCCAATTTCTAGAACCTTGCAATGATAAACAAAGATATCTTGGAAGAGATGCGAGTCATTACCCAAGATGAGAGATGATCAAATAAGCAGGGAGCAAAGATGGCTTCAAAGAACCTGAGAGGAAAAAATCATGAGAATGAGCAGAGAAAATTATGAAATGAGCCAAGTACATGGAGTGCACATTTATAGAAAATAGTTTAAAAATTGTCACACCTCTTCTTGCGATTGTTTAATAAATAAAGCAAAATGGAATAATAAGAACAGAAAAGCAAGGAAAAATCGTACCAGAGAAGACACAATTTGAAAAGCAAAACAAATTTGAAGAGAGAGTGAAGAGGAAAGGAGAAGAAGAGTAATGAAATAAATAGATAGAGAAACAATGCATGAGAATGTGCTCTAGAAATATATTATCTTAATTTAAAATTTGAAATTAAATAATAATTAAACTAATGATGATTAATATTCAATTTGAAATATTTTCATTTATGAGAGATATATCTTACCATCAATGTTTTGATTTAATCTCAAATTTGAAAGTTTATTGATTATTCTTTAATTAAAAAAAGTATATTAAATAATATTTGTCTTCAAATATATTTATAGTAGTCGAAATTTGGATGGGGAAATCAGATTTGGTTCTTGTGTCTTGATCAAAAAAAGATTTGATTCTTGTGATTCGATTAAAATATATTTTATAGTTGTCGAAATTTGAATTAGGACATCAGATTTTATTAATTGTCAAAAAAACATTAATTACATTTTGAATTGATTTATAAATTAATTGATTTATATGTTTAAAAAACATATCAAACATTATTTATTGTATTTTTTAAACAATTTTAATATTAATAAAAAATAAATCAAATCCTAAAACAACAAATCAAATTAGATTTGAACATATTTCTAACGCACGTAGATTTGATTTATAATTAAGTTTTTTTTAGGTAATTTATAATTAAGTTATTGATCTTTATATATATTGATATATTGATTTATATAGAATTGTTCATTTATTACTATGTATCACTGTTAGTTTTGAATTAAAATATGATTAAAATTAATATCGAATTTAAATTAATATTACATATCTAATTATATTTTTAAATAATAGCATCATATTAAAATTAATTAATATTAACATAAATTACATGTCAAACATTAATTATATTTTGAATTGATTGATTTGATTTAGAAATTAATTTATTTATATGTTTAAAATGCATATCAAACATTGTTTATTTTATATTTTAAACAATTTTAATATTCATAAAAATCAAATCAAATCAGATTTAAACATATTTCTAACCCACATTGATTTTCTTTATAATTAAGTTATGGATCTTTATAATTTATATAAGATTGTTGATTTATTACTCTATCTATATATATATATATATATAGAGTGACTGTCTCGTAGGACAGTGTCTTTTAATTTCCATTGAAATTTTAAAGCTCCAACTCAAAGAAACCAAACCAAACATGGCCTCCTCTCCCTTTGTTCTTGTTCTTTCTCTTACAATAATTTTTCTTCAAAGCCAAACAAGTGCTTCTTCTTCTCTCTCATCTTCACCACAACAACCCCTTCTCGTATTACCTTTAAAAACCCAAACACTCCCACATGCTTCTTCTACTTCTTCACGTAACATGCTATCTTTCCAACACAACGTAACCTTAACTGCTTCACTAACCGTAGGCTCGCCCCCACAGAGTGTTACCATGGTCCTCGACACAGGGAGTGAACTCTCATGGCTTCACTGTAAAAAACTCCCAAGCGTAAACTCCATCTTCAACCCACTCCTCTCTTCCTCATACACCCCCATCCCATGCACCTCACCCGTTTGCATGACCCGGACCCGTGACCTACCCACACCCGTTTCCTGTGACCCGAAAAAACTCTGCCACACCACCGTCTCCTACGCCGACGCCACCTCCACCGAAGGCAACCTCGCCATCGAGACGTTCTTCATCGGGGATTCTGCCCGACCCGGAACCGTATTCGGGTGCATGGATTCCGGGACCAGTTCGAACACCGAAGAGGACTCAAAGACAACCGGGTTAATGGGTATGAACCTCGGGTCGCTCTCGTTCGTGACCCAAATGGGGTTACCCAAATTCTCGTATTGCATCTCCGGCGAAGATTCCTCCGGTGTCTTGCTCTTCGGCGACGCCGCGTTCTCGTGGCTCGGGCCATTGAAGTACACGCCGCTCGTAAAAAGCTCCGACCCGAACCCGTTACCGTACTTCGACCGGTTCGCGTATACGATCCGGTTGGAAGGGATCCGGGTCGGTAATAAACAGCTTGCACTGTCAAATTCAGGATTTGTTCCGGACCACACCGGGGCGGGTCAGACAATGGTGGATTCGGGTACCCAGTTCACGTTCCTTCTCGGGCCCGTTTACACTGCTTTGAAGAATGAATTCTTGGCCCAGACGAAAGGGGTGCTGGCCCAGTTGGATGACCCGAATTTCGTGTTCCAGGGAGCTATGGACTTATGTTACCGGGTCAATCCGGGTCGGGTGGGTAGTATTGTTTCGGGTCTTCCCGCGGTGACGTTGGTGTTTGAAGGGGCGGAGATGAGTGTTTCCGGGAAGAAGCTGCTTTATAGAGTGGGTGACGTGGCGAAAGGGACAGATTGGGTTTATTGTTTCACGTTTGGGAACTCTGACTTGTTGGGAATTGAGTCTTTTGTTATTGGACATCATCATCAGCAGAATGTGTGGATGGAGTTTGATTTGGTCAACTCTAGAATTGGATTTGCTGACACTAGGTGTGAACTTGCTAGTCAACGCCTAGTCATGGGTCCATAGATTTGGAAGGCTAATCTTATTCTTAGATTTTTTTATTTTTTGGTAGAATTATTCTTATATATACACCACAATTTATACATGAGATGTGTTATTTGTACATCACAATTTAACATCAACACTGTATAATCATGCCCTTAATATTTTTTTATATTTTTTTCTTAATTTTTTTTCACTCGTTCCAATAAAAAGCATACTTCCATGATACGGTGGCTTTACGATGTCTCATCGTCCGTATATACAAAATTGCTCTGAATATATAGATTTTTCAAAACAAGATTTATGAAAGCACCAACATCATTCCTTTCAGATTAAAGATTTCAAGGATTATTAATGGGATTTACAAAAGTAGAGTTGCAGAAACCGTAAGTGATCACAAAGGAAAATACTATGTAACTATTTTACGGACAGAGGACAAATTTGGCACAAAATAATTTAGATGAGGAATCTGAGAGGTAAAATAAAGTTGGAGTATGAAAATATCAATTTTACTGTCAAATTAATCCACCTCATATGCTAAGTATGATTTTTCATTCTCACGAAAGACACAATTAATGGAAAGTAAGATTTTTCATTGTCACATAAGACACAATTATTGGAGTTATAAGGGAAGTAACATTAGATAAAATTCCAGTAAAAAAAAAAAACATTGGATGAAAATGTTGTCCAACGCTTATCATAGTTGAGTTATGATATTTGCACATCTGGGTTTGACATCAGGTGGACACTTTGGTTAATCATGTATAAATTTTTTGTTAATTCAGTTCATTATATGGTTAATGGGTTATATGAAGCTTATTTTTCATAACCATGTAATATTTGGTTAATCACATGCAAATATCTGATTAATTCAGTTCTTTATATGATTAATGGGTCATCATGAATTAACCAAATATTTACATGTGATTAACCATATAATGAACTGAATTAACCAAATATTTGTACCGATTAACCAAGGTGTCAACTTTGGGTGTCAATTTTGGGTGTGCAAATATCATTTCTCATTATAGTTAGAGGACAAATTTGGTGCACAAAAGAGTTAGATGAAGAATTCGAAAAAAAAAAAAAAAATGTTAGAGGGTAAAAGCACTTATTTCGCCAATATTTTAATTAGTTTTTATTCATTTATCACATGACAATAATCATATAATTTAATAATAATAATAATAATAATAATAATAATAATAATAATAATAATAATAATAAGAGTCTTGTTAACGAGTGCCTTTAGGGCACTGGTTAAAGAACGCAAAAATAGTAAGATTTTATTGAAAAATCAAATGTTTATCTTCTCAAAACGTTAAATACACCACTTTCCAATAAAACTTTTATTTTCTTGGCTCCTTAACCAGTGCCCTCAGACACTCGTTAGCATTATCCTAATAATAATTTTTATAAGGTTAAAAATTAGTTTTTGATTTCTACCATTTATGTCTATTTTTTATGTTGGTCCTTATACTTAAAAACTTTATAAATAAGTCTACTTAATTGTAAATAGTTTTTAAACTAATCCCTTCTATTAGCGATAAGTTATGACATAGTTAAAAATTCTGATTTTAACTAATAAATCTATATTCCATCAAAAAAAAAAAAACTAATAAATCTATATCTATACTAATTGTTAGGGGGAAATTCTGATTTTTGTGTAGCAGAATAGTGCAAGCCAAATGTTAAGTTATGGAATATTTTTATTTTTATTTTATAAGTTTTCTAAAATTTTATATATTTTTTGTTTTAAAATATTTACAAACCGGTAAAGGTACATTGTTTTGGGAGTCAAACACGGCAATCTCTGTATTGACATAAAGAAAGGCAGAGCTATTCATATTTTGTATTTTTTTTTTTTGCTACATCCTTGCCTTTGTTTTTTCTATTTTAAATAATAAATCTATATATATACTAATTGATAAGGGGAAATGCTGATTTTAGTGTAGCACAATGGTGCAAGCCACATGTCAAGTGATGAATTTTTTTATTTTTTTTATTTTCTAAAATTTATATATATATTTTTTGTTTTAAAATATTTACAAACCGGTAAGGTACAATGTTTTGGGAGTCAAACACGACAATCTCTGAATTGATATAAATAGAGGCAGAGCTATTTATATTTTCTAATCTATTTTTTTCTACATCCTTGCCTTTGTTTTTTCTATTTTAAATAATAAATCTATATCTATACTAATTAATAAGGGAATTGTTGATTTTCTAACAAAAGGACATGTGTCAGCATCACATGATTTAAGAGGATTAGTTGATCATTAGTAATAATCAAAGAAGAACACTTAACACATAGTGTACATTACTATTGTAATATCATTTTAAAATAAAAATAATATTCAATTCTTTGCACTCAAATTATAGATAAAATTGTTTCAAGGTTTTTGCTGATCACTTCTGTCTATAAATAAAAAGCCTTGGAGATGAATGAGTAACACCATTATGAGTGGGAAGGAAATATTGAAAGCAAAGTGTGAAATAAGTAAAGAAAATATTTGACATAGTGGACTTAATTTGAGATAAAGGAAAAAAAAAGTTTGGTACATATAGAAGCACAATTCAAGTTATTAATGATAATAATGCTATCAATAATAATATTAATTGATGACCTGTGTATTGCATGGGTGTAAAAATACTAGTTATTACAATTTTTTTTTTTTTGATCAGGTGGAAATTAAACAAAACAGCAACAAGAAACAAAACTAAGCCCTTAGTCTAACATGGCCAATTGCATCAGCAAGCATAACAGAATGAAGCTGGACCGGGCAGTGATCCCAAATAAACAGATGATGATCATTAGCAGCTCCATATTTGGCTAACCAATCTGCACATTCATTCCCCTCTCTAAGAGTGTGATGAAAGGATAGATTCCAAGACAAAGACATGAATTTCCTGATCTGCATGATGATTGAGGCATGAGGATGGAAATGATCTACTCCCTTAGCAATTAAATCCAAAGCTTGCTGTGAATCAGACTCACAAATAACTAAGTGATAATGAGCTTTCCATGCTAAGTCCAAGCCATGAAAAATCGCATGAAGTTCAGCATTAAGGTTGGTAGAAACACCACAAAAACCAGAAAATCCAATCATCCAATCACCCAAACTGTTCCTGATCAGCCCTCCAAAACCAGACCTGCCCGGGTTACCAAAGGAGCTACCATCCACATTGATTTTGAAACAATTGTTTGTTGGGGGAATCCAAGCGACTTCCCTAATGATATGATTGCCACCGTTTCTGCCAAAAGTTTGAGTAATAAGAGCATGCAGAGAAGAAATCTGGTTCTGAATATACCAATCTGACCATCTGGTATCACTGAAAATTTCTGAGTTCCTTGCCTTCCAATTAAACCAGCATGCAACAATGAACACAGGGCCATCAGTTCCAAAAATATACCTGTTAAGCCAAGTCAAGAAATCCAAGGAATAGAAATCTTGATCCAAATCAAGATTGAGCAGTCTCCAAATTCTCCTAGAGAAGACACAATCTCTAAGGACATGAATAGCTGTTTCCTGAGTATTCCCACACCGATGGCAAGAAGCATCATTAGAGACATGTCTATAAACTCGAAAGACATTGGTTGGCAGGCTATTATGCAGATTAAGCCATAGGAAGTGCTTCAAGTTCTCTGGCATAGGAAGCTTCCAAACAGCAGACCATTTCTGAGTATTGGGGGTCAAATTGTCAACACACGGCTGAGTGATCCAAGCATAAGCAGACTTTGCAGAGTAGTGACCTGACACATCATGACCCCAAATAATAGTGTCGTCCAAGCTACCATTCAACATATAACTCTGCATCCTGAGTTTAATGTCCAAAGGAATCACTGTGGCTAGAAGGTTCCAATGCCAGATACCATCAATGAAAACATCTCTGACTTGAAGGTGGATATCCTGGCTTGATGATGTTCATAGTTTTCACAATGGCACTCCAAATAGGGGACATACCAGTTGTTGGCTCAGCAGATAAGACATGTAAATCCTTAAGATACTTGGCAGATAACAATTGAACCCGGAGTTTATCCTTATGATGCATAAGATCCCAAACATGCTTACCAAGGAGAGAAACATTAGTTTCCCTAGCAGTATGCAAGCCAAGCCCTCCACTACCCCTCGGTTGGGTAACAACTTTCCAATTCACCCAGTGAGAAGACTTACCACCCCAGATAAACTGTCTCACATAAGCATCCACATTGTCACAGATACCTGTATGGAGCCAATTGTTTTGCATAGAATACACAGGAATTGAGGCAATGACAGATTTAGCAAGAGTGACTCTACCAGCCCTGTTTAAAAGCCTAGCCTTCCAGCTAGCTAGCCTTCCATTAATCTTGTCTAGGATAAAATTAAAATCATTCTTCTTGACTCTCCCAGCAGTCATAGGAAAGCCAAGATACTTGCCTAGATTGGAAGTGTGGTGAAACTCTGTAATGGAAGCAAACTTGTTGATTTTTTGCCTAGACACATTCTCAGAAGCAAGGAACCTTGTTTTCTGCACATTGACTTTTAAACCAGAAGCTGAACAGAAAGTATCCAACACTTCTTTGACTAGTCTTGCCTGGGAAGACTTTGCTTGTGTGAAAAAGATACAATCATCAGCAAAGAACAAGTGAGAAATTGGAGGACCATTCTTAGAAACCGAAACGGGTTTCCATTTCCCCTCTTGAACTTTTTCTTGGATAAGCATAGCTAGCTTTTCCATACAAAGCACAAAGAGGTAGGGAGACATTGGATCACCTTGTCTCAAACCTCTATTAGGGGCAAAATTATCAAGTTTTTCCCATTCCATTTCAAGGCCAAGGAGGAAGCAGTAATGCAATTCATGATTAAAGAGATAATAGGAGAAGGGAAACCAAAATCCACTAAAGTAAGTCTCAAAAAGTTCCAATCAACTCTATCATAGGCTTTCTCAAAATCAATTTTGAAAAGTAAATAGCCTAATTTACCTTTTTTCTTGTGCATATGATGGACAACTTCTTGAGTGATGATGGCATTATCTGCTGTGCCTCTATTAGGAATGAAGCTGCTTTGGAGAGGGCCAATGAAACTATCCAGGAAGGGCCTAATTCTTCTAACCAGCACTTTGGAAATCAATTTGAGGAGGACATTGCATAAACTGATTGGCCTGAAGTCCTTAAAGCTAACAGGTGTGTCAACCTTGGGGATTGGGACAATAAGAGTTTCAACCAAACTCGGATCAATCAAACCAGTATTGAAGGCAGCCGAGATCATAGCATGGATATCACAACCGACAATGCTCCAATAGGTCTTATAGAAAATAGGTTGGAAACCATCAGGCCCCGGAGCCTTATAGGAATGCATAGAAAATAAAGCCTCTTTAACCTCCTCAATAGTCACATGCTTAAGCAAACAGTCAATAAGAGCAGCATCAATCTTAGGTATATTCCTCAACTGTAAGGCTTGAGGATCACAAATAATGGAAGATTGAAACAAGTTCTTAAAATAGGCTTGAGCTGCTGCTTTGAGAACTTCATCATCTGTGCACCAAATTCCATCAACATTAAGACCAGCAATCCTGTTTCTCCTCCTGCGAATAACTGCTTGAGTATGAAAGAATTTGGTGTTTCTATTGCCAAAACGCACCCAGTTCTCCCTAGACTTCTGGTACCAAAGAAGTTCTTCCTGAGCAAGAACCTGATTATACTCATTCTGAAGTTGCCTTTCTAGTCTAATCATATCAGGATAAGGGAAGAGTTCCAGCTGGCAATGGACACCCTTGATACGAGCCTCAAGTTGTCTTTTCCTTCTGAAAATATTACCAAACACTTCTCTATTGAAAATCAAGGACTTGTACTGAATTTTGGTCATTTTATAAGCGGCATTACCATGAGAATTTTGCCAAGTATCCTCCACCAACTTCCCATAATCAGGATGGGAGATCCAAGCTGCTTGGAAGTGAAAAAACTTAGATCTCCTACTTTGAGCTTTCTTGCAACTAAGAAGGAGGGGATTATGATCTGAATTGTGAGGAGCCAACAACTCAA
This sequence comes from Echinosophora koreensis, assembly GCA_035048595.1. Classification (NCBI taxonomy): domain Eukaryota; kingdom Viridiplantae; phylum Streptophyta; class Magnoliopsida; order Fabales; family Fabaceae; genus Echinosophora; species Echinosophora koreensis. Next base: position 10,308,906 of record JAPCYP010000004.1, read on the forward strand.
CAAGGGCATGGGGAAAAAGAAGACGCCATTCAACATCAACCATGCATCTGTCAAGTTTTTTCCTGATAAGGCCACTACTATGGACATTTCTCCTCCAAGTAAAAACACCACCAACAGTTTCTAAGTCCATCAAATCGCAGTGAGCCATCATATTAGCAAGAAGAGAGGCCCGAGAAAAGCAAAAGGAGCTCCCAAGCACTTCTGAAGGACTAAGAACTTCATTCATATCACCAATAATCATCCAGGGGCCATTAATTCTGCCACGAAGCTCAGTAAAATGATCCCAAAGCCTGTGTCTAACTGAAAAGGTGGGAGAGGCATATACAGCAGAACAAAACCAGCTAACATTGCTTCTACTAACTGAAAAGGTGATGGCTTGGGAAGAGCTATCAATTAAGGAGAAATTAAGGTCATCTTTGGAGGATAAAATCCAGATGCCCCCAGAGTGCCCCCTAGCTTCTTGGACGAAAACCAAACTATAACCCAACAGAGACCAAAAAGGTTCCACATTAATGAAAGGACCATGAGTCTCATAGACAAGAAAAAGAGACAGATGGTGTAAATTCACAATATCCCTAACATGGCGTCTCTTGGCACGACCAAAGGCACCACGAATATTCCAAGAGATCAGAGAAAAGTCTTGAAATAAATCCATAAACAACTGGATATGTACAAGACTGAGTAGCTAAAAGGCTACGTTTCCATAAGAGGTTGAGTCTCAGGAACAACATCCCGAGGCATTCCAATACCATCCTGATCATCTCCCGTATTCTTCTTACTGGCATTCTGTTCCTCCTCATAAAACATGAGATATTTCGAGTCAGATATCGCCTGAAGATTAAAAGCTGACCTTGCACCATTGCCTATGTCATAATCAACTGGTTTATTACCTTGCGCCTGCTCCTTGGATTTGTTGGCACTGGATACCGAAGCTTCTTTAAACTTCAAGGCTACCACTACAGTTGGAAGATGTTTACGTAACATGGAAACATCAAAGTCTTTTCTTTGTCTCTTATTTTTAGCCTTAAGAGAGTTGCCTGCTGTATCCTTTTTCATACTTTGTGGGCCCCGCTGACCTTTTGGGTTTTTGTCAGTTTTTGGCATGAGAGTTATACGTATCCCTCAATGCATGGGATTTCTCAAACTTTCCATTCTCTTTCTTGCCATTATTGTTGGTAACGGATTTCCCTTTAAGATCTGAATAAGATTTCGTGTGCTTGTTGTTGCTGATTTTACGTGGTTTTTTCTTCACCATAACCCAATCTCCAACCACCGGTTCCTGAACTTCAGCTAACGTATCCCCACTGCTGTATCCCACAGAATTCGCCTGATTATTCTCAACCAGAATCTCAGCATTAATTACGGGTTTTTGAATCCCAGGAGGAGCCACCATCGGAGAGGACGGCGGAATGGGATTCGCTGCCGTTAATGGAGAGTGAGAGGCTTTGACTGCAGCGGCAGGCTCAGTGGGGACCTTCTTGCAATCTCTTGCTAAGTGACCATAACAACCACAATTGGTGCAAATCCTGTGCAAACCTTCATATTCTACCTTATACCAATGGCCCTTCAACCAAACTTTCCCCACAACCGGTTTGTTCAAGTCTACCTCCACACAAACACGAGCAAAACGACCTCTCTTGACTCCTAGGGTGTTGTTATCCACTTTCACAGGTTTACCAACAGCTCCAGCTAAAGCCATAAGTATGCTTTCATCATAGAAGAAGAGGTTGAGACCAGGGAATCGAATCCAAACCATAGTTCTATCAATCTTAGCCTTAGGAGAAACGAAATCTGGTGTCCATGTTTGGACTGTGAGATAATGATCAAAGATCATCCATGGCCCCTCATCCATAACCTTTGCACGATCTACCTCCTCTTCAAATTTGACCATGTAATAGCCACTACCAATGTCCATGATCTCAAACCCTGCTATAAGCTTCCACATTCTTGTCAATCTGTCCTTCATGGTATTGTAACCAATAGCTTTACCAAGGAGACTAACAACTAGGGCATCTTGCCAAGGGGCATAGAGACCTTCAAACACCGATTCCTCAATGTAAACCATAGGTTTCTGAGGATTGTCATCTTCATACATAATCTTAGCCAGTTTTTCCTTGTATAAATCAACCTTAGGCCTAGGGGCAGATACCTTTTTTGAACCAAGCACCATGTCTTTGAAGGATACTTTAGTTGTCTTATCCTCTTGCATATCATTCACTCCGCCACCTCTATCAGGTGGCTCTTGACCAGAACTACCATCACCTTGCATTGGAAACGCAGAGAACACAAACTCACCCATACTCTCTAGTTATTACAATTTGAATGTATAATAGTCCCATCACGTCCGACCAAAAAAAATTATAATAATTTGAATGTATAGAAATTGCTCCCATTCACATGTGAGCTCATTCTCGTTTTCTCCATATCATAGCATTGCCATAGCCTAACACTTGAGACCCAAATTACATGGTTTTCTACCTCTTAGATAATTTAGTCACTTTAGTGCATTAGGGTCCGTTTGGAAAAACCATTTTAAAAAAGTACTTCTATGATATAAAAGTAAAAACAGAAATTATTATTAGAAACATAAACTATTTTGGGTTTGGATGAAGTTTATGAAAAAGGTTTTTGAGAGATTTATTATAGGGACATTACTGTCAATGAAACATTAATGATCTTCACTCTCTCTCTCTTTTCTATTACTTCACATTGTTTTAGAATTTAGGAATTGTAACTTCTTAAAAAAAAATCAAAATGTGCTTAACGGTTTTGTTATTTGAACATCAAACTGGAACAACAAAATTTGACAACATTTTTCATAGTTAATGCAGTTCAATAATGTAGTTAATGAAGTGTGTCAAGTTTGGTTAATGGTTATACCAATGTGTCGCAATCATTAACCATCAATTGAACGTCATTAACCACTATTTTGAAAGTAATTAATCACGATTCTCATTTGTTCTAATCTACATGTGTATTTGAATATCTGAAAATCATGGTTAATAATGTTCAAAATCATGGTTAATAACATTCAAAATCGTGATTAATGACATTCAATCGATGGTTAATGAGTTGCGACACCTTGACCAAAGTTAACACTTTATTAACCGCGCTTTGAACTGTAACCATGAATATTGTTATCGAATTTTTTTTGTTGTCTCATTTTAATGTTCAAATAACATTTCTTTAAAAAAATGGAAAAAAATTACTTTTACAAAGAAAATTACAAGCAACAGTAGCTATAACCAAAGATGGTTTTTTTTTTTTAAATAAAAAAAGACAATAAACAAGGTTAAATTTCTATTGCTGGATCCTCAAGAAGAGTTTAACTATTGCTGTTCTGCAACTTTCATTCTTCTTTCATTGTCATTGGATACGAATTATTAAGATAAATAACTAAATCAATCTGGAGTAGAATAATCATATTGCCATATTGGCTTTACACAACAAAATCTATTATATACAATACACATTTTGTGTCTATGAATCTCACATGACGTATTTACATATTACGCATTAAGGAAAAAATATTTTATACTAATTATCCTCTACAACAATCCCTCAAATGTTACTTCTCGAGTCTCGACTATGCAAATTTGATGATGAACTCTTCCCTTAATAATATCACTTTCCCATTTTTCAGATTCACATTGGAGAAGCAGAGGTAAAACCAAATTTATCTGAGAGTTTAGTTCGTGCTAATGGTGAAACAAGTTCCACTTGATGAATAAACTCCACATCATGAACCAATGGGTTCTCTGTCCTGCGAGGTGGAGACCCAGAGTAACAAGAAGGTAAGCACTTGCTACATGCTAATTCCCTTCCATCTGCATTCTGCATAAACATTCACAAACCACCATAAACATTCCACTCAATCCAATTCCTTAAGCTAATTTAGTGATTGTTTGGTTTACAGTTGAGAAGCTGCAAACATACGTTTGGGGTAAATTATCTTATAGAATGCATTTGGAGCGAACATACTGTTGGACCTCAAACGTACGTTTGCAAAGGTAAACCAAACATAGTCGTACTTGTTAATCAGTTTAATAAAACCAAAACCTTTTCAGCTATCATGTTGAGAACTCCACTTCCTTCATCAATATTTGGCTGACTGGTCAAAATTCAAAAGAATAACAAATCAAATGCATATCGACAAATCAGTTATAATTAGACTAATAAAAGGAATAATGTGTTTGGAATCGCGTTGCAATATAGTTTGGCGTGCATTTTAGAAAAAAAGTTATTGTTAGTAGCTTTTGCGTTACAAATGTGATTACATGGTTTTGCATGTGATTCCAAACACGCTAGAAAAAGAAAAGGAAACATAAACATACCTGTGTTTGCTACACCTAATTGGCTTGAGGAATTCATGTATGGCAGGTGAAAACTTTCTAGGCTTTGGGCAAAGGGGATGATCAAATTTGCCAAATCCAACCTTGTTTCTATCTGTACCTAAATCAGCAAGGTTGCTTTTCACTGCTTGATGATGCATATTCCTTATATTTATGCCCTTCCTCCCAAGGTATAAAGAAAAATGAGAGTCACAAGTGAAAGGAGCAAATGACTTGTGACTTGCTATTCAACCTATTTATCCCCTCATTGAATTGGTTTTAGTGCACACACTCAGTTACATTGAAAGAATAGCCACACATTTTAGAGAGAAAGCTCCATGTGACAAATTAGTGATGAGTGGAGCCACATTAGATTGGAATTCAGAACATGTTCAAGTGGGAAGAGATGTGCAGGTGTTTGGCCAAGAGTGAATATAGGATTGGTGTTTGACTAAATGGCATTGAAGAGATCTCCTTACTCTTCTCCATTTCTCATATTCCCTATAATTCATTTGGTCCAAATGAATTCCAACACCCTGAATGCTTCAACCTTTTATCTCGTCTCATTAATACTAAAATGCTCCCTTTGTTTTTTTAAGTGTTATCCGAGGTTTTACAATCTATATGTATATTTGACAAGTATCAGTAAGACATGCCTATGCGTTTGATGTAATTGATGAAAATGCATGTGAGCATGTCAAACCTTAACCTATGTATGTATGAATTAATGTTGAAAATTAATTTGTGATCAATTTATGATTATATAGAAGTTAAGACCAGGAATATGTGCCACTTGCAAAGATAAAATGTTAACAAATGACACCTAAATGCTTCTTCCATGAAATCCATTTGTATACTGTGTTATATCTCCAGATTCATCCCTCTGCTTACGATTAGCGTTTGGATTGCTTAGACCTTGCTTGCAATATATTAAAAACGTTTTTGAATTATATTTCCAAGCTCTCGTAACAATACTAATAATGTTTAGTTATTTCAAAGTTTAAATGGTTACGAGTTTAAGGTAAAACAATTAATCAAATGAGTGATAACTTAAGGGCATACTTTAGAATTAATTAGTAATTGATATCAAGTGATTAAAAAGTAGTTAGTCAAATATATTAGCTTAGCCCAATTAGAAGTATTAGTGTTTGGTCTTTGACCGAGTATCACTACTGCCAAAGATGTGATATTAACTCTCGGGTCTGGGTTGGTGGTTAGATAAAGCTCTCTCCAAAGTGATGACTATATGATTCGAACCACTCACCTTGCAGATAAAGTTCGTATGAGAGCATATATAGTTCACTGTCATTACGACCAATCACTTTTGGATAATTAGAAGTATTAGTTTGAGCCAAATAAGCAATATAATAATTTATATTATATACTAAGTTATTATTATAAGCAAGTTAAAACTTATCAGGATGGTGTCAAAAAAAAAAAAAAACTCAGTAGGATAAATTCTTGCACATAGGTAACCTAAATAATTTAGGATATTACACAAAAGTGTTGTATTGATTATCTAACGATCAATAATATTCTAAAACGTAAAACAAGCTATTAACTCTTTTAAGAAGTGATCTCATTGATTTATAATAATTAGAATTATAATGTGTCAAATAAAATTAATAGGTGTTGCTTATTAGTTAAAACTAATAAACTAAACAAATAGGGTCACAGTTGATATAATTTAGGAATATTTGGGCGCTCATTTGAGTTTAATTTTGATACATTGTCATTGTAAAAAAAATTTACACTATCAATCAATCATAAATAATCAAATATCCTACATGTGACTTCGGACCAAAGGAGATGAAGAAAAGGAAATCTTCCATAGCTGCCCTCTTGACTCGTGCATGATCAAGGTAGAGACTACTCCCAAGTAACTTGCTCTACTTCGATAAAATTAATCCTCTCCTCATCCGGCTCTATCCAACGAGCTCCTTCATCTACTTCACTTTCTTTCTCCTCCTTCCATAAGCTTAATTGGCGCGAGGTAGGGGGAAAGGTTTATGAATATATATATTTTTTCTTTATGAACTTGATATGATTTCTTTTAATCTCAAATTGTTAGAAACTCAGCAATTCTGTAGTTCTGTACATGACCTGTCTTATATGCGTGAAGTCAATGTGAAGTTAATACATTATACATGAGATAAAATTTGGTTGGTGCCTAAACACTAAGAACATGTATTGTCAATTTAACACACTATAGTGGTAAGTGGTTGCTTTTAATTTGTGTATGGGGTCAAGTTTCGGTCAAGCATGCTTGAAAGATTTTCATTTTGGTTTGGCATGAAAAGCAATTGGATAATGAGGTGCTAATTAGTGTTCAGCTTAGAACTAAATGGAAGGATAGTTATTGAGTCAATTTCGGGTAAACCTGAAAAAATGAAGGACTGAATGAGTCAAATTATAAAACAACTAATACTATTATGCTTTTAATGGGTCTCCAGTCAGGTCTGAACCGGATTTGTTTGGGAGCTCCAATCCAAAGGTTATGAATTATGGATAGGTGAATTGGATTTGGACTGGAGCACCCAACCCTCACACAAATCAGACTAAAGTTATCTTAATTTTTTGAAACAATGAATTCATTGATTTCTAAAATTTAGTTTTATGTCGATTTAATCAATTTGTACTCAGTCAGATCGTTTCCTTGATTCTGTGGCCCAATCGGGATTGGGGAGATTTTCGGTCGACGGTCCAACTCCAACCAGTTAGACCGGTCTTTAAACAATGTCATCACTAATTTTTAAAGGGAGCTGCTACCTACACTCCTACACTTGCCCCATCCACCCCCCAACACTTTTAATTTTTGGGTGGAAGTTACTAATTTGCCCCTGTAAGTTTCAAAATTCCTTTCTCTTCTGTACTGCCTGCACCCCCACACCCCTTCCTCTCTTTGTCTTCTTCCTCTTCCGGTTCACTTGTTCACACCCCTCATTAGGCTAAGGTAAAAGTATAAGAAGGCCAGATGACGCGGCAGAGGAGGCTTGGTCCGTGTGTGGCGATTCGTGGCGGAGATTGTGGAGGAGATGGCGGAGGACAGGGGCGTGACTGTTGGAGTGGTGTGGGAGCGACAGTGCTGCATATGGTGGCCGGACGACACAATGGGGTAGGAGTTGAGCGGTGGTTAGACGTGGATCTGGTGTGGGGTTGTATTGTGGTTGTGGCTCGAGGTGGTTAGGCATAAGTCGTGGCAGAATGAGATCCGGGTAACGGAGGGAAGGGAGCAGTGGATGGCGGTGACGTCAAGCCTCTGATTCGCGATGGTGGTATGTTACCTTAATCGTGATATACTTGGATTTTTAAAAGGATAATACTTGGATGGAGATGAGAGAGAAGAGGGGGTAGGTGGGTGGGTGGTAGAATTTATTGGAGAGAGGGTAAAAAATTATAGTAGATGGATTTTTTACTTTTAAGGATATTTTGGTAATAAAAAAAAAGTTTTAAAACGGTCCTCTAATATTTTACTCTTTAAAGCTTTAAAAGAGGTGTAGGAAGCATCACCCATTTGTAAATAGTGATTATTTGGAAGTATTGCCACCACATCGTATGGTTTTGATTATTTTGGTGGTGAGGCCCATGCTAAAACGGTCCTTTAATATGCCCAAATGGGTGAGGGATAGGGTAAAAAAATAGAAAGAAAGCGACAGACAACATTTAAAGAAAAATACTGGTAATAACAAAAAAAGAGCATTTAAGTTGTTTGGGAAGGCTGAATTTTTTCCATTTCAGTTGTTTTATCCTAAAAAATATGTTTTTAAAATAAATTGACATGTTTGGTACCTTACTTAAATTTTAAAAAAAAACTTTTTTTTTTGAGGAAAAAAGTTGTTTTTTATGTCATCTAGTTTGTTTTAGCTTAATTAATATTGTTGTGATTTGATTATTTTTTATTCTCAAAACTCTCTTCTCTATTTACCCATACAAAAATAACTTCTAAAAAAAATTATTAAATTATACAAATAATTTCATACCCTTTTTTTCGTAATTTACTATATAAAAATGATTTTTTTTTGCATCACCCAAACAAAATAGATTATCTTAAAATCGCTTTTTAATAAATAGACCCAAACAAAAATAGATTCTGATCATAATCAATTATCACAATAATCGATTATGCAAAAATTGATTATCAACATAATCTTTTTTTCAGCTCTCCCAAACACACCCTTACTCTACTAAATTTCTAATAACAAACCATTAGTTACGAAGAAATGTGATAATATATATATATATATATCCATTGAAAATTATGTTGATATTACCGCCTAATACAAATCCACCTAGTGGACTGACTGGGATTCGGATTCCCTCCCGCTGCTCTCCCTTCAGCAGCATGCAGCAAGCAGATCTGGACCGTCCGCCCAGATCGGACGGTCCAAATTAAATGGGATTATTAAATTTTAAAAAAAAAAAAACCAAAATGTTTCAGAAACTTAAAAAACCCAAAACCCCTCCCACTTCCCCAACCCCTGGTTCCAGATCGCGACCCCCCCTAACACCACCTACGACGGCGCCGCCATGAGTCTCCGACAGCGCCGCCCACTAAGGCGCCACCCACCTCCGTCGGCTGCTGTCCTGGTTCTCCCAAAAACACCTCCATTCCCGTGCCCCTGCTCCAACTCGCGGCCCACCCCCCTTGACACCACCTACGCCGCACCGCCCAACAGTAACCGCCGGCGCCGCCCACAACCGGTGCCGCCCACCCCTCATCGCAACCCAGATCCTTCAGCCGCTACGCCAAACAGGAGAATCCAAATCACTCCCACTTCCTCTCCTAGACCCTTTCTCTGTCAAACGCTTCTCACCCACTTCTCCAAAGCTCTTGAACTGTTCTTGATGATGGGAATTCACACTATGATGATATAATCCTTCACAAGGGACTGCATTTGATTATTGGTGCTTTTATTGGAGTTTTTCCTTCAAGCATAAGAGTGGGAGATGGATTAGTGCATAAGAGTGCCAATTGCAGATGATTTTTTCTGTTTGAATTGGTGCTTGAATTGGATTAGTGGATTTTTGCTGTTTGAATTGGTGCTTGAATTGGATTAGTGCATAATCCTTCACATGTTTGTTTTTCTGACTTGTTGGACATGGACTGTTATTGGTAGCAGCAAATTATTGTCCTGCATAACTGTTTTGCAGTGTCCTGGATAATTGTAATACAATTTGTATAAATTGTATCAAAGACGGATGAGAAGCAAGTACTTGGGGGCAATAGTGAAGTTTGAAGTATATAGCAGAAGCAAGACACCGTTTCAAGTGTGAAGTTGCAAGTAATTTTGAAGAACATCTAGAATAGGACTTATGTAAAGATTTGTTGGATAAGTACACTTGTATTTCAATATTTGTAAAATCATGTAACAAACCTCTTGATTGCAATAAAATGATATTTGTAGTTCAATTCATTGTGTACATTTCTTTCAAGTAATTTGAAGCAAAATACATAATAGTTTGTCTACTATATCCAAAATAGACTATGCTCCATATCCAAAATATCAAAACCTATACCCAAAAAACATGTCCAATAGACTATGCTCCATATCCAAAATGTCTACTATATCCCTATGCCAATAAAAAACATGTCTATTATATCCAAAATAAGTTGTGTAGCCCAAAAGAAGAGTTGCTCCATATCTTTATAGGTTGGTCAATGTTGTGAGATCCTCATCTTGTTGTCCCTATAAATAGAAAGACGGAAAATAATATTTTAGATATAGATGTGAAAAGAAATCACTTCATTTGGGCATACTTGTTGAAAACTCACCATCAATAAACTAGTAAAACTAGTTACACCAAATTGGTTTAATATGTCATTGCTTTCCTACACAAAAAGGTAGAATCATTTAATCACTAAACATTTACTTGATTCACCAAATTAAAATTCTATTAACTTACCACGGATGGTTGATTGTATGCATCATTGAGCCATGTAGGTAAACTTGTATTGGGCACCTCATTGTTCTACATGGCAAAAATGAATAGAAAAGTGAATTTTATGTAATTGAGGAAAGCTAACTAGAACATGAAATAATCTACTATATACCTCAATAGGTTGTTGACTTTGTGAAGCACTTGAGCCACCGTTTTTCTTTTTTTTTTGTAAGATGGTGCTCTACCCAACCTTTGTAACGTTTTGAACCATTCTTGCCTTCTTTTTTCTTGAACCCCTTTACTTGTGTTGAACCATCATTGTTGCTTGCAATCTCCTTAACTTTGTTATGGAACCCATTCACTTAAGAAATACTTACTTCTTTATTTTCAAACTCAAGTATTTGTCTATCCAATTCATCGGTAACTTCCCTAAGGAGCATGAATCTTTCTTGACTTCTACATGCTTCAGTGGCTATCCTAATAAGGCGGGGACATATCTCCTTGGAGCATTGCGCTGGGGATAGATCAACATCTTGTGCTTCGTGACTAAAACCAACATTAGGTAAAGTCCCACTTCTTGCTAACTTTGTCCACCTCTTTAAAATATATTGCTCGGGCACTGCTTTAATATCCAAATGAATAAATACTCTTACACAATGACAACAAAGTATGCCAAAATTCTCAAACGTACGACAGGAGCAACAAATTGTCTTTTTTTTTCCGAATCATAGGACACTCGCCACTCTCCCAAATCCCTCACCATGGCAATAATATAATCAATTGAAGATGCTTGTACATTAATGCTCTTCACACAACATGCTTCAAACAAGTTATACTCTTGTTGGAATATATCAAAAATAGTCGGAGTATAATGTTCGGCCATTTGTTGCAAGATATTAGAATATGGATTCTTAAGTCTTGGAAGTTTTTGGCGTGCTTCATATTCACACCTCAATTCATTATATCTCTTTTACTCTACAACATCCTCAAAACGCTTAAAAAACTTAACAATATCCAAATCCACATTCATGAAGCTTTTGATATCCGCATTCACACTTTCACTGAGTTGGGTGCTTCACATTCCTAATGTGTATGCCTTATTCATGTAGCAAGCTGCCCATTTCTCCTTCATAGTGTACACTCTCTGCAACCAAGTATTTTCTGTAACATCATACTTCACAAGGAGGAGTCTCCAACCTTCTTCAAATTGTGCTTCATCATCATAGCCATACATGCACTTCTTAAAGTCGGTGAGAAAATGTGAATCACCTTTCATTAAATTGCCTAGGTGCTTGATGGCATTTTGCATCAAGTGCCACGTACATAGGCCATGGTAACATCCAGGCAACACTTGATGTAATGCTTTTGCCATTGCATGATCTTGATCAGTAAAAACTGTTTGAGGCAATTTATGTTTATGTGCCTCTAGAAATGTCTCAAAAAGCCACTTGTATGACTCGGCAGTTTCGTCTTATAATAGTGCAGCCCCAAAGATCACTGATTTTCTATGGTGGCTAAATCCTGAGAACACTGCCAATGGTCTATGCGAACTGTTGGTGCAATATGTTGCATCAAGAGAAACCACATCACCAAAATACATGTAATCAACGAGCATCCTTGCATCTGCCCAGAAAACATTAGTGATTTGCTCTTCAGAATCAATTTGATAGGCATGGTAGAAAGTTAGATTTTCAACTAGCTTTCTTTGAAAGTATTGCAACAAATAACCGGCTTCCCCGTGTACCAAACTCCTTTGCCTTTTTTTTGAAAGATAATTCTTTTGATCGAGGCGAGTATATCCCAAGTTAGTTTTACCTCCCACTTCTTTACTCATCAAGTCAAACAACTTCCTTTGTTGTAGGCCAGCATCATCTGCTAGGTCAATTTGCTGGCATTGAACCTCTGAAAGTTTTCGTTGAGATGACAACATATGAATTGTTTCGCGTACTTGTAAGATGTGGTTATGTTCCTCCACAAAATCATGCACCAATAATTTTCCACCCTTGTTCTTTAGTCCTAATCTTGCTTCACAGTTTGTTCTGGTCTGCGGTCTCTCGTTGACTACTTTATAATCCCGTTTGTCTGCCTTTCGCAAGCCTTCTTTACAACAAACAAACCTACAGGAAGAGAATGAGCCATCTTTTTTCGCATGTGACCATTGTTTCCTCACTCCAAATCCAGCTCTGCCACCATAATCAACCCAGAAGTTCCAAGCATCCTCATAACTGTCAAAAATCATACCCACTTTTGGTTTCCAGTCTTCTTGCATCTTGCTTCCAATCCTAATAAAAACAACAACAATCATCATTTAAAATCCGTTATGGATAAATAAATAAAATAAAAATGAATGGCACAGATATGCAGCAAAGTAGACTTAGGAACAACTCAACAGCACCAACCTAAAGATGTCCTAGCCTAACCACCAAGCAAAAGAATAAGTAACAAAACCAATTTGGCATAGAAAGGGAAACAAGTAATGAGTACTATAATCATTGTGAAAAAGAGGCAAAGATAACATTGCTGGCCAAAGAACTCCAAAAGGAGGCATATGCTATAACATTTTAACAACACAACAGGAAAGCAAAGACTACTATGGAAAGCACATAACAGAACAATATGCAAACAGAACAAATTTAATAGGAAAACAAAAGGAAACAAAAATCACATGGAAAGCTGAAGCCTCACCGGAATCAGGAGCCGTGGCTGACGGTGGTGGACGGCGCGGCGGCTTACACGGCTGAGGTGTGGCGGTGCTTGAGGAGGAGAAGAACAGGAGAGAGATTTGGGAAGGGGCTTGGGCGGTGCTCGAGGAGGAGAGAGATAAAGGAGGGGGTTGCCACCGTGATTCCGGCGAAGGTGGGCGGCGCCATCAACGGTCAGGGGCGGCGCGCCGTCGTACTGGTGTGAAGGGGAGGTGGTCTCGTGCTGGGCGGGAATGGAATGGGGAAGGGGGTACGGGTTTTTCACAAAATCTGAAACATTTGCTCTTTTTTTTTTTAATTTAATAATCCCATTTAATCTAGATCGTCCGATCTGGACGGACGGTCCAGATCTGCTTGCTGCATGCTGCTGAAGGGAGAGCAGCAGGAGGGAATCCGAACTGGACTGACATAGCTACCAGGAAAATAACACATTCAAAAAGGGAAAAAAAAAAAAAAAAAAAGGAAAATAACAAGGGGTAAAAACGGAAAAAAAAATCCCAATCAGAACATTTTGTGCCTTGAGGCTTGAACTCACATTTTCCGTTTTTCAACTTTTTTTTTCTTATTTGAAAAAAAAAACTCAGTCTCGTGAATCTTCCATTCCACCTCGAATCGAATCGAGAGATACAGCAAAACGACGATCCTACAGCGTTTCTTTTTCACCGAAATCGAAACGCTGTTTCTGACCACTGCCCCAACCAGCTTCCTTCAGCTGTTGTTCCTCGTCAATTCCCGTAAGTCCCTCTCTCAGATCATCCATTCGGTTTTCATCGTCAAAAAATGTGTATGGCAATGATTTTTGTTGATGAGTTTTTCAAACTTCTGAATTCCATTGAACGTGATGTTGAGATTGAGCTAGGGTTTTGCTTGATTTCATGGAGGATCTATACATTGTTCTTGATTACGAATTTACGATATTCGCATAATAAATGGTTATAAGGAGTTGTTGATCAATTTTATTATCTTAATTTGGGTTTTCCACGGTTATCTTTTTATGCTTCATTTCCGCAATTATCTTTTCTTTTTAGATAATAAAACAAAAATGAGTAATTGTGTAATCATCTGTAATGCTTGAAATGGTATGGCACCAAGGTTCTGGTGTTTGGTGTGTTTCCAAGGAAAATTGATTGAGGGTTTGATTCTGTCAGTTTATATAATTTGAGGGTTTGTGCTGTGTTCGCTATTCTGTGCTGTGTCTGGTTGGAGTGGAATGCTCAGAATTTTCGATGTTTCAATGTCTGTAGAATTGTTGTGAGAAAGAATTAGATTGTCGGCTTTAAGATTTGCATAGAGATTAGACTGCCCTTGTGCATTGTTATTCTTGGGTTTTGTTTAGTCTGTTCTTGCTATTTTTCTTTGTAGCTGTTTTCTTGTGGTGCCAGTAGTGGATATCATATCCTGCTACCTATGGATTTCTCTTCTTTCTTAATGAATTTCTTTTTCTAAATATATTTCTAAATATATATTAAAAAAAATATTGATGGCTTGAGCTTGTAATGGAGAAAATAACTTAAAAATTAGAATAGGTGAATCTTTTTCTGTTACTTGGGTTTAAAACAGGTAAAAATATTTTTTTTATAACTGTTACACCAAACGTTAGGAACTATAAATGTTCATCAATGAGCCTGCACTGAATAATCAAAATAACAGAAATATATTTATGATCATGTTCTACATAATACAATAATACAATTTGCAATGTTCGAGAGTTGTCTTGTCTAAAGTCTAGACTAGTTATTTATTGTTTAAGGTAGCTCCATATCTAGCCCTTTTTCATTTTTAAACTAGTTACGGTGAGCATCTTAGACAATTGGGCAATTTTAGGGATGATCCTGGTAGGCATAGAATGTGGGATGTTGGACGCAGTTTCTTTTGATATGATTATCTACTATTTTAGAAATTTTCCTTTTTGTCTTCTGTTTGAATCTTGTTGAACTTCATACTCAAGCATGTATTTACTATAGGTGGTGTTTTGAGTGGTTTCAGTACAATTAGCTTCTTTTCTGGTATGTTCTGATTAGGATGCGGCTAAGGTGGTTTTATGGTGTTTCCCTGTATTCTCATTTTCTTGGGGTGGTTTTCGGGGATAGGAACCTGTAATACTAATACTAGTTCAATTAAGAGTAGTATTATTTTTACAGTTTATCTGTCGCTTTTGGTTCTCCTTTTTTATTTAAATTAGAGTATTAGAGTATCCCTAATACTATTCTTCATTACAAATTTTGCTTATCAAAAAGATAAAAACGTGTATTTACTATTGATTTGTGGTTTACTGATTGGTTTTATTTGATATTTCAGAATATTGGAAGGTTTTAATTGTTGATTCTGGTCTAGTCAACCTGTGGAGTTTTAATTGAAGTTCCAAATATATAGAGCCATGAGTTTTGTTTTTCGAGGGACAAGAGCAGATATAGAAAATGGATTTCCAGGATTTATACCTGAGAGGCGTGCATTGGTATGTACTTTATATTATCAATTATCTGCATAAAAGTTCTAGTGTAGATGGCATATATGTCACGTGATTATTAGATATTTGTATTTCCCAGTTTTGCAACTAAAAGCATTATAAGATATTTAGTTTATTAACGAAATCAACTAAAACTTCATATTGGTTCCAACTTTTCTTCAGCGTGTTCATGCAGCACGTCCTAGTAATTCCAATTCTCTCACTTTTCTTGTAACAGGTATTAATATTCTTTCGTATTATGTTTGTTATATCATTCTGTGCTGATCAATTCTTTTTCTATATCTTCTGTCCCAATCACAACTTACTGCTTATATGTTTCAGTTCTCCTGCTATTCATGATACTGAACTCTCACCAGATGTCACCAAATTTTCTGGTAAGGTGTTCTAGTAAGTAAACAAGGCATGTAAGTTTGTTCATGAAAAGATGATATTTTAAGTTATCAATGTGGTTTATGAGGTTTTCTTTCGGTTTGTAGCTCTGGCTGGTGCTTGGTGTTTTCTTGATGGCTACAATGTTAAGGATGTATGCAACATGTCAACAGCTTCAAGCGCAGGCCCAAGCTCATGCAGCAACAGCCACTGGCCTTCTTGGCCACACGGAACTGCGGTTGCATATGCCACCATCAATAGCACTCGCAAGCAGAGGGCGTCTGCAAGGCCTCAGACTTCAGCTTGCACTTCTTGATCGGGAGTTTGATGATCTAGGTTTTGTTCTTTTCATGATATAAATTCTCACTTCGATACTTATGAGATTTTTTTAGAAACATTCTGAAAACCAATTCACCTTTAGTTAATTTTTGTGTTCAGTTCATATGTGCTACACAATATATTCATAGAGATTTTTTTAAAAAAAATTTCAGATTATGAAACTTTAAGAGCTCTGGATTCAGATAATGCTTCTACTGCACCTTCTATGACTGAGGAAGAGATTAATGCTCTTCCTGTCCACAAATACAAGGTTTCTGGTCCCCAAAGGTAACCGGTCAATACAGTGGTTATATCCTCCTTTTTAGTGAACTTTGATGTTTTAAACCAATATCTCTTTCTAAGAATAATGCTAGATGTACCAAAAATTGAAGTAAAATTCTTGTCTAAAATGATGCAGCAATCCAGCTTACTATTGTCATGTCATCAACAAAATTTGAAAGATACATTTGAGGGTAAAAAAGGAAAGATTATATGAATAAACTGTTGCTTTAGATTGTGAATGGTATAATTTTGGACTTTTGGTTATTATTAACGTTTTAAATTAGATTGATGATACACTGTTAGGAACTAACTTTGTTATAACTGTTAACTGACAATTATAACAGAATGGCTAATTGTATTTGAGAGGAGAGGCTTATAAATAAAGGACGGATGGTCATTGGGAGGGGGATTATTCATTTCAAGCTATTTAAGCACTTGGGAGACAAGTAGGATCTCTCAGATATCCTACCAGGTTGAATACAATTTCTAGTGCTCTACACATTCTTTTAGCATTTCTTGGTCTAGTTCTGTTACCGCCCATGTCCCCACCACCACCGGAGCCACCAGACTCGAGCCCACATGTGGTGGCCGGTGGGGCAGTTCCAGACTTCCAGCTTAGCCTCCATGGTTGTGCAAGGGAGGGGTACACCATATTGTTAGAGCCTTAGAGGAACCGAGTTGTTTTTGTGGGTAACCCGCTGTGAAAGAGAAAGAGAAATAGAAAGAAGCAAGGGCGGAATGGAAAGTTGCAGAGTCCACTTGTTGACCTAATGGGCCAGGCCCATATCTCTCGTAGTAATTGGGTTCAGGAGGAGTAGAAATAGAATTCGGCCACTTTAGCTATTTCTTTAACTTATTTGGCCAACCCTAACTCTATGGGGAAATCTGGGCAAACTTCAAGGATTTAGCCATGCATATAACCGGTTAACTATGTAACCGACAATTAAAACAGAATAGTTAATTGTAATTGAGAGGAGAGGCTTATAAATAATCGATGAATGGTCAGAGTGGGAGGAGGGATTTATTCATATGGAGGGTTAGGCACTTGGGACTTGGGGGAGAGGAGTATGATCTCTTGAATACGCTAGAAGGTTGAGTAGCGAGTACAATTTCCATTGTTCTATACATTTTTTTTATCATTTATTGGTCCAGTTCTATTATACAGTCAAAATTATAGTACTGATTATTTGACAAGAAGCTGCTTTTGCTTGCAGCAGCCAACAAGCTTCAACTTCTACTTCTGTCGAGGTATCAACTACATCCTTGGTTATTTTTTTTTTCCCATTTGGCATAAACAAGTGAATTATATGCATCTTGCGACAATTTCACTGGTTGCTTGAGGGTATTGCCTTCTGCATGTTTTTCCTGTTACTTTCTTCCACTATTCCTGACATTATGGTAAACTGCTGATACTCCTCAAACTATGTCTTATATGTGATGTCTTTGATATAGATATTCAGAAGTAAAGCACATTTATCCTGGTTGAGTACTTTGAAAATTGTCAATGCCATTATATTATTTTCTTGAATATCATCTTATTATTTACACCCACCATTGTATATTCATTGTAAGTCACTGGAACTGTCCTCTACCTGATGTTGTCATAGTTAATTTTCCCTTACTGTCTGCTTGTACATTTTAAATTTTATTAGCTGTTAGTGTAGAGTAACAGGTTAACATAATTTATTGCTTTTCGTTTGTGGCAGAAAAAGCAAGATAGTTCAAATGCAGGTGGGAGCACGAAAGTCTCCGATGATGAGCTCACTTGCAGCGTATGCTTGGAGCAAGTTAATGTTGGAGATGTACTCCGTAGCTTGCCCTGCTTACATCAGGTTAGTTTCATAGCTTAGTAAGTGAACATGGTGATTTTATCCTTATTTAGTTATTTCTTAGTCTGAGTAAACTAAAATATTTTGGGTTTTTAGTAATGTAAATATTAGTGCGAGCATGCTTATGAACCAATTATTGACTATCATTTGAAGAAGTATTCCTAAGGTTTTTATGAAATGTTGGGTTGATATTCTGTATTTATTTACTTATATATTTATTTATCTCAATGATATATTGAGACCTTGTTTATGTTTTTTGAAGTTTCATGCTAATTGCATCGATCCCTGGCTGCGGCAACAAGGGACATGCCCTGTTTGTAAATTCCGAGCTGGATCTGGATGGAGTGAAAGTGGACATGATGATATTGCGGACATGGTTTGAATACCTCTAATTTTTATTTATGAATGTGTATAATTTGCTATAGGCTATAGCTGTAACTTACTCTCGTCATGTATAAAAACTAATGACTTATGACTAGTAATTGAGGGATTACCCTGACATAGGGATCTGAGGAATGGCAGAATACCATGTAACAACTACAGAAGTTATACAATTTGATTCCTGTTGTGATGACAAAGTTTCTTGGTCCAGTGTAAAATCATAAGATATGCTGCGACCATAGTAACTATGGCTACTTAAGAATTATATCCTTTCAATTATTTCAAATGAGTCAATCCGATCTG
The DNA here is from genome assembly GCA_035048595.1 of Echinosophora koreensis. NCBI lineage: Eukaryota > Viridiplantae > Streptophyta > Magnoliopsida > Fabales > Fabaceae > Echinosophora > Echinosophora koreensis. The sequence goes on from JAPCYP010000004.1 coordinate 10,327,768, forward strand.
AATTTCGAATGTGGAATTCCAATATATCAACTACGAAACCTTGAATGATAAAACAACTTACACATTCATGAAATTGGATTTATTTATTTTTATTTATGAATCACCGTGATTAAGGCTTTTGGCTCATCAAGGTGTCCCCACAAGTTTCGGCTCTTTCGACACTAGTGTCTGTCATTATGATTCAAACTTGTGTTCTCTTTTAGAGTTTGAGATGCATATCATTCGACCAACCTTTGGTTGGTTGAAATTGGAAAGTTTTAAAGGAATGGATTCAACTCTTGTTAACATGTTCAATTTTTTTTTAACAAACAATAATGTTTGATAAAAATTTGAGCCAGCTTGTGAGCCTCTTCGCAATTTATTCATTAATATTGAATGAGTTAGAACTGTTTGCTTTATTTGTTAAATGAATTTGGCTCGAGATTTTACATGTTAGCTCATTAAATTTTAAAAATTTATAAATAAAAATAAGCACATAATTGTTAGATTTATATCTTTCTCGCTATATATATATATATATATAGATAACATTTTTAATTTAATGTATACTGGCACTTGATTTTATTTGTTGTTTGAGTATATTATTTTTAAACTAAAGATTTGGAGCCTAATTTGTTGAAAATAAAAACTTTAATTAATACAAGTAGTGGCAGCTAGATATTGTTGAAGGTGTCTACCAAAAATTATTATAATACTTATTATATTATTATGATATTTTATTTGTTTGGCACAATTTAAAAACATCAAATAAAAATTAAAGATCTAGGCTAACAAAATATGATATTGTCTAACACCATATACAGACATTATTACTCCTTAGATATAAGGATTCGAAAATACATCTTAATGAACCTCTAGAAAATTGCTAGTAAATATCCAAAACATTTACCAAAGATATTTGCTAGGTATTATATTGACATTGTAAGTATCTAGATATTTCAAAAGTTATATGGAGGAAGGCTCTAGAATCTCTTCCTTGCCAAACATTAGCTTATATTTCACCCTTCACCTCTCGTGAGGAGGTGAAGCAATGATGAGGCCCTAAGGGCTTGTTTGTGAGTTTTGGAGGGAAAAGGAAAGGAACGCTTTGGAAGGAAAAAGGAGGAAAGGAAAGATACTCCCCCATCTTGTATAGGGTTTATTTTTTAACAAAAGAACCAAAATTCGCCAATTTGAGGGAACTAAAAAACTGAACTATGGAGGATTTTGGAAGGTTATGGAGGGTTATCTTTCCTTCCCTCATCCCTTTCCCCCTTCTTTTTCCCAAAGCCTTCCCTTCCCGTCTCCTCCCTTCCCCACCCAAACTCACAAACAAGCCCTAAAAGGTAAGTCATAAAGAACTTAGGTGGCTTCTAACATGAAACACCTTATAATGTGGTACACTTATGTACCACTAAATTGACCCATAATAGTAGGTTTTTACGTTTTTAAATGTAATTTTTTTATTTTGAAAATTCCATTGTACCCTATCTTTCACCACCAACTACGGAGGCTTTTGTATAGAGGCATCCACCTGCCGCTGTATTCATGTGAGCTTTACTGCATTGGTGAATCCCTCTATCCCTCAAGGGATAACTTCCCCATGATGGGTCCCAATACTTCAACGAACGTACCCTGTTAAGGCTGATCAGATATTCGACTTGCTCTTAAAAGACAAACAAATCAAACCCATTCAAGTTGCTCACTAGTATCCTACATCATATGAGACTATGCCACAATTCTTAAGAAGGGTGGATGAAGCTGGTCATAAGGTGAAAATTTACCCACTCACGATACCTAGTAGTATAAAAGAAGAATGATGAAGAGAAAATAACCATCCCAGAAAAGGAAAAGGTAATCATTGTTAGTATTCCTAAAGCTATTTAGCGATTCTTGGTAATATTTACAAGAGCAATGAACCTTAAATGTTGTAGTTTTTTTTGTGAATACCTTGAGGACTCGTTTGGTGGTCAGGATAAGAGAGACAGGATAGGATAAGCTATCATATCCTGTCTGAAATTATTGTTTGGTGAGCCAACAGGATAAGATGAAGCAATCATGTCACCTATTATATCATGTCCATCTAGTTAAAATTCTACCCCGAGGGAGAGCTGGGTTAGAACCCAACAGGATAGGACAGAGTGATCTAAAGTATAATAACATATAAAAATATTTTATAAATAAAATAATTAAAGTATAATAAAATATAACATGATTACCGAAAAAGATATAATAAAATATAAGATATTTAAAATAAAAAAATATTGAAAATTATTTTAAAAATTAATTTTATTTTGTCACAAGGTTAATTTTGTTATTTTATATTATTTTAATAGACTGAAAATATAAAAAATTATTCTAATAATTTAACTATATGTAAAGTAAAAACTAAAAATGAATATTTAAAATTATAAAAAATTAATTTAAGTTAAACAATACATTGAAAATTTTAAATATTATATGTAATTTTATCATAAAGATAATTTTGTCTTTTTATATAATTTTAAAATGAAAATTATGAAAAAAAAACTAAAATCTAATAAAATATAAAAACATTTAAAATAAAAACAAAAATTTTAAATTCATACTAAATTATAATAGCTTATCCTACTCATATCGTATCATACTCTTATCCTACTCTTTTATCCTATCCACTTCTATCATATCCTGACCATCAAACAAATCATAAGATAAGTCTTAAGATAAGTCAATATTTAGATAATGACAGCGCTTCATATAATCATGATGAGTCTTAAGATAATATTTAGATCAAACACTTTTAACCGTTATTTCTAATTGTATTATATAATACTATATAATAGTTTACTTTTACTTTTTTTCAGTTGCTACAGCATCATCCAAAAAAACAGATGAAACCATCAACAATAATTAAATAATTGAATAAATATCAATATTTTATTGTATATAAGTACCCAAAAAAGCATTTTATTATTGTAATTACAACAAACATTGATTATTTCTTTATTAACTTGTGTGCACTAAGTAGAAATAAAAACATTGTAGTGCCAAAAAGGCCCTCACACATCGTTGAAATAGTAATTATAAAGCAGGCAAGTGCTAAAAGTCACGATCTTAGAACACAGATTTTAGTGTCCATGCAACAAACTCGTTCATAACATGTGAACCCATCATGCAAGCAGCCAAAAAAAACGTAACTACAGCACACGCACAAGTATTACAACATATTTGAAAATAACCGTGGTCGATAAACGAAGTACAAAGATCAAAACAAAATCTTTCTATCAGGACTGCTTCCATAAGCTGCTTAACGATTAGCCTTCGCAACTCTCTCAATTTCATCTTTTTTCTTGATAGCATAGCTGAAATGAAGTAATATTTCAGCAAATCAAGAAAAACATTCAAAAAAAAGAAATATAGAAGATTCAATATACAGAAACTGCATATTCAAGAATTGTTGAGTGTATACCTATTAGATGAACCTTTTGCTGCGTTAATAAGTTCATCAGCCAAGCATTCAGCAATTGTCTTAATATTTCTGAAAGCAGCTTCACGGGCACCAGTTGTTAGAAGATAGATGGCCTGATTAACACGGCGAAGGGGTGAAATATCCACAGCCTGTCTCCTTACAACTCCAGCAGAACCAATTCGAGTTGCATCTTCACGAGGACCACTAAATAAATAGAAAAAAAAAGGATATTACATTTGAGAGATGAAATATTAAAACTTAAATGTTATACATATCAAGGCCTACAAATATAGCATTCATGTTGCTAAAGTTCTATGGTAGCATAATACTGATTTACTGTCACTTGGGAATTTTAAGCATACAACAAACCAACATTTACTGTAGGTTACCACTGTCCACTATACAAATTTTTATTTCATAATTTATAAAACATGTTCACCATACACAGATTGGTCAACAAAAAAAACTATTTTCTTCAAAATTGCACAATCATGATTACATGAAAATAAACAAATCACAATTCTAATTCAAGTTATTAAGGAGAATGATCAGATAGAGCTAATACATTAATGCCATCATACTGGCAATCAAACCAATAGGGAAACAATTGATCATCACTTCACTCTCCAACAAGGATGGTCATTCATTGGCCTAGACCTTCGAACTTAAGGTAGTTTAACACCAAAATTGGCAATCTTTCCCTAAAGTAAAATCCTTTCAAACTATAACCAATTACAAGTACAAAATCAACTAATTTCAGAAGCATGCATGCATTATAATTCAGACACCATTACCAGCTAGAGTAAAAAAAAAAATATTTTTTTACAAAATTCCATGTTCTTGTTACATGAAAATAAACAAACTAGAATTCTATTTAAGTTATAAGGGAGAATGATCAGATAGAGCTAATACATAATTGCCATCATATAGGCAATCAAACCAATAGGGAAATAAATGATCATCACTTCACTCTCCAACTCCGATGGTCATTGGTCTAAACCTTAAAACTCAACGTAGTTTAACACCAAAAATGGATTCCTTTCCCAAACTAAAATCCTTTCAAGCTATAACCAATTACAATATAAAAACAAATCATTCCAGAAGCACGTGCACTACGATTCAGACACCATTAACAGCTAGAGTAAAACATTTTCCAAAATTGCATGATCTTGATTACATGAAAATAAACAAACCACAATTCTATTCTAAGTTATTAGGGAGAATGATCAGATAGAGCTAATACGTAAATGCCATCATACAGGCAATCAAACCAATAGGGAAATGATTGATCATCACTTCACTCTCCAACTCTGAAGGTCACTGGTCTAAACCTTAAAACTCAACGTAGTTTAACACCAAAAATGGATTCCTTTCCCCAAAGTAAAATCCTTTCAAGCTATAACTGATTACAAGTATAAAAGCAAAATCATTTCAGAAGCACGTGCACTACGATTCAAACACCATTACCAGCTAGGGTAAAAAAACATTTTCTAAAATTGCATGAACTTGATTACATGAAAATAAACAAACCTCAATTCTATTCTATATTATTAAGGAGAATGATCAGATAGAGCTAATACATAAATGCCATCATACAGGCAATCAAACCAATAGGGAAATGATTGATCATCACTTCACTCTCCAACTCTGAAGGTCATTGGTCTAAACCTTAAAACTCAACGTAGTTTAACACCAAAAATGGATTCCTTTCCCCAAAGTAAAATCCTTTCAAGCTATAACCGATTACAAGTATAAAAGCAAAATCATTTCAGAAGCACGTGCACTACGATTCAAACACCATTACCAGCTAGGGTAAAAAAAACATTTTCTAAAATTGCATGAACTTGATTACATGAAAATAAACAAACCTCAATTCTATTCTATGTTATTAAGGAGAATGATCAGATAGAGCTAATACATAAATGCCATCATACAGGCAATCAAACCAATAGGGAAATGATTGATCATCACTTCACTCTCCAACTCTGAAGGTCACTGGTCTAAACCTTAAAACTCAAGGTAGTTTAACACCAAAAATGGATTCCTTTCCCCAAAGTAAAATCCTTTCAAGCTATAACCGATTACAATTATAAAAACAAAATCATTTCAGAAGCACGTGCACTACGATTCAAACACCATTACCAGCTAGGGTAAAAAAAACATTTTCTAAAATTGCATGAACTTGATTACATGAAAATAAACAAACCTCAATTCTATTCTATGTTATTAAGGAGAATGATCAGATAGAGCTAATACATAGATGCCATCATACAGGCAATCAAACCAATAGGGAAACAATAGATCATCACTTCACTCTCCAACTCTGAAGGTCATTGGTCTAAACCTTACACTTAAGGTATTTTAACACCAAAACTGGCTTCCTTCCCCAAACTAAAATCCTTTCAAGCGATAACCAATTAAAAGGGGAAAGGGAAATTTCAGAAACATAAGTGCACTATGATTGCCAGAGCAAATAGATTTTTTTCCATGTCCATATATTCAATTACTCATGTAATAAAATATAATGCATAGTGAAAGATCATAGGGGGAATAATCAGGTATAGCTAATATTAAAATTCCAAGATCCAGGCAGTCAAACCAACACTGAAACAAAGAATGATTATTTCATTAACCGCACTCTGAAAGACAAATAGGTCTAAACTACCACCTTTTGATATGAAAATGTGAATGTAAAGGCAAATTTTAACCTCTTCAAAGATTTTTTTTCTCCCCAAGTAGCAGACATTTTATCAACCATATCTAGTTATAAAAAAAAAAGAGACAGAGAAAAATAAGGAGAACACTCAGATAGAGCTAATACAAAATGCCATCATTCAGGCAATCAAACCAATAGGGAAACAAATAATCATCACTGCATTCTCCAAATCAAGACAGAAAACAAAGGCAGTTTCCCCAAAATCAAACTTCAAATTTCTGCAATGGCGAGCTTGCATAATTTTATACCACACTAATTCATGGCATTAATAAATCAACCATAATAATGAAACCTGTTCCCACCACTTGCACATACCTGTTGATGACAGCATCAACAATAACCTGAATAGGATTCAGGTCAGTCAGCAAATGGATAATTTCCATAGCATGTTTGACAATCCTCACAGCCATTAGCTTTTTGCCGTTGTTTCTGCCGTGCATCATGAGAGAGTTGGTGAGCCTCTCAACGATGGGGCACTGGGCTTTCCTGAAACGCTTGACCGAGTACCTACCGGCAGTGTGAGGGACATATGTTGCATGCTTGGATGCCGACACTCCAATATAGTCAGCCAGAGAAATGTCACTACTAACCTGAAATCCAAAAAAAAAATTAATCAAAATAAATAAATTTACGTCTGATAGATCAATAAGAATGCAATGAGCATATGGAACACAATTAATTAAAAACATTAATTTTTTTAAAACACTCCCAAATAGATGATATGATTTAACTGACAATTAGCCCAATACAAAACAGAAGATGGGTTGACACTGGTGTGGTGAAATATTATAAACCATTTTATATATATATATTTTTTTATTTTTTTTTTGTTCTGCTGCAACAATGGTATCCCCAGCAGATAGACAGGGATTCCCTATTGATGCATATAGATCACTGAAATGAATTATGGATCTGTTTGGATTGACTTATAAACAGCTTATTTGGGCTTATGTACTTGCATAAGCACTTGTCAAGAGCATTTGTGAGAGTTTATGGAAACAATGACATGTCTATAAGCTGTTTTCAACTTATTTTGATAAGCTCTTCAAGATAGTTTATGAAAACAGCTTATAGCTTATATGAAAACAATTTAACCATATTTATTCTTTGATTATTAAAATAGCTTATACATAAGCACTTATATTTTATAAGCACTTAGTTAAGCTGTTTAACCAAACAGCCTTGTCTCTCCCAACAAAGTCTTTTTCATATGCAATGACAGGAATGGCATGCTTAAGAAGCCGGTCTATCTAACAAATGTGTTGGGCCTTGTTGGTGAAACCACTAAAATTTAAAAATAGGCTTTTCACTTTTCACTTAGCTAATTTTGCTATACATCGAGATGCAGAGTGGGTGAAAATCTTCTTTTTTTTTTTAGAAGGAAAAATAGGAGAAAAGAAGTACCGAAACGTCGTCGAAGCTCCATCGGTTAAAGAGCTTAACGTCGATCTGGGTTGGATCTGGAACAAGACTGGGTTCGGGGATGACTTCAGCCATGCCTGAATAAGCAATTCATTTCAAGAGCAGAGTAAACAAGTAAACAAAGGAGAAATAAGAACAAATGAGGAAGAAATCCAACTTGAATAAGCAATTCATTTCAGCATTTGAATATTTATTGAGTTATGAAAACCCTAGAGTTTAGCTGAATGAAGCAAAATGCAATTGTTTATGCTTAAGCCTTCTTCTTGTTATCAGAATACAAATTAAAACGACATAGCATAGAAGTATATATAGATAGATGCCAATAAAGAAGGAAGCAACGAAAACATTTTAATGAAGGATGGGAGTGAGTGAGGGGCACCTGATATGATATGATATTAGCAGAGAGAATCAGGAAAGTGCGGCTGCTCTCTCTTCTTACCTGGAAACGATAATAATGGAGAACGAAACCCTAGCCCTCTGTTTGATTTATATTGATATGTCAAACTTCAAATGACAGTTTTGTCCATGGTACTCGACGGAAAAGGGCTAGTAGGCTAGGGAGAAAATTAGGAATCCGACATTTTATTATTCCGATTACTCACTAATTGAATGAGATTGGTTTATCATTAAACAATTATATTATTATTATTATTATTATTATTATTATTATTATTATTATTATTATTATATATCTATATATATATATATATATATAAATAAAGAGGGATCAACTTACACCGCATAAAATTTACACTTCTTACATTAAATCTCAGCCATTGATATAATTAAAATCTGATGGCTCTGAATTGCTTGCTAAACATGTCACGTGACCCTTTTTAAGAAGTATATATATATATATATATATATATATATATATATATATATATATATATATATATATATATATATGGTTAACTTTTAAAATAATTATTATAAAAGTCAAACATTTTTAATAATGTAATGATCTATAATTAAATGATGGTAGAAAAAATTATACCAACAATACATAATAAGTAGGGCTATTATGAAAAAAAAAATTTGAGTCAAAAAAAAAGAAAAAAAATATATAGAAGTGATTGATTCTATGGAACCCCAGTGAGAAATAGAATAAGAGTCCAAATTAACTAATGGAAAAAATATATGACCCAAGATAGTCCCTTAGGAGAAAACTCCCCTTTTATGTTGTGTTTGTTTCGATAGAACTTGAGATGAGCAAAAAAAGGGGTGAAAAAGTGATTTTATGTTGTTTGGGAAGGAAGAGAAGTAGGAAAGAAAGAAGAAAAACTTATGCGACCTATCGAAAATATAATCTCTCCTCCATGGAAAGAAAATTGGAGAACAATCGAGTATGAGATATGAAACTAGCTCTTTAACCTATCATTTGTCTCACACGATTTATGTGAATTGTGACGTACAATAACTTCTGCCAAATGGACAACTGTAATCAAAATTGTGCAATTTAGCTTGGCTCTGTCTGATTGGGAAGGGATTCTCTCATGTGAATTTATCTCCTGTGGAATATGGGGCCTTCATTAAATATGTGAGAGAGTGTGTGTTTAAATATTTTAAAAAAGGGAGAGTGGATTTAATGGTTGAGGATTTAACTGCAGGGAAATCCAGTGAAAATCTCACTGGAGAGGACCCACACCCTGCCTGATTATAAAAAGATTAAAAAAAAATTGTATTTTTTTATGTGGTTCTGTGAGTTGTGCCATACAATAACTTCTACCAAATGGGAAATTGTTGTCAAAATTGTGCAATTTAGCAGACCCTGTTTGATTATAAAAAAAAATGTACTTTTTATATCATATTATATTATAGGCTAAAATATCTTTTTGGTCCTTTATCTTTTGGTGAAAATTCGTTTTGGTCATTTATCTTTTAAAAGATTCATTTTTGTCATTTATCTTTCAAACGTTACTCAAAATGGTCATTCCATCAAATCTGTCACTAACGTCTGTCAATGTTGGCCGGAGATTCGTCGGAATCTGGACATTTTCACCGGAATCTAGGCAACCTTATCAAATCTGGACATTTCGTTTCTCTCCCCTCTATCTCTCTCAAATCAAATTACATATACTAATTCTTCTCAAAACCCCTTCCCCTTCATCTCATTTCTTCTTAAAACCCTAAAACAAAAACAACAACATTGGCTTCTTCAAGGGAATCTTGGACCCCGTCAGCTCATGGTACCCAACAGTGAAAGTGTACGCTTCCTTAACAATGAAGTTAACAAAAATAATGGGTGACCTTAAAAAATGAACTTTTTTTAAATGGGTATTGTGGAGAATTAAAAAGAAATGAAATTAATAGGGGGACATGAGAATAAGGAGGACAGAGTGTGCCAATGTGAAGATTTTGGAGGGAATCATGGAAACTGGGTTAGAGTTCCATTATGCCTTGCAATTCGCCATTCCTGGCAAGTTCCTTCCCACAGTTACACCTCACACAAATCTGCATCTCTCTCTATTCCCTTCTCTTCTCTTATCTCTCTAGAGGTTGAAGTTGAATATTGAGGGTTTATTGGGATGGGTTTTGGTGGCAACGAATGATTGTATGTAATTTGATTTGAGAGAGTGGGAAGAGAAATGAAATGGCCAGATTCGAGAAGATTGGCTAGATTTCAGCGAAAATGTCCAGATTCCGGCGAATCTCCGGCCAACATTGACGGACGTTAGTGACAGATCTGACGGAATGACCATTTTGAATAACGTTTGAAAGATAAAGGACCAAAACGAATTTTCGCCAAAAGATAAAGAACGAAAAAGGTATTTGCCTATATTATATTAAATTATTATCATATATATGTGTTTGTGTTTGTGTTTGTGTGTGTATGTGTGCCTGTATTATTAGGGACAAATATGTTTTTACAAGAAAAACATTTTTTTCTTTCTACTTTTCTATTCAACCAAACGAGTGAAGAGAAAACTCAACATTTTTTTCTCTTCTACTTATCTCCTACTTCTTTTAAACCAAATAACCTAAAAATCCACTCATTTTTTATTCGATCCTATTTCTTTCCTCCCAACTTCTTCTATAATCCAAACAAATGCTTAGTTTCTTGGGAGGACAAACGCATCCCCTGTTTATACTTCTGCTAAGTGACCTTCATTTAACTTAACATTATTGTTTAAGTTGCCATATGAAAGTGTTTATGTAGACAAAGAGAACAACATCCATCTAGCAAAAAGGTTTAAATCGTTGAGTCATAGATCATAAAATATTCCTTTCACAATCAATATGTGTTCTATAAGACTAATGTTACTTTATTATAAAAATATAATCTACATATATAGAGTGTGTTTGGGAAAGCTGGAAAAAAAAAAGATTATGCTGATAATCTGTTTTCAAATAATTGATTATTGTGATAATTGATTATAATCAGAATATATTTTTGTTTGGGTATATTTGCTGAAAAACGATTTTAAGATAATCTATTTCGTTTGGATGGAACAAAAATAATCACTTTTGCATAATAAATTACGAAAAAGGGCATGTTTTTTTATTTATTTTAACATTGTAACTTATTTATTTTTTGTTGTCTTGTCTTTTTTATATAAAAAATTGAATAAAATGTCTAACATTTTTTTATGACTATGAAAAACATGTGACAATATATTATTTTTTACAATAGTTAAGATTAACTTGAATAGAAGTAAAAAAAGCAAAAAAAAAAGAAAAGAAAAGAAAAACTTGAATATAAGTATGTTAAAAACTTGAATATAATTACGATAAAAAAAGTAAAACAAAAACTTGAAGAAAGATGGACTTTCAATCAGATGCCTCGGTCGAGAGTGATGGACCGCGGGGGACATACGAAAATGAACAGTAATAATCAAAATTATTTAATCAAAACAGTTCAAAGTGGGAGATGGTAAATTATCACCTATTTCAGCTTTTTTTTTTCCCAAAAAAAAGCTTTTTCAAAATTTAAGCTAAACACCCAAACAAAATAATTTTGTGTGAAAAAGCTTTTTTAAGTGTAAGACAACTGATTTGGATGTTCCCAAACAAGCTCATAATATACAAATCTCCATCAATGTCCATTGTTCATGACACGTGTCATGCTATCAATAGTCAATACAATACTGCATATTTTGATTGTCCTCAGGAGAATTTTTCTTGCCGAAGGTTCTGGACATTTGAATGGCAGGGACGAATATAAAGTAAGACCATATATTAAAGACATTTTTATTACGTTAAGTTAGCAAATCACTATATTACGTTATATAGAAACTATTTTACGTTAAAAATAATTCAAATATAAAGTGTTATCTATATTTTCTATTTTTATCTATTATCTATTACTATATATAAAACTCAATATTTATTACTCTCCAAGATGTAACACCTGGGTGTCGACGAGGGCGGGGAGTGATCGACGGTGCAAGAAGGCACAGACAAAGAACGGCTCCTGACAGGCTTCTAGGCGGAGGGACGCATGAATGAACCGATTACACACCCAAATGATAGGGATCCTGAGACTGTGTAGGTATGAGACTATACCGTTGAGGATGGCTTATATGAATTGATTCGTACTACCTATACCAATAAGATGCATCTTCTTTTCGGTAGTACATCACTTAAGAACTCCATAGTTAAGCGTGCTTGACACGGAGCAATTCTGGGATGGGTGACCTCTTGGGAAGTTTTCTCAGGAAGCGTGTGAGTTAGGACAAAGCACGTTGAAAAGACCTGTGTTGGTTTGTGGGGACAGTCGTCAATCCATAAAGCAGCCAGGGATGTTACACAAGACACACGTGTCACTATAATATTTTTACTGTTATAAAAAAAAGGTGTCCTACTGAAAAGCAAAAAACAAAAGAAGGGTCTAGAAGCAATTTTTCTCACCCAAGAGAATAAGTTCTGGTTTCGCACTTCCACACTGTTCCTCTATTTTATCAGTAATACAAAAAGGATACGTTGTTCGTCTCTATGTGAGCATATTAAACTAATACCACCCTCCGGACTCAATTATAAGCAAAAAAATATCAATATCTTTTTGGACTCAAATATAAGTAAAATCCAATCAAGTAAACTTTATTTAATGTAAGTATTCCAAAAATCAATAAAATTAACCAATCAAACCAATTCTCCCTTTACTTTTCAAGAGCATTACACATTTCCTAGACAATTAAAGGGTAGTTTAGTAATTAAGACTCAAATATAAACAAAATATTATACATATGGCATCTGTTTTTTAGAAACATGCACAATAGTTGTTGTTGTTGTTTTTTTTTACCAATTTAATTAATATTTATTTTAAATAAATAGTTAATTATCTGTATACAAGTAATTTTAAAACACAAGTGAAAATCAACATGACCCGCTACCCGTGCGACAGCACGGGTACCATTCTAGTTATTGGGATAAATTAGAATATTTTTTTCTGACTAATAGATTGTTGCATCGATATCATTTGGGGGTGTTTGTTTCAAGTGCCATAAGTTATTCATAAATATGTAAAGGTGGGAATGAAATATTCTTACGTCTAATTCCAGTTTTAATAATGATATTCTTGTGAATTGTTTATTCCAAAGAAAGTTGTGACACCCTCTACCCCGCATATATTCATAACATGTAAGAGCGATAAAAATAAAAGAAAGAGAAGATATGTGTGACATCCGGGGCTGATGAGGGTGGGGAGTGATCGCTGGTGCAAGAAAGCACTAACAAGGAGCGGCTCCTGGCAGGCTTCTAGGCGGAGAGGCACATGAATGAACTGATTACACACCGGAATGAGAGGGATCCTGAGACTGTTTAGGTATGGGATTATACAGTTGAGGATGACTTATATGAATTGATTGGTACTGCCTATACTAACAAGATGCGTCTTCTTTTCGATAGTCCCTTCACTTAAGAACTCTACAGTTAAGCGTGCTTAACTTAGATAGGTGACCTCCTGTGAAGTTTTCCCAGGAAGCGTGTGAGTGAGGACAAAGCACGCTGAGAAGACTCGTGCTGGTTTGTGGGGACAATCGTCAATCCATAAAGCATCTAGAGATGTTACAAATGGTATTAGAGCGGCACCTCTCACAGTACGGTGTGGTTCAGGGACGAACCAAGTGGAAGCTGGTAGGCATGTGACACCCGGGGCTGACGAGGGCTGGGAGTGGTCGCCGGTGCAAGAAGGCACGGACAAGGAGCGGCTCCTGGCAGGCTTCTAGGCGGATGGGCACATGAATGAACCGATTACACACCGGAATGAGAGGGATCCTGAGATTGTGTAGGTATAGGACTATACAGTTGAGGATGGCTTATATGAATTGATTGGTACTACCTATACCAAAAAGATGCATATTCTTTTCGGTAGCCCATCACTTAAGAACTCCACAGTTAAGAGTGCTTAACTTGGAGCAATTATGGGATGGGTGACCTCCTGAGAAGTTTTCCCAGGAAGCATGTGAGTGACAAAGCACGCTGAGAAGACCCATGTTGGTTTGTGGGGACATTCTTCAATCCATGGAGCAGCTAGGGATGTTACAACATGCATATTATATCATAATAATAAATCCTCAGAGTCACTCCTCAACAAGCTGTTCACCGTCCTCTGCATAACAAAAATATACATACAAAGCAAACAACAAAAGACAGTGAGTAAGAAACATAAATATGAACGTAACGGCATGGAAGCAGTTAGCAAGATGAGCATGCATCACATATAAACATATACATAGCATATAAAAACATAACATCCAACATATTAAATCCATATCATATCCATCATATCAACAATGTATGCTATGCGATGCAGTGCTACTTCATTACTCCACTATGTACTTGGATCCAATCTATCTCAGAATGTCAACTTTGGAGTTCTATATCTACATTGGACATTAAGCACCAACGCCGGCAGTTCACCAAACCATGGGTGAACCCCTTGGATAGCCGACGCACCTTACTCTCAGATGCACCACCGCGGGGGACCAGATCACTTAGATCACCGTGGACGGCCAAATTGCCTTACTCTTGGACGACCTACCCTATGCTGAACATCCCCCCACTAGCATCTCCGAGTGTGAATGCATGATCAACACAACACACAATCAACAATCAACAATCACCACCTCCGCTTGGGCCACTCGGCTACCCAAGTTTTATCACCATCAACACCTCGTCCACTTGGCTATTGAAGCCCCCTTGGCCACTAGGATACCAAGGTTCAACGTTATCTTTAATCTTCTATCTTTTAACACTCTGGTCCTTTAGCACAAGATCAACACCTCGACCACTCGGCTATCGAGGCCCCCTTAACCACTAGGCTACCAAGATACAACATCATCTTTAATCTTTAATTAACACTCTGGCCAATAAGCACCAGAGCACAACACCCTGACCATTTAGCGTCGAATTCCCCTTAGCCACTCGGCTACCAAGGTACAACATTGTCTTTAAGTTATCTAGTTTGTTTTTACTTCGTTTGGTGTCTTATTCCAATATTAGGAATGTTTGGGGTGAAACGCCCTTGTTCCTGTTTCAGCGTTCTGTTCTGTCTAGGGGAGCACGGTCGTGCTTCCCCCAGCATGGGCGTGCTGACTGTTGAGCACGACAGTGCTTACTGGAGCATGGCCCTACTGTTTCTGGGCAGAAGGGTTTAGGAACTCTTGCTATGTTTCCTAGGGCATTCAAAGATCAATTATATTGGCTTTTAACTATCCATCAGTCCTCAGTTTCATTATTCTTAATTAATCACCATGTCTTATCATTATAGGGAATTAATCCTTTAATTCCAGCTTCATTATTAATGTCCCTAAAACACACATGAACCAGTCTTAGGGTCTTTAACTAAACATTTGAACATAACATTGCCTCTCATACTATATTCATGTCTTATGAACAACTTGGGAAAACATCCCTTAATTCTTAAACATCATTATTATCGTCTTTAACTGTTGATGGGCTCCGGCAAGTGTACCGGATCGAAGCAAGTAATAATTAAAACGGTAAGTAATTACTGAGTATCGAACACAAGGATTGGGTGATCAATTTATCTAAATTTGAAGAAGATAACTAATAATTGACCAAGTCAAAGATGAGAGAGAAAGTAGTTGGGAAAAAATAATTATCTAAAACAAATAACAAATTAAATCAAGATAAAAAGAGTTATCTAATCAATTATTTAGATTATGATAGTGCGCTCTAAGTTCACGAATTCACCTACCCTATCAAGCAAGTTACCCAAGTGTTTATCTCCTTATACCTATGTTCAATTTAATTTCTTTGTCAATCAGGAACCCTTAATTATCCTAATGTCACTGCCGATTTTCAAAAGGAAAATTCTACAATTGCAAGTTGTCAATCTACCAATCTATTCAACCCACAATTAGATTTATTAAGTTCTTGGTTCCCTATAGTAATTGCACCGCTTTCCTATTCTATGCCTAGCAATATTCAAACGGTGTTCTTAATTCAAGTCCTAAGCACGAATTGTCTGCCAGCCTCAACGCACTAGACTAGTTAACCACAGGCCTTTATGATTAACGCAAATAAATCAGAATTAAGAAACAAGAAAAGATACAAGGGTATAAGAAAATATTACTTGAATTCACTATGCCATCAAAGATGGCTTTATCGTTCCCTCAGAGAAAGAGGATTAGCTTCTCATCACATTCATAACAAAATAAATAAAAAGAAAACAGAAAATAGTCCTAAAACTAATGGAGACGCAGCTCCAAGAGAAACAAGGAAAAGAAAAAGAGAAAACTACACTACTGTGTTTTTGGTAGTGGGATTTCTCCCCCTCCGGTACTCCTCCTCTGTTCTGTGGCTTGATTTATATAGTGCAGCTCCTCACTTAGGTTGCTATTCCAATTAGAATCAAAAATCATAATGCGTGGACCCCTGGCAGATTTGTTTCTGACGCTGACTTTCTTCTAATTGCAATTGAAGTGCAATTTCAATTCATTCTAGTGAACTCACGTGGGCCCAGCATATCTATTTAGCCAATGTTGATTTTTGCTGCCCAGAATCTTCTATGCAATTCTAATTTCCAATTTCAATTGGACTTAAAATCATCACATGGTCCTGTACGTGGTTTAACTTTCCAAATTCATTAAAACAAATCTTCAAGTGGGACCTTGCTTATTTTGCTTTATATCAATTGCCAAATTCTTATCATATCCTTTATTATTATAATAGACAATTATTATCCAAATCCAAATTAATTTGGATCCAATCTTTTATCTCAATGGCAATTGAATTATCTTATACTCATAATAATCCAATTCCAAATTGATTTGGACTTCAAAACCATCATGTGGGCTCCCTGCACATTACTTTACGTTGACCAGACTTTGCAAGCAGATTTGAATATCCGTGGGGCGAAGACTGTCTCGCGGTGTCTGGCTCGCGGGGCGAATCTTTGCTCCCGAGGCGAGACTGAAATATCATAATTCCTTGCTCAGCATCAGCTCTGGCTGGGGCGAGACCTTGAAATTCTCCTTTTAGCTTGTTTCCTCTATTTTCCAAGTTCTCTTGAGCTTCACTTTTAACCTGAAAATATAAAATAGCATTAAATGCTTTATTTGACTCAAAAATAGCAAAAATTCCTAAAAAGTATCTAAAAGACTCAAAATGTTGCTCGATGACAATTAAATCCAAATTTGGGCGAAAATGAGATTAAACTCACACAATTAGGTCAAAAAGCGTGGCCTTACTAGCTATAAAACTAGATGAGCCAGAGGCTTATCAACTGTCTTATCAACCTTATTGATAAGCCCTATTATTTAATTAGAGTCTCATTAACATCAACGTTCATCTCACAACATCAACCAAACAACCGAAACAATCATCCATGGCAATATCATCATCAAATCATAACAGCACCATTATCATCATTATGAACATCCATTCATGGCATCATTAAACATAATTCACAAACAGACATACCAATAACAGTTAATCATATGTCATCATGAATAGGATAGCGAATAACAATTAACAAACAAGTACCATTTAAACAAATCGCAAATAGATAGGGTCATGGGTTAACCCTTCATCTTACATTACCCCCAACTTCAAAGGGTTCAAGGTAAGGGAAAGGGAAGATGTTTCTGTCACACTAGGATTACCCAAAGTGCCAAAAGTAAGGGTTAACTCGTAACCCTCGCAGACTGCTCTCTATTTATAACTTCAGACCCGAGCACGGCCGTGCTCCCACTAAGCACGGTCGTGCTTAACACGAGCACGGGGTCGTGCTCACTTAAGCACGGGTAGACAACTTTAGCATCAACGAGCACGTTTTCCCCTTGAGCACAGTCGTGCTCCCCTTGAGCATGACTGTGCTTGTGACTCAGACAGCCACAAGGCACGCGCCTTGAGCATGGGCATGCTGATGCATGAGCACGACCATGTGCTAGTTTATCTAACTTGGAAATAAACTTTTATTTCAATATTTAAAATATAATATTTAGATAATGCATATTTATATATCTATTTAATTTTTTTGTCGTATGTTTTAGGTTTCAAAGTTTTGATCATGTAAAAAAAGTTACGTTTTAATCAAGATGTTAGTATTTTAAGTTTTTAGTTGGATTTTTGTTTTTTAAAATTTATCTTTTTAATGGCAGTTTAATATTGTCATTTATTTGAGTTTTGATATCTCAATGATCAATTTATACGTTTTTGTGCAAACTAACTTGACAAGTTGACATTCATATTTGGAAATCTTCAAAACAAAAAGAAAAATAGTATTTTTTATTTTTTTTTACAATGAAAAATAGTAATTGTTGATGATTGAAAATTTGATTGTACAAAGAAATTCAAATTTGATCAAAGATAATTAAGGGGGAAATAAAGAATATCTGTTGATTGAGAAAATTATCATTAAAGAAACAATTAAGAAGTACTCAAGGAGAAGATTAGAAAGTAATAAAATCTTATAACATGACGTCGATTTTGTTTTCTCGAGACCCTTGTGGTAATCACCATGATTCCATCCTTCCTTCCCTGCTGCTTAATTGAACTTCAGTTTTGAGTTGCAAGTTTTTCTTTTGCTTTTGGGCCACCAGCTATGGGCTTCTCTTCAATAGTCAATGCGGGCTTCGATGTTGACTCCCTCTATATTTTATTTTATTTTTGACTGTGACTCCCTCTATATTTACAAGTTCTCAAGGGAAAGCATGATTTTTTTTTTTTTTAGGTACAATGGAGAAGAAAAAACAAAAAGGAAAGAAAACAAAACTAAGCACGCTGGTAGACAACCGCATGGAATCAGCTAGCAGGAGGTGTTGAATATAACCAGGAGGATTGACCAACACAGTAAAGCTGCTATCTTCATTAGCTCCCATTTTGGCCAAAGCACGCCACACACAAACTAGAATTATAAAAGAAAAGATGCTGTTTGTACAACGAAATATCGATAACTTGATTAGTGAATGTATATATCTTGATTAAGAATGTTTAAGTAAATGATTAATTAGTTGGTTAACGATATTAAAATTATAATTAATAATGTATAAATTTTAATTAATGATGACAAAATTTCAAATGTATAAAACATGATGTTGTTTTGCTAAAAAAAAAAAAATAATGTTGTTCATAGTCCTCTTGTCCATGCCCACATGAGCTTTCGAAGTACGAAGCCACATTTATAGATAGGGCCGAGTCTCGATGGCGGTGGTATTGCATAATAGTACTTTAAAATATACAATAGTGATTTTATCTGTATACTTGGAATTGGGACAACTGTGCGACATCTGGTTAATAATATACAAAATTTTGGTTAATGCAGTTTAGTGAATGATTAACGACGAATTGTGAACCATTTCAAGGTTTTTAAAACCGGACTGACCTTTGAACCGGTAAAGGCACTGGTTTAAGGTTCAATGGTCCAACCGTGATCGAACCGATAATAATTAAATAATATTTTTTAATTTATTTAATATAATATATCAAGTAATATAAACATAAATTTTTAAAAATTCTCATTTTAAAAAAAAAAATATAAATACTTTTTAAATTTTATATTAATAGATTCACAAAATTAATTTTTATATTTATTCTCAAAAGTGTAAAAATGACCAATAAAAAATGACCTTATATTCTTTTTTGTCCAACTATTAAAAACAATAAAACTAAAAAATATTTTGGCCCATTCACCTAGACCCAATCCATGCTGTGTCAAAAGTCAAGTTGCGTGTCAAAAGTTTTGGGAATAGCCTTTTACTTCCAATTTCAATGTCATTCGGCTTTTGCAGACCATAAAAAAGTGATCACTCCAAATTTCTCATTATCTTTTATATTATTTATATCCATAAAAAACTACAAGGATTTGGGTTGGGCTTATACCCAAACCCGTTTATGCAACAAGATAAAATAAGGAAGGCAAAATTACATTTTTGGTCCCTTAAGTTATTTGTTTTGTTCAAATTGATCCCTTAAGTTTTTTTTATGACAAACTAGACTCGTAAGTTAGGTTCAGGTTTCAAATTGGTCTCTTAAGTTTTTTTGTGACAAATTAGACCCTTAAGTTATGTTCGGGTGACAAATTGGTCCCTTAATTTGTCAAAGGGACCAATAAATTAGACCCTTAATTTATTATTTTTAATAACTTAGGGGACCAATTTGTCACCCGAACATAACTTAAGGGTCTAATTTGTCAAAAAAAAACTTAAGGGACCAATTTGAAACCTGAACATAACTTAAGGGTCTAGTTTGTCACAAAAAAAACTTAAGGGACCAATTTGAACAAAACAAATAACTTAAGGGACCAAAAGTGTAATTTTGCCAATAAGGAACCCTAATTTTAATATCCTTAGCTGCCACCCCCTCCTTTCTCATCTTCCTTTCTGATATCTCTGTACTTTGTCTCCAAACTCAGTCCCTCTCCCACGCGACTTTCATGGTTTCATTCGTGCCTTATATTTGCAAACAGTTATTTATCTGATGGTGCTGTTGACTGTTGAGTATGTAGATGTGGGATACTTTACTCCACTCATTCGTCGTTCTTTCTCTCGCCCCCTCTATCGGTCGTCGGGCTCAACGAGGACGAAGGATGTTTTTTCCCGAACCGTTAATATCCGGTGAGTCACCGGTTTTGTCCGGTTACTCCGATTCTGTACCGGTTTAGTGGTTTTTACCCTGTTTATTTATAGGGCGGTTATAAGAGTCATCCGGACTAGAAGGCAGGTCGAGTCTCGGTCCGACTGGTCGAACCGGCCGGTCTGGTCCGGTTTTAACTACCTTCATTATACCCAATAACCAAATCTAGCACACCATTAACCACAATTGTGAAGAGTGCTGACCACCAATGCATCTTACGTTAGTGCATATTATTTTTTTGTGCACCTTCAAACTTAGTTAACAATGTTCACAATCATGGTTAATGATATGTTGAACTTGGTTAATGGGTACACGGGTTCACAATTTGTCGTTAATCATCCACTGAAGTGCATTAATCAAGATTTTGTACACCATTAACTAGGTGTCGCCCAAGTATAAAGAGATGGTATTTGGTCAACATGTAAATTCAACTTATTGACCCAATCACAAAACGATGAGCGCTACTAACAGACTCTTTAACACTTTCTTTTCAACATGCTAGCTGCTATCAGTTGAAATTCATGTGGGTCTCACTAATTTGGGAATAGGTCCCACTAATTCATGTAAGTCCCACTTGAATTTGTTAGGACCCACATAAATTGCAACCAATAAGAAAGGGTATCAGAGAGTTTGTTGCTAGCATTTGTCATCACAAAAAATACCAAACCGGTCCTTCACGTGCTAAACCGCTGACTTATTCACTACGCGTGTGCTCGGCCCAAGAAATCCACTCACGTGCCTGGTGCTTATCTCCAATTCATGCTGATATTCTGAAAATATGCAAAATGTAGGAAGCAAAGGTTCGAACTCTGTACCCTGTGATAATATGCTTCCTGCTCTACCGCTGGACCACTTAATCTGGATGTAAATAGTTTGACAAATATTTTATATACTATTTTTATTATAAAATATACTATACCGGTATAATCGGTTCAACCAATAACTCATTGGTTTGACTACTGACCCATTAACCCAGTGTATTGATCGAGTCGATGACTGGTTCGAGTTTTATAACCCTACTGCGATCACTCCTTCCCTTTCCCATTTTCTCATTCTCCTCCCCTTTCCCGTGGGCCTTTCCCTCGGTTAAAAAAACGCTCCTTGGGCTATCGTGGTAGAATGTAGGGGCCTTTTAGCCTTTGCTTACCACACCAACTCACCACCATGACCAAACCCGGCACAAACTTTCCCTGTATATCACATATATTATGTAATGCTACATGAGGAACTTGGAATCCACCGGTTATCCCCAGCACTTCATTTCTTTTCTATATCAGAGTTATTAATATACCCTGTGTCTAAACATTCTGTGTCTTTTATTTCTCCATTTAGCAGAACATGATAACTCCTTTTTATTCATTCTGAAAGGGAAGTGGAAATTAACTACCCCTTATTACTTTGTCTTGTCATTTTTTTGGTTTATTTAAACTCAACACACACCTGTCTCGTTCAGTTAGAAAAAAAATCAGGACATAGATCGTGAAGGAAATTTGTAACGTGTAACCAAAAATATTTTTTGGCCTAGTTTTATATCTGTATTGATGGTTAATGGATGAGCTATATTTTTTATTAATCAATTGAAAATTAACTTGATAGTTTGTAAATTGACACTACAAAGAATGACACATTCAGCGACACTGAGAACGAAATTCTATGATCAATAAGTGCAAAACTGACAATATCACATTTTTTTTTTTATACAAGAGGACATAAGAATTTCTCTTTTTATGTGAATCGCTTCTTGCATAAGTGAAGAATTTCAACTAAAAGTACATTATTATATATTGGAAAGAATAATGTATGATGTATAATACCGACACTCACTTCACCTTATAGTTAAGTAAAAACAGAATGTAAATATGTAAAGTACACGATGAAAATAAAAAACAGTACAATGCAAAGAAAAGGTCTGGAAATTTTTTCATTTTGAAATTATTATTCAAATACTTTATGAGCACCTGTTAAAAAGAAAAATAATAGACCGAGGGTGGTTCACAAACACCAACCAGCTTCCATTGTCAGTGTGCGTGCACTGTCTCAGTGTTTCTGACTGACACTGACAACGTTATAATTGACTGGAAAATTAAGTGATAAAAATCATATAAATATAAAATGACCTAAATATAAATTCAAGTATCTATATTATTTCACAATCTCCAGCCATGCAATTTTCTTGATTTGTATTGTATGAGCTCTTCATACCTTTTTATTTTTCTTTACTTATTTTCAACATCTCTCTATTCACTGATGCAAAGGCAAAGCTGACAAAATAAGGGTTTTAGGCCTCAAAAACAGTTTAGTTGCTAGTTAGTAGTTACTATATAATTGGTTGTAAGAAAAATACTATATAATTAGGCAATTTTTTTTTGTAAAAAAACAAGATTTTACTTACTAGTTTTTTACTAACTTACTATATAGTAATTTAATAAATAATTTTGTATTCCAAAAAACCTGAAAGATAAATTTAAATAAAAATATAATAATTTTAATAAAATATTATTATCAGCTTTAAAAAGACCTAATCCTATAATTTGCTTTAGATCCAAATAGGTGTTTTATCAGCTCTATCTCTATTTCAATAATGCAATTCTTAAAATGTTCAACAAATATGCTCCAAAAGTCAAAGTTATCCCACATTTTTATAGTTTATTAGCATTTATTTTAATTTCAACTTTAAATATGCTCCAAGATTGCATGCCGCGGTTGCATCATACATGATTCATGGACCTTGCGGACCTGCTAACATGAAATCACCTTGCATGAAAGAAAGAAGATGTTCCAAGTATTATCCCAAAAAATTTCACACACATACTACAATTGATGATGATGGATATCCATGCTATAAGCGTACAGATACAGGTATCTATGTCCACAAAAATGGTGTCAAGTTGGATAACAGGAGTGTTGTTCCTTACAGTCCCTTGCTTCTATCAAGGTACCAAGGACATGTCAACACTGAATATTGTAATAAATCCAACTCAATCAAGTATCTGTTTAAATACGTCAACAAGGGACCTGATCGAGCCACTATAGAGATCACAAACAGAGGTCAGAATTCTGAAAAACCTGCTGTAGTTGATGAGATTAAACGATATTACGATTGTAGATATCTATCACCATGTGAAGCTGCTTGGAGAATTTTTGCTTTCGATATTCATGAAAGGTGGCCACCGGTTCAAAGGTTAATGTTTCATCTCCTTAATCAACAATCTGTTGTATTTAAAGATGAGGACAAAATTGATACGGTTGTTGATAACAATGAACATCTTCAAACAATGTTTTTGGCTTGGTTTGAGGCTAATAAAACTTATGTTGAGGGAAAGAATCTCACATATGCTGAATTCCCAACAAAATTTGTTTATATCAGCCAAGATAGGAGGTGGCAACCCAGGAAGCAAGGTTTTAGTATTGGGAGGCTTTCTTATATTCCAGCTGGCACAGGTGAATTATACTACATGAGGATATTGTTGACAATTCAAAGAGGTTGTGTTGACTACGAAAGCATAAGGACTGTGAATGGATACACCTATGACACTTTCCAAGAGGCATGTTATGCTTTGGGTTTGTTAGCAGATGACAAGGAATACATTGATGCAATTCAGGAAGCTAGCGAAACAGCCTCTGGGAATCAATTGAGAAAGTTGTTTGTTACATTGTTGGTGATGAACACAATGTCAAAGCCAGATATTGTTTGGAACTCCACTTGGGAATTGTTATCCGATGGTATACTCTATCATAGAAGAAAGCTTTTGAATTTTCCAGGTTGGTTTTCATTAGCTTTAACTGTTTCAATATTTTTTAACTACAAATATTATTAACAATCGGCCACAAGAAGTTAAACAAACTAAATTGTGTTTACACTTCATAAAGGACAGTTAGCTATATTCATATTCTAAAAATACCAAATAATTTAAGTACTGTCTTAGAACAGTGGATTTACCAATTGCTGTTTGTTCCCTGAATTTTAACTTATATACTGTTTAGGCTACTTCACTTCTTACTGTCTTTGCATTTTATACAATATGATTAGCCATGGAAACATTTGACCTGCATGAATAAAGATCATCAATTAGAAAGCTTGCTTTATCTAAACAAAAAAGGTCTGCATTTTATAATTTAATATAAGAGTGATTTGAATTTTAACAGTATCATAACATTAATTTATTTGCTGAAATATTTTTCTAAACATATAACTAAGTTCCATAGCGATTAAATGACTAAATACAGCAAATTATATTGACATTAGCTCCAAATATTTATGTCTTTTATGTCGTTTTTTACTTCTCCCAGGTTTACAGATTGGAGATGATGAACTTAAAAACCTATGCCTTATAGAGTTGGAAAGATTGCTCATTTCAAATGGAAGATCTCTCAAAGATTATGGTTGTCTTCCCTACCCACAAATTTCAGATATGTTCGACTTTCAAAACAAGTTTATTGCTGAGGAGCTAAACTATGATAGAGCTGAGATGGGTGAGTTACACATGTCTCTGTTGGAATTGTTGACAGAGGAACAACACAGGGTATATGATCACATTATGGAATCAGTTTTATCCGAGAGTGGAGGATTCTTTTTTTTATATGGGCATGGTGGAACAGGGAAAACATTTTTATGGAAAACATTGTCTGCTGCTCTTAGGTCACAGGGAATGATTATCCTCAATGTTGCATCAAGTGGTATTGCCTCTTTGCTGCTTCCCGGAGGAAGGACTGCCCACTCCACTTTTTGTATTCCTTTGGTTATTAATGAAGAATCAACCTGCAACATTAGTCAAGGAAGTCTTCGAGCAAAACTTCTTATAGAAGCTAAATTAATAATTTGGGATGAAGCTCCAATGATGAATAGATTTTGCTTTGAGGCTTTTGATCGCACTTTGAGGGATCTAATGACAATTAAATGTGCAAGCAACAATGACAAACCGTTTGGAGGAAAGACTGTTGTTTTGGGTGGTGATTTTAGACAGATATTGCCGGTTGTTAGAAAGGGTTCACGAAAAGATATTGTTCATGCAGCAATAAATTCTTCTGCTTTATGGAAAACTTGCAAAGTGCTAAAGTTGACTAAAAATATGAGGTTAAGCACTGCAAAAACTGATCAAAGTGCTAATGAAATAAAAGAATTTGCTGAATGGATCCTTAAGATTGGAGATGGTGACAATGATGCAAATCCAGATGGTGAACATGACATCAACATACCTGAAGAACTGTTGATTCCCAAATGTGAAAATCCTTTACATTCATTGGTTGAGTTTGTCTATCCTAATATCTTACATAATATGGATAGTTCTAATTTTTTTGAAGAGCGAGCGATCCTAGCTCCAACTCTTGAATCTGTTGAACAGGTTAATGATTTCATTCTCTCTTTGATTCCTGGAGATGAGAAAGAATATCTCAGTTCGGACACAGCTTGCCACTCAGATGAAGATGTAGAGATTCAAGGACATTGGTTTACTCCAGAGTTTCTAAATGATATTAAATGTTCTGGGATTCCAAATCATCGTTTAAGACTTAAGATTGGAGTGCCTGTGATGCTTCTGAGAAATATTGATCAATCCAATGGTTTATGCAATGGAACAAGATTGCAAGTTAATGATTTAGGAACAAATATAATAACAGCAACAGTTTTGACAGGGAAAAATATTGGAGATAGGATTCTTATCCCAAGGATGGATTTGGTACCCTCTGATCCTGGATATCCATTTAAATTTCAAAGGAGACAGTTTCCCTTATGTCTATGTTTTGCAATGACAATAAACAAAAGTCAGGGACAATCACTTTCCAAGGTAGGAATCTATCTTTCTCGACCGGTTTTTACACATGGTCAGCTTTATGTTGCTGTTTCAAGAGTAAAATCAAAAGAGGGCTTGAAAGTACTTATTTTGGACGATGATGGAAGTGCATGCACATCAACAATAACTGTTGTCTACAATGAAGTATTCGAGAACCTGTAATAGGTACACAACTCAGCTCAAAACCTTTTTCCCAATCTTGAATCTTGAATGGTAGAATTATGCTTATACATCTAATTTTCAATATTCAAATGTTTTGAAAGCATTAGTTGGTATATTATATTATTTTATCAAAATTTAGAAGTCATATTTTAAAATTAGTACCTTATTGTAAATTCCATTTCCCTGTTTCATTGTATTCTGCATTTGGTATACATATTTGGTATGTTGGACAACTAAGTTAGATGACTTATATAAGTTATATCAAGTTCATTTTCTTGGAAAAACTGTTACACTTATACTGCTACAAAAACACAAGTTGCAAACTTCTTTATGCTGTTATATGTTGAACAACTGCTATAATCATTAATTTAATTCACCTTATATTTGCTTACAGGGTAGTTTGGCAGCAGCAACAACGAAATGCAAGGTGGGAATGCTTCATATATGAAAATAATGACCTACCTTTTTGTGATTGGTATGTACGGTTACATATGTCTTTTTTTATTTAATTCACAACCTTATCTCATTGTTTTTCTGCTGCAATGGATTTATAGATATAATCTGTTAAAGGGATCAAAAGTGTCAAATATGCATATCTTTACAAAACAGTGAGCTGTATCTGTTTTTTATAGGTGAATGTCCCAACCATTATTTCATGTTCAAGTTATATTTCCAATTGGTGTCTTATATTTTCATAACATTTAAGTCATACTTATTTTGTAAGTCTCATTGTTTGCAGATATGCAACCAATGAACTCATTATCAGGCAGTGTCAACATTTTGATGAAAACTCACATGAGTTATAGTTCATAGTCTTCAAGTAGTGATGAAATTCATATCAGTTGATGAAGGAACTCCCTGTACTTCATATTTTGTTGTATTTCATAAACTATGTACTTGATGCACTTCTTACGTTTTGAGCATATTAACTTTTGTTATACAAAATAGATAATTATGTTTCATACAAAAGTTTATATAATCTCTTCAAATATTTTCTATAGATATCCCGTGCGTTGCACGGGTGTCTCTACTAGTTTAGTCTATGTGTGCAACAATTGCTTCACTACCCAACGGTTACATACACGGATACACCTCAACATGATTTTTTTCGCTCTCCAACCATACAACTCTTGTCAGTGGAACCTATAACGTTAATTAATGCCACGTGCCAAAATTTTATTCTTCTTAAATGCAGGCGCGGTGATGTGACTGACTACCATGCCTTTGGGCCCAATTCAACATTTTCTGTCGGCTTGAAACTGGGCTTAAGCCCTTTAACCCACGGGCATTTCCTGTTTCAAACTACATAAAGCTTCTACGTTGTTACTTTTGTGACCTACCTTGTCTTGGATTTTATTTACCGAGGGTTTTGATTTAAAAGGGCCCACATTCCTACCTTTTGAGCCTTTCACATATACTTTCTCTTGGTCTGCAATTCATTATTTTTGAATTTAATAATAATTTTACGCATTTTCGAAAACAATAATAATGCATTTTTTATAATTATTAACAATAATAGAAAATAAAAAAATATATTGTGTTAAACCAACTCACCCTTACTTTTCAAGGAGCGCATTTTGATAGATTCGATTATCAACTCGAACCAATTCAATTCGATATTTTCAGGTTAGTTAGGGTCAGATTGAATAAAACCCGATAGAACCAACCAAAAGTAGGAAAAAATAATAATTGATTAACAAAAACAGAAACAAAATGAAAAGGAAAGGAGGTATCATAAGTTCATACGAAAGATTAGTCACTGCTAACGGTGGTGGATATTCCGTACCTATAACATGGTTACAAAAAAAAAAAAGTTTGGAGACCCAATTTAACATTTTTTTTAGTTTGGGGATCTACTTGAAAATTATCAAATAGTTCAGGGATCAACTCAATACTTGAGAAGGTGGAAAAAAAATATTGTACACTTTCACAACTAATTAGGAAAAACAATTATTGATTGATATCTTCTCAAAAAAAAAAAAAAATATTGATTGATAACTACAATGGTTCAAATTCAACACGGGGAACAGGGAAGTATATCCCATAAAAAGAAAATCTTCAATAAGGGGAAAAGATAGAGAGAAATAAACAGAGACATATAGGTAACCGTTTAATAATTATGGAAATGGAACCATCTACTTTAGGGCTTATGAAATGCCGTAATATAGACGAGTATACGTTGTTGGATATACTTCTAACAAACTAGACAAAGATGGTTCAGAGTAGGGGCAATAGATAACGATAGAGGTGGATTACTTTTTGCCTTAATTTAGCTTACAACTCAAATATATAGAACACTCTAATCATATCATGGATCGAAGAATATCTCTGTTTTCTAGCACGTTGATTGAAAGACCATAATTAGCTCAGGAAGAGTCAAAATATGTGGGGATGAGGGTACAATAATACCATGGGAACAATAACACCATGCTTACTCAGCTGTCCGTTCTTTTTCATAAGACGTTCATCTATCATGTCATGTATGATTTCACCTACTTGTTGAACTAATGAAATCTTACCAGAAATAATTTAGTGTGTGCTTTATTTGCAAAGAAGAAAAATGTGTGTTTTCTTTTTTTTATTTTATCAATATCCCAATAAATATATATATATATATATATATACACTACACTACCGCCTTCTCCAATTAACTATACATCTACCCCTTTTTTTCTTGTAGAAATGTCGACTTCCCAATAGTTTTAAAGAAACAAGATGAGGCACAAGCATATCTCTTATGGTTCAAAGAGGTTGAACATATATAACCTTTACAGCAGGTTGAAAACGGGATTTATGAAAACAAATCTCAATCAAATCCCTAAATATAAGAAACAACCTAAACAGATATGTACATAAAATATTTACCCCAAAAGATAGGAAAGAAAAGATAACATAATTTGATCTAATATCCTAATACCCCTCAAGTTGGAGAGTGAAGATGAAGAACGCCCAACTTGGAAAGAAGAGTGTCAAACTGTCGTTTGCCAAGCCTTCGTAAGGATATCAGCAAGTTGCGCGGAAGTATGGATATATTCAAGCTCTCTGAACCATCAGAGATATGCTTTTGCCTCATCTTGTTTCTTTATGGTATCACAGCCAGGTTGAAAACGGGATTTATGGAAACAAATCTCAATCAAATCCCTAAATATAGGAAACTACCTAAACAAATATGTACAAAAAATATTTACCCTAGAAGATAGGAAAGAAAAAAATAACATAATATGATCTAATATCCTAATAAGTTTTTTTTTATTTGTAATTAAATTATTGAAAATGAAAAAAGAAATTACAAAGTGAGAAGTCGACACCCCTAAAGCTGACTTCTCAACATAATAAAAAAATAAAATAAAATTCATATTGGGAAGTGTTGACTTCCCACCTAAATAAAAAAAGGGGTGCATTTTGGTAATTAATCTAAAAAAGGATATCTTGGTGTATATTTTTTTTCCCCTGGATTATTGATAAAAAAACTCAAAATATGTGTCACTGAATGAATTGGTAGAGTGCAATCATATATAGATTCAATTATATGTTAATTAAAGGATAATTTTGTCAAGGATTTTTTTTTTTTTTTTTCATTTTAAGTTCCCAGATGTTAATTTCATGTGGTTTTGTCTTGATCACCACACAAGGTATTTTTAATGAGTTTCAAACTATTACGATATTGCAAGTAATTTTTTTACGTAAAACTAAAAAATTGTCAGCTGAGTTTAATTATGGCTTCCAATTACTTATTAGTGGCTACTCGATTTCATAAATAAAAAAAATTAGTAATTATATTCTTTACAAACTACTTTAAAGTAAAGATATTTTTAAATAAATTTATTGTTTGTCAGATAATTGTTTTTATTGTTTGATCTGTTTATAAGAGTCATTTCTCCTCATCAATGTATTGTGTTCTAACATGGACAGAGTGAGCTCGGTCCAATTGTCCTCGAGTCCGAAGAATACTGGTTAACATATTGATTTCGTATAGGTTGAGGAGACTGTGGCCCAACTCATTCCATTCTCAGAAAGTCGAGTGGGGATCTTTATCTTAAAGCCGAAGTAATGTCGGAATAATTCAAATATATCTAGCACGTTTTCATCATGGGCATAACGTCTAGGAACCGAGATCACGCGATTTTAAGAGCATTAAGATACAAGGAGATAATCGAGCATGAGATAATAGCTAGTAGCGGAATATTCGTTGACTCCTTAGGTTATATAAGGAAGCACATGTGAAGAGAGGGGCAGGTCATTCAAAGTACAAGTAGCATACCATGTTTATTCGAGTTCTGATTTGAGCTCGGTGTGTACTACATTTTGTGTGAACATATTGTAATAAATATTTAAAAAATAGACTTAAAATTTTTTTTATGGAAAAAATAGACTTTATTGTTACAATATAAATAAGAATATTCCAGTAATATTTTATGGGAGCTACATTTTTTAAGTTAAATATGGACACTTTTAAAAAGATATTTTTAGAAAAGAAAGGTATCCTTAAAATAAATATCATAAACTTCATTTATTTTATAATTGTTGGCAACTGTTATTAATAATTCTAAAATTTAAAACTGTACCAACAAGGTCATCACAGTTGATAGATAACTAGATTTTCTAAGCATGTTGTCAAAATTTTGATTCTTGCTGTGAAAAAACTTTATTAGAAAAGACAAAACTCATTTAGATAATTTTTAAATTTCAAAAATGATTAATCTTTGGCTATTGGATCAAGCCGGAGGACACTCTCCATTAGAAGAAAAAAAAAGTAAAAGCAGGAAGGACAAGATTGAAAAATGACATAATTTTTTTATTTTTTTTAGGTCAATGACAACAACGGCAAAATAATTGTCACTTTTTTCTTAAAAATATACATCCGTTACTATGAAAATTGAGCTTTTCCTTCATTAATAATACTTTTTTTTTTATAGTATAATGCCACTTTATTTGTTGACTTGACAAGATTAGAGTGTAATGAGGTACGCCAAAGATACACATAGCAAAATCAATGATATTTAGTGCTCCAAATCAAATCCAAACATCAATGGAGATTTTAGAAATCATCCAACTAGATGTGGATTTGGATATGGGATGATTATGCTTTCACTTTTTCTTGATCAACCTATTGGATTTTGGGCCCTTCAAGCATGGAACCGTTTTTTCTTTGCCGCCTTCATTTTGTTGTATTTGGTATCCTCCTTGCACGCCAAACCAGATCCCAATCATGAACATTCCATCTTAATCTAAGATTTTCGGAGTGATGCTTTTTTGATTGCTCACAAATTTTGCATCAAAAGAAGGTTTTGGAGGAAAAGCAAAATCTTCCCTTTGACTAGAAAACCAATAATGTTGACCATGTCTATGGATAGAGGAAGCCGAAACCAAAAAGGGACACAGAGAAAGGAGATGAGGGAAAGTAACGGCAAAGTTAAGGGAGGAAAAACCTACGCAATTTACCAAGTTATCCTAGCCTACGTCAAAACATTAAAAGGACAAAACTTATGAACTATTTCATGGGTGTTTGTACTGTTGTTTTTGGGTGAGAATGAGATATGTGTAATAAAGGTTATATATGTTATATGTTATATTTTCATTGATTGATAATATGTTACACATACATATTTTTTTTTAAATTAAAAAAACACCACAAACATCTCATTGCACCTAAATTTTGTCCGTATAAAAAACCTTTTAAATGTTGTGCAAGTTGCTTTATATACATTTTTACATTAATGTCGGTTTCCTTAATCATGATGTCAAGGGTTCGACTCCTATTATGAGTATAGAAAAGATTTTGTTGGGAGAGATAAAATTCAATTTGATAATCTTTACGTTTCAAAAGAGATTATTTCTTTGACTATCAGCTGGAGGATAGTCTTGGTGCAACAGAAGGATAACAATTTCATTATAAAATAGTTTTTCAGATAAATAATAATAATAATAATAATAATAATAATAATAATAAAAATAAAATCAGTGTCATTAATTTAAACTAACATGAAAAGAAAGTGTCATCTTGTTGAAGCATAACATAATTAACTTACTTCACAATATTTATAATTTTTATTTTCTTTAGATCTCATTAAGAGGAAAAATTCAAACACACGTTAACGTCTTATTTGATTTCTTCCCTAAAATAACAAAACTTCGTCGAGAATCTTGGATACATTGCATTTGCAAAAATATATAATTACTTTAATTAGTAGATAGTAATAGTAATTTGTGAAGAACCCAATTGGCATTGCGTGTGTTGAAGTAACTCTAGCTGTTTGGCTTTAAATAACAAAAGAACAAAACATCATTCAATGCAATCTCAGTAAAACGTGATTTTAGTAAATAATAGATGTTTGGTTATTATCAGATAAAATTAATTTTGCCTCCAGAAGTGATTTTGACTAGAAATTAAAAAAGTTACTTTTAAGTTGAATTGAAAATTTTACACTAAGTTTTGCATCAAACTTACTTTCAAAATAAAAATATCAAAACATAAATTATTTCAGTTCAAACTCAATTCTAACCAAATCAATTTTACAAAATCAGTTACATTCAAAATCATTTTTATCAAATGCTTATCCAAACACACTCTAAATGAGTCAAGTTAACATGAGTATTTGAAGTTTAAGTTTGGTTTGTGAAAATAAAAATTGATCAAATTTGGGAAGTTCGGGCTTGACATGTTTGAAAATATGAAATATGAACTTGACTCGTTTAACTCATTTAAAAATTAATTATTTTTTAATTTATCAAATATTTTTGAATTATTTTTAAATTTATTAATTTAATATTTAACAAATATCTTTCTAATAAACTATAATTTTATATTCATAAATCATAATCGATTATAATCAATATAAAAATGTAACAGATAAAATTATAACTCAATTTGAGTTAGTTGTGAAATTTTAATGTTAAGCCTACAAAGCTTAGCTTACCTAATTTAAATAATCAAGTTTAATTTAAGTTTGCACTTGTTTGTTTCCGTAAAAAAAATACTTGTTTTTTTCGTTAAACAAGAGAATTTGATCGAGGCGAGTTCAAATAATTCACTAAAAGCTCAACTCAATCACCCATGTTCGCATATGTTATATATTTCTCATTCTTATATTAATGATAAAACTATAAATGTTAGGTTTAATTGTTTTGTAAGTCCCTCAATTATTTGATAAATAAGTACTTACTTTAAAGTTTTGGAATTATGTTCATAAATTTATAAATAATTTGTAATTGAGTCTCACGTTTATAATTAGATCCTTGAAGTTGTAAATTTGTAATCAGGTTTTGAGGTAAGGTTTTCTTGATAGACTTTGCGGTTCAGAAATCATATTCCATGAACCTAATTAAAAAAATTTTAGGGTTAAATATATTTTTGATCTCGATAAAGTTGGTAAAATTTGATTTGATCCCAATAAACTTTTTATCCATTTTTAGTCCCTAAAATTACAAAAATTGTGTCTCTTTAATTCCCGATGAGGGACTAAAAACATACTACTTTTATTAAATGGAGGTACTAAAAACAAATAAAATTTGTATAGAGATCAAAATTAAAATTTACCAAATTTATAAAAATAAAAAATATATTCAACTCAATTATTTTTAAGTTAAATGACTCGATTATAAACGTAGGATCCAATTATAAATTCTTTACAAATTTAAAAACTCAATTACAAAACTTTAAAATATAAAAAACTATATAAATTTTTTTAACGGTTTTTCCAACCTATGCAATATTGCATAAGATAAGAGTTATTAATTACCCTCAATTAACTTACTGTTAATTAATAATGTCAAGCTCATTAATTATGATTTTTATGAAAAAAAAAATCATTTTTCTCTCTCCTATTTATTTGTTTTGGTTCACCTTCCTATCTCAATATTTCTTCCCACCAAAAATTGATTACCTAATACTATTAATAACTATTTTTTGTTTTTTTTGAAAATAATTTTTATTGATTTTATAACTATACATTTTTTTTTATAAACCTACACATTTTGACCTGTTATTGTAACTACACTAATTAGCTTGATATAATTACAATTTTAAATCCTACTCTGTTGGCTTTTCCTTGGTATTTAGAAAATTATAAAATAAAATAAAAAGTAAGGAATAGAGTTGATGAAATAAAACCAAAATTCTAGAATGTACCTTTTCTTTGTTGCTGGAATTTTTTTTTTCTTTTGAAGATAAATAGAAAGAATTAGGGAATAATATCTTTTCTTTGTTGCTGCGGGCATCTCTTTACTAATTTTCTTTGCTGCTGCAAGAAAATTCTAATTTATGTTAAGGGGAGTCTTTGGAAGAGAAATCAAATGGTTATTAATTTTTTGTGGGAAGAAATATTGGATAATCAATTTTTGGTGGGAAGAGATATTGATATAAGAAGGTGAATCAAAACAAATAAATAAGAGAGAGATAAATGATTTTTTTTCAAAAAATATAATTAATTAGCTTGACATTATTAATTAACAATAGGTTAATTAAGTATAGTTAATGACTCTTATTAAAAAGGGTCTTGTTAACGAATACCCTAAGGATATTGGTTAAGAAACCCATAAAAGAAAAATTCTTATTAAAAAATTAAGTGTCACACTCTTTTAAATGTTAAATATACCATTTTTATATAATATTTTTTTTTTGATTTTTTAAATAATATCCTAAAAATACTTGTTAGTATTCTTCAATTAAAAACCGTTTTTCTAAATAATTCGGAGAGCCGTAGAACTGAAGCAATAAAGTAAAAGTAACTCTAAATAGTCATCTATCGTTATATGTTTTTTAGCATTTAATTTCGGGGGATGTCTTTGCGTGACTGAGAGTCCATGTGTTGCTCTCTCTCCTGTGATGCCAATATCAGTGTCCGTGCCAGCCTGCCATTCCCAAAGCCATAAAAATAATAGGGGGTTGTTTGATAATTAGGATAGGATAGAGATAGATAGGGTAAAAAAATAGGATATAATATAAGTAGCAATCTAGGATAAGATGTTATATTATTTATATTTGATGTTCATCAGATAACCAACTACACAACATAATAATTTTAATATGAATTTTTAAAATTTTCGTTTTTATTTTAAATATTTTCATATTTTATTAGATTTTGGTTTTTTTTATAATTTTTATTTTTTTAAAATTATATAAAAGGATAAAATTATCCTGATGATAAAATTACATATAATATTTTAAATTTTTAAAATATTTTTTAACTTAAATTAATTTTTTTTATAATTTTGAATATTCATTTTAGCTTTTACTTTATATATAATTAAATTATTAGAATAATTTTTTATTTTTCAGTTTTTAAAAATAATATAAATAACAAAATTAGCCTTGTGACAAAAAAATAATTTTTAAAAATAATTATTAATATTTTATTATTTAATGTTTTATTATATTTTTTTTTGTAACCATGTTATATTTTATTATACTTTAATTATTTTATATATAAAATATTTCTCTCCTCAGGATAGAATTTTAACTAGATGGATATGATATGATAAGTGACATGATTGATTTATCCTTTCCTATTGGCTCATCAAACAATACTTTCAACAGGATATGATAGCTTATCCTATCATGTCTCTCTTATCCTGACCACCAAACGGTCCTTAAGGGTCTTGCTAACGAGTACCCTAAGGACATTGTTCAAGGATTCCAATAAAGGCAAATTTTAGAAAACTTAAGATAACAATTGAGTAAACACCTAATTTAGTCCATAAAGTAATATCAACTTAATCCTTGAAATTATCGAAATTCCAAAAGCGTCCCCGAATGATAAGTTAGTATTAATTTGATCCCTCATTTTACTCACTTAATATCAATTAAGTCCCTGACACTGTTAACATAAAATCAACTTAGTCCATATGATTTCCAACAGAGGGATTTCACGAACCAGATTGATACTACTTCACAATTTCAGAGACTAAATTGACTATTTACCCGATAACAATTCTACAAATCTTCAATACAAATCTTCAATACACCACTTGTCAATGAAAACTTTCCTTTTTTATTCCTTAACCAATATCGAAGGGCACTTGTTAGCATTCTCCAAATAATAATATTAATAAAGCATTTTTTTTACAGAAACTTTTGTTTATCTTTATTTTTTATTTTTGATAAACAACTTTTGTTTATTTTCTTTCAAACTTTTCAGTTTTCATACACAATTTCACTACTAGTGACCAATCAATTGGTGTTTTTATAATCAAAATATTAATATATTAGTTAATTTAGCTATGATCAATTTTGTTTTTTTTAAAAATAATCTTTTATATCTAACATTTTTCTTTTTCTTCTTAGGAAGGGTTAGGTCCATGGTAGCAGTTCTGCAACTTCACAGTCTTCAGTTCACTCCCCGTGTAAACAACCTCAAACCTTGATGTAAATAAAGTCCGATGGACGATAGTACCCCTGGCAAGTCTGTGGCAATTACCCTCTCAAGTTTGTCCTTTTAAGTAATTCAAGAATTAATCAATTTTGTATAAAGTCACAGGGAATCGGGTAGGCGTAATTCTAATTGTGCCCCTTCCGGAGATCATGGGTCAAAGCAATTCATGCATGGAGTGGCCGGTGGTCAAAGAACTCAAAGATACGTTTGCAGGACAGTTTGGTCATTCGATCTTTAAAATAAAAGAAATTGCCTCGGGAATTGCGCCAACTAGGCAACTACACCATTGTTTCGTGCCTGTACCCTCAATTAATAATTTTAAAAGTTTAATTTGATACATTAATAAATTAATTTTTTATATTAATAATTAATAATAATTTATTTTAAATGTATTTTTTAATACAATTATAATAAAGATGAAATATTTTTAATAATGTGATTATTTATAATTAATTTTAAAGTTTTTGATACTGTCAATCAATCACTAATTATTGTGTGAAGGATTTTTTGGCGGTGTGTGGTTACTATTATATTTATTACAAATATACAATAAATTATAAATAAAATTGAGAAAAATGAAATGTATGTGAAAAAGATTGTCGAAACTCGAAAACATAATTTTTACCATTCAAATGAAAAACATCAACCATCATAATTATTTCCTAAAAAATTAATGATGAGATGTTTTTTTTATTTAAAAAAACTCTTGGATAAGGTCCTATTTTTACATCTGAATAGATTATATTAATCCTTTATTTATTTTAATATCATTTATCACATTTACAGGCTTAGAAATTAGTGATAATTGAATTAAGCAGTTAAGACACCTTTATATACTTTATAGATTACAAAAAATAGTTGAAAAAAATTTGGTTGAAAAATAACTATTCCATCAAGCACTTACTTATACATGTCTCGTCACACCACAATAATATTTGGCACCAAAATTAGTGCAAAATTTTGACGTAGAGAAAGGCATCTTTGTTGCTTTGCCCCTTTGGTCGTTCTGAAGATGTTTCCTTTTCTCTCTCACACACACCCCTATTCGTTTTAACAAAATATAAAAAATAAAAAAGAATAGTTTTTTTAACTTTCATGATCCCATTTTCATTAATTAATAATAAATTGTACTAAATGATTAAAGAAACTATGGTGTTGCGTCAGCCTAAGCACATTTAGATCTACATAGAGCCTAGCTTACCTCACCTCTTCAGCCTGCAATGGCTGAATGGAATTTCTATCAGATTTGAGATCTCAAACACCCATCACTTCTTCTTCAATCCCAAAGAGCAACACCACCCAGAAGTAGAAATTTAACTCAGAAACAAAAGATCATAAATCCCATTTGAGATTATAAAAAATATAAGTAAAAAAAAAAAAAAAACAAGAAGAAGAGGAAGAGCAAAGCAGTAGCAAGATGCAAGACAAGGGTAA
This sequence comes from Echinosophora koreensis, assembly GCA_035048595.1. Classification (NCBI taxonomy): domain Eukaryota; kingdom Viridiplantae; phylum Streptophyta; class Magnoliopsida; order Fabales; family Fabaceae; genus Echinosophora; species Echinosophora koreensis. The sequence goes on from JAPCYP010000004.1 coordinate 10,366,129, forward strand.
TGTTTAAGCTATATTTCTTCATTCTAATTCTAATATATCATTTATCTATTCTTCTATTTTAAGATAGACAAGAAAATTCAAAAGTACCACCACAAACATGAACCTCCTTCAATGGTAGTTCTAGTTCAAAAGCCCCCCTAATAGAGAATAAAAAAAAAAAACCAAGATAAAATAATTCTAGCCCACAAGAGAGGAGAAAAACAAGATAAGAAATTTCTATGTACAGTTATACATATATATATCTCTCAGCCAAAAAGGATCTCATACAAAGAAAAAAGAAGAGAGAGAGAGAGAGAGAGAGAGAGCTTCAAACACAAAAAGAGAGTAGAGAACTATATATTAACTCTATTAGATCCATTTATGTCTTTCTTAATTCCCTCTTAGAGTACTTTTGTTATGCTCTCATGAATCACTGTAGTCACGCCAGCAGATGAGCATTGTAACACATCGCCTCATGATGTAAAAACGAGCCCTTTGTTCCTTCACCAACCTAGCACACTTGCTGGCAAAAGCACACCTTTTCTGAGTTGAATTCTTCTTCTTGAGAGGTGTAGTTGAAGAACGGCTCCTTGATGATGTTGAAGAAGACCCTTCTTTCTTTGACAACTTCCACTTCTCATCGAAGTAGAAAGGTGGGGGGGCAGTAGTAGTACTCTCATCAGTGCTGCTGCTACATGTGGATGAAGGTGGAGAAACAGAAGCCATAATGGTATGTGTTTTGGAAAGGAGAGAGCAGTGAGACTGAATCACTGATGAAGAAAGGGTCAGTATTTATAAGGGGGTGTTAGATTGCAAAAAGAGTAGCAGATGGGTGTGTGTTTGTGCCAGTGGGTATCACCGGGCCTTCCTGTGCCTCCAGAGGCCCACCAATTTCCCCACTTGTCTGATACAGTATATATTAAATTTTTGAGTCTTGCTCACTAGTGATCTTAAGGAAGTAAAAAATAAAAATTTTGTTTTGAAAATAACAATTTTTAAACTTGATATTAAATACATAATTTCCAACATATAATCTATCTTTGAAACCTTAACCAATACCTTAAAACACCGGTTAGCATTTGCCTAAACTTTTTAATTGGAAACTTAATTATATTTTATATTCATCTTGTTTTAAAGGTTATATTCACTTTTGTTTAGAAGGCCAATGTAATTTTTAAAACCATATAGATGTTAAGTGCAATTAAGTCAAACTTAAGGGAGGTTAATGTAATTTCTTTATATATATTTTTATTGCAATATTATTATTATTATTATTAGTTTACTTTTAATGAGATGTTAGTACAAAACAAATTGCATTACAAATAATTTAATAAATTTGTTTATCTTAACAATTAAATAAGATCTTAAACTCATTAAAATTAAATTAGAGTCTCTCCTCCTTAATGAGCCATGTAGCATCATCTAGGTTAAGTAATCTTTTTAAATTTTAATATATTTTCAAATTCTACTTGAATTAAATATGTATGTTATTAATAATTTAATTTTAAAATATTTTTATTTTCTTTTGTTTATTTTATATTTTTCAATTTTTAAGATTCTCGTGTAATATATGAAATACTTACTAATATATGTTATTAAATATATAAGTATAATTTTTTTTATACAAAAATAGTATATCAAAATTATTATATCATTATTAGAAGAATAAAATACTATTGTATCTCTAAAAAATTGGCTGGATATAAATTTGGTCTCTAAAATATGGATAGCATCAATTTAGGCATTCAATCGTGAAAAGTATTATTAAATTCAATTTTAGGATTATTAATAGGGGTTGGCACATTGGGTTAAGTCTTCCACCTGCGGCCGCTGTAACTTGGGTTCGATGATCAAAATTTCCCTATTGATATATATGTAATATATAAATTCCACTATAAATTCTTGATAAGGTTGCTGGTCTTCTTTAATCTTGCAAGGAGACATGCATTCCTTTAATCTAAACTTTAATGTATCAAAAAATGTCATTCTTTTGGTGCACAAATCACGAGATCAGAAGGCTAAATTGATACTAGTTTTTATGTCATTCTCTTTTTTTTTCTTTTTTCTTTTTTATAAATTAAACTATCTTTTAAGGACCTAATCAATTTCAACCATGCTTGATTCTTGCTTTGTTTAGAGTTTTGACAGAAAGAATACAAGTTACATAGCAAAGTGGTAGTGAGTTGCATTATTGGGTGGGGATGGAAGTAACTGTAAAGTTGTGAAATGTCTGAGGGAAAACTTGATGAGGATTTAGGAAAGATTACAGAGACTCAAATTGAAGATACATCTTTGTATGAAATTAAAGAGGAAAAAAAAAGAATTGTCAAAGTAAACATTGGGGTGACAAAAAAGGCATTTCATTTTCCTTTGGAGGCTAGAAAGTAGAAATCCCCAATGCAGAGGATATTCTAAGATGGGAGGGGGGGACCAATGGTGATTTTGTCATCATCCGTTAATTTACTGTGTGTGATGTGTGGAAGCCAGTTTTATTTGTACTGTCAACAAATAAAGCTCTCATGGCTGTTACCCCAGCTTCTGTTTTTTTTTCCTTTATTTTTTCCTTCTTTAAAAAAAGGATTGTCATTTTCTCAGTGGAATTTAAGAATCTCTTGTCACATGATATCTTTTTAGGAATGGGTTTTCCTTTTTTAGGCATAGACCTACTCGGGCCCGGTGGTATGGGCTTTTGGTAAAACACTACAACTCTTGGTGTATGTTTGCATGACAAATCTTAGGGGAAGTTTCAAACTGAATATGTCTGATAATTTGTTTTGTTAGTCAGCTGTTAGTGGAGTTAGAGTTTAATTCTAATTTTCAACTATTACTGACTTACTGTGATCATAAGAAAAATGATTATCGCTTCATCTTTTTTCTAGGTTTATATTATCGATTTGATAATTAGATATCTAAAAATGATTTTGATTAATATTGTCTAAATATAATTTCATTATATCAAAACTGCTTTCAACAATAAAATATTCATGTAGAAATTAAACACAGGAAAATAAAAAAAAAAGGTTTTGTATATATATTTGTTGTGGAAAATGTACAATGAGGTGCTCCTATTTATAGAACATGATATGAGCTAGACAAGAAATTAATTACACATAAAGGCTAATGAATCATAATATAATTGCAATATCAATTATAACAATCATAGAATCATATTATATCATTACATCCCGTCAAAGTGGGTGGAGCTATAACCAACTTGAGTTTAGACATTAAAGTGCGAAAGTAACCAGGAGAATGAGGTTTAATGGATAAATCAGAATATTTTTTAAATAAAAACATAAAAACATTATATAACAAAATTGCATTTGTTTTATATGTTAAAGCTAGGTTGGAACATGATCGTGAACCACGATGCCCTTTGGGTTAGGGTGCTCCGTGCTAAATATAACTGTGGAGGTTTATTGATCCCATCTATTCACTATGTCTCAAGAGCTTCGCATATCTGGCGCGACATTACTAAGTATTGGCACACTTTGGAACAAAGCATTTCTTGGGTTATCAGGAATGACAATAATGTTCGCTTTTGGCAAGACAATTGGATTCCTAGCCTGGGCTCCCTTAGTGAATATGGTTTCCCTTACCCGCAAGATGAATGGAACTTTCTAGTGAGTAGCCATGCTTCGGAAGAGGGATGGTTATGGAACAAACTGAAAGCGTCCCTACCAGACCATATTATTCAATGGATTGCTCGTGTGAAGCCGCCTAGAACCTAGTGGTGATGACTTCCCAGTTTGGCAGCACTCTTCAGATGGCTTCTTCTCAATAAAATCTGTGTACATCTTTCTTTACAAGGACATTGGCAGTGATCAACCAAGCTTCCATTTCAACCTGATCTGGAAATGGCAAGGTCCCCCTCGCTACCAAGCCTTCTTGTGGAAAGTGGCACATAGAAGATTGATGCCCAATACAGAGAGAGCTAATCGGGGATTTGCTAGCTCTGATACATGCCCCTTGTGCGATTGTTATCCTGAGACTATTATGCATTCTCTTCGGGATTGTGAGGAGGTATCCAGTATATGGAATAAGGTGGTAGATGATAATCTATGGAGTAAGTTCTTCAATTTGGACCTCAGCCAATGGCTCCAAACAAACCTGAAAGATATTGATTATGGAAATGGTCAATGGCAATGGTCTTCTCTTTTCGGGGTTATGCTTTCGCTAATTTGGAAAGAGAGAAATTAGGTCGTTTTCTCTGGTATTCAGTTTGACCCCTCCTAAACCCCTCCCCTCTTGCTACTCCGGTCTGCAAGCAGATGGTTAACATTAATGGGTCTCCTCCCCCCGTAAACGTCTTCAAAGTTAATACTGATGGATCGCATAACCATGTTACGAGTCTCTTTGCATGCGGTGGCCTGATCAGGAACCATGAAGGTCGCTTCATTGCCGGCTTCTACTGTAACCTTGGTGCTGCCACTTCAGCGGTCGCAGAAATTTGGGGTCTGCTTCATGGGCTTCGTCTGGCACGTAACCTTGCTCTCCCTCAGGTCCTGGTTGAACTAGACTCGGAAGTCATTGTCAAGATGGTCAAATCAGAGAAAGTTTCTTGTATGATTCTCAAGCCAATTGTGGAGGAGATCGTCCGTCTCCTGTCCGCTCCTTCTTGGTCTTGCTCGTTGTCTCATATCTTTAGAGAAGCTAACAGAAGAACCGATTGTTTAGCAAATATAGGCCATGGCAGCTTGTTCAATTGTACTATTTTAAGTTCTTGTCCCACGTTACTTAAGCTTATTCTAGATGAGGATAGGAGGGGTGTTTTGTTTCCCCGTTCTCTGCCTTGGTAGTGCTTCCCCCTTTGTATATATATAAAAAAAAAATTGCATTTGTTTTATAAGTTAATCAGAAACAAAGAAAGAAAGAAATCTAGCTAGCTCCTAAAGAAAGAACCAAGACACAATGAAAAGTATCTCAATCGCAAGGTGAAATAAATTCATGTTAAACCAAATAATTAGCAGAGTGATTAATTTCTTAATCCTAGACCATGGTTAATGCATCCAAATCTTATACACTGAAAAAACGCATGCTTCATATTCATGTAGTTTTTTAAATTAAAAATCTATCTGTTCATACAAGAACTCCATAAACCAAGCACACCTATTGTGCTCTCAAGGGTTGCCTATTGTCTTTGTAACCAGCTTAGGTCTTCTATTGAGTCTGGCTTTTATAGGCATTTGTGTATAGGGCTTCATAAAGTCTTTTTATTCTCTTTGCGGGATTCTCTTCCCGACTTCATGGTGGGAGGAGATAATAAGGATGCTGAGTGATTGCACATCCTAGTTATCAGTCAAGGGATTTGTGAATTGTCCTGTGACGTAAATGAGGGATTTTATATCACGTGCTTGGTTACCTACTCGGGTGATATTTGATGTTGTGGCCTATACATGGTTCGAGTACTTTTCAACCCACGTAAGAACACTGTTATTACCAATTAAACTTTCTTTTTTTTACTTAAATTAAAATGATTTAATTAACACATTTTATCATGACAGTTGAATTGTAAAAACCATATATATTACTTGATAGTAGCTGATATGTTGAGCTCCACGCAACCCTTGCCAAATATACAAAATAATGTTCATAAACCCTTGTAACCCAAAACAAGGTTCATTAAACCTTATATGTAGGAGTGTCCGTGAGTCAGTTTGAATTGATTTTAAGGCAAAAATCATCTAATTCAAAGAATAAAACAATATACGATTCGGTTCGATTTGAAATGCTTTCTTAAAAATTTCGAATCAATCTAATCCGATTAGATACAATTTGCATTGAATTTGATGATTCGGTTTTTACCTACATATTATTACATAGTTATATAAGTCATATGGGCTGTGAGCCTGTGACAGTTGGTTCCATAAGTTTAAAATTTATTTTTAAAGAAAAAATTTAAATAATGTTAATTTTATAAATAAGAATGGGATAAATATATTTACGTCAGAGAGACGAAGCATGGTGGAGGTGTTGTTGACACTTACACACGGGCTTGATTTTTCAATACAATAATGTAAAGGATGGGGATATATTTCGATCGTTAATTTTTTAATGGCACACCTCATTTTCAATATCACAACTCATTGATTTATCAAATCATCAAACGTGGGATCCTGGGATACATACGCATGAACTTTGACAAAATCAAAATAACTAAATTTGATGGACGTTTTAAAATATAATATTACAAGGGAAATGCTAACGAGTGCCTTAAGGATACTGGTTAAGGAACCAAGAAAAGAAACTTTATATTGAAAATTGGTGTATTTAATGTTTGAAGAAGTTAAATACTTAATTTTCCAATGAAAACTTGCTTCTTATGATTCCTTAAAGAGTGCCCTTAGGACATTCGTTAGCATGACCTATATTACAATTCGAAAGAAATGAAAAGTAGTGGGAAAATGTAATTTGCTCATATATATAACCACAACTTCGACTATGGATACATACTTGAAGATGAAAATTTCCTTGTAAATATTCTTAAGATAGTAAAATAAAAATAAAAATAAATCATATTTGATTCAAGAGAACACTACTAGAAATTTTCTGATTACCAATGGATTTTACTTTAAAGTTTGGAGAAAACAAGTTTCCTACGGATTTTTCTATGGATTTCCGTCCCCAAGTAATATCTTCGTGGATATTTTTTTTGCGAATTTTAAAATCCGCAGGAAATTTCCTACAAATTTTCTTGAAAAATTTTAAATTCGTAGGAAAATTTGCAAGAAATGTCATAATTTCCTACAATTTTTAATCTAAAGGGAAAAAAAATATATCTTATTTCTGAAAAATTTGTAGGAAATTCTTGCGGAAGAAATCTACAAGAAATTCATGAATTTATGGATAAAAATCATTTTCAAATATAAAAAAATGCTCATGAATATATTTTATAAATAAAACTTGAAAATTTTATTTTCATATATGAATATAAAAAATTATTTTTCTGAATGGAATTTTCGAAATATAATTTACTTAAAAATAAAATATTTCATTAATAAAACGACACTACTTCACTCAAGATGCTCTTCCCACCCGAGGTTGTAGTCTTTAGGCATATATGAAAGAATCTCTATAGGAATTAGGAAGGTTTTACGATTTGGGTTTTGCTGACAAATATTATTCGAAGGATGTTGATTAAAAGATTAAAATTGAAAAAAATATATATTTGAAAATGATGTATTTAAAATTTTAAAATAGGAGAGCAACAAAACAAAATATTTAAAATAGGAAATTATTCAATCTGGCGAACTTAAATTCCTACTCATGCAAGAAGGGTTTTATTTAGTGCATATGCCTTTATTTGTCTCTTTACCGGACATCTTCCTCCACTTTTTTGATTTTGTTCTTTGATCTTATTGGTTGTTTCAAATTCATGATATTTTCCTCTCGTAACAAATAGCTTATCTCCTAAAAATATCATTTCAATAAATTTTTTTTTTCATTTTTTTTTCTAACTCATCGTAATTAGAACTTTTGGCTCCCTAACGAGCGTCCCAGGGTATCCCATAAGCTTAGGTCCTTAGGACTCGCTATGAGACTAATCCCCAAGTCGACAGCGGGACGTTCGATTTTTTTTTTTTTTTTTTTTTTACATACGGGATTGAGCTGCCTCCAAAATGATCTACTTCAAGAATCGAACCCGGGTTCTTTTCTTGGGGGAGAGTCACGTTACCAACTCTCCCAACACTATGTTGGTTCTTTTCATTTTTAATTCCTTAATGAATGCTTTAAGAATATTGATTAATATTTGTATTACCATTTTATGAGTATTCCTAGAATTAAATTTGAGGCAAAAAAATTTTTTTAAACCAAAATGGCATGCAAAGGCATCACTGTTTTACTAGACATCCCAACTATGTTGGCACCCCTAGCAAAACCTATCATTTGCAGCACACCATGAATTTATTAATAAAAGAAAAAAGAATACAAAAATGGGGGGCATGAACCTAACCCATAAAAGAATCATCTAATTCTATACTTAGGAAAACTAATTCTATCTAAGAAAGTTTTCCTTAATAAACTCTGGAATGATATTCCACCAAACTAAATCAATTTCTGTCCCATAATTTGCTAATCTATCAGCACAAACATTAGCTTCCCTATATACATGAGAATACACAAAATGCATCTTTTTTGTCAAGAGAATCATGTTCTTCTATCTGTTTCGAAGAGTCCAGGCACTACCAAATGATTACTGAATGCATGAATAGCTAAAGTTGAGTCACAATCTAGCCACAAGTGGGTCCAATTTCTGTGAAATGCTGTTTCCACTCCAAAAATTATGCCTAAAAGTTTTGCTTGTAGAGCATAAGAGTTGCCAATGTTCATAGTAAAACATCCTAAGGAGGCTGCATGCTTGTCCCTAAAGATTCCCCTATATGCTGCTGGACCAGGGGAACCCTTAGCCGAGCCATCAGAATTTAACTAGATCCAATTGAAATTGGGAGCTTTCCAATTGACTTCCTTGTTGCTTGGAGATTTTCTTCCTCTAACAGGAATTTAAATTTCTCGAGAATACACGTCTCAGCATCAGGAACTATAGCTGAACTGATAGCTATATTCCCTGAAATTGATATGCATCCGAAAGCTTGTTTGGTTGCTGCTTCAAAAGTGATTTTCATGATATCGAACCTGACTGCATTCCTGCACGACCATATTGCATAAACAGAATGAGCTATATCTGACAAGCTGATATCCTGAACTTGACGCTTCCACTCCTTATGCAGGATGGAAATAATAGACATCATAGATGAATGGTCAATTTGCATATTGAGCATTGAAGAGAGCCAGATCCAGATTTGGAGTGCAAAAGGGAATTGAAAGAAAAGGTGATCAGTAGTTTTATAACTCATACCACAGAGACTACATATAGAAACAATGTGACATCTTCGATGGAGGGACTGCCTTACTCCAAATTAGATCTGGCCAGAGCGAAGAATCATTACCATTGTGTATCATACCACATGCATCCTTCTATGAAAGTGTTCCTGCATTACTGCCACTCCAAATCAATTCATCTCTTGCTTGGAATTTAGGGATCACTATCTGTTGAAGCTCTCTTTTAATAGAAGCATTTCCCTCAATCAACCACTGTGGAATCAACCATTCAACATTCCTAATAAATTCATTCACAGAAGCATGAAGCAAATGCTGTAAGTTTTGTCGAATTTGGAGAAAGTCCACAATTGATTTAGATAACCATCTATTCTTCCAGAAATTTATTTAAGTGCCATCTCCCAAGAGCCACCTTGCATACATTAGAATTGTGGGAAAGAAAGGCTTAATTTCTAGCCAAATTGAAGAAGATATATGGTACTAAATATGTGAATTCCCCTTGAGAACTCTTTCTCGGGTAATAACAGCCCATTGTTCCTGAGATGAAACCAAATCCCAGCATAACTTCATCATTGAAGCTCTATTTAAAGATTTGATGGATTTTAAATTCGGACCTCCTGCAGCTAGAGAAGTGCATATTAAGACACCCCGTTGTGTCCCGTTGTGCCATTAATTATTTATTTAAACCCCGTTGTGTCCCGTTGTGCCATTAATTATTTATTTAAACTTACTCTCGTTCTTAACGTTAAAGTAATCCGAAAATATGAAGAAATTAAAAACTTAAATATGACACATCCAACTTCGGAAAGTTAACACAACACACCATAATTTTATATTACACATACACACATATATTTGTCCATCTTAAAACAAAACACTGTTTAGGGTATCCTATCAGTAGAATCCCTTATAGGTACATGCTTATACAAACTGTTATGCTTAGCGAAAAATAAAACGTCTTATAAGACTCACTGGCCCTAGACACTAAATTACATCGTTGGAACCCACAGCTCGTCCTCCCACATCCGATTCATATGGAGTTCCATCTAATTCCTCAGCAACTGGTTCCTCCATCGGGTCTTCTCATGGAATAAGATAAACACACAGAATACAGAAATAGGGCGATAAGAAACAGTTCTACCATCATAAGCGAAAATGGAATACATAGCATATAATATAATAACAGTCAAAGACACGCATCACACATAACTAAGAATCATCCTCAAATCACGATATCATCCTCTATCATCAATCTTATGTAACTAAGCCTTTATGCTGACATGACCACTACAATCTTGTCACACCATCTCCATCCTAATAGGAATGTTAGTCCATAGTCCGAGCTAGCACTCCCCTCTATCGTATATAATATAATATAATATAATATAATATTAGTATCCCGATTGCTACACATGATAGTAATGATAGTAGCCCGATTGCTACACAATGCAATGATGCAAATAGCCCGATTGCTACACAATGCAATGACGCAAGTATCACCGACTCTTACGGGGTCATAACCTAGTGTCTCAACCTCTCACTAGAAACTCGTATAAATCCTCAAATCATATCTCATAATCTCGTCTATAAAACAACTTAATTAGGCTATGCACCTCTAAGTCCCATTCATTCTCTCACCCACATACATATCCCCCGAACAACATATATCCTTACTTAAAAGTCAACCAAGCACATTATCAAACCAGGCAGAGCATGCATAACACAACAATCAATAAAATATTCAAACATCAAAATAAAACGTCACATGCAATCGAATACCTCAACCAGCGTATTACAAACAATTCAATAATTATAAAGTCAGACATCCTCAATATTATGAGATTATCCTAACGGTGATAAACCTACAATTCTCAAATCATCATTGGTATTACGGAAAAGGTTTCCAATGCGATTTTGGTCTTGTCGATTACTCGATCACTAGTAGGGTTTAGGTCGCCCTAAACCATTATTATAAAATATACAATTTATTCATTCCGACGATAGGTTGATTCTTTCCCCCACCTGATTGACGTGCGCGCTTTCCTGTACAATCTCCGAATGCGTCCACGCTACTGCCACGAACCTCATCACACTGTCCAACAACATCCACAAATCTGACATCATCCATCCTTACACATCCACCGTTCCGCTTTCTGTCCCGATTGCAAGTATGAGCATCAAAATCCGCCGGAAACACCAAATACCAACCGAATCAACAATAAGGTTTCAAATAAATAAATCTATTTGAATCAAGAGATAAAATCGATGGAGAAACTTACGAGAACAACGGCTAGACTTAGGGGAAATCGGATTCAAAATAAGCTCATGAATCCCAGGGAAAAGCTACCAAAATAGAGCTACTGTTCGAGCTCCATTCCTCTGGACACAAAGCTTTATTTACAAAAATAAAAGGTGATAATGAAGAACTATCCTTCCTAAACCTTCTCACAAAGTTTCCGCCCGATCCAACGGTTAAAGAATCTCAGATCGCAATTCTATGGTGACAGGTTAGACGGTATCCGGGTTGAGTTTCTCATCCTTTCAATCCACTGTCCGAACTGAATATCCCATGCTATGGAGATTATTTCGAAATTCTGACCGTTGGATATGAAGAACCACAAGTTTTGAACCTTCTTATAATATTTGAGAATGATCCAACGGTTGAAGAGTGTTTGGTGACTCTTTCACTGCGACTGCTCCAACTAGGTTTCAAAGCTTCCAACAAAGACTTCTTGTAACTATTGAGGTTTCTCTCTCAATTCTTCTCCTCTAATCCGAAGTAGTGGGTGATAAAGAGGGTTAAGGAGATGAGGAAGAGGATCCTACTTTGAAATGAAGAAAAGAATGATCCAAGATGCAAGCTTTGCCATCATGGAGACTTAGGTTTTTGAGAGAAATGACTTAGAGAATTATGACGAAATGAATGAATGAAGTGGTGGAGAAGGAAGGGAAGCCACGAAATTGCCTAAGTGTGGGGCTGTTATAGCCATGTAAAATGAGTGGTTAAGGGATAGGAGATGTGTCCTTAATAACCATAATTGAGGTTAACTAAGCTAGGTTAGAAAATACTATATTATAAGCTAGCTACTCTTATGAATCATCAAGCTAGGAAAGAAAATGTGTGGTGAAGGGTGAAGGGGAGTGTGGCTGAGTTTGGACCACAAAATAGGAATAAGAAGGCAATTTGTACATGGCTTGCCTTAACCATAGTTGACATTTAACTAGGATAGGTTAGGTTAAGGGTATTTTTGTCATTGCACTTATAAAGAGTCATAATTACTAGTATTTATGATGAGGAAGAGTCACCATCATGACTCACCATGGTGACTCATTCCCTCTGAGTCATTATAGATGACTCGCCGTTCTGTCTCCCGGTGTATCTCTGCGCATCCGTATCGGGTTCCGTTGGTTACCCGATTACGGTTTTTGAGAGGAAAATGATGAAATGAAAGCAAAATGAAATGGGTTTAGTTTAGCAGATGTGGATGCACGAAATTGGAGAGGAATTTGGAGTCCAAAAATATCTTGGGACACAAAAGGAATTGTTTAAGAACTTAAGGGCATTTTGGTCTTTTCACCCTTAAATATCTAGATATTTATGAAGTTGTCATCATGACTTGATGACTCATCCTTCATGAGTCATCATGTATGACTCGTTGTCCCGATCTCTTAGCGGGTCTCTGCATTTCCATATCCGGCTCCGTCGTTTTACCCGATTAGGGTTTCTGTCCGTTTTTTTGCCAAAATTCGCCTGAATAAAATATAATATTTTATTTTTGGGCAATACTTTGGAAAATAGACTTCCTCACGGACATAATATAAGAATCTACAATTTTTCAGTTTCGAGTCAAATTAGGGTTTTCTGCCGGTATAGAATTATACTGTCAGCAAAAACGCAGACTGGTCTCCGTCTGATTTTTAAACCTAAATTTTAACCAGAGCTTCCTACCATGGAATAGGTTCTAGATATGATTTTGTTTTCTCTAAAATCATTTTCTAGGTCTTGGATAAAAATATAAACAGGTATATTTTTACTAATAACGCAACATATATAAAAAGCAGGGTGTTACACACATGGTTGACCAAGGTACTGTCACAATTTTCCTAGTACTAATACAACCAGACCATATGAAATTTCTACACCATTTATCAATCGTGTTTAATAAAGATATAGGCAAAGAATACACATGAAAATAATACAAAAGCATGCTATGAATAGCTGATCGAACCAGCTGGACCCTTCCCATTATTGATAACAAAACTCCTTTCCAAGTTGCAAGTTTTAGCTTTATCTTATCTGCTAGAGGAAGAAGGTATGCTCTCCTTGGTTTCCCTTTAAAAAGAGGCACTCTAAGATACATAAAAGGCAAGTGACCAATGCTAAAACCAAGAGTATTGGCAATATCTAACCTTCTGCTTTGTGAAATTGAACCTGAGTAGACTTTGATCTTTTCACAGCTTAAAAAATTACTAAATTACTATTGTTGTTGATTATTTTCCGAATTCTGGTTTTTGCATTAGGCCTTTTGGAAAGTCAGTTCTTCCCTAACCGAGTTCACACACATGTCCACACAGTCACACAAACACACAAGACCTACTTCTCTTATACCCAAAAAAAAAAAAAGTAAAAGATAAGGAGTAGATTGGGGAAGAATCGACTTTCTCAAGATTATCATCAAAATGAAAAAAATTATAAATTATATGAGAAGACCCACAATCATATATATTTATATTATTTTACAAATATTTAAATATTTTAGCCACCAATGGGGTATTGGTCAAATGGAAGCAAATTACCCCTTAAGGAGGAGAACATGGGGAACACGTGTTCACATCCTTATGGAGTCACCCCCATTGGGAGGCTGAGAACCAAGGGATAAAACCATATTCTGAATCAGTCGCACTAGAGACTAGTCTCATAACGAGCCCGAAGGGCCCAAGTCATGTGGAAACTTTGATGTGCCCACTCAGCCTAAATGGCTAATTAGGGTGAGTTTCGAACAAAAAAATATTTTGCCAAACTTTGATGCATCGAAAAATATTTAAAATTTAGACATTCTTATCAATGTAACAAATTTACAATTTATAATTACACGATAGAGTTAAAAATTTGTATTCAACAAAATTAAATTCACATTCTTATTACTTATGGTGTGTATTTGGGTAAATGTGTACTAAAAGTGATTTTGAATTAACTTGATTCCGTTAAATTGATTTTGTCAAAATTGAGCTTGAAGTGAAATGATTGATGTTTGGATATTTTTTCTGTGAAAACAAGTTTGATTTAAAATTTATTAAGAAATTTTCAACCTAAAGCAAAAGATACATAATACTCCCTCCGTTCCCTTTCTATGGTAATTTAAGGTTTTTACACACAGATTAAGAAAACATTAATTTATTTACATTTGTACCAAATTACCCTTATTTATGATCATTGATATGTGTAGTGTATTTATGACTGAATTTAAGTAGGGAAGGTTTAGTGTATCTATGACAAGGGTATATATGGAAAAAAATTTGTCAAATATACCTTGAGTTTATAAAAGATCCATTGTTTTGAAACAAAAATCAAAAGCTAAAACTATCATAGTAAGGGAACGGAGGGAGTATGTGTCAAGTAGATAGCAGATGAGTCGAAGAGGTGTCCAATAGCAAATCGTAGAAGTAAGGCGTAAGGCTTTTGCTTATTTGTTGCTTCTGACCCCTCCCTGCCTCTGAACTCACATGAGTCACCCTTCTGTGTGTTCGGTCCACGAGCCACCACCGACCCACCACCGACCCCAAGTAACGCTGATTCTGTGAATCTTTTTATTTTATTTATTTCTGTCTCACTCTCCTCTCATCCACCATGCATTGCTTGCTTAAAGTTTGTGTTTTACATTTTGCAAAAATGATTCTTTGCATGAAGAATCCATTCGTGATAAAAGAGAACGTACAGGTGTTATATTTTGGATGTGACCATAGTCCATAACACATTGGTGGGGGCTAGCTTCTTCTATCAAGGAAATGTGGGTGAGGAACCACAATGACATATCAGAAGCTGTGTGTGTGTGTGTGTGTATATCTAGTGTCATTACCTAGTGTGACGCCATTGTGCACTTTAATCAGAGCTATAATGTCATGTGCAACAAACAGGTGGACCCGTATCAGTTTTGCCATGGCTTTGATAATCATGCTCGTGCCTTAATACATTGATGGTGGCAAAGGGTTGCCAACTTGCCTTGCCATGGCCGTGATGGGAAATATCATTGCTTCCTTGTAATTTCTTATCACCTTTCCAAACAGATGGCAATTCCTTTTTCACATAATAAAGCACAATCTTCCAAATTCCATTTCAACCGTATTCCGTAAAGTGAGTATATAAATAAGTATCCAAGAGCACTCCAATTAGATGTTACGGATCTTTTTCAGTAATAATCTCGAGTTCTAATCATAATCCTGACAATACAACAATTTTAAAGCTCTCGAAGGAAAACTTTGTCGTCTTTATAATCCTACCAACTCTAAAGATTAGTTTCTACAATTGCACACAAAGATATTACGAGGAATTAAAAAAATATAAAGAAGCCTGTAGAAATAAAAATTGACCATGCATTGCCATAAGAGATTGGTTTAGTGATTGTTTGTTTAGATTTTGGGTGGCCCAAAATCAAGTTTGATTCTAAAGAAAGTGATTTTAGAATTTAGAAGGTGTTTGTTTTAGATTTTACGTCCAATAAAATTAATTTGGGTTGGATAGAATTGATTTTAAGAGAAGTACGAATTTATAACTTTTTCGTTAAATAAAATTGATTCTAGGTAGGAGACCTTAATGTTCTTTTTATTTACATATAAAAATGATTCTACTTTATCATCCAAATAAAACCAATTATTTTAAACTCATTTTCAAAATATCATTATCAAACATAAATCAATTCTTTTAAAATTAATTCCATCAAAATCTAAAATAAATGGACCCCTTACTTGATTGATCTTTTCCTGGTTAGGTAACTTGTATCACTATTATTTAAACATGCGGAATTCTTGATAAGTATAGACAGAGACGTTTGATGTTGATTGGGCTTACTTGTTTATTATTAGATTTTATAATTTTATTTTATAATTAAGATATTTAATTTGGAATTATTTTATTATTTTAAAATGTTGTTCCAGTTTAAGATTATCTTATTTCAGTTTAGAATAATTAAGAATAACCGCTTATGATGGTTGTGTTCATTAAATCTATAAATAGATTTTCAATATAAACGATAAAACATTTTTATGATTATATTTGAATATTGGTTTCCTCAAGGATAATCGTCCTAATAACACTACAAGAAATATCTCATCTAGGGACGACTATTTACTGAGAGCTTATAATAATAATAATAATAATAATAATAATAATAATCGTTCTAATTTTATCAGATGTCCTCGAAGAGACGATGATAATGATGATGATGATAATAATAATAATACAACGTTACATTGGATTTGTTTATGAAATTATTGGGTTATTTTGATGATTCAAGTGCTTTGATGAGTGCTTGCCAAATTTAGCAATATTCCAGAAGCCAACACATCCGAAGCTCATAGAAGATATTATAACTCAATAGACAAACATATTGAGCAACATTGCTAAATTGATAGAACTTTTCATTGCAATATTGAAAGGTACTTTCATTATAAGCCATTGATATATCAAATCAAATGGGTCCTAAATCTCACTTGTCTACATACTCTTTTAACACTTTTATGAACAACGGTCCAAAAAGAAACGGAAAAGAGTAATTCCTCTACTTGTCAAATAGACTTAACATTGTGTAGCTATCACCAATCTATTGGAGATATTTGAAGTGTATAGTTAGACGTTAGCACTGTTATAAGTTGTAAACATGTATAAGTTTAATATGGGCAATTGCTTTTCTCTGCCTGCAAAGCTTATCTACTTCCTTCACGATCCTTTCAATCAAGTTGCGCCACTACTATACATAATGCTTGTATATGTCTCTGAATTTTCAACATTTCCCTTCATGATACCGACTTTTATATATAATGGGATATGGGATATGTCATCGAATGCTAGTAAGAAAGAAAACTGAAATTCTCTCACGTCTCTTTTTACACAAATTTTACAACCACGGATTATCTACCTTTTTGCTTTAAAAGCAACAATAAATGGATGATCACTTATTATAAAGTAGGTGTAAAAATAGATGTAAGAAAAAAGAGTGTAAGCATATATATATATATATATATATATATATATATATATATATATATATATATATATATATATATATATATATATATATATATTTACAATAATAAGAAGAAAATAAAACGTAATCAAAACATTTCTTAAACTGTCATATTGATCCATGTAGGATGCCTACAAAAGAGGTCGTTTGTCCTCGTAGTGTTGATGATGATGCTTCTGCAACATAGATGGATTGTACACAAATCTCTAAGGCATGTGCTGACATTAGGCTTTAGGTTTGATTTGCCTCCACTAGTCTCTATCTTGACTGGATGCAACAAGTGTACCATCGAATCTCCTTTAGGACACAATGAGAGAAACCTTGACTTGGTTTGCACACTCACATGCAATCAAGCGTACGTCAATAGCAGTTTACGGAATGTTAGTTAATTCCATAATTCTCTATGCACATTAAGGAAGCTAGGAAGTGATCTGGTTACATAAACGTAACTAGGCCAAAATTCGTATTGATTTTCTGCATGCAATGTGGTTTGATCTATTTATAGACCATCTCATGCCACATGGTGAAGGAAAACAACCTATCATGAGTTTTAAAGAAGAAATGCAACCTTTCATTCATGTATCATTTGATGAACAAATACATATATTCATGAAAGAACACACTCGTTATGAAAGATTTCAAAGTCATGAAGAGTCACATACTTTAGAATTATTTAAATATGTTTTCTGTATAATTTTGTAGGATTTCTATTCGCTACTTACCCTATGCTGAGTTCAACTTACCCTGTCAAAATAGTGCTCTTTGCCACTGCCGGGCTGAGCGCAAGTTTTCCTGCGTGAGCACAAGCCCTTTTCCAACTTGGATTTCCATTATATTGGAAATCTCTCACACTTAGGGCCATACATTACTAATGGCATTGCAATCTCGCGTAACGACAAACATTGATTTGATAACGGTAACACATATAAGAACTGATTTCTAAATTTTGCACGCATGAGAATTAAAATCAAAATCAGCGTCATCTATAGGGATCAAATCCTTAATTTAACCTTTAACTCTCTTGCTATGTTTGAATGATCCCCACAACTAAAGTTCTCAATATTTAGGAGAAAGAAACATCGATTTTGTTACTCTCTCTAATTATTTGTCTTTTAAAGTTTTTACATATAAGTATACTACTAAATAATTTTAAATATAGAGAAATATAGTTTAATATAATAATTTTATTTTTTTCGGTACTCACTCCATGAATGTTTTCTCTCTCCTTAATTACTACTAATACGTGTAATGAGTGGGTTTGGTTAAGATAATAAATTATTAGAGTAAAGTTGAAAACAATATTTAATATCTTTGTAATATTACAGTTAATTTGAAAAACAAAATAATTTTATTAAACAGACATATATATAAAAGGACAGGGGAAGTGGAACGTGTTGAGAATTGAGTCTCATCATGATGGGGATTGCCATCTAAAGAGTTCTGTACATTCTCTATCATTAAAGCACAGTGGTCAAGTAGTTAAACTTTGTTGGAAAAATGAAGTCCCATGATGTTCTTTCAAAAAGCAGCATATTCTTGCATTTCACCCCAAAAGAAAAAAAAAATCACTAACATTACACATGATCATAGTAAGTTTTCCCCACTCCAAATATCTTCCACTTTCTGCCAAAGTTGAAAAATCCATTGGACATTATTGATACCTTTCCTTAGCTTGACTTATTTTTTTTTCCCTTTCTACACAGACACTTTATGTTCTTGGTGAAGATAAAGTAGAAGCATTGAAAATAATTATTTTTCCGCACTCTGCTGGGCACTCTTCTTCAATCATTACCTCTACTAATCTGAGAATGCCCCCTCACTTTTTTCTGTGCTTTGCCATACAATGTATGCCACAAAACCACTAATCAAATTAGCAGCTCAAATTTTGTTCATAAAATGGGGAACATAACCCCATAAATTTTTTCCCGAGCTCTATTCCACTGGGTTCTATAATGATCATTGTTTTTTCTTTGACTAGTCATACTTTTTAACAAATTCAATAAATAAAACGTTTCAAATTAAGCTCATTAAATTGAACCACATGAAGCACTTAAAATGCCAAATTGATAAATGATATGGTGGCATCTGGGATCGTGGGGTAGTTACTAACATAGTAATACTAAAATGTCTTAATTTACTTTTCCATTTGGAGATAATCTCTTGTCCTATTATGAAATGAATTTAAAAAATATTTCCAATCATAACCATAACGTGCACAACTAAGGTGTAGATGGTCAAAGGCAAATACTACTCTTTTACCAGCAGGTGCTTATATCATTAAATTAACAAGACATGCTCATTTTAAATTGCACGCGTTATAATTTTAAAGTTGTCTGTTTATCTGACCATTATTATGTATAATATAGCTTTATAAGTTAGACGTTAAGGGGACAAGAAATATGCAGCTAAATACTTTTTCCCTTTTCAATCTAGTGCAATTGGATTCGATATTATTATATATACATACATGAACCGTTTCTGGGTATTAGTCTAATCCCATCAATCTGATGACTGAATGAAATAATGAAATTATAATTGTAATATTGTATATGTTTTGCCCCCATGTTGGCACTCGAATATAAATATAAATATAAATATAAGTATAAATATCCAATCTAGCTAATATCATCCTTAAACAAGAAAAATATAAATAGAAAACAATTTTCATTCATCCCTTTTGGTGTGATCATACAATATCAATCATCAAGTCCACTTAGCTGGGTTATCTATACTTCAATAGCTGTAACTGACTTTAGTGATGAATAATTGTTGAATGACAACAACAAATTAAATATCATGTTTCTCTGCCCGGGGGGCCTCACAAACCCAGGGAACTAGTTCTCAAATGTGCTTTTCCGTCAATTTCTAGGAAAGTGATTTCATTTTCTTAATAATATCTGAAGGATCACAAATCAGATTTAAGGGGCAAAGATTTAAACCTTCATTAGAGAGGATACAATGGAAAATAGGGCCTAATCATGTGTCGATTAGAATTGTAACTTGCATCAGCTTGACTTTGTGAGTTCAAAATCTTATAAACAAACAATAGTGTTACAAAATGTTCTGCAAATTAATGGTTTGGTGTACATGTTAACTCATTAAAAAAATAAAGAGACATTTTGGAGAGGGGATGATTGTTAATTGTGCTTTATTGCTTGTCTGCAGCTATCCACTGATAATTTTTGGATACAGATTCAAGTTCTGTTTGATAATCCACTCAATATTGGTAGAGATAGAATTAGATCATATGCACTATAACCATAACGATAGAAATATACATCAATACATGATATTTTGACACCAAATTCATTTCATGGGGAACACATATTTCTCGGGCTTATTTCACTTCCACTGGATTCTATATAAAGTTTTAGGCCCAAACACACACATCTACCACATGAAGCACTCTTAGACAGCCAAATTGAAAAGCAAATATGTCTGCATGCCCGAATCTGGGATCATGAGATGGTTAATAATTTAATAGTACGAACATGTCTTAATTAAGCATGATTAAGTTTTTGTATTTAAGGGTAGCCGTTTTTCTGGTCTACTTCAAAGAATTAAAAATATCTGGAATCAAAATTGTAACATGCACAAGCACAACAAAAGTTGTTGATCTGACAGATAGGCATAAACAATGTAACTAGTGTGGTAATTTTATACTATTACACCAGTCATGATTAGTTTATAAATAGAACATTTAAAAATTAAGAGTTTTTCTTTGTTTATTTCATGCTCAACTTGTCTTTATTCATTATTCATTATCTTCAAAAGCTGTGTGACCCTCCATTGTGCTTAATAGAACCTAAATTGTCCAAAAAAATCCTACTAACCAAAAGATTTCCGCTTATCAACAGAGAATTTCTTCATGGACGTGATCAACAATAATGGGGAGTGTTTATAGTTATTGTCAGATTACAACTTCTAATGATTGATTACAATGATTATTAGATTAGATTTTGTGTCTCCTTGTTTGAACTCTCCAAGAATATTGAAAGCTATGTATCATTTCCTATTTAGTTTAGAAATCTTCCAACCGAACCAAATCGAAAGCCTTGTTGAAAAATTTCTTATAATTTTAATTTTAAAGCTTCTTGCAGATTTTCAAGTCTAATGAATGAAATCATGTGTCTTCATTAATCATTAGCAATCTGTTGTTACTCAGCCTTACATGCAGTTGAAGTAAAAAATAATCCATGGAAAAGAGCCTCTAGTTCAATGTCCCAACAAACTGCAGACTATAATTTAGATGCTGATAATCTTTTCTTGTAAAAGGCTTCTGATAAGTTTTTCAAGCACAACAAACAATGATATTATCTTCTTACCTAAAAGTATTCCGTCAAGATTTTAAGGGAATATGAAACTAAAGGAATAAAATAGTTGAAATAAAGTTGTAATTTTATTAGTTATAATGGAATATAATTCAAACTGGAAACTGTCTTCACCTTTTGATGTCTCAAAACACAATAAAAGACAATGACTAGCTCCCGAAAAGCATGCCATGATTCATAATGTGGGAGTAAAGTATTTTTGTTTTTGGGTAATTTCCTGGTTTGAAATCTTTCCTGAAACTCAAAGAATGCAACTGCTCTTTGGACTTTGGGCGCAAATCACATGGATTGGAACATGCAAGAATTGCACTAAAAGCATGACCAACACTTCCCTTTTCACCTGGAATTTTGAAATGATTTTAGGCAAGAAACTCATGGTTATTGTCTCCTTACTATAAGGTTTCTTTGCATACAAATATTTAAAGGAATTGGCTTTAATCATATAACTAAGTACAATTCAGCTTTGCAGGGAAGAAATTATAAATATCTATTATGAAATATGTGTCAAGAATTATATTCTGCCTTGCAACACACATCTGCTTCACAACCTCCAGTATGGTTTCATCAGATTGTTAGGTCATTGGTCTAACAAATGGGCATTTAATTAGTCAGAAAAATAGCTATGAAATTTCTGTAGTTTTGACTGTATTTTTTTTTTGTTTTTGTTTAGTAAACTGAATTCTTTATTTGTGTCAGCAACTACTAGAACCATATCCTAGAAAACAGGATATCTTTTGAACATCAATCATTATCAATGCCTCTTTCTGTGCAGGTTGAATGAAAATTGATGGCATGTCATTAATATCTTTCTCATAGTTTTCTATAGGAAACTCACTTTGTCTATAAAGATAAAGCAAAAGGAGAAAGATATTTCTTTAATAGCACGCTACAAAACATTTCATCAATTAATATGCTAATAATAAGAAACTGCATTTCTTTCCTCCTTTTTATTGAAGAAACCAGCTTAGAAGTTAGCAAAGTGGCAAGTAGCCTTTTTTGGCAACATTACACTTAGCTGATTGCTTGATTATGTTGTCACTTTTTTCCCTTAATGGCATAAATAAATATCTCAATGCAACGAACTTGGACTAGTTATTCTCAGAGACAGGAGAAAATGCTCTGCCTCAACCGTTTCACAATTTGTCAAGTCATTTTCTGCGTACACTACACCCAAAACTAGACCGTTACTTCATTTCTATTAATTAAAAGTATCAAATTTCGTATCCAACATAATTGCCTTTCTGCATATACCCCTCTCCCTAGTCCAAGGGTCACGAAGTTGAGCTAGGGAACATTTCTCATGTTATTAGGTACTGTTGTTTGTTTTTAACAAAGTTCATTCTATATACCCTGAACCACAAACTTCAAAATTCAAAAACAATGTGGTCAGAAGGCACCTCCTTTATATACATTGTAGAGTCATGAAACAGTGTCATGCAAAAGGCGGAGAAGCATCGGAATATCGTACTAATCTGCTGGCTTGACCAATGACATTCATCCTCAAAATTCACAATCAATGCAGCCACACAACAATACTAAGAAACAAGGTTTTAAAATGAGGCCCGAAACCGCAATTGAGGCCATAACATTGTGGTTTTTGTAGTCTTGGAAATAGTATTGCGATCGCAATTGCAGTCGCATTTTTTCGCACTTGTCCACAATGACAAAAAATGCAACACAAGTGCAATCATGACAACAACCATAATTTAAAACCTTGCTAAGGAATTCTGCGGCCTTAATTTAAGCCATGTGACTTAACTGGTGCCTTTGTGTATTTTGAAGTTCTATTCTTACAATACTTATGCTCTCCACTAACATGTGCAAAACTGATTCTACTACTATCAATGCAGGGCATTTCTTGCATAGTTGCATATAAGTAAAACTTTTTGCCATTTTCCTTTTCTACTATGTCAACATCTCTTAACTATAAGTGAAGATAAAGCAGAAATATCTGAGAGTTTTACCAGCACGCTACCGAACATATTTTTAACCGTCTAGGGACCATGCATGTAATTGATAATGCGGAAATCTTTGTTGGTGAAATGGGGATCACAAGGACTCTTCCACTAAATTCTATGGTAATCTTTGTTGGGGTTTGTTTTTCCATTAAGCTGACGTGACGAGTCAAACTACTAACAAAATAATATGCAGCTAAAAGTGCAACAAAATGTTTCATGTTAGGTCCATGTATGCACATGACAAAACTAAAACGGTCCATTAGAAAAGTGATAACTGGAGAAGCATCTAAGAGACCATGTGGTAAGTCCTACGGCTTGTTTTGTCTTATTTAAGCTTACATGTTTCTGTATTTTATTAATACATTTTGATTTGTCGTAATGTCATGTTAAACATTATCTTAAATTGCATACCATTTTGAAACGATATTCCTTTATTAATGTGGCAGTGCTCTTGTATTGTATCCATTCACTATGAACAAAAGCTGACTAAGATAGATAGTAATCAGAAAAGGGTGGTTGTGGCAGTGATTACTCTCAGAAACTGATAATAACAAAATCACCTTAAATCAATTATCTAATCTTGCTGAACAAAGAGGAAGGATTTTGAGGGGACAAGAAATGCTGCCAAATTAAAACAATATGTGATCATGACTTTAATCTATATTCATGATCTAATGATTAAATGTTATGAAAATTATTGGAGAAGATTGTGTGTCCCTTTTGTTTGATTCACCATTAGGATCATGAATTTGATAACAGTCCAAATCTCTTTAATTATACAACATCAAGATAATACCCAAAAAAAAAAAGAGAAAACCATATAACCTCAAGTGATTAGATGCATGGTAGCTTGTTTTGGCAACAGAGTCCTTAGATGCCACAAAAACGTCAAGTTCTATGTTGTCATTGACATTAATAAGCATGTCTTCAATCCAATGAATTTAGACAAATAGATACATTTCTAGTAATTAATCAGAGGAGACAAAGGAGAAAATCCTGTGTTTCATTGTTTACCAATGGGGCAAGCCATGTTCATTAGTACTGATCTGCTAACTTGTACAGAGACATTCATTCCCAAAATGGTGATGAATGTAACTGCACAACAATGTTAACAGAGGGTGAGGCTCTACTTTACGTTAAATGGTGACTTTACTAGAGCATTTTCCTAGTTGATGTCCTCACATTCATTAATGGGTTTTACAAATCACCATTTGAAGTTTTAATGTAGAGAAAGCATGAGATGATTCTATTCTTTTCAACTTTACATTATCCGTTTGTTATGTCAAATATCACATGCTTCCATGTGAACAGTAGAATAAGATTCTTTAAATTATACCACAAACCAATCACCCTAATAAAATGTGAAAATTGTCAGAAGTCATTTTTTGGTATAAATCATTGATTTGAATGTCAGAAAAATGTTTGACTATCAAACTGCAATTTGTTGTACAATTTTAACGATATGCAACTAGCCCATATGCAAAAGTGGTCAAATAAAAATTAAGCAAGCAGGGCTACTTGTTCATGTGCAGCCATGTGTAACATTATATACAAATATTTTTTTTTGTTGAAAGGATTATATACAAATATTTGAATACTCAAAATATGATACATACATGAGTGACTCGCTCACATTTGCATATGTTATATTTAGAGTATATATACAACAATACCTAGCCACACAGAAATTGGGCATGCTGACCCATGCACGTGTAGTATTTATGATGTAAAAAACCATTTTTCTTATATATATATATATATATATATATATATATATATATATATATATATATATATATCCTTACTGGAGTTCAGTCTGACTCAGAAACAAGCGAGAAACAAATTATATATGCTGCTTTCTGTGGACTGAACAAAATCTCATTCACAAACACACTGCACAATTTAAGACCTTGGAATTTTTTCCGCCTACTTTCCCTCACCGAAGCAATAAAAATAATAAGCTCATAACTGTTTATGTACGAAATATAAACTAACCAACGGAAGAAGAGGTGGCACGAGTCTTTACCTCAGGCATGCTATTGAGACTACACACTATTTTTAAATAATAGCATAAATTTTTTTATGGCTCAGCAGCAGTATTTTATTGCATTAATGCTACATAAATGTAACATATTTTACCTCTCAAACTTTAATTGGAAGTGGTACCATTAGCTCGAGTGATCATTGGTTATACATGTATTTTTTTTTTTTGTTTTTTTTTGTTTTGGGTGTTTATGTTTTTAAAGCATCTGTTCGATCTTCACATTAAACAACACTTCATCTCAGTTGAAACTTGAACACATCCAGACAATTGGACAAGTGAAAGCCACCAATAGGGTAGTCCTATGAGGTATGAAGCATCTTCTGGAAGCAGTACTTCTAGAGTAGCAATCGTATCATATTGTTAGAAACAATAAAAACTTCACTTTTCATACTATTGTTGTGAATCCCCTCTAAGCCTTAATTCTAAGCATTGGATTTTTATCCTTCAATTATTCGTAGGTTCATATAGCAATAAAGTAATAACCTCCCAAAATAATAGTATTTAGGACATAGGCTCTGAAATAAGATTACCTTAGGACTTGGGAGTTCTCTTTAAAAAAAATATTACTTTAAGAGTTTATATATAAGCCCAAACGGTAATAAACTTTTTGAATTAATTTCAGACTATATACAAGATTTTCACAGTTAAAATAGGGTTCGGCCCGTTTGCTAAAAAATAGAACTAGGCCCATAAATCACGTTAGCCTAAACTATTCGGGCCGAATTATTAATTCGACGTTTTATGAAGCAAGAAAGAAAATTTCAAACTTCGATCAAGATGATTTCATAGTGATTTGGTCCTTCTCTAAAATATTATCACGTTTTTTATTTCAAAATACAAAAAAGGATTAAATATGCACTTACATGGCCTTTTGACCAATTTTTTTTTTTTTTTCAAATCAACTAAATTACCTATTTTGAATAGGAGGGTTTGGTATGGGAAAAAATGGGTCTAAAAGATTTGTGAACTAATTCTACTTAAAAAAATTGAACTAAAGTTCATCTATAATATTTAGACTCCCTTTTTATCCCATACCAATATGAACTTTAATATATAAAAAAAATCAAAATTTTGCCACATTAGTAACTTTATTTTTTCCAACAGTTTATATACGACATATACTGTATGGTTGTAGTCGAACTGGTTTGGATCGAATTTAAAATAATTTAGTGTTTAAACCAATTAATGTTGATCGAATCAAATTTGATCGAATTTTGAAATTTTTTTGTATGCAAACCAAATGAACCATTCCTATTAAATTCAGGTTGATTCGGAACGGTTTATGAGTTACCATACTTCTTAAATTAAATTTAATTTAATTTTCAAAAAAGAGTAAAAGAATTCTAAAATAACCATAAAATAAAAAAATCATAATTTTTTTTTTAAGGTTTTAGGGAGTGAGAAAGAATTTTAGTGACTACTAAAGAGACTCGTGCTAAGCACGGGTCCACGAGAGAAATCATAATTATAAGATATATAATGATTAAGATATAATTCAACTTTTAATTGTAATCATAAAAAAAAAAAATCAAAGCTAATTTGTTTGATATTTCTGCAATACCATTTTTAATGCTTCATAAATCATCAAATATGTTAGTGGCATGTTTGAAAAGTGTATATTTTTCAATATTTTTACTAAAAAAAAAAGTATGGTTCTAATGCATGTCAATTTATTCTATTTTATTAACTCAGTATTTTATGAATTTATTTTAAGAATTGGAAAAATACTTTCAATTTTCCAAATAACTATTGACAATTAATAACTTGTACCTATAGGATGAAATGAATACTGTCTCTACAAGTTTTACTAGAAACCTCTAATTTTCAGCGAGTGCTTGTTACACCAATTGTGAACTTGTTGATGGCATGTCATCTTATGATACGAGTAAATCTTTTGTTTTTTTCAATTATAGATCATTAAATAATATTCTAAGGTTCATTGTAATTTCTTTATATACTCGAAACAGTTTGTGTACACAAAATAAAAAAGTATTTATACTTTTTCCTTGAGCTCTCACATGCCTATTCTTCGGTCTTCATCTACAGTTAAAGAAGCCCTCTACAGCTCTTCTGTCCAAGGGCCCTTCTCCCCTCTCCTTAATCTCGGGTTGAAAGAATAATTGTATCATTTTTGTATCGGACTCCCTGGCTTAAATCCTGCTGTTTCAATGATTGTACCATCACATGTACACAGTTTCGGATTATGAATGTAACAAAAGCTCAGGTCCGAATTTAATTTCATTTTTATTAAGAGTTTCTGGGATCACATTAAGGTTGAGATATATGTAATATGATCAATGAATTTCATTTAAATGCAAATTTGCCTAAAGAGATATTCTTTTCTTTTATACCATTGATGATCCTCAAGAGATATATCCCTGTTAATAATTTCATATCTATATCTTCGATTGGTTGTCTGCATAAAATTATATCAAAGATTTTGTTTGAGAGGTTAAAAGCAGTCTTGAATAAAGTTATTTTAAGGGTATACTATGCCTTTCTTTCTAATAGACATATATCTTAGATGGTGTGGTGATTGTCAACGAGGTGGTTGCATTATTCTAAAAAGAATGGGAAAGAATGTTTAATTTTTAAGATCAACTTTGAAAAGACATAAGACACGGTGAATTGGAATTTATTACATTATATTTTCGTCATTTGGATTTTGTGATAAATGGAAAAAATGGTTGTGACCTTCAATTTTGGTTAATGGAAGTTCAACCAAAGAGTAATTCATTTTAAAAAATGAACGAGGTAAGGAAACCCTTTAGCATTTTTTTTATTTTTAAATTGTATCATAAGGTTTAAACGACTTCATAAGTCAGGCTACTTTCCATGGATAGAGATTCAAGGGGTTTGGTTTTAGATATGAAAAAGTTATGGTTTCACATTTGTAATATGCGAATAATACTCTTTTTATAGGAGAAGCTCCACATCAAATTTTGTGGCATTGAAACTCTATTTTAAGATGTTTTGAACTATTTCAAGTTTGAAAGTAAATTTCAACAGGAGAAATATCATTGGCATTAATGTATATGATTCTTTTTTATTTCTGCTACTAATTTTTGAATTGCAAGAGTAAGTATTCCTTTTAGATATGGGTCTTTCTAAGGAAATTAGAATCTTGGATGCTTATTATTGAGAAAGTGAGGTATAGATTTTCATCTTGGGGGAGTAGACATATTTCTCTTGGTAGAAGAATTGCTTTGATTGATTTGATGTTGTCCAATTTATCTATTTAATGTCTATCTTTTTTCAAGGCTTCTAATAAGTTAAAGATCCTTTCTCACATTCAATGGTCTTTTTGTTCAGTGGAAATGAGGAACTAAATAAAAAAAATAGTGGAGGTTTGGGGATAAAAAATCTGCATGTTTTTAATGGGCAAATGACTTTGAAGGTTTCTTAAGGATGAAGATGCTTTATGGTCATAAGGTCCTAACTTTTTATACGGAAAAATTAACAGTGGTGTAAATATATTTTTTATACTGTAGTCTGTAGTCATGTAGTTTGTGTTAAAGACCTCAAGTTGGGTTGTTCATAATATCTTTATTATGATCGAGTACTTGAGATTAGGTAAGTTCTTAATTCTTGTTGTAATCAGACTCTGTTGAAAACAGACTTAGTTACTCAAAAGCTAAAACCTCTGTGGTGGTCCCTTTTCTAAAAAAGAATAAAATGGTTTTTTGGTTTAATACCTTCTATATTTGGCACCTGAGAAACATGAAAAACGAACTGCTAGTTGTTCTGATGTATGTTTATTAGCTGTAAAACACTTGTAAAAGAGCCAGTGAAAAAATCTCTTGGTTTCTTGGCCAATTCACTTTTCTGGCTCACACTTTTCTTACATTGTTGATTGTTCTCTTTTGAAATGGCCCACATGTGACTTTGCGTCCAATATATACATATATATAGGGAACCGCAGCTGACAAACTAATAAGACATTTTCTTAGATTCAAATCGCAGTTCAATTTACTGCCAATGGGAAGTGGTCATATCAATTCTGATCACACACGCATCAGACGCAACAAAATAGTCACGACTAAAATTATGAAAGTAAACAAATATCAGAAGAAACTACAATCATATATAATATATTGCGTTGCATAGCATCATATATTATATAATCATCATCCACTATATATACTTCATGCATGTGATCCGCAGTCACATTCTTACTATAAATATTCATCCACTTGCACTGTTGCACTATTGCACAGCCACTTCTGGAAATTTTCTGGTTGACACTATAATAAATACTAAGCCTCAATGGAGAGGAAGAGAGATTTTCTTTGCACTCAATTAATTACTCCTTGACCAGGTTTTAAATTGCAGTCACGGTCGCCGTCACAGCTGCATTGCGTTCACCGCAATTTCAGATAATTATAGAAAAATACAGTCGATGTGGCCACAATTGTGATCACATTTCGATTCTGAAAACCTTTAAAATCAAAATATTACAACCCTAATTACGGTCGCGGACATTTATTTAAAATTTTGCTCCTTGGACTTGTGTAGACAGAGAGAGAAAGAGAGGGAAATCATCTAAACGGCTTGGAAATATGCATGGGGGAGGGGTTCCTTTACCTCAAGGACAAGAGCCCCACACAAGGATGAGGCACAACTCAACTAGTAGTACGAACCATACTACTCAGATTCCCCACAAGTAATTAAAATCCAAGCCTCCATGGGATCGATGTGATTTCTATTGGCATGAACACGCTTAACTAAAAATTCTTCATTATATAACTCACACTGATAGAGGGCTACCTGTTCTCTCAATACACGTAAATCACCTGCTACGGCTACAAACTTAGAGCAACTCCATCCACGGTTCCTTAGCATGTTCCTTAAGCTAAGGAAATGTCTTAAAAAAATTTGCCATTGGAGAAGGCTGACTTGGCACTGTGGGTTCCTTATTTTTAAGGACCGTTCCTTATCTAAGGATAAGGAACGGTTCCATAGCATTATCATAATGCACAAATATTAGCAACTGCAACCAAAATAAGAGGGAAACAAAATTGAATTGATGAAAATCAGAAGAAGAAGATGAACATGAAATTTAACCAAACATGATTTCAGGAAAAAAAATTTGAAGCAACATTGAATGAAGAAATTTTGACACCCAGAAATATAATATCAGTAAAATATAAAAAACATAATAAAAAAATTTTGAACTTGAAAATCCTTGATCTGCCTTGCCCATCGCCGTTCTTGAACTGTCGTTGCCGGAGAAGAAGACCATCGTCGCGCCGTCGGAAGCCGGCTTCTCCCTTGCCCAGTCACCGTCCATGCACCGCTGGAAGCATGGTAGTTTGTGAGGGGAAGTTGTGATCTAGAACTTGTAAACCCATATCTAAACCCCAAGACCACAGATCTGCAATGCCAGGTCGCCTATCGTCCACCGCCGTCAAGGCCGTCATCGCGCTGCCTTCTTTAGGCTTCTCCCTTGCCCAGATCACGATGAGAAGATTTGAGGGTTCGGTCGTGATGAGAAGAAGAGAAGACAGTGAGCGATTGTTGTGGGTGATGACAAGAGATTTTGAGGGGCGAAATTTGGAAGATTTGAGGGTTGTGGTGATGAGAAGAAATGAAGACAGAGGGAGATTTGTGGTCTTGTGGGTGATCAGAAGAAGAGGACGATGGTGAGAGAAGGGTGGGTTTGTGGCAGAAAAAATGAAGGGAGCGTATGGCCAAGTTGGGTCTTTCATAGGCCAGTAATTTTTTTAAAAAAAAATGGCCAAGAAAGAGTTGTTGGAGCTGTTGTTGTATAATATGATTGTTGAAGACGAACGACACACGTATGGTGGTAATTTTGATTACGATCATCTAGATAATGACATCTCAACAACTAAAGTTTTTAATGGTTCACATCCCATTCATGCAACATACCTGCAAAGAAAAGCACAAATTCATCAGAAACAAAGTCATCGTCAGCTTCAAGCAGACTTGGTGGTGCATATTTGGGATCGTTTCGGACATGAGAATAACGATAATTAGTTTTTATTGTTTGCGTGGTTATATATGCCTCGTCGTTATGAATTTCTCTTTTTTATGTATTCTTCATCATAATGTATTTCTCATTTTTATGTATTTGTCATCTTAATGTATTTCACGTTTTTATGTATTTCTCATTGTAATATATTTATCGTCATAATGTATTTCTCATTATAATGGATTTCTCGTCTCATTTATTCTTCATTTATTTTAAAAAAACTTTTTATATTTTTTTAATATTTATTATTGTTTTACGTATTAATTAAAATAAATGAATAAATATTTTAATTTGAAACAAAATTGAGTGTAAATAAAAAAATTATAAAAACATTAGTTCCTTAAGGGTTCCTTAAAAATTCAACCATTTGAGCAAAATATGAGTGGGTTGCTTAAATATGATGTGACACTGTGGGGACCACTTTTTAATATTTAATAATAGATAAGGAACCCAAAATGGGTTCCTTAGAAAAACACCAATGGAGATGCTCTTAGATGTGGATAAATGGGTGTACCTTCATATTCTAGAGACCATATCTCAAACAAAAAACACTCAAGGTAAGTTACTCCAACCACAAAATGGTAGTATATATTAATGGGTATTCAACCAGGATCCGTCGGCTAATTAACCTAATCAATGTTTTAAATTGCGGTTGCAGCCACGTTACATTCACGTTGTGTTTTTTTTTATTATTATTGTGGATGATTTGCAAGAAAATACGACCAATACGACAATAATTACGATTGTGATGCAGTTTAAGAGACTATCAAAATTGCAATATCGCATTCTTAATTGCAGTTGCAAACCCAAATTTAAAACCCTCAACCAAGGGACGTAAGTTAGAAAAGGATGCAATGCAGACTTACAAACTTGATTTGTTTAACCTACAGGTTAAATTGGTTATGGCTGGTGGGTATGTGAACCAATCCACCATCCTGATAATTTTTTGTTTTATTTTATGAAGAAAAAAAAGCTTGACTTATGATTAGAGTAAAAAAAAAAAAAAAACATATGGTCCAATTAAAGAGGTGGTCTGCAGATCAACCCATGATCCAGCATTCGACATGTTTAACGTTGCCCAGTTGCCCAGTTGCAGAACATGCCAATTCGAACAAGACTAACCCGTATATCCATTTTTTTTTTTTATAAGCAAAACCCTTGTACAATGGACCACAAAAATACATCAACTAATGTAAATCAAATATATACTACCCTAAAAAGAGGATAGTCTATTGTGATTGATACAGTTACGAAAACTCCCGTATATCAAATACTAACCCCTATATATCTACCTCAACATTAGTATATTGTTGCAATTGTGAAAAAATGTGTCCGATATGGCTCGAGATGCAGTTACGAAAACTCCCAAAATCATAATATCATAGTTACAATTGTGATTGCAAACCTCATTTTAAAATCATGGTGATACGACTACTGAGCTGATTGATACCATGTATAATGTAACTACAAACTTTGAACCCATTATTACATGTTGTCTGATTGCATGCTAGGCTAGCTGTTGCTGTGAAGTCAAAACATAAAGTAAACTATTACTCACTAATTGCCTTATTTTCATAAAAATTTAACAAAATAACAGCATGCGTTACAGTCATTTAATCGCTTTGTTTACATAATTATAGCAAAGTTAACTCTTGGGTGATTTCTTCTGATGCTGCCTATAGTTGGTTAGTTACCATATTCTCTTAGCACATTAATCCATTCTCAGGCATGATCCCGTATGTGATGCATACTATAATATCTCATAGGTATATTCTTTTATATCTTCTATCCAGAATCACAAAACATCACTACCATTCAATTCTTGAGCCCCACTAATTATACAAGTTCTAGTGTAATGGTATAAGGTCCACATGAAGAATTTGTATAAAAGATCTTTCCTATTATTTCAAAGAGATCTATTAGTTATACAAGTATTTTATTTTACATTATTTATTTATTTTTTCCCCTCTTTTCTCATATCTTTTTTAAGGTTGAAAATCATCCCTTAGAACAGCATCAGAATATGATGTCACGTAAAAGTTTTTAAGAAAAAGTTTCCCTATTTCATACAAGGTTCATGCAAGGGCAACATTATTTAATGTTCTTGAGAGAGAGATATCGTGTACAAGTATACATAAGAGTAAATGGAAAAGGGCAACTTAAAGAAGGGTATACGATGAGTAGGGGCCGGACATTGGAGTTTTCCAATAGAAGTAAGCTACAGATTTAATGCAACTTAGGATAGGATATGTATTGTGTTCAGAATGCAGACATCTCTGCGTATAGTTAGGCTGTTCAGCGGAATTTCTGGGCTATGTTTGATATATCATTTCACATATATAGTTGTCTAGCCTAAGTACTATAATGAAATAGACTAGGCTCACTTAGAGCATCCGCATCCCAGCATTTCATTATGGGGTTCTTAAATGGGCCCCACCATTACACATCACTCATTTTTACTTTTAATAACTTAAGCACCTCATCTCTCCATCTCAGCAACTCTTACAAAGTTCTTAAACGGACCCCACCAGTGACCCCACATCCTTACAATCACAAAATTATATTATTTTTTAAATGGACCCCACCAGTAATTCCTAATATAAATTTTTTTATTAAATAAAAAATAGAAAATTAAAATTAAAAACCTTGTAATAAAAATTAGAACATTTGATGAAATTTAAGAAGGAATTGATATTGGCTTGGTCAGGATCCATTGTGTGAGATGAAAGTTTGAGTAAAAAAAAGAAGGATAAAATTTGAGAAACTATGAGAATATGATTGAGAAAATTTAGATAGGTTTGGTTGTGTAAAAAAAATGGAAGTTCCTCACATATTTATACATAGTAATTGGTACACTAAAATATAAAATTTAGACCAAACGGTATTTTTTTGCCCGTTCCCCAACGCTTATTTCCCCTCCCATACTGTTTCAATTGTTTTGAATAAAAAAAAAAAAAAAAAAAAAGCACCACGGATCACCACAAGCACTCGATGCTTGTGGAAGATCTGTGCTTATTAAGCACCTCGCAAAGAATCGACTGCATCGCCACTGGAAAGTTAAGCACCGGTGCTTTAAAGTTAAGCACCCCGAAAATTCAAGCGATGCGGATGGCCTTATGGTTCTTCTAAAACGTCCATGCCAATTTTTTTAGAGATGTGTTATTTTTGAACATCAAATTTTAGACATCATATATGATATCGTATGTATTTATTTCTATCTCTCACTTATTTTTTTATCATCTTTTGTATACACGCTTCTCGATAATACAGCCAAAAACAAAAGGGACTATGGTATCCCCAATTTATTGTTCAAAAAATATATTCATTTTTTTATGATTATACTTGAGTACTATAATACTAGTCACTTTTGGCATACCCTTTGAATAATTTATACTTATTATTTTCTCTCTTTTTTTTCTTTTTAAAAAAATAGTGTTACCGCCCAAAATGGAGCATGACCATCTAGGTCGGGATTGCTCTTTTTCCACCCGAGATAGAACACGTCTATTTAAGGACTGCCGGGGCCTTGCCCAGAAATCGGAGGTCGTGTATCGAAGATAGGAAACACCTCGGATACCAAGAAGGGTAACCAGGCATCCACGACCGTTATGACAAGTCAGTCCCGGACGTGTCTGCCAGCATCCAAGACTAAATGTCGACGTGATGGAAGCCAAAACAGGGACACACATCCTGACTCTACAACTCGGCACCAAAGGATAGTTAACTAGGCAGAAGACCGCGACAGGAAATAGACACGTACATAGGGTCACATCACTATCTTCTAGAAGCATCGCGCACAATGATTAGAGAGAGAAGAGAATCCCACGCACGCACCCGCGTATCACGGTAACGACATGAGACCCCATCCAGCATAACCAACTCACGTGCACGACATGCACGGGATAGGCTATATAATGAAGATCTTCGTCCTTATTAGGTAGACTGTACAGACACACCCTAATACTTAGACAAAGAAAGAACCATTGTAATCAGAGCTCCATTTTTGCACTCATTCCCATTAATCAATACAACTACCCTTTGTACTATCGGATTTATTGTTCTTGGTCGGAACAAATAGTATACTCATATTTCTATTATAGTTGTAAAAAAACACTTCTATCTTAATGCTAAGTTCTAAACTTACAAGTTTTTTTTGGGGTTAATGATTAAACTAATCATTTGGTCCTTATACGTGACATTGATTATCAATTTAGTCTCAATACGTAAAAAAATATCAAATCAGTCCATAGACATGACAACCATTTTCAATTTAGTCATTGCCATTTATTGGTGTTATAACGTCATTTATTTGAGTGAAAGTATAGGGACCAAATTATAAATGTTTTCATGTCTAGGACTGAATTCAACAAAAAAATGAATCGGTTCCTATATGTGACAATCATTTTCAATTTGATCAACACATGTGACAATCATTTTCAATTTGATCCTTGTCCTATGACTGCGTTTATATCAACAATAAACGGCGAGGACCAAATTGAAAATGATTGTCATGTCGAGGGACTGATTTGAAATATATATATTTTTCGTTAGGGACAAAATTGAAAATCAGTGTCACATTTACGGATAAAGTATTAGTTTAACATATTAGAATAATGCTATTCATTTTCCATTTCCATTCGTCTTCATGACCTTACCTAAAAGAACCAGAGTAAATAACATGCATTAGATTATAAAATAGGCTTTTGTAAGGGTGGAAGACCATATCATCTTTCCCATCTTGACCAGGCCTATTTTTGTAAAAATAAATATATTAAAATTCTTAAATTTTTCAGATTTAAAATTTTATCCTATCTCCTTCTGTCTTACTTCGCCTTTCTCTCTCCTCCTCCCTCAATCGTTGTTGTTGCTACTAGGGGTGATCATTGGGCGGGTTCAGGCCATAATACCCCAACCTACACCAAACCGATGAGAGAAAGACACGACCCAATTCCGCCCATTTTGATAAGCGGGTTGGTCGGGTGGCGGGTTAGTCGGGTTGGCGGACGGGTTGGAGCGGGTATGGGCTATACCAATTTTTTAGATAAATTTTTTTGTTTCTAATATTTTTTAAAAACTGGGCCTTGGTTAATTTTTTGGCCTATTTGGAAAAAACAAACTAAATGAGAAAAATCACATAATTAAACTAAAAATATATTTAAATAAAAAACTAAGATGGTAAAGTTGAGGAATCTGGAGAGTTCTTTTTGTGCCTCTTGACTCCTCTTCTTGTAAGAAAGATCGAGCATTCATAACTGAAAAGGCAGGGGCAGGGTGTGTGCAAGGCGGAGCTTGCGACGGACGGTGGCCGGCGGGAATAGGACAGCGACGACGCAAGGTGGGATCAACTCATCAACATGGAGCTCGCGATGGTCGACAGAACGACTGTACAAGGCGCTAGGTGGAGTCGCGACGAACGGAGACTACTGCTCTCGACGCCGTCAACGGACGGCTGGATCAAGAAGCTTCATTTGGTTTGGACGTTGGACGGTGGAGCCACATTTCTTCCTCCTTCTCCAGCTTCAGATCTGAAAATGGAGAGGAGCTTGTGTTGAAAATGAATCTATTGAATGTTGATGATGAACAACATTGAAAGAGTTGATTTAGAGAGATATTGTTGTATTGAATTTTTTGATGATGAACATCTATTATAGATGTTGTTTTGTTGAATCTGTTGAACTTGAATCTGCAACCAGTAGTTGGGAAGTGAGGAAGTGAGGCTTTGACAGTGTGAGTCACACGTGACTGAGGAAGCTGGTGTGGTGAAGACAGATAGAAAATTTCATTTTTGTTTACTGTGTTCGGTCGGGTTCGGTTATCTATGGGTTGAATTCTGCGGAACCGAACCTGCCCGATCATATCCGCTCTTAACTCGTCTTCTTCATCCGCCAAACCCGTTAACCCGACCGAACCCACCCATTTCACAAAATTATCAATCGGTTTGGTCGGGTTCGGGCGTGTCACAGATTGATGATTAGCCCTAGTTGCTACCACAACCCAACCCATTCCTCGCATCGAGCTGTATGACACTTCTCCATGATAGCTTCGAACATCGCCATAACCTTTTGAGAATTACCCACCACTTATATATCCTTACTAACCAAACTCTTTTATTCCATTC
Organism: Echinosophora koreensis; assembly: GCA_035048595.1. Classification (NCBI taxonomy): domain Eukaryota; kingdom Viridiplantae; phylum Streptophyta; class Magnoliopsida; order Fabales; family Fabaceae; genus Echinosophora; species Echinosophora koreensis. The sequence continues at coordinate 10,403,629 of JAPCYP010000004.1, forward strand.
TTCCATGCACACTTAACATAAAACCTATTCCCCTATTGAATCTCCGCTCTAATGGCATGGGGAAACCTTTGTTGGTTTATAACGTCTGAAACTATGGAGGATGCAAAATCTGGAACGATGGTGGAAAGGAAATAAAATAGAGGCATTAATAGTGTTAGGAGTACAACCCCCCCCCCCCCCCTACACACACACACTGTAATACCCGGTAATTTTAATAGTTTGATATTATAAGTTTAAATGACATTATGCTCATTGAGTTAAAATATCTTTTCGTACAAAGGGTATAAGTGATATTATTATTATTTAGTTATAAGTATGTTTTTATTTAATAATTTACGCTAAAATAAAATAAAAAATCTTTGGACTTTATTTGCAAGTTTAAATATGGATTTTCATACTCAAATGAGATGGTGCATATTTGACACATCTTTGTAATTAGATCAATTTAACTTAATTAATGATATTAGTGGTTTTATGAGATTGTGGGCCTTTATGTGAGAGATTTTCAAAATCCTTATTAAAAGGTTGCTTGGTAACGGTTAAATTAATATAATGGTGTATAGTTGATGTACAAATGTTGATTGGCAGAGTGGTTGAGTTCCTTCATGTTAACAATGTAGTCAAGGTTCAAGTCCAAGCGCATGTGAATTTTGAATTTTTATGTTAGTTATGTAACAGACCGAAATTTTAATAAAAAGAGACACGATACATGAAGGTCGAGGGGGCGCATCCGCTGACTGCTAGGCCAACGGTTTTTCTTTGATATTAGTGTAACGTTAATATTACTTAAGTGATTATTTTAACCGTTGCTGAATCCTCTGAAAGGTTGTTTTGCTTCACCAAGTGACATGAGTTGGTCTATAAATAGAACCTTCTGCATGCAGTGAAGGACACGAAAAATCTCAGAATCTCTCAACCATTCTTCACTCTAAATCACCTTCTTTTCTCCCTTGTGCCCAGAGAGAGTTAGGAAGACTATTGTTCTGTAAACTACTATTGTCGATACGCTTGGTTTAGGGTGTGCAAACCAAACCAAAGTTCTCTATTGTATCCTGAAGGGGATTCGCCTGTTACACCTATTGCATCCAATCTACGAAGAGAGATTGGTGGGGGCGAATCGAACCTAAAGCCTAGTGTTCCTACACGCCTTGGATATTGTGCATTACCTTTGTTGTTTTCTTCTTCTTTGTTGCAGATCCATACCCCATTTTCTAACAATCTTTAGGTTCGATTTCTGTAACAATGGCTACAACGTTGAAGGAGATGACTTCTGACTTTATCAAACTTGAGAGATTCTAAGGTGGAAACTTTAATCGTTGGCAAAAGAAGATGCACTTCCTTCTTACAACATTGAAGGTGGTGTATGTGTTGAACATACCAAGACTAGAGGAAAGAGAAGATGAGACCATCAATGAAACTCGTGAGAGGAACAAGTGGGTTAATGATGACTACAATTGCATTGGGCATATTTTGAATGGCATGGCCGACTCATTGTTCGATGTATATCAAAATGCGGGATCCTCCAAAGAACTATGGGAGAAACTTGAGGCAAGATACATGATGGAGGAAGCAACAAGTAAGAAATTTCTTGTTAGTCGTTTTGATAATTATAAAATGGTTGATGGTATGCCTATCATGGAACAAATGCATGAAATTGAACATATTCTTAATAACTACAAACAACATAATATGCACATGGATGAAACCATCATTGTCTCCTCAATCATTGACAAACTTCTTCCTTCATGTAAAGACTTTAAAAGAAGTCTTAAACAACGGAAAGATGACATTTCTCTTGAACAGTTGGGTAATCACCTTCGTTTATAAGAAAAGTATCGTAAACAAGATGATACTAAAGACCATTCTGTTCATGAGAAGGTGCATGTAGTAGAGGAAGGGAAATCCGGTACGTCCTCTGGAAAGAGGAATCGAGATTTTGAAAAATCTCATGGAAACAACAATGAGAATGACTACAAGAAAAAGAAATATAAAAAAGGTTGTTTCCATTGTGGAAAACCGGGACATTTCAAGAGGAATTGTCGTCTCTTGAAGAAGAAAAATGATAAGGAATCTAGTGCAACAAAGGACAATCTTATTACGGTCATTTCCGAAATCAACATGATAGAAGATGTTGGATCATGGTGGATTGACTCCGATGCAACTCGCCATGTGTGTAAGAACAAGGATCTCTTCAAGACAATTAATGAAGAAGATGGAACCGTTCTATATATGGGAAATGCATCAACTGTCCAAGTTAAAGGCAAAGGAACGGTGGAACTAGAATTCACTTCGGGAAAAATAGTCACTCTTACAGATGTTTATTATGTACCAGATTTTAGGAAGAATTTAATTTCTGTATCGTTACTTAATAAGTACGGGTTTAAATGTGTATTTGAGAGAGACAAGTTTATTCTCTCCAAGGGAGGAATGTTTGTAGGAAAGGGATACCTTTGTGAGAATATGATCAAACTTAATATTATTAATGATAATGGATTTATTTCTGCTTATATTGTTGAGTCTTGTAATTTACGGCATTCTCGTTTAGGACATGTTAATTTTAGGAAAATGGATGAAATGATGAATTCATGTTTACTTCCTAAAACAAGTAGAATTTCGGATGCATGCACAACTTGTATGCTAACTAAAATAACTAGGCTTCCTTTTCCTAGAGTTGAAAAAGTTCTAAAGTGTTAGATTTAATTCATTCTGATGTATGTGATTTACATGGTTGGCCCACTATAGGTGGTAAAAAAATATTTTGTGACATTCATAGATGATTGTACTAGATATTGCTATGTATATTTAATGCATTCAAAGGATGAAGTGTTAGATAAATTTAAGATATTTAAAACAGAAGTAGAACTTCAACATGAAACATTTATTAAATGTTTTAGGAGTGATAGAGGAGGAGAGTTCTATAACCCTAGTTATTTTGAGTCTACTGAAATAATTCACAAAACAACCGCACCTTATTCCCCACAACAAAACGGTATAGCTGAAAGGAAAAATAGAGTATAAGAAGAAATGGTAAATGCTATGTTATCATATTCTGGTCTGGCAAAGGGTTATTGGGGAGAAGCCTTGTTGACGGCTTGTTATATATTGAATAGAGTTCCAAACAAAAGGAACAAAATAACCCCATATGAACTTTGGAAAAACAAAAGCCCAACCTTGACTATTTCAAAGTTTGGGGTTGTAGGGCAATAGTAAAAGTTCCTCAACCAAAAAGAAAGAAATTAGGTGAAAGGGGAATTGAATGTGTGTTCCTGGGCTATGCTAAAAATAGCAAAGCATATAGATTCATGGTTATAGAATCTAATGACTCATATCCTGTAAATACAGTAATTGAGTCTAGAGATGCCATCTTTCAAGAAGATAGGTTTAACTCAATTCCAAGTCACAAAAATAATGTTCATAGTGATCACATAATCTAGAAACCAATTTATTTAATAATGATACTTTAGAGAGTTCAGAACTTAGAAGAAGTCAGAGAGCTAAGAAGGAGAAAACTTATGGACCAGACTTTTTCATGTTCCTTGTTGAAGGAGCAAGAGAGTCCATAGACAGTTATGGACCAATATGTTATAATACAGAAAGTGATCCAGAAACATTTGAAGAGGCAATAAAGTCTCAAGATGCCGCTTTCTGGAAGGAAGCTATACAAGAGGAAATGGACTCAATAATGGGGAATAAAACGTGGAAATTAGTAGACCTCCCACCTAGTTCCAAACCAATAGGTTGTAAATGGATTTTCAAAAGGAAAATGAAGGTAGATGGAACCATAGATAAATTTAAGGTTAGACTAGTTGCTAAGGGATTTACACAAAAAGAGGGCATTGACTATTTTGATACATATGCACCTGTGGTAAGAATTGCCTCAATTAGAGTGCTATTGACACTTGCATCCATTTATAAGTTTGCCATTCATCAAATGGATGTGAAAACGGCATTCCTTAATGGGGAATTAGATGAAGAGGTGTATATGACACAATCCGAAGGGTTTGTGGTTAATGGTCAAGAAAAGAAGGTGTGCAAATTGAATAAATCATTGTATGGACTAAAACAAGCTCCTAAACAATGGCATCAAAAGTTTGATCAAGTTGTGCTAGCTAATGGATATAAAATAAATGAATCTGACTAGTGTAATTATAGTAAATTTCATAATGGAAAAGGTGTTATGATTTGTTTATATGTTGATGATATGTTAATATTTGGTACTGATCTAGATGAGGTGGAAAAAACTTAGAGTTTCCTTTCTAGTAATTTTGATATGAAAGACTTAGGGGAAGCCGATGTGATACTAGGGATTAGAATAATAAGAGATATTGAGAATATAGGTTTGTCCCAATCTCACTATATAGAAAAGGTGTTAAAGAAATTTAATGAATTTGATTGTCAATTTGTTGTTACTCCCTTTGATCATAACACTAATTTAGTACCAAATAAAGGTTGTCCAGTGGCACAACTTGAATACTCAAAAGTAATTGGATGCTTAATGTATGTCATGACATGTACTAGACCAGACATTGCATATGCTGTAGGGAGACTAAGTAGGTATACAAGTAATCCAAGCAAAGACCATTGGCATGTTGTCCGAAGAGTATTGAAATACTTGAAAGGGACAATGAATTATAGTTTGAACTATAATGGGTATCCTTCAGTATTAGAAGGTTACACGGATGCTAGTTGGGTGACTTATACAGAAGATCATGCTTCAACAAGCGGTTGGGTCTTCACACTTGGTGGGGGTGCTATTTCTTGGGGATCCAAGAAACAAACTTGCATTGCTGACTCCACCATGGTTGCATAATTCATAGCATTGGCAGCAGGAAGCAAAGAAGCTGAATGGCTTAGAAATTTGATGTATGAGATATCGATTTGGCTAAAGCCAATGGCATCAATATCCATACATTGTGATAGTCAATCAACACTATCAAAAGCATATAGCCAGGTTTATAATGGAAAGTCCAGGAACATTGGGCTAAGACATAGCTATGTAAAAGATTTGATTACAAATGGAGTAATATCCATAGTCTTTGTTAAAACAGAGAGGAATCTTGCGGATCCTTTGATGAAAGGACTGACAAGGGATATGGTGTTGAAAACATCATTAGGGATGGGACTTAAGCCCATATCTACATGATCACCAATGGTGGAAACCCGACTCACACTTGAGTAGCATCAAGTCTCGAGTTCAATAGGCCAAAGTACACTATGAGAGTGATTGCAAGTACTTGACTAATAGTACATCCCAATGTTTAAAAGTACTTGGATACCATAAGGACATAAAAGGGAAAGGGCTCACTTTTGCTCTTAATGGACCTATAGCATATATGTGCTGAGGTGCCCAACTTATGGGGGTGCTTTTGGTAAAGTCCACCTATATGAGAGTGAAGTGGGGCCGCTTCTTAGAGTTGGGCTTGACTCTGTAAGCTCTCATGAAAAGGATACACGACACAAGGCCTTACCAAATGTGTCACACTACCACATCGTTCAATGGTACCGAGATTTCATGTGTAAGTCATGCACGTTTGTTCTAATGAATATTTGGTTCAAAGCTTGTCTACCATTTTATTCGGGGATGAGTGAAACTCATGGCTTACTAAGCAAAGGTTCAAATCCCCAAGATACCTTTGTCTGAAAGCATGTGATTTCCGGAATAATGGGATTTGGATTTATTTTGAAAATGGTGGGGGATTGTGAAAGATTTTCAAAAATAAAAAAAGATGTTGGCAGGACTTGAACACGGTACATGAAGGTTTAGGGGGCGCATCCACTGACCGCTAGGCCAACGGTTTTTTTGTGATGTTAGTGTAACGTTAATAATACTTAGGTGATTATTTTAACCGTTGCTGAATCCTCTGAAAGGTTGTTTTGCTTCACCAAGTAACATGGGTTGGTCTATAAATAGAACCATCTGCATGCAGTGAAGGACACGAAAATCTCAGAATCTCTCAACCATTCTTCACTCTAAATCACCTTCTTTTCTCCCTTGTGCACAGAGAGAGTTAGGAAGAATATTGTTCTGTAAACTACCATTGTCGATACGCTTGGTTTAGGGTATGCAAACCAAACCAAGGTTCTCCATTGTATCCTGAAGGGGATTCGCCGGTTACACCTGTTGCATCCAATCTACAAAGAGAGATTGGTGGGGGGAGAATCGAACCTAAAGCCTAGTGTTCCTACACGCCTTGAAGATTGCGCATTACCTTTGTTGTTTTCTTCTTCTTTGTTGCAGATCCATACCCTATTTTCTAACACTTTACCCATCTAAGGCCCAAAGTGATGGTTAAGTTAAGAAGGGGTGTCATCCCCTTCCTCGCTCATTTTGTTCTTCTTTTTGTTGAAACCCTAGAGAGATAATTTAGAGTGAGAAAGTGAGAGAGCTTGGGAAGAGGAGACCAAAGAGAGAGCTTGAAGCTTGGAGTTGTTGATTCTTTCCATCTTCACTTTCACTCTTGACTCTCGAAGTTCAATATCTACCATCAAGGTGAGGGATTTTGGTATTACATGCTTGGGTTATTGGATATTTGTGTTTTATTGATTTGAGTTTAGGAGTTGTAATAGTATTAGATTCTTATCCCATGCTTATTTCGAAATTTATTGAGTTATGGGGTTAAATGTAGCTGTTTAGAGTGGTTGAAGTTGATGTAAGTGGTTCTAAAGTCATCTTTAAGTTTGCATGGTTGGATCTTGCTTAAAGATGGTACCTTTGATGGTTGCATATTAATTTTGAATTTGATTTTGTGGGGTATGAGCTTATATTGAATTTTCTAGGGTAGCAGTAAAGTAAAGCATGAGATTTGGTTGAGGATTTTGGAATTTTTGCATGTTTAGATGAAGATAAATAAATCTTTAAAGGTGTAGGTTCATTAATTCAGATTTCTGAAAAGACTATATAAAACAGTATCAGTGCGTGATTTTTCCTGAATTATTGGCTTTGAATTTCAATATGGAACAAGTTGCATTGTGTTCGTATATGAGTTGGGTACCTCCAATTAAAATTTCAAACTTTTCCAAGATCATTTGGATATTCGTTCATTATTTTCATCGACTATTGTTTTGTAAATTTCTGTTGTGCGTTCATCCGAATCTAAATTGATTTTTCTGTATTAATTGGTGATTGTTTTTTACGAAATAAAAATATGGAAACTAACCTCTGTATGTCAAGGATATATATATATATATATATATATATATATATATATATATATATATATATATATATATATATATATATATATATATATATATATATATATATATATATATATTAATTTTGAGGCAAAACCGAGTTCTTTGGACAGGGTATAAAAATCATTACTTTTAATAGCTCAATAATTGGCAGATTTTGAACTTTCTGTGCATGTTTCGGTTTTGAATTTATTTGAAGACAAGATAAGTTGTTTCTGATTTATAAAAATTATTTTTAGAGTACCTAGAAATTATTTAGAATTTTCTTAACCTTTGAGATATTTTTAAAATTTCGTGGAAGTTATTGTTGCACATGCTTGCAGCTTGTTCATGTTGTTGATGCTGTTTTTGGTAGATGTTCATGTTAGAACACTTGTTTATTTTGATAAGTTGTTGGATGTGAATATGTGTATATGTTCATTTTATATTAATGTACATCTTGGAAAGTATCGATGGAATTATGAAATATATATTAGAATAGCTGTGAATGTTCTTTGTATTTGATGATAAGGTACTTGGTGGAATGGATTGACACATGATAGGAATCCTTGGGCAGGCCGACCGGGGAGCGGGAGGCCCTGGTATGTAAATATCACCGCCGGGGATGAGGGAACCTCGTTAGATACCCCGGGCGTTGAGGAGGGATGTTGTTGTTGGCCGGAGGGAGCGGTATCTTCGGGGTATGAAATTAAAACCGTCGGGGCAGGAGGTCCTCAGAGAACCCATCTCCTAGGATACCCAAAGACTCAATGATATTATGATATTTGATATGTACCAATGAGAAACGTATTGATCCCTTGTGAGGGACTTGAGTAATGAGAAAAGAACGTCGTGCAAGCCATTCAACAAGTACTTTCATGAGGGACAAGATGTCCAAGCAATATCTTCTTAGTTTATAAGATAGATTGAAAGTCATTATCTGTTTGTTTGACCTAATGCTTGCCTGAGTGTGTGACTTTATTTCACCCTGGATTTTGTGTGATTGCATGTGTTTAGGGGAAACTCCCTCACTGAGTCAGTGGACTCACCCCACGTTTAACATTTCAGATGCAGATATATGCGAAGCCGTCGGAAGTCTTGAATGCCATGTGGACAGCTTTTAATGGGTTGATACCCATAGCATAAGAGCATATAGTTTTTAACAAGACTTTGTAATTTGTATTCTTTTAGTTACTCTGATGTATTATATTCATTATGGTGTAATTAATGAATGTAATCGTTTGCTTTGGATGAAACGAATTTTTGTATGCTTGTGAGGCTGCGAAGGGGAAATAGAGACTTTCCTTTTCGACCGGTCATGGCTATGCAATTCGGGTCATGACGCGCACACACACACACACACATCGTTTGTGCACTCTCTGAAACCCTTGTTCCTCTGCACATTGCAATCTCATTCTCCTTTTTACCATGGGTGCGTTTTCATCATCTCTCATTTTTCTTCCAATATCGTATACAAATCCGTTTTCCTCTTCACACTTAATGGCATATTTTCCCCTTCTTTGTTCAATCCATTCACTGTTTCGTGTTGATCAATTTTAGATTTGCATGTTCCATGTTGTTGATAGACTTATTCTGATCTCTGTTGCATTGTTGTTAATCCATGAGGTGTTAGAGGGTCCGGTGTGTTCAATGAGTTGAGGGGGTGTGGGGGAGCAGGGGGCGAGGCGATGGGGTGGCGGAGGAGAGAGGGAGGAGACAGGACATGGTCTCCCACCTTAAAAGTTGCCGAGAAAATAAAGCTTCTTCCCAAACATTAAAGGACGCATCCATTTCAATTGTCATTGCTATACTCCATTAACCCAAACCCCCATATCTGCCACTAAAGCATTCTTATCCTCAGAGACATTGAGAGAAGTCTAATGAAAGAAGAGCTTAATTTCCCTCTCTCAATCCATATTTCATTCCGAAAAAAAGATGCTAATCTCATTGCCTATTTGCTTAGCTTAAAACATGAAACCATACAGCTATTTGGAGCACCCTTACCCTTGTGAATGCATGTTGCATGGGTCTAATTTCCACCATAAGGAACGTTTATTTGAAGTACAAAACCTAGGAACAATTTCATTGATACTTACGATATTGTTTTTCAATGACAAGAATACATGTGTAACAATTCATCAATAAAAATATAACATGTGTAATGATTGTTATATATGTTCCATTTCTATTAGAAAACAACACCAAGTTTTGTCCTTATTTGAATTGTCCCTATTGTTAATTTCGGAAATCCCAAAACTATTTGGACCGTCTCGGGATGTTAATAAAGAGTTTCAAAGGACCCTTTTTTTTCTCTTAATCTTCTCGACTCCTACTTCCCAAGCTGCAAAAAGATTAAACAACTCTAAATTTATAATCCCAAGACTTCCTTCCCTCCTTCGATTTATAAACTTCCTCTAAACAAACCTACACAATTTTCTTTTTCTCATTAAACCACCCCATAATACAGATCTTTTTAGTTGAGTAAGAATCTTAATGATATTTATTTAGCCTTAAAAAAATGGAAAGAAAATAAATTAGAAGGTAGAAGAGTATAGAATTAATAATATGAACCATTTGGCCTCCATAAGACAAATGTCTGCTCTTCTAAAAAACGACCATCGCCTTACTGTTTCAATAAGAGATAAACACATTTCCAACTTCCTTGGATTACTGCAATCGAAAGTCCCAGGTATTTAAAGGGAAGGCGGCCAATCTTACAGTTTAAAAACTCAACATCAAAACATATGGAATCATCAGCTACATACATTAATCCCAATGATACTACTTTTATGTAATTCCACTTTCGAGACGATTACTAGGTCGAAACTTCTTAAAGCTGCCTTTAAAGCTCCTATATTTTTCAGAAATGCTTATGTGATCACCTTACTTTTATGTGCTTATCTTTATTAACATTCTTGTTATCCATTAATTTTATTTTGTAGATTGATTTGGACATAGAATAACGAAAAAAATTACAAATTTTGGAGATAATAATTAGATTTTGAAAGGTATAAGATTTGGATAAGAATGTGAGATGTTGAAAATACAATTGTTAAAGAGATTCTATCCATGTGAACAGCTAATTTGTGATCCCAATCGTGACAAATTTGAGCTAAATCCAAATTGAATCTTATCAGGAAATCAAATAGTTAGAAACCTAGAAAGTCTATTATAGTTAATTGCGATAAAAAATAAAGAGAAATACACACACAACATGGCAAATGGGAAGATGTGATATCAGCGCAAGAGTTAAATTTTTAATGGAATTTGCTTATTTTTCTTGCGTTCTTTCTCACACACGAGTACCTAAATTTTATCTTTGCTAGGAAGATGTAATAATTTGACTATGATGATGTTTTAACTTTGAATTAGTTATTATACGAATATTTTCATTTGTTGATGTGGTTTTGTTGTGCCTAATGCTTTTGTGATGCTTGATTACTAATGTTGTACCAATGTGTGTTGATCCAAGTGGAATGAGCTTGGGTCCCTTAAGCATGTGGTCCTGGGTTTGATCCCTACATTCATGTGTATGGAAAAACACTATTGGGAGGGGTCCCCGCTAAGATGTTTGACAATGCACCGAGAGACTAGTCTCATCCCTATCGGGTGGAGGAATATATACTTTGAGAAACCAAAAAAATGTTGTGTTGGCTCATGTTTATGTTAGAAATAATACGATGGAATTTGCTCCTTGCAATTGCTACCATGATTGAAGTTAATCGAGAATTCGATAACTTATTTTGTGTGGTCTTCGCTTAAATTTCATAAAGCTTCATAATATTGTTTTTTTTATCTTGGCCCAAAGAGTTAGGCTTGTTAATAGGGTTTAGACAAGGTTATTTCATAAGGGAATTGAGTTATAACTAATTTAGATAATTTGAACATCAACGAGAAAATTAGGATTAGAACCATAAAATTAGGGCCCACTTAAGGCCCAAGCCATCAGAACTAGGGCTTTTTGTCTCAAATTTTTTTTTAGTGTTTTTGATACACACCTATTAACTAAAAATAATAGTTGATATTTCTAACTCATTTTTATTTTTTCTAAAAAAGGCTTCCCTGTCTCCGTTGTCTTCTCTCTCATTTGATTTCTCTCCGTTACTATTTTGCCTCCCTTGAAATCTCTCTTTGTCTCTCTCTGTACGACCTTTTTGTGGCTCAATGACAGTGCGACCGTCGACATCCCCACAAGCCACGACCCTACGATGGCCAATCTGTGACCGATTGACCATGCGGCCGCTTTGTGCTGTGTGCTGACGTGCCAACACCGTCTCTGAATGAGTTGAGTTCTCAGTGAAAAAACATGTGAGTTTTGCTTTATTAGCTTTAAAAAGGCCTCGCCTCAGTGTTTGCTTTAGATCTCAATAGGTGTTGGACTGACCTTACATAAAATCAAGGGTAATTCAATTGGTGTTTTGTCTATAAAATACTCGGACTCATAACCGAGTGAAATTGAACCCCCTAACACTTTTAACTTTGTATTTGCCATCTTAGTATCTGTTTTATTTTCCTTAAAAAAAAATATATAATCCCAATCATTAATTCGCGCTTATTTTATTTTAGAATTTTTTTTCTTTCTTTTTTCTTTTTTTATAGGAATCTTTATTTCGTCTTTTATCTTAATTTACTTTTGATTTTTATAATTTTGCTCATTAAATCAATTCATTGGTTAATCCAATTAGTATATAATTTAGTGAACCAAAAGTATTAAACTCAATCTCTGTGCTACTTGTTTGATTTTAGTACACTTGCAACGAGCATATCAACAAACAATGTTGCAATCTAGTTATGCCTTCTCCTTGAGTTCAAAACATGTATGAAAATAACTAGTGTTTGCATCCCTTTCTCGAATCATCTTGACCTTGACATCTGGCAAATTAAGGGTCTGTTTTGTTTGTTTCTAATTTCCTGTCTTCATTTCCTAATTTTAAAAACAATTAGAACTAAAATAATTATAAAAGTGTCATCTTGTTTTCATCATGTTTCTCGTTTACAAAGATTTGTACAGGAAACAATGAAAATAAATGAAAAGTTGTTTTCAGTGTTTCCTGTACAAATCTTTGGAAATAAGAAACAAAATGAAAACAAAATGACACTTTTATAATTATTTTAGTTATAATAATCTTTGAAATCAGGAAATGAAAACAGGAAATTGAAAATAAACTAAACAGGCAGTAAGCTTTCTTGCATTCTAATTAAATTTCTAAATTAAACAATGTTGTTCCATAATTGATTTTCATATACCAACTTAACATTTTCACAAATACAAATTAATTAATAATACATCTTAGACTAGAGGCGAGTATTATTTCTAGATTTTTCTTGTGCATGCACTGACCTAGCTAGAATAGACAAATTCACAGGACGCATCCTAGAATGATCACTCCCTCATGTGAGTGTGTTTATCTTAATTTTGAGCTTATGCAAAATTTTCTCATTATCTATATTTATATCTATATATATATGTATATAATATACAAATGAGAATGATTTCACAGGTATGGATTAACAGGTGCCGATTCCATAGACAATTTCAAGCTTCGATTTACACGTGTCGAGTTATAATGCTTCGTGTCTCTATGGTTTGGTTCTGAACCTAAAAAATTTTGGCTCGGCTTCTTGGCAAAAATAGCTTCCAAATAGCATTAATACATATTTATTACGTTATTGAAATTGTTTTCAAAACATGTTTCGGAATGCAATTATAATAAATTTGTTTCCAAAATCACGCTTTAACTGGCTAGAGTACATAATTACAAGATAGCATATACTTACAATTTATACTTAACAGTCATTTTTTGTATTATAATTATAATCAATAATAATTATTAAGTTAAACAAAAATGGTAAAATCAACAATTACATATTTTTTGATGAAATCCTAAAAAAATAACATATTTTTCGTGTGTGGTACGGGTCCATATACTAGTTCCTATGCATTGACGCATCCCTAATATAGTATTATTATATTTTCTTTTAATTAAAGTAAAAATCTTCTTATCGGCCTTTTAACTTGATAAACAAATAAATAACAGATCAGAAACAAGAGTTACTATAGAGATCGAAAAGATGGTCCAAAATTCAAAGTCAAAGGAATTGTTGAGACACTGATCAAGGAATTGTTTTATGTTAAATAAACGACATTAAGCTAGGGAATCATTAATATTCACTTTATATGAGAATGAAAAGTAGGTCCGAGGAAGATGATTTTGCCTAGAGCATGGAGAGAATAACTTTTATTGTTATAACACTTAAAATATAATATATGAATAAATATACTTTAATTATATTTATGGCAATTAATTAGAGTATTAGTTTTTTTTGAATCATTAGAGTATTAGTTAATGAATTAAAAGAATATTTTTTTTCATTAAAAAGACATATGTAATATTTAAAAATTTAAAAAATTGTGATTTTTGATAAAAAAAACTTTATATATATTATTTTTTTAATCAATATGTTAATTGTACTGATTAGTAAGACTCTTTATATATAATGCAATATAATACTCCCTCCGAAAATATAAGAGACATGCATGTATTTTAACAAATATTAAATGCTCATTTCCAATTTTACCCTTATTTATAATAGAGTTTATATTTACGAGACAGTGTAACTTTCAATATAAGTAGCTTTGTTCATTAATTATTGAAGGGTTAAATTTGTAAATTTATATGAATATTAATTACAAATAATTTATTTTAATGTATTTTCTTGGTCTATATGTTTTAGAGTTTTGCCTCTTATATATATATATACTCCCTCTGGTCCACAATGTAAGCAAAATTTTCCAAATTTTTTGGTCCAAAATATAAGCAAATTTCAACTACTTTCTTCTCATTTAATGAAGTTATTCTCAAAATATCCTTCATTTAATACAAATTTTGTTTTCCAATGACTCCTTTTATTCTCAATAACACAAGCTTAATAAATAAGAGGAAGGATAATTTAGGTAACAAACTTAATTTTTTATTCCCAATGACTCTTTTAAATAAGATCAACTAATATCTTAATATGTGTGTCCCATTTAATTTTTGCTTACAATAGAGACCGGAGGGAGTATAGGACAAGAGGAAGTACTACCTCCAGACCTAATTATAAGCAAAAAAAAACTAAATTCACACATATTAAGAAAGTTAGTTAAATTAGTTTAATTATCTTGATTTGTGTAAAAAAGAGAGTTAATTGTCTAGGGAATATGCAATGCTCCTGAAAAAGTAAATGGAGAATTAGTTTGATTGGTTAATTTTCTTGAGTTTTGCAATACTAACATTTAATAGTGTTGACTTAATTATTTTTACTTATATTTAAGTCCAAATAATGTACAGTAGCTATTTTGTTGCTTATATTTAGGTCCGGAGGGAGTATTATATATTCAATTAATTAAAGGTATAAGAAAACATTTTCCTTGGGAGAAGGAGGATCATTTCTCCGTGTTCAACGCTTGTCTCGCTCTATCTCTTCCGTACATCAATATCACATCGATGTCACATTACCACTTCCTTTGGCTACTGTTGCAGATAGTGATTGGCTACGAGAAATTGTGCGGCACAAACATTCTATTATCCGTCAATGTGACCGAAGGGCACATAACTGCACCCCTCGGAGTTTGAACTCCTACCGTTGCCCGCAGTTTACCTTCTCAGGTGACCTAAAAGGCCACTTCATCCATAGGTTTTCCTATTCAAAAACCTTGGTGTTTTATTTTTAAGAGAAGTGATAGGATGACACACATTTTTGACACACATACGGTTAATATCGTATGTGTGCAGGGGAGCACACGAGGACATCCCAGTGCCGCACTGTGCGGCACAGTAGCTGCACTGTAGCGGGGGGTTTTTTTTTTTTTTATTATAGAAAATAAAATTTTATTTATAAAAAAAAATCATTCACCAGATAATGAACTGAAGTCACCAGATATTTGTACATGATTCACCACTTAACGAAAAATTTTATTTCTCAAAAAAACGATTCACCAGATAATGAATTGAATTCACCAGATATTTGTACATGATTCACCAGATATTTGTACGTACTTAACTAAAAAATTTATTTCTCAAAAAAATCCATTCACCAGATAATGAACTAAATTCACCAGATATTTGTACATGATTCACCACTTAACGAAAAATTTTATTTCTCAAAAAAAACACATTCACCAAATAATGAATTGAATTCACCAGATATTTGTACACGATTCACCAGATATTTGTACATGATTCACCAGATATTTGCACATACTTAACCAAAAAATTTATTTCTCAAAAAAATCCATTCACCAGATAATGAACTGAATTCACCAGATATTTGTACATGATTCACCACTTAACGAAAAATTTTATTTCTCAACAAAACCCATTCACCAGATAATGAATTGAATTCACCATATATTTGTATATGATTCACCAGATATTTGCACATACTTAACCAAAAAATTTATTTATAAAAAAATAACATTTTAAAAAGTCAAAACTTTTAATTAAAAAAAAAAAAACGCTGCAGTGCCGCACTGTGCGGCACTGTACGGTGTAAGGTGTAGAAATGTGTGTCAGGGAAACATTTCTCTATTTTTAAGGTAGGTATTTGAGAGAGAATTAACACACGTATCAAAATGTAATTGGACGGTGCATAACTGCATATTACTTTAATCATAAAAGTATATAAAATCTTTACATTATTAATAAATACCAATTAAATTTCATATTTATTACGTTCAATTCAAAATTGTGCATTTATAAAGATGAGTGGGTGTCATACGGTTTCGAAGATGTTAACGTTGAAATTTGAAAGTGGTTCAAAAATATAAAAATATTAACATCCAATGGCGGATCCACTTGAAGAGAGGTGGGGGCAATTGCCCCCATAAGCCCAATTTTTTCACATGAATAGATTTATTAATTTTTTCTTTTGTATCCACAAAAAGAAAATTGATGTTGCCCCTATAAGACAAACTTTTCTAATAATGGATATAAAAAAGTCACAATAGATAAAAGAGAGAATATATTCATACTCTTTTTTAGAGGAGGATTTTGAAATATTTTAATTGCTATGTACAATAATTAGCTACTTACTCTTTTGCCATTTACCTATTATTCCTTGTCCTACTAAACACATGCTTACCCGTCACTGACTCACTTGACACAATCACAAACTACAGAATAAAAAAAATGCAGTTATATGAAAGATGAATGGTTGAATGATTGTTCGATTATATACATTGAAAATTATTTTTAATAATATTGAAAATGAAAAAATCATAAACATTTTCAAAATATAAAAATATCTAGAGGGTAGTTATATTATAATTTGTAATAAAACTTAGGCATTTTAGATTTTTATTTCATGAGATTATGTACTTTTCAAAATTGTATAATATTTATCTTTTGTAAAAATATTTATAAACTATTGCCCGACCCACTAAAGAAATTTTTTGGATCCGCCACTGCTAATATCAATATAATATTAAATAACACGCTTCACATGAAAAAGTGCAGAGACATGTAGAGTGTGTTTGGGAAAGCTGAAAAAAAAAAATTATGCTGATAATGGATTTTTGTATAATCGATTATTGTGATAATCGATTATAATCAGAATCTGTTTTTGTTTGGGTCTGTTTCCTGAAAAATGATTTTAAGATAATCTATTTCTTTTGGATGATACAAAAAAAAAATCACTTTTAGATAATAAATTACGAAAAATGGTATAAAGTTATTTGTTTATATATATTAATAATATTTATGATTTATTTTTAACACTAAAACTTGTTAAAATATTTAATTTTTTAACAAAAAAATAACGTAAATAAATAATGAATATTAATTAAATAAATAACTAAATAGGTTAATTAGATATTATCAAACAGCAATGTAAAGTGGGGCTTGCATTGGTAAACAGCAATATTATCCATACACTATTATCAAGCAGCAAAAGTAAACGCTTAAACAATATACAATATAAAGTGGCCAGATGAAGAGTGTGCTGGAAAAAATAGATTATGCTGATAATTAATTATATGTATAGTTGCTTATTGTAAAAATCGATTATAATCTGAATCTATTTTTGTTTGGGTATATTTATTGAAAAACGATTTTAAGATAATCTATTTTATTTGAGTGATGCAAAGAAAATTACTTTTACACGATAAGATAGGGAACGGTGATATGCAAAGTTTGACCACTTGGGGTAAGATAAGAATGATGGTGTGAGATGCAAAAATAATCTCCTCTAAACAATCTACTAGTCCTTAGTGAGAGATGACACAAAAATAGCCTTTTTTTACCTAAAAAAAACTATTTTAAAATTTAAGGTAAAAACTCAAACATACTGGTTTTTGTAAGAAACGACTTTTTTAAGAGAAAAATAGCTGAAACCCCATCAATTAATCTGTCACAAACACATACTTAGAACTTGTTTGGGAAAGATAGATTATCCCATTTTTCAGTTGTTTTTACTCTAAAAAATGGTTTTGTGAATAATATATTATGTTTGGGTTTAGAGCTTAATTTTTTTAAAAAGCTTTTTTTCACATAAATCAGCTGTTTTAAAATCAACTTATGTTAAGGACAATTTGCTTATTTCAGATTATGATTATTTGGTAACCTACCTCACTTTCCAATCTTGCCCCATCCCCAACGACTTGTATTACGGTATTAGGCAAAGAGCCCTTAACAATTTAACATGGCGCACAATGAGCGAATAGCCCAATAAAACCACACCGTGTTTTGCTGCAACTTTTTTTTTCTATGGAACATTATACTGTCAGGTTGGTGCAAGATAATAGATGCATATTTCTTATGATGTATTAATTATTTATTTATATTATTTTTTTTGTTAAATTTTTTGGTTAAAAAATTAAATATTTTAACAAGTTTCAATGTTAAAAAAGCTTAAATATTATTAATATAAATAAATAACTTCATAACCATTTTCGTAATTTACTATGTAAAAGTGATTTTTTTGCACCATTCAAACGAAATAGATTATCTTAAAATCGTTTTTCAACAAAAAGACTCAAACAAAAACAAAATAACCGATTTTCACAATAATCGATTATACAAAAATCGATTATCAGCATTATTTTTTTTCCAGCTTTTCCAAACAAGCTCATGGTGTATTTTATAATAATGCATTTTCAAAGAAAAAGAGCTGCTATACAACTTGATGTTGTACCATAAAATGAGAAAAGCTGGAGGGCTGTGGAACCCAGTTGAGTGATGCATAATTACTCAAAACTACTTTCGGTGGGGCAGCTAGCTTTATTGGCCAAACGGCCATTTTCTAAAAAAAGAAAAAGAAAAAAAAGTAAACAACTAATTTGATCCCTAAAATTATAAAGTAGTATCAATCTAGTCCAAAAAATAATCAAAATTTTAAATTAATCCCTGAAATTGTAAAACAGTAATCAACTTAGTCCCTCCATTGAAAATCGTATGGACTAAGTTGATTTTTAGTTATCAGTATCAGGGACTTAATTGATATTAAGTCAGTAAAATGAGGGACCAAATTAATACTAAATTATCATTCATGGATGCTTTTGGAATTTCAATAATTTCAAGGATCAGGCTGATACTACTTCACAATTTCAGGGACCAAATAAAGTATTTACTCAAGGAAAAAAAGAATCATGAATTCACAAACTCAACACACAATTACAGAGTACAACTGGTGTTGAGATCATTCTTTCAACGAGGAGTTCTTCGATTGGACCCTTGCTAACGGGAATGAAATCTTTTTCCCTTGTAACCTCCGTCATAGAAATCAACACTACGTATTAATCAATACTACTCCGGTCTACAATATAAATAAAAAATCTCAAATTTTTTGGTCTTAAATATAAGTAAATTTCAACTACTTTCATTCTATTTAATGAAGTTATTCTCAAAATACCCTTCATTTAATACAAATTTAGTTTTCCAATGACTACTTTTATTCTCAACAACACAAGTTTAATAAATAAGAGGAAGGGTAATTTAGGTAACAAACTTAATTTTTTATTCCCAATGACTCTTTTAAATGAGATTAACTAACTATCTTAATATGTGTGTCCCATTTAATTTTTCCTTACAATAGAGACCGGAGGGAGTAAGTTTTATTTCTGGGTATAGGATACATTAGAGTGGTTTCTTTTGACTTTTAGGCTCGTTTGGTGGTCATTATAGGATACGAGTAGATAGAATAAGAGAGTAGGATAGGAGTAGGAAATGATATGAGCATGATGAGTTATTATCATATCCGACATTTGATGTCCACAAATAACCAACTGTATAACATTATAATTTTAGTATGAATTTTAAAATTTTCGTTTTTACTCTAAATACTTTCATATTTTATTGGATTTTAGTTTTTTTTTATAATTTTATTTTTAAAATTATATAAAAAATAAAATTATCCTTATGATAAAATTAAATATATTTTTTAAATGTTTAAAATATTGTTTAACTTAAATTAATTTTTTTAACAACTTTAAATATTCTTTTTTGTTTTTATTTTACATATAATTAAATTATTAGAATAATTTAATAACATGGTTACCAAAAAATTATTAGAATTTTTTTTATATATTTATCAGTTTTCAAAATAATATAAAATAACACAATTAGTCTTTTCACAAAATAAAAAGGATTTTAAAATTAATTATTAATATTTTTATCATTTTAAATATTTTTTTATTATACCTTTTTTATCCATGTTATATTTTATTATAATTTTAAATTATAATTTTATATTTTATTATAGTTTAAATCACCTTATCCTATCCTGTTGAGTTCTAACCCAACCATCCCCTCATGATAGAATTTTAACTAGATGAACATGATAGGATAAGTGACAGGATTGGAGTATCCTATCCTGCTGGCTCTCCAAACAATAGTTTCAGACACAATATGATAGCTTTTCCTATCATGTCTCTCTTATCTTGAGCACTAAACGAGCCCTTAGGTGCTTGCATCTCCTATATAATAGAAAAAATTAATAAATGTACAACCAAGATAGCTTAGTTGGAAAAAAAAAATGATGATATATAAGGAGAAGGGAATTTTAACTAGAAGCTTAGGAATATAAGTTAAGGAATCAAAATGGATAACGTATATTAAAAATGATGTATTTAAATATTAAAAGGTACATGATAAAATAGTATGTATTATCAGTGTAAAATATTTTAAATCCACATCCACTAATATTTTGACACTTGTGCTTATATTTTAATAACTAAGAGAGATAAAATACATTACTGAATTGTCAAAAGATCATTATATGTCAGTATAAAAATCCTTTACACTGACGATATATAGAAATCAAACTCAAAAAATATTGATGAGTTTTCGACATAATTTAATTTATCTCATTTTAATTAATTCATTACTCAATAACCTAAGGTACTTGTTAACAAGACATTCGAGAACCCTTATCAAGGAACCCATATGTTAATTAGTCTTATAGGATGAACCCTAGATCCTAATAAGAAAAAGGGCAAGAGGTAAATATTAATTATGTGAACAAGCATTTCTGACCATTATGCTATATTTAGATTTGTGAATTTGAGAATTGATCTAGTTTTTTAAATGAATTTTTTTTTGGAATATTTTTCTTAAAAAACTATAAAATAATAATTAATTAAGTTAACAATAGATTATTTATTTTAAAGTCATAAATAGAAATTAACTTAATTTATATATTTTTTCAAAATTTATTCAAATATCAAATTTAAATAGATTTATTTTCTAAATAAATTAAATGAATTCAATATTTACATTATAATATTTTTTCTTTCACATAGTAGAAGAAAAAAACAAAACAAAAACAAAAGCGGACGCTTCATTAAACCAAATAAAAAATTATCAAGAGAAGTAAGAATTAAGAAATATTGTTAAAAAGATATTGCCATGATCCTTGGACGGGATATGCTAGATTGCTAATTGAGTCCACCCAACATATTTAATACCAATTTAGCAAAACATGAAAGTAGAAGTTAAAGATGACCCACCAACGAAGGTTGGCCCAGTTGGTAAGGATACAGCTAACAACCCATAAGGTCGTAAGTTCAAATTCCACTATTGATGTGAGGATCTTGTTGGTGGGTAATCTATAAGTACCTCTTTAACACCCCTTTTTCGTAAATAGGCTTAATGCGTTTATATATGTTATATATATGTTTGTATATGCTTGTTATGTTTGTTTTTGATGTCTAAGTTTATGTTCGGGGAAGTTAAGCGTTAGAAATGTTGAATCCTTTTAGAGTCATAGTAACCTGTTTCACCGTTTTGGCCATATCTTGAGTTCTAGATGTTCGATTAAGATGATCTTTAATGCGTTGGAAAGCTAAGAGAATTATCTACAAGTCTTATTTTATGTGTTTTAGCCAATTCGATCGTTTAGTTGGCCTTGCGCAGCAATCTTTGTCCTTCCCGTGCTCAGGAACAGAGCACGGTGTGCTTAAAGTGAGCACTGTTGTGCTCGGGTCTGAAGTTATAAATAAAGAGCAGTCTGCGATGGTTTCGATTGAAAACCCTTTTTTTTGGCACTTTAGGCAATCCTAGTGTGACAGAAACCTCTTCTTTTTCCTTTCCCTTGAACCCTTTGAAGTTCTTGGAGTTATTGAGTCCGTTTGGGAGAGAGATCACATGCGCTAGTGTCTCTAAAGGTAAACTAGTTGTCCCTCTCTTTAATCTCATTTCCCTTTTCTTAAATTGAAGATTAATTGGTTAATTCTCTTGTATTTGGTCAAGGCTTGAGGAGTTCGTCGAGCCGATCGAGGGGACATGTTTAGTTGCCCGCGTCATCGTTGCTGGGAATCTTCATACCAGGTATGGAGAGAAGGGATAGTATGAACATGTAGGCGTGGGGGTAGCATAAGACGAAGGGTTAACCCATGACCCTGTCATATGTTGTTTGCCTATTTGATATTAATTGATATATGTATGATGTGATTCCAATGTTAATGGCATGCTTTGATAATTGTATTGTTTGTGGTTAATTCATGATGATGAATGATTAAATGTTATTGGTATACTTAATTGTGTATGATGTTTAATGATGCAATGGATGAATGCCCATGATGATGATGTTGCTGTTATAGTGATGATGATGATGTTGTGCTCTGAAGTAGTGTTGATTGTTGAGGCATTTATACCAACGTGAACGTTAATAAGACTCTAACTAATTAATAGGGCTTATTAATGATGTTAAAGACGTTAAATTTTGTTAACAATGATAATGAGTTAAGGGATGTTTTCCCAGTTTGTTCTTAAGATATGAATATAGTATGAGGCAAGGTTATGTTCAAAGGTTTAGTTAAAGACCTTATGACTGACTCGTGAGAGTTTTAGGAACATTAATAATGAAGCTGGAATTAAATGATTAATTCCCCATAATGATAAGACATGAGAATTAATTAAGAATAATGAAACCCAGGACTAATGAATAGTTAAAAGTCAATAGGATTGATCATTGAATGCCCTAGAAAACATAACAAGGGTTCCTAGACCCTTTCTGCCCAGATCAGTACAGTCATGCTCTAACGAGCATGGCCGTGCTTAATAGTCAGCATGCCCGTGCTAAACTTAAAGTTCAGCACGCCCGCGCTGGGGGCAGCATGCCCGTGCTCCCCTAGACGAAAAAAAATGAAGAAAACAGAACAGGGGTGGTTCACCCAAATTGTTCCCAAAAATAATAATGAAAGAAGATACCAAACGAGGTAAGGACAAGTTAGATAACATAAAGATAATGATGTACCTTGGTAGCCAAGTGGCCAAAGGGGCCTTGATGCTTAACGGTCAAGGTGTTGAACTCTGGTGCTTATTAGCCAGAGTGTTAATAATTCAAGAGAAAAGATGATGTTGTACCTTGGTAGCCGAGTGGCCAAGGGGGGCCTCGATAGCCGAGTGGTCGAGGTGTTGAGCTCTGGTGCTTATTGGCCAGAGTGTTAAATGTTGTCGTACCTTGGTAGTCGAGTGGCCAAAGGGGCCTTGATGCATAATGTCGAGGTGTTGATCTGGTGCTTAAGGACCAGAGTGTTACAAGATAAAAGATTAAAGACTAAAGATTAAAGATAACGTTGAACCTTGGTGGCCAAGTAGGCAACGGGGCCTCGATAGCCGAGTGGTCGAGGTGTTGATGGTGATAAAACTTGGGTAGCCAAGTGGGCCAAGCGGAGGTGGTGATAATTGGTTGTGCGCTATGTTGCTCATTCATGCATTGAAGTAGTGGAGTAGCGCTGCATCGCATAACATACATTGTTTAGAATGATATAGATGATATTAATATGCTGAGATGTTATGTTGTTGATATGCTATGGATATGTGAATATGTGAATGCTCATCTTGCTAACTCCTTCCATGCCATTGTGTTTTATACATGTTTCTTACTCCCCATCTTTTGTTGTTTGCTTTGCATGTATCTTTTTGGTTATGCAGAGGACGGTCAGCAGCTTGCTGAGGAGTGACTTTGAGGAGCCGCTACTTGTAGCTTAGGATTCCTTAGTTTATGTTGTTTATCTGAGATGTTTCGGACTATGGTTGTACCAGCTTTGTAATGTGACATCGGGGTTGGGTTTCATTTATGTTTTCAGCTATGTTTCTTTTAAACATGTTTTATTTTCTATGTTAAGAAGTTATGTTACAATATGACAGCCTCTACCCGGTTTTTATTATTATGATATAATATGCATGTGTTCCTTTTATCTCTCTTATGCTTTATGAATACATGCGGGGTAGAGGGTGTTACAACCTCTTTAAGCGCTCTTTGAGCCGTGAGGCCTACCCTGACCCTGGTGAGCCCCTGGGACCCAACTCACCTAAACTATTTATAAGCATAGAAGTTAAAGATAACCCAGATCTTATGCTGAACGGCATGAAGGCATAAACTGGCTGCTTTTAGAAATAAATAAAAAATTGTAACAAAAAAAATAAGAAAATACAAATGTTTTGTATTGAACAATGATTTTGACTTGACCGAATGGATAAATCCACAAGGGATTTCGCATTCGGATTTTTTTTTTTTGAAGCCCACCCTAATTAGCCCTTTGGGCCGAGTAGGCCCACTAGAGTATCCTCACGACTTAGGTCCTTCAGGCCTGCTGTGGGACTGATATCTGGTTTGACTGATTGAGCAGGGTTTTACCCCTTGGTTCTTAGCTTCCCAATGGGAGTGACTCCCCAAGAATTCGAACCCGGGTTCCCCAGGTCCTCCTCCTAATGACGCACTCGAAATCTTTTAGTAGCAACTAGTGCGACATTTATGATTTATTATATGCTTTCTGGTATCTAGCATTTTTTATTATGATGTATCTTTTAATTTAGGTTTAGTTGTACTTTTTATCATTTTATTATTAGTCATATACAATTTTGGTCCCTAAAGTTTATTTCATGCATATTTGGTCTCTCTACTTTTTCAATGTTGCAAATGGATTATGATCCTCTCATCTTCTTCTCTCCTTTTTTCTCTCATGTTAAAGAGATAAAGACACAGTAACAAATTTGATTTTGTGTGTAGGGTCCACTGAAACTTGCTCGTGTGTCTTTCTCCCTCCTAACATGAGAGAAAAAAAAAAGGAGAGAAGAAAATGAGAGGATCCAAATACGTTGCAAGTTCGATCCTTCCGTCCAATATTCATCAAATTTTCAATAATGAACAAAGAGGAATCACGACTTTAAGAGTACAGAACCTCTGCTTGAGTTCTCCATTCTTTGTCTATCCGTTTCAATATGGTTCAATGGTTTCTATTAGTGATTTATTGGTTGTCTCTCCTTTCTGTGACCTGTTTTTGGTTCCAAAACCGGATCCTTTACCACAGAAGCTCAATCAGAGGTCCTATGTGCTTAGAGGAGTGCGGTTCTGATCTGTTAATTAATCTTTGAAATTTTGATGAATATTGGACAGAAGGACCGAAATTGCAATATTGAAAAAAAATAGAGGGTCCAAATGTGCATAAAAAATATTTTAGGGATCGAAATCACACATGACCAATAGTAGAAGGACCAAAAGTGCAATTAAGCCATTAATTTATTACGCATTAGAAGGTTAAAGTCCATTCATTGTGATTTGTGGCTTTTGCAGGTCAACAAGTGATATTTGATGATTTTCAGTTCTCCACGGATCCAACCCTGCGGATTTTATTTTGAAAAATGCTAACTACAAATATAACCTAATATGTGTATGAGCACCAACATTACGTTGGCCCGAGTGGAACTATGCTCCGGATCCTTTAAGTAAGGTATCGAGTTCGAGCATTGTGGATGGAAAAACATGGTTGGGATGGGAGATCCCACTAAAAGTGGCCAACCAAGTTCCCCAACGGAGATTACTTATCGACGAAACCGGTGGATACTTTGCACTAACAAAAAATAATATTATGTGTATGAGCTCTAGTTTATTATGTGTTTGTAATACTCACTTATGACATATTTTTCAAGCAGCCAGTAAGTGCGCATGGTGTTGTATGTTCATACATTAATGTTTTATATGAATTTGAACCATCGTGATTTTTGTTGTTTTTGTAGTTATTGTTGTAAACTTATATATTGTTCTTTTTTTTATAGGCAAATGTTAGTAATTAGTGTGTTGAACCTATTACCTCTTTATCACTCCAAGCCCTATATCCCTTCCCCAAACCATCTTTGTCCACCTTATAACTCCCAACTTATATATCGTTCTAACTTCTAATACTTACTGATAAGTTTAAAAGACAGGTTTCAATTCTAATTACTTCCAATATACCTCAGCTAGAAGCCTAGAAAATCTATTATGACTATCTATGCTGAAAATAAAAAATTGGTCTTCAACGGGTGATGTTCTAAGTCAAGATGGAGCGGTACATAGGCACCTTCATTAATCATTATGGTACTTTATTTCATTAATATGACTTATTTTTTAAAATCTTTTCTTTGTTTTTTATTTTAGTAACTGGTGTGTGCCTTACTTTAAGTAATTATAAATGTAAAAGTCATGGGGCGTGTCTAAGGTAAACACTTAGATACGTGGTCCAAGGTGGTGCAGGTCGTTTTAATAGTTTTTTTTGGTTATTTTTTATTTATTTTTATTGTGTAAATTTCATTAATATCTCTATCACTCTCCATCACCCCATTCCTATTCTCATCCCTCTGCCACTCCACCTTCATCACCACCCCGCTCCTCATCGTTGGCATCACCTATTTTACAAATATCATTCCTACCCTCCTCCCACCTCTTTAACCTCCATCCTAACTATCCCTCTGCCACCTCACCCTCCGTCACCGCCAAATCCTTCAGGACCACCGGATCCCTCACACCTTGTTGCCAGTTGTCCTCTTAGACTCTAACCATCATGCCAGCCACCGCCAACCAGGTCTTAACCTCGTAGTCCTACCCTACAAAGCTGTTTAGCGCATAACATAACAATGGAAATAGATACGTCAACCAGGTCGAGATTTCAGTGTAATCAGATTTTTTAGCGAGGCGGTACAACCTGGTTCTGAGTCGGGGCCCTATGGAGAGGTTAAGTGGGAAGAGCTCTGTCGGGTCACGATAATCGAGGAGCGGTTCGAGCAACACAACGAGCCACTCGAAGGTGGACGATGTCATGCAGTAACAGTCCCAGAAGGAATTGAGGAATCGGGCTTCGAATGACGGGTCATGGGGGTGACAACCAATTAAATTTTGTTTATAATGTGACACCCGATGCCGATGAGGGCGGGGAGTGGTTGCCGGTGCAAGAAGGCACGAACAAGGAGCGGCTCCTGACATGCTTCTAGGCGGAGGGACACATGAATGAATACACCGGAATGAGAGGGATCCTGAGACTGTGTAGGTATGAGACTATACAGTTGATGATAGCTTATATGAATTGATTGCCTATACCAACAAGATGCATCTTCTTTTCGAGAGCCCATCAATTAAGAACTCCACAGTTAAGCGTGCTTGACTTGAAGCGATTTTGGGATGGGGGACCTCCTGGGAAGTTTTACCAGGAAGCGTGTGAGTGAGGACAAAGCACGCTGAAAAGACCCATGTTGGTCTGAGGGGTCAGTCGTCAATCCATAGAGCAGACAGAGATGTTACAAATGGTATCAGAGCAGTACATCACCCAGTACGGTGTGGTTCGGGGACGAACCAAGCGGAAGCTGATGGGCATGTGACACCCGATGCCGACGAGGGCGGGGAGTGGTCGTCGGTGCAAGAAGGCACGAACAAGGAACGGCTCCTGACAGGCTTCTAGGCGGAGGGACACATGAATGAACACATCGGAATGAGAGGGATCATGAGACTGTGTAGGTATGTGACTATACAGTTGATGATGACTTATATGAATTGATTGGTACTACCTATACCAACAAGATGCATCTTCTATTCGGGAGCCCATCACTTAAGAACTCCACAGTTAAGCATGTTTGACTTGGAGCAATTCTGGGATGAGGGACCTCCTGAGAATGTTTCCCAGGAAGCGTGTGAGTAATGACAAAGCACACTGAAAAGACCCGTGTTGGTATGTAGGGTTAGTCATCAATCCATAGAGCAGTCAGGGATGTTACATATAACACCTTCACTATGATGCACACAGTTTCTTATGTTCGTGATTTGGAACATGTTCACGACTGTGAGCACCGCAATGATTATGATAGAGAAGGTGGTGATAGCTGGGGTCTGTGTGGAGGAGCGTGACTGAACGTCGTGCCGAGCTGAGATGGGGAAGTGCGCCAGACGGCAAGGTGAGCGACGAACGTGAAGGTGAGAAGATGACGGAAACGTGAGTGGCGGAATAGTGAAGGATGGGTTGAGGGTGATAAGGACAAAATTGTCATTTAAAGTTCTTTTTTGGTGACCTGTTGAATAAGTATCAAGTTTTAATCTCAATCATTCAAATATTTTAATATTAAATTTAACGGTTAAAACTTGTTCACCATCGTGGACTATATGTTTTGGTGCTTCACCTTAGATGCCACCAAAGTCATTTAGTTTTATAGAGAATGCTAACGAATGTCCTTAGGGCACTAATTAAGGAACCAATAAAAGAAAGATTTTATTGGAAAATGGTTTATTTAATGTTTTGAGAAGATAGACACTTGACTTTTCAATAAAATTTTATTATTTTTAGATTCCTTAACCAGTGCCCTAAGGATACTCGTTAGCAAGATCCTAATTAATATTATTTATAATTGTTACCCTGATATAGGGAACGTTGCTGCATGTGTGGCGGGAACATGGTCGGTGATGAGTCACCATGACAAAATAAGATGTCACATATATTTTGAATATCAAAACAAGGCACTAGAAATTGCAATTTGAATTGCGAAATTGATATTTAAACACTTTTTATATTATTATTATTATTATGGGAGTATATACCTTAATTTGGCACATGACATATGAAAACAAAAGAATGTAATTAACATTGTGAAGGTGTATGCTTAAAATCGGTGAAGGCATACTCATCATGCAGCATACTCTCTGTGAAGGCAACTTTTGTGCCGATTGGTTAGCTAAATTTGGAGTTAATATGGGTCAACATTGTTTATGTAGGAGTCTATTTCTGCTTAGCTTCATCACCTTTTGCTTGCTAATCCAATGGGTGTTATGGCTTAGACATTAGTCTTTTCTTTTTTGTTGTTTCTTGCTTTCCTCCTGATCAAAAAAATCCCATTGATCTGACTTGAAATGCTTAAACTAAAACAAAGAGCCAAAGCTTGGCCCCTTCTTATTCCGCTAGAGCTAATAAAGTCAAAAGTAATTTATTTAAATAAGTGTTTTCAACAAAAATAGGCAAAATAGGCAAATTGGTCTTATACGTTTATTTTATTTTTCATATTAGTCCTATAAGTTTTTTATTTTTCAAATTGGTCCTACATGTTACGTTCCGTTTTCACATTAGTCATTTCCGTCAATTTTGACTTAACACCGTCAGTTTTGATCTGGTGTGGCTATCACCTTAGTCCGACACGTGGCATTCGATCTGTCTCTGTTAGGTCAAAATTGACGAAAAAAACTAATATGAAAACAGAATGTAACGTATAGGACCAATTTAAAAAATAAAAAATTTATAGGACCAATATGAAAAATAAAATAAACTTATATGACCGATCTACCTATTTTGCCACAAAAATATTACTTTGATTCAATTTAATTAAACCTAAAACATATATATCAAGCAATGTTCTTTTCCATAATGAAAAGAATAAACAACCTCTTCTTGTTGTGCTCGAAAGTATAGGCAACACGCATATATTCTGGAAGCGTGTAACTGGAAGATGCCGGGTACGTTCAAAAATATTTTTACATATTTGAATGGTTTTTTATTGAATAATTTTGTAATTTAAATTTAATACACAATGGGTGTACGGTATTTTATATGGATTTAGGCATTTAGCTGGATATATTGTTAGTATAAAAAAAATTCTTTTTTGACAGAAAGTATAAAAAAATTTCAAACTGTCAATTAATTCAAAATTGATACATCATAAAAAATGTTTGACTTTTATCATAATTATTATAAAAGTTATACATATTATGAATTAAAATTATCTTATATTATCAATTAATACGAATTATTTTGTGTGTTACTTATAAATTTACTTATAAATTAATTATCTCCTCCGAAGTATGAGGATATATATTTATTTATAAATAAAAAAAGAGGATATATATATGTAAAGAAACTAGGGCAAGCAGGGCAGGTGTTGGGCAATGTGCTGTCTCTGTGCATGACTCATGTTAAGTTGGTTCGGGTCACTTCACTGGGCCACGACCCAGTTACCCGATCCAAAACAGCCAATTCAACAAACATTAACATCAATTGTTGAAGACTGGGCCAAGAACCATGAGCCCGGATGAGTGAATGATGTGAAAACATAAGAACTCTAGCTAGGTTCTACTTCTAGCATCTCTATATCTATGTTAATGAAACTTAAGAAGAGTCCAAAAGAGGCAAATGAAGGGATCAGTCAAACCACGAAAATCCTGCGCACAATGACATAATTGGTAATTAAAAACCAATCACATTAATTGAGTTATTTAATGTTTGAACCTGCCAAATGCTGGAATGAATTCGTTCTAGTATTTTATTTACGTCCTTTCTTTCAGTTGTATGTTTTTGATTTATATATGGATTGGGGTATCCCTTCTGCCCTCCAATATATATAATTTTTGGCTTATAAAGAAAAATGTTTGAACCTGCCAAAATACCTTATTAATAAGTTATGGGTATTACTGACCATGGAATAAAAAAAATATATACATGAGATTTTTTTGGTTTCTCAGGATATTCTCCATGTATAACTGTGGAGAATAGTCCCTCGAGACAGGTAGGATGAAGCTAATTGCTATATATACGCCGTCAAAAAAACAATATATATTATTTTCCAACAATTTAAATAAAGTTTAATTTTGATAAATTGTCATTGTAAAATTTTATATATTGTCAACAAACAACAATTACGCATAATTCTTTGTGTGATTTTAAGGTAGTTATGATAAAAACCAAACATTTTTAATGATGTATCAATTTATGATTGATTATTTGTGTAATAAAAAAATCATTAAATTTATTTGGATTTCAACTGTTTTGGAGGAAAAAACTTTTTTTTTATAGTAAAACTATGATTGACAAATTAGATGAAAGCATGGGAAAATCCTTTTTTTTTTAACCATGTTATAGATACGAAATACCCACCATAGTTAGTAGTGACTGATCTACGTCAGGAACCTGTTGGGCACACAAGGTGGGTTCTCCCCTCTCAATCAGGTTTTCTCCATACACAAGAATAAGGATTCGAACCCGTGGGCACTTACTTAAGGTGTCCAAGTCCCTTACCACCTAGACCAACCACAGTTTGCGATTGAAAAAAGTTTTTCAAGCTAAAAAAAGTACTCCATCAAAAGTCTTGAGCATTATGATGGAAAATTGAAATTATTTTTCTCTCAAATATCTTCATCCCATATTTACCTCCAAGAATATGAACATACCACCGTTGGTATATGTGTCGATTCATACCCTTTTTGTAATTTATAAAGTATAAGTGATTCTTTTACACTACCCAAACGAAATATATTATCTTAAAATAACTTTTCAGCAAACATAATCAAAGAAAAACAAATTTTGATTATACACAAAATCGATTATTAGTATATAATCTACTTTTTTACGGCTTTCCCAAACACACTCCTAATTGTAACCTACGAGAATTTTTAGAATTATGGTGACAATACACATCAATTAAATCCTTTTAAATATATTGATTCTCCATACTTATTTTTTCATTCCCTTAACCAACAGCTTAGAGATATTGGTTAACATTTGCTTTATGTGAAAGTTTCTTTTTAAGAACTAATTAAGTATCATTATCTTGGGAGAGGGTAGCCACCCGTAACCTTAAACTTGTATTGATTAAGAAAAGAAAAGAAAAAGAAACCCTTGGGATGGAGGAGAGGGTCACAGACCCCGTTTGGAACCTTGAGGTTTAGGCTGGGTTAAGGGTCAAGATCAGATCAGGTCAGGGCAAGTGATGCAGGCCCTGTCAATTTCAGCCCCCACTTTGAAAACGCTTGTAGCGGACGCAACACTTCCTCCAATCCTAACGCCACCTCTCTCTCATCTCATTCCTCCACTCGGTAACTTTTCATTTTCCAAACAAATCAATCTCACCCCTCTTATTCTGTTTCCATCTGTAGAAGAAGGACTGGGTCACACAGGTTTTAAGTTTTTGGTAAATTTGGTGCCTAAGATTACGATGTATAACTGTTGTGTGTGGCTTTTACCTCTCTCTCTATCTCTCTCTTTCAGTGTCTCTCTACCTCATTCTCTGACTGACAGATCTTAAGTACCAACCAATCTCCTCCCACATTTATTACTTATAAGCAAAACCCTCTCTCTCCCTTCCCTTAACTCACCACTCTCTCTATATATACACCACTCAACCTTCGTCTTTCTCACTTCTCTTCTACCCTCCTTCATCTTCTCATGTTGGAGTTTCTCATAATTTTAGTTTTATCTTGCCTTTTCTTTCTTCTTAATCTTTCTAGTACTTTGAGACCTTTCTTTTTTGCACAAGGAGTTATGAGTCAATAACACTACCAAGTAGCTAGGTCTTGTTTGTTTTGTTGGCCTACATAAACAGTTCAAAAAGGGGATTGATCGTTTGAGGCCTTACACTTCTTGTTCCTGCTTTCTTTTGCCCCTATGCTTTACTTTTTTTTAATTTAATTTGATTAGATTTAGGGTTAGGGTTAGGGCTGTTCTACTTTTCTCTTCTCCTTTTCCACTTCCTAGGTCCTTTGTTTTTGGGTCCTCTTTTTTTCTTCTTTTACTATCCCTTTTTGCATGGACTAGGGATCGATGGTCACAGAGATCTATATTCTAAACTAAAGAAACCAGTCACTGTTTGCTGTTGGAGCATCATCAAGATTCACAAGCTTGGGCTTTGTTTGAGGTGGTCCCTTTATAGCTACAAAGCCAATTAACTAGCCCTTTTGCTTTGAGAATCTTGATGATGCTGCAGTGGCAATAAATGACTATAAGACCTACCAGATTCTGCTTGAGGACTCAAACTATACACAACTGTGTGGTAAACCAGGTGGGAGAAAAAGTGGTGAATCCAATAGTTATGTTAATATATGTCTTTGTGATATAAAGGAAATCTATTATATCATCATCCAGTTATGAAGCAACTTTTTAAATTTAAACTATAGTTTTATTCTATTTTAATTTAGTAGTAGCAGGTTGTGGAAATAGTTTATGAGATGCAGCTGAAGCATGTTTTGAGTTAGTCCTTAGTATATATGATAGATAATGATGTCACTGGGGACTTTGATAATTCACTGTAATCCTTTCTTGTACCATTTTGAGGTTTAATATTAGTAATGATGGAGTAGGGTGCTTTCTTTACCATTCTGGCATTTGTACTGCAAACCCCTCCTCTCCTGCAAAGCTAAGCAGGTATGTCTGTACGTTGGTGAACCTTTGTCTACTACCATAGATCACTGAATGCTTTTACTTCATGGATATTTGGGGTAAAAGTCTCTTTTCTTTTATCCAGTTATATTTTTATCTATTTTTTGTTCTTCATTTTAATTTGTGTGTAAAGCAAATGTCTCTTTTCAGTTTTCAGATCAGTTTTTGGCATGGCCAGCTTTTTACTTTTTATTACACGATGGATTTGAAATATTTGCACTTCCATCATTCGTTTTTTTATAAATAGTTGCTCCTCTCAGAAAATATATGAAATTATCTTTTTAACTAGGTGGTGCTATTTTCTAATTTTTTTCTTTTCTGTTTTTTAAAGTTGGATATACATACATAAGCTGTATTTGTAAACTTGAACACATATTCCAGGGAATTATACTATTGGCTTGACCACTTCTATATGGTTTGCCCATTGTATATATTACATTGTTTCATATCATTGATACTATAATGTAAGTTACCTTTAGATTAGTAATGTTTTGCTTTGACATTAGCTTCAATTCATAGCTAGTTTGAAAACTATGAGCACTTCTTAATTGATTTACTTTTCTCTTGCAGTGTATGGCTCTTTTTTCAAGCAGATCCATTTGGAAGATCAGTATAAAGTTTAAACTCAAATAATAGTAACAAAACATGCAAATTAAATTAGTTATGTAGAGTGGATAAATTGTTGCCAATGAGTACGCAATGCACGAAGCTTAACTCCTTTCAATTTCTTTAATACTTGTGCAGGACCACTCCCAAAGTTGCATAATGCCAGTATTTTGATATTCTTGATAGTCATGACAAGTTGTTCAATTGATATTCTTTGACATTTTGCGTTTCAATTAAAAGACAGGAAAAAAAAAAAACTATAAAACAAAACCTTGAAACCTCTCCCCTTATATTATATTCTCTATTTCACTCTTAAAGACTCTGTCCACATTTCCATTATGCAGCTGTCCCCATGAATGATGTTGGAGTTGTACCGTGTGCATATCATGCTATAGTTCTGTTTCAGATAATTTCTTTAGCGTCTTAACTCATCATTTTTTTTTGTTCTAGGAACACCATTCAATAATCTTGTCAAGGAGTAAAGAATATATGAGGAAAAGTTCTTTGGAAACAGTAAATTTTCATAGGTAATAAAACTAAGCATATCTCACATTCTCACTTGTGTTAAACATATCATCATTGGTCTCTTGTAGTTGTTCCAAATTATATGTATATTCTTATATAAAAAAATGAAACATATTCAAAATCTGATGTGTCCATAAGTCAGTGGTAGAACATACTCCCATAAGTCAGTGGTAGAACATACTCCAAAAAAGTGGAAAAAGGAAAATCCATAATACTCGTTGATTTTAACAAAACTTCCTGTGGCGCTTTAAGATAATTTAGAGGACGGACTTACATTATCAAAATATATCTTACAAATATTGACAGAATCCTATCATTAAACTATATAATACAACATTTAAATTAATGTTTTGGTACACAACAAAATAGTTTTTTATATACAAAGTAGTATTTACTACTTAGGAATCTATCCATTTTCACTAAAGCAAAATGTAAGTCTTCAGAAATTAAGCAATGTATTTTTTATTTTTATTTTTTGTGTGTGGTTTCAACAGTCACATACTGTTATATTGTTTAGAGTTAATTGAAATCTAACCGTCTTAATTCTTCACAGCTAGAATATTTGAAATATCAACCCAAGTTCAGAATTGAAACTCAAAAAGAGAGAGCATTATTCATTCGGAGATCATGGAAGATGAATGAACGAATTTTAGGTCGTACAAAAATAAGATTTACACGTCAAGTTCTTTGGATCTGGATATTCTAAAGTTCTGCAGTTTATGCATTTTTGTACTCCAAAAGATCCAAATTCTCATCCTTCTGATATACCATGTAATTCTCACTACTATATAATAATGTCTCTCTTAATTTTGTTAAGTGTTTCATAATTACTTTATTGATAAGATAAATTGATCAACTATCAATTTTAAAGAATACTGTAGAATTGTTTTTCCTCGCGATTAATCATGTTTTTTTTCTCTCTTTTGATATGCAAAAAATATTATTTAAAGGGGAAAAGGGTATCCTAACCCAAAAACAATACAAAGTGTTGAAAGAAAGAACAATTATATATCCAAGTATAAAAACCCAATCCTCAACAGAATTATATTGTTAATCTCTTGAAAACTACGAATTATATACCAAAATGGTGTG
Organism: Echinosophora koreensis; assembly: GCA_035048595.1. Classification (NCBI taxonomy): domain Eukaryota; kingdom Viridiplantae; phylum Streptophyta; class Magnoliopsida; order Fabales; family Fabaceae; genus Echinosophora; species Echinosophora koreensis. Next base: position 10,438,940 of record JAPCYP010000004.1, read on the forward strand.
AAAACATATATGAAAGAAATAATGGAGAAGGAAAGAGTACCTCTCCATGCGGTAAATATCGTTCAATAGAAAAGGATACTGATCGCAACGATGGAGCACCCAATGTCTATGGGGAACCAAGAAACCAATCTGAGACAACTACGCCACACAATCTATAATCAGTGAGTTTTGTCACCGAAGTGGTACAATAATTCAAAGCACAAAAACGCATCCACTAGGGCTCTAGTTCTGATCTCCACCATGATTGATTTATAAATTTTTACAAGATAAAATGGATGAAAACAAAAGAAAATTTATCAAGATTATTTCCCTCCTCTTTGATAAAAACGAAATGGCTAAATTAATCTATAACATATAGTTCTTTTGGAGATATTCAGATAAGTCTTATTATATAAAATTTATGATTAGGCTCTTATATTAAAAATTTTAATTAGGAGCTTAAAGCACCATCATATAGTGCTCCAACAACAGGTTAAATCTTGGAACAATATTATAAAATTTTAAAATTATAGAGAAACTTTATCCTTATAGTTTCAAAATATTTTAATTGGGGTTCCAATGATTTAAAATAAAAACTGAGATTTCTGAACCCCACCTATCGCTAGAGAACTATAACAACTAACAGAAGGGAGTTAACGGAAAAAACTTAAAATATTATATATATATATATATATATATATATAATATTTTACGGGAACTTATCAATTATAGGGACTTCTTTGAATATATCAAAAAATATAAGCGCCTATGGATTAACAAAAAAAATAAATTTATAGAATAAAAATTCTAAGCAAATGCCCTCATCCCATTATCAACTATAGAGACTTCTTTGAATATGTACAAATAAAAAGGACCTATGGATTAACAAAAAAAAAAAAATTATGAAAAATCTAAACAAATGTCATCATTCCATTCTTTTAACAAGTAACTTTAAGGAAAACAACCTCTCCATTTCTCATGAGAAATGAAGATGTCTATTACTATGCTTTTGGAGAAATAAATGAAATGAACATATTTAATACACACATAGTCGAGAATATCATTTATTCCCCAAAACCATATAGTAATGAACATCTCCATTTTTCATGAGAAATTAAAGAAGATCTTTTCTTTAACTTATAAGTCTATATATGTGATGAATTTCATATTGTTTATTTGCAAGTAATGTATTTTCGGGTGTGCATCATGAGTTCTTGGAATTTTTTTTTTTGATAAGCAAATGAGTTCTTGGAGTACTTCATATACATCAAGTTAGGTATGTTTGATTCAAAGAGGGGAGAGGAGAGATTTTAATGGAGAAAGGAGGAGATGAAAATTTAATTAGATATTGTTTGATTGAGAGGAGAGAAAATATTCCAATGAAGAGAAGTGGAAATAACAACCTTCCTATTTGTTTCACAAGGAGTGTGACAAGAGCTTAAAACTAATTTACTTTATTATATTATACCTTTATAATTTTGTATTTTAAAATATAAGTATAAATATCTAGTCAATATATTCAACATGTTTTAAACCCATCTACACTCTAAATCACTTGATATTGGAGGAGAACCAAAATTGAGTGAGGAGGGATTTTGCTCCCTTCCATTCCCCTCTCACCCCCTTAAAAAATTTTAACCAAACAACAAAAGATTATAAAAATTCCTCTCCTCCCCTCCTTTTCCTCAACTTATAATCACTAATTAGTTACATTGAATATATAATTTCCCTTGCTAAGTAGCATCACTTGTTTCCCACGACATATGGGAATGCATTATCAACTTTTCACAAAGCACCATTATTTCTTAGAACTCCCTTTTGCGTTAACTTTTATTTATTGCAAAAATACGCCTATAAAGATTTTGTTAGAATAAATTGCATAAATTCTATCATATATAAATCGTTTGTGTTGTTAACCAACATGTGGTTGGTACAAGTGATAAAGAGTTTGGGCCCCTTAAGCAAGTAGTCAGGGGTTCGATCCCTATCTCTTGTATATGGAGAAAAAAAAAACCTGGTTGGGAGAGGTCAACCCTTCAATGTCTTCCCCTACTTCGAGGGATTAGTCTTCACAGTTGCGTCCGAAGGATACCTGGGAAACCAAAAAATCGTTTGTGTTGTCCAATGTTACATCTATATATTCCTTCTACTGAAGTGTCATTAGAACATCAATTTTAACGATTTAAATAACAAAATGGATTAAAGTAGCACTGTCAGCGTAAAGAGTTTTATACTGATATTCACAAAACATTTTATTATGTGTGCTTTTATTTTAATACTTGAAAGAGAGGAAAATAACAATAATATTGGTTTGTCAATATATTATTGGATGTCATTGTAAAAATAATTTATACTGATAATGCATATGAAATTAAAATCTAACAAAATTATATTTTATATTTAAAATTGTTTCAAAATACATTAAATTTAAATATTTTTGGTATACATATATCACCATATCTTTAGTGGGTCCAAAATTTATTACATCTAGTACAATTCGTTGTCAGCATAAGCTAGAACATGAATGTTTCTTTTATTTCATGTCATCGGTGGGGCAATTTTTTTAACCCCACATTTTTAGTAAAGGTGAGGTGACTGTAAGTACAGGTGATCGTCAATAAATCACTCGAAAATGATATATGGATGCATATCTAAAGAGTGTGAGCTTGCCAATGGATGTTTGTACAAATAAAAAAGCTTGCCAATGGATGTGAAAAAAGAAGAAGAAGATAATATAGGACCGGTTGTCGTGGACTAATAAATAAAGAATATATAAGTTGAAGCGTTTTGCTTGAAGAGGAGGATGTTAGGGGAGTGGTTCTTCCTAGGTCTCTTAGGATCCGTTTGATTCGCTATAAAACGAGGGACAGGACAGCACAAAACAATTTGTTCTATGTTTGATAGTAAAATTGGTTGTGGGACAGCACAGAATATGAAATAAGGGACAGCACAAAATCATGAAAAATTGTTACTCACTTAACCAAGGGACAAAAAGTTGTCCCATGCACAATTGATGAAATCTCAAAACTACCCTTTCATTCTTCCACTCTCTTTTCTTTCCCGCACGTCTTCCCAGTCCCATTACATCCACTCGGCCACTACCTCTTCAATCTTCACGTTGCACAATGCACATGACTATTGTCCCGTGAGAAATACCTACCCTACAATATATATTATATATATAATACTTATTAATATATAATTTATAAATTATATAATATATATTGTATATAATATAGTATGTATATAAAAATATATAGTAATATATATCATTGTATCAAATATTATATAATATTATATATTATAAAGGGTATTTAAGTAAATTTCATATTGTTTTACTTGTACTGTCCATTGTCTATCAAACAGTATACAGGACAAAAAGTTGTACTGTAACTCAGACATTGTCCTGTGCTGTTCTCTCTGTCCTGTACCTCCATGTGAATCAAACGGACCCTTCGATAGTTTTGTTTTCTTCTTCTCTTGTAACAAAAAAAAAAGAAAGATATTATAGTATAAAATAAATTTAATAGATATGATTTTTAAGATAATTATGATAATAGTCAAACATTTTTAATAACATGATAATTTATAATTAGTTGATAGTGTAAACATATCAATTAAATTAAATTCATATAGAATAAATGTTTATTATGTGTTTAATATTTTTTGGGTGAGATGTATGTGTTTAAGGAAGCAGCTTAAAAAAAGACGAATCGTGCGCGTACGGTGATATGAATATTATATTTAAAACAATATCCAAATAATAAAAAGTTAAACATGAGTGTTTCAGTTTTGTTTGTAAATGAAATGATTTGATGTAATGGATTAGAGGCATCTATGTTTTTTTTGGTAGAATTTGTTTGCTTATATTTAAAACTAGCGATATACCCGTGCATTCGCACGGGTCGCGATGCATTGGTTATTATAATTTTTTTTAAAAGTATAATTAAAAATCAATCAATTTTTTTACCTAGGAATAAATTGAATGAATTAAATTATATACTAATATTTATAATTGATAGAAACTAATACAAATGATATGAAAAAATGTAAAGTACGAAATTGAGAATGTTCTTAAATTGAAGATGTAAAAAAAAAAAAAAATCGCATGATTGGACTTCAAAACTTGTCAACAAAAAGTTAGTTGAGTAATTGTTTAACTAATTTATCAATAATTTATGTTAATAATTCTAAAGATAGATTGATCCATATAAAAGTACATATGATATCCACTATGCTCTAACTACATTCAATGGATCAATTTTATTGCAATTTTCATTCAAATACTGACATAAACAGATGCATTCTACTAATTCTCTTATGCAACATGATATTGCATGTCAGATTATAAAATTGAAGTTGCAATAGACTTTCTTTGCATGTTTTCTCTTGAAATAAATAGTAACATGTCTTTAATGAGAGAATAGATTCGATAAGAGAATCTTCATGACAATATTTCTCGAGTGTATATATCCAAGCCAAAACATGTTTCTCGTGCAGTACTTATCTCGAGCCACGGTTGCTGCTCGAAGAGCAGATTCTGATTGTGAGGATGAATATGAAGTAAGGGGTGTAAGTTGGGAGCCCCTACTAAATACTCAAACCGGCCAAACATTTAGGAGTCTAAGTGTAAAATTTAATAGCTCCTGTCAATCTTAAGATAATGAAAACAAAACAACATATAAAAAATGAGATGATAAATAAACTTCATACCATGCCTGCTATATCTACGGAGAATGATAAGGAACGAATTCACCAAGAAAAATCAAATTAAATGATTATATATCAGGCTGTCAACCAATTACATACTATAAAACCTTTATCAAGCAAAATTGTTTGTGCACAAGTCTGTTCCCATAGGAATCATTTGTTGCGTTGGTTACAATTATTTTTTCTAAAAGTAAAATTAAAAATTAATAGTTATTTTACCCAGGAATAAATTGAATAAAGTAAACTATATCCTCATATTGACACAGTTATAAAGCACAGAAACTAATACAAATGATATAAAATATGTTAAAGTATGAAACTGATAATGTTCTTACATTGAAGATGTAAAAAAAAAAAAACAATTCGCGAAATTGGACTTCAAGACTTGTCAACAAAAAATTAGTTGAGTAATTGTTTGACTAATTTATCAACAATTTACGTTAATAATTTACTGCATGAATGTAAAGCCTTTTACGGATTTCTTTTCCTTCGTTGTTGCTATTGCTAATCTTTCTTATTTACAACCTCAGGCGTTATCTCTATTGCTGCCATTTATTTTGCAAGCCACGGTCTCTACTTGAAGAGCAGATTCTGATGATGAATATATATGAAGTTAGGGGTTGAAGTTGGGAGACCCTACTAAATACTCAAACTGGCCAAAAATCTAGGATTCTAAGTGTAAAATTTAATAGCTTCTGTCAATCTTAAGATAATGGAACAAAACAACATAAAAAATGAGATGATAAATAAACCTCATATTATATCTGCTATATCTATAGAGAATGATAAGGAACAAATTCATCAAGAAAAATCAAATTAAATGATTATATGTCGGGCTGTTAAACAATTACACTATAAATCTTACATTTATTGCTAGATTATTTAACCCCATCAAGCAAAATTGTTTAAGCGCAAGTCAGTTCACATAGGAATCATTTTAGATTAAGACAATTCATTACCAGTCAATAGCAACAAATGCTGATTTATGTATTTCCTCTTATTATTTTTTCTTCTTTCAAAATATACCAACTATTACATGGGCAGCTTCATTGCATCTACAAAACTGAGAAGCCTTTCCTGGGACCCAACAGATAAGACCTTTCGGCAAGTAAGCCAAATGAAAGCTATGCACCATATGTAATGCAGAAAACCAATACTCTGAAATAAAAGTGAGTGTTGCATTATTATACTTCAGAGCAAGGACAACACAGCAAAGTCATTTATTTACATTTCCATCAAAACTTCCTAAAAAATTCATAATTTTAGTAAACACATTGACTTTTCTACATTTGGATCAGCCAAAAGGAGATAAAACGATAAGAAAAACTATGAAAAGAGAGAAAGAAAGAAACAACAACTATGAAAAAAGTATAAAATATTCCATGTACTTCTACAACATGTTATTATAATGAACAACAATAAGAAATATGTAATTTAAATAATCAATTACTGATATTCATAGAAAGCTTGCATCTTGGATAATGGTAAAAACATCCTTTATAGCTAGTAATGTTATACCACGAGAATTTTAATTACCCTGCTTATCTTGTTATCGAAAACAAAATTAAAAACAAAATTGAAGAGATGCCACCTATGTGGAAATGTTTACCAAGCATGTGAAAGTTTTCTATATGTAGCCAACAAACTAAATGACATCAATGAAGAGCTGCAATAGTCTTTCCATCAAAGGATCTAGAAAAGGAAGAATTTCTTTAGCTACTTTATTCAGCTATGAAGAGCAAACATTATATGAAACATCATGACAAGGAATATGCTCATAAAAAAAACCAAATCAACATGTCCAAACTTTATGCAGATTACGTTCACAATGCAGTTAATGAGAAGGTCCTCAAACCTGTTAAAATGGTGGGTTAATGACTGGCTATCTAAAAATCCATTTTCATTTGCCAAGAACAAATTGAAGACAATGATTGATTATCCTATAATGCAATCATGTAAAAATGGATAGATGGTCCATAAATGATGCTCCACTAAAAAACCAAATCAACATGTCCAAACTTTATGCAGATTATGTTCACAATGCAGTTAATGAGAAGGCCCTCAAACCTGTTAAAATGGTAGGTTTTCTGGTTAATTTTTGTTTCATGATAATCTTCCTTCTCATCCCAGCGCTCATCGAAGTAGAGGAATCCATGTTCATGGAGATTAGTAAAGTTGAAGACTGAGCAAAAGTTAAACAGAAGCAATATGTGCTGATTGTAAAGCAGGAAACTTGAAGACAGGGCACCATTAGGGACCTGCATGTACAGATGTTGCTTAGAAGCATAATGTGCTGCCTATTGGGCTTCCAACCATTTTCTTTTTTTTTTTTTTGCTTTTCGTTTGTTAAGTTGCACAATATATATCATACCAATTTAGATCCCTCAAGAGAAATCTTATTTTTATATGTTAATGCATCCTCAAAAGACATATTAAATAGTAATAGACAAAAGTCATGTCTCAAAGAAACAATCACGATAGCTTGAAATCACAATAAGCCTTGCAAAATTCCAGGCCAGTGCATGGAAATGTTAGGAATGGCATAACTGAAACAGATCCAAGGAAACTTAAAATCACACAGCAATGAAAAAAATAAAATTCAAACAATAAAAATGGTGCAAAACAGATTCAGGCACAATTCCTCAGCTGTGGTGCAAACAATAAAAATAAAAGGGAAATTTTGACCTTATAACTTCGTCAGCTATGGTGCAGACAATAAAAATGGTGCAAATAAAAGTAAAAACTGAACCCTTGATACAATTAACTTCTATTCTAGCGTTACAATACTCACAAACCTTTCATGAGTTGACATAAGTCCCCACTCCATCTGGTAAATATGTGTGGTGAACTGTGTAAACATGTGTGTAACAATGTTGAATTTGGAGATTCAAAAATCTAAAACTAATGATACATGATCTGCAGAAATAAAATAATATATGCAATTAGGACTGAAAATTGTACCCGCTAGAAGCATGCAAATAAAATGCAAGTATATATACTTATAGTTGTAAAGAAGATTGTATACCTGATGAGGATGCAATAAATTTAAAAGGTGATGTAAGTTTTTGAATATAATCCAAATTTCTTTGACTCCTCTTGCATACTGTGATGGTCTTTCAATAAGATTATCAGCAAGCTCCAAAATGTGTAGTTACAATAATTATATATTCTACAAAAGGAAAAGGTAATAATTGAAGGTAGTAACCTAAATAGATATATAATATATATGACACAAATAATAAAAATTATCTAGTTCTCAAGCCACAAATTATATTCTAATTACAAACTCAACTTATGCTTGAATAGAAAAACCATGATCAGAATGTAGCCATAAGGACACACACCAAGTTACCTTCAATGTCAAGTACCCCTTATTAGAGCCAAAAGGGCTAGATTGATGTCAAGTGAATCATTGGAGGACCACAATAAAAGTTTAATCTCATAAACTGAACAAAATACAAATATGTTTTTAACATTTAAGTATGCCTAGTGTAATAGAATATAACATCTCTGAATAAACAGAGGTTCTATCCTCAAACACAACCAATTACAAACAGTGCCTTTTTAAGTCGGCAGAAGCTACCTATGAATTTATCAAACAGATGATGGTAGGAAGCCCAAATAGGACATAAACACAGGACAAAGGATTTCATGTCAAGCCATCCCCATAACTACATCAAATATCCCCGTAACTACATCAAATATAAACAAACAATCTTGTCTTACATTCAAATAATATAGGCATGGTTATCATGCATAGGTCTGGGTAGAAATCAGGTTTGGGGTTACTAATCAAACCAATTAAGGTGGAACTTTTAATGGGTAGTAAATATAAGTGGAACTTTTACACAGGGGCATACTTTTATAATGAGCATATATGTGCATCTTTTCACTTCAAGAATTTCATTTCACCACAAAATGAATAATTTGTTCAAGGTACAAATATAAAATGAATTAGCAACTTGTTTTTGTTGGTTTGTTTCAACTTTATGGGAGACCAAAGAGAGAGGTTCAAATTGGGTCATAAATAAATATCACATTTCTTTTAGCTCCTCATCTAAGTGGCTCAGAAGGCTCAATCCAAATCACACAAACAACTTAAAATCAAACCCAATTTGAGAATCAAGCAAATGATATAGAGCTTAGGTTCCCACACATTCAACCCCCACTAAGAGAAACTTTACATGTTCTCACTGTAAAGAAGATGGAACATGTACTTTTCAAAAAAAAATAAAAAATGGAATCAATGGTACGTAGTTTTTGGAATAATGAGTTTGCACATCAATTCTTGCTATAGCCTTTATTAATAAAGAAAAAAAATAAAAATCTTGTCTGTAACCCACGAACAACACAAAAACCTAAATTCAAAAATCACAAACCAAAAATCACAATCACAAACATGTTATGCTATCCATACCATGATGCATAGGCATTGACTAAAAGGAGGGGGAAAACTTGGAAAACTGAAATTGGAATTGGATACCCTAAAACCCAAAATGGGAAAAGCATGGAAAGGGGTTACTTCAAGGGCTGTCGTAGCCGCCAGGGCCAACGCCTTCATCTGCAGCCTCCTCCATTACCTCAACACATTCTGTGCCAGGGTCGCCGCCGCCGACATCAACGCCGAGCCGAACTGCTCCTTCATCGAGTAGAAGTATCTCTCGCCGAGTTCTCGTAGCTCGAATCTCAGGTCTCCGAACTCCAATCCTCTCTCGATCAACGCCAAAGCGACCTCACCAAAGCTCAATCTCAGAACCACCAAATTCACTTGCAATTGGTACCAAAATCGTGATCTCCTTGTTGTTTTGATTTGACACTCTGAACAATAAGAAGGAAAAAAAAAGAAAAGAATGTGAAAGGTTCAACAAAGACGAAAAAACAAAGAAGAAGAAAGAAAGATGAGTGGGTAGATGTTGTGTGAAGAAGAGGAAGAAGGAGAAGAAAAAAGAAAGAAGAATGAAAGGAGAAGAGCTGAAGAAGAACGAAAGAGAGAGGAGGAAGAAGAAAAGTTGTTGTATATTGAAGAGACAATTTTACCCTCAAAAGAGGACACGTGTCAGTATTTTAGGTAGGGTGTTTTAGGAATTTTGGTTGGCTTTAGAAAATATAGATAGATATAGATAAAAAGCTTGCACTTTTGGTCCCCAAGTATCACAATTGTACGATTTTGGTCCATCAAGTTTCAATTGCGACAATTGGGTCCCCGCGTATCGTGATTGTACAATTTTAGTCCCTCAGGTTCCAATTGCGCCAATTGGATTACTTAGGTATTACGATTGTCCAATTTTTATCCCCCAGATATCACAATTATGTAATTTTAAATGCCAGTAGCCTACGTGACACACATGAGGCCGATTTTACACTTGGTGAGATCAGCTTGATAGCTTACACGACATTCTTATGTGTCAATTAAAATATGTGAGGTGTCAATAATGCTATGTAGAAACGTCATGTAAGTTGTCAAGCCGACCTCACTAAATGCCATATCAGTAGCACGTAGGCTACTGACATTTAAAATTGCATAATTATGATATATGAGGGATAAAAATTGCACAATCATAATCCCCGAAGGACCCAATTAGCGCAATTGGACACTGAGGGACTAAAATTACACAATCGCGATACCTGGGGACCCAATTGTCGCAATTGGAACCTGAATGACCAAAATCGCACAATCGTGATACTTGGTGACCAAAAGTACAATTAAGCCTTAAAAAAAAAAACCTTAAGCCACTTTTTTTTCTCATATTATTATTATTTGTGCCCTTTGACTTGAGTAATTTTAGCTAGGCTTGTAATATTAGAGAGGAATGATAACAATGAACCAAATGAGAGGGGGAATCTCCTTCATCAATAGTAATAATTTAATTTAATATTTAACAATATAGATAAAAATGAAAAAAGGAGTGCTATCAACATAATTTTTAACACTTTTTTCCTAACACACTATCTCCTATTGGTTGAAATTCATGTGGGTCCCACTATTTTGAAAATGGATTCCTTTAATTCATGTGTGTCACACTTGAATTTTGTAAGTCCTACATGAATTTCAACCAATAGGAAGGATGTGTTGGAAAAAGAATATTAGAGAGTGTGTTACTAGCATTTCTCAAATCAAGATAGGTATGGTTAAAAGTTGAAACCAAGGAAAACGCTGGCATCACACTTTTTATCACACTCATCTTCAATACACTATTATTGGGGTGAATTTTATGTGAGACCCACTAAAACACACGGTCCCACATTAAATTTACATAATAATAAAGGGTGTGTTAAGAATAGTGTGATGAAGAGTATGATGCTAACGTTGCTCTAAAACTATAGTGTCGGGGATCATTTCTCATTCCAAATTGCCCTCTGCTTGTGTCAAAAACCAATGAAGAGTTTGGGCTTATAACCACTCATTATGGGCTGCCATATCCATCGCAATTTTTCATGCTTAGTGGGCTTGGATCCCTTTGTTGCATCCCATTGGCATGAACGACCCGTTTCAACTTCGCCCGTCAGAAACCGGTTCGATTTATCCGAACCGGGTCGGCGCAGTGAATTTCCGATTTCGGGGCTCACCATGTCTGTTAGTTACTTAGGTTGTCGTTCACCATCTACAGTGGTTTTGAGTCGCAGGAAATACACAAAACACTGTTCCTCTCAAAAACTCACTGGGTCCTCTTCTGCTTCACAATGCCTTTCATTTCCAAAATTCAGCGCCAATCTGATTTTAACCACTTCAGTTCAACAACTCCTATCGTGATCGACAATGGTGCTTCCTATTTCCGTATTGGGTACTCTCTTGAACCCTAACTTCCCCACAAAATTTGAAACTTTTTTGTTTTTGTTTTTATGGGTTTGCGCTTTTTTTCTGTTTTTTTTTTCTTCCTGAGTTTGGATACAACATGGGGTTGTTGATCTAACTTCAAAGTTGGCTCCTTTTGGTGAATTGCTAGATGGGCAGGAGAGACTGAACCCCGTGTTATTTTCCGCAACATTGTGCAACGGCCACGCCATAAAACCACCGGTATCATATGTTCCCACACTATCACCATGATCCCTGGTTCTTATTCATATTTATTTACTGTGTTATATATTTGGTATCGATTTTTAATTGGTATTCATTGTCACTATAATAATTTTTTTTACTGTTAACGAATCATGAATTGTCATGTCTGAAATTTTTTGACTCTTGTTATAACTACCTTAAAATTCATACATTGAATAATTTGTGATTCCTTGACAATGTAATTTTTTTTTACGCTGAATGTATATCAAAATTAACTTTGTTTATTATTATTATTGTTATAAACAAAATGTAGTGGAATTTGAGCTAATAAATTTTTTATTTATGCAAGTCTTTGTTGATTTGGTCATTTGCATTAGTTTATTTATATATATATATATATATATATATATTAAGAGTGAGATATATTAATTACTGAATTAGCGGCTTATATATTTATGAGTAAGGTGCTTGCTATGAAGCAAATAAAAAGAAATTGTGTTTTGAATGATTATTTTTCAACATTCTGTAACACAAGACTGAGATGTATTTATTATATCTGAATAATAGCCTTGTATTATTTTAGAGAAACCTGCCTGATAATCATCAAACAAAATGACAATTATGTCTTGTATAATATGGTTATTCTTTAACATTCTGCAACACAGGAGAAACTGTCACTATTGTGGGTGACCATGATCCAGCATTATTGAAATACTTTGACTGCACTCGCTCTGGGCCACGCTCAGCATTTGACAGCAATGTTGTTTACCAGTTTGAAATAATGGAATATGTAAGTTTCCTCTGGTTACTTTTTTGTAAATACAGGAAGGAACAGGAATAGTGTTTTGGGCATTTTGGGTACATTTATGACATCTCTAAGGATTCGATTCCCAATTATCATCTGCTAGTCTGTGATATTGTATCGGTTCTTCCACGTGTGCTGCATGCATTTGAATTTGCACTTCTAATTCAGGCTGTGGTCTATTTTGGTGGCTGCATGTTATGTAACTTCTTTTTTTTCCGCAGTTAGAGATTGTACTTGTATGAGAACAGATTGTGGTGTCACTTGTGTTATTGTTATATAAGATCCATTTAGACTATTGAGATATCTGTGCTGTTTAGTTGTTGATTCAGCCAAATTGACCACCAGAAGCAGTATCCATTAACTTCATACTAAGGATTCACAATTTCACATATCAAGGCTTGGGATCTTCTGTTCTATTACCAAAATGTGTTCAAAATATCTTCTCATTTCCTACATAGATATTAGCTGCTGAACCATGCTGATATATATTTAAATATTGCATAAGAGTTTAATCATGGATAAATCTTTTAGAGTTTTAGTTTGAATTTTATTTTCTAGACCTCTGCATTTCTTCAAGGTTTAACATGATGATACTTTCCTAGTCCTATCACTAGTATAATTACAGTGGTGCCTTGCACTAGGCAATGCTTACATGAAGTAAATAGATGAACTTAGGTGATATAGTGGGGTTTGATACAGAATCATAGGTTCATAACAACTAGCTAGGAAGGAGGAGAACCATACTAGAAATTATTGAAATATGGTCATGCTTATGCACATGTTTAAACTGCTTCATTAATTTTGAAGAACTTGTCAAGGAAGGCGTTACTGATATTTTCTTTCATCCAGATTCTTGACTTTGCATTTGACCGGATGGGTGCAACATCAGAGGTATGGCCATAGGTGGAACACTGTCTTTCATTTTTCTTTCCCTAATCCCTTGCATTCAGTTTGTTATCTATTATGGTTTGTTGGTTTTTTTTATGCTGTTGGCATTTTATAGAGATATTAAACTCTGATATAACTAAATTTGGTGTGCAAGTAAAACTTAACGGTCTGTGTGGTATTGTTGCCTATGTGTTCGTTGGTTTAGTAAATGCAGTTTTATTTTGGCAATTCTGGGATTTAAATTATTTTAACTCAGTTTTTTATTTTATTTTATTTTTATGTTTAATGCCAGAGCAGATTAATCATCCTGTGCTGATCACAGAATGTGTATGCAACCCAGTTCAGTCTCGTAGTAAAATGGCAGAACTTCTTTTTGAGACTTATGGAGTTCCCTCTATAGGTACTACCGTACTAATACTTTGTTAATCCTATAAAAAAATCTCCATTTTTTTACAAGCGGCCTTAGTTGAAACAGAAACGTTGGATTGCCTGCTGCCTTATTCCCAATCCATACCACTAGGTCTATTCTCAAAGGGAATATCAATTTCTATGTGAAGCCCTAAAAGAAAGACCATGGTTGGTGTCTCATTTCATAGTTGTTACTAGTTTGGACCCCATCACGGGTGTATGCTTATCTCTAGTCCATGCTAGATGTTGTATGTATAATTTTTCTGACAAAGCTATCTGTGCTTTTCTCTGTTATGGCAGCCTTTGGTGTTGATGCAGCTTTCAGCTATAAATATAATCAACAACAAGGAGTTTGTGAGAAAGATGGTCTTGCTTTATGTCCTGGATTTACTACAACCCATGTGCTTCCGGTATTCTTTTTATGCTACTATCCTCATTTAAGGGTTTCATATGTGAGGGAAATGAGCTTACAGTTCTTTGTTGCAGATTATTACAATAGCTCTGCGTCCACGCACATTTTTAATTCTATATAAGCTATATGTTTTGTATGTTTTCTTCATTATTGTTATTGTAGTACCTGATATTCTTTATCTGCTTGTGGTTACTTCTCTGCCTTCGTCGACTGTCTCTCCGTGGGAGGGCTGTAATGTGATCAAAACAATTTTCATGTTCTGCACTATGCGTGTGCCTTTGTTAGGTAACAGTTGCATGTCAGTTTTGTATCCCCATGCCTCGTTTGCTCTTTAGATGCTGTGCCTGACTGCCTCTCATGTCACCAATAATAGTGTTGAATGTTGATCTGTATAATTAATTTTCAAGATATTTTGGTAATTAATAATCATATATACTATATACATACAAAGGGGTATCCATATGTCCCTTTTTTTTTTTTGAAAAAAAAAAAGAAAATTATTTAAATTTAAGAAGTTAGATGGTTTAACACAATTTAAAACTGTTCTTGTAAAAGAGGGTGTGGGCAGTTGAGAGTAAGAACTGTTCCTACTTTTCTATGAAGGAGGAAGCGCCTCTGGGGAAAAGATTTACTGATTAAGTATAAGAAATTCCTAAGAAAAATTGGTAATTTTTTGAAAAATATTTAAATAAAATGCAGTGTTGTTCAGTGGTCAGTTCTGCTGTTTAGCAAAGTGATGATAGGATTTAGATAGCCTACCAAGGATTTTTAATGTGTTTAAAATTCTCTATAGTAATCTTTATTTTATTTTATTTTTGTATTTCCAGTTTGTAGATGGGGAGCCTATTTATAAAGGATGCTCGCGCACTAATGTTGGTGGATACCATGTGACTGATTATTTAAAGCAACTTCTTTCACTTAAATATCCTTATCATATGTGAGTACAAAATCATCAGGGTTCTTCTATTATTCTCAAATTGAGTGCTAAATACTTAGTATTTCTTAGGTTTTATTAAATTCTCAATACAGGGCTAGATTTACATGGGAAAAAGTTGAAGACCTGAAGATGGAACATTGTTATATTGCACCACACTATGCTTCTGAAGCTCGGTTGTTTCAGGTAAGAATCTTCATTTCCATCCATGTTCCTGTGCTGTTTGTAAGACTTTTTTTGGGTTACAAATGTGGCCTAAAACCCTACTGTTTCTTAGACTTAACTTCATTAATCATCTGACAGAAAGGAGCCAAGGAGGCTGAAGAAAAAACCAGATGCTGGCAGCTCCCTTGGGTTCCACCCCCAACTGAGGAGCCTCCTTCCGAGGAAGAGATTGCAAGAAAGGCGGCAATAAAAGAGAAACAAGGTCAAAGATTGCGAGAAATGGCTGAGGCGAAGCGATCATCTAGAATAAATGAACTGGAAAATGAATTGCATGGTTTGGAATTTCTTTTACACCAGCTTGAACAAGTTGAAGAGAGTGATGTTCCATCTTTCCTAGCAGAGACTGGCTATGTATCTAGGCAGGAGATAGAATCTGCCCGTAGTAAGGTTTCACAATCCTTACGGAAAGCAAAAGGAGAATCAAAGAGTGAACAAGCTGAAACTGAAAAAGCTGACCCTGCTACTAATGAGAAGTTTTCTCTTATAAACATCCCTGATGACATGCTGACCCCAGACCAGGTCAGTTTTTGTATCAAATAGCTGTTCACATTCATCATTAGACTGAGCTCCTTCTCATTCTTCAAATGTACTTGTAAATGTTTTGCTTGGAGCCATATTTGCTTTCAATCCTATTCATATCTTTGCATGTTCTCTGTGCCTTATGAAGTTGACAATTTTCATTGCATGTTCTCTATTGATAGCTCATTGAAAAGAAGAAACAGTTGTCACTCAAATCCATGTTTGAAGGGCGGCAGCGATTAAAACAGAAGCGCTATGAAGAAGAATTGGAACGAGAGAGGAAACAACAGCTAGAGGAGGAGAAACGCCTGTATGTTTCATCAATTCATGCTTTATTTGATTTATTTAATTCAATTTAATTTAAAATTATTTTGTTGCTTGTTTATGTGAGTAAAAGAGCGTTCCATCATTTTAACTTAGTAAAATGGGTGAAACTAAATGAGAGACAGGAGTACACCTTCTGTCTCATTTAAGGTTACTTTGTGCCTTAACATGGGAGAGAAAATGTCTACTGTACTATCTCGTGAACTAATGTTTAGGGCATCGCCTTTGCACCATACATGACTGCAGTCAATTAAAGGATTGGATACTTATAGTACTCTTATTATACTCTAATAATTTCTTGTTTTCCCCCCTCTTTTTACTGTAGAGAGAACCCTGAGCTTTACGTGGAACAATTGCATGCTAGATATAAAGACCTTTCAGAGAAAGTTGACCAGCGAAAACGGCTCAAGACAAATGGAGGCCATACAAATGGAAATAATTTGTCTGGTGGTGTTGGTCGTGGTGAGAGACTGAATGCTGCTCAAAGGGAAAGAATGCGCCTCTTGACAACTGCTGCTTTTGATCGTGGTAAAGGTGAGGATACATTTGGTGCCAGAGACGAAGATTGGCAACTTTACAAACTGATGAGCAAAGATAATGATGATGATGACGAGGGACCAGATGAAGATGAAACAGAACTAGCCCGCATCTCTTCGAGGCTCCAGGTTAGGTTATTTCTTTTATAATTGTGTCAAACAGTTATACTGTGTTGTGCAGTCTGTGTATGCATGGTTTTGTTAGATCACCTTTGTATATGGTCTCTTCTCTTGATGGATGACAAAAGTTTTGCTAAATTGTTGCTTTGGTAGGACTTGGATCCAACATTTGTGCCCCCCAAGGTAGAAGCAAGTACCTCTCAACCTGCTGAGGTGCCACGTGTTCGTCCTCTCACCAAAGAAGATTTTCAGATTGTTTTTGGGGTTGAAAGGTTCAGATGCCCTGAAATTTTGTTTAATCCAAACTGGATTGGGATTGATCAGGTAGGATTAGATGAGATGGCTGGGGTCTCAATAAAAAGGCTACCATACAAGGATGAAAGCTTGGAAGCGAGATTGACTAGTTCCATACTCTTGACTGGTGGAAGCTCTCTTTTCCCTGGTATCGTCGAACGCCTTGAAACTGGAATTCGAATGATTAGACCTTGCGGATCGCCTATAAAAATAGTTAGAGCTCTGGATCCAGTTATGGATGCATGGCGTGGGGCTGCTGCTTTTGCATCAGCCCCACAATTCCATACACAAACTTTCAGTAGGATGGATTATTATGAAAAGGGTGAAGACTGGCTTCGCAGTTATCAACTGAAATATTCTCTGTGATTGACTTGATAACACACTATTGTGTGGTCTGAAATGTCATCAATTTGGACAATATTGCTCAATATTGCTAACTTGCTACTCCTACTTTTGCTGAAGCTAGAAGCATGCTATTGATATTTTCACTTTTCATTGTACAGTCTGATGGAATTGCTTACATGGTTTTCATTCTCCACTCTTGTGCGGATTGTGTAAAAAGCTTAGTGATTCTGCATACCGAAAATTAGTTGCTGCTGATATTAGACCTGCTAAGCCGAGAAATTGTGCCCCTTGCGTATGTACATTGTGGCCAGACGCTTCAAACTTAAATATTGTGCAAGTTAATAATAATAATAATAAGAATAATAATAATAAATGAACAATTAGTTTTCGACTTACCAAAAACGAACCATTAGTATGCAAAATGTGATGATGGTTGAAGAAAATATGAATTGACTAGAATTTTAGCGATCAAATAAACTCAACCTTGGCAAACTTTAATCATTTTTTAAGGTAACCACGGACAATAGTTGGTAATGTATGAAATATCTTTTTCTCTAATTGCAACGTTGTTATAAAAAAGGGTTAAAGTAATGTTTTGGTCCCCATACGTGACATTGATTTTCAATTTGGTCCCTATACGTAAAAAGTTATCAATTTGGTCCCTATACGTGACATTGATTTTCAATTTGGTCCCTATACATAAAAAGTTATCAATTTGGTCCCTATACATGACACTGATTTTCAATTTGGTCCCTATACGTGACACTGATTATCAATTTGGTCCCTATACGTGACACTGGTTTTCAATTTGGTCCTCACCGCTAATTGGTCCCTATATAAGAGTGACCAAATTGCAAATTATTATCACATGTAGGGATCAAATTGAAAATAATTGTCACATGTAGGGACCGATTTCAATTTTTTTTATTGAATTGGTCCCTACATGTAACAATAATTTATAATTTGGTCCTCTTATATCTGGACCAATTAGCGGTGAGGACCAAATTAAAAACCAGTATCACGTATAGGGACCAAATTGATAACTTTTTACGTATAGGGACCAAATTGAAAACGAGTGTCACGTATAGGGACCAAATTGATAACTTTTTACGTATAGGGACCAAATTGAAAATCAGTGTCACGTATAGAGACCAAAACATTACTTTAACCTAAAAAAAGAATTAAAAAAAGATTCATCAAGAAGCCTAAATCCTAATAGTCCTATTCGTAAATCAATAACAAAAAAAATTTTTACTCAAAATTTAGTGCATAATAACAATGAAGGGTTTAGCTTAATAAGAGTGTATTCACTATTTAGGGCAATGCACACAGTAGGCTGATTGTCAAGTGACCGTTGGAGTCGCTTTGAGGAAACAAATTTATAACCTTATCAATATCAACCTCTTCTCTCTATCCTCTTCCTATAAAACCTATCCAGAATTTTACCGTTGAGAGATCTCTCTCTCTGCTTTCACATCTGTGAGGAAAAGAAGGAAGCAGCAAAAGTAGAAGCAGAAAATGTGGGCTAAACCTCCCAGCTTGGATGAGCGGAACCTCACTACGCCTTTACAGTTGTTCATTCCGTGACAGATTCATACCCTGCAGATCTTCTTCAAGGCTTATCTTTAGATTGTTCCACCCCTCCAAAGCCTCAAAGGAAAGTTCCCAAGACACCCCACCCCACAAGGCAAGTTCTGTTTTTTCTTCTTGCTTCTTCACCTTGCAATACGAAATGTGTATTTTTATTGTTTGTTTCATGATCATGAAGGATTGAGCTGAATTTCAGCTGAGACAGTGAAAACGAACCTTAAACATATGAGTAAATAATTTTAGTAGGGACTTTGCGGAAATTTTTTTTTTTAATATCACTATTTTAAATTTTTATCTCCCAAAATACCACACTTTACGAATTATATACCAAACTATCACACTTTACAAAAATAATTGAGAAGTCATTTTTGGTTGGCACGACTTCTCAACATGTAAATTTTTTTTTTATTTCAAGTGAGAAGTCGTTTTGGTGGAAAATGACTTCCCAACATCCTTTTTTTTTTTCATTTTATTTAATATTTATAGTTATTTAATAAATTCTAACCTAATTCAATTAATAACTAATTAATTAAATAAAACAAATAATTAAAATAATTAATAATAATTGCCTAATTATCATCAATATTAATTTAGATAATTTTTATATTTAAAATATTTAATTAAAATAGTGTAATGATAAATTTAGTATTATTGTTAATTAATACTAATTAATTAAGTAATAATAAATTATGATGGATTAAAATTAAAATATACAATATTAAATTACAATATAGCATTACAAATACAGTAAAAATTAATGCCCTAAATGGCCTTCAGTCCCACAACGTGTAGGTCGCTGGGGATGGTTCTGATCATGCTGTTCATCAGTAGGTGCAACAGGTTGATGTTGTTCTTCAAAAGTCGGGCAGATTATCTTAAAAGTCCACGATATGCGACGTTGAAGTACTAGGGCCCGCTTGGTTGGGCCCTGACGGAACGCCAAATGTGTACATGCCACGCATGTTAGACATGCATTCTATGTACAACCGAGCAGACTCTGGCGTTCCAACGTCTACGCCAAACAGATTGCTCATAAAATCTCCGCCGCTTGGTGCAAAAGAGTGTTGCTATTCTTCTTATTGATAAGGGGTGAATGCAAATGACTGTTGTGCCGGTTCCTGGTCAAATGTATAGCCCAGCGGTTCGAGGTGTTCCTGTTCATGTTCCTTTTCCATGGCAACTTGGGGGCTCGGCTGTCGACGTGTACCATGTCATGCACGTCCTTAGGTTTGCTGACTGGTTCCAACACCTTGAAACTCTTGAACATGACCCTCCTGGTAGAGCTGGCAAATCGGGCTGGCCGGCCCGGCCCGGCCCGGCCCGAACGGGCCAGAGTGAAGAAGCGGGCTAGGTCGGCCCGGCCCAGTTTTAATGCGGGCTAGCTATTTGCTGGCCCAGCCAACCCTATTGCGGGCTAGCGGGCCAAACCAGCCCTTATTATAAAAAATAAAATAAAAAACTCTATGTAAACTTCAAGCTGATTCTAAGCTCAAATAAGTTAAGCATATTTCTAAAAAAATGTAAAAAGACACAACACAACCATGCAGTTTCAATGTTACCTATCAGTATTATTTGGACTAGTCCAGCTACCTCATCTCTAAATTTCACATGTATATGGTCTCAACTCACAAGTTTCAACCATGCAGTATAGCTGCATCAGTGTTATATAAAACGGGGTAGACATTGCAAATCATAAACCATCATGCATGGAGTTGAATACAACATTTCCAATCAAAATTCCTAAGGTTATATTAGCAGTGAACTTCAGTCCACCCATTCCAGGGGGTCAATGATCCTCAATCAAACAAAAGAGACTTAATTACAATAGCAAAGCACATTGGCCATTC
The DNA here is from genome assembly GCA_035048595.1 of Echinosophora koreensis. Lineage (NCBI taxonomy): Eukaryota > Viridiplantae > Streptophyta > Magnoliopsida > Fabales > Fabaceae > Echinosophora > Echinosophora koreensis. Next base: position 10,459,873 of record JAPCYP010000004.1, read on the forward strand.
AAATGAATCAAGTCCAACAAAACAATCGAGGTCTTGTGGGTCAAAAAAAACAAGTGCAACACTGAAATGAATCCAACTTTGCTTCCAAATAGCTACAAATAAACATCTCGCCCGTACTCCACATTGATAGTATTTTGTTCCTTAAACAATTTTATCTCCTCTACTTCTTGCACATCTGCAATAGCATAATACAAGAGAAGTCAATAATTAAACTGAATGCAAATGACAAGTGAAAAGGAATTATAAACTTATTATTACCAGAAGGTCCAATTTCTTTGAAGCCGTGCAACCAATTACGAGTCCAAATGAGTGCTTGCACACTTTCAGGGAGTAAGCAATTTCTATACTTATGCAAGATACGACCACCAATGCTAAATGTTGACTCTAAAGCCACTGTTGTGATGGGAATGCTTAGAATGTCGCAAGCCATAATTGCAAGTTGAGGGAATCGGCACTTATTCAACTTCCAATATTGGAGGACATCTATGTTATTTGCAACAATGCATGGTTCATCCAAGTATATGTCAAGTTGAGACTTGCCATCATTTGAAGTATTTTGTCTCATTTCTTCATGATACGCCTATAGTTAGACAACCAAAACTAGATTAGAGACTTAATAGAAATAGAAAATTATAAATAATGTAATCAATATAAACTATATTACTCAAACTTACCTCAAGAATGGGAGACATAAACGATCCACTTGACATTGGAGAATGAGATGGAGTGTCTCTTGATGCACTAGCTAGAGATGAGCTTGATGCACCCTAATTGTTCATATATTCACCAAAGAGTTCGTGCAAACCCTCCTTCACCCTATCTATTTTCTCTTGATAATCATTTGGGTAAAACCTCTTATAGCAAAAGATCACAAATTTCAACTTTGAAGTTGGGTCAAGAACATCTCCAAGTGCAAGAGTGATACTATAGTTCTTCCAATACTTATTAAATTTTATCTTCATCCTTGTTGCCATATCTTTGATCACTTCATCTTCACTAGACATATTATCATTCAATTCCATCTCTATAAGTGAAACTTGTGTGAAATATAAGTTGGAGGTAGGGTAAGATGACCTGGATATCAAATTAGTGATATGATAAAATGGGGCCAAGAAAGTATTTATCTTCTCCACTCTTTCCCACTCCTCATTAGTGGGGCAAAGCATGTAACTTCTATCATAATAGCTCATCTCAGTGAATGCCCGACGATATTTGATAGCACTTTCAAGCATCATGTACGTAGCATTCCATCTAGTTGCCACATCCAATCTCAAGAAACCACCACCTACATCACTTAAGTGCACTTCTTCAACACATCTTTGAAATTCCTCCAACCTCCCCTCCGAAGCCTTCACATACTTCACACTTTCTCTAATTTTATGCAAAGCAACACCCGCTGTTTTCAAACCTTCTTGAACTATAATATTCAAGATATGTGCACAACACCTCACATGAAAATATTTACCTTTACATAGCAAACCATTTTGCAAATTAAGTCTTTCTTTTAAAATCTTTTGCATGTTATCATTGGAAGCGGCATTATCCAATGTCAGAAAATACTTTTCGATCTATCCCCCAATCCTTAAGCACTCCAAGTACTTTTCCTGATAATTCCAACCAGGTGTGTGAACTATCCAAGTGACAAAATGAAAGCAACTTACTATTTAACTTCCAATTTTCATCAACATAATGTGCAGTCACGGTCATATAGCCTTGTGTAGTGACTGCAGTCCATACATCGGAAGTCAAACATATTCTACCAGAAATATTAGCAAGCACACTCTTTAGCTTTGCCTTTTCACTTAAAAACACATTCATGCAATCATCTTTTGCGGTGTTTCTAGTGATGGGTTTAAATTCAGGATTCAAAATCTTATTCACCGCCCAAACTCCCTCATACTCGGCATAGCTAAATGGTAGATCATGCATGATAATACATCTAGAGAGTGCATCACGATAAGCCTTATTATCAAATTTCCATTGCTTCAACAATGTACCTTGATTATCCAACAAGGCCCCCACATCATGATATTTAGGAGTTTGAATACATTTAGGAATATGACTCTTTAAATGAGTGGTACCCGAAGCAACTTTACACGTATAAAATTTACCACAACCCTTACACTTACATTTTTCCACTCCATCAATTACGCCAACCTTGTGAAAATAATTCCACACTTCAGAGGCATTAGGTCTATATTTCTTATTCTTAGCCTCTCCTACAACTTGGTCGTTATCCCCATTCTTATTCTTATTACCAGCAGCAGTAGTTGGAGTAGTCTTAGTAGTATCAAGAGGAGGAGGACTTTCTAAGATATGTAAATCGTCATCCATGTCCTCCAAATTTGACTCAGGATTCATAACTACATTATAAAGGCAAATGTTCTAATCACAACTGAGCTCAGTCACAGACTCAAGGCAAGTATGGAAGGATATCAGAAACATGTTATATCATCCAGCTCTACTTAATTCCTATAAATAGTAAATCCAAACTATGCAAGCCATGGCATGATCCATAATTCATAACAGAATGAAATTGAAGGAAAACTTAGCTTAAGGAAGCAGTAAGAAGGAGGTGCTGAGCTAACACTTCAATAGTATACTGAGAAGAAGATGGTGGTTACCATGTAAAGACACGAAACGAAAGGGAACATGGTGCAGCGAATACTGAGAAGAAGAAGCTGGTTACCTCCGTGCGTGACCGTGACGAACAACAGTGAGAAGAAGTGCCTCAGTGCGTGACCGTGATGAATAGCGATGACGAATAGCGGCGCAACGCAAGGCAGTAGAGCGGCGGCGCAACGCAAGGCAGGAGAGTGGCGACGCAAGGCGGGCGAGCAGCGGCGCAAGGTAGGAGCAGGCGAGCAGCGGCGTGAAGAGTTGTTGTGAGTTGGGAGGGTTTGTCTTTGACCTAGATTTGAAAGTTGAAGGAGGTTGGCTGCTGTTGAGTGATGAAAGTTGGGCAGTGTGAGGGTGGTGGGGTGAGGTCAAACGCTGCGCAGACTCTCTTGGGCTTGGGCCAGGGAAATCAAGTAAGTAATAAATTATAATGGCCCACAAATGCTTTGTTTGATTTTTCGGGCCAGCCCGGCCCGAACTCGATTGGCTAACCGGGCTAATCGGGCCTGGCCAAATAGACCCGGATTTTTTTCGGGCTCATAATTAAGGAGCCCAACCCAGCCTAAAATATGGGCCAATCGGGCAAGCCCATCGGGCTAGGCCAAAATTACCGGCTCTACCTCCTGGTATTGCTGTTGTGGCGGATTTATCAGGTAAGGTTTTGAGTTCCGCCTGAACCATGCCATGTACTCGTCAGTGTGCCCAAAAAAACCCTGGATAGGTTGGCCCACAAGGACCTGGTTTTGCCGATTCCTCCAGATCTGTAACCAGTAATGATGCCTTTCTGTCCAGTTTTCAGCATGTTGGCCTCGCATGTCTAGGTTGTGCAGTTCATCCATATTCGAGTGCACCCGGTACGTCCTGCCAAAGACCAAAGTGGAGCTTGACTCTATCTGTCTTATGCCATTCCACCGTTTGGAAACAGAACAGAGCGGTAGTGGCACTTGACACTCCACATTATTTGATCGTTAAAAGCTTCTGATGGCAAGTTATAGCCTCTTTATGGCACCCACAGAAACTGATCCGGCGTCATGTATTCAAACAATGTTCTGAACTCTACCAGGTCACCCCGAGGAGCTCTTGTATGGTTCTATCCCTTGTCACTCCATCTGGTAAGAAAAATGTTCAGGTCAGCATAAACATTAGAGTGGTATAACAAAACTGAGTATTATGTGTTATGTTTTTATTTACCTTTGTGCCAGTGGAAATGATAGATTGCTCATACACCGAGGTGTGATGAACGGCATGCGGTACCATGCCCAAGACGGTAGCCGGTGCACATCCACGACACATTTCCCTGTACAGATTTGCTAAACAGGTCGAACACCAGTTGTAAATTCCAGCCCGTTGTAGATCTGCCAAAAGTGGGAGATACATCAAATGAACTCTGTTACCTGATTTATTAGGCATCAAGACCCATCCGATCAATCGTAGAATGTATGCCTTACAATTGTATTATATTGTGCTTCACTAGTGCCATTAGGGATAGTCGCAAATGTCTGCTCCAACCATCTGATTTTAACACACTGTCCCTTCATCTGTGTTGGTGGAGGCACCTGACAGATGTAAGCATTCAAATTCCCAGTCAAGCATACTGCCTCCTGTAACCGGTAGTCCGTTCACACAGAGTCCGAGCCATAGCGCAACATCTTCCAGTGTTATCGTGCATTCTCCAACTGGAAGATGAAATGTGTGTGTTTCAGGCCTCCACCTTTCTACCATTGCTGTCACCAGAGCTTGGTCAATCTTGAGAGACCCCACTTGCAGCAGTAAAAAACCCAGCTTGCTGCAAGTATGGCACAAATAACTGATTTGGAGGTTCTACGTTGTGGAGGTGATTGTTGATTACCACGGCATCAAGCAGTGAAGATCTGTGAACATGTTGAAGTCTCAACAAAGCCATAGGAAGGTTTGAACGAAGAAGAAAAAGTTTAAGATCGAGAAAGAAAAAGCTTCTGAGACGTTTGTGGCTAGTGAAATGGGGCAGGAAGAGCCAATATTTATAGAGGGGCAGTATGGTAAGATCGACGGTCCAGATTGCACCGACAGAATCAACGGTCCAGATCTTGTCGACACTATCAACAATCAAGATCTGCTCCACAATTCAATCTGGTCGTTCGTTTCTATCTACAGAAATCGACAAACGAGCTCATACGCATCTCTGCCGTGCAGGGAATCACTGGCATCTGACGCGTCTGGAATCATTGGCACGCCGACGCATCGCCGAGGCACGGGCAGGAATCTCTGACAAGTCGGTCACATGCATCTGACCAGAAAAAAATAAAGCAACGAGTATCCTTTACCATACTTGGTTCATATCTACTTTATAAAAAATTAGGAGATCTAGAGAAAGTTGGTGGGTAATATTGGAGTTTGTAGAGATGGAATAATAAAATGCACGAGACTTCTTCTTTGTACTACGACTTATAACATGGCATGTTGTGCTTGTGCTTCAAGTTCACGTGAAGCATACTATTACACTTACTATTACCTTTTAATTTATACTATTAAATTTATATTATTAAATTTATATGCTATTGTCTTGTATCAAATAGCCAAAGCATGACATGTTGTGCTTAAGCTTCAAGTTCACATGAAGCATCCTATTACAATTACTATTACCGTTTAATTTATAATATTAAATTTATATGCTATTGTCTTGTACCAAATAGCCAAAGCATGGCATGTTGTGTACCACGTAAAGTGAACCCTGATGAATTGTACAATGGTATAACCCTAATTAATTCATTGTTACCGGTGGATGAAGTTACCATAACCTTCAAGACTGAACAAAGCAGCCTGGTGGAGATGGAGGCTGGTAGGGATCTCAGGGACGGCGGCGAGGCGGTGGGGCACGAGCGACGGCGAGGATAAGGGCCGCGAACGGCGGTGGCTGGTGCAGGCCACAGAGGACGGCACACGGCAAAGCAAAGGGTGTGGTTTGTGCGTGGATCCGGGGCGGAGAATGGAGCGGCAATGGCGGAGCTGGGTGGCGCGTGCGGGGATGTGCGGCGACGACTTGGTTCTGGCAGCGACGTACAGAGGCACGGGGGAACGTTTCGGTTCGGACCAGCGGAGGCGGCGGCGGTCATGAAGAACAAGGGCAAAGGCTTTTTTCTTTCTTTTTTGTTTGAGTGTTTGGATTTGGGTTAGTTTTTGATTTGGAATGGAATGTGTATTGTCTAGATAGATTGAGACTAGTTGGGAGTAAGGAGACCAAGTCAAACAAAGTGGAGAGTGGAGCCAAGCAGTTACGGTTGAGAGCATTTACTTGAGAGGAAGGATAATGGGAGGAATAGTTATATTCTTTTGCCTATATATATAGATGTTGAATGCATAGGGGATTAAGCTATTTTTGTAACTCTATTCTGTTGTTTCAGATATGTTCTAATAATAAGAGTATTGTTTGAATTGAGATTGAAAGGTAGTGATACTATTCTTCATCTTTCGGATCATTCATTGTTAAAATTTGTAAGAACATTTGGCACCCACCGTGGGGTAGAGGTAAACTTTCCCCGGCCACAAATGTGAAGGAGAGGAGCAAAAGGTGGCTTACGACAGCAACACACAGCGGACGTCTGGATGTTACAGCGGATGTCTGGTTGTTGCAGCAGCGGCGATGGCAGCAAACAGAGACGTGGTGAACCTGGCCCAAGGAAGTTGAGGCGTGGCCGAGACGTGTCGAAATTGGGCAGCAATAGCGGTAAGAGGACGTGGTGGTTGGAGTGGAGAAGATGATGGCTGGGCAAAACGGAAGTAGTAGCTGTGCTGGTGGTGGCTGGTACTCGAGGAAGAAGATGATTTGGAGGAAATTGGGTGCAGAAGTGATTTGGGAAGATGATGGAGAATGAGATAAAGGTTGAAGAGAAGAGAGAGGATTGGAATGAAGAATTTGAAGGAAAGAGAGAAAGAGAATAACGTTGTTGCTGGGGTTTTGAGGAAACTGGAACTGTGAGAAGGAGCCACTGGCATTTCTGAATTTGAGTCTGTGTCTGAGAGAGGCAACAAGTTACAGAGATACAGTTATGTTCTGTTCTGGGTTGGCGTGGTGGTCCTTTTACAGAGAGACAACCTCTTTCTACATTGTTCTTGGAAGTGTGATGGAACTTGCTACACTACTGCTTTGTGTCTAATAATGAAGCCTGTGTGCGGTTTAAAATTTAAACTTTGGACTGTTTCTAACTTCTTTTAAACCGTGCTGGGTTCTTGATTCGTTGCGCTAACATTCAGCCCATGGATTACACAAAATAGTGCCGGCGGCGAGTAATGGACAACCTGAAGCTTTGCGAGGTTCACAGGTGGTGCTAATTACTTTAGATACAGGTGCTGACCCAACATTCAGTATAAACTTCTGAATGTAGTTATTATTTGCAATCATCTTCTTATTGCTCTTGATGGGTATAGTTGGTGACAATACATTAGTTACCTGAATGTTCAGAAGCAAATCCTACATAGATTAGTAGCAGCTATTATTATAGTCCCGAAGTCTTTGGTCACGGCGATTTTAGCTAGAGATTAAGAGGTGTGACTGTCAGGAAAACATAGTAATTACTATAGTATGATTGAAAGAGTTTCTATAGTTCTGGTGCGCCATGGCAGTATATAATTTGGAAACTTTTATATTTTAATAAGGAGGTGGACTCTGGTGGGAATAGGCTAGTTGTTATTTTTCACTAGTACTAGTTTTTGGGCGTACTACCTGTTACCCGAGATTTTACTCGTCCTTAAGGGCTTTATATTGTCTTTTATCCGAGAATTATACTCATCTTTAAGGACTTAATATTGCCTTTTATCCGAGGATTATACTTGTCTTTAAGGGCTTTCATTGTGCCTTTTATCCGAGATCTTGCTCGGACTTCAATTTTGCCTTTTATCCGAGATCTTGCCCATCTTTAAGGGCTTTGACTTTGCTTTTTATCCGAGATCTTGCTCGTCTTTAAGGACTTTCATTATGCCTTTTATTCGAGATCTTGCTCGTCTTTAAGGACTTCTAATTTTGCCTTTTATCCGATATCTTGTTCGTCTTTAGGGGCTTTGACTTTGCCTTTTATCCGAGATCATGCTCGTCTTTAAGGACTTTAATTGTGCCTTTTATACGAGAGCTTGCTCATCTTTAAGGACTAATTGATTTATATCTTATAAACTTTTGCATAAAAACTTAACGATTTATATCTTTTTAACTCCTTATATCTACCTAGCTCTCACCGAGCTTTATCCTTTTTTAGGACTCCTTTGTCTTCCTCATAACACTTTTTTGTTTTGTTTTGCTACAGACATGCCATAGCAGTATTTTTCACTAATACTATAGTTTGCATGTTTAGTTCCAATATGTTTACCATTTTTCCCTTCCCAACTCCCAAGAGAGTAGACTATAGCTATTTAACTAATTAGCCAAAGAGAAAAAGGACCACGCCCCAGGTTAATTCCCAATACCTCTTCCTTCCTCATTCCCACTTAGGCACTTAAGTAATTACAATATTAAGGATCTAGTGGTTTAAATAAAGGGAAATCATGTGACACACCATTATCTTGTATAGCATGTCCGTAGCAGAGTAGAATTAACCTAAAACATGCAAAACCCAAAACTAGGGTGAAGGATATGGTGCACCACCCACCAAAATGGTGCAGTGGTGCACCATCCAAGTGTTAATAGCTAGACCAATCATTTTGACAGTTGGCATTTTTGACTTTTCAACTGGTCAAATGATCAAAACAAGTTAAATATTTGCAAAATAATATATGGTATTTTCGTATTTGCTAAAAGACCCAAAAACAAAAGTATTTTCATCCATGTCACTGCTCTCCTCCCTCACTGCCACCACCACCCATCATCCTCCCTCACCACCAACACCATACCCTTTGCAGAACCCAGAACCCCCCCAAAAGAAAAAGTGACCAGCAAACCAGAGAAACAAGGGCCACCTGCTACAAATCCACCTATTCTTCGGCGAGTTTGCAAAACCAGCTGGTGACGATGGCGACGAAGGGCGGACGACGGCGGCTCGCGACGGATCCGAACAACGTGGGTCAGATCCAGACCGCGTCTGGCGTGGCGCATCGGAGCTACGGTGAATGGCGAGGTTGGGCTTCGTGGTGATGGCGGTTCGTGGCGGAGAAGCTCTGTACAAAGTGGCGGTTCGTGCGAAGATAACCACGAATCCGACTACCAGAAACCCACCGGAGTATATGTTCTAAGTTTTTGGCCAGAAACATTACTATTACACCCCACTTCAAGAACTTGTTCAACACATAAGAGGTGGTCTCAAGGAGACATCTCTGTTTGTTTTTTTCTTTTGATGATTTTTCTGTTGGATTCATTTATCTAGCTCCTCTGGTTTTAAAAGCAATGTTGATGGTAGTGTGGGGTAAAGGGTGGTGGAGTGTTGGCGGCGATCGGCAGAGAAGGATGGAGGCGCCGCCGCCGACGAGTTGGTGTGAACAATAATAAAAAATAAATGCATCAGATTTCTGTTTATTTTAATTAAAATGGGGTCTAAAAATATATACAGTATTTGAGCATCCAAAATATGGTACAGATACATCTTTGACTACAAAATAGGTTGAAAAGTCAAAAGCATTTTTACTAAACTGCTTGGCAAAATAATTGGACAACAAGATGCCACTTGGATGGTGCAGTGGTGCACCACTTTGGTGGGTGGTGCACCTTAGACAAAACCGACGGACGTATTATTGTGAATTTATGGAGAAAGACTAACCCGAGTTAAACAAAAAACTGTAGTCTTCAATTTAAGAGGTTAGATAAAATGATGAAGCATAACAAAATGTAAGTTTTAAAGGAATGAGCTAGAAAGATTTTGGAAAAATTATAATTTAAACTCAATTTCTAACGAAGTAAGTGTACTATATTCAGAAGTGAATATCCCAGTTTATGGATTGCAAGGGTTATTATATTTAGATGTGATCAAAGCATTGTGTTTTGGCACAAATCCGTGAATATCGGTTGAGGGTGAAGTTAAAGTTTATTTTATATTTTTTATGGCAGTACATTGATATGCCTTGTAGTTTATCTCATATGTTAGCATGGTTGATATCCCTGTTTATATCCGCGATGATGTTTTGTTGTTGTTCTAGTTGAAGTTGTATTTTAACAGGTATATATAAGAAGAAGAAAGCTCGTTTACTAGGAGGAGGAGGAGGAGGAGGAGGAGGAGCAGCTCAGAGAAGCTCGATTTTCTTGAAGATGTCTATCAAAGTCCTTTCGCGTGTGACTCTTTTTCCTTCCCCAGACTTTTTTCTTGAAAAGGTTTTTGCCCGAGAAGGTTTTAACGAGGCATACCGAATGTTTACTTGAAGATATCTCTTAAAGCTCTTTCGCATCTTTGAAGCTCATAGCTTGGGGGGCTTGTGTACTGTCTGGATAGATTGGGACTAGTTGGGAGTAAGGAGACCAAGTCAAACAAAGTGGAGAGTGGAGCCAAGCAGTTACCGGCGGTTGAGAGCAGTTACTCGAGAGGAAGGATAATGGGAGGAATAGTTATATTCTTTAGCTATATAGATGTTGAATGTACAGGGGATTAAGCTATTTTTGTAACTCTACTCTGCTGATTCAGATATGTTCTAATAATAAGAGTATTGTTTGAATTAAGAGTGAGATTGAAAGGTAGCAATATTGTTCTTCATCTTTCGGATCATTCATTACTGAAATTTGTAAGAATAGAATAGGTTATTGATTTTGAGGGTTTTGATGTTGTTTGAAGTGTTGTTGATGGCTGTCATTTGGTTGAAGATGGAAGAAAGATGAGTTGGAGAAATATCAAAATGTTTTTTCTGAAAGAAAAAAAATTGTTATCGGTGGAGTATCCCATGGCTCTTTTCTGAATGCTAGAAATATGTCGAATAGTTTTGTTCCGTGGCTCTTCTGGAAATGTTTTAAGCAGAAGGTAGATATGGAATAGGTGTGGAGGGAGATGAGAGAAACTGGAGGGGTTGGGTAATGGAATTTAGTAGACAAAGGGTAAGGGTATTTGATGATAAAAAAAGTTTTAAAAGATGTGTGGGGGTGGATGGAATATGTGTAAGGGTGTAGGTAGCAACACCCAACCCAACCCGATATTTTTGGAGCAAAATTAAGGAGAAATATGGACCAGGCCCGTCCAGTTATTTTTTATTTATAAGCTTATGTGCTGTCAGATGTGTGTTAGGGTAGAATGAGTGGCCGTTAATTGCAACAAGTTGACGGCTGCATCTCTAGTACCGTGTTGAATAATTGTTGAAAAATTTCTTTTAATATCCGTGGATGTAGGTTAGATTGATCGAACCACGTTAAATTGTTGTATGTTTCTTTGTCTTCTTCTCATTTTTTCTGCACTTTCGTTTTTTCTCTAGTTTGCTGTCATAACAAATATAATTCAGAGTTCCCTGTGATTTCTCCTAATGAATTAAAATTTGATTGTTCATTATTGATTGCTAAAAGCGGGCAAGGATGTGCAGGTTCTGGATGCCCCATCACTTCAAGATGAATTTTACTTGAATCTCGTGTCATGGACTGGTCCTCACAAAATGTTCTTGCCGTGGGGCTAGGCACTTGTGTCTATCTCCGGAGTGCTTTAAACAGCAAGGGGAGTCTGAAACTGCCACTAATTTCGCTGCATTAATAAAAAAACATCTTCAAGTTCTCAGAGCAAAGGGTACAAATATGATGGATGTTTAAAAATTTTCTTATATTTCCTATACCCGAAATTCTACATGAGGCCTATACCTGATAATGAATGGGTTAATTATTAAGTTACCAATGTTTCGTTTGTTTAACGTTTATCATTCCTAGTACGTTAACCAAATGATAAACATCATTGACCAATAAATTATAATTAAGTCATTGGTGTGATCACTTTTTTGGGTGGGAGGAGGTCCTGGTTAATGAGTTGGGGTCAGTGATTGCTTTGGCTGTTCCTACTGGTCTAAATAATGATCATTGGGTCTGGTCATTGGATCCATCGGGTGTGTTTTCTTCCTCATCGGCTTATAGGTTTCTAGCCTCCAAGTGTGATTGTGATGTTCCAATAGCTGAGAGTCAAGTAATTGTTTTCAAATTCTTCTGGAAGACAAAGGCGCCTAGGAAGATATTGACTTTGGGCTGGCAGGTTCTTTTGGATAGACTACCAACAAAATTGAATCTCAGTAAGAGAAATGCGTTGGGGGATACCCAAGTCCTGTGCTATGTTATCTGTGAAGAGGGTCAAGAAAATGGTGCACACTTGTTTCTTCGGTGTCCTGTTATCTCTCAGGTTTGGGCGCAGGTGTATGCTTGGTTGGGACATCATGTGGTGGCGGCTCCTAATTTAAAATCGTCCTATCTGCAGTATGGAGGTTTGTTCAGAGATAAAAAGGAAAGACAAAGAGGTTATCTAATTTGGCACACTGTTATTTGGTCAGTATGGATGGAAAGAAATTCCATCATCTTCAAAGACTCCAAATTTGATATGATGAGGTTATTAGATTCAATCAAATGTAGATCTTGGGCATGGTTTGCTGCTATCTCAGGAACACAGTACACATTCTCAGATTGGTGCTTGGTTCCTATGGAGTGTCTAAAGGCTAGCAGCTAGGTTCTGGGTTCAGTTTAGGAAAGTAGATCTATTGGGATGTTTTTTGGGTTATCGTTGGCTGATTTTGGTTAGCTGCTGGTCTTGGCTTGCATGCTCAGCAAATTCGCATCTGGTTTTAGGTTGGTCTATGCTTGGTTGGGTAATTGCTCTGAAGGGTGTCTTGGGGTTTTGCAGTGGTTGGTTGTGCTAGGAGAATTATCTTGCCACGTTTATGTTTGATCTGGGGGACAGAAAGGGCATGTCGTTGTTGGTTTTTGTGGGTTGATATATTTTCAGAATGTAGCCTCAACCTTGTGCCTGGTTTGCTTGTGCTTTGGTTGAATCTTACATTCTGTTTTTAATCTATTCTTTATACTCCTTGTAATTGAGATTGGGTACACCTTGTACTCTTGTTAATACATATATTTTGATTATCAAAAAAATTGGTGTGATCACTTATAGGCTAAGTGTAAGATTAGAGATGTAGAAGAAACATTTCTCATATTTAAAATGAACATATCTTTGTGTGGCTTTCAGGTGACTAAGCTATGTGACTTGGGGCCTTATGATAGTGTGTTTTCCGTCCAAATGGACCACTAGAGGGTTCTTTCATATACATTGGTACACGTATTGGTCAAGTTCAAGTACCTTTTTTTATTAGCTTACTTGGATTTGGTTTATCCATCCCAATTCCCATGTATTTGATGATTGAGAATAAAAGAGCATTTTTACATTATGGTACAGATTTGGGATGGGGCGCACTGTAAGAATTGGTGTTTTGGCATGGAATTCGCGCATTTTGGCTTCAGGAGGTAGATATAGGGACATTCTTCAGCATGACATGAAGGTTTTCCTTGTAGGCCCACAAATCTAAGGTAAATTTTTTTTGAAAATATAAACATTGTGATGTTGTGTTAAGGTTAACTAGAAATAGAGAAATTGATAGCAGTTGTGATATCCCTCAATTTGACATGTGATGCCTAGCTGGCAAAACAGGTCAATCTGTCCCAAACTACCATTGATCCACTAAAAATAGGGTGGGGCGGGTTGGTCTGTTGTCTGAATAGGCTAAATCTCTCAACCCCGTTTAGCGGTGGATTGCCAGCTAACCTGCCAAAAAATTATAAATTATAAATTTTTAAAAAAAAAATGAAAATGAAAATTACTAGCATATCAATATCATCTAAAACATCATAAAATACATATCCAGTACTCCACAACCACAACCTCACAAATTCACAATCACAAATTAGTTTCAATGTCTTAATATTCAACCAATTTCTCAAAGCAAAAACAAGTAATAAAAAAAACTAAAACAAAAATCAGTCTTCATCATCTTCCAAGTTAAGAGAACATTAGTAGCCCCTTGGAAAAAGATGGCTCCGCTTTTCATCGTCTTCATCTACATATCACAATTGAAGTAGAAATTGATCGAGTTAACAAATGGTTATTAAAATGATACAATAACAAACTAAATTCAAATTAAATAAGTTACCATAACTAACAAAATCACGCGACCAATTGTGAGTACAAATCAATGCTTTCACATTTTTCGAATCAATGCTAAATGCATATTCATAGGAATGCTTAACAAGTCACAACCCTTTATTGATACATCTGGAAAATGACTCTTATTAATTATCCTTCCACCATTGTAATATATGTAACTCTTCATAATAACTCAAATTCAAAGTTGGTTTATCCAAATAAACATCAAGTTGAGACTTCCCCATTTTACAAGCAAGCTACTGATTGTGCATTTTCAATTCCTATTATATTTCACAAGTAAAACACGTGAAGAGGAAAACATTAAAGAGAAAGTAATTAAATTATTATTAATTCAATATATAAAAACTTACATTAAAGAAGCCGTGAGAGAAATACTTGAATTCCTTCAACATGCTAGAAGTAGAAGATGGGGTCAAGATAATACATCTCTCTTTAGAAGAAATAGAATACTTCTCAAATAACATGTACACCTTACTTTTTATTTTTTCCAACTTAAATTCACATGCATCAACATTTGAGTAACACCTAATGCAAGCATAATATTATATTCATTCTAATATTTCTCAAACTTCAGAATCATTCTTTTGGCCATATTTTTATGACTTTAACTTCATCTTTTAAACTCATAATTAGCACACTAAATTTTCCAAACTTGCAAAAAATACAAGTTGGAAGTAGGATAGGATATACCAGAAATCAATTTGGTAGTTTCATAGAAAGGCTGATACAATGCACAAATATTTTCTTCTATTTTCCTTACTTCCTCCAAAGGACAATACTTATAATTATCATCATTAAAGTGAAGACGTGCAAATACATGCCGATATATTTAAGAATACATTCAAGCATCAAACATGTGGAGTTCCATCTTGTTTGAACATCTAGACACAAGCCAACTGAAGTATAAACATCACCAATTGTTGAAATGCATTCCTTAAATTTTTTTTATTCTAGCCTCTAAACTCCGCACATATTTGACACTCTCTCTAACTTTGTGCAAGGCATCACTAGCTAGCTACCTCCAATCCCTCTTGAACAATCAGATTTAAAATAAGTCCATAACAACACACATGAAAGAACTCTCCGTCACATAACTACCAATTTTGCAAGACAAGTCGCTTTTCTAATGTTATTGCATAACATCATTGGCAGATGAATTATCTAAAGTGAGAGAAAAAAAATCTTATTCTCAATACCCCAATTAGTAAAATATTCAAGTATCTTCTTAGACAACTCGGACCCAGTGTGAGGAGGAGGCATGTGACAAAAGTTGATAATTTTGCTATTTAACTTCCAATTTGTATCAATAAAATGAACTGTCAAACATATGAACCCTCAGTTGTACGAGTTGTCCACAAATCAAAGGTTAAAGATATCTTAGTAGGAATGCTAGCCATTTTTTGTTTAAGTTTTCCCTTCTCCCTCATGTAAATATTCAAGACATCAGCCTTAACAATATTTCTAGAAATAGTAATTACATCTGGATTCAAGTACTTCATTCAACTCCTTAGCTTCCTATACTCGACAAATTTAAAAGGCATGTCATGCTCAATGATTGCCTCAGCACACATCTTATGT
This sequence comes from Echinosophora koreensis, assembly GCA_035048595.1. NCBI lineage: Eukaryota > Viridiplantae > Streptophyta > Magnoliopsida > Fabales > Fabaceae > Echinosophora > Echinosophora koreensis. Next base: position 10,475,124 of record JAPCYP010000004.1, read on the forward strand.
GACACCTTTTGATCTATCTTACGAGACTTTAGCTTTCCTTGCATGTCTAGCATCATTTGACTGACCAACATCTTCAAATTTAATTTCCTTACACTTTGATATATGATGATTTAAAGATGATGTCCCAAACGTCTTACCATCAATTTTATAATCTTTTTTACAAACATCTTGCCATTTCAATTCCATCTTCAACCCCAATCTCCAACTTTGAAGATTGGTCAAATGATGCTAGATGTGTAAGAAAAATTATAGTCTCGTAAGATATATCAAGTGACATCATGTGAGATGTGTGCTGAAGCAATCATTAGGCATGACTTTCCCTTTAAATTTGTTGAGTATAATAGAATGCTAAGGAGTTGGATAAAGTACTTGAATCCAGATGTAGTTTCTATTTTCAGAAATATTGTTAAGGCCGGTGTCTTGAATATTTACATGAAAGAGAATGAAAAACTTAAATAAGAAATGGCTAGCATTCCTACTAGGATATCTTTAACCTTTGATTTGTGGGCAACTTGTATTATAGGGTTACATATGTTTAACAACTCATTTTATTGATCCAAATGAAGTTGAATAGCAAAATTATCAACTTTTGCCACATGCCTCCTTCTCACACTAGGTCTGAGTTGTATAAGAAGATACTTGAATTTTTGACTGATCGGGATATAGAGAATTTTTTTATCTCATTTTCGATAATTCATCTGCCAACAATGTTGTCGACTTGTCTTGCAAAATTGATTGTTATACGACGGAGAGTTTTTTATGTGTGTTATTTTGCACATATTTTAAATATGATTGTTCAAGAGGGATTGAAATTGAAGGTAGCTAGTGTTGCCTTGCACAAAATTAGAGAGAGTATCAAATATGAGTGGCGTTCAGGCATGCATTGCAACAATTAGTGAAGTTGATCCTACAGTTGGCACAAGTCTAGATGTTCCTGCAAGATGGAACTCCGCTTATTTGATGCTTGAATGTGCTCTTAAATATCAACGTGTATTTTCAAGTTTGGAAAAGAGTAGAGAATTTTGTCTATGAAACCACCAACTTGATTTCTAGCTCATGCTATCCTACTTACAACTTGTATTTTTTGCAAGTTTTGAAAATTCAGTATGTTCTAATTGAGACTTTAAAAGATGAAGATGAAGGGATAAAAAAAATAGTTGAGAGGATGATATTGAAATTTGAGAAATATTGGGATGAATATAGTATTGTGCTTGTACTAGGAGCGGTTATTGACCTACAGATGATGTTTACTTCGTTGAATTATTGTTACTCAAAAGTTGATGCATCTAGATGTGAACTTAAGTTGAGAAGTATTCTACTTCTTCCAAAGAGAGTTGTACCCTCCCATTTTCAACTTCTAGCATATTGAAGGAATCCAAGGCTTTCTCTCACGACTTGTTTGATGTAAGTTTATATATAATGAATTAATAGTTTGATTTCTTTATTGAATTTTATTATCATGCTTTAATGTTTTCCTTTTTATGTGTTTCACTTGTATAATAGGAATTAAAAATGTACAATCAGCAGCTTGCTTGTAAACTAAAATGTCTCAACTTGATGTTTATTTGGATGAGCCAACTTTGGATTTGAGTTATTATGAAGAGTTAGATATATTACAGATAATAAGAGTTATTTTCCAGATCTATCAATCAGTTTGTGAATTGTTGAGCATTCCTATTCCTATTACTATTGTTGCTTCTAAATCTACTCTTAGCAATTGTTCTACTATTGTCAACAAGTATATAAGTAGTCTGTTGTCAAAAAATGTGAAAGCTTTGATTTATACTCACAATTGATTGTATGGTTTTGTTAGTGATGGTAATTTATTTAATTTGATTTTGATTGGCTCTTGTATCATTTTAATAACAATTTGTTTATTTAATTAATTTCTACTTCAATTGTGATATGTAGATGAAGATCGTAATTGGTTGTATGGTTCTGTTAGTTATGGCAATTTATTTAATTTGATTTTGATTGGCTATTGTATTATTTTAATAACAATTTGTTTATTTGTTTATTTAATCAATTTCTACTTCAATTGTGATATGTAGATGAACATAATGAAAGGCGGAGCCATCTTAACTTTTTCCAAGGGACCAAGGTATGTGTCGCGTTTTTAGTGGCTAGGTGTTTCTCTTATAAATAAAACTGTTGGGGAGACCATGACTATGCAGTGGAAGGCGCAGTAACTGTGTCAAGGGCCACTAGAGCTATCAAAACGGGTAAGGAAAAAATGGGCCAATCCAACCCGGCTCACATTTTGGTGAGTCGAGAATTATCCACCCCATGACAGTGATGTCACCTAAAATTAACATTTTGGCTCACATAATCAATACATTCATAAGGCATTAAAATAAAAAAAAATTAAAATTGGGTATTAACCAATAATTAAACAATAATTAAACAAATGCAAAAAAATAAACTAACTTTAAAGAATGTTTAACTTACATTCATCCATCACTTGGTCGTCGTTCAGCGGATGGTAGACTTGTTGTATTGGAGCAAGACTTTGAGAATTTGATGCACTCAATTAATTTGACCTTACATTCACATACTTCAAACAATAACCTATCCTTTAAATTACTAATCAGAATCTTCACAAGTAGAAGGATCAATCTTTGAATGGCAAAATTGAATCACATCAAATCTCATCATTGGATCAAGAACAGTCGCAATTGCAAGTATGACACTATAGTCATTCCAACACTTACAAAACTTTCCCATCATCATGCCATATCCTTAATTACCTGATCATCACTTTTGGCATTTTCTCGCAACAAACATTCAATTTTTCATACTTGTTTAAAGTATTGGTTAGAAGTTGGATAAAATGTGCCCGAAATCAAGTTAGGCTCTGTTTGGTAAAAACTAGCGAATAGCGGATAAGCTAGCGGATAGCGGTAGCGGATAAACTAGCGGATAGTGGATAAGCTAGCTGATAGCGGATTAGCTAGCGGATTGGATTTGAAGTGTTTGGTAAAACTAGCGGTTGGACTAGCTGATAAATATAAAATGACATAAAAGGATATGTTTGCATATTTTTTTATTAAATTACATGTATATATATTATTTATATTATTTATTTTAAAATAATTATCACTTATAATAATTTATTTTATTCTAAATTATTTATGGTTTATTCAAAAAAAATTATTTATCGTTTAAAAAATTTAATCATTAATTTTAATTTTAATATTAATTTAGTTTTAATTATTTTTAATAAATAAAATGGAATAATAAAAATAAAATTATATATTGATTTGATTTTTATATAAGTTTTATTTTTTATAGATAAAAATATATTTTCCACCTTTTTATCTTAAATATAAATCTAAATAGCGAAATTAATTCTTATTTATATACTATGTTAAATGTTAGTATTTTATTTTATAATCAAGGATAGGTGAGGAATTTAATTAAGATGGTAGGGATAAAAATGGAAGAAAAAATGAAATGCTATACGCTATAAGCTCAAACGCTACTTCAAGTAGCGTCTGGGAAAAATGTTATACACTAATGAAAAAACGCTATAGGCTAATCTTAAAAACGACTACCAAACGGGGCTACTTTTCCATCCGTTATACGCTATCCGCTAAACGCTAGCGGATTTGGCAAACCAAACAGTGCCTTAGTTATAAGATAAAGTGGCCTCAAGAACTCACACATCTTCTTAGCCCTTTTCCACCCACCATTTGATGGACAATGTTTGTGGTTTCTGTCGTAGATAGTAAGACTTCTAAAAGTACGACGAAATCTTGGTGCACTTTCAAGAATAGCAAAAGCAGAACTCCATCTAGTGGACACATCCATTCTCAAACCTACCATTCATCAATACCCCTCACTTGAACAATACATTTTTTAAATGCCATCATACTTGCCTCTGATGCTCTCACATATTTGATACTTAATCTAATTTTGTGCATAGCATTACTTGCCACCTTTAACCCTCTTAGATTCAATATATGAGCACTACACCTAACAAGAAAATATTGACCATCACACAACAAACTATTTTGCAATCTTAATTGCTCAATCAAAATATCTTGCATGTTATCATTGGCACTAACATTGTTTGTCTAAATGGATAGAAAATATCTTTTAATCTATTACCCAATAATACAAGCATTCAAATACTTTTTGTGCCAAATCAAACCAATATGTGAAGGTCCTTTTTTTTTTATTATACAAAAGGCAAGAATGTTGCTATTCAACTTTCAATTATTGTCAACAAAATGTGCAGTCAAACAAATATGACCTTCTTGAATAAGAGCAGTCCAACAATCAGATGCCAAACAAATTCTCTTATAGCATTTATGTATTACATGTTTCAATTTCTCTTTTTGTTCAAGATGAAACTTCCAAATATCCGCCACACCTGTGTTCCTACTCAAATGTTTTACATCCAGATTTAACAATGAATGCAATTCCCCAATCCACTTATATTCAACAAAATAAAATGGCAGAGCAATTTTATTTTCCTAATCCACTTGTATGTACCGGTAATGGTTATAGAAATTCACCTCACGACACGAACACTTTTATGGTCAATTTTCCTAGCCCTCAACTTCCCCACATAATCAATTATCATTCCTTGACCATCATTCGAAGTCTTTTTTTTTTCCTCCTTTTTTTGATGGTATGCCTAGAGTTAGACAAGCAAAACTAGATTAGACTTGAATAGAAAATTAAAGCTAATGTAATGAATATAAATATAAATAAGATTACTTCCGAAATGGATGATGAGAATCCCCTACTTGACAATGGATGTTGTGCATACGAGTGAGAAGGAGTGTCTCTTGATGAAGTTGTTGGAGATGAGCTTGATGCAACGTTACATTATTTACATTATTTACATATATCATCACCAAAGGGATCATACAAACACCCTCCTTCACCCCTATTCACCTTCTCTGGATATAATCATATATGGATAAGGACTCTCAAAGAAAATGGTCAAAAATTCAACTTTGATGTTCGGTCAAGTACACATCCAAGTGCAAGAGTGACAGAATATTCACCCCAATACCTATCAAATTTGACCTTCATCCTCGATGTCATATCTTTAATCACTTCATCTTTATTAGTTAAATTTTCATTCAATTCCATCTCTATAATTGCAAATTGCATGAAGTATAAGTTTGAGGTAGGGTAAGATGATCCACATATCATGTTAGTAATATGATAAAATGGGGCCAAGAAAGCACACTTTCTCCATTATTTCTCATTCTTCATTGCTTGGACGTAGTTTGTAGTTTCTATTATAGCTCAAATTAGTGAATGCACGACGATACTTAATAACATTTTCAAGCATCTTGTACGTAACATTCCAACTAGTGGACACATCCAACCTCAAGAAACTATCGCCTACATCACTTAGATGCAATTCTTCAACACATCTTTGGAAGCCCCTCAGCCTCCCCTCTGAAGCCCTCACATACTTAACACTTTCTCGAATACAAGGCATCCCCGCAACCTTCAAAACTTCTTGAACTATAAGATTCAAGATATGTGCACAACATCGCACATGAAAGTACCTTTACATAAAAATGCATTTTGCAAATTAAGTCTTTCTTTCAGAATGGTTTGTATGCTATAATTGGAAGAGGTATTATCCATGGTGAGGTAAAATATTTTGACATCTGTCCCTCAATCCTTCAGCACTACAAATACTTTCCTGATAATTCCAACCATGTATATGAGCTATCCAAGTGACAAAAAGTAAGCAATTCACTATTTTAACTTCCAATCATCAACATAATAAGTAGTCACAGTCATAAAACCTTGGGTAGTTATAGTTGTCCACACATCAGAAGTCAAACATATTCTACCAGGAATGGATGTTAAGACACTCTTTAGCTTTTCCTTTTCACTTAAAAATACATTCTTGCAATCAGCTTTTACAACATTTCTACTAATGGGTTTAAATTCAGGATTCAAGACTGTACAGTGTAGTTACGCTTTTGCATCACTTAGAAACACTTTTAACCTTACACTCTACACTTGAATCGTGGATTTAAATCCATTAATAGAAATACTACAAAAGTCGATTGCAAGAATGCATTTTTTTAGTTAAAAGGCAAAGGTAAAGAGTGTGTTAGCATCCATTCTGGTAGAATATGTTTGACTTCTGATGTGTGGACAACTGTAACTACACAAGGTTTTATGACTGTGACTGCTCATTATGTTGATGATTGGAAGTTAAATAGTAAATTGCTTACTTCTTGTCACTTGAATATTTCATTATACATGGTTGGAATTATCAGGAAATGTACTTGTAGTACTGAAAAGGATTGAAGGATATATAGCAAAATATTTTCTCTCACCATGGGTAATGCTTCTTCCAATCGCATGCAAACCATTAAAAAGAAAGACTTAATTTGCAAAATGCTTTCATGTGCGGTGTTATGCACATATCTTGAGTTTTATAATTCAAGAAGTTTTAAAGGTGGCGGGGATGCCTTGTATAAAATTTGAGAAAGTGTTAAGTATGTAAGGGCGTTGAGGGACTTCCAAAGATGTGTTGAAGAAGTGCATCTAAGTGATGTAGGTGGTGGTTTCTTGTGGCCAATAGATGGAATGCTACGTACATAATGCTTGAAAGTGCTATTAAGTATCGTCATGCATTCACTAATTTGAGCTATAATGATAGAAACTACAAATTACGTCCAAACAATGAATAATGGGAAAGGGTGGAGAATATGTGTGCTTTCTTGGCCTTGGTATCCAGGTGATCTTACCCTACCTCAAACTTGTACTTCAAGCAGCTTGCAAGATGGAATTGAATGGAAATTTAACTAGTAAAGATGATGTGATTAAAGATATGACATCGAGGATGAAGGTCAAATTTAACTCTTGTGTAACTCCCTTCGTTACATTAGTAACCCAAAATAAATTCAATAAAAAATGGCTAAATAAAAATTTTCATAAATATAATTGTCTGAAAAATACCTCAATAATTATTCAAAGAAATAAGGATAATAATTCCTTGCATAAATAAAATGAATTTTCTCAAAACATGGGCGACTAATAAACCAAAAGAAAAACTAGAACTAATATCTTCAAGACTTCAAGAATGCCTCAAGTCGTTGCGTCATCTCTAACATCACCTGTGAACTCTGAAAGACAACACCACTAATGAGATTTATAATCCCAGTAAGTAAACACAGTTCTAAAAGATTTTGAAAAGATGTTGCTTTCAGCCGGTGCGGTAACCGGAAAAAGAACCACGGTAATCCGCCATTTTCAAAATAACAATATAATCTCAAGTATTTCGGATAATGACATAAATAAATCACGACAATACAATAATATCAACAAATCAAACAGAGTGCAATGACATCTCATTGCGTTCTCTTCGTAGGAGTCCCTTTGTCATTGCCTCGCATTAGGCCAATCTGTCATCGCTACGAGTTAGGCCCTTTGCCATCTCTATGAAGGAAGTATATCCACAACCTTGCAATGTCTAACATTGTCTTCTCCATGTAGGAGGCCCTTTGCCATCGCTTCTCATTAGGCTAATCTGTCATCGCTACGAGTTAGGCTCTTTGCTATCTCTACGAAGGAGGTACCCATACCCTTCCAATAATCATCATTGCCTTCTCCTTGAGAGAGGCCCTCTGCCATTGCCTCGCATTAGGCCATTCTGTTATCGCTACGAGTTAGGCCCTCTGTCATCTCCTCGAATGAGGTATCTCAAACGATTATCTCTCCCCAAGGGAGATAACCAAACACACTCTAATTACCCAACAGTCATTCCAAAATAACATCAATACATAACATCATGTCACGTGTATCAATATTCATCAAGTTCATATCAAAACAACACCAAGGCATCACATATCACAAAAGATATACCAAATTACAATAATCATATCACCCTATATGTAAATATTCAATCTCATAATAATTGATCACCAATAAAACATCAATTTAATTTTAAGAGTAAAACCCTAAATAATTACCCACTAATATCATAACAAACCATTTGAAATTTATACCATGGAAGTTTGAGGAAAGGGTGTTTACTTACTTTTCGTAGACCTCCAAAAATTCCAAATATTTCCTAAGACAAATCCTAGTGTTTCACCAATAATCCTTCTTTTCTTCTCACTGACGTCTAAACTAGTGACTCCAAGCTTTGCACTGCAACAAACAGTACTCCTAACTTTTTTTTCCTCTCTCGTTAAAGTCTGCAGTGCGGCGCTAAGCCATCTCTGCAGACTGCATCTCCCTTTTATATATATATAAAAAAAACAAAGAAGGGTTTTACCTCTCAGTTAAAAAAATATAAGTCCATCCCAATTTTCAATTGATACTTTGTTAGTGTAGGTCCCATTTTCTTGTTTAACTTTTTTTTTCCTCCAACGAAGTCTACCTGCCCAAAAGCCCTGCATATGATTATTTTCATTCATTCTTTCAGCAAATGAAATCCACCAAAGGTTATCCTCATGTGACTTTCCACACCTGTGACACGCAAAGCCCTTCCTAACGAGAGATCCTTGCACTTGTTTCCCCTTACTGATGGTGGGTACAGGTCCAAGGTTCCCTTGGAATCTTCCTTCTCCTCTAGCATGTTTTTCCTTAGTCAAAGCCTGCAAGTTTTGCTCTGTCACTCTGCACTTATTCACCAATGTGGGATTGTCCCGAATTTCTAGGATGCCAATAAGGCTCTGCAACTCTGGCCTCAAGCCCTGTTCGAACTTAATTGCTTTCCATTGACCATCAGGATTATCCTTCACATAAGTAGAGATCCTTGCCAGGCTGTAGAAACTGTCATACTCCCCTGACGAAGCTGTAGAAACTCTACCTCCTTTTGTATTCGAACAGTGTGAGGAAAGTACTTCTCCAAAAATACCTCCTTGAATCTGCCCCACGAGATAGGGGTGCCCGAAGCAAGCAACCCGTCCCTAGCACAATTCCACCAGTGCTCTACATCCGACTCCAGCATATAGGTGGCAAATTCCACCTTCTGAGCATCAACGCACCTCATGACCCAGAAGATCTTCTCTAATTTCAGCAACAATTCCTCTGCCTCAATTGACCAAATGACCAGAGTTATGCAAGAGCAGATGGAGATGCTCCGCCAGATGAGGGACATTGGGAACGTGCCTGGTGTTGGGCCAGTCGTAGCTCCAGATCCACAGTACAAGGGTCTGCAGAGTTCAGGAACAATAATCTGCCAGCTTTTCGAGGGACCACTGATCCTATTGAGGCAGAGGAATGGTTGCTGAAATTAGAGAAGATCTTCTGGATGAGGTGCGCTGATGCTCAAAAGGTGGAATTTGCCACCTATATGCTGGAGTCGTATGCAGAGCACTGGTGGAATTGTGCTAGGGGCGGGTTGCTTGCTTCGGGCACCCCTATCTCGTGGGGCAGATTCAAGGAGGTATTTCTGGGGAAGTACTTTCCGCTCATTGTTCGGATACAAAAGGAGGCAAAGTTTCTACAGCTTCGTCAAGGGAGTATGACAGTTTCTACAGGCCTGGCAAGGTTCTCTACTTATGTGAGGGATAATCCTGATGGTCAATGGAAAGCAATTAAGTTCGAACAGGGCTTGAGGCCAGAGTTGCAAAGCCTTATTGGCATCCTAGAAATTCGGGACAATCTCACATTGGTGAATAAGTGCAAAGTGGCGGAGCAAAACTTGCAGGCTTTGACTAAGGAAAAACATACTAAAGGATAAGGAAGATTCCAAGGGAACCTTGGACCTGTACCCACCATCAGTAAGGGGAAACAAGTGCAAGGATCTCTCGTTGGGAAGGGGTTTGCGTGTCGCAGGTGCGGAAAGTCATGTTTCAAGTGTGGAAGGCATGGTCACTATGCAAAGATGTACAGGAATGAAGCATCTTGACTCAAGTGTGTAAATCAATTTATTTTCTACTTGCTTGTTTATATTTTTTTTTTCCTACAAGTGCTTAGATGTTGAAATTTCGGGGACTAAATTGCTTTAAGGAGTGGAGAAAATGTAATATCCTAAAATTTCAGTATAGTTATATTAATAAAAATATTAAGTGGTTATGAGGTTTAGTATAGAAATTGTTAATATAAAAATTTATTAGCATTGTTTAGTAAAATATATATATATATATATATAGAATTAAAAAAATAAGGAAAAAATATTAAAATAAATCACGTTAAAATCCTTATGTGGATTTCATTTGCTGAAAGAATGAATGAAAATAATCATGTGCAGGGCTTTTGGGCAGGTAGACTTCGTTGGAGGGAAAATAAATAAACAAGAAAATGGGACCTACACTAACAAAGTAACAATTGAAAATTGGGATGGGCTTATATTTTTTAACTGAGAGGTAAAACCCTTCTTTGTTTTTTTATATAAAAGGGAGGTGCAGTCTGCAGAGATGGCTTAGCGCCGTAGTGCAGACTTCAACGAAGCTTGGAGTCACGAGTTTAGAACGTCAGTGAGAAGAAAAGAAGCATTATTGGTGAAACGCTAGGATTTGTCTTAGGAAATATTTGGAATTTCTGGAGGTCTACGAAAAGTAAGTAAACACCCTTTCCTCAAACTTTCATGGTATAAATTTCAAATGGTTTGTTATGAAATTAGTGGGTAATTATTTTGGGTTTTACTCTTAAAATTAAATTGATGTTTTATTGGTGATTAATTATTATGAGATTGGATATTTACATATAGGGTGATATGATTATTATTATTTGGTATGTCTTTTGTGATATGTGATGCCTTGGTGTTTTTTTGATATGAACTTGATGAATATTGATGCACGTGACATGATGTTATATATTGATGTTATTTTGGAATGAATGTTGGGTAATTTGAGTGTGTTTGGTTATCTCCCTTGGGGAGAGATAATAGTTTGAGATACCTCATTCTAGGAGATGGCAAAGAGCCTAACTCGTAGCGATGACAGAATGACCTAATGCGAGGCAATGGCAAAGGGTCTCCCTCAAGGAGAAGGCAATGATGATTATTGCAAGGGTATGTGTACCTCCTTCGTAGAGATGGCAAAGGGCCTAACTCGTAGCGATGATAGATTAGCCTAATGCGAGGTGATGGCAAAAGCCCTCCTACATGGAGAAGACAATGTTGGACATTGCAAGGTTGTGGATACTTCCTTCGTAGAGATGGCAAAGGGCCTAACTCGTAGCGATGACAGAATGGCCTAATGCGAGGCAATGGCAAAAGGACTCCTATGAAGAGAACGCAATGAGATGTCATTGCACTCTGTTTGATTTGTTGATATTATTGTATGTGTCGTGATTTATTTGTCATTATTTGAAATACTTGAGATTATATTGTTACTTTGGCGGATTACCTTGGTTGTTTTTCCAGTTATCGCGCCAGCTGAAAGCAACATCTTTTCAAAATCTTTTAGAACTGTGTTTACTTACTGGGATTATAAATCTCATTAGTGGTGTTGTCTTTCAGAGTTCACATGTGATGTTAGAGATGATGCAACTACTTGAGGCATTCTTGAAGTCTTGAAGATATTAGTTCTAGTTTTTCTTATGGTTTATTAGACGCTCGTGTTTTGAGAAAATTCATTTTATTTATGTAAGGAATTATTATCATTATTTCTTTGAATAATTATTGAGGTATTTTCCAGACAATTATATTTATGAAAAATTTTATTTAGCCATTTTTTATTGCATTTATTTTGGGTTACCAATGTAACGAAGGGTGTTACATCTTGCACTTGGATGTGTTTTTTGAGCTTTTGATTAAAGAGTCTTTATCCATATATTATTATCAAGAGAAAGTATATGTAAAGCATCAAGCTCATCTCCAACAACTTCATCAAGAGACACTCCTTCTCACTCATATCCACACTCATTGTCAAGTGAGGTAATCTATTTTGTATTCATTAAATGAGTCTTAATTTTCTATTCAAGTCTATAATCTAGTTTTGCTTGCTAACTCTAGACATACCATCAAAAAAGGAGAGCAATTATGGCATCTTCATTTAGCATTGGAGGTCGTATCTTTCACAAGTATAGAAATTGCTTACTCCTTAAAATTGTGCGAGCCCTCATATGTACTTGTAATTGGTTGCATTGTTTTACAGAAGGTAATAGTAAGTTCATACTCCTTCCTTTTTACTTGCGTTGTTGCACTAAATTTTAGTCATCGACTTCTCTTCTATTATGAATTGCAAAAGAACAAGAAGTGGAGGAGACAATGTTGTTTACAGAACAAACGAGTCAAGGAAACCCATAAACTAGAAATGATTAATTATGTTGAAGTTATTAATACTTTGTTAATTTAGATTGGATGGGAATGACTTGCTATATAAGAGTTTTGAATTCTGGTGTCCTACTGTGGTTTGGTTTATTTTTTGTGGTTAACAAATTTACTAAGGATGGACTTATTTTAGTGGGTTGCATTTCATGCACATCTGTCAAACATTTGTTAAAACTAGGCGAGCAATATATTTTTTTTGTTTATTTATAATTTTATAATTAAGGCTAATTTGGTCTGATGACTCGGCATAAGGCTAGGCTAACAAAATGACAACACATTGTGAATTTGGCCTGACCCGTCTATACACTCTAACTTAATTTGCCACCTCTAAATAACATAATTAAATTTGTTTGACATCTGATTGTTGGAAGTTGAATAGCAAGATTCTTGCCTTTTGTACAAAAAGTATTTGCCAGCTCTAATGACTTTTATGCATTGCATGTTTCAATTTCTCTTTTTGTTGAAGATGAAACTTTTGAATAACAACTACAGTTGTATTCCTACTGAAATTTTTTGCATTCGTATTTAACAATGAAATATAATGGAAGATCATGCTCAATAATAGCCATAGAAATTACGCGTCACAAATAATAGCCATAGATCATGTAACAATGTAATCTATGTTTGGTCGCTATAACAAGTCTTTGTTAAATTTGAAGAATGGAATCTGAAACTATACATCAAAGTGTAAATGTAAAATGCATTAATGATCAGTTAAACCTTATGATGAATCTGTGAAACCAGTTCCGAAGCCAATTCAGAGTTCTGAAGCCAGTTTCATCTTGAACAAAAAGAGAAATTGAAACATGCAATGCATAAATGTCAAATGAATTTGTTTGACATCTGATTGTTGGACTGCTCTTACTCAAGAAGGTTATATTTGTTTGACTGTACATTTTGTTGACAACAACGAAAGTTAAATAGCAAGATTTTTGCCTTTTAAAATGGAACCTTCACATATTGGTTTTTGATTTGGCATAAAAGTATTTGAATGCTTGAATATGACTAGGGAATAGATCAAAAGATATTTTCTATCACTTTAGACAATGCTAGTGTCAACGATAACATGCGAGATGTTTTGATTGAGCAATTAAGATTGCAAAATAGTTTGTTGTGTGGTGGTCAATATTTTTATGTCAAGTGTAGTGCCCATATATTGAATCTTATGGTTTTAGAGGGCTTAAAGGTGGCAAGTGATGCTTTGCACAAGATTAGATGGAGTATCAAATATGTGAGAGCATCGGAGGCAAGCAGGATAGCATTTAAAGAATGTGTTGTTCAAGTGAGGGGTGTTGAACTAAGGTGGGTTTGAGAATGGATGTGTTCACTAGATGTTGGAATTTTACTTTTGCTATGTGTGAAAGTACACTAAGATATGGTCGTGCTTTTGGTAGTCTTACTATCCGTGATAGAATCTACAAACATTGTCCATTAAATGATGATCGGAAAAGGTTTAGAAGATGTGTGAGTTCTTGAGGCCGTTGTATCTTATAACTAACTCAACTTCAAGCATATTTTATCCAACTTTCTAACTGTTGCTCTATGCAAATATGGAAAATTGAATGTTTGTTGCTATAAAATGCCAAAAGTGATGATCAGTCAATTAGGGATATGATAGAGACGATGACATGCAAGTTTAGCAAGTATTGGAATGGCAGTAGTGTCATACTTACAACTTGATCCAAGGATAAATTTGATCCAAGGATAAATTTGATGCAATTTGATAATGTTATTCAAAGATTGATTCATCTAGTTGTGAAGAGAATATTTGTAATTTAACGCATCGTTTGGTAAGCTGGAATATTAGAGGAAAGAAAGATAGAGGATAGAAAACATGGAATTCTAAAAATTTTCCAACGTTTGGTTTAGCATAATGGGGGAGGGACGAGAAAAAAAAAAGGACGGGGTCCACGAATTTTTTTTTTTCATTCCAAATTGAGGTGAAAACGCGAAAACCGATAAAACCTGCCAAAGGGGACAGCTCAGCAAGAATAGGCATTAGAACATTGGCACAAAAGGACAAAAAAGAATGGTTTTATAGTTTTTTAAAATTATTATATGAGGGTGTATATGTAATTTCACAAACATTTTTTTCTTTCCTCTCACTTTCTACTCAACAAAACAAGAGGAGAGAAAAGTTTTAGTTTTCTTTCCACTCATTTTCTCTCCAACCAAACAACTACACAATCCTCTCATTTTTCACTCTTTTTCTTTCCTCTTCCTTTCTTTCCTCTTACTTTCTTTCCTCTCATTTTCTCTCATACAACCAAACACAACCTAAAGGATAAGGTATACAAGTTGTTTGAAAAATATGTGAATGTATGGTTAAATGATTCGAGTGCATCATATTCGCAAAGTGTTGCTCCAATGCAACAAGTTTCTTATTCGCCAAACAACGACCAAGTTTGATGAATGTGTCTGATGTAAGTTAAACATTCTTTAAAGTTAATTTATTTTTCTGCATTTGCTTTCATAATTATTTAATGCATCCTTGGTTATTTTTTTTTATTTTTCTTGTAATGTCTTAGGAATATGTCGATTATGTGAGCCAAAATGTTAATGACACTGGAGGTCTGAATTGGATCTTTATTTGGATGTTGGAACACTTGACCCAAAGTATTTTGATAAGTTAGATGTATTTCGGGTACCCTAACCCTTTTATAATGTGACCATAGAAATCTACTAGTGTAAATCAAATACTACCCACAAAACTAGATAGTATTGTCTTTACACAAGTATGAATCTTAGAGTACAAACTAAAACAAAAAGTAACCACCCAAGCCTTCAATCCAAAGTACCAGGACTCAAGGCCATCTGTTGCCCCATACACAACCACACCCCACTATACAGAGCACATGCGCCTAAAAGGCAACCCTCTTTGAGGCCTGCGCTACCATCACATTTGCAAATTAACCCAACGAAAATTGTCTTGCCAGCAGCTATAGTCTCCACCAACAGAAATAAGAAAAACAGCAAAGTACAAGGTACTACCCAACAACTTTAGTACACCATTGTCTTCTTGTCACTTCTCCCATTGTCTCTCTTTTCCAACTCACATGTCTTCTTCTGTTGACGTCGACAAGGGCTGTAACGCCGGAGAAGATGTTACCTTTTGTGGACCACCAGTGAATACTTCTGCCACCAGTGAAGACACATTTTATCCTTTTCCCTTTCTTCTCCTTCCTCTGATCTCCTTTGCGCTAATTGCAACATGGGTTTCTTCGCAGAACTAGAAACCCAAATCCCGTCCAAACCGCGCCGGAGGAAAACCCGATCGTGGGGCATATTGATTCTTCTTCTGGTGGTGGCAGTGACGGAGGAGATAACGTGCAGGGGAGGAGGAGTTTTATTGTGTCTTGCTTGTTTCTTCTCTTGCGGAGAGAAGCAATGCAAGTAATAACATGGAATTGAATTCTGAAAGTAGGAAGGAAAAAAAAAAACAAGAGGACCTTCTGCTTTCTTTTCAATTCTGGATCTATCTGGATCTATCCAGGGAAAACATAATCGTCTATTTAACATGGCATAAGACATAAGTATCTGGTGATTAGCGTTAAAGTGAGTGGGGGAAGGTGAGGAGGAGAAAAGGAAGAAAGACCGAAAGAAGAAGAAGAAAACATTGGAGTAAAGGCTTTTGGGCCCCTCAAATTTTTCGAGTAGGCCAGTTTGGTCCCTAAAAAAAATAAAATGATAATTTGGTCTCCGAAATTTTAAAACGGGGAACAATCTAGTCCTTACGGGGGGATCGAATTGTCCCCCGTTTTTAAAATTTGGGGTACCAAATTGTCGCCGGTGGGGACTAAATTGTCCTTTTTTTTTAGGAAACAAATTGGGCTACTCGAACCACTTTGGACTTTACTCAAAACATTGAAACTCAACAAGTAACAGTGGGTAACGATTACCATGTTAGTGAAGTGAAAAAAAAAAGATATACACGTGTTAATTTTTAATAGGAGAACAGTAAAAACAATACCTACAGTACTGTATCTAAGTTTAGTCCTTATAATAACATTTAAAATAAAATGAAATATTATGGGTTATAATACTTTTTAATTTTTTATTTTGAATTAAAATTTTCACATCATCTATATACTTTATCAATTGGGAATTTCCGGTTACAATTTCGATAACAGTAACCGGACACATGTCAGCGCCAGGATTTTTGAATTTTTTTTTAAAAAAAAAAGTATTTATTTTTTTTACTTTTTTATTATTTTTTTAAAATATTTTTTTACTTTTTAAAATTTTTTTAAAAAACTTTTTTTTAATAATATTTTTTTATACAATTTTTACGTTATCCTCTTTTTTTAAAAAAAAATTAATTTTTTTTTTTACTTTTTTATAAACTTTTTATACGTTTTCATTTTTTTATAATATTTTTTACGTTTTCCCTAATTTTTTTAATAACAATTTATAAACTTAATTTGTATACACTGACGGTGTAAAGTTTTTTTTATACTGTCAACCAATCATAAGTTGGCAAACAGTAAAAGTAGAGTTGTCATGTTCTTGATATTTTGATTTTTATATATTTATATTTTATTGTATATATAATTTATTGGTTTAAAATTTAATATTTTATATATTTTTATTGATATATATTTTTTAATATTTTACGGTTCGAATCAAATCAAACCAAACCAATTTTAATTGGCGTGAGTGGTTAAAGGCCTCTCGCCCCTTAACCAAGGTCTCGGGTTGGAGCCTTGAGTATGGAAAAAACCTCAGCTGGGAGGAATGCCACCCATCGAGGTGCCGAACAAACTCCCACGGGAGATTAGTCGCCATCTCAGGTTGACGGTGGGAATACTCCTCGAAGTAGATCAAAAAAAAAAGATTGGTTCGGATATTGTTATTGACTTTTTAAAGTTTATAATTTTTGTTGTTTTTAAAATATTTTTAACCAGGAAAGTTAGCAAAGCTACCGTGTTTTTCAAAAAAGTTTAGGATCGTAAGACTTGGACCAATAATTCGATGAATTTGAAAAACCGAACCAACCAATTAAATTGGTTCTTTTTTTCTTTTTTTGTGTTCGTCTCCGAATTGAACCAAACCCAATGATCATTAATTCGGTTATTTTGGAACCGAACTAATTACTATATTTTAATATTTATATATATATACACACACTTTATGTAACGCCTAATTTTATTTTAAAGCTAATTAACTTTACAAAATGAGAATTTTTAGAATTATTTTCGAAATAACCTCTTTAAAAATAAAACTTTTGAACGACGTCAAAATAAACGGTTGATGAGTTTAAAAAAATTCCTCAAATAAAAACTTGCTCACTGGTCTTACACCAACTGCCAGGAGAGAGAAATAAATAAAGTTTTCATTTATACACTAGAAACTTAAAATAATTAAATACAATATTCTCAAATGAATTTTCATAAGTATGCGAACTAATCAAATACAATGAGTTTTCGAAAACTAAGTTTATAAATTTTCTCACGATTTCCAGAATAAGATATAATAAGAACCTATATTACACAATGCATCGAAGCTCCGAGTCTTCACAATTCTCTTCTATCACCTTCTCAGCATCTTCCAATCATTCCTCATATGCTTTACACTTCTCGGATGACACTATCGTTGCCAACAATGAACAAAGAAGAAAAGAAATACAAATAGATGAGGTAAGATTCTACAATAGGCTAGTAAGTATATATGAGCATGCAAGTAAACAAACAAGCATTCAAGTGGGATATATATATATATGTGTGTGTGTGTGTGTGTGTGTGTGTGTATCAGAGGACACATTTATAAAATACGTATAATACGTAAATAGTTTCAGAAAAAGGTCGTGACTCGAATGCATGCCTAGGACTAGACCTAACTCAGCTGCATGGAGACTATTGTTGTCATAGTGTTCTGTCAGGATAGCATTCAGGTAATTTGCATAAACAACTCGGTGCACAAGTCTCAAACTTTCACACGAGAGTACTTAACATCTGAATAATATTTAGTTCAGTGGAGTGTCAAGATAGCCCTGCTGTCCAGGTCTCCACCGGCGCAGTGCAGCTGTACACTGAACCATTGGCAGGATCCACGCCTGACTATCCCCAAGGTCTCCGTGGCCCCCACACGGTCCCCTAATATCCTATGAATATGTGTCTATGCTTCCAGAACGACAACGACTGTGATTAGTTTGTAATGTTGTCCGAAGACAAACAAAGCAGGAACTAAAAATTCCAAAGCGCTGGTATCAATTTAAAAAGAGTTATTGTTAAGAATTGGGTTTGAATAGACCATTAACCAAAATATTATTCCTAATTCAAAATTCGTTTGACACTTCAAATTCATTTGAGCATACTTAGGCTAAAATTAAGTATATAATCATATTTAGAATTAACGTTTGATACTTAAGATCAAATACAAATCGAAGGATAAAATCATCCAAAAGACAAGATTTTGAAAGTCTTTAACTTTCCACTATTTGGTCTATTCATCTCATTCCAAAATACCATATATCATATTAACTTTGAGCCCAAAACAACAAAATATGAAAAGGATGAACCTTGAAGTTGAATTCATAAATTCAATAAATAAGAATTGATACCAACTAATAATAACATTCCAACACCTCCCGAATCTAAGTTCGGAAACAAATGCACTTCACACAAGTCCCTAAGCGACTTAATGATTATACTGATAGGCCTACACTTAGAGCCTAATTATAACGAAATCGAATTGACGCTCAACGTCCAAAAATCAAGAGTAAGGAAGGTTCTGGAATTCGAACCTTATCCAAAAATTCGCAAGGGAAACTGCATCATAAAAATAAGATAATTACTTGCTAAAATATGCCATCGGCAAACAATTAATATAAAATAACTTTAACTCAAACATCATAGTCTAACTAGCACCAAAATATTTTCTTCCATCATCATCTATTGTCTCAACTAAACTCCTATGTATCCTATATTTCCACGTATCATCCATATTCCCTATTTCCTTTACCATTCATCCTATCTTGTACTTTTAACATTCGGTCTCATTGGCATTCCTATCCAATGCCTTAGCCTCACTTTTATTATCCTTCATGACTAGCATAAATTCTATACAATTATATTATTCATGTTCCTTGGAATCTATTGCCATAAAACATCGTCGTAACTCTACATATAATCCACTAAGAATCCTTCCCCTCCCTATGACACCTCAATGTGCATATATCCAACCATGTATAATATCACCCTTTTAATTCACCAATTTCATAAATTACTAAAACTCATTCCAAAACGTCACATACCCTCCATTATCCATATTGACTTCTACTACTAATTCCATCAACTTAATTTGTAAACTAATTTTCTTACCATATATACCCATCCAAAACATAATGTCCTTTTACACACTTCCTATTTCTAGGATTCCACCTTAATGTATCATTAGACAACCTAACTCCACACGAATATCCAAATGCCATGCTCATAATATCAAACCTTTAAAAAGTTTTATATCAGAGTACACAATCAATAAAATAAGCTCAACCTCACACTTCTTAGCATCTCTCTTCCTTAAGCTTATTTCCAATTCAAGAATAAACCAAAGATCATCAACCTTGAAACAGAGCAACTCACTAACCTAATCAATTCAATCCCAACAATGCTAACTCTAGGGAATAATCACCAACTAAATAAAACATATAGTTTTCATAAACAAACCACACGATAACCATTCATACAGTCAGTTCAGGAACTCATAAGAATTCCTCACATAACCTCAGACAAAGTCCTAATTACATAAGTCACATAATCCACACAAATAATCAATACAATTATAATCAGGCAATATATATATAACAATAATAATAAACCCCATATAATTTCCTAAGCAGATATATTAAACCCGCATCAAAACCCACACTACACCTAGAGTATTATCTTCCCCCACCTGGCATTGACGTTTGAAGATCTCTGACACCCTGAAGGCTTGCAGTCAACTCCTGTCAGTTTCCAGAAAGCAATTCCTGCTTCCCCAGAGCAAGCACGAACATGCAAAACATCCCAGGAAGACAATCCAAGCATAGAAACAACCAGACAAATCACCAAATCAATTTCTCAACATCAACACTATAAATATAACTCACTAATCATATTTAATCTCAAAAAAAAAAAATCACATTAATTTAAATCAAAACAGATTTAGGGGTTTTAGGTTCATAACACAATTTGGGGAAAAATTAATCTAACCAAAGATTAATGAAATAAATCTAGGGAAACATTAACTCACTACCCTAATTGCATAAAGACATAAACAATTTCAAACTTTGAAACTAAAATCAAATTGCTAGGTTTAGGGTTTGATAAGTCAATTTGGGGCTTTTGAATTTGAAGCACAATAGGTGGATTTTCCACTCACCTAGCTGAGAAAGGGAAGGAATGGTGGTTGTTCGGAGGTCCGACGACGGCAGCGACGGCGGCTCGTGGCGGCAGCGGTGGTTGTGTTCCAAATATGAACCAAAAGCAAGAGTGATTAAAATCAAGGGAAGAAGAAAGAAGAAGAAGGAGCTCTCATGGTGGAAACCACCATGGAGGCGGCGACTTACCGCGGAGGAGCGACGCACGCACGGCGAAGCTGGTGCGTTTCGCGAGCAGGGACGCGATCGAAACAGGGGTGCGAACCGGACGTGAGCAGGTGCGATCGGAGCTCAGGCGAGCGGCAGTTACGGCGCGGCTGTAGGGTGGTGGCACGGCTGTACTAGCAAGGGAGAAGTAGATGAGCTTTGTGTTGTGGTGAGAAGAAGAAGAAAATGTGAAGATGAGGGGAAAACAAAAATGGGTTTTATCTGCTAAAGAAGGAAGAAAACATGGAAAGAAAAGGAAAATGGAGTGGTGAGAGAGAGAAGAAAAGAAAAGAAAATGAAGGCTAAAGAATGGGAAACGTGGTGCTCTGATGCACCATGTAAAAAAAATAATTGTTTTTCTTTAGTTTAGGTGTAAGTGAAATTTTGAGTGATTAGAATTGAGTCTAGAAAATAATAGATTTTTGGCTCTTGAATCTAAAAACAATGAGGGAAAAATATATAACTTCAAAATTCAGATTAATGTAAAAATTGATGGTTGAATCGATCAACCAAGAAAATCAATGACCCAAAATTAATCTCCGATTTGCTTTAAACAAATTCATTTTCAAATATAAAATTAAATAGAGTAAGTTCTAAAACTAAATTTCTATCGATCATACTATTAAAATATTTTTCTAAACAGATGATAATAGTGACAATATAGTAATATTATTGTTTAGCTAGTGTGCATACACTGCAATAACGCAGTGTTAACGCACCAAATAAAAATAGTTTAATAAGAAAATAAAATCAAATAATCCAAAACCCATAAAAATAAATATTTAACTGATTAATAAAACTAGTTTTCAAATAAACACATATACATAATTATCGGGATGTTACACTTAATATTTATTATATTTAATAATTTTATATTTTAATATATATTTTAATTTTATCTATATATATATATATATATATATTTTAATATTTTCGGGTCCAAATCAAACCCAACCCAACATAACCAATTTTGATTGGTTCGAATTTTTATATTATTTTATTATTAATTCTTTAAAGTGTACAGTTTTTTTCTTTTTAAATATTTCTTGCCAAGAAAGGTAGCAAACTATTGTGTTATTCAAAAAGTTTAGTGGCGTAAACCTGAACGAATAATTCGATGAACCGATTCAATTAAATTGGTTTGTATTTTTTTTTTTTTTTGTCGAGTCTGAACCAAACCCAATGGTCATTGGTTCGGTTATCAGGTTCAAGAATTTTGAAACCGAATTAATTACAATATTTTTGTGTGTTTGTGTGTATATATTAATTAATATATTAATACTTAATATTTTAGTATTATATATTGACATGATCCATGACCTCTTGATCCTTGTGCTAAACGGTATATAAGTAAATTATAATCATGGTTGAGAATTGATTTTGAAATTATATGATAGATAAAAGAGTGAAATGTTCTCATAGATATAATATGATTTATATTTCAACTCATATTTAAATAAATCTGCATTATATCACTTTTGGAAAAAAAATCTTATAGGCACCCGTGCGCACCGCACGGGTTGTTACACTAGTTATATTTATTTGTAAATTTTAGAAGGTGTTTATTAAATGTTCTTATTTGTTAAGGAAATAATTAGAACAAAGGAAATGATAAAAATAATGTAATATTATTATTATTATAATAATGATAATAATAATAACAAAAATAATAGTAATGTAAACAAATCTAAATATATTGTTAAATGTTGTGCTAATATTAAACGGTATTTTAATTTGTTGTTATACTTAGTTTTAGAAAATCAAAATATTGAGGATTTTTTTTGGTAAAGAAAGAGAACAAAGGCAAAAGAAAAAAGGAAAAACTACAATCTAATTTTTTAGCTACAATCTAAAAATATTGAGGAATTAAAAATAATACTATATTTATATAATATTTATATAATTATTTTTCATAAAAAAAATATTAAAACTAAAAAAGTCATGTCACATCTTATATGAAACAAAATATATATGTTCTGTCAAATATATATATAGGGTAGGGATCAAGTTACTCCAAGAGTAATGTTAAGAGAGTTACTCCAAATCTTTATCGTTGATTTTAGTGTAATCCAATGGCCTATATTAATTAATTAAAAAAGACACTTAACTTTCATTAGATTAAACTAAAATCAAGGATAAGGATTTGGAGTAACTCTCTTAAAATTACTCTTGGAGTAACTTGATCCTCACCCATATATATATATATATATATATATATATATATATATATATATATATATAACACCAATCCTTAAGTTTTTCGTTTGTTCCAGCCACAAAAAATAACGATTTACTCCTGCATAAAAGAGTAATAATGATTTTCTAAGGGAAAAAATTTGCATGGTGGTAATGCACATCGAGTTTCGTGTATACTCTGGATAAGGATCCGAAAAGAGGGAATATTCTTTATTACAGCGACAATGTCCTGAAGACCACTTTGTCTTCACTCGAACGTCTCCTTACTACAGATAAAGTGAACAACATAGTCACGAAAATTGTGGGCCCTTACCGCGAAAAGTTTGCATACAATTATGATTCATTCATTCATCTGGTAACACTTGATCATTAACGAATCAGAAACGGAAAACACACGGGTTAGGACCATGGTTAGGAATAATAATACATGTATTATTTTATTTTTATGGTATTATTTATTTAGAATTTTGAAAATAATATATATATATTCGTAATAATTAAATCATGATATACATCATCAGGTAAAGCATAAATATTGTAGTGCTAAATTTATTTAACACATTTTTTTTACAAGTTATTTTTCCATAAATCCCAGATTATAGAGCATATAACTTATTTGTTTACTATCAATAAAGAGTGGGTCAAAAAATTAAAGAGTGGGTCAAGGTAGTAAACAACTTATACACCATGGGATAAGGATGAGTTCAAATATTATAAAAGTACCTTTTTTTGGAAAGACCATATAATATTAATCCTCGTGTTCCTGCTCCAGGATTAATTTAATTTTGAGTAAAAAAAAAAAAAGAAAGGAATAATTTAATTTTATGGACCATTAGATGAACTGAACCTGGGGATCACCTCTTTGTAATAAAAAAAATACAATTGTTCAATAAATATGATAATTTATTTATGTTTTGAAATTGAAGTTTTATTTAGATTATGTTAGTTATCATTCTCCATATCTTAAAATCATAAATGGAAATTAAGTTGCTTAGAGGATAACTAATGAAATTTATCAAACTCAAGTTAATTTATAAAAATTTAGTTAGTATTCAAAATATCTAACTCGAAATCATAAGGAGATAGAAACAGTAACTTGAATTTTAAGCTGATAATAAAATATTGTTAATTACAATTTCTTGAAATTAAGTCAATTTTTTGTGGTAATCAAAATTAAGCCAATTTTACTATATAAACAGACATGTATTTCATCGGTCTCTTCCCAATTGATTTATTCATTATTAAGCAAAAATAAGCAAACAATACAAACAGAAAATAATTGAACAAACAGAAAGTAAAGTAAGAAACAAACAAGAACAATAAATTCCATTAATAGGACAAAAGATGATAACAAACAAAGATAGCATTTTATTTTTTCCATTGCTATGGCTGTAATGTTCTTTCAACATATCTACATACATTCATAAATGAAAATGAATTAAGAAAAAAATCAATGAACAGAATAAGTTCGTGTCAGAACAATCTTATTGCATCAAATCATTTACAAATACCAACCTGCATGAAATTAAAGGCTGGCAAAGAATTTGGTGTGAGAATATTACATGAAATTGAATCAAAATGTACAAGTTTGTTTTGCTCTCTTCTTGTCAACAAATTAAGTCCTTTTTACACCATCACAAGTGATTGGACACATTCAACACTTGGTCTTTCAGCTGAAGCTTCTGTAATCTTCAAGGTTCCAGGTATATCTTGATGCTTGCCATGCTGCTTGGCTTGGTGCTGAGACCAGTAACCATGAGCAGCCAACACTCTGTCCAAGAGCTCCTGAGGTACTGGCTCTCCTCTCCTCTGCTGAGGAGAGATTGTTGCAGTGTGCACTAATGTCTTCCATTTATCCTGTGCACACCAATAAGTCATGCCATGTGGCAACTATGCAATGGTAGCATTGACCAAACTAACCATAAACATCAATTCAATCAATGCAAATGAACCAATCTTCTTTCTAAAATTATTTATAATTATAATGCAACTAAGAGAGGGACTTCTTCATCTTAAGAAAATAAGCATAATGCTGAGGTCAAAATTTATTATATCACCCAAACAAAACAAAAAACCTTTAGATTGAAACTACAGAATAGAAATTAAAGTTGGACTAACTAAATTAATCATATTTTCCTAGGTATCAATTGAGAATCCCTGTAGAATAAAACAAGAACCATGAATCAAACAAAAAAAATCATAAGAGCCAAATCCAAATTAACCATAAGGAACTCAACTATCTTATCTGTATTATCATTCTAGTATTTAACCGTGTAAAGTAACCCCTCAAGTTATAGAACACTTTGTGCCAAGAGAAGAAAGGGAAAAAAATAATGTACCTTCAAATCTACATAAGTCCTATAGTCTGCATTCTCAAAAGCTCGCAACTTAACATCACGCCACCTGCATAGTGTAAACATCATCAGCAAGCTAGCTTTGCTGTCTATATGCAGATAAAGGTGATATTAATAACATCGAACCTTCCAGTTCCGAGTTCCTCAACCGCCTGAACAAGTGCTTCTACCTCAGCCACAGAGAATGGCCTCCTGGTTCGACGCTGTACAAACTCAGACCGCTTGGTTTTCTGACTTGCAGGAACCACAGCTAATGCTTCAAGGCTAGCAGGAACAGCAACTAGCGCTTTTGAATCTGGTGTTATTTTGTCAAGTATAGTGTCAGTAGGGGAAGAAGTAGAGTCATGGTTACTTTCAATTAGGTTGCCTGGATTTGTCAGCAAGGAGGAGTCATGCAAGGTATCAGTATTCCCTGACTCTAAGAGCGGAGTTTCAAGGGACCTAGAAAAATCAAATAATAATATTAGCTACGGTATCATGTCAAAGTAACAATTCGACCAAATAGAGCAGAATCATAAGCAAATTTCATCTACGTCCAGAAAATGAAAGACATTTATTGCTTCACAATAAATTATGTTATCAAGTATGGCTCACCCCGTAGGCTGGGATGTTTCACATTGAGAAGAAGGATCACCACCACAAACAGCTGGAGAAGCTAGTAGAGAACTAGGCTCCAACATGAAACTGAGAGTATCCAGATTGTCTTTGCAAGATATACCAGTCTGTACAAGTGTGCTATTGTCATCTTTAACTTTTTCCCCCTGAAGAAGGACACCAACATGTATACTACTGTCAAGTATAGCCATCACCTCCTCCATGATTGTCCTCTAAAAATTGGTAAAAATAGACAAAGCAAAGGTTAGAGCCAGATAAGACAGTCATCATGAGATGAAAAAGACAGCGAACGGGGGAATCCTAGTGAGAAAAAAGTTATCTGCCCCACTTTGATGTATGAGGCTAACTGACAACAGTAATAATATTTTTCAATTAAAAATACAGATATCTCTATATTCAGCTATATCTATACCTTTAGCAAACCAATAGTTGCAGTTTCAGGAACCTCAATATAAAGCTCTGGTATCCTTAATGACTTAATGCTAAACTTCACTGTTCACAAGGCAAAGACAGCACATAAATTAATATTGGGTGTAATGAACAAACAAGATATGCAAAATGAATGAATAGACAATTGGTTACCATGAGAATCCTTAGGTAAATGCAATTTTGCAGATGAACTAGGGTTGTCTCCATTAATTCCTTTCTCAGGAGAATTAGACACACTCTCACTGCTGAATCCTCCATCAGAAGTTACCCCTGAAACCCGGTCAAAGAATTTCCTCCTCTTAACAAGAGTGTTGTCTGGAGATGTTTCGAATCCATAACTAGCCTTCCTCTTACGAAAAAGAGGTTTTGCTTCTACATCTGCAAATTCTATATTACTATCAGTGAGAAACACAATCAAATTCATAGACATGGAACACATCAGAAAATGAAGCATTAGCCGCCTTACCAGATCTAGAGTGTTCACACTCCTTCAACTTTGGACCAGCCTTCCAGTATTTGGAAGACAGCGGTTTCCTGATTTTCTGGTGAGCAATGTGTTGTGGAGACCTTAAAGCCTTTGACTTGGTGCAAACTTCATTGCACCTTAAAAAGTTTTCGCCATCATCTCTAAAACCTAACTTAATATCATTCCCATGCTTGGAAAAGGAAGCACTGGGAAAAGATTCTCTACAAAATGGATTGTTTGAGTCAATTAGTGTAGGAGGCACATACAATTCCAATTGGTTCTTCAAACTACATTTATCAGCCAAAGTTGATCTCTGAAAGCCAGAACTGCCAGCCTCCTGTTCCTGTCTAAATCCATTCTTTATATTACCATCACAAGACTCCCTAACATTTTCAGGTGTTTCTACTAATCTATCAGAATAACTATTAGAATGGTGTTCAAATTTATTCTCCCATTCGAAAATTTCAGACTTCACATCAGCTTCAACTTTCTCCCAACAGTCAGAACTATTATCAACTGAATTGCCACCTAGTACACAATAAGTCTTGGCATTTAGAAGAGGTTTCTGACGACTGTTTTGTGAGGCTACCTCAGTCATAAAAATACTCTCAGCACAACTTCCCTGATGAATGCCCTCTGCTATTAATGGTTTAACCCCATCCTGTCTATCTCGCTCAATGACGGCTTGGCTAAATGCAGGCTGGTGATTTCCTCCAGATGCATTGCTAGAAGCAGAACTTTCACTCTCCTCCAACAACTTGCCAGCTAAAGATGCCAGTAGTTCAAAGGCACAAGTTTGACCATCGTCAACTTCTTTCTTGGAAGCAACCCTCCTCTGAACAATTATCAAATTTAAAGAGATTAAAATAGAGTTCAGAGCAAGAAATGGAAAACATCAAACAATTGCCATAATTGCAGCAAGTGCTTACTCTTGCAGATCTAGGACCTTTAGGTATAATGGGAACCTGAAAGCCATTGAATCTATGACCTAGCCTCTTCTTCAACACCATAGCTTAAACATATATATATATATGGTTCATCAAATAACGAAAAGCATCATACACCAGATCTGCGTCACTGTCATAAAATTGAAGGAAGAACAACATATCAAGTCAATTTTCACATTTTTGGTAGATTTTGCAAATAAGGAAAGCAATACATCACCATTGTTATAACACATTTTCAACTATTTCAGGTCAATAATTACTTTAAGAAAATACACAAATGCTTCTTTAAGCCAAACAGTTAATGGGCTTCACATACAGCTAAGAAATGCAACTTGAATAATATAAGCTTCAATTAACAGGAGCAACTTCTGTTTATATAGATTTATAGGAGATAATTAACACCTCCTTTTAAATTCCTAGAATTTCCCATCATACATCATGAAGGCAAAAGGTATTCACAAATTTAATTTGCCATGGACAGACGAGCAAAATAAATGTGAAAAACAACAAAATAAAGAAGCAAGACATCAACGAAACAAAATCTGTCATAAAAACAACTCCATAAAACTACCCATTTGATTCCTCGTGTAGAATTGCATGGAAATGGACATAACAAATACATAAATTGCACATACAAGTAACAGAAAATCAAATCCACACCATAGCAATTGCAGAAACCGAAAATTGAGATAACATGAAAGCCGAATGCTAACATAGATTCAGATGAATTTCACAGAACTGAAAGAAACAATTCCGATTCAGCAAATAAAAGAATCGTATCCAAACCAATCAATAACCAAAATTCAAAGCCAAAAAGAAAAATACACACTCAAAGGTGGAAGGATCATAAAACTCAACACCATCACAACCAGAAAAAGCAACTATAGGCTGCATGAAGTTGCTTTGTTCAAATTGTGCGAGATCAACACAAAACAACCCATTTGATCTCCGAGCTACAGCATCTTTAGGCCAAATCAAAGAACCTGAAGACACCCCAATTCAACAGCAGGAAAAAAAAACAAAACAAAACAAAACAAATTTTTCGATTTGAAACGAACCAAAAACCAGTTGCATAAGAAAAAAACCAGCCTAACTTCCACGATCGGATCTCAAGTTCTCAACTGAATCCCATAATTTTCAACAAAAAAAAGAAAGAAACAAAATTCATTTTCAGAAGACAGAACAGAATTGCGTAGAAGCAACCATAATTCTATTCTCTGCAGCTCCAAAACTCAACGAGAACTATGCAGAATTCACAAAACGATCTTCACCACGCAACCATGATGAGATCGAAGCTAGAACATGAAGAAGAAGAAGAAGAAAAACACAGAAAAAACACGAAATTCAACACCTTTTACATGCAACAAAAGCTCTCAGACCAACTCACCTGTTGAAAAAACAACATTCGAACAACAACGATCCGAGGAACAGGATTATGATCAAGTAACGAAGTTTCCGAGGAAACCCATTTTTCCAAATGAAAAAAATGTACAAACTTGGGTGCAAATCAAAACCCGGGTAGTTGTCTGAAAATGCAAGAGATCTAAAGGGAATTCAGAATCTAAAACCAACCAAAGCTATGAACTTTCTGTTCTGTTTTTCTCTCTCTTTCAAGATGGTAAAATTTTCATTAATTTTTTTTTTCTTTTTATTTGTTTTTGTGAGATGGAAAGAACAATAGATAGATAGAATAGAAGATAGGAGAGTTTAAAAGGACAAAAACCCACCAACACCAATAACAAAAACCACGCAACAGTGGCCTTAAACCCTTTAATATATCTATGTGGTTTTTCACCACACAACTGGACCAGCCAGTAAAAAGGTATTATGTTACCGGCTATAGCAGGTCACCTCTCACCTCAAAACCCTCTTTTAGACCCATTCTTAACCCCAGATGGATTGTTTCTGCCACGTGGAGGACTCTCTCTTCGTACGAAACCTTTGTTTGAGAAAGAAGGAGATCAGAATTGGACACAGATTATAGTGGTCCACTTTTATTTTTCCTTCTTTTGAGTTTGTTTCTCTTTCATGTGTATGTGTCATAATGTGTCATCTTATTTCAGTTTTGTTTATAGTGATTTTATTTATTTACTTACTTGCCTTTTTAATTACTCGTGTTTTATTTTGTTGTGCTTTTTATTAGTCTAAAATTTATATGTTTTTGGTTAAAATAATATAATAGTTAGGTCTTCATATGTCATTATCACGGATAAATTATTTTTTTTGGGTGCTTAGATAATTTTAATTTTTTGATAAAGAATGTTATAAATCACTCGACTTTCAATGCATTGCAGTTTCTGGTACCTTCCCCATAATATTAGAGAATCATACCAAGAAAAGTTAATAAAATTAAAGAAATGTTATTTGTACACCCAAATGAGACACATATTTAGGATATCTTAATTAATCATGTATAAATATTTTATTAATTCAGTTCATTATATGATTATTCACCTGTAAATATGTGGTTAATTAATGATGACTCATTAATCATATAAAGAACTGAATTAATCAAATATTTACATGGTTATGAAAAATAAACCCATTAACCATATAATGAACTGAATTAATCAAATATTCACATGTGATTAACAAAGATGTCCTATTTGGACATGCAAATAACATAACCGTAAAATTGGGTTGGGATGAGGTATAGCATTCCACGTCTTACTTAAACGGATAATATTATAAATGTACATTTACTCATTCCTGGGGATTCAAGAGAGTTTCTTATTCAAAAACTATAATGGTTAATTATCATTTTTATAAATTATACTCTTTAGTTTATAAATTATACTCTTTGGTTTACAACACTAATTTAACTAATTATCATTCTTACACGGGTTTCTCTTCTGTATTTGAGAATGAAAATACTGATTAAATTACTAAAGGAGAGAGTATGAGGAGCCCTATATTGAAACTGTCAATGAATTTAACGAAAAATGAAATTGAAACAAAATGAAGACACTCCCATTGTTCTTTTTCATCTGTTTTTTTTAAAGGTTGTTATACAGTAATTAAGAAAAATAATTAATAATTAAATGGCTTCCATACGAAATTATTTTTATACTAAATTATCAATTATTAAATACTCAAAATATTATAATCACTTTATCAATCTTTTGTCTCACTTTTTAATAACATGAATAAATTAAAAATAATAATTAATACTTTATTAATTTCATAAAAAAAATGTTAAATATAACAAATTAATAAAAAAAATACTTTTTTTGTACAGAAGCACAAAATTAATAAAACAAATACGAAACAAAAAATTGAGTAGTTAGAAATTATCCGCATTGGACCCATTCAACTTAAATAATTAAATTATGTATAGGTTAAAATACAAGATTGTTCAATAACTTCCATTTGTGTTTTGATTTTTAATTTTATTTTTCTTTTTAAGTATTGATCCTTATGTTTCTTATTGCCAAAGTATTAATTTTTTATATTTTTATACTTAATGAGTCTTGATTTTTATAATTTATATGTTCAACACCAGAATGATTTTTATTGTTTGTTTGGGTTAATTTAGTCCTTTTTTTTTTTACTGGTTTAATCCTGGTTTATTAAACCTTGTGGTACCATGAAAACCATGGACTCGAATCCGCTCCTGCTGCAGGACTATCCTGCCGCACTTCCAACCATCCGATCGTGGCCCTACATGACTTTGCAGCTGGTCCCACCCTCCCAAAACAAGCCTGGACCGTCCGATCTCCGCAGCAGCATAGCAGGACAACGGATTCGCAAGAGCGAATCCATTCTGGAAAACCATCAGTAGGCCATAGTTTTCTCCCATGGTGTTTTAACCCTCCGTATGGTATTCTTTTTGTGGGTCAACTTTTAGAAATTTTAATTAAGAGCCAATCATTCAACCTAACTTCTTGAGTGATGGCTAGAGATAATTTTTCCATGCACAAGCCAAATAGGAATGGTAAAAGAGGGTCTCCAGGCCTCAACCCTAAGCAAGGTCTAAAGGTACTAAAGGTGACTCTCATCCTAAAGAAAGGATGAAGAGATAACACATTTGATGATGAAAAATAGTAATATAAAAAATTCCAAATTCCTAAAAGACATTAATTTTTAAGAAAAAAATAGTTCATGTTATCATAGGCTTTCTCCATATCAATTTTAAGAGTAAGGTCATTGTTCTTCTTTCTTCATTTATATATGCATATGGTGAATGATCTCCTAAAAAATTAATTACTCCCTCCGGTTTCTATTGTAAGCAAAAATTAAATGGGACACACATATTAAGATAATTAGTTGATCTCATTTAAAAGAGTCACTGGGAATAAAAATTAAGTTTGTTACCTAAATTACCCTTTCTCTTATTTATTAAGCTTGTGTTATTGAGAATAAAAGGAGTCATTGGAAAACAAAATTTGTATTAAATGAAGGGTATTTTGAGAATAACTTCATTAAATGATAAGAAAGTAATTGATGAAATTTGCTTATATTTTGAACCAAAAAATTTGGAAATTTTTGCTTATACTGTGGACCGGAGGGAGCATGGCATTGTTTGAGATCCATCTCTACCGGACAGAGAGCTACTTTGATTTGCAGAGGACCAATAAGATCATTTAGAAGCGGTCAGAGAAGGTTCAACATGACCTTGGTAATAAGCATATACACCATAAATACACATATGTGTCGAAATTCCTTAAAGTTGGAAGGACGTCCACCTTAGGAATGAGCGCTAACAAAGCCTCAACAACCCGAGCATCAGAGTGACAAACAACGAAAGCATCATGGACCAGATGCCTAACATCATCACCCACAATATGTCAATATTACTCATAAAAGATGACCTGAAACCCAACTAGACCTGAGGCCTTGTATGGTTTCATAGAGTTAAAGGGCAAAGGAAACCTTTTCTTTTATAATCAGCTCTATAAGGTTAAAAGTCCCTTCCCTACGAATCAACTAAGGGTGTAATGAAACTATCTCTGATAGTACTATTAGAACAAAAAAGAGACGGGAGAAATTTGATGCCTCATCGTTCAAAATATTTGCATAAGTGCACTACATACCATTTGGAAGAGCTAGGCCTAGAATCTTATTCCTATTTTTATGATAACCATTTGAGCATGGAAATGAGTGTTGTTTTTGTCTCTGTCTCTCTAGATTTTTGAAACCATATATAGGATCTCCTCTTGAAAGATTCGACTATACTAGATCTCTTAGTAAATCAAACTAAAGATTTACCAGATTGTGGCTTCTACCCGTTCTAAATCTCTTTGAATGCCTTTTAAGTTTTAACCTTGTATCTAGTTACCTTTTCCGCCTAAATGTTCCCAAAACCCTACTATTGAATTTGATCGACTCATCCTTGACACTATCCAAATAAGTCATGGCATTCCCTACATCATTTCCCTCAAGCTCATCACAACCTTTCTATGTTACAACCACGCAGGTTCAAAACAAAACAAAAAAATGTATGTTACAAGCATGAATCAAGCCTCATGCGTCTTCTTTCTACAATGGCATCGATATTTTTTAAAAAATTTAAAATTAAAATTGATTTGGATTTTCTCATAAGACTGACCACACTATTTAGATACATTTTGCTATGAAGCTTAGGATATCTAATATTTTTCCTTAGGATGCACTGTTACAAGGTTTGTGAAGGTATTTATATGAATTTGGCCAAGTTGGATCAAGTTTTTGAAAAACAATTATGGATAATTAATTTACATGAAAAGCCATATTTATGAGGGGTGAGTATATTATTTTTTTCATGGCATAAGAATGAAATAAACTTAAAAGGTTAAATTAAGGCATTGGCAAATTTGTATTTTTTTTTAACTTTTAAATCCACACTAAAAAAAAGGGCTTTTATCAACACTTTCAAAAAAAAAAATTCCTAGTAAAATGAGAGTTGGTAAGGTGAGGTAAAAAGAAAGGCAAAAGCGTTAAATGGAACAAAAATCAAGTGATGAAAATTTGTTAATATTCATATAGGGTTTTGTCATTTAAAAACATTATATATATATATATATATATATATATATATATATATTTTATTTATATCTACATTTAAAATATTTATATTAACTTATATATGATAATATTTAATTTTAATTACATAAACATATTGCATCTTACGGGAGTTAAATTGAAGTGTTAAAAAAACATTATTGTTTATTTATCTATGCTGTACATTTTCTTGTCCAAGTACATTTTCAGTTGTTGCACGTTTTAATTTTGGTAATGTCTAAGGTGCACCACCCACCAAAGTGGTGTAGTGGTGCACCACCCAAGTGGCAAAATTTGAACCAATCAAATTGCCACTTGGGATGATTGACCTTTCAACCTTGGTCAAAGAGTCAAAGGTCATAATGGGTATTACATTAAGTATTTACATACAATGGTATTAAGTATTTACAAACAAGGTATCATACTGAAAAATAGAAATACATATCTGTCAAAAAAAAAAAAAGAAATACATATGGTTTAGGGTTCTCCTCCCATCACGCAGCGCCCAAGTCCAAACAACCCCCCCCCCCCCCCGGCCCAGAGCTGGTCACCCACCGCCGTACCACCACTACAGGATCGAGCACCACCTAGCATCGTCGACCCGGACCCGGATCTCCCCTTCACCAGCGCCTCTTTCGCGAATACAGTTCCAGATCCGCTTCCTCCGCCTCCATCTCAGCCGCGACATCCTCCGCGCAGTCCGGCCTCCTCAACGGATCACAACCAGATCCAAAAGCCATGGTTCGGCCTCCTCAACATCAAGTAGATTCGGCCTCCTCAACGAACCACATCAAGATGCCACCGTTCGCCGCCAAATAGATCCGGCCTCCTCCTCACGCAGCCGCGCAAAACCTGCAGCATCATCGTCGCTCGTCCCTCTCCAGCGAAGGTGCACACGATCGCTGCATCGCTCCACTCCTCCCTGTCCTTATTATGGTCGAGCATGAGGGAGCTTGGACGGTCCTGACACAGCGGTTCGACGGCGCGAAGGCTGTGAGTAGCTCGCGGCAGATCTGCTGGGCATGTGGGTCATGAGTGTTCGTCGGAGAACAGCGGCTCTGGCAGTGCTAGTGAGGGTTGACGGTGGTGGGTGGTGGGAGAAATTTAGGGATTTCAAGTTTTTTTTTATAAAAAAATACTGATTGTATTTCTTTCTGATACACTTAACATTTCTTATGATACCCATTATAACCTTGGACTATTTGACCAAGCTTGAAAAGTTAATAATCCCAAGTGGCAATTTGATTGGTTCAAATTTGGCCACTTGGGTGGTGCACCACTGCACCATTTTGGTGGGTGGTGCATAATAACCTTCACCTTTAATTTTACACTTTATCTTATCTATTCCTGTGACTCTACTCTAACACCACTTTCTTCGCCAATTGCTGCGGGACCCACGCTTCTTGTACGAAACGTGTCAAATGCTGAATTTTCTTTCGGGGTGGCTGCGTTTCTTCTTTATTTATTTATTTATTTATTGTTGTCATCTCCTTTCTTACATTGCATTGTTTTTATTTGATTACCAATTGCTCTACCATTACCAAAAATATCTACTAAATAATCTTAGACAAGGAACTAGATTCGGCAACTATTCCTCAACTCGGGTCTAATGTCGTGTTTGAGAAGCGTACAAGCTACAAACTTTACAGGTTTTGTCGATAATTATATACTTTTCATCTTCTTAATTTTGTTTTCTCAACACTTCGATAGTTATACAACACAACCTTCTATGACTCGTGCATTGGCTATTGGCTAGTTTTTTTCCTTTTCCTTTTGGAATAATATTACGTTTAATGATAGTTTGGAGATAAAAATTAAAGATTATATAATATTATAACTCAGCAATTTATATATTTTTTATCTATTATACAAAATACTTATAAATAAAGTGAGAAATAAGTCATAGAATTCAAGTTGAATGGATGAAATGAACGAGTATTATGAATGTTAGTATTTCCTATAGAAAAGTGTCTTTTAAATTTAAAGAAATTATTTATCAATGCGTATAAAGTCAACATGATAAAGATGAGGATGTAAATGAGTGGACCATATATGATTAAAAATGAATAGATTAGAGGAAAAGTATGGAACTATGGATAACAATTAATGTGAAAAAACTATAGAACTTCCCTTAAAAATTTGAGTGAGTAAAGAGATGACCAATAGAAGTTAAGACTTACAGCACATCCCCCAAAATATGTTCAAAAAGTATAGCTAGAGAAAGACTAAAGAAATTAGGGGTCAAACTATTAAAAATGATGATAACATTTCTAAACATAATTTATAATAAGATAAATATGAGTTTAATTTTGATATATTATCAGTATAAAATTTTGGCTTAATTGTACTTTTGGTTCCTCTATTATTGATCATATGCGATTTTGGTCCCTATAGTTTTTTTTAGTGCATATTTGATTTCCTATTTTTTCAATGTTGCAAATTTGGTCCTTCCATCCAATGTTTGCCCACTTTTTTCAATGATCAACATAAAGAAACCACTACTATAAGTGTATAAAATCTCTGGTTGAGGTTCTCCCTCATCTGCTTCTCCAATTCAACATCATTCAATGGTTTCTCTCTGTTATTTACGGGTTTTGCCCCTCCTCTTCAGGGGCTTTTTTTTATTTTCAACCACAACAGAAGTTCAATCAGAGGTTTTATATGCTTAAAGAAATGGTTCATCTATGTTAATCATTGAGAAATTGACGGATATTTGACAAAATGACCAAACCTGCAATATTGAAAAAATAGGGGACCAAATGTACCAAAAAAAAAACTTCTGGGACCAAAATCGCACATGACCAGTAATAGAGAGACAAAAAGTGCAATTAAGCTTTAATTTTTTTTTTTTTACTATATGTCTATCGCAAAACATTTTATGTATAACTTTTATAATAATTAAAATAAAAATTAATTATTTCTAATGATATGATAATATAATTAACTGTAAGAGTAAAAAACTCTTTATACTAATGATAAATTATAATTAAATCTAAATAATATAATATCGTTTGATTCATATAATTAACTTACCTTAAGGGGGAAAAGAGCTTTGTTGTTAGACTAATGTCAATTTCTGAATTTTCACAATCTAAAAAGATTAGAACATCAAAGCTTAATAAAACACAACAATAATAGAACTCTAATTACTAATTAGCTCTAAGACACCGGACACGAGATCCTGACAAATAGGGATGGGAATAGGTCAGGTCACTCGTTAGGGGACCTATGACCTAGCCTATGTGAGGTCTAACTCGGTCTATATATAGTAAAAAGATCAGGTCAATACTTTTTAAAAAGCCTATATAGCTAAATAGGTCAGGCCTAAGGTTTTAAAAAAGTCTACTAAACATATCAGACCGGCCTATTTAACACACACGCACACATATATATATATGTATATATATAATATATCATAATATTATAATATCTTATTTATATTATTTATCATATTTGAAAGTAAAGGCTTATTGGCCCATTTAAATATAGTGGTCTACTTCCCTATTTATTTGTGAATGCTTGGTGACCTATTTATCAGTATAGGACTATAGGTCTATCGACCTCTTTATAATTAGATACCTAGAGTCTATTTACAAGTGAAGGCCAATGACCAATCTATAGATGAATACAAATTTAAATATCTTGTTTATAAATAGGCTTTTAAATAGATTTTCAGGCCAGGCTAGACTTTGATGTAGGTCAGGCTCATGTCTTAAAAATTGACCTATATCAGATTAATAGGCCAGACTCAGGCCTCTAGATTGAAATGTAGGCTAGGCCCAGACTTGTCGGGGACTACCTCGACCTAGCCTATTCCTATCCCTACTGACAAATTTGATCTATGACGCCTAACTTTTGAGATGATAAAAAAAAAAAACAATATAATAATATTGATTACGTTACCATTGTACATTTTTTAAATATAAAGTGATAGATCAGCCATGTCGAAGGATACTGATTCCTGAATGCCGGAAGAAACATGGCTTCGACGATCGGAAAAATATAAATTTAATCAATTTATTGCTATTTATTTGTAGTTTTTATCTTCCATTTTATTATTTTGTATTAAGTAAATTATTTTGAGTTATTAATTTAAAACAAAATCAAAGGTTTTTTTTTTTTTTGGAAGAGAAAACAAAATCAAAGGTTACTTGATTAAAAATAATGAAATAGGAATAAAAGTATCATGAACATAAAAGAGTAATAATGCACATTTTATTTTAAAAAAAATCCAAATATTAAGAGTCAAATGTTGTCTTCTTATTTTGACCCAATAGTGTTGTGAATTTTATCTGCAATGTCAGGAGTTCAAATCATATAATCGTCATTTTGAAGAAAGTTTTATCTAATCCTATAATCTCATAGTGATGTCTATGGGAATATTCGATAAAAGATTAAAAATTGTTATTATCATAGGGTTTATCATATTGAAGTTGAACTATCAAATTTGTTTTTTGGTTGCATAAAAAAAAATGTGTTCGAAAGTAATCAAGGTATGCTCAATAAGTTTTTTTTTTTTTGGGTAATCTAATCTAAAGTATTTGAAACATAAGAATCTGGAATAACATTCTCTTCAATCAAGGAGGGAGACCGTTTTATCTCAACAGCTGCTTTTTCCCGAGCACTGAAATCTTAATATTACAGAGATTCTTTAATCATTGAATTAAACTTCCTTGTTATTTAAGCCATCCTTATGTATCAAGAGGAAGAGAATTACTTTTTATTGACTGAAAATAGCAAAAAAAAAAAATTTATATTAATTAGAGAAACAATTTAATGAGAGTTGCTTAACAGGTTCTTAAAGTCAAGGACAAGTTCAAGTGGGTTATACCATTTGAGCAATCGAATGTGGATGACACATGTAAGAATGATTGTTTCTAGAAGCAACTAATTTTTATATAAAGACCACAATAGAGAAAAGATAGAGAAGAACCACAATATTCAGCATGCCCAATCACAAATGAATTAATATTTTAAATTGAAACAAAAATAAATATAAATAAAAATGTGAGGTAACTTGTGGGTCTCATTTAATAAACTTTTAAAAGCTATATCATTTGAGAATAGAGTTGCTTAAAGCGGCATAAAATAAAAAACGAAAAGGTAATATGATAGGGTCCATAAAAAATAAAGTTAAGCAACTGCAATGAGTTGCAACATTAAAAATGCTTTTAAATACTACCTTTTTTGTGAAGCATTGCGGCCTATTTTTATTACAATATAAATCTAATTACTGCCTATTGTAAACATGATCAAAATTCTTTCATGGTCATGATTTGTATCAAAAGGGTAGGGAATGGTTGTCATTATTCATACTGGTATGCGAACCCTGTATAATGTACTCCCTCTGGTCCTATATATAAGAGGCAAAATCCTAAAACACACAGACCAAGGAAATACATTGAAATAAGCTATTTGTAATTAATATTTATATAAATTTACAAATTTAACCCTTCAATAATTAATGAACAAACCTACTTGTATTGAAAGTTACACTGTCTCGTAAATATAAACCCTATTATAAATAAGAGTAAAATTGGAAATGAGCATTTAATATTTGTCAAAATACATGCATGTCTCTTACATTTTGGACCAAAAAAATGTAGTCATTTGCCTCTTATAATAAGGACCGGAGGGAGTATTAGGCAAGCTTTATAGCTTACAGTTTGCCTCTCGTAAATGAGTTAAAGTACCCCTATACTTTATTTATTGTTAAATTTGCTTGTAAAAAAATTCTAAAATGAGCCTATATATCTTTTGGGGAGGGGAGGGAAAAGAAGGCGATGGATTTAATGGATTTTAATTGGATATATCATGTTTGGTTGAGAGTGTGGATTTTAAATTTTTAATAAAGGGAAGGTAAAATAATGCTTTTTATGTTTGGTTTATAAGGGGTGAGGAAGGATTTTAGACCTAATATTCTTTTATACTCTTATAATTTTGTATTTCAAAATATATAAGGATATTTTAGTCAATATATTTAAAATATTTTAAAACCCTCCACCCTCCTCTCCTCTCCAAATCCCCCAATATCGAAGGAGAGGTAAAATTGGGTGATGAGGGATTTTCCTTTCCTCAAATCCCCTCGTATCTCTCATTCAAAAAATTGAACCAAACAATAAAAGTTATAAAAATCCCTCCACTGACCACTCCCTCCATTTCCTACAACCAAATACTGTGTAAAAATTTTAACATGTTATTGTTGGTTGTTTCGTTAACAGTCCATGTTTCCATTAAGAGTAGGAAGGATAGATCTGTAAGTTATGTTAATTAATGACCAGAAAGACATCCATATCCCCATAGCTCTGACTTGCATATATGAGTTTATTATCCATTGATATTTATATCTTATTTAAGGATGAATAAGTCACCACAAAAGAGCAGACCAAGCTAGAGAGGACAAAAAAAGTATTCGGTACTTATAAATTTGTCACGTGCAATCCTTAACATGAGCAGCTAGAAATAAATGACTTTAATAGTAGTAGTTTGTTAAAAGCTTAACCTTACGGAGACTCAAATTATATTTTTCCCCATAATAGCTCGTTTAATGCATGTGCTGATGCCAGAATCCAGATCCCGCATACCAAACCCATAGAGAAAGAAAAGATCAAAATATCTACCATGAGTCCATGACGATGAGATAAATATCATCAGTTATGAATTAATTAAATAAGAATCTTTTTTTTTTCCTCTAAACCCAGTGTATCTCAATGCTGTCAATGAAGGACTAACCACTGTTCGTGGGGCGTGACTTCCGCTGGTCAAGCATTATTTTAATGCCGTCAAGAATTGAACCCGGGAGCAAACCGAGTCGATCCCTAGAGTGTCCTAGGGCAGGCGTTACAACCACTGGACCAAGATGCTTGGTTAATTAAAGAAAAATCCTAACCATTATCTTAGGAGCATTGATTAAAAAATTAAAATAGAAAGTTTTAAATGGAAAAATAATATATTTAATATATTGAAAAGTATTATATTTATTTACCTAATACAAATTTTTCTTAGTTCCTAAATTAGTAAGACCCTTAATTAAATTACCGCTTATTAGACACATAAACAAGGTCAATTTCAGTTGCTTGGCATGCTGCTGAGATGTTTCGTTGCGCGCTTGAGCAGTTGAGCTTGACTTGACTCTACAATTCAATGTCAAAGCAAGCACAACCTTTGTTAAACGGTTTTCGAAATGGTATGCTGATGAAACCCATTAAGTAATCATTTTTGAATTTCTAAGAGGCAAATGTTAACCATTACTCATAGCTGCAGTTTGTTGCATAAATTTAAGCTTGGATTTGAATATTAAAAATGGAATTAAGTTATAATACATTAGGCTTATGAAAAAAAAAAAAAAAAACCCTCCTAATCTGGATCATCTTCATAATCTCTTCAGAGTTCAGATCTACATAATCGAAAGAAATTTAATTTCTACAACCATATCGACCACAAGATGCAAAGCCAAATGTGTTTCCACATACCCTTATGATTTATATTTTGCATGAATCCAAAAGTTGACCAAAGTCACTAAGTTAATTAAGCTTTTTTGTTTTTTTCACTAAGTTAAGCTTTTTTCTTTTCTTTTTTCTTTTTCACTAAGTTAAACTTGTATCCAAAAGTTTAGATATTAAGATTATCAATCTCAGTACAATAGTTAAAAATAATATATTATAATTATTACTTTATTATCGCCTATCAAATAAAAAATATTATTTATTATCTTTGTCACATATTTCAACAACTATCATCAATGTTGTTAGCTAATTTGTTGGCAACTATTACCGCTAGTCACCACTACTACCGCTGTTATCATCGTCAATTCTAAGGAATTGGATTTAGAATTATAATCTTATACCCTAATTTTTTTGTACGACCAAATATAAAATTTATGATTCTAAACCAATTTTAATTTTAATAAAATTAGAATTTGAGATTAATTCTAAACTACAATTTGAATTCCATCGTCCAAACAGACTTTTGAGGAATCAAAGATTGAAATTTTTTATTGCAAAATAATGTATTTAATATATTTAAAAATAAAAAAAAAATTAATTTTCAATTAAGATTTTATATCTTTTCATTCCTTGAGAGTACTAGTTAGAAAAACTCTGCTAATGAATTAGCTATGCAAAAAAAAAAAAAAAAAAACCCAACAAAGTTAAAATAGTGTACAAAAATGATAAAGTTGTGAGGGAGTCGGGACAAATTGAATTCACCTTAAATTCAAAGACGAATTCACAAAAATAAATAAATAAATAAATAAATCAAAGCCGAAACTCTTTATCATATCATATGAATCAATAATTATTGTTTGGTAATTAATGTAATTATGAATTATATATTATATTATATATGTTCATAAAAAACAAGTGCTTATGAAATTATTTAAACTAGTGCCTTTGATGGTTTCTTTCAATAAAATACAGTGGTGAAAGAGTTGCCTCCCTTATACACCAAAAATAGAAATCGGTTCCTAAAGCGATAGCTGAAACTGGAGGCTGAAGAAAGGAATCAGTCGTGTGAAATTGTGAACATTGAAACTTTTGAGGGTTAAGTTAATATTTATGGTATATATGACTGAGAATAATCCCGATTTGGTAAATTTATTTTATTGCTATGATCAGGATTCGGATATAAAAGTACATAAAAGATTTGTCTAGGGAGCTATATTTATTTTATCTTTTTTTTTAGTGCAGAAGAATGGAATCAAAACCAAGTGATTGAGTGCAGGTGGTTAACGTACTGCTACTTAAGGACGAATCGTTCGGGCTCTGT
The DNA here is from genome assembly GCA_035048595.1 of Echinosophora koreensis. NCBI lineage: Eukaryota > Viridiplantae > Streptophyta > Magnoliopsida > Fabales > Fabaceae > Echinosophora > Echinosophora koreensis. The sequence continues at coordinate 10,517,662 of JAPCYP010000004.1, forward strand.
TCGAGTTTGATCCTTGGGTATGCAACAACCTTGGTCAGGCTTTACTAACCGCGCGGCCGACTCGGAGATTAGTTTCATAGCGGGTCCATAGGATCTAAGCCGTGGGACACTTCGAGGGCTCATTCGTTCCCAATGACTAATTAAGGTGAATACTAAACCAAAAAAGAATAGAATCAAACTCACTAACGAAGGTTGGCACAAGTGGTGGTGGACTTGTGTCCCTTAACCAAGTGGCTGGGGTTCGAATCCCAACTCTTGCGTATCGAGCGAATTTCCGCTGGGAGGGATTCACCGCCTTCAGATGTTATTCATTCCCTCTCGAGAGATTAATCCCGATGGGAATACTCCTGGTCAAGGACCAACAATCTCAAACAACATATCGTAGTATAGTGCTACTAGATATCTTCATTCAGCGATCTAATAAATTTTGATATCTTCAACTGTGGAGTTACATTCTCGAGTTTAAATAATTTTTATAACTTTCTAACCAATGATTATGCTTATATTATTTATAATAGGGGAAATTGTAGGATAGTACTGCATATCACGAATATAATTTATATATATGTGCTTGCATATATAATGCATTGCTAAACTTTCTAATACAGACTACAACACCAGATAGATACTGTCATTTAAAAATATTATAAAAGGATATAAATCAAAATTTTGATTAGAAGGACAGAAAACGGAGAAATGTGAGGACTACTGACAAGAAAGGGCTACACTGATTAAGTTGTAAAGAAAAGTTTGTTTTGTTGTGTAGCAAGAGCTAGAAAGAATGTTCGAAAAGTGAAGCTTTCCCGGTGATCACACAAGGGGAAGAAATTTCAACTATGTTTGAGAATCATAGTGCCAAATCACCCTCCATTAGAATGGTCTATGCCTAGATCTTCAAATATATACAATTATGCAGTATATATAGTATAAATGGTTTGTTAACGTGTGCCTTTAAAGCATAGGTTAAAGGTTATTATTGCTTATAATTTATTACAACATTAAATAAAAGTATATTAAATATTTTTTTTAAGCAAGGATGATATGCAAGAGCATCACCATAAAATATAGCATCTCAACTAGATTGGTATCCTAGATTTTATCAATCATTTATAGCATATCATTAAAATTTTATAAAAAAAAACAAAAAAAGTAAAAAGTTACAAAGAGGCCATAGGGGACATGAGGCCTAACCCCATGTGAAAAATACAAGTGCTACTTGAATCTATAGTTTGGTAAACCCAACCTATTTCTAAAGAAATCATCTCTAACAAAGTTCGGGATTGAATCCCACCAAATGATTCCCAAATGACTAATACCATAAGTTACAAGCTTATCCGTACAACTATTTCCTTCTCTATGTATATGAAATACAACAAACTGCATTCTTTTTGTGGTGCTAAGACAATTATCCCATTGATTTCTTAACTTCCAAGGGACCAAATTCCTATTAGTAAAAGTTGTTACCACTAGCGTTGAATCGCACTCTAACCAAAGATGACTCCAACCTTTTGTTTTAGTGATTTCTATTGCCATCATTGCCCCACTCAATTCAGCAAATAAGGAAGTGCCAATTCCTAAGTTAATTGCAAAGCAACCGGTCACAGTTGTCCAATAATCCCTAAAAATGCCACCACACGAAGCATTTCCTGGAGAACCATGGCCAGCTCTATCCGTATTGCACTTCATCCAGTTACACATTGGAGGCTTCCATTCTATTTCCTTTATTGAGGGTGCTGGCAGAGCATGACATGTAATGGAAAAGGCCTTTAATATTGAGAACTCCTCCATTGCAGGGAGCAAATGACCATGAGATAGATTTCCAGAGGCTTTAACAGCTGTCTTTATCAAAGTGAATAAATACTTGTAATTTTTATTTAATAACTTTTATTTGAGATTAGTATAAAAAATAATTAATATTTTTTTATTCAGTAAGTATGAGTATTGAATACGAGGATTTAAAATTATTTTTTCATTTTATTCCATAATCTATTTTTTTTTTTGGTAAACTCCTTAATCTATGTTTTAGTGATCTACGTTAACAGAACTCGTAAAATTATAATTAGAATTTTACTAAAAAAATACTTATTTAGGAAGCTTAAAGTTGAATTAAATGAACCCAGATGAGAGAGAGAGAGAGATGATATTTGTAATGGGGTGTGAATTCCCTGAAAGAAGCATGTGATTACTTGTGAATCCAGCATATCTCCCTTAGCTCCGCCAGCTATTTGTCCCCCCCTCGATGCATATTGCACTGAGAGAGAGAGAACTGAAAAGGGTCGCTGGCTAACGTGATCCGCAAGGTTGGATATATGCTATGCGTACAAGGGGCGGCAACTGAAGCAAACATCAAATTTCTATTACTAAAGATAGCCATAACAACTCACTAGTTTAACCAAAGCCGTATTACAAGTATTATTATATTATAGCATACCTCACCAACATGGTGTGACACAGTTGATAGATAATTGGGCCCTTAAGCATGTGGTTAGGGGTTCGATTCATGGCTCATACTTATGAAAGAGCATCTGTTGGGAGAGGTCAACCCCTTAAATGAATCTCAGTACCTCGAGGGATTAGTCTCTGGCTCTTGACCGGATGATACCCGGGTTCACCCAAAAATATTATAGCATATCTCAAACATTGCACAACAAGGCTCAAGTATATTATTGTGAATTTCACTTGTAACAATTAAATGGCATCATATTTCTGTGGAATTAATTTGTGATACCGATTAGTGTTGCTTACATTGATCTCTGCTATAATGTATTTTTTTTTTTTTTTTTGATAAGCAAAAAATGTATTGAGAATGAGTACTAGGGATACTCAACCCATATACAAAGGAACACTAAGGTATAAATTTACCAAAGTGCTAAATGGTATACAAGTATTAAAACCCCACTAAAAGAACCTGGGTTGTAATAAACAGAACCCCGTTTAGAAACATTACTAAACCATATCAGACTATGGACCATTTAAAAGACACCTTCACTTTGGCTAAATAATGTATTTGTACATAGCCGTAAGATCAAACCATCAAAGTTCAAATAACTCTAGTAGATATATGTTAAAAAGTTTTTTGTGTAATGAGAGTATGAAATTCACTTTTTAATGTTTATACTGTTACTAGAGATTAATTTTACCAACTGAACCGTTGATATACATATGAATATATCTCTGCTCAAAGCTTACTCCAAAAACAAATCTAAACGGTTATTTTTCAGGTTTTATATTCGTTGCAATTTAAATATGCAACTTCCCCTTCAATATGGTTGCTAAATTTGACTTACAAACCAAAGGGGTTTGGTTCAAAAAAAAAAAAAAAAAAAAAACAAAGGGGTTGATTGGAAAATACGCAAGCCTGGCCACGTTGATATTGATATTGATATTGGCGGTGGTTGAATTTAAAATGAGTTACAAACATTTTCTCTCTCCGTACATTTTTTAATGCCTTTTAAATTGTTTTTATAAGAAATAAAAATAGAGTTTAATTTTGATAATAATTAGCATAAAAAAGAAATCATCATCCTATGGATAACGTTAAAGATAGTTATAATAGGAGGGAAACATTTGTATTGATATGATAAATTATGATACGAGTGAAACATTTTTAATTGATTTGTATTATTAATGTAAAAAAAAATTATATTGTCAATCAATCATATATTATCATATCATTAAAAATATTTGGCTCTTATTATAATCATCTTAAAAATTACATATAAGATAATTTGTAATTAATTGATACTATAAAATAAAAATTACAATGATGTAATCAAACTTTAAATATACTATAAGATATTAAATGCAATATGTTGACTATCCGGCTAAAATGGGTATGTCTTAGGAGGATAGATTTAAAATTATTGATATGACACCACATGAGATTAGCAGCCTTCTATTAGCTGATACGATTGGAGTTGCCTTTTTGAGAATGTAGTTTTCTTCTGGCTTTCTTTTTGTTTCTTTTCGTCCGACTACCAAAAAAAAATACAATATTAAATTTTTTTAAGCTTTCAGTAACTTCTTTCTAATTTCTATGATTGCATTTATTTTGTCCATTCCAGCAAGTGAGGAGGGAAATTAAAGTAGCAGTGTGCATGTGATCCAGGATTCCAGGCTAGTTATTACGCTTTATCAGCCAATGAAACCTTTTACGTATTGAATTAATTGGCTCCTTTTCAGTCCTTTTTCATACGAAGACTTAATATAGTTCAGTCATTTAAACGTGTAGTTCTGTTTGTTCTGATTGATCAAACCAAGCACTTCATTAATGAATCTGATGTTGAATCTTTCATTAACATATTCACTGATACATTCTTTGTAATATAAGTACCGGGATTAAATGCCACTTGCACCAAAGGAGGAAGGAGAAAAAAAAAAGGGAAGTCGTAGCCACAAGGTTCTCAATAATAAATAAATAAATAAAAAGTTCTCGATCTGATTTTTTGTGTGTATATAGGCTAGTACATCAAGCCATAAAGAATGTAAAACTGAATTGAAAAACTGACTCTATATTGGCTCCTACAAATTTACACCGTGGAGTTGAATTACTCATGCCTTAAAAAGAGTAAATGCTCAAATTGGTCCCTAAAAATGTGAAGTAGTATTAACTTGTTTCTCAAAATTATCAAAATTTCAAAACAGTCCCTGAATGATAAGTTACTATCAATTTGGTCCTTCATTTTACTCATTTAATATCAATTAAGTCTCTAAAACTGCAAACTTAAAATCAACTTAGTCCATACAATTTTCAAGGGAGAGACTAAGTTGATTACAGTTTTATAATTTCAGGGACTAATTTGAAATTTCGATAATTTTAGGGACTAAGTTGATACTACCTCACAATTTCAAGGATCAAATTGGATATTTACTCACTGAAAAACTAAAACAGCCGCTGACAAACTGAAACAACCAAAACAGATAACAAATTTAGGCTAGAAAGACGAAAATGGATTTGGTGTCTTTGGATTTAGTGTTTTTGGTATCTTTCTCTTTATCTCTCTCATCTCTTATTTTCTCTATCACCTCTTCCTTCATTTTTTCCTATCTTTCTCATCTTATTTTTGTCTAAATTCATCAAAGATACCAAACTTCAAAGGCACCAAATCCTTACTCCATGAAAGACTTGATCATGAAAAGCCCATAAAGGAGAGGAGAGAGAGGGTCTGATAGGTTGGTGTACTAGGCAAATTATGGGTATGGTTTGGCTAACGGTGACTTTCTCTAGGCTCCTATTATGGGCATCAAATAAATATTTTTCACTAATTGATGGAATCGAATAAGTTGTAAGATAAATTATTGGACCGAGATTTTTTGACTTTTCACCTGCGTAAAATTACATGTCATGTTAAAAAATATATATCTTTATTAAAACAACTCAATATATATATATATATATTAAAATTAATTTACATATATAAGATAAAAAGTTTTCAGTAAAGAATCTCTCTGAGTAATACAGCATCATGTTCCTTAATGATCACCCCCACATCATGTTTGCCATTCATGAGAAAATTGGGGTTGGGATTATACACCATTTTTTAATCTTGGTACCATTACTTTTAACAGATTGCTAAGTATTCTTGCACTCCTTTAAAAAAAAAAAAAAAAAATCTTGCACTATTAATTTCTTGATTAAATATTTGTAAACTTATTGAATATAACTAACGACCATCAAGTAAATAATTAATAAATCATAAAAGAATGTTGATAAAAATATGCCTACCGTATTAACTCCTAGTGGAAACAGGCAAAACAATTTGATATTGAAGGGAAAATAAGATGAAAAAATAAAACTAAAACTTTAAATAACTTCGGATGCAAATGCAAAGGCAAAGGCTTTGTATCATGGATTTAATTTGATGTACTATTAATTTTGTTGTGCACATGTGGATCATCAATTGGGATTAGTGTAGCTGCTAGCTGCAATAAGCTAGAAAGTTCTAAGCTAGCCAAGTGATCTATTTTTTCAGTTAGTTAGTTATAAGGAAGTCAGTTAGTTGTAACTGTTTTATAGCTAAAGTTTGTTGTAACTGATATCGATATAAAGCTTAGCTGATGGCTTGTATAGGATGCAGAATTTTGTCAATTCATTGTAATCTGTAAAGTAGAGCAAGTGAGGTAGTGTGGGTAAAGACTTGCCTAGAATTCTTGCTGTGATTAGAGGTGAATAAAGTTCGGCATCAGTGTGGATGTAGGAGCCTGTTCTTTGGCTCTGAACCACGATAAGATCACTGTCTCAACATTTCTTTCTTGCTTTCTGTTTATCATTCTTTTCTTTAGTTTTCATCTCTTCAATTGATTGCACAATAGCAGTTCTGTTTTCTGCATTCTTGGTGACTGTAATTGTGCCTAGCAGTGTGTTGATCTCTGAGTGTTTCATAACAAGTGGTATCAAGAGCTAGTTTCCGATATGGGGACTGCTAAATTCGACATAGAAAAATTTACAGGAGAAAACGATTTCTCACTGTGGAGGATAAAGATGAGAGCATTGCTTGTTCATCAAGGATTGGATGAAGCACTTCAAGGCGCCTCCAAGCTTCCAACAACCTTGATGGAGAAGGACAAGAAAGATTTGGTCAGCAAGGCACATAGCACCATAATTCTCTCCCTCGGTGATGAAGTCTTGAGAGAAGTGTCTGATGAAAGCACTGCAGCAGGGGTTTGGCTAAAATTAGAAAGCCTCTATATGACCAAATCCCTAACCAACAAACTTTACTTGAAGAAAAGGCTTCATCAGTTAAAGATGGAGGAAGGTACTTCTATCAAAGAACACATATATCTGTTTAATAAAGTCATTCTTGATTTAAAGAATGTGGATGTTAGAATAGATGATGAAGATCAAGCTGTTATTCTATTGTGTTTTCTTCCTCCTTCTTATGAACACTTAGTTGATACTATGATGTTTGGGAGAGAGACTCTCACCCTGGAAGAAGTTAAGACTTCTTTGTGTTCTCGGGAATTAAAGAGAAAAATTACTGAAAATAGAGGTGAGAGTGGAGATGCTGCAGAAGTTCTAATGGCTCGAGGCAGGGCTGATAAAAGAGATGGGAATAATAACATGAATAGACAGAGGTCAAAATCCAAATCTTGGTCCAAGAAGGCATGTTATTATTGCAAAAAGGAAGGGCACTTTAGAAAGCAATGTCCAGAAAGAAAGAAAAAGATGAATTTCAACAACAGCAAAGGCAAGGAACAAGATGATCTTGCTGTGGTAGCAGATGGATATGAGAGTGCAGATGTCTTAGCAGTTTCATCAGAGAACTGTCATCAAGAATGGATTCTTGATTCGGGGTGTTCCTTTCACATGACCCCCAATCAAGAATGGTTTTGTTCTTACAACGAAATTGATGGTGGTAAGGTCCTAATGGGAAACAACATGGCTTGCAAAGTCACTGGAATTGGGGCTGTGAAACTAAAGATGGGAGATGGATCTGTACAAATGCTTACTGAAGTAAGACATGTTCCTGATCTCAAGAGAAATTTGCTATCTCTTGGGATGTTTGATCAGAATGGATGCACTTTCAAAGGAGAAGGAGGCATGCTGAAGGTATACAAAAGCTCCTTGTTAATCATGAAGGGAATCAGGCAGAATGGTCTATACAAATTGAATGGTAACACCTTTCTTAACAATGCTAGTCTAGTTTCTGTTGCAAAAGTAAATACAAAGCTCTGCATTATAGACTAGGGCATGTTAGTGAAAGAGGGTTACAAGAATTACATAGGCAAGGGTTATTTGGCAAAGGGGAATTGGATAAACTTGATTTCTGTGAGCACTGTCTATATGGTAAACAGAAAAGGGTTAGATTTCCTACTGCTGTACACATAACTAAAGCTGCAGGTGACTATGTTCATTCTGACATATGGGGGCCAGCCAGGGTACCCTCATTAGGTGGAGCCAGATACTTCATCACCTTCATTGATGACTGGTCAAGAAAGGTTTGAATTATCTTTTAAAACACAAGAATCAGGCATTCAAGTGTTTTAAGCAATGGAAGATGCTTGTAGAAAATCAGGCTGGAATCAAAGTTAAAGTACTAAGAACAGACAATGGTTTGGAGTACTTGGAAGGAGACTTCAATGAATTCTGTAAGGACAATGGTATTAAAAGGCATAAGACTGTAAGGATGACACCACAACAAAATGGTCTTGCAGAGAGAATGAACAGGACCATACTTGAAAGAGTGAGGTGCATGCTGTCCTATGCAGGATTGTCCAAGAACTTTTGGGGGGAAGCAGTCAACACAGCCTGCTATATGATAAACAGAAGTCCATCTGCAGCTCTTGATTTCAAAACTCCTGAAGAAATGTGGACAGGCAAGGCACCAAGCTATGAAAACTTAAGGGTTTTTGGATGCACAGCTGATGAGTGCGATTTCACCTCATATTTCCTTGTCATTTTGCATGCATTTTCATATAGTTTAGGCATATTTAATTTGATTTTTGTTAGTTTTTACCTTGGAACGGGTAAGGTGGTTCTGTGGTGTTTGTGTGCAGGAATTCATGATTAAAATAATCAAATCCAGTTGAATCGAAGTTTGTATGAAGATGGAGCTTGAAAAGCAAGGAAAATGAGCAAAGCAGAGACCATCACGGCCTGGGTGTGACAACCATCACGGCCGTGATCGCGTGGGACTGAAGAAAAAAGAAGAAAGTGCAAGTCAGAAGCTGTCACGGCCTGGCCGTGACAGCCATCATGGCCGTGACAGACATCACGGCCTGGCCGTGACAGCCATCATGGCCATGACAGACCATCAGCACAAGAATTCACAAAGCAGAAGCTGTCATGGCCTGGCCCTGACAGCCGTCACGGCCGTGACGCGTAAAATCTGGGATTTTGGGATTTGTTTTTGATCTGATTTGTAATTGATTTAATCCCAAGTTAACCTACACTATAAATAGGGGAATTAGGCTCGAAAATAGGACCTCTTGGCTGCTACCTTAGGCTTAATTTTAGGATTTCTCTTCTTCTCAATTTCTTCTCTTCTCTTAGGATTTTCATGTTTTTGTTATTCAACGTTGCTATGAACATGGCAATGTGTGAGTAGTCATTTTATTTCTAGGAATTGGGGCTATGCCCAAGACTCGTTTTATGTGATGAATTGACGTTTTACTTCTTGTTAATTTCAATTTGCTTTCGATTTAGTTCCTATTGCATGAATTGCTTGTAAATTTGGTGCGCACTTATTTGCATGTCATAGATATTCTAAGGATGAACCTAGCGGTGAACTTAGGTATTGGATCTACAGGAATTGAACTTAGGACTTAAATCACGAGAGTTAGAAGCGGTCCTTCGAGGGTTCATTGAATTGTCACAAATCGTAATGGGTTCAATTTAAATACAATTATCACGAGAGTAGGTGTTGGTTTAATTGGGCACGGTTCTTGTATCTCGAGAGGGAACATTAACTTTATTAGGATAAATTCACCTTCAAAGCGTTTTGATAATTAACAAGAGGAGTAGTCAATTTAGTAGCATAAGCAGTCTTGTTGGTAACCCAATTCCTGGAAATATCTTTTAATTTGAAAAACACCAGATTAGATTTGATTGCGATTTTTAATTGATTTCGTTTTAGATATTTGATTTGTTAGTTAATCTTTATTTTAAAAACCAAATCTTTTCCAAATCCTTTTATATATAGTTTAGTTAAATTGATTTAATAATTAATTGTTATTTAAGATCACGGTCTCTGTGGGTTCGATCTTTTTATTACTTGACAACGAAGCCGTACACTTGCGGATTCACGCTATCAAGTTTTTGGCGCCGTTGCCGGGGACTGTGCTTTCTTGAATTTCAATTTAATTTTTAAATTGATTTTTCTGAACATTTTTTATAAAAAAAAAAAAAAAAAATTCTTTTTCTAGTGTATCTATCTCTCTCTTTGCAGGTATTTTGTCTCTTATATGCGAAGATCCCAAAGTCTTGTAACTCTTATTGAAGTTGATCCCGAGATCGAAAGGACTTTTCATAGACGTAGGAGACTACAAAGACAAAGAGTGAGAGAAAGGTTGACCCCCATCTCACTCATGGCCGATCAACCGGATACTAAACCACTGAAGGACTACGCAGCCCCAAATGCTAGGGGTTTGCGAACTGGGATTGCTAGGCCAGAAATTGAGGCGGATAACTACACTATACCGCCCCAGTTAATTGGCATGATTAGGCAACATCAGTTTGGAGGATTACCCTCGGAAGACCCGACTGATCATGTGGAGACATTCTTGGAGTTCACCGATGCAATAAGAATTCGAGGTGCACCGGTTGATGCTATTCGCTTGAGGTTATTCCCCTCCTCTCTGACTGGAAGGGCAAGAGCTTGGTTGAAATCAGTGCCTGCCAATACTTTGTCAACATGGGACCAACTGGAGCAGGCGTTCTTGGAAAAAAAATTTCCCACCATCCAAGACCGCTTACCTACGAACTCACATCACCGGCTTCTTCCAAAAGGACGGAGAATGCTTATCCGAAGCTTGGGATCGTTACAAGGGATTGCTAGAATCTTGCCCACATCATGGGCTTGAGAAGTGGCTTTTAGTGCATACCTTCTACAATGGATTGGACTATTCTTCGAAGGTGTCACTTGACTCCGCAGCTGGTGGAGCATTGATGAATAGACCATTGGCTCAAGCATTTGAGATCATTGAGAACGTCGCCACCAACTATCATCAATGGGGTTCAGAAAGAGGTAATAACCCGAAAAAGCTTTCGGGAGATCAGTTTGAAATGAATAGTAATGATTTAATATTGGCTAAATTTGACTCATTGAGTAAGCACTTTGATAGACTTGAAAAGGCTAATGTAAGTTCAATAGGTGCTACTAATGTTACTTGTGAGATTTGTGGAGTGCAGGGACATGACTTCGTGGAATGCCCACATGGAAGTGCTCATGAATCAGGCGCTTCGGGGGAACAAGTGAATTCATATCACAACTTTTATGACACGAACCCGAAGTTGCCAAACTATGTTCCCCCAAATTCATACAACCAAGGAAGGAAGAATAACTCTTATCTCTCATACGGGAACTACAACAACACGTTGAACCATGAATTCCAAGAAGGCCAAGGTAATAGAAAACCCGCATTGGGGTATCCTCAGGTACAAAAGTCTAAACTTGAGTCTCTTATGGAAAATTTTGTCGAAACTCAAACAAAGCAAAATGAAGAGTTTAGGCAACATGGAAGGGCTATGGGCGAAGCCATTAAGGAACTAGCTTCTAAGGTAGATAACTTAGCTATTCACAATAAGATGCTAGAGACACAAATTGCCCAACAAGCTAGTACATTTTCTAGGACTAAGGGTACGTTTCCGGGACAACCCGAAGTTAATCCCAGTGAGCACTGTAATGCTATATACTTGAGGGATGATAAGCTTGGGGTAGTTGAAAAGGGCATGGAATGTAAGGTGGACATGAGTGAACAAGAAGAAATTAAACCAAAGTATATCCCTCCACCGCCTTACCAACCCCCAATACCTTTCCCACAAAGGCTAGTCAGGAAAAAGCAAGTAGAAAAAGAGACTAAGAGCTTAGTTGAGGAGCATGATGAAAAGATGAAAACTAATATGCCTCATAAATTAAAAGATCCAGGAAGTTTCTCTATTGCTTGCTCAATTGGAGAAGTTAAAATAGATCATGCCTTATGTGACTTAGGGGCTAGTGCGAGTTTGATGCCACATGCCATCTTTGAGAGGTTAGGAACCAAGGAATTGAGTCCATCCAAGTTCTCTTTACAATTTGCGGATGGCTCAACTAAAAACCTCTAGGCATACTAGAGAATGTTCCCATAAAGGTATGGAAACTTTTCATTCCTACTGATTTCATGGTGTTGGATATGAACGGGAATTCTAAATTCCCTATCATTTTGGAAGGCCATTCTTGGCCACAGCTGGAGCAATAATAGATGTTAAAAATGGTAAGCTCTCTTTGAATGTAGATGAAGGTAGGGTGGATTTTGATTTGACTAACTCATTTAACAACCCTCCTTTTGAGAGTCATGTGTGCAGGATTGAGATAATGCCTCCAAAGGTGAAGGAAGAGCTTAACATGGAAGCAACTCCCAAACTTTGCATGACAAATGATGCACTGAATAAAGATGAACCAATAGTTGATCAACATGTGGAGTTAAAACTTCCGCCGGGAGGAAGTAAGGCCATGAGACTTAGAGTGAAAAGAGCAAAGCGAAAGCGCATGTGGCCATATGAACACTATAGGCTCATTGATGGACTTCCTTGGAAGAGAGGTGTTCATGCACTTCAAAGCCCACCTGATCCCGGTTGATTTAAGAGAGTATGGTCAAGCTTACGACCAAAAACAAGCGCTTCTTGGGAGGCAACCCAAGCTTTCCTTCCCTTGCTATTTTATTTTTGATTTTTGTTTTCATTAATTTGAGAAGATTAGAGGAGAAAGATCCAAACTGATGGTTTTGCCAAGTGTGTTTACAGGTTGGAAAAGCACCAAAAAAAAAAAAAAAAACCTCACTCTCTGGTCAATTCACACAGCACCCAACACCACCTAGGTAAGTTGTTCCAATTTTCTCCTCTCTCTGACTTAATTATTTATATTGGGGACAATGTAAGTTTTTAAGCTTGGGGTAGGGATATTTTTGTTGCTTTTTGTTGCATTTTGCATATTACATGTTGCATTCATTTAGGTGTAGTTTTGCATAATCACATCATTAGATTGCCCCTTGTTTTGAAATTGCATCCAATTGTGAGAACTTTGTGCCAAATGAATTGAGACAGTGAATTTTTGAACCCAATTTTTGTATTCTTGTGATAGGCTAAAATTAAAAATTCAAGAGATGATCTTTTGATAGTTGTTAATTAGCATGTGGTTCCTTGGATTGTGTGTTTTTCATTGATTTCAAACTACTAAATGTGAGATTTTTTGAGCCTAAAAAGGGTATTCTCTAAATTTACCCCATTCCTTGTGATTGAGTGTTTTATTCCTCTTGGATTGTATTCTCTAGAACTTGACTTGAAACCGTTTTGAAACTTAGAAATTTTTGAAAACATATTTGAAAATGATTGAGGCATTAGGTATTTTTCTGGCCTTCTGAGCTTTGATTAATTAAATACTACCCCTTAGTTGCCCAATTTTGAACTTTAAAAAAAATATTGCTTTTCTTGGTACCTTGATTGTTTTTCATGAATTATGTATGGTATGACACCTTTTAAAGTATTGGAAAAATGGCAAAATGGTAGTTGAAAAATTTGTGGGATGGAAAGAAAGAAAAAAATAAATAAATGTTTCTCTTGAATTGCAAATCTCCCCTTATCCAAATTGATGAATGTTAAAAAAAAAAAAAAAAAGAGAGAGAAGGGGATGAGAAAAAGAAAGTGAGAAATTAAATGAAAAAAAGAGAAAAGAAAGGTGGAAAAGTGAAATATAAAGCCCAAAAGAGGTATTTTAGAAGGTTGTCATGTTTTGCATTGTTTTATATTTTGTTAGCCTTCTTGGATATCCCCTTTCTTGGTTTCCCCACCTAACGATTAATCCCATGGCCCCATTACAACCAAAATAAAAGACCACTTGATGCTTATGTGTTTTCATTAATAAAGTAGAGATTTTGATTAATAGTCAAGCTTATGGTAGGGTACTTTCCTTGAGGAAATTGAGTGAATTGTCATATACCCTTAAAACACTTGAGTGAGGTGAGAAGAGTGCCCGAAGTAGTGAGAGATATGAATTTAGGGAACCTAAGCTTCTAATTGTACTTGAAATTGATTGTCTCTTGGTTTCTTATTGGATATACCTGTTACTTGGATTTGTTACTCGGGTTCTTGGTTCACTGTCTGTGCTCTAACTGTTAATCTTATCTGGCCTTGATGATTGCTTGAGGACAAGCAAAATCTTAAGCTTGGGGTAGTTTGATGAGTGTGATTTCACCTCATATTTCCTTGTCATTTTGCATGCATTTTCATATAGTTTAGGCATATTTAATTTGATTTTTGTTAGTTTTTACCTTGGAACGGGTAAGGTGGTTCTGTGGTGTTTGTGTGCAGGAATTCATGATTAAAATAATCAAATCCAGTTGAATCGAAGTTTGTATGAAGATGGAGCTTGAAAAGCAAGGAAAATGAGCAAAGCAGAGACCATCACGGCCTGGGTGTGACAACCATCACGGCCGTGATCGCGTGGGACTGAAGAAAAAAGAAGAAAGTGCAAGTCAGAAGCTGTCACGGCCTGGCCGTGACAGCCATCATGGCCGTGACAGACATCACGGCCTGGCCGTGACAGCCATCATGGTCATGACAGACCATCAGCACAAGAATTCACAAAGCAGAAGCTGTCATGGCCTGGCCCTGACAGCCGTCACGGCCGTGACGCGTAAAATCTGGGATTTTGGGATTTGTTTTTGATCTGATTTGTAATTGATTTAATCCCAAGTTAACCTACACTATAAATAGGGGAATTAGGCTCGAAAATAGGACCTCTTGGTTGCTACCTTAGGCTTAATTTTAGGATTTCTCTTCTTCTCAATTTCTTCTCTTCTCTTAGGATTTTCATGTTTTTGTTATTCAACGTTGCTATGAACATGGCAATGTGTGAGTAGTCATTTTATTTCTAGGAATTGGGGCTATGCCCAAGACTCGTTTTATGTGATGAATTGACGTTTTACTTCTTGTTAATTTCAATTTGCTTTCGATTTAGTTCCTATTGCATGAATTGCTTGTAAATTTGGTGCGCACTTATTTGCATGTCATAGATATTCTAAGGATGAACCTAGCGGTGAACTTAGGTATTGGATCTACAGGAATTGAACTTAGGACTTAAATCACGAGAGTTAGAAGCGGTCCTTCGAGGGTTCATTGAATTGTCACAAATCGTAATGGGTTCAATTTAAATACAATTATCACGAGAGTAGGTGTTGGTTTAATTGGGCACGGTTCTTGTATCTCGAGAGGGAACATTAACTTTATTAGGATAAATTCACCTTCAAAGCGTTTTGATAATTAACAAGAGGAGTAGTCAATTTAGTAGCATAAGCAGTCTTGTTGGTAACCCAATTCCTGGAAATATCTTTTAATTTGAAAAACACCAGATTAGATTTGATTGCGATTTTTAATTGATTTCGTTTTAGATATTTGATTTGTTAGTTAATCTTTATTTTAAAAACCAAATCTTTTCCAAATCCTTTTATATATAGTTTAGTTAAATTGATTTAATAATTAATTGTTATTTAAGATCACGGTCTCTGTGGGTTCGATCTTTTTATTACTTGACAACGAAGCCGTACACTTGCGGATTCACGCTATCAACAGCATACATTCATGTGAATGATGGAAAACTGGAACCAAGAGCAAGGAAAGGCATTTTCTTAGGATATCCTGAAGGAGTGAAAGGCTTCAAGATATGGCTCACAGGACCTACTGGATCCAAGTCTGTAATAAGCAGGGATGTAGTTTTCAAAGAGGAATCAGTGTTCAGAAATAATGAGGAGACTATAGTGACACCTCATGAAGACAAATCTGACAAGGAAATTCAGCTGGAGGTGGAGGAATCTGTTGAAAAACAATTCTGCACAGAAGAGACTGATGACACTTACCAAACTATGGATGAAGCTGCAAATCAAAATGCAGATAACTCATACAATTTGGTAAGAGACAGAGAAAGAAGACAGATTAAAGCTCCACTAAGGTTTGGATATGCTGATCTCATTGCATATGCTCTAGCTGTGGAAACTGATCTGCAAAGCTTAGATCCTATAAGCTACAAGGAAGCAATTTCCCGAAATGATAGAGATGAATGGAAATCAGCTATGATAGAAGAAATTGATTCCCTTATGAAAAATCAAACATGGGAATTGGTAGAAAGGCCTCCAAAGCAAAGGATAATGAGCTGCAAGTGGATTTTCAAGATCAAGCCAGAGCTACCAGGAGTTGAAAAATGTAGATACAAAGCTAGGCTTGTGGCAAGAGGATTCACACAAAAGGAAGGGGTGGATTTCAATGAAATATTCTCTCGTGTGGTTAAGCACACTAGTATTCGGGTCATTCTTGCATTGGTGGCAGTTTATAACCTTGAACTTGAACAAATGGATGTTAAGACAGCATTTCTACATGGTCAATTAGAAGAGAAGATCTACATGAATCAACATGAGGGATTTGAAGTAAAAGGCAAGGAACATATGGTTTGCTTGTTGAAAAAGTCCCTCTATGGACTTAAACAATCACCTAGACAATGGTATAAAAGATTTGATGCCTATGTGGTCTCAAATGGTTACAACAGAAGTGCATATGACAGCTGTGTTTACTTCAAAAGAACAAATTCAGGTTCATTCATCTATCTCCTCTTGTATGTAGATGATATGCTTATTGCAAGTTCTGATATAGCAGCCATTAAGCAACTTAAAGAACTGCTAAATTCAGAATTTGAAATGAAAGATCTAGGGCTTGCAAGAAGAATTCTGGGAATGGAGATAATCAGAAAAAGATCTGAAGGAATTCTGTTTCTTTGTCAACCTAGCTATGTGAAGAAGTTGCTTGAAAGGTTCAATATGCTAGATGCCAAAACAGTGACAACTCCAATTGCAGGACACTTCAAGTTATCAGTGAAGCAATCTCCCAGCACTGATGAAGATTATAGGTTCATGGAAAGGATTCCTTACTCTAATGCCACATGGAGCCTAATGTATGCTATGGTCTGTACCCGACCAGACCTTGCATACTCAGCCAGCATGGTGAGCAGATTTATGAGCAATCCAGGGAAGGAACACTGGTCTGCAGTTAAATGGATTTTCAGGTATATGAAAGGGACTCAGTCACATGGCTTAATCTATGGCAGAAATCAGGAAAATGTTACTGGTTTGGATGGATATGTGGATGCAGACTTTGCTGGTGATGTGGACAAAAGAGGTCACAAACTGGTTACATTTTCACTCTATATGGAAATGTAATCAGTTGGAAAGCAAACCTACAATCAATTGTGGCTTTGTCCACTACAGAGTCTGAGTACATAGCACTCACTGAAGCCATTAAGGAAGCAATATGGTTAAAGGGTCTTGTGAATGAGCTAGAGGGAAAATCAATTTCCACAACCATTTGGTGTGATAGCCAAAGTGCCATCTGTCTCTCAAAGAACCAAGTGTTCCATGAGAGGACAAAACACATTGATGTAAGGTTACATTACATTCGAGATGTTATTGCCCTGAAGATGGTTGAAGTAAAGAAGGTGGCTACTGAAGACAATCCTGCAGATATGCTCACCAAAGTAGTTCCAAGCACCAAGTTCAATCATTGTTTGAGCTTGGTGAATTTTGGAGACTGTGACTGCTGAGCCTCTTAAGGAGGCTGTTTCTAGCTACTCTAATCAAGTTTTTGAAGATCCAAGGTGGAGAATTGTTGTGCACATGTGGATCATCAATTGGGATTAGTGTAGCTGCTAGCTGCAATAAGCTAGAAAGTTCTAAGCTAGCCAAGTGATCTATTTTTTCAGTTAGTTAGTTATAAGGAAGTCAGTTAGTTGTAACTGTTTTATAGCTAAAGTTTGTTGTAACTGATATAGATATAAAGCTTAGCTGATGGCTTGTATAGGATGCAGAATTTTGTCAATTCATTGTAATCTGTAAAGTAGAGCAAGTGAGGTAGTGTGTGTAAAGACTTGCCTAGAATTCTTGCTGTGATTAGAGGTGAATAAAGTTCGGCATCAGTGTGGATGTAGGAGCCTGTTCTTTGGCTCTGAACCACGATAAGATCACTGTCTCAACCTTTCTTTCTTGCTTTCTGTTTATCATTCTTTTCTTTAGTTTTCATCTCTTCAATTGACTGCACAATAGCAGTTCTGTTTTCTGCATTCTTGGTGACTGTAACTGTGCCTAGCAGTGTGTTGATCTCTGAGTGTTTCATAACAAATTTATTGTCAAATCATTAACAATATTTTATTGTTATTTTAATTACTTCAAAAGTCATAATATATTTGATAAAAAAAAAAAGTCATAATATAATAATATATAATTAATTAATATGATAAAAGACTTTATAGTAACCTTAAAACAAAATTAAACTCTTATGGTATATAGTGTGAGTTTAACATTTACATATCATATGCATGATTGGAACAAATTTCTAACAACAAATACGTAACGTTGTGCATCTAAGTCCCCTTGAACATAGCTGCATCTGCCCGATGCCTTCATGCTTGCAAGTTGGATAATAAACTAGAAATTAGGCCCAGACAACCTTTTCCATCCTCCAAGTCTTCCACAATTGACAGTTTTGACCATACCACAGGCCTGTCCATTTTCTCTTGCCTTTCAGGTCATTGGGTTGCAACCTTGTCTTTCACCACTTTTTGGGCCTATGATCAATCTAACTTGTCCCAAATTAATGAGGCTCTCACCACCTATCTAGTGTATTTAATATTTCCCCTTTTTATTTTCTTTTTGAGATTAAATTTTCAGGGACAGCTGAAGTTACCACATTTCTAAAGCAAGATAGGTATAATGTTATATTTGACTCCTCTAGAGTAAGAAAGTAAGGGTGCATCCATCTTTGATTTGATAAATGTGTAGAGATCTTAACCCACTAAAAATGATATCCAAGAGTAGATACATCGTTACTTTTTCTCACTTTAGTGACTTTCTTACTTTTTTTTGGTTCCCCAAAAATCTTCCGCGTGCAATTGTGGAAACTAATCCCTCGAACCATGTAGGACCACAAAGGCGGCAAAACTCTCCTCGAGTTTTGACGCAACTGCATTCCCAAGGTCAGAATTCGAACTCGAGACTACTGGTTAAGCTGGAAGAGACCCGTGTCATTTCATCCAAACACTTTTGTGTGGTTACTTTATCACTTTAGAGAAGTCAAATTCTATAAATTAGTAGGTAATATACACATATGTGTCTATGGGGAAGCATGGTATTTAATTCAAGGACAAGAACTGAATAAGATAAAATCACTAACCTCTTTTCCATATTCATAAATATAACAATGATCAATAGGTTTTTAATCCAGACCCAGTTTGTCAAGACAAGATTCCCACCCTTTATGCTTATGCTCACACACTAGAGTCTAACACACTTGATGAAAGGAAAATACTGGCTGTGCAGAGAAGGAATGGGTTGTAATGTTCTATAAATACTTAGAACGGTGATATTCAAGTAATTTTTATAGTACTCTCCATGCCAACAGCAGTCTCTTTCAAAGGCTTGGTCTTGATGATAACACACAAAGCCACAAGTTTCTATGGCACACTACCAGCATCCATTGGAGATCTTAATTCTTCAATTATGTTATCAGTTCCACAATGCTCATTTTCTGGGCTATTCCTTCTTCAATCAGCTAGAGCTTGACATGTTTCTGAAGCTCAAAATGCTAGCTTCTCTTAATTTATCAGATAACAAAATGTCTGTGTTCACTCGAAAATAAAAGTCCTTCCAGTGTAATCCTTTTCCAATTCAGGTGTTAGATTTGGCTTCGTACAATTCAGCTGAGTTTCCAATTCTTTTACATGCCATACAGCATACAATAGTATAAAGTCACTACTGAGTTGGATGTTGAGAAAAAGAAGTCTTTAAAATTTATCTGTTTCCCACAATTCTTTGACAGAAGAAATATCCTCGTTGATCTGCAATCTTAAAACACTCGTGCATCTTGATTAAGGGTGCGTTTGATTTGCAAAAATTCAGGGGACTGGACAGCACAAAATTTTTTGTCCCCTATTTGATTTGAAAAGTGGTCAGGGGACAGGACAAAAAATGGGGTGAGGGACAGGACAAAAACCCAGAATTTTGTCTCCCACCAAACCATGGGACAACTTTTTGTCCCATGGACAGACTAACAAAAGACAAAATTATCTTTATATCTCTCTTCTCTCTCTCTCCTCTCTCCCCCCTCTCTCTCTCTCTCCTCTCTTTCTCTCCCCCCTCCCTCTCTCTCCTCTCTCTCTCTCTCTCTCTCTCCCCTCTCTCTCCTCTCCTCTCTCTCTCTCTCTCTATTGTCTTTATTTATATATTAAATAATATAATATATATATATATATATATATATATATTATAAAGGCTATTCCGATAAATTTAATATTATTTTGTTTGTACTGTCCATTATCCATCAAACAATATACAAGACAAAGAATTGTCCTGTGACTCAAGGATTTGTCCTGTGCTGTCCTAATACATTTTGCAAATCAAACGCACCCTGAGTAGCACATATCCCTCATGTTTGGTAAGCTTTAGCCAATCTCTATAATTTTATGAAGCTACACGGAAACAAATTGTTTGGCCTCATTTTTCAAGCGTATATATATGTTCAGAACTAAGAATTAAGTAAATAACAATCCGAAGGGTCAGCTGTCAAGAGAATTGGTCAATAATAGAAGGGATATATATATATATATATATATATATATATATATATATATATATATATAAATAATACTTCAAAATGTAGATTGTAGACCAAAGGGATGGCCATGGTTTATGATAGGCTTCAGCAATTTTACAACATTGTAGGGTTTATAGCCATTGATCTTTCAAATAACAGAATTTCTGGAGAGATGCAAGATGTCACGAGAGATCTAAGCAGCATTGTTTTGCTCAACCTGTCCAATAATAGCATTCCATCTTCCTTAGGGAAGCTTTCAAATCTTGAAAGACGCCCAACAACTTATGAAAACTCGTCTTTTTGTTGTTTTTTATTTATTTTTTAACAATCTCAGGTCCTATAACGCATAATAAGCAGTTTGCCACTCTCCAAGGCAACTCCCTTGAGATTGAGGGGAGGCAAATAAGCAATCAACAGAACAGTCTTGTTAGTTAACCCAAGAAGAGCTAATTGTGATGGATTTTGAATATTAAGATTGTGATGCGGACATAAGGCCCACTGAGAAGAAAGGTTTATGAGAGGGGGAAATGGAAGTCCACTAAGTGGCTCAAGGGGCGCAAAGCACCCGATCATGCCCAAGAGAGAGAGAGAATTGTAACTAACTACTGCCTTGTTGGCAGTAGCAGTGAGGTGGGGCGGGCGTGTGTGAAGCATTCTGTTATTGGGTAAGGAATGATATAGGACTGAGGGGGAATAGGATGAGGTAGGCTGAATTGGACTTGGAAACCCTTGGGAGAGTGCTAGACCTCTCGAACTGTCTAGTGTCCATTGTAGCCTCTTGTTTTCTGCATTCCAGACTCAGTATCACCTTGATACTAGCTGGGTAACATCAATAATACTACAGTTTTCTTCTATTTTTCTGTCTCTAAATGGCTGGATTCCCAACAGATTGCTTTTAGAATTTAGTTTTCATTCACCAGATAGAGGAAGGTTATCAACATTCACTACATTTTCATGTTTAAAAACATAATTCTTAGATGTCATAGAAAGTTAATTCAATTAAACAACACAATAGGTAGATATTGTACATAAAAGTCATCATCATTCAGCAGATAGTCATCCTCCGGCAGAATTGCGATTTGCTCTTGTGGTCTTATAATTATTATTTTTTTCATGTTACCTTTGTTTATTTTTCTTATGTCTGTCCCTTCTCTGTTACCGATCAATGATTTAATGTTTGCTAACTATCCCCTTCTCGAGTAAAAGAAAAACATGCCTTAACAATGGATAATGTAACTTGCAGTTTAACGTCCATTCACCAATCCATCATTTTCTCTTTTCTCTGTTCTCTCTCCGTAAAAATCTATTAGCCTTCTGAAACTGTTGTACAGTCTTTTTGCACATTTTTAAAACTGAATTACCTGCTTTCTCTCACTTTTTTCAATTCAGATTTCTGCCAGAATGAGATTGATACATGTAAAGACGTTTTTAGTAACAGCATCATCCGGTATCCATTTCTCTTCCTTTCCACCAATAAATGTTAAATTGCTACGGGTCCTTGGTTCTGGAACTCAACTGATTCTTCTTCAATTCTTGCAATTTCTTCTCCCTTCTTGTAATTAATTTCACATGTTGGTATCACATCTAAACACTGGTGATCTTTTGCAATTGTTTTATGCATTTTTAATAAGACCTGTCAGTGTTTGCTCTGATATTTTTTTGTATCATTTTTTTCCTACAAAATGAAATTAGTCTGTTATTAAAAGTTTTTTTTTATAAGCTGATACTAAAAGAAATAAAAGAAAAAACCTAGAAAGCCATTGTCGCAAATTAATTCAATCTTGACTAACCAACTTTCTTGTGGCTTATTTCTAGTTGAATTGTTGTATTTCACTAATATATCATTATTTGGGTCAATTTGCCAAAGCTCAAATAAATGAATCTGTTCTGTTGCAATCTTATTCTCATTGCTATAATACCAGCAAAAGCATCCCCAGAAGTGGCCTGTGCAACACAAATTGTTGATATCATTCTCCTCTGTATATGATGTGTAGTTACATAATGATGAGATGACAATAAATTTTGTAAATATACAATGAAAAGAAATCTTTACCTGCCTTCTTAATAATAGTAGAACTGCTACATGGACTCATTTTGTTAAACTCATTTTGTGAAAAATAAGTTCATGACCAGGCGAATAAAGATAAAGGCTTAACCTGTTAGATAACCTGTCAAACAGAACAACACAGGACCATTATGCTAACCTGTGAGATAATAATACAGAGTTGCATGTAAAGGAATAAGTGATATAAACTTTGAGAACACGAGGAGGAACAATGTCTAAAGCTATAAATCCACTCACGCATTATGCTATCACTCCTCCCACTTTAAGAATGTACTGACTCATGCAACAAAATAGGGACTTGACACTGGGAAGTTAAAGTTGCACAGACCAAACTACCAGAGAAAACTTGAATTCTAAGGATGGAGTTTTGGGGAATGGGGGAGGAACAATGAAATGCAGCATGCCTTTTTAGAAATGTAGCAGCTTGATACAACTAATAAGTTTTACCAAATGTGAAATGTTACACTTCGGAAGCCAATATACCTGCTCTGGGGAAAGTTCAAACAACTTGTCTCCAATACTGCAATGGCAACAACCTCTCCACACTTATCCTCAAAGAAAGGAAAGAGTGCAGCACCTGCAATTATTTGACCTTCTCTTTCCACAACAACAAAGGAATCCAACAATTTTAGCAGCTATAAACAGAGAATAGTAAAATATGAGACATCTAAACAAAATTACCAGTAATGGCCATATGGTCTCTATCCTCTACATATAGAGAAAATATAGCTAACCAAACCTCTACATCAGTCCACTTAACCAATAAGCCAGATGCCTCCAAAGGCTGAATAAGTTGTTTTATTCCAGAAATATTTGTTACCTGTGCAATCCAAGTGCCTTCATAAAGGTCACCGCTAAATTTAATTGAAAGAAAAAAATAAAGGCTTTGAGTGATAAGCCTTACTAAGACAATGCACTGGTGTATAACAATCACATGCTCTTTAACATTAACATGGACAGTTATTTCGATCATTTTGTAACTCATGGTTCACAAAAGCAAAAACCAAAGGACAAATGCGGCAGATGATGTTCAGACTCAACCCACATGTTTATATAGCCCAACACAATCAGAATCTGAACAAACTGTCATGTAATTATCTGCCATCAGTCCTACATAACAACATATGCATTACTGAAAATTACAATCCTCAAGCATTAAAATTAAAAATAAGTAAATAAAAAATGTTGAAACAACGGCATAAAAACCATTTTGGCATAAAATAACACAGATCTTCATAGAAGGCCGCAACAAAGATATTTGCCACCATCCCCTGCATGTAGCAACGTTAAAAGGTGATTGGGAATCTGCAAAGGCCTTACATACATGATCACAACCAAGGTTCGTTGACAGCATAGGTCGCTACACTTGCCAGGACCGCACTACATGTAACCGAGGGATTGGTACCTAAAAATCCTTCTCCAGCAGAAGTAACCAACTTCAAAGGAAGAAAATTAGGCTGAGGCCTGAGGCAACAGTTGTTTTCATGATCTGGTGGTCGACAGGCTGGGTTTGAGGGCCACTCCACATTCTTCACACCCCTATTGCACATAATTTTTAGTCACATTTCAAGTCTCCAACTGATGTGTTCATGGTCTAGGATTCAAAAGACCCAATTTTAAATTTCTCCAATCACATTAGGTGCTGCCAATGGCCAAGCACCAGAATCTTGTTGTGAAAGCCAGAATTTTGAATTTTCCCAAAAAAATCAAGACTAACAAAATAATCAAACCTATATTTACAATGTAAAACTCAAAATAAATATAGTCCCCAACCTGCTTTGTAGGGAAAGAGAATATAATCCATTTGCCTAAAATCACAACGAAATAAAGCATGAGAATGAAATGAGGACCATTAAATAATCTTAATCAGGTAAAGGGAATCTAGTTCAATCTTCAATGCCCAATTTAAATTGAACCAACAGAACAGATATTAACAAATTGAAGCAACTTTCAACATATTAGACACAGGCCACCCCTCCTTAGGCCACGGATATGCAAGGTGCATATTCTAAATTGTCATGACTTATCTATGTCAGCTAGGCTCAACCAGTTTTCATGAGTTTCAAAGGTTAACAGACCAATTGAAGTTGTTCCCCATCCCCACAAGCCTTGATTCATTTGTTATGAATATATGAGGTTCTTTTGGGTCCAAACTTTTATACAAACTATATAACAAGCCATGTTATATTAGAGATAGGCAACGCACCCTTAGGCCACCACTATGAAAGGTGCATATTCTGAATTGTAATGATTTATATGTCAGTTTGGCTCAAACAGTTCTCATGAAATTTTCAAAGGTTATACAAACCAATTGAAGTAGTTCTCCATCCCCACAAGCCTTCTATCACTAGTTATATATAATATGAAGCATCCTTTCGGGTCCAAACTATGTATAGAAACTATATAACAACAAGCCATGTTATTTTAGGGACATGCATCGCACCTTTAGGCCACATATATGAAAGGTGCATATCAATTGTCACAAGTCTCATGACTTATCAATGCCAGCAGCTAGGCTCAATCAGTTATCATGAAAGTTTCAAAGGTTATACAAACCAATTGAATTTGTTCTCCATCCCCACAAGCTTGGATTCATTAGTTATTATACATATACAAAGCAGCTTTTTGGGTCCAAAATTTTATACAATCTATATAACAAACATTTAGAAATAAAACACAGATGGAAAACCAATTATCATCCAACCAAAGCATGCACAATTTCACTTGTAAGTCAATTGATAAGTCCAGCTTCTTTCTTATCTTTATGACTCCTTTCTTATCTTTCACCCTCAATCTTAAAAGATTGTAGTTTTTTCAAGAAAAAAAAATGTGGGATGGGATCAGTAGAGTAATGAGATGAAAAACCCATCATCTGTGGATACCATCCCTACGGTTGTCTGGCCGCTGCCTAATTACAACAAACTAACAATATTTCGAATGAAAAAAAGTTCCTTTTCTGCAAACAAAGCAGAAAGGAAACATTTTTCACAGAAATAAGCAGCAGTTCTAATCAGGCTTTCTCTGTGTGCACAAGGGACTCAACAAGAAAACAATAACTAAGTGTTTCCTCGTTCAAATTATACTCAGTGCAGTGTAAAAATCCAAATTTAAACAAAATTTCATCCACAACAAAATAAAAAAATAAGAAAATAAAGATTACTTTTCGCAAAAAAAAAAAAAGGAAAGTAACTAAAAAAGGTGCAGGGCTCATATCAAGTGTAAATTTTGATGGATCTGTCATTGTGGGTTAATAAAACCCAATTCGATGGTAAAGGAAGGGAAGGAAGGGAATTGATTTAACTTTTGCTTATAATAGAGACCGGAGGGAGTAAGAGGAAGAGAAAGAGAGAATCAAAGATACCAAAGCCGAACACTTTGGAGAAAGATGTTTGGCGGCACCTTCGATTCAAGGTTACGAGGATTTCTGCGGCCATCGAATTGTGAAACCCACTCGAGCCCTCTCTCTTTATAATCACAGCCCCTTTTCAATCTAAACCCTAACTGATGGGAATCGGAAATATATAGGACCAGCGAAGCAATTTAGGGTTTCCGATTGTAGGAGTGTTTATTTTATTTTATTTTTCTCCTTCAGCGCAAGAGTTTTTGTCGTTTTATCGTAAATAATAAGTAATTCAACATAATATTTTTTGTCTATAATAATATCATTTAAGTGCAATATATCTTTTTCTTTTCTTTATTTGCGTCTAGCTATAATAATTCATCTGATAAAAAAAAAGTATAATAAATTATACTAATATAGTTAGCAATTTATATATTGCATGGACTTTTTTCTTAAAAAAAATAGTTATAATTTAAAAATTATATATTAAATATTTAAAACTGAAAGAGGATTGTTTAAAAAAAAATCAGTTGAAATTTTAAAAAGTGAAAATTGAAAGATAAAATATTTAAAAATAAAAAATAAATTATTCCTAATTAAAATAAAAGATAATTATAAATTGGCTATATCAGTTAAAATTTAAAAAAGTGAAAATTGAAAGACAAAATATTTAAAATGAAAGATAAATTTTTCATCGTTAAGAGAGATTGGACTATATCCTGCTCTCATACTTTTCGAGAGGGTAATGCTTGTGTCGACTGGTTGGCCAACTAGAGTCTACCTCAAGATCTCGATGAACACTTGTCAACCTGCTGCTTAGAGCTCATTCTTACACATCACTCAAACACTTCTCATGAAAGTTTCAAAGGCTATACAAACCAATTGAAGTAGTTCACCATCCCCACACGCCTTTTATCATTAGTTATATATAATATGAAGCATCCTTTCGGGTCCAAACTTTGTATAGAAACTATATAACAACCAACAATTTTAAAAAAGTTCCTAAATGAGCCCCACCAATGACCCCATGTAACACCCTAAATTTTACCCTATGTTAATATGCGTTAGTCTTGGCTTATATATGTTTGTATATGCTTGTTATGTTTGTTTTAAATGTCTAAGTTCATGTTTGGGGAAGTTTAGCCTTAGAAAGGTTCAATCCTTTTAGAGTCCTAGTAATTTGTTTCATGGCTTTGGTCATATCTTATGTTCTAGATGTCCGATTGAGATGATCTCGGATGCGTTGGAAAACTTAAAGAATTATTTACAAGTCTTATTTCTAGTGTTTTGGCCAAATTCGGCTTTTAAGACCTCGCCCTGCGAACACTTGCTCGCCCCACGAGAATTTGAAAGACAACTTTGCTCTCTCAGGTTCGCCCTGTGAATTCTGTTGCCAGAAATTGGTTCTCGGGATCGCCTTACAAACGGGAGCTCGCCTCGCGAATCGTGTAGAACCAGAAAACGTGTTTTGGGTTCTATTTGAGCCCAAATCGTGTTTTAAACCGTCTTAACCCTCAGAACCACGACCTAAACTCTTCTTTACACGTTTCTAACCTTAGAAAAGCTCCCTCTCTTCAATTCTCTTGGATTTATTTTGAATCCTTTGAATTCTCCCTGAAGTTTACAATCCTTCAACCATTGTTTTGGGTTGTTCTTCATCAAGAACATACCCTTAGGTGTTTGATCTTGCAATTGGAGGATAAATTGGTTCTTTTAGGTTCTAATCAAGGTAAGTTATATAAACCCTAGAGTTTATCACTTTTCCTTAATTCTCTTGGATTAGGAATTGAATCCATTTTTTTCCTTTATGTTTCTTGATCAAGCATTAAACCCTAAGACACAATCAAGAACGGATCTTAGACTTTTTTCTTCCTTGGAATTCGATTGGCCATACCAAGTATGGGGGAAGAATCATTATGAATATGTTGGTTTCAGGAATAGATTAAGATGAAGGGGTTAACCTTAACCCCTATGTGTATGTTCATGTATGTGAAATTATGCTCTTGATGTATGACCATTATTGATGAATGATGTGATGATATAACATGTTTGTATGTGATAAATTCATGATGATATGATATATTTTATGGATTGTTACAAATGAGTATATGATCATGCCATGATTGTTGTCACAACCCACTCTTAGGCCATGACCGGCACACAGGCTGACACTAACACATATATTATATTGCCTGTCAAGCCTTTAAACAGAACCACACTGGAATCACATACATTCTATTAAAACAAATTACTACAAAAAAATTGGCAGAGGCTCCTCTATAATTTCAAAATATTCAATGGTAAACTCCTACCAACATCATATACACATATCACTAAAGTTCCTCAACCTGAGTTTTCATCATTCAGGTACATAGTTTTTCACAAAGTCTCAAAAGGATAGCAGTGATATAATGTTAACATATCAATTCTATCAAATCATATAGAACCCAAAAGACAAGGAGGTCATATCCTTATAGCTGCATCATACTGAAGTCAGCGACATACTCCACTACTCAAAAATGAGGCATAGCAAAATACGAGAGAACTCCTGGGTAAACTCTGCAACCCCAGGACAATCTACTTTGCTTCCTGTGAATCTGAGAAAAAGGGAAAGGAAACAGGGTGAGTCACAAAGACTCAGTGAGAGCATAATAAACTAAGTGGACAGGAAGGATAAGCATGTATTGCACGAGTGTTTTTCATTCAAATACGATTCTAAGATAGCAAGAAAAAGGGAAAAGTAAAACACGTAGGACAAGATCACTTTGTATAATATAATTTCATAATAGGTATGCATAAAGAACATAAATCAATTTAAGACGGGAATCAATCTCAATCAACATGTCACATATCATGGATATCTTAAGCGGAATAACTTATTGTACTATGTGCACATAGACCACATTATCTCTTCGTTGTGGCGAACGGTAATCATTTAAATGTACTATGAGCACTTAACTTATAGGTCGTATTATCTTTTCGTTACGGCGAATGGTATCTATAAAGACTATGAGCACTCAACTCATAGGCTGCATTCTCTCTTCGTTGCAGCAAATGGTATACACATGAACTATGAGCACTTAACTCTTAGGCTGCATTCTCTCTTTGTTGCAACAAACAATATTTCATCATAGAGCTCATAAATGACAAACAACACATAAACTTCAACTAAATCATTTCAGATCCATGAAATCAGAATTAATTGGAATGAACAATAATTTATAACAATATTATTCATTTTCAAAAATGCTCATAGAATTAAAATCAAGTTATTCTCAAAAATGGAAATAAAATTGCAACTCCTCTTTGTAGAGAAAAATATTTTTTTTTAAAAAAAATAATAATTTACTTCTCCCATATAGAAAACCTGTATGAAAAATTACCAATAAGTAGACTAGCTACTCACAACTACGAAGGACCAACTAATTCTCTTAGTATGCCTTCAGGAGGAGCCACCGAGGTATTTTCCAACGAATCTCACCATCAACACAAACTTTAACTCTTAGAAAACCTATTCAAGGTCATACTAACAATAACTAAAAGTGTTGGACAAAAGCCCTAAATTTATTGAACTTGGGGTTTTAAAGGAACCCATGAAAAAAGAGATTATGCTACCCTAAACAATTTCACTACTCATTCATGCTCAAATTCAACTTTAAATTTCATGGGTTATAGGTTTTACCTCAAAGAGCCCTAAAGAAACAATTTTGGGGAGTGGATCTTGCTCCTTCCAACCAAGAACATCAACATTTCACTTTAATTTTTTTTCATGGGTGTAAGAGTTTTGTGGAAATAAAGGGAATAAAGTGAGGAGGGGAAGAAGAAGATATGATAGGAAGAGATGGGGATGGGATGAATGAGAGAAATTTGAGGGAGAGGGGTTTTATGGGAGAGAAGGCAGTGAGTGTGGGTGTGTGTGGTGTTTTTAGAATTTGGGGGAAGGGCTCTACGGGCTTTAAAGAAGCAGTGCACCTTTTTTTTTTTTTTTCCAAACTAGTGAAACGGGGCGTTTCAATTGTGATGTTAGGTTAATTAATTCTATAAGGACATAGTAATAGGTTAATTAGAATCCCCATAATAAACGAGCGAGGTATGAGGGGTGAGGTTAATGATAAAAGGAATAGTATGAACACATAAGTTAAGATTCGGAGTGGTAAAACCATGAGAACTGGGAGATAACTCGATTTTTGTAGAATCATTGTCTGTCCAGACTTGCCCCGGCAATGGGTGTTCGCCAGGCGAATCAAGGGGAGCTGTTCACAAGATCTCGGGTTCGCGATGCGAGCAAATCCGGGTGAGGCGAATATGACTTGATGGTGGGAGATAATAAAAGGATGTGAATTGAGGTTTAGCTAACAAGACTAAGTTAATTGTGACACCTTATATAACGCATTAAAAGATGAAGATATTAATATAAAACATGCATATTCATTTAAAGATAATAAATAAGGTCCACAGGTAGAAAGGGTACTACATGATATAACAAGGTTTTTAAAGATATAAAACATAAACATCAAAAGAACCCAACCCTGATGTCACATACAGAGCTGGTATAATCGTTCCGGAATAATCCTGGGAAAACAAACTAAACTGAAACTAAAAACAACTATAACAATTGGGAAATCCTAACTAGAGTCGCGACTCCTCAGAGTCACACCTCCACTAGCTGCTCGCCGTCCTCTGCATAAAAGATACATGCCAAACAGAAACAGAGAAAACGGGGAGTAAGTAAACATATGAAACACATCGGCATGAAGATAGGAAGAAATATGAACATACATCATATACATAGCATACAACATCATACATTATATAAGCATCAACATATATGTATATCAATATATTATTTCAACCAACATATGCTATGCGGTACAACACAACTCCGTTACTCCATTATGCATGTGGATCCAATCTATCTCAGGAAGGCAACCTTGGATTTACATATCTACATTGGCTAATAAGCAACAACACCGACAGTTCACCAAACCATGGGTGAACCCTTTGGATAGCCAACGCACCATACTCTAGGATGTGCCACCACGGGGGGCCAGATTCACCAAACCTTGGGTGAATCACCGCGGAAGGCCAGATCGCCATACTCCAGGACAACCTCCCCTATGTTGAACTTCTCCCACTAAAAACTTCAATGCGTGAATACGTGAGCACAACAACAAACAAAAGGGCAACCACCTCCTCCGCTTGGGCTAATAAACAACCAAGTTTATCACCATCAACATCAACACCTTGACTCATAAGAGTCGAGGCCTCCTTGGCCAAAAAGCACCAAGGTTCAACCTCAACAACACTTCGACCAAAAAGCATCAAGGCCACTTTGGCCAAAAAGCACCAAAGCATATCAACGTGCGTTAACCCATTGGGTACCGGCTTAATCAACTTATTATTCTTATTTATCTTATTATTCTTATTTATCTTAATTAGTCTTTAAGTAAGTTATCTAACTTGCCTTTATTCGATTGGTGTCTTATTTCATCATTGGGGACAATTGGGGTGAAACACCCCTTTTTAACCATATTAAATTCATGTCTGTTCAGCATGGGGAGCACGGGCGTGCCTTCCCCAAGCATAGTCGTGCTACCACTTAAGTGGAGCACGATCGTGCTTGCTGTTATGTACGGTCGTGCTTAAGCAGCGCGACCGATTCGAATTTGAACTGGGAGCACGAGTGTGCTCCTGGAGCTTGGCCGTACTGTCTAGGCAGATTCATCATGTTCTTTTAGCCAAAAACTCCTTAAACACTCTTAAATTAGTCCTAGAGTCCTTGACTAAACCAATTGGTATGAAACTCACCTCTCACTAATAAATCCATGTTTTATTGAACAATCTTGGGGAAATTAATCCTTTAATCATCATTTAATAAAGAGCCCTATGTTAACCAATTAGATTTTATTAACGGGTTCATCATAAACCACCATACATTCAACCACGGCATAACAACATCATCAACCAACAATATTCATGGCATAGGCAGCATACCAATTCAACCAATTAATCATGGCATAGTGCATATCATCAAACATACAAATTGCCATACTTCCTCATGAACCAATAAACAGTTATAACAAGTAGGCATTCATGATTGGCACACTCATAACCAAATAAACATATAATCGAACATGTGATAGGCACCAAATAACAATTTACAAACAATAGGGTCATCGGAACCCTTCATCTTACGCTACCCCCTTGCCTAATGTTCATACTATCTTTCTCCCCATACCTGGTATGAAGATCCCGACAACAACTAAGCGGTAGACCAAACTTGTTCCCTCGAGCGGCTTGATTAGCTTTCCAAGTTTTGGTCAAACAAAAGTTAACCAATTAGTTCCCAATTCGAAGGAAATTAAGGAAAATGAAACATAGGAGGGAAGAACCATTACCTTTAAGGATTCGTACAGACAAACTAAGCCTTCCCAAACGTCTCCAAAACTCCAAGAATGCAATGGGTTTAGAGAAAATAGGGAAGAGGAAGGTTGCAGCCGCAATAGGGTTGCTAAAAGTGCCAAATAAGGGTTTAAAACGAAACCATAGGTTACTGTGGTATTTTTATAGACTTCAGCACCGAGCATGGCCGTGCTCCTCATTGAGCACGGTCGTGCTCATATCAGCATCAGTGAGACGCAGTCTCCTTTGAGCATGGTCGTGCTCCCCATTGAGCACGACTGTGCTTATGATTCAGGCAGCCACAGGACACGTGCCTCGAGCACGGGCGTGCTGGACATGAGCAAGGTCGTGCTCTTGTACTAGAAATGGATTTTAAGCCTAGAAACCCCACTTAGCCCTTCTACAACAACTCTAAGCTAAGTCCTAAAGGCTTACCAAACAAACACGTGTTACATTAATGATCTAAGTGAGGACATTAATAATGATAACAAAGATGGAACACCAGTAGTAATACTATTCATAATGATAACAATGAATTAATGATAAGATGTTATAAAGATCATTGTTAATGATCATGGTTAATAGTCAATGTTATTGGCTACGATAATAATGAATTGACGCTAAGGCGTTGTTGATGGCCATTGTTAATGGTCATGGATGATAATCAATGTGATTGGTTATGGAAGCGATGGTTGGACAGTTTGCACATGGTTGAGCATAGCATGCATAGTGAAGATGATTTGTTGGGCGGAAAGCAAATGATGAAACGTGATAGTGGGGCCTCGAAGGGAGTTTTCCCAGCCTTGACGGTACATGAATCGGGTGTGGAGGTTCCATTATTGCATGGGCTAGCTACCCGTGTCGGAGTGTCCACTTGACCAAGCCTGAGTACTTTGACAGCCATGGTACGTTATTATGATTAGGGATACTATTCAGTGGATGCCATCAGCTGGTATGGTGGTTTATCCTTGTCGATAACTGAGTATGTATTCCTAGTCATCTTTCTCGAGTTAAGTATTGGCCATAGGCATACAAAGTGAAGTTGCATCGCATTGCACGCATTCTTTAACATGATATAATATGTGTTGTATGAATGTATGTTATATATTCATCCTTATTAATATTCCTAACCGTCCACATGTATTCATGATTATGTTTCTTACCCCTTTCTTTGTTATTTCTTGTGCATGTATTTTGTATATGCAGAGGAGGATGAGCCAGCCACCGAAGAGTTATTCCATGGAATTCGCTCGGCTAGTAGATAGGATTGCTTTTAGTTATTAGTTTATTCTTTTCCGATGTAAAGTTTGGGATACCAACTCTGATGTTGTGACATCAGGTTCCGGGTTAAGTTTTATTTCTTTTCCGCAATTGTGATGTTTAAAAAGGCTGTTGTTTCCATTCTTTGGTTTACTTCAGATATTTTATGAAGTTATGATTATGTTTTGAAACAATGTGACGCATGTTACATTTGTTATGCTTTTATTATAATTATATATTATTTTTTAGAGCATGTATGATTTTATTGATATATTATCATGTATGGGGTAATGGGTGTCACATTTAGTGGTATTAGAGCCGGTCTGTCCTACAGGTCGTGGTATGTGTTTGTTGTGTTATCTTCTGTGTACACAATCTTACTTTTTCTTCTTATTATTAATTTTTTTTTTTTTAAAAAAAAAAAACCTGCAATCTGGTCTCACAACGCCATGTGGCGCAACCCTAGGAAGGTGCCATCAAAGGCGCATATTGCAGGCGCGCCTTCCCCGAGTTGAAATTAAAGAAATCATTTGTTATAATTTTTTTATTAAATAAAATTTGACAATTAAAATTACAAAGTTTTTAATAAAAAATTTAAACATAGGACGAAATTACATTAAAATGATAAAATTACAAATGATGAAATTACAAAATTAAAACATTAAAATGAAGAGATTACATAATTAAAACAAAATTCAATTTTGCTGATTATCATGCCCAAAATGAGAGATAATATGAGAATAAATGAGAGAAATTTGAGAAATTTTGTTGTGTAAAATAATTTGAGGTTGAACATACTTATATAGATGATGGTTGGTATAGTATGTTAAAAAAATTACCTGCCTCAAAAAAAAAAAATTTACCACACCCAAATCAATTCTATTTTTTTTATTTAAAAATTTTAATACTGACCCGCACAATTAGATAAGAATTGGTGCTTCTACAAGCATCCATGCTTCATAAGCATCTTTTCCAAAATGGTATCCAACCGAGGGTGCTTACAAGTACCACTTCTTAATATGCAAGATCTCAATTTCGCTTACTCGTTGGAGATGGCCACTTAGTGATTGAAGTGGGGTTTCTATTCCCCGTGTTGTCCTTGTTTTTTTAGTTCTGTTGTTCTTTCTTTGGACCGATGAGAATAATAAAATATATGAGTGGGTTAAGTTATTTTTAAAAATGTGTTCTAATTTAATATATAAAAGTAAATAATAATTCTTGGAAAAAGGTAGATAATAACTTTAATATAAAAAATGTTGTATATCACATATCTTTTTCACTAAAACGCATACGAAACCAACGTGGCAATTTACCATTATTATAATTTTAAATATAATTTTTTGTTTTTCATCCTTGTCATTATTAGAATTTTTAACATAATAAATTTTCCAAAGAAAAAAAAGGAAATAAATTTAGAATTTAACTAGTATATACCGTGAATATAAATTTTTTACACTCTCAAATAATTATATATTATTATATTATTTAAAATGTTTGACTATTATCTTAAAAGTTGTATGAAAATTAAAATAATTTAACCGGTATGCATTAATAGTACAAATTTTTTTACTCTTTTTTTTATTATTATTACAATAAGTTTAGGTGAGTTGGATCCCGGGGGCTCACCAGGGGCAGGACAGGCCTCAAGGCTCAAAGAGCACTTACAGAGGTATTTACAGATAGAGTTGGTATATGGACTTGAGTCCGCGGATTGTCCGTTTAACACGCAGTCCGCGCGGACTTGGACACTCTAAAATGCGAGTCCATTCAAATACGGGCTTTTTGGGTCCGGTCCATTTAACCGCACGGGTTAAACGGACTCGGTCCGCGGACTTCTACACTTTTAATAATTTTTTTTAACTATGTTGGGCCACCAAAATTCGGTTCAGACACAGCCCATATAAAAAAAATTGACCTAACTAAGTGAGTCAAGTGACCTAAAAGCCCTAATAATCCACTCAGTCTCCCTCAACCCCGTTTTGCCTCAGCCTCACGCCCTCACCACCATTCCGCGACCGCCTGCTTTTGTCTCACCAAGCTCTTTCGGCCTCAGCCTCACCACCGTTCGCGAATCGCAGGTTGCAGCCTCAGCCTCACCATCACTCGCGAATCGCACCAAAACTTCTTCGGGATTCGCGGTCCTTTCTTTTTCCATGTTTCCAAGCTCTTCGACGGAGCTGTGCGGCGACGTCTGACATGGTGGCTGGCTCCGGCGGTGGGGACGTGACTGTGACCAGAGTGGAGGGAGGCATGGTGTAGCCGCGCGGCGGAGATGGCGGATTAGCACAGAGGGTCACGCAGGGGTCTATTTGGTGGGTGTGGGTAAGGGTCAAGTATGAAAGGGATGAACTTGGATGAAGAAGGTTGGAATATGGTATCATGAAGATCTCAACACTGGTTCTTTTGTTTTTTTGTTCAAAATTTCCTCAATTGCTCTCTTTTCTGTCTGTTGTTGCCTCTATTCATCCTCCCCATTTCTGTTAGTGCTGAGTCCGCGGGCAATCCGTTTAGCCTGCGGACTGTGCGGACTGGATGCGAACACTGTTTTTCGATTCTATTTATCATGCAGACTTTTAGGTCCGGTCAGCTTCATTGCGGACCAATGCGGACCAGAATTAAACGGATCAGACCGCATACCCAGCTCTACTTACAGATTAACCACCAATAAGGTCCTCACATCGACAGTAAGATTCGAACTCACTACCTCGTGGATTATGAGCCTTATCCTTATCAATTGGACCAACCTTCATTGGCAAAAAAAAAAAAATCAGAAATCATGATAATAATAACTTTTAAAATAATTAAAATAATAATTAAATACTTTTAATTATATGTTAATTTTTTATTGATTGATTAAAATATAAGTACATCTCAAAATTAAATCCAAATTAAAATCATAAAATGATTGTTCATAGAATAGCAGTGACAACTCGTGTCCTGTCCATTCTCTCCATGTTGGCTTGGGCATTGACTGGTCCACCCATCTCAAAGCTTTTCTTTAAGGGGCAATCGGCAGATACACAAGCCAAAAGCACATGATAGAAAGGGTTGAACACTGAGACCGATATTTTTCAGAAATGTTATTCTAATAACCTAACGGATAGACAACTGTATATATAAACAATAATTATTCTTTCTTTTAAAAGAAAAATAAAATATTTAGCTTTTTTTTTAACTATTAACTTTCTTTGTCACTGACATGTAAATATATGGTTAATCACATGCAAATATTTGATTAATTCAGTTTATTATATGGTTAATGGGTTATCTAAAACTTATAATAGTTTTGCACAACCATATAAGGTAAAAAATATTTGCACGTAATTAACCATATATATTGAACTGCATTAACCAAATATTTGCACGTGATTAACCTAATATTTACATGTTTGTGGAAAATAATTGAAAGCTTCCAGATGACCCATTAACTATATAATGAATTGCATTAATTAAGCATTTGCACGTAATTAACCATATATTTACATGTTTGTGGAAAATGATTGTAAGCTTCAGGACGACCCATTAACCACATAATGAACTGAATTAACAAAATATTTGCACGTGATTAATCAAATATATATTTATATGGTTGTGGAAAATGATTAGAAGTTTCAGGATGACCCATTAACCATATAATGAACCAAATTAATCAAATATTTGTACTTGATTAATCAAATATTTACAGATAATTAACAAAAAAATGTTAGTACTAATGGTTGTTCTTTTTTTTTCCTTTAAAAAAAAGATATATGTTTTTGAAAAAAAAAAAAGGTCTAAATTATGAAAATGCCCCTGGACAGTGAAGTTGCCGGAGGAATTATCCATTTTGGTTGATAGAATAACGTTACTCGATATTTTTGGTGAGCGTCACTGAGACTGATTTTATTAGCTACAAAAGTGTGCTTGTAGTCTGTGAGATGTATACTTGCGAGGAAAGTGTTGTAGCTAACATGAAAAATCATAATATCATTATCATGTTCTGATATACAAGTTTTTGCAATCAGTTACACTACCACTGTAGAAAAATCAAGCTCTGGTTGAACCCATCTCTTTATTAAAACCCATAATATCATTATCATGTTCTGATATACAAGGCATCTCTTGTCTTTCATCCAAACCCATAGTTTGGAGTGGAACGGAACAAAGGTTTGATTTTTTTTTTGTATCAACAACCTTGTGAGTTGGCCCTCTTCTCAGGTTTTGCATTGCATGCCCTTTTTATTTGCATTTAGATGTCTCTCCATTTTTAAATTTCAATTCCTTCCTACTCTTGCTATCAAAATGTAGGCTTTGTGGGAAAAGTTTCATTCAATCTTCTGTTTTCTCTCAGAAGTGGAGCCACAATCTTCCCCTTTTCAATTTTATGCTGCATGTTAGTGAAAGTTCACGACTTTTGAGTTACTGTTTGATTGAATCGTAGTGCTGCATTTATCTATTTACAGTTTTGATATCCTAGGGCAAAAAATGGCCACAATCGTGTTATAAGGCTGTGATCTCCTTGTCACATGACAACAACTCCTATGACAATGGTTAAGAAATAAAAAAAGATAAACTATTATTGGGAAATGGTGTTCAAACTTCAGAGTGATGTAGTGCCTATTTGGTTAGCGTTTGTATTGGGAGTTTGACATCCAAACACCAGTTGCTACAGTAACTACAGTAACAGTGTTTTGGGGTGCAAAATTGAGTTTAAAATAATTGATTCCTAGTGGGTAGAATTGATCTTAGTGGAAGCAAGAATTTCTAGCTTTTTCGTTGAAAATAGTTGATTATGGATGTAGGACCCACAAAATTCTACATATTTACATCTTGATTTTATTTTATCATCCAAACAAAATCAATTCTTCTAAACCCACTTTTAAAATATTATTGTCAAACACAAATCAATTTTTTTAACCTTGATTTTTTAAAAATCAATTTTACCAAAATTAATTCTATCAAAATCTAAAACAAACGGACCCGTAGTTTGATATTGGGAAATAATATTCTTTAATAAATTAGAGAATGTTATATTTATAAAAGCTTACTTTTTTATTTAATATTTTAAAAGCTGTTATAGAAGTAACCATTTGGCATATGATTTTGGGTTGTTTGGTTTGGCATTAAAATGGAAATAATTGGGGTCTTTTATGCAGGAACTTTGAATTCACATCCAAATGGGGAATCCTAGTTATGAGGAGGCTTTGAACAGGCGGGGAAGGGTTATAGTGAGCCTTCAGAATGAAATTGACAACAAGAATCTCAAGTTAAAAGAGATGGAGCATAAACATAGAGAGACAGTTACTTGTATGCGCAATCTCATCATAGGACTCACAGAGAACATTAATTCCAAAGAAAGATGCATGCTTGAAATGGAATGCAAGTACAATGAATCTTTGAACATGGTTCAGAAGTTGACAAATGAAAGGGATAAGCTGCGTGCTGGATGTCAAAAAGGTATTTTATAATCCAAGATAGAGGGAACCACTAACATTGAAATATGCTGTTTGAAGGGGAAAGTGTTATCTGTTTGTGGTGGATCTTGTCTTTTGGAAAACCTGCATGAATTTGAATTTTACTTCAATCTATAGCCACTTCTTCTATTTGTAAATTTCTACATGGATTCTATAATTGAGTTTTGTTTGAAACTGTTTTCTGCAATGAATGCAGAAATATATGTTGTGTCTTTACTCCTCTTCAGGATTTAGGAGCTAATCTTCCATATGTGAACTTTTCTGTGATGTACTTATTTCTCCTGCATTTGTCCATAGACAGGCTT
This sequence comes from Echinosophora koreensis, assembly GCA_035048595.1. NCBI lineage: Eukaryota > Viridiplantae > Streptophyta > Magnoliopsida > Fabales > Fabaceae > Echinosophora > Echinosophora koreensis. The sequence goes on from JAPCYP010000004.1 coordinate 10,556,807, forward strand.
ACATTTGCACTATGAGTTGCATTGGCACGGGCTTAGAATATTATTGGAATTTATTTTATATGTTTCCAATGTTTTCTTCTGTTTAACTTACATTTTATACGTTTCAGAATTACAACAGATGAAGGTCATTAATTCTGATTTGAATCATGTCATGGAATGTCTAAAGAATGAGCATGAAGAACTTATCAAGCAATTGGAGAAGAGCAAGGCCCTGAATAATCTACAGGAGCAGAACTTTGCTGAGGAGATCCAAGAGGTCTTTAGTGATCAGACCCTTTAGATGTTTGATTAACTCATAGAAGCTTGAGTGGATTTCTATGAGGAAATATACTCGTAGTCTATTTATTGTAGCAGTTTAATTGATTTACTTGGTTGAAATATGAATTCTAGGCATTTTCCGCCTTTAGTTTTGCATTTAATAGTTTCACATTGTGATAGAACCTCCCTCTTCGAGTTAGGAAGAAACGCCTCAAATGAATTCACATCTACCAAAATGATTCTCATATCACACTGAGCGCTAGTTGTTAGGTAAACAAATTGAGATGGTTCCTAGTAAGTTAAAGTTCTGGCTGGTCCATCCCCATCCGTGTCTTCAGATCAAAATATTTGTTTTGGACCTGCATTTTCTATTCTTGATGGCAAAATAAAATAAAGTAATTTGTGCTAATGTGGCAGCAATGTTCTGAAGACAGAAGGCAGGTTATACATAAGGTCTTGAGAATCGTAGGAATTTTAAACTTCCAATAGATGTGACTCAAAGATGGCATTTTGATGTAGGCATAACAGCCAGAAAAAGAAAAAGAAAATAGTGAAGTTACAGACATGTTAAATTCATGGTAAAGAAGTTGTATCATTTCATTGATGCCCTGTGAAAATTTTCTGGCAAACTAGGTAGCAGCTTCAATTTTATTAAACAACTGTTAGAAGTGGCAAAACAGAACTGACAAATCTGGAATTGAAATTGAAAAAAATGGTCAAATCATTAAAAGCTTATTTTGACATATTTAGGTATCAGCTAAGCATAGTTTTATTTATTTTGGAAATATTGCTACTTTGAGTCTCAGGTTAATTGAATGCAAGTCTCATTTTCTGCCTTTTTATTAAACAAGTGTGCTTGCTGTTGAAGGTTGCTCTTGGAGTCACTGTGAGCTGTTAAAAGTCATCTGTGGCTTTTGAATGCGTTAATTTCTTTTTGTGACAGCATGACTTGATCAAAACATGTCGTACAATCACTAATAATATGAGAAAATTTGTTTGAATTTTCTTTTCATTTTAATATATATATATATATATATATATATTTTTTTTTTACATTCTGATGTCTTCCTGAATACTTCTAACTTCTATTTAAATTATTATCTTTGTTGAATGATTTTCTTCTTGATTTCCCAATTTCAATTGTTCCGATTTTAATTGTCACAGCTGAAAAGAGAGCTACAATATCAGGACCATGTAGAGAGTGATGGCAATTTGAACACTCAAATTACTGCTTTTAGAAATCAGTTGAAGGACAAATTGGAACACTTGGATGATGTGGAAAACCTTTGCAGTTCCCTGATAGTTAAAGAGCGCCAGCACAATCAAGAACTACTTGATGCTCGTAAAGAATCTATAAATGTAAGATTTCAGCCCTCCTTATTCTGCCACACAGTAATGTTACATTACATTGGGATTGATCTGCCACAATGAATATTCTTTTGGGAATTAATCTTCATAATATGATAACTTGTGCAAGGTGTGAAATGGCATGACCTCTCTTTGTTTTTCCTTGTAGAGTTTACGAGATATGTTTGGAGGTCGATCTCAACTTGGAATTAAAAGAATGGGAGAATTAGATCCAAAACCTTTTCAAGATTTTTGCTTGCAGAAGTACTCAAGTGAACAGTGGCAGGAGATATCTGCGAAGTTATGCTCATCTTGGGAAGAGATTGTGAAGAATCCAGATTGGCATCCTTTCAAAAGAATTGAAGTCAATGGCATTTTGCAGGTACATGATTGTGAATTTTCATATCAAATGACTATCATCTCTATTGACTAAATGAATGTGAAAAGATCATATAGGGAGCATATAAATATTTAATCTTTTACATCATAAGTGCTCTTTGATATATCATACTTGAACAGTTAAGCCTTCAAGATTGCTAATTTGTTCGACTTGTCAAATAATTATGTTAAATCCAATAAGGGGATGATCCCATGGGAAAAGAATTAGACTCAACAAATGCAACAAATAATAGTTGTCTAATTATAAAGCTTGGAGAGTTAGTTATATGGTTATCAAAATGTAGAATTAGAACAACCATGGAATCTGATTGACTTGATTTCTTGCTCAAGTGATGTCAAAAGTATTGATATGTCTGAGGTGGGTGAATGTAAGAAACACTAAAAGAGAGCTGTCATGATTGATGGAGGATATATATATGTGTGTGTGTGTGTGTGTGTGTGTGTGTGCAAAGTAATCAAGAATAAATGTTTGTTGCTGATAGTTCAAATGCTGGGCTTGTTTTTGTACTGGAATCCTTGATTTATTTTTTTGGTGATAATTTCAGGAAATATTAGATGAAAATGATGAAAAATTGAAAGGACTGAGGAGTGAGTATGGTGAAGTGGTATACAAGGCTGTAGCAAAAGCATTAACAGAAATGGAAGAATACAATTCAAGTGGAAGATACGAAGTCCTTGAAATTTGGAACTGGAAGGAAGGAAGAAAAGCCACTCTGAAAGAAATTATCCAATACATTATCAGGCAGCTGAAGACTCACAAGCGGAAAAGAAAGTAGCACTTATTTCTCTGTAAGGTCTTGTAAGTATTTTTAAACTTCTTCAACATCTCATCAGTTTTATTTGCTCCCTTTGGCCTTTATCAACACACAACACTTATGTTAATACACTCAAAGGCATGTAATTGATCAACCAAAAAAAGGAAGTAGTAATTAACTGATGTAGAAGCATCTATATGATATGACCCTTATGTTGCAGTATGAAATTCTTGTTTGCCCTTTATGCCTTTACATTACTTTGTGTGTGAATAAGATATATTTGCTAATGTTTTTGTCTTATTGCCCAACAGTTAAAAGGAGTCAGAGAAAGGTGTAACTGTGAAACAAGAGAAGTATATATCAAATTTGTAGAGATCAGATGAGAGACTCAACTACCCAAACCCAACAGAAGGGTGGTAGACATGAGAACTTTTTTTGGTTATAAAGTTTGCACCTATCCATCTATATATTTTGCTGCTTTCGAAATCAAACTTGCTCTGTAAATAAGTATGTAAATATAACCTAGATAGGTTACGTCAAAACTCAGACTCACTCTTTGAGTAAGTGATGGTATCTCACTATTGTTAGTATATACCTAATATTAATACTGAGGGCTACTGCATTAGTCATCCAGATGCTTGATTGACTGAGCCAGAGAGATTTTACAATACTCATTGTTGGTACCGGTAGGTGACTCTTGTCATAATGACTCGGTTACGAAATACTTACAATGCTTAAATATTGAAAGTTTAAGACCATTGCATAATCAAATCGATGATCAACAATCTAAGGGTGAGTAGTTACTCTTGTTTAAAGGGATTACAAAATACAGTTCTTAATAACAACACACAAGGACGTTTTGACTCTTCGATTAATTGCGACCTTTCGAAGTTCAAAGATTTATTTCGGGGTCCCTGGTCTCTTTACTATAGGATGTTCAAACAGTGACGAGATGCGAGTCAAGTATTTATACAATGCAGCCAACTAAGAATAAATTTAAGATGATGAAAAAAGTGTTGTGAGCTCATTTGATACCTCTGTCTAATTTATGACGATATTGTTGTCTAATAGTCTTAAGAAATTTATGTTATCTTTGAACTATTTATTATTGGTTTTTGCTAACAAGTGTCCTGGGGGTATTGGTTAAGCAACCCGCAAAATGAAAGTTTGTACTGGGAAACAAAGTTTACATTTTTCAAAATGCTAAATATACCATTTTCTCATACAATTATTCCTTTCTTAATTTCTTAAACAATACTCTAAGGATACTTGTTAGCATTCTCTTTTAATATTTTAATTTCACTTGATACTTCTAACTATCCAATAAACTAACCAGGGGTGGAGCCAGAAATTGACATTAGGGGACAAGATCAAATATATATAAAATGAAATAATAATAGAAAAAATTAACTAACATATAAAAGCAAACTATATGAAACAAATTTGATATATGATTAACAATTTAATATAATATAAAGAATACATTATACTCAACTACCTTTAAATTTATCAAAATAACATCAAACCCCAAATTTGGCTACATTCCACCCTATTTTTATTTATGATTAGCTATTGACTCAATAGTGTTAAGTTACTGAAAATAAAAATATATTTAGAATAAGTTATTTGACAAAGAAAACTCATATTAGGGATTTGAATAACTTGGATGCTACAAAAGAACTTTCTCAAATAGTATTTTCCGACTACAATTTCTTAACTTTTGAAACAAGGTGAATTCTCTGGTGCTAATCGAATCTTTAGGGTAATTTTTACACTGATTAGATGGTCCAACCAGATGGTGCCACCTTGACATTTTATTCTTAAATTTGACAACTCATTATTATTATTTTAAAAAAAAACTTTTAAATTTTCCAATTTAAATTTAGACCTAAAAGACTCCTTTGTCCCTTCCATAGTTTCACCACTTTCATCCGTCCACTGCCATGAGTCTGTCCATGACCATCAGCAAGCCATTCACCCCATCACGCACCTTTGCCCCTTCTTAACTTTTGAAACAAGGTGAATTCTCTGGTGCTAATCGAATCTTTAGGGTAATTTTTACACTGATTAGATGGTCCAACCAGATGGTGCCACCTTGACATTTTATTCTTAAATTTGACAACTCATTATTATTATTTTAAAAAAAACTTTTAAATTTTCCAATTTAAATTTAGACCTAAAAGACTCCTTTGTCCCTTCCATAGTTTCACCACTTTCATCCGTCCACTGCCATGAGTCTGTCCATGACCATCAGCAAGCCATTCACCCCATCACGCACCTTTGCCCCTTCTGCAAAAGTGTCCTTTCTATTGTATCCATGTACTATTCCTTCTCCTTCTTCATCATTCAATATGTGAAACTTCAGTGATGGCTTGACGGCCAGCTTGACGGTGGCGCGACGGCTGAGCTCAACTGCAGTAGTGGCTGAGTGTGGCAGGATATAATCGTAGATGTAGTACGGTGGAGGCGAATCTGTAGTGGATGCCAACAAATGTTTAAAATAATGAAAAAGAAAATTAGAAAATCATCCTAAATCGAAAAACGAAGAATATTAAATGTAGTTTGGGTTGAAAAGATGTAAAATTAGCAAAAAATGATGGTAGTTGGAAATGGGTAGCGTTACTACCCGTTTTCTGCAAAACGGGTTTGATTGACCCGACTGGAGGTAAGGGATGAAGCTCAAATGTTGCTTTTTCGAAAAGTTTTATATTTGTTAAGAAAGAGACTTTAATCATTTCTCATATTACAATGATGATCACACTTCATAAAAAGATACTTGTGATCATAACAGAAGAATACAATTTCTACCATATCATAATATATTTTCCCCCTAAGTGAGAATATCAACAAAAACATCTTTAGTAGAACTCAAAACAAGTCTCGGGTCTACACAATAACCAACAATTCAAAAGCATCATTACTAAATTACTGTCTAACCCTAACTGATTCAGACTCCTCTTTCTCTTTACAATAATCTAGAAAATGTATAACTTCTAAGTCTGCTTCATTGAGAGACAACTTTGTCAAAGGGATACTTCTTGGATACGTGTCCGGAAGTATCCTACGAGTATCGGGTAAAAGAAAATTTAAAAATAAAATGGATACTTCCTAGATAAGTATCTGAAAGTATCCTACGAGTATCAGTATCGGATACGAGTGCGACACGGATATGTTTCCATTTTTGGAGTATCCGAGTTTCATAGTGTAACAGTGTCGATCCAGTTGCTATGAAGACGAAGAACCGCCACATGAAAAACCAACCGAATCTTCAAAAAAACGAATCAACAAATCATGTCTCGTGGATCTTGACTAAAATTTCATGGGAGTCACTAGCTAATCGCTAAAATAAAATATATAAAAACAACAAAATAACATATGACTGAATGAGAACTATCAAAGAGACAAAGTTGCCAAATTAACAACACTTCAACATTTCAACATAACAACAAACGTATATTAATTATTGGCTATGCTCTTTGTAGTTTGTATATTACTCCCTCTGAACTCAATTATACGCAAAAAAATGTCTATATTTTTTGGACTCAAATATAAGCAAAATCTAATCAACTCAACTTTATGTAATGTCAGTATTCCAAAAATAAGAAAATTAATCAATCCAACCAATTCTCATTTTACTTTTTGAAGAGCATTACACACTCACGAGACAATTAAAGGGTAGTTTAGTAATTATAACTCATTTCTTACATAAATCAAGATAATCAAACTAAATTAACTAACTTTCCGAATAAGTGTGAAATTAGTTAATTTTGCTTATAATTGAGTCCGGAGGTACTATTTGTTAAAATGTTGCTCCCTTTATATTTTTAAAATGTTACATACACCCAAAAAGTTTGGTGTTAAGAAATTAAAGTTTGGAGTAATTTTTAAAATTCGCACTTGGTAATAAAACGTTTAATCAGCGGGGCACTATTAAATGTACCGAAAATGAATATACTTATATTTTCAATACAACCGTTTTATTAATTCTTTACCTAGGTGGGGCACTGAATACCAACGGACAAATGAAAATTAGATGAACAAAATAGAAGAAGTCTGCTATGTGACTTTTGACCTTTCTGTTCCTCATGAATTTATTTGCATATATGTTTCCTTTCTATGTTTTGTTTGGTTTACACTTTACGTTCTCCAGAACTGAAGGCCATGAACTCCAATAATGAGCATCAGCAGATTGCCAAGAACTTCAACGATGAAATTCAAAAGGTCATTAGATGTGTCTGACTAACTCAATGGATGGATGCTTGCGTGGATTTCTACGAATAAACAATATTCTCTTACTCCATTTCTTTAAGTAGTTTAAATGTTCGTAGCATGGTTATTTAACAATTAATGTTTGGTGTTTGTTTTGTTTTCAGAATAAAATGCAATGAAGCTAGAACTTGATTATAGAAAAGTTTTGGAATTGGCCGAAGATCGTAAGGTCAGTTGCATAATGATATTTGACTATTAGATTGATTGATTATCACAACAACGTATTATTAATGATATTTGATTATCTATTTGACCAGAGGCAAAATGAGCAACTCAATACTAAGATCATTCAGCTCCAAGATCAGCTGAAAGCCAAAGAAAACTTGGAATTGGAGAACCAAATACTCAAACAGAAATTAGATTCCAAGAGCCTCATGGAAGATGAATTTCTTAAGTTGGTTGGTGATTTACAAATGGATTTAAGACAAAGGGAAAGCTCACTTAAGGAATTACTTGAGTCTTACATAAGACTAACTAATAAAGAGAGTGATAGCAATGAGAAGCTTCTGAAAGATCAACAGAATCTGATTGAGGTATGAGTTTTTCATTATCACGTATCTTCTTTTTCTATATCCAGAGTGGTGATTGTTTGAATGAATTTTGGTGGGATTCTGCAAAATTAGGTTCAGTTTTACAATTCCTTCTAATTTGAATGATTTGCCTGTCAATGCACTCTGTTAACCAATCATAATTTGAGTTTTTCATTTTACAAAATTATTTGGTTATGAGCATTGCCAACAGACAATTGAGAGTACATTTTGCCTTACCTAGCCAGTGGTCCTGTCTCTTTGTCATGTGACAGCGGACAATGTAGCATGGATCATGGCACTAATATTTAACAGATATTATAGAACTAAAGTTAATATTATAAACTTTAATGATTGATCTTGTACTATCTATTTAATGAGAATAATTTGAGTAGGGGTGGGGAATGAGTCATCTGTCAAGAGTTTTTTCTATTTTTCATGTACTCCTTTCCTACTCATGGAGAATCTTGCTTAAGGACCCTATGAATCCACATTTCAAAATATGGTCCTGCTGTGTCTTTGAATTCCTTTAATAATAGTAATGTGCTTAAAAAAACTGTAGAAGGCTTTGTTTACCACTGCTGGTATTTATTGTCTTTTCAGAATGTAAGAAGAAATAGTTCGCTTTTGGCTGCTCCTGATGAACAGAATGTTGATGAAAGCGTTTTCAAATTTGCTGAAGATCAGGTCTGTTTTTACCTCTTTAAGCGTTGTTAGTGACCAAAATTGTCACCTGTCATCAGAATAGCATACTATTGATGCTATTTGAATATCTATCTATCCAGAGGGAGATAGAACAACTTCATGCTAAGGTCATTCAGCTCAAAAAGCAATTGGATACGAAGAAAAATCTGGAATTGGAGTTTGAGCAACTACAAGGAAAATTAAAACTTCTGAATAAAGCAGATACTTTACTAAAGGATTTAAGTGATAAGGAAGAGGAACTTCAAGGGATGGATGCTCTGAGCCAAGTATTAATCGTTAAAGAGCACGAGAGTAATGAACAACTCCAGGAAGCTCGAAGTGAATTACTCAAGGTAAGTGTGTTTTTCATATGTGTCTTCCCTTTCCAGTATTCTGTCGAATGAGGTCCAGTTTTAGGATTCCTTCTTATTAAATTTCAAGGTTTCAAATCTGGGTCTGAAATTGAAATCTGAGCTGCGCATGTTGGTTTTGGCAGTCGCCAAAGCCGCATTGGGACTGTAATTGCAGTCGCATCAGCTGCGTTTTCCCGCAATTGTTCACAATAATGGAAAACACAACTGATACCGCGACCGCAATTTAAAACTTTGTTTAATTTATTTGGCTGGTCATGTTGTTGATTTTGTTATATGAATTGAGTATGATATTCGTTGACCGTTTAAACGGCTAAGTATCTCCAACAATACGAGAAACTAAAATTGCTTTGAAACTATGATTGACTTATACTGCCCACGTTGTTTTTTATGGTCCACCTGATCATGCTGAAGAGATGTAACTATGATTTTGTGGATGTTCACAACTAATATGTTACATTAATTTATTATAGTCTTTATGTTCTGAAAATTTCTTGTGTTTTGTCAACCTTTCTTGGTCTTTTTATGGTCCAATATTGCTTTCACGATCTATTAATAATCTATTTTTCTTGCAGTTCATGACAGAAGTACCAGGTTGTGCCAACATTGGTGTGAAGAGAATTGGTGAACTTGATGGTAGACCGTTCCTGGAGGCTATGAGGAAAAAGTATAATGGCAAAGAAGCTGAAAAAAGAGCTTCAGAACTGTGTTCATTGTGGCAAGAGTGTCTATTAGACCCAAACTGGTATCCATTTCAAGTTATCACAGTTGATGAAGGGAAACTAATGGTGCGTCTTTGTTAAAACTTAAACATATAGATTTTCTGATCAATTATCCTGTAGTCTGTATGCTTGATTGCATATGATATCACTCTTAAGTCTTAAACAAATTTGGTTCATTCTGTTCATGCTATTAGTTAATTGGGAAATTAGCTGCACCCATAAAATTGTTGATGGTTTGGACTCTGGGTCTTGGAAATTTTCCATCCAAAAACATTGCCTTGTCAAGGGGTTTACTGTAATGGAGAATCTATGGCAAACGGTAGTTTGAAGTTTGAACAATGTTCTTCATCTAAATAGTTGAAATTTGAAATATATTTAAGGTGTATCCTTATAAATCGTGGTCATGATATATATCACCACACAAGTGTCAAGAGGATAAGGGGAATTCAGGCTTGTATTTTCTGTAGCATAATTGAATCCTGATCTGTAGGTTTTTGCTGCCTACTTCTTTAAGTCTATATATTTCGAATGTAGCACTTTGATCTATACAATGATTTTCAGATTCATTTTAATTTGCAATTACATTACATTATATCTCTAATGAGTCTTCTGATGAAATTTCTGGTGCTTACCCTTTGTTATATTACTTCACGCTTTTTTGATTTCAGGAAGTTATTAATGACGATGATGAGAAGCTGAATGAGCTGAAAAATGAGATCGGTGAAGGGGCATATGAAGCAGTTGTGACAGCTTTGAGGGAGATAAATGAATATAATCCTAGTGGGCGATGTATATCCTCAGAAATATGGAACTACGGCCAGGGAAGGAGAGCAACATTGAAAGAAGGAGTACAATATCTGTTGAAGAAATGGAAAAATCATAAACGCAAGCGGGGAATGAGGTGAATGAAGGTTGCAAAATGCTATGTCAATTCGGTTTCTGCTTTGTTCTTTTGAATTGCATATCACTATAACTAACACCTAGGAGGTTGGATTTTAAAGATTGATTTATATAAGGCTTAATTGTGCATTGTACCAATGAGTGGTTGATGATTTGTTACTGGATTTAACATATGTTGCACCTGGAGAGGGAATTTTGTTTCTCAGCCGCTTAGCATGCAATCATATTTCGAGTGCTACCATATAGCATGTTTGGGAAATTTGAATTTTTTTTCCCATTTCAGCTGTTTTATTCTTAAAATGATATTTTCAAAATAACCTAACATGTTAAGTACCTTGCTTAAATTATTAAAAAAAACATTTTTTGGAGGAAAAAAGTTGTTTTATGACATTTTAGTTTGTTTTGGCTTAAGATTGTTGTGGTTTGATTATTTTTTCATTCTAAAACCTCTCATCCTTGTTTACCTATACAAAACTAACTTCTAAACAAATATTATTAAATTATACAAATAATTTTATACCCTTTTTCGTAATTTATTATATAAAAATGATTTTTTTTGTACCACCCAAACAAAATAGATTATCTTAAATTGCTTTTTAGCAAATAGGCCCAAGCAAATTCTGATTATAATTGATTATCACAATAATCGGTTATACAAACATCGATTATCAGCCTAATCTTTTTTTCCAACTTTCTCAAGCAAAGACTTAATGGTTGTTTGTAATTTTTAAGGAATTTATGATGCTGTTAATCTATTTAATTTCCTTTTGGCACTTAATTCATGCATAAGCTTCTCACTTGGAATCATGCTTCATTCTTAACGATTCTCTTTGTGCTGTCTCTAGTGTGGGATACAGGTTTGTTCCCGAGATTTTGGGTGTCCTGTTCGAACAGAAAAATTGGTGTCCTTTTTTTTTTTATAAGTCAAATATATATATATATATATATATATATATATATATATATATATATATAAAGCGCACAAAGGGGTGCAAAAAAACTAATCATTAATTATTTTAACACAACCTCAAGTGAAAAAGAATATTTCCGAAGAAAAGGAAACGATTACAGTAACAAACTACAATAGAATTATAGCAAAAATAGTTGTTGATTCCAATCATTAAAAGCTTCATTTGCTATAAGTGATTTGTTATATGACTTGTACCAAATAACTTACCACAAAAACAAAAACTCTATCCAATTCTTTTGAATAAGCAAGCCAACTCCTATCTTGCTCTTCTCCATTAGAACAATAACGAATGTAATATGATGACGAGAAGTGCCTACCAAGAGACACAGTTAGTCAGTCATGCACAGAGAGGGACAAAACAAAATGTTTCTACTTTCTAATTCAAACGGAAGAAGGGAGAATGGGAGTAGTCACACACAATTTCAATTTTTTTTAGAATTCCGTAATAATATATTGATTTTCTAATAAAAATAATATTTTTATATTGTATAGTATACATTTAATTAAAATATAATATTAATTGTAAACAACAGACGTATTCTCATTCATACTTATAAGACTTGTTTAGTTTTGAGCCTGAATTTTAAATAACAATTGAGCCCTCAAGTAAAAAAATTTAACTATATAAAATTTTTATTTTAATATATATATTAATACATATATACTAAGAAAAAAATATTGGTAGGAGTTTTGCGATGAAGTGGACAAGAAATGTAGGAGTTTTGTTTGGGGTGATTCTGATCAGCAGAGGCATGTCCATACTGTGGCGTGGAAGGCTATTTGTCAACCTAAAAGTCAAGGAGGGCTAGGTTTGCGCTCGATGAGAGACATAAACTCGGCGTGTATGATAAAGGCAGGTTGGAAGCTTTGTAACCAGAAGGATGAGTTATGGGCCTCGGTAATTAGGTCAAAGTATAAATGTGGATCTGACTTAATTCCTGGAATCCAGGCTAATAGAGCTGGGTCAAATTTTTGGAGAGGAATCTGTCACTCTTGGGATGATGTGCAGAATAACATGACGTGGAGGATAGGAGATGGTAGAAGAGCTCAGTTCTGGAAGGATCATTGGGTTCCGGGGTGTAATAGCTTGTGCAATGAAACTGTTAGACCTCTGTCCTTTGTGGAATCTTTCAAGTTTGTCTCTGAGTATTATGATCCGAGAAATGGTTGGAATATTCAGCATCTTAGCTCCTTCCTTCCCCCTGCGATTGTTGATAAAATCAGAGCCATGCAAGGGTCAATAGAGTCGGGTGGTGAGGATACTCTAGCATGGAAGTTGACTCGTGATGGTTCTTTCTCCAAGGCCTCTGCGGTTTCGTTCTTGCAAGGTATTTTAGATAGAAATGACTCGCAGCTTTTTTCGTTTATTTGGAGCTGGAAAGGCCCGGAAAGAATCAGGCTGCACTTATGGAAAATGGCTTCAGGTGCTTTACTTACAAATGTTGCTAGGACTCATCATGGCATGACGGTTTCTGCTGATTGTCCGAGCTACATGGGTAGTGTTGAGTCTATTCTCCACATAAGTCGTGATTGTCCATTTGCTAGTGATCTTTGGAAAGCTCTCCTTGGAGATGATATTCCTCATGACTTTCTTTATTTAAATATCCATGATTGGATGCTTGACAACCTGGAGAAGAATAAGCCTAACAGGCCTCCCCTTTGGAATTCTATTTCTGCGGTGACCTTGGACCTTCTTTGGCAAGCCCGAAATGATAGAATTTTTAATAATAAAAGCACTACAGTTGTCACTGCAGTGTGTTCAGTCAGGAAGTTCGTGGCTCATTATGCCTATGCAGGGAAGCTTCTTAATCTCTGCGAGAATACTAGTAACCATTCTTTGAGCAGGGATAGTATCTCCTGGACCACTCCTCCCCCTGGTTTTGTAAAGCTTAATTGTGATGGATCAGTTAAGGATCAAGGTAGGAAAGTTGCGTGTGGTGGGATCCTCAGGGACCAGGATGGCAGATTTTTATTTGCCTATTCAGTGAATCTGGGTCAATCCACGGTGGTGAATGCTGAAATGTGGGGGATATGGCATGGTTTGCAGATTGCGTGGAATAGAGGGTTTAGAAATATTGCCATGGAATCTGATTCTATGCCGGTTGTTAAGTTGATCTTGGATGGTTGCGAGAGGTCTCATCCTTGTAATAATCTGAGACGCAGAGTTATCTCCCTCCCTGATCAAGATGGCGTTGAGCACTTCAACCATATCTTGCGTGAAGCCAACCATGTAGCAGACAAGTTGGTAAACTTTGGTGTTAATTTAGATTCAGATATTGTTATTTTTTATGTTTCCCCCTCCTTTTATTTCTCTTAGCCTGGGTGCGGACAAGGCGTGTGTTGCCTTTCCTCGTGGCTTTTAGTCGTTCCTATTTTGTTTTCTTTCTTGGGGCTTAGCCTCTTGTAATTCATCAAAATAAATAAATAAATAAATAAATAAAAATAAATAATAAATAAAAATTGGTGCCCCCTAAAAAATGGAGCCCTGTGTGGTCGCACCACCAAATCTTGCTCAGGGCCACTACTAGTGGGATATATTATTTAGCCTTTAGTTTTAGCTTGTTTCTTTGAGCCATGTGATTTTTGACTACATGACAATTGTTGTGGTATTACTTTTTTGTCCCTCAAATTTTTTTTTTTTACCAAATAGTCTCTGAGAACGACAAAAGATGGACACATTAGTCCCTACGTTTGCCTCCATCCTAAAACACAATTAGAGTGTTGATGTGTACCGTTAGTATGTGCATGTGACCATTAAACTCATACATGTGACATTAACCTGTGTTCGTGCATCTGGTGCATAAAGTCAGGCCCGGCCCAAGGATGAGGCCACTAAAGCCCTTAGCTTTAGGCCTCACCCTGAAACTTTGTATTAAATTGTATGCTACTTGTTGTACACAAAACGCTTTGTGGTACATGTGGTTGTGGATCAAGTGTGCTATTCTCTCACCAGTGATGCTAAATGGGACGAAAGGTTTTCGTCAAATCTACAACGAATGCAACGTGGCAATTAAGTACAATGGTTGCACTTATTTAGTTTAGTTAAAAAAAATAAAGAAAAAAGAAAATATAAATCAAATAGAACACTTCGTAGCATTAGACGAAAACAATTTCGTACCATTCATCATTATTGTTCTCTCATGCTATGTTCGATTCCCATGTTGCATTGAGTACCTGGTTGCGTCGCTGCCATTGTCTTTTTTTTATTATGTCATTTTTTTTTCTTCTTTTTGATTTATTTTTGGGATATTTCTTTATATTTTTTATTTTATTTAAATAATATCAAACTATTAACTAAAACATAGTTGAAAATAATTGAATGGAATATCTGTTTGTTTAAGAATTAAAATGACATTTATATCGTATAAAAAGATTATTTTTTAAATTTTTTATATAAATCAGAAGTTAATTGTGATTATTTATAATTTTTAGACTGACATTTTAATTTTTATAAAATAACTTATTTATAAAATATTATTAATTTTAAAAAGGTCTCACTTGATAATCCGCTTTAGGCCTAACTTGATGTTGGGCCGACCTTGCATATAGTGTGTTGCTTGTAACATGTAGGGACTAATTTGTCCCACGATAGAAATTGTACAAACCAAATTAGGTTACTTAAATAATAGATGGGGACTTTATTGAGCTAATGCGGGTTCTTATGATCTATTTTGCATGCAATGACTATTGCCTGGTCACCTGAACATACTAACGACACAATCAACACTCTAATAATGTGTTCTGGACAGAGACAAACAGAAGGACTAAAGTGTCCCTCTTTTGTCATTCACAAGGACTATTTGGTGAGTATTTTTTCTCAGGGACGAAAAATGAAACCTCCAAAATTGTCAAGGACTTAAATGGATTTTTACAATTCTTCATGTATATGTGAAGCTTTTTATTGGATTATTTTTTATGTTTAATTTGATTGAGAACTCTTATCATATATATCACACATATAAAATTTTATTTCTATTTGAAACTTTTTAATATTTTATTTTCTTCCTTAAAAAAATATTTTATTCTCTATATCTATTAAAGTAATATATTTTTAATTATATTAAAATAAAGTTTTTTCATTACATTTTATTTGATGTTCAATTTTTTTAATTATTTCGTTATAGTGGACAAATTTGACTGTTCCTTCACTTAAAAATAGTTCGTCGACATTCTATATTTATTTTCTTTCGTAAAAATTATTTTCTTTTTTCTTGTTTTGGTTTAAATATTTTTTGGTCTTTGAAAATATATCTCATTAAATTAAACCATGATTTTTTTAAGGTTTGCATCCAATTTGTTCAACTATTTTGCATTTAGATTTTGTTATGTAATACTACAACAAATTTAATTTTTAGTGTCAATTAATTGATGATATTAAACTGATTGCCACTGTTTCATCATCTGAATTAAAAATTTTGTGGCCATGGCCACTTAAAAATAAATAGTAACAACAATTTCAGAAATATTTGCCCCTCACCACTTTCATCTCTCCGTTTCACGATTTCTACCTGACTAAGTTCGAAAACCCTCACCTAACTACTGCAACCTACGGATGCAGATTCTTATAGGGTTCGGTTTGGATCGGATCAGATTAGATTTGTAGGATCCATGATCCGAACCGACCTTGTTGGGATTAGATCTTTTTAAATACGATCCGATGATCCGAACCAATCCACCAAAATCGGTTCGGATCCATCATATTCGCGGATCGGATTGGATCCCCTTACACCCTTATTTATTTTTTAATTATTTTATATACATATATATAATGTTAATATATTATTATTTATATTAAATATAATTAATAATTAAATATGCATATTTTATTTTTTTATTTTTATTAATTTCTGAAGTTTAAATTAAAAAAAAATATGGGTAATCCGATGATCCGATCAGATTGTGGTTGGTTCGGTTTGGATCCGTAACGAAAAAGTGATCAAATTTGAATCGATCAAATTTGATCGGTTTGGACGATGAAACCCCCAAACCCGATCCGAACCGACCCGATTACACCCCTACTTTGTAGTAGCCTATTTCTATCTCTCTCCATTTGTATTTTTTTTGTTATTTTTTTGGACAAAACAGAATAAGGGTTAGAAATATGAGAGAAACTAATCTAATGGTGATAGATTTCACAACTGCGGCAAATGCGTGAAATAGCTATTGCGGGGAATCCGGATCCGCAACCTACCTCACCATTTCAAGTTTCCAAACCCAACCTACCTCACCTCACTCGCTGCAATTTTCCTCTTCACATTCCTCTTCTTCGATTTCCCCCAAATTTGGTTGTTGTTCTTCAATGAGCTCGATCTCTTGTGCTCTTGAATTCGGTTTTTGATCTACGACGATTGATCTCGATCAAGGCTAGTTCATTCTCCAAACTAAAAAAATGGTGAGCTTACTCTTTGATCCGTTTCTTTCCCAAATGTTTCACCATTCTTAACAACTTTAGATCTGGACCCAATTTCCTTCGATTTCATGTTCTTTAAATTATTTTCTATTTATAACTTGAAGTGGAGGCTCTCAATTTGCTTTGTTAGTTATTACGATTTCAATTTCAATGGGATCTACTGTGAAATCATTCATTAACGTTTGTTTGTTGCTTGTTGCTTGCATTTGCAGCCTCCCAGACTCGACCTCAAGGTGTTGTTTTTATTTATTTATTCTGATTCAATGTTCAAATTCATTTTCTTTGAAATGACTTTAGCTATTGGAGTGTGTGTTTGATTGGAATGGAACAAATTCCGACCCTTGAACATCCTTAGGTAATAATATGTTAACTAACAACATGATTCAAGAACTTACTTCCTTTAGGTTTTCTTGGTTCATTGAATGTTTTATTATCAAGTAAACTACATTTCCAGGAATCTCATGTATATTTGAACATCTGAAAATCATGGTTAATAACGTTCAAAATCGTGGTTAATTACGTTCAGTGGATGGTTAATGAGTTGCGACACCTTGTTATATCCATTAACCATCCACTGAATATAATTAACCACGTATTTGAACTGCGTTAACCATCCAAATTGTTGTCCAATTTTTGTATTCAAAAATCATTTCTCGTTTCTTAATTAGTATTTTCGTTCACTTCTTAGCGATAGTCAAACAAAAATGAGATGAACGAAAGTTGAAGTCGGCTAGGTGACTTTTGATATGCAGAGATCTTTCTGTTCCTCATGAATTTATCTGTATATAATATGTTTCCTTCCTATGTTTTCTTTGGTTCAATACTTCAACTTACACTTACGCTTTTCCGAATTACAACAGACGAAGGTCATGAACTCAGACAATGAGCATTATCAGCAGATTACCAAGAGATTGGAGGAGATTAAGGCCTTAACTGAACTGCAGCAAAAGAACTTCAATGATGAAATTCAAAAGGTCATTACATGTCTCTGACTAGCTCATTGTATATATGGATGCTTGTGTGGATTTCTATGAATAAATATTGGGATAAACATGTTTTTTGTCCATGTAAAATAGCGATAATTCGTTTTTAGTCCCTCATTTTTATAGCATACGATTTTGGTCCCTCAATTTCCAAAATAATTCACTTCTGGTCCCTAACATTAACTCTGTTTCATCTGGTTCTGATCTGTCAAATGGAGTTTTACATCCCTTTTTCACGTCCCTCAGTTCACTAATATCAGATGTGCTTTCACATAGGAATAGGCAGGACCGGCCCAACATATTTTTAGGCCTAAAGCGAAATTTCAGATGAGGCAATTTTTAAAACTAATAATAATATTTTATTGAAAATTTTATATTTTTTTTTAAATTTTATCTTTATTATAAATTTTATTATTTTTTAAGTGTAATTATTATGGTTGATGTAAATTTTTGTTTTGTTTGTACATACAACTACATGTAAGATTTCCTATAGTTTATGGTTTAGGGTTTTAATTTACTTTTCTTGTTAAGCTTAAATAACTAAAAAAAAAAATTTGTTAGAGTCCTAAATTTAAAAGCTTAAATAACTAGAAAAAAAAATTTGGGGCCTAAAGCCCTTGCTTTACTTGCTTTATGGTAAGACCGGTTCTGGGAATAGGGAAGTGAAACTCCATTTTTTTTAGATCAGATATAGATGACACTAGGGACCAAAAGTGAGCTATTTTGAAAAATAAGGGACCAAAAACGTACCTTTTAAAAATGAGGGAATAAAAATGAATTTTAGCTATTTAACAGAGACAAAAAACATATTCAACTCATAAATATTCTTAGGATGCTGGTTTAACAATGTTTGGTGTCTCTTTGTGTTCAGAATAAAATGAAAATTAGCACTCTAGAAACAACTGCCAAGGGTCTAGAACTTGGTTATAGAAAGGTTTTGAGATTTGAAGAAGGTCGAAAGGTATGTGGTATTAATGGTATTTGACTATTCATTTTGTTGCTGTAGATTAATTGATTATCACAATAGCATGTTGTCAATGATATTATTTCATTATCTATTTAACCAGAGGCGTAAAATTGAAGAACTCAATACTAAAATCATTCAACTCCAATACCAACTGAAAATCAAAGAAAAGCTGGAATTGGAGAACCAGAAACTTAAAGAGAAATTAGACTCCAAGAGCAACGTGCAAGATGAAATTCTGAAGTTGGTGGGTGATTTACATGTGGATCTAAGACAAAGGGAAAGCTCACTACAAGGAAAATTAAACGTTTTGAAGCACGTGGAAGATGATGGAGATGCAAAAGTTCTGTATAAAGTAAATTGTTTGCTAAATAATTTAAGAGATAAGGAAGAGGAACTTCAAGCTTCTGAAGCTTTGATTCAATCATTAATCATCGACGAGCGTAGGAAAAATGATGAGCTTCAGGATGCTCGAAAGGAATTGGTCGAGGTAAGTGTGTTTTTTCAATGGTGGAAGTGAAATGCTCATGCTGAGTGTGCTTTTTCATATGTATCTTCTGTTTCCAGACTTCTGATTCTAACGCGCATTTGTTCATTGAAGTCCAGTTTTAGGATTATTTCATGTTTAAATTATTTGATACATGGTCCTATAAATTTACACATTTTAGTTTATTCCGTTTTGTTTTTACCTCTATTTGATCAACTCTTTGTTGTTAAGTTTTATCATTTCTATTTTATTTAATTGTCTTTTATTACCCAAAATGTTTTTGATGGTCCATCTATTTATGCAAAAGAGATGTAACAAGGATTGTGTGGATATTTACAGCTCTTACATTACACTACTTTTATGATGGATTGAAATTTTCTTACACTTTTTAAAGCTTTATTGGACTTTTTGTTGTCCAATATTGCTTTCAAGATCTACTAATAATCTCTTTCTCTCTTATAGTTCTTTAAAGATATACCAGGTCGTGCCAATATTGGTGTAAAGAGAATGGGAGAACTTGACACTAGACCATTCCTTGAAGCTATGAAGAAAAAATATAATGAGGAAGAAGCTGAAGGGAGAGCTTCAGAACTGTGTTCATTGTGGGAAGTGTATCTTGAGGACCCAGATTGGCATCCATTCAAAGTTATCATTGTTGATGGGAAAGAAACGGTGTGTCTTTGTTATTTATATATATCTCCTGAAATTATGCATGCTTGATTGAATATCACTCTTATCTCTTAATCATATTTGGTTCATCATGTTATTTATCTTTTTGCTGCATAAAATCATGGAGACAATGAATATTTTGACAGCCAGTGTACCCTAGATTAGAACAATATGGCTATCTGAACCTATAATTGTTTCACCTAGTGATATCCAAGGGCATTTTCTATATTGATCATTTCACCTTAGGATCTAATGTTTATTAGAGTTGAAGAAGTTTTGGGCTGATTACAAGTGTCGCAAGTGATAATAGGCAAAATAATAAATAACCTGACAACCAATTTGTTAGTTTTTGTTCTTTTTTGTTTGGAACTCTATGACAGAAGCAATTGCATTTTCTCCTTCTGAACTTGTTGTAAACATGATTAGCTGTGCGCTCCTAACTTTCATTCTTCCTCTATATGTAGTATTGTATGTTTATGCTGCTACAATTTGCAGATTCATTTTAATTTGTACTTATATTGCACTATTTCATTTTCATTTCAGGAAGTTATTAATGACGATGAGAAGCTGACTGAACTGAAAAATGAGTTGGGTGAAGAGGCATATAAGGCAGTAGTGACAGCTTTGAAAGAGATAAATGAATATAATTCTAGTGGGCGATATATCGTCTCAGAATTATGGAACTATGGCCAGGGAAGGAGAGCTACTTTGAAAGAAGGATTACAATTTTTGTTGGAACCATTGAAGATTCTTAAACGCAAGTGGGGATTGATATGAAAGTTGGTATGCAATGTGTTTTGTTTTCTGCAGTTTTCTTTTGAACTGTATGACACTAACTAGAACATGGAAAGTGTAGGATTTTAAAGCCTGATTTATGTATGGCTTAGTTACTGATAAGGAACGACCACCTCTTCTAATTGTGCATTGTATTGTTGAGTGGTTGATGTTTGTTGCAGGATTCAAAATATATGTTGCATCTGGAGAGGGAATTGTGTTTCGGAACCATAGCATGCATCCATATATATTTTGAGAGCTTTCAGACTTAATTGTTGTTTGTAGTTTTAAGGAATTTATGATGCTGCTAAATGCCAATCTATTTAATTTCCCTTTGACGCTTCATGCTTCTATAAGCTTCTTCCTGAGGATCAAACTTCATTCTTACAGCAGCCTTTGTGCTGTCTCTAGTGTGGGATATATTATTTAGCTTTTATTTTTAGCATGTTTCTTTGAGGAATAAGATTTTTGGTGCAAAATAAGATGGTTTGTATTTGATTGCCATGATCAAATTAAACTCAAAATTGTCATATCTTTGTGACATCTTTTTTGTATTTAGTTTTTCATTCTCACAATTTTTAGGGTACGAATTTTCATGATATCAACCTTGCAACTTGTGACAAATAATTGATTCTAGTAAATTATAAAATGTGAGAAAAATTATATACTTACCACTTACGAGGAATTATACGGTTATTGATTCTGATATTGATTTGTGATAGTTCTGGAGTGGTGATCAAATTATTGTAGGTTATATTAACTTCCAAGGTTTTACAAAATATGAAATGTGTGACAAATATGAATGTTTATTAGTCTTGTAACCTCCTAATTATTATCCTTAATATTATATTGTAAATGGGTCATTAAATATTGGCTTTCTTTTTTTCTTTTTTCTTTTTTTTTGAGGCAAGCATTATATTTTGGCTTTCAACTACATCAATTACAAGTTATGAAATACGAACACCTCTAGCTTTTGGAGTGTTCGAGTGTTGGACACGTGTTCGACACCGATGCTTGTGTAATACGTATCTCATACTCAGATGATAAGGTCTGGTTTCAAACCCAAGACTCATATTATGAGGTACATGTATTCAACTAATAAACAAAGAAAAAATTTTCACAGCTAAAAGGAAATTTAAAGAACCACGAACACAGAAGAAGACTAGGATATATTCATATCGGAGTAGTACAAGTTTTAATTAAAGCAACCTTTTAGGAAGGAATAAATTCACCTATTGAATTAGTTCTAAAAGATAATAGAATAAATGATCCAAAAGATGAAATACTAGGTCTAGAAGAAAATCTAGCATATGTAAATTAAAGTTTGAAATTCATCCGAATATAGGAATTCCATTAAAGAGACTAGATCAAGCATCAACCCTTGAACATAAATTTTTAAGAGAAAATTTAATGAAGGCAGGAGATAAGATATTTTCTATAACTTATTGTGTAAATTATGCATTAATAAACTCACATCATAGTATTACTTTTAGAAATAATGATCGAATAGATGTTCCAAAACATTTTTTTTTTGTTACATGCAGTTAAGAAAGCATAGAAAGCAGAAAATAAAAATTAGCTAAACTAGAGATAAGCTACCAAGCTTATCTTTTAACAAGATAGAGTCCAACAGCGTGGAATATACCCAAACAGTGTGGAAGCACGGTTTGGGTATATTCGAAGACTATTTGAAGAAATAGGAAAAAATCATTATCCTAAGAAAAATGAAATAACAGAATTAGGAATCTTAATATATAGACCAAGAATACTTGAGATTGAATCAATTCAAAGACCAATTAGTCTTCCATAGCCAGAAAGAACTAATGAAGAAAATGATATTATCAAATTAACTAATCAAGTAAAAGATTTATCTTTATATTTAAGGAATAAAATATGAGTAATATAGAAGAAATAAAACGTTTAGTTAAAGAACTAAATTCAAAGAAAGAAAGAACTAAATTAGATATTAAAGATCTTGCAGGAGTCTTAAATTACTATCCTAAAAAGGATCCAGAAAATAAAGATAGAAAATTAATTGAAAAACAAATTATAAGAAAGGAAAAAGAATTAATTAATTTAGAAAATACTGAAAAAAGGAGCATTTTAGAGAATGAATGAAATATATAAGAAATAAATGAGGAACTGAACCTTCAAGTTCCTCCTTGAGACCTACTAATTATTTTAAAATAGTAGGTCCTCCTTTTGAAGATAGTGATTAAAATAAGAATGAATTTTGATGAACAAACATATATAGAAATAATAAGTGTTTTATAAATGAACCTCCGGATTGATTGTAAACAAATTATAATAAAATTTTGATGAACAAACACATATAGAAATAATAAGTGTTTTATAAATGAACATCCGGATTGGTTGTAAACAAATTATAATAAAAAGATAAAGGAACAATATAGACAAAAAGAACTTTATTTAAATGACATAGATATATTATATTGAATTTGAATTTCTAGAAGAAATGAAATTTATTGAAGAAGAAAGATATTCAGATGATGAATATTGATATTCAGAATAATTGATAGAGAAATATTAAGCATGCTAGTTATGAATTTATCAAAAGACTACAAAAAATAATATTAGAAAAAATAAGACATTAATATTGGCAAAAAAATCTCTACCAAAATTATGTACATTTAGAAGTAGAAATAGAAATAGAATATCAGCAGCAAGAACTACGTGAATTGATATATGCAAAATTATTAGAAATATATAAAAATGTAGACAAATTACTAAATGAAAATAGATATTTCCTAAAATTACTATCCAAAAACTATGAATAAATCAAAAATTTTAGTAATTAATAAGAATGTACCAATCTGGTATTGGAACTAAATACTTAAATGATTGTAAAAAAAAAAAAAAATTCATCAAAATAACTGTGCAAGCATACGGTGTCCCTCTATTTTGTCGAAACCGTGTGATCAAATTGCTCAATGAGTTATGTTATTTAAGCACAAATTTTGGACATCATATGTGATATCATATATATTTATCTTTATCTCTCACTTACTTTTATCTTTTTTGTATACATGTTTTTCAAAAGTATAGTGAAAAACAAATGAGACACCTTATGATGTCCCTCAGGGATGGCTCTGATCATGGTTGAGGTGGGCGATCGCCCAGGTCCCCAATTTTTTTGGGGCATCAGATAGTGTAAAATTTTACATAGTATTTATAAAAATGTTATATAAATGTTATATAAAAATTATAAATTTATGAAATCTATAAAAATTTTACATACTATCCATGGTAATGTTACATCAAGTGTGAGAAGTTTTTCTAAATTGAAATTGTTAAAATCTTATTTACGATCTACTATATCATAATGTAGATTAAATAGTCTTGCTTTAATTTCTATTGAAAATAATTTTTTTAAAAATCTTGATTATGATGGAATTATTAAATATTTTCCAGAAAAAATGCAAGGAAAATAATATTCAAATGATTACGAGGGCATATTTTTTTTAGTCAAGCCAGGACACCCAAAATCTCATGATGTATCCGAAAATGAGTAAATATCCAATTTGGTCCTTGAAATTGTGAAGTAGTATCAACTTAATCCTTGAAATTATCAAAATTTCAAAAGCATCCGTGGATAATAAGTTAGTATCAATTTGGTCTCTCATTTTATTTACTTAATATCAATTAAGTCCTTGACAATACAAACTTAAAATCAACTTAGTCCATATGATTTTTAACGGATGGACTAAGTTGATCACCGTTTTATAATTTTAGGGACCAATTTGGAATTTTAATAATTTCAGGACTAGATTGATACTACTTCATAATTTCAGGGACCAAATTAGGTGTTTACTCATCCGGAAATCATTCCTCTTGCTTAATGCACATGTCCAGAACCGGGGTTTTGACCAAACTGACCCACTTTTAGAAACTATTTACCAAAATAACCTAGTTTTGAAACTATTTACCAAAGTAACATAGTTTTAATTAAAATAATATTTTATTTTTTTAAAAAAAAGGCTGGCAGGCGCCACGTGGCACCTCCCGGTGCAGTGGCGCCACTGCCACATGCGCCACTAATGGCGCTGTTGGCAGCGGCGCCACTGCACCGGGAGGTGCCACGTGGCGCCGCCCCCCCCCCCCCCCCCCCCCCCCAAACAGCAATTTAAGGGAACCCCCCTCCATTCCTTCGACGTCCCTTCCCCCCTCCCTATAAATACCCCACCCCAGTTCCCCATTCTCACACACACACACATTCACTTGTTATATTTCCTCTAACTTGTTTATTTTCTAACACTCTTTTAATTTTTTGCACAAAGTTTAGGTAAATGTTACATTGTTTCTGATATCATTATTTTAGTTTTTTTAATTATATAATCATTTGTCAATATTCTGTTACTTTTTACTTTTTACATTCTTCTTTATCACTTATTATTCTAGAAGTGTTGACTTTTACTTTTATAATACCATATATTTGTATCATTTAATATGATATTTATTTGTGTTTTTTATTTCACCCCTTCTACCGTCTCCCCCTTCCACCAACACATATCTGTTAATTCCTTTTACACTCTATTACACATAAATGTTAAATTTAATTAATTGGTTTATATTCATTTACTAACATTTTGCTACTTTTTTTTTTCGTTAATCATTGTCATTTATTTTTCTGATAATGTTGAAGTTAATTCTTATAATATATTTTTTGACAGATCTGGTAATTTGTTTATCTGTATTTTTTTATTATGTCCTTTTTTTTTTAATTCAGAATGTACCATTTTTTGTTTATTATATTTATTTTGTTTAGTTTTCTTAGTTATTATTTAAGTTGTTGTTATTTATTTTTTTTATTTATGTTATTGTTGTTATTATTGATGTTGTTTTTATTATTATTATTATTATTATTATTATTAATGTGTCAATTGACAACACAGTAATATCCGATTGTTAATTTGTTATTATGTTTATTATTAGTGTGGTTATAGAAATATTTTATGTTGTTGTTGATATGAGGGAAGAACCAAATATACGCTAGATTTACTGCACACGTGAGAAGCGGGTAAGTGTCGGCATAATATTTTGACTCCTTTACTAACCACATGAATGTCTTCATGTGCTTAGTAAAAGAATCTAAACATCCTAATAACGTACATCACAGCAGGTTGAGAATTGTGACCCCCATCTTCGCCTGAGAGTCAGCCGTAGTGCAAAATTGAATCCTGTGTGGCATTAGCCCCTTGCCTTCAGGCACCACATCCTTCATTACCTGTAAACATATTTCACAGGTAATGTAGGACGTGGTGCCTGATGGTAAGGGGCTAAAGCCACACAGGATCCAATTTTGCACTGCGGTTGGCTCCCAGGCGAAGATGGGGGTCACAATTCTCAACCTGCTGTGATGTACGTTATTAGGTTGTTTTGTGCAGTTGCTACTGGCCAGTAGCCGATCAAACAGATGTTTTGATGTATATAAAATATAAAATTTCTAATAAACCCGGTAATATACTGCCTTATTACCTTGTTGTATGCACAAGGTAATAAGGCAGTATATTATAATGATGTTTGGTAGTTGCTATTTTTTTTTAATTTATAAAAATTATTTGTTGACATATAGGATATCAGTGTTAATATTATTTATCTTTTTATTTATTATTTTTTATTGTATTATGGTTATGTTAATTTTAGTATTGTATTATGGTTACGTGACTGTTGTGGAACACCACCACCGGGCGGTACCGATGACACCGGAGAAACCAACCCGGATACTATTATATTGGACCCAGCTTCACATTCATCTTCGGAATCAGCTGATTCATGTGAATCATAATTTGTAAATTCCTCGCCGTCTTCATCTGCATCTGAAACGGACTCCATTTCACTGTACCATTCCTCATCATCGCTAACTGATTGATCCGGCAAGTCATATTGTTGTACTTCAAGATTACCGTATAGTGGTTGCTCAGGTATAATGGAGCTACCAACCAAATCAATGTCCACATAGATCTCAAGTATTGTCAGATCCGGCGTTTGCAAAAAAGCGTCCAATATGCAACTCACATCCGCATCATCAGTTAATTGGTAACCAGTGAAAATTGGAGGTGTTATTTGTACAAGATATTTGGCCGTTATCTTTGAAATACACTGATTCCATTGAAGTTGCAACCTAGAATGTATCCGTGATCTCAGCGCTTCATACCTGATTCCTTATTTTATTTTCATGAATTTGGTATTTCCTTCAAAAGTAAGGCCATGATCTCCATCATATACCCTCCCGTTCCAGTAAAGCAAAACCATAACAACTTGACTCATATTGTCGGCCTACAACAATAATAATAATAAATAAAAAAATTAACATGATAATAAATGAATAAATTACCACTGCTGATGGTATTTAACAATAACGAATTGTGCATACAACAAGGTAATAAGGCAGTATATTACCGGGATTATTAGAAATTTTATATTTTATATACATCAAAACATCTGTTTGATCGGCTACTGGCCAGTAGCAACTGCACAAAACATCCTAATAACGTACATCACAGCAGGTTGAGAATTGTGACCCCCATCTTCGCCTGGGAGCCAACCGCAGTGCAAAATTGGATCCTGTGTGGCTTTAGCCCCTTATCATCAGGCACCACGTCCTACATTACCTGTGAAATATGTTTACAGGTAACGAAGGATGTGGTGCCTGAAGGAAAGGGGCTAATGCCACACAGGATTCAATTTTGCACTACGGCTGACTCTCAGGCGAAGATGGGGGTTACAATTCTCAACCTGCTGTGATATACGTTATTAGGATGTTTAGATTCTTTTACTAAGCACATGAAGACATTCATGTGGTTAGTAAAGGAGTCAAAATATCATGTCGACACTTACCCGCTTCTCACGTGTGCAGTAAATAACAACAATAACATAAATAAAAAAAACTAAATAACAACAACTTAAATAATAACTAAGAAAACGAAACAAAAAAAAATATAATAAACAAAAAATGGTACATTCTGAATTAAAAAAAAAGGACATAATAAAAAAGTACAGATAAACAAATTACCAGATCTGTCAAAAAATATATTATAAGAATTAACTTCAACATTATCAGAAAAATAAATGACAATGATTAACGAAAAAAAAAATAGCAGAATGTTAGTAAATGAATATAAACCAATTAATTAAATTTAACATTTATTATAATAGAGTGTAAAAGGAATTAACAGATATGTGTTGGTGGAAGGGGGAGACGGTAGAAGGGGTGAAATAAAAAACACAAACAAATATCATATTAAATGATACAAATATATGGTATTATAAAAGTAAAAGTAAACACTTCCAGAATAATAAGTGATAAAGAACAGTGTAAAAAGCAAAAAGTAACAGAATATTGACAAATGATTATATATTTAAAAAAACTAAAATAATGATATCAGAAACAATGTAACATTTACCTAAACTTTGTGCAAAAAATTATAAGAGTGTTAGAAAATAATTAAGTTAGAGGAAATATAACAAGTGAATGTGTGTGTGTGTGTGAGAATGGGGAACCGGGGTGGGGTGTTTATAGGGAGGGGGAGCGTCCAAATGGAGGGGGGCTCTTAAATTTGTGTTTTGGGGGGGGGGGGGCGCCACGTGGCACTTCTTGGTGCAGTGGCACTGCTGCCAACAGCGCCATTCGTGGCACATGTGGCAGTGGCGCCACTGCACCGGGAGGTGCCACATGACGCCTGCCAGCCTTTTTTTTTTAAAAATAAAATATTATTTTAATTAAAACTAAGTTACTTTGATAAATAGTTTCAAAATTAGATTATTTTGGTAAATAGTTTCTAAAGTAGGTCACTTTGGTCAAAACCCCGTCCAGAACCAGAACCAGAACCTCTGACTTCACCTTCATTGTATTATCATCTGCTTCACTTCACTTCTCATCTGTCATTTCATTTCCTTTCCGGAAATGGATCCTCTAACTTTGCATTTGGTGACTTTGATGACTTTCTTTCTATCTCTTTCATCTTTTATTTTCTCTATCATCTCTTTCCTTTATTTATTCTTATCTCTCTCATCTTATTTTCAACTAAAGTCACCAAAGTTACCCAAACCCAAAGTCAGAGAACCCCTCCCCTTCCTTTCCTGCACACACACCACACCCTACTACCGAAGCTGTAATTCAGGTAAGTTTATTTAATCTTTACCATTGATTCTCCTCTCCCCCCTTTGCTTTTTCTTTGATATTAGCTCACACACACTCCTCTCCACTCCTCTTTTGGTTTTATTTCTCTTATTTTCCGTTATTTCTACTTCAAACACTGACAACACTCCCCACTTACAACACTTCATTTCTATCTCCCTATCAGCGTTTGATGAGAAGCATAGAACACAGAGAGTAATGGATAGAGGAAACGGAGCGCGTAAGCAATTACCAACTCACGGTGGGAAAAGCTCGTTGGCAGAAGCAGTTGCTGGAAAGAAGCGTGTTAATTTTGTAACGATGACACATGTAAAGACGGCAGAGTTATTCACAGGAGACTACTTTGCAAAAAACGTGTTCAGCAATGACGCTCACAAATTTGATTCTCTTCCTTCCGGTGCGTCTCTAATACTACTCAGTACTGAATAATTTCTCCTCTTTTTGCTTTGGTTAGATTAGATTCTTAGGGTGTTTGTTTTTTGATGAAAAAAATCCTTTTTTTTAGTAAAAAATATCTAAAATGAGTTTGTTGAAGCTTTTTATTAAAATGTTTTTTTTTTGTAAAAAAAACTTTATAAGGTAAAAATGAAAAGTTATTTTTTTTGGTTAGTTTTTGAAAAAAAGCATTTAAAATAACTAATTACTAATAAGTTACAAAATAACTTCTGTTTTTCTTTAAATTTTTTTAAAAATAATCTCTAATTATTAAATATAAAAATTATTATTTTTTAATTCGTAGCAAACGTGTCCTGTGTGTAGAACCATGGTCTTTGGTGATGAACGGTGATCAGTGATCTGCACCAGATTCATTTTATTTTGCCAAATAAATAAAAAATGTTTGGTCTTTCGACGTTTTGTAGCAGTAATCTAGATAAGAATGTATGGTTTGAATAAAAAATCTAGATTAATGATATATAAGGAACCACTGAAACTGAAAGGAATAAACCAGAGAAGAACCGGCTCTATGTTTTTTGGGTTAATAGAAGGACAAATTTCATTGATAAGTGATGAAGCACGGACACCTCTGCAAAGTGCCGTGTCGCGTGTCGGACACCAATACTTTTTGGACACGTCTTGGACATGTGTCTGGTGTCACAAATAAAAAAAATATATTTTTTGACTTGGACACCTCTCAGACACGACTTGGACACTTCTCAGACGCTCCTATCATTAAGTTTTTTTTTTTTTTTAAGTCAACTTAGCATATCATGGGTCACCAACCCTAAATTAGATCTTTTACTTTTTGAGACATAAAGCAAAATGATGTCTCTTCGCAATTTTTTGTGATGCTCATTATCATAGGACCTAACTAGTTGTTTTATAAAACATGATTCATCTTCTTATTTTGGAATTATTTTTGGAAGGACTGCAGTGTGAAATGACCCCTCATAATCTTAGTAATCTTTTTTGTGAGGGTCATTATCATATGAAAATTGTAAAGCTTAACAACTTTGTTTTTAAAAGGTGAATATTATGCGGTGTCCTGGTGTCCTATGTTTTGGACATTTGCCATGTTGCGGTGTCCGTGTCACAGTCGATGCTTCATAGGATAAGTGGAATTTGAGGGATTAATTGAGAACAATCAATAGTTGAAAGTGTCTACTTTTAGTTACTTGCAAAAGGGAAAGTTTAGGGGGTAAAAGGTGTCTACTTGGTTACTTGCAAAAGGGAAAGTTGAGGGGGTTAAGAGGTGTGTATGCATTTTCCCCTGTTAATTAACAAGTAGACAAAAAATTATAAATTATGGTTATTTGAGAAGTTTTTCATGTGTAAGCAACATTTTTTTATCTGATATGGGAACTTAGTATCCTAATGCATAATGAAAATGAGTCGCACAATTGATGATGCTGTTAGTCTAAAAAGTAAGACGTAGATAAAATTTAAATGTGAAATGCTAACTCATGCGGCTGTGCCCTAAAGGAACTGATCAAGGAATTGAAACCATAAAATTTTATGGCGAAGTGTAGTTAATGTATCAAAAAGGGAAGTTTTTAGTTTTTCAATAAAACCTTGTCTATTCTTAATTCCTTAACCAGATATTGATTAACAAGATCATTTTTAATAATAGAATCTGTACATTTGTAGTGAAAATATTATCAAATGATAAATAAATTTAGTTTTATTAGTTAGTGTTACTTTTATATATTTAAATTGGGTCATGCTAACCATTGTCCCCATAAGTAAAGCAATATTCAAACGAAAATGAGATGAACTAACATTGAAGTCTGCTATGTGACTTTTGACATGCATTTATTGTACCAGCGGAGACCTTTCTGCTCCTCATGAATTTATTTGTATATATGTTTCCTTTCATGTTTTGTTTTGTTCAACTTACACTTCATGCTTTCCAGAATTACAACAAACGAAGGTCATGAACTCAAACAATGAGCATCAGCAGATTACCAAGAAATTGGAGGAGATTAAGGCCATAAATGATCTGCAGCAAGAGAACTTGAATGATGAAATTCCAAAAGGTCATTAGATGTGTCTGACTAACTCATATGATGGATGCTTGCATGGGTTTCTATGAATGAAATGAATATACTCCTACTCTTCTTTAAGCAGTTTAAATGTTCTTAGGATGCTTGTTTAACAATGTTTAGTGTTTATTTTGTTTTCAGAATAAAATGCAAATTAGCACTCTTGAGACAACTGCAACGAAGCTAGAACATGATTATAGAAAAGTTTTGAAATTGGCTGAAGATCAAAAGGTCCGTGGTATTAATGGTATTTCGCTGTTGATTTTGTTGCTGTAGATTGATCGATTATCACAATAGCATATTGTTAATGATATTTGATAATCTATTTAACCAGAGGCAAAATGAACAACTCACTACTAAAATCATTCAGCTCCAAGACCAACTGAAAATCAAAGAAAAGCTGGAATTGGAGGCCCAGAAACTGAAAGAGAAATTGGATTCCAGGTGCCACATGGAAGATAAATTTCTGAAGTTGGTGGGTGATTTACATATGGATTTAAGACAAAGGGAAAGCTCACTTAAAGAATTAGTCGAGGCTTACACAATACTAACTAATAAACAGAGTGATAGCAATGAGAAGCTTCTGAAAGGTCAACAGAAACTGATTAAGGTATGTGTTTTCATATGTATCTTCTGTTTCCAGAGTGATGATTGTTTGAATGAATCTTGGAGGGATTCTGCTCAGCCAGGTTCAGTTTTACAATTCCTTCTAATTTGAATGATTGGCTGTCAATTGAAAATTTCGGCCTTGGTTACTTATTTTATGATGATTCTGCTTGCACATTTAAAGTGTCATTCATATCATATTCGTTGATTGAAGAAACTGATCTGATCTCCAACAATGACATAAATGAAAATTGTTTTGAAATAGACATTTTTTGTATACTGCATTCATGTTTGTTGAAGTATGTCATTGAAGGCTATAATCTTAAACAATTTAATATCTGCTTTGCTGGTTAATTTACTTTTAAAGGGAGAATATTTAACGACCCTATCCCAAGTGTCATCTCATAATCTGTGTGTGTGTGTGTGATTTTGGTCTAGGCAGCGGGGTAGTGCTATTGGAACTCCAAATTACCTATTTACACTCCCTACCTATGATGTGTAGATACGATGTGTTGCATTCAATAGGCATTAACAGAGAATCTGAAGAGTCTACCAAGCTATGTTGGGTGGCCGTATCGGAATCTGAGAAGATGCTTATCGAACTGTATGGGAGACTTATCATAAGTACAAAAAAACAAAATAAAATATGATTTTGATACTTCTCCTATATGTATCGATCACATATACGAGCTTCGAGCATATATGGGGAGGAGAAGCACGTATCGGCGCTTCAGAAATCCCTACTGACTGATTATAATTTTAGTTTTGTATTTTACAAAATTATGTGGTTAATGAGCAGTGTTTTTAGACAATTGGGAGTGCCAATAGCCCTTACCTTGGCAGCGGTCCTGTCTTTTTGTTATGTGACAAGTAGACACTGTAGAGTGAATGGCACTAATATTTAACAGATATTGCTGAATAAAATTAATATTATAATCTCCAATGTGTGGTCATGTACTATGTATTTAATTTAATGAGATAAAATTTGGGGAGGGTGTGGGGGAAAGAGTCATCTGTGAAGAGTTGTGTATGCCACAGAATTAATACCAGAGGTTTTTCTGTTTTTCATGTACTCCTTTTCTTTGTCATGGAGAATCTTGACTAAGGACCCTGAAGTCTGAACCAAAACTTCAAAATAATTTGTTTTTGCTGTGTCTTTGAATGCTCTTAATAATAATAATGTGCTTAAGAAGCCTGTAGAAGGCTTTGTTTATCACTGCTGGCATTTATTTTCTTTTCAGAATGATATGAAAAATAGCTCTCTTTATATGGCTGCTCTGGATCGAAAGATTGCTGATGAAAATACTTTCAAACTTGCTGAAGATCAAAAGGTCTGTGTTACCTCTTTACGCTTTGTTAGTGACCAAAAGTGTCACCTGTCATCAGAATAGCATACTATTAA
The DNA here is from genome assembly GCA_035048595.1 of Echinosophora koreensis. NCBI lineage: Eukaryota > Viridiplantae > Streptophyta > Magnoliopsida > Fabales > Fabaceae > Echinosophora > Echinosophora koreensis. The sequence goes on from JAPCYP010000004.1 coordinate 10,589,942, forward strand.
TGCTATTTGAATATTTATTTATCCAGAGGCAAATAGATCAACTCCATGATCAAATCATTCAGCTCAAAAATCAAATGGATGTGAAGCTAATGGATTTAAGAGAAAAGGAAGAGGCACTGCAAGCTTCTGATGATCTGAACCAAGCATTAATCATTGTAGAGCGTAAGAGTAAGGACGAGCTTCAGGATGTTCGAAGTGAATTGCTCAAGGTAGGTGTGTTTTTTCATATGTACCTTCCCCTTCCAGTATTCCGAATCTTTAAATTAATTTGGAAGAGCATCTGTTCATTGAGGTCCAGTTTTAGGATTCCTTCAAATGTAAAGTATTTGGCTGGTCATGGTTTTTATGATGATTGTATGCATTGAATTGCCTACCTAGTGGGAAAAGACTTGGTTGATGATTTTGTTGTATGAATTGAGTATAATATTCGTTGGTTGTTTAAATGGCCAAGTATCTCCAACAATACCAGAAACTAAAATTTGTTTGAAGGATACAGGGTCCTATAAATTTACAATTATTTAGTTTATTCCACTTATTTTTACCTCTATTTGGTCAACTCTTTGTTGTTAATTTTTCCGGTGCAGATAATGGTATTAAAGTGATTCTGGTAAAATTGAATTTTTATCATTTTTATTTCTTTTAATTCACTTATATTACCCAAAATGTTTTTGATGGTCCATCTGATTATGCAGAAGAGACATAAATGTGATTATTTGGATATTCACAGCTCATATATTACATTACTTTTTATTACGGACTTTATGTTCTGAAACTTTCTTGCATTTTTTAAACATTTCCTGGACTCTTTATTGTCCAATATTGCTTTCATGATCTATTAAGAATCTTTCTTTCTTGCAGTTCATTAGTGATGCATCAGGTCGTGCCGATATAGGTGTAAAGAGAATGGGGGAACTTGATAGTAGACCGTTCCTTGAAGCTATGAAGAGCAAATATAATGAGGAAGAAGCTGCTGTGAGAGCTTCAGAACTTTGCTCATTGTGGCAATGGTGTCTGAGGGACCCACATTGGCATCCATTCCAAGTTATTACAGTTGAAGGGAAAGTAATGGTACGGCTTCGTTAAACACTTAAACATATAGATCTCTTGAAATTATCCTGTAGTTTGCATGCTTGATTGCATATCACTCTCAAGTCTTGATCAAATTTGGTTCATTCTGTTATTTATCTTTATGCTATACTTTTTCATGAAGACAATGAATCTTGATGCTCCTTGTACCCTAGTTTAAAACTATTTAGCCTTCTGAACCTAAAATTGTTTCACTTAGTGATATTTAAGGGTATTTTTTATATTGGTCCTTTCACTTTAGGATCTAATGGTTATTAGAGTTGAAAATAGTTAATATTTTGAACTTTGTATTTTGGACCACTATGACAGAAGCAAATGCATTTTCTCCTTCTGAACTTGTAGACCTGGACAGTTTTAACAGCATAAAACAAAATACTTTGCAAAAAGTTTACATATCCTGTGTTCAAATATGTGAATGATGGTTCAATTAAAAAAAATTAGGACTTTTTTAAATGCGTGCATGGGTTGTTCAGTGGATTGAGAGGGGGGTAACAGTGGAACCGTGGATTTTAATACCCTAAAGTAGCTTCCTTACAAAAATGGCATGTTTCAAATGCTATGAAAAACAAGGTGGAGGAGTCATTGTATTGAGATAATGAGATTTCTGATAATTTCAGGAAATATTAGATGAAAATGATGAAAAATTGAACGGACTGAGGTGTGAGTATGGCGAAGCGGTATACAAGGCTGTAGCCAAAGCATTAACAGAAATTGAAGAATACAATGCAAGTGGAAGATACGAAGTCCTTGAATTTTGGGACTGGAAAGAAGGAAGGAAAGCCACTTTGAAAGAAATTATCCAATACATTGTCAAGCGATTGAAAACTCACAAGCGTAAAAGATAGTGACTCTTATTTCTACAAGGTATTGTAAGTGTTTTTAAACTTCAGTTCACCAATATGTCATCCATTTTCCTTGCTCCCTTTGGCCTTTATCAACACTTAACATACACTCAAAGGCAAAAGGAAAATATCAATTAACTAATGGAAGCATCTATATGACCATTATGTTGCTGTATGAAATTCTTGTTTGCCCTTTATGCCTTTACATTACTTTGTGTGTGAATAAGATATATTTGCTAATGTTTTTGTCTTATTGCCCAACAGTTAAAAGGAGTCAGAGAAAGGTGTAACTGTGAAACAAGAGATCTATATATCAAATTTGTAGAGATCAGATGAGAGACTCAACTACCCAAACCCAACAGAAGGGTGGTAGACATAAGGACTTTTTTTTGGTTATAAAGTTTGCACCTATCCATCTATATATTTTACTGCTTTCGAAATCAAACTTGCTCTGTAAATAAGTATGTAAATATAACCTAGATAGGCTACATCAAAACTCAGACTTACTATTTGAGAAAGTGGTGGCATCTCAGTGGAACAAAAGTTGATAGCCTACTTCTTGAATTATAATGTTTCTGGAGTAATGATAGTTGGACATACTTTTGGTGTCCAACATTGTATATATATACGTATTTACGTTTCTGTTGGAGTCTCACTATTGTTAGTATTGAAAAATACCTCATAGTAATACTGAGGGAGTGCTTATAAAAAAAATACTGAGTAAGTGAGGATTACTGCAGAAGTCATCCAAATGCTTTATTTGTTTTGAATTTTTTGGACTTTTTGTTCCATTTTGGATCTAATAAGTTAAAGCTGAGTAATTGATTGAGCTAGAGAGATTTTACAGTGCTCGTTAATGGTACTGGTTCACCCAGGTGATTTGTCATATTGACTGAGTTCTGTAGTAGTTGAAATGCTTAAATATTGGAAGTTTAAAATCATTGCATAATTGAGTCGGCCACCTAAGGCTAAGAATATAGGTATTGAAGTGGGATCCATTGAGCAGACCCTAGATAGGGATTACAAAATACAGTTCTTAATTACAAAATACACTTGTCCTGGATGATCAGAAGCATGAAGAAAGTAAGGAGACATAGCCTGTGTTTGGATTCACATCCAAACCATCAAAAATCAAGTCTACAATGGCACAAATGTAATATTTTTAGCAATTTAATGTGGAAGCTATGAATATAAGCTTCTGCATCACGTCAACTTGAACGTGCAAGCATACCTATTAGTAGTGTTGATGTTGCCTGCATTTTTGACGCGGGAGGATCACTTTCATTTTTTGTGGTTTTGGTGTGTGATGGTGATGCATCTTCTTGTCTTTCTCTTCTAGTGAAGTCATGATGAACAAAGAAAAAGAATAGTATCACTTTGCCAGGATTTCAGCTGCTGATACCATGTAAAATAATCTTTATGCATATACTGAATTGTTTATGTAACACCCTGTTTTTCAGAATTAATTTTATTAAATTGAGTTTATTAAGTTGGATTTATCGTTCAAGGGCATAGTGGGGTTTTTGGCTAAAAGTCCCTTTCTGGTGCATGAGCACGCCCGTGCTCATTAGCCAGCAAGCCCGTGCTTAAAGTCAGAAGCGTGTTTCTGATTTTAAGTTGAGCACGACCGTGCTCAACCATGAGCACGCCCGTGCTCAACGTGTTGACCGTGTCTCGTAACATTAAGTTGAGCACGACCGTGCTCAAGGATGAGCACGACCGTGCTCAGGTCCGAACGTTATATACGTGACAGAACTCGAGGGTTTAACGTTTTAACCCTAATTGTGAGTGCAGCAGCCACCTTGTGCGGCCAGAACGAGTTCCATTCCTTCTTCTCCTCCTTGAACAGTTTAGGGAGCGTTGGAGGCCTCGAGAGACTTTTGGTTTATCAGTGTTAGTTACATAGGTAAGGTTCCTTCCTCCTTCTTGGTTTCCTTTCATTATTTTGAATGGGGAACTAATTGTTGGTGTTTCTGTGATCCAAGGTACTGTTTAAAGTCGAGCCGTCTTAGGGAGGAACCGGTTGCTGTTAGGACATCTTAGAGAGCTACCTTCAATCCAGGTATGGGGAGAAGGGTAGTATAATCATAGGCTCGGAGTTAGAGTAGAGTAAAAGGGTTCCCATAACCCCGGTTTGATTTGCATGATAATATGTTTGATGATTACATGATTTAAGGCTATGTTTAATGTATGTTTCTGGTTGTTATGTTAATGGTGTTATGTTGCATATGGTTTTGGTTACTTTTGTAATCGTTGTTATTAACATGATAATGTTATTGCTGGGTTGATGCCATGATTGAGTTGATTGATGTTATGATGATGAGTTAAGCCTGAAAACATGCTGATGATTGATGTTAGGATTAATTGAGTAAAAATCTTGATAAATTTGTTAAGTTTCAGTCTCTGTTCCTGCCCAGAACAGCACTGTCACGCGATGAGCACGACCGTGCTGAACAGGGAGCACGACCGTGCTCCTAGTTGAATTATGGATAAATGGCCGCGCTGTTCAGCACGGCCGTGCAGGACAAAGAGCACGACCGTGCTCACTAAGAAGCACGACCGTGCTTCATTTAAAGGGGAGCACGCCTCTCACGTGCTTAAGCACGATCGTGCTGGGTTACGAGCACGACCGTGCTCAACCCACCTGAACAGAATCGAATTAAAGGACTTAAGGGTTTTAAACCCCGTCTCCCCAATGATGATTAATTGATTAGACAATCTGGTTGATAATACTAAAGATAATTAAAGATAATGAGATGGTGAGGTGTTAAGTCGATACCCTATTGGGTACCGCAAGCTGATGAGCTGTACCTTGGTGCTATTTGGCCAAGGAAGCATTGACCCCGCGGTTTGGGTCTAAGGTGTTGTTGTTATGTACCATGGTGGCCGAGAGTTTGCCCCAGGTACTGCGGTTGATTCCGCTTAAGTCCTCAGGTAGATCCCGCGAGGCAAGTTGTTGCGGTTGATTCCACTGTTACCTTCGGTCGATTCCGTTGGAGTTATGGAGGTGGTGTTGCCGTTGTTGTTATGTTGCATACGCATTGCATCGGAGATGTTGTTTAGGGATGTTCGACATAGGGGAGGTCGTCCTAGAGTACGGCGATCCGACCATCCACGGTTGGAGTAGATTCTCCTAGCGCCCCCATGACGAGGCATTCGTTGGTTTGATGCGTTGGCTATCCAAGGAGTAGATTCTCCGGCGTTGAGTAGATTCTCAATGTGGATATTTAACTCCGAAGTCGTTCATCCCGAGTTTAGTGGATCCACATGCATTGTTGGTTTAGCGGAGTAGGACTGCATTGCACTGCATAGCATAATGGTGATGTTGATGTTTGGTGTAATGTTGCTGTGTTTACTGTTTACTTTACATCCTATTTCTTGCTGTATATGATTACATGAACTTACTCCCCATGTTTGTTTGTATTTGGTCTGATTGGCACCTTGCAGAGGATGACGAGCAGCCCGGAGAGGAGTGACTCTGAGGAGCCGCCACTCATTGTAGGGCTAGTTTATGTTATCGTAGTTGTTAGTTTCAGTTGTAATTTCGTGGATTTTATTCCGGAACGGTTATACCAGCTCTGTATGTGACATCGGGGTTGGGTCATATTTATATTGGTTTGTTATGTTTAAAACTCTTTTCTTTTTCCGCGTTGTAAACGGTTCATGTGGGACTTTTCTACCTATGGACAATTGTTTTAATTATTTCAATAATAATTGCATGTTTTCCTTTAATTGTTTTTAAATTAAATGGCTTATAACATGCGGGGTAGAAGGGTGTCACATTTAGTGGTATCAGAGCAGTTCGACCTTGTTCGGACGTGGTATGAGTCTGTTGTGAGTTTGTTGTGTGACTCTTGTTTGGATTGTCTATACTTGGTATAGATAATGATGCCTTAAGTTAGTTTCTTGTAGCTTTTACTCGATAAGTTTCTGTATTAAAGGTTGCTTTGGGCATGTACAGGAACTAATGGCCGGTAGAGGACGCAATGATCAGGCGATTGCTGACGCATTGGCACTTCTGGCCAATGTTATCGGACAGGTCAACCCTGACAACGGTGGGCCAGCTGAGTTCCAGGGACTGGATAAGTTCCAGAGGAACAACCCTCCGTCGTTCAAGGGAGCGTACGACCCAGAGGGAGCATTGTTGTGGCTGAGGGAGACAGAGAAGATCTTCCATGCGATGGACTGCAATGATCAGCAGAAGCTCATCTTCGCCACCTTCATGTTGACTGAAGAGGCGGAGCACTGGTGGGATAACTGCAGACAGAGGATGCAGGCTGAGGGCACGGCGGTGACTTGGGCTATGTTCAGGCAGAGGTTTCTGGAGCAGTATTTTCCAGCAGATATCAGGGACAAGAAAGAGATGGAGTTCTTGTCCTTGAGGCAGGGGTCACTATCAGTTGGTGACTATGCGGCTAAGTTCGAGGAGCTGGCTAGGTGAAATAACCAAAGTGAACACAAGAAGGGGGGTTGAATTGTGTTTACCAACTTTTTCGGTTACTTAAAAAGATTTTCGCAGGCACAGCAAGAAGGTTTGGTTAAGAGAGGATTAGACGAGTGAAGCGTCTAATATTAAAACAGAATAGCACACACAAACCAAGAAGGTTAAAAAGAGTTTGATAACCACAGTATTAACTCCCCAAGTTAAAAAGCTAAGACTGAAACAATACTCAAACAAATTAAAAGATAAGGGAGAAGAAATATCACTCAAGAGATTTATACTGGTTCACCCCAAAATCCACAGGACTACGTCCAGTTTCTTGGCAGCACCAAGTTTCCACTATAACTGAGTAAATTACAGTACAAGTATTCTTTGCACACCTAGCCTCTTCAGGCTCAACACTCAAACAAGTATTCTTTTCTCACCTAGCCTCTTCAGGCTCAAAAACAGTAAGAGATAGAAGGTTTGTATAGTTAATACAACTTGCAAGTCTTTCAGATCACACTCAGAGAGTGGAATAAATATGAAGTATGAAAGACTGCGAATTTATATCTAATGATTGAGTATATATTCAATGAAGGAATGAAGAAGTTAATGAAGAGAGTAAATGCTTCTGTGCAGAGTTCTTTTGATATTCAACTTCTTATCTTCATCTTCATTGTTTGATCTATTTAAAGGCTTCAATCAAGAGATCCGTTTGACACAGCTTCAGAAAGTGTTTTTCATCTGACTTGAGCTTTCTGAGACACCATTTAATGCCAAAGAGTCGTTCTGAGTATTCATTAAATGCTTGAAAAAATTGGGCATTGTCAAGAGTGTCCAAGAGTACACTTTAAACTGAGCAGCTGTTCTTTCAGAGTATATGGCAGCAGGCTTCTTGTACTTGTTGCAGAGAGCTTTCTTCTTTTAGTGCAACATCAGTTTACTTTTCCATAAAGTACTTTTACTTTGTACTGGAATAGGCAGAAGGTTACTGCAGTGGTGCAGAGATAGCGTGTTTATTCCTTAAAACCTTGAAACAACGTTCTTTTATTCTTTGTCCTTCGAGCTATTGTCCATAGGTCTTCGAGATCCTTAAGGATGGCCTATAATTTTGAATATGGTGACTCGGACTTGATTTCTGACATACTGACTTGGTGTCAGCAATGAGAATTTTTTAGACGAGTGAAAGTCATCCAAAAACTTAGACGGGTGAAAGCTTGTTCAGAAACTTAGACGGGTGAAAGCTTGTTCCAAAAGTTAGACGGGTGGTCAGCTGAGCCAAACTTAGACGCATGCTTCTTGCCACGTCATCAACTGAGCTTAGTCTTTCTTGAGCGTTGACTTTCTTTGACTAATTTTTTAGACGAGTGAAACTTAGACGAGTCACTGCTGAGCTTCTACTAAAAGTAGACGGGTGAAATTTAGACGAGTGACTTCAAGTCTATTTTCCTGCACACTTATCAAATATATCAGTAATTTCATTTGGTTCAATATTACCATACTTGAACTATTTGGAATCATCAAAACATAGAGGATTTACACTTTGAATGTGTTTTAGACTTATGAGGTCTCAACATTCTCCCCCTTTTTGATGATGACAAATATCTTTTCTGATTTTATTGAACATAAAAAAGAAACAGTAGAAATTTCGAGACAGATATAAATGATCAAAGTATGTTAAGCTCCCCCTTAGTTTATGCACTAAGTAAGGACAAATATGAGGTCATCATGATATTAGAAAGAATAACATACAATAAGAAATATAAAATCATGAAAACTTAATTATATTTCCTCCCCCTTTTGGCATCAATCAAACAGAAAGAGAAAAAATAAACATAGAAGATAAATTGCCAAAAGAAAAGCTCATTTCATTTAATCAAAGTCATGAAGGATTACAAGTGATAGACATCACTGACTTAGTACATTGCATGACTCAACAAAAAAAAATTTTCTAAGCACTAAGAGCTAGGGCCTCCTTGGCTTTTGAAGAAAGCTTCCATCATCTGCTGCATTGCTTGCTGCTGAGCCAACATCTGAGCTTGAAATGCAGTCTGTTGAGCAATTGCTTCATCCTGTCTTTGAATGACAGTCTGCAAACTTGCAGCCATTTCATCCAGTCTCTGATGTGCAGCAGGATCAAATGCAACAACTGGAGCAGTAGAATCTGTAGTGGCCAGAGAGGTTCCAGAAGCTGATGGACAAGGAGGAGGGGTAGGAAGTAACTCTTCAACAACAATATCATCCTCAGGGTGAGGATCTAGAAATACATTTGTTGACAGAGTGGTTTCAAAATCATTATTAGGGTGGAATTCCCTTAAAAAGGCATGAATTCTGTCATGATGTAGAGGGGAATTTATGAAAGAAAGAAGGAACTCATAAGATCTCCTAATGAGATTTATGTGAGTAAAAGGAGCAGTTTCAGGAAAGTTTATGACAGAGAAAGGGAATACCATGAAGAAGGGAGGGATAAAGTAAATAGAGGGTGAGACGGGGTAGAGGGCATAGGCTTGGCTACCTCTAATGGGAATGTCTGCCTTCTCTTCTTCTGTCAACCCAGAACTGCAGCCACCCTTAGAGAACATCTTCTCTTTGAATTTCAGCTTCTGATCAGTCCTCTGGATAAGGGAAAATTTCTGCTCTACTGCCAGGGAGATTGTCTTCTGCTTCCCTTTCAACACCATTGAGTCAGGCATTACTTTTATGGCAGTGGAGGGCTTCATGAAGATGTGAGGATTAAATAGCCATTTTCCTACTGGCTTCTGCAACCTTTCCAGCCTCACAACCTGCCTTTCAGCTTCCAGAGAAGCAATCATGTCCAGAGTCTTGCCATCAAGGTAAGAGGGACAGAGATCATCTGTTACAGAGAAGGGTGTGGTTCTGGAGGATGAGTTGTAGGGTGGTAAAGTGGCTAAGGGGAGAGAGTTGTGTCTGGTTTCAGAGAATAAGTCTGGAAAGACTATTCTCAGAGGTACTTGGCATTGGTTTGAGATATGGTCAGGAATTGGTGATTGTGGTGAGGGTGGTGAAATAGGGTTGTCAAAGTACTCAAAGTCATTGATATCCTCAGTTTGAGGAATATCAGAATGGTGAGATATTTGTGGTGAGGGTGGAGCAGGTGAGTGAGTATCAGACATGTGAGGTTCTGATGTGGTAGGGTTAGGTTTCAGGTGAGTGTTGGTTAGGTGATGTATGTGGTGGAGTTTGGATTTGTGGTGAAGTATGTGGAGTGGGAATTCTTGGTGATAGAGGTGGTGTTGGAATTTTGGGTGATGGAGGAGGTGTAGGTGATCTGTGTGGTGGTGTGGGCATTCTTTGAGGTGAAGGTTGTGGAGTTGGAACTGTGGTGATAGAAGGTGATGTTTCCTGAGGTGGAGGGGTTGAATCCTTCTGAGGTGAGGGTGATGGTGATGGAGATGAAGAGGGAGGCAAGACAAGTTTCCTCTTTGTAACAGTTGTCCTCTTCTTCTTAGGGATCACAGTCTCTTCTGATTGAGACTCCCCCTCAGCTTGTACTGTCCTCTTTCTCTTGAATACCTTGGTGATCTTAGGTACAGAGGCAGTAGCTTCCTCAGCAGTAGCAGCAGCAGGTTCAACAACCTGAGTAGACTCTTCTGTCCCAGCAATTTCAGCAGTGGTTTTTGTAATCTTCCTCTTCTTCCTCTGAAGCTGATCAGTAATTTCCTCAGCTGGTTCCTCAACCACTTCAGATTTAACACCAGGAATGGAAACAGTTGCTTCCATCTGAGCAGAGGCTTCAGCATTGCCATCCAGAGTAGGATTCAGGTTCATCTTCATTAGGGCCAGGGTTTTTGTGGTAATCTCAGTACAGAGATCAGCAGAAACAGCCCTTCTTAAGTCCAACTTACAAGCCCTGAAGATCCTAGTCATAACCATTCCAAAGGGGTAATCTTTATCTTTTCCCTTTACAGCTTTCTCCATATGAATAAAGATTAGATCAGTTATGTCTATCTTTATTCTTTGGATAAGATGGAATAGGGCAAACTTTTCCAATAAATTGACATGGTTTCTAGACCCAGTCTTAGGCATTACACAGTTTATAAGCAGAACATGTAAAAACCTTGCCTTGGGGGTCAGATACTTGGAGTCCATGTTGTCAGGGTTTGCAGTCCCATAGAGTACCAAATTTACATTGGCTTCCCCTTGATCCTTCATCCAGTCTTTGTAGTGCCCAGCTCCTTCCCTAGGGCATCTTGTTACTTCAGCGAGTAACTCGTGAGTGATGAAGATATGATCCTCACCAACATCCCCAGAAATCATGTGGGTGGTGGAGTCCTTGGTGATCTTCGCTGTAGTCCAGAAATCCCTAACAAGAGCAGGGAAGACAAGTTCTTGCAGTTGAAAGAAAGGTAACCATCCAGCATGGTTAAGTTCCGGGAGTACGTCTAAACCTTTGGTTCTGAGTTCATCAAAGTTTGGAACTCTTCCAGGGAGCACCTTCTTCAACTCAGCAACAGATACCTTGGTCTTCTCAGATAGCGTCTCAAGGAGGCTTTTGGGTGCCATTGATTTGAGAGAAGAGATTAGGGTTTGACAGAGAAGGTTTAGTGAAGGTGAAGACGAAGAGAGCTTAGAGAAAGAGTTTGTAAGCAAGGAACTTTTGAGTGGGTAGTTTTTGAAAAGACACGGGTTTATGCCAAAAACGTTTGAGTGCTTTTTGCATTGGGAAAGAGGAAAGAGAGAGTTGTCATAAATGACAGATAATCAATTTCAAATAAAATAAAATATTTTAGAAAAGGAGGGAAAATGCAATGTACGTGTGTCTCAGTCAGAATTTAGCACTGAGTGCTTTTAGCCACGTCATTAGACGCTTGGCTAAATTAGACGAGTCAAGTAATCATAGAAAATATAGACAAGTAATTTTTCTGACAACACAGCAAAACATTTAATCAGGTACATTATGCATGTTAAGATTTCTTCTTATAAAAACAAATCTGTCTTCACTTAAGGGTTTGGTAAAAATGTCTGCCCACTGATAATCAGTGTTTACAAACTTAATTTCAAAAACACCTTTTTGAACATAGTTTCTGATGAAATGATGCTTTATTTCTATATGCTTTGCTCTAGAATGCTGTATTGGATTTTTAGACAGATTAATAGCACTAGTATTATCACACCAAACAGGTATATTATGCTCAAACATTGAATAATCTTCAAGTTGATATTTTACCCAGAGTAGTTGTGAACAACAACCAGCTGCAGATATATATTCAGCTTCTGCAGTTGATAGAGCAATGGTGCTTTGCCTTTTGCTTGACCAAGAGATTATATTTGTTCCAATGAAGTGACATCCTCCACTGGTGCTTTTCCTATCAATTCTGTCTCCAGCAAAATCAGCATCACAAAATCCAGCTAACCTGAAATCTTCAGATTTCTTATATAATAGACCAAGGTTAGTGGTTCCAATTAAATATCTGAAAATTCTTTTGACAGCCTTATAATGAGATTCCTTAGGGTCAGATTGAAATCTAGCACAGAGACAGACACTGAATTGAATATCAGGTCTGCTAGCAGTTAAATATAGCAAAGATCCAATCATACCTCGGTAGACAGTTTGATCTACCTTTTTACCTTCCTCATCCTTGTTTAGAACAACTGTTGGATGCATAGGAGTACTCATAGGCTTTGAATTTTCCATTTTGTACTTTTTCAGAAGCTCCTTGGTGTACTTCTGTTGATGGATATAGATTCCATCATTTGACTGTTTTATTTGAAGACCAAGGAAGAACTTCAACTCTCCCATCATGCTCATTTCAAATTCATTCTGCATCAACTCAGAGAACTCTTTGCAGAGCTTTTCATTAGTAGCACCAAATATAATATCATCAACATAGATCTGTACTACTATAAAGTCTTTTCTTGAGCATTTCTTGAAAAGTGTAGTGTCTACTTTTCCTCTAATGAAGTTATTTTCCATTAGATATGTGCTTAATCTATCATACCAAGCTCTAGGAGCTTGTTTGAGTCCATATAAAGCTTTCTTAAGCTTATAGACATGGTGAGGATTTTCAGAGTCCTCAAAACCTGGAGGTTGCTTGACATAAACTTCCTCCTCAATTATTCCATTTAGAAATGCACTTTTAACATCCATTTGATAAAGAGTCATATCATGTTGTGCAGCATATGGCATGAGAATCCTAATTGCTTCTAGTCTAGCTACAGGAGCAAAAGTTTCAGTGAAATCAATACCTTCCTGTTGATTGTAACCTTGAGCAACTAGTCTTGCCTTGTTCCTTACCACTTTTCCATCTTCATCTAGTTTGTTTCTAAACACCCATCTGGTTCCAATAAGGGTTTTCTCTTTGGGTTTAGAAACTAGTGACCAGACATCATTCCTTTTGAACTGATTTAGCTCTTCTTGCATGGCTAGAATCCAGCTTTCATCTTGCAGGGCTTCTTCAATCTTTTTAGGTTCCAAATCTGATATGAAGGCCATGTTGTTGTTTTCATTGAAGGCAGATCTGGTTCTAACTCCTTGAGATGGACTTCCAATGATGAGATCTTCTGGATGATAGGTCTTGAATTTCCAATCTTTCTTCAGAGTCTGAGTTTCAGACTTATCAGCATCAGTCTGTATTTCAGATACGTCTACTTTTGACTTGTCTGAAGATTCTTCTACTGTAGGATTGAGTTCAATACCTGCAACATCATCTTCTAGATCTGATAGTTCCCTATCAGTCTTCAAACCATCATTAAACTTTACATGAATTGATTCTTCTACAACAGAAGTTCTAGAATTGAAAATTCTAAAAGCTTTAGACATTTCAGAATAACCAATAAATATTCCTTTATCTACTTTAGAATCAAATTTACCAAGATGATCTTTTGTGTTGAGAATATAACATTCACAACCAAATGCATGAAAATATGATATGTTGGGTTTTCTGTCTTTCCACAATTCATAAGGAGTCTTATTTAGAATAGGCCTGATTAGTATTCTGTTTTGTACATAACAAGCAGTGTTAATGGCTTCTGCCTAGAAGTACTTAGGAAGATTATTTTCATTTAGCATTGTTCTTCCCATCTCTTGAAGAGATCTGTTCTTTCTCTCAACTACTCCATTTTGTTGTGGAGTTCTAGGTGCAGAGAAATTGTGAGAAATACCATTTTCCTCACAGAACAGTTTGAACTGCTCATTTTCAAATTCTCCTCCATGATCACTTCTTATAGCAGAGATACAGAAACCTTGCTCATTTTGTACTCTTTTACTGAATACTGAAAATGCCTTATAAGATTCATCCTTGTGGGTTAAGAAGAGTACCCATGTAAATCTCGAATAGTCATCAACTATGACAAAACCATATTTCTTTCCACCTAGGCTAGCTACACTAACTGGTCCAAACAGATCCATGTGTAACAGTTGCAAAGGTCTAGAGGATGTGACTTCTTTCTTAGATTTGAAACTTGATTTTACTTGTTTACCTCTCTGACATGCATCACACAAAATATCTTTCTTAAAAGAAATATCAGGCAATCCTCTCACAAGGTTATGCTTTTTCAATTTTGAAATTTGCTTCATACTAACATGTCCTAATTTCTTATGCCACAGCCATTTTTCATCCTCTTTAGACATAAAGCATGTTACACTTTGATCTGAAAGTTCAGTCATGTCAATCTTATACAGATTGTTTTGCCTTTTAGCAGAAAAGAGGGTTTTTTCCATTACAGTCATTGACCATGCATGCATCCTTAGAAAAAGATACAGAGAGTCCACTGTCACATAATTGACTTATGCTAAGCAGATTATGTTTTAATCCTTTCACAAATAACACATCATGAATGACAGGTAAGGGAGGTTTACCACCAATTTTACCTAAACCAACAACTTTTCCTTTCTGGTTGCCACCAAAAGTTACATGTCCACCTTTCTTAGGTTGGAGGTCTAGGAACATAGACCTTTCGCCTGTCATGTGTCGCGAGCATCCACTGTCCAGATACCATGACAGGTGTTTGCTTTGTTCTGTTGAGAATGTCTGCAACAGGAATGATCATGACCTTAGGTACCCATATTTTCTTGGGTCCTTTTTTGTTAGTGTGAGGAGTCTGTAAAGACTTCCTTCTCTTTTTGTGAATACACTTAGACATGATATGTCCAGCTTTTCCACAGTAGGAACATATAGATTTAACAGCTACATTTGAAAACTTTGTTGATCCTTTATGATGTTCTTGATTGGAATATCCAATACCTTCTTTGTTAAGGGAGTGCCTCTGACTTCCTAAGAGTTTAGTCAGATTATCTCTACCATTAACAAACTTGGCAAGATCTAAGGTGAGCTCTTCTACTTTCTGTTGAAGTTTAGTTACTTCTTCAGATGGTAGAGTTTCAACTGAGATCTCAACTTCAGACTTTTCAGTCTTAAGTTTACTATTTTCTTCAGCTAACTTTTCACACTCTAGAGATTTCTGTGTGTACTCATTAGAGAGTTTAGCATACTGTCTCTTGAGGGATCTAAAAGCTTTAGATATATAGTTGGATTCTTCCAAAAGTTCATCATAGGCATCATTCAATTTTTCAAGTTCAGAATGTACCTCAGTTTCTGATTCTGAATCTGTATCAGCCATAAGACAGAGGTTTGCTTCAAGCTCCTCTCCTTCACTTTCAGTGGAGCTTTCATCAAGATCTTCCCAAGTAGCCATCATTCCTTTCTTTTTCTTGTTGAAGAATTTCTTGGAAGATTGCTTTTTGATTTGAGGGCATTCTGCCTTGATGTGACCAGGCTTTTTACATTCATAGCATACAATGACATTTCTGTCATTAGATCCACCATCCTTGTTATGCTTGTCTTTGTTGAAGCGCCTGAAGGGTTTGTCTTTTCTGAAGTTTCTTTTCTTCCACAGCTTCTTCATTTTTCTGGTGAAGAGAGACAGTTCATCATCTTCATCATCTGAGTCATCCTCATTTGATTCTCCAGATTCTTCTGAAGATTCATCTGCTTTGAGAGCTTTTGAACTTGCTCCCTTAGATGACTTCTTGTCAGCTTTGAGTGCAATGGACTTGTTTTTCTTTCCATTGTTCTCTTCAATCAGTTCTTGTTCATGAATCTGAAGGGTCCCAAGAAGCTCATCAAGCTTCATTGTTGTCAGATCCTTGGCCTGAGACACAGCAGTTACAAGTGGTCTCCATTGTTTTGGAAGACTTCTGAGAATCTTTTGAATGTGTTCCTCAGTCTTGTAAATTTTTCCCAGAGATTTCAATCCATTGGTTATGGTTTGAAACCTTCCATACATTTGGCCAATAGTTTCACCTTCCTCCATTTTGAACAGCTCATACTTTCTGACAAGCATGCTGACTTTTGTTTCTTTTACTTTGCTAGTTCCTTCATGAGCAATAGCTAGTGAGTCCCACATTTCTTTTGCAGACTCACAAGCACAGACTTTTTCAAATTCTTCTCTGCTCAGAGCACACATGATTGCATATCTAGCTTTGGCATTAAGCTGCCACTTTGTTCTTTGATCAGTGGTCATGTTTGCTTTAGGAACTTCCTCTCCTTTGTCATCTTTAGGGACAAAAGGACCTTCATCGATAATATCCCAAAGATCAGAGTTAGTGGATTGTAAAAACCACTTCATCTTTTCTTTCCAGTAGATGTAGTCCTCTCCATTGAAGAAAGGAGGTCTCGACATTGAGGATCCTTCTCCAGCATGGTTCTTGCTTCCACTGGTTTCTCCTGCCATCTCCAAGATCTTTTCCTCTACACTGTTAAGTGCTCAACCCAGAGGCTGAGCTCTGATACCAACTGAAATAACCAAAGTGAACACAAGAAGGGGGGTTGAATTGTGTTTACCAACTTTTTCGGTTACTTAAAAAGATTTTCGCAGGCACAGCAAGAAGGTTTGGTTAAGAGAGGATTAGACGAGTGAAGCGTCTAATATTAAAACAGAATAGCACACACAAACCAAGAAGGTTAAAAAGAGTTTGATAACCACAGTATTAACTCCCCAAGTTAAAAAGCTAAGACTGAAACAATACTCAAACAAATTAAAAGATAAGGGAGAAGAAATATCACTCAAGAGATTTATACTGGTTCACCCCAAAATCCACAGGACTACGTCCAGTTTCTTGGCAGCACCAAGTTTCCACTATAACTGAGTAAATTACAGTACAAGTATTCTTTGCACACCTAGCCTCTTCAGGCTCAACACTCAAACAAGTATTCTTTTCTCACCTAGCCTCTTCAGGCTCAAAAACAGTAAGAGATAGAAGGTTTGTATAGTTAATACAACTTGCAAGTCTTTCAGATCACACTCAGAGAGTGGAATAAATATGAAGTATGAAAGACTGCGAATTTATATCTAATGATTGAGTATATATTCAATGAAGGAATGAAGAAGTTAATGAAGAGAGTAAATGCTTCTGTGCAGAGTTCTTTTGATATTCAACTTCTTATCTTCATCTTCATTGTTTGATCTATTTAAAGGCTTCAATCAAGAGATCCGTTTGACACAGCTTCAGAAAGTGTTTTTCATCTGACTTGAGCTTTCTGAGACACCATTTAATGCCAAAGAGTCGTTCTGAGTATTCATTAAATGCTTGAAAACATTGGGCATTGTCAAGAGTGTCCAAGAGTACACTTTAAACTGAGCAGCTGTTCTTTCAGAGTATATGGCAGCAGGCTTCTTGTACTTGTTGCAGAGAGCTTTCTTCTTTTAGTGCAACATCAGTTTACTTTTCCATAAAGTACTTTTACTTTGTACTGGAATAGGCAGAAGGTTACTGCAGTGGTGCAGAGATAGCGTGTTTATTCCTTAAAACCTTGAAACAACGTTCTTTTATTCTTTGTCCTTCAAGCTATTGTCCATAGGTCTTCGAGATCCTTAAGGATGGCCTATAATTTTGAATATGGTGACTCGGACTTGATTTCTGACATACTGACTTGGTGTCAGCAATGAGAATTTTTTAGACGAGTGAAAGTCATCCAAAAACTTAGACGGGTGAAAGCTTGTTCCGAAAGTTAGACGGGTGAAAGCTTGTTCCAAAAGTTAGACGGGTGGTCAGCTGAGCCAAACTTAGACGCATGCTTCTTGCCACGTCATCAACTGAGCTTAGTCTTTCTTGAGCGTTGACTTTCTTTGACTAATTTTTTAGACGAGTGAAACTTAGACGAGTCACTGCTGAGCTTCTACTAAAAGTAGACGGGTGAAATTTAGACGAGTGACTTCAAGTCTATTTTCCTGCACACTTATCAAATATATCAGTAATTTCATTTGGTTCAACATTACCATACTTGAACTATTTGGAATCATCAAAACATAGAGGATTTACACTTTGAATGTGTTTTAGACTTATGAGGTCTCAACACTAGGTACTACACTCCTTACCAGCATGAGACAGACGATCGCTCCAAGTGTGTGAAGTTTGAAGCGGGACTCAGGCCTGAGATCAAACAGGCCATCAGTTATCAGGAGATCCGAGTTTTTCCAATTCTAGTCAACAAGTGTCGGATTTACGAGGATGCTAGTCAGTTCAGAGCTGCCAGTTCCAGAGGATCGGATAATCAGAGTGGCAAGAGGACTGATTAGAGCGATAAGGGCAAGCAGCGGTATGCCCCTTCGGGCAAGGACTTCAAGCAGAGTGGTAGGAAGCCACAGTTTCAGCAGAGTAGCTTCAGGGGTGGGTTTTCTGATGCCCCTAGAGCTATGAGGTGTGGGAAGTGTGGAGCACAGGATCACTATTCGTCCCAGTGCAAGGAAACACAGGTCATCTGCTTCCAGTGTGGCAAGCCAGGACATATCAGCCGCGAGTGTGATGGAACTAAGGCTGAGCCTCCCAGCGCTAGCTAGAATCAGAAGTCCCAGGCCAACAGACTGAAGACCACTGGAAGAGTCTTTACTCTTAGTGGAGCTGAAGCCTCCGAGTCTGATGACTTGATCCAAGGTACGTGTTTAATTGATGGAACTCAATTGACTGTATTGTATGATTCGGGTGTTACTCACTCGTTTATATCGCATGATCGGGTCAGGAGTCTTAATTTGCCTGTTACCTTCCTTGAGTTTGATTTGTTGGTTTCTACACCTACAAATAAACCTGTTTCCACTTCTTATGCATGCAAGAACTATCATATTGTTATAAATGATAAAACTTTTGTTGTCGATCTTGTATGCTTACCTTTGAAAGACCTGGACATTATTCTGGGTATGGACTGGTTATCTTCCAACCATGTCCTTCTGAATTGTTTGATAAAACCCTGGTTTTTGGAACTCCAAAGGAGTCTAAGAATCCAGACCTTCTCTCTGCCAGCCAAGTACGAGCTTCGATGAGAGACGAAGCCAAAGTATACATGATGTTAGCTTCCCTGGATGTAGAGAACAGCCCTCCTAATGTCGCCAGCATGCCTGTTGTGCGAGAGCTTCCTGAAGTGTTTCCGGGGGATGTTTATAACTTACCCCCAGAAAGAGATGTTGAGTTTACCATAGATTTAGTGCCTGGCACCGGGCCAATCTCCATAGCACCCTATAGAATGTCTCCTCTAGAGCTAGCTAAGTTGAAGGAACAATTGGAGGACCTGATGAAGAAGCAGTTCATTAAGCCGAGTGTGTCTCCGTGGGGAGCACCTATGTTGTTGGTGAAGAAGAAGGATGGTAGTATGAGGTTGTGTGTCGACTTTCGACAACTCAACAAGGTGACCATAAAGAATCGGTATCCCCTCCCTAGGATTGATGATCTTATGGACCAGTTGATGGGCGCTTGCATATTTTCAAAGATAGATTTGAGGTCAGGGTACCATCAGATTCGGGTTAAGTCTGAGGACATCCTGAAGACAGCGTTTAGGACGCGATATGGTCACTATGAGTACTTGGTTATGCCCTTTGGTGTGACCAATGCTCCTGCGGTCTTCATGGACTACATGAACAAGACCTTTCACCCTTACTTGGATAAGTTTGTGGTGGTGTTTATAGATGACATCTTAGTGTACTCCAAGAGTAAGGAGGAACATGAGGAACACCCGAGGGTTGTCTTGCAGACCCTTAAGGAGAAGCAGTTGTACGCTGAGTTATCTAAGTGTGAGTTCTGGTTAGAGGAAGTGAGCTTCTTAGGACATGTCATCTCTAAGGGTGGCATAGCAGTGGACCCAGCTAAAGTAGAGACGGTGCTCCAGTGGGAAGCGTCAAAGTCTGTGACCGAGATTAGGCTTGGGGTTAGCCGGGTACTATAGGCGGTTCATAGAAGGTTTCTCTAAGATAGCGTTACCCTTAACCCGTCTCACCAAGAATGGATAGTTGTTTGTGTGGGACTCTAAGTGTGAAGAGAGTTTCCAAACCCTTAAGAATAGGTTGACATCAGCACCAGTGTTAGTTTTGCCAGATCCTAGTGAACCCTTCGTAGTTTACTGCGATGCTTCTAAGCAAGGGTTAGGTGGTGTGCTGATGCAGAATGGTAAGGTAGTAGCTTATGCTTCTAGGCAGTTGAAAACCCATGAAAAGAACTACCCTACCCATGACCTAGAGTTAGGAGCTGTGGTATTTGCCTTAAAGATCTGGAGGCATTACCTGTATGGAGCGAGATTTGAGGTGTTTAGTGATCATAAGAGTCTGAAGTATCTCTTTGATCAAAAAGAGTTGAATATGAGGCAGCGTAGGTGGATGGAGTTTTTAAAGGACGATGACTTCGAGCTGACCTATCACCCAAGAAAGGCCAATGTGGTGGTCGATGCCTTGAGTAGGAAAACTCTGCATGTCTCCGCTTTGATGGTTAGGGAGATGGATCTGATTGAGGAGTTTAGAGACCTTAGTCTAGCTTGTGAGTTTACCCTTAAGAGTATTAGGCTTGGAACCTTGAAGGTTACCAACAGTCTGATGGATCAGATTAGAGAGGGTCAGAAGTTAGATAAGTATCTCTTAGACCAGCGAGAGTTGCTCGCTCAGGGTAGAGACCTAAGTTTTAAGGATGGAAGTGATGGCATCTTGAGGTTCAAGGATAGAGTTTGTGTGCCAGATGTTCCTGAGCTTAGGAAGTTGATCTTAGAAGAAGGTCATAGGAGTGGACTGAGTGTGCACCCAGGTGCCACTAAGATGTATCAGGATCTTAAGAGAATGTTTTGGTGGCCTAGGATGAAAAAGGATGTAACTGAGTTTGTGTATGCGTGCTTAGTCTGTTAGAAGGCTAAGATCGAGCATCAAAGGCCTTCGGGTAAGTTGCAACCTTTGAGTGTCCCAGAATGGAAATGGGATAGTATCTCCATGGATTTTGTGTCTGGACTCCCTAGGACTCCAGCTGGTTTTGAGGCAATTTGGGTTGTTGTGGATAGACTGACTAAGTCTGCCCATTTCATTCCGATGAACATGGAGTAGTATCCTTTGGAGAAGTTGGCTAAGCTGTACATCAAAGAGATAGTTAGGCTTCATGGTGTACCCTCTAGCATAGTTTCAGATAGAGACCCGAGGTTTACCTCTAGGTTTTGGAATAGTTTGCAAGAGGCGTTAGGGACAAAGCTTAGGCTTAGTTCAGCTTACCACCCACAGACTGATGGGCAGTCTGAGCGGACCATCCAGTCCTTAGAGGACTTGTTACGGGCTTGTGTGTTAGAACAGTTAGGAAGTTGGGACAAGTTTTTTCCCCTGATAGAATTCACCTACAACAACAGTTTCCATCCCAGTATCGGGATGGCGCCTTATGAGGCTATGTATGGGAGGAGATGTAGGACACCCTTGTGTTGGAGTGAACCTAGTGATAGTGTGGTGCTAGGACCAGAGATAGTCCAGGAAACAACAGAAAAGATTAAGTTGGTTCAGGAAAATATGAGAGTTGCACAGAGTAGGTAGAAGAGCTACCATGATAAAAGGAGGAAGGCGCTCGAATTCCAGGAAGGCGATCATGTATTCTTGAGAGTTACCCCGATGACTGGGGTTGGTAGAGTGATAAAGGCGAGGAAACTTACTCCGAGGTTCATTGGTCCTTACCAAATCCTCAAAAGAGTCGGCGAAGTCGCCTACCAGATAGCCTTACCCCAGTTCTTGTCAAACCTCCACAATGTTTTTCATGTGTCACAACTCAGGAAGTATATTCATGACCCTAGTCACGTGATAGTACCCGACGCTATACAGTTGAAAGAGAACCTGACGTTTGAGGTGTTACCTCTTCGAGTCGAGGATAGGAGGGTGAAGCAGCTAAGAGGCAAGGAAATTCCTTTGGTTAAAGTGGTTTGGAGTGGGGCAACTGAGGAAAGTGCTACCTGGGAGCTGGAGAGCAAGATGATGGAAGCGTACCCGCATCTTTTCCCTTGAGTTACGTGTAAATTTCGACGGAGAAATTTTTTATAAGGGGGGTGGAATTATAACACCCAGTTTTTCAGAATTAATTTTATTAAGCTGAGTTTATTAAGTTGGATTTATCGTTCAAGGGCATAGTGAGATTTTTGGCTAAAAGTCCCTTTCTGGTACATGAGCACGCTCGTGCTTATTAGCCAGCAAGCCCGTGCTTAAAGTCAGAAGCGTGTTTCTGATTTTAAGTTGAACACGACTGTGCTCAACAGTGAGCACGACCGTGCTCAACAGTGAGCACGACCGTGCTCAACAGTGAGCACGCCCGTGCTCAACGTGTTGACCGCGTCTCGTAACGTTAAGTTGAGCACGACCATGCTCAAGGATGAGCACGACCGTGCTCAAGGATGAGCACGATGTGCTCAGGTCCGAACGTTATATACGTGACAAAACTCGAGGGTTTAACGTTTTAACCCTAATTGTGAGTGCAGCAGCCACCTTGTGCGGCCAGAACGAGTTCCATTCCTTCTTCCTCCTTCTTGAACAGTTTAGGGAGCGTTGGAGGCCTCGGGAGACTTTTGGTTTATCAGTGTTAGTTACATAGGTAAGGTTCCTTCCTCCTTCTTGGTTTCCTTTCATTATTTTGAATGGGGAACTAATTGTTGGTGTTTCTGTGATCCAAGGTACTGTTTAAAGTCGAGCCGTCATAGGGAGGAACTGGTTGCTGTTAGGACATCTTAGAGAGCTACCTTCAATCCAGGTATGGGGAGAAGGGTAGTATAATCATAGGCTCGGAGTTAGAGTAGAGTAAAGGGGTTCCCATAACCCCGGTTTGATTTGCATGATAATATGTTTGATGATTACATGATTTAAGGCTATGTTTAATGTATGTTTCTGGTTGTTATGTTAATGGTGTTATGTTGCATATGGTTTTGGTTACTTTTGTAATCGTTGTTATTAACATGATAATGTTATTGCTGGGTTGATGCCATGATTGAGTTGATTGATGTTATGATGATGAGTTAAGCCTGAAAACATGCTGATGATTGATGTTAGGATTAATTGAGTAAAAATCTTGATAAATTTGTTAAGTTTCAGTCTCTGTTCCTGCCCAGAACAGCACTGTCGCACGATGAGCACGACCGTGCTGAACAGGGAGCACGACCGTGCTCCTAGTTGAATTCTGGGTAAATGGCCGCGCTGAACGCAGGACAAAGAGCACGACCGTGCTGCTTAGCACGACCGTGCTCACTAAGAAGCACGACCGTGCTTCACTTAAAGGGGAGCACGCCTCTCACATGCTTAAGCACGACCGTGCTGGGTTACGAGCACGACCGTTCTCAACCCACCTGAACAGAATCGAATTAAAGGACTTAAGGGTTTTAAACCCCGTCTCCCCAATGATGATTAATTGATTAGACAATCTGGTTGATAATACTAAAGATAATTAAAGATAATGAGATGGTGAGGTGTTAAGTCGATACCCTATTGGGTACCGCAAGCTGATGAGCTGTACCTTGGTGCTATTTGGCCAAGGAAGCCTTGACCCCGCGGTTTGGGTCTAAGGTGTTGTTGTTATGTACCATGGTGGTCGAGAGTTTGCCCCAGGTACTGCGGTTGATTCCGCTTAAGTCCTCAGGTAGATCCCGCGAGGCAAGTTGTTGCGGTTGATTCCGCTGTTACCTTCGGTCGATTCCGTTTGAGTTATGGAGGTGGTGTTGCCGTTGTTGTTATGTTGCATACGCATTGCATCGGAGATGTTGTTTAGGGATGTTCGACATATGGGAGGTCGTCCTAGAGTATGGCGATCCGGCCATCCACGGTTGGAGTAGATTCTCCTAGCGCCCCCGTGACGAGGCATTCGTTGGTTTGATGCATTGGCTATCCAATGAGTAGATTCTCCGGCGTTGAGTAGATTCTCAATGCGGATATTTAACTCCGAAGTCGTTCATCCCGAGTTTAGTGGATCCACATGCATTGTTGGTTTAGCGGAGTAGGACTGCATTGCACTGCATAGCATAATGGTGATGTTGATGTTTGGTGTAATGTTGCTGTGTTTACTGTTTACTTTACTTCCTACTTCTTGCTGTATATGATTACATGAACTTACTCCCCATGTTTGTTTGTGTTTGGCATGATTGGCACCTTGCAGAGGATGACGAGCAGCCCGGATAGGAGTGACTCTGAGGAGCCGCCACTCATTGTAGGGCTAGTTTATGTTATCGTAGTTGTTAGTTTCAGTTGTAATTCCGTGGATTTTATTCTGGAACGGTTATACCAGCTCTGTATGTGACATCGGGGTTGGGTCATATTTATATTGGTTTGTTATGTTTAAAACTCTTTTCTTTTTCCGCGTTGTAAACGGTTCATGTGGGACTTTTCTACCCATGGACAATTGTTTTAATTATTTCAATAATAATTGCATGTTTTCCTTTAATTGTTTTTAAATTAAATGGCTTATAACATGCGGGGTAGAAGGGTGTCACAGTTTACTCATTGATTGATTGATTAAGGATTATAGAGATGCTATCTTATTTATACACATAGGTAGCTTACAACTTAAGCACAACTAATAACAAAGTTAGTTGAGAATAGCTAACTCCCTAACAGAATAACAGTGTCAGAGTTAGCTTTGCATGCTGACTTACTAATACATTTATGTACAACACCCATGTACGATTGTCTATCTTCGGTCATGCCTCTACACACATTAATACATCTTTGTACAATATATGTGTAATTGTTTCAATCTCTTTACTATTTCAAGGTTCAATGGTTCAACATGGTTGAACCATGATCGAACCGGTGATAATTAAATATATATTTTTAATATTATATATTATATTGAGTAATAAACTTAAGTAAAATTAAATTTTAAATTAACATAAAATAATCATATTATATATTTCATGAGATAAATAATCAAAGAAAAAGGATAAATAATAAAAACTAATGTATATGTATTTTCATAACTTATCAATGAACTTTCATTTGACATAAAAATTATATTTTTAAAATTTAAAAATAAGACTTTAAAAAATTTTAAAGATAAAAAAGTGATCGATTCAATCGGTTCTGACCACTGGTTTTCATCGATTTTGGGTCGATTTTCACTGATTTTGGATTGGACTGATCGCTTCTTGACCGTTTCTCAATGATTCTGAAATTAGCCGGTTTTGGGGGTTTAACTGATCAGACACCTGACCAATTTCCGATCTAACCAGTCGAACCGATCGGTTCGATCCGGTTTTGAATCATCTATTTGATAAAAGTAGATGTACATAATTGATTAAAGAAATAAATATTTATATGGATCATGTTCTTTATATAAGATTTTTAAATTAAAAATTAACTTTATTTTGTAATAGTAAATCCTAAGAATAGTCTTTAAATATCTTTATTATTGTATAAATATTATATAACTAATTATAAATAATTTTTCATTTTTAAGTGACTTAACGTTGTTAAGTCAATGATTTGTAGGCTTAGCGGTTCTAGAACTATCAATGAGTGGGGAACCTGCGAATCCATTTGCAAAGCAGTCAACATTAAAAATTGGGATAAAATGTTAGTTATGATCATATTTGTTTTTTATTTTGATGAAATAAGGTGGTGGAGTACTCTAAACAGTTATATTACTTGAACGATTTAAATGGGACAACTTTCGACAATGGTTAATGACGTTCAAAATAGTGATTAATGTTGTTCAGTGGATGATGAAGCTAGTTAAGGAGGTGGTCATTCCTTTAGATGAGACAGAAGACTCTCTCATTTCGGCAAGCTCATCTTCGGGTGACTTGACTATGAAGGAAGCTTCCAGTTTTTTGAATCCAAGTGTTGCTGTTCTAAAATGGGGCAAGCTGATCTGGAATAACTTCATTCCTCCATCCAAATCCTTTTTGATCTGGAGACTTATGCATAGTAAAATGCCAACAGATGAGAATCTCAAGATTTGAGGATGTGTTGTTGTTTCTGTTTGTGCTTTGTGTAGAAGGGAAGAGGAATCTGCTTCTCACTTGTTTCTGAATTGTGATTTTGCAAAGAAGATTTGGGGTTGGTTGAGTGCTATTATGAAATTCACTATTGATTGCTCTTCTATTGATTCTGTTCTGAAAATTTGTAACAAATTTAGCTGCAGTCAAGTGAAGGATCTTTGTTTAGCAGCAGTTGTTCACTCCATTGTTGTGATCTGGTCTTGCAGGAATTCTATCAGGTTCAAGAATAAGGTGATTCCTCTAAAATGTGCTAAGTCTCTAATAATTGTTGCAACCAATTCTTCTGCATCTCTTTCGAAGGGAGTTATGTCCAACTCAATAGAAGACTTTCAAGTTTTAAAGTTCTTCTCAGCTTCTATTCATCACTGTAAAGCACCATCAATCAAGGAGGTGGTTTGGCAACATCCTCCTCTTGGTTGGATTAAATGTAACTCGGATGGGGCTGCTAAGGGGTCTCCAGGTCCTGCTGCTTGTGGAGGGCTTTTTAGAGATTATAGAGGTGTTCCTATTGGTTGTTTCTCTTCTTGTTTGGGAATTCAAAATGCTTTATTTGCTGAAATAGTAGCTGCAATGGTTGCTATTGAACATGCTCATAAAAAAGGTTGGAAGTTTCTATGGTTAGAATGTGATTCCCAAATTGTGGTGGATGCTTTCTCTTCATTTAATCAATCTCAGATCATCCCTTAGAAGCTTAAGAATAGGTGGAAAAACGGTTTGTTATTTTGTAAGCAAATGTACTTTAGAGTCTCTCATGTTTATAGAGAGGGTAACAACTGTGCTGATAAGTTAGCCAATTATGGTGTCGCCGGTCTTTCATCTAGTTGGTGGGATTCCTTTCCGGATTTTATTAAGGAAGACCTATTCAGAAATAGGTTAAGCCTTCCTAGTTATAGATTCACTTAATTCCTTTGTTGGTTGCTAGCTTGGGTTTTGGCTCTAGTCCCCCCATGCATTTTGTATTCTTTTTAATGATTAATTTTATTTAATTGAAGTGCTGCAGATAATTATGGAAGTTGGGGTGCCAACCTAGTTGGGATGCTTTTCTCTCTTATGATGCTTTTGCACATTAATAACCTTTTATCAAAACAAAAAAAAAAATAACCATCCACTGAGTTGTATTAATCAAGCTTTTGTACATTATTAACCACGTTATCAGCTAACTGTTTACCCATCTACTATACATGTATCCATAAACCAAGTTCAACAAATCATTAATCATAATTTTTAACGTTATTAACCATGTCAAAAAGTTATTCCAAAGTTCTCTCATTTTAGTTGTAAAAATATTATTTCCGAAGAAAAAAAAATTTTCAATACAATATTTTACTTAATAACCTGACTAGTACCACAAATGTTCAAACAAAATGTCTTAGAATGAGATGAACGAAAATCTACTATGTGACTTATGACATGACTTTTGACATGCATTTACTGTAGCTGCCGAACCCTTTCTGCTCCTCAAGTCCTCACGAATTTATTTCTATATAATATATGTGTTCCATTCTGTTTTTGGTTCAACTTACAATTTACGAAAATTTTCCAGAATTACAAGCGAGGAAGATCATGAACTCAGACGAGCATCTTCAGCAGATTAGCAAGAAATTGGAGGAGATTAAGGCCTTAGCTGATCTGCAGCAAAAGAACTTCAATATTGAACTTCAAAAGGTCACAAACATGTGTCTGACTAACTCATGGGATGGATGCATGCATGTGTGGATTTCTAAGAATAAATATACTCCTACTACATTTCTTTATGCAGTTTAAATGTTTTTAGGATTCTTGTTTCACAGTGTCTGGTGTTGATTTTGTTTTCATAACAAGAATTTGTTTGGATTAACTGCAAAAATATATATTAATTTGTTTTCAGAATAAAATGCATATTAGCACTCTTGAGACAGATGCAAGGAAGCTAGAGGTCTGATTTTGTTGCTGTAGATTGATTGAATATCACAATAGCATATTATTAATGAGATTTGATTATCTATTTAATAACCAGAGTCAAAACCAACATCTCAATGCTAAAATCATTCAGCTCCAAGACCAACTGAAAATCAAAGAAAAGCTGGAATTTGAGGCCCAGAAACTGAAAGAGAAATTAGATTCCAGGAGACACATGGAAGATGAATTTCTTAAGTTGGTGGGAGATTTTCATATGGATTTAAGACAAAGGGAAAACTCACTTAAAGAATTGGTAGAGTCTTACACTATACTACTGACTAATAAAGAGAGTGGGAGCAATGAGAAGCTTCTGGAAGGTCAGCAGAAACTGATTGAGGTATGTGCTTTTCATTATGACATAATCTTCTGTTTCCAGAGTGATGATTGTTTGAATGAATTTTGGAGGGATTCTGCTATGTGAATGATTTGGCTGTCAATGGAAGATCATGGCCTTGGTTATGTATTTGATGATGGTTCTGTTTGGCCATAGAAACTGTTGTTTGAATGGAATATCATATTCATATTTTGAATAAATTAATGGTTCAAATTGCAATTAAAATATGTTTATTACTATCTTTAAAATTCCTGCATTGGCTGTTCAGTGGATAGAGAAGATTATGAGGAATTTCCTGTATGGCATAAGGTAGTTTGAACTAATTATGATCCACATGTGGGTGATTGTTTGGTTAAGAAGCCATGATTGAGTTTAATTTCTCCAACTCCAGAAAAAGGATGGTGGCACTTCCTCCACCACTCCTACCGGCAAGGGGAAGGTGGCCGTGGTAGCCGAGAAGGAACTAGCAAAGGGGGATCCTGCTCCCCAAATTCGGAAGAGGGCCAGGACTCAACCTCCTGTGGATGCTTCTCTATCATCGAAAATGGCGAAGTTGGAGGAGGAGGCAGCCCGGCTGAAATGCTCCATGGTCGAGTTATACTCGGTTGGCTTTGAAGCTGCCGTGGACCAGGTGCGTCTTCTGTACCCCGGTTTGGACCTCTCTGAGACCGGAAGGTCCAAATATATCATAGATGGTAAGCTTGTGGATGTCAAGGATGAGGTAAAGACCTAGGTTGGTTGATAGTGATGGTGCTGATGTTGGATAAGGCCAGGGGTATGCCCTTGTGTAAATGTAATATTTACCTTTGTTTTGTTTCTATCCACATTTTGTTCTAGTGAGACTTGCACAAAATTGAAATCTGCTAATCTGTCAAGTTAGTGGTGACAGGGGGTTTACTTTCAGGGTTAAACTATGGCATAATTAAGTTAGTTTGAATTAACTATGTTCTTCATCTGAATAGTTGGGATGCCATTGTAACTGTGAATGTGACTTATGATGGTCCTTTGGAAAATTTATGTCATTATTTTTGGTCTCTTTACAATTGGGAGATGGCTTAAAAATTATCTTTTATAAATGATAGAGAAATTATTGCAGTTCAGTCTCTTTTGGCTTAAATTGAATCTTTTCTCTTTTCTTCTAATCTTGATATGATGGAAGTATGGAACCTTGATTCAAGTGGTTCTTTTTCATGCAACTCCCATTTTCAGTTTATCATTTATTCTCCCTAAGGGAGTTGAGATATCTTCCTAGGATGAGCCCATTTGGAATTCTATAACTCCTTCTCAGTTGAAAGCTTTTATTTGGAAAGCTTTACTCAATATGTGTGTCATGTGTTGATCAGCATTTGATATTTCTCATAATGAGGCTCTCACTTATTATTTCTCAATTGAACAGCTGTGCGTTTCTTTTGGAATAATTTTTGAGAATTTCTACGAAACCTTCTTAAATCATATGGTTTCAAAACCCTATGGTTCCCACATAAGATAAAATTATAATAATAAAAAGATAAAATAATGAGTTTATCTGAAGAAATAGTAATAAAATTCAAAGGTATAGAAAAAATAATGGAAGAGACTAATAAAAATATTATTCTACTAATAGAAAATAAAAATAAAATTGCAAATTACACTTATAATAGGATTCAGAAAAGACAAAGTGAAATAAATAATATAAGAGATACACTAAATAATATAAGTAAAGGTAAAGAAATAGATGAAAATAGAGATATTGAAAAAATTAGAAAAGTTCTTGAACAATTAGAAAATCTTTTAGAAACTCTAGGGAAATTAATTATCCAACATATGAAAAAGAAACTCTAGCATTAATCCGAATGTTGAAAAAGTGATCCTAAATAACAATCTTGAATATTATCTTGAGATATATAACGATCCTAAATATTATTTATTTGATTTTAAATTCTACTGTGATCCTGATTATTAATAAGATTTTAATGGTGATGATGATGATTTGGTCTTTATTGATGAATAAAATACTATCCTAAAAAATGAATAAATTAAAAATATTTGAAATTATTAGGGAGGTACCGATTTGGTATCAGAGCTAAGTAAATAAAGTAATATAATGAATAACTATCATAGTATAAATTTTTTTTTATCTAAATTAAGTATGTTAGATTTAACTAGTCAAAATTATTCAAGAGATTTAGTACAAGAATTAAAAGATGAAGCTACAGAAGTATGTAATTGATATAAGAAATATCATTATGAATATTATTATTGTAAAGAATATGATAGAGAAATAGAATTAATAAAAGTAATAATTATTAAAATAGAATCATGGATAGAATAATGAGAAATATTCTAAATATTTTTTTTTTAAAAAGGAGGAGAGAGAAAATAATGAAGGGGGTTTCAAACCCCTCCGTTTTTCAATGGTCCCATAGCAGCTCCCATAATTTTTTTGGTACTGGATTGGATTTGTTCCTTGGATTGACTTTTACCAATTCTGTCTGAAGGGTTTGGTACTTTGGTTAGAAGGAAGAAAGTAAAATCTTGTGGGAAGGCTCTATTTATGATGTTCTGCTTTTTGGGGTGTGATATGCAAAGCAACTAGACAGATCTCTTTACATGACTACAGGTTTTTAGGTGTGTCCTTTATATATTTCTTTTTCAGATTTTTTTATTTTAATTTTTTCAGTAGATTTCTTATTCTCCAACGTTTTTTGTAGTTCTATATCTGTGTCTTTCTTTAATAAGATTTATTCTTTCATAAAAAAAAAAAAAAAAACGGCTGAAAACAATTCGGAGGTGTGTGAAATTTTACTTGTATCCTAATAAATCCTTATATCTAAGCTGTATTCTAAAAAATCTTTAGGTTTAAACAAGTTTTTAGTCCCTAAAAAGTGTTTGTATTTTGGTTTTAGTCTCTATAAATTTTTTTTCCACGGGTTTTAGTCCCTACAATTCCAAAAGTTTACGAATAAGTCTCTAACGTCAATTGGACACGTTATCTGTTGAAAAAACATATATTCACAAATGAATATTTTTATAAGCAAAATTGTATTATAAGGAGTACAAATTGAATTAAGTGAAGGAAGAATAATTCTGCAACATATAAAGATTATTTCTAGGTGGTTTCAGTGTCTCCTTTGTTCTATAATAACGGTGCAAAGTTGACGATAGTGACTTATTCCTAAACATTCAAAATTGTAGAAATCAAAACCCATGAAAAAATATTATACAAACTAAAACCAAAACACATGTACTTTTAAAAAATAATCTATAATATGTTAATTATGTAACCAAAATATATATAATACTCTTGTTTATTAGATTTATTTATTTTTTAGCCTATAATTTAGTTGATTCTTAGAAACGTTCTTACTCTTATCTATGCATGACAAAAAATATTATAATTTTGACATATATATTAAATATATTTTTTACACTAAAGCTATTTTTATAGTAAGTTATAGTAAGGTTTTAAAAGTACGTGAATTTTAATCCAACCACTATTGTCATTTACAATATAAAGAAATATTTATCTTTAGTCTTATACTCAAATATTTTTATTTAAATTATACTTTCATTATCTTTATTAAAGACAATTATTTTAATAAATCATATTTTCTATAGACAAAATAATCGAAAGCGTAATAATTGTTTAGAATTTGTTAAATTAAATAGCTTTAAAAAATAAAGAAGAATAAAATAAAAAAAATCGTTTTTTACATAATAGATTTATTTTTAATATTCATCATTTGTTAGAATGTATATTATAAAATCATCTATTTAATAAAAGTAGATGTACACTTTTCTTTTAAATCCAAGTAGATGTATATAATTGATTTAAGAAATAAATATTTATTTGAATTATGTTCTTTATATAAGATTTTAAATTAAAAATTATCTTTATTTCGCAATCAATAAATCCTAAGAATAGTTTTTAAATATATTTATTATTGTATAAATATCATATAACTAATTATAAATAATTTTTCTCTGTCAAAAAAAATTTATAAATAATTTTTTATTTTTAGTGACTTATCAATATTAAGTCAATAATTAATCAACATTAAAAATTGAAATAAAATGCAATTTATGATCAAATTTGTTTTAATTTTTATAAACTTTAAGTTGGTGGAGTACTCTATAATAATAGTAAAAAATAATATACTTTTTTTTTAATATAATTTCTCACTTGAGGGTTTAACGAATAAATATCCTAAAAATATTGATTAAAAAATTAATAATAATAAAATTTGTATTAAAAATCTAAATATAATATTTTTTTTATATCTTAAATACACCTTCTTTTTTATATAAGCTTTTTTTATTTTTTTTTAAACAATGTAAATATTTATTAACATTTCTTTTCTCAATGCTTAATACACAAGATACAAAATGAGATGAACGAAAATATACTGTGACTTATGACAGTGACTTTTGACATGCATTTATTGTAGCTGCAGACACCTTGGCTCTCGGCTCCTCACGATGTTATCTATATTATATCTATTTTCCAGTCACTGTTGGAGGATATTTCTCCACGTGTCAATCAACTATCCGTCCACTCACAAAAAGCAGCAAACAATTTTGCCATAACAGGAAAAAGGGCTCATAACAGGAAACGGGCTCATGCGTTTTCAAAAAAAAAAAACTCGGCCCATCGAATTTTCGATCAAAACACCCAACAGATTTTCAGCGCCATTTTTCAAATTTTAATTTTCACTTCCAGCGCCACTTTTCATTTTTCAATTTCAATGCATTGAAAAAAGGAACTACTTTATTGAAAAAAGGAACCCACCTTATCAGAGACATTCTCTCTCCATTTAGCAAACACATCTTCGTCTCTTTCAGTCTTGCTTCTCTGCATTTTTTAACATCATCGTTTCCCTCCTCTCTCCTCTTCTGTTCTCCCATTCCACAATTTCAATGCATTTCATCTCAGGTTCCTTTCAATGCGTTTCTTTATCGATGGGTTTTTCTTCTCAGACAAAAAAACAAAGCTTCTACCTTCCATCGTTATGCTTCGCTGCTGTGGGAGATAGGCGCGGCGAGCACCATTTCTCCATGGTTCGATCATTGTTTCTTCAACCGGTGGAACCATATTTAAGGAACGTTGAAGGTTGGTTTATTTTAGGGTTTTCATTTGGATATTTTTCTGCAATCTTGATTTGTTCTCTAAAAAGCAAATCCCAAATTCTTCTTTGTTTATTTTGAATTAGGGCCTGATTTAATGTATAAATTTCTTTGTCTCAGATGGAAAAGGTAGATAGCAATTTCTTTTTGCCGGAATATTTTAATGTGTTAAAAGAATGATAGAATCCAGAGAATAATCATCACAAATAGAAGATGTTGTGTGTTATTGTGTAATTTTGAGACTTTGGTTCTCTTATGATGGGGTCCTTTACATGCTCAGACAAGCCTTTATTGCTTTTGAAATGTCATTCTGTGTTTTTTTTCAGGAGCAACATAAACAGTCTGCCAAGAAGCAGAAGTTGAAAGTAAGGATGTTCTCAACCATGCTGATCTTTTTCCCATAGTTATTTTTCCCGTCTGCTTTTCTAATGTGATTTTTATTGCTGATCAGGGAGAACTATGTTGACGGGGAAGAAGCATCGAATAGTGTAACTATTGAAAACAATCAACAAGAAATGCTTAAGGTGCTTAGGATACTGTTGCATAAAGGACCTTTGTTTTTGAGTTGAAAATAGGATAAATGATTCGTTCCATTTTTATGTTGATAATCAAGGTAATTATTCTTTTAATTATTGGGATTGATTTTGATTACTAAGTTGGTGGTCATGGAAGCTGACTTGAGGAATTGGAAATAATTACATAAAAGCACTTACTACAATACATGTGAGAGCATTTATTTTTGGATTGTTTTCTTTTTTATTTTTGAATAATTTCATTGTATAAAATAATATGATATAATGCTTAAAAGTTAGGTTGGCAATCACAATTGCTTTTCACTACACTAGATGGTTCTTTTAGTTTTCTGAATGCAAATAAAGGCTTGATGCACTATGTTCTGGCTTCATAGAATTGTTTTTTACAGTTCTAAACTTAATCATGTGAATTGCCATACTGGATATTTTAATTGATGCAATTTACAACTGTGGATTATTTCAATAACTCAAGCCAATTTGGATTCTAGCTTTTGAGGTTTTTCTATTTGTCTTCTCGGACCTTTTGGGGTTAAATGTCATGTCTAACTCTAGATCTATGTGTAGGTTGTTGAGTAAAAAAAAAAAAAAGGAATCATGGATTCAAACATCATCACTGGATCTTTAAATTAAAGTTTTGACTGAGAGGTTGAAAACAGAAAATGCTAAGGCTCAGTCATATGGAGGCATGTAATGGGATTTCAGCAGGAGGAGAACCATATCGCGAAGTACATATCTGAGTTCAGAAGATTTGAGGTGGTCTAGGAAAGGTGTAAAAATGCTGAAAATAAAGCTGCAAGGGCTACTGAAGTGGGTGACAAATCACGGTCTGAAACAGGCATGACTTAGAAGGAGAACAGCGAGATGCATAGGCTTGCAATAGAGAGGCTATCACACATTGAGAAGGCTCGATAAATTGAAAGTTAGGAGAGCCAGTTTTAAAACTAGAGGAAATGGTGGAACAGAGAGAGAAGGATATAGACGCAGGGGTCATATGAACAGGAGGTAATTTCTGAGGTGATATTCATGGCATATTTCTTGGGTACTATTAGAAAATGGATGTTGTTTGCATTTTTTTTTCATGTTTAATGAATTTATTAAACTGTAATCTTCTATTTCATGTTAGTTGGATTTTGTCATAAATTTTTAAATGTTGGTAAATGAGATACATCAAAGCAATATTCAGCTTCTCATCATGGTTTTTTCTCACATAGATACTTTAGCAAAATCTAATTCTTGAATTGATATTAATGATGCTAATGTCTACCATATCTTCTACTACAGGTCTTTAGTCATTCCAAGACTTAAGCCTCCCAACATGGACATGAGGACTTGATCTTGCTAAGGCCAACAGTCCAACAAGTTGGACATGGTGTATGCCAGGAAAGGAAACCATATATTTGAATAGTTCAACACGAATAACCAGAAAACACAAGACATCATTATCGTGACAAGTTTGTTTGGATATAGTACAATAGTAGATAAATGATTCTCAACATGACTTCAAGCATCGTCAGTCGAAAAGCATTACAACAAGTGTTATAATATATCTAGCCATTATTATATATCATTACAAACATTGCATGTATCATATATGACAGTCCATTTTAGTCACATGATGCTATTTAATATACCAGAAATGTATGACAGTTCATTTGAGGCACAATGATGCTATTTTATAAATCATGATTCATCAGGATAAAAACTCTTCTTTTTCTTTTATCACATTAACAATCCACAATATTAACTATGTTATAGAAGACACCATATTGGGCAGATGTTATAGGAAAATCAGTCACCTATGTATGCAATGCACCACACTCTTTCACAACACTATTGGTATTGTAATTTTTCAAGGAAATATTTGTCGCACCCAAGTCTCTGAACATGATCAATAGGAAATGTTGTAAGTTATCTGGGCATACCATATATTACTCACAGTGATTATTGTCCTATTTATAAACCATCAAGGAGGGAGGAAGAGAGTGAAGTCACACAAGTTTTTTTTGGAGAGCGAAGACACGCTTAGATCGTAGCCTTCACATCACATGTTGAGTATGGGATGTTGATGATGATGGAAATATGCGGTCAGGAGTGCTAAGCTGCAGGGGAAGATATTCCAATAATGAGAGAGAGGGATGGAATGATTATTCACATTCACAAGAAGAGCAATGCTTTTTTTTTAACATTTTTTTTTAACTCGGGTATCCTCCGACCGGGAGTTAGAGACTAAACCCTCGAAGTACTGAGATCCATTTAAGGGGTTGATCTCTGTCAACAGATGCTCTTCCATACGTATGAGCCAGGAATTGAATTTCTGACCACATGCTTAAAGGGCCCAGTTATTTACCAACTGTATCACACTATGTTGTTTTTTCAAACTTTTTTAATAGAATTTAATTAATATCTGGTGTTAGTGTAAAAAAAAAAGATTAAAGTAGTATATATTGTCAGTATAAAAAGTTTTACACTGACATTCACCAATATTTTGACATGTGTACTTTTATTTTAATAACTAACAGAGAAAAATAATAATAATACTAATTTGTCAAAATATTATTAGATGTCTGTGTAAAAATCTTGGGGCGGAGCCAGGAATTTCTTATGAGGGGACCAAGATTAAATATACATATACATATACATACATATATATATACATACATATATATATACATATAATATTATTAATATATAAGTGAATTAAATGAAACAAACTTGATATATGATTAAAAACTTAATATAATATAAATTACTCAAATAGATTTTTAGTTAACATTATATATATCCTACAAATTTTATCTATTTGACTGATAGGATAATTTCAAATTTGTGGATGCTTTTTGGGTCACTACCAAAGTATCAATAATAATTTTTCCTTTTTTTTAATTCTTATAGCTTTATGAGGTGATTCAATTGGTGCCATACGAACATTTTCAACATTTCTCTAATCAAAATGGTGCACTAAGTTATATTTCATCATTTATTCTCTCTTTCCTTTTTTTTTAAAAAAAAGGTCAATAATTCTGTTTTAGACATCATTTTAACTAAACCTAAAAAATAATTTTTACAAGAAGATTTTTTATATTAAAAATAAATAAATAATTAAAAACATATTCAATAAAACAATGGGTAGCAGGTAGAACATTTTTTATATTAAAAAAATTTATATTAAAAAAATAAAGTAATTTTTTTTTGTTCTGCTAAATTGGGAGTTGTTTTACTTGAGAATGGGTAGCAGGTAGAGTAATGAGTTCCATGAGGTGGTGCTTTGATGGGTTTTGCACTTACCTATAGTCTTTTTATGTAAACAAATGAAGTTGGATTTTAAATTTGTTGAAGACAAAAATGTCTCGCACATGGATTTTGGATGGATGTATTTTTTATATATTATATTTTCGCATTTCTTATTAGATTCAACTATTCAGTTACTCCCTAAACTATTTAATAATTTTCAAGTAGGTCACTGGATTAATTTTTTTTTAGTTGAGTCCATAAACTTATATTAAATTTTTGATTGGGTTTCTGAACTAAAAACAGCTTCTAATTATGTCTTTTCAATTGATTCCTTAAGTAAAAAATTAGTTGGTGATCTATTAAATTGGACAGGATATTACTGATTCCATCTAAGCTGAATACTCATATCAGCCATCTTGGGTGGGGGATGAACATTGAGACATTGTCATAGCAAGATGCAACAAAATGAAATGAGTTATAGTAAGTTGCAAGTGGGGGAGCTATTTTCTACGAAGCTATTTCTATGGACGGATATGCGACCTTGAAACAGAGATTGAGGAAGGAATGAGCCATCTGTTCATACGAAGGAGAAGTATGCATAGGTAGTGTGATAATAAATTGGTCCCTCACATTAAGAAATAAATAAAAACGTCCCTCAAATTGGAAAAGAAAAAGTCAATCATGTTAGTCTAATTTGACTATATTTTTCAATTTGGGACATAATATAATGAATGTTTTTTAATTTCAGGGACTTTTTGCATATTTCTTAATGTGAAGGACCAACTTGTCACCGTCATTCAATTTCAGGGACCAAAATGGTGATTCACTCTTCGGTTTAATATTTTGGTCTCTTGCAACCCTAAATACAAAACTGGGGGGGAAAATATTCCAGGTCACATTCCACATCAGCAAGTTTAACGACATCTTTACGGAACCATATCTCGAGGACTCAATTCAAACTTTTATATGAGTTTGAAGAACTAATTAGAAACTTTTTTAAATCAAGGACCCAATTGAAAATATAAGTTCCAAGACCCAAATAGATTTTAGTTTATGGACCTACTTGAAAATTCCAAAATAGTTCAGTAATCAACTCAATAGTTAAAAATTCTTATTATGTACTTCCTCCGGTCCTTATTATAAGAGGCAAATGACCACTTTTTTTAGTCCAAAATATAAGAGACATGCATGTATTTTGACAAATATTAAATGCTCATTTCCAATTTTACCCTTATTTATAATAGAGTTTATATTTACGAGACAGTGCAACTTTTAATACAAGTAGGTTTGTTCATTAATTATTGAAGGGTTAAATTTGTAAATTTATATGAATATTAATTACAAATAGCTTATTTCAATGCATTTCCTTGGTCTGTGTGTTTTAGGATTTTGCCTCTTATATATAGGATCAGAGCGAGTATTTTATACTTTTATTTGTATTAAAGACATACTTTTTCAAATCTCAATCCGGAAAAAATTGATTTCCATAAAAAAATTTATTGTCACTTATCATTATTGTCCCCGTGCGTTGCACGGGTACAGATACTAGTTTCTTTCTATATATGTATCCATTCTGCTTTTTGTTTGGTTCAACTTACACTTTACGCTTACAAGTGAGGAAGGTCATGAACTCAGACGAGCATCATCAGCAGATTAGCAAGAAATTGGAGGAGATTAAGGCCTTAGCTGATCTGCAGCAAAAGAACTTAGATGATGAACTTCAAAAGGTCACAAACATGTCTCTGACTATTAACAATCTTGAGGCAGCTGCAAGGAAGCTAGAACTTGATTATAGTAAAGTTTCGAGATTGGCTGAAGATCGAGAGGTATGTGCTACTAATGGTATTTTACTATAGATTTTGTTGCTGTAGATAATAATCATATTTGATTATCTATTTTTTTATACACAAATATTAGTAGTTAGTTGTTATGTTAATTTTTTTTCTCGTTCGTCAGGATTTGAACCATGTACCTTCTATTCCTTCAGCTTCTTATACCCGTTGTTATGTTAATTTGATTATCTATTTAACCAGAGTCAAAATCAACTTCTCAATGCTAAAATCATCCAGCTCCAAGATCAACTGAAAATCAAAGAAAAGCTGGAATTAGAGAACCAACAACTCAAAGAGAAATTAGATTCCAGGAGCCACATGGAAGATGAATTTCTGAAGATGGTGGGTGATTTATATATGGATTTAAGAGAAAGGGACGACTCACTTAAAGAATTAGTCAAGTCTTACACATTACTTACTAATAAAGAGAGTGCTAACAATGAGAAGCTTTTGGAAGGTCAACAGAAACTGATTAAGGTATGAGATTTTTATTATTATGTATCTTTTGTTCCCTGAGTGGTGATTGTTTGAATGGATTTTGGAGTGAATCTGCTCATTATGGTTCAGTTTTACAATTCCTTGTTATTTGAATGATTTGGCTGTGAATGAAAGATTATGGCCTTGGTTATGTATTTGATGATGATTCTGCTTGCCCATTTAAACTTTTATCTGCTGAATGGAGTATCATATTCACGTTTTGAAGAAATTGATGGTCCAAATTGCAATTAAAATATGTTATTACTTTGTTTTTTTAAAAAAATCCTGCATTGGTGGTTCAGTGGAGATTTTTTTCTTTCAAATAACCTTAAAAAAAGAAAATTAACTACATAAATGCCCCTGTTTTGAATTTATGCCCCAGAATGCCCCATTTTTTTATGCAAGTGGGAAGTCGGCATTGGGGTTTAATTTTTTTTTTTTTAACAATTAGATGATTAAAAACGAAAAAAAAAATACAAGTGAGAAGTCGGCTTTCCTATAGTCGAAGCCGACTTCTCAACATACTTAAACAAAATACAAAAAGAGTTGCATTTTGGTACTTAATCTAAAAAGAGGTATTTTGGTGTATACTTTTAGAAAAAGGGTTATTTGAAAAAAAAAAAAAAAAAAACTCTTCAGTAGATAGAGAAGATTATGAGGAATTTCAGGTGTTGGGAATGATAACATAATTCATTTAGTTAACTAGGAGATTAGCTGCACACCTAAGACGTAGATGGTTTGGGTATGTGGTAATTTTCCGTCCAAAAACATTATTGTTCATGCCAAAATCCGGTTATTCAGAATCTGACCTCAATACTAATACACTCAAGTAAAACTCTCTTCAAAACTCACAAGTGATTTGAGAATATTTTGAATATAGCTTGACAGATTTGCTCCGGTCCTACATATCCCTTCCGGGAATTAAAGCTAATGTAGTTTTAAATGAGTTATCGAAGGAGATTAACCAGAGTCCCCTCTTTCAAAAGGTGGATCCCCTATTTATAATGTCGGTGTAGCCTTTTTCTAGTTGAGGTTCTCACCCCATTATCATTATAGCGGGTGGTTATTCCTTAGTGGGATAATGGGTAGTTATCCCTTAGTGGGAGTGGGGTAAGTTTGCATTTGTACTCTGACCAAGCCATTTTCGACCAAGTCATAATATGTCAATATATATATATATCCTCGGTCTAAGTACTCGAATTGGCCGAGTATGTATTCTCAGCTCGAGAGAAATTGTTCTCAATAGATATATAAACCGAGGTAAAACTTGTCTCGCTAACTAAGCTCGACTATGACCGACCAGGATAGTACAATTTCCTTTTCAAGTAATTAGACAGAATGTATGGCATAAGGTAGTTTGAACTAATTATGATCCACATGTGGGTGATTGTTTGGATAAGAAGCCATGATTGAATTTAATTTCTCCAGCTCCAGAAAAAGGATGGTGACACTTCCTCCTCCATTCCTACCGGCAAGGGAAAGGTGGCCATGGTAGCCGAGAAGGCACTAACAATGGGGGATCCTACTCCCCAAATTTGGAAGAGGGCTAGGACTCTACCTAAATGGTGAAGTTGGAGAAGGTTGGCTGATGGTGCAGATGTTGGAGAAGGCCAGGGGTATGCCCTTGAGTAAATGTAATATTTACCTTGGTTATGTTTTTATCTACATTTTGTAATCTGCTGAACAATTTAAATTTAATGTTTCCTTTGTTCTTGGTGAGCATTGGATTGGATTGGATTTGTCTTTGTTCCTTGGATCCACTTTTACTAATTCTGTTTTAAGGGTTTGGTTAGAAGGAAGAAAGTAAAATCTTGTGGGAAGGCTCTGTTTATGGTGTTTTGTGCTTTTTGTGGTGTGATGCAAAGCAACTAGACAGTTCTCATTACATTATTACTAGATTTTAGGTGTTTCCTTTCTGTTTTTTCTTTTTCAGATTTTTTTTGTTTTATTTTTGTAGTAGATTTCTTATTCTCCAACGTTTTGTACTTCTATATTTATGACTAACATGAATGTGAACCCAGTCTATTCCTCTATGTGCAGATGACCGGTTGAATGAATGATCGTCCTTGTTTAATGTAATTCTTATTGTTCCCATATTTCAGATAGCTTGGATTTTTTTTTCCATATGTACAAGAACTAATGTATGTACTCGTGTCATGCACGGGAAATATACTAATATTTTAGGATTTCATTGAAAAATATGTAATTTTAGATTTCATGTTTTTAGTTTAAATTTTTTGTGTGGAAAATTATGTACCAAAATTTATTGATTTATAAGTTTAATTATACAGAAATATTTGAAAATTTTATGTAAAATATAAAAGATAAATAGTCATATAAGTCTAATTGTAACATTTTTTTTTACCATTATAAATTTTTTTTGTAATCTATTTTTTACAAAATATATTTATCTATCATATTTTTTCTTCTTTATTGAAAATTTATTTGATTTATTTCCCTTCTTTTTTAGTACGTGCATGTTAAATATTTTTATAAAATATATTTATTTATCGTATTTTTTTCTTTTCTCTTTATAGTGTATTTGATTTTTTTCTCTTCTTTACCTTATGAAAGTTAATCATTTTTAGAAAATATATTTACTTATCATATTTTTTTCTCCTCTCTTGAATATCTATTTGTTCTATTTCTCCTCTTTTTATGCAAATTAACCATTTTTTGAAAATATATTATTCTATCATATTATTTGTTTTATTCTCTCTTGAAAGTGTATTTGATTTATTTCTCCTCTTTGCCTTATGCAAGTTAACCATTTTTAGAAAATATATTTTCCTTTTACATTATTTTCTTATTTTTTGAAAATTTATTTGATTTATTTCTCTTCTTTCACCGTGCAAGTTAACTATTTTATAAAATATATTTATCTATCATATTATTATTTTTATTTTTTCTTGAAAATCTATTTGATTCATTTATCCTCTTTTCCCGTGCAAGTTAACCATTTGTATAAAATATATTTATCTATCATATTATTAATTTTATTCTCTCTTAAAAAATTATTTGATTTATTTCTTTTCTTTTCCAGTGCAAGTTAATCATTTTTAGAAAATATGTTTATGTATCATATTGTTTTTAACGTTTGACATTTCTTTCAATAAGTGGCTATTATACTTATCTCAACATTCAATGATGTAGTGAATTTATTTTTTCAATTTATTTTTTAAAAAATTATCACTAATCATTTGTTTTCTCACTACGTTGGTAATGTATTTTACGGACATTTAATACTATGTGTGTGTGTTTTTTTAAAGCAACGACTATATTTTAAGCTGATTAATCATTATTTAAACACTATGGCTAAATACTTCTCAATGATCTTCGAAGTCATATGAAATCTTTTTATTTTGTCTTGAAAATTTATTTTATTTATTTCTCCTCTTTTCTCGTACAAGTTAATTATTTTTATCAAATATATATATCTCTCATATATTTTTAGCGATTGACATTTCTTTTCTCACTACCTTGGTATTGCACTTCTATTATGATCTTTAAGGTTAGCTTGTATGCAAGAAAGTTGTTAGCATCTTCCTATCCTGATTTTTCTATATTTTGAAAAGTTTGTGATTTCCATAAACAAAAAATAATAATAACAATAAATGAAAATAAGCAAATTATCTTTAGAAACAGAAAATGTCACGGGCTTCACGCAAAACCATTATTTCTAAATGATGAATTCACATAAAACTCTACATAATTTTAAAGAAATGAAAAATAAAAGCTTTATATTGAAAACCAAGGCTTCACCCTCTTGAAAACCAAGGCTTTTTGCCCAATGAACCGTTCTCCAAGCTTTGACCATTTTGCATCGAATTGAAATTTGGAAATCAATTAATTCATACAATTGAAATCAATCTGAAAAATTGGAAATCAATTAATTCACACAATTGAATTTAGAACCTCTATTGATTCACTTGAATATCTAATTTGCTTTATTTTCCTTTTTAAAATTGTCCCTTATTGATTTGAGTTGTCCCTTATGTATTTTAATACATTGAAATTTCTTTCCTTATATAACTGATTTGTTATAATTTTATTAATTGATTAAATTTCAAATTTCAAAGTTCAAAATTTATTAATTACTTTTTAATTAATCAAATTTTGACCACCATTAATCTATAAACAATACAATTCTATACCCTATGCAATATAGTTTTGTCATATGTCATCTTCCCTATGTATGAAATGTTGCCATGTGTGTGTCAACAGTACAATTTTTCAATTTGTTATTGTATTTATAAATTTGACAAAAAAATAACACACTAAAAATAAAAATTGAATGAAAATTACTAAAATTGAATTTGAAATTAAAAGTTTAAATGAAACTAATCTTATCTAATTATTTAATTTATTTCAAATTTAATTTCAAACTTAAGGTCATACAATATGTATTTACGTAAATCTCATCAAAGTTGAAATTAAATTTAAATTACGTGAATTAAAATTAAAATTTAAATAAATGTATCAAACCTCACCTTTTAAATAATTCATATTAAAAAACGTAACAGCTTATCTTAAAAACTTTGTCTCCATTTATTTCTCAATTATTTTGATCTTATAAATTTTGAAATTTATTATCATAGAAAAAGGAGACAATAAACAAGAAAGGATATATGTAACATTATATTGTAACATCAAGAATATATGTCACCATGCTATTAATTTCTTTTTGAAAATTAAAGCAAATTTTAAATTACTAACATGTATATTATTTTTAGCACTAAGTTATAGTTTTTTAATAACTTTATCTCCATAATGACGCTAAATAATTTTGTTCTTACTAATTTTTTTTTATCTATTATGTATGCTAGAAATGTTTGTGTATTGTGTATATGTGTGTATATATATATATATATATATATATATATATATATATGTAAAGCAATCCCCATGCAAGAAAATTTTTTCATATATTAGTTTTCTCACGTGTCATTATCAATTTTTTTTTATTGTCTATTGTATTCATATAAATATTTTTTTTTTTAGCAAAAATTGGTATGCAAGGGCATCACTATAGGAACAAGACATCCCAACTATGTTGGCACCTCAAGCCCTATCAATCACTT
This sequence comes from Echinosophora koreensis, assembly GCA_035048595.1. NCBI lineage: Eukaryota > Viridiplantae > Streptophyta > Magnoliopsida > Fabales > Fabaceae > Echinosophora > Echinosophora koreensis. The sequence goes on from JAPCYP010000004.1 coordinate 10,634,033, forward strand.
GCAGCATACCAAAAATTCTTATTAAGAAAGGAAAAAGAAAAAAGAAACAAAGATCATGGGGGGACAAAGACCTTACCCATGTGAAAATCAACAGAACCTATAAGAGGGAAGACCAGATCTATCCTTAAAGAAGTCTTCCCTAATACAAACCGGAATATTATTCCACCAAACTAAACCAACAATGGATAAGCCATAATTAGCCAGACCATCCGCACAAGAGTTACCCTCCCTATATATATACATGAGAAATGACAAAGTTTATGAAAAAACAAAAACAAAAAAAAAATTTATGATTTGCCCCGTGCTGCCACTCGATCAAAGTCTAATATTAATATAATTGTTCAAAATGTTTGAAAGTGCGAGAAGATATCCAACTTGCCAAAAAAAGAAAAATTGGTTACTCAAGTGCTTCACAAGTCAGGTGAAATATGAGGTGCCCAACACAAGTGCACTTACATGGCTCAGTGATCCATACAATCAACCATCCATGGCAAGCTATAGCAATTTGAGTTTGTGAATGAACATAAAAATGATTAGTGATTAAATGGTTTTGTCTTTTGTGTAGGAAAGCAATGGCACTTTAAGCCAATTTGGGGTCACTAGTTTTACTAGTTTATTGATGGTAAGTTTTAACAACTATATAGGCATCACTTTCATGTTTATATTTAAACTATTAACTTGTGTCTTTCAAATTATAGGCACAACATGATAAGGATATCACAACATATACCAACCCATAAAGGCATGAAACAAATCTTTTTGGATTTATATAACTTCTTTTGGATATAGTGGACATGTTTTTGGGGTATAGCTTTTTTTTTTGTGTGGGTATATGCTGTAAAATGGTGGTATTTTGACAAGGTTATTGCACATGTTTTTTGGGTATACGTTTTTTTTTTGGAGGGGGTATATGATGTAAAGTGCATGCAAGGAATAGCATGGTGATAGCAAAAAATTGTTTTATGGGTACCCATGTGATATTGCTCCAAATTAAATTACATAAAAGAAATGTACACAAGGAATTGGACTTCAAATATCATTTTAACTAGGTGAGAACTTTGTTACATTATTTTACAACTATTGAAATTCATGCATATTCAACAACCAGTACACAAGTTCTAATCTAAATGTTCTTCACACTTGAGCTTTGCTACTTGAAACTTGCTACTTCAGACTTGCTTCTCTACTATTAAAAAAAGTCTCCCCTTCATTCCTTGGCTTTTCTCTTATTAGCATTTCATAGTCTTGAATGGCAGCTTCCCATCGTTCCAACTAAATGCACAAAAAAGAAATAACAAGGGGTTATTAATTAAAAAAGAAATAAAAAGGGGTTATTAATTAGTTATTAAATGCAAATAAAACAAGTATGCACCAGGATAACTGAATATTAAGGTAGCAAAATTAAGGCACCTTGGTTTTGCAATCTGCCTTCCTTAACTTTGCTTTGCTATAACATGGTCGAACTATAAGAGCTGCATTACTACTGCATTGCTGCTTAGCACAGCATCCTCAAACCTGTTGGCTCACAAAATGAATTTCAACTTGAGATTCATTAATTTCTAACTAGGCACACAAAAGGCATCAACATTTGATCATTGAATATAAAGAAAACAATAGCAGCGTAAGGCTCATAATTGGGATGCCAAGTTTAGTACACAGTCAAAGTTTACAATGCATGTGTTAGTAAGTAATTTTACAGTACATTTTTCTCACAGTCAAATGAAATGAAAATACATAATAACTAATTTGAACTAAGGGTATAAGGAATTGGAGGTTCAATATTCAAACCCTGGCAAAGGAGAAAAAAAAACTAACATAACAACTAACATTTGCCTATAAAAAAAATGAAATGAAAATACATATGTTGTTCTAGCTGTCATTTATGAGGCTTCAAGAAAAATATAGGGATGCAAAAAAATTTAGTACTTATTACAGCCTGCTCAGCATATCTTTGTAACATAGCATGCCAGATACATAACTCATGCTTGAAGAATTTGTCAAACTCAAAAAAATAAAGCCTATTGCATTTGAGGCAAATTGTAATTACTATATGCAGACTATTGTAATTGTAATATGCAAATAAAACTGCAAATGCAGAGGTATTACGTTAAACACATGTGAACAAGGTTAAAATGGACTCACTGATAGTTGCAGAGGAGAAGGCACTTGACCGTATACTCAAACAATGAAGGAGACCTTAACACCCTCCCAATCAGGTTAAATGTCACATTTTATAGAATTGATCTAGAAGAGAAGAAAAAAAACAAGAGAAACGTGAATATAGTGCTAAGAAGTACCTCCAATGAGGGAATGAACTGGCGGAAGAGGATAAATGGTGTGAGAGACGATTAGGATGTGTCATGTTGTTGGATCATTGATATTTTTTTGTAAACATGATTAGCTTTGCACTCCTAACTTTTATATTTTCTCTATATGGAGTATTGTAGGTTTATGCTGATTCTTTTATGAACAGAACAGTCAAAAACAATTGACTGAATGACCACCTTCATTGAATAGCAACTTTGGCTAATATATAGCCTTACAAACAGAAAGCAAAAAACTACTGCCCACAATTTGCTCTAACAGGAAATGAATATAATTCTTGTGAGTATGTATATCAGAAATATGAAACTATGGACAAGGATGGAGAGCGAGCAACTTTGCAAGAAGGAGTACAATTTCTGTTGAACAATGAAAAATACTTAAACGCAAGAGGAGAATGTTGTGAAGGTTGGCATGCAACGTATTTATGTTTGGATAAAGATTTAGGTACAATGTCATAACTACATTAGGAGTGCATTTAATACGTTTTAATGCACAGGATAACATAAGACAAGCAGAATAATATAACACAAGTCTTGAGTCACAAAACAACATTTTGTCATGTACATCGTTTAATAGATAATGGACAACACAAATAAAATAATATTTATTTTATTATGATACCCTTTGTAATATATATTATTATATATTAATATAATATTATTAATATATGTAAGTATTAGTCAATATATAATATATTTTATAATGTATAATATATAGGATATATTATTACTATTACAATAATACTATATATATATATATATATGAATGAGAGAGGAAAGAGAGGAGAGAGAGAGAGAATATCTTCACAAGTTTAAGATCCTTTGGATCGGTTGTGAGAGGTGTTTAGTTACAATTAAGGTTTTTCTCTCCTCCCCAAATATGTGTTCCGTGGAATTCAAGACAGGTCCACTCCCCACCGGCTCAATTGTGTAATCAACTGATATATTCAATATTTGAATAAGTAATTTATTTAGTTTTTTTAATAAATATTTGTTTTTATTTGCAGCAACACATTGTTTTCTTCTTTTTTTAAAAGGTTAAAATAACTTTTTGGTCCTTATACGTGTCCTTGATTGTCAATTTGGTCCCTATACGTAAAAAACTTGCAAATCAGTCCCCATACGTGACTACTGTTATCACTTTAGTCCCTACCGTAACCCACCGTTAGTAACCGTTATCACTTTGGTCCCTATACGTGTCCCTGATTGTCAACTTGGTCCCTATACGTGTCTCTGATTGTTAATTTGGTCCCTATACGTAAAAAATTTGCAAATCAGTCCCCATACATGACTACCGTTATCACTTTAGTCCCTCTCACTCTCGGCTCACGCCGCCCGTTAAACCTTTAACCCTTATAACAGAGACATACTATTTCCAGCTATAGCAAAAAAAAACTAGAAACTTGTCCCCTGCCTGTTAAACCTTTAACTCTCTAATTACATAATGCACCTTAATTTACTTTTGACCATCCCAAAAAGATCTCCATGTCTTAACAAGCTCCACTGTTCCAGCGCAAATAAAATGGTCAGGGATGGAAGCTCCCCACCACGCATCAACCTGCAAAGCATAGCAACAGAACAGCAACACCACCAACAATACAACACAAGGCATCATTCTTTCCTTGACTTTCCTTTGAATAATCCTCTATGTTACAAAAAATGTTGTGATAACTTTAGTTAGTATAGGTCAAGCAAGCATATTGCCCTCATCAATGTCTTCTCTTTCAAGCTCTTCCTTTTGCACGAATACAGGTACTCAAGAATTAACCCATCTTCTCTAACTCAGTTATACTCCGCAACATCACCCAACGTCATCCTTAGTCTTGGGTGTGCAAACTATAGATGTTGAATGTCATCATTACAATTAAAAAATAATATACAGTCACTAGCACTATCAAAGGATATGAATTCAAAGACATAATTAAATGGATCCAATGAGGTTGAAAGGAAGAGGCCAACGTAAGCAAATTTGGGTTTTTCTCTGAGTTCTCCACCTTACGTTGTCTGAGCGTTGTCTACCGCGGCGGGCGGCGTGAGCCTAGAGCAAGAGGGACTAAAGTGATAACGGTAGTCACGTATGGGGACTGATTTGCAAATTTTTTATGTATAGGGACCAAATTGACAATCAGGGACACGTATAAGGACCAAGTTGACAATCAGGGACACATATAGGGACCAAAGTGATAACGGTTACTAACGGTGGGTTACGGTAGGGACTAAAGTGATAACGGTAGTCAAGTATGGGGACTGATTTACAAGTTTTTTATGTATAGGGACCAAATTGATAATCAAGGACAAATACAGGGACCAAAAAGTTATTTTAACCTTTTTTTTTTTTTTTTTTTTAAACAAAAAAAGATTTAGGTCTGCAACGTGACTTTTAATTTGACCTGCATTTATTGTTACTCCAGAGACCTTTCTGTTCCCCATTATTTTTTCTGTATATATGTTACCTTTCTCTGTTTTACTTGGTTCAACACTCCAACTTACACTTCACGCTTTCCAGAATTGCAAGTGACGAAGGCCATGGATTCAAACAATGAGCATCAGCAGCAGATTAACCGGAAATTGGATGAGATTAAGGCCTTATATCGTTTGCAGCACAAGAAATCCGGTGACGAAATTCATAAGGTAATTTGTCTCACTAACTTATGAGATGGATGCATCATGCATGTGTGGATTTCTATGACCTACTCCATTTCTTTAAACAATTTAAACGTTATTAGGATTCTTGTTTAACAATGTTTGGTGTTTATTTTGTTTCATAATTAGAATTTGTTTGGAATATTAGCTGCAAAAAATAACTACATTAACAATGATGTTGTTTATTTCGTTTTCAGAATAAAATGCAACATGACAGTCTTGTGACAGCTGCAATAGCGCTACGACGTGATTGTGACAAAGTTTGTAGATTGGCTGAAGCTCATAAGGTCCGTGGATTAATGCTATTTGGCTATCGTTTTTTGTTCCTATAGATTGATTGATTATCACATTAGCATATTATTAATAATGATCTAAGTTTGGGAGTTTTGGCGAGGATGAGGTGAAATAATTAGTAATTGAGTGATTTTGAGTGAAGTGGTAAAACCGTAAAAGTATATGACTCTATTATTTGAGAGTTTTAACGAATTAATGGAGGAATATCCTACTCCATTGTTTGGAAGTCACTATAGTAAGTAATGAAGCAGGGTGAATAACAAATTTTATTTCCAATACTATTTTTTTATTTTTCATTGGTCATAACAATATTTTGTTTAGAAGGGTTAAAATTGTAAATTTGTATTTAATAGTAAAAAAGAGGGAAGTGTTCTCTCCCAAACCCCAAATTGGAGGGTATGAAAATAGAGACTTTGGATGATTTGGAGTGGTTTGGCTTCCCATTCCAAACCATTCAACTCCATTGTTTAAAAAACTCCCAAACAATGGGTCAAGAGATCTTTACCATTTCACTCCATTACTAACCTTCTCAATGTCTCATCCCACCCTCCCAAACATACACTTATTTTATTATCTATTTAACCAAGCACTCATTACTAAAAAATTCATTCAGCTCGGAAGAGGAATAGATACAAAGCAAAAGCTGGAATTGGAGATTGAGCAACTACATAGAAAATTAAATATTTTGAAGGACATTGAAGATGATGGAGATGCAGAGGTTCTGCATAAAGTAAATGCCTTGCTAAATAATTTAAGAAATAAGGAAGCAGAACTTCAAGCTAAGGAAGATGAACTTCAAACTATAGAAGAAATGAATCAATCATTAATCATTGAAGAACGTAAGAAAAATGATGAGCTTCAGGAAGCTCGAAACGAATTGCTTAAGGTAAGTGTGTTATTTCAATGGTCCAAGTGTATTGCTCAAGTTAAGTGTTGCTTTTTACATGGATCTTCTGTTTTCCAGTATTCTGCTTCTTTAAATTTATTTGGAATAGCATCTGTTCATTGAGATTCAGTTGTAGGATTCTTTCATACTTCAACTATTTGGCTGGTCATGTTTTTTATGATGATTGTATGCATTGAATAGCCCCTCAGTTGAAAAGACTTGGTTGTTGTTGATTTTGATCTATGAATTGAATATGATATTCATATATTTTTTAAATGTTTCAGTATTTTCAACAGAACCAGAAACTAAATTTGCTTTGAAGACATGTGGTCCTATTATTTGTATTTGTAATTGTAATTGTCTAGTGTATTACATATGTTTTTTCACTTCTATTTGCTAAACTCTTTGTTAATTTTTATGGTTCAGAGCTCTGTAAATTAACTCCAGTAAAATTGAAATTTTATCATTTCTCTTGCATTTAATTTACTTATATTACCCAAAATGTTTTTGATGCTCCATCTGATTATGTAGAAGAGGTATAGCTATGATTGTGTGGATATTCACAGCTAATCATGTATTTCATTAGTTTTATTATTTTTCATGGTCCAATATTGCTTTCATAATCTTTATATTAATCTTTCTTTCCTGCAGTTCTTTTCAGAGGCACCAGTTTGTGGCAATATTGGTGTAAAGAGAATGGGGGTACTTGATAGTACACCGTTCCTTGAAGCTATGAGCAAAATATATAACGAGGAAGAAGCTAAAGAGAGAGCTTTAGAACTGTGTTCACTGTGGGAAGGGTATCTGAATGACCCAGGTTGGCAACCGTTCCGAGTTATTACAGTTGAAGGGGAAGTAGAGGTGCGCCTTTGTTAAACATATCACTCTTAATTCTCAAGTCTTAATTAAACTTGGTTCATTCTGTTTATCTTTATATACTATACATTTTCATGAAGACAATGATTATTTGACTGTCCATGTACCCTAAGTTAGAACTATTTGGCCTTCTTCTTAACCTGTAATTGTTTCAGCTAGTGATATCTTAGGGCATGTTTTGTATTTATCATTTCACTTTAGGATTTAGTTATGTATTATTTTGCCTCTTAGGTGATAATAGGCATAACCTGACAACCAGAATAACGGCCAATTTTGTTATTATTTTGAACAATTTTGTTATTATTTTGAACTTTGTAATTTGGACCTCCATGACTATGACAATTGTATTTTAATTTCTCCTTCCGAACTTGTAAACCTGGAAGGTCTGAACAGCATAAAAGAAACTGGTTTGCTAAAATTTTACATTCTCTATGTTCAAATATTAACATGATGGTCCAATTGAAAAATGGTATGACTTTTTCAAAATGCCTGCATGGTCGGTTCAGTGGATAGATAGGATTATAAGGAAAATTTTTTTTGGTGATAGGATTTGGAGATGATAATATGATTCCCTCTGGAATATAGCAATTTGATGGAATTTACTCTTGTGTTGCCGTATTTCTCTAATGCGTTTTCTGATGGAATTATGGTTACTCTTTGTTATATTATATACTTCACGCTTTCTCCAATTCAGGAAGATATAGATATCAATGATGAGAAGTTGAGTGGGCTGAAAAATGAGATCGGTGATAGGGCATATGAAGCAGTGGTGAAAGCTCTGAGAGAGAGAAATGAATACAATCCTAGTGGGCGCCATATATACCCAGTATTATGGAACTTTGGACAGGGAAGGAGAGCAACTTTGAAAGAAGGAATAGAGTTTTTGATTGAACTTGGAACCATGAAAAATACTTAAACGAAAGAGGTGAGTGATGTGATGGTTTGTATGCATTGTATTTAGGTTTTTCTACATTTTTCTTTTGAACTGTGTGATATTATTTTATTTTATAGGCTGATTCATATGTGGTTTAGTTACTGATAAGGATCAACCATCTGGGTTCATATTTTCTCTGGGATGTACTAGTTGATTTGTAGTATTCAAATGACATTTTTACCTTTCAGGTTTGATTATTGTTACTGTTTTGATATGTCTTTTAATTGTGCATTGGATTGCTGTGTGGTTGGTGTATGTTACAGGATTTAAGCACTTGGAAAGGGAATTTTGTTTCGCAGCCGGGTAGCATGCATCCTTATTTCGAGAGCTGCCACAGTTAATGGTTGTTTTTAGGGGTGGACATCGGTCGGGTATGGTCGGTTTCGGGTGATCATTTTCGGTTTTGATCGGTTTTGGACATCAGAATACGTGACCCATTCCTGTCCGATTGAAGCTTCGGTTTGATCGGGTTCGGATTAGGCGGGTTGACGGTTAGGACGGGTCGGTTGTCTCGGTTTTGAATAACAAAAATCGCAATCAGAAACATATAACCAGAACAGAGATGAGAGAACCAGAAACACAAGGAAGACCAACAAAAACATAAAAATATCAATTTTTGAACAAAAACCCAAAAAAAGGTTGAACATAGAAACAACAAGATAAACACAAACCAGAAAAAAATATATATACCCAGCGCAAGAGAAGAATAGATCAAACTTACATACCCGAAACCACAAAGGCACAAACCAGAAAGTTTCAAACTTTCAACCAAAAAGCAACTAAATATCAACAAAATATATCAAAACTTTCAACATATATCAGTATCTTCTTCGTTGCAAGGTCCCTTATTCGCAGATCTAGCACTTAACATGCAACAGCAAGGATGGCTGGGTTCGAAGAGCTGCGATAGTGCGATGCATCTCGAGGCAGATGATGTAGACGAATAGAAGGCAGAGCGGCAAGCGGCGAAGGTGAAATGGGGTGGGTCTTGCGGCGGAGTGGAAGACGGAGTGGCATGGCAGAGCGGCTCGGCGGTGGAAGAGAGGTGGAGCGTCTCGCGGCGGAGTGAAAGATGAAGAGGCATGGCAGAGCGGCTCAGATCTGGCCGGAGACGGTGGCGGTACTGGCGGGTACGAGTATGAGAGGGAGGGAGGGAGAGGGAGAGCGGCGCTGTGCTAGGGTTCTCTGCTTCTCTGGATGCTTCGACGGGAACAAGGGAAAAATTAATCGAAACGGGCAAGCAAGTGAACTCTTATTCTATCCAAACGAAACGACGTAGCATAAGTCCCCTTCATTTAAACATGGGTCGGTCGGGTTCGGGCACCGATGGATTTGATTTTTCGCACCCGGACCCGACCGTGTGAGACCGTTTGAAACTGCTTTCTTCAACCGCACGACCCGCCAACCCGAGGCAACCCGCCCGCGACTCATTTTTTTACACGGTTAAGTCGGGTCCGGGTCGGGTCGGTGAAACTTGTCCAGCCCTAGTTGTTTTTTTTGTTTTAGGATGATGTTAAACTATTTCATTTCCTTTGTCACTTCATACTTCTATAAGTTTCTTCCTGAGAATTAAAACTTCAGTCTTAACGGCAGCCTTTGTGCTGTCTAGCGTGGGATATATTACTACCTTATATTTTTGGCACATTTCTTTTAGCAACCTTTCACTATGTTAATGATATTATTTGAACACAGGTTAGGTGTCGGACAATCTATTAACATATAAGTTTTTATCCGGCCCGCTAATATTTACTAGACCCGGTTTCAAAGCACCATCAGAAATACGGTGTTGCGGGATACAGTGTTAGGACTTGATGTTCAAAAAATATTTCTGTTATTACATAGATCATATATGGTGAATCAACGGTTTGATTGAAACCAGAGTAGTTAATCCCGGATAGCGGCGCGGAGCGGCGGTCCCAAAAAACGCTATAGCGGTATAGCGCATAGTGGGATGGCCGCTATTTTAGGCATTTTTATACGGGTTAGATAATAATATAATTTATACTATATACATATACATGTACAAAATATTAAAAGTACTTAAAATTCAAGTCATATTCATAATTCATGATAAATAGTCATAGGTCCTAAGCAAAGCACACTAGTTAATAACATCAAAAAGTAGTGTGCACATATCAGTTTAAGCCCTACTACCCTAGAGGCTTAAAGAAACTAAACATTAAACTTAACATCAAAACATCATATTAGCCTTACTACCCTAAAGGCTTAAAGAAAGTAAGAAACTAAACATTAAACTAAACAGAGAGAACCAGAGAGACTAAAACAGAGAGAATACGAGGTTCGAAATTGAGAACGTGAACAGAGACCGAAACTGAGAGAACCAGAGAGACTGACAATAGGGAGAATACGAGGTTCAAACCTGAGAACATGAGCAAAGACCAAAACTGAGAGAACCGTGATTGGGAACCGTGTTTCCGGACCGGAGTCTTGCCGGAGATGACGGTCGGAAGTCAGAACTGAGATGGAGAGGGAGGGAGCACCGAAAACCAAACAGAGGAGCTTTAGAGACGTCGAAAAGATGAAATAGGGTTTCGGAAGTAAACCCTAGTACTTAAAGTTTAAAACTTTAAAGACGAAAACCCAAAAATACCCTTAAAAAAGGTACCCAACAGAAATAATTGAGGGCAAAAAGGGAAAAATGGAAGCATGAAACATTAGCGGCGATAACCCACAAATCCATGATTTTCAGCTGCTATAGCGGCCGCGACAGCCGCTACCTGAAAACGCTCCGCTCTGCTGTCGAGGTAGCGGCTGCCGGTCGCTCCACCCTGCACCACCGCGATCGCACCGCTATTGCGTGCTATTCACTACCCTGATTGAAACCTTTTATTACATGGATCATATATGGTGAATCAACTGTTTGATTGAAACTTTTTATTACATAGATCATATATGTAAACTTTTACTATATTTTGTATATGTAAACTTTTACTTGTATTTTGAAAATGTTTAATAATATATATTTCACTGATCTGATCAATATTGACGTAATATATTCTTTTTGAAATATCGCATTTCCTATTCTCATTCTAAGGACTCCGAATAAAATTTTAACTTCCATTCACAAAGTTTATTTTGTTCATAATTTGACAGCAGGCAAATCTTACTGTTCTTTCATTAAAAAAAATCAGTTTTATATTTTGTGGGTAAAAACTAATTTCTTATTCTTCTTTTATAAATTAATTATTCAACACAGCATTTTTAATTTGCCAAGGATTCCTATATTGGAAGGCTTCCCTTAACAATATATGTAAATCGATGAAATGATTTAAGAATTTATTCCCTTGAGTCAAACATGTATCTTGAAAAGAATATTTGTTCACCATGTGAGTTTTAGGACTGTTGTAAGGGCATCTCCAATGCTCTATAAATAAGCAACTTACTTTATTCCTTTAAGTGGTCACCTCAATTTTAAGCAACCCAAATAATTTCCACTCCAATGGGAGTTTCTACAACAAGTTGCTTAACTCACCATCTCTCTTCAATATTCCATATTCTCTCTCCTACATTTATACATAAAAATTTTAAGCAACCCATAATGAATGGTTGCTTATATAAGCAACTCTCTCCAATTTTAAGCAACCCAACATCATATGTGGCACATCAAAATAATATTTTATTATTAAGCAACCTCTAAACAACTCCCATTGGAGATGCTCTAAGTGTCATGAGATTTAATTTCTACAATAGAAAATGAAGAAGAGTTAATGAATGTGTCCAATTTTTAAACCTAAATACTACTTACTCTTATCCACAATATAAAAAACAAAACCCTAAAACACACCGACCAAGAAAAATGTGTTGGAATGAGTTCATTGTAATTAATACTCATATAAATTTCCAAAAACACCCCTTCTAATTTTATTTAGTATTCTGATGACCTATAATTAATGACAGTAATTAATAAGGGTAATATTGAAAATTAGCATTTAATATGTGTGAAAATTGATGTATGTTTCTTATATTTTGGAACAAAAAAATAACTCATTTATTTCTTATATTGTGGACCGGAAGGAGTATAAAAATTGAGCATATACTTTTTATTCATTTTCGATAGTGGGAATTGATTAGGGATGATAATGGGTAGGGTCTGGGTAGGGTATTATAGTACCCGTCCCCATACCCGTGTTTGAAAAAATTACCCGTATCCGGACCCATACATACGTGGGTAGCAACTTTAGTACCGTTACCCGAACCCTCCGGATACTTAAGTACCCACACCCACACCCTTTACCCGCACTTTAACTAACAAAAAACAAAAAATAACAAAAATATATATATATATTATAACTCAATTAAAAACCATCAAAAGATCTTTCAAATCTACTCATAAAACATTACAAACCAAAGTATTAAACTAAATAAAAACATCTAAAACATCCAAAACGACTAGATATCACAATAAACATCCAAAACAATAAATTCATGAACTGGTAAGAAAAAACACTAATGAACCCTGGGTTTAGAATTTTTACATTAATTTTATTCTTAAAAATTGATATATAATTTTTTTTATAAGTATACTATTTTTTATTATTGAGAGTACACAGACTACTTTAACCCATTTCCAATAGAGAATCAAAAGACAATGGGGACAAATGTTAATTTTCAGCTAAGAGAACAAAATTTTCAACCCGGTTGAAAATCAACTTACCACCCCTATTCAAGACCTAAGATTACAATGAAAACCAACTCCCACACCAACTAACCTTTTCCTAACATTCTGAACATCCGAAAGAAACCACAGCCCCCAAAGGTAAAAAATCTATGACTAACCTAAACCATTATACCACAACTAAAATTACTAACATTCTGGAAACAGATCTTACCACCCAATAGAAGAGATAATGACACAAAGACCATCCGCACAGTAGCTATTTGACTTATATATATAGGGTGGGTACTAGAGTACCCGCACTCGTACCCATACCCTCTTTTGTTTGTGGGTAATTATCCATACCCGAACATATACCCATAAAGCGGGTAATTACCCTACCCATTGTGAGTACTTTTTGTGGGTACCCATAGGGTATGGTCCAAATTGCCATCCCTAGAGTTGATTATAGTTCATGTAGGACAACCGATGGGCCAGACAGGAAGGTTATTGGGACACATAGATAAGTCAACAGATGTTGGAATTATTCTGAAAGACCAACATGTCTCATAATATTTATAAACTTGATGGGTTAAATGATTAATTTATTTTTTTGGATAATGCTAACCAGGGCGCTGATTAACGAACAATAAGAAAAAAAATTTCATTGGAAAATGTTGTATTTAATATTTTGAAAAGTTAAATATTTAGCATTTCAAGAAAAACTTATATCTTATAATTTCTTTAACCAATGCTCTTAAGATACGGTTTTTTTTTTTTGACAAAATACTCTTAAGATACTGATCAGCAAGATCCCATCTTTTATCTTTTTTTAAGAAGCAAAAGTAAACCCATAATTATTTTGAGGACCCAAATTCTTAAATTTTCAATAAATACCTCCTTTTATAGTTTTATTGGATTCCAATTTCCAACAACACTCTTTTTTTTTTTCTTTTTAAAAAACAAAAAAGTTTTGTTAACGAGTGTTCTAAGGGTATTGGTTAATGAACCCACAAAAGGAAAATTCGTATTGAAAAACCAAGAATATGTTTGCTTTATTTCATGTTTCCTGTTTTTATTTTCTGTTTTAAGAAATAATTACAAAACTGTCACCTTATTTTCGTTCTGTTTCCTGTTTTCAGAAATTTGTACAGGAAACAGTGAAAACAGCAAAAAGTTATTTTCAGTATTTTCTATATAAATTTCTGAAAACATGAAACAGAATGAAAACAAGATGACAATTTTATAATTATTTTTAAAAATAGGAAATGAAAACAACTAACCGGAAACAAAGCAAACAAGACCTCAAGCGCCACACTTTTCGAAAGAGTAATGATAGTTGGACACACTTTTGGTATCCAACATCATATATATATACGTGTTTACATTTGTTTATTATTTTTTCTCTCTCATCACATATATTTAGCACTTAAAAACAACACACCATCATATGATGTCTATACTTGATGTCCCAAAAATATGTTCATTCATCGTTTCTCTTTTCGAAATGTTAAATTAATTAATTAACTCTTTCAAATACAAATTTTTCTTTTTTTTTTGGTTTTCTTAACAGTGAGCTAAGTTCTGCAATGTGACTTTTGATTTGACCTGCATTTATTGTACCTGCAAAAACCTTTCTGTTCCCCATGAATTTTTCTGTATATATATGTTTCATTTCTCTGTTTTATTTTGTTCAACACTTCAACTCTCACTTGACTCTTTCAGGAATTGCAAGTGACGAAGGCCATGGACTCAATCAATGAACATCAGCAGCAGATAAACCAGAAATTGGATGAGATTAACGCCTTATATCGTCTGCAGCACAAGAAATTCGAAGATGAAATGCATAAGGTAATTTCTCTCACTAATTAACTCATGAGATGGATGCATCATGCATGTGTGGATTTCTATGACCTACTCCATTTCTTTAAACACTTTAACTTTCTTGTTTAACAATGTTTGCTGTTTACTTTGTTTCATCATATGAAATATGAATTTGATTGGATTAGCTGCAAAAAATAAATAAATATATTAACAATTAACAATGATGGTGTTTATTTTGTTTTCAGAATAAAATGCAACAAGGTATTCTGGTGACAGGTGCAATAGCGCTACAACGTGATTGTGGAAAAGTTTTCAAATTGGCTGATGATTATAAGGTCCGTGGTATTAAAGTTATTTGACTATCAATTTTGTTGCTATAGAATGATTGTTCATCACATTAGCATATTTTTAATCATATTTGATTATATATTATCTATTTAACCAAGAACTCAATACTATAAATTAAATCATGCAGCTCCAAAAAGGAATAGATACAAAGCAAAAGCTGGATTTGGAGATTGAGCAACTACATAGAAAATTAAATATTTTGAAGGACATAGAAGATGATGGAGATGCAGACGTTCTGCATAAAGCAAATGCTTTGCTAAAAAATTTAAGAATTGAGGAAGAGGAACTTCAAGCTAAGGAAGTGGAACTGCAAACTATGAAAGAAATGAATCAATCATTAACCATTGAAGAGCGTAAGAAAAATGATGAGCTTCAGGAAGCTCGAAAAGAATTGCTCAAGGTAAGTGTGATTTTTCAATTGTCAAAGTGTATTATTGATCAAGGTATATGTTGCTTTTCACATGTATATTCTGTTTTTCAGTATTCTGATTCTTTAAATTTATTTGGAATAGCATCTGTTTATTGAGATTCAGTTGTAGGATTCTTTCATACTTCAACTATTTGGCTGGTCATGTTTTTTATGATCATTGTATGCATTGAATAGCCCCTCAGTGGAAAAGACTTGGTTGTTGTTGGTTTTGATCCATGAATTGAATATGATATGTATATATTTTTTAAGTGGGACAGTATTTTCAACATGACCAGAAACTAAAATTGCTTTGAAGTCATGTGGTCTTATAAATTTGCATTTGTCTAGTGTTTTACGTTTGTTTTTTTTACCTCTATTTGGTAAACTCTGTTAATTTTTATGGTTTAGACTTCAGAGCTTTGTAGCAAAGTGACTCCGGTTAAATTGGATTTTTATCATTTCTCTTGCATTTAATTGACTTATATTATCCAAATTTTTTCATTGTCCAATATTGTTTTCATGATCTATTAATCTTTCTTTCCGTAGTTCTTTACAGAGGCACCTGTTTGTGCCAATATTGGTGTAAAGAGAATGGGGGTACTTGAGAGTACACCATTCCTTGAAGCTATGAGGAAAAAATATAATGAGGAAGAAGTTAAAGAGCGAGCTTTAGAACTGTGTTCATTGTGGGAAGGGTTTCTGAATGATGCAGCTTGGCATCCGTTCCGAGTTATTACAGTTGAAGGGAAAGTAAAGGTGCGTCTTTGTTATTAAACATATAATTCTCCTTAAATTATTCTGTAATCTGACTGCTTGATTGAATATCACTCAAATATTAATTAAATTTGGTTCATTCTGATATTTAACTTCATACTATACTTATTTATGAAGACACTGAGTATTTTGATTGCCCCGTATACCGTAGATTAGAACTAGTTGGCCTTCTGAACCTGTAATTGTTTTGCCTACTGATATCTAGTTATATTTTATTTTGCCTCTTTGGCAGAGTGGCATCCAATTTTGATGTTATTTTGAACTGTGTAATTTGGACCTCCATGACAGTGACAACTGTATTTTCTCCTTCTGAACTTTGTAGACCTGGAAGGTTTGAACAGCATAAAACTAAATACTTTGCTAAAATTTAACATGTTCTATGTTCGAATATCAAAATTATTAAATAATATGGTATGACTTTTACAAAATGCCTGCATGGTCGGATCAGTGGATAGTGAGGATTATGTGGAATTTCCTTTGGTGATAGGATTTGGGGATGATAATGATTCCCTTTCAAATACAGCAATTTGATGTAATTTGCTCTTATATTTCTCTAATGCATTTTCTGATGGAATTCTGGTTACTCTTTGTTTATATTATATACTTCACGCTTTCTCCAATTCAGGAAGATATAGATAATGATGATGAGAAGTTGAGTGGGCTGAAAAATGAGATCGGTGAAGGGGCATACCAAGCAGTGGTGACAGCTCTGAGAGAGAGAAATGAATATAATCGTAGTGGGCGCCATATATACCCAGTATTATGGAACTATGGACAGGGAAGAAGAGCAACTTTGAAAGAAGGAATACAGTTTTTGATTGAACTTGGAACCATGAAAGATATTAAACACAAGAGGTGAATGATGTGAAGTTTGTTATGCAATGTATTTAGGTTTTTCTGCATTTTTCTTTTGAACCGTATGATACTATAACCCTTGATAGAAAAGGACTTTATAGGCTGATTTATATATGGCTTAGTTACTATAAGGAACAACCATCTTGGTTCATATTTATTTGGGAAAGTACTAGTTGATTTATAGTATTCAGAGGATTGTTTTTTATCTTTCATGTTTGCTTATTTTTACTGTTTTGATATGTCTTTTAATTGTGCATTGTATTGCTGTGTGGTTGTTTGTTACAGGATTTAAGCACTTGGAGAGGGAATTTTGTTTTGCAGCCGTGTAGCATGCATCCATATTTCCAGAGCTGCCACAGTTAATGGTTGTTTTTTGTTTTAGGATGATGTTAAAACTATTTAATTTCCTTTGTCGCTTCATAAAGAGAATAGAGATAGAGAGAGAGAGAGAGATGCTCATGAATGAGTGAATTGTGTTTTCTGATTTGAGTGTTACAATCGGTTCTCTATATATAGAGTTTACATCAGTGGCTGAGTCATTACCAGCTGTGCACTACTGACTCCTAACAGACTAACAGAACCTAACAGATTGGTTAACTAACCAACTAACTCACACTTCCCTTTACACCCCTTTGCAAACTCAAGGGTGAAGTGTCCTGAACTCTGAGTTTGGATCTGCACTGTTGAAACATGGTGAAGGAGATGGGTTTGGTAAGAACATCAGCAGTTTGATCAGTTGAGGAGATGTGGTGGACACTAAGTTCCTTGTTCTGAATTTTCTCCCTGATGAAATACAAATCAAGTTCAAAATGTTTGGTTCTGGAGTGCAAAATTGGATTAGAGGCAAGCATGACTGCACTAAGATTGTCACAGTAGATAACAGGAGCACACTTAGGAGATAGGTGCAGTTCAGTGAGCAGTGTTTGTAACCAAATTAACTCAGCTGTCACAGCAGCTAGGCTGCGATACTCAGCCTCAGTGCTGGACCTAGACACCACAGCTTGCTTCTTGGAGGACCAAGACACCAAATTAGAGCCAAGATACACATAGTAGCCAGTGGTAGATCTTCGGTCATCGACATCCGACCCCCAATCAGCATCACAGAATGCTGAGAGTCTCAAATTGGAAGAGCATGAGAGAGTGAGACCATAGTGATCAGTCCCTCGAAGATACCTCAAGATTCTCTTGACAGCTTGCCAATGGGATTCCTTTGGGGCATGCATAAATTGGCACACCTTGTTGACAGCATAGGCAATATCAGGCCGTGTTACAGTTACGTATTGTAAGCCTCCAACAATTGATCTATACAGGCTTGGATTTTCAGCATCAACTGGATCTGCAGCTGTGAGTTTCTCAGTAGACACCATGGGGGTTTTCATAGGATTGGCAGTGGCCATATTGGCTTTGTTGAGTAAGTCATGGATATATTTGGTCTGAGTGAGTGTGAGAGTGCCTGAGTTAGTGTGCTGCACTTGAATTCCCAAGAAAAAATTGAGGTCACCAAGCTCTTTAAGAGGAAACTGACTGTTAAGGGCTTGAATAAGATCAGTGATGGCTTGTGATGAGTTTCCAGTGATGATTATATCATCAACATAAACAAGGACTAGAAGTGTGACAGTAGGTGTGTGTTTCATGAAGAGTGAGGTGTCACACTTTGCAGACAAGAAGCCAAGGTTTAGCAGAGAAGCTTGCAGCTTCTGGAACCATGCTCGAGGTGCCTGTTTAAGGCCATAGAGTGCCTTATTTAATTTGCAAACAAGTGAGCCATCTCCAAGAACATAGCCAGGGGGCTGTGCCATATAAACTTCCTCAGATAAGTCACCATTTAAGAACGCATTGTTTACATCAACTTGCTTGATTGGCCAATGTTGGGAGAGAGCCAAGGTAAGGACAACTCTAACTGTTGTAGGCTTCACAACAGGACTAAAAGTCTCAAAATAATCGAACCCCTCTTGTTGGTGGAAGCCCTTAGCCACCAATCGAGCCTTGTGCTTACTCACTAAGCCATCAGGATTGTATTTCACTCTGAAAACCCATTTGCAGCCTATGACATTCTTATCAGGTGGGGGAGCAACTAATGACCATGTTTTTGTGTTCATGAGTGCTGCATACTCTTGGTCCATAGCAGCTTTCCAATGTGGAGAATTGAGGGCACTCTTCACTGTTTTAGGTTCAGTGTGTATGGCAGTAGAGGAGGCTGATGCTAGTAGTGCTTTGGGCTTGAAAATTCCAGTCTTGCCTCGGGTTTGCATAGGATGGTGGTTAACAACCTGATGTCGAGGTGCAGGAACCAGAGGTATAGGGGACACTGCATCAGAGTTCTGAATTATATCTTGATGTGCAGTGGCCTGAGGCATAGATGGTGCTGCGTCAGGAACTGGTGACTGAATAGGAGATTGCTCAGTAGAGTCAGTGACAGATGGTGATTGCAGATCAGTGTCATGGTCAATGGCAAGAGGATGAAACCTGTTAGTACAAGGTAAAATAGGAATAGCAGGCACAGATGCACTAGTAGATGGCAAGGAGGATGCATGAGGTGCAACAGAGAAATCAGAATTAAGTTGGAATGGAAATAGATGCTCATCAAACTGAACATGTCTACTAATGTAAGTTCTACCACTAGAAGCTAGACATAGATAACCCTTGTGACTCTGACTGTAGCCTAGGAAGACACATTGTGTGGACCTAAACTGAATTTTATGTTTGTTGTATGGTCTCAAATAAGGATAGCAAGCACAGCCAAATATTCTGAAATCAGTATAAGATGGTGTTTGGTGAAATAATGTTTCAAGTGGAGAGGAGTAGGCTAGGAGGGGAGTGGGAAGCCTGTTGATTAGGTAAGTGGCTGCCTGAAAGGCTTCTCCCCAAAAGTGTAGGGGCATAGAAGCATTGGCTAATAGAGTGAGGCCAACTTCAGTTATGTGTCTATGTTTGCGTTCAGCTGAACCATTTTGTTCATGGGTATAGGGGCAGCTAAACCTATGTAAGATACCATTAGCACTTAGGTATTTGGAGAAGGCAATATATTCTTTGCCACCATCAGTTTGCAGTGCTTTGATTTTCAGGCCTAGTTGATTTTCAACCATGGTTCTAAAATGAATGAAGCAAGACAATGCTTGAGATTTGGAATGCAACAAGTAAATCCAAGTATATTTAGAGTGTGCATCAATAAAGTGCAGATAATATCTGCTGCCATTTGTAGAAGGGATGGGGGAGGGTCCCCAAATATCAGAATAAATGAGCTGAAGTGGAACATCATACATAGTATTAGAATCATGGAATGGAAGTTTATGAGACTTTCCCATACAACATGCTTTGCAAACAGTAGGTACTTTATTGCAATTGTTTGGAATATTACACTTGTTTAGTACAACAGACACAATTTTGGGGGAAGCATGGCCTAATCTAGCATGCCATTTGGTATAAACTGTATCAGAAGTACAAGAATTTGACTCAGTATTGAATGTCTGTACAGAATTACAAGTGATATTCTTATTACAATGACTACTAGATGAACAAGAGTTGATAAGTGTGTCAAATGCATAGAGTCCATTTTTAAGCTTCCCTTCCAGTAAAATTTGGTTGGTGCCCTGAGATTTGACATAACAGCAATTAGCATGGAATTCAAAGTATACATCATTATCTTTGGCAAATTGAGACACACTTAGTAGGTTTTTAGAGATTGTTGGCACATGCAATAGATTGTGCAAGAATAAAGGCTTAATTGATTGTGGAGGCAAGAAGAAAGATTTACCAACATGATGGATGGAAGTGGACTCGCCATTGGCCATTCTGATTCTTTGATCACCATTGTACACAGACTTACTAAACAGATTTGCAGGATTTGGAGTAATGTGATTGCTGGCTCCTGAGTCAGGGTACCAGGCAGGGTCATAAACTGTCTCAGGTACTGCCATTAGGGCAGTCATAGAGTTGTTATCATTTTCAGTAGTCTCAGTGACCATAGCTTGGCCTGATGAGTTGGGAAATCCATGATTGTGACTTGAGGAGTTAGCATTTCCCTGATACTGAGTATCAAACCTGTACCAGCAGTCCCAAGCTACATGACCATACTTGCCACATAATTGGCATTGTGGCTTGTTACCAGAGTTGCCAAATCTGCCACCACCTCTTTGCATTGATCTACCTCTGCCTCTGGAACCTCGAAAACCAGATCTGCCACCAAAATCAGACCTGCCACGATTTGAATTGAAGGATGGAGCTCGATTGCCTCCATTTCTGCCACCTCTATAATGATGTGGCTGTGCCAAATTAGCTTGTAATTCTTGCATACCAAAGACATCAGTTCTTTTAGGTTTTTCAATTCGTTCCTCCATTGCCATAAGCAAGGCCTCAATTTCAGGTATTGTGTAAGAATCTGTTCTTGAAAGTATAGATGCTACAATAGGATCATATTCATCCGAGAGACCATCAAGAATCACTTGAATGTGTTCACTATCATCAATAGGTGATCCTACAGCAGCTAAGGTATCTACAATCTTCTTGATTGACATCAGATATTCATTGATTTTGCCACTTTTCTTCACATTTTTGAGTTGAAGTTTCAGCTGACTCACCTTGGCTCTTATCTGTGAGGCGAAAAAAGTCTCAAGATTCTTCCAGATTTGGAATGCATGATCACATCCAACCATGCGTGTGTGGAGATTAGGTGACATTGAAGCAAGTAACCATGTGAGCACAAGTTGATCTTGTTGCTCCCAATTTTCGAATTCATCACTCACTTTTCCTAAAGCCTCATCTGCATCTGTGAGAAATTTCTTTGGCTTGCCACCTTTCTGAGATTCAGAGATGAACTTTTGTAACTTGAAACCTTTGATTGTGCCAAGAGCTTGTTGCTTCCATGTAAGAAAATTTTCATCATCCAGTTTAATCGAAACTGGTGTTGACAGAGATTGCATAGCTGGCTGTGCCGCCATTGATGAACCCGGATCAAGCTCTAGATACCATAAAGAGAATAGAGAGAGAGAGAGAAATGCTCATGAATGAGTGAATTGTGTTTTCTGATTTGAGTGTTACAATCGGTTCTCTATATATAGAGTTTACATCAGTGGCTGAGTCATTACCAGCTGTGCACTACTGACTCCTAACAGACTAACAGAACCTAACAGATTGGTTAACTAACCAACTAACTCACACTTCCCTTTAATACTTATATATGCTTCTTCCTGAGAATTAAACTTCAGTCTTGAGGGCAGCCTTTGTGCTTGTGTCTTAAAGGATATATTACTTATCTTTTATTTTTGTCACATTCCTTTTAGCAACCTTTTATTACATAGATCATATATGGTGAATCAACTGTTTGATTGAAACTTTTTATTACATAGATCATATATGTAAAGTTTACTGTATTTTGAAATTGTTTAATATATGTTTTACTGATCTAATCAATATTGACGTAATATATTCTTTTTTAAATATCACGTTTCCAAATATTTCTAAGTAATATTTTTTTCTTAATTACTCTTGAAACTTTCGTTCACAAATATTCTTTGTTTATATTTATTTGACAGCAGGTAAATCTTATACTTTGTTTGGTTGTGAGAAGAAAAATAGAGAGAAAGAGGTGAGAACAAATATGAAAAGAGAAAAAGTGAGAAAAATATGATAAATAGAGTAGATTTGATCTATTTTTTGGTATATAAGAGAAAGAGAAGAAAAACAGAAGAGAGATAATTATGTTGTTCTCCCTCTCTTTGTTTGGTTGGATAGAAGGTGAGATAATAAGAGAAATGATGTTAGGTTTTGAAAAAGACAAAGATACCCCTTAAAAAATTAGAAGAGAAAAAAGTATTATTTTTAATTCACATTTTTTTATTACAACATATTAATTTCATTAGATGACTTCCTTCAAGTTTTTCTTATCTTCTAAATATATTAATATATTTAATTAATATTAATATTATATCACATGTCAAATTTTTTGTAGCAGTATTTTCGCTAACCGAACCGCTATTTTTTATAATTCAGTGATAAAATTTAAGCTTTAAATGTTTTTTTATTGAATCACAATTTTTTTATTAAGAATTGAATCATTTTTTTTTTTAACTTGAGACGTCTTTGGCTCTGTTTGGCATGTCTAATAAGGTAACTTATAGTTTATTTGACTAGCTTCTAAGGTTGTTCGACTAAAATAGATGTGTTTGATAAATAAGTTTATCTCATTAGCTTATAACTTTTCTTCATAAGCTAATTTTAGTTAGCTTATGGCTTAAAGCTTAAAGCTTAAAGCTTATTGACTTTTCTCTCTCTTTTATCCTTATTCATTTAATGAAATTTTTATTTTACAATGTTTATTATAAATATGTCTTTTTACGTCATTTTACATTTATAAGCTAGTTCAACCGCTAATTTTACCAAACACTTCAAATTCAATCAGCTAGCTTTTTAGCTATCAACTATAAGCTATCAGCTAAAAATTAGCTTATCATCTATCAGCTAGCTTGTCAGCTATTAGTTAATTTATCAGCTATTTTTGTCAAACAAAGGACAAAAATACAACAGTGGAATTTGTATGTTGCATAGTCATGTGGAAGGGTATAATAGAGAAGAGATATGATATTTGAACACAAATTTTAGACATCATATGTGATACCGTATATATTTATCTCTATCTCTCACTTATTTTTTATCTTCTTTTATACATGCTTCTCAAAAATACACTTAAAAAAATAAAAGGGACACTTAATGATATCCTTATTTTATGTACAAAAATCATTCCTCAATCGAGAAAGAAGGAAAAATATTTCCTTCTTTCTCTCTTTTATCTTCCCACAATTGAAGAGGTTTACATTTTGTGTGAAACCCACGGTTTTTTACTCTCTCTTTACTATTATTTCTTCTCTGTATCGAACGAGGTTGGTTCCCTAACTCTTCCCAAATTCTCCATGGGCCGATTCTTTCTTCAACATTTCCTGCGTAACAAACACAACATTAGTGTTCTTTCATTAAAGAAATCAAATCAGTTTTTTATTTCTTTTCTTGCGTAAAAACTAATTTCTTATTCTACTTTTATAAATTAATTAAGCAATTTAATTTCCGAACTAAAATTTTAAATTTATAATCAAATCAAATGATTGGAGAGAAAAAAATTTCTTTCATTTTCCTCCAATCAAATAACTAAATAATAACCAACTCATTTCTACTCATTTTTTATTCTCCCCTTTTCTTTCCTTCTACTTTCTTTACTCCCATTTTCTTTCTTAAACCAATTCAGAGTCCATAGATTTTACATAGGCAACAATATGCAAACTAATGAAATGATTTAAGAAATTATTCCCTTGAGTTAAACATATCTTGAAAATGACTTAAAAGAATATTTGTTCACCAATGGAGTTTTTAGGACAGGTGTAGGAGTGTCATGAGATTTAATTCAGTCATTCTCTTTGTATAATGGACCCCTGAATTCAAATATAATTTCAACGACAATTTTCTTAAGTCAAAAAGGCTTTTTCATTGTTTCCTATTCAAATAAACTTCAGTGGCAACTTCATATTTTCATTATTTTTTTCCCTATAAAAAATTTAATCGTTAATTGTCCCCTTTGTCATTAAGGTAATGAGTTTTTGACAGCGGTGCGAACAAGGTGAAAATCATTGTATGTTCAGGTGAGTGTACTAAATTCATTGTATGTGTTTTGCTTCTTATTTTGGCAAGTGTTTTTCCAGCAAGTTTATTCATGCTTATTATGAAGTTGATGAACTCTTTCTTGTTCTTGTTCCAAGTTTTGTACCAGAGATGGTGAACCCATGTTCAGAATTTGATTTGAAATTTCGATTTTGGGCTTCCTCTTGTTGTTGTACTCTTAAGTTTAAGTATGCATTTGTTTTTAAGTATTTGATAGTATCGTAATTGTTTGCAACGATTTTGAAGTTGTTACAAGGATGCACAATTTATTACATATTATACTATTATGAGTCTTCCATTGAGCAAATATGGAAGCTCAATGTGATTTTTAAGTCATGAGGTTCTCCCATCTAATGAACTAATTTTTGGATTGAGTTACTGGGTTTAAATCATAACAACTGGTGCTTGATAGCTACTACAGACACCCCTACACTTGCTCCATCCACCCTCACAAATCTTTTAAAACTTTTAGTTACAAAAGTCAGTAAATAGCCAATTTGGTCCCTGAAACTGTAAGGTCATATCAACTCGATCCCTGAAATTAATGAAATTCCAAAAAGGTCCACGAACATGTAAAACGTTAATCAGCTGTACTACACCTTTGGGGACCAAATTGCAATTCAAATTTAGGGACTAAAATGATAATGAGTTTGTATTTAACATTTTAGCTTCTTCATTTCACTTTCATCCCTCATTTTCACATTTTCATCTTCCCGCCCCAACCTTCCCTCGTCCACACCCTTCCTTCTAGCTCGCCGGAGACCATAACTCGTTGCCGGGAACTGCGCCAGAACTCGTGGCTGTCCATAACTCAGGTGTGTATTTTGTTTACCCATTTTGTTTTGTGGTTATCGGGTCATGGGTTTAGGGTTGATCATCTTCTTCTTCATACTGTGCATGGGTTAGGAGTTGGGTAGGGTTTCATCTAAGCCTCTATTACATTAGTTTTGTACTTAGGAATTTGCCCTAGTTTTCGTTTTACCCGTTGTTGCGCATTCTTCATCATCACTGTGGGTGGGTTTAGGGTTTGTTGGTATGCTCTGTTTTTTTGTTTTGTAACAGTATGAAACGTTTTTTTTTATGCATTTATGTTAATGTGCATAATGAGTACTCCGATCACTGTTATTGTGCACCATTGAGGCATACTGTTGAGGAATGAGAGGAATTTTGGAGTATGTGGGTAGTGAGATGGATGTGTGGGAAGAGTTTGACTCGGACACACTTAATGTGTTTGATTTGTTTAGCATTGTCAAGGTGTGTAAGGGTTATGATAAGGTTGATAAATTGATGTGGTTGAAGCCAAACATGGACCTAGATATTGGGTTGAGGGAACTAACCAGTGACAATAGCTTCATGGAGATGGTTAAGGCTGCCCTTCTCAATGGGAATGAGATTGAGATTTATCATGAGTATACCCGCGAGCCTATTCAGACATGGGTACCTGACCATGAAGCTGTGAATGCTGCTAACATGGATGTTGATGAGGGTCAAATGAGTCCATATGAGGACAGTCATTCTACTGCTGATGAAAGTGCAGAGGACAGCCATTACAAGCCTCCTCCGATGGAAATTAGCTCAAATGAATATGAGGAAGTGGTGTTAAGCAAGCTTCAAGGGAAGAAGGCTGTTGGGAATGACTCTAAGGGAAAGAAGGTTGCTGGGACTTCATCTATTATGTATGAGAATAACTTTTTTAAAAAAAATTCAAAGATGAGAAACTTTTATTCCAATGCTCACATTACTGGGAATATTAAAATAAAACATGTACCAAACGCTACCTTAGGTGATATAGTAGGCCAATTTTGTTATTATTGCGAACTTTGTAATGTGTACTTCCTTGACAATGACAATTGTATTTTAATTTCTCCTTATGAACTTGTAGACCTGGAAGGTTTGAACATTATAAAACAAACTATTTGCTAAAATTTTACATTCTCTATGTTCAAATATTAAAATGATGGTCCAATTGAAATATGGTATGACTTTTTCAAAATGCCTGCATGATCGGTTCAGTGGATAGATAGGATTATGAGGAATTTCCTTTGGTGATAGGATTTGGAGATGATAGATTCCCTTTTTGGAATATATCAATTTGTTGCCCTATTTCTCTAATGCGCTTTCTGATGGAATTCTGGCTACCCATCGTTATATTACTGCATGCTTTTTTTTCCTTTTCAGGAAGATATAGATAATGATGATGATTGGTTGAGTGGGGCATACTATGAGAGAGAGAAATGAGTATGATCCTAGTGGGCGCCATATATACCCAGTATTATGGAACTATGGACAGGGAAGGAGAGCAACATTGAAAGAAGGAATACAGTTTTTGATTGAACTTGGAACCATGAAAGATATTAAACGCAAGAGGTGAATGATGTGAAGGTTGCTGTTTTCGCTTCGCCCAATAGGTGTTGTTTTAATTGATATTCTTCTATGTTTTGAGTATTACTAGCATTTTGCAAACTTCTAGCCGTTGGGACCACAAATGATCCTCCTATAAATTTGCTTGACTGTTTGAGATCATAGATTATGTTATTTGATCCTAATAAAAGCCAATCAACTCATCAAATCATAAAATATATTTAGGAATAATATTTGCTTTTTTAAAATGAAAATATCTGACTCATAAAGTCATAATTAATAACATATCAACAAATTAATAGGGTAAATTTAAATATTCTTAAATAATCACATGTTGATCAACTTAAAATGCATCATCAAAACTTAAACCACAACAATCTCATTTTCCACTCTTTCTCTCGTTCCCTTTCTTTTCTTTCATTTTTTTAACTATCACTTTCTTTCCTAAACCAATCTAGAGTCGTAGATTTTAGATAGGCAACCATATATGTAAATTGACGAAATTATTTAAGAACTTATTGTTTCAGCAGTGATGGTGAACCTATTTCCAGAATTTGATTTGAAGTTTTGATTTTGGGCTTCCTGTTGTACTCTAAAAATTTTAAATATGTATTTGCTTTATAGTATTTGATAGTATTGTAATTGTTTGCAACGATTTTGAAAGTTGTTACAAGTATGCATGGTTTGTTACATTTTATACCAAATGCATCTTTAAAAATAAGCAAGGAGAAAGGTTTATAATCTAAGATGGATTGGAAGAGGACAAGAGTACAAGACAGATGTTTCACTTCAACAAGGGTGGTTGGACCTCTGTCAGTCAAACAATTTGAAGAAAGACAGTATTCTTAAACTTCCTCAGGACATGAAAAATTGAAGCTCTGATTTATGCAGATGTTCTTGAATACTAATTTATGGGGTTTGTTTTGTTTTGTTTTTTTCTTCTTAATTTAACGAAGTCTATGTGGATTGAATTGTAGGTATTATGTATGGATCTTATTGGTGTGTTAGCTAGATCCTTTGCTGAAGATATGAAAGATTTCTAAAAAATTTTAGGAAATTATGTGTTTTCTTACTTCATGATACCATAATAATTATTATTAGGCAAATGTTAGTAATCTATGCTTATCTCTTAATTTGTATTTATATTCTATAAATATATGCTATTAATTACTAGTTCGTAGGGTTTATAAATTGTGGATATATATCGTCAAAATTCAGCTTGGTTATGATTTTGGGTTCATATTTCATAGGGTTCCTATTTTTTTTAGGTTTCTTTTTTTTAAGGATTTTACTGTGGAATGTAAATTTGGTTGACTGATAGCGTAAATCCGCAAGTATACGGATTCATCGTCAAGTAATAAAAATATCGAATCCACAGGATTCGTGATTATGAACACCAATTAATATTTAAATCAATTAAACTAAACAAGAAAAGATTTGATTTTTGAATTTGGTATCAAGTAACAAATCAAATATTAAAGTAGCAATTAAATAAATTCAAGAGTAAAATAGGAAAGTAAATCAATTTGGGTTTTTTCAAATTTAAAAGGAATTTCCAGGAATTGGTTAACCAACAAGACCGTTCATGCTATCAAATTAATTTTCCCTATATTAATTTATCAAAATGCTTTGAAGGTGAATTTATCCAAAAATAGTTAATGTTCTCTCTCAAGATACAAGAATCGTGCCCAATTAAACCAACTTCTACTCTCGTGGTAATTGTATTTGAATTGGACTCATTAAGGTTTGTGACAATTCAATGAATCCTCGAAGAACCGCTTCTAACTCTTGTGATTTAAGTCCTAAGTTCAATTCCTATAGATCCAATACCTACGTTCATTTCTAGGTTCATCCCTAGATATCAATGACATGCAAATAAGTGCACACTAAATTCACAAATAATTCATGCAATAAGAATTAAATAAAAAACAAATTGAAATTAACAAAGGGAAATTACCAATTCATAAGATGAAGCAAGTCTTGGGCATAGCCCCAATTCCTAGAAATAAGAGAAACTACTCAAGTATTGCCATAATCACAACAATCTTGAATAGGTAAAACATGAAAAACCAAGAGAAGAGATGGAGAAGAAGAGCAATCCTAATCTCAAGTCAAAGCCTCTAATGTAGCAGCCAAAGATGCCTATTTTTGAGCCCCAACAACCTATTTAAAGGTTAGGTTAAGATAGGGTCAAAGCCCATTACAAATCAAATCAAAAAAAGATAACAATTATATATGTTTTTCATAGCGTCACGGTCGTGAAGCATTTCATGCACAGGCCGTGAACGCTACTGACTTTCCAATCTCTCTTCATTCTTTCCTGTCATGGTCGTGACAGATTTCATGGCCTGGCCGTGACAGAGTTTATGGCCATGACGGTCATCACCCCCAGGCCGTGAATGCTTCTGACTTGTTTCTTTCTTCTTTTTATTCAGTTTTGCGCGATCATGGCCATGAAGCCTTTCATGCCTAGGCCGTGAAGCTTCAAATTTGCATATTTTTCATTCATTTTAAGCTTCAACTTCAAGCAAACTCCAAAAAAACTGACTTAAGCATTTTTTTTTATCATTGATTCCTGCACAAACACACCACAACACCGCCTTATCCGTTCCAAAAGGAAAATTAACAAATAACTAAACAAAAATGCCTAATCTACCATGAAAATGCATGCAAAATGACAATGAAATATGATGTGAAATCACGCTCATCAAACTACCCCAAGCTTAAGATGCTGCTTGTCCTCAAGCAATAACCAAGGTCAGACAAGATAAACCATCAGAGTATAGACAGTGAATCGAGAACCTGAGTACAAACCCAAGCAACAGGCATATCCAAATAAGTAACCAAGAGATAATCAATTTCAAGTCCAATTAGAAGTTTAGGTTCCCTGAATTCATGTCTCTCACTAATTTGGGCACTCTCCTCACCTCACTCTTGAAGTGTGGATGACAAAAATGAACCATCTTTCTCTTGTGGTGTGGTTCGACCAAGAATGGAAAATGGTGTTGGAGATTTTTGTTGATGAAAACTTGTAGAGATTATGATGTCTCTAGGTGTATAGCTAGGTTCATGTTTAATGAATGAATGGAGATTAGAAATGGTGGTTGATTGTGGTTGTGGTGTGGCCATGTGGTGGTGGTGTGGAGGAGATGGTGGAGAGTTTAGAGAAAAGTTGGAGAGAAATGTTAGAGTGAGAGTGAAGTGAAGCCTAAAATGAGGGTCGTAAAGTTATGGAAAGGTGTGGCTTGGAGCTTATATAGCCACTTGGAGAAAGAGAAATGATATTTGCCCACCCAAAATTGACACCCAAAGTTGACACCTTGGTTAATCAGTACAAATGTTTGGTTAATTCAGTTCATTATATGGTTAATCACGTGCAAATATTTGGTTAATTCATGATGACCCATTAATCATATAAAGAACTGAATTAACCAGATATTTGCATGTGATTAACCAAATATTTACATGATTATAGAAAATAAGCTTCATATAACCCATTAACCATATAATAAACTGAATTAACCAAAGATTTATATACGATTAACCAAGGTGTCCCACCTGGGTGCCAAACCCAGGTGTGCAAATATCATAACTCTTTGGAGAAATTACCACAATGGTTTTAATGATAAGCTCTCTCCTTATTCCTCCGTGTCCTTTTTGGTATTTTCACCCTTGCATTGTTTACTAATCAATTTTATTTTTAGTCGCTATCATTGGTGAACTTAGGGGTGAGCATCGGGCGGGTTCGGGCGGGTTCGATGTAAGTAAAATGAAATCCATTTCCGCCCATCTATATATCGGATTGGTCGGGTCGGGTGGCGGGTTGGGCGGATTGGCGGGTTGGTGGTCGGGTTGGTGCGAATATGAATCATAAAAAGATTTCTGTCAATATTTTTTATTTCTGATCATTTTTAAAAAAAAAATTGGGCCTTGATTCATTTATTGGGCCATTGGAAAATCCAACCCAAAAAACCAAAGGAGAAAAAATAATTAAAATAAAAAATATTAAAATAAAAAATTAAAATAGGAAAAGTGAGCATGTGGAGAGTTCTTTTCTCTTGGGGCTTCATTCTTTTCATGTCTTTCACTATCACAAAACATTCATGAAAGGGCAGGGAAGGGTCGGTGCAAGGCGAAGAACGCGACGGACGGTGGCCGGCCAGAATAGGACGGCGACGACGCACGGTGGGTGCGACGTAGAGCTAGCGACGAACGACTGGACCGCTGTGCAAGGCGCTTGGCGAAGCTCGCGAGTCACGACGGATGGCAGCTACTGGTCTCGATTGACGGCTGGACATCGACGGAGCTTCATTTGGTGGTGGACGCTTCGTTTCTTCATCCTTCGCCAGCTTCAGATCTGAATGGGACAGAGCTTGTGTATGTGCCGTATTGAATCACGTGGGAGTGGGAAAGACGAAGCAGATGGAGGGTTAGGAGTGTTTGAATATGTGTGGGTAATGGGTATGTTAACTAAGGCTGCAAGCCTGCAAGTCAAGAGTTGAGCCTTACACTAATGTATAAATAAAAAAATCTATTTTTTTTTGTTAGTAGCGGTTCGGGTCAGGTATCGATGGATGGAAATTTTCATACCCGAACCCAACCGCAGTTATCCATTTAAGACCGATTCAACCCGCCCGTTTCACAAAAAATGTTAACGGATTGGTCAGTTTCGAGCGGGTGAAATATTTTTTATCACCCGTAGGTGAACTTTCATTGAGTTCAGTTAAACGACATATTACATCGATAGATGGGACTTCAGTTTGTCACAAGCACTTAATAAAAATTCACTTGTTGCAATGACTAAAACAAAAAATTTGTTATCACCCAAAAAAAAATTGAAAACACTGAATGCAAATCATAGAGAACAGTAGAAACCTAAGCCAAAACTTATTATATTTTTTAAGAACACAAAACATATTCATGTGACAAAACAATTAGATTGAATGATTTTAAATTTAAAAGGTTAAAAATGGCACGAGTAGAATAAGATATCAGCTCCTCAAGAAAAGTTAAAAATGTAAAGTGACATTCTCTGAAAGAAAGTACAATACGACTTACTCACTCTTAAGAAAATGTAATCAAATTTGATAGGTTAATTCCTTAAAATCAAAGTTCTAAAATCTGAACCAATTGCTCAAAGAAACATGCTAAAAATAAAAGCTAAATAATAGTCATACAAGTTTAACATCAATGTCTTCTTGACAGCACAATGGCTGCCGTTATGAATGCAGTTTGATTCTCAGCAAGATGCCCACAGAAGCATGAAGTTTCAAGTGAAATTAAAAAGTTTAACATCTTCATAAACCCCTTAAAACTATACACAATTATTAAGTGGGGTGGCACTCCGAATATGGATGCATGCTACCTGGCTGTGAAGCACGATATTCCCTTCTCCAGGTGCACATGTTAACTTCTGTAAAAACATCAACCATTCAGCAATATAATCCATAATTAATAGAAATATAGAAACAGTAATAGTAGTCAAACGAGGAGAAAAAAATCCTCTGAATGCTAGAAATCAACTAGTAATTTCTTCAGAAATGATGAAATCTATGTGGTTGTTCCTTATCAGCAACTAAGCCATATATCAATCAGCCTTTAAAATCATTTTCTTTCTAGGTAGTGCTATACACCGTTCAAAAGAAAAATGCAGAAACCTAAATACATTGCATACCAACCTTCACATATCTCCCCACTTGCGTTTATGTGTTTTCCATTGCTTCAACAGATATTGTACTCCTTCTTGCAAAGTTGCTCTCCTTCCCTGTCCATAGTTCCATATTTCTGATGATATATACCGCCCACTAGGATTATATTCATTTATCTCTTTCAAAGCTGTCACCACTGCTTTATATGCCCCTTCACCAATCTCATTTTTCAGCCCATTCAACTTTTCATCGTCATCTTTTATAATTTCCTGAAATAAAAAAAATAAAAAAGCGTGAAGCCAGATAACAAAGTGTAAGCATTAGAAATTTACCGGAAAATACATTAGAGAAATAATGCAATATAATTTCAGATTAAAATGAATCTGCAAATCCTTGTATAGATCAAATTGCTATATTGGAAAGATATTGTCCTAAAGCAGTAGCAGTATGAACCTAACAATGCATCATACACAGAAAGAATGAAAGTTAAGAATAAACTGCGGCTCCTGTTTACAACAATTATCAATGAACCAAACCAGTGATACAAACACAATGACACATCCTATTGTCTTTCCTAGAGATAGGCAGCATTCATCTCAGTCACAAAAGGTTCCAAAAAATAGTTTACTAAAGGGGCATATCTCCCACCCAACTATTCTCCCGATATCTAATTTTTGCACATCTCCCAATTTTAAAGAGACAAAATTTATAAAATAATAACATATTTGAGAAACAAATTTCCAAAGATCTGAAAGGCTTGCTAAAATTATGGAAAGAAAGACAAGAGACTTGGACCAAGTGAAATGTTTCAAGGATGAAGGTGGTAAAGTTTTGGTGAAGGAACATGATATTAAAGATGGATGGAAGAATCATTTCCACAAGTTATTTAATGAAGGGTATGAAGTCTTATCGTGCTCACGTGGACTTGACATCAGAGAGGAGGACCAAATTACACTTTTTATCGTAGAATTCAAGAGCATGAGGTAAAAGAAGCTTTGAGAAGGATGGATAATGGCAGGGCAGTTGGACCAGACAATATACCTGTGGAGGTATGGAAGAGCCTAGGAGATAGAGGCATTACTTGGCTCACGAAGTTCTTAAACGAGATTACGAGGTCAAAGAAAATGCCGGACGAATGGAGGAAAAGCACTTTGGTTCCGACTTATAAGAGCAAGGGAGATATACAAAATTGCGCAAATTATAGGGGGATTAAGCTTATGAGTCATACTATGAAGCTATGGGAAAGGGTGCTTGAACGGAGACTAAGAAAAGAAACCAAAATCACCGATAATTTGGTTTTATGCCCGGGAGGTCGACCATGGAAGCAATTTATTTGCTACGACGAGTGATGGAACAATATCGAAGGGATAAAAAAGATTTACACATAGTTTTCATTGATTTGGAGAAAGCGTATGATAGGGTGCCAAGAGAAGTTTTGTGGAAAGCCCTAAAAAAGAAGGGTGTCCGGATTGCCTATATTCGAGCTATCAAGGATATGTATGAGAGGGCCATGACTAGTGTGAGAACGCAGGGGTGGAGCCATAGAAGATTTCCCAATAACTATAGGTCTGCACCAAGGGTCAGCTTTAAGCTCCTATCTTTTTACCTTGGTCTTAGATGTACTTACGGAGCACATTCAAGGAGTCAGCACCGAGATGCATGCTTTTCGCAGATGATATAGTCCTAGTTGGAGAGTCGAGAGAGGATATAAATGGGAGGTTGGAGACTTGGAGACAAGCTTTAGAAGCACATGGCTTCCGTTTGAGTAGAAGCAAGACAGAGTATATGGAGTGTAAGTTTAGCAAAAGGCGAAACAACTCTAGCTTAGAGGTGAAAGTTGGAGATCACAACATGCAACAAGTCACACGGTTTAAATATCTTTGGGTCTATTATACAAAATGACAGAGAAATCGAGGGAGATGTAAACCATCGGATTCAATAGGGTGGTTGAAATGGAGGAAGGCTTTGGGTTTTTTGTGTGATAAAAAGGTACCTCTCAAGCTAAAGGGAAAATTTTACCGTACAGCTATTAGACCGGCGATGTTGTATTGGACGGAATGTTGGGCAGTAAAAAAATCAACGCGAGAGTAAAATCAATGTAGCAGAGAATGATAGCATTAGAGAGAGAGTTGGGGTAGCACCTATTGTAGAAGAGATGATTGAATCTCGACTTAGGTGGTTTGGGCATGTATGGAGGAGACCCTGTAGATTCTGTAGTAAGGAGAGTAGACCAGACGGAGGGCAATCCAATCGCTAGATGCAGAGGTAGGCCAAGAAAAACTATAGGAGAAACTATTAAAAAAGATTTAAAGGCCAATGGTTTAACTATAAACATGATTCATGATAGAACATTATGGCGCCGTTTGATCCATGTAGTCGACCTCACCTAGTGGGATAAGGCGTTGTTGTTGATGATGTTGCTGCATGAGTCGCCTTCACCGCCGACACCATTGGCATTCCAACCATTCAGATGAAGAGTTGAAGACCATACTTACTTCAAATGACCTCATGCCATAAATTCTCTCTTAAGGTAAACGCTATGAGCCTGGACCACTTAGTTGACAAGACAATGTTTTTGGAGGGCAAGTTACCAAGACTCAAACCAACAACATTTTTATGTCTTCTGCAATTCTCCCAATTAACAAAATGAATTCTGATATCATCCCAACACTAGACCACAAGAAATTCCTCATAATCCTTCTATCTGCTAAGCAACCCCTATAGGCATTCGAAAAGGGGCTACGTAGTAAATAGGTATCCCGGACAAACCACACTTCCATTTGTTAATTGCATCATTTTAATATTTGAACATAGCACTTGTAAAAGTTTTGCTAAGTATTTAGTTTTGTGCTGTTCAAACCTTCCAGGTCTACAGATTCAGAAGGAGAAAATGCATTTCCAGCTGTCATGGATGTCTAAACTCCAAAATTCAAAATACTAACAAGTTGGCCATTATTCTTGGTTGTCAGGCTATCATTTTACCTATTATTATCACCTATGACACTTCTAATCAGCCCATAACTTCTTCAACTCTATTAAATATTAGATCCTAAAGTGAAAGGATCGATATAAAGACCCTTAGATATCACGATGCGAAAGAATCACAGGTTCAGAAGGCCAAATAGTTATAATCTAGGGTACAGGGGTCATCAAAATATTGATTGCCTCCATGAAAAAGTAAAGTAAATAACAGGAAGAAACAAATATGATTAAGAGATAAGAGTGATATGCAACTACAGGATAATTTCAGGAGATATATATCAAGACGCACCGTTTCTTTCCCATCAACTATGATAACTTTGAAGGGATGCCAATCTGGGTCCTTCAGATACTCTTCCCACAATGAACACAATTCTGAAGCTCTATCTTCAGCTTCTTCCTCATTATATTTTTTCTTCATAGCTTCAAGGAATGGTCTTGTGTCAAGTTCCCCCATTCTCTTTACACCAATATTGGCACGACCAGGTGCTTCTTTAATGAACTGTAAGGGAGAAAGAGATTATTTAGATCTTGAAAGCAATATTGGACAATAAAATGTCCAAGGAAGGTTTGAAAAATGCAAGAAATTCTCAGAACATAATGTCCATGATTAAAGTAATGTAATATATGAGCAGTAAATATCCACGCAATCAAAGTTAAATGTTTTCTGCATAATCAGATGGACCATCAGAAACATTTTGGGTGATATAAGTCAATTAGATGAAATAGAAAGGGAAAATTACACTGACCTCCCTTCAGGCTTTGTTTAATTACACCCCCAATGCCCTCTTGTTTCACTAACCTCCTTTGAGATTAATGTTGTCATTACACATACCTCATGTTAATTAGCCATTAACATTACTCATACTCCTCTTTTCAGGGGAATTGGGGATAATATCGCAAAACCTCAAGAGAGGTCAATGAAACCAACATCAAAGCTTAACTATCACCCTCAACTCGCTACCCAGAATCACCGCAAATCAGCACTGGAGCCACTGATCGCAGAATTCAACTCACTATTAGATCCAACAGTCATCACCCACGATCCATCCACCGGACCCACCACCACATCACAAGTATGGTTGTCAAGTGGATGTGCTGGTGGTTGAGTTATATGGTCAGTGGCTTCAATGTTGATTCACAGTGGTTTTAGGTAGTGAATTGAGGGTGATGACGGATTGAGTTATGCGGTTAGTGACTCCGAGGGTGGAGATTAAGGGTGACAATTGAGTTTTGTTGTGAATTTCATTGACCCCCCGAGGTTTTCCAGCATTACACTTGAGACCCCTGAAAATAGGGGTGTAAATGTAATGTTAACAGCTAGTTAACGTCAAGGAAGTGTAATGACAACATAAACTTCAAGGTAAGTCAATGAAATTTCTTAAATAAGAGATATAAAGTGTAATCAAGTCAAACCTCAAGAGAGGTTGATGTAATTTTCCCAAATAGAAATGATGAGATTTACTCGAGTCACTTTGCTACCTTGCTCTTAATCATAAAAATTAACAACATAGAGTTGACCAAATAGAGAAAATATTAAAAGGAATGCACTAAGAATATGTAAATTTGTAAGAAAACATGTGTACTTCAAAGCAATTTTCATTTATGCCATTGTGGAGATACCGAGGCGAGCAGTTTAAACACCCAATGAATATCATATTCAGTTCAAATAAAACTTTGAACAGGCAAGAAAAATCATCATAAAAACATGATCAGCCAAATAATTCAAATATGAAAGAATCGTAAAACTGGACCTCATTGAACCAGATGCTCTTACATATTAATTTAAAAAATCAGCATACTAGAAAGGGAAGATACATAAGAAAAAACACACATACCTTAAGCAATTCACTTCGAGCTTCCTGGAGTTCTTCATTACTCTTACGCTCTTTAACTATTAATGTTTGGTTCAAAGCATCCAAGTCTTGAAGTGATTGTTCCTTTTCTCTTAAATCCTTGAGTAAAGTATCTACTTTATTCAGAACTTCTGCATCTTCATCATCTTCCATGTGCTTCAACACATTTAATTTTCCTTGTAGTTGCTCAATCTCCAATTCCAGCTTTTGTTTCATATCCAATTGTTTTTCGAGTTGAATGATTTTAGCAAGTAGTCGTTCTTTTTCTCTCTGGATATATAAATATTCAAATAGGATTAATACTATACTATTCTGATGCTGACAAGGACACTTTTGATCATTAACAAAACCTAAGAATAAAGACAGGTAAGACAGACCTTTTGATCTTCTGCTAGTTTCCTAACGTTTTCATCAGCTTTCTGGCTCTCCAAAGTAGCCATCTGAAGAGAGCTATTTTTCACTGCATTCTGAAAAGACAATAAATGGCAAAAGTGGTAAACAAAACCTTCTACAACATTCTTAAGCACATTATTATTATTAAAGGACTTCAAAGACACGACAAGAATAAATTACGTTAGAGTTTTAGTTTATACAGTACTCAGGCAAGACCCTCGATGGGAGGAAAAACAGTACAGGAAAAACAGAAAAACCCTGGTATGAAATTCTTCGGCATACAACTCTTGATTGACGAGTCATATAGCCCCACCTTTTCCCCAAATTTCATCTCATTAAATACATACCACATGACCACTGAATAGAGTTTATAGCATTAATTATTATTCAACAACTGGGGAGTCATAAGGTGGTCAAGGTGGTTTGGGTGGGGGAGTTAAGGAGTGGAGTGATAAGGAGGTTGAGGGTTCAAACCCCACCCATTAACAAAAAAAAAATACTAACATTAACGCCTATCAAAAAAAAAATTTCAACAACTGTTAAATATTGGTTGCATACATTCTACAGCATGTAACATGACAAAGGGACAGGACCACTGCCTAGATCAAAATCACACACACATACACAGAGATTGTGAGCTGCCACTGAGGATTGGGTCATTAAGGCTTTGTTTGAAGGAGTAGAAAATAGCAAGAGAGAAAACAAGAAGAGAGAAAAGGAGGAGAAAATACATTTTTCTCTTGTTTGGTGAAGAGAAATAGGGAAGAGAAGAAAATTGGTGGGACCCGCCTCAAATTTTTTTCTCTCCTCAAGTAAGAAGAAAATGGAAGAGGGAGAGAGTGTTTCATATAAAATGACTTTTGTACCCTTCTTTTTGGGTTCTCATTCAATTATTTAATATATTTAAATAAATTGAATTAAATTAATCATTTAATTAATCAAATTAAATTGAAATAAATAAATAATTATATTAAACTAATAAATTTTATTTAAATAACTTAAATCAGATAAATTAATTTAAATTATTTGATTCGTTAAAATAATTTAAATCAATTAAATTTAAATATTTTTATATTGATTTTTAGTTAAGGATATTTTTGTCTTTTTTAAAAAAAAATACTTTTCTCTCTTCTTATTTTCTAT
This sequence comes from Echinosophora koreensis, assembly GCA_035048595.1. Classification (NCBI taxonomy): domain Eukaryota; kingdom Viridiplantae; phylum Streptophyta; class Magnoliopsida; order Fabales; family Fabaceae; genus Echinosophora; species Echinosophora koreensis. Next base: position 10,672,839 of record JAPCYP010000004.1, read on the forward strand.
CTAACCAAACAAAGGAGAGAGAGAGAAAACACATCTTTATCCTCTATTTCTCTCCTATTTCTCTTACACCAAACAACACATAAAATTTACTCTATTTCTCACCGTTTTCTCTCTTCTCATACTCTTTCTCACCTCTTTCTCTCTTCTCATTTTCTTCTCACAACCAAACAAAGCCTAAAAGTTTTCCCTTCAAAAGTAAATGCACTAGCAATGGATTCATAGCCTTCCATGACATACTACTCAAACAGAACCAGTTTTATCATATTTCGTAGAGTTACTTATCCACAAAATTCAATTGAAAATATTTTTCCAACCAATCATTTCATGGTCATCAAACCTGAAAAGTAAAAGCATAAAATTGATTAACCTTGATTGCTAACTCCTTCCTAAGGTACTGAAACAACTAACTATCAACCATCTAAATAATAATTAATCACCCTTGAACAATAATTTTGTTCCTTCAATCTTAATTTCATAGGAATCTCAATCATAGGATGCTAGAAGGAGATGCAGCAAAAACCTGAAAAACACTATACCTCCTCAATCTCTTCTTCCAACTTTTTCCTTTCACTTTCATTATGTGCCTCACGCTGTTCCAATTTAATTTTCCGCAACTCAAGATCTCTTTTCTGAGATTCCAGTTGCATCTTCAGCTTTTCATGATCATTAAAAATCCTCTGAAAGTGACCCATTGCACTTGACTGTATTTTCTTTATCTCTGAATACAAGGAATCATGGCATAAAACAGTGTTGTCACAATAGATCAGCATCATTTAAAAAAATAATCAATTGTCATGCACGTAAAATGGAATTCCAGCACAATATTCTGAAGAAGTTAATTTTACAGTGGCAAATGTTATGGTGCAACCACTATACTGATTGAAGCAGTAGGTGGCAATTTCTGGACCATTGTTTTCTACAAAAAAATAACTTCCTGTCATATTCAGATTCAACCTGGTCCAAAAACTGCCACTTCGGAAGTTGCACCATATACTTGGCCTTCCACAACTAGAAAGTTAATCAGAAACATGAAACACAAACAACCGCACTAAGAATGGTCCTAATCCAAATTAGGGGGAATAACTTAGGCTCAATAAAATAAGATACCGTCATTATAAGCTTGAATAAGCTTATCTTTTTCCCCCATTGCAATGTCCATTTTGACCGTAGTCTCATTGCATCTTACTTCGATCTCTTTTAAGTGCTTATTCTTGGCCTGAATAATATTAGTCAAATTGGACACAAGTTTATGCTGCTTTCGATTTTCTTCTTCCTGAAGTTCAGATACAGTTTTGACATCCCCCATCTTTCGCAGATTTTCCCCAATGATATTGTTCATTTTGTAGTCATCTGCTCGAGCAACCCATGCATATAGACCAGACTTCTGATCAGGATTAGCAAACCAATCCTTTTTACCATGATGATCTGATACATATGCTCTTTCAAATGCCAACGCATTATGGAAGCCTGGCCAACTTTTGTTAAATTCCACAAGAGCAGTTCCAGAGTGACCCCGGAAATTCCAAAGAGGACTGACTCTAAAAGGATTAAAGCCCCTGCGTTTGTACTCATCCCTCAATTTGGAACCACTTTCCCCAACTAAGCGTCCATCTTCTGACCGTCTAGTAGGAATATTGACAACAATTCCAATCCAAGGCCACACAAACTGCTCATTAGAATTAACAGGAGGATCACTTTCATCTGCAGGTTTTGATGGAACATCAACATTCATAAGATCCTTTTCCAAATATTTCACTAAAGCCAGATGATTAGCCTTATCTATTGCCCTTCTCTTTTGTGAACTACTCTGACCCACCCCAGAAGCATGTTGAAGGAGTTCTTTGTACAAATAATCCCGTTTTCTCTTTTTAGGACAGTATGGACAAGTGAAAGTCTCGTCCGAGGTTTTCACACTGTGACTTCCATTCTTCAGTTCTTCATAAGATTTATCTTCATACTCACTTATTTCAGATTCACTTATATCAGTATCTTCGTCAGAGTTGTGGTCCATTATAGTTCCTCCTAGGCTTAAAATTATGCGACCTGAAAAGCAAAATTTAGTGTTAGTACTGACTTTGTTTGTTGCTTTACAGATTAATTACATTAAACTTCATTTAGAACCACCCATTTTCTGCAAATTCAGAGACTGGGAAAAACACTAAACTCAAACAGAAATTTTATAAATCCGCTTCAATGAAACAGTTCCTCCATTACTTGAAACCTTAGAAATTGTACAAGTTCCTTCAATTGTAAATCAAACTGAATACCATACAAGAGATCAAGTGTGAACATGCACGGCCAGGAATCAACGTCAAGAAATAAATAAATACCATGGAATCAAAAATGAGAAAAGTATAATAACCAAAGCCATTCAGATTAATAACATGCACTAATTTTCCCACAGTCAATCAAAACACAGACATTCCCAAATTCTTAGGCATGCAGAAATCAACAAGTGACCCATTAGTCTTTGTTTGATGTTCAAAACAGCTGATAAATCAATATCTTTAACGTGCATTTGGGCTCAGCTTCCTTTTTTCCATAAATGGCTTATAGTCTAAAAAAAAATCTGCCTATATTGTGCTTTATTGGAAATCTCTACATAGCCAATTCCAAACCCAATAAAAAGAGAAGAATTGTGTTAAAGACTCACACAAGGTAAAACTTTGCCATGGACAAAACCATGTGATAACTTTTAATCGAAGTCTTACTTAGATCTTTTAAAAAAAATCTCAAAAAGTACCAAAAAAAAAAAAAAACCTTTTTTCCCCCCAAAAATGTAAGCAAATTGAAGCATGCACATAGTTACAACTAACATTATGCTCCAATTTTATTTTCCCATCTTCTGACTTAGTGAGAAGAAGAGCGAAGGCACATTTTCAAGCATAAAAACAATTAAAGTCAACCAAGTCCAATTCGAAACACTTTAACCCCAAATCAAACCCAAATAACAGTGGGAAGTGTCAAAAGAGCACATGCATGAGAAGAATCCATGTGTAGAAGAAGAATTGTGAGTAATTAAATTAAATGAGAAATGAGAAATTTCGTGTGGAAACAGAGAGAGGATTCACCTTTGAGAAATTGGAACCTTCCCTCAAAGGTGGATCTGGTGAAAATTAATGTGACCTAACGCTCTACATTGCAGAATCAAATCGATCTGTTTTCATTTTGTTTGGGTTTGACCCGAACATCACACTGACTCACACACTTCACCCAACTACGCAGTTTAGGGTTTTGCTACTATTCGAAGATGACACGTGCTGTAGGGGGGCAGAAGATGACGTGGGGTTTTATGATTGGAGCGTGAAACACAGACCCCCATGATGCGAAGGAGGCACGAAAGGAAAAACGATGTCATAAATAAAATAAAAATGCGGAAAAGACCTGACAATTGCCATTGTCGTTTGCAACGCACGAAGTACGAGAGAAACTTTTTTTTAGGTTAAACTCCGGTTTGCGCCTTAAAAAAATAAAATAGAAATGAGTTCAGCAAATTCATATTTGTCATTGGCAAGTTGGTCCTAGTATGTAACATAAATTATTGATTTGGTTGTTAAACTTGAAAAACTATAAGGACTAATTTGCTAATGTTTGCATATATCGGGACCGAATTTGTTAAGGGTTTATATATGTAGGGATTCATTTCTAAAAGAATTTATATATAAAGACTAAATGAAGAATCTATGTCATGTGTAGGGACTAAGTTATTGCTTTAGCCTTTTTTATATGAAGAAAGAAACTTATTTTAAAAGGTTAAAAAAAATGTTATTCTAAACTTTTTTTATTTTTTGGCGGTCAAACTTATTTTATTTTTTAAGTCATACAGAAACAGCTTGAGTTATAAGTATATATGTTTGGGCGTGAGATTCTAGTGAAAAACTCTAAGAAGAACACAAGCATCTTGCTTAAAGGTAATTTGAGAATGTGGCAAGTGGATTATCGCTATGTTTGGTTTCAAATATCGGAATTTATTGTATGGTATAATTATGCTTTAATGAATATGTTTTACACTTATTGTTATTATATTTTGTTTACCTTTAAGCTATGTTTGAGAGTTTTGAAGGAGATGGAGTAGGGTGATTAGTAATGAAGTGGTTGGCAATGGAGTTAAGTGGAAAGGTAAGAATATATCACTCTATTATTTGGAAGTTTAGTGAGGAAATCCCAAATTCTCCAAATTGAAAAGTATAAAAATTGGGGTTTGGGTAGGATGAAGTGTTTTGTGTTACCATATCAAACAATTTCACTCCATTACTAAATAAACTCTCAAACAATGGGTTAATGCTTTTTAACCATCTCACTTCATTACCAATAACTCCACTCCATCCTCCCAAATATAGCCTAAGTTTTGGGACTTACCCCACCTTTTTTGGTTTAGCCTAAAGTATTCCATGAGGGGAGCCATCTATGGAGTCCAAGCACATGAGTAGTGCAGCAATTATGTTGTTTTTATGTTTAGTTTTGACATATGGGATATCTCCACTATTTTGAAGTTTTAGAACTTCATTTGGCTTTGGATTTTTAAATTTTTGATGTTGACTCAGGCCATCTTTGACTTGCATATAACTATTTACTCTGATTATTTCTTGTAGTATTTATTATCTTATGGTATGATGTGACTTTTACATATTTGAAAGGCCTTGGAAATGAGACAAGGCAATCTCATTCTGACCGGTTGAAAATGCCTAAGTTGAATTCTAACACGAAATTAGGAAGGCACAAACGCAAATCAATGTAAACCTATAAAAAAATTATAAATACTTTAGACTTAAGGAGGAAGATATACTTCCGATATTAATTCGAATAACTAGGTAGCTAAGAGAAATTGATTACAACATGAGATTAGCATAGGGAATTTAAGGGAGATATGAAAGGAAGAAAAAGAAAATGATAGGGTTAAGGATATAAATGTAAAAATACCCTTTAAAATATTGGCAAAAATACCGTTTTGATCCCTTAACGTATTTTTTAGATTCAATTTGGTCCCTTAACCTGTTTTTTAGATTCAGTTTGGTCCCTTAACTTTTAGAAGATTCAATTTAGTCCCTTAATTTGTGTCTGTTGACCTAAGTTAGTCATTTCCGTCAATGTGTTGGTAACAGTGTTAATTTTTCGAGGACCCGTTGAAATTCACTAACAATTTAAATGGCCAGTTTGAATCTCGTTAACAATTTAAAGGACCAATTTGAAACAAATTAACAAATTAACAATTTAAAGGACCAATTTGAAACATAATGGACCAAATTGAAACTCATTTAACACTGTTACTGACTTTATTGACGGGAGATGACTAACTTGGATCAACAGAGACAAATTAAGGGACCAAATTGAACATTTTAAAAGTTAAGGGACCAAACTGAATTTAAAAGATAAGTTAAGGGACCAAAATGGTATTTTAGCCTAAAATATTTAACAAAATCTTCACAATTATAGTTATTTACTATTTTTTATCTAACATTAAATGCATTCCAAATCTCCCAATATGAAAGTAGAAAGCTTTGAATCAAAACAAAGTCTGATAACCGCAAATCACAAATTCAAATCCAAGAAAGTGAAATTACATTTATGAAATCATAAGCAAAAACGAAGAGTAGTCTATATCGTATGAAAAAAGTAGAATTATAGAGCGACAAACATAACAAATGTAAACCCATAAACAAAATATGGGCTTCAAACTTCAGAGGATGAAGGATGTACCTGAGGTAACGGTTCAAAGGTATCGAATAGAAATCGACTCCAACATGAAATCAATGTAGGAAAAGGAAATGAGAAAGTGACCAAATGAGATTTTTAGATAATGGACATGGAAGAAATGTTGCAATAAGCGGCGACTGAGTTAGAAATGAGGAAAGAAAGTGATAAAGGGTTAAGAGTATACATATAAAGGTAAGTTAACCTATCAAGCAAGAGGGCCTCACTAAGTATTTACGACCCAACTTACTTAACTAAATGGGCTTTTTTAAAAGTCTTAACCTTGTCTGTTAAACAAGATGGGTCAAACCATATACCTTTGACACAATTTTCCTATGCCAATTCCTACTTGATACATGCCTTATCAAACCATATAATACTTGTAAATATTAAACATTTGGTGTTCTTTCAATCTAGTTTTTTATTTTTTAAATTATTTGTTAAGTCATTTGCAACCTTTTCTTTAAAGTTGTCTTCAAGGAAATTTTTAATAAGTGTTTACTTTGAAATGACCGGAGTAAAAGGTAAGGACAAACTCTATCAAATGTTGGACTGTTCGTTAAGAGTTCAGTTTTTAGTCTATATATCTAGATTAAGAGATAAATAAAAGAGGTCTAAACATTTTGATCTTAGACAATGGAAGACAAATATCTTCTTATATTCTTTAAGGAAGGTTTTAGAAATTTGTCCCAGTTGATATATGATTTTTGAAGTGTGTAATAGAAACATATTTATTTGTGTTATTAACAAAAAAAAATTTGTATTGGATGTTAACATAAATTTTATTATATTTGTATATGTTTTATTATCATATTTTTAATATTATTATCTATATTATAATATAAAACCCAATATTGTCATTGTAGCATACAGAACACGTGTCAAACTCATACTCCATTTCTACGGTATTCCCCATATCTTCTCTGTTTTTTAAACATTCTATTTAACTAGGGTAGTTAACCCGTGCTGAACGCACGGGTCAGTATTTTTTAAAGTTTTTCAACAATTTTTTTTTATAAAAAATATTTTAATATATATTTTTATATAAAGATAATTATTAGATTATTAGATTACTTATCGTAAATCACTTAACCAATAAACCTTTATAGTTTAAAGTTACTTGAAACGGGCCAAAAAAATTGTACACATAACCACTGCATTTTCATATTGAAGGGCTCGTATGCCAGAAGGTTTTATCTACATACGTTTGTATGTCAATCTCCATTCCCACCGTAACAGAGCTCAACCATAGACATTAGAGTTCAACCAATGCATAGCTACGTCTGTCACTGTGGAAGAATGAACTTCGGTTAGTTAGTATCTTTCCATGCTCTGGTACTGCATACAATTCACATCTAGCTAAACCACTGTAACCTACGTCGCTTGATTCCAGCTAAACCACTAATCGTGGAAGACGAATCTCTGCTTGGTAAGTATCCTTTGATTTTCATAAATGCATGGAATGATTCTCCAAGTGGTTTGATTTGTATATATTACTGAATAGTGATTTGATAAGCCACCATTGCCTATCATTGTGTTTGGTTATAACTTTGTATCCGTAGAGCTATTTTGATTATTTAAAAATAGATACAACTCATGAATACTTATTTAGAAGATTTGTGTTAATTAGCAACCGATATATGTGAGATTCTGATATGTAAACGGATGTTTAATTTTAAAATAAAATCGTTTATGACCAATCATATTCACGAAAATATTAAAATAAATGTTGTGATTAACTTGGCATTAAGCAAATATATTATTGTATAAAGCATTGAGCATGTAAGTTGTTTTTTCCAAATGTTGCATAGATTCTCTTAATTATATGTTTAAAATTTTTGTATGAAATATATGCTAATCAACAACTAATAATCAATGGGGATTATTGAAAAATAAAAGTTGATCTCAATCTGTAATGTATATTGCTATCAATGAGGCATTGGGCATGTAAGTTGTTTTTTCCAAATTTTGCATACATTCTCTTAATTATCTGTTTAAAATTTTTGTATGCAATACATGCTGATCAACAACTAATTATCAATGGGAATTATTGGAAAATAAAAGTTGATATCAATCTATAACGGATATTGCTATTAATTAGCGCTACAGTAAACAATTAAACCATACCAATGTTTAAGATAAAGCAATATAGGAACTATACAATATATAGAGCAAGTTTTTTTAAAGAAAGCATCAAAGAAAGCCAGCCAAACTAACAATTAAGCTGTAAAAAATTTGAAAAAAATGTCGCTAGTGAATGACTTATAAAAGAATATGCGTCATACGTATATAAATAGGCAAGACCAAAACAATTAAAGCTAGACATAACACGATAGTTATAATTAAAGCTGAGGTTAATACAAAGTTCTAACATAATTATACAAAACCACCACACAAAACAAATATAACCATGAAAATAGGGAAACAGTTTCCTAAGTCTGTTGTATCTTCAAAAGGATATTACTTTTGCATACCACCAACCAAGATAAGATAAGTCAACTCCAATTAGAATTTTACTACCATTTTTCCTAAAAAAAACTTCCTATTTCCCCTGTAACATACGTATCCTTGTTGATCTGCTCCCATTCAACATGACATTCATATTGATCTCCATCCTCATCGACAATCTTAATGAATTCAGGTTTTCCCATATATTTGATATCTCTTTGCATCTCTGACGATAGAACCCGTATCATATACAACGATAGTATATTAATATTAATACTAATATAAAGCATAAAGAAAACAGAATTCAAACTTTGGAAATATAAAAAATCAATTTTTTTAAATATAAATAAGAAAGTCAACTATTTAAGATAATTCAAAGATTTTTTTTTGTAGAGATTTAAAAAAAAACAGAAGCTATTTTATGTTTGTTTACAATTAGGAAAATAACTTTTTTAAAAAATAGTTAGTGATTTAAATGATTTTTTTCAAAAGCTAATGAAAGTAGGTTTTTATTTTAACCTTAAAGTTGATTCTTTTTTTTTAATTTTTTTTTTGAAAAGATTAAACAAACACAATCAACTCATTAAAAATTATTTTTTTAATAAAAAATTGTTTTTTTTGTCAGATAATTAGTAACAAACGCCGTCTAAGTTCTTAGGAGTAACTGATGATTAATATATTTTTTCCCGTAAATTATTAATATTATTAGTAATCTTATTTTTATATTTTTATCAGAAGTATTATTATTATTACTATTATAATAATAATAATAATAATAATAATAATAAAAATAATAACAATTATTATTATTATTATTGTTGTGTTGTTGTTGTTGTTGTTGTTGTTGTTAGGAATATGAATTCCTATTTTCTAATACTAAAACTATGAAACCCTGTTTTATTCTCTCACACAATCACTCCGTTGTATCTTACCTGCTTAATATTCAACAACTGCTTTTGCACGGGTAAAATTTTCATTTAAAAACAAATAATTTTAAAACTCCATTAAGAACTCTGTTTAAAATCAAACTTTTATATAAAATTTCCAAATTTTCATGTTAAGAACTACTTAACATACATGATTCATATAACAAATTCAAATAATTTAAAGACAAAATGATGAAATATTTGTTCATTGTACCAGAAGATTAAAGACAAAAGCAAAATAAATATACAATGAAAAGTGATAAGTTATATAATTCACTCAATACACATCTTCGAACAAATAATTAACATAATAACAATAGTCATTGTTATATTTATCTTTATACATATAAAAGTAAGGTAATCTAATTTTGTCATACGGGTAATTTGGTAATAGTTTAGGTTGTCCGCAGGATAATTTGGAAACAAAAAATTTAATATAGAATCAATTCTATAACATTCTATTAAATCATTAACATGAAATAATTTATGTTTTGAGACTAATTTAAATATGTTACGTTTCCTCACATGATGCCAAAAAAAATATAAATCAATTCTGCAATAATTAATTAAATCATTTAATGGGAACGAATTACTAATTTAAATAGGTGTTTGTAATTTAGAAAAGTTTATCCTAAATCATTTAATTTAAATAGTCATTCAACGGCTAGAGAGAAAAACCATGATTTTTTCAAGCACTTAAATATGCACATTCTTGAACCAGGTTATTAAATTTAGAAATTTTAGGTGATTTAAATACTCGAGGTATTACGATAATTAAACATATAGAAGCTATAATCTATTTACAATTTATTTTTTTGACCTTTGTGTATTTTTTTACTTGCATATAGTAACATTGATTTTGAGTTACTCTGAGAGAAGAAAAAAATAAATTGATAATAAAACCATTGAGGTAAGTGTCACAATATTTTTTACCCACTTCTCATTTGTCTTCCTTCGTTCAAAATTAGAGATCTGAATATTCAATAAGCCTAATTTAAAACTGATATTCTAATCATGGTTCTTAAAAGTGTCAATTTTTAAATTCTCACAAATTTACAGTTTTATGTCACAAAATTGAATTAACTTGCATGTAAATTATTATATATACAAATATTAATGACAGTTGTACCCATATTCATTGCATATTCGAAAGTCAGACCATTTAAATGGAATAAATTGATTTTCTAAACCATATACTGCAAGTGAAGCATTACTAATATTTAAGTTCACAACTATCTCTCTACACATTTCTTTGTAACTGTGATGGTACAACTGAAAACTCTTAAAGCTAAAAATATCAAAGTATTCAAAGAGGTAATGCGAAGAGTATAAATGTGAGAATCATCAAGAGATACTATGCTGAAGATTAAACAGGAAAAGAATGAGATCATATTTGGCAGAAAACCAAGATACAACATTAGTCAAATCATCACTTCATAAAGTCCATTGTTTCTTTCTGGACAGGACACCAAGAGTGTCCACCAATCTTACTTCATCCTGTTGCTTGAAAAAAATGCTTCAATTACTAACAATGACAAAGTCCTTTGATTTGGAAATATAAATGAATCTCACTGGATGTGGTACTTGAGAACATTGGGACCATGATAAAAATGAACCTCAAAAAGTTATTAGGCCACTAAAAGGTAAATCAGCATCAACAACTATAATATTTCCAGGAAGATAACAGTGCTAATATACATAAACACAACAGATTTGCAAAAAAGAAGTCATAGCATGAGTATGGTGCTGCATATTCCAAAATTCATTTCCTTTTCTCTAGAATTAGATGCTTATCCTGGTCATAACATACTGAAAGTCATAAACTTTTACACAGACGGTTGATATATTTTCATAGTTTTGGAAAAGGAAGAATTGTATTTATGAAATCAAATTCAATTGACTTTACATGCATGACAATCTTGAGCTAGTGCTATACATTTATTATTTAATATCCTTCCTAGACCAAGGTCATGGACTAAAAGAATTCCAAACTTTGACATAATCCTAGTTATACAGTTAGAGGAATGCCTATTTCCTGAAAGAGATGATTAAAAGGATATAAGCTAAAAAGAACCTTCATCATTGTCAATATGCTGAACATGGTTATTGTTAAAAGACGATTCATTGCATACGTCCATCACACTCAATTAAATATTTTGCGGGAAAACACATAATGATGTTAAAGCAATCATTGGTTAATGAATATGTTACTGGAAAGAGATAATTAAAAAGAAAGTGTACCATCTTTTGTTTACATTAAGCTCATGTACATTTATCTTAAAAAAAAAAAAAAATCCTAGGTCTAGAAAGTTAATGCTATCATGGAAGGTTAATAACTTGCCAATTCAATTGAGTTGATAGGAAAAACCTTGACAAACACAGAAGAAGAACTTGGAACTCTACCCTTGGATAGTAGCCTTAAAGTTTTGCTATAGCAATTATTTCAAGTTAGAGATAACCCAAGCAGCTAAGTAATCCAACAATGAAAGTGATGCATAGTATTTGCATCATGGCCTGTAAGTAATGCAACAATATCAACAAACTTTAAAATTTTTTTTTTCAGGCACATTCTTAACATGGAGAGGCTCGAGTCTTGAACTACGACAATGTTTCTAGAGTACCAACTCAAAAGCACAAAGATATTGAATCCAACCAAGATACACCATCAAACAAAAAAGAAATGCAGATTTGTACCTCTTTAAAAATCCAAGAATCTTGTTAGGCAGTTTTATCAAACAGTTAAAGCACAAAATGTCAATTATTAATCATTTACATTGTGCAAGTAATCTCTAATCACATACAGAATGTTTGAGAGAGAGAGAGAGAGAGTATAAGTATGCTTGATAATCTCTAAACACTTTTTTTTTTTGGAAAAGAATCTCTAAACACTTCGAAGCTTGATAAATGGTGAACAAAAGAATACATCAGCAACCAAAAATGAAAAGAATATATAAATATTTACCTTCACACCACTCAAGGCCAAGAAAATTTTGATCCAAGCAAACAACACTTCAACTAATCCTACTAAATTGGTATGAAACCCAATGACAGCAAGAGTGTGAAAAGAATGTAATAAAAGTGTTATAGGATATAGAAGGAGTATTTATAAGATGGTTCAGCTCACCTATATGTCACAAAATCACGAACATCTACATATATACTTTTGTTCTTGCAAAAGCTTAAGAACTATGAACTGAGATCTATGAACTGAGCCCCAGGACCAGAAAGGTTCTCTAGGACTATATGTCTGAGTAGTATTTTCCAATCTGTCTTTTCTCTGAGATGAGGTGCTCTTTATATATGCCTAAGGATTGAAGGTATCATCAATGCCAATAATTGCAGAGGAGAGAATCTCTCGTCTTAATCCTTTGATACGTTTTCTCCCTGATTCTCTCTGATACGTTCCCTGCTAATTTACTCTCGTCCGTTTATTCCGAGAACTTATTACTCAGATACGTACGTTCTCTACTAATTTATTCTCATCCGTTTATTCCGAGAACTTATTACCCGGATACTTCGCCGCGATCTCATAGCATTATTCCGGGATGTAGGAACAGAAGCCCCCTAAGTCCTGAGTTGTGATCAACGACAGGACTTAGAACACTCTGTTTCTCGGATATTTGTCCGTTAGTTAATGTAGTTGACTACTTGCATTTTTTGACTCTTTGGCTTCCTTGATAATTTATGGTCTCACAAGATCTAAGAGGTATGAACTAAGAACTAAGCCCCGAGACCAAGGAGGTTCTCCAGGACTGTATATCTGAGTATTTATGAATCACTCCCTGTCTCTGGAGGTGAGGTTTCATTTATCTAGGCTCAAAATGCCGACAACACTATTAATGTCATTAATTGACGGGGAGGGAATCTCTCGTCCTGATCAGTCGGCTATGTTATATCTTTAATCTCCACGTGCTATAATTCATCCGAGAATATCTCGCCGATTAACGTGGCACGCTCTCATGCTTTGATTCCGGGATACGAGAACATAAGCCTAGGAGGTTGAAGGTGCTACCAACGCCATTAATTGCAGGAGCTCGCCTTAACTCCTTTATATGTTTTCTCCTTGATATCCTCTCATACGTTTATGCTGAGAACTTCTTACCCGGATATCCGGATGTGTTTTCATCATATTATTCCGGGATGTATGAATAAGTATTATTCCGAGAACTTCTCCTCATGTATCTTGTGCTGAGAATCTACCATCTGGGTCCTTCGCCATGTTCTCATGATTTCATTCCCGGATGTAGGAACATAAGCCCCCCAAGCTCCGAGCTGTAGTCAGCGAAGAAAGCTTAGGAAGTTCGTGTCTCTTTGTTAATTGCCACAGTCGGCACTTTATTGAATACTTTTTGTTATAAGATAATTGCCGAGTGTTTCTCGAATGAACTTTCCGTTTAGGGATATCCCTTCTTAGGGGTTGTGGTCCGAGAACTTCCCGAAGAAATATTTCCTTTTAGGAATTTCCCTTATTAAGGGTTTTGGTCCGAGTACTACTCGGATAGAGTTTTCCTTTTAGGAATTTCCCTTCTTAAGGGTTTTGGTCCGAGTACTTCCCGGAGAGAGATTTCCTTTTAGGAATTTCCCTTATTAAGGGTTTTGGTCCGAGTACTACTCGGATAGAGTTTTCCTTTTAGGAATTTCCCTTCTTAAGGGTTTTGGTCCGAGAACTTCCCGGAGAGATATTTCCTTTTAGGAAATTTCCTTTTTAAGGATTATCCGAGCCTTGCTGGATTCACTATTCAAGTAATGATAACTCATGAAATACTTTATTGAGATGTGCCTCGTTAAAACCTTCTCGGCCTAAAAACCCTTATTGGGACAAAAAAGACTGACAAGAAAAAAGAGTACAACACCTAATTACAATACTTAATAATAATAAAACTTCAAATTAGATGGGTTTCAAGTTCCTAAGACTTCTTCTTGATCCAGAGTTTCTAATCTATAATCCTCATTTCCTTGTTATCACTTCCACCCACATACTGACCAAGATATCCTTTTCGGATCAACCGTTCAATGGCATCTTTTAATGTCCTGCATTCTTCTGTGTCATGCCCATAATTACGGTGGTATTCACAATGCTTATTATAGTCAGCTTCTCTTGGAGTTCTTCCCTGGGGAGGTAGCTGCAGAAGATTATTTTGAAATACCTCTTTTAATATCTCTGATCGTCGAGTCAACAATGGTGTATAAGTATCGAACTCGGATTGCTTTTCGCCCATATACCATCGTTGTTCATTCTTTCCTCGATCTCCCTTTGTCCTGTGGGATTCATCTGGAATTGCTGATGTCCTTACGGGTTCCATTTGCCTTGATTTTGCCACCTCCTCCATTGCGATGTATCCTATGGCTCTTTGGCGTAATTCATCAATATTTGAAGGGGGTTTTCTTGCTAATGAGTCTGCGAAAGGTCCTTGCTTGAGGCCGGTCAACATTGCATGGAGTGCAACAGCAGGATTCAGATCTCGGATCAATAATGTTTCTCTACCGAACCTCGTCATGAACTCCCGCAGAGATTCAGTTTGTCCCTGTCTAAAATTTACCAAACTTGCCGAAGTTTTCTGGGGAACTTGGCTAGTTGCAAATTGCACCGAAAACTTGGTGGCAAAATCATTAAAATTAAAAATTGATTTAGGAGGAAGGCGAGAATACCATACCAGTGCTGGGCCTCTTAAAGTAGTAGGGAATACTCGACACTTGATGGAATCTGTGGCGGTTGTCAGCAGCATTTGAGCCTTGAACACTGTTAGGTGTTCCTCTGGGTCTTTGTTTCCATCATATAAGTCTGTAGTCAGAGCTTTAAAGTTCTCGGGAAAAGGTGCATTCATGATCTCCTCCGTAAAAGGATGTTCAATTCGGACCAGACTCTGCCCATTGTTCCTAGTCGGAGATCTGCTGCGGTGTCTAGTTTGGGCCTCGGACGCTGTATCCTCGGACCGGCCTCGATTCTGTAGGTTCTCTACCTGTTGTTTCATGGTCTGATTTTCCCTCGTCAATCGTTCCACAGCGGCCATTAACTCTTGGATGGCTACCGGTTCTCCTGGTGGATCCATTCCTTCAGGATGTTGATTGTCGTTGGAGCCTCGTAAAATTGCGCTGCTTCTCGTCTGAACCATATAGAGTGGTCAGGGCGAAATTTTATCGGGCCCCGCGGTGGGCGCCAAAATGTTCTTGCAAAAGCTTAAGAACTATGAACTGAGATCTATGAACTGAGCCCCAGGACCAGAAAGGTTCTCTAGGACTATATGTCTGAGTAGTATTTTCCGATCTGTCTTTTCTCTGAGATGAGGTGCTCTTTATATATGCCTAAGGATTGAAGGTATCATCAATGCCAATAATTGCAGAGGAGAGAATCTCTCGTCTTAATCCTTTGATACGTTTTCTCCCTGATTCTCTCTGATACGTTCTCTGCTAATTTACTCTCGTCCGTTTATTCCGAGAACTTATTACTCAGATACGTACGTTCTCTACTAATTTATTCTCATCCGTTTATTCCGAGAACTTATTACCCGGATACTTCGCCGCGATCTCATAGCATTATTCCGGGATGTAGGAACAACTTTCATCATCAAATGGGCAAATGGCAAGTTCAGATGTCATCTTCTGCATATTTTTCGTTTCAAAATAAAGACGTGAATCCTAATTTTCTGACTTATAAGTGAACACAAACTTCTCTGCGAAGGAGGAACTTACAACATATCTCCTATTCTTAATTGAGTCTCGGTTTCCAAGGCTTAATACAAAATTCCAAGCTCCGAAAAACATAAACATAGGCAAACACAACCAAAAAAGAAAAGAAAAGCAAATTCAAATACCCATTTGTTTATTTGCTTCGAGCTCTTTTCTTTGCCCAGTTGTGAACTTACGACAAAAGCTGGTTCAACGGTAAGAAGGAAACATGATGAGCATATAAGACAAAGCAAACTAAAACTACTACCATCCATAAGTGATTGTCAATAAATCAAATAATTAAGATCAGAACTTAAAAAAAGAGAATCTTAAAAAACAAATAGTTATATGCTTCATAGATTCAACTAATCCATCTCAAACCTATCAATTAATCCAAATAATCAACAATAGAAAATGCATCAGGTTCATCGAAATTATAATAACAAATGGACATTTGATTAAGTGATAAAAACAAATGGACTTCGTCTAAACCATCACCAAGTACGAAGTTCAGTCAACTAACTTATTTAAACGTGAGAAATGAAGCTATTATGAGTACTTACACACAGGGCCAAGGAATTCCCTTAAACTGAAACTTCCCAGGGTCATCCTTCTCCCAGCGAACACGTAGCAAATCAAGGCCCTTTCCTTTCCTTTCCTGCCAATGTTAACAACCAATACCATGCTTTATTACTCAAAATATAAAATAATCCAGGCAGATGCTTTTGCAAATATACCTTACATGTGAACCACTGAAGGTTTTAGATAGTTCAAAAATAAATGCTAAAACATGTAAAAGGAATCTGTAGATGCAAAATGAATCAAATAATTAAAATTGTGAAACTAAACATTCCCTCATGCCAAATGTAGCTTTATTCATATAAAAGAAACATACAAAGCAATTTAAATTTAAGATGTTACGATGCAAATTCATATAAATTTGTTTACGCCTAAGGATTGATAAGAAAAAATAGAGTATAAAATTGGCTTTTAGTGAAAAATCTAATTCTGAGATATTGACGCAGTTGAAGAATGAAGAGCAATCACACCTATTACTCTAGTTTTACTTCCACCAGCTAAAATTAATTCCTATACATAAAAGTATTGGACTGCTTCCATCAACTAAAATTAATTATCTCCTCCACTCATTGTCATTTTGATTGGCTTTCAAAACTATCATTATACATGTCCATTTTCTGTTAAGTTTTACTTGCAATGGTGCAGAGAAATGGTTCAAATGCATTTCCATTTATGCCTGGGATTTCAATAGGCATGAACTCTAGTAGTGGCAAAATTAACAAAATCCTCCATGGAGTTAAATAAATAACATTGTTACCTATCATTCTTAGCAGAAGGATCACAGTTCACAGGGGCCAGGCACACACCTGCAATATAGGGAAGATGTTCAGAATTGATAAATTCGAGACAAAAGGTAATGCATAGAAAAAGGACTCATAATTTTCTCCCAAAGCAAGGACAATTCCAGACCCATACACATATGCTGATTTATTAAGAGATTGTGCAAAATCTGAACTAATAATTCACAAACAAACCAAATAAATAATGATGTGGTCATATAAATCATTTAAAGAGGGCTATATAACTTATAATTGAATTCTTTTTTTCCTCTCATAGGTGAGATGAAGTAGCACTTACCCCAACTTTAGTCTTATACCTGTGAGGTCACCATTTGAAATAAAAATCCACACAATGTGTAACAAAATATATTAAATCATGCAATTTTATATACTCATAATCCCGCCATCAACAACTAAACCTAAGCACCCCCCATAGCCATCAATTTATTTTTTTAATCCGTGTTTGATTCAGGTGAGCATGAGCACCACCCAAAAACTGGATTTTTGCTAACCACCTCTCTGAAAAAAAATTAGTCTAATATCTCAAGAGTATCTTTTTCAAACCTGAACTCCACTAATACCCCTTTTCTTATTCACCACTTCCAATCTGGGATCCTTTCGTGCTCATATATTTTAGTTAAAAATTATGTTTTCTTTGAAAGGGGTGGTTCTAACTTCTACCTTCTAACCTCTAAAAGGCACACACATAATTGTTAAGAGACATATTTTGGCTAAGAATGTGACAACTCCCATGGAAGCTATTTTAAGTAACTGATCATAACTCAAAGTGATCAGATTTTTGAAAAAAAAAAAAAAAGAATGGCAAAGACCTTCCTCATGTGATGTGAATATTACTCCAGCACATGGATGTTTAGGAAGTTGTTGCAACAGAAACTACCCTTTAAAAGGGTGGGCAAGGCAGGTGTGACACTGAACTTGGATACATCCATCTGCCTAGGGGAATCACTAAAGCTTGTTCCATCAACTTTGATAGTGACATACAGCCCGAAGCACAGCAAAGTAGATACATTCAACAATAAAAATGAGAGGGGAAAGATGAAACAACTACCAAAATGAAACAACTACCAAAATTAAATAGAAGTATATAGTTAACTCAATAAAAAAATTATAAAAAGTAAAGGAAAAGAACAGAGATATATATGAATGCATGTCTTTCAAATATTTGAAGGGTAATAAAATAAATCATTTGCCATTGTCATGATGGAGGCTTGTTTGAAAGACGTACTTTCAAATTTCTCAAATTAACCAAAAAAGCGGGTACATGAAATAAATCATGGATCTAACCAATAAGATAAACCTTGGATTGGCTAGCAAAAAAGTCTTAACACCTTGAGCAAGATATGGTCAAATCCTAAAGACAAAATTAAGCATATTTCATCCAATGTCTCAGATCATCAAATTATTCCCTTTAACTTTTCGTTTGTGAAAATCAATCATTTCTACTGAAACCAAAACAAATTCCATTGAACAATCGTCACCCTGCGCTTTTAGCCTTATCATAAATGTTAAACAGAATATAACAAATCCAGATATTGATGTGAATTTGACTGAATGATCCATTCAAACAGCTGATCTGCATTGCTTCGATATATGATTGGATGTTAAGGACACCAAGAGAAAGTGATTCAAGGTCGAAAAAAATTGGGGAGCATATAAGGCTAAACCCGAAGGATTAAGGATCCTCAATTGAGATAGGATTAGTGGAGTTTCATTATAAATACTATACCTTAAACAGTTCCAAACTACAACCTCCTTTTGCTGATAAAGGTTCATCCATTCATTGATTGAAAAAATTCAAACTCCAACCTCCTTTTGCTGCATAGCACTGTTAAAAAGGATAACACCATACATAATTAAGGAGGAGTTCATCATTGTTATGCAAGGGAAACAGAAGACATGTGGAATGATGTTCATAAAATAGATAACATAAATGAATGGGTCCTGTCTCAAAGCAGAGATAGAAACCATATAGATGAGAATACAATCAAGCAATGATGAGAATACAGGGAACATGATTTATCAATAATTACAATTGATGAACTAAAATGAAAGAAAACAAATGAAAATGCGGGGCTCCAGGAAAAGATATCTTACGTGTGCGTGCCTTTTTTTGGATAAATTAAATTAAAAAAGTGATATATACTGGAGATTGAATTTGGATAATTTAAATTGAAGCAAACATATATATAGGGGAGATTGAAGAGAAACCTCATCCTTAAGGTTTGAAGCATTATCACCAGGAGAAGTTAGTGTTGAGAATTCTTTGTGGTACTGAAACAACAACGAATTAGTGCTAGGAGTTCCATGACATTAGTGATGGCTTTTCAGGTGAGTCAAAATCAACACTCTCATCTGATGAGAAATCGGAATCATCAAATGATTCCAGTTCCATGGCTTGGCCCTTGTCTTTCATTGCCAGGATATAGTCATAGGTTCTCATCCCCTGCATTAATAATTAATAATTAATAATAGACACAAACATTCCAGTAAAAGAATAACAGGGCAATGAAATCAGTTCAGAATATAAAAAGAATAGTAATGTCATAGATTATTATGATAGCCAGAAATAGAAGGATGTATCACTTTGACAAACTGATTGTTAAATGTCTTATATGTCAATGCATGGTAATATACCATAGTTGATAGATTCAAAGCAGAAAAGAAAACTTACCTTTATCAGAACCACATGAAAGGAAAAAAGTTGTCCCAGTGCAGCTGAACTATAAGTTGTCAATAAAAGAAGCAATACCTGTAACATTCCAGGAAGTTTAAAGCAAATCAAAAGTGATGCTAAATCCAAAATTCAAGTCTCTCGCAGATTGCAGAAATGCCCAAAAGAATTTAGATAACTATTACACATATGATGGCAAGAAGGGGCAAATAAGAACACAAATGAAATGAAGGGTGAAAGAAAATAACATCAAGAATGGAAAAGAAAATTTCATTAAGATACATCCTCAAGGTAAATCAGTTTAACCACAACCACTTGAAATCATACAAAACTGGTTAACAAACTCATCATTGACAAATCAACTCTTATAAAAGTAGGATAAATTTAACCAAATACCAAAAAGTAGAATTGTAATAACAATGTCAAAACGTATAAAATCAATGCAGAACTAATGAAACATGCAAGAACTCACCACCTGAAATTTACATGATTGTTCACAGTGCTGCACAATGAACTGAAAATATTTAACCTCCAAAAACAAAACAAAAGAAACACCTTCAAGTAGAAGTTGGCTACCATTTTAATAGTTAGTATAGGCATTACCTCATTCCCATACAATATTACTTCAAATCAAATAAAATAAGAAGCTTCATCCTATAGTTTCTGAATCATTTAAAGAATCCAACTTATTTCACCATTCATAGTAAGCCATACATATAATAGAGTAACAACAACATGGACAATTTTATAGATCATTCCAAAGTGGTTTTCATTTTTAAACTATTTTAAAACATTATTAAGTTAGTGAAAGTAGAAGGGATTTTGCAATATTGCAAAGCTGATGCCTTAGCCAATCATGTTTCAATATCGTGGGTAAAATGGATTTTGAATTAATTGGAATGCAACACATTGACATGGACTTTAACCTTCATTTTCACTTATTTTTAGAGGCATCTCCAAGTTAGTTAACTTTTCCATCAGCCATGCTGCCATGAGTGGCCTCATTATACTTATATAATATAATCATAGTGATAAAGAAAACATCTTAGTTCAAAATGCACATATTTCCAAGCCATGATTTATTTTTCTGATGAGAAGTAAAGCAT
Organism: Echinosophora koreensis; assembly: GCA_035048595.1. NCBI lineage: Eukaryota > Viridiplantae > Streptophyta > Magnoliopsida > Fabales > Fabaceae > Echinosophora > Echinosophora koreensis. The sequence continues at coordinate 10,693,726 of JAPCYP010000004.1, forward strand.
ACATGCACCTGCTGGTTTTTCAAACCAAGTAAATCTCAAACAAAACAAATATTGGTCTGACCTTTTGATTTTCGGATATTAAATCTTAGTTCAAAATGCACATATTTCCAAGCCATGATTTATTTTTCTGATGAGAAGTAAAGCATACATGCACCTGCTGGTTTTTTCAAACCAAGTAAATCTCAAACAAAACAAATATTGGTCTGACCTTTTGATTTTCGGATATTAAAAAGTTTCCAAAATGATAAACTAATGCAAAAGGCAATGAAAAACTGGCAACCTAATACTCATAATCTGTTAAGGAATAACTAACCTCACCCAGTCTTTCAACCAGGAACGTTTCATTTTCTTTACTCTAACTGAAGGTAGACATGATGCTTGGGAGTAAGGGAAAACATAATTGGGTAAGTTGAGCTGTAAAATGGCAGAGAAGTGAAATAACATAATGTGAAATGAAATGAGCATTGAGGAAGTGTAATAGGATATGTGGTATATACCTCTTATGGTATGAATGATCCTCTTCGATTTTTGAAGAAGAAAGGAGAGCTGATCATGTCCACCGACGAGAACCCCTCCCACTCCCTCCAAACCCTTCCTTAGACGGCACCACCTTCATCTCTTCCCACTCCCACCACGGCAACATCGGCTTCATCGACGCCGCCACATCACCTACCACTCTGGATCGCTGTGGACGCTGTCACCTCCTCCCTCTTCACCATCGGGATCAAAAAGGACCACATCGTCCTCATCCTCTCCCCTAACTCCATCCACTTCCCCGTCGTCTTCCTTGCCATCATGTCCCTCGGCGCCGTCATCACCACCACCAACCCACTTAACACGACCCACGAAATCGCCAAGCAGATCCACGACTCTAAAGCTCGAGCAGCCCAATCCATCGTTCTTCCAAGAAAAAGGTCATGTCCATGGAAGACGACGAGAAAGTGGCGGAAGAAAGCGAAGGAGGAAGAAGAGTAGCCGATCATGGACCCGAGAAGGAAGCAGACAGCAACGACAACGAAAAAAAAATAGAGGAGGACCGAGCCACTGAGGACGAGAGGAGAGAAACAGAGATCGAGGCAGCATCGAGGGTTTCACTTGGCTGTAAAAGAAAAAGGGAAGGAAGGTAATATCAAAACCCAGTTCCATCGTATCCGGTCATTTTAGCCTATCGTCCCTCCATGACTCTATCCTAAAATGTTAGCTTAGACCTTTAGGTTAGCCGAAAACTTGCACCGCACCTTTTACATAAAAACATTTAAAATGTATTTAGTCCCCCTAAATGACGGTAAGCACGCCATCTCAGCAAACAGTAGCAGGGAAGACATTGAGGCTTATTAAAGTTATGATTCTATTTATCTTTTATTCATCTATATTACTCACCAAAAAACAGAAGGTTCTGGAATTGGGTACATATGCTGTGTAAGGCTTAGTGGCTTGGAATTGGGTTTATGGGTGGTATTTTATCTGGACCACGTACACATGCTGGGCCTCACAAATATATATATATATATATATATATATTAAAGATGTTCAATTATAGATAGAGTATGTGTGTGTGTATATACACATTTGGTAATTGCACACCTAAAAGTAATTTTGATCCAAACTATCCAAACAGCAAGATTTGATAAAAATCACTTTTGGATGTTTGAACTAGGTTTGTAAAATATGTTATGGTTTTCAAATTTATGCAATCAGATTCACAAATAAAAAATTTTTAAATGTGGCATAGAAGGATATATACACAAAATAATATAAAGTTTTATTATTCTATTTTAAAATAACAAATACTATGTAGTTTTTTTTTATAAAAAAATTTAGGGTGAAGGGATGGTGCCCCCGTCCAAGACAGGGAAACCTTCGGGCTCTAGGAGCACTTATAAAAGGATTTACATTTACCTCACCCTAAGGAGACTGGCGGGGGCTCGAACCTGCTACCTATCAGATACAAGAACATTATAAATTTTATTTATATTCATTGGATATCTATTCTCCTTCCCAGTCATCATGACTTTTAAACTTATTAATAATATACAGACCAATAGTTTGAGATATGCGTGAAAATCAACGAGGCCCGTGCAACAGCTACAAATTTACTATGTAGGCAACTACAACTTGTTATTTTTTTTTTTTAAATTGTGGTGACTACAGATTTTTGTACCCAAAACACAGGAAGATTAGAAACACATTGTTATGGCCCAAACCATAGGCATAATAGTAGATTCAAAATTTACCTAGGTACAAAATAAGTGTATTAAACATAGAAGGATCTAGAAGCTTTATTTCTGTTATGATGAGTCACTACACTAGTCAATCATTCTATTTTTTTGTTATGCCCAGTGTGCTGTATATATAGATATCTGAAGAATGAAATGGGATAGAAAAGAATATTGAAGGTTTTTTTTTTTTTTTTTTATCTTTTGTAAGGAGGTTACTCCCCTCTAAAGGAGCTTTTTCTTTTCTGCTACTTTGCCTTTTACCTTCCCATATCCAGGACCTTACAATCGATGCTTTCGTTGCCATGGCCTCACCTCCCCGTTCCCCTTATAACATTAAGTCCATTCTTCATCAAATTTTACATAGCCAACAGATCTGCCAACATACCTTCTCATCTATTGCTACTACACTTTCCACCCTCAAGACCAGACTCACACCCCCGGCTTCACCCATATTGATATTATTAATTCCACGCCAGAACAAGTCTGAGTCGCGCACAAGCCTTTCAACCACCAATAACCGATCACCATTTCCACTGCCCCGAGTCATCACGGTCGCTACCACAATTACCAAGACCCAACTCTTCCACCAGAGCTCCCCTCAACACTGCTCATGCGTCCCTGTTTTTCGCTTCAATAGTGACGAGTGAAGAAGAAACAGAGAAATCCCAGGAGCTCCTCATCGACAGGAGTAACTTCACCATAGCCGATGAGAATACCTTCTCTATCACGGTTGATTTCTTCGTCCATGACAACAACAAGAGATTGAAGGAGCTCTTTGCCAAAGAAAAAGGATCAAGAGGAAAAACCTCCTCAAGTTCCTCGATCAATTCCTCAGTTGATTCCACAGTGTGCTCTTCCTCCTTGCAACTTAAATCGCATAGCTTCTTTCTCCATCAATTCCTTTTGCAATTTTGGAATTGGAACTTTGGTTTGGCTCTGAGTTTGGTTCCGCTAATTTTTTCTATGGCGGAACATTATTCTGCCACCATAACTCGTCCATCGTACTAGTTCATTGGCTAGCCAGGGCAAGGCACTGACATTATTATCGACTAACACATATTGTATCTTTGATACGTAAATTAAGGCTTTAAGATTGCCAAACAAGAGTGAATAAATAGAATTAATTATAACTTCCTCCCATTCGTAACTACCGTTATTAGTTTAAAGCTTGAAAATCTTAAATTTAACCCACTTTAGGTCTTTAATTAGCTTCTTATTCTTGAAGATATTTGCCATCTCACAAAGCTAGACTCGTAAATCTAGAGTTGTTACTTTTTCAAAACTTCCTTTCTAGAGGTTTAACCATGAATAAATTATTTGTATTATTTGCGAATTATTCGAGCTCAACTCATTAAATATTTGATCAAGTTTGTTTGTCTAGCTAAATAAACAAGCTCAACCTTGAAGCTAGCTCAATTATTCAAATGAGTCAAATATGATCTTTGTAGGCTTGACATTAATATCCCGTGAATAGTTGGTGTATCTGTGTATCACCTAGAGAGTAATTAGTAATCACTGAAAGTTATGAATTATTTATGTGATGAATTATGAATACAAAATTATATTTATTTGTTTTTATTTCATCTTCTAGCATAAAGATATTTGTCAAATATTAAATTAATAAATTTTAAAATAATTTAAGAATAATTCTGAGACAGAAAATGAGCTAAATGAGCCAAGCTTCTTTATATTTTTTTAAGCATGCCAAACCAAAGCTTTAATTTTGACTCTTTTAAATAAATGAACCAACCATAAGCAATCTTTTTTATCAGTCAAGATTGAGTTTCGAACACTCAACTTAGCTCGTCTTATTCACATCCTTAAATTTTACATTTAGATTTTGAGCCTTGGGTCGTGGCCCCTGCCATTCCCCTGCTCCATCCTTTGTTAAATACTTTATTTTGAAAGCTGGACATGACCGACTGGTTCGACCGATTAGATTAGGAACCGGTTATGTGTCCAATCTGTTGAACCCAAAAAATTGGTTGGTTTCAAAAACGGTGAAAACCAGTCCAAAATTGGTGAAACCCAATCCAAAATTATACCATTGAACCTTGAACCCATGCCTTTATCGGTTCAATGACTGGTCCAATTTTTAAAAATTGGTTAAATACCAATTATTCAATGATAAAAAAAAATCTTGCTATAATTAACAACAACAACCAAGTCTTTTTTCATTAGGTGGGGCCGACTATACGAATCAAAAGGCGTCATAATATTTTATCATAAATCATGTCTATAGGCAAACCATTAACCTTTAAATTCTTCTTAATGGTTCCACCTACCGCCTCCCTCTGTCTCTAGCGACCGGGCTGCCATCCCTTTTCTTCACACATGCTCAAACCACTTGTTTCTACCAGTTTTTTCTACAATAGGTGTTACCCCAACTCTCTCTAATGCAATCATTTCTAGTTCTATCTTGTCAAGTATGTTCACTCATCCAACACAACATTCTCATATTTGCTACATTGAGTTTATTCTCTTGTTGACCTTTTGTCGCCAACACTACGTCCTATACGACATCGCTTGTCTTATAGTTGTGTGATAAAATTTTCCCTTTAGCTTAGTTTAACACCCGAGGCTTTGTTCCATTCCATCCACCTCGCTTGAATCCTATGGTATACATCTCCTTCTATTTTTATGTTGTTTTTTATATGATGAACCCAAGATATTTAAACTGTATGACTTGTGGTATGATATAGTCTCCAACTTTCACCTTTTAAGATAAGGATGAAATGCCTCTTATTAAACTTTTATACTCCATCTTACTTCTAAATTATTTAAAGTTTCTTAATTCCTCATTCCTCTTTTTAAACCTCATAGACTACTGGCATGTCAAATGCTTTATAACAATGTTAATTTTTATGAATTATATGTTTTTTATTGAGATAAATACATTTAAAAAAAATACTTTTTTGATATTGTTAAATTATAATAAAAAAACAAAATATTATTTTAAATAATAATTATTAACATCTAATATAACAAATCCACACAATACACGAGTAATAAAATTAGTTTTTCGAAAATAGAATCATTATCAAGAAATATGTACTACTGGAGGTGTGCTCCCATATACTCCTATGTCTCAGGTGGTTTCTTTCTTTCTTTTCTCTTTGTTTTTTTTTTGCTTTGGGCCTATGACCCACTTGTTTTTCAAAAATAATAAATAATAATAATAATAGGCCAAGTTTGATATGCCTACTAGAATAGACCCACAAAAGATACAAGTTTTTTTTTTTTTTTTTTTTTTTTGACTCAAGAAAAGATACAAGTTAGGCTGACAAAATTTAATAAGAGAATCGAATTTGAAATAAATGTAGAATCCACTTGCTGAACTTGAGCTCAAGTTTGGGGTGACTTATTTGTAGCCATTATGTGATGGAACAATACATCCATGGCAGATAAATCGATTTTCAAATGAAAATGGTTAGCATGTTATTTAGAGGTATCACTTGACTTAGGTTACTTTTATTATGCGACTATGATAGATAAATTAATTATACGTGTCATTTTATTTTGGCATATAAGCGCAATACAAGTTTTATCAAGTCTCTTGATGTTGAGGAAGTCAAAGGTTGAGACAATGAGACTAATCATCAAAAGAATAAATTAGAGGAAAAATACATAATAACTTGAGGGTAAAAAATTAAATAAATGTATATTGCTTCAATTTGCTAAAAGAATTAAAGGCAGCTAAAACTGATGCAACTTTGTTACATAATGAATGATAGTTCCAAAACCTACATCTGAATCACACTTGGTTTTCACATGCTTCCTAACTGCTATTGCAGATGCTGTTAGTTACTGTCCTTCCATCCTCCTATCTCTTCAACAAAATCCTCTTCCACCTGCACATGAATTCCCACAAAGAGCAACATCAACCAAACAGGCAACATAAATTCCATTACCATATAGTTTGCTTTAAAATTTAGTTATTGCAGGTGTATTATACCAACTAGCATGCCATTTGCAAATGCATTTAAAGTAAGTTTTCTTTTCAACTACTGTTTGCATCATAAGTAGCATTGGCAACATGGATAGAGATCTCATGTCTCATTTTCCTGTACTATAACCAATATCATCTTGCCATATATTTTACTTTTTTAACATTACATGAAACTTTAAATTATGTGACAATATAGTATTGGTTGGGACATGGTGTGGTACAGGAAAATGAGACATGAGATCTCCATCCAGGGAACACGTATATATATTTGCACTTGCAAGCCATTAAATGTAAAGGCTACCTCTGGGGTAAAAGTTATGCCAACATCGATTTCGCCACAATAAGACTGGTCTGCACGAACCACTCTATACTTGAGAGGTTTTTGCTCAACAGCTCCATTCTCTGCCCCTCCATTCTCTGCCCCTGTGGCCAATAAATCTTCTACATAGATTCTACATAAGAAAAAAATATTCTATAATCATGAACAAGAATAAAATAACAAAGGTGAGATTTGCTTGTATAAATGATAGTTGCTATGGTGAATCTATCTCTAATCTCATGGTGACATATTATATTTCATTATATTGAAGCTATTGAAGGCTTACATTGCTTGGCCAACAAAGTCATCTGCAGATAACAAGTCCTTGTCCATGATTTTGAGGATGACCTTGTATTGGTCCCTTGGTGCAGGATATTCTACCTTGAACACAAATTTCTCATTCCATACTGGATTTCTACCTTGCCCTGTGAATTGCATGCACCATTAGAGTGTGCGCTTTTAAAAGCCGTATGCAATGTCTAATTACAGAAAGTAATTTTCATGAAATCAGGCAATCATTTTTTCTTTTGGCTTCAGAATGCATACGAGATGTTATTCAATATTCACTATCCTGAATTATGTTCTGTTGATTCTTATCAAAATACATATTTCGGAAGTTACTATCTTAACAAATAACAAGTATCTTTCAGTCAAGTCTATTTTCTTTAGTCATTTTAACACAGCTGAAAAAAAACTTAGATTAAGGAATCATTTACATCAATAATATGTAATGTCTCTAAAATTTAAATGTAGCTTTATTTAAAGCAAAAAAGAAGAGGTAACTACAAAGTATTTCATGCATAATTTGAATGTTAGCTTGAATATGCCATGGAACTAACCCTTAGCGACACTGCTCCTCTGCTCTTGGCCTTTGTATTGTATCAGAACATACAGGTCCATATCATCTACCAACAAAGAAGAAAAGACGAAGACAATGATCCTTGTTAGAATTGGGAGAGTTTAGGATGTAACAACTTGAAAATAATAATAAGAATTTCTTAACTAGATCATTTGAATTTTTGAAACAAATAAGAACACTAATAATGCAAATAAAAAAGAATCCCACACCAGATATGGCCCAGAAACTGGTCTCGGTTTCCATTTAAACCATAGTATAGGCGACTGCAAGAAATCTAAATCCACATGACCTATATTCCTTGCAATCATTGTATCCTGCAGTTACTAAATATTTTTTTGAAAATCGTACACGGTTTCTGTTTAAATCATAGTATAAGTGACTGCAGGGAATCCAAATCCTGTCCACCGAGCCAATGTAAAAAGATATTTGATATGTTTGATGGAAGCTCAAGCACATCATAAGGAAGGTAAAAACACAATTGAATACAAAATGAGGCAATATATATACCAAAGAAATCAGTGTTATATAACCCTTTTGCTTTCACAAGTTGCACCTCCATGATCCCAATTGCCATCTCTTTCTCGGTCTAAAAGCTGTGTGTCTACGTCTCTGAAGATTATAATTCAGCAAAATTCTTACGATGTATAAAAACTGGAAGTGTCTTGTTTTAACGTCGGAAGGGGTATATAGCTTATATAGAGGACTCAGCATGGGTTGTGGGAATTAAGATAAAGACTATAGCAACTTGCATTGATCAAAATCCAAAGAATGAAGACCGGTTAACACCCAGTCAACTACGCGACACGACCACCTCAATCTCGGGCATCCCATTTCCAAAACCAAAATAAACTATTGTCAATTGGCACTAGTAAAGTTGTAAAGGACTCTGTAAACCTTCAATGGGGCTGCTACCTACCTTGGTAAATAATTGATAATTGACATTAGTCATATCACGTGATAAATACTTGTTAAACGTACAAAAAAAAAAAATTTAAATAAAGTTAAGTTGGTATTAAGTATTAACATAACTAAAGGTGAAATTTAAGATTATTATTATAATGTCATTGCTTTTACCCTTTGCATTTAAAGGCTACTCGAGATTATTCCCTCCAGGAAAAAGGGTAAAAGCCAAGACTAAGTCTTAAGCATAGCTCATTTTTCTCACATCTCAGCTCGTAGGTTCATGACACGCAAACAAAGATTAAAAAAAAGAAGGTTCTAAATTGGTCTCCTCTGAATCTTATTATTCAACTGTCAAATCTATAATTTTCGTTCAAAAGGGGCATGAATATCCCTAGTGGAGTTCGATTCTGACCCAGTTTGATCGAATTGTCATCAAATTAAAGAGAAATGGTTCTAGATTAGGACTGGTTCTTATTTTACCTCACGTTGCATGCAACATGAATATTAAACGTTACCTTCATAATGTTTATCATTTAATTTGCCTAATATTGCTGTTAGCATATGTCTAATTGGCAGGGTCATTTACTAGTTGAATTTGGCTATAATGAAATGAGTGCCAAGCATTATATGGTAAGAAGGCAGGGGTGCCGGTGCAGTGCAGTATTTGGGGAATTAAGCTATGCAAACATGGAATAGCCCTTAAAAATACAAATAAGGATTTGTCGTGGCATTTGGTGTACCACAAAAGCATGTCAAGTTTTTGGACGTAACTTTTTTTTTTCCTTCCAGGGTATCCTGTGCACAACTGTGGAGATTAATTTCTCAAGCCGGGTAAGACCATAAGGATAGCAAAGCTCTTCTTCAAGAGTTTTAAGACTATTACATTCAAATTTGAGACCACTGGTTAAACTGGAAGAGACCTATACAATTTCATCCAAGCACTCTTGGGTTTGACATAACTTATTTTCTTCAAACAAAATCAAATGGCAATTTCTGTCAATCAAGTTCTAGCTTAGCTCACATGGAAGCATGCATAGAGCACAAAAGGAAAGGGACAAGCGATGCTTTCTATGTTTTATCCTCAGTCTTTACTTAGAACACTTGCAGAGAAATATTACTCTCTGAAGCATGGATACAGATCACCTGTCCCATTTTGTTGTACCACATCTTGTCCCCACTAATAATATCTTATCATATATTCTATCTTTTTAATATCACATAAAATTTTAACTTATGTGTCAAGTATTATTGGTGGAGACATGATATAGTACACCAAAATGGGAAAGGTGATCTTCTGTGTCCCTGAAGCATGGCATACCCTTGGTTAATTATAGGTGGATTGTTGATTAATTAATTTTAACATATGATTATATTAATGGCCTTAAAAAAAGATACACCTTTTAAATTTTTGAAGAAGAGGTTAAAACCTAGAATTAAAACTGATGAGATAAGGAGTTTGGTTCTCCTTAAAGCAAGATCTCGGGTTTGAGTCTTGTATATGAAAAAAAAAATAGACGTTGAAAAAGTTTTGACTCTCTTAAATGGGTTTTCCCGACTTGACTCAGATTAGTTGGAATCCAATGTGATTTCCAGATACCAAAGGTTATCATTATTATTAAGAATGCTCGTGTTAGAGAAACTCAAATTGCTTGAATGTGAATTCTCGCAGTGCCATTCATTTTTTTGAATAGTGGGTGTGACGAACTTCACTCTTGTGCCATCATTGTCCACAATATTTCTCATTTGATACGGCAGTTACTTGGAGTCTATCTCTTGGGGAAGCCAATTCTTGTGAGATATACTGGCTAAACATGGTCATTCGATTCAATGGAGAGTGCAGATCTTAGATTAGGTGCCTTTGTTTCTCTCTATTGCTTTCATTTTGGATTTTTATGATACTCTCTTTGATATAGTTACAAAGTGTTTTGTTTGGAGTCTTTGACCCCGTCTATTCAGCCCAAAAAAAAAAAAAATTTGTTTGAATGTGAAATGCACATGAGCAACTCTAAAATAGTTCAAGCTTACACTACTCTTAGGGTGTGTTTGTTTCAAGGTATAAAATTATATTCCCGAAAATGATTTTCCTAGGAATGTAATTATCGAGAATGTTATTCCTACTAATGTGTTTTTGGTGAGTATTTAACATTCCTAGGAATATTTTTAAAATTTATTTAATTTAAATATTAAAAAATTTAAAAAATGCAAATAAGTATGACAAAAAGAGGTGGGAGTGGGAAGTTAGAGTTTGTTGAGTTTTATTTCCCATGGGAATGTTAGATTCCCATCCTTTAACATGGGAACAAAAGTAAGCAAATAATGTGTAAATATTATTCTAGGGAATATAATATACTTGGGAATAATTTTTAAAAACTTGAAACAAACATGTGAATGTTGCATTCCCTGCCTCACTTTCCCGAGAATGTATTTTCATACCCTGAAACAAACGCCCCTTTAGTAGTATTGAATATCAATAACATGCAAGTATAGTGTGCCTCTGGTTAATTTGAAAAAAGTTTTCAATTTTTATTTTCCGGTTGGTTAAAATTAATAAATTACAAAAATATCATTTTATTTTCATAAATAAGACAAAATGACATTTTTATAATTATTAATGAAAACAGAAAATAAAAAACCCTAAATATCCCCCCAACAAAATTTATCATTTGCAGAAATAGAACACGATTAATAATGTACTACAAAGTTTTTTGACACAATTCTCATTCCAATTTTGTCACATATCTTCTTAGAATGATGTTAATCTTGATGAGAGGGAAATACTGGAATAAAAGAAATATTTTTTTTTATTACTAACATTAAGTAATCAAAATCTTTACATCAAGACATGCTTCACCTCATGCTATACAGAGTGCCATCTATATATATCTTCAAAACAATGGAAAAACTGAGATATATGTATTGTGTCCCATGCATTTCCTCTTTTTCTACATATGAAGAGGAGAAGCAGATGGTGTTGGAGTGGCAGTACCTTCTCCATTGAATCTTGTTCTATGTTGTTTTGAATCATTGCTGTTTGAGCTATGGCCACTACTGGTTTGAACTCTAGAGCTTCCCACTTCACCTTTGGTCTTTAGAATCCTGAAGTTGCTCCAATGATCTCACCACCTCATCCATGTTTGGTCTGAATTTGGGTTCTGTAGACAAACACTGAATTGCAAGGTGTGCTACTTTCATTGCTTCATGCAACGAGTATTGTCCTTCAATACGTGCATCCATAACTTGGATGATCTTGCGTTTGCTGGTGAGGAATGGCTTGGCCCATTCAACTAAATTATGTTCCCCTGATGGCCTGTTTTTATCCACTGCACGTTTGCCTGACATAATTTCCAGGAGAACAACTCCAAAACTGTATACATCACTCTTTTTTGTTAAGTGACCTTCACAAAAAGACAATGGGAAAATATTATCAGTGTTCGGAAAAGCAATTCAAATTTTTAAACAGTAATTCAAGTAATTGATTCTAATGTATGGTAAATTTGCTATGTTAGTGGAATTCAATGTTTGAATCTTGGGAAGTCTACATTCATTCTTGCAAGCAGGAGTAACATTTTTCAATGGCTTTGAAAATGTGAGAAATGATTAATATCCACTATCCTTTTAGAAAGAAGTCAATTTCCCTCCACTATATAAAGGGGATCTTGTGAAGAGTTGAAGCTTCCAAGTCCAAGAGAAGTGACCGAGTGTGGGTGATTTTACTTGTAGTGAGAGTGTCTCTTGTCAGTGGGTATTAATTATTCCTTGTAACTCTTGAGTGAGATACTCAGGTTTGTAGCATGATATACAACTTAGGGTGGGTTTTCAAGTTCTTACAAAACTTGTAATTTTGTTTGAGATCATGAACATTTTGTTGAAACGTTTTCGGTAGACTTAGGCAATAGGTGCTGAATCATGCAAATTCGTGTGTTCTATTACTTTTTTTTTGGTGTGTTTTGTGTGCTCCCATCTTCGACCCTTGGCATGTGGAATTTTTCCCAACAATCAGGAGTGAAATTCTTGGTTATTTCTGATTCTCTGTTGTAGTTAGATGCAGTAATGATTAACTCACTTGATTCCTGGGGTGAGGACCGAGGAGAAGCAACACAGTGTAGTTAGGGAGGGAAAGTAGGAAGTAATTTACTCAAAATGAAGGTTCTAGTCAAGCTAAGGTTCTTAAGTTACTTTTTGGATTTGTGTTGGAGTAATTCTTAGTTAGGTATGGTTTAACACAGTCACACAGATCATATCCTATAAAAACTTTGCTGTAGTTTTTTGGTTTTGGTTAACTACTAGGATCTTTATGTATTTAGTAAGGCTGGTGGTATCTTTGTGGGTGGGAATTCTTTTTCTTGCTTCATGTGTGGTTGGTGGTATCTTTGTGGGTGGGAATTCTTTTTCTTGCTTCATGTAATGGGTTTTTGAGTACCCCTGTACTCTATGCAATATACATTTGGCTTACCCAAAAAAAAAAAAAAATAAATAGTCACACAGATTATTATTTGACATATGTATAGTTATGGAGACCATGTTAAAAATAAATTAACCTTTAAAATTGTTTTTATGTACACCAAATACAATTTGAGTGCCTAAGAAATGATGTGGCAGACCACACCTAAGGAGGGATGTGGAGAGAACTAAATGAGATGTTGAACAAATTTAAGGAGTTATTGGAGAACAATTTCCTAGTGGTTTCAACATTGGAACTGCCGGTGCAAGAAAGATTTTGGTTACACACTATTCAGGTTTCTGCATACAACATCCAGGATGCTCATCCACTAAATGCAAGGCATGATCATAGGATGAAATGTTAAGTGTTGTGCAACAGTAACCTGGTAACACTGGTTTGAAAAAGATTGAGATACCTGTGGCTAAATACTCAGGAGCTGCATAGCCATGGGTGCCCATTACCCTTGTAGAGACATGGCTCTTATCACCTTCTGGTCCATTCTTTGCCAACCCAAAATCAGAAAGTTTTGCATGATAATTCTGTCATCAACAAAAAAGCAATGTTAGAAAGCCAGTCTTACTAATAATTTCTATCTCTAAGCTTGTAACATCAATGTGATTCACTTACTGAATCAAGCAAGACATTAGAAGTTTTGAAGTCTCTATATATTACATCTACTTCATCACTGTGAAGAAATGCAAGACCCTTAGCAGCTTCAAGAGCGATCTTCATACGGATGCTCCAAGAAAGTGGTTGAAAGTAAGAAGCCCCTATACCATAAACATTAGATAGATGAGACTTTAAGGTGTTTAAGGTACTAACTACTAAATAAAGTCAACTCATAAAGAAACTTGAAAAAAATGGCAATATTGGAAGGAAAAGTAATAACTTACTCCTAAACAAATGATTATCCAAACTGCCCTTGGTAACAAATTCATATACCAAAATCCGGTGGTCATCCTCTAAGCAGTAACCAATCAGTTTTACAAGATTAGGATGATGCAGCTGCCCCAGGTAGTTGATTTCTGTCTATAGAGGGAGGCTAATTAGTCACATGACTCACATCATCATAAAAATAAAATCTAGAATATCATCAATTTTGCTAAATATATTACATAATTGGAAGACTTTTTTACATTAATCGTGCTTCAAAATTGAACTCTTATACAAACCAATATTCACAAGGACACATCTTTAAACTAATTTGACAATTTCCTAAGCTTTAGAATGCAATTGCATCTTACATTCTCAAGCTTTGAGCAAAGTTCCAATGTTCAAAAGGCCCTGTTAAGTGAAAGTGACACTCACCAACCATTCACTGTGTCCTTGGGAGCTTTCTTGGTTAAGCCTCTTCACTGCAATGACAAGTCCGGTCCCTGGTTTTGCAGGGGCAAGTGTCTGCTCATCGATCCACCCCTTGAATACGCAACCAAAACCACCTTCACCCACCACACTATCTGGACGAAAGTTCCTTGTGGCAGTTCTTAGCTCAATGAATGTGAAGCACTTCAAATTGCTGGACTGCAGCAAGATCTCACCCTCTGTCCGGGGATTCAGAAGCACAGAGGTAGTGGACACCTTGCTGCTTAAACCATCCTCTTCTCTGCTACCATCCTTTGAATTCAAACCTGCACATGTCCAAATAAAAAATGAATCCACTTTTCTAGGCCATATATAAGTACTCTAATTACAAACTCAGCTTTATGCTTGATTGAAAAGACCAAGGTCTTGGTGCATAGGTAGGGCAACAATCTTTCTACCAATCATACGGTACACTGTTTGGTTGTATAAAGAGCATGAAAAGGCCCGAACATTTTTAAGTGGAAACTACATAACATAAGCAACCCATATGGTAATGTGAGGCATTAGCTTAAAAACACACATATTTAGCTCCCTTTGCATTTCATGGGTTTGAAGGTCTGGAGTCTTAACTTTTGGTTCATATCCTAGATTTATTCTTAACAATTAAACAAAGCATGATTGAGTTGAAGATAGAGGGAAAATCATAATAGGAAGAATGGATAATTTCAAGTTTTCAAAACCAAACCTTCACATTTGTTTTAGACAAATTTCCACAATGATATGCTCCAAAGTCCAAACCAATAATATAGTTCCATGTTCCATTTGTTATCCATTTCTACTTGTTGGAAGTCCCACATCGCCTGCCTCAAATCCTGGGGTGCGGTTTAAATATCTGTTGAGCAACTTCACTTAATGCCAATCAGTTTTAGGTTGGAGTCTAACATGGTATCAGAGCCAGAGCCTATCTTCCTGTGTAACACGTTTTAGGTTGGAATCTAACACTACTTACTATGTAAGTGGTAGGGATCTTCCTTGCATTACTTACTATGCTCCATGAGCATGCTAGAATTTCTCAAACACTACACAACTCATCAGTCATCACTCATCACATAAAATATTCATTCAAAACAAGTCCTTTTTATGTTGTAACTTGTGAATCATACATTAAACATATACAGTAAAGCAAAATTCCTTTTTTTTCCCCTTCCTTTATCAATCAAGCAGCCAATTTTTATTCAACAAAAAATACACAAGTTGCAGAATTCAATAACTCCAATCCAAACTATCTCCAAATTGAGGAAATAGAGCTCAGAAACAAGCTGATCAAGTAAAAAGGAATAGAATTAAAAAGTTACCATTGCGGGGAGGGCTTTCAGCTTTGATCTTTGCACTAAAGCAGCAACCCATGAACACAGTACACAGAACCCTCTCTTGTCTCCTTTTTTCAGTGTAACCAGCAGAGAAGCAGCTGCAAGTTGAAGTTTCCAATCTGAAACAAAGAAGTTTGCAAAGACAAGAAGGCCTTGAAAGAGAGTAAAAAACAAATGTGCACAAGTTTGAAAGCAAGGACTTTTCCACAAGAAGGTTAGCTGTCACGCAATTCTATGCTACTTATGTGTATAAGTACGTATTGGATTGTGTCATGGTCACGATCGTGTCTGTAAACGGGATAAAGATCTTATGTCTCATTTTAATATATCACGCTCTTCTTATCAATAATATTTTGTTACACGAGTTAAAATTTTATGTAATATTAAAATGATAAAATAAGTAACAATATATTATTAGTGGAAAGATGATATGATACACCAAAATATGATAAATAATATTTATCCGTGTGGACGGGGTGTCGTGTGTTATGGGGTTCTTGGAAACTTCTTTATTATTAGACCATCGAGATGGACAAAACCATAACGGGGTTGACCTGGCCGCCAGTTTGGTTTGTTTTTCTTTATGAGCAAGTTGGAGCAAAGAGAAGAATCGGAAGAGAAAATATTAAGGGAAATATGCTGTTTTACACCCCTAAATATAATATCATAGTGGAACATAAATTAGATGTGAGTGAATATAGATATACCTCATGCAGATGTAAATATGATATGGTTTAATGACAGTAAAGTAGTAAAACATTAGTAGCATTTCCATGGTTTGGAATTGGTTTCATTTGAGGTTATCCTAGCCTAGTAGGTTTTTTTTTTATTTCATGATAGTTCTCTTTCTTTGTTTCTCACAATCTCTCCTACATGTGGTTGGTCCGAATAATAACGGGTTCGGATCCTTAAATAAGTGGTTGGGGGGTTTGAACCTTGACTTTTGTATATGGAAAAAATATGGTTGGAATGGACAATCCTTAAATACCATCCAGATCCTCCGACGAATATTAGTTAATGTCTACGACGGTGGTTACCTAAAATCTCTCTCTTGTACGGACACTATTGCCGCGACCATTCTAAACAGTTAGATTATTATTACTTGTTAAATTTCAATGCCGTCTTGGTTGCTGACTAACAATTAACAAAAACACGTTAATTAATTAGAGTTTTGCCATATCCTCCATCAAGCTAATTATTATGTATCAGTAGTAGTAAGATAAGTTACTTCGTAAGTACTGTCTAGACTATTTATGCTAAAATATTCCACGGACATATATTTCTTGGATGACATTTTATGCTTAATTGAAATAGATGCACGTGGTATCTTTCATTTCATTGAAAAAGAAAATGGAGGGCTTGAACTTTGAAATTTCAAGTCAAGGCATCATTATAATTTATACCCACTTTTGTGAGATTCGGTCCACACTTTTTTATTTGGGTGGAGAGAGTGGTTAATAGACTCAGTCCAGACTTTATTGCACCTTTTATATTTATAATTGTGCATGAATCTATTCTGTACAAGTACAATCCATGCAATTGTAATATTACTTTGGCTTTCTCATGATCAAAATGAAAGAAGGTAAAAAAAAAAAAAAGGGTAAAGATAGGCATGATCTTGTGAAAAAATATCGTTAAAAAGAGGGTGTGAAGATTTTCTCTCTGTTTTTTTTAGGATAATATTTACCAGTACACTGGTAAAAGAAAAAAAAATACTATAAGGGAAAGTGATTTATAGTTAATATATTGAGAAATTGAATTTTTTGTTTTTCAATCAAACTTTATCTTTTTTGGATTCATTGATCAATGTCCTAACAAGACCCTTCTATGGTAAATTTTTTTTGTTGCTATTTTTTGCTTTGTTAATAGTTCTTTTGCATAGAAGGTGCGTGTTCTACATTTGGAAGGGTCAAATGTGCTAGACTGGCACATCCCACACCTATGAGCCGTGCAACTCTGTCACAAGATCATTGTGCACAATCTGCATATTACTGTTCAAGAGATAACTGGTACTATGTGCATGATAGGCACATGGACTCTGCCTGATCAGTCAAATCACAATTTCCTAACCATCTGGTTCTCTTTCTGTGCCTTTTTGTCCTTTTAAACAACTTCATTGCAGACCTTGTTTGTCTGCATAGTACATTTCTATTGGGGTTCAGGGTTGAGCTGTTTCATTTCACCCTTTTACCAATTTAGCACTCACAATGCAAAGGGGAGTTCACTCCAAATAAAACACACATCAGAAGAAGGAAGAAAACGGGAAGAAACATTCTTTTCTGACATTATTATAGTCAGACTCAAAACACTGCTGGAAATGTCAACAAGTGAATATGAGTTATTAAAGATTGAGGTCCCTGCATATTGCCACTCACCTTTCTAAACTTCATGTTTAATTTTTTTAATTTCACTTCTCACTAAATTTATTTCCATTTTGCCTGAGTTGTAACTTGTATGTGCTCATTTTGGTCTTGGATTGCTCAGACGGTTGTTCTCAAAGTGCACATCAACTGTCAAGGGTGCATGAAGAAAGTAAAGAAAGTACTCCGAAAAATTGAAGGTAAGAGTTTAAATTTGCTATTTTCAATTTCTGTATTTATCTCTAAGCATTATTATGTATTTACTTCCCTGGTTATATGATGGACATACATGCTGTATGTATACTATGGACCATACGACCTGCAAAAGCAAGTTTGAGCAATGGTAAGTATTGAAAATTGAGTTCTGTCAAGCCATTGACACTTTGAGATTATTTTTTTAAAAACAAAACATAACAATTTTGTTAAATAAGGTGATTATATTATGTATTAAGGAACCCACTCGCGAGACTGTTTTTTGTTGGCATTGAGGCTGTGGAAGCCTTTGCATGTTGAGATTAAGTAACTCTTCTTGGAAATTTTGAACTCACACAATAAAAAAACTATTTAGTGTTTCCCTAGAGAAGCAAGTATTTGTTGATTTTATTTACTTGTCAGTTAGTTTGTTGGAAACAGTCTCTGTGCTTATGGGATAAGGCTGCATAAATCTACTCTCCCCGTATCCCCATCTGGTGGGAGCCTCGTGCATTGAACCGTCCCTTTTAATGTACTTGTCAGTTAATTAGTTGGAACGTAGTACCAACATGGTTTTAAAGGGTTCAATTCACATGTATGCATGAATCAACTTCCCCTCACATCCAATTATCAAAACTACCCGCAGAAGTATCAGTCCTAAAAAATTAAAATCCTAGATCAGAGGTTACAAAAAGACCTAGAGGTAAAAGGAGAAGAGTACTGATTCAATAAAAGCTCAAGCTTGTAAGAATGGTGTTAGATTTAAAAACCATAACAGAAGATGTACAGATAGAAGATGTTGGCTAGCCATTTCCTTTGTTTCTAAGATGATTTCATATTGATAATTTTTTAAGATACTTTATAATTTGGATCAGGTGTCTACAGAGTAGGCATTAATGCTGAAGAGGAGAAGGTAATTGTCACATGCAGAGTCAATCCTGCTACTTTGATCCAGAAGTTGGCAAAATTTGGAAAACATGCAGAGATCTGGAGTGCAGATTACAACCAAGAACAACCGAACCATGTTAAAGACAAGAACAAGAATCAACCTCAATATGTAATAAACGATTCCAATGCCTCTGAAAATCAGTATATGATTCCCACCTTCTTTGGTAGAGATCACTGGGGACCTGAATGGTATCTTAATCAGGACATGGGTGTCAGAGCTGTAGAAAGTGAAATCCATGAACATTTGGCAGCACCATTGTTTTTGGAAGATGTTAACAATATAACCGATCAAAATCTTACCAGAATAAATGAAAATCCCAAATGGGAGGACAGCACGATGCCCATGATGAGGCCTACAAGTTTTCAAGAGAATAGCGGTACCAATTACTCTAGCTTAGGGAGTCAAGAATGGACATGGAACATCCTTGGAGCGTCACCAATTAGTGAATATGGTCATCAACCATCTCCAATGGCCAACATACATGGATATTACGATGACTATCATCCTTCAAAGATGATGCAGCTATACTACTACAATCATCTACCCTGGGGAACTAACAACCATATGCAGGAGATGCCAACTAGGAATGATGCGAATGCTCACAGGCATCAGGAAATGACAAACCAAGTGTTTTCCTCATGGCCTTTTAACTCCGACTCTTACTAGGTTCAGAATTTGCCTAATAGGCAACTTTTCCTACGAAGTGTCAGCTGTATCAAATCATGTAAAAGCATGTCAAATCATTTTTAAGCAGTTTAGTTAATATACAGTTAGTAAGCACACAGCTATTCCACAATAGGATCACTTTGAGCCCAATCATCTTGAGTTTAAATATGTCCAGTAATATTGTATAACTGGGTAAGGAAAGAAAAATAGGGTTAAAAAGAATATTAAAACACAAGGATCCAAGTTATTTCAATGTTGCAGACAATAAATATTAAAAAACAGGTGACAGCTTTATCTGTTTTGTATCACTTAAAACATACGTTTAGCTTTGGCTTTTCTTTAAACAGTACAGTGTCATTTAGTTCTTGCATGAATATTTGTATGTTCTTACGGGACTAAATATATTCTTTTACGCCTTCTATCTAAGCTCTGCATATTCTAATCTTGACACAAAAGTTTCAAATATTATCACTTTACCTAAAAAATCAGAAAACATTACTACCAAATTGTTTTCTTACAAGAAAAATGAAATTCAAACTTCAAAATCACTAAATATACAGTCCAAACTTTATCCAAAGTTTAAGAATCCTAATTAGTAAGACACAACTCGGTCATCATTCTACGCTAATGGCTAATGTTCCCATGTAGCAATTTAATGTCAAGTGTCCATACCAGTGCAAAAGTATTTCAGTATTTGTAAAATAAATTTATTTTATTTTCTCAATTTAAACAAACAAAGGAAATGGGAAGTGACTGGAAGATATTAAATGGCCAAGAATGGAAAGAAGAAATCAAGAAAGTAAACAAGTGGCGCTGGCTTTTACCTTTTACCAAACACGGTCTGAGTTATGACACAATGGTAAATAGCAAACTTGGCTTATAATAACATCCCAATTTCTAAATTTGATCAAGAAATATGTGAAGAATGAAGCAATTTTCTTTCTTAAATGCGTGTATTCAAAAAGTTTAAATACTATAGACACAAACGTAATCAAATCATATGTCAATTTAGCTATATATTTCAGCTTTAAATTTGACTTGCGGACTGCGAATATCATCCTGACTTTGAATTAATCTGATCTCTAAACTGGTTGACTGGGGATCATGTCCAGCGCTTTTGTAGTCATTGAGTGTCCTGTGCAGAAGTGCCTGCACAAATTGGTGATAATCATCAGTTATTGAGAATTTGTGGGTGCAATCACCAACATGAATGCCAGAGTTTAAAAATCTAAAAATTAATGTCCTCACGTTACTAGCAAGCAGTAAAGAATCGGCCAAACATGTAAGATGGAAGGCTTTCCATTTCAGCA
The DNA here is from genome assembly GCA_035048595.1 of Echinosophora koreensis. Taxonomy (NCBI): domain Eukaryota; kingdom Viridiplantae; phylum Streptophyta; class Magnoliopsida; order Fabales; family Fabaceae; genus Echinosophora; species Echinosophora koreensis. The sequence continues at coordinate 10,714,565 of JAPCYP010000004.1, forward strand.
ACAGTACTTGCACAATATCAAGAGAAGAGGGAAGAAATGAATAAGATAAATTTCACACATCAAGAGAATAAATACCTGCAAGCTTGACACTGCAAGTTCTGCAGCCAACTCAAGGTTGTCTGAGTATTTCTGGAATGAATGAAGACATATTTAGTTAATATAATTAAATTACCAGCAACGCTCTATAACTATAGCCATGACTATTAAGCAAAAGGCATTACATTGCTCCAACCAAGAAGAAGTGCAGTCATGAGATCTCCTGTTCCCTACAAGCATAAAGGCATAAAAACATAATTAAGGTTCTAGTTAATGAATGTTTCTAGGAAGTTCTAAATAGATTTGGATTAGAGAACTTCAGAATAAATTTATAAGTTAATTGTTTGTTTGGAAAATTTCTAGAATAAAAATTTGTTCTTTCTTTTTATTATTTGGAGAACAAGTTCAATAAACTTCTTACTGTCTGACATGCACCAGGTCAAATAGATAAACAGCAATGAAAGCAGTACGCACGGAATGGCTGTGCTTGAATTTGTGTTCAGAACCTTGAGGGCATGAAACAAGGCAGCAAAATGGCAGTAATGGTCAAAGGTGAAATTTGTTGGTGGCTAGTTTGTAAAGTAGTTACATGGTGTTTCACGGTGAAGGTAAACTGAGGACCATTCAGTTCCTCACCGTTTTAACCAAGGAGCATATAGCTACTGCAACTTAGATTCAGTTTTTTAAAATGAAAACTTTGTCATCCTTGTAATTTACGCATTAAAAAGAAGGAAAGGTGTTCGGGGCAGTATAACACATGCTAATGAACAGGAGTCTATGCAGATCAGACCTATTTAGGGAAATAAATAGACTGATATTCACTATTTTTCTTAGTAACACTGTAAAAATCAATCTTGGCAAAATAACTGAACCATAAATCAACAGAAGTATTTGTAAAATATTCATACCGTAAAATAAGCTGGTATTTTCGGAATCGCTATCTTAAATTGTTTGGGAGGCTGTCCCTGTCACACAAAGACAATACAAGTTGAGGTTGTTACCATGAAGGTGTACAGTCTAAAACCACTGAATACATAAAACAAAAAATGTGGGTGTAAGCCTGTGAGGTGGAAAAGTATAGTTTTTGCCACTGGACGTATACAGTTAAACAATGTTCTGAAGACCAAACCAGTCATTAAATGAAACAGCGAAAGAAGCGTTCATGATTCAGAGATTCAATAGTGGTCGAACCCGATATATATATTAAAAAATAAATCCACAATCAAATAAGTAGTTAATATGGAAAATATAGAAAATATATGCATACATATGTACCAACATTAAACAATATTAAAATATGCAGACATATGGACAATTAGAAAACAAACGTTAATTTTTTGTATAAGATTATTAAGAATGCTATAACCTTTTTTAATCTCTATTTAGAATATTTTTAAATTAGTGACAGTTAAATTATTTAATATTTATGATGGGTCATCTGTTTATGTATAAATTTATTGCTTCATATGTTTTTGCCAAGAATGTAATGCATAAATTTTATGCGTAAAGCATATAATGGAAACCGAGTGGCATAGGGGCGTGGGGATTGTCCAACTCCTAGGGGAGCGAGTTTGATCCCCACCTACACTTGTTTTCACCTCAGCACACTGTTATGAGCTTCACCGTGGTGATGATGTGGCTTGTCCACTTACTGTCATCACCACAATGTGAACCACCTCAACTGATTAACTGGTTTGAGTCTAAACCAGCCAATACTTAGCTTCAGTGGTTATGAGTGAGGTGCTAACTGAACCAGACAACTGACCAGTTGACCAGTTTTTTGGTTGAATTGCTAGTTCAGTCTGGTTTTCAGAAAACTATGGTATTGTGGAAAACAAATTTTACAAATCATTGTCAAGACTCAATACATAAGAAAACATATGTAAATTAAATATGAAAGTCTAGTAATAAAGATCTTCATTATTACCCATATATCTGAAATTAGAAATAAAGATTACCATCAAGGATAGCTTTATAAGTGACATTTAGCCCACCTTTTCCTTTTGATGGCTACCAATGAGGAGAAGATTCCCATCTATATTTATACTTGTAATTACAACCTGAAGGGGCAAATACATTAGCTAAATGATTGAGTAACAAAAATTAAAAGTTCAATAATTAATCATCATAGCCAAGATCATTGACTTGCGAGATTAGGTGTGGGGAAATTTCTTGGCCTTTCAAAAGGACACTTAGAAAAGAATACAGAAAGACACACAGATTCAAGCTTGGAATTCACATGTGTAATTTATATCTAAGCTTGTCAGTTTATGAGTAGCTTGCAGGTAGTCTGTACTCTAGATGGAGATGTGCCATTTTAGGACATTGTTATATCCAACTACTATACTGATGTCACATGAAGTTAAAATCCATAATTTTCATGGTGCGAAGAACCCAGTTAATATCTGAATAATCAAATAGGTGGCTTAAGGAGGAATAAAACAAGAAAAGAAAAATAAGATATAATTATTTATTAGGTCGCAAGAAATGAGATATAATGATTAAAATCATGTTATATACAAAATACAAAATACAACAATTGGGCTTAAAAACTGGTTAAAGCCTGCAATCCAGAAAGCCGAGAACCATTTGTTCGCCATGTTTTACCATCCAGTGAAAGAATTCACATAGTGGAAGATATGCTGAAGTGATTTGGTTCAATCTACCTAAAGGGCTATATGACAATGAAGAATGGCATTTGCATAACTTCTGCACTACTGAATATTTCAGTTGTCAAGAAATAGAGTAAACACTCATGTTGTCCTCCAAAGATATACATACCATCACATGGGCCATCCACAAGCGGCATCAAATTAAACCTTTAATAATAAGTAATGCTATTGGTTTTGTCCTAACCACTTTGATGCCATTTTAAGGACCATTTTGATGGTAAAGAAAGTGATAATGAAGAATTGATTGATGTTGCATATATCTTTGAAGGGCCAATTTACAAATGGAAGACCAATGTAATTTTGCTTATGTTTTTAGAGGACTAATTTCGACATTTACTTCAAGAATATAATCTCTCTTCCAATTATTCTTTGAAATGTGTGCTAAATATCAGGGCTTTACATAGAATAATACAGGCCCTCGTTCAAATCACTGAAGTGCACTTTCAAGAGTATCCAATTAGTGAATCTTTTCTTTACTATTGGAGTCAACTCCTGAGCACAAGGTTTAAAACTTCAATAGGTAAGCATACCTAGGAAAAGTAAGAAAAGTTTGTGGCTAATTGGTCAGAATAGATGACATTGACAATATTAAAAAAACAATAGAGATAAAAAGCTTCCAGAAATAGGTCAGAAGGGAAAAGTCAGCACCAGTACAACTCTTATGTCCAAAGGAGACAGAAGTTTAGAGCCAAGAGATTTCAACAATCCAAAAAAAATAAAATAAAAGACAGTAGCATACGGTACTAAAAGCAAACCTTTGAAGGTCCAGCTGCATGAAGAAACTTACAAGCTTCCCGACCATCTCCTTCAGATTGAATCCTGTAATAAGTATGAAATATGAACGGGTAGAAGGTAAAACATACATATTGCAGAGATGCACAAACATAATAAATATGCAAAAATCTGATAGTACATGTGGCAATAAAGAAAAATCAAAATAATTATAAAATTCATAATACCTATAGCTGAATTTCGAATAGTCTTCAAGATTCTCTGTTTTCGATTATCTAATAAATTACTTAACTAATCGTGTAGGAGATTTTGGGTTATTATTAGGAATTCTAGGTTTTTATTGGATAACAGGTAGTTTGGAGTTTCGGGATTTGTTTCAAATATCCAATAACTTGATTTATAATAATGAGGTTTAAACTTCCATCGAAGAGAAGTAAATGAAAGGGTTTCATAAAAATTCTCGTAGAATCGAGAATGAAGTTTTCATTCTGTACAATTCATATGTGTGATATGGGTTCTAAACCCAGTTAGTTTGATGAAAGAGAAATTACAAATATACTACCAACATATGCCTACATGCATCACTGCATAGCACAGTGCACACTGGACATCACTAAAAACTACCAAGATTCTTCCCCTACCTTTAATGTGGCTGGTACCCACACAAAAACAAACACATTTACACAAAGGATAAAGATATACCTATGCGAAGGAAAAGGTAACCATGGATATTAATGAGAGACCGACTCCCCTCTCATTCTCAAAGTATTAAAAAAAATCAATTAAATAAATAGAGTACCAAAAGTTACAGCTCAAAACTGAACCTTCTTTAGAGACTAATGCAAGCAAATCAAGTGTTGATGTAGTACAAAACCATAAGATATAAACAGAGTACAAAGATGCCAAATAAATTCATTTTATGAGGTACATTCATAAATTAATCTTTTACGCCCAAAACTTAGTCGAGGACTTTTGTACTGAACAGCAAAATGCAAAAAAGAAAAAGTAATATGCTACCACCAATACTGTAGACCAAATAAACCAAAATTAAGGAACCTGTAGAACAGAAAAAACTTTATGCAATCTTAATTGTGGTATAATTACCTAAATCCTGTCAGTAATTCTGCTTCAAACTGGTTGGGAGTTAACATTGAAGCTACTGGAACAACCTGCCAAAATGTGTTACTCAGATGCTGCCACAAGGAATGTACTTCTAAAATTAAAGATGGGTCACAAGAAAGGGAAGTATGCTTGAATCATATCATTAAAAAAAGGAACCGATAACTATGCATTAAAATCCTTTTTGTTATAAAAACTGCACATTAAAATATAATTTTCAATTCAATTATTGGTGACTTAAACTTGAGGTAAAGGATAGTTCAGATAGAGGTTTATATTCTTTAAATTTGTTACATTGTATATATTATTTGCACATGCACACCTGTAGAAAGTAGAAACATCTTTGTGGAATAGTCTTACCCTCTCACGATAGACAGATACCAGCTCTTGGGGAACATAAAGCTTTCCTTCATCACCCATCACTGGATCACATACTGACAAGGAAATACATTTTTTTTCCAATAAGGTAGATATAAAAAATAAAATAAAAAAATTGAAGTAAATTCCTCAGGCTTTAACCGTCAACGCTGAATGAAAATCACAATAAAAAAGTGTAGGCCCTTGGGGGAACAAATTGTAGGTAAAATTTACAAAAGAAAAAAACATAGTCCCTATTAGCTACAACAGTATGTAAGTTATTTCTCCCTTTATGTCTATAGGAATAAACTAGCTCTTTCATGGTCTTCTTTTAGTTTAGTAATATCTAAAAGCTAGACCAATATGAGATGGCCTGATGTTAAAAGTGAGCCTGAAAATGACAAAGGATGACACCAAAACATTGTACAAGGCCAGATTGGACAGCATAACCTATCCGGTACAATTTTATCCAGCGTGTCAAACAAACCCAAGTACTTTCAATAGTCTCACCATATGTAAGCTCAGGGTTTATTGAGCGAAGCTTGCTGACAACTTCCAATACAGTGTTTAGAAAAGAGACTGAACCAATATAACCTGAAATAATATAAATTAGAACAGAAGGAAGTAATGAAAAATAGGAAACAACTCAAATACACAGCAAACTGGCAGGTTAGTGACAATATCACAGTAGTTCACAAAAGTATAGCATAAATAGCATAATGATCAGGGCTTTAAATACTAACGCAGATATTAAGATCGTTCAAAACAATAATACATGGTAATGATTTTGAAAGAGAGACTTAAGGTTATCACCAAAAAAAAGAAAGAAATTAACTTTTTTATAACATTCATCTAAGGATTCTAACATCCAAAATACCATGACACTCACATCTTATATAAAGGGGCTGCCGAAGAACCATTTCATTTATTTTCAGTATAAGCATTTCATGAAGAGCTGCCAAAAAATGTAACGTAACAATACTTCTGATGCACATCCGATAATAGTGCTTCTTCTGATACTTTGAACAATTGTTATTATGAGATGGAAGATTTTCGATACCAATGATACAATTGAAATCAGGTAACATGAATATCAATAACTATGAGTCTATGATGTCAAGAAACACAACCTCTAATAAAGGCATCTTGCCACCTATCATGGCAGAATCTTGAATAAGCATATTGCCCCCTTTACCTACTTTGATGTACAGTTCATGATGGAAGTGACATACAGTTCACAATTAAAATTACACCAAGGGCATGTACCCAAAAAAAAAAGACACACACAGGGATTATCTGAAATACCTGTTAATAAGTGAGTGTAGTACAATAAGTCATTTCCTTCAAGGCCTTCGATCAGCTCCCAGAGTTGCTGTCCATTCAAAACCTGACCCTTGAAAGTCGGGTATCCTGCATTATATAGTCCTCTAATCTATTAAACCACAATTCACTGTGACTTTAACAAGGATACCACACCATGCCTGAATTATTCAGATAGACAGATGACGTCGCACCATATATCAGGCGTCAGAGTCCTGAGAGACTGAATGAAGAAATAGTAGCAGCTTGCCTGTATGATTCGAAAACTGCACAGAATTAATTGGATCCACATCATAGCCCAATAGTTGCAGAGGAAAGACAGCTGATTTATTACCAACGTACCCCTGATAATCACAGAAAACAGCCACGATATCAAGTTAATTACTTAACCAGCTGCATGCAACTGACAGTATAGTATTCAGGATCATGCCAACATCAAATTTGAATGGAATTTGAATACCAATAAAATGAATACTACTTTTACCAAATAATCAAGTATAACATTAATAACAACCTAAAGGATTTAATTACTATGCACTATCTGGGTAAAAAACAAAATAGACTGTTGACCAATCATAAATTGTCATCATGAAAGTCTTTGACTCTTATCAATCAAACCAATGCATACCATGATTCGTAATCGATTGAGTAAAAAGTTTTACATCCAGTGCATACCAATCAAACTCTAACCTAAAACTTTATTACATAAAAAAATTTATCAACCTTGACATCTTTTCATCACTAAAGCAATTGATGATGTATAAAAACACCTTAACATCTTACTATTGGTAAAATCTTAATTCTTAAATGAGTATATCATCATTAAAGAAGTAATCGTGGAGTAAAAACTAAAATGAAAATTGGAAAAAGAAGAAGAAGAAGAAGAAGAAGAAGAAAACCTGAACGGTGTGAGATTGAATGCTGAGAACTCGACCGGTCTCTGAGGGAAGAACAAGCGAAAGGATTGGAGGCGCCATGTGTGAATTCCTGAAGTTCCTTGCCCTAAAAATTGAAAAGAAAATTATATATATGAAATAAAGGAAATCGGTCAACGAAGATTGAAATTGGAAAATGAATGCTCGCATATATGTAGATAAGATGAGGAGTTAAGGAAGAGCAAGGAGTGGAGATTGAAATCGTGGAGGAGTTTGGATAGAAAGCATTTTACCGGGAAATGTGAGTTTCTCGGGAAAATCTGAAGCGTGATGGATTGATGAGCTGAGAGCGCAACAACATGGAATGGAAGAATGCCCGATGGAGAGCCAAGCAGCCACCAGCGTCTACATTCATTCATTCATTCATTTTATATTAAGTGGGAATTAATTATTGAGATTATTACTAAAATGCCACCACTCTTGTGAGTACTTCTTTGGTCAGTACAGGGACTGAATTGGTTTTTTATATTTCTTTTGATTAAAAAAATAAAAAAAAAACTTTGGGACGAAAGGCAATTGGCAAACCATCAATATTTAGATATTTACGGTTCACTTGTAGGGATGGGAATAGACCGGGCCGCCCTACAGGGGCCTACGACCTGATTTATGTAAGGCTTGGCCTGGCCTGTCTAGCAAAAATGTTAGGTTTAGGTTTTTTAAAAAGCTTTTTTAATTAAAAAGGCCAGGCCCAGGCCTATTGAAAAGCCTTTCTGGCCTGATAGGCCGGCCTCTTTATACATATATATATATATATATATATATATATTTAAGAATATTAATATTAAAATAAAATGATTTTTACAATTTGACTATTTGTAAAAGCCTATTTAAAGTTAGAGGCCTATTAGCCTATTTAGATATAGGCCAGACGGCCTATTTGAAGTCTTTAATATGAAGCAAGCTTTCAAAAAGGCCAGGCCAAGCTCAAAATAAAGCCTTTAACAGGTAACAGGTCAGGTTTAGGCTTTAAAAATTTTAAACAGGCCAGGCCTCTTTAACCAAAGTCTGGCCTAATCTGGCCTATTCCCACCCCTATTCACTTGTTAACAAATTTTTTTTAGGTCCGGGATGGAATCCAAGATATCCCCACAGCGGGTAGTCGTAAGACTAATCCCCCGAGGATATTAAGTATCAGTTAAGGGACAACTCCTCTACCCACAGATGCAGCTATATTCTCATCACCAGGATTCGAATCATGGACATATGATTAAAAGGCCCAAGCTACTAGCCACTTGGACCACACCTTGTCGGTGTTCACTTGTTAACAGATAGATTTGTACAAGCTTAATCCTAATGTTGAATCATACTTAGGGCCCGTTTGTAATTGATTAAAAAAAATAATCGATTTTGACATTTAATAATTTAGAGGTCTTTTTTTAGAGATTTTAAAGAAAAGTAGAAGATATTTTGTGTTTGTTTACAAACATAAAAATCATTTTTTTAAAAAACTAATTAGTTATAAAAAATGATTTTTTTTTAAAAAACTAATGAAAGTAGCTTTTTATTTTAAAACTAAAAATGATTTTTTCTTGTTTTTCATTATTTTTAAAAGCAAAAAACAAAAAACACACTAAAAATTTTAAAAAATATTATTTAGTTAAAAAGAATTTTTTAAACAGAACAAGCACTCTTAATCCTCATGCTAAGTCATGCTAAGTTATATAGAAGCTTAATCCTGGTGTTAATCATACTTATAGAAATCCTCCCAACATTAATTATATAGTCCAAGGATTTGAATAATTTTGTTACTATACACCATTTTTTATTGTAATTATTCTTGCTTCATTTTTTAAGATATAAAATACATATAATATATACATATAGACTAGTTTAAAAAAACTGATACAATTATATAATTGATTTTGATTTATATAAAGTTATATGAATCATATAAGCCAATCAATTCATATATATAAGTCATCCCCAACTGTATAGTCTCATACTTACACAGACTCAGGATCCCTCTCATTTTAGTGTGTAATCAGTTCATTCATGTGGCCCTCCGCCTAGAAATCTGCCAGGAACTACTCCTTGTCCGTGCCTTATTGTACCAGCTACCACTCCCCTCCCTCGTCAGCCCCAATGTCACAGGTTCATTTTGCGGCCAAAATTTGCTATTACTGATGGCTTTATTGAGTTTCCGACGGGTTTTGACAGTAGGCAATACTTTTTTTTTCCTGTAGTGGACACTTCATTAATAATTACAAAAGAGGTCTCTAGTGTCGTATATTTGTGCCTTCTTCCTTCCGCTAATTAACAATAGTTGCTGGCAAAGGAACCATCAGTAGAGGCTGCATTAAATTGTGCCTGAGTGAGCCTCGCCTCATACTATTCTTGTTATTCATAAACACACATAATTTATATAATAAAATAATATAACTTTGGAAAAAAAATAAAGATGTATAAAAGAAAAGGGATTTACAATCGTCTGCCTTGGGCATTCATCGACAAATATGTAACAAATAAATTTAAAATGAATTTTAATGGAAGAAGTCTTTGAACATACTATCTTCATAATGTGGTCTAATTAAAGTGGTGATTTGTGTAGGGCCTCGCCTTTTTTCAACGTCCTGTTCTGCTTTGCTTGCATTAACATCTTCCTAAAAGCAGGTAAAACCCAGTGTCGACACTGGGCATCCCAAACATCCTCTCCTATCCACTTGGAACAATCATCGGCGAGCGTGCCTAATCACCCAGCTTAATTTGGTTTTTCCCTTTGCTTCTCCTATTTTTCTATTACAACCATTTATCAAAAGAATTTGTTGACTGATGTGCTTCAACTATATACAAGTGGTTTCACTTTGGTGAATAGAGAGTTTTGGAGTTGGACGTGTATAATTGGGTTTGTTGATGGATCTCTCCCTTTTTATTTTTTAAACATAAATTTTTACATGAATGACTTAATGTGAGAATAACGCATTGTCGGTATTAACAATTTGTCTCTAGAATTTCAACTTTGTCTCTCTCTAACAATACAATTTAGGTTATTATTGTATTTGTACTCAACCCTTATTCATATTTGAAACACGGACGAAAATCACTTTTCAACACTCTCTGCCTCACACCTTGTGCCACCCAATAGGATCTTGCCAAATCATTTAAAAATTCATGTCACCCTTAACCCTTTTTTCTATCTAACAGAGAACGTTAATGGTGAATTTAGAATGGAGCACTGCAATTTGCAAATAAACATTGACAACTTCCAACGCAGAGGAAAACAAAATCCATTGTGATCACGTCGCCACAATCATGTTCTTCGCCACAAATAGAGTTATTTTCTTGACGCCGATAAGCCCGACAGTTATTCTCTTCTCTTTACATAATTCCAGGCAGCATTAAAATTATTACCTTTTTGGAGGTTTGAATGGGACAAGCCAAGACAAGATGTTCACTTACATAAAGGACCCATATAAATTTCAACCAAATAGAAAAGAGTGAGTTGGAAAGAGAGTATTAGAGAGTGTGTTACTAGCATTTCTCTTTCCATGATCTCAATAAGATATATGCATGTTTTATTAGTTTCATTAGCTAATGTAACAAGGAATGCAGAGAATGACTCGAGTGAATTGAAAGATTTAAAATATCAGTTACTTCATCAACATGGCAAGAAGTATGTTTTCTAGTTTCTTTGAATGCAGAGGCCCCAAATTTCATGCATATGCCCCTGCGAGCTAGTCGTTAGGATGAACTTGCACTATACAATGGCCATTTTGACCAAGTAGTCAAATTCCATGCATATTTCCACCCTGTCCAAAGAAGAAAGAAAGAAAATAAAAGACAAAAATTCATAGATTTTTTTTTTGGTTCCCTACAATTGGTAGAAATGATCTTTCAACAACGTTCGGGCTATATATAGAAGACATTTATAAGCAATAACTACACTCATACCAAAGTGTGGGATTTCTGATACAAATATCTTTCATATGTTTATATTTATTCTTCCATTAAGCACATGTTGGGCATCTACCATACAGATAAACATATATATGAGGCAGGTCACATGGTAATGGATTCGGTTTCTTTTCAATTCATACTAGGGTTTACTTCGTTGGGAGATGGTCCCCCAACCAGAAGATCGAAAACAACCTAACATCATAATTCAGTTAGTATGCATCATGTGTTATCAGAATATGAGGGACAAAGAAAATCTGCAAGAAAGTGCAGCAAATAATGGTTGAAGACAGAGAAAATCGAGAGCCAGAAAGAAATTCCAATTATGAGAAGATTACTTTCAATATCCAACTAAAACAATAACTACATAAATGTGTATTTATACAAGAGGTTGATTGTGGTTAGTTAACCAGCAACTATATATAAGTAACACAGTATTACAGTAACAGAACTAGCTAACTATAATGCTAATGCTAATCAACTAAACTCTGCTAAATACATCAGCATATATCAGCTGTAAATACAATGTCATGGAGGTCTTGTTGATGATGAAAACTCATGGTGTAACTGTAATACGTACGTGTCATGCTCATAGCTAGGTTTCACATAAAACTTGTGTAAAATTAATTAGATCGATGAAAATAGAGATCAATTAAACATTTAGAACCTCTTAGTTTTTGGCCAGATCAAAAAGATTTTATGGCTCCGGTTGCATATTATTTTACACTAATATGTATATAGCATTAATCTTATTGATATTTATCGACTACATATAATCATGCAAAGATTTCTTTTGTTTATTTTTCAAACTTCAATATTAAATTAAGTAGCTAACTTAATAAACATGCATGGAGGAATTGTGATTAAAGAAAATTAAGGATAAATTTTATTATACTCCTATAGTGGCAATTAGTATGAGATATAGCAATATAAAAGTAGTATGTAAATTTATTAGGAAGATTATAAGCAGGTTAAATGATAATACGTTCAAGCATTGAACCGTGACACCATCCCTTCACCTTAAATTTTTGTCTAAACAAGTGACAAGACGACAACCACCATAAGAGGATAAGCACATCTTGTGATATTATCCGAATTTATTCTATTCTTTTGGCCATGATGAGTTCTCAATTAAAAGTTCTTCCAAAAAGACATATATAAAGGGGTGTGTGTGTTTATTGTCAACAATATATAACTGCTTTCGAATTTCAAACTCATGGCCAACATTGCCTGAGAATTGGGCCATACCGAAGCCCAAACATCACCGCTTAGGCCTTAGAGTTTAGACCATATATTTTAGGCCCAGCATATATTTTTATACCCATGTAATATATGACCATTTCAATTTTCCGATAGTATAGTTTTATTTCTTACTGTGAAATAAGAGTTTATTTTTTATGCACTGATAATGTAAAGAAATTTTACACTAACATCCAATAGTATTTTGACAAATAAATATTATTATTGTTTCTCTTTCTTAGTTATTAAGTTAAAAGCATACAAATGTCAAAATATTATTGAATGTCAGTATAAAACCTTTTACCTCAACAGTGCATATTATTTTAATTCTAGAAATAATTTTCTTTCGGATAAACGTATCAATTACCAAAAACTATAGTTTTAAAATTTGAGGTAAATTTTGATGCACAGGTAAAACATTTTTACATTAACATTTAGTCTTATGTTGATCTCTTATTTAATGAACTTGATTATGCTAATAATTACATGAGAAGTCAAACTAGTTAAGTAATATGGTAAACAACATCAAATGCAGCTATGATTTTTTTTTTCTTCACATGCATCAATATTTATTTATTTATTTATTTATTTATTTATTTATTTACGGTTTTCTAACAAATGCCGGACACTTACTAAGGAATCAAACAAAAAATGTTATAAAAAAACATTTAAATTCTCAATATGTTTTTTTTTTTTTATAAACCAAAAGTATATTAAATGAGAGTATAAGGAGTACTCCAACTCGTATACAATAACAAGAAAAAGAGAAAAATTGTATATAAATGATACTACTCCTAAAAAACAGAAGCAGAATCAAGATTACAAAGCAACCCCTCTGAAGAAAAAAGCTCAAAGAAATTAGAAATATATCTTCATACTGTATACCACCAATTGAACACAAGAAGCCAAAGTTGACAAAAATTCCAAGCTCAAATCGCAGAGAGTGCAGCGACCAATAATTACATCAGATCAGAGTGCAGCTGCCTAAGCTTATAATTAATCACAGCAGAGTGCAGCGGCAGCTAAAGATAATGCCAAAAGCTCAATATGTTAAATAGTACGTTACTATAAACCATCTTTCTATACTCTGTGTGTGTTTGGTTTCATGTTGAAAATCTTTAGAATTGATTTTATCCCCTATCAAACGTGATTTTAGTCATGACCGGCCCTAGCCTAATGCTTGTAAAGCTAGGGCTTCAAGCCTTCAAAAAAATTTAATTATTTAGGTCCAATTTTTGGCCTCCAATTTTTTTTTAATTAAGCTTAACAAAAATAATAATTTAAAACCTTAAACAATAAATTATATGAAATCTTACATTTTATTTTACAGAAAATCTTACATATTGTTGCATGTATACGCATAACAAAAATTTACATCAATCATAATAATTTATAATAAAGATAAAATTTAAATAAAATATAATTTTTAATAAAAATTATTATTAGTTTTCAAAAAGATTTTATACCAAATTTCGCTTCAGGCCTCAAAATATGTTGGACTGCCTGATTTTAGTGAAAATGAGGTGTGTGGTTACAGTCAGGTAGAATTGATTTTGCCTTTAGAAGTGACTAATAGCTTTTGCGTTGAATTGAAAATTTTACACTAAATTTTACATCAAACTTGCTTTCAAAATGAAAATATCCAAACATAAATCACTTCACTCCAAACTCAATTTTAACCAAATCAATTTTATAAAATCATTTTTATCAAACATTTATCCAAACACATGCTTTATATATTCTCGGGAAATTTTATTGACCGCTCAAATATATATTGGTGATTCAGTCGTGATTGGAGGAGCAAATCATGAACTTGGCAATTGCTTGGACCTTTTCTTTTCGGTGCCTATTTATTGGGGCCTTCGGCTTCAGGGATGGAGAGTGCTATGACTGCTATCACAGACTTGGGCCCTCTTTAATTATTGTGCATTAGAGGAAGTAAATGATCACCCTCACAAATTCTACCCAAAAAAAAAAATTTCTCACAATTTTAAAATTTGTTGAACCTACTTTTTATGAGTCAAAATTTTAAATCAGTCTCCCTTCTGTTACTGTCTCATTGTAGAGAATCCTGATGTTTAATATCACTATTATGCAACTTGGTAAAGATTTAATTATTGAGGATAAGAAAGGAACATGGGAATATGATGGATTTAATTATAATTGGAGTTAGACTTAGACAAACTTCTGAATTTTGATGCAGCATTCGGCATGACATAAAGAAGGTTCTTGTGGCGACTGCCAAGGTTATGGTTAGACAAAGCATATGAATATTATTATCCTAAACCCTAAACCCTAAAAGATACATTGATGACATCATTTTTCTATAAGAATTTGTCTTTTTTAATTTCTTAACTAGTGACATTTCCGATATTAATTAATTTCTATCAGCAGATTATTAATGGCAGTCTCACACAACTGAAGAAAATTAGTTTGCTAGTAGTTAACTTAATTATTTAAAGCAAATGCTAATCAATACCCAAGTTAAGGAATAAGTATAGAAATTTTTTATCAAAAAAAGATATATTCAACACATGAGAAAATTGAAAAGTTGTACTTTTTAATAACAACTTTTTATATATTAATTTCCTAACTAATGCTGTTAAGATAACAGGATTTATTATTCAAAGTTCAAACAATCAAACTGACCAACATATTTTACGAGACTGCTCGGAATTGACACCCTGCCACACCCATAATAGCTAGGAGTAAATATCTCGTCCATTGCACAAGTTTTTTTCTTTAATTTTAATATTTACTTATTTATTATTTATTAAATAAATATTTAACATTTGTATAAATTTTAATTTTATATATATATATATATATACTCAACATGTTATAAATTATACCTATTTAATTTTAAAAAAAGTTATATGAATTGGTTCAAAAAAATAAAAGTTATATGACAATTTTTATAATTAGAACATTATTTTTAAAAGGTAACAATATGAATAAGATTATGATAAAAATAATTATCATTTGAATTAATTTTAAAAGGGTAACAATTTGAGTAAAATGTAATAATAAATAATTAATTTGATAGAATTAACAATTTAAATAAAATGTGATAGCAAATAATGTAGATAATCTGGAAATCAATATTAGCAATTATAAATATTTGTCCAGAAAATTTAAAAAAAATAATGAAAAAAAATGTAACTATTTAGTAATTATAGCAATTAATTAACAGATCTGAAAAATGCATTAGATACATATTACATTATTACAAAAATTTGCTTAGGCAACACCACGTAACACATTAAAGAGAAAAAAGATTCCGGAAAACTGCTCATATTTAAGGATGACTCTAATTCAATATATAAGAATTAATTTTAATTAGGTCATTTTCACCGGTGTGAGGGAAAATAATAAAGGATCACTCGTAATCCATGTTACTCTTGCCTAAGTAGGTCAGAATTAGGGGTGAGAATATGTTAGGCCGAGCTAGGTCCTGACAAGCTTGGACCTGACCTTCGTTCCAATCTCGAGGCCTGAGCCTAGTCCATTAATCTGATATAGGCCAATTTTTAAGGCCTGAGTCTGGCCTATTTTAAAGTCTAGTCTGGCCTGAAAGCCTACTTAAAAGCCTATTTATCAACAAGACTTTTAAATATGTCTCCACCTACAAATAAGTCATAGACATTCACTTGTAAATAGGCTCGTAAGCCTCTAATGATAAAGAAGTTAGTAGACCTATACTGATAAATAGGTTACTATGCCTTGAAAAATAAATAGGCAAGTAGGCCACTACATGGCCTATATAGGCCTCCATTTTCAAATATTATAAATAATGTACTATAGTATTATAATATATTATATTATACATATATTATATATATTTAATTATGTGTATGTGTTAAATAGGCCGGCCTGGTAGGGCCTAATAAGCTTTTTTTAAAGCCTTAGGCCTGACCTCCTTAGCTATATAGGCTTTTTAAAAAGTCTGGCCCTGGTTTTTTACTAAATAGGCTAGGTATTATCAATATCATTAGTACCAAAGGAGATAGCTACTTTGAATTTTTTTTTTATTTACTTGTTACTTGGGTTTTCTCATCTTTGCTTGATCTTGCTCCTAGTTTCAGTGTATGCGAGGTACAGTTCACCCTGATAATCTCTTATACGATCCTGAGATTCGGAAGACTGAGCGGGCTTTGAGGAAACAGATTCGTGAATAGAAAAGGGCGTTACAGCAAACGCCTATTACCACTGCAGATATGGCAGAACAAGATCCTCCAGCATACAAGCCGATGATTGAATATTCTCGTCTTAACTTAGACGACTATGCATCTCCTATTGTTAATCCATCCATTCAAGCTAATAACTTTGAGCTTAGAACAACGATACTGCATTTACTTGCACTTCATCAGTTTGATGGGCGGGATAATGAAGATCCCCACAGGCACATTACCAGGTTCTTGGAGATTTGCGAAACCAACAAGCAGAATGGTGTCTTTTATAAAGCTCTTAGATTGCGGGTATTTCCATTCTCATTGAGGGATAAAGCCCGTGACTGGTATGATTCTATGAACAGCAGGAGCATAACTACATGGGTGGACTTAGCTCAGAAGTTCTTGGCTCGATTCTTTCCACCGCAGAAAGCTATACAAGCGCAAGCCGCTATAACTGCTTGCAGGCAATATGATGGTGAATCCCTAAGTGAAACATGGGAGCGGTATACTGCACTGTTGAGGAAGTGTCCACAATCTTTCTTCACCTTATGGATGCGTGTTCAGTATTTCTACAATGGTCTTCTACCTGCCACACGAGATTTATGTGATGCATCCGCCAATGGTTCTCTTGCTTATAAATCTGTAGAAGATGTTTGGGAATTATTGGAGAAAATGACTCAAAGTGATTATCTTAGAAGGAGTGAGCGAGGTGTGACCAAGCAAGGAGTGCACGAGGTTGAAACTTATAGTGGCATGTTATCTCATAATAAACTTTTGTCACAACAAATGGACATTCTCACAAAGGAAGTACAGAGTTTAAAGATGAATGCAGGGAAGAATACTATGGCTACTTGCAATTTTTGCCAAGGGGAGCATGATGTTTCAAATTTTTCTGGAAATATGTTTGCTAATCAATCTTCTCATGAGCAAGTGGATGCAATGCACAATTTCTATGACTCTCATCCTAAAGGGGGGAATGGTTATCAGAAGACTCAGAATAACCCCTACTCAAGAACTTATAATCCAGGGTGGAAGAAGCATCCGAACTTCTCTTGGACCTCTAATGGGAATCTTGGACAGCAAAAGCAAGGCTTTGGAAATGATAATTATTCTCAACAACCTCCTAACCACAATTCCTCAAATCAAATGCAAAACAAGGAGGGGAAGCGTGATTGGGAGATTGCTTTTGAGAAAATGATCAATCAACAAACCATCATGATAAATCAACAAACTTCATTCCAAGAAGAGACTAAAGAGAAATTTGGCAATGTGGAATTGGGATTCAAGCATATCACTTCATCCATCACCAACCTAGAGAATCAAATAGCTTAAATCTCCAAGCAACTAAGCGAAAGGCTTCTGGGGTCTTTTCCAGGAAATACCAAGAATAATCCTAAGGGTCAATGCAATGCCATTTTAACTAGGAGTGGCAAGGTGATTGCTCCTAAGGGAGAGCTTTTGGGAAAAACCGAAGACATTCAAGCTAAGGATCTAGAAAAGAAAGAGGAGAAGCCAAACAGCGTGGAAGAAGAGGTGATTATAGAAGATGTTGAAAATGAAAGTGAGAATGATCAACCTTCTTTGGAGAAAGAAAAGAGCCCAAAACTGAAATTAGTTGATGAAGAATTTGCTAGAAAGAAGTTCATTGAAGCTAAGGACATCCCACCATATGTGCGGGTTCCATATCCTCAAAAGTTGAAGAAGGCGGGAGATGAAAAGCAATTTTCACGCTTCCTAGATGTTTTCTGGAAATTGCAAATCAATATTTCATTTGCGGAAGCTTTAGATAGAGCCATCAAATGGGGTCAGTCCTAGCCCATTTAGCCCTAGCCCATGTGCGTCAGGGCCAAATGCACCATGGGGCCAAAAGGCCCACATTAAAAAAAAACCCACAGGGCTAAAAAGCCCTAAAATGTCCTAAGGGCCATTCCATAGGCCATAATTTTTTTTATAGACCTATTTTTTTTTATTTGTAAAACTTGACAAAAAGAACAACTATAATCACTCTAACATTATGTAATAATATCATTTAACCTATGAAATTATCTATTTAAATATGTATTATATGCTATAATTTTTCCTTCACTAACAATATAACCACTTAGGTAATCCAAGTGAATGGTTTCCCTTAGCTGGAATATTATCTATTGCAATATTTTGATATCAGTTATCTACTTTAAAAATTCTTTTCATATAAAGACAAGAATGAAAAGAGAGAAAATGATGGTTTCTCTTCAATTTTCTAGAGAAAACTATAGCACGTAATACATATTTGAATAGTTAATTTCATAAGTTTAATGGTATTGTTACATAATGTTAGAGTGATTATAATTGTTGTTCTTTTTGTCAAGTTTTATAAAAAAAATAAAATAAATAGGAATATGAAAAAAAAAATATGGGCCATGGGCTGGCCCTGACCCCTAAGGCTTTTTAGTGCTTTTTGGCCCTGTGAGATTTTTTTAATGTGGGCTTTTTAGCCCTAACCCACATGGGCTAGGGCTAAATGGGCTAGGGTGGCCCATTTGACAGCTCTAGCTTATGGGCTAAATGGGCTGGGCTATTATTGTGGGTTAGATGGGTTGGCCCTAGGGCTTAGGGCCAAACTGATAGCTCTAGCTTTAGAGCAAATGCCTTCTTATGCCAAATTCATGAAGGAACTTTTGTCCAAGAAGAAGAGGTTGAAATATGATGAAACCGTAGCTTTGACCGAGGAGTGTAGCACTATCTTGCAAAGGAAATTGCCTCCAAAGTTGAAGGATCTGGGGTCATTTAGCATTCCTTGCACCATTGGAGGAATCACTTGTGGTAAGGCTCTTTATGATCTTGGGGCTAGCATCAATTTGATGCCTCTCTCTATGTTAAAGGAGCTTGGAATAAAGGAAGTCAAATCCACTATGATGTCTCTTCAACTAGCGGATCGCTCTATCAAATACCCATATGGTGTGGTTGAGGACCTTCTAGTCAAAGTGGACAAGTTCATCTTTCAGGTAGACTTTATTATTCTTGACATGGACCATGATTTGGAAATACCCCTCATATTGGGTAGGCCATTTTTAGCAACCGGAAGAGCTCTCATAGATGTGCAACAAGGCAAGCTAACATTGAGGGTGCAAGATGAGGATGTGGTCTTTAATGTCTTTGATGCAATGAAACATCCAGAGGAAAAGGCTCAATGTTGGAGTATTGATCTGTAGGACTCTTTAGTAGCATCATTTACTCATGATTCTCATTTTGGTTTATCACTTGAAAAAGTGTTGGTAAAATCCCAAGGTTTAGAGAAGGATGCGGAAATTGAAGATGATGAGTGCTTGGAATGGGTGAAGCATTTGGAAGCATTGCCCGCATATTTGAAAGAGGAATCTAGCAAAGAGGAGCTTCAAAAGGATGAGAAACCGGAAGAAATTCAAAAACCGGAGCTTAAACAACTCCCTTCTCACCTACGCTATGCATTTTTGGGTGAGGAAGGACACTTCCGATAATCATCAACAATTCCCTGAAGAGTGATGAGGAAGACAAGCTTCTTAGAGTGTTGCGAGCTTACAAATCGATCATTGGTTGGAAGATTTCAGATTTGAAGGGTATAAGTCCATCACTTTGCATGCACAAGATTTTGCTTGAAGATGATTATAAGCCGGTAGTGCAACAGCAAAGGAGGCTCAACCCTATCATGAAGGAGGTCGTGAAGAAGGAGATTATAAAGTTACTAGATGTGGGAATTATTTATCCGATCTCGGATAGTGCTTGGGTGAGTCCTATTCATGTAGTGCCGAAGAAGGGAGGAACAACCGTGGTGGTGAACGAGAAGAATAAGATGATTCCTACAAGAACCGTCACAGGTTGGAGAGTTTGCATTGACTACCAGAAATTGAATGATGCAACTCGCAAGGATCACTTTCCTCTTCCATTCATTGATCAAATGTTGGAGCGTCTCTCAGGTCATGCCTATTATTGTTTCCTGGATGGCTATTCCGGGTATAATCAAATTGCCATGGATCCTCAAGACCAAGAGAAGACCGCTTTTACTTGCCCTTACGGAGTTTTTGCGTATAGAAGAATGCCCTTTGGATTATGCAATGCTCCGGCAACTTTCCAACGGTGCATGCTTGCTATATTCTCCGACATGGTTGAAAAGTTTATAGAGGTGTTCATAGACGACTTTTCGGTTTTTGGAGCCTCTTTTGATAATTGCTTGGAGAATCTAGCTTGTGTGCTCAAAAGGTGCCAAGAAACCAACTTGGTGCTAAATTGGGAAAAATGTCACTTTATGGTGAAGGAAGGAGTTGTACTTGGGCATAAGATCTCTTCTAAGGGAATTGAAGTTGATAAAGCTAAAGTGGATGTCATTGAAAAACTTCCTCCCCCAACAAGTGTGAAAGGCATTCGGAGCTTTCTTGGTCATGCCAGTTTCTACCGACGCTTCATAAAGGACTTTTCGAAGATTGCTAAACCTCTGAGTGATCTTCTTGTCCATGATGTATCATTTAATTTTAATTCCGCATGTCATGATGCATTTGAATGTCTTAAGCATAAGTTAGTGACCGCACCCATAATCACCGCACCTAATTGGGAACTACCTTTTGAAATCCTGTGTGATGCGAGTGATTATGCAGTGGGGGCTGTTTTAGGACAGCGAATAGAACAAAGAGTGCATGTCATATACTATGCTAGCAAGGTCTTAAATGATGCACAATTGAACTACTCTACAACTAAAAAGGAACTCCTAGCGGTAGTCTTTGCATTAGACAAGTTTTAGGTCATATGTGATAGGGTCGAAAGTAACTATTTTCACTTACCATTCCGCATTGAAATATTTAATGTCTAAGCAAGATGCCAAACCTAGATTGCTTCGTTGGGTTTTGCTTTTGCAGGAGTTCGATGTGGAGATCAAGGATCGAAAAGGAAGTGAGAATGGAGTGGCGGATCATCTGTCAAGGTTGATCAATCCGGATGAGGAGGACAAGAAATTCCCAATACATGATGAGTTTCCGGATGAAAAGCTGTTTGCCATTTCGACAACACCTTGCAGAGATTGCTAACTACAAGGTTACAAAGGTAGTGCCTGAAGGGCTTACTTGGCAGCAGAAGAAGAAATTCTTCAATGACGTCAAGCACTATGTTTGGGAAGAACCCTACCTATTCAAGTATTGTGCCGATGGAATCCTTCGAAGGTGCATGCCTCAAGTTCAAGTAGAGAATATCTTATGGCATTGCCATGGATCGGATTATGGAGGGCATTTTAGTGGAGATAGAACTGCGGAAAAAGTCTTGCAGTGTGGGTTTTATTAGCCAACCATCTTCAAGGATGCAAAGGACTTTGTTGCACGGTGTGATAGATGCCAACGAGTTGGAAACATCTCAAAAAGGCACGAAATGCCCTTAAATAGCATTTTGGAGGTGGAGATCTTCGACGTATGGGGTATTGACTTCATGGGGCCATTTCCACCCTCTCACTCTTACAAGTATATTCTAGTAGGGGTGGATTATGTATCCAAGTGGTGGAAGCAATTGCAACCTCTACGGATGACTCTCGTGTTGTTATTGAATTCATGCGGAAGAACATTTTCGCAAGGTTTGGAGTACCCAGGGTCTTGATTAGCGATGGAGGAACCCATTTTTGCAGCAAACGGCTTGACATGGTGCTTTCCAAGTATGGGGTGACTCATAAAGTTGCTACTCCGTACCATCCGCAGACAAGTGGTCAAGTAGAAGTGTCCAACCGCGAGTTGAAGCGGATCTTAGAGAAAACTGTGAACTCATCACGGAAGGATTGATCTAGGAAGTTGGACGATGCACTATGGGCGTATCGGATTGCTTTCAAGACTCCTATTCGTTATTCTCCGTACCGACTGGTGTATGGAAAAGCGTGTCATTTGCCGGTGGAGTTCGAGCATAGGTCATATTGGGCCATCAATGTGACACCCTTCTACCCCGCATGTTATAAGACAATTAATATAAACAATTTAATAAAAAAAAACATGCACTCATTTAATAAGTTTAAAACAATTGTCCATTGGTAGAAAAGTCCCACATGAACCAGTTACAACGCGGAAATAAACCAAGTTTAAAATCAACAAAACATGAAGAAATAACTACCCAACCCCGATGTCACACTCAGAGCTGGTATAACCGTTCCAGAAAATAACATCCTCGGAATACAAAAGAAAAACAACTAAATATAAATAAGCCCTAACTATGAGTGGCGGCTCCTCAGAGTCACTCCTCTCCGGGCTGCTCATCGTCCTCTGCAAATGCCAATCAGGCCAAACACAAACAATACAGGGAGTAAGATTCATGTAATCATATAAACAGCAGGGGAATAGTACGCAAGGTAAACATACACATAAGCATACATCAACATCCAACAGTATCATAACAACCAAGTATGCTATGCTATGCAATGCATCAACTACTCCGCTACTCCAACTATGCATGTGGATCCAAACTAACTCAGGATGAACGACTTTGGAGTTACATATCCGTATTGGCCATAAAAGCACCAACACCGGCAGTTCACCAAACCTTGGGTGGACCCCATGGATAGCCAACGTATCAAACCGTGGATGCCTCATCACGGGGGGCCTCGGTCACCAAACCTTGGGTGACCTACCGTGGATGGCCAGATCACCGTACTCTCGGGCGATCTCCCCTTTGTCATACCTCCCCCATCAACTACTCCAATGATTTATGCAAATGGCACAACAACAAACAATCTCAACCACCTCCTTGCTTGGGCCATGAAGCTCCCAAGACTTTAAACATCAACTCAACGTAACCTTAGACCCAAACCGTGGGGTCAAGGCTCCCTTGGCCAATAAGCACCAAGGTTCAACTCAACGTGCTTGGGTCTATAAGCACCCAAGACTTCAACTTATCAACGTGCGGTAACCCAACGGATACCGACTTAACATTTGATTATCTAATTATCTTATATAATTAATAACCAAGTTGTCTAATCTTTATCTTTGATTAATTATCTCAACTTATCATCATAGGGGAATGGAGTTTTAAAACCCCTTAAGTCCTTTAATTGTATCACTGTCCAGGAGGTCAGCACGGTCGTGCTTAGACCTTAGCACGGTCGTGCTTGGACACGTGAGGGCGTGCTGCCCTTTTAAGTGAAGCACGGTCGTGCTTCACACTCAGCACGGTCGTGCTCAGCAGCACGATCATGCTATTTGACCTGCTTGGCCGTGCTGAGCAGCGCGGCCATTTTCCATAATTTAAGTGGGAGCACGGTCGTGCTCCCTGTTCAGCACGGTCGTGCTCAATGCACGACTGCACTGTTTTGGGCAGGGACAGAAACCAGATTATTAGCCAAAAACCTAAGTTCTTAACTGATTATTCCTAGTTAGTTAACAACGTGTTTTAGGGGCCAAAACTCATCATTTCAACAAACATAATCAGTCATCAACCATTCAACCAGCATATGTCAATAACAACAATTATTTTCATAGCATCATAAACATGGTACAATCCTCATGAACATAAAATACACATTTATGGACATATAAATCAGAAACAGCCATATACCAATTAAAACATCATAATCATATGCATACAACGACACCGGGGTCATGGGAAACCCCGTTACCTTACACTACCCACTGCCTAATGAATACAATCCCACTTCTCCCCATACCTGGATTGAAGGTTGCTCTACTGACGGTTCCCAACGACGAACTGGTCCCGAATCCTTAAGTGGCTCCCTCCGGTACTAAGCCTTGTTTGATCAGAAACACAATTTAATCAGTATCTCTCATTAAAATGAAAGGAAACTGACAAAGGAAGAGGGACCATTACCTTAACACCAACCCAACGCACTAAGCTTCCCAACTAGCTTCCATAACTCCACTATGGCAATGTACGAAGAGGAATTAGGGAAAAGATCACTCTGGCCGAAACTAGTGACGGCTGCCAAAACAGAAATAGGGTTTTTACGTCACCCTCGGGTTCTGCTCACGATTATAAAGCTCGGACTTGAGCATGGTCGTGCTTCTCCTTAAGCACGGTTGTGCTCCACTTAGCGTCAGCGAGACGCGGTCCACGTATTGAGCACGGTCGTGCTCAACTTAAAATCAGAAACACGCTTCTGACTTTAAGCACGGGCTTGCTGGCTGATGAGCACGAGCGTGCTCATGTACCAGAAAGGGACTTTTTAGGCAAAAATTCCACTTAGCCCTTAACCAACATTTTTAAAATAAATAAAACTAACTTTATAAAACATTTTATGAAAAACAGGGTGTTACAATTCCACCCCCCTTATAAAAATTTCGTCCTCGAAATTTCTACGTACCTCAAACGAAAAGATGCGGATACGCCTCCATCATCTGACTCTCGAGCTCCCAGGTAGCGCTTTCCTCAGTTGTCCCGCTCCAAACTACTTTAACCAAGGGAATCTCCTTGCCTCTTAGATGCTTCACCCTCCTATCCTCGACTCGAAGGGGTAACACCTCGAATGTCAAGTTCTCTTTTAACTGTATTGTATCGGGAACTATCACGTGACTAGGGTCATGAATGTACTTCCTGAGTTGAGACACATGGAAAACATTGTGGAGATTTGGCAAGAACGGGGGTAAGGCTATTTGGTAGGCGACTTCGCCGACTCTCTTAAGGATTTGGTAAGGACCAATGAACCTCGGAGTAAGTTTCCTCGCCTTCATCACTCTACCAACCCCAGTCGTCGGGGTAACTCTTAAGAATACATGATCACCTTCCTGGAATTCGAGCGCCTTCCTCCTTTTATCATGGTAGCTCTTCTGCCTACTCTGTGCAACTCTCATCTTTTCCTGAACTAACCTGATCTTTTCTGTTGTTTCCTGGACTATCTCTGGCCCTAGCACCACACTATCACTAGGTTCACTCCAACACAAGGGTGTCCTACATCTCCTCCCATTCAGGGCTTCATAAGGTGCCATCCCAATGCTGGAATGGAAGCTGTTGTTGTAGGTGAACTCTATCAGGGGCAAAAACTTGTCCCAACTTCCTGACTGTTCTAACACACAAGCCCTCAACAAGTCCTCTAAGGACTGGATGGTCCGCTCAGACTGCCCATCAGTCTGTGGGTGGTAAGCTGAACTAAGCCTAAGCTTTGTCCCTAAAGCCTCTTGCAAACTATTCCAAAACCTAGAGGTAAACCTCGGGTCTCTATCTGAAACTATGCTAGAGGGTACACCATGAAGCCTAACTATCTCCTTGATGTACAACTTAGCTAACTTCTCCAATGGATACTGCATATTCATCAGAATGAAATGGGCAGACTTAGTCAGTCTACCCACAACAACCCATATAGCCTCAAAACCAGCTGGAGTCCTAGGGAGTCCAGACACAAAATCCATGGAGATGCTATCCCATTTCCACTCTGGGATACTCAAAGGTTGCAACTTACCCGAAGGCCTTTGATGCTCTATCTTAGCCTTCTGACAAACTAGGCACACATACACAAACTCAGCTACATCCTTTTTCATCCTAGGCCACCAAAACATCCTCTTAAGGTCCTGATTCATCTTAGTGGCACCTGGGTGCACACTCAATCCACTCCTATGACCTTATTCTAAGATCAATTTCCTAAGCTCAGGAACATTAGGTATGCATACTCTATCTCTGAACCTCAAGATACCATCACTGCCATCCTTAAAACTTAGGCCTCTACCCTGAGCGAGCAACTCTCGCTGGTCTAAGAGAAACTTGTCTAACTTCTGACCCTCTCTAATCTGATCCATCAAACTGTTGGTAACCTTCAAGGTACCAAGCCTAATACTCTTAGGGGTAAACTCACAAGCTAGACTAAGGTCTCTAAATTCCTCAGTCAGATCCATCTCCCTAACCATCAAAGCAGAGACATGCAGGGTTTTCCTACTCAAGGCATCGGCCACCACATTAGCCTTTCCTGGGTGATAGGTCAGCTCGAAGTCATAATCCTTTAGGAACTCCATCCACCTACGCTGCTCATGTTCAACTCCTTTTGATCAAAGAGATACTTCAAACTCTTGTGATCACTAAAAACTTCAAACCTCGCTCCATACAGGTAATGCCTCCAAATCTTTAAGGCAAACACCACAGCTCCTAGCTCTAGGTCATGGGTAGGGTAGTTCTTCTCATGGGTTTTCAACTGCCTAGAAGCATAAGCTACTACCTTACCATTCTGCATCAACACACCACCTAACCCTTGCTTAGAAGCATCGCAGTAAACTACGAAGGGTTCACTAGGATCTGGCAAAACTAACACTGGTGCTGACGTCAACCTATTCTTAAGGGTTTGGAAACTCTCTTCACACCTAGAGTCCCACACAAACAACTGTCCCTTCTTGGTGAGACGGGTTAAGGGTAAAGCTATCTTAGAGAAACCTTCTATAAACCGCCTATAGTACCCGGCTAACCCTAAGAAACTCCTAATCTCAGTTACAGACTTTGGCGCTTCCCACTGGAGCACCGTCTCTACCTTAGCTGGGTCCACTGCTATGCCACCCTTAGAGATGACATGTCCTAAGAAGCTCACTTCCTCTAACCTGAACTCACACTTAGACAACTTAGCATACAACTGCTTTTCCTTAAGGGTCTGCAAGACAACCCTAAAGTGTTTCTCATGTTCCTCCTTACTCTTGGAGTACACTAAGATGTCATCTATAAACACTACCACAAACTTATCCAAGTAAGGGTGAAAGGTCTTGTTCATGTAGTCCATGAAGACCGTAGGAGCATTGGTCACACCGAAGGGCATAACCAAATACTCATAGTGACCATATCGCGTCCTAAACGCTGTCTTCGGGATGTCCTCAAACTTAACCCGAATCTGATGGTACCCTGACCTCAAATCTATCTTTGAAAAGACGCAAGCGCCCATCAACTGGTCCATAAGATCATCAATCCTAGGGAGAGGATACCGATTCTTTATGGTCACCTTGTTGAGCTGTCGAAAGTCGACACACAACCTCATACTACCATCCTTCTTCTTCACCAACAACACAGGTGCTCCCCACGGAGACACACTCGGCCTAATGAACTGCTTCTTCATCAGGTCCTCTAACTGTTCTTTCAACTTAGCTAGCTCTAGAGGAGACATTCTATAGGGTGCTATGGAGATTGGCCCGGTGCCAGGCACTAAGTCTATGGTAAACTCAACATCTCTCTCTGGGGGTAAGTTATAAACATCCCCTGGAAATACTTCAGGAAATTCTCGCACAACAGGCAAGCTGGCGACATCAGGAGGGCTGCTCTCTACTTCCAGGGAAGCTAACATCATGTATACTCGGGCTTCGTCTTTCATCGAAGCTTGAACTTGGCTGGCAGAGAGAAGGTCCGGATTCTTAGACTCCTTGGGAGTTCCAAAAATCAGGGTTTTGTCAAAACAATTCAAAAGGACATGGTTGGAAGATAACCAGTCCATGCCCAGAATAATATCCAGGTCTTTCAAAGGCAAGCATACAAGATCAGCAATGAATGTTCTATCATTTATAACTATATGACAGTTCTTGCATGCATAAGAAGTAGTAACAGGTTTATTTGTAGGTGTAGAAACCAACAAATCATACTCAAGGAAAACAACAGGCAACTCAAGACTCTTGACCCTATCATGCGATATAAATGAGTGAGTAGCACCCGAATCATACAACACAGTTAATTCAGTTCCATCAATAAGACATGTACCTTGAATCAAGTCATCAGACTCGGAGGCTTCAGCTCCACTAAGAGTAAAGACTCTTCTAGTGGTCTTCAGTCGGTTGGCCTGAGACTTCTGATTCTTGCCGGCGCTGGGAGGCTCGGCCTTGGCTCCTTCACACTCTCGGCTGATGTGTCCTGGCTTGCCGCATCTGAAGCAGATCACTTGCGTCTCCTTGCACTGAGACGAGTAGTGATCCGTAGCACCACACTTGCCACACCTCATAGGCCTAGAGACGTTAGAGAACCCGCCTCTAAACCCATCCTGCTGAAACTGTGGCTTCTTACCACTCTGCTTGAAATCTCTGCCGGTCGGAGCATACCTCTGCTTACCCTTGTCCCTCTGATCAGTCCTCTTGCCATTCTGGCTATCTGACCCTCTGGAACTGGCAACTCTGAACTGGCTGGCATCCTCATATATCCTGCACTTGTTGACCAGAATAGGGAAGACTCTGATCTCCTGGTAGCTGATGGCCTGCTTGATCTCAGGTCGGAGTCCAGCCTCAAACTTCACACACTTCGAACGGTCATCCGTCTCATGCTGGTAGGGAGTGTAGTACCTAGCCAGCTCCTCAAACTTGGCCGCATAGTCACCGACTGACAGCGACCCCTGCCTCAAAGACAAGAATTCCATCTCCTTCTTGTCCCTGATATCCGCTGGAAAATACTTCTCCAGAAACCTCTGCCTGAACACAGCCCATGTAACCGCTGTGCCCTCAGCCTGCATCCTCTGCCTACAGTTATCCCACCAATGCTCAGCCTCCTCGGTCAGCATGAAGATAGCAAAGATGAGCTTCTGCTGATCGTTGCAATCCATGGCTCTGAAGATCTTCTCTGTCTCCCTCAGCCACAACAAAGCTCCTTCCGGATCGTACGCGCCCTTGAACGATGGAGGGTTGTTCCTCTGGAACTTATCCAGTCCCTGGAACTCAGCTGGCCCACCATTGTTAGGGTTAACCTGACCAATAGCATTGGCTAGCAGTGCCAATGCGTCAGCAATCGCCTGATCGTTGCGTCCTCTACCGGCCATTAGTTCCTGTACAAGTCCAACACAACTCTTAATACAGAAACTTAAGCGAGTAAAAGCTACAGGCAACTAACTTAAAACATCATTATCTATACAAGTATAGACAATTCACAAAAGAGTCACACAACAGACTCACAACAGACTCATACCACGTCCAAACAAGGTCGAACTGCTCTGATACCACTAAATGTGACACCCTTCTACCCCGCATGTTATAAGGCAATTAATATAAACAATTTAATAAAAAAAAAAATGCACTCATTTAATAAGTTTAAAACAATTGTCCATTGGTAGAAAAGTCCCACATGAACCAGTTACAATGCGGAAATAAACCAAGTTTAAAATCAACAAAACATGAAGAAATTACTACCCAACCCCGATGTCACACTCAGAGCTGGTATAACCGTTCCGTAAAATAACATCCTCGGAATACAAAAGAAAAACAACTAAATATAAATAAGCCCTAACTATGAGTGGCGGCTCCTCAGAGTCATTCCTCTCCGGGCTGCTCATCATCCTTTGCAAATGCCAATCAGGCCAAACACAAACAATACAGGGAGTAAGATTCATGTAATCATATAAACAGCAGGGGAATAGTACGCAAGGTAAACATACACATAAGCATACATCAACATCCAAGAGTATCATAACAACCAAGTATGCTATGCTATGCAATGCATCAACTACTCCGCTACTCCAACTATGCATGTGGATCCAAACTAACTCAGGATGAACGACTTTGGAGTTACATATCCGTATTGGCCATAAAAGCACCAACACCGGCAGTTCACCAAACCTTGGGTGGACCCCATGGATAGCCAACGCATCAAACCGTGGATGCCTCATCACGGGGGGCCTCGGTCACCAAACCTTGGGTGACCTACCGTGGATGGCCAGATCACCGTACTCTCGGGCGTCTCCCCTTTGTCGAACCTCCCCCATCAACTACTCCAATGATTTATGCAAATGGCACAACAACAAACAATCTCAACCACCTCCTTGCTTGGGCCATGAAGTTCCCAAGACTTTCAACATCAACTCAACGTAACCTTAGACCCAAACCGTGGGGTCAAGGCTCCCTTGGCCAATAAGCACCAAGGTTCAACTCAACGTGCTTGAGTCTATAAGCACCCAAGACTTCAACTTATCAACGTGCGGTAACCCAACGGATACCGACTTAACATTTGATTATCTAATTATCTTATATAATTAATAACCAAGTTGTCTAATCTTTATCTTTGATTAATTATCTCAACTTATCATCATAGGGGAATGAGGTTTTAAAACCCCTTAAGTCCTTTAATTGTATCACTGTCCATGAGGTCAGCACGGTCGTGCTTGGACACGTGAGGGCGTGCTGCCCTTTTAAGTGAAGCACGGTCGTGCTTCACACTCAGCACGGTCGTGCTCAGCAGCACGATAGTGCTATTTGACCTGCTTGGCCGTGCTGAGCAGCGCGGCCATTTTCCATAATTTAAGTGGGAGCACGGTCGTGCTCCCTGTTCAGCACGGTCGTGCTCAATGCACGACTGCACTGTTCTAGGCAGGGACAGAAACCAGATTATTAGCCAAAAACCTAAGTTCTTAACTGATTATTCCTAGTTAGTTAACAACGTGTTTTAGGGGCCAAAACTCATCATTTCAACAAACATAATCAGTCATCAACCATTCAACCAGCATATGTCAATAACAACAATTATTTTCATAGCATCATAAACATGGTACAATCCTCATGAACATAAAATACACATTTATGGACATATAAATCAGAAACAGCCATATACCAATTAAAACATCATAATCATATGCATACAACGACACCGGGGTCATGGGAAACCCCGTTACCTTACACTACCCACTGCCTAATGAATACAATCCCACTTCTCCCCATACCTGGATTGAAGGTTGCTCTACTGACGGTTCCCAACGACGAACTGGTCCCGAATCCTCAAGTGGCTCCCTCCGGTACTAAGCCTTGTTTGATCAGAAACACAATTTAATCAGTATCTCTCATTAAAATGAAAGGAAACTGACAAAGGAAGAGGGACCATTACCTTAACACCAACCCAACGCACTAAGCTTCCCAACTAGCTTCCACAACTCCACTATGGCAATGTACGAAGAGGAAATAGGGAAAAAGATCACTCTGGCCGAAACTAGTGACGGCTGCCAAAACAGAAATAGGGTTTTTACGTCACCCTCGGGTTCTGCTCACGATTATAAAGCTCGGACTTGAGCACGGTCGTGCTTCTCCTTAAGCACGGTCGTGCTCCACTTAGCGTCAGCGAGACGCGGTCCACGTATTGAGCACGGGCGTGCTTATTATTGAGCACGGTCGTGCTCAACTTAAAATCAGAAACACGCTTCTGACTTTAAGCACGGGCTTGCTGGCTGATGAGCACGAGCGTGCTCATGTACCAGAAAGGGACTTTTTAGGCTAAAATTCCACTTAGCCCTTAACCAACATTTTTAAAATAAATAAAACTAACTTTATAAAACATTTTATGAAAAGCAGGGTGTTACAATCAAGGCCTTGAATTTTGATTACAAGGATGCTAGTGAAAAGCGCCTCTTGGACATCAATGAGCTGGATGAGATCCGTTTGCAAGCCTATGAGAGTGCACGAATTTACAAAGAACGGATCAAGGTATGGCATGACAAGCACATAGTCCCAAGGAAGTTCGAACCAGGCCAAAAAGTGCTATTATACAACTCAAGGTTAAGGTTATTTTCGGGTAAGCTGAAATCCTGGTGGTCCTGCCCTTATGTTGTGAAAGCTGTCCACCCCTATGGCACAGTTGAGCTAGAAGCCAAAGAACCAGGAGAATCTTTCAAAGTGAATGGCCAAAGGCTCAAAGTGTACTTGGGAGGAGATTTTGAAAGGCAAGAAATTGCCTTGACATTAACTTAACCCTTTGGAGGGCATGACCGTCAGGCTCGGGACATTAAACAAGTGTTAACTGGGAGGCAACCCAGGTTTATATCCTTTTTCTACATCTAGTCGTTGCATTTAGATAGGTGGTAGATATAACTTTGCATATAGGGTAGCATAATTGTGCATTGAATATGGTGATGTGCTAGAGAAATGCACTATTTGCATAATTTTGCATATTAGTCTCAATTATCTTCATTCATGGTAGTTAAGTCATTTTTAGGGTAGGGTCTGTCTTAGGAGGCATGTAGGGACTTATAAAATAAATGAAAAAGCAAAAAATAACAGATTGGGGAGCTGCAGTTTTTTTTTTTTGCATAATTCGCCCCGCGGTTCTCAGTTAGCCCTGCAGATTTCTTTTATCAGCTCTGCAAAAACTGAATTCGTCCCGCTACGCTTCAGTTAGCCCCCCGAATTTCCAATAAGCTCTCTGGAATTTAACCATCCACCCCAGGATCATTGAATACGCCCACGAATCTGGGCACTTGAGGCAGTCCCACGAGCCCATTTAGAGATTCCTGGATTGTAGCCATTCACCCCACGGTTGGTAAAATTCACCCGGTGGATGAAATTTTAAGTCCTCTGGAAAAACAAAAATCGCCCCACGAAATATGGATTCGCTTCGCGATTCTGGGCGTTGGTTTACTGAAAGAATCGGAGACTCGCCCCGCGAATCCTCTAGTCGCCCCGCTGCACCAAAATTAGGGCTAGTAATTGGGGATTTCGAAGTTCGCCCAGCGGTTTATAAATTCGCCCCGCGAATCGCGCATATTTTTTTAAAAAACTCCAGCCGCGGTTGCTTCCGTTTTCCACCCGAACCATACCCTTTCAGTTCTTTTCTCCCTCACGCGTCTCTCTGCTCACAACCCACAAGTCCACCTTCTTCCTCACTTTATCTCACACACTCTCACTCCCATTTACTCTTCTCTCTCGAGCGCTCTGCTTCGTCCGCTTGAGTGCACCAAGTTCTTCCTCTAACTCACTTCATCCCTGTAACCACGGTGAGTTCCCCTATGTCTTTGTTGAACTGAAACTTTGTGTGAAAACCATGAGAAGAACTCAGAGCTGATATCTTGATATTATTTGAGTAATTATTGGGTTTTAATATGCTTAATTATTGAGGGCAAGGGTTTTGGGATTAAGAAATGTGTTTGGGGAAGTTTTGCGAATTTATTCTAATGAATCTCTTCAGACTTGTTTTTGAAACATTGATTGTGTGCTTGAGCTTGTCTTTGCTGTGATTGAGGATTCATTGAGGGGTTGTGTGATAATGTGTGATAATATGCTAACTTGGAGATGAGATGGTGCATGCTAACATTGTTGGGAGAATGCTGTTGAGTGCTTAATACATGTTTGATAAAATGTTTCATCAATCATAGTCATGATGTTGTGCTACTTGAATGTCTTGCATGTTGGGTGTTTGAGTTGGAAGTATGTATGTGCCAATATCATCCTGTTCAAGTGTCTTTCTGTGGTCATGAGAGTAGAGAATTTTCTGTTCTTCCTACTTGCTCTCTTGAAGGCATGTCTTATGATGAATTGTGGAGCGCATATCTAACTATATAATGTGTCATGGCCAATAGTCTTTGGGGCACCCGTTTTTGATTACTGAGCTATGTGCTAGGGCCGGGGTGCCGGTAGCCGATGAGATCTCTGTTTCGGTCCGGCAACCCATTGATGAGAACTATATTCGTTGGCACTGCTTCGAGGTGGGAGCTGCAGAGGCTAGGAGAGCCCCACCAGTACCTCGTCAGCCTCGCCTTCGTCAGTCGATGACCGTGCCATAGTTACACCAGCGCTTGGATTTGGTTGAGCATAACATGACAGCGCTGTGGAGATCTGGTGAGATCCAGAGGGATTTTCTGAGAGAGTGGGCGACTGCCCAGGCCGAGGTACGGCCACCTGTGTTTCCATCTGAGGAGGATATTCAGGCTCGTGTCAACTGGCACGGGTTTCCTGGGGACCAGGGTGATGCGCCAGTAGGGGGTGGTGAGCCCGAGGACGAGGGTGAGCCAGACATGCCCCGAGATGTGATAGATGACTTGATGGAGCCTTGAGGATATCTTATGACATTTATTAGGCTTTTATCATGGGCATTTCTTTTGTATAGTTCATTGAAACTTGGTTGCAGTAATTAGGGGGGGGGGGGGGTTGTTAGTGTATGTTTTGACTTTGAGACTATCAGGAGCATCATTACCCCATCTCTGTTTTGCTTTATTTTCATTTTATTTTAATTTTTTCTAGTATTCGTAAATAACGTGTGCATGTGTTTTAATGATGCTAGATGCCTCCGAGACAGGTTCTGGATGATTCGGATAATGATTTGCAAGATGAGGCAATGATAGGGGCATCATCCATTCCCCGACTTGGATGTTCCGAATTCTGATTCAGGCTTCGATTCACACTTGAGGAGATCCAGCGAGAGTTCGGTGAGGTTGGGGATACAGAGATTCCTTCCCCCGAAGGGGAAGAAGAGGAAAATAGCGTTCATGAGGATCCGGAGGAGATGACTGAAGAGGAGGGTTCCACTTGGAACCCTAGAGATTAGCTTTCTTAACTCCTCTATTTCTTTTCGTTGCTTTTCATTCTTGTTAGCATTTCATTGACCACGCGCATAGAGTTTTGTTAGTGTCTTTTGAACAAAAAAAAATGAAAAAAATAAAAAAAAATAATGTGTTGAGTTGATAAGTGAATTGTAAGTGGATTGACCATGTAAATTCCTATTTTCGTTTCCATATCATTTTTGATTGA
This sequence comes from Echinosophora koreensis, assembly GCA_035048595.1. Taxonomy (NCBI): domain Eukaryota; kingdom Viridiplantae; phylum Streptophyta; class Magnoliopsida; order Fabales; family Fabaceae; genus Echinosophora; species Echinosophora koreensis. The sequence goes on from JAPCYP010000004.1 coordinate 10,749,403, forward strand.
TTAATGCATGCCATGCTTAAGTGAAAAATATGATACTTTTGAGAGTGATTGGATGGAGATGCAATTGAGTGTGCCTTGACTTGAATACATGAACCATGACTAGTTTGAGGAGTTGGAGGACTTAGCATGATTCATGATGTTTGATATGAGTCTCTATTTGTGTCCGGGTGAGGAGTTTGAGCCTTCCTACATGATTTTTGTTTTGAGTGTTACTATTGAGTTATGAACTCTTAGGTTTGCTTGAATCTCTTCTTGGTTTACATGATTACTTAATGCATGAGCATGATAAAGGCACTTTCTTTGAAATAGCTAGTTGGCCAAAAAGCTTACCTAAATGAATTATCCCTTGTTAGCCCCATTATGCTTTAAGCCTAGTTTTTTTTCGTTGTTACCTTAATATAATTGCTAAATCCGGAAAACCATGTTTACCTACCCAAAAGGATTAAGTGAGCATTGGAATTCAAGGTAGAATGGTAGCAAAGTGCTAATTTTGAGGTGGCACATGAGAAATTCAGTTTTGCAAAAGCAAGGAAGGGTAAAAATGCCCTTGAAAAGAAAAGTTGAGTTAAAAAAGAAAAAGAGAATAAGTGAAGTTTCAAGTGAAGAAAGTGGAAAAGTGTGCAAAAAGAACGATAAAGTGAAAAGGAAAAAAAAAAGAGAGAGAGAAACAAAGTAGTGTATTCTTTGGAAATTGTGCTCCATTGCTCACTTGATCTTTAGGGTCTAAACTTGCATTCCCTTTCTTTTTCCCTACCTTCCACCTTGGCCCCATTACAACCTTATAAAGACCTTTTGATTGTGCATCATGTGGTTGTGTGAATTAATGAGTGAGATGAAAATCAAACCCAAAGAGTGAGTTTCTCAATATGCAGATTTTTGAGGGAAACACAAGCCTAAACACTTGAGCGTTGAGTGAATTAATTATCCTTGGTGAGGAGTGAGACTCATTGATGACTAATGGATTTGTGTTTAAGTTTTTGAAGTCACTACTTGATTGGTAAGTGTGTGATGGTTGAGTTCACTCTTTTGGTTGATCTTGAAGGTTCTCTTGATAGTTGATCGCTTGATCTTAGGAAGGCATGCTTGATTTTGATGAAGTGGTTGTGGTTGACATTAAGTGGGAAATTATTGGTTATGGGTCCATTAATCTTATATCAACTCGTTGTGTTTGCTTCGAGTCTTTTTGTGTATGGTTTGCTTAGGGACAAGCAAAGCTTAAGTTTGAGGAGTTGATAATCCGTTAGATTATCTAGTTTTATTCTAGATTTTCTTGTGAATTTTACCATATGGATAAGTTGTATCCTCAATTGGTACTCAACTTTGGCTCTGTTTTCCTTAAGCAATGTTTAGAGTCTTTGAATGTATTTTCTTTATTTTAATTAGGAAATTGAGTTTTTTCTATGATTTTCTAGTTTGAATAAATTTCAGGTTCATACATGAGCTTGTGAATGATAAAAGTGAAGCCTGGGAGTAAGGAAGAGAAGCAAGAAGAGGCTATAAATTTTGAGTCATTCGCCCCGCAGATGGACCATTCGCCCCGCGGATGGTACACTTCTGGACTGAGCTATAATTTAAATATCGCCCCGCGAAACGTAATTCTCCCCGCGAATCGCTGATACCAGAACTTATAAATTCTCGCCTTTTGTATGGAAATAGGGTTCCACACTTTGCTCTTTTGGCTGTGTCTAGCTCTGTTTTGCTGTGCCCAGACCTTCTTTTCTTGTTTTGATGTTGGTTTCTTTGATTATGTTATTGATTCCTATGATGATGAACTAATTCCTCCATTCTAGGGAGATGATGTAGTCGCGTTTGGACGGTTTGAATGTTTTTATGATCTTCTCGTAGTTTCTTTTCTTCATCCCTTTTGTGTTTTACTTCTGCACTTGATGCTTGCTTATAACTGGCCATTATTATGCATGATTTGCCAATCATAACGATACCGGGAGGTTAGTTATGTGTTTAGATCATTGGGGTAAAACCATATAGTTTATGCGGATAGAGATATACCGTAGGGAGTGTATGCAACCTTCATAGGGAGTCATAGAACTTAATGAATTTCTTAATAATTAACCATCATAGAGATATAGTTGGTTAAGGGTTAAGGGGTGTTTGCTAACCATACTCGAGAGAGACGTTAGGATAATTTAGGACTCTTGGTTGACAAAAGTAGAGGATTAGTAATTGCGAGGATTCATAATTGTATCAAACTTGATAAACGTAGGTGAAATCAAATCCCTAGACCTTTCTCATAATTGTTATTCCTCATAATATTGTGACTGTCTTCTCATTGCTTGCGTTAGTTTACTTGAATTAATAGCGTAATTGCCTTTAATAATTGATTCCACTATTCTCATAATTGTTCGTTTAAATAGTTATTAAGTTTGCGAAGTGGTACTTAATCTATCAATCCCTGAGAACGATACTCGGTCTCACCATTTTAATTATTACTTGCATCGACTCGGTACACTTGCCGGGATCCATCATCGAACCAGGCTTTAGATAGGCTAGGCTATAGGCCCCCGACGAACGACCTGGCCTATTGCCACCCTTAGTCAGAATCCACCTCTGGTAAAGTTGTGAATCACGTCGATATTCTTGCGATCAATTGTGAAACTCAGGCTTATTAAAGTACTCCCTCCGGACTTAATTATAATCAAAATTAACTAATTTCATACTTATTAAGGAAGTTAGTTAATTTAGTTTATTTGTCTTAATTTATGTAAAAAAAAAGAGAGAGTTATAATTACTAAACTACCCTTTAATTGTCTCGGTAGTGTGTAATGCCCTTGGAAAAGTACAGCTGTGTTATTGTGACACACTAAGTTGACAACATACGGGACAACATACGTTACTGTAGCGCACTGTAGCGCACTTTTTTTTTTTTTTTTTTACAAATCTTGACTTTTTTTTACAAAAAAATAAAATTTTATCTCTCAAAAAATACCCATTCACCATATAATGAACTGAATTAACCAGATATTTGTACCTGATTAACCAGATATTTGCACATACTTAACCAAAAAATTTATTTCTCAAAAAAAACTCATTAACCAGATAATGAACTGAATTAACCAGATATTTGTACCTGATTAACCAGATATTTGCACATACTTAACAAAAAAATTTATTTCTAAAAAAAAAAATATTTTTTAAAACAAAGTCAAAATTTGTAAAAACAAAAAAAACAAACAAACAAAATGCTACAGTGCGCGCTAGAGTGGTGCTACAGTGCGTGACACTGTTCAAGTATACTTGTTATCCCGTATTGTTGTCAACTTTTGTTGTCACAATATCATTTTTCGAAAAGTAAAATAAGAATTGGTTGGATTTGTTGATTGTCTTGAATTTTGGAACACTGACATTAAATAGAGTTGAATTAGTTAAATTTTACTTATATTTAAGTCCACAAAATATATGTACTTTTTTGCTTATAAATGAGTTCAGAGGGAGTAGTTTCTTAGAATATGATTTGTATATGTATATGTACCGAGAAGATTATAATTTTTATGGATTAGAAAAGGGAATAACCAATGCGGTATTGGTCAAGTGGAAGGAACTTGTCCCCCATAAGAAGGAGGACCTGGGGAACCCGGGTTCAAATCATTGTGGAGTCACCCGTGAGGCTGAGAACCAAGGGGTAAAACTATGCTCAATTAGTCGAACCAGAGATTAGTCTTATAGGGGCCCGAAGGGCCTAAGCCATGAGATGCTCTGGTGGACCCACTCGACCCAAAAGGCTAATTAGGGTGGGTTCCTAACCAAAAAAAGAAAAAAGAAAAGAGAATATTTGAAATTAATATTAAAGGGTTTAGAAGAGGCATGTCGTGGTTGGTACCTCTTGTGGTTCATTAATGTAATGCAAAACATTCATTCCATATTCCATTAGAAGTGAAAAACTTTTCCAAAACTCATATGAAGGACGTGTGTCACAAACTAAAAGAATGGACGTCACAATAATGGAATTTCTTACCACTTGTCAAAGTGACTATGATATCATATATTAAGAACTAATTATCTTGAAATATCAAACAAGAATCACAAATGTTTTTTTTTTTTTTTCATTTAAAGATGTATTTATATCCAATATTTAATTTGGTAAAACATGCTTAATTTTTTTGAGTTGCGTTTCACAATACGATTGGTTATATATACAAATCTGTGTGCATAAAAATTTAAAGAAGGAGATGCAATTGGCCCATGCACCTACCTATCCCGTCTGCTCCCCTTTCCTACATTTTAACTCATCTCTTTGCCCTATGTGCTCCTCCTTTTTTTTTTTTTTTTTTTTTGAAATCCTACGTGCTCCTCTCAACTTATGACTTAGGCTGCGTTTGAGTAAACAACTTAATTAAGAGCTTATCACATAAGACCTTATCATATGAGAGCTTTTGCCATAAGAGCTTATGAAAAAAGGGGCATGAGAGGATTCGAAGGGGGAAAACACGAAGGGGTCATAAGCACTTGTTAAAATTCCATAAGCTTGTTCCAGTGACTTATGAAAATAAGTTAAAAACTCCTTATGGGATAGCATAAGTTACTTTTATAAGCTCTGCCAAACACACTGCATAAGAGCTTATGTCATCAGATAAGTCAAAAGGAGCTGAAATAAACTCTTCCAAACGTTACCTTAGTGTGTATTTGTATTAGCATTTGATAAAAGTGATTTTGAATGAACTTGATTTTATAAAATTGATTTGGTTATAATTGAGTTTGGAGTGAACTGATTTATGTTTGAATGTTTTTATTTTGAAATCAAGTTTGATGTAAAACTTAGTGTAAAATTTTCAATTCAACGCAAAAGTTATTTTTTTGTATCTTCTAGCCAGAATCGCTTCTGAAGGCAAAAGCAATTTTATCTGACAGTAATCAAATAACTCATTTTTACTAAAATCACGTTTGGCAGATGACAAAATCAATTCTAAATGTTCCCAACGTGGAACCAAACACACACTTACACTTGAGTGTGAATCACTTTCCAGTTTCCACCCTTATTGTTCATTTCCATATCTCACTCCCATATTCATCACCAAAAGTGAACGTATAAAAGGAATCTCAAAGGTTAGGTCGAGGTTGGGTCCAAGCTATAAAGCCTCTATTCCCCATCCCTACTGAAGTTTGATTTGGTGCATATTTTTCATGATTGTTGAAGTGAGTAGTTGGTAGTTACAGCTTGTTGAAAATATGGGATCTTCGATCTTGAAAGAAGTTAATGTTTTTATTAGCTGAAAACTATTCATAGTCGAAGGGAAAAATGTTCAGAGAGCTTTTGGTACAGGAGTCCCATTAATAAAAAAAATAAGGGTGTTCTTTTTGGACTTCTAGTTTATATACTGAGTACTGATCAAAGAATTTGAGTTATCATTAATTTCTTGAGAAAATTATTATTTAAGCATTTTAATTTGTTCATTTTTGTTTCACATGCATGGCCTATGACCTAGCTAGCTGCTCAGTAGAAGACTAGTTATGTAACAACAGACATTAGAGTTGTTGTTTGGTGAGATTACTTTAGATATGTCCCTAGACTTGGAGGTCGATCTTGAGAGGACTTGGATACCATTCTGGTCAAAGTTCGGCGGTTTTCACTTCAGTTATTTGTCTCTAGCATTATATAAAAGCTCGATTTTCTCACACTAATTTTTTTTTAATATCTTCTACACATGTTTTATAACTATTGAGCACATCATTTTTGTCTTGAAAACAGCAATGGGTAAATTATATATGATTAGGGTTTAGGTGTAAAACAAGTTGATGGGATAAAAAGTTATTAGAGATTATATCTATTTCCCTTAATTAAATAGATATCATCTTGTTTTTAATTAGTTTGTAATACTCATTCCGATCCTTATTATAAGAAACAAAACCCTAAAATACACCGACCAAGAAAATGCATTGAAATAAGCTAATTGTAATTAATATTCATATAATTTTCCAAAAATACCCTTCTAATTAATGAACAAGCTCACTTGTATGAAAAATTGATATATCTCGTAAATATAAATCCTATTATAAATGAGGGTAATATTGAAAATTAATATTTAATATGTGTGAAATTTGATGTATATTTCTTATATTTTGGACAAAAAAAAAAGTACTCATTTGTAAGGATCGGAGAGAGTATCTAGTTAATATATATGGTTGACTAATCCAATTTGACAAAGCCAAATATGATTTATTGCTGGTTCAAAATAAATTACATGGAGTAATGAATGGTTGCTCTTTAATATGCATGTGCCAACAAAAAAGAGGCAAAGACAAAAAAAAAATATCATAAGGATGCGTTTGATTTGCAAAAATGCTGGGAACTGGACAGAACAAAGTTTTTTGTCCCCTGTTTGATTTGAAAAGTGATCAGGGGACAGGATAAAAAAGGGGTGAGGGGCAGGATAAAAACCCAAAATTTTGTCCCCCACCAAATTTTTGTCCCATGGACGGACTACCAAAAAAGACAAAATTATCCTTATCTCTCTCTTCTCTCTCTCCTGTCTCTCTCTCTCTCTAATATATATAATATTATTATGGTAGTAATAATACAATATATTATAATATATACTATATATTATAAAATATATTATTTATTGCCTAATACTTACATATATTAATAATATGCATTAATAATATTATATTAATATATTAATAATTAATAATATATATTATCAATGGTATAATAGTAAAATTAATATTATTTTACTTGTGCTTTTCATTATCTGTCAAATGATATACAAGACAAAAAGTTGTCTCCTAACACTTAAAGAGTTGTACTGTACTGTCCTGCTTGTCATGTACTGTCCTGCGCATTAATGTGTATCAAATGCACCCTAAGGGTTGAAACTTGAATATAGTAATAAAAGTTTCACACGTAAATAAAAGTTCAATTTTGTTGAAAGGATTAATTTTACCTCCAATCGTTATGTTCCTAAAGGGATTAATTTTACCTCTAAACTACTTAAAAGATATACATAATTAGATATGTACTGAAGACAATAAATTAATCTTCATCTGTTTTAGAGAAGTCTATATTGGACTGAATTAATAAATGCAAGAAGTAAGGTGAGAGCACCTCCCTGACACTGGCAACTACTCCTATTGTTTAAAAAGAAAAAAAGGAGTTGAAAATGTGAAAAGGCCTTATCCATTTTAAAAGTCGCCTAGCATGCTTAAAGTCATGCAGCGTGGGTGGTTTTGAGACTCTTAGATGTACTCTACTAGTATAAGAACCCGTGCAATGCACGGGACATATATTATATTTCTGAATTTTGAATGTTATATAAAATATTTGAAATTTAAAATTTTTAATATATAAGAATAATAATTTTGTAAACTTATATATCAGTGCTTTTGACTCGTGCGATATACGGGGTATAACACTGATTGACAACAATATAAAAAAGTTAATAAATTTTAAAAGGTGATTACATTTTGAGGAAAAAAAAATTCTAATTTTAAATATAATCATCATTCATGTAAAAAGTATCTACTACACAGTATCTAAAACAATAAAATACATCAAATTGTGTACACATAATTACATTGCCTAAACCAGCAATATAATTCCACCATGACACATCTTTGTGCACCACTAAACTAAAGTTCAGAGGATCCAACAAAAAGTGTAGATAACTTCAAGTTCAGTTCTTCTCAACTTTCACCGCAACCAATTTATAGTCAAAATGCCCTTCATCTATATCCTTCCTTGAGCCCATAGATTCTTCCCCAAATACAAATTTCAGCTCAGAGATCACAGAATTGAAAACACAACATCAAACTTCTATGCCAAAATATAACAATTGTTGTCCCATAAACGTAAAGGAGATATAATAAGCTCTAATACCTTCACCAACATACCAGCTGAATAGCATCAAAGATAGGTAAGAAGACATTAGTGTCACAATAGCTCATTTTGTTCTGTAGTACAGAGGTGAATGGTTCAAAGCCTATGGCTATATAAAACATGCTTTGCAGGGAGAAGTTTGAGAGAGCCATCAGCTTCCATACGATGGCTATATCACATTAGCTTGAAGATTCCACAATATTAAAAATTTGAACACCGCAAAAGGAGATTATTTAACATATTTTTCAATGAATCCCCATAAAGCATATGAGACTCACAGAGAAGCTTTGAATGGTAGCATGTGTTTCCAGGATTCATGTGTACCTATTTTTTTAGAAGACGATCAAAGAAATAAGATAACATAATAAGAAGAATCAAAACACCTTGGCCTTTAGTCCCTAGAAGCCCTACAACCACAATTGCATCCAGAGATGTATAAAGATGCCCCTGGTCAACAAAGCAAAATAGGAGGAATTGAAGCTCAGCAGTAACAATGTTAATGAGAGTGGAACAGGAACAAAGAATGAAAGTAAGCACTGTAGATGCATAATGCAATATAGTACCTAACTGCATAATGCAATATACTAACTCCTCAAATCCAAACAATTCAAGATATAAGTTTCTGTTACAGCAATGATCTTTTATATTAATCTTAAGATAAGTAGTGTAGCATTAATCATTTGCTATATAGCTGATGTCCTTTGATTTTTAAGTCAGATATGAGAGAACTAAATTCACATCCTTTAATAATGTTTGCTTCCATAACTGATTGTATTGATAAATAAAGAGATTGAATCCACCAAAAATGAACAAACATCATCAAACCACCCAATTTATGCAGCAGCCAAGCAGAACAAAAAAGACCAATTAAAGGTATCTTAAAAGTAGCAGCTGGATAATTAATGTCATTTAACTGAAATTGGAAGCTCATAAATCTCACTCTTCACAAAGAACTGCAACAAACTATCCTAGACAGCATAAGGAACAAATAAAACAAAGGAATAAAGACAGCAAAACCACTATCCTAGACCTTAGGCTCAATCCTATACTTGTCTATACAAATACCATTGCCACTGGTTTTGCTTATAATCTGATTGTTCCTATCAGCAACACACCCAAGCTTAGACAGACAAAAATCAGATTTTAAAAAAATAGAGAATTTGTGCCTTGCTAAAAGTTGTTTTCATGGTCAAGATGATTTAAAACTGTTACAGATAGTGATAGCGAAAATACCTCATCCTTAATCCTCTATTCACTTCCTTTTGTGCTTTCATAGCTGCTTTGGCTATAACTTTCTCGGCTAACTTCTTCCTGTTGTGGCAATAACTTTCTCAGCTAACTTGTTCGTCCTTTCCCACCTCTACACCCAGTAGTAACAATGGAGCAAAATTGCAAACACATAAAATAATAAATAGACTTTTCAATAGAAGTTAGTCATATAGAATTGAATAACAGTCAGAAACCTCTCCTTATTTCAACTTGCCTTTCATTCATTACCTAACTAAATTTCTAGTCAAAAAAAAAAAAAAACTAAATTTAGTTTCTTTAATAAGATTGCATAATATGATACTCAGCTAAATCCACTTCAAATTAAAAAGCAACACATTCATACACTGGGCCATGTCCTGCTTTAACTTTTGAGTTTCTATTCTGACTTGTAATTTTAGTGATGCATTCCAAATTTTCAACATTATCTTAGACATGCAAACATTCATCTAATCCTTCTTTTGTATTTAATGAATGTCACATATGTTGTGACATATCCATGATCCAATGTATATATGTATGTATATGTCAAAATATCACTCTAAACTCTAGCTTCAGTGCATTCTATAAGTATTATTGTTCTATTTAATTTAGAGTATGCTAAATCTGTTTTATGTTTGCCCTGCCTTAGTAATGTTCAATCATCACACATGCACCTCGTACCTAGGCACTAACTAACACTCTTTTGGTGCCTCAGCATGTTGTGCACCTAGAATAATGAAGAAGGTGGACAAAATCAGTTCTGAGATACCTGTTATGGTGATATGCTTGTATTATCTTTGAAAATTCCTGCTAAGCTTTCAACCTTGGCACCTGGTTCATCAAATCATGCATGTCAGCTTTCAGCAACCTTTATTTGTCAAACACTATATATTCCTCTTCACAGCTGTGTCTCTCCTTGCAGCAAAATTAAAAAATTTAAAAGTTTAAAAAACAATCTTAGCTTTCCTGTAAACATGCCAACTGATCATACTAAGACTTCACCATCTCCACTTTCTATGTTAATATTAATGGTCTTTTAAATTAAAACTTTTGAAGGATCAACAGATAAATACATAAATACATAAATTAATAATAACCTAATCAATACTCTTGGCCAGATCAAAACCATGAAAATGGATCAGAGATACAAAAGTTGAAGAAATGTCTTTGTCAAACCTGTGTCAGATGCTAAAAGGAAGCTTATCCTCCTTAAAAATGCTGTTTGAATGCTTCAGCATCAGATAACTCCAAAAACCTTCATGTCAAAGAAAAGCCACTACAACTCAAAACCAATGACCAAACTGAAAAGCTGCGACACAGAACCCATCAACGACACAAAACCAGGGAACCAAATTAAAGAACAAATTAATATGCATATCCTCATGTTTGTGCACCCGCTGATGCCATCACCTCAGAAGAAAGGTATCAGATTTTCTCCCCTTTTTCTTTTGCATGTTCTACTACCACAAAAAACTTCAAAGAGCAATTTAGAGATTCAAGCGGAACTTGAACACTTGAAGTCTGCAAAAAAGAAATAAAAAATTCACATCAAATTTCTGTAATTTTAAACCCCAGTAAGAAAAATATTTGATTAACCCAAGTAATAGCATCTAAAATGAACCCCCTTTTCTCAACGATAAAAAGAAAACTGAGAGGAAACAGAGAGAGGAAATAGAGAGGTACCTCAGAGAGAAGGAGGGAGAAAGAGAAAAGGAAAACCGAGACGGAGACGGAGACAGTGGCCACCTCGATTACCTTCGCATGCACCTTGAAGCTCACCCCTACGCTGATGTTCATCATCTCTGAAGACAGAATCGTTTAAATGCTTTCTCTCTCTCTCTCTCTCTCTCTTCAAGTTCTCTTCTTTGTGGGTGTGAGAGGAGCGATGGCAGGTAGCAACGGCGAGGATTTCGATCGATGCCGGCGAGTTGGCGAGAGGAGTCTCCGAACTGCATCTGAAACAAAAGAAGAAAGAATGAGAGGAGAGGAATGAAAGAAAAACTGAAAAAATGAGAGAGATAGAGAAAGTGAGTCCTTTTTTCAAAGCATTGAAATTGAAGAATGAAAAGTGGCGCCGGAATTAAAATTTGAAATTTGAAAAATGGAGCCACGGGCCAGGCCTTTTCTAGATATGGCAAAAATTTGAATTGAATTTTTTAGGATGGTTACTGTATGAATGCCACGTGTAAAAACAGCCTCCAACAATGACTAAAAAATGTATATAATATAGATTTAAACAAATTTAATAAAAGAAATTCACCGCCTCTTGAAATAATACTCTTTTGCTCAAGTGTTCAGAGATTGTATCATGATCGATCGATAGGGGTTTAGTTGTTATATTGAAATTAAAATAATAAAAAGATTAAGAGATCTTTATGAAGAATAGGCTTCAACAATTTTATGTAAGCTTGCATGGATGATTATTTATATTTAAAACTTACGATATATTTACATGTAAAATTATATAAAATAGTTAAATTGTTTTTTGCACAACTAGGAGTTTAGGTTACACTATCAACAAATCATATATCATCTGCTTGTGTGAATCTCAAAGTGATTATTATGAAAATCAAAACTTGTTAATGACTTGACAATATATTCTTGTTTGACAATGTAAAACAATGGATCACACTCAAATCCAAATAGTTATAGCTAATTTTGATAAATATTATATATAATCTTTAATATTCGAATCCTATGTATTATAGCATGATATTAGTTATATATCAACCTCCTATATAATCGAAATGGCCCATCAATTGTGAAGGCCAACTTTAATTTCGTATTTTGGAAATTTTCTTAATTGGGTTAAATAATAATCACATGTTTGATTTGTTTTAGAGATATTAATTTAATTTTGAGATTTCAATAGCCTTTTTTATTTATATTATAGGCAAATGTTAGTGTTAATGTTAATATTTTTGTTAGTGGGTGAGATTTGAACACTCTCCATTCTTATCATTCAACTCTTTAACTCCTTCAACCTAACCATCAAGCCATCCTTATAGCCCCTCTTTTGCCTAAATCAAATTCCCTTTTGCTTGCTGAAAAAAGTTAAAAAAAATTTATACACAAATATACTAATAGTTACAACAAGTGAATAAAAGTATTATTTAGTTTACTATTTTCCTAGAGATCTAGACAAATCGAATATGAAAAGAATAAGATGATAGCCCACTTCTTTTTCTCAACGGTGGAAGAGTTTGATTAAGTTAGGTTTGGCTAACCCCACAACTGAATTTATAACCTTCCAACTTTTGAGAATAACCCCACCAAACCTCACTGTCTCCATTGTAAAACTTTTCAGTAACCTAAAGAGGTATTATCATATATATTTTCTTTAGTGGGAGTCCAATCTTCAATTAAATATCTCTACTAGTGTGACTCTAACTGCAACATGTTTCTATTTTGATTACCGGAAAAAAAAAAAAAAATTGCATCAAATTTTAATTCACTAAATAATTTAAAAACAAAAACATTTTTGCTTTATCAAATTACACCTCATAAAATTTAACCATTTGATACTAAAATTATGGCAAAATAGGTAAATTGGTCCTATATGTTTATTTTATTTTTTACATTAGTTTTTTATTTTTCAAATTGATCTTACACGTTACGTTTCTTTTTCACATTAGTCATTTCCGTCAATTTTGACCTAACACTGTCAATTTTGATCTGACGTGACTATCACCTTAGTCCGACATGTGGCATCAAAATTGACGGTGTTAGATCAAAATTAATAGAAAGGACTAATATGAAAACAGAACCTATCGTGTAAGACCAATTAAATATCTCTAACAGTGTGACTCTAACTACAACATGTTTCTATTTTGATTACCCACAAAAAAAGAATGCATCAAATTTTAATTCAGTAAATAATTTAAAAACAAAAACACTTTTGCTTTATCAAATTACGCCTCATAAAATTTAACCACTTGATGCTAAAATTATCAACCCAACTCTCAACCCCACCTAGTCATTGTGCACTCATCTAAATCAAAGTTTCACACTACTATTTGCCATATCATATCATGTCACCAATCATTACTTTATGGAATCTCCATTAATTCACACACATCCTCTAATTCAATTTTGATTTCCATGTCGGCAATATAAATACCACCACGCTTCACGAAAGAAAGGAAAAACCAAAGAGAAAAAAAAGAAAAAGAAAAAAGAAAAATCAAAGAGAGATATATAGAAGTGAAGGAAGCTAAGGTAACCAATAGAACCATAGATGGGAAACACCATAGGAGGGAGTAAAAAAGCAAAGGTGATGAAAATAGACGGTGAAACCTTCAAGCTGAAGACACCAGCTACAGCAAACGACGTCGTAAAGGACTACCCCGGTCACGTTCTCCTTGATTCTCAATCGGTGAAACATTTCGGGCTTCGAGCCAAGCCATTAGAACCGCACCACGAGCTCAAGCCCAAGAAAATCTACTTCTTATTGGAGTTACCGAAAGTTCAGCCCGAACCGGAAGAAAAATCACCACTACCGAGGAGGGTGCGATCCAGTGGAATCCGTGGCATGAACGCTAAGGATAGGCTCGATTTCTTGATGCTATCAAAACGCTCCGTTTCTGACCTCTCCCTCGTGAAGCCTTCATCCAAAGAGATTGATGGGGCCGGCCCAAATCATGGTGGGCCCATGAAGGTCAAAATGAGGCTTCCTAGAGCCCAGTTGGATAGGTTGATGGAGGAGAGTCAAGGCGGATCAGAGGTGGCGGAGAAGATCATAAGTTTGTATAATAATATGGGGAACAATGCAGCCGTGGACGATGGTTCGATGGTGGAGGCTGATGTGGCACACGGCGGCAAAAGAGATGTTCATAATCACAAGCCACGAGGGGTAGGTATATTTCATTAATTGTCATCATTTATTTTATTGGCTATATTTATATAGTACTCCTCCCACACCCAATTATAAGGGGGAAAAAAAAAAACCTATATTTTGTGTACTCAAATATAAGTAAAATTCAACCAACGCAATTCTATTTAATATCAGTATTTCCAAAAAAAAAATAAAAAAATCTAACAAATTCTCCTTTTACTTTTTCAAGAGTAATGCACACTCCCGAATAAGGGTGGGAATAGGTCAGGCCGCTCGTCGGGGGCCTATGGCCTAACCTATTTAAAGGCTAGTTCGACCTAACCTATTTAGTAAAAAGGCCAGACCCAATCTTTTTAAAAGGCCTATATAACTAAAGAGATCAGGTCTAAGGCTTTAAAAAAAGCCTATTAGGCGTACCAGGACGGCCTATTTAACACATACACACTTAAATATATATTATAATATATACTATATTTTTTATGCGAAGAATGACATGCAAAAACATCACAATAATAATACTATAGTACATTATTTACATTAATTATAATATTTGAAAGTAGAGGCCTATATAAGCCATGTATTGGCCTACTTGCCTATTTATTTTTCAATGTATAGTGATCTATTTATCAGTATAGGTTTACCAACTTCTTTATCATTAGAGGCCTACGAGCCTATTTACAAGTGAAGGCCTATGACCTATTTATAGGTGGATGCATATTTAAATGTTTTGTTGGTAAGTAGGCTTTTAAGTAGGCTTTCAGGTCAGGTCAGACTTTAAAATAGGTCAGGCCCAAGCCTTAAAAATTGGCCTATATCAGGCTAGTGGGCCAGGCTCAGGCCTCGAGATTGAAACGCAGGCCAGGCCTAGGCTTGTCAGGGCTTAGCTCGGCCTAGCCCATTCTCACCCCTACTCTTAAGACAATTAAATGGTAGTTTAGTAATTATAATTTATTCTTTTTTTATATAAATCAAGACAATTAAATTAAATTAACTAACTTTCTTAATAAGTATGAAATTAGTTAATTTTGTTTATAATTACATCCGGTGGGAGTATTGTTAATTACATTCTCGAATATTTGAAATTTTGCTTGGATTTTCGTGGTCTCATTTGGCTGGTTTGGTCTATAAGCACTATATTAAATTAAGCAATTGCTTGATACCGACTTGCGTGCTGTAGACACGGTCCTTTTTCTCTATCTGTGGACTTTATAATTCAATATCTAGTAGAGTATTACTAAAATAGTTTAATGAGTATTAGTATAAAGTTTTTTATACTATCAATCAATCATAAATAAGAGTGATTTTGAGGTAACTACTAACTAGGGTAAGAGTTAAACATTTTTAATAATGTGTCATTTTATGATTGGTTGATAATGTAATATTTTTTTTACACTAATTGTGTATATCAATTAAATCATTATTAAAATAACAATTTGATATTTATATTATTAAAATTTGGTTATCAATATTAATAAGGTTGAAAATAGTTGTAAGCAAACTACACTCACGTGGAGAGGGCCAAAATTTCTATGGGGATACATGGTCAATATTAAAAAAAAATAAAAATAAATAAGGATTTAATTCAGTACATTGTTAATATAAATTATTTATTATTACGTCTTAATAATATTAATTCTCATAATAATTGTCGCATAAGTCATTTATATCATATGTACGAAATAGTTTTCCAAAGGGCTAAGGACTAAGGTATAGCATTGCCCCCCTTTTTTTTCTTTCTTTCTTTCACATTGTTTATGAGGTCTTTTTTTTGACAAAATTGTTTTTGAGGTCTAAGCTGTCAAGTGTTTAACATTACAGTCACTTGCTTCGCGATATTGTTAGCTCTCACTCATATATAGACCATTTTGAAGGACTATACGTACCATGCAGATCATAATATATATTAAAGAGAAGTGAAAATAAAAAAAAGTCGGTGCTTATTGTCTACATTATATATATTTTTGAAAAGTTAAATTATTGTAAAAGAAACACTGAAATCACATTGAAAAACAATTTTCTATTTTTCAATGATAGAATCTTGAAAATTTGATAGTCTTCAAATGAAGTCTAAAATGCTTTGGTTTTTAATATTTCGCAACCCCTTTTGTCTGCTTGACTCAGTGTATTCGAAAACCCAAGTTGACAAGAAATACGAGTAGAACATTTCAATGGTGGTCTAATTAGCCTATAATAATTGTAGTTTCCTAGTAGTTCGTTTCTATTTTCATGCAACAGGGTCGTTAAAAATGCACAATCATATCACAATTGACAAACATATGCATTTTAATTAATCAGCTAATAAGTAATTATCTGGGAATTATGCTAAATGTTATTTCTTGAATCATATGATTTTTCAGAAACGAGTCAGTTTTAGCCCGTTGAAACAAGGAGAAATTCATGTAGAAGCAGCTCCCCAATAGTCACTGATCAATAGCAGTCATTTAAGCAGAAGCAAGCCGTATCAGCACAACCTCAACACCACTATGTTCGGGTGCCTCTGAAGCAAGTTAATTTTGTCATATGTATTGATAAATATAGATAATTAGATATGTCTATACATTTATACATTTGTAGTGCTCAGATAAAAGGATGCAAATTTTACTTTAAATTTGCGTTCCATTGACTTATAGGCATTATTTACCCAAAAATGCCTTTGTCTTGTTATGGAGGAACCAAAGGATATATGTGAGTGACAGGATCTATCTTACCGCAAAGAAACCACTTAATTGAATATCAATCATGGAGTCTTCACTTTGTAAGGGTTTTACCTAACCACCATCGTGGATACGAGGGTTAGTATTACAACTTTGACTGTAGAGATATCCGATCAAAGACCAAAAAAAGTTTGCTAATGTCAAAGCTCAAAGGCACGTTTTGCTAGGGAAATTTATTTATACTACTTTATTGCTCACATTTTCTGTTTTTCTATTTTCATATTTTCAGTTAAAAGATATTAGACATAAAACATTTCATAAAATTTAACATCAATATTGAAGATAGGTCTGGCAAATTATTTTTTTATGCAAGAAATATATTTATGCTAACAATTTTCATTTTTGCTAATCATTTTTCTTTGATTTCAGAAAACTCATTTATAAATGGTTTTAAATTATGTAAAAAAATAAAATAAAAAATCTGCAAGGGCCTATTTAAAAAATATTTTGTAGAGATTACAAACATAATAAACGTAAGTACTATCTTTGATAAGTGTGAAAAGCCATAGCTAAACTTAGCAGGGTAAAATTACTTTCCAGAAATGTTGAGTTTCTTTCTCCTCCTTAGAAAAGTATCTTGCATATCTCATATAGCAATGCTGAGATAAAACTAACCTTAGGATGAGGCATTCAGCAAGGAGAAATTCTTGCCACTATAGGCACTCTAACCAACTATTGACGTGTGTAAAGACTTTTTTTTTATCATAAATAGATACACTTTTTAACATGACCCACAACCTAACACACGTTTAGTGTCAACTGTTGATTCGAGTAAGAGGTGCCTAACTAAGAAATTCTCACAAGGAATTAATACAACGCCATATAGTGGAAGAAGCACTACACTAAATAGCATCATAACAAGTGTCAAGTATTTCAAACTTCAAATATGCAAGCATGAGTTATTCAACTTCATTTCCACCATAATATTGAGTTCTTGATCAATGGTCTCTTGCAAGTTGCAATCACTGGCATTCAATTCCATGTGAGATGGTCACAAAGTTCAAACAAATGCTCATTTAGACACCCTACAGTCAAACTTATTTCTCATGGCCTCCCAGAAAGCAGGTATTGAGATGTCATCTGGTATTTCCTTAAATGATGGGAGATAGTTTACATCCACAATCACATGGTCATGAGTGCCTTCCTGAATTACAACATCAAAACCAAAGATGGTAAGATGAAGCCTTCTCCTAAGCCAATGTGCAGCATCTGTAACCAGCTTAAGGTTAATAGACTCATTACTTGTCATATTTCGGTTATCGGCTCCAGAATCCCGAATGCTGTCAGCAGTGGGTAGAGATTTTAAGCTATCAAACACAAGAGGTTTGAGGTCATCATCATTATATGATTTCATCAAAATATCAGAATTTGGTATCGATTTCTTGACGGCATAGAAAATCTTCTCCCCCAAGACATAAAATTTGTACAAAGTGGATGAATGATCCACATATTCCTGAATGACAGCAGGAAGAGGAACACTTAAACTCTTAAAATCATCAATTCTGAAAACAATTGCCATCTTATGTGCATCACTGACACCGCAAGCAACTTTGGGTTTCACTATACATGGAAGAGACAATCTAGCTTCAGCTAACCCAGTCGCAAAATTAAATTCATCAAAATTATCAACTTTCAGAAAATGAGCCCCTCTGATCGAATGGCTGCCTTCAGTGTTCAGTTCTACCAAGCCAAGTAGAACTTGTTGAATTTCTAGCCGATCCATTAAAGTATAAATGTTACTCAGCGGGTCAATCACACAGAAATCCTTGTGATGTTCCAAATATCTTTGTAGTTCTTGCATGTTCTGTGTAAAAGTAACTTTATTCTCTTCAATGGATAATATTTCATCAGTGGCTTTATGGAGAACTATGTCAACATCCTTTAATTGAGATGATAAAGGCAGCTTGGATGTGAGAGGCATGAACATCAATCCATTTTGAGTAGGACACAAAGGGAATGCACCCCTCTTTGCAAAATCTTCCACACGAGAAGGCTTCATTATATAACCCACCGTCAGGACATTGGTTTCAATTAACTTTTTATTTAACCGGCATATAGTCAATGGCAATTCTTCTAAATTTTCAATCTGAAGCATATTTGGAGTGTCACATGAACTTTCACCTCCAACATTCAGAACAACAATCAGCCAACTATAGCTGCTTAATTTAGGTAAGAACTCCTTCTTGTTAGAAACCAGATAAACAATACTGCCATCGGTATTGCTCCATGCAGGTATAACCTCACTTGCAGGATCATTTAAGATAAAACAATCAAGTGAGTACAAACTTGCAATTCTTTTAAGAATACTCACCTTGTCATCGGGAAGGCCCATGCCATAAGAAATTCCCATATGGGTTCTGGACAGGAAGAGTGTTCGGACAAGAGACTCAGCTCCTGGCCGTTGCAAACATACATTTTTATCATCATCACCTTCAGCCAAGAGTACTGATTCATCCAATATCACCCCCCTAACTGCACCCATCTGAGAGTGGATGCACCACTACAAAAAACACAATTATTGTCACACCATTATTCAAGTCAGAAATAAAGGGTAAAAAAAAAAAAAATTTAACTTAGTGATAATCAAACACATCATAGATGTAAATTGTAGGATCAATATACTGAATTAGGTTGTTGACTATCAACAATCAAACTATCATAAATATCCAGAAAGAAAGAAATCCAGAATACTAGGATAGGATTTGTCCAACTTATATATTTAATATAAATAATTGTCCAAGAATGTAAGTATCAACAGAAAATAAGCAAGAATTTTATCGGTTGAAGAATCTCCAAAGATTTAAAGAACAAATAAAAATAGAAATTACACAGAAATCTGTTTGCCAAATTAGCCACATCTCATTTAGTTTCATTTTTATCAGAAAGTAATGAAGAATCCTCCTTCCAGATAAGATTGTCATAACCAAAAATTCTTGCAAAACAAGAGATCAACTGCTCCTGTATTATTTCTTCATTGGGAAGGTCAAAACCCATCTCCCTTCTCAAAGACGTCACTTCTTTATCTGTGATTCCACAGGGAACAATGTGACCAAAGTAGTTCAAATCAGGATCAATGTTAAATGCCAGCCCATGAGAAGTAATTCCATTCGAAATTCGAACACCAATTGCACCTATCTTCCTTTCGCCAACCCATACCCCTGTCTCACCAGTTTGTCCGGGACCAGCTTTCACACCATATAGAGCCGCCAGTTCAATCATAGTTAACTCAAGCTTCTGTACATAACTTCGAGCACCGAGTCCCATGTCACGAAGCGATATAACAGGATATAAAACGGCTTGGTGTGGACCATGAAATGTAATGTCACCTCCCCTTTGAGTGTAGTGAAGTTCAGCTCCTATTTGTTCTAAGTCCTTCTTGGGGATCAATAAATTATGATCAGTTCTTCTTTTTCCAACAGTATAAGTGGGTGGATGTTGCAAGGACAAAAGGGTATCACATATCTTATGAGATTTTCTATCAGAGACCAGTTTTTCCTGAAGTTTTAATGCATCCAAATAGTTGACAATTCCCAGTTTCCAGACCTCAAGATTTCTCAAAATCCCCATTCCCTGTTCACCATCACATGATTAATTCCATAATCTGTTTCATTACCTACTTTTATTTTGAAATTAATTTATCATCTATGAAGTTTCCAACGTCCAAAAAATGCCATTTTGAAAAATGGGTATAGCTAAAGTTTCAATTTTTGAAAACAGAAACAACTTCAAGCTGAAAATTTCACAGATTTACTACAGACCATGGCACTGGGAATGTGAAATCGGCCAAAATGAAATTTATTTGAAAAAATTCAAGTAGTTTTAGAATATAGCAGAGATTAGAAGGAAAAAACAATGAAAACTCAAAAATCCAAACATGCAAGCAAAATTGGAAGACGCAGAAATGAATCATATAGAAATAAGTTATACCTGGTACGAAGATTTGCTCTGTCTGATGTGAGAAACTTGAATGTCCGAATTCGTGGCCTGAAAGTTGAGGAAAATGGGCACTTCACTGTGTTCCAATCCAAGAAGGAAGAGGTGCAAACTTAGATTTAGCGGTGCTGTAATTAGAATCTATCGTTAGGAGAGGGAAAAAAAAAAAGAAGCAAGACCAAAGAGCTTTTCATTACACTTCGCCCCATTTTGATCATGTTTTAGTGGAATCAGGATAGCCTCCATCCCTTTCAGCAAAAAATTAGAGAGGGAGGATAAAGATAATGGAGAGAAAAATGAATAAATAATGAAGAGAGAGAATAGAGTTAAGAGAGAGATAGAGATGATGGGGGGGGGGGGGGGGGGGGGTTGAGACAATGGATTGATGGAGGGAATCCTGGTCCGTTTTAGTGCTATAAAATTTCACACTTTAGCCTCCTTTGGTTTGGCTCAGCTACACCTTGTCCCTGTGCTATAAAATTTGATATTTGGGTAGACTCTCTATCCTTATGTTAAAAGTGACATTCAACCTCACTAATCCGGGTCGAGTCAGATTGATCATATAAAGAGATAAAATCATGAAACTCTTTTAGCATCTATTTCTCGCTCTCTCCTTATTTAGGGGATTTGAATGCGAGATTTTACTTAGTGTGTGTTTGGTTCAACTTATTTTTACCATCAAACGCACGTATATAGGTCAGACGCAGTTGAGGGAGAAAACCCACTTATTTGGAACAATCAGAAAACGTGCTTTGAGGGCACTGTAATCGTGTAAAATCTGAAGTAACTCGGGGTAGCTTCTCAGAAAATTGATTCAAATTAAAATCGATTTTAACTTTGAGATACGGGTCAGTTCCATCAATACCCTTCCTTCTCCCTCACTCCTTCGTTGGAGCTCACATATGGGTATTATGCCATCACATAACAGTGCATATATGTTTTTTACAATTTCCATTCGGTTCTGACATCTCATTTCAGTGTAGATGTATTTTCATTTTACTCATTCCATAGTTGACATCTCATATCAGTGTAGACATGTTTTTTTTTACTATTTCATTCGCTTATGAGATTAAAATTGAATAAGCCAATAGAATTTTGATATATGAGTTAGTTTTATATGCTTCAATAACAGCCTTTAATGTAGGTTCAAATCATTAACCTGGCACACATTCAATAAAAGCCTTCAATATAATAACAGGCTCCATTAATATTAAAACCCATTTTGGTAATTGCATACTTAAAAGCAATTTTGATTCAAACTATTCAAACAATAAAAATTGATAAAAATCACTTTTTCGATGAAGACATCCAAACATAAATCACTTTACTGTCAACTCACTTTTAACCAAAATTAATTTTACAAAATCAATTCTTCCAAAATCACGTTTGTCAGAAGCTCATCCAAACACACACTTAAGAGTAAGCTTGAGTCACTTAAATCAAGAGATGTTGGTTTCACAGTTCAAATGAACCCAATACTTTACTAAAAGATATAATTATTTCAGTCTCTAATTCTATCTTGGTTAAAAATAAGAAAATTTTAGTGACATGTTGTCAATTTTATAAATTAAAAACAGAATAAGAAATATAATTTTTGTTGTTGCTAATATAAATATGTCTTTAATTCTATTTCTAAAAAAATATTTAAAAAATAAACTTTTTAAATATTTATCGACACATGTAATACTCACCACTTCGAGGTCGTCGATAATCTACTAATAATATTTTACTGATAACTTTTTATCATTTGTTGAAAATGACAAAAATTATGGTAGTGGTTGCATTTGTCTCTAATATTTTTTTTAAATTTAAAATTATTATTTATCTTTTGAGACAAATTTGTTTCCATCTTAAAATAGTTTTGATTTTTAAAACCGGATGTTAACCAAACAAAGATGATATTAGAGATAGATTATAGCAGCGATGGATAAATTTCATATCTAATCATATCTCTAATTAATAACATTGGCATTCTAAGGCTAATTAATTGTTTCCATGTTAACATTAGTCTCTAATAGAGACAGAATTAAATATGTTAATGATTTTGTCTCTAAATAAAATGTCAAATTTTATAATAAATGAGGTAAACCACAAAAAAGGGTAAACAGTCAAATTGATAGCACACAAGGATAAAGTGTGGGGTTGGTTTTTTTTTTTTTTTTTTTAAATGGGAAAGACAAAGTGTGGTTAAGCTAAATTAAAGGGATAAATTGTCAAATGGTATAACTAGTGTTATTAAACTAGGATCAATCATTGACTCGATCTGGATAATGGGTCAATGGTCAAACCATATATATATATTAATTTTTAAAATTTTGTACCAAATATATGTATATATACATTTACTATTAAATAGCCCAAAAGAAAATTGTTTTCTTTTAAATCTCAACAGAATGACAATCTAATTAGCTACTTGGAATGTAAATATTATTGTACTTAAATAATATACGACAAAATAACAAGTGAAACTTCTGTATTTGTGTTAGTACTATCACTTAAAAAGAGTATATAATAGATTCTAACTTCTAAGCTAGAAGCTAAAATCTTCCATTGATTTGTTTGGATACACGGTGGTTTGGTCCTGAAATTGTTTTTCCTTGAAACTACTATAAATAGTTTTTTATTCTCAAATATGATACTGACACTTTTTAACGTGCACCCAAGCATGCTATATGTGTATGCTATTAGCCTAAGATCTCTTGCCCGCAAAGCTTAGGGGATTATCGACCAATTTCTCTTCTTGGCAGCCTATATAAGTTTATTTCAAAGGTTGTTGCAGCTAGGCTTGGGTTGGTGATGGAGTCGATTATCTATTGCAATCAATCGACTCTCATAAAGAAAAGGCATATAGAGGATGTGATGGTGGTCATTAATAAGGTGATTGATATGACAAAAAAAAGAGGTAAATAATGCATCTTTTTTAAAGTGGATTTCAAAAAAGGCATATCACTCGGTCTCTTGGGATTTCCTTGATTATATGCTTGGTAGACTTGGCTTCCATGAAAAGTGGAGGTCGTGGATCCGAGCTTGGCTGTTTTCCAGGAAGCGTTCGCTGTTGGTTAATGGTAGCCTGGCGGAGGAAGTAAATATTCAAAGGGGTCTAAAGCAAGGAGATCCCCTAGCTCCCTTCCTTTTTTTGTTGGTTACTGAAGGCCTAAGTGGTTTAATTAGGAATGTTGTGTTTTATAGTAAGCTCAAAGGCTTCAAGATATGTAACTTGGATGTGGTTATCTCTCACCTTCGGTATGTCAATGACACCACCTTGGTTGGTGAAGCTTGTGATCAAAATTTGTGGGTGATGAAGTCTATTCTGCGATGTTTGGAGTTGGTCCCAGATTGAAGATCAATTATCAAAAGAGTAGTCTTATGGTGGTGAGTATGAGTGAGTCATTCTTGTGCTCGGGTATGAAATATTTGAATTGTAAGCTTGTGGTGGTACCCTTTTGATACCTTGGGCATCCGATTGGTGCAAACCCAAGGAAAGTATCTACTTAGAAACCACTGATCGATGTTCGTGTTAAGAGGTTGGGTTCATAGGAAAACAGATACCTGTAAATGGGTGGTAGGGTTGTGCTTCTCAATTCGGTTATCAATAGCATTCCAATCTATTTCTTGTCTTTCATGAAAATTCCTACTAAGGTTTGGAAGGTGGTGATCAAAATCTAGAGGGAATTTATTTGGGGTGAAAATTTTGGTTGATAAAGATGCTCTTTGGAGCAAGGTGTTAAGAGCTAAATATGGGGAGGAGGTGTGTAAAAACTCAAATCCATCTCATGTTGGTTGCGACAGGTTTGTTTCAGTTTGGTGGAAGGATCTTTGTTTGGTTCGGAACAGTAGGTGGGTGGGGGTGATTGGTCGGTGGAAGGGTGAGTAAAAGAACTGGGAATGGTAAATTTATCCTCTTTTGGAAAGATAGGTGGTTTTGGACTTCTACATTGGAAGAGGTATTCCCGAGGCTATTTGCTGTCTCAACCTTGCAAGAGGAGGCAATCTCTACTTTTGGTAGGTGGGTGGATGGTGGTTGGGTTTGGGATTTTAAGTGGAGAATAAGACTTTTTGTTTGGGAGGGGGAACTCCTACAGGTGTTTCTAAACACCTTAAATCCAGTTTGCTTGTTCCAAAGGGAGGATAGGTGGGTCTAGAATTTGCATTCTTGGAGTTGAGTGGATGGAGGCTTGGGTTGTGTGTTTTGTAATATGTACACTTAATCTATATTTCTCATCTTTTCCTATAGTGTTCGTTTATCCATTGTCTTTGGTCTTTCATTCTACAATGGCTTTGGGTTAACATTCCCAATCCAAATTCTATTGTTGGCTTCTTGGTTCTCTATGGGGATGCGACTGATAATAAGGTGAATAAGAATAAGGCTGTTGTTTTTTGCTTTGGCATGCAGTTGCTTGTTGTATTTGAGAGCTTCGAAATGAGATTATTTTTGGGAATGATACTGTTGACTTGATTTATTTGCTGGATAAAGTCAAGATGTGCTCTTGGAGATGGTTTCTAACCAGAGCACGCGGTGTTTCTTACTCTTTCTCCAATTGGTGTATTGACTTGATTTACTCATTCGCAGGTTTAGGTATTGTTCCTCCAATGATCGTAATTCCGAGTACTTCTTGGCGAGCTTTAATATGATCAGATCTTCAAGTTGCAGATCCAGAGCGAGTAGTTGCTTCAATAGAGCCGGTTGATTCCGGCAATTTATTAAGTAGTTCGCTTGATTTTGCTACTTCCTATTATGTAACTTGATTGTGACCATGTCTCTTGTATATGGGTTCTAGAATACCCCTTGTACTCTCTTTAATGAATTTTTTACTTGATATATATATATATATATATATATATATATATATGTTAACAAAACACTTGCAATACCAGTTTAATAATGTAATACCCGAACCCATATATAGTAACCTTACAAAATTAATAGAGGAGAAGGGTTTACTTTGGGCCAAAATTGAAACCAGTGAGGCAGAAGATAGAGCTGGAGTTTATGCTTCTCAATCACTCATAAATGGGAATGGATTCCATTTCCTAACTTTTGTCCTCTTTCACAACCACTTAATGTTCTATACTATCTAGGATACATCTATATTCACAAATAAACCAATTGAAGCCACTGCGTGGCTGCCAAAGAACCAAATGTAAGAGCAATAATCAATGGTCGCAAAATAACATTGAGCATCTGGTACCTTCATCTTTATTATCTGTAAAAACAGAATAAATTCTCAAAGTGTAAAAGTGTGTTTGCGTGCAGGGCAAATGAAAAACCGAAAAATTAAATAAAGAAAGAAAGAAAAGAGGAAAAACAAAATAAGAGTAACATTATGAAGAGCTACAACTTATGAAACTTCTTTGAATACTTTAAGAAAGTCTTAACCATTATTTCAATTCATTGCTTATAATTTCATTTCAATAATTCACTTGAACACCTTTACCATCCAGAGTATTGGTATAGCTTTCACTTTCGTGCTCATAATGTAATTTTAATGATGTCCATGATAACTCTGATGCATATAGAGACTCTGCTCGTATCTGAATGATTGACATGCAACTGCAGTGGAAGTAGCCAAGAATTATCAACAGGTGAAAAAGGAATGGTTCATAGTGTCCACGAAAAAGGTTTAGAAGTATACTTTTTTAATCCTTTTCCTGGTATGTGATTCCTTTCTTAATGTGTTACCCCAGAGCTGGTTTTCTTACATGCTATCACATTTTGTATTTAAAAAATGTGCATAACTCAAAATGTATATGATTAGATTAGATATAAGAAGTTAAAAATTACAGGCTGTGTTTGTACAAGATGACATTTGCCAATTGGAGAAAAAAGTTGCTTTTACGTTTGATGGGAATTTTAGAAAAATGATAGGTGAACACCCAAATAGGACACCCATTTGGGACACCTGGTTAATCATGTATAAATATTTAGTTAATTCAGTTCATTATATGGTTAATCACGTTAATGGGCTTATTTACCATAATCATGTAAATATTTGGTTAATCACATGCAAATATCTGGTTAATTCAGTTCTTTATATGATTAATTGGTCATCATGAATTAACCAAATATTTGCATGTAATTAACCATATAATAAACTGAATTAACCAAATATTTATACATGATTAACCAGATGTCCCAAATGAATATCCCATTTAGGTGTTCACCTATCATTACTCGAATTTTATTACATTTGTGTCATTCCAAACTCAAGTTTGACCAACCAAACGTTAAACTGAACATGCTCTTAATTAATGAAAGAAACTACGATAACTTCAAAACTATGTCCCATATGCATATGTTTCCAACTGGTTACATACAATGCAACAGCATTGAGAAACTACCTTGGGTTGCATAAGGAAGTCAGAAGTCCTTAAATCAAAAAATGAACCTTGCTAATAGAAAGACTAGCTGCTCAGAAAAAAGTGGAAAAAGAAAACAACCATAATTATAAGATACTTCTATGTCAAGTGCAAGCTACATTAAATTAAGGTTCCAATAATTGGTCATGTAATTAAGGGAAGAGTAGTTCCAGCTTCACACGGTCACACCTTATGTAAAGTGGAGGAGGAATTCTATTCTATTGTTAGGGAGATGCAAAGCAAGGTTAATCAGCACTTCTGCAGCCCTTCCATTTGCTATAACTTAATATAGTTTCCCATCTTGCACTCTTTACTGTATGAGAATAAAGTATGACTTGGACTTGTCAACCAAAAAAAGTATGATTTGGACTTCATATTAAGATTTCATTTGAAACTAATGACTAAATTTGGTCGTCCAAAACATTTACTTTGCATGTCACACCCTAAAACAAATGAGAAAAACTAATCATTGAAAAGAGATCAAGTCCTAGCTCATTTGATTTTCTCTTTTCTTTTACATATAGTCCACAGGCACAAGCTATTGTGCAGTTGATGCCTGATGATCTTATACTTCATGTAATAGCCACCGAAAGTTAAATAGCATAATAGATAGAGAGAGAGAGAGAACTATTGTGCAAATATTGATGTATGAATCTGATCACCTTACCTCATGCAAAAGGCAAATATTCTTATGCGCCATCAAAAGTGTAGGGAATAAAGAACACAATTTATTGCTACTTGCTAGTGGGAATTCGAAACATAGTGGTATATAAAATTAACCCTTCTCAGAATCTGACATTTTCTCACTAAACTCTCCAGAAACAGATACAAGATTGACCATCCTCATTTCTCAACCCCCCAAATTGAAAGAGTCACACAAGGTCCCCTACATTTTCAACAACCACATGCAATTCACTATCAGCACTACTCAAACACCCATCTAACTTGAACCAAGTTTTCCTTACCTCACTTACAATGCAATTTCCAAAACAATATTGTTACATATGCACATACTTACACAAACAACACCTCACATATTCCGATTATATCTAGGCCCATCTTATTCTCTACACATATATTCTGATCTCACTACTTTTTTTTTTCCCCTTCCAAAATGACCAAAGTTACCTAATGCTAATGGATGACCTTTGCTTTATCACACCACTCACTAAACTTAAGGCAAGAACATCAGTATAACCCCTACATCCTTCTTCACATTCCCTCTCTCTCTCTCTCTCTCTCTCTGACAATGGTGTCTCCAACACAGAATTGGAGGCCACAAAAGCTTACAATAATAATGCTGTTCCTTTTATGCATTTCATTTTCATCTCCAGTTGAAGCCATAACATCTTCCAAGAAGTTAGACCAACCACCAGACACTGAAATCAAGTGTGGATCATGTCCTTGTGGATACACCTGCGGCGAGCAAAGTCCGCCTCCTCCATCTCCATCTCCTCCTCCACTTCCACCTCCTTCTCCACCACCACCGTTATCACCGCCGCCGCCACCACCATCACCGCCACCTCCCAAGGTTCTATCATGCCCACAGAATTGTAACCCTTTGCCACCACCACCACCAAGGTTCATATATGTGCCTGTGCCAGGGAATGCAAACCCTGCTAAACCATATACATGGATATATTATTACTCTGCTGCTGAAAACAGAGATGTGGGGTTGCTGGTTTTGGCTGGTTTAGGAGCATTCTCAATAACAATGATATTTGGGTGATATTTCATGAAGCTAAGCTGAAGAACTTCTAAACAAGTTTAGTTACTATGAATGTTTGATTCTCTTCCTTATTCTTGTTCAGATTTTTTCTCTCTATATGGCTTCTACCATGAGGGAGCAAGTAAGTCCCTCATGGTGAGGGAGTAAATGTAAGCCCTTAGATTTATTATTAAAATAATTGGATGACTGTGATTAAGTATGGGTAACCTGTTGAGCTAGTTTATTGTAACTTTATGAAATTGCCCCTCTATTTTGTTTAATTTTTTATGTAACAATGGATGCTTATGCCTTGTTTCAGCGTGTGACCGTGTGGGCTAACATGCTCCCTCCCACCTTAATACAAAACAATCTCAGGCATTCATTATGTGCTGATTCTTCGATATTTGATTGGTCAAACAATGTAGAATTGGTCAAAGGGAGCTATTTTTCTAGTCTGGACGGTGGCAACTATTGAGTGACTAGGGTGGAAACATGGTGGAGAGGGGCGACGACGATAGATCTGTGCAGTGACGGCGCTAGCTCGGAGTTGTGGTGCCCGGCGGTTGGGTGGCAGGTCCAAACGAGGTCTGTTCTCGAAGTTACGGCGGACTGTTCTCAGATCTGGCGATGGCTTACTTGCGAGGCTGAATCTGGTTTTTGTTTTTGCCTGCCCAGATTAGCTTGTTACAAATGCCACATCATATAAAAGGGAAAAAAAAAATGATGGGGTTGACAACTAATGTGATGAGAGATGACTTTGATAAGGTATAGTCTATTTGACAATGGTAAAGCTTTGATCTTTTGTCCATGATTCGTTGGGTGTCCATTTAGTTTAAGATGGCAGCAATGAAAAGGAGGATGGAAGTAAATCTGAGTTTTAAGGAATATGGGTCTTGCTAAAATAATAAATTTAAAAGATCAACCCAAATAAAATTTGAATTTATAAATATACCCCCAAAATAACTTACTATAACAAGTCATTTTTGTTCCCTCACCATGAGGGACTTGTTTGCTCCCTCATGGTAGAAGCCACCCTCTATATATTGATATTTTAAATTTCCATGCACTTTAATTCCTGGTATAAACTTACAGGAAAATTGATTCTAATATGTAAGGCAGAATAATTCAAATTTATCATTTACTTGCAAAACTTTTACAGTACTTCTATATAGTACATTGGCTACCATGATTGCTAACTTGCTACATTAAGTCAATATACTTTGATAATTGTATATTAAGCCAAAATTCAATTTACATTCTTTACGTTTAACAAACATCTTAATCTGGTCTCAAAAACTTTTTTTTTTTTTTTTTTAAATCTTGATGCTAAACATTATCTTTTCTTAAAAAATATCGTTATTTTGCTTAAAGCTGTCCAAATTGCTAATGGGAGAAGCTGACATGGATCCCATATATTACATGCATGAATTCCATGTTAGTTTTGAGACCAAATTAAAACTTCTGCCAAATATGAAAGACGTAAATAAGATTGTAACATTGCATAAACATGTTATCTTCTCTAAATTCTTCTTTTCCCAATATTTTAAATTTGCAAAACCACTATCATCTCCCAATAAAAGCATCAAACAAAACCACCCATTGACAATAAGTTCCTCTCCTTTCCATCACAAAAACCCACAACCTAATCACTATTTTGCAACTAAATTTGGACACCCTCTCATCCACATGCTTCAAGTCAAAACGGCGACTTTTCACATCTCTAAGTTAAAGTGAGCTACCCCATAAACTGTCCTCTATTGTCCCTACCTCTCTCCTCCAACCACCGTTGCTTACCATGCTACCTCAACCCTATTTGGAATCAAAGTCAACAAGCATCCATACGAAACCTTACAATTTCATTTCAATACCATACATACCATCGCACCTCCCCCTTGACCAAACCTCTTGCTGTTCCTCCACCCAAACCCACATCCAGAATTACTATCTAGTCACTAAGACCAAAATGTCCAACCATCTTTGCCATGGATAGAGATCCATTTTAGTATATCATACCGTGTTTTTACCAATCAAATGCTGCCACATGGAATTTTTTTGTAATATTAAAAAAGATAGAATATGTGGCCACATTTTTTTACAAGCATGTGAACATATTTGAATCAGTTGTGTTATTTGAACACAAAAATAAGATAACAATTTTTTACAACAATTTAGATGGTTTACACAATTCAAATACGTGATTAATTATGTTCAATAGATGATTAATGAATATAACAAGATGTCACAATTCATTAACCATCCATTGAACATAATTAACCACAATTTTAAACGTCATTGTTAATGATATTCAAAATCATGGTTAATGACATGTTGAACTTAATTAATAAATATATCAAAGTCATTAAACAGCATCAAACAAATTTTTCTACATCATTAACCAAGTTATCATTAATAAGTCTACATGTGTACAAATCAACCAAATTCTTGTGAATCACGATTTACAATATCATTAACTATTATCGATTGTTATCCCAGATACTGATGTCCAAATAACATTTTTGTATTGTTAATACCCAAAAAAAAAAAAAAAGATAAATATTATTTTTTTGATTTTTTCTTTTATTAATCAAACTTTTCCGTATATAATATATTTAACCTACAGGTTGAATGACGCATGCGGTGCATAATACAAATAACTCATTGCCAGCCCGAATCGAATCCCCCATAGTTTACCAATGATGACAATGCAATAGAAAATCTAATGGCGAAGAGCATCAAATCTGCAACACCGCAGCACTGCTGATTGCTAAATCACAAGTCTGAACCTCGAAGAAGCCTTCCGCAAGATTTTAGATGCTCCTGTACTGCTGAATTCATAGGATCATGCATCAATAATATACTCTGTTCATACAGTGCTGCAGTTCAATGCCTTGATTATATTACGATGCCAAATTGCGGTGTCAGGATCAAATCTCAATTCCCATGTAGGCCAATAGTGCAAATCTTGCTTCAATGTTAGGACTCGTGGCTTCCCATTGAGGTGAATTGTCCTCACACGGACAAACTCTCCGTGTTCAAGTTCCTGCCAACATTCAAGAAATAATTATACATACATAATCCAAGAGAATGCCGAAAAGGAAGCTTGGTTAGCCCTAGATATAAATGACCATATAAAAAACGTGATGCCATATCATGAACGATACTATCAGATCCTGAAAACAATTGCTATATTCTTCCTGAAATATGCAGAGTCCCCAGTCGTAAATTTGTAGCAGAGGTCCATGGACACTTAAGAGGCATGTCAAAAGCATCACAAGGATTTACAAATTCCATAGGAGTTTCATGTTAATAAGCAACAACACACCCTAACATTAGGTGGGTAAATAAGATTTGGAAAATGATTCCTGCAGACCGAATTATTACCCCATTATTACAGCGTTAATGAAAAATGATATTTCAATGAATTTTTTTTTTTTAATATAAGCAATGAGATTTCAATTATTGGTTAACAAGGTCTATAGATTGGTTAACAGACTAGTAACCCATTATCAAAAGCTGGTAAACTGTACTCAAAAGCTGAAAAATGTTAATCATTCTATACCTTGTAAACCAATAATTATAATTAACCTGTATAAAAATGGTGAAAAAACTTGGTGTGCAAAATAATAACATAATTGAATAGATTTCATCATATAACACAAAACGGAGCCACATATACACATTCCACACATTCTGATGTATTCAAAATCAGTATGTACATTGTATTTGTATCATATCATACATATAAGCTCTAACTAGGAAGAATCGGGTAGTAACTAGTAACAGTACGATGTAAGAAGTGCGAGTTGCATGAGCATAGTAAATCTCATTACCTTTGTCACATCAATGAAAGAATCTAAATTTGGAGTTGGTTTTCCATTAATTTCAACTATCCACTGAAGAGCATATAGACCATATCTATGTACAGGACTCCCATGACACCACCTGTGAATTTTACAAATTTAGTAAGCAGATGGAAAGTAAAGTCACAAGTATGCAATGCGAGAGCAGGTGCAAGTTCTTGAACCAGACAAATGTAGCTTGTCTATAGTTTATTTAAAATGATGTACTTATAAATATTAAAAAAAATTATTAAAGATTTGCAATCAATAGACATTTTTAGTTTATATATATATGATAAATATATATAAGTTTTCATTAAAAATAATTAGAGCATTCTAGTTCTTTTTCTTGGACAGTTATTGATAGGGCTCCACCCATGCTAGCTTTGATTTTAAGAGAGGATGCTCTAGGTAGTAGCATTCCTCGCGTTGTTGCTTAGTTTGCTTTTGTTCTCCCCTTTGTTATCAAAAAAATAAAAAATAAATTAGGAACAATAAAAACGGATAAAATTATGTTTTATAATAATATAATTTCGAAATGAAAGAAACTGTGTGTTGCACAAATTTGACAAAGCTAATCTTTGAATTGTTCATGAATCCACTCCCAATCTGACAATCTGCACACTGGTGCACTGAGTGGAGGTACATGGACAAGTTATGTGACATAGTGTACATGTGTCATAACAAGTGCTCAAATTTATAATTAAGGAGATGTATTAAGAGAACTCATGTGGGGAAGTTGAGTGAAAATGTTGGGTAAAAATGCCATATTATCATTTACGTATTCAGACCTTACATCTAGTTACCTAGACCAAGATCAAAGGCCTCACATGCAGTTGACATGACACAGAGTTTGTAAGCATAGAGGATCAACATGGTCACAGCGAGCTTGTTAAATACTAAAGTAGTTCCTCATACAATTACTTGTAATATAAACATCCCACCATGCCAGTATCCCTTAATCAGGCAGTTTTGCAGAATTAAAAGCTTGCAAGAACAACGTAAAAATGGTACCTTGCCACATATACACCATGACCTTCTTCAGGAAGAAATCCAAGAGCACGTACTGCTGGATGTGGATCTTGAACAATACTACCACACCAATTGATTACACGAGTTGTGCCATTTCCATCTCTAACATCTGTTCCCACAAGAAGCTCCACCTCTCGCCCCTGACATGACCACCCAAATCAATCATTAAGTCCAGGCTCCACTAACTCTCAATCAAAAGAACGAAATAAAGTAACTTAAATCAGCACCTGCCGGAAAATAGTCATGTGAAGCTTCCCATCATTGTCATTGCTATAAGATTTGTCTAAAGCTTGGCAGGCATTTTCAATGTCATGGAAGCATGTGACTGGTTCTTTATTGATCGCTAAAACCATGTCTCCTTGTTCTAGAAGATTCTCAGCCTTCGATCCAGCCAAACAACCTTTAACACGTAAAACCTGTCGTCTTACTGGGTCTTTCTTAACAAGTGCCTACAATAATTGTGAATTTGTCATGAATAACCATTAATACCAAATCATGACAATGGCAATATCAAAGCTAGTTCTTTCAATAGATTATCAAAACCATTAATCACCTAGTTAAAGGTTATCAAGAGATATCATAAATTTTAGTCCTGCTTGGAATATTTTTTGAAGAAAAGGGAAAACTGAAGACAACTCACCCTTACCATGCCATAATTTAAGTTCCAGAATAAAACTCACAGTCATTTGATTAAATTACACTGGCAATTTTGAAATTGATTCTAAGCTACACTCCTAAAAAAATACTACTCCCCTCCCGGGTTGAATACCTACCACTCTACACCCTGCTTAAATATTTTGATCTGAAACATGCTACATGGAACCATCATAGAGATGAAAATACAAGTGAAGTCCAACAGCCAGTGTAAATTTTGAAACAAAAAGGGAGATTGTAATTCAGGCAAACCTCAAAGGAAGTTGGTTTAATTCATCAAAACATTTTAAGGCACTACAACATGTGACAACCACAACCATCATAAATAGCAGAGTTTTCACATAGCAAAACCAAAAGGAATTTTACATTAATCATCCAAGGAAGAAACTATTTTTCTACATGTTGGAGCATCCTTGAGAAGTTTGACAAATGCATCTTCGTGACATATAGATTGAAGGGATCTTTGTCTTCTAAATTTACTTTTACCTAATGTAAGTTTCCTTCTTAAATCGAAACTTATATACCCCTTTTGCATTCTTTTATCATTGCCTTAGAACTTTTCTGAATATTCAATCCATAATTTATCTATTTTCTTCATTTCAGTTGTTAACCCCAAGGCTACAGAGACTCTGAAATTTAAATAAAGTGATACATATACCTTGGGAGAACCACACCACAAAAGGTAACTGTTGTGGTTGGTGAGCCCAAGATCATATTTCTGATGTGGGACTCAAGTCCCATACTTTGGGTTGGCTCCTAACACAAAGAAACTACTCCGATGGCTGTCAACAAGAGAATGATGACTTCTTTGTTTGCCACGTCACTGTGAAAACTTACAAGGATTACTTGATAGATCTTATACTAAGTTGCACACACAATCTATACAACAAATGATCAGTGATTAGTGAATAAACTTCTCACAACATAAATACTTGATCTCCGATCAAGCCCCAAAGAGTCTCTCAACAGATCTTATCATTGCTAACAACTTATCAAGTGCAGAAAGGGCTAGACCAGAACCTACTATCTGGTTCATAAGCAGAAAGAATAAAATCTTAAATTCTTCCATGGATAAGTCATCACAGATATAGAAGGCCACAATTTTGCATTCTTTTAATTAATTAATTTCTTAAGTGAATAATGTTCTTGCACAGAGAGAAAGAAAACACCCTAAAGATAGAAATACAAACTAAAAGAGGAAGATTTGTACCTGAATCCAGTCATCACTTAATCCAAAACTCCGAGCCTTTGAAAGCAATGTTGGAAAAAGTTCAACCTCTAAAATTCTCACAAGCGGCATAGGCCTTTTGACACCATTTATAAGAAGAGGTGGCCCATTTGCACCAAATACAATCTTGTCAAGAACCTGACTTATTGCATAAATTGGAATACCCCTCACAAATTGATGATCTTCTGATGTACTGCAACCAAATTTCAGCTGAAACAAGGGGTTTCAGCATCCACATAAATAAATAAAGCATGTCACAATCACAAACAATCAGGATCCATCACATAACCTTCCCCTACCTTCCACAAAAAATGAAAAAGAAGAAGGTTGTATATATTTACTATTACTTTTTTAAAAACAATTCCCCATGAGTCCCAACCGAACCCACCCCAAAAGAACTGTATCTATAGCATGTTTGATAAACATCAAACTAAAAAAGAGATTAAAATTAATGAGTCAGAATCACCGCATGCTTACTTGGTAGTAAAACAGAATGAATAAATCACAATGGACACCATTAATATGATAAACAATGAAGTGATAATGCAATGAGAACCTCCAAAAAAAATGGATACAGATTTTCAATTGATTAACGCTTCTATTTATGTTAGCGGTACAGGTGTACAGCCAGTAAAAATAATATTATTTAATATTATAATTATATTTTTTTATTCCTCTTGACTTTCAATGGTACCAACAAAGTGGTATCAAAATAATTTTGTCCATCACATTTATCATATTAACTACCAAGCACCACCAACAATCAAAAAATTAAAATATTTCAATTCTTCTCTATTTTCCCTACTCTATTTTCTCCCCTTTTACTCTCCACCCATCTAACCAGGCACGTCTAGACAAAAGAAAAATCACATGTTAATCTTTCTAAGACTTAGACAGACCAATTTAAAATTAGTTTTAGTACAACAAATTCAACCATTTCTCCAGCTTGAATCTCGTTCAATCTTTTGTTCTTCTTCATGATTCACATTTATAAAAGCCAAGCCGTGTTATTTCAAAAGAGTCAAAGACTTTCTGAATTAATATTAAAATAAAAAAATTATATAAAAAAGAATAATGGCATATAGATCTCAAGGACCAACCCACCATCAGGTAGCCTTTTGAAGTTTCAATAAAATTTGTCTTCTCTCGTCTCTTTCCAGTTTTCATCTTTCTTCTCTTTACCTTCTACGAGGATACAACTGTTTGAAGTTAGGCTTTATTAAATCAATCAAACGGGGAAAACAAAAACTACAATACAATGTGTACGTTGTTTAAAGTCTATTAGGGAATTTTACTCATTAGGGTATGATATATTGATAAAGTCTATTTTTTCTTCTTTAATTTGTATTTAGAAATTAATATTAAGGTAGTTCAAATTGTGTTGATACAAAGGTCTTGGTTTGATTCCTAATAGTGGTCCTTCATTATGCTCTTTTTAAGGCTTGCAAAATGCCTTAATCGTGGAATTGAGCTACCTCCCGCTAAATTTCTATTCACCAAATATATATATATATAGGGAGCGTATCAGGTGAGAACTCTTGTTTATTGTGAGAAATGAAAACTTTAAATGATAGCCATAGATTACATCTAACCATCCAAATTACTCACACATAACACAACTAAAAAAAAGTCACGTGACCCCTTTCACCCCCACTTCAACTAATGACAAGAACCCCAAACAACCCACCCCTTGAAATTGTAAATGCTTAGATGAGGACTTGGGAGCAGCGGCGGACTGAGCGGCCCACGGCGAAGCGGAAAGAGATTTGGCTAGGTGGTGGTTCGGGAAACAGAGGAAAGGTGTGGGGTGGAGATCTAGGTTCAGAACCGCGGTGGAGGACGGCGGCGGTCTGGGCTAATGGGAGAGAGAAGGCGGCGTGGCAGAGGGCGGAGAAACAGGCTGAGCAGTGCGCCTCGACGTGGCGGAGGGCGGAGAAAAAGGTTGAGCGGTGCGTTGTGGTGATAGTTCCAGCGACTGTAGTTGTGTTTGAGAGTAGTTCGTTGCACTTTCCATCACCACTGCCACCGTCCATTTCGTATCTGTTGTGGTCAGGATCAATTGCTTTTATCAGTAATTTAATAGGAGCTGTTGCTTTTTTTTGGCTTCATGGTTGGCTGTGATCAGGGGTCACATGATTTTTTTAGTTGTGTGAGTAATTTGGATGATTAGATGTAATCTATGGCTATCATTTAAAGTTCTCATTTCTCACAAGCAACCAACTTTACTAAAAGACCCAAGAGTAGTTCTTATTAAATTTCTCACACCCCTCATGCCAAAAAGAAGAAGTGTGAAGACTGCACAGCCCCAGTCAAATATTGTACTGAAAATAATTTAATAATGAAAAAAAAGGAGCAGAAAAGGTTGAACTTTTGATCATTGGTCAGATAGCATTGACATTATGCCAAAGAATGAATTCATGAAATAAGCTGTACGGAGCAAGCTCAAAATTGATTTTTATTAATGCCTCTAAGAATTAGTTTTATCATCCAATTTACTTGGAGCATTTTTTCACTATCTTGGCCCCATTGAAAAATGTCCCATCCATCCCAGCAAGCAGATAGTAAGGGATAGAAACCTGAGTGGAGAAGCTTCCCCATATAGCTTGGACCCTTCCTTGTTCGTCTGTTAGAACACCCGAAAATGTACTACCAAAATCTGTATTAAAACACATGAAGAGTCAGACATTTATCAGTTGTATGAGTAACATGTTGGTTAAAAGAAAACAAATTTTACCAGTATCAAGCTCAATTACTTCCATATTGGTTGCTCTGTAACGTGGGGAATCAGCAGATCCTATATTTAATGCAGCGCAAGGATTGGTAACAACAGATTTTCTAGAAGTTGCTTGAAGGCTTCTACTCAATCCCACAAGGTAGACAGAATCCCCTCGACGCAATGCCGGCTCTGGACAAGAAAATGTACTAAATATGACTATTTCCTAAATATGAAAAAAAAAAACTGTCAAAGTGCATCTGCCCTCTGAGCCTCTGCCTTCTCTCTCATCATGTAAGTCTTCTTTCTCAGATAAAATATCAAATACTGTTAAAATGGTCCCTCCTCCCTTGCCAGAGTTATTTAATCATTTATCAAAAGCAATTAACTTCCACACAACAAAATAAAACTTTCAAGTATCACCTACAAAGATATGTAGTATATACTAAATAGTAATATGTTTGCACAAAGTTAATCACGTCCAACTTATCATGCTATCCTCACTGTTAAGTATTCCTTGACAGAAAGGAGACTGGAGAAATTGGACTTCAGAGCAACAACAAATCATAAAAATATTCTTTTCCCGATTTATTTTTCTTTTTTAGTCCCCAGGAGGTTAGCTTTTCTCATCCAGCCAAAGTATGGATAATAGCCTTTACAGGTCAATGAGAATGCAACATGTTCATTCTCAAATCTGGATTGAACGAAGTCACACTAAAATAGTAGAAATTTAACAATTACAAAGTCAAACCCACCTGGAAGTAACTGTGCAGCACGAACCACTGAAGCTCCAACAGGTCCCAAAGCAGAGGGATCATATGATATGAGAGCATAATTGTGAACAGGATGGAGAAACACCACCTGCAATTAGACAGAAATAGGGACAAAAGCTAAAGAAGGGCAGCCTTCTTGTTTATTCATTTATATTAAGGTCCTCATTCTTTTAGAAAGACATACCTCTCCAGGAATTTCAACTGGGAAAGCAGCAAAGGATAACATAACATCAGAGGAAGATATCGCAACTGTGTTCTTGTCAACTGCAACTAATCCCATATCTTGAGAATGATATATTATGATACCAGTTCCGAAAAAGTGCCGTGAATGAACACCATCAACCATACATAATGTAGGAACATGAACCTACATATCCCACAGGGTTTAAGTTTAACAACTTTCACATGTTAAGAATATTAAGAATCATAAGAAAGTAAGCCAGCAACAGGCTACAAGCCTACAACATTAAACATTGGTGTCATAAAAAGGATTTATATAATCCAGAAATTTTCAAGAAGATGAAAAGAAATGCAAAGAGTAATAATGAACTTAAATGCAAAGTGTAATGAACTTAGACACTCAGATATGATGGTATAGGAAACAAAAAAATGAACCAAATGAACCACAACTAACCACAATGAGAATACAAAACAGACAATTTTCAGACATTATAAGAAAATTCCTAGGCTCAGGCATCCATCACAAATTACGAAATAAAAGGCAAACTTAGCTAAGGGATTAGAAAATAGAAACATCAAGGAACTTGGGACTTAGTTGTGAAAATAGAGATGAAAATGCTCCAGACACATACACTAATAATCTAATGGGACTGTCCTAAAACCATACTTTTAGAG
Source organism: Echinosophora koreensis (assembly GCA_035048595.1). NCBI lineage: Eukaryota > Viridiplantae > Streptophyta > Magnoliopsida > Fabales > Fabaceae > Echinosophora > Echinosophora koreensis. The sequence goes on from JAPCYP010000004.1 coordinate 10,789,119, forward strand.
GTGAAAATATGGGCTATTTGAAGAGAGAGAATCAAATGGCTTATCAAAAGATTTGGTTTTTGATAGAATAGAATGCAGTGGCATCATATCATCCATGCAATCAACTCCACCTTGTGGAAAAAGGTTATGGTGGTTGTTGTATTGAAGAGAGAATCACATACTTAGAAATTTCTTTCTCAAGGAAGTAAAGTATAGCCTTTAAAATCCAACACGTCATCTTAAACACAGAAGATGCATTAATTACTGACAATCTAAAAATCACCAATAAACCAATTTTCCCATTGTACCCATATCTTATCCATGTTGGGTACGTATTTGCAAACCATACACCCTGCATAGTTATCAATTTTTTTTCTCAATAATACTTTGCCTGATATGAATCAAAATGGAAAAAAAAAAAAAAAAAAAACTATTTCAAATCAATTTAAATGCATTAAAAAAGAGTTTTGAAACATAAGAAACAATTCAAAATGCTAAAAATTGGTTTTGGACTGTATAAAATGGGGAAACAGTGTTTGAAATCCTTCAAAACATTGAAGTCTGTTCCATTTTTGTACTTTATATGACAAAAATATATCAGATAATATATTTTCATATTACTTTTTTATGTCTATGAATTTTTAATATATATTTTGTTGTAGTGTTCACAGAGTCTTAAAAAATTGTTGGGTCTGAGTAACATTTCCTATACAATACTCATACAGGCCTACACCCGTGCAACTTAGCTGCCAATAATCTTGCATATAAACAGAACAGATTTTGGAAGTTTTAAAAGAATAACTCCCTGATTGTGTATAAAATTGATAAGTGAGATATAATATAAACATCAGGATTCAGGACAGGCTGCTGATCAAGAAAAGGTAGGAGACACTGACGTAGGTACTTTCAGAGGCTGGTGAGGTAGGAGATATCCATCAGTTCTTGAAAATTATAGGATATGTCAGTATTATTAAAAGTATATATGCCTAAATATATCAATAAATAGCTGTGAAATTAAAAATATAGACTTATTATTCTTTCATTACATAAATGAACCAAAATGCCCTTGTATAACCTCCCACCATTTTTGAACTTCAATGATCATAGTTATTTTGGTCCACGTGAAAAGTTTTTGCTGATGAAGTTTTTAAATTCATACCTCAAACATCACAAGAGTAGGCTCAATCACACGTTCAGCAACTGATGCATTTGATGCAGCGGCAGTTGCACCTTGATAATCCATTAACATGTCATCCTGGATAACACTTGATTTTTCTAGCTTAGTTTCTCCAGTTTCATTTAAGGATAAATCATTAGCAACACTTCCATCAGCAGATAAATCTTCCTCTACTCTTCGTTTTTTTGCCCCACCATCAGATGCATTGTGATGAGATGCAAATGCTGAAGGATCTTCATAATTGGTTTCCATGCTAGTGACACCATCAACCAACTCCCGATTGTTCTCTTCACACACGTGTCCCCCACAAGCATGCTCTTCAGTTGGAGAAACTGGCTGTTGGGCCAGATTTCCGACATCTTTAACACCAGATGATAGAAAAAGGGAATTGGGTTGAAAAGCAGGCTTAGCAAACCAGATGCCAGTAGTGTCATCACGGGTGTATATCTGAGGGGGTGCATACCATTCATGGCGATCAACCGTCACCAACACAGACTGCAGCCATCATGTTCACGAAGTAAATCAGAAGATTTAGATCTTGAAGAGACATCAGTGCACTGATGCACCAAAGTAATATACATATTTACATGTATAAATATACCACTTCATCTAACATGAAAATATTATCATGCCAAAAAAGTCAATCCAGTTCTGAAATCAGCACTAGTTTCAAGTTCAATTATCCACAAGACAAAGGATGATAATTCATCTGCAACCACAGAAACATGTAACACCCAACACTGATGTAGTACACACAGCAACATGAATATACACGTTGACACTACAGTAGAGTTATAATAAAAATGACATCATTAAGCAATTTTTTTATAGAATAAACTTTTCATGAGATCCACTTGTGGATCAAAAGCTCACATATACATCATGCTTGTAAATTTTATGTTTATTAAAAATTAATTATTTTCTGTTAGTGTTGCAAAAGATTAACATACCATAAGATGTCTAAAATATAAGAACTTTGCAATCATATCAAAATGATAATATCTCGTCACAAGTGTCCCTTCTATTAGTTCACCGTTAGAATTAGACATTAAATGCTAACGCGAAGGCCCGGTTGGCCATCAGGCATCCTACATGTACCGACCTGGATGCTTACTACATAATGAACTTGAAATTCCCATAACATATTATTAAAGGATTGGATGACCCTTTAAATGTCCAAGTAACCATCTACGTTGTTTCATATAAGATGCCCAAGGGCCAACTAGGACTTCACCAGTATCTGCAAATATACATTTATTTAATACCACAACTTTGAATGTATAGCAACCATTACCTTCCTTCGATGACGATCCAAGTAGCTTATATACTCCAATGGTACTCGAGCACCCCTAGATAGCTTAGAGAGAACTGACTTGAGTTCCTCAAGACAGGATATTTCTTCACCAGCAAACTTCTTAATTATTGCATGCACAGGAACTCCTGCTCTAAAGAGCATATATCTGCAAAAAGGTAATTACCACACGTTCAGTAAAGCACATGTTATATACCAAAATGTTAAATAAACCTCACAAGGAAACCTTTCCCTCCTGCAACACCCCTGTACATCAAGGGAGGTGATGCTAGGCAAATTTCTCAAATGTTGAACAATTTCAAGAAATTCTTACACCAAGAAATAAATCTTTCCAGATCATCAGGACGTTATAACAAATTAAGGATTTCACCTGGCTCTAATTATAATTTTGATAAAAAGAACCTATCAATATAAACTCAAATGTAATATTTTCTGGGGCATGTAATCGTAAATATTATAAGTTTGGAATATTTGATGTTTATCTAGGTATACATACCCTGGATCAGCCACATAAACAAGACCACAATGGAAACGGAAGTTTCTAGCCTGCATTAAAGATGATAAAACCTTAATGAGACAGGGAGCATAAAATTAGAACAGTAGCAACCTTGGACACTTCTTGGACACTTTGCCGACACTTCTAGATGTGCCTTGGACACCTCAAGGGCACATCTCAATTTATTTTTTAAAAAATAAAAGATAAATTAAAACTTTTAAATAATAAAAAAAGTAAAGAATAACACTATTTCAAATTCATCATCTTATCTTGGTATTATTTTTGTAAGGATTGCATTGTGAAATGACTCCTCTAGTCTTAGTATTCTTTTTTTTGAGGGTCATTATCATATGAAAATTGTAAAGTTTAACAACTTTGTTTTTAGAAGGTGAATATATATATATAAGCGGTGTCCCGGTCTCCTGTGTTTTGGACATTAGTCGTGTCACGGTGTCCGTGTCGTGTCGTGTCGCAGTGTCCGTGTCAGAGTCAGTGCTTCATAGGTGAGCAACATATTGGGAGTTCGAACAAGAAGTGAAGGTGAGGTGCTTATGACATCATAATAAGTCCAGATAACTCGTTCCAGCAACAACAAAAAGAAACAATCTGGTACACTATATCATAAGTAAGAGAGAGCAAGTTAACCATTTATAGGAAACAGTAATGTAAACAAGCATACAGAACAAAGGCAGCAGCTATTCTAAATATAATATCTTAGATCATGAACATGGTAAATATTCAGAACACATTTCTTAATTTAAATGGGCAGCTCCTTCAGCCTCTCAACAGAAAGCAAAATCATACTCAACTATTTTTCTTCAGACAAGACAACATAAAATAGACAAAAAATTTCCACTCAAGTAAAAAAAAATAAAAATAAAAATCCAATTACAGTACAGCTAACCTGCTGATAAGAAAGAGGATGTATTACTGCCCCACTAACTTCTAAGAAATAATCAGGAGTTATTGAGTGCAAGTCTTGCACCTGAGATTAACAATTTAAAAAAAAAATATTAGCACAACAGTAAGCAATAATTGGATCTTCATTAATTCAAGGTGTCAGTCCAATCACAAGCAAGGTTCATAATAGCAACTAAGAACCCTAGGAACCCAACATTCCTTTAACATTTTCATTAGTTTCCTTCTGCTCAGTAATACTTCAGGGTATGTCCCTATTTCATGGGTGGCACAAGGTGTGGTGTTGGGTTGAGTTGGTCTTTTCGAGTGCATACACCCGCCCACTGTGATTGGTAGTCAGGTCACATGTCGGGTCATGTCCAAAATTACAATTATCATGCACTTTGGTTACAACTTACAAAGGATTCCAATAACTTCAGAAAATTACTAGCCACTTTATTACTTCCAGTCAAAAATTGTTAAAACAGTATCATTCTAGACTATTACTGGCTTTTTTTCTGGGCTTCTCATGCTATGTTTTGATGAAATTGGAGGGATGTAAAAAGTACAAACTTGATGATGCTTTTGATTCATTTACCATTTTATAGTTGGGATGTGGATGTCTTCAGCCCCTCTCTTGAGGAAAAGTTGCAAGTTGATCACCATTCACCATGGTGCCAACATTCTTTCTTCCAATATAAAATATAAGCATTTGGCTGGGTATGTCAAAAAGTACTAATAAAGAATATAGTCCAAGAAAAAAATCTCACCAATAATAATAATGTCTTTAATGTGCCACCCCTTTCAATTTGTAATTCAATACTCTTGTTTACACTGTCATCAAGTAAAGTCTCTAGTTTCAGGAATTGGGTGATGACCTGCAATTAATTTCAGAGTCAAGCTCTAGAATACAGATTAGAGAAGTGGCACCTGAATCTAATACCAACCACAAACAGTATGCAGACATGAAATATTACATAAGCATATTAATCGCAGCACTTTGGATTCCATCCAGATGAGGGGCTTCTAACAATTGTTTTTCACTATACATCAGCCCTCTATAGTCAAGCATGACCTTTTATGACCAATTTCCATTCTTTTAGATGAAATACATACCCTCCTAGAGTATCACTGGCATTTCGTTTAATTGTTTTTCACTATACATCAGCTCTCCATGGTCAAGCATGACCTTTTTATGACGAATTTGCATTCTTTCAGATGAAATACATACCCTAGAGTATCAGCAAGGACTACGCACAAACTAAATCCACATGAAACATAAAATAACAGAGAACCAAAGAAAGAACAGGGAGCAAAGCATCTGTCCTTCAGACAAACTTACTTGCCCATTTACACGAACAAGCACATCACCAGGTTCCAAATGTTTATAAGCAGGACCACCTGGCACCTAAACAAGTCAAATATTAAAGTCAAAGACAATGAAATGGAATAAAATCTCATAAAAATGGAAATTCTGTTTGCTTACCACAGAGTCCACAACGAGCATTCCAGTTTCACCAGCTGGAGAAGCATGCCTTACTATCTACATAATTCAAAAGCAGTGTAAATAATTAAGGGCGTATTTAAATGAAACTACTGCTCGAAAACGACAACGTGAAAAACACAATTGAACAAAACAACCTGCTCCGTCTCACTTCTGAGGCCAAGTCGACGAGTCTCGTCAAACCCTTTATGGAGAAATGTCACCTGTATCATATTTTACACAAATTAAAAATAAAATAAGATTGCTCCATCCCAATAGGAAACATCCATTTACAGAACCTAGAAGAAAAAACATCTATGCAATCATCTCCTCCTCATCCAACATGAAAAGAGAAAAATATGAGCAAAAGAGCAGATTAAAGAAGCAAGGAATAAAAAATATCTAGAAATTACTAAATGATAAGTGAGAAGCAAATACAATCATCTCACCCAAAATGAAAAACACATCTGTAATGAGCAGACAGGCAGATAAAAGATGTGAGGAATAAAACTTATCTTGAACATAATAAACTGTAACAGAAAAGTCTCTACAATCATCTCATGATCCAATAAGGAAAATCATCTATAACAAGCAGATTAAAAATGTGAGGAATAAAGTCAACATTTCATGCTGACCTATTACTAAAACTAAGCTGGGAGAAAAGGGGAGATAGCCACGTTCACCGTATAAAAAATGCAGGAGGCTTTAATTAAGATTCTTGTGACAACAGAACTTGACCCAATAAAGATGATTAAACAGTGAACAAGGAACCATACAGCAAGCATCTGGCTTTATAGTGGAAAAATAGCAGTTTTACACAACATATTAGTATCACTTTCAATGTCATAAATATTCACCAACCACCAAGTAAGTCAATTCTGATTCCTACAGCAACATAGACACGATAAGCCCACTGAAAGAAATTTAGCAATGGGGACATTTCAGAAAAAGAAAGCAGACAAGTCTAGACAGGTACCTATACCAATTCTAGAAAGAATAATTTTGCACGGACAACAATAAAAAAAACTTACTGTTCAACAATCTCCTACCAACTAATGAGCCTACCAGTGAGATATCATAATCAGAAAGGAGGGGGAAAAGAAATCACAACCTGTTAGGACAGCAGAGTTACCAGCTGAGGCACCTAGGGTCATGCGAGTGTATCATAGGAAGAGACTAAGGGGAGCTAAGTGTAATAAGGCATAGCCTTTCATGACTAAAAGTAGTGCTGAGTCGGCAAGCAGTTAAACAGTTAGGAGCAGTTACCTAGTTGAGTCAGCAAGCAGTTAGACAGTTAGGAGCAGTTACCAAGTAGCCTACACTATAAATAAGCATTCTGCATTCAGAATGTGTTAGCCTTGATCATTTGCATAGTTGCTCCGACTGAGATAGCTCAGTGTAAAGGGGAGTGCCCCTTGCGTAGTGATACTTGTAGTGTTTGTTCATATACAGAGATTGTTCATTCTTTCTACTCTATTCTTGTTAATTGAGTAGTTCTAGACTAGTCACTGTGTAGATTCCTAACAAACTGGTCCGACCTACCGGATTCCGTTTGAGAGAGATGGAGAAAATCGATGCAAGATTCGCAGCTCTGGAATCATCAGTGGAATGTTTGAAGAAGGTGACCAGCAAGCAAGGTTCAAGTATTGCTGAAATCAGAAAGAAGGTGAGCGGAATGGATAGAATTAGGGAATTGTTAGCGAAATTCATGAAGAAACAGGGAATTTCGCTCGATTCTCCTGAGGAGGAGGAAATCGAGAATCGGAAGGTAATTGAAGGCCATTCAGAAGGAGGAGGTTCCGAGGACGAAGACGTTAATCTTCGATCTGAGACGAAGAAGGTGGAATTGCCATCAATTGAAGGAGTCGATTCCTTGGGACACATGAGCGTGGGTTCGAGGATTGGAGGAGAAGCCGTGACGACGATCGGCGAGAACGCCGAGAGCTGAAGCAAATTCCGGAAGAAGAGAAAGCAGAGAATCAGAGGCAATTTGACGAGAATCCAAGGCAATTTGGTGAGAATAGGAAGCAATTGGAAGTAACTTTAGCTCTTCTCCAAAGAAATTCACACAGTAACAGTAAGCATGATAGCGACAGCCACAAAAGCGATGAAGAAGAGACCGTGGCAGGAGAGGAAACCAATCGGAAGGGGAACAAATGGCCGAGGCTCGAACTTCTGTTAGGTGAATATTTGGGAATCAAGAATCAGAAGCTTGGGAATGAAGGAGAAGCCAAAAAATCAAGAATCCGAAGCTTGATCACACCGCCACTGCCACCGAAACCGCCGGACCGGAATCTTTATACGGCAACCAGAAACGGTGGCGCAGTCTTAGAAGAATGGGAGGAGTGGACGATGATATCCAAGAAGACGGAGGTCCAACGGAGTTCGTCTAGATCTCTATCACTCTGTGAGCCGCCGGCCGTGAACCTGGAGGAGGCTGCCGGTGGGGCGTTTCTGAGTGTGTCCCCATGGGTGGCCAAAGATGAATTGCGTCATGACAAAGGGGATGAGTTGCAGCCGTGGGTAACCTTTGAGAAGGAGAAAGGGATGGAAAGAAGGGCAAAATGGGAATTTTGCAAAGTGGGTTCTTTTCTCATGCTAGTGGGCCAGACCCAAATTTCTAAGAAGCACCCATGGGATATTAGAAAAATGATTGGGTCTGTTCTGTCCATTAATCAGAGTCCAGTCAATATTGGGCCCATTTACCCGTCCGGTCCGTTTAAGTCTGGTCCGTATAAGTCCGCACTTAAACGGACCGGGCCTAATAGTCCGCATTATAAATGGACTCTGAAAAACAGAGTCCGCGTCCGGTCCGCATAGTCCGGGACTAAACGGACTGTCCGCTGAATTTGCACTTTTTTTTTCTTTCTTATCAACCGAAAATAGAAAAGCCACAAACGATCAAAGCAAGTCCACTATCGCATAATGTGATTGATAGTTCATTTCGTTGGGTAAAACTTGAAGTCTTGAACTATTGTTCCAGGCAGCAGTGTTATAATTAGAACCATTTGTAATTTGTTTCATAAAACTAATACAACTCCGAGGCCAAAAAAAAAAAAAGAGACCCAAAATGGAAACCATTACAAAATTCGTGTCACTCTTTGCTATCTGCCTAATGTTAATGAACCTGACAACGTAGAAGATGATGAAGGGTTGGAACGTATTGAGAAAATGATGAACCTGCAACCTGCGACCTTTGACTTGAGCGGCAAAAACCGGCAACCCAAGCAAGGTGGAAACTGTCGAGCAGACCAAGGAGGAGACCATCAACTTGAGAGCCTGTGATGGCGACGTGACTGCGGGAAACCCTCTGCAATGGCGAGCCAAGAATGGTGAGGTTGAGGAGGGTGGTGGAGTGCAGCTGAGGAGGGTGACTGGACTTGAGGGTGAGGGTATTAGGCACACTTGGGCTGTTCCGTGTTTTTGGCCCACCACAATTTTTTTATTTTTTATAAAAAAAACTGCACCAGTCCGCATACGGGTCAGCGAATTAGCGGACTGAGTCCGTTTAACCCGTGGGTTAAACGGATCGGACCTAAAAAGCACACATTTAAATGGACTCGTATTTTAGGGTGTCCAAGTCCGCGTGGACTGCGGGTTAAACGGACAGTCCGCGGACCCAAGTCCATATACCCACCTCTAAGTGGGTTGCAACCCAACACCTTAAGGAATGATGAGAGAGCTACTGGGGACATCAAGGCAGAATTGATTATAAAGAAACAAAAGCAAGTCTGGAACGGTGGTGCACTAGGGTTGTTGGGCAAATTAAACGTGGAGGAGACCAAAGCAAAGAAGATGGGATTCACTGGTTTCTCTATCTTGTGGGATCCAGCTGCTGCAACTGGTACACGAGATAGCACATTGCAGAATTTTGAAGATAATGGCTGGATCAACCAGCGAGAAAATGGGAAAAATTGTTCTTTTGATGCTACAAAGTGCAGGTTCTCTCAAGATAATTTTTCTGAGCAGCTGAGGATGACCACGCTGGAGTGTAAAGGTGAGGTTATATTGGATATGGTTGCTGGCATTGGCTACCTTATGTTGTTTTTTCTGGTCAGGGCACATGCAAAACTGGTAGATGCTTGTGAGTGGCATCCCCATGTCATAGAAGCTCTCCAAATTAACCTACAAGCAAAGTCGGTGGCTGACCGCCGTACCATGTTCGAAGGAGATAATCGAATTACAGCTCGCATGAGTGTTACACATTCTTGCTACACAGGTGAGATTGTCAAGGACAGTAGGGAGATAGTAGCGGGCGTAAAGGGAGAGGAAGAAGTGTTAGAATTGGGGCAGCAGAATGGTAGTGGACCCATTCATCAGAGTTCTTTTTATAAGGACCCACAACTCAACACTGTGAGGAATGGTTTGGTCCACAAAGAAGTGAAGCAGGATATGCTGGTTTTTTCCATCGGAAATGAAGAAGCGCAACAGTGGGATCCAGGTAGAAGGCAACATACAACTACAGCAGCTCCACCCTCGGGCTTCAAACAGTTCAACCTTGAGGATAAGGTTGTTTCAGGGGAGGGTGGCATTGTTAGGACAGCAGAGTTACCAGCTGAGGCACCTAGGGTCATGTGAGTGTATCATAGGAAGAGACTAAGGCTAAGTGTAATAAGGCATAGCCTTTCATGACTAAAAGTAGTGCTGAGTCAGCAAGCAGTTAGACAGTTAGGAGCAGTTACCTAGTTGAGTCAGCAAGCAGTTAGACAATTAGGAGCAGTTACCAAGTAGCCTACACTATAAATAAGCATTCTACATTCAGAATGTGTTAGCCTTGATCATTTGCATAGTTGCTCCGACTGAGATAGCTCAGTGTAAAGGGGAGTGCCCCTTGCGTAGTGATACTTGTAGTGTTTGTTCATATACAGAGAAATATACAGAGATTGTTCATTCTTTCTACTCTATTCTTGTTAATTGAGTAGTTCTAGACTAGTCACTGTGTAGATTCCTAACACAACCTCATCCCTCAAACCCAGAGCAAAAATAAAGGGTATAGAGCAGAGAATAAATCCTTCAAAGATGTTGGAACAAGATAGACAAGAAGGAGGGCCATGGAATGATTTGTACTTAGGTAGTGTTTGGTACAAGGTTTTTAAAAAATTATTCTAGGCATAAAAGAAGCCCGGGAATAAAATTAGTGAACATAAGTTAATAACTCTATTCCCATGTGTGAAGATGGGAAAGAAATATTCCTAGGAATGACATTCCCGGAAATGTAGTTTACCTGATAATAAAACATTTTATGAACCAAACACCACCTTAGAGTGAAACGAGATATCAACCCTCCAGGAAATGGCCCATGATAATGACCTGAAGCTATACTTAATGCTTCCAAGGTCCAAAGGAATGCAACTTTATATCTAAAACTACTGCTAGCACAAGATACGACTACATTTTGACTATTGAGACATAATAATAAGAGATAAATGCTTGCAAACATCACTAAGGCTTATTGTCACAGCAAAACATTTCAATTTATACCAAAAACTCCATTGTGGAGAAATTTAATATAGTCTATATTACAAACTATAATGCAGCATATAAAATATTCAACCTTCAGTTCAGTTTAATGAAATAGGTATTATATTAAATCATGAGAAAAACATAAAGGAAGAATCTGCAAACAATAAGCACAAGGACAAACCTGAAGTGTACCACGAGGTATAGAAACTGCCTTCCATTTCCCAACATAAGTTTCACTTCCCTCTTGAAGAAACTTTAATGCCCTCACAACCTGAAAAGTAAATCACTGTATTTAGTTGTTCACTTGTCCTAAATTGAATTAGTTGCTACCCACTAGACGAGTCAGACTACTCTTGGTAACTAAAGGAAGAGTCAGACGAGTTCAGCAAATATATATCTCAAGAGCTCACTCGTTCCAGAGGTAAAAAGAATGCTGATGCACTTGATGACTTGCTCCCAGCATTCAAGGCCACTGCCCTGCCTTGCCAATCTATAACCGGGGAACCACTTGATCCTCCTTTGGTCCCAGATGCTGCCTGCAAAGCAAAAATCAGTAGGTATATGCTTGCAAACGAGTAGACAATTCCTACACACTCATAATATGGATTTGCCCAGGTACAGTAATTGTTAACCACTTCTCAAGGAGACTTTAAAACCATTCAAACAAATCACTCAATCTACGAATTAAATGAAAGCCCAAAAAGGGTTTTATCCCAGAAGCTAATTTTGTTTCCCTACCATTTTTAGCAATGAAGCCCCTCTTCATTTCTAACCTTACTTCCAGGTTTCAAAATTCAAAGCAATTAGAAACAACCGAAAAAAAATTGATGGAAAAAGAAAAAAACAAGATGATCATAATTTGAGATTTTGAAGAAAAAATGTGAATAAACAATAAATATTTGTTCCCACTTACTTGCAAGTAAAACGTGTTGAAGTCATTATACCCATCCCTGCATCAAACAATGATTTTAATGTCTAAATTCAACCTATCCATGAACTGAGCCACACACAAAAAAAATTACAGATATCTACAACATACTTCTTATAGTGAGGAGCATCCCTATCCAAACGAGCAAGAGTACCAGCCAAAATGGAAACCTGAAAGTAAAAACCAAAATAATAATACATAATTAAAAGGGAGAAAAACAACCAAGATAATATTAGAAGTCATTGTCCTTTTTTACATCAATAAAACGTAAGTGCAGTTACAAGCATGACTTAAGCAGGAAAGGATACCAATCTGTTCCAGTAATGTTAATAAAATAAATGTCTATAAAAAAAGTTTTAAAAGATTTTTTTATGCATCACTTGATTTTAGAAACCAAAGGCCAAAAACTAGAAAACATTTGCATTTTACACAAGACAACAAATGATCAAAATTAATGTAGCCAGATGTATCTCGAAAACTAAATATATGAGAATAATTTTATATATATATATATATATTTCTGAGCATAAGTTACAGTATCATTGTGCTTTGCAATAATGCCTGTTGACTTGGTCAATTAACTAGGGAAACTATCAACTGCAGGCCATTTGAAAAGTGTAGATATATAAGCATAGAAATAAGGTAGCTGTTTTCCTCCAAGAGTCAATAAAGACAAAAAATAAAAACCAAGAATTTAAAAAGGGGGGGCAGAAAGAGTAAGAGGAATTAAACTATCAAATGAAACATCCATGTCCAAAGCATATATATCAAAAAACAAGTAACACGAAACCCAGAGACAAAATAAGAATGTGAATATCAAGGGAATACCTTCTCACCACTATCATTACCAACAACCCTGATTTCTAGTCCAACACAAGCAGCCTCAGGAGCGAGAGGAATCTCCTCGTAGTTCAAAAATTGTATAGCACTAGGGTCATAACGAAAGAACCCAAAATCATGGACCTGCATAAGTGTATGTATAGCATCAACCGGCATACAGACAAAGAGGAACAAAACATAATTCTAAGCAATAATTAATTAATCAAATAAATGAGATAAAAAAAAACACGAGAACTCAGTGAGGACAATATAATTATTCATAGAATTTAAACATGTGCAAAGTACAGTATAAACAGGTTGAGGATACTAATTTTATATCATAGAAGTAAAGATCTTATAAGCTCATGGAAGATTAAGATAATGTATAATAGAACATAACAAAATGGGGAACATTTTGTCATTTCACAATTTAAATATGGAAAAAAGAAATTAAGATAATAGTGAAGCTGGCTTAAGATGATGAAACACAATTCATTTGTATAGCAATATTATCTTGATCCTCAACTTGATATTAGGTAATAACAATATAGACAGGCTTTATTATAAATACTTGCATTTAAAAGAAATACCATAAAAACCAATTACTTGTTGTGTTTTTGCATGTATCTATCATAAGAAGTTCTTGTGTGCTCTAACAGCATTATACTCAATCCAATAAAAACATACCAAGTGGTCCTGCATAACTACACAAATATTGAATTAATTTTAATATATGATTTACATTTAATAAATACTACATCAAATCTCAACCGTTGAGAAAAAGTTTGCTTGGATGACGGCTTTTGAAGAGGGAGTGTATTTTTGGAAGAAATTAAAAATCTTTGTGATAAAATGTGTCGTTTGGATATTCTAATGAGTCGATTAAAAAATCCCAAGGTATTTTAATGAGATATTTCATCACTCAAAACAAAGAATTTAAAATTTCTCCTAATTTGGTGGAATTCTAATATCCTTTGATCCCTTGTTCTGAAGAAGTTGAGTTCGAACTTGAACCATGCCTCCCCCAGCTGTTGCAAACTATGCCTCTGTTCAGACCAGGTTCAGCACCACCATGCACACCCCAGTTGTCAGCGACTTGCAAGCCAGGACCATCTTGAACTACCACCTGTTGCCGCTGCCACCACAAAATCCGACAGTATTAATCCGGATTGGAACCAAGCCCCCATGCACCGATACACCAAAACCATGACTCAACCTTGAGCCATCCCCGTCCAAGCCCCACTGTGAGCCAGTCATCGACAGCTCATAAAGACCCTGCATCACACGTCGCTGGCAATCCCCTCCTCTCAGTTTGTGTTTATTTGATTTGAAGCCCCACTCTGACGTGCTTCCACATTGCAATAGATTGTGGTAATTGGATTACGTGCTCGTACCAGAACTGTGTGATTTAGGGTCAAATTTGCTTTTGTCTTCTAGGTTCTTGGGTTTAAATTTTAAAGCCTTGGTACGTGAGAGAATGGAAGCTTAGATGATGAAGGTTTTGATTTTGTTTTATTTTTTCTAGATGGAGTAGCACCGGAAAAAAATCACTAATTATCAATTTAATTGCGCTAACACGATTCCTAGCAATTTAAATTCCATGAAATTCTGAAATGATTCATCCAAACACACACGAAATATATTAGAATTTCTACTGTCTCTGTCATAGTTCATAATCATGGGAGCACTTCTGCAACTAAGTCTGATGTATACAATGAAGCACAATGCATGAGGAAATGGCCAAAATTCCAATCAAATGTAAGAGAGGATTCGCATTCTACTGTGTTACCAATTTATTCGATGGTTATTGGCAGCAAATTGAAAAATCAAAGCTAAAAAGGCAAATTAATTAAAACAATTTCACTCACTGGATCTCTGTATATGGGATGCACCGGAACCTCTTCACGGTTCAAAAACATGGCTTCAGCAACCACAGGTCCTACGCAATTCAAAACCTAACACCAATCAGAACAAGCTAAGAAGATACATAGCAGCAATAGAAACTCCGAAAGTAATCGATTGAGTAGCTCACCGGGCTTGACGACGTGGCGATTGGTGAGGATGATGCCCCGGCGCTTGTCGACGATGAAGCCGGTGGCGGAGCTGGCGCCGGCGGTCTCGGTGTCGAAGGCGCGGCAAGCGGTGGTGCGGAGGACGACAACTGCGGGGACGACTTTGTTGAGCGCTATCCGCCAGTCCTCGGCGGTGGCCACGTTTTCTCTGAGAGGCGGATCGATTTCCATGAGGAGGTCGCCGGCGGCGTCCTTGATGGTGGTGGCGGCGGTGGTGGTGTTGACGGTGGATTCCAAACTCTCCGATCCCAACCTCTCCACTGGATCTCCCATTCTGATATAATACTTCTTCTTCTTCTTTAGTTTCGATTTCAGTGGTTAGGGTTTTGGGTGCTAATAAGTTAAGTCACGCGAGTTGAGAGTTTTTATATGTATAGTCCACGCGAATGAGGACTGGTTGAGTGTGCGAGTGAGGGAGTGAGTCAGGTCTGCGCCTAACCACTAACAACGCACCTCAATAACGTGCCTGGGGAAGAAAGACCCGGTCACTGGTCAGAAACAAACATAGCATGGAAATGGGAAAATCTCAACAGCACAGCACTGAAGTAATTGTATAATGAACCAATCATCCTCGCGAATCATTTCCTCCTTATTCAATATTTTGTCGTTTTCTTACTGACCTTTTTCCAGCGGGTCCAGCCGGAGCCCGACGTTTTTATTTATTAGTAATAATCCTTAAAAATTGGTATTGTTAATATGTTATGAATAATAATATTGAAAATGAATAATGGAGCGATAAATATCATCTTCCAAAACAATAACGAGATATTTTAAACTAAAAAGAAGAACAGAGAGAGAGGAGAAAGAGATAACAGGAAAGAATAGAGTCATTTCATTGTACTCAAAGGGGTAAAATTTACATGAGCCAAAACATTAAGACTCATTTATAATACAATATCAAGAGAAATATACTAATATAAAAATGTCTAGGAATAAAATTAGTAAATAAAAATAGAAAACTATTTTCATAAGTGTAGAGGCAAGAAAGAAATATTATTAAAAATGATATTCTCACAAATATAATTTACCTGGTAATAAAATATTTCATGAATCTAATATCACCTATGACATGCTCGAATGCAATGGTAGGAACCCTACTAAACCTATTCCTCGAACATAATTCGGGTGTCCTTTTTCCAATACCACAATACCACACCAAAAGCATCCTTTCAAGATATTCTCGAGGATCTCCCGAGCAATGTTATTAAAACCGAACCGGACGGTCCGATCGGTTGGACCGGAACCCTGTCATATAGCCGGTCCGGTCAGGCTGTTGAACCGTGCAAGCTATCGAACCGGTCAGAAACCAGTTCGACCGGCCGAGTTATGCGAAACTCGGTGAACCGGCCGAGTGGCTATGAGCCGAACGAGTTAGTGATTTTAATTTTTTATTAATTTTTTTACGACTAAACCACGTGGTCACGCCTGCCTGACGCCTCCTGGTCTCCACACCCGCTTGCTGTCCTCTGATCTTCACACACGCCTGACTTGCCATGCTGCAAGTTCTTGGAAATTCGCAAATAGTAATTCAAAAAGCTCCTGGTCGAGAATCGAGCACAGATACTACTTGCTATGGGCAAGGTATTCAACCACTTAGAGATGACAATTTTCACTTGTATATGGTGATCCCCGCGGGGACTGCCCCGTTTGGGGCCTCACGAGCAGGGATTTTTTTTCCCCGTGGGGATGGGGATGGGAGAGAAAATCCCCCCGAAGGTAATATGGGGATGGGGATAGGGATCATACCCCCCGCCCTATGGGGTCCCCGTCCCTGAGATTCATACAAAAATACCATTATATATATATATATATATATATAAAATTTTATTACGTTAATAAAAGAAACTTAAAGTATATCTCATTTACAGCTCATTTACAGATCAAAAGCTGCATCCTCAAACACAATGATCAAACCTATCACTCTATTAAATTAAATCCTTTTACAGATTTTTCTGTAAATTCTTGAAAGCAAAAGTGAGCTAAGGGTTCTGGAACCCAAAAACAAGTGTAGAAAGAGGAATCGAATGTCTTCCACGACGCTGGCAACAATAAGATAGAGTTGAGTGGATTTAATCCAATATAAAGGGAGATTGCAGTGAAGGAAAGATAGATGTTAAGAACGAGGAACTTGGTTTGGATTTGGACCAGTTACACTTTGAATGTCCCTGTTGGGATCCGTGGGGAGGCGGGGAATGGGGACGGCGGAGAATTACTCCCCGTGGTGGGGATTGGGGATGGGGGGGGAAATAGTGGATGGGGACGGGGAGCGGGAGGGTACTCCCCGCCCCCGCCCCGCCCCGCCCCATTGACATCCCAACAACCACTGGACCACCCTTGCTACTTATGATACGAATTTTAAGTACATGATATATATAATATAATTATAAATCTTATAAATTTAATATATACCAGTTCATCTGATTCAACCAGTGACTCACTGGTTCAACCAGTGACCCATTTACCCAATACCCCAACCGAGTTGATGGCTGGTCCAATTTTAATGACACTGTTGGGAATTGAGATTGTTAATTGTTATTTAGTTATTTGTGAGCTTATGTGACCTTGATTGGTATTTGTTTAATTAGATACTTTTTTTATGGTAATGATTTTGAATTTGGAGTATGGACATGTTGAATTATGTTGTCATATATATGAATATTTCAGAATTTTTTAATGTATACCGGTTCAAACTGAGTCAACCAATGACCCCCGGTTGAACCAGTGACCCATTAACCTAGTGCCCTAACCGAGTCGATCACCGGTTCGGTTTTAATAATATTGCTCCCGAGTTGAGTTAAAATTTCATTAATTTTCTCATATATAAAAGACCAAAAAAGATTATCATTCTCCAATTTCAATTCCTTGTAATTTGAGTTTGGCTTTGTGATGGATCATGGACCTTGTTGTTGAGCAGGTGCACCTTTACAAGTGCTCTTGTCATGCCCAGGTGGCCTGAACCTAATTGGGCCATGGGCCTCATCTCCTATAAACATTTATAGTGATGGATGACTCTTATTTGAAAGATGGTATAAATAAGAGTGAAAATTTATCCTAAGATAATAGATAGATCATTTAACAAGAGATTTCTGAATTAGAACTTAAATCATACAATTGTAATGAGAAGAACGTCGACCAAGTAGATAGACCCCCTTGGCAACTTCTTATTTTCATTTCTAACATTTTGTTGTATAAAAAAAATCTGTGAAGTTGTGTGCAAGTATTTTATAATAGATCATTTTTTGACAGAGGGCCTCAGCATTACCCAAGACAAAAAACAAATTGCATAAACAAGTAAAATATCTCGGATCACACTAAAGTTCTTACTCAAATCAAAATCTTATGGACCAACTACCAATGGACCTGCAGTCCTACTCTGAAGAAGTTTTTTTTTTTTTTTTTTGACAGGACTGAAGAAGTTCACTATTATTGAGCCATATCAGAAAGGATTGGACAAAGAGTGCCTTTAATAGTATATCAAGTTTATACAACAGATTCTTTACAAACCAACTACAAAATCATGCTCTTTATACTCTTACAACTTGGTTTATTATTGACAATCACCAGTCACTCGATACCTCCACAATGGCCTGGACTGGCATACTTCACTATGGATTATTCTTTTTTTCATTTTTTTTTTTTTCTATGGAAAATTTATCTCACAAGCCCCAAGTGGAAAGAAAAAAGAAAAAGGAAGAAAAGAGAGAGAAAAAAAAAAAGGATGCAAAGTTTGCCAAAGGCAACTATCATTTTGAAGGAACTTCAGAAGCACAGCCAGCTATAGGCAGATCACTAGGGGTGCATACAAGAGCCCTTTGCTGTAAATGCCTCAGACTCTGCTCCATGCTGACTTGGACCATCTCAGCCAGCATCTTCTTTGCTTTACCAGATTGATCATCCCCATCAATCTGGGATATGATGTTGCATACTATATTCTCAAGTGTGTCAGGTTGAATTTCAGATCTTGGATAAGGAGACTCTCTTAGTAATTGCAAAAGGGTGCGTGCTTTTGTCTGAGACTTTGGTGTTCCTTGAACAGTAAGCTCAAGAAGTCCTGGAATAACACCTTCTCTAAGAATTGGTTCCCTGTATGTACATCTGTCAGTTTTGCACATTGTCAATAGTGCTCCAACAGCATGCTCCCTACTTTGGAGGGTGCCATTTTCTAGAACTTCCACAACTGCAAGAACCCCGCCTTCCTCAGATGTCAAGGCAGTTCTTCCCTCTTCATAATCCACCAAGGATTCTATCAAAGCACAGCATTTCTCAGCTGTTTTTGAAGACTTCTTACAGGTTTTAAGGAGATCGACTATAAAAGGGATTGGATTTGTTTCGCGAATGATGCTGAGATTATTAGGGTGTGTTGATAAATTAGAGAGAGCCATTACTGCATCAGCTTTAGCTTGTGGACTTCCATCTCTAAGGATCTCCACAAGAAGAGGAATGGCACCACAAGCACTGATAATTGGTTTGTTGGTTGAAGAGGCAGATAGTGTCAGCAAAGATGCAGTTGCTGACTCCTGAAGATTTATATTTTGTGACTTGAGGAAACTGATTATCGGTTCTAATGCGCCTGCCTCCACAATATTGATTTTATTCCTGCAAGATAAGTCCAAATCAAGTAATCAATAAGACTGAATTATGAAAAAAGAAATTATGTAGCAGAAAGTTAATCAGCATTGAATCTGAAACATCTGATCCACAAAAGAAATAAAAGAAGACAATCTTTGTGGCACTTGTATAATGCCAACGTACACAGCAAAATAAGGGGAAGGCTAATATTTAGTGCAAGTTTAACTGCTATAACTTCATCAAGCCATAAGCAACATTAGATATAGCAGGCAACAACAATCAAAATCCTGTCTTTTTTTAAAAAAAAAAAAATTAATAATTGGAGTTCATTCTTTAGTCAATGACATTATCTTCAACCACAAGCTTGAAGATGCCAAATCTGGCCTCAAATGAAAGACTAATCAAGTGTCATGCTACAATGAGGAAACCATAACAAGGCTACTGATTTAGATCAGACTGAAGTTAACTTTTATTCCCCTGGTTTAACAATATTGTGGTGGCTAGAGAGTATACCATATATTTATTTCTTGTTAAACACAGAATTTTCCATTCAAAAAAGAGATAGAAAGGCTATAGATACACATAAAAGAAGTACTGTCTTTTCTTCTCAAAAGCATCTAGAATGACAATAATCATGTATTAGAACACAAGCTAAACCAAGAAATTTTAGGCTATGCTTGTTCGCATAGGTGGAAAATGGGGAGATAAGAATTTTTGGAATGAAAATCACTGCACACTTGCTTGGTATAACAATAATGTAGGCAGGTTGAAAGTAGAGTACAACTCATTTACACTCCACCCCACAAACTTTGGCCCCTCCTATAGCATGAAAGTGATTTTCCACCTTCTAACCAAGCAACAATGAGTAAAAATCAAAACCTATTATATTCACTCCCCTCCTTGTTTTTTACCTTCCCATTTTCCACCTCCTCAGAATAGCATATCCTTAACAGAAAAGTAGGTAAAAATTCATCCAGTGGTTGAAGACTACCTAAAATGCAGGGATCTGAACTATCTCCAAAAAGATTAGGCATACAGGAATTATATCACTAATTTACAACCGTGAAAAAAGTCAAATATGATAATAACAACTACAATTCTCCCATTTCTATGTCCTAAAAGTCATTGAAGCATGCTGGATAGCTTTCTTTTCTAATTCGCTTATTTTTTCCATGTTTGATAAACATGACACTATCCATCATCTAGAAGTCCAGATTCACGGTATAAACGACAGATATTTACTGTTTTAACCGTTTACTAACGCTGCTCCACGGAGGTATACTTACCGCAAATAACTTTCTTCAAATGAGAATCTGGATAACTGTTGCCTTAAGGATATTATTGGGTAGGAAATAAAAAAAAGTAATTATTTATTAAAAAACTAAAAATATCATATTTTAAAACATTAAATATGTCACTTCTCACAAAAGTTACTTTTTTAGATTTCTTAACCATGTCCATGAGCATTTTGCATAAAAGTATTACCACCATTCCATTTGCTAGAAGGTGAGGTTTGAACCGCACTAATAAATGAAATATATACATAAAAGATTACTTCAGGAAGAAGACATAAGCGAAAAAAGGAAAAGAAGCAAAAGGGAAAAAAGAAAGTGCACCATGTGAAGCAGAGAAAAACCACCTTCCAATCAGATAAGCTTCGAGCTTTAGACTATAAAGCATCCAATTCTTTCTTGTGATTTATGCATGCATTCAAGATATGAGAAATAACAGATAAAGCAACTTAATTGAAACTAGTACTCATAACATGACATAGTACTCACCAAGTCACCATGGGAAAAAAAACAAAAAACAAAAAACAGAAAAAATGAAAAATATAATATAACACTCCAAGTGCCTATTTCTTAATGATTCAATTTCCCTTTTCATAGCCAGATATTTCCAACAATTCATATCAACCACAAACTGACAAAAGTATGTCACTCTTGCAGCTAAGCCATCAAAAGATGTTTTTTCTTATTTTCTTCCAACAACAAAAAAGGCATCATCACTAACAAATTTCAACCATATATTTTGATTATGGTATTCTACCATATATTATAACACAGAAATGGATCGTCTCCTATTTTAGAATAATAATAATAGGATATGATCAGGTAAGAGAAAAATAAATTTTTTTTTCATGCTGCTTATAAAGTCTACTAATACATTTCAAAAAATATCTTCTTCTTCCAAATCAGCGTAGAATCCAAATTCTATATACAACCACTACTATACAATACAATACGACATCAAATCCCGAATTGCCATATATTTTATTTCAATTTTTATATAGAATCGCTAATTTGATGACTTCGACGCATCTCATATTATGTTTAATAAAAGCGCACAAATTCCTAAAAAACGATTTCGTCGAAAGCAGAGAAAGCAAAGCACATCAAACAATGAAATCACCCAAAACCAGAAATTAAAAATTAAAAATAAAATAAAATTGAAAACCCCCAATAAATTATAATAATTAATTAATTAATCACCCATAAAAATGAAAATTCCATTAAAAACGGATCTTTTTTTAATTTTTAATTGACTAGAGGTTGTGGGAAGAAACGAAGAAGAAAGAGTCAAAGTGCCGTACTTTTCGTCTTTAACGGCGAGGTTAAGCAAGGCGAGGAGAGCGGGTTCGTGTGACTCGGGCGACTCGTCGACTCGGAGCATGGAGACGAGCGGGCCGACAGCTTCTGCGAGCTGTCGGCGGCATCGGTGGGATGTCTTGGTGAGGCGGCGGATGTCGCGGGCAGCTTGGAGCCTCAGCTCGGGCTGGCCGGAGTTGAGCAGCTGTAGAGCTCGCCGTACCGCCAACGGCGTTCTGGGCTCGTCGGGTTCGAAAGTGGTATGGCCCTCAGAGGAAGAGGAAGAAGATGGTGATGTTGGGGAAGAAGGAGAATGAGGAGGCTCCATTGAAGTGACAGAGAGAGATGTCGGTTGGGTGTGATTTAAGAGGGTGGGTGATGAGAAATGGAAGGTAAGAGAGAGGGGAGGGTGGAGGTTATGGTAGAGGCGTTAAGCAACAGTTACAAGTAACTTCTTATAAGAAGACAAACGTCACATAGAGAGAGAGAGGGATGGAATGGAGGGCAGTTGTTGGTTTTGATAGTTTGGTAAAAACTTTAGTAGAAGTTTCTTTTTTTAATAAATAAAGAAAAATTGTCTATTACTATCTTTTTTTCCTATGTGTTTCATGAATTAATTCATGCGACATACTGTATGATATTTTTGTATTTTGATTAATTTTTTACTTTTTAATTTATTTCCTCTCTACTCTAATTTCTCCACATCATTCTTTTTGTATTTTGATTAATTTTTTACTTTTTAATTTATTTCCTCTCTACTCTAATTTCTCCACATCATTCTACTCTTACGGGTTGTGTGGCTTGTGGCCTGTGATATTCTTCTCTTGACTAGATGAATAATCACATTAAGTGTGTTTGATACCACATCTGGATAGGATAAGGATGCGGATAGGATAAGAGAAATATATAATAGGATGAACATGTGGATAGGATGAGAGAACTATATAAGGGTGCGATAGGATATGAACATGCTAAGCATTTATCTTATCCAATATTTGATGCGCGACAGATAATCCATTAGATAAGATATGATAATGACCCGATATCATAAATATTATATGCAAATGATAAAATTTCTCTTGTATATAGCTTGGGAAAGAAGATTCTCACACATATGGGTGGAGAGTGGCTCGTCTGTAGCAGTGCATCTAGTTGCTGGCAGGTGCAATGCGAACCTTGCAGCGCTTTAGTTACTTCGATTCATGAATTGGTCATCCGGATGCATGATCTTCGAGAAGGAAATTGAGTGGCGCGCGGATTGGCTTACCAACTATGCTCACAACCTTTCTATTGGTCTTCAATTAATGTCTTAGCTAACTCACCTTTAGGGTGTGTTTGGTTCATTGGAGGTAGGGGTGGGAATGGGCCAGGCCGCCCGACAGGGGCCTATGGCCTGGCCTGCTTAAGGTCTGGCCTGGCCTGGTCTATTTAATAAAAAGGCCAGGTCCAGGCTTTTCTAAAATGCCTTTTTATTTTAAAAGGCCAGGCCCAGGCCTACATAAAAGCCTTTTCTGGCCTGTCAGACCGGCCTGATTAAGAATATCTATATAAATAAATATAATTAAGAAATATATTAAGAATACATATATTAATTAATTAATATAAATATTAAAATAAATTGAATTTATTTTTAAAATTTTAATGACCCTCGGAGTCTCGGGACTATCTCACTTCCTCATTTCAGATTTAGAAACCCTAGCCGTTTTTTTAAAAGGTTCGACCATGTCTGATGTCTCCCTCTCCTAGCTACTCTCTCCCATTTCAGCCTCTTAAAACCTCCAACCGAACAGTCGTCTCCTTCACTCCGTCCTACTCCGCCTCTCGACGTGGTGGTCCGCTCGGCCCTCGCCGCTCTGGTCGCTCCTCGCTCGCCTCCGCTCGCTGCTCGCCGCTCAGCAGGTTCGCTCGCTGCACGCTGCGTTTTGTCCACCCCTCGCCGCACGCTGCGTTTTGTCGGCCGCTCGCCGTGGTGGTCCGTTTGCTGTGGTGGTCGACTGGTCAAAGAAGAAAGCTCAGCAACACAGGGAAAGTGAAGTCTAATATTTTTATTTTTTTTGATGACCTTTGTATATTTTTGGATGAACATGAAGTCTAATATTCTGTCCTTGTTCCTTACAGCTCAGTTGCTCAGCAGCATTTCAATTTTTTAGCAGGCTAGATTTTTTTAACAGGCCAATTTTAAATGGGCTTAATGGCCTATTAGCCTAGTTAGAGAAAGGCCAAACAGATTATTTGAATGCCTTAATATCAAATAGGCTTTTAAAAAGGCTAACAGGCCAGGCCCGGCTTTTAAAAAGGCCAGGCCAGGCTGAAAATAAAGCCTTTAACAGGTAACAGGCCAGGCTTAGGCTTTAAATTTTTTAAACAGGCCAGGCCTATTTAAGCAAAGCCTGGCCTGGCCTATTCCCACCCCTAATTGGAGGGGAGGGGAGGGATTTTAATGGAGGGGAGAGGAGGGATTTTAGTTAGACATTGTGTTTGGTTGAGGGGAGGGGAGGGGAGGGGACATAATACCTTTCATGTTTGGTTCAGGAGGGGATGGGAGGGATTTTAAAACAATTTTACTTTTAAACCTTATAATTATTTATTTAAAAATAGAAAAGTGGGGATATTTTAGTCAATACACATGAAAAGTTTTAAAATCCCTCCCCTGCCCTCCAAATCCCCCAATATTGGAGGAGAGCTAAAATGGACCCAGGAGGGATTTTGCTCCCCTCCCCTCCTAAAATTTGAACCAAACACAAAAGATTTAAAATATTCCCTCCTCTCCCCTCCAACCAAACAATACCTAAGGTGTGGCGATCTTCTCTTGCATGAGTTGGCTGCGTTCTTTCTTTTTTTTTTCCCCCCCGCTCTGTTTTAGCTTAGTCTTCGACTTTTAGCCTCTTTTGTACCAAAAAATATAACTTGTATTCATTAGTCCTTTTTTTAAATATAACATTATATAAAAAAATTAACTTGTAGTATAATTTTTTAAAAACCTTTTTATGCAAATTATCAATTAAACCATACCTTGTAATCTCGTATGGGAGAAGGGTTGACATTCCACTGGATAGAAATTAATGGGAGAGAATCCCCTTCCGATAGTCCATAACTATTAAACTCTTTTTATGTATCGTACAAGTTAGATTTTAATCAATGTCGATGAAAGTATGAAGTCAAATTATTATTATTATTATTATTATTATTATTATTATTATTATTATTATGTTTAATTGCACTTTTGGCCCCCTTACTAATTGTCATGTACGATTTTGGCCATTATGGTTATTTTAGCACATTTGGTCCCCTATTTTGTTAATATTGCAAATTCGGTCCTTCCATCTGATGTCCGAGCAATAGAGAAGATGTTTTAAGCATATGGAACATTTGGTTGAGCTTATGTGGTAAGGGACCATGTGGTAGAATTAAAAAAGATCTCGTAAAGGAAGAGCGGAATCGATAAAATGACATAGAAAAAACATTAAATCATGTTGAAGTGGAGAGGTAGATGAGGGAGAAGCTCAATTAGAGGTTCTATATGGCTAGAGTAGTGGTTCATCTTTGTTAACCATTAAAAAAATTGACAGATATTGGACGACAGGACCGGATTTGCAACATTGAGAAAATAGAGGGGCCAAAAGTATTAACAAAAATCATAGGAACCAAAATCGCATATGATCAATAATAGGGGACCGAAAGTGCAGTTAAGTCGTTATTATTATTAGCTTTTTTTTTAGAACTATTATTAGCTTTCTTTCCTGTCTTTTGTTTTTGTTTTGTTTTTTAAAAAAATTATTAGCATTCGTTTTTTGACAAAAAATATTCTTGGAGGTATGTGAATTGGTCAAAATATACCGTTATACTACCATCCACCCGTTTTAAATTGCTTTCATATTTTTTCGGACTTAAGGTACGGTGGAAATTTATTTATTTATGTTTTTTGAGAAAAGTGGAAATTTAATTAAGAATTTCGTTATATGAATATTCAAAATATAATAGTATGAAGGTAATTTATTTATATTTATATATATTATATTTATTTTAATTTTATATAATATATAATAATATTATAAAGGACCACTTACTTTAATATAAAGTATCTTATAATAAAATATCAAATCTAGAGTGTAAAAGCCAACGTTGTTTAATTTATTTCTTTTTGGAACAGTACAATATTGGATTAAATTATTATTAGTATGCAACAAAAGCTGACATGGAATATTGTTTTCCGATGGCATTGTCTTTTTTGGGTATAATTTCATTGTCTATGGTATCATGAATAGACTTGCTGAAATGAATGAATGTGAGCTAAAATATCGTTTTGATCTCTTAACTTATTTTTTTAGATTCATTTTGGTCCTTTAATTTTTAAAAGATTCAATTTGGTCCCTTAACTTATTTTTTAGATTTAGTTTGGTCCCTTAACTTTTAAAAGGTTCAATTTGGTCACCTAATTTGTGTCTGTTGACCTGAGTTAGTCCTCTCGGCCAATGAGTCAGTAACGGTGTTAACTTTTTGAAGATCGGGTTGAAACCCGCTAACAATTTAAAGGACCGGTTTGAATCTCGTTAACAATTTAAAGGACTAATTTAAAACAAATTAACAATTTAAAGGACCAATTTGAATCTCAATTAAAATATAATGGACCAAATTGAAACTCATTTAACATTGTTACTGACTTTAATGATGGAGATGACTAACTTGGGTCAACAGAGACAAATTAAAGGACCAAATTGAACTTTTTAAAAGTTAAGGGACCAAACTGAATCTAAAAAATAAGTTAAGGGACTAAAATGGTATTTTATCCATGTATATTCAACTGGTGGAAATAAAAAGTAGTATCCTTTTGATGAAATAAATAATTAGATATAGTTAACATCTAAAAAAATAATTAGATATATAGTTGTTTAATTTATTTCCATTTGGAACAGGGCAATGGATTCAATTATTATTATCACTACATATATACAACAAAAAGAGACTTGGAATATTACGACAAAAAGAGACCGACGCGAATATTTGTTTTCCTAGCATTGTCTATGGTATCATGAGTAGGCTTGTTGAAATGAATGAATATTCAACTGGTGGAATTAAAATAGAATATCCTTGACCAACGGAGGTAAATATAAATAGTGATAGACTTATTTCCCTTAATTAAGTGGTTGGGGTTCGAATCTCAACTCTTGTATATGAAGCGAATTTTTGTTGGGAGAGGGTTTCCAGCCTTCAGGTGTCATTCATTCTTCTGTAGAAGATTAATCCCTGCTTCGGACGGAGTATACTGTTGATCAAGGGAAAAAAAAAAGAAGGGAATATTCTTATTGAATTTGTTTCTATAAGTTTATTCGAATAAAGGTTTGGATATAATATTCACTACTAAACATGTTTTCTTTTTAAAATATAATTTGGATACATTATCAACCAACACAGATGATGTTAGGCATGACTTGTAAGATAATTATTGTAATATAGTTAAACAATTTGATAATTTGACAATTTATAATTGATTGACAATATTTTTTTTTATACTAACAAAAAAATATATGTCAATTAAATCCTTTTTTTTTATAATTCCTGTGCTTTTAATTAATTTATTATGGATTTAATTGATATCCACTGCTGAGTAAAGATTTTTTTTTACATTGTCAACCAATAAGACATTGACATCTCTCATTAAAAAATTTAGACTCTTATCTTAACTACCTTAAAAGTCATAATATACCTTGATTTCTGATTGGTTGACTGTATAAAAAACTTTACACTAACAACGTATATCAATTAAACTCATTTATTATTGTGTTAAGTTATCAATTGAGTTGGTTATCAGAAAAATATAAAATTCTTACAACTAAGTCTTGCTGGATAAAAGAAAAATTGAGAATCAGAAACACATACTTTTTTTTTATCTATTGAAATATTGAGAAAAGGTCATCTCCATTCTCAGAAACGGAGATGTTCATTGCAATAGGTTTTTTTTTTTTATGAAGAAAAATTTAGGGTGAGGAGATAGTGCCCCTATCCAAAATAGGAAAAACTCTATTATAATAGTTTTTTTAAAAAATAAATGATATTCTTTATATATTATGTTCATTTAATTTATTTCTCCAAAATCATAGTAATGAACATATCTATTTTTTCACGAGAAATGGATCTTTTCCCCTAAAACACAGTACTTATGCTAGTCAAATAACTCATGAGATATGATGAGATAATTGACAACAAAGCAAATACTTTACAAATATACAAAAATTAAACCGCTCATAGAAAAATACTGATATAGATTAAACAACTTATTAAAAAAAGACAAGATGTTTGATATCAGACTAAATCTTATCACAAACACATATAGAGAGAAAGGTTGGAGAGAGCATGCACAAGAGATTTTATACTTGAAGTCTACATTTTCAATCCTCGGTCAACTTGAGATTGTACTCTAAACAGAGTATTGTTTATCTGTTCTAGTAGTTAGAAGTAAATTTCTTAATTCTAGTCTTTGACTACCCAAGCTAAAAATAAAGTTAATTTTCTTCAACTCGAACATCTTTAATCTAGAACAATTCACTTTCAAAGGGGTTTTACAAGAAAAACGGAGTATAGCTCTCAAGTGTTGCTTTTTTTTTCTTTTCGGAACTCACCCTAATTAGTCCTTTTGGCTGAGCGGGTCCATCAGAATATCCCCACGGCTTAGGTCCTTGGGGCCCGTTATGAGACTTATCTCTGATTCGGCTGATTGAATAGGGTTTTACCCCTTGGTTCTCAGCCTCTCAATAGGGGTGACTCCATAAGAATTCAAACTCAGGTTCTTCAGATCCTCCTCTTTGTGGGGATAAGTTGCTTCCACTTGACCAACGTGGTTCACACATTCAAGTGTTTATTCTCACTGTAAAGACGTTGCAACCCTGGTATGCAGCTATACAAGGACAAATTCCAAAAGAAGCTTGTGTTTTAGTACGTGCGAGATATTTTTCAAAGATGGTCTCTTGTTTGTCCAGCTGTCTCTCTATCCATTTAGTCCCTTCTTTAACGTTGTAGGGATTTTTTATGATGTTTGCAAGCATTCTAACATCTTGTGGAATAGTTTAAATTAGTTCATGTATATTCAGCCGTTCGTGATGAGAAACATGACAAAGAAGATAGGAGAGGGAGGGAGAGGGAGAGTTGAGATAAAATTGAATATTTTGTATTGATAGAATAAAAAAATTGAATACAAATGAAAGTAAGCTTGAGCTTAAAATACTCTACAAACTAACTACCATCATCATAACATGTAACTAATTTGTAACTAACCAATTATAATTTTAACTAAGCCCCCTCAAACTAGAAGTGCGAATAAAGGGTGTACACGGGTAAGGTTGGGTCGGTTTTGGCTCAACAAGCTATCTGAACCGATCAATTTCGAATGGGTCGGGTCGGGTCCATATATTTTTTGTCAGGCCCGAACCAAACCAACCCGATCAAACACGGGTTGGCTTGGGTCGGGTCAACGGGTTATATGATTGTTCGAATAAAAAAACAAAAGAAAAAGAGGCAGTTGTAGCCACAAGGAGAAACAACACAACACAACAAAGAAATACAACCCATTTGGCAGAAAGTTACATCCAAAACCCTAGTCCTCTTTGTGGTGGCTACTGGCGCTGCTCATTGTGGAATGCAGAAGCTGCTAATCCAAACAGAACGATGGTTCACGGTGGCTGCTAGCATCGTGGTCGTGCGGCAGAGTGACGACAGAATGACATGGCAGGACGACCACAAAACGATGATAGGGACCGAGAGACACGTGTGCTAGACTGCTCGAGCGAGGCCGCACTCTGTGGAGGAGACTGAAGGAGCACGGAGGACTGGAGGAGTGGCGGACCGGCGGTGGCTTCCTTTCTTTCAGAACGATAGAAACAAAATGATGTTGAGATCTGGACGTGAGGAAATCCATTAAGGCATCCAGGTATTTGAGCGAGGAGGCTGCTGCACAGGTCTAGTTGACAGGTAGGGTACTTGGGCCTCGGGTTTGAAATCCACAAACCCACTACCCGAACCAAACAGGTTCGGGATTGTTTGTGTCGGTTCGGGTTGGACCCGATAAGTGAAAATATCCGAACCAATTAGCTCGGATTGGGTTAGGTTTACGGGTTCATCAGGTTGACCCGGACCCATGAACACCCCTATTGCGTACTAGCATTTGTGGTTTGGGATAAGCAATATGATACATTAATTGAAAACGAATAATCACTAATGGGTTGTCTAATCTCGTTTCATGGAACCATCTGATATGAGTCGTCTGATATCAAGGATTGAACTCAATTAGTCTTCAGAACTCAATCGTCTAAACAAATCAATCTTCAAATGAATATTCCTGTTCGTATCCAAAGAAACTTTATGTGGGGTGGGTGTATCGAGAAGAGGAAGATAGTTTGGGTTAAGTGGGAGAAGGTATGCATACCAAAAAAGGAGGGGGTTTGGGGGTAAAAAATCTTGAGTTATTTAAATAAAGTTTTTTTCTTTTTACATTTGTTAGTGTGTTAGTTTGTTATGTTAGTAAGGGATGAGATTTAAACCTTGCATATTATACTTTCTAATAACTTTGTTGCACTCTAAACAAAGTATTAGTATTGTTTGATCTGTTCTAGTAGATAGAAATAAAGTTTTTTTTTAAAATACATAACCAAAAATTTTCTTTTAAAAAATAATTACATATTTGATACATCAAAAAAGATAAGAGTAAATTTGGTGGAGTATTTTTCCCATTCTTTTGGGAATATATTTTACTTATATGAAATCGAGTTTGCATTATTCACTCCTTTATATCATTCGGTTACTTGCAAAAAAAGAAATTGAGAAGAAATTTACTCCCTATGGTTGACCAGCAATTACTAGCAATTCTTTTTTATTTTATTTTTTTATATTTTTTTTTATAAACGAAGATTGTATTGATATATAGTACAAGGTGTACACAAACCCATATATAAGAAGGATCTGTTTGATTTGTCAAATCCGCTAGCTTATAGCAGATGAAAAATTAGTCCTGTTTGGTAACCATTTTTAAAAATGATCTAGCTTATAACATTTTTCCAGACGCTACTTGAAGTAGTGTTCGAACTTATAACTTATACTTATAATTTTTTCTTCTATTTTTATCCCTACTATTTTAATTAAGTTCCTCACTTACCCTCGATAAAAAATTTAAAATTAATTTATTTAACAGAATATATAAATAAGAATTAATTTCACTATTTATATTTATCTTTAAGATAAAAAATAGAAAATATATTTTTATCTATAAAAAATTAAAATTTACATAAAATTCATATCAATATATAATTTTTTTATTATCACATTTTATTTACTAATAATAATTATAATTAAATTAAAAATTTTATTTTTAAAATGATAGATAATTTAAAATAAATTAAATTATTAAAAGTAATAATTATTTTAAAATAAATAATATATATATAAATATAATTCATATTAAAAAAATGCAAACATGTTCTTTTATGTCATTTTACCTTTATCAGCTAGTTCAAACGTTAGTTTTACCAAACTCTTCAAATTCAATTCCCTAGCTTATCCGCTACCCGATGGTTTTTACCTGACAGAGCCGAAGTAGCGCAAAAATAGGACCCATAAATATAAATAAATATTTTTGGTTTCCCAGGGTATCCTCCTCGTGTAACTGTGGAGACTAATCCATCGAGCCGGATAGGACCACAAGAACGGCAAAGCTCTCCCTCAAGAGTTTAACGCTGCTTAGCTTTACAAATGTCCTTGGCTACCCCCTTCATGAAAGTATGAAACAATGCCAAAAAAAAACACATGTACCAATTGAAATTCAGCCCCCAGTTTAGTGACAAATTCTCCACCTAGTCACCATGAAACAACTAACAAAATCAGTTTATAAAATCAGTTCTCTAACCTAGCAATCACTAGCAATTCTGGCTTCATGCAAACCACTTACAACCTACAATCTAAACTAAGGACTGGTTTTTGGAGATTGGCAAGAAACTCTTTGGTCCAACTAAAACGATTGGTGAGAAAATTAGCTAAGAAATTCTATTTAATCATGAAGAAGAATTGATTGCCGACAAGAGACAATGCGAGAAAATTTTGCAACGGAAATCAAACACAAGAGTACGAAACCACAACTCCTTTTTCTGAGTTTTGATGTGATTATTGCGATGGTATAAATCTCCATTTCATAACAGTTCAACGTGTTAAAAGTTGTTGATAAACTTTTATATATATATATATATATATTGTGCTAAGTCATAAACAAATTTTAACCAAAAAAAAAATGTAATCAACAGTTAACAAACAAATAAAAGACATGTGTTATCACCAACCAAGGGTGGGTCGACTTATAAGCATCTTGATCATATAGGGAGGAGAACACAAGTTCGAATCTTGGTGATAGATACTGTAGTTGGGAGGTTGCGAAAACAAGAGTTACTTCCTACTCTTAATAGTCGACCGATGATTAAGCTTATAGCCAGTCCAAATGTCCGAACCTTGTGGGATACCTCGAGATGTCACTGGGGAGCCAAAGGCTCTAATTACAGTGGTTTATAATAAAATGTCTAACTACATACTCCCTCCGGTCTCTATTGTAAGCAAAAATTGAATACAACACACATATTAAGGTGGTTAGTTGTCATTTAAAAAAGTCATTGGGAATAAAAAAATTAAGTTTGTTACCTAAATTACCCTTTCTCTTATTTATTAAACTTGTGTTGTTGAGAATGGAAGGAGTCATTGGAAAACAAAATTTGTATTAAATGAAGGGTGTTTTGAGAATAACTTCATTAAATAAGATGAAAATAGTTGAAATTTACTTATATTTTAGACCAAAAAATTTGGAAATTTTTGCTTACATTGTGGACCGGAGGGAATATAATATATGCTACCAACCGATGCCCTTAGAAATGCAAAAAAGAAAAATATTTTATTGAAAAGTTAAGTATATCACTTTTTCAAATATTAAATATACAAGTTCTCATAAAGAAATTTCTTTTCTTAATTATTTATTTACTATCCTTATGATATTAGTTGGATTTTTTCTCTTCAGCTTTTTTAATTGATGAACACCTTTCAATCAACTTAATTTTTTTTTATTTAAAATGATATTTACCTATATGCATATAGGCTCGTAACTCATAAGTCATAATTAATAATTAATTGAAAAGCATGGATGAATAGATCGATGGTGATTACTATATAGCCTTTTGTTGTACAGTGTGGTATCGAAATCACCAATGTTCACCTTTAAAATAAAATGTGCTTAAAGGTACGGAAAAGCCACCTGATTGGAGGAATAAATAAATAAATATAAATATATATAAATAAAAACTTTGCTTCATTGTTGGCACAGTACTATGCACTTTTGCCACATGCCATGTGAGCACTTGGAGTACAAGTTTTGTATTCATAAAACCAAAAGCATTACAGTATAATGGCATTTGTTATACGAGAAAAGGAAAAGGAAAAGCAAAAAAGTCTACAAAACTCATGGATAAGTTCCTTCCTTGAGCTTCAAGTGATTTTAAGTCAAGATTCAAAATTTTTTTTTATCTTGCTAACCAATACCTTAAGGACATGATTAAAAATTCAAGAAATAATAAGTTTTTATTGGAAATATAAGTATATCAATTTTTGATAGCTTAAAAACATCATTTCCCAATAAAAGCTTACATCTTTTCACTCTTTAACCAATATTATTAGGATACTAGTTGGCATTTGCCTTTTTTTTTACTCCAACTTTTCCCGTTCTATCGCCCTCGTGTTATGTCTTTGATTACTTCTAAATGAATGCTCTATTGTCTGTGCTTTCTTTTTTCTTTCCATTTTTTTTCCTTTTGCTTAGGCAAACTTTTTTCATAGATGGGCACAAGATGAACATTTGACAAAAATAATTGATAAGCTGACTTATGATTGATAATATAGTTAATAGTTGATAAACTAATTTTTAATTGAAAACTTAATTATAATTGAAACACTAACTGAATAAATTTGAAACCGTTGAAAAATTTAACAATTGAATTAACTTAATTATCGTGTTTGGTTGCTAAATTAGTCACCAATAAAAAACTAAGACTAATAGTTAGCAATCAAACTTTATAAACTATTGACCAAATTTCCATCCCTAATTTGATGTGTGCCACTAAATAAGTTAAAGACTAGGGTTTTATTAATCGCGTTAATTCAGTGACTAACTCATTTAACAATCAAATTTATGCCTTTAGTGACCTATTTTTCAGTCGCTAAAACTATATCTTTTTGTAGTGTAGTTGACACTTTACCTCATACGGTTTGATTAAAAACACTTTGATGATGTCCAAGGCCGTGTCCAGATATTTTGGGGCCTAAGGCAGATGTATTAAAGATTTTTTTTTTCAAATTTTATTGTATATAATATACATAGAAAAAAAATCATTACTTTATTAATTTCAATTTATTGTTATTAACAAAATTACATGTGCAACTGATTTTTCTTCAAGTGTACCATGCTTAATCTTTTTAGAAGAAAGGAACAAATAGTTTCAATTGCAATCAATTTTTACTTTCCCTAAATTTCACTCATACGTACTCATAAATATTAAGACCATCCCCTTTTAAAAAAAAAATGTATTAAGATTGTTGGGTCATACAATTACAGCACTTGATGTCAATTTGGGATAGAAAGTTATGTTGCTACTTGATGCTTTAATAAAATCTCTTTCACATACATATTATTGTTGGGCCTTTGTCATGTTTTGATGTATCTATTATATGTTAGATTTTTTGGCCTTTATGTAATATATAAAATTACAAAGGGTTAATAGCTAATTAAATGTGGGGCCTAAGGTAAGTGTCTTAATGGCCTTGTGGCTTCCACGTCCCTGATACCTCTGTACTATATAATTCTATCTCCATTAGAGATATAAAAAATCGTAATTCAAATCAGAGATGTAATTTATCCATCCATGATATAAACTTGTCTTTAACGCCCTTTGTTAGTTATTGTTTTATTAACAAATTTTTTTTATCAGTTGTTGATTATGACAAAAATTCTTATAGTGATTATATTCAACCATAACATTTTTTAGAATTTAAAATTATTATTTATCTTTCGAGGCAGAATTTTTTCGTCTTTGAGTTTGTTTACAATTAAAACAATAATATTTATTTTTTAAAGATGAAATTTTTTATCTCTAAATACTTTTGACTTCTTAAATAAAATTTTAACCAAATGAAGATGAAATTAGAGATAGATTATATTAGTGAAGAATAATTCTATCTCAAATTCCATCTATAATTAATAAAATTAATATTTGATGGCTAATTAATTTTTTTATCTTACGAATTTCATCTCTATATATAAAATATTAAATTTTATAACAAATGATTAATAATTTTTTTTGAGACGAACCGTAAGAGGACAAGTGTTAAATATCTATTATATATACAAAGTATAATGTCCTCAAGGCAAATTCTCTTCTTTGAGCAATGACACATCAGCAACGCTTAGGTGTCAACACAAGAGGGATTTAGGGAATTATCATTAATGCATGTTATAATCTTATTCTGACTTTAATTGGGTACTTTTGATTTTGAAATATCTGATTTTGAATTATTATTGTCAATTCAAATATCCTTAACCCATCTTCCACCCTCTTCTCTTCTTCTCTCTATTTTTCCCTCTCATTTAACATTTTTTTTAGATTTCATCTCTCTCCTTTGAAGTTTTAACAAATCCACCAAATCATATAGATGGGGCACATATATTTTTTAGATCATCACCACATTCAGGAGATTATCGCCGCTCAACCACTGTCTTCTCTCTTTCATGTATGTACCTCCTCTATTTTGTCATTTTCATGTTGCTAAATGCTAACCTCTATGTGTGTTTATATTGCATGTCGCGAGAAGTACCGCAATGGTTATAAGTAAACACTCTTCTTTCCTTTTTTTCTATTTTATTTTCTCTTCCATTCCCCCTCTTAGTTTTCTTTTCGGTTTCTCCCTCTCATGTAAACTCTCTTACTCTCTTTCTCTTTCTTTTCTCTTTTCGGTACAACCTCTATATTGTGTTAGTGATAATGTTCTCGTCTATCCTTTTTTTTTTCATGTCGCTAGATTCTAACCCTCTATGTGTGTAGATATTACATGTCGTGAGAGGCACCACCATCACAAGCTCAGAGGAGAAGTCAGCTGGTCCTTAAATTAGATCCAAATCGGTGAGGTCAGCAAGAATGGTATTTCCATCTGATATGTATTTTTTCAGAGTGTTGTTACCTTTCATTGCAATTGGGAAAATAAAAACTAATCTCTTTGATTTCAAAATCATTCTAATATATTAAAAATGTTTTATTTAACTGTTATATTCAATTCGATTAAAAACACATAATGATCTCTTTGATGATACTCTCTTTTCTTCCTTTTATTGTTTGTAAAAATAACTCTTGAGTATTATTGTTCTTGGTCTTCTTCTCTTCCATTTTTATTTATTACCATTATTATTATTATTTTATGTTTATTTATTGCAAGTGAAGACATAACATGATCCATGTTTTTTTTTTCCTTTGTGTTTTCTAAGGTTTCTTTTTTGAATTCTTAATTTTTAATCAGAGGACTAAATTTTGAATTTAAAACCGTGTATTGTACCATTCGACGACCTACCTAAATTAATTTCGTATCATTTTAAATTAATGTTGATTCAATATTAATCGTGATCATTCCATATAACCGAGTTCAATATATGTTTGATTCCATATTTTTTAAATTCAAACCCAAATAACATCATTCGAATTCGAATCTAAATTATTTTCATATCAATATGAATTAATTTCATATCATTAAATGCTAGCCATTCATATAGTCATTAAGTGTGGTAGAATTTTTTTGATTTGATATATTTGAGTTCAATATATGTTGATTCCATATCTTTTGACTTTAAACCCGAATAGTACCATTTGAAATATTTTCTTTAATTATTTTCATATCAAGTTGAATAAATTCCATATCATTAAACGTGGGAGAAAATTTTTGGCTTCATAAAATTGGTTTATCACTTAATGGAGTCGATATTCGGAATTAACTATGACTAATTTCATATAATTGAGTTCAATATATGGAGAATCCATTATTAGTAATGATTAAATATATCAATTACAGACTATTAGTAATGAATAAATATATCAATTACAGATTAAATATATTCAAACTGGATACAAACTTTAATTTTTGAATAAAGACTGATATGAGATTAAATCATATCATTACATATCACATATTTAAAATTTCTAGCATTAGTATTTATAAAACGTGAAGCGCAATACATGCATAAATTTGCCCATACTAAATATATTAAATAAATTTTTCATTTACGTCTCGCGTAAGTAAGCTATTAGTAATATATTTAATTTAATAAAGTATATTTTGTTGGACGGGAAAAATTCAAAATAATAATAATAATTTTTATGAATCATAATAATCATAATAGAGTAAACAGTTTTAGAAAATATAAACACCAAATATATGCAGAATGAATTTTGAATTTTAGAATAGTAATGATAACAATTCAAATTTCAAAATAATAATTATATTTATTGCAGAATCATAATAATCATATTATTAATTAAAAAAATCGTAATAATCATATTAGAATGAACAATTTTAGAGAATATAAACACCAAACATATATAGTTAATTAATAATGAAGATAATATAATGACATAGAGAGATTACAAAAATAAATGTAATTGAGAAATAAATCAAATAGATATTCAAGTGAGATGAAGGGAGAATTTTTTCCAATAGATTTTGATGAGAGAAGGAAAAAAATGATAAATAACATATATTCTATATATGGATAACTTGCATGGGAAAAAAATGATAAATAAACCAAACAGATTTTAAAGAGAAAATAAAATTAATAATATGATATGTAAATATATTTTCTGAAAATAGTTCACTTGCATGGATAAAAGGATAAATAAATCAAATAGATAGACTTTGAAGAGAGAAGATAAACTAGGATAGATAAATATATTTTCTAATAATTGTTAACTTGTAGGGGAAAAAATAAAAAAATAATTTTTTAAGAGATAAGGTTTACAAATAAAATATATAAAAAAATATTATAATTAAACTTATATGATGAGGAATTATCTTTTGCATTTTACATTACAATTTTTTTGAAATTTTTCTGCCTAATTAATCCCATAAATCAATAATTTGTGATATATAATTCCTTAACAAAAAAATTTCAACTAAAAATATGAAATAAACAATTACAGATTTTTCGATGAAATTCTATAAAATTAGCATATTTCCCGTGTATGGCACAGGACAATTACTCTAGTACATTACAAGGGAGCAAATACTAAGGCAAATTATTAGAGGATAAAATATTAAATAGGATCTTGCTATAACTAGTGTTTGAATATTTTTTTTTAATAGGTAAATGTTAATATATTAGTTGTTAAATTTTTTTTCTCATTTGATAAAGATTAAACCTTGGATCTCTAATACTTTAAACCATTAGCTCTAATCACTTGAGCTATTCCAATCCCTTAGGAATCCATAAAAATTAATAAAAAGTTGTATACATCGGATTCTATTGATTTTTTTTTTTTTAATTTCTTAACCGATTAATATTCTCCCATAGTAGTATAACACAAGAGAGCAAGATATTTTTGAGAACTTTATCTGAGTGATATGCAGCATCATGCTAATTAACGATAACAAAGAAGACACGTAACATCGGGCTTCCGACAAATACATGATATCACGTCGTTGCAAATCCCGTGGGACTGGCCGTTGGGCTCCAAAGTCTTATGACCTTCCAATTAAGGGCTCCAAGTCACGTGGCCCTCCATTTAAATTTGCCGACCTAAGACCAACTTCAATAATTATTCTTAAGATGATTCTTAAACATAATAGCTGGTTGTTATAAGAACCTTTATTGAAGATGGATGACATGACAGTCAGGTTATAGAACGGTTCTTCTATAAGAACCATTTTTGCCAAAAAAAAAATTTTGGTTTCATTGAGAGTGAGAGAGTGAGAAAGTGAGCAAATAATACTTGTGAGACCTATCTAAGAACTCAAAATGAGTTCTTCCATTGGAATGAAATGCAGGTTAGGTTCTTATATCACATGGACCCACAAAGTAGTAGATAAGAACCAAAATGTGGTTCTATCATTACGGATGCTCTAAGAGGAGCTCAAATAATATTGGCAAATGTTCATTAATGTCCTAAAAATATTGGTTAAAAAATAAAATATGGAAATCTTTTATTCAAAATGATACATGTATGTTTAATTTGTGTCAGTTTCTTGTTTTAAAAAATAATTACAAAATTGTTATCTTGTTTTCATTCATTTTCTATTTTCAAAGATTTGTATCGGAAACAGTGAAAACAGAAAAAAATTTGTTTTTATTATTTCCTGTATAAATCTTTGAAAACATGAAACATAATGAAAATAAAGTAGCAGTTTTATAATTATTTCTAAAAATAAAAAATAAAAGCAGGAAACCGAAAACAAAACAAAAAGAATCTTAAATTTGAAAACTTAGAGATTTTAAGCAAAAACTTTCTATTCATGAATTTCTTAACCAATGTTTAAAACTTTCTATACACTTGTTACTCAATAATAATCTATTACTTTTTAGTATGTTCTTTAACAAGAAATTATATCTCTTTCTTAGTTAATAATATTTTCTTTGCTTAATTTGTATTGTATTGTTAGTTGCGGGTCAACATTCTCCCTCGATAAGACTTAGGTAAGGTTAGGTATTGAACCGTTACTAGTCTTGCTAATGAACTCCATAAAAAAATAGTTGTACTTTTGACTAATAAAAATAAATTTTGATTTATCATAGAGTTTGATCCAACAAATGATATTTGATTATCTAAAAAAAAACATAAATTGAAGCGTGATACATACATAAATAAAATGAAGTTACACTTTAATGAATAAGTATAATTTAATGATAAGTGCGGAATCTAACAAATATTATTAATGGAACAAGAAGATAACAAAGAATATGAATGCGAATAATAAAGAGTAATGTGTCAGGCTCTGTTTGGCAAGTCCAATAAGTTATCTTATAACTTATTTGACTAGCTTATAAGTTTGTTTGTCTAAAATAGAGGTGTTTGGTAAACAAATTTATCTCATTAACTTATAGTTTTTCTTCATAAGTTATTTTATTTAGCTTATGATTTATAACATATAACTTATTATCTTTTCTCTCATTTTTACCCTTATTAATTTAATAAAATTCACATTTTACCATGTCTCTAAAAATATGTCATTTTATATTTACAAGCTAGTCCAACCGCTAATTTTATCAAACAATTCAAATTCAATCAGTGTTGAAGTCCCACATTGGATAGTGATGTGGCACTGATGAGTGCTTATAAGCAGGAGGCAACCCTCACCTTACAAGCTAGTTTTTGGGGTTGAGTTAGGCCCAAACCCAAATTCTAAGATGGTATCAGAGCCTATCCTTGATCCGTTGGGCCACCTGCAGATGTCCAGTCCTGTAAACCTCACGCTCCAGATGTCCAATCCTGGGCGTGAGGGGGGTGTGTTGGAGTCTCATATTGGATAGTGATATGGCACTGATGAGTGCTTATAAGCAAGAGGCAACCCTCACCTTACAAGCTAGCTTTTGGGGTTGAGTTAGGCCCAAACCCAGATTTTAATAATCAGCTAGCTTTTCAGCTATTATCTAAAAATTAGCTTATCAGCTATTATCTAAAAATTAGGTTATCAGCTATAAGCTAACTTATCAGCTATTTTTATCAAACAGTACTTAAGAGTGTTGGTTAAAAAATTAAGGACAATAAGGACACTAGCTAAGAAATAAAAAACAAGTTTGTATGGGATGTTATGTATTTATTATTCTAAGAAGTTGTATATTTAGTTTTTCCATAAAACAATTTTTTTATTCCTTAACCAGCGCACAAAACCCAAAAATTAAATACATCATTTTTCACTTATTAATATAATATATTTATTATTAAAATTTGATTTTTGTTTTATTCTTTAAGAGAATGATCACCGTTCCCCATTTAATAAAGTATGACCAATGCACTCGAGATTAATTTCCATCTAATCTTGGTTACTTGAGAGTTGAGATACTAGCTAGAGGGACACTCAACCTCTACTCCGCTACAAGCTTTTCACGGCAAAAGCAAAAAATGTGATGTCTTTATCCATGCAAATCAATTAATTGGTCCATGCCTTTCGTCAAATAATAATAATAATTAATTGGTCCGTACGAAATTGCCAAGTGGCAGTGTTCTATTTTGCTCCTTGATCAGTGTCCATCGTCAGGATAACAAAGCAATCTGTAGTGGTGCCCTATAGTGATTGGTGAGTGCATCCATTAAAGGATCAATTATCCATTAATTGTCTCGTATAAATGGGGCCACATTTTCAAAACCGTGGCCCCTAATCATGCAACAAAATTGGGCCAATAGCTTGCAAATGAAACCCCAATTATGTTAGCCGACTCACATCTAAACCACAGAAGTCAATTTTACATACCATGTGCATGCGTGTTTATACTTATGTGCATCCTAGCTATCCACCAAATTGACTTACCATGATATTAATTGTATGAATTGACTTCTCATGGTTCATGCGGTCCTGCCCTTTCCAGGTTCCAATTTAATTGCAATAATACATATATATATATATATATATATATATATATATATATATATTGAGACACATTTATTAATACATACAAAAGAAAACAACATGTTACCAACATGTGGTTGATCCAAGTAGTAAGGGACTTGAGCACCTTAAGCAAGTAGTCAGAAGTTCGAATTCTGGCTCTTATACATGGAAAAAACCTGGTTGGGAGGAGAGAATCCACCTTGTGTGCCTAATAGGTTCCTTGATGGAGAATATTATAAAGACATTGGTTAACATGTTCCAAATATTTATGATAGATATAAAAATTTAATATGAAAACTTATATTTGCTAGAAAAGGTGCTTCAGTTAAAAAAAAAAAGGAATCTCAGGGACCAAAATTACAAATCGTGATATCTATTATCTAGAGAACCCAATTGGCACAGTTGAAAACTGATGGACCAAAATTGCACAATCATAATACTTGGAGGACCAAAAATGCAATTAACCTTTTTTTGTAAGTATTTGTTAACATAAAAAATTGTGGAATATATAGCTAGAAATATTGGATCCCTATACACACGTGATGTACACATGACCATTAAAGTGTATGATGGGTCAATAATGTCACATAAGAATATCATGTAAACTGTCAAACTGGTCTCACTAAGTGCCAAACAAGGACATATATACTTGTAGCACAGGGAGGGTTTAGTCCCCCACAGTTTTTTTTTTAAATTAATTCCAAGAAGCTGCTAGGGATGAAAATGTCTTTTAATGTATTATTTTTTAGTGGAATGTCTCTAACTACATTCACTTTAAGCAGGTTATCATAAAAAGTTAAAAGTTTATAAGATAATTTTTAATATAAAAGTCTACAAGTAGATATAACTAATGACTTGAAGGGGTGTTTGACAAGTTGGATTACCCTATCAATATGTGGCGCCCCTCCCATCATGAGACTTTGACTCCATCTCTGGTGCCAAATTAGTGTTACGTGTGCCACATAGGGTACTGACATTAAAAATTACACAATCGTTATATTTGAGGAACCAAAATTATACTAAAAGGATACCTGGAGGACCCAATTAATGCAAATGGTGTCTAGAGGACCAAAAGTGTAATTAAACCTAAAACATCAAGATTTGAATCCTGAACCACTTATCTTACTAATTATAGCAACACTTGTTAGGCAACTACGCATTCCACTCCTGAGCTTGTCCAAATATCTTTAGAAAATATCAAGAACTTTAAGCATCATTTCCTCGATCCGTGCAAGGAGATAAATGAGTTGCATGAATTCACGAATTAGTAATTCATTCATTGATCAGTTTCATCTTTCTATATAAAAGCACAATGATTCCACGTATATCTTTTAAAAGCTAGCTTTTCACTACATCTTGTCTATATATGAGCACTAAATCTGAAGACTTTTGTTCCATTCATGAAGACCACACTATGAGGGCTGATTCTACAATCCTCCAAC
Source organism: Echinosophora koreensis (assembly GCA_035048595.1). Taxonomy (NCBI): domain Eukaryota; kingdom Viridiplantae; phylum Streptophyta; class Magnoliopsida; order Fabales; family Fabaceae; genus Echinosophora; species Echinosophora koreensis. The sequence goes on from JAPCYP010000004.1 coordinate 10,831,994, forward strand.
GTGAAGGTTGTGTATCCATCCTCCTTCTTGTGTGACCGGATCCAGCCATGGCCGGCCCAACCCCAAAACTAGTAAAGTTAGGGTTTTAGTCCTCTAAATTTTTTTTTTTTAGTTTTTGGGTCCAAATTTAGGCCTTCAAATTTTTATTATTATTTAAGCTTAACAAAAATAATATATTAAAACCTTAAACAATAAATTATAGGAAATGTTACATGTTGTTACATGTACACACACATCAAAAATTTACATCAACCATAATAATTTGTAACAAAGATAAAATTTAAATAAAATATAATTTTTTAATAAAAATTATTATTAATTTTCAAAAAAGCCTTATATCAAAATTCGCTTTAGGCCTCAAAATAAGTTGGGCCGGCCCTGGATCCAGCCAGTATCATTCACAAAAATTGCATTTTTACCAGTATCAAAGTAAATGGGTTACAGGGTTAGTTAATTAAGGACAAGTAAATATAGTTTAATTAGATTTTAATTTAAGTTGAATAGACTTACATGATTAATAACTTAAAACCTGTTTAGCATATCACATTATATTATTATTATTATTATTATTATTATTATATTATTATTATTATTATTATTATTATTAATTTTAATTTCACAAAATTTCTTGTAGTCCTTTTTGACGGCAGAGACAAGGTTCACCCACCGTCATCGTCTTCGACGACAAGGCGGAGGTTACTGTCGACAATGACATCGCCGATCACTCGGTCATCTTCAACATGCTACTCTCTCAACCAGTAGATCGACAGGTCATGGCCAACAATTCCAGATCTGGCACCTCAGATTTGTGAATCCAGAGAATGGGAATAGAGATGAAAAATTGGAAGAATGGTTCAGAAACAATGGAGCTGAGCCTCGAAAATAATCATTCAGAGAAACCCTCCAAAGTAATGGAACCCCAAAAGCCAAAGCAAGTGAGAGAAACCGAAAGGGTTCTAGAGAGGCAAACTCGGTTATAATTTAATAATGTTTGTTTGGTGGTTAATTTTGTATGGATGAAATGGGAAGGGTGTTATTGGCTTCAAATAATCTAACAACTTTTTAAATAAGCTTCACACTTATAGTTTTTTTTTTTTTTTTAAAAAAACAACTTTTTTTCTCATAAAAATAATTGTTTTACAATTTACCGATGAGTTTACCCAAAAATATTATAACTTCTGCTAAAAAACAATTTTTAACATGAAAAGCAAGAGTAAGATTTAATCTTATTCAAATACTCTCTAATTAAGATTGTTTGAATAGTTAAAGGCTTGAGCAAGATCCAAAAATTTAAGTTTCAATAATAATTTTTTTTAATTATTGGGAGGGCGGGTGTTTATATTTGTTAAGATAATGTTTAAAAAATTATTCTAAAATCTAAATTATTAAGATAACGTTAAACACAGAACTATTAGTTGACAAAGTCATGCAAACTTCATTTTCGATCCCTCACGAACTCAAACAGATTGATTCCTTATCAAGTCTGATCTGCATATACTTTGTCATCTCATAAGATTTCGCTTGCATCTTATCTGCATATATGATGTTGATATATAGCTTTTTCTTCCTTAAGTGATGTATGATTTAAAGGATTTATTGTATAGTGTGCTATTTTTAATCTTGTATATGAGTGAATTTATTTTAGAATAAATTTTTTTTTTCAAAATTAATCTCCTTTTCAAAATTAATTTTTTCTTTTAATAAATCTCTTTATTTATTATTTAATAAAACTCTTTTTTAAATTTGTGTACCAATATATGGTATTGATGTATGATTTTTCCATCCTCAAGTATCATATCATTATAACAATATATCATATAATTGAAATCTTTCATCATGTGGCAGAGTTAACTTATTGTGAAATATTTTTTAGAAATTTCTCTTTTAAATAAAATTCTTTATTTTTTAATCATTTGTTAGCAATAAATTAGGTCTTTTTAAATTCACCAACAATCTAAGACGTTGATGTGTGATTTTTTAATCATCAAGACTCGGTGAATTATAAGAGTTTATCATATAACTTTGCTATCTTGAACACTTTACAAGAATGAATTTGTTTAAAAATAAAACCTCTTTCTAAAAAAAATATTTTCAAAAGATTAACATCAATCAATCCACTATGCTTCTTAGAAAGAACTACATATCTTCGAATTGTCCATGGAAAGGATACCTAGGAGCATAATCCTAATTCTATCATACTAAAAATTATTTTTCGTAAAAAAATTATAACTCTGAACCTTTTTTTTTTTTTTTCCTTAACAAGATCCATCATATATAGTTGATAGATGGCTGGATTCCTTCAAGGGTTTGACTCTTGCCGTTTATATGAAAAATACTTTATTGGATGAGGCAAAACTCACTTCGATGATCTCTACGCCTCGAAAGGGATCATCAGTCTCTGACTGTCAGTTAAAGAATATCCTTGGTGTAAAAAAAGATTTATTCAAGTTTTTTTTGTTTGTTCATTTCGTTTTCTATCTTTTAAAATGGAGTAAATAAATATTTAAAGATTATTTAAAAATTACACAATTAACTCAGCATAACCGTCTTACAACCACTGTATCAGGATGTTTCTTCCTTCGGTGTATACAACACTCCTGAAGACCTGAACCCAAATCTAATTTCAAAGACTATTGTCTTTTTCAACAACAAAAAAAAAATTCAATTTTTTTCTTCTATGGTAGCCATCAGAAATTGTTGAAAAATGACATGCCTGTATAGTAAGCTTAAATCTGAATTGTCTGGAATACAAGGCCACGTTTGTATATCATTTCATCAATGATTAGAAGGAGCATAGCCACACGTGGCTCTGCTTCTCATAAATTGCTTCCTCGTCCCTATACTTCCATCCCAGTCAAGGGGTACGTGTAAGAGCAAGAATTTGGTGCATTTAGATTTTGTATCTTTGGTATCTTTCTCTTTATCTCTCTAATATCTTATTTTCTCTATCATCTCTTTTTTTCATTTTTTCTTATCTCTCTCATCTCATTTTTAACTAAAATCACCAAAGTCATCAAACACTAAAGTTACTAAATCCATTTTCTACGTGTAACGTGTATGTAGGAGATGTAAAATGACACATATATAAAATTATACTCCCTCTGATTTCTACTATAAAAACAAAAAAACAAAACAAAAATCCCAAAATTTTTGGTTCAATATTTAAGTAAATTTGTTTTTCAATGACTCTTTAATGATATTATTATCAAAATATCATTTATTTAATACAAATTTCAATGACTTATTTAATGAAGATTGAAGTTTTAGATGAAGGATAATTTAGGTAATAAACCTAATTTTTTACAATATTCAATGAAATTAACTAACCACCTTAATATTGAATGCGTTTGTTATTGCTTATTTTGCTAAAAAACCATTTTTATCTGAATAACCATTTTTTAAAACTTTTAGTGTGTTTGTCTTTGTTTTTGAAAATAGTGAAAAATAGAAAAAAAAATCATTTTCAGGATTAAAATGAAAAACAACTTTCATTAGCTTTTGGAAAAAAAAATTCAGTTTTTATAACTAACGACTATTTAAAAAAAAAATAATTTTTTGATTGTAAATAAATACAAATCTGCTTCTGCTTTTCCTTAAAATCTCTAAAAATAATCATTAAATTATTTTGTATCAAAATCATTTATTTTTTAATCTTAAATAAATGGACTCATTATGTTTTATTTAATTTTTACTTATAATAGATATCGGATGAAGTACATAAGGTGACTTTTGCACGTATTTATCAATAACCCAATATTATTGTTAAGTTAATTTGAGACAAGAAAAACTCACACAACTAATAATAATAGACAATATTAGGGATCATATCAATTAGTGACGATCAATTTCCAAAGCGCTGATCTACGGGCATTTTGCGCCCTCAATCTATTCCTAAATCACCACAAAAAATAAGAAATTAATTATTTATATATATATATTTTTTATGCAAATTGCAAAAGGAGGAAAAATGAATTTATTTTTTACATGAAGAGGAAAAAATGATGTTTACGACGAAATAACGTACGGATCTATCATTTCGAAAACTATTTCTCACCCACCGCAATGTTACATCATACAGGATTACAGTTATGCCTCCTTGAAAATTATGGCATGTAGATTAATAAATCATAATTGTAGCTCTCATATCCTGTCCCTTTGGGGCCAAAATATATACCACCCCTTTCCAATTTTGACATGACAGCGAGAAACAAAAATTGTTATCCTTAAATAAGACTTTTTCTTCGGTCCATGAACTTCAATAAGACTAACGTTACATAAACAACTTTTTACACAAATTAAATTATAATATATCATCTTAAATATAAAAAAATATAATATATTATATAATGATTTCATATATTGATTGTCTTATTTTTTTATTTTTATTTTACAAAAATTGTCTTATTTTTATTTTAAAAAGTTGTTAATGTGACATTTTTCTTTTATCATGAGCTTAATTCTCGCTTCGAGTACTAATACTTAGCTACTTACCCATCATACAAGTATCTTTCCAGAAGCCCCCTGACGTATGTTGTAAAGACTATTAAAGACATTATATTTATTTCACTAGAGGAACAGAATTATACGGAGGTTTAGGTGTCATTTATAGATTATATAATATAATGATATATATAATAATGAATTCAAAGATATGATGAAACAAGAAAAGAAAGGAAAGGGATGGCAGGCTTTGGGTCGGCATCGGACAATTGTGGGTTGCGTTAGGGGTGTAAGTGGACCGGGTTAACCCGACCAACCCGACAAAACCGAATCGAACCAACCCAGAAAAAAGCGAACATAATTGGTTCGGGTAAAAAACCGAACCGAACCGATGAGAACCAATCATCATTGGTTCGGGTATTGGATTTTGTCTTCCAAATCCAATGACCCGATGACCCGACCCGTTGAAGTTAAAAAAACAATTTTCCTTCCCTAATTTCATGAGTCCCTAACCTAAATCACTCAGTCTCACTATCGCACACAAGCACAACATCTGTCCTTGCCTCACAGCTGCCACGCACAGTACAGCTCCGAGCTCCGTCCCAGGCCGCAGCAGCAGATCGTCGCATCGCCTCCTCGCACCTCCGACTCTGTCCCTGGCCGCCGTGTTCGCAGCTCCATCCCAGTGCAGTAGCAAGTGAAGATTAAGGTGGGGAAGTCGTGGGTATTGAAGGAAATAAGACAAAGTGTTTTTGGGGCAAAGAAGAATCATGATTCTTAACATGTATCTTTGTTGATAATTTTCAAAGTAAACAAGCTCGAGTTCTAGATGGGCCCAAGAAAAAATGCAGCAAACCAAAGGTGAGGAATCTGTGAGGGTGATGGGAGTTATAGTTAGAAATAAGGTATAGCACCTAACATGTAGCCTTCTCGTTATGCAAATTCCAGAGAATATTTTAGAATCCCATCTAAACAAGTGCCATTTCAATTTCTTCATTTCAGATGAAAAAAAATCCTCTTTTAAAATTAACGTTAATTACAAATTTCTTAAAAATTCATATTGTAAATAGGGCATTTTGAGCTAGAGAGTTTAAAATACCCTATTACCCGCAGCAAAAGGTTCTGGTGCATTAATAAACAGGTGACCCGACCACCCGAACCAAACCAAACCGAATTCCATCGGTTTGGTTTGGTTCGGGTCATGTACTAAAAATACAGAAAATCGAACCAAACCGAACCAATCAAAATTGATTGGTTCGGATTTTTTTTCCGTCTAAAACCGAACCAAACCGATCCGTTACACCCCTAGGTTGCGTGGTTGGTTTTTTTCGTGTGTAAATAGTTATTTTCATTTTATTAATTTTTGGATAGGGATTAATAGAAAAGTTTTTTTTAACGTCTCATTTCACACACCGATATGACATTGTAGCTTTCAAAGCCTGCATTTTATTGGATTGTGTAAAAAAAATTAAGAGAAAGGTGAAGAGTATATTTGTAAGGTGTTAACGTTGATTTTAATTGTACAAATAACATTGCTCGGGATTAATGTGAATATTTCCCTCCTTTCGGAATGGTAAGGGAGAGTTCGGAATTCAATAATTGATCAATAAACTACAGAAAATACCTAGTCGAGGGAAGCACAAGAATAACACACTAATTTAATGAATAAATTTATTACATGTAATATTAATGTATATATGTTCAGAGACACATCATACTTTATAATCATCATATGAAAATGAATACTCTCTTATAATATGATGGTCGTGTTAGAAAGATATAAATATAAATTTTATTATGTGTAGTCCCATCATAATTGGTTATAGGCACATTTTTTTATTAATTTTTTTTTCTTTTTCTCTCTCTAATAGGATAGTATCATTCCGTCAAAAAAAAAAAAAGGATAGTATCATGTTTTCACAAAAGTGAAGAGGATCACAAACCATAATCATATGTTTTTTATTTGCATGTAATAGAATATGACTTCTCTAAAATAAGTTTATCATTAAAAATAAATAAATAAAATTATATTCACTCTCAATTTTATAAAGCATAAAGCGTCTTTATTTATTCAATAATTTAAAAATAAATACATTCTTATTTGTTTATTTTAAAGATAAACTTAGTTTAAATGATTTTTTATTCCATAAAGTCTTGCATGGAATTCCATGCAATAATTTTAATGCAAAATAAGACAAGAAAGAGTGAAGGTATGAGGCCGCCCGCCCCTTCGATTGAGGTAACATGGTAGGTTACTCAAACTAAACTAACTCATTTTAGGGGGTGATTGTGAACCCATGACCCTCTCGAACCAGAGCAAATCACTTTGGAATTTGGTGAAATGAGCGAGTTCGAACGAGTCAACAGATAAAAAAAATCAGGTTAATACGAGTATCAACGAGCGTATTCGGTTCTTTCAAATTTCAACAATCGATAAGTAAACCCGACCGATGCATGTCTTTTCCTCATGGTCCATATTTTTTTTTTTATTTCTCTCTTCATAATAACAAAAGCAATTCATTCATTTAGAACTAGAGGAAAACAGGTAGATCTCACTCCTAAAAAAGAGTCATTTAGGGACCAATTTTAGAGACTGATTTTGGTCATATTGGTCCCTAAAACGACCAACGACTGATTTTGAGGACCGATATGGCCTAAATCGATCTCTAAAATCGGTCTTTAAATGACTTTTTTTTTTAGTAGTGTCTGCTCCAATCTCCATCACGAACCAGAGACAGTCTGGCCACCCTCCACCGCAAGACCTCATCAATGTCGTCCACCATCGCGTCATCTGCTCCTCCACCAACATCCCATATCTAACCCATGCACTGACAAATCCACCGCTTTGCCATTTGTCTCTAGACAAACACCCTCGCCCGAGTCCGTTTAGTTTGCCATTCAGCACCACCATCCATCTTTCTGCCAAATCAAATCAGGTTGGGATGTTTGAAGACTTCTCCGTGTTGATGCATTGGTGGTTTGCTGCTGCTGCCAGCCACTGTCGCTGCGCGTGGTGATGATTTGGGCAGCTACTACAGAGATAGCTTTGTTCTAGACTGAGACGGAGGAGTGCCATGTTGCAGGACTAGACTGCGTCTGGTTCACGACGGTATGAGGCTGTAGAAGGGTAGTGGTACAGTGGTGATTGCATCCTGGTATGGCGGTGGTTATGTCTTGGTATGGAAGAAGAAACTGTAGTCTATATTCACTATGGCTTGTGGTATATCTGTTATGTACTTGTCTTAGCTGGCATTCTCTTGCTTCAAAACCTGGCAAAGAATGTTTGATTCTTCTTGTAGCATGTGGTTATTTGGTTTATGATACAAAAGCTTCCAATAAAAACAGAATTGAGCTCTTTTTCTCTCTTTTTCTTCCTTTTTTCTCCCCGCGCGCACGATGGTGGTAGGCAAAAACAACAAGAAACCATTGAGGCACCAACAAGGAAAATTCTTCAAATATTCCAACTAGATCTGATTTGGCAGAAAGACGGACGATGGTGCTGAACGGACTCAGATGGTGGTGCTGTCCAGATAGAAAGGACGAATCAGTGGATCTGTCAGGAAATGGGTCAGATCTTGGATGCTGGTGAAGGAGCGGATGACGTGGTGGTGGAAGGCGTCGGCCAGGTCTTGCGGTGAAGGGTGGCTGGACTGTCCCTAATTCGTGATGGAGATTGGTCCATATCTGCTTTTCTCTTTTTTATGGTTTTTAATGAATGAATTGCTTTTGTTAATCTGAAGAGAGAAATCACAAAATATGGACCATGAGGAAAAGACATGCATCGATCGAATTTGATTATCAATGAGTAAAATTTAGCAGAATCGAACTCGCCCGTTGATATCTGTGTTAACCATTTTTTTTCTTTTCCCCGTTGACCCGACGACCAAACCCGTCCATTTCACAAAAATTTCAAAACGGTATGCTCAGTTTCAAGCGGGTCCCGAGTTGACTTTATATATCACCAAACATCTCATGTAACTTCAAGTGTTTCTCACTATATGTAAAAAGTACAATTTTTAAATTGGAAGAAAGTCATAGAAAAAAAAAACGCGTTAGAAAAATGTCCAAGTGAATGTGAAACAATCATAAGGACAAATAATAAATTAATGAATTGACATTAGATGCGATCCAATACAAAAAAAAAATAGAAAAAAGATGTGATCATTAGCAGTAATTAAAAAAAGATTTTGCTAATGAGTACGACACTAAAGACATTGTTTAAAGAATCTAAAAAAGATAATTACTCGTTGAAAAACTAAGCATATCTCTTCATAAAATTTTTTTTTTTTTTGATAAGCCGCATGTCTCTTCATATTTAGTAAAGATTTTATATTTCCATTTGTAATTTATTGAAGAATTCATTGGGAATGTATAACTAGGAATGGCAACGGGCACGGGCGGGCATGGATACTACCCTACCCGCCCCCGCCCGCCGCGGGCAAATCTAAGCCCGTCCCCGCCCGCCACCCGCGCGGGTATCTGGCGGGCGGGTATCTGACGGGTTTCGCGGGTATCTGCGGGCTTCGCGGGTACCCATGGATACTACCAGTAACCTTTTTTTTTTTTTTTTTTTTTTTTGAAAAAATGCATTAATCTATACTTGTAAGGTCACAGCTCCTCTTACACTATTCTACGAGTGGTTGAATTTACACTATTCTACCCAGTTTAATAGTTGAGTTGTTGTGTTGCTGAGTTTTGAGCCAAAGGGATTTCTACAATTAATCTGTACTTGTAAGGTCACAGGCTCACATCACAGCTCCTCTTTCTTCCTCTTTGCAAAGTTTGGAGGAAAAAAAAAACTGAATAGAGATGAACAAAACACAGAAGAGAGCAGATCAAGATGAAGATTGAAGGCAGGAAGTTGGGAATGGGGTTGCGGCTGCGACTGCTGCTCCTTGGATTCGTGATGGCGCGACTGCTGCTTCTTGGATCCGTGATGCTGGCGCGACTACGACTACGACGCCGTACAGGGGAGGAAGACCAACGGCTTGAAGGAAGGAGGAAGACCGGCGGCTTGAAGGAAGGGAGGAAGACAGGCGGCGACGCAGCTTTGGGGTGGAGACTTGAGTTGAGACTTGAGAATCTCAGATGAGAGACATGGCCACTTGGGGTTGCTTTGCTTGGGAAAGGACGGCGCACAGCAGAGAGACAGACAATGAGACAAAGGCAAATTGCAAGTATTAGTGTATAACTTATATATAAACTAGGGGCAGTTAAGTAAATAGCTAATACCTAACGGGCACGGGTATCCGCGGGCACGGGTACCTCTATACCCGTCCCCGCCCGTGAATAAACGGGTAGTGTCAAAAATCCGTTTGTTTAATCCGCGGATACCCGTTTATCATACCCGCCCGTACCCGTTGCGGGTATTACCCGCGGGTACCCACGGATGCGGGTAAAATTGCCATCCCTATGTATAACCACCGATTTCTTTGGGATGTGATAAACGCTAACCATGTGAACCTTATTCACAGTTACACGTGCTTGTCATTATGGTCCCCCATAGGCCCAGTCCCCCTCTTCATTTCCTGTTCCTGAAATTGAAAAAAAAATAAAACTACGGATTCTCAGATATATATGTATGTGCATGCATGCTCATCTCAAGTCGATATATGTGTATATGAGTTGAACTAGAAATAATTAACTGGATTGAAGATGATGGAATCAAATGTTTTTGAGGCTAATGCCAATTGGTATTAGATGCATGTAACTACTGCATGCAAAGCTGGGATACCTTAATTGATGCATTATGTATATTCAAGCATTAAGCATATATAGCAAGTAAAAAGAACGAAATCTAAGCTATACATGCTTGCTAACAAAACTAAAAGATAATTGATTGTTGCTAATGCTAAAAAGACCAGTTTGAGGAGATCTATAATAAATTGTAAAGGATTTGGCTCTTCTAAAGTGAATTAAGACCTTTACTTTCTCACTTTACACATTTTCTTACTTTAGAGGAGCCAAATTCAATTGTAAAATACAGAAAAGCTCTCCTGTTACTGAGTAATAATGTGAAGATGAAATTTGGGTCCCCTACAAAGCTTTGCAATTTTTTTTTTAAAAAAATAGCTGAAATTGTGGAGAAGATCATGTTGCTAACGTGAATAGGTGGTCCTATAGGATGTGTCAAAGCTCATTCCATGTGTTGATAGTGCGGAGGGAAAGAGAGCAATATATTTTATGCTGTGTGCATATTATTTACGTTTTAACTACCTTTAATTTTCATGATGAAATGTAGCCTCACGGTCTTAATTTAATCTTCAGCACCTCTTGAATCCTAAGGTTCGTAGTGTATGATGTTGTATGTTATAGCAAAATGTCACCCTTCTTATTTTGATATCAAACCTTCCTTTGGTGCTGATGTTTGTCTAACTTTTAAATTGACATAAAGTATCCACGATTTATACAAACTAAATTATTTACCAATAAAATCATTATATGATGAGGAGAAATCAAATGGAAGACGCAGCTGGGTATCGTGACAATTAAACCAAAAAGAAGTTTTGAAACTTTGCAAACTAACCGAAGCCCGAGCACCAATCCTTCGAGTTTTACTAGTGTCTAGCAAGACATAACATTTATTCTCCCTTTTGACATGAAACTTTTGTTCTCAAGCAAATAGGTAGGTACAAAGTCATTAATTGAGGCATTCATTTAACTCATTATTAAATTATAACAAATTAAATGAGTATAATATATATATATATATTAATTTGTCATTGCTCTCATTTAACTCATTTTGTTTCCTATGATGGGGTTGTGCTGGATTGTTGCCCCCTAATGCTTGACTTGTATATTTCTGATGATGCCAGGGGTGTCAGTACTCCTAGGCTAGTCCCTTAATATATTCCCTCTTTCACCAAAAAAAAAAAAAAAAAGATTATTTATTTATATTTTTTTGTCAACCGCTAACTAAATGTTAACAGCGTGTTAAGAAGTACCCAACTATAACCTCCTAGCTGTTGCGTCTACCCTGACTACTATATTAATTAGCAACAGCTCATTCTGATATCAAAATATTTTTTTGTACACCCCAATGCAACACTCACGTGACATTGTTAAGGTAGGGATAGGCTAGGCTGCTCGTCAGGGAGTCTATGACCTAACCTATTTAAGGCCTAGCTCGACCTAACTTATTTAGAGAAAAAAAAGTCAGGTCCAGGCCTTTTAAAAAGTTTATATAGCTAAATAGGTCAGACCTAATGCTTTTAAAAAAACCTATTAGGCCTATCAACCTGACTTATTTAACATATACACGCACACATAAATATATATGAATAATATAATATATTATAATACTATAATATATTGTTTAAAATATTTGAAAGTAAAGATCTATTGGCCTATTTAAATGTAAGGGCCTACTTATCTATTTATTTGTGAAGGCATAGTAGTCTATTTATCAATATAGGTTTACCGACCTCTTTATCATTAGAGGCCTATGAGTCTATTTACAAGTAATGGCCTATGACCTATTTATAGGTGGTGGCATATTTAAAGGTCTTGTTGATAAGTAAGCTTTTAAATAGCTTTCAGGTCAGGCCAGGCTTAAAGTAGGTCAGGCTCAAGCCTTAAAAATTGGCCTATATCAGGCTAATAGGTCAGGCTCAGACCTCGAGATTGGAATGTAGGTCAGGCTCAGGCTTGTCAGGTCCTAGCTCGACCTAGCCTATTCTCACTCCTAAACATTGTGTTTGTTGTGTGTATATGGAATTATCATAATATTATATGTAAAATTAGAATAAACTAGTACTAAGACCCGTGCGATACACAGGGTATTCTAGTATTTTGAATAAATATAGTTGTTATTTTATATTGTAATGTTGAATATATTTTGTTTTGTTAAGATGGATAAGGACTTAAAGTTGGTGGTGTAACGTGTTGTTTTGGTTCAGTTTTATATGTGGAAAATCCGAACCAATCAAAAATGGTTTGGTTTGATTTGATTTTAAGCAATTTTTCTACAAAACCCGAACTAACCAAACCAAACCAATCAAGTACAGTTTGGTACGGTTCAGACTTGAAAATTATTAATTTTTAAAATATATATAAATATTAAATATATAAAATATTAAAATATATATAAATAATAAAATATATTAAAATTAAAATATTAAAATATGTATAAATATTAAAAATTAAAATTTAGTAATTAGTTCGGTTTGTTTTGGTTGGATTCCAGCTCCTTGTACTCGAGAATTGAACCAACCACCATCGGGTTTGGTTTGGTTTTGCTTGGATGTTTGGGCTGTTGATTCGGGTCTTATACCCCTATTTAAAGTATAAGTTATACTTGAAGGAGAAAGATTGTTATTACTATCGTATTATTGTCGTGTCTTAAATATTTATTTGAATATTTAACCCTATAATATTTGATCAAGGTAACATGAAATTTTATTTTTAATCATATCTAAAATAATCAATTAAATATTTTGATTAAATATTTGATATGTATAATTTGATTTTTTTTAGTTCTATATTATACAAACTCATAACAAAAGCTTGTATAATTTTTCAAAATTAAATACTTTGAATTAAGATAAAATTCAATTCTATAATCATTGATTATATCATATAAAATAAAATCAGGATATTGACTAATTTAAATAAATATAAAATCCGAATAATAACTTCTAAAAAAACGTAGATAGAATAGTTGACTAAATTCTACTTAAAATCATATTCTCATAATTGATTAAATCATATTTTGGGATAAGCTATTAATTTAAATATGCACTTATAATTTAGTGGAGTTTATATAAAAAGTTAACATCTAGTTTAATATAAAAGCATTCGTATAATACATAAACTCATTTAAATGAAAATAAAATAAAGATATAGGTACTAATTCAAGTGATGAAGAATTACCATCAAAACATTGATTGAAAAATGAAGAAAATGAAATTTTCATTGTGGATGGTTGTGTCTAAGATATTTAGTTTTTCAATAATTATTTATTTATTTATTTATTTATTTATTTATTGTCCACGGTTAGCATGACTCATTTTTTAATAACTAAATTGTTGAAACAGTTATTGTAAAATAATTTATTTCTGAAAGAATTTAAGTGTCTCTTTTATTACTTTTTATTACATTTAAATTTCTCTTACATTTTTGTTTATTTTTTATTTGGACTTTATTATTTTTAATTACTTGTTAATATTTTAACAACTTTGTCCGATTGATTGAAGACTCAAACGTGGATTTGTTTTGAAAGAAAAAGAATTCATTTGTTTCAAAGGTGTTTTTAATGTTAATGTGTTTTTCTCTTTAACATTGAATATGAGTTCATATGTTTTTGTGGGATAGTTTTACGTTTGTTCTTTAGTTTAAAAATTAAACTCCATATTAGGTTGGGTAAAAAACAGTTTTAAGTAGCTTCTGTTTTGGTGTGGATATGGTTTGTTTAAACACAAAAGTCACCTCTTTCCTTTAAAGATAACTGAGCAGGAAGCCATTTTCTTTATATAATATATACTTGGCGTTATTAGAAAGTATAATTTTTTTACCATAAAATCATTTTTTTAAATTTATAATGTTTGTTTTTGCTTCTGAAAATAATGAAAAGCAGAAAAAAAAATCATTTTGGGGGTAAATGAAAAGCAACTTTCATTAGCTTTTGGAAAAAAAATCAATTTTTATAACTATCTACTTTTAAAAAAAATGATTTTTATGATTGTAAACAAACACAAATCTGCTTATTCTTTGTTTCAAAATATCTAAAAGTAATCACTAAATGATATTGTAACAAAATCATTTATTTCTTAATCTTAAACAAACGGGCTCTAAATTAACCCCTCATAGCATTTCGTGAATGCCAATTAAGGTTGCTTATTCTCTAAAAATAATAATATTAAGGTTGCTTATTTGGAACTAATTGTCAATTAAGGCAATTAAAAAAAAAGGCCAATCAAATAAAACCCATACAAATTCTCATCTACTATTATAGCCGAAAGAAATCCCTCATAACAATTCTCAAATGGCAAATAAGGATGTCCGCTTTGTATTAAATGTCAGTTAAAGAAATAAAAAAAGATCATCAAAATGAAATTGTCAATGGTAATACAATTTCAAAATTTTACATTTCTATTTATCTATAATCATGTTGCAGAGAGGAATGTAAATAGACACCATTCATATAATTATCAGCACATTATGCAGCACTTATCATTGTAAAATTTAATGTTACAACAAGCAACATCTTCATAGGAAACAATAACCTAAGAACAACTACGTTAAATATTTCCGAGCCAGTTTGTGCATCAACAACACTGAAGACATCATCATGATGATATTTATCACAGTCTTGATATACAGCCTTGGAAAGTTTTATTCGTTGCTTTTGGATCAAATCCAAGGTGTTTGTGCAAACATAAGAAGTACTCTGACCAACCTAAACAAGTCATTAAACTTCTCGTAGCAAAATCCATCGCAAAATTATTTCTTTGACTTTAAAGACAAAATTAGTGACAAACAATGTTCGTTGCGAGGCTCCCCATTGCTAAATTCGTCGTTGATATCTTGGTTTGAATTTATCGACAGTTTACCGACGGATAATCCTATCGCTAAAGTTTCGTCACTAAAACCGTTGCTAATATTGGTTATTTATGCGTCGCTAAAAATGAAAAAATCTTCGCTAATTTTGTTGCTAGCGACGGACCTGAGTTCATCGTAAACAGCGATGGATCTGAACTTGTCGTAAACAGCGACAGATCTGAATCCGTCGTAAACAACGACGAATATGAATTTGTCGTAAAAAGTGACGAATCTGAATCCGTCGTAAACAGCGACGGATCTGAATCCATCGTAAACAGTGACGTATCTGAACTCGCCATAAACAACGACGGATCTGAATTCATCGTAAACAACGACATCTTTGAATTCATCGTAACTAGTGACGGATACTAATTCGTCGTAAATAGCGATGGAATTCTTAAATTTTCTAGTTATGTTTTTAAATTATTTTAGCGACGGATTTTTTATTTTTGGTGGCGCAATTTTGTCCGTCGCTGTCTGTAACGAAACATAAATTTTGTCATTAAATTTTAGTGACACCACTTTTTTTGGCAGATTTCGTTTTGTCGCTAATTCCGTCATTAACAATTTTAGCGCAATTTTTTTTCCTATTTACCGACGAATCTGTCCATCGCTAATTTCAATTTTTTTAGTAGTGTACAATTGGCATCATCTTTCAACGTGTATGGAAACTTTCTAATAAAAATGTTCACTGTCACCGAATAAGATTACAAGTTTTGTGAAAACTTGACAAACCCACCTAAGATGTATATCACTACAAATTAATTAACCCAAGTACTTAATTCAAGAGTTATAAGAAATATTCAATAAAAGACACTCACCACTCAAGTGATCAATACAAAAAAAAATGTATTTTAGCGGCCATATTTAATGACCATACTTAATTGATCGCTAAATATGAAACTTTGGCCGCTAAATATGGAAATTTGGTCGCAAAATTATTTAGCGATCGATTTAGCGATAACCAAATGGTTTAACGACTAGGTATTTAGCGACCACCAAATTCGGTCACTAAATATGAAAATTCGGTAGCTAAACCTTTTAGCAACCGGATTTGATGCTCGCTAAATACCTCTTTTTTTGTAGTAAATGACTAACTTAATTGATTCACTTACTACTCTTTGATGTTCCACCACCTTACAAAGCTCCCTTTATATAGCGGTAGGATGTAGCTTCTTTCAATGAGTATTTGGATATTAATTTCTCTCCACCTTTTAAAGGAACTTGAAAAATTGTCATATCCTTTTTCCCAAGGATGATATGAATTTCATAAAGAGTAAAAGATGATTTCCAAAAACATACAATTTACTATGCATGAGAACTATCATCAAAATTACCTTGAAATAGTCTTATTCTTTTTTCTTTTTCTTTTTCTTTTTTTCTTTTGGAAATTTCAATTGTTATCCCAATAGCTCTTTACCCAATACTTGCCCTCTTGTGGCTTGTCCTTCTAGATAGCAAATATTCTTTCATTTTTCCAACCTATCACAATCAAATGTCTATCCTTGTACACCTTGCACCTCCATTTTGAACCTATGTACGGACTTGTACCCTTAGGATGTCTTCTCCTAGAGGGCCTTAGGTGTTGTCTCCTATCAGTCGCACTAACAACCTTCCCCTGGATATTAATCTAATCAGTCACACTCATGGTAGTTGGCTTTTCCTCCTCTGAAGCTTGATCAAGATCTTGTTGCACCAAGCAGACTTGAATTGTACTTTATCAAATCGTAAAATTTATCTTCCCATCAAATAATGAGATTTCAAACTTAGATGTGTTTACTATCATAGCCATAACTCTGACACCACTTCTAGAATAAAAAAAATATTTTGCCCCGAGAATAGAACACACACGAAAGCACACCACATAGAAAATAATGAAACACACAAATTTACATTATTCGGCATTATCTGCCTATGTCCACGGAAACGCTCCAACAAAAAAAAATTCATTATCTTTAAATAAGATTACAAGTTTTGTGAAAATTTGGAAAACCCACCCCAAGATATATACCATCTTACAAACCCAAGTACCACACTCAAGAATTATAAGTAATGGTAAATACTCACTCACAAGAGACATCTTCACTATTCAAGTGATCATTTACACTTGATTCACTTACTGTTCTTCAATGTTCCACCCCTTCACAAGGCTCTCTTTTATATGATTGTTGGGATATGCAGTTTCTTCTTATAATAAGTGGGTGAATATTAATTTCTCTTTATCTTTTCAAAGCAATTAAAAATTGTCATTTTTTTTTTAAGGATGGTGTGAATTTTTCATCAAGAGTTAAAAAATGAATTCCAAGAGTAACCATCATTAAAATTTCCAGGTTAAAATACCTTTTTGGTCCTTTATTTTTTGGGTAAAATTTATTTTGATCATTTATCTTTAAAAAGATTCATTTTAGTCCTTTATGTTTCAAAAGTGATTCAAAATGATCCTTTCCGTAAGCTCTGTTACTTTTTCCGTTAATCATAGCCTACATGAAAGGATCATTTTGGGTCACTTTTGAAACATAAAGGACTAAAATGAATCTTTTTAACTGTCACGTCACTAGTTTCTATCGGACTTTAGATGGGAGATGACGGAAAGGACCATTTTGGGTCACTTTTGAAACATAAAGGACTAAAATGAATCTTTTTAAAGATAAAGGACCAAAATGACACTACTAGAAATCTTCTTATTACCTGCAGATTTTCCTGTGGATTTTGCTCAAAAGTTCGCAGGAAACATGTTTCATGCGGATTTTCCTACGAATTTCACCTATAGGTAATACCTTTGTGGGTAATTTTTTCCTGCGAATTTTAAAATCTATAGGAAATTTTAAAATCTATAGTCCTTTAGTCCTTTATGTTTCAAAAGTGATTCAAAATGATCCTTTCCGTAAGCTCTGTTACTTTTTCCGTTAATCATAGCCTACATGAAAGGATCATTTTGGGTCACTTTTGAAACATAAAGGACTAAAATGAATCTTTTTAACTATCACGTCACTAGTTTCTATCGGACTTTAGATGAGAGATGACGGAAAGGACCATTTTGGGTCACTTTTGAAACATAAAGGACTAAAATGAATCTTTTTAAAGATAAAGGACCAAAATGACACTACTAGAAATCTTCTTATTACCTGCAAATTTTCCTGTGGATTTTGCTCAAAAGTTCGCAGGAAACATGTTTCATGCGGATTTTCCTACGAATTTCACCTATAGGTAATACCTTTGTGGGTAATTTTTTCCTGCGAATTTTAAAATCTATAGGAAATTTCCTGCTGATTTTCTTGCGAAAAATTTAAATTCGCAGGAAATGTCAAAATTTCCTACGGATTTAAATCTATAGGAAAAAACCTTATTTTTAAAAAAATTGCAGCAAAAATTGCAGGAAATTCCTTAAAAAAAAATCCGCAGGAAAATCCGCAAGTAATTTATGAATTTCTAGTAGTGTGAATTTTACCCAAAATATAAAAGACCAAAAAGGTATTTTAGCCAAATTTCCATGAAATATTTTCAATATTTCTTTTTCTCTCTTTTTTTCTTTCTTTTGGGGAATATCAATAGCTATCCCACAAATTACAACAAACGCAAATGCAGTGTATATATGTTAGCAATATGCTGAACATAATGAAGATACTTAAGATCTAGATCGATAACGGAGAAAGAGATACTTTTGATCTAATTAGAAACTAACACCTCATTACCACTAATTCAGAGGAAAGAACAACGTAGACATGTAGATATTTTGTTAATGAAATTCAGGGACAAGATATAGCATCCCCGTCATACACTGCTAGAAAGTTCAATTTCGATGCTAGATATTAATTTAGAAGTTAACGTATTTTTAAAGGTCATGCAATCTTAATTCCTAAAATGCCCTTCAGAACGACCGACTCTCAAAACAAAGGTTTTCTTGTTCTGCATAGTTGTGCATGAATTATGATGACATTATTTATTTGGATTCATGATCTTCAAGTCATCTACTTTGAACTTGAACTTCTTTCTCTTTGTGATGAAAGAATGGCATCGATGGCTTCTTTTACTTGAGAAATATCAGGAGCTTTTCCACCCTGAACAGGCCAAAATTCATCAGTTGCCAACACCTGCCCCATCAACAATAAGAGAAAAAAAGATGTCACATGCAAATTTTCAATTCAGAGCTTTGAAGTAAATGGAGATTTGAACAAACGTAAAGGATCATACACTAGAAAACTATGTATAAAAATACTAAGAAAGTTAGCCGCCGAAACCTTTCCTTTGAAAAAAGGTCTCGAGTTTGAGTCGTGTGAATGGAAATAATAGGCGTTAAGAGAGTTTTGTCCCCTTATATGGATCCATCCGGCTCAACTCGGCTTAGTTGGTGTCCAATGTGACTTCTTAATACCAAGAATCCAGACAAAAAGAAGAAGAAAGTTAGTGTTTTAAGTCTCACCTTCACTTGCAACTGAAGAAACTTCACATAACTAATTGCTTTCTCCAGCATGGTCACCAAATCAACCTACAAAATTCATTATCAAAGTTAATTCATCATTCTAGTAAGGTCATATGATAATTCTCCTAGTTATTGCTACAAATGAAGTAAGTACCAAAAGAACAATCCCACCTTGGAGCCATTAGGCACCAGTTCTTGTAAGATCTTCAGCCGCTCACTTATCCTCTCTCTTCTATTCTGTGAGACAAACATTCTATTATCAACACTGAATCTCATATTTTAACGTACTTAGTTTACAATCAATCTTTGTATATATATATAACATATATTAATTGACTTAAGATTGAAGCAAACCTTAGCAGCCACACTTTGAGGATCCTTGGATGGAGGACTTGACTTAGGTTTAGGAGTTTTACTCTCAGTTGTGCATTGCTTCTTGGCAGCTTTCATGTTCTCTCCCTGTAAACACAAATTGACCTCATTTGCCATTCTAATTTCACAAAGTTTTCTAAGGACTAGCATAGTAGTCGAGGAAGCAATACCATAGAAGTGCGTTTTTTCATGACTTGTTCTTGTGCTCCTGACTCTTGGATGCTATCAGCAAGGGTAGTTGCTGGTTCAGAATAGAGCCAAGCATATGAACTTTCAACATGTTGCTTCTCTTTTGCACTATTGATTACGGAGCTATAGCCACTAGCAGTTTGAAAGCAATTGAAGTCTGAAGTGCTTCTGGGACTAATCTGATTCCATTGGTTATAACCTTGATGCAAATTATTCTCCCAAACACAGTACTCTTTCTGAACATTACCTTTGAAGTAACTGTTGTTATGAACAAGCCTGCTGTGCTGAAAGCTGAGCAAAGATTCATGACTAGCTTGCATGAGATTGGTGTAACCACTGGCTTTGATATTATTAAGAGTTTCTGCGTCTTCAAGCTGATAGTTTGTGGCCTTATTATAAAAACCATTATTATAAAAACCATTGCCATTTCCACATAGTGGATGAGAATGGGTTATAGCAGAATCATTGCTGAGCCCTTTAGTGCTTTGTGAGCCATCTTCCTCTTCAAGAACAGATTTGTGGTTCTCAATGACCCCATGTACTGCCAAGGAGGTAATCTCCACAGAAGTTTCATTGGAAACACAAGTTTGAACCTTGCTTCCCATGCTTGAAACATGTGGGATTCTGTCTTTGGACAGTGCCATTAGAGAGGTAATGGAAAGTAATCACAAAAACAATTAAAGTTTGTTCAGGCAGGTCAACAATGAGAATGACAACTAGTAAGTGAGGCCTATTTGTAGATGTTAAATAATCAACTCATGTGCTGTTTTGATATGGAGAATTCCATGCTACTCATTTTTTTATGGTACAATACTCATAATGAATTGTCAAACATTTTATTAGTTATTGATTCTTTTTAAGCATTGATTATAAAACAAGTATTTAATAAATATTTGATAACTAGAGTATTATAAAAAATCCCTTTAATAGTAATGGAGATTGAAATAGTGTATGATAACCCAAAAGTGGTTGGTCGCATTGGAAGTGAACTATGCTCCAAGATGAACTTTATCTGCAAGGTCGGGAGTTTGAATCCTGGAATCTCCACTTAAGGGGACTATACATAATCACCGCTTCTGGCCCGATGGTTAATTTTACGACTATATTTGTGGGATATCCGGTTAAAGACCAAAAAATAGGGCACGATAGAAATCTTTAACTGTGAGGAGACAAGAAATCAAAATTTAACACTAAAATATTGAGGTATGTTTATGACTTTGCATAATGTTAGTTTAATACTTTAATTCATCTTTGTATTGGGATTGTTAGCTGGCAGAAGTTAATGCATCGGAAGCAGAGAAGATAATAAAAACATAGCAAAGCAGCATACGGGTCGCCGGATCCTTCGCAAAACCCATGTCCCTCTTTTGATTCCTACTTTGATGAAGAAGCTGGAGCTGCTTGAGTTAGCTTCTTACATGCTTCCTTTCAATAACTTAAGCACGTGGTCTTATATTCTGTTCTATACTATTATATGTTAACATAACATTCTGTGCTGTTATCTGAACAAGTTAGTCATATATTGAACAGGCTAGCTAACAACACTGATTGGCATGAAGGTTTTATAGTTGTTCCATTTTATTTACTGTTTAAATTCTGTTTGGTTGTAGTTTAATTGGCAATTAAGAAGCAGATGAAGCTACATGGAAAATTTTAAACATTAGCATAAGGGGTCTTACACATAAGTTTGAATAATTAAACTTATTGAATTTTCAGCTCAAATTTGAAGACTTGTGTGTTTGGAATCTTTGGATTTCAGTTGCAAACTTAAGTTTGTCCAATGCAACAAAGTAAGCTCTGTTTGTTTTACCGTTGAGAAAGTGTGAGACTGAGTTCTGCACGACGTTCAAGAGAAAGCTCCAATTTGGAGCGTTGAACAAAACGCAGTCCTGTGCCTCAGGACGGTACATTTTGTGGTTTGCGTTTAAAATAATCTGTACCAAACAGGCATGTATATGTTTGGGAACACGTCCCACTTGGACTTGATGCACTTGGACGCATAAGCAGGTGAGAGCTGCTTATGCTTTTGATACATTTTTAGTTACCATTCTGTCATTTTACTGTGATTCATTCTCAAAAGCAATTCTCTGCCACTACTCCAAACATACCAAAATTCTTCCTTTCACATTGAATCCATTTTTTATTACAAAACTGCTATTGCAAACTTAAGTTTACAATCCCAAACGCAAAATCAAACAAAGCCTTAATGGTCTCATATGACATGAATTCCTGCTAGTTAGTGGGCACTCATAATCATACAAATCATTAGTACTCTAACTTTGAAGTCACAAATAAAAGTCCTGTATAAGTTAGATTTAGTAGACACAAACTTAAAACATTATTCTTAATCACAATTACTCACAAAATGATAGCTCATATCTTATTACGTAACTCAGATTCTAATTAAAAAAGTCAACACCCCAAGTACAAAGTACATCTAAAGAGGGATAAAATAGTGCCAGATATTAACTAGTTAATTAAAGAAATATTATATTCTGTAAGCTCCACTAGAGAAAGTGACTCATGTAGCAAGCCATCAATTTTTTAAACTTCAAACTTCAAAGAATTGAATCTCCATTCAAACTGGATTTTTATAACCAAAACGAATTCCAAATCCAGCTTTTTCTTTTCTTCATCATGATATATATATATAGTCTTTTGTTTTTGAGTTATCTTTCTTTTTAGGGGCAGGACAATTTCTGACTGCTTATGAAAGACAATTATGTATATCTATTGTTAGACCCGAAGAAGATCATCATCCACATGTTCTGTTATACAGATTACAGACAAGCAAATTATGGGACAAAGGGGGAAAACCAAGAGTTGGCATTAGAAAAAGGAGCAATTCGTTTTCCTTTTCTCAAGGAGGTTGTCTAACCCATGAACTTGGAAACTCATAATCAGATTTCCAACCCGTCCATTAAATGCCTCTTCACCTTACTATCTGCCAAATCCACTTTAACATGCATTAGTATATATGTACATCTTCAAAATTTGCCAGCTGGTTCTATCATCAGATTTTTCTTTACACATATATACATATATGTATTGCCAAACATAATTATTTCATTACTAAACTAAAAGGGAAAGCTAAGTCCCAAATAAAAATGACCGCATGCCAAATAAAACTTTTCAACAAATCAGGAAGAATGATCGATGGACATGTGAAAGTGTGGTGGCATGGTTTAGTGGGTGACCATGAAAACTCAGTTGGATTATTCATAGTATAAATAGTGTAAATTATATACTATTATAATATTTTTTTTGGTTTCCCAGGATATCCTCCGCGCGCAACTGCGGAGACTAATCTCTCGAGGTATGAACGATATTTAAGGGCTGACCTCTCCCAACCGGGTTTTCTCCATGCGTAAGAGTCAGGGATCGAACCCCTGACCACTTGCTTAAGGATATACTATTATAATATGATAATGAGCATCAAAATAGATCTAATAGAGGTAGCTTCATAAACTCACATGACATAGCCATATTGAATGTGTGAAAAAAATATAAAAAAATAACACCAAATTTTATGGTGGAAAGCCTCCAATTTCAAGGGAAAAGCCATTAGAATAAATGCTGGAAAATATTCTAATATAAAGGATAACCACAATTCTCTTCACCACACTCTCACGTGTAAATATAGTGTTTTCAGCAAGACTCCCTCCTATTCAAATACAATTCTTTATAATTGTAGTACCAAAGGAGTAGTAAAGATGATGCTCAAAATTTTTCTAGTATACTTTTTTGATTTTTCACACACTACACTCCTTAGGATTTACTCGTAGTCTCTATTATTTCCCCTCATTATCGAAGATAATTTTTTGTTGTTTCTTTTTCTATTATATCACCCATAACATCAACATTGTTGCTATTACCCATCCTTAATTTGCCGAAGTCTCCTGCTTTGTATACAATAAAGAATTTCTTATTAGGAGATGCATAATATAATGTTGCTGAGTCAACAACCCATTATTCACATGAATCTGCAACATAACATTCTCCATCTCCAAAGAAAGCAACACCACTTTCCCATATGACACAAGGGTTGTGGCATTTTCATCCTCAGTCATATTTTGATTCATATGATTTTTCTTGTATCTGTTCTTCCAAACTATACAATTTCTTTTGATATGTCCTTCTTCGCCGCCATCGTAACATCTAAACTTTCTTCTACATTGGAACTGAGATCTATCTTTGAATTTGTTGGACCAACCTCTACTCTTGCTTCTCTCTATTGTTGGACCAACCTCTACATTGGAACTGAGATCTATATCTTTGAATTTGTTGGATCAACCTCTACTATCTTTAGCTTGTGTCAGAGATATAGTTGTCCGTTTGAAGTAAAGTTGCTTAAAGACACAAACCAATTCTCCCAGCTATCTGACAATAATGTCCTCTATTTTCGACTTGTAAATGGAGTAATTTGCGGTTGTCGATTTGATGATGGTTCCCGTGTTTGCCTCAGTTTTTTTTACACCAGAATCTTGAGTTCAACTTGGAGCTCTGATACCAAAGAATTGATTCATAGTGTGAATTAAACAATATTGAATTGTGACAATGAGCACCAAAGTAGATATAATAGAGCTAGATTTATAAACTCACGCAGCGTAGCAACACTGAATATGTGCAAAAAAAATATAAAAAAAAAAAAGAATATCAAATTTTAATATGAAAATATTTCTGAATCTCACGCATCATCGGTCAGTAATAGTTTTAATAAAATAATAATAACTCACGTTTCATACATACACACTCGTTGAGTAATGCTAATTATGCACCCATGCCCCCCAATCTTTTTTTTTTCTTCAATGCTTAAAATGTTACGTCTTTAATAATTTGTGAAGACAGTGTCTTGTACAAGTGATAATATATAGGAGGCATATTACTTTTATGAGAGATTTTAGCATTTAAGTAGCACTGGCAATATTAACATATCCAAATATTCTTTTATGTCTTTTTTTTTTGTTCGGAACCCATCCTAGTTAGTCCTTTGGGCCGAGTGGATCCACCAAAGCATCCTCACGGCTTAAACCCTTTTGGCTCGCAATGAGACTAATCTCTGGTTCGACTGATTAAGCATGGTTTTATCTCTTGATTCTCAAGCCTCTCAATGTGGGTGACTCTACAAGGATTCGAACCCAGGTTCCCCAGGTCCTCCCTCTTATGAGGGCAAGTTGCTTCCACTTAACCAATAACTCATTGGTTATGTCTTTTTAATTACATGCAAGTTATAAGATGCATTACAATCATCAATTTGCAACGAAAAGAAATACGGTAGAGATGAAAGTTACTGACGTACCTAACCTATTAATAGTTTTACGCTATCATCATCTAAAAAAAAATGTTATAATGAGTTTATTATTATTATTATTATTATTATTATTATTATTAATCTATTTTTTCTTTTTTGGTGTAAAGGGAGACTCATAAGGAGGTCTTACATGGGGGAGGTGGGAATAAAAAGGGGGCCAAACACTTTACAAGACCCACAAACTTGCAATTCATTTCTTACAACTTAATCAATTGAGGTGATTTAAGGGGATAGTTTCACTTTGGTCTTTTCATCTCTAGAATCAAATGATCTTCGGTTAAAAAGACCATCTATGCTATGTCCAAGCAAATGCTATATTATTTATTATTTTTAACTTGGGGTAAATATCACAAACTACCCGAGCTTTGCGCGAATGAAAATCTATCAGCTATCTCATTCTTCTATCAATATTGCACTTCGCCTAATTAATGTAAAAGATATTAACCTTGCTATTAGTGGGTTAACCATGGTTTAGTACACCCAAACCCCACCACACCACACTGTTGTTGCTCCCTTTCACCACCGCCATCCTTCAAACAATCAAGCTCCCCCGTCAACCAATTCACCACCCGAAACCTCAACCTTCTACAAACTCAACAATGTGGCCCTAAATCGATCAAACCTTCTAGGGTCTTGTTATTAACACCTTGCTTATTACTTTCCTCACCTTGCAACACATTTTTAATTTTTTTCCTCCCCAAAATACCATTACCCTTTGTTCCTTCTCTTCCCCAACAACCCATCCGGAAAAGACCATCTCTCCCGCGCAGCTCCCACTTCCGCCTCCACCCCACAAATTTCTTCCTCTTCCCTCCTGCTTCGACTCACCGGTGGCATTAGCCTCCTACACACCTCCCTCCGTCAAGCTTTCCTGCAATCTCGGGGTCATCTGCTTAATTGTTACAACCCATCCGGAAATAGAAATCCGGTAACCGTTCGGAAACCGAAATCTGGAGCTTATCCAGAAACGAATTTCTGGAGGAGTTCAACGACTAACATACGCCCAAAACTGAAAGATATTGTTCGGAAAACGAACTCCGATAATCGTCCGGAAACCGAAATCAAGAACATATCCGAAAACGATTCTCCGGTGTAGTTCAAAAACCAACCTACGTCTCGACACTGAAACTAACGTCCAAAAATGACAAACCGGAGACTAAACGTCCATTAATCTTGAAGAGGAAGAAATCAAAGAGTTACCTGAAGAGGTGGGGAACGCAGTGGGGAAAGCTGAGTGGGATGCACGTGGTGCGGGAGGCGCTCTGTGTGGGAGGCACGCGGTGCGGGAATCATGGTGGGAGGTGCGCGACTGAGTTGCCTTGCTGTGTGGGAGGTGCGCGGCTGTGTGGGAGAAGGTGGGGGAAGTTAGGTTTCCGGATGTGGTGTTGGATGAGCGAGGAAATAGAACTTAAAAGGTATTTTTGGAAAATCAAAAGAAAAAAAAAGTTTGCAAAATGTGTGCAGCAAAAATTGCAGGTGTAGATAGCAAGGCCCAACCTTCTATAAACCTTAGCCTTCAATGTACTCTTAATAAAGGCCCCCACATCGCTTGAAATTGGCCCACAAGAACCACCATCCATGGCTACGCATCCCAACCCTTGACCATGGTGAACGCCAGGGTGGTGGGCCTCCGTCACTAAACCAAATGCAAAGAACAAAATAAATAAAGTTCAAGAAATGTCAGTTAAATACTTTTTAGCTTCTTTAGTGAATAATATAGAACAAAGAAAAAATAAAAGGCTCGTGAAAACGCCAGAGCACAAAATTAAACACTCTAAGCTTGTGTAAACGGCTTGCCCACATCCCGTTCTAGGATCGTCTTAGACCACCTTCGTAAATTTAAAAAAAAAATGAAAATAATGTTGGTGATTAATATTTGCATGCATTATTTATTCAATTCACATTAAGATTTTCAATTTAGCCAGACATTTAATGATTAGCAATATCATGACCTCACGATAGTTGCCACAATCAGGAACAACTTGCAAATAAGCACTTCAGCAACTTATCATACACGATAAACCAAAATGAGCCACAATTAACAACTTAGCGCATTGTTATAAAGCATAACTAATGTCTAATGCTAAACCCACTTACAGTTAAGTAGAAAACAATGTCAGTAGGTCCTGCCAGCTGGGGTCAGAGGAGTAAATATGTGTGCATTCACAACCACATGGAATACCAAGGCATTTCATAACGAATGATATACACATAAAAATGTTACATGGTTCTACATATTAACAAAAGTTTTTCTACTTGAAATAGGGACCAAGCCTAGACCCTTTACAAACCCTTCAAAAATCCTATATCACCATTCCACATTGTCATTGTGCCACTGAACAAGGAGGCATTCCGTTCACAGGGAATGCAGCAGCAACTGGCAACCTGCGAATTCGTACAATAGAATATCCAACTAGTTATGAGATATACCTCATAAACACTAAACATTAAGCTATGATTCCACACAAACATGTAAATATACATATCTCACTAGCTTAAATTACATCCTACCAAAACAAGCAATCCTCCACCCACCATACAAAATATAAACACAAATTTCTTTTACCAAGAGTAATACCAATGCCCCCCAACAGCTCATCTAAAACATGGGTGAGTAAGTACAGTTAAGAATGAGAAGTATGCAAAAAGTTTGTTACATATCAATTTTCCTTTACTTAAAATTCACTGGATTTTAACCCCACAGAAATTGACCAAGACAAAGCATTAAGATCTACCTAGACAGTGTTGTGGCTGAGGAATATGAACTTTAAAAATTACGGACAGACAAGGGAAACATACATGCTTGAAGCTAAATAAAATTTATTGTTTAGAGCTAAAGTTACGCAAACACGGAGAAGTATAAAAAGTGGCGGAAGAAACATACAGCAAATGCAGCAAAAAGCAACACTAAAGTAAATAACACAAATGAGATATTAAGAAACTTACGGAGATTCCAACCGTGCCTTCTTATTAGCCTTGTACTTGTTCCTTCGTCGTTTTTTGGAGCTTGAACCATCACCAATAGGCTCTTGTGAAGCTATTGGGAAAGACACATTTGGAAGCACCGGCGCTCCAAGGAATGCAACTGGTGTTTGGGCTTGAGAAACTTGACACAAGGAAAGAATTTTAGAAGGTAAAGGAAATTCAATTTTTGTTTCAGCATCATTGTCAGTCACAATACCTGCAACTTCCTTGTCTCTATGATCCAGTGAAACAGAGGAATGTCCAGTATTTGCTATTTCTGATACATTACTAGCATCAACACTTGGGGGTTTGATTGCAGCAGAAATTATAGATTTTGATTTTACTATCTCAAAGAGTGTTCCTGAATTAGGTTCATCTGCATTACATGTTGGTTTAATTAGTCACTAGCAGCTAAATAAAAATTCCCAAAAACAATTAAAAAAAAAAAAAACATATACAAACGGTACCTAGAATTGAAAGAATAGCACGACCAGCTGCTGACTGCTCAGCCTCTTTTTTGTTCTTAGAAACATCACCAGTGTACTTTGTACCATTGAAAACCAAAGTAGATACAAAAGTAGGAAGCATCCCTTGGAGCTGAACAGTGTTGTAAGTAGGTCCTTCTTTATTCAGCTTAGTAGCATATTCATTCAAGATAGACTTGGAAAACAAAATATTCTGGAAGATGACCACAAGGAGCAATAACATAAGGATTCCACAATGAAATATAATATTGATTGAGCAAGAAAATATTAATCAGCACCATTAACAATGATGTAATTTCAGCAGTAAATTGTTTTTCTGTAAGTCAGCAATAAGTTAATAATCACAAGTTCACAACAAATACCAGCAGTCAACCAACACTCAGCAATAACGTCATATTTCCCCAAGCCCGTAGAAATAAGAACACAACTATATCAAGCTATACTGATGTGCCTTCAAACCTTTAACGAAGCAAACATGAAAGTTTTTCTTCCATAAGCAACATATTCAATTTTCATAACAATACTTGTTTTGGATAAAATTTGTCAAAATAAGTTAGGCAATAAATATAATTGTTTCCACATAATTCAGTAACTGCAAAATTGGAATCAAACCTGAGAAGACCAAAATCATTTCGACCAAAGACATGACAAGTGCCACGTCATATGAACTGAAAAGGCGAATGGACAGTCTAGAATATGATAGCTTCAAGCCTTCAAGTGGACACAAATGTGTGGGTAGAAAGGCCAATCAAGGTTAAAGAAACAAACTAAATCCAATCAAATCGCATTTTCAAAACAAAGAACTTTTTATAGGTAATAAAAGAAAAAACACTAGCAAAACTAAGATTGTACGTCATCTATGAATAAAAAAAATTTGATGCCAGAAAAGTGCATAACAATATTTGAATCAGCCGGATAAGAAATTGACAGAAAACAAGTTTAAGAATGTATAACAGAGTAAAGTCTCTAAACTTTTAGAACATATGATTAACAAACATTGCAATTTGAATCAAAAAGCACTAGACAAATATTCAAGATATAAAACACTGTACAACACAGGTAGTTGGATATCATTAATAACTAATCTATCTTGGCTTGAATTTAGGAAACAGTTCACAAAAATTGAAATTAAAAGTTATATTACAACAAACCTCAGAAACAAGAGGGCTCGCTTCATCTTTAATTACATTAGGTAGGCTCTCCAGAGCAAGTCTAGCCGCATCTTGTTCAGCAGCTTTTCGGTTTGAGAAAGTGATTTGAGTAGTGTAACTCTTTTCATTCACCCAAACAGTCGACCTAAACCTTGGTGCATGTTGAATTCCCTCGTTTACAGTTTGATACATTGGAAGTGCTATGCTCGACTTTTGAGCAAATTCCTGTAAACGATTTTTGTACATCATGTTTTCTGGCAAACCTGATAACATCAATCTACAAGATTAGAGATCTTGCAAACATAATAAGTCAGATTAGATGCAGACTAAAGAGACAACAAAAAACATATGACTATAGTAAACACATAAGTAGGCTCAAGAGAATCTGAAACAGTCATTGTCCTTTGCTAACAAACTTAACTTGGTAAATGGCAAGTCACTTACAACCTCAAAAAAAAAAAAAAAAAATTACTTACAACCTCAATTTTCTGGGTTCAAATACTTGAAGCTATAAAACTCCAAATGGCCAGTTTCATGAATCTCAAATACACAACAGCAATTATTAGCCATTTAAGGGGAATTTTAAAGGAAATGGACATCATGCATAGGAGGCTTTGTAAGTTGGGATGAACTTTCTATCTATCCTCTATCTATCCTTGGAAATGGAAAGATCCATGGGATCCAAGGTATATCAAAGCAGTAGCAGATTTATCAACACCTAAATCCAAGATGGTAAAGAAAAGTAACGAAATGCTGTTCACATTTCACACAAGCTATGAAATTTTAAGGCTATTTCACAAACAGATATAAATTCCTCAAATTCCCACAAACGGAAACATTAAAAAATAAAAAATTCGTAAAAATCACACCTTTTCTTGTTTTTTAAGCAAACAAGCAAAAAGCTGGACAAATAAAATAAAATTTTAACTTTTGGGGTGTAAAAATCCCATCTTTTCTTGTTTTTTGAACAACCAAGCAAAGAACTGAAAAAAAAAATTAATTGTGTGTGTGTGTAAAAATCAGATCTTTTCTTGTTATTTTGAGCAAAGAAGCAAAAGGGTATGAGGACTCACGAGCATCAGTAGCAGAAAGTTCGGTAGATGAGGGAGCAGGTTGAACTGTGGCCGCAATTTCAGCTGAACTAGGAAGTTGATGTTGCGGTTGAGGTTGAAATGGTGAAGATGAAGGCACATCTGCTGAAGCAGCATAAACAGCAGGGAAGTTTGTGGTGGAAGCAGCCATGTTGATGATCTGATTGTTGCAGCTGAGAGTGAAAGAGTGAAATTAGTTCAGTATCAATAGGATCCAGGGCTTGCAATTTGGACATTTTCTTACTTTCTCTATTTATACCTACTTTGTTGTCGATTCATTTCTATTTTTATTTGTTTTTTGACTCATTCACCTTTTAATACAAAATTGGGACACCATACCTTATAATTTTTGTTTTTGGATATATTTTTGAGATACGTGTATATGAAAATGACAAAAAGTAAGTGAGAGATAGAAATAAATATATATGATGTCACATACGGTATCCAAAATTTATGTACCGTATGTGACACTGTATATATTTCTTTCTATCTCTCACTTATTATTTGTCATCTTTATATACATATATATCGAAAATACATTAAAAAAAAAAAAAAAAAAAACATAAATTACACTCCATGGTGTCCCCAACATAAAACATTCCTCTTTGTGAATTAGGGAATGATTTTTGGAGTACTTTGTTTATGTTTAACATACAAAGTTTATTGCACAAAGAATAACTTACAAAATCTAAGTACGGTATTCTATAAGGCTATGTTTGTGAGTTATTTTTTGGAGGAGAATGAAAGAAAAGTAGAGGTTAATTTTCTCCTCCTTTTATTTGTGAGTTCTATTAATTGGAGGAAAAGGTTTTGGGGTATCTACTCTATTTATAAAATGTGTTTTTCATCTATGTGGCAGCTCCTCATGAGTTCTATTTCCCGCCCAGCAAGCTTTCTCATTTCAACCTTCTTCTGATTTTTTTTTTTCATTTATTACAACAAATTATTATTATCATCATATATTTTTTAAACATTAGTTCCAAGGTGCTCGAACTCATTAACTTTTCTTACACATAATTTCAACGCAGGCTTTTTCAGATTAAGACAAAATGGGTTTTGAATTTCTTTCCTCATTTACCAACAAATAGCTCCATTTGCTTTCGTTCCCATTGGGTCTGGTCCGAAAGAAAATAACAGGAGGTTCTGGACTGGCATATGTTTTTACTCTATTCCTGCTCGAGTTTTTTTAATGATTATATTTTTGTTATCTGTTTTTTTTTTTTTTTTGTTCCATTGTCTTTCTTTCTTCATCTCATTTGGTTTCTCGATAAGTATTTTTCAATTTTTTCTTCATCTCCTTTGGTTTTTGGGTAAGTACTTTTCACATTATATTCCTATTTAATGCTCCGGCGAGTGCGTGGCGACAGTGGGTGGAGTGTGGTTCTTGACGGCGCTGCTCCGACGAGTTCATGGATGTACGATGGAGGTGCGGCGACAACATCAAGTCTAGGCAATTACGAGGTTTCTCTCTCTACCACACCAATAAACAACCAATTTGTACAATCAAGGCCTTAAATTTTGTCACAGTAAGCTCATACACATATTTTTCCATTCATTTTTTTAGAAATTTGTTTCCTCTACTTTTTCATCTATCAGCTCTTATGAAGAAAAAAAAATCTTTTCAATTTTTCAATTATAGAAATGTGAAGGGGAGGGATTGCAAATTTCTATGGTGGAAATGGACAACCCTGTGGATTATTATGTTTATGTTAATGTACACTTGGGAATAGGACTTTTGAGATAAACAATATGAACAAATTATTCTTAGGGTTGTGCTATTCAACTCATCATCATTTTCAATTTTCAATTTATTTTGACAACAACCTTATTTTTTTTTACCAATTCAGGTGACTATCTGCAGCAGTTAGAACAACACAATCTTTTAGCACATTGATGAAAGATGTTTTCTATTTGGAGGAGTTCTTAACTGCAGTTTACAATTTTCAACATGTTAGTCTGAAAGTGGTAGCAATTACCCACTTAAGAATATCAAGATGACGTTTTTTTTCCTTAAGTATGTGTTTCTGTAATTCTTTGATATGGGTTTGTTGTGATTATCAAGAAATGTTAAGCTTTTTCGATGATTGTTAAAGCATTCTGTTATTATTAAATGCAAATCCTTTGTTGGTGTGTGTCAATTGATAAGAATGGTATTTTATTAAACTAATGCATTTATCATGCATGCTATAGAGTATAAGAAGTACTTTTTTCTTGAATTGTGTTTTTTTTCCTAGCTCTATATTTTCAATATTTGAATAAGTCAGGTAATACATGGTTTACATAATTCCTCTTTTCTTTCTTACACAAATATTGTCCTTTCAGTATCTCACCTCTTTGTTTGCTTTTAGACCTATTTTGGTTTTTTTTTTTTTTTGTGTTCAATAAAACTTGTTTTTGATTTTCTTGTGACTTAGAAGATAATGAGTATAGGTTTCGTTGTTTGTTCTCTACCTTAATTTTGTGAGAAAAAACATGATGAGGGTTTCTTCTATTTTGCATTCATTATGGAGTATCATTAATAAGACATGTAGTCAGAATAAAATACAATAGAGATCATTCAATGAAATTTTTCTGTTTGTTCATAACCTATGGAGATAAAATACAAGCTGTCGTAAAAAAAATTGATCTTGAATAGTGGAAGTCTCGACTTAGATAGAGAGGGCAATGCCTATATTATGTGGAACTTTGAAGTTCAGTGTAACAATGGACAATATAGGACTTCTAAGGTTGGTTGGAGAGTTTCACTGCAATGACATGATTATCACTTTGCCTATTTGGAGCAGGAGATGATATTAGCTTGAAAATCAGTTGATGATGTTTCAAAATCAGTGTAATCCTTCCTGTGGTGTTGGTCGTTCATTGTCTCCATAGCTTGGCTTAATCTAATTTATATTGAGGCATCTAGATTCCCACTTATGGCTGAATAAACTTACTTTTTTGAATTTCTTATAGACATCTCTAAAGAAGAGCATGGGAAGAAGGAAATGTTTTTTTCCAAGTAAAGTCTAAGGTGCATGTGGTGCCGTTGACATAGTCAATTTTATTTGGCATAAGATGAAGGGTGAGGTGAAAATGATTGTTGATAGTGTTTGAGTTGTCTACACATGTTGCGCTTAACTTTGTTGCTGGTGAAGACAGAGTAAAGAATTGGAGTTGTAGAAAATATATCTATTTTCCTGTTGGATCTGCTCCTTCTGGATTAATCAAACAGTTGTATTGTATTGTCACTGGGGATATCTTATGTTTTGTAATTCAATAATGCATAGCAAAGATGCATAGGCATAGCAAAGAATTTTTTTGTCATTAAAATATGCTTCAAGGTTCAAATATTTCCTTTTAATTGTGTTTGCTGCTTCCACTTACTTGGCTAAATCCAAACCTTATTGTTGTGATCTAATGTCGTAATGTCATAAAAAGTATAATGTAGGCCATGAATAAGTATAATGTAGGCCATGAATATTGTTGTAGGGTATCTTATGACTAACCATAGATCAACTGCTAACACAACTCAAGGGAAGTACTTCACAACTTTATGTTATTCAGCTGATGGAGGCTACATGTTAGTTGGGGGCAGTAGCAGATATATCTGCATGTATGATGTTGCATATAAGGTTGGCTTGCATGCATTTCATGTTTCTATCCTTATCATGTGGAATTTCCACATATCTAGAAGTCACAACATATAAACTATCAATTGATTCCCGAATTTTTCCCTCATATAACACTACTTTATTGACACACAACACATAATATGTACTTCATTAGTTTTTGCTTTTCACTTAGTCTAATGCATACTGTAGATTAATCATATATGGCTTGGATGTGGCGCAGTTAGATAACTCATGAATATGTCGAAGATTACAAAGTATAAACACGATCTTTTGTATTGTAGTGATTGCAACGAAAAAGAATTCTTGATTGAGTTCATTTTGGATTTAATTGAGTTGCAAAAATAATTGCTTTTATAGTTGAAATATAGAAGAAAAGTTATTAGATTAGTTAGGCTAAATTACTCTTTTGGTCCCCAAATTGTTTTAAAATATTCAATTTGGTTCTCAAGTTTTTAAAATATTCATTTTGGTTCCTTAATTCCTAAAACTTATTCAAATAGATCTTTCCGTCAAGTTGACTAACGACGATGTTCTACCTAATGCTACGTGGCATTAAATTTAATGCCACATGGCAATTTCAGGAAAAAATCATTTGTATTGTTGTTTCGATATGCAGAAGATGTGGATATACTAACTAGTTTTAATTAATCCCCCATTATCCTCCTCAACCCACTTTTTTTATTTCACTCTCAAACAAGGAGAGGGATATACTCTCCTTCTCCTTCTCCTTCCCTCCCTCCCATTTCCTTCCCCTTTGATCCTCTCCCTATCATTCCCCTCCAAACTCACAAACAGCGCCTAACGGGTTGAAAATGATTTTGTATTTACTTTCCTATAATTTTTGGGTAACGATATTTCGAATATTAAAGTGATAGTTCTCATAATATTAAGCTTAGATAAACCAAAATATAAATTAAATAAAATTAATTTCAATTTTTTTACGATATTATTATCTATTATCTTAAAGATAATGATTAAGAATATTTTTAATGAGAGTTGCTTAAGATATTGGAATCAATTTTTACACAGCACCATCGTTAGAACACTAATAAAATGGTATCTAACTATAAGCATCCTTGTTTATAAAACCATCAATTATTATAGAAGCACTCTAACTTTTTAGAGTACAATTAAAGTAAAGAGTTGCTTAAATTAATTTAAAGTAAAAAATGATGATGCGACAATAAAAAGAGGGTTTAAGCAGCTTCAATAAATTGCACTATTAGAGATTACTTGAGGAATTGAAAAAGAATTCAATTTCTATACATTGTGAGTGTAAAAGATTTTTATATTGACATCCAATGATATTTTAACAAATCAGCATTATTGTTATTTCTCTTTCTTAGTTATTAGAATAAAAGCACATATGTCAAAATATCAGTGGATGTTAGTGTAAAACTTTTTATATTGATAGTGCATACTACTTTAATGCATTAAAAAAAAGTTCAATTTTAATAAATTATCAATGTAAAAAACTTTTAAAAAAAATCACAAATCATCTTATGTATGACTTTTAAAATAATTATAGTATGAATCAAATATTTTTTTATGATATATCAATAATTGAATGGTAGACTAAAAAATATTTATGCTGATAATATATATCAATTAAATTATTAAAAAAATATGTTTACAATTTCATTTGTCATCCTTGCTTTTAACAGTGATTTAATCATGGAAGTTGGTTAATATGAATTTGTCTGATACAATCATATACTCAAAGTCAAAGAAGCAACTACAGGTGCAAATGAGTTAGCTAACCATGATTATATTTTAATTTAGGATTTCATATTTTTAATTATGTTTTTATTTCTTTTCTTGTTTCTATTTGATGGATTTAATTGTGTTGGTACTTAATTTT
Source organism: Echinosophora koreensis (assembly GCA_035048595.1). Classification (NCBI taxonomy): domain Eukaryota; kingdom Viridiplantae; phylum Streptophyta; class Magnoliopsida; order Fabales; family Fabaceae; genus Echinosophora; species Echinosophora koreensis. The sequence continues at coordinate 10,868,428 of JAPCYP010000004.1, forward strand.
ACAAAGTGGAGTAATCAATTTTTTTTGGTTCTACGACCTCGATTAGGAATGGCAAAGGGGCGGAGCCGGCACGAATAGCATTCCTCCACCTGCCAGGTGAAACCCTTGTCCTTGCTCGTTATCCATGCTAATACCCACTAGACTGGTATTTAGCAGGTTTTACGGATACTTATGGATATCATAGGTATCCACAGACAAGGTTATCCTAAATAACAGTATACATATTATTAGTTTGAGAAGGAATGAGTTTGAGAAGGCAACACACATAGAGAAGCTAATATACAAAACCTGATGAAGAGCAAAACGCATAACAGTCATGAAATTTAAAGCTTCCATGTTGTTCAGGGGAACGCTTTGATGAGCGAAAATCTAAAATAAATCATTAACAAAATCTTATAAATATCATTGAAGAGAGGAGAGTTCAAGAGACAAACCCATAGATATCATTAACAAAATCTGATAAATCAAAAGCAAATTTTGATAAATCATTAGCAATACCCATAAATATCATTAACAATATTATTAACAAAATCTGATAGAGAGCAAAACGCAAAAGGAAAATGTGTGAAGAACAAGACTTGGTCGGAAATCACAAGGCTTGGTCGGAAATCAGAATTACATTGAAGAGAGAAGAGTTCAAAAGATAAACACACATTTAAGAGAAAGCCTTGGTCAGAAATCTCAAATCGAAATCGCGGTTTATCGGAACATGTTGAGTTTCGTGGAATGAGAAAAGGGAGAGAGCGGCCAAGCTGGGCAGTGAGACTTAAGCAAGAAGGGTCGCGATAACGATCAGCGAGACTGAACGAAAAAGGGGAGAGTCGAGTCTGATCTGGGTGAGATGAAGGAAGAAGGGAAATTAGGTTACAAATGATAAGTGAACGGCACAGAGGGATGACTAAAGAGTGAATCTGACTTAGGGTTATAAATTAAGTGCATTTTTGAAATTTCACCATCGGGTACACGTACCTCAATACCTGTCCCTGCCCCATTCAAAGGCGGATAACAAAAATACTAATTTATTTTACCCGCGGGTACCCATTAAGACCCCCAACCCGTTCCCGTTGCAGATTTTATCCGTAGGTACTGATAAAATTGTTATCCCTACCCTTAATGATCCAATAACTAGTAAATATAACAAACAACCTATACCGAATCAACTAAAACATGAATAAAATTAATTTAATGATCAAGTATATCTTTTTTTTTATAAATTTATAAATTTTCTTAAATGCATCATCATTACTTTTTATCTCTATAATAATGATATCGTTATAGAAGTTGCTTAGTCTAAATTGGCAAATACCGATGCCAATAACCCAATGGGTGCAGCTCAGTTGGCAGGCAACGCTGAGTTGATGGGGGAAGGTCTCAGAATCGATTCTCATCGAATGCATCATTGGGGAGGGGCTGGACCTTAAGCTGTTAGTGGACCCCGAGCGAAGATTAGTCTCATAGCGGGTCTAAAAGGACCTAAGCGGTGGGGATATTTCGTGGACTCAATGGGGTGCCAAAGGACCTAATTATGGTGAGCCGTGAATAAAATAAAATAAAAAAATGATGCTAATGATGATCATCGTTCTAGATCGACAAACACGTTTTTAGTGTTACTTTTCTATATATAGGTTAATGAACATTAATAAACTAATATGCATACAACATATCAAAGTTAGAACAATGTTACAAATTTCTAATTTATATAATATGATATGATTTACATAATTATGGACTTACCTTTTTTTCACCATAGCGTATAGATCCATGTTTCTGCTCTTCTACATAATAAAAGTATATTATACTCAGGGCCGTGTCCAGACAAATTGGGGCCTAAGGCAAAACTATGAAAGAAACGTCATATAATTTAAATTATTAATCATTATATTATTTTTTGGACTTCTGAACTACAAAATCATTTATCAAAATTTTATATTCAAGTAATTCTAACATTTCACTTTCAATAGATAGCATGGCTAACTCATTCAATCTACCTTGTAACATTGCAGATCTAAGATAGGATTTAAGCAATTTTAATTTTGAAAAACTTCTTTCAAGAGTAGCAATTGTTACATGTACTGTTAATATTATTTTATAAGCAATGCATACATTTGAAAAAGAATCAATTTTTTTTATATAATTTAATATTTCTATCAGAGTATTAATTTCTTTTGTTAAGAATTCTCTCGATACTTTCAATTCTGAAAATAAATCAAGACCGTCAATATCACAATTGCATTTAATTTTTTTAATTCCCAAAATTGCACTTTCACAATTCACTCCTTCGCATAAAATATAATGACTCTTGGTGACGTACTGACGCAACACTTGCTGCTTGGGCTGGGAAGGCATGCCACGTGGGGTGATGTAGGCATGTAGCAATGTAGCACTTGTTGCTTGGGCCGAGAAGGGAAGCCCCGCCAAGTTGTTACTTACTATGCATAAGAAAATTATATTTTTGGGCCTTTATAGTAGTAAACAATTCCAGGGGGCAGCTACCTACACCCCCACATGGACATCTATCCTCACACAACTTTTAAATTTTTTTTATTACTAAACTAATCTTAATAAACTTATCTACTCTAATTACATGGTAAAAATCATCATCCACCCCCTCTTCTCTCTCATCTCTCTCCACCTCATCTTCTCTCTCATCTCCACCCACCCCCCTCTTCAATAACTAAGTGTCCGACATTTAATTGCCGGTAAATTTTTTAATTTGAAAAACAAAGCTCCGACAATTAGTTGTCGGATGTACAAAAACTGTGTATCCGGTAATTAATTGCCGGGAGCATTTTTATTTGAAAACTAGCATCCGGCAACTAGTTGCCGAAAGTACAAAAAATGTGCCTCTAGCAATTAATTGCTGGAAACACAGTTTTTGTGCTTCCGGCAACTAATTGTCGGATTATATGATTTACCAAACTAGCCAAATTCTGAAGAAATATACATTGGTATATATTGAGAAAGAATAAATATTAAATAATTATTAACAATATAGACAATATCTTATAAGACAACATCAACTTGTACATGGTGTTATAAAGATCTCCATTCAAAATCAATTAACCTTGTATGACAAAATCAATTTCACTCTAGAAAAAGCGTAACTACTGTTGCCCATTGCCACCATTACTTTATGATTTAACCTATGTTTAAAAAAACAAATAAGAGATTGAATTGGTGAGACTTTTGGGGTTGGGGCATGATTTAAGTGGTTTGATTGGTTGAGCATATAATTAAAAGGCAAAATAGGTAAATTGGTCCTATATGTTTTTTATTCTTCACACTGGTCTTATAAGTTTTATTTTTTTTCAAATTGGTCCTACATGTTACGTTCCATTTCCATTTAGTCTCTTTCCGTCAATTTCGACCTTACGGAGTCAGATCAAAAGCCACATGTCAGACTAACGTGATAGCCACGTCAGGTCAAAACTGATGGCGTTAAGTCAAAATTGACGGAAATGACTAACATAGAAACTGAACGTAATATGTAGGACCAATTTGAAAAAAATAAAACTTATAGGACCGATGTAAAAAGTTAAAAAAAAAAAAAATTATAGGACCAATCTATCTATTTTGCCTAATTAAAACAAGAGCTATGTTATTTGTACAATTATTATTGACACCTAAGTGACACCCACACTCACAATTGCATATATTAAATCTACTCTATTTTGAAATATAATACACCTCTATCCCACCATACTCACATCAATTTACGGTGTCTATACGGGTATCCATATTCAGGTGTTCAAAAAACATAAGTGTTAAAACAAATGATGTCATGAATATGTTTAAAATGAAACATATCTAATTTTAATTATAACATTCTATTAATTTCTTATTTGGTTTACATTACAAGTATAATAAAAGAGTTTAATTTATATACACTGTCAATGTAAAGGTTTTTTACACTGTCAACCAATGATAAATCGTCAAATCATTGAAAATCTTTAATTCTTATCCAAATCACCTTAAAAGTCATTCATACCATGATTTGTGATTGATTGACAGTGTAAAAAAATTTATACTGACAGTGAATACCAATTAAACTCTTAATAAAATATCTATCGGAAGCTATCACTTTTCTTTGTTGCGGGAAGCCCATCCTTTTCTTCTCTATATTAGCTAAAATATCCACCACATATAAGGGGTTGTTTGCTTTCGAAATTGTTTCTTTATTTTCATTTTGTTTTCGTTTCATGAAATGCATTTTCATTTTCAGTCTTTAAATTTTAGGAACATGTTTGGTTTTCAAAGCCTAAAACTGTTTCTAGAAAATGTAAACATGTTTGGTATAAAAATTTCAAAAAATGAAAATATGAAAGCACATTTGGTTAATATTTTTTATGTTTCTTGTTTAATTTCAATAAGGTTTTAGCTAGTTTATTTCCATATTTCTCAACTTAGATAACAGGTTTCCCCACACAAACTCTTTTACCATCTTTCAAATTTGCCACATTTTTAAAGGCATCACCTTTTCTATTCTTTTGCCTGCCCTTAACTTTTTCTTTTCTTCCCAAATCACTAGAAGTATCAATATCTATTTCAGTAATTCCACAAAGGTACTAATATCCTTTTCTCTTGCTCACGCACAATAGCACCACTTTGCTCTGCCTCAAGTAGGGTCATGCATAATCAAACATGATACTCATGCTTTCTTAGTAATATGTATATCACCAAGTACGTGACACTTTTCTATTGTCTCTGTGCATACAACATACAATGGTGTTGCTTACAAAGATGAACCATGCTTGTGGAGTGCCGTAGAAATCCTTAAGCTACTCAAGAAATAGAAGGTAGACTGAATGAAGTATGCTGTGATATTTGGATTTGTCCACCTTATGCTAAATAAATTGGACCAATATGAACAAACTCTCTACTTGGCTCCCTTGCTGTTATGGGAGACTTTTTATGCTGCTGCTTGAAAATCAAAGATAGATGTTCAGAACAGATACCAAATCAGGTCAACAAAAAGAACCAACATAAGAAAAGGCTTAGAAAAACCAAAGGATATAATATAAGGTTATACAATTTATAAGTACTCGATAAAATCTTAAAACCAAAATGACATGAAATAACAATACTATCAATGAGTTGTGCAATCAATCAATGCATCCTAATCTAAGGGTTCTAGCCAACCCTTTCGTCTAAAAGCCGGCATCTTAATCAACATGTGCCTCCAATCTGGATCCTTAAATATCTTCATTGGATTATTGTACAAAGAACCTGAAACATCGTCCATAGAGTCTAATAACTCCATGCATACATCAACAGAATATGAATCATCTAAGGGACCTGTTTTTGCTTTACGTCATTCTGCCTTGGCCTTACTTGCCTCTATCCTTGCACTCATTGTTTTATCCCATCGGTCCAAGCATGCTGCTAGTTTTTCTGATAGAATCTTCCTTTCTATAAGAAAAAAAGGAATACATCTTAGTAAAATGTAATTACAGATATAATGACAGTAACCAATAAATTTTGCATGTACCGGAATGAGGTCTTGCCAAACTTCTTTGTTGGCAATTGGCATTTACACGGCTTGATTCTATATCCTCTGTAACTCCTGTGCAACTCAACAAGGATTAAAACTAATGATGTTGAATGCGAAGACGGTTAAGCCTCCCTTTCAATCTCTCAACACCATAATTTTCTCCAATAATTTCTGCAATCTATCATTTATTTATTTCCAAATCTTCGACTTAAATGTTGATGATTGCAATTCCTTTTTCTTCACTCGATCATATATTAGTTGAATGAAAGCTTTCGTATTTTGGGCTGGCCATTCCATACTATCCCCCTTTTCACTTTCTCCTCCCATATTTTTTCTAGTTACATAATATGATTTTAAGTAATAAAAAAATCTGCAAAGTTAACATATAAAAAATGCAGCCCAGTTCATCAAATCTATATTAAACTCAATCATGAAGAATAACAGACATGCTATATCATTAAAAGTTGGATGTTTATATCTATATCTATCTATCTACATTACTACAAAGGAAACATATGTTATCAATCCCGGATTGCGGCGCAGAGCGACCAACCCCAAAAACGCTAAAGCGGGATAGCGGAAAGCGGAATGGCCGCTATAGCAAAAAATAGAAAACAGTATACATAATCAATATTATGCACATAAATACTCAAAAATAGGAGGGAAAAAAAAACACAAAATTAAAGACATCATTCCAAAATACAACTTCCGAATTAATAACAAAGATTCAGCAGACATGATTCCAAAATACTAAGGTTGTAAGCATTCATCATAAGGTTAAAACTTAAATTCTAATCTAGGTTCTAAGCATTCCAAATAGTTACAAATGATTCAATCTAGGTTCTATGCAACAGAGGGTAGAAAAGAAGAAAAAACTTGCAGTCACTTGTTGAGGATGCAGAGGTATGTAAAGAATGCTATTGCTCGTTGGAAAGTCATTGTTGCTCGCCGGAAAACACTGTTAGTCACTGGTAGTTGCAGGAAAACATTTCAACTCGCCGAACCAGAGAATGGAGCAGTGAAAGAGGACGGCAGGTCAATGATGAGATGGGTTTGCAAAACTAAAAGGGATTTTCGAAATAACGAAAAAACCCCTTAAAAAAGAGGGAACGGTTAGATTTTAGTGGCAAAATAGGAATTGTGTGCGCAAAAACACACTGTTTGGGAGTCAGTAAATCTAAAAAAAAGGATCTGAAAAGGTTTTTTCATTCTGGGTTGGTGTGGGTCATCGGGACCCGATTTTGGAACCCGAAAAATGGCGAAAGTGCAGCAGCTTTGAGGGTTTTTTAGCTCATCTTCCCTGTAGCAGCCGTTACAGGCCGCAATCGGTGCGATTCGAGCGCGATTTGCGGCTGCTATCACCACACCAGTAAATGTGACACACCTCAGAATCCCGTAGCGGCAGGGACCGAATCCGCTCCACACCTCCACAATCGCCGCATTAGCGGCTCTATCAATAAAATAGAAGGAAACACCTTCCCAGCTCCTTACTTCATTAAGTTCAACACACATTACACACTAACAATGAACAATTAAAATATGAAAGCTAACATAACTAGGACATAATTATAGTAACCTTAATAACATCAAATACTAATTTAGGTGAGGCAAACTCATGCGCATCGAAGGACCAAAAAACATAACAGTTGGTAAGTGGAATCTTTCAAGACAAATCCATGCTATGCATTCAATCAAAATCTTTAAAGAAGGTCATAATCAAGGCTTTGACTCGGCCCCTTTGTTACAATTTTCATACCTTAGATCAAGAGCAAAATCATTTATTTTTTCCCCTTCTTTTTAGTTTTTACTTTCTTTTACATGGTTTCCTACATAATCATGTGTATAAACTTATATCTCTACGATCTTACGCCGGTGATCTAGATTCTTTGACATAGCATTTGAGTAACTTAGTGGAAAGGTGCAACTTTTAGATTCCTCTTTCGAACTCATGGGTTGGGTAGAAGAGTGCATTTCTACATTTGACAGCCTGTATTGATCATACTTCACTACATTTACTAGGACCTAGCAAGTCATCACACTGTGTTCCCTCAGAGGCACTCGTGAGGGTTGGCATAGAAATAATCCTCCTCCTTTGGCATAGTGATTCTTCTATGTAATTAAAATAAAAAACTTATATCAAGAAAAAGAAAAAAACCAAACAACCTAAAATAGATTCCACTAAGACACATTGGCATAGTGATTCTTCTAACTCTAACACGAGAATGGAAACAGGCAAAGCTGGTTCTTGGAATGTTTCTACCTTGTGAAATTCTTGTCAAGCTTAAATCATTGTATCTCTAGTTTTTTCTTAATTGTTGTCTCTATCTCTATAAATTTGTACCATATTTCATATCAATCTGTAGAAAGTTTCTAATTTGATTGATCCGTACTGGTATCGGGAATAACTTCTCTACTTTTGGTTGATTGAACTGAACACGGAGTTATCAATCCCAGATAGCGTCTGACCCCAAAGACGCTATGCGGGATAACGTGTAGCGGGACAGTCGCTATTTTAGGCTAGAGGGGAGGACTGAGAAGGAAAGAAGGAGGAGAGGCAGAGGGGAAAGGAGGAATGAAAGTGGGAGGGGAAAGTGAGGGGGAGGAAGAGGCTATGAAACAGAACAAAAACGTGAGGGAGAAGGGGGTGAAGCAAGAGTTAGTAAAAGAAAAAAAGGGTAAAAGAGATAATTTAGTGCGTATAAGTGAGGGTAAACAAGTCATTGCATAAATAGATAGAGGGCAAAACAGAGAATTGGTGAGTTAAACGGAAAATAAAAAATGAGCCAAACTAAAAATAAAATAAAAAATAAAAAATAAAAACACACACACTAGATTTGAAGTACCAGCCAAAGGAAAGGAGCAGCCACCCACAAGAGAGGAAGGCCCAGTCGTGGGAGAGCGGCACCGACGATTGGGAGTGGTCGGAAGAGGCTCGTCGGAAGGTTCTGTCGGCCCATGAAGTAATAGTGGCTTTGGAGCGCCGCTACTCTCTATGATCCCGTGTTTTCTTTGCCGCTTTAGCGACCGCGACGTCCGCTACAGAAAAACGCTATGCTCCGCCGCCTATGTAGCGGCCGCCGACCGCTCCGCCTCGCACCGCGAATGCATGCTATTGACTACTTTGAACATGATCAGCTCGGCATATCAATGTTCCCTTTACTGCATGAGTTAATTATTTCTTCACTTGTAGTGCCTATATTCTATATATCCATTTTAGGGTGATGGGGAAATTTGATTATTGGAATACATACTCTTTGAAGTAAGCATTCAGATAAAATGATTTGTTCAGACACCCTCTGGATTCCAAAGTTTAAATTTGAGAAATAAGGGAATGTTGAGAAATGGTGATCACAAGACTGTCATATCCTCATTATGAAAATTCCATTACAAGCCATGGAATCTTACAACTAGATATACCCGGGACAGTCATGTAAAATTAGACAGCAAAACGCATATAAAAATTACGTATAGCCTAAGGATAGACAAAGCATGGATTTGAACTTAATAGAATACAAAGTTTATGAACATACATTGGTGGAACAGCAGCGCAGCGACAGTAGCAGAACATGGGCTCTCCTTCTGTGCACCTCTACCTCAATTCGTACTTCTTCGGGACCATTCTCTGTTTCTTCTGCCTTTTTCCGTTCTACTTCAATGGGTCTCTCTTTCTAATGCCTTTTCATTTTTTTCATTATAATTAAATGCTACCACCGCATTTTTATTTTTGGGTTTCTTTTTTTAAAAATTCGAGAAGGAAATGTTGGAAACAATTTCATTTTGTTTCCAGATTTGGGCCAAATTAAAGAAATGTTATCATTATTAAACTCAGCCAAACACATTTTTAAGCCCATTTTCTGTTTTCGATGAAAATGAAAACAGGAAATGGTCAAAGCAAAAGCCCCTAAAAGTTTCACAAAATGCTAAGCCCCATAATCAATGGCCCAAATATAAACACAAGTAGATGGGACAAAAACACTTAATAATTCATCACCTAATTAGGTTGCAACTCCGCAAGGCAACCACAAAATGCAGTGCAGCACGGGAGTCATGAATTTGCAGCTTCTTAAGCTTTATGTTAGGGAAAAAAAGTTGCTAGCCTGAAATAGGACCAAGTCTCGACCTTTTACAAACCATTCAAAAGTCGGATCACACTTTCACATTGTTACTGTGCCACTGAACAAGGAGGCATTTCGTTCACCGGGATTGCAGCAACCGGTAATCTGCAAATTCGTACAATAGAACATCCAACTAGTTATAGGATATAGGATATACCTCCCAAGCACGAAACATCTAGCTATGATGATTCCACACAAACATGTAAAAGTACATATCTCACTAGCTTAAATTACATCCCAGTAAAACAAGCACTCATCCCCCCACCCTACAAATATAAATACAAATTTCTTTTACCAAGATATAACACCAATACCCCCAACAGCTCATCCAAAACATGGATGAATAAGTATTGTTAAGAAATTTATTATATATCCACTCTCCTTTACTTAAAACTCACTGCATGTTCACCCCCGGGAATTGACCAAGACAAATCATTGAGATCCACCTAGACAGTGTGGCTGGGGAATGTGAACTTTGAAAATTATGGACAGACAAGGGAAACATAAATGCTCGAAGCTAAATAAAATTTATTGTTCAAAGCAAAAGTTACACTAACACGGATAAGTATAAAAATGACTGCAGAAAAATGCAGCAAAAAGCAGCATTAAAGTAAATAACACAAATGAGATATTAAGAAACCTACAGAGAATCCAACCGTGCCTTCTTATTAGCCTTCTTCTTGTTCCTTCGTCGTTTTTTTGAACTTGAATAATCACCAACAGGCTGTTCTGAAGCTATCGGGAAAGACACATTTGGAAGCACCGGTGCTTCGAGGAATGCAACTGGTGTTTGGACGTCAGAAACTTGACACAAGGAAAGAATTTTAGAAGGAACAGGAAGTTGAATTTTTGTTTCATTATTATTGCCAGTCACAATACCTGCAACTTCCTTGTCTTTATGGTCCAGTGAAACAGATGAATGTCCTGTATTTGCTATGCCTGATACATTGCTAGCATCAATGCCTGGGTGTTTGACTGCAGCAGAAATTCTGGATTTTGACTTTACTAACTCAAAAAGTGCTCCGGAGCTAGGTTCATCTGCGTTATATGTTGATTTAATTAGTCACTAGTAGCTAAATAAAAATTCCCAAAAATGTAAAAATCATATACAAATTGTACCTAGGATTGAAAGAATAGCACGATGAGCTGCTAACTGCTCAGCTTCTTTTTTGTTTCTAGAAACATCACCAGTGTACTTTGTACCATTGAAAACCAAAGTAGATACGAAAATAGGAAGCACCCCTTTGAGCGGAACAGTGTTGTAAGTAGGTCTTTCTACATTCAGCTTCATAGCATATTCATTCAAGATGGATTTGGAAAACAAAACAGTCTGGAAGATGACCAAAAGGAGCAATAATATAAGGATTCTGTAATGAAATATAATATTCAATAAGAATATGTGACCAAGAAAACATTAATCAGCATCGTTAACAATGATGTTATTTCAACAGAAAATTGTTTTTCTATAAGTTAGCAACAAGTTAACGGCCACAACAAATACCAGCATTCAAACGCAATATCTCAGACTATATTGATGTGCATTAAAACCTTTAACAAAGCAAAACATAAAAGTAGGCTTTTTCCCATTAGCAATATATTGAACTTTTCTTTTGGATAAAATTTGTCATTATTCAACAGATTGTGTGAAAAAAGCAAACAGTTGATAAGTTAGACAAGAAATATAATTGTTTCTACATAATTCAGTAACTTCATATTGGAGCCAAACAAGAGAACACCTAAACCATTTAGACCAAAAACATCACATGTGCCACATCATATGTCCTCAAAGGCAAATGAACTAGCAAGAACATAATAGCTTCAAGTGGGCATGAATGTGTGTGTGAAGAAAGGCCAATCAAGGTTATAAAGAACAAACTAAAACCAATCAAATAAAATGCAAAACAAATATATTTTTTAGATAATAAAAGAAAGAAAACACGCAAAATTAAGATTGTATGTCATCTATGAAAAAAAAACATTTGATGCCAGAAATGTGGAAAACAACATTTGAATCAGCGGGTTATGAAATTGACAGAAAACAAGTTTAAGACCATATAACAGAATACAATATCTAAACTTGTAGAACATATGATTAACAAGCATTGCAATTTGAATCAAATAGCACCGGACAAATATTCAAGATAAAACACTGTACAATAGAGGTAGTTAGGTATCATGAATAAGTAATCTATCTTGGCTTGAAATTAGTAAACAGATCACAAAATGATTTTAAAAAATGTATTACAACAAACCTCAGAAACAAGAGGGCTCACTTCATCTTTAATTACGGCAGGAAGGCTCTCCAAAGCAAGTCTAGCCACATCTTGTTCAGCAGCTTTTCGGTTAGAGAAAGTGATTTGGCTAGTGTAACTCTTTTCGTTCACCAGCACAGTCGACCTAAACCTTGGAGCATGGAGTGTTCCCTGATTAACAGTTTGATACATGGGAAGTGCTATGCTCAACTTTTGAGCAAACTCTTGTAAACGATTTTTGTACATCATGTGTTCTGGCAAACCAGATTAGACCAATCCACAAGATTAGACATCTTGTATATGTAATAAGTCAAATTAGATGCAGACTAAAAAGAAAGGAAAAAACAATAAAAAACATATGACTATAGTACTAATTAGTAAACACATAAGTAGCCCATAAGGCAGTAGTTTACTAAGCCTTTTAAATCCACATATTGAATGTGGGGCGTCCACTAATTTTTCAACAGCCATGATAAGGATTGAAGACACCCTCAAAAAGATAAATACTAGCTTATACAACAGTTAGAGAGGCCCTGCTGAAAAGGATTATTCACAAGTAACAACATTTTTTTCAGTGATTGAATCACCCACATTTATGCAGTTTGACAAAGTTTGCATGAGGTATAAGCCAAAGTGACACATCAGAGGAAATATCATGGATATTGCTGGATTAAATTGGATAAATTTGCCACCATTCACAAATTTCAGAAACTGAGCCAAAGCATCATTCATAGTTTGGTTCAATTTATAAAAAAAAAAAAAAAAAGGTTCATTAAGTTCAACTAATAGCCTGTCAATGGTTAATACATTCAAAAGATACTGTCCATTAGCAATAGAAAAGTAAAATGACAGCAATTATAACAACAATACGTTATTCAGTCACAGATTCTCACATTTCCAGGATAAAAATTAATTTAAAAACAAACAGGTTCAATAATCAACCACTTCATAATCAAAATAATTAGTAAGCAACTAGGCCTCAAGAGAATTTGAAATAGTCGTCGTCCTTTGCTAACAAAATTAACTTAGGTGAACGGCAAGTCTCTTGCAACCTCAATTTTCTGGGTTCAAATACTTGAAGCTCTATATCTTCAAATGGCCAGTTTCATGAATCTCAAAGACACAATAGCAATTATTAGCTATTTAAGGGGAATTTTAAAGGAAATGGATATCATGCATAGGGGGCTTTGTAAGTTGGGATAAACTTTCAATCTCAAATTTCTAATATGATTTTCACAGTGCTCCAAGACACACACACGGGGTATATCAAAGCAGCAGCAGATTTATTAACCCCTGCTTCCAAGCTGGTAAAGAAAAATTAACGAAATGCTGTTCACATTTCACATAAAGTTATAAACTTTTAAGACTATTTCACAAACATAAATAAATTCCTCAAATTCCCACAAATCAAGAGATGTAAAAATCCCATCTATTCTTGTTTTTTGAACAAACAAGCAAAAAGCTGAAAAAAACAAATAAAAATTATTTATTTTTCTGGGTGTAAAAATCAGACCTTTTGTTGTTTTTTGAGGAGAGAAGCAAAAGGGTAGGAGGACTCACGAGCAGCAGTAGCAGAAAGTTCAGCATGTTGAACCGGAGCCGCAATTTCAGCTGCACTAGGAAGATGAAGTTGAGGTTGAGGAAGTGATTGAGATGAAGATGAAGCAGCATAAACATCAGGGAAGTTTGTGGTGGAAGCACCCATGATGATGTTGTTGAATTGAGGATTTCTTTGATGCAACTGAGTGAAGAGTTCAGTTCAGTAAGAGCTAGGGCTGGCAAATGGGACCTCTTTGTAGATTCTCTGTCTGACTGTCTATATACCTGCTTTGCTGCCGTTTCTTTTATTTTTATATTATTATTATTATTATTTGGTATTTCACCACGTGATATGCATTTGTGAATTAGCAAATGATTTTTGGAATAACTAGGACTGTTTGTTTCATTTCCAATTTTCTGTTTTCATAAATAATTATAAAATTATTATATTATTTTCATTATGTTTCCTATTTTTAAAAATTTATACATAAAACATTGAAAATAACTTTTTTCTGTTTTCATTGTTTCATGTAGAAATCTTTAAAAACAGAATGAAAACAAAGTAACAGTTTTATAATTATTGTTGAAAACAGGAAATGAAAACAAGAATTTGGAAACAAAACAAATGGACCCTTATATAGTTTTTGTTTTCCAATAAACCACCCGCCTTAAACTTTTCCAGTGGCATCTAGAGGTATCATGTAAATTTCGATCATTTGGGACGGTTTTTAAGAGCAGGAAATTGACCATTGATTTTCGTAACTTCCTAATTAAAGTATCTACCATCAAAATTCGAACTTGCGTTCTCCTCCTTAAATACTTGTCACTTGACCAACCCTTGGTTGGAGGAGTACTTATATAGTTATATTCTGCAATCTATTCTAAATAAAATTTGATGTTTAACATGCAAAATTTAAGATACATCTCAAACCTTAAATTTAGGGGTGGTCATAGGTCTGAGTAGACCCACAAACCCGACCCAGATTTTGTAGGTTGGTTCGGGTGATTGGGTTAGGTTGGGTAAAAACACATAGAATCCATAGAGTACGGATTGGGTATTTGGTTTCATATTTCCAAACTCACTGAACCTAACCAATACACTGCACTAAACTTAAACTAGGTTATTTTTCTATGCTCTAATGGTCTAATCCCTAATCAATAGGTATTGGGGTTTTTTTATGGTAATCACTTCTCTTGTCTCTTCTTCCCAAATCCCTAATCCCTAATCCCAAATCCCTTGAAATGTTTGTAGAATGTAGTTTGCTAAACTTTGATGACTTCAATGGTCTTAGGCCATATATACCAAATAAGTCTTAGAACTTAAATTAAAAAATACAAACAAATAGGACTCATATCATATAATACTAAACACATCTAATATATCTTCAAGATTTATATGACAAAATCACAAATCACAAAATAATAACAAACACAACTAATGGCAAAAAACACAAAATGTTCAACATAATCCCTTCATGTCTTTCACTCACCCTCAAAATAAGAAAATGAATCATGTCATCACACAAAAAATTACTTTAAAATAATTTTGTTAGCAAATATAAGAAAGAAAACATGACAAAATAAAAAAGTTCTAGCCTTTGGGTCTCTTCAAATTATACTTGGGACGAAGCCAACCCCCACCATATATAAGTGCTTCAATATTTTCCACATTTAATTTGGAACAAAATTTGTCAAAAACTCTACCTCTGAAACTAAATGTAGACTCTAATGTCACGGTTGATATTAGAATAGCAAGTGTATCCGCAACCATCTTTGACAATATCTTATATCTTAGGTTGTTAATCCTCCACCACTCCAAGGCACTAAAGGAGTTATTATCACCATCGATCATATAAACGCATTCATCAAAATAAGCTTATAATTCTGATTTCAATGGAGGAACTGCTCCTTTATACTTGCAAGGTTTCTGGTGATGAATGAAAAATTAGGTTCAATGGAAGATGTTGGATTGTTGCCACCGTTACAAAATTTGAAAAAAACTTTATTTGTACCACTAGTAATATCAACTTCATCAAAATCATTCCAAACATATGTTGTATTCCGCCTCTTCCTTTCAATGATTAAATCTTTGTTTACTTGATCTTTGCCTTTTTTCATTTCCTTGTATTTCCTTGTGTGTTATCTTCAAGTTTACTTGAATCTTTTGTCAGAAAAAAGTTGACTTGAATCTTTTGTACATGTTCACTCTCCCTTTATAAAGAAAGTTAAGTTACACAAAACATCTAGATTTAATTATCAATTATTCAATTATCACACTATTTAAAACTTGTGATAAATAACCCAAAAAAAAAAAAAAAACTTGTGATAATAAAGAAAAGAAAAAAACTTTGTCATCAATAGTTAAATGGCATCAAACTGCTTCATTAAAGAAATAACAATAGATAATTTATTAATAGTACGAAGTTCTTTAGATTACAAATCCAAATCAAAAGAGCATTATCGACAACAGGAAGGAAAAACATGGTGAAAAAGGGTATTTAAGTAATTACGGTTACCTGGATTTGGTTGCAGAAAAAATAAAATAAATAATACTAGAATAATACTGTGATATAATGTCAATGCATGGATATAGACACCATTTTTGAAATTTAATTGCTTTGTTAATTTTACACATTAATTTGTATATGCCATTATAATGAAAGACAGGGCCGGTCCTGAGATTTTTGGTGTCCTGAACGAACTCAGGAAAATGGTGTCCTCATAATCATTTGAAGATTGTCCTCTTTGCATTTTTTGCTGCAAAATCTTTAATAATCCGATCATAATCAAGGTTTTTAAAAAAATCATTTTGGATAGAAATCAAAGCAAGACTATTTAATCTACATTGTGACATAGTAGATTGTAAATAAGATTTTAATAATTTCAATTTAGAAAAACTTCTTTCAGTTGATGCAACAGTAACAAGGATAATATGTAAATTTTTTATAAATTTTTATAGGTTTAATGAACTTTTTAGTCCCTGGAAAGTATGGTTTTGAAATCCGTCCCTGTAAAAAAAAATTTGTGGTTTTCGTCCCTGTAAGTTTAACTTTTTTGAACATCGTCCCTGCCGTTAGTCTCCACTGTTAAGTTGTTGACGTGGCTGACGGTGAGCCACGTCAGTTGTGCCAAATCATCTGGCCTTGCTGACATGTATGCCACGTCAGATTTTTTTATTATTTTAAATTCGAATTTTTTTAAAAAAATATTCTGATTTTCATTTAAAAAATTTAAAAAATATATAAAAAATTTAAAAAACAAAATAAAAAAAATTCATTTAATTTTTTTATTCAATCTTTTTTTATTTCAGAAAAAACAAATATTAAAAACGTATCATCCCCTTCATAGTATAATCTTCACAAAACAAATTGATTCTTCACAGAACCACATAAACTTATCACCAGAGTCACCAACAATAGCATAACCTTCTCCAACCAAATCAACAACAAACAAGACCATCATCACAACAAACTCAGCTCCTTCATTAAATCAAGAACCAAACAAGACCATCATCACAACCCTAACCCTAACATATCCATCTTCCGCCACTTTGAGCTCTGAAGTCTGAACCCAAACGTTTCCAACAAACAAAGATGAACAACAACAACGATAACTAGATTGTTCTTGCAGCTTCAACAGTCAAGATCTTAATCGAGTGAATGAATGAATGGCTTCTCTGAGGATGGGCCAAGCAACTTCCTCAACCACCTCCGTCGCTTCCAGCCGCGAAAGCGCCCAATGCCACCACCATCACCGCTCCTCCAACTCCTCCAAGTCCAGATCCACCACCGCGCCCTTGGTTTCTCCGATGCTCAACGTCGTCGCCGCCGCCGCCGACAGAGATAGCGGCGGAGAGGCGGTTATCCCTGACTACATATCCGATCTCTCTGACGAGTGCTTGGCTACCGTGTTCCAGTCACTCAGCTCTGCCGATCGCAACCGTTGCTCCCTCGTCTGCCGACGGTGGCTCTAGATCGAAGGACAGAGCTGCAACCGTGTCTCTCTCAACGAGCAATCGGATCTCGTTCCCTTCATCCCTTCGCTCTTCTCTCGATTCGACTCGGTGACGAAGTTGGCGCTCAAATGCGATCACAGATCCGTGAGCATCAAGGACGAAAAACGAGGGAAAAGAGAAGAAAAGAAGTTGGGGGGAGGCGGGTCGAGGGAAGAAGATGAAGGCAGGTTATATGATATGTTAGGGTTAGGTTTCTTTTAAAAAAAAAAAAATTAAATGAAAATCAGAATATTTTTTTTAAAAAAATCGAATTTAAAATAATAAAAAAATCTGACGTGGCATACATGTCAGCAAGGCCAGATGATTTGGCACAGCTGACGTGGCTCACCGTCAGCCACGTTAGCAACTTAACAGTGGAGACTAACGGCAGGGACGATTTTCAAAAAAGTTAAACTTACAGGGACGAAAACCACACAAAAAATTTTATAGGGACGGATTTTCAAAACGACCCTACTTTCCAGGGACTAAAAAGTTCATTAAACCATTTTTATATAACATTTATATATATTATGTAAAATTTTACACTATCTGATGCCCCCCAAAAAATTGTGTCCCTGGGCGGTCGCCTAAAACTCTCGAATTATTTTATTTAGTCACTTATATTGAAAGTAATGTATATTTTTTTTGGTACACCCAACAACGTTTGACTAATTCAATATATATTTAATGAATTTTATTATATCAAAATGTATTATGCTTACCCACGTGGTGTGGTCCAAATGGCTACTAGCTTGGGCCTTTTAATTATATGTCCAAGGTTCGAATCCTGGTGATGGGAATAGAGTTGCATCTGTGGGTAGAGGAGTTGCCCCTTAACTGGTACTCTACATCCTCGGTAGATTAGTCCTACGACTATCGGTTGTGGGGATACCCTGGATTCCATCCTGGACTAAAAAAAATGTATTATGCTTTTCTTATCATAACTATCTTAAAAATCACACATCGAATAAATTGTGATAGATTTTATAAATATAAAAGGTTATGAATTCCACCAATTTAATATTCAGTTTCTCAATATGTTCTCTAGAGTTTCTCTTATTTTAAAGTACATTAATTGTATTACTCCAATAATTTATGAAAATGGTATAAAACCATTCTTTCTCTTCCACCTTAATCAAAATTTTCACTTGAAGGTGCGAGTTAAATTAAACAACATACTACATTGTATGTTACCAATCAATCATAAATTGTCACATATCATTAAAAAAAAATTACATAGACTATTATCTTAAATACCTTAAAAGTGAATGATTTATGATCAATTAACAGTATAAAAAACTTTATAGTAATAACTATATATCAAAAGTAAACACTTATTTTAATATGTTTTTATACTGATTTGATACATACCATATGGATTTAATTATAAAATACCTTTTGTTTTATTTATAATACCGACTAAGATTATTATTGTTCCCGTCCTGATTGGGCGAGGTCCAATCCCATAAAGCATTGAACCAAACCCAACTCTAAACCCTTCTTGACCCATCACTCTATGCTCCTTAAGGCTACTATATATAAGAAGGGCTCTAACTAAGGAAGGAAAAAAAGGATAGATAGACTCTCTCCCTCACCCATACTATAGCCTAGGGTTTAGCTTGTAACTGGGCCATATTTAATAAGCTTCCCACGGCTCTTGTAATGAGATATATGCATCTAATAAAATATCCCTTTCTCTGCCTCACCGAATTTTATTGTTCTACCCGAACAATTACACTACCCCCCATTACTATTATTATGCGTTGCGACCATTCCTTTATGACTTAATCAATGTTTAAAAATTTAAGAGATTGAATTGGTGAAACTTTTGGCTTGATTGGTAAGATAATCAAAACAAATGATGTCATTAATATATTTAAAATGATATATATATATATAAATTTCCAAGCAACATTTTAATTTCATGGATCCTCTCCATCCAATTTCTTTCTACCCTGTCTCCAACCACAATCACATTCAAGGCTGTTAAGATCGCGATTTAAATCGTAAGATCTTACAAGTTTGTAGTGCTTGAACGATCAAGATCCTAGATAAAACTCGTAAATGCCGACTGGGAGTCGGATCGCTAGAAAAGAACGTAAAATTGTATAATCGTACGTGTTTTTGGTTTATTCACACAAATTAGTTTCATTCACCAAAAATATAAAATTTATCCACCTTTATTTGATTTTCTGACTTTCAAAATTCGGAAAGACCGAGAGTCCAAGAAGCTTGCTGCAACATAGTTTGAACCATAGTTGTCAAAACCGGATCGGACCGGCCGGTTCGACCGGTTCACGTTTTGTACCTTTACTTTTTTTTTTAAAAAAAAAAACACCAATGTCACCAAAACTGTCTCTAGTGAGTCTCGAATCTCGAACTCACAACCCTAAGACAAAGTTAAAGGCACTCTACCACTGTGCTGCAGTGTTTATTTGGTAAGCCATTGAAAAGTATTTTATATATAGTTATTTTCATTATAAAACTTAATCATTAATATTTTTTTATCATTAAATATACTATATAAAATTAAAAATATATATTTAATTAGTACCGGTCCAACCACGGTCCAACCTCGATTGAACCATTGACCCTTGAACCAGTGCCTTAATTGGTTCGATGACTGGTCCGGTTCTGAAAACATTGGTTTGAATTGTGTATGTACACCTATAAAAGAACAAGTTTGAAGCTTTTGTTGAAGGTAGATTGTGGACTAGAGTGGTAGTCACTAGGGAAGAAGTGAAGAACAAAAAGAAGATAACATTTGCATTTATATTATAGTAGGTGGTGTACTAAAGAGAGGTGTTAAATGCCTTCTTATTTTATATATGAATAAACATATCATAAATTTAACTTATGGTTGAATCTTACAACTCGTATTACGATATCGTGTTTTACGTGTCTCCCCTCCCCTCCCCTCCCGATCTTACGTAAGATTTCGATTTTGACAACCTTATCACATTCACAATCCTACATTATATATCCAAGGATCACACTTTATATTAACTTTGAAACATAAAAAAGTTTTAAGTATATATTGTAACCTTAGGATACATAATATATAAGGTTATGATTGTGGACTTCAACTGGGAATCAAATTTTCAAATTCGTTATAATTATAGCATACTATTAATTTCTTATTTGGTTGACATCACAAGTTTAATAAAATATCTATTGGAAGCTCTTTTTTGTTCGTTGCAGGAAGCTCATGTTTTCTTCTCTGTATTCGCTAAAACACCCACCCCCATAAAAGTTTCACAAAATGCTAAACCAATAATCAATGGCACAAATATATACATAGGTACATGAGACAAACCCTTAATTACTCTTCACCTAAATACAGTACAAGGCAGCCACAAAATACAGTGCAAGCTATGTAGCAGCAAAAGGCAGTACAACAAGGGAGACAAGTGTTTGGAGCAGCAAAAGGCAGTACACTTGCCTTCTAAAAAAAAAAAAAAAAAAAAAATTTCATCACGCTTTACATGTGTTTGGAATCACGGTGGATATAAGCATAATCACGTTTCCACCGAGAAAACTACTCTCAGTGGCTTATGGCAAACACGCAACAGGGCCCTCAACTGCCTGTTTCTAAACACACTATTTCACATTGTCACTGTGCCACTGAACAAGGAAGCATTTCGTTCACAGGGAATGCAGCAACTGGTAACCTGCAAATTAGTACAATAGAACAGCCAACTAGTTATAGGATAAACCTCCTAAACACTAAACAACAAGCTATGATTCCAGAAAAACATGTATATACACATATCTCACTAGCTTAAATTACATCCCATTAAAACAAGCAATCATCACCCTACCCAACAAATATAAATACAAGTATCTTTTACCAAGAGATGATACCAATACCCCCAACAGCTCATCTAAAACATGGATGAATAAGTATCGTTAAGAATGAGAAGTATGCAGGAAGAGATTCATTAGTATTGTTAAGATTGAGAAGTATGCAGGAAGAAATTTATTATATATCCGTTATTCTTCACTTCAAATTCACAGCATGTTCAATTGCTCACCCCACGGGAATTGACCAAAAGACAAATCATAGAGATCTACTTAGACAGTGTGGCTGAGGAATGTGAACTCTGAAAATTATGGACAGGCAAGGGAAACATACATGCTCAAAGCTAAATAAAATTTATTGTTTAAAGCTAAAGTTACGCTAACACGGAGAAGTATAAAAAATGGCTGAGGAGAAATACTGCAAATACAGCAAAAAGCAGCACTAAAGTAACACAAATGAGATATTAAGAAACTTACGGAGATTCCAACCGTGCCTTCTTATTAGCCTTCTTCTTGTTCCTTCGTCGTTTTTTGGAACTTGAACCATCACCAATGGGCTGTTCTGAAGCTATTGGGAATGACACGTTTGGAAGCACCGGTGCGTCAAGGAATGCAACTGGTGTTTGGGCGCCAGAAACTAGGCACAAGGAAAAAATTTTAGAAGGCATAGGAAGTTCAATTTTTGTTTCATTATTATTGCCAGTCACAATACCTGAAACTTCCTTATCTTTATTGTCCAGTGAACCAGAGGATTCTCCTGTATTTGTTGTGTCTGATACATTACTAGCATAAATACTTAGGGATTTGATTGCAGCAAAAATTCTAGATTTTGACTTTAATATCTCAAAAAGTGTTCCTGAGCTAGGTTCATCTGCGTTATATGTTGATTTAATTAGTCACTAGCAGCTAAAAAAAATCCAAAAAAATGTAAAAACTCATACAAACGGTACCTAGAATTGAAAGAATAGCACGATGGGCTGCGAACTGCTCAGCCTCTTTTTTGTTCCTAGAAACATCACCAGTGTACTTTGTACCATTGAAAATCAAAGTAGATACAAAAATAGGAAGCAACCCTTTGAGCTGAACAGTGTTGTAAGTAGGTCTTTCTACATTCAGCTTAGTAGCATATTCATTCAAGAGAGACTTGGAAAACAGAATATTCTGGAAGATGACCACAAGGAGCAATAATATAAGGATTCCATAATGAAATATAATACTGATTGAGAATATATGACAAAGAAAATAATAATCAGCATCAGTAACAATGATGTTATTTCAGCAGGGAATTGTTTTTCTGTAAGTTAGCATTCAGCAATAAGTTCACAACCAATACCAGCAATCAACACTCAGCACTTGAATAACGTCACATTTCCCCAAGCCCATAGATATAAGAACGCAACTATCTCAGACTATACTATGTGCTTCCAAACCTTGAACATAGCAAAACATGAAAGGTTTTCTTTTTTCTTTTTTTTTTTACATAAGCAACGTATTCAATTTTCATAATGATTCTTCTTTTGGATAAAATTGTCATTATTCAACAGCTTGTGTGAAAAAAGAAAACAGCTGAAAATAAGTTACAGAAGAAATATAATCATTTCCACATAATTCAGTAACTTCAAAATTTGAGTCAAACTAGAGAACACCTAAATCATTTACACCAAAGACATGACAAGTACCAGACCATATGTCCTCAAAAGGCAAATGGACAGGCTAGAATATAATAGCTTCAAGTGGGCACGAATGTGTGTGTGTGTAGAAAAGCCAAACAAGGTTATAAGGAACAAATTAAAACCAATCCAATCATATTTTCAAAACAAAGATCTTTTTTTAGATAATAAAAGAAAGAACAAGCGCAAAATTATGATTGTATATGTCATCTATGAAAACTAACATTTGACACCAGAAAAGTGGATAATAACATTTGAATCAGCCAGATAAGAAATTGACAGAAAACAAGTTTAAGAATGTATAACAGAATACAGTCTCTAAACTTGCAGAACACATGATTAACAAACATTGCAATTTGAATCAAATAGCAATGGAAAAATATTCAAGATATAAAACACTGTACAACAGAGGTAGTGGCTTGAAATTAGTGAATAGTTCGCAAAATTTGATATTAAAAGATATATTAAAACAAACCTCAGAAACAAGAGGGCCCACTTCATCTTTAATTACTTTAGGTAGGCTCTCCAAAGCAAGTCTAGCTGCATCTTGTTCAGCAGCTTTTCTATTAGAGAAAGTGATTTGGGTAGTGTAACTCTTTTCATTCACCCACACAGTGGACCTAAACCTTGGTGCATGTGGAGTTCCCTCATTTACATTTTGATACATGGGAAGTGCTATGCTCGACTTTTGTGCAAATTCTTGTAAACGGTTTTTGTACATCATGTTTTCTGGCAAACCTGTAAGATCAATCTACAAGATTAGAGATCTTGTAAACATAATAAGTCAAATTAGATGCAGACTAAAGAGACAACAAAAAACATATGACTAAAGTAAACATTTAAGTAGGCCTCAAGAGAATTTGAAATAGGCATCGTCCTTTGCTAACAAACTTAACTTGGTAAATGGCAAGTCTCTTACAACCTCAATTTTCTGGGTTCAAATACTTGAATTGAACCTATAAAACTTCAAATGGCCAGTTTCATGAATCTCAAAGACACAATAACAATTATTAGCTGTTTAAGGGGAATTTTAAAGGAAATGGGCATTATGCATAGGAGGCTTTGTAAGTTGGAATGAACTTTCTATCTATCCTTGGAAATGGAAGGATCCATGGGTTTCATCAATTTCTGATATGATTTTCATTCACCCTACTCCAAGACACACATGATATATCAAATCAGTAACATATTTATTAACACCTAGTTCCAAGCTGGTAAAGAAAAGTAACGAAATGCTATTCACATTTCACATAAGGCTATTTCACAAACATATAAATTCCTCAAATTCCCACAAACCAAAAGATGAAAGGGGGAAAAAAAAAATCAAATTTTCAGTTTTTTGTGTGTATAAGTCACAACTTCTCTTGTTTTTTAAATAAGCAGGGCAAAAACCTGAAAAAATAAAATAAAATTTTAACTTTTAGGGGTGAAAAAATCCCATCTTTTCTTGTTTTTTGAACAATCAAGCAAAAAAACTGGAAATAAATAAATAAAATAATTTTTTTTTGCATGTGAAAATCAGATCTTTAGGTGCTTTTTGAGGAACGAAGCAAAAGGGTATGAGGACTCACGAGCAGTAGTAGCAGAAGGTCCAGCGGATGAGGGAGCCGCAATTTCAGCTGAACTAGTAAGTTGAAGTTGAGGATGTGGTTGAGATGATGAAGAAGAAGGCACATCTGCTGGAGCAGCATAAACAGCAGGGAAGTTTGAGGTGGAATCAGCCATGTTGTGGATCTGAGGATGCCTTTGATGCAATTGTGAGTGAAAGAGTGAAGTTCACAAATCGATAGGAGCTAGGGCTGACAAATGGGACAATTTCTTAGATTTCAATATATATATATACCTGCTTGGTTGTAGTTTCATTTCTATTTTTGTTTGTTATTTCACCTCCTTGGCTCCACATATTCTTTCGTGAATTAGGAAATAACTTTTGGAGTTATATGAGTTTAATTGCTATCATGAGTATAAGGGCTCGTTTATTGTCATTAATCGGGCCAATCCACCCCGTCCTGTCCCGCCACGCCTAAAACGGGGCCGGTTAAATATTAAAAATTGGTTGAAAATTGCCTCCGCCCCGTTTAACAACGGATTGGTGGGTTGACGGGTTGGCTGCCAATAATTAAAAAAATAAATTATTTAAGTCTCTAAAATATGTTTAAATTAATCATGTTCCCACTTGAAAATGTCACCCCTGTTTGTGTGATTAATTTCTTTTGTATACAATTTTACTATTATAATATTGAAAAAAATGTTTATTGTTAATTATTTATTCAAATTCTAATAATAATGTTTGCGTATTGTTACAAATTTAAGCGTCATAAACATAAAAGTAATATAGATAAAAATAATAATGTATGGTTATGTTTATGTAGGACCTAAACAAAATATTTAAATTAATATGAAAAAATAAAAAAGAATGTAAAAAATTAAAGTTGGTCCGACGGATCAACCAATCTCACAAAAAAATACGGGTTAAACGGGTTGGTCTGTCGTGTTCAACCCGTTTTGCCACCCTAGTGGTCAGGATATGATATGGACGGATAGGATAAGAGAGCAGGATAGGAGTATGATATGATATGAGCAAGATCAATTGTTATCATATCCGACGTTTGGTGTCCACCAGATAACTAACTGAACAACATTATAATTTTAGCATGAATTTTAGAATTTTGGTTTTTATTCTAATTTTTTTTTCATATTTTATTAGTTTTAAGTTTTTTATATAATTTTCATTTTTTAAATTATATAAAAAGACAAAATTATCCTTGTGACAAAATTACATGTAATTTTTTAAAATTTTTAGATATTATTTAACTTAAATTAATTTTGTTATAATTTTAAATATTCATTTTTAGGTTTTACTTTACATTTAGTTAAATTATTAGAATTATTTTTTATATTTTTAAGTTTTTTAAAATAATATAAAATAACAAATTAGCATTGTGACAAAATAAAATAATTTTTAAAACTATTTATTAATATTTTTATTATTTTAAATATTTTATTATACCTTTTTTTTGGTAGCCATGTTATATTTTGTTATATTTTAAATTATTATTTTATTATACTTTCATTATTTTATATAAAAAATATTTTTATATTTTATTATACTTTAAATTACCATATCCTATCCTGTTGAGTTCTAACCCAGTCATCCCCTCAGGATAGAATTTTAACTAGATGGACAGAATATGATAGGTGACAGGATTAACTTATCCTATTCTGCTGGCTCACCAAACAATAGTTTCAGGCAGGATATGATAGTTTATCCTATCATGTCTCTCTTATCCTGACCACCAAACGAGCCCTAAAGGTTTTTTTTATTCTTATCCGATCACAAATCATGTTATAAATAGCTTTTCAGGGAGAATTTGGATTCGAATCCAACAGAACACATCTTTAGGAAGGAGCGAAGAACCTTAACTACGATTAAGCATCCGAGCGAAAATTAGTCCAATAACAGATCCAAATGATCTAAGCTTGTGGGATACTCCGTGGACCCATTGGGGAGCCAAAGACCCTAATTGCGGTGGGCTTCTAAAAAAACATGTTATGTATAACTTTTAGTGACTTGGAACGATTGAGGAATAACAACCCGAAATATAAGATCTTGTTAAAGATGGTTGTGATTCTTGTGAATATACTTGTTATTCTAATAGCAATTGTGACATCAGAATCTACATTTATTACATGAAGTAAGGTTATTGACAAATTTCATTCTAAATCAATTTTAGAATATATTGAAGCACTCATGTGTGGTGTAGATTGACTTCATCAGAAGTATAATTTGAAAAGAAAGTCAAAGGTTATAACTTTTTTATTTTGTCATGTTTTCATTCCTATATTTGTTAACATAATTATTTCAAAAGTATTTTTCAGTCCGATGACATAATGTATTTTCTTATTTTGTGGGTGAATGAAGGTCACTAAGGGATTACCTTGAAGATTTGATGTGTTTTTCGCCATTTGTGATTTTGCCATATAAACCTCAAAGATATATTATATGTGTGTTATTTTATGGCCTTAAGCCTGTTTGTAAGGATTCTCATCATTTCTCAACACGTCATTTTCTTAAGTTTTGTGATAATAAATGTATAGAATGACTATGCACATATGTATAATACACATTTATTTTCTCAAAACTTTGGAAATTGACGGAAATTGACAGAAATTGAGAAACGGGGAGGAACTTTTTCCATTTGTTTGTGTTTTTTATTTAAGTTTTGTGATCTATTTGGTATTTTATGGCGTGAGGAATATTTGGTTGTGTTTTTTAATTTAAGTTGGGAGGCTTTTTTGGTATTTTAAGGCTTGAGGCCTGTAACATCCGTTATTTTTATGTGTGGTTTACATATGATGTTTAGGTTTAAGGTTTGGATTGTATAACTGAGAGGTGATTTGAGGTATAGAGACCAGCTAGGGTTTCCGGTTAGTGTCTTTTAGATAATTGAGGGTGGAACAAAATTTTTGGAGTTAAAGAGGAGATTAGGCATTTTTGATGGTTAGAGATTGTTTATTAGGTCCTAAGGAGCCTATGTCTCAAATTTGGGGTCAATCGGACATCGAACGGACCCTGAACGTAGAGAGTTGACTTTCTGGTCAAAAGTCAACGCTCGAGTGTGGCAAACATCACGCTCGAGCGTCCACAATACGCTCAAGCGTGGGTGTGTCCACGCTCAAGCGCCCAAGTCAACCAGACAAGGGCCATGCTTTGACTTGCTACGTGTCAACGGGGGCTGACGTGGCAGCCTCTGAGTGGTTGCATGGCTGCGGTGGTTTTCACGCTCAAGCGTGAATTGTTCCACGCTCAAGCGTGACCACGCTCAAGCGTGAAAAATTCCATGCTCAAGCGTGGCAGCGTGAATCAGAAAAATAAAAAGGGCTTAAGTGACATAAGTCACTTAAGCCATATGAAGGAAAGAAACGAAGGCAGAGAGCAGAACTCTGAGAAAACAGAGAGGAGCATATAGAGAGAGAAAGAGAGAGAGTTTAGTGAGAGAAAAGAGTTCTAGAGTGAGTGTGGCTTGCCGATCGTCCCTTCGTAAAACGGAGTACATGGTTGTGATCATAGGGATGACACCTTCATTGTCCTCTTCCCCGTTTCTTCAATAATCGAAGGTAAATTATTCCCGTTTTTATCGAAAGTCGTTTCGTTACGTTTATATTTGTATCTTTCGTTTCGGTTATCGGAATTCGATTCCGTCTTCGAGGATGAACTCGTGGTAACGTGTGCTTCGTAATGTGATGCTTAGGTGAAATTTTGGGAGCTCCGAGACACTAGAATCGCACGGGGCAGATTCGAAAAGGTTGGAGAACGTCGCGTTTTGTCTCGTTTCGATCATCGTACGACTTCCCAGGTGGGGGAAAGAAACCATTTAACGTCGGAAACGGCGCAGTTACATTTAGTTCGATAATGGCGTAGGGCGACCTAAACCCTACTCGAGAGCGAGTAACGGACAATGTCCATGTCACATTGGGGACTACTTAGTGGTACCAATGATGATATTGAAATTGTGCGTTTATCGTCGTTACGATAAAAATATATTATTTTATTATTTTATGACTGGCTGTTGTGACTGCTTGAATTAGTTGCGTTAATATGATGATTGATGACTGATACTGAGTGTTGATATATCTTATGAAAATTATTATTGTTATTATTATTATATTGGAATTGATGCCATGATTAATATGATGATTTGATGCCATGATGTTATGACGATATGAGTGTAATGGTTATGAGTAGAGTTTGAGTAAGTGATGAGATATGATGAGCATTGATGATGTATTGGGGAAATCATACTTTATGTGTTAGTAGTGCCTAACCGAGACGATTGATGTTATATGATGATGAGATTTTATTGAGGTTATTTATGAGGTGATGATGAACGGTTAGGGCACTAGGGGATGACCTGAAACATGGTCTGTGATATGTGGACCTGAAACATGGTCGTTTTGTGGACCTGAAACATGGTCGTTGGGGACTATTCCTCGGAGGGAGAATTCCCGGGGTCTAGGCTAACGGCGAACCGTCCCAGACATGATTTCATTTTAGTTGCAGCTATAGTTCATGCGTTGCATGAGCACCCTAGCCGGGGTCCAGAGGTGTGCACCGGTTGTGTAGCTATAGTGCCATTGCTTTGCATGGGCACCCTCCAGCCGCGGACGAGGGTGTGCGCCGGGGCCTCTGGGACGTATCGATTGTTGTGATATCCGGATATGGCCGACTACCTGAGAAGATTCATACAGCATTTGCATTGCATCATGATGGGGGTAGAGGAAAGACCCTAGATGTGGATTGAGGATGTTTGTGTTATATATATATATAAACTATATTTTTGGAGATGGATGTTTATCGTGCTGTTATAGAATTAAATGTCGCTAAACCCTTTCCACGTTTGATATTATATGGATTCTTATCCCCTTTTTATTTTGTTGTATGTTTGTACATATATGTTTTGTATATCAGATCCAGATCGTGTTGATGGCGCACTGGGATCACCCGTGGATGACTCAGGATCCGGGGTTCCCCCTCTCGGGGACCTTTGAGGTTGAGTGCTTAGATCCGAACGGGTGGCTCGTGGACCCAGTCACTCACTTCGTTGTGTATACGGGTCCTACGTCCATTACCTCCGGGTTCGGACAGGGAGCGCCGATAGGATTCGTCGGCACGTTCCGCGTTGGCACTACCCTTCCTTTCCAGGTAGGACAGCCAGATGGACACATACCGCCGATGCCACCGATGCCAGGCATGGCCCCAGATCCCTTCATGGTACCCCTTGAGGTACTAGTTCCAGGACTTTCACCGGCACCGGCACCGGGATTCGAGTTGGCACCTATCCAGGAGGAGGACCCGGTTGCCCCTGCCCAGGACCTGGCACCCCTTCCAGAGGTACCAGTGCCTCCAGAGGTCCGGGCTACGGTTTCAGAGTCTTCTCGAGTATCTACCAGACAGTTTCATCCCCGTGATAGTAGACTTTACCGACAGAGGTTTCAGAGGCAGTCGGACAGGAGCTCGTCCAGTGAGAGCGGAGGAGTGTCCGGACCTGCTGGACCGCGGGATGCAGACGAGGGTGGTAGTATTTGATGGCTCGGGCCAGTGCCATCTGTATAGGTGTGAGTGAGGTTTTGTTGTATTTTGAGAGGGGACGGGGTGTGGAGAGAATCGGCGAGGCATCTTTCCTTTTATCTTTTGATGTACTTCCTTTATGTTATGTACCACCGTTTTGTATATATTTCGGGATCCTACTGATGGGAATCCCTTGACAGTTATGTATTAGGAGATGATGTATATATTTATCTATATATATATATGTGTGATGTATGTTGATGTATCTGCATGTTAACTATTTACATCTGAAGTTTTAATTTTCCGCTGTTTTAATTTTCCGCTGTTTAAGTATAACCGCCTATCGCTAATAACACGATTAAGTTTTAATATTTTGGGTTTTTCTTTAATGGGACGTCGGGGCGTCTCATTTGGTGGTATCAGAGCAGTTCGGTTCTGAAACGGACTATGAGGACTGTGATTAGGGTGAACTGGCCATTTAGTTGGATCCACATTGGATACCGGCTATGCTTAGAAGTTGGGTAGTGAGTCCGATGCGACATCTTTATGGCATATAGTATTTATATTCCAGTTTTATGTAGTAATATATGTCATATTGATGTGGGCTAATGATTTCTTTTGACAGGATCATGGCTCGAGGCAGAGGTAGAGGACGAGGTAGACATGGTGGTAGAGCTATCGAGGGTGTCGAGGATGAGTATCAGCCAGCAGCAGGAGTTGGTGGTGGAGGGGAGTCATCCGAGACTCTCCAGACTATCCGTGAGTTAGCATCCGTTCTGTTGCAGCAGGCGTAGCAGAACGCTCAGAGGATGCAGAGAGAGGCAGAGTTACAGGACCAGCAGGATAGGAGGAGAGCTGCTGAGGCTGAGGATGCGGGGTTGGCTACCTTTCTGAAAGGTAAGCCACCACAGTTTGAAGGAGAGTATGACCCAGAGCGGGCTGAGTGGTGGATACAGGAGTTGGAGAAGATCTTCGACACTATGAGATGTAGAGATAACAGGAAGGTGACTTATGCCGCCTTCATGCTGACTGGAGGAGCCGAGTCATGGTGGAGAGGCAAGAGGAGGTTGCTTGAGACTGAGGGCAGGATGATCAGTTGGGATCTGTTCAGGGAGTGTTTCTTCGAGAAGTACTTTCCACGGTTAGTCAGACGCGAGAAGGAGAAAGAGTTCATGAGTCTTCAGCAGGGAGATAGGTTTGTTGGTGACTATGCGGCCAGATTTGAGGCCCTGATTCAGTTTTCTGAGTTCTACCAGAGATTTCCAGATGAGGATTGGATGTGTCGGAGATTTGAGGAGGGTTTACGGCATGAGTTGAGGAGGGCTATAGTGCCCTTAGATATTTTGAGCTTCCCAGAGCTAGTAGAGAGGTGCAGTGCCATCGAGAGCATGGATCAGAGGCAGGCTGCGGAGCAGAGACAGCAGCGGAGTGGGGGTCCTACCAGAGCAGGCCATCAGAGGAGAGGAGATAGAGGTTCTCATTGGAGGAGAGCACCATACGCTAGACCCGGACAGGGTACTCAAACAAATGCACCACCAGTATCAGTGAGTAGAGAGGGTCAGCAGCAGAGAGGCCCAGTATGTTTCAGATGCGGAGGTCCGCACTACATCAGAGATTGTACAGATAGATCGGGTTGCTTCGTATGTGGTAAACCCGGTCACCTTGCCAGAGATTGCCGACAGAGAGCAAGGCAGCATCAGCCAGCTGCCGGTAGAGGAGCCAGTAGTTCTAGAGGTGGATTTGGGAGAGGAGTTCCAGCGGCAGGACGACAGACCGCCAGACCTCAGGCCACGGGGAGGGTGTTTACGGTGAGAGGATCTGAGTCCTCTCAGTCTGCAGATCTTATTCAAGATATGTGTTTACTATTTGGCAGACTCTCGCGTGTGTTGTTTTACTCAGGCGCTACGCATTCATTTGTTTCACATGAGTGTGTAGATCATTTACATTTGCCCGTTTCTCGATTACCATATACTTTGACAGTATCTACCCCTACCAGTGATCCTTTGATCACCATGTCTGTTTGCCTACAGTGTCCTATCGTGGTTGAAAATAGGGCATTCCTCGTAGACCTCATCTGTTTGCCTATGCAACAGATAGATGTTATCCTTGGCATGGATTGGCTATCGGCCAACCATGTAGTGTTAGACTGTGCCCAAAAGACTTTATCCTTTCTTGAGCCTTCTAGCATAGTATCTGCCAATGAAGGAGCAACTATGAGGAGTGATGATTCTCAGCAGTATGTGATGCTTTTCTCTTTGGAAGCTAAGGAGACTCCAAGTATAGATTCTATGCCTATCGTGAGAGAGTTTCCCGAGGTTTTCCCTCCTGATGTTCCAGGTTTGCCACCAGAGAGGGAGGTTGAATTTACCATAGATCTCATGCCAGGGGCAGGACCCATATCAGTAGCTCCTTATCGGATGTCACCTGTGGAGTTGGCAGAGTTAAAGAAACAACTGGATGATATGATGAAAAAGGAATTCATCAGACCGAGTGTATCACCGTGGGGAGCACCAGTCTTGTTTGTGAAGAAAAAGGATGGAAGTGCTAGGTTATGTACGGACTATAGGCAGTTAAACAAGGTTACAATCAAGAACAAATATCCGTTGCCTAGGATAGATGATCTGATGGATCAGTTGAAGGGAGCTTCGGTGTTTTCTAAGATAGATTTAAGATCAGGATACCATCAGATTAGGGTAAAGAAGGAGGATATACCTAAGACTGCTTTCAGAACAAGGTATGGGCACTATGAGTATCTAGTTATGCCTTTTGGTGTAACTAACGCCCCAGCAGTATTCATGGATTACATGAACAGGATCTTTAGACCGTTCCTCGACAAGTTCGTTGTGGTGTTTATTGATGATATTCTTATCTATTCCCGTAGCCGGGAAGAGCACGAGGAACATCTGAGAGCGGTGTTGCAGGTGTTGAGGGATAGGCAGTTGTACGCTAAGCTATCCAAATGTGAATTTTGGTTAGAGGAAGTACAGTTCCTAAGTCATATAATCAATAAGGAAGGGATAGCGGTAGATCCAGTTAAGGTAGAGGCAGTGATTAGGTGGGAGAGGCCTAAGTCAGTAACAGAGGTGAGAAGTTTCCTAGGATTAGCCGGGTATTACAGGAG
The DNA here is from genome assembly GCA_035048595.1 of Echinosophora koreensis. Classification (NCBI taxonomy): domain Eukaryota; kingdom Viridiplantae; phylum Streptophyta; class Magnoliopsida; order Fabales; family Fabaceae; genus Echinosophora; species Echinosophora koreensis. The sequence goes on from JAPCYP010000004.1 coordinate 10,901,480, forward strand.
GTTTATTGAGGGTTTCTCCAAGATTGCGTTGCCTATGACACAGTTAACGCGAAAAGGTACGGCGTTTGTTTGGACAGAAAGATGTGAGGAGAGCTTTCAAAAGCTAAAGGAGAAGTTGAGTACATCTCCTGTGCTAACATTACCAGAGCCATTAGGACAGTTTGACGTGTACTGTGACGCGTCATATCAAGGTTTGGGTTGTGTTTTGATGCAAGAGGGAAGGGTAGTGGCTTACGCTTCCCGACAGTTGAGGGTTCATGAAAGAAACTACCCGACTCATGATCTGGAATTGGCAGCCATAGTGTTCGCATTGAAGATATGGCGACACTATCTGTATGGAGCTAAGTTCAATGTGTTCAGCGATCATAAGAGTTTAAAGTATCTGTTTGATCAGAAGGAGCTGAACATGAGACAGCGTAGATGGATGGAATTTATTAAGGATTATGAGTTTGATCTTCAATACCATCCTGGGAAAGCTACTGTTGTGGCAGATGCACTGAGTCGGAAATCTTTGCACGTATCCGCGATGATGGTGAAAGAGATGGGATTGCTTGAACAGTTTAGAGATTTGAACCTAGGTATGGATTTGGCTGAGGATAGAATATGCTTAGGTATGATCACTATCAGCAGTGAGTTTTTGAGAGACCTCAGGTTTAAGCAAGTTCAGGATGAATATCTGCAAGAGATAAGTCGAGGCATTGATGAAGGGAAAGTTTCAGAGTTTAGGAAAGGATCCGATGGTGTGTTGAGATTTAGAGATCGGATATGTGTGCCCGAGGATTTAGAGATTAGGAAGATGATTTTAGAGGAGGCACATAAGAGTAAGTTGAGTTTTCACCCGGGAGCCACCAAGATGTATCAAGATTTGAAGAAAATGTTTTGGTGGCCAAAGATGAAGAAGGAGGTGGCAGAGTATGTTATATCATGTCTAGTGTGCCAGAAAGCTAAGATAGAGCATCAGAAACCTGCAGGGTTGTTACAGTCCTTGGATATCCCAGAGTGGAAGTGGGATAGCATAGCGATGGACTTTGTGGTTGGATTACCACAAACTCCGAAGAAGTTTGATGCGATTTGGGTTATCATTGATAGGTTAACGAAGTGTGCTCACTTCTTACCTATTGGTGAGAGTTATAGTCTTGAGAACTTGACCCAGATTTACATCAAGGAAGTAGTGAGGTTGCACGGTGTACCATCGAGTATTGTCTCCGATCGGGATCCTAGATTTACATCTAGATTTTGGAGACAGTTACACAATGCTTTGGGAACCAAGTCGAGGATGAGTTCAGCTTATCATCCTCAGACAGATGGTCAGTCAGAGAGAACAATTCAATCATTGGAGGATCTTTTAAGAGCATGTGTGTTAGAACATGTTGGCAGTTGGGATGAATTCCTACCTTTGATTGAGTTCATATACAACAACAGTTTCCATAGTAGTATCGGAATGGCACCGTATGAGGCTCTCTATGGAAGAAAATGCAGAACTCCGTTGTGTTGGTATGAGACTGGCGCGAGCCAAGTGTTAAGTCCCGATGTGGTACAGCAAACAACGGAGCAAGTCAGGAAGATAAGAGAGAAAATGAGGGAAGCGCAGGATAGGCAGAGGAGCTACAGTAATAAAAGGAGGAGACCCTTAGAGTTCCAAGAAGGTGATCACGTATTCTTGAGAGTCACTCCGAAGACCGGAATTGGCAGAGCTATAAAGTCTAGAAAGCTCACTCCCCGATTTATTGGACCATTTCAGATTCTTCGACGAATTGGTTCAGTAGCCTACCAGATAGCCTTACCCCCTTACCTCTCCAATCTCCACGATGTATTTCATGTTTCCCAATTGAGAAAATATTTCCCCGATCCTTCTCATGTAATTGAGCCAGAGTTAATACAACTCCGAGAGAATCTAGAATATGAGGCTCTACCGTCTAAGATTGCAGATAGAAGGATTAAAGAACTCCGTGGTAAACAGATTCCCCTGGTCAAGGTCATTTGGGATAGTGTTACCGGAGATGCTACTTGGGAGCGTGAGGCAGATATGCAGCAGCAGCACCCTCATTTATTCTCAGGTATGTAATTCCGGGGACGGAATTTCTTTTAAGGGGGTGGAAATGTAACATCCGTTATTTTTATGTGTGGTTTACATATGATGTTTAGGTTTAAGGTTTGGATTGTATAACTGAGAGGTGATTTGAGGTATAGAGACCAGCTAGGGTTTCCGGTTAGTGTCTTTTAGATAATTGAGGGTGGAACAAAATTTTTGGAGTTAAAGAGGAGATTAGGCATTTTTGATGGTTAGAGATTGTTTATTAGGTCCTAAGGAGCCTATGTCTCAAATTTGGGGTCAATCGGACATCGAACGGACCCTGAACGTAGAGAGTTGACTTTCTGGTCAAAAGTCAACGCTCCAGCGTGGCAAACATCACGCTCGAGCGTCCACAATACGCTCAAGCGTGGGTGTGTCCACGCTCAAGCGCCCAAGTCAACCAGACAAGGGCCATGCTTTGACTTGCTACGTGTCAACGGGGGCTGACGTGGCAGCCTCTGAGTGGTTGCATGGCTGCGGTGGTTTTCACGCTCAAGCGTGAATTGTTCCACGCTCAAGCGTGACCACGCTCAAGCGTGAAAAATTCCACGCTCGAGCGTGGCAGCGTGAATCAGAAAAATAAAAAGGGCTTAAGTGACATAAGTCACTTAAGCCATATGAAGGAAAGAAACGAAGGCAGAGAGCAGAACTCTGAGAAAACAGAGAGGAGCATATAGAGAGAGAAAGAGAGAGAGTTTAGTGAGAGAAAAGAGTTCTAGAGTGAGTGTGGCTTGCCGATCGTCCCTTCGTAAAACGGAGTACATGGTTGTGATCATAGGGATGACACCTTCATTGTCCTCTTCCCCGTTTCTTCAATAATCGAAGGTAAATTATTCCCGTTTTTATCGAAAGTCGTTTCGTTACGTTTATATTTGTATCTTTCGTTTCGGTTATCGGAATTCGATTCCGTCTTCGAGGATGAACTCGTGGTAACGTGTGCTTCGTAATGTGATGCTTAGGTGAAATTTTGGGAGCTCCGAGACACTAGAATCGCACGGGGCAGATTCGAAAAGGTTGGAGAACGTCGCGTTTTGTCTCGTTTCGATCATCGTACGACTTCCCAGGTGGGGGAAAGAAACCATTTAACGTCGGAAACGGCGCAGTTACATTTAGTTCGATAATGGCGTAGGGCGACCTAAACCCTACTCGAGAGCGAGTAACGGACAATGTCCATGTCACATTGGGGACTACTTAGTGGTACCAATGATGATATTGAAATTGTGCGTTTATCGTCGTTACGATAAAAATATATTATTTTATTATTTTATGACTGGCTGTTGTGACTGCTTGAATTAGTTGCGTTAATATGATGATTGATGACTGATACTGAGTGTTGATATATCTTATGAAAATTATTATTGTTATTATTATTATATTGGAATTGATGCCATGATTAATATGATGATTTGATGCCATGATGTTATGACGATATGAGTGTAATGGTTATGAGTAGAGTTTGAGTAAGTGATGAGATATGATGAGCATTGATGATGTATTGGGGAAATCATACTTTATGTGTTAGTAGTACCTAACCGAGACAATTGATGTTATATGATGATGAGATTTTATTGAGGTTATTTATGAGGTGATGATGAACGGTTAGGGCACTAGGGGATGACCTGAAACATGGTCTGTGATATGTGGACCTGAAACATGGTCGTTTTGTGGACCTGAAACATGGTCGTTGGGGTCTATTCCTCGGAGGGAGAATTCCCGGGGTCTAGGCTAACGGCGGACCGTCCCAGACATGATTTCATTTTAGTTGCAGCTATAGTTCATGCGTTGCATGAGCACCCTGGCCGGGGTCCAGAGGTGTGCACCGGTTGTGTAGCTATAGTGCCATTGCTTTGCATGGGCACCCTCCAGCCGCGGACGAGGGTGTGCGCCGGGGCCTCTGGGACGTGTCGATTGTTGTGATATCCGGATATGGCCGACTACCTGAGAAGATTCATACAGCATTTGCATTGCATCATGATGGGGGTAGAGGAAAGACCCTAGATGTGGATTGAGGATGTTTGTGTTATATATATATATATAAACTATATTTTTGGAGATGGATGTTTATCGTGCTGTTATAGAATTAAATGTCGCTAAACCCTTTCCACGTTTGATATTATATGGATTCTTATCCCCTTTTTATTTTGTTGTATGTTTGTACATATATGTTTTGTATATCAGATCCAGATTGTGTTGATGGCGCACTGGGATCACCCGTGGATGACTCAGGATCCGGGGTTCCCCCTCTCGGGGACCTTTGAGGTTGAGTGCTTAGATCCGAACGGGTGGCTCGTGGACCCCGTCACTCGCTTCGTTGTGTATACGGGTCCTACGTCCATTACCTCCGGGTTCGGACAGGGAGCGCCGATAGGATTCGTCGGCATGTTCCGCGTTGGCACTACCCTTCCTTTCCAGGTAGGACAGCCAGATGGACACATACCGCCGATGCCAGGCATGGCCCCAGATCCCTTCATGGTACCACTTGAGGTACTAGTTCCAGGACTTGCACCGGCACCGGCACCGGCACCGGGATTCGAGTTGGCACCTATCCAGGAGGAGGACCCGGTTGCCCTCGCCCAGGACCTGGCACCCCTTCCAGAGGTACCAGTGCCTCCAGAGGTCCGGGCTACGGTTTCAGAGTCTTCTCGAGTATCTACCAGACAGTTTCATCCCCGTGATAGTAGACTTTACCGACAGAGGTTTCAGAGGCAGTCGGACAGGAGCTCGTCCAGTGAGAGCGGAGGAGTGTCCGGACCTGCCGGACCGCGGGATGCAGACGAGGGTGGTAGTATTTGATGGCTCGGGCCAGTGCCATCTGTATAGGTGTGAGTGAGGTTTTGTTGTATTTTGAGAGGGGACGGGGTGTGGAGAGAATCGGCGAGGCATCTTTCCTTTTATCTTTTGATGTACTTCCTTTATGTTATGTACCACCGTTTTGTATATATTTCGGGATCCTACTGATGGGAATCCCTTGACAGTTATGTATTAGGAGATGATGTATATATTTATCTATATATATATATGTGTGATGTATGTTGATGTATCTGCATGTTAACTATTTACATCTGAAGTTTTAATTTTCCGCTGTTTAAGTATAACCGCCTATCGCTAATAACACGATTAAGTTTTAATATTTTGGGTTTTTCTTTAATGGGACGTCGGGGCGTCTCAAGGCCTATTTGATTATGTTTGTTAATTTAAGAGTTGAGACTTATATGTGTTTACTAATTTAAGGCTTGAGGACTGTAACACCCCGATTTTTCTGCTTTCTAAGATCGGTATAAATATAAATAAATGTTTATATTTTTATAAGTATACGGTTAAATTTTGGGTTGAAAATTCAGACGGAACCCGATCTGCGTTTTCACTAACAATAAGATTTTACTGATCAGAAAACCTAATTTTGACCCAGGAATGAAATGAATAGATTTTATATCTCATTTCCAACGATATAGGTTATTTTGAAAATTTTCAAAATAAATAGGTTATTATACTCAATTTGGGCGTAAAAACCCTAAATCGGGTAATCGACGGAGTCGAGAACGGACGTGCAGAGACAAAACCCGACATCGGATGCTGAGACCTCTTGCCACCTAGGGTGGTGAGTCATATGGATGAGTCACCAATGTCATGATGACATTTAAACAAAATTCTAGATATTTCTTGAAATTAGTGTAAAGACCATTTTGCCCTTGGACCATTTTACCCTTGAACTTTCATTGAAATGCCAAGTTTGCCCAACAATTTGTGGACACAAATCAGCGACCTTTTCTTCGACCTCAACCACATAATTTTCATGATTACCTTAGGGTAAATTACTAAAATGTCCTTAAGTCCTAACTTAATCACAAAATTGCCTTAATTGAGATTATACTTTTGTCCTTAAATTTTTATGACTTGGACCCTTTTACCCTCATTTCCCATAGCCCAAACCCATTCCCTTAGGCCATTATACTCATTTGTGCATCACTTCATCGTCTTCCTCTCAATTTCTCTCAAAAAGCTCTAAGTTTCCATAGCCAAAAAGTGTGAAGCAACTACTTGATTCTTAGCTTATTTTTCAATTCCAAGAGGTATACCATACTCCTCTCACTCAATCATCATCATGTTCTTCATTCATTTTTGTGATTTGAAGTCTTGATCATATTTTTCAATTCCTAGATCTAGAACTTTGAAAATTCATAGAAAATCATAGAAAAATCCAATGAGCATGAAACCAATTTCTAAGATCTTATTATCCTCTCTATATTCAATATCCAAGAGTGTGCATTAAACTAAAATTTTGTGCCTATTTATCTTAAGGAGGCCGAACCCTAGTTTTGTTTGGGGGGGGGGGGGGGGGGGGGGAGGAACTTTGTTCAAACCATTTTGTTAAGTCTTGCTTGATTCAATCCTTATAGCTCATATATGTATAGAATCCTTGATGTTGAATCAGAATAAAACCTCTAATCCATACTCATGGCCGAAATTGAGTCCTTGAAGGATTGGAGTATTTTATTTCAATCCTTGTATCTTAATCATTGTTTTCAGGGTCTAAGTGATCAAGGACCACTAATCCAAGAGCTTATGATTTTTAGAAAATTTTAGTCATAAAAGCACCCCATGGCCGAAAATCTTAACTTTGTGGTTAAGATGGTTTTGATTCAATTTTTTTTAAGTAAGCTTTGTTTATGTCATAATCTTGCTTAAGGATCCTTAATCCAAAAGCTTGTAAAATTTTATCATGTCTAGCCAACATAAAAACCTTAGGGCCAAACCTATCATATAGGAGCATAGGTGTTTTTAATTGTTTGTTTGTTAATTTGTTGTTGTGATTTGTTGAAGGATAAATTGTTGTGTGAATCGGGTACGTGTTTTGTGGAAATCGGGACGACGGAACTTTGGTTGGCAATAAAAAAATCTTCAAGAGGTAAGGGGAGTACCTGAGGGATTTTTCCGATAGCTATATGTAAATTGTTTGTGGTCTGTATATATTATTTGGTGTATGTATTGTTTTACGTAATTAGATTTTTCTACTTTAAAATTATCTGCTTTTAATTATTTAATTATCTGCATTTAATTGTGACTATATGTTGTTGTATGCCATTAATTGTTATTTGATATATTATTGGTATGAAATGATTTTTTATGTTGATTTTGGATTGGAAAGCCTGACAGTGGTCAGTGCTCAATTAATTACGAGGCTAAAAGCATTAATAAGCTTTTCATGAAATAATGAGTTTAATTAGTGGAAAACAGTAATATATTATTACTTAATGTTTTGTTTGGTGAAAAATAGATAATAGTGAAAAATAATATTATTTTAATGATTTAACTGCGAAAGAGCGTTTTAAGAGTCATAGTGAGGATGTAACCGTGAAAATATTTTTGTACTGCTAGTTTATACGTAAGAAATTTCTAAATATTAGAAAATGTTATTTTAAGAAAATAAGTTTCAAAAATAATTTTATTATGGTGTTGGAAAAACTATTTTACTAGAAAAGTCATGTTTGGATTAAAATGTTTTTAAAAAGTCAAACATCGGACAATTCCGACAATAATTATAGTAGGATTATTAAAAATGGTAATATTAGTTAAAAAAACAGAGAATTTGTCTCAAATCAATAGTTTCAGGTTCAAAATATTGATTTTTGAAAGAAAATGAATTTTAAGTGATTCTGGTGATTTTATAAAACGAATTTCCAACATAAAATGATTTTCGGTAAAGTGAATTTATACAACGTGTTATTTCCGACAACTTGGATAAGTTGAGGAAACTTTGTTTTTGGATTTGTGTTTCACAGAGCGAAAATGTTGTTTAACGTTGAAAACGAACCTAGCTATTGAGATGTCGGTGTCTAGTGTTCTATGATATGACCCGGGGTCCGAAATGTGAAGTTATGGACTAGATGTCCTATGAAAAAGGGTATTGTTTTTGTGCGCTAAAATCTACGTATCTAAGACTGGTGCATCGGTCTAGATTTCGTGATTTGCACCTTTTTGACTTGGAGTCGGTTATTTTGGAAGGAGGGATTAAACTTGAAAGTTTAAAATGACGATTTGGTCGTGAGACTGTTAGCTCTAACAAGGAAAGAATGAACACAAAGAAAAATGACACGAACCAAATGTTTTACATGCATTTTGCAATTTTTTTGGGCAGATGTGCCTAATGGTTTTGTGCATGGTACCTTGGTAGGTATTCATGTTATGGGATACATTTCACCTTTGGGTGAAATAACGGGAGTCTAGGAAAGGCCGGGCTAATTATGACTATTTCCGGAGCTCGGATATTAGTAATATTTTATAGGCCGAGTTAATTACGACTATCGTTGGATGTTCTTGTGAACTACTTATGATGATGGTTGGAGCTCGTATCCTACCGAGTTATTTACTTAAATAGTTGGAACTCGGAACCCTGACAGGCCAAATCATTTGAAACTTGCCTTATCTGGCAACGTTTATGTTCTGCCTTATTCGGCAATGAGAGCCTGATCAGCTCATTTATTTGTTGGTTGAAGTGCAATGGTTTTTAAAACGGCTACGACTGTCGTGTATGAAACCTTTTGATAAATATATTGTTTATCTTTGAATATACATGTTAAATGTTATTTGGGAGTCGTGCATATGGTTATTGTTTTAAAATCCATATATTGGAACTCATCCTTGCATATACATGTTCTCCTGCTTTGCTGTTGTACCTTGGTACACGAATGCAGATGTTGCGGAAGAGTTCCTTAAGTCATTTGGAGACTTAAGTTTGGATTGCAGAAAAAGATATGTGATCATAGGGATGATCACGAGATCTTATCAGTGAGTGTCTTAAAGAGCAACCAGCTTAGGATTTTCTATGGTTTGTATGTTTGAAAAAGTCGGTGGAAGTGGTGTCATACTTTAGTCTTTGGTTTAATTTCTCTCTTTTTGAAAACCGAAACTCTTGAGAAGAATTGTATGTCGTGGCGACTTTGTTATGTACAGGATTTACTGTTTTAATGTGTGTGTATCTTGGTTTTCTAGAGCTTTCCGTTTAAGAATATAATTTTTATATCCAGATTTTTCGACATCAAAATAGATCAATTTCCGAAAGCAACCAGTAAAATTCTTTTTAATTTATTTCTGAACGTGTTTATATAGTAATGCCCAAGGGGGATGTTACAAGGGCTATCTAGTCGTGTTTGTTAATTTAACGTATGAAATCTGTTATATGTGTTTGGTAATTTAAGGCTAAGACATATTTGTATGTATTGTCAATATAAAGATTTTTTTTAATACTGTCAATCAATCACAAGTTACTATATTATTAAAAATGTTTGATTTTTATCTCAACTACTTTGATGTCACAGTTGCTATAATGCTAGACACTTTCCCATGAGTAGCGAGCTTTTCTTTAAAATATTTGCAAACACCTTTCTTTGCACCTCTAATAATTTCAACTTCTTCAAAATCATTACAAACATATGATGTTTTCTGTCTCTTTCTTAAGGACCAAATATTCGTTTACTTGATCTTTGATCTTTTTCAATTCCTTATATGTTATCTTCTAATTACTTGCCTCGTTGGTGGATGAAATTGTTTCATTTCCCTCAAATCGGGAAGACATTTATGGAGGTGGACAACTTAAGTCGTAAACTTGAAATAAATATGTGATAGACTAAAAATTGGTAAATATTATTAAATTAAACTTATCATAGAGTGCAGTAAATTCTTTCCATAGTCTAATTTTGTTATTATATCAAAGATGAAATAAGCCAAGAAAAGGAGCAATAAAAATCAGTCACTGGAAACCCTTATGCTCCTCTCCCATTGAGAGGTCGTTTTCTCCTTTCCCATTGGGAGTTTGAGATCAATAGTTCTTTTTCTTATCTTGTGTTCTCAATAATTTTTATGTTGGCAGAGCTATCACCAGGAGCTAAGGAAGATGATTGTCTGATTGTTCAAATAGATCAAGACCAGAATTGTTTTATAGGCCATTTTCTCACGGAGAAGAATATTCGAACGAGCTTTATGAAGGAGTGCATTGCTGGCAGTTGGAGGCCAACAAGGGGGGTGATGATAAATGAGGTGGAGTCAGGGTTATTTTTCTTTCGATTCTACCACAAGATTGACAAGAATAGGGTTGTTTCGAGGGGGTCCATGGAATTTTGAGAATCATATGCTTATTTTTTGTAACATCAAGCCAGGAGATATCCTCAATCGTATACCCCTATTCCATGTGGACATTTGGGTCCAAGTTCATGATTTACCCATTGGTCTCTTTTCAGAAGCGGTTGGTCAACAGCTCAACAAATATGTAGGGTTGTTTCTTGATTACGATCCCAACAACAATCTATTCTGGAGGACTTATATGAGGATTAGAGTTCGGTTTGATGTTCTCGTTCCATTGAAAAAAGAGAAGAAGATCATGACAGGGAAAGGTAGGTGGCGTGCTGTGTCATTCAAATATGAACGATTGGGTTCTTTTTGCTTTCTATGTGGCCTCATGGGACATAAGGATCGTTCATGTGAGAAGTTATTTTCAACAGTCCAAAACAATGAAGAGGGGGGTGGGGTCCCAAGCTGCGTGCAGATCAACGACAACAGCGTGGCGGAGGTGGTGAATCTAGGTGGTTGAGTGAAGACGAAACTAGCGTTACTGTTGACCGAAATGGAAAGGCAGGAGATCAAGGGGAGCACTTGCGTCGTGGAGTTAATGCAAAACTGAATGAGATGCAATCAACCTTTGAATTAGCGCATTCCGAGGAAGTCAGTTACAGTACCATCATGGCTAATAAGCAAGAGAATATCTCTCCTATTTTGGAATGTGGAAAAATGGAAACAAAAAGTGGTAAAAGAAAAGTGATTATGGGATATAATTTGGGAGTTAATGTTTCCATTTTTTCTAGGCAAGTTAATATGGGAAATAGTGGTTTTTAATGATTTCCGTTATCACTTTAATGCCTTCAATTATTTGATTTGTGATTCTCAGCATTTAGGTGTGGTGGCTGTGTGGAATGGTAATCCAATTTGGTATGAATTGCTATCAAATCCCATAAATCAAGCGTTTGGAGTATTGAAGAGGCTTGAAAGAAGGAGTGAGTTGTTGGAACCAAAGTAATTTGGATTAAATAAATCTCTGGGTTTTGATGTTAACAAAAAGGACTAAAATTGTATGGCAAAGTGTTAGTTAAGATCTAACATGCTCTATCTAGTCTTACAGGGATATTCGAAATTTAATAAGTTATAAAAACCTTGAAAAGAGTTTGTTAATATCCGCGTCCACCCATATAGACGAGCTGCTCAAAATCATTGGTATATTTATTTATTTTAATATGTTTGAGTAAACGGAATATAAAGTAATCCCAGTAGACGAGAATTTTAACTACTATGAGTAGACGAGCTTGAGTGCCACGTCAGTAGACGGAGATCTAAGTAACTCATCGATATATAGCAAGTCCAAAGACTTAATAGTAGACGAGAAGATCTGCCACGTCACTAGACGAGCTAAAAGAATTTCTAACTATAAGCATGTAGACGCACTTTGTTGAGTAGACGAGCTCTTTTTCTTTGAGAATCTTTCATATGCTCTGAAGATGCTACCTCGACCACATAGAAATATTTATTTCAAGTATATGTTGGTCCTTCCTATTTGTTTTAACTGTTTTATTGCATTGTTTCTTTGAGAGAGACATAATACAAATGAGGAAATGCAAAAGCAAAATAGTACAATGCAAAACACCTTGAACCCTGTCACCTTTATCGCTGGAATAGCTGGAATTTGTATAAGGGAGGCAAGACAGTTTCCAAGTTGCAATTGCTCAGAGGTGTGCCCGTTTTGTGCAAGAGTGATAACCTATAGTACATTTCACAATGGCCACGAGCAAGCTATGAGTCACAACGGATATTATACATTTGATTCTATCCCTAAACGGGAAAATTCAAAACAACCGTTGAAGAATTTCAAGAGAAGAGAAATGTCACTATAAATAGAAGACCTCAACATCTGAAGAATTAACTTTTGCAAATACAAAAATCTTGCTAGAAAAAAGTTTGCCATTTACGAGCTCAAAATCTTTTATTCTTTTAAAAGCAAAAGTCTGTAATACCTTAGCTTGAATATTTCTATAATATTCAACAAATCTTAAACTTTCATATCCTCAAACATAGTGAGTTAGAAGATCAAAAGAAACTAATCTCTTTGTTAGAGGTAGAGCCTGAAGAGGCTTGGTAAGAAAGGAATACTTGTAACCTGGAGAGGTGTTGAATACTTGTTGTAATCTATTTGGAAAATAATGGAGAAAAACCTTCAAGTAGAAGGGATTGGACGTAACTCTTGGTTGGAAGAGAGTGAACCAGGATAAAACGCTTGCGTGAATCTTCTAATCCCTTATCTCTTCAGTTTTATTTGTTTATACTAACTGTGGGGATTTGAACTTGATTTTGTTAAGTCTTTAAAAGATCCTTTTCTAGTGTGTGTGCTTCTGCCTTTTAATCGTTGTGCGAGAAATTTGTTTTTGAAAAAGGTTGTTTTCGAAAATTATTAACAAATACTCCCTCCGGTCTCCATTGTAAGCAAAAATTAAATGGGACACACATATTAAGATAGTTAGTTGATCTCATTTGAAAGAGTCATTGGGAATAAAAAATTAAGTTTGTTACCTAAATTACCCTTCCTCTTATTTATTAAGCTTGTGTTATTGAGAATAAAAGGAGTCATTGGAAAACAAAATTTGTATTAAATGAAGGGTATTTTGAGAATAACTTCATTAAATGAGAAGAAAGTAATTGGAATTTGCTTATATTTTGGACCAAAATTTTTGGAAATTTTTGTTTACATTGTGGACCGGAGGGAGTACAATTCAACCCCTTTCTTGTGTTTATCTGTATCAACTTCATGAGTGGTGTGGGGCCGTTGATAATAATGGATTTGTTGCCATTAGTTTGTCCACCGTTATTAGCGATAATTCCACCATGATTTCATATCTGGTTTACCTACAAGAGTTAATTTCCCCTCTGACTCTAGAATTTCGGGATGGCATGAAAAATAAATTAATTTATTATGAGAAGGAGCATGGAAGGAATATTCACGTGCTGCATATTAATTTGCTCGATTCCTTGTATGATAATATCGACATTGTTGCTGATCAATATTTTTTATCGACAGGTCCTAGTCCCCAAGCCTGCCAGTAGCACTAATGATCATCAATCGAAACTGCCAAGGTCCGTCCTGTCAAATACCTTATTCGGTGTTACTGCCCTGATGCTTTTTTATTTATTTATAATTTTTTGACATTTTTTTTGTTTTCTTTATAAATTTTTAGTTCAAACAAATAAAGTAAAGGAAATCTATTGGTAGTGCATTGACTCTTTCTTTTGCAGGTTTTGCGAAATCTCAGTGAATCTAGTATACCTGCAAGAGTTAATTTCCCCTCTGACTCTAGAAGTTCGGGATGGCATGAAAAAGAAATTAATTATGAGGAGGAGCATGGAAGGAATATTCACGTGCTGCATATTAATTTGCTCGATTCCTTGTATGATAATATCGACATTGTTGCTGATCAGTATTTTTTATCGACGGGTCCTGGTCCCCAGGCCTGCCAGTAGCACTAACGATCATCAATCGAAACTGCCAAGGCCCGTCCCATCAAATACCTTGTTCGGTGTTACTGGCCAGATGCTTTTTTTTTTAATCATTTTTTGACATTTTTTTTGTTTTCTTTATAAATTTTTAGTTCAAACAAATTAAGTAAAAGAAATCTATTGGTAGTGCATTGACTCTTTTTTGCAGGTTGTGCGAAATCTCAGTGAACTGCAATCAGTCTTTGCCTCAAGTTATGTGATGTGAGAGGATTTTTTTCAAAGTTAAATCTTACAATTACTCTCTCAAACTCCACGCGCAAGAAGTAGGCAAATATAAGGCTATTATTTCAAATTGTAAGAGTCTTTTATCTTCTTATGTTATCAACTCTTTGGTAGAGTTTGATAGGAGGCAAGCTCATGTAGTTGCGCATACTTTATTAGGGGTGACTACATATAATACTATCCTCCAAAATTGTGGTGAAGTTACCAGGTGTATTGAGTTCTTGATTATTAATGATATGGCTTAACTTTACTTTTTTTTTAATAAAAAAAGTCACTTGAATACCAAAATATTCCAAAAAAAATATCTCACTCTCTTTTTAAGTTTTTTTAAACAAAGTTAATTTACACCGAAAATGTAAAAAGGGATCTACATTGAAATCAACGCATATTATGTTTCACTATTTTGATTTTCTCAAACCAAAACATCTAGATATATTTATCAATTATCATACCATTCTAAAACTTGTAATTATGAAAAACTTCACAATCAAAAGGTAAAAAGGCATCACATTGTTTCCCCTCAAACCAAAATATCTAGATTTAATTATCAATTATCATACTATTTAGAACTTGTGATCATAAAAAACTTTACGAGCAATACATAAAAGGCATCAAACTGTTTCGTTAAAGAAATAACAATAGATGATCTATTAATAGTATAAAAAATTTTAGATTTCGAATCAAAATCAAAAGAAGCACCATTGACAACAAAAGGGACAAACATGGTGAAAAACTGGTATTTAAGTAATTACCTTAACCCGAAAGCAGTTGCAGAAAAAAAGAAAAACCCAAATGCAGTTGACTTTGGACAGGGGCAAGATTCGGAGCAGGGTTTACTTGGTGATCCCTACTATATTTCCATATCATAATTTCCATCATATGCAGTAACAAAATAAGCTTGGAATGAAGCATACGAAATCTAATAAAAAAATGGGAATGAGAGAGTAAATCAATCAGGGGGTTCCTGGTGCCCTTTGAGTAGAGTTTGATGATCCCATACAAGGAAAGAACACAAACAAAAACGATGCCGAGCAAAGATAAATGATTTGGTCTCTTAAGCCATCCAACATGAGGGTTTCTAAGGCCGTCTCCAATGGCAACAAAAAGAGTGGATCTTGCTTAATAGGGACTGGTGCTTACCTGCACCTTTGGATGGAGACAATTTTTCAATAAGTGCCTAACAAATTAGATTGCTGGTAGAAGAACCAGTCCTTATCTTATCGAGTGGGCTAGCCGAGAATTTTTTAAACAAAAAAAAGGACTTGATTGGAGTATTGGTGATTAAATGTAATGATGTGAGGAAACTTGTGGGACCCATTAAGTAAAAATTTGAAAGATACAAGATTGGAGATATGAGGTGCTTAAGTTGTAAAAAATAAAAAATAAGTGATGTGTGAGGGTGGGACCCACTTAAGAACTCCTAAAAGTAAATATTTGGAGTGCTAGATAGGGATACTCTAATTCTAAACTCAAAATCAGAATGGAAGAAGTGAGATTTCGGTACGTCCGTGAGGGAGTGGAAGTAATGAGGGTTTTGTTAAGTCTCTAAAATGTCTGTGTGCATTTCCCTAAGTTTTGATGAAAACTAAACATTGGTTAATGATTTAATTAACCTACTTTGTGGTTGCTAATCTATCTACTTAGTGTACAGATCAGAAAATTTCAAAACTCACATGTCTGTCTACCTAAGTACCAACCTGTCTGTATAAGCCAAAAAGTCAACCTGTCTGCTGACTGGGATTGTTGACTATGTGCAAACTGGTTTACAAACTGTCTCTGCTCTGCTCTTCAACTCGTCTAAGGTTCTTTGTTAAGAACTCAAAGTACAGGAAGCTTTTGGAAGCTGTCCCCTCATGAAGAATACTCTGAAATCTCTCTCTCACGCTTATCAAGAAATTCAGAAGTGCTCTCTCTCAAGCAACCTAGGAAGTCAGAGACAAACTTCCAGTTAAAGAATGTTTCCAACATGCTTTATTCCCTAGTACTTTCGGTTATTACACAGAAAGGGAAATGTACTCTGCAAAAGTACAAAAGCACTCTGCACAACTCTGAGTTGGCTTCTACACGATGCATAAAGCTATTATCCTTCATGTTAGAGTACAACCAACGTCTCCATTGCATTAATGGCTGCCCAGAACGACTATATTGCATTTAATGAAGCTCTGCTTGAAGCCATCGTTGCAAGGAATGTCTATAACGGATATTAAATGGTTGAAGGCTATAAATACAGAAGTCATTGAAGATGAACACATCAGAGATTACAAAGCATTAAAGAGCCATTACTCTGTTCATTTATTCACTCTATATTCTTCAATCATTTGAAGTTATTACGCAGACTTTCCTAAGCTTTACATTTAAACCACTCTCTGAGTGTTAGTGAAAGATCTGTCTGTCTGTAAGTGTATTTATTACAAACCAAACTCTCAAACAAATCTGAGTGACCCTGAAGAGGCTAGGTGTGCAAAGAATACTTGTGTTGGAGCCTGAAGAGGCTAGGTGTGCAAACAATACTTGGAGTCTGTAACCTGATCAGTTATAGTGGATAAATCTTGGTGCTGCCAAGGACTGGACGTAGCTCTTTGTGTTAAAGAGTGAACCAGGATAAATCACTGTGTCAATCTCTCTTCCCTTAATCTCTTTAGTTGTTTTGATTATATATCATCTGCTTTCTAACTAAGGGGTTAAAACTGTTTTTATCAAGCTTGTTTTTCATCTGTATACGTGTGTTGTTTTCTGAGAAAACTACAACAGACAGGTGACCTGTCTGTGTAACCTTTTACACCTGTCCGAACTTAGCTTCTGCATGCAAAAAGTTTTTAACTTTATTTTAATTTCTGATAAACACAATTCAACCCCCCTTCTCGTGTTTATAGTTGTCTATTTCAGTTGGTATCAGAGCTCAGCCTCTGGGTTGAGCATCTAACAGTGTAGAGGTAAAAGATCCTGAAGAATAGACATGACTGCTGGAGCTAGTGGAAGTCACCAGACTGAAGGAGCCTCCTTAACCAGACCTCCATTCTTCAATGGAGAAAACTACAACTATTGGAAAGATAGATTTCAATGGTTCATTCTATCTACAAACTCTGATCTCTGGGATGTCATCACAGATGGTCCTTTCATTCCTAAAAATGATGACAACACTGATAAGCCAAAAGCTTAGTGGACTCCTGCAGAAAAGTCAAAGTGGGAGCTGAATCACAAAGCCAGATACAACATTATTTGTGCTCTCAGTCCTGATGAGTTTGAAAAGGTCTGTGTCTGTGATTCTGCCAAAGTTTACTCTAATGCTGAGAAGGTTGGAAAGATACTTAGGAGCCTGCCTAAGCAGTGGAGACCTCCGGTAACTGCTATCTCTCAAGCCAAAGATCTTACCACCTTGACTATGGATGAACTCCTTGGAACACTTACGGTTCATGAGCAAGAACTTGGAGATGAAGTCTCAACAAAGAAGGGCAAGTCAATTGCTCTGAAGGCTAATCAAAAGTCCTCCAAAGCTTCTAAAGTTTTGAAGGCAGACGAGTCATCCAGTGATGCTGACCTATCTGAACCTGAGGATTCTGAAAGTGATGAAGAACTATCTCTCCTAACCAGAAAGATAAAGCTTCTCTTACAGAAAAAGAAGTTCAGAAAAGATAAGCCATTCAGAAGTTTCAACAAGGACAAGAACTTCAAAGATTCCACTTCAACAGACAAGAACTCAATTGTCTGCTATGAGTGCAAGAAACCAGGTCACATCAAAGCAGAATGTCCTCAACTCAAGAAAGCCCCTGTTAAGAAGTTCTTCAAAAAGAAGAAGGAATGATGGCTACTTGAGAAGATCTAGAGTCAACATCTTCTGATGAAGAGACAGAGGAAGAAGCAAATCTCTGTCTAATGGCTAACACTGACTCAGATTCAGATAATGAGGTAAATTCTGATTATGAGGAATTACTTGATGCCTATGAAGAATTGTTGGAGGAATCCAACTGCTTATCTAAGGCTTTCAAATCTCTCAAGAGAGATCATGTTAAGCTCCTCAGTGAGCATAAACAGAAATCTCTAGAGTGTGAGAAATTTGCCAAGGAAAACAGTGAGCTGAAGACTGAAAAGTCTAGTGAAGCTAAGATCTCTAATGATACATCACAGTCTGAAGAAGTTGAAAAACTTCAACAGAAAGTGGAAGAGCTCACTTCTGATCTTGCCAAATTTGTTAATGGTAGAGAAAATCTGACCAAGCTGCTTGGTTGTCAGAGGCACTCCCTTAACAAAGAAGGTATTGGATATGTCCATCAGACACATCATAAAGTATCAACTAAGCACTCTAAAGTGTCTACTACATCTACTTGAAATAGACAACTATAAACACGAGAAGGGGGGTTGAATTGTGTTTATCAAAATTTAAAATAAAGTTAAAAACTTTTACATGCAGAAGCCAAGCACAGACGGGTGTAAAAAGGTTACACAGACAGGTCACCTGTCTGTTGTAGTTTTCTCAGAAAACAACACACGTATAAAACAAAAACAGTCTTGATAAAAACAGTTTTAACCCCTTAGTTAGAAAGCAGATGATATATAATCTAAACAACTAAAGAGATTAAGGGAAGAGAGATTAACACGAAGATTTATCCTGGTTCACTCTTCAACACAAAGAGCTACGTCCAGTCCTTGGCAGCACCAAGATTTATCCACTATAACTGATCAGGTTACAGACTCCAAGTATTGTTTGCACACCTAGCCTCTTCAGGCTCCAACACAAGTATTCTTTGCACACCTAGCCTCTTCAGGCTCACTCAGATTTGTTTGAGAGTTTTGTTTGTAATAAATACACTTACAGACCTTTCACTAACACTCAGAGAGTGGTTTAAATATAAAGCTTTAGGAAAGTCTGCGTAATAACTTCAAATGATTGAAGAATACAGAATGAATAAATGAACAGAGTAATGGCTCTTTAATGCTTTGTAAAACTCTGATTCTGTTCATCTTCAATGACTTCTGTATTTATAGACTTCAAACATTTAATATCCGTTAGAGACATTCCTTGCAACTATGGCTTCAGGCAGAGCTTCATTAAATGCAATATAGTCGTTCTGGGCAGCCATTAATGCAATGAAGACGTTGGTTGTACTCTAACATGAGGGATAATAGCTTTATGCATCGTGTAGACGCCAACTCAGAGTTGTGCAGAGTGCTTTTGTACTTTTGCAGAGTACATTTCCCTTTTTGTGTAATGACTGAAAGTACTAGGGAATAAAGCATGTTGGAAATGTTCTTTAACTGGAAGTTTATCTCTGACTTCCTAGTTTGCTTGAGAGAGAGCACTTTTGAGTTTCTTGGTAAGCGTGAGAGAGTTCTCAGAGTATTCTTCATGAGGGGACAGCTTGCAAAAGCTTCCTGTACTTCGAGTTCTTTTAACGAAGAACCTTAGACAAGTTGAAGAGTAGAGACAGGTTGTAAAATCAGTTTGCACATAGTCAACAATCCTAGTCAGCAGACAGGTTGACTCTTGGCTAATACAGACAGGTGAGACTTAGGTAGACAGACAGGTGAGTTTTGTAATCTTCTGATCTGTACACTAAGTAGACAGGTTAGCAACCACAAAATAGGTTAATTAAATCATTACCCAATGTTTAGTTTTCATCAAAACTTAGGGAAATGCACACAGACATTTTAGAGACTTAACAATCTCCCCCTTTTTGATGATGACAAACATTCAGATGATTTAATGAACCTTTGAAAATAACAGAGTACAGAAGTACAGACAGTAGACAAGTTGATATTTTCTATATGTGCAGACAGATGCATTAGTGTTCAATAAAGAGCATCAGAGTAATATGCAGCAGGTTTAAGTTCATAGTATCAGAATATATTAGAGAACGAACACATATCATAACACTTAGCATAAATTGTTTAAACATTCATTAAACATTCATTTGTTTAAACATTCATTAAACATTCATTAAACATTCATTAAACATCTTAACATTTTTCTCCCCCTTTTGTCAGCAACAAAAAGTGTAAAGATATAACAGTGGAGAGAAAAAGAGACAATAAAGAAAATGATAAGGCAAAAAAGATTTGTATTCATCATAAGCATATCGATTACAGGGCAGTTCCTACAACTACTTATCTAGGCTGATTAAAAAGAAGATACAGGGAGTCAACTTTCTGTTCTAACAGCAGCCTAGCATGCCTTTCTGCATCCAATTGTCTTCTGACTTCTTCTAGCTCAGTCTTAAGGAGATTGAAGCTCACTGAATCCACCATTTGAGAGGAGGAGACTTCTGCAGACAAGCTGGTTGAAGCAGCAGACAGAGATGGATACCAGGGTAAGGCTAAAACTGGGGGTGCCTTAGGTACAGAGAAGGGTGAGGAGACACGGGGAAAGAAAAGTTGATGAATGGTTCTGAAATAAAATAAGGGAAGAAAAACTATTTTAAACAGAGGGGTGATTTTGACTATGTCAAAATCAGGTATAGTCAAAATCAGGAGAGGGAAAGACATAAGAGAGTCTTTCACAAAGAGACAGACGAGTGACTCTTATTGGAATAGGAGGGGGAAGAGGTTGTTGGGCTAAGACAGATGGAGGTAGAGGTAGGAGAGAGTCTATGTGGGAAAAGAACGAATTAGACCCTGTGATTAAGAGAAAGAAAAATCTAGACCTAGAGGGTAACATTACAACAGAGGCAGGATAGTGAGATCCTTCCAGTGTTCTAATGAACAACACAATAGGGGGATAAAAGAAGATCTCCCTACATGGGTTCAGAATGTGAGGTGGTGGAGGAGGGATGACAGATAAGTGAGATATACTTGCAGTCATCAGAGATTGCAAATCACTCACAAACAGTCTAGATGATATGCCAGATTGTTCTCTGGGAGTTGAGTCCCTGTGAACAACTGTGTATTGACATACATCAGACAGGACATCAAAAGATGGTGGAGAGGGGAGAGAGGAGACAGGTGAGTGAAAAGGGGAGGCAACAGATAAGGGGTTGACACAGAGAGCAGAGGGGGAAGAGACAACAGAATCTGGAATACCTAGATGAAGGGGAGAGGATGGTGCAGAAGGGAAGGTGAAGAGTGGTTCTTCAAAAAGCCTTGCTTTCTTCCTTGAAGGAGACAGAGAAGCTTCTTCAAGATGACCAACTGTCTGTGTTCCAGCAGACAGGTCAGTGGAGGGTGCAAAAGCAGTAGCAGCAGCAGGTTCTTCTGCAGGGACAGCTTCCTTTTTTAGCAGCAGCCACAACAGGCATAGGGTAGCCTGACCTTCTTTTTCTGGGAATGAAACCCAGATCAAGAGATTTGATCTCCCTAGGCTCTTCTGCAGGTGGAGAAGTTTGCTCCCCCTGAGCAGGTGCTTCCTCTTTACTAGGCACAGACTCCACTTGTCTGTCCTTGGCAAAGGTCTTCACCAGTCTTCTTCTCTTGGTGGGTTGAATAGAAACCACACCTAATTTTCCAGCCTCACTGGTCTTCCTCTTGGGAGAGGGTTTCTTCAGCTTGAATCTGGGAGGCTCTACTGTCTCAGCAGATGCTTCAGAAGCTGTGGGTTCCTCAGGCCTTTGATCCTGTCTAGCAACCTTTCCAGCAGCTTTCCAAATCCTTTCAGAGATAGGATACTCTGATTCACCAGTGGAATCAGCAGGCTCCTCTGCTATTTCCTTCAGTTTCTGCTCAACAGCAGGCTTCTTCTTCTTCTTCTTCTTCTTCTCTTCTTCCTCATCCTCCAGAGGGATTCCTTCAATCCCCATCATAGACAAGACCTTCTTGTCTATGGGCAGAGCCATGTCCACAAAGTGGACATCAGTTGGAACAAATATCTTGTTCCTAAAAACCCTTGTCAGCAGCATTCCATAAGGGTAGGTAGGCATATTCGTCCTTCTGATCAGAGACTCAAGATACATGTAGATGAGGTCATTGATGTCTATCTTGATTTTGTGAATCAAGTGGTACAGAGCAAATCTGTCCAACTTGGTCACATTGTCTCTTGACCCTCTTCTGGGCATCACACACTCCAGAAGCAGCTTGTGCAAGAACCTGCACTTGGGCACCATGCAGACAGGCTTCTTGTTCTCAGGGTTGGGAACACCATAAACAGCAATATTGATATTCTCAGTTCCCACCTGATCTTCCCAGTCAGGTCTGAAGGCAGTTCCAATCCTTGGACATCTGGTTGCCAGTTCCAGAGAGCTTATAGGGAACAGAAGAGTTACATCAGCTGACATTTGAGCCTTGAAGCTCTTGGTTCCATCAACCACATTGGTGATGACCACAGCATTCCTCCAGAAATCTCTGACAAGTTTGGGATGAACCAGCTCCTTGATATCAAAGAAGGCTGTCCACTTAGAGTATTCCAACTCCTCAGTGACATCCATTCCCCATTTCTTCATCTGTTGAAGATCAACAGTCTTTCCAGGTAGAATCTTCTCTACATCAGTTAGTCTCATCTCGTATTTCTCAGCAATCTCTTTTGGAGACATACGTTTTGAAAATGCCATTTTTCAGAAAAGAGAGAAAGTGAAAGTTTTGGAATGGAGAAGGGTTTGAACGAGAGGAAGACGAAGACGAAAAGACTTAGGGCTTTTTGAGGAGGATAAAGGTTAAAACTTTCTGAAGATTTGCTTTTTAAAGAAGTGAAAGCAGGAGAGAGAAAAAAAAAACATTTTTAATTAAGAATGGCACGATTTGTGTGGGGAACTGTAGCGCCCACTTAGACATAATGAAAACATGGTTTCGAGGTAGAGACTGCCGTGTTTATGATTAGCTTCAGATTAACAAATGGTATTTAAATAAATGAATAAATAATAACCATTTTAATAAAAACTGTTGGGTTTCAGCATAGTGACTCAGCAGAGTCAGACAGGTGATCACAGACAGTTTTAAACACTCAGACATGTCATTCAACAATACAATGCATGTTTAAATTATCTCTAATAAATAAAAATCTTTCTTCTGCTAAGGGCTTAGTGAAGATATCAGCCCATTGATTTTCAGTTTTAACAAACTTAATATCAAAAATACCTTTCTGAACATAATCTCTAATGAAGTGATGTTTGATTTCTATATGCTTAGCCTTAGAATGCTGAATTGGATTTTTAGTTAAGCAGATAGCACTAGAATTATCACACCATACAGATATGTTATGCTCAAAAATAGAGTAATCCTCAAGTTGATATTTTACCCATAAAAGCTGAGAGCAACAACTAGCAGCTGAGATATATTCTGCTTCAGCTGTAGATAGAGCTATAGTTGTTTGTCTTTTGCTTGACCAAGAGACCAAGTTTGCTCCAATGAAGTGGCATCCTCCACTGGTGCTCTTTCTTTCTATTCTGTCTCCAGCAAAGTCAGCATCACAGAATCCCACTAATCTGTATTCATTAGTTCTTAAATATAGCAAACCAAGATTAGTAGTACCAAGCAAATATCTAAATATTCTCTTAACAGCTTTAAGATGAGATTCTCTTGGGTCAGATTGAAATCTAGCACACATACAGACACTAAACTGAATATCAGGTCTGCTTGAAGTTAAGTACTGCAAAGATCCAATCATACCTCTGTAGACAGTTTGGTCTACCTTTTTACCTTCATCATCTTTACTGAGTTTTGCATTGGTTTCCATGGGAGTTTTCATAAGTTTAGCATTTTCCATTTTGTATTTCTTGAGCATTTCCTTGATATACTTTTGTTGATGGATGTAGATTCCATCACTTGTCTGTTTGATTTGTAGACCAAGGAAGAACTTCAATTCTCCCATCATGCTCATCTCAAATTCTGCTTGCATCATCTTTGAAAAATCCTTGCACAGCTTTTCATTAGTTGCTCCAAAAATAATATCATCAACATATATTTGGACTACAATGAAATTTTCTTTATAGCTTTTCTTAAACAGAGTAGTATCTACTTGACCTCTTGAAAAGCCGTTATGCATGAGAAAAGAGCTTAGTCTATCATACCATGCCCTAGGTGCTTGCTTTAAACCATACAATGCCCTTTTAAGTTTAAAAACATGATCTGGTTTATCAGTATCTTCAAAACCAGGGGGTTGTTTAACATAAACTTCTTCTTCAATTATTCCATTGAGAAAAGCACTTTTCACATCCATTTGAAAAAGAGTGATTTGGTGTTGTGCAGCATATGACATTAGTATGCGAATAGCTTCTATTCTAGCTACAGGTGCAAATGTTTCAGTATAGTCAATACCTTCTTGTTGGTTATAGCCTTGAGCTACTAACCTTGCCTTATTTCTGACAACTTTGCCATCTTCATCTAACTTGTTTCTGAAGACCCATCTTGTTCCTATGACAGACTTGTTTTTGGGCTTGGAGACAAGTGTCCAGACATCATTTCTGATGAACTGGTTGAGTTCTTCTTGCATAGCAAGAATCCAGCTTTCATCATCAAGAGCTTCTTCAATGTGCTTTGGCTCTATTTCTGACAAAAAGGCCACATTGCTTGATTCTCTTAAGGTAGATCTGGTTCTTACTCCTTCTGAGGGATGACCAATGATGAGATCCTTAGGATGATGAGTTTTGAATTTCCAGTCTCTTTCAAGAGGACCTTGACTTGTCTGTGTCTGTTGACTTGTCTGTTCCACTGGTCTGTCTGGTTTTGCTTCAGGTTCTGGTTTGGTTAAGTCAGGTTGTTGATCTTCTGACTTGTTTATATCAAGACCTGCAAGATCATCTTCTAGATCTGACAATTCCGTATCAGTCTTTAAGTTATCATTAAATTTGACATGAACAGATTCTTCAATAACAGATGTTCTAGAATTGTAAATTCTAAAAGCTTTAGACATTTCAGAGTATCCCAAAAAGATACCTTTGTCTGTCTTAGAGTCAAATTTTCCAAGTTGATCCTTGGTATTTAATATGTAGCATTCACAACCAAATGCATGAAAGTAAGAGATGTTGGGGCTTTTTCCTTTCCACAGTTCATAGGGAGTCTTCTTTAGAAAAGGCCTAATGAGTATTCTGTTTTGTACATAACAAGCTGTGTTTACTGCTTCTGCCCAGAAGTACTTAGGGAGATTATTCTCATTGAGCATAGATCTAGCCATCTCTTGCAGAGATCTGTTCTTTCTCTCAACCACTCCATTTTGTTGAGGAGTTCTAGGTGCAGAGAAATTGTGAGAGATCCCATTCTCCTCACAGAACTGACTAAACTGCTCATTTTCAAATTCTCCCCCATGGTCACTTCTTAGAGTAGAAATGCAGAAACCCTGCTCATTTTGTACTCTTTTACAGAATACTGAGAAAGCCTTAAAAGACTCATCCTTGTGGGTTAAGAAGAGTACCCATGTAAATCTAGAATAGTCATCAACTATGACAAATCCATATTTCCTTCCACCCAAGCTAGCAACACTAACTGGTCCAAACAGATCCATGTGTAACAACTGAAGAGGTCTAGAGGTTGATATTTGGTTTTTAGATTTGAAACTTGATTTTATCTGTTTACCTCTCTGACATGCATCACACAAAATATCTTTCTTAAAACTAATATCAGGCAATCCTCTCACAAGGTTATCCCTTTTTAGTTTTGAAATTAATTTCATACTAGCATGTCCTAGTTTCTTATGCCACAACCATCTTTCATCCTCTTTAGACATCAGACATGTTACACTTTGATCTGAGAGATCAGTCAGTTCAATCTTATACAGATTTTGTTGCCTTTTGGCTGAAAAGAGGGTTTTGCCACTAAGATCTTTAACTATACAGAAATATTTGGTAAAGGAGACATCAAATCCACTGTCACATAATTGACTTATGCTAAGCAAATTGTGTTTTAATCCTTTAACCATAAGAACATTTGATATAGAGGGAAGAGGAGGTTTACCACCAATAGTACCAATTCCTATAACCTTCCTTTTCTGATTTCCACCAAATGCCACATGTCCTCCTTTCTTAAGTTGGAGGTCTAGGAACATAGACCTTTCTCCTGTCATGTGTCGCGAGCAGCCACTGTCCAGGTACCAGCAGTGGTGTTTTCTTTGTGCTGTTGAGGACATCTGCAACAGAGATTATTTGATCTTTAGGTACCCATAGTTTTCTGGGTCCTTTTCTGTTAGTTCTAGGAGTCTGTGAAGACTTCCTTCTTTTCTTGTGGAGACACTTATACATAACATGTCCAGTCTTTCCACAGAAGTTACAGACAGGTATGGATTTAATAGAAATAGATGTAGCAGACACTTTAGAGTGCTTAGTTGATACTTTATGATGTATCTGATGGACATATCCTATACCTTCTTTGTTAAGGGAGTGCCTCTGACAGCCAAGCAGCTTTGTCAGATTATCTCTACCATTAACAAATTTGGCAAGATCAAAAGTGAGCTCTTCCACTTTCTGTTGAAGTTTTTCAACTTCTTCAGACTGTGATGTATCACTAGAGATCTTAGCTTCATTAGACTTTTCAGTCTTCAGCTCACTGTTCTCCTTGGCAAATTTCTCACACTCTAGAGATTTCTGTTTATTCTCACTGAGGAGCTTAACATGATCTCTCTTGAGAGATTTGAGAGCCTTGGACAAACAGTTGGATTCCTCTAACAATTCTTCATAGGCATCAAGTAATTCCTCATAATCAGAATTTACCTCATTATCTGAATCAGAGTCAGTGTTAGCCATTAGACAGAGATTTGCTTCTTCCTCCGTCTCCTCATCAGTAGATGTTGACTCTAGATCTTCCCAAGTGGCCATCATTCCTTTCTTCTTCTTTTTAAAGAACTTCTTAAATGGGGCTTTCTTGAGTTGAGGACATTCTGCTTTGATGTGTCCTGGTTTCTTGCACTCATAGCAGACAATTGAGTTTTTGTCTGTTGAGGTGGAATCCTTGAAATTTTTGTCCTTGTTGAATCTTCTGAATGGCTTATCCCTTCTGAACTTCTTTTTCTGTAGGAGAAGCTTTATCTTTCTGGTTAGGAGAGATAGTTCTTCATCACTTTCAGAATCCTCAGATTCAGACAGGTCAGCATCACTGGATGACTCGTCTGCCTTTAAAGCTTTAGAGGCTTTGGAAGACTTTTGATCAGCCTTCAAAGCAATTGACTTGCCCTTCTTTGTTGAGACTTCATCTCCAAGTTCTTGCTCATGAACAGTAAGTGTTCCAAGGAGTTCATCCATAGTCAAAGTGGAAAGATCTTTGGCTTGAGAGATAGCAGTTACCAGAGGTCTCCACTGCTTAGGTAGACTCCTAAGTATCTTTCCAACCTTCTCAGCATTGGAGTAAACTTTGCCAAGAGACTTTAGACCATTGATGATAGTTTGAAATCTCCCAATCATTTGAGCAACAGATTCTCCTTCTTCCATGAGAAATAGTTCATACTTTCTGACAAGTATGGCAATTTTTGATTCTTTGACCTTGGCGGTTCCTTCATGTGTGACAGCTAAGGTGTCCCATATTTCTTTGGCAGAATCACAGGCACAGACCTTCTCAAACTCATCAGGACTGAGTGCACAAATGATGTTGTATCTGGCTTTGTGATTCAGCTCCCATTTTGCCTTTTCTGCAGGGGTCCACTGAGCTTTTGGTTTGTCAGTGTTGTCATCATTTTTAGGGATGAAAGGACCATCTGTGATGACATCCCAGAGATCTGAGTTTGTAGATAGAATGAACCATTGAAATCTATCTTTCCAATAGTTGTAGTTTTCTCCATTGAAGAATGGAGGTCTGGTTAAGGAGGCTCCTTCGGTCTGGTTACTTCCACTAGCTCCAGCAGTCATGTCTATTCTTCAGGATCTTTTATCTCAACACTGTTAGATGCTCAACCCAGAGGCTAAGCTCTGATACCAACTGAAATAGACAACTATAAACACGAGAAGGGAGGGTTGAATTGTGTTTATCAAAATTTAAAATAAAGTTAAAAACTTTTACATGCAGAAGCCAAGCACAGACGGGTGTAAAAAGGTTACACAGACAGGTCACCTGTCTGTTGTAGTTTTCTCAGAAAACAACACACGTATAAAACAAAAACAGTCTTGATAAAAATAGTTTTAACCCCTTAGTTAGAAAGCAGATGATATATAATCTAAACAACTAAAGAGATTAAGGGAAGAGAGATTAACACGAAGATTTATCCTGGTTCACTCTTCAACACAAAGAGCTACGTCCAGTCCTTGGCAGCACCAAGATTTATCCACTATAACTGATCAGGTTACAGACTCCAAGTATTGTTTGCACACCTAGCCTCTTCAGGCTCCAACACAAGTATTCTTTGCACACCTAGCCTCTTCAGGCTCACTCAGATTTGTTTGAGAGTTTTGTTTGTAATAAATACACTTACAGCCCTTTCACTAACACTCAGAGAGTGGTTTAAATATAAAGCTTTAGGAAAGTCTGCGTAATAACTTCAAATGATTGAAGAATACAGAATGAATAAATAAACAGAGTAATGGCTCTTTAATGCTTTGTAAAACTCTGATTCTGTTCATCTTCAATGACTTCTGTATTTATAGACTTCAAACATTTAATATCCGTTAGAGACATTCCTTGCAACTATGGCTTCAGGCAGAGCTTCATTAAATGCAATATAGTCGTTCTGGGCAGCCATTAATGCAATGAAGACGTTGGTTGTACTCTAACATGAGGGATAATAGCTTTATGCATCGTGTAGACGCCAACTCAGAGTTGTGCAGAGTGCTTTTGTACTTTTGCAGAGTACATTTCCCTTTTTGTGTAATGACTGAAAGTACTAGGGAATAAAGCATGTTGGAAATGTTCTTTAACTGGAAGTTTATCTCTGACTTCCTAGTTTGCTTGAGAGAGAGCACTTTTGAGTTTCTTGGTAAGCGTGAGAGAGTTCTCAGAGTATTCTTCATGAGGGGACAGCTTGCAAAAGCTTCCTGTACTTCGAGTTCTTTTAACGAAGAACCTTAGACAAGTTGAAGAGTAGAGACAGGTTGTAAAATCAGTTTGCACATAGTCAACAATCCTAGTCAGCAGACAGGTTGACTCTTGGCTAATACAGACAGGTGAGACTTAGGTAGACAGACAGGTGAGTTTTGTAATCTTCTGATCTGTACACTAAGTAGACAGGTTAGCAACCACAAAATAGGTTAATTAAATCATTACCCAATGTTTAGTTTTCATCAAAACTTAGGGAAATGCACACAGACATTTTAGAGACTTAACACTACTTCTATTAAATCCATACCTGTCTGTAATTTCTGTGGAAAGACTGGACATATTATGTCTAAGTGTCTTCATAAGAAAAGAAGGAAGTCTTCACAGACTCCTAGAACTAACAGAAAAGGACCCAGAAAACTATGGGTACCTAAAGATCAAATAATCTCTGTTGCAGATGTCCTCAACAGCACAAAGAAAACACCACTGCTGGTACCTGGACAGTGGCTGCTCGCGACACATGACAGGAGAAAGGTCTATGTTCCTAGACCTCCAACTTAAGAAAGGAGGACATGTGGCATTTGGTGGAAATTAGAAAGGGAAGGTTATAGGAATTGGTACTATTGGTGGTAAACCTCATCTTCCCTCTATATCAAATGTTCTTATGGTTAAAGGATTAAAACACAATTTGCTTAGCATAAGTCAATTATGTGACAGTGGATTTGATGTCTCCTTTACCAAAGATTTCTGTATAGTTAAAGATCTAAGTGGCAAAACCCTCTTTTCAGCTAAAAGGCAACAAAATCTGTATAAGATTGAACTGACTGATCTCTCAGATCAAAGTGTAACCTGTCTGATGTCTAAAGAGGATGAAAGATGGTTATGGCATAAGAAACTAGGATATGCCAGTATGAAACTAATTTCAAAACTAAAAAGGGATAACCTTGTGAGAGGATTGCCTGATATTAGTTTTAAGAAAGATGTTTTGTGTGATGCATGTCAGAGAGGTAAACAGATAAAATCAAGTTTCAAATCTAAAAACCAAGTATCAACCTCTAGACCTCTTCAGTTGTTACACATGGATCTGTTTGGACCAGTTAGTGTTGCTAGCTTAGCTGGAAGGAAATATGGATTTGTCATAGTTGATGACTATTCTAGATATACATGGGTACTCTTCTTAAACCACAAGGATGAGTCTTTTAAGGCTTTCTCAATATTCTGTAAGAGAGTACAAAATGAGCAGGGTTTCTGCATTTCTACTCTTAGAAGTGACCATGGGGGAGAATTTGAAAATGAGCAGTTTAGACAGTTCTGTGAGGAGAATGGGATCTCTCACAATTTCTCTGCACCTAGAACTCCTCAACAAAATGGAGTGGTTGAGAGAAAGAATAGATCTCTGCAAGAGATGGCTAGATCTATGCTCAATGAGAATAATCTCCCTATGTACTTCTGGGCAGAAGCAGTAAACACAGCCTGTTATGTACAAAACAGAATACTCATTAGGCCTTTTCTAAAGAAGACACCCTATGAACTGTGGAAAGGAAAAAGCCCCAACATTTCTTACTTTCATGCATTTGGTTGTGAATGCTTCATCTTAAATACCAAGGATCAACTTGGAAAGTTTGACTCTAAGACAGACAAAGGTATCTTTTTGGGATACTCTGAAATGTCTAAAGCTTTTAGAATTTACAATTCTAGAACATCTGTTATTGAAGAATCTGTTCATGTCAAATTTAATGATAACTTAAAGACTGATAAGGAATTGTCAGATCTAGAAGATGATCTTGCAGGTCTTGATATAAACAAATCAGAAGATCAACAACCTGACTTAACCAAATCAGAACCTGAAGCAGAACCAGACAGACAAGTGGAGCAGACAAGTCAACAGACAAGTCAAGATCCTCTTGAAAGAGACTGGAAATTCAAAACTCATCATTCTAAGGATCTCATTATTGGAAATCCCTCAGAAGGAGTGAGAACCAGATCTACTTTAAGAGAATCAAGCAATGTGGCCTTTATGTCAGAAATAAAGCCAAAACACATTGAAGAAGCTCTTGATGATGAAAGCTGGATTCTTGCTATGCAAGAAGAACTCAACCAGTTCACCAGAAATGATGTCTGGACACTTGTCTCCAAGCCCAAAAACAAGTCTGTCATTGGAACAAGATGGGTCTTCAGAAACAAGTTAGATGAAGATGGCAAAGTTGTCAGAAACAAGGCAAGGTTAGTAGCTCAAGGCTATAACCAACAAGAAGGTATTGACTATACTGAAACATTTGCACCTGTAGCTAGAATAGAAGCTATTCGCATACTGATGTCATATGCTGCACAACACCAAATCACTCTTTTTCAAATGGATGTGAAAAGTGTTTTTCTCAATGGAATAATTGAAGAAGAAGTTTATGTTAAACAACCCCCTGGTTTTGAAGATACTGATAAACCAGATCATGTTTTTAAACTTAAAAAGGCATTATATGGTTTAAAGCAAGCACCTAAGGCATGGTATGATAGACTAAGCTCCTTTCTCATGCATAATGGTTTTACAAGAGGTCAAGTAGATACTACTCTGTTTAAGAAAAGCTCTAAAGAAAATTTCATTATAGTCCAAATATATGTTGATGATATTATTTTTGGAGCAACTAATGAAAAGCTATGCAAGGATTTTTCAAAGCTGATGCAAGCAGAATTTGAGATGAGCATGATGGGAGAATTGAAGTTCTTCCTTGGTCTACAAATCAAACAGACAAGTGATGGAATCTATATCCATCAACAAAAGTATATCAAGGAAATGCTTAAGAAATACAAAATGGAAAGTACTAAACTTATGAAAACTCCCATGGAAACCAATGCAAAACTAAGTAAAGATGATGAAGGTAAAAAGGTAGACCAAACTGTCTACAGAGGTATGATTGGATCTTTGCTGTACTTAACCTCAAGCAGACCTGATATTCAATTTAGTGTCTGCATGTGTGCTAGATTTCAATCTGACCCAAGAGAATCTCATCTTAAAGCTGTTAAGAGAATATTTAGATATTTGCTTGGTACTACTAATCTTGGTTTGCTATATTTAAGAACTAAAGAATACAGATTAGTGGGATTCTGTGATGCTGACTTTGCTGGAGACAGAATAGAAAGAAAAAGCACCAGTGGAGGATGCCACTTCATTGGAGCAAATCTAGTCTCTTGGTCAAGCAAAAGGCAGACAACTATTGCTCTATCTACTGTTGAAGCAGAATATATCTCAGCTGCTAGATGTTGCTCTCAACTCTTATGAGTAAAACATCAACTTGAGGATTACTCTATTTTGAAGCATAATATATCTGTATGGTGTGATAATTCTAGTGCTATCTGCTTAACTAAAAATCCTATTCAGCATTCTAAGGCTAAGCATATAGAGATTAAACATCACTTCATTAGAGATTATGTTCAGAAAGGTATCTTTGATATTAAGTTTGTTAAAACTGAAAATCAATGGGCTGATATCTTCACTAAGCCTTTAGCAGAAGAAAGATTTTTATTTATTAGAGATAATTTAAACATGCATTGTATTGTTGAATGAAATGTCTGAGTTTTGAACTGTCTGTGATCACCTGTCTGACTCTGCTGAGTCACTATGCTGAAACTCAACAGTTTTATTAAAATGGTTATTATTTATTTATTTATTTATTTAATACCATTTGTTAATCTGAAGCTAATCATGGACACGGCAGTTTTTATCTCGAAACCATGTTTTCATTATGTCTTAAGTGGGCGCTACAGTTTCCCACATAAATCGTGCCATTCTTAATTAAAAATGTCTTTTTCCTCTCTCCTACTTTTAATCGCTTTAAAAGGCATTTTTCAGAAAGATTCAAACTTTATCCTTCTCAAAAGCCCTAAGTCTTTTCATCTTCGTCTTTCTCTCGTTCTAACCCTTCTCTCTTCCAAAACTCTCATTCTCTCCTCTCTGAAAAATGGCATCTTCAAAGCGTCTGTCTCCAAAAGAGATTGCTGAGAAATATGAAATGAGAATAGCTGATGTTGAGAAGATTCTTCCAGGCAAGACTGTTGATCTCCAACAGATGAAGAAATGGGGAATGGATGTCACTGAAGAGTTGGAATACTCTAAGTGGACAGCCTTCTTTGATATCAAGGAGCTGGTTCATCCCAAGCTTGTCAGAGACTTCTGGAGGAATGCTGTGGTCATCACCAATGTGGTTGATGGAACCAAGAGCTTCAAGGCTCAAATGTCAGCTGATGTGACTCTCCAGTTTCCCATTAGCTCTCTGGAATTGGCAACTAGATGCCCAAGGATTGGAACTGCCTTCAGACCTGACTGGGAAGATCAAGCAGGAACTGAAAGTGTCAATATTGCTATATATGGAGTTCCCAACCCTGAGAACAAGAAGCCTGTCAGCATGGTGCCCAAGTGCAGGTTCTTGCACAAGTTGCTTCTGGAGTGTGTGATGCCAAGAAAAGGATCACGAGACAATGTGACCAAGATGGACAGATTTGCTATGTACCACTTGATTCACAAAATCAAGATAGACATCAATGATCTCATCTACATGTATCTCGAATCTCTGATCAGAAGGACAAACATGCCTACCTACCCTTATGGAATGCTGCTGACAAGGGTTTTTAGGAACAAGTTGTTTGTTCCAATTGATGTCCATGATGGGGATTGAAGGAATCCCTCTGGAGGATGAAGAAGAAGATAAGAAGAAAAAGAAGAAGCCTACTGTTGAGCAGAAGCAGAAAGAAAAAGCAGAAGAACCAGCTGATTCCACTGGTGAATCAGAGTTTCCAATCTCTGAGAGAATCTGGAAACCTGCTGGAAAGGTGGCCAGACAGGATCAGAGGCCTGAGGAACCCACATCTTCTGAAGGATCTGCTGAGACAGTTGAGCCTCTCAGATTCAAGCTGAAGAAACCCTCTCCCAAGAGGAAGACCAGTGAGGCTGGAAAATCTGGTGTGGTTTCTGCACAACCCACCAAGAGGAGAAGACTGGTGAAGACCTTTACCAAGGTCAGACAAGTGGAGTCTGAGCCTAGTAAAGAGGAAGCACCTGCTCAGGGGGAGCAGACATCTCCACCCTCAGAAGAGCCTAGGGAGATCAAACCTCTTGATCTGGGAATCATTCCCAGAAAAAGAAGGTCGGGCTACCCTATGCCTATGGTGGCCATTGCTGGAAGGGAAGAAGTCCCTGCAGAAGAGCCTGCTGCTGTTGCTGCTGCTGCAACCTCTGTTGACCTGTCTGATAGGACTCAGACAGTTGGTCATCCTGAAGCTGCTTCTCTGTCCCCTTCAAGGAAGAAGACAAGACTCTTTGAAGATCAGCACCATCCTCTCCCCTTCACCTAGGTATTCAAGGTTCTGTAGTTTCATCCCCCTCTGCCCGTTTTGTCAATCCTTTATCTGTTGCCTCCCCTTTTCATTCACTTGTCTCTTCTCACCCCACCCAAACATCTTTTGATGTTGTGTCTGATATATGTCAGTACACAGTTGTTCACAGGGACTCAACTCCCAGAGAACAATCTGGCATATCATCAAGACTGTTTGTGAGTGATCTGCAATCTCTGATGACTGCAAGTGTCTCTCACTTATCTGTCATCCCTTCTCCTCCACCTCACATTCTGAACCCATGTAGGGAGATTTTCTTCTATCCCCCTATTGTTTTGTTCATTAGAACATTGGAAGGATCTCACTATCCTGCCTCTGTTGTGATGTTACCCTCTAGGTCTAGATACTTCTTTCTCTTAGTCACAGGGTCTAATTCGTTTTTCTCTCACATAGACTCTCTCTTACCCTTACCTCCATCTGTCTTAGCCAATCAACCTCTTCCCCCTCCTATTCAAATAAGAGTCACTCGTCTGTCTCTGTGTGAAAGACTCTCCTGTGTCTTTCCCTCCCCTGATTTTGACCTAGTCAGAATCAAACCTTTGTTTAAATTGGCTTTTCTTCCTTTATTCTATTTCAGAACCATCCATCAGTATTTCTTTCCCCATGTCTCCTCACCTTTCTATGTTCCCAAGGCACCCCCAGTTTTAGCGTTACCCTGGTATCCAACCCTGTCTGCTGCTTCAACCAGTCTGTCTACAGAAGCCTCCTCCTCTCAGATGGTGGATTTAGATAGCTTCAATCTTTTTAAGACTGAGCTAGAAGAAGTCAGAAGACATTTGGATGCAGAGAGGCATGCTAGGTTGCTGTTAGAAAAGAAAGTTGACTCTTTGTATCTTCTTTTTAATCAGTCTAGGTAGATGTCTGTAGAAACTGCATTGTAAATGAAATGCTTATGATGAATAAAAATCAATATTACTTTATCTTCCTTATTTTCTCTTTTATTGTCTCTTTTTCTCTCTACTGTTATCTGTTTGTTTCTTTTTGTTGCTGACAAACGGGGGAGAAAAATGTAAGATGATTAATGTAAAATGTTTGGAGAAAATTATGTGATGGTTATATGCTAAGTGTTCTGGAGAATATAACAATTGGTAAAAATTTTAATTCTCTGCTATACTCTGATATTTTGAACTTAAGCCTGCTGCATATTGTTCTGATACTTTTTATTGAACACAAATGCACCTGTCTGCACATATAGAAAATATCAACCTGTCTACTCTCTATTATTATGTAAGATGATATTTTCAAAGGTTCATTAAATCATCTGAATGTTTGTCATCATCAAAAAGGGGGAGATTGTTAAGTCTCTAAAATCTCTGTGTGCATTTCCCTAAGTTTTGATGAAAACTAAACATTGGTTAATGATTTAATTAACCTACTTTGTGGTTGCTAATCTATCTACTTAGTGTACAGATCAGAAAATTACAAAACTCACCTGTCTGTCTACCTAAGTACCAACCTGTCTGTATAAGCCAAAAAGTCAACCTGTCTGCTGACTGGGATTGTTGACTATGTGCAAACTGGTTTACAACCTGTCTCTGCTCTGCTCTTCAACTCGTCTAAGGTTCTTTGTTAAGAACTCAAAGTACAGGAAGCTTTTGGAAGCTGTCCCCTCATGAAGAATACTCTGAAATCTCTCTCTCACGCTTATCAAGAAATTCAGAAGTGCTCTCTCTCAAGCAACCTAGGAAGTCAGAGACAAACTTCCAGTTAAAGAATGTTTCCAACATGCTTTATTCCCTAGTACTTTCGGTTATTACACAAAGGGAAATGTACTCTGCAAAAGTACAAAAGCACTCTGCACAACTCTGAGTTGGCTTCTACACGATGCATAAAGCTATTATCCTTCATGTTAGAGTGCAACCAACGTCTCCATTGCATTAATGGCTGCCCAGAATGACTATATTGCATTTAATGAAGCTCTGCTTAAAGCCATCATTGCAAGGAATGTCTCTAACGGATATTAAATGGTTGAAGGCTATAAATACAGAAGTCATTGAAGATGAACACATCAGAGATTACAAAGCATTAAAGAGCCATTACTCTGTTCATTTATTCACTCTGTATTCTTCAATCATTTGAAGTTATTACGCAGACTTTCCTAAACTTTACATTTAAACCACTCTCTGAGTGTTAGTGAAAGATCTGTCTGTCTGTAAGTGTATTTATTACAAACCAAACTCTCAAACAAATCTGAGTGAGCCCGAAGAGGCTAGGTGTGCAAAGAATACTTGTGTTGGAGCCTGAAGAGGCTAGGTGTGCAAACAATACTTGGAGTCTGTAACCTGATCAGTTATAGTGGATAAATCTTGGTGCTGCCAAGGACTGGACGTAGCTCTTTGTGTTAAAGAGTGAACCAGGATAAATCACTGTGTCAATCTCTCTTCCCTTAATCTCTTTAGTTGTTTTGATTATATATCATCTGCTTTCTAACTAAGGGGTTTAAAACTGTTTTTATCAAGCTTATTTTTCATCTGTATACGTGTGTTGTTTCCTGAGAAAACTACAACAGACAGGTCACCTGTCTGTGTAACCTTTTACACCTGTCCGAACTTAGCTTCTGCATGCAAAAAGTTTTTAACTTTTTTTAATTTCTGATAAACACAATTCAACCCCCCTTCTCGTGTTTATAGTTGTCTATTTCAGGTTTCAATCTATATACACATCTCTGAATAATATATTATTTTTCTTAACAAATATAATATATTAAAATATATATATATATATATATATATATTATATATATTAAATATTAAATCATTAAAAAATAATAATATTGTTTATAAAACTTCTCTAAGTTGAATATTGAATATATGTGTAAAGTGAATGAGTAAGACTCTATCTACTTTTAAATTATCGATGGGTTAAGATTTTAATATATTTTAGGCTTAATTGCAGTTTTGGTCCCCTAACTTTTGGCTATGTGCGATTTTGGTCCCCGAGTTTTTTTTCCTGAGCACATTTAGTCCTTGAATTTCTTCAATGTTGCAATTATAGTCCCTTCATCCATCTATTATTATTTTTTTAACCGAACACTGCGTGGCAACGTGCCCCTTTCTGCACAAATTAGGGTTCCAAAATCCCTGACCTAACAGCTTCAACACTTTTCCTTCTTCTTCAAGTGGTCCGGAAATTTAAGAGGGCAGGTAAAAAAATTGAAAGGAGCAAACTCTGAAGCTTTTAGCTTCGAGAATATTACTAACGAAGAAGACAAAGGAGAGCTGTGATGGCAGATCCGTACAACAGCTGTGGTCCGGACTGGGTGAGTCTGAACGACGCCGGCGGGGAGGAGCTAGGATGGCGTGGATCTGGTGACGGCGGGACGGAGTGGAGATGATGCTGGTCTGGTGACGGCCGCGGCAGCGAACAGAGTTGGAAGGCAGGCGGTCCGTGGCAGAGCTGAGTGTAGGTGTGGTTCTGAGTGGCGGCGGCTATGTGGCCTCGATGATGGTGGTTGGCGAAGATGGCATAGATGGCAAAGGACGTGGATCTGCAGTTGCCGGTGGAGGCAGCGAAGGACCGAGGCGGAGCTGAGCGGTGGTGTGGTTCTGTGCTGGG
Organism: Echinosophora koreensis; assembly: GCA_035048595.1. Classification (NCBI taxonomy): domain Eukaryota; kingdom Viridiplantae; phylum Streptophyta; class Magnoliopsida; order Fabales; family Fabaceae; genus Echinosophora; species Echinosophora koreensis. The sequence continues at coordinate 10,939,110 of JAPCYP010000004.1, forward strand.
TTCAAAAGTATTTTGGGATGGATGTGGTCAATTACGAAGGATTTTTCGATAATGACTACCATGGAAGCCCTCTTCCCTCTCGATCCAAGAGGTTCAGCGATAAGGACAAATAGAATACACTGAGGTATTGAAATCTCAAATTGTTGAATTTTTAAAAAAAATTTCAAGCTGATAGAAGAAAGGGTACACATTGCATGTCGCCCAGATGGGGGGCCAGTCAAGTTCCGTTAAAAAATTAACGGCCGATGGATGGAGATGGATGAAGGGACTATAATTGTAACATTGAAAAAGTTTAGGGACCAAATGTGCCAAAAAAAGAGGGGACCAAAATCGCACATAGCCAAAAATTGGGGGACCAAAATTACAATTAAGCCTATATTTTAAATCAAATAAATGATGAATATATCATTGTTTTTGCTCACTTTGCTCACATATTCACCATACAAGAAACCTTTTATGAAGAGTAAAGAGCAAAGACTCAAAATGACCAATGACAAAAAATATGGAGATATATTTGGTCTCTAAGAAATAAAAAATACCAATTTAAGATATTTTAGTTCCCAAAAATTTTAAACGTCATTTAAAATAATCCCTAATATAAACTAAAATATCCCTAAAATTTATTGTTAAAAAAACTATTTTGAATGTCATTCAAAATTTTAAAGACTAAAATATCTCAAATCGATATTTCTCATTTCTCATGAATCAAATATCTCTCTCTGTATTTATTTAATTTTTTATCAAGGAGTCTGAGTCTTTATCCTTTAGCTAAATTTGTACGTGTAACTCAACCATTGTTAAGAACAAGGTAGTTAAAACTAGATCGGACCGGCCGGTTGGACCGGTCCGACCAGGAACTGAACCCCAGGCTGGTTAGAATGACCCTTAGAACCGGCCATGCAAGGAGCCGATAGAAAAACCGTTGAACCGGTTCAGAACCAGTAAAATCGGTCAAAACCGGTTTGAGTCCGGTCTGAGCCATCATGAGAGGAGATCTGGACGCACACAAGGGAGACGCTGGAGCAAGGAGCGATGCACGGCGGAGCGACAAAGCGTGCACGGCGGAGTGGCAAATCAAGAAGCGCGTGACAGTGTGTACGAGAGAGAGATGAAGAAGAAGGGGAAACAGAAAAAAGGAAGTAGGAATGTGATACTGTGTGCACGGCGCTAGGTTTTTCCAAAACTAAACGGCAGCAGCACGTCTTCTATCAGCCCACGTATCTTAAATGAAAGGTATCTATCTTGCTGAGCGAATATATATATTTCATCAACTTTTCATGTCATTTATGATACGCATCTTTCACACAAAAAAAACACACACACACACACGCGCATATATATATATATATATATATATATATATATATATATATATATATTTCATTTGATTTTAAATTTTTATAATATGTATCTTTAATAATTATTTATGTTATGTATTTGTTTTGATTTTATGTTAAGTGAAGTTTAGCTTTTAATGTGATAGAGTTTTGAATATCATGTTATTTTTTGTTTAATATTGTTATATATATAATATTAAAAATTTAAAAATTATTGTTTAATTAATACCGATTCAACCACAGTTCAACCACTGAATCTTGAATCAGTATCTTTATCGGTTCAATAATCGGTCCGATTTTGAAAACCTTGGTTAAGAATGACGAGTCAGCCAAATACCATGTGAAGTGAATGGAGTGGAGTGCGATTTGAGTATGAAATATGAGGATCAATATGATTGCATTTTTGCCAAACGTTAATGAGGTTTTTGTTATTGGTCCTTCTTCATTTCATTTAGGTCAGTGTCCTTAGTCCTCATCATTCGCGATTCCTAAACAAACGCCATTGTTAGGGTTTTGAAGTTCCTCTTCCAAAATCATGAGCTTAAGCAGAAAAAGACCTTATTCTCCTCCTCTTCTTCCATCAACCTCAGACCCTTCTCCTTCCCCTAATCCAACGGTCAAGCGTCCCAACTTCACGTCCTACCTCGATTCCCCAAACCTCACTCCCAAAATCAAAACCCTATGCGAAATAATCGCCACCACCCCTTCCCTCTCCGTCGAGAAAACCCTCGAAGAAACCGGCTACCGTGTCACCCGGGAAGACGTCGAAGAAGTCCTCAAGCTCTCCTACGGCTTCCCCGGCCAGGCCGTCAAGTTCTTCCGGTGGTCCGGTTACCAGCTCAACGACAACCACAGCCCCTATTCCTGGAACCTCGTCGTCGATTTGTTAGGTAAAAACCGTTTCTTTGATGCAATGTGGGATGCTATTAAGTCTATGAAGAAAGAAGGGTTGCTGTCACTGGCAACCTTTGCTTCTGTTTTCAGCACCTATGTGACCGCTGATCGCGTCCGCGAAGCGATTGTGTCGTTTGAGGTTATGGAGAGTTATGGGTGTGTGAGGGATGTTGTTGCATTGAATTCATTGTTGAGTGCCATTTGTAGGGATGGTAGAACATTTGATGCTTATGAGTATTTGCAGGTTGCCAAGAAGAAAATTGTTCGGCCAGATAATGATACTTATGCGATTTTGATGGAAGGGTGGGAGGGTGAAGAGAATGTGGTTAGTGCTAAGGAAACTTTTGCTGAGATGGTGATAGAGTTAGGTTGGGACCCTGGCAATGTGCCTGCGTATGATTCATTTTTGTGTACTTTGATTAGGGGGGTTAATGGGATACACGAAGCGATTAAGTTCTTTGATTCGATGAGGGATCGGAGGTGTTACCCTGGGATGAGGTTTTTCAAGGTTGCATTGGATGAGTGTGTCAAGTATCATGATGTCCGGACGGCTGAGTTTTTTTGGGAGGTCATGGTGGGGAAGACTGGGTTGCAACCTACCACGGAGATGTATAATTCCATGATGGCTTTGTACTGCTATCACAATAATACCGATGAGGCCAAGAGGTTGTTGGATGACATGGTTTACAAAGGGGCTTTTCCGAATCTGCTGAGTTATAACTTGCTGTTTCGGTTCTTGATCAAGGCCAGGAAATTGCGAGAGGCTTCGGTGGTGTTCGCTGAGATGTTAAAGAATGAGTGTTTGCCGGACCAGCCTAATTGTGATGCAGCTGTAAGAATTTACCTTGATAATGGGGATCCTCATATGGCGATGAAAGTTTGGAAATGTCTGGTTGAGAATTACCGTAAAGAGTTGGAGGATACAGCAAATGTACTGGTTGCAGGGCTCCGTGAACTAAATAGGTTACCTGAAGCAGTTAAGTATGCTGAGGATATGATTACAAGAAGAATCAAGTTAACCTCTTCCACATTGTCTAAGCTGAGACAGAGCCTTGTCAAAGAAAGAAAAGAATTTGTGTATGAAGAACTTTTGAGAAAGTGGAAATCTCATTAGGTGGGTTGGAATTTGCTAAAAATGCATATCTTAATTCTTAATATCAATGCTTAATTTGAATTTTGTAGTTTTCTCTGATGTATATAGACTTGCAAGAGAAAGATATTTGAAGTGCTGTCTAGGGTGACAGTGACACTTTGATTATGCTGAGCCATAAATAGATTGAATAAGCTGTTCCTTAGTTGCATATGCAATTATGAGTCATATCTTCATACAATTACTTGATCAGATGCTACTAGGATTGGGTTAGAAGATAAAAGGTAGATGAAGTTTATATAGGTTTTAGTTTTGCCACTTTTGCATTTATTATCAAAATCTTATTTACCTATCTAGGTTTTTGTTCGAGTGTTCGTCAACTGTTTCTGATTTGAATTAGATCATCAATTTTGCCTATTTTTACATTTCTGCTTGGATTTTCTCACTTGTTGGTCTGGGGTTCACCTACTTGTCAGGATAAAAAACAAAATATCACTTGAAGATATGAGTTAGACAGCGGATTAATTTATCAAAGATGTTAGGAACTGGTATATCACTTAGAAAATGTAGGAAAATTCAATGGGCAGAGCTCCCGGCTCTGATTACAAAGAAAATGGCTGAATAGTCTAGATACAGATCTAAGTAGAAGAGAAAGAAAGAAGAAAATACCAGAGAAGCAAATGCTATTTCTTCCCTATTGCATCAGCCACCACAACAATACCCAAATGGTTGAATGCCCTCCTCACCACCCTCTACTCCCTTCATATTCACATTCCTTTCCATGATTCCAGAATCCCCCGACTGCCATCTATCCATCTGGTTAGTCTGTTCTCTCTCCTTTACATCAGCCTTTTGTTTCAGCTCTTTACCATTTCTGCCCTTGACCTTTGGTCCCTCCCTTGCTCTTTTTAGGTGTCAATGAGCATCTTTTAGGTGTAGCCTTATATGTCCTGTTCTATCAGAAGTTATTTAGCGTATTTAGGCTTTACTTTTTGTTAATAAAAATTTATTTTTACGAGAGATCTTTAAGTAGCTTTGAAACACTGTGCATTATCAGATTTATATATGAATTTCTTCTTGGCAACCCTGCTTGAAAACTTGAGTTCTGCTTACTAAATTGACCCAATTTTGTCTTTCTGCGACATGTTTGGTTTGAGCTGACTGTAATAAGGTTAGTGTTATTGGTCATGATTACCTTTTGCTTTTAGTACTGGTGTATATTTGTGATTTGTTGGAAATCCGCCTTAATTCCGGTCTGCCACTAGCCACCTTAATTGCGGCAACTTTGTGCTGCCTTCATTGCAACCACCAGCACCTTCATTGTGTTGGGTATGAGGGGTGTGCTTAGTCTCAGATTGCCTAGACATATGGCCTAAGTGTGCTTATAAAGCTTGGGCAGTCCTCACCTTATAAGCTGATTTTGTGGGGTTGAGTTAGGCTCAAGTCTAAAATTTCAAGGTGGTATTAGAGCTATCCTAGATCCATTGTGGCAATCCTTATCTTATGAGTTAGCTTTGGGGGTTGAATTAGGCCTAAACCCAAATTTCAAGATGGAATCAGAGCCTATCCTGGACCCGTTGTTGGGTTACCTGCATTATCCACACTCCAGGCCCATTGGGCCTAGGCGTGAGCGGGTGTGTTGGAAATCCACCTTAATTGTGGTCTGCCACAAGCCACCTTAATTGAGGCATAAAATGCTGCCTTCAGTGCAGCTACCAGCACCTTTATTGTGTTAGGTATGAGGGGTGTGCTTAGTCCCACATTGCTTAGAGATATGATGTAAGTCTGCTTATAAAGCTTGGGCAGTCCTTACCTTATAAACCAATTTTATGGGGTTGAGTTAGGCCCGAGCATAAAAATCCAAGATGATTATTATTTGAGATCTATGTAGTCAATAGCGGCCGTAGCGGCCGCTATCGCGGCGGAGCGTGGCGTAGCGGCCCCTTGGCGCTACGCGAAACATGGTAGCGTTGCGCTTTTGAGGAGCGGCTGTAGCGCCACAAATAGCGGCTAAAAAGCGGCCAAAAAGTGGCCGTAGCGACCGCTACAGTGATTTTCCAAGCAGCCCACCATTTTTTTCCGGCCAGCCCACCCCTTTTCCGGCAAACCCACCCCATTTCCGGCAAACCCACCTCATTTCCGGCCCTTTTCCGGCAGACCCACCTCATTTCCGGTCGTTTTCCGGTAGTCCCACCTCATTTCCGGTCGTTTTCTGGCAGCCCCACCTCAAATCTGGTCGTTTTCTGGCAGCCCTAGCCTCCTTGTACCTCACCTTCCACTGTTTGGTTTATGCCTTTTCCTTTTCTTTTCCATTTTTGTGTTTTTTTTTTGTCTTTCCATCTCCCATTAATTATAGTTTAGATTAATGTTCCACTTTGTACATTAATATTTCGCTTTCCAAGCAGCCCATATTCTTTGTACACCAAGCAGAAGGTTCAATGCATCTTAGGAAATAGTAATACTTAATTACTCTCTTGTAAATTGCACTTCACATTTATTATCTTTGTAATCTTCATCTTCATGTATATAAATTAAAATATTCTGTTGACCATTTACTCACTCAAGATATTAATGCATCTTAGGAAATAGTGATAGCTTAATTACTTTCTTGTAAATTGCACTTCACATTTATTATCTTTGTGATCTTCATGTATATAAATTAAAATATTATGCTGGCTATTTAGTAGTTATGAATGTCTTTAATTTTGTGTATTCTTTTATTTTTTAGCTTTCATATGTGTATGGTATAAATTTCTTGTATAGTTTCCCTATGCTTCGGCGTAGCGGTCATACTGCTACCCGCTACACCGCTATTGCATTTCAGGGGTCGGCCGCTACGCTACGCAATCCGCGATTGACTACATAGTTTGAGATCATAATCTCAGTATCAGTATGTCCAAATATGGTACCAGCGAAATTGTCTTTAGAGGACTTCACAATTCAGTTCATTCTTTTATGTGATATCATGCCAACTGAAAGCTTGCCACCTTGTGAGGTGCTCGGTATTCGGGTTGAAATGTTCTCATGTTCCTTATTTTTTGTGGGTTGCATCCCAATACATGCTTGGGCCATATAATGTGTGGTCAAATTTTGATGTATACTTGAATACCGCACGGCCTGGTTACCTGATAAATGATGATTAACTAAAATTACTGAGCTTTGATTTTGAATTTTTTGTTGAACAGACATGATTGTTACTTAAAAGCTCTGATACAAAATCCATGGCACACTCTTGACCAAACTATTGCTCCACAGACATTTAAGAGCTTGTTTGCTTTGTTTTCTGTTTATCGTTTTCATTTCCTGTTTTTAGAAAAAATTAAAAAATTGTCATCTTGTTTTCATTTTGTTTCCTAATTGTAAATATTTGTGCAGAAAAAATTGTTTTCAGCATTTCCTGTATGATTTTTTGAAATCAGAAACTGAATGAAAACAATATAACAATTTTGTAATTTTTTATGAAAACGGGAATATGGAAACAAAACAAAGACTTAGTCTTCCCCACATATTCAGCTCAGCTGCATGTAAAGCCTTAACGGTCGTCTATCTCTTGGACTAGGGACAATGGATTAATGGAAGAAAGAAAGAACTTGCCTGTTGTAATGATCTATAGTTTAAGCTAATCCGTGTTAATGCCTTTTACCTCACAAGCATGACATCATGTTCATGCTTGCAAAAGTAAATTGTGCTCACGAAGATAACAATACACTTGAATCCGTTAAAATGTGAAAACTACTAAAAGGCAAGGCAAAGATCATTGACATCTTATGTCATGGGATTTATAAGTTGTGACTTGTGCTAATCTAAAGAAAATGCTCTTTAGTCTTGAAGTTTGAATATCTTATAACTTCAGGAGATTGCACAATGCACACCAAGAGAGGTTCAAACTTTGAGCGGGGCCCTGACTGCATCATTTGAAGGCTAGAACTTGATCGAGAACAGGGTTTGATGAATGGTCAGATGATTTAGATCCATATATATATATATATATATATATATATTATACAATAGATCCATATATAATTTGGTAGCGGAAATTGGTAGCAAATATCATTACCCTTTAACAAAACACATGAATTACAAAGAAAAAAAAATTGAGGTAGAATCACTCCCAGAATTACTTTTCTTAGCCGAAAACTCTGCAAACTCCAAGCATTTTAAAATTTCTCATAATTCTATTGTAAATGCGCTACACTTATGCAGTATGCAAATCCTTTAATCCATCTGCCATTATTCTTCTAATAATACACAACCCACATGAATTTCTAATAGTGCTATTTCACAATTTCAGGGACTAAATCGGGTGTCTACTCGATATCGGATCAAGCCATCAGGAGTAAATGGAGCAGCTACTATAGACCGATCAAGACTGTAGCAGCAAAGCGCATCTCTATTGAACGCTCATATCACTGAAGCCAAGTTGAATAAATGGAATAATTCTGATGGCAGGAGAAACACGTGAAATTTTCAAAGCTACCACATGCATCTTCCTCGAATGGCTCATAAATTTCCTCAAGTCCACTTTGCATGAACTTGAGGTTGAGGGTAAACATTCTAACCTATATGCCAAGAAATGTACCAAATCACATGGAACCAACTCCGCTTCCTATTAAAGATATAAATTCCCAGCACAAATATTCGAATATTATCCATATACTATTAGCTTAATTAGTTGTTGTTTAATTAATTTGTTCATACTTCAAATCGATGCTCATTAAGTTCCTCACGAGAAGACCCACCAACCTAATGTCCAAATCTTCAAGCAATTGTTATTTTGCATCAATTAGTTGAGTTTGGTCTAAAATTAATGTTTGGATTGCATGACACACTATGAATGCATTCCATCCCCAATTTCTACACATAGGATACACACGTATTGGATATGGTTGGGCTTGTAATATGAAGAAGGAAATCATGATTAGGCAACATTATTGAGAAAGACCAGTTCAACATGATAGTTATCGGAAATTAATTATCACGTTTAGAAAAACTTACCAAGTTTATATATTTTCCTTAATCCTTGTGACTAGTATGCCATTAATATTGGTGTCATTTGTACCTTTTTTTTTCCTTCCCTTGGAGGGGGTACTTGGTCGTTTGTTGAAACTTTTATAATTTGTTTTTGAAACTTCTATAGTTGATATATGAAAAACTTGTATCTTTCTATAACGTAGTAGTCAAGCACATTATATTTATAACATTATCTTAATCCTAGAAGGTTACGGAAACTGAAACTTTACCAAACTTAGAGAGAGATAGATAGATAGATAGATAGATAGATAGATAGATAGATAGAGAATAATCAAAAAAAGAGGGAAGTTAATGTCTTAATTTTATTGTTAAAAGACAAATGTAAAGACTTCGTACTAGTGACTAAGGTCGCATATTTGGTTAAACATCTGTACCCAGATAATTCAGATTTAGATCAATATTTGGTTGAAGTGTCATTTAACAATGGTTATTATAAGTTAAACCCATGAAGAGGATTCAACCCAAAAAGTTAGTTCATTATACGGGGGAGACTAGTGACTTAATAAGTAGAGTTGTGTTACCATGACACAACTTTTGACACACATACGGTTTACACCGTATGTGACGCGCAGGAGGCATCACGGCACTGTGCAGTGCCTCACTGTGCGGCACTGTAGCTGTACTGTGCGGCACTGTAGCAGGTCTTTTTTTTTTTTTTTTTTTTTTTAAATTTTAGTTTTTATTATAAAAAATAAAATTTTATTTATAAAAAAACCCATTCACCATATAATGAACTGAAGTCACCAGATATTTGTACATGATTCACCACTTAACGAAAAAATTTATTTCTAAAAAAAACCATTCACCAGATATTTGTACATGATTCACCAGATATTTGCACGTACTTAACTAAAAAATTTATTTCTAAAAAAAAAACGAAAAATTTTATTTCTAAAAAAAATCCATTCACCAGATATTTGAACATGATTCACCACTTAACGAAAAAATTTATTTCTAAAAAAAAACCCATTCACCAGATAATGAATTGAATTCACCAGATATTTGTACATGATTCACCAGATATTTGCACATACTTAACAAAAAAATTTATTTCAAAAAAATCCATTCACCAGATAATGAACTGAATTCACCAGATATTTGTACATGATTCACCACTTAACGAAAAATTTCATTTCTCAAAAAAACCCATTCACCAGATAATGAATTGAATTCACCAGATATTTGTATATGATTCACCAGATATTTGCACATACTTAACCAAAAAATTTATTTCTCAAAAAAATCCATTCACCATATAATGAACTGAATTCACCAGATATTTGTACATGATTCACCACTTAACGAAAAATTTTATTTCTCAACAAAATCAATTCACCAGATAATGAATTGAATTCACCAGATATTTGTACATGATTCACCAGATAATTACACATACTTAACCAAAAAATTTATTTATAAAAAAATAACAATAAAAAAAAACCAAAACTTAAAAAAAAAAAAAAAAAACGCTACAGTGCCGCACAGTGCAGCTACAGTGCCGCACTGTGCGGCACTATACGGTGTAGGTGTAGAATTTTGTGTCACTGAATCATTTCTGTAATAAGTATCACATTGAACTTTCATATTTACTTATGTGGGGCTCATAACCGTTAGATAGTTAATAAATATGCTAAACGTTAAACATAAAACATTACCCAAACAATTCAAGTACGTTTGAATTAATTGACATCAATTTAAATTTCACTATACACTATTTATCAAATTAATAATACATGTTTTAAGTGATCACCTAATTTGTAATGAATGGTAAAATATTACTACGAGAAAATAGTCGTTTAGCAACCGAACATTTTGGTCACTAATTTAATGATTTCGGTTGCTAAATGTAATAGCAACCGAATTAGCGACTGCGAGGTATTAATCGCTATGGGCCTGATAGCCAATGATATTAACGACCAAAATTAATACAGCCGATTTCTAATTAGACATTGTGTAAACCCTAAACACTAATCAAACACACAATGTGTGTAAACCCTAAACCTTAATCAAATGCACAATGTGCAATCAAATATTTATCATGCCCATCAAACACACATTGTGCAGTACTTCACAATGAAATTATCATACCTATCAAACACACATTGTGTCAAAAATGAAAGATAAAATTAAAATGAAATGGAATTTTTTTTTAAAAAAAACATACATTGACAGAAAGGGTGAGAGGGTGGTAGCAGTGGCTACCTTCACGTTTTCCGTTGGTGGAGGTGGCGGAGACTGCAAACAAGGGGTCTGACAGTGGTGGGTTAGATAGTGAAGAGGGAACAGAGAACAAGAAAAGGAAAGGAAGAACACTACAAAAAAAAAACATGTTTAGCGACCGAAATCTTCGGTCGCTAAACATGCTAATTCGGTTGCTATCTTGTTTAGCGACCGAATAAATGGGGTGGCAGAAACCAACCTTAGCGACCGAATTTATGTTTCGGTCGCCAAATAGAGACCGAATTGTCGGTCACTAAATTATATAATTCGGCCGCAGTCTAGTTGGTCACATGACCAGGGTAATCGAAATTGGTGGCTGATAATTGGTCGCTAATTCGGTCGCTAAAAATAAAATAATTTAATATAGTGATTTATTTTTCCTAATTTAAACTTAGCGATCGATGTTGGGGTTGCCATTTCGATCGCTAATATTTAATTTTTTAATTTTTTTGTTTTTTATTTTAAATTTTATTTTAAAAATTAATAAAAAATTTTTACTTTAATATTCTTCAATATACTAATGCAACTCACCAATATAAAAAAAAACCAAGTATCATATAAATAAATAAAAAATGCCATACAATAAAGTGAATGTAAATCCATAAAATGGAAAAAATACAACAGAAAATCATCAGTCCTGGGGAGGCGGATGCAGAGGGGACCATCTGTGTGTACCACCGTCGTCTGGCATCTCCTCGTCCTCCAGATCAGTATCATCAGTAGGAGGAGGCGACGGAACTGGAGGAGCGACAGCAGGAGGCACAACTGCCGGAGCATCTACCTGAGCAACTGGAGCCTAGATCCTCATCTGCTCCAACACCAACTGCAGTGTCTGGCCCTGCTCCATCATCGTCTGCAGTAGGTGCTGTGACACCCTTCTACCCCGCATGTTAAAAGCCATTTAAATTAAAAACAATTAAAGGGAAAACATGCAATTATTGAATAAAATAAACAATTGTCCATGGGTAGAAAAGTCCCACATGAACCGTTTACAACACGGAAGTGAAATAAGTTTTAAACAGTAAACATAACCAACCAATAAATATAACCCAACCCCGATGTCACATACAGAGCTGGTATAACCATTCCGGAATAGAATCCACGGAATTACAACTGAAACTAACAACTACGATAACATAAACTAGCCCTACAATGAGTGGCGGCTCCTCAGAGTCACTCCTCTCTGGGCTGCTCGTCATCCTCTGCCATGTGCCAATCAGGCCAAACACAAACAACAAACATATATAGGGAGTAAGAATCGTATAAACATATTAGCATGGAGATAGGCAGTAAAGTAAACAGCAAGCATAGCAGCATCACATCAAACATCAACATCATCATTATTGTATGCAGTGCAATGCAGTCCTACTCCGCTAAACCATCAATGCATGTGGATCCACTAAACTCGGGATGAACGACTTCAGAGTTACATATCCATATTGAGAATCTACTCAACGCCGGAGAATCTACTCCTTGGATAGCCAACGCGTCAAACCAACGAATGCCTCATCACGGGGGCGCTAGGAGAATCTACTCCAACCGTGGATGGCCGGATCGCCGTACTCTAGGACGATCTCCCCTATGTCGAACATCCCTAAACAACAACTCTGATGCAATGCGTATGCAACACAACAACAACGGCACACCACCTCCATAACTTCAATGGAAACGACCGAAGGTAACAGCGGAATCAACCGCACCAACTTGCCTCGCGGAATCTACCTGAGGACTTAAGCTGAATCAACCGCAGTACCTGGGGCAAACTCTCGGCCACCAAGGTACATAACAACAACACCTTAGACCCAAACCGCGGGGTCAAGGCTTCCTTGGCCAAAAAGCACCAAGGCACAACTCATCAGCTTGCGGCACCCAAAAGGGTATCGACTTAACATCTCACCATCTCATCATCTTTAATTATCTTTAGTAACATTTACCAAGTTGTCTAACCAGTTATCATCATAGGGAAGTGGGGTTTAAAACCCCTTAAGTCCTTTAATCTTGTTCTGTCCAGGTGGGTTGAGCACGGTCGTGCTCGTAACCCAGCACGGTCGTGCTTAAGCACGCGAGGGGCGTGCTCCCCTGTAAGTGAAGCACGGTCGTGCTTCTCCTGAAGCACGGTCGTGCTTCTCCTGAAGCACGGTCGTGCTCAGCAGCACGATCGTGCTCTTTGTCCTGCACGGCCGTGCTGAACAGCACGGCCATTTACCCAGAATTCAACTGGGAGCACGGTCGTGCTACCTATTCAGCACGGTTGTGCTCATCGCACGACAGTGCTGTTCTGGGCAGGAACAGTAACCATGTTTTTCCCAATTTCAAGAACTGAATCCATTAATCATCCTACGTCAATTATCAAACGTTTTAGGCATTAAAACTCATCGTACAAACAGCATCAACTACAATATTGGTATCAACCCAAACATCATATTCATCTCAACAATTAACCAACAACATCATGCTCATATTCAACACAAAACCATCATCAACAATATGAAGCATTTAACATATAATCATACAACAGTCAAAACATACATCAAGAACATAGCCACGTCATAAATCAGTATATCACATAATAACGGGGTTATGGGGAACCCCTTACTTTACACTAGCCCCATACCTATGTAAATACTACCCTTCTCCCCATACCTGGATTGAAGGTAGCTCCCTATCGACGTCCCAAGCACGAACCGATTCCTTTCCTTATAGCGACTCACACCGAAACGAAACTTGGATCATCAAAGCAAACCAAGGATTAGTTCCCTATTCACAATAATGAAAGGAAACTAAGGAAGGGGAAGGAACCTTACCTGTGTAACTAAAACTGATAAGCCAAAAGTCTCCCTATGCCTCCAACGCTCCCTAAACTGTTCAAGGAGGAGGAAGAAGGAATGGAACTCGTTCTGGCCGCACAAGGTGACTGCTGCACTCACAATTAGGGTTAAAACGTTAAACCCTCGAGTTCTATCACGTATATAACGTTCGGACCTGAGCACGGTCGTGCTTACTATTGAGCACGGTCGTGCTCGATTTAACGTTACGAGATGCGGTCCACGCATTGAGCACGGGCGTGCTCCCTGTTGACCACGGTCGTGCTCAACTTAAAATTAGAAACACGCTTCTGACTTTAAGCACGAGCTTGCTAGCTGATGAGCACGGGCGTGCTCATGTACCAGAAAGGGACTTTAACCAAAAATCCCACTAAGCCCTTGAACGACAAATCCAACTTAATAAACTCAGCTTTGTTGGTAATGGCTACAATCTCAAGAGGGGGGGGGGGTGAATTGAGAGATTGAAAACTTTTTCAGCAACTTAAAACAAAACAGAGTTTTCTTAAGGAAAATTGGTTTTCACTCAATTTTAATTCTCAAGATTCAGATTGTTAAACATGTAATGATGTTAAGAACTATTACAATAAAGAAACAGCAAGTTTAACACAAAGATTCAGATTAAAGATTCAAGTTAAAAACAATTTCAATACACTTTCATTCACACACATGCATATAACAAATATATGGAGTTAAGAGATGAGAGAAACAAGCAAACCGATTTATCCTGGTTCAGCTGCCTCCTTTGGTACGCCTACATCCAGTCCCACACCTTTGTGGTTTTCTCCACTATAACCAGAAATTACAATATCCAATTACAGCAACACAAGGATAACCTCCTTGCACAAACCTTTCACCAAAAAGCACACTTGCTTTTCTTACCCAAGGATCCCTTCTATCCTTGTTCAATCCTAAGAGATACCCTCTCTTAATCACTCTAATTCGCAGAAAGAATTGAGTAGAAGAAAGACTCTAATAGTCTGATTATACAAATTGAGGCTCTTAGAATATCACACTTTTCTCTCAAAGATGAAGCACTATGAATATTTCAAATTTCTCTTTTCAGAATGTATTAGTTGTTGAAAAGTGTTGTTATGAAGTCCTTTTATAGATACATAAAGATTTAGGTTCATGGGTCTTATCATAAAAGTTGTTACAAGTGATTAAGAATCAGTTTTGCAAAGTTGTAACAAATCAATCTGTGTACTACATCTGTGTACTCGTGTTTTTCAAACATTTTTAAAGCTCGTACACAGATTGCATTCTTTGTACATCTGTGTATTAAACCAAGTCTTCAGCTTTTACAAACGTATACACAGATTGTATTCTTTTGTACACATGTGTATCTCTTGCGCTGTGCATTAATACACGTGTATTCTTCGCGTACACATGTGTATGTTAGAACACCAACCCAGATCATTCCAAAACTTCAATACACAGGATGTGTATATCGATTGATGCTTAGAAACCATGTTTTGAAATAATTGAATTGTTCTATACACAGGTGTATCATTTCTGTACATCTGTGTATCTTTCATATCTTTCAAAACAATACACTGATACACATGTGTACAACGCGTGTGTACAAATTCTGGTTCCAGACCCGAAAGCTCTATTTCGAATACACATGTGTACAACACATGTGTACAAGTTTTCAATATTAAACCCGAGAGCTCAGACTTGTGTACACAGGTGTACAACACATGTGTACAGCCTTTCAACTTAAAAACCCGAGAGCACACTTTTGGATACACAGGTGTACAACACATGTGTATAGGTAAATTTCCTTTTGTTTTTCAAACTTAACATTTCATACACATGTGTATGAAGTCTGTGTACAGAAAGGTTCTTTCTTAAACTTGAAATTTAGCTTTAAATACACATGTGTACAACACATATGTACAATACACTTAATTTCTTAATCCAATTAACTCTTTTTGAAAAGCCTTTCTTTTGAAAAACTATTTTGTGTATTCTTTGTAAAACTTAGTTTCTTCTTAAATTTTAAGTGCTTCACCTAAGGAATCAAGTGTGCTATTTTTACAATAGCATCCAAATAATGAAATCTTCATTGCTTGTTGCTTTATTCCTTGTCCATTGCTTTTGTGTCCTTTGTCCTTGCTTCCCTTGAGCTTTGACTTTCCTTTTTCATGAGAGATCTTGCATGATACTTAACACACTATAAGTATATTATCAATATCAAATAGATTAAGTAAAACACACTTTGTTTGTCATACATCAAAACATCAATGAGGGCTTAGTCTTACAAGCTTAATTAAAATAATTCTGAAAAACAGGGTGTTACAGGTGCTGGTGTGCCTGAGTCAAATGTATAATCTGCTCCTGTATCTGTCGCTCTCTCTCCCTCTTCTCCCGAAGCTCCGCGTTCAGCTGTGTGATGGTGTCTTGCATCTGGTTGAACTGCTCCGGAGGGACGGTATCCACGTACGAAGGAGCAGGCGTCCCAGACGACGATGCGATAAACTCGCTGCCCAAGTGTCCGAGGTCATATACGTGCCCCTTGTTGTTCCTGCCCCCGACGACCTCCAAATATATGGTGTTATCGTCGACGGAGACAGGAGAGCGGGGCCCCTCACCAGTCAAGGCCTCATCCTGTGACTGTGAGGCACGTGATATGGCATCGTTCTTCTTCTTGTTAAATCCAACCTGCAAAGTATAGTTGAAGAGATAATTAGTTACAGTTTAAACAATATTAACAAATTAATAATAATAAATTACTAGTATATACTAATTAAAATGTTTTTTACTTACAGCATAGTTGCGGGCCTCGTCGTTGATCCATTCCCCCGACTTCAACTACTTTGTCCTCTCCACCAACTCCATAGCAATGGGGTTACGATGTTTCTGTGCTTTCTGCACAGGAAAAATAATATTATATTCATAAGAATATTTAAAAATTTAAAAATGAACACTAATTAAAAAGTACGCTAAGCTAATAAGGTTTTAAGTATTACCAGCTCATCAAAGTGGGCGGCGGCTGATTTAGAGCCGCCGGTGTAGGCACATGCACCATCATCAGCAGCTCGATTACGCCGGTGTAGGCACATGCACCACCATAATCTTGAAAGTCTTGGCATGAGCGGAAAGTACCACATCTTTTTTAAAGCGGTATTCTTCTCAATGACCCTCCTAGTGGTTGTCTTGTACCGATCCACACCACAAAATCGACAACATGTTATGCTATCCGCTAAATCATCCTTGTAGTACAACATACATCCATTCGGGCAACAATCAATTTTCAAACACCCCAGACCCAAATTCTCCACAGACTTCTTAGCATGATAAAAACTAGTAGGCATCCGATTGTCTTCCGGCAATGCCTTGGACATTGACATGGCCAGGCAATTAAAACATCCTTCTTGCATATTGTAATCAGATTTGATACTCAACCATTCCATACACATCGAAAACTTCGTGTACTCCCGACATCTTTCCCACAACGGAGATCTTGCAACACTCAGCATGTAGAATTTTTGAGCTTTGGGATTCGGATTCTCCTCTATGTATTGGGAACCCATTCCGCCATCTTCCCCCCCATCTTCTTCTAAGGCAACACCAATCGAGGGTCCAGCATGATCCATTATCATCTGCTCATATGGATTCAATTTTTCCCTCTGCTCACCACTTCCATAATACAAATCTTCAAACACCGTGGGGTTAAAATCGGGCAACGTCTCACCATGGTTATTCCATCAATAGTAATCAAGCATGAACCCCTTCTCATAAATATCGACCACAACTCCATCCACGCTTTTGAAAGATTTACACTTGCATCGTTTGCAAGGACACCTCAAATGATCATCGCCTCGCCTTATAAATCTCTCCTGGCTAACAACAAACTCTATAAACTCACTCACTCACTCCAACTCTAAACTCTTCCCTAAGATGTTTATTCCGATCCAACCTATGATACATCCATTTCCGATTCTCCGGAATCTCCATTGCTGCCAACTAAATAGCCTGAGCAACCCTACAACGACACTTATATATTACGGTGCATTCCAATAACTCCAGCAATCTCCTTCTTATGACAAGGTATGAACCTATCCCATTCGAGAAGAAACCTTTACCACACCCGGATTAATAATAGTTATTCCCTTATTCAAATGCCTTATACTTAACGAAATTCCGGCAGCATTTCCCATCAGTCTCCAAGTACACGACTCGAGCACAGTGGGATCCACCGCGATCAAGTATGCACCCAGAGAACAAAAGGAAATGCATCAGACCGAGATTTCGTCAAGTATACAAGGCATTTGAACATCGAAATGACTATTGTACGAGTGTGTAAAATGTTTTTTCCCAAACTGTCTCACTTGGATAATTCAAGATTCAATACAATGAGCATGCATACCTTGAGAAGGTATGCATGCTCATTAATATTGAATCTCAAACATGAAACTAAGGCTTTCGTAAATTAATAATTAACTCTAACAAAAAATAAAACCATTAACCTATAAACAGTGCAACATAGTTAAGCTTATATATTGCAACGTAAATCAATACAAACTTAGATAAAATATTGTAGCAAACATCCTATTGAGCTCCGCTCTCCACTAACAATTAACACATAATTGTCAAACATATGCATAGCTTCTAAATTATCAGCACACAACCAGCATCCCACCTTTCGGACAGGATCACATCCTATTGAGCTCTGCTCTCCACTAACAAACAACACATATTGCAAACACATGCATAAATGATAAAATATCAGCACACAAATCCTATCAAGCTCCGCTCTCCACTAACAAACAACACAGTGATTCAAATGACAAATTACAGGTATCACACAAGCAGAAACTATTAACTACGCACAAGCTTAATAGACAGTGTTGAGACAACTTACCTGATAAAGAAAACACAGAACCAAACAACTTACTCCGATGAGGAGCTGGAGAAAATAAAGAGCAAAAACTGAAAAATGAAAAACAACAAAGTTATATCAAAACCCAAATCATAAGGATTATGAAATTTATATAAATGGAGAAAAGGACACTTAAGCAGGACACTTAAAAATTTGGAAGCTTGGAGCAAGTAGCAACTGTGGTCTGTGGCCGACTGTAGGAGCTCAGGGAGTTAGGGTTTGTGCTTGAAAAGGTTCACTTGTCCAGATTTTTTTTTTTTACTTAGGGTTTGTGATTTCTGATTTTTTGGTTTAGGGTTTAAATTCATAAATTTAATTAACAAGCCAAAGTTAACATCTAGCAACTTGAGGCAAACAGGATTCAAACCCAATGTGTGACAATGCTTGTTTCTTTAACAATGCTTATAGGTGCCCAGACAATAATCTCCACTAACATATTCTTCCTCATATGGTATATTTGACACAAAAAGAAACAAGATGATCATGCAACTAATAGAGAAATGCCAAGGGACAACCACAAGAATCATAATGAACAAAAATAAAAAGCTCCCAAAACATGCATGCTAACATAAACACAGCACACACAGTGAAGTGACACACAAATACCTACATGAAAACTGAAACTAGAGAAAGGGTTGGTCATTTACTAAACCAAATTAACATGTTATTTGTCTTCTAATCAGTATATATGCGTCATTGTGTTTGTTTCAAACAATTCTAACACAGATATTGAAAACTAAAATCACAAACCCTAACAGATTGAAAACTAAAATCACAAACCCTAACACATATATTGAAATGAGAGACAGACAGAGAGCTTACCTGAGTTTGTAGAGAAGACTGGACACTGAGTTCTTTGCTGTGGTGGCCACTCTCAGGTGTGGGTTCTCTGAGAAAGGGAGAACACTGAGTTAGAGGTAAAAAAAAACAAGAAAATGAAGGATGGAGGAGGGGGAGGAACTCACCTGAGGAAGGGGAGCACAACGATGGCTCGTGGTGTTGGCGGCCTCGCGGTGGTGGCGGCCTGGCGTGGCGGACAGAGAAGAGAAGTGGAGAGGGACATAGATGCAATCCCGAAGCAGGGAGGGGGAGGCTCACGGTAGTGTAGACGGTTGCAGGGAGGATGGTGGCCCAGGGTGGTGGCACGACCGAAGCAGAAGAGAGGGAGGTGCAGAGATATGAGAGAAATGAGGGAAATGGGGAAGAAAAGGGGAGGGGCTAGCAATTTAGGGATTTTAGTTCTAGCGACCGAATTAATCGGTCGCTAGCCAGTCGCAACAAATATTTTTTGAACTCGATGGCCAAATCCGTTGCCAAATGGCTCCATTGTTATTTTTTTCCACACGTTAGCGACCAAACTGATATAGGTCGTAAATATATTTAAAATATTACTGTTGGGATAAAATCCGTCGCAAATTCGATCACAAAAAAGTCAACAAGTTTTGACTTTTAATTTTATTAACTTAGCGACCGATCACTTTGCTACTGTGTTTGTCGGTCGCTATTTCGGTCGCTATGTATATTATAATTAAGAATCTAACAAATCGCAAATTCAGTAACCAATAGCAACTATAAAATTCGGTCGCTATTTTCAGTCGCCATTTGACCTTTTTTTTTGTAGTGGAAGGGAAAGGGAAGAGGGAACCTTACCTGTGGTGGCTCATGGTGGTGCCTCGGGGTGGCGACGGGGAAAGGGGGAGGAAAATGAAAAGGGAAAGAGAGAGGGAGGGGGCAAAGGAAATGGACAGTGGCTCGTGGTGGGTGGCAGTGACAATGACCAGAGAGGAGGGTGGGAGTTTCAGTGAGTTGTAGAGGGAAGGGGGGGGGTTTATTTTTAGGGATTTCAGATTTAGTGACCGAACCGTTTGGTTGATAAATTCGTCACTAACCTTAAATAAAATTGATTAGCGATCGAGTTTACGACGTTCACTAAAAGTGATTGTTAGCCAATCGCAAACTCGATCGCTATTAGATCAATCAACTTGACTTTTTTAAAATACCAAATTATCTACCATATCAATGACCGATTAGTTAGCGACCAACGGAATCGGTCGCAAATTCCGTCTTTAATTCAGTTTGCAAATCCTGTTGCTATAGCGACCGAACCTAATTGAGTATTTTCTTGTAGTGTATAGTGACGAAACCTTACCCCAAAAAATTTATTTTAAAAAAATCTCTCAACCATGGTTATCAAGACCAGATTAGCATGTCAGACTAGTAAACCAGTGAACCGGACCAGGTGTCGATATGTACACCTCTCAAAACCGGCTGCAACCAAAATCATAATAGAATTGGTGAAATCAATTAAAATTGATATCGAATCGATAAACTAGTGGTCCACCGGTTTTATAAGCATGCTTTTTTAAAAAATAAAAATAAAATAGTCATACGACAGACAAGAAATGGAGTTTTGTTTCATCTTTCGATTCATTTTCATTTTCCTAGCTCACTGGTCCAGTTTCGTCTTCCTTCTTCTCGGTTTTGGTGCGAGAAATGCAGAATCGAGAATGAGAAGTACCTCTCAATTACTTGACGAGATGGCTTCTTCATTATCTTTGTGCGAACCTATTCCATTCTCTGTGTCGTCATCGCTAACAGGAAAATGATGGGCAAAACCTGCAACAATGAATACAGACAACGAACATATAGCCACTGGCGGATCTTGAAACAAAAATTTGGAGGAGCCAGAATAAATCTTAATACATACATATATTGGTGGAAATGTAAATTAATATCTTATATTTGTAGTTCTAGTTCTAGTTCAACTTCTAGTAACATTGACAGAGAAAAGGCCAAGATATCTTAACCTGGGTTTTTTTATCGAGTTGTCAAGGAGAATTTTGAAAGTATCCCAATTAATAAAGATACATTATGAAGAATAATAAGCCTAAAAATAATTTAGAATGTTTTATTTATGTATCAAATGTAAAAAAAAGATGTGAAATCAATCGCACAACACAGGGAAAATCAATCGCAAAAGAGGTGGGGGGAATCGGTTGCAGGGTGAGGGGTATTTTTTATTTGTGACTAGGCTTATTTAGTTTTTTTTACAGGGGGGTGAGCTTTATAGTATTTTTATATGTAGGTACAAAATAATTTAACTTTTTTTGCGGAGCCACGGCTCCTCCCTGTCATTGTAAAGCTTTGCCGCTGCATATAACATAAAAGATAATAGGGCCAGGCTTGTGGATCAAGTTTAGTTTGAGCTAATTCTATTTCTCAAGCTCAAAATCATTGGCCTTTGCAACTAGAGGTGGCAAAATGGGCTACCCGACCCGCCACGGGCTAGCCCTATGCCAGCTAGGGCTTTATAGGGCCGGGCCAAAAAGGCCCGGAATCAATATGGGCTGTAAAATAGGTGGCCAAACCCAGCCTTATGCCGGCTGCGGGCTTATGCAGGCTAGCCCGACATTTTTCGCTAAAAAGAATTATTTTCAATCATTTTTATTTTGAAGTTCGTAAAAGTGACTATAGCATTGTGTATATGTGTGGACTAGGACATATTTATTTTCAATCATCCATATTGCAAGAAGACAATTCAAATAACAAACCTGAAATAATTACCCATTGATTGCAAGTATTATAATCTAAACAAATATCAAATCAAACTCAGAAATATCACAAGGAAAAGGTAAAGATCCAGAAAACAAAGTAAAAGAGAATGAGAAGTTGTAGAACTGTTACCAATCGGAGGAGATGAATGGCACCAGAGACTAAGGAGTCAGGAACGCCGGCGTTGTCAGTGAGGCAGAGTATCGAACGTCGATCGCGTCTGAGAGGGCCGAGGAGGAGCCGCCGTCGCGCAGCTGTGACACTGATGAGTGAGAAGTCGAACGTCGTCCCGGTCTGGGTAGGTTCCGCCGTCACGCGCCTGTGAGGGTTGAGAAGGAGTCGCCGTGCTCGGCGACCGAGGGATGTGGTGCTGGTGGCGGTGGGAACTCTCTGTGACTAAGGTTAGGTTACCCTTTTGAAGATGAAGTGAAGACAGACAGAACTCACAGAAGAGTGAAGACACAGAACGAGTTAGGAACGTAAACGTTATTGTATTGGGCCTCTTGCCTCTTGGCCCTTTTTTTATTTTCATTTTTTTTTATTTTTTTGTTAAATAAAAATTAAAATATATAAAAGTGGCTGGGCTACCCGAGCCCGATGCGGGCTAGCCCGATACGGGTTCGGGCTTCATCGGGTAAGGCCAAAATGGCCCGGAATTAGAATGGGCTCAAATTTTAATACCCAAGCCCTATAATTTATAGGGTTTATTCGACCCGACCCGACCCGGTCGGCACGACCCATTTTGCCGCCTCTATTTGCAACTGGAGCAATGGATCTCCACTTAGAGCCTAAAAATATTATTAAATATTGATATGCAATGTGTCTCCAATGGATGCATTGTGTCTCCGAATCGATTACATTGCAACCAACGCAATGTGTCTCCAACTGGCGTAATATTTTTTTACTATATATTATATAAAATTAAAATATATATTTAATTATAATCGGTTCGACTATGGTCGTCGCGATTTGACTTGTGAACCGTGAACTAGTGCCTCTTCACCAATTCAATGTCCGATCCAATTTTTAAAACATGGCTCCCAACATTGAAAGTTATGAACTGTAAGCAATGCATATGAAACAAGTTATTGTAGTAGGATGTTCCAAATTCAAAACAATATACATTGGTAGGTGTGTGGTAAAAATCTATTGTGAATATATTGTATTTCTTTAATTAATAACGCGGCATGGAAAAAACCTTTCAAGTTGTTGAGAGACTTCGTTTTTGGACAAAAATTAGATGTAGTTCTTAAGGTACTTGAGATGTTCATGATGCTCTTCTAACTAATCAACAAAGAGAGCGTGGGAGGATGGTGAGTAATAGTCTTTGTCCATGGTGTAATATGGCAATGGAATCCACTCTGCATGCTCTGCTAGATTGCTTTGCTGCTAAGGATGCTTGGGATTTGGTCCTTCTTGGCCAGGGTGCTCCTAATTTCTTTCTTATGAATAAGGATGAGTGGTTGCTTCAGAATCTCTCTATTCGGAATCAGAGGAATAAGTCTTCGCCTTTGTTTTTTGGGGTTACTGTGGATCGTATTTGGAGATCGCGAAATGAATTTATTTTCTCTTAGAAGGCAATTTCTTTAGGGACAGCGGCTGCTGATATAAGGAGGATTGTGATGGGAATAGAGAAGGGTTTGTGTGAGTATTTCCCGGTAAGAATCAGAAGGGATTTGGCAGCAAGGTCTTCTTTGATTCGATGGATGCCTACCATTATGGGTTCAGTTAAGCTGAACTGTGATGGGTCCTTTTCGAGAAATGATGGTTGTGCTGGTTGTGGGGGAGTGCTCTGGGATCACAAGCGGCGTTTTTGGTTGCCTTTTCAGCCAACATTGGAAATATGTTCGGCGATCCAGGCAAAACTATGGGGAATTTGGCATGGTCTTTGCTTGGTGAGGCAAAGGGGTTTTCGTAATGTTGTGGTGGTATCAGATTCCAAGCTTGCGATCCATTTTCTTCATGAAGGGTGTTCTTCCACTCATCCGTGTTTTTGGATTGTGAGTGACATTAGGCAGTTGGCTTCTAATCTGGATTCTTGCTCATGGATTCACATCTTCAGAGAAGCAAATAAAGTAGCTGATTCTTTTGCCAAGAATGGCATAACTATGGATTCTAGCTAGTGTGCATATTTTTGACCATGTTCCCTCCTTTGCTCATTTTTCTTTGTTGTATGATGCTGCCTCTGTGTTTTATCAGGGAGGTATATAGCTAAGATTTTGTTTTTGTTTGGGCCTTAGTCCTTCTTATTCATAATAAAAAAGCACAAAGCTTAAGTACAATTCCATATATCGTTTAGGTATATTAAGTACTGTTTTTTAATGACAATAAGACATATGTAATAGCTGTTACACATGTTATGTTTTCATTAATGAGTTGTTACACATATCCTATATATTGTCATTGGAAAACAACATATATTATACCTATTGAATTATACATAAGTCTTGTCCAAAGAAAAATTCTTTGATGCATAAGACTCTTATGTATAGTGTGTTTTCGAATAGAGGATCCAAATTGCAAAATACATTGCATTTATGAATATAGTTTCTTTTAGAATAAGAGTGATCTTGTTAACCAGTGCTCTAAGGATATTGGTTAAGATGCAAAAATAGAAACTTTACATTAAGAATTGTAAATTTAAAACTTTGAAAAAGTTTAATACACCATTCCCTAATACATGGTTTTTATCCTTATTTCCTTAACAAATCCCTTTACGATACTGATTAGTATTTGCTAAAAAGTAAATTCATCAATTTGATGGAATATTTAGAAGAGTTTTATATTGACCTATCCATAACCTGCTTCACGTCATCCGTGTGCTCATAGTCATAGGTGCATGGGACCTCGTCTGTCCATTTTCAGCATATTCTCCATTAAGGGCGAAGGCGTGATCTTATAATTTATAAAGCATCTGTACTTTGAAAAAAGTTGTGTACGTATTCGAGAAATATTTTGGATACTTATTTATTATGTCAACACATGCGTAGTTATGTTTTAAATTTTATGTAATACATTTTTCAATTTAATTATAATGTGTGTCAGGACACCACACAACACATTACGTGCAAGACCAAGATTCTTTCTTACTTTCTTAGAAGTTAAAACAAATTTCTCAAGAAAAGAAAAGAAAAGAAAAAAACTGTAGATATAGAAGGTCCTGTGCTGTTATGAGGAGATAAGTAATGGAAAAGGCTAAGGAATGTCATTAACCTAAAATATAGTACACTACATTTCAACGGGAATACGGTTTCTTACGATGTGTATATAAAAGATGATAAAAAAATAAATGAAAGATATAAATAAATATATATAATATTATATACGGTATCTAAAATTTATTGCTTAAATAACACAATTCTTTCAACAGTGGGTCCTCAAAACCCAACTGCAGGGAACCTATTTTCCATAATCCCAAGCCGTGTATAGGAATTCTGGGGCCTTAACCAAAATTTTTAAAGAAACTTTTTTTAACCAAATTTTCAAAGAAACTTAATATTATAAAATTATCATTTTTCACATTTATATTAATCTTCTAACTTTTTGAGTTGAGAAATCATTTATTAAAGTTTTATAATTAAGCAATTTTAATATTTCACTCTCAATAGTATATGAAAATGAAGAGAAAAAGAGTGGAAAAAATGAGAGAGCTCAAAAAATTTGAAGTGAAAATATTATAATTTTATAATATATATATAGACACAGACACACATATACATAGTAAAATAACAGTTAAATTTTGGAAATATAAAAAGTAATTAAATCTTAACTAATTACTTCTAACGACTATTTTATCCTTTTGCATATTCATTTTCCAATTGTTAATTATGCGAATTGTCTCAGATGACAAGTACTGTAACATTGTACATAGAGCGAGTAATAAAGGCAATAAGACATAAAAGCATGATGGTGGAGCCTTAATGCTGTATCTAACTAGTGTTGCACCTTATGGATTGTATTATCTATGATTGATTTTCGATTTCAATAATATATGCACTATATATTTATTATTATTTTTGATGAAATATATGCACTATATATGGAATTAGGCTTTATTACTCGATCATTTACCAAACCAATTGTGGCAGTGTATATATAGTAAAAAAAAAAAAAAAGAGGAGACCTAAGGAAGTAGCCTTAATAGCCTTGTAGTATACATGGCCCTGATCCCAAGTGAACCATATTGTCAGTTAAACAACTAAAATTACAAAGCTGTTAATAAGTTAACATTATAATCTCAAAAGAATTACTATTACATTTATTTAATTTTAATCGAGTTATACTTTCAAAGATTAAAACGAACAATCATTATAAATGTATTTTAAAAATCAAATTGATGTATTATAATCTTTTGAAAATGCAAAAATTATATTAGACTTTGGAAACAATTGATTAAAACATATAGATGTGTCTTTTATTTGTTAAAATCATTAATGAGGACCCATTCCAACTTTGATGAATTATTATACAGAAAGTTGGTGTCCCAATTAGTACTTAATCATATTCATGGTAGGTTTCCTTCGGGTACCGACACCTGACACACGTGTTAGACCACAAATTCAAGATGACTGGATGGTCCTACTCCTCCCATGCTTGCAATATTCTTTGACTAGTATAAACTCCTGAGTGATATATCTACACAATGGCGTTACTAATACTAATGTTGCATGTAATCTGTACTATTATTAAATCGTCTTGTCCTCTATGGAGCTAAATAAGAAGACACAAAAGATGATTTCTTGGGAAGAATGAACCAAGAAAATAGTATTCGGATATGGGTTTTAGGGCTTGCAAATGGAGTAAGGTTGAAGAAAATGTAACAGGCACCCCTCTAACAGCGTCAGTTAGGTGTTGTCTAACATATATTAAAAACTAATTAACATATATTAGACTAATAGAAGGGTTAACGTGTTCTAACATATATTAAAAACTAATTGTTTTTTCCCCTTTATGAACCTTTTTTAGACGTTTTTATTTGAGACTAAATTTGACCGTTCAGTAGACTTCTACATTGCTTAATGAAGATTAGACACAAGAAATGTAATAAATTAATAATAGAAAAATAGAAAGAGATTATACACAAGAACAAAACTAGCGAAGCTGTGCGGTCAAGATTGGTTGTTGGGTTGGGAACCGTTGTATGGTCCCCAAAGTGCAAAGCCAGTGGCATATGGTGTATACTAGTTTTTAGCACCCGTACAATGTAGGTAAATTTTTCATTAAATAAATTTGTTTCAAACTTCATAATAGTGAATATTAATAATTTACAAAAAAAAAATTACATTATTATAAACATTGATGATTATTAATATTACTTTCACAAATAAAATTTTTTTCGCATATTATGAGTGTACAAATTTTCGAATACTATACTTCTTTCCAGGTTAAGATACATGTATAAGTATATCATATACTCATTAAAATATTGATACACGTGCTTTCAAAAAAATATATATGTTGAACTAATTAGACTTTAAATATAATTCAAAATAAATCCATTTTTTTAATAGTCGATCCAAATATAGAAACAATCTATAACAATTTAATCATCCGATGGCTAATGACTATTCTTGATGGAATAACCCAAACTATGAAAATAAAACAATTGTTCGAGATTATTTTGATGCAAATAAATGCTCATTCAAATGATACTTTCAACATAACTTATACAAATTGGAAGGATAATCCGAAAAAATATAAATGTTAATATATTGTGTTTTAAAGGTGGTTCTCTAAGTAGCGTGGATAAGTACTTAAAGAAAATAATGATAACATTCATGTTCAATATATTTAACCATTTTTATATAACTGAATAAATAATTGAACCATGATTATGGTACCCTTCACATCATAGAAAAACAATTTATTTTAGAGAAGAAAAAGTAAATTCCATTTTTTTGGTTTTTTATTTTAGTAACAATGTCTTAATTTTTCCCTCCAAATAAATTACAGATGCCCTTAAACAATGAGTATTCACATCAAGGTTAATAACTTAAAAAATAAGAAATAATTCTAACAAACAACTGCATTCTCTTAAAATAAACAATTACAGATGTCTTAATAATAATTGTAATGGCATAAAATTTACATCACTCTTAGGAATTCTATGCAAATCAGCATCACAACTATGTATCACAATATCTCGGTCGCATTCAGAACTATCAAAATCACCAACTATCAAAGCAGCAACTTCATCCACAGTTAGCAAATTATACGTCCGAGAATCAATAGGACAACTTCGAAACAATCTCATTGATACATTAAAATTTTGTTCTCTTTCAACAAAGTCTCTAACTCGTCTAAATGATTTTGCAAGAGAATTGTGCTCATCAACTATTTGCAGCAAATCTCTTACCAAATTTGGATCCAGTACATTTTTTCAACATCAATCCTGTTTGGATTTATGTATGAATGACCATTATTGTAAAATATTAATTCATAATAAATAATAATTGCAAGATACAATCACGAAATAAACATATCAGCAAAGTCAATTGAATACAAATATGAATTCTAAAAATACCTGAAATGAGACATCCAATCCAACACTTCCTTTTGTGTGTCATATATATACAACTGAGAAAATTTTGCCAACTGCCCTTCCTCTGGCAATAAACTTCCAATCCGATGATAGTTTTGACCACCAAGAACAAATTATGGTTGTCCATGACCATGATTTACATCGAACTGAACTTTACCACCCAATGAAGTAAAGGAAAACATGTTATAGCAACATATGTTTCAAGAATGTAACATCCCAGTCTTTACATATATTTTTAATTGCTTTATTAAGGGTGATTAATTTGCTAAATGGTTATTTTGTTTATTTTAATGTTGCTTGGCTTGAGTAATTTTATTTACTCATTTAAAAGATTTTACTGAGTGTGTTAACACTGTGTTGTTACAGAGTGTGCACGCTTGCTAGACAATAGCATTAAGCTGTTATTATTTGTTTAGAAAAATACCATCTAAAATTATTTTGGTTAAAGAAAAACTATTTTCATAGTCTCTAAAAGAAATTTTTTTGAGCATCAGAAAAATGAAAGAGACCAGTTTTATGTTTATTTTTCCCTGGCCCTTGTTCCTCCACGTTTTCACATTCTCTTCCTCTCTTTCTTTCCTTTTCTTTTATTCTCTATCTCTTTTCTCACGTTTTTCTTCATCAGAACCCAAACCCACACTTCTTCATCTTCTTCTTCTCACCAAAACTCCAAGTCTTCCTCCTTCCACCTTGTTCGAGCAGATCGGCCCCCACCTCAGTCCAGCCACGCCGCCGCTCGTGAACCGCTGGAATAGCGTCCGGTCCACCCAAGCTCCGATCGCCGCGTCCTTGCTACGTCTGGTCGAGCTCCGCCGCGCGAAAAACGCGCCTCCACCGCTGTAAGAGTACCGGCCGCCGCCTCTCCATGGTGGTTCCCACCATGTGAGCTCCTCCTTTTCTTCTTCTTCCCTTGGATTTATATATCTTACTCTTTCTCTCTTTTGAATTTTTTGTTTGCCCCAGAAACTGTTCAACCACCCAATGCCGCCACTAGTCGACAGCCGCCGTCCATCGCCGCCATTAGCACCACCACAAGCTCATCTTCTTCCTTGGGTGAGTGGTTCTCACTTACCTATATCAATCTTCAAGAAACCCCAAGTTGTCCCCAATCTCAAACCCTAAGTCTTTGATTTCAGATTTGTATTTTGAAATTAAATATGTTAATGAGTTATATTGTTGATGTTGAGAAATTAATTTAGTGTTTTGTCTGATTGTTTCTGTGCTTGGATCGGCTCTCTGGGATATTTTTTGTGTTCGTGCTTGCTCTGGGGAAGCAGTAATTGCTTTATGGGAACTAATTGGAGCTGACTGATAGCTGTGAAGTTCCAGAATAACCTCCGAACACCTTAAAAGGTGGGGGAAGATTATATGTTAGGTGTAGTTTGGGGTATATGCGGGTTAGTATATCTGCTTAGGAATATTGGGAATTATCTTAGTATGCTTGCTTAATATTTTAATGTTGTGATTATCTGTGTAATTTTAGGATCTTAGTTATACATTATTGTAACTGTTTATATTTAATTTAACGCTAAGCTAAATTGGATCTTGTTGATTTGGCGTAAGGTTCTAATTTGAGAACCTTACTTATTTGTTTGGGAACTCGCGTATGTTAAGCGTTGGATATAATTCTAAGGAATTGGGCTCTAAGTATAAGCCTTATGTCCGATTGTTAAGTCGCTTAGGGACTTGTTGTGATGTGTATTTGTTTCCGAACTTAGATTCGGGAGGTGTTGGAATGTATATATTTTTAGTTGGTATCAATTTTTACTTCTTGAATTTATTAATTCAACATTAAGGTTTATCCTTATTTATGTTTTGTTAAGTCTTGGGCTCGAAACTAATTTATCATACGGTATTGAGGAATTTTTGGAATGAATATGCTAAGTTATTGAATAGTTGAGGAATTTCAAATTATTCGTCCTTGGATGTTTTAAAGTTATGAATTTATTTAATTTTAAGCACCAAATATTATTTACAACTATTATTATATATTTTATCCAAAGTGAGTCAAAATGGTAATTTATCGAGTCCAATCAATTTATCGATGCTTGTACTCTTAAATAATTAATTTTAGTCTAAGCAAGCTTTAATTTAAAGTATCCAAATGAATTTGAGTTAAAGAGGATAATTTTGGCCTATGGTCTATTCAAGCTCGATTCTTACCAATAATTGTTTTTATATTGATACCGACGCTTTGGAACGTATTAGTTCCTACCTTGTGTCTTCGGACAACATTCCAACCTAATCATAGTCGTTGTCGTTCTGGAGGCATAGACACCTATTTATAGGATATTAGGGGACTGTGTGGGGGCCACGGAGACCTCGGGGATAGTCAGGCGTGGATCCTACCAATGGTCCTGTGTATGCATCAACGGTGCCGGTGGAGACCTAGACAGCAAGACTATCTTGAAACTCCACTGAACTAAATATTATTCAGATGTTAAGTACTCTCGTGTGAAAGGACCGCGGAGATGGCTATTAGCGTACTCCAATCGGAACTTGTGCACCGAGTTGTTTACGCATATTACCTGAATGCTATCTCGACAGAACACTATGACAATAATAGTCTCCATGGAGCAAAGTTAGGTCGATATCTTAGGCATGCATTCGAGTCTCAGCTTTTATTGAAATCGTATATATGTATTTTATAAAAATTTCCTTAATTATATGTATCCACTTAATTGTTTGTTTGTCGCCGCATACCCATATCTACGTTATGAGCTTGGCATAGAATCTTACCTCCATATGCGTTTATTCTTTCTTCTTGTGTATGTGAGTAGCTGATCCTGATGGCCGCACTGTACGTGGGATCGAGATGACTGATGGTTGATGATGCACCACGTGGACTTTTGCTTCTTTTGGAGGATCCCGTGCCGGAGAGATATTCTTGAGAATCCTCTTTTATTTTGTGTTGTATATATATTAAGGGAAACTTTGATGTATCAGCCGTAATGACAGTTTCCTATTTTTATGACTTTATGTTTATTTTATTTTACTAATGAAAACTTCCGCGTACGTATGAAAATCAATTTCGGATTACTGTATCTATAATTTTCTAAGTCTTTATTTATGAATGAAGTCTTTTATTTATTTTTTTCCGCCCCTGGCAGTTGATTTAAGACCGGAGACCAATAAATTGGTTTGAATTAAGTTTTGACGTTATAAACTGTTTATCAGGTTTTTCCGATTTCAAACAAATCTTCGTTTTCCAAAGGAGACATTTTGAAAATGATTTGTGAAAATCCCTATTTTAATCATTATAATTTAGTGTTAATTAAAACTAGGCGTTACAAAGAATATGTCTGCTTCTTGGATTTACTCCATGTATCAAAAGAAATAACTATATAAATTAAATTTTGTAAAGTATAAAGAACAATAAGACGTACCATTCTGAATATCGCGTAAAGGTTTCACCAAACTACTAAATGATGCATCCATTTGAGATTGAAATGTTGATTAAAAAACATTAGAACAAAAATCACCTATCAATATTTTATATCATTAGAGTTGACAACTATTTCTCGTTATTTCTAGACATTACTATGAATAATTTAAAATCAAATATGAAAAATTAGTATTAAACATGCATTCTCTTTATATCGTATTTTCTTCTTTTCTCAAATCAAAGACATCCTCCTCTGCCTAGAATTTTTTCCTAAAGAATAAGAACAATCTTCCTTACCTTTCTTTCACTACCACTCATTATCATTAATATCAGTAACAATTAGATGAAGCTCATTAAGAAAACAATATATAAGACATAAGTCACACGACAGTTATCATACTAAAATCCACTGAACGTTACTAATAATGACTAAGTATTAAACAATTTAGATACTTGTAAAACCTGAAAATATATGGCATTTAATGCTGTAGATCTCCATTGCTTCAACTACTTAAAGTAACAAATTATATAATGTATAGAGCAAGCATAATAAGATTAAAATTAAATATCTACCTAGTCTTTATTTTAGGTATCAATGTGGTCCTTTCTATTTAAGTTGTAGTACAGAGAGTACCATATTGATATAACTTTTTCAAAATGAGGAATCACTTCGGAACCAAAAAAAACTTAAAAGAAGGAAAACTTCAATAAAAAAGGGATCACATTGATTTAACTTTTGCAACTTGAGGGACCATTTTAGGGAGAAAAAAAAAATAGGGACCATATTGATATAATTTTGCAAAATAAGGAACCATTTTGGAACAAAAAATAAAAGAGAGACCAAATTGAAACCTAATATAGAGATAAGAGATCAAAAGTATAATTTAGCCAAGAATAAAAAATGGCTCTATCAATAATAAAGCAAAAGAAATCTTTTAGTAATTAAAATGTAAAGAGCAAATAATTCAGAAACATTGAATATCAAAAACAAAAATAAAGGCTAAATTATATTTTTAAACACTTATTTTTATTTTAGTTTTCAATTTGGTCATTCTTTTATTTTATTTTTGTTCTGTTATGGTCCTTTATCTTTATTTTAGATTCAATGTAGTCTTTTCCATTTAAATTGTGGTATAGAGAGGATCACGTTGATATAACTTTTGTAAAACGAGAGACTATTTCAGAATAAAAAATAAAAGAGGAACCACATTGATATAACTTTGCAAAATAAGCGACCTTTTTAAAACAAAAAATAAAAGAGGAACCAAATTGATATCCAAATTGTCCAACATAACCCACCGTGTCCAACACTCAAATGTTGCTTTTTCATTTAAATAAGTACCATGAAGCAAGATGAAGCATTTATAATAGAGAAGATATGTCCTTTTTCTTTTTATGATATGAAGGCATTAAATGCCATTGAACAAATAAAAATATAGAAAAAAAGTAACTATAAGCTGATACCTCAATTTTACTATAGATTTACAGTAAAATTGAGGATCAGCAATAGAAAGTTAATAGATTTGGCTATTAGATCATGGACCATGCAAAAATGATATGTAGAAAGTATACTTATGTATTATTTAAAAAACATAATACTTTTGTTATGGTAGAAAGGATTAAGAAAATTAACCATTTCCGTGACATGAACAAACAATTTCAAAATTTAACTTGTAATATCAATAAACTTAAATGCAAAAAAATTGCAGAGTTTCTAAAAAAATAATGAGAAAATGTTTTATTTGAAATATTTCTTAAAATTGTAACAGAAATATGTTAAAATAAAAAATTTTGAAAAAAATTCACTTTTTAAAATTTTAATAATTAATTTAATAAATATAAAACTTATTTTAATAATGATTTATGTCAAATATTTTTTTTACATTCATTTTTATTATCTCTTTTTACCTTAATTCAAAAATTTAATTTAGAGATATCTCATGCAATGTATAAGTATTTTATGAGATATAAAATATAAAATTGAAAATTATTTAGTCCTATTGAGTCAAGTCACTTAAAACCCTCCAATACGCTCTGCCCCGCTCCTTTCATATTCTGTTATTCCCTTTGGGTGCGTTTGATTTGCAAAAGGTATCAGGACAGCACAGGACAGACAGGACAGCACAGGACAAATCCTTGAGTCACAGGACAATTCTTTGTCTTGTACATTGTTTGATGGATAATGGACAACACAAACAAAATAATATTAAATTTATCGGAATACCCTTTATAATATATATATTATATTATTTAATATATAAATATAGACAATAGAGAGAGAGAGAGAGATGAGAGAGTGAGAGAGGGAGGGGGAGAGAAAGAGAGAGAGGAGAGGAGAGAGAGAGGGGGGAGAGAAAAGAGAGAGAGGAGAGAGAGGGAGGGAGAGGAGAGAGAGGGAGGGAGAGGGAGAGAGAGATCTGTCCATGGACAAAAAGTTGTCCCATGGTTTGGTGGGGGACAAAATTCTGGGTTTTTGTCCTGTCCCTCACCCCATTTTTTGTCCTGTCCACTGATCACTTTTCAAATCAAACAGGGGACAAAAATTTTTGTGCTGTCCAGTCCCCTGAATTTTTGCAAATCAAACGCACCCTTTATCTTTTTCCCATGTAAGGCCTCATTTAAATCTCCCCTCAGACCAAAAAAAAAAAAGTTTAAAAAATATCAGTTATATAAAAATAATATTTTGAAGGTAATGAAAATAAATTATATTATCAAAATAAATTAAAATACATTTAAAATCATTGGAACTATATTCAATATTTAAAAATGCATTTCAATACATTAGAACTATATATATTGTATTATTTTGAAATTTTAGTTTGTATTAACTTGTTCGATATATTACACTTACACCAATGAATTTTAGTTTTAAAAAATCCAAATTAATATTTTGAAATTAACAACAGCTCTTGAAATATTGAAAAATACGTTGTATTAATCTTGCTTGACTCACTGCACTAATGAATTTTATTTAGAAAATTTCAAAATTAACATTTTGAAATTGATAACTCTTAAAATATCTAAAATTGCATTGTATTAATCTCACTTGACCCACTCCGCGACGAATTTTATTTTGAAAATTTCAAAATTAATACTTGAAATTAATAACTCATTAAATATTGGAAACTACAACATATTAATCTCGTTTGATTCGTTCCACCAATGGATTTTATTTTGAAAATTCCAAAACTAAAATTTCAAAATTAATAACTCTTAAAATATTGAAAGATACACCGTATTAATGTTGCTTGACCCACTCCACCAATAAATTTTATTTTGAAAATTACAAAATTAATATTTAAAAATAATAACTCTTTAAATATTAAAAATTACATTGTAATCCATTAATCTCACTTGGTCAACCCCACCAATGAATTTTGTTTAGAAAATTTTGAAATATATACTTAAAAATTAATAACTCTTGAAATATTGAAAACATTAATCTCTTTTGACATATTCCAGCAATAAATTTTATTTTAAAAATTTCCAAATTAATAACTTTTAAAGTGTACTTCAATATTTAATAAGTTTTACATTTGTTTTTACTATCTCTTTATGTTTGACCTTTAAAATTAAATTTACATGTGTTTTAGGCCCTGTATAGGTATTTTATGAAATATAAAATACTAAATAAAAAATATTTAAACAAATTCATTTATATATTAAAATAATATTTTGATTTTAATAAAAATAACGCATAACAAAATCAAAATATCAAGCCACTAATGCCAGTCAACAACCAATTACATGTTGAAATAGTTAAAACAATGTGATCAGAAAATAAAACTTTAGAAAATTTCATTTTCATTTATAAATATGTATTAAATTTAATATGGTGATGATGTTACCAACTAAATAAACATCTTTCTCCATTTCATTTATAATTTTGTCAAAATTGACAAAAGGAAATCCATACAGGGGAATGGTTGATGCTGGTAACAAAGTTACAATTGTTCTTAAATTGAGGGTCAACTGGTATCCATACCTTACTATTTTATATAATTGGATATTTCAAGTCACTCGAAAGTTAAATATTTCACAAACACTGTTGCCTTCTATCAAAAGATCCTCAACCTAAAGAGTACTTCTAGTAGTAGTTTGAATCCTCCCATTCTACAATGAAAAAAAAATTAGAAGTTTAAATGTTAGTCATAAAAGAAGTTGTAAAAAACGTATAGTTAAAGTAACAAGTTAAACCTTCATCCTTTAAACTTCTACATTGCTTAATGAAACTAGACACAAGAAATCTAATAAAACAGTAATAAAGAAAATTAGAAAGAGATTATACACGAGAACAAAACTAGCGAAGCTGTGCTGTCAGGATTGGTTGTTGGGGTTGGGAGCCGTTGCATGGTCACCAAACTGCAAAGCCAGTGGCATATGGTGTATATTTGGCTATTTGATTTTGCTTCCACGTTCCAAATCTCATTCAAAGAACAGGAATCTCTGTCCCAATATCAGGATTCTTATTTTATTATTTTCTCAATTACATTTCACTTTTCTTATTTATTTATTTATTTATTTATTTATTTATCTATTTATTTTTTTGTCTCTTTCATATTAGCAATGTACAAACCTTCTTCCTAGAAAAATTAGAAAGAAAATCCCATGTTTTTACCAATAGAGTGTTGATCGAGTAAAATCAACTTATTACATAACGGAACCGAAAGGCCCGAGTTGTGGGATACTTTTGTGGGTCTCTTCGATCTAAAGGACTAATTAGGGATTCCTTCCGAACCAAAAACATCCCTCAGTTTCAATTGTGCAAATCAACTTTTTTTATGTATGGTATATCTCATACAAAGCCAAGCTTTTTTTTTCTTTTTTTTTTTCAACCTTTTTCTATTTAAAAATTTATAATAATCCATACACTCACCAAAAAGGGGATAATAATTACGTAATTATAATTAGTATTATTATTTTTAAATGATTTCAATACCTTTTGACTGAAACAATATGGATTGACTTGCTTCATAAATGATAGTTAAGGAGTTTTGTTATAAAATCTTTTTTACATTTATTTTAATATCAAATAAAGAAGGTATTAAATATTAAAATTAAATATAACTAGTTTTTTGAAAAAACATAAAAAACATTTAATAAGTATAAAAATTATTAAAATAATTAATTAATAAAATTTAAAATCATTCTAAAGATTTAATTAAAGATACTATTACCAATTGAGGTTGACGTGAGTGGTTAAAGGCCTCTTGTCCTTTAACCAAGGTCTCGGGTTCGAGCCTTGGGTATGGAAAAAAACTCAGCTGGGAGGGATGCCACCCATCGAGGTGCCAAACAAACTACCGTGGGAGATTAATCCCAGTCTCAAGTTGACGGTGGGATACTCCTCGAAGTACATCGAAAAAATTAAAGATACTATTAAGGTAAATAGTTTTTACACTGACAACTAGAGATGAATATGGGTATTGGACCAAATACCCCCTTAAAATTTACCCATCATATTTAACGGGTACAGGTATGGGGCGGGTAATTACCCACAAAATTTAATGGGTGTAAGTGCAGTGACGAGTACTCTAGTACCCACCTCACCGCATACCGACACACTTATATATATATATAATGCAACCTAGGTTAAGTGAATTATATATTTATGTTCTCCTCTTTTGACTCGACATTACGAGTTTCTTATCATGTTTTTAAGCATCAACAAATTTCTTATATATGTTGCTCTCCTATCACGTCGTTATACATTTTTTATGGTTTGCCTTTTGGATTTATCAAATGAGTTATTTTTTTAATTTGCTTGTATTTATGTACCTAATTATATATAGAAAATCCATATGGAGTGACTCATTTAAAGAATCCGGAAGCAACACTTCTCATACGTTTTCTATTACTCTCACACAACTTGACAATGTACCTAGCATCACGAGGGTATTTTTAATCAAAGTTTTTTATTTATTTATTAATTTTTTATTGTTAATAAAAATACGGGTAATAAGTGTGAGTAGAGCTGTCAAAGTGAGCCAACCCGGCTCATCCGGGTTGGCTCACCACGGGTTGAGCAAAAAGTGGGCCGAGCCGGGTTGGCTCACTTTGACAGTGAGCCAAGAATTAGCTAACCTGGCTCGGCTCACCACGGGTTGGTGGGTTACACGGGTTGGCTCACTTAGAATTAAAAAAAATTAAAAATTAAAAATTAAAAAAAAAAAAACAGAATTCAAAAGGAGCAATTTAAAAGGAGCAATAATATTAATGAGTAAACTGTCAAGGTCCAATTTAAGCAAAGTAATGATAAGCAATATTATAACAACCAAAATAAAGGCTCCAAATTAACAATAAAGGAGATGATCAACTAACATGAGCCCCAAAATAACAACTAACATCTCCAAAACAGCAACTAGTCTAACATCTAACACAAGTCCAATGATCATTTCCAAAGTCTAACTAATACAAGTCTTGATTCCAAAATCAAATACAAATGTATAACATCATTAATCAAGGAGATGAATTTGTTGTCCTTGTCCATCAACAACATTTGATTCTTGAACTGCTAAATCAATAACAAGTTCCTCCTTTTCAACATCTTCATCTTCAACATCTTCATCTACAATAAAAAGAAAAAAACATGTTAAGATTAAGTAATATAACTTACAAATAGATTGATTAATCATATTGATAAATAAACAATTAAAACTCACCAGAAGGATTATAGCCATGTAACCAATTTCGTGTTAAAATCAGTGCTTGAACATTGTCAGGAAGAAGAGAACAACGATATTTGTTTAGCACACGAGAGCCAATGCTAAAAGCAGATTCACTAGCAACTGTAGTTATTGGAATGCTTAGCACATCACATGCCATCCTAGAGAGATTTGGACAACGGTCTCGGCGATCCTTCCAATACAACAACACGTCTAACTTTTCGTGAAACTTTGGGTCAAGAACAGCCTCCTCCAAATAAAGATCTAATTCAGACCTTCCAGTGTCATTAACATGTTGGCTCACATAATCAACATATTCCTAAGGCATTACAAGAAAAATAACAAGGGGATGTATTAAATAACAATGAAAACAAATGCAGAAAATAAATTGAATTTAAAATATATTTCACTTACATCAAATGCATCCCCAGCTTGCTCGTTCTCGGGATAGGAAACTTGTTGCATTGTAGCAACACTTTGAGAATTCGATGCACTTGATTCATTCGATCTCTCCTTCACATAATCTTCAAACAACAAATATATCTTGGCCTTTAAATAACTAATCTTCTCTTCACAAGTAGAAGAATCAAGCTTTGCATAGCAAAACCGAATTGCATTAAATTTCATCCTTGGATCAAGAATAGCCGCAATTGCAAGAATGACACTGTAGTCACTCCAATACTTTTCAAACTTGAGCAACATCCTTTCAGCCATATCTTTAATTACCATATCATCACTCTTGGCATTTTGCCGCAACAAACATTCAATTTTCCATACATGCATAAAATATCGGTTAGAAGTTGGATAAGACGTGCCCGAAAACAAGTTGGTTATAATATAAAATGGCTTCAAGAAGTCACACATCCTCTCGGCCCTTTTCCACTCATCATTTGATGGACAATGCTTATAGTTGCTATCCTTGATAGTAAATTTTCCAAAAGCACGACGATATTTTAGAGCACTTTCAAGCATAACAAAAGTAGAGTTCCATCTAGTAGAGACATCCATTCTCAAACCTACCTTTGTATCAATGCCCCTCACTAGAATAACACATTCTTTAAATGCTATCCTTCTTGCCTCCGATGCTCTCACATATTTGATACTCTCTCTGATCTTGTGCAAAGCAACACTAGCAACCTTTAAACCCTCTTGCACTATAATATTCAAGACATGAGCACTACACCTCACATGAACAAATTCACCTTCACAAAGCAAACTATTTTGCAAATTTAATTGATCAATCAAAATGTCTTGCAAATTATCATTGGCACTAGCATTGTCTAAGGTGATAGAAAAGATCTTTCGATCTATTCCCCAATCATGCAAGCATTCAAGTATCCTTTTTGCCATTTCATAACCAGAGTGTGGAGGCTCCAATTTACAAAAAGCAAGAATCTTGCTATTCAAATTCCAACCATTGTCAACAAAATGTGCAGTCAAGCATATATACCCTTCTTGAGTGAAAGCAGTCCAACAATCAGATGTCAAACAAATTCGGTTACGGCTTCTAAGCATTGCATATTTTAATTTCTCTTTTTGTTCAAGATGAAATTTCCAAATATCGGCCACAGCAGTATTCCTACTAATATGCTTTACATCCATATTTAACATTGAATGCAATTCCCTAATCCACTTATATTCAACAAAATTAAATGGCAGTCCATGCTCAATAATAGCCATTGAAATGACCTCACGAACACGTTTTTGGTCAACTTCCCTAGCCCTCAACTTCCCTGCATGATCAATCATCATTCCAGCCAAATCATGATATTTTGGTATGAGTTTACATGTTTTCTTATGACGCAATAATGTTGAGGTTCCTATTTTGGTGCCACCAATAACATACTCTTGTCCACACCCATTACATTTAGCCTTTTCCTTGCCATCTTTTATACCTATTTTAGTAAAATATTTCCAAACTTCAGAGGTGGTTTTCTTAGCCTTCTTAGTTGCTCTATCAGCATCAATATCACCACTATGTTTCTCAGCCTCAGTTTGCTTTGATGGCTCAGGTTCATTCACACAGTTTACATTAACACTTTCAGCTAAAGTTTCAGATTCCATTCTGCAAACCAATATTACAGTGATGCAAGCAATAAGGATCATCCCAATAGCAACTCAACAAGTCATCAGACAAAAATACAAGCAACATATTACAGCAGACCAAGCAAATCCAAGCACAGCCAAGCAAGATTTTACACATTCACAGTGGTGAAACAAGCCAAGCAAGAAGCATAAAATGAAACAAACAAAAATAAAATGAAAGAAACCAACCAACCTGGAGAAGACAGCGACAGAGAGAACGAAACTGAGAGGAAGTGGGAGACCGGCTCGACGGCGTTCGGCCGTTCGTAGTTCGTCGGAGCCTCGGAGGGCGACTGGCTTCGCAACAGGGACGTTAGCAGCTCACACGACGGTCAGGCGAGGCGGTCAGGCGGCGTGAGGCGAGGCGGTCAGGCGGCGTGAGGCGAGGCGGCGTGAGGCGGTCAGGCGCGGCGTGAGGCGGTCAGGCGGCGTGAGTGTTGAGTGTTGAGATGAGGGAGGGCCTGCTGCGTTTTTGTCCTTTTGATTTTGCTATCAGAGGGGCAGAGGGCAGAGGCAGAGCAGAGCTGAGTTACTAAGTTAGGGTTGGGTGAGCTGAGAAAGGGTTGGGAAAGTGGGTCAGGTTGCAACTTTCTTGGGCAGTTGGGCTTTTGGACTTTGATTGGGTTGTAAAAAAAAAAATTTTTAAAAAGAGGGGCAGCCCGTGAGCCAGCCCGGCTCACCCCGGGTTCAACCCGGATAACCCGCGGGTTAGGTGAGCCGGGCCAAAATGACCCGGGGTCAAAACGAGCCTGTTTTTTTACAACCCAACCCACCAGTGAGCCGGGTTGAGCCGGGTTGGCTCACGGGTTAGAACCCATATTGACAGCTCTAAGTGTGAGTATGAGTATTTAGGTAACCACTAGGTAAGACTACGAATATTAAAGTTGTGCTATCCAAGCGGGTATTAGTCCGGGTGCGTGTAATTTTTCTAAAACACGTGTATATGGACAAGTAGTATAATACCTTATCTAGACCCTACCCATTGCCATCCATACTGACAACCAATAATATATTGTTAGATCATTATTAAAAATGTTTCGTTTTTCTTTTGTTTTTTTTATGAATTACAAGGGTCCAGGCCTCAGGGAAAAATGTTTCACTTTTATACCAATTATTTTTGAAGTTATACATGAAATGATATATGATTGATTTACGATTTATAATAACAGTAAATCAAAATTAGACTTTTATTCTAACTCTAAACTCAAACATTTTATCGTGAAAAAAACATATAATTGGCATACTATCAATCCTTTTAGTCCTCTTTC
Source organism: Echinosophora koreensis (assembly GCA_035048595.1). NCBI lineage: Eukaryota > Viridiplantae > Streptophyta > Magnoliopsida > Fabales > Fabaceae > Echinosophora > Echinosophora koreensis. Next base: position 10,980,888 of record JAPCYP010000004.1, read on the forward strand.
TTTATTAGTCTTGTCCCCACCTTAGTTAGCAACTAAATCATTTTCAAAGATGTTGCCTTATGGGTTTCCCTGTCTCCTTCACTCTTGAAACCAAAAAAAAAAAAAAAAAAAAAGATTCTCTTCTTTCCTAACCCAACCCAACCCATACCCTCCATTTTTTCAATTTTTTTTTCACCTTCTCCACTCACCACTCTGATGCAACCAACATCTCACTTTAAATCCATTTTCAATTATTTATAGACATCCATGTCCCCTCCCCATCTCTCCTTCTTTTCTCTTCCTTCTTTACAAAATTCTCTCCCACCCCCCAAGGCACACGCAAAGCAACAGCTTTAACTTTTTTTCATTTTTTTTCGTTCCCTCTCTCTCTCTCTTAGTCTTTTGTTTTTCTGGGTTTCTGTGCATTTGTTGGGATCTACTTCATAATGGGTTTCTCCCAAGGAACCTGCACTGATTCCAGGGAACTTTTCAGTGCCCCAGAAGCTCCCAAATATGCTTCTTCTTCCTCTTTAGTCGCAGAAGATCATTACTGTGACTACAACAACAAGCTCAAATTCAGAAACTTTCTTAGAAAAATGATCTGGGATTTTGGTCTTGCATGTGTTGCCAACCCTTCCCGTCGCAAAAAGAGCTCAGAGAAAATCAGAAACGATGGCCATGGCCACAAGATGGCAACTTTGGAGCACAACAAGGCTTGGTTGCTTGCTGAGTCTGGTGGGTGTGGAGCAGAACTCACAAATGCTGACCCTCAATCGGTTCACTCATCTTTCAGGTTCAGTTTCTGTTCTCAGGTTGAGTTGGAGTCACTGAACATGAGTTCTTCAAATGCTGCAACCGTTTTGATGGTGAATTTGGACAATGGGGTGAGTGAATCTCGCGCTAGAGAGTTGAAATGGAGGAGGATTGAGTCATTGGAGAGAAGCATTTCACCTGTGGCACACACCTTGATCAGGTTCAGCTATGGTGAAATTCTATCTGCTACACACAATTTCTCCAAAGGTGACCTTTTTTTTTTTCTTTTTTTCTCTCTTGGTTATGTTCTTGTTTTAATTCAATGTTGATTCTTTTTGTTTGATATCATGATTCATTGTTTTGTTTATGGTATGTGGGTAGGTAGAGTGTTGGGGAGGGGGGCATTGAGCTGTGTTTTTAGGGGAAGGGTTGGGATTTTGAGAACTGCTGTTGCAATCAAAAGGTTGGACAAGGAAGACAAGGAATCTGCTAAGGCCTTTTGTAGAGAATTGATGATTGCAAGTTCTCTTCATAGCCCCAATGTTGTTCCCCTTGTTGGATTTTGTATTGACCCAGAAGAGGGTTTGTTCTTGGTGTACAAGTATGTCTCAGGTGGCAGCTTGGAGCGTCACTTACATGGTACCTCATTGTTTCTCATTTTTTTTTTCCTTTGCTACTGTTTTGTGAGGCTTTGAATTGATGAGATTTCACTGATTCTAGCATGCCTGTTTTACAGGGAAGAAGAAGGGTGTGAAGGGTAGTTCACCACTTCCATGGTCTGTGAGGTATAAAGTTGCAATTGGGATTGCAGAAGCCGTCGCTTATCTGCATAATGGAACTGAAAGATGTGTTGTTCACAGAGATATTAAGCCTTCAAACATTCTGCTTTCTTCTAAGAAGACTCCCAAGGTGAGACGGTTTCTTGTGAATCAATTGTAGACTTGTAGTTTAGTACCGACTTACCTTTGAATCTGTCTCATAAGCAGCCCTTGCAAGTCATTCTGACTGTTTCTGTTAAATTGCAGCTATGTGATTTTGGATTAGCTACATGGACTTCTGCACCTTCTGTTCCTTTCCTTTGCAAAACTGTCAAGGGAACATTTGGGTACAAACTAAACCCTTCATATTGATTCTGCAAAATCTTGGTCTTTTGTGCATTATTTGTTTTCAATTTCTATTTGCTGAATTTAAATCTTCCATACTTTCTTTCCCTACAGATATTTGGCTCCTGAGTATTTTCAACATGGGAAAGTATCAGATAAGACTGATGTCTATGCATTTGGAGTGGTCTTACTGGAACTCGTAACTGGCCGGAAGCCAATTGAGGCAAGAAGGCCTCCAGGAGAAGAAAACTTGGTCTTATGGGTGAGTTAACGGTTTAATTCTTGCAAAGTTGTCCAAATTCCCGATTATATGACAGTCAACTTCATTCCTTATGTGGATCGTGGGGTATAATAACTAAAACCTTGTAAGCATAATCTACTCCTTTCTGACAGTACATTAACTTTGAAGAAGGCAATGACATAAATATCACTCCAGTTTCTAGCTTCTAGATTACAGAACAATGTGATAGCGTATATCTTTACTCCTATTACAAATCAAAAGAATGAATTTAATATTGTTCATTTTATCCGGTTCCATGAACAAACTTACTTGATCTAGCTGTGTGTGACAGTTAGATCACTGATGTGTCTTCATATATGGAGAAGTAAATAGTGTAATACAGTGATCACTTTTCCGAAAAAATCGATGAGTTCTCTAAAATCCTACAAAAATCAGTCAGAATAATGAAGATTCTGGATGATTTTGCTCACTCGATTAATATTATACTGTGTGTTTAGCAAAAGAGTATGTACTTTGTATTTTGAAATTAAGAGCTGTTTTTTGGTGGATAAATGAAATTAATGCAGAGATTAATTATGTGCATTGCAGTATCAAAAGTCAATTATATCTTTTTTTCCTTTATAATAGAAAACTTCCACCAAAATTTGGCTTTTATGAGTTACTTATGACTACATTTGTGCTGGTAATTTCAGTGCTGCTTTAAAGTTTAAGAACAGTAATATCAAACTAACATGGTTTTGTTGACACACATCCAATCTGATATTCATTGCAGGCCAAACCTTTTCTACAGAAAGGAAAAGGAGCCATTGAAGAGTTGCTCGATCCTCAACTCAAGTGCAGTTTGAGATTCTCAAATCAAATGGCTCAAATGATTGAAGCAGCAGCTGCCTGTGTAACAAATGAAGAATCTCGGCGACCTGGCATACATGAGATTATTGCAATACTAAAAGGTGAAGAAGAACCTGTTTACTCTAAAAGAAAGAAGTCCAGTTTTCTTGGGAATGGATGTGTGATTGATTGTTATTCTCAATTACAACAAACAAATAATGAGATGAAAAGTCACTTGGCTTTGGCAATGCTAGGAGTTTCAGAGTTTGAGGATGATGACTATCTCTACGGTCGTTAAAACATGGTGACTGATTCGATATAACTTCTTTTCTTTTTGCCATGGTTCTCACTAGAGTGCTAAAGACTAGGTGTGAGTGTGTTGGAATTGTAAATAGAAATAGGAGCTCAAACAAAGATTATTTGTGTAGATATTTTCCCTTTTTACCTTTCCCTTTGTCCTAAAGGGTAAAGTGTAATAGATTTTCATTCATTGTTTGTGGTTCATTTTAAATTCATGTTGGAAAGTTATATTTTGTGATTTTTATCTGATCCTTCTAAGTTCTTGGCTTACAAGCGTACATGTTTTAGGTGAGATGGGGGAATAGCATTCATTTCAATGAAGAGGAATAGCCATTCGGATTATAGCTTGTTTGGTCTGGTAAAGCTTTTATTTATTTTTATTAATAAATACAGAGACACAGAGAAGGATGTTCAATGTTCAAAGCTTTTATTTATTTTTATTAATAGGTTTATTTTTGAGCGGGGCATCATCATTAATTTATTTTTAACCAATTCACATCTAGTTGATATGTAGCTTGTACATTTATTAATGTATCTTTTATATATCATTATGATCCTATATTATAGGATTATTAATTTTTTGTATGATACTATCTTATATTAGTCATTAAAAAAAGCATTATCATATGTTAAAAGATATGTTATGTCTAGATACATCTTAAGATTTTGAATTTACATAACTACTCTCTGGCATCTTGTTCTATAGCAGGCCCCATATGATATTTAGACCATCTCAACTTTAAGTCAAGGTCGAGGGCCTTGCTATATAATAATGCACCTTGAATGAACAGACCTAAAACAGTTCCTTCCAAGAATAACTATCAAAACAAAATCCCAAAGAGGCTAACATCATGAACTTATTCTCATTGTCATGTTATATATATAGAGTTGTGATATTTGAACATCAAAATATAGATACTGCATGTGTTTATTTCTATCTCTCACTTACTTTTTTATCATCTTTATACACACGCATCTTAAAAATACATCAAAAATCAAAGGGAACACCGTACGGTGTCCCCATTTTGATGTTCAAAAAACATTCTTGATATAGAAATGTACACACAATGAACATTTTCTCTTGTAATTGTTGACACCATACTACCATGATACAGAGATAGAATAAAACTAAAAAGTATAAACTTAAAAAACTTTAGCAACATCCTTTATTAGGCCACGGTTGGCTCGCGCAAATTCTGTGAATTCTTCGTATGAAATAAAGCCATCCCCATCTGTATCGATTTCGGCCATCATCCGTTGCACTTCTTCTGAGGTCACCGATCCAAGTGTTTTCAGTGCATCACCAAGCTCTGATGAAGAGATTTTGCCATCGCCATTGGCATCGAAACGCTTGAAAATGTGGTCCCTGTAAGCTGCATCTTGTGGATCATCAGCCATAGTAGAATATGTGTGTATTTATGAGAATGAGTTTCTTTCTGATTTTGGAGTTGGAAATGGAGATTGAGAGAGGTCAAAAGCCAAAGGGCTTTGGCTTTAAAAGAGTTTGGCTGCCCTTAAAGGTAAGGTTATCCTTTAGTATCGGATAAGACTTAGTCACCGAAATGACATAGTTCACAACTGTTTACCGAACTTGGTATGGTTTAAATTGTTCCACTTTTTGTTCAAGAAAAGGAATGGAGGGACGTGGTCATTCTAAGTTATGGTTGAAAGTGTTTTACCAAATTGGGTCAATTTGCTATATGAATGTGGCACACCCCTACATACATGGGCCCTATTAAACATAATCAACAAATTAAGAATGATATGTGCAAGGCTTAATTGCACTTTTGGTCCCCCTATTTTATTGCTTGGGCGATTTTGGTCCCCTAATTTTTTTCCGCTCGATTCTAGTCCCACATTTTAAAAATGTGCAATTTTGGTTCATCTATATGTTAATATCCAACAATTAACATTCCAAATCAGCATTTACTTAAGGCACCACTTGTTAGAAAGCGTAACTAAGGTTAGAATATCATAAGCCACGTTAGATACACCATTAATTATTGGGTGTTAACATACAGATGGACCAAAATTGCACATTTTTAAAATATGTGGACTAAAATTGAGCGAAAAAAAAACTAGGGGACCAAAATCGCCTAAGCAGTAAAAAAAAGGGACCAAAAATATAGTTAAGCCATTAATGAAACTCTGGTTTGATCATTGACCAGTAACCAGAAAAACAAGAAATTAGGTGTTCATTTATGTAGTGTTATACATAATTTGTTCCAAATTAAATTGGAGGATCCCATAAAGATCTTATCCACATCTTAATCACTAACCATTAGTTATTAGTTAAAGTATACATCCCGCAATAAATAATGGTAGTTCAAGAAAGTGACAGGTTCAGATTCCATGATGGATCCTTCCCCATACCCCTCTTCCATTTGTTTTTGTAGGACATAAATTATTTAACAAAAAAACCCCAAAAAGTACAATTCTACAACCCATCCAATATTTGCCACATGTTTTCCCTAATAGTGTTTTGGTAATTGAAGCAATTCAGAGAGGATACAATTTGATATAGCATAAGCATATTAGTTCAAATGGAGTTATCTGTTCTCTACTTTTGAAAGTTGGAAAGGGTAAAGACATTGGAGGAAGTCCTAGTCCTAGATGCAAATATTACAGAAAGATGTTGGAGGCAGCAAATTATTTTCGTTACTCAATGGTGAAGTGATTACTATAAAAGTTTATTGGTATCATAAAGGAAGCCTCAAGTTGGGATCATAAGACAGAACTACACCAGCATGTTTTGCAGCTTTGCTGCAGCTATGTGTGCTGATTTGCACAGTTCTTATTATAAGACACTTATTGGCCTGCCACAAGGACATAATAGATTAGGATTATTGCGATAAAATTGATTAATCAAATAGAGTCAAAGTGGAAAGCACTCACTAGGATAATTGTGATATGTGTACGTGATATATGACAATTTTCTCACTAATTATGATCTGTCCCTTTGGTTCAACTTATAATATTGACTTAATTGAACTTTTGGTCCCCAAGATATCATGATTTTGCAATTATGGTCTTCCAGGTCCAATTGCGTCAATTGGGTCCCTCCCTCACTATGCCGTCCAATTTTTAACACCAGTAGTCTATATGGTATACGTGTGACTGATTTGACACTTAGTGATACCATTTTTCCTTATAGTGGAGATGACATCTCTCTAGATGATAGTAAAAATGATGAAGAGTGAGACTGGACTCGTGTAGTGCCAAAGGAGATTGACAATCCAATTGATTCACAAACACCATAAAAAATGCATTTGGACGGCATAATGATCTCATTAAGTGTGAAATCTACCGGCATTAAAAACTGGATGGCACAATGACAAGGAACCTGGTTGTAACATGAGAGAAGATACTTGAGGGACTCAATTGACGCAATTGGAACATGGAAGATCAAAATTGCAATTAAACTATAGGATTTATGGTATACATTACTACCACAAATTAAAGCATGACAGACGTGGACTTTTCATTTATACTTTTGGTGATGGAGCACCCTTCAATGGAATTGGCTTGAGAAGCATTCTCTTTATGGCCTAGCTGAAGGCCTCTATTTGTATGAAGAAACCGAAGTCTTATAAGGCCCAATAGGCCTGGTTCTATTAGAATCTCAGCTATTCATCATCCATGCAGCCCAACCCATAGACCATGCCCAATAATCAATAATTTATAATAATCACATCTCTATATAAAATGTAAACTTTTACCATCACAGCTTCTCCAATCACTGAAAGGAGAGTAGTTGGCACGTCTTCGATTCGATAACAGCTTCACGACAAATCCTATTCAATTTGTATCCCACTTGTACATGCTTCTAAAGAAAGAGACACAGAACAGAAAAGAAAAGGCCGCGTATGAATGTATGATATCCTGGCATGTGATAAGAAAGCTGAAGTATACAATGCATGTGGCCACGTGGATGGATCATACTCTTCCCTTCTACAACAACAGTCAATAGGGAGTTAGGGACCCTACTCCTAAATCCTATCCCTACCATGCGTCACTGCAAATTGCCGACAGCTTATATATACTATAGGAATAAAAAGTTTCTTAACATAAAAAACAGCAGTGTTATTTGAACAACTCGCTGGACAACTCTACGGGATAACTTTTTGTCCTGTAGTGTTACTATAGTGCTACAGTACTGTTTTTTTTTTTTTATACAAATGTTGACCTTTTAAAAAAAAAACCTATTTCTAAAAAAACCCATTAACCAGATAATGAACTAAATTCATCAAATATTTGCACCTGATTAACCAGATATTTGCACATACTTAACCAAAAAACTCATTAACCAGATAATGAACCGAATTCACCAGATATTTGTACCCGATTAACCAGATATTTGCACATACTTAACCAAAAAATTTATTTCTCAACAAAACCCATTAACCAGATAATGAACCGAATTCACCAGATATTTGTACCCGATTAACCAGATATTTGCACATACTTAACCACAAAATTTATTTCTCAAAAAAACCCATTAACCAGATAATGAACCGAATTCACCAGATATTTGTACCCGATTAACCAGATATTTGTACATACTTAACCAAAAATTTTATTTCTCAACAAAACCCATTAACCAGATAATGAACCGAATTCACCAGATATTTGTACCCGATTAACCAGATATTTGCACATACTTAACCAAAAAATTTATTTCTAAAAAAAAACCCATTAACCAGATAATGAACCGAATTCACCAGATATTTGTACCCGATTAACCAGATATTTGCACATACTTAACCACAAAATTTATTTCTCAAAAAAACCCATTAACCAGATAATGAACTGAATTCACCATATATTTGTACATGATTAACCAGATATTTGCACATACTTAACCAAAAAACCCATTAACCAAATAATGAACTAAATTCACCAGATATTTGTACCTGATTAACCAGATATTAAAAAAAAAAGCAAAATATATAATTTTTTTTAAAAAGTCAAAATTAAAAATTTAAAAAAAAAAAAAAAAAAACGCTACAGTAGCGCGTTACTGTAGAACTCTACGGTTGTCACCGTAGAGTTGTCCTTCCCAGTTGTCTAAAAAACATTTCGGCATAAAAAATGTGCACTCAAATATTTCTCTTATAGGAATATCATATGTTATTTGATGCTCGAGTACTTGGAATTCTTGAATGAGAGAGAAATTTAGGTAATTGTAATCGAATTAAAAAGAAATCTTCAAAAGAAAAAGGGTAAAAATTCTAGGTAAAGCTCAAGCCTTTAACTTTACTAAAAATGTAAAGTTCATTAGTAAATTGCAAGAATGATTGTTTTACAAGGAGCGTATGATGTTGATTTGTTTCTTAATGAGAGCATTTCTATTATATAATCACACACAAAATAATAATAAGTTAAGTGTTCCATCATGTTCTATAACCCGATCAACTCACGACCAGTCTTGGATATGCGTCTATCATTAGTATCCATGACTTTCTCTCCATAAAACAGCCTGGAACCTGCATCCCATAAATCTAGGGAAGTAGTATAGTCGGTAAAAATAGTTTTTGACTTGGTGGGCTTCACTCTATTTCCCTACTTACACATGGATGAAAGTCGGCGCCCCAAACTAATGATATTCACCCAAGCCCAATAATGACTTTTGTTTCAACTAAATCTCATCGGTTTTGTCCAGCTCAAATTTTGGTTCTCGAGATATTTCCAGATCGCGAGAAAGAATGTTCTCTGCCGGTGTGTACAAGGCCCGGGAACGAATTCACCGCTGTATGGCTGACCGGCGATTACTAGCGATTCCGGCTTCATGCAGGCGAGTTGCAGCCTACAATCCGAACTTAAGAGACCTAATATTTGATCCAACACGCTAGTAACTTCCAAGCCCATCTCGTATTGCCCTCAACCAAAACTCCTCAACAAGTGCTTTTCAGTTATTTATCCAATTATTAGTCTAATGGCCCACAACTTAAACCAATCCATCAATTTCTTGGTGAAACAAAATTAGAAGTTAACATAAAAAATGATTTATTCATACCTCTTTACTTTTAAAACTAAGTTCAGTTTACACATTCTAATGATGCAAGTTATTAGAGTTGCTTAACTTTCGACCATCTATTTCAATGAAGCAACTCTAAAAAGTTAGAGTACTTCTATAAAAAGTGATTACTTCTATAAACAACAATGCTTATAGCCAAGGTAGTCAAAACCGGACCTGACGGTCGGAACACGCACTAGGACGGTTTGATTGACCCCCAAAATGGGCCTAGCGTAGAAACAGTGCAAGAACCAATCCAAAACCAGCAAAATCGATCATAACCGGTTGAGCCTCATGAGTAGGTGTTTTCCCTCTGTGTGATGTTGTGTCAGAGGGGAGATGGGATGTTCGTGATGATGATTTGAGGAGATTGTGTGTGTCAGAGAGGAAGGGTGGTCTCTCCCCGACATGTCTTCGAGTAGGTGAGGGGTTCTTTCCCAAGGTAGAGAAGTCAACTCTTTGAGGCGGGTTTCTGGCCGAGCATTTTGGTCGAATAGGAGTTGTTTGTTCGACTCCTCAGGTTTTGGACCTCTGTTGGCCGGGGTCTTCATGGGCCAGTGTTTTGGGTTCCAGGCCATCACATTTTGGGCCGTAATAGTGTCCAAGGAGGTGTCTTTCATTTGTAGATATAGGACCAATGTTTATAGAGTTTTAATGTATCTTTCATTTGTTTTTTGTTTTACATTTCTTAGTGAAGTTTAATTTTTAGTGTAATAGAGTTTTATATATTATGTTATTTTTTGTTCAATATTGTTATATATATTATATTAAAAATTTAAAATTTAAAAATAATATTTAATAAATATTGATTCAATCACGATTGGGTCATTGAACCTTGAACTCAATTCAATGACCGATTAAATTTTAAAAACCTTACTTATAACTGAATTTCATGTGATTGATACTCCAAAGTCCTGACAATGATATCATATAAAAACCGATTTTTATTTCTTAAACAATAATAAGCCAAGATACTCCAAGAAGCTGGAACAGTTTTAGCCTAGCTTGTCATGATTCATGAACTCCATGAAGACACGCGTCCGAATTTCGGTGGTACTTCCATTAACTTCACTTTTGCCGTACTCAATCAACACTGTTTTGCCTCGTTTACCCGCAATTCCTTCCTTCATTCCTTCCTCAACTTGCTTCCTACTTAACGCGTTTCGCACCCACCCGCGCTTTCTATATAACGCGCCCAGCGCTACCAAAACCTAACAAACAAACACAGCTCAACTCAACTCAATTCAATTCATTACTCTCAGCGACGCCATGGACGATGAACTGCGCAACATCTTCAACAAGTTCGACAAGAACGGCGACGGCAAGATCTCCTGCGATGAGATCAAGGACATGATGGCGGCGCTTGGATCCGAAACGACGTCGGAGGAGGTCGGCCGTATGATGGCGGAGCTCGACCGGGACGGCGACGGCTACGTCGATCTGAAGGAGTTCGGCGAGTTTCACCGCGACGGCGACGCCGACGCCGAGGAGCTCCGGGAGGCGTTCGAGATGTACGACCAGGACAGGGACGGGGTGATCTCAGCGAAGGAGCTGCACGCGGTGCTGCGGAGGTTGGGGGAGAAGTGCTCCCTCAGTGATTGCCGGAGGATGATCGGAAACGTGGACTCCGACGGCGATAGCAACGTCAATTTCCAAGAGTTCAAGAAGATGATGACTCGCACCTAGTTTTATTACCACTCCCTCGAGCTCGAAGTTGGAGTGTAGTGTTTGGCAAATTAGTGAATTACCAAGTTTTAAAGGGGTGATTTGAAAAGAAAGTACATTTTATTGGAGCTACTCTATTTAACTTTTGGAATGGAAGAAAATGGCCAAAAAAGCACTCAATTTACTTTTATATATATAAACTTATCTAATTATTAAAAGAAGTTCATTGGTTTGAAGTTCGAACTTTTCTGAAGATGATATAAAAAACTTGTATTTAGTATTAAGTAAAAAGTAATTTATTAATTAAAAATTATCATAAGCATGGGTTAACTCGAATGATGACTGACTTGCAAATAATGGATACAGTTGTCTCAAAAAATGGTGTCTCATGTTCCCTTACCAATCAAAAACAGAGAATATATATAAGTATTAATGAGTTAAGATTTTATTTTATTAAGTGATAAATTATAATTAGTGAGGGACAAAAAAAGGGGATAAATGATCTCTATCAGCAAATAGTAGGGTGTTCACTATGTGTTAAAGGTCCAGTACTTAAGGAAACACTTTTTAATATGAATTATGCAATAGATATTAAACTCGTAATTTGATTGGATTCCAGCCTTCCCTCGGTGGCGGATAGTGGTGTTTGGGGGGTGGGGGGATTTCCCCCACAAGGCAAAATTTTTTTAACATGAACATATTTAATAATGCTATTTTTTTTGCCCCCATAAGATAAATTCCTTTTTTTTTTTTTGGCAAACATAAGATAAATTTCTTTGAATGAATATAAAGAGTTTAATTGATATGTATAGTCAATGAAAAAAGTTTTTTACACTATTAACTAATTATAAATCATGATATGAGTGTGGGTTACTTTTAAGTAGTTAGGATAATAGTCAAACATTTTTAATGATGTGTCAATTTATGATTGATTTACAGTGTAAAAAATACTTACACTAATAATGCATACCAACAACAACAACAATTATGCCTTATCCCACTAGGTGAGGCCGGCTAAATGGATCAAACGACGCCATTAATATTTTAAAATAAAGGAGAGGAATTTTGGTATTTAGGGAGAATTTTCAAATATTTTGAAATCTCAACATATAGTACATTACCACCTCTTACTTGTTATTCTTTGGTCCTTTCCCACTATAGATCCTTGTGTGGCAAGCATAAATCCAAGTAATTCATTTTTTTTAATAGAATACTAGTAAGGTACCCGTGCATTCGCACGGGTCACTTTCGTTTTTACGTATGTTCGAAACAGACTTGTATTAAAGCAGACTTGTTCCCCCGTGAGCACCATAACTAACATAATAATAATAGTCATATATATATATATATATATATAAAGTAAGATTTAATCATTTTCTGAATATTTTTATTTATTTTTTGGATAAACCAAAGATGTATTGATGTATGTACAGGGTGTACCCAAACCATATACAAAGCCACCAAAAAAGGAGCCACCTAGTGTTTAATTACAGCCATGTATCATGAACACCAAAAATTCAACCCTTTGTGAGCACCAAATAATCAGCCCCGTACATGTAAACTAATAACCCACCAAAGTAAGCTTGCCCAAGATTCTCACTGGCCCAGCATACAAAATTGTAATAAAACTCCTCAACCATGGTAAACCACATCTAGCATATTGAAAGCAAGTCAGTCGTAAAAAAATATATAGTGTCACAAGACAGCACAAAGACTTCAAGTAACATATTATCAGCTGCAGCCAAGAATCCAGCACATTAGATAACCAACTTCAAACTATTAGTAGATATGTTTCACGGCTGGAAATATAGCACTGATAAAAAGAGCAAAATGTTGACCAAAAGAAGCAGCAAGTATGAAAGTCACCTATGGAGAATGGCTGCTTTGGAGGCATGTGTTTTGGATTAGTGTAGACACCCATCAAATATAAACCTATTACTCATCTGCAGGTTCTGTAACCCATACCTCAGCATAAGTCTAACAGATCTTTAGCAAAATAAGTTTGGCATTTTACCAAATAGTAAATGTACAAACCAAGTAAAACTAATTCAACCTCAAAATAAATTGGGAACATCCTAATTTATTAGCAAAGCAAAACACTGAAATTATCTTTTGTTTTATTCGTACCTCATGGGCTCTCATGTTTAGTAATTAGGTTTAGTAAGCCTGAATCTTGAAGCATCTGCACACATGCATAGCAAATACCAAATATAGGTTACTTATGTGGATATGTAACATGCACTATAGAGGCAAATCAATATGCATAGATCTCAAGTATCCTTGTATATAACAAAATCAAGCATAAGGAGTTAAGGACTAAAAAAAACATAATGATATTAAATGATTCAAGACAAATGGATCGTGGGTATAGGAGAAAGCAAGAAAGTCACACATTAATTAATGGTTTGAGCAAATATTTCTTGAAAACACTGAACAACCTGATAAAAAATAAAGAAACTTGACAATCATGTTAATGGTAAACAAAAATTATTGAAAAATTATGAAAAGAAAAGAAAATATGCATCCCATGGGTCAAATCAACTAAGAAGAAAAACAGTGGTTGAGGCAAACTGTATGCCAATTTTTTTATTGAAGTTCAAAACACAAGCATATGAATCATAATCCTTGTCAAACTGTTATACCCCTTTCAAACTTAACATTCACACTTCTTAGTAAAACACTGCCAAAACAGGAGGCTAAGAAGTGAACCCCTCATACAACTTGCACCAAACTTAATTTTCTTAGTAAAACACTAATGATTTGGTTAGTACTAAACCAATACTATAAAACTGGGCTCTTCACCCCACTTACATGCCAAGCCATCATCACCTTGTGCCTAGCAGAAAGAGAACACAACTCAAAGGAGAGTAAATGTCTGAATGAATAGACAACACATCAGAAGCAAATCAAGTAATAAAAGGAACAAAATTATAATAATATTTCAACAATAGTAGAGAGAAGAAAGAAGGATACGTGAAGTGGTAATAGACGTTGATTTCTAGTCTAAACATGTTCAAATAATGATTGAATTAAGATATTATTGCCTCGTTAGAGATCTCATATATGCTGAAGCAGTTTGGTGGCTCTTTCTCTATTTACAAAGCTTTTAAGAAATCTAAGGAAGTCTATGGATTAGAAAGCAAATGTTATTCTCTTCAAATTACATTGGTTGTACATCAGTTCACAGGGTGCTTTGGGTCAATTTAAAAGGGTGGCTGATTAGCTATTTAAAGCTTGGATGACAACTTGCAATATTGGTCCCAATTTTGATATAGTGTGCAACATTGGCTTCATGAAAGCATACTTGAACTTTGTTGTATTCTTGTCAATTAAACTACCTATATTTGATACATAATGTCTTATATATATATATATATATATATCTGTGTGTGTGTGTGTGTGTGTGTGTTTTAAACCAAGCCAATTAGCCATAAGTGTAACCACTTGATCTACCCCACTACAATTTATTTTCTTGCTGTATCAAATTTTGAAAATCATCTGTGTCACATGCAGAGCATGGGCACCAAGGTCTAGGTAGCATTTCAAATTTCATCACAGGTTTAAGATTATGTTTCTTCACTTAGATGGCCACTTAAAGGCAAGCCCAAATAAGCAATCTATCATTCACAACATAGGTAGCAATATCTAGCCTTGATTGTCCAACACCATTAGTCTAAGGCATATCTTTGAATACACACATAAAATGCATGTCAGCCATAAGCAACCAAATCAAAGGACTAAATGATACAAAAACGTGAAACATTGATATCCTCTTCACCATAGCACAACATTAGAGACAAAACAACCCCTATATTCACTTCCTCTCATTAAAAATGGAAAGACACGAGGAAAAAGGAATCTCTTAAAATAAGTTAATAATCCTATAATAGATGGATGACACAATTTACCAATAAATCTTATCATTCCTTCCATCATTTAGTAGTGGAGCATAAATTGTTGAAAAACCATTCGCTGTTATAATGATTGGAATTATGTTATAATCCCTGCATGAAAACAGAAAAAATATGTTCAGTAAGGGGATGACAAATAACTGCATTTTACACACACAAGAGTGTAATGAACAAAACATGGATATGGAATAAAACTACAGGATATTTCTGTTTTTCCAGTCTAAATAAGATATTACCTTAACAAATATGCCAAGGCCAGCACCAATATCATTGATCACCAATATAATTTAGAAACTTATATATCAATCCAAGCAAAAACACAGATCAAAATAGATTATAATAGATTAGAGTCTTACCGAGAATATACTTCTATAATCTAACACATGAATTCATGCGTTTGCATCAAAATCCCAATTGTCCGTGTGGTTGATTTAAACCACTAATATCTTTTTTTCCCCAACTCAATGATTGTCAACATCCTTTTCAATCACGTTCACCTTGTCAAACACATATCAGACTAATGAAGTGAAAACGCTGTGTAACAGAATCTGAACTTCAACATCCAGATAAACAATCTATGAATGAGATAAAACTTAAGAAAGTTAGCGTGAAAGCTTAAAAAGCTTCTTTACCACAAAGAGGAAATTTCTCAAACACCTCATGTACATTTTTTAGAATCAACGCAATTCACACAAAAAGCTTAGAGGATGAAATTGAGCTTAACTCTGAGCATCAATTCTACTCACCAGACCAAATGAGAAATCGATGATATACAATAGCATCCCATTTGAAAAAAAAAAAAATGATAGAATAACAACTTGTATGTTATCATTAACATGACGATTCAAGTGAACTTAATTATTCAAATATCATTTCAGAGAAACCAATAATCACAATCCACAAATAGATAATGACAAAAATATTTTAAAAAAATAGAGAAAAGAGAAAAAAATCACTCATCAATTTTTTCTAGCCCTCCTCATCACTTTAAGGAAATCTGGTTCCTTCTACCTCAGCAACTCTAAGCCTACAGCAAGCATGAAAAATATGAACTACAGAAAAAAGAAAAGAAAAAGAAAAAAAATAAGCATGAATAACTCGAAGAAAAAAAAAATTACTGTGGCTGCGTGACTATGGACGACATGTTGATGGCAGAGAGTGTGCTTGAATAGGAAAAGAGAGTGAAGGAAAGAGAAGAGAAGAGGGAATGAAGGCATAGTGGTTGAGAGAGATAAAGCAAAAGAAAACAGAAGAGATTGACACAATCATTTGATTTGAAAAGGGGTTTTTGTTTTGTTTTGAGGGAAACAGAGTTCATGTTGAGTGTGGATGTAATAATAGAAAGAAAAATTTGAAATGAAGAATGTGACAAAGAAGATGTGTGGGTCTGTATGTGTAATGGAAAGAGAAGAGAAATTAATGTGAGAAGGAAAGGAAAGTTAGAGAGAGAAGTGTGATGGTAGAGGCATTTGAATTTTGAAGAGATATTTGGACTTTAAAAAATCATTTGGGCGGAGTTTCTTTTGAACTTGAAAATTTGGATTTGGACAGAGGAGCTGGGCGGGAAATTGGAAGAATGAGAGGTTTTCACATGGCAAAAGGGACTTAATTTTATTAATTAGGTAATTGAATTGAATTTGAAGAGGGTTTTTTGTTTTTGTTTTGAGGAAACAGAGTTAATGTTGAGTGTGGATGTAATAATAGAAAGAAAAATTTGAAATGAAGAATGTGACAAAGAAGATGTGTAGGTCTGTATGTGTAATGGAAAGAGAAGATAAATTAATGTGAGAAGGAAAGGAAAGCTAGAGAGAGAAGTGTGATAGCAGAGGCATTTGAATTTTGAAGAGATATTTGGACTTTAAAAAATCATTTGGGCGGAGTTTTTTTTGGTGAACTTGAAAATTTGGATTTGGATGGAGGAGCTGGGCGGGAAATTGGAAGAATGAGAGGTTGACACATGGCAAAAGGGACTTAATTTTATTACTTAGGTAATTGAAAGCTAGAGAGAGAAGTGTGATAGCAGAGGCATTTGAATTTTGAAGAGATATTTGGACTTTAAAAAATCATTTGGGCAAAGTTTTTTTTGGTGAACTTGAAAATTTGGATTTGGATGGAGGAGCTGGGCGGGAAATTGGAAGAATGAGAGGTTGACACATGGCAAAAGGGACTTAATTTTATTACTTAGGTAATTGAATTAATTGGAATGCACAATCTTATGGTTGATAAATGATTGTTTGGTTACATATATAGAAAAGAATTTGTTACAGTATTCAAAATGAAAAAAGCATTCAACGTCTTCAAAATATGAAAATGTGTAAAAGGCAATTACAATAGTTTGTAAAAGCTTAGGTATGTTAAATTTTTTTTTTCTCCATGAGATTATGTGCTTTGTAATAGTTTGTCATATTTTTATTTTATAAAAAATATTTATAGACTTATTTTTGCCCCCATTAAAGAAATTTTTGGATCTGTCGCTGCTTCCCTTCTGCCTTTACAACAAGGAAAATGAGAGTACGAAGAGGAAAAGGGAGAGAAAATTAAGAAATGATAAAAAAAGATGGGGAAAAAAGAGAAAGATAGATGAAGAGAGAATGGTTGAAGAGTAATGA
This sequence comes from Echinosophora koreensis, assembly GCA_035048595.1. Taxonomy (NCBI): domain Eukaryota; kingdom Viridiplantae; phylum Streptophyta; class Magnoliopsida; order Fabales; family Fabaceae; genus Echinosophora; species Echinosophora koreensis. The sequence goes on from JAPCYP010000004.1 coordinate 10,998,293, forward strand.
TATTTGAACACCTGGGTTTGGCATCCAAAGTTGACACCTTGGTTAATCATTTGTAAATTTTTAGTTAATTCAGTTCATTATATGGTTAATGGGTTATATGAAGCTTTTTTCCATAATCATGTAAATATTTGGTTAATCACATTCAAATATCTAGTTAATTCAATTTTTTATATAATTAATTAATGGGTCATCATGAATTAACCAAATATTTACACGTGATTAACCATATAGTGAACTAAATTAACCAAATATTTGTACCGATTAACCAAGGTGTCAACTTTAGGTGTCAATTTTGGGTGTACAAATATCATTACTCATGGTTGAATAGATCCAAACCCAAACTCGTAATAGGTAGAAAGCTACGGTGAGAGAGCATGTAATGTCTCTTACCGTGAGCATGTCTTTTATACAAATTTTTTATTATTTTAAAATCCTTCAATTTTCCAAATTTAAAAAAAAAATGCCCCATTTCGTTCTCTCTCGCCTTCTCTCTCACCCAGCACTGTGACATGAAAATCCAGCATTCACTAGCGACACCATTGATTCTAGGTCATAGTTAACTCCTCTACTTCTTCCTCTTTTCTCAGCACCACCTTCACCTTTCTCACAAGGCTCTTCTTCCCTCAACCTCATCCTCTCACCTTCTCACACCAAAACATAACTCTCCAAATTAACTTTCCTTTAAGAAAAAGGACAAACACACTACAAACAAAGAAAGAGAAGGCAAAGGGGCTCAAAGGGGAAATAAAAATTGCTTGGCAGTGTTAGCATCATTGGGTTCTTCTAATTTATATTATTATCCTTGCATTGAGTTGTGAGCATCCATAGGTCCTTCCTGCCCTCAAAAGAAAATTACCAATACTATTCTCCCCAAAAGCCCATCTTTTTCAACCCTATGTTTTTAGTGCTTTTGTGGTATCGGTTTCAGAGGGATCTAAAAAACGTTATGGCGGGTTGGCACCTGAGCCGCAACAAGGTCCTCTTCGTCAGTGGTGCCTTTGTCATCACTCTATAAAGTTGGTGATAGAGATTTTGTAAAACTTGATTCTTCATCATCACTTTTGACATGGAGGAGGCCAAATATGGTGGCAATGTGCGGTTATGTAAAACGGTATTGGAATCACGGTTGGATCAGGGCGGTGGCTGGGAAGTGAGCTTGAGGGAGGAGGTGATATAGAAGAGAGTGAGAGAGAAGGAAATGAGATAATTTTTTAAATTTGAAAAGATGAAGGATTTTAAAATAATAAAAAATTTATATTAAAAGTCCTGCTCACAGTGAGAGACTTGTCCTGGTCTCCCACCGTAGCATTTGCCTAGGTAATACATGAAAACAGTTTTAACAATATTTATAAATTACTTAGATCCTTGATCATAAGAATGAATTCTTCTAGTCTCAATAAGTGTAAACAAATTGAACAATGACTGCCCTGCCCTGCTAGTGAGTAAAATATTTATGCCGCATCATGCACATCTTAATCTTCTAATGCAACATTTGTGCAGCACTTATACATCATGACAGAAAAATTGAAACCGACTTCATTTTACCAGGATATAATGAGTGAGATGGAATTTTGTACAAAATATTAATGATAAGTAATTAATAAAAGACTATTAAAAGAAATTGGAAAAAGCATCAATTATAAAATAAGCAAATCCAGAATTCTGCAACGTCACCTAAGTTGCAGGTGAAAATAGCAAAAAAAATAAAAAAAAAAAATAGTAGGACTTGCCCACTCGTAGGTTCATATAAAACACATTTTCACTGCACTAAATCGGAAAATTACTGGCATGTCATAAAAAAAAAAAAAAAATGGCAGCTACGTTCTTGAGATCCTCTGTCAGTACTCTTAAATACTATGGTCACAACTAGGATCTCAACTTGTGTCCATTTGTTCCCCACCTCCACTTTGGTCTTGACTAATCTCGACACCTTTTTGATGTTTCAATGTTGCAGTTCCTTCATTACCCTTGATGATTTCTTCAGGTATCTTTTTGACAGGTGGCGGCGGCAATGTTTGCTTCACCAGGTCAACTATTTCTAAGATCTCTTCGTTTGGATTCACCTCATCTTCAGAGACCTTTTCGTCTGGAAAACGGGCCTCAACATTCTCTATGATCTATTTGATAAAAGGAAAAAACTGACTACAATTACCCAAGGGTAGCTATGTAAACATAAATTATAATAGACAACAAAATTCAAAAGCATATTATCAGTCTTGCAGATCTAAGTCTTGTCTAGAATGGAAGAAATTGGGATCTAGAAATAGAGATAAGAAAATTCTTAGCAAAAGATTATCATCAAACATAACACAGCACACTAATTTCTTGGCTTAATATTTCATGCCCAGTTATTTTACATAATAAACAGTAGAGGACATAGAACATAGAAAATTCCAAGACGAAAGCACATAGAACAATAAATTTGATAATCGCCTTTAAGTCATTCTAGAGATCAAGCTGGAAATCAGTAACAAATGCTGCTTCTCATATATAATCGGTGATATTATCCACAAATCATGTTGCAATTCGCTTGGCTATTCTTAGAACTTTGGCACAAACTGCATTCTTTGTTAAAAAAAGTTAGCTGCCTCAAAAGAATAAGAAACAGAACAAGACACAACAATTGAACTAAAGGTACCATTAGGTTTATAACAGATTAAATGACAAAGCTAGGTAGTAGGCTATAATCATTGCCTACTCAAAGTCATAAGGTAGTCAGGTGGTTTGGAGTGTGGGACAAAAGTGTTGGGAGTTATAAGGTGCAAGGTTCGAATACCATCCCCTACTAACATAACAAGCTAACAACTAACATTTGCGTATCAAAAATTAAAAAATAAAATAAAATAATCACCGCCTGCTCGGCGGATGTGCATGGAAAGTAACTTGTCCTTCTAATATGTTGAATTATAGTTAAGAAATTTTTGGCTGCCCTATATATTGCTAAAGCCCAACGTGCAATGCTTGTCGCAAGTACAAGTTCACCACGGTGGGTCGGTGGCAAATAAGGGAAACTAAAAAACTTTGAAGATTGGACATTTCTCCTTGTAGATTTAGTCATCATGCTTATAGCTTATTCTCACTAAATTTTGCTTCTACAGCAGGTCTATATATAAGGTAAGTTATTTCTTTGAACCTAAGAAATTAAAAGGTAAGTCTATACCCTTCCAACTGATATATCATTTCAGGACTCCCAAAAAAACAATTCGCAAATTGATAGCAAAGATATATGGGTAATAACTAATTTGAAATCACATTGGTTCGTCGGATACGAATTCAGGGACATTGATCAAGACAAGTGATATGAATTCCAAGACAAATCACATTGTTTCACATTGCAGGCAAGTTCGCAAACTTATTGGTATTGATCCTGCCAATAACAGTTTCTTATATATTACTGAATTATATTTTGATAAATTCAGAGCTATGAAATTCTTGTTAGTTAAAAAAAAACAGAGGAATTATGTTACCTACTAATTCTCAGAACGTTTGTGTTGCTTATATGTTACTGGTAACCAGCTTACTATAGGGCTTCAAACCAAACACTTCAAAGCTAAATACAAATAACAGAGAAAGTATATTGCAGAGAATGTGGATAACATTAAAATAATGCAAAGCTAAGCTAACCTTTAACAGAACCATCAAGTGTAAAACAAATGGGAAATTTTTTATACTTACCGAGACAATTTCAACTGGAGCAGCTGGCCTCATGTTTAATATGTTTAGAACCTCAGCTTTTGCCAGGTCATGTGATTTAACTCTTTCCAAGAACTCGATGATGTTCTCTCTTGATTGATCACAGGCAGCAGTATTAACCAAATAATCATAAACCTGTTACAGAAGCAGCACAGTCATCTACCAATAAAGCTTAAAAGTATTACCGTTTATTAGCAAAAACAGAAATTACCTAATAAAATCGGATTATCTTATCAATAGAACAAGAACAAACCAGACCTTGTATTCAGACTGTGCTACGTTAGCAATAACCCTTGTTCGATCTTTTGAAGCTCCTTTAGCTCGTAAGAAATCAAGGACCTCGAAATTTGTGAGTGCACCAGCATTGGCCTCTAAGCTATAACAAAATTATTAAACATTAACCACATCCCCAGAGAGAGAGATTCATTTGAAATATGTATATTAATTTTGAAAACAAAAAGGTAAAGGGTTACAAGGTTACATTTTCATCTGCAAGAAACTGGAGGGTGGGAACCAATGGTGGCAACTACACCAAGAAAGCCTCGCCTGCGGTTCTGCAACAAATAGGGCACTTTTTTCTGTGTGGTGCCAGTGGATAAGATTCCTTCTTTTGATGTTGGTTAAAATATTCTCAGAAAGATCTGAAATTTCAACCAAAACAAAGGGGAAAAAATAGAGTAGAATGAGAAAAATCATAGGCCCAAGAACAGGTGGTTTGGCAATTGTTCAAACTTCCAAGATAAGCAAACAAAACCTTAATCAACAACTGAGAAATCAGAATCCTCTGCAGAGGAAGTTTGACGTTGACAATAGAATTTATGAAATCGAAACAAAATCTTTGGGGAGACAAGAGAAAAGGAAGTAGGGGGCTGTTAGGAACCTTCTTTCCAAGATAGGACAAATAGAACCTAACTATAGTATAACAACACACAGTAGGGAGAAGAAAGGCTGAAAGAACTTCCTTCTTGAAGATTGAATGCAAAACAGTAAAAAGGAACAAGGTATACAAGTATACCCCAAAGGAGCACTCTCCTTTTACACTGGAAATTTTCCAGTTAAACTGAATATTCAATAGCTGCCTCTCTAAATCAGTAGAGGACCTATTTATAGGGTCACAACCATTATACTGACTGAAACTAAACAGAACTAATTAACTCAGAAACTGACTAACAATTAGTTACAGGTTTGACCCTTTCCTTTACAAGTTTGACCCTTTCCTTTCCTATAATATACCTAAAGGGGGGAAGGTTGTTACTCCACATCATTCCTAACAATACCTCCCTCCTCAGAAACAACCTTGTCCTCAAGGTTGGAAGCTCTTTCCACTGCCTTCTTTTACTGGGAATGATGTCGGTTTGCTTGAGTATCAAATAGGAATCTTGCAGTATTTTTAGATTGCAGTTGTTTTGCTTAAAGATTTGGACTTGGCCACCTAGGAAAAAAAATTTGGGCTTAGTTGGCAGAATTTCATGTTTCACCCTATCTTCTGCATGATAACAGGGACTGATATCAATATGGGCCTAGCTCATCAGATCTAATTCATCACCAGCCTCTCCTTTGGGCCATACCCTTTCTTCCATACGTCGACCTCTATTCCAAGCCCACGGTAGATCAACTGGCGGCAGCACAGCTGGCTGTTCTGGCGGCGGAGGGTCAGGCGCTTCTGGTGGTTTTGGTGGCGGCTGGTCCAGCGGTTTTGATGGTGGCGCATCAGGCTGTCTAAGAACTGGTGGTTCCAGCTTATTACCTGGTGCCTGTGGATTGGTTGGACTGCTGCAAACTCCCATCTCTTTGGCCCTCAAAGGATACCATATCCTTCCCTTGTTCGGCTGCCAATCGTCCCCCCCATCTGGTGGTGCAGGTGGTGGCCTTGGGATGCTTGGGTTTCTCCATCCCCACTGTTTTCTGATCTTCGAGGGAGACTGTTGCCCATGTCCAGCCACCGGGTATGGGTGGTGCGTCATCTTCCCCATCAATACATCACCAATGCACAACCAAGACAGCGATGGTTGCCACTCCATTGTGACTTGGAGTGCTCCCGTCGTCACCTCCACTAAGTCTGAATTTTGGAAGCAGGGAAGCACAGTTGCATCTCCCCCAACTACTTCCATCTTGACATTCCCGACTATACTTTCGGCCCCAAACTCTCCAACCTTTGGGTCAGCCTCTGGTTCTGGTTTTATCTCGGGATTTTCCAGCACCTTCTCCAACAACACATTAGACAATGCCACCTCTGCAGCCCAAAAACCTGGTTCTTTATGGCCCCAAGAACTAGGTTCTTGCAGCTCAACCTCCTCATCAATATTACCACCCTTAGCCTCCTCCTTAGCGGACTTCTCATTCTTGTTAATCGAATTGTCCCCTACGACAGAGGGCAGCAATTCTTTATTGAATCTTGAACCCAGCACCTCCACAAGCAATTCTTTTATGTAAACCATGTCAGTTTTCAACTCCGACAATATCACTCCTTGTTCACTGGCCATCTTCTCCAACGTAGCCACCCGATTCTCCATCGCGAAAAGGATCCGGCAGGTCGGACCAATTTGTTAGGAACCTTCTTTCCAAGATAGGAAACATAGAACCTAACTATAGTATAACAAGTTAAACTGACTATTCAATAGCTGCCTCTCTAAATCAGTAGAGGACCTATTATAGGGTTACAACCATCCTACTAACTGAAACTAAACAGAACTAACTAACTCAGAAACTGACTAACAATTAGTTACAAGTTTGACCCTTTCCTTTCTTATAATATACCTGCAGGGTCTTCCCCCTGTAGGTTGTTACTCCACATCATTCCTAACAGGGGCAAAGTCAATACACAAATGCATGAATATGGAATTTGATTTCCAACAAATACAACAAATCACACTCTAATTAATACAGTTAACACATGAAATTTCAACAAAGAAAGTACCCTAAATGATATATAGATATATTGGAAAGACAACTAATGATGGACAACAAACTTTTTTACAAAATAAAATGTAATTAAGAGGCAACAAAACCCTGCGGCTGTGTTTTCTTTTCACCTAGTAAGCAATCTTCCAAATTTAAAAAAACTATAATAAAATACAGAAGACAGTGGCACACTGGCTCCAAGTCTACAAACAAAGCTACCGATATGCTCTATTGTGAAACAATACACAACACAAATGCAAAAGCACCAAACCTGAAAATGCAAATTCAGAATGGAAAAGGCATAAGTATGTGAGAGAGGGGGAGCTTGGTGATGCTTACCAGGAAATGATGCTCAATGCCTACTGCACAAAAAAGAGTAATCAGAAAGGCCCATTCTACCACATTCAGCCCTTGCCCACGTGGTTTAAGGTCACAAAGCCCTTAAGACAAAATGTCCATGGGTTCAAAAAGCTGAAAGGGCCAAGTGTGCTAGGGCCAGCCCCTAGGGTAGCCCACTACTTTAAAAAAAATTGACTCATGGGCTGGAATGCTATACCCTTGAATGCCAATGATACCACTATTAACTTAAGTGTTAAACAACCAATAATATTACAGCTGAGCAGTGGGTGGAAATATACCCAAATCACTCCAAGGATGGATACGTGGCAAGTGGCAACACAAGTTGCAAATTCTCTGCCTAACAACCAGTTAATAAGACAGAATTGCTAAACCAAATCTCTCAACAGACTTCAAAAGATAAGCACATCCCATGAATTTTAACCGAAGCGTAAAGAAAGCTAACACCTAATGAACTATTACATTATAGGACTACTAAAGAGAGAACAGCATCAATACATGAAATGCACAAATGTGAAGACAAGCTCACGTAAGAGTTCTTTCATAATCAATTTAGGCCTCACTACCTTTACTGTCCAAGAATTTTGGTAGGCTTAAAAATATTAAAAATCCCCAAAAATTGAACCAGGCATTCAAAGTTTAGCTCCACATAGTTAGGTGCATAGTTACCAGATTCTCTCATTAACCATACGTACCGCATACCGGAACTCATTGTACCGCGTATTGCTTACCGGGTTAACTTTAAAGAAAGTCTTGTAATAACAATATAAAAAGTGATGAACAGCGTACCGATGAGCATTAACCATGATCATGGACCATGATCATGAAACAAGATTTTAGCTGAAGCTTTCTAGTACACCTAAGAGCTTCTTGACGTCATGCGTGAAAGAAGAGGATATATCATCAAAAGAATCTTTGGTTCAAAATTTACATCAAACAGCTAATATTCAAACATTCAAACACGTTAGATTCACTTCAAAGAAAAAGCCTAGAATGTCTAAACCTTCATGGAAAAAAGAAACAAGTCATCTATCATTGGTACTCAAACTGAAAAAAGAAACCCAACACAATCGATCCATCAGCAGTGAGAAGCCAAACTAGAAAAGGTTCTTAGGGTTCAAAATAACCACAACCGAAGACTCAAGCATGTAATCCCAAAGCACATGACTTAGAACTAAGAAAATAGCAAGCTTTCCATATCCGGAATGAGCTACACTTCCCTTATGCAAGCTCCAAAACATCACCATGGTTCAACAAGGTCTATCTTATGAAACGGAATTATCAACAAGGGTCACATAAAGAGAGACGAAGTCAAAATTAACAGTGACAAATATTATAATCTTCAAGGTCACAGTGAAAAAAAGAACTAAACAATATCAATTGTCTTGGAGTCAATATCAATTAACAGTGACAATTCCATGATGCTACTGCTACATTTGATGATAAGGGGAAAAATACTGGCAGTATATATTATTGAGGTATTCATTCCAAATCTATTATCCCAAAATTCGATAGAAGGATCTTTACTTGATCAACAAAGTCTGAACATGTTGCATACTCTGTTAGCAACCCAACAGCAAGACCAAACATTGCCCATGTGTAGACATAGAAATCCAAATTTAAAACTCAAATAAATAGGACAGAACTTGCATAAATATGCAGATGTTCCATACGAGTATATCATCTCAAAAAGAATATCCACTATTAAACACACACAAGTAGGCAAGTAGCTGAAGGAGTATCAGGTTATCAACGGCTGTACTATCACTGAAGGAGTAAAAAATACAGCGAAATTGATTTATTTCCTCACTTAATTTTAATCTGAACTCAGATTTTTCAACTGTAAGACAAGGAAAAAGATAAATGATTGAGTAAACCATCCAAATAACCAATCAATTGCTTCTGCTCATTTTAACCTTCACACCGAGAAACTTTATAGTATGAAATATATATCCAATACAATATCAATTTACATAATTCTTCAACTGGCCATTTTGAACCATTTAAGAAAAACCTAGCCATTTTGAATGAGAAAGAAATTCTAAAATATCAGAAGAAAACAAATTAGAAACAATAGCACAAATTCCACAATCATACTTATTTCTCTTATTAGTTGGATTTACACAAAAATATGGAAATAAGTTTACATCAGTTACTAACTGTCAAAAGAAAATCTTAAATTGGTCTCTTTCATCATGAATTCAGTACAGTAGGACTTACCCAGAAGGTTTCTCAATTCAGAACCAGAGGGACGTGCGGCGGTGAGGGGAGGAGGTGCGACGACGACGAGATGGAGGCGCGACGGCGAAGGAAGGCACGGAGTGGGAGAAGCGGCGGCAGAGGGGAGGGAGACGCGGCTGCACGGTGAAGGAGGCGCAGCAGTGAGGAGACTGAGGCGCGACGGCGGGGAGACTGAGCGGTGACAGAGGGAGAGTGGGTATGAGAGTGACGAGATAGGGCTATGTATTCTGAACTGATACTCCAACGGTGTGTTTGGTTCAATCGAAGGAAAGACGGGGAAGGGAGGGATTTTATTGGAGGGAAAGTGGAGGATTTTAATTAGACGTGTTTAGTTGAGAGGGGAAGATGAGAGGGAGGGGTTTTAAAACAAATTTATTTTTAAACCCTTATTTCAAAATGACTAATGGATTTATTTTAGTCAATATATGAGAGATGTTTTAAAATCCTTCCCTCCCCTCCAAATCCCTCAATATTGAAGGGAAATCAAAACTCATATAAGGAGAGATTTTGCCGCTTTCCTTTCCAAAAATTAAATCAAACATAAACGTTCATCCCCTCCAACCAAACAATACCTAACAATGAAGTGAAGTAATGCATCACCCTAAGTGTAAAACGCATGCTATCTGTATTTTGTTATAAGAGTTCGGTTTGGTTTCACAGTAATAAATCGAAAATCGAACTGACCGGTTATGTATGAAGTGAAGTGAGCTAAGTTGTTAAAATAAATAGTGGATATCTAAATTTGTTTGAAGGAAAATGTATATTCTAATTTCTAATTTAGTTTTTGAGAAATAAGAAATTTAAATTTACTCTTTAAAAATCTAAAATATTGGTCAAAATAATCTTTAATAGAGATTAATGTGTAAAATTTGTCTTAAAAATGATTGACTTAATCATTTTTTTTATGAATTTTTTTTTATGAATTGACTTAATCATTATTTAACATTTTCCGAATCTAAGTTGAAATTTTTTTTATTTCTCTGAGACAAAATTGAGAAGCTCATTTTTCCTTAGAGACATGTCATTATGTGGCAGGTTTCCTTCATCGATCGCTCCTCATCTTTGAAAATCCTACTCTTATTGTCACAACTAAAACTGATAAAGGGTCATGTTGGTCTCAGGTGAGTACCACGATGGTAGTTGATCATCCTAATTTGGAAGGTCAATGATTTGATTTGCAATTACTATTAAATACAATAACATGATTTTTAACGTGGTAGATGGAAATTTCTAGATGCACAAACTTACTTGATAAGTAAGCAGCTTATGGTAAAATATAGTAGTTCACTGGTGTTTTTTAAGATGTGGGTGAGAAGTCCTACCTTAGAAAATAATGATTAATAGTCATATAAAACAGACATAATGCCTTAAAAATTTGAGTCAAGATGTGGTTCAATTACACTTGTATAATTATTCGCTTAGTCCATTAGATTAGATGAAGATCTCTCTCATGATTTGGGAGAATACCAATAGAAGGATGCATTAGAGTTAAAAATGAAGCACCAAGTCAGTTGATATTTGTCATACTATAAAGAAAATTCTATAGCTATTCTAACTTCTATAAAGCCCTATGCACATGGGTACTTTTCACCCTCTCTAGAAGCAATTCTATTATTGTTGAACCAAACAATCTGGGGGTAATTGTGGGACTTCTTGAGGAGTGGTTGGTTCATAATTCTGAACCAATTCTCGCTTTATCTTGTGATTCTCTTCCATATCAACTTCATGTAACCCTGCGGCCTCAAGAACATAAGCCTTGACCTCATGGAACCTCTCTTCTGACAGTGAAACCTCAGCAAGGAGTTTCCATGCATATGCTTCAGATGCTTCATCAAAATCCACCCTTCTTTTTAGGACTATGTGTCCACTGATCTCCCACACTGCTGGATTCAATTGAGCTTTAAAGATCTCCTGACTTACTTCTCCAAGTGCTTGCCTCTCCGCAAAGCACTACTCATAAAGAGAAAGCAACCAAATTAAATTCATATTATAGTTATGTTGAGTGTTACTGAAGCACCCTTTTTCTGTATATTAAGGAAGTGAAAATTCCTAGACACTCCATGTAAAATTGACTCAAATGTTGGCAATGAAAGAAACTTGAATCAACCAAGGTTGCATGAGTATACAATTTCCTATGCTAATGCATAGAATCAATATGAATTGTATGTGTCATGTGTGTGACTAGTTGAGTTAACCTGGAACTAAGCATTAAGAAGATTAAATATTAAAGAAATAAAAAGGAAAAATGAATGTCACAAAGGATAACATAAGGTGTACATGTAGAACATATCATAACAGAATATGTACATGAGATAGAAGATCACCTGAGGAAACAGATATATCTTTTTCCCACAATCAGATATGAGAACATTGAAAGGAATGTTCTTATTCTGAAGAAAAACTAGTGAGTTAGCAACAGTATCAGATAGATCTCTTATGGTATCTCCACCCTCAAAAACAAGTCCTCGAACTGGATTGTTCAAGAGCTGAGAAACATATACTCCTTCTGGACTTTGCTCCTTATCTACAGCTATTATCTGTTTTTCTGCCTTCTCCACTGGGAAGGGTGCTGCCAAGTAATAAGCCTAGACCAGAATGAGTTAGCTAAGACTTAAAATATAAATATACCATGATTTGAACAGTAAGAAATCACTTAATATGCCAACATATTTGAGAAAAGCATACTTGGAAGTGTAGGTGATTGATAGTAGCAAAAGCACCCAAGCTATTATAACCCAGTCTGAAAAAAGGATCTGCAGCTTCTTTAGCCATATGCATTGCAAGCTGGAAGCAGCTAAGTGAACCTTATCAGAGTCGTCTTCCTGGTAATTGGAAACAACGGTGGCAACCCTTTTAATGGTCAACATCTTCTTCAGCTTGAGCTTGAGATAGAGAGATACCAAAAGAAGAAACGGTTTAAATATACAAACAAGATAATGCAGAGAGGTGGAGGGTAGAATAGGGAATAGGGAACCACCACCACCACCAGCAACGGCCAAGGAAGGGAACCCCTGTCACCGTTGGGGGAAGGAATGCTGCTACAGAAGAGAATAAGGAGATAGTTATTAATGTTGTTGTTGTTGTTGTTTGAGGAAAACAATGTTTTGTTGAATGAGGTTTTGGTTATAGGTGGTGGCAAGGTTTTTTAGGGAAGGAACCGTGGTTGAGAGTCCGTGTTTTTCTCTGTGCATCTTGTCTGGTTGCCCTGATTTACCTGTGGCGGTGGGGAACGATGACTTGTGTTGTAAGCATGTAGCTCTCAAGACGATTTCGTCATTCGTTGGGAAGCAGTTAACTTATATATATAGGTTTGGTGGGGTATATTTATGGAGAATTGATACTTTGACACAATTTTTTACATCATACACTTATAGCTTCAATTTTCAAATTAGGACCCAACTTACACATGCTGCAGCAAGAGCAACGCACGTGACCCACTTAACATACATTGTTTCCCCTCCATTACACATGGCACTTGACATACATGTCCCTCCCCATTTCCCTCCCTTTTCCTTTCATTCCATGAAAACCGCCCCTTTCACCTGCACACCCAGTGAGGATACGAGTGGGTGCTTCCCAGCAACAGCAAAGTGAAGGAGAAATCGCTTGAGCTGTGCGTGAAAGGGTTGCTTCCATCCTAGGCTCGTCACACCCAGTGAGGATACGGGTGTGGCCTTCCCAGCAACAGCAAAGTGAAGCTTGAGCTATGCGTGAAAGGCTTGTTTCCATCCTAGGCTCGTTTGCTTGTTTCCATCCCAGCAAGGTAACCCCTTTCCATCGTTTGCTTGCTTCCTTGTAGCTGCATTTAGCTGAACTTGATTAAATTTGGGATCCACTTTATCTCCTTCATTGCAAGGTGTCACCTTTTGTAGTTTAGGGTTTCTTTCATTTGTTCTCCATAGCTAAGGTAACCCCTTTCCTTCATTTTCTTCTTTTCTTTCAGCTGTTGAGCTTGAGTAAATTTGGGCTCCACTTTATCTCCTTCATTGCAAGGTGACTCCTTTTGTAGTTGAGGGTGCTTTCATTCTTTCTCCAGAACATTTGGTTAGTTATCTTCCGTATTTCCTTTCCTTAAATTATAAAGTATGGATTATAAGTCTGGTGAATATCTTTAACTATCTGGTGAATCACATATTCATGGATACTGTTTTGTCTACATCAATTGAGTTATCTGGTAAATGTAGTTCAGTTATCTGGTGAATGCCTTTAATTATCTGGTGAATCAAATTTTCATGGATACTTAACCCTTGTTTTGAATCAATTGAGTTATCTGGTGAATGTATTTTTGCAGCAGAAAACCTTGCATGGAGATATGGAATCAGAAAGAGCAGTACCAGAAAAGAGGACTGATGCATGCTTATGTAACGCCACATTATTTCACAACCACTCCACAAGAAGGGACTATCACAGTGACAGAAATTTAATCCATTCTAGAACATAGATGCTACCATAAGTTTTGTTTTAATAGATTCCAGTTCTAAAGTACATAGGTTTAAATTCTAACCGTTTATATCATGCTTCAATAACTTTGTTACCAACTATGCTAACATCCATTAGAGACAATGAAGAAATATGGGCCCAATATGTTGTATTCATAAATCAAACAGAGACTAGAACACTAAAATATCAAAGCAAGAGTCACCATATTAGTTTCTAAATTCAACTCACTCCAACTTAAGCTCACCTCAAAAAGAGCTCTCAGCTCGGAATCCTCCACATAACTGTTAATATTTCGAACAAATTGTGTATCAGTTTCTAGTTCCAAACCTCCACCACTACCAAACAGAGGCAGATTCTAGCATGCACAACTGTAGGTGTTCAACACCAAAATGAAATCAGAATAGGGTCAATTCCTTTCTTTGAAAAATGATTGCTTTCAATGGTTGTACATAACATTTTCCTTTCTTAAAACAGTATTAAAACCCCAATGCGACTCAACATAAGAGGACAATTTTATCTGTGAGTTCCTTATCCTCAAACAATGCCACAAAGAAAGACACTGCCATTCATGTAATTTACTTGTGCACCATACCACTACACATTACACTTGTGCATGCTAAAATCTGCCACCAAACATATCAAACTTTTCCAAATCCTCTAGGGAACCAGGCAAATCACTTAGGTCAAAATGTTAACTCTAACAATGTTAACTCTTCCAACTTCTTGATGATGAAATAATGTCAATCCCAATACTACCCGAGTGAAAAACTGTTAACTCTACCCTAGATGCAAACAATTTGATTTTATATTTCAGGGTTTATCTTCTCAATGACTCAATTAGGAAGAAGAAAATAGGGTTTTCCCTCACATGTACCTGTGGTGGGGTTCGTCCACGATGAGGGCTTTGGTGGCTCCTTGTGGGTGCCGATTGTGGGTCACGGTGGGTGGTGTGGGTGCCGATTGCGGCTATGGATGGCGTTACCACCGGCTTCACCGCCGTGTTCAACAGTGTGGGTGGTGTGGGTGCCGATTGCGGCTGTGGATGGCGTTACCACCGGCTTCACCGCCGTGTTCAACAGTGGCGGAGTCTCGTCTTGGCCAGCAAGTCTTCGAAAACGTTGCTCACAATCGGAACCTCACAGAGTTCGAGCTTCAGCTGTATATGGTGGTGAGGGAAAGGGACGCTTAGTGAGGTAGGGGGGAGGAGTGAGGTAGGGGGGAGGACGAAGGATGCAGCGATATCTGGTGTGAGAAGAGGGAAATGTTGAATGAAATTCGAAAGATAGAAATGCAACAGATCACAACTCTTTAGGTTTAGGTGTATTACGAAATTGCCCTGCACATTAAGCACCCTTTTTCTTTTCTTTCTCCTTAATTTCAAAATTGAAGCTACAGTACATACGGTGTAAGTGTATGATGTAAAAAATTGTGTCAAAGTATCATTTCTCATATTTATGACCCTTCTAGGAAACTTATGGCATTTGTCCACAATGTAAAAATAAAAAAATTTAACCCCAAAAATAGGATATCTATTAGTTAGTGTAGGTATCTATATACTTTATCAATTGGGAACTTTTCGGTTACTGTTCCAATAACCGTAATCGGATACGTGTCAGTGGCAGGATTTTTTATTTTATTAAAAAAATATATAATTTTTTTTTACTTTTTTTTACTTTTTTAAATATTTTTTTATTTTTAAAAAAAAATTTATACTTTTTTGTAATTTTTTTACGTTTTCATTTTTTTATAATATTTTTTACGTTTTCCTTAAATTTTTTTAATAACAATTTATAAATTTAAATTGTATACATTGACGGTGTAAAAATTACAATAAAAGTAGAGTTGTCATGTTCTTGATGTTTTAATTTTTTATATATTTATATTTTATTGTATATATAATTTAATGGTTTAAAATTTAAAATTTTATTTATATATATATTTTTTAATATTTTCCGGTTCGAACCAAATCAAACCAAACCAATTTTAATTGGTTCGGATATTGTTATTGACTTTTTAAAGTTTATAATTTTTGTTGTTTTTAAATATTTTTAGTCAGGAAAGGTAGCAAAGCTACCGTGTTCTTCAAAAAAGTTTAGGGTCATAAGACTCGGACCAATAATTCGATAAATTTGAAATACCGAACCAACCAATTAAATTGGTTCGTTTTTTTCCTTTTTTGTATTCGGCTCCGAATTGAACCAAACCCAATGGTCATTAGTTCAGTTATTTTGGAACCGAACTAATTACTATATTTTAATATTCAATATATATATATATATAACTTTATCAATTGACAACTTTTCTTCTACTGTTCCTGTAACAGTAGAAGGAGTTGCCAACCGAACCGAACCAATTTTGATTGGTTCAGATTTTTTATATTATTTTATTATTAAATTTTTAAAGTTTACAATTTTTTTTTTTTGTTTTTAAATGTTTTTAGCCAGGAAAGTTCCAAACCCAATGGTCATCGGTTTGGTTATCAGGTTCAAGAATTTTGTAACCGAACTAATTACTATATTTTAATTGGTTCGGATATTGTTGTTGACTTTTTAAAGTTTATAATTTTTGTTGTTTTAAAATATTTTTAGTCAGGAAAAGTAGCAAAGCTACCGTGTTCTTCAAAAAAGTTGACCAATAATTTGATGAATTTGAAAAACCAAACCAATCAATTAAATTGGTTCGTTTTTTTCCTTTTTTGTGTTCGGCTCCGAATTGAACCAAACTCAATGATCATTAGTTTGGTTATTTTGGAACCGAACTAATTACTATATTTTAATATTAATATATATTTTAATATTTAATATTCAATATATATATCACTTTATTAATTGACAACTTTTCTTCTACTGTTCCTGTAACAGTAGAAGGAGTTGCCAACCAAACCGAACCAATTTTGATTGGTTCGGATATTTTATATTATTTTATTATTAATTTTTTAAAGTTTACAATATTTTTTTATTTTAAATGTTTTTAGACAGGAAAGGTACCAAACCCAATGCTCATCGGTTCGGTTATCAGGTTCAAGAATTTTGGAACCGAACTAATTACTATATTTTAGTGTGTGTGTGTGTATATATATATATATATATATATGTTGGAACCATAGTAATTTGAATTAAATAACCTCTGAGTTTTGATGTTAACAAAAAGGATTAAATTTGTATGGCAAAGTGTTAGTTAAGATCTAACATGCTCTATCGAGTCTTGCAGGGATATTCGAAATTTAATAACTTAAGGAAACTTTGAAAGAGTTTATATCCGCGTCCTCCCGAGTAGACGAGCTGCTCAAATTGAATGGTATATTTAATTATATAAATATGTTTGAGTAGACGGAATATAGAATAAGCTCAGTAGACGAGAATTTTAACTACTATGAGTAGACGAGCTTGAGTGCCACGTCAGTAGATGGAGATCTAAGTTACTCACCGATACATAGCAAGTCCAAAGACTTGATAGTAGACGAGAATATTTGCCACGTCACTAGACGAGCTAAAAGAGTTTCTATATATGAGCGTATAAACGCACCATGTTATGTAGACGAGCTCTTCTTCACCGTGAATCCTTCATATGATCAGAAAAACTATCTCAACCACATAGAAGTATTTTATTTCAAATGATTGATATTTATTTCAAGTATATGTTGGTCTGTTCTATTTGATTTAACTATTTTATTGCCTTGTTTCTTTGAGAGAGACATAGTACAAATAAAGAAATGCAAAAGCAAAATAGTACAATGCAAAATGCCTTGTACCCTGTCACCTTTATCGCTGGAATAGCTGGAATTTGTACAAGGGAGGCAAGACAGTTTTCAAGTTGCAATTGCTCAAAGGTGTGCCTGTTTTGTACAAGAATGATCACCTATAGTATATTTTACAATGGCCACGAGCAAGCTGAGTCACAATAGATATTATGCATTTGATCTCATCCCCAAACGGGAAAAATTCAAATACAATCGTTGAAGAATTTCAAGAGAAGAGAGGTCACTATAAATAGAAGACCTCAACATCTGAAGGAATAACTTTTGCATATACAGAAATCTTGCTAGAAAAACTTCCATCTTTCTACGAGCTCAATACTATTTATTCTTTCAATAGCAAAAGTCTGTAAGACCTTAGCTTGAATATTGTTATAATATTCAACTGATCTTAAACTTTCATACCCTTACACATAGTGAGTTAGAAGATCAAAAGAAACCAAATCTCTTTGTTAGAGTTAGAGCCTGAAGAGGCATTGTAAGAAAGGAATACTTGTAGCCTGGAGAGGTGTGGAATACTTGTTGTAATCTATTTGGAAAATAGTAGAGAAAAACCTTCAAGTAGAAGGGACTGGACGTAACTCTTGGTTGGAAGAGAGTGAACCAGGATAAAACAACTTGCGTGAATCTTCTTATCCCTTATCTCTTCAGTTTTATTAGTTTATACTAACTGTGGGGATTTGAACTTGATTTTGTTAAGTCTTTGAAAGGATTCTTTTTGTGTGTGCTTCTGCCTTTCATTCCTTGTGTGAGAAGACTATTTCGAAAAAGGTTGTTTTCGAAAATTATTAACAAACACAATTCAACCCTCTTCTTGTGTTTGCCTGTGTCAACTTCAGTTGGTATCAGAGCTCAGCCTCGAAAGGGTTGAGCATCTAACAAGTGCTGAGGGAGTACGATCTAACAACCATGGATGCAGAAGGACAAGCTATCAACAAACTTCCTCTCTTCGATGGAACTGATTATGATTACTGGAAGAAGAGGATGATGACCTTCTTGGATGCGCAAAATTTAGACATCTGGGAACTGATCGAGAATGGCTATACTGAGCCAAGAGGCGAAAATGGAGCAGCCATTGCTAGAGCAGATTGGACTGCAGATTAAAAGACTAAACATCAACTTAATCTCAAAGTAAAACATTATTTGATGTGTGACATCACCAGATCAGAACACGACAAAGTTCACAGCTGCAACACAGCTAAAGAAATCTGGGATACTCTGGCTCTTGCTCATGAAGGTTCATCTCAAGTGAAGGAGTAAAAAATAAGCATGCTGGTTCATCAGTATGAGCTTTTTAAAATGGTTGATCATGAGACTATAGATCAGATGTTTGGAAGATTTCAAACAATCACCAACAGTCTCAGATCTCTTGGAAAAATCTATGTAAATAGAGATCATATTAGAAAGATTTTGAGAAGTCTTTCCAAGCAATGGAGACCAAAGGTTACTGCTATTTAGGAAGCTAAAAATCTGAATACTCTTTCTCTGGAAGAGCTTCTCGGGTCCCTTAAGGTTCATGAACTTGAACTGAATGAAGAAGACAATTCCAGAAATGGAAAGTCTATTGCCTTAAAGGCAAAGAAAGCCAGTTCATCAAAAGTCCTCAAAGCTGCTGAATCTTCAGATGATGCTGAACCTTCAAATAGTGATGAAGGATCAGATGAAGATGAATTATCTTTCATCTCCAGAAAAATTCAACACATGTGGAGAAAGAAAGGTAACTTCATAAGGAAACAGTTCAACAAGAAGTTTTCCAAGGAGAAATCAGACTCCAAGGAAAAAGGTCCACCCTTATGCTTTGAATGCAAGAAGCCTGGCCATTTCAAAGCTGACTGCCCTGATCTGAAAGATAAAAAGAAGTTCTTCAACAAAAAGAAGGGCTTAACGGCAACTTGGGAGGATTTAGACCTATCTTCATCTGATGAGGAAGATGAAGCTGATGAAGAGGCAAATATCTGTCTCATGGCTGACACATCGTCAGAGAGTGAATACACTGATGATGACGAGGTAATGGATTCTGACCCGTCCACTCTTAAAAATGCTTTTGATGAATTATTGCATGAATCATCCATACTGTCTCATGAATACAAAAGTCTTAAAAAGAAGTTTACAAAATTAACAAAAGAATATGATAGAGTTTGCATTGAAAAACAAAGCTTAGCACAAGAAAATGATAAGCTAAAATCAAAGAATGTCAGTCTAACTGACAAACTAGAATGTGAGCCTGACAATTCTTGTGAAGTTGCAAAACTGAAACAAGATGTAACATATTTGACAGACTCTCTGTCAAAGTTTGTAGGTGGCTCAGATAAGCTCAGTCTTATTCTAAGGTACTCTAGGTCACCATATGATAAATCTGGCCTTGGTTATGACAAGGAGAAGCATGAGGCATCTCATGATAAGTCAAAACCACATATACCACATAGAGCTTCAAAAGCCAGCTAAAAATGTTAAAGCTAAATCAAGCCCGTCCAACACCTTTTTCAAAGTGTGTGGAAAAAGTGGGCATGCCACATATAGATGCATACATAATAAGCATGTTAAACATTCGCGTCCAATGAAAATTAACAAGAAAGGACCCAAGTCAGTTTGAGTACCTATGGATAAGATAATACCTATTGCGGATCTGCTTAACAATAGGAAAGAAACAAACATCCTGGTACTTGGACAGTGGGTGCTCACGTCACATGACGGGAGAAAGGTGTATGTTCCAAGACCTAAGACATAAAGATGGTGGTTGGGTGACATTTGGAGGAAACCAGAAAGGGAAGATCACTGGTATAGGTAAAATTGGTAAACATCATTTTCCCTCCATTGATAATGTTCTTTTAGTAAATGGTTTAAAACATAATCTGCTAAGCATAAGTCAATTATGTAATAGTGGATATGATGTTTCTTTTAATAAGAACATATGTAATGCCAAGAAAAATGATGGATCACTTTTATTCAATGCTAAGAGGCAAAACAATTTGTATAAAATTGACTTGGAGGACCTTTCAAATGAAAGTGTCTCATGTTTAGTGTCCATTGAAGATGAGCGATGGATTTGGCATAAAAGGCTAGGTCATGCAAGCTTGAGATTAATCTCAAAGCTAAATAAGCATAACCTCGTGAGAGGGCTACCAAATCTTAAGTACAAATCTGATGCTCTCTGTGATGCATGTCAAAAGGGAAAACAAGTCAAAGGTTCTTTTGAATCTAAGAATGTTGTTAGTACCAATAGATCACTAGAACTGCTACACCTTGATCTTTTTGGTCCAACAAGGACTGCTTCTATCAGTGGTAAGAAATATGGTCTAGTCATTGTAGATGACTACACTAGATGGACATGGGTTATGTTCATTGCTCACAAGGATGAGTCCTTCAAGGTCTTTTCTATATTCTGCAAACGTGTACAGAATGAAAAAGGCATGTGTATCACTTCAATCAAAAGTGACCATGAGGGAGAGTTTGAAAATGAGCTATTTCATAAGTTCTGTGAAGAAAGTGGTATTCTTCACAATTTCTCAATACCTAGAATACCACAGCAAAATGGTGTGGTAAAGAGAAAGAACAGATCTCTTCAAGAGATGGCTAGAACTATGCTCAATGACAACTCTGTCCCTAGACACTTCTGGGCTGAAGCTGTTAATATTGCCTGTTACATTCAGAACAGAATACACATTAGACCAATCTTGAATAAGCCTCCTTATGAATTGTGGAAATGACGAAAACCCAACATTTCATATTTTCATCCTTTTGGTTGTAAATGCTATATTCTAAATACTAAAGATCAACTTGGTAAGTTTGATGCAAAAGTAGATAGTGGAATTCTGTTAGGTTTCTCAGAAACTTCAAAAGGCTTTAGAGTATATAATTCTATAACTCTAGTAGTAGAAGAATGTATACATGTCAAGTTTGATGACAAGCAGCCTGATAAGAA
This sequence comes from Echinosophora koreensis, assembly GCA_035048595.1. Classification (NCBI taxonomy): domain Eukaryota; kingdom Viridiplantae; phylum Streptophyta; class Magnoliopsida; order Fabales; family Fabaceae; genus Echinosophora; species Echinosophora koreensis. Next base: position 11,019,601 of record JAPCYP010000004.1, read on the forward strand.
ATTATCAGAGCTAGATGAAGCTTTTACAGATCTTGATTTAAACATCTCAGGAGAGACAACAGAGGTAAAAGCTGATGATCAAGTGGAAGACCCTCCTCATCAACCAGAAACATCCACCTCTCAACAAGACAATGTTCAGAGATCTTGGCATTTCAAGAATTATCATCCACCAGATCAAATCATTGGAAACCCCACTGATAAGCTGAGAACCAGATCAACTTTCAGAGAGCAGGAAGATACTGCACTAGTCTTTGAGTTGGAACCAAAGATAGTAGACGAGGCTCTGCTGGATAATGGCTGGATTCTAGCTATGCAAGAAGAACTAAACCAATTTGAGAGAAGTGATGTCTGGACTCTGATGCCCTTGCCTAAAGACAAATCTGTTATAGGAACAAAATGGGTCTACAGAAACAAGCTTGATGAGAATGGTAAGGTTGTAAGAAACAAAGCAAGACTGGTTGCACAAGGTTATTCTCCTACACTGAAACTTTTGCACCTATTGCTACATTAGAAGCAATTAGGATTCTACTTTCCTTTGCTGCACATCATAACATAATGCTATTTCAAATGGATGTAAAAAATGCTTTTCTAAATGGTTTTATTAATGAAGAAGTATATGCAATGCAACCTCCGGGTTTTGAAAGTGAAACCCAACCTGAACATGTATATAAGCTTAAGAAAGCTTTATACGGCCTAAAACAAGCCCCTAGAGCTTGGTATGATAGGTTAAGTTCATTTTTAATGGAAAATGGCTTTAATAGAGGAAAGGTTGATACAACCTTGTTTAGAAAGTCCATTAAATCCAATTTTATAGTAGTGCAAATTTATGTTGATGATATCATATTTGGTGCTACTAATGAATCTCTATGCAAAGAGTTTTCTAAGTTAATGCAGAAAGAATTTGAAATGAGCATGATGGGAGAACTCAAGTTTTTTCTTAGACTTCAAGTTAAACAAGCTTTGGACGAGGTGTACATCCATCAAACCAAGTATACAAAGGAACTCCTAAAGAAGTTCAAGATGGATGATTGCAAACCAATGAATACCCCTATGCACCCCACATCCATACTGAACAAAGATGATAATGAGAAAAAGGTAGACCAAAAGGTATATAGAGGTATGATAGGATCTCTTCTATATCTTACCGCGTCTAGACCTGATATAATGTTCAGTGTATGCTTATGTGCTCGATTTCAATCTGATCCTAGAGAATCTCATTTATCAACAGTTAAAAGAATATTTAGATATTTGAAAGGTACTACTAATTTGGGTTTGTGCTTTAAGAAAAATGAAGATTACAGATTAGTTGGCTTTTGTGATGCTGACTATGCTGGAGACAGAATTGAAAGAAAACGTACCAATGGAGTATGTCACTTCATTGGAGCTAACCTTGTCTCATGGTCAAGCAGAAAGAAAAGTACTATTGCATTATCAACTGCTGAAGTTGAGTATATATCAGCTGCTAGTTGCTGCTCACAACTTCTATGGATCAAACATCAATTGGAGGACTACAATGTGTTTGTAAGTAGTATTCCATTTATGTGTGATAATACTGCTACAATTAACTTATCTAAGAATCCAATACTGCATTCTAGAGCTAAGCATATAGAGATTAAAGACCATTTTATAAGAGATTATGTGCAAAAAAGGGTTATTGATATACAATTTGTAGATACTGACCATCAATGGGCAGATATCCTTACTAAACCTCTTGCAGAGGACAGATTTATTTTTATTAGAAAACATCTCAACATGCTATGTGTGGATTGATTGTGTTATTCAGCCTTGAGAAATTTTGTTATTGATGTATGTAAGCACTACAAGTTTATTACATGGTTTTAATGCGCGTCCATTGTTTTTATGCTGCGTCCATGCCTGCTTTGTGCTTAATCTCGTCTATACATTATTTATTAACTGCATTTATTTTGTCTCTAAGACAAATTTATCATATATTCTCTCTGTTGAGTCAGTAATTTCTACCAATCACATCTAAACCTTTTTACATTCTCAAAATAACAAAGCCGTGTTATCTTTTATGACATGTCTATTCAAACATTTTCTCTTTAATTTATTTCCAAAAGAAAACCCTTTGTTTTTTCAAAACCTTTAAAGCAAGCCCCTTTCCCTCTGAGAAAACTTTACGTTAACCTTTCGTCTTCAAACTCTCACTACAACTCTCTGTTTTCTGACTTGCAAAACCCTAACATTCTTTCATCAACAATGGCCTCCTCATCTGAGAATTTCAATGTTGAAAAATTGAAACTTGCCATTGAACATCATTTTGATTTCGGGATATTGAAAGATTACAACTTGGATGTAAGCAAGTTTATCACTGCCGCTGGTTGGATGACATGTTCGTAGAAAAGGTTTCTATTTACCCAGACCTGATTAGGGCTTTCTGGAGGAACCCTCAGGTAATAGTTACTGAAATCTCCGGTATTGTTGTTGGGAGAAGAATAGTAGTCTCCGAAAAGACCATCTCTGATGCAATAAATTGCTCTCAAGAAGGAGAGGTTATCACTGAAACTTGGGAGAAGGATCTTGGTAGCTCATAAGTAATAGCCACCTTGCTAATGAGACAAGCCACAATGAGAAATCATGCATGGAAATCTGTAGAAATGAAGGATGATGTCCGTATTCTTCATCAAATGTTGAATAAGGTTATTCTTCATAAAGTAGGGTCAAAGGATAATTTATTTGTCCTACACAAGTTTTGCCTCTGTCATCTCATTACAGAGACAAAAATCAACCTTCCCAGAATTCTATTCTGGAGATTCAAGGATGCTGTGGTCACGAGGAAGAAGATTTCTGGAATTCCTTACTGTCATCTTTTATAAAAAATCTTCAAGTCACAAAAGCTGTATGATTTTATTTCTTCTAAGCCGAGTGAAGAACAAGAAAGAATTCTGCCAGAGAAGGGCATGTCAACTGCTATATTTGGCAAAATGAACATTGTCAACATGAACTTAAGTACTTACGCTGCAATTTCCCTAGCCAAGCAAGAGGAATTGATCAAAGTCAAAGAGGAACAAATAGAGCAGAACAATGCTGAAGTTCTAGGTGTGAAGAGAACTTTCAAGAGAAAAATTGTGGCTGTCAGGGCAAGAGTCACTAAGAAGCCTGCTGGTGGCATTATTATTAGGGAACCTACTGCTGAGGTCCCTCAACCTACCAGAACTCAGAAAAGGACAAGAACCTGGTCCTATCTCATAATGAAGATGAAGATGATGAGGACAATGTCCCCATAAGTGTAATCTTGAAGAAACAAAAGACTGTTAGTGCTGCCATTCCTACAAGAAGACAGCAACCTCAACGGAAAGCTAAGGCTGCTATGACCTCTGAGGTAACTCTTCCTGCTAATGATCCTGTTCAATTAGCAGTAGATGCCTTAGTTTCTAGCCTAGAAGATAGAATGGATATAGTCTCTGCACCTGATGTGTCTGTAAATCAACATGACAGTTTTGATGATGTTTATGTACCCTCACCACCTTCACCACAAAACACTAACCTTGACCAACCACAAATAGCCTCACCACAACAATCAAAATTCCCACCTCTGATATCTGAGGATGATCCCTGGTTCAACAAACCAGATGATGGCATTATCCTTGGTGCCCCCTTTCCTAAGATGAAAAAGATCCCTTTCCATACACTCCCCCTCTGAACTTTATGATGACAAGTCTGAATCATTAGCCAAAGTAAAGAGGGATTGGAGAATTTTATACCATACTCATGAACCAGCACCTGTTTCAAGCAAACCCCGGTACCCTTTGCCAGAATATGAGTATGAACCAGAAATAGTTGTTAAATCCTGGTATAAACCCCATCCTGACATTCCCCGTGGCCCTCCACCATCCAAAATGTACAATAGATTAGGACATCTCATTACTCACCTACCACAACAGAAATTTCCTGGTAGAAAAATTTATCCAAACCTTGTTAAATACCCTCCTTTCAAACCCTTCACTGATGGTGTAGAGAGACACATAATATCTGACTGGTCTAAGGATCCAGCTAAGAAAGACCTGCAAGATGTCATATACAAAAGGTCTAGATCCTACAGACACGTTCCCATCATTATGGATAACAAGACAAAGTGGAAAACTTTCATTCATCCAAGGGAATATGGCAAAGCATCTGACATCATTGATCACATTATGTATGCCATGCTAAAGTCAGAATTTGAGCTCTTCAGGGTTGTAAGGGCTGCTAACTTTGTGCCTCTAACTTGGTTGAGACATAACTTGAAGGATACAAAGATTGGAATCAAGCCCTACATGCTTTGTCCAAGACTTCCCATGATAGATTTAAATAAGGACAAGGACAGGAAGAAGCAAAGGAATACTGGAAAGATGCCTTTTCCTGAATCTTGCATAATTAACCCTGAAGATGTCAAAGACACAGATCAGAATATTATTGATTTCTGGATGGCACAACCTATTGAGGACATTCGGGAAGATGTGGCAGTTGATATCTGGAGAGCTCACTTAGTGAAATGTACAGAAGAAGCATCTTCATCTGGTTTAACTTCAGAACAGAAAAAGTTCATTCCCAAGGTCAGAGGCAAGTGCGGACTGTCAAATTTCAGACACTTCATTTATAAGGACACTCTGGGTGTTCCTACCATCAGTCCTATCTATGAAGAAGAAGAAGAAGTTCATTGGGCTAAAGAGCTACCCCCACCTATTCTGCAAATCACTGACTCACCTCCACCTTCTCCACCTTCTAAGCATACTGAAGAAGAGTTTTTTGTAGAAGATTTTGCTATGGAGATTGAATCTGCTCATCCAGCTGCTGAGAATGAAGAAGTTGCTGAGTCTGAATCTAGGCCAAGCACTTCTGAGAAGAAATCATCTCAGCCATTGGCTCTGACAGTAATTCATCCATCAGAGCAACCTCAAACTTCAAGAGCTTTGGACACTCTGTCAAGTCAAGCTCCTGCTCAAGAAAGTGCTGAAAGTTCAAGACCAACACTCTCACTGCCTCCAAATTTTGAAGAAATTATTGGAAGAATTGTAGAGGAGAGAGTAAAAGTTGAGGTCAAGGAGCAAGTGAGGGAACAAGTTGTAAAAGCCCTGGCTCCAACTAATGTGATGATGAATCAGATGATGAACATCAACCTGAGCTTCCAACAAAGTCAGAATCTGCCAACACAAATCCCTATCCCTCCACCAAACCCAAATCCAAATCCAAACCCTCCTCCTCCACCTCCTCCATCTTCTTAATCTTTTCTTTTATTTTCTATTTCTTACTGACAATGATGGTCCACTTCTCTTACCTTTTTGTCTGATAACAAAAAAGGGGGAGAATGGAGAGAGAATTAAATTTTTATATATGAAAGTCAATTTTTTTTTTTTTTTAAAAAAATATTCTTTTGTCTGCATATGTGTTTGTCTTATATGATTTCATAGTTGTTTATATGCTCTGATATTATCTTTTGTCTGATAAGTAGCTCAACTGATCTGATAAGTCATATATGATATATGCTTTTCTGTTCATGTCTTATTCTATTATTCTATTCTTGTTAAGTCTGATTGCTTTGTCTTGGGGGGGAGCTTTGTAAGCTCTCTTAGACTTTGCTCACTCAAATTTAATTAGTTTTTGTCATCATAAAAAAGGGGGAGATTGTTGGAACCAAAGTAATTTTGATTAAATAATCTTTGAGTTTTGATGTTAACAAAAAGGATTAAATTTGTATGGCAAAGTGTTAGTTAAGATCTAACATGCTCTATCGAGTCTTGCAGGGATATTCGAAATTTAATAAGTTAAGGAAACTTTGAAATAGTTTATATCCGGGTCCACCCGAGTAGACGAGCTGCTCAAATTGAATAGTATATTTAATTATATAAATATGTTTGAGTAGACGGAATATAGAATAAGCTCAGTAAACGAGAATTTTAACCACTATGAGTAGACGAGCTTGAGTGCCACGTCAGTAGACGGAGATCTAAGCTACTCACCGATACATAGCAAGTCCAAAGACTTGATAGTAGATGAGAATATTTGCCACGTCACCAGACGAGCTAAAAGAGTTTCTATATATGAGCGTATAGACGCAAGTAGACGAGCTCTTCTTCACTGTGAATCGTTCATATGATCAGAAAAACTATCTCGACCACATAAAAGTATTTTATTTCAAATGATTGATATTTATTTCAAGTATATGTTGGTCTGTTCTATTTGATTTAACTGTTTTAATGCATTGTTTCTTTGAGAGAGAGACATAGTAAAAATGAGAAAATGCAAAAACAAAATAGTACAATGCAAAACGCCTTGTATCCTGTCACCTTTAACACTGGAATAACTGGAATTTGTACAAAGGAGGCAAGACAGTTTTTAAGTTGCAATTGCTCAAAGGTGTGTTCCATTTTGTGCAAGAATGATCACCTATAGTATATTTTACAATGGCCACGAGCAAGCTGAGTCACAATGGATATTATGCATTTGATCTCATCCCCAGACGGGAAAAATTCAAATACAACCGTTGAAGAATTTCAAGAGAAGAGAGGTCACTATAAATAGAAGACCTCAACATCTGAAGGAATAACTTTTGCATATACAGAAATCTTGCTAGAAAAACTTCCATCTTTCTACGAGCTCAATACTATTTATTCTTTCAAGAGCAAAAGTCTGTAAGACCTTAGCTTGAATATTATTATAATATTCAACTGATCTTAAACTTTCATACCCTCACACATAGTGAGTTAGAAGATCAAAAGAAACCAAATCTCTTTGTTAGAGTTAGAGCCTGAAGAGGTTTGGTAAGAAAGGAATACTTGTAGCCTGGAGAGGTGTTGAATACTTGTTGTAATCTATTTGAAAAATAGTAGAGAAAAACCTTCAAGTAGAAGGGATTGGACGTAGCTCTTGGTTGGAAGAGAGTGAACCAGGATAAAACAATTTGCGTGAATCTTCTTATCCCTTATCTTTTCAGTTTTATTAGTTTATACTAATTGTGGGGATTCGAACTTGATTTTGTTAAGTCTTTAAAAGGATTCTTTTTATGTGTGCTTCTGCCTTTCATTCCTTGTATGATAAAACTGTTTCGAAAAAGGTTACTTTCGAAAATTATTTACAAACACAATTCAACCCCCCTTCTTGTGTTCGCCTGTGTCAACTTCTTCAATATATATATATATACTTAATATTTAATATATTTAATAATTTTATATTTTAAAATATATTTTAATTTTATATATATTTTAATATTTTCGGGTCCAAACCGAACCAAACCGAACCGAATCAATTTTGATTGGTTCAGATTTTTTATATTATTTTATTATTAATTTTTAAAGTGTACAAATTTCCTGTTTTTAAATGTTTTTAGCCAGGAAAGGTAGCAAACTACTGCATTCTTCGAATAGTTTAGCGGCGTAAACCCGAACGAATAATTCGATGAACGGATCCAATTAAATTGGTTTGTATATTTATATATATTTTAATATTCAATATCTATATCACTTTATCAATTGGCAACTTTTCTTGTACTGTTCCTGTAATTGTAGAAGGAGTTGCCAACCGAACGCGAACAGCACCAACTTTGATTGATTCGGATTTTTATATTATTTTATTGTTAATATTTTAAAGTGTACAAATTTTTTTTAAATGTTTCTTGTCAAGAAATGTAGCAAACTATTATGTTCTTCGAAAAGTTTAGCGGCGTAAACCCGAACGAATAATTCGATGAACCGATCCAGTTAAATTGGTTTGTATTTTTTTTTTTGTGTGTCCGGGTCTGAACCAAACCCAATGGTCATTGGTTCGGTTATCAGGTTCAAGAATTTTGGAACCGAATTAATTATAATATTTTAGTATTTATTTATATATATATATTAATACTTAATATTTATTATATTTAAATTAAATATTTATATTTAAATATAAATATTAATTATATATTGACATGATTCATGACCACTTGAACCTTTTATTAAACGGTTGATAAGTAAATTATAATCATGGTTGAGAATTGATTTTGAAATTATATGATAGATAAAAGTGTGAAATATTTTCATAGATATAATATAATTTATATTTCAACTCATATTTCAATAAATCTGCATTATATCGCTTTCGGAAAAAAAATCTTATAGGCACCCGTGCGTATCGCACGGGTTATTACACTAATAGATAATGGATCGTGATATATTGTGTTTTAAGATGAAGTGTATGTTTTATATATTGGATTTTGGCATTTTTTTTGGGGTTTAGCTAATCGTATGAGTACTTCTTAGGAGTTACAAATAATAAATTTTATTTTTAACCTCAATTTAAAATAAGTATTTATAAAGTAAGAAAAATAATTTAATTTCTATTTAAAATTATTATTTAAATAAAATTCCTTAACATGTGTCTAAAAAGTTCTTGTTGACAAAACTTTCTTAAGGAGTTAAATTATTTACTCGTTACCAAAATAATAGTATTACTTGAATAAAATAAATATTATTTGAATTACGTCCTGACAATATTAATACTTATAAGTGGAAAAAATTGTTTATGAAATTATTTCTTTGAGTATTTTATTTTTGTATTTTGTTAATATCTATTTTTTAAATTGAAAAGGGTATGAAATTATCTGTATAATTTAATAGTATTTGTTTGATAGTTGATTTTGTAAGGTGAAATAGAACAAATGTTCGTTCCAAAATAATCTAACAACTTTTTAAATAAGTTTGATGATTATCTAAAAAAAAATTATTCTAAAAAAAACAACTATTTTACATTTTAAATCATTTTACCCAAACATATCAGCTTCCACTGAAAATAAGCTTTTAACATGAAAAACAACGGTTTGGTAAGAATTAACCCAAACATGAGTTTGGTTTGTGTCATTTTTTAAGTAATTTTTTAAAGACAAATAACATAATTACTCCCTTAATTTTGGAGTAGATTGATTCATTGTTAAAATTGAACCAATCCAAACCAATTTTAACAAGTTTAGATTAGACTGGGTAACTCAATTTTCAGTCAACAAAATAATTAAAATGTAAGTCTACATAACTTAGGAATGTAATAAAGATATCATTTCTAAGCTTCAAACCACCAATCACAAGGTTATATAACCATTTCAAACAACATTATGGTCAAATGAAATTAACACATTACAACATCAATTAATAGCATTCAAATAATAAAATGTAAAGTTAAACAAGTGTACAACAAGATCAAAGATAAAATATAGTCTTAACTAGTTACAAGTTTTTTGATATTTGTCCAGCCCCTCGTCCCTTATTTTGTGTTGTTTCACAATTAGTTTTTGTTGACCCAGGCAGTAGAGGTGTTCGCAAAATGGTTTTAATCAGTTTTGAGGCAAAAAAATCATTCGATCCAAAGATTAAAACAATATATGGTTCTGTTTGATTTGGATTGTTTCTTTAAAAAACTGATCCGACCCGATCTGATAAATGTTGTTTGGATTGGATCAATTAATTCGGTTTTTACTGACATATCATTACATATTTATACTACATCAAAGAGTCAGGATTACAAGCTAAATTGAACAAAATCTGAAATCTATAGGCTTAATGAACTTTTTGGTCCATGTAAAATAGGGGTCTTTTAGTTTTAGTCCCTATCTTTTTTTTTCTCTGCATTTCATCCTCATAACTGTTAAATTTTTGTCGTTAGTCCCTACCGTCAACAATGGCCGTTATCTGCCTACGTGGCAAACGACGTTGACCAGTCAATGAGACACGTGGCAAAAATAATAATTTTTTATTGTCACAAGTTTTTTTATAAAAAAAAAAATTCAATTTTTTAAAAATCTGAAGTTAAACTCAGGGTTAAATATGTTTTGGTCCCTGCAAAATGAGAGAATTTTGATTTTGGTCCCTATAATTTTTTTTTTTTTTTTTGGTCCTGAAATAACTATTTTTGGTCCCTATTTTCATATATGTGTCCAAAGAAGATCATATAATCATCCTAAGTGACACACGATAATCCTCTGTGGTGTCAAGTTAGCATATGAAATGATTTGTAGTTTGTTCATTATACAATTAGTTACACAACGAACTACTAGAAATCTTCTGATTATCTGCGGATTTTGCTAAAATTTTTGCAGGACACAGGTTTTATGCAGATTTTCCTACGGATTCTATCTATAGATAATACCTCCGTGGGTAATTTTTTCCTACGAATTTTAAAATCTATAGGAAAATTCCTGTAGATTTTCTTGCGAAAAATTTAAATCCGCAAGAAAATTCGCAGGAAATATCAAAATTTCCTACAAAATTTCTTACAAATTTATATCTATAGGAAAAAACCTTATTTCTAGAAAATTCGCAACAAAATTCGCAGGAAAATCCGTAAGTAATCCATGAATTTCTAGTAGTGGATATTCTTAACGAGTGTCTTAAAATTTTTTAGAAAATTAAAACAAAATAATTAATCATTACAAAATAGGCATTAATAGTTATTCTAATCTTTATGATGTTCATTAGTAGGGTATAAGATATGAATCAATAATTCGATGAATCCGAAAATTCGAATAGAACAAATTAAATTGGTTTGAATTTTTCGATTTTCGGGCCTGAACCGAATCGAACTGAACCCAATGGTGATTGTTCGATTATTAGGTTCAAATATTCTAGAACCGAACCTATCCGATTACTATATTTTAATATTTATATATAAATATTAATATTTAATATTTTGATTTTTCTTATCTGTCCAACATTGCATATGTTAATGATTCAAAAAATAAAATAAAAAATCTTATATTGGAAAGAGTAGCTTTTAAACTTTCAAAGGATTGAATACACAACTTTCAACACAATGTTTCTATTTTTTATTTCTAAACACTTGCAGTGTTACATATGCTAACTTGACTCCACATAGAGTTACTGTGTGTCACTTGGGATAATCATGTGACCTTCTGTTGGACACATAACTACTTAATAGATGTCACATGACAATAGGGACAAAAAATAGTTATTTCATATTTTACAAGGACAAAAAACAAAGAAGAAATTTTATATGGACTAAAATCAAAATTCTCTCATTTTGCAGGGACCAAAAACATATTTAACCCTCAATTTAACTTCCGATTTTTTTAAAAAAAATAAAAAATTATTATTTAAAAAAAAAAAACACATGGTGATAAAAAATTATTATTTTTGCCATGTGTCACATTGACCGGTCAACACCATTTGCCACGTAGGCAGATAACGGTCATTGTTGACGGTGGGGACTAACGACAAAATTTTAAAAGTTATGAGGACGAAATGCAGAGAAAAAAAAAAAGGATTAAAACCAAAATACCCTTATTTTAAAGAGACCAAAAAGTTAATTAAGCTTTTTTACTTTATGGGCTTAACCCTTACGTTATGCTTAAATAAATAAATGGGATTTCTGTCTTAATAATAATAAATAATTATATCTACTTTATCCTTATATATCTACAATAGATTATAATAAATTTATTTATTATATACAAACGTAAATAAGATATCGTTTAAGTGTTGCGTAATTTATATTATGGACGTTGCAAGGAAATATTTTTTTGGTTTCCCAGGTTATCCTCCATGCAACTACGGAGATTAATCCCTCGAGGTACTAGACGATATTGAAGGGTTGAGCTCTCCCAACCAGGTTTTCCCCATACACAAGAGCTAGGGATCAAACCCCTCACCACTTGCTTAAGGGGCAGGGGCAGAGCCAGAAAATTTAAATTAAGGGGGCCAAAATCTAATTTATACAACATGAAATAGCAATAAAAAATGAACTAATATATAAAATGCAAATTGGATGATACAAATTCGATATATTGGTAACAATTTAATATATTATAAATTACTCAAATAGATTTACAGTCAACTTGAATATTTTTTATGGAGTAAAAAATTATCTGTTATCATATGTAGTATATTTGTTTTATCAATTTCTTTTTTAATGTAATTAAACGACATTATCTATCCTTGCTATGATTTTAAACAAGTGAAAATAGATGTGTTCAAAATTATATCTATTGTAGTTGAATTTGAGTCAATTTTTTTTATCAGAATAGTTTGTTTTATATATATATATATATATATACAAGATGAGAACTTGGGGGAGGAGGGCCATGACGACCCTTTGTCCTCCCTTCCCTCCACCTCTGTTAAGAGACATAAGCTCGTTACCACTTGGACCAACCACATGTTGGTCGTTGCAAGGGAATATGAAAATCATATGAAAATTATAAATTATATAAATGAATTCGGAATAAGACGTTGGACGTCCTCGCCGGCAATATATTCTTCCAATGTAGAGTGCTTAGATAGATAGATTATATAATATAAGCCGAATGCAAGTACCTTTGTTATCTTCCATTGTTTGTTTGCACATTTTTTTTTTTAGTGGGGAGGCTTACTAGATTATAAAGAAAAGTGGTTTAATAATATATAGAGTATAATTAATTATCATATAAAAAAAAGAGTATAATTAATTAATTCATGATCACGATAGGCAACTATGATAAATTAACATTAGAAATATCATTATTACTATATATAAATATTAATTAATCTTAGCTGCTGAAAACCGCCTTTTCGTTATCATTAGTCCATTCTATGGCTTTTTGAATCTCAACTTTTGATGGTATCAACATATCATGAAGGGGTAGAGTCTATAGTGGTGACAAATCAATATTATCAACAATATATTTTTTTTGAACTAATATAAGAGACTAAGAAAATGTCAATGCAATATAAAATATATACACACCTTTCAAAAAAATATATATGCACACACACACACACACATATATATATATATATATCTAAATATCTAAAATTAAAGGCACCACTCACTTGAGACACTATATGAAAATGTTTCACTACACTAAACTAAAATAAATTATTGTATATAAATGCGACTTCAAATTAATAACATAATTTTCTAATTTAGATAAGTATTTTCAACAACATTAATTTTTCTCCTACTGCTTAAATATATATCGTGAAATGACTTCAGGAGAAGCATGATACCTGAATCAAGATATCAAGATATATAATATAAAAAAAGTATTCTTTTCGGCCATTCGACTAAGAATTTTAAATCTAACTGTAATTGTGGTGCTCTAAATTTATATATTTCTTGTAATTAAAGGTTTAGAAGGTTACTACATGCTAGCTATAATTAAGTTAATAGTAAAAGCTAAAGACACCTAGGATAGAGTTTATATATAGATGACCTACAATTAGAGGACTACGAGTAGAAAAAAGTAAACGAATTTAAAGCTTTTTTTTTTTTTTTTTTGGCTGGGTCATTCCTTCCGTTTTGGGATGACAAAATTACCCTTACCCACGGATATCCATATGGATTATCCGTAATGGGTAGTAAATAAATACCTATTAAATGAGGATGGAGATTATAGTATCCGCCCCATGGATATCCGCATACTCATAATAAATATATTTTTATTAAATATATAATTTATATTATGACAATTTCTATTCTTTTGAGATGATTTGAACTTTATTTTCTTTATTATTGAAACTTTTAGAGGTGAAACCCTTAATAATATTTTTTTTTTAAATACATGTAGTGTATTATATAAGGTTAATATAATATATTATTATATTATATTATATAATTTTATTTTCTTTCCTTTTATTTTAGATTCTTAAATACCCAAGGATATCTGTGGATGCCCGCTACCTGCATAAATATCCATGAATATTGACGGTGATGGATGCTGGGGAAGCACTACCCGCACCCGCCCCGCCCCGCCCCATTGCCATCCCTACTTTTGTTAGTTCTTTTCTAGGCTATGTATATTTTAAAATCTCAAGCGTCATACTTCCTCCGGTCCATATTATAAGCAAAAAAATCCCAAAACTTTAGGTCTAATATATAAGCAAATTTTGTTTTCCAATGACTCATTTAATGACATTGTTTCTAAAATACCATTCATTTAATACAAGTTTTGTTTTCCAATGACTCATTCTATTCCCAACAAGACAAGCAACTTTTCATTACCATAAAAGGGTAATTTAGGTAAAAACTTAATTTTTTATCCAAATTAAATGAGATTAACTAATCACCTTAATATATGTAATACATTAATTTTTTGCTTATAATATGGACCGGAGGGAGTACATACAATTATATATTATATATTATATATATAAGTAAAACTCAAGGTATACACAGGAGGATGTTATCCACCCGCATCTTATAAATTTTTTTTTTTTTGAGTTTAAATTCTATAATGTTAATTGTTAAGAATATTTACACAAATATTTAATAATATCTTGATAAATCAGTATCATCATTATTTTTTTTTTTAGTTATTAAAATAAAAAGTTAAAAACACACATGTATGTAAAAAAGTTAAAGGATGCAAGTATAAAACTTTTTACACTGACAATATACTATTTTAATCATTTTTTTTATAAAAGCGCACACACACAACAGAGAGAGAGAGAGAGAGAGACCGAAACGATTAAAAGAAGTGGAGTTCCGTACGTGAAAAAAGAGAAGCGAATTCTAGGGTGGGAGACTATATGTCATGTCTTCCACCGTAAGAGACTCAAGAGCCCGTCATTTGCATATTTTTTTTGGCTTTTCAGCTATTCTCATTCTCTCACTCTCACCCCTCTTCTCTCCCCTGCCACCCTTACCCCCGCCGCCGTTGTCTTCCTTCCCAGTCTCCCCACCACCACCCTCTGATCACCTCATGGAACCTAGCGACAGCATCAACGACGACGGCAACGACTAGTACTAGAACACCTACTCCCTCCATTTTCTCTCTCCTTCACTTTCTCTCCCCTCCGCCATCTCTAGTCGCAGCTGACACATTTGATTCACCTTGGAGTCCTTGGTCCAGATTTGGCCTCATCTTTTCCATTTGTGACCTCAGTTGACACGTGCATCTGCCTTGCTACACCATCTATGGTCAGGCCCAACCCGCATAATCTCTATTTTCCGCATTCACGTGGCTGTTCGACACTCATATCTAGCGTGTTCGGCACTCTTTTTGGTGGTTACCTCTAATTTCCCATTTTGGCTGTTGCTTGGTCCTGTTCTAAGCTTCAAGCGTTTGCTTCTTCTCTGGTGTTTGCAATGTCATTCTTTTCCCACTAATAAATCACATTGTGGAAAATGGTAGTTCCTCAAAAAACCTTACAGTCTTGCCGGCGGCGACGAGCCGATGACAGAGAATACGGATGAGGAGGAAGAGATGGAATGATGACGGGCAGTGGTGGAGGTGAAAGAGAAAGGACCAAAAAAATAATTTTTCATTGCAAAAATGAGCTTGCTCACAGTGGGAGACATAACATGACATCCAACCCTAGCTTTGGTTTTGAAAGAGAATGGTAGATAAAAGCAAAATTTCAAACATGAGTGATAGAGGAATATTGAGAATTAGTTGATTTTCATACCGTAACATGTCGCACTAAATAACAAGAGTACCGCTATATAGTACGAATGCTTTGCGGTATGAATCGACGAAGTGAGCTGTCATTTTTTTTTTGTATTATTAAGATATAACATTAAAAAACAGAATTCCTTTTGAAGTTTTGCTTTCCTCGACCTCTATTCACCGTCTTCAAGCTTCGTTCGCCGTCTTCAACCTCTTCAGAGGCTTTGTCACTAGCTTCCTCCTCCTCTTCTTTGTTCCCATTATTATTAAAAAACATAGTCCTATCATATGAAAGCTCTGTTTCCACTTTGTCTTCCTCTTCTTCGTCTCTGTCAACGTCACCGTCTTCGGCATTGTTGTTCTCGTCGGAACCCATGTCCTTCACCAGCAACCAGATACAGATCTTCGATTTCAACTTCCTTATAACTCTTTCCCTTCCTTCTTAATTGTTTTCACAACTCGCCTTTACCCATCGGCTTAATTGCCCCCAAAGGAGTTGTTGTTCATGGTCCACGTGAGACTGCCAGTGAGAGGGAAGTTCTGAAGGGACGATGTAGAAGGAGGCAACAAACATCACAGATGACGACGAATCGAATACAGTGTTTGAGTGACGCCATGCCAGATACTAAACGGAAGACCAAGTCATTTTAACTGGATCTAGTCAAAAGAGAAGAAGAAACGATGCTTTGGATGGAAGAGGGAGGTGAAGAAAGAGTGAGTAAGAGAAAAAAATTTGAAGCAAGCAATGATTAGGAGCAGGAAAGTCATTAACGATAAATCTCAAAATGCCCCCACATCATTCGTATAATGTTGGTGATGAAGATGGTCACCAACCCAACGAAGGGGAAGTCCTTCCACGGGTGCATGGACGTTGGCAGCAAAACACCTCATCACCACGATGGCCTTGTCATAAAGTGCTTCCCTTGGAACCACCGTGTGAGCATCACCGGAGACGACATTCCTACCATCTTGGTGATGAAGATGGAGAAGACAGACACCACTTTCAGGTGCCAATGTTGCGGTGCCGTTTCAGCATGCGGTGGCTCGAGCCAGGTCCGTCGCGCACGCCGCCATGGAGTGGGGAAGTGATGTTTTAGTGTTGAAGAGTGTATATGAAGGCTGGAAGTGGTTTTGTGCGCAGGAGATAGGGTCAAGTGATGTTTTAGTGTTTTCTATTGGTGTTTGGCGTTGGCCATCGGAAACAGGTGAACACACAGGAGCCAACAATGGCAGGGAGTAGCAACCAGCATACCATCCAATTCTAGATATCTAACCTTAGGTTTTTTTTTTTTTTTTTTTTTAAAGTTATGTTTTAGTTAACTTTTTTTTTAAGTTATGTTTTAGTTAAAGTGAAAAAAAAAATTAAAAAAAGAAAAGAAAAGAAAGAAAAGAGGGATGCCACATCATTCACACTATGCAGTACGAAAATTGCTTCGTACCATCCAACATTTTCCAAATAACAATGCTAGTTTGTATTTATTAACTATCGAGTTCTACAACGTCTTAAAGACACTACGGTGGAAGTGAGTAAATAACTTATTTAGATAGATAATATGTGTAAATTATATTCATCACAAATTATGAAAGTGATTATCAATGAGGAAAAGAGTGTGTTTTTAATTTCGTATTTTGTCAAAAAATTATTTTTAACTAAATAATCATTTTTTAAAACTTCTAGTGTGTTTGTTTTTGTTTTTAAAAATAATGAAAAGCAGGAAAAAAAACTATTTTTAGGGTTAAAATGAAAAGCTCCTTTCATTAGCTTTTGGAATAAATCATTTTTTATAACTAACTATTTCTTTAAATTTTTTTTTATGATTGTAAATAAACACAAGAGTAAATACTCATTTTGGTCCCTAACAAATTTCATGATACCTAATTTAGTTCCCGAGGGAAAAAAAACTCGTCCGTTAGTCATTGACAATTACAAACGTGGGACATATTAGTCCTTCCGTCTATCTTCACTTATTGACCTCCGCTATTTTGCAGGCCTCTTCTTCTTCTAATGACTATGATTTGCTCCTCTCACTCTCACATAAATAAGACCCTCTCACTAAATATATATCCCATATACGGAGCCTTCCTAACGGACATCAACGGGGAACTAATATGTCTCATGTTTGTAATTGTCAAGGACTAACATGTAGATTTTTTTTCCTCAAGAACTAAATTGGGTACCACAAAATTTGTCAGGGGCCAAAATGAGTCTTTACTCTAAACACAAAATATCTTCACATTTTCTTTAAAATCTCTAAAAAATAATCTCTAAACTATTTAATGTCAAAATCACTTATTTTTTTAATCAACAACAAATCATCCAAAATTATCAATATGTTGGCACAAGTGAAACCTCGTTACTAAGCATGTGAGTGAGTTTGATAATGAGATTTATTTGTATGAAAAAGTACTATTATAAGAATTTTTTATTTAAGCATTTGACCGTATCTACTAGAATACTAGATGAATATTTTATCTCTCAAGTAGGAGATATTATGGAATAAATGCCATCCGTGGTTCAAAAGTCAAGTGCTTCAAATGCTTGGGAAGATGTGGTTAATAACAGAACCTGGATTATCAAAGATGGGAATAATACTCGGTTTTGGATAAACAAACGGAAGAGCATCTCCAATAGGAGTTGTTTATGGTTGCTTAACAATAAAATACTGTTTTAATGTACCACATATGATTTTGGGTTGCTTAAAATTGGTGAGAGTTGCTTATATAAGCAACGATTGCTTATGGGTTGGTTAACATTTATGTGTGTAAATGTAGGAGAGAGAATATGAAATATTGAAGAGAGAGGGATAATATTTGTGTGTTAAGCAACTTGTTGATAGAAACTCTCGTTGAAGTGAAAATTGATTGAGTTGCTTAAAATTGAGGTGACCTACTTAAAAGGGATAAAGTGGGTTACTTATATGAAGAGCATTGGAGATGCTCTAATGTTGGCTGCCTAGAAGATCTATTTTCAACAGCTTGCCCTGTAGATGAACTTAACTTTCCTGTGTCTTTTTATGCCTCTGCATCAGCTTGGGATTGGAGCTGCATTGAGAATCTGGTTCCTCAAGACATTTGTGAAAGGATAGCTAATGTTCAGGCTCCTAACTCAAGCATTCCTGACTTTCCTTCATGGAATGTTGCAACTGATGGTCTCTTTTCATTAAAAACAGCTTACTTCTTGTTGTCAGAAGAGAATCTTAATCTGCCTAACCCCATATTCCAAAAAGTTTGGAAATGGTATGGTCCAGCCCGAATGAGAGCTATCCTTTGGAAGATAGCACATGGTAAGTTACTCACAAATGAAGAGAGAATGAAGAGAGGAATGTCTGATCACAACCTTTGTCCAAGGTGCAACTCTCAACCAGAAAGCTTAATGCATTTGCTAAGAGATTGTGATGAAGTGCAAGATTTTTGGAAGAAACATATTAAGCAAAAATTCTGGAGCAAGTTCTTTAGTCTAGGGCAATATGCCTAGATTGATTGGAACCTGTCTTCATTGCTACTGGCATGGTTCCTTGGAGGTGGTCTATAGTCTTTGGTGTGGCTCTTTGGACAATTTGGAAAGATAGGAACTCTTTGGTCTTTTCTCATCAAACTTCTATGGGGGATGATCTATGGTTCTCTGTGTGCAATCAATCTCACTTCATTAAGAATGTGAATGGAAATCCTCTAAAATCAAGAGACAGCATTTAAACCCATTCTTCGGGAATTTGGTTGAAGCCTTCTTCTAGTGCATTCAAGCTTAATATAGATGGTTCACACTTTCCTAGAATTGGTACCTAGCTAGTGGCGGCTTGATTATAGATTAGGCTGGCAATTTTATTAGAGGTTTCTATTGCAAAATCACTTCTTCTAATGTGATTTGGGCAGAATTGTGAGGTATGCTATCGGGTTTACAACTTGCCAGGAGCATGAAGCTTTCCAGCATCATTGTTGAAACCGATTCAAGAATAGTCATAGAGTTGATTAACAAGGGTGTTTCTTCAAATCCTGCTTTTCAAATTCTGATTGGAGAAATTAAAACTCTTGCCATGAAAAAAGATTGGAATGTTAAATTCCAACACATCCTTAGATCAACAAATTCTTGTGCTGACCATTTAGCTCATAAAGGTCATTTAGGAGATTACTCTTTATGTATATCAGAGAATCCTTGGCCTGTGTTATGTTTTCTTCTTCAAAATGATGGAAGAGGATCATATTCCTCTAATGTTCCTTAATTCAATATAATACCCGTTTATATCAAAATATATATATATATGAGACTGAAGGTTTTTTTTTTGTTAACACAAAAATTGAAGTTTTCTTTTATAAAAAAGGTTACTCTCAAAAACAAAATTGGAGTTAGCATTAAATATTTAAAATAAAACAAAATGCCTTAGATAAAATTACGTACACGGTACATCCTTCATCTTATATACTTTATCTTTAACCGTTTTCTGTTTTCACTTCTATTTCACCAACCAAAAATAAGCTAACCCTTGTACCAAAAAAAAGAAGAAAAAAAAACTAACCCTCTGCAAAAAAAACCTAAAACCTTCCGTATTTCACTTCTAGTATAAAATACTTCTGCAAATGGTTTTAGGCTTTTGCTTATAGATTAAGAATACGCTTAATTTATAAAAAAAATTAAAAAAAGATTACGCTTAACATTGGAATAAGTGGCTAACCCTTTTTCTTTCTCCCGCGTGGACTTGCGGCTTGGAGAGTAAACACTGCCAAATGCCAATACATTCACAGGGCTGTAATTGAAAAACGGAACATCGCAAAAAAGTGCAGTCAAATACAGAATCAGTCCACATTTGGATTCTATTCAATCTTTTTGTTTCTACAAGCACAGAAAATCTTACAAACTCGAGCCATAAATTTAATTTTAATATCTTTCGGATTCTATTCTATATTATTGCTGGTCCTTACCAAATTCGATAATTATATCCTTATGGGAAACAAAAGTTTGTGATAAGATTTTGTGAGATTTTTTTATAAGTATCATTACTAATTTTAATATTTTTGTTCTTGTCATAAATTTTATTATTTGCACATATATGACATCTTAGTCATATTTGTACATAATATATTTATGGATTAAATTAGTATAGATTGTCGGTGTAAAGGTTTTTATATTGTCTTCCAATCACGTATTGTCATGTCATTAAAAATATATGACTTTTATAACAATTAACTTGAAAGTAGTTCATACTATAATTTTCGATTGATTGACAATTCAAAAAACTTTATATTAACAATACCTACTAATTAAACTCTAAATATTTATTTGATTTTTATATATAATATACAAATATACAATAGTATACAATAAGACATTATACCCAAAAGTATTTGGTTGTAACGAAAGTGAATTGTGCCATCAAACAAACTATACATGTTGAAATCTTGGAGTCGACACTTTGGTTAGTTTCATGACTTGATCCAAGACAAAAATAATAATAATAAAGTCCGGTGGAGGTATTGTATACGTACAAATTTTTTTTTGTAACATTTAATGTCAGACCATTAATTATACTTGAAGTAAAGACCCAAATCGTTAGCTAAATTACTCTTTTGGTCTCCAAATTGTTTTAAAATATTCAATTTGGTCCTCAAGTTTTTAAAATATTCAATGTGGTACCCAAATTATTTTAAAATGTTCATTTAAGTCCTTCCGTCAAGTTGACTAATGACGACATCCTACCTAATGCCACGTGGCATTAAATTTAATATTTTAATGTCACGTGACATTTTCGGGAAAAAATAAATTTTTTAGTTTTTAATAATTTTTTGGCTAAATTACTCTTTTGGTCCCTGAATTATTTTTAAATGTTCTTTTTGGTCCCTTAGTCAACTCGACGTCACCGTTAGTCAACTTGACGAAAGAACCTATTTGAATAAGTTTTAGGAATTAAGGGACCAAAAGAGTAATTTAGTACAAATTGTTTCTCAACATTAAACATGTAGACATATTTGATCTCTGATAGCGACCAAAATATTCCTAAAAATAATTTTAAAAAGAACTAATTTAATCAACTTTTGAGATTCTTTAGAACCAAATTGATATTTTTTATTTTTCAGGGAACAAATATGTCTCGGTATTTCCTGTCGAGTACTACTTTCTGCATTTACTCTATTATTTATAACAAATGGACATGTTCATTAAATTATTAAAATAATATTGATTTTTTAGTTAAAAAATATTATTTTAATATTTAGATTTTTAAATTATTGAAATGTTATGAAGAATGAATTTTTTTATGATTTTTTAATTTAAAAAAAATAATTGACTGGGTCCTTGCTATGTTGCAATAAAGAAGGGACTTAATAACTGCAACCATCTTTTCTTCCTTTTGAGGTAGAGGTCCACTGCAGCTACTTTGTGTTCTCTTGAAACTCTATTTGGCTCATATTTTCTCAATGGAGAATTTGTTGGGTCTGCTGAGAATTCATGTTGAAAGAGGAGTCAACCTTGCTATCAGGGATGTCGTTAGCAGTGATCCTTATGTTATCATCAAAATGGGCAAGCAGGTCACCTTCCTTCTCTTCTGTGATTGAGACCTTGTTTGCTTACCTTGTTGACTTGGTTTCTGTGTTAATCTTTCAATCACTTTTTCTTGTTCTCTTTCTTTCATCTTACCATGTTTCTCTCCCCATCCCTCTATCTCTCTTCCCTCTTATACTAATTCTGCAGATTTTGATATGCTTGTTCCCCTTGTTGACTCTTGACTTAACCAACAGTGGAGTATCTGTTTCATTTTCCATGTCATCTCAATAGTCATAGATGTTTTTGGAACCATGTGATGTTTAAGCTTTTTTAATCAGTGAAAGAAGGGTAATTGTTCTCAGAAAACTATGTCAGTTAGTGCAGCAAAATAATGTATCAACTATCTAATTTTTTCCATGAAAAACCCCAAAGTACTATATTCTGCACTCAGCACTGCAACAAATTCCACTTATTAATAAAAGATATGATGAAAATTATGCCTGAGGGTGAGGGGGTAATAAGTATATCTTGTAAATTTCTAGCTATGTACTCTATAATCTATATAACCAACAATTTGTTTTTTCCCTGATTTGGTTATATAATCTGGCATTAAATTGGAGGGTTGTCTGTATATCAAACTCATTACTCCATTTGACATGTCTCTTGCAGAAGCTAAAGACTCGGGTAGTGAAGAAGAATATCAATCCTGAGTGGAATGATGATTTGACTTTGTCTGTTTCAGATCCTCATCTTCCAGTGCAACTCGTAAGTATCTGTTCTTGTGACTTGTGACAGTGTTTCAGTACTACTAAGCAAAAGTTGTGTACCCTGGAAAAAAAGTTACATTATTGCGTGAATGCATCAAAAATTGACTGCAGGAAACCCATTTAAAAAAAAGAAGAAGAAGGTTGTATTGATTACCTCATGTTACTTATGTATATTAACTATTATCATTGAGGATAACCAAGTTGTTGCTTCCATTTATATAGTCTTGAGAGTGTAGACTTCTCAATTTGTAGAAGTGTGATCCAAATATAACAAGACATTATAACCATGACAGTTGAATTATGGGTAGCTATCTGACCATTAAGTTGTGAATTAATTACTTAATAGTTGAGTTTTGGGGATTATGAGCATTGTTATATGTGGAGTTTGCTAAGTCAGTGCATAAGCTTCTTTGCCTAGGAAGATTTTAAGTTTGAATGAACTCAACAGTGGCAATAATATCATTGTTTTTTCATGCAGTTTGTGTATGACAAAGACAGATTTAGCTTCGATGACAAAATGGGGGATGCTGAGTTTGATATTGGTCCATTTCTTGAAGCGATAAAGATGCGCTTGGAAGGTCTCCCTGATGATACTATAGTTACAAGATTGCAACCTAGCCGGCAAAACTGCTTAGCAGAAGAGAGCAAAATTGTCTGGAAAAATGGCAAAGTGGTACAAAATATGGTTCTTAGACTAAGAAATGTGGAGTCTGGTGAAGTGGAGTTACAATTGAATTGGATTGACATTCCTGGTACTAGGGGTCTGTAATTCACAACATACTCCTTGGCTTATTGTACAGATGAGACTTGCAGCCTCAAAAATCAGCAGCTCCTTCTTCTGCTCAAGTCTTTTTTCTCTGGTGATTTCTCATCTATAATATAGCAATGACTAGTAGTGAGTGAAAAGAATGGGAACAGAATGTTTCCCTGTTGTAATTCAGACTTCTAATGTTTGTCTTCTTGTTATGTATTACAGTTTTATTCAATGTACTAGGAATACATATATGCTGCAGTTAATTACCTAGTCAATAAATTGTGCTGCATATTTGTTGGTTTTCAACTATTTTAAACTTAAATCATTTTCTGCTGCTGTTCCAAAGCTTGTTTACACACAAAACATGGTTACACAGTATAACTTACGTGATTTTACCATCTTAATTCTCTCCTCTATTCACTCTAAAGGAGTATGCTAATTTAGGATACAGATTAAAGAATAAAGTTTTCGTGAATTGATGCATTTACTACTACTATATCATTCTATTGTCAAATCAATTTCATTTTCCAAATCAATGACAGAAGAAACTATGCAGGATTGTTCATAGTCTTGATGTCACATTTGAATTGATTTCTTTTATTTTTCTAAAGAAAAAATAGAAGAGAAGTTCAATTACAACATTATCGACATACATTGACTATTCAAACTGTAAGTTATGAAAGCTTAGTAAGTGAGTCAGTGACCAACCTAACATGAATATCCTGATATACTATCCAATGATGCAGAAAATATAAGGCCTAGTTCAAATATGCTTCTCTATTGTTTACGGTCAACCAATATAACATAACATAAATACATATGTAGTATATAAATAATGTACACGAGTCAATAAGTGATAAAGCAAACATGCCATGTGCCCAATTTCACCAGGTTTGGTTCAGGGTAGAAAATATTGCCAGAGTAAGATGGGAACATATTACCAAGCGGGGTTGGAATATGCCAGGCCACTCGTCGGGGGTCTATGACCTAGCCTATTTAAGACCTACCTCGGCATAGCTTATTTAGTGAAAAAGCCAAGTCAAAGCTTTTTAAAAAGGCTATATTGCTAAAGAGGCCGGGCCTAAGGCTTTAAAAAAAGCCTATTAGACCTACCAGGCCGGCCTATTTAACACATACACACATATAAAGATATATGTATAATATAGTATATTATAATAGTATAGTATATTATTTATATTATTTATAATATTTGAAAGTAAATGCCTATAGGCTAATGTAGTGGCCTACTTGCCTATTTATTTTTGAATGCATAGTGACTTATTTATTAGTATAGGTCTACCAACTTTTTTATCATAGAGCCTATTTACAAGTGAAAACTTATGACCTATTTATATATGAAGATATATTTAAATGTCTTGTTAATAAGTAAGCTTTTAAGTAGGCTTTCAGGTCAGGCCAGACTTTAAAGTAGGCCAGGTTCAGGCCTTAAAAATTGGCTTATATCATGCTAATAGGCCAGGGCCAGGTCTAGAGATTGGGATGCAGATTAGGCTCAAGCTTGTCAGAACCTAACTCGGTCTAACTTATTTCCCCTCCTACTGTCAAGTCTGTAAGAATATGAGTACAATGATTCAATTCGAGTCAACGAGAATATGAGTACCATGATTTATTGCCATAATATATAGAAGCATCTTAACCTTGGGCCTTGGCGTCCTGTGCTTTCGGCAACCACAAAAAGTATTCGTATTCTCTATTCCTATCCAGTAAACAACCAAAATCCGATAGGATTTTCTTTGCCTATAGGCCCATATGATATGGCTCTTTCTGGCAATTTGGAACCTCTACGCCTCCAGCAGACAGTATTAATTAACCCAGCACACCATTCTTGAAATTCAAACTACTTCTGCCATTGGATACCGATCTTTCACTTTCAGACAGTGCATCAACCTAAAAATACATAGAAATTACATTAAGGGAGTTTTGTGGTCATGATAGGATAAACATCATATTCTATTTGAAACTTAAAACTATTGTTTGATAAGTCAGTAAAAAAAGTATACATCCAATTTTTAATTAAATTATAATAATATTACATGATGATATCTTATTTTTTAATTTACTAATTCTCAACTGTTGATTAATTTATTTACTAAAACTTGATTTTAAATCCAAATTATTGTATATAAAGTAAATACAAATATTTTGTATAATTTTTTATTTATTTATTTAAAACACTTTTCTGATTTTTTGTAAAAAAATAAATACATTTAAAATCAAATTTGATACTTGATAGATAAATTAACGGTCTTGCTAATCAGTGCCCAGGACACTGATTAAGAGATCCAAAAAAGAAAGAATTCCTGACTTTGAAGTTAAGTTTATAAAGAGACAAGCCAATCAAATACATTATTTTTGGATAAAGCTATATTTAGAATCATTTATATTTTTTGAACACCTGAATTTGAACACCCATAAGACACCGTACATTGATGTATGAAGATGTATCGGATTCTGAAATAGAGTTGATGTACTGTATGTAATTTTGAGTGTGGGTGTCACTTATGTATCCATATTAGTTGTACAAATAACACAACTCTTTAGAATAAAGTGGAAATCTAATGGGTGTGGCTTAGCTGATTGCAGTAAATACCAATTAAATATTTTTACACTGTCAACCAATCATAAATTATTATATTATTAAAAGTATTTAATTGATATACATTGACAGTATAAAGTTTTTTTTATACAGTCAACCAATCAAAAATTGACACACCATTAAAAATGTTTGATTTTTGTTCTAACTATCTTAAAAGTCATCAATTCTATGATTTCTGATTGATTGTCAGTGTAAAAATCTTTATACTGACAGTACATACAAATTATTATTATTATTTTAAAAGTGGGTCAATTGTATATTTTTTTTGTGGTCAAGTGTTTTTTAAACTCTATTTTATTTATGATTGGAATGAGTCATGACAATCCTCCACCGTCCACTCATATCAAAGATCCACGTGCTAATTATCGATGCCTTCACTTGATCACGTGGCATAAAAAAATTATGTCACCATCTGTATTCACCACAAAAGCTTAACGTTTCTGGCGACGAACGAAAATTCGTCAACACAAGAGTGAAGAAGATCACCAGAGAAGACAACAAGGGTTTCACCTTGCTATTCTTCTAAGTGTTCACATCATTTTTTTTTAACTTTCTTTCCTTTCCATTTATCTTATGTGTTGAATTGCCACACTGCCCAGAGAGTTTGTTCTTGTTTTGCTTGCATTTTCATTCATAAGCTGCGATGGACTATCTACACATTTTTAGTGTTTCTTTCTTAATAAATCGTCATAAGTTTGATGGGTTTTCAAGGAAAAATGGTATAATTTAACTTTAGCCAGGCACAAGGTGATGGTGGTTTGGCACATAGGTGGGGTGAGAAAGCCTCATTTTATAGTATTAGTTTAGTATTAACCAAAGCATTAAAGGAATTTAAGTAAGCATTTTATTTGGACTAATGTAGTTTGTGTTTGTGGTTTAACTTATTTTCTTCAAGCATACCTGATTGATGGTAAATTGTTATGGTAGGTAATTTTACCAAAATGGAGTCTTAGTTTCTTATTGGTATTATCTATAGGGTAGGGGCAATCTACCTTAGGTACTGCTTTTATTTACCTGCCTTGACAATTTGAGGCTTTAATTCTTAAGGTATTCTCTTTCTGTTTTTGGAATTTAGAATATGTTAGATAAGATAATTAGCTCAAGTACTGGAAGTGGCCAGTGGGTCACATTTTGTGTTGTTCGGGTTAAACAAGTTTGTGTCGTCAGTCGTCACTGTTATGTCTTTTATCAGAAAAAAATAATCAACAGTGTGTCTGTCCTATTAGTTTCTGGTTTGGTCACAATGAATTTGTGTCTCCAGAATTACCTACACAATGCAGCTATGTCCCCATTGAGTTAAAGCATTATTTCTTTCCATGGAGGAAATTTGTCAAGCTGGATTCCTGCTGGACATATGTTGATTTTACTGTTGATCGAGTATGATATAATTTAAAGAGGAGTTGTCCTTGATAGTTAGCGATATGAGTGAGATAAAGAAACCATGATTCATTTTTATTGCTCTCCTTATCTTGGAGTTAGAGATTTCAGCATTATGTCTTGTCGGTAGTTTAAATGTGATTGTTGTGGAATCTCTACATGTTAAGATGCTCCATGCTGCTATGGGGAATCTGACAAAGATGACTAATCTATTTCTACAATTAGCCATGACAATTTAAGTGTGAATTCTCTTTGAATAATAAGCTTATAGTAGTAAGAAAATGATATTTGCTATTCTGATGGATACATTGTTTTTTCTTTTGTTTTTGTTTTTTTTTTGACTGTATGGATACATTGTTGATAGATGTAAAATTGACCTACTTGATTCTGAGGACAAGTCTTGCCACCACAGCCTAGTTTCCTTTGTTGATTTTTAAATCTTTGCAATTTTTCAACTGACTTGTTGAAGTTCATCAGTTCATATACATTTTAGTTGGGCCATCTTGGTAATATTCTGTTAGGGCCTAGCCCAATAGGGAATAAAGATAAAAATAAGGGTTTGTTAGTTAGATTTCTGTTTGTATTGGTTGTTAGTAGATTAGGCAAGTTAGTTGAAGGTTAGTCCTATAAATAGACATCTTCAAAGTGAGAGAGGTAGCTTTTGTAATCATTGAGTTGTGACTGGGTTAATTCCTAGTGTGAAAGGAGAGTGCTCCTTTGGGGGTATACTTGTATACCTTGTTCTTTGTGATTGTTTTCAGTTTTTCAGTAATAAAGAGAGGAATTTCAGAATTCTTTCCCCCGTGTGCAATTGTTCATTTTTAGGCTCTATCTTTTTCCTATCTTGGAAAGAAGGTTCCTAACATATTCAGTGAATGTGGAAGACAAGAAAGGGTTCTTTTGTCTCACATGCTTTAATAACTACTAGCAGAGAAAATCTTGGTTTTTACCTGTCTATCACCAAAGGAAAGGAAGGATAGGGGAAACAATTAAGGAATGGGGTATTTCATTATTTTATAATTTGGTTGTGATGCATTGATTGCCATCTTTAGCCAAAACCTGTAATGTTTGAATTGATCTTTATTCTAACTTTTGGAGTATGCTGTAAGTATCAAAAACTTTCCAATTAACTTAATTTGAAACAACTTGTTCAGATTGTGTTTCATATTTTTACATAATGTCAGTTATCCTTACATTATGTTTTCATGGTATTACTACGTGGTAAAATCCAACATATCTGATTGAATTGGTTCTGATATTCTGTTTTCTCTTCTCTTTAACAGGGGAAGTAGAAATCACTTCATGATGGAAATAAGTATTGCAAGGTAAGCTTATACTAGATATAATAGTAAATTATCCTTGAAGTAATTTCATTGTCCTAAACCCTGCCCCCTGCAAACTCCCTCTCCTTTGGTGCCCCCTACAACCCTGGAATGTGAAAAATTGGACTTTTTGTTAATAATACTCTTGTTATTAGCCATCTCTAAATAATTACTAAGAAAATTATAATTATGAAGTTCTAAATTTTACTTTTAGTCATATTATGTACATGGTTCCATTGTATATTATTGTTGTATTTGAGGTTGAGATTTATTTAAATATTAATTATTAATTATTGTGATTCTTTCATAATTTGAGTAGGTGTGGTCTCGAAACACAGGGATTTTTCTTTTCCAATATTTCAAGAACAATTGGATGTGAAAATGCTCAGAAACTTCAATATAATGTGGCTGCCCAGAGTTCAAGGTGGGCCGTTCACAGATTTGCCTCTTCCTATCAACCTTTTACTGCAGAGTGTCCAAGAAGGCATTTTTTCTGTAGAACACATTCTATGTCGACTAGTTTAGAAGAATCTGCATCATTTCATTCCGGAGATAATCCCAGTGAGGATGAGAATCCATCTACAGACTTAGAAGAGGGGACTTTGGCTCAACCACTTACCGGTGAACAGGTAGTCTTTTCCATCCACTCCCACTGGACTACAGTTATGTTCTTAACTTCTCATGCACCTGGAATTGAAGAAATATATCTGAATTGTTTGTTTGATTGTCATAACCATGTTATTTTCTCTTTTTGAAGAGAAGATGGTGTAATTGTTTTAAAATTATTTTTAGTATGCCTTTTGTAGCGCTGATATACCTTGTGAACTATAGAAAATCTTCACGATGTTACAACCACTTGGTACTTCTCTTCGCCTTTCTCTACTTTTGCCTGAGTTCTCTTTTCTGCAAGAATAAACCTGACATGGTTCAGATGATAGTCTATTTGCATTCCATTAGAGACTTAGTACTAAATTCCTGCCTTTATTAGGACATTTTCCCCCTTGGCTTTGGAAGGCATGTTTTTTGTAGGATGTGAAGTTGGCCAATCTTTAGTAATCGTAAACTAGATAATTGATGCACCTTTATCATGCTCATGTAAAAAATGTATTAATAATAAACAGATATAGATTCAATTCCTTCCTTTACTCTGGTGTTCTTTTCTTTATCCATTTTTCCTTTTCTTGGCTTTGGGGTCTGGAGTGTTTGTTGTGTGATGAGAGATTGGGCTGTCTTATTGTTATTTTTATCTTAAAACACCACCTTGCATCACATTTAGTATTTTCAAATATTGATTCACTGCTAAGATACTTGTATCATGAGGATTTAGAACAGTAAATAGACTTGGGGATAGATGTAAGGATAAAGGAAAGATAGTAAAGGGAAACAATTTCAGGTTTTGAAGTGTATTTGGAGATGGATTAGTTCACTACTCTTTAAATGGGTATCTTGCAGTTGTTTTTTGTTTGGTTATTACTTTCTAAAATAAGAAAAATTAATCAGAAGGAATGGTTTCACCAAGTAGCAAAGATTGAACACTTTTTGTGTGTATGTGCAACTTGGATTAATGTATATTACTGAACTCTTCCGTCTCCAAACCTTTTAAACAGATAATGGCACTGCTTGCTGATACTGAAAGAGCAAAACTAACTAAGAAGCTTAGTGAAGCCAACCAGCAAAATCGGTTCCTTAAACGACAGGTGTGTGCATATATATACTTGACATTTTGCATTACCATTAGCATTAAATTAAAATCTAGGTGCAATTTTCTTTATGATAGCAATGGTCCTTGTTTTGGCAATTTATGCCAATACCTACATGGTCAGAGTTGGACACAATCTTGTATAAAAATATGGGCGAATCTTATTTGGGCCAAACTATAGATAGATCTTTGAGGAGAAAGACATGTGAGACGTCAATACTAGCCCTATGGGATGGGTTTAGTCAATGGATGCTGGATGTAGCATCTTGCTAAGTATGATTTCATTAAAAGAAGATAATTCTTTTTGGTTATGTTGCTTGTACAAAGAAATGGGTCAACAGAAAAACATGATTCAAGCAGTGGTATAGCATGGAAAAGGTAAATTTGATAAGGTCTTTTGGCCTTGATATTTTTCGTACTTATAATAGTCCATTGACATAAGGGGTTGGTGCCAAAATAACACAACATATTGAATCCTAAAAGCTCATGATTGACTGATACACTGACTGCCACAAATTGGAAGTATGAATCCAAATGAAGTGCAGTGGGAATAGATTTACTTGCCTGATATTTTTTTAAAATCAGGTAATCAACTGCAATATTAGTATCTCTTGTTAAGAGTTACCTGAGCCTTCTAATTCTCATTCTTTTTCTATTCTCTTTTATTTATTTTCAAGACCAGACCTCCTGCGGCAGAGGGTGGGTGGGGATAGATCATATTACTGAACCCATGAGGTTTGCCTGATTTCTGATTATATGCCAAAACATTTTTTTGGAGGAAATATTTTTCTAGTAATTTGAGAAAGTAAGTTTGAAGGGAGCCTTGGTGCAATGGTAAAAAATGTTGCCACATGGCAATGAGGTCACAGGTTTGAGTCGTGGAATCAGTTTCTTGCAAATGCAAGGTAAGGTTGCCTACTATAGACCCACATAGTGGGTCATACCCTTCCCTGGACCTTGCGCATACCAATATCTAGAATCAGATTGCCCTTGAGTCGGTGCAGTCTGAAGATAGAATGAAGATGTATGAATTACAAAGGCCCTTGTCCTAAGATACTGTATTGGCCTCTTACTCTACAGTTGCATATAAAGGAGGAAGCTTTGGTAAAATTTAAAAGTGAACTTGCCGTCATGGAGCTTGAAGTTCAGGTTAAAATTTATTTCTACTTTCTCACTTTATATTACATGCTGTTTTTATGCTGCCAAGTGCCAATAATTTTTAATTTTTTTACTTGCTGATCAACACGAACTTGCACTTTTCATTATTGACTTTACGACTGAATGAGATGGGGCTGGGAGTTAATCATTTTTACTATTATGCTTTTCATGATTTTGTGTATATCATAATAAATATATTTTTGGGAATTGAATCATGAAATTCTATAGGACTTTAATGGTGGTTTATCTCCTCTAATACGCAGAAGTTGCAGCTCATACTCTCCACTCAGTGTGCTTGCTGTTGGCCTGTAGCCTGTAGTTCTATACTCCATTGTTGTTAGAAGTCAATAACTCCTAGACATTGCAATTGAAAACAAAAATCATTTTGTCATTGCATACAATCTTTAACATTTCCATTATTCAAGCATATATTATTAAGCTTGTTATTAGTTTAACTCAGTTTGTGGGTAAAAATGAAATGGGGGATAGATACTAACTTAAAAATTTTGTTAAAGCTTTTTTATCCAAAACAAAAATCAAAATTGTTAAAGCTTCAATAATGTTGAACTAATATAACTTAAAATATAATATGAAATTTGGTGTTTGAGAATAAAGATACTGATTGTTAATTTTATAATTATTTTGCTTGAACTTTTTTATTGTAAAAGCTACACTACAATTCTAAGATGTTAGTCAGAAAAAGAATGCCATTAACATATTTAATGCAGTTAAATTCTCTACTGAATCAGTTATTGAGCTCTGCAAACATGCACCGCTGTTAATTTTGTATGCATGCCACTAGTTTGCCTCACTGGAATTCATTTGTTGCATTTACGGAATTGTTAAAAGCTGTTCAGAATAATATGCAGTGACATGGTATTGAAGTATTATTTACTTTGGGTGCAGGCTTTGGCCAGACTAGCAGAAGAAATAGCTCAATCTGGAATTCCAGTAGGCGCAAGGAAGATCAACGGAAAGTACATCCATTCTCACCTTGTCGCTCGATTAGAAGGTATAATGGTGTTGCCCTGATTACTCCAGATGCTTGGATTCACCCCTTCACAAGTGTACTTCTGGACAACTATATGTTGATTTTTATCTGGAATAAGCTAATACAACTTAACAATGATGTTTTTGATATTTTCTTACCAACGTTGCCTCGTGTCCTTACTGGTGCAAATGCAATTGTTTCTGCGGTTTTTCCTTCATAGCTGTAAGTGAACAATTGAAGGAACAAATAAAGGATGTTGATGCGGCGCAATCCAAGGAGGTTTCTGTGTTTTGGGTTGGCATGGCCGAGGTAAGCACATGCAAGAGTAGACTGCCTAATATTCAATGAAAATTGTTTTGAAACCTTATTTTTGGTGAATAATTTGCTTTGAAACTCTGAATCGTGGAAACCGTGTTTTGCTTACACTACTGATTATATGTATATTATCTTTAATGCTAGTGCTCTCAAGACTTGATACATACTCCCTCCTGTCTCTGTCTCTGTTATAAGCAAAAATGTCCCAACGTTTTTGGTCCAATATATAAGCAAATTTTGTTTTCCAATGACTCATTTAATGACATTATTCCCAAAATATCTTCCTTTAATGCGAATTCCAATGACTCATTTAATGAAGATTGAAGTTTTAGATGAAGGATAATTTAGATAACAAACCTAATTTTTTACAAGATTCAATGAGATTAACTAACCACCTTAATATGTGTGTTTTATTTAATTTTTGCTTATAATAGAGACCGGAGGGAAGAGATTTCTATAGGTAGCGTTAAGAACATAACTGAATTACTGAGCTGATGCAACTAACTAGAATCGTGGACTTCTCTGTTTCTCTGTTTCTTCCCCCTCTCTTTCTATTCCCTCAAAAAGTTAAGCTTTATGAAGAGACACATACAAGTTTCTTTCACTATATTATCAAGCTATCTTAAACATGAGATTTGATTTCTCTAGAAAATGTATCCCATGAAAAATACACCATCCATGCTTGCATAAACTGATTCAAATGAATACATTAATATCATAATATGTACAAATTTTTTTTTCAGCACCATGCATTAGCTTCTAATGTTTAGGATCTAGACTAGATTCTTTGTTGAAGTCTATGAATCTGTTAGATACCTGAGCATCTGTCAGCACGATTGTCTAGAGCGGTTATTCGTAACTGTCAACATTACTCAATGTTAACTGTAAAGTGTGTATAATAATAATAATAATAATAATAATAATATCACTATAGTTCTACATATATTTTTTTTATCAATTCTTGGCCCAGTTCTATTAGAATCATTATTTTATTGGGTATTTAGGTGGTTTAGGATATAGAATAAATTCTGTTTGAACTTTTTTTGGTTATCAGAGCGTGCAAGTTATGGGTAGCTTCGATGGTTGGAGCCAAGGAGAGCACCTATCACCTGAGTATACTGGTTCATACACAAGGTTCTCAACAACATTGATGCTCAGGCCAGGAAGGTACCGTTTTTGTCAGCTTGCTGAAACTTTTAAATTGAGCTTACAACCGATAATCTTCTTCTAACTCCAAATCAAATATAATTATGTAGGTATGAAATCAAGTTCTTAGTAGATGGGGAGTGGCATCTATCACCAGAGTTCCCTATAATTGGTGAAGGGTTAACCAAAAACAATTTGTTAGTTGTTGAGTAGTCATACGTATTTTTAATCCTAGCAACATTTAAATATATGTAGTTAGCAGAACCTTGTGTGTTATTTTCTCAAACAAATATATGTAAGCTAATTCGATTGTCATAACTGCTACGTCTAACAAATAAATAATGGAGGCTAATTATTTTATAAAATTTAGTTTGCAATGTATATGGTAAACGAGAGTTTTTGTATTGAGTAATGATACTCACACATACTATCACTTTACATCTGCATGGTTTTTGTTGTTTGATTAATGTTGGTCTGTCTTCGTTTTCTACCTAGCTATTTTGATTCCGCCATACTCGTGGATGTAAGTGACCCACCAAAATGGTGTAGTGATGCATCATCCATATATCACATCGTGGTTGGTTAGTTGACTATTCAACTCAATATTTTGTGACACAATGTTGAGTTGAATGGTCAACTAACCAACCACAATATGACATGTGGGTGGTGTACTACTACATCACTTTGGTGGGTGGTGTACCATAGTCTTCACCCATATGAGGGGCATATGATGTGCACGTGAATAGCCATTTGTGCATTCCAGCTTGGTTTTTAAATGTATTTCAAATTTGTTTACTTATTTTTTTCTTTTTAGTTCTTTTTATTTTTGGATAAATATTTCTAATTACTATAAGAGTTTAATTAATATACACTGACAGTATAAAACCTTTATATACTTACATTCAATCATAAATTGTTACGTCAGGCATTGTATATTTTTTTCACACTTATTATAATTATCTTAAAAGTCATCCATATCCTGATTGGTGATTGGTTTATAGTGTAAAAAATTGTACATCGTAAATGTATAACATTTAAACTCTTACTATAATAATATAATTGTTATAATTTCTTCATTTTTTTAACAATAGGGCCTAAGCCCAAAAGGAAAAATTACACACGAAAAACACTCTTAGTAGAAACTCCGGTAACTGAGAAACATGAGGGGAGGATGCCATTCCTAAACACATGCATAATTCTACCTTCCCAAGTTCCATTTAGCAGGCTACAAATATGGGACGCGGTTCTCCTGACCCTTCTGCCTATTCCCAAACCCTGTCTCACCCAATAAACACACGCCATGCCATTTAATGAAGAGTAATGATATTGGGACACCAAAAGTTGACACCAACTTTTGACACCATGATTAATTCAGTATATTGGTTGGTTAATTCACTTTTGACATTATTGATTGATTAACCAACCAATATACTGAATTAACCATGGTGTCAAAAGTTGGTGTCAACTTTTGGTGTCATAATATCATTTCTTTTTAATGAATTTTTTTTACTTTCACCTTATGTAAAAGTAAAATTGTTCTCTTAACAGTCGTTTAACTCCCTCGACGTCGTTATCATCTTTTAAGTGCTTAAAGTCATGTGTACGTCGGACGTCTGCCAAGAACACAGAGGGTAGGGTGCTGGTTCTGGTACCTATATGAAACGCGTTCATAGTCTTAGACGTCATCTCACACTGCTGCTGCTCCTCCAAATTATCCTCCCTCTCCTCCTTCTTGCTACTAAATGCTCTTTGGCACCGGTTTCTTGAACCAAGAGGATTCCATAATCTGGTGATGAGCCTTCGAGCTTCTAAAGAGAACCATGGTGGACACTTGAAGAGTTGAAGTCAACCCTGTAAATCTTCTTGTACATAACTACCAGATTATCATCCTAAAAGGGTAAGAACCCAGCGAGAAGCACGTAGAGTATGAACCCAGCGACAAGCTCGCAAATAAGTTCAGGTGGAGCCCCTGGTGGTGCATCAGAGAAGGATGGGGATGTTTCTCACTATGAGTTCTAGAGATGTTTGATGCATTCTTTCTCATACTTTCAAATGGGGTATCATGTGTTTGATGGAATGCCTCACTGAAATTTGTTGGTTGTACTCTAATGATTTTGTGGAATTTAAATGATATCAGATTCTCTCTCTGTTAGAGGTTGGTTTCTTCTGCTTTTTAACTCTGATCCTTAGCACTTTGCACTAATACCAATTATGCCATGAGATGTTTTGGGAATAACAATCTAAGCTAGCGTTTCAATATTTCTTTGTTTCTTGGTTATAATATTTATGTAGTTCATCTTTTTCTCTAGCTCTATAATGCAGTTATATGCTAACAGGAAGAACTATATAGTGGGTCACCAAGTCAAATTGGATTCCATTATGCTTTTTATTGCTATTTGGAGCCTTTTTCTAGGGGATAAAGGACTCCCTTTTTTCCTTTAGCAACTTCTTTGGCTTCTCTCATTGACAGAGGTTGTTGCATTTTTTACTCAGATTTTTTAGCATGAATGGTCCGCCAGTACGTCCAAGTGAGCCTTCTCATTCATTTACAATTAAGAAAAGGCATTTATCTATCTAGCAAGTCCAAATGAACACAAAAATGTCACAGTTCCTGTTTGGGCTTGAGATGACTCCCAACATAACTAATATGTGGAAGGTTGGCTTCGTATCATGTCCTTTTATGGTCTAAGAAGGAAGTGGACAAGTGGTAACTTGTTCAATTACCAAAGTGAAAATTCTGATTGTTTAGGAATTCTCTCATGTATTACCTTTGGAGAGGAGAATTTGCTGATCAGACAAGTTGCAAATAAGCAATGTATGTAACTAAGATGTGGAGACAAGTTGCAGATTAAAAAGACGGTGCTAGAAAAATTGTTGACCACAATTAACATTGCATTCTGAGTTCTGACACAGTAGTGAGACTTGCGACAGGTGTGGAGAGAGAAAATATTCCAAAACGGCAAAATACGGTGGCTTCTAGCACGAGGGAGTAATTAAATCCCTCGTGAGTGAGGGAGTCAAAGTGATCATTAGATATATTAATAAAAAATTGAGTGGCTCAGATTTGTTAAGGGTTACCTGATTTACAAGTTGCTCAATATTTATTTATTTTTGTTTATATTTTACAAATGTCATTTATGTCCTTATCTTCACCCTCCTTCCACATCTCAATCTCTCATCAAACAACCCTCCTTCCTCCTCCTCCCCGGCGCTGGCAACGCGTATCCCCTTCGTCGCCGAAGCATGTTAGTCGTAGGAACTGCCAATGAATATTGAAAACCCAGCAAACATTGTTGGTTTCAAAATATATTTCACAAATTTTGTAGCATAGGTCGTTCTCCTATGAATCTGACCAGAAAGAAATAGGAGGATATATTACGGAATACAGACACAACTTAATCTCACGATGCCTAGATCGTTATGTCTTTTCCGGCATGGACGCCCCACATTCGAAAGTTTTAACGCGATGTAAGTCTCTATTCCCAAATAGTACCACACGGTTTGCTTTCTTTTTTAGCTTTCATTATTTTTAGCAGAATTAGCAAAAGATAGTAATGATGCGTCTGGGAAAGCTGGTAGTAACTTTGAAATCCAAAATAAGGTCTTGTAAAATTAAAAAACCATATGATAAGATGAAGAAGAGTGAGAGTATGAAGGTGGAGATAAATAAAAACTAAACAAAACAGGCCTCATCAAGATAAGTGAAGATCTGCACTTGTTTCCAGTATTGCCTTAAAAACATCATACCCCAACGTTCAAGGAATCAAAAAAGCACATTCAGCCATTGCTCTTAAAATAAAACCATTGATAAAAACAACCACAAAATATAAAAAAATGAAGCATAACAGAAACTCAGGGAAAGGAGCGAATGGAATGACGGTGGTTGAAGACAACCTTGGGGAAAAGCCTCTCTCGATCCATCCCTTCTCTCATGGCAAGTGCGTCAGATGCCAAAACAACCTAAATGGTGTATTGATGCAGAAATAAGGCTTTATTGCAAAAAAGAATTTATTGATTGATGATTATTACTACCAAATTCGATAATCATTCACTGATTTTCATTTTATTATTTTTTTCTAGAATAAATATTTTTAAAAGAAAAACATCTACTCCTATATATATTAAATTAGAGTATAATCTTTTAAGAGTGGCTGCTCTGCTTAGCAAACTACCCGAAAATCTAGCTGAAAGTTTATACGTGTGAAATGGCTTAAAGGATATATCATATATATATAATTTTATTAAATAATAATAATAATAATAGATAGTATGTTGTTATTGTTACGACTACTACTATATCGTGAGGAGCCGAGGAGGTGAGTTTCTTTTTATGATTTGACAAGAAGGCTGAAGGTTAAAAGGGTGCATTCTATTTGTCAAAAAAAAAAAGGTGCCTTCTAACACGAGGGATCAAAATAAGTAAGTTCCTTGTCCCTCGTTGTGAGGGAGTGTAGTTAACTAATTGTAGTAGGTCATATATTTATAAATTTAAATTTAATACGGGTTGACCTTTTTAATTTATTATTTCCAACAAATTTCCCATTCCTTTTCTCTGTACCTTTATCCTTAAGCTTTGATTTCCTTCCACAACCTGCCATTGCCACCATAGTGAAGGAAGGAAACGAAATGGATGCCCAAAAAATCAATGACCAAAAAGGTCGAAACTTTAGGCTTTCCTTGGTCGCTGTCAGCCTTCCCTTAGTGAAAAGAAAAATGATTCAACCACAAAGTAGCAAAAGGAACACAGAGGGGGAGAGTGACTGGATGGTGGTTGGTTGCAATGAGCAAGGCACAATGGTTCATGATTCTGTGATGGGTGGCACTGACGAGAGGGACTCCATTTTCTGCAAAACAGGTCTTTTTGACCCAGTTGGAGGTAGAAGATGATAGGCAAACGTCACCCTATCTTTTAACGTCAAATAAAAATTAAGCATAGAACAATAGCATACTTCGCTGTTTGGCACAATGGTTGGCAGCATAGGTAATCGTG
The DNA here is from genome assembly GCA_035048595.1 of Echinosophora koreensis. Classification (NCBI taxonomy): domain Eukaryota; kingdom Viridiplantae; phylum Streptophyta; class Magnoliopsida; order Fabales; family Fabaceae; genus Echinosophora; species Echinosophora koreensis. The sequence goes on from JAPCYP010000004.1 coordinate 11,058,555, forward strand.
CAACTATAGCTTATATGTTATATGTAGGCTACCTCTATTTAGCTTATTAAATAAGAGTTTCTCCCCCGAAAAAGCTCCCTTAACCAAACAGTTCTAATAGTTTTTCCTTGGTCAACAAAACTAGTTGACTCTCTTGTAAGCTAGTCGAGTCACTTGACATGCATATTCTCTCATGTTACTCTCATTTATAAAGTGATCGATGTAATTTTAAATTTTAGAATTAATTATGCGTAATTTATTTTTAGATTTAAATATTTTTATTTTTATTTATACCGTTTATATTATACTTGAGTTAATTATGTAAATATCATTTAAATTTAAATATTTTTATTTATTTATTCTATATCTTTTTCTGAATTTAAAAATTGCCCGTGCGATGCATTTTATAAAATTTAAAGAATGGCTATTTTTTTAATTAATGAGTGAGTTACGACTTGCGAGACCCAAATTTAGTATGTTGTCATTCTATTATATTAAGGTTCTGTGCGCTTAGAGGAGTGAATACTCTATATTGATCATAGAAAAAATTGGCAAATATTGGACGAAAGAACCCAAATTTGAAATATTAAAAAAAATTGAATGACCAAATATGCAAAAATAAATAAATTAGAAGAACTAAAATCGCTTATAACCATCAAAAGTGCAGTTAATGAATGACTTGGTAATGGACAGCCAAAGAGAAGTACAAAGAAATAAAACCGAATAAAGCATTTTTTTAATGAACGATCCAAAATTAGAGCACAATAACTCAATAAGACTTTTTTAAAACAAATACAAACTACACAAAATTGGAATTAAAAAAAAAAAAAAGGAGTTAAATAAATAGGCAGAAGCATTCAGCGCAGTCACATTGAGAACACTCTCAGTTTCTCATATTCAGAGTGTTGTTCTTATTCTAAGTTGTGGTTGATTTGATGCATTCTTCTTCTTCAATCTCTCAACCGTGCTTTGAATGCTGCGTATATCTCTTTCTTTCATGCTCTTCTCCTTTGCTTCCTCTTCAAGGTTGGTAGCGCGTGGCACCACCCTTCACGCGGTGCCTCCTTCCTTTGGTTCCTCCAAGACTGCTTGGTACTATCGTTGCCTTGGCCTCGACCCTTAAACCCGTTTCTTGAATCCGTTTTCGTCCACAAATCTGCAATCTTTTTGGCTTTTTCATCTGGGTTTGTGTTAAATTGAGGAGAAAAGGCCATGAAGAAGAGTGCTCTTGAGAAGATGGTGCTTCAGAAGAACAGGAACAGGGGAACCTATGAGGATCAGAAAACGAGGAACAGCTACAACAGGTTCTTGATCAGCATCAACATCTTGGGGAGTTCGGGGCCTATAAGGTTTGTGGTGAATGAGAAAGATCTTGTTTCTGGGGTGATTGACACTGTTCTGAAATGCTATGCCAGAGAAGGGAGGCTTCCTGTTATGGGGTTTGATGCCAGCAAGTTCCTTCTTTACTGTGCAAATGCAGGGTTTGATCACTTTGATGGTATGTTTTCCCTACCCTTTTCATTTGGTGCATGAAGTTCAGTTGTACTCTTTCTTTTCTTTTCTTTTCTTTTTTTTGTCATTGTGCATGTTGGATCCAAACTGCCATAGGGTATTGGTTAAGAAAGTTTACATTGAGAAATAAGCTATATCATTTCTCAATCTATATTATATATTTTTTTGATAAAAACTTACAAATTTTAAATTTCCTAACAACTAAACTTGTTATCATTTCCCTTTCTTATATATCAAATGGTTCTACACTTCTTATGATGTCTCCATGTTTCTTCTCGAAAGTTATGTTTGTTATTCATTGCCAAATGATTTTAATTCTCGATTGAGTTGTGTTATTTGAGCACAAATTTTAGATACCATATGTGATACCGTATGTGTCCTCATTCTTGTGTTAAAAAATCATTCATGGTCTCGATTACTCAAACTGTTTTAATTGTATGTCTTTTCTTCTCTCACCTTTGTTTGTCAGAAGAAACTCAAAGGTGATGTATTTAATTTTTTGGTTTTGCTAACGAGTGTCCTAAGGACATTGTTTTAGTCTAAATAAGGAAAATTTTCATTGAAAAGTTAAACATATCTCTTTTCAATACATCATTTTCTATAAAAACTTACGTTTTTTGAAATCCTTAAACAATGTCTTTAGGCAACATTTTCCTTTATTTTTTAATAAAAGCTTACCCTTATTTTTATTTCTTTTCTGTTGTCCTAAAGTAATGGATAGCAAAACCATAAATTTAAAGTACTCAAGTTGGAGATATTATGTCAATTATATCATTATTAATTAATAAATTATTCTTATAATTAATTAATAATTACTAATAGCCAGTCTACTATAGTTAATGATACAAGTGATATATGTTTATGCAATTTGTGGGTCCATTTATGGTCTATTGTCACCATATATTGATCTCTTCGGGTATTGTTGATTGTTGCTTGCAGTGAAAAGGAAATTGATTACTATTTAATTAGTAATAGCCACCAAAGCTTTTCTTTCTAGTGAGTGAGAAACTAATATATGCTTGGGATCATAGAAAAGTTTAGAATATTATAAAGTTTGGTTCCCTATGAATTCGTGATTATAAGCTAAAGGGTTATTCTGTTTTGATGGAACTTCTTTGGCAGCTCTGAATCCGTTGGAACCCATAGGATCTTATGGGGCGAGGAACTTTGTGCTGTGCAAAAAGATGGTATGCCCTACAAAGACAGAACCACGGTCAGAGCTAATACCCCCAAAAAGCAATGGTGGCTGGAAGGCATGGTTAAATAAGTCATTTAGTTTAAAAATTTTATCCCATTGAGACATCGTTTATTATGAAGGTGTTCCTACAAGTCAGTTTGTATTATGTACTGCACTCTTTCATTATATGATTACAAGTCAGTTCACGTGTTTTGTTTGTGCAAGCTTCCGGGTACAATTTAACATTGAAAAGTATATGTTCTTCGATATTAAACAAAAGATAATTTTTTTTTTACTTAATTATACTCGCCACCCTTTATTGTTTTAAAAATACATTCACCTATTCATCAAAAAAAAAAAAAGTTACATTCACCCCCTTTTAAGACAGGTTGGTATAATTTCAACATCTCCCTTCATGAGAGGTGAGTGTAATATTTAGTATAATGAAGTTGAACCTTAGAGAATGTCAGTTTAATTTCCTCAAATTTATATCGTGGGAGTAGATCTTTCAAGGTAGAGATTGATTCTTTTTTTTTTTTTTATCAACAAAAGAATATGTATATTAATAAGATAGAGTACATTAAAAAGAATATGATTCTTTTTTCAAGGTAGAGATTGATTCAATCTTTCAAATTGAATGATCTGGTGGAACTAATCGAAGATGCAGATCATATCGAACTAACCGGAGTCATGAGATTAGACAGGACTAATCAGAGACATAGGATCATATGGAAATGACCAAAAATGTGTACCAAAGGTGGATTTGATCGGAGATGTACATCTGGGGGAACTTGATCGAAAATGCATTTTGAAGACGAAATTGATATGAGATGCACTATCAATAATTTCATAATACAAAAAGAGCATACAAAAAATGTTAGATTTCTTGTCTAACTCAACCCCACAAAATATACTTTTAAGGTAAGGAGTATCCAAACTTTATAAGCTTTTATACGAGACTTTATGCACTATCTCTTTATAATGTGGGTCTTGAGTTTTCCTCGTATACTCTTTCACGTCCAACACTATTGAGCTTGGTACGGGGATAATATAGTAGGTGGTCCAACAACGGATCTAAAATAAATTCGGATATAATCTTAAATTTGGGGCCTAACTCAACTCCATAAAATTGGCTTGTAAGGTGGGGAGTGTCCAAGTTTTATAAGCACTTATTAGATATTATTTCCAATCATTGTAGGACTTTAAGTTTTATCCGATAAGGACTCAAAAATAAGGAGAGGCTGAGAGAAGACAGACGAGAAAATTAATAAAACTAGATTTGATTTGAAGGTGGTGAGTATTAACTATAACAATTTCCATGAGTTCTACACATGGAAAAGGTGAAACTCCTCAAAGTGGATACCATGACACTAATATTGAAAATATTTTGAAAGGCAAATATGATTCATGTGATGATATTTGTAATACAAAAAAGAAACTCAAGAGTCCTAATTATACTAAAAATTTAATTGACATACATTGTTAGTGTAAAGATTTTTTAATTACACTATCAAGCAATCATAAATTGTCTAAGGCATGCTCTGACCCTGATGAGCCCCCGGAACCCCCCCGGAACCCAACTCACCTAAACTTTTACTCACCGAAAAAAATATGCTTTTAGTCCCTCATTTTTTATAAAAATTAGGTTTTAGTCCCATGTTTGGAAATTTTACATTTTTAGTCCTCCGTTTTTTAAAATGTGTCAGAAGTGGTCCCTACACCACACATTTTAGTCTCTCATTTTTGTCAAAAATTTAGTTTTAGTCCCTTATTTTTTAAAAGAAAATGTGGTGTATGGTTTTCTTCAGATTCTGAAGAGGAACTATAGTCTAATATTATTTCTTCATTTTCGTTTTCTTTGTTTATCTGGTCAATGTGTTTTATTTTATATATTTGATTATTTTCTTCTTCAACTATTTTTAGTTGTTCTAATAATTGTTGAATTTCTTCTAAATCATTTGATTTTCTTAATGTTTCCATAGATTCGTCTATTAACCTCTCCATGCAGTTACCGGGGTAGGTGTTTTTTATGGTTCACTATTATATTCTTGTTTTACTATTATTTTTCTTTTTTATTCTTTTAATTCTAGTAATTCTTCTAAATCTAATTTTCTTGTCACATACTTATTATTTCCTTCATCCCTTAAAAGGTTTTCTAATTGTTCAAGAACTATTCTTATCTTTTCAAGATCTTTATTTTCATCTATTTCTTTTCCTTTAGTTATATTATTTAGAGTTCCTTAATATTATTTATTTCATTCTGCCCTTTTTGTATTCTATTATATGTATAATTTACAATTTTATTAGTGTTTTCTATTAATGGGATAATATTTTTATTTGTTTCATCCATTATTTTTTCTATTCTTTCGAATTTTATTGCCATTTCTTCGGAAAAACTCATTTATTATTATTTTATTCAAAGGGTACGGTACCCTAGAGGTACCAGAGAATTCTCCTTTTATATGGAAAATGATTTTTGAACACAAATATGGTGTCCCTTTGTTTTTATTGTGTATTTTTGGAATGCGTGTATACAAGAAGATAAAAAGTAAGTGAGAGATAGAAAGAAATATATACGGTGTCACATACAGTATCAAAATTTTGTGTTCAAATAATATAGCTGCTTTTATATATATACATGCAACTTGTGCTGACATAGACTTTGAATTTCACCTTTAATTTATCATCATAACTTCATAAGCAAATTATAGTCAAGTTTGGAATCTAGTAAAGCTTAAAAGGGGCATATGCTTGTAATAACTGAAGATTGGGGAAGGGGAACATTCATATCTAAAGAAGATAATCAATTGCTCTAGAATGCCACTGAAATGGAATAGGATTGTATGCTCAGGGTACATTACAATTTATTCCTTGAGTTTCATCCGTTATTGTTCGACTTTTCTGAATTTTTTTTTGTTACTAAACTTCATTATATTTTTTAATTTAAACGAGAATGTTAATTTTAACGTGACTTTTAATTGAGACAAATTAATCTAAAACTACAGTTAATTAAATTAGAAACACGTGTACATCATATTATCACACAATTGTATGTATTGTCCATAAATAAATCAGTGATAGAAGAAGTTTTTACACATCATCAATAACTCATCTTGTCTTTTATCATGTCATAATAAGTGCTCAAGTAACACACTAACACCTGTGCAGCATGACACAACCATGATGTATATAAATAAGGAAGAAAAGGATATGTTGTCACCTTCTAACACATCCTTTTCAATATTAACCAAACCAAAGGTAGGAAAACCGAGAAGGGGAAGACACCAGATTGACACTTTTGAAGGTGCAGGTTGGACTGACATCTTCCATGTCAAAGCAACAATATTAAAAGATGCCAGAGTGTTAAAAAGATCCTTCATTGATAATTAGTTTCAAAAGGACTCCAAATTGGTAATAAGTTTAAAAAACATCACCAATCTGGTAAAAAAGCCATGGTCAATAAGCACTTCTTTGGTTTGGTTGGTTTAATTGGGATTTAGTAGAGGACTGTGCTATTTGGTTTAAGTGTTTACTGTTTATTGCATTTTTTTCAAGTTAGGTTTGGGGTGAAGTTAAAGAGATCACAATTTGCACAAAAGGGAAAGGAGTCTTCCATTTTTATTTTTATTTTGGTATTGATCAGAATTTTGATAAGTTTGAAAGAAACTTTACTGCTTTTTTTTTTTAATCAGAGGCTCGTAGTAGATCTTATATTAAGTTGAGGAGAAAAGAGAATGAGAATGAGGTGAAATGCATTACAAGAATTTGATCCCGCACATTCACAATTCATGTCTTAATTAAAGTTTAACCAATTGAGCTGACTTAAGAGATAAAAGAAACTTTCTTTTTATTTTGTGAATAAATGTTGAGATAGTGTTATAGTTGGATAATATATTAAAGAAGATTAAAAGAGATAGATTTATGCTCATGGCTTCAACAAGGGTGTGGTTTGGTAAGGCCAACAAGCACCTTTTTTTGGTTTGATTTAGTTCAATAGGAGAGGACTGTGATATTTGGTTTAGGTGTTTAATGTTAGGGTGAAGTTAAAGAGATCACAATTTGCACAAAAGGGAAAGGAGTCTTTCATTTGTTTGGAATTGACCAAAATTCTGGCAAGTCATGAACCAACTTTCTTTTTAATTGTGACTAAAAGTTGAGATAATGTTTTAGTTGGATGATATTAAATAAGATTAAAAGAGATAATATCTACAATGTCATTTTTTTTTTGTCTAAACCCAGTGTATCCCAACACTGCCAACGAAGGACTAATCACTGTTCGCCGGGTGTGGCTTACGTTGGCCAAGCATTATTTTAATTCTGCCAGGAATCGAACCCGGGAGCAAACCGAGTCATTGAATTCTAGGTAGATAAATTACATTTTAAGTATTTCCTTTTACTCTTTGAAAGAGATTAGTCTCGGGTTATCGACTATACACCAAAAAAATGACCCAGTTTCTTTTTTTTTTTATTAACAATCAGCTAAGGTTTGAAATTGAGAATAACGGGGATGGCACAAGTGGGTCAGATTTGGTGATAATTTCGGTCCAAATCGATCAAATATGATAGGTTTGGGTCAATTCATTTTTATTTTTTTTTTGAAAATTTGTGTATAACCAGAAACAAATTAACCAACCGGTCACTTTCAGGTTGGGTTAAGTCGGTCATCACTTTAATATTAAATAATAAAACAAAAAATTTTAAAGGGAGGAAACTATCACATTCGAGTTGGATCATGTGACACCCTCTACCCCGCATGTATTCATAAAACGTAAAAGATATAAAAGAAAGAGAACACATGCATATTATATCATAATAATAAAAATCGGGCAGAGACTGCTGCATTGTAACATAACTTCAATGCGGAAAAACTAAAACATTGTTTAAAAGAAACGCAACAGGAAACATATAACGAACTCAACCCCGATGTTACATTATAGAGCTAGTATAACCAATACGATAAAACAACTCGGATAAACAAACTAACTCTGAACATTAACTAAACTACGAATAGCGGCTTCTCAGAGTCAATCCTTAGCAAGCTGCTCACCATCCTCTGCATATCCAAAAAGATACATGCAAACAAACAACAAAAGATGGGGAGTAAGAAAAACATATATATATCAACATAATGGCATGGAAGTAGTTAGCAAAATGAACATGCATCATATAAACATAGCATATCAAACATAATCATCTCATCATATTAATATCATATATATGTATATACATCATTCCAAACAAGGTATGCTATGCGATACAGTGCTACTCCACTACTCCAATGCGTGAATAAGCAATCACAGCGCACAACCAACAACCACCACCTCCGCTTGGGCCCCTCGGCTACCCAAGTTTATCACCATCAACGTTATCTTTAATCTTTAATCTTTTTTGGTCTTTTAATATTTTATCATTTAATCTTTGCACTTACACTCTGGCCAATAAGCACCAGAACTCAACACCTTGACCAATAAGCATCAAGGCCCCCTTGGCCACTCAGCTACCAAGGTCCAATATCTTTTAACAACACCTTGACATTATGCATCAAGGCCCCCTTGGCTACTTGGCTACCAAGGTACAAAACAACCACACTCTGGCCAATAAGCACCAGAGCTCAACTGTGACACCCGGGGCTGATGAGGGCGGGGAGTGGTCGCCGGTGCAAGAGGCATGATCAAGGAGCGGCTCCTGGCAGGCTTCTAGGTGGAGGGACATATGAATGAACTGATAGCACACCTGAATGAGAGGAATCCTGAGACTGTGTAGGTATGGCACTATACAGTAGATGATGGCTTATATGAATTGATTGGTACTACCTATACCAACAAGATGCATCTTCTTTTCGGGAGCCCATCACTTAAGAACTCCACAGTTAAGCATGCTTGACTTGGAGCGATTCTGGGATGGGTGACCTCCCGGGAAGTTTTCCCGGGAAGCGTGTGAGTGAGGACAAAGCATGCTGAAAAGGCCCGTGTTGGTCTGTGGGGTCAGTCGTCAATCCACATAGCAGCCAGGGTTGTTACAAATGGTATCAGAGCAGCACCTCTCCCAGTACGGTGTGGTTCATTGGACGAACCAAGCGGAAGCAGGTGGGCATGTGACACCCGGGGCTGATGAGGGCGGTGAGTGGTCGCCGGTGCAAGAGGCATGATCAAGGAGCGGCTCCTGGCAGGCTTCTAGGCGGAGGGACACATGAATGAACCGATAGCACACCTGAATGAGAGGGATCCTGAGACTGTGTAGGTATGGGACTATACACTAGAGGATGGCTTATATGAATTTATTGGTACAACCTATACCAAGAAGATGCATCTTCTTTTCGGGAGCCCATCACTTAAGAACTCCACAGTTAAGCGTGCTTGACTTGGAGCGATTCTGGGATGGGTGACCTCCTGGGAAGTTTTCTCGGGAAGCGTGTGAGTGAGGACAAAGCATGCTGAAAAGACCCGTGTTGGTCTGTGGGGTCAGTCGTCAATCCACATAGCAGCCAGGGTTGTTACATCAACACCTCGACCACTCGGCTATCGAGGCCACCTTGGCCACTTAGCTACCAAGGTACAGAACATCTTTCCACTTTAATTATTAACACTCTGGCCCATAGGCTCCAGAACTCAACACCTTGAGCACCCCTTGTACATTATTAGAAGCGTTTGGGGTGAAACACCCCTTGTTACTGTTTCTGCGTTCTGATATGTACAGGGAAGCACGGGCATGCTTCCCATCAGCACGGGTGTGCTGACTATTAAGTCAAGCACGATCGTGTTGACTGTTGAGCACGGCCGTACTCAATGGAGCGTGGTCATACTGTTTCTGGGAAGAAGGGTTGAACAATCCTTACTAAGTATCCTAGGGCATCCAAAGATCAAACCTATTGGTTTAAGCTACACCATCAATCATCAGTTTCATTACCTTTAATTGTTCTCGTGTCTTTTACTTCCAACTTCAATACTAACGTCCCTAAAACACTCACTAATCAATTCTAGGGTCTTTGACTAAACCCTATGAACATAACCTTGCCTCTCATACTATATTCATGTCTTATGAACAAATTGAGAAAACATCCCTTAAATGCATTCTTCTTTATTAACATCTCTTCTAAGGTCTTAACATCATTAATAAGCCTTATTAATTGGTTAGAGTCTTATTAACGTCATTGTTGGCATTAACATCCACAACAATCAACACTCATCTAGAGCACCACATCATCATCATTATCAACATCATAATCATCATAATAGCATCATCATCATCATGATCATTAATGGTATCATTAAACATCATACACAATTGGGCATACCAATAACATCCAATCATACATCATCAATAATTGACATCAAACAGTACAACAATTAAAGCATGTCATTAACATTATAATCATATCATACATACATCAATTAACATCGAATAGACAAACAACATATGACAGGGTCATGGGTTAACCCTCCATCTTACGCTACCCCCAACACCTACATGTCAATACTATTCCTTCTCCCCATAGCTCAATCAAATTATCAAGCCTCGAAGGGATGAGAGTGTCGAATCCAAGCCTCCTTCACTGGTTCCTACCATTACAAAATACGAAGAGTTCAGAAAGAGGACCAAAACTCCCAAACCAATGAGAGAATAAAAAAGGGACACAAGAGGTATGGCTTACCTTGATATTAAACTCTAAAGAACAGAAACAACAAGAGGAGAAAAGGTCCGTTTGAGTCTCGTCTCACAAACGCTTGATCACTTCCTTAAGAACGACAATGAAACACATGGATTAAGCTTCTAAATCAAGAAACTCAATGAGGAAAATAAGGAGAACAAGGCACACAAAATTTTACCTTGTTTGCAGCCCAAAATTCAGAAACAAAGGGATAAAGTCGACACTAAAAGAACTGTGTATCGTCAACGATGTCCTTCTGGCCAAAAACAGGGAAGAACGATGAACGGGGGAAATTTCCTTCAAGAATTCTTAAGAGAAACTAAAGAAAAACCTAAGAGATGAAGAGAGGCAGCTTTTATGAGTCTTGAGTCATGGGAATTAGGGTTTAGATCGAGTCTTATGATATAAAAACAAGTTAGGGCATAATGGGCTCCTATTTCAGCCCAAACTATGTACAGATCGGTATTTTGACCATATCTTAAGTCTTGAGTTCTTGGTGTCGTTAGAAAGCTTAGAGAAATATCTACAAAATTGATGTCTAACGATCGAATCCTAAATCGGACTCTAAGATGGTCAAAAGTGCGATGGAAGTTTAGAGATAAATTTGGTAGTTATTTCTAGATAGGATCCTTAGTAAATTATTATAAGATCTTAAAAGATAACCAAAAAGATTATTATCCTATATTAATAAGGACTCAAATCTGATTGATTGAGGGACTAAAACCTAGGAGATACACTATATCGATTCAAATACTAAATCATACGATATCTCATAATATCATTCTTAATCACTTATTATTAATAAAAACACATATTTTATATTAATATATAAAATCACATATGTAATCATATATCCATATAAGATCATATATTAAGGGACACAATCTCATACTAATATAAATAATCATATATTAATATACATATTATCATATGTAATAATATATATATATATATATATATATATATATATATATATATATATATATATATATATATATATGTGTGTGTGTGTGTGTGTGTGTGTGTATGTATGTATGTATGTATGTATGTATATGCATAAAAATACTACAACACTAATTACAATTACATTATCAATTATATAAATAAAAATACTAACTTCATTAATAATAATAATAATAATAATAATAATAATAATAATAATAATAATAATAGTAACAACAACAACAACAACAACAAGCAGGCATCCATAGTAACATATACCCTTATGTGAAAATCATGGTGTTATAGATCGAGTCGGGTTGATCCAGCCCCGTGGCCACCCCTAAAATTACTCAAAATGCCAAAATGTAAGGGACTTCAATTCGGGTTGGGTTGCTATGATTTCATTTTCTCTAATCCGATACTTGAACCAAACTAATCGAGTTAGAAAATTTTAAAAATTTGAACCAAACTAATTATCCGAACCAACCCGATTTTTTATATCGATTTGGTTCGGGTTGGTCGGATCATCGAATTGACCCGGTCCTCATTTCACTTCTCATTTTTATAATCTTTTTATTTTTCACTTCTCATTTTTCAATTATTTGTCAATTGAGCCAAGTTGGTTTTTGTCAACCCAATCCATATTGACAATTTAACATAGTCACTCATTCACATGGAGAGAGAGTGTGGAAAATGTATAGACAGTGTTCAAATGGTAGACGATATTTTGGATTTTGACAAAAGCGAAGGATTTCGATGTGATAAGGCAACAACATTTTCATAGTTCTGAAGTTGACACAGGCAAACACAAGAAGGGGGGGTTGAATTGTGTTTGTTAATATTTTTCGAAAACAGCCTTTTCAAAAAGATTTTCTCACACAAAGTTAAGGAGACAGAATAAAGCACACAGAAAAGAAGTCTTTTGAAGGATTAACAAATTCAAGTTCAAATCCCCACAGTTAGTATAAATACGTAAAACAAAAGAGATAAGGGATAAGAAGATTTACACAAGATGTTTTATCCTGGTTCACTCTCTTCCAACCAAGAGCTACGTCCAGTCCCTTCTACTTGAAGGATTTTTCCACTATTTTCAAATAGATTACACCAAGTATTCAACACCTCTCCAGGCTCACAAGTATTTCTTTCTTACCAAGCCTCTTCAGGCTCTACCTCTAATAAAGAGTTTTGATATCTTTGATCTTCTAACTCACTATATGTGAGAGTATGAAAGTTTAAGATCAGATAAATATTATAGCAATATTCAAACTATAATATTACAGACTTTTGCTTTTGAATGAATAAGAAAATATTTGCTTCGCGAGAGATTTCTTGAGATTTCTTTGTATATGCAAAAGTTGTTTCTTCAAAAGCTTTAGTCTTCTATTTATAGGGTCCTTGATCTTCTCTTCAGAGTCTTCAACGGTTGTATTTGAAATACCCGTTTTAGAAATAGAGTCAACTAGGTAAATATCCGTTGTGACTCAGCTTGCTCGAGGCCTTTGTACTGTGAGACAAATTCTTGCATGAAAAAGCACACCTCTGAGCAAAAGCAGCTTGCAAAAAATTTTTTGCCTCCTTTGTACAAGTTCCAACTATATCAGCGTAAAAGGTGACAGGGTACAAAAACGTTTTGCATTGTACTATTCTGCTTTTTGCAAGTCCTGACTTGTACTATGTCTCTCTCAATGGAACAAGGCAAAAGGAATCGTTAATAGAAAACGAGAAGAACCATTATAAATGAAATGAATATCAATCATAAGAAATAAATTCGCTTTGGTTCAAATTGGTATAAATGCTTAAAAAAATCTTCGTCCAGCAAACTAGCGTCAAGGCAAGATAAGCAAAAAGAGTTTTAAGGCTTCGTCCACTGACGTGGCAACCAAAACTTCGTCTACTCAAAACAACGGTCTTGCCAGTACCTGAGATAACTAAAATCTCCGTCCAGTGACGTGGCAATAGCAGACTAAGGGCTCTCGTCTACACGAAGAGAAATTCTCCGTCCACTAAAAGCATTCAAGCGCTCGTCCACTGACGTGGCACTGGAGTTATAATGGAGAGTGGACTCGACCATACTTTCAGCATAGATATTCAATAGAAAACATATGGACGCGGATTTGCAAGGAGAAAAGACTTAACATTTTAGCTTATAAGAACAGAGATTCTTTAAGACTAAAGGCACTTGTTAGATTTAAAGCATTAACACTTTGCTACACAAAATTAATTCTTATTGTTAACATCAAAACCTAGAGATTATTTAATCCAAATCATTTTGGTTCCAACAATCTCCCCCTTTTTGATGATGACAAAAACTAATTAAATTTATTTTGCAAAGTTTAAGAGAGCTTACAAGGCTCCCCCTAAGACAAGGCAGTCAACAGATAAATGCTGTTAAGGCATAATAAGTCAAGTCTCATTTGCAATAACATTGATTAACAAATCAAGATAGCATCCTATAAAACATTAGAGTTCAAAGCAGTATTGAAGCATAATCATGAAGTCAAGGCATAGTATCAGCAAGATGAGTATATATTTATGCATATGCAGACAACTATGTAAAAAAAATCTCTGTATTAATTATAAAATTTAATCTTTCCTTTCTCCCCCTTTTTTGTCATCAGACAAAAAGGCAAAAGGGAGTGGACCATCATTGTCAGCACACAAGAAAAGGATAAAGACAGAGAAAAGAACAGAGAAAAAAAATTTAGATAGAAGGAGGTGGTGGAGGAGGTGGTTGATTAGGCTGGGGATTTTGATTTCTCTGAAACTCCAAGATCAGAGCCAGCATTTGGTTCATCACTGCATTTGTAGGGGCCAGAGAGTCTTGAACTTGCTTCTGCACCCTTTCTTCAAGCTGTTAAGCCATCTGCTCAGTCTTTTCCTCAACTATCTTGCCAACCTTATCATCAACAATTTTCCCAATGATGTCTTCAAGATTGGGTGGCAAGGTAAGTTGTCTTGAGCTCTCAGCAGTGTCAGAGACAGTGTCTTGAGCCTGGGCTGCTGTTCTGACCATAGCAAGAGCTAATGGTTGAGAAGAAGTCTTAGCAGACTCAGCTCCTTGCTTAGAGACACCAGCCTCAGCAGACTGCTTAGCTTGTGCAGATGAAGGTTCAACTGAAGTAGGCTGAGAAGACATTTGCTCATCAAGTTCAGGGCCTTCTACAATTAACTCTTGGGCTGCCTGATCTGAGGAAGAAGTTGCTGGAGGTGCAGTGGCAACTGTGATAGGTTTCTGAGGTAAATCCTTTGCCCAGTGGATAGGTATGATTTCCTCCACATCCCTGCTGGTAATAGGAAGTCCCCACAGATCTTTGTAGATCATGTGCCTTACTTTGGATAGGCCACATTTTCCTCTGTACTTAGGAATTTCCTTCTTCTCTTCTTGAGTCAAACCAGAAGAAGAGGCTTTCCTGGTGCAGTGGATGATGTGAGATAACCAGAAGTCTGCAGCCTTCATTTCTCCAATTTTCTGTACATCCTCCATATATAGATAGAAGTCAAGCTCGGAGTGATCAAAGAGTTCCTGAGACAAGTCCAGAATGGCAGAGTGAGCTTCAGGCATGACCCCTTTATTTCTTCTGCACCTCATGTCTTTGTCTTTGTTGAGGTCTATCATGCCAAGTCTTGGACAGATGGGGTAGGGAGCAACGCCTACTCGAGTTTCCTTATGGTGTCTCAGCCAAGTGATAGGAACCCATCGTGCAGCTCTTTCAATCTGGAAGTAGCTGAACTCCCACTTCAGAATGTTGTAAATCAGTTGATCTGCAAAGTGGTCTGAGGCACTTCCATAGATGCTGGGATGCTCAAATTTCATCCATTGTGTGTTTGCATCCAGAATAATTGGAACGTGCCTAGATGATCGAGCTCTCCTCTCAGGTAAGGTAGGCAGATGGTTCCTTTTAGGATCTGTTTCCCATACGGGAATGATGTGTCGTGCTACTCCTTGAGTGTGAGGAATCAGAGGTGGGGTTTTTTGTAGGTTGGGGTAAATTTTTCTTGGAGGGAAACGGTTGAGGGGTAGATGGGTGAGGAGAGGGCCATGGTGGGTTTTCATCTCTGATGGAAAGGGACCTTTTGGGGGCTGAGAGTTTGGGTATTTGGTGGTCCAAGGGTATTCCTCATAAGGTTCATAGTCATACTCAGGATGGGAGTACCACCTGGTCAGAGGAGTTTCAAGGTTAAGTTCAGGGTCAGGTTGATGAGTATGGAACAGAATTTTCCAATTTCTTTTGACCTGAGCCCAGTTCTCGGACCTATTGGCAAAAATAGTGGATGAAGGTATGATTGGTGGAAAAAGTTTTCTTAGTTGTTTAGGGAAGGGGGCACCTCTGCAGATTCCATCATCTTCTTGATGAAACCAGGGATCTGAATCAGGAATAATGGGTGGAAAGAGGGTTTTGAGTGGTGTAGGTTGAGGTGAGGTTAAGTGAGTTGGGCTATTTAGTGGTGAAGATGAATTTGTGGTTTGGTCAGGTTGTTCTCTTTGTGGTGAGGGTAAGGGTGAGGGTAAAGAAGGTCTATATACATTATCAAAGAAATCTACACTTGGGGTAGGGACATCATCACTCACATTAATAGGAGGGACATCAGAGGATGTGTTGACCTCAGAGGCTGCAAAGGTTCTTGCTTTCCTTGCAGGTTGCCTCCTCTTGGTAGGCACAGCAGCATCAACAGCAGCAGCTGCTTTCCTCTTTAAAACTGTTCCCAGTGGAACATTATCATCTTCATCATCGTCTTGAGGCAGAATTAGTTTTCTAGCTCTCTTGGGAGCAGGTTGAGGAGCAAGTTGAGGAGCCTCACTGCCAGGCTCATTTATAACAATGCCTCTGGTAGGCCTTCTAGGAGCAGGCTTTCTGACAGCCATAGTTTTCCTTCTAGTTCCTCTCCTGAGACCAAGAATAGCTGCATTGTTGGCCTCAACTGCTTCTTCCTTAATCTTCATTTTCTCTTCTTGTTTTGACATTTCAACAAGCTTGTATGTGTCAAGGTGCATGCTACTTAGATTGCTTTTTCCAAAAATGGCAGCTTGCATCCCCTTTGAACGAAAGATCTTGTCTTGTTCTTCTTGAGGCTTTGCATCTAAGTAATCATACAAGCCTTGCTGCTTGAAGACTTTTGACAGAAGATGAGAGAAAGTGATATGAGAGGCTGTTTCCCTGTGTGTGATGGCATCCTTGAAACGATGAAACAGGATCCATGGCAAGTTTATTTTTGTCTCATAGACCAAGTTACAGAGACAAAACTTGTGAAGGGCAGAGAGGTTGTCCTTAGACCCTGCCTTGTGAAGCACTGTCTTGTTCAGAATCTGATGAAGAATCCTAATGTGATCCTTCATTTCAGATGACTTCCATGAGTGAGTCCTCACTGTGTCATCTCGCATCAGTGTAACAGCGATGGTTTCAATACCACCAAGATCTTCTTCCCAATTTTCTGTCATGATTAAACCCTCTTGGGCACAAACGATTGCATCAGAGATGGTCTTCTCAGAGACAGTTATCTTCTTTCCTTGGACAAACCCTACTATCTCAGTTTCAGTAATCGTTGGTTTCCTCCAGAAGTCCCTTATTAAGTCTGGATAAATCGAGACCTTTTCCAGAAACAATCCGTCCCAACCAGCAGCGTTGATGAACTTGCTTACATCCAAGTTGTACTCACACAAAATTTCGAAGTTAAAATGATGTTCAGCCGCGATATTGATGATGTCAGTAACATAGGCAGGTTCGGGAGTTGAGGTTGAAGCCATTGTTGAGTTCTTGAGTAGGTTAAGGTTTGAAGAAAGAGAGTTCGAAAACTTTTCAGAGAGAAGTTATCAAAGATGAAGAGTAGCGAAAGGTTTTTCAGAGGGAAAGGAGTTACCTTTAAAGAGTTTTCGAATACCAACAGTTTTCAAGGGAATTAAAAAAAATTGATTAGACAAGACTTTAGTGAAAAAACGGCGTTGGTATATTGGGACCGTAAAAAGGTTACGATGGGATTGATGGAAGTCGCTGACTCAGCAAGGAAATGATTAATATCAAACGTTTTAATATAACTGAGTTCATATATATAAAAGACAAATGTATGTAAGATTGGGTCCACATAAGATTGAGGGTGGACGCATAAAAACATATGAAGTGGACGCGGCACACCAACAGTAGTGGACGCGTAGACTTCACAAGTTCTGGACGCCAAAACTAGTGGACGCGCAGATAAAACATGCAATCAATACATATACCATTTTAAACCACATACAGCATGTTAAGATGTTTTCTGATAAAAGTAAATCTGTCCTCAGCAAGAGGTTTAGTAAAGATATCTGCCCATTGATGGTCAGTATCTACAAATTGAATATCAAAAACACCCTTTTGCACATAGTCTCTGATAAAGTGATGTTTGATTTCTATATGCTTAGCCCTAGAATGAAGAATTGGATTCTTAGACAGATTAATTGCAGCAGTATTATCACACATTAGTGGAATACTACTTACAGACACATTATAGTCCTCCAATTGGTGTTTGATCCAGAGAAGTTGTGAGCAGCAGTTTGCAGCTGATATATATTCTGCTTCAGCGGTTGATAGGGCAATGGTACTCTGCCTTTTGCTTGACCATGACACTAGATTAGCTCCAATGAAGTGACATCCCCCACTGGTGCTTTTTCTTTCAATTCTATCTCCAGCATAGTCAGCATCGCAAAAGCCAACTAATCTGTAATCTCCATCTTTCTTAAAGCACAGACCAAGATTAGTAGTACCTTTCAAATATCTAAAGATTCTTTTAACTGCTGATAAATGAGATTCTCTAGGATCAGATTGAAAACGAGCACACAAGCAAACACTGAACATTATATCAGGCCTAGAAGCAGTTAGATACAAGAGAGATCCAATCATACCTCTGTATACCTTCTGATCTACCTTTTTCTCTTTATCATCTATGTTCAGTGTGGACGTGGGATGCATAGGTGTGTTCATCGGTTTGCAATCATCCATCTTAAACTTTTTGAGAAGTTCCTTTGTGTACTTAGTTTGATGGATGAACACCCCGTCTATAGATTGTTTGACTTGAAGTCCAAGAAAGAATTTGAGTTCTCCCATCATGCTCATTTCAAACTCTTTCTGCATTAGCTTTGAGAATTCTTTGCACAAAGATTCATTAGTAGCACCAAAAATAATATCATCTACATAGATCTGTACTACAATGAAGTTGGAATTAATTGATTTTCTAAATAAGGTGGTGTCTACCTTTCCTCTGACAAAACCATTATCCATTAGAAAAGAACTTAGCCTATCATACCAAGCTCTTGGGGCTTGTTTTAGGCCGTATAAAGCTTTCTTAAGCTTGTATACATGTTCAGGTTGGGTTTCATTCTCAAAACCCGGTGGTTGCATAACATAAACTTCTTCATTGATAAAACCATTTAAAAAAGCACTTTTTACATCCATTTGAAAAAGCATAATGTTATGATGTGCAGCAAATGAGAGTAAAATTCTGATTGCTTCCAATCTTGCAACGGGTGCAAAGGTTTCAGTATAGTCTATACCTTCTTCTTGAGAATAACCTTGTGCAACCAATCTTGCTTTATTTCTTATAACCTTACCATTTTCGTCAAGCTTGTTTCTGTAAACCCATTTTGTTCCTATAACAGATTTATTCTTAGGTAGGGTTACCAGAGTCCAAACTTCACTCCTCTCAAACTGATTCAGCTCTTCTTGCATTGCCAAAATCCAACCATTGTCCAGCAGAGCCTCATCTACAGTTTTTGGTTCCAATTCAGACACCAATGCAGAGTCTTCTTGCTCTCTGAAAGTTGATCTGGTTCTTAGCTTATCGCTTGGATTTCCTATTATTTGATCC
This sequence comes from Echinosophora koreensis, assembly GCA_035048595.1. Lineage (NCBI taxonomy): Eukaryota > Viridiplantae > Streptophyta > Magnoliopsida > Fabales > Fabaceae > Echinosophora > Echinosophora koreensis. The sequence goes on from JAPCYP010000004.1 coordinate 11,077,646, forward strand.
GGTGGATGATAATTCTTGAAATGCCAAGTTCTCTGAGCATTGTCTTGTTGAGAGGTGGATGCTTCTGGTTGATGAGAAGGGTCTTCAACTGGATCATCAGTTTTGACTTCATTTGTTTCTCCTGTGATGTTTAAGTCAAGATCTGCAAAACTTTCATCTAGCTCTGATAGTTTCTTATCAGGCTGTTTGTCATCAAATCTAACATGTATAGATTCTTCTACTGTTAACGTTCTTGAGTTATACACTCTAAAACCTTTTGAGGTTTCCGAAAATCCTAGAAGAATTCCATTGTCTACCTTTGCATCAAACTTACCAAGTTGATCTTTTGTATTTAAAATAAAACATTTACATCCAAAAGGATGAAAATAAGATATGTTGGGTTTTCTGCCTTTCCACAATTCATAGGGAGTCTTATTCAGAATTGGTCTAATGTATATTCTGTTCTGAATGTAGCAGGCAGTGTTCACAGCTTCAGCCCAGAAGTGCTTAGGGACAGAATTGTCATTGAGCATAGTCCTAGCCATCTCTTGAAGAGATCTGTTCTTTCTCTCTACCACACCATTTTGCTGTGGTGTTCTTGGTATTGAGAAGTTGTGTTGAATTCCTTTTTCTTCACAAAACTCATTGAATAGCTCATTGACAAATTCTCCCCCATGGTCACTTCTGATTGAAGCTATACCCATCCCCTTTTCATTCTGTACACGTTTGCAGAATACAGAAAAGACCTTGAAGGACTCATCTTTGTGAGCAAGAAACATAACCCATGTCCATCTAGTATAGTCATCCACAATGACTAGACCATATTTCTTACCACTGATAGAAGCAGTCCTTGTTGGACCAAAAAGATCAAGGTGTAGCAGTTCTAGTGGTCTTTTGGTACTTACAATATTCTTAGATTCAAAAGAACCTTTGACTTGTTTTCCCTCTGACAAGCATCACAGAGAGCATCAGATTTGTATTTAAGGTTTGGTAAACCTCTCACGAGGTTATGCTTATTTAGCTTTGAGATTAATCTCAAGCTTGCATGACCTAGCCTTTTATGCCAAATCCAACGTTCATCTTCAATGGACACTAAACATGAGACACTTTGATTTGAGAGGTCCTCCAAGTCAATTTTGTATAAATTGTTTTGCCTCTTAGCAGTGAATAAAATTGATCCATCATTTTTCTTGACATAACACATGTTCTTATTAAAAGAAACATCATATCCACTGTCACATAATTGACTTATGCTCAGTAGATTATGTTTTAAACCATTCACCAAAAGAACATTATCAATGGAGGGAAAAGGATGTTTACCGATTTTACCTATACCAGTGATCTTTCCTTTCTGATTTCCTCCAAATGTCACCCAGCCACCATCCTTATGTTTAAGGTCTTGGAACATATACTTTTCTCCCGTCATGTGACGTGAGCATCCACTGTCCAAGTACCAGGATGTTTGTTTCTTTCCTGTTGTTAAGCAGATCTGCAACAGGTATTATCTTGTTCTTAGGTACCCAAACTGACTTGGGTCCTTTCATGTTAGTTTTCTTTGGACGAGAATATTTAGTATGCCTATTATGTATGCATCTAGATGTAGAGTGCCCACTTTTTCCACACACTTTACAAAAGGTGTTGGACGGGCCAGATTTGGTTTTTGCATACCTAGCTGGAGCTTTTGAAGCTCTTTGCTGCATAGGTGGTTTTGACTTAGTGTAAGATGCCTCATACTTCTTATTGTCATAACCAAGGCCAGATTTATCAAGGGGTGACCTAGAATACCTTAGGATAAGACTAAGCTTATCTGAGCCTCCTACCAGTTTTGACAGAGAGTCTGTCAAGTATTTTACATCTTGTTTTAGTTTTGCAACTTCACAAGAATTGTCAGGCTCACATTCAGATTTGTCAGTTAGACTGACATTCTCTGATTTCAGCTTATCATTTTCTTGAAACAAACTTTGTTTTTCCATGCAAACTCTATCATATTCTTTGGTTAATTTTGCAAACTTCTTTTTAAGACTTTTGTATTCAAGAGATAATATGGATGAGTCATGCAGTAATTCATCAAAGGCATTTTTGAGAGTTGAAGGTTCAGAATCTGTTACCTCATCATCATCAGTGTACTCATTCTCTGATGATGTGTCTGCCATGAGGCAAATGTTTGCCTCTTCCTCTGCTTCCTCTTCCTCATCTGATGAGGATAAGTCCAAGTCTTCCCATGTAGCCATTAAGCCCTTCTTTTTCTTAAAGAACTTCTTCTTCTCTTTTAGGTCAGGGCAGTCGGCTTTGAAATGTCCAGGCTTTTTGCACTCAAAGCACAAAGGTGGACCTTTTTCTTTAGAGTCTGACTTCTCCTTAGAAAATTTCTTGTTGAATGGCTTTCTCTTGAAATTATTTTTTCTTCTCCACATATGTTGTATCTTTCTGGAGATGAAGGATAGTTCATCTTCATCTGATCCTTCATCACTGTCTGAAGGTTCAGCATCATCTGAAGACTCAGCAGCTTTGAGAACTTTTGAAGAACTTGCTTTCTTTGCCTTTAAAGCAATGGACTTTCCCTTTCTGGAATTGTCTTCCTCATTTAGTTCAAGTTCATGAACTTTTAATGATCCTAGAAGTTCTTCCAGAGAGAGAGTATTCAGATTCTTAGCTTCTTGAATAGCAGTGACCTTTGGTCTCCACTGTTTGGAGAGACTTCTCAGAATCTTTCTGATATGATCTCTATTCTCATATACCTTTCCCAGAGATCTGAGACTGTTTGTTATTGTTTGAAATCTTCCAAACATCTGATCTATAGACTCATGATCAGTCATCTTGAAGAGTTCATACTGGTGAACCAGCATGCTTATCTTTGACTCCTTCACTTGTGATGAGCCTTCATGAGCGAGAGCCAGTGTATCCCAGATTTCTTTTGCTGTGTTGCAGCTGTGAACTTTATCATGTTCTGATCTGGTAATAGCACACATCAAGTAATGTTTGGCTTTGAGATTTAGTTGATGTTTAGCTTTTTGATCAACACTCCAATCTGCTCTAGCCAGTACAACTTGATTTTCACTTCTTGGCTCAGTGTAGCCATTCTCTATCAGTTCCCAGATGTCTAGATTCTGTGCATCTAGGAAGGCCATCATTCTCTTCTTCCAATAGTCGTAATCTGTTCCATCAAAGAGTGGAGGTCTGTTGATAGCTTGTCCTTCTGCATCCATGGTGATAGGATCGTACTTCCTCAGCACTTGTTAGATGCTCAACCCTTTCGAGGCTGAGCTCTGATACCAACTGAAGTTGACACAGGCAAACACAAGAAGGGGGGGGGTTGAATTGTGTTTGTTAATATTTTTCGAAAACAGCCTTTTCAAAAAGATTTTCTCACACAAAGTTAAGGAGACAGAATAAAGCACACAGAAAAGAAGTCTTTTGAAGGATTAACAAATTCAAGTTCAAATCCCCACAGTTAGTATAAATACGTAAAACAAAAGAGATAAGGGATAAGAAGATTTACACAAGATGTTTTATCCTGGTTCACTCTCTTCCAACCAAGAGCTACGTCCAGTCCCTTCTACTTGAAGGATTTTTCCACTATTTTCAAATAGATTACACCAAGTATTCAACACCTCTCCAGGCTCACAAGTATTTCTTTCTTACCAAGCCTCTTCAGGCTCTACCTCTAATAAAGAGTTTTGATATCTTTGATCTTCTAACTCACTATATGTGAGAGTATGAAAGTTTAAGATCAGATAAATATTATAGCAATATTCAAACTATAATATTACAGACTTTTGCTTTTGAATGAATAAGAAAATATTTGCTTCGCGAGAGATTTCTTGAGATTTCTTTGTATATGCAAAAGTTGTTTCTTCAAAAGCTTTAGTCTTCTATTTATAGGGTCCTTGATCTTCTCTTCAGAGTCTTCAACGGTTGTATTTGAAATACCCGTTTTAGAAATAGAGTCAACTAGGTAAATATCCGTTGTGACTCAGCTTGCTCGAGGCCTTTGTACTGTGAGACAAATTCTTGCATGAAAAAGCACACCTCTGAGCAAAAGCAGCTTGCAAAAAAATTTTGCCTCCTTTGTACAAGTTCCAACTATATCAGCGTAAAAGGTGACAGGGTACAAAAACGTTTTGCATTGTACTATTCTGCTTTTTGCAAGTCCTGACTTGTACTATGTCTCTCTCAATGGAACAAGGCAAAAGGAATCGTTAATAGAAAACGAGAAGAACCATTATAAATGAAATGAATATCAATCATAAGAAATAAATTCGCTTTGGTTCAAATTGGTATAAATGCTTAAAAAAAATCTTCGTCCAGCAAACTAGCGTCAAGGCAAGATAAGCAAAAAGAGTTTTAAGGCTTCGTCCACTGACGTGGCAACCAAAACTTCGTCTACTCAAAACAACGGTCTTGCCAGTACCTGAGATAACTAAAATCTCCGTCCAGTGACGTGGCAATAGCAGACTAAGGGCTCTCGTCTACACGAAGAGAAATTCTCCGTCCACTAAAAGCATTCAAGCGCTCGTCCACTGACGTGGCACTGGAGTTATAATGGAGAGTGGACTCGACCATACTTTCAGCATAGATATTCAATAGAAAACATATGGACGCGGATTTGCAAGGAGAAAAGACTTAACATTTTAGCTTATAAGAACAGAGATTCTTTAAGACTAAAGGCACTTGTTAGATTTAAAGCATTAACACTTTGCTACACAAAATTAATTCTTATTGTTAACATCAAAACCTAGAGATTATTTAATCCAAATCATTTTGGTTCCAACAAGTTCATCTTAGCATGCTCTCGAGCAAGCAGGACAATGTTGTTATTTCTCTCCAGGCGAAGTTTCAACAAGTACATGATTTGCATGGTTTCTGTAACATCTCTGACTGCTCTATGGATTGACGACTAACCCCACAGACCAACACGGGTCTTTTCAGCGTGCTTCATCATCACTCACACGCTTCTTGGGAAAACTTCACAGGAGATCACCCATCCCAGAATTGCTCCAAGTCAAGCACGCTTAACTGTGGAGTTCTTAAGTGATGGGCTTTCGAAAAGAAGATGTATCTTGTTGGTATAGTTAGTATCAATCAATTCATATAAGTCGTTATCAACTGTATAGTCCCATACCTACACATTCTCAGGATCCCTCTCATTCCAATGTGTAAACAGTTCATCCATGTGTCCCTCCACCTAGAATCCTGCCAGGAGCAGCTCCTTGTCCATGCCTTCTTGCACTGGCGACCACTCCCCACCCCTGCCAGCCTCGAGTGTCACATGCCCACCAGCTTCCGCTTGGTTCATCCCCGAACCACACTGTACTGGGAGAGGTGCCGTTCTGATAGTTTCACTAATTGTTTACATAAAGAAAATAACAAATGTTATTTATTTTTCTAAAAAAGAATATGGAGAATGCTAGCCTCCCTTTCAATCTGTGGCAAACTATTCTTGGATTATATTTATCCTGATATTGGTCTTGAACTCTTAATGGATTCCCATTCAATACATACTCAACTAGAGTAGGGTATAGTCCTGAGAATCTCATGGAAATTACAGGAGAAGATGAGTAGATATTAGCCCTCCACCTTTGGACGCCAACCTTCAATGACATCCCGTGGTTGTGTACGTGCTTTAATGAATGATTCCCTATAGAAAATTGCCTGTATGTTTAGTATTATTAGCTATAGCAAACAATAACTTAAACAAAATAAGTTTTAAGACATTATTAGCCATGGCAAACAACAAACTCAAACAAAAGTATTTCTAATGCATCAACCATCAGGGGTCAACAACTTGAAAAACAATCAATTGGGCAACTTCAATGTAGAAATTAACCCCAAATTTTTTATATACATAAGTAAATTTGAGCATAAACATTTTGTTAGTATGATACTCCAAATTCCTAGGTTAGTAGAGTTAGCATGTGTTTGGTTCTGAGTTAAAAACATTCAGAATCGCTTCTGAATTTGGAAAGCTACTAATAGTAGCCTCTTGGAGAAACACGTCTAGACAAATATACTGCAGATCCAAATAAGAGGTTAATGAGATGGAGGATAGCCCAATAATTAAAGGTAGAGAAAACAAAAACAATACTCCTAATGAAACGTTTTAAAAAAATAAATCTAAACAGCCTAAAACATTGATTTATCACATAACATAATTGTGTTTTGATCCATGTAGTCAGTGCTGACTCAAGGGTGCACTGACTACAAGGGTGAGGCTACTTAAACACATACTTCAAACTGCCCTTTTACAAGGCCTCATACTTTTAGTATTACAAGTGATGTATGTTTTACAGTGATAAATGTATATTTATTTATAAAATTAATTATAATTAATTAAATAATTAATAAAAAGTCATATATTCTCTTATTTTCTTTGCTTAATGCTTTGTAAAAAAACTTATTATATTTACAGTGATTAATATGCACTTATGACTTTCTAGTTGCAATTTTTCAATATAAATATCTCAAACTCGGATTAAGAAAAGAGAACCCATATATATATATATATATAGGGGACGTATCATATGAGAACTAGTGTCTATTGTGTGAAATGAGAACTCTTAATAGTAACCGTTGGATCACAATCAACGTCCAGCTTAAAAAACTTTTCTTACTCACACATGTGACCACTGCCCCATCTACCCTCCCTTATCCTTTCATACCTTCCTTTATTACCTGAGAAAAAAATCTCGTCACTGCCACTCACAGCATCGCCGTCGCTGCAACGCCTTCTGGATCCTCCTCACGTGTAGCAGCTACCGGAGACCCTTCTCTGGACGCCTCAGCCACCACACCATCAACGAGATCCGCGAGCCACACTGTCTTCCCTAGCTGCACCACCGTCCTGGGCTGCATTGTCGTCCCGAGTCGAGCCTATGATAGTTAAACTCTACGCACAACACCTCAGCCCCGCCGTCGCGCAACGTCTCGGGGCTCCTCCTCCGCGAGCGACGCCCTTGTCCTGAGCGGCACCGCCGTCCCGAGTCGAGCCCAATTCGAGCCTGTGGCAGTTAAACTCATGGCAGTTATGCAGATTAACTTGTCTGGTTTGTCTTGTAGATTTTTTTCATCTGATGCCTTCGTTACTCATAGTGAATGCAAAGATAGCATTGAATTATAGAAACATGATGCATATAAGATGTTTGAAAATATGCCACAGATGCATATAACTGACTTTAGACATCTTTGTTTGATGCTCTACTGATGAGATTGTCCCTTTGAGTTGCTAAAATGTGCTTCTTCAACATGCTGATAGAAGGGAGATGTAACACCCTATTTTTCGGAAGTTATTTTCTTAAAGTTGGTTTTGTTAAGCTGTTGGCTGGTTAAGGGCTTAGTGGGATTTTTGGCTAAAATTCCCTTTCTGGTACATGAGCATGCCCGTGCTCATCAGCCAGCACGCCCGTGCTTAAGGTCAGAAGCGTGTTCCTGATTTTAAGTTGAGCACGACCGAGCTCAACAGTGAGCATGCCCGTGCTCAATGTGTGGACAGCGTTTCGGTGACGCTAAGTGGAGCATGACCGTGCTCAGGTCCAAACATTATATACGTGAACAGAACTCGAGGGTTTAACGTGTAACCCTAATTGGTGAGTGCAGCAGCCACTGTGTGTGCGGCCAGAGCACGTTTCCACTTTGTTTCTCCTTCGTTCTTCATCGTTGTGGATTATTGGAAGCAGTTTTGGGAGCCTAGTGATTCTACATTGGTTTGGAGGTAATGGTTTCTCTTCCCCATTGGTTTCTCTCTTTGTTTTGATTGGGAAACTAATCCGTTTGCGTTCTATTGTCTAAGGTTCTTTGGGTTAAGCCGTTTGGAAGGAACCGGTTGCAGTTAGGAGCATACGTTTGTTGATAGAGCTACCTTCAATCCAGGTATGGGGAGAAGGGTAGTATTTACATAGGCTCGGGGTTAGAGTAAAGTAGAGGGTTCCCATGACCCGGTTGACTGTGTTGATATCTGTTGATGCATGATTGTTAACTATATGCATAATTGCTGATATGTGATTTAGATACCATGTTCATGATATATGGTTTGTGTTTATGTCGTTGGGATGGTTATGAACATGATGTTATTATTGTTGGTTGATGCCACTGTTGAATTGATGTTGGTAATGATGATGTTTTGCTGAGTTTTAATTCCTAATATGTGTTATTAATCGACGTAGGATGACTGATGGATTTATCCCTTAGATTTGGTTAAAATACAATCTCTGTTCCTGCCCAGAACAGCACTGTCGCGCGATGAGCACGACCGTGCTGAACAGGGAGCACGACCGTGCTCCCAGTTGAATTCTGGGTAAATGGCTGTGCTGTTCAGCACGGCCATACAGGACAAAGAGCACTACCGTGCTTCACTTAAAGGGGAGCACGCCCCTCACGTGCTTAAGCACGACCGTGCTGGGTTACGAGCACGACCGTGCTCAACCCACCTGGACAGAACAGAATTAAAGAACTTAAGGAGTTTCAAACCCCACTTCCCAATGATGATAAACGATTAGACAACTTGGCTAATGTCTAATAAAGATAATTAAAGATGATGACATGGTGAGACGTTGAGTTGATAAGTCGATACCCATTGGGTACCGCAAGCTGCTGAGCTGTGCCTTAGTACCTTTTGGCCAAGGAAGCCTTGACCCCGTGGTTTGGGTCTAAGGTGTTGTTGTTATGTACCTTGGTGACCGAGAGTTTGCCCCAGGTACTGCGGTTGATCCCGCTTAAGTCCTCAGGTAGATTCCGCGAGGCAAGTTGTTGCGGTTGATTCGGCTGTTACCTTCGATCGATTCCGTTGGAGTTATGGAGGTGGGGCTGCCATTGTTGTTGTGTTGCATACGCATTGCATCGGAGATGTTGTTTAGGGATGTTCGACATAGGGGAGGTCGTCCTAGAGTACGTCGATCTGGCCATCCACGGTTGGAGTAGATTCTCCTAGCGCCCCCGTGACGAGGCATTCGTTGGTTTGATGCGTTGGCTATCCAAGGAGTAGATTCTCCAGCGTTGAGTAGATTCTCAATGTGGATATTTAACTCCGAAGTCGTTCATCCCGAGTTTAGTGGATCCACATGTATTGATGGTTTAGCGGAGTAGGACTGCATTGCACTGCATAACATAACAATGATGATGATGTTGATGTTTGATATGATGTTGTTATGCTTGCTGTTTACTTTACTGTCTATCTCCTTACTAATATGTTTATACAATTCTTACTCCCTTTATATGTCTGTTTGTTTGTGTTTGACCTGATTGGCACCTTGCAGAGGATGACGAGCAGCCCGGAGAGGAGTGACTCTGAGGAGCCGCCACTCATAGTTAGGGCTAGTTTATGTTCAGTTAGTTTTATAGTTTACAGTTGTAATTCCGTGGATTTTATTCCGGAACGGTTATACCAGCTCTGCATGTGACATGGGGTTGGGTTATATTTTTGGTTTGTTATGTTTTTATGGTTTTAAACTTATTTCTTTTCCGCGTTGTAACTGGTTCATGTGGGACTTTTCTACCCATGGACAAATGTTTTATTTATTTCAGTAATATGCATGTTTTCTTTTAATTGCTTTTATAATTAAATGGCTTATAACATGCGAGGTAGAAGGGTGTCATAGGAGAGGATCGTTATCATAAAGTGCAGCAATACATGATCAAAGAAGATGCTTGTTACAGTCACGTGACCCTTTTAATGTTAATATAATCTGGTCCCTTCATCTAATTTAATTGCGATCCAATGGTCCATATTAATAGTATTAATAGTTCTCATTTCTCATAATAGACAGTAGTTCTCACATGATACGCTCCCTATATATATATATATATGTGTGTGTGTGTGTGTGTGTGTGTGTGTGTGTGTAGAGAGAGAAAACTGTTGGAATATTTGTTCCAATATCATAATGTGGGAAGATATCGATAGATAATTATATGAGCTATTTATCAAATAGGGGCTTTAATTGATATGTGATCAAATTAAGAGATAAGGCCAATCAGATTTCTTATTTGATAATTGATTATATCATTAATTATTTGATATGGGCGAAATATGAGTGGATATCACCGATGACCAATTTTGGAATAATGGGAACCCTAATTGGCCATCGCACTATATATAGGCTATATGGTCCCCCAATACACCGGACACATCGCATACCGCCTCTTCTCCCCATCCGAAGAGCGACTAAGGCATAAGGAGTCCAGGTTGAGGAAGAACCATAAAGCCACCGCTAACCGTCTTTGTTATCATCATCATGTATATTGATTGTCAAGGTATTCCCCATTAGAAGACAATCAACTCCTGGTTCGTGATTGATTGCTGCTCTCCGTACATGAAGGCTAAGATCAAGTTCATCCTTGAAAGAACGCTTAAGATCAGGAACCCCTAAGGATCCAGGTATATTCATAACCTTGTAATCCCAGTAATCTGGCATGATGTAGATCCAAGGATATGTGGTAAATGTGCTCTAGGATACATGCCTACATATTTAATGCTTCCACATAAAGAATAAAGAACCTACAGAATTAAAGAAATTTCTAACAAGTGGTATCATAACAGTCATCATTGTTAGATTATTAGGATCTGTGGTTTTTATTTCATTATTGATTATGGATATAAACCCTAATTTTTAAAATTTGGGACTTTCGTTAATTTTTGTTGCACATCAATAGAATATATGTGCTATGAATTGATTTTATGGTCCAAATCAATTTTATCGTGAAAAGAGTTTCAAAAGAATACATAATTACATGACTTTTGATGACAAGGTATCATGATTCATTTTTGTTTTATATGAATTGGATTTTTCCAATTTGCTGGACGTGATTGAATTTCAAGTATGAATTCTTTTTTACAAGCTTTAGTTTTTTTTTTTTTTTTTTGTAATTTATTGTATTATAAATTATAAATATAAAACGATGGTGCTGCAACGTGATTACGTGAATTACTTGCCAATGGCTTTATTGTGATTACTTGATTACGTATACGGTCCTCTTTATGAATGACTTCCTTCTATGAGATTTTACGTGGCTTTACTGGATATATGGAATTTGGAATTTAATTGTGAAAGAATGATGATTGATACTTGTGTGATCCTGTACATGGGTGAAGGCTTTGCTGATTTGGTTTTCAATTGATGTATTATATTATATATATTATAATATATATTTATATATATTAAAAGTGATGGGATATCAATCTTTTATATGCCTTCAAAATTTGTTCCTTTGAAAATTTTAGTCGATCACTATTTCGTAAAAGTGGATTGCAGATTTTATTTTGCAAAATAGAGCACGGTCAGGCTGTGTTGAGAATTACAGGCGTAACCTATACTGTTAAAGAATAAATTATTTTTAAGGATTCTTTTCACATTAAACATTCAGCTTTCTAAAATTTTTAGGAAGTTTTAGTGTGAAAAGGGCAAATTAGGATCTTTCCCCATTTTATTATTAAAATTATTTGGTATTTTTGGTTGGATTGGTTGAAGCAACAAGTTGCCAAAGTAACATCTGTTGTGTGGATTGATTTAATTGAATTTTCTAAGATGTGCATGAAGTTATTTATGCGGACTAAACTTGGCCTAAAGGTAAAGGACAATTTGACCGAATAATGGAGTGCTTGCGATAATAAATGTGTGGTGATTATAAAGGTATTGCTCATGTGAATAACGGAGTGTCTAAAGATAGCTGTTATTTGACAGAACTTATCACCAATGTTTGATCATTGCGTGAGAGGGCCACTTACAGTTAATCCTTACTAGTCCAAAGATCGAGAATTAATGTTGTGTTAGGCATCTTGTTTGGGTCTTTAATTTGCATTTGGATTTTGAGTGAGCAAATTAAAGTATGAAGTCACCAAGGTGGCCTCTCTTGTGGAAATTGTTCATAATAGATATTGAATGTCGTGTGGGTGTATATCCATGCGGGTATTAATCGGCCCAAAGGAAGGTTAATACTTGGTTGGATTGCATTCACACATGTGATGGTAAACACTTGACAATTATAAGGTTTACATATGAATGATAAATCAATCATAAGAGGGATTTATTATTTGTTAAGGTTAATTGACAGTGTTTGATCATTACAACAAAATACCACTAGCAATTAATGTTATTATCCGAAGACTTGATATTACTGATGCACTGGGTATTTTGGTGAGTATCTTTACGGTACTTTTATTCTCTTTAAGGTTAATATTGCTTATGTATCTGCTAATTTAATCCTTAAAAGTTATGACTTTTATGATTGAAAGGAAAACAATAAAGTTGTTCTTCGATCTCTAGACATTGCATAAAGATAGAGAAACCCACCTTCTCTCACTCAATCCAGTACCTCTGAAGAGAGGATCAAGTATAGGAAGTGGAATCACTTCAATCGCTTGAGTCTTATGATCATAAAGCACAATATTCCAGAAACCTTTAAGGATGTTATTGAGATGGCATAATTAATGTCAGAGATTTTCCTTTCTAAAGTTGAAAAAATGCTTTCTAAAAGCAATAAAGACGACAACATGCTCTCATTGGAGAGCTAGGTTCTCATTAAGTATAAAGGCAACAGAAATTTAAGGAACATATTATGGGAATGTCCAATCTTGCTAATTAATTATAGGCATTAAAGCTTGGACTGTCTAACGACTTGCTCATGCATTTAACATTTGGTATTCTTTCCTGCACAATTCAGTTAGTTCAAGTCAGCTTATAGCTACCAAAAGGAGAAATGATATTTTAATGAATTCATTTCATAAGGTGTGCAAGAAAGGAAAGAATGAAGCAAGAGCAGACAAATGATGCTCATTTGGCGAATAGCTCTAAAGATAAGGGCAAACAAAAGAAAATTAAGGATGAAGCTGCTAAGGGCCCTGTTGAGACCTCATAAGTTTGAGACACATTCCATGTGTAGATTCTCTAAATTTTGATGATTCCAAATAGATTAAGTATGGTAATATTGAACCATATGAAATTACTAACATATCTGATAAGTGTGCAGGAAAATAGACTTAAGGTCACTAGTTTATTTATGACCCGTCTACTTTTTAGTAGAAGCTCAGTTTTTAGACTTGTCTAAAAATCACTCGTCTAAAATTCAGTCCAAGATCAAGTCAACGCTCCGTCAAGATCTAAGTTTATTTGATAACGTGGCAAGAAGCATCTATCTGGAAAAAACTCAATGGATCACCCGTCTAGTTTTTGGAATATGCTAGCACCCGTCTAGTTTTGAAGTGCATAAGCACTCATCTGATTTTTGGATTAACTTTCACCCGTATAAATTTCCTTTACTGCTACCATGTCAGTGTGTCAGAAATGAAGTCCAAGTCACCAGCTTTTTTACGTAAGTAGTGCAATTTTGTTGCACAATTACGTGTTTGGTGTACTTTCTAAAATATTTACACAATTAGTGTAAGTCATAATTGGAGGAAACGACATTACATCTAAAAGTCGTATCCCAAATTCACGATTTATTTTTATATTCATAAATAAAAGGGAGTCGTATACCATAGATACGACTTATATTTTTTATTATGTATTCCTCCTAATTCGTATATACAGAATACGACTTTAGTATTATACATTATTTTTTTATTATTTATTAAGAAGTCGTATCCAGTAGTTACGACTTTACTATTTAATTTTTTTTTTATATTAACAAGTCGTAATCATGAGATACAACTTTAGTATTTAATATATTTTTTGTTATTATTAACAAGTCATAACTATAAGATACGACTCCAGCAAGATACGACTCCAACATTCTTTGTGTATATTTTATTTTTTATAGTGCCAAATTTATATACATTTTCCTTCAAAAAAATATATATACACTTTAAATTTATATACTATTTTTTTTGCTAACCGTGTTATAGGTACAAAGTATCTACCACCATTAGCAGTGACTAATTTCCGTTGGGGAACCTGTTAGGCACACAAGGGGGGTTCTCCCTCCCAACCAGGTTTTCTCCATACAGAAGAGCCAGGATTCAAACCCATAACAACTTGCTTAATGTGTCCAAATCTCTTATCACTAGGACCAACCACATGTTGGTTTTAAATTTATATACTATACTGAGAAATTTATATTTATATACTGTTAAATTTAAATGTATATTTCTATCCTTTATACTATTGACCAATAGTTAATTATTTATGTAATTATAATTGTTCTAAATTTGCTTCATCATTTATGCTTAATAGTTAACCTTATTTTGAGCGTGTTAGTTTGAGTACTCAGTTTTCTACACTTTTAGTATAGAAATATAAATTTAAGACTTAAATTTTTATGCATTGTTAGTATAAAAGATTTTTATATTGTCAGTGTAAAGGATAAAAATAAAAATAAAAATATAATACTATATAAATATAAATTTATCAGTATAGTATATAAATTGAGTTTAATTGGTATATACTATCAGTATAAAGGTTTTTTACATTATCAACCAATAATAAATCGCCACATCATTGAAAATCTTTGATTATTACTAAATCATCTTAAAGTCATTCAATCTATGATTTGTGATTGGTTGACAGTGTAAAAAACTTTATACTGACAGTGCATATCAATTAAACTCATATAAATTTAAAGTGTATATAAATTTAAATTTAATAGTATATAAATAAAATAGTATATAAAGAATGCTTTGTTAATAATAAAAAAATATTAAATACTAATGTCGTATCTAGTGCATACTACTTGTTGATATATAAAATAAAATAAAAATTAAATAGTAAAGTCGTATCTTCTAGATACAACTTCTTAATAAATAAATAAATAAATAAATAAATATAATACTGAAGTCGTATTTTATACATACGAATTAGGTGTGAAAAAATAATAAAAAATATAAGTCGTATCTATGGTATACGAGTCCCTTATTTTTTTTATTTTATGAATATAAAAATAAATCGTGCATGTGGGATACGATTTTTAGATGTAATGTCGTTACTACCAGTTACGACTTACACTAGTTATGTAAATAATTTAAAAAGTATACCAATCACGTAATTGTGCAACAAAATTGCACTACTTACGTAAAAAAGCCTCAAGTCACCTTATTCAAATTAGATGCCTTACTCAAGGATTTCGACGACCTCTGGACAATAGCTCAAAGGACAAAGAATAAAGAACGTTGTTTCCAGTTTTATGGAATAAACACACAATCTCTGTACTACAGCAGTAACTTTTTAGCTGTTTTAGTACAAAGTAAAAGTACTTTCTGGAAAATGAACTGACTATTGCACTGAAAGAGGAAAGCTCTCTGCCACAAGTATAAGAAGCCTGCTGCTGCATACTCTGCAACAACAATTGTTCAGATTAAAGTGTACTCTTGGACAACCTTGTCAAAGCTCAACGTTCCCAAGCATTTAATGTTTATACAGAACAACTCTTTGGCATTAATGGTGTCTCAGAAGTTCAAATCAGAAGAACACACTTTATGAAGATGTGACTAAACGGCTCTTTTGATTGAAGTCTTTAAATAGATCAAACAATGAAGATGAAGACAAGAAGTTGAATATCATTAAGAACACTACGCAGAAGCATTTACTCTCTTCATTAACTTCTTCATTCTTTCATTGAATACACTTTCAATCATTTGATATTAATTCGCAGTCTTTCATACTTCATTTTTATTCCACTCTTTGAGTGTGATCTGAAAGACTTGCAAGTTGTATTAATTACACAAAACCTTTTTTTTCCTTACTGTGTTGAGCCTGAAGAGGCTAGGTGAGAAAATAATACTTGTTTGAGTGTTGAGCCTGAAGAGGTTAGGTGTGCAAAGAATATTTGTACTGTAATTTACTCAGTTATAGTGGAAACTTGGTGCTGCCAAGAAACTGGACGTAGACTTGTGGATTTTGGGGTGAACCAGTATAAAACTCTTGAGTGATATTTCTCTTCCCTTATCTCTTTAATTTGCTTAAGTATTGTTCTGTTTAAACTTTTAACTTGGGGAGTTAATATTGTGAATATTAAACTCTGTTTTTCCCTTCTCTGTTTGCTCATGTGTTCTGTCTTAATATTAGACGTGTCACTCGTCTGATTTTCTTGTATCTAAGCTCTGCTTGTTGTGCCTGCGAAAATCTTTTTAAAGTAACCGAAAAAATTGGTAAACAAAATTCAGCCTCCCTTCTTGTGTTAACTTTGGTTATTTCAGGCCCATCTTAAAATAAACAACTAAGATTGCAATTGTTTCTTTTATAAGGACATCAGGCATCTAAAGAAGAAATGTCCCAAATATCATGTTTGGCATGCCTAAAAGGAATTGACTGAACTGATGAAGGTTAAGTGGTGCTGAAAGATGCATCTATAATGGAGTTAACCAAGTCAGTAAAGGATAAGGCTATTGACGTTTCAGATTGTTGTTACTGGCTAATATTTGGAATTTAAATACATTTTGGTTTAGTCATCATTTAGATGAGATTTGATTTTGGTTTCTTATTGAATAAATCAAGAATAATTTTTTTTCATTTAGCAACGATGGATTTAATTTGTCTTTTAAATTCAAATATTGTTAGAACCAGTTAAGCTGTGGACTATAACGGTCTATAATTACTTGGTAACCTCTTATGGTAAAACATTGAGTGAGGAGTCATATGGCACTAAGCATAAAGTTGACAATAAAAATTAAGGAGCATTATGATACAAACGTTCAGGGCACATCTCTGTAAATAGAGTTGAGCGACTTGTATGAAGGAATCCTAGATTCCATTGGCCTTATACATTTTATTGTTTGTATTAAATGCATTAAAGATAAATAGATCATAACATGGCTATCAAGAATACAGTTAAGTCCTAGTAATGACTCTTAAAGATATGATGAGGAGTATGATTAGTCATTCTACCTTACCAGAGTCACTATGGAAGTAACACTAAAGATTGCAGCTTAAATGCTTGACAGAGAACTAACTAAAGTAACCGACCAATAACTTTTAAGTATAGGAATATCCAACTAAGGCAAGGCCTTATAAGCCTCGCGAAGGAAATTGGAGTCCCAAATAGTGAGTGACTACCTTATTGGTTACTCTGAAAGGTCAAAGGGGTATGAATTTTTTTTTAAAATCCTAAGTTAAAGATACTTTGAGACAGGAACTGACTAGTTCTTTGAGGATAATTAGTTTGAGGGAGATAAGGTTAGAGACATTATCTTTGAGGAAGAATTGGTTCTAATCCTTGAACCAATTCATATAGTTGCTATTTGTGTAGCAAATTTTGAACCTTGTGAGGATATTGTTGTTATTCTTCTTATTCAAGATAAGGAAATTATTCCTGAAGGTCAAACTCAACACCCTCAAGAACTAGAGCATCAAGAGTCGTTACATTTTGCCATGATCCACTAAAGAAAGGATGAATACTATTTTGGATAATTATGTAGTATTTCTCCAGGAACATAGGGTAAATGGTGTAATGGAAGATGATTCTATATACTCCCATAAAACCATATGAAGTTTCTATTCGGAAAAGTGGATTGAAGGAATGAGTACAAGCTCAAGCTAGACAAATAAGGTTTGAAACTTATCCTATTACCTGAAAGTTTCAAGGGGTAATATGGAGAGGTATAGGGCTTGTCAAGTGTCAAAAGGTTATACTCAAAAGAAAGGATTGATCGTAAGGAGACCTTCTCTTCAGTACCAATGAATGACTCTTTTAGGACAATCATGGCTCTCGTTGCTCGTTATAATTTGGAGCTTCATAAGATGGATGTCAAGACGGTGTTTCTCAATGGTCACATTGATGAAACATATGTATATAGTGCAACCATAAAATTTTGTGTCGAAAGACCCAGAGAAGATGATTTGCAAATTGACGGAATCTATCTATGGGCTAAAGAATGTGTCTCATCAGTGATACCACATGCCCCATAAAGTGATTGTCTCATTTGGTTTTGAGATAAATATTGTAGACAAATGTAGGTATCACAATTTCAGTGGGAGCAAATTTATATTCCTGATATTATATGTTGATAATTTTTTTACTAGCCAGCGGGGATATAGGCTCGTTGCGCGAAACCAAGAAATTTCTAATCAATTTTTCGAGATTAAAGATCTTGGGGACGCCTCTTTTGTCTTAGGAATTCAGGTACTTAGAGATCACTCTCGAGGTATCCGTGGATTATCACAAAAGAGCTATATCGATACAGTTTTGGATAGGTTCAACATGAAAGGTAGTAAACTAGGGAATATCCCGATAACTAATGGAGACTATTTTAGTCTCAATTAGTGTCCAAAAGGAAATATGGAAATTCAGGAAATACAGAAGACTCCCTATGCTTCAGCTGTGGGAAGTCTGATGTATGCTCAGGTTTGTACGCATTCGAACATAGCGTACATAGATGCAGTGTTAGACAGATATTGGAGCAATCCAGAAAAGGATCATTGGAAAGCAGCCAAAATGATCATAAGGTATTTAAAGAGAACAAAAAGGATATATATGAAATAGACAGCTATAAACACGAGAAGGGGGGTTGAATTGTGTTTATCAGAAATTAAAATAAAGTTAAAAACTTTTGCATGCAGAAGCTAAGCACAGACGGGTGAAAAAGGGTTACACAGACGGGTCACCTGTCTGTTGTAGTTTTTGTAGAAAACAACACACGTATAAAACAGAAACAGTCTTGATAAAAGCAGTTTTAACCCTTTAGTTAGAAAGCAGATGATATATAATCTAAACAACTAAAGAGATTAAGGGAAGAGAGATTAACACGGAGATTTATCCTGGTTCACTCTTCAACACAAAGAGCTACGTCCAGTCCTTGGCAGCACCAAGATTTATCCACTATAACTGATCAGGTTACAGACTCCAAGTATTGTTTGCACACCTAGCCTCTTCAGGCTCCAACACAAGTATTCTTTGCACACCTAGCCTCTTCAGGCTCACTCAGATTTGTTTGAGAGTTTTGTTTGTAATAAATACACTTACAGACCTTTCACTAACACTCAGAGAGTTGTTTAAATATAAGGCTTTAGGAAAGTCTGCGTAATAACTTCAAATGATTGAAGAATACAGAATGAATAAATGAACAGAGTAATGGCTCTTTAATACTTTGTAAAAACTCTGATGATGTTCATCTTCAATGACTTCTGTATTTATAGCCTTCAAACATTTAATATCCGTTAGAGACATTCCTTGCAACTATGGCTTCAGGCAGAGCTTCATTAAATGCAATATAGTCGTTCTGGGCAGCCATTAATGCAATGAAGACGTTGGTTGTACTCTACATGAGGGATAATAGCTTTATGTATCGTGTAGACGCCAACTCAGAGTTGTGCAGAGTGCTTTTGTACTTTTGCAGAGTACATTTCCCTTTTTGTGTAATGACTGAAAGTACTAGGGAATAAAGCATGTTGGAAATGTTCTTTAACTGGAAGTTTGTCTCTGACTTCCTTGTTTGCTTGAGAGAGAGCACATCTGAGTTTCTTGATAAGCGTGAGAAAGTACTCAGAGTATTCTTCATGAGGGGACAGCTTGCAAAAGCTTCCTGTACTTCGAGTTCCTTTAACGAAGAACCTTAGACAAGTTGAAGGATAGACAGGTTGTAAAATCAGTTTGCACATAATCAACAATCCTAGTCAGCAGACAGGTTGACTTCTTGGCTACTACAGACAGGTGAGACTTAGGTAGACAGACAGGTGAGTCTTGAATTCTTCTGATCTGTACACTAAGTAGACAGGTTAGCAACCACAAAATAGGTTAATTAAATCATTACCCAATGTTTAGTTTTCATCAAAACTTAGGAAAATGCACGCAGACATTTTAGAGACTTAACAATCTCCCCCTTTTTGATGATGACAAACATTCAGATGATTTAATGAACCTTTGAAAATATCAGAGTACAGAAGTACAGACAGTAGACAAGTTGATATTTTCTATATGTGCAGACAGATGCATTAGAGTTCAAATAAGAGCATCAGAGTAAAATGCAGCAGGTTTAAGTTCATAGTATCAGAGTATATTAGAGAACGAACACTTATCATAACACTTAGCATATATTGTTTAAACATTCATTCATTAAACATCTTAATTGTTTAAACATTCATTCATTAAACATCTTAATATTTTTCTCCCCCTTTTGTCAGCAACAAAAAGTGTAAAGATATAACAGTGGAGAGAAAAAGAGACAATAAAAAAGGTAAGGCAAAAAAAAATTTGTATTCATCATAAGCATTTTAATTACATGGCAGTTCCTACAACTACTCATCTAGGCTGATTAAAAAGACGATACAGGGAGTCAACTTTCTGTTCTAACAGCAGCCTAGCATGCCTTTCTACATCCAATTGTCTTCTGACTTCTTCTAGCTCAGTCTTAAGGAGATTGAAGCTCACTGAATCCACCATTTGAGAGGAGGAGACTTCTGCAGACAAGCTGGTTGAAGCAGCAGACAGAGATGGATACCAGGGTAAGGCTAAAACTGGGGGTGCCTTAGGTACAGAGAAGGGTGAGGAGACACGGGGAAAGAAAAGTTGATGGATGGTTCTGAAATAAAATAAAGGAAGAAAAGCTATTTTAAACAGAGGGGTGAGTTTGACTAAGTCAAAATCAGGAGAGGGAAAGACACAAGAGAGTTTTTCACAAAGAGACAGTCGAGTGACTCTTATTGGAATAGGAGGGGGAAGAGGTTGTTGAGCTAAGACAGATGGAGGTAGAGGTAGGAGAGAGTCTATGTGGGAAAAGAATGAATTAGACCCTGTGACTAAAAGAAAGAAATATCTAGACCTAGAGGGTAACATTACAACAGAGGCAGGATAGTGAGATCCTTCCAGTGTTCTAATGAACAACACAATAGGGGGATAAAAGAAGATCTCCCTACATGGGTTCAGAATATGAGGTGGTGGAGGAGGGATGACAGATAAGTGAGATATACTTGCAGTCATCAGAGATTGCAAATCACTCACAAACAGTCTAGATGATATGCCAGATTGTTCTCTGGGAGTTGAGTCCCTGTGAACAACTGTGTATTGACATACATCAGACAGGACATCAAAAGATGGTGGAGAGGGGAGAGGGGAGACAGGTGAGTGAAGAGGGGAGGCAACAGATAAGGGGTTGACACAGAGAGCAGAAGGGGAAGAGACAACAGAATCTGGAATACCTAGATGAAGGGGAGAGGATGGTGCAGAAGGAAAGGTGAAGAGTGGTTCTTCAAAAAGCCTTGCTTTCTTCCTTGAAGGAGACAGAGAAGCTTCTTCAAGATGACCAACTGTCTGTGTTCCAGCAGACAGGTCAGTGGAGGGTGCAGAAGCAGTAGCAGCAGCAGGTTCTTCTGCAGGGACAGCTTCCCTTTCAGCAGCAGCCATAACAGGCATAGGGTAGCCTGACCTTCTTTTTCTAGGAATGAAACCCAGATTAAGAGATTTGATCTCCCTAAGCTCTTCTGCAGGTGGAGAAGTCTGCTCCCCCTGAGCAGGTGCTTCCTCTTTACTAGGCACAGACTTCACTTGTCTGTCCTTGGCAAAGGTCTTCACCAGTCTTCTTCTCTTGGTGGGTTGTGCAGAAACCACACCTGATTTTTCAGCCTCACTGGTCTTCCTCTTGGGAGAGGGTTTCTTCAGCTTGAATCTGAGAGGCTCTACTGTCTCAGCAGATGCTTCAGAAGCTGTTGGTTCCTCAGGCCTTTGATCCTGTCTGGCAACCTTTCCAGCAGCTTTCCAAATCCTTTCAGAGATAGGATACTCTGATTCACCAGTGGAATCAGCAGGCTCCTCTGCTATTTGCTTCAGTTTCTGCTCAACAGCAGGCTTCTTCTTCTTCTTCTTCTCTTCTTCCTCATCCTCCAGAGGGATTCCTTCAATCCCCATCATAGACAGGACCTTCTTGTCTATGGGCAGAGCCATGTCCACAAAGTGGACATCAGTTGGAACAAATATCTTGTTCCTAAAAACCCTTGTCAGCAGCATTCCATAAGGGTAGGTAGGCATATTCGTCCTTCTGATCAGAGACTCAAGATACATGTAGATGAGGTCATTGATGTCTATCTTGATTTTGTGAATCAAGTGGTACAGAGCAAATCTGTCCAACTTGGTCACATTGTCTCTTGACCCTCTTCTGGGCATCACACACTCCAGAAGCAGCTTGTGCAAGAACCTGCACTTGGGCACCATGCAGACAGGCTTCTTGTTCTCAGGGTTGGGAACACCATAAACAGCAATATTGATATTCTCAGTTCCCACCTGATCTTCCCAGTCAGGTCTGAAAGCAGTTCCAATTCTTGGACATCTGGTTGCCAGTTCCAGAGAGCTTATAGGGAACAGAAGAGTTACATCAGCTGACATTTGAGCTTTGAAGCTCTTGGTTCCATCAACCACATTGGTGATGACCACAGCATTCCTCCAGAAATCCCTGACAAGCTTTGGATGGACCAGCTCCTTGATATCAAAGAAGGCTGTCCACTTAGAGTATTCCAACTCCTCAGTGACATCCATTCCCCATTTCTTCATCTGTTGAAGATCAACAGTCTTTCCAGGTAGAATCTTCTCTACATCAGTTAGTCTCATCTCGTATTTCTCAGCAATCTCTTTTGGAGACAGGCGTTTTGAAGATGCCATTTTTCAGAAAAGAGAAAAAGTGAAAGCTTTGGAAGGGAGAAGGGTTTGAACGAGAGGAAGACGAAGACGAAAAGACTTAGGGCTTTTGAGAAGGATAAAGTTTAAAACTTTCTGAAGATTTGCCTTTTAAAGAAGTGAAAGCAGGAGAGAGAAAAAAAAAGACATTTTTAATTAAGAATGGCACGATTTGTGTGGGGAACTGTAGCGCCCACTTAGACATAATGAAAACATGGTTTCGAGGTAGAAACTGCCGTGTTTATGATTAGCTTCAGATTAACAAAATGTATAAAATAAATGGATAAATAATAACCATTTTTTAATAAAAACTGTTGGGTTTCAGCATAGTGACTCAGCAGAGTCAGACAGGTGATCACAGACAGTTTTAAATACTCAGACATGTCATTCAATAATACAATGCATGTTTAAATTATCTCTAATAAATAAAAATCTTTCTTCTGCTAAGGGTTTAGTGAAGATATCAGCCCATTGATTTTTAGTTTTAACAAACTTAATATCAAAAATACCTTTCTGAACATAATCTCTAATGAAATGATGTTTGATTTCTATATGCTTAGCTTTAGAATGCTGAATTGGATTTTTAGTTAGGCAGATAGCACTAGAATTATCACACCATACGGATATATTATGCTCAAAAATAGAGTAATCCTCAAGTTGATATTTTACCCATAAAAGCTGAGAGCAACAACTAGCAGCTGAGATATATTCTGCTTCAGCTGTAGATAGAGCTTGTTTGTCTTTTGCTTGACCAAGAGACCAAGTTTGCTCCAATGAAGTGGCATCCTCCACTGGTGCTCTTTCTTTCTATTTTGTCTCCAGCAAAGTCAGCATCACAGAATCCCACTAATCTGTATTCATTAGTTCTTAAATATAGCAAACCAAGATTAGTAGTACCAAGCAAATATCTAAATATTCTCTTAACAGCTTTAAGATGAGATTCTCTTGGGTCAGATTGAAATCTAGCACACATACAGACACTAAACTGAATATCAGGTCTGCTTGAAGTTAAGTACAGCAAAGATCCAATCATACCTCTGTAGACCGTTTGGTCTACCTTTTTACCTTCATCATCTTTACTGAGTTTTGCATTGGTTTCCATGGGAGTTTTCATAAGTTTAGCATTTTCCATTTTGTATTTCTTGAGCATTTCCTTGATATACTTTTGTTGATGGATGTAGATTCCATCACTTGTCTGTTTGATTTGTAGACCAAGGAAGAACTTCAGTTCTCCCATCATGCTCATCTCAAATTCTGCTTGCATCATCTTTGAAAAATCCTTGCACAGCTTCTCATTAGTTGCTCCAAAAATAATATCATCAACATATATTTGGACTACAATGAAATTTTCTTTAAAGCTTTTCTTAAACAGAGTAGTATCTACTTGACCTCTTGTAAAGCCGTTATGCATGAGAAAAGAGCTTAGTCTATCATACCATGCCCTAGGTGCTTGCTTTAAACCATATAATGCCCTTTTAAGTTTAAAAACATGATCTGGTTTATCAGTATCTTCAAAACCAGGGGGTTGTTTAACATAGACTTCTTCTTCAATTATTCCATTAAGAAAAGCACTTTTCACATCCATTTGAAAAAGAGTGATTTGGTGTTGTGCAGCATATGACATTAGTATGCGAATAGCTTCTATTCTAGCTACAGGTGCAAATGTTTCAGTATAGTCAATACCTTCTTGTTGGTTATAGCCTTGAGCTACTAACCTTGCCTTATTTCTGACAACTTTGCCATCTTCATCTAACTTGTTTCTGAAGACCCATCTTGTTCCTATGACAGACTTGTTTTTGGGCTTGGAGACAAGTGTCCAGACATCATTTCTGATGAACTGGTTGAGTTCTTCTTGCATGGCAAGAATCCAGCTTTCATCATCAAGAGCTTCTTCAATGTGTTTTGGCTCTATTTCTGACAAGAAGGCCACATTGCTTGATTCTCTTAAGGTAGATCTGGTTCTTACTCCTTCTGAGGGATGACCAATGATGAGATCCTTAGGATGATGAGTTTTGAATTTCCAGTCTCTTTCAAGAGGACCTTGACTTGTCTGAGTCTGTTGACTTGTCTGTGTCTGTTGACTTGTCTGTTCCACTGGTCTGTCTGGATCTGCTTCAGGTTCTGGTTTGGTTAAGTCAAGTTGTTGATCTTCTGACTTGTTTATATCAAGACCTACAAGATCATCTTCTAGATCTGACAATTCCTTATCAGTCTTTAAGTTATCATTAAATTTGACATGAACAGATTCTTCAATAACAGATGTTCTAGAATTGTAAATTCTAAAAGCTTTAGACATTTCAGAGTATCCCAAAAAGATACCTTTTTCAGTCTTAGAGTCAAATTTTCCAAGTTGATCCTTGGTGTTTAATATGTAGCATTCACAACCAAATGCATGAAAGTAAGAGATGTTGGGGCTTTTTCCTTTCCACAGTTCATAGGGAGTCTTCTTTAGAAAAGGCCTAATGAGTATTCTGTTTTGTACATAACAAGCTGTGTTTACTGCTTCTGCCCAGAAGTACTTAGGGAGATTATTTTCATTGAGCATAGATCTAGCCATCTCTTGCAGAGATCTGTTCTTTCTCTCAACCACTCCATTTTGTTGAGGAGTTCTAGGTGCAGAGAAATTGTGAGAGATTCCATTCTCCTCACAGAACTGACTAAACTGCTCATTTTCAAATTCTCCCCCATGGTCACTTCTTAGAGTAGAAATGCAGAAACCCTGCTCATTTTGTACTCTTTTACAGAATACTGAGAAAGCCTTAAAAGACTCATCCTTGTGGGTTAAGAAGAGTACCCATGTAAATCTAGAATAGTCATCAACTATGACAAATCCATATTTCCTTCCACCCAAGCTAGCAACACTAACTGGTCCAAACAGATCCATGTGTAACAACTGAAGAGGTCTAGAGGTTGATATTTGGTTTTTAGATTTGAAACTTGATTTTATCTGTTTACCTCTCTGACATGCATCACACAAAATATCTTTCTTAAAGCTAATATCAGGCAATCCTCTCACAAGGTTATCTCTTTTTAGTTTTGAAATTAATTTCATACTAGCATGTCCTAGTTTCTTATGCCACAACCATCTTTCATCCTCTTTAGACATCAGACATGTTACACTTTGATCTGAGAGATCAGTCAGTTCAATCTTATACAGATTTTGTTGCCTTTTGGCTGAAAAGAGGGTTTTGCCACTAAGATCTTTAACTATACAGAAATCTTTGGTAAAGGAGACATCAAATCCACTGTCACATAATTGACTTATGCTAAGCAAATTGTGTTTTAATCCTTTAACCATAAGAACATTTGATATAGAGGGAAGATGAGGTTTACCACCAATAGTACCAATTCCTATAACCTTCCCTTTCTGATTTCCACCAAATGCCACATGTCCTCCTTTCTTAGGTTGGAGGTCTAGGAACATAGACCTTTCTCCTGTCATGTGTCGCGAGCAGCCACTGTCCAGGTACCAGCAGTGGTGTTTTCTTTGTGCTGTTGAAGACATCTGCAACAGAGATTATTTGATCTTTAGGTACCCATAGTTTTCTGGGTCCTTTTCTGTTAGTTCTAGGAGTCTGTGAAGACTTCCTTCTTTTCTTGTGGAGACACTTAGACATAACATGTCCAGTCTTTCCACAGAAGTTACAGACAGGTATGGATTTAATAGAAATAGATGTAGCAGACACTTTAGAGTGCTTAGTTGATACTTTATGATGTATCTGATGGACATATCCTATACCTTCTTTGTTAAGGGAGTGCCTCTGACAGCCAAGCAGCTTTGTCAGATTATCTCTACCATTAACAAATTTGGCAAGATCAGAAGTGAGCTCTTCCACTTTCTGTTGAAGTTTTTCAACTTCTTCAGACTGTGATGTATCACTAGAGATCTTAGCTTCATTAGACTTTTCAGTCTTCAGCTCACTGTTCTCCTTGGCAAATTTCTCACACTCTAGAGATTTCTGTTTATGCTCACTAAGGAGCTTAACATGATCTCTCTTGAGAGATTTGAGAGCCTTAGACAAACAGTTGGATTCCTCCAACAATTCTTCATAGGCATCAAGTAATTCCTCATAATCAGAATTTACCTCATCATCTGAATCAGAGTCAGTGTTAGCCATTAGACAGAGATTTGCTTCTTCCTCTGTCTCCTCATCAGTAGATGTTGACTCTAGATCTTCCCAAGTGGCCATCATTCCTTTCTTCTTCTTCTTGAAGAACTTCTTAAATGGGGCTTTCTTGAGTTGAGGACATTCTGCTTTGATGTGTCCTGGTTTCTTGCACTCATAGCAGACAATTGAGTTTTTGTCTGTTGAGGTGGAATCCTTGAAATTTTTGTCCTTGTTGAATCTTCTGAATGGCTTATCCCTTCTGAACTTCTTTTTCTGTAGGAGAAGCTTTATCTTTCTGGTTAGGAGAGATAGTTCTTCATCACTTTCAGAATCCTCAGATTCAGACAGGTCAGCATCACTGGATGACTCGTCTGCCTTTAAAGCTTTAGAGGCTTTGGAAGACTTTTGATCAGCCTTCAAAGCAATTGACTTGCCTTTCTTTGTTGAGACTTCATCTCCAAGTTCTTGCTCATGAACAGTAAGTGTTCCAAGGAGTTCATCCATAGTCAAAGTGGAAAGATCTTTGGCTTGAGAGATAGCAGTTACCAGAGGTCTCCACTGCTTAGGTAGACTCCTAAGTATCTTTCCAACCTTCTCGGCATTGGAGTAAACTTTGCCAAGAGACTTTAGACCATTGGTGATAGTTTGAAATCTCCCAATCATTTGAGCAACAGATTCTCCTTCTTCCATGAGAAATAGTTCATACTTTCTGACAAGTATGGCAATTTTTGATTCTTTGACCTTGGCGGTTCCTTCATGTGTGACAGCTAATGTATCCCATATTTCTTTGGCAGAATCACAGGCACAGACCTTCTCAAACTCATCAGGACTAAGTGCACAGATGATGTTGTATCTGGCTTTGTGATTCAGCTCCCATTTTGCCTTTTCTGCAGGGGTCCACTGAGCTTTTGGTTTGTCAGTGTTGTCATCATTTTTAGGGATGAAAGGACCATCTGTGATGACATCCCAGAGGTCTGAGTTTGTAGATAGAATGAACCATTGAAATCTATCTTTCCAATAGTTGTAGTTTTCTCCATTGAAGAATGGAGGTCTGGTTAAGGAGGCTCCTTCGGTCTGGTTACTTCCACTAGCTCCAGCAGTCATGTCTATTCTTCAGGATCTTTTACCTCAACACTGTTAGATGCTCAACCCAGAGGCTGAGCTCTGATACCAACTGAAATAGACAGCTATAAACACGAGAAGGGGGGTTGAATTGTGTTTATCAGAAATTAAAATAAAGTTAAAAACTTTTGCATGCAGAAGCTAAGCACAGACGGGTGAAAAAGGGTTACACAGACGGGTCACCTGTCTGTTGTAGTTTTTGTAGAAAACAACACACGTATAAAACAGAAACAGTCTTGATAAAAGCAGTTTTAACCCTTTAGTTAGAAAGCAGATGATATATAATCTAAACAACTAAAGAGATTAAGGGAAGAGAGATTAACACGGAGATTTATCCTGGTTCACTCTTCAACACAAAGAGCTACGTCCAGTCCTTGGCAGCACCAAGATTTATCCACTATAACTGATCAGGTTACAGACTCCAAGTATTGTTTGCACACCTAGCCTCTTCAGGCTCCAACACAAGTATTCTTTGCACACCTAGCCTCTTCAGGCTCACTCAGATTTGTTTGAGAGTTTTGTTTGTAATAAATACACTTACAGACCTTTCACTAACACTCAGAGAGTTGTTTAAATATAAGGCTTTAGGAAAGTCTGCGTAATAACTTCAAATGATTGAAGAATACAGAATGAATAAATGAACAGAGTAATGGCTCTTTAATACTTTGTAAAAACTCTGATGATGTTCATCTTCAATGACTTCTGTATTTATAGCCTTCAAACATTTAATATCCGTTAGAGACATTCCTTGCAACTATGGCTTCAGGCAGAGCTTCATTAAATGCAATATAGTCGTTCTGGGCAGCCATTAATGCAATGAAGACGTTGGTTGTACTCTACATGAGGGATAATAGCTTTATGTATCGTGTAGACGCCAACTCAGAGTTGTGCAGAGTGCTTTTGTACTTTTGCAGAGTACATTTCCCTTTTTGTGTAATGACTGAAAGTACTAGGGAATAAAGCATGTTGGAAATGTTCTTTAACTGGAAGTTTGTCTCTGACTTCCTTGTTTGCTTGAGAGAGAGCACATCTGAGTTTCTTGATAAGCGTGAGAAAGTACTCAGAGTATTCTTCATGAGGGGACAGCTTGCAAAAGCTTCCTGTACTTCGAGTTCCTTTAACGAAGAACCTTAGACAAGTTGAAGGATAGACAGGTTGTAAAATCAGTTTGCACATAATCAACAATCCTAGTCAGCAGACAGGTTGACTTCTTGGCTACTACAGACAGGTGAGACTTAGGTAGACAGACAGGTGAGTCTTGAATTCTTCTGATCTGTACACTAAGTAGACAGGTTAGCAACCACAAAATAGGTTAATTAAATCATTACCCAATGTTTAGTTTTCATCAAAACTTAGGAAAATGCACGCAGACATTTTAGAGACTTAACAATATACTCACGGGTCGGATATCTGACAGTTTAGAGATCATAAGGTATTCTGACTCCGATCTTGTTGGGTGCCAAGTTAGAAGGCATCCAACCTAGGGATGTGGCTGAGGAATTTTGTCATTGGGCTGTGTATAATAAAAGGAACTGAAAGACCACTCAAGTTATATTATGACAATAAGTCAGTCGTGTTGTACTCCAATAACAATTGGAGTTCAATGAAGTCAAAAGTTATCGACTTCAAGTTTCCAATTATCTATAGAACATTTAGGAACAAACTTTATGCTAGCTAACCCACTAACCAAAGGCTTGACACCTAAGGTCTTTCATGAGCATGTTGCTCACATGGGTGTTAGTTTTGAGATTGCCTTAGATTAGTGGGGGTTTTCCTTTTGTTTATTTGTTCTATTGTTCTATGTTCTATATTTTGGATTTGGTAAAGACTTTTATGTTATGATTGATTTTCTGCAGAAATAAAGTTTATGAAGTTATTATTATTATAACTATCTTAAGTTTTTTGTTATGTGCAAATATTTAATTTGCACCTAAGGAACTTTGGTATGATCTCACTAAGGACTTAAGTTGGACTAGTTGGAAATAGACATGATTTAGAGATCACATTGCATGAAATTTCCATGCCACTCATCCATATCGATCTATGTCATCAAGTGCATTGATATGGTGGTCGTTGGGGTTTAGTCACGATATACGTTAGTGGTGACAGTCGCGATGGTCCCATTATTGATGTATGAGGTGGACCAGATTGTAAAGTGGAAATCCAAGGATAAATAGCATTCGGATGCGGGCCTAAAAAACTCTGATATAATTATTACAATATATTGCCCTAGTGGGAGATTGTTGGAATATTTTATTCCAATATCATAACGTGGGCAGATATCGGTAGATAATTATATTAGCTATTTATCAATTAGGGGCCTTAATTGATATGTGATCAAATTGAGAGATAAGGCAAATCGGATTTCTTATTTGATAATTGATTATATCATTAATTATCTGATATGAGCGAAATATGAGTGGATGTCACCGATGACCAATTTCGGAATAATAGGAACCCTAATTGGCCATCACACTATATATAGGCTATGGTCCCTAATACACTGGACACATCGCATACCGTCTCTTCTCCTCATCTGAAGAGCGACTGAGGCATAAAGAATCCAGGTTGAGGAAGAACCATAAAGCCATCGCTAACCATCTTTGTTATCACCATCATGTATATTGATTGTCAAGGTATTCCGCATTAGAAGACAATCAACTCCTGGTTCATGATTGATTGCCGCTCTCCGTACATGAAGGCTGCCATGAAGTTCATCCTTTGAAGAACGCTTAAGATCAGGAACCCATAAGGATCCAGGTATATTCATAACCTTATAATCCTAGTAATCTGGCGTGATGTAGATCCTAGGTTATATGGTAAATGTGCTCTAGGATGTATGCCTACATATTTAATGCTTCCGCATAAAGAATAAAGAACCTACAAAATTAAAGAAATTTCTAACAAAAACTTCACCTAGGTAGCAAATAAACTCGAGGTTTTGAACAAATTGTGAGGCTAAGATTATTGGGGAAAAAAGTGTGTTACTTTGTGATTTATCTTTCTTATCATTCTTCTTTAATTTTCATGGGACTTGTTGTAGGTTCGGTTTGTGTATCTATTTCTATCATGAGTAACTTAACCCCTTAGTTTGGATCTTGCATTTTAATCATGCTTTTTCCCTAACTTTTAATACATATATATATTTATGCTTTGTGTTTGAGTGGGTTTGTTCTATTACCTTGGTTGACTTGTTAAACTTGTTAAGAAATGACCACCTTGATATTATCTTACTTAATTGAATGGCCAACAACTGTATTGCAATTAATTAATGGGACCATAGGGTGAACCAAGTTTAGGATTATGGAAGGATTAATTCATAAATCTTTTTCAATCAAATTAATCAATTAGATTGTTTAGATTCTCAAATCTTAATACAATTTTCTATTAGCTTTTTCGACGGACCAAGAAGGAAAATCAACAAGGAGTTTATATTATAATTAAGTCATAACTGTGTGATTAATTATAAAATTAGAAGCAGTGACATAAAGTTGTAGAAAAACTGTAACTTTTCTCAAAAAATAGGGAATTCATATCAATTAAAAGTGATACCTGAAGCCTCTTTTTTAAGGTCTGGGATGGAACCCAGTGTATCTTTATAGCAGGAAGCCGTAGGATTAATCCCCTGAGAATAAAGAGTATCAGTTAAGGGACAACTCATCTACCCACATATGCAACTCTATTCCTATCACCAGGATTCGAACCCTGAACATATAGTTAAATGACTCAATCTACTAGCCACTTGGACCACACCTTATGGGTGAAACATGAAGCCTTCGATCTCGTCATAAGTGAATTATTTTAGTTCTATTGTCATTATTGTTTTGTTCTTTCTTCATTCTTTCAATTTATATTTTAACATATATTCATTCGAATTTCAAATTTGTATGTTGGGATAGCACAAGAATCTTCAGAATTTAGTACTTGTTATCTAGACTCTGTCGGAATCATAAAATGAGACTCTTGGTCTATATCGTTTATGCAAGAGAGACGCTTGACCTTAGTGCCCTCTGGCATCATGTCATAGGCTACAACACATGCATTGCTAACTTACGTGACTTGCTATTTTTTTGTCAAATTTGAAAAAGCATCAGTGGAGTTACAATATATATGGAGATAATACTGATAAATTATATATTTAACTTTTAAAATATAAAAGATAGATTTTAAAACTAAAATAAAGTTAGGAAGTATGTTTTTTTTTGGCAAATTTTGTTTGTTCTCTTTCTATTTCAACGACCCTAAAATCACTCCATTGTCAGGGGCGTAGCCAAGAATTTTGTGTGAGGGGGGCCAATTCTAAATATACATACATATACATATACACACATAAACACACACACACACACACACACACATACATACATACATACATACATATATATATATATATATATATATATAAATAAAGAATTAACATAAAGAGGCAAACTATATAATATGTAATATAAAACCACTAAAGAATCAGGCAGGATGGTTAACGAGGCATATAGACAAGTAAATAGATATTGAAGTGGAAGCAAAAACTAATGTGTCTCGCGTTCATAAATTTAAGGGACTAAATAGTTAATTTTTTTTTTCAAGGACCTAAATTAGATCCCCTAAATTTTTCAGGGACTAATTTGAGCTTTTATTCAAATTTCAAATAGTATTATTGTAAAATCGCATTACACTGACTAGTCACTAAAAACTATTAAATAAATTTTCTTGAACTGGAAAAGGTATGGATTTAATTAATATACATTGACAGTGTAAAGTTTTTTTTACACTGTCAACCAATCAGAAATTGACATACTATTACAAATGTTTGATTCGTATCCAGACCACCTTAAAAGTCATAAATTCCATGATTTCTGATTGGTTATCGGTGTAAAAATCTTCACACTTAAAAAGAATAAAAATTATTATTAAATAACTTAAAAACTATTAAATAAAAATAACTTACAATACATAAAAATTCAACTCAAAAACTATTAAATAACTTAAAAATAATAAAAAGAAAACCATTAAATAACTTAAAAACTAATAAAAAATAATATTAATTTACCTTATGGATAGCTCATAGCTCTCGTGAGTCATGAGTGATGAGTTTGTCTGACACAGTAACACTAATAAAGAAAGCTAATTAATGATCAACAGAAAAAGGGCAAGTGGGCATATTAGCACTTCCGAGGGCAAAGAAGAATGCAGTAGTACATACAATAGGTATATATATAGTAAAAGAAACTGAAAATGTGGGGAGGCCGTGGCCTACAGAGGCCTCCCCCTCCCTCCGCCTCTGTCCATTGTATTTTGAGTTTAATTTTGATATAGTTTTCTTGCAAAATATTTTATACTATCAATCAATTATACATCACCACACATATGCAGTTTTTATGATAGTTATTATAGAAAAAACAAACATTTTTGTTAATCTAATAACACATGATTGATTGAAAGTATAAAAGAAACTTTAAACTCATAGTGAATTTATCATTAGAAAAAAAATATAGAGATGAGTACTTATGACAAATATCTATCTAAAATTTTTTACTGTGCGACAATGCTAGTTGAGTTAAAAACTGAAACAACCCTGTGAAAACCAAGACAAAATCCTTTTAAGATGAATAATAACACAAATATTCTACACATCATGAGTTTTAGATTTTGAGTTCATTAAATTTATCCATTGTTCTATTTTCACAATTATGATCCATAAACCAACGAAGCTATAACAATTACCACTACACAATTGATTAAAAAGAAAAACTCATCTAAGTATATCAGAAAAGAGAATCTCTATAGAAACAACAATGACCCCATTTTATTTTTATCTATAAAAACAACAAAATAATTATCATACAAGACCAAAACACAAGCACATGGGTCTATTGTTAAACACTGATTTATGTCAATGGTGCCTTCTTCTTTGGAGGCCTACCTCTTGGCCTCTAACCACCAGTCGTCGCCACTGTTGGTGCTCCATTAGATTTTCCTGTGGGTGGTCGCGCAATCTTCCTAGGCCTGCCGCTCCCACTTGAAATCTTCACCTCAAGTGGCCTTGGTGGGCCATTTGGGTCCTTGTGGGGGTGACCGCGGCCCCTCAACTTCAATGGTGCCAAGACAGTGCCTAACGATTGAGGATCCTTGGACTTGGATGGCCTACCGCGACAATAGTGCCAAGATGGTGCCTAACAGCTGAGGATCCTTGGACTTGGGTGGCCTGCCGCAACCCCATCGTGGTGGCGCGTTTGGGTGATGCTTGGTATAGTTGTTTCTCCAAAACACTAGCTCCCCACTTTCCCTCGTTTTTTCAAGGTGCAAATTAAGTAGCACCTTGTGTCCTTCAAGCAATCCATTGTATGTGGATTCTATGTACTTAGATAATGATGACTTATTGGAACCCTTCTCTTTGTTCAGTGCTTCAATTGCCCTCAAAATCATCTGAAAATTGAAACACCCACGCAGTCAAATACTTAATTTCACTCTTCATAATCAATTTCCTTTTGAGGAATTTGTGATTTTTTATATTATTTTTATACGTCATTTTATTTTGTTCAATGAATTTGCAGCCAAACATAGCAATCCAAAGAAGGTGTCAGAGAACAAAGCAAAGCATCTTCATCTCCATTTACATAATTTGTGAAGGAAATGAAAAATTATTAATATTTCTGACATTCCTATGCTAGCATAACCTGAATAGTGCAAAATATAAAGATCAACTTAACCATGGTGAGAAATATTAGACAAAAAGAATATTTTTTTTTATCTACCCTAGATTCCTCCAGTAAATTAAAAAGAAAATAATTAAAAGGGTAATCAATATTAGCTAAATTAATGAACATTTTCGATCTACAATAGCTCAAACATTTGATAAGGTAAATTTATTACAAAACATGGGCCTGGAAGGGATTTACCTCACGGTATGAAGGAAGTGAACCAGTGGCCATTGAAGTTGATTGCAAGTGTGAAGCTTTCACTTTCCCACAACAACCTCTGCAACAAACAGAGCTTTCAAAGTTTACATCTAACTGTCTTATTTGGGTAGAACTTGCAAGAATTTGAGAATCTGATTTAAAGGAAAGGGTAAATCAGTATCTTTCTTTTTCTCCTTGTTGATATTTACAAGGAAAATGGATGGTTAGAAATGACGGAACAAAGGAGATCTAACGGCATGAGTCTTATTGTGAGAATCACACACGGATAGATGACGTGGAATAATATAGTATTGAAATTCTTAGTGGAGATTTGAAAGTACCAATTTGTCCCTGGCTTGTGAATGATGTTGTACTAAGTTGCAACTTGCAAAGGTGGGCTCCAATCCAAGCCGAAACCAGAAACTAAATCCCCTTGTTTTGGTGACCTCAACAAATATAGGGTTCGAATTCTTGTAAAGGATCACACTTGTATTAATGATTTTCTTCTTCAACTGGGATCTGTTGTTTCACTCCTTCAAATATGGTTGTTCAATTGCAACCAATTTCCAGATTTCTTTGTACAACGATTGAACAACACCAACAATAATATACTTTCGTTACAACACTGCACACATGATTCTAATGTTCCATAATTTAGCTTATTAATGCAGGTATGACAAGAGTAAGAAGCTTGTTCTTGTTAAGAGTAAATGTTTTTCAGCCTTCCAAGTTAGTATTTTAAAATTATTAGTCAAATAATAAACGATAGAAAGATTTTATTAAAAAGATTGTCTATTTAATATACTAAAAATTCAAAAGTTATTGTCTAAAATTATTTTATTTTTTTTCACTTTTTCATTCTCTAATCCGTATCAAAGTATTTTGTATAGTTGTATAGATTAATTGTTGCAGTAGTGCTATATACTTTTTACGGTGTTTGGTATGCATTCTTGGGATTAAGAAATATAGATTTCTTTGCATTGATTTGTAAACAAAAAACACTGAAAACAAAGTAACGAATATTTGTTTCCTAAGGGCTTGTTTGATTTATTTACCTTTCCTGTTTTCATTTTCTGATTTCAAGGATAATTACAATAAAAATAATTACAAATTGTTACTTTATTTTCATTCTGTTTTCTGTTTTCGAATATTTGTACAATAAATAGTAAAAACAAACAAAAAGTTGTTTCCAGTATTTCTTGTACAAATCTTTAGAAAGAAGAAACATGATGGAAATAAAGTAATAATTTTCTAATTAATTTTATTGTAATTATTCTTAAAATCAAGAATTGAAAACAGGAAATATGAAATAAACCAAACAGACCCTAATATTTTAGTTGTTTTCAGTGTTTCCTGTACAAATATTTGGGAAAAACAAAAAATAGAATGAAAACAAAATAATAATTTTGTAATCATTTTTGTTGTAATTATATTTAAAATCAGGAAATAGAAACAGGAAACTGAAAACTAACGAAAGAGGTCGTAAAATATCCAGATAAGTAGTCGCATAAAGAGAATCTCAAAAGATTCATATGAGCGGTGGAAATGAGTTGAACAGATGGGTTGGCATGAATAGCATAACAAAAAGTGGAGGCTAAACTAATAAAACTCAAACTCAAACTCAAATTTTATTTAGGCTAATGTGACCCAACTCAATCTAGCTTATAATTGGGCTAACCCCTTTGGGTTGAGCCAGTGGCCTAAACTTTAATTTAATTTTCCAATTAGCAAGCTACTCCTAAAAGCATATTCCAATTTTTTGTTTGAAAAATTAAAATCTAATTGACAATTATGTTAATTCTCTAATTTATTTATCATTGACTTAAAACTAAGTAGCTTAAATCCCTTATTTTTCATTGATTTAAAATTATTAAAGATTAAATTCATTAGTTTAAAAAAAAATTAGAAGGCTAGCAGGCCATGCAACGTGCAATGGCTTTAGACTTTGTTAGCCTGAAACATACTAGACTCGACTTGATTTATGAAGAAAGGGGGCTTTATACCAAAAGTAGATGAGGATCTCTTAACTCTTAACTAAGCGCTATCCGTTTGGAATGGATTTTTCTCATGTGTGTTTTTCATATGATCTTGTCATGTGAATAGAGTAGACGACACAAACACCACACCATAAAGAGTGCTTCGCCAATTTTGACATGATCCTATTTGTTTAGAGCGTAAGTAAGTATTTATCTCTCTCTAAAGTCAGGTAAAAAAAAAATACACGAGAGGTTTCGTTCTCCTATACTTACCATTGGCATAAACACACAAATCAACGGTTGATATAAGGTTGTTTAATGTTTATCTAATGTTATGTTAACCATGTCAACTATATTATATATAAAAGAATTCCTCCAAAGTTTGTACCCAAAAAAAAAAAAAAAGAAGAATTCCTCCAAAGTAAAATCACTACTTAACCAAATAACGGGCTGCGTCATGCAGAATATTTGGGTTGTATTCGTTTAATTCAATCAAGCCTAGCGTCAGAAATAAAGTCAACTTTTAGTTCTGGCTCAATCTTGTCAAGACAACCGGCCCCAGCTTTGTGTGCAAACTCAACCCAACAGAAAAGGTAAAGCCAAGGGCCAGCCCAGGGTTTAGCCCCAAACATTGGAGTGCCGAAGGCCCAAAACATTTTTCAGACGAACTTTGTCTTTGTACTGCTAATGCACATTTCTGCTTATGTAGTCACATTAGCTGGGGTATAAAAATCATAATAGTTCCACATAATATGCGAGCTAACTATACAATATAAGCTATTTAGAAAATTAAACAAAAAAAAAAATTAGTTTCACCATTTTTTTCTAATGACTTATGAACGAGTATGAGTCTATATGAATTATTGCTCTATGGAGAAACAATTTTGAATTTATTTACATTTTTTGAAACAAATAAGATTTTTAATTTTTATTTAAATTTCAATTAGAGTATGATAATTAATAGGAACTTGAAAACAAGTGAGCATCACGTAATTGGAGAGCTTACAAATAGACTGGCTTCTAGGTGTAGTGGTGGTCCTTATTTCGAAGTGGCCGTTCTTTGACCTCAACCTAGTGCTTTCACGAAAAGAACAACTCTTATGAGGAACGTGGAGTGGAAAAACAAGAGTTTGAAGTTTGAACCTAGATTCGACAACGAGTTATTAATAATATGAACTTTATGCTGGGTATTATTTCAATCTCAATGACGATAAAGAGAGCAAGTATCACCTTCCACAAGTGCGAATTCAATGTATGACCTTTCACACCAAAAACGGAATTTGGGATCTTTGGTTTTTTTTTTTTTTTTTATAAAAGAAATTTAGGGTGAGCGGATGGTACCCTATTCCAAGGCAGGAAAGTGAAAATCTTCAGACTTTATGAGCACTTATAAAGGGATTTACATTTATCTCACATAAAAAGGATTAATGAGGGCTCGAACCTATAACCTGTCAGATACGGGATCCTGTCATGCCCCCACCAGACCAATCGTGGTTTGGGATCTTTGGTTTTGCATCTAAAACAGACTACCCGGCATATATTTTTGGAAAATCTTATCTATATTAAGGAGTAAAAAATAGAAACGGAGATTTTCCATGCACCTAAAATGGGTGCATAGTGCTCACTGAATTAACTAGGACGGTGGATTAGTTAGGAATAAAATGTACATCCAAAACCTGTTACGTCGAAAAAATGTTAACGACATTGTTAACAGGAGTAGGAATAGCTCAGACTATTTGTCGGGGGCATATGATCTAACCTATTTAAGACCTAGCTCGGTCTAACCTATTTAGTAAAAGGGTCAGGTCAAGACTTTTTAAAAAGCTTATATAAATAAAGAGATTAGGCCTAAGGTTTTTTAAAAAAGCCTATTTGGCCTATCAGGCCGACCTATTTAACACACACACACGCACGCGCGCGCGCACACACACAGATAGATAGATATATATATATATATATATATATATATATATATTATTTACATTATAATTTATGAGATTGCCTATTTATTTTTTAACGTTTGTTGACATATTTATTAGTATAGGTCTACTAACTTCTTTATCATTAGAGGTCTACGATTCTCTTTACAAGTAAAAGCATATGACCTATTTATAAGTGGAGACATATTTAAAGGTCTTGTTGATAAGTAGGCTTTTAAGTAGGTTTTCATGTCAGGCCGGGCTTTAAAGTAGGCTAGGCTCAGGCCCTAAAAATTGACTTATATCAGGCCATAGGCCAGGCTCAGGCCTCAATATTGGAACGCAGGTCAGGCCTAGGCTTATCAAAGTTGATTTTTCATGAAAATATACAACATAGAACTATCAAAATGAAATAATATTTACTCGTCCTCTTCATTTTTCAAAAAAATGAGAATGTTTTTTTTTTACTAAAAAGGATATTCATTTAAAAAATGAGAATGTTAACAAGTGCCCTTAGGGTCTAATGAATGCGTAAATACGTGATTTTTTGAAATGTATGAATGTGTAAATGCGTGATTTTTTTAAACGTATGGAATCCGGATCCATTTGAATAATGATCCCAATATTTTGTCTTATTTTCAAGTGACATTCCCAATGCTTATAAAAAATAAAAAAGGTGACATTCCCAATAATATTACAATACTATATCATAAGTTGTTTTTGTTATATTTATTTTTTAACTTTTATTATGCTATGTTTCATTTTTTGATCATCATAGAACATTGTAATTTTAACCATCCAGCCAATCTCATAAAAATTAGCTTAATTGTTATATATATTATTTCTTTATGTATTTTTCAATCAATTTTTTTTAAATTTTTCATATCAACATATGTCTTCTTATTTAGAATTTTTAATTAATAAGTACCAATATTTCTTAATCTGATTCAATTTCAAATTATTGAAGATTTAATTTTATTTATCTTTTTAGGTTATATTTTTCTTTTAATTTTCTATTGTCAAGCCGCATTCTTCATTCATAATATCGTTATTTGTACAAAACCACACAATTGTATTATTTTTAATCTTGATTTTCATGCTATACTTCACCTTTAGCGTCTCCAAAGTTGATTTTTCATGAAAATATACAACATAGAACTATCAAAATGAAATACTATTTACTCGTCCTCTTCATTTTTCAAAAAATGAGAATGCTTTTTTTTTTTTTTGACTAAAATGGATATTCATTTAAAAAATGAGAATGCTAACAAGTGCCCTTAGGACATTATTTAATGAATGAGTGATTTTTTGAAATGTATGAATGTGTAAATGCGTGATTTTTTGAAACGTATGGAATCCGGATCCATTTGAATAATGATCCCAATATTTTGTCTTGTTTTCAAGTGACATTCCCAATGCTTATAAAAAAAAATGACATTCCCAATAATATTACAATACTACTCCCTCTGATCCTATATATAAGAGGCAAAACCCTAAAACACATGGATCAAGGAAATGCATTGAAATAAGCTATTTGTAATTAATATTCATATAAATTTACAAATTTAACCCTTCAATAATTAATTAACAAACCTACTTGTATTGAAAGTTGTACTGTCTCGTAAATATAAACCCTATTATAAATAAGGGTAAAATTGGAAATGAGCATTTAATATTTGTCAAAATACATATATGTCTCTTATATTTTGGACCAAAAAAAATTAGTTATTTGCCTCTTATAATAAGGACCGGAGGGAGTATATCATAAGTTGTTTTTGTTATATTTATTTTTAACTTTTATTATGCTATATTTCATTTTTTGATCATCATAGAACACTGAAATTTTAACCATCCAGTCAATCTCATAAAAATTAGCTTAATTGTTATATATATTTTTTCTTTATGTATTTTTCAATCATTTTTTTAAAAATTTTCATATAAACATATGCCTTCTTATTTAGAATTTTTAATTAATAAGTACCAATATTTCTTAATCTGATTCAATTTCAAATTATTGAAGATTTAATTTAATTTATCTTTTTAGGTTATATTTTTCTTTTATTTTTCTATAGTCAGGCGCATTCTTCATTCATACTATCAATATTTGTACAAGACCACACAATTGTATT
The DNA here is from genome assembly GCA_035048595.1 of Echinosophora koreensis. Classification (NCBI taxonomy): domain Eukaryota; kingdom Viridiplantae; phylum Streptophyta; class Magnoliopsida; order Fabales; family Fabaceae; genus Echinosophora; species Echinosophora koreensis. Next base: position 11,118,291 of record JAPCYP010000004.1, read on the forward strand.
ACATTTAATCTTGATTTTCATGCTTTAACTTCACCTTTAACGTCTCCAAAGTTGATTTTTCATGAAAATATACAACATAAAACTATCAAAATGAAATAGTATTTACTTGTCCTCTTCGATTAGCTCAATAGGTTAAGCTGTACGACATTAATTGTGAATGCGCGGGTTCAAACCCCCGCAACGCAATGCGCTTCACCTATTTCCCCATATATCCATCACACCTCATGTAAGGCCCATGTCCAAGTATTTATTACATCGTGGCATCACCAGTCGACCCCTCTCTGAAAGAGCAACAAGATGAAGAAGAATTTGGTTCCAGACTTATTGGCTCCTGACGAAGACATACGATGGCACTGGTTGAGGGTGAAAGGTGAAGTTCTGTGGAAAAGATAGAAAACGATGAACAACAAGAGAAATGAGGAATGTTAAAATCAATATTAGCTATCATTAATCTGGAAAACATAAATGAATCGGCACTCAATTAAAACAATTGAATATAATAGAGCATCATTTTTTATTTTTTATTTTGAACTGTACAAAGAGTACATAACCTTGAAGAGATATTGTTTATTTTACTTAAAATAGATGATGCAAATTTATGAATTCTCCATTTATTGGAAAGAATTGCTTATAGAAAATTAAACTACTAAAATTCATTTCAAGATAAAAAGCAAATGTCTATCTAACATCACTTTGCTTCAAATTAAAGAATAAAAACAAAGCTTAATAATAAATTTATAATGATGAGGTACCCACTAGTTATAACATAAATTCGATGGATAAAGAAACAGTAAAGGTTCGCATAATATAGACTAAAAAATAAAGTAAAAAATGACAATCCGAAAGATAGAAGTTCAATTCAAAAATTTCAAGTCGAAGGGTCAACTTCCAGTATATATCAAACAATCTTTGAAGGTACACATGGGACTGATGTAGAGATAATAACTCATAGGCAACACTAATTCTTATTCTGTATATTGACGGATCAGCTGTACTGCAACAAGGAAAAAGAAATGGATTTCCCTCCGTCCAATTTTTTAACATTCTCTCTCCATTCACAATCACAGTCATATATCAAGCATCTAATTTATATTTTAACTTTTTATGTTTTAAAGCCAAAATATATTGTGACTCTTGGATGTATAATATATGATTGTAATTGTCGATGAAGAAAGAATGGAGAGAAGCATAAAAAGGTTCACATTTATATTATTGGCTTTCCTTTCTACATAATGGTTTCTGTGGTGAAAGAAGCAGTTGATTAGGCGACAGAAACTTTTGTTATTAGTGGAAAAGTTCTATTATGATTTATGAGATGAGGATCTGCTGCCCCATTTTGATGTATCATTTCCTGTCCCACCTATTATATCTTGCCACACGTTCCAACTTTTTAAAATTGCAAGAAATTTCAACTTATGTGATAAGATATTATTGGCGAGACAGAGTGTGGTACACCCAAATGGGACAACAGATCCCCATCCTATATATTATATTGACAAATGGCTTTCAAAGCAAAACCTTCCTCCTTTCTTCTCCTCCTTTTCTCTTTAATATGTTAATCATTCATTCCAAAGAGGACTTTTTGTAACATCAATAGTGGAGAATATGTGATAGCTGATTTACTAGTATTCATGGGAAAAGGGAAAACTAAGAAGTGGTTGGTTGAAAAGGCCCTCCTGCACTTCAAAGTGGGGGTTGCAAGGAAGCTTTCTCGTGCTTGGAGGGCCCCTATGTTTTTTCCAAGGAGAAAGAAAAAAGACTAATGCTGAGTGATGATGGAGGCTGTCAAAATGAAGAGAACCTCTTGTCTATTTCAAGAACCCAACACCATATAAGAAAGTTTTGTGCTGAGACTTGTTTTCATTGATTATGACCCTTAAGAGTTCTGTGGCATGAGATCTGATATTTGTACCGTATATATACTATTGTGTTGGAAGGGAGTGCTTGTTATATCATTCTTGGTGGCATTGCTTTGGTACAATGTTTATCAACACCACCAGTCTTATGTTGACTTGCTACATATATATCAGCATCGGTTGATAACTTTAATTAAAACATAGTACATATGGAGAAGCTTAATTGACATTTAAGAATCACATATATAAGATTGACGTGTTATGATGAAATTTGAACTTTTTTTGTTAGAGAAATTTAGTATGTTTTGATATGAACAAGACTTCTTTTTTGAAGTTGTTTATATTTTATAAATTAGCATTGTTTGTCTGGAAGTCTTCAACTCTCACGCTACCACGCTTGCATCAGTGTGTACTCAAAAACATACATGCACAAATACTTAAAAAAGTGTAACTTAATAGTTTTGATGATGATTTAAATTATATATTAAAATATTAGATATGGTAAAACGTGCATAATGTATAAGTTTGACAGTCAAATATCTATAAAAGAGGATCCTTTGTTTCACCACAAAAAAAAAGGACCCCTTATCTAGGTTTTAGATGTGGGGTCAACATTACACTATTCTTATCATTTATATGTTTATAAAAGGTAATTTTAAGAGAACATAAAATAACTTTCAAGTTCAAATTTTGAGATTGGTAGAATGAGATTACGACAGCCCTGCTTCCTGGTGGATTCTCGCATGAAGTACCAGTTTTAATGGTATATTCATATATCACTAATTTTTTTCATCATAGATAACTTTGAACCGTTAGATTTAATAATAAAATAATGAATGGTCTGGATTTAGTTGTTCAAGAAAAAAAATTAACCTTCTCTTGGCTGAATAGGTCACCCAATAAGATTTAAAGACAATTTTACCCTTACTCATTAACCACTTGGCGTTCACCCCTCTCACCACCAGCCTCCATCGTCCCCCTCTCAACACTCTAAGCACAGTTTTCATTTCATATTAATGTTGAGAAAGAGAAAAATTGGTAAGAGAACCTAATGATGAAACACAGCCCACCCAACCAAACAAATACGCATCAACAATGGAAGAAAGATTTTGGAAGTCAAACGAATAAATCCATAAAGCATATTTCTTCCTCTTTCTTCCATAAAGCATAGGAGTTGCAGCGAAGAGAAGAAGTTAGGGGAGGCAGGGGGTCTTCACAAAATGAACTGGGGAGCCTGTCAGTCTTCGCAAACGTAGAGGGGAGGCAGCCAATGGGTCTTCACAAAAGACAGAGAGTAGGAGAAGGGACTGAGTTTCAAATGTAAATATTGGACCGAATAGGTTAAGCGGTGAAGCGGTGCTGCAGAGGGTGGAAGTGGGAGCCCGACTGTTCGTGGGGGAAGAGGGCAGAAGGTAGCTGACAAAAGGGGTGGGGTTTGGTGATGGAAGAAGGCAGAACTCAGAAGGTGGGGATTGGAGATGGGGTGAATAAGGGGTAAAATGGGTTTTTAAAAATAAAATAAATTTAAAAACCTGAAAAAACCTAATATAACCGATTAATTTAGTGCCTCACCCGTATACCAGTAAAACTTGTACTTCATGTTAGAATCCACCCTGCTTCCTTTGTGTGCGAGAGTGTAGCAAGCAATAATTTTGAATAAGAAATCTTTGTTGATACCTGTTGACATAAAAATAATCAACATTCCCAAAAAATATTGAAAGCTTACACTAATATTTGCAGTAAGTCATTGGTTAAACCTTTGTTGCGAAAAAAAAAAACGAGCCATGGATCTTGAGGAAGTTTGATCAAGCGGCCAAAGAAAGTGACATGTCAAGAAGAGTCGTGTTATTCTAACACCCGGGTGCGACACCGGGGTACTGTAGCGCTACAGTACGTACTGTAGCGTTACTGTAGTGCTACAGTATTTTATTTTTATTTTTTTACAAATTTTGACTTTTTTTTTATGAAATTTTTTTTAAATTTTTTTAAATACTAACATTTTTTGTTAATCCAATGCAAATATTTGGTTAATTCAATTCATTCTATATGAGATATATCTCATATAGAATGGTTGAAGCATCAGAGTTACCGATTAACCACAGAATACACTGAATTAACCAACCATTTTCAAAGGATTAACCACGTGTTTTTGTTTAAAAAAAAAAGTGGAAATTTGTCCCAAAAAAAAAAGACCCATTAACCATATAATAAACTGAATTAACCAGAAATTTGCATGTGATTAATCAAATATTTATATGGTTGTGAAAAATGATTGTAAGCTTCAGGATAACCGATTAACCACAGAATACACTGAATTAACCAACCATTTTCAAAGGATTAACCACGTGTTTTTGTTTTAAAAAAAAGTCGAAATTTGTCCCAAAAAAAAAAAGACTCATTAACCATATAATAAACTGAATTAACCAGAAATTTATATGTGAATAATCAAATTTTTACATGGTTGTGAAAAATGATTGTAAGCTTCAGGATAACCGATTAACTACAGAATACACTGAATTAACCAACCATTTTCAAAGGATTAACCACGTGTTTTGGTTTTAAAAAAAAGTCGAAATTTGTCCAAAAAAAAACCTATTAATCATATAATAAACTGAATTAATCAGATATTTGCACGTAATTAACCAAAAATGTTAGTATTCAAAAAAGTTAAATTTTTATTTTTTTTTTAAAAAAAAAACGCTACTGTAGCACTACAGTAGAGGTGTCGCACCCGGGTGTTCAAATATCATTTGTGTCAAGAATTCGCAACACTTAGCAAAACTCAAGAAAGTTGCACAGCAGATTTATTTATTTTTTATATAGACAAAGGTTAGTAAATTAGTATGTTATGTTAGTAGGGGAATTGAACCTATGACCTCCTTATCACCCCAGATGTTTGGAAATGGTGAACAGTTTCTGGTGGTTAATTAATTAGAATATAATTTAAATTACAAATTTAAATTGAAGGTGTCGGTATTAAAATTAATCTTTTTTGATTCAGAGGAAAATTGAAGAGATTCGGGTCTTCTCTGTGGGGTTTAGCAATCAAGGGGTTCGATTTGGACAGTTGAATCTGTTTTTGCTGGTGTAAAGTGTAAACAGCTGCTATACAATTTTCTGGTGTAACTATAGGTTAGGTACTATGGATTCTGGTGTATTTGCTGTAAATAGATGCTTGGTGTACTTATGTCTATTTTTACACTCAATGACATATATTTTTAATTAATCAATCAAATTTGCTTATGGACATTCGGAGTCTCAAAAATATCACCAAGTAGTTGAGTGTCTTAAGGAAAAAGATTTTCTTCCCAAATTGCTAGAAGAAATCAAGCTATCGATTGACGAAAATTTTGTTAAACTTAATACCGTAAGAACATCTTTTATTTATTTATTTATTTTATAAGCAGAACATATTTTATTTTGGCTTAGCTTAGAATGACAAAAGAGCCTACGGCAACATGTGTGGCAAAGATTGCAGTGGACCATTTATGTTGATTGGGATCGAGGATGCTCCCTTGATTTTTCCTTTACCGGCTAGCTAGCTAGCTCCTCGATCCCCATAAATACAGGAGACCATTCATCAAACAAAAGGAACCTTTACCTACCTATATAAAGGGAAGTTATAGGCCACCCGTCCACTACATAGAACCATGTAGACAAAGAAAACAAATGGAAAAATAGAGAACATCCATGCTTGTCCCTGGTATAATTAGCAATTAGGGACTGCCTCGTGGTTTCTTTAAAGTTAATTATAGGATATTCGTCCCTATGGACACCGTATGCACATCTTAGAGAGTGTGTCATAGGTGTAGGATGTTGATTTTGTAGAGAATAAAATAAAATAATATGTAAGTGTATAACAATATAAATATATAGGTAAGGGTGTTGATTTTGGGTGTACAAATAGTATAACTCATTTGCTAGCTGCAAGATTCATATACTTTACCTAATGGGAAATAATTTTTTAGTCCACGAAACAAGTTATATTTCGCAAAATAGGTGCTGCGTTCAAAACAAATTTATCATTTTACCACGTAATTTAGTTATTTGAAAGCAAATTAATGAAGGTTATATATATTTAAGTATTACATGTATAGTCTTTTACCTTGATTTTTAATTGCCCATAATCATTCAAACATAAGAAAAAATGTTTTTCTTTCATTTCATTCTCTAAATAGAACATGTATGAGGCAGATATTTTATTTTTTTGACCAAATGTGTGAGGCAAATTAAACAATGTGATATTGTAATATGGCATGCTAGCTGGTTTAACTTCCATGCATTACAATTCACGATTAAGGGGACGCAATAACGGTAATATGCTCGCGCATAGAGAGATTTACATTTTGGATCACGAGCTTTATGTTAGTGACCAAGCTTTTTAGTGTTAACTGTCCCCTACCTATATGTGTTCGATTATGTTGTATGTAGTATGATAAACATCACCAACCTTCCCTTGTGAGTTGTGATGCCAATCACTATCAGTAAGTGCTCTCGGTTCATAGCAACTATCCTGTTTCCTCTGTATATCCACCCTATACCTTATTGATGATAAACTGCAAAACAAAAGTATAGCTAAAAAAGACGTGAGATATTTTCAAATTATGAGAGTAAAGGTGGTATATTTTTCAATCCTTATAAATCAAGCTGTTGGTATCAAAATTAAATTTTCCGATTCAAAATAATTTTAAAAACTTACTAATCTTTGATTTAATGCCAAATTGAAGAATAGTTGGTCATCATTACGAAGACTTTTTTTTTTTTTAATAAAGAATCGGTCAAACAATGTGGAAGTAGATCAATTAAGCAATTGAAGGAATGCTAATTAAGAGTTCAGCTGTAGAATTGAAGACAAGACATAGGTTAAGCACAAGAAATAGATCAAAGAGTGGGGACCATCACTGATATGGGAGTTGGGAGGGAAAGGGAGGGGTGTTATCACAAAACTCATATACCTCATCTAGGATCAATTTTTCTTTCACACTCTAAAACTCACCAAGGACTTTCACACAACACACATAGGGAGACTAGAGAATCAATCTTGTATTCTCTATAATTCTTGATTCATTCTATTATGGCAACATACAAGGTCATGCCTTTTTATAGGCAAACATTTGTAATATAATAACATTATTTAGAAGCTTTCTTAAGCATTAAGAAAACTTAACAATGAAGAAAACAATTACTTAAACGTGAAGTAAGCTTTGTGTGGTGGCTATACTAATCAAACTTCAAGTCAAACTTTTCAATATGAATGGTGGCTAGAGGTGTTCAATTTGGATATAAATTGCTAGCCAACAATCAATGACATAAGCTTGATTTATCTTTATCTAACATTGCCTCCCTTAAATCAAGCTTTGCATTCCAAGCATTTTCTTCAACTTGTAAAGCAATTCAATCTTCAATGGTTTCGTAAAAATATTTGCTGCTTGCTCTTCAGTGGGACAATACTTGATCACCACTTCTTTTTCTTCTACTAACTCTCCTATTTTGTGAAACCGAATATCTATATGCTTGGGCCGCCCATGAAAAACTGGATTCTTACACAGAGCAATTGCAGACTTGTTATCACAAAATATTTCTGTTGGGGTGCTCTGCTTCTCATGTAATACTTCAAGAATTCTTCTCAACCATACTGCTTGTGTAGCACAACTGGTTGCTGCTATATATTCTGCTTCGGCCATAGAGAGTGCAACAACTGGTTGTTTCTTTTAAGACCATGACACTGCGCCCGTGCCAAGATGAAATATGTACCCTGACATGCTTTTTCTCGTCTCTATATCTCCAGCCCAATCACTATCTGTGTATCCAACAAGCTTCACATCATTATTACTGGCATAAAAAATTCCATCGATCAGAGTACCTTTGATATAACGGAGAATTCTCTTGGCTCCTTGCAAATGACAAACACATGGCTCTTCCATCAATCTACTTAGCAATCCAACTCCAAATACAATATCTGGTCTAGTCGCGGTCAAATATCTCAGACTTCCGATCAAACTTTTATAGTAAGTTGAATCTACTCTTCTACCATCATTTTCTCTTACTAGCTTCAACTTTTCTTCAACTGGAGTGGAAATCGGCTTTAAATTCTCCATCTTAAATTTCTTCAATATCACCTGCATATTTCTTCTGAGAAATGAAGATTCCATCATTCTGATGAACGACCTCAATGCCAAGAAAATAAGACATTAGGCCTAAATCTGTCATCTCAAAGCAGCTTATCATAGCCTCCCTAAATTCTGCAATCATCTTTGGATTATTACCAGTGAAGATTAGATCATCAACATAAAGGCACACAATGAGAATATCTCTGGGATCAACAAATTTAACATATAAAGTATGCTCAAAAGGGCATCTTTCAAAACCATGCACAAAGTAGGAATCAATTTTCTTGTACCACGCTCTTGGTGCCTGCTTCAACCCATACAACGCTTTCTTCAATCTATAAACTTTGTCTTCTTTCCCTCTGACTACATATCCTGCAGGCTGTTCAACATATACTTCTTCTTCCAGAGTTCCATTTAGAAAAGCAGATTTAACATCCATTTGATAAATTTTCCAATTATTTTGGGCCGATAAAGAGATAATCATACGAATTGTATCTAACCTTGCAACTGGAGCAAATACTTCAAAATAATCAATACCTGGTTTTTGCTTGTATCCTTTAGCCACCAACCTTGCTTTAAATTGATCAATTTCACCATTGGGCTTGTACTTCGTCTTGTACACCCACTTCACTCCTATAGGCTTCTTATCTGCTGGCAAATCTATTAACTCCCATGTTTTATTCTTCTCTATGGCATGAATTTCATCATCTATTGCTTTTCTCCAGCTCTCATTGTTTGAGGCTTCTTCAAAGGTTACTGGCTCACAATCCGCAAACAAAGCAAAGTTGATAATTTCTTCATCAGATGGGTCCTTATCATTACCCACAGCATAATCCTGCAATCTGACTGGTAATCTGCGATGCCTTTGAGGTCTGCTAGAAGATTCTGGCTGAGGTATTGGATCTGCTTGACCATCTTCTTCTTCATAATTTTTAGAAATCACTACCGGCTTCTTTTGGGCTTTTGAAGACCAATCACATCTCTTTTTTCATCAAATGTCACATCTCGACTGATAATCACCTTCTTCGTCTCCGGGTTGTAAAGTTTGTACACCTTTAAGTTTGTGCTGTAGCCAATGAAAATACACTTTTCACCTTTGTCATCAAGTTTCTTCCTTAGCTGACCTGGTATGTGAGCGTATGCAATACACCCAAAAACTCTGAGGTGCCGGATTGAGGGTCTCCTTCCACTCCAAGCTTCTTCTGGTGTTTTGTCACGAACACTCTTTGATGGACACCTGTTTAGAATATACACCGCCGTAGCAACTGCTTCTGCCCAAAACTATTTAGGAATTTGTTTAGATCTCAGCATGCATCTCACCATGTCCATGATAGTTCTGTTCTTCCTTTCAGCAACTCCATTTTTTTGAGGCATGTATCTAGTCGTAAGTTGATGTTGAATTCCATGCTGCTCAAAGAAATCTGCACAGGCAAGATACTCTTAGCCTCTGTCTGTTCTGAGTACTTTGATTCTACAGCCACTTTGCTTTTCTACATATGCCTTGAATGTCTTAAAGGCATCACAAGCTTCTGATTTTTGCTTCAAGAAATACACCCAAGTCTTTCTGCTAAAGTCATCAATAAAAGTAATAAAATACCTGCAACCACCATGTGTTGGCACCTCAACCATACATAAATCTGAGTGAACAATCTCCAACTGCTTTCTCGCCCTCCAAGATCTTCCAGTTGGGAATGATTCTCTGTGTCTCTTGCCCATTTGACAAGTCTCACATACTCCAGTAGGAATATTCACAACAGGTAAACCAGAAATATATATTCTTTTCGTGATAGATAATTCAAGCCATAAAAGTGAAAATGCCCAAAATGCATATGCCACAACCAATCATCATTTGGGATTACAGAACTCAAACAAGAAAATTTTTCATGTTGAATTTTCAAAGGGAATAGGCGGTTCGGAGTCATCTTTACCTTGGCAATGAATCTCCCATTTCTGTCGACCAACGTGCAGTAGCCATGATGAATCTGCATGTTGTAACCTTTCTCTGATAGTTGTCCCATACTCAACAGATTATGATGAAGATGAGGAGCATAGAAAACATTAGAGATAAAGTTTTGAGAACCATCCTTCAATATAATAACAATTCGGCCTTTCCCCAAAATTGGAATATTTGTATCGTTCCCAAATTTTACTACTGACCGGACATTTTCATTTAGGGAAGAAAACAACTCCTTTTTCCCACACATGTGATTCTGCAGCTAGTATCCAAATACCATATATTTTCATCTTCAGCAGATATATTGCTTGCCAAAAATAAACTTTGTGGGCTATTTGAATTCTCACCAATATTTTGATATTGATTTTCTGGAACGTTTTCCTGATAGTTGTTCTGAAATCTGGATCTAAAGTCTGCAGCTTTATGACCAAACTTCCCGCAGTGATAGCAATTAAAATTACTTCTTTCTTGGTAATAGTTACATTGTCCTCTTCCACGGTTGGTAGGTCCAAAATTATTTCCACCTCTTCCTTGATTTGGTGGTCTGAAATTGTTGTCTCTCCCTTGGTTGAAATTGCCATGTCCTCTTCCTCTGAAATTTCCTTTGCCTCTACCTCTATAGTTTCCTTTTCCTCTACTGTTGAAATCACGACCTCTACCTTCTGCGCTTTGGCTGGATTCTGCAATATTATTGAAATTCACCTGACTCTTCAAGGCTTCTTCGTTCACTTTTTCCGTCTTCTCCAAGATTCTGCTAACATGGCTTTCAACGCTTCCCTGCAACTCTGCAATCGTCATGGTGTCTGTGTCGTGGGACTCTAGAATTGTAGTCACCACATGATCAAACTTCATCGGCATGGTGCTAAGAATCTTTTCAACCACCTTGCTATTTGGGATGTCTTCTCCATACACCCTCATCTTGTTGACAAGATCAGTAACTCGAGAAAAGTATTGTTCAACACTTTCTAAGTTGGACATCTCATACCTTTCATATTCTCTACGCAGAGATTGCAATTTAGACTTCTGTGCCTTTTCTACACCTTTATATGACAGCTTCAAAATATTCCACGCTTCTTTGGCAGTTTTGGCATTTGCTATTTTGCCAAAAACTGAATAATCAACTCCTTGGTGAATTTGCGACAACGCCAATTGGTCCCTCCTTTGAGCGGTTGCATCAGCTCCTTCTTGTAATCCCTGTTCAACAAAGCTCCAGATATTGTGAGCCTTTAGATGCACTGACATCAAAATCTCGAAGTAAATGAAATCAAGTTTCCCATCTAGTTTGGGACCGGACCACACAATATTGTAATTGCTTGCCATCTATCTTTCTCTCTCAAAGTATATGAACTAAAAGAAATTGGACACAGTGAGAACTCTCTTGTTCCTCACAAATACTCAAAAATTGGCGCTGGACTTAACCAGCTCTGATACCAAATGTTATCATAAAACTCATATACCTCACCTAGGATCAATTTTTCTCTCACACTCTAAAACTCACCAAGGACTTTCATACAACACACATAGGGAGACTAGAGAATCAATCTTGTATTCTCTATAACTCTTGATTCATTCTATTATGGCAACATACAAGGTCATGCCTTTTTATAGGCAAACATTTGTAATATAATAACATTATTTAGAAGCTATCTTAAGCATTAAGAAAACTTAACAATGAAGAAAACAATTACATAAAGGTGAAGTAAGCTTTGTGTGGTGGCTATACTAGTCAAACTTCAAGTCAAACTTTTCAACATGAATGGTGGCTAGAGGTGTTCAATTTGGATACAAATTGCTAGCCGACAATCAATGACATAAGCTTGATTTATCTTTATCTAACAAGGGGAAATGTTTGAGGAGGAATTGAAGAAGGGAAGATGGCCCTCCAAAAGCCCTTCCCTATATCATTTTTTTAATTCCTCAATTTAAGGATTTTGGTTCTTTTGCTAAAAAGTTATAAACCCCATGAAAGGTGTGTGATTTTCCTCCCTTCTCCATTCTTTCCCCCTTAATTCCTCCTTAAACCCTTCGCCTCCCAACTCGCAAATTAACAAACCGTTAGCAAACCTCAAAATTTCAAGCAGAAGTTACTTAAAATTCAAATTACGAACTTAAACAAAAATTGAATTTGATAATTAAATTATTAAGAGTTAAGATAATTAAACAAAACAATTATTATTTTCATGATTAGGAAGTTACTTAGATTGGTTAATGCGTGCTTTGACCATAATTGGTATTTCACTCTTAATAATTGTTATATTTAATATTTGATTAATGCTATCCAAGTGGGAGAATTGTTAAATTTTTAATTTAACATGTGTAAAATATCTGAATTAGCATTAATTGATAATTGAAATATAATCAAATTCATTAATATATTTATTAGGAAATTAATGTATTTAATTATGAATCACTAACTAGTTGGTGAAATTGTAAATTGGGTTTCTACTGAGAATGGCCCCACGACAAACTGAGCCATTTTATTGTTAACCCGTTGAGAGGTCCCTACTCTCTTTTGGTAGGTTAAAAAGATTGTCTCCCTATTAAGCAGTTTTATATGTTGTACACGTTTTACCAGTATAGAGAGCATTTTTCTCCCACACTCTTATCAAGATCAATTAATGGACTCTGCAATGCTCCAAGGTACACAATTCTTGACTTAATTCTTTGTTCAACACAACAACTATAATATACTATAGTCTGTATCTATACATTGTTCTAGACGTCTAAGAACTCTAGATTATCCTTCATCAAACTCTTTCTAGAAGGTGATGAGAGTTTTATCATTGTGCGCTAAAGCTAGAAGTTTTGAATAAAATATTAATTATCGGGAAAAAAACACAAAATGATTGTATTAGTAGCTTGAAGTCCGATTGCAATGATACATATATTAGTACACATCAACTATATTGATTAATTTAAATTTAATCAAATTTCGACATTGCCAGGGAAAAAATGACAAACTCGGGATCTTGAAGGAATGGTTTATATTGTTCAAAAGTAGGAGTCCCGAACAAAACTTACAAAACAGAAGCTACCTTACATTTACTTTCTCTTCAAATCAGTGATATTGATGCGGACTTGATAATTATCACAAAACTTTTGAATTTTGTCATGTTTGACAATCACAAGTCGTGATTAATGATCATAATAAGTGTAGTCCATGTCCATGTGATTAATGCTAGCCACCCTTTTATCTTAATTAGATTAAACAGAAAATAATTCACCAAAACAAAAAAAGATTAAACAGAAAATAAAGCACTAAGATTTCAGAGGCCCACATGCGTATTAGGTTTTTATAATATTATAATTTCGCTTTTAATCATCATTTCTCCTTTCCCATTATATGTGAGTTAGTCTCTTATTAGTTGAAATAGGTAGGATTTCTAAGAACAATCATCATTGGCAAGAAAAAAAATCTTAAAATATAAGGCAAGTAGCTTGGCAACTTACGTCTAACGACCAATGGGACACATTTAAGTATTTATTTATTCTCTAATTAAAATTACCGTTCTAAATTAAGAGTTAAATTTTGTCCTATCGGTATAATTTTTTATTTATACATAACTAGTACATCACTTCATATATAATTTTAAAATAATTATCATAAAAGTTAAATATTTTTAATGATATATCAATGTATAATTGAACGTCAGTGTAAAAGTTAAACTCACATAATGTATTATTGTAATTAAATCCCTGAATTAATCCTCAAAAACTTGGTATATATCTTCTACTCATACAAACAATTAAAAAGCAGTGAGTTGAAAATTTTAAGAAATTTCTGAACGACCAATGAGTAAAACAGTGAAGCTCCTTCTGAAATATTAAGGGGAAAAAAGCAGAAAGAAAAAAGTGATTAATTTTCATAAGATTATCTATGCTAATTGCTATTAATGTGGATATATGCGTCGTGTAAATGGTGATTCATTTGCTGGCTCAAGTATGCAGATGGGTCCTTTTTGGCTCGCTTGTAAGAAGGCAACATTCTTGCTATCGATTTTTGGAGTATTGCTAATATAATGGGTTGAATGAAGCTTCTCTTGAATCAGATTCAACAATGCTGTTCAGTTCAATTAGGCACTGTTTGGTTTGCCAAATCCGCTAGCGTTTAGTGGATAGCGTATAACGGATGGGAAAGTAGCCCCGTTTGGTAGTCGTTTTTAAAATTAGCGTATAACGTTTTTTCACTAGCGTATAGCGTTTTTCCCAGACGCTACTTGAAGTAGCATTTGAGCTTATAGCGTATAGCGTTTTATTTTTTCTTCCATTTTTATCCCTACCATCTTAATTAAATATTAATTATTTAACATAGTATATAAATAAGAATTAATTTTGCTATTTAGATTTATATTTAAGATAAAAAAGTGGAAAATATATTTTTATCTATAAAAAATAAAACTTATATAAAAATCAAATCAAGATATAATTTTATTTTTATTATCCCATTTTATTTATTAAAAATAATTAAAACTAAATTAATATTAAAATTTAAAAGTAATGATTGAATTTTTTAAACGATAAATAATTTTTTTTTGACGTGATAAACGATAAATAATTTAGAATAAGATAAATTATTATAAGTGATAATTATTTTAAAATAAATAATATAAATAATATATATACATATAATTTACATTAAAAAAAATGCAAACATATCCTTTTATGTCATTTTACATTTATCAGCTAGTCCAACCGTTAGTTTTACCAAACACTTCAAATCCAATCCGCTAGCTAATCAGCTATCCGCTATCCGCTTGCTTATCCGTTATCCTCTAGTTTATCCGTTAGCTTATCCGCTATCCGCTAGTTTTTACCAAACAGAGCCTTAGTTAATACTTAATAATGATCTCATCAGCAGTGGGTGGAAACAAAAAATCAGAATCACCCATGTTTTTTGCATAAAGAAAATAACAGATTAGCATGATTGGCTTTTGGATAATCTTAATCTTTGGGTACTCTTGGGTCATGAGGCCCCTACTTACCGGTGGTTGCAGTCACCTTCTGACTTCTGTTTAAGGATATTCAAGTCTTTTCTATGCCTCTGCTAGGCTATGTATTAACGAATTCACACGTTCACTGATATATACCGATTAGATGTATTTGAATGTGTGCATCAAAAAATAAACAAGACGAATTCAACAATACATCTTATAACTATGTGAATGTGCAATCTAAACCATGTATTACTTGAGGAAAAGACAGAATTAAATTACAAAACCTAAGTGTTTTTAAGAATTATTTTGAAGGAGAAAGTTGAATGCTAATGAATCATTCCTTGCCACCAAGAGCTTTCGAGCTTTTGTTTCCTCAATTTGGGAAGACAAGGGAGAAATAGCATAAGTATTCCACTGCACATTCTCATTAAACATCCATAGAATGAAATGATGCCTATTCAACAATTCCATTTCATGAGTAAGGTCAATACTTTGAAATTTGAATTCTCACTAACTTGACAGGTGATGAAAGTGGTAAAATATTTTAAAGAAGAATAAGAGAGCCTGTAGGGCACTAATAAGAAAATGTTTTTACCCATGAAAAATATATGTTATGTGGATTTCATTGACAGAGATACTAACAAGGAAATTAACAGTAACCATGACTTTCACATACTAATAATTAAGGAAATTAACAGTAACGATGACTGGGATAGGCTATCATGATAACTTTTATTTTATTTTTTCAATCAAACTTTTTTTGGTTACTTTTTATCAAAGCTTTTATCATCACAACCATGACTTCACCTAAGTGACGAGCAAATTTACTTTGACAAGACTCTTTAGGTGAAACTCTTGAATAGATATTTACTTCTGTTTGTTTTTGGAGAAAATGCTTCTGAACAGTTTGATCACCATTATCATGTGCTCTAAAAGGAAAAAGAAAAAAAGAAAAGAAAAGTGAAATTAGCGTATTCTGTTTCTTTACACCTTTTTTTTATTTCCTTTAAAATGGTTGATAAAAAACTTTTGCTTTGATAATTAATCTATATCAATAATATATACTGTTAGTAATTTTTATCATTAAAAAAGTCATTACATAAAAAATTGTGCAAAATTATTATTAAAAAAAATCATTTTTCTTTTTTCTCATCTATTAAACAAATTTTCATAATCATAATCTCCTCATATATCCTAAGAAAACGATATTTTTATCATTCCAAGAAATTATATAACAAAAAGAATCATTATTATTATTATATGCTTAAAAATTCTATTATGGTGGCGTTTGGAAAAACTTATTTAAGCTCCTTTTGACTTATCTGATGACATAAGCTCTTATGCAGTGTGTTTGGCAGAGATTATCAAAGTAACTTATGTCATCCCATAAGGAGTTTTTGACTTATTTTCATAAGTCACTGGAACAAGCTTATGGAATTTTAACAAATGCTTATGATCACTCCGTGTTTTCCCCCTTCGAATCCTCTCCTGCTCCTTTCTTCATAAGCTCTTATGGCATAAACTCTCATACGATAAGGTCTTATGTGATAAGCTCTTAATTAAGTTGTTTAACCAAACACGGCCTATACTACTGTCATCTTCGAAATGTTTTCACACTGCTCACTTTATGTGCAAATCATCACATTCATAGAAATTATCTAACAAAACGGAATGATAAAATTAGAAAAAGATATGCGCTAAACTACAATATTGCTTTTACATTTATTAAAAACTGAAACAACCAGATACAATTTCCTCATCTTTATCGCTCCGCCTTCGCGCAAACCAACACCGTCTAGCACATCAAGAAAAAAAAAATAAGAATAGCTAAAGTTAATCCAGCACATTCAGAAAAGAAAAATATAAATAAAACAAAAAGGCATCCAACTTAAAAATTAAATAAAATTATCAAATTTAGAAAAAGAAAAACACTAAAAAGGGACAATAATTAAAATTACAAGTACGAATTACAAACTTTGATTGGTTTTTCTTTTTCTTTCTTTTTTTCCTCTTTTATTTATCCTCTGCCTCACTCGCTGGCAGACTCAGTTACTGACTCACTCAACCTCAAAGATTCAAACCATGTAATCCCCACCTTAATCCAAATAATCTACAGTTGTACAGGTCAACCGGTTCTCCTTCCTAACTGGGGACCCACCGAGTCAACTCACAACGAGTCACTCACTCCCAGGAAGCTTCCACGCCGAAGTTGCGATGAGTGGCCTCGTGTGCCACCCAAGCATGAGGCACCCATTGTTCTCCTCCACCCTATACCCATCCCCGCCAGCGAAAAGATCCAACAACATGCTCGCTTGCTTAAAAGCATTCGAACCGAGATGAACCGGTTCGAACCCGGCCGAACCCATCCTCACCCTCCACTGGCTCAGCGTCTCGTGCCTCTCGACCCGGTCCACCCCTTCACAAGCCACCACGTTGCAAATCTGCCTCCCGAGATAAAGCTCCGACATAAGCAGATCCTGACTCGGAGCCGAACCGGCCGATCCTTCAAGCGAGTCAAACAAACTCGAGTAATAATGCAAGGCCTCCGTGAACCGGTCCACGAAAACCGGTCCGTTATGGTTCGCTTCTTGTTCAACAATAGTAACAATCCTAGGGCTCATCTTCTTAACGGTCTCAAACACTTTCTCGACGGATCCGGGTCGGGCCAGCATTTGGTGGAGCTCGAAGACTGCATTAACCGCGACGGCTTCCCCGGGTCGGATCTCGAGCATGTTCGGGTCGAGATCCGCGAGGCTGTTACAAACGAAGCCGCGAAACTCGAACTGGACCCCAATGTTTTGGGCCAACTGAGCGAGCTTCCAGCCCACCTGCTGAAGCGCGTCGGTGTTGGTGTTGTCATTCTGGGGGGGCCCGATTCCGGTCAACCGGAAAGTGGGGGGGCCGCCTGGACGCAATGCGAGTGCCTGCATTAGCGCCGGCCACTGCATCCCTTGCTTGAGCCCGAAATCGATGACGTGGACTTTTCCGGCGGCGGAGAAGGCTTCTAGAATGGCCTGGTTGGCGGTGAAGTGAGCGAATTTGAGGTAAGGGCATGACTCGTAAAAATGCATGTGAAGCATTTCGGAGAAAGAGGAATCGAGGGTTTCCTGAGGGTAGATTCGGTAAATCCTACGAGCCAGAGCTTGAGCGAAGTAAGAGGCGACTTTCCTCATAGCTCCAATTTGGGAGGTGGCGAGCATGCCCACGTGCTTGACGAGCGCGTCGGCGAGCTTGAGGTTTTCTTGTTGGACGGCATCCGCACACGCCATGAGCGCGTGGACCAGACGCACGCCGGTTTCTTGCGAGTCGACGAGGACCACGGGGCGCGTGGGTTCCGATACGGTGACGGGGGGTGGTGAGCCAGTGTCAATTCGGGAGCTTTTGAATCTCTTGTTGGTGTTTTCGGCGGGTTCGGGTTGTGGGTATGCTGCTATGCCGGGAATTGCTCTGAGATCGTACTCTGAGTCGTCGTTGAAAGCTTCAACACGTGATGGGTTCTCGATTTGAGGGTTACCTAAGAGGGAAGATGGATCAACAAGGTTGTTAAGGTTGTTGTTGGGGGAGGAAGGGTTGAGTTCAGTGAGCATGCTTTGAACCCAAGAATAAAGATCGGTTGGGTCATAGTGAACAGTATCAGAAGCAAGGTGTGAAATTCCATCTTGTTGAGTAATACCCATGACCATCTCTAATTGTTCCAGCTTCTGTGCCACGTCAGCCATGTCAGAAGAACGAACCTTGTAACCCAAAGCTGCGAGGAGCTCGTCCATTCCTCCACCACTGCTACTACCATCTTGTTGGTGTTGGTCTTCCCACATCTTCGCTTTCCCACTCGACATTGAGGAGGAGCATTCACGTTTCACGCTACTATTCCTTCCTCCGTAGCTGGAACCGGCACATGTGTCTTGGTGATCCCTCTTCTTCATTTTTTTTTTTTTTTTTTGCTTATTTAGTTGGGAAGAAGAAAATATAACCAAACGGGAATTGAGCTAGCGACTGGGTTGGGATTCGAATTGGGTCATATCATGGAAGTTCAGAATTCTTCTTTGAATGGTGAGTTGAGTTGAGAGAGAGAGAGAGAGAGAGAGAGAAGGGGTTGAGATGGGTGAGAGGTCCAAAGGGGGAACGGAGAAACCTCAGAGTGGAAAAGATAAGGAACAATGGAAGCCATAATAATGGAATATTTTACTACTGTTTTTTTTTTTTTTTTTTTTTGCCCCTCTACCCTTTTGCCAAAAAGTCTCCATTGAGTTTGATATTTAGCCTTTAAGTATTGTTAAATATTAAAAACAAGTATTTAACATTTTAAAAATTTAAAAGTATGACTATTTTTTAATAATTTAACTGAGTAATACATATTATTTTTAATTTTGTCATGTGTCTTAAAGAAGCGAGTTCCATTATAAAATCCTATAGTTTTTTTTTAAAACTTTTAGGAATTTAGGTGGTAGGGTGCGTAAATGGTGTGTGAAAAACAGTAGAATGGTTAATAACATTCTTTATATATATATATAGAGAGTTTAATTTTGAACAAATCAAAAAAGAGTTCAATTTTGAAGTGATGTTAAAGTTATGAGTCACAATCATTTTGTATGTGAATTTTAAAGTAATTATGATAAGAAATAAATATTTTTATTGAAATAAAAATTTATAAATGAGTAACAGTATAAAAAATATTTATACTGACATTATAAGACTCAATGTATATGTTTGGATGGAAGTTAGATTCAACATCAATACAAATCCAACTATCAAATTAATTTTTTTAATGTTAATATAGAGTATCATGGCATAGAAGCCATCGCCTATCCAAACATGGATCTATTTTTTATTTAGTAAATTATATTATAAAGTTCCACTAGCAATAAACAATGTTTTAAATGAAGATCCACAAACCTAATTGGGATAATAATATTTTGATCCTGGAGGTCTTCGAAATTGAAATACGACAGCAAATATAATCGTCTTCGAAATTGAAATACGACAGCAAATATAATCATATCGGTTGTAATTTGTCGCAATAGTCTACCATTATAGTAAATACAATGTAATTGTAACCACGACTATGATCTTAATTTAAAATCTTGATAATAAAATTAACATGCAAAAAAGAGTGTATAAAAAAAAGTACCTGAATAAAAAAAAATATATATATTTGAAGCTCAGGCAAATACTTATAAAAGGCATCATAGAGCCGTGGGAGCACCGCAATGGCAAGAAAGATGCCCATGATAGTGTACAGCTCGTGCATAACCCAGACACCATACACTAGAAAATCAGGTGGCCGTACATTTCGTCGATGGAGAGTTTTGGGGACCGAGAATGATCGTGGCCCCCACCTCTGTCCTCTCCTTGGGCGCGTATTTCTACTATTTTTAATTTCCCACTCCCTCACTTCACTTGTGTTTTGATTAGTGATAATAGTAATAATAATAATAGTGATTTAGGGATAGAATTAACCATTTGGAAGTTGTAGAGGGAATGCCGACGGCAATGCTCCATCCAATGTGCTATTTTCAGTAGATAAATTTGATGAGAAATGCTTTATATTGTTTTATACTTATGTGAGACGATGAAACTATAATATATAAATGTGTAAGTAAAATTAATTAAATTTGATTGGGCACCATCATTTATGTTTGACTTTGAAGCTTAATTCCTGTTAATGTCCCCTCACTTATTAATTTTAGGTACAATTATGTTCATTGTCCCCCTGACTTTTAACACACATAGACGGCAACTGATGGGGGTGGAGTGGATACTCGATTATGTGTTTCAGAGAATTATCCGATTGGGAATATAGAAAGAGTTGCACTAAAAAAATAATCAATTTGGTGGGTTCAAATATGATTTCATGAAAATGTTGTTAGTGAAGAATTACTTCTCCAGAAAGAATTTGGGAATCGATATTTGTGATATCAAGTCAAGTGGGCAAACGTATTTATGCTTTCCCCTTCAAAATGTGAATTGACAAGTATAGTTAAGATACTCAAAGCTGTAAAAGTGTGAACAATATCATTAAAAAAAATCTCAATTAAGGAACCAAGAAAAACATGTTTTTATTGAAAAACTAACTATTTCATATTTTTTAATATTAAATACTTCAATTTTCCATAAAAATATTTTTTTATTGATTTCTTAATTAGTGTCTTAAGGATACTTGTTAGCATTCTCCTTAAGAAAAAATCTCAATCATTCACTATGAGTACAAATATTACGGAAAATGAGCATATTCATATCAGCGAAGAAAAAATGTAACTTTAATAAATGAAATGACATTATTGTAACTTTAGCTGCCTCTATTATTACTCATTGAACTTAAAGTACCATTTCCACTTTCTTTCCCACCATAGGCTTGCTATTTCTAGTATCACTCTTTCTTTACCTTTCAAAAGTTATTTTTCCTTTTTTGCTATATTTGCTGCTGCTAATTTTTTTTTTCCTGCCAAAAGCAGAAGCCAATAAACTAAACCAGCTGCTGCTAGTTTTAAAATAGAACAACATAGAATACCAAAATAAAAATAAAAAATTAGAACAACATATTAAAGAAAGTATATTTTTTTTATAGTATTTCCATTGAATAAGTAAAAGATTAATATCTCGTAATACAATCAAACATATAAATAGAAAGACCTGAGTTTCTTTTATTTAGACCAATATATGCTGGTAAATAAATAAAAAAACAGCATTTACAAAATTAATGAATTGTAATTTTGAAATAATTAATTATATTTCAAATAACCACATAAAGTATCCCCAGACTTCTTTAGGGTCCGTTTGGTTTAGATTTTGATAAAATTGATTTTGAAAAATGGAGTTTAAAAAAATTGATTTGTGTTTAGGAATGATATTTTAAAAGTGGGTTTAGAAGAATTGTTTTTGTTTGGATGATAAAGTAAAATCACTTTTGAAGTATAAATATGTAGAATTTTGTGGGTCCTACATCTAGAATCAATTATTTTCAACGGAAAAGCTAGAAATTTTTGCTTCTACAAAACTCCGTTTTGACCAATCAGGAATCAATTATTTCCAACGGAATTTCATAAACAAACGTATGAATAGTAAATAAATGAATAGTAAACTGAGTTTGGGAGTGAAACGGAGTTTCAAACTCCAAACCAAACAAGCACTTAGAACATAAGTTTCCTTTCCAGCCGAAAAATTGCAGCCTACGAGTCATAATTTAACCAGTTATGTTATTTGAACATCAAATTTTAGATATTATATGTGATACGGCATATGTGTATCTATATCTTTCACTTAGTTTTTATCTTCTTTGTATATATGCTTCTAGAAAATACACTAAAAAAACAGAACACCTCATGGTGTCCCAATTTTGTGTTAAAAAAAAATCATTCCTCTAATTTAACACTTAACTCAGTAATGCAATTGACTGGTTCTCAGCAGTCTCAACTCCAAATTAAATAAATGAGTTCCAACTTCCAAGCATCAATATATAATTGGTACTCCCTCCGGTCCTTGTTATAAGAGGTAAATAACTACTTTTTTTTAGTCCAAAATATAAGAGACATGCATGTATTTTGACAAATATTAAATGCTCATTTTCAATTTTACCCTTATTTATAATAGGGTTTATATTTACGAGACAGTGCAACTTTCAATACAAGTAGGTTTGTTCATTAATTATTGAAGGGTTAAATTTGTAAATTTATATGAATATTAATTACAAATAACTTATTTCAATGCAACTCCTGTGGTTGAGGTTCAAATCCCAACTCTTGTGTATATATGGGGCGAATTTCCGCTAGGATGGGGTTTCCCGCCTTTGAGTGTTATTCATTCCTCGCAGGAGATTAGTCTCTGCTTCCAGTTGGGAATACTCCTGGTCATGACAGAAAAAAATTTAAAAAATTAAAAATTATTTAAATTATTTTGTAGTTTCTTAATTTGTTAAATTTATATATTTTGTATTTTTGTTGGATTGATTCGGCTCTAACTAGTCATTATCATCTTTTAATTTTAATCGGGCCAAATTCAGGTAAAGTATTAACTCAATCAAAATATAATAATGTGGCTGGTCGAAGTAAAATTAGTCTGTGACCACAAGCAAACTTTACTTACAATATCACTTTAAAAATAAATTTATCTAACCACCATTATTTATCCTGTTTAGAGTATGTTTTAGAAAGATTATTTTCCCTGGTTTCAGCTATTTTTTAGCTTAAAAATTGTTTCATAGATAATCTATTATGTTTGGCATTTTGCTTAAATTTATAAAAAAGTTTTTTTTTAGGAAAAAAAGGCTGTTTTATGCCATCTAGTTTTTTCTAGCTTAAGATTATTGTGATTTGATTATTTTTCATTCTCAAAACTCTCTTCCCTGTTTACCCCTATAAAACTACCTTCTAAACAAATATTATTAAATTATATAAATAACTCCATACTCTTTTTCGTAATTTATTATATAAAAGTGATTTTTTTTGCACCATCCGAACGAAATAGATTATCTTAAAATCGATTTTCAGCACACAATCCCAAACAAAAACAGATTCTGATTATAATCGATTATCACATTAATCGATTATACAAAAATTAATTATCAGCATAATCTTTTTTTTCTAGTTTTCCCAAACACACTCTTAGTTTCACAGTCTTGCGATATATATATCAAAAAAAATTCAATCAAAATATTGACCCCCGAAATCCATTTGAACACCATTGGACACAAAATTGATATTCAACATAGTATAGTATAAAGTATTCTTCCCCATTTATTTATTATTTTCTTCTTTCTCATCATATATTTTATCAATAGCAAGATACTTATAAGCTCTACGATATTTATACAAGATATCTAAATTATGTGTCCAAATATCTTTCCAATATCGGTTTATTGCTAATTTGATATGGGGTATCGCCTATGGCAAGCGTGTGTGGTCAGCTTCCGTATGTTAAAGTGGGGAATAACATCTCACGACGCACATGAGGGAGAGATCAAGGGGATGGGTCAACTTTGGTCACCACGCCCCACACTCGCGCCTGTAAACCAACGCCGAATAGGAGACAGCTTAGCGTACTTCCAGGACCATGTTGGTTGCTTTAGTGCAGCGTGTGGTTACACGCGTCACATGTGCGAGGATGGGTGAAAGAATAGCGAAGGAGCAACGAGGGTCCTACAGAAAGAGGGGGTCACTGCGGAGAGAAGATCAAAGAGGACGGGGATTCAGACGTCAACATCGGTTTTAGGACCATCCGATGTGGGACCCACTGCCCCTAAAACAAAACATTACTCCGATGTAGTCCCTCTGGTCCTATATATAAGAGGCAAAACCCTAAAACACACATACCAAAAAAATACATTGAAATAAGCTATTTGTAATTAATATTCATATAAATTTACAAATTTAACCATTCAATAATTAATGAACAAACCTACTTATATTGAAAGTTGCACTGTCTCATAAATATAAACCCTATTATAAATAAGGATAAAATTGGAAATGAGCATTTAATATTTGTCAAAATATATGCATGTCTCTTATATTTTGGACAAAAAAAAAGTAGTCATTTGCCTCTTATAATAAGGACCGGAGGGAGTATATTATAAGCAAAAATTTAATACAACACACGTATTAAGATGGTTAATTAATCTCATTTTAAAAAGTTATGGGAATAAAAATTAAGTTTGTTACCTAAATTACCTTTCCTCTTATTTATTACTACTCTGTTCCATAATATAAGCAAAAAATCTCAAATTTTTTAATCCAAAATATAAGCAAATTTCAACTACTTCCATCCTATTTAATGAAATTATTCTTAAAATACCCTTCATTTAATACAAATTTAGTTTTCCAATAACTCATTTTATTCTCAACAACACAAGTTTAATAAATAAGAGGAAGGATAATTTAGATAACAAACTTAATTTTTTATTCCCAATGACTCTTTTAAATGAGATTAATTAACTATCTTAATATGTGTGTCTCATTTAATTTTTGCTTACAATAAAGACCGGAGGGAGTAAGCTTATATTGTTGAGAATAAAATGAGTCATTGAAAAATAAAATTTATATTAAATAAAAGATATTTTGATATAACTTTATTAAATATGATGAAATTAGTTGGAATTTACCTATATTTTGGACAAAAAATTTATAATTTTTTTGTTTATATCATGGGCGTAGGGAGTACTAGAAACTCTCTCTCCTCTTATTACCCTTAAAAAGGGATGCCAGGACAGCACGTCCTAGGTAACGGAGTTATCAGCTATTTTTATATACGGGAAAGAAAAGTAACTGAAAGACATAGTGTCCGTTCAGAAGTAACGGCGTTAGTGGCATTTCCGTTTTGCGTAACTGTACAAAAGGGACGTCCCTTGATAGCAAAAAGGGTGGCATCCACAATCCGACGGTGACGTTAGGGGACGAGCATAATCACGAACATGAACGGGGCCATTTCTCTATCCTTGTTTTATTTTATTTATTCAAATTATTTTACTAATATATAATAACAAAACTTACCAACGTGTGATTGATCCAAATGATAACGAGTTTGGACCCCTTAAATAAGTGATAATTGGTTGAATCCTCTCTGGGAAACAAAAAATAAATAAATAACAAAACGTGATTTTAATGCTTAGTAAGTTTTTTTGAAATAGAATACTTAGTAAGTTAGCATGCTATATTTTATTTTAAAAAACTGTTTTATTATTTTTGTTTACAATGCATCTACTTTATATAGCAATGTGATAATTAATTGAGTATTTTTTTTTTTTTACAATAATTATAGATAATATAAGAGGTAACATTAAATTTATATAAGCATGACTGAGATACCACATACTTTAAAATAAAATGGATATATATTGAGATCTGTGTGTATGTTATTCAAATCTTAATCCATTTATGAGTCAGTTTACTTTAGTGTTTTTATAAAATTATTTTTGAGACTCAACTATTTATTTGGTTGAATTTTTATTGAAAAATATAAGCCAAAAAAAGTTGAAAAATACTGTTATCAAAAAGTCTAATCTTTCTAAAAAAAAAAAACTCTTTTTTAGAAAGATGAAGCGTGTATTATGAGAGTTTGAAGGTGTACATTCACAATTATTTTCACGCACTCTAAATTTATATATATTTAAAAATTAATTGAAATATATTTATTAATTATTGTGAGACGAGTAAGCATCCTATTTGGTCCATGAAATTATGAAGTAGTATCAATCTGATCCTTGAAATTATCAAAATTCAAAAAACATACTTGAATGATAAGTTAGTATCAATTTAATCCCTCATTTTATTCATTTAATATCAATTAAGTATCCGATACTATTAACTTAAAATCAATTTAGTACTTTAATTTTCAATGGAGGGATAAGTTGATTATCGTTTTATAACTTCAGGGACCAAATTGATATTACTCTACAATTTCAGCACCGAATATGGTGTTTATAAAATAACTATCCATTTATAAAAAAAAATTAATACCGCAAAAAATAATTTTTAAAAACATATTTAAAAATACTTTTTAAATAAAAAATAAAGAGGGAATTGGAACAAGATTGTAAGGAGGAGGGAGAAAGAGAATGGGCAGTGACAGGTAGTGTGGTCAGTGATATATGAGAGGGTAGAGGGCCATGAGCATGTGATTCAGCCACGTTTCCTAGATTCTCTTGTCCCCGTGGTCCCTCCACCTGCTCCCGCACCCTGCTTCCTTTCTTTGCTCTCTCTTCCTATTTAACGTTTTACCACACAAATACAAGTATTAATTCTCTTGAATTATCATTCTTATCAGGAATTAATCATAGCCTTAATTAAGTATTATGGAACAGTATATCCATATCATATCAAACTATCCAATAAAATGTACATAAAACGGTTGAACGGTTGTACTAACTACGGCTCTAAGGAGTAGTAATGACTGAAGGGACATCCATGATTTCGAGATCAGGTGTGGGTCTATCCAAAATCTCTCCTCAAGATTATACAGTTGAATAAAATGCGACAAAATATCTTTTCTTGCAGTTTTCTACATCTCAAACACCGTATGCCAACCATGTTGGATGATTAAAGAATTAACTGTTTGTTTGGTTACCATTAGAAATCCCGTTGGAGAGTCCAAGCTCCCGACTATATTGTGTATTTGGTTTCATGTTAAAAACTTTTAGAATTTATTCTGTCATCTGTCAAACGTGATTTTATTAAAAATGAAATGTTTGATGACAGATAAAATTGATTTTGCATGCAGAAACGATTCTGACTAGAAGCTATAAAAAGTAGCTTTTGAGTTAAGTTGAAAAAAAATCAAACATAAATCATTTCACTTCCAACTCAATTCTAACCAAATCAATTTTACAAAATCAATTATATCTGAAATCACTTTTTATCAGACGCTCTTCCAAACACATACATGGTAGCTCGAGTGTTTGGGGTGTAAAAATGTGTCCAAAAAATTTTGATTTCTTTGTAAGTAAAATTGATTTTAATAGAAATAAGAATATTTAGGTTTTCCATTTAAAAAAATTGATTCCATATATAAAACACATGAAATTTTATAATTTTCAATGTTCGAGTCACCTTGTGTAATTTTTCATGATTTATTATTGATATGCATTATTAGTATAATTTCTTTTACATTATTAGTTAATTATAAATTAATACATCATTAAAAAATATTTGTCTCTTGTTGTAATTATCTTAAAAGCCACCCATAGAATGATTTATAATTAATTGACATTATAAAAAACTTTACACTGATAATATATCCTCCCCTCCACACATCAAAAGACTACTACTAATAATAATATTCACAGCTTGTTCTCCATTTTAAGAAAGTGATGAACTTTGCTTATCTTAATGTATGTTTTGTAACACTTAATAAATTTTAAGAAATAACCTTTTTTCAAAAATAAACTTGTTCAAGAAATTTTGGATCATAAACTATTTAAAATATCAGATAAGTTAATTCAAACGAACTATTAGTTTCTTTAATTCAAAGCATTCAGAGTTCGTGGTACAATTGATTTTTCTCGTGTTGCAAGTATATATATATATATATATATATATATATATATATTAGGAATAATTGTATTGAATATTATTCATTGTGTCAACCTCTAAACAAAACATCATTCAATTCAAATTTAGAAATAAAGCTCAAGGCATAAATCAATTAATAATATTTTTTAAAATGGGCACAAAATCATTTTTTATTGGAGATAATTATAAATATAAATTATTATAATAACATTAAAATTAGTTATAATTATAATTATTAGAATTTAACATTAACTATTTAATCATATTTATAACTAAAGTAATTAAATTTAAATGTTTTATTAGTCATTTTCAAATAAGATTACTTCATTTTATTTTTTTAAATTACGACTACTACTACCACCACTACCACCACCACTACCACCACTACCACCACTAAAGTGGTGAGAGATGAAATTATTCGTGTTAACTTATAATTTTGCTTTGGAAAAATGTATTCACAATAAATTTTAATACTTGTTTTCAAATATTATATATTTTATATTCTTCATACATATCTTATTTTTAAATTATATTTTTAATATCAAAATTTTGTGGGAGGCGGTGTGTGCTTACTTTTTACCCTTAAGCGTCATTATTTTATTGTAATATCTATAATAATTATTAAGTTAACATCTATTACAATTTATGACTGACGATTCAGAATAAAATGATTTTTTAACATTTTTCAGTATATAATTTTCCAAAAAAAATTAAAACCACAAAATATAAATTCAACAATTATATATTTAAAAAATCCTAAAAATAATATATTTTTCATGTATGGCACGGATCCATTCAATCTAGTTGTTATAACATATATGTTGCATATTACTTTGTACAAATCAAACCCAGCAGCCCCACAACAAACTCGTTAATGCAAATGCCTTATCGTGTTTCTATTTTCGTGGAAGTGGACCTTCAGCTTCAGATCATCACAAAATTACCACAGTAATGAATCGAAAGAGGAATTGCCGACAGAGTCAATGCACAATCTTCAATTATTGTTCACGAACATCGTCCCACCTACCAACTGTGCATGCACTACTTGTGCTGATCCATCTATAATTCTAAAATGCTTTTGTTTCATTCACAATCTTCCTTCTATCCTTGCCAATACTATATATGTTTAGAGATTGTCAATTGGGTTTATATTTTTGAAGCAGATAGCCTAAAGCAACGTGCACGACGCTAGAAAAGACATATAATAGCACTCATTTAATAGAGTTTATGAAGCAAAACGTTATAAAAAATGTATATGACCTTTTAATAGTGCTTCTTAGAGGAGGTGCTATTATAGATGTATCTAAGATAGCCCTTCAAAGAAGAAGCATTATCTTTTCGTATTAAAAAATTAAAAATAAAATAAAATAACATGTGACTTTAATAGCGTTTCTTTAATTCTTTAAAGAAATGCTACCTAAGATAGTGCTTCTTTAAAAAAGCATGGTTAGATATCATAATATAATGCTTTGTTAAGGGAACATTATCTTTGCTCATTTTCTAACTTTCTGTACAAACACTCACACCCCACGTGCTCAGTACACTCAATACTCACAAAAACTCATTTCTTTCTTTCTTGCTCTTCATCCACATGCTTCCTTTCTACCATCTCTTCTTCTTTTCCAACCGCTTGCCCCAACGGTGGTTCTGCCATTCTGACCTTCTTCGACGACAAGGTGTTCCGTCATTAACCGCTGCAAAGCTGACGCCGTGAACCATTGTGAGTCATCGTGAACCGTAGTAGGATGGTTGATGAAGCGCTAACTTAGGGGTGACTTTAGATAGCATTTGTTTGAAGAAGTGTTATTACATGTCCCCCTAAGATAGTGTTTCCCAAACAAATTAATGATATCTAAATTAGTCACCCTACAATAGTGCTTCTTAAACGCTATTTTTACTGACAATTTTTAATAATGCGAACATCAATGATGCTTAAACACGGTATTAAAAGGCACACGGAAGCACAATTAAAAGCATTTTCTGGTGTAGTGATGTAGATTTCACATGCTCCAATGTGTTACCATGGCGTAAAAATTGAAGAATAAAAAAAAGAAAGTAATATATACAACAAATTATTTTATATTAATAATAATTAAAATTGTTTGGAAATTGTTAAAAATAGTTATTCGCAAAAATCTTTTGAAATTGAAAATGTTGATTCATTTGATCCTTCTTTTTGCCTGTTATAACTAGTTATTTTGGTTTTTTAGTAAAACTTAAACTATAACCTCAATTAGTCAATTCTATTCATTGGTATGAGTAAGATACGACTTATTTGATTTCAAATGAATTTGAGACTTTTTGATATTTTAGATATTCAATAGTTCCTTATTGTGTTCATTTCCAATTATTAGTCATACACATTAATATTAGGGATATATTACCTCCCTTTTTCCTTTCAAACAAATTCAAATTATTAAAGTTTTTCTATTACTATTACTTTCACCGAATTATTCATAAGTGCATATTTACAATAGTGACGTGATGATCAATTGAACCTTTAATTAATTAGCATCTCTTTTGTTTATTGATCGACCTCCTAATTCAAATATTTCAATGTCATTCTTGATCTAACAAGAATGAAATCGACCACGCTTTGAAGGATTTGAACCTAAGACATCGAGTTTTAGACAACCAAGTGTGGTTGTTCTTCTATAAGTCAGAGTCATGTAAAATACATTAAATGAAGATATATAATGTCATCTTTATAGTAAGAATTAGATAGCATTCACTACAAAAAAAATATATTTTAGCAACCGAATTTAGCGACCATACTAAATCGGTCGCTAAATATGAAAATTTGGTCGCTAAATCGGTCGTTATTAGCGACCACGAAACGATTTAGCAACTAGGTATTTAGTGATCACCAAATTCGGTCGCTAAATATGAAAATTTGATCGCTAAATGGTTTAGCGACCGAATTTGGTGGTTTCTAAATACAACTTTTTTTGTAGTGATTATAGCTTTTTATTATTATTCCCTTATATATTTCGAACAATAGGTTATTAGTACAAAATGTATACCATACGCGATGGATTCTACATATAATAGGCACTAAACTTTAAATTTGAAAAAAAAAAAAAAAAAAAAAACTCTTTATGAGCTCTTTCAACGTCTTAGGAACCATTTTCAATAAAAAGTAAAAGCATAACATAACGTTAAATCAGGCTACTAATCTTCTATATATGTGCATATATATAATTGGAGATATATACACATACCAGGAGTAGCAACTCCTAACACATCAGCAATCAATACTTAACCAATGGATGCCGGTGAAAAGTTTTAGTACCTTGTATGACAACCTTGGTCATCATCCATATTGACTAAGTGATCCGCACATTTGTTAGCCTTTTATACACATGCAATTTTTGTGTAGATAAGCTAGCCATTTTTTGTTTTTCTGTTACTGATTTTGTTTGGTGGGACTCGGCTCCTTCTTTCATTTCTGAAGATGTTTTTAGAAATGAAATAGGACTACCTAACTACAGATTTCATTGATTTTTGCATGGGTTTGGTTAAGGCTCCTTCTGCCTTTGTATTCTTTTTTCCTATCAATTTTATTGGGTATGCTGCAGATGATTGGTTCTACTAGGGATGCCAACCTAGTTGGGATGCCTAGTTGAACAATGATGCCTTAAAATACCTTTCTTTACTTTAAAAAACAAAGACTAATCTTGACGATCTAACTAGAGTCTAAATCTGCTTTAAGCTCCAATCAGTTGCATTACCCACAGAGCCTCCTTTCAAGCTCCCGATGACCACTTTGGAACTCGGAGCTCAATTGCAAGATATCCTCTAGATTTCGCCATCTTCAATCCTTCCAAAACACCCTACAGCTCAACAAGATAGGCACTATAGTTCGCCTCAATTTTTTTGAAAAACCACATAACCAGCAACCATCCTCTCCTCTGATCACTCCTCCACAACCAGCTTGTTCGATAGCATAGCCTAGCCTTAGCTTAGATTAAAACCATTCATTAATCTAGCCTTTAATTTAAACTTTGGGAGAGTATGTTTTACATAATAATAGAGTTTCTCTGTGTGATCTGTTTCTTCAAAATAAAGTCTTTTATGTATAAAAAAAAATAAGTTAAGCTTTATAGAAAATTAAAATCTGACATAATATATAATTCTTAGTAAAACTCAAATGTCTAAAAATCACTTATCCCAACAATGTAATAGGACAATATATCACATAATAACACGAAGGATTTAATTGTTATAAATTGTTAATATAAAGATTTTCCACATCGTTATTTAATTATGAATTATCATATCATTAAAAATATTTGACCTTTATGATAATTTTCTTAAAAAAACACATATAATGATTTGTTATTGATTGATAATATAAACAAAATTTATACTGTCAATATATAAAAATTAAATTCTAACATATATATATATATATCACAACAATATATTATTCAAACATTATATTTTTATATAGCATCCTTACAGCATAATTTTTTAGAGAAAATAAAAAAGGGAAATAAAAAGTATTTTTTTTCTATTTCTTTTTTGATAAGCAAAAGGTATTAATAAAAGGGTACGTAAAGTTATAATAATCGTTATATCAGAGCTATGCCTATGATAGGTAGGAGGCACCGTAGGCAATGGCAGCACAAATTAACTGGGCCATATAACATATTTTTTTTCTACAGACGAGATCATCCAGAAGCTTGAGGAATCAGAATTAATAGTTTTAGTTTATGGAAGAACCACAACTTTTTTTTTTTATATAGCTAAATGTTAGTATTAATCGTAATATTTTATTAGTGGGGGGGGGGGGGGGGGGGGGGGGGGGGGGGGTTTTGAATCATTAATTTCTTTATCATTCAATTCCTTAACTTCCTTATCTTAATCACCAAATCATCCTATAATTCCCATGGAAGAATCGCAACTAGGTTTGAGCATCTCCAACCATAGAACCCAATTCGGGTTCTAAACTCTCTTTTAGTAGGCCATACAATGTCACAAAGGATTTAAGAACTTTCATTAGTTTTCACTCCAATGATAGAACTCAACTTGAGTTCATAACTTATTTTTAGTGGGTCCATTTTCTCCTATTTTCTTTCCCCCTCTTTCATTTCCCCTTTTTTAATTATTTTTTAAACTAAGAACTTAATTCTTATAGAAGAATTCATTTAAGAACCTCACCCTGCTTCAATGGTAAAATTTTTTAAGAACTGGTTCTTGTGTTAAGAATCCATTTAAGAACCACCATTGGATATATATTTTTTAGGTTTTCAAAATTGACCGCCAGTTGTTAAAAATCTATTTTTAGATCTGTCATAACCTGTTCTATATGTTTAATTTTCAAGGTAGTTTGATTTTAATATATTTTAATTTTTTTATTAATGAGTATTATATTGTTATTTTATTTATTGAGTAAAATTACATTAATAATCATAAGCGATATTAATTTTTGAGTTTAAATTTAATATAACATTAGTGTAATTTTTTATATTATCATCCAATTTTATGTTGACATGTCATTTAATAAGCTTGATTACAATAATAATCACTTGAGATATCAAACTCACTAAATTGTCTGTCAATACATTATTTGGTGTAAGCATAAATGTTTTTTTTTTTTTTTGATGAAAAGTGTAAGCATAAATGTTGACCCTTTTCGAAATTGAAGACAAGTAGTAATTCAGGCATCACAACGAAAGTGCTTATTTGGTTCATTGGTTTAATTATACGAGAAAATCCTAATTACTGAAGGAATCAAATTAAAACTTGTTCAGGTTTCTTACTAGTATATATTGATCCTCAACAAAACGGGAATCATATAAGGTAGTAAATGTGATTTGGGATATGGGATAAAGATGTTCAGAGATATAAAGTGTAAGGTTCAAATTTTACTCTCTACTAATATAATAAACTAACAACTAATATTTGTCTAAAAATATTTGAAAAAAAAACATTTGTCTAAAAAAAAATTGATCCTCAACAAAATAATTAGATACCATTACTTAATCATATTTAAAAAAAAATTAAAAGTGTACGTCCTTTTAAGTGGATGAGACGATTTGCTCACACTTTCTTGAAAGTTGACATATCAACTCCAGATAAAATGGGAATCTAGTCATTTATCGTATTTTTCCATCTCATAAAGACCAAGCAGAAAAGCTGCTTTAGAATAGTTAAATTCATGCTGTTTATTTTCAATTTTCCTATTCTTTTTCGTGTGGGGATTTTTTCTTCTTTTCACCAAATATTGACTTGATATAAATCAATAGGCCGGTTCGGGGGTCAAATCATACCTAGTGCGCCGGAGTTCTAATGTAATTTATGCATTTAAAAAAGAATAACAACAATAAAATATATAATACAGTATATAATAGGGGAATATAATAATATCCAACAATACTTTCTGGCTAGGATGGTCACTATCCTCTCATAATTTAGTTGAAACGTAACTCATGCATCACATCATGGGCCATCTTAATTTTCTATTTCTTTATATTTTTTAAACTTAAATTTTTAGAATATAACTTTTCTTGATTTCATCCAAATATTGAAATGTAAACTTCAATAATTAAGATCTAATAAGAAGAACTACATAAGTAATAAATCTTAAATCTAACTTTCTCATTACACATACATGTGCAATATTTTCTCTGTTTGTCATTTCATCCTAGCTGTGCAATCCTTCATCGTTCAAATACAACTCCACGAGATTCCTTCGGTTGCTGATAAAGTTCCAAATCCTGCTGATACTGTTGTACCTTTACGTTAAACCAACAAGTATAATAATTATTAAATTGATTATATATAATTAAACACCAATCTCAGTGCATGACATGCATATTATATGCTATATCTGATCAAGAAATCACTTAATTATTGCACATTATTGCTAAGCCATAGGTTACTGTCGCTTAATAGTTTGCGCCGGCAGCAAATCATACAAACAAGATACATTCCACCAAGTGATTTACGTTTAAATAATGGCATGTCCTAATCTAAGCTCTATTGATTATTACTCTCTTCATTATTGGGATTATTAATTTAGGGAGTAATTATTAAATGCATAAACACACATTGACACGGTCGATGAAATCACTTTGAAAATAATTTAAGAGCTAAACATATGGCACACATAGACATGATTTAGGGATGGGTGTGGAACATTTCTTCGTTAATAAGAAATATGAGGCATTGACCCAACGCTTTTGGCTTCGTTGTCGCTTGCCGCACCCTCTAAGCTAGCCATTGGGGGTGCCCAATTGGCCAAGATGAATGAACATGAATTCAAAAATGTTATTCTAACAACTATTTGGGACAACTATACGGTGACAACCATATATATGAACAGTAACTCTATTCATAAATAAGTTTACAAGTAGGTTAAAATTACAAAAATACAATTGTATAATGGAGTTGTCCCATGAGTTGACCTATATGAGTTGTTAGAATAACCCAACTCACATGATTATAGTAGTTAATATAGGGACCTAGCTAGAATTTTATGTTCGAACCAAAGGGCCTTGTGGACATGAGTCATGGTTAAAAAAATTGAGCTGGTTCACTTAGAATTTTCTGAGATTAAAGAACTTATGTGAACTAATAAACTTTCCATAATTGCTCACAAATTTTGGATTTGAATCTTTTTCTGAAGTGCGGAGTGCATTTTTACTTAGGTAGATTATCACATGGAGCAGCCGCCAAAACTAAACTATAAGGGAAAATAACTCCAACCAGACCATCTAACATTAAGCTACAACAACCTGGAGGAGGAACCACAAGGTCATGACTCATGAGTACCACAATCGATCATAGTAGACTAGAGAGTCCAGTCAACTAGCCAATCAGCATGCAAAATTCCCTTCGCGTAGGTCATTGACGGAGTCTCTACAAGTTCAAATCTCATGATTGTCTAAAATCATGCACTATGGAAATACAAGGATGAGACTCAAGGTTTTAAATATGGGTCCATAATCACAGTCGAGACCATGATGTTGCGATTTTGATAGTCTACAAAACCACATCATTTGGGGCCACAATTACAGTCACATCGACTGCATTTTTTACAATAATAGAAAAAAAACACAACTGCAACCGCAAACGCTACTAATGAGATGAATATTCTTATGAACTGTGCTTGCTTTTGCATATTATTGAGTTCGAGCAAAGTTGAAGTGTGATTGGAGCAACAATGACAAACTTAGGGCCTAAATTCGAGTAATTAAGGATGGTGTCATGTGAGACATGACCATGTCTCTCATGACATCACCACACGTCTCCAAGAGACAGGGCCATGTCTCATGAGACACGGTCAGGTCTCCCAAATTGTTGAATTTTCTACCAGAAGCTCGACATTTCCATGTCTCCAATACATACGGTCGTGTCTCTCGTGAGTTGACGCAGATTCGTAATGAGACACAACTGTACGTGTGTCATTTAGACGTGGTCACGTTTATTCTATTTTGCCGAAAAAGACATTTCCTTCATTTCATTATAAATAGGGTTACACTCTTTTTGCAAGGGATCTTTTTACCTGTTTTGAGAGCTTTTCCATTGATGAGGGTTCCTTTACACCCGTTTGAAAGATTCAAGAGCTAAAAAAGGCATGTGAAGAGTCGAAGTAAAGATCGCTTTCATAAAAGGCCTTCTTTTTTTGTATTTCTTCACATTATCTATTTTCTGGCTTTTGTTTTCTCTTCTCCTATGAATTGCTAAATACCATAGCTAGGGTTATAGTGGATCTTGTTACTTGAATTTCTTATTCCTAATTCAATGTGCTTTTGTGTTTATGTTTTTATATAGATTGTTCTATAGCTTTTATTCATGTTAAGACTTGATCATCCTTGCCATGTTTGAGTTGATTGATGATTGGCAGTCGTGCCGTAATTATTTGACAAACATATAGAATAATCGAGTTTAGGGTAATGCATGACCAAACTTTAGTCCTAATCTTCCAATCAGAATAATCAACCTCTCTGTGCTTTATGCTTTCTCTGAATTTGAATTTCTTATATTACCCAATAAGGAATTAATTTGGGAAAAAGGATATTTTTTTCAAGTCATGACCATTGATTGTTAATAGATTTCGTTGATGGGTTGGTAAATGTGGCTTAACTCATAAATCATAAAGAATTAGGAATAGTGAACTAAAAATGCAAGTGAAACATTGACCCCAATTACCTGTTCGATAATACTCTTTACAAATATTAAATTGACAATTATGAACAAAACTGGCTTATTAAACTTCGTAAATACAATTTAAATTGCCTATACCTTATCAATAAACAATTATACACAATAGCAAGGCGCGGCCTAAGGCCCAAGCTACCGAAGTTAGGGCTTTAGAATTTTGTTTTTTTTTTTACACACCTATTAACTAAAAAAATAGCTAATATTACCAAATCAATTTTTCTTCTCAAAGAATGCCTCTCTATCTCCGTTGTCTTCCAGCTCATTTGATTTCTCTTGTTGCCGTTTCGTCAACCTCGAAATCTCTCTTTGTCTCTCTTTGTACGACCTCTCCGTGGTTAAGTGATTGTGCGACCACTGACATCCCCACGAGTCATGATCCCGCGATGGCCTCTCTATGACCGGCTGACCATGAGACCTCTCTGTGCTGTGTGCCGGCATGTCGACATCATCTCTGTGTGACTTGTGTTCTCAATGAAAAAACGCGTGAATTTTGCTTTATTAACTTTAAAAAGACATTGTCTCAGAGTTTGCTTTAGGCCTCAATGATAGGTATTGGGCTTGTCCTACATTATTGTTACCCGTTAGT
Source organism: Echinosophora koreensis (assembly GCA_035048595.1). NCBI lineage: Eukaryota > Viridiplantae > Streptophyta > Magnoliopsida > Fabales > Fabaceae > Echinosophora > Echinosophora koreensis. The sequence continues at coordinate 11,155,897 of JAPCYP010000004.1, forward strand.
AACATCTAATTTCATCCCACAAACATAGTTAAACTCCGTACGTATTCACAAGAAAACCCTTCATGAGGGTTCAAATATGAGAAAGCAAATGCATGTGATCTTTTATGGATTGTTTCGTGTGGGTCTCCTTGTGTTTGTGCACATATAGAGCACCAAGAGCGCTTTTGTGAAAATTTAAATATTCTCCCATCATGCGTTTGGATTGATGTGTGGTTTGAGTGAATCGGAATTCTCTGCATATCTTGGGAGAGATTCCACTCGACTGACATGAACAATGAGGAATCCTATGCCTCTCTTTCTCTCTCTTGTGGTTGAAAAACATGCCATGCATTGTATAGATAAACTGTCAAAAGTCTCATTGATATGATCCTTGAAAGTATTGGTCCGCAATGCAATGATGCATAGTTAAAAATGGATAGTGGGCATGTCCAATGACTTTGCCTCTAAATAGTAAGTGCTGGGATCCCTTACATAAGCACCATTCCCCCACCGCACCACTATGCACAGTCAATATTTCTGAGTCACAGTAAAAACCCATCTGATCTATGAACCCAATGAATTGTTTGCTGTTACTTCTATGAAGGAGAAAGATCTTAAATCTTATTTTATTATTTTATCATTTTTTCTTAATGAGGAGTAAGATGGTAATATTATGCTAATGTCTCAATCACATGTACTATTATTTTCTTTGTAAACATGAAAGAAAATTTTCAATTTAGGGTCTGTTTGGGAGTTTGGAGGGGAAGGAAAGTGAGGGGATCAATGGGGAAGGAAAGGGGAGGGAGGGGAGAGGAAGAAGAGTATTATCCCTCCCTTTGTTTGTGAGTACATATTGTACAAGGGAAAGTAAATGGAGGATTTATAACATACTTTTATAATTTTACCTTTATTTTAGAAAATTAACATAAGTAATATTTGTTAAATAATATTAATGCATCTTTCAAAAAAAAAATTTAATACTAATGCAAAAAAAATTATTCATTTTCCTCTAAAAATTGGGGTAAACCCCCCAAAAAACCCCAAATTGGGATAAACCAAAAAATTGAGGTGAGGAGGGGTTTGGGGGATTTTCTAAAATCCTAAAAAACTTCCTCTCCAGATTTTTGCACTCACAAACAAGGGAGAGGTTCTTATAAACCTTCCATTTCCTTTATTTCCCTTCTTAAATAAGACTCGCAAACAGACCCTTAGTAGTAAATAGAAACTTTGAACTTTTGGATCCGCAGAGATGGCCTTGTCTGGTTTCTGGTATTTAATTAATAAACTTAACTAAAGTTGGTCATATAATAATGAATAGGATCCTTGTAACTATAACGATTTTTAAATTTAGTCTCTATTATATATATATATATATATATATATATTCTAAAACTAGTGTATTTTATGTCTCTTGTCAAGGATTAAAAGCACACTATTTTTTTATAAAATAAATAATTAATATGGAATAAAATTTTAATAGAAATTAAATTTAAAATCATCAAATTAACAAGGATTAAAAACTTATTTAAACTATCAAATTAATATAAATTAGTGTATGATCGAACTAATTTATTTCATATTTACTTAATTAAATATTTCATGTGATGTGAACTGATGCTCCCACTTAATTAATTGTCAAAAGTATTGCAACTAGCCAGATAGTAGATACGGTCAAGCTCAATACTAACAATTTTGCTGGATGACATTGAGGATGTAATCGTGGATTCGAATTTCCTCCGGTTAATTTTAGAGTTTAATTATTGTATGCCAAAAAAATTTACATTGTTACGTTAGCCAATCAAAAATCATGGAATAGATAATTTTCAAAATAGTTATAATAAGAGTCAAACATTTTTAATGATATGTCAATTTCTGATTAGTTGACAGTATAAAAAAAAAATATTTACACTATTAGTACATACCAATTAAATCCTTAATTTTATCCCATAATTTCTATAGTTACTGCATAATTTTCTTAAAATTATGCACTATTACTGTTTACAGTGACGGTAGGGAATGCAAATCTACATTGAATCGAAAAGAAATAAATTTGATTATTTCCCGTAGCTCATACAGTACTTTTTTTTTGTTTGACAATATAGCTCATATAGTACTTGGTTCGATATATCCAGATGTCACTTTTTTTTTTAAGGTCTGGGATGGAAACCAGGATATCTCCATAGTCGAAGCCATATGACTAATCCCACGAGGATGTAGAGTATTAATTAAGGGACAACTCTTCTACCCACATACTCATCTTTATCCCATCATCAAGATTCGAACCTGGACATATGATTATGCCCCAAGTTACTAGTGTTAGCGATTTGGATCACACCTTATGGGTAGATGTCACTTTATTACGGAAGCGTTTATGATTGGACTCGCCCAATAATTCAGCTTTCTCCGGAGTTATTTTGAAAGTGAAACAAAACAAGGTAAGATTGTCAAAAACAACTTTTCCCCGAGAAAGTTGGATTTTTTGTTTTTATTTTTTTTGACGCACCGAGAAAGTTGGATTATATTCCAAAAAACTTGCTATCATGTATCTGAAGCCAACTTGAATACAAATGGTACATATTATTTGTCATGTCTTTCTCTGCTATTATAACATCTTTCATTTTTATTTTTATTATATATATGTTGAATCAATTCTCCCAGCTAACAACACTAACACTGTCTCCTAATTGAGATCATGGAAGGTTAAGGAACATCTGTCCCATGTGCACCAATATGAATCAGTCACATGTCCCATTAATATATAGTTATATACGTTCTCTTGGAAGTACGAACTAACCTGAGAGAAGAGGCCCTTCCCCATATCTTGAAATTGTGATTTTTGGGTCCCGAACAAGTAAGGACATGCATTTTGTGCCTCTATTGTTGAAGCAACATTACACTAAACAAGGAGGGGAAATTGAATGATGGGAGAGCAGCAAGGACCACTTTATTAGAGCAGGTCATTGCTTATCCTAAACAATCCCCACATGCATGCCCTTCCATGTGATTTTCGACACGTTTGGGTCCCTGGTCCTAATGATGTCCATAAAAAGTTGCATGATGTGTAGACTTAAAGCCAAATTACCTTGACATAATTATGTTCTTTTTTGTAAGTAGAAAGAGTGTACATCCGATCATTTTCTTTTCTTTTCTTTACCTGTCAATTCCGGAGATTCTAATTTAAATTTCTTATTTATTATGGGATATCTAACTGAAAATTCAAGTTGTTTCTGCCTTCACATTTTCAAATATGATATCAGCAAATTAAAATCAGGCATCCTATGCATGGTTTGAAGATACCTAATATGTTAAAATTACAGCATATATGCACAATGCACATCTTTTTTTAATCATTTTACCCCATTCGTTTTTTTTTTTCCCTTCTCTTTTTTAGTTCGGGGAGGTCCTAATAGACCTAAAGACAAATTGCCTTGACATAATGATTTTCTCTTTTGTAAGTAAGAAGAAGAATGTACATCTTATGTCCAGATAATAATTATCTCATGTCCTTATCATTAAGAAAAGAAAGCAAAATTAAGAAGCACCACTTATCGAAGAGAGAAAAAAGAATTTTAGAACTAGAAAGAATTAAAATAAAGGCTAATCTTTACACTTTTGGTCCGTTATTTCTATTTTAGGTTTCAATTTGATCTTATTTTCAAAATAAAAAAATTTGTCGCAATTTGGTCCTTTAATTAAGTGTAAAAATTCTTTCAAGTTCCTTTCCATCAATACCATTATGACGGTGTTAGATCTCCAGCGTTAACTCACCGAAATCTGGGTATACTCGCTAAAGTCGTTTCTCTCTCTTCCTCCTTCCTTCTCCATTCATTATTCTTCCCTTCTAAAACTACCTTCAACGCATTAAAACAACAGATCCTCAAACAAAATCCTAACCCCAAATTAATTTTGACAGTGAAGGTGGTGGGAAGTTAACTTGGGTCACTTTCTCTTTGGATGCGGGTTGTGACTGGCAGAAACAGTTCATGGGTGGACGAAGGTGGTAGGCAGAGACGACCGCACGACAGAGGGGACGTTAACAATGATGTTGCTATGATGGTTCTATTGTTTGTGGGTGTTGTTTTCCTCTTTTCCCTTGGTGTCCTAGTGATGGTGGTGGATGGATTGATTCTTTCTTTATTGAATAAAAAAACAAATTAAAAGGTTGGAACTTTGAACTTTTCTCCCTGAAAGTCAGATTTCGATGAAAAAAACCCAAATTCTGGCGAGAAATCTTACAGCGCTAGGGTTAATCTGACAAAAAGGACCAACATAGTGCATTGTTAACAAGATCGAGGACCAAATTAAAACAAAAGTAAAAAAAAAGAGACCCGACCAAAACTTAAAATAAAGATAAATGACCAAAAGTATACCTTAACCTAAAATAAATAAATAATAAATACATCGTTTTAGATAAAGCAAAGCACAATTTGTCATGAGACTGACCATGTTTGGCATGTCGTTTGCTACCTTCAAGACTTAAATTTGGAGACTCTAAACCCAATTTTGAAATTTTCAACATGTTTCACATCTCCAAAAGTCCATTAGTTATAACTGGATTTGGACTCCAAACATTGGATGAAAAATAATTAAAAATTGTTACATTGGATGAATTTTGGCAATTCAGTTTGGTTTTTAAAATACTACCCTTGAAAAATTAATGAGCTCTCATACTTCTAATGGAGAGATAAATGATAAAATAAAATTGAAAGATAATTTGACAGTTACACATGTAAAAGTCTGACTAAAAGACACAATCCAAATAATATTTATTCTATCAAAATTACTTTTAACACTACCATATATCTATACATTTTTTTATAAATGAAAATATATATTAATAGGATCTATCTTTAACATCACAGTGCCTAATTTCCCCACCTTCTAAGAAGGGTTGAAGAAAGAGGACACCATCATATGTTGGAAGCTAGATAACAACATAACAAAATACAATGTCTACACATTCAGAGAAAAAAAAAACACCCCTTTACTTCACCGGCCACCTGCACATCCTTTACAAATAAACATGATAACTTCCTACCAAACTATACATAAATGTATTATTACAAATTGAGTTTTAATCAAACTAAGTTTGACTAACTTCATGAGAACTTAGTTTTACAAAAGGATATATTATATACTCATATACACCAGAGTAGCTAGTGTCACTTCGGCAGAGTTTCATTCAACGAGCATGTTTATGTTGGAATCATTGTCGCATATAAGCATCTCGTGCAATGTCTCATCTCATCGATGAAATTTCATGATGTACAAATTTCACTTTCTTCGGTTTGGGGACTTCTGGTTAGAGGAGGGTATCACATTGCCGTATTTTTATCCGTGTGAAACACGTGAAATGCATGGTTGACTCCACGTTTTTATTTATTTATTTATTTATTTATTATTATTATTATTATTATTATTATTATTATCCTATCAAATATTTTTACTCGCTTCAACAATATAATCTTTTAATTGTGCCAAATGAGAATTTGAGATATTGTAGGTTATCTAGACACTATGTCAAATAACTTTAATATTTCAAATGGATAAAGTACAAGCCCAAGCCCAACACAACCCGGTGAAGGGAAAGTGTGGCAAACAGTTGATTTATCTTTTTTTGTTTGGAACTCATCGCAATTAGGGTCTTTGACACCCCAGTGGATCTACAGTTGTATCCCTATAGTTTTGGTCCTTTATACCATCTATGAGACTAATCCCCAATTGCATGGACATACGATAATTAACCCGTTGGACTTTGCGACCTCCCAACCGGAGCGTCTCCTAGAAATCAAACTCAGGCTCTCTTCCTTGGGGTTAGAGCACATTTCCACCCAAACCGTTAATATGTCTTAATAGGCTTTTAATCATTTTAAATATTAATACATCTTTAAAATTTATCAATTTTTTCATCTCAAATAATATATATAGTAGCAAATCAAATTAACAACGGATTCATAAAGTATAAGTATTATAAATATAAGTATAATTAAAAAATCTTCATCCATCATTCAGCCATATTTGCCCTCTCTATCAGAAATTGTCGATCTAATTATCATTTTTTTAATTAAAAAATCATTATTCTTTTATTTATCAACCACGGTTTGGTTTTTTTTTTTTTTTGTGACAAAAGGGGCCTAATTAGCCCAAAAGAAGATTACAAAGAAATTAAACAGGGAGTACTAACTCCCAAAACATCAGCTAGAAACACCTGAGAAAGTATGATATAGTTTAAGGATTTAAAATGTCATATCCACGTTTAAGGATTCGTTTTTCATTTATTATTAGTGGTTAAAAGATTTTGATTATAATATAATTAGTTGATTATCGTGTAAAGTGTGCGATAGCAATGGAGAGAGTATACAGAAAACTTACCAATGGATATAAACACTATAATGTTGGTATGCATTATGCAAAGAGGAAAACTTCCAGATCATTCTCTTAGGTGTTGGCATGAATTTGGATTTATGTTATGTTTCGTGTGAAGGAAGTGACATTCATTATTTAATTTTAAAATTAAAAAATTTCTATGTTTGTTTGTGAAAAAATATAAATAGTAAATCTATTTTTTACATCCCTAGAGTTAAGGGTGTGCATGGGAGGGGTTAGGATGGATTGAGTTTGTCCCTCGCCCGACTCTAAATGTTGACTGGATCAAATTTTTAAGCCTAAACCGGCCCTAGAACCGAAGGAACCCTATCACATGTAGGTTTGGTTAAGACCGAACCTAGATGAGATAGGATCGGATTGGCCCGAAGTGTGGAAATATGTTTCAATACATCAACATATATTACTACATTTCCAAAACTGTGCACTAGCCTTGGTGTCACTTGCCAGTAGAAGAGGCCAGTTATAACTTCAATGCATATGCAGCGACTTTCCTTAACTGTGTCAATACATTAGTAGCTTTGCTGCTAATGTATTGTTTCATAGCTTTCCCCAGTTGTGTCATTGCGTTAGTAATTTTCCCCAGGGCACTAGTCTTGTTTCATAGTTCTGTTCTCATAGCATTTATCTCTCTAAATTCAAGGATAAAAACAACCATGTTTGAATCATCAAAAAGTGTACAACAAACATAATGAAACAACAATGTAGCATTGGTACAAGACTAACAGATTTCTATACAAGTTTATCTGTTAAACTCAGGTGTTCATATTTAGCACTAAGAACACAAGGGAAAACTTGAATTGGCATAAAAATATAGTGTATGCCTTTGATATTACCCAAATCATCAATCTTCCCTCACCTTAATTCCCCCAAATCTTATTGCTCAGATAAATGAAACTACATCTCAAATCACTGCCATCACTAAACAATCACTATTCTTATTATACTTATTTCTTAATAATTCACCGTTTATTATTGAAATCCAAACAAACGGCGGTGAAACCTTATTAATCAATAATCATCATAACAGTTCTAATGGCAAGTTGCAATTATTTCATATGAATTCACATATCAAACGCTAACAATGACAACCACCAACTAGAAAACCATTAATTAGCACCATAAACAAGTTTCAGTTTGAAATCTACCAAAGTGGTGATATGACAAAGTATCCACGACAATACTTTCTTTAAACTCAACCAATTATCCATGTAAGCATCGCAACCACAAAACCTCATAAAACTGCTTTTTCTCTGAGATAACAACTCCACATCTAGAAACCTTTCCTCTAAGATAGCAGAATCAAACAATAAAACAATTGAGCGAGAGACAGGCCATTAGAGAAAAACTTTGTTAGAATAAACCAGACTAGCATTAAATTAAGTTGCAAATTGCAATAACTAATATGGCAACTGGCAAGTAAAAGAAACGTGGAAGAGAATGGAAAATACCTCCGAAACCGGCAGCTCTAGGAGAACGATCGATATGAGCATTCCATAGCTGGTCCTTTAGTGTGTGTTTGGTTACACTTCTGGAGACACCAGAAGTGCTTCTGTACCTGTCAAACGTGATTCTGGTATAAAAAGAGGTGTTTGGTTACACGTTCATGGAATCAATTTTGTATCCAGAATTGATTCTATCAGAAGCAACTTGGAGAAGCTTCTACTTTTGGATTGAAAAATTACACTAGGTTTTACATCAAACTTGCTTTCAAAATAAAAACATCCAAACATAAATCAATTTACTTCAAACTCAATTATATTGAAATCAATTCTATCCAAAATCATGTTTATCAAACACTCATCCAAACACACACTTAGTACAGGGTGGTTGTAGCATATGTGATTGTAGTGCTCCAAACCTGGTTAACCAATACTCTATCATTTGTACATCAAAATCAAGTCCTGTCAACTAGCAAGTCCTACTCCTACTTCTAAAATCACACTTTCGTTTCCTTTCTTTTCTCAGAATGTGCCAAGAAGAAAACCGAGATAAATAAAAAATGGCTTTAGAAATACTGATTCTTAAAGCACGAGTAGTGTTTTTTTTCTTTTGGATAAGCAAAATATATATAATAATGAGCACAAGGGGTACTCACCCATATAAAATAGTAACCAAATTGTAACAAGTCTATGAGACAGTTATGGGGTCAACCCCGGAGATAGGAATACCCTGGTTGATACTATAGCTATGCTCATTAACAGAAAAAACCAATAGCAGAGAGACAAAAGACCCCCACAACTATACATTTATAATCTATCATCAATCCATGTATGTTAAGAACTCTAATGTTATAAGACGCACACCACACCCTGGTTATCTAAGTGTTGTCATGCTTCGAGCACCACCAAAAACAGCCCCACGCCACCAACATTCTGTCTAATTCCCTGCATTCCAAACCAGTCCAGAAACCAGCTACAATCAAGTAAAACCGATAAGAATGGTAGATTGAGAACACACCAACTGTTAGTCCTTAGCCACAAAATGAATTTGACTCCCAGCTTCCCAAATAGCAGCCACGGGCCAAAACACTCCAACTCCAAATCAGTTTTATGCTGCTGCTTGTAGACAATGTATTGGGTTTAGACACCAATCCAAAAATGAGAATTTTCCCCTCTTTATTCTACCATTGCTCCATGACCATACTCTAATCTTGACAAGATCAACTACTTTGTCAAACTCCAAATTTGCTTGTTTGAACAGAATCTCATTCCTATGTAACCATAGTGACCATAGAATTGCAAACCAAATTAGTCTCCACACCTTCTTAGAAACTCTTTTATAGATCAAACCATCATGTTGTAACATCAAATCCTCCAGTTTTCCAGTTAGAACAGTGTCCATACCTATCCAATTGTATATGTACATCCACACATAATAGGAGAATTTGCAGTGCAGGAGCAGATGTGAAGTTGTTTCGTTTTCAGCCCTGTAGAAACAGCACAAACCAGTTCCGATTGCTATGAGTACTCCCCTTCTCTGCAGATTTATGCCCGTTGGAATTCTATCAAGGATGCTTCTCCAACAAAATGCTCCGACCCTAAGAGGTATCGACGAATCCCATCGTAACTTGAACTGATATTGTTGTACCTCTGACCTCACTTCTGTGATTAAGTTGTATGCCTCCTTAACCGAATATTGACCTTCTAATCTTCGAAGCCAGCACCAAGAGTCTTCCACCTCAGCATTAATGTGATGATCAGCCAATGCAGTAAGCAAATTTTGCAATAATTCTTCCTCCCAAACAAACAATCTTCTTCTCCACCCAAAATTCCAATTCCAGTTGCTTTCATTCCAATTTCCCATCTCAGAAACCATTTATTCTTTTTGTTTTGAGATAGAGAGAAGTCTATGGAAGGTAAGTGATAATGGAGCCTCCCCAATCCATTTTTCATACCAAAAGCTAATACTATTACCTCTCCCCATCTTTTTTGTCATCCCCTCTGATAGCCAACCTTCTCTCAACGAATCCTCCCCATTTAACCTTCCTAGGTCACTCCACCACCTAGATGCTACCCCACCGTCAACTGTTTTGTCACACCATGGAGTCCTCCATAGTGAAGGCTCACCATATCTCACTCTCAAAATTTTGGACCAAAGACAGTTTGTTTCTTTAAAAAATCTCCATCTCCATTTTCCTAGCAATGCTAAGTTGAACGCATTGATGTCCCTAATTCCTAGTCCCCCCATCCTCTCTTTTTTTGCACACAACATCCCACTTCACCCAACATATTTTTCTACATTCCTCACTCCCACCCCAAAGGAATCTCCTTTGCATTTGAACAATTTTGTTTATTACCATTTTTGGGGCCCTATAGAAGGAAAGGTAATAGACCGGGAGGCTTGACAATACCGCATTGATTAACACCACTCTACCTCCGACGGAAAGAAATTTGTTTCTCCAACCAAGTAGCCTTCTTTGAATTGAATTGATAAGTGGTGTACAAGTTGCGATCCTCCTTGGGTTTGCTCCGACTAGAATTCCAAGGAACTTAAAAGGTAATGTACCAATTTTGTAATTAAGGGTCATAGCTGCTCCTTCTAAAGATCCTGGAGGTGTCTTAATCCCAATTAGGCCACTCTTATGGAAATTGACTTTTAACCCCGCCACAAGCTCAAATGCTCTTAGTATGCACTTTGCTGTCTGCACATTGTATTAGACCATTCTCCCACCAAGATTGTATCATCGGCATATTGAATGTGGGAGATGCCTAAACTTTGATCTCTTCCTTTGATGACATACTCTGTGTACACCCCTTTCTCCACCGCACTTCTAATCAGCCCATTCAACCCCTCAGCCACTATAAGAAACAAGAATGGCGCCATTGGATCTCCCTGTCGAATCCCTTTAGACATTTTGAACTCTCCAGAAGGGCTACCATTAACCAAAACTGAGACAGATGCAGATTTTAAGCAAGCGTCTATCCAAGCTCTCCATTTTTTTACAAAATCCTAATCTAAACAACATATATTGCAAGAATTCCCAGCTGACTGAATCGTATGCCTTCTCAAAATCCGCTTTAAAGATCATACAAGGCTTCTCCTCTTTATTCGCATAATCAATAACTTCATTTAGAACCGCCACTCCATCAAGAATATTCTTCCCTTTTAAGAAAGCTGTTTGATTAATAGAAATTATTGTGCTTAACACTCTACTCAACCTCCCTGCCAATATCTTTGCCACCACTTTATACATACATCCTATTAGTGATATTGGCCTATAGTCGCTAATACCAACCGGATTATCTTTCTTTGGAATCAATACTAGGAATGAGGCATTCCCCCCGCAGACAAGCCTCTCATTGTGGTGAAATTCTGTCATCATATTGCAGAAATCATCACCTATCACATCCCAAAATTTCTTCAAAAGGTTGAAGTTACACCCGTCAGGTCTAGGACTTTTGTTTCCGTCACACCCCCATATAGCCTGTTTAATTTCCACCCTTGAGAAGTCTGCCGTGAGTAAAGTATTATCCTCCCCAAAAATTTGTTTAAAAACAATTCCATCAAGCGTCGGTCTAAGCCAGTTATCTTGTTCAAACAATTTTGCATAGTGATTTGCTAGCCCTTCCTTCACTAAAACAGGGTCTTCCACCCAAGAATTCCCAAACCACATTCCATGTAATGCATTATCCCTATTTCTCTTCTTCACACATGCATGAAAAAAATAGGAATTGGAGTCACCAAATTTTAACCATGTGACTCTCGCTTTCTAAAATGGCAAGGAGTCTTGCATTCTAGATGATTTCCAAAATGGTTCAAACAGCTGCCTTCTTTCCATTATTTCACCCTCTGATAAAGCACGTGTTTCACCCTTGTCATCTAACACTTTTATGTCTTCCACAATCTTGCAGATTGTATTTTCCAAGCTGCCAAAAGAGTCTCTATTCCACTGCCTCATCTCATTCTTTAAGTGCTTCAACTTCTGCTTTAAAACAAAATAGCCGAACCATTCACTGTGAAAGCCCTCCATTTTTCAGACATCAGCTGCACAAAATCAGAATTTTCTAGCCAACAATTCAAAACCTTATAAGGTTTAGGACCCCAGTTGATCGAAGAAGGCTTCAACACGATTGGGCAATGATCCGAGATGTTTCTTTGCAGCCCCCACTGTGTTAATTCCTCCCAATTAGCAGCCCATTCCTCCGAAATTAGGAATCTATCTAGTCTACTCATGCAGGTGCCATTGGCCCTATGCCAAGTAAATTTTCTACCAGTTAAAGGCAAATCAATGAGGTCAAGGTCTTCAATAAACTCATTAAACTCTACCATTTCACTACTCACCACCTGTGTACCCCTACCCTTCCTTTCAGCAATGTCTCTGATTGAGTTAAAATCTCCTGCCAACACCCAGGCCTCATGTTGATTCATTGACCTCAAAATCCTTAGCTCCTCCCACAAGATCCTCTTACCATACAAATTGCATGGTGAATAAATATTGAGGATTGAACAGGCAATTCGGTTCCTGCCCCATACTCCTTTAATACATAAGAATCCTTCCCCATGTTGTTCTTGAGCTTCAAACTTATTGGAATCCCACATACAGAGAAGACCCCCAGAATTACCTTCCGATATCTTATAACCCCACTTTACCTCTGAGTTTCCCTAAAGTGACTGACATAGCCTTTGTTCAATACACTCCATCTTTTCTCTTGAACACATATAAAATTAACCTTCTCCTGCCTAATTAAGTTTCTGATTGCTCTTCTTTTGACTCGCCCACCCAATCCCCTTATGTTGTATGAAGCTATATGCATTAGGAAACTTCATTAGCCCCTCCCTCATCAACCGCTTTTTGTTTCGTGTTTTGTTCCCTGTCCCTGATTTCCATGTCAACAAGAGCCTATATAAATTTCCCTTCATCCTGATCTGATTTCCACCCTAAATCCTTCGCCTTTTTCCAGATATTGTTTACCTCGCGGTATGCCTCTGCCCTGATTGCTGCCCTATTTCCATTCGTGAATTTTGGCTCTGAAATTGGATCACTAATATGGGTATCACCTGCCAAATGCTGAGTGTGCACCTGCAGTCTTTTTCCCAATACAATCTCCTTCCTCCTGCTTGCCTCCTTTTGAAAAGAGTCTTCCACACTAACCTTTTCCATCGTTTTCTCCACCTGCCTGTTTGCCTTGTTGTTTGAGGGTATGTGGCCTGAATTTGCTTGTTCCATCCTCCATTCCACGTTATTACTTCCCCTCTCTTTTGTTTGCATCTTGTCTCCATTTTTAGCCCCAGTTGTTTTCAGTTTCTGTATAACTCTCCCGATGAAACTCAAGTTTTCTTGCTCACTAATTTGAATTGTATCCTCACCCACTAACTCTGCATCCCCAAAATAGGGTTGTATTTCATCGAGCCCCCCGAATTCCTCAAGCCCACCACCTCCAAAGCAGGAACTTCCTGTGAATGTAGTGGCTGATTTTTTCGTTGTTGTCCCGAATGACCTGAACCAATTGTTGGGCCCAACACACTTGTAAGACTGTTCCTTTTTTCACTTGGCTCTTGATTACCCGTTTTTCCGAAATGGACTTTGTTTGTCCTACGGTCCATTTCCTCTAGCGCATTAGTTGGGCTTTCAAGAACGTTCCCACCCTTTTGAACCACAGATAACGTGTTACTCACATGTTCCTCCTCAACCACTTCTGTACTTCTCTTGTGACGTGCCTATTTAGACCCTCGAGCCCCCCAACAGCATCACCGTCCCTACAACTAGTTGTACCTTTAACCTCGAAACTTGAAGACTTTCCAAATTTTGAATTTGAAACTTCTTTGGTTAGTCTTGTTATGTCATCATCCCGGAGCCCCTCTGTTAAGTCCGTCTCCGGCACCATCAGAATGCTGTTTGCCAATGAGTCATTATCATCGAGGAAAGCCCCTTAGAATTTTGGTACTTCCAGTCTGAGACAAACCTACTTGTATTATCACCAAACGATTCTTCCAGGATCCTGATTGAGTGAGTGATGCCATCAACCTTCACCTCCACCACACTGTTTATAACTTCTGCAACAGATGTGTTCACCATCACCCTCGCTATGTCCAATCTGACTTTGTTTCTGGTAGACTCATCAATGGAAACATAAGACCCAACCAGTTGTGAAACTTGTCTGAAGAAACTTTCATTCCAAATGTGCGCCGGAGTTCCCATAACTTTCAACCAAATTGATCTTCTTGTTGAAACATCCAAAGGGTCCCACGGCTTGATCTCAGAGAACCATCTGGAAAATTCCTTTTTATTTTTTTCTAGAAGATCTCTTAAGTTCATGTCCTCCACCTCCTGAATGAGTGTCAGATTCCCCCCCATGGGTATTAATGAGACCGACAAGATACTCTCCAGGTGAAACTTCTTTCTGCAATCAATAACTCCCTCTGGGTCCCTTGACAGTCCAGTGTAGCAGTTTTTCAGCCATGCTAGATCTTCCTCACTTGCATTGAATTCCAGTCCACCAAATTGCTTCTGAACAACCTATCCCTGACCTTTATGGAGAGTCTTTGGATGTTTCCAGTGGTTTTGGGCATTAACACCTCCACCTGCCAGAGCTTTGAACTGACTCCTTCCTCTCTTCTTTTTGCTCTGTAACCCTTTGTACTATTTTGTTGCACTCCACCCGAGTCACGTTCAGCACCCTCGCGTAAAAAAAATGGGATATTGACACGGAGCTTGTAAGAGCCCATCCACAGTGAATCTAACTTCTGTTCAAGAGCTCTTGATTCCTTGACATTGATATATCTAACAAAGCCGAATTTTTTCCCCAAATTTGTCCCTCTTTGGAGGAATGAAGACATCTATTACTTTACCCCATCTAAGGAAAAGTTTCCATAGTTCTTCATACTCCGTGTCCTCAGGGAAATTAGTGAAAAAGAAGGTAGTTGAACCCTTGTGAAGCTTTTGACCACAAAATGCAGCACCTGAGTTCAGAAACCTCTCTCTCCCATTTTCTCTCACAGTCGCTTTCTCTCTCATGTTGGTTACGTAGAGTCAAGAGAAAAGATTATTAAAGCACGAGTAGTGTAACTATAATCAACCAACTAGTTCTGCCATCTACAGAGGTAAAGCCATAGTTTGGCTTGGTATATTCATTCTATGTTGCTTCAATAGCAAGAACTACCATAGCCTTATGATGTATGTATGAATGTATCTAAACAAATGTACTGTTCACTTTTATTTATTGCTAAAGTGGTTTACCTGTTAAGAAACTGGAGGCAACCTCTAATACTTTTGGTATACAACTTATTTAAGCGCTTATGCAATACGCTCTTTTTCAAATAAGCTAAAATCAGCTCATTTTCATAAGCTTCTTTGGCAAGCTTATGGAAATAAGCTAAAAAGAGCTTATGAAAATATCACAAACTATTTTAATAAGCTTTTTGCTTAGGTTTATTATCATAAGCTATTTTCATAAGCTTTCTATAAGCTTTTCCAAAGGTACCATTACTCGATTGTCAAAGGTAAGCCCTTTCGCTCAAGCAAATATCATGCTCACTTAGAATTATCAAATACAGACAAAATTATAAAATTTTGAAATGATTTACTAGGGATACGAAAGAACAAAAACTCAGTGACTATTGAGCTAGTATTGGTGCAAGAACACAATAAACTGAATAAAACCAAGATTTTGAGTGAATACCTAGGCATGAAGGGAAATGTCCTTTAGTAAATTATGGGCAATTAAAGGGTTTAATTTGTATTCATCGCAAAGCTTCTGAGTGTTGGACGCAAAACAAGTCAAGGAGCAACAACTTTTAGTTGTTGGACGTGAATCAAGGAGCAGTTTTGTAGATAACAGCCAAATCCTTTATTGATTAGGATTAGATATAGTTTTTAAATTATAGATAGTTCAGCTGTTAATTAGTTTCCTATTTTTGTGTATTTTAAATTTGTATTTTGAATTTAAACTTTGTAAATCTGCTTGTTTAACTCCCAACATATCAATGAAAGATATATCATTTCACAAAATCATTTCTTTGTCTTACGTTACCTTTTACATGGTATCAGTTGATCCTGTGTTTTTCCATCATGTCTGACGAAATTCCTTCTTCTGAGAGCTCACCATCAACAGCAACCATCAAAAAACCAACCATCACCCCACCCATCATCCCTGATCCTTGTGTCATTCATCACTCAGGTAGCCCTTCAACTGTTCTTGTTACACCTTTGCTGACAGGAGACAATTACGGTTCATGGAGTCGTGCAGTGACAATGGCACTTCGTACAAAACACAAACTTGGTTTTGTTGATGGATCACTCCCAACTCCAAAGAAGAAAGATGAAGTTCCCAATTGGCAATGATGTAATGATTTGGTTGCTAGTTGGATTCTTAATTCTGTCTCGTCTGAGATCCGTCCAAGTATTTTGTATGCTGAAACTGCAGCGCAAATTTGGACAGATTTAAAGGATCGATTTTCGCAATCAAATGCTCCTAAAATATATCAATTGAATCAACCAATTTTTGCCCTCAAGCAAGAAGGCATGTCTGTTTCTTTATATTTCACACAACTCAAGTCTTTATGGGACGAACTCAATTCCATTGCTTCTATCTCTCCGTGTATCTGTGGTAATGCTAAAAGCATTATTGATCAACAAAATCAAGATCAAGCCATGGAGTTTCTTCAAGGTCTTCATGATCCTTTTTCGGCTATTCGTAGTCAAATTATTCTGATGGAGCCATTTCCTTCGATTCAACGTATCTACAATCTGGTCCGTCAAGAAGAAAAACAACAAGAGATCAATTTTCAATCCCCTCCTGCTATTGATTCTGCAGTGCTCCAGGAGTTGAAACCGGCATCTCAACCTTCGGCAAGTGCCAACGTCCTTTCTGTGAACACTGTAACAAGCATGGTCATACCCTTGCTACTTGTTATCAAATTCATGGCTTTCCAGACAAGCCGATAAAGAAAACACGGCCATCGCCATCTACTTCCGCTAATCTTGCTAATAAGTTATCACCTGAACAATACCACAAGCTTCTGGCACTTCTAGCCAAGGAAGACACTACTGGTTCATCCGTAAATTTGGCAGGTACCGCTTTTGCTTGTTTTCCTTCTTCATGGATTATTGACTCAGGTGCTTCTAATCATATTTGTACATCTCTTTCTTTCTTTTCTTCATATTCTACTATTCATAAACATATCTCTGTTCAATTGCCTGATGGTTGCCTGTGACACACACAGGCACTGTATGTTGTTCACCATCACTCACACTCACGAATGTTTTCCACATTCCGACTTTCAAATTCAATTTGTTGTCTATTTCACAATTAACAAATTCAACAAATTGTGATGCAATTTTTTCATCTACTGAATGTCTATTTCAGGATCGAGCAACGAAGAAGACGATTGGTCGGGGTAGTGCTCGAAATGGACTCTTTTATCTTAATGCAGATTTAGCATCAAATTCTACTTTCCTTTTCAAGTGTTCTAATAAGCATGACCGAGATTATTCTTGTCTTAGTCATCCATCAAGTTCTTGTTTTGGTTTTAAGCATTGTAATAAGTTTTGACCTTTGGCATTCACGTCTAGGTCACCCATCTAAGTCTCGTTTCAATTTCATTGTTAGAAATTCTCCAAATATTAATGCTAATAAAGACCTTGTTTGTGAAGTATGTCCGCGTGCTAAACTGTCATGTCTACCCTTCTCTCAAAGTACATCTTGCTCCACTCATTGTTTTGAATTAATTCATGTTGATATTTGGGGTCCATTCTCTATACCATTTAAAAATGGATCGCGTTATTTTCTAACCATTATCGATGATTATTCAAGATGTACTTGGCTCTATTTAATGAAGCACAAATCTGAAACTTTCAACATGATAGTTCATTTTTTTAATCAAATTAATCGTCAATTTAATAGTAAAATTGGTCAAATCAACTTTGGTAATGGGGATATTTTTCTTCCTCAACTTCAAACCATTTGTTCCGACAATGGTTCAGAATTTCTCTCCAAACAAATGCAAACATGGTTTCATGACCATGGAATTACTCACCAACGTAGCTGTGTCGCGACTCCTCAACAAAATGGGGTTGTGGAACGTAAACATCGGCATCTTCTTGATGTTGCAAGAGCTTTACAATTTCAAGCAAACTTGCCTCTTTCTTTTTGGGGTGAATGTATCTCACTGCTGCATATCTTATAAACAAACTTCCAACTCCGATTCTTCGATACAAATGTCCTCATCAAGTTTTACTTGGATCTATTCCTTCATACTCATCACTACGCGTTTTTGGATGTTTATGTTTTGCTAAAAATATGAATATTCAACATAAATTCGATGAGCAATCCAAACCTGGTATATTTCTTGGTTATCCATTTGGTCAAAAAGGATATCGCATATATGACTTGCAAACTCATCAAATCTATGTTTCTCGTGATGTTCAATTTCATGAAACTATTTTTCCTTTTCAAGATGTTTCATCTTCACCTATTAACAATGCAATTAGCATTAATATTCCAACTAATGATGATGAGACAGTTGACTCATCCACTGCACTACCAATTTGTCCTAATATTTCTTCTGAAAATAATCCAGTTGATAATGGCACAACTGAGCCTATTTCCACATCCAATTCTCAGGATGATACCTCAATCGATTCTCCATTATTTTCTGCATATGCTCCATCAAATAATTCTTCTGCAGAAACTAATCCTCTTAATCATTCTCAACGTCTTCGTCATCCACCAAGTCATCTCAAGGACTACATTTGTAATCACATTACATCGAAAACTAATTTTCCTTTGGCAAATTATTTTTCCTTATCCAATCTAAATAGTTCTCATCAAGCATTTCTCACAAATATCATTGAAAACCAAGAACCAAGATCTTATTCTCAAGCCATGAAATCAGCTGAATGGCATGAAGCTATGGCCAAAGAAATTCAGGACCTTGAATCAAACAACACCTGGTCTTTATGCCCACTTCTTGAAGGCAAATTACTAATAGGTTGTAAGTGGGTCTACAAAATTAAATATAGATCTGATGGTTCTATTGAGCGATATAAGGCTCGTTTAGTTGCCAAAGGCTACACTTAAGTTGAAGGTATCAATTATCATGATACTTTTGCACCTATGGCCAAACTAGTCACTGTCCGCCTTCTCCTATCCATTACTACCATTAAAAATTGGTCATTACATCAGCTTGATGTTAATAATGCTTTTCTACAAGGAGACCTCAATGAAGAAGTATATATGAAGCTCCCACCCGGATTTTCCCTTAAGGGGAGACTTATGTACGCAAATTACACAAATCCATTTATGGCCTTAAACAGGCTTCTCGCCAATGGTTCTGTAAATTTTCCACCACTCTTATTCAAAGAGGTTTTCATCAATCCATTTCTGATTATAGTCTGTTTCCTTACATCTGTGGTCAAACATCTATTTTTGTCCTCGTCTATGTTGATGATATTATTATCACTGGCAATAATGATGATGCCATTTCTGATATGAAACAATTTCTTGCTCAATCCTTCTCCATCAAAGATCTTGGAAATCTTCGATACTTTTTAGGCATTGAAGTCTCTCGCTCTAAAAAAGGAATTTTTTTATGTCAATGAAAATATACTCTTGACAATTTATCTGACACCGGTATGACTGGTTGTCAACCATCTGATTTTCCTATGGAGCAACATCTTCGTTTACGGCCAAATGATGGCACTCTTCTTCCTGATCCGACAGTCTATCATCGCCTTGTCGGACATCTCTTATATCTAACAGTCACACGTCCTGATATTCAGTATGTTGTAAACACTCTTAGTCAATTCATGCAATCTCCATGCTCCTCTCATCTTGATGCAGCCACACAAGTTCTTCGCTACCTTAAAGGTAGTATAGGTAAAGTATTATTTCTTTTTGCATCTAGTTCTATTAATTTAGTTGGATATGCCGACTCCGATTGGGCAAGTTGTCCTACTACTCGTCGATCTACTACTGGTTATTTTACCATGCTAGATTCAAATCCTATTTCTTGGAAAACCAAGAAGTAACCAACAGTTTCTCGTTCTTCTGCTGAAGCAGAGTATCGTTCTCTTGCAACTCTTACTTCTGAGTTGCAATGGTTAAAATATCTCCTCTCTGATCTTGGTATTATTCATCCACAACCAATTACAGTTCATTGTGACAGTCAAGCTGCCATCCACATTGTCGAAAACCCAGTTTTTCATGAACACACCAAACATATTGAGATTGATTGTCATTTTGTTCGTGAAAAAATTAAAGCAGGTCTTATTGCTCCTTCTTATCTCCGATCTCGTGACCAATTGGCAGATATTTTTACTAAACCACTTGGAGGTGATGCTTATCAACGACTACTTTGCAAGTTGGGTGTTCTTGAGATTCCAATCCCATCTCCAACTTGAGGGGGGGTGTTGGATGCAAAACAAGTCAAGGAGCAACGACTTTTAGTTGTTGGACGTGAATCAAGGAGCAGTTTTGTAGATAACAGCCAAATCCTTTATTGATTAGGATTAGATATAGTTTTTAAATTATAGATAGTTCAGCTGTTAATTAGTTTCCTATTTCTTTGTATTTTGAATTTGTATTTTGAATTTAAACTTTGTAAATCTGCCTATTTAACTCCCAACATATCAATGAAAGATATATCAGTTCACAAAATCATTTCTTTCTCTTACGTTACCTTTTACACTGAGTCTCCTCGATTTGACTGAAGCACGGAACAGAATGGTGTTAGAATATAGAAATACATCACATCGCTATGGTTATGGCATTGGAAAGGGGGGGAAAACGAAATTGGAAAAAGAAGCAACAATACTCACTTACGAATACGATTAAGTCGGTGCCAACAAATAAGGGAAAGAAAGCCGCGCGCGGAGGCGGACTGCGGTGCTACTGGCGGTGGACTGCCGAAGAACAGAAATGAAGAGAGAATGCGAAGGTACTGCTTGGTTGAGAGTTGTTGAGCGGCAAATTTATCATTTTTCGTATTAGCTCATTCTAGCTTATTATCAAATAATTAAGTGTTTAATTAATTTGTTTACCCAAATACATCGCAATTGGTTATCCATTATCACCTTGTATGAAAAAATATGGATTCGATCCATTTTCTTTTGCAATACATGGTTTGCAGGTCGGGCTGGACTCTGCATACCATTACCTAATGTCTTTAAAATAGGATCGATCATTGAACTCATAAAAATATTAATTCAAGGTTCAATTATCTAACTGCAGTTGAATGAGTAATAATTAAATTATATTTCTTATATTTGAATATAATATACTAAGCAATATTAACATAAATTTAAAATTATCACATTTTTTGAAAATATAAAATACCTTTTGTAATTTTTGTAATAAATTTATGATAATGAATCTTCTATTTGCTCCAAAAGTGTAACAAAAAAAAAAAAAAAAAACAAATTCCACGACCTATAAAAAAATAAGACAAAACAAAAAATGAACTTGGATAGTTTAGCCCCATTTTGCGTAAAAAAAAGAGAGAGAGAATCTAGGTCGAACCGGATTGGACTCAAACCCATTTCTGAAAAATAAAATAAAAAATAAAACAACCATAGCTTCTTCTTTTCACATAGTCGCTCGTGTCCTCTCTCATCCTCCTTTCTGTAACTTGTCCTCCCTTGCCCCTATCTCTTCAACTCATCCCTCTCCTTTTAAGTCGGAGGAGGTGAAGACAAGCGCCAGAGATCGAAGAAGATGCAAAACACATGGTTGAAAGCAGCTACGAGACATCAGAGTTCACTGGATTCAAGAAGAACAAAAAAGCAAACACTTTTTGGCGGACCACTTAAACTCGACGAACCATCGGTTTTTCCTGGTTTCGTACCCTTTCAATGATTTTTCATCCGACTTTGCATACAGAGCGGTTATAAGGATCATCCGGATCGAATGACGAACCGATTCGATTTTAACAATTGACATTAACAACAAAATAAATTGTCTTAAAATTATTTTTCAACAAACACTTTAAAACATATAAATATAATACTAATTCTATTATAATTGTAATTATACATTTAATGAATGAAATAATCAATTTTTCTCAATTTATCAAAACATAATTCTATTAAAAGTCCTGGAAGTGTGGAGAAGAGTGATGTGAAATGTTAATTAATCCTCTCCCAGAAGGGTGTTGTGGAATCTGTATGTGACACGTAAACATTGCTGGAAACAAACGCAACCTCATAATCATATTTCTTCTCCTCTCACCACTCAAAGCTATAATGTCCACACTCAGAATTCAAGCTTCGACCCTCAACCACTTCCTTCTCCGCCCCAACGCCGTCGTTTCAACCAACTCCTTCACTTTCAGACCCATCAGAAGGACTAGGAAACCTCTCGCTCTCAACGTCTCAATGTCTTCTGCTCCTCCTTCCCAACCCTTCGAAATCATCGTTAAAGCTTCCGTCACCACTCCCAACACGCCCGGCGACTGTAAAAAACTAACCTTACTTTTTTTCTTTTTCTTTTTTAATTTTACTCATTCGCTATCACTGTGTTATGATGATATATGGGTTATGATATATGATGATATCTAGACTTATATTGTGTCCACATGCACTGTCACTTCTCACTTTCCAATTTTCATTACTAGCAAGAAAAATAGAAAATTTCTCACGATAAAACTACTTGTTTTGCAATTATGAACAACCATGGACTATTGTAGTAGATGACAATGTATTTCATCATTTTTGTTTAAATTGAAGGATGTATTTAATGGCAAAATAGTTTTTATCCCGTAATTATATGGAGTTAATTATGCATATATATCCTTTATTTAAGAAAGGGTCTTGCTAAGCAGTGCTGACTAAGAAATTCAAAGATAAAAAAATTTTTATTGGAAAATGTACTTTTAAATGTTCAATGATTTAAATACACTGCATTTCAATATAAATTTTCTATGTTTGATTCATTAAGTACCTAACTGGCTAGCATTTGCTTTCAAGAAATTAGTAGGATATATATGTTTGTATTTGAGCTTTAATCTTGGGAGTACCAATAATCAATTAGTGACTCTTCTTTGAATTGTCTGAATTTTAAGGTCCCTTTTGCCAAAGGGTATTGCTGACACTTGAGGAAAAACATCTTCCTTATGATACCAAGTTGGTAGATTTGGCCAACAAGCCAGAATGGTGATCTTCTGCTCCATTTTTTATATTTGCTATTTTCGTTAAACTGAATCACTTACATTTCAGACCACAGAAGATACTGCTTTACTAGTTCCTTTTTCTTATCATTTGTTTTGCTGGATTATTAGGTTCCTTAAAATCAATGCTGAGGGTAAAGTTCCTGTGATAAAGATTGATGAGAAGTGGCTTCCAGATTCAGATATCATCACACAAACACTGGAAGAGAAATACCCCACTCCACCATTGGGAACCCCACCTGAAAAGGCTACAGTGTATGCATTTTCTTCTGGGTTTCCTCATCATTTGAAGATACTTTGATGCTATGAATGTAGTTGTTGTGGTTAACGGTAAATGGCTTGGAATTTTTAGAAAAAATGCATGGTGATGCACTGATGGAATTTTACAAGCTTAAAGAGAGTTTCTTTGTTCCTCAGCTTTTTATTCTTTAATGTTTAGATGAATATATTAATGTCCTCCATTTATATAATGCACGTAATTTTTTTTGTTTGTAGTGGGTCAAAAATCTTTTCTACATTTATTGGATTTCTCAAGAGCAAAGATCCCAATGATGGAACAGAACAAGCATTGCTAAGTGAATTGAGCTCTTTCAATGATTACCTCAAGGAAAATGTACGACTTTCTGCCTTTTGTCTCTTTGCTTTTTGTTTGCGATCTTGATAGGTTGTTGTCTTGTTGATTTGAATATAAAACCAAAAAATTATAGGTGAAATCATTATGAAGGATATAGAGGTGAATGTTTTGTTGATAGACTTGATTTATAATTGAACATTATGCCATCTTTTGATCCATGTAGCCGGCCCCACCTAGTGAGAAAAGGCTTGGTTATTGTTGTTGTTACTGTTGTATATGCATCTAGTACAGAATTGGGTTGTCATATGAATAAGCATCAACTTGGGGGGTACAATTTGTGGAAGTCTTTGTAATAAAATATCTCCTGCATGCCTACCCAAATTTTATATGGCCTTTCTCTCCCATATTTCTTCTGTGTCTGTGCCTTTTCCTTGTATATTTCTTGTGTTTATTATGGGAGCTAACATACCTGCTCACATACATCAATGTCTTCTTTTTTATTTATTCTTGTTACATGCTTCGATGGTGCCTTTACTACTCCATCTTCATAAAATGTCACAACATGTTAAATGGGGATCATGTGTCAATTAAATTGATCTGTTTATCCGATTGGGTCAAGGTATACATTTTTCACCATTCTCTAAACAAAGGTATCTATAATTGGATGAAAACTATTCTCTAAACAAAGAATTTAAGCAAGTGACTTAAATTCTATAATTTTGTCTGTAGCAGGACAAAGTTTTATTTTTATTATTCTTAAATTGGTTATTATTTTATAAAAACTATCTGACGTTTAAGAATTCCTGAAATCAACGGTTCATGATTGATAATAAGTAATTATTTTGAAATTAATTGTGCCATATATTATTTAAAAAAAAAATGCCTATATACTGATTAGAGTCTTGTTCAGTTGGGTATTTATTTTTGGTTCTGTTTCAGAGCTGTGAACAGAGCCCGCCTCTTTTTGATACAAAGGGGTCTCTTTGAAAATAAACTCATCAATGGATTCTGTGATTTCTAACTAAAACATTTGAACAGGTCTGGTCAAAACTTAGGGACCAAGTTGCCCAAAATTGTTGACCCAATGTAGAGCCTGATACCCTGAACTCGAACCTCCTAAACTAGCACCCTTGCCTGATTCAAACCTAGTAAGACTCGGAGGAGATATAAGCTAGTATCTCCCATTGTCAGTGGAAACTCTACTTGGCATTTTCATGATGTAGATGTGTAAGAATCTAGAAAACATGCAAGAAAACTCAGGAAAATGATGGGAAAATAGTTGAAAGCCGAGTAACTTGCCTTGCAAGTAAGCTCAGATAAGAGAGAATATCAGAGAATCGATTATCTAAAAGAGTATTCAATTGAGCAACAATGCTTTCAACTCATCGAGTGATAGCTGAGTTTAGTATTTGTATATGGTCCAACTGCTTATAGGTAACTAGCTAACTAGCTCTAACTATAACTGTGGTTGAGTAACTACCATACTAACCAGTAACCACCATTGACAACCTGACTAAGAAGCTAACCAACTGTAACTAAGATAATATAAGCTGCTGTGATAGTTAAATACAGTTGGTATTTGATATAATTATGGTGCAGAAGAAATTCCTCTTGTAATAAGACGACCGCAGGGAGACAATCCTTTTGACCATTTTAAGGGGTCCAAGAACTCCCATAAAATCCCTTTGCCCGTGTCATTTTTTGTTTTGGGGAGGGGGTCCCCATTTGGTATTATCTAACAATTGCAGGAAACTTTCGACTTTTTTATTTATTTATTTAATTGAACGATCTTCTTTTCTTTTTATAGGGTCCTTTTGTCAATGGGAAAGACATATCTGCTGCAGACCTGTCACTTGGACCAAAGCTATACCATTTGGAGATTGCTTTGGGGCATTTTAAGAAATGGACAGTACCTGATTCACTTTCCTTTTTGAAGTCTTATACAAAGGTATGTCAAGATGAGCCTACCCTCTCAACATCTTAATATCGTTTTCTTGTACTTTAGGAAGGAAGTTTTCAAATCTAGGATTATTATATGCAGGCTATTTCCCTTAAAAACATTTTTGCTAGCAAAGTTTGATAAACACCAATAGTTGATTAAATTTGTGGAATCATGTCTAAAAGATAATTCTGCGTTGCCAATGTCGAAAAAACCTTAGGGTCTATTTAGCACATGGAATTGTGATTGATAAAATTATATTTAAAATAAGAGAATATATGACTTTTTATTAATTGTTTTAATTAATTATAAGTAGTTTTATAAATAAATATACATTTTTCACTGTAAAACATACATCACTTGTAACACTAAAATTATGAGGCCTTGTAAAAGGGTGGTCTGATGTATGTGCTTTGGTGGCCTCACCCTTGAGCCAGCATTGACTACATGGATCAAAACAATATTATGTTCTGTCATAAACCAATTTTTTCTAGGCTGTTTAGATTTAAATCTTTTTTAATGGTTTCATTAGGAGTTTTTTTAGTTTTATTTTACCTTTAATTATTGAGCTTCATCTATCTCATTAATTCTACTAACCAAGGAATTTGGAGTATCATACTAATAAAATGTTTTTGCTCAATTTTACTGATATATATATATATATATATATATATATAATTTCTGGGGTTAATATCTACATTGAAGTTCACCAATTGATTGTTTTTCAGGTCGTTGACCCCTGATGCATTAGAAATTCTTTTGTTTCGGTTTGTTGTTTGCCGTGGATAATAATGTATTGAAAATTCTTTTGTTTAAGTTATTGTTTGTTATAGCTAATAATACTGAACATACAGGCTATTTTCTCGAGGGAATCATTCATTAAAACACGTGCACAACCACAGGATGTCATTGAAGGTTGGCGTCCAAAAGTGGAGGGCTGATATCTACTCATCTTGTCCTATAATTTCCATGAGACCCGACTCTAGTTGAGAATGTAGTGAATGGGAATCTATCAAGAGTTCAAGACCACTATCTGGATAATTATATTTTAAGAATAGTTTGCCACAGATTGAAACATGTTTGGTAGTATGTAGATGATAATACTTGCCCTTTCCTTATTTACCATAAACAAGTGGTGCACTGTCTAAGAAATAAATTTGTAATTGCCAATGGGCTATAATTTAATCTGGCACCGACTCTCGTCTTATGAGATCTATCCTATGAGAGTTTAGCTATACTCTTTCTAGAAAAATAATGAACATTTCATATTTTCTTTATAATAAACAATTAGTAAAACCATGCAAACCATGGACTTGTTGAAACTTCGCCTGGAGAGAAATAACAACACTGCGCATGCTAAGATGAACTATTAAAATGCTGTTGGCCTTATCGCATCGAAATCCTTCACTTTTGTCAACATCCAAAATATCATCTACCATTTGAACAATGCCTGTACATCTTCCACTCTCTTCATGTGAATGAGTGACTGTTTATATGAGTTGGGTTGGCAAATATCAGCCTGGCTCACATTGACAAATAATTGAAAATGAGAAGTGAAAAATAAATAAATAAATTATAAAAATGAGAAGTGACATTGAACCCAAACCAAACTCATGAAAATTTTGGGTTGATTCGGATCATTGGTTTGATTTAGTTTCAAAGTTTCCTAACATGATTAGTTTGGTTCGAGTATCGGATTGGAGAAAATGAAACTAGAGCAACTCTACTTGAATAAAAAACCCTTACATTTTGGCATTTTGTGTATTAGAAATGGTCACGGGCAGTGGCGGACCTTGGCTAAATTTTTGGTGGGAGCCACAAGATACTAAATAAAATAATATAATTAAAATTTAAATGAATTGCATATAATTTTATAAGTTTTTGTTGGAAGTTTTTCGCTTGAAAAATGCGTCAATTTTTGTATACATGATCATTGTTTCTTCTCAAGAAAATTATACCACTCCTAGAAAAAGGAAATTAGTTACATAAATTAAAAACATTAATACATGACACTAATTTAATCCAACAACAGTATAGCATTAGCAGCAATATAAACATTAATACATTTAACAATGCATCAATATATTAATACATTAATCCATTTATCAAAAGTTAAACAGCAAATGCTCACAACGTTAGATATGATGAGGACATACACAGGATAGATGAAAATTGAACTCAATATTTCAATTAAACAACACACACAACAGTACACATGTTTTGAGGTGTGCCTTAAAATAACTTTATTCTAGAAAAAGTTTTTTTTTTTTTTTTTTGTTGGGGGGGGGGGACCAAGGTCCGCCAGTGGTCACGGGTCCGGGTCAATCCTTACATTATGGCATTTTGCATATTAGGGGTGGTCACCAGTTTGGGTCAACTAGATGACCGAACCCAACTTAAATGTGATAGGCACTCTTCTTTTTTGTTATAAATTTTTAATTTTTTTTTATCATTTTAATATTAAACTTATGACCGGCACTATCCAACCCAAATATATGGTTGGTTCAGTTCTAATTATACATAACTTTTAAAAAAACGAACCGACCCAAACCTATCAAATTTGATCGATTTGGACCCAAAATCCCACCAAACCTGACCCGACTGACTCGTGCCCACCCTTGTTATTCTCAATTTCAAACCTTAGTTGATCCTTAATAAAAGAAAAAGAAAGTAGGCATATTTTTTACGGATCTTGCTAACGAGTGTCCTAAGAGCATTGCTTAAGGATTTCAATGAAAGCAAATTGTTATTGGAAAACTAAAGATAACAGTCATCAAAATATTGAATGCACAATTTTCCAATAAAAACTTTTTTTTATTGGTTCCTTAACCAATGTTTTCAGGGAACTCGTTAGCAATCTCCATTATCTAAGAGAAACACTTAAAATGTAGTTTATGTACCTAGAATTCAACGACATTGTAGATTTATAATCTCTTTAATCTTATTTAATGTTATCCAACTATAACATTATCTCAACATTTATTCACAAAATAAAAAGAAAGTTTGTAACAAACTTACCAAAATTCTGATCAATACCAAACAAATGAAAGACTCCTCTCCCTTTTGTGCAAATTGTTCTCTCTCTTCAAAAGTAAACACCTAAACCAAATATCACAGTCCTCTCCTAATTGAACTAAACCAAACCCAAAAAAAAGTGCTTGTTGACCACACCACACCACACCACACCCTTGTTGAAGCCTGAAAGGCCCTTTCTCCTTAGCCATGGACTCCACCCCTCCATCATTAGTACCACATCCTCAACCTCTATCTTCCAAATCCAAACTCCCCATCAAACGCAAAACCCTTGAATTCACAACTGATCTCACTCTCTCTCCACCCCAACCTAACCCTAATTCCCCATCCCCTTTCAAATTCCACCGAATCTGGACCCAACCCGACGAGATCCGATTCCTCCAAGGCCTATTGGACTCTGCATCCGAAGGCCTCATCTTCCCAAGAGACTTACACATCTTCTACCACCGCTTCTCCGCCGCCACGTCACACCCTTACACCACCTCCCAGCTCTCCGATAAGCTCCGCCGGCTGCGCAAGAAGTTCCGTGCCGCCTCCTCCCGCCGCAGCACCGCCGCGCTCTCGACGCACAATCGTGAACTCTACGATCTCTCCGAGAAGCTGTGGAGCCCCGAATTCGCTTCGGTTTCGCCCTTCGTCGGAAATTCGAGCCAGGGAAAGGGAGTTGGTGACGGTGAAAAAGTTAAGGTTGAAGAAGATGACGCGATTCGGGTTCATGGTGTTGATCTCGGTGGAAACCCTAATCGGAGTGAGATTTGCGGTGCTGTGAGGATCGACGGTGGTGGGGGAAATGAGAAGGTGGGTATTGTTTTTGGTGGCGGGAAAATTGATGGGGTGGCGTCAAAAATTGTGCTTGGTGTGTTTGATGAATGTGTGAAAGAGGTGAAGAAGGGGGTTCTATGTGGTGGTGGTGGTGATCAGAGTGTGGAGAATTTTCGGAGGAGGTGGCAGAAACAGCGAGAGTTGGAATTGGATGTGTTTGTTAGGCGTTTGAGATTGGTAATTGAGGATTCTCTTCATCACCATTCATCCATCGTGTAAATAATACTGTTCTGCAAAGTGTAAAGATTTTTGTTAATAAAAATGTTTTTTTCTTCTCTTTTTTGTTTTCTTTTGTTGCCCTTTTGTATATCTGGTGCTGGAATTTGATTAAACGATAACTTTTGAATTTTTAGTATATTAAATAGACAATCTTTTTAATAAAATCTTTCTATAATAAACTAATAACTTTTAAATACTAACTAGAAAGACTAAAAAATATTTACTCTTAACAAGAACAAGCTTCTTACTCTTGTAATACCTGCATTGATAAGCTAAATTATGGAACATAATAATCATGTGTGTAGTGTTGTATCGAAAGTATATTATTGTTGGTGTTGTCCAGTCATTGTACAAAGAAATCTAAAAATTGGCTACAATTGAACGATCATGTTTGAAGGAGTGAGACAAAAGATTCCTGTTGAAGAAGAAAATCATATATACAAGTGCCATCCATTACAAGGATTCGAACCCTACATTTGTTGAGGTCACCAAAACAACGGGCTTTAGGGTCTGATTACTATTCTCAAAAACTTGTTTGATAATCCTATTATGTAAAAATTGATTTAAAAATTGTAACCACCTTTTCTGCACGAGACAAGTCGTTGTTGCCATAGTGATAGCAATCTTGATCAAAAGCAACACAAAAATCCTAAGAGAAAGAGAGAAGAAATTGGAGAAGAAGAGAGATCTCAATCCTAAAGCCAATGCCTCCAAAGAGCAGCCAAAGATCCCTATTTTCAAGCCTTACTATCTTATTTATAGTGTAGGTCAACTTGGGATAAAAGCCCATTACAAATCAGATCAAAAGAAGATAAAATTTCTGTTTATGTCGCGTCATGGTGACGGTTGTCAGTGCCAGGCCGTGACTGCTTCTGACTTTTCAATCTATCATCATTCTTTCCCGTCATGATCGTGACGCTTGGCCATGACAGCTTCTGATTGTTGGATTCTTCTAGTTCTTCAATTGTGCGTGATCATGGCCATGATGGCCATCACCCCCAGGCCGTGATGACTTCTGCCTCGCTTGTTTTTCATGCTTTTCAAGTTTCATCTTCAAGCAAACTCCAAATCAAGCATTTTCATCTTGAATTCCTACACACAAATACCACAAAACCACCTTACCCGTTCCAAAGGAAAAACTAACAAATAACAAAATAAAAATGCCTAATCTACATGAAAATGCATGCAAAATGATGATGAATTATGATGTGAAATCACACTCATCAACTTACACACACACTAACTAACTCACCTTTAGCTTCTAACTAATCACTTTAGTTATAACAAACCAATCACACTTTAATAAACACTAACAAAGTAACTAATTTGAATTACACTCCAACACACCCCTTTAATTCAAATTAGCTAAAACACAAAATACAACAATTAAAATCTCTAAAAACACAATTTTCCAGGATCGCATGTTTTGAAGCACAATCATCTAACCTCCATAGAGATATTCTCGTATACACCAGGATCCCATAATTTTATAACCCTTGAGTATATGAAAAAACAATTGAATGCCACACCAAGTGCCAGGTTGGTGGTCACGACCTTGGCCTTTTAGCATTCTGTCCCTGGTTCGAATTCGAATCTCACTTGTGCACATTTTTCCTGACTTTAAACCTTCAAGCCATTTTACAAAAAATAAATCGACAAAGAAGCATAAGGCCAGTATCGAACCCCTAACATGAAGCATCCACTCACAATAGCTTACCAATTGGAATTCGAACCATGTCTATTTATAGACTTACACATACACTAACTAACTCACCTGATAACTTCTAACTAATCACTTTAGTTACAACAAACTAATCAGACTTTAACAAACACTAACAAAGTAACTAATTTGAATTACACTCCAACACTCCAAAGCCCAGATTTAAGAGCATCTCCTTATGCAAATCAAGGCACACTAAGACTTCTCTTGAATATAACCACTTCTCAAGTAGAACAAAAAAAATACCAAAAATTCTCACACAAAATCAAAGAAATCCAAAATTAAGTTAAAAAATATATAAATCAAATGGCTTTTTTTGTTTCAAAAACGGTATTTTCAGAACAAGTTTAGCAAACCGAATTTTTTGTTTTTTAAGTTTTAAAACTGTTTTAAAAATAGTATTTTCAAAGAGATTTTCTTCTTCTTTTATTCTTAAAAATAGTTTTTTAAAAATTAATTTATAAAATAGTTTTCAAAAACAAAAAAAAATCAAAACACATTCAAACAGGCCCTTAGTTTCTGGTTTTGGCTTAGATTTGGGCCCACCTTTGCAAGTTGCAACTTATTACAACATCATTCACAAAACCAGGGACAAACTGGTACTTTCAAATCTCCATTAAGAATTTCAATACTACATTATTCCACGTCATCTATCCGTGTGTGATTCTCACAGCAAGACTTATACCATTAGATCTCCTTTGTTCCGTAATCTCTAGTCGTTAATTTTCCTTGTAAGTATCGACAAGGAGAAAAAGAAAGATGCTTTTGTTTCAGCTTTTTATTTTATTTACCCTTTTCTTTAAATTGAATCCTCAATTCCTTGCAGGTTCTACTCAAATAAGACAGTTACATGTAAACTTTGAAAGCTCTATTTGTTGCAGAGGTTGTTGCAGGAAACTGAAAGCTTCACACTTGCAATCAACTTCAATGGCCACTGATTCACTTCCTTCATACCCTGAGGTAAATCCCTTCCAGTCCCATGTTTTGTAATAAATTTACCTTATCAAATGTTTGAGCTATTGTAGATAAAAAATGTTCATTGATTTAGCTATTATTGATTACCCTTTTAATTACTTTCTTTTCAATTTACTGGAGGAATCTAGGGTAGATAAAAAAAAACTTCTTTTTGTCTAATATTTTTTCACCATGGTTGAGTTGATCTTTATATTTTGTACCGTTCTGGTTATGCAAGCATAGGAACGTCAAATATATAAATATTTTTTCATTTCCTTCACAAATTAAGTAAACGGAGATGACGATGCTTTGCTTTGTTCTCTGATAACTTCTTTGGCTTGCTATGTCTGGCTACAAACTCATTGGACAAAATAAAATGACGTATAAAAATAATATAAAAAAATCACAAATTCCTCAAAAGGAAATTGATTGTGAAGAGTGAAATTTAGTATTTGAATGGGTGGGTGTTTCAATTTTCAGATGATTTTGAAGGCAATTAAAGCATTGAACAAAGAGAAGGGGTCCAATAAGTCATCAATATCTAAGTACATAGAATCCACATACAGTGGATTGCCTGATGGACACAAGGTAC
This sequence comes from Echinosophora koreensis, assembly GCA_035048595.1. Classification (NCBI taxonomy): domain Eukaryota; kingdom Viridiplantae; phylum Streptophyta; class Magnoliopsida; order Fabales; family Fabaceae; genus Echinosophora; species Echinosophora koreensis. The sequence continues at coordinate 11,188,718 of JAPCYP010000004.1, forward strand.
TACTTAATTTGCACCTTGAAAAAATGAAGGAAAATGGGGAGCTGGTGTTTTGGAGAAACAACTATTCCAAGTGTCACCCAAACACGCCACCACGACAGGGTCGTGGCAGGCCACCCAAGTCCATGGATCCTCAGCCGCTAGGCACCGTCTTGGCACCATTGAAGTTGAGGGGCCGCTGCAGGCCACCCAAGTCCAAGGATGCCAAGCCGCTAGGCACCATCTTGGCACCAATGAAGTTGAGGGGCTGCGGCAGGCTACCCAAGTGCAAGGATCCTCAGTCGCTAGGCACCGTCTTGGCACCATTGAAGTTGAGGGGCCACGGCTGCCCCCCTAAGGACCCAAATAGCCCACCAAGGCCACTTGAGGTGAAGATTTCAAGCGGGAGCAGCAGGCCCAGAGGGCGACCTAGGAAGATCGTGCAGCTCACAGGAGAATCTAATGGAGCACCAGCAGTTGCGATGATTGGTGGTCGGAGGCCAAGAGGTAGGCCTCCAAAGAAGAAGGCACCATTGACATAAATCAATGTTTAACAATTGGCCCCTATGTTTGCGTTTTGGCCTTGTATGATAATGAACTTGTTGTTTTTATAGAAAAGAATAAAATGGGGTCATTGTTGTTTCTTTAGAGACTCTCTTTTCTGCTACACTTAGATGAGTTATTCTATACAATCGTGTAGTAGTAATTGTTATAGCTTCGTTGGTTTATGGATCATAATTTTGAAAATGGAACAATGGGTAAAGTTAATGAACTCAAAACCTAAAACTCATGATGTGAAGAATATTTGTGTTATTATTCATCTTACAAGGATTTTGTCTCGGTTTTCACTGCGTTGTTTCCACTTTCAACTCAACTGGCATTGTCACATAGTGACATTCTTTAGATAGATATTTGTCGTAAGTACTCATCTCAATTTTTTTTTTCTAAAGATAAATTCATTGAGTTTAAAGTTTCTTTTATACTTTCAATCAATCATGTGTTATTAGATTAATAAAGTGTTTATATTTTCTATAATATCTATCATAAAAGCCGCATATGTGTAGTGATGTATAATTGATTGATAGTATAAAAGATTTTGCTAGAAAACTATATCAAAATTAAACTCAAAATACAATGGAGTGATTTTAAGATCATTGAAAGAGAAAGAGAAGAACAAACAAAATTTGGCCAAAAAAAAAAAAAACATACTTCCTAACTTTATTTTAGTTTTAAAATCTGTCTTTTATATTTATTACATTTATTGTAACTCTGCTAGTGTGTCTTTGAATTTGACAAAAAATAGCAAATCATGTAAGTTAGCACTGCATGTGTGGTATGAAGATAAAGACATAAATGTTAAAATCATAAAATCTTGACGATTTAATTAATTTGTAGGTCCCTGAATTATTTGAGAATATTCAAATAGATCCTTACACTTTAAAAGTATGTAATTTGATCCTTGAACACATAAAGTTTTATAAATAGGTCCCTCATATACTTTTCTGTTAAAGTTTCATTAATGTTCCAAAAAGTACATGGATCTATTTGAATTTACCTATAGACAATAGGGACCTATTTGAATTTTTTCAAAAAGTTCAAGGACACACAAAAATGAGTGGATGGATTGCTTAACAAATATTTAACGAAACCCTAATGAAAAAGTATATAAGGGACCTAATTACAAATTTTCTGTGTTCAGAGACTCAATTACAAACTTTGAAAGTATAAGGACCTATTTGAAAATTTTCAAATAATTCGGAGACCTTCATATTAATTTAAAATTTTTAATATATCTAACCAAATAAATTTCATACCTCATAATTGTCCTCTACGTGATATTATATTTTGAAATTGTTGAATGATCAGCTCGATGTCAATGTTATTTGAATACATCTCTCTCAATATAAGTCACTAAACAAGTGATTTGAACTTGAGATGAAGAAAGAAAGGAAAAGGTCAGAGTAGCATGGGTGTAAATAAATTAACAATAGGGGCAAAATAAAAACATTTGAAGTACTTATAAATTTTTTAAAAAAAAATGAGGGGGTGCATGTGCACACCCTCAAATGCACTTGGGTCCGCCCCTAATGATGCCGCAGCGCACTAAGGTCAAGTGTCTTTGTTGCACAAACGATATAGACTAAGAGTCTCATTTTATGATTTCGACAGAATCCAGATAACAAGTACTAAATTCTGAAGATCCTTATGCTATCCAAACATACAAATTCGAAATTCGAATGAATATTAGTTAAAATATAAATTGCAAGAACGAAGAAAGAACAAAACAATAATGTAAAGAGCAATAAAATAATTCACTTATGACAAGATCTAAGGCTCCAGGTTTCACCCATAAGGTGTGGTCCAAGTGACTAGTAGATTGGACCCTTTAACCACATGTCCAGGGTTCGAATCCTGGTGATAGGAATAAAGTTGCATATGTGGATAGAGGAGTTGTCCCTTAACTGATACCCTACAACCTCAGGGGATTAGTCCTACGGCTTCTGGCTATAGGGATACCCTGGGTTCCATCCCAAACCTAAACAAAGGCTTCAGGTTTCACTTGTAATTGATATGATTCCCTATTTTTAAGAAGAGTTATACTTTTTCTTCAACTTCATATCACTTCTTCTAATTCTATAATTAATCTCACAGTTATGACTTAATTATAATATAAATTCGGTGTTGATTTTCGTTCTTGGTCCATAGAAAAAGCTAATAGAAAATTGCATTAAGATTTGAGAATCTAAACAATCTAATTGATTAATTTGATTGACAGAAATTTTTTTGAATTAATCCTTCTATAATCCTAAACTTGGTTCACCCTATGGTCCCATTAATTAATTGCAATATGGTTGTTGGCCATTCAATTAACGAAGATTATATCAAGCCAATTCTTAACAAGTCAACCAAGGTAATAGAACACACCCACTTGAAAACAAAGCATATATATATATATATATATATATATATATTAAAAGTTAGGGAAAAGGCATGATTAAAATGCAAGATCCAAGCTAAAGGGTTAAGTTACTCATGATAGAAATAGATACACAAACCGAACCTACAACAAGTTGCATGAAAATCAAAGAAGAATGAGAAGAAATATAAATCACAAAGTAAAACCCTTTTTTTCAATAATCTTAGCCACACAAACTCTTCAAAACCTTGAGTTTTGTTGCTACATAGGTGAAGTTTTCTCTCTAGAATCACACACACACACACACACAAAGCGTATCAAGCGAGAACTCTTGTTTGTTGTGAGAAATGAGAACTTTTAATGATGGCCATCAGATTTAATTTAACCGTCCAGATTACTCTTACAATTTAAAAAGTCATGTGACCCTTAATATGAGAAATCCTTTATTCGTTTTTGTTCTCCTCGTTAGTCCTCCTCGTCTTCTTTTTTCTGTTTCAGTTTTCAGTATGTATTAACACCATGGAGGGTGACGATGGTGAAGGAAAGTGCAATGAACTACTCTTCAACTTGTCTATAGTCGCCAGACCTCGCAGAGCACACCGCGATCTCCTCCTCAGGGACCACAACTCATCGCTCCCTATTTCTTTGCCCTCCGCCACGCCGCCTTCTCTCTCTCATGTTTGCCAAGACTCCCGTTGTCCTCTACTGCGGTTCTCAACCCAAATCTCCGCCAATCCGTCTTCTCTCTCCCGTATGCCCATACCTCTGCCGTCCTCCATCGTGGTTCTATATGCAAAGCCCATATCTCCGCCCTCTGCCACGTCGCCATCTCTCTCTCTCTTGTTTGCCTTGACCTTCGTTGTCCTCTGTCGCGGTTCTGAATGCAAATCCCCATCCTTCGCCATGCAGCCTTCTCTCTCTCGTTTACCTAGGCTTCTGTCGTGCTTCGCCGCGGTTCTGAACCCATACCTCCGCCCCACCTTTTCTCTATTGCCCACAACACCACCTAGTCAAAACTCTCTCCTTCTGTTGTGCCATTACAAGAAAAAATGGTTTTAGCGAGGGCCAAAGGCCGTCGCAAAACTCAAAATCCGTCGCAAAATTACTGTTTGTGACGGCTTTGCGACGACCGAAAATCCGTCGCATATAGGGTCGTCGCAAAAGTTTTGCGACGGCTGTTTGTTAATGGCCGTCGCAAATTTGAGACGGCCTGGCCGTCGCTAAATTCTGCTGATTTGCGAAGGCTAGGCCGTCGCAAAAAAACTAACATTAGCGACGACCAGGCCGTCTCAAATAACAAACATTTAGCGACGGCTAGACCGTCGCAAATCACTGACATTAGCGATGGTCAGGCCGTTGCAAATCACCAGATTAAATAATTAATTTTTTATTATTATAAATATGAATTATTTTTAGTCAATTATTTAATATAAAATTCATAATTAATATAAACTTTTTTCTTAATTATAATTTTCTACTAATATAAATAAATAATAATTCTAAATGATAATAAATGAATAATAATTTAAACGATAAATGAAATCTAATCATAACGAAACTTAAAAAACCAAATTCTTTTAACAAAGTGTACGTACATTATAAAGAAACTAATAATTGTTTTGACAAAGTGCGTACATCATAGTGCATACATCATACAAAATAACCATAAAGAATCTAATAATCCTCTCTATAACCCCTCAACAAGTCTGTAAAGGATCCACCCTCCTCATCATCGATCTGCTGATGACCTTCAGGTAGGGACGAAGGTGGCTGGGACGACGACTGCTGCGGCTGAGGGGTGCTGTGAAGGTGCTGGTCCTGCTGCGACTGTGGCTGATAGGTTCTGGCTCCAAAACGCATCATCAGCTCTCTCTGTGTAGCTGCCATCATATTTAGCTGTTCCATAATCTGTCGATTGATCGCCTCCTGAGTTGCCAGTCTTTGCCGCATCTCGACCATCTCCACAGACTCCTGAGACTGGCGGGTCCTACTAGACGATGCTCGACTTTGCTGAGTGAAGACGCTAGAGCACCCGCGTTGATAGTTGCTAGAAAGGTCTCCTATGTCTGCAACTCCACTTGGGCTTCCACCTCTGGGTCAAGTGTGGTAGGGGAAGATGAGGCTGTCTGAGACCGAACCTGAGATAACTTAGCTTGATACTCCTCCTGTCATTAAAATTAACGCACATCATCATAAAAAATGACCAGAACTTTGTTAATTATAAAATAAAAATAAATACCAATAAAGAGATGTGTAAATCACCTGAGTGCGTCTAGAGCGCTCATCTACATAGTCGCCGGTATCCTTCCTAGTATGAGTACGAGCATGAAGCTCATTCGGCTTAGCGGGACGGCGTAAATCCCTAGCCTGCTCTGGATGACTAATGCTGCCGCCAGTGTGCAGGCTCCCACCCTTTTCCGAGGCCCTGTTGAGCTTGGCCTGGGCAGATAATTTCTTGAATGCAGGTGTAGCCCAATAAGCACATAGCTCCTCCCAAATGGGTGGGAAACACCAGTCTGGACGTTCTCCCTTTGACCGTTGTCTCTGCATCAACCTTGAAAGACATTTGCTAGCTTTGTGATGAAAATTTTGCTCAACTTGATCATGATGTTCTACTCTCCAAGCAGCCTTCTCCTGTAAATTTCGAGAATATAATGTTTTTTATGATAATAATAAATTAAAGAAACATTAAAAATAACTAAAAAATGGAACTAAATTCAAATGTATAAAATACCTTAAAAGCCGTAAAGAATCGAGCCCGATCTTCGTCCTGCAGCTCACCCCAATTTTTCCAGGCCCAATCAAATTGAGATGTGACCGCATATTTGACACAATCAGCGGATTTCCTCGACGGAAGGAACCTTATCAATAAAACATGGAGAACAATTAAATACACATACATATAAACTCAACAATAAAATAACATTATTTGAAAAGTTTCTTACCCTCTATCGATCGGGGTAATAATAAGTCGGTCGTCAGACATTTACTCGATGATGTCCTCCACATCATCTGATATAGGTGGTGTATATCCATGACTCTCCTCGTCGTCCATGGGCAAATCCACCCCTGGTGCATTTGGCTGTCCAGAACTCTCTCCTTGGGTATGAGTCGGAAACCCAGGGGTAGGCATCACCGTGATGCCAATGGAGGTCTCCATGAACTGAGTAGATGGAGCATCAGGTCGGTAGGGAGGTGTCGGAACATAGTCAGGCATAAGTGTGGGTGGTGGACGTGGTATAGGAGCAACAGGTGGGGGTGGGGGTGCCATATCATGTGTAGGCAAAGGTGTTGGCGGAGGGCGTGGTGGAGCAGATGTAGATGGGAGGGACACGAATCCTTCATCGACCATCCGTGTCACGATACGGGGTCGACCACGACGGCGTGCCCCTCCAGTAGATGCATTACCCTTTCCCTTATCAGCCATTTCTATAGTGAAAAATGATACTAATAAAATAAAAATAATCTTCATCATCACCAAAACACAAATTTGCACATGATGGAGATTGATGCTAATAATAATTAACTTAAAGTAACCAAAAACACAAATTTGCAAATATTGAAACATGATGCTAATAATAATTAACTTAAAAGTTATGATAATGACAATACAACTTAATACAAAATATATCACTAAAATAAATAAGCTAATTATTATTCAGAATTTGAGCCAGTGTCATATTCAAAGTCATCTTCATCTTCTGCATCTTCTTCCTCTTCATCATCTTCCGTCGAGTCGGCTTCTTCAACATCTTCATTCGGAATGACTTGATTTGATGTGAAGATGGAGGCGTCCACTTCTTCCCCTACAACTTGTGTGTCTAGTAAACAAGGGATTGGTTCAACTTCAATTGCTTCATTTGCATGTGACATTTCATCCGTTTGATATGGCTCTTCCAACTCTGAAACATCCACTTCAATGCGACCCCTTGGTTTTGTCTTGATTTCAACACACCAACCTTGTTTGTCCCTATGCGTTGCTGGATAAGGAACATAGTATACTTGCCTCACATTATGTGCCATGATAAACGGATCAAAGAAGTGATATTTTCTCCTCATTTGGATGTCCACAATATTATATTTTTTATCCACTTTAGTGCCTTGACTAGATGGATCGAACCACTTACAATAAAACAACACTATTCTCTTAGGATAATCTAAATAACGATACGACAAGTCATATATGTGTTGTATCACACCATAAAAGTCGTCTGCACCTCCGCCTGACTCACCCTTTACGTAAACACCACTATTTATTGTTGTTTTGTCTTCTGTCCATGATTGAGTATGAAATTTGTATCCATTCACAAAGTAAGTGTGCCATTCTTTGACAATTGTTAGAGGACCATCAGCCATGTTTCGTAAGTGTTGATTAATGACTGTAGGTGCCTCACTGTAAACCTATTCACAGAGTTGACAATAAGTTTTTTATCTGCATACATTTGAGTGAATAACAGAATGATAGTTCGGTATAATACTTACTTGTTGCTTAAACCATATTGGAAAATCTGCATGAGTACGAGCAGATGCATCTCGGTTGCTTATGTTTTGAGATGACAAGAATGCACTGAACATATATGGATATAAGTTATGACAATTAACATATGCTATCGAAGGAATAAAAATTATAAACATATACGTACTCATGATATGGTTTAACCTCGGCACAATTGATCAATACATGAACATGAGCCGAGTTCCACTCTTCCTCCGTTAAATAATGTGTCAACTCCTTTTCCAGAATGACGACCGGGAAGGTAAAAAACTGATAAGGTTCCGAGTAGTCTTCCACTTTCATTTTCCATTTCATTCCTTCTAATTGTTGGCGACAAAACCATGTGTTTGAAATAATGAGAGCATAAATGAGTTGTCTCACGATGCAAGTAAGACGCACAGATCGAACCTTCAACCCTAGCCTTATTTTTCACCGAGCGTTTTGACTCGCCCATGAATCTATTGAAAAAATGATGATGTTATTATTAATTAACTAACATGCGTGGAAAAGGCTAAATAGTATAGATACTTATATTACCTTTCAAATGGATACATCCACCTATATTGAACTGGACCACCAAGTCTGGCTTCATATGCAAGATGAATTGGAAGATGCTCCATTGAATCAAAGAAGCCAGGGGGGAATAATCTCTCCAACTTGCACAGTATGAGTGGAATGTTTTGTTCCATCCTGATCAGATCGTCTTCCTTCAAAGTTGTAGAACACAAGACCTTGAAGAATTGGCTTATTTCAGTGAGAGCATTGATTACATGGGGTGGAAGCGAACTGAAGGCGATGGGAAGTAAGCATTCCATAAACACATGACAATCATGGCTTTTCATCCCATGCAACTTGCATCTGATAACATCAGCACATCTTGCCAAGTTGGAAGAATAACCATCAGGCATCTTGAGCTCCTTTATCCATTGACAAACTAACCTTGTTTCCTGGATAGTCAAAGTATAATTGGCCTTTGGCTTGTACATCTTCCCATTAGCCTGATGTCTCAGCTCCAAATCCGGTCGCCTGCAGTACAACTTTAAGTCCATTCTAGCCTTATCGTTGTCTTTGGTCTTGCCACGCACGTTCACACAGTGTTGAAAATGTTGTCAAAGAAGTTTTTTTCAATGTGCATTACATCAAGATTGTGCCTCAATAAATTATCTTTCCAATATGGAAGATCCCAAAAAATACTTCTCTTTGTCCAATTATCCCACTGCCGGTAACCATCTAATCGGGAAACCCCGGCTTCAGTGACTTTTGGCAAGTCCCTAACTCTACTCCAAATCTGTTCTGGTGTCAACCTCGGAGGCGGTCCATCTGTTTCAACAACCCCCTTCCTGAAGGCGTTCTTATTCCTTCGAAATTGATGATCGTTCGGTAAGAACCTCTGATGAGAGTCAAACCAAGACGACTTCCCCCCATACTTTAAGGTAAATGCCTTTGTATGCTCCATACAATGCGGGCATGCAAACTTCCCATGCGTCCCCCAGCCAGACAACATGCCATACGCAGGGAAGTCATTAATTGTCCACATCAACGCTGCCCTCATTATAAAATTTTGTTTCCGAGAAATGTCGTACGTCAAAACACCATTCCACAACCTCTTCAGATCATCAATCAAAGGCTGTAAGGCGAGGCTGAGGCTTGGATATATGGGGTAAAGCCATCCGAGCATAACCCCAGTCGTACACTGCGAGGATCCGCTGCAAAATCCGGATGCACCCGATCAAAGTGCTTCCATGCTTCACCATCAGAAGGATGGCGTAACACTCCGGCTTTCCTCCTATTCTCATGGTGCCAAGTCATTTTTCCAGCAGTCTGCATCGATGCAAACATCCTCTGTAATCTAGGAATGATTGACAAGTAGAACATAGACTTTACCGGAACTGGTTTCAGATTACTTCTACTTCCAGTGCGCTGACGATACCTTGGAGCGTGACAAAATCTGCACGATACCAATGCGCCATCATTTCTGTCGAAATCATTATCGTAAAAGATCATGCATCCATTCTCACAACAGTCAATCCTCTTGGACTCCAATCCCAACTTGGACACTAACCTCTTCGCATCATAATAATTATTGGGTAATCCTCCTTTGAAAGGCGTCCCGGCCAAAACCATTTTGGCAATGAAATCCACGCCCAACTCGGGTATGTTCCAATTGGACTTGGCAGACAACAGTTGAACACACATCGATAACCTCGAGTCGGGGGACCCTTCCCACAAAGGCTTATTTGTCTCTGTTAGGAGATTATAAAATTTTTGCGCTTTAGGAAATGGGGGGCTCTTCTGTATTATTTGACTCAAACGACCCGGGCATCATGAGAGCGTCACACACTATCTCCTGCATGGAAACAAAATGATCTTCATATCCAACTTCTGCACCACTACCTGAACCACCAGTGCAATTCTCGTCAATGCCAAAATTAAATTGCGGCATTTCTTCTCCATGGTTTGTCCAAATCCAGTAATTAGACCTGTACCCAACTTTATACAGGTGGAGCCTCACATCGTCTAAACTCTTAATCCGTGTACAGTCACACTTCACATAAGGACATCTAATCACCCCCCCATTGTTATAGGTATCTTGCTGACTTGCCTTGGTAATAAATTCCTCAACACCATCTAAAAAAGATTGTTTCAACCCCCCTCTGCGTGGATAAACCCTATCATACATCCAAGTACGATTCGAAGGAACAAATTCCATCCTCTGCATTTGACACAAAAAAAGATAACTATATTGAAAAACATATATCCGAGATAAAAATAACTTATTATAGTGCTGATAATTACTTAGCTTTCATTTTATTACTTATTGTCACAACCCAAAAAAAGGATCCGTGACCATATTTCAATGTATACTAAAGAAATAATCCAAGGATGATCATATTTCTCAAGAATTGCTCATTTAGAATCATAACTTGCTTTACAATCCTTTCAACTTATGTCATATTCTCAATTTCATTTCAACAATGTTCTCATCCACGTCTATACATGATTCAGTTTAGCACTCTGGCCATAGTTTATTCCATATTCAATTATGATCACTCATATTACAACACAAAGGCATTCATCATAGAGATAACCAACTCAAGCCACCAAGTCCTACTTAATAAAGCTAATCACAACAGAGCTATTGCATGTAACATCATGCCACACTCCAGACATACTCATCTGAATCACATATTACATATATCACCATGACTCATCACATCATCACGTTTTCACGATTTGTAAACATCATAAACAAAGTTCATCATTAAGAGTTGTTACCTCACATTATCTCTTTTTCATAGATTTCTCTTGTTACTTACATTTCTGACAACATAACAAAAAAGAAAATTGATAACTTAATATGGTACCCATCTAAATACAATTCTGCCAGTTAATTTCATAATACCAAAGGGATGTTAATGAGTTTGAACACCTTGTCACCAATATTTGATTCTTCTATATACATTTGAACACTAACAGAACTAACTACAAATGAAATACGAAACAACAATTTACACAATAAACAAAAAAGCTTAATATAACAATATGCATTGTTTATTAAATTGTTTTTTTTTACTGAATTTATTAAATTGTTTATTAATATAACAATTTACCCTCTTTTATGAATTGTTTATTAAATTATTTACTTGGATTAAATTACTAATTTAAATGGGCATTGATAATTTACTGACATTTTTATTTATAATTTGAAATCATTCATATATTTGACTATGAGTTTTTTTTTTTGCTTAAACTTTATAATAGTTTGTATAAAACTGTTTATGTTTAGAAGTTATTTTAAAGTTTGATTTTTATTAATAACGTAATTCTTTACATTGTGTGTCACAATTGGATCCTTTATAGTTCACTCCAATAATGAATTAAAAGGTGCAGTCAAAATGCTAATTAAAAACGCAAATTAGTGCCAATTATCAAAAATCATTTATGAATTTTAATAAACGCCAATAATGATCCAAACTTCAAAACCAAATAAGAATTAAGGCAATAAAAAATTGTTACCAAAACATACCTCAATTGTTGATTTGTATGCTATAACCTCTTTGATATTTTAATAGGCAGTGCAGAAGTTTCATTAGTAAACACCACTATTTTTTTTTTCCTTTTTCATTCTTTAAAGCTTTTAAAAATATATTCATAATATGGGTAAAAATCTGCATAATTAACAAATTAAGTCCCGGCTCAATGCTTATTTTTGTCATTTATCTAACCATATAAACTCTGCTTGAATTTAGCAATTTACTGAGAAGAGATAAAGCCAGAGAATGGCAATAGCTGCAGCACTTAATTGAGTTTAGAAACAAAACATAGTACACATAACACATAATTTCCATGGCTAATAATGTTGAATAGAAAATTTCTACCAAATAAATGATTTTTTTCCCTCAATATATTCAAGGGGAAATGGATGTCTTGGACTAAAAGAACCATAGTCAGCTTATCCCGGTGTGGATATTATGAAGAGCGTTTTGAACAACATAACAAAACTTATTCATTTGCTTGACATTAGACATATTTTTTAATCCCTATGATGAAGGAACGAAAATGAAAGTAAAAAAATATGTGATATATACCAAATCAGTGTTTATTTCAAAAGATAGAACCCTGTATCACATAAGTTTCACACTCATTTTCATCACTATTTACAACAACTTTGACATACATGCATGGCATCTCCAAACAACATATAAATAGCAATTTCAACACAAATTCAATTAAGATAAAACAAAGACAACAAATTGAAACAAACCTAGGAGCAAAAGGGAACTGGGACGTGGTGGTGTGTGGTGGTCCGGTGGTGGTGCGAGGTTGCTGAATTTTTTTAAAACAATTAAAACGAATGAAAGTGAGAAACATAAGGACAAAGAAAGTGAGTGTAAAAAAGAGGGACTTACATTTGCCGGAAATGTGGTGGTTTGTAGCCGGAATGGTCGTCGGAAATGGAAGGGGCTGGGCTACTCACAAGGAAGGGGGGAGGAGGCATTGCGTATATATGAAACGGCGCTGCGTGTGAAGTGGGGGAAGGGGAGAGAAGGAGGGTTCGGTTATTCAGAATGAAGGGCCTTTTGCGACGGCCCACCGACGGCCGAAGCCGTCGCTAATCTGCATTTGAAATCCGTGCTCCCTTAGTGACGGCCTTAGCCGTCGCAAATGGTATCGACGGGTTTGGCTGTCACAAATATTTTAATTAATGACGGCCTCGGCCGTCGCAAATTTTACTGATGGTCTTGGCCGTCGCAAATTGGGCGCCATTTTTTCAAGCAATTTCGCGCGAATATTAGCGACGGTGATCTGTGAGGGTGTCCCAGAAAGCCATCGCAAAACATTAATATGCATCCAGCTCCGTTTGCGACGGTTAAAGCCGTCACAAAAATCCATTTTAACGACGGCAACAGAGCCGACGCAAATAATCCGCGGCAAAATTCAACTTTTCTTGTAGTGTGCGTCGCTCAATCTGCCGCGCCCAACTGCCCAAGTCCTCATCTAAGCATTTAAGATTTCGGGGGTGGTTCATATTGTTGCTCTTCTGTGTTTTTGTCTTATAATGTTGTTGAACTCACAGGAGGTGGGCATTATGCATGTTCTGTTATGTTGTTGTTGTTAAGCTTGAGTTTCAATTGAGACTTTTGTTTTGACAATCTACTTCAAGATTGAGCAGTGTAAGGAAAATTGAAAGTAATTTTTTGTTAATTCTCATATTGAGAGAAAGATGACTCCAGGGAGGGGGTGAGATGGTCACATGATTTTTTTAATTGCAAGGAGTAATCTGGACAGTTAAATTTAATTTGATAGCTATCATTAAAAGTTCTCATTTCTCACAATAAACAAGAGTTAGCGGGGGTTCTTTTTTCTTAATCTTAGTTTGAGATATTTATATTGAAAATTTGCAACCAGAAAGTCATAAGTGCACATTAAGTTGTATGACGGGTAGTACGTAATCAGTATGAGCATGATTCCTTGCACAAACATGCCTTGCCATGCATGACTTCATTTTCAATCCTCAACCGTGCTACATTGTGATGTAACCTCCTTTTTTTTCATTCTTAGTGTGTGTTTGGTTCTATGGTGAAAAACTGCAGAATTGCTTTTGCCCCATATCAAACGTGATTTTAGTACAAATGAGGTGTTTCGTTACTCTCAGGAAAAATCAATTTTTCCTTCAGAAATGATTTTGACTAGAAGCTACAAAATATAGCTTTTACGTTGGGTTGAAAAATTTATACTAAATCTTACATCAAACTTGCTTTCCAAATACAAACTTCCAAAAAAAAATCATTTCACTTCAAACTCAATCATAACCAAATCAATTTTACAAAATCAATTTCATTCAAAGTCATGTTTGTCAAACACTAATCTAAGCACACATTTAAACTTGCTAAAAGAAAAGGTTGACATTCGTGAGTTGACGGATTAGGCTAAGGTTTAGTAAGTTGGCAAAAAGAATAAGGGTGTGTTTAAGTATACAACTTATTTAAGCGCTTATGGAAATAAGCTAAAAAGAGCTTATGGAAATATCATAAACTATTTGTTTAGGTTTATTATCATAAGTTATTCTCATAAGCTCTCAACAAGCTCTTCCACATTCTAAACGCACCCTAAACCAAGTCCTACAGGCCCAACAAGCAAGAACCCAACCTCTAGAAGGATGATCCTTTATCCTGCATGAAAAAGAATTGGTAATGAGATCTATCTTCCTTAGTCTCGTGTGTACGAGATACTTGGCTTAACAATCCACAATCGATTTCTAAACTACCTGGAACAAAATGATATTACCAATTATCAATTATCAAGTAACACCTACTACACTGTAATGGCCCAAATACTACTAAGCCCAATTATCATGAGCTACATTGAGTTATTAAGAAGGATCTAGAATAATTATGAGTCACCGATTGTTAGAAATTTTCAAGTAACTAAGTTCTAACTCTTCCATTAACACCTACTACACTGTAATGGCCTAAATACAACTAAGCCCAATTATCATGAGCTACCTTGAGCTACTAGGAAAGATCTAGAATAATGACGAGTCACTAATTGTTAGCAATTATAAAGTAACTAAGTTCTAACGCTTCCATTAACACCCACTACACACTTTGACTTAAGCGTCAAGATGAAATAATAGGTGTACCTCTCTCGTTGATCTCTCTAGCGTTGGAGTCTGTTTGGAAGAGGAAGGACTCCTCATTCAAAGCACTCATCAAGAGAAAATGTCCTCTTTCATAGGCTTGACAACGGGGCTGGGCGGGGGCGGTATTTGCCTTCCTCATCCCCGCCCCCGACTCCCTTAAAATTCCCGACCCTGCCCCCGATTTTCGCTGGGTGTGGGAAATTCGCCCCCACCCCCGCCCCCGCTTCACAAATGCAATAGTCATTTTTTGTAGTCTTTTTTTTTTATCCTTTTGACGATGTGATAAAAAATTTATTACCAATCTTTTTAAAAGAAAATTTTAAAAAACTATAACTTGAAACAATAAAAAATAAAAATAGAGAAATAGCATCCCAGTGTTAAGTGGTATACATTGGAAATCCCTATTTGTGTAACAAAACAAAATGCTATGCGTAACAATCCCAAAACGCTTCCTTGATGCATGATGTGACACCACCCTCTACCCCGCATGTATTTATAACAACATAAAAGGAGATAAAATAAAAAGAAAACACATGCATATCATTTCATAATAATAAAACCCATGGGTAAAAGATACCACGTGAACAAAACGTCTCAACGCGGAAAATAAAACAAGTTATAACGAAGAAACAAAACTGAAAACATAAACCCAACCCCAATGTCACATAACAGAGTTGGTATAACCAAAATCTGGAAAATACATCGGATAACAAAACTAATAAAAGAAACATCCTAAACTACGAGTGAGCGGCTCCTCAAAATCACTCCTTAACAGGCTGCTTAGCATCCTCTGCATAACAAGAAAAGGTACATGCATGGAAACAACAAAGATGGGGAGTAAGAAATCGACGTATAAACGTAATGGCAAAGGAGCAGTTAGCAAGATGAGCATACATCACAAATATAGCATGTTATAACATAATAACATTTAACATAGTAACAACATTCATATCATATCAATCAAGTACGCTATGCGATGTAATGCTACTCCACTACTCCGTTATGCATGCGGATCCAAATCTATCTCAGGAAGACAACGTCGGAGTTACATATCCACATTGGCCAATAAGTACCAACGCCGGCAGTTCACCAAACCATGGGTGACCCCTTAGATAGCCGATGCACCGTACTCTAGGATGCACCACCAAGGGGCCCACGATTCACCTAACTCTCAGATGAATCACCGCGGACGGCCAGATCACCTTACTCTTGGACTACCTCCCCTATGCTGCACTTCCCCCACTAACATCTCCAATGCGTGAATACATGAGCAATAACAACAAACAATTAAACCACCACCTCCACTTTGGCCAATAAGCACCAAAGTTTAACACCATCAACACCTTGACCAATAAGCATCAAGGCCCTCTTGGCCAATAAGCACCAACGTTCAACATCATCAACATGTTGACCAATAAGCATCAAGGTTACTTTGGTTAATAAGCAGCAAAGTATAACAATGTGCGGTAACACATCGTTACCGACTTAACCATCTTAATGTTTGTGTTTAATTATCTTCTTTAAGTCTTCATTTAATATTCTAACTTGTATTTACTTCGATTGGTGTCTTATTTCATCATAAGGAACAATTTGGGTGAAGCACCCTTGTTCATGTCTTAACGTCTATTTTGTTTAGGGGAGCACGGTCGTGCTTCCCTCAGCACGGGCATGCTGGCATTTAAGTTGAGCGTGGGCGTGGTATCTATTGAGCACGACCGTGCTTAATGGAGCATGGTGGTACTGTTTCTGGGCAGAAGGGTTAGAAAACCCTTGCTAAGTTTCCTAGGGCATTCGTAGATAAATCTTATTAGCTTTTAACTACACTGTCAAGCATTAATCTCATTGCTCTTGTTTAATCTCCATGTCTTACAATTATTGGGGATTAATTCTTTAATTCTTGTTTCATTATTAACATCCCTAAAACACTCATGGATCAATCCTTGGGTCTTAACTATAACATTGAGCATCAATCTCACTTCTCTTTACTATGGTTCATGTCTTATGAACATTGGGAAATTATCCCTTAACTCTTATATCATTAACAAGCTTCTCATGTATTTAATTAATGTCTTATTAACATTAATATTGGCATTAACACCATCAACAACCAAACATTCATTCCTAACATGGCAATATCATCATCAATGGCATAATATCATCATCATCAACATTAACATCAATTCATAACTAAAACATGTCAATCATGATGAAAACATAACATACAAATAGCAGACAACATCAAATAAGCAAATAGCATACAACAGGGTCATGGGTTAACCCTACATCTTACGCTATCCCATTGCCTACATGTCATACTAATCCCTTCTTCCCGTACCTGGTTTGAAGGTTCCACTAACACCAAGCGTAAACAACTCTACTCTCCAAATCAAGAATAGGAAAATATGATTAAAAAAGGGATAACTACGTTACCTTTACTAACACTAGCGTGCGTGACTTATCTCTCAAACTAGAGCAAGAACACCAAGAACTTGGTTGGGTTCAAAGAAAGGGGAAGAGGAGAGGTTTCTGTCACACTAGGGTTGTCAAAAGTGTCAAAATAAGGGTTTGGCTCACAACCCTCATGGAACTCACCTATTTAAGCTGTCAGACCCTGAGCACGGGCATGCTCACCTTAAGCACGGTCATGCTCAACACCGAGCACAGGGTCTTGTTCAAAAGAGCATGGGGTCCGCAACATTCACGTCATAAACTCTCGTTCTCCGACACAGCTGTGCTCGTGGCTCCTTCAGCCATTGGGCACGCCTTTAAGCACGGGGTCGTGCTGTACATGAGCACGATCATGCTCATGCACCAGAAATGGATTGTTTCACTCTAAATTCCCACTTGACCCCATAAAGCATTCCTAAGGCAAAACTCATACAACATACATAGCACACATATAAACACTTAAAGGCTTTAAACGAAAAATGGGTGTTACACATGTTAACCAAACCAATTTTGATAATCAACCAAAAAGAACCTGCCTATTCTAAGTCAAAACAAGGCCCACAATTCTGTTTTTTGCCCATACTTATTGATGCAGCAGCCTGTTAAAGAAGACCAATTTAACAACCTTCCACACTTGGCAGCAAGACAAAAACAGCGCCTAGGACAAAGATGATAAACTTCAAGCAGAATAAATTGAATCACAAAAAGAAAAAGCTGCACTATATATTTATTATAAAAAAAAGAGAGGAACATACACGGTAAACAGGGGGCAGAAAATCAAAACCAAATTAAACAGCACCATGAAATAACACCACAGTACTTATCAAAAAACAACACCACAAAGTATTTATCAAAAAACACCACCACAAAGTACATTACATAATAAAAATGAAAGCAATGTTCAAATCAATCAAATAGCCCAACATCTATTGATTATCTTCCAATTGTGAAGTAACACCACCAGCCAACATTTCACCTGTATTAAGCAAAATCACACATTAAATAAAAATATTGAAATTGAATTAAAAAAAAATTAAAAAGTACCTTCATCATCTGACTCCAACTCATCACGTAAAGTAGCATATTCATGTAGTACTTTAGAGTTCGAAGAACCTAGAAATATCAATTATAAAATAACAAAAAGAATGATTAGTTAAAATATACAAAGATTATTAGTCATTTCATAACATATTCTAATGAATAATTAAAATATTACCAGTATTCTCAGCACTCCATAACCAGCTTCTTGCACACATCAAGGCCTTTAAAGTAGTCTAATGAAGTCGACAACGATGAAGACTTAATATTTGACCACTAGTGCTGAATGCAGATTCAGAAGCTACAGTAGGGACAAGAATAGCTAATATATCCTTTGCAATTTCTTGGAGTGTTGGGTACTTGACTCCATTCAACTTCCACCACAATAGAATGTCAAAGTCTGAAGTTCTTGGCAAAACATCCTTCCCTAAATAATGATCCAACTCTGATTTAACACATGAAGTTCTACTTCTTTTTTTCCTCATAATATATCTATCATAATCACTCAATGCATCATTATCAACATTACTACCATCCAACAATGATCTTTCAACAACAGAGTCTCCATTCATTTTAGATTGATAATCAGAAACCAAATCATAACACAGTTGATGGATCATCTTAACTTGACCAAAAGAGTCATGTTCATACAATTTCTCATAAAAAAATTCAAGCAACTCCATTTTGTACTAGGATCCAAAACAGTGGCAACTCTTATTATGTCATGAATCACACTCCAATATTTATCAAAATTTTCCAATATCTTTTCTGCCATTTTTTGAATCAATTCATTAGGAGAATTAGTCCAATGAGATATTGCCAACTTGATCTCACAAATCTTAGGAAAGTACATATTAGCAGTCGGATAATTAGTGCCAGAAATCCTTTTAGTGATAGTATTGAACAATTTTAATCTTCCACAAATATCCTTTGCAAATTGCCATTGTGAACTAGTTGGCAAGCAAGTGTATTGAGACTCACGTTGCTTTTTAATCGACTAAATACATCCTCATAAGATATAGCAACTCCAAGCATCTTGTATGTTGAATTCCATCTAGTTGGACAATCTAAAATTAACATTCTAGTGCAAGGATTTCGCAATTGTTTAGCCGTCTCTTAAATTTTTTCCTTCCTTTTAGGTGTTGCTATCCAAAAAGCTACACTCTCCCGAATCTTCTCAACCCCATCTTTCACAACTTCTAACCCATCTTTTACTATCAGATTTAGGATATGTGCACAAAGTCAACAACGCATGTGGAGTAAAGACCCATCCCTCAATAATGTGCTTAGCTGCAACTTATCCTTAATTTTCTCAATCATAGCATCATTTGTGCTACAATTATCTAGAGTGATAGTGGACAATTTAAAATCAATGTTCCAATCCATCAAATATTCAACTAATGCATTACAATGCCAAGTTTTTTTTTTTTTTAAACAAGTAAAATAAAATAAAAATAAAACTAACTAAAAATTGTATTGATTACGATGCCAAGTCCACAAGGCATGGGTTTCATTTTCACCTGCATATGACTCTACCAATTAGTTTGTAGTCCTAATCAAATAATATATTCTAACGAGTACAGATTTAATACGACATGCATAAACTTCTATCATTAGGCTTCACTTGCTAAACTAAATCAGCTTCATGATGAATCAATTTTTAGTAGTTTTTCTATTTCGCCAAAATCACAAAACTCTTACTCAAAACCATAGATTTTGAGCACCAATTTGGTTGTTCTTCTACTTTTCTCATGGCCTAAGACAATTAATGCAATTTGAAAAAAAAAAAAAAGTAAATGCAATGGAAAAAAAATGGTATTCAGGTTGAATACTCCACATATTATATATTTGTCAAGACTTTTTTTTTTTAATTAACCTGTAATAATTAATAAAATAAAAAAGAAAACAAGAACATGGGGGGACCAAAATCAAAACCCATGTAAAATAAACGAGAATCAAGCATATCTAGAATTAGGTTTTTTTATTCAGTCTCAGATTGTACTTCTTCTGAGATTTGGATGTAACCACCGTGAAATCATCTTCACCAACATTATCATTGTTCTGCTCTTTTTCCTTAGAAGTACTTGCATCATTTTGCTTTTCCAACCAAGCAGATAAAACATTAAAATCATTCTGAACAACAGTTGGAAAAGCGCTAAGATCTTGAACATAAACCTGACTTGAATTAATCTCAGGAGTTTCAAGATTCTTACCACTAACTGTTAAATCACAGGTAGCCTTGAAATGCATGGACACTGGAGTCGGAGTACCCTTCGAACTAATTGTTAAATCACCGGTAGCTATGGAATGTTCGGGCACCGGAGTATCCTTGACTGTAGAGTCAACATTAGTTGCAGCAGAAGTTGAGATCTTCTCTGTAGAACCATTGACAGCATTTGTTGCAACCGAAAATGAGTTCTGTGGAATGGAATTTGAGACATGATCAGGGGATAAAAGTTCCTCATAGACTGTCTCAACCGATTCACCATCACCCTGGTTTTCGTCCGGTGATGTATCAATCTGCCCATTATCTTCATCTGGTTTTTGCTCTAGAACCTTGGGGACATAAGCTAACTTAGTCTTCTGCACCAAAGGCGGATCATTTTGCACCACGTTCTCCTTGGCAATTTTTGTACAAGTCATAACCAAATGCCCAATTGAATTACAGCGAGAACAGAAAGGAGGAAGCTTCTCATATTCGACACCAACAGAAAATGCAAAACCTTCACGTTCAACCATAATCTCTTTAAGCAATTTCCCTGCTAGATCAACATCCACCAAAACTCGAGCATAGTGACCATATGCCCTAGTATGGGTAGCTCCATCCAAACTTATTGGAGTACCTAAACCTCCTGCAATTTCAAATAATAATTTTGAGCGCCAATATTCCTGTGACAAGTCACATTCTAATCCAACATTGAGCATGAGATTGTTTCTGCTTATTAGGAATAAAATCTGGAGACCACTGAAAAAGACGTAGTAGCCCTGGTTGAAGGTTCCAAGCCCCAACGTAAATCCTTTTGAGAAGCAAAACTGAATTCATAGAATCCCTTTCCTAACAGAATCATTCTCCATTGACCCAAAGGTTTCCATAGCTTTGAGAGTTTGTCGCGTAAGTCGGAGATCTTTACAGGTATATCACCATTCAATAACAACAAGAGGCCATGAAGGTTGTTTTTGCAGCATTCTAACCCTTTTTGATATTCATCCTCAGAAATTTTGACAGAGACAGAATCTCCATTCACGCACGGCCGAGGAAGCTGACTAACCGGGATGTCAAACGACCCATTCAAAGCCTGAGCAAAAGATTTTCGTTGTGGATTCGATGGAGAAGGAGGAGATTCCGGATTGAGAAACGTCCAAGGACAAGCCATCAAACGCACAAATCAGAGAACAACACAGCCAAAGCACGAACTAAACACAATATCCGTCAACCCAAGACCAATCAAGTTCCAAAATCAGAACGAGATCTGAGATGGGCGAAGAAATCGTGAAAGAGCGAGGCGACGGTTGCACGCGAGCGGAGAGAACATGGGCCAATCAGGACCCACCGACGCCGCACCCGAGGGAGGCGGTGGAGCAGGACGAGTGGCTGGCGAAACAGAGACAATCGAGAGCGAACGAATGAGAACACGGACGTGGGTACGGCGAGGACAGGGAACACCAGCCAGGACTGGTCGATGCCGCACCGGAGAGCGGAGGGCGTTCCCTGGTGGCGGTTGCTAGGGTTCCCCTTTCATGCTAGGGTTCCCTGGCGGCGGCGGCTGTTTTGCTCAACACCTATCTGGGAAGAGCATCAGCTTTATTATTCTCTCGTATATTCAATGAGAGAATCCAGCCTTGAAAAAAACAAGTTGTATGGTAGCCTCCCCTTTGTCAAGACTCATCCATATAGAAAATATAAAAGACAAATCATCAATGTGTGTAGACAGAGAAATTAAGACCACCTCAAGAATCCCATGGCCGAAACATTGGATTTTACAGAGCCATTACTCACATAATATAAATGATTATTGTATGGATATTATTGCTAGACAAAAACTGCAGCACCAAAACTTCTTTTCTTTTATCATAAATAGCAAATATCAAATATGGAGTTAAGGAAATATGCAGAATATAAACCAAAATCATAGAGTAACCTCGAACAAGTGGAAGTGGAGGGAAAGGAGGCGGCCAGAGATGGAGGATGTAGACCGCGGTCGAAAGCGAAAGACGAGGACGGCGACCGGAAACGGAGGACGCAGTCACGCAGACTGCTGCTGTGCTCAAAATAGTTGTTAGGGTTCACAGATGAGAGAGGGAAACAACCTAAAATAGACAGATTAGAGAGGTTCTTCAGTGTTATAACCCAAAAATAAAAACTAAAATTCATATGAGAGGGGTTGTAAGGATGTTCTGTGTTTTACCTTTGAAAAGCTAAGGATATGAGAGGGGGAACCGAGAAAGAGAAGCTGAGGAGATGAGAGGAGTTGACAGTGGTGGAGGCGCGGGCCGCACGGTGGAGGGGGCGGAGCTCGCGCAGCGGCAGAGAGTGAGGGAGATGGGAGATGAGACTTGAGAGATTGAGTTGTGCGGCTGGGGTGGTTAGGGGTGTAAGCTTCTGGTCCGATCCACGAATATAATGGATCCGAACTGATCCGATCCGATTTTGATGGTTTCGATCGGATCGTCGGATTAGTTCGAATCAATTACAACCAATCTGATCCCTGTTCGGTTTGGTTCTCAGTTCTGGGAAAGTTGAGCCCGATAGAACCGAGCCGAACCCCTATTATTATTTTTTATTTTTTTAATTAATTAAATACTTTTTAAAAAAAACCAAAAATACTTACCCTACTTAGTCGACACGCTCATACTCTATCACTCTTGTTCTTTCTGTCTTTCATGTATTTCGTCACCTCATACCCGAAACCCTACTCGACACACTCGGCGGCGGCGGCTCTTCCCCTTGGCTACGTCCGACGGCCGCTCTCCACCTCCCCAGCACCGCCCATGGCTAGTTTCAACCGAGCCCAGGTTATTCCCATCATTCACATTGTTTGCTCCTCCGTCGCTATTACGGATCTGCGCGATTTCGTACCAGATCCAGCATACCTATCACGATACAAGCACAACCACCACGCGCATGTCCACAACCGGAGTTTGTAGCTGCACCGTCTGCCACCCTTCCACCCAATTTCATAGCCATTGTTGTCTTCTACCTTTCGTGAATACTACTCAGTGCTCAATCTCTACCTCTGATTTATGAAAGGGGCAAGGATGATGTTTTCAATATGAGGGTGGCGGTGGCAGTGATGATAGATGGAGAGGTGGTGTTGGTGGTGGAAGAAGGACAAAGGGGCGGTGGAAGAAAGACAGGGTGTGGTGGTGATTGGCTGTAAAAAAAAAAAATGAGAATCCGAGGAACCAAACCCAACCGAATATGATCGGTTCGGATCCGCTACCCAAAAACACAAAAAACCGAACCGATCCAATCATTTTTTATTCGTTCGGATGAAGTACTCACTCAAATCTGAACCGAACCGACCCAATTACACCCCTAGGGGTGGTGGAATGAGCAGCGAAGAGTGAAATCTGAAATGTACTACTGTAGCCAATACCCTAAGTAAGTATATAAAGGTAAGGGCAATATAGTAATTCCAGGTGAGTGGGGCGGGTTCGGGGGCGGTATCAACATCCCCACCCCCGCCCTCGCCGATGCGAATCAGTTTTTCCCCGAACCTGAACCCAGTCAAAGCGGGGTTCCCCTTCAAAATTGGGGCGGGTATGAGCGGGGACCCGCGAGTTCGGATTCACTTGCCATGCCTACTCTTTCAGGCCATTGCTTAGAACACTTAATCCTTGATTTTACAAAATAAGCGATCTTATGTTATATTGATAGTGTTGAAAAAAATTAATTTTGAATTTATAAATACAGAATAATTATTTGGTTAAAAGAATAAAAACTTCCTATAAAATATGCACGGAATAGTCAATTTTTACTAGAAAAGAAAAGCAACAAAATGTCACTTTTTACTTGAAAAACAACAAAATGCCTATGATTATGAAACATATGTTGGTATTACTTTTGGAGCTTAGAATGGACTTTTATGATTCAAACCTAAAACAAAACAGCTGTGATAATTGAACACAGAATTTTGACATCATACACGATACTTACGGTACTGTAGCGCTACTGTAACGGTATTATTATTATTATTATTATTATTATTATTATTATTATTATTATTATTTTTGTCTTTTTTTAAAAAAATAGAAATTTATTTCTCAAAAAAACCCATTAACCAGATAATGAACTGAATTAACCAGATATTTGTACTTGATTAATCAGATATTTGCACATACTTAACCAAAAATTTTATTTCTCAAAAAAACCCATTAATTTGCACATACTTAACTAAAAATTTTATTTCTCAAAAAAGCCCATTAACCAGATAATGAACTGAAATTAACCAGACATTTGCACATACTTAACCAAAAAACCCATTAACCAGATAATGAACTGAATTAACCAGATATTTGTACCTAATTAACCATATATTTGTATATACTTAACCAAAAATTTTATTTCTAGAAAAAACTAAATATTTTAAAAAACGAACAAAATATTTTTAAAAAATAAAAATATATATTTTTTTTTAAAAAGGACCTGCTGCAGTGCTGCACAGTACAGCACTGTATGATGTCGTGTATGGTGTCGATATTTCGTGTCAAAATATCATTTTTCAAAACAAAATATGGAATATAATTACCCAAAATCTAATCCAAAGACACTACATAGCATGTTGCCCCTTGTCGCGACCGTCCCGTCCGGGCGCCGCGATGAAAAAGAAGAAACAGAGGAGTTGCCACCAAATTTAATTTTAGGAAAAATTTGGAAAAACCAAATATTAAAGGAAACCGGTCTTTTGTTAAAAAGTTGAGATTTGATTTCGGGAGTCAGTTACGAGTAGGGAAGGTGTTACCACCCTACACCGCCCGTCCTAAGACGATACCTCAAGTCAATTATGCAAACTCTCAATAACTTTTAAAAAATATTTATTTTACCCAAAAAATGAATAAAAAGAAAATAAACACAAAATTAAAAAAAATTTAATTTTAGCTTGACGGAATGACTAATTCCCCTCCTACGTATTCCCGGGTGCAGTGGGAAATTCAAAGCTAAGTAGTTCTTCTGGATAATGTTTGGCTGGTTATATTTTTTAGTTTTTATGAAAAATGATTTTTTTTATTCTTTTTATTTTTTTGAAAAGTTTTCTTTTTATTTAAATAAAAAAAAAAAGAAAATGTTTATGCTTTTATATGATAAAGTCAATTAAAAAATAATATAAACATGTCTTCTCCTTTAGAAACCTATAACGCAAAGGACAGTGAAGATGGCGGGATCATGATGGAGCGGTGATGCGGCGGAAGGGAAGATGCTGTTCACAGTCACGGTGGCGCAAGCGGCGGGACTGGGCAGCAGATTCACGTGGCAACGAAGGACGAGGAATGTGCAGGAACTTCGTAACGGTGGCGAGATGACGGTGCGGCGGACGCGAGCTCGTGTAGTGGAAAGGAACGTTGCTGCTTCTGGACAGTGCGGCGGCGACGTTAGAAATGGTGCGGCGGTGGGAGATGTGCAACATGGCGGAGATAGAGCACGCTGTGTCACCTACGAATGAGGCAGAGCAGCGACGACGTGGAAGCTACGTCAACAGGCCGAGGCACGAGATGGCGGAGCACGGCGGAGCGCAACGATGGCGGAGCTGGGCGGTAATGGGATGGCTGAGGGACACTGGATGATAATGAAACAATTGTGGTGGTGTTATTGTGATGGCTTGGTTGCTGCAAACGGCGAAGATGCAGCGACGATAGCGAAAGTGGGTCTATGAATGGCGGAGAAGCGCAGAGTTGAAGATGATGATGATCAGGTTGTTGGAAAGGGAGTGAGTCAGAATGGTTAAGAAAGTGATGAATGAGAAAGTAGTAGAATTTCTCCTCCCAGTCCTTAAAAGTTGTTCTTTATTTATAGAAAAAGCAAGAGTAACAAAATTCCTCACTTGAAGTATCAAAATCATGGAGACGGTTTCTGTAGGAGCTCAAAAGGAAAGATAAGACAAGTTCACGGAGACGCTATCCGCAGGAACTTGGAAAGAAGCTCACGGAGACGTTCCGCAGGAGCTCGAACACGAAGACGGTATCCACAGGAACTTGGAAAGAAGCTCACGGAGACGGTTTCCACTGGAGCCCAAAAGGAAATATAAGACAAGTTCACGGAGACGGTATCCGCAGGAACTTGGAAAGAAGCTCACAGAGACGGTTTCTGCAGGAGCTCGAAAGGAAATATAAGACAAGTTCACGGAGACAGTATCCGCAAGAACTTGGAAAGAAGCTCACGGAGATGGTTTCTGTTGGAGCTTGAAAGGGAATATAAAACAAGTTCACGGAGACGGTATTCGTAGGAACTTGGAAAGAAGCTCACGGAGACGGCTTCCGCAGGAGCTCGAAAGGAAATATAAGACAAGTTCACGGAGACGGTATCCGCAGGAACTTGGAAAGAAGATGAAAGCTTACGAGGCCCTATGCCTGTTAAAGCCTATAAAGACAACTTATGAGCCCTATGCTCGTTAAAGCTGAACAAAAACAAAAGAAAGCTTGAGAGGCCCTATGCCAACTAAAGCTATTAAAGACAGCTTATGAGCCCTATGCTCCTTAAAGCTGAACAAAAATAAAAGAAAGCTTAAGAGGCCCTATGCCAGCTAAAGCTAACTGATATACAACTTATAGGCCCTATGCCCAAGTGTGATGTAATGATGTAGAGTTTTGCTTTTGAAATGTTGCAACAGTGCATGATGCAAGAGACATTTTGTAAAGCTTGATTTTTATTTTTATTTTTTATTTTTTTTGCTTTTTTTTTTTTTAATCACATTTTAGCATTGGCCCCTTAAGGTTTTGAGTTTTGACCATAGCCAAATCTTGCATGAACTAGAGCGAAACTTGCTGATTTGACCGGTCCTTTGTATGTTTTATTGATGCTTTGCTTCTTATCGGAGATATGATGATCCCAACAAATGAAAGTGCCTGATTGCCCCTTTTTTATCGTTGCCCCTTGTTGAGAGATAGTTATGCTTTCCATGACCTTTGAAATCTTGAGAGAAAATGTTATTATTGATACTTAATTCACACTCCAGTATGAAAAATGCATGTTGAGTCCATGGTAACTGGCAATAAGAGGGGGTACCAGAAAATGATGGAGAGTGAAAAGGTGATAACAATATGTGAAAGGTGATAAGGATACAAGAAAAATAATGATATTGGGGTTGGAGATGTCTTTATAAGGGAACGATGAGGATGTGAAGTTTGCATTTCTTCAAATGATACTCTTTAGGATGATTAGTGCTAGCCTCTCATGCATATGATCTCGAGCACCACTTCAATAAGTTTCCAAGGATATTAGTTGCCCCTGTCTTCATGTATTGGGAGCATTTCATGATGTACCTTTAAATTCAAACTGCCCCAGTTTGAAGTTTACATTTCTTCAATGGTCTCGAGCACCACTTCAATCAGCTTCAAAAGATAGGACTTGCCCCATTCTTCATTTTTCGGGGTACTTAGTGATCTACCTTTAAATTCAAACTGCCCCAGTTTGTCTCTTCGATGGATCTTTTCATCGGGACGCTCTAATTTTTGCCTAGACCGCCCTTTCAGGTTTTCATCACAGCGAGCCATTTTCTTCTCTCTTTTTTTCTTGCTTTTTCTTAATTCTTTTTATTATATTTTCAAGAGCGGTGTATTGAAGAGCACATATTTTCTTTGTCGTAAAATTAAAATTGATGAAAATGATAACAATCTTTCGTTGATCAGAATGGACTTTTTTTAAGCTTGTAATGTGGCCAAGGTTAAGGGGTTTGAAAGAAAAGGAATGAGGCCCAAATGAGTGTTTGTGGGTTGAAAGGGTCAAGGATCCTTCTTCTTACTTTGTATCTGAAATAACCAAAGTGAACACAAGAAGGGGGGTTGAATTGTGTTTACCAACTTTTTCGGTTACTTAAAAAAGATTTTCGCAGGCACAGCAAGAAGGTTTGATTAAGAGAGGATTAGACGAGTGAAACGTCTAATATTAAAACAGAATAGCACACACAAATCAAGAAGGTTAAAAAGAGTTTGATAACCACAGTATTAACTCCCCAAGTTAAAAAGCTAAGACTGAAACAATACTCAAACAAATTAAAAGATAAGGGAGAAGAAATATCACTCAAGAGATTTATACTGGTTCACCCCAAAATCCACAGGGCTACGTCCAGTTTCTTGGCAGCACCAAGTTTCCACTATAACTGAGTAAATTACAGTACAAGTATTCTTTGCACACCTAGCCTCTTCAGGCTCAACACTCAAACAAGTATTCTTTTCTCACCTAGCCTCTTCAGGCTCAAAAACAGTAAGAGATAGAAGGTTTGTATAGTTAATACAACTTGCAAGTCTTTCAGATCACACTCAGAGAGTGGAATAAATATGAAGTATGAAAGACTGCGAATTTATATCTAATGATTGAGTATGTATTCAATGAAGGAATGAAGAAGTTAATGAAGAGAGTAAATGCTTCTATGCAGAGTTCTTTTGATATTCAACTTCTTATCTTCATCTTCATTGTTTGATCTATTTAAAGGCTTCAATCAAGAGATCCGTTTGACACAGCTTCAGAAAGTGTGTTTATCTGACTTGAGCTTTCTGAGACACCATTTAATGCCAAAGAGTCGTTCTGAGTATTCATTAAATGCTTGAAAACATTGGGCATTGTCAAGAGTGTCCAAGAGTACACTTTAAACTGAGCAGCTGTTCTTTCAGAGTATATGGCAGCAGGCTTCTTGTACTTGTTGCAGAGAGCTTTCCTCTTTCAGTGCAACATCAGTTTACTTTTCCATAAAGTACTTTCACTTTGTACTGGAATAGGCAAAAGGTTACTGCAGTGGTGCAGAGATAGCGTGTTTATTCCTTAAAACCTTGAAACAACGTTCTTTTATTCTTTGTCCTTCGAGCTATTATCCAGAGGTCTTCGAGGTCCATAAGGATGGCCTATAATTTTGAATATGGTGACTTGGACTTGATTTCTGACATACTGACTTGGTGTCAGCCATGAGAATTTTAGACGGGTGAAAGCTTGTTCAGAAACTTAGACGGGTGAAGGCTTGTTCAGAAACTTAGACGGGTGGAAGCTTGTTCAGAAACTTAGACGGGTGAAAGCTTGTTTAGAAACTTAGACGGGTGGTCAGCTGAGCCAAACTTAGATTCTTGCCACGTCATCAACTGAGCTTAGTCTTTCTTGAGCGTTGACTTTCTTTGACTAACTTTTTAGACGAGTGAAACTTAGACGAGTCACTGCTGAGCTTCTACTAAAAAGTAGACGGGTGAAATTTAGACGAGTGACTTCAAGTCTATTTTCCTGCACACTTATCAAATATATCAGTAATTTCATTTGGTTCAATATTACCATACTTGAACTATTTGGAATCATCAAAACATAGAGGATTTACACTTTGAATGTGTTTTAGACTTATGAGGTCTCAACAGTATCAATATTGTTTTTTATTTGCTCACTTCTCGATTTTCTTTCTTTTCCATTTGGCTTTGTTGTGAGCTTATTTATACATTTTCTTTCCTTTCTTCTTCTTCTTCTGTTTTTTTTACTTTTCAACAATCCGCATTTAACTCAAATTAGCCCTAGTGTAGGGGTGATCCTTGCCCAAGGTTCTTTGAAAAATAATTCTTTCAAGCTCAAAAGGGGTAACAATGGATAATACAAATATGTCAAAGATAGAGAAACATGGCCATTCTTCATTTCAAATCATGATTGTTAATTTTCAAAATTTTTAATGAAAAGACAAAAATAATAGTACTTACCAAATTGAATAAGTGGTCGCTCTCTCTTTCCTATTTTTTTCCTTTTTTTTATTTCATTTTTTTAAGCATCAAACTTTAATCTGTGGACTTTTCATCTTCAAGGAGAGTATCTCTACTTCACTAAAGGTACCTTTTGATTGCCTCAGTCGTTGCAAAAATATTCATTTGGTGCTTTCGGCTCAGTTGATCATATAAGTCGATGATGATTTTTTCTATTGTCAACTTGATTAATGGGGTGATCAGAATCATATGATGAGATGCTAGCTCGTACCTTTTTTTTTTGCTTTCCTTTTTGTTCCCTTTTTTTTGTTTTTGTTTTTAAGAGAACCATTTTCAGATCTGGATAACTTCAGGAGAAATGAAAAGATAAGGCTAAAGTAAGGTAAAGTCAAAAGATGCATTCATTTATTCATACTGAAATGGAAACAATTAAGCCCATTATTCAAGATTTCATAAAGCCTTGGGCAGAGCTAAAGGATTAACATTAATGAATTACTCTAACAAGAATCAAAGGTCATGCTTCACAATGCCTTCTATGGCGTTTGTTGACAAGTGACCTCAAACACAAGAGGGGGGTGAATTGTGTGTGAATTGATTTTTGAAAACTTTTAGCAAGTTAAACTAAGTTTAAAACTTGTTTTGATAAACAATAACTTAATAATAAAACGTTGTGAAATAGAGCGTATGAAAAGATAAAATCGTTGCGATAAAGATAAAGAGATAAGGAAGAAGATGACACAGCGATGTATCCTGGTTCGGCCACACAACTACTCACGTGGCCTACGTCCAGTCCCCAAGGCAATACGACCAAGGGATTTGAATCAACTCTAGTTTTTAAAACAGGCTAAACTAGAATCTTTACAAAGTAGAGAACTCTTAACACAATCACAGGACGTACTATCCCTTGTGCAAGAGCCTCAAGAAATCGTTCGTGAGATCACACTCACTTAAAAAACAAACTGTAAAAGTTTTACAATGAGAAAGCACTCAAAAGTGCAGATATGAATTACAACTTGAAGCACAATAATTGTAACACCTATATGGTGTATAAGTTTCTCAAAATAATATGATCACGTGAGTGCAAGAGTAAAATAAAATAGTAATCAGAGTTTAAGCACAATAGAGAATAGAAGAGAGTAGTAGATGGGGCATTTTTCCAAGGCTGCCAAGCTTCCTATTTATATGGAGAATAGGTTAGGGTTCAATGTGAAATTAGGCCAAGCCTCTTAAAATGCATTTCTGCCGCAGCATAATCGATTATATAAAACTCATAATCGATTATTTAATGGGTTTTCATGAAGCGCGCGTCTGGACAGAAAGGTCATAATCGATTACCATAATCGATTATGTGTTCACTGCTTTTTCACCAAAGAGGATAATCGATTACCTTAATCGATTATGATGTTACTGACTCTTTAATAAAATGCTATAATCGATTATATAATCGATTACAGGGTTTCAGGTGTAGCACGTTGGAAGTCAGCAAGGTCATAATCGATTATCCAAATTCAATAATCGATTATTATATTTCAAAATTTGAATTCAACGGCTTTAATATCATAATTACTCATTAACACTCATTAAAGCCATTTAACCACGACTCATAATCGATTATAGCATTTCCATAATCGATTATGGTGCGTATCAGGTGGTTTTGCAAAAACTTGACAATTAAGGAAAGATTGCCCAATTAAGCTCAATTTTAATTGTCAGTTTTAATCACATGTTATTATTTATTTAATCACATGATTTATCTTTTAAAGCACATGTTAAATATGTGTGTGTGTGAGTGACCATATTAAATTGAAAAACCTACTTACCATTTACAGATTATTCTAAAACAACCAATACAAGTGGTAAAATTCCCTTTTTACCCCTCTTGATTGCTTTGCCTAATCTTGACTGCATGTTTGGCCTTTTTCACGCTTTTTGCAAATAAGTCCTTTAGACTTAAAAATTGCTTCTGTCATTCATCAAAATATATGTACCTGTCAAGGCATATATCCACAAACTCCCCCTTTTTGATGATGACAAACATCTCATGAGGGAATTTCTAAAATATAGATTTAGAGCAATGAGTATATATATATCTGAGTTTTAAAACGTTTGCTCAACTCCCCCTCACTTCATGCAATATTTTGAATTTCTCAAAATTCTCCCCCTTAAGCATGCACTCAAATATCTCTCCCCCTTTTGGCATTATCAAAAAGCGGGAAAAGCAAGTTAAATACTACATGGCATACATCCACCAATATTTAAACATTTCAAGCATGAGACATATTTAGCCATGGCATGCATATAAATAGTAAACCACACATCATAGTCATAGATAATTTAAAGAGTGTGCATACGGAAGCTAAAGTGCCAGGAATATACAGTCATCCAAAAAAAATAGTAGTGAAATGTATAAACTAAATATAAGATAGTACTATATATAGTACTCATCACCACCATCTCCACCATCATCATCATCACCATCATCACCATCACCATCATCACCATCACCATCATCACCATCAATGCCATCATCAGTGCTGCTGCTGCTGCTGTCCAAGTCAACCTGAGGCTGTGGTGCTCCACGGAGTGGGGTGGCCTCAGATGCAGTGACTCTACGCTCCAAGGATGGAATACATTTGTTGACAGAGTGGTTTCAAAATCATTATTAGGATGGAATTCCCTTAAAAAGGCATGAATTCTGTCATGATGTAGAGGGGAATTTATGATAGAAAGAAGGAACTCATAAGATCTCCTAATGAGATTTATGTGAGTAAAAGGAGCATTTTCAGGAAAGTTTATGACAGAGAAAGGGAATACCATGAAGAAGGGAGGGATAAAGTAAATAGAGGGTGAGACGGGGTAGAGGGCATAGGCTTGGCTACCTCTAATTGGAATGTCTGCCTTCTCTTCTTCTATCAACCCAGAACTGCAGCCACCCTTAGAGAACATCTTCTCTTTGAATTTCAGCTTCTGATCAGTTCTCTGGATAAGGGAAAACTTCTGCTCTACTGCCAGGGATATTGTCTTCTGCTTCCCTTTCAACACCATTGAGTCAGGCATTACTTTTATGGCAGTGGAGGGCTTCATGAAGATGTGAGGATTAAATAGCCATTTTCCTACTGGCTTCTGTAACCTTTCCAGCCTCACAACCTGCCTTTCAGCTTCCAGAGAAGCAATCATGTCCAGAGTCTTGCCATCAAGGTAAGAGGGACAGAGATCATCTGTTACAGAGAAGGGTGTGGTTCTGGAGGATGAGTTGTAGGGTGGTAAAGTGGCTAAGGGGAGAGGGTTGTGTCTGGTTTCAGAGGATAAGTCTGGAAAGACTATTCTCAGAGGCACTTGGCATTGGTTTGAGATATGGTCAGGAATTGGTGATTGTGGTGAAGTTTGGATTTGTGGTGAAGTATGTGGAGTGGGAATTCTTGGTGATAGAGGTGGTGTTGGAATTTTTGGTGATGGAGGTGGTGTTGGAATTTTTGGTGATGGAGGTGGTGTAGGTGATCTGTGTGGTGGTGTAGGCATTCTTTGAGGTGAAGGTTGTGGAGTTGGAACTGTGGTGATAGAAGGTGATGTTTCCTGAGGTGGAGGGGTTGAATCCTTCTGAGGTGAGGGTGATGGTGATGAAGATGAAGAGGGAGGCAAGACAAGTTTCCTCTTTGTAACAGTTGTCCTCTTCTTCTTAGGGATCACAGTCTCTTCTGATTGAGACTCCCCCTCAGCTTGTACTGTCCTCTTTCTCTTGAATACCTTGGTGATCTTAGGTACAGAGGCAGTAGCTTCCTCAGCAGCAGCAGCAGGTTCAACAACCTGAGTAGACTCTTCTGTCCCAACAGTTTCAGCAGTGGTTTTTGTAATCTTCCTCTTCTTCCTCTGAAGCTGATCAGTAATTTCTTCAGCTGGTTCCTCAACCACTTCAGATTTAACACCAGGAATGGAAACAGTTGCTTCCATCTGAGCAGAGGCTTCAGCATTGCCATCCAGAGTAGGATTCAGGTTCATTTTCATTAGGGCCAGGGTTTTTGTGGTAATCTCAGTACAGAGATCAGCAGAAACAGCCCTTCTTAAGTCCAACTTACAAGCCCTGAAGATCCTAGTCATAACCATTCCAAAGGGATAATCTTTATCTTTTCCCTTTACAGCTTTCTCCATATGAATAAAGATTAGATCAGTTATGTCTATCTTTATTCTTTGGATAAGGTGGAATAGGGCAAACTTTTCCAATAAATTGACATGGTTTCTAGACCCAGTCCTAGGCATTACACAGTTTATAAGCAGAACATGTAAAAACCTTGCCTTGGGGGTCAGATACTTGGAGTCCATGTTGCCAGGGTTTGCAGTCCCATAGAGTACCAAATTTACATTGGCTTCCCCTTGATCCTTCATCCAATCTTTGTAGTGCCCAGCTCCTTCCCTAGGGCATCTAGTTACTTCAGCGAGTAACTCGTGAGTGATGAAGATATGATCCTCACCAACATCCCCAGAAATCATGTGGGTGGTGGAGTCCTTGGTGATCTTCGCTGTAGTCCAGAAATCCCTAACAAGAGCAGGGAAGACAAGTTCTTGCAGTTGAAAGAAGGGTAACCATCCAGCATGGTTAAGTTCAGGGAGTACGTCTAAACCTTTGGTTCTGAGTTCATCAAAGTTTGGAACTCTTCCAGGGAGCACCTTCTTCAGCTCAGTAACAGATACCTTAGTCTTCTCAGATAGCGTCTCAAGAAGGCTTTTGGGTGCCATTGATTTGAGAGAAGAGATTAGGGTTTGACAGAGAAGGTTTCGTGAAGGTGAAGACGAAGAGAGCTTAGAGAGAGAGTTTGTAAGCAAGAAATTTTTTGAGTGGGTAGTTTTTGAAAAGACACGGGTTTATGCTAAAAACGTTTGAGTGCTTTTTGCATTGGGAAAGAGGAAAGAGAGTGTTGCCATAAATGACAGATAATCAAATTCAAATAAAATAAAATATTTTAGAAAAGGAGGGAAAAATGCAATGTACGTGTGTCTCAGTCAGAAATTAGCACTGAGTGCTTTTAGCCACGTCATTAGACGCTTGGCTAAATTAGACGAGTCAAGTAATCATAGAAAATATAGACAAGTAATTTTTCTGACAACACAGCAAAACATTTAATCAGGTACATTATGCATGTTAAGATTTCTTCTTATAAAAACAAATCTGTCTTCACTTAAGGGTTTGGTAAAAATGTCTGCCCACTGATAATCAGTGTTTACAAACTTAATTTCAAAAACACCTTTTTGAACAAAGTCTCTAATGAAATGATGCTTTATTTCTATATGCTTTGCTCTAGAATGCTGTATTGGATTTTTAGACAGATTAATGGCACTAGTATTATCACACCAAACAGGTATATTATGCTCAAACATTGAATAATCTTCAAGTTGATATTTTACCCAGAGTAGTTGTGAACAACAACCAGCTGCAGATATATATTCAGCTTCTGCAGTTGATAGAGCAATGGTGCTTTGCCTTTTGCTTGACCAAGAGATTATATTTGTTCCAATGAAGTGACATCCTCCACTGGTGCTTTTCCTATCAATTCTGTCTCCAGCAAAATCAGCATCACAAAATCCAGCTAACCTGAAATCTTCAGATTTCTTATATAATAGACCAAGGTTAGTGGTTCCAATTAAATATCTTAAAATTCTTTTGACAGCCTTATAATGAGATTCCTTAGGGTCAGATTGAAATCTAGCACAGAGACAAACACTGAATTGAATATCAGGTCTGCTAGCAGTTAAATATAGCAGAGAACCAATCATACCTCGGTAGACAGTTTGATCTACCTTTTTACCTTCCTCATCCTTGTTTAGAACAACGGTTGGATGCATAGGAGTACTCATAGGCTTTGAATTTTCCATTTTGTACTTTTTCAGAAGCTCCTTGGTGTACTTCTGTTGATGGATATAGATTCCATCATTTGACTGTTTTATTTGAAGACCAAGGAAGAACTTCAACTCTCCCATCATGCTCATTTCAAATTCATTCTGCATCAGCTCAGAGAACTCTTTACAGAGCTTTTCATTAGTAGCACCAAATATAATATCATCAACATAGATCTGTACTACTATAAAGTCTTTTCTTGAACATTTCTTGAAAAGTGTAGTGTCTACTTTTCCTCTAATGAAGTTATTTTCCATTAGATATGTGCTTAATCTATCATACCAAGCTCTAGGAGCTTGTTTGAGTCCATATAGAGCTTTCTTAAGCTTATAGACATGGTGAGGATTTTCAGAGTCCTCAAAACCTGGAGGTTGCTTGACATAAACTTCCTCCTCAATTATTCCATTTAGAAAAGCACTTTTAACATCCATTTGATAAAGAGTTATATCATGTTGTGCAGCATATGACATGAGAATCCTAATTGCTTCTAGTCTAGCTACAGGAGCAAAAGTTTCAGTGAAATCAATACCTTCCTGTTGATTGTAACCTTGAGCAACTAGTCTTGCCTTGTTCCTTACCACTTTTCCATCTTCATCTAGTTTGTTTCTAAACACCCATCTGGTTCCAATAATGGTTTTCTCTTTGGGTTTAGAAACTAGTGACCAGACATCATTCCTTTTGAACTGATTTAGCTCTTCTTGCATGGCTAGAATCCAGCTTTCATCTTGCAGAGCTTCTTCAATCTTTTTAGGTTCCAAATCTGATATGAAGGCCATGTTGTTGTTTTCATTGAAGGCAGATCTGGTTCTAACTCCTTGAGATGGACTTCCAATGATGAGATCTTCTGGATGATAGGTCTTGAATTTCCACTCTTTCTTTAGAGTCTGAGTTTCAGACTTATCAGCATCAGTCTGTATTTCAGATACGTCTACTTTTGACTTGTCTGAAGATTCTTCTACTGTAGGATTGAGTTCAATACCTGCAACATCATCTTCTAGATCTGATAGTTCCCTATCAGTCTTCAAACCATCATTAAACTTTACATGAATTGATTCTTCTACAACAGAAGTTCTAGAATTGTAAATTCTAAAAGCTTTAGACATTTCAGAATAACCAATAAATATTCCTTTATCTACTTTAGAATCAAATTTACCAAGATGATCTTTTGTGTTGAGAATATAACATTCACAACCAAATGCATGAAAATATGATATGTTGGGTTTTCTGTCTTTCCACAATTCATAAGGAGTCTTATTTAGAATAGGCCTGATCAGTATTCTGTTTTGTACATAACAAGCAGTGTTAATGGCTTCTGCCCAGAAGTACTTAGGAAGATTATTTTCATTTAGCATTGTTCTTCCCATCTCTTGAAGAGATCTGTTCTTTCTCTCAACTACTCCATTTTGTTGTGGAGTTCTAGGTGCAGAGAAATTGTGAGAAATACCATTTTCCTCACAGAACAGTTTGAACTGCTCATTTTCAAATTCTCCTCCATGATCACTTCTTATAGCAGAGATACAGAAACCTTGCTCATTTTGTACTCTTTTACTGAATACTGAAAATGCCTTATAAGATTCATCCTTGTGGGTTAAGAAGAGTACCCATGTAAATCTAGAATAGTCATCAACTATGACAAAACCATATTTCTTTCCACCTAGGCTAGCTACACTAACTGGTCCAAACAGATCCATGTGTAACAGTTGCAAAGGTCTAGAGGATGTGACTTCTTTCTTAGATTTGAAACTTGATTTTACTTGTTTACCTCTCTGACATGCATCACACAGAATATCTTTCTTAAAAGAAATATCAGGCAATCCTCTCACAAGGTTAATTATGCTTTTTCAATTTTGAAATTTGCTTCATACTAACATGTCCTAATTTCTTATGCCACAGCCATTTTTCATCCTCTTTAGACATAAAGCATGTTACACTTTGATCTGAAAGTTCAGTCATGTCAATTTTATACAGATTGTTTTGCCTTTTAGCAGAAAAGAGGGTTTTTCCATTACAGTCATTGACTATGCATGCATCCTTAGAAAAAGATACAGAGAGTCCACTGTCACATAATTGACTTATGCTAAGCAGATTATGTTTTAATCCTTTCACAAATAACACATCATTAATAACAGGTAAGGGAGGTTTACCACCAATTTTACCTAAACCAACAACTTTTCCTTTCTGGTTGCCACCAAAAGTTACATGTCCACCTTTCTTAGGTTGGAGGTCTAGGAACATAGACCTTTCGCCTGTCATGTGTCGCGAGCATCCACTGTCCAGATACCATGACAGGTGTTTGCTTTGTTCTGTTGAGAATGTCTGCAACAGGAATGATCATGACCTTAGGTACCCATATTTTCTTGGGTCCTTTTTTGTTAGTGTGAGGAGTCTGTAAAGACTTCCTTCTCTTTTTGTGAATACACTTAGACATGATATGTCCAGCTTTTCCACAGTAGGAACATATAGATTTAGCAGCTACATTTGAAAACTTTGTTGATCCTTTATGATGTTCTTGATTGGAATATCCAATACCTTCTTTGTTAAGGGAGTGCCTCTGACTTCCTAAGAGTTTAGTCAGATTATCTCTACCATTAACAAACTTGGCAAGATCTGAGGTGAGCTCTTCTACTTTCTGTTGAAGTTTAGTTACTTCTTCAGATGGTAGAGTTTCAACTGAGATCTCAACTTCAGATTTTTCAGTCTTAAGTTTACTATTCTCTTCAGCTAACTTTTCACACTCTAGAGATTTCTGTGTGTACTCATTAGAGAGTTTAGCATACTGTCTCTTGAGGGATCTAAAAGCTTTAGATATATAGTTGGATTCTTCCAAAAGTTCATCATAGGCATCATTCAATTTTTCAAGTTCAGAATGTACCTCAGTTTCTGATTCTGAATCTGTATCAGCCATAAGACAGAGGTTTGCTTCAAGCTCCTCTCCTTCACTTTCAGTGGAGCTTTCATCAAGATCTTCCCAAGTAGCCATCATACCTTTCTTTTTCTTGTTGAAGAATTTCTTGGAAGATTGCTTTTTGATTTGAGGGCATTCTGCCTTGATGTGACCAGGCTTTTTACATTCATAGCATACAATGACATTTCTGTCATTAGATCCACTATCCTTGTTATGCTTGTCTTTGTTGAAGCGCCTGAAGGGTTTGTCTTTTCTAAAGTTTCTTTTCTTCCAGAGCTTCTTCATTTTTCTGGTGAAGAGAGACAGTTCATCATCTTCATCATCTGAGTCATCCTCATTTGATTCTCCAGATTCTTCTGAAGATTCATCTGCTTTGAGAGCTTTTGAACTTGCTCCCTTAGATGACTTCTTGTCAGCTTTGAGTGCAATGGACTTGTTTTTCTTTCCATTGTTCTCTTCAATCAGTTCTTGTTCATGAATCTGAAGAGTCCCAAGAAGCTCATCAAGCTTCATTGTTGTTAGATCCTTGGCCTGAGACACAGCAGTTACAAGTGGTCTCCATTGTTTTGGAAGACTTCTGAGAATCTTTTGAATGTGTTCCTCAGTCTTGTAAATTTTTCCCAGAGATTTCAATCCATTGGTTATGGTCTGAAACCTTCCATACATTTGGCCAATAGTTTCACCTTCCTCCATTTTGAACAGCTCATACTTTCTGACAAGCATGCTGACTTTTGTTTCTTTTACTTTGCTGGTTCCTTCATGAGCAATGGCTAGTGAGTCCCACATTTCTTTTGCAGACTCACAAGCACAGACTTTTTCAAATTCTTCTCTGCTCAGAGCACACATGATTGCATATCTAGCTTTGGCATTAAGCTGCCACTTTGTTCTTTGATCAGTGGTCATGTTTGCTTTAGGAACTTCCTCTCCTTTGTCATCTTTAGGGACAAAAGGACCTTCATCGATAATATCCCAAAGATCAGAGTTAGTGGATTGTAAAAACCACTTCATCTTTTCTTTCCAGTAGATGTAGTCCTCTCCATTGAAGAAAGGAGGTCTCGACATTGAGGATCCTTCTCTAGCATGGTTCTTGCTTCCACTGGTTTCTCCTCCCATTTCCAAGATCTTTTCCTCTACACTGTTAAGTGCTCAACCCAGAGGCTGAGCTCTGATACCAACTGAAATAACCAAAGTGAACACAAGAAGGGGGGTTGAATTGTGTTTACCAACTTTTTCGGTTACTTAAAAAAGATTTTCGTAGGCACAGCAAGAAGGTTTGATTAAGAGAGGATTAGACGAGTGAAACGTCTAATATTAAAACAGAATAGCACACACAAATCAAGAAGGTTAAAAAGAGTTTGATAACCACAGTATTAACTCCCCAAGTTAAAAAGCTAAGACTGAAACAATACTCAAACAAATTAAAAGATAAGGGAGAAGAAATATCACTCAAGAGATTTATACTGGTTCACCCCAAAATCCACAGGGCTACGTCCAGTTTCTTGGCAGCACCAAGTTTCCACTATAACTGAGTAAATTACAGTACAAGTATTCTTTGCACACCTAGCCTCTTCAGGCTCAACACTCAAACAAGTATTCTTTTCTCACCTAGCCTCTTCAGGCTCAAAAACAGTAAGAGATAGAAGGTTTGTATAGTTAATACAACTTGCAAGTCTTTCAGATCACACTCAGAGAGTGGAATAAATATGAAGTATGAAAGACTGCGAATTTATATCTAATGATTGAGTATGTATTCAATGAAGGAATGAAGAAGTTAATGAAGAGAGTAAATGCTTCTGTGCAGAGTTCTTTTGATATTCAACTTCTTATCTTCATCTTCATTGTTTGATCTATTTAAAGGCTTCAATCAAGAGATCCGTTTGACACAGCTTCAGAAAGTGTGTTTATCTGACTTGAGCTTTCTGAGACACCATTTAATGCCAAAGAGTCGTTCTGAGTATTCATTAAATGCTTGAAAACATTGGGCATTGTCAAGAGTGTCCAAGAGTACACTTTAAACTGAGCAGCTGTTCTTTCAGAGTATATGGCAGCAGGCTTCTTGTACTTGTTGCAGAGAGCTTTCCTCTTTCAGTGCAACATCAGTTTACTTTTCCATAAAGTACTTTCACTTTGTACTGGAATAGGCAAAAGGTTACTGCAGTGGTGCAGAGATAGCGTGTTTATTCCTTAAAACCTTGAAACAACGTTCTTTTATTCTTTGTCCTTCGAGCTATTATCCAGAGGTCTTCGAGGTCCATAAGGATGGCCTATAATTTTGAATATGGTGACTTGGACTTGATTTCTGACATACTGACTTGGTGTCAGCCATGAGAATTTTAGACGGGTGAAAGCTTGTTCAGAAACTTAGACGGGTGAAGGCTTGTTCAGAAACTTAGACGGGTGGAAGCTTGTTCAGAAACTTAGACGGGTGGAAGCTTGTTTAGAAACTTAGACGGGTGGTCAGCTGAGCCAAACTTAGATTCTTGCCACGTCATCAACTGAGCTTAGTCTTTCTTGAGCGTTGACTTTCTTTGACTAACTTTTTAGACGAGTGAAACTTAGACGAGTCACTGCTGAGCTTCTACTAAAAAGTAGACGGGTGAAATTTAGACGAGTGACTTCAAGTCTATTTTCCTGCACACTTATCAAATATATCAGTAATTTCATTTGGTTCAATATTACCATACTTGAACTATTTGGAATCATCAAAACATAGAGGATTTACACTTTGAATGTGTTTTAGACTTATGAGGTCTCAACAGTATCAATATTGTTTTTTATTTGCTCACTTCTCGATTTTCTTTCTTTTCCATTTGGCTTTGTTGTGAGCTTATTTATACATTTTCTTTCCTTTCTTCTTCTTCTTCTGTTTTTTTTACTTTTCAACAATCCGCATTTAACTCAAATTAGCCCTAGTGTAGGGGTGATCCTTGCCCAAGGTTCTTTGAAAAATAATTCTTTCAAGCTCAAAAGGGGTAACAATGGATAATACAAATATGTCAAAGATAGAGAAACATGGCCATTCTTCATTTCAAATCATGATTGTTAATTTTCAAAATTTTTAATGAAAAGACAAAAATAATAGTACTTACCAAATTGAATAAGTGGTCGCTCTCTCTTTCCTATTTTTTTTCCTTTTTTTTATTTCATTTTTTTAAGCATCAAACTTTAATCTGTGGACTTTTCATCTTCAAGGAGAGTATCTCTACTTCACTAAAGGTACCTTTTGATTGCCTCAGTCGTTGCAAAAATATTCATTTGGTGCTTTCGGCTCAGTTGATCATATAAGTCGATGATGATTTTTTCTATTGTCAACTTGATTAATGGGGTGATCAGAATCATATGATGAGATGCTAGCTCGTACCTTTTTTTTTTTTGCTTTCCTTTTTGTTCCCTTTTTTTTGTTTTTGTTTTTAAGAGAACCATTTTCAGATCTGGATAACTTCAGGAGAA
Organism: Echinosophora koreensis; assembly: GCA_035048595.1. Lineage (NCBI taxonomy): Eukaryota > Viridiplantae > Streptophyta > Magnoliopsida > Fabales > Fabaceae > Echinosophora > Echinosophora koreensis. Next base: position 11,230,855 of record JAPCYP010000004.1, read on the forward strand.
ATGAAAAGATAAGGCTAAAGTAAGGTAAAGTCAAAAGATGCATTCATTTATTCATACTGAAATGGAAACAATTAAGCCCATTATTCAAGATTTCATAAAGCCTTGGGCAGAGCTAAAGGATTAACATTAATGAATTACTCTAACAAGAATCAAAGGTCATGCTTCACAATGCCTTCTATGGCGTTTGTTGACAAGTGACCTCAAACACAAGAGGGGGGTGAATTGTGTGTGAATTGATTTTTGAAAACTTTTAGCAAGTTAAACTAAGTTTAAAACTTGTTTTGATAAACAATAACTTAATAATAAAACGTTGTGAAATAGAGCGTATGAAAAGATAAAATCGTTGCGATAAAGATAAAGAGATAAGGAAGAAGATGACACAGCGATGTATCCTGGTTCGGCCACACAACTACTCACGTGGCCTACGTCCAGTCCCCAAGGCAATACGACCAAGGGATTTGAATCAACTCTAGTTTTTAAAACAGGCTAAACTAGAATCTTTACAAAGTAGAGAACTCTTAACACAATCACAGGACGTACTATCCCTTGTGCAAGAGCCTCAAGAAATCGTTCGTGAGATCACACTCACTTAAAAAACAAACTGTAAAAGTTTTACAATGAGAAAGCACTCAAAAGTGCAGATATGAATTACAACTTGAAGCACAATAATTGTAACACCTATATGGTGTATAAGTTTCTCAAAATAATATGATCACGTGAGTGCAAGAGTAAAATAAAATAGTAATCAGAGTTTAAGCACAATAGAGAATAGAAGAGAGTAGTAGATGGGGCATTTTTCCAAGGCTGCCAAGCTTCCTATTTATGGAGAATAGGTTAGGGTTCAATGTGAAATTAGGCCAAGCCTCTTAAAATGCATTTCTGCCGCAGCATAATCGATTATATAAAACTCATAATCGATTATTTAATGGGTTTTCATGAAGCGCGCGTCTGGACAGAAAGGTCATAATCGATTACCATAATCGATTATGTGTTCACTGCTTTTTCACCAAAGAGGATAATCGATTACCTTAATCGATTATGATGTTACTGACTCTTTAATAAAATGCTATAATCGATTATATAATCGATTACAGGGTTTCAGGTGTAGCACGTTGGAAGTCAGCAAGGTCATAATCGATTATCCAAATTCAATAATCGATTATTATATTTCAAAATTTGAATTCAACGGCTTTAATATCATAATTACTCATTAACACTCATTAAAGCCATTTAACCACGACTCATAATCGATTATAGCATTTCCATAATCGATTATGGTGCGTATCAGGTGGTTTTGCAAAAACTTGACAATTAAGGAAAGATTGCCCAATTAAGCTCAATTTTAATTGTCAGTTTTAATCACATGTTATTATTTATTTAATCACATGATTTATCTTTTAAAGCACATGTTAAATATGTGTGTGTGTGAGTGACCATATTAAATTGAAAAACCTACTTACCATTTACAGATTATTCTAAAACAACCAATACAAGTGGTAAAATTCCCTTTTTACCCCTCTTGATTGCTTTGCCTAATCTTGACTGCATGTTTGGCCTTTTTCACGCTTTTTGCAAATAAGTCCTTTAGACTTAAAAATTGCTTCTGTCATTCATCAAAATATATGTACCTGTCAAGGCATATATCCACAAACTCCCCCTTTTTGATGATGACAAACATCTCATGAGGGAATTTCTAAAATATAGATTTAGAGCAATGAGTATATATATATCTGAGTTTTAAAACGTTTGCTCAACTCCCCCTCACTTCATGCAATATTTTGAATTTCTCAAAATTCTCCCCCTTAAGCATGCACTCAAATATCTCTCCCCCTTTTGGCATTATCAAAAAGCGGGAAAAGCAAGTTAAATACTACATGGCATACATCCACCAATATTTAAACATTTCAAGCATGAGACATATTTAGCCATGGCATGCATATAAATAGTAAACCACACATCATAGTCATAGATAATTTAAAGAGTGTGCATACGGAAGCTAAAGTGCCAGGAATATACAGTCATCCAAAAAAAATAGTAGTGAAATGTATAAACTAAATATAAGATAGTACTATATATAGTACTCATCACCACCATCTCCACCATCATCATCATCACCATCATCACCATCACCATCATCACCATCACCATCATCACCATCAATGCCATCATCAGTGCTGCTGCTGCTGTCCAAGTCAACCTGAGGCTGTGGTGCTCCACGGAGTGGGGTGGCCTCAGATGCAGTGACTCTACGCTCCAAGGATGGAATACATTTGTTGACAGAGTGGTTTCAAAATCATTATTAGGATGGAATTCCCTTAAAAAGGCATGAATTCTGTCATGATGTAGAGGGGAATTTATGATAGAAAGAAGGAACTCATAAGATCTCCTAATGAGATTTATGTGAGTAAAAGGAGCATTTTCAGGAAAGTTTATGACAGAGAAAGGGAATACCATGAAGAAGGGAGGGATAAAGTAAATAGAGGGTGAGACGGGGTAGAGGGCATAGGCTTGGCTACCTCTAATTGGAATGTCTGCCTTCTCTTCTTCTATCAACCCAGAACTGCAGCCACCCTTAGAGAACATCTTCTCTTTGAATTTCAGCTTCTGATCAGTTCTCTGGATAAGGGAAAACTTCTGCTCTACTGCCAGGGATATTGTCTTCTGCTTCCCTTTCAACACCATTGAGTCAGGCATTACTTTTATGGCAGTGGAGGGCTTCATGAAGATGTGAGGATTAAATAGCCATTTTCCTACTGGCTTCTGTAACCTTTCCAGCCTCACAACCTGCCTTTCAGCTTCCAGAGAAGCAATCATGTCCAGAGTCTTGCCATCAAGGTAAGAGGGACAGAGATCATCTGTTACAGAGAAGGGTGTGGTTCTGGAGGATGAGTTGTAGGGTGGTAAAGTGGCTAAGGGGAGAGGGTTGTGTCTGGTTTCAGAGGATAAGTCTGGAAAGACTATTCTCAGAGGCACTTGGCATTGGTTTGAGATATGGTCAGGAATTGGTGATTGTGGTGAAGTTTGGATTTGTGGTGAAGTATGTGGAGTGGGAATTCTTGGTGATAGAGGTGGTGTTGGAATTTTTGGTGATGGAGGTGGTGTTGGAATTTTTGGTGATGGAGGTGGTGTAGGTGATCTGTGTGGTGGTGTAGGCATTCTTTGAGGTGAAGGTTGTGGAGTTGGAACTGTGGTGATAGAAGGTGATGTTTCCTGAGGTGGAGGGGTTGAATCCTTCTGAGGTGAGGGTGATGGTGATGAAGATGAAGAGGGAGGCAAGACAAGTTTCCTCTTTGTAACAGTTGTCCTCTTCTTCTTAGGGATCACAGTCTCTTCTGATTGAGACTCCCCCTCAGCTTGTACTGTCCTCTTTCTCTTGAATACCTTGGTGATCTTAGGTACAGAGGCAGTAGCTTCCTCAGCAGCAGCAGCAGGTTCAACAACCTGAGTAGACTCTTCTGTCCCAACAGTTTCAGCAGTGGTTTTTGTAATCTTCCTCTTCTTCCTCTGAAGCTGATCAGTAATTTCTTCAGCTGGTTCCTCAACCACTTCAGATTTAACACCAGGAATGGAAACAGTTGCTTCCATCTGAGCAGAGGCTTCAGCATTGCCATCCAGAGTAGGATTCAGGTTCATTTTCATTAGGGCCAGGGTTTTTGTGGTAATCTCAGTACAGAGATCAGCAGAAACAGCCCTTCTTAAGTCCAACTTACAAGCCCTGAAGATCCTAGTCATAACCATTCCAAAGGGATAATCTTTATCTTTTCCCTTTACAGCTTTCTCCATATGAATAAAGATTAGATCAGTTATGTCTATCTTTATTCTTTGGATAAGGTGGAATAGGGCAAACTTTTCCAATAAATTGACATGGTTTCTAGACCCAGTCCTAGGCATTACACAGTTTATAAGCAGAACATGTAAAAACCTTGCCTTGGGGGTCAGATACTTGGAGTCCATGTTGCCAGGGTTTGCAGTCCCATAGAGTACCAAATTTACATTGGCTTCCCCTTGATCCTTCATCCAGTCTTTGTAGTGCCCAGCTCCTTCCCTAGGGCATCTAGTTACTTCAGCGAGTAACTCTTGAGTGATGAAGATATGATCCTCACCAACATCCCCAGAAATCATGTGGGTGGTGGAGTCCTTGGTGATCTTCGCTGTAGTCCAGAAATCCCTAACAAGAGCAGGGAAGACAAGTTCTTGCAGTTGAAAGAAGGGTAACCATCCAGCATGGTTAAGTTCAGGGAGTACGTCTAAACCTTTGGTTCTGAGTTCATCAAAGTTTGGAACTCTTCCAGGGAGCACCTTCTTCAGCTCAGTAACAGATACCTTAGTCTTCTCAGATAGCGTCTCAAGAAGGCTTTTGGGTGCCATTGATTTGAGAGAAGAGATTAGGGTTTGACAGAGAAGGTTTCGTGAAGGTGAAGACGAAGAGAGCTTAGAGAGAGAGTTTGTAAGCAAGAAATTTTTTGAGTGGGTAGTTTTTGAAAAGACACGGGTTTATGCTAAAAACGTTTGAGTGCTTTTTGCATTGGGAAAGAGGAAAGAGAGTGTTGCCATAAATGACAGATAATCAAATTCAAATAAAATAAAATATTTTAGAAAAGGAGGGAAAAATGCAATGTACGTGTGTCTCAGTCAGAAATTAGCACTGAGTGCTTTTAGCCACGTCATTAGACGCTTGGCTAAATTAGACGAGTCAAGTAATCATAGAAAATATAGACAAGTAATTTTTCTGACAACACAGCAAAACATTTAATCAGGTACATTATGCATGTTAAGATTTCTTCTTATAAAAACAAATCTGTCTTCACTTAAGGGTTTGGTAAAAATGTCTGCCCACTGATAATCAGTGTTTACAAACTTAATTTCAAAAACACCTTTTTGAACAAAGTCTCTAATGAAATGATGCTTTATTTCTATATGCTTTGCTCTAGAATGCTGTATTGGATTTTTAGACAGATTAATGGCACTAGTATTATCACACCAAACAGGTATATTATGCTCAAACATTGAATAATCTTCAAGTTGATATTTTACCCAGAGTAGTTGTGAACAACAACCAGCTGCAGATATATATTCAGCTTCTGCAGTTGATAGAGCAATGGTGCTTTGCCTTTTGCTTGACCAAGAGATTATATTTGTTCCAATGAAGTGACATCCTCCACTGGTGCTTTTCCTATCAATTCTGTCTCCAGCAAAATCAGCATCACAAAATCCAGCTAACCTGAAATCTTCAGATTTCTTATATAATAGACCAAGGTTAGTGGTTCCAATTAAATATCTTAAAATTCTTTTGACAGCCTTATAATGAGATTCCTTAGGGTCAGATTGAAATCTAGCACAGAGACAAACACTGAATTGAATATCAGGTCTGCTAGCAGTTAAATATAGCAGAGAACCAATCATACCTCGGTAGACAGTTTGATCTACCTTTTTACCTTCCTCATCCTTGTTTAGAACAACGGTTGGATGCATAGGAGTACTCATAGGCTTTGAATTTTCCATTTTGTACTTTTTCAGAAGCTCCTTGGTGTACTTCTGTTGATGGATATAGATTCCATCATTTGACTGTTTTATTTGAAGACCAAGGAAGAACTTCAACTCTCCCATCATGCTCATTTCAAATTCATTCTGCATCAGCTCAGAGAACTCTTTACAGAGCTTTTCATTAGTAGCACCAAATATAATATCATCAACATAGATCTGTACTACTATAAAGTCTTTTCTTGAACATTTCTTGAAAAGTGTAGTGTCTACTTTTCCTCTAATGAAGTTATTTTCCATTAGATATGTGCTTAATCTATCATACCAAGCTCTAGGAGCTTGTTTGAGTCCATATAGAGCTTTCTTAAGCTTATAGACATGGTGAGGATTTTCAGAGTCCTCAAAACCTGGAGGTTGCTTGACATAAACTTCCTCCTCAATTATTCCATTTAGAAAAGCACTTTTAACATCCATTTGATAAAGAGTTATATCATGTTGTGCAGCATATGACATGAGAATCCTAATTGCTTCTAGTCTAGCTACAGGAGCAAAAGTTTCAGTGAAATCAATACCTTCCTGTTGATTGTAACCTTGAGCAACTAGTCTTGCCTTGTTCCTTACCACTTTTCCATCTTCATCTAGTTTGTTTCTAAACACCCATCTGGTTCCAATAATGGTTTTCTCTTTGGGTTTAGAAACTAGTGACCAGACATCATTCCTTTTGAACTGATTTAGCTCTTCTTGCATGGCTAGAATCCAGCTTTCATCTTGCAGAGCTTCTTCAATCTTTTTAGGTTCCAAATCTGATATGAAGGCCATGTTGTTGTTTTCATTGAAGGCAGATCTGGTTCTAACTCCTTGAGATGGACTTCCAATGATGAGATCTTCTGGATGATAGGTCTTGAATTTCCACTCTTTCTTTAGAGTCTGAGTTTTCAGACTTATCAGCATCTTTCTGTAGATACGTCTACTTTTGACTTGTCTGAAGATTCTTCTACTGTAGGATTGAGTTCAATACCTGCAACATCATCTTCTAGATCTGATAGTTCCCTATCAGTCTTCAAACATCATTAAACTTTACATGAATTGATTCTTCTACAACAGAAGTTCTAGAATTGTAAATTCTAAAAGCTTTAGACATTTCAGAATAACCAATAAATATTCCTTTATCTACTTTAGAATCAAATTTACCAAGATGATCTTTTGTGTGAGAATATAACATTCACAACCAAATGCATGAAAATATGATATGTTGGGTTTTCTGTCTTTCCACAATTCATAAGGAGTCTTATTTAGAATAGGCCTGATCAGTATTCTGTTTTGTACATAACAAGCAGTGTTAATGGCTTCTGCCCAGAAGTACTTAGGAAGATTATTTTCATTTAGCATTGTTCTTCCCATCTCTTGAAGAGATCTGTTCTTTCTCTCAACTACTCCATTTTGTTGTGGAGTTCTAGGTGCAGAGAAATTGTGAGAAATACCATTTTCCTCACAGAACAGTTTGAACTGCTCATTTTCAAATTCTCCTCCATGATCACTTCTTATAGCAGAGATACAGAAACCTTGCTCATTTTGTACTCTTTTACTGAATACTGAAAATGCCTTATAAGATTCATCCTTGTGGGTTAAGAAGAGTACCCATGTAAATCTAGAATAGTCATCAACTATGACAAAACCATATTTCTTTCCACCTAGGCTAGCTACACTAACTGGTCCAAACAGATCCATGTGTAACAGTTGCAAAGGTCTAGAGGATGTGACTTCTTTCTTAGATTTGAAACTTGATTTTACTTGTTTACCTCTCTGACATGCATCACACAGAATATCTTTCTTAAAAGAAATATCAGGCAATCCTCTCACAAGGTTAATTATGCTTTTTTCAATTTTGAAATTTGCTTCATACTAACATGTCCTAATTTCTTATGCCACAGCCATTTTTCATCCTCTTTAGACATAAAGCATGTTACACTTTGATCTGAAAGTTCAGTCATGTCAATTTTATACAGATTGTTTTGCCTTTTAGCAGAAAAGAGGGTTTTTCCATTACAGTCATTGACTATGCATGCATCCTTAGAAAAAGATACAGAGAGTCCACTGTCACATAATTGACTTATGCTAAGCAGATTATGTTTTAATCCTTTCACAAATAACACATCATTAATAACAGGTAAGGGAGGTTTACCACCAATTTTACCTAAACCAACAACTTTTCCTTTCTGGTTGCCACCAAAAGTTACATGTCCACCTTTCTTAGGTTGGAGGTCTAGGAACATAGACCTTTCGCCTGTCATGTGTCGCGAGCATCCACTGTCCAGATACCATGACAGGTGTTTGCTTTGTTCTGTTGAGAATGTCTGCAACAGGAATGATCATGACCTTAGGTACCCATATTTTCTTGGGTCCTTTTTTGTTAGTGTGAGGAGTCTGTAAAGACTTCCTTCTCTTTTTGTGAATACACTTAGACATGATATGTCCAGCTTTTCCACAGTAGGAACATATAGATTTAGCAGCTACATTTGAAAACTTTGTTGATCCTTTATGATGTTCTTGATTGGAATATCCAATACCTTCTTTGTTAAGGGAGTGCCTCTGACTTCCTAAGAGTTTAGTCAGATTATCTCTACCATTAACAAACTTGGCAAGATCTGAGGTGAGCTCTTCTACTTTCTGTTGAAGTTTAGTTACTTCTTCAGATGGTAGAGTTTCAACTGAGATCTCAACTTCAGATTTTTCAGTCTTAAGTTTACTATTCTCTTCAGCTAACTTTTCACACTCTAGAGATTTCTGTGTGTACTCATTAGAGAGTTTAGCATACTGTCTCTTGAGGGATCTAAAAGCTTTAGATATATAGTTGGATTCTTCCAAAAGTTCATCATAGGCATCATTCAATTTTTCAAGTTCAGAATGTACCTCAGTTTCTGATTCTGAATCTGTATCAGCCATAAGACAGAGGTTTGCTTCAAGCTCCTCTCCTTCACTTTCAGTGGAGCTTTCATCAAGATCTTCCCAAGTAGCCATCATACCTTTCTTTTTCTTGTTGAAGAATTTCTTGGAAGATTGCTTTTTGATTTGAGGGCATTCTGCCTTGATGTGACCAGGCTTTTTACATTCATAGCATACAATGACATTTCTGTCATTAGATCCACTATCCTTGTTATGCTTGTCTTTGTTGAAGCGCCTGAAGGGTTTGTCTTTTCTAAAGTTTCTTTTCTTCCAGAGCTTCTTCATTTTTCTGGTGAAGAGAGACAGTTCATCATCTTCATCATCTGAGTCATCCTCATTTGATTCTCCAGATTCTTCTGAAGATTCATCTGCTTTGAGAGCTTTTGAACTTGCTCCCTTAGATGACTTCTTGTCAGCTTTGAGTGCAATGGACTTGTTTTTCTTTCCATTGTTCTCTTCAATCAGTTCTTGTTCATGAATCTGAAGAGTCCCAAGAAGCTCATCAAGCTTCATTGTTGTTAGATCCTTGGCCTGAGACACAGCAGTTACAAGTGGTCTCCATTGTTTTGGAAGACTTCTGAGAATCTTTTGAATGTGTTCCTCAGTCTTGTAAATTTTTCCCAGAGATTTCAATCCATTGGTTATGGTCTGAAACCTTCCATACATTTGGCCAATAGTTTCACCTTCCTCCATTTTGAACAGCTCATACTTTCTGACAAGCATGCTGACTTTTGTTTCTTTTACTTTGCTGGTTCCTTCATGAGCAATGGCTAGTGAGTCCCACATTTCTTTTGCAGACTCACAAGCACAGACTTTTTCAAATTCTTCTCTGCTCAGAGCACACATGATTGCATATCTAGCTTTGGCATTAAGCTGCCACTTTGTTCTTTGATCAGTGGTCATGTTTGCTTTAGGAACTTCCTCTCCTTTGTCATCTTTAGGGACAAAAGGACCTTCATCGATAATATCCCAAAGATCAGAGTTAGTGGATTGTAAAAACCACTTCATCTTTTCTTTCCAGTAGATGTAGTCCTCTCCATTGAAGAAAGGAGGTCTCGACATTGAGGATCCTTCTCTAGCATGGTTCTTGCTTCCACTGGTTTCTCCTCCCATTTCCAAGATCTTTTCCTCTACACTGTTAAGTGCTCAACCCAGAGGCTGAGCTCTGATACCAACTGAAATAACCAAAGTGAACACAAGAAGGGGGGTTGAATTGTGTTTACCAACTTTTTCGGTTACTTAAAAAAGATTTTCGTAGGCACAGCAAGAAGGTTTGATTAAGAGAGGATTAGACGAGTGAAACGTCTAATATTAAAACAGAATAGCACACACAAATCAAGAAGGTTAAAAAGAGTTTGATAACCACAGTATTAACTCCCCAAGTTAAAAAGCTAAGACTGAAACAATACTCAAACAAATTAAAAGATAAGGGAGAAGAAATATCACTCAAGAGATTTATACTGGTTCACCCCAAAATCCACAGGGCTACGTCCAGTTTCTTGGCAGCACCAAGTTTCCACTATAACTGAGTAAATTACAGTACAAGTATTCTTTGCACACCTAGCCTCTTCAGGCTCAACACTCAAACAAGTATTCTTTTCTCACCTAGCCTCTTCAGGCTCAAAAACAGTAAGAGATAGAAGGTTTGTATAGTTAATACAACTTGCAAGTCTTTCAGATCACACTCAGAGAGTGGAATAAATATGAAGTATGAAAGACTGCGAATTTATATCTAATGATTGAGTATGTATTCAATGAAGGAATGAAGAAGTTAATGAAGAGAGTAAATGCTTCTGTGCAGAGTTCTTTTGATATTCAACTTCTTATCTTCATCTTCATTGTTTGATCTATTTAAAGGCTTCAATCAAGAGATCCGTTTGACACAGCTTCAGAAAGTGTGTTTATCTGACTTGAGCTTTCTGAGACACCATTTAATGCCAAAGAGTCGTTCTGAGTATTCATTAAATGCTTGAAAACATTGGGCATTGTCAAGAGTGTCCAAGAGTACACTTTAAACTGAGCAGCTGTTCTTTCAGAGTATATGGCAGCAGGCTTCTTGTACTTGTTGCAGAGAGCTTTCCTCTTTCAGTGCAACATCAGTTTACTTTTCCATAAAGTACTTTCACTTTGTACTGGAATAGGCAAAAGGTTACTGCAGTGGTGCAGAGATAGCGTGTTTATTCCTTAAAACCTTGAAACAACGTTCTTTTATTCTTTGTCCTTCGAGCTATTATCCAGAGGTCTTCGAGGTCCATAAGGATGGCCTATAATTTTGAATATGGTGACTTGGACTTGATTTCTGACATACTGACTTGGTGTCAGCCATGAGAATTTTAGACGGGTGAAAGCTTGTTCAGAAACTTAGACGGGTGAAGGCTTGTTCAGAAACTTAGACGGGTGGAAGCTTGTTCAGAAACTTAGACGGGTGGAAGCTTGTTTAGAAACTTAGACGGGTGGTCAGCTGAGCCAAACTTAGATTCTTGCCACGTCATCAACTGAGCTTAGTCTTTCTTGAGCGTTGACTTTCTTTGACTAACTTTTTAGACGAGTGAAACTTAGACGAGTCACTGCTGAGCTTCTACTAAAAAGTAGACGGGTGAAATTTAGACGAGTGACTTCAAGTCTATTTTCCTGCACACTTATCAAATATATCAGTAATTTCATTTGGTTCAATATTACCATACTTGAACTATTTGGAATCATCAAAACATAGAGGATTTACACTTTGAATGTGTTTTAGACTTATGAGGTCTCAACAGTATCAATATTGTTTTTTATTTGCTCACTTCTCGATTTTCTTTCTTTTCCATTTGGCTTTGTTGTGAGCTTATTTATACATTTTCTTTCCTTTCTTCTTCTTCTTCTGTTTTTTTTACTTTTCAACAATCCGCATTTAACTCAAATTAGCCCTAGTGTAGGGGTGATCCTTGCCCAAGGTTCTTTGAAAAATAATTCTTTCAAGCTCAAAAGGGGTAACAATGGATAATACAAATATGTCAAAGATAGAGAAACATGGCCATTCTTCATTTCAAATCATGATTGTTAATTTTCAAAATTTTTAATGAAAAGACAAAAATAATAGTACTTACCAAATTGAATAAGTGGTCGCTCTCTCTCTTTCCTATTTTTTTCCTTTTTTTTATTTCATTTTTTTAAGCATCAAACTTTAATCTGTGGACTTTTCATCTTCAAGGAGAGTATCTCTACTTCACTAAAGGTACCTTTTGATTGCCTCAGTCGTTGCAAAAATATTCATTTGGTGCTTTCGGCTCAGTTGATCATATAAGTCGATGATGATTTTTTCTATTGTCAACTTGATTAATGGGGTGATCAGAATCATATGATGAGATGCTAGCTCGTACCTTTTTTTTTTTTGCTTTCCTTTTTGTTCCCTTTTTTTTGTTTTTGTTTTTAAGAGAACCATTTTCAGATCTGGATAACTTCAGGAGAAATGAAAAGATAAGGCTAAAGTAAGGTAAAGTCAAAAGATGCATTCATTTATTCATACTGAAATGGAAACAATTAAGCCCATTATTCAAGATTTCATAAAGCCTTGGGCAGAGCTAAAGGATTAACATTAATGAATTACTCTAACAAGAATCAAAGGTCATGCTTCACAATGCCTTCTATGGCGTTTGTTGACAAGTGACCTCAAACACAAGAGGGGGGTGAATTGTGTGTGAATTGATTTTTGAAAACTTTTAGCAAGTTAAACTAAGTTTAAAACTTGTTTTGATAAACAATAACTTAATAATAAAACGTTGTGAAATAGAGCGTATGAAAAGATAAAATCGTTGCGATAAAGATAAAGAGATAAGGAAGAAGATGACACAGCGATGTATCCTGGTTCGGCCACACAACTACTCACGTGGCCTACGTCCAGTCCCCAAGGCAATACGACCAAGGGATTTGAATCAACTCTAGTTTTTAAAACAGGCTAAACTAGAATCTTTACAAAGTAGAGAACTCTTAACACAATCACAGGACGTACTATCCCTTGTGCAAGAGCCTCAAGAAATCGTTCGTGAGATCACACTCACTTAAAAAACAAACTGTAAAAGTTTTACAATGAGAAAGCACTCAAAAGTGCAGATATGAATTACAACTTGAAGCACAATAATTGTAACACCTATATGGTGTATAAGTTTCTCAAAATAATATGATCACGTGAGTGCAAGAGTAAAATAAAATAGTAATCAGAGTTTAAGCACAATAGAGAATAGAAGAGAGTAGTAGATGGGGCATTTTTCCAAGGCTGCCAAGCTTCCTATTTATAGAGAATAGGTTAGGGTTCAATGTGAAATTAGGCCAAGCCTCTTAAAATGCATTTCTGCCGCAGCATAATCGATTATATAAAACTCATAATCGATTATTTAATGGGTTTTCATGAAGCGCGCGTCTGGACAGAAAGGTCATAATCGATTACCATAATCGATTATGTGTTCACTGCTTTTTCACCAAAGAGGATAATCGATTACCTTAATCGATTATGATGTTACTGACTCTTTAATAAAATGCTATAATCGATTATATAATCGATTACAGGGTTTCAGGTGTAGCACGTTGGAAGTCAGCAAGGTCATAATCGATTATCCAAATTCAATAATCGATTATTATATTTCAAAATTTGAATTCAACGGCTTTAATATCATAATTACTCATTAACACTCATTAAAGCCATTTAACCACGACTCATAATCGATTATAGCATTTCCATAATCGATTATGGTGCGTATCAGGTGGTTTTGCAAAAACTTGACAATTAAGGAAAGATTGCCCAATTAAGCTCAATTTTAATTGTCAGTTTTAATCACATGTTATTATTTATTTAATCACATGATTTATCTTTTAAAGCACATGTTAAATATGTGTGTGTGTGAGTGACCATATTAAATTGAAAAACCTACTTACCATTTACAGATTATTCTAAAACAACCAATACAAGTGGTAAAATTCCCTTTTTACCCCTCTTGATTGCTTTGCCTAATCTTGACTGCATGTTTGGCCTTTTTCACGCTTTTTGCAAATAAGTCCTTTAGACTTAAAAATTGCTTCTGTCATTCATCAAAATATATGTACCTGTCAAGGCATATATCCACAAACTCCCCCTTTTTGATGATGACAAACATCTCATGAGGGAATTTCTAAAATATAGATTTAGAGCAATGAGTATATATATATCTGAGTTTTAAAACGTTTGCTCAACTCCCCCTCACTTCATGCAATATTTTGAATTTCTCAAAATTCTCCCCCTTAAGCATGCACTCAAATATCTCTCCCCCTTTTGGCATTATCAAAAAGCGGGAAAAGCAAGTTAAATACTACATGGCATACATCCACCAATATTTAAACATTTCAAGCATGAGACATATTTAGCCATGGCATGCATATAAATAGTAAACCACACATCATAGTCATAGATAATTTAAAGAGTGTGCATACGGAAGCTAAAGTGCCAGGAATATACAGTCATCCAAAAAAAATAGTAGTGAAATGTATAAACTAAATATAAGATAGTACTATATATAGTACTCATCACCACCATCTCCACCATCATCATCACCATCATCACCATCACCATCATCACCATCACCATCATCACCATCAATGCCATCATCAGTGCTGCTGCTGCTGTCCAAGTCAACCTGAGGCTGTGGTGCTCCACGGAGTGGGGTGGCCTCAGATGCAGTGACTCTACGCTCCAAGGATTTTACTTCCAATGAGAGCTCACGAATAGCCGTAGAGTTTGCTCGGATTTCAGTGGTGTTCACCCGAACCTCAGCTAGAATACTCTCAAGTAAAGCCATCATTTCTGGTGAGGCTGTAGCAGGAGGTGCCTGTGAAGATGATGCTCCACCGGTATTGGTTTGCTCAGTTGTACGCCATTTCCATCCTTTGGGTTTGTATTCCCAATCATCAACATAAAATTCAATGCCCATCTGATTGATAGTACCCTCCTTCATCATAGCATGGAACTTCTTATAATCCAACTTAACCTCTCCAGTGAGGTTAACCCTAATATGCTTAAGGATCCGAGTCACTAGATGACCATAGGACAAGTCAGGACCACCCCTATTGTCATACATATGCTGCATGACTAATCCAGCCCAGTTCACTCTCTTTTTCTTTTCCAGCAGCCACAGAATAACAACATCCATTCTTAATAACTGAGAAAAATTATGGCGTCTAGGAAATAAAAGCCTAGCTACCACATAGTGCAACAACCTGCTTTGCACTTTCATCTGACCCGCAGTTATTTCTTTATCAATTGCATCAGAAGGCTCAGTTAGGACATCCCTGATCGCTTGAATTCTAGCAAATTCATTTACCAAGGGTTCCGCAGCAGGACCCTCGGCAGTGGCATAGGTGCCTTCAGATGGCAAGCCAACTACTCTTCCAAACGCCTCATCATTGAGACGAATGGGTTTCCCACAGACTTCAGAAATTAAAACTCCATCAACAAGCCTAAGGTTGCAGTAAAATACATTGACCAAGTCTGGGTAGATGTCCTCTGATTGAGACAGAAACTCAGTTATTTCTGCATGGTCCAGATACTCCAAAAATTTGAAGTTGCACTTCCGCATCCATTCAATGTCCAAAAAATGAGGTTTCTGAATCTCTTTCCCAATGTAGGTGCTCATATAGTTTGCCAACTGATCCCCATTGGTGAACCATTTATCCACTTGTTCTTGTGTAAGTGGACCCGGATTGATCGCTGCTGTTCTTTGGCGTTTAGGAGGCATGATGATGATAGGAGTTGAGTAGGGATGAGGAGTTTTGAAAAAGTTTGAGTGTTGGAACAAAAAACCAGAGAATAATGATAGTGGGGGCGCAGAAACAATGATAAACTAAGCACAAATGACGTTAGGGTTCAGATTTACCTTATAAACTCGCGCCATAATCGATTATGTTACCCTCATAATCGATTATTTTGATGACGTGGCAGCTCCTGATTGGCTGGATCCTGCCCGTGTGGTTTTGGCGCCAACCCTTCTGCTTCACATAATTGATTATGTAATCGATTATTTTCTGGGTTCTTCATCAGAAATCGATTATGGATGAACATTGAAGAACGATAATTGATTATGTAATCGATTATTCTGTTTCTGGATTTCTGAATTTGTAGTGCTAATCGATTGTGCTAATCGATTATCATCTTCCTGTCCATGCTGCCCAAAGAGACAGTGGATGCATAATCGATTATGGTAATCGATTATGACTTCTCTGTTTTGTGGACTGAAACTTTTATTTTGGCATAATCGATTATCATAATCGATTATGCTCTTTCTGCCTGCACACTTAATAAACATATTAGCAAATAACAAGGTGTGTTATGCAGAAATGCATGACTGATTCAAAATCCCTAATTCAGTTCTTATGAAAAAGAAGCTTTCTTTTGATAGGGGTTTTGTAAAAATATCTGCAAATTGTTTGGTTGTTTCAACAAATTCAATCATGCAATCCCCTTTTTGAACATGATCCCTAATAAAGTGGTGTCTAATTTCAATGTGTTTAGTCCTTGAGTGATACATAGGATTCTTAGTGAGGTTTATGGCACTTATGTTGTCACATTTTATGGGAACAGTGTTGAGATTAATTCCATAATCATTTAACTGTTGCTTCATCCAAATGATTTGTGCGCAACAACTACCCGCCGCAATGTATTCCGCTTCGGCGGTGGATAAAGCCACACTTGCTTGCTTCTTGCTATGCCAAGAAACTAAAGCATTTCCTAGTAAGTGGCAAGTTCCACTAGTGCTTTTTCGGTCTAATTTGCAACCCGCAAAATCAGAGTCCGAATATCCAATTAGGGTACAATCTTCCCCTTTAGGGTACCATAAACCCATGTTTTGTGTGCCAATGAGATATCTCATGATGCGTTTTACCGAGGCGAGATGTGATTCTTTTGGGTTCGATTGAAAACGTGCACACATGCAAACACTAAACATGATATCAGGGCGACTAGCAGTAAGATAAAGAAGAGAACCTATCATACCTCTATACTTACTTATGTCGACGGATTTACCATTTTCATCCTTGTCAAGATAGCAGGATGTGCTCATGGGAGTTGATAGTTCTTTTGAATTGTTCATCCCAAACTTCTTAAGAAGCTCTTTGCAGTACTTTGACTGATTGATGAATATACCTTCCTTTGATTGCTTAATTTGCAATCCAAGAAAATAGTTGAGCTCCCCCATCATTGACATTTCAAATTCACTTTGCATAATTTTTGAAAAATCCTTGCACAAAGCTTCGTTAGTGGCACCAAAAATTATGTCGTCCACATATATTTGCACAAGTAAGATGTCATGCTTTTTGTTTTTGATAAAAAGTGTGGTGTCAACTTTTCCTCTTTGAAAACCATTTTCAAGTAAGAATTTGCTTAGGCGTTCATACCAAGCCCTAGGGGCTTGCTTTAAACCATATAAAGCCTTTTTCAGTTTGAAAACATGGTTTGGAAATTCATAATTTGTAAAACCCGGAGGTTGATCCACATAAACCTCTTCTTGAATAAAACCGTTCAAGAAGGCGCTTTTGACATCCATTTGAAAAAGTTTAAAATCCATGATGCAAGCAAAAGCAAGAAGCATACGAATAGCCTCTAGTCTAGCTACGGGAGCATAGGTTTCATCAAAGTCTATGCCCTCTTGTTGGTTATAGCCCTTAGCAACAAGTCTAGCTTTGTTTCTAGTTATTATTCCATTTTCATCTAGCTTGTTACGAAAAACCCACTTAGTTCCAATCACTAAATAGTTTTTGGGTTTAGGGACTAATTCCCAAACATCATTTCTTTCAAATTGGTTTAATTCTTCTTGCATGGCAAGTGTCCAATGTTCATCTACTATGGCTTCATCAACATTATTAGGTTCAATTTGAGAAACGAAAGCCATGTAATGACATATTTGATTAAGAGAGTTTCGAGTTGTTACCCCTTTTGATATATCGCCTATTATGTTGTCAAGAGGATGGTGTCTTGATGTTCTCCATTCTCTTGGAAGATCGGGAAGGGGTGTCTCTTCTACTTGTGGAGGTGGTTGATCAATAATGTTCTCCTCTTGAGTTCTTTTCCCTTCAAGAAAAGTGTTTCCCAGAATTTCTGCAACATCATCAACACTATCCTCTACTACAATTTTAGGGTTAGTCTCATCAAAAGACACATGCACAGATTCTTCAATGGTCATAGTTCTTTTATTATATATTCGAAAAGCTTTACTAGAATTGGAATATCCAAGAAATATACCTTCATCAGCTTTAGCATCGAACTTACCAAGATTTTCTTTACCATTATTTAAAACAAAGCAATTACATCTGAATACGTGAAAGTGGGAGATGTTAGGCTTCCTTCCCTTGTAAATTTCATAGGGCGTTTGTTTCATAATAGGTCTTATAAGGACTTTATTCATCACATAGCATGCGGTGCTTACCGCGTCTGCCCAGAAATACTTAGGAAGGTTGGTCTCATTGAGCATCGTCCTCGCTAGCTCTACTAGAGACCTAATTTTCCTTTCCACCACCCCATTTTGTTGGGGAGTCCTTGGTGAGGAAAAATTATGCCCGATTCCATTTTCAGTACAAAAGGCCTCAAATGCCTCATTTTGGAACTCACCACCATGATCACTTCGGATAGTTACAATGTTTAATCTCATCTCGTTTTGAATAACCTTGGCAAGTTTACGAAAGGCACCGAAAGCGTCATTTTTATGAGAAATAAACAATGTCCATGTATAACGAGAATAGTCATCCACAATTACAAGTGCATAGTAATTACCACCAAAGCTCATGGCTCTAGATGGACCAAACAAATCCATATGTAAAAGCTGTAAAGGCCGGTTTGTATTAATAACATTTTTAGTTTTGGAAGAGGCCTTTACTTGTTTTCCTTTTTGACAAGCATCACACATTTTGTCTTTTTCAAAACGGAGCTTTGGTAAGCCAATTACTAAGTCCTTGCGAACCAACTTATTAAGATGGTCCATGTGAATATGGGCCATCCTCCTATGCCATAGCCAAGTTTCATCCTCTTTGCTAATTAGACAGCATACATCATTTGAAGGTAGGTCATCTAAGCAAACCATATAGATATTTCCAACTCTTTGTCCAATTAACTTAGTTTGATTTTTAGAATCTATGACCGTGCATTTTAAGTTATCAAAAACAACATTGAAGTTCTTATCACAAAGTTGGCTAATACTCAAAAGATTGTGTTTTAAACCTTCAACATACAAAACATTTTCAATGATGGGATTTGGATTCTTACCAACCGTTCCAATTCCCAAGATTCTACCTTTGTTGTTGTCACCGTAGAAAACAAATCCACCCTTTTTGGGTGTGAGAGAGGAGAACTTGTTTTTGTCTCCCGTCATGTGCTTGGAGCATCCGCTATCAAGATACCAATTTGTGTTCCTTGCTTTCAAGCACACCTCATCCTCGTCGTCCTCATGATTGGCCATGAGGCAAAGGTTTGCCTCCTCGTTGTCGGATTCATCGGAGGAGTCCATGTCATTGTCTTCCCAAGCAATGTATGCTCTCCTTCCTCTTTTGTCCTTTTGTGGCCTCTTTTCAAATTGGTCATTCTTCTTTTGACTTAGAGGACACACGGGTCTTATGTGACCTTTCTTTTTGCAGTTGAAGCATGTTGGCACATATGTGGTTCCCTCTCCATCAACCTTCTTTTGAGGGTTGAAGCTTGGTTGTGTTTTCCCTTTGCTCCTCATAAATTTCTTAAATTTTCTTACCATTAGACTCATATTCTCATCTCCTTCACCAAGCTCATCAAGTTCATCAAAGTCAATATCTTCCTCATTTGTTTCACTTATACTTGCTTTGAGAGCAAGCCCTTTCTTTTTCTTATCACTTTCCTCACTTTCTATGAGGCGATTCAACTCAAGTTCATGTTCCTGCAATTTACCAAATAGAGTTGCCAAAGACATAGATGTTAAATCACGTGATTCGGAAATCGCAGTTACTTTGGGTTGCCAACTTCTATTTAAACATCTAAGAACTTGATTTATTAAATCTTCATTATGAAACACCTTCCCAAGAGCCCTAAGATGATTTATTATATGGGTGAAGCGTTTTTGCATATCTTGTATGCTTTCACCTTGTTTCATCCTAAATAGCTCATACGCATGGGTTAATGTGTTCATCCTAGCCCTTTTGACCTCGGTAGTACCTTCATGGGTCAATTCAAGGGTGTCCCACATTTCTTTAGCGGTCTTGCAATTTGAGACCCTATAGAACTCATCGTAGCTTAAAGTTGAAGTGATGATGTTCCTAGCTTTCAAATTGTATTGGACCTTTTTCTTTTCCTCGTCGGTCCAAAGAGTTTTTGGTTTATCCACCGAAGCACCATTAACTTCGTGCCCGGGGACAAAGGGACCATTTTCCACAGCATCCCAAATATCAATATCAGATGCTTCTAAAAAGATTTGCATTCTTTCTTTCCAATAACCATACCCCTCACCATCGAACGATGGAGGTCTGTTTACGGAATTACCCTCATTACGAAAACTGTTTGAAGTCATCTTTCCTCTTGAGACGGTTTCGTCCTTTATATCCAAGAGTTAAGCTCTGATGCCACTTGTTGACAAGTGACCTCAAACACAAGAGGGGGGTGAATTGTGTGTGAATTGATTTTTGAAAACTTTTAGCAAGTTAAACTAAGTTCAAAACTTGTTTTGTTAAACAATAACTTAATAATAAAACGTTGTGAAATAGAGCGTATGAAAAGATAAAATCGTTGTGATAAAGATAAAGAGATAAGGAAGAAGATGACACAGCGATGTATCCTGGTTCGGCCACACAACTACCCAGGTGACCTACGTCCAGTCCCCAAGGCAATACGACCAAGGGATTTCAATCAACTCTAGTTTTTAAAACAGGCTAAACTAGAACCTTTACAAAGTAGAGAACTCTTAACACAATCACAGGACGTACTATCCCTTGTGCAAGAGCCTCAAGAAATCGTTCGTGAGATCACACTCACTTAAAAAACAAACTGTAAAAGTTTTACAATGAGAAAGCACTCAAAAGTGCAGATATGAATTACAGCTTGAAGCACAATAATAGTAACACCTATATGGTGTATAAGTTTCTCAAAATAATATGATCACGTGAGTGCAAGAGTAAAATAAAATAGTAATCAGAGTTTAAGCACAATAGAGAATAGAAGAGAGTAGTAGATGGGGCATTTTTCCAAGGCTGCCAAGTTTCCTATTTATAGAGAATAGGTTAGGGTTCAATGTGAAATTAGGTCAAGCCTCTTAAAATGCATTTCTGCCGCAGCATAATCGATTATATAAAACTCATAATCGATTATTTAATGTGTTTTCATGAAGCGTGCGTCTGGACAGAAAGGTCATAATCGATTACCATAATCGATTATGTGTTCACTGCTTTTTCACCAAAGAGGATAATCGATTACCTTAATCGATTATGATGTTACTGACTCTTTAATAAAATGCTATAATCGATTACATAATCGATTACAGGGTTTCAGGTGTAGCACGTTGGAAGTCAGCAAGGTCATAATCGATTATCCAAATTCAATAATCGATTATTATATTTCAAAATTTGAATTCAACGGCTTTAATATCATAATTACTCATTAACACTCATTAAAGCCATTTAACCACGACTCATAATCGATTATAACATTTCCATAATCGATTATGGTGCGTATCAGGTGGTTTTGCAAAAACTTGACAATTAAGGAAAGATTGCCCAATTAAGCTCAATTTTAATTGTCAGTTTTAATCACATGTTATTATTTATTTAATCACATGATTTATCTTTTAAAGCACATGTTAAATATGTGTGTGTGTGAGTGACCATATTAAATTGAAAAACCTACTTACCATTTACAGATTATTCTAAAACAACCAATACAAGTAGTAAAATTCCCTTTTTACCCCTCTTGATTGCTTTGCCTAATCTTGACTGCATGTTTGGCCTTTTTCACGCTTTTTGAAAATAAGTCCTTTAGACTTAAAAATTGCTTTTGTCATTCATCAAAATATATGTACCTGTCAAGGCATATATCCACAACGTTGACTCCAGAACCTCCTACGTTAGGAGTATCTTGTTGGAAACTCAGCAAATTTTCATTGATTAGATCTTACACTTTGTACTTTAAGGTCTTGCAATTTTCAGTCGAATGACCAATCACTCCTGAATGATAATCACACTTGGCATTTGGGTCAAACCATTTTGGGTATTGGGGTTGTACTGCTTTAGCCGGGACTGGGGCCAACAAAGATTTGTTGATGAGGCTTGGTAATAGCTCAGTGTAAGTAATAGGTATTAGGTCAAACTACATGGGCTTTGGCTTTTGTTGAGGTGGTACAGTGGGAAAGGTTTGATGCTGGGTAGGATATGATGGTTGGTATGATATCATCATAGGATAAGGTTGGGTTGGAGTTTGTGAGGTGGCGGCTATATATGGATGGTTAGGCTGTTGATGTGGTGGATAATATGGGATGTAGGTGTTTTGAAAAGATGGTTGGGAGTTGACAGGAATTTGGTTTGATACCCAATGCCCAGGAATCTTCTGCTCTGACACCACAGTATGCGTCTCTTCTTCCTTCTTTTTGACAAATGGAGCTTTCTTTGTTTCAACAGCCACCACAGAACTTTCAACAATCTTACCACTTCTCATCCCACTTTCAATTCGTTCTCCGATGATAACCATGTCAGAAAAGTTTGATGACACGCTACCAACCATTCTGTCATAGAAGGGTGACTGAAGTGTATCAATGAACATTGCTACAATTTCTTTCTCAGCTAACGGGGGCTCCACTTGAGCAGCTAATTACCTCCATCGTTGGGCATATTCTTTGAAAGTTTCTGTATTCTTTTTTGACATACTTTGCAATTGCATTCTATCAGGAGCCACGTCAATGTTGTACTTGTATTGTTTTAAGAATGCATTTGCTAGATCCTTGAAAGGTCGAATGTGGGCCCGCTCAAGATGTGTGTACCAATTTGAAGCTTCCCCAATCAAGCTGTCTTGGAAAAAGTGAATCAAGAGTTTATCATCATGGGCATGCGATGCCATCTTCCTGACGTATATGATCAAGTGGTTTTTAGGACAAGTGGTTCCCTTGTATTTGTCAAAATCAGGCACCTTGAATTTTGGCGGGATTACAACATTTTGTACCAGACAAAGTTCTGAGGCGGTCCGAAGACCATAACTATTTACCCCTTCAATAACTCGCAGTCTTTCCTCTAGAATTACCAACTTCTCTTTGGATTGAGGATTCTCACCCTACTGATTCAAAGGAATTTCCCCATGGGTCCTTGGAGGAATATATTGGGGCCCGAAGTTTTGTGCCAGCAGGGTCCCGTTAGCACCAACATGGAGGGTGAATGGTGGAGTGTTCAGGTTTTCAGAAGGCACTACTAATGGGGTGTTACCTTCTGGTGAGTTGATTGTTTGTGGCATTTCAACTGCATTGGTTTGTGCCTGGGTGGTATTCTGGGAGCTTGGGTTGCCTTCTTATGGGCCATGAGCCACTGGTGGCACAAATCCTTGAGGAAGGCCATATGGGGGATTGTGCGGGTCAAATGAATGATGAGTTTGATTGCTAGGGTAAAAAAGTGAGGGGCATCATGACCCCTTGTTGGTTGAAGCCTTGAGTGAGAAGAGGTACGACTGGTTGTTCTTCAGTGGAGGTTGAAGGATTCTCACCCGTGTTCCTTTCTTTTTGCATGGCTTGCATCTTCTCCATTATTTGAGCCACCTGTTCTTTGAGTTGACCTATATCTTCTACGAATTTCTGAGCTTGCTCTTGTTCATCCATGATTTTGGCTTGTGATCGAGTACGATAAGGTTGTAGCGGTTTTCTCGTTATAGTGATTATTTTACCTATCATGAAATCATGCATGGCAACTATTAATTAAACCGGTATTTGTACCACATGATCAAATGAAGATTGATTAATTATTCTTAGAATGTCTCATTCAAATGTCTTAGTTTGGTGAATATTCTTAGAAAGTCTCATTCAAATGCGCTTGGTTGTGAAAATAATTGCTTAACCATTCCTAGAACGTCTCGTTCTAAGGTGTTAAGTGTGAACATATTTGATTTAATCATTCCTAGAACACCTTGTTCAAAGGTTTTAAATGATAAATATTTAACTAACCATTCCTAGAACGTCTCGTCCAAAGGTATTAGGTTGTAGAAAAATAATTAATGGTGAATTGTATGCATAATTAAAAAGAAGGTAAGGAGAAAGTACACTCCCTTTGTGTCCTAAATCAGGTGACCTCATTGGACTCTATCCTAATGGGCTATGGATCTTTAATCGGTGACCTCCCATAAGGTGGTTCTACAATTCCAATATTCTTTGGCCACTAGAGCTAAGATCCAAATTCATGATGTTGACCAAGACAGTAGGAGATCTACCAACCATGAGACATCATAAAAAAGGTTACACTCTAGCCGAGGTTTTCCTGATACCCAGATAAGATGTATATCCCAAAATGGCTACCACTACACAACCTTTTTCTTAATCTTAGGGTTACCAAGACCCGGGTATAGGGCCTCACTCATAAGTGCATGTGTGCTCAATGTGTAAGTGTAGTGTGTGGAGAGAGCATACAAACCTATACAACCCTAAAAGTTAAGATCTGCCCTAGAATTAACATGGAAAATTGTAAGAATATATACATGTAGAATAAAGAAATAAAACAATATTTACAATGTAAAATGGGTAAAATAAACAAATAAAAGTTATTATAATTTTGCACAACTAACTATAATAGGTCTGACTCTCGAAAAGTCCCCAGTGGAGTCGCCAGTGGCCGCGACCATCCCGTCCGGGCGCCGCGATGGAAAAGAAGAAACAGAGGAGTTGCCACCAAATTTAATTTTAGGAAAATTTTCGAAAAACAAAATATTAAAGGAAACCGGTCTTTTATTAAAAAGTTGAGATTTGAGTTCGGGAGTCGGTTACGAGTAGGGAAGGTGTTAGCACCCTACACCGCCCGTCCTAAGACGGTACCTCAAGTTAATTATGCAAACTCTCAATAACTTTTAAAAAATATTTATTTTACCCAAAAAAAAGAATAAAAAGAAAATAAACACAAAATTAGGAAAATTTTAATTTTAGCTTGACGGAATGACTAATTCTGCTCCTACGTATTCCCGGGTACAATGGGAAATTCAAAGCTACGTAGTTCTTCTAGATAATGTTTGGCTGGTTATATTTTTTTAGTTTTTATGAAAAATGATTTTTTTATTCTTTTTATTTTTTTGAAAAGGTTTCTTTTTATTTAAATAAAAAAAGAAAATGTTTATGCTTTTACATGATAAAGTCAATTAAAAAATAATAAAAACATGTCTTCTCTTTTAGAAACATGTAGCGCAGAGGACAGTGGAGATGGCGGGATCATGATGGAGCGGTGATGCGGCGGAAGGGAAGATCCTGTTCACTGCCACGATTGCACAAGCGGCAGGACTGGGCAGCAGATTCGTGTGGCAACGAAGGAGGAGGAACGTGCAGGAATTGCGTAACGGTGGCTAGATGACGGTGCGGCGGACACGAGCTCGTGTAGTGGAAAGGAACGTTGCTGCTTCTGGACAGTACGGCGACGACGTTAAAACTGGTGCGGTGGTGGGAGACGTGCAACACGGCGGAGATAGAGCACGCTGCGTCACCTACGAAGGAGGCAGAGCAGCGGCGACGTGGAAGCTACATCAACAGGCCGAGGCACGGGATGGCGGAGCACGACGGAGAGCGACGATGGCGGAACTGGGCGATAATGGGATGGCTGAGGGACACTGGATGATAATGAAACAATTGTGGTTGTGTTACTGTGATGGCTTGGTTGCTGCAAACGGTGGAGATGCAGCGACGATGGCGAAAGTGGGTCTATGAATGGCGGAGAAGCGTAGAGTTGAAGATGATGATGATCAGGTTGTTGGAAAGGGAGTGAGTCAGAATGGTTAAGAAAGTGATGAATGAGAAAGTAGTAGAATTTCTCCTCCCAGTCCTTAAAAGTTGTTCTTTATTTATAGAAAAAGCAAGAGTAACAAAATTCCTCACTTGAAGTATCAAAATCAGATTAGTATGTTTATAATGAAATATATCAACATCTTAATCTGATCATGCTTATCCTAAATTGAATCATTATCTCGTTTTGTTCAGAAAACAAACTCCAATTTGAATAATCTTTATCACCTCTTATCAAACTGATCCAAACCGCCATTATCTTTTTATTATTATTATTATTATTATTATTATTATTATTATTATTATTATTATTATTTATTATTATTATCATTTTTTCATTTTTTATTTTTTCATTTTTTATTTTATTTTTCTTGTTTATTCCTTTTTATTAATTGAATAAAAACTGACCGGACAAAATTGGATGTTCACACCCCTTATGGTTAATCATGTCATGATGGATGATAATGGTGATTAATTTTAACATTAACAAAAGGGATTACTAGTTCTGTGCGATCTATAAAATATGAGAAATAATATTTAAACAATCAAACAAGGACATGGGGACACCATACGGTTTATATTTTTTGTTTTTGTGTGTGTGTTTTTTTTTTTGAATGCGCGTATAAAAAAAAGATGAAAAATAAGTAAGAAATAAAGATAAACACATATGATATCACGTATATCTAAAACTTGATGTTCAAATATCAGAAAAACTTGCCAATATTCTTACTCAGGAAGAAATCCACTGGAGGCAACGAGCAAAAGCCTTTTGGCTTAGGGATGGAGACTCAAATACTAAATTCTTTCATGCCAGTGCGAATGCTAGAAAAAGGAGAAAGTGTATTGATCAATTGATGGGTGATGATGGCGTGATGATTGAGGACAAGTAGGGGCTTTGCGATGTGGCCAAGAATTATTTTGAAAATCTTTTTGAGGAGAGCCAAGGTTTTTATGGGCTTGTTATTGATGTTGTGCAACTAGTGATTGATGGGAATGATAACCAGGTTCTTATAGCTCCTTTTATGCAAGAAGAATTTCATGTTGCTATTACCCAAATGCATCCAGATAAATCCCCGGGTCCAGATGGCCTTAATCCAGTCTTTTATCAGCGTTTTTGGAACCTGTGTGGTAAGGATGTTTTTAGTGCTTGCTGTTTTTGGATTGATAGTGGTGCTTTTCCCCCAAATGTTAATGATACAAACATTGTCCTTATTCCAAAGGTTGATAATCCGAGTTCTATGAAGGACTATAGGCCAATATCTTTGTGTAATGTCTTGTATAAAATTCTGGCCAAGGTTCTTACTAACAGGTTGAAGAAAGTCCTTGCCAAGTGTATCTCTGAGGAGCAATCGGCATTTGTGGAAGGTAGATCTATTCTAGATAATGTCATTGTGGCTTCTGAATTAATTCACTATTTGAAATGCAAGACCAAAGGTGCTAGGGGGGAGATAGCTTTGAAGATTGACATCAACAAGGCATATGATTGTAATATCCGTTATTTTATGTGTGGTTATGTATGATGTTTAGATTTAAGGTTTGGATTGTATAACTGAGAGGTGATTTGAGGTATAGAGACCAGCTAGGGTTTCCGGTTAGTGTCTTTTAGATAATTGAGGGTGGAACAAAATTTTGGAGTTAAAGAGGAGATTAGGCATTTTTTATGGTTAGAAATTGTTTATTAGGTCCTAAGGAGCCTATATCTCAAATTTGGGGTCAATCGGACATCGAACGGACCCTGAACGTAGAGAGTTGACTTTTTGGTCAAAAGTCAATGCTCGAGCGTGGCAAACATCACGCTCGAGCGTCCACAATACGCTCAAGCGTGGGTGTGTCCACGCTCAAGCGCCCAAGTCAACCAGACAAGGGCCATGCTTTGACTTGCTACGTGTCAAAGGGCGCTGACGTGGCAGCCTCTGAGTGGTTGCATGGCTGCGGTGGTTTTCACGCTCAAGCGTGAAATGGTCCACGCTCAAGCGTGACCACGCTCAAGCTTGAAAAGTTCCACGCTCGAGCGTGGCAGCGTGAATCAGAAAAATAAAAAGGGCTTAAGTGACACAAAGTCACTTAAGCCATATGAAAGAAACAGAAGCAGAGAGCAGAGAGCAATATGAGAAAACTGAGAGGAGCATATAGAGAGAGAAAGAGAGAGAGTTTAGTGAGAGAGAAGAGTTCTAGAGTGAGTGTGGCTTGCCAGATCGTCCTTTCGCAAAACGGAGTACGTGGTTGTGATCATAGGGACGACACCTTCATTGTCCTCTTCCCCGTTTCTTCAATAATCGAAGGTAAATTATTCCCGTCTATATCGAAAGTCGTTTCGTTATGTTTATATTTGTATCTTTCGTTTCGGTTATCGGAATTCGATTCCGTCTTCGAGGATGAACTCGTGGTAACGTATGCTTCGTAATGTGATGCTTAGGTGAAATTTTGGGAGCTTCGAGGCACTAGAATCGCACGGGGCAGATTCGAAGAGGTTGGAGAACGTCGCGTTTTGTCTCGTTTCGATCATCGTACGACTTCCCAGGTGGGGGAAAGAAATCATTTAACGTCGGAAACGACGCAGTTACATTTAGTTCGATAATGGCGTAGGGCGACCTAAACCCTACTCGAGAGCGAGTAACGGACAATGTCCATGTCACATTGGGGACTGCTTAGTGGTACCAATGATGATATTGAAATTGTGCGTTTATCGTTGTTACGATAAAAATGTATTATTTTATTATTTTATGACCGGCTGTTGTGACTGCTTGAATTAGTTGCGTTAATATGATGATTGATGACTGATACTGAGTGTTGATATATCTTATGAAAATTATTATTGTTATTATTATTATATTGGAATTGATGCCATGATTGATATGATGACATGATGCCATGATTAATATGATGATTTGATGGAATAATGTTATGATGCCATGAGTGTAATGATTATGAGTAGAGTTTGAATAAGTGATAAGATATGATGAGCATTGAAGATGTATTGGGGAAATCATACTTTATGTGTTAGTAGTGCCTAACCAAGATGATTGATGTTATATGATGATGAGATTAGGGGATGACCTGAAACATGGTCTGTGATATGTGGACCTGAAACATGGTCGTTTTGTGGACCTGAAACATGGTCGTTGGGGTCTATTCCTCGGAGGGAGAATTCCCGGGGTCTAGGCTAACGGCGGACCGTCCCAGACATGATTTCATTTTAGTTGCAGCTATAGTTCATGCGTTGCATGAGCACCCTGGCCGGGGTCCAAAGGTGTGCACCGGTTGTGTAGCTATAGTGCCATTGCTTTGCATGGGCACCCTCCAGCTGCGGACGAGGGTGTGCGCCGAGGCCTCTGGGACGTGTCGATTGTTGTGAAATCCGGATATGGCCGACTACCTGAGAAGATTCATACAGCATTTGCATTGCATCATGATGGGGGTAGAGGAAAGACCATAGATATGGATTGAGGATGTTGTGTTATATATATAATATAAACTATATTTTGGGAGATGGATGTTTATCGTGCTGTTATAGAATTAAATGTCGCTAAACCCTTTCCACGTTTGATGTTATATGGCTTCTTATCCCCTTTTCTTTTGTTGTATGTTTGTACATATATGTTTTGTATATCAGATCCAGATCGTGTTGATGGCGCACTGGGATCACCCGTGGATGACTCAGGACCCGGGGTTCCCCCTCTCGGGGACCTTTGAGGTTGAGTGCTTAGATCCGAACGGGTGGCTCGTGGACCCAGTCACTCGCTTCGTTGTGTATACGGGTCCTACGTCCATTACCTCTGGGTTCGGACAGGGAGCGCCGATAGGATTCGTCGGCACGTTCCGCGTTGGCACTACCCTTCCTTTCCAGGTAGGACAGCCAGATGGACACATACCGCCGATGCCACCGATGCCAGGCATGGCCCCAGATCCCTTCATGGTACCCCTTGAGGTACTAGTTCCAGGACTTGCACCAGCACCGGCACCGGGATTCGAGTTGGCACCTATCCAGGAGGAGGACCCGATTGCCCCCGCCCAGGACCTGGCACCCCTTCCAGAGGTACCAGCGCCTCCAGAGGTCCGGGCTACGGTTTCAGAGTCTTCTCGAGTATCTACCAGACAGTTTCATCCCCGTGATAGTAGACTTTACCGACAGAGGTTTCAGAGGCAGTCGGACAGGAGCTCGTCCAGTGAGAGCGGAGGAGTGTCCGGACCTACCGGACCACGGGATGCAGACGAGGGTGGTAGTATTTGATGGCTCGGGCCAGTGCCATCTGTATAGGTGTGAGTGAGGTTCTGTTGTATTTTGAGAGGGGACAGGGTGTGGAGAGAATCGGCGAGGCATCTTCCCTTTTTATCTTTTGATGTATTTTCTTTATGTTACGTACCACCGTTTTGTATATATTTCGGGATCCTACTGATGGGAATCCCTTGACAGTTATGTATCAGGAGATGATGTATACATTTATCTATATATATATATATATGTGTGTGATGTATGTTGATGTATCTGCATGTTAACTATTTACATCTTAAGTTTTATTTTTTTCCACTGTTTAAGTATAACCGCCTATCGCTAATAACACGATTAAGCTTTAATATTTTGGGTTTTTCATTAATGGGACGTCGGGGCGTCTCATTTGGTGGTATCAGAGCAGTTCGGTTCTGAAACGGACTGTGAGGACTGTGATTAGGGTGAACTGGCCATTTAGTTGGATCCACATTGGATACCAGCTATGCTTAGAAGTTGGGTAGTGAGTCCGATGCGACATCTTTATGGCATATAGTATTTATATTCCAGTTTTATGTAGTATTATATGTCATATTGATGTGGGCTAATGATTTCTTTTGACAAGATCATGGCTCGAGGCAGAGGTAGAGGACGAGGTAGACGTGGTGGTAGAGCTATCGAGGGTGTCGAGGATGAGTATCAGCCAGCAGCAGGAGTTGGTGGTGGAGGGGAGTCATCCGAGACTCTCCAGACTATCCGTGAGTTAGCATCCGTTCTGTTGCAGCAGGCGCAGCAGGCGCAGTAGAACGCTCAGAGGATGCAGAGAGAGGCAGAGTTACAGGACCAACAGGATAGGAGGAGAGCTGCTGAGGCTGAGGATGCGGGGTTGGCTACCTTTCTGAAAGGTAAGCCACCACAGTTTGGAGGAGAGTATGACCCAGAGCGGGCTGAGTGGTGGATACAGGAATTGGAGAAGATCTTCGACACTATAAGATGTAGAGATAACAGGAAGGTGACTTATGCCGCCTTCATGCTGACTGGAGGAGCCGAGTCATGGTGGAGAGGCAAGAGGAGGTTGCTTGAGACTGAGGGCAGGATGATTAGTTGGGATCTGTTCAGGGAGTGTTTCTTCGAGAAGTACTTTCCGCGGTTAGTCAGACGCGAGAAGGAGAGAGAGTTCATGAGTCTCCAACAGGGAGACAGGTCTGTTGGTGACTATGCGGCCATATTTGAGGCCCTGATTCAGTTTTCTGAGTTCTACCAGAGATTTCCAGATGAGGATTGGATGTGCCGGAGATTTGAGGAGGGTTTACGGCATGAGCTGAGGAGGGCTATAGTACCCTTGGATATTTTGAGCTTCCCAGAGCTAGTAGAAAGGTGCAGTGCCATTGAGAGCATGGACCAGAGGCAGGCTGCGGAGCAGAGACAGCAGCGGAATGGGGGTCCTACCAGAGCGGGCCATCAGAGGAGAGGGGATAGAGGTTCTCAATGGAGGAGAGCACCATACGCTAGACCCAGACAGGGTACTCAGACAAATGCACCACCAGTATCAGTGAGCAGAGAGGGCCAGCAGCAGAGAGGCCCAGTATGTTTCAGATGCGGAGGTCCGCACTACATCAGAGATTGTACAGATAGATAGGGTTGCTTCGTATGTGGCAAACCCGGTCACCTTGCTAGAGATTGTCGACAGAGAGCAGGGCAGCATCAGCCAGCTGCCGGTAGAGGAGCCAGTAGTTCTAGAGGTGGATCTGGGAGAGGAGTTTCAGCGGCAGGACGACAGACCGCCAGACCTCAGGCCACGGGGAGGGTGTTTATGGTGAGAGGATCTGAGTCCTCTCAGTCTGCAGATCTTATTCAAGGTATGTGTTTACTATCTGGCAGACTCTCGCGTGTGTTGTTTGACTTAGGCGCTACGCATTCATTTGTTTCACACGAGTGCGTAGATCATTTACATTTTCCCGTTTCTCGATTACCATATACTTTGACAGTATCTACCCCTACCAGTGATCCTTTGATCACCATGTCTGTTTGCCTACAGTGTCCTATCGTGGTTGAAAATAGGGCATTCCTCGTAGATCTCATCTGTTTGCATATGCAACAGATAGATGTTATCCTTGGCATGGATTGGCTATCGGCCAACCATGTAGTGTTAGACTGTGCCCAAAAGACTTTATCCTTTCTTGAGCCTTCTAGCATAGTATCTGCCAATGAAGGAGCAACTATGAGGAGTGATGATTCTCAGCAGTATGTGATGCTTTTCTCTTTGGAAGCTAAGGAGACTCCAAGTATAGATTCTATGCCTATCGTGAGAGAGTTTCCCGAGGTTTTCCCTCATGATGTTCCAGGTTTGCCACCAGAGAGGAAGGTTGAATTCACCATAGATCTCATGCCAGGGGCAGGACCCATATCAGTAGCTCCTTATCGGATGTCACCTGTGGAGTTGGCAGAGTTAAAGAAACAACTGGATGATATGATGAAAAAGGAATTCATCAGACCGAGTGTATCACCGTGGGGAGCACCAGTCTTGTTTGTGAAGAAAAAGGATGGAAGTGCTAGGTTGTGTACGGACTATAGGCAGTTAAACAAGGTTACAATCATGAACAAATATCCGTTGCCTAGGATAGATGATCTGATGGATCAGTTGAAGGGAGCTTCGGTGTTTTCTAAGATAGATTAAAGATCAGGATACCATCAGATTAGGGTAAAGAAGGAGGATATACATAAGACTGCTTTCAGAACAAGGTATGGGCACTATGAGTATCTAGTTATGTCTTTTGGTGTAACTAACGCCCCAGCAGTATTCATGGATTACATGAACAGGATCTTTAGACCGTTCCTCGACAAGTTCGTTGTGGTGTTTATTGATGATATTCTTATCTATTCCCGTAGCCGGGAAGAGCACGAGGAACATCTGAGAGTGGTGTTGCAGGTGTTGAGGGATAGAGAATGCGAAACTATGAAATCAGTTTTGGCTACTTATGAAGCTGCTTCGAGGCAGGCTATTAACTATAGTAAATCCGAGGTGTTTTTCAGTAGAAATGTTGATGAGGGAAAGCGTAACACTCTCTCCCAAATTCTGGGTGTCCATGTTTGTCTTGGCACAGGTATGTACTTAGGCCTCCCTTCTATGATCGGTAGAAAGAAAAAAACAACTTTTAACTATGTGAAACAGAGGGTTTGGAGGAAAATAAAATCGTGGGCTGGTAGAACTTTGTCTAGAGCCGGTAGGGAGGTTCTTGTTAATAGTGTTATTCAGGCAATCCCCACTTATTGTATGAGTGTTTTCTTGCTTCCCCATTCCATTTGTGATGATATTGAGAAAATGATGAACTCGTTTTGGTGGGGTTCAAAAAAAGGAAATAACAAGGGGATTAATAGGTTAGGGTGGGACAAAATGACTGTGAGGAAAGACTTTGGTGGCCTTGGCTTCAAAAACCTTGAAGCCTTCAATCTAGCAATGCTAGGGAAGCAAGGTTGGAGAATTCTCTCTAACCCAAAAGCTATGATGTCTAAACTTCTCAAAGCTAAATACTTTCCCAGGAGTGGTTTCCTGGATTCTTTGCTTGGTCACAATCCAAGCTTTTCTTGGAGTAGCATCTGGTCTTCCCAGGTTTTGTTGAAGGAGGGGTTTAGGTGGAAATTTGGTGATGGTAGTCATATAAATCTTTAGTCTGAGCCTTGGTTAGTGGATGGTAAGAAAATAACATACCCTAGCTCTTGTTACCAAGACAAATATCTCACGGTCAAAGACATGATGATCCCGGGGGCTAAATTGTGGGACATGGCCCGCATACATCAATTGTTCCATGTAGAAGATTGTGCTGCCATTTTTGCTACTCCTCTTTTAGAGGCCTCTAGGTGTGATACTCGTGTGTGGAAATTCTCTCCAGATGGCCAATATACAGTGTGGTCAGGCTATAGATTGATTATGGATTAGCTTGTTAATCATGATGATCTCAAGGTTGATGGTGATTGGAGGGGTCTTTGGTGTTTGCATGTTCCTCATAAAGTAAGATCTCTCCTTTGGAGAGCTTGTAGGGATGTTGTTCCCACTAGAACTAGGCTGCAAACAAAAGGAGTTGAGTGTTCTAGTCTGTGCACGTTGTGTAGCATTGGGTTTGAAAATTGTTGGCACCTTTTTTTGTCTTGCACTACTGCCAAAGAGTGTTGGAGAAATGTCTCCCTTTGGCACATTATTGAGCCTATGCTTACCCAGTTTGAGGATTTTGCCTCACTGTTTTTTGCAGTCTGCCATAAGCTGGATGAAAATAGTTGTTGCACTTTTGCTATGATTATTTGGTGTCTATGGAAATGCAGAAACGATAAATTGTTACAAGAAATTGACACCCCTTACTTGCAGGTAGTGCATCGTGCCAAGGAGATGCTCACAGCTTGGAAAATGGCGCAACACATCAGGATTCCTGGTTTTGTTTTGCGACCGGCAGGTGCTGAAATGTCTTGGAGTGCACCTCCCATTAGGGTGGTGAAATGCAATGTTGATGCAAGTT
Organism: Echinosophora koreensis; assembly: GCA_035048595.1. Classification (NCBI taxonomy): domain Eukaryota; kingdom Viridiplantae; phylum Streptophyta; class Magnoliopsida; order Fabales; family Fabaceae; genus Echinosophora; species Echinosophora koreensis. The sequence goes on from JAPCYP010000004.1 coordinate 11,264,949, forward strand.
TTTCCAAGCATGATTCAAAGACTGGTCTGGGCATGTGTTTGAGAGACCACTTGGAGCATTTTATTCAAGCTAGAACTGCATGGACATCTCCAATTCTTTGTGTCAGGGAGGGTGAGGCTTTGGGTCTCCTCCAAGCTATTCACTGGGTTGCTAGCTTAGGCTTTGAGGCTGTGATTTTTGAGCTGGATAGTATGCTTGTTGTAGAGGAGGTGCACGAGGACAAATCAAACATTACTGACTTTGGATCTATTGTGGCTGAGTGTAAGCAGCTACTCTCTTTTTATGCAAACTTTGAAGTTAAGTTTTCTAGGAGACAAGCAAATTTAGTCGCTCATAATCTTGCTAGGGCGTCTATTTTATATGCTAGTCCCTCTATTTATCTTTCAATTCCCAGTTGTATTGAACATTTGATTTTGAATGAAATGCAGTAACTTTGTTTCCTTAAAAAAAAAAAAAGGCTAAAATGCACTTTTCGTCCCCCAAGTTTTTCAATTTGGTGAAAATGGTCCCCCAAGTTTTTTTTTGGCGATTTTAGTCCTCAAAGTATTCCAAAGTTGCAAAAAGCATCCTTCCGTTAAATCTCCATCCATACACTAACGGCACCTGCATACGTGGCAAAGCAGTAAAATGTTGGCACCCACGTGTACTGCACTTATACTTAAATAAATAAATATATTTAACAATTAAATGAATAAAATAATGTTTATTTTATAATAAGGATTAATTAAATTATTAGAATTAGAATAAATATTGAGAATTGAAAGGTCAGAACTCAGGTGGGATAAAGGAGGCAAACTTAGTAACCTCAATACACATGAGGTTAAGGTTTTGTGAGTGGCAAGTGTGGGCGATAGGGATTAGCGTTCTGTGAGAGAAACTTATTAGGGATTTGCTTTGAAGAATAGGACAAAATGGCTTTTGATCCCAATGACCCACGATTTTTGGGAGGGACGAAGGTTCCTGTCAACTACACATGGAGGCAAGTGCTTTTTAGCCATTTCTTTATTGTATTTTATTTGTTTGTCTTTGTCCATTATTTGTTGTATGTTTGTGCTTTTACCCACTATTCCTTCATTTGTATATTATTGTTGAATGTGTGTGGTCCTACCCAGTTATTTTCGTTGTCCTTGGGTTGTCTGACATGGTAATGTGTGGTCCCTTATGACTTTCTCAGTTTTGTTACTTTATCTGCACTGTATGACTTTGTCGACATATACAAAGTGTGGTGACTCTTTTGATTTGTTTGTCATTAGGGCAACTATCTTTCAAGAACTTAAATTACGTATCCACCATGGGGGCTACTGGGTCTGCAAACCGTCAGTAGCATACTTAAGAGGGCAGGTTTTTGAGATGATGGAAAGGTGGGATGTGGATCACATATCTGCCATTGAGTTGTCTAAAGTGGTCAAGTCCTTGGGATATGCTTCATTTAAAGGTCTATGGTATAAGCATCCCAAGTTGGATATTAGTATAGGGTTAAAGCCTATAAATACAGATAAGGATGTCATTTAGCTCTTAGAAGATGTCAAGGGGTATGAAATTATTGACTTGTACGTGGAGCATGTTGAAGGAGTGTGTGCTGAGAGTGGGGGTGTTGAAGGAGTGAAGAATGACAAGGATGGAGGCAAGTGTGCTGAGAGTGACAAGGTAGCTATTGCTCAGTGTGATGGAGTGGCACCCTCTGATGTTGAGAAGAATGATGGAGTAAATACAAATGGGAGAACTGACTTCTCAGAATCCGATGATGAAGAGTATGTTGTCAACAGTGATGAGGATGAGAGTGACTCAGAGGTGAGTCTTGATGACAGTGATTTTGATGAGAGTTGGGATTGGACACTAAACTTGCCACCTGAGACACTTGATCCACCAGTGTCCAACATTTTGGTAGAAACACCAGTGATAGGAGGCAGTGCCAATGATATTTTGGGGGGTTGGGCGGGTATTGGTCAGCCAACCACTGCTGCTGATTTTAATGATGAGATGGGAGATTCAGAAGATTTGAATAGCCCACCTACTAGTGATGAAGATGAAGGGAGTATGAAGATGCCTCATGATAATGGGAGAGTAGTGTTTGAAACAAGGCTCACTTTCAACACAAGGGAGCTTGTGAAGGAAGCTGTGAAAGAATATGCACTCAGTGAGAAGAAGAATGTGTGGATGGCCAAAAATGATAAGAAAAGGGTTGTGGTAAAATGTATGGATGGGTGTCCCTTCTATATGAGGTTTTCTAAGAATTCTAGCAGTGGTTACTATCAACTTGTGACATGCTTGGATAGTCACACCTGCCATAGAACCGCCAAGAATAGGCAAGCAAAGACAAAGTGGCTTGCAAGGAAGTTTATGGTCACTTTGAGGCATTCACCACAAATAAAGTCCAGGGCATTAGTTGAGGACGCAAAGGAGAAGTGGGGGGGTCCATTTGTCCAAATACCAAGCTTATAGGGCTAAGAAAACGGCTTTGGAGAATATTCAAGGGGCTGTGGCAGAACAATTCAAACATTTGAGGGCTTATTGTGAGGAACTTAGAAAAAGTAATCCTGGCAGCAGTGTCATTATTAAATGTGTAGTTGGAGACAAGGGGCCAGTTTTTGAAAGACTTTATGTATGCTTTGAAGCTTGCAAGGCTGCATTTGTGACTACTTGTAGACCTTTAATAGGCTTGGATGGTTGCTTCTTGAAAGGAGTGTATGGAGGGCAGTTGCTTGCGGCCATTGGAAAGGATGGGAACAACCAAATGTTCCCTATTGCTTTTGCAATTGTAGAATCAGAGACAAGGGACTCATGGAATTGGTTTGTGGAGTTGTTGTTGCAAGACTTAGACAGTGTGGAGAAGAAGTGGTCTTTCATATCAGACCAACAAAAGGTAATATTGTATGACCTGCTTCTTTTTAAATTCAAATTTTTATCTTTTGTCTGCCATAATAATTAGATTTTTGCAATGCAGGGTCTAGTTCCTACTCTTGCTGCGATTAGTGATGTGGTGGAGCATAGGCTCTGTGTCAAGCATTTGTATGGAAATTGGAGGAAGAAATACCCCGGCATAGAGATGAAGGAAGCAATGTGGCGGGCAGCAAGAGCACTGACTATGCCAGAATGGCAAAGGCCAATGGATAATCTAAAGTCAATGAATGAGACTGCTTGGAAAGATATGATGGAGATACCCCCTCCAATGTGGATTAGGGCAGCCTTCAGCACTGATTTACAGGTAAATAACATGTGTGAGGCCTTTAATAGTGCCATTTTAGAGCATAGGGACAAGCCTATCATTAGTCTAGTGGAAAGTCTCAAATTCTACATGTCTGAAAGATTGGTAAGACTGAAAGGCTTAATGTTGAGATACAAAGGAACAATTTGCCCAATGATACAACAAATCTTGGAGAAGATCAAAAGAGATGCTGATGGTTGGATGCCACATTGGTGTGGGGATGAGGGTTACTCACTGTTTGAGGTGTCAAAGGGGCAAGACAGATATATTGTAAATTTGACTACAAGGACCTGTGCTTGTAGAAAATGGGACCTTTCTGGCATTCCATGTGCTCATGCAGTGGCTTGTATGTGGCATAAAAACCTCAGACCAGAAGAATATGTGGCTTCCTATTTCAGGTTTGTGCCACCAATTCCCTAACACTAAAATTATCAGTTAATTTGTATTCCTTGTTTTCAATCAGCTTTAACTTGTGTGGCAGCAAACAAACCTTCTTGTCCACATACTCACATATTATTTTGCCATGTAATGGGCCAAAATTGTGGCCCATTGATGATTGTGAACCAATTCACCCACCATTTATGAGGAGAGCACCTGGCAGGCCTAAGAAACAGAGAAAAAAGACAAATGATGAGCCCAGAAATCCTTACAAGTTGAAGAGGCAAATAAAAACTGTCAAGTGCTCTAGGTGTGCTGAGCCAGGTCACAACAAGGCATCTTGTAAGGGTAAGACCGCAGCAGACAGGGTCATACCTAAGGGAGGGAACAAGGTAGTAGTGCTACATTATTTAATTATTATACTATATTATTTGAATATGTAACAGTCACTGACAGTTTGTAAATGCAGAAAAACAAACAAATTAAGCAACCGGAAACAACAATTACCTCAAGAAAGAGAGCAAAGAAGCAAAGTGTACAAGAGAGCCAAGGAACATGTTCATCAACTGTCACAGGATTCCAAAATATTGAAGGAATCATGAGCAATGAGACTGCAACAAGGGATGTGAGTACAACCAGGGATGTGACTGCAACTCAAGGGTCCCAGCCCCTAATGGAACATGACAAACTTTATAGCTGTTTTTTTTTTTGTATGGCCAGTTTGAACAAATAGACTCTGTTTTTTGTAAGCTCTTATGAGCACATTTTGGTTACGTTTGAATGTGTGTTTTGCTATGTTGTTTTGGATTTCAATGGCTTGTTTGAATTGTAAGCTCAACTGAGCATTTTGTTATCAGGTCTTTTGGTATTAAGGACCATGTCATTTTAGTAATGGATACAATGAACCATTTTGTTATCAAATGTTACTCAGTTTTATTAGTAACATGTTATCAGTAGTTTGTGCAAGTGTGATGAATTATTAGTGATACATGTATCAGTTTGTATCAGTGCTTTTTATAGAGCTCAGTGAGAATTATCAGTTTGTATCAGTCCAAATAACACAACCAGCCAAATAATTACAGGGTCATATGAGCAGAACCAATAACAATAACCAAATAACAGGGTCATAAATGAGCAAAAACTCATTGGAAATACTCATTCACTTCATTCAAAATATACCAATTACATAATCTCTAATTTGAAATAGCTCTACACAGCACCTACCCATAAGCACCCCTAATTTTATGAGGATGAAGTGCCATCATCCTCAAAATCTTCTCCTTCTCTATGTAAATAAACCCACAATTTCCTTTTCCCATCAAACTGTACACAAGGGTCATTTTCACTAATGTAGATATACATAGCTGCTACACGACAGAGGACCCAGGAATTTTTTTCTTCATCTCCAACACATCAAGCGCAAAGATCTAATGATCATTTTGTCTCTTTCATTAAATCAACTCACCTGATTACTACCACAACCATAACAGCGTCGACCTGGGTTTTCCATCCGTGGCGGTCGAGACTAAAGGGGAAGATGACCTGCTTGCTCCGCCATCCATGGTTAGAATGTCACTCGAATCTGGGTAACGAAGGAGAAGCTGAGTAATGAATGCCGCCGACCTGCCAGGGAGAAGCTCAAAGACGATGAAGATGGATACGAATTACAAACCCTTTTCAGAAACTTATGTTATTAATATTAATTTCTTTTTAAATATTTTGAAATGAATTTAATATTACTTAAATATATATTTTAAAAATAATTATAATTATTGGTTATGTGGCAGTACATGTGGCAGGTACCGTTAGTGTATGGATAGAGATTTAACGGAATGATGTTTTTGCAACTTTGGAATACTTTGAGGACTAAAATCGTCAAAAAAAATCCTTGGGGGACCATTTTCGCCAAATTGAAAAACCTGAGGGATGAAAAGTGCATTTTAGCCAAAAAATAATAATAATTCAGAACTCATTAAATATTATCTTGGCTTGTACGTACGTAATATTCCACTTCCTTTTTTATGGAACATGGGGAATGTACATCAATAGGTAGAGTAGCCGTAACGTTTTTTGTTTTTTGTTTTTTTGAATCAAGTAGCCGTAACGTTAGAAACGGCCAAACGGGATATTTTTATGGACTAAGGGTGTCTTTGTTTCAAGGCGTAAAATTATGTTCTCGGGAATAATTTGTTTAGGAATGTTATTATCTGGAATGTTATTTCTACTAATGTATTTGATGAGTATTTAGCATTCCTAGAAATATTTTTAAAAATTATTTAATTTAAATATTTAAATATTAAAAATATTCAGATAAATGTGGCAAAAAGAGGTGGGAGAGGGAAGTTAGAGGTGGTTGAGTTTTATTCCAATGGGAATCTTAGATACCCACCCTTTAACATGGGAATAAAAAGTAAGCAAATCATGTGTAAATATTATTCCTGGGAATAATTTTTAAAAGCTTGAAACAAACATGAGAATGTTGCATTCCCTATCTCACTTTCCCGAGAATGTATTTTCATACCCTGAAACAAACGCCCCCTAAGTGTGTGTATGGTTTCACTTTTGGAGATCCGAGAAATGCTTCTGCACCTGTCAAATGTGATTCTGATAAAAAAGAAGAAGAGGTGTTTGGTTAGATGATGGTGAAATCAACTTTGCATCCGGAATTGATTTTGTTAGAAGCAGTTTGGAGTAGCTTTTGCTTTTGGAATGAAAAATTACACTAAGTTTTACATCAAACTTGCATTCAAAATAAAAAATCCAAATATAAATCAATTTACTTCAAACTCAATTGTATTGAAATCAATACAATCCAAAATCAAGTTTGTCAAACACTCATCCAAACACACACTAAAGTAGCATATATTCTGAGTGTGCAAATTTTTTTACCAACATTTATTAATATTTTGATATGTGTGTTTTTATTTTTATTTTAATAAATAAGAGAAACAAATAATAATGATGTTGATTTGTCAAGATATGATTAAATTTATGTGTAAAAATTCTTTACACTGGCAGTATATATAAATTAAATTAAACTCTATTTTTATTTTCATGAGGGTTAAAATATTATTTGAGAAGGAAACAATTTTTTTTTAACGTGAATAAAACCTTAATTTTAAACTTTGAGCTTTGTATTTTATTTTATGCTAATTAATTCATTATTATCACAAGCATATCTTAAAAATTTAATTTTGAGAGAAGATATTTATGCAACTCAAGAATATTCTACTAGTTATGAAAGAAAGTTAATTTGAATTTTAAAAATGTGACCGAGTTTTTTTTTTTTTGAAAAAAATAAATTATATTTATTGTTTTTTTTAAACAATTATATTCATTATTGTCAGTATCTTTATTTTTATCTTTTATATATATATATATATATATATATATATATATATATATATATATATATATATATATATAATCACGTTGATTATACAGTTATGTACAAATTATTTATTTTTCATTATATATATATATATATATTATTGTTAGTATCGTCAGAATTGAAGTTATCATTTTTATAAAATTTTATTATTTCATTATTTGTTAAGAATAATAAAACTAATAAAAATAATTATTATACACAGAAATTAATTAACATATAAATTAATGTTTCAAGTGATATGATAAAATGATTTTTTTTTTGACGCAGTGATATGATAAATTGATAATTGATAATAATACGAAAATATACACATCTCTTCAAATTAAAGCAAAGAATCAACTTCAAAGTTCAAACTGTAAGCCTACAAATATAAATATAACCAAATGCAATTAAAATTTAATTATAAATTTTTTTTGACTGAATTAATTAATTAACTTATATAAATATAAAATAATATCTGTATAAATATACATTATTTAAAAATATAAGTGATATTTTTTTGTGGCATCAAAATATTCCATACCTTTTTCATATCCCAAATTTTATAAAGAAAAAAGAAAAGTGAGTAAGAACGAGGATGGTTACCTAATCCAAAAAGCAAGCAAAAGCCAACAGAACAGGGAACCTTGAAAAATCTGTGAACTTGCACTTGCACACACCTGCCACGTCATGGATCCAAGTGACCCATAATAATGGATCCTCAACCGTCAGATCATCATCCATTTCGTGAATCTATGCCGTCAATAATCCCAAAAAGATGAAGCAGAAGGTGGGTGAAAAAGAGGAAGGGCTTCCATCTTTTTCTTTATTAATTAATTTTTTTCCCCTTTTTCTTTATTTTGAATTTTTTTTAATTTATTTATCCTCCTTTAAATCCAGCCTTCAGATCTTGCAATTGCCACCCAAATCAAACTGTTGCTTTTTGTGAAATTTTTTGAACCTTCCTCTGTTAAAAGTTTGTATTTTAATTTTTTTTTGGCTTAGTGGTGTGTTGCACCACTGTGCAAAATTGTTTCTGAGCTGCTTCACCATCTGCATCTTCAATGGCTACAGAAGAGGTTAATAAACCTCCTTCACTTCCTCCATATCCTGAGGTAAACTCAGCTACCTCTTATAGAGTTTTCCATTTTGCTCTTTCACAAAATTAAATCCTTAAGACATGAAAGATTTTTCTTAATGGAGTCACTAAATTCTAAGGCATTTAATTGGTTCAAACATTTCCCCTTTCATTTTTTTTTTTGAAAAAAAAAACTGTTTTTAACTGTTTCCTTACATCTTCATTTGAGTTTCAATCTCTTGAGGAATCCTAGGAACAAAAAGGACATTTTATTTGCTTATATTTATGATAAGTTAGCTGTTATAGGCTGATCTGGTTCTGTTCACTGAGTTGGATGTGTTGAGCTGAATTATAAGGCATTTTATAAACCTAGGTTGACTAGGAAATTAAGCAAAAATCGAAAGACCAAATTTTTTGAGCTACCATTTTGTTTTTCCCCCTATTCTAGTGAACCTGGCTTCAATTTACTAAAATTATTAACTTTCTCACAAACCCATTAACCAAAGTATGATTTTTCACAATATACAAGTTCATTTTCTGAAAATGACTACATTTTCAAGCTACCCACCATTTGTTACCCTTTGTTGCTATTTTGCTGATGCTGCTACTATTTTGCTTGTGTGTGTTATAGATGATACTGAAAGCAGTTGAAGCTGTTGGTGACAGCAATGGTGCCAACAAGTCAGCTATATCAAACTACATAGAGTCCACCTATGGGGAGCTGCCAGCTGGACACACAGCCCTTCTCACTCACCACCTCAACATGATGAAAGAAAGTGGCGAGCTTGTGTTCTTGAAGAACAACTACATGAAGCCTGACCCAAATTCCCCACCAAAAAGAGGGCGTGGGAGGCCACCAAAGCCAAAGGTTCCTCTACCTCCTGGTACAGTCTTGTCCCCACCAAGGCCTAGGGGTCGCCCTCCAAAGGACCCTAATGCTCCCCCAAAGCCACCAAGTGCCCCCAAAGTGTCAAGTGGAAGGCCAAGAGGGAGGCCAAGGAAGATTGCAAGGTCTGGTGGGGGGGTGACATCAACTGCAGCCACCACACCCTCTAGTGGAAGGCCAAGGGGTAGGCCTCCTAAGGTGAAGCCTCAGATGACAGAAGTGAGTGTTGAACAATAGGAACTTTGTTTTGGTGACCATAAAAAGAATAGTAGTGATCTGAATTATGTAGAAGTGGTGGTGGTGGTTGGTGGTCTTGGTTTTTCTGTTAATGTAGTTGTCTTGTAAAATTGTGTAGTGGGTTAGGTTATGAGGAGGCTTTGTTGGATTTTAATTATCATAGAGGACAATGACTAGATTGTGGTTTTCTAAGTTCTAACTTAAATTCTTAATGTGGAAAAGGGTGTTTGTTCCTTATGATTGATTATTCCTGTTAATGATCAGAATTGGAAATCCAATCTAACATTATGGATGTAGGGTGAAGCACGGTAAAGTAAGTTTGTTGGTAAATTTTTTTGATCAGAAGTTCGTTGGTAAATTACTAAATTGAGCAAATAAGAGTGTATCCTCTTTCAAATAAAAGGAGATCGAGATTTCAAAGTATTGAGGTTGAGAAATGATAAGTTGATAGTCCAAATTAACAATATAAATACTATTAAGGATAGAGAAAAGATAAAAACAGTAATATAATAATATAAATGTCATAATAATAGGTTTATACAAAATTGTTTTAGTATAGTTGTCTATATTTGATTGTTAGAATATCATAGCTCATTGTGATTGATGATTGTTCTATGTCGTCAATATAGAAAAAATATTCTTTAATAATAATAAAAGTTGACAATGTTGGAACCAAAGTAATTTGGATTAAATAATCTGAGTTTTGATGTTAATAAAAAGAATAAATTTATATGGCAAAGTGTTAGTTAAGATCTAACATGCTCTATCTAGTCCTGCAGGGACATTCGAAATTTATTAAGTTATGGAAACCTCGAAAGAGTTTATTAATATCTGTGGTCACCCATATAGACGAGCTACTTAAAATGAATGGTATATTTATTTATGTTAATATGGTTGAATAGACGGAATACAGAATAGTCTTAGTAGACGAGAATGTTTAACTATTAAGAGTAGACGAGCTTGAGTGCCACGTCAGTAGATGGAGATCTAAGTTACTCATCGATATATAGCAAGTCCAAAGACTTGATAGTAGGCGAGCAAAATGTGCCACGTCACTAGATGAGCTAATAAGAGTTTTTAACTATGAGCGTATAGACGCACTATGTTGAGTAGACGAGCTCCTCTTCACTGTGAATCATTCATATGATTAGAAAAACTATCTCGACCACAGAAGTATTTATTTCAAATGATTGACATTTATTTCAAGTATATGTTGGTCCTTCTTATTTGTTTAACGGTTTTGTTGCCTTGTTTCTTTGAAAGAGACATAGTACAAATGAGGAATTGTAAAAGCAAAATAGTACAATGCAAGACGCCTTGTACCATGTCACCTTTAACGTTGGAATAGCTGGAATTTGTACAAGGGAGGCAAGACAGTTTTCAAGTTGCAATTGCTCAGAGGTGTACCCGTTTTGTGCAAGAATGATAACCTATAGTACAACTCAGAATGGCCACGAGCAAGCTATGAGTCACAACGGATATTATGCATTTGATTCTATCCCTAAACGGAAAAATTCAAAAACAACCGTTGAAGCACTTCAAGTGAAGAGAAAGGTCACTATAAATAGAAGACCTCATCTATTGAAGAAAGAACTTTTGCAAATACTGAAATCTTGCTAGAAAAACATTTGTCATTTACGAGCTCAATATTATCTACTCATTCAAGAGCAAAAGTCTGTAATACCTTAGCTTGAATATTGCTATAATATTCAATTGATCTTAAACTTTCATACCCTCACACATAGTGAGTTAGAAGATCAAAAGAAACCAAATCTCTTTGTTAAGAGTTAGAGCCTGAAGATGCTTGGTAACAGAGGAATACTTGTAGCCTGGAGAGGTGTTGAATACTTGTTGTAATCTATTTGGAAAATAGTGGAGAAAAACCTTCAAGTAGAAGGGACTGGACGTAGCTCTTGGTTGGAAGAGGGTGAACCAGGATAAAACGACTTGCGTGAATTTTCTAATCCCTTATCTCTTCAGTTTTATTTGTTTATACTAACTGTGAGGATTTGAACTTGATTTTGTTAGGTCTTTAAAAAGGATCTTTCTCTGTGTATGTGCTTCTGCCTTTAATCCTCGTTTGAGAAAACTGTTTTGAAAAAGGTTGTTCTCGAAAATTATTAACAAACACAATTCAACCCTCCTTCTTGTGTTTACCTGTGTCAACTTCAGTTGGTATCAGAGCTCAGCCTCGAAAGGGTTGAGCATCTAACAAGTGCTGAGGGAGTACGATCCAACAACCATGGATACAGAAGGACACGCTATCAACAGACCTCCTCTCTTCGATGGAACTGATTATGACTACTGGAAGAAGAGGATGATGGCCTTCTTGGATGCACAAAATTTAGACATATGGGAACTGGTTGAGAATGGCTATACTGAGCCAAGAGGTGAAAATGGAGCAGCCATTACTAGAGCAGATTGGATTGCGGATCAAAAGGCTAAACATCAACTTAATCTCAAAGCAAAACATTATTTGATAAAGTTCACAGCTGCAAGACAGCTAAAGAAATCTGGGATACTCTGGCTCTTGCTCATGAAGGTTCATCTCAAGTGAAGGAGTCAAAAATAAGCATGCTGGTTCATCAGTATGAGCTTTTTAAAATGGCTGATCATGAGACTATAGATCAAATGTTTGGAAGATTTCAAACAATCACCAACAGTCTCAGATCTCTTGGAAAAATCTATGAAAATAGAGATCATATTAGAAAGATTTTGAGAAGTCTTTCCAAGCAATGGAGACCAAATGTTACTATTATTCAGGAAGCTAAAAATCTGAATACACTTTCTCTGGAAGAGCTTCTCGGGTCACTCAAGGTTCATGAACTTGAACTGAATGAAGAAGACAATTCCAGAAAATGAAAGTCTATTGCCTTAAAGGCAAAGAAAGCTAGTTCATCAAAAGTCCTTAAAGCTACTGAATCTTCAGATGATGCTGAACCTTCAGATAGTGATGAAGGATCAGATGAAGATGAATTATCTTTCATCTCCAAGAAAATTCAACACCTGTGGAGAAAGAAATATAACTTCAGAAGGAAGCAGTTCAACAAAAAGTTTTCTAAGGAGAAATCAGACTCCAAGGAAAAAGGTCCACCCTTATACTTTGAATGCAAGAAGCCTGGCCATTTCAAAGCTGACTGCCCTGATCTAAAAGAGAAGAAGAAGTTCTTTAAGAAAAAGAAGGGCTTAATGGCAACTTGGGAGGATTTAGACCTATCTTCATCTGATGAGGAAGATGAAGCTGAGGAAAAGGCAAATATTTGTCTCATGGCTGACACATCATCAGAGAGTGACTACACTGATGATGAGGTAATGGATTCTGACTTGTCCACTCTTAAAAATGCTTTTGATGAATTATTGCATGAATCATCCCTACTGTCTCATGAATACAAAAGTCTTAAAAAGAAGTTTGCAAAATTAACAAAAGAGTATGATAGAGTTTGCATTGAAAAACAAAACTTAGCACAAGAAAATGATAAGCTAAAATCAGAGAATGTCAATCTAACTGACAAACTAGAATGTGAGCCTGACAATTCTTGTGAAGTTGCAAAACTGAAACAAGATGTAACATATTTGACAGACACTCTGTCAAAGTTTGTAGGTGGCTCGGATAAGCTCAGTCTTATACTAAGGTACTCTAGGTCACCATATGATAAATCTGGCCTTGGTTACGACAAGGAGAAGCATGAGGCATCTCATAATAAGTCAAAACCACATATACAACATAGAGCTTCAAAAGCTCCAGCTAAATATGTTAAAGCTAAGTCAAGCCCGTCCAACACCTTCTGCAAAGTGTGTGGAAAAAGTGGCATGCTACATATAGATGCATACATAATAAGCATGTTAAACATTCACGTCCAAAGAAAACTAACAAGAAAGGACCCAAGTCAGTCTGGGTACCTAAGGATAAGATAATACCTGTTGCAGATCTGCTTAACAACAAGAAAGAAACAAACATCCTGGTACTTGGATAGTGGGTGCTCACGTCACATGACGGGAGAAAGGTGTATGTTCCAAGACCGAAGATATAAAGATGGTGGCTGCGTGACATTTGGAGGAACCCAGAAAGGGAAGATCACTGTATAGGTAAAATTGGTAAACACCCTTTTCCCTCCATTGATAATGTTCTTTTAGTGAATGGTTTAAAACATAATCTGCTGAGCATAACTCAATTATGTGATAGTGGATATGATGTTTCTTTCAATAAGAACATGTGTAATGTCAAGAAAAATGATGGATTAATTCACTGCTAAGAGGCAAAACAATTTGTATAAAATTGATTTGGAGGACCTTTCAAATCAAAGTGTTTCATGTTTAGTGTCCATTGAAAATGAGCGATGGATTTGGCATAAAAGGCTAGGTCATGCAAGCTTGAGATTAATCTCAAAGCTAAATAAGCATAATCTCGTGAGAGGGCTGCCAAACCTTAAGTACAAATGTGATGCTCTTTGTGATGCATGTCAAAAGGGAAAACAAGTCAAAGGTTCTTTTGAATCTAAGAATGTTGTTAGTACCAATAGACCACTAGAACTGCTACACCTTGATCTTTTTGGCTCAACAAGGATTGCTTCTATCACTGGTAAGAAATATGGCCTAGTCATTGTAGATGACTACACTAGATAGACACAGGTTATGTTCCTAGCTCACAAGGATGAGTCCTTCAAGGTCTTTTCTATATTCTGCAAACGTGTACAGAATGAAAAATGCATGTGTATCACTTCAATCAGAAGTGACCATGGGGGAGAGTTTGAAAATGAGATATTTCATAAGTTCTGTGAAGAAAGTGGTATTCTTTATAATTTCCCAATACCTAGAACACCACAGCAAAATTGTGTGGTAGAAAGAAAGAACAGATCTCTTCAAGAGATGGCTAGAACTATGCTCAATGACAACTCTGTCCCTAGACACTTCTGGACTGAAGCTGTTAATACTGCCTGCTATATTCAGAACAGAATATACATTAGACCAATCCTGAATAAGACTCCTTATGAATTGTGGAAAGGACGAAAACCCAACATTTCATATTTTCATCCTTTTGGTTGCAAATGCTATATTCTAAATACTAAAGATCAACTTGGTAAGTTTGATGCAAAAGTAGACAATGGAATCTTGTTAGGATATTCTGAAACATCAAAAGACTTTAGAGTATATAATTATATAACTCTAGTAGTAGAATAATGTATACATGTCAAGTTTGATGACAAGCAGCCTGATAAGAAATTATCAGAGCTAGATGAAGCTTTTGCAGATCTTGATTTGAACATCTCAGGAGAGACAACAGAGGTAAAAGCTGATGATCAAGTGGAAGACTCTCCTCAACAACCAGAAACATCTACCTTTCAACAAGACAATGTTCAGAGATCTTGGCATTTCAAGAATTATCATCCACCAGATCAAATCATTGGAAACCCCAATGATAAGCTGAGAACCAGATCAACTTTCAGAGAGCAGGAAGATACTGCACTAGTCTCTAAGTTGGAACCAAAGACAGTAGACGAGGCTCTGCTGGACAATGGCTGGATTTTAGCTATGCAAGAAGAACTAAATCAGTTTGAGAGAAGTGATGTCTGAACTCTGGTACCCTTGCCTAAGGACAAATCTGTTAAAGGAACAAAATGGGTCTACAGAAACAAGCTTGATGAGAATGGTAAGGTTGTAAGAAACAAAGCAAGACTGGTTGCGCAAGGTTATTCTCAAGAAGAGTGTATAGATTACACTGAAACTTTTGCATCTGTTGCTAGATTAGAAGCAATTAGGATTCTACTTTCCTTTGCTGCACATCATAATATAATGCTGTTTCAAATGGATGTAAAAAGTGCTTTTCTAAATGGTTTTATTAATGAAGAAGTATATGTAATGCAACCTCCGGGTTTTGAAAATGAAACCCAACCTGATCATGTATATAAGCTTAAGAAAGCTCTATACTGCCTAAAACTAGCCCATATAGCTTGGTATGATAGGTTAAGTTCATTTCTAATGGAAAATGGCTTTAATAGAGGAAATGTTGATACAACCTTCTTTAGAAAGTCCATTAAATCCAATTTTATAGTAATGCAAATTTATGTTGATGACATCATATTTGGTGCTACTGATGAATCTCTATGCAAAGAGTTTTCTAAGTTAATGCAGAAAGAATTTGAAATGAGCATGATGGGAGAACTCAAGTTCTTTCTTGGACTTCAAGTCAAACAAACTATGGACGAGGTGTACATCCATCAAACCAAGTATACCAAGGAACTCCTTAAGAAGTTCAAAATGGATGATTGCAACCAATGAATACTCCTATGCATCCCACGTCCATACTGAACAAAGATGATAAAGAGAAAAAAGTCGACCAAAAGGTATATAGAGGTATGATAGGATCTCTTCTATATTTTACTGCGTCTAGACCTTATATAATGTTCAGTGTTTGTTTATGTGCTCGATTTCAATCTGATCCTAGAGAATCTCACTTATCAGCAGTTAAAAGAATTTTTAGATATTTGAAAGGTACTACTAATCTGGGTTTGTGCTTTAAGAAAAATGAAGATCACATATTAGTTGGCTTTTGTGATGCTGACTATGCTGGAGACAGAATTGAAAGAAAAAGTACCAGTGGAGGACGTCACTTCATTAGAGCTAACCTTGTCTCATGGTCAAGCAAAAGACAAAGTACCATTGCTTTATCAACTGCTGAAGCTGAGTATATTTCAGCTGCTAATTGCTGCTCACAACTTCTATGTATCAAACATCAATCGGAAGACTACAATGTATTTGTAAGTAGTATTCCACTTATGTGTGATAATACCGCTGCAATTAACTTATCTAAGAATCCAATACTGCTTTCTAGAGCTAAGCATATAGATATTAAACACCATTTTATAAGAGATTATGTGCAAAAAGGTGTTACTGATATACAATTTGTAGATACTGACCATCAATGGGCAGATATCTTTACTAAACCTCTTGCTGAGGACATGTTTATTTTTATTAGAAAACATCTCAACATGCTATGTGTGGATTAATTATGTTATTCAGCCTTGAGAAATTTTGTTTTTGATGTATGTAAGCACTACAAGCTTATTATATGGTTTTAATGCGCATCCATTGCATACCGCGTCCATTGTTTTTGTGCCGCGTCCATTGCTTGCCGCGTCCATGCTTGCTTTGTGCTTGATCTCCTCTATATATTATTTATTAACTGCATTTATTTTGTCTTTAAGACAAATTTATCATATATTCTCTCTGCTGTGTCAGTAATTCCTTCTAAATTTCTTTTTCCTTTTCAAAATAACAAAGCCGTGTTATCTTTTATGACATGTACTGTCAAACTTTTTCTTTTTGATTTATTTCCAAAAGAAAACCTTTTGAATTTCAAAATCTTTAAAACGAAACTCTTTCCCGCTGAGGAAACTTTTCGTTAACCTTCGTCTTCAAACTCTCTCTTCAACTCTGTATCTTCTGACTTGCAAAACCCTAACCCTCTGTCATCAACAATGGCTTCTGCCTCTGAGAATTTCAATGTGGAAAAATTGAAACTTGGCATTGAACATCATTTTGATTTCAGAAATATTGAAGGATTTCAACCTAGATGTAAGCAAGAACATCTCCGCCGCTGGTTAGGACGGTATGTTCGTAGAAAGGGTTTCTATTTACCCAGACCTGATTAGAGCTTTCCCTCAGGTAACAGTTGCTCTCTGGTACTGTTGTTGGAAAAAGAATAGTAGTCTCTGAAAAGACTATCTCTAAGGCAATAAATTTACTCAAACTTGGGAGAAAGATCTTGGTGGCTCAGAAGTGATATCTGCTTTGCTAATAAGACAAGACACCGTGAGATATCATTCATGGAAGTCAGTAGAAATGAAGGATGACGTCTGCATTCTTCATCAGATGTTGAATAAGGTTGGTCTTCATAAAACAGGGTCAAAGGATAACTTGTCTGCTCTACACAAGTTTTGCCTTTGCCATCTCATTACAGAGACAAAAATCAATCTTCCCAGAATTCTTTATGGAAGATTCAAAGATGCTGTGGTAAATAGAAGAAAGCTCTCTGGAATTCCTTATTGTCATCTTTTATCAAAAATCTTCAAGTCACAAAATCTTTATGATTTTATTGCTTCTAAGCTGACTGAAGAACAAGAAAGGATTCTGCCAGAGAAGGGCATGTCAACTGCTATATTTGTCAAAATGAACATTGCCAACATGAACTTAAGTACTTACACTACAATTGCCCTAGCCAAGCAAGAAGAATTGCTCAAAGTCAAAGAGGAACAAATTGAGCAGAACAATGCTGAAGTTCTAGGTGTAAAGAGAACTTTTAGGAGAAAAACTGTGGCTGTTAGGACAAGAGTTTCTAAGAAGCCTGCTGCTGGCATTGTTATTAGGGAACCATTGCTGAGGTCCCTCAATCTACCAGAACTTAGAAAAGGACAAGGAACTTGGTCCTATCTCATAATGAAGATGATGAAGATGATGAGGACAGAGTTCCCATAAGTGCCACTTTGAAGAAACAAAAAGCTGTTGGTGCTACCATTCCTACAAGAAGACAGCAACCTCAAAGGAAAGCCAAGGCTACTATGACCTCTGAGGTAACTCCTGCTAATGATCATATTCAATTAGCAGTAGATGGCTTAGTTTTTAGCCTAGAAGATAGAATGGATATAGTCTCTGCACCTGATGTGTTTGTAAATCAACATGTCAGATTTAATGATGTTTATGTACCCTCACCACCTTCACCACAAAACATTAACCTTGACCAACCACAAATAGCCTCACACAACAACCACAATTCCCACCCCTGATACCTGAGGATGATCCCTGGTTTAACCAACCAGATGATGGCATTATCCTTGGTGCCCCCTTTCCTAAGATGAAAAAGATACCATTTCCATACACTCTCCCCTCTGAACTTTATGATGGCAAATCTGAATCATTAGCCAAAGTAAAGAAGGATTGGAGAATTTTATACCATACTCATGAATCAGAACCTATCTCAAACAGGCCCTAGTACCCCATGCCTGAATATGAGTATGAACTAGAAACAGTTATCAAACCCTGGTATAGACCTCATCATAACATTCCACCTGGCCCTTCTCCATCCAAAATTTTCAATAGACTTGGACCTCTCATTACTCACCTACCACAACAGAAATTTCCTCGCAGAAAAATTTACCCAAACCTTGTTAAATACCCTCCTTTCAAACCCTTCACTGACGGTGTAGAGAGACACATAATTTCTGACTGGTCTAAGGATCCAGCTAAGAAAGGCCTGCAAGATGTAATATACAAAAGGTCTAGATCCTACAGATATGTTCCCATCATTATGGATAACAAGACAAAGTGGAAAACTTTCGTCCATCCCTATGGCAAAGCATCTGACATCATTGATCACATTATGTATGCCATGCTGAAGTCAGAATTTGAGCTTTTCCGGGTTGTAAGGGCTGCTAACTTTGTGCCTCTAACATGGTTGAGACATACCTTGAAGGACACAAAGATTGGAATCAAGCCCTACATGCTTTGTCCAAAACTTCCAATGATAGATCTGAACAAGGACAAGGACAGGAAGAAGCAAAGGAACACTGGAAATATGCCTTTTCCAGAGTCCTGCATGATAGACCCTGATGATGTTGGTGACACAGATCAGAATATTATAGACTTTTGGTTGGCACAACCTATTGAGCTTATTCAGGAAGATGTGGCTGTTGATATCTGGAAAGCTCACATTGTGAAATACACAGAAGAAGCCTCTTTATCTGGTTTAACTTCAGAACAGAAAAAGTTCATTCCCAAGGTCAGAGGCAAGTGTGGACTGTCCAATTTCAGACACTTCATTTATAAGGACATTTTAGATGTTCTTACCATCAGTCTTATCTATGAAGAAGAAGAAGTCCACCGCTAAAGAGCTGCCCCCACCTATTCTGCAAATCACAGACTCACCTCCACCTTCTCCACCTTCTGAGCACACTGAAGAAGAAATCATTGTAGAAGATTTTGCTATGGAGATTGAATCTGCTCATCCAGCTGTTGAGAATGAAGAAGTTGCTAAGTCTGATTCTAGGCCAAACACTTCTGAGAAGCAATCATCTCAGCCACTGGCTCTAACTATACTTCATCCATCAGAGCAACTTCAAACTTCAAGAGCTTTGGACACTCTGTCAAGTCCAGCTCCTGCTCAGGAAAGTGCTGAAAGTTCAAGACCAACACTCTCACTGCCTCCAAACTTTGAAGAAATTATTGAAAGAATTGTAGAGGAGAGAGTAAAAGTTGAGGTCAAAGAGCAAGTGAAGGAACAAGTTGCAGAAGCCCTGGCTCCCACTAATGCTATGATGAACCAGATGATGAATATCATGCTGAACTTCCAACAAAGTCAAAATCTACCAACACAGATCCCTGTCCCTCCACCAAACCCTAATCCAAACCCTCCTCTCCTCCACCTCCTCCATCTTCTTAAGTTTTCTTCTTTTGATTTATTCTTTACTGACAATGATGGCCCACTTCTCCTACCTTTTTGTCTGATGACAAAAAAGGGGGAAAGTGGACAGAATTAAACTTATATATATATATATATATATATATATATAAGTCAGTTTTTGAAAGTATTCTCTTGTCTGCATATGCATGTTTGTCATTTTATATTTGTTTGGTAAGTAGCTGAACTGATATGATAAGTTATATATGATATATGCTTCTCTATTTCTCTGTTTATGTCTTATTCTATTATTCTATTCCTGTCAAGTTTGAGTGCTTTGTCTTCGGGGGAGCTTTGTAAGCTTTCTTAGACTTTGCACACTCAAATTTAATTAGTTTTTGTCATCATCAAAAAGGGGGAGATTGTTGGAACCAAAGTAATTTGGAGTAAATAATCTCTGAGTTTTGATGTTAACAAAAAGGATTAAATTTGTATGGCAAAGTGTTAGTTAAGATCTAACATGCTCTATCTAGTCTTGCAGGGTCATTCGAAATTTAATAAGTTATGGAAACCTCGAAAGAGTTTATTAATATCTGTGTCCACTCATGTAGACGAGCTACTCAAAATGAATGGTATATTTATTTATGTTAATATGGTTGAATAGACGGAATAGAGAATAGTCTTAGTAAACGAGAATGTTTAACTACTAAGAGTAGACGAGCTTGAGTGTCACGTCAGTAGACAGAGATCTAAGTTACTCACCGATATATAGCAAGTCCAAAGACTTGATAGTAGACGAGCAGGATGTGCCACGTCACTAGACGAGCTAATAAGAGTTTTTAACTATGAGCATATATACGCACTATGTTGAGTAGATGAGCTCCTCTTCATTGTGAATCATTCATATGATTAGAAAAACTATCTCGACCACAGAAGTATTTATTTCAAATGATTGACATTTATTTCAAGTATATGTTGGTCCTTCTTATTTGTTTAACGGTTTTGTTGCCTTGTTTCTTTGAAAGAGACATAGTACAAATGAGGAATTGTAAAAGCAAAATAGTACAATGCAAGACGCCTTGTACCATGTCACCTTTAACGTTGGAATAGCTGGAATTTGTACAAGGGAGGCAAGACAGTTTTCAAGTTGCAATTGCTCAGAGGTGTACCCGTTTTGTGCAAGAATGATAACCTATAGTACAACTCAGAATGGCCACGAGCAAGCTATGAGTCACAACGGATATTATGCATTTGATTCTATCCCTAAACGGAAAAATTCAAAAACAACCGTTGAAGCATTTCAAGTGAAGAGAAAGGTCACTATAAATAGAAGACCTCATCTATTGAAGAAAGAACTTTTGCAAATACTGAAATCTTGCTAGAAAAACATTTGTCATTTACGAGCTCAATATTATCTACTCATTCAAGAGCAAAAGTCTGTAATACCTTAGCTTGAATATTGCTATAATATTCAATTGATCTTAAACTTTCATACCCTCACACATAGTGAGTTAGAAGATCAAAAGAAACCAAATCTCTTTGTTAAGAGTTAGAGCCTGAAGATGCTTGGTAACAGAGGAATACTTGTAGCCTGGAGAGGTGTTGAATACTTGTTGTAATCTATTTGGAAAATAGTGGAGAAAAACCTTCAAGTAGAAGGGACTGGACGTAGCTCTTGGTTGGAAGAGGGTGAACCAGGATAAAACGACTTCCGTGAATTTTCTAATCCCTTATCTCTTCAGTTTTATTTGTTTATACTAACTGTGAGGATTTGAACTTGATTTTGTTAAGTCTTTAAAAAGGATCTTTCTCTGTGTATGTGCTTCTGCCTTTAATCCTCGTTTGAGAAAACTGTTTTGAAAAAGGTTGTTTTCGAAAATTATTAACAAACACAATTCAACCCCCCTTCTTTTGTTTGCCTGTGTCAACTTCAGACTAACCTTGAACAACTTATTAATTCTATGACATCTATAAGAGCATCCCCAATGGTAGGTGCTTAGAGCATCTTTATAAATTGAAATGTGAGGTTCTTATCTAGTTAAGCATTAGTGCTTAGCTAAAAAGTACCGTTATAGCAAATTCTTAATAAGCACCCCATTTTTTGGGTGCTTCCACAAACATTGGTGCTTGGGGAATGCTGCAGGTAAAGAGTCGTTCAACGGCTATAATTATGATTGTTTGGTCTCTCTTTTTTAACATATAAATTCCTATTTATATATGTGTGTGATCAACATCCAATTTTTTTACACAATCAAACCTATCAAATTTCTCTCATTTACTCTCATATAGTTTCTCAAAATTTCTTCCTCTTTCTTTTACTCACATATTCTTTCAAAGTTTTATCTCATCCAATATATTTTTTACTCACACACTCTCAAATCCTCTACTTCCAATTTTATTTGTTTTCATACAATGGATCCAAACCAAACCAAGCCAATATCAATTCCTTTTAAAATTTCATGCAAAATTATCAACCTCTCACTAATCCAAATTTTCAAAATCCTTAATATTTAGAATTTTATTATTTGATAAATTAAATAATTATGACATAACAAATAAATTATTGATGAAATGTAAGAACGTGGGACCACTAGTGGGGCCATTTAGGAACTTTTTGGAAGTTGTTGGGTTGGAGAGATGAGGTGCTTAAGTTGTAAAAAGTAAAAATAAGCAGTGTGTAAATGTGAGAAACATTGAAGAATACCAAATGGAGAGGAGGGGGGGGGGGGGGGGGGGGTTGCTGGGATAAAGTTGCTCTCATATACATTTTGCTTGTTAAGCATTATTCCTATTTAGAACCCACCATTGGAGAGAATTCTTGATAAGCACCCCAATTTTGAGAAGAGCTTGTATGAAAAGTGGGAAAGATAAATAAATTGTTGATGAAATGTAAGTATGCGAAGTTACTAATGGGGCTCATTATAAATGTGGGACCCACTTAAGAACCCCAAAAATAAAAATACGGGGTGCTGGGTTGTAGATGCGCTAAGTATTTTTTTCTTTAGTAGGTGTCATATAATTAATAGGCGTCATAGAATTAACAAGTTGTTCCAGCTTAGTCAACTTTTTAGTCTTATTAAGGAATGTTTTATTTTTCTCTTTCTTTTTTCTTTATTAATTTATACTTATTTTTCTTATAAATTTGTGCAAGTAATCATGAAAAGACCATACCAAAGTTGCAATTAAAATAAACATGCTAACAAACAGAATAAATATAAAATGTGAGAGCCTAAATTAGAGACATGGAAATACTTTCATTCATTCACCTATTTTTTTTATTTGAGTTTGTGAAGTTTTTTATATTATCAATTAATCATAAATTATTCTTGGTTTTTAAGTTTGCTATGATAAGAGTCAAATACTTTTAATAATGTGAAATTTTTTAATTGTTTGACAGTATAAAAAATCTTTATATTAATAATGCATGTTGATTAAATCTTTTTTTTTACTTATATTAATAAAATCCAATTTGTTCCAACGATTATTTATTCTTATTTTCTCTAAATAAGAAAGGCATGCATTGCCCTAAACAGACTTCAAAGGAAAAAAAAAAAGCCCAATAGCAGAAGAAGCAAAAAAACTTTAGCTCTAGAAAAGCATTGGACAATAGATAAAGAAACTAAGCAAGTCTGAAAACCAAGCCTAACAAATATAATCTTAAACCAGTACAAATTAATAAACCGTCGTTTCAGAAATTGCAAGATTTATCATTGATTTTCCAAAAAAATACCACTTTAGTCATTGAATTTATTAATAAAAGTCATATCAATTCTTGAATTTATATTTTGGCAGTCTGATAATTCTTAAAATTTATCAATTTTGACAGCTCCATGAATAATATAAATGTACTTCAATTTTTTTTTTTAAATATTTTGTAAAATCAAGAACAAATGATTTATGCATATAATATAATGTACAATAATTTAAGAATATCATTATATGTAATTTCTTATTTTCCTCATGTAACTTTTTGGGTTACAATTTTCCTTATGTAACTTCTAGAAGATAGCGAGAAGCTATCCGTTTTGTTTTCCATCATATTCTTTCTCGACATTCTAGATTTACCTTTTTGGTTAGGTCTTGACTTTTTTGTTGTGTTCTTCCCAATAGTTCATATATGAGATATAGTCATTTTATTCCCCCAACAATAATTGCAATGAGCAAAACTTTCAGTCACCAACCTAAATAACAAGCATAAAGTCAAACATGAGAGCAAAGGATCACTTAGCGAATGGATGAGGTCCAAGGAGGGATGAAATATAAGGGCAGCAACCATGCTTTCAGAAAAGTGGTCGTCCGATCGCTTTCCCATCACTAGAGGGTTTTCCAAATAAGCAAGGCATGCATTGCCCCAAGTAGACTTCAAAGAAAAAGCATCCCAATAGCATGATAAGCAGCAAAAAAAAAAAAAAAAAAAAAAACTTAACTCCAGAAAGCATTGGGCCATAGATAAAGAAAGTCTGAAAACCAAACCTAACAAATATAACCTTAAACCAGTACCAATTAATAAACCACCATTTCAGAAATTTCAAGATTTAGCATTGACTTTATACAAAATACCATTTTAGTCATTGAATTTATAAATAAAAGTCATATTAATTCTTGAAATTATAATTTGTCAGTCAGATAATTGTTAAAATATGTTAGTTTTGACAATTCCATGAACTAATATAATGTGTACTTGCAAATGTTTTTTAAAATATTTTGTAAAATCAACAACTGATGATTTATGCTTATAATATATAATATAATGTATAGTAAATACCATTATATGTAATTTCTTAATTTTCTCATGTGACTTTTTTGGTTACAATTTTCCTTATATAACTTCCAGAAGATAACGAGAAGCAGATATAATGGGATAAATTTCCTTATTCCGCTTTGTTTCCATCACAGCCTTTCTCAACATTCCAGATTTACCTTTTTTTTGTCAGGTCTCGACTTCTCCAATGTGATCTTCCTAGTTGTTCATATAGGAGATATAGTCGTTTTATTCTTCCAAAGGTGATTGTAATGAGCAAAAATTTAAGTCACCAACCCTTTTTTTTTTTGACAAACAGTCACCAACCTAAATAACGAGCATACACTCGAATATGAGAGTAAAGGATCACCTAGCGAAAGGATGAGCTCCAAGGAGAGAGGAAAGACGAAGGCAACAACCACACTTTTAGAAAAGTGGTTGTCCAACCGCTTTCCAAGTATATAGAGCCCCAAAAAAGAAAGGGTTCGATTTTTGAATCTTTGTTAAAATGTAATCTATTTTTATCTCTACAAATATAAAAAATAATATGTTTTTAGTTATTGATTAGATATTAAAAGTACACTATTTTTTTTTATAAAATGTGGCACGAAAGTCGAACTGATTTTTAAGAGTTTAATTTCTATGCATTGTTAGTGTAAAGATTTTTACATTGAAAACTAATCAGGAATTACGAAATTAATGACTTTTAAGGTGATTAGGATAAGAATCAAATATTTGTAATGATGTTTCAATTTTTGATTGGTTGACAATGTAAAAAAAACTTTACACTATCAGTGTATATCAATTAAATCCAATTTTTAATACAGACTAAATAAAAAATATATTATATTCACCTAAATCAAATACTTATTTTTCCACCAAAAAATAAAATAAATACTTATTTAAACAAAAAAAAAAAACACAACGAATATAAAAAAATTTGTACCAAAAATATGAAAGTGGCCCAAACAAAAAAGGCATAGAACAAAAACAAAAAAATGTTTACCACGGTACGAAGAAAAGCAAAAAGACACGAAAGCCCCTGTAAGGCTTTGAAAATGACTTGGTGCTACAGAGACGGTGGCTTTCTGAGAAGCTAATCTAAAACCAAAAGCTCTCTCTCTCTTTTGGAAACCCTAAAACCCCACACGCATGGTCGATCTTTCCTCTCTTCTTCCTCTCAAACCCTAATTTACCCCCAAAATCACACACACTCTCCTCTCTCTCCATTCTCCATTTAATTCTTGCTTGACACCCTTCATTGCCTTCTCGATACGCATCCCTCGGTTCTGTTTATCACCTCCTGGTAATTATTTTCTTCGATCGTGTTATCGCTGTATGTGCGCTCGTTTTTTATTTTTATTTTTTAGGGTTTGTGAATTTGGATGTGAGTAGATTAGGGTTTTCAGTTTCAATTCGATGTGTTTTTTTTTTTTTTTTTTTTTTTTTGGGTGAGATTTGTGAAAAGTGTAGAACTCTTGAATAGAGTTGTAAACTAGGTATTTGGTTAATTTTTTTTTTTAATTTTATGTGTTTTTTGTGCTAATTTTTTGTAAATTTTTTAAAGCTTGTGCATGCAGTCATGCACGACAGTGCTGTCTTTTAAGGATATTATTCTATTATTTCATTGCTTTTCCTTTCTTCCAAAATTGAGATTAACCTTCCCTGGTAATCTGGTACTTGTGTGGGTTTTTAGATCGGGTACTGTTAAGAGAGATCTTATTGGAAAATCCGTTAACGTTTTCTGTCAATTGTGTGTTCAGAAGGGAGTCTTCTAGGTAGTATCTGCTAGTTGATGTTGGCAAGTTATGGATGAATTCTGGACTGAAGTATTGTATGAACAACATTACCATCATCGTAGTCTTGTGCTCTGTGATTCCTCATTATTTTAAATTCTACATGCTTTGTTTTCGATAGGACACGGGACATGTGTGTATAACTGATTACTTGTTTTGCAGCGCTACCTTGTTAACATTTCTTGAAGAATTTGACTCTGCTACATTGCAAGTGCGATGGCTTCTTCATTGGATATGTCACTTGATGATAGAATTAAGAACAGGAGTAACAGAGGGAGAGGTAGAGGACGTGGCAGAGGCTCTGGCCGTGGACCAAGTCGGGCTGTTAGTGGTGGAAGAATGACTGGTGCTGTTAATGGTAGAAGAATGTCTGGTGCTGTTCGTAGAGGTCCTCTTATGCTTAATGCTCGGCCGTCATCTTATTCTATTGCCAAGGCAAGCTCGAAAAACGTGGATGCTTATACATGTGCATGAGATTCTGATATTATAAAAAAATACCCAATTATGAGAGGATTCAGCATTATAGAAACACACAAGCAAGAGGAACTCCTACATGAATATGTTCCATGGAGAAGCTCGTGCTCGATAATGCATCCTTGATGCCTTTTCATAGTTCTATAATGTTGCAATTAATATGCACCTAGGTGTTGTTTGCTTTTGTTTTTGGGGGCTTTGCTACAGATCTCTGATGTGTGCAGGAGTTCTTTGGTGAATCCTAGCATATTATATGAAGGAGCTTCATTAGGTGAATTTCAAAATGGAGCTCTTACAAGTACCACAAAAATCATTTAACTATGAGTGGGGTTAAATCTCTAAACCATGCTAAGCCATTTCATTTAGATGAGATGACTTCAAATGTTTGACTGGTTTGTGTGGACCGGCATTTTTTTTGGATCCTCTTTGCTAAGTTGGGTTTCACGGTGCAAGGAATCAGTTTGAGTTGAACTGGAGATTTTCGCATAGCATTTGAACTGGAGCTCTCACTTGTAGCATAGCACCAGTTTATATGCAGTGGGTTGAATTCTTACTCCCGATTACCATCTTTCACCTAGAATATTCGGTATTTGAGTAATGGGTTTTCTTGAATATATTACCTTGGCCAGAACTACTTCGTTAACAATGTGTTATTTGTTTTTTTCTGGGAATTTTCCTTCTCTGACTAAGCTTGACGAATGGATATATTTTCTAGTCATAATCTGACATGTTCTATTTGCCATTCTGGAATGTGTTCTGTTTGCTTTGGCCAGTCTATTCGCGGAACCAGGCCTTTTCCATGGCAGCATGATTTGCTTGAAGATAGCCTGAGAGCTGCAGGGATACCAGGAATAGAAGTAGGCACCAAGTTGTATGTTTCCAACTTGGACCATGGAGTAACCAATGAAGACATAAGGGTACATTTTATAATCATGTCTACATATGCTTTCTTCTTAGTCACTGTAACTTCTCTGGAAATTCTCTTGAAACTTGATTTGCAACTCAGGAACTTTTCTCTGAGCTTGGAGAATTGAAGCGCTATGCTGTTCATTATGACAAAAATGGACGTCCAAGTGTAAGTATTGAACTTGTGTTATAAACTCAGCGGCAGTTTGGTTTTAGCTTCTTGTTCTTAATTGGTCTTTATTTTACTCAGTTTGATGTGTTCAATGTGATGTTACATCTCTTTTTCCTTTTTCTGGTGTTCTTTACTTCTCTGGGGGCTCAGTTTACAAGATAGCAAATGTTTCTGCAGTTAAATTGGACTAGTCATTTCATTTTTCCCCAGTTTAACTATAATATTACATGGATGGGCATGTTTCTCTTGTAGATGACATATTACTGTTCAAGAAAATTTTCTTGTTGAGAAGTATATCACCTTCAATCAAATTAGAAAATATTGTTAACTAACGTAATTTTCTATAATCTTCCTCTTATATTTTCTTGAAGTTTTTCAAATATAGAAGAGTACAAGTTATATGCGATACTACATGAAATTTTGATCAACAAAGTAGATGTCTCGGTTTGTTTGTCATTGCTTGAAAGTTAAAAGTCTCTTAAGGTTGCTATTAAGTGTCAAAGTCTGTTAATATTTGGGAGGATATATATTTGAGAAAGTAGTATGGTGTCTAGCAGTTTTGTTTTATGCACTTTAGCTTTTTCAACTGTGGTTTCGCAGGGTTTTTCGGCTAAATCTAATTTCTTTCACTGTTACAGGGTTCAGCTGAAGTTGTGTATACTAGAAGAAGTGATGCATTTGCTGCTCTTAAACGATATAATAATGTACTTTTGGATGGAAAGCCCATGAAGATTGAGATTGTTGGTACCAATTCAGAATTGCCTATAACTGCTCGTGTGAATGTCACAGGGGTAAATGGGAGGAGGAAAAGGACAGTTGTGATGACGTACGTTACTTCAATTAAGCATAGAGGCTTTTGTTGATATGATAATAATGTTTCTGTCATTTTCCTTGTCTCCTCATCTGTGGTATGATTGGTACATATTTCTTTTGGAACTCTGAAAAATAACGTCAATGCTATATGATAATGACCTTCAGCAACTGGCAAATATCTTTCCTTCAATGCTATAAACATCTTTATTATCCTTCATCACTTACCTTTTTGATAGAAAAAATATACACCACATTAGATTGTATGCTGATTATAGTGGGGTATTGCAGGCCTAGAGGTGGTCGAGCTGGGGGTCCTGCTGTTCCTAATCGTGGTGCTGGGTAAGTCATTTAAAACAGTAATTGTAATATCTTCATGATTTTTTTTTTTTTTTTGCTGAAATATGATGAGCAGTTTGATGTATCTTAAGATGCCCATGTGAAATATCACGGGCAATCTAATTGATCTGATGGCACGAAAAAAACTGACCTATAAAATAGACTATATTATTAATATTTAAATGTTTAAGGTTCTCTTTGAGATGGGTATATCACTTGTTCTGTGCGTGAATTGGGCTGTGCCTGTTAGTGTATATTCTACAGTCCGCACCATGTTTAGGAATTTCACTTTTGGGTTGACAGATAGAGATGCGTGCATACTTGCATACTTCCTTTTAAACAGTTTTCTATCGTGTAGTGAACTCAAAAAAGTAGAAACTAATGGATTGCACCCTTACTAACTATCAATTTCCCTTTGTTCAGACAATTGTATTTCTCTTTTGTTACCATTATCAAACAAGATATCGGAATGCAGTTTGCATTAAATTGGTGTCTAAGCCTGCCATTCACAACAGCCAAGATGTTTGTAGTTTTGTTTTGCATTATTTTTTTTGGATGTTTGATGGTTTGTAGGTCTGGTGTTATTCTTCTGTAGTTTCCAGGTGATAATTCAGAAAGACGCTTCTGCGTACTTTTCTTTTTTACATATGATGCTCATGCTGAGTGTGAAGATTTGTTTAAGATTGTGCCTTAATGAAGGTTAACTTAAATGACTAGCTTTTTGCTTTGCCATTATCAACTACTTCACTAGTGTACTGGCAAAAGAATGCCTCATTATTTTTGTTATTTCTGTAATTTAGTGGTGCAACAATATATAGATGTCCATATGTTCTCTTTTCAGTGTACATATTTACCTAAGACTCGTCATTCATTATTTATTGTTTATTTTTATACAGTTGGGGTCGTCGGGGTGGCCCCAGGAATGTGAGTGGGAGTGGACGTGGTCAAGGCCGTGGCCGTGGACGTGGACGTGGGAGAGGTGGAGGCCGAGGCCGAGGCCGAGGCCGTGACCGTGGGAAAAGGGATGCTGTTGAGAAGTCAGCTGATGATCTTGACAAGGAACTGGAGACCTATCATGCTGAGGCCATGCAAATCTCTTGACTTCAGAAGCAGTGAGATTATTTCTTAATATTAGCCAGAATTTGGTGTTGGCCATTTTGTACAGAAATAGCTGTCTGCTTGCCTTTACTTTGAATCTTTTGCTTCGCTTTGCTTTGAAATGCTCCTATTTGATCATACGAAGTCTTACCTGGGGCTGAATTATTAACTGGATAACTTTTTTTAAGTTCAGATTTTATATGGTTAGCTTTGCCTATTATTTGTTTTATTATTGGTGTAAATTGCAATTGTCTTGCTCTGAGAGCACGGGTCTCTATATTCCGCCAGTCTTCAGTGTTGAAAATTGATTCCGTCGTGCATGTCACTGTTATTGATTGTGAAATTTAACAGTTACAGGCAATATATTTTGGATGACTCGGCTGTATTTCTAGCATATGCACCGAGGAGTTATATTTGTACAAGTTGATTTTCCACTTTCAAAGATACTTTTTTTTTAATGGTTTCAATTATTTAAAACTTAAATTATTTCACTTGTAAGATGTGAGTTGTTTTTGTAAATAAACCAGAAAAAAAATTATATACTAGACTACCCCTTCCCTAATTATACCAATCTAATCCCCTTTTTCTTTTAAGGTGGGAAGTCGGCTTCCCCATCCCAATAGGGGTTTTGTGGTGTATAATTTTTTTCTGGGTTATTGATAAAAAAAAACATTATACCAATCTAATCCCCTTTTTCTTTTAAGGTGGGAAGTCGGCTTCCCCATCCAATAGGGTTTTGTGGTGTATAATTTTTTTTCTGGGTTATTGATAAAAAAAAACATTATACCAATCTAATCCCAAGGTGGGAAGTCGGGTTTTGTGGTGTTTAATTTTTTTCTGGGTTATTGATAAAAAAAAAACTCGTAAGATGTTCCTTTTGTGTTATTTTTTGTGTACACATGGGGTAATAATAGCCCAGAAAACTAAAACACTTCTACTTAACTACGTTGTAGTTATAGGCGTTAGATGTTACTATTTGTATGGAATAATGTTATCGATAAAAGTTAATTGTTTTACAGTTCATTAATGAGTTACTAAAAGGTAATATGTGTGTGTGTGTTTGTTTTATTAGTAAACACCATAAATATACGAAAAGAATTACTTGAAGTAAAAAATTTACTCATAAAAGTTTTCTCAATGTGATTTTCTCCCAAAGTATGTGATAACTTTTTAAAATATGAGTACAACAGTCCATAGTTTAATGTTATTTTATTCCTTTAGGGTGATGTTTGGTTACTGAAATGTTTTATTCCCAGGATTCTCAGGAATATTTCTTACATGAGAATAAAGTTTTCCCAAGTTTTTAATTATCATTAACTAATTGTATTCCCGAATATCTTTTATGCATGAGAATAATTTTTTAAAACTTGTACCAAACATGGGAAACTTTTTTCTCATGCTAACATTCTCGATAGTATTTTTTTAAAACTTGTACCAAATGTTAGCTAACAATTATAACACTCCATGGGTAATATTCTTTATAATTCCTCTGATAAATAGTCATTAAATTTGTAACCCACCTTATAACCCAATAATGGTCTTCTATAAGCATCAAACCAAAATAAAATTTCTAACCATATAACCAAGGCCGAATTAGGTAGCATTTGATAGAAGTCAGAACTTTTTTTTTTTTGATAGAACTTAGAAACTAGATGACACATGATATGGGTCCTACTTTATGTTTGATGCAACTTTATAAATAAAGTAAAATATTTTAGTTTTACTAAAAGAAGTGCAACTAAAGAAAATAAGAATAGAACAATGTTTTGTGCTTGCACACCGATCGCTACTTAGTTTTCTTTGTCCTCTAAAGATGATAATATATTCAATGACGGAACTTGACTAAATTAAATATTTTGCATTTGACTTGGTAAAAAGGATTAAAGCGTTTATTGAACTCTGGATTTCTATGAAATAAAGTTTTTTGATTTTGATTATCAGCACATCAAAAGTTGAATCACATGCGTAGATATAGTTTTTAGAAAGGTGTTTTTGCTTATGAAAATGTCAAAGTGAATTATCTAGAGGTTGTAACTAATATATGTATACAAGCTAAGCTATTCAAAGAAAAAGTTATGATTGGAAGAGTTTAATTTTGATATATTATCAGTTTAAAGTGTTTGTACACTTTCAATTAATTACAAATCATATTTCATGCGATTTTTAAGACAGTTATGATAAGGGCCAATACTTTTAATGATGTGACAATGTAAAATTTTCGACAACCGACAATCCAATGCATACTAATTAAATCCTAATAAGAATATAGAATAATTCAATGTATTGCATTTTGAGTATGAATTGAGTATGAATTGAAGAGTGTGTATTTTTTTCGATCTACTTCGAGGAGTATCCTACCGCCAACCTGAGACGGGGACTAATCTCCCGCGGAGTTTGTTCGGCACCTCGATGGGTGGCATCCCTCCCAGCTGAGGTTTTTTTCCATACTCAAGCTCGAACCAGAGACCTTGATTAAGGGACGAGAAAGCCTTTAACCACTCATACCAACTTCAGTGTGTGTATAGCATTGTTGATTAACTACTATGCAACCTATCTAACAATTCTAAATCTCATATAACCTAGGGACTATACTTAACATTAAGGGTAGTGTAGATGGTCAAATTACTAAAGATAAAACATCATACATGTTAATCCCTAAAGAATGAGATTACTGTGAAGGTTTTTCAAAGTGCATTTCGTCATTCAAATAAGTTCTAATTAAAGTGAACATTTATGGATTAATTTGAAAGACGAAATTCAAATTCAAGAACTTTGAGAGTAATTTCCATCATTCAGAACCTAATACGATCGAAATTGTACGTTTCTTTTAAGGACTAATTCAACCATTTACTCATTCCATGTAGAATCTATAATTGTCCAATCCCTAAATGTAAAGAAAAAATAAAAAAAGAGTAAACGACATATGCACCTACTTGCCTACTTTAGAGACATACTCATTTCCATAGGAGCATCATAAATCCCTCCCCTCCCCTCCTTTTGAACCAAACACACCTTAATGATGAAATTACACCCGTGCAAGGTTTTAAAATGAAGCCGCAACCACAATTGGCAGCAACATTATGATCTTGATAGTCTCCACAACGGTAATTACGGCCGCATCGCAACTGTTATTGTGGCCAAATCGACCGTATTTTCACACAATTGTCTACAACGACAACAACAATAAATGCAATGTAACTATGATCACAGCTGCAGTTTAAAAACCTTGCTCTCAGTAATTTACATGTACAACAACATCTCTTTTAAGCACTAACTTGACTATTTAATAATCCAATAATCCAGACATTAAGATTTATAATTTTCTATCCCCTAAACCAAAAGAAGAGAAAAGAAAGATTGGTGACTTGCAAGACAACAGAAATGAATGACTTGGCATATTTGACAGCCAAATTAAGCGACATACACCACGCCGGAGCAATAGCATAACACTTAATCTTCTCCTTCGCAATCCCTCCCAACCTCTCCCTACGAGAGGCCTTTAACCACCCATGCCAATCTCGTATTGAAGAGTGTGTATGTGTAAGTTTGTGGAACTATAATTATTAAAGTCATATATGTTAGCTAATTGAATGTGCATCCTCCTAAAGTTACATTCAAGTGCTCTATATAATAAAGTAGTAACAAGTTCATTCATCAAGATTACAAACACAATGAATTATATAATCAACTACTAAGAAAAAGAAAAATGGATTGGGGTGGGGGGAGCTGCCCACCTTACCACTATTAAGTGCAACTTATGAATATATATCTTGTTTTCCTAATAAAAAAATATTTCGATTGGTATCCTTGCGTGATAATATACTCTTTGAGCCTTTTTGTTTTGTTTTGTTTAGGCAGAGGCTTATAGAAGGTTTTTTTTTTTTTTTTTTTGTTGAAAAGGCTAAAAGTGATATTCAAAGAGTAAAAGGGGGTACTCAATAACCCATATACAAGAAGTTAGAAAGCAAAAACTGTAATCCCAAATAACACTGCTATCCTAGATTACATAGACAATCGTCAACAGGAGCAATGCACCAGTCTGAAAAAGAACAGATAGCACCACAAGATTTAGCTGTAAACTACCTCCAAGAGCACACTTTCACCATATCCAACAAATAGATCATATCAACTTTATCATTCCCAAACGAGAAAGGGGTGAAACGTATTGTGGATGTCCGAACTCTTACACTACCGGGCTCAAAGGACTTTAGGCTAGCGTGTATTTATTTTTGTTTCATTTGAAATGCAGCACTATCTTATATTATAAAATAATAATTTAAAAATAACTAAACTCCTGTTAATAGTTCCTATTGCTTTGCTATCCATTATTCACTTCCTTTTAGAGAGTCTTACAAAATAGCGCAGAGGCTCAAATTAGTGGAAAAAAAACCTCAAGGCACACAATATTTTCAAAGGCGTCGTGCTTCTCGACAGTGACAAGTGACAACATTGGATCATTATAAACGAATCATCAGTTCCTTTCTTGTGGGAAAATAGGAGAATCGTGTTTAAAAAATTTTCTATAATATTTTCTTTTATATTATCCATTCAAATTTGCTTTTATCTTTCTCTCCTGTGACTTCAGAGAAAACATAAGAAAAAAAGATCTAAATCCAATTTATAAATTAACCATCAATAATAAATATGCTTATTAAATAGCCCAAAAAATTATTGAATAATTAACTGTGAATTTATGTATAACTAATTAGATATAAAAAATGGTATTAAAAAATCAATCTCATAACAATTTCTATATAAACATATACCTTAAATTAGTAACATATACCTAACTCAGAAAAGTGTTTACCATTTAACAGAAGAAATAATGGTTAAATCCACGTTTACTTCACAATTTTACATAGGAAAACACCGTATAGGTTCAACAAAAATTTCAGGACCGATAACATTTGACAGTACTTTAGTCAAATTAATTATAATTCCCATTATCCAGTCAAAAAAAATATATTATAATTCCCCTTAAGGCTGTACAGTGTACACATCACCTGGGGCTACAACCAATTATAACCATCTTTTTACATCCCAAATGTACAAACTCTTTAATGCCTTGAAAAACAAAAGAACCAAATATATTAATGTGATGAGAATGGATCCTAAAAAATGGAGGATCACCTGTTTCATTTTGGTGCATCACACCATGTTCCAACCAATAATATATTGCCATGTATTATACTTTTTTGACATTAAATAAAATTTTAACTTACATGGTAAGATAGTATTGATTGGGACATGATGTGGTGAACAGAAGATCCTTATCCCTAAGAAACAAGGAGATAAATATGTTATTGTGGGACAGTTGTGTCCTTTTCCAGGTCTAGATCATCTCCTGGCTTATTCTTCTTCAAGAGTTTTTCAACAACTTCATCCCAGTTTGACCTTCCACCACTTGATTTGGATTGGTTACTTGAGGTGTCTTTGCCACCACTACTGGATGACTCAGCTTCAGCCTCATTGTTCTCAGAGGGTTCATTCTCTGCAGTGTCCACTGCATGGGGTACATTTAAGCTAACAGCTCTTTCCAAAGCATCTTTATGTTCTTGTTGTATGGTCTGCAACCTCTCAAACCTTTGTACAGTTGGAGGGACTGTCACAGTTTCAGAGCTGCGATCCTTCATTGTCTAAAAAGGGAAGACCAGGAATAGTCAGAAATTCCTTCAAATGCAGAAATTCCAATGGCATTTTTATATGTGGCGGATCTTGACTAAAAAGATTTATTTTATTTTTTTTAGTCACTGGACACTAGTTAAAATGATTTATTCAAAATTTATAACTAATCATATATAATTCTATAAATTTTTAAAATAATATATATAATTAATGCTTTTGACGTGAATATTTTGACGTTAAATCATAAAATACCTAAAATTAATTAGGTAATAATATTTTCGAAGGTGGCATAATAATATTTTTTATTAGAAAAATTTGGTTAAAATCTGCTTTGGGGAGGAGTCGCTCCCCCCCTCTCCCATGAAGGTCCCCCCTATGATTTTGATCCATAGATTTCATTTTCTTAGTAACAGAAAGTCTCAAATTTCTCAAGAAAAGGTTAGAAAAAAGCTGGAACCGCGTCTTTAATAACTAGTAAGGGTTACTGAATTATGTTAGGAAAATACATCACAAACAGCAAATAGTAGAATTTCCCACAACTAAATTTCCTTACCTGTAAAGCCTTTTCTGCCTCCCTCTCAATCCAAATAATTGCATGATCAGATGTTGTATTACAGGACAAAACAATATGCTCAAATCTTCCGTCCACAGGAATAGCAGTCCTCACTTCAGGAGGAAACCTCCCACATCTGTGTTCACCAAATCCAGGAACTTCATTATTGGCAACATCATATTACTCATAGCAATAGCTCAGGACAAGATTTAGAAATGCATATGATATCTCATACTTAATCTAA
Source organism: Echinosophora koreensis (assembly GCA_035048595.1). Lineage (NCBI taxonomy): Eukaryota > Viridiplantae > Streptophyta > Magnoliopsida > Fabales > Fabaceae > Echinosophora > Echinosophora koreensis. Next base: position 11,301,251 of record JAPCYP010000004.1, read on the forward strand.
AACAATATCTAATATTTGTTATGCTAGCTAAACTAGCAACATTGGAGATTGTTCCTCTATGCAGGTCATAGAAGATGCTAGAATTGGTGAAATATGTAGTTCCTTTCGGTGCATCATACACTAACGGGGAAAAAATTGGGAAAATGGGGCAGTGAGAAAGTTTGAACTAGCAGAGTCCAGCTAACATCAAGTATATATGGCTCACAGTTTTGCAGTTGTGAAAGCTTAGAATCCCAAAAAAAAATAAAAAAATCTCTCACTCCTCGAGAGAAAATAAGAAGTCATGCTTAGCTTTGATTAAAGGAACTTGGTTTGATCTCTAATAAATTATAAATAATAAATAAATAAAAAAGAGAGAAAAACTGGAGAACAGGTGAAGTAAGAAGAATGAGGAAAAGATAACCCTTCTCCTTGCCAAACAAAATATACGACTGGGTGTGTCGTGTGTGTGTGCATGTGTATTAAAAAGCAGAAAGTATTCTCACTCATATTAACTTGATTCCTTAGGCATCTGAAGAAAAGATACAATTTTATGAATCATACTCTCAGCTACCACACAAGTCAATTCAACACTATAGAGTTAGGACAACCTTGAAGTAACTTCAAATTATAAATAAAACTTTTTGCAAGTCGTTACCTGCAAAACTTTCTCTCCACAATATGGTACATTCGTCCAGGTGCGTAAAGTCTCCTCGGATCTCTGAGCTTTCTACCCTCCGGTATGAAGGTGTCTCTCAGGCAAACCAAGAATAATAAGCAGGGCAAACTGTTTAAATCATCAAGGCCTGGTTTAAGAGACCATCATGATAATTTACTCCACTTAATGAACATTTAAAAAAATGAAGAACAAATCACATGCAAATGAAACCCAATGCGCTCATTGCCATATCACAGAGGCAGTACTAACCAGAATATTGATTTGAATATATCTTCCAATGGAGTGGGAGTTCTTGGCAAGAAATCATCCTGCACCAAAAAAAGTAATAATTATAATTTGAATCATCATCATCATACAGTTGAATAAAACTAATAAATAAACCTTCCCATAACTCCACATAAAATTCGTAACTACAAGAAGGTTGATGAGGAGAAACAAATAACACTCCATCTGCATTATTTCCCAAAAAATAACCACTTATTTACTAACAAATGATCACAAACTAAATTAATTATTTGTCAAACTGATGTAGTTAACCACTTAAACAGCTGACTTAACAACGACTCCATGTGTCATATACTTGAGGATAATGTGGCCACTTGGTTGGATTGAATTCCAGGAAACCCCCCCACCCAAAAAGGGAAAAAAGGGGAAATGACAGAGGACTTTGGTCAGGCCTACAAAAATATCAGCCCATAAAATTTGAGAATCAACCAAATGTCAAAATGAAAAATGAAAAAATATTGATAACATGGTTGGCAATGATCATCTTATACCCAAAAGCCAGTGACAACAAAAACTCAACTTTGAGCGAGTTAATACTACAAAAACATAACCAAGGATTCCACTCCAGTAGTAATTAAATATTAACAGTGAATGAGCTGAGATATTTAATCACCTGTTCAAATACCTTTTTTTTATAACCCAAGAATTTTATTTTAATGGGTACAAGGGGTATTCTAACCTGTGCAACTACCTTACCCCACCTAAATTAACCACTTGTTTACTTAAAATTAACTATTCATCCAATTTAATTAACTATTTATCAAGCCGATGTAATCAACCACTAATAACAATCTACCTCACACCAGGAAGGCAGAAAATGAGATAAGACCAAATGTAGTCAGTGTGTGTATAGCATTGTTGATTAACTACTTATGCAACCTATCTAACAATTCTAAATCTCATATAACCTTGGGACTATACTTAACATTAAGGGTAGCGTAGATGGTCAAATTAGTAAAGATAAAACATCATCCATGTTAATCCCTAAAGAATGAGATTACTGTAAAGGTTTTTCAAAGTGCAGTCATTCAAATAAGTTCTAATTAAAGTGAACATTTAGGGATTAATTTGAACGACAAAATTCAAATTCAAGAACTTTGAGAGTAATTTCCATCATTCAGAACCTAATACGATCAAAATTGTACGTTTCTTTTAAGGACTAATTCAACCATTTACTCATTCCATGTAGAATCTATAATTGTCTATCCCTAATTGTAAAGAAAAAAAAAAGAGTAAACGACATATGCACCTACTTGCCTACTTTAGAGACAAACTCATTTCATAGGAGCATCATCTCAACCAAATACAATGTCTAATTAAAATCCCTCCCCTCCCCTCCTCTCCCCTCCTTTCCTTTGAACCAAACACTAGCAAGGTTTTAAAATGAAGCCGCAACCACAATTGGGCAGCAATGTTATGATTTTGATAGTCTCCACAATGGTAATTACGGCCGCATCGCAACTGTTATTGTGGCCAAATCGACCACATTTTCACACAATCGTCTACAACGACAACAACAATAAATGCAATGTACCTATGATCACAGCTGCAGTTTAAAACCTTGCTCTCAAGTAATTTCCATGTACAACAACATCTCTTTTAAGCACTAAATTGACTATTTAATAATCCACTAATCCAGATTAAGATTTATAATTTTCTATCCCCTAAACCAAAAGAAGAGAAAAGAAAGATTGGTGACCTGCAAGACAACAGAATGAATGACATTGGCATATTTGACAGCCAAATTAAGCGACATACACCTCGCCGGAGCAATAGCATAACACTTAATCTTCTCCTTCGCAATCCCTCCCAACCTCTCCCTATGATTCACCACCAACACCGTCAGCAACGAAACCACCCCCGAACCCAACGAGTGCCCAACAAACACCATCCCATACTCCGAACCGTTCTCCACCCACAACCGCTTCAGCGTCTCCGACTCCCGGTTCAGCAGCCAAACCGCCGACTTCAACAACCCGTGATGGACGTACCCTCCATCGAACATCTGCTTCCCGAGCTTGTTATCCATCAGGAGCTTGTAGTCGCTCTCCTTGGCCAGGTTGAGGCCGCGCACGGCGAGCACGATCTCGCGGTGGTGGTGGTCGGCGTAGATGAGGTAGGGAGGCGCGTGGCCCTGGGTGTCTTGGTGGGTGGTGCGTTTGATGATCCAGTCGGGGTTGAGCTGGTAGCCGGTGGCGGGTTGGTAGTAGGTGGGGTTGCGGAGGTCGGGTTCGTAGATGGCGAGGATGAGGCGGCAGAGGCGGGGGACGGGTTCGAACTCGTCGGGGGTGGCGGTGGGCCAGGTGGCGCTGTCGTAGGAGCCGATGTAGGTGCAGCGTTTCCAGAGCCAGCGCGCGCAGCCTAGCACCAACACGCACTCTGCTCCGCAGGCAACAGACATTACTATGGGTGTTTGTGTTTTTGTTTTTTTAAGGATGAATGGGTGTTTGTGATGTGTTTGGGTGAGTGAGGTGTGAAGTAAGAGACGGATTGAAATGTGGGTTTAAGTGAGAATCTGTGGCTTATTTGTTGTGTTTTAGAGAGGGAAAGTGAAAGCTAAATATGCGCTTTTATTAGATGGGATGGGATGTGAACATGGAAATTGAAGAAGATTCGCGTCTGAAGATGCCAGCTGGAGGAGACGGAGAAAGAGAGAAGAGGCGACATTTCGGACAACCAGGTAAGCTTGGATTCTTTTCTTTTCCATTTTAATTCGAGAAATAAATGCTCAAATACTGAAATACTCCCTCCGACCTCTATTATAAACAAAAATAAAATGGGACACACATATTAAGATAGTTAGTTAATCTCATTTAAAAGAGTCATTGGGAATAAAAAATTAAGTTTGTTACCTAAATTACCCTTCCTCTTATTTATCAAACTTGTGTTATTGAGAATAAAAGGAGTCATTGGAAAACTAAATTTGTATTAAATGAAAGGTATTTTGAGAATAACTTCATTAAATAGGATATAAGTAATTGAAATTTGCTTATATTTTGGACCAAAAAAATTGAGATTTTTTGCTTATATTATAGACCGGAGGAAGTACATGTCTTAAGAAAAAAAAAAATCTAAATTAGATTAAAGTTCTTTTAATATTATCAATTAAAAAAAAATTATCGTATGTATGTATGGCTTTTAAAATGATTATATAGGATTCAAATATTTTTAATAATATGGTAATTTATGGTGATTGATATAATTAAATTAGTGTTTTTTGAACAAAACAAAATTAGGGACACTTTTTTTTGAAAGAGTTTAGTGCGGTGTTATAAAACTTGGATCGGACAGGACCGGCCGGTTCGATCGGTTAGCCGGGGAACCGGTCATCAGGCCGGTCCGGTTAGGATGCTGGACAGTTTAGCATATCGACCCGGATTGACCTGGTTGACCCGACTGTGTTTTTGTGGAACTCGGTTGACCCGGCCGGAAAAAACTGGTTGACCAGGCGGGTTTTTTTTTTTTTTAATGAATTGTATTTATATTATAATGATACAATGATATATTGATTTCTGATACTAATAATATTCAAGTAATATATTGATAATTATTTGAACTGACATAATACTGTCACTATACTATACTCAATATTACTCTCCATAATATTGAATTATTTTTTAGTCAGAGATGTCTTCTAATGAATCTGAACCACAATCTGAACTACTGAACATGTTAAATTATGTTTGGCCTATATATGAATATTTAAAAAAAAAATTAATGTATTTCGAGTCAACTCCTGCCAAATATTATATATATACACAAGTCAATCATAAGAATTTATATATTTAATATATACTGTTTTATCTGGTTTAACCAGTGACCTTGATTGGTATTTGTTTTATTAGATATTTTTTATGGTAATGATTTTAAATTTGAAGTATGGACATGTTGAACTATGTTGTCATATATATGAATTTTTTAGAATTTTTTAATGTATACCGGTTTAAACTGAGTCAACCAGTGACCCCCGTTTGAACCAATGACCCATTAATCCAGTGTCCTGATCGAATCGATCATGGTTTTAATAACATTGGTTTTGGGACACTTTAATTTCTGTTAAGAATTATTTTGGTTGCTACTAGATTTTCAAAGACCAAACTGAGATTTGTATTTTTTAGAGATCAAATGTTTTCCTATTTTTTCTAGGAGAACAATTTTGACATTTATTCTTTTAATTTTGTTTTAAAGGTAGAAAATGTATGGATGGTTAACTTGAATCTTATGCTTAGGTTGATGTTTTTTTGACCTTTAATTAACTTTTTATTTTAAAAGTCTTTTTTTGAGATATTTTCTAAATAACAATTAACAACTTTCCAGTTGTACTGTTTTCTTGGTTTTGTTTCAGATTTGACTCACCTAATCCATGTGTGATCGTTGAAAATTGTGATTTAAATTTAAATTAAAAATTAATTTTGTTATAATTTTTTTATTGAGATTAGCATTAGTAGTTTGTATGATAATAAAGTGAGCTTTCAAATGAGATAGTTGTTTGGTTGTTTGGTTGAAGAGAAAATGAGAAGAAAGACAACCAAAATTTTTATTTTCTTTTATTTGGTTGGAGAGAAAATGGCGAAAAAACTCATTTATGAAATGACGTAAATACCCTTAACCAAAAATGAGATATAATAAATAGAATAAAAAATTAAATAATTTTATATTTTTAAATATTAAATGTATTAATTTTTTTTATTAAATAGTTTATCAGATATTTATAAAAATAAAAATTTGTTATAATATCAAAAAATAAAAACCCGATATTAATAAAAAAAAAATTGTTTTCTTTTTTCAATGCTTCTGCCTCTATCCTTCAAACTTTTGATTTGGGCATTGATGAACGTAACAACGCGAAGGACACAACTGTAAGCTTGGATTCTTTTCTTTTCCATTTTAGTTCGAGAAATAAATGCTCAAATACATGTCTTAAGAAAAAAAAATCTAAATTAGATTAAAGTTCTTTTAATATTATCAATTAAAAAAAATTATGGTATGTATGTGTGGCTTTTAAAATGGTTATATAGGATTCAAATATTTTTAATAATATGGTATTTATGATGATTGATGTCAATTAAATTAGTGTTTTTTGAACAAAACAAAATTAGGGACACTTTTTTTTTTTTTTTGAAAGAGTTCAGGGACACTTTAATTTCTGTAAAGAATTAATTTGGTTGCTACTAGATTTTCCAAGACCAAACTGAGATTTGTATTTTTTAGAGATCAAATGTTTTCCTAGACTAGGAGATCAATTTGGACATTTATTCTTTTAATTTTGTTTTAAAGGTAGAAAATGTATAGATGGTTAACTTGAATCTTATGCTTAGGTTGATGTTTTTTGACCTGTAATTAACTTTTTATTTTAAAAGTCTTTTTTTTTTTTGAGATATTTTCTAAATAACAATTAACAACTTTCCAGTTGTACTGTTTTCTTGGTTTTGAATCAGATTTGGGTGAATTCTAGGGTGAGAGACTTAGATAAGTCTCTCACCGTGAGCAGGGGCACATTTGAAAAAATTAAATAAATTTCTGGTCCTTTCATATTATCTCTTTGCTGTCTTCTTCCATGCTCCGACGGCATGATTACTTCAAGATGGCGGAGTTTGCGGCGGCTCTACTGGACATACAGTGTTCGTCGGAGATCTGGTGCTGCACACCGGCCAGCCACCCACTCAACCTCCACCACGCGCCCACCACCGAAAACAGATATGAGGATGGCGGTCCTCTCAAGCAGACCACCACGACAGATCTGCAGCGCAAGCCGCCCTGGTCCAGCCACCCTTCACCGCGTCGTCCAACCACCTTCACCGTCGCGCACCACCCAAGCTGCTTGAGTCTCTGCCTTTGTCGACCACCACTGTGAGACCATCTTCTCTCCTTGATCGCACCAATCACTTGAAATTCAAATGGCATCAGAAACAGAGGGAATGCACATCTCAGATGGGGAAAGTGACTCAGAGTTGTTTAAAGTTTCCATTTTTGGCGGAGTCTGACATTTCTTGGTCTCTGTTTTTGGCACGGCGGCGTAGGTGACTTCGTCCGCCACCTTGAAGGTACCCAACTGGCGTTGTCCCTTCAACCGAAGGTCTCTTGACTCCACAGGCAGTAACACGGTGGTCGTGGTCTGGAGGAGTGGGAGGTGATGCACTGAGAGGGAGGGAAGGGACGGCGGAAGGCGCGATGGTAGAGAGAGAGAGAATGGAAGGGTGAAAAGTCATTTTTTTTTTTTTGCAAAAGAGGGTCTCGTATTTGCAAATGAGCCCCTGCTCATGGTGAGAGACCTATCTAAGTCTCTCACCCTAGAACTCACCTCAGATTTGACTCACCAAATCCATGGTGTGATCGTTGAAAATTGTGATTTTAATTTAAATTAAAAAGTAATTTTGTTATAATTTTGTTATTGAGATTAGCATTAGTAGTTTGTATGATAATAAAGTAAGCTTTCAAATGAGATGGTTGTTTTATTGTTTGGTTGAAGAGAAAATGAGAAGAAAGAAAATCAAAATTTTTATTTTCTCTTATTTGATTGAAGAGAAAATGGGAAAAAAACCCATATTTATGAAATGACGTAAATACCCTTAACCAAAAATGAGATATAATAAATAGAAGAAAAAATTAAATAATTTTATATTTTTAAATATTAAATATATTACTATTTAAAAAATTTATATTTTTAAATTAGCTTTATCAGTTTAATCTCTTAATATTTTGTTTATCAGTTTCATCAATCATTTTATTATTTTTTATTTTATATAGTCACATTTCTACTTTAGAGACCTAATTAAAAAATTTATATAAGTTCAAGGAGCCAATTAGAAACTTTTTAGTTCAGAGACTCAATTGAAAATTTTATATAAATTTAGGGACTTAATTAGAAATTTTTTTAAGTTCGGGGACCTTCTTTGAAAATTCTCAAATAGTTCAGAGACTAACTCAATAAATAAACCGTGTTTAATTTATTTATTAGACCCACTACATGTACCTCAAATGAGATATTTAAGTTTTAGTAGGGGTTACTTAGATATTTTTAAAACCGAAAAAACATTCATGGTCTGTTTGGATAAAGAAATAAGTACAGAGGAAAGAAGTAGAGTGGAAAGAATTAGGAGAGAAAAGACTAAATAAAAAATGAGCAGATTTTTAAGTTGTTTAGATTGAAAAAAGTATGAGAGAAGTAAAAGAGAAAGAAAAGATAAATTTTATTGTAAAAACATATTTGTCCCTAATAATATTTTTTAAATGCAAAATGAATATAAATTGGTTTGTTTGAAAAACACACCAAAAAAGATACTCAACATAGATCAAGGAAGTCTGATACGAACTAAATACCCACCATCAAGCCATCAATATTTTATTCCAAATAAAAAAGCCAATGCAGCTTTAAAATAGCATCTTCAATGCTCTTCATATAAGCAACTCAATCAATTTTCACTCCAATGAAAGTTTATATTAACAAATTGCTTAACTCACAAATGTTCTCCCTCCCCATTTAACATTCCACATTCTCTCTCCTATATTTACACACACAAATATTAAACAACCCATAAGATATAGTTGCTTATATAAGCAGCTCTCGTCAATTTTAAATAACCCAAAATCATCTGACACATCAAAATAATATTTTATTATTAAATAATTCCTAAACAACTCCCATTGGAGATGTTAAATGTAAGTGAATGTGAAGTCGTGAACCATAGCACAAACGGACAGACAAGACAAAGTTAAAGGATTAATATGTCATTTCAACGTTTTCCTCTTTCTTTCCGAACTCTCGGTTCGGTAGGAGAGTTTTATTTATGTGGATCCCACCCCTTTATTTTCTCTCTTCCCTATTTTCTTTCAATTCCCAAACAACCTAACTTTCATTTTTCATACACTTCTTTCTCCTCTACTTCTATCTCTTCAAAATCTATCCAAAAAAACAGTATAAATGCAAAAGAAACAGTGTCAAGTGGCCACAAACAACAGAAATACGCTATCAGCCAATTTATAAGATATTATTTCTTCCGAAGAGAACTATTTCAGAAGGATGATAAGCTAAATAAAACACGGATAGCGATACAAAACATTGCATGCAACACAAACCAGTTATATTAAAGATAAATCATGTAAAATAAATAAACAAATTATCTAATTATATTTGTATTCCACTAGTATTGGAACTAAATTTGAAAAACAATTAAACGAGAGGCAAACAAGTGTGCTGACATGCTTGTCAATATGGGTTGTCATTTAACAGGAAACAGAGTCGTTTTAGAGGATCCTCCAGATCAATTAGAGCAGCTGCTAATTGCTGATTCCTTAGGGGTTTTTACCCCGCGGTTAATTTCTGTGTAATCGTTTTTTTGGGCTTTAGCCCCGTTATTATCCAAAAAAATAAAAATAAAAATATCTATAAGTATATGAAGAATATATGGTACAATACTATCAGATACCGATACAGTAACTTCCAGCAAACCATTCAGCCTTTACACGAAGGTCAAGACCTCTGACATTTTTCTTCCTTTCTATTTTACCTCGATATCAAACTGGCACAAAATTTCTTCCTTTCTTGGGCGGGTGTGGGGGAAGATAGGAAAATAAAGCGGTTCACATATTCACTCATTTTTAGTAGTATTTGCTGATTCATACGCAGCATCGGCAGAAGAGGTGTCAATATCATTCAGACCTAATTCTTCATTTTGCTCCCATGACCTCTCATATTCCTCAACTGGAGATACCATGTCCATAAATTTGCCACAACAGAAAACCATGAAACATGAACATACTGAGATGAAGAACTAAGCAGCCCAAGTATAGATACTAAACGACATTCATATAAAACTAAACAATTATTTATATTCAACAACTAGGGATCATCAAACTCACTCATCACATTATTCCAAATATGCAAGTTCATAAGGGCAGAGAAATATTGTCCACTAAAGCAAAAGTTTCAAACCCATGCTCCTAACAGTGGGGAGTATCAAATGCAAACAAATTATCGTTGGCATTGTCTATATATCCTTTTGTCTGGTCCCATGGTGGTACATTAGATTCTTATATCTTCAGTTCAAACTATGACAAATCGATTTTTCATTAATGAAGAAAAAATTGTTTCATCAGCAGTGTCCTCTAGGAATGATATGATATGATTCATAGTTATATGATCGCGGATACAAGTTCAAACCTCATCACTAAGAAAATTGCATAAAGCAATAAAACCAAGGCATAGAAATATTTTTTTCCATTTTAATTTCAACACTCTTTACTGAGAAAACATAGGAAGCTATAATTTCAATAGCTGAAGTCTGATTGATGGTGCAGAGTACCCCTAGTGTGCAATGGAGCCGAGGTCCAAGGACAAAACAATTCCAAGCAATGCTAAAACTTACACATTAATTGTTTGTCGTCTTTTAGACCATCAGTTGCAGGTGCTATAAAAGAATTGGCTAAAGCGTCATCAAGAATTAAAGTCCAAGGTTCTCCCAAGCTGCACAAATTGAAAAGATGCAGATAAAAGAAATGGTATCAAAGACCATGCAGCTATAGGTTTAAATATGCTAAGACAAATTAAAGCCTTCAAAGACAGAAAGATATTGATTGGCTGACAGCTTCAATCTATTAAGCATCCATGTTACAGAAAGCATCTGACAAGTAAGATCAGAACAATCAAAAGTAGCATAGAATAATAAATATTCACCCAAAAGAAAATACAAGACAAGCTGGTTGTAGAAACACAGATGAACTTAAAGAATAATATATAATAAACATGGGAGGGATATGAAGGTAATCTAGTAAATGAATTATAATCTGAGTAACTACTACTCTGCCCAGAGATACATATAAGAGAAGAAATATAAGCCAGCTATACTTTATAGTCGCTTGCTACCTTATTTAGCCTGGCCTTAAAGTCAAGCCACTTGCTTCTCCTATGTTCTTCAAGACTATCTCCAAAAGTAAACCCATGGACCCTCTCAAGGCCTGTACATCAGGAGCTTAATCAAAGATATACAGTTTTTATTTAAATTTAAATTAATCACACAGTAGGACAAAGAAAAACATAAACATGTGGATGGAAGGAGAACAACATATATTTCTCTTTGCAAAAACAGATAAGGATTTTGCATTTTAGGAAGCTGTTGCAACATATTTAATGTAGACAATTTGGATTCAAAGATATAATGATGCTCTGGTGGAGGATAGTTGAAAAAAATCAAAAAATTAAGAAACTAGACTACTCTGTTCATGTGAAGCTTTTTTTTTTTTTTTTGTCGTTGTTGCTGGTTGCAGGTCTCGAACCGAGTACCTGTAGTGAAAGACAAGTTCCAAACCGACAGGCTACTCAGGAAACTGGGTCATGTGAAGCTCATAAAACGTATGGATACACTACCATTTGTCTTTACCTTTTCACAAAAGGTTGGCGCTTCTAATTAACCTGTCTCTTGTCTCTGTAGGATAAATTACCTTGACATTAATGTGTGTGAAGAGAGAGAGAGAGAGAGGGACCATACTTACTTTCACTAATTTTTGCAATTAAACCTTCAACAGTTGTAACAACTCCTCCGAGAGTGCCACTTGCCAGCTCCAATTCAAGTTCAGGAACTTTGACACTAGCAGTATCAGACTAGCGAAACCAAAAAAACCTACTCAGTCAATGCTTTGAAATATATATATATATATATATATATAACAAGTATGCGGAAAGATATAAATCATATCTCAAGGTGTCAAATCACATATAAATAGTGTTTAAATGATCCGATAAATAGACAATAAACAGCAGACCAGGCAACCAAAACAAATAAGAGATGATTAATTTGTAACTTCGCCACATCTTTTTAGAGGTTCATCTTCACTGGAAAGACCTATATAAGCATCATTACAACTATTAACCTGAGAATATCACTGAAAACAGCATATACTGGTATCAGGATAGACATAATTTGACACAACTTCTGATAAAACCACAAAATATAGTTTTGTCCAAGTGCAATGACAAACTAATTTAAACAATAGAGCCAAATTAAAATTTTAGAAGTGACACTTGGAAGAGTCCACATGAACAATTTTATTTTCTTGGTTCCTTTCAAATGATCACAATTTCACAATTTTATTAGAACATGTCATTATTTTTAATTTGTTTATCACAGAAACAATAGAAATATATCATTACCAGAGTAAAGATGGTAATAGTCCAGTCATAACTATCTTACAATTATGCAAAATGAAAAATCTATATTATCCTTAACTTATTTTCGATTAAAAAAATTAAGAAAAACATGCTATGTTTAAAGGTACTATATAACAATTTAAAATTTCAAACTATAATTTTCCTATACAAAATCTTTAATATTTATTTGCCACAAACTCACTATCATCATATGGATAAGTCATTTGAAACTTGGGCTTTTTTGTGATTTGAACACTGTTTGTTGGACCTATTTCGTTTTTTTTTCTTTTCTAACATGAGCTCATAATATTGGACCGTACACTCCCTCATCAACTATCAGTTACTTAGTCAGTTACTTAATTAGCTTTTAGTTATAGTCTTTATTTTATCAGTTAGAATAAACTGATACCAATTTTATTCTTCATCTTCTTTGTAACAGATTTTATCATATTAGCTAAACTCTAGGATCTGTCAGTTACATTAGTTAGGATATCCTTTCTTGAACCACTTTTGGTTCTATAAAAGGGACTCTATGTACTCCATCATGAATATAATAAATTCATAAAAACATTCATTTCATTCACTGATATACCAGTAATATGGTATCAGATTAAAATTTCTCTTTCTGCTTCCGCTATCATCTTTTTCTTCTCTGATTCCTAGCCATGGCTGAGACTTCGCCTGATTCTGATTCTACCACCAACAACAATAATGACGGAGGAGGTAACATTCCAGCTCCCCCAGCCGATCCTTCTCTCAATCCCAAAAGCCCCTACTATCTTCATCCTAGCGAAAACCCAGGATCTGTTCTTGTCTCCCCTGCTCTCAATGACGACAACTACTATCACTGGAGCCGTGCCATGAAACGAGCTCTATCATCCAAGAACAAGTTGAAATTCATCAATGGAGGAATCACTCAACCGAATCCCACTAATCCTCTATTCGAATCTTGGGAGCAATGCAACAACATCGTGGTTTCTTGGATCAATCGAACCCTAAATCCCCAATTTTCTCAGAGTTCCTCTTCATTTGACAATGCTCGTGATTTATGGCAGGATCTCCAAAATCGTTTCACAAAGGGGAATCACTTTCGCCAATCCGATCTACTTCAAGAATTGCATTCTATGCGCCAAGGTGATCGTTCCCTAGTTACTTTCTTTACTGACAAGAAGATAGTTTGGGATGAGTTAGAATTTACTCGCCCCACTCCTACTTGCTCTTGTGCTGTTGGTTGTACTTGTGATCTTCGCGATTCTATCCAATCTTATAAAGATAAAGAGCATGTAATTTTTTTTCTTGAAAGACCTCAATGATTCCTATCAGGCTGTTAGAACTCAAATTTTAATGATGAATCCTTTACCCTCAATAAGTCAGGCTTATTCTCTGGTTACCCAGCAAGAACGACATTGTTTCTTTTTCCTCTTCTACTGATTCTTCTGCCTTTTCTTTTAGTAGCTATAATGCTCGGCCCAATAATTCCTCACAAGGCAGAGGTAGAGATAGAACACCTAATAATAAATCCATGCTATGTACCTATTGCAATAGGACTAACCATACCATTGAAAATTGTTACTTTAAACATGGTTTTCCCCCCGGATACCGATCATGAACTGCAACCACCAATAGCTCAATTGCTTCTAACACTGATCAATCTTCCAAAGCTGTCAATTCCACTAATCTTGCAAAGCAGCCTGCACCTGAACCCTCTCAGCCTATATCCAAGGAAGACTTCCAATATCTGATTAGTTTGCTACAATCCTCTAGAGCAGACCCCGCTTCTTCTATTAATGCAATAAGTAAGCAAATCTCCGATGATTCCAGCACTCATGTGGTTTTCTGGAATCACTAAATCAGGTAATTCTATTTCCACTACTTTTATTTGGATATTGGACTCAGGTGCTAGTGATCATATATGTACTTCTCTTGACTCCTTTTACTCTTACAAGAAAATTACTCCAATTTATGTCCAATTACCAAATGGTACTCTTATTACTACTTGCTTTTCTGGAACTATACATTTTCCAACTGGTCTTTATTTGCAAGATGTTCTCTTTATACCTCAATTTCATTACAACTTGATTTCCATTCATAAACTCACCTCTTCTCTTCAATGTCAACTAATTTTTCCCCCAACTTCTTGTTTTATACAGGACCTATCTTCCAAGAAGATGATTGGGCATGCTAGGATACATCATAGTCTCTACATATTCCATGGAATTCCACAACATCCCATTTTTAAAACAATTTCTTTTTCAAATAATCTCTCTAATAAGTTGCCACATAATTCCTTTGACTTGTGGCACTTTAGACTAGGACACCCTTCTTCTACTGTATTGACAAGTTTATGTACTGTTTTTCCATATATTGTACCTAATAAACACTTCATTTGTGATTCCTGCCATTATGCTAAACAATGTAAACTCTCTTTTCCTATTAATTCTACTTCAACTTCTCATTCTTTTGAACTGTTACATATGGACATTTGGGGGCCTCTTAACATAGAATCCTTTCAAGGACATCGATATTTTTTAACTATTGTTGATGACTACACAAGACATACTTGGTTATATTTGATGCACAATAAAACTGAAACTAGATCTCACATTGTTACATTTCTTAATCTTGTTAAAACTCAATTTTCTGTACATGTCAAGATCATCAGATCTGACAATGGTTTAGAATTTAACATGCCATCTTTCTATGCATCTCGTGGCATTTTGCATCAAAAATCTTGTGTTGAGACCCCTCAACAAAATTCTGTAGTTGAGAAAAAGCACAGACACCTTTTAAATATCACTAGAGCTTTACTTTTCCATTCTAACTTGCCTAAATCATTTTGGTCCTTTGCTGTATGTCATGCTACCTTTCTCATAAACAGGTTGCCAACTCCTGTTCTCAATCACAAAACTCTATATGAGTTGTTATACAATAAACCACCTACCTTTATGGACATAAGGGTATTTGGTTGTTTAGCTTTTGCCTCTACTCTCCAACAAAATAGACATAAGCTTGATTCTAGAGCAAGGAAATGTTTTTTTTTAGGATTCAAGCCAGGCACTAAGGGATATGTTCTTTATGACTTGCATACTTGCACTGTCTTTATTTCCAGAAACACTATATTTTATGAACACATTTTTCCCTTTCAATATTCACAATCTTCTGAACTTTCTAATACTGTTACATCTGAGAATTCTTTTGCAGACTCTGTATTTTTATTTGATTACCCTGCTGTCCAGAATCTTGACAGCAACACTGCAGCATCACAGCATCATACTCAGCCTGCTCTGGATGCTCCTGCAGACTCCATCCACACCAATCTTCTAGCTGATCAACATCATGGTGACAATACTGAAACTTTGCAGCTTCATACTTAGTCTTCTTTGGATGCTCCTGCAACTACCATTCAGCAGAATCCACCAGAACCAACTAGACAATCCACCAGAACTAGGAGACCACCCTCCTATCTTCAGGAATTCCATTGTAACAGTATCTCTAACCCTTCCTCTTCTCATTCTCTTTATCCTTTATCTTCTGTTCTCTCTTATTCCAATCTTTCCTCTTCTCATCATCATTTTACTCTTTCTATTTCCACTAATTTTGAACCAACCACTTACAAACAGGCTGCACAACACAGCCATTGGATAGAAGCTATGACTTCTGAATTAAATGCTCTATCTCATAATAACACTTAGCAATTAACTGATTTGCCACCCAATAAAACTCCCATAGGATGTAAATGGGTTTATAGGATCAAATATAGGGCAGATGGCTCTATAGAAAGATATAAAGCCCGTCTTGTAGCCAAAGGATTCAATCAAATTGAAGGCCTTGATTATTTTGACACATATTCACCTGTTGCCAAGCTTACTACCATTAGACTCCTTTTGGCAGTCTCATCTATTCAAAATTGGCATTTGCATCAACTTGATGTACACAATGCCTTTCTCCATGGATATTTGGAGGAAGAGGTCTATATGCACCTCCCCCCTGGCCTTACCTCTTCTAAACCAAACCAAGTTTGTAAATTACAAAGGTCCATTTGTGGACTCAAGCAATCTAGCAGACAGTGGTTTGCTAGATTATCTTCTTTCCTCATTTCTAAAGGATATATTCAATCTAAGTCATATTATTCTCTATTCATCAAGCACTCTAATGATTCCATAACTATTCTTTTGATATATGTAGATGATTTGATCATTGCAGGCAATAATTTGCAAGACATTGACATTCTCAAACAAGAATTAAACAAAGCTTTTCGTATTAAGGACTTAGGCAACCTAAAATACTTCCTTGGCCTTGAGGTTGCTAGGTCTAAAAAGGGCATTCATATATGCCAAAGAAAGTATGCATTGGACATACTATCTGATTGTGGCCTTCTTGGTTCAAAGCCTCTTGCCACACCTATGCCCAAAGGCACTCGCCTAACACAATCAGCAGGCACTCCTATCTCTGATCCTGAAACCTATAGAAGGATGATAGGCAGACTTTTTATATTTGACACACACATGGCCTAATATCTCTTTCTCTGTGCAGCAACTCAGCCAGTACATGCAAACTCCCACATCTCAACATTTTGATGCTGCCATCAGGATACTTCGCTACATTAAAAGTTCTCCAGCTCAAGGATTATTTTTTCCAGCAGACTCTCCTCTACAACTAAAGGCTTTTAGCGATTCAGATTAGGCTACATGCCCTGACACAAGGAAATCAATCACAGGATTTTGTATCTTTATTGGAAACTCTCTAGTCTCCTGGAAATCTAAGAAGCAAGCTACTGTTTCCAAGTCTTCTTTAGAGGCCGAATACAGAGCTCTCACTTCAACCGTATGTGAATTACAGTGGCTTGTCTATCTCTTGCATAACCTTCATATCCCATTTACTTCTCCAGCTCTGCTATATTGTGATAGCCAATCGGCTAGGCACATTGCCCTCAATTCATCATTCCACGAAAGAACCAAGCATATTGAATTGGACTGCCACATTGTCCGGGAGAAGCTCCAAAGCAAACTATTTCATCTTCTACCTGTTTCCAGCCAGCATCAACTTGCAGATGTACTCACAAAACCATTGGACCCGAAGCCATTCCAAACACTGATCAGCAAACTGGGTGTGTACAGCATACACTCTCCAGTTTGTGGGGTGGTATTGGACCCTACACTCCCTCATCAACCATCAGTTACTTAGTCAGTTACTTAATTAGCTTTTAGTTATAGTCTTTATTTTATCAGTTAGAATAAACTGATATCAATTCTATTCTTCATCTTCAACAGATTTTATCATATTAGCTAAACTCTAGGATCTGTCAGTTACATTAGTTAGGATATCCTTTCTTGAGCCACTTTTGGTTCTATAAAAGGGACTCTATATACTCCATCATGAATATAATAAATTCATAAAAACATTCATAAAGTCATGTTGGCGTTTTTTTATTTTATAAGCAACAATGAAGTATATTTAAAAGAGCACAATAGGTACATATCATATTTTAAAAACTAAGTCCATTCTTATTTAAATATTCAAATTTGAACTGTGTTGATAAGGACTTTGTTATTTTTATGCATATATGTTGAAACTTTTAATGGATACACATAAGTAATCCATGTTCCTTTCAAATTTTGTGTTTCAAAGAAAGTTTATTGTCGTTACTCTATTCATTTTTATTAGCTAAAACCTTCTATTGTATATAACTTAGCCAATAAAATAAAGAAATGGGTCATGCTAATCATGGTTAACAAAAAAATTCATTGAAAAACAAAGGGCAAAATTCAAACACTACAAATACACGTGGTTTATAAAGAAGTCTATCATAATTAAAATTACATAAATTACTCTTAAATTTTTTTTCAAAAAAAAAAATTACTCTTAAATTTTTATATTTCTTGATTGTTAAAGTTTAGATCTTCCTCTTATTAATTCACCTTCACTTTTACAGGGACTTTATTGACCAATATAACATTTAAAATTGTAAATGCCTAGCATGTTCTCCTTTTTATCTTGAAAAATTTAATTAATACATATATTACGTGAAATTTATTTCAACACCACAACTTCAAATATAACAAATACATAAAGTCATTATTTATGTAATTAACCACATATTTTCAATTTTGTGATATAAAATACAAACAAATAGTGAATATCCCGTGCATCGCACGGGTAACAGTTCTTGTTTCATAATAAATAGAGACCTTGTTGAAGGAAGAGTGGAAAATAACATAGTATTTCTCTATATTCTCCATAAAAAAGAAATTTTACCATGTTAACTACTCAGAATCAAGAGTCCATGCTAATACAGAAGGGAAATTTTCAGCAATTAGTCACTGGTTGACGAATCTAATTGAAACCAATAATGATGATTAAATTGAAGCCTAATTCAGTCCAAAACATTAGCTGGCCTTTGTACATAATTGAAAGGACCAATTTGAACAACACATGTTCTGACATATTTTCCTTTACAGCAAAACCACTCCCAATATTAGCAATCCTATCACCATTAGAAGGCTTCTAATTCTCAATTCACATCTGTGGAGATTGCAGGCAGAAGAATGTGAATTGGCGGAATTTATCGATGATGCTGTGACATTAGAGAAGGTGCCATTTTTGTCAATGCTGCACATATTCACAAATCAATCACTAGTTAGCAAAAATCATGCCACAAAACACACATGGTTAATGAATGAAATGAAGCAGAGAGGCAAATGTGTTACCTTCCCGGGAATATACAGGAACCATGACCTGCAATCATTCAAAATGTTGTTAATTATACTAGAAATCAAACCATCAATAGAACTACACATACAATTTATAATCTTAAAGGAAATGGTAAATTACTTGGATCAGAAGTGGAGATTGTAGCCATTTCATTGAAGTCACATGACTCAGGAGACTTTCCCATTTGATGATAGTAAGTATCAAAAGCATAATTTGCATGTGCAATCACATTGTCTGGTTCATAGCATGGTTCTCCCTGCAGTAATGGAGAGCAATCCACCTTGCCAGGTCCACATGCCCAATCTATTCCAGCCTGCAGCATCTTTGGATCAGCACCATCCTTTGCAATGCAGTATGTTTGATTGGTGGTATCATTTGCTAAGACTGCACCTGATCCTGTCAAGTGTAAGATGTAAATAGGTGCCCCATCTGCATCAAACAATCCCCAGTTCTTCTCTGACAACGGTCCGGTCTTCATATCCTCATTGTAGAGCTCATAGATGTATGTACTAACACCAGTTCCAGGATGTTTCGGAGTTCCGGTTATGTTAAGCACATGCTTGATCAAATTGCTGTTGTAAGTATTGGCATTGTCTAATGTTGCATCAGGCTCATTAGAGTCACCTTTTGAGGGCCATCCTGTCTCTGTCACTACTACAGGAATGTTAGTGTAATTTAGAAAAGACATGGCAAAGTATGCTGCATCAACCACAGCATCAAACACATTGGAGTAATGAAGCAGAGTATTAGAATCAATAGCTTCTTTGTTTGGAGGGAGGGGTTTGAAGAGTGCATATTCCAATGAAATTATACCATTTGACTGCATGTAATCAAAGTAAGGGTATACATTGAGCATGAGATAAGAACCAGTGGATTGCAAGAAATCAAGCACTGGTACAAGGACCGGATTCAGCGAGCGGTTAAAGAAAGCTTGGGAAGGTGGAAATGAATCAAGGATGATGGAAGATGAAAGAGGTGTCGAAACTTTAATTCGGCGATCAAGGTTGGATGCTACAAGGGCTGAATGAATGTACTTAAGAGCATTGACAAGCACTTTTGCTGCATTAGGGAGGGTAGTTAAAACCTCAGAACCAACACAAATAGCTGTTATATTAGTGGCTGGATAATGTGCTACCACATTACGCGAAACCCAGTTAGCAGCTGTGGAATTTGATTGACCAATTGCTAGGAGCTCTTCATTAGGGACAGACACAGCAACTTGAATTCCTGTGTTTGCAAGTGCAATGAGCATAGCTTGGTCAGCATCATACAACCGAACATGTCGAATTTGCTGAGCTTTAAGTAATGCTACTACTTGAGTAGGATGAGGCATATCTGAGAGATCGGTTCCAATATTCACCCCAATAAAAGTTTCTGCAAGGAACAAGCATAAAGTTTCATTAAACTTAAGTATCAGACATAAGTCCCCACCTATCAACTAGTCAAATAGAACAAGGTTAGTTTGGAAGCAAATGCAGGCAGACTCTTCAGCAAATTTTAATTATGTTGTCTTGAGAACATGCTTGTGTAAAATATAAGTATTTGAAAACATGGTTGCTTTGCTTTCATTTGAAGATTTAAGTAGTGTGACCTGCAAAATTATAACAAGAATGTAGATAATTCCCTAAAAAAGAAAGCTTATTTTTTTCAAAGTAACTTTTTTTGGCTATAAATAGCTGTTATTACTTATTAGATCCCAGAATTTGATCTTAGGTTATTGTATTCACCTGAAGGGACTTTACAAGCAGAGCTAACTGTCATTTTTTTCGAAAGAACTTCTCTACCATAAAGTGCTACACACATATCTAAATGTGGGGAAGAAAGATAAAAAATGATTGCATAGATGATATCTGAATACTACAGGTGGACCGCATTGCCATTCAAGAAGATCAACCAATAAAAGCAGCTTTACCCTCTCTTTTTTTTTCATTTTAGTTTACACAAATTTATTTTTCATCAGAACTTCAACTCTCAATAAAAATAAGCAACATGTATCTCATGGGGAAAAAGCAACATTGTAAAAAAAATGTTTGCTTTGAGAACTGAGACTAAAGGAAAAGAAAAATGTGAAAACAAGAAAAATAGACTGATTCATAACCTAACATGGCCTTCAAACCTTTGGTCTTTAAACATCAACACTGATTAAATCTCATTGAGCACTAACAGCCAGGATGTTCTGGTACATAGGGAGTGAAATGGAAGGCATAGAAGGGTGTATTTGGGGCTATGCCTTGGTATATTGTTAAACTTCACTCCCACCAAGCTAACCTGATCCTAAATCTCATAGAACACTCTTAACAGCAAGGAATCATATAAAAACCCTCTTCTTGAGGGTGAGGAAGAAAGTAAAAGCTTAAGAGGAATCCATGCAGTTCAAATATAAATGTAGTTTTTTCAGTGCATACTGAACAATGCAATGTGCAAACCCATGTTAAGAAGATATTATATACCAAAGGAGAATGGAAGATTCAGAATGCAAGTAACTTTAAAAGTGGAAAAGGCTGGATCTTTTGACAAAAAATCATCACAAAGAAAGCACAGCAGCAAAGAAGATTATATAGGGAACTAAAACTGCCCACTAACCTTCATCAGCTGCAACAACAGACATTGCAAAAAGCAGCAGAAGAAAATGCACAGCCATGGTTTCAATCTCCCTAAGAAAACAAGTAAGAACTCAACACTTCTGAGTGTGTGAGAGAGGGACCAAGTCAAAGAAAAAAAAAATGGAAAGAGGAAATGGGGTAATGCTGTATATGAGAGAGAGAGAGAGAGAGAGAGAGAGAGAGAGAGAGAGAGAGAGTAAAAGGACTAAGGAAAGGGGGCAACTTGGCAAGATTAAGATGGCACCATATGTGAAAGGCTGTCAAAAAAATCCAAAGGGTTTAAGGAACCATCTCTGTCTTGAGTTTAACTGTAACCAAGCACAGAGTGGTAGCAGAAAACATAAAGCAAGAAGTAAGGCACACTTCTTATTCTATTTCTAATCTATGCAGATAAAATCATTTTTTTTAGTTCTTGAATTTATAAGTACTCGTTTAATACTTGATTTAAAAAAATAACCATTTTAATTCTTAAATTATAAGCATTTGTCATGTTAGTTTTTTGAAATTATAATCCAACAGTCAAATAGTAATTTTCTAGAATTAGAAACTAATATGACATATTTACAAATTTAGAGAGTGAAATAGTAATTCTATCTAATTATGCATTTCATTTTTATAATAATTTATAGATTAAGTTCTATAAAAAATATTTTTTTAGCTTAAATTACGTAAATAATATTAAGAACATAAAAACAAATGATAAATATATTAAAAATTTAACATTATATTGTATATTTTTCGAAATAAAATAATATAACTAAAAGTTTGAACTTATATAAGATTACCTTAGTTCATATTATTTATTTGTTTAGTGTTTACTGTGTCTTAGCCGTTAAAGTACGAGGCAATGTCCTGAGTTAGATAGTTTTGTTTTGTAGCACTGCGACCGTTAGGCATGGAATATTTCGTTGGAAAGTTGTATTTTTAAGGAGACGAGGACTTCAAACGCTGGGTCGTTTCAAAAGATAGTTATCGTATGAGTCATTTTTTTTTTTCATGCACGAGTCATCTCATATGTAATTTTTGAATTTAACTATTATAAAAATTAAATCTTTTTATTATATTTCAATATTTGATTAGTTAATAATGTAAAATTGATTTCTTTGAAAAAAAATATTATAAATTAACAGTATATTATAATTAAATCCTAAAATAATTTATTATATATTAATACATGTCTTATAAATATGAGTTTAATTTTGATATTATTGATTTTAAAATAATAAGCATATGATTCAAATATTTTAATTGTAATTATTATATTTTAAGGAGAGTGGTAACCAATGTTTTAATAGTATTGGTTAAAGATAAAAAAATATTTTCATTGGAACTTAGTGTATTTTATATTTTGAAGAATGATAAGTTTAATTTTTTCATTAGTTTTGTGTTTTTAGTTTTCTTAATCAATTATATATCAACTTTTATGATAAACTTTTAAAATAATAAGTATACGAGACAAATATTTTAATTGTAATTATTATATTTTAATGAGAATGCTAACCAATATTTTAAGAGTATTGATTAAGGATAAAAAAATAATTTTATTGAAACTTGGTGTATTTTATATTTTGAAGAATGATAAGTTTAATTTTTTCATTAGTTTTGTTTTGTTTTTTTTTAGTTTTCTTAATCAATGTTTCTAAGTATCGATTAACATAACACATATTTTTACTATATGTAGAGATATATAAAATTGTTTCGAAATCATAAAAAGATTTTGTTAACCAGTATCCTAAAGATACTAGTTAAGGAATCAATAAAAAAAATTGTGGGAAGAAACTAAATGAAACAATTTCCTAAATAATAAATACACAAGTTTCAACACAAACTTGCAATTTTAAATTCCTCAATGAAAATGCTAACGAGTGCTCTTCAGATATTTTTTAAGGAATCAAGAAAAAAAAGTTTTCATGAGGAATTGATGTATTTAATGTTTGAAAAGGTGGAATAGTTAGTTTTCCAATTAAAATTTGCTTTTCTTGGTTTTTAAAGAGTGTCCTAAGGGCACTCGTTAGCATGACATATTCCATAAAGCATTCTCCATCGTAAAAACAAGAGTAATGATATTTGGACATAAAAATGGTCTCCAACTTCGTATAAAAATATCCATCCCCACTTATTTATCATTTCCTTCTCCCTCATCATGTATCTCATTTCTTCCAAAACACTCGTAAACTTTATGATATCTATAGAATATGTCCAAATTATGTATCCAAATATTTTACTAAAAAAACAAAGGCTCAAGGCTCAAAGGGTACAGGAGGTGGGACACCATCCTTGATGACACCAAAAAGACCAACAGGAGGAGCAGGAGCCAACAACGGTCAAATTTACTTTTTATCCGCCGTATTGAATTTCGCACTTACCACTTGTTTACTTGTTGAGTCATGGCATTTGAAAACAAATTTTAGACATTATATGTAATATTGTATATATTTATTTTTATTTTTTAATTAATTTTTATCTTTTTTTTATATATGTTTCTCAAAAATATATCCAAAAAATAAAGGGGACATCAAATGGTATCCCATTTTGATATATAAAAATCATTCCTCTTACTTGTTTTGCTAAATTGATATTAGTAGTTCTATCCAGTGCAATCTTAAAGGAAAATGATTTTTGAACACAAAAAATGGACACAAATATGGTGTCTTTTTGTTTTTATTGTGTATTTTTAGAATGCCTGTATACAAGAAGATAAAAAGTAAGTAAGAGATAGAAAGAAATATATACGGTGCCATATATGGTGTCAAAATTTTGTGTTCAAATAACATAGTTGATCTTAAAAGGGTTAACCAACTAAAATAAATAAATTCTTATGAGATTTTACGTATTTTATACTTTTAAAAATAAAATTTTTAGTTTCAATAAATAGTTACAATTTTTGGGTTCCTTAAGTTGTGCAAGTTTGTACATGATAGAACAATCCTTATGCTTTTTTTGTGAGTTTTGTTTAGGACGAGAAGTAAGGGAAATGAAAGGTTTATGAGAACCTCTCCCTTGTTTGTGAGCAAGGTTTTAAAAACCGGACCGGTGATCGAACCCGTGAAGTCACTGGTTCACGGTTCATTGGTCCAACCGTGGTTCAACCGTGGTCGAACCGTATATAATTAAATATATAGTTTTTAATTATATATATGTTGAATAATAAAAAATAATATAGCATACTAATAAAATAATTAATAATAAATTATAATACATTTATAATCTTGATAGTACATATTTAATAATAAATTATAATACATATATAATATAGATTGTAGGGCGTAAAAGGCAAAACGAATTATTATAGTTATAAATTTATTTTTTTTACAAAAAGTTATAAATTTATAATACTTATAAAGTATAATAGTACATATATAATAGGTACTTTTATCTCTTCAAAAAAAAAAAAATTAATAGTTACTTTTATATATAATAATAGTCTTGGGAACCTGTGATAGTTACTACTAACTGGTACAATTTTCAATTATATACGACACACTCTCTTAAGTTTACGGCCATCCTTACATTAACAGGCTAGGAGGTACTGTGAACGTTTCTCACTATTCTTATTCTTATCCAATTCCAAATTCCAAATTCCAAATTCCAAATACGGTAGAGGAAAGGTCCTTCACTATTCTCCATCCCCAACTTCTCAGTATTTGCTATTTTGACACCATGGACCGCCAGAAAGGATGAAGGTAATGGTTGTTGTTGCCGGAAACGATGGATCGATGCAAACAGCTGTAGCAGTGTTTGCTTTTCTGCGTGCGTGACTAGCGTAGACAACAAGAAGATGATTTCTCTCCTCTACACCTCTCTTCTCCAAATCGAGAAAAACAAGCTGGTTTCCTTTCCTTTTTTTTTTTTTTTACGGAGAGAGGTTTTATTCAAACCGGTGGACTGCCCGGCTTTACCAATGGACCGTCCGGTTTTACCGGTTTTTAACCGGTCTAAATGGTTTTCAGCCGGTTTTCATATCAAACGGTTTTCTGTGTATTCCGGACCGGTACCTAGTCCGGTTCCTGGTCTGACCGGTCGGTCCGGTCCGGTTTTAACTACCTTGTTTGTGAGTATAAAAAATTAGAGGGGGAGTTTTTGAGGATTTTAGAAAATCCCCCAAACCCCTCCTCACCTCAATTTTTTGGTTTACCCCAATTTGGGGTTTTTTTTTGAGGGTTTACCCCAATTTTTAGAGGAAAAGGAATATTTTTTTTTTTGCATTAATATTTTTTTTTTAAAGGTGCCTTAATATTATTTTAAAAATATTACTTATGTTAATTTTTTTAAATAAAGGTAAAATTGTAAAAGTATGTTATAAACCCTCTATTTACTTCCCCTCATACAACATGCACTCACAAAGAAGGTGAGGGATAATACTCTCCTTCCCCTCCCCTCCCCTCCCGTCCCTCTCCTTTCCTTCCCCTTTAATCTCCTCCATTTCCTTTCCCTCTAAACTCACAAACAAAGGTAAATTAATATGACCTTTTTTTAGGTTCAGGATGGAATCCAGGGTGTCCTCATGGCCGGTAGCCGTAGGACTAATCCCCCGATGATGTACCCATTGTTTGTTTGAGGAGATTTTGAGAAAAGAGAAGTGGGGAAGAGAGAAAAGTGGGGAGAAAATGAAACTTCACTTGTTTGGCAAAGAAGAGAAATTGGGGAAGAGAGAATAAAAACTCATGGGGCCCACCTTAAATAAAATCTCTCCTTCGATGGAGAGATTTCTGATGATGAAGAGTATAACACCTTGCTTTTTCGTAAGTGCTTTTCTTTAAAGCTTGTTGGCTGTTAAAGTTGGTTTTGGTTAAGTTAAGCTGTTTTGGTTAAGGGCTAAGTGGGATTTTGGCTTAAAAGTCCCTTTCTGGTACATGAGCACGCCCATGCTCAACAGTGAACACTCCCGTGCTCAATATGCTGATCGCATCTCGGTGATGCTAAGTTGAGCACGACCGTGCTCAGGTCCAGGCTATATATTCTTGGCACAAAATTTGAGGGTTATGTTTTAACCCTAATTTCTGACATCAGTCGTCACCTAGTGCGGCCAGAACAGTGTCCCTCTCTATTTCCACCAAACTCAATCAGTTCTTGGAGTTTTGGAGACCCTAGGGAGACCCTTCCTTGTCAGTATCGATATGTTTAGGTAATGGTTTCGTTTCCTTTAGTTTCCTTTTCATGTTTACGAATTGGGAACTGATTAGTTTATGTTTCTGATCAACCAAGGCTTAGTACCGGAGTAAGCCGCTCGAGGATTCGGGACCAGTTTGCTATTTAGGACTGTTGTTGGAGCTACCTTCAATCCAGGTATGGGGAGAAGGGTAGTGTAACCATAGGCAGTGGGGGTAGTGTAAGGTAAAAGGGTTCCCCATAACCCCAGAGTCGTTGTATGTTTATGTGTTAATATGTTTCTGTTGATAATACGATTGCCTGATTTAGTTGTACTATATGATAACATGTTTTGGTTGTTGTTGACATGTGATGGTTTAGGCCTTATGTTCATGATGTGTTCATAATGTTTATGATGATTGTTTGAGATGAATATGTTGTTACTGACATAGTGATGTTGGATGATTGGTTGCTGTTATGGTTATTGTTATGATGATGTTAACGTTGATAAAATATGTTAATTGGACAATTAGGTTTGAAAACGGTTTAAGAGATTGAGTATGGATGAACCCTAAAATTTGGCTAGAAACCTAAGTTGAAACTCTGCCCATAACAGTACTGTCGTGCATTGAGCACGGCCGTGCTGAACAGGGAGCACGCCCGTGCTCCCAGTTTGAATTCTGGAAAATGGTTGCGCTTTAAGCATAGTCGTACAACAGAGGAGCAAGACCGTGCCGAATAGGAAGCACGACCGTGCTCCACTTCAGCGGCAGCACGCCCGTCACGTGTTGAGCACGCCCGTGCTGGGGTTTAAGCACTACCGTGCTCACCCCTCCTGGACAGAAACAGAATTAAAAGACTTTAAGGGGTTTCAAACCCCATTTCTCCAATGATGATAAGTTGACAAAGCTAATCAAAGATAAAGATTAGATAACTCGGTTATAATTAATAAAGATGATTAAGAAGATGAGATGGTGAGATGATGAGATGGTTAAGTCGGTATCCGTTGGATTACCGCACGTTGATAACTTTGGTGCTTATTGGCCAAAGTGACCTCGATGCTTATTGGTCGAGGTGTTGATGAGTTGAACTTTGGTGCTTATTGGCCAAGGGAGCTTTGACCCCACGGTTTGGGTCTAAGGTTACGTTGATGTTGATGTTGAAGTCTTGGGAGCTTCATGGCCTGAGCAATGAGGTGGTTGAGATTGTTTGTTGTTGTGCCATTTGCATAGAGCATTAGAGTTATTGGTTGATGGGGGAGGTTCGACATACGGGAGATCGCCCGAGAGTACGGTGATCTGGCCATCCACGGTAGTCACCCGATGGTTTGGTGACCGCAGCCCCCCATGATGAGGCATCCACGGTTTGATGCGTTGGCTATCCATGGGGTTCACCCAAGGTTTGGTGAACTGCCGGTGTTGGTGCTTCTACGGCTAATACGGATATGTAACTCCAAAGTCGTTCATCCTGAGTTAGTTGGATCCACATGCATAGTTGGAGTAGTGGAGTAGTGTTGCATTGCACTGCATAGCATACTGATGATGATGATGTTGATGTGTGATGGGTTATGTATATATGTTGATGAATGTATGCCTACGATGCTGTTGTGTTGGTTGTTTACATTGCTTCCTATCTCCATGTCGTATTTGTTTACATGATTCTTACTCCCCTCTTTCTGTTTGTTTGTTTGGCTTGATTGGCAATTTGCAGAGGATGACGAGCAGCCCGGAGAGGAGTGACTCTGAGGAGCCACCACTCATATTAGGGCCTTTTCTTTCTGTTAGTTAGCTAGTTCCAGTTGTTTTCCGTGATGTACGGAACGATTATACCAGCTCTGTTGTGACACCGGGTTGGGACGGTCTTTATTGTTTTATCCGTTTCTTAGTTTTTAAACTTGGTTTATTTCCGCATTTGTGAACTCATTCATGTAGGGCTTTTCTACCCATGGACAAATGATTTAATTTATCCAGTAAATGCATGTTTTATTTTAATTGCTTTTATATTAAATGCCTTATAACATGTGGGGTAGAAGGGTGTCACAAAGAGAGTGTACGTTTTGAAATTACTTTTATGCCCTTCATATTCACTCCTCACACACGGTTCTGTTCATATAGGTGAGTGCTCTGTCTTCGTCCCCCTCCCCCATCTCAAATTTTCATCTCAGGATACAGCTGCTTTTCATTGGGTCTTTTAGCATTGCACTACAATTTGCTTCTAGATTTCAAGATGTTGCTATTTCATTCTTGTTCTTTTATTTGTCCACGGCAAAACACTTTGGTTTTATTGTGTTTTGGTTGCTTGCTTATTTTTTCTTCTTGTTTGGTGCTGAGTGGCGATAAACAAGATGGGTGGATTTATTATGGTATAATTGTTGTGTGCACTGTGGTGGTGTTCTTGTTGGGGGCTGGTGTTGCATCATATATTAGCTATTAGATGCTTAATTTTTTTCTTTTCCAGCCGAGGATGTTACGCACCTTCTCTGTAGCTGCCCTTGGTGTTATTCTGTAAAAAAAAATTTGACAGAATGTGTTGTTCTGTAATTGTTTATTATATTTTAATATATTTTTAATATGTTATATTATATGTGTATCTTTTATATGTATAACCAAAATTATATTATATATGTGTATCTTTTATATATTATATTATAAGGGCAAATATGTCATTACATCCAAAATTCATTTTCTTTCTTTCCACTTTTCTATACAACCAAACAAGTGGAGAGAAAACTCAAACTTTCTTTCTCTTCTACTTCTCTCATACTTCTACCAATCCAAACAATCTAAAAATCTACCTATTTTCTACTTATTCCCTCTTCTCTCCTACTTCTCTCTCTCCTACTTCTTTCTCTCCAAGCTCTATTCTAATCGAAACAAAACGATAGAGTATCAGTTAAGGGCAACTCCTCTACCCACAGATGCAGCTCTTTTCCTATCACCAGGATTTTAATCTTGGTCCTTCTGCCAATTTTTCAATGATCATCATAGAGAAATCATTCCTCTAATGCACACAGAACCATTGCTCTAAGTACATAGAACATCTTTCTGAGCTTTTGTGGTAAATGATCATAAGGTGGAACCAAAAAGATCCCGACAAAACCAGTAAATAACAAAAAACGAACTGCTGAATCATGTTGAATCGGATACGTAGAGGAGGGAGAACCTCAACATGAGGTTGTGTGTGCTTAGAAGTAGGGGTGTTCGCGGATTGGATTGGATTGGATCGGTTTTGAGCTAAAAAACCATCCGATCCAATGATGAAAACAACGTACGGTTTGCTTCCTGAAAAATATCCGATCCGATCCAATCCAATTAAATGCGGTTTGGATTGGATTGGTTAATTCGGTTTTTGTCATACCTTATTTTTTTCTTATGTCAAGTGTCCTTGCTACTTATTTAATAGTGGACAAAGCATAATTTTAATTTTAATTTGGGAGTTTGAGAAAAAATAATTATTGATATTTTTTTACACGTTCTTTTATGTTAATTCTCTATATCCACTCTCACTTATCCTATTTTTTTTCCTTGAATCGACTGCAGATAAATTGTAACTAATTATTTTTCAAACTTACTTAATTGATTTCATATTTTTCATGTTTACTCAATCAAGTATTTATATGTTATACATCAAAACTTTTAGCAAAATATAACTTCAAGACATTAATATTTATTCTAAATAGTCTTATATACGTCATTCCACTAAAAATATTAAAGAGAGTGAGGGACATAAAAGTATGAAAAACAATTTTTAAGTATGAGTAATACTATAATTTCAAAAATATTAGCATATGCATATAATAGATCGGTTTGGATTGGATTTCACTAGAGGATCCAAAATCCGATCCAATCCAATAAAAGATTGTGGTTTTTTCAATTTTCGGTTTATTCGGTTTTCGGTTTTTCGGTTCGGTTTTTGCGGTTTGAATCGGTTTGGATCGGTTGATGAACACCCCTACTTAGAAGAGTGGTTCATCTTTGCTGATCATTGAAAAAAATTTGACAAACATTGGACAGAAGGACTAAATTTGCAACATTGAAAGAAACTGGGGACTAAATGTGCAAGAAAAAAAAACTTTAGGATCAAAAATCTCACCTGACCAATAGTAGGGGACCAAAACTATAATTAAGCATTTATCTTATCAAGTTATAATAAACCACATAAAATTTTTCACCAATAAACATGTTTGGAGAAAGAAAAAAAAATTTAAACATGTTAGAATTAGAGTTTAATTTTTATGTAATGTCAATTTAAATGGTTTTATACTGACATCTAATAATATCTTAACAAATCAAATTTATTGTTTTTTATCTCTCTTAATTATTAAAATAAAAACACACATGTCAATATGTTAGTGAGCATGAGTGTAAAACTTTTTACATTGACAGTTACGTACTAATTTAATCCTTAAAAATAATAATATAATTTAAAATTACTATCTTTATAATTTATTCAACACAATTCGATTTAATAAATATTTTGAGGATATCAGTAATTATTTCGTAAAAATTGAAAAGATAATTTTGTCAGAAAAAATTATAAAGTGATTCTCCTCTGTGACATGCGTTTTTTTCCTCTTCCTGAAACTAGATAATTTAGCGTCCTAAAAGGCTAAAACCGTATTTTAAAATTGATTCTTTAAGAATTCTAACAAAAAAAATTTAAAATATCATAAGTGAAACTAAAAATAAAAATCAGAAGGGCGTACCCAAAAAAAAAATTTAATAGGAAAGATGGTATTAAAACTTGAATGCAATATTTCATATTTCTCGCCAGCTAAAATAAAAAATCAGGTTATCGCATGCTTATCAAATTACCTGTGACAAGCCATTTATAATTAAGTTGCGCAACTGGGAATTAATAAACTCTGCATCGCTTATTTCAAAAAAAAAATCCGCATCGCTTGTAGTGTGCCAACCCGGCAAAGCTGGGTCAGTTAGACTTGTATTCCTCAAAAGCTTTAGAAAAACCAAGCTAGCCCGGCTCAGCCAATTTTAGGCAAGGGCATTGATTTTCCCACCCACAGATTACTATTTCTACCTTCTTATTTCCCTTTAATTTTATTTTATTCCCAAAATACCCACAACCCCAACCCTATATCCCATACTCGTTTCACTCTTCCCTCACCCTCTTAATTTTTTTTCCCTTTCTCCATCTAAACAATCACCACAGCTTTTGCACTCTCATCATAGTTCATCGTTTTTTGCCACTCCCTCAGATCAGGCTTTTCCTTTTCCTTCACCAAAGATGGTTTCAATAATGAGAACGAGAATCAGCCTTTTTTACATATATTTTTGTCCGACTTCGATCTCTTTTCTTGGAGTGAGCAACCGAAACATCATCATCAGGCGGTGAGCAAGACATACGGATTCGACCTTTTTTTTTCTTCAAATCTTAGGGTCATATGGAAACTAGTTGTTTCCGTAAGTATTTTTTCTACACCTAGGCTTTGTTTGTGAGTTTGGAGGAGAAGGAAAGGGAGGAGATCAGAGGGGAAGGAAAGAGGAGGGAGGGGAGGGGAGGGGAGGGGAGGGGAGAGTATTATCCATCCCTTTGTTTGTGAGTGCATATTGTATGAGGAAAGTAAATGGAGGTTTTATAACATACTTTTACAATTTTATCTTTATTTTAAAAAATTAACATAAGTAATATTTTTTAAATAATATTAATGTACCTTTCAAAAAAAATTATTAATGCAAAAGAATTTTACAAAATAAAATGTTGCTCTATTTTTCCTCCAAAAAACCTTTTTTCTAAAATCCTCAAAACCTTCCCCTCCAAATTTTTAAACTCACAAACAGTGAGATACTCTTACAAACCTTCCATTTCCCTTGCTTTCCCTCCTAAATAAAAACTCACAAACAAAGCTGTACGGAAACTAGATTTCGTAAGTGTTAATTTTTTTACACTTACGAAAACTAAGTTCCGTAAGTGTTAAAAAAAAAAATTTATTACGCTTACGGAAAATACCGGTTTTTGTAAGTGTAATTTTTTTTTACACTTACGTAAATTTTTTTACATCTGCAAAAATTTTACTTTCCATAACTATCATAAAAACTGATACCTACGGATCATCCTCTCTTGCTCGCATCTGCTTTGTCGCCTCACCTCATTCCTGTTACCGCTAGTCGCCGACTCGGTGGTTTGGAAGAGGAAACCATTTGGTGAGACAGAAATGGTGGGAGTGAGATACGGGTGAGGTTTCAGATCTAAGGAGGTGAGAATACATATATATTAGATAAGGGGTTAGGGGTAAAATGGGTAAAAGAGGGGGGAAAAAATTAAAGAGAGAGGTGAGAATAATAATTTATAGGGTGGGAATAACAATACCCTTTAGGCAATACCATCACAGGCCCAGTTAACTATCTCAGACTTTGTTTGGGAAGCATATCTACTCAGCATACATTAGAATTGTTGAACTACACTTGTACCAAAAAAAAAAAAAATGAAATAATGGTTGAACTGCACTTGTACCAACTACCAGAGAAAAAAATGGTTGAACTGCACAAGTTGAAGAATACATGTGCACTCAAAGCCCAAACATAAGTTGAAGTCTGATGTCTGATAAGGTTTCTTTCTTTAGGTTCTAAAATCTGATAGAGGTTAGCTAGCGTTGAAAGCACTTCCAAGTCTATATAAATAGCCAAATAAGGTGTTTATATCAAAACCAATCCAAACAAAAATTGAACAATGAACAAAACTGATATTTATTAAATTTTCTGAGATCTTGTTTTGCGAAAAACCAATCGAATCAATTTTCGGATTTTTTTGACAGAATAACGAAACTAAACTGAATCGCATATATAAAATTTAATATATGTTTATTCTATTTCTTACATTATTATTTTTTATTTGATGTGATGTAATTCTTTTACTATTTTTAATATTCCAAACATAAAAAAAAATGATGAAATTCCAAACATAAAATTGATATTTGTTAGTATGTCACATTTTAGTTTTTAGTATGTCATATGTTATATCTATTAATGTTATTTAAACTTATTTTTTAGTAAATGAGTTGGTAATAACCGAATTATTCAATCCAATCCAAATCGCTTTTAATCGAATAAGATTGGTTCGTAATTGATATAGGAATCAAGTCAATTTAACCACAATTTATTTTTGTTTTTAGATCAAAAGTCTTTTTAACTCAAAATCGATTCAAACTGATCCGCTAACACCCTATATAATTATATTTGTAATTTTGTATGGTATCCGTCCCAATTACAAACCAAGACCTAGCTATGACGATGATAAACTTTATTAGGCCCATATGACTTGAGAACGTTAAACTTTTTTGTTTTTAGGTTCACAAAACGCTAAGGGGCTTGCTCTTTGCTCCATACACCTTGCAATTTTTTTTTTAAAATTTCTTTTCCAAAAATGCCGTTTTCATCTCGTTAGTGCTTCAATATTGGAACTTTTCGGAAATTGAATTCCGGACATTCAGAATGTTACTCCGGTATAAAAAAAATTCATTGTCCGGAAACTTGAAAAGTTCTGGAATTTAAAATCTGAATAATGAATTTTATGTCCAGAAAATAAAATCCCGAAAGTTTCCGGAAAAACGTTTCCAGAGATGGGAAACAGCTATGGCTTGCAAAGCATATGTAACCCACATTAGGTTCGTGAGCTTCTCTCCTCTTATGAGTTCTCTGGTGATGATATCCCCATTGTTTCTGGTTCTACTCTCTTGGCATTGGAAGCTTTGATGGCGAACCCTTCAATCAAGCGTGGAGATAATGAGTGGGTGGACAAGATTTATGCGCTTATGGATGTTGTGGAGAGCTACATACCAATTCCTCAGCGCTAGACCGATCTTCCCTTTTTGCCTGCGGTTGAAGATGTGTTTTCCATCATGAAAGATTCTGGATAACGTGGGGTTGTTGCTCACGGTTAGGGGTATTCAGAAGGCTGATTATTTCAAGTATCCGGATTTGTTTTTCCGGACGTAAAATTCAGTGTCCAAATTTTAAATTCCGGAACTTTTCCGGAAATAAATTTCTAGACAGTTCCAACATGAACGTATTAACGTGATGAAAAGGGTATTTTTGTAAATGAAATTTTAAAAAAAAAATCGCAAGGTATGTGGAGCAAAAAGCAAGGTACAAATAGCAGGCCCAAACGCTAAACTTGCCAGTTTCAATTCATGAACTAGTCCAACAATAGGAACTTCTGAACATTATTAGGACCATAGTCTAGGCCCAATTCAAAATTTAAAACTTTTTTGTTTGATGAGTTAGAGTTTTCGAACCATATGGCCAAAATCAAAGTCCTCACTTTGTGGTATGTACGTATAGGATTCAACACA
The DNA here is from genome assembly GCA_035048595.1 of Echinosophora koreensis. Classification (NCBI taxonomy): domain Eukaryota; kingdom Viridiplantae; phylum Streptophyta; class Magnoliopsida; order Fabales; family Fabaceae; genus Echinosophora; species Echinosophora koreensis. Next base: position 11,336,047 of record JAPCYP010000004.1, read on the forward strand.
TAATATTTAACTATTTCATCAGCTTTGCTCTCTTCCAATTGGTTAGTTCTGCCAGTGTTAAAATTTAGATGGTGCCCTAAGAGATGCTCGATGGTTACCCCTGTTTGTTTGTTTTGTTTTGTTTTGTTTTGTTTTTTTAATCTAAGGGAAGTATATAGGATATCTTACATAAAGGAGGGGAAAAGGGAATGGAAAAGGAACGGAGCATAATACATAGACTTGAACTCGTGCACTCAACATTCTTATCTCACATCATAATTAATCAATTGAGCTGATTGAAGAATACTAGATCCCATATATAATTTTAGAAGAAAAAGACCGATAAAAAGAAAAAGAAAAAAACAAATATTCTATAGATAGACATTTTATTATCGTATATGTTTGACTGTTGAGGAAACATGATCTTTTCATTTTCGCTTTTCCCCTTACCATCCACCATTACCCTCCACTCATTACTTAGTATTGTTTTCACATTTCAAAGTTCAGGCAATGATTACTAGCTTATGCCGATTCAATGAAACGTGGAAGTTTCTCGAATTTAATGTTCAATTCTTGTGTCCACCAACACGATCTCCTCCGAAAGTGCTTCTCCTAACATCACACTTTGATTAATAGTTGATCAAGTTCTTACATCATATATGAACAAGGGATTTGCTAATCATAATAGTGCTTATTAGTTGCATACAAAAAATCAGTACAACTACTTCTACGTACCGTACTACGTCAATGGAGTTTTCTTTGAAAATGGAACATACTAATACTATAAAGCAAATATATGTAGAAGGTTATTTGGTTTTAGAAAATATTTTCTGTTGTTATTTTTTATTTTTTGAAAAATATTTCTATTTTTATTTTTAGTATTCATCCTTTTGAAAATAGGTTTGACTTATAATTTTCACTTTTATTTTCAATATTTAAGGGTGTGGACAATGGGATTTGTATTTCATGGTTGTAGCATTACAACTTGTCTAAAGGTAAAGGTAGAGAAATGAAATAAGAACGAAAATAATATTTTGATTTAAATTGGAAAGATACTACCATTTGAAAATTGAAAACCACCAACATGATGTGGTACAGTTGGTAGATAAATGTGCCCCTTAAGCATGTGGTCAGGTGTTCGATTTCTGACTCATGCGTATGGAAGAGCATCTGTTGGGAGAGGTCAACCCCTTAAATAGATCTTAGTACCTCGAGGGATTAGTCTCTGACTCCCGGCCGGAGGATACCCGGATTCACAAAAAAAAAAAATTTGAAAACCGTGAAAACGATATTTTGTTGTTCATACCCGGATTCACCAAAAAAAAGAAAATTGAAAAACGTGAAAACGATATTTTGTTGTTTTCGTAATTTTGAAAAAAATATGAACTTTATTTTTCATAATTTTGAAAAATATGAACTTTAATTTCAATAATTTGGTATTTTGCATTTTTATTTCTTATATAAAAGTAAAAATAGTAACTATACATGCTAGCAAATTCTTTAGTGACTTTCATTGCAACAAAACCAGCCAATAGTCGTCCTGGAAAGACACTAAGCTTTTTGGTCATTTTTTAAAAAATGCATCTTATTATGTGTCGAATATTTATTGAAAGCAACTTAAAAGGCAAGTGTAATTTTTTTTTTTTGGTAATGAAAATTTAGGGTGAGAGGATGGTGTCCCAGTCCAAGGCAGGGAAAACCTTCGGGCTCTATGAGCACTTACAAAGGGATTTACATTTACCTCACCTCAAGGAGATTAGTGGGGGCTCAAATCTGTAACCTGTCAGATACGATACATGTCATACTCCACTAGACCAACCCCTTGGGTTTAAAAGGCAAGTATAATTGATCATATCAAAGACCAAAATGCAACTCCAAATAAAAATGTCCGGGCAAAAGTGGTTATGTATATTGCTGCTACTACACATGTATTTGTTAAATTGGAGCAGATAATGGATGGGTACCCTCCAAAACTTAATGTCCGAACCTCATTATTCTAATACCCCCCGTGCCCAAAAATGGCACACCTTGGCACCTCTCAGAACAATGTAGAAGCCATAATGTGGCCGCAGAAGATAAGGTTTGTATAAAAATGGATGGGTGGCATTGGGCATGAAGAGAAAATCGAATAAGGAAAGGATTTTTGAATATCCATTATCATAATGATCAGATAAAGTGATGGATGTAGATATATACATAAATCCTTTGTATCGCATTATGAGTTGTGTTTCATGTCGTTAATTGTTTTTGTGTATATAGGTTGGAGTACTCTTTGCACTCCGATTAATATATTTTGATTACCGAAAATATATATATACATAAATAAAAATTGGAAAATGTGGCTGAAAATAATTATATTCTCTCTTTCTTGTCTCTTTTTACTTTTCGTGGATTTAAAAGAATTGCTTCACTCTAAAAAATGTTGACCTTTTCTTTCTTCTTTTAGTTCATGTTGCGTTGGCAAAGAGCCTAAGAACTGAGCCAGTTATACTCCACCTTTTGGACCCATCACCAGCTCCAAACCTTCAACTTCATTTACTCCACACATATATATTTATAAATCGCATTCACATATATACGCGTCTAATGGTAGTGGGTGTGGACCCAAGGATTCCATGGCAATGGCAGTTTTATCCAAATACAAATGAGGAAACCACATTCCCTATAAAATTTGATTCCTAAACTTCCCTTTCTTGACTTCTTTTAACTTGGAATTCCAATTATTTACAAAACATATAGCCAGACAAATTGTTCTCATTTTTCCTTTTATGAGATTTATTTAATTGAAAAAGGAAGATACCAAAATGTCATTCCAAACAAACAAATAAGACAAACTATTATTGCGTCAAGCTAGTATGTTGCTTAAGTCATGCAAGTGGTGGAAGTAAAGAGTAAAGTACTATATATGTTAAATTAAATTTGTATAAGCACTTCTTTTTTAGGGCAAGAAGGAAGGAAAATCCCCACTACAACAAAACACTAGGATGTAAAGAAACTATTATAAAATTCTGCAAGAGCAGGAGGCCACATCCATGAGGGTGCACTTCTAATTCTAAAAGGAAACATATGACATTGTGAATGACCAAAGCATTACGAATTCTCATGTCATGTATCAAATTAGAAATTAATGATAAATTTGAAGTGCGGTATTATAAAAATAAGAGTTTAATTAATTGTTATTCACTGACACTGTAAAACACTTTTATATAGACATCAAATCATAAATTATTATGTCAATAATTTTTTTTTACTCTTATCCTAACTACCTTAGAAGTCATTCATATCGTAATTGATGATTTGTTGATAATGTAAAAAATTTATATTATCAGTGCATAACAATCGAACTCTAAAAATTATATATATATTGGGGGGGGGGGGGGGGGAAACTCAAGTGAGATGAGTGTCTTATTGTGAGAGTGAGAGGAACAAATCTGGGCCATTAAACCATACATGAATGGTCAGGATTAGAAGTTAATTGGTGGTCACATGTGATCACTTAAAAAAGTCACATGACTTTATATTCTAATCTTAACTATTCAGGTATGATCCAAAGGTCCAGATTTATTCCTCTCATCTCTCATAATAAGATACTCTTCTCACTTGAGTTGTTCCCTATATATATATATATATATATATATATATATATATATATATATATATATATATATATATATATATATATATATTTGTGTGTGTGTTGGATTATATCTAGTATAAACACACATTACATATTATGGTGAGAGTAAATGAACATTAGATGATCTTATACTCTTTTTTTTTTTTTTTTTGGTTTGGTAAATGATCTTATACTTTAGAATAGAGAAATTAACATATTGTATAAATATAAAAGAAATATTATTTTATTTTGTTAGACAAATGTTAGTGTTAGTATTTTATTAGTGGGTGAGATTTGAACTCTCTCCCTTCTTATCATTTAACCCATTAATTTTCTCACTCTAACCATCAAATCAACCTTGTAACCCTAAAAAGAAATATTTATTAAAATATCAAATCTAACTGCTGAAATAATGGAATTATCCGAGGTTTTCGACTCCACGCACCTATCATTACCAAACATGTCATACATGAAAGTGATACAGAAAATTATATGTTAAGGTTAAGGCCTTCAAAATTCAAAGCTGACTTGTTAAGATGCACTCATTGGATCATTGATTCATTTAGATAATGATGAAATGGATGCCAGATAGAGGGTATACCGTCTAAACACTTTACTTTGGTGGCAGTAGGAGAGGCACATGAGGGTCCCAATATCCACTAAATCCTCCAATGGTTGGGTCAACTGTTCTTTTCATTTTGGGAGACCAAGCTGCACCGCCCCCAACTAAGGAACATTTGTTTTTTTTTTTTCCCCCTAAAGTGATCCACTTTTCGAAACTATATATCAAAATAACTTATTTTTGAAACAATTTATCAAACTAATCTACCTTTGAATAAAATATTAAAAAAAAATTGACTAGTGGCGCCAGTTTGACTGGCGCCATTGACTTGTTGATCTGTCACGTGGCAGGTCCTGATTAGTCCCAAAAATCTGCAAAAAATAAAAAATAAAAATAAAAAATCTAAAAAAGAAATTCTTTTTGCAAAAAAAAAAAGGAAAATTAGGTCAGCGCCACGTGGCGCACTCTGGTGGAGTGGCACATTGACTTGCCATGAGGCAGCTTCCTATTGATCCGTCAGCTTTTTTTATGGGAAAAAAAAAGTTTTTGAGCGAAAAAAATTAAAAAAGAAAAGAAAAACTGATTATTAATTAATTAATATAATTCTATAAATAAAATTTATCATTATATAATTATACTAATTAATAATATTATTAATATAAATAATAATTAATTAATACTAATTAAATTTTATCATTATATAATTATACTAATTAATAATAATATACTAATTTTTAAATATAGTTATACCAATTAAAAGGTTTTTGGGGTTAAAAAAATTTAAGTAAAAGAAAATTATGTTATTAATATTAATTAATATTAATAAATACTAATATAATTCTATTAATATATATTAATATTAATATTATTAATACATAATTATCAATATTATAAATACATATTAATATTATTATTACATTATTATCAATATTATTAATACATAATTATGTTATTAAAACAATTAAGGGACCAAACTGAATATTTTTAAACATCACCGAGGAATTTTTAAATATAATTATACCACTTAAAAATATTATTAATATAACTAATAATTAATTAATATAAAGTTATTTGTATAATTTAATAATATTTGTTTAGAAGTTAGTTTTATAGGAGTAAAAAAAAAAGAGTTTTGAGAAAGAATTATATTAATTATAATTTTTTTTAAATTTTTTCACAATAGAATTATATTAATTAATTCATAGAATTATATTAGTATTTATTTAATTGTTTTAAACATCAATGAGGAATTTTTAAAATCAATTCTCCCTTTATTAGTAAATATAACTCTTTTTTTTTATACAAAAATCAAGACAATTAAACTAAATTAGCTAACTTACTTAATAAGTATGAAATTAGTTATTTTTGTTTATAATTAAGTCCGGAGGTAGTAGTTATTAATATTAATTACATAATGATAATATTGATAATTATAAAATTAGTATTTAGTAATATAATTATATTAATTATATAATTAATGAACATTTAATAATATAATTATCCATTAATAACATTAATATAATATTTTTCCCCTTAATTACATTAGTATTTTTGTTTATAATAATATTAATATAATTATATTATTTATAATTAATTAATATAATTATATAACGATAAAATTTATTAATCGAATTATATTAATTAATTAATTAATAATCAATTATTATTATTTTTGCCAAAAAACTTTTTTTTTTAAAATTTTTTTTAATAAAAAACTGACAAACCAATAGGAAGCTGCCACGTGGCAGGTCAATGGCGCCAGTCAAACTGGCGCCACTCCACCAGTGTGCGCCATGTGGCTCTGACCCGATTTTCCTTTTTTTTGCCAAAAAATGTTTTTTTGTAATTTTATTTATTTATATTTTTTTTGTAGATTTTCGGGACCAATCAGGACCTGCCACGTGGCAAGTCAACAAGTCAATGACACCAGTTTGACTGGCGCCACTAGTCAACAAAAAAAATATTTTATTCAAAAGTAGATTAGTTTGGTAAACTGTTTCAAAAGTTGATTATTTTGATATATAGTTTCTAAAAGTGTTGTCACTTTGGTCAATTAGCCAAGGACCATTTCTGCCTCTTACCTTAATCCTATTTTTATTCTTTTTGTTTATGCACTTTTTGTGCCACGTTGCCCCATTTAGTGAATAGAACATGCTCCAAAGAAAAGTGACAGACCAGTATCTTCAGCCTCTCCTCCCCCTTCTTCTCTGCGAGGAATTAAAACAGAACACGTTAACTTAGAACATGCATGGTTGGTCTATGTTAATTTTCTATTTTTATTTTTTGATTTTAAAAATAATAATTACAATAAAATATTTACAAAATTGTTACTTTGTTTTCATTTTATTTACTATTTCCAAAGATTTGTACAGGAAACAGTGAAAACAAATAAAAAAATATTTTCAATATCTTATGTACAAATTTTTAGAAACAAGAAACAGAATGAAAATAATGTGACAATTTTATAATTATTTCTAAAAATAAAAAATAAAAACTGTAAAACAAGAAACAAATCAAATATGCCTTTAATTTTCTCATTTTCCGCCGTCAGTTGCCGGAAACCGTCACCCTCATCGGAATTTGGGTATAGAAAGAGAAACCTCATTTTCTCTCCCTTCTTCCTTCCTTCTGAATCACGCTTAGTTTCTTATTATCCTAACCCTATTTATACCTTTCCACCTCCTCCAAATCAATATCCAACTAAGTTAGAAGCAGAAACATTGAACCCTAAAATTTCAAACCCAAAAAAGGGACAGAAATTTTTCGAATCGAACTGATGTGGGGCTGCAGCAATGGTTTTTGAGGGGTGAGGAATGTGAATGTGGGGCTGAAAGCAATGACGAATCTGCAATGGGTTTTTCGGTCTGCCTTCCAACAATCCCAACTGAACGTCTGTCAGTTCCCTGCTCCGTCGTGTTTCCTCGGTGCAGTGTCATCCACCGCCCTTACACCCCTGTTCAGAACCGCACCGCCCAGTTCGCCCAGTTGAGTCCCTCACCGCCGTTTGCAGAGCTTCCAGTCGTGAGCGAAAAGGGAGGAAGGGAGGAAGAGAAGAGAGAGAAAGGGGGGAAGGGAGGAAGATAAGGAAGAAGAGAGAGAATGGGGAAATGGGGTTCCAGTGAGATTCTGACAATGGAGGCGATTTCTGGCGACTGAAGGTGGCTATTTCAGGGGACTGGCGACGGAAACCTAATGCCGTCATTGCAAATCTAACGGAATGGAGCAAAACAGAACAAAAAAATATATAAGGAACCAAAATGAAACCTAAAATAAAGATAAGAGACCAAAAGAGTAATTTAGCCAAAAAGAAATTACTACTATATTCTCATAAAAAAATATACGAATCCTTCTAATAATAAAAAGTACTCCCTCTGGTCCTATATATAAGAGGCAAAACCCTAAAACACACAGACCAAGAAAATGCATTGAAATAAGCTATTTGTAATTAATATTCATATAAATTTATAAATTTAACCCTTCAATAATTAATGAACAAACCTACTTGTATTGAAAGTTGCAGTGTCTCGTAAATATAAACCCTATTATAAATAAGGGTAAAATTGGAAATAAGCATTTAATATTTGTCAAAATACATGCATGTCTCTTATATTTTGGACCAAAAAAAGTAGTCATTTGCCTCTTATAATAAGGACCGGAGGGAGTATCAAACAAAAAATTAATGTATCCAATCTGTTGAAAATATAAAAAAATAATTTAATAGAATAGTGTATATAATTGTTGTATATAATTGTATTTCAATAATGGAGATTAAAACATACTTCTCTATTAATAATAAGAATCGCAGTGGGAGTCTCCAGAACCTCTCAAAGATTAAATTAAAATAATTTAATAGAATAGTGTATATCAATATTTGTTCATGTCTTGATTTTATATCGAGTTTCTTTTTTTCTCAGACAAAAATATATTTTAACATAATATTAATATTATCTATAGAAAACTAGGTATAAATCCTTTAATCAAAACACAAAAACTTTCCTATGTTCATCGGAACTAGGATTCTCATCCCCTCCCTTGAGAATTTTTTTGGGAAAAAAATATAGTTAAAAAAATTTCTGAGAATGTATTTTTTTTAAAAAGCATAACAAATATGAAAATTTAGAATTCTCAAATTAAGATTCCTGAAAAATCAAGAAGAATTTTTCTACCGAACGCCCCCTCAATGAAATTTAATAAAAATACATGAAATAAACAAAGGGTGATATGTGTAGTGAAAGACAATGGGAGTCTTTTATTATCACCATATTACCAATGTACTTGTTCACTAATTTTTATTTGGATCTTTTGTTAGTTTTAAATAATCACATAATATGGCCATTAATAAATCCACACAATTCATATTACTTATTTCATAGGTAAGTTTTGTCATACTTACTTCATATAATAACTTATAGATATTAATTTTATCAATCTAACTATACTGAATTTTTATTATGTAGATCAAGTCTACACAATTTCATAAAGATTTAGAAATTATTTGATACTTCATCATATAACTCTATTTTAATGTATGACACATTATTTCAGAGATTGTTCTAGAGAAGGATGATTTTTTGGGGCAGTAGAAAGGCGTTTAGGGGGTGGGAGAGATGTCTTATTCTGGAAGGAGGTCTGGGTAGGAGGTAGTTGCCTTGGGAAACACTTTCAACATGTTATTTCAAGTATCTATACATAGGGATGCCACTGTTGCTGAAATGGGTACCTGGATCGAGGTGGTTTGTAGGTGGAATATGAGATGGAGAGCAAACCTTTTTGTGTGGGAATGTGAATTACAAAACATTATATTGTCCTTTTTATCTAATCGTGTAGTGCAAGAAAAAATCCTGGATTGGTTGGACTTGGTATGGTGATCAGAAGATAGGAGATCACTCTGTCAAATCTGCATATCATGTTATATCATCTTACTTTATTAATCTAGACGCATCTTTTTGGAAAAATAGCACACCATTGAAAGTTAATGCATTTTTTTGGAAGGCTATTTTGAATAAAATCTATACTATGGAAAATCTGCTCGCATGTGGAATAGTACTCCCTGAATCTAGTATTGGATGCCCATTTTGTAACAATGCACCAAAAGAATATACTCATTTGTTGCTTCTTTGTAATTTTTCTCATTGCATATGGATGTATATAATTGGATATGTGTGGATGTGGTGTTATCGAAGGAGTCTGCAGTCCTCCAACCATTAGGTTGTGGACCGATCATCTTTCTATTTTTACAGGTTATTATAGGTTACATCAAGTTTCTTGAATTTATTATTTTACCTACAAATTTTCATTTATTACTTTGTGGTCCTTTTACAGCTCTGTTCATCTTCTACCTCCCACCCCTGCCAAAATCACACATGTTCACCATCCCCCAGCCAATGCAGGAAGATGTTGTTCACCTCACCATCTTCACCTTCCACCATAGCAGATGGTCTTCTCAAATCTATGATTCTTCCTTTTCTCTTAATACCTTAAATCCCTATTTTATTTATCAGCCCCAGAGACCGCTACCACCACTGTCATCGTAGGCGTGCACTCGTTTGACATCTCCGCCATCCTGTTTTCCTCCGGAACGTTTTGGAGATGGAGATCTAGTGGATTCAGTGGCTTTCGTGGAAAGAGATAGAGTTGGTGAGCATTGTAGCGAAAACGATGTAGAAACGTTCATGAGCGACGGTGTCGATGGAGTCAGTGACTCAATGTTGGTGTCGGTGGAAAGAGAACTTAATGGCTTTGCGGGTTCTTTCCTTCAGAACTTGTGGCCCAACAACCAGAATGATGATGGGTTCTGGGTTTCCAGGTACAATTGATATACTTCTTTCCACGACACATTTGATTGAGGTGTGGCTTCATAAGAACAAATTCACGGGTTCCATTCCCGATTTGTTGAATTGTATTGGTTTGTTTGATCTGCGGTTAAGGATAATCAGTTAACTGAGTTTGTTCCATCTTCATTGATGGGTCTTTCTAGCTTGAAGAATGTGTCTTTGGATAATAACATGTTGCAAGGTCCTGTGTTAATGTTTGCTAAAGTTGTTCAGGTCACTTTTGATGGGATCAATAGCTTTTGTTTAAGCACTCATATGGAGCTTGTGATCCTAGGGTGACCACTTTGCTTGAGGTTGCTGCTGATTTTGGTATCCGATTCTGTTGGTAAATTCGTGGAAATGGAAACATCCTTGTCAAGATGAAGGAGTTAGGGTTCTGTTAAGCTCATCAATGGAGGAGTTGCCAATTTCAGATGAAAGGGCAATGGAAGAGATGAAGGGTATTTTTGCAAGGGGATAAAAATTACGGATTAATTTTAAAATTTAATAAAATTGATTGTTACCATTTGTTCAAGTTTCCAGTAATTAGTCATAGCCATTCTATTATTTAATCAATATATCAATGGTCAAAAAAATGATGAAGGACCGGTCCTCCAGATTTTGAAGGGAGGACCGAAGACCTCTCCGATGTTACCTATAGATTTGAAAGCACACTTCAAAAAACATGTTGGCTTGTTGCATAAAAGAGTCCCAAGAAAGTGTTCCAGGTTGTTTTGGTTCTCTATAATTTGGTCATTGTGGATCCATAAGAATGGGATCATTTTTAGGCAAGGGAAGCTTGATTTTCACAAAGTGTTTGATCTAATTAGGTTTAGAGTTTGAAGTTGGTGTTCTGTATCAAACCCTGGTGTTTATTTTTATATGTAGACTGGTGCAATGACCATATCTATTGTTTGGAAGCTTGTTACATGAAGTAGATTTTGTTTGTGCATAATTTTGATAATGTAATTGATTGGTCGTAGTGGATTTGAATACTCCCAGCTTATTATAATACCTTTTCTCTAATAAAAAAAACTTTATTTCAAATATAAACAAACGTGACTAAAGAATTACATACTTGTGAATATCTAATTTATCTAATATTTGATATGTATGATCGTTAAAATAATATCATGTCATTCAATGATTATACTTGTTAAATTCATATTGCATAAAAAGTTAGTAAAAGAAGTATCCAAGACTTACTCTAGAATATCCCATATTTTATAGTTATATCATATTTTTAATTTCAGACTTTTAAACTAAATTGCATAAATATTAAGAAATACCGATATTAAAAACCAATTTTTGATCCTATGATATAGATAATACTCGATTTTGGATATATAGTTTACCTTCTTAATACATACAACATATATAGGTCGTCTTTGAAATTTTTTTTTTTTTGGATATGAAAAGGGGCTAACAGCCCCCAAACTTTGATATATATATATATATATATATCCCGTTTCTTTTTTAAGCTTAAATATTGGTTAACTAAACAATTCAATTCTCATAGTTTCATTTGATTTGAATTTTGGCCCCTTTTTTTTTTGGTTTTGATCCTTAATTATAGTTTTTTAATTTAAAATCGCAATGACCATTTCTCGATAGAAAAAGGAATCAAAATACCTAAATAAGTAGAACTTATAGAGACTAAAATTCAATTAAGGACACGAATGATAAGAAACAAAATTAAAAAAATGAAATTATAAGGGCCAAGTTTTAAAATAAAAAACTATAAGGACCAAAATATAAATTAAGCAAAACTATCGAGACTATAAGTGTCAAGTTTAACCAAAAGCATTTATTCGGTTTTACTTTACATGTCATTTTCTCAAAGAATTTAATTGTTGTCATTTCTTCTCTAGCCTTTTAATTAGTAATCTAATTTTGCAATTTATATTATCTCATTTTTGGTTGGTATAATTTGCTCTTTTAATTAACAATTTTTTATGATTAATTTTACAATATATAAATACTTGCCCAAATTCGAATTTACATTGTTTGCATCCTCCCATGCAACCCTCGAGTACACCCTGATCACTATAATTTTATTTTAGATGCTTTGGATTGTACTCACAAACTCACACAGTTTTATCATCATGTGGTTGGTCCGAGTGGTAAGAGACTCAGACACTTTAAGCAAGTGGTCAGGGGTTCGAATCCTAACTTGTGTCTTATGTATGGAGAAATCTTGGTTGGGAGAGGTGAACCCACCTTGTGTGTCCAACAGGTTACCGACGGAGATCAGTCACTGCTAACAATAGTAGATACTTCGTACCTATAACATGATTAAAAAAAAAAAAAACTCACATAGTTTTGTTCAAAGTATTGTTTCTCATCATTTTAATCATATTGTGACTAAATGAGATATAATAAAACTTTTTTGCTTATGAAAAATTGAGGTCATTAAGTTCCATTTTTACATAGATTATTTCATTATATTACATGAATCAAAATTTAGAAATTAAATTGCCTGTGATATACAACTTGTAGAATGGTTTTAAAAGGATTTATGACCTGGTAAAGTAATACTACATAATTAATCTAGTCCATTGTGATTACTTTTGATGTGATAAGGACTTAATAATACCCACTAGCTTTTTTGAATGAATGATATTTGGGATCCACCGCGGGTTATTGTGAGTTGTGGCACAGTCTAATTTGTAATTATGCTTGTGGTAACTAATAAGTAGTGAACACAATTGATAATAATATCCTAGTGATCTATGATTTGACCTTCTAACGACAGCTTTGTAAGTGATTTGACTCAATAATTATATCTCGTAAACCAATCACAAACCCTAAATTATTTCATAGGAGCAAATTCATATGGTAAGAAACTTTATAAGAACCAATAATCTTGCTCCGACAAAAAACTATTGATTAATGTTACGACAAAACTTACGTGCTGTTTCGTAATCGTTTTTGTACTGTTTTTCAATAGAAAAGTATACATATGTAACAACTAATAAATATTAAAAACAAAATATGTTTAAAGATTGCTACACATATATTTTTTTTTATTGAAAATTAATACTTCTTAGAGACATTGTTTTGTTATTTCGTACAAAGGTGATATATTTAATAATGATGTACACTAAGCATTATTAAATTATTTAACCCTAATCATTCATTAACATTAACAATCAACGTCATAGTTCTCAATCCAAACAGTATACTTTCAAACAATTTTAAACATATTTGTTGCTTTAAGGTGATGACAGCAATTTAAAGAAAAAATTATGAGATGAACATGTAAGCAATACTTGGAGCACATGATTGTGTGTCTACCCTTTAACCCTTCCTAGAAGGTGGGGAGAGTTTGGCACTATGATACTAAAGGAGTAAAGGTAGACATATATTATTGAATTCTTAATTATAAATTAAAAAAAAAAACATGTAAGCAAGGGAAGAGTAATCCACTATTCCTACGCAAAGAGTAATTTGTCCAAATAAATTGATATAATAACAAATTATAAATTGTATGTTGGTCTCAGATTCGTCTGAATTTTGTTCGAAAAAAAATTAGGATGATTTGTAAATTTGCAATTAGTGTTTGTCCGACGAGAAATAATCCATCCAAAATTGGTAATATGTTCGAAATCAATGGTAAAACATTTAAAGCATTCCAAAGATTCGTCCGAAAATGTCAATTTCCAGTGTTGGATTCTAAGCACTAGCAATAATTAATGTATGCCCCTTCATAAATTGATTTGATCGAGCCGAAAAATTAAGGTTATGATATGTAACAGACCAGATTCTGAGTGACATTTTACAAAGCTTGTGTTTTTCTTTTTTTACTGGAAGCTTGTGCTTATTTTGAATTCATACATTAGGTCCTTATATGACTCGGTTTGACCCAGCAAATTGGTTTAACTAGAAGCTAGTTAATTTTGGTTTAGGTTAAGTAAGTTGGATCCAAATATACATTTGAGTCGGGTGGGGGCCGCACTTTAAATTAATTAGTCCAACCCAGACCGATGTCACGTAATAATTTAACTGATACTTCTATTGAAAAATCATGAAAAATTATAATATTTATTGGACGACGGAACGGGGATTAGGGTAATCCTTAGACTAGGGTATTATTTCGTCCAAATAGGAACAATGAGCTCCGACAAGGAGGAGATGGTGGGGGATTGGTGGATTGAGCCTGGCAGAATGTAGAATTCCGCTCCTACGTATTCCAGTTGGGAATCAAGGCTAACATAGTTTTAGGGCGGTGGAGTTTTTTGCAGAGGGGGTGAGATGCCTTCCTTATTGGGTTGTTCACCCATCATAATTGGGCAGTCCTACGTTGGGCCCTCGGTCCAATTTGGGCGGGAACGGGAGCCGCCCAAGTCTCGAGCTGTATACAGCGAAAAGACTTCAAAGCTCGGATTCTTCTATCGTTTCTCTGGATTCTCCACACCGACCTATCTCTATATGCCAGAACTGTTGATTAGGATGTTACTGACCTATCTCTTTAAGGTCTTGTATCTGGAGGCCGGGTTACCAGAGCCTGTTGGGCCTTTATCTTCTAAGGAATGTATTCCTACTTATATTATTTTAATAGAGGGAGTCCGATCTCGACCTCTATGATTTTATAAGGGAGCTCGAGCCCGACGTCTTTGATTTTATATAGGAAGTCTGAGCTCGACATCTATGGTTTGAGGGAGCCGAAGCTTGACCTTGACTTTACAATTTGATGATGGGACTTTTGGTTCTCCAGTCTTTCGTACTCGTTTCTTCTCAACAGTAATGGTCTAGTTTGCTCCTGACTTGATGTCTTCAAGTAACTCGGTGTTTATTATTTCTATTTGGGAGTTTGAGCTTGACCTTGTTTTTATTAGTTGATGAGGGAGTTTGAGCTTGACCTTGTTTTTATTAGTTGATGAAGGAGCTTGAGCTCAACCTCATGTTTTTAATCCTTAGAGGGAGCTCGACCTCTTTATTTTTAATTCTTAGAGGGAGATCGACTGAGCTTGACCTTTTTGTTTTTAGAGGGAGCTTGAGCTCAACCTCTTCGATTTTAGAGGGAGCTCCGAGCTCAAACTCTATTTTTAGTCCTTAGAGGGAGCTCAACTGAGATCGACCTCTTTGAGGGAGCCGAGATGAGAAGGTGTAGGTTGAATTTATCTTTACCAGGCTTGGGGGCCGGAACTCGATGTTTCGGGAGCAGGAGCTCAACCAACTAGGGAGTCGTGGTTCAACTGTTGGGAGCCGGAGCTTGATTGTTTGGAGCCGGAGCTCGACCAAGTAAGTGAGCCGGAGCTTAATTGGGAGCCGGAGCTTGACCGATTAAGTGAGTCGGAGCTCAAATGTTGGGAGCTGGAGCTCGACCGAGTGTGTGAGCCGGAGCTCAATTGTCGGGAGACGGAGCTCGACTGAGTAGGGTGTCGGAGCTCGACCGAGTGTTTGAGCTGGAGCTCAATTTCCAGGAGCCGGAACTCAACCGATAGGGAGTCAGAGCTCAATTGCTAGGAGCGAGAGCACAACTGAGTAGGGACCCGGGGCTCAACTGTTAGGAGTCGGAGCTCGATTGCTGGGAGCTGGGGCTCGACCAAATAACCCAAATAAGTGAGCCAGAGCTCAATCGCTGGGAGTCGGAGCTCGATCTAGTGTTTAAGCCAGAGCTCAATTGTCGGGAGCCAGAGCTCGACCGAGTAGGGAAGAGCTTGGGCTTCGACCTTGTTGGCAGGGAAGCACGGAGCTTCGTCCAATTTGAGCGGGAACATTTATTGACTTAAATTAATATATATGATAATAGTTGCATTGATATAATTTGTTTCGAGTCATTAGAAGGTAATTAAATCAAACACCATGTCCCAACACTTAGATGGGACAATCAATTTTGGTGTATAAAAAAAAACAAAAAATTAAAGTAAATTTATATTTTGTTAAATTCTATTTAATAACATCCCTAATTCTTATGTAGTTACTATAAAAAAAATTATGTTGCAATCGAAGAAAAGAAGAGATATTAATAGTCATTGTCATAACAATTACTCAGCTTGCAATCATTATCTCCATATAAGAAAATTATCACAACTGGCGTATGTAATCCACACTACTAGAAATCTTCTTATTACTTGTAGATTTTACTGTGAATTTTGCTCAAAAATTCGCAAGAAACAGGTTTCATGCGGATTTTCCTACGAATTTCACCTATAGATAATATCTTCGTGGGTAATTTTTTCCTGCGAATTTTAAAATCTGTAGAAAATTTCCTGCAGATTTTCTTGCGAAAAATTTAAATCCGCAGGAAAATTCGCAGGAAATGTCAAAATTTCCTATGAATTTAAATCTATAGGAAAAAACCTTATTTCTAGAAAAATTGCAGCAAAATTCGTAGGGAATTCCTTCGAAAAAAATTCGCAGGAAAATCTGCAGGTAATCCATACATTTCTAGTAGTGACGTATCAATAGTTAATTAGTATTTAGTATCTGTATATCAAAAATAAAAAATAAAATAGTCGATTAGTATCTGAGTGTGTACGTGCCTCCATAAATTGGACAATAGTAGAAATTAACCTAACCGTGATTTAATCGAGTCTTTTAATATTGGGTGCAATTATATTATATATATAATATATTACAAGGACAACAATTAGGCTTTGTTTGTTAGAGTAGAAAATTGCAAGAAAGAAAATAAGAAGAGAAAAAAGGAAGAGAAAATACACTTTTCTCTTGTTTGGTGGAAGAGAGAAGAAAATTGGTAGGACCCATCTCAAATTTTTTTCTCTCCCCAAGTGAGAAGAAAATGGAAGAGAGAGAGTGTTTCATGTAAAATGACTTTTGTACCTTTCTTTTTGGGTTCTCATTCAATTATTTAATAAATTTAAATAAATTGAATTAAATTAATCATTTATTTAATTAAATTAAATTGAAATAAATAAAATAATTATATTAAACTAATAAATTTTATTTAAAATAACTTAAATCAATTAAATTAATTTAAAGTATTTGATTAGTTAAAATAACTTAAATCAATTAGATTTAAATATTTTTATATTGATTTTTTAGTTAAGGATATTTTTGTTATTTTAAAAAAGAATTACTTTTCTCTCTTCTTATTTTCTATCCAACTAAACAAAGGAGAGAGAGAGAGAGAGAAAACACCTCTTTCTCCTCTATTTCTCTCATATTTCTTACACCAAACAACACATAAAATCTATTCGATTTTTCACCATATTCTCTCTTCTCATACTCTTTCTCACCTCTTTCTCTCTTCTCCTTTTCTTTCACAACCAAACAAAGTCTCAGGGATTTTATGGCTTTTTAGAAATTCCGATCATTTGGAGCATACTTGAGTTGTGCCACTATTTGCAAACTCGGCCACTTGTCTTATATATATTAGTTTGAGCTTTTGAATGTCAAGGAGGATTGTAGAATCCGTAGGTGATATGGATTGAGAATGATGGGGTACCATTTAAGACTTACTATCACATCTTGGAGGGTTTCATGTCCCACTTTGTTATAGTGGATAAATGGCCACCATTCTTGGAAACATTGATGAGTGAAAATTTGACGAAGGGTGGCCAATCCTAGAAAAAAATATTTTATAAAATGATTGGTCGGAAAAATAGAAATTAAAATCGATTTTTTTTAGAAGAATAAGAGAAGTAGGGATTAAAATTTAGGCCCCTAAATATTATGTCATGAATAACTTCTAAAACTTGAAGCTATTAGGTAAAGCATATTAACATTGGGTAAAAAAAAAAAAAAGGGTAAAGCATATTAACCAGTTTTAATTATAAGAGTTTGCACATAAGAATACAAGAGAGATAATAATCTTTGATACATGGCTGAGAACCATGAAATGAACCTTTTGTCGTCGATCGGGAAAAGACGAGAAGTGTCAAAAAAAGAGCGTGTGAAATCAATAGCTAGCTGAAAGTTGAAAGATTTGTAACCCATAACAAAATCAATAGCTTCGTTACATTTTCAAACACCATGTAACGAAGGATTATGAGCCAGAAGAAAATAGTGAGAGAATTCAAACTCTTTTAATTAGCTCCACTTCCACAGGTCATTTTCTTTAAATGATTTTGCACTTCATATCAAACTAGCGAGAATTCTTCCGTGCGTGAAATTGTTAGATATACCGCAATTTAATCTTTTTCTGTCACATTATTAAAAACATATTTGAGAATCATAATAATTATTAAAAAAATTACATATAATAATGTATGAATAATTTTTTTTTCATAAGCAAAAGTTTATATATGAATTGAGTACAAGGATACCTAAACCCCTATACAAAGAATAAGAGATGACGGTAGAACCAGAACAGCAAAAGATATTACCACAACCAGAAGCCAAACAGAGAGCAATAAGGTATGAATAATTAATCATATATAAATTTTTATATTATTAAATTTAAAAATCAAACTCTTAAAATATTTTTAAAGTAAAAAAGGTACCGACACAGAATAAATTATATACTTAACAAAGAACTGCCGGAGCTATATTGGATAATATATTAAAAAATACTATTTCATACGCGTTTTTTTTTTTTTTTGATGAATATATTTCATACGCGTTTTGAGTCTCCTTTACAAATTGTAATACATGCTAGCTAGCTGTGATGATCAAACTGGAAAATAAAGTGGTTCCGAGCAATCCACATAATTAATTACAATTCTTAATCCCCTCAACCTGCCGTCACTCGAAGGTAAAAAAAATCTGCCAAATGGAAAATTTTGGAAGATGGGATGTGGCTGCGTGGTTTCACGAGAGATATGGCCAATGGGGAAGGCATCAGTCAACATATAGTCAAACTGTGGGGTTGCATATACAAAGGTCTTAGGTTGGCCAGGATGATAGGGCTGGACAATGGGCGGGTTCAGTCGGATTCGGGCCCAAAAAACCCAACCCGAAGAAACCCGATGATGATAACACCGTGAAATTAGAATCAACTTCAACAACATTATCATTATACAACTTCTTTGCTCAGAGAGAGTTATTCTCTAGGTCATCCTCATACCTATTTCCAAAAAACTTGGCAAGTATTCTCATATCATGAGTAACATTAGGATGTATAGGGGCTGGATTAGACTTAGGAGTTTGAAGATTCTTACCACTAACTGATAAATCACAGGTAGCTATGGAATGCTCGGGCATCAGAGTATCCTTGACTGTAGAGTCAACATTAGTTGCAACAGAAGTTAAGATCTTCTTTGTAGAATGTTCATCATAGACAGTCTCAACCGATTCACTGTCACTCAATTTTTCGTCAGGTGATGTATCAATCTGCCCATTATCTTCAATTGGTTTTTGCTCTAGAACCTTAGGGACATAAGCTTGCTTAGTCTTCTGCACCAATGACGGATCCTTATGCACCAGTTTCTCCTTGTCAGATTTACAAATCGAAGCCAAGTGTCCAATTGATTTACAATGAAAACAAAAAGAAGGAATCTTCTCATATTCGGCATCAACAGAAAATGAAAAACCTTCACGTTCAACCATAATATCCTTAAGCAATTTCCCTGTTAGATCAATATCCACTAAGACTCGAGCATAATGACCATATGCCCTGATACGGGTTGCTTCATCCAAAGTTAAAGAGTACCTAAACCACCTGCATTTTCAAACAATAATTTCGGGCACCAATATTCCTGGGGCAAGTCATGAATTCTAATCGAGCATCGAATATGAGATTGTCTCTGCTAATTAGGAATAAAATCTGGAGACCACTGAAAAAGATGCAAAAACCCTGGTTGAAGGTTCCAAGCCCCGACAGTCAAGACACTACGCAAATCCTTTTGAGATGCAAAACTAAATTCATAGAATCCCTTTCCTAGCGGAATCATTCTCCATTGACCCAAAGGCTTCCATAGTTTTGAAAGTTTATCACGTAAGTCAGAGATTTTTACAAGGGTATCACCTTCAACAACAACAAGTGGCCATGAAGGTTGTTTTTGCAACATTCCAACCCCCTTTGATATTCATCCTTAGATATTTTGATGGAGATAAAGTCTCCATTCACACACAGCCGATGAAACTGACTAACCGGGATGTCAAACGAACCATTCAAAGCCTGACCAAAAGATTTTCGCTGTGGATTCGATGGAGAAGACAAAAGAGATTCCGGACTGAGAAACATCCAAAGACAAGCCATCAAGGACATACAAATCAGAGAAAATCAAATCAAAACCCAATGCACAACACAGCCAGAGCAACACCAACGAATCTGTGACACCATTCTACCCCGCATGTTAAAAGCCATTTAAATTAAAAAAAACATTTAAAGGAAAACATGCAATTACTGGATAAAATAAACAATTGTCCATGGGTAGAAAAGTCCCACATGAACCGTTTACAACGCGGAAATAAAATAAGTTTTAAACAATAAAAACATAACCAACCAAATATTATAACCCAACCCCGATGTCACATACAGAGCTGGTATAACCGTTCCGGAATAAAATCCACGGAATTACAACTGAAACTAACGACTACGAAAACATAAACTAGCCCTACGATGAGTGGCGGCTCCTCAGAGTCACTCCTCTCCGGGCTGCTCGTCATCCTCTGCAATGTGCCAATCAGGCCAAACACAAACAACAAACATATATAGGGAGTAAGAATCGTATAAACATAATAGCATGGAGATAGGCAGTAAAGTAAACAGCAAGCATAGCAGCATCACATCAAACATCAACATCATCATCATGCTATGCAGTGCAATGCAGTCCTACTCCGCTAAACCATCAATGCATGTGGATCCACTAAACTCGGGATGAACGACTTCGGAGTTACATATCCACATTGAGAATCTACTCAACGCCGGAGAATCTACTCCTTGGATAGCCAACACATCAAACCAACGAATGCCTCATCACGGGGGGCGCTAGGAGAATCTACTCCAACCGTGGATGGCCGGATCGCCGTACTCTAGGACGATCTCCCCTATGTCAACATCCCTAAACAACATCTCCGATGCAATGCGTATGCAACACAACAACAACGGCAACACCACCTCCATAACTCCAACGGAATCGACCGAAGGTAACAGTGGAATCAACCGCACCAACTTGTCTCGCGGAATCTACCTGAGGACTTACGAGGAATCAACCGCAGTACCTGGGGCAAACTCTCGGCCACCAAGGTACGTAACAACAACACCTTAGACCCAAACCGTGGGGTCAAGGCCTCCTTGGCCAAAAAGCACCAAGGCACAGCTCATCAACTTGCGGCACCCAAAAGGGGTATCGACTTAACATCTCACCCTCTCATCATCTTTATTTATCTTTAGTAACATTTACCAAATTATCTAATCAGTTATCATCATAGGGAAGTGGGGTTTAAAACCCCTTAAGTCCTTTAATCTTGTTCTGTCACAGTGGGTTGAGCACGGTCGTGCTCGTAACCCAGCACGGTCGTGCTTAAGCACGTGAGGGGCGTGCTCCCCTGTAAGTGAAGCACGGTCGTGCTTCTTAATGAGCACGGTCGTGCTCAGCAGCACGATCGTCCTAGCACGATCGTGCTCTTTGTCCTGTACGGCCGTGCTCAACAGCGCGGCCATCTTCCCAGAATTCAAATGGGAGCACGGTCGTGCTCCCTGTTCAGCACGGTCGTGCTCAACGCGCGACAGTGCTGTTTTGGGCAGGAACAGAGGCTGATACTTAACCAAATTTTATAATTTAATCCATTAAACATCCTAAACCAGTTATCAGACTTTTTAGGCATTAAACTCATCATTATAACAACAACCAATTCAACAGTGGCATCAACCAACAACGATGACATCATGTTCATACCAATTACAACAACGTAACTCAAACCAACAGTTTATAAACATAAACGTAACATATTAACAATCACTAACATGTTATCATAACAACCAACCAATCATACATACATATCATGCATCAACCGGGGTTATGGGAACCCCTTTACTTTACCCTAAACCCAAACCTATGTAGATACTACCCTTCTCCCCATACCTGGATTGAAGGTAGCTCTCTAAGACTTCCTAACAACAACCAGTTCCTCTCCTTTGGGCGACTCACGCACGAACGAGCCTTAAACAAACAGATTAAAACGGTGTTAGTTTCCCAACCAAAAACGAAAGGAAACTAAAGAAAAGGAACGGAACATTACCTATACACGAAGTGCAGACGAAACCACGTTTCCCTAGCATCTCCAATACTCAAACCACACTGAGTATGAAGGAAAAAGGGAGGAAGGGAGGTTGCAGCCGTACTAGGGTTTTTAGTAGCAAAGATGAAGTGTACGGCGCAACCCTGGGTCTGCTCAACGTATATAGGTCCGGACTTGAGCACGGTCGTGCTCATCCTCGAGCACGGTCGTGCTCAACTTAACGTTACGAGACGCGGTCAACACGTTGAGCTAGGGCGTGCTACCTGTTGAGCACGGTCGTGCTCAACTTAAAATCAGAAACCCGCTTCTGACTTTAAGCACGGGCTTGCTGGCTAATGAGCACGGGTGTGCTCATGTACCAGAAAGGGAATTTTAGCCAAAAATCTCACTAAGCCCTTAAACAATAAATCCAACTTAATACAACCAGCTTAATTAAAATATTCTAAAAAACAGGGTGTTACAGAATCGATCTCAATCTTCAGACCAAAACAGGCGACCAGAGAAAAAGGTGAGATGATGGCGAGGATGGCGGAGAGATGGTAAAGGCTAGATCGTGGTGGGGTAGAGAGGATGGCAGAGAAAAGAAAGGCTGGAACGATGGCGGGGAAGGCAGGAGAAGAAGATGATGTCGAGGCTGGTACGGTTCTGATCTTGAGCGGTGATGGACGCAATAGAGACTGATGTACGTGGCGGACTTGGACAACAGATCTAGCAACGAGAGGAGACTCCACGATGACGGCTGGAGCCACGCCAGAGTGGAGGTGGCGACACTAGGATTCAGGTCTCAAAGAGAGTGATGGTGGCAACGTTCCATCAAACATCATAGTAGCGCTATAGGTTACTCTTCCATGAAGCACAGGGTTTACGAAGCCCAATTTTGCATTTTTGAAAAGAATTAAGAGGTGATGGTTCTTCATATATCTATCGGGAAGGAAATTAGTATATTGATTGACGAACTTGAGCTGCTTGCATCAACCACTGCTAGTCATCTCTATATGAGCATCTGTCTTTCTAATTGCCCATGACAAGTTTTAATTTCTTATGTAATGAGAGTTTATACCTACGTATTGTTAATTTGTAAGTTCATTTTCCGGGCTTAGGCCCTAATTTATTCAAAAAAAATGTTGCACTATTTTAAGGGTGAGTTTTCAGCTTTGCAGCGTTGGTAGTGGTTTCTATTAGCTGTCAGGTTTTTGGTTATGTAACCTATATCTTGGGTAGGGGTGTTCATCAACCGATCCAAACCGCAAAAACCGAACCGAAAAACTGAAAACCGAATAAACCGAAAACCGAAAACCGAAAAAAACCGCAATTTTTTATTGGATTGGATCGGATTTTGGATCCTCTAGTGAAATCCAATCCAATCCAAACCGATATATTATTATACATATACTATTATTTTTTAAATTATAGTATGAGAATATATATACACTGTCAGTGTAAAACATATTTACACTAACATCCAATTAGATTCCACAGATTTGCCATGTCATCATTCTTATTAAAATTCTGTTAATTGAATTTAATTTAAAAGAAAAACCTAAATTCATTTTTTTATCACGTTTCTCTCCCAGTAAACTCCCTCCCACAGTCCCACGTCTCTCTCTCTCTCTCTCTCTCTCTATTCAATTCACGTCGATGTGCCGCCTGTGTTCCTTTGATAGACATCGCTTTGGGTTACATAATTCCTTCCCACGCCATCTCCATATCCTTTTTTGTATATTATCACTTATCTCTCTCTCTCTGGAAGCTCCCACGTCCCACTCTGTTCACGTCGCCGCCACCCTGTGTTCATGTCGACGCCGCCTGTGATCACGTCGACACCGCTGCTGGGCTACTTCCCTCCCACTCAATTGGAGCACCAAACTAGTTACAGAAACCAAGAGACATTATAGAAACTGCATGACTTAGTAATCTAATACCGTCAAAACAAGATCCAGCAGCCACCAAGGTATAGTACCACATCTAATCCAAAAGAATTATCATAGTAGACATCACACATATGAACTTGAAGCACAATTGTGATTGTGCAAGTAAACAAAAGGCCAGTATCTCTAGAGGCACCAAACAATTAACCAAATAGCATAGGAACAATAAACCAAGCACCTTAATATTCAGAACCTGTATCAAACAAGTAATATGCATTATAGAAAACGCCTACCCATTGTCACAACAGAAATTCGGAAAAATGGTAACCACGACCAACAGCGGCACAGAGGAGCTTGCAACGTCTCGAGCATGATAGAAACAACTCTGGTCCGAAGGAGTGGGAGAGGGAAACTGAGAGAAAGTTACATTACATTAAGAATTTATGATTCACTTTTTCTATATTTTTTAGCCCAGAAGCGGCGTCCTTTGACATGAACACAGGCGGCGGCGGCTTCGACGTAACTGAACAGAGAGAGACGTGGGAGGGAGTTTACAGAGAGAAACTTGATAAAAAAAAATGAATTTAGGTTTTTGTTTTATTTTTAAATTCAATTAATAAAATTTTAATAAGAATGATGACATGGCAAATCTGTGGAATCTAATTGGATGTCAGTGTAAATGTGTTTTACACTGACAGTGTATATATATTAATCTCTTATAGTATTACTCATACTTAAACATTGTTTTTATACTTTAATGTCCTTCATTCTCTTTAATATTTTTGTTGGAATGACATTTATGAGACTATTTAGAATAAATATTAATGTCTTAAAGTTATATTTTGTTAAAAGTTTTGATGCATAACATATATATACTTAATTAAGTAAACATGAAAAATATGAAATCAATTAAGTAAGTTTGAAAAATAATTAGTTACAATTCATCTGTAGTCGATTCAAGGAAAAAATAGAATAAGTGAGAGTAGATATAGAGAATTAAAATAAAAGAACGTGTTAAAAAATATCAATAATTATTTTTTCTCAAACTCCCAAATTAAAATGAAGATTATCCTTTGTCTACTATTAAATAAGTAGCAAGGACACTTGACATAAGAAAAAAAGTAAAGTAGGACAAAAACCGAATTATCCAATCCAATCCAAACCGCATTTAATTGGATTGGATCGGATATTTTTTAGGAAACAAACCGATCCAATCCAAACCGCACGTTGTTTTCATCATTGGATCGGATGGCTTTTTAGCTCAAAACCGATCCAATCCAATCCGCGAACACCCCTAATCTTGGGTTTATAAAGACTTGATGTATTCAGTTGATCAGTACTTGAGTATATCTTGTGTTCTTTTTTTTTTTTAATTCATCATAGTAAATAATAATTAATTTTCGTTGGGAGACCTAAATGACATTTTAGAGATACCCCCTCTCCACTAGGTTTTTTTTTCCCACATATAAGAGGCAGGAGTAACCCCTGACAACTTACTTAAGATCCCAGCCCATTATCACTAGAACCAACCACACATATTAGTACACCTTGTACTCTTTCAATACAATTGCTTTGCTTATAAAGAAAATTAGAAAATGCTTGTTACACATCGGGCGGAGTTATACCTCCTCACGTATGCTGAGTTGAAAAAGAAAATCAAAGTTAATATGTACAGAAGTTCATAGGCGGAACCAGCTAAAAAATTAAGTGAGAATTATAAAAGGAAAAAACAAATTTATTTGTTTAACGAACAATCATTGATATAGTTAATGAATTACTAAAAAATTATTTTTAATCAATCTTTGAATATTTAACTAATTAAACAAGTGATTAAAAAATTTAAATTTTTACTAAAAAATATTATTTTCTCCAAGAAAAATAATGACTTAAATCTTTATCAAGCAAAAAGTATTAAATTAAGATATTCTATTAAAATTTTGTTAGGTAAACTTAACCTATCACATGCACTTAAAAAAATATCTCTACACATATTCATTGTTAATTTAAGTATCTTATTAAATTATGTATTGTTAAGAATTACTTGTTTTATAAATCTTTTATAAGTCATTCATGTCATTTAACATGCGAAATAGTAAAAGATTTTTCTTTGGAACCGTAGTTTCGATCATTATTTCCATTTTTTGTGTTTTGAGATTAACAAACTTTTATTTGGTTAATTAAATGATTTAATTGGTATGCATTATAAGTGTAAAGATTTTTTATACTATCATCTCTCACCCCAACATGATAACTTGTCAAAAAATTTTTTTTTTTATCATATTATTAAAAAATATTTAACTCTTATCATAAATACTTTAAAATTTATACATAAGATGATTTGTCATTAGTTGACAGGATAAAAAGCTTTATATTAATACTGTATCAATATTAAACTTATTTTTTAAATTTAAAATTTGAGAATACTTTAAAATGATCGTGCTTCCCATAGCAGAGCCTGATAATGCTACTCATTTTGTTGTACATCACTCATGTAATATCTATCCGGATTTAATCGTTATATATTGTTGGTATAAGAATTTTTTTTATAGATTAAAGTATTATATACTATTAGTGTTAAAAAATTATACGCTTTTATTTTAATAATTAATAGAGAAATAATAATGATGCTGATTTGTTAAGATATTATTGGATGTCTGTGTAAAAATCTTTTACACTAACAGTGTATAGAAATTAAACTCGTTTTTATATTGTTAATTCAATCATAAATTATTATATGTTTAAATATTTTTAATTTTTGCAATAATTATATTAAAAATAATATATAAAATAATTTTTGATTAAAAAAAGAGTTTAATTTGTATGCACTGTCAGTGTAAAGATTTTTACACTGACAACCAATCAGAAATCAGGGGATTGATGACTTTTTCGGTGGTCAGGATAAGAATTAAGTATTTATAATGGTGTCAATTTCTGATTGGTTGACTGTGTAAAAAAAAAACTTTACATTGTCAGTATATACCAATTAAATCCTTAAAAAAAATTAAACTTCCAATATATATATATATATATATATATATATATATATATATATATATATATAAAACTCTATGATTACATTAAGCAAGTGGTTAAGGGTTCGAATCCTGACTTGGACACCTTAAGCAAGTGGTCAGGGGTTCGAATCCTGACTCTTGTGTATGGAGAAAACCTGGTTGGGAAGGGAAAACCCACTTTGTATGCCCAACAGGTTCTCCAACGGAGATTAGTCACTGCTATCGGTGGTGAATACTTCGTACCTATATCACGGTTGAAAAAAAAAATATGTACAATAATATATGGTCCAATTTACAAATCAATTAAATTAGGTATCATGATAGTGTGATGCACTGGTTTATAGTATGTGTATTAATAATTTATAATATTCTTATTCTTATATTATCAATTTAGAAGAACCGTTCTCAAGTAACAGAGCAATCATATTGTCGGGAGAAACATACAATTACAACTAAAAAAAATTTTAAAAAAAATAAAGAGGAAGAATATGTTAAAGAAAAGTAAGAGGATTTTAGTTTTTTTTAGTTGATATGCTTTTATTAATATTACAAATAATGATATTTTATTTTCATTAGATTTAGGAATAGAATAAAACAATATGATATTTCAATATTTACTGAATAAAAATATATTAGCTAAAAATGGAAATAAAAAACAAGATTAAAGACTCAAATTGGATATCGACAAAAATTACAGAGACATATTTGGTTTCTGAGAAATGAAAAATACGAATTTGATATTCAAGAATATCAAATATCGGCCAAATTAGTTATTTTTAAGATAATTTTTAGGGACATTTGGTCCATATTAGTGACTGCTTTGACCAATAGTTGATATTTTTAAGGATCAAATTGATATTTTTTTTATTTCTCAGAAACCAAATATATCTTCGTGTTTTTTGTCGGAGACCAGTTTGGGTCTTTACTCTTTTTTCTTTTTTCTTTTTAATGAAATTTAGGCCTTTACTCTAAAAAGCAAATCAAGCGCTCTAGTGAAACTAAAGGTTACCATGATGCAACTAATTAAAACAGCCGTATATCTTCGTATTTAAGGTGGTATTTTGTAAAAGGTTCATTAGCAAGATATAATTCGGGATTTAGTGAGTCTTACCTTTGTAATCAAGTCTCGAGAACTCTACCATGGGCACTGGAGAATGGATCAAGAGTGCAGCACAATCAATAATTATAAACCAGGCATAATTATTATTGTTGTCAAGAGGAAATGGTGTGGGTGTACATACGTATAATAACATATATTATATATATACTTTAGTCCTAGAAAGCTGAAGCACTAATGATAGTTGTTAATTGTAAAAAAGATGAGGGGGAAAAAAGTGAATCACCGTATCTTCTCTGCAAAAACATAGTAATGGATCTGTTCATTTTTTTTTTAATGAGAAATAGAGAGAGGATCTTTTTCCAGAAATAACATGTACAACGGCCATTACTAATTTCACAAAGATGATGGCTCGCCGGCCAGGAGGAGATTGTATGCAACTATGCATAAAATAAAAATAAAAAAAAGGGATATATGCACATAAATTAAAATATAGCAGATAATATATATCAGCACATATATTTGATTGATTTCAAATAAAAATATAAAACTTGCCGTTTGTCATAAATTGGTCAAGAGGTTATTCTATGGCATCTAGTGCACATAATTTTTCTATGCTTGCTTCACAACCCAATAAATATTCTTTGGCTTTTTGTTATCCACGAGTAGCTTGTAATTAGTTACTTAATTACTTATTATCAATATTATTTGAAAAAGACATATCTCTACCGTTGGAACTTGG
Source organism: Echinosophora koreensis (assembly GCA_035048595.1). Taxonomy (NCBI): domain Eukaryota; kingdom Viridiplantae; phylum Streptophyta; class Magnoliopsida; order Fabales; family Fabaceae; genus Echinosophora; species Echinosophora koreensis. The sequence continues at coordinate 11,364,791 of JAPCYP010000004.1, forward strand.
AAGCACTCCTATTTTTCTTTCCCTTTTTATTTTCGTTTTACCCATATAATTTTGAGGTGTTCAGATTCTGGCTTAGAAATATCTCAAGTGGGAAGAACCAAATTGCTTCAATAGATATCATTGCTAGCAAAAATGAAGAGCAAGACAGTAATTAACAACAAATCCATAATAAGGAACGATATGTTTTTGAAATAATTTAAGCTAGCTTTCGATCATAATATTGAATATAAATAAAAATAACTTTAAAATTTATAAACAACATAGAATTTCAATTACATGACAATAAGGACTTCAAAATTTCGAGTATAACCAAGGAAGAATTTCCTAAACAGCAGGAACAGCAAACAACACGTTTGCACTACCATATACAGATTCCCCCTCCCCTCTTTTTTATGACTAGGTGAAATGTTGGGGAGAAAAAACAGTGGATAATATAAACAAGATTTGGGGTTATCTATAATTCATGATTTGCTGTTTATTTTATTTCAACAATCTACATTCTACAAGAACATGACAAGTAAGAATTAATCAAAGGACTAAACAATTTTCCAATCAAAACAATCCATAGGCCCAAGATTCTGAATCCATAATCATTCTTGGGTACTGACTGAAAGAAGCATCAAGCACTTGCTTTCTGTCACCATCACCATCATCATTTATCAGCAAATCCCAACTGCTAATAAAGTCATCATCCCAAATGGCCATACTGCTATTGTTGTTGTCATTGCTGTTAATAATATTATTTTCATTGTAATTTTGAGACCACTCAAAATCTGGGAGCAGCAGGTCTTCAAGGAAGTTTGATGAATTTGAAGAAGAAGAAGAAGAAGATGTTGATGATGATGTACTGGTTGATGAAGTAGATGGAGCACAAGGAGCTAGGATCTTATTGGATTCTATTATTGGAACTTCATCCATGCATAACTCATTTATTAGCTCCATTGAGTCAAATAAGGGTGTCATAGTTTTTTCTTCCTCTTTAGCTTCAGTTATAGTTGATGACTCAAATGAAGTCTCTGGCTTCTCTGGCTCAAATTTGGTGTCCAGGTCAACTGGTGAAGATTGTTGTTGATGTTCTTCTTGCAATGGTTGATGTGGTTGTTGTTCTGGTAGGGTTGGAGTTTGCTCAGTTGCATTTGAGAGTGGCTTGTGTGTAACAGGATCAATTCCCATTTTCTTGAGCTTTTTCTTTATGTGGGTATTCCAATGGTTCTTGATCTCATTATCAGTTCTTCCAGGGAGGTGTGAAGCAATCTTAGACCATCTGCAAGATAAGAAAAAGGAAGATAAAAAAATGGACATCAGTAATCAATAAAGTAACACTTACTATTATTTTAAAATTTTTTTTTTTTAAAAGAATTCTATCATATGGTTCAAGTGGAATACTAGGAACATATAAAAAGGAAAATAACACTATATATAATAATCACAACCTAGTACATCTTACAATGTCATGAAAGTTACAAAATCACAAAAATTGCTCACAAGACAAAGTTACCCTTCATTCACTTTTCTATATTAGTGATTCCCATTTGTCAACTTTAATGAACCGCAATCATAAACAGCATCTTTTTTTTTTCCTTTTTTTATATTAAAAAATACAAAGATAAAAACAGAAAAGAAAGAGAAGACTTTAACTACAATTTTTATACGTCGTCTTCTTTTTGAAGGTGTGTGGTGCGGGACCATGTATTCTCTTTCTGACTAATAAACAAAGTACAACTTGAGGCGCATGTATTATAGAAATGATAAATTTGATTAAGTTAGTGCCTTTGCTGTCATTAAGAGATCTTTACTTTTGTTTAAATCATTTTCTGAGACAAAGATAATCTTAATGTCTAATACATCAAAACAGCATGTACCATTTATTTAATGACTAAAAAGGTTCAGCAAGGAAAGCATGCAGAACAGGGGGAAAAGGGGAAGAGAGTGAACGGGGGAAGAACCTATTGCCAAGTTGAGCATGGAGATCAATGACCATTTTCTCCTCATATTCTGATAGAAGACCTCTCTTGAGGTCTGGCCTCAGGTAGTTTGTCCATCTGAGCCTGCAACTTTTCCCACACCTTAACAGACCTGCATGAAATCATAACCAGAATTGTTAAGTTAAAATTCATTAAATTGATTACTTTTGCTGAGCATTTGAATAAAAAATGCAAATGAACTTTGAAGCTTCAGTCCACTTAATAAGGCAGCAGATAAATTAATACCCTCTTCTTCCCAAACAATGAAGTGAAAAAAACATATGCAAGCTCTAATGTTTCTTGCTTCTTGTAATTAAAATGCATAAGTATAAAGAATATGTCAATTTTGAATGTTTGCATTCCTTGTCTTTTTTTTTTTTTTTTAATAAGCAAAGAATATATTGATAAGAGTGCAAGGAGTGCAGCGTGTTGATAAGAGTGCAAGGAGTGCAGCGTGTTGCACGAGACACAAGACAACAACTTTATCGTTTAAGGCTCACCCTCTAGAAGGCACAAAATGGAAACAATGAGCAGGACACAGAGGAACAAGCAGGCAGCTTAGCTGCAAAGAAAGACTAAAGTCCTTTGACCAAAAAAATAAAATAAAATTGAAAACCATTTAAAGATTTTCATAGTCAAATTGCTATTGAAGCATGAAACATTGAAACTCATGACACCACCATTTTTGCCACTTTCATTAAGGAAATTATGACTGGATGCAATGATGAGGAGTATATGTGCAGAAGGAGTATTGGAAGGAAACCTGCAAGCTTAGGGACAGCTCTCCAGCAACATTGGCCATTAGTGAGGATGAAGTTGATAAGCTTCTTGTCCTCCTCTGCAGTCCATGGCCCCTTCTTCAACCCAACTTTGTCACAGCAAGGTTGCCTTCCCATTTTTGTTCAACAAAGCACAAATGCCAACAAAGTCTAATTGGAAATAATCCCCCAACACTGGAAGCTCCAAATTGATAGAGAGATATAAAGATAGAGAGAGACTAAAGGGTTCCTAAGAATATGCACATTACAAGGTAGGATAGAGCACCACCACCTACTTATTTATATATAAAATCAAACACTCTAAACTCCAAAGTCCTCAAAGCCCACTATCTCAATTTGTCATTTTTTTTTTTTAATTTCTTTAATTATTTGTTGTTATTTATCTCGTTCAATTTGATTTTCTTTCTTTGTATTTTACTGTTATATTATTAGTTTAGTGACCAATTACACGTGTTCTCCAGGGAAGCGACATGGCCCACACGTGCTACGTCTTCCTCGGAAAGCGCCACCTCATCGACCTCCTTTGCTTGGATTTGAAGCGAGATATACTCCACTAACACTAATAACAAAAAATGGCAATAGTATAAAGTATAAACAAAATTCCAAAAAACAATTTTGAGCACAGCATGAAGTCTTCTCTTTTATTTCTTTTTTTCTTTTTACATTTCCTTTATAATAGTGTGGTTATGATGAATACAAATATGCAATTTGTGCCACCCTCTTTTTATAAGTTTTTTTTTTTTTACTTATAAACTTGCACTTGTTTTTAATTTCAGAAGTTCTTATCAAAATGGTGATTATAGTCGAATCACACATTACAAGTAAAATTTGTTTGCGATTATAGCTTATTATCAAAGTGTTCACATTGTGAAATTGACAATAAAAAACATTTTCTATAAGTAATGCTGTTAACTAATTCAATACTTTGTTTTATATGTTATATAAAAAATTGTCATATCAATGAGTGTTATACTGGTGAGTAATTTGAATATTTTAGTCAAGTATCATAGATTTAAATATACTGAAAAGTATCCAAAAGTTTATGAGAAAAAAAAGCACTATTGAATGAGTTTCCATTTAAGCCTGACAATATTTTAGGAAATTAGTCTCTCACCTATGAGTGAGAGAATATTTTTGAAAACCAAGAAATACCAAAAGTTCATTAAGAATTTGTTACTTATTGTAAATTTTTTTTTACTGGATTTATTGTATTTTTTTTATAATGAAATTAAAGGGAGAAATAAACATATTAAATAGAAAGGCTTCTTTTAAAGTAAATCAGAATTTTAGCAAAATAAAAATAAATTTAAATTTGTTTTAGCATTTATAATATATATTATTATAATATACAAAACAATGTCCAATTCATGCTCCTACCATTTGGAAGAAAAATATGAATAAATAAAAAGCAGTGGCCACTGGTTTAAGTCATCCTTGCATACACATGAGCTCATTATCTATTTGGATTGAGAAAGATGTTTTTACATAAAATCATACTTCTTGAGCTTTGGCCATTTCATAACCAAAAATTAATAAATTTGAAGGTCGCGATTGGATGATGTAATTTACGGCTCGAATCTTGTTTGCAGTCCTTTAGACCAACGAAGGGAGAGAAACAAAAATGTGAGATCAATTGACAAAATAACTTTTTTTGGTAAACAATTGGCAAAATAACTTTATTCGGGGAATTATAGTGTGTGTATATACCAATATATAGGCGGGGAAATCGTATCTTGAGTGTCTTCAAATCCCTCGAAGGGTCACGGTGAACGACCGGGGATACTCCTTACAATCATATGCAAATCCAAAAAATATAGCAATATTTATTATTTTAATCTTTTTCTTCTAACCAAAAAAACCTATCTATTTGTTCTTCTTCTTCTTCTTCTTTTTAATTTCAATTTCAATTCTCTGACTTATTGTTCTTAGGTTACCACACATGCATTGCTAACTTATGTGACTTGTTATTTTTTGTCAAATTAGAAGAAGCACCAGCGAAGTTACAATATATATATATATATATATATATATATATATATATATATAGAGAGAGAGAGAGAGAGGAGAGATCAACTTACACCTAATTAAGTTTACACCTCTTACACCTAATATAAACCATTGATCAAGCTTACATCCAATGGCTCTTATTTTTTTTGGATTAGTAGTTCACGTGACTATCCCTGCCCTCTTCTATCTCTGAATTTTGCTTTCCCTCTCTCCCCAATTTACGGTAGTGCATCTTCCCTCTCATGCCCTGTAACACCCCGACTTTCCGCTGTTTTCTAATATCAGAAATTTATATAAATACGTTTATATATTTATCTGAGACTTAGAAAATTATTTTAATTAATCCGAAACCATAGTTACACTCTACTTGATCGTAGAGAGTTACGATAAAAATTTAGGTTAAAAAGTCAGGCGAAACCCGGTCTGTGAATTTCACTGACAGTATAATTATACTGCTCAGATGACCTAATTTTAACTCGTGAACGAAAAACTTAAAGTTTTTATTTAATTTCCTATAGTTTTGGTTATTTTGAAATATTTCACAAAAAAGTGAAATATTATATTTTATCCGAGCGTCGTATTAAATCGGGGAAGCAACAGAGCAGAATACGGGATTTCCGGGAGCCGCTAATGGATAATACCATTGAGTCATGCATGATGAGTCACCCATGTGAACACATTAATGGTGCACATGGCATCATGATGACTAAGTTGTAGGAAATTGCATTTTAGTCCTTATATTTTTGGAATTTTGCAAACTAGTCCTTCAAAATAATTGCAATTTGGTCCTTAATGAAGCCACCTCCTCTCCCCTTGGTCCTCCAAATGTGCGCAGCCCACCCTCCCTAAATCACCACCTCACATTCATTTGTTTGCTCCTATTTCACATCTTAACACTTAAACATAATTTCATGAGTTCATTCATCATTTTGTGAAGCAAGCCCTTGGATCTTCACTTGTTTTTGATCTTCAAGAGGTGAATCTTACTCTCCTTGCTTAATCATCTTCATGTTCTTCAATAAATTTTATGATTCAATGCTTTATTCATCCTTGTTCATCATTTCCAATTCTTAGATTTAGAAACTTTGAGAAATCATAGAAAATGATAGAAAAATCCTAAAAATGTGAAACCAATTTCTATGATCTTGTAATCATCTCTACTATCATGATCCAAGAGATTGTGGCAAGAAAAATTTTCCTTCTCCTATTTCTAGCCAAGGCCGAACCATGAGGAAAAGTGGGGGAGGAACTTTGTTCTTTTTTTTTTAGAAAGTTGTCATAGATCTTGTCTTGCTACTAGGTGTTAAGGATGAATCCAAGTTCTTATGTCAAACTAAGATTTCTTGCTTTACTTTCATGTCTTGGCCGAATTTCATCATTTATGAATTTGGAAGTTTATGTTTCAATCTTTGTTGTTAAACATGTATTACAAAGACTTAAGTACTTAGGATCATTAATCCAAGACTTAAGCAAATTTAGGAATTTTAGTCACAAAAACCCCTTGAGGCCGTGACTTACCCTTAGTGTTCAGGGGATTATATTTGCTTGTTTTGATTGGTTGATTGTGTTTTGTTGAAGGAAAAAGTGTGTTTATCGTACGTAAGTCGTGACACGGGAGTTGACATCCGTTCGAGAAAGGAAATCGGGAGATAAGTTCTTCAAGAGGTAAGGGGAGCTTACCTGAGGGATTTTTCCCAATAACTGTATGTGATTAGTGTGTGGTCTGTATTATTTATCTATGGTTGTGGTGCTTGTTTAAATTGGTTCAAGTTGTTTAAGTTATGTTAATTTTTACCTGTGATGGTTGATTTGCATTAAATTGTTTATCTGCAATTATATTATAATGTGTTGTGATGCATGACCTGCCTGGAAATATTTTCGTGATATTGTGGTTGATTGTTGTTTGAGAAGCCTGACAGTGGTCAGTGCTCAATTAATTAAACGAGGTAAAAGCTTTAAGAAGACTTTACAAGGAATATTCAACAGTTAATTAAGAAATATTGGAAGATATTATGATTTAAATAATTATTTGAGAAAATAAGGATTATTTGAAAATATTATTATTTTAATGATTTATTATTGTAAAAGCAAGTTTCGAAATTATTTACGGCAAGGAGTTTAAAAACATCAGCACTTATTTTGAAAAGAGATTTAATCTCAAATGATTTATTTTTTTAGATACTTGAAGAGGTCTAGGGGTTTCGTGATTGAGCATTCGGACTTTGAGGTCCCGTGTTATTAACGAAAGTTTTAAAGATGTTTATGACTATGATTGGTCGTAAGCTTTTGAGCTTCGGCAAGGAAAGATTGAACACAGAGAAAAATGACGAGAATAAAATGTTTTGCATGTATTTTGGCAGACGTGCCTGCGAGGTTAATCATGGTATCTTGATGATATCCATGTAATCGACGTATTTGTTAATCATGGTATCTTTATAATATTCATGTAATCGACGTATTCATTGTGCCTTTGGGCAATCGACGTACAATGAAAAACCATAAATCGACGTTCTCACTGTGCCGGACAGTGGGCTATGGTAAAAATCGACGTGCCTCTTTTGGCAATCGAGCTTGATCAGCTCATTTACACGGTGTTGGGATCTCCGGAGATTAGGTAAAAGTTAGATGACGATTATTGAAGTGTACATGCATAGTTTTTCAAACGATGATGTTTCGGATATGAAACCCAATGATGACTACTTGTTTCTTTAAGAACTGATGTTGTATGAAAATATATATGTTTATATGCTTTCCTTTGAGTCGCGCATGCAGTTATTGTGTTAAATCCATATATTGACGTCTCACCCTTACAAACATATCAGGTTTTCTTCAGGTATTGCTGTTGTACATTGGTACACTAGTGCAGACGAAGCTGAGAAGTCTCCCTAAGCCTTTTGGGACTTAGTTTTAGATACTTGAAGAGGTATTTTGATTGTGGGAATAACAGTGGAGTCTTTCTGATAAATGTCTTGTAAAGCGACCAGCTTAGGAATCATAGTTGGGTGGTGTGTTGAAATGGTCAGTAACTTTGGTGTTAAACTTTAGTCTTAGGTTTAATTTTGTTTTGGAAATGGAAACTTAATTATTAAAAGTTGTATGCCTTGGCGGCTTTATTATGAATGTGATTATCTCTTTGTGTGGTGATGTACAATGTGCTTTTAATGTTTTAGCGTATGTATCCCGTTTCCAAAGTATTCACCAGAAGAAAAAAAATTTCACCCAAGTTTTCTGACTTAAATTAAATAATTTTCGGAAAGCAACCAGCGAATTAAACTTTTTTTTCCCGCAAACTGGTAACCATGTGATAACCTGAGTTAGGGTGTCACATGCCTCACGCGCAGTGAAAGTGGGTGTTGTTTTGCCATGTATTTTCAAGTATTTTACCATCTTAAAAGCCCTTCAATTTCTATTTTGATATGATCTTCCTTTGGGTATGATTAGTTGCAGAAGCCAAGTGTAGGAAATTGTTTCCCTTGCGTCTGTTAGTGTGTTCCGAACGGTGGAAAGCTCGTAGACAATCATCTGAGTTGATTGGTAAAAGGGTTGAGAAACAGAACTGCAACAATGGCAGTGGAGTGAGTAAATTAGGGAGATGCATTTAGCATAAATTGGGGAGAGAGGGAAAGCCAAAAAGACAGAGAACAGGGGGGGAGAGAGTCACGAGAGTTACTAATTTAAACATATCACAGCCATTGGATGTAAGCTTGATCAATGGTTAATATTGGGTGTAAGAGGTGTAAACTTAATTAGGTGTATGTTGACCCCTCCTCATATATATATATATATATATAACTTTAAATATAAAAGACAGATTTTAAAACTAAAATAAAGCTAGGAAGTATTTTTTTTGCTAAAGTTTGTTTGTTCTCCTCTTTCTATTTCAATGGTCTTAAAATCACTCCATTGTATTTTGAATTTAATTTTGATATAGTTTTCTAGTAAAATCTTTATACTATCTAGAGGTGGTAAAACGAGTTGGGTGACGGGCCAACCCGTTTAACCCGTCTTTTTTGGCAGGGCGGGTTACACTTTTCATGCCACAAACCCGTCCTGCTTAACCTGCCAAAAAATGGGGTGGGGCAAGGCCAACTTTCATTTTTTAATTATTTTTTATTTTTATATTAATTTAAATGTTTTGTTTAAGCCTACATAACCATAACCATACAATGTTTTTTTTATCTATATTATTATTATGTTTATGATGTTTAAAATTTGTAACATTACTCATACATTATTAATATAATTCGAATAAATAATAAACAATAAATATTTTTTAAATATTTATAATAGTAAAATAGTATACAAAAGAAATTAATCACACAAACGGGACGAGATGTGATTTTCAAGTAGGAACATGATTAATTTAAAGATGTTTTAGGGAATTAAATTTTTTATTTTATTTTTTGCGGGTCAACCCGCCAACCCCTCGGTAAATGGGGCGGGGTGTATTTTCAACCCAATTTTAACATTCAAGCCTCCCGCCCTGCCTCGTTTTAGGCGGATTGGCAGTGAGGTGGGGCGGGTTGGTTCGTTTTGTCATCCCTAATATTATCTATCAATTATACATCACTACATATATACGGTTTTAATGATAGTTATTATAGAAAAAACAAACATTTTTATTAATCTAATAACACATGATTGAAAGTATAAAAGAAACTTTAAACTCATAGTGAATTTATCTTTAGGAAAAAAAAATTATTGAGATGGGTACTTATGACAAATATCTATCTAAATTTTTTACTATGTGACAATGCTAGTTGAGTTGAAAGTGGAAACAACCCTGTGAGAACCGAGACAAAATCCTTTTAAGATGAATAATAACACAAATATTCTTCACATCATGAGTTTTGGATTTTGAGTTCATTAACTTCCCTCATTGTTATATTTTCACAACTATGAACCATAAACTAACAAAGCTATAACAATTACCACTACACAATTGTATAGAATAACTCATCTAAGTTTAGCAGAAAAGAGAATCTCTATGGAAACAATAATAACCCCATTTTATTATTTTCTATAATAACAACAACAAGTTCATTATCATACAAGGCCAAAACACAAACATAGGGGTCTATTGTTAAACACTGATTTATGTCAATGATGCCTTCTTTTTTGGAGGCCTACCTCTTGGCCTCCGACCACCAGTCGCCGCCACTGTTGGTGCTCCATTAGATTCTCCTGTGGGCCGTGCAATCTTCCTAGGCCGTCCTCCTGGCCTGTCGCTCCCGCTTGAAATCTTCACCTCATGTGACCTTGGTGGGCCATTTGGGTCCTTGGGGGGGGGGGGGGGGTGCTCAGCTTCAATGGTGCCAAGACAGTGTCTAGCGACTGAGGATCCTTGGACTTGGGTGGCCTATCTCGACCCCATCGTGGGGGCGCGTTTGAGTGACACTTGGTATATTTGTTTCTCCAAAACACTAGCTCCCCACTTTCCCTCATTTTTTCAAGGTGCAAATTAAGTAGTGCATTGTGTTCTTTAGGCAATCCACTGTATGTGGATTCTATGTACTTAGATATTGATGACTTATTAGAACCCTTCTCTTTGTTCAGTGGTTCAATTGCCCTCAAAATCATCTGAAAATTGAAACACCCACACATTCAAATACTTAATTTCACTCTTCGTAACTAATTTTGTTGGAACCAAAGTAATTTGGATTAAATAATCTCTAAATTTTGATGTTAACAAAAAGGATTAAATTTGTATAGCAAAGTGTTAGAAGTTATCTAACAAGTGCCTTTACCCTTTAAGGATCTCTGATTTTATATAAGTTAAAATCGTTAAGTCTATTTACTTTGCAATCCGCATCCATAAGTTATTTTATTCTTTACAATGAAAGGTTCCCTAAGTGGACGAGTCCACTCTACCACTGGAAGGATTTCCTTTAACTCAAGTGCCATGTCAGTGGACGAGCGCTTGAACATTTAAAGTAGATGGAGAAATCCTTTTTAAGTAGATGCGAGTTACTCTCCGAGAATAACATTAATTTTTTAGTGCTACGTCACTGGACGGGGATTTTAAGTAACTCAATTTCTGGCAAGACCGTTGTTTTAAGTAGACGCAAAAATTTTTGCCACGTCAGTGGACGGAGCCTTAAAACTCTTCCTACTTACCTTGCCTTTACATTTGTTTTGATGGACGAAGATTTTGAGCATTTATATCTTATTTAAATCAATCTGAACCAAAGTGAATTTATCCCATATGATTGATATTTATTTCAAATATATATAATGGTCCTTCTCATTTGCTATTAATGGTTTTATTGTCTTGTTTCTATGAGAGAGACATAGTACAAATAAGAAATTGCAAAAAGCAGAATAGTACAATGCAAAACGTTGTGTAACCTGTCACCTTTTACGCTGGAATAGCTGGAATTTGTATAAGGAAGGCAAGACAGTTTTTCAAGTTGCATTTGCTCAGATGTGTGCCATTTCGTGCAAGAATATTATCATATAGTACAAAGGCCACGAGCAAGCTGAGTCACAACGGATATTACATGGTTGATTCTATCCCTAAACAGAAAATTCAAATACAACCGTTGATGATTTTGAAGAGAAGATCAAGGACTCTATAAATAGAAGACTAAGGCTTTTGAAGAAAGTAACTTTTGCGCATACACAGAAATCTCAAGAAATCTCTTGCGAGCAAACATTCTTTTATTCTTTCAAAAAGCAAAAGTCTGTAATATCATAGTTTGAATATTGCTATAATATTCATCTGATCTTAAACTTTCATATTCTCACACATAGTGAGTTAGAAGATCAAAGAAACCAAAAACTCTTTATTAGAGGTAGAGCCTGAAGAGGCTTGGTAAGAAAGGAATACTTGTGAGCCTGGAGAGGTGTTGAATACTTGCTGTAATCTATTTGGAGAATAGTGGAGAAAACCTTCAAGTAGAAGGGACTGGACGTAGCTCTTGGTTGGAAGAGAGTGAACCAAGATAAAACAACTTGCGTGAATCTTCTAATCCCTTATCTCTTTAGTTTTACGTGTTTATACTAACTGTGGGGATTTGAACTTGAATTTGTTATTCTTTCAAAAGGTTGTTTTTCTGTGTGCTTTATTCTGCCTCTTTATCTTTGTGTGAGAAAACTATTCTTGAAAAGGTTATTTTCGAAAAATATTAACAAACACAATTCAACCCCCCTTCTTGTGTTTGCCTGTGTCAACTTCAGTTGGTATCAGAGCTCAGCCTCGAAAGGGTTAAGCATCTAACAAGTGCTGAGGAAGTACGATCCTACAACCATGGATGCAGAAGGACAAGCTATCAACAGACCTCCACTCTTTGATGGAACTGACTATGATTATTGGAAGAAGAGAATGATGACCTTCCTAGATGCGCAGAACTTAGACATCTGGGAACTGATTGAGAGTGGCTATTTTGAGCCAAGAGGTGAAGATGGAGCAGTCTTGGCTAGAGCAGGATGGAGTGTTGATCAAAAGGCCAAACATCAACTAAATCTCAAGGCCAAACATTACTTGATGTGTGCTATTACCATACCAGAACATGATAAGGTTCACAGCTGCAACACAGCAAAGGAGATCTGGGATACACTGGCTCTTGCTCATGAAGGCTCATCACAAGTGAAGGAGTCAAAGATAAGCATGCTGGTTCACCAGTATGAGCTCTTCAAGATGACTGATCATGAGAGTATAGATCAGCTCTTCGGAAGATTTCAAACAATAACAAACAGTCTCAGATCTCTGGGAAAAATATATGAGAATAGAGATCATATCAGAAAGATTCTGAGAAGTCTCTCCAAGCAGTGAAGACCAAAGGTCACTGCCATTCAAGAAGCTAAGAATCTGAACACTCTCTCACTGGAAGAGCTTCTAGGGTCATTGAAAGTTCATGAGCTTGAACTAAATGAAGAAGACAATTCCAGAAAGGGAAAATCCATTGCTTTAAAGGCAAAGAAAGCAAGCTCCTCAAAAGTCCTCAAAGCTGCTGAGTCCTCAGATGATGCTGAACCTTCAGACAGTGATGAAGGATCAGATGAAGATGAATTATCTTTCATCTCTAGAAAGATACAACATATGTGGAGAAGAAAAGGTAATTTCAAGAGAAAGCCACTCAACAAGAAATTTTCTAAGGAGAAATCAGACTCCAAAGAAAAAGGTCCACCTCTATGCTTTGAATGCAAAAAGCCAGGTCATTTCAAAGCTGACTGTCCTGACCTAAAAGAGAAGAAGAAGTTCTTCAAGAAAAAGAAGGACTTAATGGCTACACGGGAGGACTTGGGCTTATCCTCATCAGATTCCAAGGAGAAATCAGACTCCAAAGAAAAAGGTCCACCTCTATGCTTTGAATGCAAAAAGCCAGGTCATTTCAAAGCTGACTGTCCTGACCTAAAGAGAAGAAGAAGTTCTTCAAGAAAAAGAAGGACTTAATGGCTACACGGGAGGACTTGGGCTTATCCTCATCAGATGAGGAAGAGGAAGCAGAGGAAGAGGCAAACATTTGCCTCATGGCTGACACATCATCAGAAAATGAGTACACTGATGATGATGAGGTAACAGATTCTGAACCTTCTACTCTCAAAAATGCCTTTGATGAATTACTGCATGACTCATCCATATTATCTCATGAATACAAAAGTCTAAAAAAGAAGTTTGCAAAATTAACAAAAGAATATGATAGAGTCTGCATTGAAAAACAAAGCTTAGTCCAAGAAAATGATAAGCTAAAATCAGAGAATGTCAGTTTAACTGACAAATCTGAATGTGAGCCTGACAATTCTTGTGAAGTTGCAAAACTGAAGCAAGTTGTAACATACTTGACAGACACTCTGTCAAAATTTGTAGGAGGCTCAGATAAGCTTAGTCTTATCCTAAGGTATTCTAGGTCACCATTTGATAAATCAGGCCTTGGTTATGACAACAAGAAGCATGAGGCATCTTACATTAAGTCAAAACCACCTATGCAGCAAAGAGCTTCAAAAGCTCCAGCTAGGTATGCTAAAGCCAAATCAGGCCCGTCCAACACCTTTTATAAAGTGTGTGGAAAAAGTGGGCATTCTACATCTAGATGCATACATAATAGAAATACTAAACATTCTCGTCCAAAGAAAACTAACATGAAAGGACCCAAGTCAGTTTGGGTACCTAAGGACAAGATAATACCTGTTGCAGATTTGCTTAACAACAGAAAAGAAACAAACGTCCTGGTACTTGGACAGTGGATGCTCACGTCACATGACGGGAGAAAAGTATATGTTCCAAGACCTTAGACATAAGGATGGTGGCTGGGTGACATTTGGAGGAAACCAGAAAGGAAAGATCACTGGTATAGGTAAAATTGGTAAACATCCTTTTCCATCCATTGATAATGTTCTTTTAGTAACTGGTTTAAAACATAATCTACTGAGCATAAGTCAATTATGTGACAGTGGATATGATGTTTCTTTTAATAAGGACATGTGTTATGTCAAGAAGAATGATGGATCAATCTTATTCACTGCTAAGAGGCAAAACAATTTGTACAAAATTGACTTGGAGGACCTCTCAAATCAAAGTGTCTCATGTTTAGTATCTATTGAAGATGAGCGATGGATTTGGCATAAAAGGCTAGGTCATGCAAGCTTGAGATTAATCTCAAAGCTAAATAAGCATAACCTCGTGAGAGGATTACCAAACCTTAAGTTCAAATCTGATGCTCTCTGTGATGCATGTCAGAAGGGAAAACAAGTCAAAGGTTCTTTTGAATCTAAGAATATTGTTAGTACCAAGAGACCACTAGAACTGCTACACCTTGATCTTTTTGGTCCAACAAGGACTGCTTCTATCAGTGGTAAGAAATATGGTCTAGTCATTGTAGATGACTATACTAGATGGACATGGGTTATGTTCCTTGCTCACAAGGATGAGTCCTTCAAGGTCTTCTCTGTATTCTGCAAACGTGTACAGAATGAAAAGGGCATGTGTATAGCTTCAATTAGAAGTGACCATGGGGGAGAATTTGTCAATGAGCTATTCAATGAGTTTTATGAAGAAAGTGGTATTCAACACAACTTCTCAATACCAAGAACACCACGGCAAAATGGTGTGGTAGAGAGAAAGAACAGATCTCTTCAAGAGATGGCTAGGACTATGCTCAATGACAATGCTGTCCCTAAGCACTTCTGGGCTGAAGCTGTGAACACTGCCTGCTACATTCAGAACAGAATATATATTAGACCTATTCTGAATAAGACTCCCTATGAATTGTGGAAAGGTAGAAAGCCCAACATATCTTATTTTCATCCTTTTGGATGTAAATGTTATATTTTGAATACAAAAGATCAACTTGGTAAATTTGATGCTAAGGTAGATAATGGAATTCTACTAGGGTTTTCTGAAACCTCAAAAGGATTTAGAGTGTATAACTCAAGAACTTTAATAGTAGAGGAATCTTATATGTTAGATTTGATGACAAACAGCCTGATAAGAAATTATCAGAGCTAGATGAAAGTTTTGCAGATCTTGACTTAAACATCTCAGGAGAGTCAACAGAAGTTAAAGCTGATGATCAAGTTGAAGACATTTCTCATCAACCAGAAACATCCACCTCTCAACAAGACAATGTTCAGAGAACTTGGCATTTCCAGAATTATCATCCACCGGAACAAATCATTGGAAATCCAAGTGATAAGCTAAGAACCAGATCAACCTTCAGAGAGCAAGAAGATTCTGTATTAGTCTCTGAATTGGAACCAAAGACAATGGACGAGGCTCTGCTGGACAATGGTTGGATCTTAGCAATGCAAGAAGAGCTAAACCAGTTTGAAAGGAGTGATATCTGGACTCTGGTAACCCTACCTAAAGATAAATATGTTATTGGAACAAAATGGGTTTACAGAAACAAGCTTGATGAAAATGGTAAGGTTATAAGAAATAAAGCAAGATTAGTTGCACAAGGTTACTCTCAAGAAGAAGGTATAGATTATACTGAAACCTTTGCACCTGTTGCTAGATTGGAAGCAATCAGAATTTTACTTTCATTTGCTGCACATCATAATATTATGCTTTTTCAAATGGATGTAAAAAGTGCTTTTCTAAATGGTTTTATCAATGAAGAAGTTTATGTTATGCAACCTTCGGGTTTTGAGAGTGAAACCCAACCTGAACATGTATACAAGCTTAAGAAAGCTTTATACGGCCTAAAACAAGCCCCAAGAGCTTGGTATGATAGGCTAAGTTCATTTCTGATGGATAATGGCTTCAACAGAGGAAAGGTTGATACAACTTTGTTCAGAAAGTCAATTAAATCCAACTTCATAGTAGTACAGATTTATGTAGATGATATTATATTTGGTGCTACTAATGAATCTTTGTGCAAAGAATTTTCAAAGTTAATGCAGAAAGAGTTTGAAATGAGCATGATGGGAGAACTCAAATTCTTCCTTGGACTTCAAGTCAAACAATCTATGGACGAGGTGTACATCCATCAAACTAAGTATACAAAGGAATTACTCAAAAAGTTTAAGATGGATGATTGCAAACCTATGAACACACCTATGCATCCCACGTCCATACTGAACAAAGATGATAAAGAGAAAAAGGTAGATCAGAAGGTATACAGAGGTATGATTGGATCTCTCTTATATCTAAATGCTTCTAGGCCTGATATAATGTTCAGTGTTTCCTTATGTGCTCGATTTCAATCTGATCCTAGAGAATCTCATCTATCAGCAGTTAAAAGAATTTTTAGATATTTAAAAGGTACTACTAATCTTGGTCTGTGCTTTAAGAAAGATGAAAATTACAGATTAGTTGGCTTTTGTGATGCTGACTATGCTGGAGATAGAATTGAAAGAAAAAGCCCCAGTGGAGGATGTCACTTCATTGGAGCTAACCTAGTATCATGGTCAAGCAAAAGGCAGAGTACCATTGCTCTATGTCTTGCTGAAGCAGAATACATCTCAGCTGCAAGTTGCTGCTCTCAACTTCTTTGGATCAAACACCAATTGGAGGACTACAATGTGTTTGTAAGTAGTATTCCACTTATGTGTGATAATACTGCTGCAATTAATCTGTCTAAGAATCCAATACTGCATTCTAGAGCTAAACATATAGAAATCAAACATCATTTTATTAGAGACTATGTGCAAAAAGGTGTTTTTGATATTCAATTTGTAGATACTGACCATCAATGGGCAGATATCTTCACTAAACCTCTTACTGAGGACAGATTTATTTTTATTAGAAAACATCTTAACATGTTGTATGTGGTTTGATTTAGTATATGTGTTGATTGCATGTTTTCATTGCACGTCCATTAGTTTTTGCGTCCAGATCACGTGTAGTCTACGCGTCTACTATTGTTGGTGTGCCGCGTCCACTACATATGTCTCTACGCGTCCACCCTCAATCGTGTGTAGACTCGTCTATGCATAAAACGTTTTTAATTGCATTAACTTGTCTCTGGACATTTTTATTTTAAAACGTTTGGTTTTAATCACTTCCTTGCTGAGTTAGCTACCTCCATCAATCCCATCATAACTTTTTACGATCCCAATATACCAACGCCGTTTTTCACTAAAGACATGTCTTGTCAATCATTTTCTTTTGAATTTTCCTTGAAAACTGTTGGTATTCGGAACTCTTTAAAAGTAACCCCTTTCCCTTTGAAAAACCTTTCGCTACTCTTCATCTCTGTTAACCACTCTCTGAAAGTTTTCGAACTCTCTGTTCTTCCAAACCGTAACTCCTTTACTCAACAATGGCTTCATCCTCCGCTCCCGTGCCTGCTTTTGCAACCGACATCATGACCATTGCTGTGGGACATCACTTTGATTTTGAAATTCTGAGTGAATACAACTTAGATGTAAGTAAGTTCATCAACGCTGCTGGTTGGGATGGGCTATTTCTGGAAAAGGTCTCAATTTATCCCGACTTGATAAGGGATTTCTGGAGAAGACCGAAGATTTCTGAAACAGAGATAGTAGGGTTTGTACAGGGGAAGAAGATAACTGTTTCTGAGAAAACCATTTCTGATGCCATAGTTTGTGCTCAAGAGGGTTTAATCTTCACTGAAAAATGGGAGGAAGACCTAGGCGGTACAAAGACCATCATCGTTACACTGATGAGGCAAGATACCGTGAGAACTCACTCATGGAAATCATCTGAAATGAAGGACCATATCAGGATTCTTCACCAAATCCTGAACAAGGTGGTACTTCATAAGGCAGGGTCTAAGGACAACTTATCTGCCCTCCATAAATTGTCTCTACAACATGGTCTTTAAAACAAAGATAAATCTGCCATGGATCCTGTTTCATCGATTCAAGGATGCCATTACCAACAGGGAAACCGCCTCTCACATCACCTTCTCTCATCTTCTGTCAAAAATATTCAAGCAGCAAGGCTTGTATGATGAAATAAGTGCAAAGCCTCAAGAAGAACAAGAAAAAATCTTTCGTTCGAAGGGAATGCAAGCTGCTATTTTTGGAAGAAGCAACCTCAGTGGCATGCATCTTGACACTTATAAGCAAGTTGAGATGGCCAAGCATGAAGAGAAGATGAAGATAAAAGAAGAATCGGTTGAGGCCAACAATGCTGCTATTCTTGGTTTCAAGAGAGGAACTAAGAGGAAGACAATAGCTATCAGGAAGCCTATTCCTAAAAGGCCTACCAGAGGCATTGAGATTAATGAGCCTAGGGCTGAGGCTCCTCAACCTGTTCCTCAACCTGCTCCCAAGAGAGCAAGGAAGCTGGTGTTGCCTCAAGATGAGGATGATGAAGATGATAATGTTCCTATGGGAACAGCCTTAAGGAGAAAACAGCTGCTGCTACTGCTGATGCTGATGTGCCTGCTAAGAGGAGGCAACCTGCAAGGAAAGCTAAAACCTTTGCAGCCTCTGAGGTAAACCCTTCTGCTGAAGTTCCTGTAAATATAGCAGATGTACATAATACTGTGAGTGATGGTGCCCCTACTCCTGAAGTAGGATTTTTTGATGATGTGTATAGACCTACATTACCCACACCACATCCTTCACCACAAAAAGAACAACCTGACCAAACCACATCCCCATCCTCACCACAAATTAGCCCAAACCAATTAACCATACCCCAACCTTCACCACTCAAAACCATCTTTCCACCCATAATTCCTGATTCTGACCTTTGGTTTCATCAAAAAGATGATGGAATTTGCCGAGGTGCCCCCTTTCCTAAACCCCTCAAAACTATTTCCACCCCTTATACCCTCATCCACTATCTTTGCTAATCAATCTGAGAACTGGGCTCAGGTCAAGAGAGATTGGAGAGTTTTGTTTCATACTCACCAACCTGACCCTGAGATTGACCCTGACATCCCCCTCACAAGGTGGTACCCTCATCCTGAATATGAATATGAACCTCATGAGGATTACCACTAGACCACCAAATATCCAAACTCTCAGCCTTCGAAAGGACCCTTCCCTTCTGAGATGAACAACCAAAATGGCCCTCTCCTCACCCACCTACCCCTTAAATGATTCCCACAAAGAAAAATTTACCCCAACCTCACAAAAACCCCACCTTTGATTCCTCACACTGATGGAGTAGACAGGCACATCATTCCTGTATGGGAAACTGATGTTAAAAGGAACAGACTGCCTACTTTACCTGAGAAGAGAGCAAGATCATCTGAGCACAATCCAATCATATTGGATGGAAACACAAAATGGCTGAAATTCGAGCATCCCAGCATCTATGGAAGTGCATCAGACCCCTTCACAGATCAGCTGTTCTACAATATTCTGAAGTGGGAGTTCAGCTACTTCCAAGTTGAAAGAGCTGCACGTTGTGTTCCTATCACATGGCTTAGGCATAATAAGGAAACACGTGTAGGCATTGCTCCCTACCCTATCTGTCCAAGGTTTGGCATGACAGACCTCAACAAGGACAAAGATAGGAGGCTCAGAAGAAATAAGGGAGTCATGCCTGAAGCTCATTCTGCCATGCTGGATTTGTCTAAGGAAACCTTTGATCACTCCCAGCTCGACTATTATCTGTATATGGAGGATGTGAAGAATATTGGAGAGATGATAGCTGCTGACTTCTGGAAGTCTCATATCATCCACTGCACCAGGGAAGCTTCATCTTCTGGCTTGTCTCAAGAAGAGAAGCAAGAAATTCCCAAGTTCAGAGGAAAGTGTGGACTTTCCAAGCTAAGGCACATGATCTACAAGGATCTATGGGCACTTTCTATTACCAACAGGGATGTGGAGGAAATTACTCCTATCCACTGGGCAAAGGATGTCCCTAAGAAATCTGTGAAAGCTGCCACTGCCTCTCCAGCAACCTCATCCTCTGAACATATAGCTGAGGAGTTGATTGTAGAAGGCCCTGAACTTAATGCAGAACTGTCTTCTCAACCTGCTTCAGTTGAACCTCCATCTGCACAAGCTGAGCAGTTTGCTGAGGTTGGTGTCTCTAAGCAAGGTGCTGAGTCTGCTAAGACTTATTCTCAACCATTAGCTCTTGCTATGGTTAATCCTCCAGCCCAAGCTCAAGACACTGTCTCTAACACTGCTGAGAGCTCAAGACAACTTTTCTTGCCACCAAATCTTGAAGACATCATTGGAAGAATTGTTGATGATAAGGTTGGCAAGATAGTTGAAGAAAAGACTGAACAGATGGCTCAACAAATTGAAGAAAGGGTGCAGAAGCAAGTTCAATATACTCTGGCCCCTACAAATGCCTTGGTGACTCAGATAATGGCTCTACTCATGGACTTCCAAAAGAACCAAAACCCTAATCCAAACCAACCCCCTCAACCTCCTCCTTCTACCTAAACCTTTTTCCTTCTCTGTTTTATTCTTTCTTTGTTATTTTTTTGCTGACAATGATGGTCCACTCCCTTTACCTTTTTGTCTGATGACAAAAAAAGGGGAGAAAAGAAAGATTAAATTTGTTTATACTGATTGTTTATACAGAGCAATTCTTTATGAAAAAGTACATATTTGTCTGCATATGCATAAGTTTATTCTGTATAATATTCATCTTGCTGATTCTATGTTTTGAATTTATTTTTATGCCTATTTTTTGTCTAAAGTCAATTATGCTCTGATACTGCTTTGAACTGCTTAGTCTCAAATGTTTAATAAGCTGCTCTTGGTCTGATAACTTATATTATATTGCAAATAAGACTTAGCTTCATATGCCTTAAACTGCTTTGATCTGATGAATGCTTTGTCTTAGGGGGAGCCTTGTAAACTCTCTTAGACTTTGCAAAATAAATTTAATTAGTTTTTGTCATCATCAAAAAGGGGGAGATTGTTGGAACCAAAGTAATTTGGATTAAATAATCTCTAAGTTTTGATGTTAACAAAAAGGATTAAATTTGTATAGCAAAGTGTTAGGAGTTATCTAACAAGTGCCTTTACCCTTTAAGGATCTCTAATTTTATATAAGTTAAAATCGTTAAGTCTATTTACTTTGCAATCCGCGTCCATATGTTATTTTATTCTTTAAAATGAAAGATTCCCTGACTACCACTGGAAGGATTTCCTTTAACTCAAGTGCCATGCCAGTGGACAAGCGCTTGAATGTTTAAAGTAGACGGAGAAATCCTTTTTAAGTAGACGCGAGTTACTCTCCGAGAATAACATTAATTTTTTAGTGCCACATCACTGGACGGAGATTTTAAGTAACTCAAGTTCTGGCAAGACCGTTGTTTTAAGTAGACGCAGAATTTTTGCCACGTTAGTGGACGGAGCCTTAAAACTCTTCCTACTTACCTTGCCTTTACATTTGTTTTGATGGACGAAGATTTTAAGCATTTATATCTTATTTAAATCAATCTGAACCAAAGTGAATTTATCCCATATGATTGATATTTATTTCAAATATATATAATGGTCCTTCTCATTTACTATTAACGATTTTATTGTCTTGTTTCTATGAGAGAGACATGGTACAAATAAGGAATTGCAAAAAGCAGAATAGTACAATGCAAAACGTTGTGTACCCTGTCACCTTTTACGCTGGAATAGCTGGAATTTGTACAAGGAAGACAAGATAATTTTTCAAGTTGCATTTGCTCAATGGTGTGCCATTTCGTGCAAGAATATTATCATATAGTACAAAGGCCAAGAGCAAGCTGAGTCACAACGGATATTACATGGTTGATTCTATCCCTAAACGGAAAATTCAAATACAACCGTTGATGATTTTGAAGAGAAGATCAAGGACTCTATAAATAGAAGACTAAGGCTTTTGAAGAAAGTAACTTTTGCGCATACACAGAAATCTCAAGAAATCTCTTGCGAGCAAACATTCTTTTATTCTTTCAAAAAGCAAAAGTCTGTAATATCGTAGTTTGAATATTGCTATAATATTCATCTGATCTTAAACTTTCATATTCTCACACATAGTGAGTTAGAAGATCAAAGAAACCAAAAACTCTTTATTAGAGGTAGAGCCTGAAGAGGCTTGGTAAGAAAGGAATACTTGTGAGCTTGGAGTGGTGTTGAATACTTGCTGTAATCTATTTGGAGAATAGTGGAGAAAACCTTCAAGTAGAAGGGACTGGACGTAGCTCTTGGTTAGAAGAGAGTGAACCAGGATAAAACAACTTGCGTGAATCTTCTAATCCCTTATCTCTTTAGTTTTACGTGTTTATACTAACTGTGGGGATTTGAATTTGAATTTGTTATTCTTTCAAAATGTTGTTTTTCTGTGTGCTTTATTCTGTCTCTTTATCTTTGTGTGAGAAAACTATTCTTGAAAAGGTTGTTTTCGAAAAATATTAACAAACACAATTCAATCCCCCCTTCTTGTGTTTGCCTGCGTCAACTTCAGTTGGTATCAGAGCTCAGCCTCGAAAGGGTTGAGCATCTAACAAGTGCTGAGGAAGTACGATCCTACAACCATGGATGCAAATATTTTTTATATTTACCATTGCATAAATATTGTGATTTTCTATGTGTCACACAAGTAACAAGCTAGAGTGCATATTTACAAGAGAGTATCTACTTATTGTTGTCACTTTTTATTGACTCAACTATTGTCACTTAAGAGTCATGATCTTGTTCTTTAAAAAAAAAAAGTCATGATCTTTATTATAATATCAATAATAATTATTAAATTATTATCTATTTCATTTTGTAATCAACGGTGAAGACAAAATATGTTTTTAATAATGTTTTCTATATAATTTCTAAAAAAACCCAAAAAAGGTGAAATCATCAATTATATTTTTTTATGAAATTCTAAATAAATAACAAATTCCCCATACATGGCACATGTTCATAAACTAGTAATAATACATATATATTCTTTGATAATTAATATTATTGGAGTGAAAAATAGGCGTCTTGGGTTTGAATATGTATAGTTGCGGAATGCCCTGGGCCCATGGGCATATGAAGGATCAGAGCACAAGACCCGAACAAACAAAAATGGATAGTTTGGGCCATTTCATAATATAGTTGGCGGGTGTGTGTTTTAAAATAAGAGCCGGTTGTTTCTCCTTCGAACCAAACCCTACAACGGCCACTGCCTCTTCTCAAATCAGTGGCGCGAGTCAGTGACTCGGTGGTACAGACGGCAGCTCCTTAAGTCGACACCGCCGCATATCTTTCTTATCACTCTTTCAGGCTAACCTTCTCTGATGGCTATGGTTACCCCCGAAACTGTGCAAAAAGCCATCAACTCCTTACTCAAATGGCGCAATTCCCAATCCGAATCCCAAAAACCAAAGCTCTTCGACGACGACGAGTTCGTTTACCTCATCCTTACCCTAAAGAAGATCCCTCCAAAGGGACGCGTTAACCCTCACAAGGTCCCTCTCCCTAACTCCCTCTTTTCCGCATCCCCCGAAATCTGTTTAATCATCGACGACCGTCCCAAATCAAATCTCACCAAATCAGACACGCAGAAGAAAATCCAATCCGAGAACATTCCAATCTCGAAGGTTCTCAAACTCTCCAAGCTCGCTTCCGATTACCGCGCATTCGAGGCGAAGAGGAAGCTATGCAATTCGTATGATCTCTTTTTCGCTGATAAGAGGATCGTGCCGTTGCTGCCTAGGCTTTTAGGGAAGCAGTTTTTTAAGAATAGGAAGGTTCCGGTGCCGTTGGATTTGAAGAGGAAGAACTGGAAGGAGCAGGTTGAGAAGGCGTGCTCGGCGGGTTTGTTGAATATTAGGACCGGGACTTGTAGTGTTGTTAGGGTTGCGAAGTTGAGTATGGAGAGGGATGAGATTGTGGATAATGTGGTTGCCGCGATTGATGGGGTTGTTGAGATTGTTCCGAAGAAGTGGGGGAATGTGAGGTCTCTTCATGTTAAGTTGTTGGAGTCGCTCGCCTTTCCGGTTTATCAGGCTGTTCCGGATATTAAATTGAAGATTGAGGGAGTTAAAGGCAATGTGGAAGGTGAGGATGTGAAAGAGGAGGAGGAAAAAGGTGGAGAGATTCGTGATCGGAAAGTGGGAAACAAAAAGGGGAGGATTCATCAAGTTAGGTACATGGATGATAATGTTGTTGAAGATGAGTTAGACGGTGAGGAAGATGATCATGATGATGATTCATGTTTGATCAAGCGAAGAAAAAATGAAGTATCTGTTGAGGATGAAGAGTCAGGCAAAAGGGGGAAGAAGAAGAAGAGAGTGAATGTGAAAGTGAAGGGAAGGCTATGAAAAGTAAGAAGGCCGCATAAGATGACTGGGATGGGAAGGAATGTATTTTTGGTTGGAAAGGAATGCTAGAATCTTCAGTGATTCCTTTATACGATGCTAGACTTCATTACTCTTTTGGTGTCCCTTTGGTATTTTTAGTGGTGTTTTGTTGTTAGAAACGCAGAGGGGTTGTCATGCTTTTGTTGCATGACTATAGCGCATAGGTTTTATTTGTTTCTTTTTGGTTTGTCTGGGAGGATGCCTTATTATCTTCCTTTGTTCTGTTTTGTTCTCTTCTAATTTATAAAAAAAATTAAAAAATCTTTAATTTGGACCATTATACTTCATTGGATTATTGCTACTCGTTATTTGTGACTTGTCTGTTTTCATAGTTTTGAAAGTGGTTCTTATTTATCATTAATATGCTCAGTAGCTTGGTTCTTTGATGTAGTCTCTTTGGCTGTTGCAGTGAGCTTAGGTTGTGTCCTGCAACTTTGGAATATGTTTTGTTAGCATCAAGGTGGAGAAAGCACCATTTTATTGTGCTTTGATTGTCCTCTTTGGTGTATCTGAATGGGGTATTACTGTATTAGGCTACAGATTTTAAGTTTTTTTTTTTTGCCACTTGTTGGGGACAGAATAATATATTTTGCTTTTATGGTATTCAGTCAATGGTTATTTTTATGGGTTTTTGTAGACTGATATGCAGCTGGATTGGAGTTATTTTTGTACTCGAGTTTTCCTCTTTTTATGTTTGTTTTGTCCTTTGACTCCTCGTTGCTTTGTTCGGTGGATACCTTATTTTCTACTTTTGTATGCTTATGTTCTCCTTTAATATTTTCTCTATAAAAAAAACGGGGGGTGGGATCACTGGCCAACTTCTTTGAAGGAGTTCATTCTAAAATTAAGGTCGTCTTTCGGCAAGAACAAGTAGATATGGACATGGTATGTTATCTTTGCCTAGTGATTCACCTTTACCCTTATGAAATATGTCAATATCTTGTTGGTTAAAATTGAATGAAGATTTTAAAGTAGCTGGATAAAAATAGTGATGAACAAGGCTTATATGTTCTGTTTGGTTATTTCTTATTTGTATCACGTGCAACCAAATCCGAAGATGACAGTTGGGGGATAGGTGACAAGCATATTTGGTCATTTGTCTTCAGCAACTTTTACCATGAAATAGTCTCTATCGGACTAGTATTGAATTTTCTCAAGCCCTTTCTTGTTTAGCCAATAAAAACTCAGTGAATCAAATAGCCTTAATTTTTCATTTGGTTTTTTGGTTTTATCAAATCTTTAGTCCAAATGTGCAATCCTTCATTTTAATTATCTTCTGATATTTTTTTGGTCAATTGATTTGATAAGACCAGATTTATGCCTTTATTTTTTTGCTCCTCTGGCAATTTGTGCAGGTTCAAAATAATCGTGTAGAATTTATCTGAATAATAAGATAGGCTATTTAAACACATTATATACTCTCTGGTTTTCAAGCTATATTTATCTGGGACTTCTGTTTGACAGGGTTTGGATCGGGTAGTCTTGACAGGGTTTTGCTTGGATTGGGTAACTATAGCAATATATATTTCGAATACAACAGTTTTGCAAGTAATCCAAAATCCCATGCCTCAGAGAGGAAAGAAAACGAAAAGATTGGTAACATGGGTTTAAAACTTATACAAGCTTAATTGCATCATTTAAGTTAATTGCCCAGCTAGCTCCTTAGGGCATTACATATGATTAATGATAACAAAGTAACTCTCATGAAGTGAGACAACTGGACCTAACCGTGCATGGTGAGTAACAAGTAACAACCTTTTTCTACAAGGATAGAGGGAACCAATGGGATTCAATGATGGCAGCAACATAGTGGCCTGGTCCCATATATGGATATGGCCCTCTTTTACCTGCGAGGATATTGAGAATCAACTAAACTCACAAGAAGGTGGGCAATGGAGCGGGGAGAAGCAATACTTGTACGTTATATGGCTTGACAGATTTAATAAAATCAACACCTGAGAGATACAATCCAACAAACAAAAAGGATCCAATAAAGAACCTTGGCTCCAAAATTTGCAAGTTACGTGCAAACATATCAATGTTTCTGTCAGGTGTGGCTTCATTTTCTTTTGCTTTCATTTCTTATAGGCAAGATGCTAAACCTGTGTCTGTTTGGCAATTTGAGGACGTTGCATGGTTAGAAGTAATTATCTTCTTTTGAATCCAAATGGTTGAGTGATACTATGATAGTTGCCTCAATGTTGAGAGTAAAAGTCAGAATATTGGTTGAACAATGACCAAAAGTTAAGCCTTCATTTAGTGATGCTTTTGGTGTCTGCATTTACTGTTTTGTTGTTTGCATTAGATCTCAGTGTCAAAAATGAAAGTTTGCATATTGGTTGAGGAATGAGCATAATTTGTGACCTCATTTAGTGATAATTTGGTCTCTGCGTTATCTTCTTTGTCGTTCCCATTAGATACTTAGGTCCCTCAATGTCAAAGATGAGGTTCTGTATATTGGTTGATCAGTGAGCGTAAATTATGCCTTCATTAGTGATAAATTGATAATATTGGTGTGTGAAATTACTGTTTTTCGCTTGCTTCATTCTGTATATAATTTTATAATTTTATAATATATTTTTAGGGTACTTGCCTTTCAATATCAGCATCCTGTCATTGCAATTGATGCATGTTCTCATCATGGAAGGGTTACTGATGCATGGGCAGAACGAATTAAAAAGTACTATGCATCACAGATGTTAAAATCTGGGAATGTTCTTCTTATTTATTGCAATGTTCCCTTATATTAAGGGGGGTGCCTACTATCTTCTTAAAACGACAAACAGATATATAATGCAAGCAGTGAATATTTTGCACGTTAGGACTTCCAAGCATAAATGTCAATTTTCACATTGTGAATTTATAATTGAGGAAACAATTGATGTGAGGATGTTAATATGTGTGTGTTTGGGAGGGTGCAATTCGAATATGCCTTGGTAGTTGTTCAAAGTTGACTTTATTGGGATTTTGATCTCTACCGTTATTGCTATTGTTATAGTTATCTTTAATCTTCTTATTATTATTATCATCATCACCAATATTATTATTATTCATTTGTGTGTTTATTTGTTTTGCTCTAGATCAAGTATGATGCGGAGTTTGAATGTGCCAAAGACAATCACATGTCGTGTAGTTTCCATTGAAACATTGAAAACCTTGGTTGAAATATCTTTGCCTGGGGATGATATTGAACAATCTAGGTTAAAGGGAGAAAATCAAGCAGATCAAGGGAAACTACATTGGCCCAGTGATGCAAACAAAAACTTTCAACTATTGGGCTTCATGCCTGTGGCGGCGACCTTTCAGTGACTATGCTGAAGTGAGTTTCAAAATCTGGTTAAGCCTATTATTTTTCTTTTTGAACCATGCTTTTTAACTCATGAGTTGTTTTAATTTGATTACTTCAAAATGAGGTAGTATTGATACTTGTCTCCAAACAGGTATAGGATGTCATAGTTGACTAACATCTGATTCATTACATTGTTCGGTACATTAAAGCATCATCTTTTCCTTGCAGTTACTTACACTATTAACTTACTTTATTGTTGGTTTTTCTCCAGATAAAAATCATGAACAGCCTGTTTTATAACATTGCCATTGTTTCTGTGTGTTACTTCATTATATATACTATATATAATCTACATTCTACGAAGGTGTAATTCTTCATACCCTTTCTTTATTAGGACTTTCGTAGAGTGCCAAGATGTTAAAGCTGTTGTTAGCATTGGTTGCTGTTACAATTTAATATCTGAAGAAAGCATTAGGGATGGTGGATCTCAATGTGGATTTCCAATGAGTCAAGCTGCAAGATCCACTGGCTTATCACCTGGAAAATGTGCATGCAGTCTGGCTTGCCAGGTACATGATCTTTATGGTTCTCCCCCCTTCTCAACTTACTAGCATCTAAATGGAGGGTAAAATAGTTAGAATGTTAAAAAAATTAGTTGTTGAACTTTGGCACTCTTAGAAGCAAGCAGCTTAGGGTTTTGTAAATTGAGCATCTTATTTTTTTTATTATGGAAAATTAACACAAAACAGTCTAACAGTCTATTTTTTACTTCTTTTTCTAATGTTAGCGCCTTTCTTAAGTGAGGCTTGCACTTTTTGTGCCTTTTGCTTTAAGGCATTTAAGTTCCCTAGCTTTCACCTTTGTCTACCTTGAACATGCAATGCCGCTACTGGATATAGTAAAATTAGTGCAACACAACTTATTGTATATGTAAAGTATGATTAGATAAAGAACTTAAACATTCATAAGATAAACCTTTAAGCTCATATGAATAGCACATTTATCACAAGTTTAGTGCACCATTCAAGTAAAACATAACAAGTTAAGGCTATAATCATGCATGTTTCCATTCAGGACATATGTGTGGCTTTTGCATTGTGTGTTTGAACCATAATTGCCATCAAAAGAACTTAACTGAATGAAAGTTGGGGTTAAGATGAGGAGTACCAAAATGCGTTGTAGCTCATTTAGAACCAGATGCATCTTCTACATAAAGAGAAATTGCAATTAGCAGTCCGTACCTTTTTTTTTTTGATAAGCAGTAGTCCTTACTTTTATCTGCAATTTAATTTCTATGAATTTACTGTGTTCTTACCTTTTAAGTTTTAACATTAAAGTCATTGAGAGAAATTTACTGTACTAACTGCATTTTATGTTGTTAAGAGAGTGCAGAGAGATGGAGGAGCCTGGATGTGCATGCTGGTAGTCATAACTTTGAGTTGCATGCTTTTCGTGCTGCTTTTCAAATGGTACTGAATTATCATTGAGTTTTCTTGTCTGCTCTTCCTCACCTTACCATTAACATGAAATTAAAGAAAAAATGTAGGTGGCTACTTGTTTTTCCTGCTTTCAAATTCAAATGTACTAATTAATGAGACCGTGTATTCCAATTCATCAGACTAGACCAGATTTACTTTGCTTGTCAATCTTATTGTAGATGGGATATGATGGGATGATTGTAATGCTAATCATATACACTGCCCTCCATGTAATTTCTTATATTGGAAAATGATTCATATTTGAGAAAGTTAAGCAGTGATAGTCTCTTCCCTCTGTGTACTTTGCTTAATATAAATAGACGGAATCATGGCGAAGCATAAATTCTGAAATTTGTTGAATTATATAATTTTAAAAAATTCTTGAAGTAATAATATAATATTGGTGTCACAGATGGGGTTTTAGTGGTAGCCTACAATAGTATTACCGCCTCTATGATAATCCAGCTTGGATTGCATTTAGAAAAAGGTTATCTAGAATTCCAATAAAACATAATTTTATATGTAGTTTTAAAAGTTATTTTTATGCTGTAACCCAAGCCAAAAAGAAATTACCAAATAGGCAACTACTTATTAGTGTAGCAATTATGCACAGGGCCTTATTGGTCTCTCAGAGCTGCTTTGGGGCCTCTTTCGGAAACTCTTATTCTGCTAGATAGATTATTGTTTCTTCAAGAGCAAGGTAGTGCATTGGAAGCCTACTTATTACTAATTTTTGACCCAAACGCATCCCCATGAAATGTGGCCATAATTGCAAAATAGCTTGGCAAAGATTTAAGTTCGAGCTGTTTCTGAAAGGTAAATAGTCTGTCTGTGTGTCAATTCATTTATGTGTATCTCTTTGCCATTTAATCCTGTTATCCCATCCCAGTTCCTCAAATATCCTTTTTTTTATTACTCAGTTGCTGCCTTTCTCTGTTGCATGATACATGCCAGTTTTTTTATTTTTTTTTATTTTAAAGATGTGAAGCGTGAAGAAGCATCTGTCTTCAAGCATAACTGGCTCAGCATCAAAAGGTTTTTGAAGCTATGTATACTGATAATTGCAAATTTTGGAGCCAAGGTTCTTTATTGGATCCATTTTGTTTGTTGGATTGTTTTCTCTCAGATGTTGATTTTATTAAATCTGTCAAGCTATATAACGTACCAGTATTGCTTCTCCCCGCTCCATTGCCCGACCTTCTTGCAAGTTTAGTTGATTCTCAATATCCTCGTAGGTGAAGAGGGTTAAATCCATATGGGACAAGGCCACTATGCTGCTGCCATCATTGAATCCCATTGGTTCCCTCTATCCTTGTTAGTGGCCTGGCAAAAGGATCCGCGGACCAATTATCCATCCGGTCCATCCATAGTAAAATCCATCCAATAATAAAAAAAAAAACTAAATGGATTGGATGGGTTGGATTGTTTTTATTAATGGATGGTTAATGATCCATCTGATATATTTTTTAATCCATTGGATCAAAAAAAAAGAAAAGGAAATGGCTCATTTATGATCCATTCAAAAATTATTATTTTTGTCTAAACTGAAAAGGCACGAATCACAGCGCAAGGTGATGATCCGCTAGATTATGTGATTTATATGTGCTTATTTGATGGGTTTTTGCTCCTAATTGTGATAATAGCTTGAGTTTTATCCCTGAGTTTAGTTAGTTGAGTTTCTAATAGAGTTTTATATTTTGTTAGTTTAATTTCATATTTTTATTATTAATCTAATAGTTTTTCTACTTGTTTACCTTAGTGGGAAATAATGAAGAAAGGATAGCATAAGGAAGTATTTGACATTCAAAATCAAGAGTGAATTATGAATTGGAATCTCAAGTGAAATTTGAGAGAGGTTCAACGTGAAAATAGGGGCCCACGTGCAAGGAGTTTTTCATCCTAATGGCTAATTGGAATTGCAACGTAACAAAAGGAAAACCGTTGGAAGGTGAATAAAGAGGGGGCAGCGAAAATTTGTTAATTTCTTCTTAAGGTGGCTTAGTCTAAAATTCATGTATTTAATTAATGTCCTAAAAATTCTAGAGAAATAAAAAATATTTAATATTTTTTAGTAGAGTAGATAAAATATTTAGTATGTAAAAATTGTTAAAATAAAATTTTGGTGGAAAAAAATTACTTTTAAATGGATGGGTTGGATATCTATCCATATAAAATGACTAATGGATGGGTTGGATGGTTTTTTATTAAACGGATCATGGATGGATTGGATTTTTTTAATATATTTTTAATGGATCGAAATGGATTGATGGATTATTTTGATCCGATCCATTGCAATCCGAATCAAAATCCATCCGATCCATCCATTTGCCACCCTTAAATGTTAGAAAAAGGTTGTTACTCACCATTCACGGTTAGGTCCAGTTGTCTCACTTCATGAGAGGTTACTTTGTTATCACCAATCACATGCAATGCCCTGAGTAGCTAGCTGGGCAATTAATTAAATTTTTTTTTTTTTTTTGAAAAAAGGGCAATTAACTTAAATGATGCAAGCTTGTAAAAGTTTTAAACCCATATTACCAATCTTTTCGTTTTCTTTCCTCTTTGAGGCATGGGGTTTTGGATTAATTGCAAAAAACTGTTGTATTCGAAATATATATTGCTATAGTTACTTTCCAATGATATGTGCTGAAAATGTGTAATAGATACGAGGATCATAGTGTATGGTTCTTTGTGAAGCTAATAGTTTGAACCAAATTCTTCTATGTTCTTGCATGTTCTTGCTATTGTTTTCTTTCGTATAATAGAACATCCTTGGTTATCTACTTCCAACTTCATTACTGAGCTTCCAGATATGTTTCCAATCTACACCTTCCACTTTTCAAATTACTAGTGAAAGCTGCAGCTGTATGTTAGATACCTGGTAATTGTTTAACTGACTGTTAACTAACTGTAAAGTGGGTATAGTTGAATATAAATAAGAGATGGAGAGGTAGGTAGATTTTGGAGCGGAAATTGGAAAGTGGGAGAGCAGGATCTCTCGAATATCCTACATGTTCTTTCTTTGTATTTATGTTCTGTTATCTTATTGACAAACAGTATAGTTTTACACATTTTTTCTCAATTCTGATTCGGGTCCTATCACTGTAGTAATTGTATGTTTTTGTACTTTTTTCCAACTTCAGTGTGTAAACCCTGATTTCTATTTAATTCATTACAAATAATTATTTAGTTTTCCAACTTTGGCCCCTTCAATGACGGTGCTGTTATTTGTTAAGTTTTTGTATTATTTTCACTCTTATAAGTGATGAATAAGCTTAATTATACTGCCAGTTTGGAAAAGTGAATGGGGATTTTGGGAGTGGAGGGGATGGAACCCTGAACTCAACTTAAGTGGGGAGAGATCACCACATGAGCTATCAACTCACGCATAACTTGGAAAAGGAAATTTGTCATGAAAGCTCAAGTATGTGCTTGAAATCAAAAGAAGAACAACACGAAAATTCTGTTGTAGATCTAATATACCCAAAAGTTCATGAGAGCGCATATACCAATGATACACAAAGGGGAATATTATGCAACTTTTGAAAAAACAAAGAATGATATATAATTATTTCTTTGCAAGGGGGATGAGACAACCCAACTTTGTCTAGTGGGGAGGATTGAGGAAATAGAATATTTCAGCTCTCTTTGTTCCTCTTTCCTTTTGCCTTTTGTATTTGAACGAGTGTCCCATCGTGCATTCTTTTTCCATATTATATCCTTATCAAAGTCCATTTTCTAATTGAATTTCATATAAGAAACAATAAAGGGCAAGATAAAGAGAGGGGAAAAAAGAGAGGACATTGTGAAGAGAAAAAGAGAGCAAAAGAGGCTCCAAAAGCAAACCAATGGAGAAGGCTAAGAATTGATCAGTGTCAAGCCGCTGAGTTTGACAAACTTTAATTTATTTATTTACCTGCATGAGAAAAGATAAAAGCAAAAAAGGAATCATGTCAATGTACAGCTGAATGCATGGTATTTTATTTATTTATTTATTTATATATGTACAACAAATTAATTAAAATAAACAAAGAGAAAGGTGAAGAGAAAATGTATGGTCTTTACCTTGTCCTTCACAAATCCTCCTCAAGAAAGCAAGGAAAATAATAAGTATAGCTACACCTGCTAATAATCCAATAATTATCGCAAATGTCTTTTCACCTTCATTGCCCGATTTACCTGCAAAACATAAACAGGAGTCAACAATATCTAATAAAGAAAAATGTTACTCCTTTTTATTTTTGGTCAGAAACACTATCATTTTGACCCAAAAGGCAAAGCAAAATTAGCCAGAATGTTCATGTGACGACCATAGTTAATACGTAAGCCTTTTATTTTTATCTTCATAAACCTTTTTAATTTTCAAATTTAACAAACAAATCCTTTTGTATAGTTTGTTTATTTTTTTTTCCAAACTAATAGATTCCTGTAAAGAATAAAGATATTCATAGAATAGCCAGGTCAAGCGAATCGAGAAATCTTGCAAATTTGCCCCCAAATATCACTGAAAAAATGTATATGATAGGGAAAACAAAGCAAAAAACATATAAAAAAAAAAACTTGAAAAAACATGAGTTATTTTATTAAGTACTTTTGAAAAACTTACTTCTTGCGTGTTTAACATTTTTTATCTCCTATTTTCCACTTCAGAAATCCAGATCAAGCAGTTATCACCCAACACACACAAAATCAATGGAATATGACATCCTCACTTTTTTTTGTCTCATGGGCTCATACAAAGAGCAAATTTGAATAAACTGAACACACAAAAATAAATTTACTCGTGTTTTTTTATAATTAATGAGAGAAAAAGATGGGAAGGAGAAAAACAGAACATCCAAATTTTAAATAAAAAAAAGGCAAATTCTACTGTACCCACGTTAATTTAATGGGTTTTGGAACATTTATTTTTGAACCAATAGATGAATGATCTTCCATTTAATGAATTTAGATCAAACATTTTTTTAAAACATAAAAACTTTCACTTATTTCAACTAAGTCTTTAACTAATTAAATATTTTTTCTATTTAAAATTAAAAATTCTTATTATTTTAATTTTAATTTTAATAAATCAGGATAAGCTTTTTTTTTTAAAAAAAAAATCCTACAATCCCCCTTCTTTTCCATCTCTTGTTGAAAAAAATCTTATGATAATTGACAAACCAATCCTCTATTTTAGCGTGGTTGTGTTCTATTGATTAAGAGTTTCTATGATCTTTATTTCATTTTATGTCCTATCCTGTGTGCGAATTGTGAGACACTGAAATGAAGGAGAAGATGAAAAAGAGGTTAAGATGGAAGTAGTGGTTACATGACTAAATTACAAAAACTTTGACTACTATTTAATAAAAAAGAAGAGATAATGAAACGAAGGTCAATTATTGGCCCATGAAAAACTGTACCAAAACCCCTATTTTTTTCATGGGTACCGTAGCACTTCCCTAAAAAAAAATGTCTTTAAACATTGTTTTTGTTGTTGTTTTTTCTTTCATAGTCGTTCAGTTTTGGGCCTTACCATGGGCCTTGGAGTAAGCATGGGCCCCAGTAGCAGAGTACCTAGCATAACACTTTGCCAAAAACATATCCCCATGATCCGCGGCGCCGCAATCGTTCCTCAACCGTCGGATCGCCTCCGCCACGCAATCCTGGCACTGCGTGAAGCTCAGGTCCCCAGTACACTGCGCCACACCCTTAACCCGACCCGACCCACCAACCCTGAACGCCCCACCCGAACCCCCCAACCCGGCCAGAACCGCATCCCTGTTACCCGTATCGTCACCCACCGAAGACCCGCACTTCTTCAGCACCACCGTCTTGTCCTCTTCCCCGACGAAGCTCGCGTTGTCGTACTTCACGAAGCACCCCTCCAGCTGCACCGCGCCGCCGCAAGCCTGCGGGCACAGGTCGCCGGCTCGGGTGACGGCGGCAGCGATGCAGGTGGCGCAGTCCGGCATGGCGAGGTCGCCGCGGCATTGATAGAGGCCGTAGACGACTTCGCTGGAGGTGGAGCCACCGACGACGGTGAAGTGGTTGTAGGAGGAGTAGGTGGCTGAGTTGACTAGCGAGGTGAGGAGCGAGTTGAGGTTTGACTCGTAGGGGGAGTTTGGGGTGTACCTTTGTTGGGTGCACCCGCCGTAGATGAATGAGTCAGTGGAAGGTGAGGAGGAGGAGAGGGAAAGTGAAGGGAGTGAGGAGAGAGAAAGAACAATGAGGGTGAAGAGGGAGAGAGCCATGTCTCTCTATGATTCTCTAATGTGTGTGTTGGTGATAGAGAAAGAAGGTAGGTTTTAGGTTTTGAAGATGTTTACGTAGGAGAGGTTGATAAGGGTTTTGTTTTGAATGTGATGAGCTCAGAATATTGCATGTGTTGGAGGAGATGCTATTTGAATCATGGTCATCATGCATGCATGCATGGGTTTTGATGCTATGCTAGATTGCTATATAGCTTGGTAATGGAGGGAGTATTGTGAGTTTGGTGATGGAGTTGGTTTTTAAATAAACAAATCCACTTCAAATGTATATAGCTATGTCATCTGTACTGTGGTGAAGATAACAGAAAATGAGAATGAGAAAAGCTTCCCTTCATAATTTACTGCTATCATGGCCATGTGGGGTGTGATCTCAAAAACTTTTTTCTTTTTCTGCTCTTCGTTTCATGGTTTGGTAATGGTTCTTTTTCTTTGGCGCGCGATAATTAATCTAAAGTGACAACTTTGTTATTTTGAACCAAGGAAAACTTCTTTTTCTTTAATATTACTTACTCTTTTTTTTTTTTTTGAGAAAGAATCCTAAAAAACCTTTAGTATCTTTAAGTGTAACCTTAATCATTGTAGTTATTTTATGTACCTATCAACTATAACCTTTTCGAAATCGTAACACCAATGTGATATATATATTTTTTTTAAAAAAATCTTTTTACATATTCACATGAATATTCTATTTACAAGGTTGGAGGTAAAATAGCTTAGACGATTCATTGGAGGCTTATGGTATTGCTTATTTTATTTTAGCATACATAGATCTGATCTACTTAACAAATAAGTACTTAGCTTAAAGACCTAGCTAACTATGTAAGCTAAGATTTACTTTTTGAAGAACCTATATAACATATCAGGCTGATTGTTATTTTTATTTTTTTGGGTAAAAAAAAATAATTTCATAATTTATTAACAATAAATAGTATAGCATATGTAAAAAAAAAAAAAATAGTATAGCATATGTAAAAAAAAAAAAAAAAAATTGGGCCTATATAAAAGTCTTTTTGTAATGTATCTATTTAAATAGACTTTCCATACAAATCAGATGTTATATGTTTTTATAAAATTAAAGGCCAAGAGAAGTCCATAATAAAGAGCCTGTGATGGGTAATAGATCAAAGTCGGATTGAAACTTTATAAAACAGGAGCTTAGGTCTATTTAAAGTCTAACCTAAAACTGAGCTATTTTCACCACTAATAGGGAAAGAGAAGCGTACTGCTTATCCTTAAGCAAAGCTGCTAACTACTAAGGGACGTTTGGTACAAGTTTTAAAAAAGTATTCCCGAGAATATTGGCAAGGGAATAAGGTTTTCCCATGTTTGATACAAATTTTAAAATTTTATTCTCAGGTATAAAAAATTCCCGGGAATAAAATTAGTGAATAATAGTTATAAACTCGAAAAAACTCTATTCTCATGTATAAAGGTGGCAAAGAAACATTCCCGAGAATGTGATTCCCAGTAATGTAGTTTGTCTGAGAATAAAATATTTTAGGAACTAAACACCACCTTAAGTGATCAGAAAAGTTTATCATCATTTTTAATTTTTATGGGCAAGTTAATTGTACATAACTTATATTATCTGCACATCAATTTTTTTACATTGTTCTCATACTACCTTTTTTTTTCAGATTGCAAAACAAGCAAAAGTGCAAAACGCACTTCAAAATACCTTCGATATGTTTCTTTACCCAAGTCAACAAATAAAATATAGAAGTAATATCGAAATTTTAATGTACAAATATCATCCCTCAACCTAGATTACTTGTTAGAAAAGTTGAGAAAACAAGATCCAACCATGAAGTCGGTTCACCGTTACCAAAAACGTATGCACCAAAACCAATTTATAAAATCTGGCGACAAATCTAATTTATAATACCTGATCGTTCGCATGGGCATGTATGGAAATCAGGGCCTCTGAAAAAGTATACAATCAGAGACCCATCAATTACAGAACACCCTCATCGTCTCTTCTTGATTTATTAGTGACTTTAGCAAATAGTATTAATTAATCAATGTCCTTAAGATATTGATTAAAGAATAAAAAGAAGAAAATTTTCATTGAAAAGTAATATATTTAAAATCTTGAGAAGATAAATACTCCGCGTTTCAAGAAAAACTTACTTGTTATGAAATCTTTAATCAATATCTTTAGGACACTAGTTAACAAGACCCAATATGGATTAATTGTAAAGTAAACCTCCCAGACTCAGATAAAGGGCTTTAACACTTTTCCCTATTATGCACACAATTACCTTTTTCGAGTGAAGACGCAAAAGTACAACTGTGACATCGCACTACACCTATGATCTTCAATCTCATCCTCGCTTTATTAGCACACCCTAAAATAGTTCGTTCTAGTGTTAGTGTATAGGAAATTTGGTTGCATCAGCTAAATATAGGCTAGTATAGTTTGTTATGGAATAGCTAGTAGAGAGAAAAAATCCTCTCCATCTCTCATCTACTTATTTCCGTCCATTTTCAAAGTTTTAAGAAAATAAATGTATCTAGTCTCTTTATGCATTTATTATTTTCCAAACTTTAGTAACAGACATCTTCATATTTCTCATAAGAAATGGAGAGATCCCCACCCCTCGTAGGGATTTGGATTCCCCGCATTCACGTATTTTCAAAGTCATAATATACATACCACTAGATCAATCTTGTTTTAATCTTATAATTTTTTTAATGAACACCCAAATTAATGTAATTAATAGTCTATATCAGTGAATGCGTGAAAATAATGAATGTAGAGAATCCAAATCCACTAGTAGAGAGGGCACCACCAAAGAGAATTGGACATCAAGTTGGTATTGCAGCATGGAAGTTATACAAACTTTCGATTGGGAGTTTGATAGAGAAACGTAGTGGGCCTCAAATAATGGCCTTGAATATACTACAGGAAAGTCACGGGAAAGTTTATGGTTCCAGCAAAATCACAAAGGATTTTTTTACCTACCCTTTCCACCATGACCATTGCATTGTGTAAATTATTTACAAAATGGTCCCCCAACGAGATCTCCTTCAACCGTCCTAACATAGAAACATAAGATAGGTCCCCTACTATAACGTGTAACATTAGAGACAATTATGTTAAAATGATGATCAACAACTAATATGGAGTTTTTTCATTCTAAAACAATATTTGGAAACCCATAAACAAAAGTCTAGATCCATTTAGGCTAAAAGGCTGACCCTCACTGTTGTCCCCTCCAGGGCTTACCATAGGAAAATGAATGAAAAGTCAGGGACAATGATTAAAATTAGATAAGCATTTATATCATTACTCGAATTAAATGATGTGCTATTGTACATTCTTGGATGGATGAGACTTAAGGTATAATTCAATAGGTACATTAGGTGTTATTTTTCAATATCAATAAAACATGTGTAACAGCTCATAAATGAAAATATAATATATGTAACAGTTGTTACATGTGTTTTATTCTCATTGAAAAACAACACATAATATATCTATAAAATTATACCTAAGTTTTGTCCTTCTTGGATTTGTAAGTCCTCTATAGATTTGAGGCTGGCACTAAATCAATGTATGCTAATGCTATCAACATCAAGACTTAGCTAAACTGCTATCCTCATTATTTCTACCCCATACGTTTGTAAATAGTTTTGAATCCCAGGACTTCAAAATGAAATATTTCGTACGTGTCCCATTAAAAATGGCAAAATGAATTTCTGAACTCAAAGCTCCAAATAAAGTT
Source organism: Echinosophora koreensis (assembly GCA_035048595.1). Lineage (NCBI taxonomy): Eukaryota > Viridiplantae > Streptophyta > Magnoliopsida > Fabales > Fabaceae > Echinosophora > Echinosophora koreensis. Next base: position 11,403,933 of record JAPCYP010000004.1, read on the forward strand.
TTCCTTTTAAAGCACCCGGAGAAGAGGTGGGTACGCGGACCCGTCCGGTCCGTTTAAGTCCGGTCCGCATAAGTCCGCACTTAAACGGATCGGACTTAATAGTCCGCATGATAAATGGCCTCTAGAAAACAGAGTCCGTGTCCGGTCCGCATAGTCCGCGGACTAAATGGACTGTCCGTGGACTTTGCACTTTTTTTTTTTTAACATACCAAGCCTAAAAAACAAATAATGTCTTATGTAGAAAATCAAACCAAATAAACAATAAATCCAAACAACAACGGAGACCATTAAAGTGTAACTAACAAGGATCACAAACCACAAGTTTGATACAAAATACCAACGAAATTGAAATACAAAATAAGGAACAAAAACAACAATATTACAAGTTGGAAATTAAAGCTACATCATGTTGACATCAATCATCAATAACAACTTTAGTCTTTCCCTTTGATTTAGAAAGCTCGATCCTCCTTTGCCTCAATCAAATCATCTTCATCTTCTTGTTTTCCTACAATTCACAAGTCATAATTCACAAGTAAGATTGTGTTTAAAAAGCAAAACAATTGAATGCAAAGCATTCTATTTCTATACATAAAGGAATTATATATTTACCTTCCACATCAAACCCTAACAACCAATTTCTAGTGCATATCAAGGCTTGCACATTTTTGGGAAGGAGAGAACTTCGAAATTTATTGAGAACACGAGAACCAATACTGAATGCCGATTCCGATGCCACAGTTGTTATTTGAATGCTTAAGATATCACTAGCCATCAAAGCAAGATTCGGAAACCTATATTTGTTCTCCCTCCAATATTGCAAGATATCAAGATTTGGATGGTATGTTGAGGAAAGGTTTTGCTCCTCCAAATAAGTATCCAATTCAGACTTACCCACATCCTTCTTATTTTGACTCTCATATTTGACATACTCCTACATTATTTCCAAGCAACAACAAACAAAGAATGAGAAATTAAACATAAAAAATAATGAATAATGAATAAATAAAAGAAAGAAATATACTTACATTCATAATAGCCAATTGTGATTGGTCTATATTAGCAAATCCACTACTGCTAGTTGGAAGACATTGCTTATCTTGTAGTGAATTTTCAGCTAAACCAACATTGCGAGGTGTCTCTTTGAAAGACCTTTTGACATACTCATAAAATAGACTTTGTAACTTGTGCTTGACAACTTTCAACTTAGCTTGACAAGAAATTGAATCAACACCAAGGTTTGAATAACAAAACTCCAAAAATGAGATCTTATAGCGAGGATCAAGAACGGTTCCATATGCAAGCACAATACTATAATCACTCCAATATTTGTCAAACTTTCCTTGCATCGAAATTGTCATATCCCTAATCACCTCATCTTCACTTGTCTTATTTTCAAGCAACAAACATTCAATCCTCCACACATGAAAGAAATACAAGTTAGATGTCGGATAAGAGGCACCGGATATCAAATTTGTGATCACATAGAATGGACGTAAAATTCACAAATCTTTTCTCCTCTAGACCATTCTTCATTAGTAGGGTAATACTTATAGTTCCTATCCTCAAAAGCAAGATCTTCAAAAGCACGATGATATGCAAGAGCGCTTTCAAGCATCATAAAGGTGGAGTTCCACCTAGTAGAGACATCCAAACGAAGACCCATCTTGGTCTCAATGTTACCAAGTCTTTTAACATAACTTTTAAAAACAATCATTCTTCCCTCCGACCCCTTTACATACTTGATGCTTTCTCTAATCTTATGTATAGCCTCACTAGCAACTTTCAAGCCATCTTGAACTGTAATATTTAGGATATGAGCACAACATTGAATATGAAAAAAATCACCACCACATAACAAGCCATCACTTTGCATAAGAAGTCTATCTTTCAACAACCCTTGCATGCTACCACAAGAAGATGCATTATCCAAAGTCAATGAAAATATTTTCTTCTCAATCCCCCACTCTTCCAAGAAACCATAAACACTCTTGGCCAATTCACGGTCGGAATGTGGAGGGGGGAAATGAGAAAAATTTAGAATTTTACTGTTAAGCTTCCAATTTTCATCCACAAAATGGGCCGTCAATGAAATGTAGCCCTCAGTGGTACAGGAAGTCCATACATCAGATGTCAAGTTTATTCTACTTGGAACTTTGGATAACACATCTTTCATTTTTTTCCTTTTCAGCCTCATACATATTAATGACATCATTTATGGCAGCACGTCTAAAGGGTACCTTAGCTTCAGGATTCAAATATTTAAATAGTTCTCTAACCCTCCTATATTCCACAAAAGAAATGGAAGGTCATGCTCTATGATAGCCATGGAAATCATCTCACGTACAACTTTAAAATCAACTTTTCTACTCTTTAATTTTCCAGTATGATCAAGCATAAGTTTACAAACCTCGGTATTAGCAAATCCTTTTGGAATCTTCTCACAAGTTGTTCTATGACGAAGTAAAGTTGAAGTTCCATATTTATTACCACCACTAACCAAGGCTTTCTTACATGCCTTGCATTGGCTCCTCTCCTTCCCATCACTTCCCACAGGCAGTTTGTCAAAGAAATCCCAGACAAAAGATGTTTTATTTCTAGCCCTCTTTTTTGGTATTTTAGGTTCGTTTAATCCATCTCCATCTTCATCATTATCCTCCTCACTAATTAAGTCTACTCTTTCAGGTTCAATGTCAGCCACATTAGCATTTTCATTTATGGCAGATACAGATAAATCCATGATAACAATTTTAGCAAACAAATATCACTGAAAAAAATAACAAAACATGAATGAGAACATAAGCACACACATTGGTTAAGCCTATAACTCTCATTGTTACATACTGATACAAAAACATATGCAAAAACATGAATAATGGATCTGAATCTGAGCAAACTGAGCATTATTTATGAATAAATAAAAGATGAGAAACCTGAAATCGTCCACTTCAGAGGGAGGGTGAGCGACCTGAGCAACCTGAAATCGTCCACTTCAGAGGGAGGGTCACGACCGTGAGGTCGAGGGAGGCGAGGTGGGTGAGGCCGTGAGCCGTGACTCCGTGAGGTTAAGGGAGGCGAGGAGGGTGAGGCCGTGAGGTCGAGGGAGGCGATGAGGGTGAGGCCGTGAGCCGTGAGGTCTAGGGAGGCGACGACTGTGACGCTGTGAGCCGTGAGATCGAGAGAGGCGAGGACTGTGAGGCCGTGAGGTCGAGGGAGGCGAGGAGGGTCACGGTCGTGAGGTCCACTTCAGAGGGAGGCGATGAGGGTCACGGTCGTGAGGTCCAGGGCGGCGAGGAGGGCGAGGGCGAGGCCGTGAGCAGTGACACGGAGGGCGAGGGAGGGGGTGACAGTGAGGTAGATCCAGGAGATTGTGGAGGGTCAAATACGGCTGAGGATTGTGGAGGGTGAGTGGAGTGTTTGACTGTTTGTATTGTGGCTGATGACTTTAGGGTTAGGTTTTTAGCCTCTTGGGCTGTCATTGCACATGGGCTGTTCAATTTTTTAGCCCAACACAGGAGATTCTTTTTTTTTTTTAAAAGCCTGCACCAGTCCGCGGACGGGTTCGCGAATCCGCGGACTGAGTCCGTTTAACCCGCGGGTTAAACGGACCGGACCCAAAAAGCCCGCATTTAAATGGACTCGTATTTTTTGGTGTTCTAGTCTGTGCGGACTGCGGGTTAAACGGACAGTCCGCAGACCCGTGTCCATATACCCACCTCTACCTGGAGTACCTAAAATCATAATATGGAAGGACATTTTTCATTAATTATGATATTCAAAATTTTCTTCAAGAATAAATAAGTAATTAACTTTGATCGGCTCATGCAAATAATAGCTTCCATTTAAAAATTAATTTAATTTTGATAAAATGTAAACGTAAAGTTTTTTATACTATCAATTAATCATATATGATTATGATTAATTGCCAACATAATTTTTTTAACACTAATGATATTACACTAATGATATGTTACAATTAAATTATTTAACAATTTCTTACTAATCACTATACTCAAAATTCTAGCTAGACTACACTTCAAAGTTTACCAAACCTCTCGTTCACTTGATAATAAGTGGATGCCCATGCTTCCTCTTTCTTGATTCGGCTTGTTAAGTCCCAAATACATCAAAAGACTACACATTTAAGAACAAGACACTTAAAATTTAATGCTGTGAAGAGCTCTTGCCCTCATTGTCTATATGGTATGATAAAACCATTGCCTAATTAAAAAAAGAGAAATGCTATCTTGACACAGGTGCTTACACTTACACCGTATAGTGCCGCACTGTGCGGCACTGTAGCTGCACTGTGCGGCACTGTAGCGGGGGTTTTTTTTTTTTTTTTTTTTTTTAAACCTTAGTTTTTTTTTAAATGTTATTTTTTGTTAGATAAATTTTTTGGTTAAGTATGTGCAAATATCTGGTGAATCATGTACAAATATCTGGTGAATTCAGTTCATTATCTGGTGAATGAGTTTTTTGAGAAATAAAATTTTTCGTTAAGTGGTGAATCATGTACAAATATCTGGTGAATTCAGTTTATTATCTGGTGAATGGATTTTTTTGAGAAATAAATTTTTTGGTTAAGTATGTGCAAATATCTGGTGAATCATGTACAAATATCTGGTGAATTCAATTCATTATCTGGTGAATGGGTTTTTTTGAGAAATAAAATTTTTCGTTATGTGGTGAATCGTGTACAAATATCTGGTGAATTCAGTTCATTATCTGGTGAATGGATTTTTTTGAGAAATAAATTTTTTGGTTGAGTATGTGTAAATATCTGGTGAATCATGTACAAATATCTGGTGAATTCAATTCATTATCTGGTGAATGGGTTTTTTTGAGAATTAAAATTTTTCCTTAAGTGGTGAATCATGTACGAATATCTGGTGAATTCAGTTCATTATCTGGTTAATGGATTTTTTTATAAATAAAATTTTTTTTATAAAAAAAACTAAAATTTTAAAAAAGAAAAGAAAAAAAGATTCACTACAGTGCCGCACAGTGCAGCTACAGTGCCACACAGTGCGGCACTATACGGTGTAAAACCGCATGTTGTAAGAAAATGTGTCATGGTATCATGACTCTTAAAAAAAACTGTTGTCTGAACATTACAGTAAAGCCATTGCCAAAATTATAAAATCGTCCTCTATTAGGTATGTTAAAACCGTTGCCTAATTGGAAAAAAAAAACATTGTCTAAACATACTTGGGGACAGCTGAATCTTATTCCTCATTTACATATGGTATCTAGCCACCCCATGTTACATGTATGAATTGTGGGTTTCTTTCACTATTCTCGAACGAATACACGATGAGGGAGATGGGAGAGGAAAACGTAACTTTTCAATTTTGTCTTCATAAATTTATGGTGCATTGTCTTGGTCTCTCATCTTTAATCTCTACACACCGCCAGCCCATATATTGTCCTTGTCATCCACACCATGAGATTGTAGGACAGCCCACATATGTTTCAGGGCCCAATAAAAATTCAAAGCCTTCTAAATCAGAAGATGGGACACTCGAAGGCCGAAAAAACAAAACGATGGGACACTATATTATCAAAACATCTTTGGTTATATATATATGTATTTTAGTCCTTATAAAATGAGTGGATTTTGATTTCAGTCCCCGTGAAACTTTTTCTTTGGTTTTCATCTCTCTAAAATATGAAATCACTAATTTTGGTCTCTATAAAGTGAGCAAATTTTGGATTTGGTCGGTATAAAATATTTTTCTTTGGTTTTAATCCCTCTAAAAGTTGATATCACGGTTTTTAGTCCATATTGTTCTTGCAAATTCCGACAATGTTAACCCGAGAACCCGAAGATCAATATGGCTATCATTCACTAATATTCTTTAAAAAATATGCTCTTTCCATTAGAATATCTCTGACTAGCAGAGTTTGAGTTACAAAATAGCTTCTTTTTTCTAGTTATATCAAAAGTCTATTTATAGCCTCACTCCTACATGGAAAGTTAATCCCACATTCCTACCCTACTATGCGACAGTTATTGGAGATCATGGGTTAGTGTTCTTTTTTCCACTTATCCATGTCTTCCAATATTTCTCGGACGGTACACATATCATTCATTTTAGGACAGATAAATAAAATTCATTTCAGGATTTAAGAAATTTTAGGGGAATTATAGCTAGCATGATACAACAAACGTTATTGGATGTCACTTGGAATGACCGCATGACCTTCCTTTAGACAAATAAGTAGGTAATGTATATCATATAACAATAAAAACCAAAAATAGCGATTTCCAATTTTACAGGGACTAAAACCAAATAATTTTTATTACAGGAACCAACACTAAAATTCACTCATTTTACAGGGGGAAAAAAACATATTTAACCCTTTAACTTTTATAACTCATTCTATGTGGAGAATATGAATATGAATGAAACCATCATCTTCCTCGCCTTTTAATTTTAATTCGTTCAAATTCAAATTTATACTGTCTTGTTCTTTTGCGCCGCTCAAGGACCGAATACCCTATGTGGACGAGGCGAGCCAGCCAATGCCTTTAGCAGTAAAACCGCAAGCCTTGTGAAAATGCGGACGAGTTGGATTGGATCCCTTGTGCCCCATGAATTAGGCCCATCATGAAAATCGGCCCAGGAAAAGGAGGTGGCCCATACTTGTGCATCGTGAGTTGTGTGATTCTTCAGCCTTCCCTGGTTCAATTTTGAAGAATTTAAGTGGTGTTTGTTCGTTTTTATTTTAAAAAAAATTAGTTTCATATTTTCACGTAATTTTAAAAAAATATTACATTATTTTCACTTTGCTTATTATTATTATTTTTTAAATATCTTATGTAGAATAAAGTCAAGACGAAGTAGCAATTTTTTACTAATAAAGAAAACACATCACCTACAAAAGAAAATAGAAAATAAATCAAACACTCCTAAAATGTGTAAGAGCAAATAAATTATAGATGCGACTTGTTTTTTCGAAGTTGACATAATAGAGCTTAAGTAGACTAAGTTTTCCTTCATATATAAATAGATTACTCATATGCAGATTTATCTAGTTATGTAAACATTTGTCTTCCTATTTGCTCATTTTGTCATTCTTGGAAGGAAAAAAAACTCTCATACACTCCTGAAGCATTGCTCTCAACAATTTTGTATTTATTTTAATTTTATTTAATTATATTTTGTATTTAATCCAATGACTTATATAATCTTACATGACACTTTTTTTTTAATTGAATTAAAGTATTACTCCCAGACTATACAATAATGTCTCATTCTTTATATTAGGTGTGTATATGAGACAAGTTAAAACGAGTTTGACTTGATCTAAACTTGGTTCAATAATTCGTTTGAGGGCGAATGCTAGCGTGAGCAAGGTAGGAAAGTCGCTCACCATGAGCATCTATTTCTAACCGTTGATCAAGTGAAGTTTCACAGATCTTACAATGTACCATCAACACCTAATACTCTCCCTCTTCTTCCTCAGTCTCTCTCCCCTCTATTTACGATTCCTTCACCTCCACTGCTCCCTCCCTCCGCCCCTCCAGCCAAGACCGCCACTATGTATCGCGAACCCCATCCCGGATAGTGGAGAACCAGGCCGTTATCCACCGTCCAGAATGCACGACACAGCTACTCCGACCACCGTCTCCTCACTCCGCTCCGCAACAGCGCTGCCCAACCAACGGCCACTACAAGACGCCCCTCCTTCCAGACGTAGATCCATCGTGTTTCGATACTCTCTCCCTCAACCCATTCCATAGCCGGTTTCTTCTCCCTCAAAAACCTAATTTCATTCCCTCCTCGGAGCTCTACAAGGTAGCTGGCGTGAAAACCAACAAAGAAAAGCTTGAAAACAGTTCGGAGTCTTGCCCAGACTCGATTTCGATTAACGGGTCGGGTTTTCAAAGTACGGTGGGGAAGTCATTGGCAGCGCACCCGGAGTTCGAGCCGGTGATATCGATGGTGAGGTGGTGATGGGGTCGCAGTTCATGGTGAAATTGCAAGGGTTGAAGACGGTGGAGTTGCAAGGATTCTGAGTTCACTTATTCTTAGTTTTGCTATTAGAGACCAGATTTGGTGGATTCTGGGTTGTTCATCTTTATGTTCTGGGATTTATTGATTTTCATGTTGTTATTGTTATAGATTTTTTATGTTCATTTTCTGAATACATCAACAAAGATGGTGATTTTATGGGTTGTTCATGTTCATGATCTGGATTTATTCATGTTCAAGTTCTGGATAAAGATGAAGGTCCACATGAGTGTCCTTTTGTTCATTATATGTGGACCGTGCAATACCCTCATACTGGAGACAACGATCAATTTTTTCATGTTCATCATTTTCTGGAGACAAAAAAGAAATCTAGAGGTAGCAGAGGATGTGATCCGTGGAGTGTGGACATAGTCAGAGGGAGAGAGGGATTGGGAATGAAATGAAAATAAAAATATGGTGTAGGCAGTTATATGATAAGATTTGGTGGGACTGATTGATCTAATGATAATTAATAATGATACATGGTGAGCAACATGTGTTGCTTGCTCACCCTAGACGGAGCCTTCGTTTGAGTCATTTTCTTGAACCCAAACTTGGATTGACAGTAAGTTGATAATGATTCGATTGATATATATATATTATATATATATATAGTAAAATTACAAAAGTAAAAAATTTAAAATTAAGATATAATTCATAATATATGTTTTAAAATAATGTGTGATATTTAATCAGTTTGAGATGACTCAAAATGTATACCTAATTCGATTTGAAAATATATTGGATCTAATTTTTATAATTTAAACTCGTTTTAATTAGTTTTGTGTCAAGACGGATTAATATGGACAATATCTTAAACACATATTCATTGTGTAGAAGGATAAAATCACTGTATCAATCGCCCAAATTTATTTTTTTTTTTGGACAGAAATCGCCCAATTAAAAGATGGACCAAATTATTTGATCATAGTATCCATTTCAATGCATTGTGTTGGATAAAGTGGTAAATGACTTCATAGATTCAGGCTCATGGTTTAAAAATACCGTCTCTCATCAGTATACTTGGTGATCAAACTTGGTTTAGTTCTAGATGTCAACATCTGCCAGGTTTTGTGAGTTAAAGTCAAAATTTGCCTAAGAAAATGAAGTCATCCAAACGAACCGGCTCGACTTAAGGTTGGCCTAACAGGCCGGCCCGATTTTTCAGATTAGACTGGCCCATTTCATAGGTATATTTGAGCCTCCCCATGCCACAAGTGCATTTGATTCACAACCACTTGCTGAAGGTATCATCGATCCTCCTCATTAAGGATAGGTCATCATAGTTGTAGGGGAGAGGGAGGGAGGGAGGGAGGGAGAGAGAGGGAACGAACGAAAAGAGAGGAGATTCAAATGGAATTAGATCCTCTTCTGTAACATGATGGTCATTTTAGTAAGAAATAGACACATATCTTAATATGCATAGACCCAACATGATTGGTTGGTTGTAGGTCCCACTAGTTACAATTTTAAAAATTTGTTTCTTTTTTCTCCAACAAGATAGAATCCTGTTTTATGTAAATAGGAGAGAGAATCCAAATCTTATTCAAATCTCAAAGTAATGTAAATTCTATGTTGTCCCCAAGTTGGCTTTAGGGATATCTCAATAGTCAAAAACCTCTGGAGATTCCTCCACACATTGACATATTATAGTGGTGTGTTTTTCCAACTCAGCGACACCCTTCTCCAATTATTAAGCCCATGTATATATTTAGCCCTTTTAGTGTTAAGTTCCAAGAAACTTCATAAATTTTAATTAGATCCTATTAATAGAATTATTATTTTTTTAATATTTTTCTATATCTTCCATATGACCTTGTAATAGGAAAAAAAACTGTTAATAGCTAATTATTAATGCTAATCTTCGCAACAGTTCACCACTTTGCGGCTTTTGTATTGCCCCATTCGTAATACTTGCCCATTGTGTGTAAAATTTGACAGCTTGAGTGGTATGAAGGTAGTTTGAGTTCTCATCCTTAATCGTTTATTAATAAAAAAAATCCTAAACAATAATTTAAGATCTTTCTACTACTCATCATTCGACTTCATTATCCAAGGATAGCCTTTAGGTTGGTGGTCAACACTTTATTTTTTAACATTACTCCATCCCCCATTCCCATTGCTTATGCATCAATCGGGATGAAGAGAAATCTAGCTTATGCCTCAAATGATCAAATACATATAAAATCTTAACTTCGAATAAAGATTTAAGTAAGATATTGATTTTCATCTCTGTATTTTCAATGAATTAGATTTTGATATTTCTTGTTAAAATACCAATTCTTATATTTTATTATTTACTAATTAGTCCCTACGACTTTATTTATACTAGAAAAAACCTCCACTTTAAAATCCTTATATTCACACAACACATTAGAAAAAGGTTCATTTTCCTTGGAACAAAGCCTCATCCCTCCTTAACACAGGCAGGGTGGGCATACAAACATTGTTCATGACTTCATGCAAGACTGCCCCCTCATTCACATTAGCACAACTCTGTTGCTTAAAAAACAAAACACACTGTTTGTTACCAATGGATTTCCGGAAGTCTAAGCAACACAGATGCAGTGAATTCCCACAAAAATATTACCATATATTTTCCCAATTAGACACCAATCCCTTTTCTTCTCAAGGAAAGAAAAATGAGGGAATTGCCAATTCCTATGTGATCCACTACTATATTATTTATATACTATCATTGGCTCAAATTCTTTGGATCCTAATCTTTTCCTCAGTTCATGCCATCCGAGAAACTCAAAAAAGTTGAGCTACACTATTCACAAGTCAGAATTGGCATCTCCTATGCAGTTAACACAACCTACAACTTGTTTTTCATTCTGACCCGAGAGACGGTTTACTAGTCTGTCTAGAGCTTCTTTCATCCACCAGTGTTGACAAACTTCCCTTGCTTCAGTAACACTCATCTGCACCCCCAAAACAGAAAATGTCAAACAAAATCTCAGTGATTTTTCATAATAATAGAAGAACAGCTAGCACCATGTTAGAATGCTTTTATGTTCAATCTGTTCACCTTTTTTGAAAGGCTTAATCACTTACCCATATTCTTTGACGAACGTTCTGCTCTGGCCAGAACTCTAGCTGCTCTTGAACAAGTAAAGGGAACATGTAACCTTCATAGAATGCTTCATGGGTCTTGCTCTTGAAGCTCCATTTGCCCAATTTACCCTGCACCAACCCAAGAGAAAAAAAATGAACATTTTAGTTCCCAAATTTTGACTTAGTAGTAACTAATGGTTGTATAGTTTAATTTTAACACACCGTTTTTTACCCATCATAGATCACCATAGTTATCATAAAAAAATACAACATTTTTAATGGTTTTACGATGAATGATTGATTTTTTTTTCCCGATGGTATCCTCCGCACGAAACTGTAGAAACTAATCCCTCAAGATACTGGGTGACATTGAAGGGTTGACATACCCCAACCAGATTTTCTCCATACCCAAGAGTCAAGGATCGAACCCCTGACTACTTGCTTAAGGGATCTGAGCACGTTATCACTCGGACCAACCAGATATCGGTCGATGAATGATTGATTGACCGAATAAGAAAATTATTAAACTTGCATCGCAATTAAATTAATGGTTTTCTTAACTTTTTGTTTGTTTTTTTAGTCCAATATCTTGAGCAAATGCCTTACCCCAACAGTGCCTCTAACTCCAGCTTCTTCTATGGTTTCTCTCAAAGCTGCCTCCTTTTTGGATTCGTCCAATTCCCAGCCTCCCTGGTGTTTGGTCAACCAGAAAATTAAAAATGAGAACAAAATTGAATAAAAATAAACTGAAATAATGTGTAATTTGGGTGTTAATAATTGACTAGTATCTGGGTGTAGGTGGTGTATGTACATACCTTTGGAAATAGCAACCCTTTGCCTTTCTGAGAACTAATAACCAGAACTTCCAATTCATCTGAAACATTCAAGGAAGTGTTCTCCCCAATTTTATACCTGTATGGTATGCATCTGCACAAAATGGAAAATAAGTATCACTTATCAGTAACAAGTAACAACCATTGAAGTGAATGAAACTGAACTCAACATAGCAGCAATTATGCAATCAGAATTGACCAATTAACTCCTTTTCACTTCACCCATTAGAAACTCATAACCCAGCAATCAAACAGTGTTCAAATTCTCCCCTCCTCTTCCATTTTCTTACACTATAGTGCCAAAAAACATAGAAAGTAAAGACCTTTAACTGTTTATTGTTCTCTTAATGGGAAAATAAGACTTAGCCACAGAAGAACAAAGCCTTAAGGCATCAAAAAGGTTTTACAATTCAGCGAAACACAAATTTTTTTTGGTGGCTAGATTTTGACACATGGATGAGAAGTAGAGAGGATAAGGAAAAAACGAACCCCACAACTTGGCGACGACCTTTTCTGTAACGCTGCAACTCCCTACCGGTACGAGAAACCAATGCCACAACATTCTCCTGGGAAACCAAAGCCACCATTCTGATTGGTTATATGTTTTCTTTTTCCACTCTTTGTAAGGAATTATGGAACAGAGAGTTAAGGAATAGAGAGTTGAAAGAACAGAACAACAAACCACAAACGAAGGGAAATTGTGTTTAGTGGATAGCATGACGAGAAGTGAGGAAGGGGCCTTTTAATAATAATGCTGACTGGTTAGCGAGACAAACGGCATGCCTTTTCAGGAGAGAGAAACAATATATATATATTTTTTTATATTTATATTACTAAAATGGAAAACTCCTTTAAGATGAGGCTGATGAGGTGAGTAAAGTAAGTCCTAGTTTAGAGTTTTTAGCCTTTTTTTTTTTTTTTTTTTTAAATAAAAATGGTAGTTAGGGAATGCACTTTTAAGGTATCGGGTAGAGCAGAAACGATATGTTGGAGCTGTTAGCAAAGGCCCAACCCAGAGAATTACTACATTGGTCTAGATCGCAGGCAGTCTCACCTAATTGCAGCTACTTAACTAGCCTCTAGATGCCAAGGGATCTCCCTAGGGAGGGTTGCCCACCAAAGAGGATTTTAGTGGCGTCAAGGGATTTAAACCCTCATCCATGAGGAGGATGAGAGTTCAGCTCCGAATTCTTAACCACATGTTCCAAACCTTGTTGGCCTAATTTAGACTCTTTAGAGTAGTAAAGAAAGAGGACTGAATGCCTTAATCAATTAAATTGTATTTAGATTTTAATGTACTCTAAATAATCAAGCATTGATATCCTTGTTTCTTGATTTTACACTTAGGATCACTTTATCCTAATTTTTAAGTATCGTTGGGACATCTCATATAAGCATTATACGTTGTAAAAGTAATTTACTAATTTACTGTATGTGACAGGTATTAATTAAGTATTAACTTTGGGTGTTAAGTTATTGTTTAAATTTAAATATAATAGAAATATGTTATCAATATACCTTGCTAACTAGTGCTAAGTACACTGATTAAGGAATTCAAATACAGGAATAATTTATTGAAAAATGTAACTTTTAAATGTTCGATATATTGATGCGCCATTGTTCAATACAATGTCTTTAAATTTGATTTCTCAGTCAGTGTCCTTATGACACTGGTTGACATTTGCCTACTCATTATATCCTCTCTTTATTACATTATCTTCTTGGATCGTATGACGATATGACACTTTCTTTAAAGTAATTAAAAATATGTTAGTAATATGATACAATTACAGAAAGTCTTCCTTAAGGTGACATTTGGTTCATTAAATATTTCATTCTCATGTAAACTACATTTCAGGAATCTCATTTTATATTTCTTTCTCACCCTTATGCATAAGGTTCGTTTTAAGGTACACAAGGTGAGTTAATGTGTACAGTTAAGCGCCACAAATCCAATGGTCGAAAATGAAGTGACAAATTAAATGAGTCTGACGGATAGGATCAATTACTTTAAGCCGGTATAACTATAAATGTGTGCCTTGTTTGTTAGGGAGGTTTGGAGTGGGTTGAGTGGGGTTTTTTAGTGGAAAAATCCCTTTCTTAGACTTGTGTCTTGTGACTGTCAAAGTCACAAGCACAACCGTGCTCGTTGGGTTAGCACGTCTCGCTAACGCTAAGTTGAGCACGCCCGTGCTCAATAGGGAGCACGCCTGTGCTCAATGGCAAGCCGCGCCTTGGAGGCGCTAATGTGAGCACGCCCGTGCTCAACGAGGAGCACGACCGTGCTTGGGCCTGATGCTTTGAAAAGATAACAATAACCGTGGGTTTTCTCATAAACCCTATTTTGGCAAAACAGAAACCCTGTTGCGACTACAACCCGTTTCTTCCCTATTTTCTCTAAACCCATTACGTTGTTGGAACTTTAGAGACTCGTGGGAACGTCTAGTTTGTCTGTGCCAAATCGGTATAAGTAACGGTTTCTCCTCTTTTGGTTTCCTTTCCTATTTTGAGATTTGGGAACTAATTGGTTGATGTTCTTGTTTGACCAAGACTTGGAAGCAGACTGAGCCGCTTAAGGGAATGTGACCGGTTTGTTGTTTTGGAGTTTTGTTGTAGAATCTTCATACCAGGTAAGGGGGTAGTGTAAGATGAGGGGTTCTCATAGCTCCATTGTATGTTATTTAACTGTTATGTTATTTATGAGTATGCCATGTTCCGTTTGATTATATGGTTAATTGCTATATTTGTTGGTTAATTAATTGGTATGCCTATTTGTTATAATTGTTAGATTGTTCATGAGGAGGTATGCCTTGTTAATCTGTTTTATGCCATGAGTTTTGGTTGAATTGGTATGAATACCTATGTTATGAATGTTGCTGTTATGTTATGGATTACGTTGACTGCGTTGATTAGCTGAGTGTTGGTTGATGTTGAAACTGTTAATAAGACCCTAATTGACTAAATAGGACTCTTAATTAACATAATAATTAAGGGATTAATTCCACAATATTTCATAAGACATGAACTGTTAGTGAGAAGTGAGATTGATGCCAACTAGATTAGTCAAAAGACCCTAGGATCGGATTTGAGAGTGTTAGGGAGTTTTGGCTCCAAGAACACAAGTTGAATCTGCCCAGAACAGTACGACTGGCCCAGGAGTACGGCCATGCTGAATAGGGAGCACGGGCTCTGGAAGGCGGCCGCGCATTGAGCACGGTCGTGCAGGACAGTGAGCACGACCGTGCTCCACTTAAGTGGCAGCACGACCGTGATCCCCTTCTTAGTCTAAAACGTGAATTAACGGTTCTAAAAGGGTGTTTCACCCCAATTGTCCTCAATAATGCAATAAGACACCAATCGAATAAAAAAGAGATAGATAACTTAATTAAAGATTAATTAAGATAACAAAGGATAATAAGTTGGTTAAGCCGGTGTCCATCGAGTTACCGCACGTTGATACGCTTTGGTGTTTTTTGGCCAAAGTGGGCTCGATGCTTTTTGGTCGAGGTGTTGATGAGATGAACCTTAGTGCTTTTTGGCCAAGGGGGCCTTGACCCCTATGGATTAAGGTGTTGATGTTGATGTTGTTGATGATGGTGATAAGTCTTGGGTGCTTATTGGCCCAAGCAAAGGAGGTGGTTGCCTTGTTTGCTGTTGTGCTCATGCATTTATACGTCGAAGTTGTTAGCGGGGGAAGTTCAACATAGGGGAGGTCGTCCTAGAGTTCAACGATCTGGCCAAGTCTCGGGGGTTCACCTAAGGTTTGGTGGACCATGCGCTCCCGCGGTGGCGTACCTTCGTTATGGTGCGTCGGCTATCCAAGGGGTTCACCCATGGTTTGGTGGACTGCCGGCGTTGGTGCTTTTATGGCCAATGTGGATATGTAACTCCAAAGTTGCCTTTTTGAGATAGTTTGGACCCACATGCATAACGGAGTAGCGGAGTAGTGTTGCATTGCATAGCATATGTTGGTTGGAATGCCATGATGATGTGATTATTCATATGTTGATGTTATATGTTGTATATTGTTATGCCATGCTATGATCTATGTTCATCTTACTTACTGTCTACATGCCGTTGTGTTTACATGATTTCTTACTCCTCATTTTCTCTGTTTCTGTTGTTGGCATGTATCTCTTTATGCAGAGGACGGTGAGCAGCCAGTGGAGGAGTGACTCTGAGGAGCCACGACTCTAGCTAGGATGCTAAGTTTTATAATTGTTAGTTGTTGTTAGTTTTCAATTTCAATTGTATCCCGTGGATTTTATTCCGGAACGGTTATACCAGCTCTGTATGTGACTCGGGGTTGGGTTATGTTTTGATGTATATGTTTATGTTTATTTTACTTTTAAAACTATGTTTCTTTCTGCGTTGAGATGTTACAATGTGGTACCTTTTATTCAAGTTTTTATTTTAATGAAATAAATGCATGTTTTTATATTACCTCTTTCAAGTAAATATCTTATATTAATGTGTGGGGTAGAGGGTGTCACAATAACAGGTAAGTTGTGTGGGTCATTGGGCGCTACTTCTTTGCACCTACGACTGTGGTGCATAACTGGGGGTGACAGGAAAGATGGGCCTATTCCTCGTGGTGATTGATGCGACATGGTGGGGGCTTTGCTAGTGTGCGAGTTGGATGACAGGAAACTAAGAGACTTTTGTGCATCGGTGTTGGCCGTGGCAACCATCACCTAAGAGGGGGTGAATTGAGTTTTAAATAAAAATGAAATCTTTTGCAATAAATCAAAACCCTTTTCAAAGTTAAAGCAGAATTTGCAGCTGATGAACAATTGTTTTCATATTAAAGCGCTTGAAAATAAATCCTTTGAAAATAAAGCGCAATAAAGAAAATGGCAGAAATGTAAAGAGATAGGGAAAGAAGATGAACACAAAGATGTATCCTGGTTCAGTCACAAACTACTCACGTGGCCTACGTCCAGTCCCCAAGGCAATACCACCAAGGGTTTTCAATCAACTCTAGTTTTTAAACAGGATCAACTAGAACCTTTACAATGAAGAGTACTCCTCACAGACTAGGGATATCACTTCCCCCAGTGAAGGAGCCTCAAACAATAACCCAAGAGATATACCCTCTCTTGTCAACCACAAGGAACATTACCTCCCTTGTAAACACTTGGAAATCACATCCAAGAAACATCTACAAGATATATACCCTCTCTTGTAAGAATGATAACCAAAAGATGGTTTGAGTCACACGACTCTAACCAACAATATGCACTCTTAATAGTGCTGATAAAACAATTTGAAGCCAAATACAAGAATAACTATATGGTGTAAAGCTCTCTCAATATAATATGATCAAAGTGTAAAAGTGAGAGAAGTAGAAAATGATTCTGACAGAGTTTCAGTGTAAATAAGATTAGTGAGTATTATTTGAAATAGTTTCATATCATTCCAATTTATAGAGAAAATATTAAGTCCATAGGAATTAGGTTAAACACATTTTAAAACACTTTTAGTCGTGCAGTAATCGATTATTTCAATCCCATAATCGATTATTTTAACTTAGATCAAAAGGCACATTCTTTAAACAGTCAAAACATAATCGATTAGGATAATCGATTATATGTTCTCTATGTGAAAACCATTTGACTATTAAAAAGCATAATCGATTATCTATTCTTTGTCTTGCATTTCAAAAAACCATAATAGATTTTTCAAACGTCATAATCGATTATATAATTTCAAATTCAAACTTAACAGCTAGAAATAATTAATACCCATTTAAACACATAAATAGCCAATTAAGCTGATTTATAAAACGTGTTCAAAATAGCATAATTGATTACCATAATCGATTATTTCATTTCAAATTCAACTTTAAAAAACATAACAACTCTATAATTAATTACTCATTAATGTATATTTAAGAGCTTGATAATCTATTGTTCCTCGAATTAAATTTGAATTTAAAAAACTCAAAGGCTGATATTGATTATTCATTTAAGTTCATATGAAAGCCATTTAAGTTTTTTTTGAAAGCTCATTTATGTGTGTGTATGTGATCATTTTTAATTATGAGAGCTTTACTTACCATTTACATCTTTTTCTAGAACAGGCAATATAAATAGTAAAATTCCCTTTAAACCCATCTTGTTTGCTTGTTTGACCTTTTGCCGTTTTTTGCAATTATGTCCTTCTGAGATTCCCCTTTTATCATTCATCAAAACTAAAGTACCTATCAAGGTATATATTCACAAGTGGAACGATTCTGGAATGGTTTTGGTATGATGTGAACAAACTAGTACACAACTTTGCGTGTTGGAGCCGTGTGCACCTCTACTCATATGTGCATTCCCTTGCCAAACTACATGCAACAAGAGGAATAAATTCATGGCTTCTATGCCCATATGAAATCTTCCATGCTCATGAGTTGGATCTGCTGCATGTGGACATGCCAAAGGGTGCTCTGCTCGCACATCCTTCCTCAACTCCTTCTAAACCCTAAAAAACTTGCAATTATCCTGCATGCAACATTTTTTCTTGGCTGGGTGAACATGTTTGGTAAGTTGAAGGTGACTAGGTGAGGATAGTTAGGCACCACGGTCTCCACTTAGATCACGACCAGTGGATT
Organism: Echinosophora koreensis; assembly: GCA_035048595.1. Lineage (NCBI taxonomy): Eukaryota > Viridiplantae > Streptophyta > Magnoliopsida > Fabales > Fabaceae > Echinosophora > Echinosophora koreensis. The sequence goes on from JAPCYP010000004.1 coordinate 11,422,442, forward strand.
GTAGACTTCGTCAACATCCCATCGCCTCAAGCACATATCAGAAGCCACTGATGAACGCATTCCCGTCGTCGAACCGTACAAACCAAGAGACATTGCGTAGCGTTACCTGTGAACCGGTAGAACGCTAGTGTTGCATGTCTGCACCTCTACACCACCATCATAGCATTCAAAAAGTCGTTACATGCCATCAAAATGCAGGTCACCAGCAGTTGGGGACCCTGATTCCTTTGGAGGACGATAAGGTAACAAGTTTTGCCCTTGATGATGCGGCGGACATTGTCCTCAGAGAGAGGGTTATTGGGGTTCTTAGTTCTTGGCTTTGGTTTTGTGGGGTCACCGTCGAAGGGAGACCATGGGTCACAATGGAGTGAACGCGAATGATGGGTTTGTTGTTGTTTTTCCTTCTTCTTATTAGTCTTCAGTTCATAAGGAGGTGTGAGTGGGGTGGAGAGGAGGAAGGGGGATTTCAAACACTCCATTTTTGTGGCATGCAAAATTAAAAACAAGATGTCCCTGCTGAGAAATAATGATAGTTTGATTATGGATTAAGGAGTAGATAGTGTGCTCATATGCTGTAATATATTGATATAATAGTATACACGTGTGTTTGATAACTCCAATATGACCGACAATTGGAGGTAAACGAAAGTGTGTATCCATGCACATTAACGTTGCCATCATACGATAAAACAAGCTCATACATAGGAATGGAATTTTCAACTTTCATTCACAAATTTTATTTTCGAACATCTTTTATATTCGTAAATTATTTTTTTCATATCTTATATTAAATATGCTAAAGTTTTATTCTCGTCTAACTTTCCCTGAAATATTAAATTATGTCTAACATCCTCTCTCATCCGTTTTTTTTTTTTTTTTTTTTTTTGTGTGAAGTGTTTATGTTGAGGAAAGTGAATCACAAAAAAAGCTATAAAAAAATTGTACAAATAATATTGGGTAGACTCATTAATAAAATATCTTTATATATTACTTTTTTTCACGAAAAATATATGACGATCCATTCGCTTGTGAAAAAGAAGATCTGTGTTATTTGCACACCCAGGTGCGACACCTCCGGCCGACACTCGGGTACTGTAGCATTAATTTTTTTTATTTTTTACAAATTTTGACTTTTTTTTTTTTAAAAAAAAATTAGCTTTTTTGAATACTAACATTTTTGGTTAATTACGTGCAAATATCTGGTTAAATTAGTTCATTATATGGTTAATGGGTCATCCTGAAGCTTACAATCATTTTCCACAACCATGTAAATATTTGGTTAATCACATACAAATATATGGTTAATTCAGTTTATTATATGGTTAATGGGTCATCCTAAAACTTACAATACTTTTCCACACAAATTAACCATATAATAAACTGAATTAACCAAATATTTGCACGTGATTAACCAAATATTTACATGATTGTAAAAATGATTGTAAGCTTCAGGATGACCCATTAACCATTTAATGAACTGAATTAACCAAATATTTGCACGTGATTAATCATATATTTACATGGTTGTTGAAAATGATTGTAAGCTTCAGAATGACTCATTAACCATATAATGAACTGAATTAACCAGATATTTACACGTAATTAACAAAAAATGTTAGTATTCAAAAAAACTAAATTTTTAATTTTTTTAAAAAATTAAAATTTGTAAAAAAGAAAAATAAAAATTAGTGCTACAATAGCACTAAAGTATCCGGGTGTCGGTTGGTGGTGTCGCACCCGGGTGTGCAAAAAATATTAGTGGAAAAAAAATGTGTAAGCTTGTATGTTACAAAATTCTTCTTACTAAAATAAAAAGGGAGTGACGTTATTTATAATAAAAAAAAAAAATTTTTAAAAAAAAGGAGGGAAGGAGGGACGGAGGGAGTGCGTGACGTCGCATGGGCCTATTGGACACGTGTGAATGATGTGTCACGTGAATTCCTATGTGGCTGTCAAATCCGTTGGCTGGCTGCGTGGTTCCCCTTCTTTTCAATTTTCATCACACATTTTCTATTTTGTTTCTGAGAAAATAAATGAAAAAAGTAATATAAATTTATGAAGGAAAAAAGTACTGCAGTGTTTATCTAGAAGCTGTCATTACGTCAGTTGTTGTTTTTTTTTTTTTTGGAAGTATCCTGATTTTTTATGAAATTTATTTATAATATGGAAATCTTGAATGACAGTATAAATGTTTTTTTTTTTGGGATTAATGACAGTATAAATGTTAATATACACTATTTTAGTCCTTAAATCTTGACGGGGATTAATGAGTTTTTTCTAAAACATGCGAGTTAATTTTAATAACATGGATTTAATCTAAATTCAAGGTTATGTAAAATTTTAAAACTGTCATTCAATTGGATATTCTTATATATCATTAAAAATATTTGACTTTCATATTAATAATAAATTAGAATTAAATTCATAAAATATATTTATAATTTTATCTATTTATATTATAATCAAAATTTAAATAGTAATATATTTTTGTAGTTTTATATTTATCTTGAGATCTTTAAATATAGTGAGAGTTGGCTCTCCTCCTAAAAGCCTATATCCTTATCTAGTTTCTATTTATTAATTTCCATATGTTTGATATTGTAGAATTTTCTTATGGTGTTTGGTTATTTTATATTTTTACAATTTTAGAAATCTTTCTTTGCCTTCATTTGTTTTATGGTTCTATTTTTAAAAAACTAAAAACATAAATGCTAAAATAATTTCACCATTTCTTTCATAAATTTTTAAAATCAGTAAAAAAATTAAAATGATATAACGATTTTGTGATTATTAATAAAAATATATTAACTAAAAATAAAAGAAAAACAAACTGAATAATCGATATAATATCTTGAATGGTTATGTTTCTTCTTTTTGTAATAGTAATATTTTATGTTGACTAATAAAAAGTTTATGTTGATTTTCAATTTTTCATAACAGAAATTTATAATAGTATTCACATAAATTTAAATTTAATATAAATACTTGTCTATTTTATATTTAAAGTATAAATACATGATTTAGCATATTCAAATAAAGTGTGATTTAGCAATCAAAATTTGATTATTTCAACATAATTATTTCAAACATTACTACATGTGTGACTTCTAAGATAATTATTTTAAGAGAGACAAAAAATTTTAATGATATGGAAACACATAAAATATAGAGGTAGGAATAGGATATGCTTCTCGTCAGCGGCTAATGGCCCTATTTAACGTAAAAGTCGGGTTAAGGTTTTTTTTTTTTTGATGCAAGGTTAAAGCTTTTTAAAAAGCATATATACTAAAGAGGTCAGACTAAGACTTTAAAGAAAAACCTATTAGGCCTATCATACTAACCTATTTGACATACACACACGCGCGCGCGCGCGCGCGCACACACACACACATATATATATATATGCTAAATTACTCTTTTGGTCCCCAAATTATTTTAAAATGTTTAATTTGGTCCTCATGTTTTTAAAATGTTCATTTTGGTCCCTTAATTCTTAAAACTTATTCAAATAGGTCCTTCCGTCAAGTTGACTAACTGCGACGTCAAGTTGAATATGGGACCAAAATGAACATCTAAAAAACTTGATGACCAAATTGAACATTTTAAAACAATTTGGGGACAAAAAGAGTAATTTAGCCAAAAAATTATTAAAATTTTTAAAAACAATTTTTTCCCGATATTGCCACGTGGCATTAGGTAGGACGTCATTGTTAGTCAACTTGACGGAATGACCTATTCGAATATATTTTATGAATTAAATGACCAAAATGAACATTTTAAAAACTTTAGGACTAAATTGAACGTTTTAAAACAATTTGGGGACCAAAATATATATATATATATATATATATATAAGATACTTTTTTCTAATACAACAATTTTATTTATTGATTCCTTAACATGTGCAAGGTTACACGGATTAAAAAAATCGTTAATATATTATTTATAATATGATAATATTTGAAAGTAAATGTTCATTGACCTTTTTAAATGTAAAGGTTTACTTGCCTATTTATTTGTGAAAGTTCAATGACCTATTTATCAGCATAGGCCTACTGACCTCTTTATCATTATAGGATTACAAGCCTATTAGCAAGTAAAGACATATTACTTATTTATAGGTTGATGCATATTTAAAGGTATTGCTGAAAAATAAACCTTTAGATAGACTTCTAGGATATACTTTAAAAATTAGCTTATATCAGACTAATAGGCCTAACTCAAGCCTTGAGATTGGAATATAGGCAAAAACTGTACATTTCAGGGCTTAGTCAAACTTCCTGCTAGTGTTATTGTTGTAGGTTGAAAATATATCTTTAGTTGCTCCTCTTTGATTATAATGATACTTTGTATAAGGGTTTGAGTACCCCCTTGTACTCAATTCAATATACTTTTGGCTTACCAAAAAAAAAAAAAAAAAACTATGTTCTAAAAGGTTCTTCTATCAACTCTCAGCATAGGTCTCTTTTGGAAGAGATTTGTTCCCTTTTTCGTTTGTCTGATTGGCAAATTTATCTGCAGCACTCCTGTAGAGAAGCTAATAAATGCGTAGACTTCTTAGCAGAATCTGGGTTTGATGCTCCTCAAGGTCTTTAGATTGTATGTTCTGTTAGTCCAGTATTAGGAAATTTTGTTTACAACGATTGTAATAGGGATTTTACCCCTACATTTGTTTCTTAGTTGAATATAAGCTCTCCCTTTTCTAGCAACAAAAAAAAACCCGAAAATAAAAATATTACTATCCAATATTATTAAAGTAATGATTAAAAAATAAAAAATTTAAAATACTTTTTAATATAATAAAAGCAAAATAAGTAAATTGATCTTATATGTTTATTTTAATTTTCAAATAGGTCCTATATGTTTTTTTTTTTCAAATTGGTTCCATACGTTTTGAAACATTTTCATGTTAGTCCTTCCCGTTTCTCAAGCATTTCTCAACCGTTTCTCAACCATGTGTTTAATATTGTCAAAACATACATGACCACATTTGAATATTTTCAAAAACGTATAGGACTTATTTGAAAAAACCTAAAAAACATATATGACTTATTTAAAAAACTTCAAAACGTATAGGACTTATGTGAAAACGTTTCAAAACGTATGAGACCAATTTGAAGAAAAAAATATATATATATAGGACCGATTTGAAAATTAAAATAAACATATAGGACCAATTTACCTATTTTGCCTATAATAAAAGTTTGAGTATCGAGTGAATCGTCAATTCGTCATTTTGGCCCCTGAAATTGTAAAACAGTGGCAAGTTAATCCCTCATATTAAGAAATAGACAAAAATATCGACCAAAATGGGGAAAAAAAAATTTCGTCATATTAATCTAATTTATCGACATTTTTCAATTTAGGAACATAATATAATGAACGTTTTTTGAATTTGGAGAATGTTTTTATTTATTTTTTAATATGAAGAACTAATTTGTCACCGTTTTATAATTTGAGCACCAAAAAATGACCATTCAATATTTTGAGCACCATTTCACTTGCAAGCGGTCGAGAAAAGGATGATTGAGAAAATGAGGCCATCCCAACAACCAATCAATGGAGGGTCCTCGTATAGGGAAAACCGGAGGACACTGAAAAGTAGAGGGACCACCAAGTCACATCCAGTTGCAGATGAAGATCCTATTGTTGTAGATCATTCAATACTACAGTTTCCCTAATAAAAATTGAAGATAATGCACTACTGTATGAGAAGTGTGAACGAGTCTCCTTTCGAATCAAAATCTAGAACATATAGGGGTAATGATTTAATAAAAGAATTAGGAAACTTACAGTAATGAGATCAGTAAGCAATGGCCAATAGGGGTGTTCATGGGTCCGGGTCGACCCGCTGAACCCGGCAACCCGAACCAAACCGAAGGGTTTGGTTCGGTTTTTTTTTCGAGATTCGGGTCCAACCCGAACCAACCCGGTGAAACCCGAAGTTCATTGGTTCGGGTAGCGGGTTCATTGAATTTGAACCCGTAACCCGTAGGCCCGACCCGATGGTGCATATTTAATTCAAATTGCAGCATTCTTATGAGTTTTTTTTATGGATTTTATGGATTTTTAAAATGAGATGAAAATAGGTGTATACATACGGGACCCGATGGACCCAACCCGGATTTGATCGGGTTGGTTTGGTTCGGGTTTGATGAGTAAAACTAACAGAACCCGAGCCAACCCAACCCGGAGAGTTTTGATTGGTTCGGGTTCCGGGTTGGGCAAAAACCGACCCAACCCGACCCGTGTACACCCCTAATGGCCAATTAGGTTAGTAAGCATAAAAAAGAAGAGAGAAAAAAACCATCTCCATTTGGAAAAGAAAATGCACATGCTAGGTAGAACACAGCTGCTAGTAGTGGTAGCAAAACGGGTTGGGCCTGACGGACCAACCCGTTTAACTCATCATTTTTGGTGGGTTGGGTTGGTTTGGGTTCCCAACACTCCAACCCGTTTCGACCCGTCCCGCTTAACCCACCAAGAAAACGAATTAGGGGCAGGATTGGGCGGGTCTAAGAGCATCTCTAATGATGTAATTCATTGGAGTTGTTTAACTCCTCTTTTTATGAGCTCCACCATGTCACATTATCTCTTTTTACTTTTTATTAGAGTAAAGGTATATTTTGGTCCCTGGCAATTTTGAGATACCCAATTTAGTCCCTGAAAAAGAAAAAAAAACCTCACTCGTTAGTCCTCGACAATTACAAAACAGGAACATGTTAGTCCCTCCATTGATGTCCGTTAGGAAGGCTCTACCAGTTTGCTGATGTAGCCTATTAACTCATCCATATGTTCGTTAAGTATAACCACGTGGCTTTTTTTTTTTTTTTTAATCTCCATTATCACCCAAAACGACATCGTTTTTGCACGGTGGACACCAGTAAGCGGCGTCGTATTTGCATAGTGTACACTAGCAATTACCTCATCCCTCCTCCTCCTCCTCCTCCTCCTTGCGTTAGCTGCTGAACCCAAATGTTAAAAAGCCTAATTTAGCCACCTCATTTTTCTTGTAGTTTATCCCTTCACTGCGCCATGACACGACATTAGTCACAGCCATGGGAGGTCTCTGCATAACTTCTATTCTATAAGCATCGATCTTGATAAATACACTAAGAATCTTCGCCACAGTATACTGAGGGTATCTAAAGTCCATAATTTCATCAAGTAGTTCATACTTACCACGTCGACAAAGTTATCCCTAAGAGATTCCTCTTCTGGTTCTTCAAAGTAATGCTTAAATGCTTAATATATTATTATTACATAAATTAACATTTTAGGAATTCGGAATCTGTAAAGGTTGGAATGAAAAGTAGATTAGGAAAGAAGGAAGTTTGGTTACATCAACTATACGGTGGAGTAAAAAGAGAAGGCTAGCAGTATTTCAGTTTTGTCTTACGGCAATCATTATGAAAACGTTGCTATGTTGTATGAACATGTAGGTGACGTCGTTATCGTACACTTGAGATTGTGCATCTGCCTGCACCGTTCAAAATCAAGGTTCATAGAAAATTACATCAGTAAAGTTTGATATATGCAAAAGAAATTATGGTTCTTCATATTTAGGTTCAGCAGCTAACCCAAGGAAGAAGAAGCAGCAGGAGGAGGTAATTGCAGGTGTCCACCGTGCAAAAACAATGTTGTTTTGGGTGATAATGGAGATTAAAAATAAAAAATTCCATGTGGTTATACTTAACGGACAAGTGGATGAGTTAATGGGTCACATAAGCAAACTAACAGAGTCTTCCTAACGAACATCAATGGAGGGACTAACATGTCCCTGGTTTGTAATTGTCAAGGATTAACATGTGAGTTTTTTTTAGTCAGGGACTGAATTGGGTACCTCGAAAATTGTCGGGGACCAAAATGGGTCATTACTCCTTTTTATTATTTTAAGCAACTCTTCATTTCGATGATGTAACCCTAAAATATTAGAATGCTTTTACAAGAATAGATTGCTTCTATAAACAATGATGCTTACAGCTAGATGTCATGTTACTGATACTCCGATGATACTATCGTGTAAGAACTTGTTCTTATTTCTCAAGTAACTTTCATTGGAGATACTTTAACCAAGTCACTGCAAAAACCGATCCGAAGTCATGACTCAACCGACCCACAGTTTTTTCAAGTTCAACCGATTTGATTGATGTAGATGCAGTTAACTAATTAGAGTTAAGCAGTAAAGAACATTCTAATAAAGAAATAAAGGTAAGCTTCTATTAAAAATATTATATTTAATATATTAAAAATATAATATATTTAGATTTTCAATAAAAACTTACCATTTCTTTATATTAAAGCACTGGGCTAATAAAATCTTGTAAATAATTCAACTATTACTTTCCAAGCTACCAAAATTTTGTTTGGCCATTGGTCCCAACCATGTGCTGATTCAATTGACCAGGACGTTTAAAAAGAAATTCTACTTACACTTCATAGAATAGTTAAACTCATGTAATACAAGGTGAACCTTTTAGGCTTCATTATAACAAGCCCACAGAAAGTTTTGCAAAAATGAGTTGATTTCCTGAAAAACTATGGCTGAATTCCATAAAAACTATGGCTGAGAATGGAACAAATTGTGATCAGTGGCATTTACCAACGATAGTTGTCAAAGATTTTATGAATGATGATATGCTAACTTGTAATACGAATTGTGTTTTCCATCCTCCCAAATGTTATTACACTTTCTTTATAGTGAAATGTTAACAGCTTTTGGAAGGCCAAGGCTTACCCTCTAGTCTTTGGATGACAAATTGAAATTACGTTTCAGAATTTTAATTGTAACTTCAAATATGTCCAATATTCTATAGAATTAAAATTGAGTAAGATATGTTTGAGAATAAATAAAGAATAAAGGCATAATAGTACAATTTTGAATTGAATTATAGAACATCTTTCACGATAGTGATCGAGAGGGCATTGCTAGAGAATGATGGTTAGACGGTGCGGTTAGCAACAATGGTCAAAAGATTGCTTTTTTTTTTTTTAGTAAAAAGCCTCAAGCCTTATCATTAATAATCATAGCATCAATACAACTGGGAACATCAAGAAAGTCATGAGGGCTAGCCATATATGTAGCCACCCCAGTCAAGGTGTGAGCAACTATATTGGTCTCCCTCCTAGTGAACTCTACCAAAGAGTTGGAAAAGAAAGAAGAATATAAAAACTTGCAATCTGAAATTAAAGCACCAAATTTTGAGCAATCTTGGTTGATAGAATTGAAGCTGCACGTACTTAGCATCCAACTCAAAAATAACTCTATCATACCCCAAATCATGAACCCACTGCAGTGCAAAGTCTCCTAGAACCTCACCCTCATGAACTTCGAGCTTCGGATTGAAATTGCAAGTCCTTACCTTGATGAAAGAGCCATGACAATCTCTTAGAACAAGACCAATACCAGTGCTCCCAGCCTGACCAAAAGACGCATCTATGTTGCATTTGACCAGCCCAGGGGGAGGCGTGTTCCATCGAGTACGTGCATGATCTGCATGGGAGCTCGAAAGTGGTGATGCATTACCTCTATCCTTCGCCCACATCCATTGATGGAAGAAAGTTGTGGCACGGATAAGGATGGTCAAAAGATGTCATCGGTAATAATGGTCAGAAGAAGTCATCGGCAATTTGGTTGACATCGGCAACATTACTGACTGGAACATATGACCAAAATAATAAATAAAAATTATGATATATTTTGTTATTTTAATAATTGAAATTGTAATTTTTAAAGTTTAAAGCTATAGCTAAGAATAGAAAATAGAATAAAATAGTCAATTTTAATTACATAAAATTGAATTTAGAATTGAAATTTCAATTTTAATATACACATAAAATAAGATAATTAGGGTTCGTTTGGATGATAGAACTGGAATTGCAACTTAGAATTTTAATTTCAAATTTAATTCTATAAGAATTAAAATTAGTTTGGAATAAATTCCATGTTTGAATTGTATAAAAAGTAAGGGCGTAGAATTATAATTTTAAACTCAAATCCTTAGAATAAACGGGTGGGGGTATTTCACTACTTGTATTTAACTAAAATATGTTAAGTTAGTTATTCTAGTAGTTATATTTCTATTAGAGTTAGTTGGTAGCTTATGCAGCAAGTTATGTACTCTACACTTTATATATACTTTAATCTTGTAATAGTTCAGATCATTCAATGAATCATCATTCATTTCTCAATTCTCTCTTCTAATATGGTATCAGGAGCAATTCCTTCTTCTGCACTCTAATTTTCTGTTCTTGAACGCGTGGAAGTTCATTCATCTTTCTGTTCTTGCGATCCTCTTTCAGTTACTCCTTTTCATTTCTTGAAATTGTTTTCTTCGATCATCATCAATAACGCATATTGATGAAGCTACTAATCCTTTCTTTCTTCATCTCTCTGATCATCCGGGGATTGTTCTGGTTTCACAGCCTCTAACTGGAGACAACTACAACTCATTGAGCATATCCATGGAAATGGCTTTGAATGCCAAGAATAAGTTTGCCCTTGTTGATGGATCACTTCCTCATCCTAATGGAGATGATCCGAATTTGCTTTCTTCTTGGAGAAGAAATGACAGTGTTGTTCGATCTTGGTTACTAAATTCTGTTGCAAAGGACATCATTGCAAGCATCATTCATGGTGGTTCAGCATGTGCAATTTGGATAGATCTCAAGTTACGTTTTCAGCAATCTAAAGGTCCTCGTCAGTACCACCTCAAGAAAGAATTGGCTGGTTTGACACAAGGCTCTCTCATAGTTACTCATCACTTCACCAAGATGAAGTCTCTTTGGGAAGAAATCCAAGAATTTCGACCCCAATGTGGTGCTATCAATCCCCTCATTGAATACCTTCAGAAATAGTATATGTTGATTTTTCTGATGGGACAAATGAGGTGTTCTCCCAAATTCGAGGACAAATCTTGTCCATGGATCCTATGCCTCCCAACACCAATGCCTTCACATTAGTGCTTCAAGATGAAACACAAAGACAATTGGGAGCTTCTTCCTCTTCTGTGGTAGATTCACAAGTGGCTTTTGCTGTCAGGAATGCTCCAAAATAGTTTCAGAACGTTTGTAATGGCAAGAAAGAAAGACCTTTTTGCACTCATTGTGGTATGCTCGGCCACACCGTAGAGAAATGCTACAAGATTGATGGATATCCACCTGGATATAAACCAATAACCTCCAATCAAGCACCTAATCAAGCTGTGCATCAAGTCACTGGACCACCAAAACAAAATTCAACCAATCTTGGTTTGAGCACTGATTAGTGTAAAATGTTACTTTCTTTGTTATCATCACAATTAGCACAAGCTGCTACTCCCCAAATGGACAACACTGCACTTAAGTCTCACAACACAGGTTTTGTACTTTCTGTTGTTTCAAGCACAATTGTAATTCAGTTTCAAATAAAGAATGCCATTAGTTGTGGCATGCTAGGCTAGGCCATTTGTCATCTAAATGTTTACAAATTTTGAGTAGATGTAACGTCCCAAGCTGCTTTATGGATTGACGACTGTCCCCACAAACCAACACGGGTCTTTTCAGCATGCTTTGTCCTCACTCACACGCTTCCTGGGAAATTAGGTCACCCATCCCAGAATTGTTCTGAGTTAAGCACGCTTAACTATGGAGTTCTTAAGTGATGGGCTCCCAAAAAGAAGATGCATCTTGTTTGTATAGGTAGTACCAATCAACTCATATAAGCCATCCTCAACTGTATAGTCCCATACCTACACAACCTCAGGATCCCTCTTATTCTGGTGTGTAATCGGTTCATTCATGTGTCACTCCGCCCAGAAACCTGCCAAGAGCCATTCCTTGCCCTTGCCTTATTGCACCGGCGACCATTCCTCGCCCTCGTCAGCCTCGAGTGTCATATACCCCACCAGCTTCCGCTTGGTTCGTCCCCGAACCACACTGTACTGGGAGAGATGTCGCTCTGATACCATTTGTAACGTCCCATGCTGCTTTATGGATTGACGACTATCCCCACAAACCAGTTCTCACTCACACGCTTCCTGGAAAAACTTCCCAGGAGGTCACCCATCCCAGAATTGCTCCAAGTCAAGCTCGCTTAACTGTGGAGTTCTTAAGTGATGGGCTCCCGAAAAGAAGATGCATCTTGTTTATATAGGTAGTATCAATCAATTCATATAAGTCATCCTCAACTATATATTCCCATACCTACACGGCCTCAGGATCCCTCTTATTCTGGTGTGTAATCGGTTCATTCATGTGTCCCTCCGCCCAGAAGCCTGCCAGTAGCCGCTCCTTGCCCGTGCCTTCTTGCATCGGCGACCATTCCCCACCCTCGTCAGCCTCGGGTGTCATAGTAGACAATTAGGTTTTTCAAATATTGATACACATTCAAATTCTTGTACAATTTGTCCACTATCAAAGCAAAAGAGACTTCCTTTTCATTCTTTTAATAAATGTCTGCATATCCTTTTGACCTTGTACACTGCGACACTTGGGGACCATATCACAGTAACACTTTTGATAGTAAAAGGTACTTTCTTACACTGGTTGAAGATCATACAAGATTTACTTGAATTTACATTTTGCAATTTAAGTCAGAAGCATCTTCTTATATACATAAATTCTTTACTTTAGTTGAAACAGAATTTAATATTGTCATAAAGTGTTTCAGATCAGATAATGCAAAGGAACTTGCTCTGACAGAATTTCTAGCATCCAAAGGAACTTTACATCAGTTCAGCTATGTTGAGAGACCACAGCAAAAACTCAGTTGTTGAGAGGAAGCATCAACACCTCTTAAATGTAGCCAAGGTTCTTTATTTCAAATCTAGACTCCCAATCACCTTTTGGGGAGAATGCTTGAAGACTGCAGTGTTTCTGATTGACAGAACGCCAACTTCTTTACTCAAGGAGAAATGTCCTTATGAGCTACTTTTCCATAGAGTCCTTGATTATGCTGCACTCAAGGTCTGCCTTGCCTATGCTTCCACTTTGTCATAAAAAAGTGACAAGTTCACTCCAAGGGCAATTCCAATTGTTTTTCTTGGCTATCCACCATGACACAAAGGATACAAATTGTATGATCTCACAACTAAGACATTCTTAATTTCTAAGAGATGTAGTATTTCATGAAACTACCTTCCCTTTTCACAATTTACAGAACTTTTACACCACCATAGATCCCTTTCCCAACACTGTCATACCTTTACCAATCCCTGATAACACTTTTTTCCCACCCACAGAACCTGTACAACCAATCACAGAACCCATACAATTCCAATCCCAGAACTACAACCTGATGGGACTCCGGCAAGTGTACCAGATCGAAGCAAGTAATAAAACATGATATGTAAATACCGAGGTCTAACACAAGGATTGGGTGGTCAATTTGTCTAGATTTGAAGATAATAACTAATGTTTTTAACCAAGTCAATGGGATAAAAATTGTTGGGATAAAAAGTGTTATCTAATTCAATTATCTAAATCTAAAACTAAGCATCAATTACCAAGATGTTAACTATGATAGTGAGATCTAAGTTCATGAATCCACCTACCCAATTAAGCAATAGATCCAAGTGATTATTTCTACCCCTAGGTTCAATTTAATGCCAATCAAGAACCCTAAATTATCCTAATGTCTCTCTCAAGCACAAAAGGACATACCTACACATGCAAAATGCCTATATCTCTATCCGACAACCCACAAGTTAGAGTCATTAAGCCCTTGGTTCCCTATATTGATTGCACCAATCTCCTACTCTATCTCTAGCAATGCTCAATCGGTGTTCCTAATTCAAGTCCTAAAGCGTGAATCTCCTCTCGGACTCATCACACTTGACTAGTTAACCACGTGCACTTTTGATTAACGCAACTAAATCAGAATTAGAAAGCAAGAATTGAGAGAAGAGAATAAGAAAACGTCACATTTAACTATGCCGTCATGAGCAGCTTCATCGATCCCCCAGAAAAGAGGATTAGCTCCTCATCACGTTCATCATCGACAAAACAATAATTGAAGGCATAAAGAAAATATAAAATAAACCTAAAACACTAAGGGAGATGCAGCTCCAAGAAAACTAGGATTAGAAAAAGAGATCTAAAAACTGTTATTTTTAATCCGCACTAAACAAGCTATTTATAGGAAACTGGATCTGCGCTCGCTCGCGGGGCGAGCACTTACTTTTTGCTCCAATCTAGGTTTGAATCCTCGCGAGGTGAGGACTGATTCGCGGAGCGAGACAGAGTGCTCTTCGTATTTCCTGTGTCTGGCTTGTGGGGCGAACACTGTCTCGCGGGACGAGACTGAAAGACTCCAATTCCTTGCTCAGCATCAGCTCTGGCTCGCGGGGCGAGACCTTGAAATTATTCTTTTTGCTTGGTTTCCTCAATTTTATATGTTTCCTTAAGCTTCACTTTTAACCTGAAAATAAAGAGCAGCATTAAATGCTTTATTTGACTCAAAATTAACCAAAATATATTAAAAACTACTTAAGAGACTCAAAATGTTGCTCGAGGATAATTAAAGCCAAATTTGGACGAAAACGAGATTAAACTCGAACATTTAGCACAAAAACCGTGACTTCACTAGCTATAAAATTGAATAAGCCAGAGGCTTATCAAAATACCCTAAACTTAAACTTTGCTTGTCCCTAAGCAAACTAAAAAATCAAAAAGACACAAGGGTAAGCTCAATGGACTCAATTATTTTCGTACCAATTTCATGGAATTTTATCAATTCAATGTTTATTCAATGTTTCCCCCCTTTTCTTCAATGTAATCCCCACATTCATTTACTTCAAACAAAGAAAAAATCATCATTCATGCAATCATCAATCTAAGCAAAGGATCCAAGTTACACACAAAAAGGAGATCACCAATTTTAAACAATTGACTTCCTCACAAGGGCATATAGTATTTCACTCATTCACTCAAGTGTCTAGGTATTCAACTTTCACTCAATTTCACATTTCAAGAGCACTTTCCATGAATTTGATTTTCATCTAAAAAATAGTTCCCACGAAAACATGCATGCATCATCAAAAGGTCGTTTAAAGGTTGTAATGGACCCTAGCTAGAGGTAGAATATACAAAGGTGCTAGGCTTTACATCCCTAGGAATTAAGAGAGCATGAGACTTTTTACATTTTTATTTTCACTCTAATTCCTTTTTCCATTTTTCTTTTTCACGCTTTGGGTGGCTACAACCTATTTCCTTTGACATCCTTTTATTTTGTCATTTTTGGTATTTTTGTATTTTTCTTCTTTTTATTTTTGCCTTTGGCTTCAACCTTTATTTTCCTTTTTCTCAACCCAAAATAACATATCAAACCCTTGTAGCCACCCCAAACTTAGTTTCCTACAACCCTTGTCTTGCTAAGCATCCATGCCCTCATAAATCCTAAGATTGGGTTAACATTTTTTGGCTTATAACATAAGGTCATCAAGAAACAATAGGCTATTAGGCTCAATGTGGCAAACTAGGGTGTTGGGAATTTGTGCAACAAACAAGAACAGCGGAAAAATTCCCACCAAGGATCCTTGCGCATGGTCATGGTTCATGTTTTGAAAATTTACCTCTTGAAGCGCAAACCTTTGATTTCAGACACTGCAAATCACGAGCACTGCACGAACAAGCAATGCTTCTAAGCAGTCCACACAAACAGATAAACACGTCTCACGTGTTTAATCGAAGCGTGCCTCTAAGCACTGTTAGGTACAATCAGAGACGTGGCGGTGTTTTCATTTTTCATGCAAACAGAGTACTGAGTGCAGCAAGGGAGTGTATGTGCGTCCATGCACTCTTACTCTACCTCATATAGGTAGGCGCTCCACTTAACCCAAAAGGGTTTAACCTAGCCTTATTGGGTTCATCTATCATGAGCATGGCCCAATATGAATTTGGGTCTAACCCAATTTCTTTTAGCTCCGATTAATCTATTCTAAGTGTGTGACCTATAGGTTCTCATAACGTTGGCAATAATATTAAATCATATTTAATATTATAAACAATGAGCGGTGTCTAGCAACACATCATGCTACCCAAGTAATGAGAAAGTCGGTGATTTGACGTAACCTTTCCATGACCAATGTTAATGTGTATTATTATCCCTTTGTCCTTATATCTATATTGAACACAAGGCATAGAATGTGTCACCCTTGTATAGTTCAATATTACGTTCCTTAATACCCGAGTAGACTTAATATTTAAACGAGGTCAATATCTTATATTGACTCATTTCAGCACGGCCATGCATTTTATAGTCTCACTCTATCAAGGGCCCCACAGATATTACTCCTGTTATGTAGGAGGGACAAATCCCATCTAGATCACTCACACCCCTCTGCATGACTCGCGATGTACCCAATGACCGACTTTATAATCATCCTGTTACAGATAACGGTTGACGGTATTAAAGCATACGACTCCTCATGTAGGGATTGTAGTGGTTTCAGGTCGAAGGATTGCATACACCATTGCCACTGTGAGAACTACTTATGATACTCACATAACGTTCCATGTAGTGTTCTCACGGAGGGTCAATCTGGTACATCATTATTCTAATGTGTACCTATGTGTGTGACTTGATATCTCATATCCATGACCCATGAGACGTGGTCATCAGTCCACACATATAATAGTCTCGATGTATTATTATTATCCTTATTAATAATAATACTCGACTATGGATGTTTAAGAAAAAAGTTCTCTTGATTAATAGTGTCTCACTATCAAGTCGTATACTTGATATTCTATTAAATAGAACTTTCTATTCTAAGGACTTTATTACGTTTAAACAAATAACATAATAAACTGAAATGCCTCATATGATAAATAGTAGCAAGATACAAAATGTAAGTCCAAAGGAAAAACATTGGCCTCTAGGGCTTACACCAACAATCTCCCACTAGCACTAGAGCCAATCAGGCATAAACCTAATACCCAATGATCTAGTGTGACCATCATGCTTCTGCTGAACAAGTGGTTTCGTAAGCGGGTCAGCAACGTTATCAAGTGTTGGTACTCTGCATATCTTCACATCTCCTCCATCGATAATCTCTCGAATGAGATGGAAACGCCTAAGTATATGTTTGGATCGCTGGTGAAATCTAGGTTCCTTAGCCTGTGCAATGGTCCCATTGTTATCACAATAGAGATCAATGGGGTCCACAATGCTAGGAACTGTACCAAGCTCAGTAATGAACTTCCTGATCCAAACAACCTCCTTTGCTGCATTGGAAGCAATAATATACTCGGCCTCTGTAGTAGAATCAGCGACTATCTCCTGCTTTGAACTCTTCCAGCTCACAGCGCCACCGTTTAGGCAAAACACATAACCAGATTGCGATCTGGAATCATCTTTATCAGTTTGGAAGCTAGCATCGGTGTAACCAATTACAACGAGCTCTTCCTCACCTCCATATATCAAGAACGAATCTTTAGTCGTTCTCAAGTACTTGAGGATATTCTTGATAGCAGCCCAGTGACTTTCACCTGGATCAGACTGGTACCTGCTCGTTATGCTCAAAGCATACGAGACATCTGGTCGAGTACACAGCATGGCATACATGATAGACCCAATTACGGATGCTTAAGGAATCTTACTCATACGATCCTTTCCTTCTTGAGTGGAAGGGGGTTGTGCCTTTGATAAGCATATACCATGTGACATAGGTGAGAGTCCCTTCTTAGATTCATGCATATTAAAGCGTCTTAACACTTTGTCTATATATGTACTCTGACTCAAGCCAAGCAATCTCAGTGACCTATCTCTATAGATCCTGATTCCCAATACATAGGTAGCTTCACCCAAATCTTTCATAGAAAAGAAATTCCCTAACCAAATCTTTTCTTGTTGAAAGGTAGGGATGTTGTTTCCGATGAGTAGTATGTCATCCACATACAACACCAGAAAGACAACTATGCTCCCACTAACCTTCTTGTAAACACAAGGCTCATCTTCATTTTTGATGAATCCAAACTGTCTTACAGCATCATCAAAATGAAGGTTCCAGCTTCTAGAAGCTTGCTTCAATCCATAAATTGAACGCTGCAACTTACATACCTTGCTGGCATCCTCTGCAGTGTCAAAGCCCTCAGGTTGTTTCATATACACATCCTCAAGGAGATTTCCATTAAGGAAAACAGTCTTGACATCCATCTGCCATATCTCATAATCATGGTATGCAGTGATAGCAAGCAAGATCCGGATGGACTTAAGCATTGCAACAGACAAAAAAGTCTCATCATTGTCTACACCATGAATTTACTTGAAACCCTTAGCGACAAATCGTGCCTTATAGGTATGCACTTTACCATCCATGTCAGTTTTCTTTTTGAAAACCCACTTGCACCCTATGGGTTTTATCCCCTCAGGTGGCTCTACCAAGGTCCATACCTGATTAGTGTACATGAGTCCATCTCGGATCTCATGGCCTCAAGCCATTTCTCATATTTTGGGCCAGTAATGGCCTTCTGGTAAGTCACAGGCTCATCTTGATCCATGAGTAGTACATCACCTTGTTGAGTCATGAGAAATTCGTATCTATCAGGTTTGTGATGTATCCTGCTAGACCTACGCTGGTCTTGTGTTACTTGAGCAGGCTGTTCTTCCGCAACATCTTGCGAAGGCTGCTCTTGTTCCTCCATAGGTATGTCGCTACTTTGTGACACTTGAATTTCTCCAAGGTCTATATTCCTCCCACTAGTTCCTTTGGAGATAAACTCCTTTTCTAGGAATACACCAGTTCGCGCGACAAACACTTTACCTTCGGAAGGATTGTAGATATAGTATCCCTTGGTTTCCTTAGGATACCCCCACAAAGAAGCACTTATCATATTTGGGATCAAGCTTTGTAGAAACCTGATGTTTTACGTATGCTTCACAACCCCAAATCTTCATAAAAGACACACTGGGTCTCTTACCAGTCTATATCTCATATGGTGTCTTTTCTACCGTCTTGGATAGAACACGGTTAAGTGTGAAAGCTGTTGTTAATAAGGCATGTCCCCAGAAGGAGTTTGGATGATTTGCATGACTCATCATAGACTGAACCATATCCAATAAAGTCTGATTCCTCTTTTCAGAAACACCATTCCATTGTGGCGTCCCTGGTGGAGTAAGTTGAGATAAAATCCCACATTCTCTTAGTCTCTTAGATGATCATCAAATTCTAGGCTTAGATATTCACCGCCTCGATCTGATCGAAGGATTTTAAAATTCTTACCTAATTGGTTTTCTACTTCATTTTTGAATTCCTTGAACTTTTCAAAAGATTTCGACTTGTGCTTCATAAGATACATAAATCCATACCTACTGAAATCATCAGTAAATGTGATGAAGTACTGAAAACCTCCTCTAGCCGTTGTGTTTAGTGGTCCGCATACATCAGTATGTATGTGGCTCAAAAGATCACTAGCCCTTTCACCTTTTCCTGTGAATGGGGTTTTTGTAATCTTTCCCAATAAACAAGACTCACATGTCTCATATGATTCATAATCAAATGAGTCCAAGAATCCATCTTTATAGAGTTTAGAAATGCGTTTCTCATTTATATGGCCCAAACGACAATGCCAAAGATAAGTTGGGTTCACCTCATTTGGTTTGAACCTCTTAGTATCAATGTTATAGATGGGCATCTCAAGATCAAGGACATAACGCCCATTACTCAAGTGTGTACTAGCATAAAATTATCATCCAAATAAATAGAACAACATTTGTTCTTTATTATAGAATAAAACCCAATCTTGTCCAAACAAGAAACGGAAATGATATTCCTGCTAATTGTAGGCACAAAATAACAGTTCTCCAACTGAATTTATAAGCCCAGTAGGCAAAGTCAATACATAAGTTCCTACAGCTAAAGCAGCAACCTTTGCTCCGTTGCCAACTCGTAGATCGACTTCTCCTTTCGCCAATGGTCTACTCCTTTTTAGCTCCTGTACATTTGTACAAATGTGAGAACCACATCCAGTATCTAATACCCATGATGCAGAAGTAGATAAATTGACTTCTATAACAAACATACCTGAGTTGGAAGTCCCACTTCCATTCTTCTTGCACTCTTCCAGGTATTTTGGGCAGTTCCTCTTCCAATGTCCGATCTTACCACAATGGAAGCACGTGCCCTCCTTGGCCACTCCGCCAACAGGTTTCAAGCCAGAAGTGTTGGGTTTGAACTTGTGGTCCTTACCCTTGCCCTTCTTCTTGTACATAGGCCTCTTGGGCTTCCAGGGCTGCTTCTTGCCCTTTCCAGGTTGGACCATCATAATGGCCTTCCCTTTTCCCCTATTGATGTTGGTTTCAGCAGTTCTCAACATGCCCAACAACTCTGACAGTGATTTGTCAAGATCATTCATATTGAAGTTCATGACAAATTGATTGTAACTTTCCGGCAACGATTGCAAGATCAAGTCAGTGGCCAACTCTTGGCCCAAGACATAACCCAACCTTTCGAGATTCGCAATGTACCTAATCATTTGAAGCACATGAGGACCCACTGGGCTTCATTCTGCCAGCTTCATTTGGAAAAGAGCTCTGGAGACTTCAAACCGTTCATGCCATGCTTGCTCTTGGTATAGCATCTTGAGGTGTTCGATCATATCAAATGCATCCATGTTCTCATGTTGCTTCTGAAGCTCAGAGTTCATAGTAGTAAGCATAAGACAGCCAACATCCAAGGAATCATCCTAATGCTTCTTATAAGCATCCTTGTCAGCCTTGGGTACACTAGCAGCTGGTGGCACATCTAACATAGCCTCTTCAAGAACATACAACTTTTTCTCTTGCTTGAGGACAATCCTCAAGTTTCTGTACCAGTCCAGAAAGTTTGTTCTGGCTAGTTTGTCCTTCTCAAGGACAGATCGCAATGATAAGTTACTTGATGTGTTTGATGCCATGGTAATCTACATAAAGAAATATGCAAAATTTAAGTATCATGCTCTAAAATATTTAATTAGGTCTTTAGTTAAAAACGCCTCCCACTATTTTACTCAAACAAATGACCCTCAACATTGATCCGGAAAATCCCGTTGGAAGATTTTCTAGTGGGCCAAGATCCATATTTCACCTAGTTTCAAGTCAGCTTTGGTCGATCGCTTATAGTTTGGTTATTTAGGTAGGAAACACTTTCCAATTACATCTCATGTAACTCTTGGATAGTTGGGTGAATAACTCTTTATTCTAATACATCTCATGGACTAAAGCCCAACTTAATGCCTCTAAGTCTTTTAATCCTATTGAATATGACTTAATTAAGTTAAACCCAATAGATAGCAATTAGACATTACAATTGTCCCATTGCATCTCACTAGTATAGAAAAATGCACCCCGCTTTGGCGGACCTACACTCATTCGATATTAGCCTTAACGAGTGCTATGCATTGGAAGGGGAAGGCTTTTAAACTTAATATTTCCTTTAAGGGATTTTATTAAAGTGATCTCACCATTAGTTAAACTCTTTAACATGCCATACATACATACATACATACATACATACATACATACATACATACATACATACATACATACATACATACATACATCAAAAGCAAATAAATGTGATATGGTTATGGCCCTTAACGCATTGATTCTCCCAAGCCAATGAGAGAATCTTAACTAAGTCCTAGGAGCGTCCAAGCTTCTCCAAGCATGATCTCCCACCAAGTCCTATTATGACGTCGCCTTCTTGTCTTCATCATTACATTACAAATAAAATAGAAACCTCGTTTTACATATGAGGGGAGTGAAGTGAGAAGAGAAAGTACAAATGGAATGTAAGAGAAAGGCATGGCACACAGGCCGTATTTCAAAATATAAACCAAAAGGAAAAAAAGGACTAAGGCCATAACCACTCACCATGCATCACCAAATAAATAATAACAACTAATAATAATCACCATTATTATTATTAAAATGTTATTAAATAAGGATTTCAAAATATGAATTTTGAAAACATAACATATATATAATAAATCACATTTATTATAATTTATGTCGTTATTAAAAAGTGACATAAAAGATTTCAAAATTAATTTTGAATCATAACAATCAAAATAATAATACACACTTATTACTATTAATGTTGTCATCAAGAGATATCAAAATATCCTTCTTTATGAAATTAATTTTCGAAATCATGATAAAGCACACATTAATAATATATCAAATAACTATTAATGTTGCAATTAATTGAGATTTCAAAATCTTCAAAATTGAAATTCAAATATGTAATTGAACACATGTTAATAATACTTAATGAGTAATAAAATATTGTCATTAAGAAGATGATACAAAATATTCAAAAGGATTTGATTTTGTAATCATAATAATAAAACTATTTTATTATCATTAAAATGTTTTAATGCCGCAATTAATTATCACACTACGCAGAGGTACCACGGGGGTTCCGTGACATCGCAGACGACGGTCACTTTGGGTACCAACACTTGGACCTTCATGGTTGCGAGAACTTGAACTCTTCATATCTCATTGAACCTTAATGTCGCCAAGATTAAAAATGAAACCAATCATGTATATATCACATATAATACAATGATTCCGGAACAATGTACATATCATCTACATACATCTCAATGCGACTCATATCATATATGAAAAATGAAACATCAAAAACATGTTTTCCAAAACATGGCATACGAATTATTGAAACATTTTTCAGAAAAACAAATTCGCATATAAGCATGTTATCACATATAACAGGTAAGCCATACAAACAAAACCATGGTTTCGCAAGCGGCTTTGATACCACTGTTGGGAATTTGTGCAACAAACAAGCATAGCGAAAAAATTCCCACCAAGGATCCTTGCGAATGGTCATGGTTCATGTTTCGAAAATTTACCTCTTGAAGCTCAGACCTTTGATTTTAGACGCTGCAAAAAACGAGCACTGCACGAACCAACAATGCCTCTACGTAGTCCACACAAACAGATAAACACGTCTCACATGTTTAATCGGAGCATGCCTCTAAACATTGCTAGGTACAATTAGAGATGCGGCGGTGTTTTCGTTTTTCACCCTAACAGAGTACTGAGTGCGGCCAGGGAGTGTATGTGTGGCCATGCACTCTTACTCTACCTCATATAGGTAGGCGCTCCACTTAACCCAAAAGGGTTTAACCTGGCCTTATTGGGTTCATCTATCATGAGCATGGCCCAATATGAATTTGGGTCTAACCCAATTTCTTTTAACTCCGATTAATCTATTCTAAGTGTGTGACCTATAGGTTCTCATAACGTTGGCAATAATATTAAATCATATTTAATATTATAAACAATGAGCGGTGTCTCGCAACACATCATTGCTACCCAAGTAATGAGAAAGTCGGTGATTTGACGTAACCTTTACGTGACCAATGTTAATGTGTATTATTATCCCTTTGTCCTTATATCTATATTGAACACAAGGCATAGAATGTGTCACCCTTGTATAGTTCAATATTACGTTCCTTGATACCCGAGTAGACTTAATATTTAAACGAGGTCAATATCTCATATTGACTCATTTCAGCACGGCCATGCATTTTATAGTCTCACTCTATCAAGGGGCCCACAGATATTACTCCTATTATGTAGGAGGGACAAATCCCATCTAGATCACTCACACCCCTCTGCATGACTCGCGGTGTACCCAATGACTGACTTTATAATCATCATGTTACAGATAACGTTTGTCGGTATTAAAGCACACGACTCCTCATGTAGGGATCGTAGTGGTTTCAGGTCGAAGGATTGCATACACCGTTGTCACTGTGAGAACTACTTATGACATTCACATAACGTTCCATGCAGTGTTCTCACGGTGGGTCAATCTGGTACATCATTACTCTAATGTGTACCTATCTGTGTGACTTGATCTCTAATATCCATGACTCGTGTGACATGGTCATCAGTCCACACACATAATAGTCTCGATGTATTATTATTATCCTTATTAATAATAATACTCGACTGTGGATATTTAAGAATAAAGTTCTCTTGATTAATAGTGTCTCACTATCAAGTCGTATACTTGATATTCTATTAAATAGAACTTTCTATTCTAAGGACTTTATTACGTTTAGACAAATAAACTGAAATGCCTCATATGATAAATAATAGCAAGATACAAAATGTAAGTTCAAAGGAAAAACATTGGCCTCTAGGGCTTACACCAACATAGGGAACATGCATTAGGGATGGTTCTTTTTATGCCAAGTAGCTATTTCAAAGAAAATTGCTAAATCATTTGATACAAACATATAAACATGCAAACAATGAAGAGATTCAAGCAAATCCGAGAAAGTATAACTTAAAAGTGATTCACACAATTCAAAAATAATGTTGGAGGCTCAAATTCCTCACCTGGACATTTTTCGCAAATTGTTTGACCGAGATACAATCCCTAGTGTGTGCACCCCTTCACCCTAAACTTATCATAAATCATGCAATCACAATTAAAATTTCTCAAAGTTTATTTTTCAATTTTTCACATTGGGATCAATTTTCAAATTTCAAATCATTAGGGGAAATCATCAAATCTCAACATATATCATGCAATCCATCTATGCTAAATTCAATTACAATCCATTCAAGCTCACCAACACAAGACTCAACACACATATGACTCACAGCAAAGCAAAGCAAAGATAATTAAAAAGAGAAGGGTTTAGAAAAACTCATGAAGACGCTTCCACTAGGATCCCATTGCCTGTGGTACAACGGCTAAGAGATGCCCAAGATATAAATCCTTCCTCCTAGATCCCATGGCTTGTGGAGTGGAGATGGAATAAACAAGTGTAAGGAGATTCCATTGACTTCTCTAAGTGCGCTGATGAGTTCACCCCCTCTCGGGTCAAATAGCAAGTCATCGACTCCAAGTATGGCCTTTATGTAATTATATCCTTCATGAAGCATTAGAAGCATAATTCCTTGAGACAACCTTAGAGCCTTTGCCGCTATTGATGCAAAGTCCAAATAATTAGGTAATGAATTAAGCTCCAAAGTTGGTATTTTTACTAAGTAATGTGGTAGACAAATGGAAGGGACCAACTTTGTAACATCCACACATGCATGCAAACCAACATACTTATCCAACTCAGAATTTTAAGGCTCCTCGATAGGAACGGTGAAGGAAGTGATTTCCATATGATTCTTCTTATTTGTCCATTGCAAAGGAACAATAAGAGATATATCCCCCTTGCACTCCGCTTCATGATCCTCTCCTCTTGAATCATCTTCCACCATCACTTCATCTTCATTTAAGTCCATACTAGCAAAAACATTCTTTTCAATTTGAGTCTCGTGCGGCTTTTCTGCTAGCAATTTCGAAAATTCACTAGCTTGCTCTTCTAACTTCTGAAAGTTGTCACTTAGTGTTGCCGCTATCCATTAAGAATGTTCTCTACACATTTCAAGCCTCTAAATCAGGGCACTTATATCTTCCTTGCCATGCTCTATGCTTTGGATCAGGAGTTGAGCATCTATATCCTAAAGTGATTCCAGCACCTCAGGATCCAGCTTAAAGTGTGGTGGTGGTGGTTGTAAGAATGACAAATAGGATTTCCATTCCTTCTTGGAGTATTTCTTCACATGCTTATCAATGATACCATTAGACACGATCCAATCAATTTGATATTCCTGGTTTGGATAGTAACGATGGTCCATATGTTGCATCACCTTTTCTCGGTCCTATGAATTTTTGGGTCGTATAGCAAATCTCCGCGGTAGAACGGTACCTTGCATACAACAAAAAAAATTCACAAGACCAAGTCAAATCTAGGAAGTTAAAGAGAAAAATAATAAGAAAAATTAAAAGAAAAAAAATTGGCTTGTTCAGAAATAATAATTATTTTCTTCAAATAAAGAAAATTGGTTATGCCAATCCCCTGCAACGACGCCAAAAACTTGATGGGACTCCGGCAAGTATACCGAATCGAAGCAAATAATAAAACATGGTAAGTAATACCGAGGTCGAACACAAGGATTGGGTGGCCAATTTGTCTAGATTTGAAGACAATAACTAATGTTTTTGACCAAGTCAATGGGATAACAGCTGTGGGATAAAAAGTGTTATCTAATTCAATTATCTAAATATAAAACTAAGCATCAATTATCAAGATGTTAACTATGATAGTGAGATCTAAGTTCACGAATCCACTAACCCAATTAAGCAATAAATCCAAGTGATTATTTCTACCCCCAGATTCAATTTCAGGCCAACCAGGAACCCTAAATTATCCTAATGTCTCTCTCGAGCACGAAAGAAGATAGCTGCACATGCAAATTGCCTATATCTCTATCCGACAACCTACAAGTTAGATTCATTAAACCCTTAGTTCCCTATATCGATTGCACCAATCTCCTACTCTATCTCTAGCAATGCTCAATCGGTGTTCCAAATTCAAGTCCTAAAGCACGAATCTCCACTCGGACTCATCGCACTTGACTAGTTAACCACGTGCACTTTTGATTAACACAACCAAATCAGAATTAGAAAGCAAGAATTGAGAGAAGAGAATAAGAAAACATCACATTGAACTATGCCGTCATGAGCGGCTTCATCGATCCCTGAGAAAAGAGGATTAGCTCCTCATCATGTTCATCATCAACAAAACAATAATTGAAGGCATAAAGAAAATAGGAAATAAACCTAAAACACTAAGGGAGAGGCAGCTCCAAGAAAACTAGGATTAGAAAAAGAGATCTAAAAACTGTTATTTTTAATTCGCACTAAACAAGCTATTTATAGGAAACTAGATCTGCGCTCGCTCGCGGGGCGAGCACTTACTTTTGGCTCCAATCTGGGTTTAAATCCTTGCGGGGCGAGGACTGTTTCGCAGGGCAAGACAGAGCGCTCTTCATATTTCCCGTGTCTGGCTCGCGGGGCGAGACCTTGAAATTCTTCCTTTTGCTTGTTTTACTCAATTTTCCATGTTTCCTTGAGCTTCAATTTTAATCTGAAAATAAAGAGTAGCATTAAATGCTTTATTTGACTCAAAATTAACCAAAATATCTTAAAAACTATTTAAGAGACTCAAAATGTTGCTCGAGGACAATTAAAACCAAATTTGGGCGAAAACGAAATTAAACTCGAACATTTAGCACAAAAACCATGGTCTCACTATCTATAAAACTAGATAAACCCGAGGCTTATGACACCCTCAACTGCCCATCATAAGATCATCTAGATCAACTAGACCACCTTCTTATCTTGACAACTATCACTGCAACAGTTTTTCTCTTTACCCCATATCCAACCACATATCTCACAACAAACTACCAACCTCTTATCTAGCATTCATCAATGAGGTTGCCAATGTTTTTGAACCTCAGTTTTATCATCAGGCTGCAAAATCACCTGATTGGATTAAGGCAATGAATGATGAATTATCTGGCATGGAAGCTACAAATACATGGACTCTGGTTCCTCTTCCTCCAGGCAAACACGACATCAGATGCAGATGGGTTTATAAAGTTAAAACAAAATCAAATGGTTCTATGGATAGGCTCAAGGCCAGGTTGGTTGCCAAGGGGAATACTCAGCAGACTGGAGTGGGTTTCAGAGACACATTTACACTAGTGGCAAAATTAACCACTGTGAGAGTTCTATTGTCTCTAGCTACCATCAAGAATTGGCAATTGTTGCAGCTAGATGTCAACAATGCATTCTTGAATGGATACCTTTTTTAGGAAGTCTACACAGGCCTTCCCCTTGGATATCAAGTTCCTAATCAAAATTTGGTGTGTAAACTGAATAAGTCAATCTATGGCCTGAGACAAGCCTCAAGGCAATGGTTCGGCTGCTGGATTCTCTCGGTCTAAGTGTGATTACAGCTTGTTCACCATTGGCTCAGGTGATACCTTTGCAGCCCTTCTTCTCTATATGGACGACATAATCATTGCTAGTCTAAATGCTAAGGTAGTCTAACAAGTTCAACAGACTTTGCAAACTCTTTTCAAGCTCAAGATCCTTGGTGACTTAAAGTATTTCCTTGGTCTAGAAATTGCAAAATCCAGCAAAGGAATCTACCTATCTCAGAGGAAATACATTCTGTCTCTCCTTGAAGACACCAATTTTCTTGATGCAAAGCCAGCTTCACTACCAATGGATCCAAATCTCAAGCTGAGTAGTATGGATGGTGAACCACTTGAGACAGCAGCACAGTACAGAAGGCTCATTGGTAGGTTGCTATATCTGACCATTTCGAGACCTAATATCAGCTTTGCAGTCAACAAGCTCAGCCAATACATGACTGCCCCAAGAACCAGTCACCTAGATGCTGCACACCATCTACTAAGGTATCTGAAATCCACCCCTGGCACTGGACTTTTGTTTCTAGCCTCCTCCACTCTCTCCCTTAAGGCCTATGCTGATTCAGATTGCCGTAATTGCCCTAAAACTCTAAGACCGACAACTGGACACTGTATTTTCATTGCCAATTCCCTTGTTTCATGGAAATCTAAGAAACAAAATGTGGTATCTAGATCATTAGCAGAAGCCGAATACCGAACATTGGCAAGTGTGACAAGTGAGATACAATGGCTATGCTCTTTACTGAAAGACTCTGAAGTTAAAGTTGGTCCTACTTTGGTGTTTTATGATAGTCAATCTGCAATCCACCTTGCCTCAAACCCAATCTTCCATGAACGATCTAAGCACATCGAAATCGGCTGTCACTTCAGCAAGTTATGTACTCTGCACTCTATATATACTTTAATCTTGTAACAGTTCAGATCATTCAATGAATCATCATTCATTTCTCAATTCTTTCTTCTAATAGGGGGCATTGGTCATAGCAGTGGTGGTGGTGGCAACAATAAGGATAATGGTGGCGACAGTGGTGCAGTGGCAACTGCATCGAGGGTGATGGTTATGGTGGAGGTGACAATGGTGGGGGTGGTTGCACCGTAGCATATTGTATTGTATTGTTTTGCTTGTACTGTTCCTCAGTGTGTTCGAATTGATAATTGTTAAGATAGAAGGTAAGAATTAATAGGGTTTAAGTTAGTTGTACTTCAGTTCTGTCAAATTGGCTATGGAATTATGATTCTAATTCTAAAAATACTTTTAAATATGAAAATTAGAGTTAAGACAAATTCCAAATCCCAACTCCATACTTAATTTCAGTCGTCAAATGGACACTTAGAATTAGATGTCAATTCTATTTCCAAACCTAATTTTATGCCATATATCACACATAAAAATTACAAATGCTTATCAGCCTAATCAATTAAATATTTTGTTTTTTTTTGTCAATTTTAATCATTAAAACTCAATCAATTCAAAATATTTTTGCCAGCAGCGGTTGACACATCTGGTCAAACCTTCCGCTCACAGTTGTTGTGACTTGGATTCAATTCTCAGATCTTCCCTGTTGGTAGGCGATATGTAAATTCCACTTAAATCCTCACTAAGGTGGATGATATTATCTAACATTGTATGGGACGTGTCTTCCCCTAAGCTAAAATTTTATGAACCAAATCCAACAAATTTTTTCTAGAACTTGCTAGTTTATTTTATTTTATCTTTTAATATTTTTCCAACTAGATAGTTTTTTCCCTAATAAAATCAGTAGCCTAATATGTCAGAAATTATCACCAAACTATCTAAGAGTTAAAAAATACATCAATTCTTTTGTAAAAAATATAATAGGAAAAGTGAGTCAAGCAAAAAGTGGGTGCTCCTTTCGAGCAAGAGTAGCTCTAATAGAATGGGGAAGGGACTAAGAAATCTAACAAATTGAATTGATTCTTTTCTCTACCTTCATTCATTACTATTTGTTCTCATATATAGATGAGTTAGTTTCCTAAACATACGGATCTATTACCAAGTGGCATACAAAGTTGATAACAGAAGTTTGAGAATTAAAAACAAAAGGAATTCCTAGGAAAGTAAAGCAGAAATTGTAAGCTATTGATGTGGGCTGAAATGGATCTATTGGCTAGTTGGTTGCATGGTCAGGTCCAGAAGGTGTATCATTGCCCTGCCCATCCAAAACAACCTTGCCCTCAAGGTTTTAGTCAAGTGGCTGGGCCTGGGTCATGTGGATTGTCATCGAAGAACTGTGAATTTGTGCACAGGGAACTGGGCTCGTCAGTAAGCAGAAGAAGGAATTGTTTTGATTGGCAACGATGGCCTGACCCAGACTTGTCATCACAGTTGTAGCATAGACCTTTGGATTTTCGTTCCTGCAACTCGGTGGGAGTTAAGTGTCTGATAGGGAGTGGAGGAGACGGTGAGGAACGTCCCAACAGTGACGGTTTGGTGGCTACAACTGGGGAGCTGAATGATGGCGAAGAGTCAGAGATCTTTGCTTCGAGTAGCTTATCCAGTCTGAACGCCTGAGACAACGACTGGGGTTGCAATACAACAAGTTCTCGTTGAATATATCTGTGTAGTCTGAAGATGAAGCAATTGAGGAGTGCTTCTGCTGACAAGCCGACCACGCAATTGGAAATGCTCTCAAACTAAAGTTGATAATCCATGACAGAGCCTTACTGCTTCATTTTGAGTAATGTAAGCCTAATGATTCTCATACGTGGAAGGTCCAAAGCGGAGCTCCAACGCTCTGGTAAAAGTCTCCTAAGTGGTGAGTTGTCGATTAGAGTGCATCCATTTGTACCATCCTAATGTCGCACCTTGCATAAAGAATGGAACCAAGGATAGGCATTGGTGTGGTGGGGTTTGGGTAAGATCAATAATGCTATGCCTGAAATATCCAATCAAGGGGAACCATCAAAAGGAAGGAGGGTGATTTTGGGTGGTTTTGGGGTTGACTGGGTTTCGGTGTGGGTGGAAGAGGTTGCAACTACCAGTTGTTCACGGAAAAAGGGTAAGTTGGGTGGTTAGGAAGGCTTGTAAATTCTGTTGTGAACTGCAATTCAAAAAACTGGGTGGAGAGATCCTCATGGGGTGTGGTTGATTTCTCTGGTTTAGGAGGCATTGAGGGACAATGAAAGCACCAAAATGATGCAAGCAAGAAGTGGGGCTCCTTTCAAGCAAGAGTAGCTCCAACAAAATGGGGAAGGGACTAATAAATGCTAATAAATTAAATTGATTCCTTTCTCTGCTTTCATTCATTACTAGTTGTTCTCCTATATAGATGAGTTAGTTTCCTAAACATATGGATATATTGCCAAGTGGCATAGAGAGTTGATAACAGAAGTTTGAGAATTAAAAATAGAAAAGGAATTCTTAGGAAAGTAAAGCGGAAATTGTAAGCTATTGCTGTGGGCTGAAATGGATCTATTGGCCCAGTTGGTTGCATGGTCAGGTCCATAAGGTGTATCAAAAAGTTTCTAAATGTCTACATTTTATTGTTTTATATCTAGTCTACCTGTACAAATTCGAATTGAAACTTACTATAGAAGCTATTTAATTTTCAAAAAGTTTTATTGTACGTCTGTTAATTAAATGATGTTAGAATTTTCGCTTATGTATCTTGATAAGATGATGAAGAATTTTATTTATTTAACAAGTATATTTTTTTTTTGATTTAGGAAGTCTAAATTAGGGATATAACGATATGTTGGCTAGGATTTGAGAAATTTAGAAACTAAGTAGTCCCAAAAATCAAAGAAGTTTGCTTGAAGACCAAGAAAAGTTTTTTTTTATAAATAGAACCGGTGGCTTAAGTGTATTGTGAGACTATTAGGGGTGGATTTTCCAATTCCCATTCGACAAAAATATTTGAAGCCTTTGACAAGTCTAATGATTGAAGAATTTTCTAAGTGTTGATGATAATCGTCGAAGCTGCGTTTCATCGGGATATAACTCCATTAAGACAAGGCAACAATTACAATGTTCAAATTTAGAGTTAAAAATAAGTATAGTTAGTAGAATGCGAGCAATATCTAATACATACACAAACAACAACAGAAATGTGATCAATATCTAATATAGTAACGAAGGCAAAAGTAATGATTGTTACTTGTATTAGGATAATGTGTCATGATCTTGCCTTCAATAATCTCAACACAGAAACACAGAATTCAGTATTGATAGCTGCCACATGAAACGTAAAAAATTATGAGTAGAAGAATACGTCCCTTCATGTGATATGCGAATCATTGGTTAATGGTTTAATTGATTTGTGCAAGTTTGTGAAACGTTTGTCGCGGGTAAATGAAAATATTTTAAGAGGATACTGGACGGGCTCAATTTTTGCTATTGAACATTAATTAAGAATAAATAAAAGGAATAAATACAATGATTTTAATTGATTATTTAGCATCTAAATTAAACGGTTTTGAATAAAGGTAACAATTTTATTCATTTTATTATATTCTATATGATTGTTGGTAATCCTCCTTCCGATGTCAAAGGCTTGGATACAAATGGATCAGATCTAACCTGAAGAGTGACTGTCTAAAAAACTAGATCCCGGAGTAGGATTCCCTATATAAGAAACTTAAATTGGGAATCAATAAAAAGAATAAATATAATAAATATAATTTATTATTTCACACCTGAATTAAATGGTTTAAAAATAGGTAAAATTTATGTAAATGAAAATGTCCCAATTGCCCTCTTTTTAGGCGGGAAAATTTCCCACAAACTATTTTAATTTTTTATATATAAAGATAATATCGCTTTATTTTCTTTTCTCCTTGAAGAAATTGCAATATTAACAACAAAATGGTATGTATTGGACCAGAATTTGGATTTTCCAATTGGCAGAGGCATGTACTGGAAAGAGAACAGAGAAACTGAAAAACTGAGAAAAACAAATATTTGACAAAATTTTAGGTATATATAACTCTTCGAATAATTTGTATACAGTTTTCCAATAGAAATATAATATGTGTAATGTCTACTTTATATGGGTAAGGATCAAGTTATTCCAAGAGAGAGTAATTTTAAAAGAGTTATTCCAAATCTCCACTCTTTATTATATTATAATTTAATGGAAGTTAGGTGACTTTTTTTTTTTTTTAATACAAAGAAGTTAGGTGACTTCTTTAATTAATTAATGAAAGCTATTGGTTTATAATAAAATGAAATGTGGGGATTTGAAATAATTCTTTTAAAGTTACTTTTGGAGTAACTTGATCCCCACCTATTATATATATATATATATATATATATATATATGTATATATATATATATATATGTAATATGTTTTCATTATTAAGTCATTACATGATAAATTGTTATTAAAAACAATACCACAAACATAAAAGAATTATACCTAAAATTTTGTTCAATGAGTGCAGTGGCTGATCTTGAGCAAAAAAAGTCTGGGGAGCCACTAGATACTAATCAAAATAATATATTTAAAATTTATAATTATTCATACATAATTTTATCACTAAAAAACATAAAGTAAGTAAACATTCAATTTGTGAAATCCTAGTTAGTGTTTACTAATTTTAAAATGGTGCGATGCAAGCAAGGGAAATTAGGAAGCTTGAAGCATATGCACACCAGGGAGAAGAAACATAGTTATAGTGTATCCTAATGGTGGAGTTTGAAATAATACTCGTTTTGATGAAATTTTTTAGCTATTTGAATATTTTTAAAACAATGGAGTCTAATAATAATATTCCACAAAAAATATATATGATAGTTTGTGGGCTTTGCATATAATATATATTATGCAAATTATTTTACTGGTGTCATGCATAATTTTTGTTCAACTATTTAAATATTTTTAAATCAATAAGGTCTAATAATAATGTTTCACAAAATAAGATATGAGTTTAATTCAAATACGTTGTCAGTGTAAAAGATTTTTACACTAACGTCATTTAATAATATTTTAACAAATCAACATTATTGTTATTTCTCTCTCTTAATTATAAAAATTAAAACATACACGTTAAAATGTTAGTGAATGTCAGTGTAAAACATTTTACATTGATAGTATATATATGACTTTAATTCATAAAATATATGATAGTTTGTAAATTTTATATATTATATATGTTGCACAATTTATTTTAAGGGTATCATACATAATTTTCTGTACAAAAAATAAAAGAAAAAAAAAATCGGGGGGAGCCGTGGCTCTCCCTCGCCCCTTCTAAGATCCGTCAGTGAATGAGTGGATGTAGACGTATATATAACTTGCAGATTAGCGTTAAATTTTTGTTTCTCTATGCTCGATGTCATCAATACAATCATCATCTTAGTTATTTCTCTCCCGTTGGTTCGCCATTATTTCACAGTTATATATATAGTAATTTGTAACTTTATATCGTTCCAGGCTCCGAATTGATAGCTCACTTGCCATTATTTTAATTCATTTTATTTTGTATATTCGTTTCACGTGCAACCCAATGAACCTTTACTAACATGTAAATTGAAAATGTTAAAGTCATCTTGATATAAGATGCAATGCGGGGCACCACATGATTTTAAGATGGTCCCTCCTAACCTATTAAAATGTGATGATATAAGTGTTCCCTCAGGCTTCATGTAGAAATGTAAAACTAAAGTGTGGATTTTAGACTTTTAGTTTTTGGTAATGAGCATTTTTATTTTTGTTTTCTCTTCCCCCTCTTTAAATAAGATATAAAATCCAATTATAATCATGTCAATATCCTCAATGAATAAAGGGAACAAAAGTCTGCCAAGAAAGAAATATAGAGAAAGTTCCTAAGTTCCTTTCGAAAACGATCATAATGTTTATTTTTCTAGATTAAAAAATTGAAAAGTAGAGGCCATGAAAAGTGTGGCAAATTGAAGTCAACCATTGTAGGAGAGCTGGTTCCGCACACCGTATCTGCGAGACTGCGACTCCATAGTTGGATGTAGAAGCATTGCTCCGCAATCTAGACGGAGTCTTATGAAATATGAAATTGACCCTATCTTATTTAAATTTTGATGTACGATAACTCAACAATATCATACGTTCGAATAGGAACGAAACAACTTAAACTTGTGTTCTAGATGTTGATGTCATGATGTGTTCTCTAGACAAATTGTGCTCGTCAAATGATTTTCGAAGTTTCCATCATATAACTATGTTCCGGTGGATTCTAGCTTGGAGTATGTGTTTTATTGATATATCCATGTACTACTATTTTCAAGGTAAATAATTAATTTTATTAAAAAAATTTATTTTAAGATTACATTTCTACCCCTACTCCTTTCCACCACTCAACCTCCATCAGCAACCGTACCAGAGAGCACCCGAGATTAGCATTCCAATCTTCTTACTCAAGAGCGTCTTCTTCCATTGAAATGCAACATTTTCTTATTACTGTTATTAAAATTATTTGAAACCAAATTTTGTTTTTCATTTTCGTAGAAGAGGAGGTACCCAAATTATTCAGTCCACTATATTGCTGCCGACGTGGGGGTGGCGGCGAAGCACGCCGTCGCCGCCACAAGCTCTGGGCTTCTGCGGAAATGCACCATTTTTTTCGTTTCTTTCTTATGTACTCTTATTACTGTTATTAAAACTATTTGAAACCAAATTTTGTTTTCCATTTTCGTAGAAGGGGAACTACCCAGATCTGAACTTTTCTTTTTATTGTTGGGCTATTCGACAAATCAGTCCACTATATTGCCGTCGCCGATGCTAACTTGGGCGGCGGAGAAGCACGTTGTTGCCTCCGCGAGCCAAAAACAAGAAAGACGAAAGAGATGAGTGAAGAAAGGAAAAAAATGAAGAAGAAGGACCCAGAGATGGGGGAAGAAGGGAAACAAACGAAGATGGTGGCAGGAAGCGAACAAATCGATGTGAGGAGGGTGGGGATAATTTTGTAATTTGATTAATTTTGGGTTATTTGTATATATTTTATTTTTTGAAGGTGAAATCTGAACCATTGATTGTTTTAATATTATATCTAACGGTTCACATTATTGGTTCTTGTGTGAAAATAGTGGTACATGAGTATACCACTAAAATACATACTTCATGCTAGAATCCACATGTTCGTATACAATAACTTGTTTTTTGAGTACATATGTAAATTAGATCTCGGGGAGTATGAATACAATGTATGAAAACAACGTAGTGTTCTGATTAGAACAAATGGTGGAGAGTAACTTCAATTCGAGACTAGGATATTGTATATCAATTGCTTGCTCTCTCCTCTGTCATGAGTTTTTCACTACAAGAAAAGGTTTATTTACCGATGGATTTTTACCGACGGAATCCGTGGCCGTCGGTAATTAAGAGATTACCAAAGGAATTTGCCGTCGGTAAATATTGATACGAAAAGTTTTCAAATTTACCAACGGAAAATCCATCGGTAACGTTACCAAGGGCTCTTCAGTCAGTAAGCCCGTCGGTAATTGTGGCAGGAAGGGAGATTTTTTGGCGCGAGACTATACCAACGGGCTTTTCCATCGGTAATCGTGAATCAATTTACCGACGGAATGTCCGTCAGAAATAAAGTTTTTGAATACCGAGGGATATGCCGTCGATAATTCAAAAAATTGAATTACCAACGAAAATGTCCATCGAAAATGCACAATGGCCGTCGGAAAATTTCATTAAATCAGAAACCCTTTCCCCCCTCACTTTCCCCTTTCTTCTTTCTCTTATTTGTCTCCTCTCTGCGGTCACCGCCCCTTGTGCGACCACCGTCCCCCACCACCGCTACAACCGCCCACCACTTCTCTTCTCCCTGCTCCATCTCCCCGATCCTCCACTCTCTTCGCGAGCTTGGGTCTCCTTTCCCCCACTCTCTGTTCGAGCCACCACTGCCACCATCGAAGGAGCCACCACTGCCACCATCTGAGGAGCAAACAGGTTTATAATCTGCTATCTTTCTTCTTTTTGATGAATACTCATTTCGATTTTTGCTTCGATTTAGGATAGTGATTAGAGAACAGTACACTAATATGGGATATAGGATCTGAATAGATTTTAGCTTCGATTTAGGATTTGGATTATGTGCATTTGGTTTGAAACTTTTGGTTTTTGAATGCAAATTTGTTTGTTTTGATTACTATTAGTTTGTCACCGCCACCGGAACTGTCACCGCCACCGGAACTGTCACCGCCACCACCACTGTTAGGCTGCACTTACAGGTTTCTATTATATTCATTTTTTAAAATTTGTTTGAATTGT
This sequence comes from Echinosophora koreensis, assembly GCA_035048595.1. Classification (NCBI taxonomy): domain Eukaryota; kingdom Viridiplantae; phylum Streptophyta; class Magnoliopsida; order Fabales; family Fabaceae; genus Echinosophora; species Echinosophora koreensis. Next base: position 11,459,445 of record JAPCYP010000004.1, read on the forward strand.
TTATTTTGTTAAGTGTGTCATGTTATGATATATAATTTGTATAATTATCATATGTAATTTGTATAATTTGTCATGATATCATATCATTTGTATAATTATGCAATTTGTATAATGATATATAATTTATATAATTATCACTGCCACGGGAACTGTCATGATATGATATATAATTTGTACAATTATATATGTTGATTTGTAAGTGGTGATTTTGTGGGTTGTTTTGATTTTGATTTATAATTATAAGATTTTAATTCTTATTGTAGCTAATGCTTAACTCACATATAAATTGATGCAATTAATTTTTAATTACTAAAATTAATGAATTGAAATAATGAATTAATCAATTAACTAAGGAATAGTGAAGCATCCATCTAATTAAGTAATGATATGAAGCAATAATTAAAATGATCGAAGAAGGGTTTCCAAGCGGTGATACAATTGATGCAGCACTCGTGGTGTGAATGGAATTGATGTCTAGTTGTTGGTGTGCACGAGAGTATAAAACATAATTAATTGAATTAAATTTTGTGATAATGAATACAAATTACTTAATAAGGTAATTAAATAAAGATTAATCAAATATTGAGACGATTAGCTACTCATGGTGCATCAAAAAGCGTGAACGATTTGGGGCAGTGATTAAAATGGATAGTGTAAAAAAAATTGAATACTTACATAACAATAGAATTAAAATTAAAATTTAAAATGTAAATAACTAAATAATACAATAACGCGCATCGGTATTTGTCGACGAATCGAATGTGATTAAAACGGATATGCGTAACACATTGAATACCAAATAGTTTAATGTGTAAATAAAATTAATTTTATTTAACAATAATAAAATTAAATATATGTAAATAACTAAACACTTACATAACATTAAATAAAAAATTAAATAAAAAATTAAAATGATTTAATTATTAAATTAATTTAAAAATAAATGATTTAATATAAAGTTAGATGAATAATTATGCGATTCATTTCTTAGACGAATACATTGTGTATGATAGCTACTTATGTGTTTTAATTGTTTGCCAGCAATGTCAAACTTTATGTTAAATGTCTCTGTTACTTAAAGTTTTATATTATTTTAGAGTACAATTATTATGTACTTGAGAAAAACCGTAGTTTTCGGTTCGAGGTTCAATATTATTAACCATGTGTACTCGTGATCATAATATCACTCATTTTATTGAATCTTGAATTGTCCAATTGGGACAGTTTGGGAAGAAACTTTTTTTCCACTGCTATAATAGTTGATGATTCTCATATGTGATATAGTTGATGAAATTTCGGTTCGATGCACTGCTATACTTGATCACAGTAGATCTGACCGCGGTCAAGTCGTGTACTTGGATACCGATAGGACATGCTGCCGAAATTTCGTCATCTATAAGATATGAGAAGTAATGAGTAACTAGTATAGTACGGTGGTGAAGAAGTTTCTTCTCGACGACGCTCACTTGCAGGCTACTCGCTGCCCCCTACTGCACCCACACAACACCCTCCACCACCACCACCACCACCATCATCTGCTGCGCTGGCCACACACGCAACAGGATTGTCGTTTATGCCTACTCCCGGGATAACGCCACATTCGGACACGGCCATTCCATCCACATCATTCGCGCCCTAGTACGATCATGGCACATCATCGTCTATGCAGCAGTCCGCCGAGCAAGATGTCGTGCCTGAGTGGGCCAGGATTCCTACACCTGAGGATCGACCATGGGTCTGGCCTATTGGTGGAGCGTAAATATTTTTTAATTTAATGTTTTATAACAATTACTATTTTAGTTATTATTCAATAAATTTGTTGTTTGTCATATTTTTGACTTTTTAAAATTATAATTTTTTCAGGTTTATCCCATCGAAAGTGGGATCGAGGAACGTTACGTTCTCCATCATGCAGCAGTATCGTCGCTTCTAGCCATCATAGGGGACGTTACCTCAGGACGATAGAGATCGTATCTTTAGATGATTCGGGGTAAGTTGTTTATTATTTACTATAATTTTATATTTGTTTTTCACGCATTTTATCCATTTTATTGTTTAATTTTATTAATATTTTTTCCTTGTTAACAGGACCTTGTACACTGGCAGCCGGAGCATACCTCAAAGATACGTGCAATCTTTGAGGATGGAGCAGGTCGTAGGCTGAGGGACATGCTCCGAGAGCGTAGGGAGAGCCGCATACGTCCAGATTACATCAGCCCCAACATCTGGGCCCAGCTATGTGCGTACTGGGACACTCCGGCTTACAAGCTGAAGTGTCAGCAGGAGAAGAGGGATCAAGCTTCCAAGAAGGGCAAGAGCCTACACACGGGTGGTTCGATTAACCATATGCAGCATGCCATTAACATGGTATGCATATGTAAACAATTTTATTTATAAACTTTATATTTTTATTAATAATTTCTTTTATAATCCGATGATTTTATTCGTGTGTCGTTTGCATGCAGGAGCACTTGGGCGGTCTGTTGCTGTCCCTACGGTCTTTACACAGACTCATATATGCAGGGAGAACAACAAGTTTGTTGATGAGAGCTCCAGTAGGACTGTGGTGAGCTTTAGTGTTTTTTTTTTTTACATTTATATTATATGTTATTATTATGGTTTAATAATATAATGTTTTTTATTTATTAATCGCAGGAGGAGTTCACTACCAGGTTTAGTCAGGTAGCATCTGAGGCTGCCTCTTTCTCCTGTGCCTCGGGTCCTTCCCAGCTGGACCCCTCCGAGGCTGAGCGACTATAGACCCAGGTGTGGGTTGATGTGGTCGGCGGGAAGAAGAAGGACAGATTTACGGTACAGGGAGCCTAGCTCGTACCATCCGTCGGGGGACGCCGAGCTTGATCATTGGAGAGCTTGCATCCTCTAGCTCACAAGACACGGAGGAGGTGCAGCAGTTGAGGTAGGAGATGCTGCAACAGAGGGAGGCGAACAAGCGCATGAGGTAGCGGATGGAGGCACTCTCTACGGAGATGACCGCTGTGCTCGATGTGCTCCCACCAGAGAGGCGCAGCGCTCTGCAGGTGGTCCTCCAGACCAGCCAACCCTCCACTTCTACCGATCCACCACCGTAGCAGCAGGATGCCGGTGTGTCTTTTCATCCGCAGCCGGATGGTCTTACGCAGATGAACTCCCCCCGCCAGGACGACGATGAGGGTTATTCTGCTGATGGTTATTAGGATAGTTATAGTTGTAGGGTTTTGTAGTTGTAGGGCTATTTATGTATGGATCGATTTTGTATTTGTTTTATGTTTTTATTTTATTTTAATTGAATTAATTTTTAAATTTTATTTGCAATTTAAATTTAAATTTAAATTTAAATTAATAAAATAATAATTTATTACATTAATTAAGATTAAATAAATGATAATTAATAATTAAAATAAAAATAAGTTTTAATAATTAAAATAATATAAAATTAATAATTAATAAATAAAAGAAATTAATAATTAATAATTAATAATTAAAATAAATTAAATTAATTTTAATATTAAAATATAGTAATTTGTTCGGTTCGGTTCGGATCCAAAATCATTGAATCCGAGAACTGAACCAATTACCATTAGATTTGGTTCGGTTCGGTTCAAATCCCAACACTAAAAAAATCTGAACCAATTTAATTGGTTCGGTTTGGATTATCGGGTTCGTCGGGTCAGTCCGAACTAATGAACACCCCTAGTCTGTCATGTGGGTTCCCTATTACCGAAGGAAATGGCGTCGGTAAGTCTTTGAGGGATTTGCAGACAAGCATTTCCGTCGGTAGTTGGGCAACCCCTCTAAGGAGTTACAGACGGCTTTTTCCGTACCGCTTTTTTTCCATCAGTAATTACCGACGGATTGCCCACATCCGTCGGAAACACTTACCGATGAGCTCATAACCGAAGAATCTATGTTCGTCGGAAATCCGTAGGTAACCTGTCATTACCGATGACTTTTTGGCCTTTCCATCGGTAATCACGGTTCTTTTTTGTAGTGTTTATATATAAGCATTTTATATATATGCTCTTTTTTTTATTGATATTACCGATGACTTTTTGGCCTTTCCATCGGTAATCACGGTTCTTTTTTTGTAGTGTTTATATATAAGCATTTTATATATGCTCTCTCTTTTTATTGACACAATATAACTGCTCTTTTAAGACGATTAATGTCAAGGACCGTGATTTCCTCCTTCATAATGACCAGACAAGCCATAAATGATTCGTCCGTTATGTTTTTGGTTGAGTTGTCTTTTGAGTTAAGGAGATTGGGCCCAAAGATAAGCCGACCTCTACGGGCCGAAGTCTTTCTCGGCCCATGTAAGAACAAATTACAATTGATATATCTTAAAAACTTTATAAAAATGAGACTTTATATATATATATATATTATTCAAGTTATTATTCAATTAATATTGATTAGAAAATAGAAATAACTAATTTGTAACCTTTTTAAAATTAATGTTTATATTTCATAACCATCTTTCAAAATTTAAACCTGCACTTAATATTTATTTATTTTTACGAGAAACATACACTAAATAGTAAATACTAGTACTTGGTTAAATTCTTGTTAATATAATTTATTTATAATTCTAATATACAAGCACAAACATTTTAATTGTTTGTGAGGAGTATCTTTATGGTTAAGTTTCGGTTGTTCAATCATGATCGCTAAGAAGTTGATGTATTCGTTGTCTTGTGTATATATGTTTTATATTTATCAATACATATTGGTTCTAGTGGAAGGGCTTTGATTCCCTTAAATATATGTTTTGCATGAGTTAACTCTCTAGATTTATATGTATGGATGGAATGTGTCCCTCTTTGGACACCTAACCATACTTTCCGGAGATTATTCTCTCTCCCGTAGGGTGAAAAGATACTTTGGGAAGGAAAAAAGTATATTTTATATTTATTTCAATCCTCATTTATTTTTTATTTTACACAATTACCTTTAACAATTTTTAAATATATTTTAAAAATTAACCATCTAATTTAATTTTAATCAAAGTTGCACTAAAAACAAAAAACTGAATGCAAGCATAAATAACTTAAAACCCTAAATCATTTTGTCTCAATTCTCCTCGGTCAGATTTGGATCATTTGTAGCCACAATCTTCCTTTATTCTCTCTCCAACCAAAATGTCAGTTGATAGGACTAACTATGGATTATCCATTTTCGTATATATCCTTTCCTGAAGAAAGAAAGTAGTTTCCACTCTTTAGACTGCACTCTACTTTATTCTAGTTTCTATCATGATGTTGTGGTTGTTCTAGCATGGACCAGGTTGTCCTCAGCCCCAACTCACATAGAGCTCAAGGAGTAGAGCTGGACGTACTGTCCTCATATGGACCAGGGAGTCCTCGACCCAATTTGATCCGAGCCCGAGGAGTACCCAGCCCAATGGTTTCCGAAACCACAAACTGAGATAGGGCCTCCACTTAAAGGATGGGACAGTACAAGAATATTCGAATATGTCACATACAGCTGGATCGTGGACGTTACAACTAAGAATAGCCGACCACACCATTAACACAGGGGAGAGAATCACGCTCCACATAATGACAGGCAACGGAAAATCCGTTGACACCCCATCTATATATATCAGGTCTTGCCCTCAAGTAGGGGCGTCATCTTCCTCATACACCAAAAGTCGAGTAATACCTCGGCATGGTTCTTCCCTATACTTAGAACTATGTTTGCTTTGATTCCCACTTGGGATGCATAGGAGCAGAATACGTTATTCTGTCAAGCTATAATCATATAATCACATCTTCCGCTCTCGAGACCTATTCAAACATCTCAGAATTTCTCGTTCTTGCTAGAACAGTGGTAATAACATAATTGTTGGATTTTGTGGCAGCTTTCATTCGAACTTTTAAGGCGTGTTTAGTTTCAAGGTTAAAAATACCAGAATTGATTTTGCCCCCTGTCAAACATGATTTTTGTAAAAATATAGATGCTTGGTTACAGTTAGACAAAATCACTTTCGCCTCCAAACCTTAGTTTGGCTAAAAGTGATAAAAAGTAGGTTTTGTATTAGGTTGAAAAATCTATACTAAATTTTACATCAATCTTGTTTTCAGAGTAAAAATATCCAAACATAAATCACTTCACTTCAAACTTAATTTTAACTAAATCAATTTTATAAAATCAAGTTCATTCAAAATCACTTTTAGCAAACACTCACCCAAACACACACTAGATGCAAAATCCACTCATGTACGGTGCATAATTGATTTAGAGGAAATAACTCTTAATAATTTTCAAATAATATGTGAACATAGATAGAAGGCATATTGATATTTTTAAGAAAAACCAAGAACCAAAATTGAAAATCAATGCGAGACGTCCTACCGTAGAATTACCTCTCTCGAAAAAATTTAAATAATTTCGGGTTTTTGTCAAATCCTTGTCATTCGGTGACACGGAGTGTGGCTGTAAATAGTTACTCTGCTCCTTTTACACCTCAACTTTTGATTGCCATAATGCAACAAGAATGGATATCAACAATTTATATGAAAAAATTGGGGTGAAGAAAATCTAGGAAAATTGATTTAGTGTTTTAGGTGAATTAGGATTGTTTTAAAGTTATAGGTGATTTAGCATTAAGGCAGCATAGGGCGGCTTCTACAGTGAGAGACCATAATAGGTCTCCCACCATGTATCGCCTAATTAGATCGTTTGATTGAGTAGCCTCACCATATTTTACTGTGCACTATATGCACCATGTTTTCTCATTCTCTCCACCGTCACTTTCAACCCCTAACTAAGCCCCTTCGACTCGCTCCCCCTTACCACCCCCACCTTTGATGTAAGTGCGGCGACGAAGAAGTCACCACCGACAACATCAAGCTATTTCAATGAAGGGGCAAAACCGGGAATAAAATAAAATAGGGGAATTAAAATTTTAGGGTTTCGTTTTGAGAGACATGTGATCTGAATAAACCTAGATGAATTCTTGGGTCATAAGTGCTATGTATAAATTGTCCTGTTTCAACAAACCAGCCATTGCTATGCCTGATTCTCGCTTATGTAGGTTTAGGTCTTTGCTTGGTGCTCCTGCTTGATGGCATAAATAAAAAATACATAAAGAATGAATCTTTCATATACATATACGGTTCTATCCAATTTGACTAAACCATGAAGGAACTCTCTTTGATAGATATGTATTTTTTTTAAATATGTATACATCCAAGTTTAGTTTACTCAGATCTTGTAAGAAGTAAAAGAAAGAAAATGAACTCAGAAATTGGTTTTATGCGAGATCCAATGCCACTGGTCTCAGAGGAAAGCATAGACTGCTTGTTTTGCTTAAGTGTGAGTTGTTGCAAATTTTGCAGTTCTGCAATTTTCGGAAACTATGCAATTTCCATATCTCTGAAGCTTGCTTCCACAACATCTGTAAAAAATAAAATAAAAAATACACATTTCACGAGTACAAAACATTTGGGGAAGCTCTTCCCGTAGTGCTCCCTTCTGCCTCCTTGTATCTTTCTCTTCTCCACTACATGCTTGGGACTGATCTAGACTAATAACCTGAACCCATTAATGTCCGCCGCCAGACGATTGGTGACGAAGGCTCACGGTGCCGCTGCAGTGAAGAGATGACTGGGCTAGAGGACTGTGGAGTTGAAGGAAAGGATGTTCAGGTATCGCAGGTATATAATCATGGAGATGAGTCTAGCAATTAATAATGCTCTCTTACGGTGAAAGACCCACTATTGTTTCTCACCATAGAATTTGCCTTACTATTGAAATTAAGGCCTAAGATGACATTGGTTCCAAAAGTGGAGGGAAATGGATCAAGATCAAAGACAAAAACACGATTTATTTTCCACACTCAGACAATCATTTAGGAGGAAGATAAATAAATTTATGGTCTTTTCATTGAGTACACTCGAAAATCATGTGTTAGGCATCCAATAAAGCATCTTACACCTCAGCAATACTATAAAGAAGGATTACCATGAGAACTAATTTTCGATCACTAAATTGAGAGATATTTAATAAAAGACTAATTTTCGGTCGATAACCAACCAAGAGTTTGTTGAGTGGTAAGCATCTTAACCCCATAAGAAGCAGAACATAAATTCGAATCCCGGTGATAGACATTGTAGTTGGAAGGTTGCGAAAGCCAATGATTAATTCCCTGCTCTGAGCAACTGGCTGAAGATTAATCACATAATCGTTCCAAAAGGATGAAGCTTGTGGGATACTCTGAGATGCCACTAAGAAACAAAAGATCCTGATTACGATGGTTCATAAAAAAAAATAAAAAAAATTGGTAGCTAAATGCATTATTTATCGTAGACTTGTAGTGTCATATCAGTGTGGTACACTTTCGGTCAAAAATAGAGAGTTCTGGAAAGCTAGCGATTAATAGAGTATCGGATTGAATTTTGAAGTGATGTATCTTATCTCAAGTGGCAGGAAATGAAGCAAATTGATGTGCGTGTGGGCGCGGCATTCTAATATTTGAATTAGACAAACGCATTTCTCCTTTCCGCTCTTGTGGTTTAGTGATAGGTTTTGTCTTTTATATATAAGCATTGGAAATGGTCGGATTCACGACTTTGAGGAGTGTTATTTTAACGTACACGATACCCAATTCACGTATGACCACATATTCAATATTTTATTTATTAAAAAATTAAATATTTTATTTTAAAAAGTATAAAATATGTAAGTTTTCCTATGAATTTACTCTTTCAAATTTCTTAATCCGTGCAAGATTGTACAGAATAAAAAAAACCCAAAATAATAAATTACATTCATATGCATTATGCAATACAATATTTCAAGTATATGTTATATATACGGAGTTTTCAAACTAAGTCTCTTGGTCCAGTGGTTGTAAAGTTTGCCCTGGGACACTTTAGAGGTCACCTAGGTTTGTTCCCGGATTCGATTCCTGACGGTGTTAAAATAATGTTTGATCAGCGAAAACCACGCCCCATGAACAGTAACTAGTCCTTTGTTAACAGTGTTGGGGATATACTAAGTTTAGAAAGAAAAAAAATATACGGAGTCTTCATAAAAAATTCTATCAAATTAGCTAAAAGCAAGCATGCATGCATCTTCATCCACCCATGCGCCAACATTCCCAAGAAAATTATCCAATCCCAGACAGAACTCTTTCACCAATACGATTCCAGTTTATTAACTTTCAAGTCATTATTATTGTCATTTATAGAACTCATGCATGGTTTGGTTCATAGGTCATTTAATTTAGACAACACCTCGTTTACAAAGTAAGCAATATTATATTCATTTTTAAATTATTAATATGTCAAAAAAATGATTCCTTTATAAATTTAATTAGAATAAGATATATATATATATATATATATATATATATATATATATATATATATATATATATATATATATATATACTTTATGATTAAATTTACTTCGGAAGAGGTTAATTGCTCACTTCAGTACTTCACAAAATAGTGAAAATACTGGTCATGATTAAAGAATAATATTTTATGAATATCTAGCGTATGATATCTATACAGGACGCTTCTTAAGTAGTGTGATTAGTTATTATAATATATATATCATATTTCAAACTAGAATAAATTTGAAATTTGAGCAGGATTAGGGAGGGGCAGAGTAAAGAGTGGCAAATTTCCTTTTGTCATACTTTCCGGGAAGGAAATAGGTGTGAAGATTGGCTTGGCAATTGGAGTATTCGTCAGCCTATTGGGTTTCATGCTTTGTTGGAGCCTTGTGCGGAGCTCTCGTGCTTAGTTTTTTCTGATTTTATCGGGGTCCCCATACCCGGTGATGTAATTTCTAGTTATTTTTTTGTGTTTTGGGCCTTGGCCCCTCTGTTTACCAAAAAAAGAAAAAAGAAAAGAATAAATATTATATTCAAATGTAAGAAAAATATTATTTAAGTGTGGTATGTAAATTTTGTCAAAAAAAAAATGTGGTATGTAAATAAAAATATTTAAATAATGTGCGAATACTTTCTCTGTTAATTGTTTGGTGTCTCGCGTAGGCATCTCAGCGCTGGGAAGTTTCATAGCACTAAAATAATATTGGTGAATTGGTGATAGACAAACTGGACGGCGTCACGTCTGTAATATTTGAATTTTTTTGTCCATGTTTATGTTTTTGTTTAATGTTCTCGAAGTGCTTTGTACAAAAGAAAGAAAAGAAGTCATTGAAGTTCACATATGATGTGTTGATCATTGACATTAATCCGAGAGTCCCGCCGAAATTTACCACTTCGGCGTTAATTTGATAATGTGATGACGATGATTAACACTATTTTAGCTTATCCCATAGCTTTTACTTTTTAGTGTTCATTAATTATAATAATATTTAACTGATAATCAATGGTTTCGTATTAAAAAAAAAAGACTATCAACCAATGGTAAGTTTTTATTAGGAATATAAATACTTTATTTTTTTATGTATTAAATAGACTATTTTTTAATAAAAGTTTGTTTTATTTTATTCCTTAACCATACATAAGGTCGGTCACTGGTTAGAATTTATTAATAATATATAGTTCATGTAAGAAGTTAAAACAGGAATTTATTGTTTTAAGCCTTCAATGTCGCAAACGAATGGTCTTTGCGAGAATAGTGCTACCTCTCATCTCATGCATGAATAAGATTCCCTGTTGTGATTTATTGCATAATTACAAATAAGAAAGCAGAATCTTCAGCTAATGTGGAATGCTTTGCAACAAGTCAGAAAAAACATCTGTTTTATTTACTGTTGTTTTTCAGGTCTATGAACACACAATATATTAATTGGAGGAAGTGTGGTAGGCATGGGTTCTATTACCGACCTACAACCTAAAGGAAAATATTTATCTGAACACTTTTTTTTTTTTTTGGAACCAATCTGACCACCTTTTTATCATACAATTTTCTATACTTAAATTTTAGTCATTTATTATTTATTCATTATTATTTTTAAGACAAAATTAAGTTATTTGATGAATGATTATAAAGTAGGTGTAATAAAATATAGAAAAGATGAGTGTAAGAATATCATTACAGTAACCTAACATAGGAATTTTGACTTTTTTTTTTAAAAAAAAAAACCAGAAGACTTATTGCATTTCAATAACAATCAAAGATGCAGTATAAGGTGGTACATGAAAGAAAATCTGAGAACTACCTGAGAAGAGTGTTGCCTTAGCTAAAGACTGGGCTATACTATTTTAGGACTAATTTCCCTTTTTTTTTTTTTTTGATAAGCATTTCCCATACCTAAATTACATAATATTCCAGGACTAATTTCCCGTACTTCAAATTTTCTTTTCTGAAAAAATTCCAGTTGCATATAACTTCATTCGATACTTTCACAATATACATCACAAACACAATGTCATACACAAAACACTTAGGGTGTGCTTACTTTATTTTCAGTTTCCTGTTTTCATTTTCCTGATTTCGATAGTAATTACAACAAAAATAATTATAAAACTTTTAGTTTGTTTTCATTATGTTTTCCAGTTTTCATATATTTGTATAGGAAACGGTGAAAACAAACAAAAAGTTGTTTTCTATACAAATCTTTGGAAACAGTAAATAGAATGAAAACAATGTGACAGATTTATAATTATTTTTATTGTAATTATTTCTAAAAATACGAAATGAAACAGGAAACTAAAAACAAACCAATCAGGCCCTTATGTTTGTTTAGTTTGAAAGAGTTGCTTCTTTTATTTTATAGAGACACACACTACTTGATGAGTGGTGATATATATACACCGAAAGTAAACAAATAATGTCTAGAGATCAAGGTATTAGTCATTTAAAGTTAAAGGCAAATTTTAGGTTACACACTTACACTGAGCGTATCTCTTAAAGTTATTAATTAAGAGTCTTATATGATTTAGTGGATTATATAAGATTTATATATACCTTATCAAGTTACTTACTTGCTCACTTTAAAGACAAACTCACTTTAGAAGGGTTTATCCTAATGCTAAGGGTGCTGATTAAAAAATAAAATATAAGGGAAAAAAACTCATTTAAGTGAATAAGTAAGGATGTATTGATTCACCGTTAAATTATTTAGTGAGTTTAGATCTCTATACACCTTATAAAATCAAGAGTTAATACTTTTTTGCTTGTTTATTTGATATGAGCCTTATCCCAAAAAATAGAAAAAATGTATTGGAGTTGCTTTTGAATTTCTAATATATATAATAAATCATTTTCCAAACTTTTTCATATCTAATTTCTTAATCGGAGTGGTTAGCAAGACCCAAAGTTTTTTTCTTTTTAATCAAGGTGATCCTATATCAACATAATTTATTGATAAAAAGAAGAAAAATAAAAGAAAACAAAATCACAAGGACATAAAGTTAAATACTCTTAAGTAGAAAGTCTCATGTGTGGCCAACGAAAGTTGGTCCAGTCAGTAAGGATAAGGCTCATAACCCATAAGATCGTGAGTTCAAATTTCACTGCCGATGTAAGAACCTCGTTAGTAGGTAATCTGTAAGTACCTCTGTAAACGTTCTTTGAGCCGTGAGACCTGCCCTGATCCTGGTGAACTCCCTGGAACCCAATTCACGTAAACTTTTTGTTAAAAAAAAACAGAGAGATCGTGTGGGGGTGTGGGGTGGAGTGGGATTCTTATTCAGTTGTTTACTTCGCTCTTGGTGAGTGTATACCTTCTCAGTTCTCACCCTTGTGCATCTCTAGTTCGCTCTTCGACTGTTAGTGCAACGTGACTGGTCTGTAAGAATTTCTCAGAGCATCCACATCCTAGCACCCTATTTTGGAGTTCTTAAATGGATCCCATAATTACATATCACCTATTTTTATTTTTTATAACTTAAGCACCTCATCTCTCCAACCCAACAATTTTTAAAAAGTTCTTAAATGGACCCCACCAATAACCCTACATCCTTACATTTCATATGTTTTAATTAAAAATAAAAAAAAAGGCAAAAGTGGGTAGAAAAGCACAAGCAGGTGCTTGCACAAGCACCCTACAATTTTGAGATGCTACTTAAGCACCTGGTGTAACGCCAAAAAAATTTAAGAATCGGTGCATAACATTTTATGCATCCTTGAATGAGCATGGATACAGATGCTGTGGCATAGAGAGTTTTACAATTTACTCAAACCCCTAATCATTAGTTTATTCATGACCCGTGGTGAGAATTTCAAAAACACATCTATCGCTAACCTGATATAGATATTGTATGGTAGCAAAACATATATTAATAAAGCTGTATAATATTGCTTCATCGTTGTTTAGATGGATTCCACCATTCTTTTGAAAAAAAGGAGTAGGATGAGAGAGTTGCCTATATTGTTCCCAAGTTACCTTTTAATTTGCTTTCAGACTTTACCTTGCTTTCTATGACCTCATACATAAAAAAGGAAAGGGTAAGTGTGGCAAGTTCAGAAAATTCTAACTTCATTACCAATGCATTGAGACCTTTTCTTATAATGGCAAATTAGTGGAGGCTTAAAATTAAGGAAAAATGGGGAAAATCTACATATTATACAAATGCTAATATGACAGTATGATGCTATAATTTCTCCAATCTTAATGGCAGGATCTTTTTCTATTGGGGACATATTGCTTTCCCTAGCCGTTTCCTTTCAAATTTCCTTATGCAACTTAAGGTATATACTGCCACTATAAATTTCCATTCAGACGGCGCCATTATAAAAGATAAAAAAAACCATTATAAAAGCGCTTATATGCAATTAATGAGTTCCCCGACAAGCTAGAAATTAAGTATAGAATCAATGACAGTACACCAAACTGTTACATATAAATAGTCAATGACATTGCACCAAACTGTGACTGTTGTAGCACCCCATGTGTATGCTAAGATTTCATGCCTCACTTGAAGGTTGCAGCATATGCTCATTTGCAGATGAAGTCATGTTAAGCTGTTGATTTTTCATGGAACAGATATTATCTATTAGTGTTTTAATTTATGTCTCTTACCTTCCCCACAATTAAAATTTAGGCCTTTGGTCCACATTGTTTACATATTTAAATATCGCAGCAAGATAATAACAAAAAAAGTTTATCAATGGCTCTCATTCTTGTTAATATCATTAAGGCTTAATTGTAGTTTTGGTCCCCCTACTATTGGTCATGTGCGATTTTGGTCCCTAAAAAATTCTTTTTTGTGCACATTTGCTCCTCCTATTATTTCAATGTTGCAAATTTGGCAATTCTGTTCAATATCTGTCAATTTTCGCAATGATCAACATAGAGGAATCATTCATCTAAGCACACAGAACCTCTAGTTGAGGTTCTCCCTTCTTTGTGTCTTTGCTTCAACATGATTCAATGATTTCTCTCTACTATTTACTGGTTTTGTCCCTCTTTTCCGGGTTTTTGGTTCAACCACATGATCGATTCTTTACCACAAAAGCTTAACAAGAGGTTCTATGCGCTTAGAGCAATTATTACACTCTATTAATCATTAAAAAATCGACAGACATTTGATAGAATAACCGAATTTGCAACATTAAAAAAATTGGGGGACCAAATGTGCATAAAAAAACTTTAGGGATCAAAATCGCACATGACCAATAGTAAATGGACCAAAACTGCATTTAAGCCTGTAATGAACTTTAATGTGTAGTATAATTTAACTTGATCCTTGGAACGAGATAATATCTTCTCCCCTAAACTTTTTATTTATCAAAAACAGGAAGAAAAAAAAAACCTTAATTTTGATATACTAATCATTTATGACTTTCAAGATAATTATGTTATGAGACAAATATTTTTAATGATATGACAATTTATATTTGATTGATATTATAAAAAAAATCTTTATATTGATAATACATACCAATTAAATAAATAAAAATAAAAATCCCTTCGTGGCTTTCCTCGTTAATCCCTCTTTGTCTTTATGGTTGGCTTCGTGTTTGTAGCCTTTGAGTATGGGTTTATGGTTCCCAGATGATTGCTTTTTTTTTTTTTTGTATTAAACAGATGATTGCTTTATTGAACTCATTTTTGTATCATCTTATTTAAGTCTTGGAAAGAAAATACGGAAGGGCAAACAATGGGGACCAGAATTGAATAAAGGCTAATGGTCCAATTAAAAAGACTTAGGTAGAGGTCAATGCCAGCCCCCACATTTAAAATAATTGAAGGATAATGTCCATTTTAAGAGATTAGACTAATAAAGAGAGAGAGAGGCCTTATTTTCTTTCATTTATATATTTAACAATTTGCCTTATCTTTTGAACGTTACACTTTAAATTTAAAGTGCACAAACTGCATTATGAATAGGGAAATTGCCCTCTATGATGTGCATGTGTCCACAAAGAAATGGTTGGGATGGCAAAGCTATCCTTCCCTCTTTATGGCATTTGGATTTTATGCTCTCCATGACATCTACCACTAGTAAGCCTTTGTGACAAGGCCTTTTAAGGATTTTTTTTGGCCAACTTCAGCAACCTTGTAAACAAATCTAAATTATTGAGATTGTGAACATGTTCCTTATTTAGACTTGTGGAGGGGTTGCACAAATTTTTCGTCCGGTTAGTTGGTCCTTTTATACTACAACGACATAATGACATTATGATATGGGAATTGGGACCACGGCAAGAGGCAGATACATCATTGAGCATGGGTGTTTCAATTCGGTCCATTCACCATTGAGCTTGCATTAAATTAGAATTTGGGTGTTGGTAGAGTATCATAAATTTTATCAAAATAATTAAAGATTATTTGTCTTGGATCCATGTTTGGATTCAATTACAACATCCATCTTCTTGTTTTCAACCCATTATTGTATGCCACAAGAATCAGTAACATGGTCTCTCTTTTTTTTTTATAAGCAGTAACATGGGCTCTGTTTGACTCTCTTGTTAAGCCTAAACTAACAATAAAAAGTCCAATAATTTGTAACATGCCATATGCTTTAACCTAAACAAAAAATGAATAGTATTATGATCAGTAGCTTGACTTCTTCAGTTCTTCTTTGGCTGGATTGCCAATAACATGTATCTTGTTCATAAAGTAAATATATCTCTTGCTATAGCCTATACTAGGTACATGATGGGGGTAAGGCTGGGCATATTCCTTGGTTTTGGTGATTAGTTGTATTGTTCTGAACACCGCACCTCCCCAACCCCCACCCCCCAAAAAATGGATAAGGAAAAAAAAAAAGTCATAAAATTTGATTCAGCGAAGAGCAATTAGGAACTAGAAAGGCTTCTTCTGATTTGGATTAGATTTTGAGCCCAATAGGGTTAATTCTATTATCTCTCAAAGAGCTAACTTGCTCTACTAAGTAGGCTTAGTAGGGTCTCATCCTTAAAATCGGAAACACCCAAAGGCCAGTGTCCAGAATTGGAGAAGGCACTAGAGAGTAATAAACCATGAACGGGTATGATGTCTATTAGATATAATCAATCCAATACTCATTAATAGTTAAATTACTAATTCAAAAATATAACACAACCCTTACTATAATTATTTTAAAATTTGATTGGTTATACTCGATAGGTACATGCTCATGCAACAACCACTCTGCAAGAGACACCTAAAATGATCTAATTATCCTTGAGTCCAACTTGCTCAACCCAGTATAAATAGTAGCAAGAACCGTAAGGTATGGATATTTTCCTACTCATTACATTCCTCTTGACCCTTAGCCCTAGCATGTATCCAGCCACCCATATCCAATGCACGAAGACTTCAAGGAGGTCGAAACAGCAAACTAGTTCTAATTCCAACAGCTCAATAACTCAAGATAGAACAGCTTCAATTCTCAAATGCATATAACTTGGCAAGTTGGTATTTACCCCTAACGATTACTTATCAATAGAATAGAGATTGCACGTTTAACCTGCCATTACATTCGAATCATCCCAGTAAAAATTATCGTTACCTTGTTGATTATTCCTATCCCTAAACCTGGATCATATTTATCAACTGATATATTAAGGACTGCCACCCAAACAAATGCACATAAAGGTGGCAGCAAACTTTAGAGGGCATTATCAGAATAAGCCAAGCTTTTATGAAGTAAAGATCATAAATATAAAAATCAAGCGTGAAAGAGTGATACACTGATACATGATTGCTTACCTCCCAACTACTAATTAATATCTGATATCATAACAATAATAATTCACATAAAAGATGTTCCAATAAGGAATAAAAGATGGACAACGGAGTCACCAGTAATTACTATACACAAGAATTCTATTCACTTAAACTCACACTATACTAATACCCTATAAATTAAGAGCAGAAGCAAGCTGAACTACTGATGCGCTCTTCTGTACAAAACCTGCAATATAAGTAATCAAACACTACAACAACATAGATGTGTTAAGTAAATAATAAAGCAATGACCACTAGATGTAACTGTCAACTACAAATTTAATCGCACTGATCGGATTCATCAGAATCTTCAGATGTTACATCAGAGTCTTCTTCCTCTAGGTCTTCCATTTCACCAATTCTGTGTGATCTACAGGCAGACATCTTGTTCAATGCTGCAGTTTTGCTTGCTCTCTGTGATCGACTTCTTATGGTATGATGGGTGGTAGGAACCATGGAAGCTGGTGAAACTTCATCAGAACTATCTTCCTCAGTCCTTACCCTTCTCCTAGAACGTGCAGGTCTGCTTGGGGGTGCAGCAGGTGTTTGTGGCATTGCAACAGAACCATCCAAATCCAAGTTGAAGTCAAGTTCCAACTTCCCTTCAATAAATTAAGTGGGAGAACGAACAGTTTAGCACTGAAAAAGATTTTCTGGTGTATCCAGAAAAAACTAAAGCTGCGTAGAACAAAGCCCTAGGTTGATAACATATCCAATATGCAAATAAAGAGTAAAAATGATATTTTAAGATTAAGACCGATACTGGCATGATTAATAACTATAGTCACTGTGCATTACCTTTTCAGTTGTTCTAGTATCATCGAAGATGAAACTTGAAAGGGGAAAGAACAGCAACTAGGTTAAATAAGTGATTCTTCATGCCAGTGATTTAAAGTTAGCTGGTCCATTTTTCTGACTTGAACAACCCCCTTCCCCCACATAACAACAACAACAACAGCTTCAGTTGTTCTAGTATCATGGAAGATGAAAGGGGAAAGTACAGCATGTAGGTTGAGTGAGTGATTCTTCATGTTAGTGATTTAAAGTTAGCTGGTTCATTTTTCTGATTTGAACAACACCCTTCCCCCAACAACAACTATAACTAGAGACATTGACATTACAAAGCCCAATCACCATTTGAGACTTTGATCAGATGACAAAAAAGAACCAAAACCTAGGCATTTTATCATTTTAGAAATCTTACATTAGAAAAATAAAACATTACCTAAAATGAGATTAACTTCATCTTGTAACAATTCCTGATCTGGTTGCCTATCTACAGTCATGAGATGTTCAGCCATGCGCTTCAATTCTTTTACAAGATCCTTCTCCGAAGATACACATCCAAGCATGTGTATTAAAAGCCTCCTCATGAATTTTATTGCCCATTGTTCTGATAACCGAAAATGAAGCAACACAAGTATTCTACATAATGCTGACACATAAGACTTTTCAGCTGCTGTCTTCTTTGAGTGAAAGCTTGCCACCTCAACAAAGTAGGTAGAGGGTAAGAGGCAAACATGAAAAAGAACAACATACAACCATCAATTAAATTTGAATCTGCAATATTTTAACCCAAGCCATCAGACATGAAATCCATGCATGCCATTTCATTAAGTGATATTTGTGTCTAAGTGACATCCACTAGCTTTAGGCAATATCGGTTGCAATTGCAAGTCAAATATCAAAGGCCACAATTAAAACCAACGCTTACTTGGCATAATTTTGATATATCTCATACTCATGCTAATTTCTTGTAGCTTATGCAAGAGCCTTTACTAGAAGTTTCACACTTAGAACTAGTTGTAGAAAGGTAGACGAATTCTAGGGAATAACATTACCAAATACCAACTAATACTAAGGCAATCCTTAGTATATTATGCTAGGTTAATAAAAGAGCAAAATTTACAATATCTTTAACTACAAAATTGTGGATGGCTACCTCTATGGCTATGCGTAGTGCAAGCCCCTCCTCACCACACTCAAATGGAACTTCTGCACCACTATCTATGACTTGTGGAAGTTCGGGACTAGTATTTTCACTCTCTGGTTGAGTCTCTTTAACGTATAAAGGAACCTGCATCATCTGCAGCATAAAACGTGAAGCTTGAACAGCACGCTTACGCATCTGAGACACCATATAAGAAGAACCTCCAGGATTGCCAAAAATTCCAGGCCACATTGAACGCATTACTGGAATGAAAGTCTTGGAAATGCACCTCTGCATTTAAAGAAATAAAACAATTAGGGCATTAGATATGACATTCAAAATTTCAAATAAGTAAAGTAAAAGGCTAAGAAGAATGAATAATATAAGAACTGAAAACATGGTATCTGCCATACTTGCCTTATGATTGGCTGAGAGGCATGAGTAGTGCTCAAAAAAGACAGATAAGCATTGCTTCAACCTGCAATGAGTGAAAGAGTCCAACTCAATAAGCTACCAGTACAGGGCAGAATAGTACATACACAAGGGGGGAATAGATGAACAGATACCACCTCTGCAGGTGTTCGGACACATCACTGAAGTACAAGTAAATTAGCTTAGATAAAAGCACATGGTGCAAAGAAGCCGGAATGCTTGGATACTTTTCACTTAGGAGAAGAATTTTTGCAAACCCCTCCCCAAGAACAGCATAAACACACTCATCATCATTGCTAGTTAAAGGATTAGCCCAGTCACTGTTTTCAAAGCCACCATATAAGAGATCAAGCATTCCGACATCTAAATCCCCTTCTGAATCGGAAAAGTTCACAGGACTAAAACTCTTCTTGTCACAGTTCATTTGGCATGGAATATCATTCTTTAATACCCTGTCAACTTCTTGAGGATCATGCCACATCCCAAGATCAATTAATGCTTTACAGGCTTCTATACTAATTGAATGGGGCCCTTTGATGTATGAAATCCTCAGCTGTTTCAAAAGTTCTGCACTAGGTTTCCTCTCCAAAAGCCCAAAAAGGCCAAGGCATCTGACGGCAATCCTTTGCACATTCAAGTGAGCATGTCTGGCCTGTGCATTTCATTGTCCACAACAGTTAATAGTTAGTAACCAATGCCCTCAACCAAGACATACCAGTATAGACTGATTTGGACCTCAAATCATTTTCCAAATAGCAAGACATTCTTCATTAGAAAGTTGACACCATCCAACAACACATACATGAAATGTATATATTATCATAGTATATGTTGTATAGCTTATGCATCATTTCCTAGCTTTCTTTACAATTTAGTTAGCTTTAAATCAACATTTAATGTTAGAGAAAAAGGGAAGAAAAGGAATGGCATAAATGAATAGCGCTTCTCCAATAACTTTTCAAGAATGGATTGATTTGTACATTTATTTTTATTTTTATATTATATTTATATTTATATTTGCACTTCATACTTTTCTACGTTCTTACACCGTTTTAATTCTTGCAAGGGATCATTCCAGTTCCTGAACAGATTTTGACCTTAAAAAAACGAAACTAAATGAAGAATCAAATGCATGTATCTTGTCCTGTTATAAATTAGCTCAAACAATCATCACATATCGTTATATTTTATAAAC
Organism: Echinosophora koreensis; assembly: GCA_035048595.1. Taxonomy (NCBI): domain Eukaryota; kingdom Viridiplantae; phylum Streptophyta; class Magnoliopsida; order Fabales; family Fabaceae; genus Echinosophora; species Echinosophora koreensis. Next base: position 11,480,087 of record JAPCYP010000004.1, read on the forward strand.
CTGATTGATTGTAGGCTTGTAGCAGGATTATTAATCAATACATACAGCTTAAAACAATATGTAGACATGCAATAATTTTGTTACCCCAGGAAGTAGTAAAGATTGGAGTAGTTCATCTGGTTCAATAGCCTTGCCCTGAAGAAGGTGCAATGACTTTGCATTTTTCAGCAAAAGGCCAGTAAGAGAAAGGGTGTGTATCCACTGCACATAATCTGCTGTTCTCTCCCTGCAAGGTCGAGCTAGCTCTTCTATAATTGCAAGAACAACTTCTTCAAATCCACCAGGAGTAGCATGGACTTTCCTTGCCAACCTGGATACTGCTTCAGCCCAATCATTGTCTCCCCCAAAACTTAATCCATCTCCAATGATAACCACATTCCCTTCATTATCAACCTCATGCTCAGGAGGCTTGCACATCAGCTCATGCAGAAATGCACTAGCAGCCCTTCTATTTGTGGCATCAGAAAAATCAAACATGATACCAAGCAATAGCAGCTGCCGGCATGCAAAGCGATGATTTGCTCCTGCAGAAATTAGATTAGACAACTAAAGAATTAGGTGTATTATTACCACTAGTGTCAGGTTGATAATCTCAGACTTACCAGCTCCGATATGAGCTCTGACCAACTCTATATAATCATCAACGGTTGCTGGTAGAATTTTTTCTAGAAGATCATTTTTATCTGATGCTTCTGCTGCATATACTTCTGCTTCAGTGCCCGTTGTAGCTGCAGCATCAGAGCCTTTGGCCTATTGGGGCACAAATCATAATCCTTAATGATTTGAAAAAATAAGGAAGCTCAAATAATTGTACTGAATAATTAGTTTCCAAAAAGAATATAAACAGGAAATAAAACAAGCTTGAAAGCATTCTGATTTCATAACTTCTAAATGGAAAATCTTATCTACCAGTAAGATAAATCATAAAAGTATAGATATGCTAGCAAATTTTAAATGGAAAGAGCTTTATTAACATGAGTGTCAGCAACCTGTTCTTTTCTATTTTGGAAAATACAAAAAACTGATCAGAAATTTCTGCAAAGCATAACACATACAGACTGATACAAATCATGCGGAGCTTGAAAATATATGACATAGAAAGGAGGAGGGTAAATGTAATCCAGTGAAATTATAATTTTTAGAAAGTCTTGATCCTATCCCACATTGATTAATACCAATAAATTTCAAGAGGACATATAGACCGTTTTAAAGGACACTACCATGTGCTTGAAAAACCAAATGCAACTTTGTCAGTTTTCTGGTCTTGCTCAACGAATCCTTTATAGGATTAGAAATGGAAGAGGACTCAATCTTAAGAAGTCTTCGGTATCATCTTAGTGGCAATATGGCATAAAGGCTAACACGCAGAAGTCGGGAAAATCTTCCAATTAGTATTTCAGAAGATGGAGAAAAATCACAATTGTATGTTTGCATCTGATGTCAACCTCGACATATTTTTGCATTTAGCCACTAATCTACAATAAACAGAAGTGCGCTAAAACAAGCCTCCACTTCTTTCCCGAGTTACACTTCCAAAGACACAGAAATAAGGAAAATGGATATATCCCCTTTAACTCACATGTGCTTCTGACTGCAAATGCTTGCATACAGTTCTCCAATAAAGAGCAGCCTCTGCTTCCATCAGCTGAATACTTGGTCGGCAATGCACTGAGGCCCCTAAAACAAATATGAGAAACAATAAAATGAAATAGAAAACAGTCACCAGCACAGACTCAATCACTACATTTTATCCACCTAACTATTTCGGTATATCTTTTTGCTAAACATTTGAACTCATGCTTATTACTTATAAAATAATCCTATGTTACATATACAAAAATTTAGATATGTAATTAATATCATAACCAACACAAGATATCAATCTAGATTTTAAATTTCTTTTTCGAAAATTGAAACAAGTAACATGTATCAACACTGAATGACAAAACAAATAAAATTATTTGAACTCTAAAAAGCTTAGCTAACCTTCTATTATATCACCATTTGATGATATATACTGTTGGATACTTGTACCATTCTGTAGTTTTACCAAACCAGCTTTTAGAAGCGCTTCCATGACAGACTCACCCACAGATTCATAGGTTTCAACATCAAGATACTTGAGAAGTTCCAGAGGATCTCCATTACAGCACTTTATAAGCCATTCATCTTTCAATAGTTTGAAACATTCCTTTGACACAGCAACAGATCGGTCAGCAAGCCCTCTGCGAAGAATTAGTGTCCTGAGCTTAATGCTACAGAAACCAGGTAAATGAAAGAGAAAAGGTTAGAAAAGTGTATGTGAGTAATACTGATAAAAATGTTCAAGACTGCAATCTTAACAGTAGAATATCCTATTATCCTCCCTCTGTGACTGTATTATAGGACACTATAGCGCTACATAATTTTCAAATAACAAAAAAAGAAAACACAAAAAAGACAAAATTACACTAAATACAATGTATTATTATAGTAAATAACAACAGATGAAAAGTTTAAGAAGAGGCAAGAACGAGGGATATGGAAAGTATTGTTCTTTTTATGATTGAAGAAAGGATAGAGTTCCTCTAAATTGTACATTCACTTTAGAGAGTAAAGTACAAGTTGTATCCATTAATAAGAAAACCAATGGAATGATTATCACATATCCGTGATTTATCATCCATTATTCATGCGCTTGGATTTTATAAAAATCTAGATTGATTTTATTGTTTTTCAACAATTGATGACAACTTGGCACTATATAGCTTACACTCTAAAATCTAAAATGAACCCCTGCTCGTTAGAGGATCCAAAGCTGGGTTGGGGGGAAGGCGGGCTCAAATTTATGGAAGGAGTACAAGGTGGGGGATCCGGGTAGAATTATTATTCTTTTAATATACTGCATTTTACCTTAAGCTTTGAAGAGGAAATTTCTTAGCTAGAACACGGTATGCTGCTTTGCGTACAGATTCACTCACGTCCAAGGTACAGTCAATGATAACTTGAGAGGTTGCACTAGAAGGAGGCAAAGACAACACAACCATTTTACGAACGTCCTGCACACTTTTCCAAAATTAGTAACGAGAATACTAGGTCTCTGCATATATATATATCATTAAGATTACCAGTGATCGTAAAACGATTCATGCAGACATTTTCCATGAGCCATTAAAAGACAAATATGTACAACCATTTATTAAATAAAAAATGGGCCAGATAAACTTATCGATTATATGGTTTTTGACTAACAAAAAAGCAACATTCAATGTAATTGTGTGTTAAAATTTAATGTACCGAAATAACTATAAAGTGCAGACTTAGTCTCTGAAACAATTGTGTATTACGAAATACTAATATACTATGCAAAGCCATGCTAATATGAGAAGCTACTGACAAACAAAACATGGTGCTTTCACACCACACCCTTACCCTTGGATTCACTTGTATCTAATCTATTTAATCTAATCTATTATCTATTAAAATTTATAATTTAAAAACCCTGAAGACAAAACAACAAGATTGATATAGGCATGGAAAAATACATACATAATATATTAAGGATACTCACCGCATTCAGTTCCAAGGGAAGCAGCTCAAGGAACAAAGCAAGGATGTCACTGTTCACAGTGTCATTCACAAAGCGAGAAAGCGCCCTAATGGCCAAAGTACGCACCACAGGGATCTTATCCCCTACCCTCAACTTCATGCTTTCTATCACCTCATCCCATACCTCATTACTCACTTCTGCATCATCTGGAAGCCGCAATATTATCTACAAATCAACCAATTTCAATCAAATTCAAACAAAAACAACATAGCAATTGGGTTTGCTTAGTATTTTGGAAAACTTTTACTTGGTTATAAACTATTTTACACACAAAATAAGCTAATCCAAATATACACGGTTCATTGATCATACATAGATTTTATTAATTGCTTTAAATTGAAACTTTAAAACCACAAATTGGAGAAAATTAATTGCAGTTCCAACTTTTGGGTTAGACTTAGCTCCATTTGTTTTAGCTATTGAAAGAATTGATTTTGAAAAAATTAATGTTAAAAGAACTGATTTGTATTTTATAATATATTTTAAAAATGAGCTAAGGAAAATTAATTTCGTTTGAATGATAAGTAAATATAAAGAATTTCTAGGTCTCACAAATCAAATTAAGGGACAAATTAAGAATTCTTGTTTATCTTAATGTGTGTTTGGATGAGCGTTTAACAAACGTGATCTTGGATGGAATCGATTTTGTAGAATTGATTTCAGTATAATTGAGTTTGAAGTAGAGTGAATTATGTTTGAATGTTTTTACTGTAAAAACAAGTTTGATATAAAATTTAGTGTAATTTTTCAAACCAAAAGCAGAAGCTACTACAAGCTGTTTTTTGTAGAATCAATTTTGGATACAAAATTCTTTCCCAAACGTGTAACCAAACATCTCTTTTTACCAGAATCACGTTTAACTAGTGCAGAAGCATTTCTGAAGACAACCACACTCTTAAAAGCAATTCTATCTAACACAAAAATGAGTTTTTTGGACATAATTTTATAAACAAACGCCTTCAAAATCCCAAAATTGCTTTCACTGCACCTAGAATCACGTTTAGGTAACCCAAAATCTTAATGAAACAACCACTTAAGCTTCCGTGGAATTGTAAACCGTGAATTTTAAGAAATAAACCCGTTACCTCGGAGACGATCTGGCAGGCTCGGAACCTTGCGGTTTTGTTTGCAGCGGCAGCAGCAACCAGGAGGAACTTGAGGAAAAGCTCGAGGAACTCATCGGAGGCGGCAGCATGTGCGGGGTCTCGTGCGGCGGCGAAGGCGGAGACGAAGGACACCACGCGGTCGGCGGAGGCGAGGCGACGGTGGAAGTCGAATAGAGGAGTTAGGATTTTGGAGAAAGCAGAGAAGAATTGAGAAGTGGAGGAAGTGGATTTGGATCGAAGAAGGGAGAGTTCCTTGAGCTTTCGGTTGTGAGTGGCGTATGAGGTTCGAGCCTCGTCGAGAATCGAAGCGATTTTCTGCATCAATCGATTCTCTTGGTCTGTGTTGTTGTCCTCCATGTCTTTCTCTTTTTTCTCGAGATAATGAAGAAGGTGAAGGTGGTGGTGGTGGTGGATCTGAATTGTGGAGTGAAACTCAAACGTGTCGGGTTTTTTGGATTTTGAATTTGAGCGGGGAGTTTGAGAGTTTCAATGGTTATGTATGGGCCTAGATGTTGAAACAGACAGGTCCATTATCACTTTATTTATTGAATTTTTTTTTTTTTTGGGTAGAAACTTTATTTATTGAATATTGAATACCCACTTATCAGCATTTTAGAATGGGTTCAGCTCCTCTCGGTAACCGGAAATTTCCAATCGGAGAGATATAGAGTTTGTTTGATTTGCCAAATCCACTGGCGCATTTTGGATAGTTTAGACCAACTTTAATGATAGTTCTTAGGATAGTTTTTAAACATAAGAACATATTCTTGTAAAAACCTCCATTGGAGGAGAATGTTGTGACTGTCAGGATGTAGAACTGTTCTTGCCAAAAAAAAAAATTTCTATCACAATTTCCAATTAAAAAATGCAAGTAAATTAAAAAAGAAAATAAGTTAACAACCCAAATTATGGTTATTTCGTTGGAGTAAAAATAGATAAAAGTTCTTAAATCTTATATGACATTAATGGACCCACAAAATAGGAGTTAAGAACCAAAGTGATATTCTCCATTATAGAAGCTCTTATGGCTGATGGAAAAGTAGTTGATTATCACAATAATCGATTATATAAAAATTGATTATCAACATATTTTTTTTTCCAGCTTTCCCAGACACATTATAAATACTGATACCTTTTAATTCTGCTTTATTATATAATAATGATCCAAAATCGTTACCGACATTAATTTCCGGAGAAAATATGTTATACACATTTTGTCATAATTTTAAACCACTTTATACACTTTTGAGAATATAGGAACCTTGTAACACCCTGTTTTTCAGAATTATTTTAATTAAGCTGGTTTTGGTTAAGTTGGATTTATCGTTTAAGGGCTTAGTGAGATTTTTGGTTAAAGTCCCTTCCTGGTACATGAGCACACCCGTGCTCATTAGCCAGCAAGCCCGTGCTTAAAGTCAGAAGCGAGTTTCTGATTTTAAGTTGAGCACGACCGTGCTCAACAGTGAGCACGCCCGTGCTCAATGCGTGGACCGCGTCTCGTGACGCTAAGTGGAGCACGACCGTGCTCAAGGGTAAGCACGACCGTGCTCAGGTCCGGAAGTTATATACGTGAACAGAACTCGAGGGTTTAACGTGTAACCCTACTTTTGGTGAACTCAGCAGCTACAGTGCGACCAGGAAGAACCCTTTTTCCGTTTTCTTCCGTCTTGGGCAGTTTAGAGGCCTTGGGAGACTGCTAGTGCATCATTGGTAGTCGTTTAGGTAAAGTTCCTTTCCCTCTATTGGTTTCCTTTTCCGTTATTGTGATTAGGGAACTAACTGTTCGTGTTCTGGTTTGTTTAAGGATCGTTTGAGGTCGAGCCGTCTTAGGGGAGGAACCGTTTGCTGTCAGGACTGTTAGAGAGCTACCTTCAATCCAGGTATGGGGAGAAGGGTAGTATTTACATAAGTTTGGGGCTAGTGTAAAGTAAGGGGTTTCCCATGACCCTGTTGTTATGTGTTATACTGATTTATGACGTGATTATATTTTCGATGCATGTTATGGTGTATGATTGTATGTTAAATGTCTCGTATTGTTGATGATGGTTTTGGTGTTGAATATGAGCATGATGTTGTTGGTAAATTGTTGAGATGAACATGATGTTATTGCTGGATTGATGCCATGTTTGAGTCGGCTGATTTATGATGATGAGTTTAAATCTGGGGACACGTTGATAATTGATGTTAGGAATAATTGAGTAAAAAACTGATAAAATGGGTTAAGTTTCGGTCTCTGTTCCTGCCCAGAACAGCACTGTCGCGCATTGAGCACGACCGTGCTGAACAGGGAGCACGACCGTGCTCCCAGTTGAATTCTGGGAAGATGGCCGCGCTGTTGAGCACGGCCGTACAGGACAAAGAGCACGATCGTGCTGCTGAGCACGACCGTGCTCATTAAGAAGCACGACCGTGCTTCACTTACAGGGGAGCACGCCCCTCACGTGCTTAAGCACGACCGTGCTGGGTTACGAGCACGACCGTGCTCAACCCACTGTGAAAGAACCAGATTAAAGGACTTAAGGGGTTTTAAACCCCACTTCCCCTATGATAATAACTGATTAGACAACTTGGTAAATGTTAATAAAGATAAATAAAGATGATGAGATGGTGAGATGTTAAGTCGATACCCTTTAGGGTGCCGCAAGCTGATGAGTTGTGCCTTGGTGCTTTTTGGCCAAGGAGGCCTTGACCCCACGGTTTGGGTATAAGGTGTTGTTGTTACGTACCTTGGTGGCCGAGAGTTTGCCCCAAGTACTGCGGTTGATTCCGCTTAAGTCCTCAGGTAGATTCCGCGAGGCAAGTTGGTGCGGTTGATTCCGCTGTTACCTTCGGTCGATCCCGTTGGAGTTATGGAGGTGGTGTTGCCGTTGTTGTTGTGTTGCATACGCATTGCATCGGAGATGTTGTTTAGGGATGTTCGACATAGGGGAGATCGTCCTAGAGTACGGCGATCCGGCCATCCACGGTTGGAGTAGATTCTCCTAGCGCCCCCGTGATGAGGCATTCGTTGGTTTGATGCGTTGGCTATCCAAGGAGTAGATTCTCCGGCGTTGAGTAGATTCTCAATGTGGATATGTAACTCCGAAGTCGTCCATCCCGAGTTTAGTGGATCCACATGCATTGATGGTTTAGCGGAGTAGGACTGCATTGCACTGCATAGCATAATGATAATGTTGATGTTTGATGTGATGCTGCTATGCTTGCTGTTTACTTTACTGCCTATCTCCATGCTATTATGTTTATACGATTCTTACTCCCTATATATGTTTGTTGTTTGTGTTTGGCCTGATCGGCACTTTGCAGAGGATGACGAGCAGCCAGGAGATAAGTGACTCTGAGGAGCCGCCACTCATCGTAGGGCTAGTTTATGTTTCGTAGTCGTTAGTTTCAGTTGTAATTCCGTGGATTTTATTCCGGAATGGTTATACCAGCTCTGTATGTGACATCGGGGTTGGGTTATATTACTTTGGTTGGTTATGTTTTTATTGTTTAAAACTTATTTTATTTCCGCGTTGTAAACGGTTCATGTGGGACTTTTCTACCCATGGACAATTGTTTATTTTATTCAGTAATTGCATGTTTTCCTTTAAATGTTTTTTTTAATTTAAATGACTTTTAACATGCGGGGTAGAAGGGTGTCACAAACCTTGTCACATTTTTCAAAATTGAAGGACCAAACTGCAAATGGAAACGTTGAATATTGTAAAGTAATTTGAGTTTCTCTCTATCGGAAATTAATATTTCTCATCCAAAAGTTAATATTGTCACCAATTTTTGGATCACTTTTTAATTTTATTTTTTTTGGGGAGTTTGCTCATTTTGAAAGTTGTATGACCAAAGTAAGATGAAATAAAGTTATAATCTGTAATTTCAACTTCTTTTTTTACATTATACTACATCTGGACTCAATTATTAAAAAAAAAAGTACCTATATTTTATGGACTCAAATATAAGCAAAATTCAACCAATTCAACTCTATTTAATATCAGTGTTTCAAAAATCAAGAAAATCAATCAATCCAACCAATTCTCCTTTTACTTTTCCAAGAATATTGCACACCCCCGAGGCAATTAAAGGGTAGAATAATAATTGTAACTCATATTTTTTTACATAAATGAATATAGTTAAACTAAATTAACTAACATTTTTAACAAATGTAAAATTAGTTAATTTTGCTTATAATTGAGTCCGAAGAGAGTACTAGCAAGTATCTTATGTATTGAATGAATATTTTTATAAATAAAATATTACTATGGATAAATTATATACAATTATAATGATAAAATGTTCTAAAGTATATTATTTGCCAACAAAGGTTGGTCCAGTTGGTAAAGATATGACTCATAACCCATAAGGTCGTAAGTTCGAATCCCATTGTCGATGTGAAGACCTCATTGGTGGGTAATCTGTAAGTACCTTTATAAGCGCTCTTTAAATCGTGAGGCCTGTCCTAACCCTGATGAGCCACCAGAATCTCACCCAGCTCACCTAAACCTTTCTTTCACAAAAAAAAAAAAAGTACCTGGAAGTATCGATAACAAAGCTCGAGTATTTTAAATGCGGATAAATTTTGAGAAATACAGATTAAATTAGAAAAAAATATTGAACATTATAAAAAAAATGTATAATCATTTTATTTATATATATATATATATATATGAAATATAAAATATAAATTAAAAGAAATTTTATTAAAATTATTTTTTTTTAAATGCATCATTATTCAAAAATCAACAACATAAATATCATCATAATGGTACCATAAGGAAAAAATCCCTATCACTCCCCGGGACAGAGCCATAGACGTGTTTCACATCTCCTTCCACTTAAATGTTCCTAAAACCAAACTCCTAAGCAAAATTTAAGCCTTCTTCTGCTGTTAAGAACTTACTGCTAAGGGCAAATCTTAAATATACAGAGTTAGATTTATATTATTCAAAACTATTAATATATTCCTCATAAAAAAAAAAAAACTATTAATATATTAAACTCGTGCCAATTAAAATATTACGTTGACGTTGGCTTCTCTTGTGAAATGTTATTTGGTTGTCTTCAAAGGACATATTTGTTCCTCGCCGCTTTCATGTAAGTTATTATTACCACTATTACATTGCAAGTGAGTGAGCTCACAATATTACTGTTTGACATTAATAATATATAATATTATAAATGGTCTTCCTAACCAGTGTCCTAAGGGTATTGGTTAAAGATTCCAATAAAAGTAAGTGTTTCTTAGAAAACTAAATAGAACACACCTTCAAATGTTGTACGCAACACTTTCCAATGATAAATTTCTTATTTGATCCCTTAATCAATGTCCTTAGAATACTGGTTAACATTCTCCTATTATAAATTATTCAAAGATATATTTGCTGTGTCTAGTTCTATAACATCACATACTATATTTAATCAACCAAAGAATACATTAGTTAGTAAAAATTGCATGAACTTTATAAAAAGATAATTAATGTCGCCCAAGTCGTTATTTGCCTTTTGTCAAAAAAAAAAAAAACAGTCGTTATTTGTCTCTCTTTTTTCAAAACTATACATCAATAAAAAATTCAATTGGGGTGGGTTGAGTAGCTCAAGTAGCTTAAGCTAAGGGTATAAGGAGTTGAGGGAGTAGGAGGTCCAAGATTCACATTGACAAAGAAGAAAAAATTAACATAACAACTAACTATTAATATTTGTCTATCAAGAAAAAATTCAATTGATTACTTTCCAGGATTTGTCGTTGGAAGAATGAAGAGTGGGAGATCCAATTTGTTCACTCTTATCGTGAAGGAAATATATGCGCGAACTAGCTGGCGAATTGGAGCCTGGATAGGAGTTTAGGGATTACTATTTTAGATACTCCACCTGTGGAGCATACTAGGATCCTGTTTAGTGATCTTGCTGGGCTTCCATACCCTGTTTAGTTTCCTTTTAATTTTTTTGTTTTGTTGGGCATAAGGGCATCTTTAAAAAAATGATTATTATCTAATTATTAATAATGATCCTTTAATAAATTGTACTGTTCACATTCGCCTTTTTTTTAAAATGCCATTATTGCGTTGAACATGTCATTTCTCGAACCAGATAGGAAAACGGTGTAAGCTAAGTTGATTTTCTTGTTTTTCTTTTTTTTAAACTAGAGATTAGGATATTATTTGGAGCATATGAGACTAAGCAGCCTCATTCTGAGACAGTGCGAAATCACAAACCTTACCTCTGATTCTCTGAAGCTACACTGATCATCAAAATCCTTAGAAAAATTTAACCTTTTAAAAGCTTTAGCTATTATTTTGGCGTTCTCAAAGAGTTGATTATCAACCAACAAAATCTAATATAGTTGGTAAATATATACTTGAATTTCTTAAGTATGATAATCAGGGTTTAATCATTCACTGTGTGAATGTATTGACTATATATACATACTTTGAAAGTATTTAGAGTGCGTTTGTTATTCCTTAATTTGTTAAAACAAAATCATTTTTTTAACTGAATAATCATTTTTTAAAACTTTTAGTGTGTTTGTTTTTGCTTTTGAAAATAATGAAAAACGAAAAAAAAATTTAATAATAATTTTTAAGATTAAAATGAAAAGCAACTTTCATTGCTTTTGGAAAAAAAAAAACATTTTTTATAACTAACTCCTTTTAAGACATCCTTGATATACATGAAAAGAAAATGAAGAATTGATATGCAATCTTCTTGTAAAAAATCTCAAATTCGAATATAAACATAAGATAAATTTGCCCCATTTTTAAACCGTCCTTATTTTTAATTTGAATTCGCCCTAAACTTTAACGAATTACTATTTCAAATACGGGGATCTCAAATTATAGCGTAATCTTGTTTACATCATAGCAACCATATATAAATTGAGTTGTTATTTCTATAGATTGATGACGAAAGTGATGGTGAAAAGACGAGAAAGACAGACATATACACTAATCCAACTTGGCTAGCATTAGAATTGATGAGAGAAACTGATTTGCTGGCTAACAGTCCAATGACTTAGAATCTTTGGCACGACGTGCACCTTTTCCACATTACATTCGTTATCATTTATGTAGTATATTACAAAGGCACCAAAGTAGTCAAGAATACCTTTCCAATATTTGGCTTTACCTTTTTTTTCTAAAAAGAAAAATGCCATTGTGCTAAGTTCCACACCACTTTCTAGATAGAAAGAAAATTCAGCCTATGTATTATATTCTCTATGAACTATGAATACTTTGTGATTAGGTTAACATTGAGAATGACGCCATGAACATAGCGCCGCAGCATAGAATTACTAGAGCGAGGAATGTTAGGGTCACACTCTCTGACACACTCCAATATATGAAAGCCACGTCATGTCTTTCTTTTAATCATTTATTGGCAACTGGTGCTGCAAGTGAGAAAATTTAATCATTTTCTATTGTTATTATTATTATTATTATTATTATTATTATTGGGTTCAAAGTTCAAACCCTCCCCTTACCATCCTAAACCCAATGTGCCTCTTTCACTCCCGTCTCACCCTCAACGCAATTCATTCTTTTTTGTTGAAAAAAAGTGCCACAGATTGCGGCCAAGATGAGATCCCTAAGGCTCTCCAATTTCATGAGCTTGGACTCTAAATCTCGGTTGTAACAGACTCCAAGAATCGCATGGCAAGGTCCACCATAGGTTCAAGTGCGGTAGCGTGGAGCATGGCAGCGGAGCGGAGGAGCTTGGCTGTATGGACGTAGGAGAAGGGCCTCTCAACGTTGTGGAAGTTAACGATGGAGAGATCAGTGACGGGATGGACCACGTTGAAGGACGACAATTTGAGATCGAGGAAACAAGGAGAATAGAAATTCTATTGGTTTGCTGCAGAAAATTTAGGTGTATTTGAGGAGTTGAAAAATTGGAAAGGGGAGACGAGAGGATTACAGGGGAGGGTTTGAACCTAGTAATAATTAAAAAAAATGATTAAATTCTAATAACTTGGAGTACTGGTTGCCAAGCAAATGCTTAAAAAGTAGGGGTGACGTGGCTTTATATAATAAGGTGTGTTTAATCGAATGTGTCAAAGAGTGTGTCCGAGGCATTGCTCTTACTAGAGCAGGGTCGTGGTTTTTAGTCTAATCATTGATCTCTTTGTCAACAACAATAATAATATAGTTTTCTGTTTTATCAGCGACTACAATTAATATTAATTTAGTTTTTTTTATAGGCAAATATGAATTAGTTTGTTAGTTTTTGTTATGTTAGTAGGAAGTGAGATTTGAATTTTTGAACCATGTACCTTATATATCTCTCAACACCTTTGTCTCACTATACATGTTCTACAATCATATATATAAAAAGAATTAGGCATGAATGATTCCATCATGACATCTTGGTGGCTGTGAGTGAAACCTCTAAAGAAAAACTCGGATTCATGGAGAACTAAGGATGAGAGAAGACTACCTTTTAATCGGTTGGTTTGTGGTCTATCAGTCGTCTAATGAGGCAACGATTAAATAACATAACGGCTGAGAGTAGGAACCTCTTATTAGGCATTATTTGAATGACCCAAGCCATATCACGGGTCTATTCATTTGGGATTTGTTGGAATTTAATTAGTATTTTATGATTTGATTAAGTTATTTTTCTGTTTTGAATAACTCAAGTCCTATTCATTTGGGATTTGTTGTTGTTAAGCCATGTCCTGCTGCTATAGGCCACGTCTTTAGGAGTCTTAGAATTTTCAAGTTGTTCGGTTGTTATGGATATGTTAGTTGCTGTTTTATCTCCTACGTTTTAGTCCAAGTGGTTCGTTTTGAACTACTATATATGTAACTGGAAGTTGTCAATGAATGCTGTGAACTTTTAGTCATATTATTATTCTTTGTTCTGCAAGTTTCTTTGAATATTTCAACATTCTGGTATTAGAGCCCACCCTGGGCCTGGTAGATATTGAAGAAGCAGCTTTCTTGCAGTAGCAAATAAAAATGGCATCTGAAAATAGCAACTTTGTGCAACCAGCAATTCCTCGCTTCAATGGTCATTACGACCATTAGGTGATGTTGATGGACAACTTTTTGCGATCAAAAGAGTATTGGTCATTAGTTGAGGATGGTGTCACGATTTATCCAAAAAGGACAGTGTTGACAGCTGCTCAGGAGAAGCAACGGGAGGACCATAAATTGAAGGACCTAAAGGTGAAAAACTATTTGTTCCAGGCTATTGATCGAACGATCTTGGAGACCATTCTTCAAAAGGAAACTAGCAAGCAGATCTGGGACTCAATGAAACGCAAGTACCAAGGGACAGCAAGAGTGAAGCATGCACAACTTCAAGCCCTTCGAAGAGATTTTGAGACTCTTCAGATGAAGATGGAAGAGTCGATCACTGGCTATTTTTCAAGGACGGTGGCGATTGCAAACAATATGTGGACCCATGGTGACAAACTAGATGATGTTGCTATCGTTGAAAAAATTCTTCGATTGATGACTACGAAATTTGATTACGTAGTTTGCTCGATTGAGGAATCATATGACATTGATAAAGTTTCCATTGATGAGTTGCAAAGTTCGTTGCTGGTTCATGAGCAGAGAATTAATCAAGGGACTACAACTGAGGAGAAAGCTTTGAAGGTCTCCTCCAACAGTCCAGTTGCTTCTGAAGGTGTAGGACGTGATCAAGGAAGGGGTAGAGGCAGATTCAATTCTTATTCCAGAGGCAGAGGTCGTGGTCAAGGATCAAGGTTTGATAAATCCCATATTGAATGCTTCAACTGCCATCAATATGGCCATTACAGGTCAGAATGTTCTAATTTCTTTAGAGGCCAGGGAGATCAATTAAATCATGCTATGATAGAAGAAGAAGAAACAACCTTATTGATGGCATGTCATAACAAGGAAGAAAATTCTAATAATATGTGATATTTAGACTTAGGTTGCAGTAATCATATGTGTGGCAATAAATTTTAATTCTCTGATTTGGATGAGTCGTTTAGAGATGCTGTGAAATTTGGAGACAACTCTACTGTTGCTGTCATGGGGAAAGGAAGTGTTAATGTTCGCTTGAAAAATGATGTTGTTGAAAGAATCTGTAGTGTGTTTTATGTTCCAGATTTGAAAAGTAATTTGATTAGCTTGGGCCAACTTCAAGAGAAAGGGTATGAGATCACCATCAAAAGTGGATCTTGTCTTATCAAAGATTCAGAGAGACGAGTTATTGCTCGTGTTCACATGACATAAAATCGGATGTTTCCAATTATCATTGTAGATGATGGTGCAGATCTTCAAGCCTGTTTCTCTGCAAAGGTGAAAGACACAGCTTGGTTGTGGCACCTCCGATATGGGCATCTCAACTTCAATGGGCTAGAGACTTTGCAGCAAAGAGGAATGTTGTCAGGGCTTCCTTAAATCACTCCTCCCTCATAAGTTTGTGAAAATTGTGTTATTGGCAAACAACAACGTGATTCCTTCCCAAGAGGAAAAGCATGGAGAGCTAAACAGCCGCTGGAGTTAGTTCACTCAGACATTTGTGGACCTATAAGTCTAATTTCAAATGGCAACAAGAGGTACTTTATTATCTTCATTGATGACTATAGTAGGAAGACATGGGTATACTTTTTGCAGGCAAAGTCAGAGGCTTTTGTAGTCTTTAAAAGCTTCAAAGCCTTGGTTGAGAAAGAAGCTGGAGGAGCAATTAAGGTGTTGCAAACATATCGTGGAGGAGAATTCAACTGACAAGAATTTTCAAACTTTTGTAAGATGAATGGCATCCGAAGGCAGTTGACTGCAGCTTACACACCACAGCAGAATGGGGTATGTGAAAGGAAGAATATCACAGTGCTAAACACGATTCAGAGTATGATGTCTAAAAAATTCATTCCTAGATGTTTTTGGCCAGAAGCTGTTAATTGTAGCATCCACATATTGAATAGAAGTCCAACATCGGCAGTGAAGAACATGACACCCGAAGAAGCCTGGAAGGGAAACAAACTAGTTGTGGATTATTTCAGAGTGTTTGGTTGTATAGCCTTTGCCCATGTCCCTGATGAAAAGAAGAATAAGCTTGATGATAAAGCATAGAAGTGTATATTTCTTGGTGTCAGTGAGCATTCAAAAGCTTACAGGTTGTACAATCAGATCACAAAAAGAATAATCATTAGTCGAGATGTGGTATTTGATGAAAGCAAGACATGGAAGTGGATAGTTAATAGCACCAAAGAGCACGTCTCGATAAGTGATGATGAAATTGAAGAAGAAAATCAAAGTCAGCCTTCAAGCTCTATTATCACAGGTTCATCATCTGCTCCCTCGCCAAATTCACAACTAGAAGTGGCAGATGATGTGTAAGGCCAGCATGGATGCAAGATTATGAGATTAGTGGAGTTAATCAAACTGATGACCCACTTGCTCATTTTGCTTTGCTTTCAGGCCATGATCCTATTGTTTTTCATGATGCCATCAAAGAGTTAAAGTGGTAGAAGGCCATGGATGAGGAGATTGCAGCAATAGAGAAAAACAACACTTGGGAATTAACAGATCTTCCCAAGGGGCAGAAGTCTATTAGAGTTAAATGGGTGTATAAGATGAAGCTCAATGCAGATGGTAAGGTGGATAAATACAAGGCGCGACTAGTAGTTAAAGTCTACAAGCAAGAATATGGGATTGATTATAAAGAGGTGTTTGCTCCGGTTGCAAGACTTGACGCAATCAGATTGGTTATTTCAATTGCAGCTCAAAATTTATGGTCTGCTTATCAATTTGATGTCAAGTCAGCGTTTTTATGTGGTGAATTGCAAGAAGATGTCTATGTTGAGCAGCCTTTGGGATATGTTAAGCAAGGGAACGAGGAGAAGGTTTACAAGTTGAAGAAGGCACTATACGGACTAAAACAAGCACCTCGATCTTGGTATAGTCGTATAGAGTCTTGTTTTGTTAGAGCAGGCTTTCATAAATGGCCATATGAGCACACACTTTTCATAAAGCTTGGAGATGGCGGGAAAATGCTTATAGTATGCTTATATGTTGAAGACTTGATCTTCACAGGTAATGATAAAGCCATGATTGATGCATTTAAAGCTTCTATGATGGCTGAATTTGAGATGACAGACTTGGGTTTGATGTGCTATTTTCTTGGCATTGAGGTAGTACAATCAACTGCTGGAATTTTTGTGTCACGGAAGAAGTATATTCTGGAGATTTTGAGCAGGTTCCAAATGGAGGAGTGCAATGCAGTATACACACCTACTTCTGCAAATTTGAAGCTAAAAAGGGATTTAAATGGAAAGAAGGTAGATGCTACTGTCTGTAAGCAAATTGTAGGAAGTTTGATGTATTTAACTTCAACCAGGCCGGATATAATGCATATTGTCAGCCTCATTAGTCGATATATGGAGAATCCGACAGAGCTACACCTCCTAGCAGCTAAAAGAATTTTCAGGTACCTGAAAGGAACTACTAATTTTGGAATATTTTATAAAAAAAGGGAGCACAAAAGGGTTTATTTGGCTTCGGTGACAGTGCTTACGCCGGGGATGAAGATGATAGGAAAAGTACATATGGATATGTCTTCATGATGGGTTCGGGTGCTGTTTCATGGTCTTCAAAAAAGCAGCTAATTGTTACTTTATCCTCTCCTGAAGCTGAGTTTATTGCAGCAACAACATGCGCTTGCCAAGCCATTTGGTTGAGAAGGTTACTTGGAGAGCTTGGATATGATCAAGAAGGCCCCACTTCAGTGTTATGTGATAAAGTCTCTACAATTAAGCTGTCAAAGAATTCTGTTTTACATGGGAGGAGCACACATATAGATGTAAGGTTTCACTTCTTAGGTGATCTGTGCAAGGATGGTGTTATTGATGTTATCTATTGCAAGAGTGAGGAGCAGGTTGCAGATATAATGACAAAACCTCTCAAGACAGCTGTGTTTGAGAAGCTTCGAAGTATGCTGAGAGTTTGTTCAAGAAAGGAGGCCGACTGTTATGATGAATAGCTGGTTGTTGGAGTTTCCTCTGCTATAAACTGATATCTGTAGAACTTTCCGTTTAAGGGGAGAAATGTTGGAATTTAATTAGTATTTTCTTATTTGATTAAGTTATTTTTCTGTTTTGAATAAGTCAAGTCCTATTCACTTGGGATTTGTTGCTGTTAGGCCAAGTCCTGCTGCTATAGGTGACGTCTTTAGGAGTCTTAGAATTTTCAAGTTGTTATGGATAAGTTAGTTGCTGTTTTATCTCCTAATTTTCAGTTCAAGTGGTTCGTTTTGAACTACTATATATGTAACTGGAAGTTGTCAATGAATGCTATGAAGTTTCAGTCATATTATTATTCTTTGTTCTGGAGGTTTCTTTGAATATTTCAACAATTGGTTAAATAATATTTAATCTAACACTGCATGAATGGATCCCAAGTATTTGGTTTTTGTAAATCACGCAAAATTTTGGTGCTTATCATGTAGAATTTATTAATAAAAACACCAAATGACTTTTGTTCTTGTCAGCCTTGTTGACGCCAAATCTTGGAGGTTTTCAGAAGGGCAAAATTGCAGTATATGGCAGGGGTTTCATCTTGTGGAACAGGCTCTCTCTTGTAAGAGGCCTAAAAGGTATCACATGACATCAGGTGCTCTAACTTGGCAAAGTGCAAAAACTTTGGTTTTGTGTCCATCTGCATATGTGATGGCTACTATTTCACAATTCACATAATCTTTTTTTTTCTTTTTTTGAACAAACAATTCACAAAATCTTGTTCATTGGGCGGTTTCTGTTTTCTACAAATGTGGTGATACTAGTTTTTTGTCCCTGCAAGGCTTCCACACAATGAACTTAATCAACAATTCATATAATAAATTAATAAATTAATAAATGAAAAGAAGGAATTACATGTTATCTATAACTCTAAAACACACAGACCAAGGAAATGTATTGGAATGAGTTAATTGTAATTAATATCCATATAAATTTCCAAAAACACCCCTTCTAATTTAATTAATATTTTGTTGGCTTATAATCAATGACAATAATTGATAAAGGTAATATTGGAAATTAGCATTTAATATATGTAAAAATTGATCCACGTTTCTTATATTTTGGACAAAAAAAATGACTCATTTGTTTCTTATATTGTGGACCAGAGGGAGTAACATATTGGAAAATATAACATAATTAAAATTTGAGAATAACGGTATTAATGATTTTATTATTATTATGCTTAAATTACTGGTACGTGATAATTGGAAAATAGGAATCTCACCATCTTTCGATGGCAATGTGGGGTTAGACCGAGGATCCCGCGAGGTAAACTAATCTGATATAAATGGGTGAGAAATGAGAATCTCGAAGATGAAGTGGCCCATTTTCTGTACCAGACACGTGGCTGTGGAAGCCCTTCAGTAACTATAGTAACTAGTAATAACTAGTAACTAGAAACTTGTAACCAGTAATAACCAACATCCAATCCTTTACCATACACTCAGCTGGAAGCCTGGCACACAAAAAACTCAACTCAACTACACGACAGGGAACAAAGCTATACCATCCAATTAGCCTTAGGTCCTTTAAAATGATTTTTCTTTAAAATAAGTAAATCAATCTTATATAGTAAATTAGACTACTTGTTACCAACATGTGGTTGGTCAGAGTCGTAAGGGGCTCGGATACTTTAAGCAAGTGGTCATGAGCAGTGACTGATATAGGACCTTGGAACAGTGGGGGTAACATATTTTCAAAAATGTTAAAATCATAAGGTTTTAATATATTTAATCAAATAAATTACATATCTCATAATTGTCCTTTATGTGATTTCATGTTTTGAAATTGTGAAATAGAAATGGTTTTGCAAGAAATAGAAATGGGAGCTTCAGGGAACGCACAGGGCTTGGAATGGAAGCATGTAGGCCTACCTCCAATTAAGTGTGTGTTTGGAACGTCGGTAGGTTCCTTTAAACGTGCGTTTGACCATGTGAAACGTGGTTTGACTGAATTTTGTTGATGTTTGGCTATCAAGTCAGAATCACTTTCTACCCCCCAAAATCACGTTTGTCTGGAAGCTCAATTTTGCAGCTTCCACGTTGAATGAAAATTGATTCTGGATGGTAATGGATCTACCTCTGGTGCTTCTTCTTTGACTAGACCTAAACTGGGGCATAAACAGCAACTAGAATGAAGAGGAAGATGGCTACAGCAAGCTTGGTTAACTTCATCGATCGCCACATATACGTTGAGAAACAAGCAGACTTGCTCTTAATGTATAAAAGATGCAGAACATAGAGTCATATATATGTTATGCAGAGAGAAATGGGATATATGTGGCTATGAGGAATAATTAATCTTCTACGATGCCATGCAAGTAGACGAGTGTCCACTTACCTGTATGAAAACGTAGAAGCCAAATGTGCAATGGATTGCATGGTAGTACAAGGTATAAGTTCAAAAGTTTGTAACTTTTTTGTCTAGTTTTGATTAATTTTTAGCTTATATCCGTATCATTTATCAAGTAAATAAGACATGTTTAACTTTTAAAAAATATTTATTTAATTATTTAAGTTAAGATTTATATTTGTAAAAAAATTATGAAGCTTATAATGTTAGATTACTTATTTAATAAGTATATATAATTGAAAATTAAAACAATTTAACATTAATTAAAATAATTATCTCTTAACATATTTATCATACTTGTTAATATATATATATATATATATATATATATATATATATATATATATAAATTTAAAACCCATTTTGGTAATTGCACATTCAAAAGCAATTTTGATTCAAATTATCCAAACAACAATAATTGATAAAAATCACTTTTTTCATGAAGCATCCAAACATAAATCACTTTACTTTCAACTCACTTCTAATCAAAATCAATTCTACAAAATCAATTCTTTCTAAAATCATGTTTGTCAAACACGTATCCAAACACGCACTAAAAAAGAAAGAAAAAGATTGAAGAATGGATGAAACTCATGAAAGTAAGGAGCTTCACGTATAGGAGTGGTCTTGACTCTTGACAAATAGAAAAGGGCACGGGCCCATGATGATACAAAATTGGAATTGAAAGATAAATCAATAAAAAAAATTAGAAGTTTTGCCATTGGAGTGGAGGCCAAAGGGTCTTTTTGAATTAAAATATAAGGAAGGCAGCAGGTTTTTGTCTGAGCCCGTTCTTGAGACAAAGGGCCGACTCAGCACCTCAGGGTGGCTCAGGGCTCAGGAGTGTTAGAGAGAGAAGGAATAGTGGTCTTTGCTGTTGCGAGGAATAGTTCCAATGGCATTGGGTGCAATATTTTCTACTATTGGGAAAAAAAATAAAAATAAAGAAATTAAAAAAAAATTAAAAAAATTGAGGTTGTGTATGTGCACACCATCAGGGCAAAATAAGTCTGCCCCTGGTCATGAGTTCGAATCATGACTCTTGTGTATGGAGAAAACATGATTGGGAGGGGAGAACCCACCTTGTGTGCCCAATAGGTTTCCCGACGAAGATTAGTCACCACCTAAAGGTGGTGGATACTTCTTACCTATAACAGGGTTATCCAAAAAAAAAAAATATTAATTAGACTACTTATTGCTATCCAAAAGAGTTGTATTATTTGAACATCCCAATTTAGATACCATATGTGATATCGTATATGTTTATTTCTATCTCTCATTTACTTTTTATCATTTTTATATATACGTGTATCGAAAATACATAAAAAGAAACAAAGGCAACCCAGTATGGTGTCCCCCATTCAAATGATTAGGAGTGAACTATCTTCCATGCGAACTTTACGTGCAAGATGATCTCAATCTGATGATTAGTTTCAAGTTTTATCCGTAGGGATATCCGATCAAAGACTAGAAAATTAGAGTCCTTTACTCTTTAATATGAGTTTTTTTTTTTTTTTACAATATCTTTGCTTCTTACTATGTCATGTGAGTTACTTACGCTAATTTTTATAAGAATTAAAATAGTATACACTCTTAGTGTAAAAAAATTTACACTAACATTCTCTAATATTTTGACATGTGTTACTTTTATTTTAATAATTAAGAGAGATAAATAAGAATAATGTTGATTTGTTAAGACATTATTGGATGTCAATATAAAAATCCTTTACACTAATAGTACATAGAAATTAAACTTTTTTTTTTTGGTAATACAACGGGACCTAAGTCCAAAAAAGGAAAATTACACAAGAATACACATCGGATTAGGAACTCCCATTACATCATCAGTCAAGCCCTGATCTACTTCTACCGGAGGATGATAAAAAATGATCAAATCCATATCACAATTGCATCCCAAATTTGCTAACACACCTGCACATTTATTAGCTTCTCGATAAACATGGGATATGTATTATAAACTCTTTTTTATAATATTTTATTTATTCACAATGATCAAGTTCTTACTCGTTTTTTATTTAATATTTCAATTTTCAGAACAAATATACATAATTATCATTATTAATTTCTGGATTCTTTACATTAATTACTACCGCGTCTTATTCAAATTGTTTTGTTTTTAGAAATAATCCAGATACTAAATTTTTTATTATCACAATTTATTCAAATTATTATCATGTTTAGTAAAACCTTAATCAAACAAGCATGTGAATGTCGTAAATGATTCTTTTATATAAAATGCTTTTTTAAGAAGAAAATGATTTAACAAACCTTTTTTTATGATAAATCGAAGCCAAGCCCAAAGAAGAGAATTACATAGAAATCAATATAGGGGTTGAGACTCCCATTGCATTAGAGAGCAACACCTGACTAACAATATTAGGTGGACTCTAAAAAATAAACAAAGCAGAGCCTAAATCACAAGCTAAGTTAGCAAGACAGTCACCACTTTTATTAGTTTCTCTATAAACATGAGAGATTTGAACTTCGCAAACCTCATCAGAAGTTGGTTGATTTTCCTGATCAATCTCCAACCATTGCTGCTACCACACCCTTCTCCTGCAATACAATCAACTACCACCAAAGAGTTCACTTGAAATTTTATCTTCGAAAATCCCCTCACTCTGGCTAATTTACGCCCTTCAAGAACGCCCCAAAGATCGGCTACATATGTTGAGGCATTGTCCAACAATTTAGAAAATCACACAGCCATCTGTCATCGTTGTTCCGAATCAGACCACCGCAACCAGCAATCCCAGTATCACGTCTTGCTGCACCATCCATATTTAGACATACCCATCCTCTCCGAGGAGCCCACCAAGCGATCTGAATTTGAGAGAAGGATCTCTTAATCCCAGGAATGGAAGCACAACGAGCTTGGTTATATTTCTTAACCCAATACTCCACTAGAACCCAAGGCTTAAAAGGCCTTACAAAGCTATTATCATGGACTTGATTAGTCCTCCTTTTCCAAAGCATGAAGCACATTGTGGCGCAAATAGAAGCCCAAGCACACTCCGAGGTTTGACCCACATCCCCAACCAAATTAAAAGAAATCCATTGATCAAGATCTCCTGAAAAGAAATTGCTCCTATGCCTCACATCCACAAGATGACACCAGACGAAAGTCACAAGGGGACAATCATTAAGGATGTGGAGAAATGACTCCACCACCGAACGGCGGTGATGACATTAAGGATCCCCCAAACCTCTCCTGAATTTCCACTCATTGGTCATGAGCCTGCCATGCTTGATTTGCCAAGCAAAGAACCTAACCCTCTCAGGAACCTGCAGTTTCCACTGATGAGGATGGTCACCACCAAAATGGCCTTGCAAAATCTAATAAGCACTAGATACTGAAAAGTTACCAAGCTTGTCACTAGGCCAAAGACTAACACCTCTTCCATTATCATGATAGGGAGGAAAAATTGTCAGAATTCTATTGAGGATAGAAAGCGGAAGAACGTAATCAATATCCTGCATCTTCCAATTCCCCCAAATTATCCACCAATTCCACCACATGCCAACTCTTAATATTATCATGAATATTATTGGAGAAATCCTCCAACATAGTTCTAGAATCCAACCATTTGTCCGACCATATATTCACATCAATGCCAGCACCAATACCCCAAACCTTTTTTAAGAATGACTTACATGCCAATGTTTTGTTTATAGAAGTAATTTACGATAGAAAGATTTTTTTATATGCAAATATCAGTGTTAATGTTATTATTTTGTTAGTAGGTGATGTTTGAACCCTCAACCTCCTTATCACTCCACTCCTCAACCCCCACCCCAACCACCAAACCAACCTTATAACCCCTATTTACGATAGAAAGTTATGACATCATTTGATCCAAGTACCCGACTCTACTTAGAGACAAAAGACATGAAAGTGGTGGTTGTTGTTAAAATAACATTATGCTAGATGCGAGTGAAGTCATATGGCTCACTAATAGAAAAGAATTTCTATAGAGTGTCAAATATTAAGCAAGTACTTTCATTCAATGAGTTTAATTTTAATAAAGAGGCAGAGTAAAACTGTTTGCATTGTCAATCAATTATAAATTATCCTATGGATGACGATAATTATGATAAGAGTCAGTCATTTTTTATGATATGACAATTTATCATTGGTTGGTAGTGTAAAAATTCTATACTATTTATGCATGCCAATTAAATACTAATATAATATATAGAAATTAATTAAAATTGTCACTTTTTCTTATAAATTCGTTTAATTGAAATTTTTTTATTTTTTATTTTGTTTCAAAGCATATTTTTAAAATTTCCATCTTGAACGCACTGTAAAACACTAAAACCCCAACCACCGGCTTAGTTATGCTCACGTCTCTCTTTTGAATCTTACCCTCTATTTGAAAAGCAGGAAATACGCCGGAAAGAAAAGGCGAAGATGGAAAACGTGATTTACAAGGTATGTTCCACCATTTGGTTGCAAAGAAGAGAAGATGGGAGAGGAAAAAAATGTGGGGCCCATAACTATATTTTCATC
Organism: Echinosophora koreensis; assembly: GCA_035048595.1. Taxonomy (NCBI): domain Eukaryota; kingdom Viridiplantae; phylum Streptophyta; class Magnoliopsida; order Fabales; family Fabaceae; genus Echinosophora; species Echinosophora koreensis. Next base: position 11,504,647 of record JAPCYP010000004.1, read on the forward strand.
TCAAACTGAGAAGAAAACACAAATATCAAGGAAATCAACTTTGACACATGTTAACTACCGTGTTTTCTTATGAGAAAAGATCAAATAATAATAATTTTTTTATTTTTATAAGGAGAATGCTAACGAGCGGGTTAAGAAACCAATAATAGAAAAAAAATACATTGGGAATTGTTGCATTTAAAATTTTAAAGAGTGGAAAACTTATATTTCCAATAAGAATTTTCTAGTTTTGGAATACTTAACCAGTGCCCTAGCATGACCCCTTTTTATAAATTATTGTATGAGGGTATTTTTGACATTTTATAAAATTGATTTTTTTTCACTTTCTGCCAAACCAAACAAAATGAGAGAAAAATTATGGTTTTCTTTCCTTTCATTTTCTCTCATATAAAAAAAACTAAATAATCCTCTCATTTTCCATTTTTTTTTCTTTTCTTTCTCTTTCTTTACTCTCACTTTCTCTTCTATAACCAAATAAAGTAGGATTCAACTAACAAGGGAGGGAGATTACACAATATTTTTTTTTTTTTATACAATCAAGTTTAGGTGAGTTGGGTCCCGGGTACTCACCAGGATCATGACAAATCTCAGGGCTCAAAGAGCGCTTACAGAGGTACTTACAGATTACCCACCAACAAGGTTCTCACATCGATAGTGGGATGCGAATAATTATAACAATTGCACCCTCCGTTCTTTTTCTTTGGTAATTTTAGCTATTTGTTTTTTTTGCAAAACAATGGGTATTTTATAAACCTAAGAAATATTTAACCATTTTTTTTTTCCATATATACCCTTATATTCCCTCCGGTCCTTAATATAAGAAACAAAACCCTAAAACACACAGATCAAGGAAATGCATTGAAATGAGCTAATTGTAATTAATATTCATATAAATTTCCAAAAATACCCCTTCTAATTAATGAACAAACTCACTTGTATGGAAAATTGATATATCTCGTAAATATAAATCATATTATAAATGAGGTAATATTGAAAATTAGCATTTAATATGTGTGAAAATTGATATATGTTTCTCATATTAAGGACCGGAGGGAGTAATAAAATTAAAATGCCTTGACAGTACACAAAACTTTCCAAATACTTAAATGGCTAGTGGAGTATGTAGTAAATATAGTTAAAATTTGTAAATAATTAATGGTAAAAATAAATGTATTTTGATACAAATATAAATATATTAATGATTTCTTAATCTATGTATAGAATCCCTTAATTATCAAAGAAAAAGAACGGACGGAGTAAACAATATCAATAATTCCATGTATATATATAAAACAAAAACCGGCACATAAGTTATCCGGTGAATCACGACTCACAACATGGACCCCATTGATTCAGATTCCTCCCCAAACAAATCGGAAGCGGAACACATCTGTAACAGGCCTGCCCATTATACCAATTTATTTATAACTATTATTATTGTATTTAATAATAATTTATTGCAATGTAATATAAAAAATTAACAATGCAAAATGGGTACCCAAAAAAAGTTGTTTATGGGAGGTTTGTTTCAAGGTATTTTATTCTTATTAATTTTTTTTCAGTATGTATCATTTCTAAGAATATTTTTTAATAAACATGGGAAGAAAAGAGGAGAATGCGAGAGTAAAAATTATTGATAGTTATTTTATTCTTTTTAAGGTTTATATTCATTTCCATATGATGGAAAATTAATATACTCACCTTTCATGACGGAAATAAAATTAAAAATGAGAGAAAACATGTGAATATAACTTTCCTATAAAACCAATCAAACTAAGAATATCTTTTAAAACCAGTCAAAAAAGAATATCGTTTAAAAAATTGTACCAAATGTCAAAATATCTTTTTCCCGGTTTCACATTACAAAAAACAGCTCGGCTTAGAGTATCTTAGAGCGTGTTTGAGGAAGATTATTTTCCCTTATTTCAACTATTTTTTAGCTTAAAAGTTGTTTCATAGATAATCTAACATGTTTGGTATTTTGCTTAAATTAATAAAAAAGCTTTTTTTAGGGGAAAAAACTGTTTTATGCCATCTAGTTTTTTCTACCTTAAGATTATTGTGATTTGATTATTTTTCATTCTCAAAACACTCTTCCATGTTTACCCCTACAAAACTTATTTCTAAACAAATATTATTAAATTATACAAATAACTCCATACCCTTTTTCGTAATTTTTTATATAAAAGTGATTTTTTTTGTACCACCCAAACGAAATAGATTATCTTAAAATTGCTTTTCAGCAAACAGACTCAAACAAAAACAGATTTTGATTATAATCGATTATCACAATAATCGATTATACAAAAATTGATTATCAGCATAATCTTTTTTTTCCAGCTTTTCCAAACACACTCTAAGTCCCCTAAATCTTATCATATTTACAGTTGTCATTTTTTTTAAATAAAATAAATGCTTCAACTAAAAAATTAAAAGCTTTTATTTTTTTTAAAAAAATGAATAAATAATTCCAACTAGGTGAAGGCACTATAAAACCCCACTCACAGGCATAACCATGTTCACGTCTCTCTTTTGAATCTGAAGGAGGATTCAACGAACAAAGAAGAGAGAGAAGAACAGCCCCAGCATCAAGTTTTGATTTTGGAGATGTCTCTGCTCTCAGATCTCATTAACCTTAACCTCTCCGAAACCACGGAGAAGGTGATCGCTGAGTACATATGGTCAGTGTCTCCCTCTCTCTTTCTCCTTAACACATTCACATGCTGATGCTGTCTCTTTTCTTTTATTTATTTATTTATTTATTTATTTATTTATTATTTTTTGTTTTTTGTTGTTGATTTGTACGTAACAACAAGCATAGAAATATATCATGGTTCTATGTCTCTTCGCGTATCCATGAATTTACGTGTGCAGGAACGTTTTCCGGCATGATTCTCATCATGGGTGTGATTTATTTTTGACCGTCTCCTATTTGATCCATCACTCTGTTCTACACTTTGCCGGATCACTGTTTTTTAATGAGGGATTTGTAATCTGATGATTTTCATTTCCTACAATTTCATATATTCATTGACTTGAGTATAACAAGAAAAATTAAATTTTCCCCTGCTTTGACTCTGTTTTTTCTGGTGATTATCATGGTTGGTTTTATAAACAGAGAAAACTTAGGTGCAGTATCTTAGATTTTTCAGAAGAATATGTTTGATAATAGTTTATCAATGAAAATATAACATGTCCTATTTTGTTTATTTACTATGAGTCTTGTTAACCGGTGCCTTAAGTATATTGATTACTGAATCAATGTATTAAAAGTTTTTATCTGAAATCACAACTTTTCATTTTTCAATGGGTTGAATGTATTGTTTTCTAACAAAAGTCTTCTATTTTGATTCCTTAACCAGAGCTTTATCATTTGCCATTCAATATGATTTGCTTATATGTTTCATATACTTCTTCATGTATAGGAATAGTCCTTTTCCCTTTTCTGTTTGTTTGTTTGATTTTCACGCCAACTTCAACTAATTGGTATATTGGGTCCTTAATGGCATTAACTTCTTGCACCTAATTTGCTTTTATCAAAGTTTCCTTTTCTGATAAACTTTAATGATCCTGTTTTAATTTTCGATATTATTGTAGGATTGGTGGATCAGGAATGGACCTCAGGAGCAAAGCAAGGGTAATATACATTTTCTAGAAAATTTAAAAAGAAAAAGTGAATTTTTTTTGTTTGCTATATAACTAATGTAAATATAAAATGATTTTGTGATATAGACTCTCTCTGGTCCAGTCAGCGACCCTTCAAAGTTGCCCAAGTGGAATTATGATGGATCCAGCACAGGTCAAGCTCCTGGAGAAGACAGTGAAGTGATCTTATAGTAAGGCTTTTTACAAACCTGCAATCTTTAACCCAATTAATTTTTTTTCATTTTCTTAATTTTTACTTATTTGGGATTTGATTATATACAGTCCTCAAGCTATTTTCAAGGATCCATTCAGAAGGGGTAACAATATCCTGGTAAATATTTTCTGTTTACATGGTTTTCCTAGTTTATGCAGTGGTATTAGTTTCAATGATCTAATCCTGTTTTGTTTTTCATTTGAAATTGACTTTAGGTTATGTGTGATGCATACACTCCTGCTGGAGAACCCATTCCCACTAACAAGAGACATGCTGCTGCCAAGATTTTCAGCCATCCTGATGTTGTTGTTGAGGAACCCTGGTACCAATTCTTTGTTGATTCATTGCTGATTATAATAATAATATCCTTTTGGCACTAGTTTTTTTTTTTTTCCTTTTTTTTTTATTACTAACCATTTGTCTATGATTTATTTGTATTAGGTATGGTATTGAGCAAGAATACACCTTGTTGAAGAAAGAGGTCCAGTGGCCTCTTGGGTGGCCTGTTGGTGGTTTTCCTGGACCCCAGGTAAAAACTTACTATCTTTAATGCTTTTAGAAGCATGTTACATGTGACCAATACAAACCCATATTTGGTTATTTTCCATTTAATACATTTCCAAAACTAACCACTCTTTTTTATTTATTTCCTCATATGTGATTTGGGGGTAAATTTCCAATTTTTGCATCCATAGCACATGGGGGCTCCATATACCACTAATCACTTTAATACTTTTTTTTTATGAGGGATGTTTAGCTTTTTATGAAATGAACCCAATTTAAACTTGTTTCCTTTTGTTATTAGCTTACATGTGTTGTAATTTTATTTGCTCCACAGGGACCATACTATTGTGGTGTTGGTGCTGACAAGGCTTTTGGTCGTGATATTGTTGACTCACATTACAAAGCCTGTCTTTATGCTGGCATCAATGTCAGTGGAATTAATGGGGAAGTGATGCCCGGCCAAGTAAGTTGGAACAATTTATGCACATTTTTTCATACTCATCATTTTCTTACCCTTAATTTTTTCTTCTAATTTTATTAATTTTAATTGAATCTATTGTTTATGGGATTTAGTGGGAATTCCAAGTTGGTCCTGCTGTTGGTATCTCAGCTGGTGACGAGTTGTGGGTTGCTCGTTACATTTTGGAGGTAGGTAGCACATGGCTACTATTACTGTCACTATCACCTAATTGTCAAAGTTTGATTTTTTGAATGAAAAGACCACCCATTTTTGCTCTAAAATTCTTCTTTGTTTCTATGTGAACAGAGGATCACTGAGATTGCTGGTGCGGTTCTTTCCTTTGACCCCAAGCCAATTAAGGTTGAATTTTTTTATCCCCCATTTGGGTTCAAGTCATTTTCCCCAATGCATTTAGTCAAAATTTTAGGCAATTTGATTAATTTAATTTTCTTTTCTTGTCCTTTGGGTTATTAAAAAAATCAGGGTGATTGGAATGGTGCTGGTGCTCACACAAATTACAGGTAACCTTTGTTACTTAAAATATAAGGATTAAATCAAATCAAAACTCTCTGCTTTTCATGCTTGACAAGTGCAATGATATTGATAATAAATAATGTTGCAGCACCAAGACCATGAGGGAAGATGGTGGCTATGAAGTCATCAAACAAGCAATTGAGAAGTTGGGCAAGAAGCACAAGGAGCACATTGCTGCTTATGGAGAAGGCAACGAGCGTCGTTTGACTGGACGACATGAAACAGCTGACATCAATACCTTCTTATGGGTAAGCAAGACAACAACAATGTTACATACATGCACACACATGCACATTTATGCGCAATTTTTACTTTCTGATTATAGAGTTTAATTTTGATATATTGTCACTGTTAATCAATTTTAATGATGTGACATTATAATTGGTTGACAGTATACATCAAGTAAATGCTTGATGATAACTGAGCTTATTTTATTTTCTATATACCTAAACTCTCATAAGACATGTGATTGGAAAAGTGACATATTCATGTGATATGTGTGACCTTTATATATGAGATTAAGGGATTGATTTTTGTGTTAATGGTTGAGACCAACTTGTTAATTTGGTGTTATTGGGATGTGCAGGGAGTTGCAAACCGTGGTGCTTCAATTAGAGTTGGAAGGGACACAGAGAAAGCAGGGAAGGGATATTTTGAGGACAGGAGGCCCGCTTCTAACATGGACCCTTATGTGGTCACTTCCATGATTGCTGAGACAACCATTCTCTGGAAACCATGAGCTACCACCACCAGTAATCACATGCCTTTGAAAGTCATTGTTGCTTCCCTTTCCGATGATGGTATAGGGAACAATTGTGTTTTTCTGCTTAGGATTTGGTCATTGTTTTTTGCTTTTCTAGGATTAGATTGGTACTTTTGGTTAATGTTATGGTGGCTCGGACAATGGTTTAGGCCTTGTTTGTTGGTACCAACTCCCAAGGCTAGTTTATTGCTTTCCATTTCATTACCTTTAAGTGTTGCAATTAATAATGGGAGTATCGGTTGGTTGTCAAGTGATCAAGTAATAATAATTAAAAAAAAATTCCGTGTCGATTAAAGATAGACTCTTCTTTCCCGCATCTTTTTTTCCGCATGCTTAATAACCTCATAAAATAAACTTTGAAAAATGTTAATGAGTTTTCGTAGGGGATAACAAAAAAAATTATATAGAGAATTGATGTATTTAATATTTAAAAAAATGAAATATTTGATTTTTCAATGAAAACTTGTTTTTTTTTTATTCTTTAAAGAGTGTCCTAATGATTCTTGTTAGTATGACTCAAAAACTTTTACTTTCCAAATAACAATGGATTACGATCAATGAATTTTTTTTATTTTTTTTATAGGAAGCAATGATTTTTATTGCCACGTTTTTTTTTTGGATGGAATTTTGTTTTTTGTTGCCACATTTAAGTTTCATTGAACCATTAGATATATTTGGATCATGTATTCAAAATTAGGATACTTTAAAAAGCAGTTTCTGTTTGCGTGTGGATGATGAATAGAATGTTAGAATATTAGCAAATATTTCATAAGTTAAGCGTGTAATAATCAATTTATTAGCTGATGACAACTATTTGTCAACGGTCTTATAGTTAAGGACTGTGAATATAGTATTTTTAAAGTGCGGTATTGATAATTATTGGCTAAAAAATAAAATAAAATAATCAACGGCTTGAGTTATAGAATATAATATAAATTCATATAACAAACTGTTCCGTTAATTTCTCTATCAATAATGATCATCATTTATATTTTATTCTCGAAAATGAAGCATTATAGATTATTCAAAATTTCAAATACAAAATCGTGTTAGCTATTTGGTGATTTTGTTTAAGTTAATGCATATGAGCATATGACTTGATAATAATTATTGAACCTCATTAACATGGCCCCTCCGCAAGGACGACACGCACAAATCGATAACTAGTATACACGGTTAGCTAAAGATTAAGTAAAAAAAATAAATATAACTATAGAAACAAATTTATTACATAGAATAAATCTAACATAATTATATAAAAATAGTTGTATTAAAATTTGGGTCCTGCTAACCATCGTCACATTTACCTCAAATCGCTTTCTTCAAAGTCGCACTCCGTGCATTACTTAATTACTTATCTTGTCTAAGAATTTATATAATAAAATTTTATACATAACTTATTCAATCTATAGATTTTTTAACTTTTATCTAATTTTTTTAAAATTAAATATTAATAAATCAAATAGTTTAAATTTATAATATGTTTTTTTTTAAAGGAAAGTTTATAATATGTTCAACCTATATGAATATTAATTATTTCTACCCAAATATATAAATATTTAGTTAATGAATGATAATTAAATACATAATAAAATTAATAATAAAATTTGTGCAATGCACAAGATGCTTGCTAATTTAATTATCTTGGCTTAATTGCACTTTTGGTCCCTCGGGTTTTGCTCATGTGCGATTTTGGTCCCCCAAGTTTTTTTTGAGCACATTTAGTCTCACAAGTTTTTCAATTTGGCAAATGTAGTCCCTCCATCCATTTAGTGTTAATTTTTTAACAGAAGTTGCCTGCCAAGCTGGAATTACATTTTAACTTATTTTCATTAATTTTAAAATATTAAAAAAATATAAAATTTGAAAAAAAAAAGTGTTTTTAGTTTGTCATGTGCTTCTCACATGACCACTCCCAAAGAACTCTAAGCAGTAGCTGAAAGACCTTCATCCTCTTCGATGACGATGCAGGACGCGGGTTCCTCCTCAACGGCGACGCAGCAGAATGCGGGTTCCTCCTCGACAGCGACACAGCAGCATGCGGGTTCCTCTACCATGGTGGCTGACGTGGGGTCATCTTCTTCCCTTTTGAATGGAAGCTAGGGTTCATGATTCCTAAATCCATTCCCTGCAACGTTCGGAGCCATATGATTCTTGTTGTTGTAACTTCGTTTCAAATAAAAGTGCAATTGCAAGCATGTTTAACCATGCTTAAGTATCATAAATGGTATGTATTCTTTAATCTCAGCTAGTCCTTCTTAACCTGATTCTTCAAGATTATTAAATGGTTAAATAAAAACTAACATTTTAACAATTGAAAACAATATTATCAGAAGTTTCAATCTTTATTTACTGCCATGTGTTGTAAAACTTCAAGTGAAAATCCTCATAAAAGTGGGTTCAATTCAAAGTCAGAACATGAAAAAAAATGTGCAGGGGTTAAAGAGTAGAGTGAACAAAAAAACAAAGTTTATGGAGGGGGTTAATTTCTTGGCAGAAAAGAGCATAGGTTTGGGGGGAAATGGGGACAATCTTCTATTCCCCTTCTCTGCTGCAACTCATGATTAAGGGGAAATGAGTTGCGTTCCATTCCAAGCTGCGTTCCATTCCAAGCCCCGCGATCACCACAGTGGAGATGAGCTGCGTTCCATTCGAAGCTTTGTGAGGTTGATTGATTGTGGGCAGGTGATGGGGTTCTTTGGGAGTGGTCATGTGAGAAGCACATGACAAACTAAAAACTTTTTTTTTCAAATTTTATATTTTTTTAATATTTTAAAATTAATGTAAATAAGTTAAAATGTAACTCCAGCTTGGCAGGCAACTTCTATTAAAAAATTAACAGTAAATGGATGGAGGGACTACATTTGCCAAATTGAAAAACTTGTGGGACTAAATGTGCTCAAAAAAAACTTGGGGGACCAAAATCACACATAAGCAAAACCTGGGGGACCAAAAGTGCAATTAAGCCAATTATCTTATATAAAATATTAGTTCTTAAGTCAAATTCTTTAACTATTGAGTTTATTTTTGATATGTTTAAAATCTTTTACATATCAACTAATAATACATTATTATATTTGTGACTTTTAAGTAAGTTATTATAAAAGTTAAGTTTTTTTTTAGTAATGCGTTGATATATAATTGTATGACAGTATAAAAATCTTTTATAGTGACAATTGATGTAAAAACTTTAGTGACCACTAAACAGATGTAAAGTAAAGCATAAAGCATGTTTAGGAAACATTTCCCCCAGAAACACCGTGAGAGTTGCATATTTTGGTCTGCACCACAGCCACAAGAACCAACACGTGAAGCAAAAAACAGGAGTGGCCCTTTTGAAACTTGAAAAGATATGTTCCTTTGCCTACTCACACCACCAACCCTCAACCAATTGAGGTTGGTGTGAGTGGTTAAAGACCTCTTGTTCCTTAATCAAGGTCTCGAGATCGAGCCTTGGGTATGAAAAAAACCTCAGTTGGGAGGGATGTCACCCATCGAGGTGCCGAACAAACTCTTGCAGGAGATTAATCCCAATCGGTTGGCGGTGGGATACTCCTCGAAGTAGATCGGAAAAAAAAAAAAAAAAACACCACCAACCCTCAACTAAGAAACAAGGTATCCTAACAAAGTAATGTAAATCAGTTTCTTCTAAAAAGGAAAAAAAAAAAGTAATGTGAATAACGTACAATGCTCTCTTTGCTATGCATTATACCGACTCGGATTTATTTGGGTGAATAAACGGTATGCGTCGTAGCCTATCATGCATGAAGATGACATCAAGTTTGGCCATTCGACAAACACCATGAAAGAGCCACTTTTACACCAATAAAAAAAAAACTTAGGGTCTTTTTTTTTTAATTTTTTTTTTTGAGGAAAGCAAAAGTATCATTAGGTAGAGTAGAAGGAAACCCTATAACTCATTTACAAATTCTTGGAACAAAAACTTAGGGTCTGTTTGCTTTGTTTACAGTTCTCTGTTTTTACTTCCTGTTTTCAGAAATAATTATAAAATTGCCACTTTATTTTCATTCTGTTTCCTGTTTCCAATGATTTGTACAGGAAACAATGAAACAGAAAAAAGTTGTTTTCGTTATTTCCTGTACAAATTTCTGAAAACAGGAAACAGAATGAAAACAAGATGACAATTTTATAATTATTTCTGAAAACAAGAAATTGGAAATAAAGTAAACAGTATATATATATATAAAATTATTTGATTTGTAAAACCAAACAATTAAAATTTGTGTTCGTAATGTTAAAAAATAGAAAATGATTTGGTTTTTAAAATCACATGGATTTCGTTTCTTTTGATTTCTTTTGATTTGGAAATTCTATCAATTTTTTTAGTATTTGGTTAGATTTAAAATAAATACAAAAACTATTTTACTCTCGGTAACTTTCTTAATAAGTTCTTACAAGGGTAAAATTCTAAAATAAAAGAGTTAAATCAATTCTCATTTTAAAGAGTCTAAACGCAAAATTTATTTTCTAAATCAATTCAAATTCTATTTTTTGTAATAATTTCAAATATAAAATTTGATTTCTTAATCAAATTAATTTAAATCATTTTCAATTTTAATTGATTCCAAAACTACCTAGATTGGCATTTTATTAGAAAAGCAAAATAAAAAAAAAACTGTACAAACCAAAGTAAAAAAAATAAAGAAAAACCCATTAGTGGAACTGTGGACCAATCCGCCAACTTTTATTAATTTGTCTAAAATGCAGACCACCTTGGTCTGGCCCGATTATAAGTAAGCCATTATGGACAAGGCCGACATATACCGAATCAACAGCTCCCTTGGATTCCCGTATCGTTCCCGGGTCCTATATATAAGAGGCAAAACCCTAAAACACACAGACCAAGGATATTGAAATAAGCTATTTGTAATTAATATTCATATAAATTTACAAATTTAACCCTTCAATAATTAATGAACAAACCTACTTATATTGAAAGTTGCACTGTCTCGTAAATATAAACCCTATTATAAATAAGGGTAAAATTGGAAATGAACATTTAATATTTGTTAAAATACATACATGTCTCTTATATTTTGGACCCAAAAAAAGTAGTCATCTGCCTCTTATAATAAGGACCGGAGGGAGTATTTTGAAACAGTTATGTTATTTGAACATTTTGGACACCGTATATGATATCGTATATATTTATCTTTATCTTTCATTTACTTTTTATCTTCTTTATATATATGCTTTTCAAAAATACATTCAAAAACAAAGGAGACACCTTATGGGTGTCCCCATTTTGTGTATAAAAATCATTCCTCATCTTGAAAACAACTTCTAAGTTCTAACCAAAAGTTATTAAATGTCTCAAATAAAAAAAACAAAAAAAACCAAAGTTATTAAAAAACTTATAAAAGAAAATATCCAAGTTTGTCATTGAGAAAAAACACATCCCTCAATTTAGCTATCAATTTATCAGTTATTGAGAAACAAAAAAATCCCTTAGCCAACAATATAGCCCAGGAACATATTGCTTCTTCTAAGACACACCCCATTCATTAAGCTCGAAACAATCCAATTAGTTCCTTGAGTGTTTAAACATTAGGCATTCCATCTTTTGAAACAAAATTTTTTGAGGTTATTTGACAGCACAAGGGAATTGATTTAAGTAGGGCTTGCCCATAAGAAAAGGGAAGCTTATCTCTTACTACCAATGTGAATGATTAAATGCCTAAGCTTAGAAACCAAAGAAGGGTGGCACTCAATACACTAGCAATTCCCATAATATGAAATGAGTTCAATGTCCAATTATGAAACCCTTGAAATAGGAGGATGAATCAAAATATACTTGCTACACCAAAACTAGAGGCAAAAAATCAACCAAAGTAGATAAATCAGGAATAGAAACAAAAACAATAATTGGACCAAAATTCCTAATTCAAATTGAAATGTACAATAATTCATTAGATATTTTTAACAAAAAAAGAAGTCTATTTATGCCCTATCATTTACTAAAATTATATTTACAATAAAAAATTGAGTTTAATTTTTATGTACCGTCAGTGTAAATTTTTTTTACACTGGCATCCACTAATATCTTAACAAATCAACGTTATTTTTATTTCTCTCTCTTAATTATTAAAATAAAAGCACACATCTCAAAATTTTAGCGGATGTCTGTGTAAAACTTTTTACACTGATAGTATATACAACTTTAATCCTAAAAAAATTATCTTGAACAAGGATTAATATTTGAGTTTTCATAATGTTTTACTTTTCAAGAATTAAATTAGGGGATGATTTTGTTCATAAAAAAAAAATTAGGGGATGAGCAAAAATAAAAATAAAAATCAGGGGATTTTTTTTTATCTTTCAAAAACAAGTTTGGATATTGACACTTTTTTTTAAAAAAAGAAAAAAGATATGCACTAAAAAATAACGATTTCTAAACATTTTAATGCTGACTGTAAAATTGATACTCTACTCTCATAATTCACTGGATCCAGGCTATGTTACATTTTTTTTGAAGGTACCCAAATCACAAAACAAAACCCCTACCAAAACCCCTTTCTCTTGTTCTTGTCTGGAAGAGATGTCTCTGCGTGTGGCAGCATCAAATTTACTTAAAAAACTTCGCTTTCCTGCTTCTCACGCCTTCCCTTCCTCTCCAATAACCACAAATGCATTACCCTTCTCATTTTCTGGTACCCTAATCAAAACTATCTCTCCTGTTGTAATTTGATACCATTATTGTTTAATTGTGCATAGACAATAGTTTTATTATTCTTATTGTCCTGCACAACCAATATGATATTCACCTGTTCTTACTTCCTTGTTGTTTTTGTATGTTATTCCAGGAAAACTCAAACTTTCCCATTGGTACCAAACTGGGGCAAACAGTTGGAGGATAAATCTTAGGGATCCTTGTTTATGGATTGTCATATCTGGGCATGTTGGTATGCCTTTGTAACTAAAGGATAACACTATTGTATTGTTATTTTCAATTTCTAATGATGCTATCTCTGTGATTTCTGTGATAAATATTCCAAATCACGTTCCTATCTTTTCCTGCACTTTTTATTTTTTTTTATTGGAGAGAACCCTTCCAAGTGAGAGGTAGATGGTAAAGTTGAATCTTGGTTCATTTTTAAATGGAGATCCAGGGGAGAATTGGTGCTGAGCTTCTTGTTGTTAATTCCCTTTCTCTTATTTTTCTGATTGCTTATCATCATATTTCATGCTTTTACTAGCTTCTGGTTCATATGCCTATAGAATAATGCCACAGAAGTCTGAATCATCTTCCTTTCCTGTATTGTCATAGAAAACCGAGTCACCCTGAAGTTTAAGTTTCTAGATGCAGGACTAAAGATAGGTTTCATCTCTAACATGCTCCTCATATGAAAGGCTTCAGGATTGAACCTTGGATAAAGCACAGGCCTAACCTTACCTTTTATTGAAATTTAATTTAATTAAGATAGCGAGGATGGTGAAGATTGAAATCTGGACAACTTGAGCCCAGGCCTAACTACACAACCTTACCTTTTTTTTAAATACGCCCTTGAATCACTTCTTATAAAATGTAATTTTCATTGGTCCAACTTTTGGATCATGAGATATTATTAACTTGATCACTCATACAAATTTAAGATGAATTGAATATTGACAAGTATAATTTTTTGAGAAGAAAAATAACAATTCAAAAAAGTTTTTGCTTCCTTATTTTTTATAAATCATGTTGTACATTAAACTTATGAAATAATGTTGGAGTGTAAATTGGTTTACGATTAATGCAAAATTTTATTGGCATGATCTACATCATATGAATTTCAATACAATGGTGATCTGTTGAAAACTTTATATGTGGAAAACTATTTACTGAAGTAGTAATTATTATCAATATTGGAAGTTGATTAAACAATATTCTCATATATTTTAAATTGACTACCTTTTTTTTTTTTTTTGCAGCAATGATTCTGGGGATTAGTGCTAACACTGTGTTTGCAGAAGATGCAACGACTGAAGCATCTTCTGTTAATGACCCTGGGGATGACTTAATTGGATTAAGAAAAATTGAGGATGGCTCTGTAGTATCAAATATACATACAGCAAAATGGAGAGTCTTCACAGATAAAGCGAGGGATTTTTTCCTACAGGCAAGCAATTTCTCCCCGTTGCTTTGTTTTTACATTCTAGTCACTTTAACTTTCTTTCCTCAGCAATATCTATTAGTTGTCCATTTTCTTCCAGGGAAAACTAGATGAAGCTGAAACGCTCTTCCTTTCTGCTATACAAGAAGCTAAAGAAGGTTTTGGTGAGAGAGATCCACATGTTGCGTCTGCATGCAACAATCTGGTCAGTATAGCTGCACTTGATAATTTTTGTTTTCTTAAGTGTTATGAGAACTGTAAAATAAATCCCAGAAGTTTTTCCTTGGAGACCGGTATATTTTTCTATTATAGTTTAGATAAAGAAGCTATATAGGAGAGTTAGAGTTAAAACTTAAAAGGGATAAATACAACTAGAAGGTTACCCTCCTACTTGAATAAACTAAAAGGAAAGAGAGCCAAAGTATCTTATGAATGCAACAAAGCTTTCCAAGCTCTCTGCATATCTCAGACAATGTAGTCATTGAAGCAACCATCAGGGCGCCTCATAGAGGCCATGAACACAATGTTCTAGTTCTTGGAGACACTTATTAAGTTGATGCCTCTCTTGCCACTCTCTCTCTCTTCTTTGCTGCCTTTGAAGGGTTTCTTAACTTCTATTGGTTAGAAAATTATGTACTTCCATATTTTGGTATTTCTTTTCCCCCCTCCCCTGCCTGAGATTTGTTGAATTATTTCTTAAGTAATGAATTCTGGTTTGAAATGTTGGTAAATCCATCGTAATTCTTATAGGCAGAATGGTTCACATGCCAAGACAGTTTATCATATTTACATATGATGCATAACTTACAATGGTCAAATCTCACATAATTTGGTGACTTTGATGGTAGAAGTGTATTGAAAACTTTCAGCTTCTGGCAATGTTAGTTGTCTTGTGTATTTGTGTTTTGTTTTTAAGTAGTCATATTGGTTGATTATGCATGAGAATAGTCCTTCACCTCCATTGAATTGTACCTCACAATGAACTGCTGAAACTTCCTTAGGAGAGATGATTTGGGTTTTGTACATATTGTTATGTTATCGAGAAAGCAAATGACTCTGTTAATGCACATCTCAGTTATTTTATTACTGTTATTTCAGGCAGAGTTGTACAGGGTCAAAAGGGCATTTGACAAAGCAGAACCATTGTATTTGGAAGCTATCAACATACTAGAGGAATCTTTTGGTCCTGACGATATACGGTAGGGTGCAATTACTGTGCAACCATCATAAATAATGCTGCATCTACTTTCTAAATTTATAAGTAGAACATCATTACTAGGAACCAAGAATGGCCATGAAATAAATGATGATCTAGAGCTTGCATGGACCATGGTTTTGGGAAAAATAGAATTCTGAAAAGGAGGAATGGACAAAGATGTACTGAAATGTTTCATCGTAGTTTCATCATGTGAAGTAAATGAAAGGATAAGGTTCCTCTAAATTGAGCAAGTAAATGTGTATCCACTCTTAATTTGATAAAGTGCATAAAGATCTCAATTCACTAAATAATCTAAGGGTAAATATACCCTAACTTGCTCGCTTCAGAGACAAACTCACTTTATAGGAGTCTTTTCCTAAATGAAAACACTACATCAAGCTGCCTGGAACAAGTCTTCAAATTTGTTACTTCTTATTTCTGTTTCCCTTCCCTTGAGCTTGTTGGCATCTGGCATTGCTAACTTTCTTACTCATTGATAATGTAAAAAGTTACAATGGCAGTGGACCAAAAACGATTTATTTCCAATGAAATTGATTTTTCCTCTTTTCTCTTCTATAAAAAAGTTATACATTGACAATATCTAATTTAAAATGTAAAGCTTATATATATGTGCATGTTTCTCTCTCTCTCTCTCTCTCTATATATATATATATATATATATTAGTGCCTTTATTATGATGAGTTCCATTGGACATTTGACAGCTTTAATTTTAAACTGTGATCATGCAGGGTTGGGACTGCTGCTCACAACCTTGGGCAGTTCTACCTTGGACAGCGGAAGCTGGAAAATGCTCGCCTTAACTACGAGGTAACTTGTTGAATTTAACTGGCTTGGTGACATGTGAGCTAATTTTTTTATCCACCTTTTGTCTAGAGGAAAATTTTATTCATCAATTCTAATTAATCCCTGCCAACTTTACCCCATTTTCATATAACTCCCCCTGAATTTCAATTAGAACGATTAAGCCCACAGGTTACACCCTTTTCAAGGACTTTTTATAATCTGATCCCACAGGGAATGTTTCTTGAGGAAAACACCATATTGACAAGATCCAAGCATCCCTGTTTTTCAGGCCTACAGCAAACTGTTCAATGACCAAATGGTTTCTTCTCTTTTCTCCTATTCGTGGCTAAAGACTATTAGAAACAGATATAGAGTGAGAAAGAAGAGAAAGAAGAGAAAGCGAGGGAGAGAAACTGAATTGTATTTCTGTAATTGATTGAATAGAATCAGTACAGGAGTGAACTATATCTACTAGTTGCTAGGAGTAACCAACTCTAACAAACTCTTGCTGACTCAGCAGAGCATTACAGCTGTAACCTAACTGCATCTACTCACATACACTAACAAAGACAATCCCTTACAATCTTCTTAATCCTTTGAGCAACCCCTGAAGTAATGAAGGCAAAAGTTGGATAAACGAATTCTTAACAAGTTAAATAAGAAAATGGCTTGAATAAGGGTTAAATGACCACCTAAAGAAACAAAACCACTCTTCCAATTGTCTAGACATTTGGAAATCTTCTGAAGTTTGAGACACAAGGTTCCAGTGCCACCTAGTCTACTGCTAGTGTGATGACTATTTGCATTCACTAAATTTTCAAATTTCCTGCTTCAAATTTTTTTTTTTGGTCGTGTATTACTTTTGATCATTCTTTTTTTGATATTTATTCATTATATTTTTGTGTTGTTATGTTACTGGAACCAAATTTCATCATTTTACGATTTTGATAGTTGATATGTATGTGTTGGACATTTATGGTTATTCCCCCTTCCCTTTTTTCTCATCCAATTTGTGACACTGGCATGGTTTCATATTGTTGTTAGTCTATTCTTTTGTGTTCTTTCAGTTCTACTGACTGCCTTTTTTCCTTTACATTTTTGCTATTGTTTTTACCAGCGCGCTTTGAAGGTATGGGCCTATTATGCTCAGGGAAAGACAATTATTTTCCTCTGATCTTGAAACAGTTATATTCTCCTCCTTGTATATTGAAATCACTTTGCAATTCATTTTTATATCTTAACATCATTGCTATGCTTGATGATCGAGGATCTATGTTGTCTGGATTTTAGAATGTGATATGACTATTTATTCAGATAAAAAGGCGTGTTCTGGGATATGGCCATTCAGAATGTGGCGATACAATGTATCATCTAGGAGTGGTAATTTTTTGTCCTTTCACTGTACTCTTTTATTCTGGTCTGTATTGTTTGATAAAGCAGTCTAATACTGTCTTTACTCGTTAGAGACAGGAAATCTAGATTTTGAGAGGGTGCTCTTGGGGCCGGAAACAAAAAAAAAAAACTCATTGTGATGAACTATAATGGCTGCATTTGGATAAGTCAACTTTGTGAAACTCACTACAAAAATTTATATGGATTTGACATTTGTATTAAAAAATTTATCACCCATTGTCTTAAAAAATATCAGCACATAAATTAATGCGACTAAGGGGTAGCTAGCTAAATGTGAAAATCACTAGATTTTGATGTTGAGAGTCACTCACTATTTCTGTTTTTACCATAACTTAGACCTTCAGCGACAGCCATTTCCAAAAATATGAACAAAATGGTGGGTGTGAGACAAAGTTTCTATTTATTTTTTTAATATGGGGGAGAAGTCAGTTACAGCTTGGTCACATATATTCTTGTTTCCTCCTCTGTCGTAAAGCTAAAAGATGAGTTTTGTGAATTAAGCTTGACATATGTATAATTCATCACTTTGTTTGAACTGGTATTTCAAGGAAGACAAAGAAGAAGCGAATATTACTTTTATTGCTCAAGAATTGTGAATAACTATGAATTATATAGAACCGTCACTACTACTATACTAATGGGCATTCGAGAGACCCATTCCTCTCCCAATTCATTCTACAATATTTCTGATGCCTCTCCTCTGCCCTCCTCTGTCTCTTTTATACAGAACACTTATTACAACCTAACATAACTACCTACTGCTACTAACAAACTTAACAGACTTGGGGCCTCAATTATTGAGCCTTTTATTCCCTATCGGCTATTCCCATACCTAACTTCTTAGGTTAAATTCTTGCTATATATTGTTCGGTTCTTTTTTCTTTATTATATTGACATAATAGGATTTATCCTCTTGTTTCTCCTTCGATTTCTTTTAATATACTTCTTTTGCAAAACCAAACAAGTGTGAATTAAGGCAATACCCGGAGAAACACTGAAATAACAAAGTTTCCTTATATTTGTTCAGTTGTGAAGCAACACTCCAGAATAACTTGATACTTGATAGTGATAAAAAATATTTGAGATTCAAGGGAAGTACCTACGTAATTTCTCTTGAATAGAAGAGTTCTTTTACTTCTTTTCAGGCTTATGCTTATGGCTTTTTCTAGGGGATTTGGTCTGAATGTAATTGCTTCGTTGGTGACTTTTTTCTCTTTGTTGCTTCTGCTCCTCAGCTGGATCTTAAGCTACAATAAAATTTGTGTGCAGGTGCTGTGCCTTCAAGGAAAAGAAAGGGATGCTGAGGACCTCGTTCAGGACTCTATAAGGATGCTAGAGGTGTGGCTTTTTTCTAACTTAAGTTTCCCCTGCAGAGGGATTTGGTAATTTGAATTTTCTTTTTTTGAAGTCAATTTGTTTACCTATGTAGGAAGGTGGTGAAGGGGAGTCACTTGTATGCATTAGAAGACTTCGATACCTCTCGCAGGTTGTCTTTTTACCCTTGTTTTTCCCTGAAACTTCTTTGAATGATATTTGGACTAGAATAAAAAGAATGACTTTTTTTTTTTTTTTTTTTTTAAAATCGTGATAAGGTTGAAATTTTACCTTACTATGTATCTTGAGTTTCTACCAACTGCCAAGGAAGTAGAGCCATAGTGCACATGATGCGGACAGAAAATTATGCCATGTAGGTGGAATAAGGGCACCTAAAACCTAAGTCATACAATCCAAGTATATTTGAGCGATAAACTAGTTGCACATATAAGTGGTTAGATACTGTTGGAAATGATATCATGCAATTATGTAGCATTGGCAACAATAGGATCCTGTGAAATAGTTCAACGCTTCTTGTAAATGCAAGTTGTACTTATTCCTTCATGAATATAAATATCAACACGCCTGGTGTCAAATCACTCAAGCAATTCAGAACACTTGTGCCTATTCTCTCTATTCCCTTTCATACCTAAAACCTTTCAATTCAAAAGATACAAAACTAGATATTAGATAAACACAAACCACAGGTCTCCTAGCAACTTAAACTCTGGGAAGAGTTGTCCTTGGCATTGTACTTTAGGTTCTTTGACCAAGTGGTAAGGAGTTTGATTCCCTCCCATGTTCTTCATGATTAAATTAAGAATTTCAGCATAAGGTAAAATAAGTCTGTACATAACCCTTCGAAGTGGGTCTGCTCCAACTTTCTGGTTATTAATGTGTGAGTCCAAACTTTCTGATTGATATTAAGTTGTTGCTATATGTTTTTAGATATATTTGAAATCACATCGTCTTGCTGAAGCTGAGATGGTCCAGAGAAAGATCCTGCATATCATGGAAATGTCAAAGGTTCTTTTTCGTGAATTTCTTTTTCATGCTTTGCTTTCAATCGACTTAACTTGTTAATGGTGATGCATGCATAATTTATAAGACTTAATTGCACTTTTGGTCCCCCAACTTTAACTCATGTGCAGTTTTGGTCTCTATTGTTTTTTTCGAGCACATTTGGTCTCCCGATTTTTTTAAAGTTGCAAAATTAGTCCCTTCATCCAATTTATATCAATTTGTGTCCTACATGGCAGGTCTGGTGCCACATGACAAGTCCACCTGGATTTATTATATTAAATAATTATTATATTTTAAATTATAAAATTAAAAAAATTAAAAAAGCTTCTACTATCTCCTTGCTCCTCAACCCAGCGCTTCTACATCACCATCACCAAGGAGGGACTAACCCTGTTCCTGCACCTGCCCTCCAACCCACCACTCCTCCACCAACCCCAACCCATGGAGACTACTATGGGGTTTAGTTACAGACTAGGAATTTGACTATGCCGCTATCCGAACCCATCTCAACCCCACAACCGTCGGTACCAACAACTCTGGAACACAAAGGCACCCCCAACAAAATAGAGGCCCTCCATCAGTAACAAAGGGACAACCTATAACCACCAGAGGGGAACCATGCGCCCCGAATGGTCACACCACCAGAGGCCACCACATCTTCTCCCACACCCGCCGGTACTGTCCTCTGCCATAGCTCTGTCCTTAATCAACTCGTCCACCGTCTTCATCATCGGAGGCGAATGAACAGGATGCGATTCCGGCGGAAAATAACGAAACCGCCGGCGATGGCAGGCTTGCCGGAAAACAGGTGAGTGTTTCTAGATCTGTGGCTTGTTGATGCATAATCGCATATCGGTTCGGTTGTCGCAGCCGCTGGTTTCCAAATCAGTGGTTTCCAGATTTGTCTCTGGTTTTACTCTCTCATTGTTGAGTTGTTTTGGTAACTACAACTTGGTTTAGCGGTTTAGGTTGTGGTTGTGGTGATGATAGTGATTGTGGCATCAAATCCACCTTGCCTTTCCTCAATCGGATTCTCATCATGTTTGTTCCATGCAGTCTCTTGGACACTGCTCGCCATTTGTTCGACCTAATGACTGTGAGAGACTTCCACTCTTGGGCAATCTTATTCATTGCTTATTTTGAATTTTTGATAATCTTGATTATGAAGAGACCACAAATGTTTTTGTTAACATGATAGAAGATTTGGGTATGCAGGAATTTCCTCCATGGATGACTTAGGACCCTTTTTAATTTTTATTTTATTTTATATTTTAAAATTTAATAATTATTTAATATAATAAATCCATGTGGACTTGCCATGTAGGACACAAATTGATGGAAATTGGATGAAGGGACTAATTTTTGCAACTTTTAAAAAATCCGGGGACCAAATGTGCTTGAAAAAAACAATAGGGACCAAAATCGCACATGAGCTAAAGTTGGGGGACCAAAAGTGCAATTAAGCCAATTTATAAATAGTGGATAAGTTGATTTTATAAAAAAAAAAAATTGGGTTGGTAAGTGGAAGAAACTTATGTTTTATGAAAGTATCCTCACTTGTCACAAACAAAATTTTTCTAAGCTGTTTTAGTTTCTTATTTATTGAATTCAAGTGATTCCATGGTTGCTAATACTTCTTATTTGCTACTTTTTCTATCACTGCTAACGGGATGCCCATGTCTTGGTTTAGGGAATAGAGACAGCTTAGGCAAGTTGATATTTTATCCTGTTTCTTATTCTCGCTGCATTGATGCATTGAGTAGGGATATAGGTAGGGTGGCTGTGCATGATTATTTTCTGTTCTTAACTTTATCTGTGATAGTATGCTATTTCTATTCTTGCTGAATAACAGTAAAGTCTGAGTTATTCTTACAAATGTTGACAGTTATGATCTTCTTTTCTAATCTTTTCCATTTGCTACTTTCTGCCTTTTCCATTTAGAATTAGTTACGATCATCTGCTCAATGGGATAAGAAAATGTTGCAAAGACAGTTATATGACTTATATCACATAATTTGTTGTCATCGTCAAAAGCATGATATATTTTGTGTAATGCAGGGATGGAATTCCTTGGACACAGTTATTGCAGCTGAATCTTTGGCTCTGTCGCTGCAAGCATCTAGCAATATAAAAGATTCAAAAGAGCTTCTTGAAAGGTTATTACTATAGTATTGATTTATTACAACTTGGGAAATTAGCTTTTATTTTATGCAAATGAAATCCTCTTTTTTTCTTTGCAGATGTCTTAATACGCGGAAAGCATTACTTCCTGGTAATCATATTCAGGTTTGTTGTTCCTTGACCGGGATTTTGGTAGTTCCCATTCTCCTTAGATTTCAACTTCCACCAAATGATGCTTAGACAAAGATTCTGTTCTTATTGCTTCTATGCTTGTGATGAATATGCTGGCTTTGCTTTATTTACCAGAGTAAAGATAAATCATGAGCTTTTCTTTCTTTACCCATGGTCAGATTGGTGCAAACCTACTTCATTTAGCAAGGGTGGCAATGCTTGATTTCAGCCAACATAAAAAGGGGGATGTTTCTAGAGCTAAAGCTGAGCTTGATATGGCAAAGGATCATTTGCATAATTCCATAAGGTTTCTCTTAGTTTGACATGCCTAACTCTTTCACAACTACTTTTGAATATCATAACTAAATCAAATTATCACATTTATTTCCTTTTCCAATGCCAATTATCCTTTCTTTGTTACAATGCAGTTTTCATGTTAATTTCTTTTTCCTTAGTTATTTTTGTACTCATGCTTTTTGGACAGGTGGAATTTGATGTCATACATAGAACAGAAATGCCCAATCTTTTCATGTACATCATTTAGATTTGGTCAATTCACTTTAGAAAAGGAAAAACATTTTAACTTCACCCACTACTTAATTCTTATATTGGAAAATTTATTTTTCTTTATTCCTTTTTTAACATTAACATGATATATATTTAGGGATGCCAAAGAGAATTCAACTGGTAGACCATGCAGATAAATAAAAAGACCTCATTTGAAAATGAGAATACATAATGAACAATCTTTTTGGCATTTATTAACTACAAGGAGCACTCAGGCTAAGTGAGGATTGTAAGAATACATAGAAAATATCTCATAATATCTTTATTGTATCATATAATATTTTTAAGTATCTTAGATGATCTTGTAGGATTTAATTCTTATTTATTATCTCTCTTTATTTGTTTCCTTATTTAATTAGGATTAGGAATCTAGTATTAGTATTAGGGTTTGTCTTTTGTGTTATATCATTGCACGCTGTATCAATATATGAATCTGTTATATTCATGTATATAATTAAAATAAGAGTTTAATTGGTATGCACTGTCAGTGTAAAGTTTTTTTCACTGTCAACCAATCACAAATCATGGTATAAATGACTTTTAAGGTGATTTGGATAAGAATCAAAGATTTTCAATGATGTGGCGATTTATTATTGGTTGATAGTGTAAAAAACCTTTACACTTACAATCTATATCAATTAAACTCAAAAGGAACACAACTCAAATTCTATTCAAGAAATTACTTGGATAATCCTATAATTTTGAGAATAAATTAAAGTACAAACTTTACCTTCAGCAGTTATAGTTTTACAAGGACCATCAGTTTACAGCACAATTAAGTTTTTGCCGTAAATTAACAGAAGTGCATTCAAGGAGATTGTTCACTGGATTCTATTTAGTCCGTGTTGAAATTCTATGTGTTAGGTAGGGAAGGAGAAAAAGAGAGAACACAAACTCTTAACATAAATTATATAATTTAATTATCCTCTTTCTTTGCAATATTCTCTTCCTCTCTAATAATATTTCTTTTCCTGTAAAGAAAGGGATCGGCTTTTTATTATATGATGTGATGTGATACATAAGACAAAGCACTAACCCTTATTTATGCTAGATATTAGGAAATAGATCTGAGAACATGATGAACAGGAAATAACTCCTAAGATTGCTTCCTCGGTTAGATGACTAATTGATTTCACAATTTATTCTAAAGATATTATAGGATATTCTAAAATATCGTAAGATACAATAAAAATATTATGAGATATTTTCTAAATTCTAACAATTATTTTAGGTCTGCCTTGCTCTGGTTTGTTGTCTTTCCAACTTGCAATTTTTTTTAAAAAAAAAAAATCCAAAGTGATTGACGATTCTCGTTGATTCTGTGTATGTGTTAATTCTCTATCTCTTCTCTCTTAATATAGATGTTTGTCAGTGAAAACACAAATAAAAAGAAAGAAATATGTCTTATGCTGTAATATAATAAGTTGTAGCATCTGGCAAGAGTATAATTTTGTTCTTCCCTGTTTTGCTGAAAAATGCTTTTCTAATACGTGAAAATTCACTTTTTTGATTCCCATACAAGTTACTTGTCATTTAAGAAAAGGAAAGAAGGTATGATGTACCCTTCCTTTAAGAAAAGGAAAGAAGGTATGATGTACCCTTCCTTTTACGTGTATTCTTACATATTTATGGTATGTTGTTTCTTGTTCCATCTCAGGATTGCACGTCAATGTTTAAATAAGGTACCGAAACAAAAAGACAGGTTGAAGAAATACAATGCGCCTGGAAATTCTAGAACGGAAGGCCAAGCAGCACTGATCATATTTGTCAGTTTTTAACTTTTTTATTTTTTTAGTTTTCATTATTCCTCTTATGCATGTCTGTTATAATAGGATTTGATCTTATTAATATAAAAATGTAATTTTTACAGTTGCAATCACTCAGTACTTTGTCATTGGTTGAGTTAGCTAAGCAAGAATTGCAGGAGTTTCAGGTTAGATTATAAACATTGCTAGTGCAACCAGGCTCAAGGCCTAAAGGAAAGGAAAAAATTGCAAAACTAACTTGGTCTAAATCTAAACAACGGTTCTCTTTTTCTAAGCAGGAAGAGAATACTAACCTTGAGGCTCAAGAGGCACTTCTTCAATGCATTAAAGCTTACAAGGAGGTAAACATTAACTACTTACATGCTAATTTTTCTTGGGAGCTTTGCATACTCTAACCTATTGCTTGATTTTTGTTAATTATTGCCATCCTCTTGTTAACTTCCGTGAAATAATTGTGCATGGTGGGTATATTACAAGTTTTCTTGGGGTTGATTGTTGCTGCTCTACTGGGTGATAATTGAATTTTCTTTCCAGTTTGACCTATTAATACTTTTAGTTTTCTCGCATGCCTTGTCTTCTAGTTTTAGCAATGTGTGGATCTAATGATCCTGTCAAGATTACTGCTCTCAAATCAATAATTAGAAAAAAAGAAAATAGGGACTTCATGATTTAGGTTGCAAGGGAAAAAAATTTACCGCGCAACTATAGACCCATGATGCTTTATTTATTTCTTTAAAAAGGGCAACTTGGTGCTATAAAGCTCCCGCTATGCGTAGATCTAGGGAAAGGTTTATTTATTTCTTTATTTGGATTTAAAAAAGAAATATCTTTAGATGATAAGAGAAAAGTACAAAAGAAGAGGATAAGCTATCCTCAGACCCTCACAAACAAAACAAAAAGAAATAGTTAAAACCTAAGTTACTGTTGGTAGCGGAAAAATAAAGTAGAGAGAAAGAGAGGAGAGAAAAAGACAAACATATATAATGTGATTCAACACAATGTATGTACCTACATCCACGGTTACACTAGGGAGTTTCTTTTATTATTGATGTAAAAAAGGATTATGAGGCTTACATATATATAGCACGTAAAAGAGTCCCCAAATAGTAACATATGTGGGACTTAAGAAATATCAAACTACACAAGTCTAACAATTCCAACATATAATATCCTTCCTATTTTGGACTGTTCTCTTCCTCTGGTCTTGGATCTGCCTCGGCCTTGGGTCTTATTCCGACCCTTCTGATTACTCCTTCCTATGCTTTTGGTATTCTGTGCGGAACTGAAAATAGAACATGAAGGCTCCTCTGATTCTCTTCTACAAACACCCTCACTTAAGATCAGGTCTCGTATGACAGCCCAGCTGCCAGAAGAGATGATAATAGAATCAACACCTTCACCTCATCCTCAAATGTAATCTACACGAACCTCAACTATGCAAGTATTGTATTAAACTCATTAATATGGTCAGGTACAAAATTACCTTCTCCCATCTTTAGGTTGAAAAACCGGCGCATCACGTACGCTTTGTTTGTAGTGGATGGCTTCTCATACATATTTGATAATGCCTTCATCAGATTTGCAGTAGTTTTCTCAGTCACTATGTTGAACACGACATTCTTGGCCAACTTTAATCTGATAACACCAAGGACCTGCTGATCTAACAACTCCCAATCTGCCTGCTTCATGTTGCCTGATTTCTTCCCCGATAAAGGTTGATATAGCTTTTTCTGGTACAGATAATCATCGCTCCCACTACTTCCCCTAAACTGAGGATCTCGTCAAAGAACCTGAAGCTCTTGATATCAATTGTTTGGAGCAAAAAAAATAAAGGAGAGAGAAAGAGAGGAGAGAAAACGACACACAAATATAACGTGGTTCGAGACAGTGTATGTACCTACGTCCACGACTACAGTAGGGAGTTTCTTTTGTTATTGATGTTAAAATGGTTTACAAGGCTCACATATATATATAAAACATGTAAAAGAAAGAGTCATCAAATAATAACAGATGTGGAACTTAAATAATATCAGACTACACAACTCTAACGATTAGAGAACCGTGCAACAAAATATGTCAATCCCTTTGCATGTCTAACAAAGAAGCACCTCTAAAAAACCCTGGGTAGAGCACCATAGGGATGCTAAAAGAATAACCCTATCCCCAACAAAGTCTAGGGTTGAAAAGAGGATAAGACTCACGATGCTTTATACTACTAAATATGTAAAAAGCCAACTAGAGTATAAGCTCCGTGCGGTAGAGATGTGGATGTTGTACCGGAAGAGTAGACATACACAACAAGATATGATTAGGAATGAATGCATTGGAGAGAAAATATGGGTAGCATCTATTGACAAGAAGTTGGTAGAATCTTACTTTTGGTGGTTTGTGAGGAGAAGACCGTTAGAAGCCATGGTAAGAAGAGTAGATGAGATGGAGAATAGAGCAATAGTTAGAGGTGGAGAAGACCAAGAAAAACTATTAAAAAGGACTCAGAACTAAGTGGACTTCTGAGGACATGATTTATGACATAACACAATAGCATCGTCTGATCCATGTAGCCAACCCCACCTAGTGGGAAAAGGCTTTGGTTGTTCTTGTTGTAATGATTTGGGCTTCAGCTACTTAGGTGCCAGTTGATACTCGGCAAGTTTTTTCATATATCATAATACTTTTATCGAGAATGAGACCAATTGGAGCTACAGATTATGCATCATAGGTAATTAATGCAGTAGTATGGAGAACTAATAGAACGTTATTTCAAGTCCTAAAAAGATATAGTTCTTTTCCTTTGCAGGTAGGGATGGCAATTTATACTCAACTCATTGGGTACCCACAAAAATTACCCACAATGGGTAGGGTAATTACCCGTATAATGGGTAAGGGTCCGGGTACGGGCAGTTACCCACAAATTTGAATGGGTGCGGGTGCGGGTGCGGGTACTATGGTACCCACCCCGCCCTATACCGGCACATATGTAGATGTATATATAATTATTTATTTATATTACTAATATATATAATTTTAACTATAATACAAATTTTAAAACCAAAATTAATCTAAAGATTCTTAACTTTCTAAACCTAGTTACATCTATAATTCTTTTTTGTATGTTTTTATTTATTTAAATATTTGAATTGTAATATTTATTAGTAGATTTAAAAGACTTTTGTATCGTTTTTTAATTGTTACAACTTTCTTTTGTTATTTCTTGCTTTTTCACTATTAAAGTACCGGTAACGGGTGCGGGTACCGGTACTTAGGTACCCAGAGGGTACGGGTAAGGGTACTAAAGTTGCTACCCACGAGGGTACGGGTCCGGGTACGGGTAATTTTTTTAAATGCGGATATGGGGACGAGTACTATAGTACCCTACCCAAACCCTACCCATTGCCATCCCTATTTGCAGGAAAGCATTCATATACACTTGCATTAAGATTTATTTTTCTTAAGCCAGAACAGAAGTTACACTGAGTGCCATTATTTGTTTATGATCTCATATAGCTATTACCTCTGGATTATTTTTTTTTTTAAAATGTTAAGGAAAATAAGGTTGAATATATATATATATATATATATATATATATATATAGTAGGAAATGAAGTTTGATCTTTAAATTGTTGATATTCCACTAATTCTACGTACTAAGAATTTGGTGAAGAAATATATGATGGAAGTGCACACAACGATAGTGGAGATGAAAACTGTCACTGAATTTCTCTTCTGACCTTTGTGAGTGTATGTATATACAAATGTTGCTTCATGAGACTATACACGTTGTTTTTGATCACCTAAATATTTTTGGTACATATTTCATCTCTTCACTTGCATTCCAGACTATTCCTGTTCACTAATTTTACTAGGACTTGCATTATACTGCTCACGTATATTATTGATTGCATTTGGATTGTAGAGAAGTTCATGCAGATGATTTTGCATAAGCTAATTGTCACATTCAGAATTTGAAAGTAAATGCTAACGTCTTCCGTGCATGTCTTTCCAATGGATTTTGAAAATTTATCACAACTTTACTCTTCCTTTGCAGTTTGTATGTGAGAAATCAATTGCTGATTCCCCTGAAATAAAGAACGAGTATCTTTCATGTTTAAAGCGTGCTCAAAACTTGCTTGGTAGTAAACTTGATGAAGAGCCAAGCATTCAAAAGGATTTATAGAAGCTGAATCAAACATCTTGAAGGGGAAATTTTACTCAAAAGAAATAAATAAACCAAGCTTGATAAGGAGCTCAATTGCGTCAAGTCTTGGCGTCAAAAATAAATGCACATCTGATACAGGGGTTTTTAGTTTTATATGCAATCTGATATGAAAATCTATCTTTAACATCCATTCTTGTCATTGTTAACAATCTCGATTCCTGAAGTTTGAATAGATTAATTCGCTTGTGTAAAAAGTGAAACGTATTATATGATTACCTTGATATTGAATTTTTCTCTACTCAATATTATGCCTTGATGCTACTTCAACTAGTACCAATTCCCTCTAATTCAATAAATAATGCTTTCCCATTCTGGGAAAAATTGCAATGCCAAATTTCTTGCTGTTGAGCCATTATAACTTTTCATTGTTCAATATAATATATATATTGTTCTTTTTGTTTCCATACATTTTTTAAAGGGATATTCTTAAATTTCAGTTTGGAAGGGGAAACAAGAGGAAGGCAGAAGAAGGCGTTTACAAAATATAGAAATGCCTTGTTATTCTGAAGTTGCTTGGTTTGATTGTATTCCCACCATAAGAAAGGAGATGATGCAGATAAAACAAGAAAGATGCGGGGCAGCCCTATGCAATCACCAAAAGAAAGATTACAATGAGATCATAAATGCAGTGCTGATTATGAACTTTTAATAAACCACCTTAAAAGGGAGAGGTTAGGATAAGATACAACTCAGTTTGTAGTGGCTCGTGACCATAACCCTGTCAAAAAGTGTTGGCATGAAAATGACTGGTTTTAGAAGAATAAATCCTCTCATGGTGTAGACAAATCAGAACAATACATACTCTAGAACAAAGTAGTTCTCATTGGACCCAAACTACCACATATCTTCAGGCTCCCTGTGGATCCCAATACCCATTTCAAAAATTAAATGATCTTATTGAATTCTGACAACCACCATGGTGGTGTTGCAGCCCATAAAAATAAAAAATAAAAGATGAAAATCCGTCGTTCCGTTTTTCTTTACCATACTCAGTCCCCACTAATATTATTTTATCACATATTCTATCTTTTTAATATTACATGAAATTTTAACTGATATGACAAGATAGTATTGGTTGGGATAAGGTGTGGTATAGGAAAATGAGACGGTAAATCTTTATCCTCCAAACAATCACTTCAAGAAAGTCACATATGTATGCTATTCTTTACACGTGAAGTTCCCAACCACATTAACATAGAAAGAAACCTACTTTAATACTTTTCATATTGCATTGCTTGGAACTTAATTTTCCATTAACACATTGTCGCCTCACAGTTATCTCATGCTGACCAAGCTCTTCTTTCTCAACTCTCTCATGGAGAGAAGGAAGCCTCAAGACAGCACTGATGAATTAGCCCTCGTGAGGGCAGCTGCATGGGCTTGGTACCAACATGGTTCAGGTTCTAAAGGAAAAGCTACGAGTGAGTTTCATATTAGAAGAACTCAACATGTAACCAGGCCTTCACGTTACAAGCTAGAAGCAATGAGAATGGCAAAGGAAGCAAAGGAAGAAGGAACCCCAGTTCACACCAAGAAATCTCTTCTTGACACATATGAAGTACAAAGCATTTCAAGACAATTGGATAGGCTTATAGAGTCTGGCCACAACAAACTTGTTAATGGCAACAACTTTGCAAATGCTGGTTTGGATAATGGTAGTAGAAGGATGAAGAAAAAGAAGAGGATTAATAAAGGGTTTTGGCCAAGGCATGGTGTTGTATGTGGCAAAGGGCATGATGTGGTGGATGGCAGTGCTTTAAGGGTTTGATGGTGCTTTCTGAATTCTGATCCTGACCTGTTTGTTTTCCTATATTTGGTTTTGGTTTGGTGGTTTGCATATCCTAATGCATGTACTCAATGTTATTGTAGAATGATTTTGTTGATAAGCACATAAGAAATTTGAACTAAGCATATTATATTGATAGATTAAGTTTAGTTACAATGTTGTGTATATTTTGTGAAACATTTGAGAAATGAAAATGTTTATACTAGAGAAAAAGGCTTTACAGGACAATGGAGGAGAGTCACAGGAGTTGGTGAAATTAAATGAGTTTTGTTGAATGATAGCTTGTCAAAGGGCCCTTTTGGACCCAGTCATGTGATTTCTGGGACTGCTAACATAACTTCGGATAGAGCTAAAGGATTTTTATTGAAAAAGGTAAAAAAGAATAGTAATTTATATACCAGATTAACTTAAAGAACTTATTTAATATATATATATATATATGTATGTGTATATGGAACATTTGTTTTTTAAATTTTTGGAATAGTTGTGATTACTACAAGCCAACACTATGAGCCGCCACTAGCATGGAGGGCATGTAGAGCTGCAAGTTAGTTTGCTAGTGTGTATATATATATATATATATATATATATATTCACTGTGCTGTAAGTATGTGAATTCAATGCAGCTTCCATGTTTCCTTCCCTCAAAGTAAAAATGATTACGTTGACAACTTTTGAAATGAATGGACCTTTCATCAATGCTTTTAACATGAAAATTGCTTCATAGGGACACTACTATTAGATTCATAAAATGCACAACGGTAAAGTCCTGATCATCAAAGTTTGACAAAAGAACTGTTGCGGCTTTTTTACGTGAGTAGTGCAATTTGATTCGACAATTACGTGTATGGTGTGGTTTTTAAAATATTTACGCTACTAGGGTAAGTCATAACTCACAAATACGAAACCAAATATAAAGTCGCATCCCCCACTTACGACTCATTTTTATATTTGTAAAATACGGAAAAAAATTAAAGAGTCGTATACATCACATACGACTTATTAAATTTATTATTTTTTAATACAAATCGTTTATAGCAAATACGACTTTGTTATTTTAATATTTTTTTAAAAAAATTGTCTAGCAAGTCGTATCCATGAATCACGACTTCGTTATTTTATTTTAATTTAAAATAAGTCGTATCCATGGATCACGACTTCAGTAAAATTTTCTTTTTAAATAAAATGGCCAAGTCGTATCCATGGATCACGACTTCTTTATTTTATTCACTTGAGTCGTATATATGGCATACGACTTGGCCATTTTTTTTAAAATAATAATAATAATAAATAAGTTGTATGTTTTACATACGACTAGCATGGAAATTTAAAAATAAAATAAAAAAATTAAAGTCGTTAATATTAATCATGACTTGCAAAAAATTAATAATAAAAAATTTAAGTCGTAAGTTTTGTATACGACTCCCTCATTTTTTTTTTTTAATTTTTCGAATATAAAAGTGATTCGTGGATAGTGTTTACGACTTTTATATTGATTTCGTAACTCACTCTTACGACTTACCCTAGGTCCGTAATTATTTTAAAATCTACACCATTCACGTAATTGCACTGGCAAATTACACCAGTTAAGTAAAAAAAGCAGATGAAGGCACCTATGTAGTCATGTATAGTGATGGCCAACTCTACAATAAATTGTTGGATTTAAAAGTGGTGTTCATACCTAGGAGTGTTGACTCAATTCTTTTATTTTTGTGTGGTTTTTTTTTTTTTTTGGTTTGGTACTCACCCTAATTAGTCCTTGGGATTGAGTGAGCCATCGAAGTATCCCCACGGCTTAGATCCTTTGGACCCGCTATGGGACTAATCTCCGAGTCGGCCGTGCGGTTAGCAAAGCCTGACCAAGGGTTATTGTATACCCAAGGATTGAACTCGGACAGAGCCCGAACGATTCATCCTTAAATAGCAGTATATTAATCACTTGCACTCAAATACTTACCAAGTGTGGTTTGTAACAAATAGATAGTACAAAGTATACAAAGTTCAAAACAACCACTACGTACTAATAAAGAACAGACTGAAGGCCTAGCAATTGATCAACTCGTTGTTTTGCTATGCATCCAGGCAATTGTTCATTGGCAGATATAGAGGCTTTGCGATTCTTAATATAATTGGTACATGGCATTAAACCTGACTCGGTGCTTCCCAACTTATGTGAAATCTAAGTATTTTATCAAGATGAAGACTTTGTGTAGGAGGGGAGCAAACTGATCTAGTTTGTTAGAAATTTATTTTTTCTGAGTGTCTTTTGTGGACACTAAAATCTTCAAGAGATTGTGCCTTTTAAACATGAATTTTCACGTTTTCCTATTTTTTTTTTTAAAAAAAGTGACAATGATGACGGATCGCATCCGAATCCTCTAGTGCGTGCCATCTCTCCGGTAATTCTAAATCTCAGTAGTTAGATTAATCTAACGGTTGAAATATTAAAAAAAATACACTCAAAGACCCGCCCCAATTCCCATTTGCAAATCTCTCCCCCTTCTCCAAAATTCATTTCTCTTCTCTCCCTTCTCTGAAAATGTTAGTGTAAAAAGTTGTGGCCTAGGAGTGTGAATAGGCCAGGTCAGGTCAGGCTTTTGTTAAATAGGGTTGGCCTGTTTCAAAAATATAAAGCCTAAGCCTGGCCTGTTACCTGACATAGGCTATTTTTAAGGACTGACCTGACCTTTTTAAAAGTTTGGCTTGGCCTGAAAGTCTGCTTAAAAGCCTATTACACGTTAAGATTTTTAAAAGGCCACAGGCCTACTACTAAATAGGCTAAGCCTACTAAACAGGCCAATAGACCTACAAGCCAATGAGCCACCGTTCATCTTCTTCGTTTTACATACCAAAACTCTTCCTCCCTCTTACATTTGAACCTGCATTCTAATACATAGCAGTAGCAAAAAAAAAAAAAAATGCACATTCTAATACAGAATAGTAGCAAAAGATCCCTAATGTGATACCCTCTACCCCGCATGTATTCATAAAACATAAAAGATATAAAAGAAAGAGAGCACATGCATATCATTTATTATAAAATGAAAATCAACGGGTAGAAAATACCACATTGAAACAAAACATCATATGCGGAAAATAAAACATGTTTGAAAGATAACATAACATAAACTAAACATTTAACCCAACCCCGATGTCACATTACAGAGCTAGTATAACCGATCCGATAAAACAACTCGGACAACAACTAAACTAAACATAAACTAAACTTCTAGAAGCGGCTCCTCAGAGTCACTCCTCAACAAACTGCCCATCGTCCTCTGCATAACACAAGAAGGGGTACATGCAAAGCAACAACAAAAGACGGGGAGTAAGAAACATATATATCAACATAACAACATGGAAGCAGTTAGCAAGATGAACATGCATCATATAAACATAGCATATCAAGCATAAATGTTTCATCACATTAATATCATATATATACATTCCAAACAAGGTATGTTATGCGATGCAACGCTACTCCGCTACTCCAATGCATGAATGAGCAACACAGCGCACAACCAACAATCACCACCTCCGCTTGGGCCACTCGGCTACCCATGTTCATTATCATCATCAACGTTATCTTTCATCTTTAGTCTTTAATCTTTTATCACATAATCTTTTCACTTACACTCTGGCCAAAAAGCACCAGAGCTCAACACCTTGACCATTAAGCATCAAGGCCCCCTTAGCCACTCGGCTACCAAGGTCCAATATCTTTTAACAACACCTTGACATTATGCATCAAGGCCCCCTTGGTCACTCGGCTACCAAGGTACAAAACAACAACACTCTGGCCAATAAGCACCAGAGCTCAACACCTCGACCACTCGGCTATCGAGGTCCCCTTGGAGCGAACGCTAGGCTACCAAGGTACAGAACATCATCTTTCCACTTTAATTATTAACACTCCGACTGATCAGGTACAGAGCTCAACACCTTGACCATTAAGCATCAAGGCCCTCTTGGCCACTCGGCTA
The DNA here is from genome assembly GCA_035048595.1 of Echinosophora koreensis. NCBI lineage: Eukaryota > Viridiplantae > Streptophyta > Magnoliopsida > Fabales > Fabaceae > Echinosophora > Echinosophora koreensis. The sequence goes on from JAPCYP010000004.1 coordinate 11,539,245, forward strand.
CCAAGGTACAGAACAACATCTTTAAGTTATCTAACTCATCTTTTCTTCGTTTGGTGTCTTCTTTCATTAATCGGATACTTTGGGGTAGAACCCCTGTTTTCAACATTCTGGTTCAGTTCTGGTCAAGTGAGCACGGGCGTGCTCACCCTCAGCACGGAGTGCTGGACCTGCAGGCAAGCACGATCGTGCTGCCTGCTGAGCACGGGGCGTGCAGCACGCCCTGCTATGGATTCAAACTGGAGCACGAACGTGCTCTCTGTTAAGCACGATCGTGCTCGATGGAGCGTGGCCGTACTGATCTGGGCAGAAAGGGTCAGAAACCCTTTCCCAAATCCTTGGGACAAATCACAGATTCAACCTATTAGCTTTTAACCAATCCATCGAACATCAGGTTCATTAATCTTAACTGTTCTTCATTAATATTCATGTCTTATCATCATGGGGAATTAATCATTTAATCATAGCTTCGTTATTAACGCTCCTAAAACACTCACTAATCAATCCTAGGGTCTTTAACTAAGCCCTATGAACATAACCTTACATCTCACGCTATATTCATGTCTTATGAACAACTGGGACAACATCCCTTAAATATCATTATCATCGTTAACGTATTTTAACATCTTAACATCATTAATAAGCCCTATTAATTGGTTAGAGTCTTATTAACGTCATTGTAGCATTAACATGCACAACAATCAACACTCATTCAGAGCACCACATCAGCATCATTATCATAACAGTCTCATCATTATCATAACAACATCATCATCATCATAATAGCATCATCATCATCATAAACATTCATGGCATCATTTAACATCATACACAATTTGGCATACCAATAACATCCAATCATACATCATCAATAATTAACATAAAAAAGGCAAACAACATATGACAGGGTCATGGGTTAACCCTTCATCTTACGCTACCCCCAACGCCTACATGTTAATACTATTCCTTCTCCCCATACCTGGTATGAAGATTCCCAAACAATGACGACGAGGTCAAACTAGACACGTTCCCTTGAGCGGCTTGACGGGTTCCTCAAGCCTTGGTCACACAAGAAGGGAACAACCAATTAGTTTCCCAAATCAAAACAAGAAAGGGAACTAAAGAGGGAAGGAACCATTACCTTCTATGATTGGCACAGGCCAACCAAGATCTGTCAAAACTAGAGCAAGAACACCAAGGGCATCAAAGGGGTTCAAGGGGAGCAAGAGAGAAGAGGTTTTTGCCCCACAAAAGCTGCCCAAAGTGCTAAAATAGGGTTTGGCTCGTAACCCTCACGAAACTGCTCTATTTAAAGACTCTGATACCTGAGCACGGCCTTGCTCCCTGTTGAGCACGATCGTGCTCAACTCTTGAGCACGGGGCGCTGAAAGAATGCCTTCCGAGACCTCCTATATGATCGATTTGGCCAAAACACATAAAATAAGACTTGTAGATAATTCTCTTAGATTTCCAACGCCATAAAGATCATCTCGATCAAACATCTATAACTCAAGATATGGTCAAAGCGGTGAAACAAGTTACTAGGACTCTAAAAGGGTTGAACCTTTCTAAGGCTAAACTCCCCCAAACATGAACTTAGGCATCAAAAACAAACAAAACAAGCATATACAAACATATATATAACATATATGAAAGCACTAAGCTTATTTACGAAAAACGGGGTGTTACACCTAACGCAAAACAAATCCCTAACTATACAGTAATCTTAAACCGCATGAAAATCCCAAACCACCACTTGTCCCAGCTCTTCCGCCTTCAACCATCAGATCCGTCGTACAGTCGTCGTCGTTGTTTCCCGCACCGCCTCAATCGGACTCTGTTTTGGCCCATACTCCACTGTGTCATCATCGCTCCGCTAGACAAAGCTCCACCACGCCGCTCAGCCACCAACACCACCACGCTTCGCCGAACATCGTTCGCCTTGCCGCCAGCCGCCACATGCTTGAACCGAATCTGCAGATTGCACTCCTCTCCATGACAACACCCAGCCACGCACCGCCGCCATTGCTTCATGCTCAGACCCAGCCGCACCTAACCTAGCTGCCGCGTTGCCCCCCTCCGTCGTGTCGTCGGGCCCTCTGGCGCTCTGTGTTTAGCATCCTTCTTCTTTGCTTCTTCATGAGTAGATGAGATGAGACAGTATGGGTGTGAGAGTGGCGGCACAATTCAACGAGGGTTTCTTTTCTTTTATGCGAAATGTGAACGAGGGTTTCAGTAGGATCAAGAATCAAGAATAATAATTAAATTTTTAAATTAATATATTAATATATTTAATTATGTATTATATTATATAAATATATTAATATGTTCTAATATATATAATATATTATATTATATATTTAATTAAAAATAATATTCAATATACTAAACAGGCCGGCCTATTAGGCTTTAAAGACTTTTTCATAAGCCCAAGTCTGGCTCATTTAACTAAAGAGGCTTTTTAAAAAGCCTAAACCTGACCTTTTAATTAAACAGGTCAGGCCTTAAATAGGTCAGGCCATAGGTCCCTGTCGGACGGCCTGGCCGATTCCCACCCCTAGTGGTTGTTATTGTTGACAAACCTAATTAAATTACAAAACAAATATTTTTTTTAATTGAATTACACAACGATTATTTATATGAGAAAAAATGATTTTTAGATAAGTTGAAAGTTTGAAACTTATTATTAGATTATTTTGAAATCAGTAATATTTTTCTCATTTCACCTCGATAAAACTTAACTACCAAACAAATATTAACAAATTGTACAAATAATTTTATACTATTTTTTATATGTAATTTCTTATGTAAAATATTTTTTTACACAACTCAGATAAAATAAGTTATCTTCCTACCAAAAAAAAAAAGGTCCTACCAAAAAAAAAAAAGAAGTTATCTTAAAATTATTTTTCAAGAAACATATTCCAACGTTATTAACAATAATCAAACCCACCTTCCATTTGCTGTTGTGTCATTTGAATATCAATCAATCGTGGTTAATGTCAATGAGTTACGATCTTAATATATCTATCAATCAAATTCAAGATTTCATTAACCACACTTTTGAACCATAATAAGAACTATGAAAATTCCATAAAACATTTTTCTTTCATTTGCCAGCACGACTATAATCAAAGGCAATGCAGCCGTGACAGAGCATGCTACTTGGTACCCTTCGTTCCTGCTCAGCCGCCACCAAGCACCCCTGCTTTTCCCTTAACCGTGTGCTGCTGGGATATTCAAAACCACTTTCCATTGTTTTCCCCCATCATATAAAATCTTATTCTTCTTCTTCATCCACAATTCCCCTAATAAACCCACTTCCACTTTCACCTTCACCTTCAACCCATCATCAAAGCAACAAACAGAAACACACAGCAATGGTGACACTTCTGGTTGCAACCACGTCCGACCCGGCTTCTATCAACCCAGCCAATGCCCTCTTGGCCATGCCAGGCTGGCAACCCGGACCCCATTTCCAGGTTCTAACTAAAGTTTCATACTTTTAATTTGTTTACTCTTTCTGCTGTTTTGATTTCTCAAATTTTTTTTTTCTGTGTTGGGTTCAATTAGGATGATATGAAGAGCTATGTTAATGAAGGGGTGAGGGTGTTGTTGCATGGGAAGAGTATAGTGGTGGAGGATGACTTGGACAAGAGGTGGGAGGAGGTCATTGGTGAGGTTGTTGATGAGATCATCTTCTTCAGCAAGCACACTGCTGTTTCAAACAAACCTGCCCTCACTGTTCACCCTATAGGTAATTAGAGCAATGGTAGGAATGCACTTTTTCTTTATCTTCTCTTTTAACACACTCTTTAGTCATATGGGAATCATGTCATTTTAGCGTGTGTTTGGATTAACGGCGAAAAAAATGATTATTTCAATAATGGCTTAGATGGGCAATTGATTATTGTTGTAATCAATTATTATAGACTCGGTTTTATGTTTGAATTTGTTTGTTGAAAATCGATTTTAAGATAATCTATTTCATTTGGGTTGTGTAAAAAGTCAATTACAAAGAATGGTATTGAGTAATAATAATTTAATAATATTTGGTTGTTAGTTAGTTTTGCAGGGATGAAATGAAAAGATTGTTATTGATTTCAAAATAATGTAATAGCTTTTTAGTAAGCTCTGAATTTTTAGCTTATCTAAATATCATTTTTCTCATAAAAAACAACAACTTTTTCTTTGTAATTTAATCAGGTTTGTCAAACATATCGCGTCCAAGAACAACTTGTTCAAAATAAAAGTATTTCATTGGATTATAATCTTTCCCAAACATATGGTTCCCAATGTGAAATTCACTCGAGCACTAAAAAGGGCTATGGTAATGATTTGTGTGCAGGAGTTCCTCATTTGCGTGAAGGTGATGTTCCACCTCAAGGTGGGAAACCTGGATGGGCAGCACTGCCAAGTCCTCGGATGGGACCTTGGCTTCGACATTTGACAAAAATGGCTCAGGCTCATAATCTGGTCCCTGAATTTGAGGTGTCTTCTTTTTGTTTTAATTGGAATTTGGACCAACTTTCTTTTGTTGCCTGTATATGTTGCTTCTTGTGGAATGATTTGTCCTCTTCTCTAATTTATATCTGTGACAATGGCTGTGGTGTGGTTATGAATGAGTGATCAACAAACTTTGCTATTAAATTATTAGCCTCTGTTTTCTAGTTATATGTTTAAGCAATTCTGCTTTAGACTCAGCATTCCTGCAAATACATGGGTTGTTAGAATTTGATCTATTTCCTCAATTTAGATTACTTTGGAGGCTACTCATCATGGGCCATTAACAAACAAGCCAACCATGTTCCTAGAGATTGGTGAGTGCTTTTCCATTCGTCCTAGCTTTATTTTGACATGTCAATGGATTTGATATATCATGTATTATAAGCACATTGCATAGTCTATTAGTGGTGTTTCAATCATACCATTAAAAATGATGTTAAGTCTCTGCATCCACTATTTTTTGGTTTTCAGATCAAGGTAGTTTTTATTATTATGTTTTATCTCCTTCTCAATTCATATTCATCTTCTCCCATTTGAAAGTACAAGTTATTTATAAATAAGGTTCCATCTTTTCTAAGTTTCCCATGGGAAGCGAGAAATTGTATGTCAAAAGATAAAAAAAAAAATTAAAAATGAAGCTTGCAAGTCAGCAGTGTTAGACATAACTTAATTCCAAATTTAATACTTCATTTAAGTATTAGACTAGCTCTGTGGCATCTGGAGCGTCCGGAATGAAAGAAAGTGTTCAGGAACTTAATTCCAAATTAATTCCAGGGGTTGACATAACTTTTTGATGTTAAATCGTGCATTAATCTTGATGGGACTGTAAAGGAATTGCTAAACAGTCCTTCAGTCCTTCGGTTCTTCCTCACTCAACCCTATCTCCAGCACCCTGATACCTTTCTCTGTGTTGGCTACATGAATCTTAGGTCTGAACTCAGGTTTGTCATTCTTTTTGGTCCAACTTTAACACTTCTGTATGGTCCATTTGAGGCCTTATCTCTCCTCTCTGCTTCCATCCATCCATCATCCTTGTTAGCATTTTATTGGTTTATTTCTTGTAGATATTATCTTCAATTGGACAGAAACCACATTTTTACCTTTACTTTGAAGTGGTTTGTGGCTGCTAAATTTCATTCATTAAATTACACACGGAGCTATTAGCTATAATTTGAAATTAATACAGCAACTGGTTTTCTCTGCTGGTGTAGGTAGTACTGAAGACTATTGGAAAAGACAGGATGCTGCTCAAGTTATGGCTCAGGTTGGGTGGATTTCTATACTATAACCTTTGCCTCAGTATCTAGAATTCCCTGTATGGATAAAATTCTTCTACAAAACTTCTCCTGGATAAGAAATTGCTTCTATGACTATCTATTCCAAAATAAATGCATTAGATAGGCAGCTGGTTAGTAATATTGTATTTTGTTTACTGAAACGATATTGTTTGAGTTCTTACAGTTAGTATGGGAAGGACTTGGACTTGGAGGAGGGACAGACATAGGAAACTGGGGCAGGTAAAATGATTAAGCTAAGAAGTTAAATAAACATACTGATGCTTGTTAGAACACTTGTTTTGTATTTGGTATTTACATTAGGTATTCCCATCTTGCAAATGTCTTCATGGATAGCACTGTACCCGGTCTATTTCACGGGATGGCAAGTATGTTTAATCTATGGTCTTCCCATGACCCATTTCCACTTTAGATTTGGTGGACTATAGTATCTCTTCCTGACATTTTTTGACTCGTTCTTATGTTGATATTGCATGACTATGGTTTAGTTTTTCAGAAAGTTTTAGGTTTTTTCCTTTTGGCTATAAAAGCTTTCTTCTACAATTGGTAAAGTTTTTCTAATGAATCTAAATCTCATGCTCTTGTAGGGAGAATGATAAGAAGAAAGTCCTTCTTGGTATAGGTGGTGGACATTATGCACCTCGGCATATGGATGTAGTATTGTAAGCAGTCATTGTCCGTGAACTATCTTCTCTTTATATTTGGATTTTCTGATTATGTCAACGAAAGGCTAGAAGTATGTCCAAGAACCATGAATTAACTAAATTAATGGAAACTCAGCTATTCTCAACCTCTTTAACTTTTGGGTAATTTTGAAAACCCCTTCAACCTTCCTTGGTGCAATCTGTTAGGAATTTAGAAGCAGAAATGAAAAGTGAAAGAAAAGAATGAACCTTTGTTACTTGAAATGAAATGAAAATGAACAACATAACGAGAGAAACTCTCTTCCAAGGGTTTCCCCTTTCTCTCAACATGCAATTCTCTGAATGTCTTCTCTACTACCCTTTTCCCCTATTTATCTAACTAACCCTGTCTAGCTAATTAACTCCGCTAACCACCCAACTAACTAATTCTGTTTGGCCCAACGCAATCTCTCCCCTAAGGTTTGATTGGACTGTGTGTTGTTTTTCTTGTAAGATTCCCATTATCTATTTAATGTGCACATCAAGACTTCTGTTATACTATTATTGAAACTGGAAATGAAACTCCTTCAACTTTTTCAATTGTTACATATCAAATTCCATTATGAACTTTAATGGCACTATGATGAAAAGGTGTAAATTACACTTTCAGAAAGATTATTATGAGGGTAAATTGCCTTAACGAAAAGCTTGGGGGTTAAACTGCACAGTTATTGATGTTAAAGGTGCTTTTTTAAAAAATCTCAAATTTTTATATTCACTACTTTGGCCTTGTTTGATGATGCATCTTTAGACTTTTGGTAGTCAACTTCTACTAAAGCACTTTGAGAAGAAGATATTTATATAAAAAGTTTTATGATGATGAAAATGCTTTTTAATCTTTACAATATTAAACTTCTCCAGTGTGTAACTAAACAACCTATAATTTTGAAAGCACTGTAAATTTTTAAGTTTTCTCAAATTTGATCCCATGCTGTACCTGTACCAGTTACCTGATGGTGATTTTATAATTAAATCCCAATCTTTGTAGATGCCTTTTATCCTCTCATCTGATGTATGTTTTTCTTAAATGACATATGGATAAGCATTCTTTGCTCTTACAATCTAGGAAAGATGATGTTTGGGTGGGCCACCTACTTTCTGGATATTCACTGCCAATGGAAGATATAAACCAGTCAAAAGGAAATACAAATGGAGAGATTGGTGGAACTTGGAGAGAGTCTATAAAAGCTGCATATGAGGCTACTAGATCTGCTTTTCCTGGTGGTGAAATTATTGCACATCTTGACCACAAGTGAGTTCACTGAGCATTAATCCTTCTGCAATCAGCAAGCTATTTGCTTGCAAAGTATGACTGAATTTAGCTATTTCCCGCTTGAGTGCGAGGAAGTTAATTGGAAAAAAAAAAATCAATCTGCAAGGCTGGAGTTTTGAAGAACTTATTGTCTAAAATTTGTTGTTTTTAGAGTTTTATGTCAGCTAGACCGCTATTTGTTTGTTTATGTCTTTCCACCTGCCAATCTCTTGAGTGCTTTATCGATAATAGCTTGTAAAGAAAATGAGTAGGAGGGACCTTATATAGGTATGGATAAAGGGACAAAAAGTGATCAATCCTTTTCCATTCTCCCTTCCTAACCTCCTAACCCCCACCTAGTTCTTCTCCTAAATGGATCCTTAGGAAGTCTTCCAGGGGAATAATGAAGGTCTGCTTCCCACTAATAAAAAATGTCAAAGATCGAACAAAGAAGCTCCTAGTGGAACTGACTTGGGTGCTTTCTAATGTTCGCTAAGTTTTCCAAATTAGCAGTCATCTACATCCTTGCAGTGAGGGGACTATAGCTCAAATTCAAAACTTCCAATGGTTGCCAGGTATACAAATTTGTAGTCACTCTCATTTGTTGTCCCATCAGCCGCTGACAGATTTTTATTACTGGTTTTGATTCTTAGTAGTTTCCTTACCACTAAGTTTTACCAAGTTAATGTCAACTGCAGAATTATGAGGGGGCTAGCCCAAATTCAAAATGAATCTAGGAGGAGTTTTTGCACTAGGAGGAAAGGGGCGGGGGGACACTGTATTTTCTGGAGATTGTGTATCATCCCAAAAAGGATCACAATTATTCCTGCAGGCTATGCTGCAATCATATCGTAGTCGGTCTTTCATTTATAGCACGTTACATTTGCCTTGCCATTTAATGCTAGAAAGTGATGTTCATACAAGTACTTCCCTTGTCTTTAATGTTTCTGTTTTTATGCTTTTGCATGAAGAAAAAGAAGGAAGAAGCCATGTTATGAGCAAATGTTGAAAACTAAGAAATCTAAGTATGATGTCTTGTAGAACAAAAAATTGCAATCTGTTGTAACTGATTGATTTTAGCTGTCCCAATAATGTGAATCCTGGCTATGCCAAATGTTTTATGCTTTTCCTTTTCACTCAAGTTAACGTTTATCCTAAATAACAACTTTGTTGCAGGAGTTTTAAGGGCTGGCAAAAGAATGCCATAACAGGATTCCTTGCAGAGCAGAACATTAAAATTGGAAAGCCAAGTAACTTCTATTGAGTATTGACATTGAAGGATGGTATTGTGGACATAGGTTCAGCAGTGTGTGGATCGCAGGCTGAAGATTTTGGTTGACCATTGTGATTGTTGATTAGCAGTGAGGTTCGATATAAACTGATATATACGTACATTCTATTTTTAATAAAATAATATAAATGGTATATACATAAATCAAACACTAGAAATGCTTGACATTTATGTTATGTTCCAATGTATTTATTTGGAGAATTGTCCCGTGCACTGATGATACAGAATGATATCAATTTATATTACCTTGGCAATATTTTGGCTAAAAATATACAATAAAATATAGTTAATTCCATGACCACCACTGCAGGTATAAAATCAAAGGTGCAGTTAGTGATTAGGAAAAATGCAGTTAACTAAGTTTATATTACTTGTGTAGTTACGACAGTTGGCCGTTATGACAGTTATGCACCTATGACAGCTGCACCATTTTAGTTCAAACAGAATAGGTTATTGCCATTTATGATAGCAAAGTGAAGAATTTGTGGAAATTTTGTAGATTGAGAAGTGATATCAGAAGTTTCTATTTCTATTTCTATTTCTCTGTTTCCTGAAACTTATATTGAAACTTGCCATACGTCATTTCCATTGGACAATCTTTCTATAGTCATAGTATGATCGATAAATGATGCGCCGAAGTGGATTTTGTGTGTGTGTGGACACTGGTTAGCATTTTTAGTGATCCAGCATCAAGGAATTTAGGAATGTTGGAGTCAGATTGGAGTGTGACACTTACTAATGGACTTAAGTAGAAATAAAAGTTATGCACTGTTAAATTTTAGCTTTTGGTCAATGATAAGCGTGTAATCTAACAATTTTAGGCTACATGCCTTATTGTTTTGCCACATGTCCTCACTACTAGGGCTGTATGTTTGTATTGTAAAATTATTCATAGTGCGGTTTAGGAATCAACACTTCCTGGATTGTGGAGTGGAACTTAACTGCTTTTTCCATTTAATCTCTGAATCATACGTGCAAATTTAATCTCTGCTTTTTACTACCTGAATATAACTATTCTACTTTATTTTCTACACAGCTATATGAATTTAAGTGATGTGTATGTAGGACCATTTTCTACAAATTCATATATTCTACTACTTCATAATATATAAGGTGATGTACTACTTATATTAGCGTGTAGCCAGTTTTATTCATATCTAAAACATCTTCCGTGTTCGTGTACTAACTAAAGCAAAGTTTTCCCTGATCTTTTTCATTTGTCTGGGTCTGGCCCAACCAACTACCAACTAAAGGTTAAACAATGGAGCGGCGCATTTATAATACAAATAAGTTTTGTTATATATATTCTTGTATAAATTTTTTCTACTGATTCTCTTACTATAAAATAACAAAAATATTAAATAAAGAATAATATATTCAATATTTTTTATTTAATAAATAAAAAATTAATAAAAGGATTAAGCAGACGACTATAAAATTACTCAATATGAAAATTGAAAGGCATGATGAAAAATCTAGGGTATAAAAATCTAAAATCAGCATGCAAATGGGCATTGACGGCCCTCCCACGAAAAGTCGAAAACAAATCACCCTCCTTTGCCTTTTTCATTCTCATTATTTATGGAACTTGCTAATCAATATTCTTGAGACACTTTTTAAGACACTAATTAAATAATTAAAAAAATGTAAACTTTTATTAATGGACGAAATACATCATTTTAAAAAAATAATAATAATAATAACTACACTCTTTCTAATAAAAACTTACATATTTTAATACGTTAAAAGCATTTGCCTCTTGTTAGAAAAAAAGAAAAGAAAAGAAAAAGCATTTGCCTGACTTCAATTATTTAACCCTAAGAAGTTTGAATTTTCCTCGTTCACCTCACCCTGCTTTTTCAAGGAAGACGGCAGTGTTCTTTTTAAGCTATTTGGAATATTATTATTATTATACACATGCTTACTTGGGTCACCTTTCTCTTTATTTGTTGGTTCCTTTTCATTCAGCAGAAAATGAGATTCAAATCAAAGGGCGTGCAATGCAATGCATGGCCCAATTCCAACTGAGTCACAGCTGTAAATTAACATTTTTGGGATGAGATAGCGTTGGGTTTGCACTTTCTCGAGAATGGGGTGAAACCTGAAAGTGAACTCTGTTCCCAGCTGGCCCACTCCCTCCTGTAAATAATAATGTGACTGTGACGTAACGTAACTTTCTCTCTATCCATTCTTCCCTGGAACTGGAACAAACCTCTGCCTTTTTGGTTGATTTCTTCTATGGCCACACGTGCTCAAATAATCTTATTAAATTTTTTAATATTAAATAAAAATTTTAAACATTTAATATCTTGAAAAAAAAAAAAATCTTTTTTGACAATTAATGAATAAAAAAAATATTGAAAGTAACGTATTCAAAAAATATTGTGCACATTTGTTAACTTTTCTTTATTTTCATGATGGAAATTTATTATAGGTTACATAGAATTACTAACGAATTACACAGAATGGTTAACGAGATATATAAAGTAGGTAAACAGGTATTAAAACTGATTTCAGAGATTAATATATCTTATATTTATAAATTCGAAGAATTAAGTAGTTATTCTTGTTATAAACTGGATTTAAGAAAAAAATTACATTATTCCGACAAAAGCCTGCAATTAAGCAGTATGTCTATGCTAAAAAATAATAAGCACCCACCGAGAAGAGATGGGGTCAAAGAACAAGTGTTTAAAGCTGAATTAATTATGAGTTTCACTTTAATAAAATATAATATAAGTATGGATAAAGGTTTTTAAAATGAGTTTGGTGTAAAATAATGTCGCTGCTAGTATCATATATCATTAGATATAATAATTTAATAAGTTAATGGTTGGGATCTTTTCAATATAACCTGTTAATAAGTTTTTTAAAATGATCCCAATATTTTCAGAAAAAAGCCACATATAAAACTAAAAAAAGAGGCCCTGCTCGATTTCACCCTATCCACCGGAGACTTTTTTTTTTGGGTATTTTCATGGACGACGATGAGACGAGGGATATTACCTGAGGTGTTTTGAGTATAGGGAGTTTTGCTATAAAGGTAACGCCTTTATCCATTTTAATAATTATAATTCATTTTTTCTTTTTCGTGTTAATTGACATGGGTTTGTGGATTGCTGATAGAGTTAAGTTTATTAAGAGATAAGCTAATATAGTTATTCATATTTAGCTAGGATGGCCTCTTTTTGAGTCTTGTCCCCAAAATTTTCATCATATTTTCTCTTGTATTGTTACCTTAATTGTTAATAAAATGCTATGAGTATCTTTCAATAATAAAATAAAATAAAATAAATAACCAACCACGTTAAAGATATGATATTTCATAACATACTATTCATTCCTCAAAGCCTACACATGCTACAAGACCACTACTGTAGAACTTTGTCGTATTGTAGCTGTCTTGAAGAAAGAAAATGGTCCTAGAGTGCCACTATTTCTTGTTCCAATAAATAGTAGCAAACCTCCGCGATTTATATTATTCTTGAATAACTTCACATTTATAGTGTGTTTGAAAAAGATTATTTTTTCTTGTTTCAACTGTTTAAAAACTATTTCATAGATAATCCAATATATTTAATATTTTGTTTAAATTAATAAAAAAGCTTTTTTGACGGAAAAAAAGTTGTTTTATGCCATCTAGTTTTTTCTAGCTTAAGATTATTGTGATTTAATTATTTTTCATTCTCAAAACACTCTTCCATATTTACCCCTACAAAACTTATTTCTAAACAAATATTATTAAATTATACAAATAACTTCATGTCTTTTTTCATAATTTATTATATAAAAGTGATTTTTTTTACACCACCCAAACAAAATAGATTATCTTCAAATTCGTTTTCAACAAACCGACCCGAACAAAAATAGATTTTGATTATAATCGATTATCACAATAATCGATTATACAAAAATTGATTATCGATATAATTTTTTTTTCCAGTTTTTCCAAACACTCTCTCAATGTGAATTGATTTTAACGCAGAGTTTATATGAATAGTAATAGTAAATATTATATTTATGATATATATTACTCTAATCCTCATATATACATCAGTCTCATTCAAATTACAGTGTACATGATTACTTATGAGCTTTGACGCGTTGTCTTTTGAAAGACCAAAAGAAGTCCCACGCCACGAGCCAAAACGTTGACGTTTACCCATGTTTGCCGCCATCATGGAACAGCAAAATATCTCCTTTTCTTCTCGACTCCAGAGCCATCCGATTTCATCATATCATTGATCACACACAACCTACATGCACCAGCACCCACCCAATCCCTACTTCACCAATCTGCTACAATCAGCCCTACCGAAACCCACTCTCCGATTGACCAGATCAAACTCCACCCACAGATTCTGCTGGTGGAAATTCCCAATAATGTTACTGGCCGCACCCAATTTCTCCGAACTCGCGATCCCAACACAGTGGACCCCACCTCCCACGTCAGCAAGAAGCCTCTCCTTCGGTATAACTATCTCCACTCCCTTCTCGAACTCAAACACCATATCTCCTATCCGCCGTCCGATCTTGACAGCATCATCGCCACCGTCAAAACACATATCGGCAACTCCACCGTACACGTAACCCTTCTTAAATCTGCGCCCCACAACCCTCGCCACTTCCTCACGAACCTTATTATAAGCCTCGCTAACCAGGTAAGTGAATTCGGATCCGGAGTCAACCATTGTTTGACCCGACCCGCCAGCATCCGGCCGGAAAACTGCCGGTGATATGGGCAACTTCCTCCCTCCAATTCGTATCCCCTGCATCGCGACGGTGTATGCCAAGGGGTCCAGGTTAGGCATGCGTTGACTATGGGCAAAAGTCAACATTCCGACGTATTTAAACCCGGCGGAGTTCGGGTTGTTACCGAGATAGAACGACCCGGTTGGTGTGGATCCGGGTCGGGTGTTCCGTGTGGGGACACAGTAAGAGAATTTGGTTATTTTAGCTTGGGAAGCAAAAGACAAGCGTCCAAGATTCATTCCCAAAATGCCCCTGGCGTCGCTGGATTCTGTAGCGCAACCGAGTATTAAGGGAGGGGTAATAAGGGAACGTGAAAAGGTGAATTTTTCTCTGACGAGATTGCCCTCGGCGTAAGTGCCGTCAGCGTAGAAGTAGGAGTAGTGGCAGAGGCGGTTCTGGTCGCAGGAAGTAGGGAGTGTAAAATCGGGAATCTGGGGTTTGCAGAGAGGGTGAGAGCATGGGAGGACAGAGAAAGTGGAAGAGAGAGAAGGGTTAAACGACGCCGTAGGAGGGTGTGGTGGTGGCTGCTTTGGTATTTTCTTATTGTGACACTGAATCCAAGAGAGTTGGCTTCCAGTGTCTAGCACCATTTGTTGAACCTGTGGGGGTGTCCCAATGGGAAGGGTTACTATGAGAGCCATTGAGTATTTGAAAGAAGACTTGAAGTTGTAGGAGTTAGAAGGGGTTTTGAGTTTTGGGTTGTGTTTGGGGTTTGTGAATATGAGAGAGGAAGAGAGCATTTTTGAGGTAGTGTTGGTTTTGGAGAGAGGGAGTGAGGTTAGAGGGAATGAGAGTGAGAAGTTGTTGGTGTGGTTGAGCTGAGAAGAGTGGGTGATAGAGAAGAGATGGAAGAAGAAGAAGAAGAAGAAGAGAAGCATGTTGTTGTGGAATAGTGACACAGCCATTAGAGAGAGTGAGTGTGCGTGTGTGGTGTGTGGTGTGTGGTGTGTTTTAAACTTGGGTTTGGGTTGTGTTGTATTTATATAGAGAAAAAGCATGAAGCAAAGTGGAATGAATGGGGCGAAAAAAGAAAGAGAAGGGTGAGGAACAAAGACACGCCAAAAGAGGACGCGTTTTCTTCGGTTGAGTGGGTCGATCCTTATTATTCTTCCCTTTAAATTTGAATTTTTAAAAGAGTTTAATTTTTATGCACCGTGAATATAAAGTTTTTTACACTACAATCAATTAGAAATTAGGAATTCATGACTTTTAAAGTGGTTAGGATAAGAATCAAAGATTTGTAATGATGTGTTAATTTATGATTGATTGATAGTGTAAAAAAAACTTTATCCTGTCAATATATAACAAATAAATCCTTTTTAAAATATAATATTTAAATTATATTTATATAGATTTTAATTTTGATGTAATCTTATTTAAAGTTTTTTTTTACATAATCAGTTAATCACAAATTATTCTTAATTTTTGTGAATTTTAATTAAGGTTTATATAAGAGTCAAATGTTTTTTATAATTAGAAAAATTATGATTGCTTGACAGTATTTTTTTTTTTTTTAACATAATAATATATATCAATTAAATTCTTGTATATAATATAGAATAAAGATCTAAAATGATCCTTCAAATTTTTCAAGTAGGACAGTTTGGTCCCTGAAAAAAGAAAAAGACAATTTGGTTACTCAAATTTTAAAACGGGTGACAATTTGGTCCTTACAGAGGGACCAGATTGTCCCACGTTATGAATTTGGGGGACCAAATTGTTCCCTGAGACCAAAGTGTCCTACTTCAAAAATTTGAGGGACCACTTTGGGTCTTCACTCTATAATATATTTATTTTAAGGTCTATTATAATAATATCTACTTGAATTTTATAATCTTAAACATAATGCTCCGGACTAAGATATCTAAGATATCTCTACGAGATATCTCTTATGATTTTTTATTTTTGTTTTGATTTTTCAGGGTATTTTCCACACGCAATCGTGGATACCAATCCCTCGAGTTTTAATGCTGCTATATTCTCAAGATCATGATTTAAACTCAAGACATCTGATTAAGCTGGAAGAGATTTCTGTCATCCCATCCAAATGCTCTTGGATATCTCTGCTGATCTTATGATCGTACCCAATTAAATTTGGAAGGTATGTCTTAGTTAATGATTTTAATTCATTTACGTGAATGGGCATTCATTTGTCCTGTATACGTGTCTGCATGTCTGCCACACTTCTTTATTACGCTTCAGATTTGTCAAGAAGATGGGGACATGTGTGTATACACATATAAAACAGATTTCCCCCTTTTTTTTTCTTTTAAAAGCAAGAATTAATTAGATCTTACTATTAACTAGTTGGTGTCATGAAAAATAAAATAAGAATTTATGAGTTTAATCTTGTGTTGAATTTTTTTATATCATTAACTAATTATACATTGTCACTTATATGATTTTTAGGATAATTATTATACAAGTCAAATATTTTCAAGAGTTTAATTTATGTGTATTATCAGTGTCATTGTAAAGTTTTTGTATTGTCAACCAATCATAAATGATAGTATGATTGACTTTTAAGATAGTTGAGATAAGAATTTGCTGCCTCTACTCTCATGTGATATGCCCCTGTATATATATAATAAAAATATATAGTAGAGTAGAATTTGAAATAAGAATAAAATAGGGTTTAAGGTGTTGAAGGAGTTGGAGGTCCAAGGTTCAAACCTGGTAAAAGAGAAAAAACTAACAACTGCTTATTTAATCCATCATATAAGAAAAAACTAGCAACTAACATTTGTCTATAAAAAAAAATAGTAAACTTACACGGAGAGTCAAAATCCGGAAGCAAAGTGCAGAAATTTGATGGCGACGATATTGCTTCAATGATGATGGTCACTGGAAATCTAACGGCAGAGAGCAGAAATCTAGCAGCTAGGATGGTGGCTGAAAATCTAGAGGAAACAAAAATATCAGATCATTAAGCACTTGGACGATGGGTCTTCGTCAACGGCAGTCGATGGGGTTCAAGAGAGACATTGCTCGATTCCATTTCCTTCGAACCATTATTCGACAGTAAAGTTGAGTAAGAGGCTTGTCTCCAAGGTCAAACAGGAATGCATTGTGAGGTGGTCGAAGAACAATTCTAAGGCGAGGGTTTGATTGAAATCGTCGAAAAGGAGATGCTAGGTGCGGGGGTTCTTCTGAGGCAGAGCTATTGAAGAGGAAAGAAATTGCTAAGGGGAAGAAACCAGTATATTCTAGTACCCAACAAGTTTGTTTTCCTTCCTCGGATTCTCATGTTAGGAGCTATAATAGAGCTATACTCAGGGCAGAGGCTTACCAAGAGGCGAATCTCATCTAGGTGTTGAGGGGAAGCTGAGTTTGGCGATTCGAGTGGAGTAGAGGTTGGCTTTAGATGATTATAATGGAGAGTGGGGATTGAAGTGGTTTTCCTGCTTAACTATGGTGGATAGACTCTGAAAAAGAGTTTAGGGTGATGGGCGATAGGTGTTTGTTTTGGAAGCTGGTGAGATTAGAGGGAGGTTTGTGTGAGAATCAAATCTTAGAGTTTCGGATTTCTACTTGTGAGTGCTTCGAATACTTGGTGTTTGAATTGGTTTAGTACGGTAACTTGTTTTTCAGGGATGTCCTGTTTCGGATGGGCTCTGGTGGCTATGTGTTGCTTCGCTGTTTTTTCAAACATTTTTAATATGTGTTAAATTTTGCTTGGTTAATAGTATAAAAAATCTTAACACTATTAATGCATACCAACTAAATCCTATTTTTAATGACATAATAATATATGCTTGGTTGATATTGATAAAAATTATATTTTTTAATAAAAGTTTTCATCATTTAATTGATTAACTAATATTTAAAATTACGGTTTAGTATTTATCTTAAACCTAAATATACATGTGTGTGAGTGTGGAGATAACACTTTAAATAACTCTTTCTTTTTTATCTTATGTTGACGACCTATACATTACCTACTGTCCTACATGCTTCATTTGGTAAGGTGGGTGGAGGCTTCTTCTTCATGCGAGCTGGGCACCAGCTGTAGTTGACTACAACATCAACATCCCACTTGCCCAAATCAAATGGCACTCTTAACTTAGAACGAAATCTTACTAACCCATTGTCATTGGGTTTCACGACATGCCCTATTTTTGTGTTTGTATGCATGTCCTCCACTTTTACTTGGTCTCCACCTCCCCCATATTCCATTAGCTTATAATGAAGTAACAAGATACAAAAGGGTGGGGTTGGACTTGGGGGAGGTGAAGTATGAAAACCTTTTTGGCTCATTATTCGAGTCTCTCTTCCTTATAATTAGTCTTCTAAAAATGCATTATGAAAAAGGATTTAGGGTGTGTTTACTATCCATTTGCAAAACTAAGTTTTTGATGAAGTGAGTTTTACAAATTGTGTTTTGATTAAAAGTGAGTTTATAGTAATTGATTTATGTTTGGATATTTTATTATTAAAGTAGTTTTGGTAGAATTAAAGTTGTTTGAATTGTGCTTGAGTAGATACCAAATTATCTTTCAACTTTTAGATCAATATAAAAATGAAAAATGATTAATTTTTAAGGATAATATCATAGTAGTAGTTGAAAAACTTAAATTGAGTTTTGACAAACACAAGCAAAAAATCTTGCTTCTACCCAAACCCAAGTTTGGCCCCCAAACCATTTTCTTCCAGCTGTGTTGGATCAAAGGTAAACCAAACATCGTAACAAAAATGGCAAAAGCAAGTTTTGGTTTCTCAACTCACGTTAGGGCAATGCCAAACTGAAATCTAAACACACACTTAATTAGTATACACTATCATTTTTTTTTTTGATAAGCAAAATTGTATTAAAAGAGTACTATGGGTACTCAACCCAAATACATGAAGAAATCACAAGAATCAGAAGGGGAAACAAGATAGATATTCACTATCAGTATAAATATTTCAACCAATCATAAATTGTAATGTCATTAAAAATATCCGACTCTTATCATAATAATCTTAAAAGTTGTACATAAAATAATTTTTGATTGATTGATAGTGTAAAAATCTTTACACCAATAACTTTTTAAAAAAAACCTAAAGTAGGCACAAGTTCTAGGAAATGTATTTTTCTTGATCAAAGTTAAAATAAAAGTTGTCAGCATATTCCTAATGATTGTGTTATGGTAAGTTGTTTTTGCTATTTGATTAGATATTTAGTGAACATTGTTATAATATTAGCTAATAGCTATTAAACAGCTCATCAAAGTTTAAACTTCAAAAAAAAAAAAAAAAGTCATAATAATACTCAAAGAGTTAGTCTTATAGTAACATCAGGTAAAAAAAACACTCCAATTAAAGGGAAAAAACTCTTCTTGTATATATTGACACACCAATTGGATAATAGAAAATTTATAATAACAAAGTAAGTTTTTTTGTAAATATTCTGAATATGACTATTTCAACAGGAAACCATATAAAAAGGATAGGTTGGAATTGGACCCCTCTCTCCTCCCCCTATACTAAAACCTAAAGGGGTAGAAAAACATATAGGCAATCTTGCATATTTCCATGAAAAGTGGAAAGTCGTCCAATCAAATTGGTTATTATGTTTGAAGTTAGTGAAGTCTTATCTTTGGATCACTTTGAAGAGACATCCACTTAGGCAATATATAAATCCCTGGTATGTAGATTCTTAGACCATGACGTAGTTAATTATATTTCTCGTAGGACATGGCAGCAAAAGATTATAATGTACGTATAATTATATAGGACAAAAATTATGTACAATTTTATAGGTATATTAAATATTATTTTCCAATAGGATTATTACACGTATAATAACTAATCAATAAAAACGTAACATATGTATAAGATGTTAACATGTCTTAATAGTTAATCCTATTGAAAAGCAACATCTACCAAGTTTTTTCCTTTTATTTATTACAGACTACTCATTCGCCTTAGCAATTGCTAGTGATACTTATCCAAAAGCAATTAAAACATGTTATAAGTGGGACTAAGCACTCGATTTCTGATAAACACTGACATTGAAAAGAAAATGCTGAATCGATATATTGTGGACCAAGGTCACCCGGGATTCCAGCACAGTGTTTTTCCTTTTGTTCCTACTAAAAGATATTTAGAGAGCTGCTCATGAGTGCAAACACAAATGACTTGATCCAGTGCCTCTTTAGTCTTTGCACACATTTAGAGGTATAGTTACAGAGAAGGAAAGGGGGAAAATGAAGAAAATGGTACCATTGAATACTTGGCCATGTGAATCCAACTCTAACTTGAATAATTGTGTTGTTCAACAAATATCTTCAGGTCCTGGGTGGGTTACTACTTACTACAACCTAAACCAGCATAGGGCCCTAAGTCATTCACTATGTGGTCCTAAGGTGCCTCAGGAGGCACAAGGTGCTGTTAGTGTTGCCATGTGCTTTGTTCCATAAACTTCTCAAAGGTAGGGATGTAGGTGAGTTAATTTGAATAAGTATTAGGGGAAAAAATTAAAATTAATTGATTTGGTTTAATTCGGGCTTATTCAATTTACTTTCTAAATCAGAAGCCACATTTGCTCAAAATACAATGAATTTATAATATTTTTCTCAAAAAGAAAATTATCCATGTTTGAAAGGCAAGATCCAAAATAAAATAGAAATTATTATATTTAAAGACAATTGTTCTTTCTCCGAGTTTAATGTGAAACAAAGGTTTTTATGAAAAAACTAACAAAATCTATTCATAAAAAAAACTAACAAGATCTAGCACAATTAGTATATAGTTAGGTTCCTTAAATACACTATGAGTATGAAAAATACTTTTTTAAGAAAGCCAAACTCTCAAAGGAGATTTGTCTTCGGCTATCACCAATTCACCATAATGTTTATCACATTACTTTCACACCAATCATACTGTATCTTTAGATCATCTCTCTCTCTTTCTCTTTCTCTTTATACATATCTTTAAATGTTGTTTAAGGAATATGAATACCATATTTGGGAATCTCCTTTAGTATAAAAATATATGTTTTAAGTGAAATAGATTAAGCCCATTTTATAGAGCAAGTTTCCCATTGACTGGCCCAATCACAGCCCAAAATCTCCAATTTGATATCATAAATTTTTCCAACCCAGGACCAGGAGCGCCTATTCTTATGTTATCTGCTGGGTCATAACAAATCAGCAGCAGTGACTAAAAACACGTGGACCCAAGAGGTGAGAGCAGGTGTGAGCTAATTCCCACGTGTGCATCACTTTCCAACCACAGCGAAAATGGAATAAAATAAATAAAATGTAGAAAAAGCAAAGTGAAACAAAGTCCTCCTCAGAGTGAAAGCATTCCATTCAGGTGAAAACTCATTTATGTTCCTCTACCTCTGTCCATTTTGTTAATGCTAAGAATCTTTTGTTTCTGTTTCTTGGATAGGTTGCTACTGTACTTGTGTATTGTAATAACTAAAAGAAACTGCTACTTAGGTCTTTTGTTTGGTGTTTGGCTGCTTTGTGTTAAGTTACAGGATTTACATATTATTAGTATTAGTATTTTCATTTAATTTCCTATTTTAGGATTTACTGAGTTGGCATAAGTAGTGGAAGTTTGTTAGAGTCTTTGAAGGGTGTATTTAGCATGGCCTTGTGCTTCATTTTGGAATCAATCATCATTTTCAAACAAACTCTTCTTCTCTCTAAAACTCAGAATATTATCTCAGCATTTATTTACTCATTTTGCAACAGAAATCATTCAACTTATTGATTTCTCTACTTGTGAGCATTGGATCTTTCGGATTTTCCTCCCTAAGATCCAAATTCCGTCTCAATTGGTATCAGAGCAGTTTCGATCTTTGGGCACCGGCTCCGCCTCAGGAAGAATGAACCCTAAAAAAAAGGGGAAGAATGAACCGTCGTGGACACCGGTTGTTCAGGAGGCGGATTTGTTACCGATTTCCATGTGTAAGGAGGGCTTCATGAACCTAACTTAGAGTCCCACATCGGGAGTAATGAACCTAGGTGTGGGACTTATATAGGATTGGGCAACCCTCCCCTTATGACTATGGTTTTGAGGTGGAGTTAGGCTCAATCTGTATCAATTGGTATCAAAGCATCGACCTGGTGCTACCTAGAGCTTACTCATGGAGGATGAACACAGAGAAATTGAAGCAATGGAGCGACTGTCACGGAAGTTCATGGAACACAACGAAAAAACACTGGGAAGGCTTGATCAACTCTTGGCAGGCTTAGAAGAATTCAAGACTATGATCAGAAAACAATTTGGGCTTCCCCAACAGGAAGGTTTGGGTTTCAACCAAACACCACCCCACAATGCTTCAGAACATCTGTTCTTCTCTCCGATAGAGAACGACATCACCGCCGCCGTTCCCGATTCGATCTCGGTGGTCGTTTACCAACCAAAAAAGTCTACTCCTGAAATCCCCAAGGATCTGACTCCGCCACCTCCGTTACCGGATCGCTCAGAATTTATCTCTTCCTGCTTCGGAAGTCATAGCGGCACTGCATCTTCACCATCGCTTTTGGACACCCTATCTGCAAAAGAGATTGACTCAATGTCGCAGAACGAGCGAAAGGGGATTACGCGAGTAACTGGGCAAGGGGATTTCGTCACCTCTATAGCACTAACCCCGACGACGAATCCGCCGCCAAAGCCACCAGATAGGATTGTCGTCCCGACGCCTTCACTCAAGCAATATCTGTTGGTGACCACTACAAAGGGTCTCGCTGCAATCCGATGCCCAGAGGTTCATCCCTATACAATGCAGCTTACTGCCCGCCAATTGTTTGATCAAATGCCGAAGTATCCCATAGTTGTTTGGAATGCCATCATTACTGGGTGCACAGATAAGGGGCATGAGGGTGTTGCTTTTGATTTGTTCAAAGACACGCATAGGATGGATATTGAGCATGGTTGGCATAAATTTGGATATACTCTACTCGGAATGTCCCTGGGAAGGAATAATCGTTTTGCTTCTTTATACAGTTTATTTGAAAAGCATTATGGGAAAATGGCAGTTGCTTCTCTGTGTGTAACAAAAGCATTGCAGCATGAATTGGCTCAAAACTGGGGAATTAATGCTACAATTTTGTATGAGCAGCCTCCGGACTTCTTTCATCTAGTATCACTGGAAGAGAGGCATAAGTTGTTTTGCAGATTAAATGCAGGCATTTGTGAACCTCTTGATGTTAAAGATTGTGTTAGTAATGGAGCTACATTGATCGATAACCTTCTCCAAAATGAGATTATTTTTACAACTGAGTTCATGATCGTTGCTGGAGTGTCTCTGGCATACGTAAGTGGAACAGTTCTTTCATGGAGGGCTTTAGCTTTAACTGACCTCATTCCCACTGCTGTATTGCTTTTGGGTCAGTTTTTCATTCTGGAGTCTCCTAGATGGCTAGCAAAGAGAGGACGTGTAAAAGATTTTGAGGCAGCACTGCAGATACTTCGTGGCAAAGATGCTGATATATCTCAAGAGGATGATGAAATTCAGGACTATATAACTACTTTAGAACGGCTCCCGAAACCCAACCTGCTGGGATTGATTCAGAGAAGATATATGCGCTCCCTCACTATTGGAGTAGGGCTTATGGTCTGCCAGCAATTATGGGGAGTCAATGGAGTTTGCTTTTATACCAACAGTATTTTTGAGTTAGCAGAATTTTCTTCCACTATCGGGACTATAATATATGCTTGCCTTCAGGATGTGATCACAGGTCTTGGTGCAGTCTTGATAGATAGAGCTGGCAGTGGACGGCTTGTTTGTGTTGCTTGGGCAATTTTAAGATTAGGGAAGGCATTGTACTGTGACATTCTGAAAAATAGACTAGAGAATGTGTGTCAAGTGGGATCGGCCAACACATATATGTATGCAAAATGTGGTAGGTTAGATCTTGCATATTCTCAAATGGGAGTGAGTAGAACCAAGTTTGCACTTCTTAATGGTAGAAAGCTTCTTGATATTGCAGATGGCAAATCAAAAACTGCTAGTGCCCAAAGAGTTCTGCTAGCCTGTAAAATAGAAAAATATGTGGCTGTTTTGCATAGGAAGATGATCGACAGGGGAAATGTTCTTGTTCCTAAAGTTCTGCTCAAATGGAAGGATTTACCTCCTAAGCATGGCACTTGGTAGTGCTCATCCTTGAGGACAAGGATGTCATGAAGGGGAGGGTATTGTTTACAGGATTTACATATTATTAGTATTAGTATTTTCATTTAATTTCCTATTTTAGGATTTACTGAGTTGGCATAAGTAGTGGAAGTTTGTTAGAGTCTTTGAAGGGTGTATTTAGCATGGCCTTGTGCTTCATTTTGGAATCAATCATCATTTTCAAACAAACTCTTCTTCTCTCTAAAACTCAGAATATTATCTCAGCATTTATTTACTCATTTTGCAACAGAAATCATTCAACTTATTGATTTCTCTACTTGTGAGCATTGGATCTTTCGGATTTTCCTCCCTAAGATCCAAATTCCGTCTCATTTGTGTTAAGTTTTTTGAACCAATACCTCTTCTTTCTATGGTT
The DNA here is from genome assembly GCA_035048595.1 of Echinosophora koreensis. Taxonomy (NCBI): domain Eukaryota; kingdom Viridiplantae; phylum Streptophyta; class Magnoliopsida; order Fabales; family Fabaceae; genus Echinosophora; species Echinosophora koreensis. The sequence goes on from JAPCYP010000004.1 coordinate 11,563,508, forward strand.
ATTTCCAAGTTTTCAGCTTAATATATTCATAATTTGTCATCCTTTTGTGTTTGACGATCACACACTGTTATTGGTGAAATAAGAAAAAATTACCCCAAAAAAAAAGAAAAAAAAAAGAAAAAGAAAATCTGTCCTGCTTTTGCTAGTGTGAGTCAATACTCTAGTGTTGAGAATTTGATAAAAGGGATGTTAGGGAACAGGAAGCTGTCTTTGTTTATAGGGATTTATTCCTTTAAAAGGGTACCAAGATATTGAGCAACAAAACATTGGGAAGTTCTTTCTCCCAAAATTGCAATGTGTTAGAAATAGGAGAGATATAAAACCTATTTGAAGAGGAATCATATCAGTGAGTTGGATCCAAAACCTTAATGCAGTAAGTTCATGGTTCAACCCGTTAGAAGATCCTCACTTTGTTTGTTCCTTAACAATGTGAAACTTCTTTTACCCACATATTTACATTAGAAGTCACACTAGAATTTTCAACAATCTCCCCCTTAGATCCACCAACACAATCATTATTTTATAATAATCTTCTTGCTCATAAGTAGATAGAAGGAGTTGGTTAGGATGTGTAAACATACTTACAATGTGCTGTCATTTTGGTAGGCTGCACCATATGTAATATTGTTGTATACTTCAAGCTTTTCTGTCATATAAGGATGATTAGAAGTTAAACATGTATCTGACTTAATAATTGGATAACATCAAACCATATAAACTTTCTGATTAATATTCGGCAACTTCACTAGGTCGTGTCCTGACCTCCCCATTCTGTAAGCATTATCCCTAACATAAAAATATTATGCTGCGTGTGTGTTTAATTTGTATGAGCCCTCAATGAATTCTGCACTTGGATATGCAAAATGCAAAATCCTATTAGCTTTGAGCCCCCACACTCCCTTCTCTCTTTTCTTCTTTCTTTGCAAACAAAATCTATAATTTGTTGGCAACATAAATATTTGTCATAATCAATCAATCAATCTTTGCTAGAGGTTCAATAAAAAAGGGCGGTCCGGTGCATGATGCTCTCACCTGGTAGGTTCTGGGGGAGGGTAGATGTACACAACCTTATTCTGCAAGTAGAGACACTATTTCCAGGGTTTAAACTTAGAGCCAGAGGTCACAAGGCAACAACCTTACCGTTGTGCCAGCGCTCACCCTCTTTTTAGAGGTTCAATATCTATAAAAAATTTATGTTGTGTAGAATCCAGTTGTTACTGAATTCAGTTTCTAGAAGCCTTCTTACTTAGTATATTACATGGCTCCAGTGTGGATGTGATTTTACATTGTTGCCCACTTAATATTAATTTATAATTCCAAGTTCAGTCTTTGCTATTAATTTATAATAATTCCATGTTTCTTTGCCTGAGTCTCATGTGCCAAAGTTTCATTTGTGATCAGTTTATTGTTTAGAAACTAGAAATGGATGCTGAGACTGAGACAATTGTGCACACTGGAGGTTGCCATTGCAAGAGTGTAAGGTGGAAAGTGCTTGCTCCTCCCCGTGTTGTGGTATGGGACTGCAACTGCTCAGACTGCTACATGAGAGCTAATACTCACTTTGTTGTACCTGCTGACAATTTTGAGCTTTTGGGAGATTCTGGGAACTTCATTACAACTTACACTTTTGGCACTCACACTGCAAAGCACACATTTTGTAAAATATGTGGTATAACCTCATTCTACTATCCACGCTCAAACCCAGATGGGGTTGCAGTTACGTACAAGTGTGTTGACCCTGGAACCTTGACACTCGTTGATGTCAAGTATTTTGATGGGAAGAATTGGGAAAGCTCATATGATCAGTCAGGCATCTCTTCATATCCAAGGGTGCAGATGTAACTCCCACTACATGATGGACTAGGAAAATAGTTTCATTCCCTTAACACGTTTTGTGTTACTGCTGCAAATACTCTGGACATGATAAATCTGACAATGCTGTGAGAAGAATGTACACAAACTAGTTATCTAGTTGATTGTTGAACTCGTTTTAGAATGTTTATGCTAAGGTTTGAACTTGCATGTCAAAGGTATGGTCTTTATTATTGGTAATATTACTGAGCATAATGACCTTTGGGGGTTTATAAATGCAAACAAAAAGGTCTTACTGCTTAGATTTTGTTAACCATTCAGGAACAAAAGAAACAGAGAACTGCCATTGAGTAAAATAGTGCAATCTAAAGCCGCGCTTAATCATCTACCACAAACAATACCTCTAATAATATGATATGCTAGAACCAGTGGTATTCGGACGAAAATCTTCTGTCACAAAAATCCTGTCCCAGTCCCTGTACCACCAATAGGAAGCTGCCAAATCAATTAAAGAACCCACGTCACAGTTAACTCTTATTTTCCATCTAGCAGAGAATGTTAACGGCACGACAGCGGAATGCTTCCTTCGGTTCCAACGCAGAGAAGAACACATTATCACGTCTGCACATCATGGAATCAGAGTTCATGTTAGATATCCGCAGATAAGCCCAACACTTTCTCCTCTTTTCTGTAACGTAGTGCAGAGAATTTTTGACTCTCATTTGGAATGCTTGAACCTGTCCATTTGGGTTGATTTCTCTCTCTAAATTTCTATGCTTCAAAGGTAAGTTTCTGAATCATTCATCATTTTGCCTTTTACTTAAAATAACCTCAAAGAGATTTTCTCATCCTGCACTGTACTTGCTGCATTTTTCTCACCCCTTCAATTTTATCTTTTTTACTTTCAAATGGGGTGTCATGTGTTTGATGAAATGCTTCACTGAAATTTGGTCCTTAAACCCCTCCTCATTCTACACAATATTAAAAGACTCACATGAACACTGAGTTTAACCTTATTTTAATTAATCTTTTGGGTTATAAAAAAACTCTAAAATATTTATCTTAGTTTTATGATCAAATACTAAATGAATTTGACTGTTAGTGGATGCAAACTCTAAAATATCTAAGGTGATCACCATGGCTGCTCTTAGTGGATGCAATTTGGTTATGATTAGTGGTACTCAGTTTGGTTAGGGTGGGCTATTTCCACGCCCCTGCAAGCAAGCTATATGGCACTATTTGGACGCAATTTGTTTTCTGTTTATTCTCTGAATTTGGACTCTCATTGCACTTGTTTTTGGTTCTACATATTGGCTATTATGGTAATGAGGATAAATGGTTCTACATATTGGCTATATATGAATCTCATTTTGTTATTTACCACAGGTATGCAATCAAAAGTGCATTTTAGGGAGGACCTGCTGGTGTGCATGATGCCCAAGGGTACAAAATCAATGTTGGCGATTGGGATGAAAGCAATCTCATTTTGAGGTGTTCTGAGTGATATAAGCCAAATGAATGCAAGATGAACACGTGAGCATTTGGTAACTTTAAAACTTTTGGGTTTTCAATCACTTTTCAAAAGGCTGCAAACAGTAGGAAATAATTTGATTCATTGTCATTGTCACACATACGTTGATTAATAGAGAAAGAGAAAGCAGAGAACGGCGCGGGTTTTTACTTTGTAGGGTTAAATGACTTAAAACGCAGAATACTTACTCGGTTAACGTTAACATTCTCTGTTAGATGAAAAATAAGTTAACTGTGACGTGGGTTTTTTAATTGATTTGGCAGCTTCCTTTTGGTGGTACTGGGACTGGGACAGGATTTTTGTGACAGAAGATTTTCGTCCGTGGTATTCCTGCTCATGATTTCAAAATGGATTTTGCCCTATAGAAATATAAGATGAAACCATAAATCAAGCATGAATTGCATTTTTGCCATTCGAATTTCCCCCCAATTTTATTGCAGCTTTGAGACTTTGGTTGCATTGTTTGAACTCTTTGAACACCTCTACCCAAATTCCTACATTTTCAAATGTTAACCTTGGATTAATAGACTTAAAATCTTCAGGTCATTTTTGAAATTTGCTTGTTTTCTCATTGGGCATCGTTGTACTACAATTTCCTTTTGATGTCATGGTACTTGGGTTTGCCTTGGACTGCTTAAACTTTTCACCCTCATTGAATGTTCATTCACACAGCAAAAAAACACTAGTAAATTTTATGTTCTGACAAGAAATGTGGGAACCAAACAGCCCCACTTTTCCATTTTCTAACGAGAAAATTGATGAGCGAGTAGAAAACTTTCACAATCAGTCGGATAACCCAAATTGTAAATGACAACAAATCTACAAAGTGGTGCTTTTACACCACATATTACAAATGGAACATATAAAGCCTACTTTAATTTATTGGGTACTTTCAACATCCGAGAGAAGCTTTGGGCAAGCAAGGTCTTCTATGGCCAGGAAAAGGAAAACATGAATGTGCATTTTTATTTAAACCAAAAAAGACAAAATCCGTGCTTCACTTCTTCAGCAGCATAGCACTGCATTGTGCCATTATCTTTGATGCCCTAGTAATGGAATCTGTCATATAGAAATTCTCAACTGCAGACCCGAATGCACTTGAATGGATATTCTTAGTGAAGGTTGGTCTCAGCGAAGATGGCAATGTGGCTGGTTCTCTTTCATCCACTTGCACAAGGTTTGGAGCTACAGTCTTGATTCTTTCACGAACACTCGCAACTGTATCATAGGGCAAACGCACTCCAGCTACCTCAGACAGAGCCCGAATTATCTTCCAATCATCTCTGGAGTCACCAACTGTTGGAACTGCAGGCAATGTTTGTTGGGTACATCCTTCAGTATTTTCATAGGTCCCTTCCTTCTCACTGAACGCGGCTGCTGGCAAAATGACGTTTGCGCGATACACACTCTTGTCACCATGGTGACCTTGATAAACAACAAAAGCATCAGCTGGGATCTTGTCCAAGTCTACATCATCAGCACCCATCAAATATACAAATTTTGCAGTCTCGAGGCTCTTTTCAGATTGGGGCACAAGTCCAAGGTCAAGGGCAGCAGCCTGGGCAGCATGGAGAAGCAATACATTTAGGCCATTCCAGTCAGATCTGACAACCTTCCCTTGTTTTGCAATAGTTTCAACGGCTGCAAAAATTGCATCCTGGTCCTTCCTCTCAAAAATCCCAGCACCAACAATGACAACAGGGTTTTTGGCATTCGAGATTGTCTTGGAAAATGGGTGGCGACCCTCAGCAATTTCAAGAAGTGTTTGAGGGCCAGTACCGAGATGTTGGTGATCATAGTTGAAATCAGTAGCGGGTCCAATGTACCCAACCTTGGCTTGGGATGCTCTGACAGTCTTCTGTATTCTGGCATTAACCATAGCAGCTTCCACCCGTGGCTGCAAATTAGAGAATGAACACACAAGACAATGTATGAGACACCAAAGCACACAAATACAAAATACTTTCAACAAGCTTTATTGTCGAATAGTCTTATTTTTTCCATGTAACCTCCCCCATGCCCTATAAGCTCCAAACAATAGTTATCAAATCCAGTGCAAAGACCAATGTATTGCTAAAAAGGAATGGTGTTTCAATAACACATGAATCATTTGATCATCAGTAACATAAAAAAATATATATTACTTGATAAAATAGAGAAATATACCTGGGTACCAACCAACAGGAAAACATCTGCTTTCTCAAGACCAGCAATGCTAGTATTCATAATATATCCTGATCTCAAATCAGCATTAGTATTTGCGCCAATGCCTTCACACCACACATTATTTGACCCCATCCTGTTCAAGAAATCTTTTAGTGCCATCATGGACTCGGCATCGGAAAGTTTGCCAGATATTCCAACAATTTCCTCTGGTTTAACTCCGTGGGCAATCTCTGCTACCACAGAAAGGGCATCATGCCAGTTCACAGCCTTAAAGCGTCCATCAGGATCACGAATCATAGGGTCATTTAGTCTCTGCCTTTTCAAACCATCATAACAAAAGCGGGTCTTGTCTGAAATCCATTCTTCATTTATGTCCTGCAGTGGGCCAAGCAAAACAGGCTTCTATTAGCAGACCATAAACTCTTTGAGAGAGGGAGAGAGATTCCATAGCAATAGCACTAAGCCATTAAGGTTTCCCAGAAGAATAAAATTATGAAATGACGAGCCCAAACTAAGCATTATAACGTTAATCCAGAATATGACAGATCACATCCCATGATCCCAATACATCAGTCCTTGCTGGGGCTCCTCACTACAGATCATATAATGTGGATTCACTAGTCACCACGAACCAGATTTGGATTCTCTCGTGAGCTTTTCACATGAAACACATGAAAAGGTAATATGGAGACAGATACAAAAATCTTTGCAGTGTAAAACTTGTGGGGCACTGTACAGGGGATGTGGAATTCTGTACCGGGATTATATTGTGATCTCTCTCTCTCTCCAGATGACCCTATTGTGCAAAAAACTAACAAGAGAGAGTCCCAATCTGAGGCTGAGGAAAGACACAGACATTTTATAACAATATAGTCTACTCTAGAGGTTACTCCATTACTCATGGCCACTGGCCCTCCCCACTTTCCCTCCAACATCCCCTCCCAAGACCAAAAAAAAGGGCTGGTTAACTGAAAGATGTTCACAAAGCAACTGATTATAACCAACGAGGTTAAAATCATAAATAAATCCTCATGTATTCTTTTGAAGTTTTGAACTGAATATAACCAATGGTCTTATGGCTAAGCATGGGTATTTAGATAAAAATGAACCTAATAACTACTCGAAGTGGTTGTTTTTTATTTGGTCCCATAACTGTTTTTTTATTTGATCCTTAATTCAAGATTTTCATTTTATTATTTTCAAACCCACATCAATGAAATCATTGCTACTAATAGTCTAATAGCAAGTAATCAAATTAAAACTATGAAAAAAAAAACACCATTAGCTTCTCCAATACTCCATATAATTCCTCTTACCATGTCTTTCAGAGGCTGCCATTAAAGAGAGTTTAAAAATCATCTTGCTTATGTCGTAAAAGTAGTGTTGTCATAATGCAAAGCAAAAATAAAGCCTACAACCAATAAAACAACCATATGTAACATATCATGGCTAGAATTCATCAATATTCTATTTTGCCATGCATCGATGCACTTATTGAAGATCCACGTATTGAACAACAGTTTTTTCTCCTCATTTAATATAAAAACAGGGCCATGTACTCCTTAAGCACCTCCAAACTGTGACAAATGCATCAATGGCACAATGGTTATTCTTAAAGAGATTTAATAAATTAAAGAACCAGGAAGAAAATTGAGGCCTTAGCAAGCACAACAAAGGAGCCACAAACAATTCAACAAAACATTTCCATCGGAATCTAACCTCATTTAAACGAGGAAGAATACGCATGACTTCAGGTCCTCTGCTATCAATTCGAATATTGGATCCAACAGCATCAGTAACATCAATGCTCTCTGTACCCTTCAACTCCCAATTCCGGGCTTTAAATGCAAAAGGTTTTGAAGTGAGTGCTCCAACAGGACAGATATCTATCACATTTCCAGAGAGTTCACTTGTCATAAGTTTTTCAACATATGTTCCAATCTCCTCTCCACTGCCACGACCTAACATGCCAAGATCCTGAACCCCTGCAACCTCTGATGCAAATCTAACACACCTGTTGGAAGAACGATATTCCACAGAGCCTTATAAGGCACCCAGATAACATGAAGCGTGTTTGCTTTACAAAACATAGCATTCAACTGACAACATAGATTGTTTCTCTCAAATGTTGAACGTCACTTTCATTATATGCAAATTAAATTGACCCATAAATTTCCTCAGAAACAATAAAAATGTCATAATGATCACTGATTCATTTTAAACTGAGCTTGTAAAGCTCAAGGATGCCCTTAATTCTTATATGAATATTCTACACGTAAACATAATATAAATTATTAAAGTATTTGATGTTTTTCTGAGTCATTATGCATTTCTGACTTCCAATATTTTATTAAATCTGCAATTCAAAATAATCAGATCAGCAGGAAAAAAATAGGAAGTTTTGTCCAATATTGACCTTGTACATTGAATGCACCGAGTCATCACAGTCTTGACCAGAGGTCCAAGATTTTTATCCACAACAGATCTCTTCATTTCAGTGAACCGACCACGATCAGCACCAAATGCCATTGACTGATCCTGAAGATCACATTCCCCACCCTGATCACAAATTGGGCAATCTAATGGATGATTCATCAATAAAAATTCCATCACCCCTTCTCGAGCTTTCTTTGCTATAGGTGTGTCAGTCTTAATTTTCATCCCTGAAGACCAACATTTTATTAGATAATATCTTTAACGAGAATCAAAACAAAAACTGGTTTCATCAAAGCAAAATTCGAGGATGTATATATGTTTGTGTCTGTGGGTGTGAGAGAGAGAGAGTGCATATGTATTTTAAATAAACAAAATCTGGCTGAAAAAAACGTAGATACCATCAGCAAATCAAAATGGACAAATGATAATTTATTATGGAAATTCTCTATGATTAAAAAAGATTATAACTTTTTTTTTTTTTTGACAAAAAGATTATAACCTATTCTGCAAAGGAAAAAAACAGAAAAATTCAACAGAGGGTAAATCAGTGTATGAAAAATAATTCGAGAACATGCACAAATCATTTTTAGATAAAAAAGAAGGGCAAAACTAACAATAGAATAAGCATAAATCATTAGTGAATGCATAAATATCAGTTCAGTGGTTAAAATAAAAATATTAAATATAATTGGATCAATGTTCACTAGTATCACTATCACTATTATGAATTATCTACAATCTACACTGTGCAAATGATTTATAGTGTGTGTTCGGGATTTTTGTTGAGAATGACCCAAATGTACATTTGGCCAAAAGCATACCTTTTCCCAACATTAAACCAAACATAGAGTAATCAAAGTTCATAATAGGTTAAAGTAATGTTTTGGTCCCTATACGTGACACTGATTTTCAATTTGGTCCCTATACGTAAAAAGTTATCAAATTTGGTCCCTATACGTGACACTGATTTTCAATTTGGTCCCTATACGTAAAAAGTTATCAATTTAGTCCCTATACGTGACACTGATTTTCAATATGGTCCCTATACGTGACACTGGTTTTCAATTTGGTCCTCACCGCTAATTGGTCCCTATATAAGAGTGACCAAATTGCAAATTATTATCACATGTAGGGATCAAATTGAAAATAATTGTCACATGTAGGGACCGATTTCAATTTTTTTTTTTGTTGAATTGGTCCCTACATGTGACAATAATTTGTAATTTGGTCCTCTTATATCGGGACCAATTAGCGGTGAGGACCAAATTGAAAACCAGTGTCACGTATAGGGACCAAATTGATAACTTTTTTACGTATAGGGACCAAATTGAAAACCAGTGTCACGTATAGGGACCAAATTGATAACTTTTTTACGTATAGGGACCAAATTGAAAATCAGTATCACGTATAGGGACCAAAACATTACTTTAACCTTCATAATAATTTCAACCAAGTAGAAATTTGAACATAATAGTATCCTATTCCTATCAGACAGTCATCAGGTAAGTTTGACAATGTGCATCAAATTTCTAAAATTTCACACAAGCAAAAAAAAAAAAAAAAAAAAAAAAAATCAAATTGAAGGACAAAACTAAAAATCATAAATAAGCAGAATCACTCTAATCACGAGCAATATCAAACTCCAATGATATGCATAAACATAAAATTATATAAGAATCATACTATAAACCAAAATCAACACTTCAAAAAAAAAAAAAAGAAGCAAAAAGCGCTAACCAGGAAGTGCAGGCATGGCGCAAGAAGCAACAGGCTTGGGCGATTTCTCGACCTCGACGAGGCACATACGGCAATTTCCGGCGATGGAGAGACGGCTGTGGTAGCAGAAACGAGGAATATCGACGCCGGCGACTTCACACGCCTGAAGAACGGTCATTCCCTTTGGGATCTTCACGGGGTAACCGTCGACGAAAACCTCGATCGCATCGTCCGGGTTTGGGAAGTGGACCCTTGCACCGGCGACCGGAGTCCGTGGCGGTAGATCGGCCGGCGGGTTCTCCGGCTGGGCTTGTGCGGCGGAGGCTTCCGGCTTCTGGAGCTCGGGTTTGGAGACAATGGTACGGAGAAGAAGAAGGTTCCTAGGGTTTTGAGAATTGAGAAGAAGCCTTGAGGCGGGTCTCATGGCTTTGGAGGCTAACAAACCCAACCCCATTTTATTTTCTGTTGCTTTTCGTTGTTCTCTCTCTTTCTGTTTTTGTTTATGCTTTTTTTTGTGTGGATTTAGCTTTTTTAGCTTTGGGAGAGAAAAGGGTCTCAGATCGTTAGGGTGGGATTGAAGTGAAGAAGAGCTTGTGAAAATGCAGAAGAGAAATGATAGGTAGATGGGTGGGCTGGTTCGGTTTGATATTCGGGTCTACCCGACCCTTTGATTATTAATTAATGGTGAAAAATGAATGAAAATGGCATGATTTCAGGCCTTTCATTTTTTTCAATACCTTCACCGTCTATATGTCATGGGCCTTCAACTTTTTTCTTTTAGTAGAATCATGGGCCTTCAACTTGCTACGACCAATTTTAGACTGATGATAAACAGAAAGACAAAACTTAGACCCAGCTTTTATTTTTTAATGGAAAATAGAACATACGTAAGTTATTATTACACATGCTATAGTTTTATTTGGTAATGTTGATTCCTACATAACCCTTCCTTAGATATATTTAACAAAAACTATTTATCGTATAATATTTATATGTATTATCCAATACACAATAATATTTTAAAGGATTAGAAATTTCTCTATTTCAAAGAAATAAATGAATGAACAATTTAATTTAAATTATTAACCAAATTAGAGATTATGTGCTCGTTTGTTTATATTTTTTTCGCAAAAAATATTTTTATTAAAAAATCACTCCTGACATTTGGTTAGAGTTACACTAAAATGAGAAGCTGAAAAAAAGCATAAATTAGAAATTCAATTTTTCAGTTTCTTAAAAAAATCATTTCTTTATAAAATCACCTCTTTACAATATCTTTAAGCCTAAACAAACATACCACGTGTATGGATCAACACAAAAGTATGCATAATGAATGATATTAATTGAATTAACGAACATAACATTTTATTCACATATTTTTAAAAGGTTCAAGAATATCTCATCTGTCTTGAAACAAAATAAAATTAAGACATGCCAATACATTTTTCCTGATATATGATTATGGGAAAAGACACTTCTAAAGAAAATTTGTCTCTAAAATGAGTATATAAAGATGTGTCTATCCTTAGATCATTAATTTAGTGGAATGATATTTCTATTCACTTTATCAAATCAAAAGTAAATACACGCTTATTCACTTAAAAGACAAGTTCATTTTAAAAGAACCTCATTCGTTCTCGTAAAAATTTCTCCATGTCTAGGGGGTCATTTTCATCATGTTCTCCATAGTAGGGGTGTTCATATCCAAACCAATCCAAAAGAAAACGGAAAACCGATTCAAAAAAATCGAAAACCGAACAAAACCGATATCTATTGGATTTTTGTGAATCTTGTTTAGTGAAAACCGATCGGATCGGATTTTGGATTCATTTTCTTAAACCGAACCAATCCAAAACAAGCCGCATATATAAAATTTGATATATATTTTTTCTTTTTTTTGCATTATTGATTTTTTATTTTGTTACTTTTTTTTTCCTAATAATACTTTCTAGTTTGATTTTACATAATTTTTTTCACGTTTTCTAAGTTCCAAACATTAAAAAAGATGTTTCGAAACTAGTTGATAATGATATTTATTTATTTTGTACTTATTATTAAATGAATATATAAAATAAGTATATACATGTTTAAGATTTTGTTCAATTTAGCTTGTAATCTTGATATTTGACATAATATAAATATAAATATGTAATATTATGTCGGTAAAAACCGAATCAACCGAACCGATCCAAACCGCATTTAATCGGATCGGATTTTTAAAGGGTGACATCCAAACCGAACCACATACTATTTTTATCTTTGGATCGGATGACTTTTTGACTCAAAACCAATCCAAACCGAACCACGAATACCCCTACTCCGTAGGCATCAAATCATCAAAATCAAATGAAATGCAACATACAAGTTACCCCTCTATATCAGATTCAGCCAGAATCCAACATACTTTCATGGATGTATAACCTAATAATAATATTTAATTTTCTGGAAACTCAGCCTACCAAGAAAAATTATTAGACTACTCAAATTATAGTAGCTCCACTTGCAATTTCCCAAATATCCATTTAAATGTTCGATGTCTGTTTCATAGGAGTACACGATTTTAGATATCCAAACATAAGAGATGCTTATATTGTGCAACACACATCTTGAGACAAAATTGCACAAAACATCTTCAGACAAAATTTCTAATTTTCAGAACGAATACTCGTCTTTACTTTAAAACAGATCAGCAGATGAAGTTTAAGAAAAATAATGATTAGTATTTCTTATTCTGTAATTTGAAAATTCATCATCGACCGTAATACTTAATTGGATGAATGGAAGAAATAAGATGCAGTAGCTATTAGGTTAAAATAAAAGCAGCACTACCCTAAACCTTTTCCATTTTATTTAATTCTAGCCAGTACTATCCTTTCTTTTGTTTGTCACCCAAACTGAGAAATTTGATGGTAGGAATTGTAGCAACCTTTAAACCCAACATCATAACTATCTCAATGCCAACTGATAAAAAATTGAAACTTGCCATGATAATATTGGAAATAACTAACCAAATAGTGTTGAAGTACTCTACAGACATTTACAGAACAAAGGAAAAACAAATGCACAACACAAGAAGCTCTATTTTCATACATTTCCTTACACTTACCTACGAGTCATAAAAATTACAATGTGCTATATAGAGAATTTTCCAGAATAGAACTCACAAGCACAAGGATGCGGCCCAAAATAATGCCCAAACTTGGAAAATTCTTCAAAATCTAGTAATTTGCCTACTAAATGACCCTACTTTTACCCTAGTTTCAGAAAATTAAATAGTCAGTTTCCGCAAAGAAAATGCTAATCCCTCTTCATAGCTTTGGTGACTAGAGCTCTTGTAATTGCTATTGCAAGGTATGCCAAGATGGTCAGAGTGATACCCACAAATAGAACAAGACGATCATAAGCAGCAAGTTGGATCGTGTAGACCCGCATACCTATTGAATTCCAATTGCTTTCTGTCCAGACAGGGTCCACAACCCCCATGCTGTCGGAGGAATTAGGGGGCAAAACATTCCATACTCCTGATTCAAATTTTAACCGTGTTGAATATGCTGGAACATACCTGTAAAGGTTTGATAGTATTCTTTTATATTTGACAAATTAATAGAAATATAACATTAAATGGTTATAAATTAAACATTAAGGTAAAAATACAGTGCATTGATTTAGCCATTTATTCATGTCAAGCGAACCAGAAGCACACTACCTGGACACCGGCACAAAAATAATCCAAACACCAAAAGGTATATGGCACATTCTACCCAACTATGTACATCACACGAGCATAAGGTGCCAAGTACAACAAGTCTTTTCCCACTAGGTGGGATCAGCTATAGAGATCAAAAGACATATTGAATGACACTACCTCTTCAGAGTTTAAAGAGTAAAACCAGTGGGTTAATCTGCATTAATACCAAGTGTGAATATGTGCATGCCCGTGTGAACTTGAGTGCGAGTGTACTCCAACATAGAAACAAACACCTCTTATACACCATCATATGAGATTTTAGAAATCACATATTTCATACAATCATTGCCACCTTCATTCTGATTCAAAAATGTCAAGGTCCACAAATGATTCTAATCTGAAAGTAACCATGTGCTAGTCAACCAATAATAACGGGCAATCATGGTCAAACAGAAATGGTGAAACCCAACTAAGACAAGTTCTGGTTTCAATTTAACCTAAATTGGACCCAGGAATCAAGACATGCAGGTGTATTATGTTCCATTCAAGGTTTTGTTCAGTTTCCTGTGTATGTTCCCACCATATGCTTAATGCTGAAAAAATACCGAGAAGAAACTAAGAAATACGCCAAAATAAATTGAACACTGCACCACTACCATCCTTAATTCAGGATCAAGAGTGATATATTAATCGATTAGGTATATGAAAATACCTAGTTGTAGAGAGAACACAAACTCCCTTCCCATCAGTCTCTGCTTTAATGCAAACTTCATCTCTACCATTGCAACCTTGTTGACAATCTGAGCTATAATTATTCTCCCTTGAGGTAGAGGTTCTGTCAGCTAGATAATTCCAGATGAACCTGGGAACATCATTAATGTATCCTGGATAAGGTGTAGATGAAGGTTCATCTAGGATAACACCAACATAGTTGCTTGGACACGTTGATGCAGGGGAAATATATTTCTTCACCAACTCGCAAGTAAGACCAGGATCACAATCCAACAAACAACCCATAAGTTGTTCAACAAGTGAGACATTTACATTAATAGCAGCCAAAGCCGAATCTTGTACATCTTTAGTTTCACCAGCAAGTATATAAAGGGTTCGGGCAACAAGAGAAGCAGCAGCAACTACAGCTGATGAGTTTACATTTGCTGCATTGATCATACAAGTGAGAACAGTTGATATAAGAGGTAGCCGTGAAAGATTAGGAGAATTTAAACAAGTAAAGGAATAGAAAAAGCTCCTCTAAAGTCTAAATTGTGCTTAAGTAAGAAAGTAAAGATGTATCCACCTTTGATTTAATTTAAAATGTATCATGATCTTAACCCATTAAAAATTTATGGTAGATACATGCTTACTTGGTACTTTATATACAAGCTCAATTTAGAGGAGCCTTACACTAAAAGAAAATAATGCCAAGAGCATAGATTAGCTCACATAAATCATCAAGATGGCTATGGTAGTACTTGTTGACAAAGGCAGAGTCAAATTCTTCTAAGACAACACCAGAGATTCCAGGATTCTGATAGAAAGAGGAGGGAAAGAACAAAAGAAAATCAATGAACAATGGAAAACTTTGGAATTCAATACATGCCAATCCAATGATGGGATTCAACATGGTACATTAATACAAGTAGCCAATTTATGTCATTACCAATGATGTTATTCATGGTTCATTAATAATTGGGTGCCGCTAGTAGCACCCTCACCATTTAAACACGGGGTTAACATTAAGTCAGTAATTGATAGTATCCAAAATGTGATGTTCACATACCTAATTAATTTCAAATACATGATTGTATTGAACGTCTATGCATCCAAATAAGGACAATCAGTTGCTAATCAAACCAAATTTGATGCAAATGTGGGGGAACTTGGTAAAAGGATGGGGTAGATAGAAGCAAAGGTGACTCAGAAAGATACTGAATGATGTCTAATGTCATGCATTAGGAGAAAGCAGAAATAGGAACTATCATATCAAGAAGGTTTTATAGTGCGTCTGGAACACCACATCCACTAACTTTGCTCAATTCATCACACCCTTCTCTTCAAGAAGGATTTTACTACTGAACTTCACAAATTCTGAGACATTCATTTTAAAGAAATCACCACTCTGCGGCATAAGTCATTTATAATCTGCAAGCATTGCTGTACTCCCTAGCCAGCTCATTTAATCAATAATGTGATTATAGGGGGTAAAACAAGCATACTATCCACAGACCTTTTCCGAAAAGACCATTAAGGAGGATGGAGGGATCCCAGGGTTTGAGGCACTTGCAGATGCGATTTTTATGTTTTCAGACAGCAGCGACTCTTGTGCACGTTTCAAGGCAGCCATTGTTTGATTTATGGCAGACGAATCCTGCATTGAAGTTGTGTTAGTCATAGGCAAATTTGGCACGATCCACTGATTCTGGTGGTGCAGACACATATATAATACAATGCATGATATCCAATTAAAATTACAAAATTATCTAGCGGAGGCATGAATGTGCACATAGTTGATGCATCAATCAATATCTCACCCCTTCTGTATGAGCAAAAAAGTTTTTGACACCTTGACTGAAACCCTTTCCAACAGAGCCAATTTCAACGACCTTGAAACACCATCCAAAAAAGCACAAGGTTATTACCAGATAAAGTGAACACAGGAAGCATTTATACACAATCTACATCATAAATTTAAATGCAGTGCATTAGATCACCAACAAATACTCTACCTAGTAGTCATATTTAGCAGAAGCAGAAGGAATACCGTTTCAATTAATGAATGATCAAGACCATGAACGGCATCCGAGTGTGTGTCAAGTTCGAGCAAAAATCTCCTACTTCCAAGGTAACCCCACGCTTCACCGGTGAAAACTACAAAAACAAGCTGCATTGAGTTTAAGAAACTGTCAGCAATGAAGTTTAGACAAGTAGTAATGATATGTCAGTAAAATGTTATGTGAGTGCATGACATGATAAGGCAAAAACACAAAACAAATTTCCTTTGGCAAGAAGAACCGCCACTATGTAGAAAATAGAAAAGGGAAGCAGGCCTAGTGCACAAGTGTTTCTGTCATAGTCAAAAAGCAAATTAAACAGGACAAGGCAAAGCAGCAATTAGTGCACTCCCAATAACAATATTTAACCACAACCTCATCACAACAAACTGAAGGGATGATAGATCAATAGATATCTTCTCACAAGCCCCAGCAAGATCACCAAAAATTAGGATATATTGACCCATAAAGATAAATTTTCCTACAAAAAGACCTTTCAAGGAAAAGGAAAACCAAACAAAATACAGGGAAAATTAGATAAAGTCAAAGCTCAGCGACAACGAACAAATTTAAGTAAAAGTGTAAAACTGTCCAAAACCTGAAATGAAAAAAAATAAAAAAATAAAATCCATAGATCATCTTCCATGCACCTGTTTACTAAGGTCACCAAGACCATCCACATGAGAAAGTGCATCAACTGCTGCCAGTAATGCTATTAAACCCTGTAAAGTAGTTGACACATTAGACTATAATTTGATTTTAGAACAGAAATCATAAAGAAACACACATTTCTTGCTAGAAATAAAAAAAAAAAAAGACATAGCAAATGCATCACAAGACTTGCACTTACAGAAATAGGGGAGTCCGCACCAAGACTTTTGTCCCGAAAAAAAGAAGCTGAATCCATAGATGCAATTGTCAATATAATGGGCTTAGACTGCTTTAGGGACGAAGTGTTAATTGGTGGAAGAGATGACCAGACACTGCCTTTCCATATGAAAAATACACAAAGTTAACAACATAAGAATGATAAGATTTTTGTTTTGACTTCAAAATGAGAGGGGACGATACTAAGATATTCTTTATCTAGCTCTAGGACAGCCCATTAATACTATCTTTGGTGTTTTCATGAAAAACTAGGTGAAACAATTAGAAAGGATTTAGACTTAAATGGCATATAGGAAGATTTGATTTTTAATAGATCACAGTGGGGTCGTTTGATCGATGTGGTTGACCCGATAGTGGGAAAAGGTTTTGATAATTGTTTTTTTCATGACAATGTCATTTATCCTAGAGTGCATACTATATTCACAAAGGCATTATAAACACCCATTCCTTAATCCTTTGTACAATCAGAATGATTAGTTTTAAGACTCAGATTTTAAGGAGGAATCAAAACATTCTATGTATCTTAAGTATCTTGCATATTGACTTTGTAACTAGTTTTTAATATCCTGCAATCTAAATTTAAGTTTTGATGTAGTTCATAAATCATGGTTTTCTGGCATAATCTTGCATATACAATTTACAAATCACAATCACAAATTTACACACAGGATTTATAGAGTAGAAACTAAGAAACTTCACCTGTATCCACCTAAAGGGAGGCAAGTTGCTTCTTTCAAACAAGACTCTGAATCATGTGTTCCAGATCTCATTGTCTAATCCAAGATAATCAGAAAAGGAGAAAGTTAAATAATGAAACATTTTTCTTCATACATATGCCAGTAAATAATAATTCTTTACAAGAATCAGATCAGACCTGCATCACCAGATCAAACTCAGCCACATTAGAAGTATAAGATTTTGTTTTGTCTTCATTCTTTATTACAAACTGTTCAAACAGGGAAGACAATTAATCATCTTACTTTTTACATACAGAATAATCAAATTCTTGTTAGGGCATTGACAAATTAGCCAATTAAACTGACAATAACAACCCAAACAATGTAAATCTGCCTAGACTAGCCAAAGAAAAAAAAAAACACTAACGGTCTAACCTGATATATAAATAAACCAACAACCTAGTGTTACCTCACTAGATGTGGTTGGTAGCAGCTATATGGATCAATTCACAAAATAAGATCGGCTCAATGACTGCAATCTTGAAGTGTAATAAACCATCATGGTATCTTGCAAGTTTAATAATATGAAAATACTGAGCAATACCTCTTGAAGAGTCTTTGTGCCACTTTCTGTGAGTAAAAAAACAGGAAAATTATACGACTTCCACATAATACCAGAACCCTGCAGATGTAGAGGCAAAAAAGAAAACACAAACAAAATGATCATTCTAAATAATTGATTGTGCTGTCTCAAGATCAAATTAGCATTAGCCAATACCCAACATAGAATTGGTTATATTTCTACCATAGATCTTCAAATATATCTACATTATATCATTATATGTTTCGGATCATAATCCAAGACATGCTTGACCTATTAATTTGTTTTTTAGTTATAGGTCCATGTCACTGAATATCAATCATGTGCATCCATAAAATTAAGAACTTATTTAAAAATCAAAATATATGCTTCCATAGCCATAAATTCCATTCTGTAAAAATAATTGAACTAGAGTTAGAAAACAGTCAGCGATTAACAAGCAAAGAAAAAGAAAAGGACAAGTATGCAATGTTGACATGACAGTTATCCCAAGAAACTTGATGAAAGAAGAAAATCCATATCGTACAATTGGATTCCATTCATAGCCGATATCATCGTAAGGAGCGAATTCAGCTTGTGGAAACTTTTGATCAGGAGAGAATCCTACACATGGCGGAAAAATGCTATCATGAGCAGCTTTAAAAGCAAATATCACTCTAACTTTGTTTGAAAACAGACAATGAATAAACAAATGCTTCTTTACCTTTTAACTTATTATTCAAATCAGTTCCTGATTCAACTAGTACACCACCAACTTTACTCGCAAAGCTTAAGTCATCCGATATTCTGAAACCGAAGAATCATATTCAGAATATAAACATAAACATAATTTCACAAATCAGAAATCACAGATGAATGATAACACTCGAAAGCAACTAAGCAAGGACTAGTAGTGTATATAGAAACGAGTGTATATAGAAATATGATATACATGCCTGGCAAAGAGACTTGGAAAATGGTTCAGTGAGACTAATATAGCAGAAGGTTCAGATATCTCATCAACATTTTCGAATCGAACTATTGGAGCTACAACCTTATCTCGCCCAGGATCTAAGAAAAATCACAATTCATTTAATAAACATACATTAAAAGGAAAGATCAATTCAAAAGCTAATAATCGCAAATAACACTTTATTAATTAATTTCAATTAGCATAATACTCACTTGAACAACCAATTGTTCCAGAAAGATTGAGTAACCGAACACAAGGAAATCCATCGACGACATTGTACATAGTGTTCTGAAGATCAGGAACTGATTCCATGGAGCTAGATTCACCTACAAAATAGTGAAAAATTGAAACGCAATCAGTGAAAATGAAACTTAGAATAACGTTTTGTGTGGAAATTGATCGTAGCGGAGTGTGAATCGAAATGAGAAGAGGAAGTAGCTGGTACCGGAAAAGCAAAGGGGAAGGCGAAAGGTAAAGAGGAGGAAGAGAGAGAGAAAGGTTGGCGCCATGGTTGAATAAACCCAAACCCTAGTAGTAGAGTGTGTGTCACTCTTCTGTTCTCTTCTCTTCTCTTCTCTTCTCTTCTCTTTCGTCTTCTGAGGTTCCTTCCTTTCTTCCTCTGATTCTGAATTTGCAGGATTCTCTGAGATCAACATAGCAAACTGAGCAAAGACCAATCGAATCGTACGGTCACGATTCTGTTTCCAAAATGGGGTTGGGTCCACTCTTTTTTCAAAATTCCATTCTATTCAATTCCATTCCAAAACTAATGAGCAAAATTTTATTTTATGTGTGATATTTTTACTATTAAACCCATGTTTTATAACATTTTTGGGAAATTAATCATTTAATCATCATGTTAATAAGAAGTCCTATGTTAACCAATTAGGGTCTTATTAACGCATTCAACCAGCATTCAACCAACCAGCAATGCATACAACATTTCAACCAAGGATAATCATGGCATAATAACATACCCATCTAACCAATTAAATCATGGCATAACTCATAACATCAAACATATAGGTTGACATACATTATCATGAACAATAAACCAATTATAACAATTAAGCATTCACGATTGGCATACCAAATAACCAAACAACATACATTTAAACATGTGATAGACAGACACTCAACAGATAACAACTAATGGAGTCATGGGAACCCCTCATCTTACGCTACCCCCTTGCATAATGTTTACACTATCCTTCTCCTTATACCTGGTATGAAGATTCCGACAACAAAAGCCAAACGGTAAACTTGTTCCCTCGAGCGACTCGATTAGCTTTCCAAGCCTTGGTCAAACAGAAAGGGTTAGCCAATTAGTTCCTGATTCTAATAAAAGGAAAAGGAAACACTAAGAGGGAAGAACCGTTACTATAAGGATTAGCACAGACGAACTAAGCCTCCCCAAACATCTCCAAAACTCCAAGAATGCAATGGGTTTAGAGAAAATAGGGGAGAGGAAGGTTGCAGCCGCACCAGGGTTGCTATATGTGCCAAATGAAGGTTAAAAACGCAACCCTCGATTACTGTGCGTATATATAAGCTCCAGACCCGAGCACGGTCATGCTCCTCATTGAGCATGGGCGTGCTCACATCAGCGCCTCCGAGGCGTGGTTTTCCCCTTTGAGCTAGGTCGTGCTCAACTTAGCATCTGCGAGACGCGGTCATCCTTTGAGCACGGTCGTGCTCTCTATTGAGCACGGTCGTGCTTGTGACTCAAACAGTCACAAGACGCGTGCATTGAGCACGGGCATGTTGGACATGAGCAAGGTCATGCTCATGTACCATAAAGGGATTTTAAGCCTAGAAATCCCACTTATCCCCTCAACAACAATTCTAAGCTAAGTCCTAAGATTGGTGCTGGTGCATCGATTTAGGGCTTTGCGATTGAGCACTCGGACTGGTGTCCTATGTTGAGTTTAAAACACTTGGACTATGTGTCCTGTGTTTGTTTAAAATTGAAAAGACTTACTATTAAAATTAAGCATGGTCATGGGCCTTTGAGCCTCGACAAGGAAATAATGAACGAAAAAGAAAAGGTGACGTGAACAAAAGTTTTACATGCATTATTTGGCAGACGTGCCTGTGATGACCATTGTGTCCTGTGTGTTGGCCAATGTGTCTTATGTTATTTGGCCAAATGTGCCATCGAGTTACAATCCACGAAAGGTGGATTGACAAGTTGAGGAAGTCAAGACCAAAGTGGTCTATTAGGGACATCCGGGTTTATGAGCCACAAGGGCTGAGGCCTCGTGACCTCTAGTCGTGGACGTAACGATGCAAAACGTGGATGTACTCAATCAGGGACTACTCAATATTATTTTAGGTGCTTGAGTGTGATACCCTTGAACAATTGGAGTCGGACCTAAAATTAAGAGGTCGTAACCTCATGAGACAATTGTGGTAAAGGGTATTGCAGCCTAATCATGCTCAACAAAGGGAGGTTAGGACCTCCGGAGGATAAATATCAAAGTTAGATGATGACGTTGAAGTGTCATGTGCATTTTTTTTAAAAATTGCGATGACTGTCGGGTATGAATCCCCATGTCTAAAGTATTATGATTATTTCTGATGATTTATGTATTGTACATATATGTGTATATGCTGTTGTTTGTGTGTTGCGCATGTGGTTATCTTATCAAAACTCATATATTGGTATCTCACCTTTGTAAATGTATCTGTTTTTCTTGGTTCGTGCTGTTGTACCGTGTGATGTAAATACAGACGTTGCAGAGGAGTTCCCTGTTTCACTCGAGGATATTAGTCCTGACCACTGAAGCGACCGTGAGTTTTAAGAATGATTTCTAGGGTCTTCTTAGTAGATGTATGTTAGAGTGACCAGCTCAACTAGGACATTAGGTTGGTTATAACCTTTTTGAGGAAAATCGTTATGTCTGACTTTGGAGAGCCATTCTTTTGAAGTAAGAATTTTTCTGTATTAAATGATGTATAATTATATCTTACGTTATGTATGGATTTCTAAAGGAAATTAACTCGTACGTTGTGATGAGTATTTTCGTATATGAAGTTGTTATATGTTAATATTAGTGTGTTGAAATTTTATTTACTGTGCGAGAAAAGAAAAAAAATTTATGATTGTTTTCAAACGTAGTTATGTATTTAAATTATTTTCCCGAAAGCAACCAGCTTTCATTTTCGTTTATATTTTCCGCAATGAGTTAACCATGTAGCACCCGGGGGGGGGGGGGGGGGGGGGTTGCAGATCCAGTCTGAATTTTTGTCGGACTATTGTTCTTTTAAATCGTTGTGTAGTAAAGTTCTTGTGAAAGAATGAACTTTATTAGATTCATGTTTGTAAAGGTGTACCGATCATGCATTTTTACACCCACGAACCTACTAGCGAATCTTTTTACATAATGGATATTCTTGTATTCTATTCAGATTGACAAAGTTCTTCTATATACCTTCTTGTGAGAGTAAGACCTTGGGATTAAGAAATCCTGTCTAGTTTCGAGTCACAAAATTTCGAGGACGAATTTTTTTTTTTAGTAGTGTAGTAATGTAACACCCCGATTTTTTACTGTTCTTCAATAACAGTATATATATATATATATATATATATTTTTTATATTTTTATCCGAGACCTATAAAATGATTTTGGATAAAACAAAGTCATATTTATACTCTACTTTATCATAGAGAATTACGGTTAAATTTTTGGGTTGAAAATTCAGATGGAACCCGGTCTGCGTTTTCCCTGACAGTAAAATTTTACTGATCAGAAAACCTAATCTTGACTCGAGAACGAAATGGTTAGATTTTATATCCCGTTTCCAACGATATTGGTTATTTTGAAAATTTTTCAAAATAAATAAGTTATTATACTTAATCGGACGCATTATCAACGAACGAGAAATCGACGGAGTCAATGATGGATGTGCAGAGACAAAACTGGACACCGGAGGAGCTGAGTCATGGGGTGAGCCACCACCATGACTCACCAAGCATTTATGAAGCATTAACTGCAAGTAATCATGAGTTTTTAGGTGAAATGACCAAAATGCCCTTAACCTTAACCTAACCTATCCAAGTTAAACATTAACCATGGTTAAGGCAAAGTCATGAACAATTTGATTTCTTCTTCCTCATGGGAGGCCAAAACCGCAGCCACATCTCCATTTCACCCTTCACCACATATTTTTCTAGTCATAATTATTATTAACCCTAGTTAAGTATTATATTATTTTCTAACTTAACCTATGTCAAGTAATTCAACCATGGTTCATTATTAGGCAATTAAACAAAACATTTTCCTCTCCTCATTTCCTCATGTGTGCGCAGCCCACACCCTTCCACACTTAACAAAAGACTTCATTTTCATTCTAAGTTAGTTTCTTCACAAAAACACTAAGAACTCCTTTTATGTTCTTGCTAAGTTCATCGAATTTTCTTCTTCTTCCTCCTTTGTGGTACACAACCAGCCACACCTCCTAAACATCTTCACCACACATTTTCCTAAGGCTACAAAGTTGCCCACCCTTCACCATTCTTAACCATTTATTTATTTCTCACTTCAGCCACAAAAATTCACAAGGCTACACGGCTCACTCCTCTACCACACACACCATCCTTTGACTTCATTTATCACAAAATTCCTCTTGTTATTTTTCCCACATGTGCGCCACTTTCATACCAATTAATCACATCATTTGATTTTTTCTCTCTTCATGATCTTTAATCATCAAGAACCTAAGACTAAATACAAAGTAATTAATCAAGGCAAAACTTCTTCCTCCTTTTCATTTTGTTTGTGCGCCAACCTCACCAAAACCACCACTACCTCATGTTAGTTTTCTTTCACTTCATCATCTTAATCATCCCAAATCAACCAAGTTCTTCTTCTTTCTTTCCTTGATTCTTGCGCCAACTACAACACCACATAACCACACTCTTTGTTTTTACTTCATATCTTCATCACTTGAACCATTTCCTTTCAAGAACACCAAGAACCTCTATTGATAATCAAGCTTAGTTTTGGATCAATTTTTTCATTTCTTCATCAACAAGAGGTAACATCTTCTCTCCATGATCAATCATGTGTTCTTCTTCATTCTTTTCATGAAAATCAAGCAAAGAACATCATTTTTAAGTTTCTAGAGCCATTCTTTAAAAATCTCTAGAAAATTGTAGAAAAATCCATTTGACATGAAACCAATTTCTATGAACTCATCATGATCTCTATATTCATCATCTAAGAGCATGAAGCAAGAAAATTTTTCCTTCCTATTTTCCCATTGAAAGCCGAAACTCTGGGTTTTGGTGTAAATGGGTTTTGCTTCAATTTTTGTCATATGATACTTGATTTCATCTCTTTAATACCTATGATTATTGAATCCAAGTGATTAGAAATCAAAATTTAATTCCTAGCCTATTTTACTATGGATGGCCGAAACCCTAACCATGTTGGTTAGATGAGTTTTTGATTCAATCTTTGTAAAGTGATAATTGATTATGTCTTTATTCATTAATCCAAAAGTTTGTAAAATTTTGACATCTCTAGCCTAGAAACCCTATGAAGGCTGAACCCTAGTTTATATGAACTAGATGAGTTTTGTTTGATTTTGTTAATTTTGTTTGTGATTTGTTGTGAATGATCAAACTGTGTTTGATTATTCTGTGTTGTGCGGAGGAAACCGGAATCGAATCGAAAAGCACTTCCAGAACGAAACTTGAAAACTTCAAGAGGTAAAGAGAGTTTACCTGAGGGGTTTTAGATAGCCATATGCTATCTTAGTGTTGTCTGTAATTTATTTGTTATAGTTTTCTGTGGCTTTTATTGTTTAATTAGTTATGTGTTTTGATGTGATTTATTTAATTGTGTGGTTATAATTATATTTTTAAGTTATAACTGTGATGCATGCTATAACTGTAAAGTATGCTATAATTGTGTTGTACTGGAACAGGGATCAGTGTTCAATTTAATTTAAGGATAAAAGCTTAATAAGCTTAAATATTTAATCAAGATGATTAAATTGTGGAAAGTTGAAGAAAAGTGGAAAAAATATTATTTTAATAATATTTTCGGTGAAAGATGAGTCAATGAGTGACAGTAAGGGCGGAACTGTGAAAAAATTTCACAGGAGTTAATTTTTCTTAAATAAATTCAATAATAATATAAAAAGTTATTTTAAGTAATTAAGTTACAAAAATAATATAATATTGATGTCGGAAGTGTAACACCCCCCTTGGGCATTACTTTGTAACACGTGTTCAAAACATTAATTCGCTGGTTGCTTTCGGAAAATAATATTTTCTTAAGTTGTAATCCTGTTTCAAAATGGTGATAAAATTTTTTCCTTATCTTTTCTTTTTCGACAACCACAACAACAACGTAAGTATAACCGTATAGGAATAAATATGTATATAACATCTTACAACTATATTGCGTCATACTGTTTTCACACCTAGACCTTTATAAGAATAGGTTCCCTTATTGAAAACCAACAACATACCAGGAACAAAACCTAAGCTGGTCACACCTATAATACAGACATAATAGTAATAAGTAAACGTCGGCATGCTCCTAGCAAAGGAAACTTCTTCGTATAGTCATCATATCCCTTGAGTGGTTCATCTGGACTCGGATATAAATATATGCACAAGTAGAGAAAACAACAATAAAACTTGCAAGAGTGAGAAACCAATATATGGATTTACCTCGACAACTACATGCATGACACAACAGAAACATATACATTCATGCATTTCCATAAGTAAACAATTACTCTATCACTGGGTTTCATACCCGATCACAGTCTGTTGAAAAACAATGCATGAACACTTCAACTTTCAACGTCTAACTTTTCACTTAATCTCCGGAGATCCCAACACCCACTACTACAGAAAAGAGCTTTAATAGCTCACATTTAATAGCGCTTAAATGAGAAACGCTATTAAAAAAGAGGCGGAGCACTTTTAATAGCGCTTCCTTGATGAAGCGCTATCATAGGTACAACTTAAGACAGCGTTTGCTTAAAGAAACGCTATTAAAAGTTGTTGGGTAGGAATAAATAGCGCTTTCTTAAGATAGCGCTATTGAATCTCTCCCACCTTCAGTAGCGGGTGAATAGATAGTTCTTGGAAGCGCTACTAAAGGCCAAAAAAAGCGCTATTAAAGCTCTTTTCTGTAGTAGTGACCAACTAAATGAGTTGATCACACTCAATTGCCAGGTATATTAGGCACAACGTGGCATGGAATACCATTCGGCACCATACGTAACAACGTAGCCCGAATACCCTATTAAGGTATCAGACATAGGACGTGGCGACAACGTAGCCCGAATACCCTATCATTAAGGTATCAGACATAACAACGTAGCCCGAATACCCTATCATTAAGGTATCAGACATAGGACGTGGGCACGTCTGCCAATGCATGCAGAGAAAACATTTTGTTATCGTTATTTTCTTTGTGTTCATTCTTCTTTTGCCGAAGCTCAAAATGGCTTACGACTATTCGTAAATTTCAACGTGTTAGACTTTTTAACGTTAACACAGGACACGAAGTCCGAGTGCTCAATCACAAAACCGTAGACCTTGCAATCAGTCTTGGGTTCGAGGTGATAGAAAACAATATTCACCATTAACAACGTTCATTACAACGTGAATAGGACACAAAGTCCACAACAACGTAACACGGATCAAAGATCTTCATGCTTATATTTAATAACACTAGTATCGCGACGTCTCTGATACTAGGTTCGTGTTTCAACGTTAACACTGTTTTCGTTCTGTGAAAAACAAATCCAAAATAAAGTCTCCGTAACTTATCCAAGTTGTCAGAAATAACACCGTTTAGTAAAACTCATTTATAGAAAATCCTTTGTAAATCATTTGTAAAATCATCAATTACTTGAAATCTTTTTCTGAAAATTTATGTTTCAAAAAGGGAGTCACTTGAGGCTCAGTCTTGGTTTAAAACACATACTGCCATTTTAGAATTTCTTGCCGTCGATACTTTTCTAAATTACCGTCGTCTAGCATTTTTAAAGTCATTTATGCCAATTCTTAGCTTTTTCCACTTAAATAATTTTCTAAAAGCATAATTAAGTTATTTTCAAAAATTAATTTCACAGAATGACTTTTTATAATATTTCGGAATTACTTACGTAAAAATTAGCAGTACAAAAATAATTTCACGGTTACGTCCTCACTATGACTCATATTTTACTTTTACACTAATAAAACGTTAAAATAATGATATTTTCCAAAAACACTTATTTTTCCCATATAAAATTTTCCATCAAGATTATTCGAATATTTTACCGTTAAAACATTGAATATAGTTTCTAAAGCTTCTTAAATCTTTTATCTGATTAACTGATTGGGCACTGACCACTGTCAGGCTTCTCAAATATCAATCAACAACAACCTCACAATAATATTCCCAGGAAGATCATGCATTCACAACATTATAATATATAACTGTAAGTAAACAATTATAGGCAGATAAACTATCATAGGTAAAAAATAACACAACTTTAATCAAGCATCACAACCACAGATAAATTATACAGACCACACTAATCACAAATAGTTATTGGGAAAAAATCCCTCAGGTAAGCTCCTCTTACCTCTTGAAGATTCAAGCTTTCGATTAAAACTTTGACATGAATCCGGAAACGGCAACACACGTATAAGGCACACGTCTTTATCCTTCAACATTCACAACTCAACCAATCAAAATCAACAAATACAATCACCTAAACACTAAAGATAGGTCACGGCCTCAATAGGGTTTTGTGACTAAAAATTTCTAAAAATGGTTAAGTCTTTGGATTTATGATCCTTTAATACTTAAGTCTTTAGACAAGTGATTAACATAAAAGATTGAATCAAAACTTCCAAGTTCTTCAATGTATAAATTCGGCCAAGGCACAAAAACATGGCATGAGATTTTGGTTTGATATAAGAACTTGGATTCAATATCATTATACACTAAAAGGATGAAATACAAGATCATTTTCTAAAAATTGAACAAAAGTTCCTCCACCCACTTTTGGTAGGTTCGGCCTCTTTAGGAAATGTGAGGAGGAAAATTTTGTTTGATTCAAACTCTTGGATCTACAATATAGACATGAATACAAGATCATAGAAATTGGTTTCACATTTTTAGGATTTTTCTATGATTTTCTATGGATTATCAAGGTTTCTAGATCTAGAAATTGAAAATCATGAACATGGCTTCAAAACACAAAAACAATTGAAGAACATGATGATGATTGAGTGAGTAGATTATGGTATACCTCTTGGAATTGAAAAATGAGCAAGAAATCACTTGGTTGCTTCACAAAAATGGCTTATGGAAACTTAGAGTTTTTGGAAAAATGGTGAAAGCTTGGTGAGGAAGATGACCATGGCCTTAAATAGAAGTGAGAATGGGCTCCATGGGGTGCTTGGGCCATGGGAATTGGGGGGTATTTGGGTCCAAAGCATAAAATTCTAGGGGTAAAATTGTACTCTTGTACAATGGCATTTTGGTGATAAAAACCAACCTTAAGGACATTATGGTAAATTCCCCTCAAAAGCCATCATTACTAAGGTGAGTCACCTATATGACTCACCCCTTGTGAGTCACCACTTGTCTCCATCCATTGAATGTCGGATTTTGTTTCTGCACATCCGTTCTCGGCTCCGTCGATTACCCGATTAGGGTTTCCGTCTGATTTTCGATCGAAAATTCTCAAAATAACCAAACTCATTGGAAATATGTTTTAAACATAATCCATTTCGTTCACGAGTCAAAATTAGGTTTTCTGATCATTAAAATCTTACTGTTAGTGAAATCACCGACTGTTTTCCGTCTGAACTTTTACCAAAATTCATCCGACTGAACATAATATTTTCTGATCAGAAATTTGGAAAGTAGAATTCCTCACGGACAAAATATAAAAAATCTACAAATTTCAGATTTTGGGTCAAATTAGGGGGTTTTCTGTCAGTATAAAATTATATTGTCAGTAAAAACGCAGACCGGTTTCCATCTGAGTTTTAAACCCAAAATTTCACCGTATACTTATTAAAATAAGTATAATATGAATATGACTTTGGTTTTCCCAAAATCATTTTCTATGTTTTGAATAAAAATATAAACATATTTATATAATTTCTGATATTAGAAAGTAGCGAAAAGTCGGGGTGTTACAGGAAGCATTATTTACAACAGAAAGGTCATTTTGAGTTATATAAGAATTTTTAATGGCGAAATTTTGTGAAAACGGTTTTATTTTTAAAACGAATTAATTTAGGAAGTACTTTTCAAAAGTTGATGTTTTCATGAGAAAGATTTTTCAAGAAATGAAGTAATTGGGAGAAAAAGGAATTTATCTACGGTTTAACGTTTTATAAACGATTTTAACGGAAAAGATTTTCTGTAAAGGAGTTTTTACTCAGTGAAAATAATTCCGTTAAACTTGGATAAGTTTTCGGAGGTTTGGTTTTGTATTTGTTATTTCACAGAACGAAAATGTTTTTAAAGAAACAAAGTGAATCTAGTAACCGAGACGTCGGGATTCTAGTGTTCTATTAACACGTGGATCATGGATCCGTGTTAGTGGAATGTGTATCCTGTAAAAGTTTTTGTGGACTGTGTGTCCTATAATTGATATGGTGAATGTTGTATCCCATATCCGCGAGCCTAAGACTGATGCATCAGTTTAGGGCTTTGTGATTGAGCATTCGGAGTGTGTGTCCTATGTTGAGTTTTAAAACACTCGGACTATGTGTGATGTGTTTGATTAAAGTGGAAAAGACTTAATATTAAATTAAGCATGGTCGTGAGCCTTTGAGCTTCGACAAGGGAAGAATGTAACGAAAAATAAAATGAGACGAGAATAAAAGTTTTTACATGCATTTTTTGGAAGATGTGCCATGTGTTGACCATTGTGTCATAAACTATAGATCATTGGGTCTTGTGTGTTGGCCAATGTATCTTTATGGATAATATTTCCATTTATTGCGATAACCATTGTGTCTTGTGCGTTGGCCAATGTGTTATGGAAAATGCTTCCATTTATCGCAATGACCATTGTGTCCTGTGTGTTGGCCAATGTGTCATATATATTTGCGCAATAACCATTGTGTCTTGTGTGTTGGCCAATGTGTTATATATTTGTTGGACATTGGATTTTTTCGTTGACAATCGTCCATGTAAAGAGCTTGATCTGCTCATACGAAAAGAAGTTTAGGGATCTCCGGAGATTAGATATCAAATGAGAGCTTGAATATTGAAGTGCCATGCATTTTAATAAAATCGTGATGATTGTCGGGTATGAGTCCCTTTGATAAAATTATTATGCTGTGTGGACAATTTCCATATGCTATTTTGTGTGTTGCGCATGTGGTTATCTTATCAAAACTCATATATTGGTATCTCACCTTTGCGATCTATCTTTTTTTATTTTTTTGGTTTTGCTGTTGTACCTTGGTACATAAGAGCATATGGTGCAGAGGAGTTCCAGTACGCTCGAGGAGTTTAGTCCCGATCCGTGAAGAGGTCGGTAATAGTGGTAAGGACCATGGAGGTCTTTCCAGTAGAGGTCTTATAGAGTGACCAGCTTAGGATTTTCTTGGGTTGTGTGTTTTTCAGAAAGTCAGTGTATGTAGTCTTGAGAACTTTTATGTGTTTTGGATTTCAATTGGGAATAATGAAGTACTTTTAGAAAAGCTTGTACGTTGTTGAAGATTTTGGTTATAAATAAGATCAGTGTATGTGGGTTGACAAATGTGACGTAGGTTTATTAATTGATGTGTGCATCACATTTTCCGAAGTATTAATAAGAAATTTTTTTTTACTCCCAAGTTTTCTGACTTCAAGTAAATAAATTTCCGAAAACAACCAGCAACATTTTATTTCTTTGAGTTTTATTTCCGCAACGAGTTTCTTAAATGTGATACCCAAGGAGGGGGTGTCGCACTAGCAGAGCCTTAGGGTTTTTTAGTGATGTTTACTAACTACTCACAAGTCTACTTTCAAATGACACTAGTTTCCTATTACATTACATGAACATATAATTGATATGAATATTTTGTTTATCATAGAGCTATGAAGGCATGTAGCATTTCTTGTGCCAACGGGAAAAGTAGGACTTTGAAGTCAAAAACAAATCCTAATTGGATTTTCCTCAAGGTAAGTAGTTTATTAAATAGTAATTATTATTATTATTATTATTATTATTATTATTATTATTATTATTATTATAATTACTATATATATATATAATTAATATTAAATTTCATATTCATTTGTAGTCTTGTAGACAATCAGATGGTTGGCCGTGTGCATATTATGTGATGTTACATATGTTGAACATTGTCCTTCCGTCTATTACTAACGGATGGAAGAAGGTAATTTATATAACAAGTTAATTAATTATATTTTGATTTTGGTGATGAATTAATTTTATGTTGAGTTATTTGAACTTGTGCAGGCTTTCAGCGATCAGTTTCCTCTCACTAAATAGGAATTCAGAGACTTGAGGGTGTGCTTTGCAACCTTCTTTTTTAAGTATGCTGCGGAGAAAACAGTATAAAAAATAGCTCCTGAATACTTTGAAGATATTTATTAGTTTTGTATGAATTGCATGTATATTGGACTTGTTAGGTTGTAGAATTCTTCATGTATAGAATTAAATTATGAATTATAGTGGACTAGCTTGTATAGAATTCTGAGTTGTTAAGGCAAATTCTGTATTGCATGTGACAAATTCTGAATTGGAATGCAAATTCTGCATGAGTTAAATTGTGTGCAAATTCTGTATGCTGAACTTGTTAGAATTCTGAATGTATGAGTGTGTGTTGTAGAATTATGTAGGGAGCTGGGAAAGAGATATAATGAATAACCAGAATTGAAAAAAAAATATACTTTTAACATATGTTGTTTAGCCAATAGACGTTAAAAGATTACTTTATAATGTCTGTTGTAGAGTACAACAGACGTTAAAAGTCATCTTTTAACATTTGTTTCTTAGACAACCGCCATTAAAAGTAAACTTTAACGCCGGTTCGGAACAGACGTTAAAAGTGTGACTTTAATGTCGGCTATATTAACTTCGGGTGTTTAGTTGACGTTAAAAGTCACTTTTAACGTTAAAAGTCCTTCCTACACTAGTGCTGCATTCTTTTTTATTGGTTTTGGTCCCTGTTAATTTAAAACTTTTGGTTTCAGTCCTGTAAATTACCATCTGTTAAGTGCTGACGTGGCTAACAGAGTGTAACATTAGCACTGCCATATCGGCAAAGATGCCATGTTAGATGCCACGTATGAAAAAAAGATTTGGTTTTAGTCCCTAAAAAGTACTGAGTAAATTTTTGTTTTAGTCCCTGTAATTTATTTCCAAGGTTTTGGTCCCTGTAAATTTAAAACTTTTGATTTTAGTCCTATCGTCAGTGACAATCTGTTAAGTGCTAATGTGGCTAAGAGAGTGCCACATCAACATTGTTACGTCAGCTTGATTATCGTTATTTTAAGCCACGTAGGCTGTCATATCAAAAAATAATTTTAAAACAAAATATTAACATGAATTATTATTATATTTAACCATTATATTATTTTAATTTTTATTATTATAATATTATAACTTTTTTTCTTTTAAAACTGATTGTCCTTTCTTCTTCCTCTTTCTCCATTGTTCTTCCTCTATTCTGCAGCAATCTTGCTTTCTTCTTCTACACCAATTTTTATGTTCTTTTGCGTTGAGGAGGGTATCATGGTCACAATGTAACACCCCGATTTTTTTTCCGTTTCTTCATACTCTATGATTATGAATGTATATGTGTGTTTATTATCTTGGAAGAATTATTTTAATATGAATTTTCTAGTAGAAAATTTAAGAAGTAAAATACGATCGATTTTCACCGTTAAGAACTAAATGAAACCGGAATGAAACAAATTTTGTCCAATTTTCATTGGTGCAGATTTTTGAAATGACTTGATAAGGAAACCCTTGAAAGGTTGATGTAAATAGTGTTTCCATTAAATGCTTTTCATCATTTTAGCCATTTACACAAGTTATGTAACACCCGATTTTCTGCTTGTCTGTAAAATTGTGATTATGTGAATATTTAAGATTTTATTTTTGGTGATAAATTATTTTGATAAGACCAAATTAAGTCATCTTTATTTATTTTATATTAAATATATATATATATATACACAGTTGAATTTTCAGTAGAAAATTTCCGACGTTTACGGTTTGAGTTTTCTCAGTCAGTAAAACCCTACTGACCCGAAAATAATCTTAAAAAATTCGAAAATTTAAAATCTTATTTTTTTTAACCCAATTATATTTATGATCTTAGAAATTATTTATTTTTATATGAATTTTTCGGGTGAAATTTTATGAATAAAAATACGATCGGTTTTTACCGTTACGTAACAATCGGTACCGGAATGAACCCGAAATAATTAAATCTGATTTTCCCAGATTTTGGAAAGATTTTATTTGATGCAACAATAATTATGTCAAATGTAATGATTATTTTACATTTCCTAGAAACCTAATACATTTAAATTAAAATATGAATTTATTAATGTTAAAAAATTAAAAATTTTGCAGAAAATTTAGAGAGGGCTGCACCCCCTCTCCCCTATAAATACCCCCTCCTTTCTCATTCATTCATCTCTTTTTCCATTTCCTAGTCAAACTCTTGCCAATTTTCTAACTATACTATTCATCATCTTCAACCTCTACACTTAGAACTTGGAAGCTAACATCCATACTCAACTTCATCTCTTGGTCTTCATCATCATCATTTAGAGGGTATAAACTCTAAATCTTTGCTCTTTTCTTTTGAGTTCTTACAATCAACTTGCATGTTCATAAGTTCTATTGAAAGTTGGTTTTTCTTTAAGTGCATGTACATGAAATCAATTGATTTAAGCTTATTAACATCTTACAATTTTCTTCAACCTTTGCATGTTGAAAAATAATTTCCTATGATCATTTTTATGGGTGGCCGAAACCCTAATGGAGGAAGGATGATGATTTTTTTTCAAAGAGTTTCACAAGCATGTTGTTTTGATCCTAAGTTTTTACATGCATGAGGTACCAAATTGAAAATGGTTGGTTTTAAGTTTTTGAGAAGATAAAGTACTTTGAATTTCATGTAGATTTCATGTATCTTGGCAAAAAGTTGAAAAGACCATGTTTTGTATTTTTAAGAAGAACACAATTAAAAATCACTATTTTGATGACATGCATGAGAAAGAGATAGAGTGTTTTAATGATTTTCCTTATATTGTATGTTTGCATGTATGTTTTTGAGGGTCTAGGACCCTTGCTTGTTGGTTCTATGGCTTGTGGATGATGCTAGAGTGAAGATTGTAACTTGATGTGGATAAACTTGTGTAGATTTTGATTCTGGCAGCATGATATATATTTTTCGTAAGTCCATAAATTTTTATACAAAATGTATTTCTGGAAAATAAATACATATTTGGAAAGAAGACTTCTGGGGCTTCAATTTGATATATAATATGTAAGTATTTGGATAAGATTTACTGGGTTAAAACACCTCTCAAAATAGAATTAAATTCTGACTGCGAAAATAATAACATAGTTGGTTGCATGATGATTTTAAATATGATTTTGAAAGTTAAAAACCTTTATAAAATTTTCTGGGTTATTACCAAAGTATAACTAAAGTTTTTTTGAAGTTTTAGAATTTTTAAATATGTATGTAAAGAGAAACAATTTCTTAAATTTGCAAGTGGGTGAACTTGGATTTCTGGAAAATCCTGTACAAATAGAGGCAGTGTGGGGTTTTTAATAAATTAATGCTTTCGAATTTTGACATGGGACCAACTACCATATGTTTATATGTGAGTTGGGTACCTCCAATTAAATTTTCAAGGATTTTGAAGGTCATTTGAATAATCATTCACAATTTAAAACCCACAGCTGTTTTGAAAATGATTTTATAAAAGAGTTCACTCAAATTTTTGAAGGAAAAATATGTTTTTTTTTAATAATAATGTCTTCAAGTAAAGACTTTGGTATAAAATGGACTATAAACAAGTGTTAATGTAAATATATAAAAAAAAATATGGGATTAAAGTACATATATATATATATAAAAGTAAGTCTTGAACAAAATACAATCCAAGAAATTGAAAAAAAAGATTGGACATCTCTAGCATCATTTTTCCAGCCATAGCCAAAACCTATGCTTAGGAAGATAAGACAACTTTGTTGGTTTAACTTAAGTCGTTCGCTTAATTCGTAGACTTGCGGCACACGGTGAGATAAAGGAAGTTCGCTCTGGGCAACGCAGAAACAAAGACCTTGTCTACCCGTCGAATTAGGTAAGGGGAGATAGCCTGAGGGATGATATAATTATGGTAACTATATGCTTGTGTGTTTGGATTGTTTGATTTTGTCGACCGTTGTCGTTGATGTGTGAAAAAGATGAATTGTGATGTGTTTGAGTTAAGACACTTTAAAACGATGGGGGTTGTAAGCGTTTTGTGCTTCAACAGAGGAAATTTTATACACAAAGAGAAATGAGGAGAATAAAAGGTTTTACATGCATTTAAGGTAGACGTGTCTATAAAGTTAATCATGGTATCAAGGGGATATTCATGTGTTTATATCATTGTACCTTGTTGGTCAATGAGCCCACTTTTGTATTACTGTGCCTTGGTTTGGACAATTTACAGTGGGATTTGGCTTGAGTGCCTTTGCCTGAGTGGCTTTGGCTTGAGTGCCTTTGCCTTGAGTGGCTATTGAGCCTGATCAACTCACCATATGTTGTTGATATCTCATGAGATTAGGTATATTGTTAGAGAACAATTATTGAAGTGTGGCATACATAATTTCAAAACTGATGATGCGAGGGCATGAAACATTGTGATGTACTTGTATACATTATGTATGAATGTTTATGTGTTTTATTAGTGTCGGGTATATGATTTTCGCGTTAAATCCATACATTGGTTTCTCACTCTTGTATTGTTTCTCTGTTTGTTCTCTACTGGTGGTACTTTTCTTATATCTGAGGATAGATGGATCCGATGATGCCACTGGCACATTCAGTGATCCGCAGCATTGTTTTTGAGAACCGTACGCACGGTGGCACATGGGAGATTAATCCCGGGGCGAGGAGCGCTACCTATTTTGGCCTGACATGTGAGACTACTGGCACACTAGCTGCCGGACCTCAGCGTAGAACGTATGTTGTAGAGACTTGCGAGATATCATTACCTCCACCAGGACTTTACCTGCAGTACTTGTTGGATCACGGAGAGATTGAGGTTCACCCAGAGTTGGGACAACCTTTACAGATAGCTGCACCAGATGTAGCAGTGCCTGCTGAGCCACCTGTTGAGGTAGTTCCAGATGATGTGATAGAGGAGGACCCTGAGGAGTTCGTAGAGGACATCCTTGTAGACTTGCCACCTGTTGAGGACGATGATGATGTACCCGACGAGGGTGCGGGAGCAGCAGTATCTTCATCGGATAGTTCTGCTTTAGGAGGGGGTGGTCATCCTGATCTCCCAAATGGTTTCCATTAGCTCTGACCAACTGTAGGTTTTGTTATTTTGGGGTGGTGATATTCGTCAGTTGACCTGGCTACTGAGAACCATTAGTTTTTTGTATGGTTCTAGACGTACACTACTGTTTTGTATATGTCTTTATATTTGCTTTACTTAGTTTGAGGAGAATGACCTAACTTGATGAAGGTCCTTTTGTGATCTCCTAGTGTTGTTGTAATATTTAAAACAATGATGCATATATACATATATAGATATATTAGTGTATGTTTGTTTTATTTCTGTCGTGTTTGGTCGTGCACTAAAAAGAAAAACAAAATTATCACCAGTTTCGCAGAAATGTTATTAATTTAAAAATTTTATTTTCCGAAAATAACCAGCACTTTAATTAAATTTTACGCATTGGGGTAACTTTGTGATGATCCTTGAGAGGGTGTCACATTCTTCCATGGTAACCTGGAATATATTTTACCGGATAAGATACAAATATACTTCTTTTCCATGCAAATAAATACAAATTTCAAACCATGAACTTAAAAAATTTAAACAAGTAGTCAGTATTCTCTAGGAACATCATTGAGTTTACTCAACTGAAAAAGAAATTATCACTTTGTTTCATTTATATCTTTTCGGATTATCATATTCTATAAATTCAGACAACTATGCCACAACATAAACTTTCGATTCAATGAAAGAGCCACTGAGCCCTCCATAAAATCTACAAGGAAAAATCAAAACAAGCATAGAAAAAGACAACAAAACAGTTATCCAGACAATACATAATGAAACATGTATAACTTACACAATTTAAAATAAATGTAGGACAATTTAGAGAAATGTAAAGAAAAATAAAGGAATCTATTCTCTTTTAGTTTTTTATATGGCAAAAATCCATACTTAATGCACTTTGGATGAAGCAGGTTTTATCAATGAGTAGAATAAATGAAAGCTGACTTTTGAAGTTTTTTCCCAGAAATAAATGCAAATCTTACTTTAATAAAATATAGGAATAGTGTGGTGTGTTCTTCAATAATAAAAGTATCCTTAAAAATAAAAGTAAGAAAATGTTGGATTTTGTTACATATTTGGGAGTTATAAGAAATCTTTGGATTGGGAAGAAAGAAGACAACGAACATTGAGTAATCGAAATAACTGTGCAAGGTTTAGCAGGGTTTAATATGTAATCTAGCCAAATGCACAAGCTTTCTTTTTTATGTCTTTGACTGCGTATCCCACAGACAAAGCTGTGAGACAAACCCTCCGTAGGGACTGTTAGGTAAAATCATAAAAAAGTGACGACTCTAGCATTCGAACCCCTGATATTGTAGGTAGAATTCATAAAGAGATGTTGTACACTTCCACTGTGACAAACCACTTCAAGTACATAGAAGATCACCTTTAATTTGTCAAGATAATGGACAACTACTGGAAAAAAATGTTCGGTTATAAAATTTCACATAAACTTATGCAAAAGATATTAATGTGAATTACTGACATCTAGTACAAAAATAACTCTTTTTTTAATATTAATTTACTTGAATCCATAACTGGTTTTAGATTTATTCTTCGGTGGACTTCATTGATTTACTAACTCTTGTTTTCCAATTACAGTTGCCTATAAGAGAAGAAAAGATGAATTGATTTTGATATATAAGAAAGGAAAAAAATGTTACGGCGGCTTAAAAAAAATAAGCAAACACAAAATTGCAAAAAAAGGAAAAACTTGAATACATCTGTAAAAATTGGAATTGGAAAAAGAAGAATAGAATACCTTGAAATAAAGCACTAAAAGTAGCAGATATGCAAGATGCACTATACATACCATACCCAAAATCCTGAAACATAGAAATTCAAAGCTTTAGATCGGTATAAAATGAAAGGGCTAAAAATGATGAAAAAGGCATCACTCACCTTTATAACTTGTGATAGAAATCTTCTCTAGCTTGGTTGATTTTCTGATCGGAGCAAGATGATGATGCCACCATCCCAAATCAAAAGATATGGCTTAGAAAAGGTGTCTATCCGAGCTCGCTATTTGAAGGTATGTCATTAACAAAATGGATTCTCTCTTGATGTGTTGCCTCTGCAGCAAGAAAAATAAGGATGGGTGGAGAGAGAATATGGAGAAAAATGGGAAATTAAAGGATAAAGGAGAGAGAAAAATTAGAAAGATGGAGAGGATGGACAATGGAGAGTGGATGGACAGAGGGTAGTGGGCAAGAATTCAAACTTGTGTGTTGAAATATCAGAGTTTCCACACCTCAATTTATATATGCTGAAAAGTACAGTAAAGGGTAAACTGGTCCTTAAAAAACACAAAGATGTATTTGGTTAGTGGAAAATGGAAAATGTGAATTTGGCCCTAAAAAATTTAAAATGTCGATCAAATTAGTTTTTTAAAATAATGTTTAAGGATATTTTAGTCCCTATATAGACTAATTTGACTGACATTTGAGATTTTTGAGAATCAAATTGATATTTTTCATTTTTAAGGGACCAACCGTGTCTTCGAATTTTTTTTATGACACCAATTTGAACATTTACTTTAAAAAATAATTTGTATAATTAAGATAAAAACTTTTGACCTATTAATTTTTCTTAATATTTATCATACTCACATTAACTATTTTATCAAATAATAATATTATATCATTAGAAAGATTTTGAATGTAATTAATATTATTGTTAAATTTTTTAATAATTCATTAATTACATGGTCAACCAATCATTAAAAATATTGTAATCTTATTATAACTTTAAAAGTCATACATAAGATGATTTGTGAATGATTAATAGTATAAAATACTTTACGTTAACAATGTATCAAAATTTAACTCTTAAAAAAATTTAAAAACAAAAGAAAATAGTAAAAGATAAATAGTTTAATTTTTTTTTATCAAAACCAGTAAGAATTATTAATCTAATTTAATTGAATAAGCTTAAGTTATATGTATTCATATTAAGGATAGCCATTAGAGAGAATGGGAGTGCATTTTTGATGAGAAGCACTAATTTGCTTTGCATTACCCTCATTGGTATTGTTCTGTATTCTTGTCAGTAAAACGTTATATGAGGGAAAAATAGTATAAAATAAATGATATGATAACTCATGCTAGCTGAATGAAACGTTATATTTGAAAGAAAAAAAAAAAAACCTTAAAAGAAGAATAACGTTATATTTGAAAACAAATGAAAACGTTAATAGAAGAAGAAGAAGGGGGGGGTTAAAGGAACACGATTTTTCTGCATATCACTTCAAAACCAGAACAGCAAACAGTAACGTAGTTGATTGAATAGAACATGTGAAGAAGTGCGTTGTGTTGGGACTCTTGTTTTGCAATTGGCGGGCTGAGCTCTGACTTATAGTGTTTGTATACACTATTTCAATCTAACTAGTTGATAGACACTCCTAAGATATTAATGTTAAAATTATTTTTCATTTTCTAGCTTGCACAGATATTAGGTTGTTGAGATATTATATTTTCATTGTCTCTATTTTAATCTTTATACTTCTATTCAATTTTTTTGGTCCTAGGAAGATTCCATTATTTTGCTATACTTTTCTTTGAATAGTCCTACATTCATTTTAAATTGTGTAAGTTATACATGTTTCATTATGTATTGTCTGGATAACTGTTTTGTTGTCTTTTTCTATGCTTGTTTTGATTTTTCCTTGTAGATTTTCTGGAGGGCTCAGTGGCTGCTAATTTTTCATTGAATCGAAAGTTTATGTTGTGACATAGTTGTCTGAATTTATAGAATATGATAATCTAAAAAGATATAAATGAAACAAAGTGATAATTTCTTTCTTCTGTTGAGTAAACTCAATGACGTTACTAGAGAATACTGATTACTGGTTTAAATTTTTTAAGTTCATGGATTGAAATTTGTGTTTATTTGCAGAGATAAGAAGTATATTTGTATCTCATCCGGTAAAATATATTTAAGGTTACCGTGGAAGAACATCCAAGTGAGACCATCACAAATAATTTCACAGATAAATGCTGCGAAACAGTTTTTTTTTTAAAGCAAAAAGGAGTGCAAAAGCATCACAATAGAGACTGACATCCCAACTAGGTTGGCACCCCATCCACTATCCATCATTTGCAGCACATCTTAATATTATTAAAAAGTAGCAAAAGAATACAAAAACATTGGGGGGGGGGGGGGGGCATATACCTGACCCATGAGGAAAAGAAATTTAGAAAACCCCTATAATTAGGGAGACCAAACCTATTATGGTTGAAATCATCCCTAATGAAAGAAGGAACTAAATCCCCACCAATGCTACCCTTGGACAATAGTACCATAATTTGCTAGTTTGTCAACACAAGAGTTACCCTCTTTATAAATATGAGAACAAATAAAATTCATACTCTTAACTAGAACAAGACAATTCCTCCATTTTTTTTTTAAACAATGGGCCTCATTAAAACCTTATGATGCAAAACCCTCCTTAGGGAAAAACCAACATGAAGGAAAAAGAGTGCCCATTTTATTAAAAAAGAGAAAAGAAAAATACAAAAGAATGGGGGGGGGGGGGGGGGATAGACCTAACCCAATGAAAGAAGAATTCTAAGCTTCCAAGGAACAATGTGATAGTTATTGAAGGCTAATTGGACCAGCTTCGAGTCACATTCAAGCCAGAGATTAGACCAAATTTTTTATGAGTTGTCTCTCTTGCTATCATAGCACCAGGAAGTTCAGCTTCGAAAGCATTAGCGATCCTAAGGCTAACTGTAAAGCAGCCAAGAGTGCTTCACTTCTATCTCTGAATATGCCACCACAAGCTGCCGGGCCAGGAGCACCCTTGGCTGCACCATCAGTATTGCACTTGATCCAGTAGGCTTTTGGAGGGGACCAAGAAACCTGTTTAATAAGAGCGGCATTCAGAGGTTTACCACAGATTGAAAGGGCTTTCATAGCCATAAACTCTAGAATAGAGGAGGACATGTGACCTTTACTGCTGTTACCCGATAAGGACACATTGGCAATTGTTAAATTGAGTGCAACCTTAGCAGGGAATTTCTTGTTTTCAAAACGAGCACCGTTCCTACAATGCCAAATAACCTAGAAAATATTAACAATGCCAGCTATGACAATGTCTTTGAGCTGAGAGCTCCAACCTTTGTCACAAGAAGAGAGGATATTCTGCACATTAGAGGAGTCTATGCAAGAGTTAATGACACTCCCAAACCAATTCCATAATTCCTTGGCAAATTGGCAATTAAAAAAATAGATTCTACATTACTTACACATAAATAGCATTTAGAGACCAAGCTACAGCCTCTAGAGCAAAGCTGCTCATCTGTAGGCATACGGTTGTGGATGATCCTCCATAAAACAAATGATTTGGATGGGGGAATACAACCAATCCATATCAATTTAGACCAGGGCAGCACCTGTCCAGGGGGATTTAGGAATTGAAAGGCTTCTTTGAAGGAGAGAAAACCAGAATCAGTGTTACTCCATAATAATTGATTATCACATTGAAACTTAGGAATTTCCACATGCTGCAACTCAGGTTTAATGGTAGGATAAGCTTGAAGAATAGAAGAAGGGATGCACGATTTACCATTATGAATGAAATCACTAACCTTAGCACAAAGAGAGTGATGGACAGTAGCTGGAATATCCAAGGAATCAGACAGAGGCTTGGACAACCAGTTATCAAGCCAAAAATTTATATCAGTGCCATTCCCTAATTGGCAGACTGAATTTTCCAAGACTGTTGACATATAGGGTCTGATGCCACCCCAGATAGAGGACCTTAAATGGTAAGATATAGCTCTACCATTCTTAAACACTCTAGCCTTTAGTAAACAAGTCCAGTGGTTGTTAGCAGATATCAGTTCCCAGCAGATCTTCAACATTGTTGCACCATTAATGGTTCTAAGGGATCTAAGACCAAGGCCACCCTCACCTGTAGGTTTGCAAATTTTGTGCCAAGCAACAGTTACAAGCTTCCTCTGATCAATAGAGCCA
The DNA here is from genome assembly GCA_035048595.1 of Echinosophora koreensis. Lineage (NCBI taxonomy): Eukaryota > Viridiplantae > Streptophyta > Magnoliopsida > Fabales > Fabaceae > Echinosophora > Echinosophora koreensis. The sequence continues at coordinate 11,606,252 of JAPCYP010000004.1, forward strand.
GACCAAACAAAGTTCCTGATCAATTGATCAACAGTTTTAAGAAGACCAATAGGCCAAGCATATATGTGAAAACTATAAGTGAGCATTCCAGAAATGATAGGCTTAATTAACTGAACTCTCCCCATCAAAGACAGCAGCTTACCCTTCCAAGATGCAAACTTACATTTAACTTTATCTGCAATAGGTAATGAAATCATGAAACGAAGGAGTCTATGTGAGTCACTGCCTCCCTTGGAGTTTCGACAAAGCATTAACGGTCATGAAATGTTTGGATTCCTTTCGCAATCCATTATTCAGGTAATGCAAAATCATGAATCTTAAAAATATCATGCCTTTGTTAAGGTAAAATTAATACCAACGTTCTCTATATTTTATAATATGTAGAATTACAATCACATAGTTTAAAAATATCATGCCTTCCCCAACATGATGATTACAGGATTCGAACCCTAACCTTATAAGTAAGGTTCAAAATTTTCTGAGAATGTTATTCAACAGGAAACTCCAGCCAAGGAGAACAAGACATTAGCAGATCCTCTGTATGTTCCCAGCTCCAACATCAGCAAAGAAGCTGTAGATGTAGCTAGTTCTTCTGGCACGAAGGATCAACATGCAAACTTTCAGCCTAGCTGTACGTTTATCGACCTTAACTTATCACCAGAAGCTGATACTGATGAAGTCTTTGTGATTGCAGTGGTTGAGACATAGAAGACTAATACAGGGAAAGAACCAGATGATCCCAATGTAGAAACAATCTCCGAGCCTGTGGATCACTCTAAGAATCAGCATGACGCGAAGTCAAGGAGGAAAAGCGGAAGAAGCCAACAACCAAAAATAAAATCCCTGGAAGCTTTGGCCAATGGATATCTAGACATAAATGAGAGGCGAAAAAGAAAACTTCGTCTCCAGGATAATTTAATGCCAATGCCAAGAACTTCTCGAAGCACGCGTCCTAAAGTGGCTGGTGAGACTTCTCAGAATGGTGTGCCAATGCTACTAGATTTCAGAAATGAGGAAAGAGCAAATGTTGGATGTGATGGTAGTGGACATGGCAATGGTAAGGCTAGTATGATATGTGCAGGCTTTAAGTCTGGTGAAGGATATCGATGGCCAAGCTTTCGTGTTCATGGCAAACTCGCGATGAAATGATACTTCTTTCAGCCTAACCATGGAAAGATTGATCACTTGTTTCTAGTACCTTGAGATAAGATATGACATGAAGAAGATAGCAGTTTTGTTAGTCATTACATTAGTAATTTGCATGCATGATGATAGATATAAACTTTGAAGGTAGATTTTATAGTATAGACTATAGAGTCGTAGAGTTAAGCATCACTCTATATGAATAATTTTAGTCATCATGAATAATGTCTATCGAAACAACTCTATAGTCTATACTATAAAATCTACCTTCAAAGTTTATATCTATCATCATGCATGTGAAGTACTAATGTAATGACTAACAAGACTGCAATCTTCTTCATGCCATATCTTATCTCAAGGTACTAGAAACAAGTGATAAATCTTTGCAGAGTTAGGCTAAAAGAAGTATCATTTCATCGTGAGTTTGATAGGAACACGAAAGCTTGGCGACCGATATTCTTCACCAACCTTAAAGCCTGCACATATCACACTAGCCTTACCATTGCCATGTCCACTACCATCACATCCAACATTTGCTCTTTCCTCATTTCTGAAATATGTTAGCAATGGCACACCATTCTAAGAAGTCTCACCAGCCACTTTAGGACGCGTGCTTCAGGAAGTTCTTGGCATTGGTATTAAATTATCCTGGAGACGAAGCTTTCTTTTCCGCCTCTCATTTACGTCCAGATATCCATTGGCCAAAGCTTCCAGGGCTTTTATTGTTGGTTGTGGGCTTCTTCTGCTCTTCCTCCTTGACTTCATGTAATGCTGATTGTTAGAGTGATCCACAGGTTCGGAGATTGTTTCTACATTGGGATCATCTGGTTCCTTCCCTGTATTAGTCTTCTGTGTCTCAACCACTGCAGTCACAATAACTTCACAAGTATCAGCTTCTGGTGATAAGTTAAGGCCGATAAGCGTACCGCTAGGCTGAAATTTCACATTTTGATCCTTAGTGCCTGAAGAACTAGCTACATCAACAACTTCTTTGCTGATGTTGGAGCTGGGAACATACAGAGGATCTGCTAATGTCTTGTTCTCCTTGGCTGGAGTTTCCTATTGAATAACATTCACAGTAAATTTTGAACTTTACTTATAAGGTTAGGGTTCGAATCCTGTAATAATCATGTTGGGGAAGGCATGATATTTTTAAACTATGTGATTGTAATTCTACATATTATAAAATATAGAGAACATTGGTATTAATTTTAGCTTAACAAAGGCATGATACTTTTAAGATTCATGAGTTTGCATTACACTGAAAAATGGATGGCGAAAGGAATCCAAACATTTCATGACCGTTAATGCTTTGTCGAAGCTCCAAGGGAGGTAGTGGCTCACCTAGACTCCTTCATTCCATGATTTCATTATTTAGTCTCTCAAGAACTGTTTCGCAGCACTTGTCTATTAAATTATTTGTGATGGTCTCACTTGGATGTTCTTCCATGGTAACATGGAATATATTTTACCGGATAAGATAAATATACTTCTTTTCCATGCAAATAAATACAAATTTGAAACCATGAACTTAAAAAATTTAAACAAGTAGTCAGTATTCTCTAGGAACATCACTGAGTTTACTCAACTGAAAAAGAAATTATCACTTTGTTTCATTTATATCTTTTAAGATTATCATTATTCTATAAATTCAGACAACTATGCCACAACATGAACTTTCGATTCAATGAAAGAGCCACTGAGCCCTCCATAAAATCTACAAGGAAAAATCAAAACAAGCATAGAAAAAGACAACAAAACAGTTATCCAGACAATACATAATGAAACATGTATAACTTACACAATTTAAAATAAATGTAGGACTATTTAGAGAAATGTAAAGAAAAATAAAGGAATATATTCTCTTTTAGTTTTTGATATGGCAAAAATCCATACTTAATGCACTTTGGATGAAGCAGGTTTTATCAATGAGTAGAATAAATGAAAGCTGGCTTTTGAAGTTTTTTTTCAGAAATAAATGCAAATCTTACTTGAATAAAATATAGGAATAGTGTGGTGTGTTCTTCAATAATAAAAAGTATCCTTAAAAATAAAAGTAAGAAAATGTTGGATTTTGTTATATATTTGGGAGTAATAAGAAATCTTTGGATAGGGAAGAAAGAAGACAACGAACATTGAGTAATCGAAAATAACTGTGCAAGGTTTACCAGGGTTTAATATGTAATCTAGCCAAATGCACAAGCTTTCTTTTTTAGGTCTTTGACTGCGTTATCCCACAAGACATAGCTGTGAGACAAAACCCTCCGTTAGGGACTGTTAGGTAAAATCATAAAAAAGTGACGACTCTAGCATTCGAACCCCTGATATTGTAGGTAGAATTCATAAAGAGATGTTGTACACTTCCCACTGTGACAAACCACTTCAAGTACATAGAAGATCACCTTTAAATTGTTAATGATAATGGACAACTACTGGAAAAAAATGTTAGGTTTATAAAATTTCACATAAACTTTTGCTAAAGATACTAATGTGAATTACTGACAACTAGTACAAAAATAACTTTTTTTTTTAATATTAATTTACTTGAATCCATAGCTTGTTTTAGATTTATTCTTTGGTGGATTCTTCATTGATAAACTCTTGTTTTCCAATTACAGTTGCCTATAAGAGAAGAAAAGATGAATTGATTTTGATATATAAGAAAGGAAAAAAATGTTACGGCGGCTTAAAAAAAATAAGCAAACACAAAATTGCAAAAAAAGGAAAAACTTGAATACATCTGTAAAAATTGGAATTGAAAAACAGAATAGAATACCTTGAAATAAAGCACTAAAAGTAGCAGATATGCAAGATGCACTATACATACCATACCCAAAATCCTGAAACATAGAAATTCAAAGCTTTAGATCGGTATAAAAATGAAAGGGCTAAAAATGATGAAAAAGGCATCACTCACCCGAGCTCGTTATTCGAGGAGGTATGCCATTAACAAAATGGATTCTCTCCTGATGTGTTGCCTCTGCAGCAAGAAAAATCAGATGGGTGGAGAGAGAATATGGAGAAAAATGGGAAATTAAAGGATAAAGGAGAGAGAAAAAATTAGAAAGATGGAGAGGATGGACAATGGAGAGTGGATGGACAGAGGGTAGTGGGCAAGAATTCAAACTTGTGTGTTGAATCAGAGTTTTCCACACCTCAATTTATATATGCTGAAAAGTACAGTAAAGGGTAAACTGGTCCTTAAAAAACACAAAGATGTATTTGGTTAGTGGAAAATGGAAAATGTGAATTTGGCCCTAAAAAATTTAAAATGTCGATCAAATTAGTTTTTTAAAATAATGTTTAAGTATATTTTAGTCCCTATATAGACTAATTTGACTAACATTTGAGATTTTGAGAATCAAATTGATATTTTTAATTTTTAAGGGAACAACCGTGTCTTCGAATTTTTTTATGACACCAATTTGAACATTTACTTTAAAAAATAATTTTGTATAATTAAGATAAAAACTTTTGACCTATTAATTTTTCTTAATATTTATTATACTCACATTAACTATTTTATCAAATAATAATATTATATCATTAGAAAGATTTTGAATGTAATTAATATTATTGTTAAATTTTTTAATAATTCATTAATTACATGGTCAAACCAATCATTAAAAATATTGTAATCTTATTATAACTTTAAAAGTCATACATAAGATGATTTGTGAATGATTAATAGTATAAAATACTTTACGCTAACAATGTATCAAAATTTAACTCTTAAAAAAATTTAAAAACAACAAAAAATAGAAAAAGATAAATAGTTAAATTTTTTTTATCAAAACCTGTAAGAATTATTAATCTAATTTAATTGAATAAGCTTAAGTTATATGTATTTCATATTAAGGATAGCCATTAGAGAGAACGGGAGTGCATTTTAAGGATATTTTAGTCCCTATAAAGATTATTTTGACCGATATTTGAGATTTTTTGAGAATTAAAATGATATTTTCATTTTTAAGGGACCAACTGTCTCTTTGAAATTTTTTTTTTTCAGACACCAATTTGAACATTTACTTTAAAAAATAATTTGTATAATTAAGATACAAACTTTTGACCTATTAATTTTTCTTACTATTTTTTCATACTCACATTAATTATATTATCAAATATTAATATTATATCTTTCGAAAGATTTTGAATGTAATTAATATCATTGTTACCTTTTTTAATAATACATTAATTACATGGTCAACCAATCATTAAAAATATTGTACTCTTATTATAACTTTAAAAGTCATACATAAGATGATTTGTGAATGATTAATAGTATAAACTACTTTACCCTAACATGTTTCAAAATTAACTCTTAAAAAATATTTAAAAACAAAGAAAATAGTTAAAAGAATAAATAGTTTAATTTTTTTTTACCAAAACCTAGTAAGAATTATTAATCTAATTTTAATTGTATAAGCTTAAGTTATATGTATACATATTGAGGATAACCATTAGAGAGAATGAGAGTGCATTTTGATGAGAAACACTAATTTGGTTTGCATTACCCACATTGGTATTTGTTCTGCATTCTTGTCAGTAAAATGATATATGAGGGAAAAATAGTATAAAATAAATGATATGAAAACTCATGCTAGCTGAATGAAACGTTATATTTGAAAGGAAAAAAAAAACCTTAAAAGAAGAAGAACGTTATATTTGAAAACAAATGAAAACGTTAATAGAAGAAGAAGAAGGGGGGAGGGAGGTTTAAATAAACACGATTTTTTCTGCATATCACTTCAAAACCAGAACAACAAACAGTAACGTAGTTGATTGAATAGAACATGTGAAGAAGTGCGTTGTGTTGGGACTCTTGTTTTGCAATTGGCGGGCTGAACTCTGACTTATAGTGTTTGTATACACTATTTCAATCTAACTAGTTGATAGACACTCCTAAGATATTAATATTAAAATTATTTTTCATTTTCTAGCTTGCAAAGATATTAGGTTGTTGAGATATTATATTTTCATTGTCTCTATTTTAATCTTTATAATTCTATTCAATTTTTTTGGTCCTAGGAAGATTCCTTTATTTTGCTATACTTTTCTTTGAATAGTCCTACATTCATTTTAAATTGTGTAAGTTTATACATGTTTCATTATGTATTGTCTGGATAACTGTTTTGTTGTCTTTTTCTATGCTTGTTTTGATTATTCCTTGTAGATTTCTGGAGGGCTCAGTGGCTGCTAATTTTTCATTGAATCGAAAGTTTATGTTGTCACATAGTTGTCTGAATTTATACAATATGATAATCTGAAAATATATAAATGAAACAAAGTGATAATTTCTTTCTTCTGTTGAGTAAACTCAATGACGTTACTAGAGAATGCTGATTACTGGTTTAAATTTTTTAAGTTCATGGATTGAAATTTGTGTTTATTTGCATAGATAAGAAGTATATTTGTATCTCATCCGGTAAAATATATTTAAGGTTACCGTGGAAGAAGATCCAAGTGAGACCATCACAAATAATTTCACAGATAAGTGCTGTGAAACAGTTCTTTTTTTTTTTTTAAAGCAAAAATGAGTGCAAAAAGCATCACAATAGAGACTGACATCCCAACTAGGTTGGCACCCCATCCACTATCCATCATTTGCAGCACATCTTAATATTACTAAAAAGTAGCAAAAGAATACAAAAACATGGGGGGCATATACCTGACCCATGAGGAAAAGAAATTTAGAGAACCCCTATAATTAGGGAGACCAAACCTATTATGGTTGAAATCATCCCTAATGAAAGAAGGAACTAAATCCCACCAATGCTACCCTTGGACAATAGTACCATAATTTGCTAGTTTCTCAACACAAGAGTTAACCTCTCTATAAATATGCGAACAAAGAAAATTTATACTCTTAACTAGAACAAGACAATTCCTCCATTTGTTTCTAAGCTTCCAAGGAACAATGTGATGGTTATTGAAGGCTAATTGGACCAGCTTCGAGTCACATTCAAGCCAAAGATTAGACCAACTTTTTTATGAGCTGACTCTATTGCTATCATAGCACCAGAAAGTTCAGCTTGGAAAGCATTAGCGATCCCAAGGCTAACTGCTAAGCAGCCAAGAGTGCTCCACTTCTATCTCTGAATATGCCACCACAAGCTGCCGTGCCAGGAGCGCCCTTGGCTGCACCATCAGTATTGCACTTGATCCAGTAGGCTTTTGGAGGGGACCAAGAAACCTGTTTAATAAGAGCGGCATTTAGAGGTTTACCACAGATTGAAAGGGCTTTCATAGCCATAAACTCTAGAATAGACGAGGACATGTGACCTTTACTGCTGTTACCTGATAAGGACACATTGGCAATTGTTAAATTGATTGCAACCTTAGCAGGGAATTTCTTGTTTTCAAAACGAGCACCGTTCCTACAATGCCAAAAAACCTGGAAAAATATTAACAATGCCAGCTATGACATTGTCTTTGAGCTGAGAGCTCCAACCTTTGTCACAAGAAGAGAGGATATTCTGCACATTAGAGGAGTCTATGCAAGAGTTAATGACACTCCCAAACCAATTCCATAATTCCTTGGCAAATTGGCAATTAAAAAACAAATGAGAAGTAGATTCTACATTACTTACACATAAGTAGCATTTAGAGACCAAGCTACAGCCTCTAGAGCAAAGCTGCTCATCTGTAGGCATACGGTTGTGGATATTCCTCCATAAAACAAATGATTTGTGTAACACCTTCCTAGGCATTACATGGTTTTCTCTTTAAAATACAACTTAACGCGAAAAAGGAATCGTTACTTATTGCTGGTTACTTTCGGAAATTATTTAGAACCTTGGTCATAAAAAAAAATCGACAGAGTCTCCTCTGTAATTTCTACATTTCAGACAAAATACCTGCCAATATACTTATATTTCCATTTGAAATAAAGGCTCTCCGAGCCATAGAACATATATATATATATATAACTGTGCATCCATGCATCTCAAAAATAATTACATCTCAGTTTTGGTTTGCACAGTAGGTGGGTTCATTAGCTAGAGTTTCTAGTACTTGTAAGAAAATATATACATGATACATACGATACCAAAATAAGAGGGTTAAGAGGAGAAACCAGGATTACAAAAAAAACGTGGCTCTCATAAGCCTGAATATACAGCTAACTGAAGTTGACATTACCCCTATCAGACAGAATACCTATGCTAATCGAACTAGTGGAATCCGTTGGGGAGACCTCCATGGTCACCCCTAACGGGAGAAGGATCGGGTGAACCTACTCCGTCATCCACCACAACAACAGGACCTATAACCTCATCATCTACAGGGTGGTACTCCAACTCCTCATCATCATCCTCTACAGGGTCTTCTTCAATAGGGTCATCTTCCTCGGGATCTTCTTCAATCATAATTTCATCGTCATTCTCTCCTCCTACAACGACTATAGGTGCAGGCAACTCCAGAACAGGAGAGGCAGGTCCAGATCCAGGTACTACTTGCAGAGGTGGAGGCTGATGATGAGTGTTCCCAGTCTCTAACAAGGTCCTCAAAAGAAGCCAAATCGGTGGTAGTGGCACTTCGACGGTCTTTAAGCTGTGAGCATACTGTGTCGCTCCTGCTTCACTTCCCTTTGTTGTCAGTAGTGGCCCGGTTATATCTGGCGCTCCGGGCTCCTGGGTGTATTACCCATGCGCCTTCATCCTCTCTTTTCTCAAAAGCGAGGCCCAGAAACCCCGAGTAAGTCAGGTGATGCATCGGATCCATCTATATACCCATAATAGTGTACCATGAAAGTAAAGCACCAACCAGAAAAATTTGAAAAGGTGAGTTACCAATATATGAGTATAAACATAGCAGTCATATATTTAACATCATAAACAGCATTAAAATGCCAAAGTAACAACTCGTTTTAAAACAAAAGTTCAAATTTAATACTTTATTCGTAAGTCTTTCTACTAACACTTCAATATCCACTTTCTAACACAATCTCCGGAGATCCTAACTTCCCTTCCTCGAGTATGATAGGCCGCGATAACTCCTATAACACAATTGTTTCGCGTTGGGTGGCCTCTCCACTGGGTCCTTTCCCCAATTGTTCTAGGAGTTCGCGTATTACCTAAATAAGATTTGATAGTCCCCTATTGAGTACATCTCGTGCAGGGTAGCCGATTTCCACGACAAGAGGTTGCAAAGCCCCAAGCATTTCGTGGAGTTCGAGCCCGAATGTCCCTAAAGACCCAAAAGCCCAAGAATATGCCTTTGGTCCGTAACTATCAAATTTGTCAGTTCACCCTATGTGAAACTGTAATTCGATGGCACGTCTGCCAGATCATCTTTCAGATATTAGACTTTTAATATCAATTTGAGTTTTGAACTCTCTCTAAAGATTTTTCAAAAATCTTTTATCAACAGACACTAGTCCGACGTCTCGAAATTCTAGGTCTTTAACAGGAGGAAGGCTAGTCCGGCTTCACTGAAAATCAGAATCCAAATCTGAAACCTCGGCACGGAAAGCTAGTCCTTTTCTGTTTCCTTTCCACTTTCCAAAGAAAGCCATGAATCATATTTCCACTTTTCTGTGACCTTATATGTTTTACTAAAACCAAGTCTTGTATTAATAAGCCATGACATACGTCATGATTCAACTAGTCTTAAACAACAACACAAATAACACTAAGTGCATACATTCATCGGATGTATAACAAACATTCTCACAGACAATCCATATGTCATAAAACATTCCAAGCAGTTCATAATATTAAATATAAAACTACTAGGAACTCCTCAGGCTTACTCCCTTTACCTCTGAATCAAGTTTCTTGCCTTGGAAGGAGTCAAAAGAGCTTCAGTTTCCTTCAGTACCGCCTTAGTAACTAGTTACGCAGTTAATCCTTCACAAACCAATAGATTACAAGTTAAAAATTGAAGAAATCCTATTAGTTCCTCCTAGGGTGATTTTCGACCATAACTAGGAAAATTGGCTAGGGAATTTTGTTTATCTTAAGCTCTTAGAGCTTGATCATATAGGTCCTAGGGAGTTTAAATCAAGTGTTAGAATTAAAAAAAGAATGAAACCACTCATCCTCTCTCTCAACTCAGTTTCGGCTCTTCCTAGGGGAGTAAGGGTTTAGGTTTTCATTTTACTCAAACAACCAACAAGAACAACAAGATTATGAAATGATAACTTCCTAAGTCATGATTAATATAAGAAGATGGTTCAAACATGAAGTGGGTTTACACTATTTTGATCAAAATAATGATTCAAGTTTTCATGAATATGAAGAAATGGATTGCAACTCACATGATCATAAAATGGTTTTAGAGCTTTAAACAACATCAACAACAATGACAATGGTCATAAAAATAAGGATATGAGTTTAGTTTCATAAATTTAATTATGAAAAGAGATCATGATCCAAGTTCATGAATATAGAGAAATGGGTTTCAACTTAAATAAGATCATGGCAACAAAAGGATGAATCAAAGGAGAAAGGAAAGTGATTAAGAGTAAGGATCTCACCTCAATAGAAGGATTAATGAAGAGGATGGAGTTTTGATAATTCTTCTAGACTTTCAAGGAAAGGAAATAAGCTCCTATGCTTTTGAAGACAAGGTGTGGAACGAAAATTTCTTTGAGTAAATGAGAGGGGGGTACGCCGGGTACAGGGTAGAGTTTATAGGATAGGTATTTAGGATATTTTAGGGACATGTTTGTTTAGATTAGGAAGAAATAATGTGTTTTTGTAATATAATAATATATATCTAAGTGTAAACATAGATTAAAAGTTATGATGTGATCAATTTTCATGAGTCAAAATTAGGTTCTCTGACCAGTAAATTCTTACTGGCAGGGAAAACACAGACCAGTTTTCGTCTGAGTTTCAACCCAAAAATTTAACTGGAACTTCATTCTATTAGATATGATTTAGAAATGATTTTGTTTTAGCCAAAATCATTTTCTAGGTTTCGGATAAAATACCCACATTTAAATATATCAACAGATATATGAAAGTGATAAAAATTGGGGTGTTACATTACTATCCCACTAAAAAAATTTCGTCCTCGAAATTACGTACCTGAAAAAAGTTCAGGATATTGTAATTTCATCTTGTCCTCAGTCTCCCAAGTTGCTTCTCCAGTTGTATCATTCCAAATAACCTTGACTAAAGAGATTTGTTTCCCCCTAAGCTGCTTAAGCATCCTATCTCCGATTCGTACAGGTGATGCCTCATAAGACAAGTTTTCTTTTAAGTGTACTTCATCGGGTTCGATTATATGCGATGGATCAGGAATATACTTCCTAAGTTGTGAGACATGGAATACATCATGAATGTTTGAAAGAAAAGGGGGTAAAGCAATTTGGTAAGCTACTGGACCAATACGGCGAAGAATTTGGTAAGGTCCAATGAATTTCGGAGTGAGCTTTCTGGACTTTAGGACTCTACCTACCCCAGTGTGGGTGTGACTCTGAGGAATATGTGTTCACCTTCTTGAAATTCGAGAGGTCGTCTTCTTCGATCTGAGTAACTCTTCTGCCTGCTTTGAGTTGCTCTCATCCTTTCGCGGATTTGTTTGACTTTTTCCGACGTCTGTTGCACGATTTCGGGACCAAGAATCATGCTTTCTCCATCTTGGTACCAACACAACGGTGTTTGGCACTTTCGCCCATACAAAGCCTCATAGGGAGCCATTCCTATACTTGCATGGAAACTGTTGTTGTACGTAAATTCAATCAGTGGCAAAAGATCATCCCAGCTTCCACGATGATCTAAAACACATGCCCTCAACAAGTCTTCTAGTGATTGGATTGTCCTCTCGGTTTGTCCATCTGTTTGAGGATGATATGCTGAGCTTAAACGCAATTTGGTTCCCAAGGCTTGGTGCAAACTTCCCCAGAAACGTGAAGAGAACTTCGGATCTCTATCTGAAACGATACTCGAAGGTACCCCATGTAATCTGATTATTCCTTGATATAAACATCCGTCAGTTTCTCCACAGTGTAATTTGTCTTAACAGGTAAGAAATGGGCTGATTTCGTTAACCTGTCTACGATTACCCAAATTGAGTCAAATCCTTTGGAAGTTTTGGGTAAACTTACAACAAAATCCATTGAGATACTGTCCCACTTCCATTCCGGTACATCCAATGATGTAAGCATTCCTCCAGGTCTTTGATGTTCTATCTTTGCTTTTTGGCAAGTCAGACACGACGCCACATACTCTGCAACTTGCTTTTTCATGCCTGGCCACCAAAATCTTTGTTTCAAATCTTGATACATCTTTGTTGATCCAGGATGAATACTTAGTTTGCTCTTGTGTGATTCTTCTAAAATCATTTTCTTCATCTCTGGATTGTCCGGTACACAGATCCTTCCTTTACATCTTAAAATTTGATCCGATCCAAAGCTGAACTCGGTAGCTTTTCCTTTTTCCATCAAGTCTTTCTTCTCCTGGATAAACGCATCTACGGCTTGTTGTTCTCTTATTTCTCCCATCGGTCCACTAGAGATCTTTATCATTCCCACACTGATCTTATCTCGACTTACTTCCATAATCAAATTGAGATCTCGGAATGTCTCAATTAATTTGAGTTCTTTTACCATCATAGCTGAAATATGAATGGTCTTCCGGCTCAGTGCATCCGCTACCACATTTGCCTTGCCTGGATGATACTGCAACATGAAGTCATAATCTTTTAGAAACTCCATCCACCGTCTCTGCCTCATATTGAGCTCCTTTTGGTCAAACATGTACTTCAAACTCTTGTGGTCGCTGAAAACATCAAACTTTGCTCCATAGAGATGGTGTCTCCACATTTTCAGCGCAAAAAACTACAGCGGCTAACTCCAAATCATGTGTCGGATAATTCCTCTCATGAGTCTTCAATTGACGTGACGCATAAGCTACAACCTCTCGATGTTGCATCAATACACAACCTAAGCCTTGATGTGAAGCATCACAATATACTTCATAAGGTTCATCCGGTTCAGGAAGTATTAATACTAGTGAAGTTGTTAGTCGTTCTTTTATTCTTTGAAAGCTTTCCACGCACTTCTCCGTCCATGCAAAAGGTTGGTCTTTCTTCGTGAGTTGTGTTAAAGGTGCTACTATCTTTGAAAATCCTTCAATAAACCTCCGATAATAGCCTGCTAAACCAACAAAGCTTCGAATTTCCGTTACCGTCTTTGGTCTTTCCCAAGAAAGTACAGCTTCCACTTTCGCAGGATCTACTGCAATTCCTTCTTTAGTAATCACGTGACCTAGGAATTTAACTTCTTCGAGCCAAAACTCGCATTTGGAAAGTTTTGCGTACAAAATCTTCTCACGTAAGATTTGTAGAACTTGTCGTAAATGTTCTTCATGTTCCTCATAACTCTTTGAGTAAATGAGAATATCATCAATAAACACTACGACGAACTTATCAAGAAACGGACGAAAAAATCCGATTCATGTAGTCCATGAAAACAGTAGGTGCATTCGTCACTCCAAAAGGCATTACGAGATACTCATAATGACCATAACGAGTTCTGAACGCAGTCTTGGGTATATCTTCTGTTTTCACCCTTATCTGATGATAACCCGTCCTTAGATCAATCTTCGAAAATACCACGGCTCCTCTCAATTGATCCATCAGATCATCAATGCGTGGCAAAGGGTATTTGTTCTTGATTGTCACCTTATTGAGTTGTCTGAAATCAACGCATAGTCTCGAGCCTCCGTCTTTCTTCCTCACTAGCAATACTGGTGCTCCCCACGGTGATACACTCGGTCGTATGAATTGCTTTGATAAAAGATCCTCCAGTTGAGCTTTCAATTCCCCAAGTTCCTTTGGTGACATTCGGTACGGGGCAATAGAAATCGGACCGGTTCCTGGAATTAGGTCGATGGAGAATTCGATATCTCGAGGTGGTGGTAAACCCGGGACATCGTTGGGAAAAACATCGAGAAACTCCCTTACTACAAGTATTATACTCAAATCAAGTTCCCCCTCGACTTCTAAGTTAGATAAAAACAAACATCCCTGATCTTCTTCTTTCGAAGAAGTTCTTACTTGGTTGGTAGATAAAAATCCAGAAATCTCAGGATTAGGAAAAACTAAAGTTTTCTGAGCACAGTCTAAAAGGATATGGTTGGAAGATAACCAATCCATGCCTAAAATTACATCTAACTGTATTAAAGGCAAGCAGATCAGATTCACAAGAAAAATGTCTATCCCGAATGATAATAGGACAGTTTAGACAAATTGAGTTCACAATAACAGGTTCAGCAGTAGGGGTTGAAACAATTAAATTATATGACATGGAAGAAACAGGCAATCCCAAATGTCTCACACTATCCATCGAAATAAAAGAGTACGTTGCACCCGAATCAAATAGTACAGTTAAAAGATTACCCGCTATGTCACAATTACCTTGTATCAAATCATCAGATTGTGAGACTTCAACTCCACTCATGGTATAAACTCTTCCCTTAGCCTGTGGTTTGTTGGTTTGAGAGTTGTTGGAAACTGGTGCAGATTTCTGTGCATAGCAGTCTTTAGCAATATGTCCAATCTTCCCGCATCTGAAGCATTGCATTCCTGTCAAACGACAATCACTTGTAACATGGTTGGTATTCCCGCACTTGGGACATTTTTGAGAAAAACCTTGGTTCTGATTTCTTTGGTTCTCATTTCCATATGCGGCAGCAACTGGACGATACGATTGTTGGTTTTGGTTGTTCCCGGGTGGTCTAGAATATGGCTTCCTCCGGGCTTGCTTCCCACGTTGATCTTGGAATTGATTCTTAGATCTAGCTGGTCCTCCGACATTCCCTTGACTATCTTTCTCCTTCCTCATCTGTTCAATTTTCCGACTCATCTCTACCAAAGCTTGAAAATTTCTTATTTGTAATGGCAAAACAGACTCCTTGATTTCAAACCTCAGCCCTGCTTCAAATCTTTCACATTTCCAGCTTTCATTGGGTTGGGCTTGAAAGAATCGGAAGTACTTGGCAAGCGACTCGAACCTTGCAGCATACTCCCCAACAGATCGAGACATCTGTTTCAGGCCTAGGAACTCTTGTTCCTTCTCAATTCTGGCACTTTGAGGAAAATATTTTTCCAGAAAGGCCTCACGAAAGACATTCCAGGTGATTTCTTGATGATCCGCAACTAACAGCTGTTTGGTTCCCTTCCACCAGTATTCAGCATCACCCAACAGCAAGAAAGTAGCATATGGAACCTTGACGTCTTCCTGAGTATGAATTAACTCAAAAATTTTCTCGAGTTCTTCTATCCATAGGTCCGCCTTGTCAGGATCAGTCTCTCCATGAAATTGAGGTGGGTTCTGACGTCTAAAAGCCGTCAGTCCCTTTCCTTCAGCAGCAGCTTGAGTCTGAGCATTCATTGCAGCAGTTTGAAGGGCAATAGCAGCAGCAATACCTGCCATCGCTTGAGCCGCATAGTCAGGTCCATCAACATCCTCACAATGTTCCTCAAAATCAACTTGTCCAGCTATCCGGCCACCTCTACGGCCTCTCCCACGGCCACGACCACGTCCTCGACCACGTCTACCTCCACCTTCGATTTCCATACTGACCTACAAGATGGAATCAGTTAAATCTCAACTCAAAATTGAGATATACTCTCACTTAACAACACCTATGACTCCAAGAAGTAATTTCAAACAGGTCTTAGCCAGAGATTACACAACTTAGACATAACAGACCTATTCCCAAGGATTCCCGAAAGACTCGACTAGCTCTGATACCACTAATGTAACACCTTCCTAGGCATTACATGGTTTTCTCTTTAAAATACAACTTAACGCGAAAAAGGAATCGTTACTTATTGCTGGTTACTTTCGGAAATTATTTAGAACCTTGGTCATAAAAAAAAATCGACAGAGTCTCCTCTGTAATTTCAACATTTCAGACAAAATACCTGCCAATATACTTATATTTCCATTTGAAATAAAGGCTCTCCGAGCCATAGAACATATATATATATATATAACTGTGCATCCATGCGTCTCAAAAATAATTACATCTCAGTTTTGGTTTGCACAGTAGGTGGGTCATTAGCTAGAGTTTCTAGTACTTGTAAGAAAATATATACATGATACATACGATACCAAAATAAGAGGGTTAAGAGGAGAACCAGGATTACAAAAAAAAACGTGGCTCTCATAAGCCTGAATATACAGCTAACTGAAGTTGACACTACCCCTATCAGACAGAATACCTATGCTAATCGAACTAGTGGAATCCGTTGGGGAGACCTCCATGGTCACCCCTAACGGGAGAAGGATCGGGTGAACCTACTCCGTCATCCACCACAACAACAGGACCTATAACCTCATCATCTACAGGGTGGTACTCCAACTCCTCATCATCATCCTCTACAGGGTCTTCTTCAATAGGGTCATCTTCCTCGGGATCTTCTTCAATCATAATTTCATCGTCATTCTCTCCTCCTACAACGACTATAGGTGCAGGCAACTCCAGAACAGGAGAGGCAGGTCCAGATCCAGGTACTACTTGCAGAGGTGGAGGCTGATGATGAGTGTTCCCAGTCTCTAACAAGGTCCTCAAAAGAAGCCAAATCGGTGGTAGTGGCACTTCGACGGTCTTTAAGCTGTGAGCATACTGTGTCGCTCCTGCTTCACTTCCCTTTGTTGTCAGTAGTGGCCCGGTATATCTGGCGCTCCGGGCTCCTGGGTGTATTACCCATGCGCCTTCATCCTCTCTTTTCTCAAAAGCGAGGCCCAGAAACCCCGAGTAAGTCAGGTGATGCATCGGATCCATCTATATACCCATAATAGTGTACCATGAAAGTAAAGCACCAACCAGAAAAATTTGAAAAGGTGAGTTACCAATATATGAGTATAAACATAGCAGTCATATATTTAACATCATAAACAGCATTAAAATGCCAAAGTAACAACTCGTTTTAAAACAAAAGTTCAAATTTAATACTTTATTCGTAAGTCTTCTACTAACACTTCAATATCCACTTTCTAACACAATCTCCGGAGATCCTAACTTCCCTTCCTCGAGTATGATAGGCCGCGATAACTCCTATAACACAATTGTTTCGCGTTGGGTGGCCTCTCCACTGGGTCCTTTCCCCAATTGTTCTAGGAGTTCGCGTATTACCTAAATAAGATTTGATAGTCCCCTATTGAGTACATCTCGTGCAGGGTAGCCGATTTCCACGACAAGAGGTTGCAAAGCCCCAAGCATTTCGTGGAGTTCGAGCCCGAATGTCCCTAAAGACCCAAAAGCCCAAGAATATGCCTTTGGTCCGTAACTATCAAATTTGTCAGTTCACCCTATGTGAAACTGTAATTCGATGGCACGTCTGCCAGATCATCTTTCAGATATTAGACTTTTAATATCAATTTGAGTTTTGAACTCTCTCTAAAGATTTTTCAAAAATCTTTTATCAACAGACACTAGTCCGACGTCTCGAAATTCTAGGTCTTTAACAGGAGGAAGGCTAGTCCGGCTTCACTGAAAATCAGAATCCAAATCTGAAACCTCGGCACGGAAAGCTAGTCCTTTTCTGTTTCCTTTCCACTTTCCAAAGAAAGCCATGAATCATATTTCCACTTTTCTGTGACCTTATATGTTTTACTAAAACCAAGTCTTGTATTAATAAGCCATGACATACGTCATGATTCAACTAGTCTTAAACAACAACACAAATAACACTAAGTGCATACATTCATCGGATGTATAACAAACATTCTCACAGACAATCCATATGTCATAAAACATTCCAAGCAGTTCATAATATTAAATATAAAACTACTAGGAACTCCTCAGGCTTACTCCCTTTACCTCTGAATCAAGTTTCTTGCCTTGGAAGGAGTCAAAAGAGCTTCAGTTTCCTTCAGTACCGCCTTAGTAACTAGTTACGCAGTTAATCCTTCACAAACCAATAGATTACAAGTTAAAAATTGAAGAAATCCTATTAGTTCCTCCTAGGGTGATTTTCGACCATAACTAGGAAAATTGGCTAGGGAATTTTGTTTATCTTAAGCTCTTAGAGCTTGATCATATAGGTCCTAGGGAGTTTAAATCAAGTGTTAGAATTAAAAAAAGAATGAAACCACTCATCCTCTCTCTCAACTCAGTTTCGGCTCTTCCTAGGGGAGTAAGGGTTTAGGTTTTCATTTTACTCAAACAACCAACAAGAACAACAAGATTATGAAATGATAACTTCCTAAGTCATGATTAATATAAGAAGATGGTTCAAACATGAAGTGGGTTTACACTATTTTGATCAAAATAATGATTCAAGTTTTCATGAATATGAAGAAATGGATTGCAACTCACATGATCATAAAATGGTTTTAGAGCTTTAAACAACATCAACAACAATGACAATGGTCATAAAAAATAAGGATATGAGTTTAGTTTCATAAATTTAATTATGAAAAGAGATCATGATCCAAGTTCATGAATATAGAGAAATGGGTTTCAACTTAAATAAGATCATGGCAACAAAAGGATGAATCAAAGGAGAAAGGAAAGTGATTAAGAGTAAGGATCTCACCTCAATAGAAGGATTAATGAAGAGGATGGAGTTTTGATAATTCTTCTAGACTTTCAAGGAAAGGAAATAAGCTCCTATGCTTTTGAAGACAAGGTGTGGAACGAAAATTTCTTTGAGTAAATGAGAGGGGGGTACGCCGGGTACAGGGTAGAGTTTATAGGATAGGTATTTAGGATATTTTAGGGACATGTTTGTTTAGATTAGGAAGAAATAATGTGTTTTTGTAATATAATAATATATCTAAGTGTAAACATAGATTAAAAGTTATGATGTGATCAATTTTCATGAGTCAAAATTAGGTTCTCTGACCAGTAAATTCTTACTAGCAGGGAAAAACACAGACCAGTTTTCGTCTGAGTTTCAACCCAAAAATTTAACTGGAACTTCATTCTATTAGATATGATTTAGAAATGATTTTGTTTTAGCCAAAATCATTTTCTAGGTTTCGGATAAAATACCCACATTTAAATATATCAACAGATATATGAAAGTGATAAAAATTGGGGTGTTACAATTTGGATGGGGGAATACAACCAATCCATATCAATTTAGACCAGGGCAGCACCTGTCCAGGGGGATTTAGGAATTGAAAGGCTTCTTTGAAGGAGAGAAAACCAGAATCAGTGTTACTCCATAATAATTGATTATCACATTGAAACTTAGGAATTTCCACATGCTGCAACTCAGGTTTAATGGCAGGATAAGCTTGAAGAATAGAAGAAGGGATGCTCGACTTACCATTATGAATGAAATCACTAACCTTAGCACAAAGAGAGTGATGGACAGTAGTTGGAATATCCAAGGAATCAGACAGAGGCTTGGACAACCAGTTATCAAGCCAAAAATTTATATCAGTGCCATTCCCTAATTGGCAGACTGAATTTTCCAAGACTGTTGACATATAGGGTCTGATGCCACCCCAGATAGAGGACCTTAAATGGTAAGATATAGCTCTACCATTCTTAAACACTCTAGCCTTTAGTAAACAAGTCCAGTGGTTGTTAGCAGATATCAGTTCCCAGCAGATCTTCTGTAATACCCCAAAGTACATTAGGATACTACTAGATACAAAACATAAGATACACTGAAATTAGCTTTTCGCTAAAGATCTCATATATAATATGTAAAAATATCTCATACATTTTCAAATTATACTTAGAAAGTAAACAATGACGTTATGACTCTTAACTCCGATCCAGTGACATTTCCATAAAAGAGACAGCTTACATTGGAACAACTGCCACGTATTTCTGGGGATACTTCACAATTCTCCAACATAGGAGGGATTAACCTGAAACAAAAGGGTGAGGGGCTGAGATATGAAATCTCAGTGAATTCCTTGCAAACAGAGCACTCAGTCCCACACATATACATATATTAGTAAACTTATACATATCATCAGGTATAAACATCATTGCTGCCCCCCACGCACCAAGGTACTTAAGAGGGACTAGCTTTGGGTTTAATCCTGGTATCATCATGTCATTCATAATATTTGTGAACCACTCATTTGGACATTCCTTTTTAATTTTGTCAGTGAAAAACATTGTTGTTTCCCGCGCACCGAAGTACTTAAGAGGAACTAACACTTCGCTGCTCCCCACGCACCGAGGTACTTAAGAGGAACCAGCTCTATACTGTAAGGCAGGACATACGTCTATGACCACAAGCGGCACCCCACTTGCTTTGCACTTACTTGCTTGCCTTCCAAACTGAAAGGACTTCTGTACTTGACATCTGTAATGTAATTGATAACCATTCTAATTCGATTCATGAGTAGAATTAGCATGGTTACTACCTTTGAATGCCAAATGGTGTTTCCCATTCATTTCATCATAACATTGAATAACTTAACTCATATATCAATCTATAGCTTAATAACTAATGATCTAAAACAAACATATAAACCATTCGCATGAACATTATATAATCTCTCAATTAGAATACAATACTACTATTAATAGGAAATTCCCAATTGAAAACACAGCATTACAACAACATGGATTAGCAACATCATCTAGGACATTTCACAAATATTTCACATGCATGCAAATAAAACAGATTATAACATCAATATGCAACTCATTCCAATGTTCAATCTTCTCATAGTCAACATACAAATAGAAAATCAACCAATTAAAGCATTTATCAACAACTCCTAAGCTTGGATTTATGGTTACCAAGCACTAAAACTAAAGGAACTCACTTGATTGAAGCTAGAAAATGAAGAATTGGTGATTTCCTCTATCACTCTTGATCTTAGAGAAATTCTCCCATTTATCAATCTATCAATTTCTTCCTTTGCTTCCTAGCCCTTGGAAAGGTGAGAATAGTAGCTTCTTAACTCCTTAATTAGCTCACTTTTGTAGCTAGAAAAAGAAGAACTTTCATCTAAACCTAAATCCTTCCATGACCAATTTTGAAGGTGAAGAAGGGATGTTTGCATGCTCAGATTTTGGATTGGTTTAAGAGGAGTGTGGTGGCATTTTTGCTAGAAAGTGAAATGAGGAGGAGAATGATGTAGATTGGTGGTGGTTTGTGGTGGTTTTGGTGGAATGGAGGTGATGGTGGTGGTGAGGCTTCTTTGAGAGAATAAGAAGAGTGTTCAGATTCTTCAAAACTGAATAAGTGAGTATGGGGGAGGGGAAATTCGTGGGTTATGTCAAAAGAGAGGGGGTGTATGTAGTAAAATAGGCGGTGCGACTAGAAATCTAAGAAAATCAGCTTTTAATGAAATATGTGTTATATTAAAATCAGGTTGTTTCATAAATAAATTATACGCTTTATAAACCCCCAAAATAATTATATTTTCTCACTAGAATATTTCTTAGTCAAAGATAAATATTATTTGATACTAAATTATAAAATACCATTTTACAATTATAAATCAAATAAGATATTCATCGGCTAAGCCTAAAAATAATAAAGAGAGGTTCAAAAATTCATAATTCTTATATTTGCATACTCATGAGATGAAAGAAATTAAAGCACACTAGTGATCACCATCATAATGAAATGACTAAAATATCTTTGGGACAAGATATTACATCTTCAACATTGTTGCACCATTAATGGTTCTAAGGGATCTAAGACCAAGGCCACCCTCACCTATAGGTTTGCAAATTTTGTGCCAAGCAACAGTTACAAGCTTCCTCTGATCAATAGAGCCAGACCAAACAAAGTTCCTGATCAATTGATCAACAGTTTTAAGAATACCAATAGGCCAAGCATATATGTGACAACTATAAGTGAGCATTCCAGAAATCATAGGCTTAATTAACTGAACTCTCCCCATCAAAGACAACAGCTTACCCTTCCAAGATGCAAACTTACATTTAACTTTATCTGCAATAGGTAATGAAATCATGAAACGAAGGAGTCTATGTAAGTCACTGCCTCCCTTGGAGTTTTGACAAAGCATTAACGGTCATGAAATGTTTGGATTCCTTTCGCAATCCATTATTCAGGTAATTCAAAATCATGAATCTTAAAAATATCATGCCTTTGTTAAGGTAAAATTAATACCAACGTTCTCTATATTTTATAATATGTAGAATTACAATCACATAGTTTAAAAATATCATGCCTTCCCCAACATGATGATTACAGGATTCGAACCCTAACCTTACAAGTAAGGTTCAAAATTTTCTGAGAATGTTATTCAACAGGAAACTCCAGCCAAGGAGAACAAGACATTAGCAGATCCTCTGTATGATCCCAGCTCCAACATCAGCAAAGAAGCTGTTGAAGTAGCTAGTTCTTCTGGTACGAAGGATCAACATGTGAAATTTCAGCCTAGCGGTACGTTTATCGACCTTAACTTATCACCAGAAGTTGATACTGATGAAGCCTTTGTCACTGCAGTGGTTGAGACATAGAAGACTAATACAGGGAAAGAACCAGATGATCCCAATGTAGAAACAATCTCCGAACCTGTGGATCACACTAAGAATCAGCATGACACGAAGTCAAGGAGGAAAAGTGGAAGAAGCCAACAACCAACAATAAAAGCCCTGGAAGCTTTGGCCAATGGATATCTAGACATAAATGAGAGGCGAAAAAGAAAGCTTCGTCTCCAGGATAATTTAATGCCAATGCCAAGAACTTCTCGAAGCACGCGTCCTAAAATGGCTGGTGAGACTTCTCAGAATGGCGTGCCAATGCTACTAGATTTCAGAAATGAGGAAAGAGCAAATGTTGGATGTGATGGTAGTGGACATGGCAATGGTAAGGCTAGTATGATATGTGCAGGCTTTAAGTCTGGTGAAGGATATCGATGGCCAAGCTTTCGTGTTCATGGCAAACTCGCGATGAAATGATACTTCTTTCAACCTAACCATGGAAAGATTGATCACTTGTTTCTAGTACCTTGAGATAAGATATGACATGAAGAAGATAGCAGTTTTGTTAGTCATTACGTCAGTAATTCGCATGCATGATGATAGATATAAACTTTGAAGGTAGATTTTATAGTATAGACTATAGAGTCGTTTCGATAGACATTATTCATGATGACTCAAATTATTCATATAGAGTGATGCTTAACTCTACAACTCTATAGTCTATACTATAAAATCTACCTTCAAAGTTTATATCTATCATCATGCATGTGAAGTACTAATGTAATGACAAACAAGACTGCTATCTTCTTCATGCCATATCTTATCTCAAGGTACTAGAAACAAGTCTTGGAATGGTTAGGCTAAAAGAAGTATCATTTCATCGTGAGTTTGATAGGAACACGAAAGCTTGGCGACCGATATCCTTCACCAGACTTAAAGCCTGCACATATCACACTAGCCTTACCATTGCCATGTCCACTACCATCACATCCAACATTTGCTCTTTCCTCATTTCTGAAATATGGTAGCAATGGCACACCATTCTGAGAAGTCTCACCAGCCACTTTATGACGCGTGCTTCAGGAAGTTCTTGGCATTGGCATTAAATTATCTTGGAGACGAAGCTTTCTATTCCGCCTCTCATTTACATCCAGATATCCATTGGCCAAAGCTTCCAGGGCTTTTATTGTTGGTTGTGGGCTTCTTTTGCTCTTCCTCCTTGACTTCATGTAATGCTGATTGTTAGAGTGATCCACAGGTTCGGAGATTGTTTCTACATGGGGATCATCTGGTTCCTTCCCTGTATTAGTATTTTGTGTCTCAACCACTGCAGTCACAATAACTTCATCAGTATCAGCTTCTGGTGATAAGTTAAGGCCGATAAACCTAACGCTAGGCTGAAATTTCACATGTTGATCCTTAGTGCCAGAAGAACTAGCTACATCAACAGCTTCTTTGCTGATGGTGGAGCTGGGAACATACAGAGGATCTGCTAATGTCTTGTTCTCCTTGGCTGGAGTTTCCTATTGAATAACATTCACAGTAAATTTTGAACTTTACTTATAAGGTTAGGGTTCGAATCCTGTAATCATCACGTTGTGGAAGGCATGATATTTTTAAACTGTGTGATTATAATTCTACATATTATAAAATATAGAGAACATTGGTATTAATTTTAGCTTAACAAAGGCATGATACTTTTAAGATTCATGAGTTTGCATTACATGAATAATGGAGGGCGAAAGGAATCCAAACATTTCGTGACCATTAATGCTTTGTCGAAGCTCCAAGGGAGGCAGTGGCTCACCAAGACTCCTTCGTTCCATGATTTCATTATTTAGTCTCTCAAGAACTGTTTCGCAGCACTTATCTGTTAAATTATTTGTGATGGTCTCACTTGGATGTTCTTCCATGGTAACCTGAAATATATTTTACTGGATAAGATACAAATATACTTCTTTTCCATGCAAATAAATACAAATTTCAAACCATGAACTTAAAAAATTTAAACAAGTAGTCAGTATTCTCTAGGAACATCACTGAGTTTACTCAACTGAAAAAGAAATTATCACTTTGTTTCATTTATATCTTTTCGGATTATCATATTCTATAAATTCAGACAACTATGCCACGACCTAAACTTTCGATTCAATGAAAGAGCCACTGTGCCCTCCAGAAAATCTAAAAGGAAAAATCAAAACAAGAATAGAAAAAGACAACAAAATAGTTACCCAAACAATACATAATGAAACATGTATAACTTACACAATTTAAAATGAATGTAGGACTATTTAGAGAAATGTAAAGAAAAATAAAGGAATCTTCCTAGGACCAAAAAAATGAATAGAAGTATAAAGAACAAAATAGAGACAATGAAAATATAATATCTCAACTCCCTAATATATGTGCAAGATAGAAAGTAGAGGTCCTACTTGTCCATCAATGAAAAACGTATCAGTGTTGAAATTTTAGTAGAATCTATTATAACATGTGATAGTCTTACCTGTAGTGGTCGATTCTCTTTTAGTTTTTTATATGGCAAAAATCCATACTTAATGCACTTTGGATGAAGCAGGTTTTATCAATGAGTAGAATAAATGAAAGCTGGCTTTTGAAAAAAAAAATTTCAGAAATAAATGCAAATCTTACTTTAATAAAATATAGGAATAGTGCGGTATGTTCTTCAATAATAAAAGTATCCTTAAAATTAAAAGTAAGAAAGTGTTGGATTTTGTTACATATTTGGGAGTAATAAGAAATCTTTGGATTGGGAAGAAAGAAGACAACGAACATTGAGTAATCAAAATAACTGTGCAAGGTTTAGCAGGGTTTAATATGTAATTAGCCAAATACACAAGCTTTCTTTTTTATGTCTTTGACTGCGTATCCCACAGACATAGCTGTGAGACAAACCCTCCATGGGGACTGTTAGGTAAAATCATCAAAAAGTGACGACTCTAGCATTCGAACCCCTAATATTGTAGGTAGAATTCATAAAGAGATGTTGTACACTTCCATTGTGACAAACCACTTCAAGTACATAGAAGATCACCGTTAATTTGTTAAGATAATGGACAACTACTGGAAAAAAAAAGCTAGGTTGATAAAATTTCACATAAACTTATGCAAAAGATTTTAATGTGAATTACTGACATTTAGTACAAAAATAACTTTTTTTTTATATTAATTTACCTGAATCCATAACTGGTTTTAGATTTATTCTTCGGTGGACTTCATTGATTTACTAACTCTTGTTTTCCAATTACAGTTGCCTATAAGAGAAGAAAAGATGAATTGATTTCGATATATAAGAAAGGAAAAAAAATATTATAGCGGCTTAAAAAAATAAGCAAACACAAAATTGAAAAAAAGGAAAAACTTGAATACATCTGTAAAAATTGGAATTGGAAAAAGAAGAATAGAATACCTTGAAGTAAAGCGCTAAAAGTAGCAGATATGCAAGATGCACTATACATACCATACCCAAAATCCTGAAACATAGAAATTCAAAGCTTTAGATTGGTATAAAATGAAAGGACTAAAAATGATGTAAAAGGCATCACTCACCTTTATAACTTGTGATAGAAATCTTCTCTAGCTTGGTTGATTTTCTGATAGGAACAAGATGATGATGCCACCATCCCAAATCAAAAGATATGGCTTAGAAAAGGTGTCTCTCCGAGCTCGCTATTCGAAAGTATGCCATTAACAAAATGGATTCTCTCCTGATGTACTGCCTCTACAGCAAGAAAAATAAGGATAGGTGGAGAGAGAATATGGAGAAAAATGGGAAATTAAAGGATAAAGGAGAGAAAAAAATTAGAAAGATGGAGAGGATGGACAATGGAGAGTGGATGGACAGAGGGTAGTGGGAAAGAATTCAAACTTGTGTGTTGAATCAGAGTTTCCACACCTCAATTTATATATGCTGAAAAGTACAGTAAAGGGTAAACTAGTCCTTAAAAAACACAAAGATGTATTTGGTTAGTGGAAAATGTAAAACGTGAATTTGGCCCTAAAAAATTTAAAATGTCGATCAAATTAGTTTTTTAGAATAATGTTTAAGGATATTTTAGTTCCTATATAGACTAATTTGACTGACATTTGAGAATTTTGAGAATCAAATAGATATTTTTCATTTTTAAGGGACCAACCGTGTCTTCGAATTTCTTTATGGCACCAATTTGAACATTTACTTTAAAAAAAAAAATTGGGATAATTAAGATAAAAACTTTTGACCTATTAATTTTTCTTAATATTTATCATATTCACATTAACTATTTTATCAAATAATAATATTTTATCATTAGAAAGATTTTGAATGTAATTAATACCATTGTTAAATTTTTTAATAATTCCTTAATTACATGATCAACCAATCATTAAAAATATTGTACTCTTATTATAACTTTAAAAGTCATACATAAGATGATTTGTGAATGATTAATAGTATAAAATACTTTACACTAACAATGTATCAAAATTTAACTCTTAGAAAAATTTAAAAACAAAAGAAAATAGTAAAAGATAAATAGTTTAATTTTTTTATCAAAACCTGTAAGAATTATTAATCTAATTTAATTGAATAAGCTTAAGTTATATGTATTCATATTGAGGAAAGCCATTAGATAGAATGGGAGTGCATTTTGAGGATATTTTAGTCCCAATAAAGATTATTTTGACCAACATTTGAGATTTTTGAGGATCAAAATGATATTTTCATTTTTAAGGGACCAAGTGTGTCTTTGAAATATATTTTTTTCAGACACCAATTTGAACATTTACTTTAAAAATAATTTGTATAATTAATATACAAACTTTTGACCTATTAATTTTCTTACTATTTTTCATACTCACATTAATTATATTATCAAATATTAATATTATATCTTTCGAAAGATTTTGAATGTAATTAATATCATTGTTACCTTTTTTAATAATTCATTAATTACATGGTCAACCAATCATTAAAAATATTGTACTCTTATTATAACTTTAAAAGTCATACATAAGATGATTTGTGAATGATTAATAGTATAAACTACTTTACACTAACATGTTTCTAAATTAACTCTTAAAAAAAATTAAAAACAAAAGAAAATAGTAAAAGATAAATAGTTTAATTTTTTTTACCAAAACCTAGTAAGAATTATTAATCTAATTTAATTGTATAAGCTTAAGTTATATGTATACATATTGAGGATAACCATTGGAGAGAATGAGAGTGCATTTTGATGAGAAACACTAATTTGCTTTGCATTACCTTCATTGGTATTGTTCTGCATTCGTGTCAGTAAAACGGTATATGAGGGAAAAAATAGTATAAAATAAATGATATGATAACTCATGCTAGCTGAGTGAAACATTATATTTGAAAGGAAAAAAAAAACCTTAAAAGAAGAAGAACGTTATATTTGAAAACAAATGAAAACTTTAATAGAAGAAGAAGAAGGGGGGTTAAAGAAACACGATTTTTCAGCATATCACCCCAAAACCAGAACAGCAAACAGTAATGTAGTTGATTGAATAGAACATGTGAAGAAGTGCATTGTGTTGGGACTCTTGTTTTGCAATTGGCGGGCTGAACTCTGACTTATATTGTTTGTATACACTATTTCAATCTAACTAGTTGATAGACACTCCTAAGATATTAATATTAATATTATTTTTCATTTTCTAGCTTGCACAGATATATGGTTGTTGAGATATTATATTTTCATTGTCTCTATTTTAATCTTTATACTTCTATTAATGTTTTTTGGTCCTAGGAAGATTCCTTTTTTTTGCTATACTTTTAACTGAATAGTCCTACATTCATTTTAAATTGTGTAAGTTATACATGTTTCATTATGTATTGTTTGGCTAACTGTTTTGTTGTCTTTTTCTATGCTTGTTTTGATTTTTCCTTGTAGATTTTCTAGAGGGCTCAGTGGCTGCTAATTTTTCATTGAATCGAAAGTTTATGTTGTGACATAGTTGTCTGAATTTATAGAATATGATAATCTGAAAAGATATAAATGAAACAAAGTGATAATTTCTTTTTCTGTTGAGTAAACTCAATGATGTTACTAGAGAATACTGATTACTTGTTTAAATTTTTTTAAGTTCATGGATTGAAATTTGTATTTATTTTTATTTTTTTAAGACAAAAGGGGCCTCATTAAAACCTTAAGGTGCAAAACCCTCCTTAGGGAAAAAAGCACCAAAAGGAAAAAGAGTGCCCATTTTATTAAAAAATAAGAAAAAGATTACAAATAAACATGGGGGGACATTAACCAAACCCATGAAGAGCTAATGAAACCTAAAATTTGGTAGACCAATTTTACTTCTAAAAAATTCTTCCCTAATAAAATTAGGGATTGAATCCCACCAAACTAAGCCTGAGATATTCAAACCAAAATTAGCTAACTTATCAGCACACTGGTTTCCTAAGAAGTATATTTGCATGGATAAGAAGTATATTTGTATCTTATCCAGTAAAATATATTTAAGGTTACCGTGGCAAAACATCCAAGTGAGACCATTACAAATAATTTCATAGATAAAGTGATGCGAAACAGTTCTTTTTTTTTTTGTAAAGCAAAAAGGAGTGCAAAAGCATCACAATAGAGACTGACATCCCAACTAGGTTGGCTCCCCATCCACTATCCATCATTTAAAGCATACCTTAATATTATTAAAAAGGAGTAAAAGAATACAAAAACATGGGGGGCATATACCTAACCCATGAGGAAAAGAAATTTAGAGAACCCCTATAATTAGGTAGACCAAACCTATTATGGTTGAAATCATCCCTAAAGAAAGAAGGAACTGTAACACCCTGTTTTTTTCACTGTTTACTGTTTTTATATCAGTAAAATAATTAGAAATGTTTATAATTTTATTTTTAAACCTAGAAAATGATTTTGGATAAACCAAGGTCATATTTGTGACACCCTAACTTGGGTCATCACATGGTTACCTGTTTGCGGAAAATAAAATCATTAATTCGCTGGTTGCTTTCGGAAATAATAATATTTTATTCGGGTGAAATCTTTAATCGGGTAAGCAATGGAACCGAATACGGGATTTCCGGGACCTGCTAACGGATAATATCGACGACTCACACAAGATGACTCACATGGTGAGTCACAATGTGAACACATTAAGTGTTGTACATGGTCATCATTTCAAACTATTAGGAATTTGCAAACTAGTCCTTATACTTTTGGAATTTTGCAAAATGGTCCCTAGGAGTTATTTGCACCTAAGTCCTTGAAGAAGCCACCTTCTTTCCACTTAATCCCTCCCTTGGACGCAGCCCTCTCTATATATATGGACCATCACACTTCATTTTCTTCCAATTACAAGTTTAACACAAAAACACCAAAGTTCATAAGTCTTAGAATCATTTTGTGAAGCAAGTCATTGGATCTTCACTTGTTTTTTATCTTCAAGAGGTGAATCATCTTCTCCTTTCCTAATCATGTTTATGTTCTTCAATAAGTTTCATGATTCAAAGCTTTATTCATCTATGTTTTTCACTGTTAAGTTTCTAGATCTAGAACTTTGAAAATCCATAACTAATTTTAGAAAAATGATTTAAGTGGAAAAAACTTAATCTTGAAATTAGAAAATGATTTAAGTGGAAAAAACTAAGTTTTGGCTTAAATGGTTTTAAAAATAATAATTGACGACAATTTGGAAAAGTATCAATGGCAAGTGTTTTAAAACGGCAGTACGTATTTTAAGTAAGTTTTCAACCTCAAGTGACTCATCTTTGTGAAAACTAAGTTTTGGTATTTTAAGGTTTCATGGAAAGAATTTTCCATTTGAAAAGATTTTCCGAAATTAAGTGTAACTCAATTGTGTTGAAAGTGGTATTGAACTTAGTAACCGAGACGTCGGGGTACTAAGGTTCGTTGTGTTATGGACTTGAGGTCCTTTGGACTTTGAGGTCCTGTAGACTTGGTGTCTACTGTATACGTGGTGTATACTGTTTAACCATTTAAGATGTTTTCTATTACCACGAACCTATGACTGGTGCATCGGTCTAGAGGTGTCGTGATTGAGCACTCGGACTTTGAGGTCCTGTGTTATTAATAAAAGTTTTAAAGATGTTTAAAACTCTGTTTTGTCATAAGCCATTTTGAGCTTCGGCAACGAAAGATTGAACACAAAGAAAAGTGTCATGAACAAAGTGTTTTGCATGCACTTGACAGACGTGCCCGTTATGTTCTGGCTGCGTGCCTGGTGTTCTGGCTGCGTGCCTGTGTTCTGGCTGCGTGCCTGGTGTTCTGGTTGCGTGCCTGGAGCCTGATCAACTCATCACTTGTTGGGATATCTCATGAGATTAAGTGTGAATGTTTAGTTGGTGTATATGAAGTGTTCATGCATATTTTTCCAAGGATGATGTTTGGGTGTGAAACCCATTATGAGATTACATGCTTTAGTATGAATGCTTGTGTAGACATAACATATATAATTTTTTTCTTTTCGACATCGTTACAATGACAAACACATAACCACCCTTAGATATATCGATAAATATATAAGTCATACAACTATGTCAGAAGACCTAATTTTTATCTGCGAACGAAACCATTAGGTTTTATATTTTGCCCCGGTCATTTGTCCACGTTTCGGAAAAATTTCATGAGCCCTGAAATAATAATATTTTATTCCGGTGAAATCTTTAATCGGGTAAGCAATGGAACCGAATATGGGATTTCCGGGAGCTGCTAACGGATAATATCGACGACTCACACAAGATGACTCACATGGTGAGTCACAATGTGAACACATTAAGTGTTGCACATGGTCATCATTTCAAACTATTAGGAATTTGCAAACTAGTCCTTATACTTTTGGAATTTTGCAAAATGGTCCCTAGGAGTTATTTGCACCTAAGTCCTTGAAGAAGCCACCTTCTTTCCACTTAATCCCTCCCTTGGACGAAGCCCTCTCTATATATATGGACCATCACACTTCATTTTCTTCCTATTACAAGTTTAACACAAAAACACCAAAGTTCATAAGTCTTAGAATCATTTTGTGAAGCAAGTCATTGGATCTTCACTTGTTTTTGATCTTCAAGAGGTGAATCATCTTCTCCTTTCCTAATCATGTTTATGTTCTTCAATAAGTTTCATGATTCAAAGCTTTATTCATCTATGTTTTTCACTTTTAAGTTTCTAGATCTAGATCTTTGAAAATCCATAACTAATTCTAGAAAAATCATATGATGTTGAAACCACTTCCTATGTTCTTATCATCCTATATATTCTCTAGATCTAAGAGCATGTGATGATCAAAAACTTCTTTCCCCTCAAACCCATCTAGGCCGAAACTAGGAGGTATTGGATGGATGGTGTTTTGTTCTTGTTTTTCATGTATGATCATGTATCCTTTATGACATGCTCTAATCCATGATTAGCCAATCAAAATGAAGTCTTTAACCCTAGGTTGATGTGTTGGCCGAAATTGTAGAGGAAGAAATGGATGAATTTTGTTCATGATTTTTGATGTATGTTCATGTCTTTCAACATACATACATGTACACTTGTTAAATCCTAGTTGATTCATGAAAACGAAAACCCTAGCCCTTTGATTTTGTCTTGGCCGACCTTACCTTTGAAGAGTTAGGATGGATTTTGATTCTAATCTTTGTTGTTTAGTCTTAATCCATTGTCTTAAGTGCATTTAGATCATTAATCCATGACTTAAGCAATTTTGAGAATTTTTAGCAACTAAACCCTATTAGGCAGTGACCTATATAGGTGTATTAGTGATGTTTTAATTGTTTGATTAAGGGATTGTTTGGTTGTGTGTTGAAGGTTAATTGTTTTACAGCGTACGAGGGTTTCCGACAACCGACAGAGTTCTTTTAATTTCACTGAGGAGCTTCGAGAGGTAAGAGGGGTTACCTGACGGGTTATTCGGATGGCCATATGTTCATGTTTGTGGTCTGAATTTATTTGTTCATGTGGTTGTGGTGTTTCTGGTTTATTTTATTTGGCTATGCGTGTATAGCTGTAAGCTATTTATCTGTGTTTCGGTTATTTATCTGCTTTTAATTTATTTGATTAACTGCATATATATCTTATAATGCTATGATGTATGATTTGTCTGGTAATATAGTTCTGATGATGATGTTGGATGTTGTTTGTGAAGCCTGACAGTGGTCAGTGCACAACCGATTAATCAGATAAAAGCTTTAATAAGCTGTATGAATTATATTCAATGTTTTATGGGAAATGTTGGAATATAATGTTTATGGAAAATATTATTTGGAAAAAATTAGAAGTATTGGAAAATATTATTATTTTAATAATTTATTATTGGAAAAGTGAACTATGAGTCACAGTGAGGACGTAACCGTGAAATTATTTTTGTATTGCTAATTTTTACGTAAGAAATTTCGTAATATTATAAAAAGTTATTTTGTGAAATTAATGTTCGAAAATAACTTAATATTGAAATTAGAAAATGATTTAAGTGGAAAAAACTAAGTTTTGGTTTAAATGGTTTTAAAAATAATAATTGACGACAATTTGGAAAAGTATCAATGGCAAGTGTTTTAAAACGGCAGTACGTATTTTAAGTAAGTTTTCAACCTCAAGTGACTTATCTGTGTGAAAACTAAGTTTTGGTATTTTAAGGTTTCATGGAAAGAATTTTTCATTTGAAAAGATTTTCCGAAATTAAGTGTAACTCAATTGTGTTGAAAGTGGTATTGAACTTAGTAACCGAGACGTCGGGGTACTAAGGTTCGTTGTGTTATGGACTTGAGGTCCTTTGGACTTTGAGGTCCTGTAGACTTGGTGTCTACTGTATACGTGGTGTATACTGTGTAACCATTTAAGATATTTTCTATTACCACGAACCTATGACTGGTGCATCGGTCTAGAGGTGTCGTGATTGAGCACTCAGACTTTGAGGTCCTGTGTTATTAATAAAAGTTTTAAAGATGTTTAAAACTCTGTTTAGTCGTAAGCCATTTTGAGCTTCGGCAAGGAAAGATTGAACACAAAGAAAAGTGTCATGAACAAAGTGTTTTGCAAGAATTTGGCAGACGTGCCCGTTATGTTCTGGCTGCGTGCCTGGTGTTCTGGCTGCGTGCCTGTGTTCTGGCTGTGTGCCTGGTGTTCTGGCTGCGTGCCTGGAGCCTGATCAACTCATCACTTGTTGGGATATCTCATGAGATTAAGTGTGAATGTTTAGTTGGTGTATATGACGTGTTCATGCATATTTTTCCAAGGATGATGTTTGGGGTGTGAAACCCATTATGAGATTACATGCTTTAGTATGAATGCTTGTGTAGACATAACATATATATGTGTGTTTTTTTGTTGTGTCGTACATATGGTTTTCGCGTTATGATCCAGTTGTCGGTTTCTCACTCTTGCATGTTTTATTTGTGTTTTCTCTTCTGGGTTCTATGTGGCAGAATTCAGATGAACCTCTTAAGGGGTATGGCGTCTACAAGAAGAAGAATGTTTAGTTCGGGGCATGCTGATGCTATTTCTTTTTGTCGTAGTGTTTGACCAACTTAGGCTTACGTTAAGTTATGTTTTGGGGAAATACATATACTTATAAAGTTCAAGTGTGAAAACATATGATGCAAAATAGTTGTATGACTTATATATATTTATCGATATATCTAAGGGTGGTTATGTGTTTGTCATTGTGACGATGTCGAAAAGAAAAAAAATTTATCACAATATTTTGAGTAAGATAAACGTTGAGAAAACTTTATTTTCCAAAAGCAACCAGCGAATTAATGATTTTATTTTCCGCAAACGGGTAACCATGTGATGACCCAAGTTAGGGTGTCACATTAGTGGTATCAGAGCTGGTCGAGTCTTTCGGGATCTTTGGGAAGTAGGTCTGTTGTGTTGACGTTGTGTTTTCTGAGTTAAGTTTTGTTTGAATTACTTCTTAAAAGTAATGTGTGTTAATACACCAATGCACGTCTCATTTTTCTGGTTGCGGTCTAACTGATTTTATTCTGCAGGTCAGTTATGGAACTCGCACCAGAAGGTGGACATGGACGAGGACGTGGAGGCGGTCGTGGACGGGGTCGCAGAGGTGGTCCTATTGGTGGCCGTGGTAACATGAATGAAAACTATGAGGAAGGAGTGGACTATGCTGCTCAGGCTATGGAACATGTGGCAGCTGCTATTGCCAATCAAACTGCATCTATGAATGCCCAAAATCTGCAGGCTGTGGAAGGCAAGGCTTTGACTGCTTTTCGAAGCCAAAACCCTTCACAATTTGGTGGGGATGCTGATCATGAGAAAGCTGATTTATGGATACAGGAGCTGGAGAAAATCTTTAAACTGGTAGTTACTCCTGCAGAAGTAAGGGTTACTTATGCTACTTTCCTACTGATAGGAGATGCGGAGTATTGGTGGAAGGGTGTTCAACAACTGCTTGAAGCTGATCATCAGGAGATTACCTGGAATGTTTTCCGAACTGCATTCATGGATAAGTATTTTCCGGAGAGCGTTAGGATCGAGAAAGAACAAGAATTTCTGGGGTTACAACAGCTAGACCTGTCTGTGGGAGAGTATGCGGCGAAGTTTGAATCGCTTGCCAAATACTTCAGATTCTTCCAAGCACAACCAAATGAAAGCTGGAAATGTGAGAGGTTTGAAGCGGGCTTAAGGTTCGAGATTAAGGAATCTGTTCTGCCTCTGCAACTTCGAACTTTTCAAGCTTTAGTTGAGATGAGTCGGAAGATTGAGCAGATGAGGAAAGGAAGAAATGATAAGGGAAATGTTGGAGGACCCTCTAGATCCAAGGATCACTCTCAGGATTAGGGAGAAAAGCAAGTGCAGAGAAAACCGTATTTCCGACCACCAGGAAACAACCAGAATCGACAACAACATCATTCGAATTTTGCCGCAACAGGGAGTAATGGCCAAAATAAACAAAATCAAAGCCAAGTTAGAAGGTGCTTCAGCTGTGGAGATACAAGACATATGTTGGATACTTGCCCTGTGAGGGGAGCTAAGTGTTTCAACTGTGGTCAAGTGGGACATTTGGCGAAGGATTGCAATGCACCAAAGGGAGCTAAGTGTTTCAATTGTGGTCAAATGGGACATTGGGCGAAGGATTGCAATGCATCAAAGCGTGGATCGGCTGTCAATAACACCAATGCTGTTAAACCGAAGACTGCAGGAGAGAGTTTATACTATGGTCAGAGCTGAGACTCCAAACTACGACGGTAATCTCTTAGCTATCATTTTCAAACTTGGGTACAATTCATACTTGTTTCTATGGATTGTGTGTGGGTATGTTGAAATTATCTGTTTCTTTGATTTTCATGATGTCATTGTTTCAAACTTCAAGGTGAAATTTTATATGTTTGGGTTGTCCCATTGTTGTTCGGGATAGACACTTTTTGGATAGGACGAGTTTCTCAGTGAGACTTACTCTAGTCACTTTCACTTTTGGTGGAAGGTGATTCAGTCTAAATTTTTGTCGAACTGTTGTTCTTTTTAATTGTTGGCAAGAAGACTCTTGTGAAAAAAGAAATTTTTTTTAGATTCATGTTTGTAAACGTGGACCGATCATACATTTTTACTTCCCTGAACCTATCAAAGGATCTTTATCCATGAGATATTCTTGTGTTCTTTTCAGTGTGATAGCTTATTCTGTGTTTTTTCTTGTGCGAGTAAAATGTTGGGGATAAGAGATCCTGTTACTTTTCGAGTCACGAAATTTCGAGGACGAAATTTTTTTAAGAGGGGTAGTAATGTAACACCCCGATTTTCCGCTGTTTTCCTTTTTCGATAATGAGTGAATTTATGTTAATATATCTATTGGAACGTTAGAAAATTATTTTAATTAAACAGAGTTCACCACTCAATTTCACTTGAGTGTAGGAACTTATGATTAAATTTTGGGTCGAAAAGTCAGACGGAGCCCGGTCTGCTAATTTCACTGACAGTATAATTATACTGGTCAGAAGACCTAATTTTTATCTGCGAACGAAACCATTAGGTTTTATATTTTGCCCCGGTCATTTTTCCACGTTTCGGAAAGGCTCCGTCTGACTTTTCGACCCAAAATTTAATCATAATTTCCTACACTCAAGTGAAATTGAGTGGTGAACTCCGTTTAATTAAAATAATTTTCTAACGTTCCAATAGATATATTAACATAAATTCACTCATTATCGAAAAAGGAAAATAGCGGAAAATCGGGGTGTTTCAATATTCATACTCTACTTTACCGTAGAAAGTTACGATTAAATTTTGGGTCAAAAATTCAGACGAAACCTGGTCTGCATGTTACTGACAGTAAGAATTTTACTGCTCAAATGACCTAATACGGACTCGTGAACGAAATGGTTCGGTTTTATTTTGAATTTACAACAATTTTGGGAATTTTGAAATTTTTCACTAAAAAGTGAAATAATATATATTATTCGGGCGTTATATTAAATCGGGAAAACAACGGAGCTGAATACGGGATTTGCGGGCCCCGCTAACGGATAAAGGACATGTCAAATCAAGATGAGTCACAAGGGGTGAGTCATAGGATGACTACTCTTGGTCATGATGACATTTTAGGAGGAAAAGACTAAATTACCCTTTATGTTGATTTAACTACAAGTTTGCCACAGTGTGAGATTACCATTTTGCCCTTGAAAATTGGTGTGATGGACCCTTTTCCTCTCCATTTCCCATGGCCCATGCTCTCCCTAGAGCCCATCTTCTCTTCTATATAAGACTTGTTCATCATCTTCATTCAATCTTTGCTCATTTTCACTTGAAAACACTAAGTTACATAGGCTTGATTTGTGAAAGGAAGTAGGAGATTTCTTGCCCATTTCTTGATTCCAAGAGGTATACCATACTCATCTCCCTTGATTAGCATCATGTTCTTCAATTACTTTTATGTTTTGAAGTCTTTTTCCAAATGATGCCTTTTAGGGTTTCTAGATTCGAAAATTCATAGAAAATCATAGGAAAGTCCAATTAAGATCAAACCAATTGCTATAATCCTATTATCACCTCTATATTCTAGATCTAGAAGCTTACATCAAACAAAAATTTCAAGCCCTATGAACCCCATGAGGCCGAACCTAGGTTTGTGTGTGTGTATGTGTGTGTTGGGGGGGGGGGGGGTTGGATTTTGTTCATTTTCTTTACATGATTCAATTACTTTATTAAGAGTGATTAATTTTTTTTAATGGTTATTTTTATTTATTTTAATTTTGCTTGGCTTGAGTAATTTTACTTACTCATTTAAAAGATTTTATTGGGTACGATAACACTGCGATCCTACAGTGTATGCACGCTTGCAGGACAATAATATTTACGTTATTGTCACTATTATTATTTGTTTATAAAAATATTTCAAATAGTATGATTGAAAGAAATTTATTTTCATATTTTACTCTATTTAATTTTAGATTTGAAAATATATTGGTTTAAAAGTAATTGGAGATTACTTTTGGATCATTGATTTCCTTAGTTGATAAATTCTGCCATCAATCTTTACTCTAATTCGAATTTTGAAATTATAAGTTTGTCACTCATTATTTTTAGATCCAAGTGTCAGTATTATTATTATTTTTCTAGACTCAATTTCAATCACTCAAATTTAACTTTTATCAAAAGAAAAGGCAAAACATGTGTACTTGTTCCCTGGTTCTCGTTCAACCACGCCCTCCCTCTTCTTTCTCTTTCTTTTTCTCTCGTTTTTCTTTCTTCTTTCACCAGAAAACACCACATCTTCCACTTCTCTCTCTCAAACCAAAGCTTCCTCCTCCTTCTCTCTAGCAGTCATGCGACCACCGCTCCTGGGAGCACCTCCGGTCGCTGCTCGACGTGGGAGAAGACGCCGCACCGCGTCTAGCTGTCCGACTCGTCGCTCCGCCATTCTCCGCCACGGTAAGCACTCCTCGACGCCGTTCATGGTGGTTTTCCACCATTTTCGTTCAGTTTCACCTCCCCTCTTCCTTGTCTAAGACTTATTCTTCTTTTGGTTGTGGGTTGTCACATGAAACGGAGCTCCGCCGCCGCCCTCTAACGCGCTACCGCCATGCCAGACATCTGAGAACCTCTGTCTCCTAATTAGTGTTTTATGAAATTGAGATCATGATTAAGTGTTTCTCTAAACCAATTTTATCGATTTCTTGTTAAATTGATTTTTTTCCCCAAATTTTCATCCGGAGCCTAAAAGCCTCAACCTGTTTTGATTTGAATTAATGTGATTTTTGAGAAATTAAGCAAATTAGTAAGTTATATTTATAGTGTTGATGATGAGCAATTAATTTTGGGAATTGTCTGATTGTTGTACATGCTTGGGTCGTCTCTCTGGGTTGTCGTTTATGTTCGTGCTTGCCTTGGGGAAGCAGAAGTTGCTATTGGGAACTATTTGGAGCTGACTGCATAGCTGTGAAGAAGATTTAATTTCAATCTTTATGTCATGATCATTGATTTAGGGTTTTAAGTGATTATAAGTCACTAATCCAAGAGTTTAGAAATTTTAGAGATTTCCAACCCCAAAAACCACCCTAGACCGAAACCAACATGTAGGATTTTAGGTTTGATTAAGTTGTTTGTTTGTTAATTGATTGTTGTGTTTAATAAAGGATAAGCTAAGTTATCGTATACACGTGTTATCGGCGTTACTTGGTGTTTCTGACGAACTATTTCTCAGAGACACCTTGCTTTCAGGTAAGGGGATTACCTGAGGGGTTTTTCCGGTAGCCATGTGTAATTGTGTTGGTTGTATTAATTATTGGGTGTGTGTAATATTTGAGTAGTTAGCATTATTTGCTTAGTTATTATTTGCCGTTAATTATTTGCATTATCTGCATTTAATTATTCGCTTTATTTTATTGCATGTATTTAATTACTAATTGTTATATTATTGACATGATATTATTATTTGATGTGGATTGTGGATTGGAAAGCCTGACAGTGGTCAGAGCTTAATTAAATAAGAGTTAAAAGCAGTTAAAAGCTTTTTTTATGAATTAATAAGTTTAATTCAGTGG
Source organism: Echinosophora koreensis (assembly GCA_035048595.1). Taxonomy (NCBI): domain Eukaryota; kingdom Viridiplantae; phylum Streptophyta; class Magnoliopsida; order Fabales; family Fabaceae; genus Echinosophora; species Echinosophora koreensis. Next base: position 11,645,735 of record JAPCYP010000004.1, read on the forward strand.
AAATAGTAATATAATATTACTTGGTTAATTATTTGATGAAAAAGGGGAAAAAGTGAAAAATAATATTATTTTAATCATTTAACAGCGAAAGAGCGTTTTATGAGTCATAGTGAGGACGTAACCGTTAAAATATTTTAGCACTGCTAATTTTCACCTAAGGAATTTATAAATATTAGAAAATGAGGTTTTAAGCGAAAAAGTTTCGAAAATAATTTTATTACAGTGTTGGAAAAATTAATTTACAACAAAGAGTCCTATTTTGACCAAAATGCGTTTTAACACGGCAAACGACGGACAATTCCGTCAATATTTACGAAAGTATTCTTAAAAAGGGTAATATCGGGTAATACTGAGAATGTGTCTCAAATGAGGTTTTCCAGTTCAAATTATTAATTTCTAAACAAAAATGAGTTTTAAGGTATTTTGACAAGTTTGCAAAATGAATTTCCAACGTAAAAGGATTTTCGGTAAACAATGAGTTATTTCCGTCAACTTGGATAGGTTGAGGAAGATCTAGTTTTGTTTTGTATTTCTCAGAACGAAAATGGTTTAAACGAACCTAGCAACCGAGACGTCGGGTCTAGAGTTCTAAGATATGGGCCCGGGGTCCGAAAGGTGAAGTTATGGACTAAATGTCCTATAAATGGTGTTTTGGGTTTTGTGCACTAAAATCTATGTATCTATGACTGGTGCATCGGTCTAGATTTCGTGATTTGCACACTTTTGACTTGGAGTCATTTATGGTTTGAAAGAGGTATTAAACTTGAAAGTTTAAAATGGTGTTTTGGTCGTGAAACTTTTAGCTCCGACAATTAAAGATTGAACACAAAGAAAACAACGAGAACCAAACGTTTTACATGCATTACGGGGCAGACGTGCCTTTGCATAGGACTTGAATGCTTGATGGCAAGTATTCATGCAGTTTGCATCACTGTGCCTTGATGGATATATGACCAAGAAAACCATGTGCTATACGTAGTCACCACTTTGCCTCGTTTTGGACTGTGGAATGGTTATTTGAACTTTTCCATATCTGGCATTGATTCTGCCTTATTTGGCAATTGGAGCATGATCAGCTCATTTACTTGTTGGTTGGAGCTCCGGAGATTAGGTCTCAAAGTTAGTTGATGATATTGAAGTGTCATGGTTTTAAAACGGTTACGACTGTCGGGTATGAAACCCTTTGATAAATATTATATTGTTTATCTTTGAATATTCTTGTTAAGTGTTAATTGAGAGTCGTACATGTGGTTATCGTTTTTAAAATCCATATATTTGTTCTCACCCTTGCATGTTTTGTTGTTGCTCTTCTATCTGTATGGGTACTGTTATTATCTGAGTTTAGATGGATCCGGCCATATCTTTGGCACACACGGGGTTTCGAAAGCCTCCATTTTGAGGATGCAGATAACATAAATGCGTGGGTGATCCACCCGGGAGCCATGTCTTTCGTTATATCGGGCATATCCATACTATAGAGGGCACTCTTGAGACGGGGCCCTAGAGGGAGCATAGGTCTATGGAGATGGTTGAGGTATCTCTACCTCCTTTGTGGCTACTTACACAACATCTGATCGATCATGGACAGTTGGAGGCTCAGCCCTTAGCTGAGGCAGCACCTGAGCCAGCTCCAGAGGAGATTGTGGCGGACCCGGAGGAGATGGTTATTGACCCTGAGGAGGATCCATAGGAGTACGTGGAGGATGTACCTGAGTACATACCTTTGGATGATGATGAAGATGATTCACCCGATGAGGGTGTTGCTGTGTCTTCATCCGACTCATCGGCAGGGAGTGGGATTGACCCTGGTCTTCCCAATGGGTACCATTAGTCTATGACCAGCTGTAGGTAGTCTCATTTTTGGGCTAGTGATTCTGTCAGTCTTTCTGGCTACTAAGAACCATGATTTTTGTATATGGCCCTAAACGTTTCACTATGTGTCCTTATGTTTTTATTTCCCTTCTTAGTTTGGAGAATGGCCTGTTCTGATAAAGGCCCTATATAGTTTATAACTTGTATAAAATGATGATGCATATAGATATATATATGGTGTGTTGCTTATGTTGTTAGAAGTTGTCAAGTTAACAAGAAAAAGAAAAAAATTCATTACCATATTTGGTATTAAGTGAAGTATTAGAAAACGTTATTTTCCAAAAGTAACCAGCGTAATTGAATTTTATTTTCTGCAACGTGCTACTATGTGACGACCCAAGGTAGGGTGTCGCATTTGTGGTATCAGAGCTTGTCGAGTCTTTTGGGAATGTTTGGGGAATAGGTCTGTTGTGTTGATGTTGTGTGTTCTCTGATTAAGATTTGTTTGAAATTACTTCTTAAAAGTAATGTGTGTTAATGGGTAACTATGCGTTTCATTTTCTGGTGGTGGTCTAACTATTGTGTTCTTGCAGGTCAGTTATGGAACTCGAACTAGAAGGTAGACGGTGGACGTGGACGTGGACGTGGTCGCGGTCGCGGAAGGGGTCGTGTGGGTGGTCCCTTTGGTGGCCGTGGTGATGTGAATGAGGACTATGATGGTGGAGTAGATTATACTGCTCAAGCAATGGATAACATTGCGGCTGCTATTGCCATGCAGACAGCTGCTATGGCTGGTCAGACTCAGCAAGCGGCGGAAGGTAGAGGTCTGACTACATTCTGATGTCAGAATCCTTCACAATTTCACGGGGATGCTGAACCTGAGAAAGTGGATTTATGGATCCAAGAGTTAGAGAAGATCTTTGAACTCATTCTTACCCCAGAAGGAGTCAAGGTTTCTTATGCGGTGTTCTTACTGGTAGGCGAGGCAGAGTACTGGTGGAAAGGTGCTCGACAACTGATGGAAGCTGATCATCAAGAAATTACTTGGGATGTGTTTAAGACCGCATTTCTGAATAAGTATTTTCCGGAGAGCGTTCGTATTGAGAAAGAACAAGAGTTTCTGCGATTGTACCAGGGGGATCTGACTATGGGGGAATACGCGGTGAAGTTTGAATCTCTTGCCAAATATTTTCGTTTCTTCTAAGCACAACCAAATGAGAGCTGGAAATGTGAAAGGTTTGAAGCTGGTCTGAGGTTCGACATTAAAGAATGTGTTACCACTGCAACTCAGGAACTTTCAAGCTCTAGTTGAGATGAGCAGGAAGATAGAGCAGATGAGGAAGGGAAGAGACAATAGAAGGAATGTTGGAGGACCTTCTCAATCCAAGAACCAGTATCAGAAGGGGAAACAGGATCAGAGGAAGCCTGATTCCCGACCACCAGGGAATAACCAGAATCAGAATCAGCAACAAAATCGTTCGAATATGACTGCAACCGGGAGTGGAGGCCAGAGGAATCAAAATCAAGGCTAAGTTAGGAGATGTTATAATTGTGGGGATCAGAATCATATGGCGGACAAGTGTCCAAATGTGAGGATCAAATGTTTCAATTGTAATCGTTGGGGACATTTTGCTAGAGACTGCACTGCACCTAAGCGTGATTTTGCTGTCAACAACACTAGGGCCAATAAACCGACGACAAAGGGGAGAGTTTACACTATGAGCGGCGCTGAAGCATCGGAATCCGAGGATCTCGTACAAGGTGATTGCGACATTGACGGTAATCTCTTAATTGTACTTTACGATTCGAGTACGACGCATTCATTTATTTCGATGGATTATGTGAAACTGTTAAAATTGTCTTGTTTCTTCGTTATCATATGATCTTATTGTTTCAACTCCAACTGCTAAGCCAGTTACTGTCAATACTGTATGCTTGAACTGTCCTATTATTATTCAGGATAGACATTTTCTTGTTGATCTGATCTGTTTGCCTTTAATACAGTTAGATGTAATTTTAGGCATGGATTGGTTATCTTCTAACCATATCCTTATAGACTGTGCCCATAAAACCTTAATTTTCCCTAAGGATGAGATTTCTGGATTTTTATCTGCTAATCAAGTAGAAGCTTCTTTGAAAGAGGGAGCTCAAGGATACATGTTACTGTTTTCCTTAGACATTAAGACGGAGTTAGACTTACAGTCCATACCTGTCGTCAATGAGTTTCTTGAAGTTTTTCCTGAAGATGTACCTGGACTACCGCTTGTTCTGGACATCGAGTTCGCGATTGATCTAGTACCGGGCACTGGACCGATATCCATGGCACCATATCGTATGTCGCCATCAGAGCTAGAGGACTTGAAGGAGCAATTGGTGGAACTGATGAGGAAGGAGTTCATTAGACCTAGTGTGTCTCCGTGGGGAGCTCCAGTTTTATTGGTACGGAAGAAAGACGAGACTTGTCGTTTATGTGTGGATTTCCGTCAGCTGAACAAAGTGACGATTAAGAATAAATATCCGCTTCCGAAGATAGATGACTTAATGGATCAGTTACGTGGAGCAGCGGTCTTCTCAAAGATAGACTTAAGATCTAGTTATCATCATATTCGTGTGAAGGAAGAGGATATCCCGAAGACAGTGTTTCGAACATGCTATGGGCATTATGAGTATCTTGTGATGCCATTTGGAGTGACAAATGCTCCTATTATATTCATGGATTACATGAATAGGATTTTTCATCCATATCTAGATCAATTTGTCATTGTCTTTATAGACGACATTTTAATTTATTCTCCTAGTGAAGAAAAAAATTTTGAACATCTCAGCGTGGTTCTTCAAATTTTAAAGGAGAAACAATTATACGCAAAACCTGAAAAATGTGAATTTTGGCTAGACCAAGTTCAATTTTTAAGTCACCTTATAACAAATGAAGGCATCATGGTGGATCCGTCAAAAGTTGAAGCTGTTTTGCAATGGGAAAGACCAACGACGGTAACAGAAATCCGTAGTTTCGTGGGTTTAGCTGGATACTATAGGAGATTTATCAAAGGATTTTCCAAGATAGTAGGATCTTTTACCCAATTAACTCAGAAGGGCCAAGCGTTTATATGGACAGAAGCCTGTGAAGAAAGTTTTCAGGAATTAAAGAGAAGGTTGACTACGTCACCAGTGTTAGTATTACCTGATCCTAAGGAGTCTTTCGAGGTATACTGTGATGCTTCGCATCAAGGGTTGGGGTGTGTACTAATGCAAATTCGGAAAGTCGTAGCTTATGCTTCAAGGCAATTGAGGATTCACGAGAGGAATTACCCTACTCACGACTTGGAGTTAGCAGCGGTGGTTTTGCGTTAAAGATCTGGAGACATTATTTGTATGGATCGACGTTTAATGTTTTCAGTGATCATAAAAGTTTGAAGTACCTTTTTGATCAAATGGAGCTCAACATGCGGCAAAGACGCTGGTTGGAATTTTTGAAGGATTATGATTTTCAACTGCAGTATCATCCTGGGAAAGCAAACGTAGTAGCGGATGCCTTGAGTAGAAAGTCTATGCATGCATCTACAATGATGGTTAAGGAACAAGAATTGTTAGAACAATTCCGAGATATAAGGTTAACAGTTAAAAGGTCGCCAGGGAAGCTTTGTTTGGGTATGATTACTGTTTCCAATCAATTGATGGAACAAATATAGGAGAAACAAGAAAATGATCAATACCTACAAGGAGAAATGGAATTAGTACGAAAAGGAGCGGTATCAGAATTTAAAGAAGGAACAGATGGGATTCTAAGGTTCAGCGAAAGAATTTGTGTACCTGACGACACTGAACTTAGAAAGTTAATTCTGGAGGAAGCTCACAAGAGTAAATTGAGTTTACATCCGGGAGCTATCAAGATGTATCAAGATCTTAAGAAGCTATATTGGTGGTATGGTATGAAGAAAGACGTAATGGAATACGTAGCTTCGTGTTTAGTCTGTCAAAAGGCTAAAATTGAACATCAAAGGCCATGAGGAATGCTACAATCTCTAGACATTCCAGAATGGAAATGGGATGGCATTGCAATGGATTTTGTAACAAGTTTGCCAAGGACTCGAAAGGGGCATGAAGCCATATTGGTAATAATTGATCGCCTGACCAAGTCAGCTCACTTTTTGCCCATCAATATAAAGTATCCAATGGAGAGATTGACTCAGTTATACATAGGAGAAATTGTCAGATTACATGGTGTACCTTAGAGTATTATTTCGGGATCGTGATCCAAGGTTTACGTCAAGATTTTGGCAAAGTTTACAAGAGTCACTGGGAACGAAACTCAGATTGAGTGCGGCGTATCATCCACAAATAGATGGACAATCGGAGAGGACAATCCAATCACTGGAGGACTTGTTAAGAGCGTGCGTGTTGGAACATACTGGAAGTTGGGATGAATTTCTACCGTTGATAGAATTCACTTACAACAACAGTTTCCACTCAAGCATAGGAATGGCACCCGATGAAGCTTTATATGGTCGACGATGCAGAACACCTTTATGTTGGTACCAAGATGGTGGAAGTCTACTGATAGGACCAGATATCGTGCAACAGACAACAAAAAAGGTAAAGATGATTCAGGAGAAAATGCGGACAACTCAAAGTAGACAGAAAAGTTATGCAGACAAAACGCGACGACCTCTTGAGTTTGAGGAAGGCGATCATGTGTTTTTTAGAGTCACGCCAATGACTGGGGCTGGCAGGGTAATTAAATCCAGAAAACTCATGCCTAAATTCATTGGACCTTACCAAATTCTTTGTCGGGTAGGTCTAGTAGTAGCCTACAAAATTGCTTTACCACCATTTCTTTCCAATCTTCATGATTTTTTCATGTTTCACAACTGAGGAAATATATTCCTGATCCATCTCACGTAATCAAACCCGATGTAGTACAATTAAAAGATAACTTATCTTATGAGACTACGCTTGTACGAATCGCGGACAAGACGATTAAGCAGCTCAAGGGTAAACAAATTCCCTTAGTCAAGGTTATATGGGATAATACAACTGGAGAAGCAACTTAGGAGGTAGAAGACAAGATGAGATTACAATACCCTGAACTTTTCACAGGTACGTAATTTCGAAGACGAAATTCTTTTTAGTAGGGTAGTATTGTAACACCTAGTTTTTTCACTGACAGTAAGAATTTTACAGCTCAAATGACCTAATTTTGACTAGTGAACGAAATGGTTAGGTTTTATTTTTAATTTCCAACAATTTTGGGAATTTTGAAATTTTTCACAAAAAAGTGAAATAATATATATTATTCGGGCGTTATATTAAATCGGACAAACAACAAAGCTGAATACGGGATTTGCGGGACCCGCTAACGGATAAAGGACATGTCAAATCAAGATGAGTCACAAGGGGTGAGTCATAGGATGACTACTCTTGGTCATGATGACATTTTAGGAGGAAAAGACTAAATTACCCTTTATGTTGATTTTAACTACAAGTTTGCCATAGTGTGAGATTACTATTTTGCCCTTAAAAATTTGTGTGATGGACCCTTTTCCTCTCCATTTCCCATGGTCCATGGTCTCCCTAGAGCCCATCTTCTCTTCTATATAAGACTTGTTCATCATCTTCATTCAATCTTTGCTCATTTTCACTTGAAAACACTAAGTTACATAGGCTTGATTTGTGAAAGGAAGTAGGAGATTTCTTGCCCATTTCTTGATTCCAAGAGGTATACCATACCCATCTCCCTTGATTAGCATCATGTTCTTCAATTACCTTTTATGTTTTGAAGTCTTTTTCCATATGATGCCTATTTTTCTAGATTCAAAACTTCATAGAAAATCATAGGAAAGTCCAATTAAGATAAAACCAATTGCTATAATCCTATTATCACCTCTATATTCTAGATCTAGAAGCTTGAATCAAACAAAAATTTCTAGCCCTATGAGCCCCATGAGGCCGAACCTAGGTTTTTGTTGTGGGTGGGTGGGGTGGGGTGGGGTGGGGGGATTTTGTTCATTTTCTTTACATGATTCAATCTTATAAGCTATATAGGTATTGGATCAATGTTGTTTGAGTTAAATTAGGGTCTCTAAACCATTTTAAGGGTCATGGCCGAAATTCATTTGTTAAGGGATTGGAAGATTTAATTTCAATCTTTATGTCATGATCATTGATTTAGGGTTTTAAGTGATTATAAGTCATTAATCCAAGAGTTTAGAAATTTTAGAGATTTCCAACCCCAAAAACAGCCCTAGGCCGAAACCAGCATGTAGGATTTTAGGTTTGATTAAGTTGTTTGTTTGTTAATTCATTGTTGTGTTTAATGAAGGATAAGCTAAGTTATCGTATACGCGCGTTATCGGCATTACTTGGAGTTTCTGACGAACTGTTTCTCAAAGACACCTTGCTTTCAGGTAAGGGGATTACCTGAGGGGTTTTTCTGGTAGCCATGTGTAATTGTATTGGTTGTGTTAATTATTGGGTGTATGTAATATTTGAGTAGTTAGCGTTATTTGTTTAGTTATTATTTGCTGTTAATTATTTGCATTATCTGCATTTAATAATTCGCTTTATTTTATTGCATGTCTTTAATTGCTAATTGCTATATTATTGACATGATATTATTATTTGATGTGGATTGTGGATTGGAAAGCCTGACGGTGGTCAGAGCTTAATTAAATAAGAGTTAAAAGCAGTTAAAGTTTTTTGAATTAATAAGTTTAATTCAGTGGAAATAGTAATATAATATTACTTAGTTAATTATTTGATGAAAAATGGGAAAAAGTGAAAAATAATATTATTTTAATCATTTAACAGCGAAAGAGTGTTTTATGAGTAATAGTGAGGACGTAACCGTTAAAATATTTTAGCACTGCTAATTTTCACCTAAGGAATTTATAAATATTAGAAAATGAGGTTTTAAGCGAAAAGGTTTCGAAAATAATTTTATCACAGTATTGGAAAAATTAATTTACAACAAAGAGTCCTATTTTGACCTAAATGCGTTTTAAAACGGCAAACGACGGACAATTCCGTCAATATTTACGAAAGTATTCTTAAAAAGGGATAGGGTAATACTGAGAATGTGTCTCAAATGTGGTTTTCCAGTTCAAATTATTAATTTTTAAACAAAAATGCGTTTTAAGGTATTTTGACAAGTTTGCAAAACGAATTTCCAACGTAAAAGGATTTTCGGTAAACAATGAGTTATTTCCGTCAACTTGGATAGGTTGAGGAAGATTTAGTTTTGTTTTGTATTTCTCAGAACGAAAATGGTTTAAACGAACCTAGCAACCGAGACGTCGGGTCTAGAGTTCTAAGATATGGGCCCGGGGTCCGAAAGGTGAAGTTATGGACTAAATGTCCTATAAATGGTGTTTTGGGTTTCGTGCACTAAAATCTATGTATCTACTGCTGGTGCATCGGACTAGATTTCGTGATTTGCACACTTTTGACTTGGAGTCAATTATGGTTTGAAAGAGGTATTAAACTTGAAAGTTTAAAATGGTGTTTTGGTCGTGAAGCTTTTAGCTCTGACAATTAAAGATTGAACACAAAGAAAACAACGAGAACCAAACATTTTACATGCATTACGGGACAGACGTGCCTTTGCATAGGACTTGAATGCTTGATGGCAAGTATTCATGTAGTTTGCATCACTGTGCCTTGATGGATATATGACCAAGAAAACCATGTGCTATACGTAGTCACTACTTTGCCTCGTTTTGGACTGTGGAATGGTTATTTGAACTTTGCCATATCTGGCATTGATTCTGCCTTATTTGGCAATTGGAGCATGATCAGCTCATTTACTTGTTGGTTGGAGCTCCGGAGATTAGGTCTCAAATTTAGTTGATGATATTGAAGTGTCATGGTTTTAAAACGGTTACGACTGTCGGGTATGAAACCCTTTGATAAATATTTTATTTTTTATCTTTGAATATTCATGTTAAGTGGTAATTGAGAGTCGTACATGTGGTTATCGTTTTTAAAATCCATATATTGGTTCTCACCCTTGCATGTTTTATTGTTGCTCTTCTATCTGTATGGGTACTGTTATTACCTGATTTTAGATGGATCCGGCCATACCTTTGGCACACACGGGGTTTCGAAGCCTCCATTTTGAGGATGCAGATAACATAAATGCGTGGGTGATCCACCCGGGAGCCCATGTCTTTCGTTATACCGGGCATATCCATACTATAGAGGGCACTCTTGAGACGGGGCCCCAGAGGGAGCATAGGTCTATGGAGACGGTTGAGGTATCTCTACCTCCTTTGTGGCTACTTGCACAGCATCTGATCGATCATGGACAGCTAGAGGCTCAGCCCTTAGCTGAGGCAGCACCTGAGCCAGTTCCAGAGGAGATTGTGGCGGACCCGGAGGAAATGGTTATTGACCCCGAGGAGGATCCAGAGGAGTACGTGGAGGATGTACCTGAGTACATACCTTTGGATGATGATGATGATGATTCACCCGATGAGGGTGTTGCTGTGTCTTCATCCTACTCATCGGCAGGGAATGGGATTGACCCTGGTCTTCTCAATGAGTACCATTAGTCTATGACCAGCTGTAGGTAGTCTCATTTTTGGGCTAGTGATTCCGTCAGTCTTTCTGGCTACTGAGAGCCATGATTTTTGTATATGGCCCTAGACGTTTCACTATGTGTCCTTATGTTTTTATTTCCTTTCTTAGTTTGGAGAATGGCCTGTTCTGATAAAGGCCCTATATAGTTTATACCTTGTATAAAATGATGATGCATATAGATATATATATATATATATATATATATATATATATATATATATATATATATATATATATATATATATATATATATATATGGTGTGTTGCTTATGTTGTTAGAAGTTGTCAAGTTAACAAGAAAAAGAAAAAAATTCATTACCATATTATGTATTAAGTGAAGTATCAGAAAACGTTATTTTCCGAAAGTAACCAGAATAATTGAATTTTATTTTCCGCAACGTGTTACTATGTGACGACCCAAGGTAGGGTGTCGCAGGAACTAAATCCCACCAATGGTACACTTGGACAATAGTACCATAATTTCCTAGTTTGTCAGCATAAGAGTTACCCTCTCTATAAATATGAGAACAAATAAAATTCATACTCTTAACTAGAAAAAGACAATTCCTCCATTTGTTTCGAAGCTTCCAAGGAACAATGTGATAATTATTGAAGGCTAATTGGACCAGCTTCGAGTCACATTCAAGCCAGAGATTAGACCAACTTTTTTATGAGTTGTCTCTATTGCTATCATAGCACCAAAAAGTTCAGCATGGAAAGCATTAGCGATCCCAAGGCTAACTGCAAAGCAGCCAAGAGTGGCTGCACTTCTATCTCTGAATATACCACCACAAGCTGCCGGGCCAGGAGCACCATCGGTATTGCACTTGATCCAGTAGGCTTTTGGAGGGGACCAAGAAACCTGTTTAATAAGAGTGGCATGCAGAGGTTTACCACAGATTGAAAGGGCTTTCATAGCCATAAACTCTAGAATAGAGGAGGACATGTGACCTTTACTGTTGTTACTCGATAAGGACACATTGGCAATTGTTAAATTGATTGCAACCTTAGCAGGGACTTTCTTGTTTTCAAAACGAGCACCGTGCCAAATAACCCAAAAAATATTAACAATGCCAGCTATGACAATGTCTTTGAGCTGAGAGCTCCAACCTTTATCACAAGAAGAGAGGATATTCTGCACATTAGAGGAGTCTATGCAAGAGTTAATGACACTCCCAAACCAATTGCATAATTCCTTGCAAATTGGCAATTGAAAAACAAATGAGAAGTAGATTCTACATTACTTACAGATAAGTAGCATTTAGAGACCAAGCTACAGCCTCTAGAGCAAAGCTGCTCATCTGTAGGCATACGGTTGTTGATGATCCTCCATAAAACAAATGATTTGGATGGGGGAATACAACCAATCCATATCAATTTAGACCAGGGCAGCACTTGTCCAGGAGGATTTAGGAATTGAAAGGTTTCTTTGAAGGACAGAAAACCAGAATCAGTGTTACTCCATAATAATTGATTATCACATTGAAACTTAGGAATTTCCATATGCTGCATCTTAGGTTTAATGACAGGATAAGCTTGAAGAATAGAAGAAGGGATGCACCATTTACCATTATGAATGAAATCACTAACCTTAGCACAAAGAGAGTGATGGACAGTAACTGGAATATCCAAGGAATCAGACAGAGGCTTGGACAACCGGTTATCAAGCCAAAAATTTATATCAGTGCCATTTCCTAATTGGCAGACTAAATTTTCCAAGACTGTTGACATATAGGGTCTGATGCCACCCCAGATAGAGGACCTTAAATGGTAAGATATAGCTCTACCATTCTTAAACACTCTAGCCTTTAGTAAACAAGTCCAGTGGTTGTTAGCAGATATCAGTTCCCAGCAGATCTTCAACATTGTTGCACCATTAATGGTTCTAAGGGATCTAAGACCAAGGCCACCCACATCTGTAGGTTTGCAAATTTTGTGCCAAGCAACAGTTACAAGCTTCCTCTAATCAATAGAGCCAGACCAAGCAAAGTTCCTGATCAATTGATCAACAGTTTTAAGAAGACCAATAGGCCAAGCATATATGTGAAAACTATAAGTGAGCATTCCAGAAATGATAGGCTTAATTAACTGAACTCCCCCATCAAAGACAGCAACTTACCCTTCCAAGATGCAAACTTACATTTAACTTTATCTGCAATAGGTAATGAAATCATGAAACGAAGGAGTCTAGGTGAGTCACTGCCTCCCTTGGAGTTTCGACAAAGCATTAACGGCCATGAAATGTTTGGATTCCTTTCACAATCCATTATTCAGGTAATGCAAAATCATGAGTCTTAAAAATATCATGCCTTTGTTAAGGTAAAATTAATACCAACGTTTTCTATATTGGTAACACCCCCCTTGGGGCTACATGTTTGAAACTAAAAGACTGAAAATAATTACGCTGGTTGCTTTTGGAAAATATAATTTTCTCTATTTCTTAACTTCCTTGAAATTAGTGGTAGATTTTTTTTTCTTTTTCTTTTCCTCTATCAATACAAACCAAACCTTTATAATTAACAAACAACCGAATACATATGTATATGCATCAATACAGTTTTACATATGGCCATTTATATTACAAATCATTTATTTAAGCCATAGCATAAGGAAAACACACATAAACTAAACTTAAATAATAGCGGTACTACTTCCCAAACATAAACCCAAAACAGATCCTATAGCTGGTCATACTTAAGGAAAACCATTGGGAAGTCCTCGCTAGAACTCCCCGCCCGCAGAAGTATCTAGGTCCGTCCTCCACACGCTTCCATCATTAGCCTCGTCAAAGTACAGGGAACGTATTCCCTTGTACGATATCGGACTCATCTGGTTTATCTGTACTCGAATATATATATATATATATATATATATATATATATATATATATATATATATATATATATATATAAAAAAAAGCATAGTAGAAACCCAACATGAAAAGAAATAAAACAAGGGTGAGATACCATCATTGAGTTTCATCATGATAACTATATGTACGACACTCATACAAACATCATGTATACATACTGCAATTATTTCCTACCAATGGGATTCATACCCGGTCATCCAATCGTAATTTTTCAAAAAATGCATGGCACTTCAATATCCATCCTATGAGTCTTGACCTTTATTCTCCGGAGATTCCTAACTTCCCTTCTTCGAGCAATGATTAGGCTGCGATACCCTTAACACAATTGTCTCATGAGATCGGCCTCTAAATTTAGGTCCGGCTCCAATTGTTCAGGGAATATCACGATGGAGCACCTAAAATAATATTGGAATAGTTCCCTATTGAGTACATTCGTGCTGGGTAACCGAATTCCAAGACCCGAGGTTGCAAGGCCCCAAGTATTCGCTAGATTTTTGAAGCCCGAATGTCCCTAAGACCCAAAGACCCTAGAATTTATCTTTGGTCCGTAACTAACCAATTTACCTAATTCACCCTTTGTGAAATTGTAGCTCGACACCCAAGGCACGTATGCTCAAAATGGCATATTTGCCAGACTATGCATGTAAAAACCATTTGTTATCGCAATTGTTCTTTTTCGTTCATCTTTTCTTTGTCGAGGCTTAAAGCTCCCGACTACCTTTTTTCCCAAATATTATAATTCTTCCCACCTCCAAAGTACAATTTCCTCTCAGGAACACTAGCCCGACGTCTCGACAATCTAGGTCCTTATGAAGTTGACACAGGCAAACACAAGAAGGGGGGTTGAATTGTGTTTGTTAATATTTTTCGAAAACAACCTTTTCAAGAATAGTTTTCTCACACAAAGATAAGGAGGCAGAATAAAGCACACAGAAAAAACAATCTTTTGAAAGAATAACAAATTCAAGTTCAAATCCCCACAGTTAGTATAAACACGTAAAACCAAAGAGATAAGGGATTAGAAGATTCACACAAGTTGTTTTATCCTGGTTCACTTTCTTCCAACCAAGAGCTACGTCCAGTCCCTTCTACTTGAAGGATTTCTCCACTATTTTCCAAATAGATTACAGCAAGTATTCAACACCTCTCCAGGCTCACAAGTATTTCTTTCTTACCAAGCCTCTTCAGGCTCTACCTCTAATAAAGAGTTTTTGATTTCTTTGATCTTCTAACTCACTATGTGTGAGAATATGAAAGTTTAAGATCAGATGAATATTATAGCAATATTCAAACTATGATATTACAGACTTTTGCTTTTTGAAAGAATAAGAGAATATTTGCTCGCAAGAGATTTCTTGAGATTTCTTTGTATGCGCAAAAGTTATTTCTTCAAAAGCCTTAGTCTTCTATTTATAGGGTCCTTGATCTTCTCTTCAGAATCATCAACGGTTGTTTTTGAATTTACGTTTAGTGATAGAATCAACCAAGTAAATATCCGTTGTGACTCAGCTTGCTCGTGGCCTTTGTACTATGTGACAAAATTCTTGCATGTAATGGCACACCTCTGAGCAAATGCAACTTGAAAAACAGTCTTGCCTTCCTTGTACAAGTTCCAGCTATTTCAGGGTAAAAGGTGACAGGGTACACAACGTTTTGCATTGTACTATTCTGCTTTTTGCAATTCCTTATTTGTACTATGTCTCTCTCATTGAAACAAGACAATAAAAACGGTTAATAGAAAATTAGAAGGACCATTATAAATATATGAAATGAATATCAATCATATGAAATAAATTCGCTTTGGTTCAGATTGATATAAATGCTCAAAAATCTTCGTCCAGCAAAACAATTGTAAAGGCAAGGTAAGTAAGAAGAGTTTTAAGGCTCCGTCCACTGACGTGGCAACCAAAACTTCGTCTACTAAGAACAACGGTCTTGCCAGTACTTGAGACATTTAAAATCTCCGTCTAGTGACGTGGCATTAGAAAACTAATGTTATTATTGGAGAAAAGCTCACGTCTACATGAAAAGAATTTCTCCGTCCACTAGAAACAATCAAGCGCTCGTCCACTGACGTGGCACTTGAGTTTAAAGGAGATCCTTGATAGCGTGGACTTGACCACTCTGTCAATATAGAATATATGGACGCGGATTGTAAAGAAGATAGACTTAACTTATAAAAACATAGATCCTTCAAGACTGAAGGCACTTGTTAGATTAAAGCTAACACTTTGCTACACAAATTTAATCCTTATTGTTAACATCAAAACTTAGAGATTATTTAATCCAAATTACTTTGGTTCCAACAATCTCCCCCTTTTTGATGATGACAAAAACTAATTAAATTTATTTTGCAAAGTCTAAGAGAGCGAACAAGGCTCCCCCTAAGACAAAGCAGTCATCAGATTAAAGCAGTTAAGGCATAATAAGCTAAGTCTTATTTGCAATATAATATAGGTTAATAGACCAAGATAGCAGCTTATTTAAACATGTGAGATTCAAAGCAGTATCGAAGCATAATTGACTTTTAGACACAATTAGGCATAAACATAAAGTCAAGGCATAGTATCAGCAAGATGAATATACACTTATGCATATGCAGACAACTATATACTTTAAAAAAAAAATCTCTGTATTATAAAATTTAATCTTTCCTTTCTCCCCCTTTTTTGTCATCAGACAAAAAGGTAGAAGGGAGTGGACCATCATTGTCAGCAAACAACAAAAAGATAAAACAGAGAAGGAAAAAGTTTTTAGGTAGAAGGAGGTGGTGGAGGAGGTGGTTGGTTTGGATTTTGATTTTGATTCCTCTGAAATTCCAAGATCAGAGCCAACATCTGATTCATCGTGGCATTTGTAGGGGCCAGAGAATCTTGAACTTGCTTCAGCACCCTTTCTTCAATCTGTTGAGCCATCTGTTCAGTCTTTTCTTCAACTATCTTGCCAACCTTATCATCAACAATTTTTCCAATGATGTCTTCAAGATTGGGTGGCAAGGAAAGTTGTCTTGAGCTCTCAGCAGTGTCAGAGACAGTGTCTTGAGCTTGGGCAGGTGGATTAACCATAGCAAGAGCTAATGGTTGAGAAGAAGTCTTAGCAGACTCAGCACCTTGCTTAGAGACACCAACCTCAGCAGACTGCTCAGCTTGTGCAGATGGAGGTTCAACTGAAGTAGGTTGAGAAGACAGTTGTGCATCAAATTCAGGGCCTTCTACAATCAATTCTTCAGCTATATGATCAGAGGATGATGTTGCTGGAGAGGTAGTGGCAGCTTTAACAGATTTCTGAGGTACAATCCTTTGCCTAGTGGATAGGAGTAATTTCCTCCACATCCTTGCTGGTAATAGGAAGTGCCCACAGATCTTTGTAGATCATGTGCCTTAGTTTGGACAGTCCACACTTTCCTCTGAACTTGGGAATTTCTTGCTTCTCTTCCTAAGTCAAGCCAGAAGAAGAAGCATCCCTGGTGCAGTGGATGATATGAGACAACCAGAAGTCTGCAGCTTTCATTTCTCCAATATTCTTCACATCCTCCATATACAGATAGAAGTCGAGCTGGGAGTGATCAAAGGTTTCCTGAGACAAATCCAGCATGGCAGAATGAGCTTCAGGCATGACTCCCTTATTTCTTCTGAGCCGCATATCTTTGTCCTTGTTGAGGTCTATCATGCCAAGCCTTGGACAGATAGGGTAGGGAGCAATGCCTACACGTGTTTCCTTATTATGCCTCAGCCATGTGATAGGAACCCAACGTGCAGCTCTTTCAATTTGGAAGTAGCTGAACTCCCACTTCAGAATATTATAGATCAGCTGATCTGCGAAGGGGTCTGAGGCACTTCCATAGATGCTGGGATGCTCGAATTTCAGCCATTTTGTGTTTCCATCCAATATAATTGGATCGTGCTCCGATGATCTTGCTCTCTTCTGAGGTAAAGTAGGCAGTCTGTTCCTTTTAAGATCAATTTCCCATACAGGAATGATGTGCCTTGCTACTCCTTCAGTGTGAGGAATCAAAGGTGGGGTTTTTTGTAGGTTGGGGTAAATTTTTCTTTCGGGGAAACGTTTGAGGGGTAGATGGGTGAGGAGAGGGCCATGTTGGTTGTTCATCTCAGATGGAAAGGGACCTTTAGGAGGTTGAGAGTTTGGGTATTTGGTGGTCCAGGGGTATTCCTCATAGGGTTCATAATCATAATCAGGATGGGAGTACCACCTTGTTAGAGGAATGGCAAGGTTAATTTCAGGGTCAGGTTGGTGAGTATGAAACAGAATTGTCCAATTTCTCTTGACCTGAGCCCAATTCTCAGACTTATTGGCAAAGATAGTGGATGAGGGTATAATTGGTGGAAAGAGTTTTCTTAGGGGTTTAGGAAAGGGGGCACCTCGGCAAATTCCATCATCCTTTTGATGAAACCAAGGATCAGAGTCAGGAATTATAGGTGGAAAGATGGTTTTGAGTGGTGAAGGTTGGGATATGGTTAATTGATTTGGGCTAATTTGTGGTGAAGATGGAGTTGAAGTTTGGTTAGATTGGTCTTTTTGTGGTGAGGGTTGGGGTGTGGGTAATGTAGGTCTATACACATTATCAAACAATCCTACTCCCGGAGTAGGGGCACCATCACTCACAGTATTAATAGGAACTTCAGAAGAGGTGTTTACCTCAGAGGCTGCAAAGGTTCTAGCTTTCCTTGCAGGTTGCCTCCTCTTGGTAGGCATAGCAGCAGCAGCAGCAGCAACAGCAACAGCAGCTGCTTTCCTCTTTAAAGCTGTTCCCAGAGGAACATTGTCATCTTCATCATCCTCATCTTGAGGCAGTACCAGCTTTCTTGCTCTCTTGGGAGCAGGTCGAGGAACAGGTTGAGGAGCCTCAGCCCTAGGCTCATTAATAACAACGCCTCTGGTAGGCCTTTTAGGAATAGGCTTCCTGACAGCCATAGTTTTCTTTTTTAGTTCCTCTCTTGAGACCTAGAGTAGCTGCATTGTTGGCCTCAACAGATTCTTCTTTAATCTTCATTTTTCCTCCTCTTGTTTTGACATCTCAACTTGTTTGTACGTGTCAAGATGCATGCTGCTGAGGTTGCTCTTTCCAAAAATGGCAGCTTGCATCCCCTTCGAACGAAGGATTTTTTCTTGTTCTTCTAGAGGCTTTGCACTTATGTAATCATACAAGCCTTGCTGCTTGAAAATTTTTGACAGAAGATGAGAGAAGGTGATGTGAGAGGCGGTTTCCCTGTTTGCAATGGCATCCTTGAAGCGATGAAACAGGATCCATGGCAGGTTTATTTTTGTCTCATAAATCATGTTGTAGAGACAGAACTTGTGAAGGGCAGAAAGGTTGTCCTTAGACCCTGCCTTATGAAGCACCGTCTTGTTCAGAATCTGATGAAGAATCCTGATATGATCCTTCATTTCAGATGACTTCCACGAGTGAGTCCTCACTGTATCTTCTCGCATCAGTGTAACCGAGATAGTTTCTATACCACCAAGATCTTCTTCCTAGTTTTCTGTCATAATCAAACCCTCTTGAGCACAAACGATTGCATCAGAAATGGTCTTCTCAGAAACAGTTATCTTCTTGCCTTGAACAAACCCTACTACCTCAGTGTCAGTAATCTTTGGTTTCCTCGAAATCCCTTACTAAGTCCGGATAAATCGAGACCTTTTCCAAAAACAAACCATCCCAACCAGCAGCGTTGATGTACTTGCTTACATCCAAGTTATACTCACTCAGAATTTCAAAATTAAAATGATGTTCCGCAGCGATACTTATGATGTCAGTAACATAGGCAGGCTCGGGAGTTGAGGTTGAAGCCATTGTTGAGTTCTTGAGTACAAGTTAAGGTTTGAAGAATAGAGAGTTCAAAGACTTTCAGAGAGAAGTTATCAGAGATGAAGAGTAGCGAAAGGTTTTTCAGAGGGAAAGGGGCTTCTTTTAAAGAGTTTCCGAATACCAACAGTTTTCAAGGAAAATTCAAAAAGAAATGATTGATTAGACAAGACTTTAGTAGAAAAAACGGCGTTGGTATATAGGGACCGTAAAAAGTTACGATGGGATTGATGGAAGTAGCTGACTCAGCAAGGAAATGATTAAAATCAAAACGTTTTAAGATAAATAAGTTCAGATATATAAAGATGCAAATTTGTTTTTTTTTTTTTTAAAAAAAGAAATTGTATGTAAGATCGGGTCCACAAAAGATTGAGGGTGGACGCATAAAAACATATGTAGTGGACGCGGCACACCAACAGTAGTGGACGCGTAGACTACACGTGCTCTGGACGCCAAAACCAGTGGATGCGCAGATAAAACATGCAATCAATACATATACCAAATTAAACCACATACAACATGTTAAGGTGTTTTCTGATAAAAATAAATCTATCCTCAGCAAGAGGTTTAGTAAAGATATCTGCCCATTGATGATCAGTATCTACAAATTGAACATCAAAAACACCTTTTTGCACATAGTCTCTGATAAAATGATGTTTGATTTCTATATGCTTAGCCCTAGAATGAAGAATTGGATTCTTAGACAGATTAATTGCAGCAGTATTATCACACATTAGTGGAATACTACTTACAAACACATTGTAGTCCTCCAATTGGTGTTTAATCCAGAGGAGTTGTGAGCAGCAGTTTGCAGCTGATATATATTCTGCTTCAGCAGTTGATAGAGCAATGGTACTCTGCCTTTTGCTTGACCATGATACTAGATTAGCTCCAATGTAGTGACATCCCCCACTGGTGCTTTTTCTTTTAATTCTATCTCCAGCATAGTCAGCATCACAAAAGCCAACTAATCTGTAATCTTCATCTTTCTTAAAGCACAGACCAAGATTAGTAGTACCTTTTAAATATCTAAAAGTTCTTTTAACTGCTGATAAATGAGATTCTCTAGGATCAGATTGAAATCGAGCACATAAGCAAACACTGAACATTATATCAGGCCTAGAAGCAGTTAGATATAAGAGAGATCCAATCATACCTCTGTATACCTTCTGATCTACCTTTTTCTCTTTGTCATCTTTGTTTAGTATGGACGTGGGATGCATAGGTGTGTTCATAGGTTTGCAATCATCCATCTTAAACTTTTTGAGAAGTTCCTTTGTATACTTAGTTTGATGGATGTACACCCCGTTCATAGATTGTTTGACTTGAAGTCCAAGGAAGAATTTGAGTTCTCCCATCATGCTCATTTCAAACTCTTTCTACATTAGCTTTGAGAATTCTTTGCACAAAGATTCATTAGTAGCACCAAATATAATATCATCTACATAGATCTGTACTACTATGAAGTTGGAATAAATTGATTTTCTAAACAAGGTTGTATCAACCTTTCCTCTGACAAAGCCATTATTCATTAGAAAAGAACTTAGCCTATCATACCAAGCTCTTGGGGCTTGTTTTAGGCCGTATAAAGCTTTCTTAAGCTTGTATACATGTTCAGGTTGGGTTTCACTCTCAAAACCCGGAGGTTGCATAACATAAACTTCTTCATTGATAAAACCATTTGAAAAAGCACTTTTTACATCCATTTGAAAAAGCATAATATTATGATGTGCAGCAAATGAAAGTAAAATTCTGATTGCTTCCAATCTTGCAACAGGTGCAAAGGTTTCAGTATAGTCTATACCTTCTTCTTGAGAATAACCTTGTGCAACCAATCTTGCTTTATTTCTTATAACCTTACCATTTTCGTCAAGCTTGTTTCTGTAAACCCATTTTGTTCCTATAACAGATTTATCCTTAGGTAGGGTTACCAGAGTCCAAACTTCACTCCTCTCAAACTGATTTAGCTCTTCTTGCATTGCTAAAATCCAACCATTGTCCAGCAGAGCCTCGTCTACAGTCTTTGGTTCCAATTCAGAGACCAATACAGAGTCTTCTTGATCTCTGAAGGTTGATCTGGTTCTTAGCTTATCACTTGGATTTCCAATTATTTGTTCCCGTGGATGATAATTCTGGAAATGCCAAGTTCTCTGAGTATTGTCTTGTTGAGAGGTGGATGTTTCAGGTTGATGAGAAGTGTCTTCAACTTGATCATCAGTTTTAACTTCTTTTGTTTCTCCTAAGATGTTTAAGTCAAGATCTGCAAAACTTTCATTTAGCTCTGATAATTTCTTATCAGGCTGTTTGTCATCAAATCTAACATGTATAGATTCTTCTACTATTAAAGTTCTTGAGTTATACACTCTAAATCCTTTTGAGGTTTCAGAAAATCCTAGTAGAATTCCATTGTCTACTTTTGCATCAAACTTACCAAGTTGATCTTTTGTATTTAAAATATAACATTTACATCCAAAAGGATGAAAATAAGATATGTTGGGTTTTCTGCCTTTCCACAATTCATAGGGAGTCTTACTCAGAATAGGTCTAATGTATATTCTGTTCTGAATGTAGCAGGCAGTGTTCACAGCTTCAGCCCAGAAATGCTTAGGGACAGAATTGTCATTGAGCATAGTCCTAGCCATCTCTTGAAGAGATCTGTTCTTTCTCTCTACCACACCATTTTGCTATGGTGTTCTTGGTATTGAGAAGTTGTGTTGAATTCCATTTTCTTCACAAAACTCATTGAATAGCTCATTGACAAATTCTCCCCCATGGTCACTTCTAATTGAAGCTATACACATGCCTTTTTCATTCTGTACACGTTTGCAGAATACAGAAAAGACCTTGAAGGACTCATCCTTGTGAGCAAGGAACATAACCCATGTCCATCTAGTATAGTCATCTACAATGACTAGACCATATTTCTTACCACTGATAGAAGCAGTCCTTGTTGGACCAAAAAGATCAAGGTGTAGCAGTTCTAGTGGTCTCTTGGTACTAACAATATTCTTAGATTCAAAAGAACCTTTGACTTGTTTTCCCTTCTGACATGCATCACAGAGAGCATCAGATTTGAACTTAAGGTTTGGTAATCCTCTCACGAGGTTATGCTTATTTAGCTTTAAGATTAATCTCAAGCTTGCATGACCTAGCCTTTTATGCCAAATCCAACGTTCATCTTCAATGGACACTAAACATGAGACACTTTGATTTGAGAGGTCCTCCAAGTCAATTTTGTATAAGTTGTTTTGCCTCTTAGCAGTGAATAAGATTGATCCATCATTTTTCTTGACATAACACATGTTCTTATTAAAAGAAACATCATATCCACTGTCACATAATTGACTTATGCTCAGTAGATTATGTTTTAAACCATTCACTAAAAGAACATTATCAATGGAGGGAAAAGGATGTTTACCGATTTTACCTATACCAGTGATCTTTCCTTTCTGGTTTCCTCCAAATGTCACCCAGCCACCATCCTTATGTCTAAGGTCTTGGAACATATACTTTTCTCCCGTCATGTGACGTGAGCATCCACTGTCCAAGTACCAGGATGTTTGTTTCTTTCCTGTTGTTAAGCAGATCTGCAACAGGTATTATCTTGTCCTTAGGTACCCAAATTGACTTGGGTCCTTTCATGTTAGTTTTCTTTGGACGAGAATATTTGGCATGCCTGTTATGTATGCATCTAGATGTAGAGTGCCCACTCACACTTTACAAAAAGTGTTGGACGGGCCTGATTTGGTTTTCGCATACCTAGCTGAAGCTTTTGAAGCTCTTTGCTACATAGGTGGTTTTGACTTAATGTAAGATGCCTCATGCTTCTTATTGTCATAACCAAGACCAGATTTATCAAAGGGTGACCTAGAATAGCTTAGGATAAGACTAAGCTTATTTGAGCCTCCTACAAATTTTGACAGAGAGTCTGTCAAGTATGTTACATCTTGTTTCAGTTTTGCAACTTCACAAGAATTGTCAGGCTCACATTCAGATTTGTCAGTTAGACTGACATTCTCTGATTTCAGCTTATCATTTTCTTGAACCAAACTTTGTTTTTCCATGCAGACTCTATCATATTCTTTGGTTAGTTTTGCAAACTTCTTTTTAAGACTTTTGTATTCATGAGACAATATGGATGAGTCATGCAGTAATTCATCAAAGGCATTTTTGAGAGTTGAAGGTTCAGAATCTGTTACCTCATCATCATCAGTGTACTCATTTTCTGATGATGTGTCAGCCATGAGGCAAATGTTTGCCTCTTCCTCTGCTTCCTCTTCCTCATCTGATGAGGATGAGTCCAAGTCCTCCCATGTAGCCATTAAGCCCTTCTTTTTCTTGAAGAACTTCTTCTTCTCTTTTAGGTCAGGACAGTCAGCTTTGAAATGGCCTGGCTTTTTGCATTCAAAACACAGAGATGGACCTTTTTCTTTGGAGTCTGATTTCTCCTTAGAAAATTTCTTGTTGAATGGCTTTCTCTTGAAATTACCTATTCTTCTCCACATATGTTGTATCTTTCTGGAGATGAAAGATAATTGATCTTCATCTGATCCTTCATCACTGTCTGAAGGTTCAGCATCATCTGAAGACTCAGCAGCTTTGAGGACTTTTGAAGAGCTTGCTTTCTTTGCCTTTAAAGCAATGGACTTTCCCTTTCTGGAATTGTCTTCCTCATTTAGTTCAAGCTCATGAACTTTTAATGATCCTAGAAGTTCTTCCAGAGAGAGAGTATTCAGATTCTTAGCTTCTTGAATAGCAGTGACCTTCGGTCTCCACTGCTTGGAGAGACTTCTCAGAATCTTTCTGATATGATCTCTATTCTCATATATTTTTCCCAGAGATCTGAGACTGTTTGTTATTGTTTGAAATCTTCCAAACATCTGATCTATAGACTCATGATCAGTCATCTTGAAGAGTTCATACTGGTGAACCAGCATGCTTATCTTTGACTCCTTCACTTGTGATGAGCCTTCATGAGCGAGAGCCAGTGTATCCCAGATTTCCTTTGCTGTGTTGCAGCTGTGAACCTTATCATGTTCTGATCTGGTAATAGCATACATCAAGTAATGTTTGGCTTTGAGATTTAGTTGATGTTTGGCTTTTTGATCAACACTCCATTCTGCTCTAGCCAACACTGCTTGATTTTCGCCTCTTGGCTCAGAATAGCCATTCTCTATCAGTTCCCAGATGTCTAAGTTCTGCGCATCTAGGAAGGCCATCATTCTCTTCTTCCAATAGTCATAATCAGTTCCTGTTAAGTCTCTAAAATGTCTGTGTGCATTTCCCTAAGTTTTGATGAAAACGAAACATTGGTTAATGATTTAATTAACCTACTTTGTGGTTGCTAACCTGTCTACTTAGTGTACAGATCAGAAGATTACAAAACTCACCTGTCTGTCTACCTAAGTATCACCTGTCTGTATAAGCCAAAAAGTCAACCTGTCTGCTGACTAGGATTGTTGACTATGTGCAAACTGGTTTACAACCTGTCTCTACTCTTCAACTTATCTAAGGTTCTCTGTTAAAGAACTCGAAGTACAGGAAGCTTTTGCAAGCTGTCCCCTCATGAAGAATACTCTGAGAACTCTCTCTCACGCTTATCAAGAAACTCAGAAATGCTTTCTCTCAAGCAACCTAGGAAGTCAGAGATAAACTTCCAGTTAAAGAATGTTTCCAACATGCTTTATTCCCTAGTACTTTCAGTCATTACACAGAAAGGGAAATGTACTCTGCAAAAGTACAAAAGCACTCTACATAACTCTGAGTTGGCGTCTACACGATGCATAAAGCTATTATCCTTCATGTTAGAGTACAACCAACGTCTCCATTGCATTAATGGCTGCCCAGAACGACTATATTGCATTTAATGAAGCTCTGCTTGAAGCCATCGTTGCAAAGAATGTCTCTAACGGATATTAAATGTTTGAAGGCTATAAATACAGAAGTCATTGAAGATGAACATCATCAGAGTTTACAAAGCATTAAAGAGCCATTACTCTGTTCATTTATTTACTCTGTATTCTTCAATCATTTGAAGTTATTACGCAGACTTTCCTAAGCTTTACATTTAAACCACTCTCTGAGTGTTAGTGAAAGATCTGTCTGTCTGTAAGTGTATTTATTACAAACCAAACTCTCAAACAAATCTGAGTGAGCCTGAAGAGGCTAGGTGTGCAAAGAATACTTGTGTTGGAGCCTGAAGAGGCTAGGTGTGCAAACAATACTTGGAGTCTGTAACCTGATCAGTTATAGTGGATAAATCTTGGTGCTGCCAAGGAATGGACGTAGCTCTTTGTGTTGAAGAGTGAACCAGGATAAATCTCTGTGTTAATCTCTCTTCCCTTAATCTCTTTAGTTGTTTTGATTATATATCATCTGCTTTCTAACTAAGGGGTTAAAACTGTTTTTATCAAGACTGTTTTTCATTTACGTGTGTTGTTTTCTGAGAAAACTACAACAGACAAGTGACCTGTCTGTGTAACCTTTTTACACCCGTCTGTGCTTAGCTTCTGCATGCAAAAAGTTTTTAACTTTATTTTAATTTCTGATAAACACAATTCAACCCCCCTTCTCGTGTTTATAGTTGTCTATTTCAGTTGGTATCAGAGCTCAGCCTCTGGGTTGAGCATCTAACAGTGTAGAGGTAAAAGATCCTGAAGAATAGACATGATTGCTGGAGCTAGTGGAAGTAACTAGACTGAAGGAGCCTCCTTAACCAGACCTCCATTCTTCAATGGAGAAAACTACAACTATTGGAAAGACAGATTTCAATGGTTCATTCTATCTACAAACTCTGATCTCTGGGATGTCATCACTGATGGTCCTTTCATTCCTAAAAACGATGACAACACTGATAAGCCAAAAGCTCAGTGGACCCCTGCAGAAAAGGCAAAGTGGGATCTGAATCACAAAGCCAGATACAACATTATTTGTGCTCTCAGTCCTGATGAATTTGAGAAGGTCTGTGCCTGTGATTCTGCCAAAGAAATATGGGACACCTTAGCTGTCACACATGAAGGAACAGCCAAAGTCAAAGAATCAAAAATTGCCATACTTGTCAGAAAGTATGAACTGTTTCTCATGGAGGAAGGAGAATCTGTTGCTCAAATGATTGGGAGATTCCAAACTATCATCAATGGTCTAAAATCTCTTGGCAAAGTTTACTCTAATGCTGAGAAGGTTGGAAAGATACTTAGGAGTCTACCTAAGCAGTGGAGACCTCTGGTAACTGCTATCTCTCAAGCCAAAGATCTTACCACCTTGACCATGGATGAACTCCTTGGAACACTTACTGTTCATGAGCAAGAACTTGGAGATGAAGTCTCAACAAAGAAGGGCAAGTCAATTGCTCTGAAGGCTGATCAAAAGTCTTCCAAAGCTTCTAAAGCTTTGAAGGCAGACGAGTCATCCAGTGATGATGACCTGTCTGAATCTGAGGATTCTGAAAGTGATGAAGAACTATCTCTCCTAACCAGAAAGATAAAGCTTCTCTTACAGAAAAAGAAGTTCAGAAAGGATAAACCATTCAGAAGATTCAACAAGGACAAGAACTTCAAGGATTCCACTTCAACAGACAAGAACTCAATTGTCTGCTATGAGTGCAAGAAACCAGGTCACATCAAAGCAGAATGTCCTCAACTCAAGAAAGCCCCGTTTAAGAAGTTCTTCAAAAAGAAGAAGAAAGGAATGATGGCTACTTGGGAAGATCTAGAGTCAACATCTACTGATGAGGAGACAGAGGAAGAAGTAAATCTCTGTCTAATGGCTAACACTGACTCTCAGATAATGAGGTAAATTCTGATTATGAGGAATTACTTGATGCCTATGAAGAATTGTTGGAGGAATCCAACTGTTTATCCAAGGCTTTCAAATCTCTCAAGAGAGATCATGTTAAGCTCCTCAGTGAGCATAAACAGAAATCTCTAGAGTGTGAGAAATTTGCCAAGGAGAACAGTGAGCTGAAGACTGAAAAGTCTAATGAAGCTAAGATCTCTAGTGATACATCACAGTCTGAAGAAGTTGAAAAACTTCAACAGAAAGTGGAAGAGCTCACTTCTGATCTTGCCAAATTTGTTAATGGTAGAGAAAATCTGACCAAGCTGCTTGGCTGTCAGAGGCACTCCCTTAACAAAGAAGGTATAGGATATGTCCATCAGATACATCATAAAGTATCAACTAAGCACTCTAAAGTGTCTGCTACATCTACTTCTATTAATTCCATACCTGTCTGTAATTTCTGTGGAAAGACGGGACATGTTATGTCTAAGTGTCTTCATAAGAAAAGAAGGAAGTCTTCACAGACTCCTAGAACTAACAGAAAAGGACCCAGAAAACTATGGGTACCTAAAGATCAAATAATCTCTGTTGCAGATGTCCTCAACAGCACAAAGAAAACACCACTGCTGGTACCTGGACAGTGGCTGCTCGCGACACATGACAGGAGAAAGGTCTATGTTCCTAGACCTCCAACTTAAAAAAGGAGGACATGTGGCATTTGGTGGAAATCAAAAAGGGAAGGTTATAGGAATTGGTACTATTGGTGGTAAACCTCCTCTTCCCTCTATATCAAATGTTCTTATGGTTAAAGGATTAAAACACAATTTGCTTAGCATAAGTCAATTATGTGACAGTGGATTTGATGTCTCCTTTACCAAAGATTTCTGTATAGTTAAGGATCTAAGTGGCAAAACCCTCTTTTCAGCTAAAAGGCAACAAAATCTGTATAAGATTGAACTGACTGATCTCTCAGATCAAAGTGTAACCTGTTTGATGTCTAAAGAGGATGAAAGATGGTTGTGGCACAAGAAACTAGGACATGCGAGTATGAAATTAATTTCAAAACTAAAAAGGGATAACCTTGTGAGAGGATTGCCTGATATTAGTTTTAAGAAAGATGTTTTGTGTGATGCATGTCAGAGAGGTAAACAGATAAAATCAAGTTTCAAATCTAAAAACCAAATATCAACCTCTAGACCTCTTCAGCTGTTACACATGGATCTGTTTGGACCAGTTAGTGTTGCTAGCCTAGCTGGAAGGAAATATGGATTTGTCATAGTTGATGACTATTCTAGATATACATGGGTACTCTTCTTAACCCACAAGGATGAGTCTTTTAAGGCTTTCTCAGTATTCTGTAAAAGAGTACAAAATGAGCAGGGTTTCTGCATTTCTACTCTTAGAAGTGATCATGGGGGAGAATTTGAAAATGAGCAGTTTAGTCAGTTCTGTGAGGAGAATGGGATCTCTCACAATTTCTCTGCACCTAGAACTCCTCAACAAAATGGAGTGGTTGAGAGAAAGAACAGATCTCTGCAAGAGATGGCTAGATCTATGCTCAATGAGAATAATCTCCCTAAGTACTTCTGGGCAGAAGCAGTAAACACAGCCTGTTATGTACAAAACAGAATACTCATTAGGCCTTTTCTAAAGAAGACTCCCTATGAACTGTGGAAAGGAAAAAAGCCCCAACATTTCTTACTTTCATGCATTTGGTTGTGAATGCTTCATCTTAAATACCAAGGATCAACTTGGAAAATTTGACTCTAAGACAGACAAAGGTATCTTTTTGGGATACTCTGAAATGTCTAAAGCTTTTAGAATTTACAATTCTAGAACATCTGTTATTGAAGAATCTGTTCATGTCAAATTTAATGATAACTTAAAGACTGATAAGGAATTGTCAGATCTAGAAGATGATCTTGCAGGTCTTGATATAAACAAGTCAGAAGATCAACAACCTGACTTAACCAAATCAGAACCTGAAGCAGAACCAGACAGACAAGTGGAGCAGACAAATCAACAGACAAGTCAAGATCCTCTTGAAAGAGACTGGAAATTCAAAACTCATCATCCTAAGGATCTCATCATTGGACATCCCTCAGAAGGAGTGAGAACCAGATCTACCTTAAGAGAATCAAGCAATGTGGCCTTTTTGTCAGAAATAGAGCCAAAGCACATTGAAGAAGCTCTTGATGATGAAAGCTGGATTCTTGCTATGCAAGAAGAACTCAACCAGTTCACCAGAAATGATGTCTGGACACTTGTCTCCAAGCCCAAAAACAAGTCTGTCATTGAAACAAGATGGGTCTTCAGAAACAAGTTAGATGAAGATGGCAAAGTTGTCAGAAACAAGGCAAAGTTAGTAGCTCAAGGCTATAACCAACAAGAAGGTATTGACTATACAGAAACCTTTGCACCTGTAGCTAGAATAGAAGCTATTCGCATACTAATGTCATATGCTGCACAACACCAATCACTCTTTTTCAAATGGATGTGAAAAGTGCTTTTCTCAATGGAATAATTGAAGAAGAAGTTTATGTTAAACAACCCCCTGGTTTTGAAGATATTGATAAACCAGATCATGTTTTTAAACTTAAAAAGGCATTATATGGTTTAAAGCAAGCACCTAGGGCATGGTATGATAGACTAAGCTCTTTTCTCATGCATAATGGTTTTACAAGAGGTCAAGTAGATACTACCCTGTTTAAGAAAAGCCATAAAGAAAATTTCATTGTAGTCCAAATATATGTTGATGATATTATTTTTGGAGCAACTAATGAAAACCTGTGCAAGGATTTTTCAAAGCTGATGCAAGCAGAATTTGAGATGAGCATGATTGGAGAATTGAAGTTCTTCCTTGGTCTACAAATCAAACAGACAAGTGATGGAATCTACATCCATCAACAAAAGTATATCAAGGAAATGCTCAAGAAATACAAAATGGAAAGTGCTAAACTTATGAAAACTCCCATGGAAACCAATGCAAAACTCAGTAAAGATGATGAAGGTAAAAAGGTAGACCAAACTGTCTACAAAGGTATGATTGGATCTTTACTGTACTTAACCTCAAGCAGACCTGATATTCAATTTAGTGTCTGCATGTGTGCTAGATTTCAATCTGACCCAAGGGAATCTCATCTTAAAGCTGTTAAGAGAATATTTAGATATTTGCTTGGTACTACTAATCTTGGTTTGCTGTATTTAAGAACTAAAGAATACAGATTAGTGGGATTCTGTGATGCTGACTTTGCTGGAGACAGAATAGAAAGAAAAAGCACCAGTGGAGGATGCCACTTCATTGGAGCAAATTTGGTCTCTTGGTCAAGCAAAAGACAAACAACTATAGCTCTATCTACTACTGAAGCAGAATATATCTCAGCTGCCAGTTGTTGCTCTCAACTCTTATGGGTAAAACATCAACTTGAGGATTACTCTATTTTTGAGCATAATATATCTGTATGGTGTGATAATTCTAGTGCTATCTGCTTAACTAAAAATCCAATTCAGCATTCTAAGGCTAAGCATATAGAAATCAAACATCACTTCATTAGAGACTATGTTCAGAAAGGTATCTTTGATATTAAGTTTGTTAAAACTGAAAATCAATGGGCTGATATCTTCACTAAGCCTTTAGCAGAAGAAAGATTTTTATTTATTAGAGATAACTTAAACATGCATTGTATTGTTGAATGACATGTCTGAGTTTTTTAAACTGTCTGTGATCACTTGTCTGACTTTGCTGAGTCACTATGCTGAAACCCAACAGTTTTATTGAAATGGTTATTATTTATCTATTTATTTAATACCATTTGTTAATCTGAAGCTAATCATGGACACGGTAGTTTTTACCTCGAAACCATGTTTTCATTATGTCTAAGTGGGCGCTACAGTTCCCCACATAAATCGTGTCATTCTTAATTAAAAATGTCTTTTTTTCTCTCTCCTGCTTTTACTGCTTTAAAAGGCAAATCTTCAGAAAGTTTCAAACTTTATCCTTTTCAAAAAGCCCTAAGTCTTTTCGTCTTCGTCTTCCTCTCGTTCAAACCTTTCTCTCTTCCAAAACTTTCTTTTTTCTCTCCTCTCTGAAAAATGGCATCTTCAAAGCGCCTGTCTCCAAAAGAGATTGCTGAGCAATACGATATGAGAATAGCTGATGTAGAGAAGATTCTACCTGGAAAGACTGTTGATCTTCAACAGATGAAGAAATGGGGAATGGATGTCACTGAGGAGTTGGAATACTCTAAGTGGACAGCCTTCTTTGATATCAAGGAGCTGGTCCATCCCAAGCTTGTCAGAGACTTCTGGAGAAATGCTGTGGTCATCACCAACGTGGTTGATGGAACCAAGTGCTTCAAGGCTCAAATGTCAACTGATGTGACTCTCCAGTTTCCTATCAGCTCTCTGGAATTGGCAACCAGATGCCCAAGGATTGGAACTGCTTTCAGACCTGACTGGGAAGATCAGGTGGGAACTGAAAGTGTCAATATTGCTATATATGGAGTTCCCAACCCTGAGAACAAGAAGCCTGTCATCATGGTGCCCAAGTGCAGGTTCTTGCACAAGCTGCTTCTGGAGTGTGTGATGCCCAGAAAAGGGTCAAGAGACAATGTGACCAAGTTGGACAGATTTGCTCTGTACTACTTGATTCACAAAATCAAGATAGACATCAATGATCTCATCTACATGTATCTTGAGTCTCTGATCAGAAGGACAAATATGCCTACCTACCCTTATGGAATGCTGCTGACAAGGGTTTTTAGGAACAAGATATTTGTTCCAACTGATGTCCACTTTGTGGACATGGCTTTGCCCATAGACAAGAAGGTCTTGTCTATGATGGGGATTGAAGGAATCCCTCTGGAGGATGAGGAAGAAGAGAAGAAGAAGAAGAAGAAGAAGAAGAAGAAGAAGAAGAAGAAGAAGAAGAAGAAGAAGAAGAAGAAGAAGAAGAAGAAGAAGCCTGCTGTTGAGCAGAAGCTGAAGGAAAAAGCAGAAGAACCTGCTGATTCCACTGGTGAATCAGAGTTTCCAATCTCTGAAAGAATTTGGAAAGCTGCTGGAAAGGTTGCCAGACAGGATCAGAGGCCTGAGGAACCCACAGCATCTGAAGGATCTGCTGAGACAGTAGAGCCTCTCAGATTCAAGCTGAAGAAACCCTCTCCCAAGAGGAAGACCAGTGAGGCTGGAAAATCTGGTGGGGTTTCTGCACAACCCACCAAGAGAAGAAGACTGGTGAAGACCTTTACCAAGGTCAGACAAGTAGAGTCTGTGCCTAGTAAAGAAGAAGCACCTGCTCAGGGGGAGCAGACATCTCCACCCTCAGAGGAGCCTAGGGAGATCAAATCTCTTGATTTGGGATTCATTCTCAGAAAAAGAAGGTCAGGCTACCCTATGCCTGTAGTGGCTGTTGCTGAAAGGGAAGCAGTCCCTGCAGAAGAACCTGCTGCTGCTGCTGCTACTGCACCCTCTGCTGACCTGTCTGCTGGAATACAGACAGTTGGTCATCATGAAGAAGCTTCTCTGTCCCCTTCAAGGAAGAAAGCAAGGCACTTTGAAGATCAGCTCTTCACCTTCCCTTCTGCACCATCCTCTCCCCTTCATCTAGGTATTCTAGATTCTGTTGTTTCTTCCCCCTCTGCTCTCTGTGTCAACCCTTTATCTGTTGCCTCCCATTTTCATTCACCTGTCTCCTCCCACCCCACTCAAACATCTTTTGATGTAGTGTCTGATGTATGTCAGTACACAGTTGTTCACAGGGACTCAACTCCCACAGAACAATCTGGCATATCATCTAGACTGTTTGTGAGTGATTTGCAATCTCTGATGACTGCAAGTATATCTCACTTATCTGTCATCCCTGTATCTTCTTTTTAATCAGCCTAGATGAGTAGTTGTAGGAACTGCCTTGTAATTGAAATGCTTATGATGAATACAAATCAATTTTACCTTATTATTTTCTCTTAATTGTCTCCTTTTCTCTCCACTGTTATATGTTTACTCTTTTTGTTGCTGACAAAAGGGGGAGAAAAATGTAATGTAAGATGATTAATGTAAAATGTTTGGAGAAAAATATGTGATATATGCTAAGTGTTCTGGAGAATATGAACATTTCCTCTGTTATTTTGAACTTAAACCTGCTGCATATTACTCTGATGCTCTTCATTGAACACTAATACATCTGTCTGCACATATAGAAAAAATCAACCTGTCTACTGTCTGTCATTCTATACTCTGATATTTTCAAAGGTTCATTAAATCATCTGAATGTTTGTCATCATAAAAAAGGGGGAGATTGTTAAGTCTCTAAAATGTCTGTGTGCATTTCCCTAAGTTTTGATGAAAACGAAACATTGGTTAATGATTTAATTAACCTACTTTGTGGTTGCTAACCTGTCTACTTAGTGTACAGATCAGAAGATTACAAAACTCACCTGTCTGTCTACCTAAGTATCACCTGTCCGTATAAGCCAAAAAGTCAACCTGTCTGCTGACTAGGATTGTTGACTATGTGCAAACTGGTTTACAACCTGTCTCTACTCTTCAACTTATCTAAGGTTCTCTGTTAAAGAACTCGAAGTACAGGAAGCTTTTGCAAGCTGTCCCCTCATGAAGAATACTCTGAGAACTCTCTCTCACGCTTATCAAGAAACTCAGAAACGCTTTCTCTCAAGCAACCTAGGAAGTCATAGATAAACTTCCAGTTAAAGAATGTTTCCAACATGCTTTATTCCCTAGTACTTTCAGTCATTACACAGAAAGGGAAATGTACTCTGCAAAAGTACAAAAGCACTCTGCATAACTCTGAGTTGGCGTCTACACGATGCATAAAGCTATTATCCTTCATGTTAGAGTACAACCAACGTCTCCATTGCATTAATGGCTGCCCAGAATGACTATATTGCATTTAATGAAGCTCTGCTTGAAGCCATCGTTGCAAAGAATGTCTCTAACGGATATTAAATGTTTGAAGGCTATAAATACAGAAGTCATTGAAGATGAACATCATCAGAGTTTACAAAGCATTAAAGAGCCATTACTCTGTTCATTTATTTACTCTGTATTCTTCAATCATTTGAAGTTATTACGCAGACTTTCCTAAGCTTTACATTTAAACCACTCTCTGAGTGTTAGTGAAAGATCTGTCTGTCTGTAAGTGTATTTATTACAAACCAAACTCTCAAACAAATCTGAGTGAGCCTGAAGAGGCTAGGTGTGCAAAGAATACTTGTGTTGGAGCCTGAAGAGGCTAGGTGTGCAAACAATACTTGGAGTCTGTAACCTGATCAGTTATAGTGGATAAATCTTGGTGCTGCCAAGGACTGGACATAGCTCTTTGTTTTGAAGAGTGAACCAGGATAAATCTGTGTTAATCTCTCTTCCCTTAATCTCTTTAGTTGTTTTGATTATATATCATCTGCTTTCTAACTAAGGGGTTAAAACTGTTTTTATCAAGACTGTTTTTCATTTACGTGTCTTGTTTTCTGAGAAAACTACAACAGACAGGTGACCTGTCTGTGTAACCTTTTTACACCCGTCTGTGCTTAGCTTCTTCATGCAAAAAGTTTTTAACTTTATTTTAATTTCTGATAAACACAATTCAACCCCCCTTCTCGTGTTTATAGTTGTCTATTTCAGTTCCATCAAAGAGTGGAGGTCTGTTGATAGCTTGTCCTTCTGCATCCATGGTGGTAGGATCGTACTTCCTCAGCACTTGTTAGATGCTCAACCCTTTCGAGGCTGAGCTCTGATACCAACTGAAGTTGACACAGGCAAACACAAGAAGAGGGGGTTGAATTGTGTTTGTTAATATTTTTCGAAAACAACCTTTTCAAGAATAGTTTTCTAACACAAAGATAAGGAGGCAGAATAAAGCACACAGAAAAAACAATCTTTTGAAAGAATAACAAATTCAAGTTCAAATCCCCACAGTTAGTATAAACACGTAAAACCAAAGAGATAAGGGATTAGAAGATTCACACAAGTTGTTTTATCCTGGTTCACTCTCTTCCAACCAAGAGCTACGTCCAGTCCCTTCTACTTGAAGGATTTCTCCACTATTTTCCAAATAGATTACAGCAAGTATTCAACACCTCTCCAGGCTCACAAGTATTTCTTTCTTACCAAGCCTCTTCAGGCTCTACCTCTAATAAAGAGTTTTTGATTTCTTTGATCTTCTAACTCACTATGTGTGAGAATATGAAAGTTTAAGATCAGATGAATATTATAGCAATATTCAAACTATGATATTACAGACTTTTGCTTTTTGAAAGAATAAGAGAATATTTGCTCGCAAGAGATTTCTTGAGATTTCTTTGTATGCGCAAAAGTTCTTTCTTCAAAAGCCTTAGTCTTCTATTTATAGGGTCCTTGATCTTCTCTTCAGAATCATCAACGGTTGTTTTTGAATTTACGTTTAGTGATAGAATCAACCAAGTAAATATCCGTTGTGACT
This sequence comes from Echinosophora koreensis, assembly GCA_035048595.1. Lineage (NCBI taxonomy): Eukaryota > Viridiplantae > Streptophyta > Magnoliopsida > Fabales > Fabaceae > Echinosophora > Echinosophora koreensis. Next base: position 11,681,051 of record JAPCYP010000004.1, read on the forward strand.
CAGCTTGCTCGTGGCCTTTGTACTATGTGACAAAATTCTTGCATGTAATGGCACACCTCTGAGCAAATGCAACTTGAAAAACAGTCTTGCCTTCCTTGTACATGTTCCAGCTATTTCAGCGTAAAAGGTGACAGGGTACACAACGTTTTGCATTGTACTATTCTGCTTTTACAATTCCATATTTGTACTATGTCTCTCTCATTGAAACAAGACAATAAAAACGGTTAATAGAAAATGAGAAGGACCATTATAAATATATGAAATGAATATCAATCATATGAAATAAATTCGCTTTGGTTCAGATTGATATAAATGCTCAAAAATCTTCGTCCAGCAAAACAATTGTAAAGGTAAGGTAAGTAAGAAGAGTTTTAAGGCTCCGTCCACTGACGTGGCAACCAAAACTTCATCTACTAAGAACAACGGTCTTGCCAGTACTTGAGACATTTAAAATCTCCGTCCAGTGGCGTGGCATTAGAAAACTAATGTTATTATTGGAGAAAAACTCACGTCTACATGAAAAGAATTTCTCCGTCCACTAGAAACAATCAAGCGCTTGTCCACTGACGTGGCACTTGAGTTTAAAGGAGATCCTTGATAGCGTGGACTCGACCACTCTGTCAATATAGAATATATGGACGCGGATTGCAAAGAAGATAGACTTAACTTATAAAAAACATAGATCCTTCAAGACTGAAGGCACTTGTTAGATTAAAGCTAACACTTTGCTACACAAATTTAATCCTTATTGTTAACATCAAAACTTAGAGATTATTTAATCCAAATTACTTTGGTTCCAACACCTTATCCTTTCCTTTATTTCCTCCAAGAATTTTCATTTGGTGAAAAACAAATACCAAAACAAACACTCCGAAAACTTATCCAAGTTTGACGGAAAATGTCCGCTGTTCTTAAATTCTTTTCCAAAAATCATTTTCTGATGAAATTCGTTTTAAAACGTAACGAAAATCATTTTTCCTCAAATCCTTTATTTTTATTTCTAAAATCCATTTTCCCTTTGAAAAGTCATTATGTCATATGTAACACCCTGCTTTTTACTGTTTTAAATAACAGAAATACATATGAATATGTTTAAATGTATAATTACATTTTAGAAAATTATTTTAAATAAACGGAGTGTACCACTCTATTCTACTTGATCGTAGAAAGTTGTGATTAAAATTTAGGTTGAAAAGTCAGGCGAATCCCGGCCTGCGAATTTCACTGACAGTATATTTATATTGATCAGAAGACCTAATTTTAATTCGTGAACGAAACAATTAAGGTTTTTATTTTATTTCCTACAATAGTGCAAGTTTAGAATTATTTCACAAAACGTGAAATAATATAAGTTTTACGGACGTTATGGTCAATCGGGTAAACGACGGAGCCGATTACGGGCGTTTTGAGACTCGATAAGTGGACAAAACCTATATGCCCTTAGGAATAGGTCATCCATGTGAGAGGTTTAATGTGGCTTAGGGTTATGTATGCAATTTTTTTTAGAATTGCATTTTTGTCCCTAAACTTTCCATTATTTGCATTTTGGTCCCTAAACCAATTTCTTTGATACACTAAGTGAAGTGGGCCAAATTCTTGCCATTCAAACCCATTAAGGGCTGCCCACAAAAGTCTTAATTTCATGTCCAAGAATTCATTTCCATGAAGGAATTCTAGTCTTGAATTTCATATGTCTTCATTTTGCCATAAGTTGGTTTAAGTGAAAAATAATTTGGGCTTGGGCTTTGTGGGCCCAAAAGTGGCACAAGGCCCATGGAGAGGAAGGCTTGCTCTACAAATTCTAGAGGCAACTTGAGCATTCTAGCTTATTCTACAATCTTCCTAACTATTCATCATCTTCTATCTTTCTCTCTTTTCTCTCAAACTCCATAAGCTAGATTTGTGAAGGAGCTTGGTGATTCCTTGCCCATTTTCATATTCCAAGAGGTGATTCATGTTCCTCATCCTCTCTAAACTCTTATTCCTTCATTTCATTTCTTGTTTTACCTACTTTTTCATATGATTCCTCTTTGTTATTCTTAACTTTGAAAAATCATAGTAAATCATAGAAAAATCCTAAAAATGTGAAACCACTTTCTATGTTCTTATTATTCTCTCTACTATCATGATCTAAGAGATTGTTTCAAACAAATTTTTCCTTCCCTAGTTTCTAGCCTAGGCCGAACCATGACAAAATCTAGGTGTAGGAACTTAATTTCTTTTGATGAAAGTAATTATGCTAATCATCTATTGAACATGTATTAATGATGAATCTAGGTTTTTATGTCAAACTAACATTCCTAGCCCTAATCTTGAGTCTTGGCCGAAATTAGGGTTTTGTGAAATTAAAAGATTATGTTCTAATCTTTGTTGTTAAACAAGTATTACAAAGACTTAAGGATTTTGGATCATTAATCCAAGACTTGAGCAAAGTTACATTTTTTTGTCACTAAACCTAGTCTAGGCCGTGACCAACTAGGAGTGATTAAGAAAATTTGATTCTTAATTTTTGTTGATTAGTCATTAATCCATTGTCTTAAGTGATTAGGATCATTAATCCAATGACTTAGGCAATTCTAGAAATTTTAGCCACTAAACCTAAGAGAGGCCGTGACCAATTATAAGGGATTAGGAGGATTTTAATTGTTTGAGTAGTAATTGTTTGATTACATTGTTGAAGGTTAAGCTTAAGCCGAGGTGTACGTGAGTTTTTGACTTCTGACGACGTAATTCGACTAACCGAGAAATCTTCGAGAGGTAAGAGGGGATTACCTAAGGGGTTTATTCGATGGCTACATGCCTATTTGTGTTGTCTGTAATTAATTATTGGTGGTTGTTTATGTGTTTCAGTCGTTTATTTTTTTCTATGTTGGTTATCTGTTTATAATTGTTTAATTGCAATTATTTATTTAATGCTTTGATGCATGATCTACCTGAAAATATTATTGTGATATTGTGGTGGATGTTGTTTGAGAAGCCTGACAGTGGTCAGTGCCCAATTAACTAATCAGATAAAAGCTTTGAAAAGCTTCGTAAATTATATTCAATGTTTTAACGGTAAAATATTGGAATATAATATTAATGGAAAATATTTATTTGGGAAAAATAAAGAGTTTTGGAAAAGATCATTATTTTAATGATTTATCGCTGTAAGAGTGATTAATGAGTCATAGTGAGGACGAAACCGTGAAAATATTTTTGTACTGCTGATTTTTACGTAATAAAGTCCGGAATATTATAAAAAGTTATTTTATGAAATTAATTTTCGAAAATAACTTAATAATGATTTTAGAAAAATATTTAAGTGAAATAGGCTAAAATGGCTAATTTGACGGCAACTTGGAAAAATACCGACGGCAAGAAATCCTAAAGCGGCAGTACGTAGTTTAAACAACTTTGAGCCTCAAGTGACCATCTTTTATAAAAAGTTAAAGTTTTAACTTACGGTTTTATTTCCCATTTGAAATGATTTTCCGAAAAACAAGTTGAACTCAACTGTGTTAAAAAGGTGTTGAACTTAGTAACCGAGACGTCGGGGTACTAAGGTTCTTGTTGTGTTATGGACTTGGGGTCCTTTGGACTTTGAGGTCCTGTAGACTTGGTGTCTACTGAGTTAAAAACATTTAAGATGTTTTCTATTACCACGAACCCAGGGCTGGTGCATCGGTCTAGGGGTGTCGTGATTGAGCACTCGGACTTTGAGGTCCTGTGTTGTTAATAAAGTTTTAAAGATATTTAAAACTATGGTTAGTCGTAAGCCATTTTGAGCCTCGGCAAAAAGAGATTGAACACAAAGAAAAGTGTCAAGAACAAAGTGTTTTGTTGCATGCATTTGGCAGACGTGCCTGGTTTATGTGTGAGTACCTTGCGGCGTCAGGTCTCATGCTACGATTTTCTTCATTGTGCCAGGGTTGGACAATGAAACCCCATTTACGCGGTTATCACTGTGCCTCGAGTTTGGACAGTGTGCAATGGGTTTGGCTGCGTGCCAATGGCTGCGTGCGAGTGTGCCTAGTGTGGCAATTGAGCTTGATCAACTCACTACGGTTGGGATATCTCATGAGATTAGGTGCAAAGTTAGACGATGTTTGGAAGTGTTCATGCATAGTTTTTCAATTGATGATGTGTGGGGTATGAAACCCAGTGATAAACTATTAGCTTGATATGAATGCTTATAACATGTATATGTGTATGTGTTATCTGTGGTGTCATGCATGGAGTTATCAAGTTAAATCCAGATGATTGGTTTTCTCACTCTTGCATGTTTTATTTTTGGTTCCTCTACTTGTGCATATATGATTTCGTCTGAGATCAGATGGACCCGGATATGCCACTGGCACATTCGAGACTTCGTTCGATCAGGTTTGATCGAGCCCATTATGGTGGTGCCTGGGAGATAAACCCTGGGGCACTCAGCGCCACCTATTATGGCCCTACTCGAGAGATAGTTGGCACCGTAGAGGCAGGACCGCAGCAGAGGTTGCACGTTGTGGAAACGATTGAGGTATCTCTACCTCCGATATGGCTCTACCTACAGTTTCTGGCCGAGCATGGATTACTCATCGTTCTGCCTCAGCCCATTCAGCCTCAGCCTCTTCAGATGGTAGCACCGGCAGTACCTCCTGTTGAGGTGGCGGAGGAGATCGAGATGGAGGAGGATCCTTATGAGTACCTTGAGGACGATCTGGAGTTTCACCCTCCTGCAGTTAGTGATGATGACTCTTCTGACGATGGAGAGGGAGCAGAGGTATCTTCACCGGATACACCTGCTGGGGGTGGGGGTGATCATCCTGATCTCCCCAATGGTTTTCATTAGCTTGACCAGCTATAGGTGTAGTTTTGGGGTAGCGAGTCTTGTCAGTTTTTGATCTGGCTACTGAGAGCCATGAGTTTTTGGTGTGGTTCTGGACTGCTCGTTACTGTTGTGTATATGTCTTTACTTTCTTTACCTGGTTTGATGGAGAATAGCCTATACTGATGAGGGCTCTTTTGTAATCTCCTACTAGTGATGTTGTATGTTTGTAACTGTCGATGCATATACGTATAGATATAGTTGTTTATGTTATGGATGTTTTAAAAAAAAAAAAAATTTATCACCATTTTCACGATAAAACGTTTACTAAAAAGTTTATTTTCCGAAAGTAACCAGCAAGTAATAAATGTAAATTTTTCGCATTTTGGTAACTATGTGATGACCCCAGAAAGGGTGTCGCATCATATAAATTCATTTTTCTTACTTAAAAAGATCGTTTTTCTTTCTACTGCCGTTAGGCAAACAGAAACCCTTATTTCTTGAAAAATTATTTATTATCAACCTTAAAACAATTTTTAAAATACATTTCCTTAAAATTAAGATTTGTTTCCATTTTCTTTCCGTTGTTTTCCAAAAAAAAACTGTGAAAGTGAAATTTTTTCACGGTTACGTACTCGCTGTCATTCATTAACTTATTCTTTCATTAAAACTCATTAAAACATTATTATTTTTACCTTAAAATTAAATCCACTAATTTTCAAAAGCATATTGTTTCCCTTAAATTTTCTTAACGTTTTATCCTTAATTTCCAATGAGCACTGACCGATGTCAATCTTCCAGCCAATCACAAAATCAACAGAAAATATCATATAACACAATTTATCACATGCTTTCACCATCAACAATCAATTCACACATTATAATTTATAGCATGCTTTCACAGATAAATCATGCATCACAGAATATTACGCAATAATTTTAAAACAAAACACCACAAACTACAACAATTAATTACAGACACACCAAACAATTTATACACATAGTTATCGAAGCTCCTTAGGTAAACTCCCCTTATCTCTTGAAGATTCAAGTTTCGATTCAACGAAGTTTCGGTTTTCAATTCCAGTTTCCTCCACGAACTCCGAACAACAACTACTAACACAATCCTTCACAAAACAACACATAACTAATTAAACGTTGAAAAGAAAACTACAAGTTCCTAAGGGTATGGATTTGGCCCAAGCTAGAAAAATAGGTTAGAGGTTTCAAAATGTCACATAGTCTTAGATCTATAACCTTAGAGTAGTGTAGAGCTAGGGAGAATTGCCATAACTTGAAAATGAAGAAAAATCATCTAACCCATTTTGTGGGTAGATTCGGCCCTCAAATAAATAAAAAAAATTAGCTAGGGTTTTCTAAAATTCACATGATCTTAGATTAGTGATCTTTAAGCATTAGAGATGATATAACTAATGATCATGACTTGAAATTAAAACAAAACTTCCTCCATTCTCCCCAATGAGGTTTCGGCCTCTTAGAAAAAATTGGAAAGAAAATTTTATTTTTACACATGCTCATGAATGAAGATACTAGGGATCATATCTAGTTCATAGCAATTGGAATCATGTGAAAAGGATTTTTCTATTATTTTCTAGGAATTTCCAAAGTTTTAGATCTAAGAACATAAACTTGATGATTATGGCAAAATAAATGAAATAAATGGAGATCTAAGACAAGAATGATCAAGAGTTAGGAGATTACCTCTTGAAGATGGAGAAAAGATAAAGAGTTTGATCTAATTTGCCAAGAAAAAACTTAAGAACTTAGGTTTTTCTTAGTAAATTTACACATGATAACTCTGTTTTCTTTGAATTCCATGCTAATCACTGTCTGGTTAAATCTCAGGACACACATGAAGTCTTGCTCCAAGGCAAAGTTGGTGCTGATGGATTGTATGTGTTCCCCAGCCTGCAATTGCAACCTCCCGGGTCCACTCTTTCCTCTTGTTTTGTAACAAATGTCTCAAATAATAATACTTCTACTGAGTCTATACCTTCTGTTGTAATTGCTCCTAGTTTTCAATTTAAATGGCACCTTAAGCTAGGCCATCCAAATACTAATGTCATGCGTCTTGTTCTCCAACATTGTAATATACTTTTTTCAATAAAAGATGATTTATTTTGCTCAGCATGTTGTATTGGGAAAGCACATCATTTGCATGCACCCTCTTCTACTACTGTATACAATTCTCCACTAGAATTAGTGTATAGTGACTTGTGGGGACATGCACCTGTCCCCTCTTAAAATAATTTCCCCTATTATGTAACATTTGTGGATGTCTATTCACGTTTCACATGGATCTATCTTCTTAAAAACAAAACTAAAACGTTTACCATCTTCAAACAATTTAAAACTATGGTTGAACTGCAGTTTAACACTAAGTTTAAAGCCATACAAACAGATTGGGAAGGTGCATGCTATATGTCACCCAGAGGACGTTGCAGCTATTACTTCAACGCCTCTTTTCCATGAGGTCAGTGCAGATGCTTATGTCTAGAAACAATGGGGAGTACTCGGTTAAAACTGGATACCGGGTTTTCATGTAGAACTTTTCAAACACTGCGCAGCACCGTGTGGAGAGGAATTGGAAGCTGATCTGGGATCTTCATATTCCTTCTAAGGTGAAGGTTTTTCTTTGGTGTGCATGTAGAGGGGTGCTCCCCACTCGGTCTAGCCCAGGGACGAACCTACATAGTATGGTATGGGGGCATTTGCCCCAGCTAAGCAATTTTTTTTACATAATATATTTATTTGAACTTTATTTTGCCCCCATAAAAATTTACATGTTGCATCCACATATTAAATTATCACCAATCTTTTGGAGAGAATGAAAATTATTTTTGTAATCTCTCATCTTTTATTTAGTAAATTACCTCTTATTTCTTATTTATTGATGTAGTTTTTCACATTAAAAACGAGTCACGTTATATCTTATATATTTTATATTATTTTTAATCGCTTGTGTATATTTATTATATTTTTATTTAATAAAATCATTTTAAAACTAATTTTTGCCCCATTAACAAAACTTCCTGGATCCGTCACTGGTCTAGCCTGCGATAGTGGGGTGGAGTGCTCTAAGTTTATGTGTTATTTGTGATAATGCTATAGAGAATACTTGCCATAGCTTGGTCTCTTGTCCTGTTACGTCCAGAATTTGGAGACATGTTGGTTTGTGGAATATGCTGGAAGCCTCCCTTACATTTGCGGATGACTTCACTGACTTGTTTTTTAGAGTCTGTGAGTCATGGATGATGAAAAAAGAAGTGAGTTTGTGATGATTCTTTGGAGAATATTGTTAGAGTAACTAACATAACTAACAAAACTGAATAACTAACTTTCAGTTTTCTGTTTCAACTCTAACAAAATATGGCATATGAGGAATGGCAAGTTGGGGGAGAATGTTGATACTCAGCCTCTCTAGTGTCCGCCTGTTGGGGAGGCAATGGGACTGCTCCATGCAATAAATTGGGTCCGTGATCTTCGTTTTGATAAGATGATCTTTGAATTAGATTGCAAACAGGCGGTGGATGCGGTGGTAAATGTTAAGCCAAACATTACAGACTTTGGGTCCATCATTTTAAATCTCAACCGACTAAGAAGATGAATAAACGCAGGAAGAGACCTCTTTCCTTTTCTTTTTTCTTTTATTTTATATTAAAAATTAAATAAAAAAATCTATGGTTGAGATTTAAGAAAACTGGATGATTGCATTAGATCATCGTAATTAGCAGTGTTATAAAAACCGACTCAGACTGGCTGGTTCGACCAGTTAGACCGGGAACCGGTCACCAAGTCAGTCTGATTAAGTCATCGGACAGTTTAAGACATTGACCCGGATTGACCCGATTAAGCTGACCGATTTTTTGTGAAACTTGATTGACCTGGCCGAAAAATACCGATTGACCCGACGGGTTTTCATTTTTTATTTTTTTATTTATTTTTATGGACTATATTTATATTATAATGATACAATGATATATTGATTTCTGATACTGGTAATATTCAAGTAATATATTGATACTGATTTGAACTGACATAATACTGACACTATACTATACTCAATATTAATCTCCATAATATTGAATTGTTTTTTAGTCAAAGATGTCTTCTACTGAATCTGAACCACAATCTGAACATGTTAAATTATGGTGGCCTATGTATGAATATTTTTAAAAAAAATTAATGTATACCTAGTCAACTCCTGTCAAATACTATATATATAGACATAAGTCAATTATAATAATTTATATATTTAATATATATTGGTTCATCCGGTTCAACCAGTAACCTTGATTGGTATTTGTTTAATTAGATATTTTTTTATGGTAATGATTTTGAATTTGGAGTATGGACATGTTGAATTATGTTGTCATATATATGAATATTTTAGAATTTTTTAATGTATACCAGTTCAAACCGAGTCACCCAGTGACCCTCAGCTGAACCCGGTTGAACTAGTGACCCATTAACCCCGTTTCCTGACCGAGTCGATCACCAGTTTGGTTTTAATAACATTGGTAATTAGTGATTTAACGGAAGGTTTATGGAAGGACCAATTTCACTAATTATTTGAATTTAAGGATAAACAGTTGAGGATATCTATTTGTAAACAAAGCATAATTTAGGGGGCTGTATGCTCTTTTCCTTATAATTTAAAATGGTTGTCGTACAATACAAGTAGAATGCTACTATGATTAAATATATATTATAATGATCAAGTAGCTGTGGAGCTTATTTTTTCAGAAGTCGATGATAATCAAACTTTAAATCTCCACTTTGATGAGGTTGAGAAATACAGCTCATTAAATTCTAATTTAGGATTTCTATTCTTTTGCTTATACTATATTAATTTTTTATATGTTCTATATTTTACTCCTTTTTCTTTTATTACATCTATTATATTCCTATTGTATCTTATAGTAATTGTTAAAATGCATTTATCGATATAATATTGTTGTATCCTTTTATTATTCATCTTCTTATCTTACCATGGATTGGTGGATCTGGATCCTCTCCATCCTAATTTTCTCTTTATTTCCCTCCAACCAAATGTCAATCATTGGATTAATATAACGGTTGACAGATCTTTAATATTAGCCGTTAAATTAATCAAACAATGAACATTTGGGCTTGAAAGAGGATGGAGTGGGATCCAGTTGGAGAGATCCATTTTGATGGATTTACCTATTACCTGACATATTTGAAAGGGATAAACTAAGAATCTTGTATATACTAATATGTAATTAGAATCTACCACCTCCATGAATCTAATGAGGATCAGTTTTCTCTAGAGATGGCAAAATGGGTTGGATCTGACGGACCAACCCGTTTAACCTGTCAATTTTGGAGGGTTGGGTTGAGGTCCCCAACCCACCAACCCGTTTTGACCTGTCCCGCTTAATCCACCAAGAAAACGGGTTAGTAGCGGGGAGGGACGGATTAGCCCGTCAACCCATTTTTCTTTTTTCTTTTTTAAAAAAAATACTTTTTTATGTTGTAATTATATTTTAGTTTACCACCCATAATTAATTAGTCCATCCCATTTAGTAATTATTTGTATATATATTTATATTTATATACTTTTAGTTTACAATTACTCATTTTATATATATATATATATATATATATATATATATATATATATATATATTTTGTATGTAGTACATTTACTAATATTATATATATATTAGTTAGTCTACTATCGAAAAGTAATTATTTATATTTTGTGATATTTTAGATGATATTTGTATGTTAATAATTTTATTTTTTTCATTTTTTATATTTTTTAAATTTGTTAATATTTGGCGGCCCAACCGTAGCGATGGCCAGTGGGTTGGGAGGTCAACCCACTTAACTATATCGGTCAACCTGCCCCGCCCTGTTTTCGACAGGTAAATGCCATTTTGCCATCTCTAGTTTTCTCACTCTGATCCAACTCATTGAATTACTCATTGCCAATTTTCCGTTTCAATATATAGTAACAGAAATATATTCTATTATCCTCCATGGATGGAAGAGCATTAAACAAAAATATTCTATACGCTCAAGGATAGAAGGGCACTTAACTTAGCATCTCGTAGTTATAGCAAATATATTTGACATTGAATGCCTCATGTACCAAACAAAGATAATTGATCATTATAAAGAAGAGATTGTCTGAATAACAAAACCACAACAAAGCAACATTTCCATAGATATCACCACCATGACTAGAAAGAAGGTGAAACTCGCATTCATAGCCAATGACTCTGCGAGGAAGGCAACATTCAAGAAAAGGAAGAAGGGTCTAATGAAGAAGGTTGGTGAACTTAGCACCCTTTGTGGGATTGATGCATGTGCTATAGTTTATAGCCCTTATAATCCTCAACCAGAGGTTTGGCCAACCCCATTGGGAGTCCAAAGGGTGCTTTCAAAGTTCAGGAGAATGCCTGAATTGGAACAAAGCAAGAAGATGGTGAACCAAGAGAGCTTTTTGAGGCAGAGGATCCTAAAAGCCAAAGAGCAAGTGAAGAAGCAAAGGAAAGATAATAGGGAGAAGGAGATGACTCAGCTCATGTTTCAGTACCTTAGTGCAGGTAAAATTCTTCACAATATAAGCATGGTTGATTCCAATGATCTTGCCCTGTTGATTGAGCAGAACTTGAAGGACATCAATAGAAGGATTGAAGCATTGACCAAGAAGGCTGATCAGAGCCAAGCTCAAATGGTAGCACCACCAGTAGTGACTGATGGGGTTGCCAAGGTTGAAGAGAAGGCACGTGGGAGCCATGTGCAGGGGTTGGATATGAACATTGATGTCATGCAGAAGCAGAATTGGTTCTTGAATTTGATGAATAGTGGTGGAGATGAGGCATTGCCATTATTTGGAGATGTCAATCATCAAAATGGCTTTTGGCCTAACCCATTTTTCCATTGAGAAAAACTCACGTGCTTGTTATCATTGTGTAATGTTTGGTACTTTGGTTATCATTGTCATTTCTCTTTCAATAAGCATCCACGCACTAAAATAATTGACCATGGATTCATCATGGTCTAGGCTTCGCATGTTTATTTCTTTGTTTTGCCACTTTCCATTTAGTCTTGTTTAAGAATGTTCGACTTTCAAAAGGTGTTGTTCATTTCAATAAAAACACTCTTTTTGCTTAGCTTTTATTTGAGATTTGGTATTCATCAACAATGAGATATATGGTTTAGAAAAGGAAGAGGGTTTTCTTCTATTGTGTGAATCCATATAAAAAGTACAATCGTAAAAAACTCTCTTCTACTTTACAATTTCGCATCAACTTTAGTAATACAGTTTGGTTTGTTAAGCAGAATATGAATTGAAATTCATGAATAGATAGATGGCTTGAAATTTGCTTTAGTATTTTTTATGGGTGGAGGCAACATTAACTGGTTCAGATTATGGCATTTGATGCATTTGGTAATTCATCCACTAAGGTTGTTCGTTGTTACCTACATTGGTTTTGGATAAAACAAGGAGTGTATTGTAATAATATCATTAACTAATATCAGCATTTAGGTATCAAATTTTTTTTTTATTTACAGCATTTAGGTTTTTTCTTTCTTTCGAAATCAAGTTTTCATGGCCAGTCCAAAATTAATTTGGTCTAATTAGTTTCTTAAAATTAAATTTGACATATTGTTTAGGTTAAATTCGGACCATACTTCAGGTTAACCCAATATATTTGGTATCACCAATAATAAGATGATTGCTATTTGCACCCCATTTTTACTCATACAACCCCTTTTCCTTTTTAAAAATTTTCCCCTCCAAAATACCATCTTCCCTCTTCACGCCCCTTATTATTTTAGGAAACACCCAATCACCCAATCACCCAATCCCTTCAAATTTTCCGGAACTTCATCTTCCTAACTCCTAAGATCATCAATTAAACAAATGAAAAAGGAATTGTGAGATCGATCCTACATGTAATATCACTGCACAAGGATATTCTAGTCTTTTCATTATAATTTAACTTGGGTGTAATTGAACTCTTTTAGATTTCATAAATGTGCAATTGTATGATTGAGTGAATTATGAAGAAATTAATTGTGGATTAAAAGGGAATATAATTTTATATATATATATATATAATTGTGTTAGATTAACTATTATTAATCTATAGTTTTTTTTAATTGCACCCACCCTCATTTAATTTGATTACAATTAATTGATCAGTCACCTCTCTCCTCTCAAAATGAAAGCTAAGGCCAAGTCTTTCAGGGGGAATGCTGGACTCTTTCCATCATATCTTCATTTTCTAAAACCAAGCAAACCTTTCCCCTTCCTCTCTTTCCCTCCATTTATGCACTACATCAACCATCACCACCTCCATTTTCTTTTCTCCATTCCTTCTAAACTTTTTACTTCACACTTTCAACTACTCATAGAAAACCTAAATCAAGCAAGAAGGACAACCTGCAACACCTCTAGTTCCCTCAAGAATTTCGAAATAGAAGAACCAAGTCAGCTTAGGGATTGTCCAGGGGGAGATCAACACTAACCACCTTCAATCCACTACTTGGTCATGTGAGTTCTTGTTGTTTGTAACATTGGGTAACCATAAATCCCAATTACTTGTTAAATGTTTAAATTACTTCTGTAGAATGCTTGTTTTGAACTGATATATGAATTTTAACAACTGGGTTTTGATTGCATGTTAATTAGAGGTTGATTTTGATGAAAAATTGACAAGGGGCTGTAAAAATCTTTCAAACCCGTATGCACCCCTGTTAGTATTTCATCCATAACTTCCTCTACAGGGCTTGTTTTGAAGTGATTTTTGTACCAAACTAGGCTCATTTTCCTTCAAAATGGGCTCTGGAATGGTTCAATTTCATTAAGTATAGAAGGAGAAAAATGACATGCAAGTTGCTATTTGTACTAGAAACTCTGTACTGATACTGTGGTAGTATTTAAATTGTAGTAAATTGTACAAATATTGGATTGAGTTAACTCCTGTTTTAATAGAAAATAGACTTATTTTGTTAAAATTTAGGCTCTAGAAGTTCTAATTTTGATGATTTTTTTGTGGAGAAAACCCAGTTCCAAGTTGCTGCACATTCTGTTTACATAACTGTGATAGCATATGGGCACTTGAATTGTATGGAATAGATTCCTATGTGTTTTAATTCTATCCAACCATGAATATGTATATGTGCAATTGGTATGGTGCTCTTTGTGGTTGTATGATCTAACTTAGCGGTTGTTGCATGGTGATTTGGTTGGTATGGATTTCAATATGAAGGTGTGACATTTCAATTTGTGCTATATATGTCTTCACTCTTTGCATTTTTGTGCATGTTTAATGAAGTTATCATCTTGGTATGGTTGATGAATATTTAATGCATTTGACTTCCATTAGAGAAGAGTGTGAGAAAATGAATCATAGCATGGCATTAAAAAATTAAATGGTCTATGTTTAGTGAAACTTAAGGTTTCAAAACTATTCTAACCATTATTTAAGGCCACAATATTCTTGTGGGTGAGATTTTTTTTAAGTCCATTTTTTGGAGGCTAGGATATGGTACTAGCAATTAAGGGATGCCTAATTGTTGTCATAGAGCTCTGACTGTCATATCAGCCAGTTTAAACTATGCGTGCCTTATTTCCGCTCACACTTGAGGTACCGAGTAAAGGTTTTTATACTTAAAATGCCTATGCTTAGATTCATATTCAGTAAATAATTCAATTCAAGTAAGGACCCAGTAGAAAGAGCTAGTGATGAAAGGGTGAGTTATAAGAGAATAATTCCGTAGTGGTATAAATTTTGGGTAGTCATACTTTAGCCTACTTTAGTCCACGGAGTGCACACCTAGCAAAATAGTGAGAAAAGTAGGCTATGAGAAACTTTACCATTATGCGAGGTTAATTCTGATATGTGTGCATATAAGTAAGTATGTGTAATTCAACGAGGACGATCAAACATAATATATTGTTTACTCATATGCTTTGCTTGAAGCAGGAACTCATTGAGATTTATTTCTTACTAGGCTCCTCTTTGTTTCAGATAACAGGTACATATTGGAAAATGGTAAGCAAGTTCCGAAGATTGCTTGACAGTCACCCAATAGTGTCCCAAGATACGTTAGTTTTCACAGCCGGATCAAAGTTGAAGTCTTAATAGGAGTCAATGTTTATATGAGATTGAATTGTTGATTAAGGGCTAAATACTTATTTGTATTAAATTAATTTCAATTATATGTTCAATTCTACAAAAATCTCTTATAAATATGTTTCTCTTAGTTTTAAAAAAATTTCTATGACCAACTATTATCTTCATGCTTTAATGAAGTTTATGTATATTCGTACTATGTAGTATCATGTGGGAAGCATGGATATTACACCACAACTTGGACAAATCAAAACAACCTCCAAGCCATCAAAAATTCAAAATAGGTGTTACGACCACTAGGTTTGGCAATAACAAAACGGATCTGGCTTGTCTCCAGCAGGTCCCTGTCCAGCAAGCCCCTCCATCAGTGATCTGGACCCTTCATTTCATCCGATGGCCAAAATTAAAAAGGATCAGTTTAACATTAAAAAATATTTTTAATATTAAAAAGTTAAAAAAAACATTATGGATTGAATCCCTAATCCCTTTCAGAACCATCGATAGCCACTCCCCCTCACACCCCTCCCCAACATCTCCGACCCTTGCCTACTGCCAGCCACCGAACGCCGCCGCCATGACTGCCTGTCCATCTTCCCTTCAGTGGCACAGGCGCGAAGCTGGTCCCCTCTTCTTCCTTTCTGGGTCGTCGATGTTACCCAATCGAATCAACCGCTGCTATGTCCGCAAAACCAAATCATCATTACTCAGCAGCAAAAAAAGTAACTGCACTGCAGCAACACCACCAATCTTAACAGAATGGGACTTAAGCTTTTTGCAATTTAGAGCACTACAAGGGACTTAAGCACCATTCTCAGAATATTGTAGCATGTGAAAAAGGGGAGAATGGGGAAGTAGGGATGGCTGTTCACTCGGAGGTGGGAAGTGGGGGAGTGGTGACGGTGGCTAGTGGTTGAAGCCGCGGTGGCACTCGGAGAATGGGAGAATGGGGACGGCGGCGCCCGGAAATGGGGAGGAGAAGGGGACCAGTTTCACGCCCCGCGGAAGGGAGATCTGGACAGGCGGCGTTCGGTGGCTGGCGGTGGGCAATGGGCGGAGATGTTGGGGAGAGGTGTGAGGGGGAGTGGCAATCGGGTTCTGAAGGGGATTTGGGATGGAGTCCTTAATTTATTTATTTTTTTAACTTTTTAATATTAAAAATAATTTTTAATGTCAAATGGATGCTTTTTAATTTTGGCCATTGGATGAAATAAAGGATCCAGATTACTGCTGGAGGGGCTTGCTGGACAGGGACCTGTTGGAGACAAGTCGGATCCATAAGAAAACATACCTCTAAACCTTTGTGCCTATAGGCCCTAGACTTCTCTAAGAAAAAGTGAAAGGACACCAAGTATTAAAGGAAGGTCAAATGGAACTGCTTCTAGATCCAACTTGCCGGCTTCAATCTTCACTCGGTCAACCACTTCATTTGTTAATGTTATATCATAGCCTGTCGGATAAGCAAAAATTGAATAAAACATGCATATTAGGATGCTTAGTTGATCTCATTCACAAGAGTCATTGTGAATAAAAAATTAAGTTTGTTACTTAAATTACCCTTCATCTTATTTATTAAGCTTGTTTTGTTGAGAATAAAAGAAGTCATTGGAAAACAAAATTTGTATTAAATAAAGAGTATTTTGAGAATAACTTCATTAAATAAGATGGAAGTAGTTGAAATTTGTTTATATTTTGGACCAAATAATTTGAAAATTTTTGCTTATATATTGTAGACCGGAGGAAGTACTTTAGCAGTTTGAGCCCTTGGGATTTGGATTCTTTAAATTTGGTTTTCCCTAAAGTTTCTACATTTAGGCAAATTTTAAGGGTCAATAAATCTGACCCAAACCCTCTCTTGATAGAATTTTGCCTAACTTTAGGGAAATTTAGGGATTTCCAAATGTAGGGAATCATGATCCTAATATCGTGGATTTGGGTAGAATTCAATTCTATATTTAGAAGCAAACCAAGCAATCCCATAGTAGTGTAGAGTTTCGTGATAGCATGTGAATTTACAATAAATGCCGGAAAGTTGATTCCATAAAGTTCAAATTTAGTTTCCAAAATTTAATTCCTAGAACACAATGAAAGTTCAAATTTCAAAAACTCATGGAGCCTGATCATGGTGGAGATGAAAAAGAAGAAGTAACAACGAGCGAAAGGAAGGACTAAACATTGGAGAAGAAGCAGGAAGAGGAAGAAGGATCTGGTGATTGAATGGGTTGGGGAGCGGTGTGTTTCACAAAGAGGGTTATGGAAAGGGGTGTGAAGAGGGAAGAAGGTATTTTGGAAAAATAATAAAATAAGGAAATCGTTCAGGAATCAAGAAAAGAAAGTTTGCATAGGAAATTGGTGTATTTAGTACTTGAAAAAGTAAAATACTTGCTTTTTTTTTTGTTTCTTAAAGAGTGTCCTAAGGACACTCGTTAGCATGACCAATAAAATAAAGGCTTGATTGTAGTTTTGGAGGTTGTTTTGATTTGTCCAAGTCGTAGAATGTGCACGAAAAATGAAGAGGGGAGGGAGTGTATGAGTAAAAATGAGGGGTGCAAATAGCAGATCCCCAATAATAATGTATGACAAGAATGTATTGTGGCCAATATAATTCATATCTCATCTCCATGATTTTTACATTTTCCTATTTTCACAGAAGTCGTGACTTGTAAGCCACCATACAGAAAATAGAGGACTACACTTTTCCTACACAGTGCTTATTTTCGACTGACATTGTCTTTGATTCTATAAAATTAGTCATACCAAAAGAGATTTTTATCCATACTCTGCTTAAGTTCCTATTAATTTTTTGGAATTTTTCTATTATGATATTATCTTTATTGTCAACATAACACTTTAATTATTGTTTCAAAAAAAAAAGCACTTTAATTATCAATATGTACTCATTGTTAATTATCCTATTAATTTTTATTTATTAATATCTGTTTCAATCATTAGTTGAACTGGTTGAACCAATTGAACCATGATCAGGAAGTCTTACTGGTTCGATCTGCAGTCCGGTTCTTAAAACACTGGGTATGACTTGAGAGTAGGATATTTTGGAGAATAAATTAAATAAATTGAAGGATAGGAGGTAGGAATATCCATTAGTGAGGTGCGAAAAGTAGAAGCCTTTAATCAAAATGGAAATAAAAGGAAAAGCTATGTTCGATGGATTTTGAGCCCAAGATCAGGATGAAATTTATATAATGTTACCGTTTGATATTTAAATATAATGTTTGGTAGGATTGCCTCATTCAAATCCTTGGAGGGTTGTTCTCCTTCACCAAATGGCATGAGTTGGTCTATAAATATGATCACACTACATGCAGGAAAGACATCCGAATTTGGCAAAGCCTTCTCCACTCCAAATCACCTCCTTTTATCTCTTATGTGCAGAGAGAGTTAAGGAGACAGTTACTCATTAAAATGTCATTGACGATACGTTTAGTTTAGGGTGTGCAAACCAAACCAAGATTTCTCCATTGTATCCTAAAGAGGATTCGTTGGTACAACTGTTACATCCAATCTACGTAAGAGATTGGTGGGGGCAAATCTAACCTAAAACCTAGTGTTATTATACGCCTTGGAGATTGCACCTGTTATGTGTTCTTCCCTTCTTTGTTGCAGACTCATGCCCCATTTTCTAACAGAATTTCAACAAATCATTATGTCATACTAACTTTCTAAATATCGACACCTGTCTTTGCCATGTAGTGAACACAACTCTCTAATATATTTTTTTTTTTAAGGAACAACCCTCTAATAATTAATAACTGCAATATTTCATATTTGAATCTTTGTATTTTGAAAGTATAATCGCTTGAGTTTCTCTGAGATCTAAAATATCACGTTAAGCAAACTTGGATTCATAACCATATAAGTTTCCTCAAAATTCAGGATATCTCTTTAGCATACCTAGATTCTTATAAGTGTGGAGTTATTCTTTGACTTCTCTTTGACTCGACATGTCTTTAACTTAGATCTAATCCTTCGATAGAAATTAAGGCAATTTTCACCCTTAGACAACTTGTTCAAATTCCACTTTCCTTAGAAACTTGCTTAAATTTCTCTTCAAATATTAATTTCACATCACTTTGGTGATTCTATTTTATATAAGTTGAAAAGAATTTTAATGCACTTAACTGCCTGCAGTGTCGATATTTGATCAAAAAAGATTATTTTTAATTTTTTATGTTAATAATTTTAAATAAAATGATTAGAATAATATTCTCTTATTTGAACTTATGTATGATAAAGTTCACTAATCGCATATAATAACATGACAATCTTATTTGGCTTATTATTAAAATAAGGAAATATAAAATTATGACATCTCACAAACTATCATAACCCCTTATTGGTTGCAGGGCCTATAACATGACAATCATTAAGCTTGATGCTTCTTGGGAGCGGGTTCAGGTATTTCGGGAGGCTGGGCAGTGGGGTCTTTGGGATGATAGTCGAATTCTGCCGGCAACCTGTCTGAATTCTCTGTAAAATGAATAAATTACATGTAAAAATATTTTTCAAATAACAAAATTTCAAGAGTACTTAAGATAGTAAGATAAGAATGATAACTTCAAACCATCTTATTATTGTGTTGTGTAGAGCTAAGTGATTAAAACAGATTAAAAAGTACCTGAAAGAGTTAGAGATTCATCACGCGGCATTCCCGGTGGAGGATGTGGAGTAGGTGGGTGTGTGCGGGGTGGATCATAGTCCACGGTCGCCAAAAATCTTTCATCAATTCCTATCACATAAAATGAAATCCACGTCAATTACCTTCACCAATATGGTGATTGTAGGATTATAAATGTAAATAGACAAAGCAAAAGAAAATAATTAATTCTTAAATATAGAGAAAACTCAAGAGGGCAGTACGGCATATATACACGCAAGAATTACGAGCAAAGCAAGTCGTAGCAAAAGCAAACACGAAACAGATAATAGTTGTAGAAGCCATCTCTACTTTTCATGTGGGATAATATTACTACTTCACCATGGAGTCATATATATAAAGCACTAAGAAATCTATTTAATAGTATTATTCTTATTAATTTAATGGTATTATTAATTTAACATAAAGTATTATTCTTATTAATTTAGAGAGATCGCCAATAGGTCTGTTAGGTGGTCCTCTAATGAGGTTTGAGGAAGGATATGAAAATAGAATGAGAAAGTGAGGTTGAGAGAGTTCTTGAAAATTGAATTCCCCATTATTTTCTTACATATTCCTATCTTTACTAATTAATTAAATAATATCGGACAATTTTCTTTTCTAAATCCCTTTTTTCAAAAAACAAATTGAAATCTCTGAATTTTTATTTCCATTAATTTTTTTTCTTCAAATTTTTTCAGCATTTGCTAAAGTGATTAAAACAGATTATTAAGTACCTGAAAGACTTAGAGATTCATCACGCGGCGTTCCCGATGGAGGATGTGGAGTAGGTGGGTGTGTTCGGGGTGGATCATAGTCCACGGTCGCCAAACTTCTTTCATCAATCCCTATCACATAAAATTAAACCCACATCAATTACATTCACCAATATGGGTTAGAGTGCCCCTTGTACTCCTTTTAATAAAAATTTTTCTTATAAAAAAAAAGTAAATAATATCAGACATTTTTCTTTTCAAAATCCTTTTTTTCATTAATTTTTTTTTTTTGAAATTTCTGGATTTTTATTTCCTATAAATTGTTTTCTTTTCAAAAATAAAAATAAAATCAACATTTGCTAAAGTGATTAAAAAAGATTACAAAGTACCTGAAACAGTTAGAGATTCATCACGCGACGTTCCCGGTGGAGGATGTGGAGTAGGTGGGTGGGTGCGGGGTGGATCATAGTCCACGGTCGCCAAACTGCTTTCATCAATCCCTATCACATAAAATTAAACCCACATCAATTACATTCACCAATATGGGTTAGAGTACCCCCTGTACTCCTTTTAATAAATTGTTTGCTTATAAAAAAAAAAAGTAAATAATATCATACACTTTTCTTTTCAAAATCCTTTTTTTCATTAATTTTTTTTTTTTGAAATTTCTGGATTTTTATTTCCTATAAATTGTTTTCTTTTCAAAAGAAAATCAGCATTTGCTAAAGTGATTAAAAAAGATTACAAAGTACCTGAAAGAGTTAGAGATTCATCATACGACGTTCTCAGTGGAGGATGTGGAGTAGGTGGGTGTTTGTGGGGTGGATCATAGTCGACGGTCGCCAAAATTCTTTCATCAATCCCTATCATATAAAATGAAATTCACATCAAAATTCACCAAAATGGTGATTTTAGGATTAAGAATGTACACAGACAAAGCAAAAGAGAATAATCTATATTATTAAATATAAAAAGAATTAAAGAGGACAATGCAGCATATATACCTGCGGGAATGCTACGCGCAAAGCAAGTCATAGCAAAGACAAATATGTAACAGACAACAGCTACTGAAGCCATCTCTACTTTTCATGGATAATATTGTTGCTTCACCATGGAGTTATATTTATAGTATTAAGAAATCTTTTTAATAATATTATTCTTATCATTAATTTAATTTTGCAATAAATACTGTGATCCAGATATAAAAAGAGGTCCACAGTAACTGCAAAACCAAAGATATTATAGTCACATAATATCCCATTTTTGTGTACCACACCATGTTCCAACCAATAATATCTTGTCACATAAATTAAAATTTAATCTAATATTAAAAAATAAAATATTTTGTAAGATATTATTGGTTGAGATAAAATGTGGTACACAAAAATGAGACAAATGATATTTGCATGTAGGATTGCAGGAACGTTTAATGCAATTAATGTTGGTTGACTTGATAAAAAGAGTTACATACGTGAACTTATAATATGGATAAAATTAGATCGATGACCCGTGTCATACATGAGAAACATGTTAATTTTTTAGGATTTTATTTTTAAATATATAATTGTTGAATTCATATTTTATAATTTAAATTTTTTTATGGGAAATTATAAACCAAAAAATGTTTAAAAATTATTTTATCTGAATCGTGGATCATAAATTATAATAGATATTAACTTAATAATTATTATAAATATTACAATACAGATAACGATGCTTAAGTGTAAATAGTAAGTACATATTGTCTCCTTCACAATTTTAGTATTAAAAATATAATTTAAAAATAAGACATATATGAAGAATATAAAAAAAAAAATTTGATAATAGCCATTAAAGTTTTATTGTGAATTTTTTTTTTTAAGCAATTATAAGTTTACACTAACCATTTCTTTTCCCACTACCTTAGTATCGTACTTCTCTAAATATTCAATAATAAATATATTTTTTCAAAGAAACAATTGCTTTCGATCTAATTAATCATTTCTAAATATAATATATTTAAATACTAATACTAAATACATCGTCATGACCTTCGTAATGATATGAATTTTTTCTTCTCTCACGAAAATTTATTTGATTTAGTTATCTTCTTTTTCCTGTGCAAGTTAAACATTTTTAAAAAAATATATATTTATCTATCATTTTTTTTTATTCTCTCTCGAAAATATGATTCATTTAATATCTAGCATTTTTTCTGATTGTATATTTATCTAGCATTTTTATCTGATTATCTATCATATTTATCTGATTATATATTTATCTAGCATTTTTTCTTTTTACAAATTAACCATTTTTAGAAAATGTATTATTGCAATATTTTATCAGTCATCCATCATAATGAGGTCTCATATAAATTTGAAAATTGTGTGCTGTTGCTATAGTATACCATTTTTAAAATTATATATTTTGAATGCATTTAATATTGTAATATTTTCTTATATCATAGTACATGAAATTTTATAAAATTTTAAAGTGCATTAAAAGTGAATTAGGTCTATCATTGGGTGCATCAAAATTCGAATCAAATCTTACATGACTTAAATGATGTTAGGTGCTTTTAAGAAGATTTGAATTAAATGATATTTTTTTTCAGAGGTTGACACGTGGAAGAGCATTCAATTAGATTATTCCTAAATGCATATAGTATAGATAGATATATTAAAAATTGGTGAATTCTTCCATACCCCCTAAAATTGGGGCCAAATTTACCCTGCTCATATGGTCCAATGAGGTGCTGCCAACTGGGTTCAGGTCACTTAAATTGGTCCAACTATTCAAAGCCTTGGTCAAACCTCATTAAGGGTATATTTGCAAAACTAATACTTGCTCAAATGTGATTTTCCCCTTATGTCCTTTATTCAGCCCCTTCTTTGCAAAATTATGAATTTAGTAAGATCATGGTGTCCATCGCCAACCTAAAACCTAATCTCATCTGCATCATTGAACAACAAAAGTTCACCAGAGCCTCACCCACACCCTGTCCACTGCCACGAGGATGACCTGAATGAGCGGGATTGAATTTGAAGGACGAGATTCGGTGCTGATGGTGTTGAAATCCGGTGAGTTGGGGTGGAGAATGGCGGAGCAGATGTGGCGGAGAAGGAGCATTGGAGGCCGGAGAGGGCTCTGAGGGAGCGGCGGAGGCGAATTAACGAGGACGCCATGGGGGTATGAAGGAGATACTCGAGGTTACCCATATCGCCATTGGGGCCAATATTTTTTACAGCCATAACCGAAAGGAGTTGCAAGGCCAGCTTGACGCTTCTCTGAGATGGGTTTGGTGAAAAACTCAGCTCCTTCCTCTTCCATTCTTGAAATGACCTCTTTTGGAACACTGTGGTTCACCACCTTGAAGAAACCGTATTCCTCGCAGGCTTTCACAATGTGTTCTGATATCTCTTACCTATCCATGGAAAGGTCAATCGTTGGAATCCCCAAGGTCAATCGGGGTATGAAAGAATTCACCTTAAAAATTTCTTTTGATAATATGATATTAGGTGTTTTTAAGAAGAATTGAATTAAATAATATTTTTTTCAGAGGTATTACCCTGTCATCAACATGTGTGCAAAAAACTATTTTTTAATTCCTTGTAGATAAATAAATATTATTTTATTTTTTTAGGAATTGAAATTATTAATTTAAATCCACGTAAATTAAATAAAATATTATTTAGTTAATTTAATAAATAACAATATTATTTAAAAAATGAAATTTCTCAATTATTGTTATTACATTATTATTTTTTACTATTAGTTATATTAAAGTAGTTGTTATAATTGTTAAAAAATTGTTTTAATAACTAGAAAATACGTTTTTGTTTTGTAAAGTCACCCGAGGCTCACTTTTCTAATTAAAAAATGTATTTTAATTGTTTTAAAATTAGATTACAAAAAAAAAAGTTTTTTGTTATTAATATTTTTTTAACAATTAAAAAATTCATTTTAATCTAATTAAATAATAAAAAATAATTTAATAACACTAATCTAAAAAATTTAATGTTTTAAATAATAATAATATTTATTAATAATTAATAATAATTTTATTAATCTACGTGGATTTAAAATAATTTTTTTAATTTTTAAAAATAATAAAATAATATTTGTTTATCCATGTAAAATTTAAAAAAAATATTTTTTCAACATGTGGCGTTGATGACATAGTGCACGTCAATCACATCATCATTTAACGATGATTCACTAGCGACAAGGTACATTTCCAAAGTTTTAAAACATATAATGATCAGATCATAAAACAACTGCAAGGACTAAAATTAAGATGAGTTTAACACCCCAATTTTTACTGCTTTTCAATATCGGTAAGATATATAAATGTTTATATTTTAATCTCGAAAATAATTTTGGTTAAAACAGAATCATATTTAGACTCTACTTGAAGTAGAAGGTTACGGTTAAATTTTGGATTGAAAATTCAGACGGAACCCGGTCTGCGTTTTCACTGGCAAGATTTTACTGATCAAAAAAAACCTAATTTTGACTCGTGAACGAAACGGTTTAAGTTTATATCATGTTTACAACAATATTGGTTTTTTTTTTTTTTTGATAATTTACAATTAAAATAAAATAGTATTTTTTCCCGGGTGAAATCTTCAAAAGAAACGCGTAAAACCTAAATCGGGTAAACGACGGAGGCGGATACGGAACTGAGTTGATGGAAGTGATTGATGAGACATGCGAGAGGTGTCACATCATGATTCATCAAAGTTATGATGACAACCAAAAATATCTAGATATTTATTTTAGTGAAAAGTCCAAAATACCCTTGAACTTTCCATGTAATTCCTAGCTTGTCCCAATTTGTTTTGGATCAAAATATCCCTAGACCCACACGGCTCCCACCCCCTTTTACAACACTTAGTCATTTGTTTATGTTCACATCATCTTCTCTAAACACTTTGCTCACAAAAAAAAAAAACCCAAAAATCTCCATTGTTAACAAAGCTTACCTTGGATCTTTCTCTTCATTTCTGCATCACTCAAGAGGTAAAACCCTCACTCCATATGTCCATATGATCATAGTTGTCTTCTTCTTCTTTCATTTCATTCATTTGTGTCAAGAACACCATTTTCCTCTTTTCATTGAATTCTAGAAAACCATAGAAAATAGATTTTTGAAAATATGACACTTGATTTAATCTCTCTAGTACCTATATTTACTAAATCCAAGATCTTGAAACCAAAGAAATTTCCTAGCCTATGTTGTTCATGAAGGTCGAAACCCTAACCCTAGTGGTTAGATGGTTTTTTGTTTCAATTTTTTATTTATGGCAATTGATCTTGTCTTTCTAATACTCTAGGATCATGTATCCAAGAGATTGAAAGAATTTGAAAACCCTAGCCAATTTTTCTATGCTTGGCCGAATGCCCTCTCAAATGGGTTAGTGAGTTTTGTTTCAATTTTAACTTGTTGTGTTGTTTGTTGTGAAGGATTAAGTGTTAGTTTGGTAGACTCATGAGTTGTGTGGAAGAATCAAAATTTCCAAGAGGCAATTTTCAAGAGGAAAATCGAAACTTCAAGAGGTAAGGAGGGTTTACCTGAGGGGTTTTGTTAGTCACATACTATATTGTATTGATGAGTGTATATTGGTTGTAATTATTATGATGTTTCCTTTGATGGTTGGTAATCTTAGTGTTGTTGTTTTGGATATGTGAATGTAGTGTTTATATGTTGAATGAGATGAGATTTATTGGTTGATTGTGTTGGTTGAGAGCATGACATTGGTCATAGCTTGACAATGAGGACTAAGTCACCAAAACGCTTAAAAATCAGAAAACTTATGAAGTTGATTTTTCTTGTAAGTGTAAAGACTTCTAATAATAAAAGTAATTGTAACTTAAGGACTTTTTGGAAAAAAGTTATATTTTGAGAAAGTCACAGATGATTTTCAAATGAGTGTTAGTGAGGACGATTGTGATAAGTTGTATTTCTTTTATTTACCCGATAATGTTTTGTGAAAAATAAAAAGAAAGAAAATGAAAACAGAAAATCTATGAAAATTTTGTAAATATAGTCCAGGAAAAGTCTTTTGAAAAGAAAAGTTTTATGTTTTATGAAAAATTTATTCGAAATGGAAATATTTAGAAAAATGCTCTAAGATGAGTTTATTAGTAATAGTTTTGTCATTTTAGTCAAAAGTTGAGAAAAATGTTTTAGTGATTTGAAGTTTTTCGAAATGTATTGTAAAAGAAAAAGATTCTGCAAAATGTGTTTACAAGAGCGAAACTTCTTTACGACAAAATGTTGACAAACGCTTGTATTTGTTTTTCGGTTTAGTTTTCACTGAACGAAAACCATGTTGAAAAAGATGAAAGTTGAGAGAACCTAGCAACCGAGACGTCGGACTAGTGTTCTAATGAGTAAGTATGTTGTCGCGGATTTAAAAATCCTACATTGGCGACTTGACTTGGTGTCAAAAGTGGACGAACCTAGTGACTGGGGATTCGTCCTATAGTTTCGTAAATGAGTACTCGGACTGTGTGTCCTCTACTAAGCATGACAGTTGAAAGAACGAACGAAAAAAGAGAAACAGCGAATAAAACTGTTTTACATGCATGAATCGGCTGACGTGCCACCACGTTGACGAGCTACAATCCATAAGTGGATTGATAAGTTGGATAGTTACGGGCCAAGGAAACGGGTCTTTAGGGACATCCGGGTTCGAACTCCATGGAAGGCCGGGGCCTTGCAACCTCGAGTAATGGAAATCGACTTCCATGCAGGGATGTACTCAATAGGGAATTATTTAATATTATTCAGGTTTAACGTGATACCTTTGAACAATTAGGGATCGGACCTAAATTGAGAGGCCGATCTCACATGAAACAATTGTGTTATGAGGTTTATTGCGGTCTATCATGCTCGATGAAGGGAAGTTAGGATCTCCGGAGATTACGAAATAGATAGTTGACGTTGAAGTGCCACGAAATTTGTTTATAAACATACGATGATTGTCGGGTATGAATCCCTTATTCAAATATTATTGTGGTTATGGCAGTGAGTTTTGTTATGTCTACATGTTGTTGTTGTTGTTGTTGTTGTCATATGTTATTGTTTTGTGAGTCGCGTATGTGGTTACTTTGATGAACTTATATGTCGGTATCTCACCCTTGTATTATTTCTGCTTGGTTTCTATTTGTGGTATCATGTTTTGCATGTACAGATGGATCCCCAGAATCACCTGATACCCTCGGGGTTTCTAGGCCTGGCTTTTGAGCATGTTGATGAGGGGAACGCTTGGGTCAACAACCCGAGGGCCCGAAGCGCTATCTACTCCGGGCCAGTACTCACTACAAAGGGTACTGAAGCAGGACTGTCATGACCCGAATTTCGTAGCCATGACCGGCCGAAAAGGAAATTCTCTCTTTCCCCTTTGCAGCCTCAAAAGCATACAAAAATCCGTTTCATCCAAAGAAAATGATTACATTCATTACTTACCACATAATGAATATAATACTTCAGAATAACAAAAAAAAAAAACATAAATTACAAAGTCCTGTGCTAACTAGATACAACTTAAACTATGGGTGCGACCCATAAAAACTATATTTCCACATGGCATTCAAAGCTTTGGCGTCTTTGAGAATTCCTGCAATATAAATATTAAACATGGGGTGAGTCCATTGACTCAGTGAGGGAACTTCCCCAAACACAAGCATACATGCAAGATAAAATAAAATCATAGTATTCAAACATGAAATCATTTACTCATGTCAACACGAAACCCATGTCAAGTCAAATATCACAACATCGATACACATCATATCACATGCGGGCTTCTTGCCCAATTGTATAGTACTTGTGGAATGACTTGCACTTAATTCAATTCTCAAATTCATGTCTCGCTCATAAGCGGATACATATCAAAAGCATCGAATCTTTGGGTCCACTTGGGGTTGTTCTCTCAAGGTCCCCCACCCCGACGGTTTTAATTTCGTACCCCAGAGATACCGCACCCTCCGGCTAACATCAACATCCCTCCTCAACGCCCGGAGTATCTAACGGGGTCCCCTCGTCCCCGGCGGTGATTTGTATATACCGGAGCCTCCCGCTCCCCGGTTCGCCTACCCAAAGATTCATATCAATGTCATTTCAATTCATTCCACCAAGTACCCTTTCAATATTCAATCACAAGCATAGGTAGCAACAACACAATCATTGCATTCACATACTATCATCACTCTATTGATACTTTTCAAGATGTACACTAACATAATCCAATATATTATATATTCACAATGTAAATAAAAAAATCCATTGTATAAACACTAAAATATTCAAGCATAGAGGGAAGTTGTATTTGAAAGGCAACAACACTAAGCACACATCCTAGCATAGTCATAAATTCACCAATACACGACTAATGATAATGTTTCCAGCACCTTGACCAACTTCAAACGAAAATTGGGAATACTATAGAAGTCAATAAATTCAGAAATTTAACTACAACAAGACTTACATGTCTACATTCAAATGACACTAGTTTCACTTATAAATGAGTTTTACAACTCCAGATATAAATTTTGAAGTAAAACATGTTTGAGTATATCCAAAACATACAATACTCTATTTTCAAAATTAAACTGGGACTTCCTCAGTTATCCTTAAATCACGAAATTTTACCACAGTATACCACTATATTTAAGCTTTCAAATGCAACAAGTTTCATCTCAATCCGAGTTTTATAAATAAAGATATGATTTTCTGAATATAGGCTGTCAGGGTGCATACAGGACAGCAGTAGCCCTGTTTTCAAAAATTCATTAAGAACACATCAGGTTTCCAAAATTCACTAAATTTTATACACTATGCACCTCTGTGTGTTAGCTTTCAAATAAGACCAATTTCACCTCAATCTGATATTTACAACTCTAGTTACAAATTTTTTATTACATGTATGTCAGAATTTCAGAGCAAAAACTAGACATCATAAGAAAACATCAAATCTTAAGCACCAACAATGGAGTTTCCTCACCCCCAATTTCTAGGGTTCTACCACACAGTCAAAATCGTTATTCCCATTTCAATTTCATGAATATAATAATTAACTACAAAGATTAAACAAGATTGAACAAGAGAAATTCATGAAAACATCTAACTCCCTCACCTTGAAGCTTTTACCAAGAAGAATGGTGACAATCTAAGGAGGAAAAAGATGATGCAAGATGGGGATTCTTGGAAAGCTTGAGAGATCTTCTACAACTTTATCTTCATGAACAAAAGGAGTTGAGCCTTCAAACCTCCAAAGCTTCATCTTTTCATTTCTCTCTTCTATAACTCTCTCTCTCTTCTCTCTTCCTCTCTCTAAGCTCTCTAACACTCTCTAGGGTTTTTTTTTTTTTTAAGAAAAAAATTGAAGAATGGTGGAGGAAGAGATGACACTCTTTTTAAACATAAAATTGGGCCCTAGAGTTGGTAAAAGCCCAATAAACCCATTAAATCATTAATCATATTAATTCAATTAATCTAATTACTAAGAGCAAGTCAAATATGCACTATCATGTTATACCTTAAAACCCTCATTTAATTTAATTTTTAAATATTGTCCCAAAACTCTTTCATTCATGGCATCATAAATTAATTATGAACATATTTATAATTTTTTTCTTTCAAAAAAGTGTAACCACTGTACAAAGAACAATTTTAAACTACTAGAAAAATTATCAATTAAAGCCTTTAATTAATTTAAATTATTAAAATTTCTGGGTATTACAAGGACTTACCTCATGTTCCCATAATGTGAAGATCGTAGAAGTTCCGCTACCGCCAATATGGCTATTGCTGAGGACCTTGATGGAGCAGGGGAACACTTATCACCAGCCTCCACCCGTGTAGCCAGCACTTGGAGCAGCACCCTTATCCCCATTGTCGGAGTTACCCGATCCTCTGATCCTTGTCTCAGGGGAGGGTGATGAGATTGAGGAGGACCCTCAAAAGGATGATGAGGTTGTTGAGTATCATCCGCTTGATGAGAATATGGATCCCGCGACTGATGTGGGAACAGGGGTAGTTTCACCTGATCCTTCTGCAGATAGGGATGACCATGGCGGTCTTCCCAATGGTTTTC
The DNA here is from genome assembly GCA_035048595.1 of Echinosophora koreensis. Taxonomy (NCBI): domain Eukaryota; kingdom Viridiplantae; phylum Streptophyta; class Magnoliopsida; order Fabales; family Fabaceae; genus Echinosophora; species Echinosophora koreensis. Next base: position 11,711,434 of record JAPCYP010000004.1, read on the forward strand.
ATTAGTTTGACCAGCATAGGACTGTTTAGTTCTACTTTTTGAGGTAGTGGTAGCTTCTTATGGTTTGTATATCAGGCTGATGAGAGCCATTCTTTTTGGAATGGTGATTCTAGACTTAGACTTTGAGTTCTGGTGTTGTACAGTTATGTGTTTTTTTTTTCTTTAATTATATTATTACTCTGACGAATGACCTGTATCTATAAAGGTCCTGAGGTAGAAAGACAATGATGATGTTTATATGTATATATATGATGCTTATTTATGTCAAAAAGAAAAAAATTTACACCATTTTCAAACATGAATAATGCATAAACTATGTTTCCAAAAGTAACCCGCAATTTGTTTTCTGTTTTATATTTCCGCAACGAGTTAGACATGTAGCACCGAGGGGGCATTTACATTAGTGGTATCAGAGCTGGTCGAGTCTTTCGGGAATCTTTGGGAATAGGTCCGTTATGTGTATGTTGTGTGATCTCTGATTAAGACTTCGTTGAATTACTTCTTAGAAGTAATGTGTGTTAACAAGCGAGTTTACGTTTCATTTTCTGGTTGCAGTCTAACTGATTTTTGTCTTGTAAGTCAGTTATGGAACCAGAAGGTGGACGTGGATGCAGCCGTAGAAGAGGTCATAGAGGTGTGGTATCTGGGAGAAAACTATGATGGTGCTAGTGGGATGGATCAAGCAGCACAAGCTATGGCAAATGTTGTAGCTGCCATCGCACTACAGACAGGTACTATGGCTGCCCAAAACCAACAAGAACTAATCCGAGTTGAGCAAGCTGCGGAGTGCAAAGGTTTGACTGCTTTTTGTCGTCAGAATCCGCCACAGTTTCATGGGGATACTGACCCTGAGAAGGCTGATCTGTGGATACAAGAACTGGAGAAAATCTTTGAGCTTATCCATAGCTCTGAAGGAGTAAAAATTCCATGTGCTACCTTCTTGCTCTTGGGAGATGCAGAGTACTGGTGGAAGGGCACTAGACAGTTGTTAGTAGCGGACAACCAGGAAATTACTTGGAATGTGTTCCGAAACGCATTTCTGGAATTTTCCTCAGAGTGCCAGAGTCGAGAAAGAACAAGAGTTTTTGCGTCTACAACAAAGGGATTTGTCTGTTAGGGAATATGCGGTGAAGTTTGAATCACTCGCCAAATATTTCCGTTTCTTCCAAGCTCAACCGGATGAGGGTTAGAAATGTGAGAAATTTGAGGGAGGTTTAAGATTTGAGATCAAGGAATCTATATTACCACTAGAAATCTAAAACTTTCAAGCTTTGGTCGAGAAGTGTCGAAAAGTGAAGCAGATGAGAAAAGGGAGAGATAACCGAGGGAAGGTCGGAGGGCCATCTCGATTCAAGAATCAGTTTCAGAATCAGAGAGGAAAGCAAGTTCAGAGGAAACCATACTTCCGACCACCAGGAAATAATCAGAACCAACAATCCTATCGTCCCGTTGCTTCTGCGTATGGTAGTGGAAGCCAGAATAACCAGAATCGAGGCCAAGTTCAGAGGTGTTATATATGTGGGAACACGAACCATCTTACGGAGAATTTTCAACTGAAGGGAATGAAATGCTTTAACTGTGGACAAGTGGGACACATAGCAAAAGAATGTACTGCATTGAAATCTGAACTAGTTACCAACAATTCAAAGAATAGTAGGCCGATGGAAAAGGGAAGAGTTTACACCATGAGTGGTGTTGAAGCTTCAAAATCCGATGATCTCATACAAGGTAGTTGTGACATAGCTAGTAATCTCTTAATTGTACTTTTCGATTTGGGTGCAACGCATTCTTTTATTGCGATGGATTGTGTGAGACATTTGAGTTTGCATGTTTCTTCCTTGTCATATGATTTGATTGTTTCAACTCCAACTGTTGAGCTAGGTATTGTGAATTCTATATGTCTGAACTGTCCTATTGTTATTCAGGATAGACATTTTCTTGTTAATTTGATATGTTTGCCTTTAATGCAATTAGATGTAATTCTAGGCATGGATTGATTATCTTCCAACCATATCCTTTTAGATTGTGCTCATAAAACCTTAGTTTTTCCTGATCCTGAGATTTCTGGATTTTTATCTGCCAACCAAGTAAGAACTTCTTCGAAAGAAGGACATCAGGGATACTTGTTTTTATCTATCTTAGAAGTCGAGGGGGAGATCGATTTGAGTACGATGCCTGTAGTGAGAGAGTTTCCGGACGTGTTCCTGAATGATGTTCCAGGTTTGCCACCAGTCAAAGATATCGAGTTCTCCATCGATCTAGTTCCAGGAGTCGGTCCGATTTCTATCGCTCCGTATCGGATGTCACCTACAGAGCTTGTTGAGTTGAAAGATCAACTTGAGGACCTTTTGTCGAAACAGTTTATAAGACCGAGTGTTTCCCCGTGGGGAGCACCGGCTAGTTCTTTTAGTGAGAAAGAAAGACGGAGTTCGAGACTCTATGTAGATTTTCGACAACTCAATAAAGTGACGAATAAGAATAAGTATCCTCTACCACGCATAGATGATCTGATGGATCAACTGTGAGAAGCTGTTGTGTTCTCATAGATCAACTTGAGGACGGGTTATCATCAAATAAGAGTAAAGACGGAAGATATACCAAAGACTGTGTTTAGAACTCGTTATGGACATTATGAGTATCTTGTAATGCCTTTTAGAGTGACGAATGCACCTGCTATCTTCATGGACTACATGAATCGGATTTTTCGTCCGTTTTTTTGATAGTTCGTTGTCGTGTTCATTGATGACATTCTCATTTACTCTAAGAGTCATGAGGAACATGAAGAACATTTGCAACAAGTTCTACAAATCCTACGCGTGAAGGTGTTGCATGCAAAACTATCCAAGTGCGAGTTTTGGCTCGAAGAAGTGAAATTCTTAAGACACGTGATTACCAAAGAAGGAATTGATGTCGATCCTGCAAAAGTAGAAGCAGTACTTTCTTGGGAAAGACCAAAGACAGTGACCGAAATCAAAAGTTTTGTCGGTTTGGCCAGTTATTATCAGAGGTTTATTGAAGGTTTTTCCAAGATAGTAGCGCCATTGACTCAACTTACAAAGAAAGATCAACCTTTTAGTGGACTGCACAATGCGAGGAGAGCTTCCAAAAGATAAAAGAACATCTGACAACCTCGCTGGTATTAATACTTCCTGAACCGAATGAACCCTACGAAGTATATTGTGATGCCTCACATCAAGGTTTAGGATATGTGTTAATGCAACACCGAGAAGTTGTAGCGTACGCGTCACGCTAGTTAAAGACTCACGAGAGAAATTATCCGACGCACGATCTGGAGTTAGCTGCTGTGGTTTTTGAACTAAAGATATGGAGACACCACTTGTATGGAGCTAAGTTTGATGTCTTTAGTGACCACATGTAAAAGTATAAAAATATATAATTACTAGTAATACAATGCATGTAAAGCCCAGATAAAAAGAGGGTGTTAATTACACCAATCTCTAATAGAAATTTGCCATTTTGATTCATTAACAGTGTCTTTGGAGCACTAATATAGCCTTTAAATTATACATTGTTATAGTATATTAATACTTTTAAAATTAATTGGGAAAAAAGTTTAAATGATGATCAAAGAAGCCCTCTCATTTCTCCTTCTGTTCGTAGTTTTAATCTCAATTTTCCAGCTGAAAATCCAGCGGCCAAAAAAAGTGGACTATCTGTCCAAGATTATTACTGAAGACAAGACTTGCTGGGTGCCTTAAACAAATTTTATTTAAAAAAAAATCCTAATTTTCCAAAGAAGTAATTTCAAAGAATCAATTGAATGTTTGAGCATACAATGTGTATGTTTCTTTTATGAGGAATGTGTCCCTTTTGTTTTTTGATGTATTTTCGATATGTGTGTATATAAAGATAATAAAAAGTAAGTGAGAGATAGAGAGAAACATATACGGTATCACATACGGTGTCTAAAATTTGTGTTGAAATGACACAACTTATTTTATATGTGTGTACCTTTGTAGTTTGTACAGCAATGAATCCTGTTTCTCTTATATAACATATACAATAAATAAATAAACAAATCTCATTCTCATGGATCAATAATTAGAAGGACTATTCACCAAAAAAAAAATAAAAAATAATTAGAAGGACTTCTTAAGGTACTTGAAATCCAACGATGAATCAACACACTCTGCTCTGCTTCTGTAACCATTCAACAATTTCAACAACTCAGTAGCCTTCTCTTTTGTGTTGTCATCACAACCAACCTGCAACATAACCAACAGTTTCTGAAAAGCCCCAACTTGAAGTGCCTCAATCAAAACCCTTTCCTCTGTCTTGTCACAAATCTTCCAAAGAATAGACACTGCAAAATTGGAAGCCAATTGAGACACCCTTAAAATCTTCTTTATCACAAGAGGCAAAGTTAGAGCATTCCCCTTTGCAATTTCCTCCCCTTCTTTGCAATCACATATAGAATCCAACACCCCTAGTGCCTTCTCACACACCCCTCTTTCAGCATCAACAATAGCCTCTAGAAGCAATGAAACCAAACCCAATTCCACAAATCTTTGTGCAATAGCTTCTTTGTTCTTTGCTGAAGAAACCAAGCGGAAAATTGTGACCAAACATGCCTTTGTAGAAATAGTCCCAATAGGTTCCCTAACCATATTAACCAAAGCTTCAACAACTCCTTCACTTTTCTCCAATGCCTCAACATGCACTTCCTTAAGCAACAAAGCCACACTTTGCCTTGTTGCCAAGTCCTTACCATCTAGGAACCTAAACATGCAACGTAGAGAAGCTGGTGAACCTAACTTGGATCTACCCTCTTCATCAAGTGGTAGCATCCATGTTAAAACCTCCAAGATCTCTTCCAAAACAACCACATGCTTTTCAATTGAAACACTTGAGAAAGAATCAAAAGCATTAGCCAAAACAACACCAGCCCCATTATCCACTATGCACCTCTTGTTCCTCTCACTCTCTCTCCCCCAAACCTTGATCTTCCCCACCAATTCTTGGCACTTGTTCTCATTCCCATGCTGTGAAGCAAACAATATCTTGGAACATGTGTCTGAAACCTCGTAACTCGAGATGGGTATACGAGGTGTTGGGATCCTTTGGATCCCATAAGAGCTGTTTTCAACACACCAATCTTGGATCATCTTTCTGATGGCATGGTTTGGGATCATGTCGAAGGTTGTTAGGACTTGATTGGTAACTGGGCAAGTTTTGTTACCTGATTCAAGCCACTTCTCAATGCTCTCTCTATCGTAGGTGATCCCAGTTGGTAGAGTCACTGGATCATTCATCAGTTCCAAACTCACCGGGCACAGGAAATGGTTGGGAATTACAATCTCCACCTCCAAATTGTTATCACCACCGGGAAGAACTTGCTTCTTCTTCCCCTTGCGGGCACGGTGGAAAACATTTCTTCTTGTCCAAGACAAAACCATGATAATTTCTTTTGCTACAAGCTCTAATTGAAACCACAGATCTAAAGAGGAAGTCTCAGTTTTTTTTTTTTTTTTTTTATCGTTTGTATGTTTTTGTGTTGATGGATTGTGAATTGTGATGGGAACCAGGTTGAGTGGTTGGTTTATATATAAAGGGAAAAATATATGAGGAATCATATAATATAAGGTTTATGGGTCAAAGGGTGGTTGTGGTACGCGGGTCAAAGCTAGGTAACAACATGAATGGTTGAAGAGAATGTTTCAAAGCTTTTTTTGGGGGTGTGGGTATGAAGGGTGTATTTGAATGTTGACCGAGGAATGTTTGAAGATTTGGAGGTGGAGTTTTAGGAAAATGTTTCCTCAACACATTAAGTATATACATATATATAAATGTAAGTAAATCTTAACATATATCATATTTTAAGATAAAATACTTATTTTTTTTATTACATATGATTAATACTACTTATATTGTGTATAAATATGAGAAAAATATTAATTGAGTATCTGATTTAATTAATTATATGAATAATAGAGTTGAAAAGTTTATGTATGAATTATAAGAAGAAAAGGAGTAGGATACGTGAATAAGGAATAGTAAATGTGATATTAATCATGTGTCTCAAAATGATGTGTCACTTCATTTTCTGTCCAATTAAATTGTGTTATGTCATTTAAAATGATATATTTATAATAAATAATAATAAATAATATAATTAAACTTTCAAGTGACACAATTTAATTGAATGAGATAGAAAGTAACATGCCAGCGGGAGACATGTGATCATTTGTACAAGCAAATGATTCAAGAAAGTAAAAGTAAACAGTAGTAGTATTGTAAGACGGCCTCAAGTTTGAACGGCATGGCGGAGTTGCTGACTTGCATGGCCTTCGCCTTTTAGACCAGAGAGAGTCTTGTGGTCTATTGCGTGTGCGCCAGCATCGCGTCCGTGTGCACGAGCCTGTTTGCATTGCACCAGCCGCGTAAGAAAAGTAATATTTAATTATGTACGAAATATAATTTTCCTTTTACATTCTTCATATATTATGAGTTGGAAAATCATTATTACACATGCAAAAATGAGAAATTATGAAAGATGATAAAAAAACTGATTATGTAGTTCCCTCGAGTCAACTCATTGGTTAATTAAGTTATAGCTAGGCCGGTATGAATTATGAATGCGCACATGGGTTTAAATTCCTTAATATGCTTTGTCTCTTTCTCATTCCTCTTATCCCCTTTCCTATGTAAGCTATAGTATAAGCCTACCCTTGAAAAAATAAAATTGTTTAAGTAAAAAAATGTGAAAACATAATGTTCATGCAAATATTAATACCCAATTGATAATTTGGGTGTGAATTCATTTCTTTAAAATATAAAAAATCAGTTTGTAAATTCAACTACAAAACACAACTTTCCTCAATGTTATATGTGTGGGTGGAAGTAACGGATGCTCAAATCATGAATTTTGCATTAAAAAAATGTAGTCATTAATTTTGCATGACCATATCATTACAAATTTTTAATTAATATTTTTCCTCTTTCTCTACTTAAAATCATTATCTTAGTAATTTTATATCTAATCTAGACTAGAAGTGGTCATGAGATGAGTCGGGACGAGCGTAACTTGACTTAAATCTAGGGTTGGTACATTGATATGATAATTTGTTTGGATCGGAGCCGATCTGAACTTGACTCAACCGTGACCAATGTTTAAGATGGAACCAGGTCAACCCAATATATTGACATATTTTACAAACTTGAACATTATGCTTAATTAATTCATAAAATTAAAGAAGTAAAAAACTAAAAGTATGATTGTTTTTGTGTAAAATTGCTAAACAGTTGAACAAGAACTCAGCCGAAAAACACGTGTGGATTTTTAGAATAATCTAGCAATTTAGTACCAAGGGAAAATCCAACCCTCAGCAAGGTCCCCAAACTACTAAAGAAAGTATTTGGCTAGAAGGTGAACTAAAGAAAACTAAAAATATAAAGGGTAAAATGATAATCGGCTAAGTAAAGTAAGCATGAAGCAAGGCAAAAGAACAAAGTGAAAGCAATAAGTAAGCTAAGTAAAACCCAGAGAAAGTAAGCATAAAAAGCTTAAAAGTTGTGTTTGACGTGGTTATGTGTTAAAACAATTTGTACAATTTGTATTTATAGGCAAAATCTAACCCCCACCATAGCCATCCTCAATGGCTGAAGCTCCTAAATACAAGCAACTACCCATGTCTCGGCTTGCCCACGACTCTTAACCACTCAACCCACTATTGTCGCAATGGCTACTCTCACAAAACCACCTCCTAGTTTCTCGGCACTTCTTGTGGCATCCGTTAGCAACTGTCTTCCAAGTCGAACATTTTTCAGAACGTGCGCAAGTGACTCTGATCCTTTATCCTCAAACCTTGGCAACAACACTTGATCATTATCAGGTGCGCAAGTGACTCTGATCCTTTATCCTCAAACCTTGGCAACAACACTTGATCATTATCAGCTGGTTCTCGACTAACCTTACAATTTAATCCTGAGTTGGCCCATTAACCTGAGGTCCAGCCCAAATTCAGCCGAATACTCTTTTTACCCATCGGCTATGTCTTCCTTCGGCTAATTGCCTCAGCTATTTTAAATAATTAGCCATTTTTTCAGCTATATGTTGACCCAATTTATTTTGGGAGATAACAATGATATATTTTATAATATATATTTCAAAATAAATTATATCCATATTAATATATTATGATGTTACATAAAAATGGTTTGATTTAAATCAAGAAGTCTTATTATTTATAGGTAAACATAAAATAGTATAATTTTTTTAAAAAAAAGTAAGGCACCAAACTGGATAAATATAATCTAATTTTGATCCAAAAACACATTGCATCTAATTTAGAAAACCCGAATTCATCATAGTTAATTTGAAACTGATGCTCACCACTAAATCCTTTGGGAGTGGTAAAACTATTCTTCACAGCAATGCAATTTCTTTTCCCACTTGAACTTTGACATTTAGATCTTTAATTAATCACGTAATTCAATTATATTTATGAGTTTTTCTATCCGGTACAATTTTGCACATGTTAAAGATCTTAAAAAAATAAATTTATATAGGAACTTATGTATTTTATACTTTCAAAACTGAAATGCTTAATTTTTCAATAAATAGTTGCTGCTTTTGAGTTTTTTAACCTATGCAAAGTTGAAAACATATACTACCTCTTGATTCAGTTATAAGCAAAAAATATATCTATAATTTTTGGACTCAAATATAAGTAAAATCCAACTAACTAAACTCTATTTAATGTCAATATTTCAAAAGTAAATAAAATTAATCAATCCAACCAATTCTTCTTTTACTTTTCCAAAAGCATTACACATTCACGAGACAGTTAAAGGGTAATTTAGTAATTATAATTTTTTTTTTTTACATAAATTAAGATAATTAAACTAAATTAATTAATTTCCTTAATAAATATGAAATTAATTAATTTTATTTATAATTGAGTTTAGAGGTAATATTTATTAATAGAGCGGGCGACAGGAACACTTACTGTGCTCCAGACTGGAATTTCCGTTAAATTTTGACCTCTCTATTCTCGTTGTGCGACAACTTTAGGTGAAGTACTGGTGAACAGCAACAATACCATTAACACTTTCATTTCTTAACTTGGTTGTTGACCCAAAATTCTTATATTATACACGAGTCAATAAAACCTCCTTTTTAGTATTAAATTAAATTAAATACATCATCCAACACACATCTTCGTTGAACGTCAACCTTGGTATGTAGTACGTAGTTTATATATGGATTCTAGTTTATTGACTAGCTAAAAACAAATGTAAGACAAACAGAAGGAAAAATATGATGAAAAAAGACTGTTCGTTTTAACTTTTACTATATTTTTATACTCATGCGATGGATGGGTTTGATAATTTAATTTGTATATTTGTATATTATATATAAATATAGAAATATAAGTGACACAAACTAATAATAATATATTAAATATTTATAATTTTAAAATAAAAAAATTGTGACAATTTTTAAATTATTGAAAATAATATAAAAAATCAGTGCTTTAATTTCATTTGTATAGATAATAGTAGTTATTAATATTACATTATAATAAACATAAAAAATATAATCATACATTAATAGAGTTGAAAGATATTAGTTAGTAGATTATTATTCAAAATTTTTAAAAGTATATGGACATGTTTAAAAACTTTCAAGATATAAGTATATTTAAAAACTTAGTAACTAAAATATAAATACCTTTAAAATAATTTAATATATAGTTAAGTCAGAAATACGAATTTTTCAATATTGACTATATTATTTACAAAAAAAAAAAGAATAAATTGTGATTTAAAAAGGTATACAAATAACTGAACAAATATTAAAAATATTTACAAAAAATGTCTACTTAAATAATAATAATTTGTTAAAATATTTAAAAATAATAGTTATTAATAATATTCTATGTGGATTTATAAATTAATAAAATAATATTTAATTAAACACATGAAATTAAAATTTTATTTATTTTTAATATAGGTGTTAGTGATTACACGACATATCATCTGCCACCTCTTCAATTAACGGCAATTCCTGTAATGATAGAAACCAATTCCAAACTTTTAAAACATTTAAAGATAATAACCTAAGCGAAGCGAAAAATTGCTGGGACTACAATAAAATCTCCCTCTATTTATAGGGACCAAAATAATCATTAAACCTTATTTTAAAAATTGAATTTTTCTACTGAAATTCATCTGTTATTAATTTATTATTGTATATCGTGACATTTTTCTTGTGGCATCTTGATGATATGTAAGTATATATATATATATATAGATGGATTGTAAGATTAGGATGTCTCCATTATATATATTTCCATCTTTAATGTTTGTGAGAGGCAAAAGTGATTCTAGAGATAAAAAATTGATTGTGACATGTTTGGGTGTTCTTGACTAGAATTGATTTTGCCTTTGGAATCAATTCTAACTTGAAGCTATAATTTGTAGCTTATGCCCCAAACATGATTCTTAGCCTCAAATTACACTAAGTTTTACATTAAACTTACTTTCAAAATAAAAACATCAAAACATAAATCACTTCACTTCAAACTCAATTCTATTAAAATCAATTATACAAAATCCATTCCACTCAAAATCACGTTTGTCAAACGCTCATCCAAACACACACGTAATGTACAACTGACATCTCTTAGTAATTAGAGACGACTCTCTTCAACTCCTTATTTTTTCATTTTCTAATATGAAAACAATGTTACAAGTTACAACATCGTAAAGACATCTAAGAATGTTCAAATTAGCCATGGAAATGGGTGACAAAATGTCGCAAACTGTGACAGATTTAGTGCCGATTTGTATATTGATTTATGGTTGTCTGTTTGCTATTTAGCAACAGATTCAGCAACAAAGTATTTCGATCGTTGAAAATCTTGCCACAAAATCTGCTGCAGTAATTAGAGACGACTCTCTTCAACTCCTTATTTTTTCATTTTCTAATACGAAAACAATGTTACAAGTTACAACATCGTAAAGACATCTAAGAATGTTCAAATTAGCGATGGAAATGAGTGACAAAATGTCGCAAACTGTGACAGATTTAGTGCCGATTTGTATATTGATTTATGGTTGTCTGTTTGCTATTTAGCAACAGATTCAGCAACAAAGTATTTCGATCGTTGAAAATCTCGCCACAAAATCTGCTGCAGTTTTTTTAATTTAGCAATGGAATTAATGACGAATAACATTCATCACTAAACACTTCGTTGCTGAAGCCATCACTAATTTTTTTAATTTGAACATAGCAATGAAATTACTTACAGACATATGGCGTCGCTAACATTTCCATTGCTAAATCTGTCATTAATTTTTATTTGAATTTAACGACAGAAGTATTGACATATATATTCCATCGTTGAAAATCTTTCACTAATTCGGCTGTTAAATTTAAAACAAAATCAACGATAGCTTCTTCAGCAATGGATACCACTTCTCGTTAATACTGTCATTGCGTTGAAAAATTAAAACACTTTATTTAGTTTGTCATTGAAAAAAATTGGACCAAATTAGTAAAATAAATTTATATGTATAATTAAATAATTATATAATTTAACAACCACCGCAAGAGATTTGATTTTTAGTGACCAAAATTTAATGACGAATATAATTAAATAATTGGTTGACCATATAAATAAACATTACACTGTCATTGTATCAAAATTAAACTATTTTTAAAAAAATTCTTAATTACACTTTTTTTATTTGACTTTCAATATCGGAAAATCATTTTAGAATCGACTAATCTGAATCGAGTTAATTAGGAAGACTCGTTTAAAAGAACATAACTCTCCCACTGTCTTTTTTTTTTTTTTTTTTAATATTCATAGGAGTTGAATCCAAGTCCTCACTAAAATACAAATGAGCTCTTGTAACCGAACCAACAAATGTTAATTCGAAATTTCTATTTACTGTTTACTGAAGTAATGTAGAAATTTCATACCATAAAATGCATTTAGTTTTACCATTCAACAACTATATGTTGGGTGAAGCTGAACAAATTTATAAGATTTTTCTTATTAGACTAGGAAGAGAATATAGTTACTCTTCAAAAATATAGTAAATCATTTATTAAAAAGAGGTCGTTGATTTGTCTCTGACCCAAAGAATATGAAAATATTCTAAAAATTAAAAATGCTTGATTAAATCTTGTCCCTAAAGGGAAAGAAAAAAAAATATTGTCCCTAAATAAAAATACTTGGAGCATCTCTATCCCAGCATCCCACATTTTTACTTTTAGGAGTTCTTAATTGTATCTCACTCTTATACATTACTCATTTTTACTTTTTACGACTTAAGCATATCATCTCTCTAATCCAGCATCTTTAAAATTTTTACTAATGGATCCCACAAGTTACCCCACATCATTACATTAATCAACAATTTTACTAAATGGACCCCACCAAAATATGCTTTTATAGTACAAGGATGAACCATTTTTTTTATGCACACAAGTACCCTACTCCAATGGTAAGTTCCAGTTAAGCATCGGTGCTTAACAAGCAAAAACATTTTAAGCACCTCCTTTGGAGATGCTTTTAGATCTTTTAGATATTGAGTAATCACTACTTTTTAGGTTTAATTATAATTTAAAAAAAACTGAGAAAATTGTCATTCTATATTAATTACAGATGTTCATATATAGGGTTGTTTATAGAATAGGTCAACTCAATATATTAACATAATTTGTAAGTTAGAACCTTATATATAACTAAATCATATAATCAAAGAAGTTGGAAATTAAAAATATAATATATTTTATGATATATATTTCAAAACAAATAATATTAATTTTACAAGAAAAAGGTTATCGAGTCAAAAAAATTTATTATTCATACTTAATTGTCAAAAATGTACAAATTGTAGAAAAATATATGATATCAGGTAAAGTTAGGATGACTTGAACCTGATAAAAAAATACAACCAATTTAATTTCTAGAACTTAAACTTTGTTACAGTTAGTTTTAGGGATGAGACGGATCTTGCTTGAGCATCCCGCCATCCCTAACACGGACACCAGACTCCTTTTAAGAAATAAATATATATACTTACTTATTTTGTTTTTGGTTAAATAATGTTTGTTTTAACTATTTTGAGTATGTTGCATTTTAAAATAACTTTACGCTTCCGTACCCATTTTTTTTTTTTTTTTGTTTGGTGGAATACGCTTGTATATGTTTGGGATTATTGGACGGATTGATAAATAAATTCACTCTTCAAATTATTGAAAGCATACTAATATGTGGTTAGTTAGAGTGGCAACGAGCTCGGGTTCCTTAAGTAAGTCGTCAGGGGTTTGATCTCTAACTCTTATGTATGGAGAAAATCTTGTTGGGAGAGGTCAGCCCTTCAATACTGTCCAATATTTCAAGTGATTAATCTTTGCAGTTACATATTGGGATCCCATGTGAAACCAAAAAAAAAAAATTATTGAAAGCATGGCAAGCGCCAACCAAAGAAGAGTTCATATAGATCTTTCTTTGGGCCCATGTGCCCCACACAATTGTTGTGGCAGTAGAAAACATAAAAGTTTACAACAAATTGTTGGGCTAATTAGCCACTTGGCTACAAAACATTGCATCCACTCCGTCCAGTTGAAATTTGCTTCCATTATGCTTTTAAATGGGCCATTAAGAGCCTCAAATAAATCAGTTTTGTAGGCTTACTTGAAGTAATTATTCTATGAAACTAGTGTTGAAACAAATTATGGAAATGATTTAATTGATATGTATTGTTACTGTAAATTTTTTTAATGACAAATAATCATATCACAATAGTAAATTTTTTTGTCTTTTATCATAACTATACTAAAAGTCATACATAAGATGATTTGTGATTGATTAACAATATAAAAAACTTTATATTAACAATACATCAAAATTAAACTCTAATTAAAATAACTCAATTGGTTCATTTTCATACCGGTTAAAATATTTTAATCTGTTCAATTGATTCAATATCCTTAATTTATGCTATGTTCGTTTGTCAAAGCCAAATGTATTGTGTCATGGCTTTAAACTCAAGTTCAATTGGATATGTAATTTGTATGGTTGAGAATTCCCTTTAATTTTTCTTTTTGATAAGAAAATTCCCTTTATTTTGTGTTCAAGTAAATTTGCGTCAATTTTAACGTTCATCCTTGATGCCTAGTTAGTGTGTTTGCTGAAATTGATTCCACGATAATAGTTTCACCATATTCTCTATAGTTGTGAGTCTCCTTGTTGGCCTTGACGAAGACTTCAGGGACCCTTCTTGTTCTTGTTTCTATGAGTCTTCTTGTCGGCGTTGATGAAGACTTCTATAACAGGTACCTTTCTTGTTCTTGTATATATTAGTCTCCTTGCCGTTCTCGTTGAAGACTTTTAACAGAGACTCCTTCTTGCTATTGTAGTTGTTGTGACATCTGTCATGTTTTAATTGTTATAGCACATAGATGAAAGGCTTTCGAGTTATGCCAATATATGAACGTAAAATCCCCCCAACAACAATTTGGGGACTAGGACAAGGATCAAACTCCTTGTCCTACCCACAGAGTCTCTATCCCCAAAAACATTATAGAAATATCGTTAATATGTGTGTGTTTGTGTGTGTGTTCCTCCTGAATTTGGTCCTAAGGACAGCACATATGCATTCCCTCGGCCCAAAAGTATGGAAGCCCAATATAGAGCATTGGCCCATTGAACTCAACCGACCTGGTACGATTTTCACAGGGACCGAGTAGTAAAACAAGACCAAGAAAAAGCTTGCCATATTCGAGTTGTTCTCACTCATATACGCCCGAGTTATGATAGCCGAGCAAACAAGCACCTGATCCGTGTGAATGACCTAGGCTTATACCTCACCGGGAACATGAGCTCGCAAGAACATTCTAGATAGCACGTGACAACACTAAAAGTGCATGCCATGTGTGATGTTTCCACAGGCCAGGATTCTGCCCTAACGGTCAGGGGCCCACACCCTCACACCATGCACATCTCCTTCACACCTTACGCATGCACACACGTGCAAGGAGAGTATAAAAACAACACACCAGCCATAAGGAAGGGGCTTCGCCATCACTACCTTTTGGATTTGACACCAGACTTAGGCTCTAACATAGGGCCTTTGTAATCTCTCTTTGTATTGATTCTGCTTAGCCGGAACAATCTTGTTCCTCCCGGATTTGGTCTTAAGGTCAACACATATGCATTCCCTAGGCCCAAAAGTATGGAAGCCCAATATAGAGCATTAGCTCATTGAACTCAACCGATGCGGTACCATCTTCACAGGGACCGGGTAGTAAAACAAGACCAGGACAAAGCTTGTCGTAACCGAGTTGTTCTCACTCATATACACCCGAGTTATGATAGCCCGAGCTAACAAGCCGCCGATCTATGTGTATGACCCGGGCTTATACAGTTATACCCCACCGGGAACATGAGCTCTCAAGAACATTCTAGATAGTGCGTGACAACACTAAAAGAGCACACTATGTGTAATGTCACCACACGCCCGGATTCTACGTTAACGGTCAGGAGCCCACACCCTCACACCATGCACACCTCCCTCACACCTTACGCAACGCACACGCGTGCCAAGGAGAGTATAAAAGCAACACATCAGCCACAAGGAAAGGGGCTTCACCATCACTACCTTTTGGACTTGACAACAGACTCAGGCTCTAGCATAGGACCTTTGTAATCTCTCTCTGTATTGATTCTGCTTAGCCGAAACCCTATATATATATACCTATTATTTTATTAAATTCATAAAAGAAATTTAAAGTAAATCTTTTCATAGGTCATATGCAATTTCTTGAAAACATATCCGGATGCCACGGCCCGGAACTCCATGGACACCGCAGCGAAGCTTGCCATACCCACGTCCATCACAAACTCATGTCTTCCCTCATTTTTAGTTTTTTCCATAACCTCCTAATAAATAGTGATTGGGATGTCAAGTTTGTGAAAGGGTTTACCTTTGAGCATCCTTACGATATGTTCTTATGGTTCCTGTCAAGTAGGGTTCTGACATCCAAAAATGAGTATAGAAAGGGATATTCCACGATGCTAGAAACAAGAAGGTGGGACAGGGGATTTAATGCCATCTAAAGGGATTGCATTAAATGGATGATAAATGTGATTGAGAGGAAACTAGAGTTTGGATATGCATCAATTGCCCTTTTGGAATCCTCGTAGGGAGGTGGGGAGTGGGTATGGGAGAAAAATACTCAGCGTGGCAAGGATCAGAGATGGGGACCGGGAGGAAAGCAAGGGACAGTGATTGGAAGCGGTCGCTACAAACCAATCAGCACTAACTACAAGTTTGTGGTAATTAAACAATGTAAAGTAAGGAAGCATGAAAATATAATAATAGTCACCAATTATATGTTTGGAGACTATAATTATTCTGATAAAAAAAGAGAGACTATAATTATAACTAAGGGAGTTACTATATATATGTTCTGCACTAACATACTAACGCTAATCCTGATTATTCTATGCATTTATACATGGTAATAACAGATTAACAGATATGAAATGGTGGTGAGAGCGGTGTCTTGGGAACTGCAGTAAGCGGCTGAAACATGGACCTGTCTCTAACTGCCATGACCAAAAGGTGGAGTCTCACTTGGTCACGTGCCATTTGTGTGATCGAGCAAAAGCAAACAAAAAAAAGGATAGGCATGAAACATGCAACAAGGTTTTCTGTCAGTTTCCTGAGAAAAAAAAGTACTGCTCCACATTATTTCTTTTGTGAACAGATTTTGATTGGACTAAGATCAGACACACGTGGATACGAGGCTGCATCTGTCGGGATTTTTCTTTTATTTTTGTTAATCACTCTACTCTATGATATCTGTTTGAAAAAATCACTAATCTGTTTTGAACATGTGCATAGGCCTTAGTGAGCTAGTTAGTAGGTATGCCCCCAGCCTAAAGAAAATTTGCTTTAATTTGAGGAGCCTTTGTATTCTTTCTTCACTCTCTTCTGCTTTCTCTATCTTTTTGGGTGATAAAACACTAATCCCCTTTGGACGTGTGCTTAAACTTCTAATGCTCTATTAAAATATTGTTTAATTTTGTTTCAACCCAAAAGCATGATGCAAGATCCAATTGTGCGTATATATATATATTCTACAAAAAGTACTTTTTGTATGATAGATCTAGTTCTTTAAAACACCCTGATGACCCTGCCTTGTCAGCCCATTAGACAAGTGCTTCTTTCCATATATTCTTTCTATATTCTTGGTATTGCTCTTTCCTACCAATTTTACCTATTATTCTTTGGCCAATACATGGTTGGTCTTTGAAGGTTACAATGATAAAGAATAATGCTGACACCAAATACAGTAAAGGTACCCCAAAATAATAAAAGAATCTTACGAAGTGGCAACCTTAATTAAGGTAATTGATCACTTGTCTGTTAAAAAAGAAAACAATATATTTATAGAAAGATTTGTTCAACCTAATACATATATATATATATATATATTGATTGGAGTATAAAAAATAAAAAGAATCATACTTGTTTGCCTGAAAGATTTGTTTAACACTTTAAGTTAATTTAGTATAATTCGTATAAGTCAATAAGGTAAATTAATTGATTCGTTGCAATGCTCAAAATTGTATGATACTTTAACACTGATAAGAATTTTTTCTCATATATATGTCTCATTTCCTATCCCATGAATAATAGAAGTTATAATGTAACAATTTTTTTTAAAAATAATTTTAAAAAAAATTATGATTACTTATCACATTTTAATTGGATAAGACTCATACAGCTGCACGCCCGCAAATACAGTTATTCTAGGACACTTGTGCCTGGAATTGGAGCATTGCTGGACATATAGAGTATGATATATCGCTTTCACTTTTGATAAATTGTGAAAGGTTATGAATATTAATGTTACTATTTTTAGATATAGCTTGGCTTGGCATGATGGATTTTGTGAGACCCATCTGTTTCAAAAACTACTCCCTCCGGTCTCTATTGTAAGCAAAAATTAAATGGAACACACATATTAAGATAGTTAGTTGATCTCATTTAAAAGGGTCATTGAGAATGAAAAATTAAGTTTGTTACCTAAATTATCCTTCCTCTTATTTATTAAGCTTGTGTTATTGAGAATAAAAGGAGTCATTGGAAAACAAAATTTGTATTAAATGAAGGGTATTTTGAGAATAACTTCATTAAATGAGAAGAAAGTAGTTGAAATTTGCTTATATTTTGGACCAAAAAATTTGGAAATTTTTGCTTACATTGTGGACCGGAGGGAGTATGTCACAAGCAATGTGATGACAACTCGCGTGGCTGAAATTAAAGATCAAAAGTAGAAAAGGGGCACTCCCAAGTTGAAAAGATCAAGTATTGGACCGGTGGCCATGATGACTCTATAATTTCGTGCATGGAATAATGGACCATCCCATTATCTTCTCCTTCAAAGAAGTTAGTTTAATGATGGAAATTGAAGGCTTTGACAACCCTCCAATCTCTTTTCTTTGTTGGGTTAATGGTAGTGATCGCCTTATGAGTCAACTTGGTTTCCTAATCCTATGTAATGGCTCAAATTGTTGTACTTTTCCATGAACAAAGAATCACACAAGTTCGAATTCTTGTTCTAATGGAGCTTTGCAATGTGTACTACCCGCGCAGACTATATGGGCCACACAGATGCTCATTTGAACTTATCCGATTGGGTGTTAGTTATAACGTCATAATAACGCCTTGAATACAAATAATATTATAACCATGTAAAATAAAGGAATATATCTATTACCCATTATCAAGAATCCCTTGAAATAATTAGGGATGTTAACCTTCTACTTATCTATATTTTAATACACACATACACTATAAATAACGAGTACACTACAAGTAAATTGGGTTCTAACTATTTGTCTCTCATATTATTCATTGACTTGAGCGTCGAAATATCTTTGTAGATTCATGCCCTTTTGAGCTCGGCAAATGGATGGAGAGAGGGAGACCAAACCACATCCTGACCGGGATGTGGATTTGCGATTTCATTTTGGTGTATCATATCATTTTCCCACCAGTAATATCTTGCGACATATCTTATATTTTTAAAATTACACTAGTGGAAAATATGCCTTTAACGATTGGTTTTAACAGCGTTTAGATTGAAATCGATTACAAAAGAGGCGGTGGCAGTATTGTAAATAATTGGCTCATTTAAAATACTTGTAACGTCGGTTGTATGATAATCGATGTTACAAGTGACTTGAAACAGCGGTTTTGACACAACCACATTACAAGTGGGAAATCATTAAAAAATTGGGTTGGAGGGAAAACTTGTAACAGTGGTTGTTACACAACCGACGTTACAAGTGACATGTAACAGCGGTTGCACAAGCAACCGATGTTACATGTCTTTGTAACGTTAAACTCTCACAAACATTCTCATAGCTCACTCCCACGCCCTAACCCCTTCGTCTTTGTTACAACATTTTCTTCCCTCTTCTCTCTGCAAAGCCACAGTCGCCTCTGCCACCGTCCTCCAGCGTCCTCTTCTCAATCTTGGCGTAAGTAATGCCCTCACCATTTCTGTATTCCTTGTTTCTCGTATTTCTCATTTCTCCCATTTTCCTCAAACATTTTTTGGTTTTTCAGAAACTATCGAAGCAGTGTTGAGAAGGATTGTAGTTCCTACACAACTGAGGCTCTTTTGGTTCCCTCATTTCTGCCACAGTAAGCGCCTTCGTTTTTCCTTTGCTTCATTGTTTTGGTTTTAATTTTTTTAATAGATCAACGAACAATACAATATTGATTCTGTAATTTGGTAAAATTGTTTCTGGGAATATATGATATGAAGATTGTAAGGATTCTGATGTAGTCACATGCTCTATTTACTTGCATACCATTTGTTTGAAAAGAAAACAGAACTATGAATGATGAGACATTTTGGATGTTTACTTGTATGAAGTCTTAGATGTTTGTGTTGCAAGATGGCTGCTACATGCTTGTTCAATGACCTATTCTCATGATAATTTGGTCTTGATGGTTGGTAATGTATAGTATAAGACTTGATGAGTTGAGTTATGATGTTTTTTTTTGTTGAAAACTTGATCTTACCTTGATATGCTTGATTTCATCAATTGTTGATGTTACTTCTTGAATTTGGTTTTGTTTTAGAATGTGAGCAAAGATCCCTGATTCTTTCCTCATATGCCTATGTTTTGATGCTGTGGTTTTCTTTTTTGAATTTAGACTGCTGATATCTAAACTATTGAATTCTATATCTTCTGGTTATTTATTTGCCATGCATGGAATCTTATGTGATTTGAAGATAAATTTAGGTGAGGCAATTGCTACCTTTGTTTCTTTATTTAGGTTTTCAGTATTATGGTGTGGTATGCAAACTTGTTGCATGTATGATAAAATGCTTGAAACTTAGTTTATGTTGAAACTTAATTAGTGGCATCTCTCTATCATTATTTCTGTACATGTAAACCATACCTAATCATTACATTAATCGCTTTCTTTACTTGTACATATTGCATTGACAGTTTATATATTAATATTTTGTTTATCATTGGTTTAGGGCAATTTTAATTTGTTTACACCTAATTTATTATTTTTTTTGTCTAAACAGGAATACATATATATATGGCTGATTCACAGGGCGGTGCCGGTAGTCCCTCATCGACCGGTATGCCTCCTTCACAAGACGGTGCAGCTAGTACCTCTTCCAAAAAGAGGGGTAAATCATGCACCACCATGAAAAAATTGACCACCCGCCTTCCTTATAATATGAAGTGACAGATTGAGTTTGATAGTTATGGGGATTGGCTCGCATGCTAAGGATTTTTCTAGTTTCTTGGCTGTGCAAGCTAAAAGTCATGCTAGCATATTGATTGAGGAATGGGCTAAAGTATCGGAGAACGTGAAAAATCAGATTTGGGAGTCACTCACGGTAAAATAACTTTTAACCTCTTCGTTTGTATCTATTGTATTTAAGCATATTATCATACACTAATTCCTCTATTTTGTTCTGTAATGTAGGTCCATTTTGATATGCTGAATACTGCAGCTATGATGAAGAAAGTTCTTTCACATGTTGCTAAGCTTTGGACGGGGTTTAAGTCAACCATGTCTAGTAATTACATCTTTGGAAAGAAGGCCGACAAGACTCCTATTGATGATTACCCTTTCCTTGATCAAAATACGTGGGACCAGTTTGTGGCGATCCGATGCTCCCTTGCCTATCTGGTTAGTTGAAGTTAAATTTTTTTAATAATAGGCCAACCTAAATTTTTTTATTTAATTGAACTGACTACTTGCTATTTGTAACATGAGAAAAGGGAAAAGGCATAGAGATCCAGAAAAAAAAATGTTAGCAAACACCATATGTCTCGTGGTGGCTATAAACTGGTTCGACATAATATAATGGAGGTGAAGTTGAAGAAGAGGCGGAAAGAAGCAGGAGAGGAGGATACAGTTATCGATCCTTCGTCTCAACCCCCACGCGAGGATATATGGATTGAAGGTCGAAAGACAAAGTAGGGGGTTATTAAATCCGAGCCCACACGCTAGCGCTATTGTTGAAAAGATTGTAAGTAATTAATATTTAATTCTACTTGTACTTAATTTGTAACAAACTTTTAGGTATCTTACACATTTTTTTTAATTTCGTCTTTATAGGCTTCGCTAAATGAACAAAGCTCACAAGGATCGTTCGTTCCACAGGGTCATCGGGATATCCCGACCGCTGCCCCAGACAAAGATGACCACCCTGGCCAAGTCATTGGTGTTGGAGTGCAAGTGGGCATTCGACAATTCCATGGATCACATTCACATGAGCGAACCATGGGGGAACGGGAGCAGCTACTCGCGGAGAAGATTAGAGAGGATGTTATCCGGTTGCTTTTAAAGGACCCAGGGGCTCTCCGGACTCTTATATCATCTGTGCAAATCGAAGGAAACCCAACTGTCCAACCTTCACATGTGAGTACAAGGGGGAGCTGTCCAGGTCAACATGTGTTGGTTGATGATGATGAGGAGCGGGACGTTGATGAGCTGGTGGCGCCGGTGGAGCCGAAGGTGTTCATATTCATTATATTAATTATGTCTTTCTCTATTTACAATTGAATTGACTTGGCAAATATTTACTAATGCTTTATCTTTGTTAATTGTTTAGAATAATAACAAAGTCGGTGGTCCATCGAATCCGTCGCAGCAGAGGGGGAACTCTTTCACCCCATGTATTCATAATCATTCGATTATTACTTATGTTTTTATATTGTTTAGGATAATATTTACCCTTTATTCATAATGCTTTATATTATTTGTTTAGGAAGACGTAGCTCCGTCGAGTCCGAGAAAGAGTAGTATCTCGACGATAGCTTGTCTGGCTGTGTGGGCGGCGGTGTACCAACACGACGACTTTGGTATTCCTTTGGAACATGACGGCACCGTAACTGACTTGTTTCCTGGTTTTTATATCTCGTGCGCGGGGGGGAGGGGGGGCAATGGATTTGGGTGACGTCCTCCATGATCGAGTATGGATAGCCAATACATTGACTAATTAACATTGACTAAATATTTCATTTCTTAGGTATCTGCATCGCCTTGCTATGATAAGGGGCATCCCGTCTAGTACTGGATTCTTAGACCCCACCCTTATTCAGGGTGACTTTTGCATAACCGACGATGTCATCACCAGATACTTGCAATCCGTAGTATCTATTAGCCAAGCTAAGGTATATATGGCACCACTTCTCAGGAATGACCATTGGCAGTTGCTCCTACTTTGTCCAGCGTAGTATACAGTCGCATTTCTTTGCTCGTTTCACTTTTAGCCGGACCCTCAAGTGAAAAAGTATATTGATAGGTACGTAAAATATTATTTAATTTGTAACTTTCTGTTTTTATTTTATTAAATATGCATGAACAAATCATTGACATTCATGTTTTTTTTTATCATAGTGCAATGATTGCATGTAGCATTGTCTCCACTAGTATTAAAGATAAATGGTCGCAGATTGACTTAATTTAATTAATGTTGCATTAATTTGAACTTGTGCAGGCTTTCGACAATGAATCTAGCTTGACTTTTAAGGAATTCACAAGCTTGAGGAAGCAGTTTGCAGAGTTCTTTTTTTAGTATGCTAAAGAGAAACAAATAGACTTAAATCCTAGGGGTGCATGTAATGATTTAGTTACTTAGAACATTATTAGACTTAATTAATTAGTTAGCTTAGTCAATTTTGGTATAATATATATATATATATATATATATATATATATATATATATATATATATATATATAGGAATGCTACAATACACCCACTAGTTTTTAAGAAGGAGCATAGCATCATGTATCGTTTAATTTGGACTAAAAATCCAACAATCTCTTTTAAACAAACTACTTAAATGAGTGAGTATTATTGTAATATACACTTTTTAATTTTAAATTTTTTAATTGCCCTCTCTCCTTGTAATTAATGTTTGGTTCCCTCACACCAGCAAATGAGTTTGGCAAGTCATCGGATTGCCCGATATCTTTTGTTCTTTTTTTTTTTTTTTCAAAATGCAATTCAACTTCTATTATCGTCATTAGCAAGATCCAGAAGGCTTGAAAAAAATAAGTAATTACAAAAATGATAAAAAAAATATTCTAAGGAGAAAAACAATGGATTTTACCAGCAAAAAAACCAATGGAATTTAAGTATCGACTACGCAAACTAGGATAAACATAAGTACACAATCGATATAACAACAAACAAGTAATGTAAGGGTCTGTTTGTTTTGTTTTCAGTTTCCTGTTTTCATTTCCTGTTTCTAGAAATAATTACAAATTTGTCACCTTGTTTTCATTCTGTTTCCTGTTTCCAAAGATTTTTATAGGAAACAGTGAAAATAGAAAAAAAAATTTATTTTCAGTGTTTCCTATACAAATTTCTGAAAACAGGAAAAAAAAAATGAAAATAATGTGACAATTTTATAATTATTTATGAAAACAAGAAACTGGAAATAAAGCAAACAGGCGCTAAAACTTCAATTCCATGTAGAAATGGTATTCAATCCGAACATTCTATTGAACTATGAATACAAGGATATATTTAATATAATATGTGAAGAAAATTAAATCAGGAAACTAATACCGATAATACAAAAAGTAATCTAGAATAATCGGAATCCCATAATAATCAATGGAAAATAAAACAAAAATACATGTAATATCTTCATAAAATCCTTTGTCACAGCACATGTCAACAAGGTCTTAAAAAGTCCAAAACATATAACTTTGTTATATGTACAAAAACATATGAAAAAATAAATAAATTATTCGATCGGGAGATTGGTTTGAGTCATTGAGTCAACGAGTTTGGAAAACTAAAATTGAAATCCAAGCTGATCAACTTTTAAATTGACATAAAATATCATATTATATATTTCAAAAGATAAAAAAACAATGAAAATGGATAAATAATAAAAATTCAAATATATGTAATTTTCTAATTTGTCGGTGGACCTTTAGTTGACAAAAAAAATATTTTATAATTTTTAAAAATAGAAAAATGTCTGGTTCAACCGATTCCCATCACCAATTTTGATTGGTTTTCACGGCTTTTCGATCAGTTTTGATTAGTTCTCACCAATTCTAAAACAAGACAATTTTTTGAGTTAAACAGATCAGACACTTAATCGATTTCCGGTCCAACCAATTGAATTATCAGATCCAGTTTTTAAAACAATGATATAAAGTGTTTTTGTTGTTAAGCAAGGACATGTGCTCTATTATTTATGACGAGTGGGGTAGTTAAAATATAGGAGAAACAAATGATATCATATCATAGTATATGCTAGAAGTGATAGATGGAACCAAATGTGAAACTATGAAAGCCGACCCCATGCACTATGGAGTTATCTGAAATACTTTTGAAGTGGGGAAGACAGGGAGAAAGAAGGAGAGAGAAGAGAATCTTTTGTGGGAATAATGACTACACTGTTAGCTTGTTTTTGCTTCTTTCTCGTACCATGTTCAATCAACTTGGTTGTAGTTTGAACATTTTAAATGTGTGGGGAAAGCAGGTGTTTGCTTTCTTGAAACCCCAAAATTCAACCAAAAAATTAAAAGGAAGGTACAGTGCCATATATCTTCAAAAGAATAACAAAAATGTTATTTGTATACACTTGATATTTGATTAATAGTGTTCAAATTTTGATTAATGGTGTATAAGTAACCGGTTATTAATTTAGTTAATGATATCAGAATCGTAGTTAATGATATACAAATCTTAGTTTATCGAAATCAGAATTTTGAGTTAAATCTATGTCGGATATTGAATTAGCTATACCCATAATTTTTTTTTTTTTGAACCCGGGCATCCTCCGGCTGGGAGCCAGAGACTAATCCCTCGAGGTACTGAGATCCATTTAAGGGGTTAACCTCTCCCAACAAATGTTTTTCCTTACGCATGAGCCAGTAATCGAATCCCTGACCACATACTTAAGGGATCCAATTATCTACCAACTGTGCTACACCATGTTGGTGCTATACCCATAATTTAACTTCAACCAGTTTAACAGTTTAAATCCTTCATCATGACATGACAAAGAAAAAGCAATAATCTGGAATGCATATAAACTTTTATAAATATAAAAAAGTATTAAGTAAAATTTTCTTATTAAAAAATTAAACCATTTTAAGTTTTTAACCGATGCAGACTAATCTGACTGAATATTTAATTGTCAAAGTTGAAGTATTAAATTATAACCGGTTTAAGTGTAAAACTACAACATTAATTAATTAATTAATTTGATGATATCTTTTTTTATAATTTTATTTATCCCAACACTTCCTTTTCCTCAGAATTCTGTCTCCAACTCTCCACTCCCACTCCCACTATTACCTTTGCTTTCCCATGATTAAACATCAAAACCCACTATCTCTCTCTATCTCTGTCCCCATTTACTTTCCTTTATTATTATTATTCCTTTATCAGTTAAAAAAACCTCTGAGCTCTCTCCTTATTACCCTCTACTAATGTTTCATACATGAACATAAAAAAACCCACAGGCTTGTTTTGTCTTCTCATATTCAACCATACCAAGAAAAGCAACACTGGAAATACATGTCTCCAATTCCAAAGCAGTTTATATCATTATATGTGACCTCATCAGAAGCAAACCACTTTCACTTGATATAGAAACTTGAGAGAGAAGGGTATGTAGAAAATACTCTTTCACAGTTTTACTGTCAATATTCTCTTCTTATTTTGGTGTTCTCCTTGTCTTTAGTCTTTCATGGTTTTTGGACAAGTTAGAATCACTGCATACAAGAAATGGTTTCTGGATTCTGCCTTTAAAAGTGATTTTCATCTCAAAGCAGTAAGACTTTCTTTCATCATAGAATTGGAAAGGAAGAAAATGAAATAAGTATTTGCATGCAATTTTCTGACTTGGATGGGATATGTAGATATTGTTATTCTTTACATCCTCCATAATTATGTTGGTTTTTCTTATATGCTGACATAGTGATACTGATCACTCACTCCCTCTATCTTACTGTCTTTCAATCTTGCCCTGCACTTATAAACTGATGGTGTACTAGTTTAAACAAGGATTTGGTTTCTCTCCCCCCTCTCTCTCTTTCACCTCTTTTTTTCAGTGTTAACCTATTGAGGTACACTCAATTGTTTGTGGGGTTCAATCTTCTAAGTCAATTGGAAATCTATGATTAGAAAAAATCTCATACAGATTTCATATTGTTTTCAGATCAGAAGTGATAGGTTACTAATTAGAGCAAAGTAGTAGGAATTTGATTTCCGGGATCATTGATAGTACTCAGGTGATGGTGAATGTGAAAACACTATGTATAGATCATGGCATGTCTCCTTGCTACTTTATTCATGGTTTTCATATACTTACAAAAAAGTGGGCCAGATAACAAGCATAGCTTAAAAAAACAGTATTTTACTCAGGAACAGTTCCTTGAGAGTTCAGTCGGATTTTCCAATCTGAATTGGCAATACATGTCTAATTTGACCTTAAATTTCAACCATACAGTTACTTTGATGGCTTTGAGTGGTCTATATTCAGGGATCTTGTTTTATTGATTTTTTTCCCATTAGTTTCTAAGTTGGAAAAAAAAACAGAATAGGCTAAGGGATAGTGGTATTTCACTACAACTTTTCTTAGATGGATTTTGTTTTGAAAGAGTTAAGTCAAATCATGAACTTAATAGATATTAGTTCTACTTGAGCAACATTGGGGGGAAAACTGACACAGGGTACAAGGAAAAAAAAAAAAAGTACTTTGTTGATGTTTTCATTATGGGGTTGTGGCCCATTTGTTGGTTAACATTACAAGGTGAGGTACAAATAGTTTTTACTCTACATTCTACCTTCAACCAATACCACAAGAATTAGACCCATCCAACTATTAAGCGCCTGTTTCTTTTACCTTTTAGGTAGGCCAACTTATTGCAAAACGAGGAATTACCTAGTACAAATGCTTTTTCAGTTGAAAGCCCACTTATCAAGGCACTTGAGTCACAAGACATGCCATCATTGCCATGTGAATGTAAATGTGTGTATCCATGCCAGTCTGCCAAGACTAATTGGCTTCCATAAAGAAAACAAATAAAGCAAAATGTTTGTTTTTTCCCCATGCTGGATAAATAATAATCTTTAACATATACAGATATCAATACAATTGTCTTTTCCCTCTATTATGGAGTCCCTTCTCTTGGGAGGATGAACAGTTCCACATTCATTCATGTCAGATTAGAGGCCTGTAAAATTATTAATGAGGTCAAACTTACTCAAGAATTTCTTGTTTTCAAGCTTACTAAATATGAACTGATTGGTTTTCAATGCAGGAGGACAAAACAGTTCTATCAATACAAACTCTTATATAGATATTGTTCTGATGGTAGATTGATGAACTTATTTGGTAAATTAGCTTGAAACTTAGCACAGTTAAATCATGAAACCAACCTTTGATCTTGAAGTGGAGGCCTTAGCAGAATATGAATCTGAAGTTAGCAGCCAGGTTGCTTCCAATATTCATGAAACCTCTGCAGGGCCATGTAGTGACAGCCTCACTAACTCTTCCAATGTCATAAATCCAACAGAGATTAATCCCCTTTCAGATGCTATCTCACTTGAGTTAACTCTCAACTTCAACAACAATGAGGTAGGGGCAAGAGATTCAATAGGACTCTCATTCTCAAGCGCTAGTGAGAGCAGCAATGAACCTGCTTCTCAAACTACTGCAGCAACCATCCCAAGAGTTTTCTCTTGCAATTACTGTCACCGCAAATTCTATAGCTCGCAGGCTCTTGGAGGCCACCAAAATGCACACAAGAGAGAGAGAACACTGGCAAAGCGAGCAATGCGAATGGGGCTAATTTCTGAGAGGTATGCTGGCCTACCATCTCTCCCTCTTCATGGTTCTTTCAGGTCCTTAGGGATAAAGGCGCACTCTTCAGTGCACCATGGATTTTCACCAACAATAAGGCCTGATGAGATAAAAAGCAATGCAAAATTTGAGCAAGGATATCATGGTCTTCCAATGTTCTCGGAGGATGATGATGAGGCAGAACTGTTGTGGCCTGGTAGTTTTCGTCAAGTTACTGAGGGAGCTAGTTCTCATCAGAATTTCATGCTGACTTCTGGAAGTTCAAATTTGAGTTTTGCTGAGGTGCATCCACCAGTTGACATAGAGAAATCCACACCCGAATTAACATTGAAACTTTGAAGGGGTTATTTGCAATATATCTGGCATTTGAGTTGTCTGCTTTGTTATTTTTTGTATAGTAAGACATACTTGCTAAGTCTCCTGTAACTTTCTTCTTTAGTTTTCTCTTATGAATCCTTGCTTTGGTGTTTTGCTCTGTATGTTTATTATTGTATAAGAGCTCCGGGAGGACAATTTTGGAGCTTCTGTGCTTGCCATATAAACATGTTTTTTATTTACTGTAATTACTGAGCTTCTAGTGTGTTTTCTGTATCATTTGTTTCTATCAGCACTAGGCTCAGTTTGGCATGGAAAAACCAAGCCGAGCAGGAAATGTGCATAAATAACCAACTTAACTGTTTATGTTTTATACAAAAAATCAGGCAAACCACAATAAGAAGAGACAATCCACTGCAGAAAAATTTCATATATATATATATATATATATATATATATATATATATCAAGAACTATAGTACAATGGTCAATGGTGAATGAAAAAGCTGTCTAATAGCAGAGAACTAATATCTATTGATTCATGATTTGACCAATAACTGCTGAAATGAAATACAATGGTCTATTATTTTCTAATTTCAAAGAAAAGATAAAGCGAACTACCAGCATCCCTTATCCTATTCTACTGTTTAGACTTCTCTAAGAAAACAAAACAAAAGCAATAAAACAAGAATCATGAATATGTACCACTCAAAACCATCTAAGATGCAAATGTATGTTGAAATTTAAGGTCGAACAAGGTATTGCCAATTAAGATTGGAAAAACCGACTTTGGAACTATAAGGAAATTTCCCTACTAGATTTTGACCTATACTACTTCTTAGAATTTGGACTTTAGGCTTAACTCAACCCAAAATCTAGCTCAAGAAGTGAGAATTGCTCAAGCCTCATATAAGGACTACTATGGTCATATCTCTAATCAATATGGGATCTTAACACTTGTTAACTAGCCCACTCTTTTGTAAGTATATGAAAAACCTGGAATAAAGTAGCAAGAGACATGCCATGACATATACATAGTGTTTTCACATTCACCATCACCCGAGTCTATCAATGATCCAGAAAATTCCAGCAACTTTGTTCTAATTAGTAACCTGCTAACTTCCAATCTGAATTGCGTTAACTACAACATTTTTATAAATGCTGAATATAGAGAGGTGTGAAAATGTTAGGAACAAAAATCATTACACAAATTCTGGATATAGCCGAATACAGTTACAACATAAATACAAATTTGTTGTTGATGTAAGTGTTGAATTTGAATGAGTTGTTTCATACTGTTTGATTAAATACTGATAAAAAAAAATACTGTTTGATTAAATTCTTCGTCAATACAGATGTATAAAGGCAATGAAAAAGAAAAAAATTGCTTACTATAATTACCTAACTCAAACTACAAAAATGTATATATGTATCTCCCCCTTACATACCAGTAGTGACATGATATAACACATACACTTATAGATAATCCAAAATCTTGAATTATATTAGTGGAACAAATTGATGTGCAGGGATGACTTCAAAGTTCTGATCACTAAAACTGGTATTGCCTAGTGGTAACAATCAATGACAACGGTTGCGCGGCCTTAGATTATAACTTCTTGTAGTTGCAGAGGCTGTGATTGAATTCTCTCCTACTTCTTCTGGAAGTATAAAGTCAGGATCATGAAGGCAATCCACATCATCAGGCAAATCTGTATCTACCCATTCAGACCAATCCACATAATCAGTGTCCAACTCCCATGGCAACTCCTTTTGTGTTTGCATGCTGTTAACCTTGTTCATTAGAGTTAGCAGCATTTGATGGTTCAACATTTCATAGTTCCTGCATGATTAACAATCAATTCTATTATATGTAAAATCTATGTATAAAATATAACTAGCCTATGTTCCAACTTATTTAATGTTTGTAAACCTACCTGTATGTGCAAATGGCATATAGAAGTTGAACTGAAGCAGCTACCATGAAAGATAATCTGACCATGTTTATTGTCCAAGTTTGTTGCTCCATGTTATCACTAATTAAACGAATAATGGATACTTCGATGAAGAAAGTAGCGCAAAGCCCTGCAAACAGCCAATAATACTTAAGAGTTTGATAAAATAAAAGCACAGATAGAAGCATTGGTATACCTACCAATATATAGCCATGGCCTGACATTGTATGTTTGCTTTGTGCTAGTCAACATAAAGATGACAAAGATTGATATGGCATAAATGAAGAAAGCTTTAATCATTCGTGATTCAAGCAACATGGCATTTTGCAAAGCAAAAAGCTTGTCTAAAGCATCAAACATGGTAGCCTGCTTTGATTCAAAAGATTCCTGTAGAGTGAAATAGAGATTCTGATTAACAAATATTAAGAATACAACATCAGTAATAAGGATAAAGCTCCTCTAAAGTGACTTTGCTTTTAAAGTGAGTAAGTAAGGCATATTCCCCTTGATTTGATAAAGTTCATAAAGATCTCAATCCACTAAATAATCTGAGGGTGGATACACCTTTATTTGCTCACGTTAGAGGCAAAACTCACACTAAAGAAACCCTTCCCTATGAGTAGATACTTAAAGCCAATGTTCTACAGGAAGTGGCAAACCTGAGCAGACAATATTGATTTTGAATTTTCAATTAAACGATCATGAAGTCCCTGAACTTGTTCCTGTCGCTGAAGAAGTTCTTCATGTTGTTTCTGCCCATATTCAGTAAAATATTGCAGGGTTTTCCTGTATTACATAAAGAAATCAACATTTTTTTTCCAAGTATAATTCCTGAATTCAAATTTATAATAATTAACTTATGTACCTGCTCTCCTCTAGTGCTTTGGATTGAAATTCATTTAAGGAATTTAGGCCCTTGAGTGCTGTGGATTGTCCATCTAGAAGTTCCTGTTGCTTATCCAAGGAAATCCCAGCCATATTCCCAATATCTTCAGCTTTGCTTTGTAGGCTGCTCATTTGTGATGACATAGCAACTCCAACTTTATTTACCTCATTCTCAATCTCAATGGCTTCATCTCTTAAATTTTCTATTTCTTTGCCCAAATAATTGTAAGAGTCCTTGAGCATGGTTACCCCATTCTCTAAACTCCTCTTCATATCCTCTTGTCCTTCTTTTAGCTGTGACTGTGAAGCAGCAATTTTCTTAGTTTGCTCATAAACACTTTCTGAATGTTTTACTACAACATCTATATGGTCTTCCACTTTTTTAGCAGTTTGAGCAACTTCTTGTGTGTGAACATCAATTGAAATCAGAGAATCATGAATCTGTTTTGAGCCTTGTAATAGATGTTCTGATCTCTCATCCATGATATCTAACTTGTCCTCCACATATTGGGCAGAACCTTTTAGTTCAGTCACAAGTCTCTCTACTTCATATTTGAATGCATGAGCCCTTTAAAAGAAAATAAGGTACAAAACTTTGGTTAAGTTTCATTGGTACAAGACAAATGCACCATAATAATAATAATAAATAAATAAAAGGACCAAACAGCAATTGAAATAAGGTTTGGTAAAAGAAATTGCACTTAACTGTAACTGATGACAAATGGTGTTGGTTTCAAGGTAGAATTCAAGGTAGACCTTATGGGAAAGATCATCCAAGTTTCTTAGGCATTTAGCCATGGACGATTTTTCATCACAATGAGGAAATGCATTCCTGCCAGAGTCTTTCTGAAAGCAATCACTAAGATGCCAAGCAAATCTAGACCTCTTCTCATTGGTAGCCAAAATCTCAGAACACCCAGCAAAAAGATGTTTATAAGCATTTTGCCAACATGTGTTTGAGCTAGTGATTTTCTTATTAGCATTCTCCACTAACTTCATTCCTTTTTGGTCGTTGAAGCCCTCAATGGAGAATTCAGCACTAGAACCTCTTGAAATACCTTCATTGGCATAAGATCTCTCACTAGAGGGAGCCTCATTAGATGATGAAAACCAACCCCATGACTTGCATCCTAATATGAAACTGAGCAAAATAAAAACAAGAAGATGATTCCCATGACCCATGCCAGAATCTTATGTTGGAATTTCTATGATATCCACTAGTGATGATTAAACCTGCATCAAAGATGCCATAAATTAATCAAACTTTTGCCACTAGAAGCTATTACCTTATGTTGCAAGCATGCTAACAATTTAGAAGGTTTGGGAGGAGAATATGTTCCATGCATTTTCCATTCTTTTACAAAATAAAGGGCCAAACCCATAGTTAAGTATTTACAGGTATAAATAAAAAGTAACAAGTCCCCAAATATCAAAAAAACAATATCAAAACTTTCCAGTTTCCACATTAAAAAGTAGTAATAATAATTGAATGCTTTATGAAACAAAAAGAGAAACTGAAACATGCCATGTAAACCTTTTAGTGAACTTATTGTGCTATAAATATGACCAACAAAGCAAAGATTTTTTTTTTTTTTTTGTGTTTTTATTATAGCGCAGTGGGCTTAATGATCTACATAATGTTAACTTGGGACAATAATGCTTAATTGCATAGTTTCAGGTTTCCTTTAGACCCTTTGGTTGGAAGTCTCAAACTTAAAGCATCCATATCTAAGCAAGATCAAACAATGTTTCACGTTGGTTTGCACTTGGTAGGAGAAGATAACCAAGTAACCATGTTCAACAATCGCTTCAAGTTTATGCCTTTTGACTCTCCAAAATGGTAACTTAAGGGAAGAGAGTGAGGAAGAGTGCCAAATTGAATCTTATTATGACTTTCCACACGTAGCAAAATCAAAGCTAGAAAACGTTACTTGTTAATAGTTGTTATCCCTTATTTTACTTTCGTTTTTTACACACACAAAGCAGTGTCACAAATCCATGCCGGCTAACCTTGGTATGCAGTAAATGCACAAGTCAATTAAATTTTCACAAAGGAAGCTAACGAAAAAGTAACAATTTCTAAAGAAATTACATTAGTCTACCTCGGTAAATCCTCAATTTTCCATAAGTTCAGTTGCTAGTGTCAACAGCTTAAGCTTTTAGGTTCTGCTAGAATGAAATATAAATAGAAAAAGGAGATTTGGGACTCAAGAAACAGAAGCTTGGGATTCAAGAAAGTTAGAGTCGGTCCAAGAGATAAGGAACAACTTTATCGTCAATAAAAAAAGATATAATATTTTCAATAGATTTTCATTCTCATAATCCATTAAAATAACTTGCAACATCACATCATGAAAGGGATCTTGACCGAATTAAGATTTTCAAGCAATGATAAAATATAAAGCAAAAAATAAAACAGATAATGTGAAAGCAGCAAATATCAAAAACCTGTCACTTTTTTTATTCTGTTTCTATTACAAGAAAGTAACTCTTAAACAGTGACAGCGGATGAATCATAACAAATATGAAAACGATCATCCACCACTTTTTTATCACGCCATAAGTTTTCACCTAAATTTTATTTATTTATTGTTGTTTTCAAAACAAAAATAATTTGATCAACGATCATAAAATAAGTATAAAAATGATGTTAAAAATTGATAGGTTTCAGGTATATTGTATTCTAAAGTGGAGTGGCTGTATAAAATATAAATAAAGTTTCGCTATATTCACCTTCAAACAAAATACTCCTATCATTCCTCTAATATTAAATTTTGTCAAAAAAAAAAAATTCCTCTAATATTAAATAAAAATATTAAATGATACAATAAATTAATAATGTATTTAGTAAGTGGAAGAATTATTAATAGGATTCATCAGGAAGATTTAGAATTATAAGTTTCAAACGTGTACAATCCAAAAAAAGGGAAAGAAAAATCTCCCGTATCTTTTTTTGCTAATACCAACAATAAATAAAAAAAATATGTATTTCCATGCTGGAATAACAAGTAAATTAAAATTAATTAACTGCTGTTGCGTTGGGTTGCTGCAATCCAGAAACAACAACGTGAATGTGAATCAAGAAGGAAAAAAAAATGCCCGTCGCACACAAAAGAATAAAATTTCCAGTAAAACAACAAAACTTAAAGTAGAGGAATGATACACAAATGAAACAAACCCAATGATGTTTTTTTACATTTCAGTTTTAAGTTTTAACTCTTTATATATGCACATAACAGTCACGGATCAAAGTTCTGGTTACTACCAACCAGTATGTGCAGTACGTATATTATATACATGAACTTCAACAAAACTACATGTTACAACTTAAAAAGACAAAAACTATTAAAGAAATATGTACACACATACAGAGAGAGTGAGAGAGAGGAAAACCTGCAGAATGGAATTGGTACGTCTCACTGTGTGTTTCACATATGAAGATCCCGATCGAAATTCAACTAGTATGGATTTTTTTTTTTTCCTTTTATTTTATATTGTTATTTTTTTTAGTGCAAGTAGTGAAGTTTATATATGGGAATGCAAACAAGTGTTGAAAAAGAATGAGCAAATAAAGCGGTTGTTGTTTCAGTGCAAAAGGGCGCGCAATGGTTGGCGTCCGGCCTCGTCTATTTGTATTGTCGCGTACGCTGTTTATATATGTATGAAGCACCCATACGGAAAATTACACCACCTTCTAACAGTATATTATCATAAATATTCCATAACTTTCAGAACTCAAAAAACTTTATATAAGATTTTTTTAATTTAATTTTGATGCACCGTCTAAATTACGCCAAATATGGCAATGTGTTTTTTCTAAGAATTGTAGAGTCAGATAGGGAAACTAAATAGATAGAATTTGAATCGATTGGAGAAGTGGTGTCTCATTGAATAGCACGTTTTCTGACAGACAATGCTGAGCAACGGGCTTCCAGCCTATCACAGTAAGCTGAAAGATTCTAAATCCATAGTTCCTACCTATTGTCACAGCCATGGTGTCTAAGTAGAAAAAAAGGGTAAAGACCCGTTTTGTTCCCTAACATGCTCATTTTAGTTTCTGGAAAAAAAAAAAAAAAAACTACTCTGTTAATTTATGATAATTACTAATGGGGGACAAGTTAGTTCCTCTATTGACTTTCGTTACCAAGCCTCCATTAATTTGATGACATGATTGTTAACTTGTCCTAGCTGTATGTTATTTTTGCCTCCGTGGATTTAATTTTTTTTCAATTTTTTAATGCTCCAAAGGATCAAAACACTGTAGTTTGGTCCCTGACAAAAGATGAAATCAGTCTTCTTCTTCCTTGACTTAGCAGCCTCACTACCAACAAGAACCCTAATTTTTAACCTGCAATTTCGCCCCAATCTCACTCAACCACCAACAACAGCAACAACCTATGCAGCACGAAGATGAAGACGAGGACGATGAGCACGAGGATGAGCACGAAGAAGAAGAAGAGAAGAAGAAGAAGAAGAAGAAGAAGAAGAAGAAGAAGGTCAACAGCAAAACCATAATAAGGAAGATAAACCACAGGGTTAGTTACTCATCTATGTATATATCTATAACCCCTTTTCTTTTTTCTCTTTTGCTTCTTCATGATTAGCATGTTTTTGGCTACCCAATTGGTTTTTCTCAACTGGGTTGCGTTTTGTTTTCGCTTCACGATTCTATATCTTATCAAGTTTTCTTCTTTGTGTTTTCAGATTCTGATGAAACCCAATCTTCTGGCTCTGAAAAAAACCCGAGTATACTCTCTTTCTCTCTCTCTCTCACTCACTCACACATCACACATTGCTTGCTTCGAAGCTTTTGCTTTCTCTATGTTACTTTGTAGATTCACGTTTTGATCCTCGTGCCTCTGTTTCGAGGTAGTGGCTGAGTGTGAATTTTGCCATTTCTATGCTTCTTCCTTTGAATTTGAACGCTTCGGAGGAAATTAAGCAGGGGCTCAGGCGAGGAAAATTTGGGGTTTTAACTTGAGGGACAAAAATGACAGTGTTTTGTCCCTATTTTAACATCAACAAATTAAAAAAAAATAAAAATAAATCCGACTAGGCAAAGTAACGGACAGGTCGGACAACTTAACGGTCATGTCATCAAAGTAACGGAGGTTGGGTAACATAAGTCATCGTAGGGACTAACTTATCCCACATTAGTATTTATCATGGACTAATGAAGTAGTTTTTTTTTTTTGTCAGGGACTGAAATGGGCATCGCATCTTTTATTAGGGACCAAAATGGGCCTTTACCCTATAAAGAATCACGTTTAAAATGGATTTTTTGTTTCTAAAATAACTAAGTAATAATATATTGGGTCCCGGTAACGAGTGCTCTAAGAGCATTGTTTAAAATTTCAAACAAAGTAATTACTCATTGAAAAGCTTCACAATATATTGAATACAACTTCCCATAAAACTTTTTTTATATATATTTTTTAAACAATGCTCTTAGGGCATT
Source organism: Echinosophora koreensis (assembly GCA_035048595.1). Classification (NCBI taxonomy): domain Eukaryota; kingdom Viridiplantae; phylum Streptophyta; class Magnoliopsida; order Fabales; family Fabaceae; genus Echinosophora; species Echinosophora koreensis. The sequence continues at coordinate 11,748,431 of JAPCYP010000004.1, forward strand.
CGTTAGCATTTGTCTAATATATTTAATTTTTTAAATTATTTAATGTTATAAATGCGCTGATTTTGTGGATCAGTATAGTAATTTGATATCCCATAATATCTTTACCATATCCCTGTATTTACTCACTATTTATGTCTCTTAATTTGGTCCATAATTAGTAGTCCAATAGGACTATTAGGTTTTACTTTTGTATACACTCAATCAGATAAATACAAAGATCATAGCTAGTCCTTGAAGAACTTGCCTTTGAGTCCATATCTTTATTGCCTTCTTCTCCATATCTTCTTTTCTTTTATAACACGTTATCAGCACGAACAAGTCTCTAATAACGAATTTCTTTGTGCTTATTTTCAAGATAATACAAAATAATTTTGATAATATGGAGGACGACATATGTTTAGTGGATAGTGGATAGTGGCATGACTCACACAATCATTCATAATAAAAAATATCTCTTACAATTAACATTAGCTGAAATTAATGTTGATACAATATTTGGTTCTGCAAATGTAATTGAAGGCTCAGTAAGAGCCCATATTATGTTTCCAAGTGGAACAAAATTATACAATGATGATGCGTTGTAATCAAGTAGATCCCGAAGAAATCTACTAAGTTTCAAAGATTTACGTCGAAATGGGTAGCATGTTGAAACCAAAAGTGAGGAAATTTTAGAGTATATCACCTTCACAAATTCAAATGAAAAGTCTATATTAGAGAAATTTCCAAGATTCCCGTCGGGATTATATTTTACAAAAATAAGGATAATTGAGTCAAATTATATGCTCCAGAAGTGCTCAGATCCTAAGACTTTTGTGCTTTGGCACGACCGTCTCGATCATCTTGAATCAACTATGATGCGACATATCATTGAAAATACATATGGTCACCCATTAAAGGATCATAGAATCCTTTTACATAATGATTATTTTTGTGTTTCCTGTGTTCAAGGTAAATTAATCGTTAGACCTTCTCCTTCTAAATTACCTTTAGAATCTCCTTCTTTTCTACAAAGATTACAAGGTGACATCTGTGGCCCAATTCATCCTTCTTGTGGACCATTTCGGTACTTTACGGTTTTAATGGATGCTTCTACTCGATGGTCACATGTTTGTTTACTTTCAACTCGAAATGTTGCTTTTGCTAAATTTATTGCTCAAATAATAAAATTAGATCAAATTTTCCTGACCATCCCATCAAAACAATTCGTATGGATAATGCAGGTGAGTTTACTTCAAAAGCTTTTTATGATTATTGTATGTCAATAGAAATTATTGTTGAACATTCCATTGCACATGTTCATACTCAAAATGGTTTAGCTGAATCTTTTATTAAACGTTTACAACTTATCGCTAACTTATGCTGATGAATTCAAAACTTCCTACATCTGCTTGGGGACATGCTATAATACATGTAGCATCTTTAATTCGTATCTGACCATCTGCATATCTGTATTGCCTTCTTCTCCCTATCTACTTTTCTTTTATAACATTTAATAAATTATTGTTTTTAATTATTTTATAAAATTAAAGATTAATATACCCTTATTTACTCATTTTTAAAGTTTAATTTGAAGTATTATCTTTATCTGATTATTAAGACATCTCAAAGAGTTCATGACATGTCGACATTCATAGTTTCATAAATCCGTGTGGTTTTTTATTATTTGAGTAAATGCTTATTTTGGTCCCTGACAAATTTCGTGGTACCCGATTTAGTCCCTAAGGAAAAAAAAACTCACCCGTTAGTCCTTGACAATTACAAACGTGGGACATATTAGTCCCTCCATTGATGTTCGTTAGGAAAGCTCTGTTAATTTGCTGATTTGACCCGTTAACTCATTCAGCTGTCCTTAAGGGACCAAATGGGCCTAAAAGTTGTCAGGGACTAAATTGGGTATCCCTAATTGTGACTTTAGGCCTAATTTCAATAAATAAATAAATAAATATCCCTCCTTGTCTTCTTCCATGTCCAAGAACACAACCACAAACTTTGTTCTTCCTCTTCAAGGTTCAGCTCCACCAAAGTTGACACCTTTACTCTTCTCTTCCTCAACCCCTTATTCTTCTCTCCCTCATCTTCCTCTGTTTCTTCTCCCTCTTTCTCCCATGGTATTTATTTTGCGGCATCGGGTCAGATATGTGGAAACGTCGTCGTAAAGGCATCTGAGGGTGGGGATAAGATGATAGATGAGGGTCATCTTAGGAGGAGTACCTGAAAGAGTGGGACGCAAAGTATGTTAACACTTTTAGGTTTTTGGATTTGTTGCAGAGGGTATTTTACGGTAGTAACACAGGTAGGAAGGCTTTGGTGGAGGGTTTGATACTATAGTTGATGATCATGACCCTTTCTTTTTTGGGTTGTGAGTGTTTCACTGGAATAAAAGTAGCTTAGTCTACACTGATGATTTATCATATCATTCATTGCCTTTTAGTTTTTACTTTTTTGCCATATTTCTTGTCAAGAATTTGTATTCTCTTATTCGATCTTTATTTTTTCTCAATCTTTAAGTTGTTTGTCCTGCATCAAAAGTCAATTATGGTTTGAGGGCCATTTGGTGAGCCATGGAACAGAGGAAGAGCTGGGTGATTTGGGGTGTGAATGTGAATGTGAAAAGAAGAAGAAAAAGACGTTCTGGACATTTCCTCAATTTTTTTGTAAGAAAAAAAAAAACAAATTACATGCTGGAAATACATTAACGGGACTAATATGTCCCACGTTTGTAATTGTCAAGGATTAACGGAGGAATTTTTTTTTTCCTCAATGACTAAATTGGGTACCACGAAATTTATCAGGGACCAAAATGGCCTTTACTCTTATTATTTTGATTTTTAAGGGTCACGTATTTGTCATTTAGTGCTAGTGCACAATATCAAACTAATCGTCCCTTTTGTGTGTGTGTTTGATTTCACTTGAAAACCTTCAGAATTGATTCTGCCATCTGTCAAACGTAATTTTAGTAAAAATAAAATGTTTGGTTACTGTCAATTAAAATTGATTTTGCCTTCAGAAGCGATTCTGACTATAAGCTACAAAAAGTAGTTTTTGAGTTGAGTTAAGAAATTTACACTAAGTTTTACATAAAACTTGCTTTCAAAATAAAAACATTCAAACATAAATAACTTCACTTCAAACTCAATTCTAACAAAATCAATTTTCCAAAATCAATTACATTCAAAATCACTTTCAGCAAACGCTCATCTCAACATGCACTTTGTCCCGGACAGGAGAATTGGATCCAAAGGGAAGCAAGCCCAACCGCAAGAGAGGCTGCACCACCTAAGTAAAATGAACGTCATTGTAAAAAAAAATAAAAAATGTCATTGACCTTACTCAATCAAGTAAGTTATGGGAGAATTATAAGTGCACAAATTCAAGACTGCGTCTACCAAGAAGCACCTCATTAGGTGCCTACCTCATTAGGTGCCTCATGGGTGAGGCACTGAAATTACTCAGGATAACAAGTTTTATTTTATTTTTTAAAATTCTTTTATTTTTCAAATTACAATTTTATCCTCACACTTCATCCCTACCCTCTTCCACCACCACCACCCCCTCACCCTTCTTCCACAACAATGTTAGAGGTGACCGCCGTCCACCACCATGCCGCCGTCCCCAACCCTTTCCTCCGTGAATTGTCATGCCAACCCACCCAAATCCGTCAAACCCAGAACCATTGCAGGTGCCCACCGCCATGCCTCCATGCCTCTTCCCAAACCCGTCCCTTTTTTCCACACTCTCCTTAATCTTCATGCTCTCAAGCTACTTCTACCAATCTTCTTTTGTCAATCACTTCCTCCTTTTGAATCGCTTTTTTCTTGTTCCAATTATCGAATCTACACCAGCGCTGGAGCCAAACCCTGCCTTCCTCTCTCTTTCAAACCCACCACCATTGGAACCGAATCTCCGACCAACGGCACATAACTCTTTCAAAGTTTTGTTCCGGGAAACCCAACTCTCAGATTCATCAGCTCGTGATTGAGAATCGAAAAAGCCCAGCCGCTCCACCGCACGCGGCTGCCATCCTACTCCCAGTGTCGCGCTGTTGTTATGTTGTCAACGTCCTACTCGCGCTGTTGGTGTTGGGTTCTGTAGAGAGTGTGAGAAGGGTGAATAAGGTGGTTGTTTCTCCATCCCACTGATCTTGTTGTTTCTGGTTTGGTGAAATTGAAAGGAGAAGATGAAAGCTTGTAGGGGTGGGAGGGGAGGGTCTGGTCTGGTCGGAGAGTACGACCCGGACACGGTGGCTCCGGTGGTGGCCCTTGATCTGGGTGGTTGCTGATTCTAGTTGGATGGGTGAGGAGAGGAAGAAGAAAGGCTAATGTGTCTTTTCACCTTTTTCTTCTCCTACCTGATTATCAAGTTTCATGTTACCTTTTTTTGTTTGGTGTTGATGATCTCTACTATTGATTATTTAACTAATATATCCAATAGCAAAAACCAATGCTTTAGGTGAGGCACCTAATAAGGTATGTCACCCTGGAATTGACCCAAATTCAGACATCCGTAATGCGCTTCGTCTCTTTTCATTCCCTTTTTCTCCCCCCCTACCCTAGTATAAGATCTATTATGAACCTTCCCTTGAATTAAAAAAAAAAGTTTTGTGAAATCAAACAATAAATTAGAATATGTAATAAAGTTGTTTGTGAAATCATGACTATGAGCTATGAAATTTTTCCACAGAGCAAGTTAAGAACCACATAAGTAATTTTGACCTCACATCTTAACCCGAAACCTTAAGGAGATGAGTCTATGAGTCTTATCCACTTATATAATCTTCAAATTGTTAAATTCTTTTCACTGTGAGAATTCTTGTTCCACATCTTATTCACACTTAGAATTCAAAACAATCTTCCCCTCAAGTGTGAGTCCTTCACATAGGGCCACTCTCTTGAACATAAGCATTATGAGTATTTCATGGTGTTACCAAGAGTCCAACCTGCTTCCAATTCGGGGCACACACACTAGTCTCTACATTGTTAGGAAGACTTCTACACAAGGCATCTCAATACATGGGTCAACCATATGCTTAGACACCATATATATTCAGTATGAAAACATTCATCACAAGTAGTCCTCACCAAAGCATGATCTTTTTCTTATTTGTGAAGGGAAGCATTTTCTTCACAATTTTAATTGGCATTTTTTTTCTAATAGCAGATTTTGCAAGTAATCCAATGCCCAGAAGATTCTTTTGCCTTCATACGCCTGTGTTGATGAAGAGATTCAACTAAACGGTAGCAAACAACTCGTCCAAATCCAATGGACCAATACACTCACCATATTTATTAAATTCAAAACTTGCATCAACATCAAATTTGAAAACTTGTGTGTGTGTGTGTGTGTGTTTTTTTTTTTTTTGTGTTAATTATATCCAACTATATCCAGATTTTGTGCACTGGTTCTTTTTTTAACATTTTCACACATCTCTACATTCATGTTCGCAAAAACTGTTGGGGATTCATCAGTTACAGTTCATTGCAACTTTTTTTAAATGAGCCTGAGTTTAACTCTTATTTCCATCAAGTTTACCTAAATCTTATTTATATGATAACTTTCATCAACGATAGTACTTGCAACAACATGAACGATTTTGAAAATTGTGAAACTGATTTCTCTCTCTTGTTACAATCTCAATCAGTCTTCTTGAAATTCCTGCAACAGTGGGCAAAGACGACTTCTTTCCTAGCATCTGACTAGCTATTCCAAATTTCAAGTACTTCACTATCCCAAGAATGAGAAGTTGAATAGATGAATGTGGTGGTCTCTCTAATGACAACATGCTTTGTAACTTTATCTACAAGCCAACAGGTTTGCATCCAAGCTCTAGTGACTTGTTCACTGCATCAACTACCAGTTGTGTTTTTCTAGTAATTTCAGGCCATTTGGTTGAGGGGCGAGACCCGCCATCTCGAATACAAGCAACAAGCCTAGCAAGCTCTTGTACCATTAGAGCTTCTTGTGGGACCTTAGTGGCCACATGAACTTCCTCTGGTTTCACATTCCACCCAACATGAAGGTCAATAAACTTTGCACCAAATGTGAAGTCAAATGAAGCACTAGTCTCCTGATGTGGGATTATGAAGTCCTTGAGATGCAGAGACCCATTGGAACCACATATGGCCAGGTCCATGGTTGTGTGTGAAAGAAATGAGCAGTGAATGGTTGCAATTGTTTGGTTTGGTTGGTCCCATTGCATAGAGGCTGTGATGGACAAGATGACTCCTGCAGTGTTTCTTGTGAAGTCAGGAAGAGCAGTGACAGTGGTTGGTAGTTGGTATCCCTTTGCCCACAAGGAAGCACCAATGCAGTACCAGCCCAAGTCACCAAGTGCACCAAGGGCATCCAAGCCTGGGTTTACTCTAATGTCGCTCTCTAGAAATTCAGGTGTTGTTGGCATTGTTGATGAGCTGTGGATCTTCAAAATCAGAGTAAATTGTGCAGACAGTAAATGTATGTCAGTTTATTATTATTGATAATTTGACCGCAAGATTCTAGTGTAATGTATAAATAATTCAATATAAATAGAGTAAACCTTAGTTTTAGTTCCTATAAGTACCAGTCATATTAGTCACTTTGTCTCTGACTTCAGAAATTATCATATAAGTTTTTGAAATTATAAACATCAGTGGTATTAATACTTCATATCACCTGTTGTTGAGTCAACTTGGGGTAAGTAGAAACTAATATAAGGACAAATTTGATTAATAAATATAGTTTCAGGGACTAATACACTAATTTTACAATATCAGGAACTAAACAAATAGTTTACTCATATAAATATTGCACAAAAATAAATATAAACTATTAATAATTTTTTATTTTTTATTGCAGTGAAGTTTGGAAAGTACAATTTTTATATCAGGGCGATGAATAGCAAAGCTTTTCTTTATATGCACGGACGAAAAAAATTTCACATTTTCCAAGACTTGATTATTTTCTAAGACTTGATTATTGTATTGTTTTTCCTAGCTAAAAAGGTACTTCACTTTATATTTGAACCTTACCCTAGATCTTTTTTATAATAACAAAGTTTAGATGAGTTGGGTCCCGAGGGGTCAATAGGGTCATGGCAGGCTTCACGGCTCAAAGAACACTTACAGAGGAACTTACAGAATACCCATTAACGAGGTCCTCACATCGGCAATGGGATTCGAACTCACGATCTTGTGGGTTATGAACCTTATCCTTACCAACTAGACCAATTTTCGTTACCAACCTTACCCTAAATCTATAATAATACCAATCAACAATTGAATATTAATACAGTATCCTTATACTGTCACATCTTCATTCCTCCTTTCATTTCAATCACATAAAGCAAGATCCAATAAAGTGACCCATTTTACGGTGTAGCGTGGAAATTTTCACAAAACATTATCCTTAAATTATATAACAAGGTCTTAATTTGTTTCTGAGAAGTGTATATACAGGCATATGGGATCTATAATATGATTTCTACGAATTAAGATGGTAGTTGACTTGAGAGTTATAAGATGCTCAAAGTGGTTTGAGGAAGGGCTATAGGGTTTGGAGTGATAAGGATAAGAAAGTCATGGGTTCAACTCCCTCACTAACATACCACACTAATTACTAATATTTGCCTATAAAAAATAAAAACGGTAGCAGACTTTAAAAAAAAATTAAGGGAAATATTGTCTTATTATTTCTACTTTTTGAGCATTATATCATGATTTAATTAGTGTGTACTAAAAACATAAATATTTTTTATACGGTTAACAATCATAAATTTTTAATAAATTTTTAAATTATTATAAATATTTGACAATTATCGTAAATATGCTAAATGTGTTATGTATTAGGTAACTTATGATTGATTTGGTTTAAAGTATGGTGTATAAGATTAAACTCTATATAAAAATTAAATTATTTAATTTACCAAAAAACAGAGAAAAAAAAAGTAAGGAAAAGGATAAAAACTCTCACTTACAAAATGAATTGGCCCAATACTCCGAGGATGAGAAATAGAAAGAAATTGTTCCATATGAGCAGTTCTAGGGTGATGCAACCACATGCTACCATCCATGAACTGCACGCCGTTCGACTGGCACGTTTCGAGTATCCGATCAAGCTCCGCCGCATCAAGAGCCGCCGGCTTCTCCACCAGCACGTGCTTCTTCTTCTCGGCGGCGGAGACAACCCACCGCACGTGGAGGCTGGTGGGGAGGGGAACGTACACGACGTCCACGCCTGGGTCCTCCAACACCTGATCATAGCTTCCGTAAATCTTCACGCTCTCCGGTAAGTTATTTTCGGCAGCGAATTTCTCTGCCTTGTCGACGGAGCGGCTCGCGATGGCGCGGAGGGTGGCGTTGGGGGCTAGGGATATGGCTCGAGCCACTTTGCGAGCGATGTTGGCGCAGCCTAAGATGCCAAAACGCACCGTATTATCGCCCATTTTATCGGTGTCGGACACAGGTGTGTGTATGAGTACTTTCTTCGGGTGATGTGGTTATTGATATTTTGGAGCAGCCAGCTACGACTCACCAGTCAGTCCTCATGGCTTGTTTGTGGATAAGGAAGGTAGGAAACCACTCAACAACTACTCACGTGGTAACTGGTAAGTGAGCTCAGGTGCTCAGCTGCGCATAATATCAGTTTATTATCATTTCAATAATAATAAAAAAATGTTTCATTTAATTATAAAAAAAACATATAAATTTTGTTTATAGGCCAAATTGCATTTTTCGTCCCCTAATTTATCACTTTGACGAAATTGGTCCCCGTAGCTTTTTTTCAAGCAAAATTCATCCCTAGATTTTTGCAATATTGCAACTTTAGTCCCTCCATCAATTGAATTGATCATCTGAAAATTAATAGAAGGAGATGATGTGGCAAATATTCCCCCGAGTGGCATGTCCAGCTAGGTTTATTTATAATAAATTAATGTTAATAATAATTAAATAATAAATTAATAAAAATTTATGTGTCACGTGCTCTGACACTTTACAATTTAATAATAATAAAATTAAAATTAAAATTATACTATTATTATAAAACATAAAATATTATTATCCATTTAATATTATTATTTTAAGATTATTTTATTATAAATAATTTCAGTTTGATGTGCGATGTGGCGAGCGAAACATTTGCCACGAAAGCTACTTCCATTAATTTTTAGACGGTGAACCGACGGAGGTGCAAATGTTGCAAAAATGTAGGGACGAATTTTGTTTAAAAAAAAATTAGGGGATCAATTTTGCAAAAGTGATAAACTAAGGGGTCAAAAAGTGCACTTTAGCCTACAAAATTTGATACTTGATAAAATAATTTGTAGGTGGATGTGAGTGTAGGTAAATATTGAAATATATTATATATAAAACTTGAATGAATATATCATAGGTAAATATGAGTAAAATATAATTATTTCAAATTTAGATGTAAAAATAATGAAATTAATTATGTAAGTTTAGTATTATCTTTGGACAGACCGTTTTCTCTTCTTGTGATGTAAGGGCCAGGGCTCATATAATTTTTTTTTTTTTTTTGGGTAACAATAAAGGGGTATGCCCCGAAAGAAATCAACTACCTAACAAAAGAAACAACACAAGGTATAGAGGCCCCAGATAAATCATAACTAACTAAATTAGCAAGCTCCCTAGGAGGACTGTCAATCACATGGACACCCGGCTCTTGGATAAGACTCCAATTCCCAAGCCAATCAGTGCACTGATTTCCATCCCTATGAGTATGAGTAAACACAATCTCCCGATCCTTACGATACCAATCACGAATAAGTCTCACCAAGCTAAGTCTCAGTCTGTCTCCCTAATTAACATCCAACTAGAAGAGACATGCATATGCAGTTGTTCCAAGGCCTCATAGACAACATGATGAGATGACTCTCTAGGACTCACATAAACAACAGAGAGAAATCACGACATCTCATCCTTCACTCCAACCTCATCACGAATAAATTGTTCATGTAAGACTAGAGTCTGAATATGGATAACCTCATTATTCCAAATAATCCAAATGCCTCTAGAGAAACCTCTGGTGCCTCACTAATAATGTGGTGAGTAAATCACATCTTGCGAATTGTTACTCTAGCCTCAACCCGCTGCATCTTGGCTTCTGGATCACCACCAAATTGGTTTATAATTACCCACCATCAATCTGAATGCTAGGCCAAATTCGCCGCCCAAGGCCTCTCTTCCAACTCATAATAATCATAAAAACAACAGAAGGAACTTCCCCAAGGGAAGGAATCAGGAAACCACCATGGCATCCTCATTGGATATCATTTTGTCCAAACTGGAAGCCACAACTTCAACCTACTCAAAATCCATGTCGTAATCATGTGGTTGTGAACCCCCTCCCCCCGAAAAAAAAAGAAAAAGAAAAAAAAAGACCTCTATATGGCGACACGGGAGGATACACAAACCAAATTCTCATGTTCACCCTCCACCGTGAAATTAGCTTTAGGTGAGGAAAATTCTTGGTCCATTACGTCTCATTCTGCATGTCCATATTCATGTTTGCATGCCCATGCATAAAGTCATGACACGACTCAGGAGATGACACCACAATTTTTGGCTCATTATGCCTCAGTCCTTTCTTCGTTGTACGTTGTTGCACATTCTTGGAAATAGGCCCCACTAACTTCTTGGTAACCGATTGGCCCACTCCCTAATCTTCCCACTTTAATGCATATTCCCCTTTTCTCTCTCCTGAGCTGGTTGCCGGTTTTGAATTCACATATTCTGGGATCTGAAGAGATCTTTCTATACCTATCTGATCATTGGAAGAAACTGTCCCCATTAATTCTTGTTGATTTTGAGCCTTATTAAAAAAAACAATCTGCTTCCTCTTATCTCCCTTAATAGCATCATCATTATCCCTTGAAAGATTTGTTCCCTTAATTTCAGGGATCTCCTTCCTTCCACCAGGGTCCCATTGTCTTTCTCCTAAATTCATGAAAATAGGGCGACAAATTTTTGTCTCATTATGCCTCATTCTTTTCTTCATTGTACGTTGTTGCACATTCTTGGAATTAGGCCCCACTAACTTCTTGGTTATCGATTAGCTTGCTCCCCAATCTTCCCACTTTAATGTAGAGTCCCTTTTCTCTCACTCGAGCTGGATGCCGGTTTTCAATTCACATTTCCTTGGCTCAGAAAGGGATCTTTCTTTACCCACATGATCACTGGAAGAAACCACCCCCTTTAATTCTTGTTGATTTTGAACCTCATTAAAAACAACAGTATACTTCCTCTTATCTCCCCTAATAGCATCATCATTATCCCTAGAAAGATTTGTTCCCTTAATTTCAAGGATCTGCTTATTTCCATCAGGGTTCCATTGTCTTCATCCTAAATTCACGCCACTAGGGCAATGAGCCCCCATCTGAACCATTTATCCATGGCCCAAACTCATCTTCCCCTTACGCCATCGACACCACCCCCTCTATGTTCTTTTCCGCTACCACTGGCTATTCTCCTTCTTTCCCTTCCTTATTTTTTGGGGCAACAACAGGTTTAGTCTCTTAACTCTTCTTAGGGCAGTTTTATTTGGCATGGCCATAGATGCCACAATCAAAGCAAACATGTATGCCCTCATATTCAATGCGAAGTGATTCCCTGCCCAAGCTATACCGAAAGGGGAGCAGTTTACACAAGTCAATCTCCACACAAATGCGAGCAAACTTGCTTCGATACTGATAAGCTGTGTTAATATCAATTTTAAGTGTTGCACCAATTAAGTACGAATACGCTTAAGCATTTTATTATTGAAACATTTCAAAGCCAGATCTGGAAGTCTCACCCATGCCGCAATCTTGCTCATACTAGTATTGTAAGGTTTAAACCTAGCCTTCCATTGTCTCACTTCCAAGTAGTGGTCAAAGATAAGGCACAGGCCACTAGTGAATGCATACTCATAGTAATCCTTTCCATGGAACTTGACAAAATAAAAGTCATTCCCCATATCAATGATCGAAATAGACCCACTACAAGCCCACACCATCTCAATTTTCTTCTTTAAGACCATATGTCCTACCTTTTTTTCTCAACCCCTTCACGATCAGGGTTTTCTTCCACAGTCTCACCAGATGCTCCTTTTCTTCTTTACTAATAATAATATCAATATGTCCCCTAGAATCAACCTCCACGGTATAGTCCTGGGTCGCCTCTTTCTTGCTTGTTCTTTTCTTGATCTTTATGGTTCTCCCCCACTCCCTCAGCTATACCATCTCCCTCACTACCAGACTCCCACACAAAAACATCTTCATCATCTTCCAAATCAATCCCATCCTCTCCCTGGACAAGCATTTGAACATAAGTTTTATTTGGTACAGACTCATGGGCACGTCTAAGGTGAAGTATCTTGGGAAGTGCCTCACCTGTGTACCATTAAAATTACCTAGGATAGCAGGTTTTCCAGTTTTGTTATTTTTTATTTTTTAATTTCTTTTATTTGTAAGTTACGTTTTTACCCCTATTCCCACTACATCTTCCCTTTCCATCGTCCTCCCATTTTCTTCACTCAGTCCGCCGTCGCCATTCTCCAGCCATTCCTGTCCATTCGAGTTCCAGCCACCACCGTCCTTAGATTCCAGCTCCAGCCCATTTCTTCCTTACGACTTCGAGTTGTCGACGTTGCCTCTAGGTCGAAGGTTTTCCACAAAAATGGCAGAGCAGGTTTCCTTTCAAACATTCAAGTGGCTATGGCGGCATTGGAACTCTCTAGAACTCGATGGCATGTTCATCATAGTTGAAGAAAATGCTTCAAACTCCATCAAAAGGGAATCAAAGAAAATGACGAAAATTGACGAGAAGGGTTCGGAACCTAGGTCAATGGGAGAGAATCATTTGTTCTTCCTTGCTCCAACTGAGATGTGTCAACGAGAGCATTGCCCTTCAATTTAGGAAACTTTTCATTGTTTAGGTTCATTGCTTTTTATTTATTCAACCCATTTTCAAAAAAAATCAAATTTATTTAACTTTGATTGAATTTCCATTTTTTTTTTTGATAACCCAGATTGAATTTCCATTTATAAGGTCAGTTTTCAATTTGATTTTCAAATAAATCTTACAGTGATGTTGAGAAGGGTTCAAGCTCAAGTGCAAGTGGTTAGGAAAAGAGTGATGGTGGGTAGGGAAAGAGTGGCAGAGGTGGTATGTTGGATTTTATCATTTGCTTTCACATCCCACTTCTTCTTCCTAGTTTGATTGAGTTCCTGAGAAGTTTTTGATGGGAATGAGTGAAATGGAGATGAAGTGTTGGATAAAAATATTAAAATGGTGAAAACGCAGTGGAGGGTGGTGGTGGAAATGTTGACGGAAGTGGTAGTCTTGGAGATAAAGGGTATTATTGGATCCAATTGAATTAATAAGTGATTTCATTTACATTTACCAAACTGTCCGGTACCAAGTCATTATTTTTTTTTGGTTTAGAAGATCTCAGCCTTTGATTAATTAAACAATATATCTAATGGTAATAACTAATGCTTCACCCATGAGGCACCTGCCAAGGTACTTCACCTTAGACTCCACCACAGATTCATCCCCCATCCATCCTCCCTCCCTTGGAGAAAGGGATGCCTCACCAGAATAAATCCCTTTTTGTTTATGGACCTTTTTCTTTGTTCGGAGGAACAAATCAGTCTCCTTCTCAGAAAACAAAAACCAAGTTGCTCCAAAGCTCTTGCTTTTCGTCGACGACTTATTTAGGACCTAAATAAATGTTATTGTAATAACTTTACAGAGTGTTATTTGATATTGTTTAATTATCATTCCATCTTAGAAGATCATGATATAGTTTCTTTAAATTATGATGGCTATTTAGTTTGCTATCAGCATGCTTGTCAAGTGTTGATTTGTAAAATCTACTGTTTAACTTTGCCACAATTTTTAGTTCTTTTTTTTTTTTAAAAAAAAAATTTAATCATCAACTATAGTGCCTTTTTAATGACCATTTTTGTCGTGGAACAAAAATTAACGTGTTCCCCAATATTTGAAGTGTGAACAACACCACACTAGAGTCTTGTATTTCCTTAACGTTCCCCTTAGCCATTGTGGTCCCGTTCTTGAATAAAATATATATATATATATATATATATATATATATATATATATATATATATATATATATATATATATATATATATATATATATATATATATATATATATATATATCTGACGTGGCCAACCTCCACAACAGAACCGTTACTTTTTCCCTCCAAAACCCACCTTTAAACCTGCTTCCACTCTTCCACTGTCAATTCTCTGAGCCTTCAGCAACAATGGCATCATCCTCTCGCCCTAGACCTTCCTCGCCACCTTCAATACTAATCTCATTTTCCCCTTCTCCGCCGGTCTCTCCGACGTCGTCATCTCCACCGGACTCCCCCACGTGGTCTCCACCGGACTCTCCGACCTCGCCTCCGCCGGGTTTTCCGATGCAGTCTCCGCCGGGTTCTCCGATGCAGACGTCTCCGATGGTTTCTCCGACGTCGTCTCCGCCCCGCGACCCATCAGCTCCACTGCGTGACCCATTCATCGACCCCTCGTCGTCGCCGCCCAAAGCCACCTACTACGAACAAATATCGACAAAGCGACGTCGCCTCGAAACCAATCGCGACCCATCAATCCTCCACGTCTTCCAGCTCCGACCAACCGCCACCACACTACTCGAATCAAACGGCGTCGAATCGCTCCAAAACCTCATCCACGAATTCGCCCAAACTCCCAAAAAGAAGAGACACTCCAACACGCGCCTCTTCGTTTCACTCGCATTCCATTACCCTAACGCCTTCTGCTTCAAACTCGCCAAGCTCCTTTCCCTTCACCCTCCGCTACACATCCGAAACGAGGTCGTTTCGCTCCTCCGCAACACCCTCACAGAAACGCACGGCGATAACATGCGCAGAATCGATTGCCCCATGCTCGCAGAGCTCAAGAGCCCTCTTCTTGAATCTTTCAAGGTGGAGCTCGAGGAACCATTGCTCGCTTCGTTGAGCGAGGTGATCGGCAATGTTGCTTCAAGAATCTACGTTTTCACCATGGGAGGTTGGGTGGAGCTTCTCGAATACATCGTTTCGTGCTTCTCTTCGAGTTTTGATGAGGATGATGGCTCTGAATTGAAGCGGCGAAAGGGGCTCATGTTGCTGGCGGATTTACCTGTCGATTCGATTGAGAATGCGGCGTTCTGGAAGAATCACTACGGCGCTCTGTACGGGAATCTCATGCTGCTTGTTGAAGATTCTAGCGAGAATTTGCAGGAGTTGTTTTTTAATGCAATTCTTACACTGATGGGAATGTCGAAACCTTTGGGGGAAATCGAAATTGGCCGTTCTCTTTTGCCCTTGGCATTGGATTTCATAAACGAAGACGTGGAAGAAGAGACTTTGATGGAAAGGATTCACGATTTGCAAGAGTTTGTTTCTCTGGATGTTAGTGAAATCTTGGACGGGAAAGAGTATGATGTGTTTCACTGTATGCTTCAGATCGCGGAGACGAAAGGCACGAGCGAGGAACTAAAGTGTGCGGCGGTTCATGTTCTTAAGGAGCTTGATGAAGGGAACATGGATGTGATGGAGAAGTTGATAATGGAACTGTCTGATCTTGATGCACAAAGGATTTTTAAGGTTTCTATGGACATGATGTTGCATATTAAAGATGATCCTCTTTGGTTAGAATTGGATAAAAAAGAGAGTATTGAGGCTGGGGTCTCAGAGTGTTTCAGACTTGGAAAGTTCTTGCTGAATTGGCTCTCTTTCGAGGGTGATGGAAGTGTAGTGGTTCCCATGGCAATTGAGTTGATAAAAACAACATATGCAGTTTCTACGGATTGGAGGAAACGTCACGAGGGAGCGATTGTCATTTCTGCATTTGGAGATGGACACCAAAAGGTAATGTGGTGATTTTTCTTTCTTTGATAGAACATAATATCGCCATTTGATTCATGTATTCAACTTGTTTTATAGAGTTTCTGCTTGTTATCTAAATTATTTGACATTCTTTCTTGGTCGCTGGTGCAGGACATTATTAAGTGCTTTGAGGAGGTTGAGAGACTGCTCATTGCTTTGCTGAATGACCAGCACCACCGTGTGCTTTGGGCTGCTATGAATGCAATTAGGTCTTTGAGTGAATATAAAATAATACCGCATGTCCAATATCATTTGAAGTTCTTGACTAAACTAATTGCCATCATTAATACTAGCCTTTGCCCCCAAGTACAGGTGAATATAGTGTTGCTTGTTTTCTGTTACTTACATCTGCTCATTGCTTTAAGTTAACTTGCTTTAAGCTAAATTCAGTCCTCATGCTGTTAGTGGCTCCTAATTATGAATGACCCACTTATGGTGCTGCTTCCATAACAGTCTTCATGCATAGATATCACAAACTTACAATTGATTGGTTCTTCTTACATTGTATACAGTAACACACAATGGCTAGTGATAGATTTATACAATAATTTTTGTTTAAAGAGGATAGGGGCTCTGAAATATTAATAAACTGCCGTGGGGCTTCATGGGAGATCAACACTTAACTAATGTTTTCCATGTTTTATACATTCACCTCTTTCTCTCTTCAAGCTTACCTTTGTAAAAACACCTTATTATTCATATCGGAATCTGTACAATTATGACTTACCCTGACATAATAATTATCTTAGAAGTTTATTCTGTTCTCCCTGTATGCAGCGAAGCATTACTTTTTCAGTAGTTTAATACCTATACTATGTAGCTTTTTTTTATTAAATATTTTCTTCAGGTGCAAGCTGTTCGAACTATTCGTTCCTTGGTGACAAATTGTCGCTTAGACAAAATGGCATCTTCTGGGGAGGGAATTGTGGCAGTGATGCTTGAACTTCTTAAGGTATATTACCTGCAATTTTCACTATGAACTTCTCATGTATACACGTTGTGCTTATCTAATCAAGCATATGACTTTATAATCTATATGACTGTTTCTATATATTACACACCATATTTTTGTAATCTCACCACTTATTTTTCTGTGGTTTCTTACGTTCTACGTAATTACTATAAGTAATAAGCTGATGGTTTATTTGAGCTTTCAGAATGACAAGCAGAAGTTACAGGAAGAAGCTGTGGAAACCCTGAAATCAGTTGCAGTTTTAATACCGGTATATCTTGATATCTAGAGTCCAAGCATGGTGTAGGTTTGATTGCAGTAAATTATTTGTCCATTGTGAATTGATGTGTAATTATTCCGCGCAGACCAATTTTCATAAATGCTACGATACAACAATGGAATCACTGAAAGCCATTCTGTTTCATGACTATAGCATACCAAAATTCTTGCTCCGTGCCAAATCTCTAGAATGCATGAGTAGTATTCTTTTGAGAATGGAATCTCTTAAGTTCACAAAAGAGGATGCTGTTAAGGTGAGTATTTCTGCTAATTCCATTTGTTTGGTTATTCCATGGTAAACTTGTAAGTTGTGTCAACCCTTATTTAATTTTATTGGCTACCGTTCAATCTAACAGATATTTATTCTCAAACTTTATGTTCACATATTTCCTTTTTCTATACTTACATATATACTTGACAAAAAATCCGACTAATGCTTGCTTCTTGTTTGCTGAGGGATACAACACAGGTCTGTTTCATGTAAAACGGCTGTTAGAATTTGATTCAAAGTGCAGCATAATTTGACACAATAGAAAGAGAATTGTTAGGATTATGATTTGTGGTTTCATCTGGGAATTTTAAAATGGGGTCATTATCATAGGATTTATCACCATGTGGCATTTTAAAAAAATCTGTGGGATCACTGTTTCTAAAATAATTACATGGATGAAATAGCGAAGAAGAGTTGCCTTCTCTCCTTTAACTGAAGAACTAAAAGTATTTGAGATTATTGTTGCTGATGGGTTGGGTTGAAGCCCAAGATATACTTTTGAATATTCTTTTTCTAAATATTTTTTTGTGTCTCTTTATTTGATGGATAATCTTGGTTCAGGTTATATAGAAAACAATAATGAAAAAGTTATGATCTGAAAGTACGAGGATTTTAAAAGAGGAAAACATGAAGTGTGCTTTTTGAGTTCATGCAGAAAGTTTGCAGTTGTTCAAGCATAATTTTTCTCTAGCATATGATCTTGATCATATCATTCAGAATCCATTTTAAAATAATTATAAAATAATTTATCTTCTAACTCTTTGAAGGTCATGGACTCTCTAATATCACTCGAAGGAAAATTGAGCAGCACAGATTCCTTAGTGAGAATTCACATTTTAAAGGTATACTTGTGCATGTTTGAAATCAATAGTATGTAGACCAGTTATTATGCAAGTCCAAGAATACATTCTCAAACAGCAAAAATATGCAGGCACTGGATCAATTCTGCCGATTTCCAGGAGTGGATATCGACAAATTTATCAATAAATTGATGCCTATGTTGCTTCGGTCTGCTCAACTCGATATTGACCTGAAGGCCAATATGCCAACCATTGATAGGTTTGCCTTTACATTTTAACATTGAAATTGATAAATGGTTCAATTTTCATTGTAATTGTTTTGTTGTGCCTCGAAATCACACTCTTTTAATGATAAGTCAATATTTAATTCAGTACAATGTATCCAAATAACATTTTCCATCGATGTATCATTGTTTTGTGGCATTGATTAAGCTTTGACGTTTAAAATATTTTATGAGAGCCCTGAATATGTATTATATAGTATTTTATTTCCGTTATAAATTTTATGTTCATAAGCAATGGATGCACTCATTTGCAGTTATTGCCTAGATGACAAATTTTTTTTTTTTGGTGCAGCCTAGATGACAACTGCTTAGTCGAAAATGAGAGAGTTTGTGCTCTTAATGTACTGTCACACTGTGCTGTTCGGTCATCGGAAGCGTTTTCCCCTAATATTTGCAGGGTTGGTTAGATACATATAATTGTGATTTGCGTAGAGGCTTTGATTTACCTCTAAAATAATCACGTGACTGAGCATGTATCCCAATGTTTAGGTCTCTAAAATTTTTGCACGCTGGCTTGATTGTTCTAGTTCTGAAACTCAAAAGGCTTCTGTTTCAGGTGAATATATAATAATAATACTCCCTCCGGTCTCTATTGTAAGCAAAAATTAAATGGGACACACATATTAAGAAGATAGTTAGTTGATCTCATTTAAAAGAGTTATTGGGAATAAAAATTTAGGTTTGTTACCTAAATTACCCTTCCTCTTATTTATTAAGCTTGTGTTATTGAGAATAAAAGGAGTAATTAGAAAACAAAATTTGTATTAAATGAAGGGTATTTTGAGAATAACTTCATTAAATGAGAAGAAAGTAGTTGAAAGTTGCTTATATTTTGGACCAAAAAATTTGGAAATTTTTGCTTACATTATGGATCGAAGGGAGTACTAAATTATTTGCGAGCTATCATTTGTGTTAGCCCTTGTTTGATAAAATAATTCACTTTCCGTTTCTAGCTCTTCCAAGCCTATTGCTCTCAGTAAATTCAGGTGTCAAAAATGCAGTGACTCGAAGAATTTTGCCTGGCTCCATTGTACAATCTCTGGTTGAAGCATTACACGAGGTATTTGGTGCTTACTTGTTATTGTTATCACTTCATGCATCGATCTCTTTCTTCCATGAAGAACAATTTTATTGTTATTGTTATTACTTGTTATTGTGGGTATACATGAAGAACAATTTTGTTTAGTTTAGTGCTTTGATGTTCAAATTACCGCATGCAGGAAACTGATGATAATATGTGTATAAGAATGTTCGGTTTGTCTAAGGTGCACCACCCACCAAAGTGGTGCAGTGGTGCACCATCCATGTGGCAAAATTTGATCCAATCAATTTGCCACATGGGTTAGTCAAATATTATAGTATAGTCAAAAGTATATATACAATATATTTCAGTATAATTCTTGTACTCTTTGTATTTGCAAATCTCACCTATATATTAAAATAAAGTTTTTTCTCATTACCAAAACATATATATATTTTTTAATTATTTAGCACAAAAATATTTTTAAAATTTTTTTTTTGTTAATTTTTTTTTTGTTATAGACTTTTCCCCTGTCGTGATTTCCATCCCACTGCCACTGATCTTCTCCCCTCACTACCACCACCATCCCCCATCACCACAAACAGCCACCGTGCGAAGCCCCACCTCGTCGTTCACCGAAGCACCACCGCGAAGCCCAACTCGCCGTTCACAGAAGCACCGCCGCGTCACACCAGACGCGGTCTAGATCTGACCCACGTGGTTCGGATCCGTCGCGAGCCGCCACCCCACGAACCACCGCCGCGAAGCCCCACCTCGCCATTCATTGAAGCAACGCCCGCCCAGCCGCGTCACACCAGACGTGGTCTGGATCTGACCCATGCGGTTCAGATCCGTCGCCAGCCGCCTACCAACCGCCGTCATCCGCCCTTCGCCGCACCATCCGATCATTTTGTCATCACTACCGCGCCACGTGTTCAACGCCATCGTCACCAGTTGCAAATACGTCAACGTATTTTCTTTGGTCTGCGGGGGGGTGGTCTGGGTTGTGAACGTATGGTGGTGGAATGATGGGGGTGGTGGTAGTGGTGAGGGGAGAAGACAGAAGAGTTGTGGGAGTGAGATGAAAATACTTTTGTTAAAATTGGGTCTTTTAGCAAATACGAATTTAGTGTGTATTTATCTGTAAATACATAACTTAATTTGACCAATTAATCAGTTGAAAAGTCAAAAGTGACAATTGTCAAATTGATTGGCTCAACTATTGCCATTTGGGTGGTGCACCACTGCACCATTTTGGTGGGTGGTGCACCATATCCTTCACCAAGAATGTTAAAGACACTCCCAAAATGCATTCAGGTTGTCTGATATCCTTAAAGATTTTACGAGTTTTATTAACTGTATATCAGCTTAGTACATTATTGATTAACTTTTTATTGTCCTTAATCTAAATGAAGTACTTTACACTGCAAAATATGCAGATCTTGGTGATATATTTAGGTCATATTTTCTCTTACAAATGATGAACTCTCCCTTATGCAGATCTCTGGTTCAGGTTTTCACCCTGACCTAATCAAGATGATTGCTGATGAGATAAAGCTTATACTAAGTGTGCGGTCTCACAACATTATTGAAAGGGAGAAAGCAAAAGAAGATGGGAATTCTGAAAGGGGAAGTGAATATTCACTAGATGAAGAAATAATTCAAGTTGTGTCTTCAGATTCTCTTTTTCTTTCGTTCGGATATTTAAATATTAAACATATTGTCTCCTATATATCCTTTTCCATTTTTGGGGTAATTCTATGTATCTTTCTAAGTTAATTAGTTGCTTAATATTTCCCTTACATCTATTGATATGCAGAGTAAGAATAATAAATTAAATAATTTTTTACTCATTACAGAGTGCAAAGGTCTTAATTACAGCAACGGCTGAAACATTTAATGATCGATTATTGCCGTATGTTGATGACCTTTTGTCATCTGCTGCATTGCTTTGGGTCAGTATATTCTCCTTCTGGTATTCTTTCCCCTCTAGCTGTATATTGTCACAGTTGCTCATGTATGTTGTTTCCGGCATGATGATTATATATATAAAAAAATTGCTAAATTTTTCTGTGTAAATATAACTGGTAATGATTTTATTCCCTTATTTTTAATTTTATGGTTACATAACAAGTAGGAGCCCTATTTTATAATTAGATCTGAGTTAGGATTAGAAGTTGCTTAAAGATCATCAACCATTGGCCACTTAAGAGAGGCACACGATTTTTATGTTTTAATATATCTAATGGTTAAAATTTGCTCCTTTCACTTACACAATAAGCTACTCCTTGTGTAAATACTACTTGAGTTCTATTATTTGACATCAAAATTTGAACATTGTATCCATGCTATGCATTTGAACCTTTCTCTTCTTGACATTGTTTGACAACAAGTACCTGATTTAGTTATTTTAATGTTCAGTTTTATATATTATTTTTTTTGGATAAATCAGTTTTATATATTATGTCAGCATATGAGATAGACCTGGTTTCTCTCAGTTATTATTGGAACATAACCGGGTCAGATTCGAATCTAAGAGAATGAATCTATTAAACTATCTGAGTGGGTTCAGATCAAGCTAAATCCTTCCCAATCTGTTATAAACTCCCTTGTTACTTTCATAATGATTCTTTATTACTTTCAAACCATAATTTATGAAATTTTATTAAAAACATCATGAATTTGATACATGATTGCTGATTTGGATCCAATGTAAAAATATTAACCTCTATCTATAAAATATTTATCTACACTTGAAGAATTTGTCAATTTTTTTAAGATCTATCATTTATATTATTAAGGAGCGTCAAGAAGTAAATCTTCACTTTATATATAATGAATATGTATGGAGTGGAGCATCAGGTGAGAGTAATATTTTATTATGATAATTAGTGGGATAAATCTTGACCATTAAGACATATTTGTGGTTATAATAAGACATGAAGTTAGTATTTTTTTTAAATGGTCATATATTCTTTAGATAAATTTTAAAGTGTAAACCATAAGAATAAACCAACAAACGCTGATACACACACATGAACGGAAAGACAAGAGCCCTCTATCAAGAGCTTAGAATAGCTTTCATTTAACAATAGAGTACGAGTCCCAAAAAAATATAGAAGAACCTTTTGGTACATTCGAATGTCAACTACTTATAAATCAGGAAATATATTCATATTCAAATTGGATGGTATTGTCATTTACAAATAGTGTTACCTTTTTTTTTTTTTTTTTTGAACCACAAATAGTGTTACCTGTTTTATGTAATCTTAACATATTGGGTGGTTACCTTTTTATAAGTTTCATTGTTGCTTCTGCATGATCTTTGGCAGGGCAATCATTCCCCAGATAGATTGAAAGCAATTGCAGTGTCCATTTTTAACACAATTGTGCCACAATTCCCGAATAAATTGCAGACGTAATCCAGTTCTTTTATCCGTTTTGTCTTAATTCTTAAATTATGGCTGTAGTGTTTCCTATAATATACTCGTCCCTGAATGCAATTTGAACAGGTATCTCGACCTATATACTTACGTCCTCTTGAAATCCCGTAGGGATGAAAGTCCTCATGCACAACTGGTATTTGCAAAAATCCGCCAATAATTATGTTTTGCTTACACATTCATTTAGATTGCTTTGCAATATTTGTTTTTGGGATAATAATTCTTTCAGGAAACTGTACGGGGGATTGGTTTATGTGCTAAGTTTGGAGGAGAAAATTTCAAACCCATTGTTAATGGTAGCTTCTTGCACAAAACTACACTAAACCTTAACTATACTTGCGTTGTTGAATATGACTGACTAGTTATGGGTTTTATGCAGTGGTTATCTCCTGGTTATACTCTATGATAGAATATGGACTTTCAATAAGGGGAAAAGAATCTGAGGATGGCGCAAAGATTTGTGATATGGCAGTTTCAGCTCTTGGGAAGATATGTGAATTTCACCGTGGAAATATTGATGGCCCTGAGGTAATACCAATTCCGAAAATAGATAGTCCACTGCCTATTTGGCTATTATGATGGAAAGCAACTTCTTTATACTTTTATAGTTTTTTTGGCTGCATTGTTCATTGTCTGAAAGATTTCTATTTATTTGTGTGCAAAGAGAGGTATGCCAATAAAAAAGTTTATGGATGGAATTTTCCAATTCAATTTAATAGAAAATGGAACAAAGAGGGCACTTACCTTTTTTCAATAAATATAAAATATCTATCAGAAACTTAAAAAGCAAAAAGAAGCCTTTTACCAATAATATCCAACCAAGAGGAAAGTTTTAATAACAGAAACAGAAGAAATGCCACTTAAGGCTCTGTCTTTTTCTTAAGAAAACTTCGGAGGATTTATTTACACTGCCGAAATCTCTGGCAGCACAATTCACATTGGAAAAGGATAATTCATAGTTGCCCAAGGTATGCACTTTTTGTGTGTGGTGTGTGAGGAGGGTTCGAACCTTGAACCTAGTGGGTAGGGTGACACTCACTTATTACCAAGTGAGTGACCACCAAGCCAAAGGTTTGATGGCTAAGGTATGAACTTCTGTCACAAGAAAATAACAACCTATGGTACGACCAAATTCCAAGGTATGAGAGTATCAACCTCTGAGTGATGGTAAAACTCCATTCTCATTAACTGAATTTGAGATTACACTGTAGTGCAGCATATATAGCTGCTATGAAATGTAAATCATCAACTGTACAACTAATAACTAACCAATAGAAAGTTAACCAAATAAGCTGTAATTACAAGGGTATGATAATATGTGTAAGGATTTTTGTGCAAAGATATAAAATAAAGTGTTACATATCTGAGGAGAGAGCAAAAAGAGGAGAGAGCATAAAATGTGGCCCAATAAAAAAGAATGTGTTAAAAAGAGAGTGTAAAAGAATATGTTATTCTCTCAATATATACGTTTATAGGTGTCGGATAAGGTGAGAATGCTTTATTATTGTGAGAGTTGGGAGGAATAAATCTTGACCATTGGATCTTATTTAAATGGTCTAGAGTAAATGATAAATGCATGTGACTTTTTAAATGATCATATAATTATTAAACAACTTTTAATCTTGATAATCTTTATATGATTGTATAATTTAGATTTACTCATCTTATCTCCTTAAATTACATACACCCCCCTCCCTGCTGTTTTTCTTAACTTCTAATTGGAGGACAAAAATATGGGAGCGGATTTAAGATGAAAGAATCACAGTTGGGACGAAAACGAATTGTAAGTATCAGATGAAATATAGTAAAAAAACGAATTCTACTTAAGAGATTCAAATCCTTAAACTGATACAAGTCATGGAAAATGAAAAAGAAAATTACTATCATAAGATTAAGTAAAAAAATAAATGAAATATACATTTTGATCCAGATATCAAAATGTATCTGGGTGTTCTCTTTATCAGATTAGGACATTGAAGTGGTCTCCAGACAATAATACGTTGGCTTTTAAGCTGATGCAAGTATTAGTCTTCCACGCTTGGATTGGCACTCCAAAGCAGGATTGCGGGAGCAGGACATTGGTTCTATAAGATGTTCTGTAAGTTCCTTTTAAATCTTACAAATTGAGAATAATATGTCAGGTCTAAATTAATATTTCTGTACAATTGTTCAAAAGTATAATATTACATAATTCCTCATAAGAATGTACGATTTGATTGATAGCAAATTCCTCACACGAATCTACAATTTACGTTACATTACTCATTTACTTCCAAGAATCTACATTACTTATTTACTTGTATCTACTCTTTATAATTTTGTCACAAAGCCTAAAACTTAAGCATGATGCAAATTGTCATGCTTTTAGAATGTATTGTATAAATACATTCTTCTTGGATAGAACCACCATGAATGTTACAGTAATAATACTAGACTATTTTGTGTTTTATTTATTTATTCCTTGTATTCATGATATATGTGTGTGTTATATGTGTGGATGGTGGAACGTAACTAATTAATGTGAGGACGGTAGAAAAATAAGTGTTGATCCTTTGACTCCAAGAGTATTAAAAGACTTACTCCAAATCTCCACCCTTCAATCTATTCTAATCCAATGGAAGTCATGAGCTAGCTTCTTCAATGAATTAATGTAAGTTATTGGATTAGAATAAATTGAAAAGTGGAGATTTTGAGTATCTAGTGAGAGATGTATTTTTATTTGAGAGTGAGGGGAGCAAATATGGGTCATTAAATCAAACATGAATAGTCAAAATTAAAAGTTAATTAGTGATCATGTGATTAGTGAAAAAATTTCACGTGACTTTATATTCTAATTTTGATGGTTCATGTGTGATCCAAAGGTTGAGAGTGGGCCTCTCACACTCATATAAAAATATATATCTCACTTGATACATCTCATATATGGGGGTGTATTTAATGAGATTAATATTCTATTGTGAAAGGTGGGAGGAGCAAATATGGACCATTAAACTATACATGGATGATCAAGATTAAAAGTTAGTAAGTAGTCATGTGATCACTTTAAAAAATCACATAACTTCTAATATTGACAATTCATATATGATCCAAATGCCCAGATTTATCCCTCTCACTCTTGTATAAAAGTTCTCCTCTCACTTGATACATTTCCTACATATATATATATATATATATATATATATATATATATATATATTAACTATCAGCTATCGGGTACATTTGTTATCAGCATGGTTGTTTACTGTTGATCTGCAACATGTACAGTTTTTAGTTTTTCGTTATCCTCAATTATAAGGCTGTTAAGCAGGTGATTCGGAGCTGGGTAAACTTCTTGCCATTAACGAGTGACCTCAATGAAGCCAAAGAAGTACATGGACAACTTTCTAAAATGTTAAAAAGGTGTTAAATCAATTTTAATTCTCTTTTTGTTGTATTATATTCAAATTATTACATCCATATGTTGAGCTAAGCAAAAGTTGAAAACCATATCAGGTCAGATCCGGACGTTTTGGGGCCAAATAAAGAAAATCTTCCTAAGATTATTTCCATCTTAAGAGACGTGAGTTAAACTTATCTTCATCTCCTCTCTTCATATATATGGATTTATCTTAACTATCTTGGTAAAATATTTTCTTGTAGATTTTATGTCGGAATAACGAACTTGCAACTGAGGAAACTTTTACAGAGATAATTGATTTCCTGGATAAACATGATCCACTCTTCTAAAGTTATTCAGCATATCAAGCACTGTTCCCATGCCACACCCTTCCTCTAACTATTCGGCTTCAATTTCCGTGTAGTTACTACATTTCACAAATTGGGTGGGGGGGTGGTGGGTGTTGCAAAACTAATTTCTGAAACAAGCGACGATAAGGGAAGATTTCGACCTTCCAATGTGTAAAGGAACAACAATATTCGTTCATATAAATACAAATGTACAACTTTTCAAGATTGATGATGGTTTCAGATTTGGTTAATATTTGTTAATGGTATCAAGGTGGTTTTTTAGCTTAT
Source organism: Echinosophora koreensis (assembly GCA_035048595.1). NCBI lineage: Eukaryota > Viridiplantae > Streptophyta > Magnoliopsida > Fabales > Fabaceae > Echinosophora > Echinosophora koreensis. Next base: position 11,775,386 of record JAPCYP010000004.1, read on the forward strand.
CAAAAAAAAAAAAAAAATGGAATCAAGGTGGTGGATTGCTGTTTTAATTTTTGCATTGGGTGGTGGACATAGGTTTGGAGAGAAGATGAAGAGGAAGATAGGTTTGCGTTGTGTTGTTGTTTGTGTTAGAAACTTTTGGGTCAACATGAGTCATGATATTTAAATGTATTAGAATCATTATTTTAATTAGTCAAAATTAAAGTGATCTATTTGAAATAAAGTTTATAGCTAAGGACATAATTTTCATGAAAAACATTATGTAGATACCAAAAGTCTTATTTCTATTTTTATAATGAATAGAAATAAAAATAAGAAAAGTTTAAGAATTATGACTCATCATGAATAGTTACGAATACAAAAAGACATTACTCTTCATGTGCTTCTTATAAATAAAGGGTTGTGATCTCCGATTGTAGAGAAGAACAACATACATTCTCTTAACAGTTTGGACTGTCTTTGGGAGGAGATGAAGGGTTGTGGGTGAAGCAGATGTTAGCATGAAGGTAGTGGGTTATTCAAGGTGTGAATTGTAAATTAACCAGATCAAAGTTGTTAAGAAATTTCTTTGACAACATCTTTATACTCTTTATATATAATGGCTACTTGACTACATCAACAAATCTTGGACACTCAAATGGTATGAATAATATCCCAAATGTATATATAAATATCCCATGAGCTCTGAATAAGTGTAGGGATAAGACTTTTTTAAAGTAAAATTATGTGTAAAGTAAGTAATTTAAGGTGTATTCACCATTATCTATAAAAAGAAGGTATACTCACAATTAAATTATCAGTGAATTAAGATTTTAATATATTTTAGATTAAATTAAGGATGAATATATCCTCAAATCTTATTTCAAACAAAAACTCAGTATTTCACAATTTAGTCGCCATTATCTTTAACTCTAAGCCAAGTTTTCCATTTAAAATACGATAGAGCACCTTACAAGACCATGAGTGGCCTGAGAGAAACTGGTGTGTGTGTGTGTGTCCAGAATCGTGATTAAGTAGTAACATTTTTAATTGATTATGAGATTTGTCTTAGGTTCTCTCTCCTAGGTGAGAATTTTGTTTTCTCTCTGTCGTGAGAGTTTGTTTAACCTAGTTTGCATGAAGCCGCAAATGGAGAACTTGTCCTTGGTGGATGAGGAAGACGATGGGCTAGTTTTCCACGTGGAGAATGCTGGTGAGGGCATCGAGAACCTGGAACTATGCCTGGTAGGTCAAAAGAGCGAACAGGGGACATATGGAGGCCGGGAAAAGAAGTGTCCATTAGGGAGGTGTAGCATGGGCTATTGATTTTCCATTTTTATCAGAGAATTGATTTGCAACGTGTGTATGCAGGATGGCCTTGTTCATTTGATAATTACATGTTAGAACTTGAAAGACTGCATGTAGATGACAAACCAAGTCAGATCAATTTGTTTCTTGTGGTGTTTTGGGTTCAAATCCATGACCTTCCTTTTGGGTTTATGTCACCAGTAGTAGCCCAATACCTTGGAAATTATATAGGTGAGTTCCAGGAACATGATGCAAATAATGACAATGGTGGCTGGAGGTCATATATGAGGGTGAAGGTTAGAGTGGATATACATGTTCCCTTGAAGAAAGACAAGAAGGTTAAAAAACCGGGAGGAGAATGGAAGGCTAGGAGTTGTTAGTTTCCTGTGTGGCTTATTAGGCCATGTTGAGCAATATTGTGAGAAGTTGTTTGACATGGATGTTGATGAAGGTGTTTGGGAATGGGGTCTAGAGCTTCAAGTTGATCAACGACGAATAGGAGGAACGGGAGGTAGCAGATGGTTAAATGATGATAGGAAGGGGACAACCGCTATTGCAAAGGAAAGGGATAGTAATCAAGGCACAAATAATCAGGGAATCAGCAATAATGGAAATCATGGTTCTAAATTGCGGTTGCGGTCGCGGTTGCGGTCACTGCGGTTGCGGCCATTGCGGCCGTTGCGATGCGTAATGCGGCTGTTGTGACGTGAAATAATTTTCTGAATTCACAAAATGAAAAAAAATCAATTTTCTTTTTGTAATTCTTTATATATCTTTTACTAATGGTGTTGTATAAATTTCTATTCATTTTTAAGACATTGCATTATGTTTATGAATAATTTAAACTTAATTATAGTGAAAATAAATTATAAATAAAACTTTTAAGCACATATAAGTACGAAATTACAAAGAATTAAGAATGTGAGAAACTTAAAAGTGTATAAATATATATGAATCACAAATAAAAATAGATTAGTGTCATATAGAGGAATACACCCAGCTACAATTGTGATTCTAAAATAACGTCACATTAACACCACTTAAAGATACGTCTTCACTACAATATAAGCTACTAATTACTAAATACAATAAATAAATTATTAACATTTAAAATTTGAATATTTACTGGCTAAACATATATTAAATCAATTTTAAATTAGAAACTAGATGAATATTTCAATATGTATTTTCTTTCACTCCCTCTTGGCTAACCTCTTCCCCTCCTAAATTTCTCAAATTTTCCCTCTAATAATTCTCAAATCTTATCATATTCCCACCCAAAAATTTCCCTCACTCATCAAATATCCCACTCACTCACACTTTGTTCCCCTGTTTTCGTCCCACTCCCACTCACACGCTCACACCCACAAAAACGTCACTGACTCCCCTCTCTCAATTTCATCCACCTCTTTCGAGTCTTCTCTTCTCCCAAATTTTTCTCTGATTTCAGTCCATGGCCTCACTTTCCTTGCCCCCCCTCACCCTCACTCACCCATGGCCTCACGACCCCACCCCAACCCATGGCCTCACGAGTCACGCCCCGCCCCCTGGGGCCTCACCACGGTCTTCCCCCCCAACCCCCATGTCGCCGTGAGCTTCCCTCCCCCTCACCCATGGCCTCATGGTCCTCAGCCCAACACAGCCACACCTGGAGGACGGCGGCAAAATCACCACCCCCCCCCCCCCCAAAATCACCACCTACCCAAACCCTCAAAATCACTGAATCACAACTCTTCCTCCCTCCCCCACCACCTAATGGCTGCCAAACACAACCCCATAGCGACTGACAGCACCATAGCAGAGCAGATCGGAGTATCGGACGTGGGGAGGCACAACCGTGAGGCAGAGGACGACCACCAAATGGAAATCTTGAGCAGATCCAGAGCAAAGTCACGGGAGAAACTCAGTGTGAGGAGATAAGACACATTCAAGTGATTCAACAAGCACAAAAGGTACAAGAATCTTTTCTTTTTTCTTTTCAGAATGATGTACTCTGGTTTGAAACTCTGTTGCGGTCTGATGCGCCCGTTGCGGACGAAACGGGCGTTATGTTGCGGCTGAAATGCGGTTACGTTGCGGCCGTTACGGGTGATTTAGAAACACACCGCAATTGCGGCCTGATGCCGTTGCGGTGAGGGCCGCATCCGCAATATTGCGGCCGCATTAGCGGTTGCGGACCGCAATTTAAAACCATGATTGGAAATGACTGCACAGATAATGCTTAAAATTCCTTTGCGACAGGAAATCCTGATAACGATAATGGAAAGGAACTATTGGTTATTGATAATTCACACGTGCATGAATCAAGAGTTATTACACCAAATATTTCATTTCTCGCGATTAACGCCTTTCAAGCTATAAGTAAGGTTAGCGTGACTCAAGGGCGTGAATTTGAATTACAGGTAGAGAAAAAGAGGCATCGAGAGGGTGTTGGTAATAACAACTATGAAGCTTGTCCGATAGGTATTACTGGCCACTCCAGTTCAATCTCCAATCACCATATTTTATTGGCAGGTCCTGGGACCATGAAAATAATAAGTTGGAATTGTCGAGACTTGGGTAACTTGAGAGTAGTTTCGATCCTTAAAGACCTCATTCGATGACATAGGTCGGATATTATTTTACTGTTTGAGACTCTGGTTCAAGTAAACAAGACAGAGGAAATAAGGATTAATGTGGGGTTTGATTATAGCTTTGCGGTTGATAGATTGGATAGGGACATCACCTTGCTATTTTGTGGAGGAATACTTATCATTCTCAGGTTCTAAACTATACACAAAACCACATTAATATGGAAGTTGAGGATCCTAAAAAAGGCAAGTGGAGACTTACTAGTTTGTATGGTTTCCAGGAAGAATGCAGAGAAGAGATTCCTAGCACATGATTAGTACCTTGGCAGTTATGTCTATGTTGCCATGGTGCATAATGGGCGACTTCAATGACTTATTGACCTCAGAAGACAAGAGGGGGGCTATCCACCCTAGTTTGTTGTTTTCTGGGTTCCAAAGAGTAATATCCGAGTGTGGTCTGGTTGATATTCCCTTGGAGGGCTATCCCTATATCTGGTCATGTGGAAAAGGGACTGACTAGGTTGAAGAGAAGTTGGACCGAGCTTTTGTGATGGAATATTGGTGCCAGTTATTCCCTAACACTTCTCTGCATAATTCGATGGCTCTTATGTCTGATCACACGCCCATCATCTTGCACTGTGAGGTAACCAATAACTTTATGTTTCAAAATAGGTTTCGCTTTGAAAATAGTTGGCTTTGTGAACTTGATATTCATGATGTTGTAAATCAGAGTTGGGCTAGTATTAAAGATGCTAATCTCTTGTCTAATATTCAAAGCTGCACGGTTGATCTTGGAAGGTGGGGGAAGAAAACAAAATCTCGCTTCAAAGTTTAATAGATGCAAGAGAAGGTTGGAGGAGTTGCAAGATAGTAATGCTACAACCGTTGTTTTGGAAGCTCAATATCTAAAGGAAGAGCTAGGCTCTCTTATCATGAGGGAGGGGTTTTATTGGCATCAAAGAGCTAAGGCTCATTGGCTTAAGGATGGACATAAAAATACTAAATATTTTCACGCCTCAGCCACAACGAGAAGAAGGGAAAAGAGTTGATTTCTCTGCGAAATGATGAAAATCATATTGTTTCTGATCGGGATGGGATTTGTACCGTGGCTAAGGTGTATCTTGAGAATCTTTAGTTTGGCAATGAAGGTGATTACTCTCCTGTTATTAATTTAGTTTCTCAGAAGTTGTCCATTCAGGATAATGTGGTGTTATTAGAGCCTTTTAATGAAGAAGAGTTTAGATATGCTTTATTCCAAATGCATCCTGATAAATCTATAGGTCCAGATGGTCTTAATCCAGTTTTTTATCAGAGGTTCCGAGATGTGTGTGGCATGGATGTCTTTAATGCAGCGTGTTAGTGGTTGTAAGATAGCAGGTTTCCCAATTCTTTGAATGAACAAATATTGTGCTCACTCCTAAGTGTGATAATCTTGATTCTGACTGTAACTTAAGATCGGTCTCTCTCTGTAACGTGGTGTACAAGGTCTTGTCTAAATTCCTTGGCATTCGCATGAAGAAGGTGTTGGATAAATGTATTTTCCTTGAGTAGTCAACTTTTATGCAAGGTGGGTCTATTTTTGATAATGTCCTTATGGCAAATGAGGGATTGCACTTTATGAAATGTAAGAAAAGAGGTAAAGTGGGAGAAGTTGCTATGAAAATTGATATTAGTAAGACTCATGTCATGGTTGATTGACACTATCTTTGTCTTATGATGCTTAAAATGGGGTTTGATGAGCAATGGGTGAAGTGGGTGATGATGTGTGTCGAAACAGCTAATTACTTCATTTTGGTTAATCTTGATCGTGTTGGTCCGATGGTGCCCTCAAGGGGTCTTCGCCAAGGTGATCCCCTTTCTGCCTATCTTTTCATTATCTGTGCAGACGGTCTTTCTGCTTTAATAAAATCAGTTGAGAGTAGAGGGGACATTCATGGCACAAAAATTTGTAGAGGCACTTCTATAATAAGTCATCTTCTCTTTGTTGATGATTGCTTTTTATTTTTTCGAGCTACAGATAATCAATGCCTGACCATGAGGAATATTTTGAAAGTGTATGCAAGAGCCTCGTGTCAGAATATAAACTCATAAAAATCAGAGGCATTTTTCAGTAGGATTGTTTCTTTGGAGGTGCAAAACATCCTATCTTTCGCGAATAAAAATTAGATATCTTAATTAGATGGGAATGAGGGTTAGATAAATCAAAACTATTTAAGAATCCAAACACATATGCAAGTTTAAAACAAAATTCAAGCAATTCAAAATTTTCAATAGGCAAGCACCTCAAGCAGGCACGTCAAAACCTCCTTTTGGAAGCACGTCAAATTAAATCCTTAATTAGGGTGGTTTATCATTAACAAAATTAAAAGATAATTAGCCATAGATATAGATCTTAGTCATAGCTAATTAATTATAATCAATTTACTCAAGTTTTATTCATCATGATTAATTAGCACTAATCTTAATTAACTATGCCTAGTTATAAGTTTTAACTTAATTAAATTAACTTTTTAACTCTGATTAAATGAGTACACGGCTGGACACCTCCAGCTTGATGATTTGAATTGCATGATCACTAGAAGACACCTCCTGCTTGCACCCTTTCTTACTTCACGCCAATGTTAATTAGTCCATTACATGATTCCATGCGCCACCTCTTGCTTATGTTTTCTTTCATAATTTATGCAAAGTTCAAGTTCATGGAATGACCACCAAAAGGCCACGCCAGCTGCTTGCCTTTCCTTTCTTTGATTCACGCCAATGATTAGTTTATTTCATGAACATTCATGTGCCACATCGACTTCTTTTCTTTATGCCATGTTTTCCTTTCTTCATCACAAAGTTAGCGTAAAAAAGTTAGAAAGGAAGACAAGAATAACGTAGAGAGATAGAGAGGGAGGCTGCGAGAGAGAGAAAATTCCGGAGGGATTTCCGATCAATACATTTGTCCTTTCGAGAAACCGACTATACCGTTGTGATCCTCGCGACATCTACTTCATTATCCTATCTTTCTTTTCTCATTTAGGCTAAGGTAAACCTATGTCCTTTTTTATGCCGAAATGCCATCGGTAACGGTATTGAGGTTATCTTTCAATTCGTTTATCGATTTTCAGTTTCGTCTTCAGATTTGGGTTACCCGTTAACGTGTGCTTCACAATGATGTGTTCAGGTGAATTTTTGGAGCCCCTGAGGATGTAGAACCGTGTGTGGCAGATTTGAGTGGGTACCGGGAGTGTTCGTTTCGTTGCTCCAGAGCTAGCCTAAGACATCTTAGGTGGGAGAAAGAAACCCCCTATCGTCGGAAATGGCTAAGTAGCGTATTTTACAATAATGGCGTAGAGCGACCTAAACCCTACTAGTGGGCTAATAATTGACAATGTCAATATCACATTGACGACTACTTAGTGGTATCAATGATGATATGGAAATTGTAGGTTTATCGCTGTTAGGTTAAATTTATGATATTCGAGGTTGCATGATTTTGACTATTAAGCTGCTCGTTATGTGCTGTTTGGATTAATATGTTAATCGTAGTTAATTATGTTTCTTTAAATATTTTAATATTATTTTATTATTATTACATTATTATTATTATATTATTATTATTATTATTATTGTTGTTGTTGTTGTTGTTGTTGTGGATAACATATATGATTTATTTGCTATGACATACTTAGTTGGTTCCTAGGCATGGATATATGATATTTTGGAGTGATGCATGTTGTGGAGCGTATGACATATGACTTAGTTGTGCCTAACCTAATTAATTAAATATTTTATTTATGATGAGATTGATGATATGATGTGACTCTAGATATTGTATGAGATGGTAATGGAAGGTTGAGGCACTAGGTTATGACCCGATACGAATTTGGCGAGACTCATATAGATGTGTGGTGTTGATTGCAGTCGTGTGAGTGGAACACACAAGGTCAGGATGAGCCACGGGTGAGTACCCTGCGGACGATGAGGTTCGAGGAAGACTACAGTGATACTCTTGTATCTAGTCATAGGTGAGTACCCTGCGGACGTCGAGGTTCGAGGAAGACTACTGTGACACTTTCTTAGTCCCTATGGACGACTGACTTATATCCCTTATCAGACGGGATGTGTGACAGGATTAAGTGGTGGCCACGTCAGCATACAAGATCAGTTGCATGAGCGGGGCGGGTAGAGGGTGATAATATAATTCGAGGATGGTTGTACTTATACATGTTACTGTATGATGCATGTCTGTGTGCTGTTATTGTTTATATGTTATGTACCCTTTCCGTATATGATGATAACTAGTTTCTTATCTCCCTATTTTTTTTCTGTATATGTTTTATTTATGTGATCAATATGAGAAGACCTTGCGGAGGAGCCAGTTACTGAGGAGCTAGATGGAACCCGTTATGAACCAGATGCTGGAGGACGAGCGGTGGACCCGAGTAGTTGAGTAGAGAGCCTGTGGTCAATGCGTGTTTTTTTGCTAGTTGTTGTATTTTCAATTCTTTTGTTAGTTTGTACTTATGGGGCCTACTACGGTGGTATCCTAGACATATATGTTGTACCTTGGTGTTTGTATATGTATATATAATGTGATGGTTTACGTTCAGGTCTTTGATTTTTTTAAAATTTCAATACATCCTACTTTTCTGTTATGTACATTTAGCGTTTATAACGCAATTAAGGTTAGTTAAATTTAAGTTTTCTTTAATGGGACATCGGGGTGTCTCATGCAACATCACTTGGCTAGTTTGTTGGGCACCCAAGTTTGTATGGGCATCGCAAAATATCTTGGTGTTCCTTCTATGGTGGGGTGTAGCAAAAGGGCAATCTTTTCTTATGTGAAGGAACGAATTTGGAAGCAAATTAATTCCCAAAGTAGTAAAAAATCAACCCAAGCTGGCAAGGAAGTGATGGTTGAATCTGTGGCTCAATCTGTTCCTTCATATTGCATGAGCGTGTTCCTGTTACCACATTCTTTGGGAGATGTGACCCCCCTTGGCGCTACATGTTGAAACTAAAAGACTGAAAATAATTACACTGGTTGCTTTCGGAAAATATAATTTTCTCTATTTCCTAACTTCCTTGAAATTAGTTGTAGATTTATTTTTTCTTTTCCTCTACCGATATAGACCAAACCTTTATAACTAACAAACATCCGAATACATATATATATGCGTCCATACAGTTTTACATATGGCCCTTTATCCTACAAATCATTTATTTAAGCCATAGCATAAGGAAAACACACATAAACTAAACTTAAAAAGTAGCGATACTACTTCCCAAAAGTAAACTCAAAACAGATCCTATAGCTGGTCGTACTTAATAAAACCATTGGGAAGTCCTCCCTAGAACTCCCCGCCCGCAGAAGTATCTAGGTTCATCCATCACACGCTTCCGTCACTGTGCAGGGAACATATTCCCGTGTACGATATCGGACTCATCTGGTTCATCTGTAGTCGAATATATAGAAACATAGTAGAAATCCAATATGAAAATAAATAAAGCAAGGGTGAGATACCATCATTGAGTTTCATCATGATAACTACATGTACGACACTCAAGCAAACATTATGTATACATACTGTAATTATTTCCTACCAATGGGATTCATACCCAGTCATCCAATCGTGATTTTTCAAAAAAATGCATGGCACTTCAATATCCATCCTATGAGTCTTGACCTTTATTCTCCGGAGATTCTTAACTTCCCTTCTTCGAGCAATGATTAGGCTGCGATACCCTTAACACAATTGTCTCATGAGATCGGCCTCTAAATTTAGGTCCGGCTCCAATTGTTCAGGGAATATCAAGATAGAGCACCTAAAATAATATTGGAATAGTTCCCTATTGAGTATATTCGTGCCGGGTAACCGAATTCCACTACCCGAGGTTTTAAGACCCCAAGTATTCGCTGGATTTTCGAAGCCCGAATGTCCCTAAGACCTAAAGACCCTAGAATTTATCTTTGGTTCGTAACTAACCAATTTACCCAATTCACCCTTTGTGAAATTGTAGCTCGATACCCAAGGCACGTCTGCCCAAAATGGCATATTTTCTAGACTATGCATGTAAAACCCTCTGTTATCGCAACTGTTCTTTTTCGTTCATCTTTTCTTTGTTGAGGCTTAAAGCTCCCGACTACCTTTTTCCCAAATATTACAATTATTTCCACCTCCAAAGTACAATTTCCTCTCAGGAACACTAGCCCGATGTCTCGGCAATCTAGGTCCTTACCCTTTCCTTTATTTCCTCCAAGATTTTTCGTTCGGTGAAAAAAAATACCAAAACAAAAACTCCGAAAACTTATCCAAGTTTGACGGAAAATGTCCGCTGTTCTTAAATCCTTTTCCAAATTTTTTTTTCCTGATGATATTCGTTTTAAAACGTAACGAACATCATTTTCCCTCAAATCCTTTATTTTTATTTCTAAAAATCCATTCTCCTTTTGAAAAGTCATTTTTGTCATATAAATTCATTTTTCTTACTTAAAAAGATCGTCTTTCCTCCTACCGCCGTTAGGCAAACAGAAACCCTTATTTCTTGAAAAATTATTTATCATCAACCTTAAAACAATTTTTACAATACATTTTCTTAAAATTAAGATTTGTTTCCATTTTCTTTCCATTGTTTTCCAAAAAGTACGAAAGTGAAATTTTTTCACGGTTACGTACTTGCTATCATTTATTAATTTATTCTTTCTTTAAAACTCATTAAAATATTATTATTTTTAACTTCAAATTAAATCCATTAATTTTCAAAGACATGTTGTTTCCCTTAAATTTTCTTAACGTTTTATCCTTAATTTCCAATGAGCACTGACCGATGTCAGGCTTCTAGCCAATCACAAAATCAACATAAAATATCATTCAACACAATTTATCACATGCTTTCACAATCAACAATAAATTCACACCTCACAATTTATAGCATGCTTTCACAAATAAATCATGCATCACAGAATATTACGCAATAATTTTAAAACAAACACCACAAACTACAACAATTAATTACAGACACACCAAACAATTTATATACATAGGTATCGAAGCTCCTCAGGCAAACTCCCCTTACCTGAAAGTAAAGTGTCTCTAAGAAACATTTCGTCGGAAATCCAAGTAATGCCGATAACGCGCATACACGATAACTTAGCTTATCCTTCATTAAACATAACAATCAATTAACAAACAAACAACTTAATCAAACCTAAAATCCTACATGTTGGTTTCGGCCTAGGGCTGTTTTTGGGGTTGGAAATCTCTTAAATTTCTAAACTCTTGGATTAGTGACTTATAATCACTTAAAACCCTAAATCAATGATCAAGACATAAAGATTGAAATTAAAACAAAATCTCCTCCATTCCCACAAGTGAGGTTTCAGCCTCTTAAAAAATTTTGGGAAGGAAATTTTATTTTTACACTAGCTCATGAATGAAGATACTAGGGATCATATCTAGTTCACAGCATTTGGAATTATGTGAAAAGGATTTTTCTATGATTTTCTATGATTTTCTAAGAACATAAACTTGATGATCATGGCAAAATAAATGAAATAAATGGAGATCTAAGACAAGAATGATCAAGAGTTAGGAGATTACCTCTTGAAGATGGAGAAAAAATGAAGAGTTTGATCAAATTTGCAAGTGAAACACTTAAGAACTTAGGTTTTTCTTTGGTTTTCTCTAAATGAAGTTGAAGAAAAATGAGAGAGTGTATGAGGGGGAGGGGGCTGCCGGGAGAGAAGAGGGTGATGGGGTTAAGGTGAGTAAGTCATAAGGCTAATTTTGAGGTTCTAATTAATTTTAGGGGTAGTTTAGTCTTTTACTAACTAAAATATCTTAGATATTTTGCAAAGTAATGATGACAAAGGTGAGTCATTAGTGGTGACTCACCACACTCACCACAACTCAGTGACACTTGTCCCTCCGTGACCCGGTGTCCGGTTCAGTCTTCGTAGTCCCGATTCCGACTTCGTTATTCTCCCGATTTAGGTTTTCTGCACCCAATTTAATTCAAAACTTCGCCCGAATAAAATATTTTATTTTATTTTAGAGCAAAATTTTTGAAAAGGCCCACATCACTTAAAAAGTGATGAGAAAATTTATTGTTTCGTTTTTGGGTCAAAAATTAGGTTTTCTGACCAGTAAAATCTTACTGTCAGTGAAAATGCAGACTGGGTTTCGTCTGAATTTTCAACCCAAAATTTAACCGTAGGCTTTCGCCATGAAATCGAGTCTAAATATGATTTTGTTTCAACCAAAATCATTTTTTAGATCTCAGATAAAAATATAAACAGATAATTGTTTATCGATACAGAAAACAGCAGAAATCGGGGTGTTACAAGATGAAATTCAGAAAAATGCTAAATTCTCTTTGGTGGGGTTCCTCTTCATCTAATTCAAAAGGAATCCCCTGGTTGTCTTTGGAGAATCTTTCTGTTCGAAAAAATGATGGTAAAATGGGTTTTAGAGATATTTATGTCTTTAATTTGGCTTTATTGGGAAAACAAGGTTGGAGATTTATTTCTAACCCAGATTCTATGATTAGTACATTCTTCAAAGCTAAATCTTTCCCTCATCTTGGATCAACCTTGGGTCATAATCCGAGCTATTGTTGGCGGAGTATCTAGAGTTCTCTGGTTTTGCTAAATGAAGGCTATAGATGGAGAATTGGTGATGGTAGAAATATAGAGGGGTGGGGTCAACCATGGTTACATAAGGGGTTTAGCTCATAAATTCACAGTTTACCTCCTCAAGGCATGGTTTCCTTAAAGGTTAGAGACCTTATGATCCCAATTGAAAGAAGATGGAATACTGAGTTGATTTATGGTTTGCTGCCTTTGGAAGATGATGTAAGAGTGATGAAGGTGCCCCTAACGTAGTGTGCCCAACATGATAAAATTATTCAGGCATTCAATGAGGATGGCCTCTGTGCAGTCAAGTCTGGTTATAGAGTTTTTTGCGAGAGGGTTGCTAGTAGAGATCATCTTAACGTCCAGGGGAGTTGGAATAGTAATTGGAAGCTTGAGGTGCCTCCCAAGGTTAAGGTGTTGATCTAGGAAGCTTGTGGGGGATGTCTCCCAATAAGAACTAGCCTCCAAAGAAAGGGGGTACAATGCCCTGCAATCTATGTGACTTGTAGCAAGGACCTTGACACTGGTTGGCACATGATTCTGACATGTCCAAAGAGTGTGACATGCTGGGAACGTGCAAGCTTTTGGGGAATAATACAACCTCTTTCTTACTCATTATGAGAGCATCAAAGATTTGGTGTTTCATATGTTTGCTCTGTTGAACCTGGGCCAGGATAAGCTTTTTGCTATGCTACTTTGGAGCATTTTGGAAAGCTAGAAATGAGAAGTTACGGGAGGAGAAAGAGAAAGAGAAGACATATTTTTAGGTTTTTTCTCGTGCTTGTTCAGCCTTAAGGGACCGTTCACGAGCTCAGCAAAAAGCATGATGAGCTTGTTAGCCAAGCGCCGAAAATGCATAACAGTGTACGGAGGGAACCTCAATATGGCTTTATGAAGTTGAATATCGATGCAACTTTCAATATTGCAACTAATGTGACAGGGTTCGGTTGGTGCCTTAGGGATGCATCTGGCTCTTTTGTTCTGGCTCACTCAACCTCTTACAACCAATTACTACCTGTGAAGGAAGGAGAGACCGTTGGTTTATTGCTAGCTTTGGTGGGGACTAAAGCTCTTGGTCTGGAGAGAGTTGTCCTTGAGATGGATTGCAAGCAAGTTGTAGACTAAGTGCTCTCTAATAAGGAGGATCATATAGAGTTTGGGATTTTAGTGTGGGATTGTAAAATTTTATTGGCAGCTTCACCATCATTTTCGATTGCTTTTGCTAAGAGACAAGTCAATAGGACTGCTTATTGTTTGGCTATTCATGCTTTTTTCCTGTCCTAGCTCACTAATGAAATAAGTCTTCTTGCTTAAAAAAAAAAACCAAGTTTTCCAACTATGCACCCATTTTTCGTAACATTTACATATTTTCGGTATGCATATATTTATAAGTTACAAAAACTCACTAGTACAGGAAGCATATTTAACAGCGGTTAAAAGTGACTTTTAACGTCGGATTTTGAGTCAACTTTAATTCAAAACTTGTAACGTCTGTTTTACAACCGTTGTTACAAGTTAACTAGTAACATCGGTTCTTTTTTAAACCGCCTTTAAAAGTAGCGAGATTTTTGATCAGGTAATGCTGCAAGTTGACTTGTAATAGCGGTTCTCTATAAAACCGTTGTTAAAAGTTGACTTATAACATCGGTTGTCCTTAGAACTGCTGTTATAAGTGAACTTTTAACAACGGTTTTCTATAGAACCGCTGTTACAAGGGGTATTTTTTTTTCTTTCAAATTGTTTGTTTCAGTTACACTATACCTGCATTATTTCATAGATACACACAGAAACATCCAAACTCACCTGCTAATTAAAATTTAAAGATACACACAATAAAGCTAACTAAAATCATCCAAAATTCAAACCATCTATGGTAGAATATATATATATATATATATATATATATATATATATATATATATATATATATATATATATATACATCGTACAACAAGAAATCATATATATATAAACAAAATTGATCAAGCTAATAACTAACTCATGATTATTACATACATAAAGTAATAATATAATTTCTAAGTACCTAAAACATAAATCTATGCTATGTGCTCAAAGCCTATATCCGCGCTCCATCAACTCTATTCCGCCAAAGCCTGCACAAGTTCAAATAGAGATTCAACATTAATTAAATTAAGACACCAACATAAACAAAAAATAAATAATTAACATTCATTAAATAAACATTAATTACACTATAATGCAAAATAAAAATAAACATACATAACTTACACTATAATCAAGTTTAGATCAATATCCCTTCATTATGATCATCACGAGTGGCAAGTACATCGTCCACCACATTTTCCTCAATGAAATTAGGCATCCGTGATGAGAAAGAAGGAGTCTCAGGTATATCAAGAGTTGAATCTTGATTTTCATCACTACCATTATGTATGTTTTTTCCTTGGAGAACCACTGACCAACTTTTGTTAGAAGGATTATTGATGTAAAATACTTGTTTTGCTTGGGAAGCCATGATGAAAGGCTTTTCCGTATGACCAACCATGTTAAGGTCTACCAATGTAAATCCTAATTCATCGGTTTTTACACCACATTTACTGTCAACCCGCTTACATTTAAAAACTGCCACTGTGAATTTAGTGTAAGCGACCTCCCAAATTTCTTCAATGACACCAAAGTAAGAGACGGCTGCCATAATGGGATTTGTATCTTTTGAACTAGAGAAGTGCATGGACTCAGCCACGATCATAATAGATAACATCATGTATTTGCACTTCATGCACAACTAAGGAGGTAGGTTATAAATTACGAGGAGAACGGGCCATGAAATATGAATACTACTTAAGGTACCATACGAATTCATTCCATCCGTAGCAAGTCTAAGCCTAAGGTTTCTTGGATCATTTCTGAAATCCGGAAACAAACTATCAATTCGCTCCCATTGCGCAGAATCAGCCGGATGCCGAAGCATTCCATCACGTTTCCTATCATTTGCATGCCATCTAATGTTCTATGCGTCGTCTACATTAGCGAACAACCTTGGAATTATTGGAAGATACCACAACACCTTAACAGGAGGACCCTTTGTGATCACATCACGACTAGAATCACCATCCTTCACTTTGTACCGTGATAACCCACACTTGGGGCAGTTGTGCAACTCTTCATACACACCCCTATATAATATGCAATCATTAGGGCATGCGTGTATCTTCTTATACTCCATTCCCATCTGACACAGTACCTTCTTTTCTTTATAGTTACGATCCGGCAATGTATTGCCTTCTGGAAGTATATTCTTCAACAACTCAAGCAATTCAGTGAAACTTTTATCACTCCACCCATTTCTCGCCTTCACATTGAACAATTTTAACACCCCCGACAACCGTGTATAAGTAGTGCACCCTGGATACAAAGGCTTCTCCACAAACTGCACAAAGTATCGTATACATTTGCTCGCTAAAAAGACTCTTGTCCAATATCACGGATCATGTCCTCTAGTCAATCGTCCTCCATATCTACATCAACTTCCTCAGTTTGGGACATACTTGGCTGGTTTAACAAGACATCACATCCATATCCATCCTGTATAATTCTTGTAAATCCCTTCACAAATAAGATGAGTACGTATTTCCTTAGTTTCACAGTTTCTCATATTCACACATTTGCACAAGGACAACAATACTTTCCATTACTACCAGGAAGATTTCTTTGAGAAAATTCTAGAAACTTTTCCACTCCCTTCCGATACTCATCACTTGTGCGTATACTAACCATCCAACTACGATCCATAGCTACGTTCTTTAAATATACACACAGCTACATTATGTTTATGGGCTAAAATAAGATGGAATCTAATGATATTTCCTTGCATCAATGATCAATACATTTCATAGGAGTATCTAAACCCTAACAAACTATATTATCGTCACCTTTGCAAATAAACAACCATGACCATGAGCATGAACCATAAGCAAAACAGCAGCCATAACAACATTTTACACAAAACAGAAAACCCAAAGCCACCCACAAAATTAATGAAACAGAGACGCATATATGAAATAGAAAGAGAGACAACAGGCATAAACCAAAACGCAAAAACAATGAAACAAAATCACCCACAAAAACATCAACATCCAAAATCACAAGATAAAACAGAAACGTATAGAACCACAAACATGTTCTTCAATGAAACCCAAAAACAGAGACACATAAAACACAAAATAAATCGCAACAACGGAAAAGGAGAAAGAGCTTACGTGGTAGCGGTCGGAGTGAGAGAGGACGAAGGGTGAAGGACGAAGGGACGAGGACGAAGGAACTAAGGTGGTCACGGTGGCGTCACGGAGACGAGGTCGAAGGAACAGGGGTTGAAGAAATGTGCATGTGTGAGGGCGTGGGAGCGAATACAAGGAACCTGAGTTTTCATATGTTAAAATATAAAGACATATAACAGCGGTTTCAATTATAACCGTTGTTATATGTCACTTTTAACAGCGGTTGTCTATCAACCACTGTTAAAAGATTTTCCCTCCACCAAAATTCTAGAAATATCTAACTTGTAACGGCGGTGTTAAAAGTCTCTTTTAACGACGGTTTTCATACAACCGCTGTTATAAGTGTTTTAAATGATCCAGATATTTACAAAATTGCCACTGCCTCTTTTATAACGTCGGTTTTTGTCTAACCGCTGTTAAAACTAGTCGTTAAACGCATATTTTCCACTAGTGACTTAAGAGTTTAATTTTGATGTACTATTAGTATAAAGTTTTTTACACTGTCAATCAATGACAAATCATCTCATGTATGACTTGTAAGGTAGTGGTTATGCTGAGAGTCAAACATTTTTAATAATATGCAATTTATAATTATTTAGAAATATAAAAAAATCTTTACACTGTCTATATATACCAATACCAATCGAATCCAAAACTTAAATTAATGGTCATCAACTACTCTTATTTTTTTTTCTCTATCTTTATTTTTTATTTTTTTTATATACTTATCTCTATCTTTATTTAGATAGACTTTCTATAGACTTTCTTAATATATATATATATATATATATTACATCTCTTTTTTTATTTTAATAAAAATTTAATTTAAAAGCCAAATCTTTCAATTAAATAAGAAAGGAACAATTTTTATTGAAAATGAAATTGAGTGAAATAT
Source organism: Echinosophora koreensis (assembly GCA_035048595.1). NCBI lineage: Eukaryota > Viridiplantae > Streptophyta > Magnoliopsida > Fabales > Fabaceae > Echinosophora > Echinosophora koreensis. The sequence continues at coordinate 11,793,017 of JAPCYP010000004.1, forward strand.
ACAAGTGGGATAGCACAGTGGCAATGCAGTTTTAATTTATTTTTCAAACAAAAAATAGAAAAATAAAATTAAATAGATTTTATAATTTTTATATGCGTGATGTATACAAATCTCTCTCTCTCTCTCTCCCTCCGTGTGTGGGTGTGTATTGGGGGACATATAGTGAGAATAATTCCTATTTTAAAATTGTTTAAACAATAAATTTAGATCATATAACAATAAATAAATTGTCAAGAGTAGAAGTTATTTAGTGATCACTCTTTAAAAAAAATATATGCATTTATCTTTTAATCTTAATTATTTAATTAAGATCTAATGATTAAAATACTTACAATAACAAAGTTTTTTTTTTTTAATTTGGAAAGAACAATAACAAAATGTTCTTATCTAAGTAAATTGTGTGTGTATATATGCGTTTGTGTGTGGGAGGGAATGTTCCTATTAAATATTGCATTTAAGGATTAAAAGCATACCTTTTTATAAAATAAGGATAATAAATGAATAAAGTTTAAATAGGGACTAAACCCTAAAATTATCATATTTTAAGGTGTCAAAAACATACTTAAACCCTACACGCACACACTTGATTTTTAACTACTCATTATTGAAATATCATAATTTTATTTTGGTTTAAATATGTTTTTTGTCGTTGCAAAATTTATCAATTTTGGTTTTAGTCCCTGTAAAAAAATTTCTTAGGATTTTATCCCTGTAATCTAATTGTTTTTGTAAACAGTCCCTACCATCATCTTTTTCTTCCATTATCTAGTACTCAGGGGTATCGAGGCAATTTCATTTTACAGTCTGACTTGCTATGAAATCTGACCAGAAAACATAAACAAAATCATACATTAGAGACCATGGGTTTGAAATTATTAAATTTCCTCAGTTTGTATGATATATAGTACTTAGGGGTACTGAAGTAATTTCTTGTTTCTGTCCGACTTGCTCCAAAACTTAGTTAGAAGATAGAAAAAAAAATCATACATTAGGGCCACAGAGTTAAAATTGATAATTTTTTTTTCATTTGGTATGATTTCTAGTACTCAGGAGTAACAATAAGGACTATTTACAAATCTTTTGAAATTACAGGGACGAAATCCTAAAAAAAATTACAGAGGCTAAAACCAAAATTGGTAAACTTTACAGGGATTAAAAACTTATTTAAACCTTTTATTTTAAATGAGATAACCTATTATCTTATACAAAGTGTGTTACAATTATATTATAAATTTTCAGCGCCCAATTAATTTAGATATCTAATAAATAATAATAATAATAATAATAATAATAATAATAATAATAATAATAAGAGACCATTAAAATTTTAAACTATATTTTTTAGAGTTTAATTGATTTGTATTATTAGGGTAATTTTATTTTATATTGTCAACTAATCACAATTCATGATATGAGTAATTTTTAAAATAGTTAAGATAAGAATGAAACACTTTTAATAACGTGACAATCACATTGGTGGCCACTTTTCTAACACAATCACATTGGTGCCCAACATTTCACCATCTTTTTGGTAAATAATGTTCTCCCATTTAATTCAATTTTTTTATGAACCATCATAATTAAGATATTTGGCTTCTTGGTGACATTTTGAGGTGTCCGTACAAGCTTTAGCCCTTTGAACCGTCTATGATACTAATCTTGAGTCGGCTGCTTAAGAAGGGAATTAACCCTTGATTTTTGTAACCTCCAAACTAGAGTATATTTTGGGCCAAACTCAATCCCAAAAGCTAGCTCATAGGATGAGGATTGCCCACTACTTATTAGTTCTTATTAGACACTATCTCTAATCAATGTGGGACTTGGGTTTTTCTCAATACACCCCTCACGCCCAGCACTATTGGGTTTGGTGCGTGGATATATAACATGGTGGGTGGCCAACAATGGATCTAGGATAGCTTTGATACCATATTATATTTTGGGCCTAACTCAATCCCAAAAGTTAGCTCATAGGATGAGGATTGCCCGCTACTTATAAGTTCTTATTAAACACTATCTCTAATCAATGTGGGACTTGGGTTTTTCCCAACACTAAAGTCAGTTAGCATATTGATGTTATCTATTTGATTCGAACCAATGATTTTTTCTTTATAAGGTCGAGATGCTTACTATTCAACCACCATTCATAGGTAATATTCTTCCATTTTGGGTAACCATGATAAATGTACAAAGTATCCACCACCGTTAGCAGTGACTAATCTCTATGGGGAACATGTTGGGCACATAAGGTGAGTTTTCCCCTGTCAACCAGGTTTTCTCCATACATAAGAGTTATGATTTAAACCCCTGACCACTTATTTAAGGTGTTTAAGTCCCTTACCACTTAGATCATTCATATGGTGGTATATTCTCCCATTTTAAATAGCAGGTTATCATAGTTGTATTATCATATTTAAATTCTAACTTCTGAAGTGCTGTTGTTTTACTGCTTGTCTGTTTCAGCCGCCATAGCCTTTTTCCCTTTTGTCCGTTTCCACTCCAAATCTTCTCTGTTCATAATATAAAGCAACTCGCCAAGTACACCTCCCATCCCATGCTCACGTAAACCAAACACACGCCCCAAACTCTCAAAGGAAAAACAAACTCACTCTCAATCTCAACATTCATTCATTCTCACCAATCCAAACCCTCAAAACCCAAAACGCAACAAACAACAACAAATCAATGGAACCATCAGAGTTATCAGATCAATCAACAGAATTCCCAACCGAATTACAATCCCAAGCCTTCACCATTCTAAGTTCCAACGACAACACACCAATGGAAACCCTCTTCTCTCACTTCTTCAACTCCCACTCTCACCATCGATCCCAAGCCCTCACTTTCCTCCAATGCTGCAAGAAACACCACCCCGATCTCCTCTTCATCAAGCTCTTCTACCTCCTCCGTTGCGGCTCCACCGCCGATACACGCGCCCACGCCGCACGCGCCCTCCTCTTCCTCAAACCCTCCCTCCTCTGGCCCAAACTCCGAGCCCAAGCCCAATCCCGCCTCCAGGCCCACTTCCTCCAATACCTCCACGAAGAAACCTCACTCCACGTCCTCAGACTCGCTTCCCTCGTAACCGCCGAAATCGTTTCCGCCATCTATAACGATAACGGTAACGATAACCGTCACCACTGGCCAGAGATTCTCCATTTCATCTTTTCGTCTCTCGCTTCAAACGACGATAAGTTTCGTGAGGTTTCGCTCTTGATACTCTCATCTTTACCAACGCACTGTCGTTTACTCGTTCCTTATGATAATCATCATCATAACCGTTCTCTTCATGGTTATCTGTTAACGACACTGAGTTCAACCAACCCTGACGTTCAGGTGGCGTCGTTTAGCGCGGTGGTGAACTCGGTGCGGTTATTCTCCGATCCTTCGATGTTCCACGAGCTCTTGCGCGCGATGATGGTTGCCGTTTTCGCTTTGTTGCATGGTTACGAAGGAAGCTATTTTCGTAAGGCGTTTAAGGAGTTGATGAACTTGGTTTCGCGAGAACCTTCGTTGTTGAAGCCTTATATGAGCGATATGGTTCTCGACGTGCTTCAGATCGCGGAGAGTAACGGTTTGAGTAAGGAGACGCATTGTTTGGCGTTTGAATTGGTTATGGCGATGGCGGAATCGAAGGAATTTGTTGAGAGCGTTTTGGTGAAAATGAATTATCAGGTTTTGGTTAGGTTGTTCTTGGTGCCGATGAACATGCTGATGTGTGTTGAATTAGAGGAGGATAAGGATAAAGGTGATGGTGAAGTTGGAGATCATGATGATGAGAAAGAGAGTAAAATTGACGTGTATGAATTTGGAATGAAGTGTTTGAATAAACTTTGTGTAACACTTGGAGGGAGTAAAATTGTGGTAATTGCTTATCAAGTGATGCAGCTTTACATGGATTCACCGGAATGGAAGATGCGACATGCGGGGATTACAATGCTTACTGTCATTGCCAAACAGTTCTCTGATGAAATGGTTACTTCATCCTAACAACTCTCTAGCTACTCTTTACTCTTAATTTTATTAACATACATGCATATACATGAGATGCATGCACATGAGTATATAGGTCATGGTCATGTGAACTACGTACAAAGTATGTGTACTTGGTACGTAAAACTAGCTATTAGGTGTTGTGAGAAGTTATGCGCTATCACTCAATGATGCAGCATAAGTGATCCTTGGAAAACAATGACTATACCAAACATCTATAGATATAAAACATTTTTATACCATGTTGTTTAGTATTATTAAAAATCAACTTATACGGATAATATTTCAGTTCCTATAGGGATAATTGATCAGTTCCTATAGGGAACTTAGATATATATATAACCAAAATGTGAGAGGATTGGAACCAGACTATTCGTTTGGAAGAGCATATTACAATAAGCTTCTTAGAGAAGCTTATAAACATAAGTTGTTTTTATCTTACTTAAAAATAGGTCCAATTAAGTTATTTATCCAAAGACGCTCTAACTAGTTGATTACACTTTTCCCATAAGTAACAATGAATTAAATAGGAATTGATTCTTGAAGAAGTTATTTGACAATCTAATGAATAAATTTTTTATCAAGGTACACTTTTATGTACTAATTGTGTTGTAGCTGATTCAGCATTTTCTTACAGAAATTATCTTAGTCCATGACCGGCCATGACTTATACACTGGACTTGATAAGAAAACTTGTGCCAATTAGTGTATCTTTCATGTTATAGTTCAGTTTGACATGCATGCTTATGATGATTTCTTTCTTGCTGTCCGCCATTATCTATTTACTTACCTGTAGGTACTGATGGAAAATTTTCTAGCGGAAGCGGTAACAAAAGTTTTGAAGTCATTCCAAGACTCCCATGTTCAAGTTAGATTGGCAGCTTTTACTTTTATGGAGACGCCTTCAAACTTTGTCCAAGTGGCGCAAATACTTTATCACCATAGGCTTGTGCATGCTTTTGCCATTGCACTTGACAATGATCACAATGATAAAGTGAAGGTATGGTAGATGCAAAGACTTATATCTTGCTAAAGCTGTTCAATATGATCTATAACTTCCATAATCCATAGATAGTTACTTTATCGCTGTGAAACAAAAATACAGGGGAAACAGCTCAGAAGTATGTTTACTGACTGTTTATAATTACTGGATTAATTCAGTTTTAGATTCATTACATCGGAATGCTGGCATATACATGAAGATCCTAATGAATTTCTAGTAACTTTTTGGTATGGTAATCATAACTTAATAAACATATGTATCATCACTAGTAGCTAAAGGGGTGGGTTAGCTCAATTGATTTGGGCTAAGGGTATAAGGAGTTGAAGGACCAAGGTTCAAACCCCAACAAAGGTGGAAAAAAAACTAACATAACAACTAACATACTAACATTTGCCTATAAAAAAATCACTAGTAGCTAAAAGGTGCCTCCTCTCATTATGATCAAGAATACATACCCTACTATTTTGACACATTATTACTTAAAACCCAATTATGCTTTACTTTTGAAGAGAACTCCTAATTTGCTTTGTTTAATTTAACTATTTTTGTGTGTTTCATAAACTTTGGGAAATTAGTGAAATGTCTTTTTCACTTTTGATTTTTTAAATTTCTATTAGTACTAATAATAATTTAAGCTAGCTTTCAATCTTTGTGAAAGTTAGAAATAAATAATTGGAGAAATAATGTCCCTGAGGATGCATGATGGGTTGTCGATTTAATTAAGTGTGCAGCGATTTCATTTTCTATTTTCCTTGGAAAAACTTCCGTAAAGAAATTGTGCTCTTATGCCTTCTAAGAAAACTTGTTTTAATGCTTCTGACTTTGATATATAACTTCTCATACAATATAGCAGCTTAAATTCTGAATTTTTCCCTGTTCATGTTGAACATTTTAGGCTTTTAGCAATTTATCAGTTGATAGTTTTTCTTTAAAATGAATACTTCTCACTAAAGTAACCCCATCATTACTGTTATCATCAACATGTGTGTCTTCTGTATCTCATTTTCAAGCATTCTTATAATTAAGTTACTCATCTTATGTTGTTTTCCTAGGAACAAGCTGCCTCGGCAATGTTATTCTTTCTAAAGAACACTCTTCCAGAGAGTTTAACATTGTACAAGAATGCGGATGCTGTAATGAGCAAATTGTTGTCATTGCTTCAGGTACATTATGCTGGATTTCAGTGTCTGAGGAAGAGTTACCTGTTGCCATTACTGATTTAGTAGGAATCTTATGATTCCTACATTTTCCTTGTCAGATTTTATTTTTGAGTTTTACATTAATCCGCATCATTATAATCCTCTTATTTGATGTTTTTCAGCCTTCTGCTTGCAGGGTAAAGAAAGTGCTAAGCAAAGAAGTATTGCTTTGTCAACTTTTAACATAGTTGCACAGCGGTGTCATGAAATAGCTCACAGGTGTCTTTCTGATCTTCTTTATTTCCTTCTTGTTTGTTCCATACATTTATCAGTGCCATAATGATGATACATTAAAGAAGTTTCTGTATGTTTTTCTTGGTAGGTACTGTGCAAATTATCTTCCAATCTTACTGGAAGCATGTAATGACAAGAATTGTGAAATCAAAGAGGTTTTCTGCCTTGTGCTAGCTTGGTTTCTTTCTTGTTGCAGTTGTTCTGTATCCAGATATTTATTTTTACCCTCTTTCAGGAGGCAATACGGGGAATTCGAGTTTGTGCAGAGTCTGGAACACCGCAGTTGAAGCATTTTGTCAATAGTATCTTGTTTGTTCCATAATCTCTGAATCTATTTTATTATAATTTAACAATTAATTAAGATTCGCTTTCTGTTCTTTTTAGGGATATTGTCAGAACTCAATATTTTGATGCAAGCTCCGAATCAATCACTTTCAGAGAATGCAAAAGTGCATGATATTGCAGTTTCTGTTCTAGGAAGAATTTGTGAATTTCATCGTGATAGCATTGATGGTTCTAAGGTGATATTTTCCTTCTTCTGTCTATTTTCATCTAATCATTGGAGTTTACGGACTTACAGTGTTTGCATTATTTCTAGTTGTTCAACTCTGTCCCCCCCCCCAAAAAAAAAAAAGGTTCAGTTGTAAACTTATAATCTCTACATAGAATTGAACTTTACATTTTTTTTATTTATTAAATAATAATTCTATTTGCAATATAAACGCATGATTCAATTTTAAAACCTCAGTTCTAATTTTATTGCGCACATAGAGCCTAGTGTTTCTTTAACATCAATGCAGTATTTTTATACTGTCATGCTTTCACCTTTTTCTCTCTCCTCACATCATTTCAATGTTGAAAAATAACATCTCTCATACATTGCCACCAATATGATGTCCAGCAATTGATGTTTGAAAAAAGTTTTCTTTGTTCAATTGGTGATATAGTTACAAAATAATTAAGAAGAAAGTATCTTATCAAAAAAAATATATATATATTAAGAAGAAAGTACAATATTTTACCCCTTTTATACCTGCAGATTGTTCCTGCCTGGTTAAGTTTCTTGCCACTTAAAGATGATTTGATTGAGGCCAAAGTTATGCATGAACAGCTTTGTTTAATGGTTGCAAGGTAAGGAAGTTTAGGCCCTAATAAGATCTTTTTGAATTATATGTTTTTTAATACAACAAGCGGGTTTGGTTAACGGTATGGTTTAATATTTTCAGATTAGATAAGGACCTTTTAGGAGCTGGTAATCAAAACCTTGTTAGGATAATTGAAGTGTTTCTTGAGGTGAGTAATCCACATATATGTACCTACTTACTTGTCTAATTTTCTTTCTTGCTCTTTTTCTTTCATTTTTGAGATTTTAAAACACTTGACAGCTGTCAATATTGGCGGGCTTTAAAGAATATCTATGATTTTGGAATTCGGGGTGGGGGTTATTATGCTGGTCTTTTCTAAACATAGCCTCCATATAAAGCAAAGATGAATCAATTTTTTATGCTGAATGAATTAGATTATATCAATGTCTAGTCTTTGGATGAGTACAATTACATAGATTGACCAAGGAAGTTTACATAGATTGCAGTTACATTCTTAGGCAGACAATTACTCATGGGCGTAAGGCTATTTATATTTGACCCTTACATATTCGGAAATGAATCTCCTTGTGTGGTTTTTTATCATGTAATCATATGGAGGAGAGATATCGATACAAATGTTATAACAAAAACTTCACAAATCTTGACCGAGAAATACTACTAAAATATGTTTGTGTCTATTTTTCTCCTCCACATAATCACATGATTAAAAAAAAAAAAAATTCTTCAATTATATATTGAAAACGGATCTTCTTATGCGTTCCTTTATATCCGTGGAATATAATTTTGTGACAGGTAATTGCAAAGGGTGAAAAATTAGCTACACCACAAACAGTCAAGCAGATGAATAATTTGCTGAGGCAGTTCTGGCAGCACATTCCTCGCAGTGCGTTTAATACAATTTTGATGTCTTTGAATGCCAAGCAACGGGAATTATTGTTGCCTTTGGTTACATCTTAGTGTGTGTTTTTTTTTTTAAAGAAGAAAAAATGTATAGTTGATTTCAATCTGAAGATAATAAAATCATTCGTCATTGAATTAAGCAAATCTGATGATTGTTACACAACATCCTTACCAAGGTTAACCCTAATGTTGATTTAAAAAGGAAAAAGAAAAAAAAATCAGTGTTGTTATTTGGGTGAACTTTTATAGATATGATTCTAGGTTCCTCTAAGGGGTGGTATCATGTTTACATAGGTTTTTTTGGTTCTCTTGTAATTGGGTTGGGACACCCCAAGTGCCTCTTATCAATATATTTAGAGTGTGTTTGAGAAAGATAGAAAAAAAAGATTATGTTGATAATCTGTCCCCCCAACACCCACAAACTTGTTGAAAAAATAAGAAAAAAGTTGATTGCAGCAGGGACACAACAGGAAAAACTTGGTCAACTTGTGCGGCTTGCAGGAAGGTAAAAAGCGTTTCTGTTAGATAGTCCACCGTAGGAGCTTCTTCCAAAACAGTGCTTTTGAAAAATAAAAGCTATTTTTAAACTTTAATCAAGTTAGCTGAACATAATAATTTTCTTGTAAAAAAGCTTTTTCCAAAAAAAAAAATGCTGAAACACTAAAAATCCATCATTCCCAAACACCCTCTTAGCTTATAAAAAAAAATAGATTATATATTATATTTTCAATTTTTTCTACCCTGCCACAAATATGAATATTGTTATTGTAGTAACACGTATGTTGTTAGAATTAGAAAATTTACATTTTAAAGTTTAAATTATATCGTTATACTAGTAAATTTTTTAGAATAATATATTCTAAAAATATTATGAATTTCTGTAATGTTAGAGTAATTTAAAGATAGCAACATTCCAACATGTCCCTGCAAGATGACGGCATCTTTATTGTCCACGTCAATGGGCGATCTCACCTGACCTGGTTTCCACAAGTCTCTCATGTGTCCTGTAGTCAAGTCCAAATTACAGGTTTTTGACATTGTTTTCTTTTTCAACAAAAAATTATAATTAAAGAAACAATAATAGCAATGATTTTCATAACTAGATCTTTTTAATAAATGGTACATGGGCAAATCTTAAGAAAATCAATTAATTGATCTTCAATTATTTTGCTTCCATAAGAAGGATCCAGATTCCTGCATATAATTTTTGACAGATTTATTTATACCTTCCCTCGTTAATGCACCATTAAGTCAATCTTCAAATATGTTTGTGATTGATAATGATATAACTAAACATTAAAAGGTGTGAATACTGAATACATACATAAAAATTGAAAGCAAGAAATCCATCTTTCTATAAAAGGCCCCTTCCCCAAACGCACTCAACTCACTCTCAGCAACCATGCAAGATCATGGCAGAGACAGCATCATCATGGGTAAGCTCAAAGAATGTGTCTTGTTTCGGCTTGCTGCATTGAACCCTTCCATCTCCATCAACTCTACACATGCTTCCTTCGTTGAGCAACGCCTTCAACAGCTCTTCAGCTCTTTCCACACACATCCCCCTTATGCCTTCGTAAGTCTCTCTCTCTCTCACCTTCCTCATCACCCAACAGAATTTCATGTTTTCTTTTTTTTCTTAGTTTATTGGGTGTTCTTTATTTTTTTCTTTCTTATTTGTTCTTCAGTACATACCCAATATCTTTCCAAGAAGAAATATGTCCTAATTTACCAAGAAGGGCAATGGTAGATAATTATGTTAATAATTATGTTCTTTAAACATCATGTCAATTGTTTGATTAGTGTCGTATATATGAAAAATGCTTTATTGGAAGAGGTAAATCTATGTATCAAAAGTTGACTATCGACCGAAGAATATCCTTGTGAAAATTAATAGAAACGTGTCCTAATTTGGTCCACATTCTCAAACCGCCTATATTTTAAATTCTTAGGATTAAATTTAGGTATAATTTTTTTTTTTTCAAGGACTAAATTGGGAGACACATTTTTTAACAAGAATGACTATGAATATTCATTCTCTCTTTTTTTTTCTCTCTTTTGAGATGTGTTAATATATGGATTTGAATTTGAGTTTTCAGAGATTCCTATAAGTTGCAATACGTCTATCTATTTTAATCATCATGATTCATAACCCGACTCCCTGTAACAAAACTATTTTTTTGTTCTCATTTTCTTAAAAAAAATTTCTTTTGGTGGGTATGTAGATGATAGAGACAGCAATAATGGAGTTAGATGAGGAAACTGAGTCAACTGAGGAAGCAATCTCTGAGTTCATCAGAAGGAAATATGGGGATTTGCCTTGGGCCCATGAGAGGATTCTTCATCTTCATTTGAGGAAGCTTTGCCTGGATGGGGAGCTTGTGTGCACTAAGAATGGGAGGTATGCAAAATGTAAGCATAGCAGAAAGAGGAGTGGTGGAAATAGAAAAAGGACTAGGATCCTGGAAACTGGTGAAGGTATTGACCAAGAAATTAAAGAAGAAATTCTAGTGTGTGAGTTACATGGTGCTAGGACTAATAATCTGAGCAGGGTGATAGAAGAAAGAAAATCAACTGAAAATGTTGAGGAGCACGGAAAATCAAAAGAGCCACAAATCCAGGTACTTGATGTTCAGTAAGTTTGGCTTTTAATGTGGATGCTTTCACAGTTATATCTTTGAGGTTCTTTGCATGCTAAACTTTATGTGGTAACAAAGATTTTAGGATTGTCTATTAAAATATGACTTTTGGAACAACCGTTATTATATTGGGGTTGCTCTTCTATTCTAGAAAGAAGTACAATATTTGTAGAATTATTCTTCTTGGTGAAGCTTGGACAAATTCACAAAACATTAGTGGCACTCCTAGCTAGCTTTCCTATTCAATTGTTCACTTTTTCAATTTTCAATCATGAAGGCAAATTTATATTTTTACTTAACCCAATAAACCTTTTGATTTTATTTTTAAAAGTTAGCTTGCTTATCATTGATAATCCCTCAAAAAAGCACACTCAGGAATTCAAGGACAGAATGATGAAGCTCTGATAGAACATCAAGCACAAAACAACAAATTGAGGTCGCAAATGAGATGTCAGGATTCAGTTCTGATGAAAAAACTGGTGATGTTAACTTGAGTGCTTCACATGATGATCCTGCAACTATAGTGATTCCAGAGGGAAATCTAGAATTTAACACAAATGCAATCACAAATGCAAATGTCATGTCACAGACCTTCAGCACTAAATTCATTATCTTCTATGGATATTCGTGAAAACCAGCTGCAAGATCAACATTTGAATGATTGAATCTAGGAAGTACTAAATGTATGCCTAAAGCCAGTTGCAGACTCTCTAGGGGAGTCATTGTTGCCTTTAACTGATCACATTGTTTACATTGATTTAGGTGCAACATATAAACTGGGAGCTTCATTATCTTATGTGAATGCCCATGAGCTCAAGCAACAACAACATTGGAATCAAGCAAGCCTGAAAAGAAAGCTTGTAGAGAACACAACTTTTGGGGATCATGACCAGCCGCCATTGAAGCGCCTATGTAGAGGGATGCCTCCTAATCCAAAGTCAGATATAGACAATCTGCAGGTGTCATTGTTGCCCTCAAATGATTGCATCAATTCTCAATGAGCAGAAGCCAAATATTTTCAAAATCTAGCAGCAGTTAGAACTTAGAACCACAGGACCAAGCTCTTGGCCTAATGAGCTCCCTTATTCAATCCAAAAGAAACAACTTATCCAATGTAAAGAATTAATACTTCAAAATAGTCACCCTGTCCATATCAGACACATCACACATATCGGATATTCTTAACTGTAATTTCAATTTTTTCACTTTTACTTTTTGATTTCTTATACCATTATAGATTGAAGTGCCACAATAATTAGATAAATATTAGCATTTTATTATATGTACAATTACTAGTACTAACTTTTACTTTAAGATTTGTGTTTTTACGTTCATGTATCTTATATCGTAGCCATGTCGTGTTCTATAAATTTTAAAATTTGCTGTATCATGATTCGTGTCGAATTATATCTGTATCCTGTGTTGAATCCATGCCAACCAACAACACTGAACCTTCCTGTTAATTTGACTCTCAATTCTGAGCAGCAGCTGGAGGTTGTTCCTATTTCAGAGAATCAGAAGGGTCTAAGAGTGCATAACATTGACAGGAATAGAATTATCAGTAAACATTTGAATGCAAATGTATTCAGAGATTGATTTTTCATAGACACACCAATGTGAGGAGCAGTTACAATATGAATTTAACTTCATGACAAGCAATTATGATTAGGGTTGCTAACGAGTGCCCTAAGGACATTGATTAAGAAACTCACTAAAAGAAAGTTTGTATTGAGAAACCAAATACATCACTTTTCAAAATATTGGATACATCAGTTCCTATACATTTTTTCCTTTTTTAGTTCCTTAAACAATACCCTAAGGACACTCGTTAACATTCTCCTTATGGTTACGATGATAACTACTTGGAGTCTGGACAGTGGACAAGTCTAAAATTTTAGCTCCTCCCACTTTTACAAGTACTAGTTGAAATCCCCAAATAAAAGTTAAATCTTATTAATTTTTCATTGTAATAATATAAGATGTAACTATTTCATAGTATCATGCATGGACTTAGGAAGTAGTACTATTATTTATTATCTTGTAAATATAAGCAATATAATTAATTCTACTTGTCGAGTGTTATTCACTCAAGTAATTCATCACAAAATTTTCAAGTTGCTATCAGAGTAGAGTAAAGACCCCGTTATTCCTGCTCAAGTTGTGATAGCATGACACAACTTTTTGACACAATACGGTTTACACCGTATGTGTGCAGGGGACACGCATACGAGGACATCATGCACTGTAGTGTTACTGTAGCGCTACAGTAGCATTTTTTTTTTTGACTTTTTAAAAAAATAAAAAATTATTTCTAATAAAACTCATTAACCATATAATGAACTGAATTCACCAGATATTTGTACCTGATTCACTAGATATTTGGACATATTTAACAAAAAAATTTATTTCTCAAAAAACCCATTAATCAGAAAATGAATTGAATTCACCAGATATTTGTACATGATTCACCAGATATTTGTACATACTTAACCAACAAATTTATTTCTCAAAAAAACCAATTCACTAGATAATGAACTGAATTCACCAAATATTTGTACATGATTCATCAGATATTTGCACATACTTAAAGAAAAATTTTATCTCAAGAAAACCCATTCACCAGATAATGAACTGAATTCAACAGATATTTGTACCTGATTCACCAGATATTTGCACATATTTAACAAAAAAATTTATTTATCGAAAAACCCATTAATCAGATAATGAATTGAATTCACCAGATATTTGTACATACTTAACCAAAAAATTTATTTCTTAAAAAAATCCATTCACCAGATAATGAACTGAATTCACCAAATATTTGTACATGATTCACCAGATATTTGCACATACTTAAAGAAAAATTTTATCTCAAGAAAACCCATTCACCAGATAATGAATTGAATTCACCAGATATCTGTACATGATTCACCAGATATTTGTACATACTTAACCAAAAAATTTATTTCTCAAAAAAACTCATTCACCAGATAATGAACTGAATTCACCAGATATTTGTACATGATTCACCAGATATTTACACATACTTAATCAAAAAATTTATTTCTCAAAAAATAAAAAATAAAAAACAAAAAATTTATTTTAAAAAAAAAAAAAAGAAGCTACAGTGCCGCACAGTGCAGCTACAGTACCGTACTGTGCAGCACTATACGGTGTAAACTGTATTGATGTAAAAAAATGTGTCATGGAATCATTTCTCTTTCTCACGAGAAACGGAGCCGTCCATTTCTAATGTTTTGGGCATAGTAAATGCATAAAGGGATCATACGCATGTGTATAATACACATTTATTTTCTCCAAACTTTGGAAATTAGAAGAAATGGAAGGATAAAAAATGAATAGGAACTTTTTTCACATTAGCTAGCTCCCCATTTTGGTAGCCATCACAGAACTTGATTTCCAAATTCAAGACGACTCCGGTTAGCTCTAATTTGGTTTAAATTATCATGTTAGTATAAGCTTTTTTACATAAACAACCAATATATATTATCATATCATTAAAAGTATTTGAATCTTGTAACAAATATTTTAAAAGTCATATATGAGGTAATGTATGATTTGATTGACACTACTAAAAAAAATTACATTTAATATGTATCAAAATTAAATTCAAAAAATTTATCCTATCTAACTATTTATCTGGGTAGCCACAAAAGATCTTAGAGCTGGCAATTCTGGGTAGCCACAAAAGATCTTAGAGCTGGCAATACAGCCACTCGTCATAGTAGTTGTCAGTTTTCATTAGCACACCTTAACTAAACAATCTCCTTTTGGTACAGCTAGACAATCTCCTTTAAGAGCATCTCCATTGCACGGTTCCTTAGCTGGTTCCTTAAGCTAAGGAACCGTGTCTTATTTGTGAAACCCATTGGAGCACAGTGACGTGGAAGACCAAATTCCTTAAATCTAAGATCCGTTCCTTAGCTAAGGAACCGTTCCATAGCAATAAATAATTGCAAAATATTACACTTTCTGTAACACCAGTACAGAATCATCAATTTTTTTTGCAACAACTGATGAACATGGAGGGAAGAAAACAGAAAAGGGAAGAACACCAAAAAACTGATATCATATTTTAAAAAAAAAAAACGAAGCAAAGACATAAATGAAATGGAAAACCCTTAACCGCCGGAGATCCATGAACGCCGCGCCGGAAAGTGAAGGGAGGACTTCGATCTTGGCCGAACCAGTTGAGGAGGTTACGGGCTTCGATCGGCCGAACCAGTTGAGGAGGAAAGGGGCTTCGATCGGCCGATCCAGTTGAGGAGGAAAGGGGCTTCGATCGGCCGATCCAGTTGAGGAGGAAAGGGGCTTCGATCGGCCGAACCAGTTGAGGAGGAAAGGGGCGACGATCGGCCGAACCAGTTGAGGTGGAAAGGCGCGAGCTTGGCCGAACCAGTTGAGGAGGAAAGCGTGCTTGGCCGAACCACCTTGGAGAGGGAAGTTGAGGAGGAAAGGGGCGAGCAAGAAGCGACCGCATGAGGGAGATGAGAGGGCCGAGCCAGGGGAGGAGCAGAACCGGCTGAGGGAGATGAAGAACGCGTGAGGGAGATGAGGTGAGACCGAAAATAGAAGGAGATGAGGTGAGACCGTGTGAGGACTTTGAGACCGGGTGAGTGTAAACGAGATGATGAAGATAATTTTCGATCAAATGGGCCTTTGAAAAATTGAAAAAAAAGAGTTGTTGGGGGACTTTCTAACCGTTGAGACATTTGCAACGGCTACAAATGTTGGTTCCTATAAATGTTGCTCTCATTTACACCATTTTGCACATAATTAGTCAATCCATCTTCTTTTTTTTTTTTTAGCAAGTCATTATCTTATTTTTTTTCTACCAAATGGATCCCAATTTGCAATCTTACATAATTTTTTTACAAAACCAACCACCCCCTACCGGTGACAATTCTCAAAATGCTCAATATTTTATGTATCCACCACCACCAACCAATCCCAACATGTGGTATAGGCCTCCGATGAATACCGACGGCGGTGTGGAGACCCCTAACAACGAACCCTTAACACCAGTCGGGTCCATGTCTCATGCCCAAGTGCCACAATTCTCCACTCAAGTCGGACTAGAAAATATTACGCTAGATGAAGGAGGGGAGCATCCAACTCAGAAAAAAAGTCGTGTCAAATTTTCGGTGGAAGAGGACATGCTTCTTATTCAGTCATGGCTCAACATTTCAAAGGATGCAATTGTGGGAGTTGACCAAAAAGCCGACGGTTTTTGGTTACGAATCAAAGACAATTATAACGAGAATCGAGGGAGGTTTCCAGAAAGAGAAGCAGCTCAACTAAAATCAAAATGGCATCGGATGAATACTGTTGTTCAGAAGTTTGTCGGGTGCTACAAACAAGCTGTTAGTCAAAAGAAAAGCGGGAGCTCAGAGAAGGACATCATGGCTGATGCATATACTTTTTTTCTCATGATGAAGGTGACAAATTCAAATTTGAGCATGCATGGAGGTTGCTGAGAGATGAACCAAAATGGAAGGGAGAAGCAATGGAAAACTCTTCAAAAAGAACAAAGGTTTCTACTTCCGGGGCGTACTCATCATCTTCAGGGCCAGGGACACCAATCGATTTATCAGACTACGATCCAGCATCACCAATGGTCCGCCCAATGGGACAAAAGGCAGCAAAAAGAAAGGGCAAAGCAAAAGTAGCCGATCCTTCTGTTGTCGTCGATTTGACTGTCATTGAAAGTGCTGTGCATGAAAAAAATGTTGCCTTAAAGAATTTGGCTGAGGCGAAGATCTTGGAGTGCAAGACAAGGGAAGCGGAGTGTAAGGCAAAGGAAGCGAAGTGCAAGGCAAAGGAAGCGGAGAGCATACCTAAGTTATATGAAATCCTGATGAAGGACACATCTGGGATGGATGAGAATCAACGTGCAGATCATGAACTTTGTTGTAATTTTATTAGGGCTAAGTTGGGACATATGTAGCCTGATGTTGTAATTTTTTAATAAATTATAAAACTAGCCGTTATGAAAAACTAATAAATTATAAAACTAGCCGTTATGAAAAACTAATAAATTATAAAACTAGCCGTTGTAAAACTAGCCGTTATAAAACTAGCCGTTGTAAGCTTGTAAGTTTTAGCTAGCCTATATATACACAACAATCTTGCAAGCTTCTCTCATTCTCCCAACTTGCAAGCTTGTCTCATTCTCCCATCTTGCAAGCTTCTCTCATTCTCTTTGTATCTTATACCATTCTTATAATGGATCCAAACACCGACTTTGATACAGCCTGGAACCAAGTAATAGATGAATGCCTCGAGGACAACACTGAAGAAGAAGTAATGAGGGTAATATGCGAGAAGGTTGAAGAAGCAAACAATACCATTAGGCGCAGGAAAAGAAGGACAGTCATAGAGCGGAGGCGTGAAGAAGGACACACTCGATTATTCAACGACTACTTCTCTGAAAATCCAGTCTACACAGATGATCAATTTCGACGAAGGTTCCGGATGCGAAGGCCCGTGTTCCTTCGAATTGTAGAAGCCCTTAGCAATCATGATGAGTATTTCCAGATGAGGGTTGATGCATTACATAGAAATGGCCTTTCATCGTTGTAGAAATGCACCGCTGCTCTTCGTATATTGTCATATGGAGTGCCTGCTGACAGTGTTGATGAGTATGTTCGAATTGGTGAGAGCACTGCGGTGGAATGCTTAGAGAGATTTGTAACTGGCGTGTACGAGATATTTGGGGATATCTACCTGAGAAGGCCTAACAATGAAGACATCGGATGTCTGCTACAAATGGGGGAGGCACGTGGCTTTCTAGGTATGTTAGGCTCCATTGATTGTATGCATTGGGAATGGAAAAATTGTCCAGTTGCTTGGAAGGGACAATTTAGTCGAGGCGATCATGCCAAACCCACGATTATGCTTGAAGCAGTGGCTTCACAAGACTTGTGGATTTGGCATGCATTTTTTGGCACCGCGGGTTCAAACAATGACATTAATGTGTTAAATGCATCTAATGTGTTTAACGACGTTTTGAACGGACAAGCTCCCACAGTGCAATACACGGTGAATAGAACCCCATACAATATGGGGTACTATCTAGCAGATGGTATTTATCCTGAGTGGGCTACCTTTGTCAAGACCATCCCAATGCCACAAGGAGAAAAGAGAAAATTATTTGCCAAAAAACAAGAGTCAGCAAGAAAGGATGTGGAAAGGGCATTTGGAGTGCTCCAAGCTCGATTCGCAATTGTACGTGGTCCGGCGCGTGCTTGACATATGAATACAATGAAGCATATAATGTATTCATGCATCATAATGCATAATATGATTGTTGAAGATGAACGACACTCGTATGGTGGTAATTTTGATTACGACCAACTAGATAATGACATGTCAACAACTGAAGTGTTTAATGGTCCAATTCATGCAACATACCTGGAAAGGAGAGCACAAATTCGTCAAAAACAAAGTCATCGTCAGCTTCAAGCAGACTTGGTGGAGCATATTTGGAGTCGTTTCGGACATGAGAATAACGATAATTAGTTTTTATTGTTCGCGTGGTTATGTATGCTTCGTCATTATGAATTTCTCTTTTTCATGTATTTCTCATCGTAATGTATTTATCATTTTTATGTAATTATCATCTTAATATATTTTTCGTCTTTATGTATTTCTCATTGTAATATATTTCTCGTTATAATGTATTTCTCATCGTTTTTATTATTTTTATTATTCATTTATTTTAAAAAAATTAACTTTTTAAATATTTATTATTCTTTTACGTTTTAATTTAAATAAATGAATAAATATTTTAATTTGAAACAAATTTGAGTGCAAATAAAATATTATTAAAACATGGGTTCCTTAAAAACTTTACCATTGGAGCAAAAAATGAGTAGGTTGCTTAAATATGAGGTGGAGCTGTGGGGACCACTTTTTATTGTTTAATAATCACTAAGGAACCCAAAGTAGGTTCCTTAAAAAAAATGCAATGGAGATGCTCTAAGAGCATCTCCATTGCACGGTTCCTTAGCTGGTTCCTTAAGCTAAGGAACCGTGTCTTATTTTTGTAACCCATTGGAGCACAGTGACGTGGAGGGGCAGGTTCCTTAAATCTACAATCCGTTCCTTAGCTAAGGAACCGTGTCTTAGCAATAAACAATGACAAAATATTACATTTTCTGGAACACCATATCAGAATCACCACACACCGATCAAGTTTTTTTTGCAACAACTGATGAATATGGAGGGAAGAAAACAGGAAAGGGAAGAACAAATAACTGATATCATATTTCAAAAAAAAAAACGAAGCAAATACATAAATGAAAAGGAAAACCCGTAACCCGCCGGAAATCCATCAACGCCGCGCCGGAAAGTGAAGGGAGAGAGGGCTTCGATCTTGGCCGAACCAGTTGAGGAGGAAAGGGGCGAGCTTCGGCGGAAAGGGGCGAGCTTGGCCGGGACGAGCTTCGGCGGAAAGGGGCGAGCTTGGTCGAACCAGTTGAGGAGGAAAGGGGCGAGCTTGGCCGAACCACCTTGGAGGAAGCGGGCGATCTTGAAGTGGGACGAACCAGGAGAGGAAAGGGGTGGGCGATCTTGTGGTGGGCGAGCAGAACCGCGTGAGGGAGACGAGAGGAATGGAAGACGCGTGAGGGTCTGAGGGAGATGTGGTGATGAAGGAAAGAAAATAGGAGGAGCTTCGGTGAGTGTGGGTGAGACAGTGTAGTGTGGGTCATTTGGGCCTATGAAAATTGAAAAAAAAAGAGCTGTTGGTAGAGTTTGTAACCGTTGAGACATTTGCAACGGCTACAAAAGTTGGTTCCTATAAATGTTGCTCTCATTTACACCATTTTGCACATAATTAGTCAATCCATCTTCTTTTTTTTTTTTTTAGAAAGTCATTATCTTATTTGTTTTCTACCAAATGGATCCCAATTTGCAATCTTACATAAATTTTTTGCAAAACCAACCACCCCTTCCGGTGACAATTCTCAAAATGCTCAATATTTTATGTATCCACCACCACCAACCAATCCCAACATGTGGTATAGGCCTCCGATGAATACCGACGGCGGTGTGGAGACCCCTAACAACGAACCCTTAACACCAGTCGGGTCCATGTCTCATGCCCAAGTGCCACAATTCTCCACTCAAGTCGGACTAGAAAATATTATGCTAGATGAAGGAGGGGAGCATCCAACTCAGAAAAAAAGTCGTGTCAAATTTTCGGTGGAAGAGGACATGCTTCTTATTCCGTCATGGCTCAACATTTTAAAGGATGCAATTGTGGGAGTTGACCAAAAAGCCGACGGTTTTTGGTTACGAATCAAAGACAATTATAACGAGAATCGAGGGAGGTTTCCAGAAAGAGAAGCAGCTCAACTAAAATCAAAATGGCATCGGATGAATACTGTTGTTCAGAAGTTTGTCGGGTGCTACAAACAAGCTGTTAGTCAAAAGAAAAGCGGGAGCTCAGAGAAGGACATCATGGCTGATGCATATACTTTTTTTTCTCATGATGAAGGTGACAAATTCAAATTTGAGCATGCATGGAGGTTGCTGAGAGATGAACCAAAATGGAAGGGAGAAGTAATGGAAAACTCTTCAAAAAGAACAAAGGTTTCTACTTCCGGGGCGTACTCATCATCTTCAGGGCCAGGGACACCAATCGATTTATCATACTACGATCCAACATCACCAATGGTCCTCCCAATGGGACAAAAGGCAGCAAAAAAAAAGGAGGCAGCAAAAAGAAAGGGCAAACCAAAAGTAGCCGATCCTTCTGTTGTCGTCGATTTGACTGTCATTGAAAGTGCTGTGCATGAAAAAAATGTTGCCTTAAAGAATTTGGCTGAGGCGAAGATCTTGGAGTGCAAGACAAGGGAAGCGGAGTGTAAGGCAAAGGAAGCGAAGTGCAAGGCAAAGGAAGAGGAGAGCATACCTAAGTTATATGAAATCCTGATGAAGGACACATCTGGGATGGATGAGAATCAACATGCAGATCATGAACTTTGTTGTAATTTTATTAGGGCTAAGTTGGGACATATGTAGCCTGATGTTGTAATTTTTTAATAATTTATAAAACTAGCCGTTATGGAAAACTAATAAATTATAAAACTAGCCGTTGTAAAACTAGTCGTTGTAAACTAGCCGTTATAAAACTAGCCGTTGTAAAACTAGCCGTTATGGAAAACAAATAAATTATAAAACTAGCCGTTGTAAAACTAGCCTGTAAACTAGCCGTTGTAAAACTAGCCGTTAGAAAACTAGCCGTTATAAAACTAGCCGTTGTAAACTAGCCGTTGTAAGCTTGTAAGTTTTAGCTAGCCTATATATACACAGCAATCTTGCAAGCTTCTCTCATTCTCCCAACTTGCAAGCTTCTCTCATTCTCCCAACTTGCAAGCTTCTCTCATTCTCCCATCTTGCAAGCTTCTCTCATTATCTTTGTTTCTTATACCATTCTTATAATGGATCCAAACACCGACTTTGATACAGTCCTGGAACCAAGTAATAGATGAATACCTCGAGGACAACACTGAAGAAGAAGTAATGAGGGTAATATGCGAGAAGGTTGAAGAAGCAAACAATACCATTAGGCACAGGAAAAGAAGGACAGTAATAGAGCGGAGGCGTGAAGAAGGACACACTCGATTGTTCAACGACTACTTCTCTGAAAATCCAGTCTACACAGATGATCAATTTCGACGAAGGTTCCGGATGCGAAGGCCCGTGTTCCTTCGAATTGTAGAAGCCCTTAGCAATCATGATGAGTATTTCCAGATGAGGGTTGATGCATTACATAGAAATGGCCTTTCACCGTTGCAGAAATGCACCGCTGCTCTTCGTATATTGTCATATGGAGTGCCTGCTGACAGCGTTGATGAGTATGTCCAGTTGCGTGGAAGGGACAATTTAGTCGAGGCGATCATGCCAAACCCACGATTATGCTTGAAGCAGTGGCTTCACAAGACTTGTGGATTTGGCATGCATTTTTTGGCACCGCGGGTTCAAACAATGACATTAATGTGTTAAATGCATCTAATGTGTTTAACGACGTTTTGAACGGACAAGCTCCCACAGTGCAATACACGGTGAATAGAACCCCATACAATATGGGGTACTATCTAGCAGATGGTATTTATCCTGAGTGGGCTACCTTTGTCAAGACCATCCCAATGCCACAAGGAGAAAAGAGAAAATTATTTGCCAAAAAACAAGAGTCAGCAAGAATGGATGTGGAAAGGGCATTTGGAGTGCTCCAAGCTCGATTCGCAATTGTACGTGGTCCGGCGCGTGCTTGGCATATGAATACAATGAAGCATATAATGTATTCATGCATCATAATGCATAATATGATTGTTGAAGATGAACGACACTCGTATGGTGGTAATTTTGATTACGACCAACTAGATAATGACATGTCAACAAATGAAGTGTTTAATGGTCCAATTCATGCAACATACCTGGAAAGGAGAGCACAAATTCGTCAAAAACAAAGTCATCGTCAGCTTCAAGCAGACTTGGTGGAGCATATTTGGGGTCGTTTCGGACATGAGAATAACGATAGTTAGTTTTTATTGTTCGCGTGGTTATGTATGCTTCGTCATTATGAATTTCTCTTTTTCATGTATTTCTCATCGTAATGTATTTATCATTTTTATGTAATTTTCATCTTAATGTATTTCTCGTCTTTATGTATTTCTCATTGTAATGTATTTCTCATTATAATGTATTTCTCATCGTTTTTATTATTTTTATTATTCATTTATTTAAAAAAAATTAACTTTTTAAATATTTATTATTCTTTTACGTTTTAATTTAAATAAATGAATAAATATTTTAATTTGAAACAAATTTGAGTGCAAATAAAAATTATTAAAACATGGGTTCCTTAAGGGTTCATTAAAAACTTTACCATTGGAGCAAAAAATGAGTAGGTTGCTTAAATATGAGGTGGAGCTGTGGGGACCACTTTTTATTATTTAATAATCACTAAGGAACCCAAAGTAGGTTCCTTAAAAAAAATGCAATGGAGATGCTCTAAGCAACTCAAATCTACTTACAATAATAACAAATTATCCCGAGATTCAAACTATTATCAAAGCTAATATAGCTTCATCTAATTTTTCGTTAAAGCCATATTTTTTTGGTGCAGATATAGCACGATCTATTGTAAAAGATAATCAAAATAGATAAAATCCGTAAATTTCGAGCACAAAAGTAAACAATTATCCGTAAAAATAATATAATTATCCTAAATTGATATGCTCATCGATCCATTCCACATCATGGTATTCATTCAACTCAATCACTTTAGAAAGGTTGCAAATTAGTTTGGAGTTCATCCGCCCAGCGTTACCTGCCCTTAGAACCTTAGAGTTCGTTTCCGGTTTTCATCTCTTAAATTTAGAAAAAATTACAAAAAAAAATAGTTATAAAAATGTCACATTATTTTCATTATATTTCTTGTTTCCAAATATTTATACAAGAATTATTGAAAACAATTTTTATTTGTTTTCATTGTTTACTATACAAAATCATTGTAAACAGGAAATAAAATAAAACCATAGTGACATTTTTATAAGTTAAAACTATTTTGTCGTAATTACTTTTCAACTCAGGAAATGAAAACAGGAAATGAAAATACAAACCAAACATGTCCTTAATATTTCTTATAGTAGTAGCCATCATATGCAGCCCAAGCATATATCTCTGAATATTTTTTTTTTTTGTTCCTCATGATATCCTCCGTGTGCAACTGTGGAGACTAATACCTCGAGCCGGGTAGGACCACAAGGGTGGCAAAGCTCTCCCTCAAGAGTTTTAACGTTGCTACTTTCCCAGGGCCAGAATTCGAACTCAAGACTTTTAGTCAAGCAGGAAGAGACCCGTGCCATCTCATCTAAGCGTTCTTGGGTATATATCTCTGAAATTTAACTATTATGATTGTATTTAATAAAAAGCACTCATCACTCAAAAGGTGTCAATAACTTACTATCGATAAAAAAAAAAAATCATTATAATTGTAATATTAACAAGAGTATCACTATTTGTTACGAGATAATTAAGTAACGGGATAAATTAAACACAGAAATCAGGGAGATTGAAATTGAGAGAAGCATAATGAGCAGTGTCCAATGAATTACATGAACAAGTAGTCTATGTGCCTTAGTACATTACTACATTTTACTAAACATCTTATCGTGAATTCATAAATGAACCATATCCCTCAATTAATTAACAAAAAATTTCACCAGTCATGTATAACCAGAGAGATTTATATGCTCATGAATAATATTCTCCGTCTTACGCACCACCCATGTTGCTCTACAAAATACACAAGTAACTTCAGCATGTTCAGATATATATCGTCCTAAGCTTTTTCTTCTCCACTTCGTAAAGCACTCTCTGTGAATGTAGTTCTTGCAGTTTTCTCACAAGCAACAACTTTTTCTTCCTTCCCATCAATCTCCTCAAGACAAATCGGGCAATCAATATCATCCTTCATCTCTATTACTTTTCTAAACACCCAATCCCTCGCATGTTCAAAGTAAAGCTCGTGAAACTTGAGACTAAGAGTGAAAGGTGCAAGTGATTCATGCAACGTGGGTATGCGTAGGAGGCGCCGAACGTGGCTGCGGCTAAGGTACCGCCTTTTGAAGCAAACATCATCGAGGGAGACACCCAATACTTGCATGAAAACAAACTTGATGTGCTTGCAATGCCGTGGAAGAGGGCATGTTTCATGTCTATCATCGCAGTGGCATGTCGTTGTGGTGGATAGTTTCACTCTGCATATGGTTCCTGTGGTTCTTTCTAATATGTAGAAGATGGAACGTGAACGGTGGAGGAGGCTCAGGGGCTGGCTGAGTTCTTGGACTAATTGGTCATGAATTAATGGTTGTTTCCCAGGTATGGACCGAATGTCGCGGCGGCAGCGGTGGCGGCGTTCGCGCTGGTGCTGGCTGTGGTGGTTATTATGGCCATGGTATTGTGGGGGAGGTTTGGAGGGAAGGTGCTGGTGGCGATGGTTTGGTGGGGCATGGTTTGGTTTGGAATTAGAGGCAAAAGAAGGCATATTGACCTAAAAGTATGTGGGTTAGGAAGTAAGGTTGATGACTTGATCCTCTTTATATAGCAATGATGAGATGCTTAAGAACAAGCAACCATTATGGTGGGATTTGGAAAGATATCCTTTAATAGCAACATATTGATAAGGTTGTTGGAGATTTGAACCTTCGATGTTAAATATTTTGAAGAAAAATTAGCAATATCGTGTTATCTAATTTAATTTTTATAATTTTTTTTTAAAATCTTTAATTTATCACAAACATCTTAAAATTTATCGAGTAGTAATCGGTTGCGATAAAAGTACATCGCAATGCCAAAACTAAAAGGTCTTTAGAATGAGTCCGGATCCCTTCACATTTAAAAAATTCTACCTATCTAATCATTGTCTTCTATTCAAAATTAAGATACCAATCACTTCTAAAGATTGCTATCTGTATGCGTCAAAAAAAAAAAAATTGCTATCTGTATGTCTCAGCTTTTTTTTTTGATATAATGTATGTCTCAGCTTTGGAAAAGATCAGAAAGTGAGAAAATATTAATCGGGAAAAAAATCTAAAACCACGAGTAACTTATTATAAAAATTATATTTTGAGTAACTATTTTAAGTGATTTTTATGATTTTAAACAAACATAAATAAGGACTAAGTGAGCAATTAGTCAAAGATAAAAAATATTTAAAATATAAATTTTGATATATATAACCAATTAGTCAAATTGCTGCAGCAAGGGGTTGGAAAAAACTCGATCGAGTGTGATTCTTCCCTTGTGATCTAAGCCTACTCAAATCCAGACATTGTTTCATGGAATCTTAGAAATAAATGGAAAAACTTTTTTTTTACAAAAGAAAACTTAAGCAATTTCATTAATAATGGAGAACGCAATACATTCGGTAACATCATCACAAATTTGGAGAATAGTAATATATGTAGCCACCCCTACCAAAGAGTGAGCAACTACATGGACTTTCCTCATATCAAACTCTACTAAAGAGTTGTTAACATAAGATGATAAAAGACTCCTACCATTTGAAATAACAGCCCTAAAATTAGCTTGGTCCTCTTGAAGGAGACCAAGGACTTCTTCTTTTTGTACTTGGAGTCTGGGAGAGTAACTATAAAATTTAGCTTTGAAGAAATATCCTTCCTTATCACGTAAATTTTGATCGAAGTCGATGCTTCGAGCTACCTGCAAGAAAGGCTCAATGCACTGCCAATTGTCTTCGATTTTATTTGCATAAACTAAAAAAACAAAAATTAAAAAGAGAAAACGACAAAACGCGTTTGGCCAATAACACCAAACGAGGTATTTGTGGATAGAAACTACACACAGGTTACCCATGCCTCGGCAGTTCCAACTAATGATATTTATGGCTTCTGGCAGGCCGGGGAACCAGAACCTGCCAATAAAAAATGGAGAAAAATGGAGAGAAATAATTCCTTCATCTTCTTCATCCAGCAACGATAAACTCTTCCAAATGGAGAAAAAACATAGCTCTCACAAGCGGATGGAAAAATTGTATCTTTGTTACTAAGTCCTTAGAATTTAAAATTACTCATATCTTTAGGGAAGGAAATCATTGTGCTGATAAGTTAGCTTCTCATGGAGTTGTATCTAGATGCTTTACTTGGTGAGACTTTTTTTTGTTTTTGTTTTTTTTTAGGCATACTTGGTGAGACTTGGTTTCTTTAGGAGGGATGATTTCTATCATAATATGTGGAGTCTCTCTAATTATAGGTTCTCTTGGTTTTCTTTTCATGGGTTTGGTTTTGCCCCCATGCTTTTTGTATTCTATTTGATTTTATTAATAAAATTTTAGGCATGCCGCAAATGATTGTTAGAGTTTGAGGTACCAATCTACTTGGGATTTCTCTCTCTATAGTGATGCTTTTGCATGGCTATTTTTTTTTTTTTTTTAAATTAGTTACTCTTTAAAAAACACCTTATTATTACCTGATTTTGAGTCATGTGGTGAAGTAGTGATTCTAGGTGTACATTATTGAATATTTTTCTAAGAATACATACAAAAATTTAACAATGCATGTTGACTATTCAAGTAAGAGGGATTTAATTTGGGTCCTCGTGGTCCTAAGTTTATGTTATGGATCTATGTGCATGAAAAAAAAATATTATTGGGAGATGTTAAATAAGGATAAATCAAGCAAAGTCAAAAATTGTGGGTACTAGAAGTTGTTTCCAAATTGAACTTTTATGGCCACTTGAGTTGCAAAGTATGACTTGAAATTTGACTATAGATTTTGAATTGTCAATGGAAGCTGGTAGAATTTGAATTGTCCACAAGTTGTTTTTGCTTCATGATTAAGAAAAGTATATGTTATTGTAAACATTTGCCTATAAAAGGTATATGTAGTTCCTTGTATATTTGCAATCAATTGAAGTGATATTTTCTCTTCCAATTTCTTTGTCTTCCGCTGCATATGTGTGTGAGTTATAGGGAAAATAATGTCCCACCGATATCAAATTGGTATCAGAGGTAGAGAGTTTGGTAGTGAGTGTCAAAAATATTTTGAGTGTGTGAGGAACAAGAGAGTTCTCACTGTGTCCAATTTCTTTTTGTTCATATACTTTGAGAGAGAGGGATGACAAACAATTACAATATAGTGTGGTCCGGTCCCAAACTAGATGGGAAACTTGATTTCAGTTATTGGGAGATTTTGATGTCAAGCATCTAAAGGCTCACAATATTTGGAGCTTTGTTGAACCGTGATTACAAGAAGGAGCTGACCAATTGGCATTTTCGCAAATTCACCGAGGAGTTGATTATTCAATTTTTGGCAAAATAGCAAATGCCAAAACTGCCAAAGAAACATGGAATATTTTGAAGATGTCATACAAAAGAGTAGAAACAGCCCAGAAATCCAAGCTACAATCTCTACGTAGAGAATGCGAGAGGAATGAAATGTCTAGTTCAGAAACTGTAGAACAATATTTTTCACGTGTCACAGATCTTGTCAATAAGATGAGGGTGTATGGAGAAGACATCCCAGATAGCAAGGTGATTGAAAAGATTCTTCGCACCATGTCGATGAAGTTTGATCATGTGGTGACTACAATACTAGAGTCCCACGACACAGATACAATAACGATTGCAGAATTACAGGGAAGTATTGAAAGTCACGTTAGCAGAATGTTGGAGAAAACAGAAAAAGTGAATGAAGAAGCTTTGAAAAGCCAGGTGAATTTCAACAATGTTGCATAATCCAGCCAAAGTGCAGAAGGTAGAGGTCGTGATTTCAATAGTAGAGGAAGAGGAAACTATAGAGGCAGAGGCAGAGGAAATTTCAGAGGAAGAGGACGTGACAATTTCAACCAAGGAAGAGACAACAATTTCAGACCACCAAATCAAGGAAAAGGTGGAAATAATTTTGGGCCTACCAACTGTGGAAGAGGACGAAGTAATTACTACCAGGAAAGAAGTAATTTTAATTGTTTTTGCTGTGGGAAGTTTGGACATAAAGCATCGGATTGCAGATTCAGAACTCAGAACAACTATCAGGCAAATGTTCCAAAAAATCAGTATCAAAATATTGGTGAGAATTCTAATAGTCCATAGAGTTTATTTTTGGTAAGCAATATTTCTGCTAAAGATGAAAATATGCGGTATTTGGATACTGGTTGTAATAACCATATGTGTGGGAAAAATGAGTTATTTTCTTCATTAGATGAAAATGTCTGCTTAGAAGTAAAATTTGGGAATAACACAAATATTCCAATTACGGGGAAGGGCCGATTTGCTATCAGATTGAAGGATGGTTCTCAAAAC
Organism: Echinosophora koreensis; assembly: GCA_035048595.1. Lineage (NCBI taxonomy): Eukaryota > Viridiplantae > Streptophyta > Magnoliopsida > Fabales > Fabaceae > Echinosophora > Echinosophora koreensis. The sequence continues at coordinate 11,821,942 of JAPCYP010000004.1, forward strand.
TTTATCTCTGATGTTTTCTATGCTCCTGGTCTTCATCACAATCTATTGAGTATGGGACAACTATCAGAGAAAGGTTACAACATGCAAATTCATCATGGCTACTGCACGTTGATTGACAAAAACGAGATATTCATTGCCAAGTTAAAGATGACTCCGACCGCCTATTTCCTTTGAAAATTCAACATGAAAAATTTTATTGTTTGAGTTCTGTAATTCCGAATGATGATTGGTTGTGGCATATGCGTTTTGGGCATTTTCATTTTTCTGGGTTGAATTTTCTATCACGAAAATAATGTTTCTGGTTTGCCTATTGTGAATATTCCTAATGGAGTATGTGAGACTCGTCAAATGGGAAAGAAGCATAGAGAATCACTTCCAACCAAAAAGTCTTGGAGGGCGAGAAAGCTACTAGAGATTGTTCACTCGGATTTATGTATGGTTGAGGTGCCAACACATGGTGGTTGCAGGTATTTTATTACTTTTATTGATGATTTTAGCAGAAAGACTTGGGTGTATTTCTTGAAGCAGAAATCAGAAGCCTGTGATGCCTTTAAGACATTCAAGGCGTATGTAGAAAAGCAAAGTGGCTGCAGAATCAAAGCACTCGGAACATACAGAGGCCAAGAGTATCTTGCCTGTGCAGATTTCTTTGAACAGCATGGAATCTAGCATCAATTAGCGACTAGATACACGCCTCAACAAAATGGTGTTGCTGAAAGGAAGAACAGAACTATCATGGACATGGTGAGATGCAAGCTGAGATCTAAACAAATGCCTAAGGAGTTTTGGGCAGAAGCAGTTGCTATGGCAGTGTATATACTAAATAGGTGTCCATCAAAGAGTATTCGTGACAAAACACCAGAAGAAGCTTGGAGTGGAATGAGACCCCCAATACGACATCTCAGAGTTTTTGGATGTATTGCATACGCCCACGTACCAGATCAGCTCAGGAAGAAACTGGATGACAAAGGTGGAAAATATATTTTCATTGGCTACAACACAGACTCAAAGGCATACAAACTTTATAATCCAGAGACAAAGAAGGTGATTATTAGCCGAGACGTGACATTTGGCGAAAAAAGGTATGAGATTAGCATTCAAAAGCCCAAAAGCAGCCAGTGGTCATTTCTGAAAATTATGAAGAAGAAGATGGTCAAGCAGATCCAACATCTCAACCAGAGTCTTCTAGCAGACCTCAAAGGCACAACAGATTACCAGCCATATTGGAGAATTATGTTGTGGGTAACGATAATGACACATCTGATGAAGAGAATATCAACTTTGCCTTATTTGCAGGTTGTGAGCCAGTGACTTTTGAAGAAGCCTCAATAGCCAGAATTGGAGAAAAGCAATGGATGATGAAATTCATGCCATTGAGAAGAATGAAATGTGGAAGCTGACTGATTTGCCAGCATATAAGAAGCCTATAAGAGTAAAGTGGGTATACAAAACAAAGTACAAGCCCAATGGAGAGATTGTTCGCTTTAAAGCAAGGTTGGTTGCAAAAGGATATAAACAAAAGCTAGGTATTGATTATTTTGAAGTATTTTCTCCTGTTGCAAGATTAGATACAATCGATATGATTATATCTCTCCCAACCGAAAATAATTGGAAAATATATCAAATGGATGTTAAATCTGCTTTTATGAATGGAACTCTGGAAGAAGAAGTGTATGTTGAACAACCTGCAGGAAATGTAGTCAGAGGAAAAGAATACAAAGTTTACATATTGAAGAAAGCGTTGTATGGGTTGAAGTAGGCACCGAGAGTGTGGTACAAGAAGATTGATTCATATTTCATATAACACGGTTTTAAAAGATGCCCATTTGAGCACACTTTATATATTAAATTTGTTGATCCTAGAGATATTCTTATTGTGTGCCTTTATGTTGATGATCTAATCTTCACTGGCAATAATCCAAAGATGATTGCAAAATTTAGGGAGGCTATGATAAGCTGCTTTGAGATGATAGATTTAGGCCTAATGTCTTATTTTCTTGGCATTGAGGTCATTCAGCAGAATGGTGGAATCTTTATTTCTTAGAAGAAATATGCTGGTGATATTTTAAAGAAATTCAAGATGGAGAATTCGAAACCAATAACCACGCCAGTTGAAGAAAAGTTGAAGCTGAAGAAAGAAAATGATGTCAAAAGAGTAGACTCAACTCATTATAAAAGTTTGATTAGAAGTCTGAGATATCTAACCGCGACTAGACCAGACATTGTATTTGGAGTAGAATTGCTAAGCAGATTTATGGAAGAGCCACGTGTTTGTCATCTACAATGAGCAAAGAGAATTCTTCATTATATCAAAGGTACTCTGACTGATGGAATTTTTTATGCCAATAATAATGATGTGAAGCTTGTTGGATACACAGATAGTGATTGGGCTGGAGATATAGAGACGAGAAAAAGCACGTCAGGGTACGCATTTCATCTGGTTCTAGTGCAATATCTTGGTCTTCAGAGAGACAACCAGTTGTTGCACTTTCTATGACCAAAGCAGAATATATAACAACCAGTTGTGCTACACAGCAGTATGGTTAAGAAGAATTCTTGATGTATTGCATTAGAAGCACAACACTCCAACAAAAATATTTTGTGATAACAAGTCTGCAATTGTACTATGTAAAAATCCAGTTTTTCATGGACGATCCAAGCATATAGATTCAGTTTCATAAAATACGAGAGCTGGTGGAAGAGAAAGAAGTAGTGATCAAGTATTGTCCCACTGAAGAACAAATTGCAGATATTTTTATAAAGCCTTTGAAGGTTAAGTTATTTTATAAGTTTAAGAAGATGCTTGGAATGATACAAGCTTGATTTAAGGGAGACAATGTTAGATAAGGATAAATCAAGCTAAGTCAAAAATTGGGGGTACTAGAAGTTGTTTCCAAATTGAACTCTTATAGCCACTTTGAAGTACTCATTTATGCGCTTGACAATTTTCTGAAAGATTGATATCTTACCCATCATGTGGGGATACTTAAAGAAACCATAAAAAATACCTACAAAAATTTAAATAAATTTAAATCAAAACTCAATTTATAATCGGAATTCCTTATCTTTAGATTATCAAATATTCCCAAAGTTGTTAACAGCATTCGAGCAAAGTTATTCTCTTGGAATCAGATTTAGACTTGTAGTTTTGAAAAACAGTCCCTCTAAAGTGAGATTATGTATAAAGTGAAAAAGTAAATGTACATATATGTTTAGATTATTTAGTGGATTGATATCTCAATATTTTTTAGTTAATCATGGATGCATATATATCCTTAGTATCTCACTTTACATATTATTGTGTGTTTTATTCTGTGTTAAAATCAACAAGAATCACTTTTTTTGTTTTAGAAGCTACTAATAGTAGCTTGAAGGTGGACAGTGGACACGTATCCACGAGGATATGCTGTGAATCCAAACATGGTGTTAACCTCACTCTAAAGAAGCCTTATCTGTGAGGGGGGAAAAAGGCTAGAAAGTTGTAGTTTGGAGTAGACTACACAAGAGAGACTTGTTAGAGTATCACCATGGATGTGGTTCCAATAGTTGCTTAAACAAGTATACACTCAATAGTTCAGCAAATGAGTCATGCAAATTCCACACATTTTTATTTATAATTGTTTTTCTTTTTCAATTTTTGAATGATGGATTCTATTATTATTTTTTATTTAGTGATTCTTATATTGTTTATGATGTTGTCTTTTGCCACTTGAGTTTTTTTGACTTTTCAACCCTTTTATATTAAAACTCAACTGTATTCTATTTGTATTTGTAATAAAAATGTTGTACATTTATATTTGCATTTTTAATTTAATGAATAGAAAATAAATTTCTAAATGCTCCTTTCGTCTTCAACCTTCAGTCACTTAAATCCAGATAACTCAGTTAATGGTCTGTCAAAAAAAAAAAAAAAAGTACCCAATTAATGGTGAATTGCAGGTTTTCATGGGTTTGAACTTTGAAAGACTATAGGTCATATTTTTTGAAACTCAGTGTCGACCCTAAATGATCAAGTCTAATATTTAATATTTGAACTCACCTCAAGTAACTTGAAACTGATACTGGTTAATAGATTGAGTCATACTCTAAACATCTTTATTCATTTGAATCATCTAAAATATACACTGTTATCGTTACACCCTGAAGGGCAGAGAACCACCAGCCGCAGCGCTTCCCTTCGCGCCACCGTCATCTCCTCTGTCTTCACCGGAACCTCATGGAAACCAGATCTAGCTCCTCTGGTTGCCATCATCTCCACTCCGTCGAAACCTCGTCAAACCCGAAGCAGCACCCTAAGCGTGGTTCTGGAAAACGCCATGGAGAGAGAAACGAAGTCCACTGCCGCCACCATAGAACATAGATCTGCAACCGCCACCACCAAAGAACACAAATCTGTAACCGCCCCACCCATAGAATACGGATCTGCAACCGCTGCCACCATAGAATGGTCTGGGTTCGGGTTGCCGGATTCGATTGGAATCGCAGTTGGAGGTAGGGGCGAGGTGGTTGGGGAAGGGGGGTGTGTTCAGTGGCGGTCTACGGGGGGGTGGGGGGGAGGTGGTGGTGAGGCGGAGAGGGAGATCATAGATGAAGGGGCGGAGGGGAAGGAGGTCAGAAACAAAAAAAAACTGAAGGATAAATAAAAAAACAAATAAATAAATACAATAAAGTGTAAATACAGTTTGTGCAAATATAAATATACTACATTTTTTTTTTTGCAAATATAATAAGAATACACTTTGACTAACATAAAAGATTTGAAAAATCAAAAATTTAAGTAACAATCTAAAAGGTCCAGATTTTTTCACTTCATCGTCGCAAGCCCCATTGTTCATAGACTAGAAACAATTACCATTTACATGTGCCATTCAGGCCAGTCTGTTCCCATGACGCAACCCATCTGCAAACTAGTTAAGCAAGTCAATTTGCTCTTAATTACACTTTTAATCAATCAATCACCGCACGACCTGTTCAGTGAGATCACCCATTGGCGTGGACGGTAGAGAATTAAAGATGTAATAAGTGGTGCCAAATCAGAGAAATTCTTAATTTAAAATATATAAAAATAAATTAATAAATTAATTCTAAGTTCTCGCTTCTAACAACAAATATACGTGTTACATTCATACTTGTGGCAGTGTAGTAGAACATTGTAAATCTGTAGTAGTTGCAGAAGAACGTGTACACATTATCAAACAACGACCCGCCATCAAAATCGAACTCATAAAATAAAGCGAATCACACAGTAACTCACTGCAACTGAAAATGGCGGAGGAGCCCAACACCAAGGGTGTCTACGTGGACCTCAACGGAGGAGGAGGGAGAAGAAGAAGAAGAAATGGAGAGCTCCAAGTTAAAGCAGGGAAAGGGAAGGGGAACAAAAGAGACCTTGCCGGTTGTCCTGAACCGGCTCGCTTCCGCGATTCTATTCCCCGAACCGGGAAACAGCGGTTCCCTACTAAACCGGATCAAGATCTCCGTACGCGATAACGCTCCTCTCCTTCCAGAAGCTTCTAAAAACTCCGCCTGCGATGTTCTTCTCTGGACTCGCCGCGGCAGCCCCCTCCGCGCCCTACTCGTCATCTCGGTAAGTAGCGTCTTCCCCCAAACAGAAATTCATTTTCTGAAATAATATCCACTTGTTTCACTTTGTTGATTAAAGAAACTATATTTCTTCTCAAAAGTTGGTGATTATAGCTTTTCACATATCCGATCCGAGTTTAATAACACTGATACGTTGAGATATTACAAACCAAAAATTAATTATTTAAAATTTAGTATTTTTTTTAAGAAAAAATCTTGAACAAATGGACTTATTAGTTAGTTTTGGATTCTCTCCTATGTGTAGCAACAAATTTTATACAGGATCTTCACATGCATTTAATTAATGGTTAAGTTCAGATTAATCAACGCATACATCTAATGGTTAAAAATTCGCTGCCGGAGACAAACCAAAACTCTATTAGTTACTTAATGTTTTCAAATCAAGTATTTTTACAAGATAAAAGCATTTATCCATTCACACTTGATGCTTGGCACTGTGACTTTGAGTCCTGTTGATGCAATTTTCCTCTATTAGATTGCTTGGTTTCTGTTTAAAAGTCAGAAGGCTGTCAGAGGAGCAGCATATTGCATCAACATATTTTTTTGATTGTGTTCAAATTTTAAAGGTTTAATTACTCTGTAGGTCCCTGAACTTTTTGGTAATTTTCAAATAGGTCCCTATACTTTTAAAATTTGTAATCAGGTCCCTGAACTTTTATTTTATTTGTAATTAGGTCCCTATACTAAAACCGTTTTTAATTGGGTCCTCGAACTTTTATAAAGTTTTCAATTGGATCCTCGAACTTTTATAAAGTTTTCAATTGGGTCCCTGAACTAAAAAAGTTTTAATTGGGCCCCTATATAAGTTCAGGGACCCAATTGAAAACTTTATAAAAGTTCGAGGATCCAATTGAAAACTTTATAGAAGTTCGAGGACTCAATTAAAAACGGTTTTAGTATAGGGACCTAATTACAAATAAAATAAAAATTCAGGGACCTGATTACAAATTTTAAAAGTATAGGGACCTATTTGAAAATTCCCAAAAAGTTCAGGGACCTACAGAGTAATTAAACCAATTTTAAATTGATGTTAGGAGAAGCTATGATATGCAGATGCTCATAGATGGCTTCAAGTGGATGGGTTCACATGCAGGATGGGATTGTTAGAAATTAAATAATGCTGCGAGATAGTTTTCTTTCCATGTTTTTGACCGTGGGAACAATCAGACAGGGATGCATGATGGCCATTTTTGATGTCGTTTAATCTTTTTCCCTTTTCAGTTTTCAGTCATAATAATTAGGGGAAATTAAATTGGGCTCTCCTAAGGTTTGGCTTAATTATACTGGGCACCTCTTTTGTTTTAGAAATTAAAATGATCTTTCCTTTTTTTTTTTTTTGAAGCAAAAATGATATTTCTTTTGATTTATGTTGTCATTACACTTACCTATTGAAGGTTTATGTTGTCATTGGATTCACACCCTTTCAATGTAAACTTCAAGGGAGATTGATGTAATTTCTAAGACGAGGAATGCTGATTACAATTAAGTCAAACATCAATGGGAGTCCGTGTGATTTCCCCTAATAATCATCCAGAATGATTTTCTATACCTTTCCATGAAAAAAGGGGAAAATGTCTCTTAACATGCCAGCTACAGAGTAGTCAGCACACTCTTTTGATTTCTGTATATTATTCTTATCAAGGAAAAGGTGTATAATAATTTTATCTTTTTTCATGTTTTATTTTGGCTAATTTTGGTAGAAAAATTGTTTTCTTAAGGTTCTCTCAAGTAAGATTTTAATTATAAGCTGTTTAGAGAAAATAAGCTAATCCAAACATACTAAATATTGAATGTCTATGATTTGTTTTTCCTTATTGCTGCAGGTTGGGATGGTCACTTTGGTTGCTCTTACTGGACTGTTTGTGTTCATGCTTTTCTTTCTGGCTGCAACCATAAACGCCATTGTTATATCACTTCTCATGTCTTTGGCAGCAGCTGGAGGATTCTTGGCTCTTTTTTTCGCCTTTGTCACAGCTATATACATTGGAGCATTATCAGTAGCTGTATTTGCAATCTCTGTTACTACATTTTGGGCAACTGTGGCCATTCTGATAACTACCGGTAACAAGCTGTTTGGACACCTCATCCTTTTCTCTTTTTCGTCCAGATATCGTATTCTAGATTTGTTAGATATAAAAGCATTCATGAGCATTCACCTGAGTTTTTGGGAGTATTGGTCTTTGACATGGTATGAGAACCTCAATATGACCAAGTGGTCTAGAACTCTAAATGAAAGTTGAATTTCTTAACACAAGATAGGTTGGCCTGTGCTTTGTCCACGCTTCAAGCCATGGAGTTCTTGTGTGAGGTGTGTCTTAAATATAAAAACCATTCATGAGCGAACAATTTTAAGCTTTTGGGGGAGTTGGTCCTTGGTTGATATTGTTTGTTATTACATTGTTATGAAAACTTTCATCGATTGTGTAAACTGCCCAATAGTTTGAGTAGAACCATAGATATATATCTTCAACAAGATGTGCTTCTAAATAAGACTGAAACAAGGCAAATTCTAGGGTGAGCAAGGGACACATGTGGCTCACCGTGCATCACCTTTGGTCACCGTTGGATCAAGTGATTTCACTAGATTTTATTTTACACTCTCCACATCATATTATCCCTCCCCCAAGTCCCTCCACTACCCCTCCTTCACGGCAGCTCCATCCACATGCAACCATGTCCTCTGAGCAGAGAAGACGGCGGAGAAGGCCCCCTCTCTTTGACCCTTTAAGGACATGAAAATCCAGCAATCACCATGGGACAGCAATGATTTTGGACATGAATTTGATTTGATGATAGAATTGATTTGAGAATAGAATAGAGATCTATCTGATGATTATGATGAGAAAGAAAGAGAGTCAAAGAATGGAGAAAAGGAGGGAAGAAGTGGTGGTGGGAGTGCCATATTACCGGGGCGGACATCTGTACCAAAGCGGAGTGATCCCTCCGAACGCGATTTCTCATTTTCCTCAGTCGAAAAATGTTTCATTTTTTTCTTCAGATCTCGGATTTCCGACTTCCTTTGCATTCACAGTTGCAAAAATGTTGCAACCTCATCAACCTCAATAACAAATTAATAATACCCTTCTCCCCCAAACCCCATCTTTTCCAACCATTTGTTTTTAGTGCTTCTATGATGTGATTTTTAGAGGGATTTGAAAAACAATGTTGGGGGCGGTACAGTTTGGATTGTTAGCTCCATCACGTCCAGATCGGACCGCCACACACCGCCGTGTGAACCGCCGTATTCACCCAGATGCAAACACCACCGGTTCCTCGCTCTTCAATTTCCCTCTCTTTCAATTCACTTTCTTCCTCCAACCTTCAGGTGCGTGTGTAAGACGGTGGCTTGGCCGAGAACGGTGCTGGCAACGAAAGGTTGAAGATGGTGGGCGTGGTTGAAGAAGGGTGCCGACAAGAGAGCAAAGTGAGTGAGAATGAAATGTAAAAATAAAAATAAAAATAACAATCTGGTGTGTGTAGTGCATGATAACATCTGATGGAACCGTATGATCCAACAGTGATCAAAGTGATGCACGGTGAGCGACATGCATCCCTTGCTCATGCTAGAACGAGCCCTGAAACAATATAAACTTCACCCTTTTAGGTAGACATATGTCAGATTGTACTAGTTTGTTGTCCTTCCCAGTGTAGAAAGGCACTTGTGTCTACCAGAAGTAAGATTTTCTTTTTCTGGTCATTGCAGGTATATAGATGATAAATGGATGTCTACAATTTTGCATATAATTGCACTGGTACTAGTATTTTTTATTTTTATTTTTGAAAAAGACCACCTACTTAACTCCTAATGGGCATAGGTGATGTAATGGGTTATATATGTCCAATATTTGAATGTTGCTGCACTTAGGCTCAGTCAAAACTCAAAACAGTTGCTATAGACCAGCATGGCCTGGTGTAGTGAGATTCCTTCGTTAGGATTCCCACAAATCATAGACTTATTTGTGGATGACAACAGAGAGGTTCTGTGGCGTCTCTAACTTTAAAACTGCAACATTTTCTCCTTTCCCTTTTAAAATATAAGATTGGTTTTGACATTTCCATGATGAATTTCTATAACGTTTATGTTTTTCCTTTTTATTTATATTTTATATGTGGGTTAACAATGTAATGTTGCCTGGACATGGAAATCGATGTGAGCTAGGCTGGATCGGATTCTTTTATGCTGTGTGGCTGGTAGCTAGAAAGAGCTTCGGATTTGCTAAACACTCATTGAGCGTGACTGGCTCTGCAATTTCAAGTTACAAGTCTGCTCGGCACACCCGCCATCTAATACACAGAGATTCAGATTAGGGGATGATCACAAATAGAAGCTTAAATACACATCTTAAGTTACATATGCATGTTTTGGCCAAGCTTCTGTCAGCCGGTATGATGTCTTGTTCCTAGATCTTACACGGTTTGGTTTTGATGTCTATCTTTTGTTTTGTACTTAACTGAATGTGGTGTTGATAAATAATCCTGGTTTTTGTGTGTGGTGTTTGAAGTTTGATGTTAATATAAATCAGTGGCTTTACTTTTGTAGCCTACCTAGTTACCTGGTGTCGTACAACTTGTAGCAGATATGAAATTACACTAGCGTGTAAATGATGTAATTTTGAAATGAGATAGAATTGCTGCATTTGTGTGAACATGAATGTATATGCAGTACTAGTACAACTACACAAAAATTTAATCACATGGTAAATACTAAATATAGTTATAAAGCTAGGGTGGAGAATTCCTATTTTGTTATTCTGTTTTCGCCCAATTCTACAAAAAATAGAGAAGGGATATTATTCCACCGCACAGATATAACCAAAACAGGCTTTTGACAAGCCTAGAAGAACCTAGAAAACTTGTAGAGGCGTTATAACCTCAAAAGTGATTAACCCAGTGGCCACATCATTTTCAGTAGTTTCTGCCTTATGTTTGAAGTGCAGCTAGAAAGAAAGCTGATAGGCACTCGCTTGTTGGTCCTTGTTCGAGTTTATTAGGAGAAGAGGGGCGTTTTCTTTTCCATTGCTATGGGTATTAAAAAAGTGATTGTTTGAAACCTTAATATCATGCAAGGGCTCGTCAAAAAATATCATGCAAGAGCAACGTTTAGCCTGTGGGATTAACTTGATCAAATCTTAATTGAAGTTTGTTGTTGTCATGGGCCATGGCCACGATCTTCTTGTGAGATATTGGTGACACTTGAAGGAAGCTTTGATTGAGGCCTAATGCTTTGTAATTGTAGCCGAAAGGGGCTAGCTGGGTCAATGAATTCGTTATTCTATCACAATAATGTTGTGTTTTATAAGCTACGTGGGGTTATAAATGAGAATCAACCCAACAAATAGAGGGAGGGAATGGGAACAAATCCCCCTCCCCCAACACACACACACAAAAATTCTAATATCTATATAATATTTCTTTTTTTTTGACAAAATCTATATAATATTTCTAATATTCATGTTTATCTTTATATGATAAATTAGAGTATATTCTCATAGGAATGATATAACTTCTTACTGTATTGTCCTTCTATGCCTGACATGTCATTCTTAATTTTTTAAATTTCCAAATTCATTTATTTTTTCAATTTATGTTTTTTTTTTCCTAACTATCTTTTAACAGTATATTGTTTTTACAGTTTTCTGGACAAATTTGTTAGAACTTGAAACAATGAAAATAAAGTGACATTTTTGCAATTATTAATTATTAATAACAGACACTAAATTTCTTATAAAAAGTCTCCATTGCTGGCCAATAGTGATATCATTAGGGAGAAAATGGTGTATCAATACAAACATAAAATAATCAAAGTCTTCCTTAAAAATGTGGGACACGTCTTTTCATTCAATTCCGTCCATGGATGTCCGTTAAGTCTCCTAGTTGGCAAGGGTCATCTCCTATGTGGAAAGGCAAGGCCAAGGTTTCCACCATAGAAAATAAAATAAAATAAAAATAAAAATGCACAAAATACATAAAAACGATATCGTTTTCTGTGTTGTGTAACAAATCCAGAAAAGTGGCACAAGTTGCTCCTCAAAATTATTATTAATGATCCAATTTTGTCACTGAACAATTTAATCGTCACCCAGGTTAGTCCCTGAGGCTTCGTTTGGATTGACGGTATGGGATGGAATGGTATGGTACAAGACATGGTACCCAAAATCAAAGAACACAATTAACCTTTAACTGTGACAAAGAAAGCACCTAAACATCTCCTTGCCTAATTGAGTGGGACTAGGTTATCGCGTGGCATAGTGCAAAAGCAAAACTATGTTCTCTCTATGACTAAGTGTACAACATGATGAAATACAAGTATGAATACATTTTACAGGCTCTTTCCCACAACCGTGTATAAAAGCTTCTACATAATGGGCTTAAGAGCCTGGTGACCACAGTGGTGCAAGCTGTAGAATTCATTGCCAGAGGTGCAGCTCCAACACTTGCTACTCATCATGTGGAGACATGATTCTCTTGGAACTGTCCTGCTTGATCTGCAATTCAAAATATAAATCTAGTTGTTCAAATTTTCCATTCTTATTAACTATTATTTATGGTATGAGTCATTAAAATAGTTATACTTCTATTTTACATTTCTGAGCTCTTCATATTCCATTTCAAGGTATGACATTTCTAGAAAATTGCCGTTTGGTGGGATATTCTAAATCTACATAGCATTCTTTTCCTTCTTAGTTTCTACCTATAGCTGCTTTTTTATTTTATTTTATTCAATTTAATTTCTATCCAGCTTAAACTAGATATTGGTACTAAGCAATTTCACTAGTTGTTCCTTACCTTTGTGGGGAGAATGGCTTATCAAAATAAGGCATCAATTGAGCTCTTGGAACCATTTCCTTCCTTAGCAAACGAGTCTCTTCCTCTTCAATCATCTGCTCCAAATTGACTTAGTTAATTTCATAAATATAAATTTCAAATGTTCTCAAATATTGCTCCCATTTTAAAATTAGAGGCACATATATATCTCCATTGTTATGTGCCTAGCTACCTTTAGCAACTTCTCCTCCCTTTTCTTTTGCAGCTCCATGAGATAGAATTTTGTTGTGACCTGTGTGCATATATGCAAAACCACAGTTATTAATCACAGAAAGTCTATTTCAAACTTCAGCACTAATCATTGATCAAAGTATCTTACTGCATAGTTGAACATTGCACGTTTGACAGCTCTTTCTTGAGTGTGGAGTTTGAATTCTTGTGGTTTAGTATTTTCTTTGGGGGGAGACTTCCTTGAAGCCTAGACAGAAATGTATCACGAAATATGAAAGAATAAATTGGTATACTGAGTATAAACTATACCAAAATACTCACCCTAGAACTGTCATGGAACTTGTCATTGAGGTCAACTTTTGTCTGTCAAACATCCAATTATGTTTAAAGCTATGTTATTTGTACAACTTTTATGGACACCTAATTAAGTGACAGCAACACTCACAATTGTATACTATATATCTACTCTATCTCAAAATACAATACATCTTCATCCCATCTACACTCACATTAATCTACGGTATCTATACGGGTATCCAAATCCAGGTGTAAAAAAAAAAACATAAGTGTTATGTTTATTTAGGTGGCAATCTTAATGATTCATGTATAAGAAGCTGGAAGGGTAATTTTTTTTTTTTTCCAACCCAATCATTAATAGAAGAAAAGTGGACAAGATAGAGAGAAAAGAGTGGTAAAGCACAATAATAATGAAATTAGTCAGAAACAGAGTACCAGCATCATCATTATGGGTCCACCGTGTCATGATGCACTTGATCTATGCTATCAAAAGGGTTTCACCAGTCTAATAATCTTACTGAAAAAGAATAGTGGTCCAATATGTATAAACAACTTAGAGAAATATTTTAGTGAAAAAGGTGTGTATAAGCCCTTTCAATGAGGGTATGTATGCTTTTGGGAAAAAAGTAAAAAATAAGAAAGAACACATTTAACTACGTACCCTATTTTGTAACAAAAATAATGTGTACCAAAAAACTACGTACCCTATTTCTTCTATGTTAGAGTTAGAAGACTCTACATTGTAATTTATTCATTGATTGTACACCAACAATTTTTTCAATTGCAGAGTTCACGAAATTAATCTATTATTTTAGAAAATCTCGATCATTACGTTAGTACTTTAATTTTAAGAAATATATGTAATTTAGTCAGTTCTAAATTCAAGAAGTCATAACAATGAGACATTAGCATGGATAGACTTTTTGGGTTGGTGAGGGAATTAAGACGACAATGATAGTATTGGAAAGTTAAAATATGATACTTATGCTTCTGACATGTGATGTACATGCATGTCTAAGATGGCTTTTATGTAAATATGTGTTAGAGCAATGATAATGACACAAGGAATATAGTGTACACACAATAGAACACATCGTTATGCATCTACTGGATTTGTGGCACAAGGTGGTTATTCAACATGCTCCATATATAGGTGTACTCAAATTTAAAAAATGGTTGTATCGCCATCTAGCCAACTATGCAAGAGATGGTATGTAAAATAACGCTCCAGTAATCTCTTTTTCTTTCACTGTTGTTCAGATGTGATTTAATTGACAGTTTCATAATTTTTAACCTTAAGACGAGATGGAACAAAACAATTGCAGGAGAAGTATCTTCAATGACTTCCCTTTGTTCTACAAGGATGGAATGTGAGTTTTATTCCCCCAACCCATCCATGCATACCATATGGAAGTTCAATTTTCATGAGGCAACAATATAAGAGTGCAAACAAGGAGTAGAGCGTTTTTGAATGATTATATGTGAATGTAGAATAAGCTCTATCTCACCATTCCTTTAGCATTAGTACTGCTCCATTGAGCTGCAGACTGTGAAGTGTTCTTCACAAACTTTTGTCATGGAAAAATAAGGAAGTTGCAAAAGAAATGAAACAGTTAGGACTTGGTACATATTATTCTATTACCAATAAAGAAGGAACATGTTACAACAACAACATAATGAAGTAAGCATCCTAACCTTCAAAGCAGATTTAGTGCTTGCTTTCTCCATGTTTAATTAATATAATGTGTATGCAGCCGTTATTGAGCTAAGGGGACTATATAAAGAGTGGGATGAAGTTTGGAGGTTGGTAACTATCTGAAATTTTTCTTTTCTGTTGCTACATCACCAGCATGCTCTCTTGCACCAAACTTTCTGATTAAACCTCCCTCTCAAGCATATATTTGTCAAGTCCTACTATGTTCATTCAAATCCCCACTTGGCTTAAGTGAGGGATAAGGGGATGAGAAAATATGACCTCAAACCCGAGAGAGAGGAAAATATATGACTGCATTTTATTTTTCTATCTAATAAGAACATTGAAGTGTGAAGAATACAAAATTAGTGGGTATGAATTTGAATGATAATTGTTGTTTTAAGAATGATTATTGATTCTTCACCTTTAATTTTGTATTGTTAATGGTTCTTACTTCTTCCTGTTATTAATCCGTAGATCTAATAGGTTCTAATAAGTTCTACTAGAATAAACAAAAGTTATCTCCGAATTTCCTATCCCTTGATCATGAGATAATTTGAGTCATCTTCAAATTTCAAAATTTTAACCCACAATGTTAGCATCATCGATTGGTTGACATACATGAAGAGGAATATTTCAATTTGCAATTGATCTTAGCTCACTCACATGTATACTGATGATCTCTTATTAACTACCTTTTGTCCTTCTGTATTAGTTACTAGAATTAAACTACATCTCACTCATGTGCAATATGATTAATAAAAACTAAGCTTTCAAATAAAATAAAAATATGATAGTACTCAATCACATTTATCCTGTCTAAACAATAACTTACTCTAGTTCATAATATATCGTATGAAGACCCCTGCTTCCTAATTGTAAGTGCATGTTTTACTTATTTATTGTTCACTTCCAATAAACTTTCTCATAGACAGTTCATCTCAAATACAGTTTAGACTTATTGTATATATGTTTGCTCCTTGTTTAGATTTATTTATATCTAAGACATTTCAGGTTAAAAAGTTTATCTGCTGATTGTCTCACAATTGCTTCGAGTCACTTTCATTACCACAGCAAGATTGCAGCACTTGTGAAAGAGCAAAAAGTGATGACCAATAGGTTGTTAATAGCCTGCTTTCAAATGTTTCTTGTTGAAGCCGTCAAACCATTCAAAGACACACTGCCATTCTTCAATCTGTAGTAATCCAAGATATGGCTCAGCTTCACATCAGTGCTGTGTAATTAATCCTTAATTCCATTGTGTCTGTTCTCATTTGTTGCTTTGATTGGAATGTTATACTAAGCTTCTATTTTTTACATAATACAGGAAAAGGCTATTGGTTGTAAATAAAGAATGTGTAGTAACTGATTTTGTTACAAAAAAATCCATATATATGACATCAATTTAGGTTGTCATAACTCATAAGAAAAGAAGAAGAAAAAACTGACTGTAACATGATGGTTTTAAATAGTATTGTTTTGAAGTGTCTTCCATTATTATTTTATACTTGACATTTAAAGAAGAGTATTCAATTATGCCTTTTGCTATGGGAAATTCCTGATTATAGACAAGTTAACCAAATACTCTGAGAAGAAAATATGGGTACTTTTGAAGGAGAAAATTGAATGCTTTAAAGTGACAAAACGACATTTTTCTCATTATTTATTTTGTCGACAAAACATGTTATATTCTGCAGTTGTATATGTAGTTGTTGGTTAAATAACGTGCTGATGGCTTGTTTTACACTCCATATCTTCTTAATCAGTTAGTTAATTCTCATATCACTCAGATTCAATGAATAACATGTCAATTCTAGTGTATTCTCTATAAATAAATTCTTCATTCCTAATCAATAAAGAGAGACACTAATAAAAGCTGGAAAAAACATGACCAAAAGGTTGTTAACAGCAAGCTTTCAATTGTAACAAGCCAGAGACACAGTTGCTAGAATTGATCTTGGCTTTGTTATGGGTAAGCAAAATGTCATCCAATTCGTTAGGTTATGAATCGAAAATCAACCTACTATGAGGCATTATATAATGCTTGCAGTTGAAGTTGTGGGGTATCCATGATATAACCTTCAACAAGACTTTAACAAATTAATACCCTTCTCTCTTTTCAATTTGACAATAGAAAAGACACCCATTTTAACTGAACATGACCAGAAAGTCTTAACTACCACTCTCAGTATCACTGTATCAGTAAGCAATTCCAGTTCATTTCTCATTAATTAGTGAGACGCTACTTTTGGTTTTATTGTACTTGAATATATTAGGCGAATAATGCTAGAAAATACACTTACTCGTATCTGTACATCTTTATTATTTGCTAGAGAATAAGAGAAACACACATATCAATCACCTTTTTTTTTCCCACACCTACGTACTCCATATGATTCTATCACATTAATATTTCTGAGATGTGTAACAAGCATTTTCATAGGAAAATAGATTTTATACCACTAAAATAGGATGCCCCCACTCAGATTTTTATGTGAGCGGAATTAGATACTATCATACACCGTATGTAAAGCTGAAAAAAATGAGGTATTTTAATTAGGATTAGTTAGAATCTCAAGTAATTTTCAAATAGTGAAAGTTTTTTTTTTTTAATTTCTTTTATAGGACAATGTTAGTAAGTTAAATGTTATGTTAATTTTCTCTTTTATCGAGGTTTGAACCTCCGGACCTCTCCAGCTCTTTAATACCTTATACCCTTTAGCTCAAACAATTGAGCTACCCAACTCCCTTCAAATAGTGAGAGTCTTTGAGCAAAAAAGCTTAAATAAATATATCAGATGCAGATGTCTCCGGTGTGTCAATTTTATGTGTTCAGATATGGCTGGAGAATTGGTTGGTGGTGCTCTTCTCTCTGCATTCCTTCAAGTTTCATTTGACAGGCTGGCTTCTGATGATATATTGGATTACTTCCCACGGGAAAAAAAAAAAAAAAACATGAGGAGATGTTGAACAAGTTGAATATTAATTTGGTTGTTATCCATTAACGCAATGTTGATGAATGATGATGCTGGGGAAAAACAGATCAACAATAAGAATTAATGCTAGAGTCTGACTTGATAAACGTTGAGTAATATATGGATGAATATCTTAAATGCATATACATTTAGAATGTTATACGTTTGTTTTGGTATAAGAGTATGTTTATATGTAAGTGTGAGTGATCATGTACTAGTGACTTAATGCTTATTCTAGAACATTAGCCATCTTTAGTTTCAATTAGGGATGGCAATTTTACCCGCACCCACGGGTAAAATTCGCAACGGGCACGGGCGGGGATGTTAAATGGGTATCTGCGGGTTACATAAACGGATTTTTTACACTACCCGTTTATTCACGGGCGGGGGCGGGTACCAAGACACTCGTGCCCGCGGATACCCGTACCCGCGAGAGGAAGTTACATAAATACCCTAACCCTAGGTTACTCATGATGACACAAACATGAAACATTATCAGATCACCACACCACTCTTCTTGCGCCGTTCTCTACCCTAAGTCCCTAACCCTCCTCTCCTTCAACCTTCAACCTTCAACGCCGTTCTCCTGTTAGGCCGCCGATCGCGACTCGCCGGTCTGCTCCAGTGACGTCGCCGGTCGCTCCCTGCCTTGCGGTTCACCCTTCAGCTTCTAAGAAACACGCGCCTCCCTGCTCCAGTGACGATGAGGCGTTTCCGGAGAAACCAGTGGCGCACGACGGCTTCCCTCCTTCCTCAGACAGTGATACTGATATAAGGTGAGATGGGTCTTCCACTATTTGCCTTTCCCTTCCATCTTCCCTCTGTATTTTAGACATTAGACTCACCAAGATGGTAGTTGGGATTCTCTGTTTGTTAAAAGGATTCAATGAATAGTGTTTTGGGGTATTTGTATTGTGATTATGTTTGAGAAGGTGGAATATTTGAATATTGTAGACAAAAGCTTCTATTTTTGGATCTTCCAGATTTGTAATCGCCAATCGGTATCGTTTTTTTGTGGTGTTAGATTGGAAAAGACTAGAGCTTTCTATATAATCGGTATAGTTTAATTTGTGTGTTTATTAGTTATTTTGTATTTTTTTTTTTTACTGCATGTATCAAAGATGTGCAATGTGGTTGATTCATGTAGATGGGTCTTGTTTTGTTTGCTTAACCAAACACCTCTTATTTTTTCATGAAAGATTGATAATTCAATCAATTCTGTTGATGTTACATTGCAGTTCATGTTTTCTAGTAATGCATTCTTGTGTATGTTGTTAAGGAATTAATGTATTTTTTCAAAAAAAAAAAAAAGTTATTGGTAGTATCTATGGGTACCCGCGAAACCCGCAGATACCCACGAAACCCGTCAGATACCCGCCTGCCAGATACCCGCGCGGGTGGCGGGCGGGGACGGGCTTAGATTTGCCCGCGGCGGGCAGGGGCGGGTAGGGTGGTATCCGTGCCCGCCCGTGCCCGTTGCCATTCCTAGTTTCAATCAACAGGGTAAGAAACAACATTTGAAACCCTTCACTATAAGAAAATGGCATAATAGCTACAAAATTCGCAATCTAGATGGACGCTAATAAGTTGTTTTGGCTTAGGCTTTGGAGGTCGGCTTTGTCGTCTGAGTCCAGCGCCCAAGTCAATTGGGTATCCAATATGTATGAGTAGTGTATAAAGAAGATGATCCTACATAATGGCGGTCTAGTATATATAGAGCAATGGTGGTTATAAGCTATTATGGGTGATTATGGACGTCATTAATGAGGGTAGTTACAATGCAGTTATGGACGACTGTTTGCATTGTTTGAATGGCGTTGTCTCTTAATGGTGTAGGATTCTCGACTTCTGGTCCCCTCTAACTTATCTGTTGACCGGAATGGACTCGATTCAATGAGTATTGGGTTGTCAGATGGGCCTTGGCCAAGGTCCAACTTATAGAGTAACAGAAGTCCCTTAAGCTCCAAGTTGTTATTCAGCGAAGGGGCTTTAATTAGGAAAAGTGGACTTGGGCCGAAGTCCAATTTATGTAGTAATAGAAGTCCCCAAACTCCGAACCATTATTTAGCGAAGGGGCTTTAATAGAAAGCGGGCTTAGACCGAGGTCCAATTTATGCTAACTAGAAGGATGCTTGCACTTTTAGAAAGCTCCTATTTTATAAATTTTGTATTGAGGAGAAATTTTTGTAAATTGAGATTTCAAGAGAGGTGAGGGCACCTGTCTTCCTGGACCATTGGAAGGTCATGTTGTTGCAATTTTATTGCAATTCACCTTTGTATTGTTGCACCGAAATTTTCTAAACGTAGGTCATGTGTTCTATTAATTACTCTTATTTCTTTTGACAGACTATTACTTACTCTTAAGATGTTCCATAACCTGTTTTTTCCTTATATTTTCAGCACTCATAGTTTGTTGGCGTTTGGTGTATTTACTTGATTTGCTCCCTTTTTAATTACATCTGTCAAGCGGCCCACTCAGCCCATTAAATCCGTCAACAACGGGCCGTAGGTTTAATGGGCCGTGTCTAAATAGCTTGATTTAGTCGTATTTATGAGCTTAAAAAAAAACACTTGCAAGCCCAAACGGGTCAACTTGTAAAATTGTTTTTTTAATTTTTTATCTATAAAGTGTGAAAACTTTAAAATTCAAAATTGTTTCGATTATCATTCATCAATATAGTCTATCACATTGCATACTCAACTCATAGAAAAATAGAGATACCACTAATCAAGACCAAGATATTCATCTAATCCATTCATTAGCAATAATGATAATAATTGGTTACTATTATAAATGGGTGTTTGCATGCTTTTTTTTTTTTTTGGTGGATGTTTGCATACTTTTATAACCTTCTTTCAATAATCATTTCCATTATATTTGCTCTTTAGCTATGCGAAATTCTTCGAATTTTATTCTTAATGACTAGTAGCAGTCCTATTTTTCAAGGGCATAAGGAATTAATATTTAGGGATATGCTAGTTTTTACGAAAAACTTATAGTGAAAATGGTATGAAATGACGTGATCGGTTAGTATATTGTATAATGGGTGTGTGCATTACTTTCAAACAATTTTTATTCTTTGACCACCTACACCTACTTTTTTGTATAATAAATAGCATTACTCTCAATATCTTATCGTCATTGTGCAACAAATTTTGAAGGAATTACCTTTGATGGATGGTGTTATAAAAAATATTACAATTTTAGTGAAGATATATGTCAATCATTCCAATAATAATTGATTTTTTTTGGTATACAATAATTGATTTTTTTAACTGTAAACAAAAAACCTTAATAACTACAACGACGTCACATCTTATTTTATGATAGTTACACTACGGAATAAATTCAGACACTTTTACAAACTTTGACGACTTCAATGTTTTGATTGCTCTTTTATAGTAAGTGAGAAGAGGGAGAATTAAATTGGATATTGAATTGCAGCAAGAGAGAGGAAATTGAGAGAGAACTGGTTAAGCAAAACGAAGTTTTCTATTTCTTCTCCCTCCTCTCTAATATCTCTCTTCCCTGTTCTTCTATCTTTGCTGCTACATCAGCTTCTTCATATTGCTCCCCCACACCAATAAATAAAAAAATAATTAAAAGAAAAGGTTAAACAAAATTGTTCATGAACTCTGAAAGCTTCCAAAAGGAACTTGGTAGAACTATATGTAGAACTTTTTCTTCTTCTTCATGGCTGGCACCAATTTATGTATATATCTAATACCACCACCCGCTCCCCAAATCAAGAAAGATTGATGAAGTTGTCACCATAGATTATAATTAAATTTAAAGCAAAATATATTAGAGACAATAAAGTAACAAATAAAAATTAGGCTTGTCCTTTGCCGTTCCAATCTGGTCTGCCTAATGTGAACTCCAAGCTTGGGTTCTTGCACTCTAAATTAGACCCTGATGACAAACTATTCTTCAGTTGGGTTGAATCACACTCCTGCTGGAAAAATGTTAACAATTACTCTTAAATATTGAGATATAACATAAGTACTTCACAAACAAACATAACCCCTTTAGTACCTGAATTTGATGTCCTCCTGATATTGGTTGTGACTGGAAGATAGGTGGTCTGAAACCATCTATGTCGCTAGCACTAGTTTGTGGCCATGGTTCTCTACTGCTGATTCATTCCATTAATTAAGATCATAAGAACACAAAAAAGAGGTCCAAACTTGCATTAGTTATGCACTCAAATAAAAAATTGTGCATTGGTTTCCATTACTCATATATATACAACAAATATTTAAGTTATTTGGGTATTGGCAATGCATTGCAAAAGTCCACTATATATGCTCTTTAACAAATTAACTAGACAAAACTTTATCACAAATTCACAATGACAAGAATTATGGAAAAAGAATGCTGTTTCCTGAAAAACTAACCTATGGAGGGAAGGGAAATGCAATTTCATGATATAAGACTATATTATATAAAGGCGTGCATGTATGGTAAATAGGGGTGGAAATAAGCTATAGCATTCAAATCTTTGTCGTGCAGTAGAAAACTGCTAAACTTGTATGTAATTGGCTCATGGAATTTTGGTTAGTCCACTCTCCGTTGTGTGTTGTTGGGTGAAATAGCTTGGATCCTTTCTTGCTCGTTTTCACTCTTAACATGCATACCTAAAATAGTTTAATGATTTACATGGAATGTTTTGTAAAATTATCAACGCCATATAATCAAGGTTTTAAATTACGGTCGCAGTTGCGGATATTGCGGGAAAATTCAGCCGATGAGGATGCAATTACGGTCGTGATGTGATTTCAGCGACTACCAAAACCAACACATTACAGTCCTGATTTCGGTTTCAGGCCCAAATTTGAAACCTTGCATATAATTAATCCTATGTTCTCCATTTGGAGCAATAGAATGTGTTCTGAGTCATGTTCTTGGATCATGACTCATTGGGCCGACCACACACATTAGGCCAATCAGTGCCCCAATCTAGGACTACCCTAGAAACGTGGACCTTATAGAATTGTCACCCTATTCCTGTAAAAGCTAGCTGTGAAAGAGACTAATACGACAATGGATCACCCCTTTGAACGCAAGTGGGCGAACAACTGATAATTGATTTGCCTTATTGCCTTCCATTGGCGGGAATCCGAATCCCCCTCACCATTTGCCTATAAGTACCAAAGCATCATGGAGTATCCCATGATCTTTCACATCTCATTCTCTTATCTTCTTACTATCATAAACTCTCCATATTCCCAAGCCAAGTTAAGTATCGGAGTATTTTTACAGGTATCCTCATTCTCTCACCACACCATCAACCATGCTTCAGAAGAAGGCCGTGCAGAACCGGAGGAGATCCAGCCGCACTAGGAAATCGGATGGAGATGATAAAAAATTTGTTCTTTCTCTCATAGGTATTAGGGATAAATGTGAAGCCCTGGAGGTGCAAACAAATTTAGTTGCTAGAAGCTATAGGTTCTGCATATCTTCTCGTATCACAATCACAAATATGCTTTACGAGGATGGGAATTGCTGTCCTTAAGGCTATCTTTACTTCACACGAATTTGCAAAATTTCATCACCTAGTTATTCTATATAATTCGGGCAATGTGCTCCAAGAGAATCTAGATATTCGATCAGTTGTAACTTATTTTCAAGATAAAAAGCAAATAAACACTACTTTAGAGCAAAAACTTAAGAAGTAGAAAATGCCCATTCCCCCATACTATATAATATTTTTCAATATACATTATTAAATAATCACAAATTCATAATACTTGAAAGAGGATACTCAATATGGAGGATTTAACAATTGTGTTTTATGCAAAACCTACTGCTTGAGAGAATAAGAACCACATTTTTTTTTGCAGTAGTCTGTAGTTAAGATCAATTTTGTATTGACAGTTGTTAGTTTTTTGCTAGTAGGACACGCACACACAAACAATTCTAAAGGGAGAAAAGAAAAGAAAGAAAAAGTGAATGAGCTGTGGGGGTTTGCTTTCCTTTGATCCTAATTAACGTCTGATTATGTCTTTTAGCTTTCCTTTGTCATGCCTAGCAATGGTTATACATATGTATCTAAGTCAAAAAAATTCGCCGAGGTACAAAAGATATATAAAGGAAACAAAAGAAAGAAGAAAATCAAACACAAGTAAAGCAAAAGCTGCCACAAGAACCCTTTTAATTCTTCATAAAAAAAGAGTATTTGGTGGACGTGGGTTTGCATTGATTTCCAAGAGATATCATGCAAAAGTAAAAGCAAATCAATCAAACGCAGTACCCCAAATTTATCATTAAAAATATAATGTACCTCTATATAATCATGCACACATAAAAAAATATGAATAATTAAAATGTAGTACTAGTCTCTAATTAGAGAACGTAGAATTTGTAATGGTTGGTACCTTGAAGAGTTACTCCATAGAGTGGTGGTGGAAGTGTAGTCCATGTCTTGTTGCACTGGCCGATCCGGCAGGCTTCTATGGTCTGAAAATTGTCGGAGACCGCCGCTTCCGCTGCTGCCGATCGGAGACATGTCATCTTCTCCAGATCCATCTGAAAGGCCTGCATCAAAAGTATTGATCACTCCACAAATATTGCAAGATCTTTTGTATATACATGTGTGCATGCATGCATGCATCTTGATAATTTTTTACATGAATTGTTTTGAAGTAATGTTGAGTCTTGTTGGATTTCTGATATATCTAAGAGAAAAGCCTTAAAGGGTTTGCTTTGCACTTGCATTTGGAATACTTGGGGTAAAATTAAAAGTAATGGTGAAAAAACATAGTCTGAAAATAACAGGTAAGTGGCATTGTGCTTTTATATGACAGTAAAATAAATCTCTGTTAGGGAGGGGGGAAAAAAGATAAGGCTGCTCAAAAAAGAAAAAATGTTTGAAGTTTGAGCAATACGAATTACCTGAAGAAGCTGCAGGTTTGTCAGTAGTCTTAACAGTTCGATACATCTGGGTAAGAAACCATAAAAACAAGGCATTTTAGTTACAAAGGTATTTCTACACTGGAAAGAGAACTACAAGTATATTATATAATATACATAAACATATATAAACTAATTAAAACAGATATTCTTTTCATAAAATAAAAATCAAAGAAAAAAAAAATTTAAAAACTGGTGATTCCCATTTAGATCCCTTTCTCCCATTCGCGCTCTCTCTCTCTCTCTCTTCTGGGATTGTCTCTGGGTTTTCCTCATTAATCACGAGGTTGATATTTGATGAGGTTGTAATGAGAAGTGTATTATTGGAAAATGATGACTTTTTTGTCTGTTTTTGTTTCTCTCTCTCTCTATGCAGCAGAAGCTGTGTCTGTCTGGTCGTTTCAGACGTTAAAGGCTCCTTACTTAGCCTCACTACAGTCTTTAAATTCATCCACTCCCACATTCACTGCTTTCTTCATCGGCTACTGTGCCCTTTGGATACACCAAAACCACCCCTTCCTCCTCCACACACACAAAAATAATAAAGAGATAAGAAAAAAAAAGGGGATATTCAATTCAAAACCATATATTATATACCTGCAAGTGGCTTTTGACATGAGCTAATGTGAGATCCTTAACATCCATGAGCTCAAGAACTGACTTTGGAGTAGCTCCTAAAATTCACCATCTAAATACATTAGCCAAAAGCCTAAAACAGGAAAAACAAAAAAGATAAAAAGAAAAAAAGGAACCCACCTAATACACACATAATTTATTCATTAAAAGAAAAGAAAAGAAACAAGATACATAGCAATTGAAACCAAAGTCAAGTTAAAAAATAATTTTTTTTTTAAAAAGAAAAAGTTTGGGAGGAAATAAAAAAGAGAAACGATTTCTTTACTTTCATGGCCACCAAGAAGCTCAACAGCATGAACAAATCTAGCATGGAGGGTGCTTGTCCAACGCATTCTAGGTGCTCTCATGCTCCTCTTTGTTGGCAACTTAGGCAAAAACCTTGATCTCATCAACCCTGAAGAGGCCTCATGAGAAGAGGGTCCAACCCCAAAGTGTGAGTGATGGTGCAATGGATGATGAGATTTGAAAGCCTCACCGGAAACCCCATTAAACATTGTGGTGGCGGCTGCCCTATACGCCGCCGCGGCTGGGCCATTAGCTCCACCGGAGTTCAAAAAGGACATGGGATCTAGACCGGGCGCCGCGGCGGTGAAGTAGGGTGAAGGTGAAGAAGAGGAAGGAGAAGAACACTGGAGAGAGGAACAAGAAGAGGACAAGGAAGGGTATGAAGGCATGTGATGATATAAACACATCTTAGGATGATGATGATGATGATCCTTGTTGTCTCTTGAATGGTCCAAAGGGAGAAAAGGGAATGAACGGTTGTGATACACTGGAATCCCCTTGATTGGCCTCAACCCATCAGATGACACATCAAGCAATGAAACCCCATAATTTATGTGATTCAAGCGAGTGGAATTAGTACTTGTCGTTGTAGTAGTAGCAGCACTACTACTAGTACTACTACTAGTGTTAGAGTTGTGATGAAGATGATGGAAATGAGCTTGGTGGCTTTGAAAATAAGGGTTGTTTGGTGGTGCTTCCTCTCCTCCACTGAAATTTCTTCCAAGAGAGAGCTCAGTGTGAGCTTGAGACACAGTCCTTGAAGGGAAATTAGTGGTTGTTGCTGATGAATTGTGGAGTTCATAATTGGTGCTGCAGCCACCAACTTGGGTATAACTTGTGTTGTTGTTGCAAATCAAAGAAGAAGAGGAGAAGGAAGAGGTGCTTGGAGGGCTTATGTGAAGGGAAAGATCAGGTGTAGCAGATGTTGAAGTGGGTTCAATGAAAATCCCTTCCAAGGGCATCTTCTTTAGAAGAAGGGGTAGCTTGATATATGGTTAGAGAAATATATATGAGAAAGAGCTTCTTTTCCTTTATTAAAATCAGATTTTGATGATAGACAAAGTCACAAAGCAATTAAAGTGCAATATTCACATCACAGGAAACAAGGGAAACTGTGTGTAATCCTTTTGTTTTGTTCAGCACCTTCAACATAAATAATGAGTTTTTTTCTTTCCCTTGTGTGTATCTCACTTTTTCTTTTTTAGGCTTTCCCTTGAAAAGAATCTGGAAAGCTAACTCTAGATATGTGAGAAGAAAACCTTGTGCTTTTTAAAAGAAAATAAGAGAAAGAAAGAGAAAACTAAGAAGCAAAGGAAGAGAATGAGTGATGGAAATTATCTTTAGTGAACAAAAACAGACATACTCTCAAGAGAAAGAGGAAGAGACTGTGAAGAGAGGAAGAGAGAGAGAGAGAGAGAGAGAGAGAGACAGATAGGGAGGAAGAGGTAGGGGACTGATGTGAAGCAGTGAGGAAGATAGATAGAAGGGAAAATAATTTTTAGAAAGGAAAGAAAATGGGAAAAGAAATCCAGAAAGGTATGGAAAGGAAAACAGGTGGATTTGCGTTTTGTTTTCCTCGAGAG
This sequence comes from Echinosophora koreensis, assembly GCA_035048595.1. Taxonomy (NCBI): domain Eukaryota; kingdom Viridiplantae; phylum Streptophyta; class Magnoliopsida; order Fabales; family Fabaceae; genus Echinosophora; species Echinosophora koreensis. The sequence goes on from JAPCYP010000004.1 coordinate 11,848,924, forward strand.
TATATCTCGGAAAATGACACTAGTGAGACGTATGTATGATACACAAACATTTTCAATGTTCAAGTATTTTAAAATTTCAAAATATTTACAAATGAGACATTAGAGGATAAGATGCCTACATGGCACAATTTTTTAGTTCATTAGGGGTGCAAGCATCTTTAGCAAATATATATATATATATATATATGTATCAAGTGAGATGACTATTTTAACATAAGAGCGAGAGAAACAAATCTAGACCATTAGATAGAACATAAAGTCCACGTGACTTTTTTAAATGATCACATGTCCGTTAACTAAGTTCTAATCTTGACAATATATATTTCTATCAAAAAAAATTTCCCTACCATATTTATGGTTTAGTACCCAGATTTGTCTATCTCACTTGATACATCACATAACATATATATATATATATATATTTGTGCGGAGAGATTAAACCTATGCAATGGTCACAGGTTTTTTTATGCTTGGTATATTTTAGATATCTAAACTTATATGGATTAAGATTTATTATATAATATATTTTCATTTTAAAGGTGAATTTCAGAATAAAAAAATAAACGTTGCGATTATAAACTGAATGATTGGTTGATAGTATAATTTTTTTCACAATAATAACATATCAAAATTAAACTCAAAAAATAATCATGTCTTGTGCATTGACGTTGGGGATGAGAATTGGTCAAGCCGCTTGTTAGGAGTCTATAGCCTAGCCTATTTAAGGCTTTGCTTAGTCTAGTCTATTTAACAAAAATGTCAGGTCAATATTTTTTAAAAAGCCTATATATATAGCTAAAGAGACCGGACTAGGCTTCAAGAAAAGCCTATTAGGCCTATCAGACCGGTTTATTTAACATACACATATTATATATATAATAATAATAATATATTATTTATAATATTTGAAAGTAAAAGTTTATTGGTCTATTTAAATGTAAAGGTTTACTTGTTTATTTCTTTGTGAATGCCTAGTGACTTATTTATAAGAGTAGGCCTACCGGAATCTTTAACATTAGAGGCTTACAAGCCTATTGGCAAATTACAAGTGAAGGCCTGTGATTTATATATCGATAAAGACATATTTAAAGGTCTTATTGAAAAGTATATCTTTAAATATGCTTTCAGGCCAGGCCAAACTTTGACGTAGGCCAGACCCAGCCGTTAAAATTTGACCTATATAAAGCTAACATGCCTTAAGATTGAAACACAATTTTAGGACCGTTTATGTCGGGGTCTAGCTCGGTCTAGCTTATTCACACTCGTAAATAGTAAATTAATTATATGGCAAGCATAGTTAATTTCCTAAACTTTTCAGATTGGTGCATAGATCCTAAAAAGTGTTTAGAACGGGTATAATCTTATTATTACTTGTTCTTTGTACTTTGTGGCTCTATTTTGTATATGAGTTCTGATTGCCCCCTAGCACTTAATTTAATATACTTTTGCCTTTAAAAAAAAAACCCCATAATTAGCATTTAAGATTTTTGTAAATTTCAAAGAGCATTACATACTCCCACAGAATGAATATCCTAATACCTACTTATGTGTTTTAGAATGTTAAAGCTAATTAAATGCACATCAAGCCATCCAAGAGAGCAGCTAGGGAGGGAAATTAGCAGAAGTTCTTACTCTGTCTCCCTGTATATCTCTCTAGCAAGTCAAAACCCACAAAATTATATTGTACCATAAACTACGGTGACTTTGGATTTTCCTTCACGGAGACGACAGGATCAAACGTATTAGACACAGAGACAGCCTCATGTGTGATTCCATCATCTCCTCTCTTCACTGTTTTAATATATATATATATATATAATATATATATATATATATATATATAGTAAACTAATTAAATGGCAAGCATAGTTATAGGGCAATACTTTTTTGTTCTTAAAAATTTCAAACTCTCATGTCATACTGGATTTGTATAATGTTCCTGTACCACAGCTGGTATTAAAAGAAAATGAAAAATAAATAACAAAAAACAGGAAAACCCATTGACCAAACTGAGAGTGAGAAAGACCCGCACAAAGGGGTTTTTGTTTGCTTCTCCATTTCTATGCATCGCTGAAACTAACGCTAAAAAATCAATGACCACCACGTGTTTAATTATATTACATAAGCAAATACTAACCATTACGCTAAGTGTATTGGTCAAAGAATTTTTTTAAAAAATAAATTTTTATTATGAATTGGCTAATTAAAATAGTAAAAAGTTGTATTTTTAGTTTTTCAATAAGATTTTTTCTCTTCTTTATTTCTTAATTAATATCTTAAAGACACTTATTAGCAATATCCTTGTATTACATGTTCTAACTAGTTTATTCCATAAAAAGCATAAACTCTTTCCAAATATATTCCCGATTAGTTCCTTCCTTAGTAAACAATTTATAAACTAATTCTGGGTTTTGACACTTCAAAACTATGCACTTCCCAGTTCTCTCTTGGAATGATTAAAAAATCTTTAGCATTGACCAAAGTTGAGGGTGCGTTAGGGTTTCCAGAACCCTAGGCTAAATCAAAGATAATCATAACCATAATTTATTATAAACAATATGGGATCCTTAACTCTTATATCGGGAACTAACTCCTAAATTTAATTGCTGACACCGTGGATAACAAAACTAATGAAGGTGTTTTATTCAGTGTGCCACAGTGCCAGTGCCACCATCTGCAATGTTATCGAAGGAAACACTTGTAAGTTGTAATTCATATACAATGTTTGGATCTAGAAGGTTCATTAAATGCAGAAATTGGATACAGTGTATGGCAATAGTTTGTTGAACTCATTTTTCCTTCTTACTCTCCTACTAGTAAGTCCTAACCCTTCTCTTTCCTTCTTTCTGCCATCTTTTTTACGCATTGTTGTAAGAAATGGTCTTTAACCGACATGTACAGAGAAGTAGTTAAATATTTTGTTCAAATTGTTCGTCGTGTATTGGCAAAAATATTAAATAGTAACCAGTTTTACAGAGCATGATCTTGGAATTACATAAGACCTTGAATCAGGCTTTTGTCTTCATCACACACAACACCTAAAGGAATATTATATATATATATATATCATTTAAAAATGACTAAAAGTTAAAAATGAAACCCTCAACCTAGGTGTTAAAATGAAATCCCAAATCACTTCACGATTGCAACTGCAGTCATATCAATTGCAATTTTTTTTTTTTTTTTTTACAGTTGTCTGCAATAATAAAAAATGCAACGTGACAGATATTAGGAGCTTGAAGCTGTATAATAAGTTTTTAGGAGATATTATCTTTTATTTGTATAGTGTGGTCATACCCCTAGGAAAGTCCACACGAAAAAAGTTAGAGAATATCGTCAAATTTTTACACTGTATATTATTATAATTTTGTTCTTTGTCAAACGAGCTTTGAACTTGGCATGAAAAAACAATGATTTATGAGCGCTTAAGAGTCAAATAACTGCGACATCCATCAATATTCTCTATGATGTTGGCACTGAAAATAACGACACCAATTAGAGAAAACGGTTCAAAAGGATCCATATGAACTATGGTATAATCATTGTAGTCAGAAAAATATATATGTACAAGTCGGCGACTAGGTCCTTCGAGTCAATTAATCACTTATGGGAAAGTATAACTCAAGGGGAAAACTTGCTTGGCTATGTTCCAATATATTAACTTCTTTTAACTAATTCTAGGTTTGCTTGATTCTCGTTTATTTTGTATGGGTTTTGGTTTTTGTTTCCCCTATGTTTTTGTTTTTTGTTTTTTTATTTTTATTTTATTAATAAATTTTTGGTGAAAATAATAATTTGTTTGGCATCATACGTTACCAAGATTGCTAATGCAGCAACTGCGAGATGAAGAAGAAGGGTTAAGATGAGAATTTAAGGTAAGCAACAAAATAAAATAAAATAAAGGGAAAAAAAAAAGAGAGAATTTAAAGTGGTGTTTGGTTTCAATTTTTTTTTCATCTTTTAGAAAAGGTTTCCATAATTTAAAAACACGTTTGCTTTGAAATATACTGTTATAATTTTCATTTGCTATTTTGGTAAAATCATTCTTTCTTCGAATTTCTTTCTTTCTTCCTCTCCTCTTCGCTTTCTAAGTCATAGGAGGCCCAAACTGCAGTTTCTTATGATGAACAACACTGCTTTTACCAAAAAAAATTTCAGAATGCTAAAATTAGAGGATTCATTTATTGCCGAATAAGGCATATATAATTTTGTTAATTCAAGACCAGTCCAAGAATAAGGTTAGAGTGATTAGACAAGCCCTTACTTTAGGTCCCCAACACATTCCACACAGCTCCTTACATAGCCTACTGACAAAAATTATTTTGATACCTAACAAAAATTGCACATGAGACCCCCTCCCATGATTTGTTCACTCTAAGGCATCACCTACCTTTAGGCCCCACATTGCCTTGAGCCAGCCCAGTTAATTAAATTTTAGGATTATGTGGAAACAGAATAAGTCATGGTTGAATTCGTGAATCAATCACCAAAAGGTGAGAGAATTGATATTCTTATTTCACCTACTGAAACCCATACGATAGTTTTTAATAGGATAACTTAGGATCTGTTTGCTTTGTTTTCAATTTTTATTTTTATTTTTTATTTTCATTGATAATTAAAAAAAAGTCACATTATTTTTATTATATTTCTAAATATTTGTAGAGTAAACATTAAAAATAACATTTTATTGTTTTTACTATTTGGAATAGTGGCTAGGAATAGGGACAACTCTTGTATGTATAATAACAATATAGGTGGTGACTAAGTGCATGGCTAGTGAGAGGATAAAGAAACACCATGAGAGAAACTTTCCATGTGAGACAGAGTGAAACACTGTTAGGTTGGGTTTATTGGGAAGGAGTGTAACACCCCGTTTTTCGTTATAAGTGTTTATGCATGCTTTATGTTTTGCCTTAGAAGTGTTAGGAAGGGGCTAAGTGAGATTTTAAGTTGAAATTTCATCCTGATGCATAAGCACGACAGTGCTCATGTACCAGCACACCCGTGCTTAGTTGCTTGCTTGGTGGCTATCTGGGCCACAAGCACGGTCGTGCTTGAAGGGAGCACGACCGTTCCGAAAACGTGGACTAGTGACACTGATGTTGCAAGGCCGTGCTCAAGTCAGCACGACCCTGTGCTCGAAGTTAAGCACGATCGTGCTTAATGAGGAGCACTGTTGTACTTCATGTCAGACTCTATATAAACGGGTCAGTATGCGAGGGTTACGAGTGTAAACCCTATTTTGGCACTTTGGGCAATCCTAGTATGACAGAAACCTCTCCCCTTTCCCTTCCTTTGGACCCAACCAAGTTCTTGCTCTTGTTTGGGAGAGAAAGTCACGTGCTAGTGCCATTAGAAAGGTAATGGTTATTCCCTGTCTTTAATTCCTTTCCTTTTTGTGAATTGGAATTAATTGGTTACCCTTTTGTGTTGGCCAAGACTTAGGAAACTCATCAAGCCGCTCGATGGAACGAGGACAGTTTCGTTTACACTTAGCTAAAGGGTTTGATCTTCATACCAAGTATGAGGAGAATAATAGTATGAGTATGTAGGCAAGGGGGTAGCGTAAGATGATAGATTCCCATGACCCTATTATTTGTTAACTGTTTACTTGTTGTTTGCTATCAGTTTATGTATGCTTAGGTATATTTGGTATGTTTACTCTTGAATGTTGATAACTGTTTATGCCATGATTAATTGTTTGATTGACAATATTTATGCCATGAGTAAACTGCTTGGTTGATGATGTTATGTCTTGAATACTGTTTGATTGTATGAGTGATTTATGCCATGGATGAACACATGAGGAGTTTATCGTTGTTAACTTTAATAAGACTCTAATTGGTTAAATTAGGACTTGTTAATAATCTTTGAAATTAATGGCTTAATTCCCCAGATTGTTTCATAAGACGTGAATTTAGTATTGAGAGGCGAGATATATGCCAAATAGTTTAGTCAAGGACCCTAGGATTGATTATGAGTGGTTTGGGGAGTTTTTGGCTAATAGCCTTAACCAAATTTGCCCAGACAGTACGACCACACTCCAGTATGCACGACTGTGCTTAACAGAGAGCAAGCCTTTGCTCCTAGTTCAAATTTGAATTGGCCACGCTACATCAGCACGGCCGTGCATAACAGGAAGCACGACCGTCCTTCACTTAAGTGGCAGCACGCCCGTGCTGGGATAAGCACGCCCGTGCTCCCCCCAGACAGAACAGTAACGAGATTAATAATGGAGGGGTGTTTCACCCCAATTGTCCCCAATGATGAAATAAGACACCAAACAAATAAAGACAAGATAGATAAATTAGTTAAAGACTTAACAAGATAATCATGATTAATAAGTTAGTTAAGCCAGTGCCCAATTGGTTGTCGCATGTTATGCTTTGGTGCTTATTGACCAAAGTAACATCGATGTTTATTGGTCGAGGTGTTGTTAAAGTTGAACCTTGGTGCTTATTGGCCAAGGAGACCTTGACTTTTAAGGGTCAAGGTGTTGATGGTGATGAAACTTGGGTGCTTATTGGTCCAAGCGGAGGTGGTGGATACCCATTGTTTGTTGTTATGCCTATGCATTCACGCATTAGAGTTTTTAGTGAGGGAAGCTCAACATAGGGGCAGTTGTCCTAGAGTACAACGATCTGGCCGTCTGTGGCGATTCAGATGAATCATGTACATCCGTGGTGGCGCATCCTAGAGTACGGTGCATTGGCTATCCGAGGTGGTTCACCCATGGTTTGGTGAACTACCGGCGTTGATGCTTATTGGCCAATATGGATATGTAACTCCGAAGTTGCCTTCCTGAGATAGATTGAAACCACATGCAATGGAGTAGTGGAGTAGCATTGTATCGCATAGCATGATTTGGTTGAATTATCACATGTTATAGATGTATATTGTATGCTATGTTTATATGATGTATGTTCATCTTGATTCCTATCTCCATGCTGTTATGTTTCATATATATGTTCTTACTCCCCGTTTCTCTGTTGTTGTTTTGGCATGTATCTTTTATGCAGAGTACGATGAGCAGCCAGTCGAGGAGTGACTCTGAGGAGCCACGACTCTTAGATAGGATTTCCCAGTTTTAGTTTTAGTTTGTTATCTATGATGTTTTCTGGATTGGTTATACCAGCTCTATTGTGACATCGAGGTTGGGTTTCTTTTATGTTATGTTGTTTATCGTTATGTTTTTCTTTTATAAACTTATATTATTTTCCGCGTTGAGACGTTGTTACAATGTGGTACTTTCTATCCAGTTTTTATTTTATGAAATAAATGCATGTTTTTCTTTTATATCTTTTATTTTAATGTTTTATAAATATATGCGGGGTAGAGGGTATCGCAAGGAGAAGCTAGTCCCTTTACCCAAACACCCATACAATGAAATGAATGTTCAGAGAAATGGACTAGGTCTCCAGAAAGGTGGGACGAAAGCTTATTAACTGTATCATATGCGGAATGAGATCAATCCTAGGGACAACGGATTGACATCTTTTTTCTTCACCAACTTTCCCGATAACTTCGGTATGGAGGAGATGTGGAAATTTTTCATCAAATGGGGGAGCGTGAGAGATGTTTATATTACACCAAGTAGGGATAAGAATGGATTGCGTTTTGGGTTCGTAAAATATAAGGACGTGCAGAATCGAAAAGCAATAGAGGAAAAGTTGGATGTCATCATGATTGGGAGCCAGAGGTTGAGAGTAAATTGTCCGAGGATCGAGCGGAATAATAAAATAATAAATCATAGGGAGGCATAAACGAAGGTTGCTACTTCAGGAGGAAATTATAATCTAAGGGCTGGGATGAGACAATGTGGAGGCAGGGAAGTTAGGTAGAGTGATAATGATTGGAAAGGACTTGCATTCAATGTAACAGAGGAAGATGCTAAATGGCTTAATGGATGCTATGTGGCACCAACCTTCAACCCAGAAGGAGTGTTAAGCCTACAAAATAACCAACAAATGGAAGGTGTTCTCCATAGGAACTACTCCAATGGGCGACAATATGGTCCTCCTGACACCTAAAGAAGAAGGAGCCATTGAAAGCTTGTTAGGGGATGGTACCATAGCTCTTGAGAACTGGTTCCAAAATCTTCAACTGTGGAATGATGAGATGGTCGTAAAGGAACAGCCGGTAAGGTTTAAAATTACGGGATTTCGCTTCAGGCGTGGGGAGAGGATTTCTTCAAATTGATCGTCTCATTGGTGCAGAAATATGTGAATATGGATGACAGTACGTGGAAGAAAACAAGGTTGGATATTAGATGGGTGTTTGTCACAATATCAATCCCGTAGGCAATAAATAGATTGGTAAAAGTTAATATTAATGACAAGGTGTTTGCGATTCGTTTGGTTGAAGATGTGTTTAGATTCTCAGCTTTTAAACTAAACACTGATTGTGTGATCTCGGAGGCTAAGAAATCTTCATTGTAGGAATCAGATTCAGTGATCGACAATAACTTGGCTCTCTCGGGATGGACGGGGGGGGGGGGGGGGGGGGGGGGGGGGGGGGGGGGGGGGGGGGGGGGGGGGGGGGAGTCGGGTTGCCAGATCCGGGGTACTAAGCTCACTGGTTTTCGAATTCAAAAAATTGTAGGTTGTTAGTTGCTTTGGAAGAAGGAGCTGCTGGCACAAGTAGGGTGGCAGACTCTTTGGTGCGCCCCAACATGTCGTACAGGGTAAATAAATTTGGTGCCGACGGGGAAGGAAAAAGTTTGAAGGAAGCTTCACCACAAGAATTAGGTTGGATCTATCTAATACAAACGTTGGGCCGGTTGAGATAAGCCCAATGAGTCACTTTTATAAGGAGGGGGAATGTTTGGGGGAAAAGGAAAGTTGTTCGGAGGCAAGGGAAAGTGGGCCAAACGAGATGATGAATTACTTAGCCTAGAAGTCTGTTTCGGCTATGAGTCTGGCTTTAAAAACTAATAAATTGGACAGTGAGAATAATGAGGTCAACATGGGCTTTGAGGCATGGAGAAGCTTACAGGATGGTGGTTGCTCTAAGAAAGGAAGGAATAAAAAATAAAAAGGAAAAAGGAAGGTGGAACAAATAAAAAAATGGGGAAAAAAATACCCATGGAAGTCTTAAAATGGAAACCCTTTGTCTCTATTCAAAGGCATTCCATTTCCAGGAAACAAGTCTATTCATTGTCATAGTCGAGTGATCTGCTTCACTCTAAATTAGCAAACCAAGGCGTGGAGGTTGGGTCCCAGGAGGAAGCTTGAGAATATAGTATGGCAAAGAAGGCGATGGAAGATGTTGGGCTCGAGGATCTGGTCAGCATTGAGATCAAAGAAGAGGTTCTTGTAGGAAATCGTCCTCGTGGGAAGGGAGTAATTTGGAAAGTTGGGTTTAGCAATCAAGAAATAAGAAACATCTCTTCTTTGCAGGAAGAAGGGTGTTCATGTTGGAACTTTGAAGGTCGATGTTCACAAGGGGTCTCCTCTTCAGGTATGTCTATCTCAGACAATCAAATCAAGAATCATAATAGATTGGCTATTCAGAAACTGTCATAGGAGGCTGCTTCAAAAACCTGGGAACTAGTGAAACAATTGGGGTTCCAGGTGATGAGGAAAAGGTTATACAGAAGATTATGGAGATGAAGGAAAGGGATCACAAGACCATTTACGCAACAGGGACTCAAAAAAGTTCTTAATGATGGTTGGATATTTGAATATCAAGGGCTAAGAGCGGTGATAAAAAAGAAAAAATCCGTTCTTTCATTTCGGAAGAAAAGTTAGACTCTATTGCAATCCAGGAGATTAAAATGACTCAAATTGATGGGCAATTGTGTGAACAGATTTGGGGGGCTGAAGAATGCGGTTGGGTCTATCATCCAACAAATGGAAATATGGTGGGATGCTCAGCATGTGGAATGCTAGTAGAGGGAATTTAATTTTCTCATTCTCAGAAGTTGTTTTTTAGGTGTGTGCTTGGAATGGGGATGTAAAAAATAGAAATGGTATATTGTAAATATTTATGTTCTATGTAATTTGGTGAGGAAAACGAAACTATGGGATGATTTGCGTATGTCTAAAATGGGGTTCGGGAAGGGTTTACGGTGCCTAGTTAGAGACTTCAACGTAGTTACCAAATCCTGTGAAAAGAAAGGAATAGGTAGTTAAATTCGAAGGCAAGAAATGGAAGAGTTTAGATCTTTTGCTGCTGATATGGATGTTTTGGACTTACCTCTACTTGGGAGGAAGTTTACATGGTATAGGTCTGATGGCTCTGCTATGAGCAGGTTAGACATATTCTTATTGTCAAAGGATTGGATTACAAAATGGGGAATTGTAGTGCATTAGGCCTTAAGCAGGGATGTATCCGATTACTGTCCAATATTTAAGATGAGTAACCAAGATCGGGGGCCAAAATCATTAGATTCAATAATTGCTGGTTGAGTCACCTGGTGTTTGAAAAGGTTATGGTGGAGGGTTTGCCGAGCACGGTCTTTAGAGGCTGGAAGGTGTATGCTCTTTCAGAAAAATTGATGAATATCAGATCTGTCATCCGAATATAGAATATGTAGGTTTTTGGGAGCATAGTGGGGAAAATCAAATATGTCGAAAGCAACATTAATGAGCTAGACTTGAAGGCAGAGGTGGCTGATTTATCGAAGGAAGAATTAGAACCATGGAGGGGCCTTTTCGCGGAACTGTGGCAAAAATTGAAGGATATAGAGAACTTGATAAGGTAAAAATCTAAAGGAAATGGATGGCAGAAGGAGACGCAAATACAGGGTTTTTCACGCTTGTATCGCGGTCCGGAGGAGAAAAAAAAATTAGGTTCTGACATTACAGGTTAATGGTAGTTGGATGGATGTTGCGGTTTTAATTAAGGAAGAAGTGAAAATATTTTTTTCAATGGTTTCTACAAAGATAGAGTGAATTCGGCCGGTTGTGGATGGGGTGGATTTTAAGCAGATTACCAATGATCATAATTGTTCCTTAATAGCTGCCTTCAGTATGGATGAATTAGAGGAAGATGTAATGAGCTGCGATGGGAACAAAGTTCTAGGCCCTGATGGCTTTAACCTTGACTTTATTCAAAAAAATTCTCGGGTTCTTTGAAGTTAGATGCTTGAGGAGTGGTTGAAGAATTTTATAGTAATGCTAAACTACCGAAAGCGTTCACCTCTTATTTCCTGGCCATGGTTCCAAAATGTATCAACCCTCAAGGGCTTGGTGACTATAGGATATTATCCTTAATTACTTGGCTGCCTTTATAAAATTTTAGCCAAGATGTTAGTTGCAAGATTAAGAAAAGTTCTGATGGGGGTCATCGATATGAATCAGTCTGATTTTCTGACAAGTAGAAATATATTAGATGGTGCTATTGTCATAAATGAAGTTGTGAATTTTCCGAAGCAAGCTAAGAAAAAATGCCTATTCTTCAAAGTGGACTTTGAAAAGGCCTATGACTCGGTCAATTGGGAATTTTTGGCATATATGATGGGTAGGCTCGAGATGGATGAGAAGTGGAAGTCGTGGATTAAAGCATGTATTTTTAAGGGAGACTTGTCGGTTCTTGTGAATGGAAGCCCGATGGAGGAAGCAAGTATTCAAAAAGGGTTGAAGCAAGGTGATCCCCTAGCTCTTTTCCTTTTTTTTTATGGTTGCTGAAGGACTTACGGATCTCATGAGGAATGCGGTTTCAGTAGGGTGTTTCAAGGGTTCAAGGTTGGTAAAGATGGGGAAGAAGTTTCTTTTATTCAATATGTCGATGACATGCTATTAGTGGGACTTCTTCGGAGAACTTGTGGGTGAGGAAAGCAATCCTTAGGAGCTTCGAAATGGTTTATATGCTAAAGGTGAATTTTCACAAAAGCCAAATAATCGGGATTAATGTGGATCAAGCTTTCAAAGCGGATGCAATGATTTTTTTAAATTACAAAAGTGGGGGGGGGGGGGGGGGGGGGGTTTCGTTAAATATTTAGGTCACCCTATTGGAGCAAATTCGAGGAAAGAGAGTACTTCGCAGTCGGTCATCTATGCAAGGCAGAAGCGGCTATCATCATGGAAAAGGAGGCATATATCAATGGGAGGTAGAGTGACTTTTATCAACTTGGACCTAAATAGCCTCCCCATTTTTTTTTTTGTCCTTTTTTAAAGCACTTAAAAATGTTTTAAAAACCCTAGTGTGTATACAAAGGAATTTCTTATGGGGTGGGTGTGGGAAGAAGAGAAAAATAACATGGGTTAAATGGGATAAGGTGTGCCTACCAAAAAAAGAGGGAGGTTTGGGTACTAAAAATATAGAGGTTCAACAAGGCTTTACTTGCAAAATGGCTGTGGAGGTTGCTCATGGGGGAAAGGTTTGTGGGTGCGGGTCCTAAAACCTAGGTATGGGTGCTTAGATGACTGCCCTTTGGCCCTTGAAGAAAACTCAAGAGGGCGTAAAGTATCAAAGCGGTGGAAAAACTTGATCTAAAGTGGGTGTTCTCATTCTTCTTTGGACTGTTTAGGGAATTTATCTAGGAGGTTAGGGAGGGGTGATAAGACAAAGTTCTGGGAGGACATCTGGTTGGATGATAGGCCTTTTAAAGAAGCTTTCGCTAGGCTTTATCTGCTTTCGGTTCAAAAAAATGCTGGCTATTATGGAAATGTAGAATTCCAACAAAAGTGTTGGCTTTCTATTCGCAGATGTTTTAGGATAAAATTCCAACAAAACTCAATCTCTTTAAGAAAGGTATAGGCTTTACTTTTGACGAGCAATGTTGTGTGTGTGTTTTTTTTTAATAAAAAAATTTGGTACTTGAAAGTGAGGAACACAATTTCTTGTCATGCAATAATGCGAATACATTATGGGGAAAGGTGTATGTATGGATAAATGTCTCTGTGGAGCAATTGGTAAACATCTCAAACCATTTTCTGCATCACAGAGGATTATTTAAAGGGAAACAAAAGAAACAGGGGGGGGGGGGTGTTCTTATTTGTCATGTGGTGGTGTGGACAGTTTGGCTATGTGATCTTCAACAACAAGAGGACTGATGTGGTAAGAATGCTTGATTTGGAAAAGTGCAGATGTTGAATTTGGTTCAACAATTCCATGGACGGGAAGGTGATGTTTTCAGACTGGTGAATGAGCCCCATGGAATGCTGTAAAATCGGAAATGGAGGTTAACAAGATGAGCTGAACAAGGAGGTCTATTAGGGGTTACAGCTTTCGTGGTTGTCTTCATTTTCTGCTACAGTGTTCTTCGGTATGCAGGGTCCCCTTCTCTAGATAGTTGTTCTCCTTGGTTAGTTGGTTATCTATTTCTGTGGCTTAGATTTTTTTTTTTTGGTGGGTGATGGTCTCTGGCAAGTGTACCGAATCGAAGCAAGTAATAAAAACACGACAAGTAAAGTCGAGGTCGAACACAGGGATTGGGCAACCAATTATCTAAATCTAAATCAATAACTACTTTTGTTAAGTCTCTAAAGTGTCTGATGTGCATTTCCCTAAGTTTTGATGAAAACTAAACATTTGTTAATGATTTAATTAACCTTCACATTGGTTGCTAACATATCTATCAAGTGTGCAGATCAAAACAGTAAGAAGTCACTTTCTCACTTGTCTGCCTACATAGATGACCACCTGTCAGGAGAAGCAAAAGTCAACCTATTTGCTGACTAGGATATTGACTTTCTGCAATTAAGTTTCAACTTGTCTCTGCTATGTTCTCATACTCATCTAAGGTTCTTCGATGGGGAACTCGAGTACAAAAAGCTTTTGGAAGCTGTCCCCTCATACAGAACTCTGAAGCTCTCTCTCACACTTATCAAGAAATTCAGAAGGTCATTCTCACAAACAACCTAGGAAATCAGAGATAACATCCAGTTAAAGAATGTTTCCAACATGCTTTATTTCCTAATACTTTTGGTTATTTCACAAAAAGGGAAATATACTCTGCAAAGTACAAAAGCATTCTGCACAACTCTGATTTGGCTACTGCTCGATGCATAAAGCCATGACCCTCCTTGTTAGAGTATAACCAACGATCCTATTGCATTATTGGATGCCCAAAACGACTCTATTGCATTTATGGAGTTCTGCTTGAAGCCAACGTTTGAAGGAATGTCTCTAACGGATCTTAAATTCTTGAAGGCTATAAATACAGAAGTCATTGAAGATGAAGAACACACAGCATTAAAGAGCCATTATTCTGCGCATTTATTTCTTCATTCTTTCAATCTGTATTCTTCAATCATTTGAAGTTATTACGCAGTTTTTCCTAAGCTTACATTTAATCCCACTCTCTGAGTGTTAGTGAAAGAACTGTCTGTCTAATTGTATTTACTACAAACAAACTTCTCAAAACAAACCTGTGTGAGCCTGAAGAGGCTAAGTAAGTAAAGAGTACTTGTCTTGGAGCCTGAAGAGGCTAGGTGTGCAAACAATACTTGGAGTCTGTAACCTGATCAATTATAGTGGATAAAACTTAGTGTTGCCAAGGACTGGACGTAGCTCTTTGTGTTAAAGAGTGAACTAGGATAAATAGCTGTATTAATCTCTCTTCCCTTAAACTTTTTAGTTGCTTTGATTATATTATCTGCTTTCTAACTAAAAGGGTTAAAGTGTGAATATCAGGCTTGTTTTCAATTTGTATGCTTGTGTGTTTTTCTTTTAAAATACACCAGACAGGTCACCTGTCTGTGCAGTGCTTTCACACTTGTCTGAACATAGCTTCTGTGAGTGAAAAGTTTCCAAATTTATTTTAATTTCTGATAAACACAATTCAACCCCCTTTCTCGTGTTTATAGTTGTCTATTTCAGTTGGTATCAGTGCTCAGCCTCTGGGTTGAGCATCTAACAATGTAGTGGTAAAGGTCCTGAAGAATAGACATGGCTGCTGGAGCTAGTGGTAGCCACCAGACTGAAGGAGCTTCCCTAGCCAGACCTCCATTCTTCAATGGAGAAAACTACAACTATTGGAAAGATAGATTTCAATGGTTCATTCTATCTACAAACTCTGATATTTGGGATGTTATCACAGATGGTCCATTCATTCCTAAAATTGATGACAACACTGACAAGCCAAAAGCTCAGTGGACCCCTGCAGAAAAGACAAAATGGGAGCTAAATCACAAAGCCAGATAAAATATAATTTGTGCTCTCAGTCCTGAAGGATTTGAAAAAGTTTGTGCCTGTGATTCTGCTAAAGAAATATGGGATACTTTAGCTGTCACACATGAAGGAACAACCAAAGTTAAAGAATCAAAGATTGCCATACTTATAAGAAAGTATGAACTGTTTCTCATGGAGGAAGGACAATCTGTTGCTCAGATGATAGGAAGATTCCAAACTATCATTAATGGCCTAAAGTCTCTAGGCAAAATTAATGCTAATGCTGAGAAGGTTGGAAAGATACTAAGAAGTCTACCTAAGCAGTGGAGACCTTTGGTCACTGCTATCTCTCAAGCCAAGGATCTCACTTCTTTGACTATGGATGAACTTCTTGGCACACTCACTGTTCATGAGCAAGAACTTGGAGATGAAATTGCAACAAAGAAGAGCAAGTCAACTGCTCTGAAAGCTGATCAAAAGTCATCAAAGGCTTCAAAAGCTCTGAAGGCAGACAAGCCATCCAGTGATGCTGACCTGTCTGAACCCGAGGATTTTGAAAGTGATGAAGAGTTATCTCTCCTAACCAGAAAGATAAAGCTTCTCTTACAGAAAAAGAAGTTTAGAAAGGATAAGCCATTCAGAAGGTTCAACAAGGATAAGAACTTCAAAGAATCCACTTCAACAGACAAGAGTTAATTGTCTGCTATGAGTGTAAGAAGCCTGGTTATATCAAAGCTGAATGTCTTCAACTCAAGAAAGCCCCTTTTAAGAAGTTCTTCAAAAAGAAGAAGAAAGGGATGATGGCTACTTGGGAGCAACATCTTCTGATGAAGAGACAGAGGAAGAAGCTAATCTCTGTATGATGGCCAACACTGACTCAGATTCAGATAATGAGGTGCATCCTAATTATGAGGAATTACTTGATGCGTATGAGGAATTGCTGGAGGAATCCAACTGCTTATCTAATGCTTTCAAATCCCTCAAGAGAGAGTATGTAAAGCTCCTTAGTGAGCATAAGCAGAAATCTCAAGAATGTGAGAAGCTGGCCAAAGAGAATAGTGAGCTGAAGACTGAAAAGTCTTATGAAGCTAAGATCCTAGTGAAACATCACAATCTGAAGTAGTTGAAAAACTTCAACAGAAAGTGGAAGAGCTCACTTCTGATCTTGCCAAATTTGTTAATGGTAGAGATAATCTGACTAAGCTGCTTGGCTGTCAGAGACACTCCCTTAACAAAGAAGGTATTGGATATGTCCATCAGACACATCATAAAGTATCAACTAAAATCTCTAAAGTGTTTGTTAAATCAACATTCATTAAATCCATACCTGTCTGTAACTTCTGTGGAAAAACTAGACATGTTATGTCTAGGTGTATGCATAAGAAAAGAAGGAAGTCTTCACAGACTCCTAGAACTAACAAAAAAAGGGCCCAGAAAATTAAGGGTACCTAAAGAACAAATAACCTCTGTTGCAGATGTCCTCAATAGGACAAAGAAAACACCACTACTGGTGCCTGGACAGTGGTTGCTGCGACACATGACAGGAGAAAGGTCTATGTTCCTAGACCTCCAACTTAAGAAAGGAGGACATGTTGCCTTTGGAGGAAATCAGAAAGGGAAGGTTATAGGCATTGGTACCATTGATGGTAAACCCCCTCTTCCTTCTATATCTAATGTTCTTATGGTTGAAGGATTAAAACAGAATTTGCTTAGCGTAAGTCAATTATGTGACAGTGGATTTGATGTCTCCTTTACCAAGGATTTATGCATAGTTGAAGACTTTAGTGACAAAACTATCTTTTTAGCTAAAAGGCAACAAAATCTGTATAAGATTGAACTGACTGATCTCTCAGATCAAAGTGTAACCTGTCTGATGTCTAAAGAGGATGAAAGATGGTTATGGCATAAGAAACTAGGACATGCTAGTACGAAACTAATTTCAAAACTGAAAAAGGATAACCTTGTGAGAGGATTGCCTGATATTAGTTTTAAGAAAGATGTCTTGTGTGATGCATGTCAGAGAGGTAAACAAGTAAAATCAAGTTTCAAGTCTAAAAACCAAGTATCAACCTCTAGACCTCTTCAGTTGTTACACATGGATATGTTTGGACTAGTTAGTGTTGCTAGCTTGGCTGGAAGAAAATATGGATTTGTCATAGTTGATGACCATTCTATATTTACATGGGTACTCTTCTTAACCCACAAAGACGAGTCTTTAAAGGCTTTCTCACTATGCTGTAAAAAAGTACAAATGAGCAGGGTTTCTGTATTTCTACCCTTAGAAGTGACCATGGGGGAGAATTTGAAAATGAGCAGTTTAGACAGTTCTGTGAGGAGAATGGAATCTCTCATAATTTCTCTGCACCTAGAACTCCACAACAAAATTGAGTGGTTGAAAGAAAGAACAGATCTCTACAAGAGACGGCTAGATCTATGCTCAATGAGAATAATCTCCCAAAGTACTTCTGGGCAGAAGCAGTAAAACTGCATGTTATGTACAAAACAGAATACTTATTAGGCATTTTCTAAAGAAGACACCTTATGAATTGTGGAAAGGAAAAAGCCCCAAAATTTCTTATTTTCATGCATTTGGTTGCGAATGCTTCATTCTAAACACTAAGGATCAACTTGGAAAGTTTGATTCCAAAGTAGATAAAGGTATCTTTGTAGGCTATTTTGAAATGTCCAAAGCCTTTAGAATTTATAATTCCAGAACTTATGTTATTGAAGAATCTGTTCATGTTAAATTCAATGATGGTTTAAACACTAATAAGGAATTATCATATCTAGAAGATGATCTTGTAGGTCTTGACATAAATAAGCCAGAAAACCAACAACCTGATCTGACCAAGACAGAACCTGTAAATGAACCAGACAGACAAGTGGAGCAGACAAGTCAACAGACAAGTCAAGATCTTCATGATGATCTAAAAAGGGACTGGAAATTCAAAACTCATCATCCTAAGGATCTTATTATTGGAAATCCCTCAGAGGGAGTAAGAACTAGATCCACTTTAAAAGAATCAAGCAATGTGGCCTTCATGTCATAAATGGAGCCAAAGCGTATTGAAGAAGCTTTTGAGGATGAAAGCTGGATTCTTGCGATGCAAGAAGAACTCAACCAGTTAACCAGAATTGATGTCTGGACACTTGTCTCCAAGCCCAAAAACAAGTCTGTCATTGGAACAAGATGAGTCTTCAGAAACAAATTGGATGAGGATGGCAAAGTTGCCAGAAATAAGGCAAGGTTAGTAGCTCAAGGTTATAACCAACAAGAAGGTATTGACTTACTGAAACCTTTGCACCTGTAGCTAGAATAGAAGCTATTCATATATTGATGTCGTATGCTGCACAAAACCAAATCACTCTTTTTTAAATGGATGTAAAATGTGCTTTTCTTAATGGTATAATTGTAGAAGAAGTATATGTTAAACAACCCCCTGGTTTTGAAGATACTGATAAACCAGATCATGTTTTCAAAAAACAAGCAGCTAAAGCATGGTATGATAGACTCAGTTCTTTTCTCATGCATAATGGCTTTACTGGAGGACAAGTAGATACTACCTTGTTTAAGAAAAGTTCTAAAGAGAACTTCATTATAGTCCAAATATATGTTGATGATATTATTTTTGGAGCAACTAATGAAAAGTTATGCAAGGAATTTTCCAAGCTAATGCAAGCAGAATTTGATCTGAGCATGATGGGAAAATTAAAGTTCTTCCTTGGATTACAAATCAAACAGACAAGTGATGGAATCTATATCCATCAACAAAAGTATACCAAGGAGATTCTTAAGAAGTACAAGATGGAAAGTGCTAAACTCATGGAAACTCCCATGCAACCCAATGCAAAACTACGTAAAGATGATAAAGGGAAAAAGGTAGACCAAACTGTCTACAAAGGTATGATTGGCTCTCTATTATACTTAACTTCAAGCAGTCCTGACATTCAATTTAGAGTGTGTTTGGGAAAGAAGGAAAAAAAAAGATTATGCTGATAATCAATTTTTGTATAATCGATTGTTGTGATAATCGATTATAATCAAAATCTGTTTTTGTTTGGGTCTGTTTGTTGAAAAACAATTTTAAGATAATCTATTTCGTTTGGGTGGTGCAAAAAAAATCACTTTTATATAATAAATTACGAAAAAGGGTATGGAGTTATTTGTATAATTTAATAATATTTGTTTAGAAATAAGTTTTGTAGGGGTAAATATGGAAGAGTGTTTTGAGAATGAAAAATAATCAAATCACAATAATCTTAAGCTAGAAAAAACTAGATGGCATAAAACAGCTTTTTTCCCCTAAAAAAAGCTTTTTTATTAATTTTAACAAAATGCCAAACATGTTAGATTATCTATGAAACAACTTTTAAGCTAAAGAACAACTGAAACAAGGGAAAATAATCTTTCCCAAACACACTCTTAGTGTCTGTATGTGTGCTAGATTCCAATCTAACCCAAGAGAATCTCATCTTAAGGCTGTTAAAAGAATATTTAGATATTTGCTTGGGACTACTAATCTTGGTTTGCTATATTTAAGAACTAAAGAATACAGATTAGTGGGATTCTGTGATGCTGACTTTACTGGAGACAGAATAGAAAGGAAAAGCACTAGTGGAGGATGTCACTTCATTGAAGCAAGCTTAGTCTCTTGGTCAAGCAAAAGATAGACAACTATTGCCTTATCTACTGCTGAGGTAGAATACATTTCAACTGCTAGTTGTTGCTCTCAACTTTTATGGGTAAAACATCAACTTGAGGATTATTCTATTTATGAGTATAATATATCTGTGTGGTGTGATAATTCTAGTGGCATATGCTTAACTAAAAATCCAATACAACATTCTAAGGCTAAGCATATTGAAATCAAACATTATTTTATAAGGGATTATGTTCAGAAAGGTATCTTTAATATTAAGTTTATTAAAACTGAAAATCAATGGGCTGATATTTTCACTAAACCATTAGCAGAAGAAAGGTTTTTATTTATTAGAGATAATCTAAACATGCACTGCATTGTTGATTGACATGTCTGATAGTTAACATGTCTATGCTACCTGTCTTATGTTTTTATATCACATGTCTTTGTTACCTGTATGACCCTGCTGAGTCATAATGCTTGAACTCAACAATTTTTGATAAAATGGTTATTAACTATTTAATACCATTTACTAATCTGAAGCTAATCATGCACGCGACAGTTTTATTCTCGAAACCATGTTTTCATTATGTCTAAAGTGGGCGCTGTAGTTCCCCACGTAAATCGTGCCTTTTTAAATTAAAAATGTTTTCTTTCTCTTTCCTGACTTTATGACTTTAAAAGGCAAAGAGTCAGAAAGCTTCAACCTTTACGCTTCCAAATCTCTAAAATCGTTTCATCTTCGTCTTTTTCTCTGTCAAACTCTTCTAAGTTTCCAAAACCCTAGAAATCTCTTCTCTCTGAAATGGTACCCTCAAAGCACCTTTCTTCAAAAGAAATTGCTGAGAAGTACAATATGAGAATCTCAGATGTTGAGAAGATCTTGGCTGGCTAGACTGTGGATCTCCAACAAATGAAGAAGTGGGGAATGGATGTCATAGAGGAGTTGGAATACTCCAAGTGGACCTCCTTCTTCGAATTAAAGGAGATGGTTCATCCCAAACTTGTCAGAGACTTGTGGACAAGTGCCGTGGTTCTCACCAGTCCTATTGATGGATCCAAGAGCTTTCGTGCTCAAGTGATGGATACAACTCTCCTCTTTCCCATCAGTTCTCTGGAACTTGTCACTAAATGTCCAAGGATTGCAGCTGCTTTCAAGCCTGAGTGGGAAGATCAAGTGGGAACAGAGAATGTAAACATTGCTCTGTATGGTGTTCCCAATCCTGAAAACTTGAAGCCTGTGAACATGGTAGCGAAGTATAGATTCATGCACAAGCTACTACTGGAATGTGTGATGCCTAGGAAAGGCTCGAGGGATAGTGTGACCAAGTTGGATAGGTTTGCCCTGTACCACTTGATTCATAAGATCAAGGTGGATATCAATGAGCTGATCTACATCTACCTGGAAACCCTGATCAAGAGGACAAACATGCAGACTTTCCCTTATGGAATGCTGCTGACAAGACTCTTCAGGAACAAGCTTTTTGTTCCTAGTGATGGAAAGTTCATAGACATGTCCTTTCCTATTGACTGGAAGAATCTGTCTATGATGAACATAGAAGGTATTCCTCTGGAAGATGAAGAGGAGGACAAGAAGAAGAAGAAGAAGAAGAAGAAGAAGAAGAAGAAGAAGAAGAAGAAGAAGAAGAAGAAGAAGAAGAAGAAGAAGAAGAAGAGGAAGAAGAAGAAGCCTACTGCTGAGCAGAAGATGGTAGAGGAACTAGTGGTCTCCACTGATGAGTCAGAGATGTCTATCTCTGAAAGGATCTGGAAGCCTGCTGGAAAAGTGGCAAGACAGGACCAGAGGCCTGCTTTGGAGAAACCATCAGTCTCTGCTGAGACTGCTGAGACAGTTGAACCTCTAAGGTTCAACCTGAAGAAGTCCTCTCCCAAGAGGAAGACAAGGGATGCTGAAGCCTTAGAAGCTGAGTCTGGAAAGTCCAGCAAGCAGAGAAAACTTGTGAAACCCTTTGCCAAGTCCAGACAAGTGGAGTCTGCACCTAGTAAAGAGGAAGAATCTGCTCAGGGGGAGTAGACAACAAGTCCCTTGGAGAAACCCAAGGAGAAGAAGACTCTTAATTTGGGACCCATTCCCAGAAAGAGAAGGTCTGGCTACCCAGTGCCTACTGTGGCATCTGCTGAAAGGGTAGAAGTTCCTGCATAAGCTTAAGTGTAGAAGTTGAAGTTGCTGCTGCAACTGTTGCTGAGGTTGAAACTCTGACCCTTCCTCTGCCAAGGAAGAAGTTGACGTTATCAGAAAACCAGTTGGTTCTTCCATCCATCCCTTCTGCACCATCTTCCCCCTCTCCTCAAGGTATCCTTAACCCTTCTGTTTCTTCTCCACCTGCCCTGTCTGTCCATCCTCTCTCCATTGTGTCTCCATTTTCTTCACCTGTCTCCTCTCACCAAACTCAAACATCATCTTATGATGTTGTGTCTGATATATGTCAGTACAGAGTAGTTCATAGGGATTCAACTCCCAAAGAACAAGCTGGCATATCATCATGTCTTTTTGTGTCTGACTTGCAATCTCTTATGACTGCAAGCTTCTTAAATCTTTCTGTCATTCCCTCTCCTCCACCTCATTTTCTAAATCCATGTAGGGAGATTTTCTTCTACCCCCTATTGTCTTGTTCATTAGAACATTGGCAAGGACTCACTATCCTGCTTCTGTTGTAATGTTACCTTCTAAGTCTAGGTATTACTTTTTGTTAGTTACAGGTTAAAATTCCTTCTTTTGTCACATAGATTCTTTATTACCCCTACCCCCTTTCTGTTCTTGCCAACCAACCTCTTCCCCCTCCTATCCAGATTAAAGTCACCCGTCTGTCTCTGTCTGAGAGACTTTCTTGTGTCTTTTCATCTCCTGATACTAACTTTGTCAGAATCAGACCTTTGTTTAAACTAGCCTTTCTTCCATTCTTTTACTATAGATCCCTTCATCAGTGTGTCTTTCCCCGTATCTCCTCACCTTTCTCTGTACCCAAGGCACCTCCAGTCTTAGCTTTGCCCTGGCACACAGACAAGTCTGCTGCTTCACCTTGTCTGACAGTAGAAGCCTCCCCTCCTCAGATAGTGGATCTTCACAGACTCAACCTGCTTCAGGCTCAGCTAGAGGAAACTGGAAGACAGCTAGATGAAAAGAGGCATGCTAGGCTGCTTTTGGAAAAGAGAGTTGAATCTCTGTTTTTGATTTTTAGTCAGCCTAGGTAGTTCTTGTTTGTAAAATCTGCCTTGTACTGAACAACTTATGATTAATAAATTAATATTTTTATCTCTTATCTTTATTGTCCTGTACTTTTCTGTTTCTTAATTGTTTCCTTTTTCCTGTTGACAAAAGGGGGAGTAAGTAAAGTTAAGATGATTGAGTAAAGTAAAGTAAAATAGAACTTGTCTATGAGCTGCATAATTCTATCTCTAAATGATATTGACTCTGATACTATGCTGTTTGAAATTTGAGTTAAACCTAAGTGCCCCCTGTACGCACAATCCTTCTGGTTAAGAAAATTTCAACCTGTCTGAATCCTGTTATCTCTTCTGTTGATATTTTCTAAGGGAGATTGTTAAGTCTCTAAAATGTCTGATGTGCATTTCCCTAAGTTTTGATGAAAACTAAACATTTGTTAATGATTTAATTAACCTTCATATTGGTTGCTAACCTATCTATCAAGTGTGCAGATCAAAACAGTAAGAAGTCACTTTCTCACTTGTCTGCCTACATAGATGACCACCTGTCTGGAGAAGCAAAAGTCAACCTGTCTGCTGACTAGGATATTGACTTTCTGCAATTAAGTTTCAACTTGTCTTTGCTATGTTCTCATACTCGTCTAAGGTTCTTCGATGGGGAACTCGAGTACAAAAAACTTTTGGAAGCTGTCCCTTCATACAGAAGACTCTGAAGCTCTTTCTCATGCTTATCAAGAAATTCAGATGGTCATTCTCACAAGCAACCTAGGAAATCAGAGATAACATCCAGTTAAAGAATGTTTCCAACATGCTTTATTTCCTAGTACTCTTGGTTATTACACAAAAAGGGAAATATGCTCTGCAAAGTACAAAAGCATTCTGCACAACTCTGATTTGGCTGCTGCTCGATGTATAAAGCCATAATCCTCCTTGTTATAGTACAACCAACGTTCCTATTACATTAAGGGCTGCCCAGAACGACTCTATTGCATTTAATGGAGTTCTGCTTGAAGCCAACGTTTGAAGGAATGTCTCTAACGGATCTTAAATGCTTGAAGGCTATAATACAGAAGTCATTGAAGATGAAGAACACACAACATTAAAGAGCCATTACTCTGCGCATTTATTTCTTCATTCTTTCAATCTGTATTCTTCAATCATTTGAAGTTATTACGCAGTCTTTCCTAAGCTTACATTTAATCCACTCTCTGAGTGTTAGTGAAAGAACTGTCTGTCTAATTGTATTTACTACAAACAAATTTCTCAAAACAAACCTATGTGAGCCTGAAGAAGCTAGGTGAGCAAAGAATACTTGTCTTGGAGTCTGAAGAGGCTAGGTGTGCAAACAATACTTGGAGTCTATAACCTGATCAGTTATAATGGATAAAACTTGGTGCTACCAAGGACTGGACGTAGCTCTTTGTGTTAAAGAGTGAACAAGGATAAATAGCTGTGTTAATCTCTCTTCCCTTAAACTCTTTAGTTGCTTTGATTATATTATCTGCTTTCTAACTAAAGGGGCTAAAGTGTGAATATCAAGCTTGTTTTCAATTTGTATGCTTGTGTGTTTTTCTTTTAAAATACACCAGACAGGTCACCTGTCCGTGCAGTGCTTTCACACTTGTCTGAACCTAGCTTCTGTGTGCGAAAAGTTTCCAACTTTATTTTAATTTCTGATAAACACAATTCAACCTCCTTCTCGTGTTTATAGTTGTCTATTTCAACTTTGACCAAGTCAAAAGAGAGAGAATATTAAGATGAGATCGATTCAGATTATGTTATTAACTACCAAATTGCAATTAAAATCAAATAGAATCGCAAACGGATAATGTAGAGAGAGAAAGTGATGGGGAAGATCTAAGGTCGCGATTTCACCTACACAATCATACTTATATCCAATTGTGATTTGTTCTCTATTCCTAATCAATTTATTATCAACCAGGGACCCTAGATTATTCTAATGTCTTTGTCAAGCACTAAAGAAAACACCCTTGCATACCAATCAACTACATCTCTATGATGATTAACATACAAGAATTCATTAAGCCCTTGCTTCCCTATATCGATTGCACAAGTCTCCTATTATATCTCTATCAGTATTCAATTTATGTCGTTAATGCAAACCCTAAACCATGAATCTCATTTCGAACTCATCATGATTGGCTAGTCAATCACGAGCTCTTTTGATTAATGCAATAAGAACATAATTAAGAAACAATAAAATAGAAGATTAAAATAGAAAACGTCACAAAATTCACATACCGTTATGTGTAGCTACGACGCTTCCTTAGAAAAGAGGTTTAGCTCCTCATAGCAATGTTGATAATAACAATATCTTCAAGAGAATACATCAAAACTGACTTTTTCAACCTAACCGAGACACAACTCTCTGAAAACTAGGATTAGGGTACAAAATTCGACATAACAACAAGCTTAAATACAAATCTGAAATAAGGGGCTCCCGCGGGGTGAATTTTGAATTTCAGCCCTAGCCTAAACACGCATTCTCGCGGGATGCGAGCACTCCTTCGCAGGATGAGACATAGAGTCTTAAAGATCTTTCACTTCTGGTCATGTCTCGCGAGGCGAGTCTGCCTTGATTAGTCTGCCAGCTTGCCTTTTTTCCTCTGTTTTCCTAACTTTCTTCCAGCTTCACTTTACACCTAAGTTTCAAAACAGTTACCTGAAACCAGGAATAGCATGTAATGCCTTATTCGACTCAATTTCCTAAAAAAAAAAAAGACTCGTAACCTTGCTTAAGGACAACAAAAGCTAAATTTGGGTTTAAACAAGATAACGCTCGACCAATTGGCTCAAAAACTATAGCTTTACTAGCGATAAAACTAGATAAGTCAGATGACTATCAGTGGGAACAGGTTGGTCACATGTGTAATTATTGGGGTGAAAGGTATAGCTGGGGTTTGGTTTCATGTTGGTTTTTGTGGTTTTTGGATCTGTAATCTAAGGGTATATTTTGTGGTTCTAACTTGCACTACAAAAAAAAGGGTTTTAGCGACCGAATTATTCGGTCGCTATTTAATGATTTTCGGTCGCTAAATAGGTCAGCGACCGAATTAGCGACCGATTACAATCGGTTGCCAAAACCTTGGTCGCTAATTATTTAGCGACCGAATTTTCGGTCGCAAAATAGTTATCATTTGGTCGTTTAGATTGGTCGTTTACAATTTAAAATGACCGATTTTAGCGACCGAATTTTTTAATTTTGCGACCGAATTATCAGTCGGTAATGCAACGGTTATATTTAAATATCGGGTCCGAAAAATCGGTCGCTAATTCGGTCGCTAATTTAAGAAAATCGGTCGCTAATTCGGTCGCTAACGGTCATATTAAAAAACTGTGTCCGAAAAATCGGTCGCTAATTCGGTCACTAACGGTCATATTAAAAAACTGTCCAAAAAATCGGTCGCTAATTCGGTCGCTAAAATCAACCAGCATATCTAAATTTAGCGACCAAAAAAATTTGGTCGCTAATTTATTATTAATTTTTTTTTTGATTCCACAAAAAATTAAAATAAGATTTAATTAATTAAAATAAAATTATAACATAAACTTACAGCAAATAAAATTAAATATCAATCATATTAAAACAGGTAATTTGATAAAAATTCACACAAAATATATAAAAGGCAAGGAGAAACTTTGATTAATACAAATATTTATAAGCATATCTCAGAATTGACAAGCTAAGAGTAACTTTGATTAATACCCCAACACTATCATCATCCATTAAGGAACAATTATTAAGTCAATTCCTTTTAAGAGCCAAAGCTGACAGCGAGGCCAAACACATGAGCAAAACTGCAGCAACGAAGGAAATCACCACAGCCTCATTAGCAGTTTGGCAGAAGTTGGTGAATCCTTGACAAATAGCTATCCAATTGGCATCTTGACTCCCATTATGTGATAAGTACACAATGGCTGCTGCAGATGAAGCAGCAGCTATCACTAGACCCATCATCACCTGAAGTTCCACTTATCAATTCAACTTTATTTCAATTACTTATATATATATATATATATATATATATATATAGCATTCAAAGCTAAAGATATTGAAGAGGATTTTTTTTGTTAATCAATATATATATTCATTGGATGCAAGCTTACTATGTCGAAGGTCATTAGTAGAAGCCTTAGCCCTACTGCATGAGGTCGAACAATGCACACATATGAGAAGGGAAGGGAAAGGATCATGTATCCACTTATTACCCCATTTGAGACCACAAAAAACCTGCATATGAATGGGGGGGAGAAAGAAAACAACATTGATACCTCTCTTAAATGTATCCTTTCCTTAAGCAGAGAGCTTTCCTCTTGCATAAGCTCAGCATAGGTCTAGAACATGCAAAAGAAGAATCATATACATGGATGATACATCAGTAGGCAATTAGAGGCAATTGGCTTCTCAAACCAGAGATCAATGACCACGACAAAAATTTTGAAACTAATGATAATAAAGTAAAAGATACTTATTAGGTAGCTTTACCTTTTTCCTTTTGCACTTCTTGGTGGAAGCAGAGTTGTCCCCATGTTCACCTGTAGTAGTATGGAAGAAACATATGGAAGTCAGTTCAATGTTGTAAAGACATTGCATCAAAGTCGAGGAAGCTAGTAATTTCCAAAAGCAAAGTAAGGTACTCTATCTAGAGTCAAAAAAGAAGACCCTGTTTTTGTAAAAATCACTGGCACCAACTCAGATGGATTTTTGGCTTGAAATTTTTATGGCATGAAGATTTACATGTTAGCTTTCAAGGAAAAAAAAAATGACGCTTCATTTCGAGTTGTATAACCAAAGTTATATATTAAAGAATACATGCTGTCAGAACATTTCGAAAACTGAAAATCCAAAACAGATCCAAACTTTAAAAAAAAACAGGTATCAACACAGAAGCAGTTTCGGCCTGGAATTTTTATCACTTAGAGATTTATAAATTAAAGAATATCATGCTGTCAGAACTCAGAATGTAGCATGCATCACAGTTATAATCAACTAACTCAATGAACCACATCAATCACAATTCAATTCAACAATCATAACCAAAAACCACAGAACAAACACAACAGAGAATCTTACAGACAACAAATAACATATGATTATCTATACTCCTCAGGCTTACTCCCTTTACCTCTTGATGACCAGCGAAAGATCGTCTTCTGGATATTCCGATTTTCCTTTGACACCTTGCCACGTGCACAAATAACTCCTGTTAGCTCCCAATAACGCAAATCACGCTTCTCCAAGTATGACCATCACCATTAACGTCCCAACGAGGGAACCCAAACAATTTGCACAACCAGAAAAATCAAGAAATCAATTACTTATTATATAAAAATCAGATTTGGGAAAATAGTGTTCATCACTAAAAATTAGAGAAAATTGATTTGAGTATAGAGTTGTGAAGTTGGTTTGTCAAAACATAAACTAACAGTCCCAATTACATATATACATAGTTGATTCTACAAAAACATAATCAATTTCAATAAAAATCAAATTGGGCTTTGGGGTTCATAACCTAAATTGGGGAAAATCCAATATAGCCAAGGAACAATGAAATTAATTGAGGAAAACACTAATTCATAGTCTCAATAGAATAAAACAAACTTAAATTTCAAGATTATAATCTGAACTCAAAGGGTTAGGGTTAGGGTTTTCAAAATCACTTTAGGGATTTCTGAACTAGAAGAGATTAAGGGTAGAATACTTACCCATGGGGAAAGGAAAAGGGTATGGTGGCTGTCTTGGGTACAGTAGCGGCGGCACCCCAACTGTTCCGGCGAGCGAATGGCGGAGCAGCGACGGAAGGAGCTCCGTTTTCTGCAGCGAAGACGCGCTGCGAGCAGGGGGAGACGGCGGCATGGTTCGTCCTCTCCAGTCAAGCGACGAGCGGCGGCCAGACTGGGCTGGTGGTTGGCGGCGCGAACCGGACAGCAAGGAAGAGGGAGGAGCTGAGTTTGGAGGGAAGAAGAAGAAGTGGGGAAGAAGAAGAGAGAAAGAAAGGAAAGAAGAAAAAGAAAGAAATAGAGAGGGGGGTTTTACGGGTCTGCCAAAAAAAAAGAGAGAGTTTATGTTTTAAGTTAACATTTAGTAATAGGTACAAAAATGAGTGATAAATTCGGTCGCTAAATCGGTCGCTAATAATTTAAGAAAATCGGTCGCTAATTCGGTCATATTAAAAAACCGTGTCCGAAAAATCGGTCGCTAATTCGGTCGCTAAAATCACCCAATAATTCGGTCGCTAAATCGGTCGCTAATCATTAAATCCTATATTCAGCGACCGAAAAAAAAATCGGTCGCTAATTTTAAAATATAATTCGGTCGCAAATTAGGTAAATTTGGTTATCTTTCCGTACTTTGTTTTAGCGACTGAATTAGCGACTGAATATTTTGCGACTGCTGATATCGGTCGCTAATTCGGCCGCTGAATATAATTTGTGACCAATCCTAGAAAAAGGTAAATTCGGTCGGAAATTCGGTCGCTGATAGCAACGGATTAAATCGGTCGCTAAATTCGGTCGCTAAAACCAGTTTTTCTTGTAGTGTTGATAGTGTTGCTGAATGTTTAGGGGAATCATGTACACGACAGAGTACTTCTAGTACTCTTTATATATAAAATTCTTTTTTATTATAAAATTATAATAACAATATAGGTTGACCCTATCCATTTTGTGTAACTCATATATGAGACATAATTATAACAAAACGTATTTATGAGTAATGCTTAATATAAAAATATCTTCAACAGTAGTATTGATCATTTATTTAGGCTCAATATTATGCTTTAATAAATTTTGACATTGAATTAATATGACTTTTACGAAACAAATTAACATGATATGGATTATGTTAATTAGTCCACAAAAAATCCAATATTTTTCCACTTGCACAACATAATTCATAAATTTTAAGAAAATAAGATGTAGGAATGTTCATGGGTCCGGCCTACCCGATGAACCCGAGAACCCAACCTAAATCGAATAGATCAGGCCAGGTATTTTTGTTCTTCGAGCCCAACCCGACATAAACCAACCAGATCTAAGCTCCAATGGTTCGAGTAACGGGTTTATTGATTACGAACCCGAGACCCTATCACCCGACCCGTACAAAACTTATATTTATTATTTGTTAAGAGATATTTGCTTCCTGCCCAGCTAGCATTGTCTTTCTGTTTATTTTCTCACTTCTGGTCCCTCTTTCTCCAAGTCTTCATTCTCATCTCTCTCTATCTCTGTTCTCATCTCATCTATATGTTGTCATATTGGTGTCGTTGCCGCTATCGCCTCCTCCATGCAGGTTTATCAATAACCAACTCAAAATTAACCAATGCCTGTTAGTCCAAGTGGCTAGAGCTTGATTTCACTCAAGCAAGGTCTCGAGTTCGAGTCCGGTGAATTCAAAAAATAGGTGTTGGAAGAGTTTTTCCCCCTATATGGGTCCACCTGGTTCGAATTAGTCGGGGTTCGGTGTTTTTTTTTTTTTTTGATAAACAAAAATAGTATTAATTGGATACAAAGGGTACCCAGAACCCGTATACAAAAGGAACATAGGAATCAAATTACATTATAGAATAGCTAGAACTTCAACCAGAATCAATCTAGACAAATACGGTTGAAAATCCTAACTAAACCGCAGTAAAACCCTTCCACAGCACCTCTCAACTATAACTGAATAAACACCCAAAAGAAACAAAGCACCTAAACAAAATGTTGTAAATTACAGTAACTGAAAGATGTAGCAATAAGACCAACCCCAAGAGCATTGACAATCCAAAAGACCCATTGAGACGCCCCGACGTCCCATTAAAGAAAAACCCAAAATATTAAGGCTTAATCGTGTTATTAGCGATAAACGGTTATACTTAAACAGCGGAAAATTAAAACTTAAAATGTAAATAGTAACAGGCAGATACATCACTCATATATACATAGATAAATATATACATCATCTCCTAATACATAACTGTCAAGGGATTCCCATCAGTAGGATCCCGAAATATATACAAAACGGCGGTACATAACATAAAGAAAATACATCAAAAGATAAAAGGGGAGATGTCTCGCCAATTCTCTCCACACCCTGTCCCCTCTCAAAATACAACAAAACCTCACTCACACCTATGCAGATGGCACTGGCCCGAGCCATCAAATACTACCACCCTCGTCCGCATCCCGTGGTCCAGCAGGTCCGGACACTCCTCCGCTCTCACTGGACGAGCTCCTGTCCGACTGCCTCTGAAACCTCTGTCGGTAAAGTCTACTATCACGGGGATGAAACTGTCTGGTAGATACTCGAGAAGACTCTGAAACCATAGCCCGGATCTCTGGAGGCGCTGGAACCTCTGGAAGGGGTGCCAGGTCCTGGGCGGGGGCAACCGGTTCCTCCTCCTGGATAGGTGCCAACTCGGGTCCTGGTGCTGGAGCCGGTGCGAGTCCTGGAACTAGTACCTCAAAGGGTATCATGAAGGGATCTGGGGCCATGCCTGGCATCGGCGGCATCGGCGGTATGTGTCCATCTGGCTGTCCTACCTGGAAAGGAAGGGTAGTACCAACGCGGAACGTGCCGACGAATCCTATCGGCGCTCCCTGTCCGAACCCGGAG
Organism: Echinosophora koreensis; assembly: GCA_035048595.1. Taxonomy (NCBI): domain Eukaryota; kingdom Viridiplantae; phylum Streptophyta; class Magnoliopsida; order Fabales; family Fabaceae; genus Echinosophora; species Echinosophora koreensis. The sequence goes on from JAPCYP010000004.1 coordinate 11,880,424, forward strand.
GTGATGGACGTAGGACCCGTATACACAACGAAGCGAGTGACTGGGTCCACGAGCCACCCGTTCGGATCTAAGCACTCAACCTCAAAGGTCCCCGAGAGGGGAAACCCCGGGTCCTGAGTCATCCATGGGTGATCCCAGTGCGCCATCAACACGATCTGGATCTGTTATGCAAAACATATATGTACAAGTATACGACAAAAGAAAAAGAAAAGGGGATAAGAAGCCATATAACATCAAACGTGGAAAGGGTTTAGCGACATTTAATTCTATAACAGCACGATAAACATCCATCTCCCAAAATATAGTTTATATATATGTTTATATAACACAAGCATCCTCAATTTACATCTAGGGTCTTTTCCTCTACCCCCATCATGATGCAATGCAAATGTGTATGAATCTCCTCAGGTAGTCGGCCATATCCGGATATCACAACAATCGACACGTCCCAGAGGCCCCGGCGCACACCCTCGTCCGCGGCTGGAGGGTGCCCATGCAAAGCAATGGCACTATAGCTACACAACCGGTGCACACCTCTGGACCACGGCCAGGGTGCTCATGCAATGCATGAACTATAGCTGCAACTAAAATGAAATCATGTCTGGGACGGTCCGCCGTTAGCCTAGACCCCGGGAATTCTCCCTCCGAGGAATAGACCCCAACGACCATGTTTCAGGTCCACAAACGACCATGTTTCAGGTCCACATATCACAGACCATGTTTCAGGTCACCCCCTAGTGCCCTAACCGCTCATCATCACCTCATAAATAACCTCAATAAAACCTCATCATCATATACATCAATCATCTCGGTTAGGCACTACTAACACATAAGGTATGATTTCCCCAATACATCATCAATGCTCATCATATCTCATCACTTATTCAAACTCTGCTCATAATCATTACATTCATGGCATCATAACATCATATCAATCATGGCATCAACTCCAATACAATAATAATAATAATTATCATATGATATATCAACACTCAGTATCAGTCATCAATCATCATATCAACGCAACTGATTCAAGCAGTCACAACAGCCAATCATAAAATAATAAAATAATACATTTTTATCGTAACGACGATAAACGCACAATTTCAATATCATCATTGGTACCACTAAGTAGTCCCCAATGTGACATAGACATTGTTCGTTACTCGCTCTCGAGTAGGGTTTAGGTCGCCCTACGCCATTATCGAACTAAATGTAACTGCGCCGTTTCCGACGTTAAATGGTTTCTTTCCCCCACCTGGGAAGTCGTACGATGAACGAAACGAGACGAAACAAGCGGTTCCTCCACGAGTTCAATTCTGCCCAGCACGGTTCTAGGGCCTCGGAGCTTCCAAAAAATTCACCTAAGCATCACATTACGAAGCACACGTTACCACGAGTTCATCCTCGAAGACGGAATCGAATTCCGATAACCGAAACGAAAGATATAAAGATAAACGTAACGAAACGACTTTCGATATAAACGAGGACAATTTACCTTCGACTATTGAAGAAACGGGGAAGAGGAGAATGAAGGTATCGTCACTACGATCGCAACCACGTACTCCGTTTTGCGAAAGGACGATCGGGCAAGTCACACTCACTCAAGAACTCCTCTCTCTCACTAAACTCTCTCTCTTTCTCTCTCTATAAGCTCCTCTCAGTTTTCAGAATTCTGCTCTCTGCTCTCTGCTCTCTGCTTCGTTTCTTTCCTTTGGCTTAAGTGACTTTGTGTCACTTAAGCCCTTTTTATTTTTCTGATTCACGCTGCCACGCTCGAGCGTGGAACTTTTCACGCTTGAGCGTGGTCACGCTTTAGCGTGGACAATTTTCACGCTTGAGCGTGAAGACCACCGCAGCCATGCAACCACTCAGAGTCTGCCACGTCAACGCCCGTTGACACGTAGCAAGTCAAAGCATGGCCCTTGTCTGGTTGACTTGGGCGCTTGAGCGTGGACACACCCACGCTTGAGCGTATTGTGGACGCTCGAGCGTGATGTTTGCCACGCTTGAGCGTTGACTTTTGACCAGAAAGTCAACTCTTTACGTTCAGGGTCCGTTCGATGTCCGATTGACCCCAAATTTGAGATATAGGCTCCTTATGACCTAATGAACAATCTCTAACCATCAAAATGCCTAATCTCCTCTTTAACTCCAAAATTTTTTTTGTTCCACCCTCAATTATCTAAAAGACACTAACCGGAAACCCTAGCTGTTCTCTATACCTCAAATCACCTCTCAGATATACAATCCAAACCTTAAACCTAAGCATCATACATAACTACACATAAAATAACGGATGTTACATTTCTACCCCCCTTAAAAGAAATTCCGTCCCCGGAATTACATACCTGAGAATAAATGGGGGTACTGCTGCTGCATATCTGCCTCTCGCTCCCAAGTAGCATCTCCGGTAACGCTATCCCAAATGACCTTGACCAGGGGAATCTGTTTACCACGGAGTTCTTTAATCCTTCTGTCTGCAATCTTAGACGGTAGAGCCTCAAATTCTAGATTCTCTCGGAGTTGTATTGACTCTGGCTCAATTACATGAGAAGGATCGGGGAAATATTTTCTCAATTGAGAAACATGAAATACATCGTGAAGGTTGGAGAGGTAAGGGGGTAAGGCTATCTGGTAGGCTACTGAACCAAATCGTCAAAGAATCTGAAATGGTCCAATAAATCGGGCAGTGAGCTTTCTAGACTTTATAGCTCTGCCAATTCCGGTCTTCGGAGTGACTCTCAAGAATACGTGATCACCATCTTGGAACTCTAAGGGTCTCCTCCTTTTATTACTGTAGCTCCTCTGCCTATCCTGCGCTTCCCTCATTTTCTCTCTTATCTTCTTGACTTGCTCCGTTGTTTGCTATACCACATCGGGACCTAACACTTGGCTCTCGCCAGTCTCATACCAACACAACGGGGTTCTGCATTTTCTTCCATAGAGAGCCTCATACGGTGCCATTCCGATACTACTATGGAAACTGTTATTGTATGTGAACTCAATCAAGGGTAGGAATTCATCCCAACTGCCAACATGTTCTAACACACACGCTCTTAAAAGATCCTCCAATGATTGAATTGTTCTCTCTGACTGCCCATCCGTCTGAGGATGATAAGCTGAACTCATCCTCAACTTGGTTCCCAAAGCATTGTGTAACTGTCTCCAAAATCTAGATGTAAATCTAGGATCCCGATCGGAGACAATACTCGATGGTACACCGTGCAACCTCACTACTTCCTTGATGTAAATCTGGGTCAACTTCTCAAGACTATAACTCTCACCAATAGGTAAGAAGTGAGCACACTTCGTTAGCCTATCAATGATAACCCAAATCGCATCAAACTTCTTCGGAGTTCGTGGTAATCCAACCACAAAGTCCATCGCTATGCTATCCCACTTCCACTCTGGGATATCCAAGGACTGTAACAACCCTGCTGGCTTCTGATGCTCTATCTTAGCTTTCTAGCACACTAGACATGATAGAACATACTCGGCCACTTCCTTCTTCATCTTTGGCCACCAAAACATTTTCTTCAAATCTTGATACATCTTGGTGGCTCCCGGGTGGAAACTCAACTTACTCTTATGTGCCTCCTCTAAAATCATCTTCCTAATCTCTAAGTCCTCGGGCACACATATCCGATCTCTAAACCTTAATACACCATCGGATCCTTTCCTAAACTCTGAAACTTTCCCTTCATCTATGCCTCGACTTATATCTCGCAGGTATTCATCCTGAACTTGCTTAAACCTGAGGTCTCTCAAAAACTCACTGCTAATAGTGATCATACCTAAGCATATTCTATCCTCAGCCAACTCCATACCTAGGTTCAAGTCTCTAAACTGTTCAAGCAATCCCATCTCTTTCACCATCATTGCGGATACGTGCAAAGATTTCTGACTCAGTGCATCCGCCACAACATTAGCTTTCCCAGGATGGTATTGAAGATCAAACTCATAATCCTTAATAAATTCCATCCATCTACGCTGTCTCATGTTCAGCTCCTTCTGATCAAACAGATACTTTAAACTCTTATGATCGCTGAACACATTAAACTTGGCTCCATACAAATAGTGTCGCCATATCTTCATTGCGAACACTATGGCTGCCAATTCCAGATCATGAGTCGGGTAGTTTCTTTCATGAACCCTCAACTGTCGGGAAGCGTAAGCCACTACTCTTCCCTCTTGCATCAAAACACAACCCAAACCTTGATATGACGCGTCACAGTACACGTCAAACTGTCCTAATGGTTCTGGTAATGTCAGCACAGGAGATGTAGTCAACTTCTCCTTTAGCTTTTGAAAGCTCTCCTCACATCTTTCGGTCCAAACAAACGCCGTACCTTTTCGCGTTAACTGCGTCATAGGCAACGCAATCTTGGAGAAACCCTCAATAAACCTCCTGTAATACCCGGCTAATCCTAGGAAACTTCTCACCTCGGTTACCGACTTAGGCCTCTCCCACCTAATCACTGCCTCTACCTTAACTGGATCTACAGCTATCCCTTCCTTATTGATTATATGACCTAGGAACTGTACTTCCTCTAACCAAAATTCACATTTGGATAGCTTAGCGTACAACTGCCTATCCTTCAACACCTGCAACACCACTCTCAGATGTTCCTCGTGCTCTTCCCGGCTACGGGAGTAGATAAGAATGTCATCAATAAACACCACAACGAACTTGTCGAGGAACGGTCTAAAGATCCTGTTCATGTAATCCATGAATACTGCTGGGGCATTAGTTACACCAAAAGGCATAACTAGATACTCATAGTGCCCATACCTTGTTCTGAAAGCAGTTTTAGGTATATCCTCCTTCTTTACCCTAATCTGATGGTATCCTGATCTTAAATCTATCTTAGAAAACACCGAAGCTCCCTTCAACTGATCCATCAGATCATCTATCCTAGGCAACGGATATTTGTTCTTGATTGTAACCTTGTTTAACTGTCTATAGTCCGTACACAACCTAGCACTTCCATCCTTTTTCTTCACAAACAATACTGGTGCTCCCCACGGTGATACACTCGGTCTGATGAATTCCTTTTTCATCATATCATCCAGTTGTTTCTTTAATTCTGCCAACTCCACAGGTGACATCCGATAAGGAGCTACTGATATGGGTCCTGCCCCTGGCATGAGATCTATGGTGAATTCAACCTCCCTCTCTGGCGGCAAACCTGGAACATCAGGAGGGAAAACCTCGGGAAACTCTCTCACGATAGGCATAGAATCTATACTTGGAGTCTCCTTAGCTTCCAAAGAGAAAAGCATCACATACTGCAGAGAATCATCACTCCTCATAGTTGCTCCTTCATTGGCAGATACCATGCTAGAAGGCTCAAGGAAGGATAAAGTCTTTTGGGCACAGTTTAACACTACATGGTTGGCCAGGTTGGCCGATAGCCAATCCATGCCAAGGATAACATCTATCTGTTGCATCGGCAAACAGATGAGATCTACGAGGAATGCCCTATTTTCAACCACGATAGGACACTGTAGGCAAACAGACATGGTGATCAAAGGATCACTAGTAGGGGTAGATACTGTCAAAGTATATGGTAATCGAGAAACGGGCAAATGTAAATGATCTACACGCTCATGTGAAACAAATGAATGCGTAGCGCCTGAGTCAAACAACACACGCGAGAGTCTGCCAGATAGTAAACACATACCTTGAATAAGATTTGCAGACTGAGAGGACTCAGATCCTCTCACCGTAAACACCCTCCCCGTGGCCTGAGGTCTGGCGGTCTGTCGTCCTGCCGCTGGAACTCCTCTCCCAGATCCACCTCTAGAACTACTGGCCCCTTTACCGGCAGCTGGCTGATGCTGCCCTGCTCTCTGTCGGCAATCTCTAGCAAGGTGACCGGGTTTGCCACATACATAGCAACCCGATCTATCTGTACAATCTCTGATGTAGTGCGGACCTCCGCATCTGAAACATACTGGGCCTCTCTGCTGCTGACCCTCTCTACTCAATGATACTGGTGGTGCATTCGTCTGAGTACCCTGTCCGGGTCTAGCGTATGGTGCTCTCCTCCACTGAGAACCTCTGTCCCCTCTCCTCTGATGGCCTGCTCTGGTAGGACCCCCACTCCGCTGTTGTCTCTGCTCCGCAGCCTGCCTCTGGTCCATGCTCTCAATGGCACTGCACCTCTCTACTAGCTCTGGGAAGCTCAAAATATCCAAGGGCACTATAGCCCTCCTCAGCTCATGCCGTAAACCCTCCTCAAATCTCCGGCACATCCAATCCTCATCTGGAAATCTCTGGTAGAACTCAGAAAACTGAATCAGGGCCTCAAACCTAGCCGCATAGTCACCAACAGACCTGTCTCCCTGCTGAAGACTCATGAACTCTCTCTCCTTCTCGCGTCTGACTAGCCGTGGAAAGTACTTCTCGAAGAAACACTCCCTGAACAGATCCCAACTGATCATCCTGCCCTCAGTCTCAAGTAACCTCCTCTTGCCTCTCCACCATGATTCGGCTCCTCCAGTCAGCATGAAGGCGGCATAAGTCACCTTCCTGTTATCTCTACATCTCATAGTGTCGAAGATCTTCTCCAACTCCTGTATCCACCACTCAGCCCGCTCTAGGTCATACTCTCCTCCAAACTGTGGTGGCTTACCTTTCAGAAAGGTAGCCAACCCCGCATCCTCAGCCTCAGCAGCTCTCCTCCTATCCTGCTGGTCCTGTAATTCTGCCTCCCTCTGCATCCTCTGAGCGTTCTGCTGTGCCTGCTGCAACAGAACGGATGCTAACTCACGGATAGTCTGGAGAGTCTCGGATGACTCCCCTCCACCACTAACTCCTGCTGCTGGCTGATACTCATCCTCAACACCCTCGATAGCTCTACCACCACGTCTACCTCGTCCTCTACCTCTGCCTCGAGCCACGATCCTGTCAAAAGAAATCATTAGCCCACATCAATATGACATATAATACTACATAAAACTGGAATATACATACTATATGCCATAAAGATGTCGCATCGGACTCACTACCCAACTTCTAAGCATAGCCGGTATCCAATGTGGATCCAACTAAATGGCCAGTTTACCCTAATCACAGTCCTCACAGTCCGTTTCAGAACCGAACTGCTCTGATACCACCAAATGAGACGCCCCGACGTCCCATTAAAGAAAAACCCAAAATATTAAGGCTTAATCGTGTTATTAGCGATAAACGGTTATACTTAAACAGCGGAAAATTAAAACTTAAAATGTAAATAGTAACAGGCAGATACATCATTCATATATACATAGATAAATATATACATCATCTCCTAATACATAACTGTCAAGGGATTCCCATCAGTAGGATCCCGAAATATATACAAAACGGCGGTACATAACATAAAGAAAATACATCAAAAGATAAAAGGGGAGATGTCTCGCCAATTCTCTCCACACCCTGTCCCCTCTCAAAATACAACAAAACCTCACTCACACCTATGCAGATGGCACTGGCCCGAGCCATCAAATACTACCACCCTCGTCCGCATCCCGTGGTCCGGCAGGTCCGGACACTCCTCCGCTCTCACTGGACGAGCTCCTGTCCGACTGCCTCTGAAACCTCTGTCGGTAAAGTCTACTATCACGGGGATGAAACTGTCTGGTAGATACTCGAGAAGACTCTGAAACCATAGCCCGGATCTCTGGAGGCGCTGGAACCTCTGGAAGGGGTGCCAGGTCCTGGGCGGGGGCAACCGGTTCCTCCTCCTGGATAGGTGCCAACTCGGGTCCTGGTGCTGGAGCCGGTGCGAGTCCTGGAACTAGTACCTCAAAGGGTACCATGAAGGGATCTGGGGCCATGCCTGGCATCGGCGGCATCGGCGGCATCGGCGGTATGTGTCCATCTGGCTGTCCTACCTGGAAAGGAAGGGTAGTGCCAACGCGGAACGTGCCGACGAATCCTATCGGCGCTCCCTGTCCGAACCCGGAGGTGATGGACGTAGGACCCGTATACACAACGAAGCGAGTGACTGGGTCCACGAGCCACCCGTTCGGATCTAAGCACTCAACCTCAAAGGTCCCCGAGAGGGGAAACCCCGGGTCCTGAGTCATCCATGGGTGATCCCAGTGCGCCATCAACACGATCTGGATCTGTTATGCAAAACATATATGTACAAGTATACGACAAAAGAAAAAGAAAAGGGGATAAGAAGCCATATAACATCAAACGTGGAAAGGGTTTAGCGACATTTAATTCTATAACAGCACGATAAACATCCATCTCCCAAAATATAGTTTATATATATGTTTATATAACACAAGCATCCTCAATTTACATCTAGGGTCTTTTCCTCTACCCCCATCATGATGCAATGCAAATGTGTATGAATCTCCTCAGGTAGTCGGCCATATCCGGATATCACAACAATCGACACGTCCCAGAGGCCCCGGCGCACACCCTCGTCCGCGGCTGGAGGGTGCCCATGCAAAGCAATGGCACTATAGCTACACAACCGGTGCACACCTCTGGACCACGGCCAGGGTGCTCATGCAATGCATGAACTATAGCTGCAACTAAAATGAAATCATGTTTGGGACGGTCCGCCGTTAGCCTAGACCCCGGGAATTCTCCCTCCGAGGAATAGACCCCAACGACCATGTTTCAGGTCCACAAACGACCATGTTTCAGGTCCACATATCACAGACCATGTTTCAGGTCACCCCCTAGTGCCCTAACCGCTCATCATCACCTCATAAATAACCTCAATAAAACCTCATCATCATATACATCAATCATCTCGGTTAGGCACTACTAACACATAAGGTATGATTTCCCCAATACATCATCAATGCTCATCATATCTCATCACTTATTCAAACTCTGCTCATAATCATTACATTCATGGCATCATAACATCATATCAATCATGGCATCAACTCCAATACAATAATAATAATAATTATCATATGATATATCAACACTCAGCATCAGTCATCAATCATCATATCAACGCAACTGATTCAAGCAGTCACAACAGCCAATCATAAAATAATAAAATAATACATTTTTATCGTAACGACGATAAACGCACAATTTCAATATCATCATTGGTACCACTAAGTAGTCCCCAATGTGACATAGACATTGTCCGTTACTCGCTCTCGAGTAGGGTTTAGGTCGCCCTACGCCATTATCGAACTAAATGTAACTGCGCCGTTTCCGACGTTAAATGGTTTCTTTCCCCCACCTGGGAAGTCGTACGATGAACGAAACGAGACGAAACAAGCGGTTCCTCCACGAGTTCAATTCTGCCCAGCACGGTTCTAGGGCCTCGGAGCTTCCAAAAAATTCACCTAAGCATCACATTACGAAGCACACGTTACCACGAGTTCATCCTCGAAGACGGAATCGAATTCCGATAACCGAAACGAAAGATATAAAGATAAACGTAACGAAACGACTTTCGATATAAACGAGGACAATTTACCTTCGACTATTGAAGAAACGGGGAAGAGGAGAATGAAGGTATCGTCACTACGATCGCAACCACGTACTCCGTTTTGCGAAAGGACGATCGGGCAAGTCACACTCACTCAAGAACTCCTCTCTCTCACTAAACTCTCTCTCTTTCTCTCTCTATAAGCTCCTCTCAGTTTTCAGAATTCTGCTCTCTGCTCTCTGCTCTCTGCTTCGTTTCTTTCCTTTGGCTTAAGTGACTTTGTGTCACTTAAGCCCTTTTTATTTTTCTGATTCACGCTGCCACGCTCGAGCGTGGAACTTTTCACGCTTGAGCGTGGTCACGCTTTAGCGTGGACAATTTTCACGCTTGAGCGTGAAGACCACCGCAGCCATGCAACCACTCAGAGTCTGCCACGTCAACGCCCGTTGACACGTAGCAAGTCAAAGCATGGCCCTTGTCTGGTTGACTTGGGCGCTTGAGCGTGGACACACCCACGCTTGAGCGTATTGTGGACGCTCGAGCGTGATGTTTGCCACGCTTGAGCGTTGACTTTTGACCAGAATGTCAACTCTTTACGTTCAGGGTCCGTTCGATGTCCGATTGACCCCAAATTTGAGATATAGGCTCCTTATGACCTAATGAACAATCTCTAACCATCAAAATGCCTAATCTCCTCTTTAACTCCAAAATTTTTTTGTTCCACCCTCAATTATCTAAAAGACACTAACCGGAAACCCTAGCTGTTCTCTATACCTCAAATCACCTCTCAGATATACAATCCAAACCTTAAACCTAAGCATCATACATAACTACACATAAAATAACGGATGTTACACCCATTTGTATATCCTTGCCTGAGTCTAAACCAATTACCACCCAGATGTACATGGTGTAAACAGAAGTATTAATTCGGTGTAACTTTCTCATACCGAGAATTTAGAAAAAAAATTTACTAACTCAAAACTCAAGTGTTACACCATAAATAATAGACAAACACACTTGAACACATAATTAAATTACTAACAACAGAAGTATACAGAACACCTATATCTAGTGGATTTGACTCCTCTAAAATAATAAAATCTCTAAAGTGAGAAAGTAAGGATACTACATTCACCCTTGATTTAATAAATACACAGAGATCTTAACCCACTAAAAATGATCCAAGGGTAGATATATCATTATTTTATCACTTTAAAGACTTTCTCACTTTAGAGGAGTCAAATTCATATATATTTTTTAAACAAGGTGATCCTAGTCAAATTCATATTTAACCATTATGGAGTACATAACCAAAACACCTAATTAATATGTAACTCCATTATAGTAAAGGTCTCAACATTAATGGACAATAAGGTCATAGTTATATATATTCCAAAAAATTTATGAATTTGTTAATTTCTGACATAATTATCTGTATTTAACCATACTTTTTTTTTTTTTGAAAAAGGTATTTAACCATACTTAAGGGATACATTATCAAGGTAAATGTAAAATAACTCCAATTATTACCTGACCACGTTTGGAAAACAAAATTTGAAGTAAAATGAGATGTAAACACTTGTGTCACCGAATTTTCGGTCCAAAATTTATAAGCATGGTTATGCTATTAGAATATACTTTATAATTTATCATAAAAGGAAAAAAGCAGAATGGTAAGAAAAGGTGGCCGCAGAGAGGCCTTGGGAAAGATTTGGTTGACAACATAATACTACCTTTTGGAAATTCCCCATTCATCATAATGTTATCATCATCTGAGAACAGGTTTTCCCCCACATGCATGTCATTTATTGGTTGTCAGGTTGACAAGAATGTATGGTGGAGAATATGGAATAGCTTTTACCATCAAACTTAGTATTTGGTGTAGACTCTATACCATTCAATTGATGCTGGATGATTCCTGTCATCAATCACAAACCATCCGATCAAAAGGGTCCCACCTAACATAACATTATGGGACCCGCTTCATAAAAATAACCCATGACGAAAAAAAGATGTGAAGTTATAGATTGATGGTTTTCTAAAAGAAATTTAGGAAAGCTAAGTGGCACTGTTAATTTATAGCTATATGGAGCACAATTTCCTTTCATCTACTATTTTTGCTTTCTTCCGACAGCAAAAAGAACAGAAGCGGAATTTTACGCCATAAAGCAAAGCCAATTCATGAGCCAGTTTATCTTATCAGGCTGGATTTTGCTATACTATATAGTTTCACGGGGCCCACAGTAGAAAGGTTGGTTTCAAATTTGCTACCTTACAGATCAATATATCTTCTTCAAATAATTTGATGATATTAGCCCCATGTTGGCCGTCCAATATATTTGCTTTATTGATCTCAATGCATGCTATACTTTGTTTTTTCCTTTTACCTAAGTTCACACACTATATACTCAAGATAACTAACCTTCGTTAGCAAAATTTAAATACTTAATTAGTGTTGGGTATAAATCATTAATTTTGTCTTGAGAAAAATCCTATTTGTGTTGTAATCCTATTAGCTGCTTATTTGTGTAGTGTTTTTTACTGTGTTAACTGTGCTTAGCTGTTATATTAGCATATGCTTGTGGGCTTGTGACCTGAAGGACCTTGTTTTGTTGCTAGTTTTAATAAGATTACGTTATTTTTGGTTATCATGTTTGTATGGGTTAGCTTACCCCTCGTATTCTCATTAATTAAATCTTTATGGTGTTAAAAAATGAGAGCAAATTAAGTGAATACTTTCGACAGAGATGTGCTGATAAGACTCATGAAGTGAGAAAATGGAGGGCCAGATGCTAGAGTAAATGAGCATTTCATTAGGAGGGTCTATTAAACTTCATGGTCAGAACTTGAGAAGTCAGATTTAAAGAAAACCAAACTTGGGTCGAAGAGGCTCAAGGGCAGGACAAATTGTTGATTTCGACGACCGAAAGTTTGACAACTCTACAAAAAAAAATGTATTTTAGGGATCGATTTTAGCGATTATACTGAATCAGTCACTAAATATAGAAATTCGGTCACTAAATATGAAAAATAGCTAACATGCTGGGACTTTGGTTTGGTTGAATTGCAACTGGAAATGATTTGGGGTGGGACATGTTTAGTGAAATTTTGGGTTGTAAATGCTTAAGTACATCTTGTACTGCAATATATAAATATAAATATACTTTGCTGATAAAATATATATATATATATATATATATGAAAATCCGATCGCTAAATTGGTCGCTACTAACGATCGATTTAGTAACCACCAAATGATTTAGCGACTATGCAATCTGCTACCAAGTTGTGGTTGCTAAATCGGTTGTTAAATGGTTTAGCGACCGAATTTCCATATTTAACGACTGATTTCGGTGGTTGCTAAACACCTCTTTTTTTATAGTGCAATGAGGTTGTAACATTCATATGTCTGAAAGAGAATCAAGTGGCAAAAGGAAAGGCAGATTATCCAACATAAACTTCCGACTCGGAATATTTCGTCAAGGGATAAACATGTTAATAGTAAATAATAGAGCAAAGAATTTGAGATGATTCTTTGTAAAAGAGGTCATTCTTACTATTATGCATAACTTATTTGTTACAGTGTTTCCAATGTTTCCTGTACAAATTTTTGAATACAGGAAACAGAATAAAAACAAGGTGGCAGTTTTGTAATTAATTTTGAAAACAAGAAATGAAAACAGAAAACTGGAAAGATCAAACAGACCCTAGATTGCACGTACACCTACTATTTGATTAATGTCAATATGGTTTATGCTATATAGCGGATAAGCTGATTATTGGATTTAAAGTATTTGGTAAAATTAACGGTTGAATTAGCTGATAAATATAAAATGATATAAAAGAACATGTTTATATATGCATTTTTATATCATATATATATATATATGTGTGTGTGTGTGTGTGTGTTATTTATTTAATCATAATATATATATATATATACTTTAATTTATTTTTAATTATTTATCTTCTAAAAAATTAAAATATTAATTTTTAGTTATTTTTATTATTTTTATTAAATAAATGAGATAATAAAAATAAAATGTCATGTTGATATGATCTTTTATGTAACTTTTTTATATACAAAAATATATTCTCTAATATTAATATATATATATATATATATATATATATATATATATATTTATATAAAGGAAGATTATAATTTTTTTTAATTTTTTTATATTATAAAATATTTTATATTTATATTAGAATTTAAAATATTGAAGAATTTGATTACAATAAACAGTAATACATATTATAATATTCTTATACATTGAGATAAAATATGTATAATGCATCGGTTTATCCATTAAAATTCTAAAATATTGGATTTTAAAAATATCTTTTTTAGTAATTAGTAATTTGATAAAAACATCAAACTATAATTTCACTAGATAGAATAGAAAATGAAAAGTTGGAAATGAAACAAGCCAAAGGTTCGGCTCCATCGACAGAGCGGCAACAACGACGGAGCAGTGACAACGGCGGAGTTCTTGTTCGCGTGGTATGGCAAGAGGGAGAAGCTAGTTCGAATTGGGAGCAACTTGTTTTCCTTTTCTATTATTATTATTTTGTATAGAGGTAGAGGAAGGTAAAAAAGACTTAAAGCGAAACAATTAAAACGGACTTGCATCTAAATACATAGTGCTGTTATTTGAACACAAAATGAGTGTCTGACACCATATCAACATACAAAACATTTACCGGGGCGGGTATCAAGAAACACCAGTTAGCTATGGTGTCGCGCAATATAGTATTGATATTTGTTGTCCAAAAAAACGTTTTTGCATCCAAAATAGTTAAGTTTAAGTGAGGATTTGATTTTAATGCAATGTCAATATAAAGATTTAATTTTTTATACTATCAATTAATAATGTATTATCACGATATTAAAAATGTTTTTTTCTTGTAATAACTACTTTTTAAAGTGACGTAATACTCTATACTTAATTATTTTATTGCTATAGCCAATTCTACCTAGTAGGAAATTGCTTTTGCTGCTTTTGCTATCAGTTGGCATGTTATCAAACTCGAATTGTTTGGGATATAGGATGACTTTCATTGTGTGTCGGAAGATTCGGGTTGGGCAGCTTTCGCACTATTTAGGAGTATTCATATCCAATTTTTTTTTCAACCATATTCATATTTTATATGTAATGTTAGTAATAAATTAATTTTTGTTTATAAATTATGATCAATAAAGTAAAATGGTGTAAGTTTTGGTATAAATGGTGCACTATCAATATCAGCCGTAAGACCAAACAGAAATTCATAAATTAGCTTGACACCCTCATTATGTAATTTATTTATTAAATTAACTGTATGTTTTTATTGATCTAGTTCAAGAATATTAAATATAGCATATATGTAGGAATTCACAGCCAAAGCTATTTATGTACGTATGTTCTTTCTCTTCCACATTTCTTGTGGGGTTGACAACTCAAAACGAATTAAATTGAGGAAAGAGTTGGATTTCCAAGTTTCATATGCCACACAAATCTCAAGAGCATGAGAATGGAAAATGTGGAATCGTAGTATGGTCATCCAGCCCCTGTGCTCTCCCATAAATGTGATTAATTGTACAAAATCAAATCAAATCCAATTAAAAAAGGAGTAAAAAGAATGAGAGAAACATATCACCATGACTTTTAGAAGCTCAATATGAGCAACCAAACCACATGACACAAACATCCATCCTTCTCTCTCTAATTGGCAAAAATTCACTCTGAAACGTCTCTTCTCACGAAGTTAATGCTCTTTTCATACTTCCATAGGGTTTTTGGTGATCCCCCATCTACCTTTACCCACAGCCTTAGAATGGCATTACCTTTTACAAGTGATTGGTCATTGCATTCTTGAAAGCTGATCGTAGCAAGTACTTCAAAAGGGGTCTTAGACTATTCTTTGGATTCATCATTGAGAGTTTTTGCATTTTCTTTTGCTATTTAAATACGTCACTGGTTTCGTACCACTATAATGCGCCTTCAATTTCAAATGCTCCCAACCACCATCACTATGTTCTATATATTTTATTTTATATTTAGTAAACAAAGATTTTATTAATAGTATATATAAGGGGTATTCTAACTCGTATATATAAAGCTTCAACTTACGAAAACCAACAAATATGCTTCATACAATGTAAGGAGACAAATGGCAATATGAAAATATGCATTTCCTCTTGCTACCTTAATTAAATATTGAAAACTAGAATCAATGGAGTGTTGGTCTAGTGGAAGCAACTAGCCCCCATACGGAGGAGAATCTGGGGAACCTGAGTTCGAATCTTTGTGGAGTCACCCCCATTGAGAGGCTGAGAACCCATTGGTAAAATACTGCTCAATCAGCCGAACCAGATATTAGTCCCATAGCGGGCCCGAAGGGCCTAGGCCGTGGGATACTCTGGTGGACCCACTCGGCCCAAAGGGCTAATTAGGGTGGGTTTCGAATCAAAAATATATATTGAAAACTAGATTCAAGATCTTACCTTAAAGAGGTTTATAATACATATCATATTAAAATTCTCCTACTTTAAAGACAATCTCATTGCACATTAACCAAAACCATCATATTACTAAAAACTAAAACACCTTCATATCTACTTTAATTTTTCCATCTCAAACCTCTATGTTGAAAAAAGTGTTATTTGCTATCCATACGCAGCACTAATTCAAATCCTGACCAAGCATAAACTACCACCCGAGCCTGAAAAGAAAATCTACAAGAAAAAAAGGTGTATAGTGGATTCTTCTTCAATCAGTCGAACCAGAGATTAGTTTCATAGCGGGCCCGAAGGACCTAAGCCGTGGGGATACTCTGATGGACCCACTCGGCCCAAAGAGTCAATTAGGGTGGGTTCCGAACCAAAAATATATATTGAAAACTAGATTCAAGATCTTACCTTAAAGAGGTCTATAATACGTATCATATTAAAATTCTCCTGCTTTAAAGACAATCTCATTGCACATTAACCAAAATCATCATATTACTAAAAACTAAAATGCCTTCATATCTACTTTAATTTTTCCATCTCAACCCTCTGTGTTAAAGAACATGTTATTTACTATCCATAAGCAGCACTAATTCAAATTCTGACCAAGCATAAACTACCACCCAAACCTGAAAAGAAAATCTACAAGAAAAAAAAACGTGTATAGTGGATTCACAATTGCAAAACACAAACATTGCTTGATAAAAAAGCAGTCACATACATTAATGCAAGATCAATAACATTTAAGGGTTCATAAATTCCGCAACCATAGTTTCTTTCGAAGCAAAAAAAAAACTTCTCTCTAATGAAAACACCACTTCCAACAATTTTCCACCCAAGATGGAAGATGTCTACTATTCTAAAATGAGAGTACACTTCTCACTTTCTAAATATAATAGGCTTCCAAGTTATAATTACATTGGATTTGTCCCAACAAGGAGACTTGGATATCTAAAAGAAACACTGCGAATTTTGCAACTCAGAAAATCTGTCGTAACAACAAAAAAAAGAGTCACATACATTAATGCTAATGTTACTACTCATATGAAAATTTACTTTCAACCATGAAATAAGTTCAAAGCACGCCTTAAAATGGATTTCATAGCCCATGAACTTTGATGCGAAGCTTCTTCTATTGAAAGAGTTTGTACAATCATCTGCATACATATAAGAAACCAGTTCCTTATTAGTGTCGTGTTGAGGATGGACACCCTTAAATCTCTCCAAAGATACTTCCAAACTTATCAAACCACTTAAACATTTTGCTACTATTAAAAAGAGAAAAGGTGCTAGAGGATCTCCTTGTCTGAAACCTTTGTGAATTCGAAACTCACAATTTGTTAGATTGTGATGATATTGAGTTGTGAAAGGTTTGAGTATTTGACCAGAGTAACAGGAGCCTAGAAGATAAAAACAACATCCTCCAGGTTAGGTACTTCATAAACAACCTTGGCGTTGAGTAGAGACGATATATGTTGGTCGGAGGGTGGGATATCTTCGGTGTATGAAACTAAAACTACTAGGGCGAGGGACTTTCAGTTAACAACCTTAAGTGGGGACCAAAGAATCATTTATCTGTACATGATATGTATCCTTATGAGAGAAACATGGATCATGAAAAAAGAAAGCAATACAAGCCATTCCAAAAGTACTCTTTTGAGGACAAGATGTACACCTGTATTTTTGTTTGCTTAGAAAATTATTTGCATATGAATGGATGATTGTGAAGTATAGACTTGAAATGATTATCTATTTGTTTGATTTAAAGTTTTTGTGACTGTGTACTTTTATTTAACACTTGGTTTTGTGTGTCTGCATGTGGTTAGGGGAAATTCTTTCACTGAGTCGGTGGACACATCCCATGTTTAATATTTCAGTTGCAGGTTGAGAACCTTGAAAGTGCAAATAGGGAAACACAAGAAGGGGGTTGAATTGTGTTTCTTAAGTTTTTTAAAAATCCTTTTCAAAAACTCTTTTCGCATGCAACAAGAAGGTAAACATACAGAAACAAGTTTTCTAAAAGATTAAGAATCTTCAAACTTCAATACTCAAGTTAGTAAATAAACAAACTTGACAAAGATAAGGGATAGAGATATTCACACATAGATATATCCTGGTTCACTCTTATCCAACAAAGAGCTACATCCTGTCCCTTTGACTTGAAGATTTTTCCACTAAACTCTTAGCACGGTTACAAGTTGTTTTCTAATCACTCCAGACTAATACTAGTCCAAGTTTTCTACACCTCTCCAGTCACCAAGTATTCTTTTACAGACAAACCTCTTTAGGGTCAACCAAATCCTAGATTTGAAATATCGTTTTGATTTTTAGCTAACTCGGTCACTATTTGTGAGGATATTATAAAGAGAAGCCCTAGTACTATATAAGCTTTACAAAGAAAGAATATGAAAGTTACAACCTTTTCAAAGTTATGAGAATTTTGAATAATGAGCTATTGGATAAATTTTGTCAACTACAAATTCTTGCTCTTCACATAGGCTCTTCATCTTCTTCTTTGAAGAGTAATAAATATGTCTGTTTAAACACGTTTATTTTCCTTTAGGGTCATTTAAATTCCGTTAGATACATCTTCAATGCTAGTTATTCACTTTGCATATGTGTCCATTCTTTGCAAGGGCACACGCATATTTGCTTTTTGGTACAACGGTGGTAGCAGGTGGAGCAGAGGGTTGACATGCTTTTGGCTGCCATTGCTTTGATTTGTGAGGCTCGATGTGTGCTACATTGTACCTTATTTTGTCTTTTATCTAAAGGATATTTCATTTGAATCAGGGTATAATGACTAAGGTGCTATGTCATCGTTATCGGCAAAAACAAAGTTAGTGGACGAAAGCACAATATGAAAACATTGGACGAACGCACAACAAATTTGTCCTTCTCATAGACAAAGGTTGGAAGAACGCAGATTGATATTGAGCATGTCTAGTCCTGTAACTATTGATGCTTGTCCTTAAGATACTTATGGTTCCATCCATCCATATCTAATCAGACATAAGATAAAAGTTTTTTGACCTTGAAAGTTAGTGACCACTGACATAATATTTTTCAAACAAAGTCAATAAATAATTTTATTAATCATTAAAACTTTGAGGAGTTAAACATTATCACTGTTTTGGTTCCTTTTTTTTTTAAATAAAAATGTATTAAAGAGAGCACTAGGAGTACTCAATCCATATACAAGCACAGAAAAAATTAGGCCAACCAACAGCCATGTACACCATGTATATGTTAAGTCTAAGCTTTTGACATCTCTGATTTTGATGAATCCAAACAAAGAATGATTTTAAATGAACCTTTTGAAATATGCTAATATGTGTATTAAGTGTGCAGACTATAAAGTAAGAGCTTTCTGACAAAAACAATAATTCTTAAAAATGTGCCTGTGTTATGACAACACAATGCATCTGAAGGAAGACTCAGTACCTAGAAGCCATGAAAATGCGTCTGACCCTACAACTTGACTAGAAGTCCTTCACTTCACTTATATTTCGAAAGTCAAGAATATTCTCTTGTATTTTCTAATCAAGAAAATCGAATTCAGAAGCTCAAAGCATCAATCCGTGCTTGAAATTCCTTTTGTTGCAAAAGGCAAAATAACCTTTACTCGGTCACAGACATATGTTGCACAAAAAAGGAAAGTCGCAATGCCCAAGTCTGAAAAGTAACAAACACTGCTCTGAATCAAGCCGCGCTCTGATAAAGCAATGCCAACATATACGTTCAACTTGTCTTGAAGCTCTCCAATAATCATAAACATTATATGCGAGCTCGAAACGACTCTTTGACATTAATGGAGAAAGAAAAACAGTTCACTCATCTGAAGTACTCTCCACAACGGATTTATTACTAATGATTATAAATAGAAGACTTTGAAGATTGTTGAAGACACAAACCTGAACTTATTCACTCAAGCATTCAATACTCTCTTTGCATTCAAAGCTCTCTAAAGTTCTTCTTAGAATACTCTGCTCAATCATTTGTATTTATTGAGAAGTCTTTATTGCGGTCATACCTACTCAAAATGCTTATTCACTTGTTGAGTGTTATTCGGTTGACTTGCAAAGTTGTAATCTGTGAAGCTGTTGCTACTTTCAACTCTTACCATTTATAAAGCCTGAAGAGGCTTGCTGAAATAATACTTGTTTGAGTCTGGAGAGGCTAGGTGTGCAAACAATACTTGTTAGTTGAGTCTGCGGAGGCTAGGTGTGCAAAAAATACCTATCTGTAAACCAGTATAAATCTCTGTGCCTACTATTCTATCTTATCCTTTCAGTTTGCTTTATATTTATTGTGCTAACTGGGATGATAGTGTTACGTTTTCATAAACTGTCTTTATGTCAGACGGATCCTTGTGTCTGAATCCTTTTTTGGAGAAATTTTTATTGTTTGCAAAAAAGTTAACTAAAACACAATTCAACCCCCCTTCTCGTGTTTTAATCTGTTCATTTCAGTATACCCCCAAAAATGAAATTAAGAATTTCCTAAAGTTAAATACACCAACAAAAAGGATCCTGTAGAAGCTGCAGGTAGTATGCGTTAATGCCCAAATCCAAACCCAATTTAAATATGTGCCCAATAATGAATAGAAAACCAAAAAACACACCCTCCTAAATAAACCAAAACTCAGAACAGTAACCGAAAAATCTCCGTGTTCTAAATCAACAACCCACATCGCAGATCAAACCGAAGGCAGCAGCTAAGCAGGAGCTAGCAACCAAAAGAAAGTAGTAGAAGCACAGAGAACTGCAACAGGAAATCTAAAGAAAACACACCAGAAAAAGTAGTAGAAGCGGAAAATACAAAGTGTTACATTTAACAAACTCTAGCGAGTTTACACACCAATCAAAGAATTGCACACTACCACGACCAGAAGCACAGAACCAGTGCCACGACCTACAAATAACGAGGTCAAACAGTCTAGCAATATCATGTTTTTGATTGCTGAAAATAATTGCATTCCTCTCAAGCTAGATTGACCAAATAACTGCGTGCCAAATGAAACTACCCTTCTATCTCCATTTCCCCCCCTGAAAATAGCCCCCTGTGTTGGGAAAAGCATTTTGCACAATGTAATGGCTGCACTAATGAAACACCAAGCCAACCATAACGTTTTGACCCCCAAACTTTGGGTAAAACTGCAGGAGATGAAAAGGTAATCAGAGTCTTCAACAACATTGTGACATATTGCACACTTTGTTGGCCGTGGCAACCATCACCCAATAGGGGCGGTGAATTGGGTTTTAAATAAAAATGAATTTTTTCAATGAATCAAAACCCTTTTAAAATATAGAACAAAATTTACAGTGGATAAAATATTATTTTCAAATTAAAGCGCTTGAGAAAATAAACTGCTTGAAATTAAAGTACGATAAAGTAAAGTGCAATAATGTAAATGGCGGAAATGTAAAGAGATAGAGAAAGAAGATGGACCCGATGATATATCCAGGTTTGGCCACAAACTACCCACGTGACCTACATCCAGTCCCCAAGACAATACCACCAAGGGTTTTCACTCAACACTAGCTTTTAAACAGGCGCAGCTAGAAACCTTTACAACAGAGAGCACTCCTCACAGACCAGGGATGGGTTGGGATGGGTTTTACTTGTCCTTTACTCTACCCTAAACATTGATAGGGCCAATTCTTTTACCCTATCGGATCCCGATCATATTCGAGTTTGTTTAAGACCGGGTCGAAATGGGACGGGACCGGGTTGACCCGAAGTTAAGTAGATTCTTTGCAACTAAATTTCTGTGAGTGAGAAAAAATGATATTTTTATATAAGCCAAAATATCGGCAAAAGATGTTATCTAAAAGCCATCAATTGATCTCGTGTCACCAAATAGAACCAAAACTGGATGTTACAAAATATAAACAAATAGATTCTTTTGCTGAATGCTTCCTTGATGCTCGTGTTACCAAAGTCACATTGTTAAAAATATGATACTTTCATCAAACAAGATTCTTTCAATATTACAAAAGCAACAAAATATATCAAACGTGAAATGTAAGCTAGGGAGGGATAAAAATAAAAGTAGCTTTTTATTATATGAGATGGGTTGGGTAACCCGAAGGTCAACCTGGACCCGTTCCTGACCCGACATCGGGTCACTAAATGGGATAAGGGTTAATCCTTTCTCTTCTGTCGGTTAGGGTCAGACTCGACCCGAACATTACGGGTTTGGACGAGTTTTAGGGCCGGGCCGGGTTTTGCACACCCCTACAACAATATGCACTCTTAATAGTGATGATAAAAAACAAATTGAAGCCCAATACAAGAACACATATATAGTGTAAATCTCTCAAGAGTATATGGTTCAAGTGTGAGAACAAGGAGTAGAAGAGAGAAAATATTATTAGTTTTAGCAGAGTTATAAAATGATAGGATTCTCTCTTTTGAAAGTTGCCTAAGTTCCCTTTATATAGAAAATGTGATTAGCCTAAGAAAATTAGGTCAAGCCCATTTTAAAACACATTTTATCGCAAAGTAATCGACTATCACAAAACTGTAATCGATTATTTAAACTCAAACAACAAGGTGCTTCTTAAGACAGTCGCAGCTAATCGATTAGACTAATCAATTATATGTTCTCTGTTTTGAATCATGTGTATTGAAAAAGGATATAATCGATTATCATAATCTATCAGCAACTCTCTGTTTTGTTCTTCAAAAAGCATAGTCGATTTTTCAAACTTTACCAAGATTGCTGATTTCATTGCAGCAAGGGAGTGGTGTTTTCCTTCCTCTCTAGTAGACAGTTTTCCAATCCTATTTGCTGAGAATTCAAAAGTGGCAATCCCAAAATTTCAAGCAGATGATCATATGGTGTGGCAAAACTCAGACTCGGGCAATCTATCTTTAAAGGGTGCTTATGAGTTTCTGTCTCAACATCATACTCAGGTATGTTGGGGCAAAATGATATGGAACCCTTCAATCCCTCCATCTAGATCCTTTATCACTTGGAGGTTGTTGCATGGTAAGATGCCAACCGATGAGAACTTGAAAAATAGAGTCTATGCTATGGCTTCAATTTGTAACCTATGCTGCAAGGCAGAAGAGTCAAGCTCCCATCTTTTTCTCCATTGCGACTTTGCAAAAGTTATCTGGCAGTGGTTCAGCTCTAAAGTAAGCAGGTTACCTTAGAGACCATCTTTAGTATATTGCAATGTCGTTGGAGTAAGCAGGTACATGATGTGTTACAAGCAGGAATTTTACATGTGATTTGGTCGATTTGGCTTTGTAGAAACAAATACAGATTTGAAGGTAAAAGCATCTCTCTCAATTCTGTTTATGCAACAATTTCTGCAAAAGTCTTTTTGTGCGGTAATCTGTCTAAGCTTCATATGAAATCATCCATTGAAGATTTCTCAGTTATTAAAGCTTTTGGAATCACTTGCCATCCTAGGAAAGCTCCTCGGGTTACCCAAGTAGATTGGCTTCCTCCTCCTTATGGTTGGATTAAAGCAAACACAGATGGAGTTGCTAAGGGTATTCATGGTCATGCTGCAGGTGGTGGAATTTTTCGGGATAGAAGTGGGGCTGTGCTTGGATGTTTTGCAGATTATTATGGAATTACTTGGTCTCTCTATGCTGAACTTTTGGCAGCTATGTCATCAATTGAAATGGCCAATCAAGAGGGTTGGTCAAAGCTTTGCTTAGAGTGTGATTCCTCTTTGGTGGTCCAAGCTTTTTCTAATATTGACTTGGTGCCTTGGAAGCTTAGAAATAGATGGAGGAATTGCACATCTTGGCATAGTCTCTAATATGAATTTTAGAGTCTCTCATATTTATAGAGAAGGAAATGCCTGTGCTGACAAATTAGCTTCTTTTGGTGTTGATTCTAGATGTTTCACTTTGGGGAATTTAGTTCCAATTTTCATTAGGAATGATTTTTTTAGGAACAGATTTAATCTTCCTAGTTATGGGTTTTCTTAATATTATTTCCAACATGGGTTTTGGTTTTATGTCCCCCCATGTCCTGTTCTTTATTCTTTTCATTTTATTAATAAATTTATGATGTGCTGCAAATTATAGATAGGGGTTGAGGTGGCAACCTAGTTGGGATCTCTTCTTTTTATTGTGATCTCTTTGCATGCCATTTGCTTAAAAAAATGCAAACTTAACGGCTAGATAAAATTTAATGCTCATTAATAGCCATTAAAGCCAATTAAGTTAATTGAAAATGTGTTCAACTATAAATAATCGATTAGTATAATGGATTATGTCATTTCAAAATCAGCTGATTCAAATTCTTTAACAGCTCTAAAATAGATTACTCATTAAAGCATATTAAGAGCTATTAATACTGTTTGATTTTGAATTTGAAAAAACTTAATGGCTGAAATTGATAACTCATTTAAGTTCGTTTAAAAGTCATTTAAGTTTTATTTTCAAAGCTCATTTATGTGTGTGTATGTGACCAATTTTAATTTAGAGAGCTTTACTTACCATTTACAAGGGAATCTAAAACAGATAATACAATTAATAAAATTCCATTCACCCGTCTTGAAAGACTTGATCTTCTGGATACTCTTTTCCGCTTTTTGCAATCTAGTCCTTCTGGGATTTTAGCTCTTCAAGCTCTTATCATCATAACTTTGTTTGTTCAAACCTGAACTTTTCTAATGCATAATTTTCTTAATGATCGCATTAGTTCAAGGTATAGAAAATATTGATAACTCACATTTATTTCATGTAAAAGCCATGTATAATAATTCATAAGACATATTTTAAGATAATATCATATTTAATATTACTTATGTCTTTAGTAGGCATATAATAACACACACACACACACACACACACACACACACACACACACACACACACACATATATATATATATATATATATAATTAAATATCACATGTCCATTCACTCAATGTTATGTCAAATATAATCATTTAACACATGTGTATTTAATTAATGTGATATTCATTAAGCACGATATCATTCATTAAGAATTCAATATATATCAAATGGTCACATGGCATTTATCAACATAATATTCATTAAGCCCAATATTCTTTTTATTGAATTATTACCATGATACTCTTTTTGTCAACATCAAAACTTATATCATATTAATTGGCTCATGTTCTCCCCTTAATACTATATTTGTCAACATCAAAACCTATATGACATTATGGTTCACACACTTTAACTCCTCATTGGACACAAGGACAAGAGGAAGCTAAAATATTTTATGGGACCTTGCACTTCTAAATAACCTTGATTGCCTGTGAAAATGGACCCGAGAAGGGGATAGCAACAAGTACTAATCTTTCCAAAAAGCTGTAAGCAGATTTGGTAGTGAAGCTACGAGAGCTATATTCACACCAAGCCCACGAATCCGAATTATCCACCAGAAAGCTCACTGCACTTAGAGTATTAGTAAGCTGGCCAAAAAAGGCTTTGTCCCACTTAAACAGATCTCTCCTCCACACAAACCTCCACCCCCACACCCCATGCATGATCCCAAAAACTTGTCGATTGTCAAGTTCCTTTGTTCAGAAATATAAAAGAGTCTAGAAATGGGTTCTTTTATACTTTGATCAATCTTCCTCTTTAGACAATCATCGAACTAGTTCAAAGAGGAACTAAACCTACCCAGAAGAACTATGATTTTCCACCAACTAGAATAATTCCTACCAAAAGAGCTAGCATCTACATGCGACTCCTGATCCACACATGGCCCCTACCTAGATTTCAAAATTTGAAGCCATAAGCCCTTTTTCATTTAATACCCACCACCTCCATTTTGCAAGCAAAGCTTAGTTAAACCACTCTAATTTTTTTACCCCCAAAGTTCCCTCCTTTTTTGACTTGCAGACAACCTCTCACCTCACCTATACAATCTTTCTTTTTTCCTAAACACCCCCCCCCCACCCCCCCCCCCCCCCCCCCCAAAAAAACCCAAAAGGAAATTGCTTTGGATGCTGACCATTTCTCTAGTTAAAAACTTTTTCAGAAGTTTCAAAAATGAGAGGAAGAAAATTGGAATACTTTTGAGAACTACATTAATGAGAGTTATTCTGCCCCCAAGGGAGAGGTGCCTCCTCTTTCACGAAAACAACCTCCTATGTAAAGAATCAAGAACGGGCTTCCATTAGACAAGTACTTCGGATTAGCACCAATAGGTAGCCACAAGTATTTAAAAGGCACCTCCCCACATGAACAATTTAAGAAAAGCAACGCTGCCTCCATGAAATTGTCCCCCACATTGATCCTTATGATGCTACGCTGATGGAAATTAACCTTTAAACCTGATACCAACTCGAAACATCTCAAAATGGCCTATATAGCCCATAAATTACTCCATGAAGCTTCTCCCATAAACAATGTATCATCCGCATATTGTAGAATAGAGACTTCCTCACCACCCCTACCAACCTAAAACCCCTAAATTACAGCCCAAGAAACATCGCATTTCTAACCAAACTAGGTCTTTTGTCACTAAAAGGAAGAGGGGAGGCACAAGAGGATCACCTTGTTTCAAGTCCTGTTGGATTCTAACTTCTTCCATAGGAATCCCATTGAAAAGAACTGCGAGACCCCTTTTAAAAATACATTCTTTAATCCAAGACCTCCATCTATCTCCCATACCAAACCTCCTGATCATGTATTCTAGGAAATTCCAATTCGCCGTGTCATAAGCCTTCTCACAATCAACTTTGAATATAAAGCATTCCTTCCTTCCTTCCTTTTTTTTTATTTTTTTCTTTTTTTGCAAAATCTACCACTTCGTTGATAACAACCACACCATCTAGGATATTCCTTCCCGGAAGAAAAGTCGATAGATTTCCAGAAATGATTGAATCCATAGCCAACCTAAGCCTAGCCGCAAGTAATTTGGCCTAGATTATGTACAAACAACCAAACAAGGAAATAGGGCGAAAATCATATACCCTTTGGGGATTATTGACCTTTGGAACCAACGCCAGTAAGTGGGAAGTAAAACCCCTTGATAGCTTTGCTTTACTATAGAATTATTCAAACATTCCCCACAACTCATTCTTTATAACCTCCCAAGAGCTTTTTATGAAGTTGAAATTAAATTTATGCGGCCTCGGAGCCTTATTCCCATCACAAGAAAAAACAGCTTCTTCCACTTCCACTTCCTTGATACTGAACATTACCTCAAGCTCTTGCATGTGGGAGAGAGGTATAATTGGAAAAGGTACACCATCCAGAGTAGCCCTCTCCCAAGCCAACTCTTCGAACTGTTTAGGAAAGAACCTAGACACTTCACTTTTCACTTCTAAAGCTCCCTTTACCCAATGACCATCGACAAGAATAGCCACCAACTGGTTTCTTTTTCTTCTCACTGAAATGCAAGCATGAAAGTATGAAGTATTTGCATCTCCCTCCGAGACCCATTTATGCCTAGATTTTTGCTTTAGGAGACTCTCCTTATCTCTCATCTTTTGCCCTAATTCAATAAATAAGCTTCTCCTCAGCAACATCAATTCTTCATCTGATAATCCAACAGCCTCAGCCTTGATATCAAGATCATTAATTGATTTTTCTAGCAACTATGCCATCAGCTGATAAGCCTCCAGCTTATCTAGTTTTACAACTAGAAAGGAAAAGGTTCTGATGCAAATTGAGCGATTTAACCTCGCTACACCCAAATTTGACTTTTCTTGTCCCTAAGCAAGGTTTTGAGTTTCTTAAGTAGTTTTTAGGATATTTTAGTTAATTTTGAGTCAATAAAGCATTAAAATGCTACTTTTGTATTCCAGATTAAAAGTGAAGCTCGAGGAAGCTAGGAAAAATGAAGAAAACAAGCAACAAGGCAAAATTGGTCATTCGCCTCGCGAACAGAAGCTCGCCTTGCGGGCTAGAGGAGCAGATGAAGTAAGAACAGGCAATCATTCAGCCTCGCCTCGCGAGACAGTGCTCGCCGCGCGAGCCAGACTCATGGAATTGAAGATCATTCTGTCTCGTCTAGCGAGCATTGGCTAGCCTCGCGAAAGATCCAAATTTGAACTGGCGCCAACATAAGAATCGCCTTGCGAATCCCTGCTCGCCCCGCGAGCGCGTGCAGATCCCAAACATTATAAGTAGCTTGTTTTAGGTCAATTGAGGGCAGCTTTGAATTGTGATTGTAATCCTAGTTTGCTTAGAGCTGTGTAGTGAGTTTTATTTAAGTTTCTTTTAGGATGAATGTTTTCCATATTTTGATTGTTGTTTTCGTCTCTATGAGGAACTAGTCATCTATTCTAAGGGAACGATGAAGCCACCTTTGATGGCATAGTGAATCCAAGTAATATTTTCTTATACCCTTGTCTCTTTTCTTGTTTCTTAATTCTGATTTGTTTGTGTTAATCATATGCGCGCATGCTTAACTAGTCTAGTGCGTTGATGCTGGCAGGCGATTCGTATTTAGGACTTGAATTAAGAACACCGTTCGAATATCACTAGGGATAGGGTAGGAAAGCGGTGCAATCACTATAGGGAACTAAGAACTTAATGAATCTAATTGTATGTTGAATATATTGGCAGATTGACAACTCACAATTTGAGATATTTCCTTTTGAAAATCGGTAGTGACATTAGGATAATTGAGGGTTCCTGGTTGACAAAGAAATTAAATTGAACATAGGGATAAGGAGATAAATGCTTGGGTAACTTGCTTGATAGGGTAGGTGGATTTGTGACCTTAGAGCCTTAGTCATTAATTAATTCTCGTTGTTATCTTTTAGCGTAATTTAGATAATTGATCTTGTTATATTTTCTTATCTGATTTTCTCTCTCCTCTCAACCGCTTGTTATGGACTTGGTCAATGCTTTGAATTTCCTTATTAAATTGGTTAAATTGGTCTTCCAATCCTTGTGTTCGACCTCGGTATTCACTTACTGTGTTTTATTATTTGCAACGAAACGGTACCGGATCGTCAACATCAGCATGCCCAAAAGTCTCCATATTCCACCTTCTGAGGACACTTTTTGGGTTCTTCAATTTTTCTTTTATTACTAAAGCTTTCCACCCTGTTGAACTATCCTGAGACCAACACTCCTCAACCACCTTTTTGAACCCTGGGTGTTATAACCAGCATTTATTAAAACATAATGGTTTTGTGCCCCACTCTTGACTTCCCATTTTAAGGATAATCAGACAGTAATCCGAAACATCCATAGAAAGGGTCGATTGAGCATTGACCCCACACTGTTGAACCCATTCTTCAGATAGAAAGAGTCTATCTAGCCTACTCGTGGCCGAGCCATCCGACTTATACCATGAAAACTTTCTCCCCAGAAGAGGCGGATCCACCAACTCCATATCTTCAATAAATTTGCTTGAATTCCTCTACTTCTTGGCCATTATTCCGAACATTTACACCTCTCGTTTCTTCAAGGCAACACACTGCATTAAAGTCCCCTACTAGCACCAGAAACCACCACCAATTCCCCTCTTGGACATTCTTAGATCATGCCACGATTTTTTTTCCTGATGATAGAACATGGAGAATAGATATTAAACAACAAAGTATCTCATTTTCACACACCCCCATTTGATGCACACCCTTGCAAAACCACACCCTGAAAAATTCAACACCATGGACTCCGAATTTGAATTCCACATATTTAATATGCCCCCTGAATTTCGAACAGCCGGTGAGAAATACCAGTCGAAATCAGTGCCTCCCCACAGTTGTTCACAAAAAAATTCCTCAGTAGTCTCCATTTTAGTCTCCTGGAGCCACAAAATCTAATTTCTCTGACAAGATAAAGGTCCTAATTTTATTTCTTTTAATGGTCCTCCATTTCCACTAGTTGCCCTACAATCTCTTCATCAAAATCCTCGTAACTCACCCCAAACTTCTTTCGCAACTCCTAGATTTTATAGGCTGAGCTCTTACACATATCATCAACAATGATTCTATTACAATTCTTAATATTATTGTCTGTTGTAGACATACTTGTTCTAACAAACCTTTGGGGCCATCTCTCTTGTTTAGCACCACCAAGAGCTTTGGATGTCACATGGATAGTGGTTTTCAGTCTAGTTGCACTAACATATACCCTAAGCAACCCTAATTCACGGAGGAGTAGGCCTTCTCAAAGTCAACCTTGAAAACCAAACAATCCTTCTTCATTTTTCTTTTTGTGAAATCCACATCCTCATTAGCAACTAAAACCTCATCTAGTAATTGTATTTTTGGAAGAAAAGCCATTTGATTTTGAGCAACAAAATATTCAAAACGACCTTTAATCTGCTAGCCAATAACTTCAAAATTATCATTTAATTTTTATTTTATTTTATTGATAGGCCAATGTTAGTAAGTTAAATGTTATGTTAGTTTTTTTTTTCTCCTTTGTCAAAATTCGAACCCTGGACCTTATGCTTTTTAACACCTTATACTCTTAGCTCAAACTAGTTGAACAACCCAACCCTCCTCTTATGTAAATAAAGATCAAGCCAGTTAAAAGTAGTTTCAGGCAGATCAGATCACCACACCCCTATTCAAAAGGTTATTATTGTTTAGGAGAATGCTGACCAGTGCCCTAAAGGCATTGGTTAAGGAACCAAAAGAAGAAACTCATCATTGGAAAGTGTTGCATTCAATATTGGAAGGTGTGTTCTATTTAGTTTTCTAAGAAACACTTGCTTTTATTGGAATGATTAACCAATGCCCTTAAGGCGCTGGTCTTGGTTAGCAAGACCAGATTGTTTATTATATAAAATATGATAAATGCTAGTAGCACAATCTTTCCAACACACTCATTTCAATAGGTTGAAATTCATATGGGTCCCACATGAATTAATGAGTCCCGGTTCAAAATTAGTGGAACCCACATGAATTTCAACCAATAGAAGAGTGTGTCCGAAAGAGTGTGTTTGAAAGTATATTGCTAACACTCTTCATAATTATAACTTGCTTCCTTTATTTTTTTCCCTTCAAATATAGTATAATTTTTTAGGAGTCGGATTTGATTGACATTAGCAACAAGTGAGTTAACACTTTGAAATAGAAAACTTAAACATTCCTCCAGAATTATATAAGCAAGTCCAATTTTTATAATTACACTAGTGAAAAATATGCATTTTATATCACGGATTCTACTTCGATTGCATTAAAACCGTTGTTGAAAGTAGTGTGGTGGCATTTTTGTAATAAAATGGACTCTGAGAATGACTTTCTACATCGATTGCAAAAGGAACTGTTATAGAAAATAGCACGGTGGCATTTTTGTAATAAAATAGACTCTATGAATAACTTTTTACAACAGTTGGTCAACCGACGTAGACAGTCCATACGTTCTACATTGAGTCTTTCTACAACGGTTGGTCAACTGTTGTAGAAAGCCTTTTTCAACCGTTGTAGAAATGCTCTTCTGCATTGGTGCTAGTTTTTTTTTTTTTTTTGGGGGTTGTAACAAACTTGTTTTTTTTATATTTAATTTGGTTTTATTTTTGCTATACACAAATAATAAATTAAACAGTAAGACTCGGATTCGAGCGTGGCCTGCTCTACTTGAAAGTTGCCGATAGGGATGTAAATGGGGGTTGGTGGGTACGGGTAGTAGCCCCCCACTACCCGCCCCATTGGATGAATTTCATACCCGTCCCCGCCCCATATCCGTGTGGGTATCCATTTTGCGGGTTTTAAACAGATTTATCAATATTTGCGGGTATCCATGGATATTCAAACACCTTACAAATTATTGAATGTTAGACTAAAATTTTATACCCCCAACCTTGACATCATTTGCACATAAGCATTAATCCATAAGCTATAATCCATAAGCATTAATCCATAACACAATAGTTGAACAAATGCAATAATACGTAACAATGATCCATAGACCTTGGGTATGATAAGGTTCGGGAGTTGTGACTGCCATATATTTCAGAAATAAAATAAGAATAGTGAAAAAAATAGGGTATTTGATTTATATATATAAAGATATTTTAGTAATTTTACCTTAGCGGGTACCCGCGGGTATGGATACTACAATATCCATCCCCACCCCATTAATAAGCGGATAAAAAAGATATCAATTTTATTTATTCATGGATACCTATTAAGATATCTATTTTCTACCCTTTGAGGATATTATCCACAGATATCCGCGGGTACGGGTAAAATTTACATCCCTTGTTGCCGAAGAATAAAGGTAGACGTGGAATTAGTATAGACCACCGAAACATTCATGCATGTCCATAAAGTACTTCTTTTTGAATAATTTGTACACCGTCTTCATATGGTTGTATCATACTACTCATATTAAATTGCGACTTTTGTCCGGATTAAAATATCTCACATAATTAATTTTAAGGAATGTAAAGGTCAATGAGTGTATGCAGCATATTTTGCATAGGGTTTGTTATGAAGTCAATTTTGAGCCCACATCAAATAATTAGGGAACAACTCAATTTTCAAAGTGATTTGATTCAGAAATCAATTGTCTTCAACAGCATGGGTTATTTTGAGTCGTAGTGTGTGTGTGTGTTTTTTTTATAAGCTAAAAATGCATAAGAAGTGTGTTTTTTGGGGAATAAATCATCTCATATATTTAGCACCAAAAAAAATCATCTCATAGTTTTTTTTATGTCATATTGCTATATGAATGAGAAAAATAAACACAAATTATATATGTATAAAATTTTAAAATATTTTATTGAACCGCTAACTCATTATTAGAACTTTAAACCAAATTTTGAATGAGTAATTGTAGAAGCGTGAAGAAAGACGAAGGCATATATCAGTCAAGAATTTGGCTCATCTAAAGTGAAAAAAATACATAAACTTAGAAAGTAAGGGCATATCTACCACTGGATCATTTATAGTGGGTTAAGATCTATATGCATTTATCAAATCAATGGTGTATAGATACACCCTTACTTTCTTACTTTATAGACTTTCTTACTTTAGAACTATCTTCAAATCCATCAGTCTCGTATCTAGATTCTCAAAAGTATAAAGTGGTAATTAATTATGAATTAATTACGAATTTTACCATAGACAATATGCATTTATTAAAGACATCACAAAGTAATTTTTTTTTTTTGTTGCTCGAAAATTTAGGTGAGTTGGGTTCCGGGGGCTTACCAGGACCAAGGCATGTCTCACAACTCAAGGAGCGCTTACAGAGGTATTTAAAGATTACCCACCAACAAGATCCTCACATCGGTAGTGAGTTTCAAACTCACGACCTTGTGGGTTATGAGCCATATCCATACTAACTTGACAAACGTTCGTTGGCATCACAAATAATTCTTAATTAGACACGATTCAGACATTCATGTTACTAAGACATGTGTAAGGTTGTAGAGAACATAATAAAACTATGTTAAAAATTAAATATACTTTTACATATATCAAATTAAAAATTGGTTATAGACAACATGATACAACATGCCTACTTAATGATTTCTTGATCTAGCCTTTCCTTTCTATTTGGGAAAAAACTTAGCAACAGTTTCTTACATCTTGTTCTTATTGTTTCTCACTGAAAATATAAAATAATTATTCCAAACTGTCTTAAAAATACAACTATTTAATGAAAATAATTGTCTTTTATGTCTAGAGTAGTACGAACTGTGTAGCACTATACCTAAGTTTAGTTATTCTATTTGTTCACTATATTACTAATTAATTACACATGTTTTTTAATATTACCTTTGACTGCTTTATGAGTGAATGTAAAAAAATTAAAACGAAACAAAGCCATATCTTTTACACTTTGTAATTATAGTTAAAGTTCTGTTAAGTTCTGTTATATGCAGTTAAGTTAGTTTTAGTTAGTTATAACTACTTCCAGCTGTTATCTAGCTGTCATCTAGCTGTATATATAGTTCCTTGTGTAAGAATCATTCATTCAATGAAAATGATAATCATTTCTCCCAAATTAGTTTCACACTCCTAATATGGTATCAGTTGTAATTCTCTCTTCCGCATCATCTTCTCCTTCTTTCTCTGCAAGATTCTTCCATTGACAACAGTCTTTGTGTTCTTCTTCCTTGCATTTTTTCTCTGATTCTTCTTCGATCTTTCTCTCATGGCAAATCAAAACCATGATGATCTTTGGGATCCTTACTTCATTCATCCTTCTGATAACCCAGGCATGGTTCTGGTGTCTCAACCACTTACAGTTGACAACTACAATTCTTGGAGCCGTTCCATGATAATGGCGCTCAATGCCAAGAATAAGCTCATGTTTGTAGATGGTTCTCTTCCTAGGCCTGATGGTCAAGATCCTCATCTTCTTGCTTGTTGGACTCGCAACAACAGCATTGTGAGCTCGTGGATCCTCAATTCAGTTTCTAAAGATTTGATTGCTACCTTGCTGTATTGTCCCTCTGCTGCAGCAATTTGGACCAATCTGCGAAATAGGTTTGCTCAACAAAATGGCCCTAAGATCTACAAATTGAGGAAAGAACTTAGCAATGTTGCACAAGGTGATCTTTCTGTGAATGCAGATTTCAACAAACACAAATCAGTTTGGGAAGAAATTTCTGACTTCAGACCCGCTTGCAATTGTGTGTGTGGAGGAGCTCGTGATATCCTGGAATTCTTTCAGCATGAAGAAGTTCTGACCTTCTTGATGGGACTCAATGAGCATTTCTCTAATGTTCGGGGTCAAATTCTTGCTATGGAACCCTTTCCTTCAATTGAACGAATATTTGCTCTTGTTCTTCAAGATGAACAACATAGAGCAGTTACTGCAATGAATTCTGCTGAAACTCAAGTTGCTTTTGCTGTCAAGCAACAGTCCAATGCTAGAGCCCCTAACAATGGCAAGAAAGAAAGACCTACATGCACTCATTGTGGGCTTATTGGTCATACTATGGATAGGTGCTACAAGATCCATGGATATCCTCCAGGTTATTCCAAGAACAAGTCCAAGAACTCTGCACAGGCTGTAGTCAATCAAGTGACAACTCAGCCACATGCTCAGTCCTCAATGCCCTTATCCTATGATCAATGTCAATGGTTAATTTCTCTCTTGTCATCACACACACAAGCAAATAACACTAACATCACAGAGCTCAACCCTTCTTCAGGTTTGGTTCTATCAGCTATTTCTTCCAATTCTAGAATTCATCCTAGTTATGATTCTAAAAGTTCTTGGATTCTAGACTCAGGTGCTACATGCCATATAGCATGCTTTCGACATTTCTTTAGTAGTCATAGCCCTGTTAGTAATTCCTATGTCACTTTACCTGATAACTCTACAATTCCTGTACATTCAATTGGTACAGTTGTTTTGAACTCCAAAATTACTTTGCACAATGTTCTTTATATTCCAAGTTTTCATGTAAACCTGATTTCTGTCAGTGCCTTATTATCTGCAAATGATATTGCAGTCAAGTTCTTGGCTAATTCCTTCTTGTTTCAGGACCACACCAGCTCGATGATGATTGGGAAGGGTGACTTACTTCAAGGACTTTATGTCTATAAGTCTTCTCCCATCCTCAATCAAGCTTCTGTACCTACTTCTACACATACTTCTACACATAGTAAACATTGTACACCTACAGTTTCTTTAATCAATAAAGTCTCAGTTGCCACTTGGCATGCTAGGTTAGGACATTTGTCAAATAAAGCTTTGGAGTTAGTTAATGGCAAATGCAAATTGTCTTTACAGAATTCAGATTTTGTACATGATTGCAACATTTGTCCATTAGCTAAACAAAGAAGAATTCCTTTTGTGTCACACAACCATTTTTCAGACTCTATTTTTGACCTTGTTCACTGTGATATATGGGGTCCCTATCACACTACTACACATGATGGCAAAAGATATTTTTTGACCATTGTTGATGATCATAGCAGGTTTACTTGGACATATTTCATGCAATACAAGTCAGAAGCACCAAAACTGATCCAACAGTTCTTTATTATGGTAGAAACTCAGTTTAAAACTACCATCAAGCAGCTGAGATCAGACAATGCCAAAGAGTTGGCATTGACAGAGTTCTTACAATCCAAGGGAACACTACACCAGTTCAGCTGTGTTGAGAGGCCTCAGCAGAACTCTGTAGTTGAAAGAAAGCATCAACACCTGCTTAATGTGGCTAGGTCACTCTTCTTCCAATCCAGAGTTCCAATTCTGTTTTGGGGAGAATGCTTGAAGGCTGCTACCTTTTTTATCAACAGAATCCCAACTCCAAACTTGAAGCAGCAGTCTCCATTTGAGATTCTATATCAGAAACAACCAAATTTGAAAGACTTGAAAGTCTTTGGATGCCTGGCTTTTGCATCAACTCTGCCATCCAAAAGAGATAAATTCACTACTAGAGCTACACCTTCTGTCTTCGTTGGCTATCCAGTAGGGTATAGAGGCTACAAGCTCTATAACTTACAAACACATACTATGTTCATATCAAGAGATGTTATCTTTCATGAACACATTTTTCCCTTCCACACAATCCCACAACCCTCCTCATCAATACCTGATCCTTTTCCTGACCTAGTCTGTCCAAAACCAATCCTTAACCATTGTCCAAACACACCAACAGAAACACAACCTATAGTGAATCATGAACCTATCCCTGATCACCTCAATCCACCACAAAGTCCAGAACCTGAACCTGACCATGATCAACCCAACCCACCTCAAATTCCTGAACCTGAACCTGAACTTCATCATCCTAATCCTGATCCACCCCCTAGAAGGTCAACTAGATCATCAAAGACACCATCATATCTCCAAACCTATCAATGCAACTCCATTCCTCATTATCCCATCACCAATCATCTATCTTATCACAAACTTTCCCCCCACTATAGACACTATATCATGCAAATTTCTGCAACTTATGAGCCACAATTTTATCACCAAGCTGCCAAATTCCCTGAGTGGCAGCTAGCAATGAATGAGGAATTGCAAGCCATGGAAGCAAATGACACTTGGTCTGTAGTCCCTCTTCCATCAGGCAAGCACACTATTGGATGTCGATGGATTTACAAAATCAAGACAAAGGCAGATGGGAGTGTAGATAGACTCAAAGCTCGACTAGTAGCCAAAGGCTACACTCAACAAGCAGGGATAGACTTTAATGATACCTTCTCACCTGTAGCAAAACTCACAACTGTGAGAGTTCTATTATCCTTGGCAGCCATCAAAGGTTGGAAATTTCTCCAACTTGATGTGAATAATGCCTTCCTCAATGGGGACCTATTTGAGGAAGTGTACATGTCCCTTCCACTTGGCTACAAGGTTCAGGGGGAGAACCTAGTATGCAAGCTCAACAAGTCCATATATGGACTCAAACAAGCTTCTAGACAGTGGTTCACAAAGTTCTCCACAGCCTTGATTCAAGCAGGATTCAAGCAATCCAGAAATGATTATTCTCTGTTCACTATGGGATCTGGTCCAAACTTTGTAGCACTCCTTGTATACGTGGATGATATCATCATAGCAGGCCCATCCCAGTCTAGCATTAACACTGTCCAAGCAAAGCTGCAATCCATATTCAAGTTAAAAATCCTTGGCAACTTGAAATACTTCCTAGGATTGGAAATTGCTCAATCTTCTAAAGGCATCTTTCTATCCCAACGAAAGTATACTCTTTCCTTACTTGATGATACTGGTTTTCTAGACAGCAAACCCTCCAACTCCCCTATGGATGCCAACCTGAAACTTAATGCTTCAGATGGAGAACTTCTGCCAAACTCTTCTCAGTATCGAAGACTTATAGGCAGACTACTATACTTAACAATATCTAGACCAGATATTAGTTTCTCAGTCAATAAACTTAGCCAATATATGTCAGCACCTAGAACTACACATCTAGATGCAGTGCACCATTTACTCAGGTATCTGAAAGCTACTCCGGGCCAAGGAATTCTGTTTTCCTCAGCTTCACCAATTTCCCTCAAAGCATATGCAGATGCTGACTGGGGTAGCTGCCTTGACTCTAGAAGGTCCACCACTGGTATATGTGTGTTTCTTGGTGATTCCTTAGTTGCCTGGAAGTCCAAAAAATAGCATGTAGTTTCAAGGTCCTCGGCTGAAGCAGAATATAGGGCCTTAGCTTCAGCAGCCAGTGAAGTTACTTGGCTAAGCCAATTACTTGTTGATTTCGAAATTGATATTGGACCTACTCTATTGTTTTGTGATAACCAAGCTGCAATTCACATTGCATCCAACCCAACTTTTCATGAAAGGTCCAAACATATAGAGATTGATTGTCACTTTGTGCGTGACAAAGTAAATGATGGCATGTTGCGGCTTGTTCATGTCAACTCCAAGCACCAGTTAGCAGACATTTTGACAAAGGCAGTTCCAACCCCTCTATTCAATTCCTTATTATCCAAGATGGGCATCTATAGTATATATGACCCACCTTGAGGGGGAGTTTTACACTTTGTAATTATAGTTAAAGTTCTGTTAAGTTCTGTTATATGCAGTTAAGTTAGTTTTAGTTAGTTATAACTACTTCCAGCTGTTATCTAGCTGTCATCTAGCTGTATATATAGTTCCCTTGTGTAAGAATCATTCATTCAATGAAAATGAGAATCATTTCTCCCAAATTAGTTTCACACTCCTAATAATATCGAGGATAGGTTTTCATAAACAAATAATAGTTTCAATTCACCAACAAAACCGGTGGATACTTTAAACTTATAACACGGTAAAAAAAATTTAAATACTATCTAATTAGTGGTATTTTAATTTTAACATGGTCTATCTTTGTAGAATACATGTACCTTTTGC
Source organism: Echinosophora koreensis (assembly GCA_035048595.1). Lineage (NCBI taxonomy): Eukaryota > Viridiplantae > Streptophyta > Magnoliopsida > Fabales > Fabaceae > Echinosophora > Echinosophora koreensis. The sequence goes on from JAPCYP010000004.1 coordinate 11,919,022, forward strand.
CGACAAAATGTTCTTCATAAACTATATTGTCCTCACAACTTATTAATCAAAATGTTTTAAAATGAAAAGAAAAAAAAAAGTCAATCACGAAATATCAAATTGTACCGACAATATATGAATAGTAAAACACAGCGAAGTCACGAAAATGGATTTAGTGCCTTTCATTTTGGTGCCTTTGGTGCCTTTCTCTCTATCTCTCTCATCTCTTATTTTCTCTATCATCTTTTCTCTCCATTTTTTTTTATCTCTCTCATCTCATTTTTGCCTAAAGTCACCAAAGTCACCATTTTCCAAAGTCACCAAATCCTTTCTCCGAAGTCACATATTTTGGTGTGCACTGCAGCCTATGCTAGCCAGAATGGGATGAAAAAAAAAAAAGGAGCATTAATTCTACACGTACGTCAAGTATATTATAATTAAAATATCTGTAACTTCCACAATCTAATTAAGCATGTCGATGTATGACTAATTAAACTTTTAACAACAGTCAAAAAAAAATTAAACTTTTAACAAGAATTAATTTATGTGATTTAATTAAATTCAGATTTAAGAACAACATACCCCACATCCAACCACCACCACTTGTGCCACACTTTCAATGTAACTAAGACAGATTTTGGTTTCTATATTTATGTAATCATTGACTCCGTCACTCCGGAAGGTACTTCCAAGTCTTCCGTGCACATTTACATGTAACAAGAAAATTCAAAAAGCAAAACAAAAATACAAAAAAAATAATAATAATAATAATAATGGAAAAGTCCTAATATTTGTCCTTTTAAACTATGTTGATTGAGTTGGTTAGGCCTATGCGCACAAAAAGTTATATATAATTTCATAGTCACGACATTCACTATATATTCTATATTATTATTCCTGATGATAATATTAGAAGGAGTAGTCCATTCACAGTTTTGGACGTCAGGCCTAAGATAATTCCTTCTCTTAAGGGGGATTTATGCTGTGAAGGGTCCCAAGACCCAATGTCGTCGCTTGAAATGTCCCAGTACATGATTTGTCACTACAATTCATATATATGCATACATGGCTGAAAAGAAATGGGAACGTATAATGATAGTGAACCATCATGCACTATGTACAGCTGCATCGATCTATTGCCCTCTTGATATGATCGATTCATAGGAATAAGAAGAATAATGTAATGATTATTTTCTGAGGATTTTGGACCTCATGGTTTTGCTAAGAAATTTGTCATTCCCAGGATCATGCCCACCCCTCAATAATTCATATGTACATTCACATACTTATAAGATAGCGATTCTTTTTAAATTTCCTTTTTATGGCGTTACTTATGATTTATAAATCCAATCCCTTGACCCATATCATAGATATATACTCTATATTATAAAAAGGATTAAAGTAGTATGTATTCATTCACAAACATTTTTGACATGTGTGATTTTATTTTAATAATTAAGAGAGAGAAATAATAATAATACTAATTTATTATATTATTATCGAATATCAATATAAAAATCATTTACACCGATAATACATAGAAATTAAACTCTTATAAAAATGAGTGAATTTAAATTTTCTCAAAACGTGGCTGCTTAAGGAGCTGTCAAGAGACCCACCATATATCTCAAGGGACAAGTGGGCAAAGCCGGTGGTTTAAGATCAGTGGCCATGCGATTTGTTATCTCAACTTCCAACCATGATGATATGTAACCTTGAAACACTTCAATTTTGGGGATTTTTTTCCCTATAGTAGATCAATTTTAGGGTGTTTTGGATTAGTATTCCGGATTCATGCAAAACATGAGAATACTACTTGCAGAGTTATTAGGATGACTGAGTGGTTAAGGGTGAGTGACATAAGGGTTGGAAGGTATAAGGGCGAAAGGTTAGATCCTACCCCACTAACAAAAATTGACTTGACCTATAAAAAGAAAAAAAAACTACTCTCATGCAGCAGTGCAGATTCGAGATCTATAATTCTTGTGTAATTTTGCAGAAATAACAAACTTAATTTCATGAACTGAGTTTCGTTTCTGAATTCTCGTTACAAGAACTCCATTTTCACTAAATAGTAAAAGATAAAGGCTAGCATTAGCATTAACTAAATACTGTAGTTGGACTTGACATCACGCATTTTCTTAGGTTAAGGTACTTGTCATATATTTTCAATTATTTTTTAGATTTCAACTAAAGTCGAAATTTCAGATAGGGCCCTCTTTCATTCCATCATCCATGCATGTCCTTCATCCTCCAAATCCCACTTCAAACCTTCCCCAAAATCAATTCAACAATTCGAGGGAGAGAGGTTTTGGTATTATTATTGACACGGTTTGAGAGCACCAACGACCGTAGATATTAAAAGCTAAAAGAGATGTGGTTTTAAAGAACTGAGACACACAGAAAGCATAATTCATTGAAATGACAATAATGGACCCCCAAATAAGACCAAACTGAAGACAGGAATGGTCAGGATATATAGCAGAAACCACCATTGACAAGCTTGGAATCTAAATTTGTAATACCAAAATGGGCCTCCTTGAGCTGCATTTCCCCCTAACTTCGATTTCGATTTCAATTTTTCAATAATACATTGTACTATGTCTTTTTTATTATTATTATTTCTTGCCCTTTCAAATTTATGGCGGATAGTACAACTTCAATGGTTAAATAAATGTAAGGTTAAATATATGATTATTACTGCAACTGTGTAATCATTTAAAAATCGCAACTGCTTATGTTTTCCATTGATCTAACAACCTAACAGCCATTCAATAGCATAAAATACATCCCATTAGTAGTGTTTTTGAGGTCTGTATATAGTACTAACAAAGCGAGATGGAGATTTTATGGAACCCAATGCACAAGTTTGGGTTACAAAAATGTTCTTATTATTTTAATTAATAACAAAACAACCATATGAAATATTGGTATTGACATATAAAGTATTTTTTTTCTAATATTTAATTTTACAAATTAAAATAATTTTTAAAAAGATAAAATTTGAAAAAGATTAACATATTTTTTTCAAAAGGAATCGTTGTTCTTTCCTTTGCTTCAAAAGCATGCATGTTGTTTAGAAGCTCATAATTCCTGAACTTTTTTTTTATAGTCCTGTGAAAGAGGACAAGTGATCATGAAGATGGTGGTCATTGGAATGTAAGTCACTGGGGAGTTGAAGCTCAAGTTCTCAATACAATGAAAATCCATAAAACTCAGATTTTTTTTTAAAAATAATAATAATTCTGCTGGCGAAGATGAGCATCCTAAGCGCACAGGCACCTAAATATCAAATGACATCTCTCAATCTATTTAGGGACTATATATTCTCATTTATATGCGAAGGTACGAAATGGAAAGCAACTGTTGATTCAATGAAACCATACATGTTGATTGTATAAGGAATTGACTTTCTCTATCACAGATATTATACGTAGTCACAGAGACACACATTCTGGAGTGTACCAAAGAGAAATAAAAGTAACCCAATATTAATATTGGTCCCCTCATGTGAGGCACTGAGGTGAAAGAAAGAAATGTATGACAAACACAAATGTCCAAATTACAGAAAGGAGGACTTCTTTTTCCATGAATTATATGAAGCCACAAATGAAAAATAACTGCTTGAAGAAAGTGGCTATGGAAACATTATGTAAAAGGAAATAAAGGGTACCAAACAGAACAAAAGCAGAGCAGAAAGAGAACATGAATGCTGGCTGACTGTGTTTTGTAATAGAGAGAGAGAGAGAGGATGAACGACATCCACCTGCCACGTTGTCCCTTACTGAAGGTATTTAGAACTTTACAGCAATAATTGGAGTGATGATGGCAATAAGAGTCAAAACAAAGATGAAAAAATAGAATTATATTTGTTGGGATATGATTTAGTTAGTTAGGTAGAGAGAAAGAGCCGGGGAAAGGAATTATGTGAGAATAAAAGAAAGAAAGATAGTTGAGGGTTGCTTGGAAGGACAAAATTCTAATTGTTTTTTTATTTTTTTTATTTTAATATAAGTCGAGCAAGAGGGAATTTAAGATTGATCAGAAGCTAGATTCCCGGAGGTCATGTGTGTGAGAGAAGGAATAAGATCTAATGGTATAGTTTTAAATTTTCTTAATTAATGTTTTGGTAGTCTTTTTAGTTTTTAAATAAAAAAGTACTGACCAACATGCATTTTATACTTTGAAGATATTAAATACATCCACTCTCTCATTGTACGTGTTGGAAGAGGTTATAACTTAATGTTGGGTTTTACTATCGGGAAGGGAAGTTAACGAGTCGGTTTGGTTCAGATTTACAATATTTTGTCAGAAAATCTGAATCAACTTAAATCATTTAAAAACGAGTTGGTTCGGTTCTGTTTGGACAAAAAAATATTGAATATTAATATATATATATATATATATATATATATATATATATATATATATATGTATATATATATATGTATGTATATGTATGCATTAAATATATAAAATAAATATAGCGAATATTAAATATTAAAAAAATATATAAACGTTAAAGTATAATATTTGGTTCGGTTCCAGAATCCTTGAACTCGAGAACCGAATCAATTACCATTGGGTTTGGTTTGATTCGGTTCTGACACAAACACCCAAAAAATCCAAACTAAATTAATTGGTTCGGATCATATTTTTTGGTTCATCAAGTCAATGTGAACTAATGAACACCCCTATTATCGGGAGTTGAAAAATTACTAAGTATATGGGTTAAAGCACAACTTGCAGTTCTTATAAAAAAATAAAAAACAAAAATACACCTTTGCTTCACTATTATTTAAAATTTTTATTCGATACTAAAAGGACTATTAAGAAAATGTTTTAAAAAATATAACAAACATACAAAATCATTAACATAATGTTGAGTGAATAGATATATGCAAAAATTAATTTTGCTTTAAATTTTAAAACGTTATTAGAGTGCGTTTTTTATTACTTATTTTGTTAAAAAAATATTTTTTAATTAAATAATCATTTTTCGAAACTTTTAGTGTGTTTTTTTTCTTTTAAAATAATGAAAAATAGAAAGAAAAAAACATTTTTACAGTTAAAATAAAAAACTACTTTCATTAGTTTTTGAAAAAATCATTTTTTATAACTAACTACTTTTTTAAAAAATTGATTTTTATGATTTTAAACAAACACAAAATAGCTTTTCTTTTCTTTAAAATATCTAAAAAAAAATATAATCTCTAAAGTATTGAATGTCAAAATCATTATTTTTTTAATCAATAATAAATGGCCCCTATATGGTAATTGCTTAACTTTTAATGAATTTAGCTAATAATTACTCTTAAGTCTTAATAAAAATAATTAAATGAATAATAACCTTTTTTAGATCATAACATATTAAATTTTTTATTTTTTAATTAATGCATTATCATACTCTTTAACAACAAAAAAAGTCCTATTAAACTTTACTCTAAAAACACTAATTAAAAAAAAAATAGAAAAATAACTTTTTTAAAAAGGAATTAAATATATTATTATTCAATATATTAAATATATCCTTTTAAAATTTTTAAAGGACACTAATTAATCTTTGACCTTTTTAATTAATTGATTAGTAGATATATGTGTGTCTGTGTTCATGTACGTGTGTTTGAGTATACGTTTCTTTTTCAAAGATAGGGAGAGAACTATAGGGAAAGAGAGAGGACTAAATAGAAAGAATATATTGGGGAATGAAAGTCTCCGATGATTCTGCCGGTCCCTACCTTTTGACTCTTCCAATTTGAAACTAATAGATACCTATAGAGAAAGCTATTGAATCCAATTATGTTGTGTTTCTCTATGCATTGCATTGCAGTATATATAAAAGAGTTCCATTTCAACATTCTTGTGGATCCAAAGTCCAAACCCACACACATGTATACGGTCTCCAACAGCTGTCCCAACTCCCATATCTTACGTGATTTACACCTTGCTTTTCATTTTGGCCCCACCTCTGTCCTATATCCTAACATAACTTTGGAAAAACTTTGCTTGCTGTGCGCTTCCCCATTAGAATGAAAGAAGCAAAGTGAGAGCAGAATTGCTTTCGTAATTCCCAAAACCAAAGTCACCATTATGGGAAGGTCCTTGTTCTTTTCCTGCCTGTTTATTTTTCCATCGGATTTTTGGTATCCAAAAATTATATTGAATCTCAACTGATTTAAATCAAATCGAGAAAACTCATTTAGGTGTTCAAAACTCTTTAGTATTTATTTTAAGGTTCATGCTAACGAGTATCCTTATGATACTCTTTAAGGAATCAAGAAAAACAAGTTTTCATTGGAAAACTAACTATTTCACTTTTTCAAATATTAAACACATCAATTCTCTATGTTAACTTTCTTTTCTTAGAACACCTGTTAGAATTTTCCTTATTTTTAATATACAAGATTCGAATCCGAAAATTTATCCAAACTCTTTACCACTTGGACTGATGAACATTAGTTTATGCTTGCTTATTTGCATTACGTGAAATGCTATCATTTTCCATAAAGACACAACACCCCCACCACCCCCAAAGCTAACCTAATTCCCTTCTCTTTCCTTTCTATAAAGGCTAAAGTTAGGGTTTTTGACCAAACTGACCCACTTTTAGAAACTATTTACCAAAATAACCTAGTTTTGAAACTATTTACCAAACTAACCTAGTTTTAATTAAAATAATATTATTATTTTTTTTTTTAAAAAAAAAAAAAAAAGCTGGCAGGCGCCACGTGGCACCTCCCGGTGCAGTGGCGCCACTGCCAACAGCGCCATTAGTGGCGCATGTGGCAGTGGCGCCACTGCACCGGGAGGTGCCACGTGGCGACTGCCAGCTTTTTTTTTTTTTTTTTTTAAAAAAAAAAAAATATTATTTTAATTAAAACTATGTTAGTTTAGTAAATAATTTCAAAACTAGGTTATTTTGATAAATAGTTTCTAAAAGTGGGTCAGTTTGGTCAAAACCCCGTTGTGAAATATTATTGTTGCTTTCTAAATGTGTCTCTTTTGGTGAGAGATTTACATACTTGGAAATTTGTGACTGGCATGATGTGCTAGTTGCTTAGGAAAGGGTGACAGTAAAACTGACCACACAGACAATGATATGCAAGTTGAGAAGCGAACCAATCAGTGAGCAAACCAAAATCAAAATAAAGAAAGAAAACACAAACTTATCATTTAGTTAATTTAGTTAATTTAGTTGATTTTCTTGATTTATGTAAAAAAAAAAGTTATAATTATTAAAATACCTTTTAATTGTTTTGGGAGTATGCAATGTTCTTAAAAAAGTAAAAGAGAAATTAGTTGTATGAGTTAATTTTCTTGATTTTTGGAATACTAACATTAAATAGAGTTGAGTTAGTTGGATTTTACTTATATTTGAGTATACAAAATATAGATACTTTTTTGCTTATAATTGAGTCCAGATGAAATATCATTCTCCTCATATTACTACGTATTTCACATTTTTATAATAAAAGTGTGACAATTTATGAGTGGTTGATAATGTATAAAATTTATACCATACATATCAATTAAATTCATTTTTTAATCCAGTAAAAAGATTCATTTTAATCTCCTTCTTATAATTGAATATTTGATATTATATGTTCAGTCTCATTATTATTCTTTTTTATCTTATAAAGTTTTCTTAAGACCCATTTGCAAAGATTCTCCCCACCCCTGGCTTATATAAGCAGAAAAGTCAAGCAAGGTAATTAAATGAATGGCCAAGTCGCCGTGCATTGTGTACGGTGATATTGAAGTATATATATATATAATATTTTTAAAATATTTTTACATTTACATTTATTGAGGAAAAAATGAAAAATGTTTTGGAAAGAGTGTTTTTTATTATATAAAGAAAGTGGTGTAATAGAAATATGCATCTTGCTAGCCCAGGACACTGGTTAAAAAATTCAACAAATGTAGATTTTCATAGAAAGTTAAGATATAACACTTTTCAAAAAGAAATTTGAATGTACCACTTCTAATATAAAAAATAAAAAAAATCTAACCAGTGCCCCTAAGTATATTGATTAAAGAGTCAAACATAGAAAAATTATATAGGAAAATGATGCATTCAAATCATTGAACTCTTAAAAATTATATTTTCCTATAAGAAATTATTACTATCTTTAAATTCCTTAACCAATATCCGTAAGATACTATTGGTTAGTATTTCCAAAAAAAAAAAAATTTACTTTAACACAGTGTCCTAAATTCTCCTAAATATATAACCACGTAACATTTTGTAAGTCATCAATAAATATAAGTGGGCCGTCAGTGCCAAATATGATGGTAAAAAAGTGTTTTCCTTGTAACTTGTAAATGTGCGCAGTTTGTTTGTGCGCGCGCCTGTACTGCCATTGCTACTATTAACTATTCCACCGAACCAGCCAGCTCACAAAGCAGGAGTAAACCACAAGGGGTTTTGACCAAACTGACCCATTTTTAGAAATTATTTATCAAAATAACCTAGTTTTGAAACTATTTACCAAACTAATCTAGTTTTAATTAAAATAAAATAATATTTAAAAAAAAAAAAAAAAAGCTGGCAGGCGCCACGTGGCACCTCCCGGTGCAGTGGCGCCACTGCCACATGCGCCACTAATGGCGCTGTTGGCAGTGGCGCCACTGCACCGGGAGGTGCCACGTGGCGCCTGCCAGCTTTTTTTTTTTTTTTTTTTTAAATATTATTTTAATTAAAACTAGGTTAGTTTGGTAAATAGTTTCAAAACTAGGTTATTTTGGTAAATAGTTTCTAAAAGTGGGTCAGTTTGGTCAAAACCCCCTAAAGTTATACACATATAATCTTTTGCATGGGGGAATATTTTCAATCTGTCTTTTCTTCTGCATGTGATAAAGCAAATTAAAATACTACGCATAACATGCCCAAGTAACAAGTCAGTACTAAAGCCCAACCTTACTTTTATTTTTGGGTAAACTAGGACTCCCCACTTTCTTTAAAAGATATTCCACTATGCCATGAATGGGAACACTTTTAGGCAACAGTACCGTAATAAAACAAAGTTATTCTCAATCATCAATTCTCCAAAAAGTTTAAGGTGAAGTTTTTTTTAATGAATTTAATATTAAATATTGAATAAGCTTCTCTATGTAAGGGTCCTTCAGACTTGAAGTGTAGACAATATATAATCTCATTTTTATCATATTTTTAACCTTTATTTATAAGAACAGAAACGATAATAATCAAAATTTTAACCACTTAAAGGCTCATTACTATATTAATGAGAAACTTTTTAAAAATTTTTGAGCCCATTTGGATGGGCTTTTTTTCCTAATAAAAGAGTATTTGAAAAATAAATATACTTTAAAAAAATGTTAGTCTTTGGATGGGCTTTCAAAAAAGGCAAAAGCAATGAACAATTTGGGGTATATACAAAATAATTATTTACTATTTTAAAAGTAACTAAAGGATAAGTGTGTTAGGTGATTAAATAACAGTGGATTTACTTTTAAATTATTTAATAAGTTAAGATCTTGATATACTTTATTAAATTAAGGGTTTATTTATATTTACTACTCATTTTAGAAATGAATTCACTTTAGAGAAACTTTGCACAATATTAACATTATCACATATATTAAACGATTACTTTGTCCGACAGCTTTGGAAGCATTTTCCTCCAATTTTGGCTGCTTTCAACGAGTCTCACATTAGAACTATTCATCTATGCGGGGATGTCTTCCAAGTATATACTGTTAGGTGAACAATATATATCATATGGGAGAAGCTATAACCTAAAACATTGATCAAATACCAAACTACCTATGCATAGGGTGTACGCACACAAAAATTCACAACAGTGGAACAATTAATGCAAGGAGGCTTTTGAGGTGCACTATTTCCGTCAAGGGCCCGCGCTCCGTTGAACTAGGCGAGTGTAAAAAGGTAACTATAATTTATAATTTAGTCCTTTTCTTAATTTCTTATTGTGTTTGAGTCCTATATATAATTAAGTTTTTAAATAAGTTTGCCCTCTTGCAGTTTGGTTGAAATTGACCCAGTTGCATATATATATATATATACATGGGTATGCTGCTTATAAATATATATATATATATACATGGGTTTGCAACTCATAATTAATACATACCCCGGGTGTAAAATTAACTATAATTTATAATTTAGTCCTTTTCTTATTATGTTTGAGTCCTCTAAGTTTTTAAAATAAGTTTGCCCTTTTGCAGTTTTATTGAAATTGACCCACTTGTTAGATATACATGGGAGTGCAACTCGTAATACATAGGTGGCGTTTGGAAGAGCTTATTTAAGCTCCTTTTGACTTATCTGATGACATAAGCTCTTATGCAGTGTGTTTGGCAGAGCTTATAAAAGTAACTTATGCCATCCCATAAGAAGTTTTTGACTTATTTTCATAAGTCACTGGAACAAGCTTATGGAATTTTAACAAGTGCTTATGACCCGTTTGTTTTTTCCCCCTTCGAATTCTCTCCTGCCCCTTTCTTCATAAGCTCTTATGACATAAGCTCTCATGCGATAAGGTCTTATGTGATAAGCTCTTAATTAAGCTATTTACCCAAACGCGGCCATAGTTACATACCCAACTGATTAAGCAAAGAGCCCCGAATCCGCATTTTGAACACCGACACCCTCTGTTTATATGCCAGTAAACTTGTTTATTTTCTCTCTCTTCTCTTCGTTTCATTTGAAAAAATATATGTTGGTAGTGTTTGGTAAAAAATTTATTTTAATATTTCGGGGAATGTGAGTTTGGGAATAAAACTTTCTGATGTTTGGTACATGATTCAAAAAATTATTCTCACACCCAAAAGATATTCAGGAATAAAATTAGTAAATGAAAGTGCAATTATATTCCTATGTATAGAGATGGGAGAGAAATATTCCTCAGAATGAGATTCTCGTACATATAGGTGTCTACTGATTTATTTGCAAATATTTTTCAGGTAGATTAATTCTTTTCATGTATCATTTTATCAAGGCAGAGCTTGAAAAGAAAAATATTGAGGGGCGAAAAAATAAAGGTAAAGTGAAATTATAAATATTGTTATAATATTTAAGTTTTGAAGAAATTTATTAATTATTACCAAATTATAAACTCTTACACATGTCATAGGAGAAAAAAACTTCAGTTTAAATAAAGGTATAAGTCAAACTGAATACAATCCAACATTCTAATATTAAATTCATCAAAAAAATTCTAATATTAATTAAACATAGATCTATGTATTATTTAGACTTTCATTTTAACTTATTCACTCGTTATTATAAAGTTAAATAAAAAAAATCATTTATTGAATGTCTATCTTTCTTTTCTTTTCTTTTTTGCTCTGAATGTCTATCTTTATACATAAAACAATTGACCTACTATTAAGTTTCCAAAAAAGAGCATAAGATTATAGTTATATCTCTTTCTTATTCATTTTGTATATGGGTTAGAGTATGACTAGTATTTTTATTAATAAATTTCTTTTGCTTATATATAAGAGTGAGTACCCTTTTTGGTCCCTGAAAATTTTGGCGGGTCCCTTTTTAATCCCTGAAAAATAAAAACTATTCAGTTAGTCCCCCAAATTTCATTCCGTGAGACCTTTTAGTCCCTCCGTCAGTCAAAGCGCGTTGATCATCGTTAAGTGTGTGACATGTCACGTTAATTGCCAAGGTGTACTGTTAGCATTTTCCAACTTGGAATTGTTTTTAAAAAAACCGAAATTAGAGGGTCATTCTGGTCCTCGACAAATTTTAAGTGAGTCATTTTAGTCCCTGACATTTTTGTCATGACCTATTTTGGTCCCTCACTTACACATGTCAACACAGATACACAGCTAAAAAACAGAACATCAGTATTTGACAAAACATTAATGTTAGACAGCACAAATCCTGCACAAATCTTAACTAATGGAAAAGGAACTAGCCTATCCTGCATATAATGGGTTCAAAGATTAAATAGAAGCAAGCCAGCTGCAGTCATCAACAGAACATGTCACATAAATTGAGATATCAACTGACAAATAAATAAGCATAAGTGTCTACCTTCTCTTGGTCAGAGATGAAATTCCACCTATAAGTCATGTGGCACCAATGTCAGCTTCTCCAGAAGCTGTAGAAATCATTTCCAATTATCTTTTGTCTCACAATCTACAAGGGCATACGCAATAACATAGAATTGGTTGTTTGCGTCTTGTCCAACTGCCGGGAGGAGCTGCCCATCATAATATCCTTTAAGGAAACAGTCGCCTACAACCCCTTTTAAACCTTCCTTGCATGCCTCCAAACAGATATATATCCTCTGAAACAGTGGCGGAGCCTGTGGTTGAGGCATGACATCCATCTTGATAGTTGATCATGGATTGGTTATCAACAGCTCATTCATATAGTCTCATAACCTACCATATTGATCCTTCTCTGAACCCTTCATAGCCAGTCATGCCTTTTTCAATGCCTTTGATAGTTTCTTGTCATTTAAATGAACCATGAAGTCCTCCTTCATGATCTCAAAGGCTTGTCTCCTTTCAAGGTCAGGTTGAGTAATTAGCTTTTGTTCCAATTTCTTCACCACCCAACCATAGCTAGCTTTTGTGACATGTGTTACTGGTATGGTTCATATTAGTGTATCAGTGTATCTGTTTTTTAGCTGTGTATCTGTGTGATTGTGTATCTGTGTTGATATGTGTCGGTGAGGGACCAAAATGGGTAACGACAAAAATGTCGGGGACTAAAATAGCTCACTTAAAATTTTTTGAGGACCAAAATGACCCTCTAATTTCGGTTTTTTTAAAACAATTCCAAGCTGGAAAATGCTAACAATATACCTTGGAAATTAACGTGACACGTCACACACTTAACGGTGGTCAACACGCTTTGACTGATGGAGGGACTAAAAGGTCTCACGGAATGAAATTTTGGGGACTAACTGAAGAGTTTTTATTTTTCAGGGACTAAAATGGGATCTGCCAAAATTTTCAGGAACCAAAAATGGTATTTACTCTATATATAATAAAAAAAATTATCAAGAAGTGTAAATAAATAATCAGGAGTGGTTGGGAAAGTCATGACTCTCCCTGTCACTAGGAAGATCTGCCGGTGCATTTTACAAACTCAAATTGTAGATTATCTACCAGGAAATGTTTGTCGTCAACCCCTTCTTCTCTGTTAGAACCTACAACCGCAGATGAACCTTTACTTTTTCAACCCAGCTGCTAGAACCATTTCTTGGGGCACCACGCTGCAACGTTCTTATTGGAAGACCACGAGTCAAGCCTATGACAAATCCAACTCCTCAACCAAGAAGACATTTGCGAGGTGGCAAAAGAATAAAAGAACATCATTTGTCAAGTGATTTACATCACACACATTCTCGATGCTCCTCCAGTAAATTATTCAATGCTCACAAAACAATGGACAAATCTTCACATCAATTAAATTTCGAATAAACTATAGCGACAATGATTTCAAAGGATTTTTAGTTGTCCCGTGTAGGTGGCCTAAGTGGCCAAGGGACATGTAGGAAGGAAAGGATGGAGTTCCATGGGAGGGGTTCGACCCCCCCCCCCCCCCCCCCCCACCCCACCCCACCCCTCTAACAACTAATATTTAACCAACTAACTATTTGGCCTATAAAAAAAAAAAAGGATTTTTAGTCAATCAAACTCACAAATCCAATTCTACATCCAAAATTCTAAAAAAAAAAAAAAAAAAAAAAAAAAAAAAAACTCAAACTCAGCAAGCTCTACACAAACCTAAACACAATTCAAACGCTACACATGGTTTAAATTAAGGAAAGAGAAATTCGAAAAAGGGAACAAATTGTGATTGGTTTTAATGGAAGTTAGATGAAGGGCGTTATGAGAGGTGTGTCGGAGACTGGATAGAGTTGAAACCGGCGGTAGAGGATACATCGACGAATGACGAATCAGATGGTGTGTTCCCGGAGGTTGTGGTTCTTGGTAGAGATTGTTCTTACCGAACCCAGCAGCAACTACCCTCAGCTCCAACAACACCGCCGTGTTTTTGACATATGTTCAAAGAGTGTCGCCCAATATGGTGCTTTTTGTGGACTGCAAAGGATGACAGACAGAGGTGGATGATGTCGTTTCAGCACAGTGATGAATGGCGAAGGATGGAGTGTTTCTCTTTTTCTTTTTTTCCTTTTTTTTTACAGGGACACCGGTTACAGGTTCCATCTAAGTTGCACCAGCACTTTTGCTAGTGCAACCTTGCTCCTTGTTGAGTAGCCAATGGGGTGGTTTCATTTGACACATCAGCAAACATGGTCAAGGAAGTATAATACTTGTATTTTTTTTTGTATTTGAACAATTGTTTGTGTATTTTAGTTATATAAGATTATGTATTTGGTACACCGTATTTGGACTGTATTTGATTATTTAATTTTTTTATTTTTAACTATGGTACAGGCACAACTCTGGTGTAGCGCGGCGGTTGTGGTGCTGCCATGCCTGTCTAACAGAAGAGAAGATCGGAGTAAGGAACGTGGTGGCAGAGCGCGCCGACGCGGTGGTGGAGGTTTATCGTGGTTGACGCCATGAAGGAGAGAGAAACGGGGTCCAGATCTTCTTCCAATTGTAGATCAGTATTGTGCAAAACGCTAAGAAGGTTCTGTTTGTCTGAAAAAGTGAAAATGGCTCATGTTCTTCAATTCTTCCATTCGTTGGTCAAATTGGTGCACCCTTACACCAGCTTTTTTGCTGGTGCAAGGTAGAAGGCACCCCAGTTACAACCTGTAAATATCAGAGGACCATGCATCCTCATCAACTATTGAATTGTAGGATTAAATATTTGCCCGGTGACACATACTAAATCCAGTGTTATTAAACTTGGACCGGACCGGCCGGTCGGACCTGTTCGGCCGGAAACCAGACCCATTGCCGGTCCGGTCAAGGTATCAGACCGGTTGAGCATTTAAACCGGTGCTGACAGCATTAAACCGGCTGACTCAGCACCGGTTCATGATTAAACCGTCCGGTTGAACCCTGCGCACCCGGATCGATGCTGCCAGCTGTCCCTCACTTCACTGCTGCAGTGATGAAATTCGAAAATCCACCTAAATATGCCATCCAGGGGAATCGAACCGTGCTCCTGATTGAGAAGAGGACGAACACCAACCGCTAGACCACTTCTGATTCTTGCATTTTACTTGACAGATATTTTATATATACATAATATCACTATAAAAATTATAAATTTGATATATACTGGTTTATCCGGTCCAACCGGTGACCCATTGGTTTGACCAGTGACCCATTAACCCAGTACCACAACCGAGTCGATGACCGTTCAGTTTTAATAACACTGACTAAATCACTATTGTTCATCTCCGAAACTTCATATTCAACTATTATTAGTATAAAGAGTATTGGTACACCCTACTTTTAGTGTGCACTATAAACGTGACTATAACTTAGCTTCACTGATCATTGAAAATAAAATAAATAAATAAATAAATAAATAAATAAATAAATAAATAAATAAGATAAAAGACTCAATTTGATCGCTAAAAAATACCTTGTGTACACTTTTGGTCCTGGAAAAACTAAACTAACCATTTAATCCTTCAAATTTACAAGCGCGAGATATGTTTGTCCCTCGGACCGGTTCCAACATCAGTTTACTTACCTATGTGTCTCGTTTAGTATCATACTTTGACCCATTAGTTGTCCTTCGTGATCTATGATGAACTTCAACCATATAAAATGAATAAAAAGTAAAAAACTACTAGCTCAATTTTTCAGGTGTCAGGGTTTTAAAATCGTGCATGTTGGTTCACTTTTCTTCATTTTCCACGGTGAGAATTCGTCATGTGTCACACAGGACCACCGACGGGCTAGACATTATAATTAACGTGATACGTAGGCAAGTAAGCAGACGATGAAACCAAAAAGAGAGAGACTACATGCCTTTTGTTTGTACTTTTGAGGGACCAAGTGACTAATTTAATTTTTTTAGGTGCCAAAAGTATACCCGTGATTTTTTTAAGGGACCAATTTGGGCATTTTGTCAAAAAAATAATTGACTTGATTACATGACATATTTGAAATTTGTGGACTAATATAAGCTTTTGAAATCATGGACGCGAGGCAGAAGCAGCTCTTATATGCTTCTGCTTTTAATGTTTTTTATTTACAACCATGTCACTATAACCATGATTTAGTTTGGAAAATGATTCTTAATTATTGTTCCAAACATGCACTAAAGTTAGTTGTATTTTGATTTTTCATATATGAGTCTTGCTAACGAGTGCCCTAAAGGTACTGGTTAAGGAATATGTTATAGTTGAGCCAAGTGTTAACTCGGGCCCAACCTTGCTCGTATAGGCCGGACCACAAATAGGTCCTATTATGTTTATGGTTGGCCGACTTGTAGGAACTCAGGCCCAACCTCTGGAATGTTCCGGCCGACTTGTAGGAAAATGAACTCGGGCCCAACCTCTAGAATGCTCCGGCCGACTTATATGAAACATAATGGACGTAATTAAGAGACTTTAATGTCTGTCAGCCGTGTAATAATGACTTAATAGGCAAACGGCTAACTCATTAAAGCGGACGCTTGGCTATCGTAACAGACAAAAGGCCTAAGATAAATAAGACCCAAGGGGCTAAGGGAAAGACAACTTTGATTGATCACTTGGTTGCTTGGCCGACCAAGTACACCGTGGGACTCTGGTAAAACTCTTCCTTCGCCACTCAAGGGAAAGATGAGTCGTACTAGGGCTCGGGAGGAAACTTCCGATTATCATTCAATGGCAGTCAACGAGTCATAACTCTGAGTCGAGCACGTTTCTCCATGATCGCTGGACACAGTAGAACAACAAAGGAGAGACAACCTGGATATACGCTGACATATGAACGACTTCCATTACGTGAAGTTCGAAGGCTGGGACCAAGTTTCAAAGGAGCATGAGTATGATGAAGATCTAACAATCACAAAGCTGTACTTCCAATCATTGAAGAACTCGGTCGAGTTCTCGTGGAAGACCGAGTGTGAGAATGCATTTGGCAAGTTAAAGGATTTTCAGTCGTTGAAGAACTCTGCCGATTCCTTTTGGACAACCGAACGTGAAAATGCATCTGCTGACTTAAAGGAATTTCCCTATGCCACCCCCAATTCTGACCCAATTGTTCCAAGTTAGTATTATGGTTAGACCAAGTTTATACTCGGACCAACTTTGTTTACACATAAGCCCCTTCGTCGCTCATGACTTGATGCTTGGGGACTTCTGTTATGGTTGAGCTGAGTATCAACTCAAGCCCACCTTATCTACATACACTAAAGTCCGATAATAGGTAAAGAAAGACTAATCTTGCTTGGTTGGAGGCCTGGAGGTCAACTACTACGCTATGGTTATACCGAGTTTATACTCGGGCCGACTTCATACTCAGATCTACCTTGTTTACACCATTGTGGACAGGCCGAGTTCACACTCGGTTCCATCTTGTTTACACCAAAGTCTTAAAGGACTTAGAAACGGGAAGACTTAATATATTGCGTTATGGTTATACCGAGTTTATACTCGGGTCGACTTTGTTTACCCTGTGAATATATGCCTTGACAGAAATTTTTTTTTTGATGATAGACCAAACGAAAAGGTCCAGGAGGTAAAGTGCAAAAAGCGGATGATTATAAAGCAAGCCAGCAAAAGGGCAAAATGGGAATTTTAGTATTTGTATTGTGTGTTTTAGAAAAGTGTGTAAATGGTAAGTAGAGTTCTCAATTTAATATTGGTCTCACACACACACTTTTAACATGTGCCAAAAACATTTTAAACATGTTTTATAACTGATAATTAATTGTGCTTAATGAGTAATCAAATATTAATTGTTAAGATTTTCAAATTCAAATGTGCTTTGAGCCATAATCGATTATGGGAAACCAATAATCGATTATGATATGAATTAAAAGGCTTTAAATGAGTTTAATGAGTATTGATTTTAATTAAAGCCGTTAAGTTTTGAATTTGAATTTGAATAATCGATTATGTAATATGTATAATCGATTATGTCCTTTCTGGCTTTCAACGAGCTTCAAACAGAAACCCTATAATCGATATATAATCGATTATAGCTTTTTATATGAAAGTCAGTGGACTCGTAGTTGATTAGTATAATCGATTATGTTTATTCTGTCAAAGTAAGCGCTTCCTAAAATTGATTTAAATAATCGATTATGAGAATGTAATAATCGATTATGCTGCGATAAAAATGAATTTTTAGAGGCTTGACCTGATTTCTTTTGAACCTTCACCTTTCTAATATAAAAGCAAAGTTAGGCAGCCATCAGCAGAGAGAACACTGCAATATTTTCTGTGCTAAAACTCTGAAAACCATTTTCTCTATTATCTTCTCTTGCACTATCACTTTGACCATATTATATTGAGAGTGCTACACACCATATAGGTGTTATTGTAATTGGGCTTCAATTTGTTTTTATCAGCACTATTAAGAGTGCATATTTGTTAGTAAGAGTCGTGTGACTCAAACCCTTCTTTTCTACACCATTATTACAAGAGAGGTGATATCTCTTGTGGTGTTGTCTTGGATGTGTTTTCTAAGTGTTTACAAGGGAGGTGATATTCCTTGTGGTTTACAAGAGAGGTGATATCTCTTGTGGTGTTTCTTGAATGTGATTTCCAAGTGTTTATAAGGGAGGTGATATTCCTTGTGGTTGACAAGAGAGGTGATATCTCTTGGGTTATTGTCTTGAGGCTCTTTCACTGGGGGAGGTGATATCCCTGGTCTGTGAGGAGTGCTCTGCTTTGTAAAGGTTCTAGTTGATCCTGTTAAAAATTAGAGTTGATTGAAAACCCTTGGTCATATTGCCTTGTGGACTGGATGTAGGCCACGTGGGTAGTCTGTGGCCGAACCAGGATATATTGTTGTGTTCATCCTCTTTCCCTATCCTCTTTACGTTTCCGCCATTTTAATTATCGCGCTTTAATTTCAAACGATTTATTTTCTAAAGCGCCTTAATTTGAAAAAAATTTAATATCCGCTGCAAACTCTGTTTTAACTTTGAAAAGGGTTATTGATTTATCACAAAAGATTTTATTTTTATTTAAAACCCAATTCACCCCCTCTTGGGTGATGGTTGCCACGGCCAACAAGTGGTATCAGAGCTTTGGTTCTGGTTAGTAGCTTAACAGCTTAGAGTTAAGATCCTTTTTGGCAATCTTTTTTAAGTTTTCCAAAATGTATGGTGTTGAAATTAACAAACCACCATTCTTTGATGGTGAGAATTACATTTATTGGAAAATGAGAATTGAAATTTTTATACATTCAATTGATGTCGACTTATGGGATATTGGAGTTCATGGACTTATTCTCAAACCCAAAGAACATCAGACTAAGTTTGATAAAAACTGTTTTTGCTTGAATCTCAAAGCTATGCAAATTCTTCGGAACTGTCTATGCGATGATGGTTATGAGAAAATCAAAAATTGTGATTGTGCCAAGGATATTCTGAATGTGCTTGATTATAATTACCTTGTCACTAACACTTTTGAAAATGAAAGTAATTTCAGGAAAGGGCAAAATTCAATGGAGGAAAAATATCCTCAAGAACTTTCCAAGAAAAGGAAGGACCACAAAAGCAAAGAGCTAATGGTCGAGAAAATAGAAACAACGCTCCAAGCAACTCAAAGAAACCTGGAGGTAATAGATTCTAAACTCAATCCATTTCACGATAAATGGTTACATGCATACAATGAGTTGTATGATGAGTTGATATGTTTAGAAAATAAGAACTTGAGTTGTTTGAAAAGTATCTCATCTATTGAAATTGATATAGAAAATTTAAAGAATGAATATACTTTTCTTGATGAAGAAAATAGTGTGAAATTTGATTCCTCTCCATGCTATGAAAATTGCATAATTCTTGATAATAAAATTGAGGACTTATTTCAAGAAATTTCTAAAACGAAGAATTCCACATGTGTACAACCTTCATATGAAAATTGTTTTATGAAAAATAAAAGGGATGTAACATGTAATTATTGTGGAAAGTTAGGGCATATTTCTTATATGTGCAATTATAGGAAAAACCTTTTTACGAGAAATAAAATTGATTGGGTGCCTAAAGGCAAAAATAGCTTGTCCACTAACCCACAAGGACCCAATACAAAATGGGTACCAAAAAGTGTCTCTAGTAATTCAAGTGTGCAGGAAAATTCAAAAATGGAGAAACATTCTATCTGGGAAAAGGAGAGGACATCAAGAAGAAAGCTTCACATGTTAGAAAATGCAATTGCTATCAAAAGAAGCAAATGTCTCTTGATGAACAACCCAAACAAGTTAGAGGGTGTAAGAGCTAGATTTAAAGTCAAGCAAATATGGGTAAGAAAGAATGATCATGTGAATCCACACGAGGTAACTTCATCCTCTATCTCCTATACTTGCTCAAATGTGAAATCTACAAATTGGAGGTATGATGATAAAAATGTCTATATGAAATCAAATATCCATGTGACAATCCCAATATGAACATGATTGCTTGATTTTGAAACTCAAAATGGTGAAGGAACTTTGTGCTAAATGCCATGAATATGCTCGTATATGATGATTGATTATTATTTGAAGCATGATCTAATTATTTTGAATAAGTTGCAAAACTCCCTTGTTATAAAATTTGAAAATCGAATATAATAATCGATTAGATAATCGATTATGCATCCTCGAGAAAAATAGTGAAGGTAGACAGAAAGATAATAATTGATTACTATAATCGATTATGTTACGAAATATGATTTTTTTTAATGTCTCCTTTAAATCACTTTTCCCGTTACATCAAATCAAACTAAGCTTTTAATTTTATCATTGATGTTTGTTGACACTAAATGCTTTTCTACCTTTTCCTCCAATACCTTAAAAAAATGAGATATTAATTTGAAAAATTATTTTCGAAAGGGGGAGAAATATTTCATGATTAAGGGAAGTATAAGAATACACAATTGTATACTTGCTAAAGGGGAATATTTTTTTTGTATCCTGTATATTACTCTGAATATATGCCTTGCTTTATTTGCTTTTCCCGCTTTTTGATAATGCCAAAAGGGGAGAGTTATCTGAATGCATGATTCAGGGGGAGTGGATTTGAATGTATGCATAAAGTGAGGGGAGTAGAGCATCGAACTGCACTTAGAATTTTGATGTTTCTTATTTAACTGCTCTCACCCTATTCTTGAGCAAATCCCTCCATGAGATGTTTGTCATCATCAAAAAGGGGGAGAATGTGAATATATGCCTTGACAGAAATTTTGTTTTGATGATGGACAAAAAGAAAAGGTCCAGGAGAACTAAAGTGCAAAAAGCAGATGATTATAAAGCAAGCCAGCAAAGGGACAAAATGGAAATTTCAATATTTGTACTGTGTATTTTAGAAAAGTGTGTAAATGATAAGTAGAGTTCTCAATTTAATATTGGTCTCACACACACACTTTAACATGTGCCAAAAACATTTTAAACATGTTTTATAACTGACAATTAATTGTGCTTAATGAGTAATCAAATATTAATTGTTATGATTTTCAAATTCAAATGTACTTCGAGCCATAATCGATTATGGGAAACCAATAATCGATTATGATATGAATTAAAAGGCTTTAAATGAGTTTAATGAGTATTGATTTTAATTGAATCCGTTAAGTTTTGAATTTGAATTTGAATAATCGATTATGTAATATGTATAATCGATTATGTCATTTCTGGCTTTCAACGAGCTTCAAACAGAAACCCTGTAATTAATTATATAATCGATTATAGCTTTTTATATGAAAGTCAGTGGACTCGTAATTGATTAGTGTAATCGATTATGTCTATTCCGTCAAAGTGAGCGCTTCCTGAAATTGATTTAAATAATCGATTGTGGAGAGGTTGAGTTCATACTCGGATCCATCTTGTTTACACAAAAGTCTTAATGGACTTGGAAATTGGAAAGTCTTAATATATTGTGTTATGGTTATACCGAGTTTATACTCGGGCCGACTTTGTTTACACAGAAGTCCATTCGTCGCTCACGACTCGAGGCTTGGAGGAACTATGTTGTGGACAGACCGAGTTGACATTCGGACCCATCTTGTTTACACAAAAGTCCTAATGGACTTGGAAACGGGAAGACTTAAAATATTGCATTATGGTTAGCCGAGTTTATAGTCGAGCCGACTTTGTTTACACAGAAGTCCATTCGTCGCTCACGACGCGAGGCTTAGAGGAACTATGTTGTGGATAGGCCGATCTCATACTCTGACCCTTCTTGTTTACACCAAAGTCCTAATGGACTTGGAAAAGGGAAGACTTAATATATTGCGCTATGGTTAGCCGAGTTTATACTCATGCCATCTTTGTTGACACAGAAGTCCATTCCTCTATCACGACTTGAGGCCCGAGGACTTATGTTATGGTCAGGCCGAGTTTGTACTCGGATCTGCCTTTCTTATACAAAAGTTATACTGGACTTGGAACCGGAAACACTTAATATTGGGGACGAGTTCGTGCTTAGCCCAATATTGAACACATAGGATGACCCAAAAGTCATATTAGAGAGCCAAGAGTTGGAGTTCGAAATGGTTAACTTATAAATGTTGATGATTATAGGCATCAATGTCAGCTAGCCGACTATTATTACTAGGGCGTTATCCGAGAATAAAGAGCTCTAACTAATCATTCATATCATTTTTATGCATATTATTACTTTCAATACTATTATCATTATTCTCCATTATCCTTTAAAGGACACTAACTACTTATCATTTATTCGGATATACAAGTATTCAAACCGTGCTGAAAAAAGAATTTATTAATTTAGAGGTCAACAAGGACATTAAACCAATCTTTATCTCGGCACCATTAAGCAGACCTATGTTTTGGCATTGTAAAGTCCGACTTATGTTTTGGCACCATCAAGCCGACCTATGTTTCGGCATTGTAAAGTCCGACTTATGTTTCGGCACCATTAAGCCCGGCCTATGTTTCGGCATTCTAAAGCCCGGCCTATGATTCAGAATTGTAATGTCCGATGTATGTTTTGGCACCATTAAGCCCGACCTATGATTCGGCATTGTAAAGCCCGACTTATGTTTCGATACCATAAAGCCCGACCTATGATTCGGCATTGTAAAGTCCGACCTATGTTTCAACACCATTAAGCCTGGTCTATGTTTCGGCAATGCAAAGTTCGACCTATTTCGGCAGCATTAAGCCCGGCTTATGTTTTGGCACCATCAAGCCGACCTATGTGTCGGCATTGTAAAGTCCTACTTATGTTTCGGCACCATTAAGCTCGACCTATGTTTCGGTATTCTAAAGCCCGACCTATGATTCCGCATTGTAAAGTCCGACGTATGTTTCGGCACCATTAAACCCGACCTATGTTTCGGCATTCTAAAGCCCGACCTATGATTCGACATTGTAAATCTCGACTTATGTTTCGGTACCATAAATCCCGACCTATGATTCGGCATTGTAAAGTCCGACCTATGTTTCGGCACTATTAAGCCTGACCTATGTTTCGGCAATGTAAAGTCCGACCTATGTTTCAGCACCATTAAGCCCGACCTATGTTTCGGTACCATTAAGCCTAATTTATGTTTCAGCATTCTAAAGTCTGACCTATATTTCGGTATTGTAAAGCCCGACTTATGATTCGACATTATAAAGTCTGACCTATGTTTCAGAACGACAAGATCCAACTTGTTTCGGCACTTTGATGCCCGACTTATGTCTCGACACTATAAAAGCATAGTTTATGTCTCGGCTAATAACAAATCTAACCTGTTCAAAACGTGATGTTCGTTGTTGATCAAAAGTCGAGTTTTTAAGGCAACCTAACATATATCATTCAAAGAAAAACTTTGATCAAGTCAGATGAGGGCTTATGTTACTGTTGGATTGCGTATTAATTTGGGCCCAACTTTGTGTCAAGTACATCATACAAGAGAGCTTTTAAACCTCTTCGTCAATTCTCGACTTGAGCTTTCTTACGGTTGGGGCGTGTATTAACTCGGGCCCAACCTTGTGTGGCCGAGTTTATATGCTTGGGCCGATTTTATCCTTATGGAAGGTCCATCGGAGACTTGGGCCAAGGGACAAGAAGACTTCATATTTGACGCCAACTTCATACTTAGTTTCATATCAAACATATAGGGCATCTTAAGAGCCTAATAAAATATATGGGGAAATTAGAAGAATGCTGAAAGTTAGGAGTAGAGACGGTTAGCTTGTAAGTCCAGTTGCCAGCTCATAATCATAAGGAGGCAAGAGTTATCGAAGAATGATGAAGATTCGACTATCAAAAGAGACATACGATCCGATAGAAATAGAGAGGACTCTCACTTTCTCTATAAAAATCACTCCCTCAACTTAGAACTACGTTAGCCTTGATTCCCATTTGGGACATGTAGGAGCAGAATACTACATTCTGTCAGGCCATATCCGCAAATTAGCCTTAGAATTCATAAGTAGAAATGCTTATCTACTTTGTTTCGGTCAGAATCGAATTAACCGTAGTTTAGCAAGAACTTACGGCACGGGCCAAGTATTAACTCGGGCCCAACCTTGTTATGCATATATCATGCAAGAGATCTTTTAAGCCTTTCGTCAATTCTCGACTTGAGGCTTGGGGGACTTATGGTTGGCCGACTTGTAGGAACTTGGGCCCAACCTCTGGAATGTTCCGGCCGACTAGTAGGAAAATGAACCCGGGCCCAACCTCCAGAATGCTCCGGCCGACTTATACGAAACGTAATGGACATAATTAAGAGACTTTAATGTCTGTCGGCCGTGTAATAATGACTCAATAGGCAAACGACTAGCTCATAAAAGCGGACGCTTGGCTACCGTAACAGACAAAAGGCCTAAGATAAATAGGACCCAAGGGCTAAGGGAAAGACAACTTTGATTGATCACTTGGTTGCTTGGCCGACCGAGTACCTAGCTTTTCTGCTATAACAGAATACAAAAGAAGCAAGTTCTTGTTGGAAATCTAAGTTTCTCAATCTTCTAAATATATATCAAATACATCAATTCCCATATATATATATATATATATAGGGTCATGCTAAGGGTGCTGGTTAAGGAAACTAAAAAAACAAAATCTTATGGGAAAACTAAGTTTATCACTCTTCACAATATAAAATGAATCAAGTCCAAAATGAGATTTTTTTCCTCTTTAAGATCTTTAACCAGTGCCCTTAAGGCATTAGCTAGTTATCATTCTTCATATATATAATTTCCTTGGATTGGACCTGTGGTCTGACTTCAAAACGATAATGTTTCCTAACCTTAAGGAGAGCATCTCGGTGATCCTAGTGTCCTTTTAGAATTAAGTTATAGTTTTGGCTTCCCAAAGAAAATTTAGAAGAAACAGTAAAGAGAATGATTATCACCCTTATTACCACATATCTGTAATCTGTTATATGTATACGTACTTGAAATCCTCGATACTAATATAAATTGAATATAGCCTCATGTGAATCCAGTCATTTTCAGAATGTACCTTGACATCTAGGACATTCTACTGGCATGCATTAAAACAAAAGGACAAAAATGATGTTGACTTGAAATTGTCTAATTAACGTACAATTTACACGACTTGATGCCAACCTACAATTATCACAGTGTTTTAACAAATCAACTTCAAAGATGAAAGTAACAACTCTCCTCTGTATATTCATAATCTATAATAAAATATAAATTAATCCTATGAAATTTTATGATCATCTAATTAAGCTGAGTGAAAGCTTCACCAATTTTTCAATTGATGCGATTTTTATTTTTGATTTTATTTTCAAACCTACTAATAGCCGGATGATGTCAATGCTAATTAAATCCAAACCATTCTAAATCAATTTGACTTTATTAATCATGCCATCTAGTATTAAATCATGCCATCTAGTATTAAAATGTACGAAAATAGCTTTTACACTGTTACTTTCACACAGTATAAATACGTAGATTAATATATAGATAGTAGGTATCAAGATATGCCATATAAGGTAGAGTAATATTATAAATAATGAAGTTGTAAAATACAAGTGAGGATTCCGAAATCTCAAGATTTATTTTTCTATAAAAATCTCACTGAAGACTTATTCAAATTTATATGTGGTATGCGTGACACAATTTTGTTGTATATATGCAACTAAATAATTAGAAACAATTTCGTTCAGTATCTCGAGGGATTAGTCTCTGCAGTTGCACAGTGCAAGATGATATCCTGGGGAAAAAAATATGAGGCAGTTGTGCCATTCAAAATCTTGCTGCTATTTGCTTGAATAAATTTTTTAATGTATGATTGGGCTATGCATTAATTCTCTCCCATTCGTACTCATTGTGCAGCTAGCTAGCAACTTCATTGGACCATGAGGAAGTTTAACTTTCATTTTGGACACATTTCAAAGAATATATTACAAAATTAAAGTGAGGAGGGGGGGCAGGGATGTCTGTAAAACCTGTGACATTTTCATTGGTTTCACATGGAAATTTATATAATACTCCCTCTGTTCCTATATATAAGAGGCAAAACCTTAAAACACACAGACCAAGGAAATGCATTGAAATAAGCTATTTGTAATTAATATTAATATAAATTTACAAATTTAACCCTTCAATAATTAATGAACAAGCCTACTTGTATTGAAAGTTACACTGTCTCGTAAATATAAACCCTATTATAAATAAGGGTAAAATTGGAAATGAACATTTAATATTTGTCAAAATACATGCATGTCTCTTATATTTTGGACCCAAAAAAAATAATCATTTCCCTCTTATAATAAGGACCGGAGGGAGTAATAATATGGATTTGGCTATTACCAATATTCTCTGGGTTATACTTGCATCCTCTTGATATTTGGACAATAGCCCAAGTGTCAATGTCCAATTATTATGCCTAGAAATGAAAATCAAGATATAAAACTTTGGTTAACGTTCCGAGGAAGACAATTTAGTGAGGGACCATAATTATCACTGTCGTGCAAAACGTGATTTGCTAAGTCAAACACCTTGATATTTGTAAAATTTGACTCTAGTCATCATGGATTTGGAAAACTAAAGTTGAAGATATCGGTTAAGCAACTAAGAAATGGTAAAAAAAAAAAAAAAAAAAAAAAAAAAAAAAAAAAAATTAGAACTAAGTACATATTCTGGTGGCATACGCCCTTCAGACTCATTTATAAGCAAAATTAACTAATTTCACACTTATTAGAAAAGTTAGTTAATTTAGTTTAATTGTCTTTATTTATGTAAAAAAAAAAAGGTTTACAATTACTAAGTTACCCTTTAATTGTCTTGGAAGTGTATAATTCTGCTCCCTCCAGTCTCTATTGTAAGCAAAAATTAAATGGGACACACATATTAAGATAGTTAGTTAATCTCATTTAAAAGAGTCATTAGGAATAAAAAATTAAGTTTGTTACCTAAATTACTCTTCCTCTTATATATTAAATTTGTATTGTTGAGAATAAAAGGAGTCATTGGAAAACAAAATTTGTATTAAATGAAGCGTATTTTGAGAATAACTTCATTAAATAGGATGGAAGTAGTTGAAATTTGCTTATATTTTGGACCAAAAAATTTGAGATTTTTTGCTTATATTGTGGACCGGAGGGAGTATTAGAAAAGTAAAAGGAGAATTGGATGGATTGGTTGATTGTCTTGACTTTGGGAACACTGACATTAAGTAGAGTTGAATTGATTGGCTTTTGGTTATATTTGAGTCCACAAAATATAAGTACTTTTTTTCTTATAATTGAGTCCAGAGGGTGTATTATTTAATACACCCTCTGGACTCAATTATAAACAAAAAAACACCTATATTTTTTGGATTCAAATACAAGCAAAATCCAACCAACTTAACTTTATTTAATGTAAGTATTACAAAAATTAAGAAAATTAACTAATCAAACTAATTCTCCCTTTATTTTTCCAAGAGCATTGCATATTTCCTAGACAATTAAATGGTAGTTTAGTAATTATAACTCATTTTTTTAAACATAAATCAAGACAATTAAATTAAATTAACTAACTTTCTTAATAAGAGTGAAAATAGTTATTTTTGCTTATAATTGAGTCCGGAGGTAGTATTATTTGTTCTAACAAGAACTATGAGTGTCTCGGGAAGCTAAGAGGTTCTCGGGAGGCCAATAGGTTCCCGGCAGTTGTATATCTAAGTGTATGAATGTTGCTTGCTTTCTTTTGGGGTGAAGCCCTCTATATATAGAGGCCTAGGTCATTAAAGGTGCCATTAAGGTTATTGATTCTCGGGCAGGAAATCTCATCGTAATTTGCTTGATATCTTCTCACCTTGAATGTCTTCCGCACTTGCTATGCCGAAAACATCTCATCCGGTTCTTACGACATGTTCTTGGCATTAAATGTCGAGATTTAGGAACAGAAGCCCCTAAGCCCTGAGTTGTAGTCAGTGAACGAGCTTTGAGAGCTCTCGAGTCGTCACATATTTTGCGAGTCAATTAATGTTACTATTTTTTTTTGAAAGGCAAAAAAGAATTATTATTATTATAAGGGTACTAATTATCCTCTGGCGTTTGAACTACCGAGTTTGTGGGATAGAATCTCTCGTCTTGTATAATTGCTGATTATGATCATGAATGCTCTTGGCTGTTGTGGCATTATTCTTCTCTTCCAGTGCATCTATTCAGCTAGGAATCTCTCATCTTGATATTCTTTGGTGACACTTATGCCTTGGATTACTCATGTCTATTATTTGGTGGGCATATTTTTGGGTTGAACTACCAAGTTTGTGGGGTTGAATCTCTTGTCTTGTATAATTGCTGATTATGATCATGAATGCTCTTGGCTGTTGTCAGTGGCGGATCTAGGACCCTAGGTCAGTGGGGGCAATCTATTTCCAAAAAAAAAAATTAATAATAATTATTAAGTTTAATTGCATTTTTTATAAGCAGTTTAATTTCATTATTAATCCTTCTATTATTAATCATATGCGATTTTGGTCCCTGTGATTTGTTTTAGCATATTTGGTCCTCTTATTTGCTTAATGTTGCAAATTTGATCCTTCCATCCAATGTTCTTCAAAAATTTTAATGATCGATAGAGAGGAATCACTGCTCTAAGTACATATAACCTTTGATTGAGCTTCTTCCTCCTCTGTCTCTCCATTTCCACACAATTCAATGATTCCTCTATGACATTTGTTGGTTTTGCCCCTCATTTCCAGACCTTTTTTTTGGTTCCACTAAAGGGTCCCTTATCAAAAAAACTCAATAAGAGGTTCTATACGCTTAAATCAATGGTTCCTCTCTCTTGATCATTGAAAAATTGACAGACATTGGATGAAATGACTGAATTTGCAATATTGAAAAATAGGAGGACTAGATTTGCTGAAAAGGATCACATGGACCAAAGCACATGGTCAATAATAGAAGGACCAAGAGTGCAATTAAGCCTAATTTTTTTAAAGGCCTTATTATCACCAAGCTATCACATGCATCCTAAAGACCAAGGGTTAACAAGATATCGCATCACAACTAACCCTTTCATAAAAAAAATGTTTTCCTTTTATTTAAATTTCACTTAACAAATTATTTAAACCGCTTAAAATATTTTATTTGATTAAATAACTACTTTTAACGATTAAAATAAAATACGATAGACACTAATGAAATAGAAAAAAAATACAATGGGCTTAAGGAAAATATCAAACAGTTACAAACAATTAAATAAATAAATCCTAAAAAAAAAAACTAAAAACTAATACACAACATCACACACATATATGGAAGGGGGAATGAAAAACTAAAATATAATTAACCTAATCTAAACACATGCACATGAAATAAACTATAAAAAAAAAATTAAAGTAAAACCTAATAAGAAACACAATCACTATGCCCACACGCACCTAACGAGTAGCAGGGGGCGGTGACACTGACATATGGAGAGAGAAAGAACATATTAAATTAAAAAACAAAGATGGCGAGGGGTAACATGGTAACCAAATGAGAGAGTGTTGTGTTATGTAGATGAGTACCGAATGATGAGAGAGATGAAAGAGTGTCGAAGGTAGTGGGTGAAAAAATATAAAATGAGCGGTGTCAAAATGAAAAAAAATTATAAGGGAGTAAATAATTTTTTTTGAAATTGATTGGATTCATCTGACCACCCTAAACTCTATATAGGTCCGCCCCTGACTACTGTGGCCTTATTCTTCTCTTCCATTGCATCTATTCATCTAGGAATCTCTCATCTTGGTATTATTTGGTGACACTTATGCCTTGGATTACTCATGTCTATTATCTAATGGGCATATTTTTGGGTTGGGATCTCAGGATTTGTTGGAACACCCAACCATGCTGTAATTAGTGAAGAGAGCTTAGAAAGTTTGGAATTCCACTCGACTGTTGTAAGTGCTCTTCTAATCAATAACATTAATGATGGTCCTTCATACATGTGCGAGCTTAAACTTGACTTCTTTCCCAAGTTGTCATAGGCTTGGTTTTATTCATGAGTTCATACTCGGACGATCTTACACAACTGGTTTTATTCTTGAGTTCGTACTCGGATGAGATCACGCTCGGTTTTGATTTCACTAAGCTCATGCCCTGGACGAACTCCCTACTCAATTTTGATTTGGCCGAGCTCATGCCCTAACGAGCTCTATGCTCAATTTTGTTGCCAGACAAGCTCTCTGTTAGAACTTTTATTGGCTGATCCCGGACGAGCTCTCTGCTAGATTTTTTTTATTGTTGTCCGAGAATCTCTCGAACGAGCCTTTGCTTGACTTTTTTGTTGACCGAGAATCTCCTGGACGAGCTCTCTGCTCGATTTTTTGGATTTTTTGTTGGCCGAGAATCTCCCAGATGAGCTCTATGCTTGATTTTTGTTGGCCAAGAATCTCTCGGAGGAGCTTTCTACTCGATTTTTTTAACCGATGGAGTAATAATCAATTAATAATACATTAAATTCGTATGAAAATGTATGGACCAGAAAATTCAAATCCACTTCATCATATTCTAATCGATTCATATTCTATCGTATCATTAATATCATCAATAAGGCAAACTCTCAAATCATTTTCCATCACACCATTTATACCATTAATATCACTAATAAGGCAAAATCTCATGACGTTACCTTGTAATTCTTTTCTCTTTTTTAGAATGTCATTGATTGGCATTTAATATCATTTAAAAGATTCTAAAAAGCAGTTATAATAATATCCATAGCATAATGAAGTTGGAGTTTCCTCACCGCCATTACCAACTTC
This sequence comes from Echinosophora koreensis, assembly GCA_035048595.1. NCBI lineage: Eukaryota > Viridiplantae > Streptophyta > Magnoliopsida > Fabales > Fabaceae > Echinosophora > Echinosophora koreensis. Next base: position 11,950,250 of record JAPCYP010000004.1, read on the forward strand.
CAATGTAAGTTCAAGGTGCACCGAGCAACAAATCATGTGAACATTTTGCCCTTGTTTTTTAGCATGTACTTATTGTCTAGAACTAGCAACTTCTACCATAGCTATGTACCCAGTAGATCTTCTTCTGAATTCATCAATATTGAATGGTGGCATCCTTACTAATGAATCCGCGAATGGTCCTTGCTTCAAACCAGTCAACATGGCATGTAAAGCCACAACTATGTCTAAGTCTCTAATCATCAACGTCTCCTTATCGAATCATGTCATAAATTCTCTCAAAGATTCGTCCTGTCCTTGTTTAAAATTAACCAAACTAGCCTATGTCTTTTGATGAACCAGACTAGTGGCGAACTGTGCCGAGAACTTGGTTGCAAAATGATTAAAACTAGAAGTGGAATCAGGGGGAAGGCGAGAATACCATACCAGTGCAAGTCACCGTAACGTTGTGGGGAAAGCCCTACATTTCACTGAGTCAGTTGTCGTGGTCAAAAAAATCTGGGAATTAAAGACCGTGAGGAGTTCGTCAGGATATGCACTCCCATCAAAGCTGTCACCCGATAATGCCTTGAATTTTTCTAAAAAAAAAAAAAGATTGCATTATGTCATCCGAGAATGAATGATAGATATGTTGCGTGCCTCCATTCTTGGTTTCGGGTCTCGAATGTCCATCCTCGTGTCTACATGGCCGACTTCGTGGTTTGTTGTGTGCATCTGACTTGTCATCATTCCGATATCGGTTGCGCAGGTTCACCATTTGCTGCCTCATCTCTTGGTTTTCCCTCCCGAGTTGTTCTATATTCTCTGTGAGTGACGGGAAAGCTGCTGGACCTATCTGAGGATTCATCTTGGCTGAGTGATGATCTTCACTTTGAGTAGGGCCCCATAAAATAGTTCCGCTCTGAGTTTGAACCATGTCGTGAAGGGAAGTTTTACTGGGCCCCACGGTGGGCGCCATATTGTTCTAAAAAGAACTATGAGTACAAGAACTTTGAATGTCTCGGGAAACTGAGAGGTACTCAGTAAGCCAATAGGTTCCGGGGAGTCGTATATCTGAGTTTCTGAATGTTGCTTGCTTTCTTCTAAGATGAAGCCCTCTATATATAGGCCTAGACCATTAATGGTGCCACTAAGTTCATTGATTCTCGAGGAGGAAACCTTGTCCTAATTGCCTGATATCTTCCCACCCTGATTGTCTTTTGCGCTTGCTACGTCGAAGATCTCTCATCCAATTCTTACGGCATGAATGTCGAGGCGTAGGAACATAATTTTTTTATAAAAAAATTTCTTAATAAATACCCTGAATACATTGGTTGACATTTCCTTAAGAGCCTTCGAAATTTTTGTTAAGTCTCTAAAATGTCTGTGTGCATTTCCCTAAGTTTTGATGAAAACTAAACATTGGGTAATGATTTAATTAACCTATTTTGTGGTTGCTAACCTGTCTACTTAGTGTACAGATCAGAAGATTACAAAACTCACCTGTCTGTCTACCTAAGTCTCACCTGTCTGTATTAGCCAAGAAGTCAACCTGTCTACTGACTAGGATTGTTGACTATGTGCAAACTGATTTTACAACCTGTCTCTACTCTTCAACTTGTCTAAGGTTCTTCGTTAAAAGAACTCGAAGTACAGGAAGCTTTTGCAAGCTGTCCCCTCATGAAGAATACTCTGAGAACTCTCTCACGCTTATCAAGAAACTCAGAAGTGCTCTCTCTCAAGCAAACTAGGAAGTCAGAGATAAACTTCCAGTTAAAGAACATTTCCAATATGCTTTATTCCCTAGTACTTTCAGTCATTACACAGAAAGGGAAATGTACTCTGCAAAAGTACAAAAGCACTCTGCACAACTCTGAGTTGGCGTCTACACGATGCATAAAGCTATTATCCCTCATGTTAGAGTACAACCAACGTCTTCATTGCATTAATGGCTGCCCAGAACGACTATATTGCATTTAATGAAGCTCTGCCTGAAGCCATAGTTGCAAGGAATGTCTCTAACGGATATTAAATGTTTGAAGGCTATAAATACAGAAGTCATTGAAGATGAACATCATCAGAGTTTTACAAAGCATTAAAGAGCCATTACTCTGTTCATTTATTCATTCTGTATTCTTCAATCATTTGAAGTTATTACGCAGACTTTCCTAAAGCCTTATATTTAAACCACTCTCTGAGTGTTAGTGAAAGGTCTGTAAGTGTATTTATTACAAACAAAACTCTCAAACAAATCTGAGTGAGCCTGAAGAGGCTAGGTGTGCAAAGAATACTTGTGTTGGAGCCTGAAGAGGCTAGGTGTGCAAACAATACTTGGAGTCTGTAACCTGATCAGTTATAGTGGATAAATCTTGGTGCTGCCAAGGACTGGACGTAGCTCTTTGTGTTAAAGAGTGAACCAGGATAAATCTCTGTGTTAATCTCTCCTCCCTTAATCTCTTTAGTTACTCTGATTATATATATCATCTGCTTTCTAACAAAGGGGTTAAAACTGTTTCTGTCAAGACTGTTTTTCTTATCTCTACGTGTGTTGTTTTTCTGAGAAAACTACAACAGACAGGTGACCTGTCTGTGTATCTTTTTACACCCGTCTGTGCTTAGCTTCTGCATGCAAAAAGTTTTTAACTCTACTTTAAATTCTAATAAACACAATTCAACCCCCCTTCTCGTGTTTATAGTTGTCTATTTCAGTTGGTATCAGAGCTCAGCCTCTAGGTTGAGCATCTAACAGTGTTGAGGTAAAAGATCCTGAAGAATAGACATGACTGCTGGAGCTAGTGGAAGTAACCAGACCGAAGGAGCCTCCTTAACCAGACCTCCATTCTTCAATGGAGAAAACTACAACTATTGGAAAGATAGATTTCAATGGTTCATTCTATCTACAAACTCTGATCTCTGGGATGTCATCACAGATGGTCCTTTCATCCCTAAAAATGATGACAACACTGACAAACCAAAAGCTCAGTGGACCCCTGTAGAAAAGGCAAAATGGGAGCTGAATCACAAAGCCAGATACAACATTATTTGTGCGCTCAGTCCTGATGAGTTTGAGAAGGTCTGTGCCTGTGACTCTGCCAAAGAAATATGGGACACCTTAGCTGTCACACATGAAGGAACCGCCAAGGTCAAAGAATCAAAAATTGCCATACTTGTCAGAAAGTATGAACTATTTCTCATGGAAGAAGGAGAATCTGTTGCTCAAATGATTGGGAGATTTCAAACTATCATCAATGGTCTAAAGTCTCTTGGCAAAGTTTACTCCAATGCTGAGAAGGTTGGAAAGATACTTAGGAGTCTACCTAAGCAGTGGAGACCTCTGGTAACTGCTATCTCTCAAGCCAAAGATCTTACCACCTTGACTATGGATGAACTCCTTGGAACACTTACTGTTCATGAGCAAGAACTTGGAGATGAAGTCTCAACAAAGAAGGGCAAGTCAATTGCTTTGAAGGCTGATCAAAAGTCTTCCAAAGCCTCTAAAGCTTTAAAGGCAGACGAGTCATCCAGTGATGCTGACCTGTCTGAATCTGAGGATTCTGAAAGTGATGAAGAACTATCTCTCCTAACCAGAAAGATAAAGCTTCTCCTACAGAAAAAGAAGTTCAGAAGGGATAAGCCATTCAGAAGATTCAACAAGGACAAGAATTTCAAGGATTCCACCTCAACAGACAAAAACTCAATTGTCTGCTATGAGTGCAAGAAACCAGGACACATCAAAGCAGAATGTCCTCAACTCAAGAAAGCCCCATTTAAGAAGTTCTTCAAAAAGAAGAAGAAAGGAATGATGGCCACTTGGGAAGATCTAGAGTCAACATCTACTGATGAGGAGACAGAGGAAGAAGCAAATCTCTGTCTAATGGCTAATACTGACTCTGATTCAGATAATGAGGTAAATTCTGATTATGAGGAATTACTTGATGCCTATGAAGAATTGTTGGAGGAATCCAACTGTTTGTCTAAGGCTTTCAAATCTCTCAAGAGAGATCATGTTAAGCTCCTCAGTGAGCATAAACAGAAATCTCTAGAGTGTGAGAAATTTGCCAAGGAGAACAGTGAGCCGAAGACTGAAAAGTCTAATGAAGCTAAGATCTCTAGTGATACATCACAGTCTGAAGAAGTTGAAAAACTTCAACAGAAAGTGGAAGAGCTCACTTCTGATCTTGCCAAATTTGTTAATGGTAGAGATAATCTGACAAACTGCTTGGCTGTCAGAGGCACTCCCTTAACAAAGAAGGTATAGGATATGTCCATCAGATACATCATAAAGTATCAACTAAGCACTCTAAAGTGTCTGCTACATCTACTTCTATTAAATCCATACCTGTCTGTAATTTCTGTGGAAAGACTGGACATGTTATGTCTAAGTGTCTCCATAAGAAAAGAAGGAAGTCTTCACAGACTCCTAGAACTAACAGAAAAGGACCCAGAAAACTATGGGTACCTAAAGATCAAATAATCTCTGTTGCAGATGTCCTCAACAGCACAAAGAAAACACCACTGCTGGTACCTGGACAGTGGCTGCTCGCGACACATGACAGGAGAAAGGTCTATGTTCCTAGACCTCCAACTTAAGAAAGGAGGACATGTGGCATTTGGTGGAAATCAGAAAGGGAAGGTCATAGGAATTGGTACTATTGGTGGTAAACCTCCTCTTCCCTCTATATCAAATGTTCTTATGGTTAAAGGATTAAAACACAATTTGCTTAGCATAAGTCAATTATGTGACAGTGGATTTGATGTCTCCTTTACCAAAGATTTCTGTATAGTTAAAGATCTTAGTGGCAAAACCCTCTTTTCAGCTAAAAGGCAACAAAATCTGTATAAGATTGAACTGACTGATCTCTCAGATCAAAGTGTAACATGTCTGATGTCTAAAGAGGATGAAAGATGGTTGTGGCATAAGAAACTAGGACATGCTAGTATGAAATTAATTTCAAAACTAAAAAGGGATAACCTTGTGAGAGGATTGCCTAATATTAGTTTTAAGAAAGATATTTTGTGTGATGCATGTCAGAGAGGTAAACAGATAAAATCAAGTTTCAAATCTAAAAACCAAATATCAACCTCTAGACCTCTTCAGTTGTTACACATGGATCTGTTTGGACCAGTTAGTGTTGCTAGCTTGGGTGGAAGGAAATATGGATTTGTCATAGTTGATGACTAATCTAGATTTACATGGGTACTCTTCTTAACCCACAAGGATGAGTCTTTTAAGGCTTTCTCAGTATTCTGTAAAAGAGTACAAAATGAGCAGGGTTTCTGCATTTCTACTCTAAGAAGTGACCATGGGGGAGAATTTGAAAATGAGCAGTTTAGTCAGTTCTGTGAGGAGAATGGGATCTCTCACAATTTCTCTGCACCTAGAACTCCTCAACAAAATGGAGTGGTTGAGAGAAAGAACAGATCTCTGCAAGAGATGGCTAGATCTATGCTCAATGAGAATAATCTCCCTAAGTACTTCTGGGCAGAAGCAGTAAACACAGCGTGTTATGTACAAAACAGAATACTCATTAGGCCTTTTCTAAAGAAGACTCCCTATGAACTGTGGAAAGGAAAAAGCCCCAACATATCTTACTTTCATGCATTTGGTTGTGAATGCTACATATTAAATACCAAGGATCAACTTGGAAAATTTGACTCTAAGACAGACAAAGGTATCTTTTTGGGATACTCTGAAATGTCTAAAGCTTTTAGAATTTACAATTCTAGAACATCTGTTATTGAAGAATCTGTTCATGTCAAATTTAATGATAACTTAAAGACTGATAAGGAATTGTCAGATCTAGAAGATGATCTTGCAGGTCTTGATATAAACAAGTCAGAAGATCAACAACCTGACTTAACCAAACCAGAACCTGAAGCAGAACCAGACAGACCAGTGGAACAGACAAGTCAACAGACACAGACAAGTCAAGGTCCTCTTGAAAGAGACTGGAAATTCAAAACTCATCATCCTAAGGATCTCATCATTGGTCATCCCTCAGAAGGAGTAAGAACCAAATCTACCTTAAGAGAATCAAGCAATGTGGCCTTTTTGTCAGAAATAGAGCCAAGGCACATTGAAGAAGCTCTTGATGATGAAAGCTGGATTCTTGCTATGCAAGAAGAACTCAACCAGTTCATCAGAAATGATGTCTGGACACTTGTCTCCAAGCCCAAAAACAAGTCTGTCATTGGAACAAGATGGGTCTTCAGAAACAAGTTAGATGAAGATGGCAAAGTTGTCAGAAACAAGGCAAGGTTAGTAGCTCAAGGCTATAACCAACAAGAAGGTATTGACTATACTGAAACATTTGCACCTGTAGCTAGAATAGAAGCTATTCGCATACTAATGTCATATGTTGCACAACACCAAATCACTCTTTTTCAAATGGATGTGAAAAGTGCTTTTCTCAATGGAGTAATTGAAGAAGAAGTTTATGTTAAACAACCCCCTGGTTTTGAAGATACTGATAAACCAGATCATGTTTTTAAACTTAAAAGGGCATTATATGGTTTAAAGCAAGCACCTAGGGCATGGTATGATAGACTAAGCTCTTTTCTCATGCATAACGGCTTTACAAGAGGTCAAGTAGATACTACTCTGTTTAAGAAAAGCTATAAAGAAAATTTCATTGTAGTCCAAATATATGTTGATGATATTATTTTTGGAGCAACTAATGAAAAGCTGTGCAAGGATTTTTCAAAGATGATGCAAGCAGAATTTGAGATGAGCATGATGGGAGAATTGAAGTTCTTCCTTGGTCTACAAATCAAACAGACAAGTGATGGAATCTACATCCATCAACAAAAGTATATCAAGGAAATGCTCAAGAAATACAAAATGGAAAATGCTAAACTTATGAAAACTCCCATGGAAACTAATGCAAAACTCAGTAAAGATGATGAAGGTAAAAAGGTAGACCAAACTGTCTACAGAGGTATGATTGGATCTTTGCTGTACTTAACTTCAAGCAGACCTGATATTCAGTTTAGTGTCTGTATGTGTGCTAGATTTTAATCTGACCCAAGAGAATCTCATCTTAAAGCTGTTAAGAGAATATTTAGATATTTGCTTGGTACTACTAATCTTGGTTTGCTGTATTTAAGAACTAATGAATACAGATTAGTGGGATTCTGTGATGCTGACTTTGCTGGAGACAGAATAGAAAGAAAGAGCACCAGTGGAGGATGCCACTTCATTGGAGCAAACTTGGTCTCTTGGTCAAGCAAAAGACAGACAACTATAGCTCTATCTACAGCTGAAGCAGAATATATCTCAGCTGCTAGTTGTTGCTCTCAGCTTCTATGGGTAAAACATCAACTTGAGGATTATTCTATTTTTGAGCATAATATATCTGTATGGTGTGATAATTCTAGTGCTATCTGCTTAACTAAAAATCCAATTCAGCATTCTAAGGCTAAGCATATAGAAATCAAACATCACTTCATTAGAGATTATGTTCAGAAAGGTATTTTTGATATTAAGTTTGTTAAAACTGAAAATCAATGGGCTGATATCTTCACTAAGCCCTTAGCAGAAGAAAGATTTTTATTTATTAGAGATAATTTAAACATGCATTGTATTGTTGAATGACATGTCTGAGTCTTTAAAACTATCTGTGATCACCTGTCTGACTCTGCTGAGTCACTATGCTGAAACCCAACAGTTTTATTAAAATGGTTATTATTTATTCATTTATTTAAATACCATTTGTTAATCTGAAGCTAATCATGAACACGGCAGTTTCTACCTCGAAACCATGTTTTCATTATGTCTAAGTGGGCGCTACAGTTCCCCACACAAATCGTGCCCTTCTTAATTAAAAATGTCTTTTTTCTCTCTCCTGCTTTCACTTCTTTAAAAGGCAAATCTTCAGAAAGTTTCAAACTTTATCCTTCTCAAAAAGCCCTAAGTCTTTTCGTCTTCGTCTTCCTCTCGTTCAAACCTTTCTCCCTTCCAAAACTTTCACTTTCTCTCTTTTCTGAAAAATGGCATCTTCAAAACGCCTGTCTCCAAAAGAGATTGCTGAGAAATACGAGATGAGACTAACTGATGTAGAGAAGATTCTACCTGGAAAGACTGTTGATCTTCAACAGATGAAGAAATGGGGAATGGATGTCACTGAGGAGTTGGAATACTCTAAGTGGACAGCCTTCTTTGATATCAAGGAGCTGGTCCATCCCAAGCTTGTCAGAGATTTCTGGAGGAATGCTGTGGTCATCACCAATGTGGTTGATGGAACCAAGAGCTTCAAGGCTCAAATGTCAGCTGATGTAACTCTTCTGTTCCCTATAAGCTCTATGGAACTGGCAACCAGATGTCCAAGGATTGGAACTGCCTTCAGACCTGACTGGGAAGATCAGGTGGGAACTGAAAATATCAATATTGCTGTTTATGGTGTTCCCAACACTGAGAACAAGAAGCCTGTCTGCATGGTGCCCAAGTGCAGGTTCTTGCACAAGCTGCTTCTGGAGTGTGTGATGCCCAGAAGAGGGTCAAGAGATAATGTGACCAAGTTGGACAGATTTGCTCTGTACCACTTGATTCACAAAATCAAGATAGACATCAATGACCTCATCTACATGTATCTTGAGTCTCTGATCAGAAGGACAAATATGCCTACCTACCCTTATGGAATGTTGCTGACAAAGGTTTTTAGGAACAAGATATTTGTTCCAACTGATGTCCACTTTGTGGACATGCCTCTGCCCATAGACAAGAAGGTCTTGTCTATGATGGGGATTGAAGGAATCCCTCTGGAGGATGAGGAAGAAGAGAAGAAGAAGAAGAAGAAGCCTGCTGTTGAGCAGAAACTGAAGGAAATAGCAGAGGAGCCTGCTGATTCCACTGGTGAATCAGAGTATCCTATCTCTGAAAGGATTTGGAAAGCTGCTGGAAAGGTTGCCAGACAGGATCAAAGGCCTGAGGAACCCACAGCTTCTGAAGGATCTGCTGAGACAGTAGAGCCTCTCAGATTCAAGCTGAAGAAGCCCTCTCCCAAGAGGAAGACCAGTGAGGCTGGAAAATTAGGTGTGGTTTCTACACAACCCACCAAGAGAAGAAGACTGGTGAAGACCTTTGCCAAGGACAGACAAGTGGAGTCTGTGCCTAGTAAAGAGGAAGCACCTGCTCAGGGGGAGCAGACTTCTCCACCTGCAGAAGAGCCTAGGGAGATCAAATCTCTTGATCTGGGTTTCATTCCCAGAAAAAGAAGGTCAGGCTACCCTATGCCTGTTGTGGCTGCTGCTGAAAGGGAAGCTGTCCCTGCAGAAAAGCCTGCTGCTGCTACTGCTTCTGCACCCTCCACTGACCTGTCTGCTGGAACACAGACAGTTGGTCATCTTGAAGAAGCTTCTCTGTCTCCTTCAAGGAAGAAAGCAAGGCTTTTTGAAGAACCACTCTTCACCTTCCCTTCTGCACCATCCTCTCCCCTTCATCAAGGTATTCCAGATTCTGCTGTCTCTTCCCCCTCTGCTCTCTGTGTCAACCCCTTATCTGTTGCCTACCCTTTTCACTCACCTGTCTCCTCTCACCCCTCTCCACCATCTTTTGATGTCTTGTCTGATGTATGTCAATACACAGTTGTTCACAGGGACTCAACTCTCAGAGAACAATCTGGCATATCATCTAGACTGTTTGTGAGTGATTTGCAATCTCTGATAACTGCAAGTATATCTCACTTATCTGTCATCCCTCCTCCACCACCTCACATTCTGAACCCATGTAGGGAGATCTTCTTTTATCCCCCTATTGTGTTGTTCATTAGAACATTGGAAGGATCTAACTATCCTGCCTCTGTTGTAATGTTACCCTCTAGGTCTAGATTTTTCTTTCTTTTAATCACAGGGTCTAATTCGTTCTTTTCCCACATAGACTCTCTCCTACCCCTACCTCCATCTGTCTTAGCCCAACAACCTCTTCCCCCTCCTACTCCAATAAGAGTCACTCGACTGTCTCTTTGTGAAAGACTCTCTTATGTCTTTCCCTCTCCTGATTTTGACATAGTCAAAATCACCCCTCTGTTTAAAATAGTTTTTCTTCCTTATTTTATTTCAGAACCATTCATCAACTTTTCTTTCCCCGTGTCTCCTCACCCTTCTCTGTACCTAAGGCACCCCCAGTTTTAGCCTTACCCTGGTATCCATCCCTGTCTGCTGCTTCAACCAGCTTGTCTGCAGAAGTCTCCTCCTCTCAAATGGTGGATTCAGTGAGCTTCAATCTCCTTAAGACTGAGCTAGAAGAAGTCAGAAGGCAATTGGATGCAGAGAGGCATGCTAGGCTGCTGTTAGAACAGAAAGTTGACTCCCTGTATCTTCTTTTTAATCAGCCTAGATAAGTAGTTGTAGGAACTGCCCTGTAATCGAAATGCTTATGATGAATACAAATCATTTTTGCTTTATCATCTTCTTTATTGTCTCTTTTTCTCTCCACTGTTATATGTTTACTCTTTTTGTTGCTGACAAAAGGGGGAGAAAAATGTTAAGATGTTTAATGTTTAAATGTAAACAATATATGCTAAGTGTTATGCTAAGTGTTCGTTCTCTAATATACTCTGAAACTATGAACTTAAACCTGCTGCATATTACTCTGATGCTCTTTATTGAACACTAATGCATCTGTCTGCACATATAGAAAATATCAACTTGTCTACTGTCTGTACTTCTGTACTCTGATATTTTCAAAGGTTCATTAAATCATCTGAATGTTTGTCATCATCAAAAAGGGGGAGATTGTTAAGTCTCTAAAATGTCTGTGTGCATTTCCCTAAGTTTTGATGAAAACTAAACATTGGGTAATGATTTAATTAACCTATTTTGTGGTTGCTAACCTGTCTACTTAGTGTACAGATCAGAAGATTACAAAACTCACCTGTCTGTCTACCTAAGTCTCACCTGTCTGTATTAGCCAAGAAGTCAACCTGTCTGCTGACTAGGATTGTTGACTATGTGCAAACTGATTTTACAACCTGTCTCTACTCTTCAACTTGTCTAAGGTTCTTCGTTAAAAGAACTCGAAGTACAGGAAGCTTTTGCAAGCTGTCCCCTCATGAAGAATACTCTGAGAACTCTCTCACGCTTATCAAGAAACTCAGAAGTGCTCTCTCTCAAGCAAACTAGGAAGTCAGAGATAAACTTCCAGTTAAAGAACATTTCCAATATGCTTTATTCCCTAGTACTTTCAGTCATTACACAGAAAGGGAAATGTACTCTGCAAAAGTACAAAAGCACTCTGCACAACTCTGAGTTGGCGTCTACACGATGCATAAAGCTATTATCCCTCATGTTAGAGTACAACCAACGTCTTCATTGCATTAATGGCTGCCCAGAACGACTATATTGCATTTAATGAAGCTCTGCCTGAAGCCATAGTTGCAAGGAATGTCTCTAACGGATATTAAATGTTTGAAGGCTATAAATACAGAAGTCATTGAAGATGAACATCATCAGAGTTTTACAAAGCATTAAAGAGCCATTACTCTGTTCATTTATTCATTCTGTATTCTTCAATCATTTGAAGTTATTACGCAGACTTTCCTAAAGCCTTATATTTAAACCACTCTCTGAGTGTTAGTGAAAGGTCTGTAAGTGTATTTATTACAAACAAAACTCTCAAACAAATCTGAGTGAGCCTGAAGAGGCTAGGTGTGCAAAGAATACTTGTGTTGGAGCCTGAAGAGGCTAGGTGTGCAAACAATACTTGGAGTCTGTAACCTGATCAGTTATAGTGGATAAATCTTGGTGCTGCCAAGGACTGGACGTAGCTCTTTGTGTTAAAGAGTGAACCAGGATAAATCTCTGTGTTAATCTCTCCTCCCTTAATCTCTTTAGTTACTCTGATTATATATATCATCTGCTTTCTAACAAAGGGGTTAAAACTGTTTCTGTCAAGACTGTTTTTCTTATCTCTACGTGTGTTGTTTTTCTGAGAAAACTACAACAGACAGGTGACCTGTCTGTGTATCTTTTTACACCCGTCTGTGCTTAGCTTCTGCATGCAAAAAGTTTTTAACTCTACTTTAAATTCTAATAAACACAATTCAACCCCCCTTCTCGTGTTTATAGTTGTCTATTTCAATTTTTTCGTGCTGCCTAACTGTTGTATCATTTATATACTGGCTAGCATGCAAAACACAAGGTAAAATCTTCAAATAATCTTACTTGGAAACGTGAACTCATTTGTGATTTCAACATACAAATATGAATAGGGTCATTTAAATTTAATTAAATCTATATTTGTTTTTTATTTTAGGCTTAATTATGATTTTGGTCCCTGTAATTTTACTAATAGGTGATTTTACTATCTATAGTTTTAATTGCTTAAATCAAGTCCCTCTAATTTTAAAATCGAACAAATCAAGTTCCTGTAGTTTCAATTACTCAAATCAAGTCCCTATAGTTTCACAAATGGGTGATTTTGATCCCAGTAGGTTCATAAACATGTTTTGCACATGTACGTTCCCTTTTAGCATTTTTTAGCTTTTAGCTTTTAGTCTTAACATTTTTTCCAACTAATTAAATTAATCCTACAGTAATGCCGCTTCACAAAGGGTTAGCCAGATCAACAACTTCTGTTAAGTATTTATGATAAGTCAACGGTAGGACTAGATTTTTTGGATTTTGAAATTAAATGGACTTGACTTAAGCAATCAAAACTACATGGACCAAAATCACTCATTTGTAAAACTTCAAGGACCAAAACCGTAATTAAGCCTTTATTTTATTTTTTTACTTTTTGGTAATCTCATAGATTATCTATTCTATGAGGTGAAAGTGGGTGATTTATTACTCCTTTTATTGTATAATTAACCTTATGGTGATTTTTATCCCTTAGTTAATTTGTTAGTTTAAAAGTTATTTTCAATCTACAACTACTATATTAGTTTGAAGTCAATTTTTTTTTGCCTTTTAGACCTTATTTAATCCCATTCTTCATGTTTTCATTTTAGGTAATAAATAAAGAGCATAAAGAGTTAAAAAAAATGCAACAAAAAAGTGGAATACCAGCATTAGGCGTCTATGTCCCAATGTTTTGGATGGTATTGGATGATTATATTATTATTATTATTATTATTATTATTATTATTATTATTATTATCATTTTACTATTTAAAATATCGGATTGTTACCAACATATGGTTGGTCCAAGTGGTAACGAGCTTGGACCCCTTAAGCAAGTGGTTAGGGGTTCGATCCCTGACTCTGGCGTATGGAGACAACCTGGTTGGGAGAGGTCAGCCCTTAAATGTCGTCCAGTACCTCAATGGATTAGTCTGTGCAGTTGCGCGCGGAGGACCATGGGAAACCAAAAAAAAATATCGGATTGTTAACATACCTCTATGTAGCATTATTTTTAGAAGGAGAATATTAACATTCTACATCCAAACTTTTTTTTTTTGACGAAAATGATCAATCTTGGCTTGTTCAAATAACTTCCATTTTAAGGATATTTTGGTCAATTTCATTTATTCTAAAAATTAAAAAAATATCATTTTTCTCTCTCACTACAAGAAAAGGTTCAGTTACCGACGGCCGTTGGTTCCGTCGCTAATGAAGACATTTCCGACGGAAATAGCCATCGGTAACATTGAATGTGAAAAGTCACTGGAATTACCGACGGAACAACCGTTGGTAAATTTACCGACGGACTGTCCATTGGTAATGTCGTCGGTAATAATAGCGCGAATGTGGAAAATTTGGCTCCAGAACGTACCGACGGCTTATCCGTCGGTAAATACGACGGACTCTTCCGTCAAAAATAATATTTTTCATTACCGACGGACAGGACCATCGGTAATTCAGAAATTTGAATTTCCAACGGAAAAAGCCGTCGGTAGTCGTCGGAAAACCTTCGATAAACTGCCACCGAAAACCTTTCCCCCTCACTTTCCCTTTCTTCTTCTTTTTCCTCTTTCTCTCACTCTTTCTTCTCCTCTCTGTCTCCTCCACCACACCCTACCGCCGTGCAGCGCCTCCTCCACCTCTCTTCTTCTCTTCTTTTCTTTCTCCTCCTCTCTTCTCTCCTCTCCTCCGCGCGCGAGCTCCACACCCTCGCCACTGTGTTCTACGCCGCGCCCCACCACCACCGTGCCCCACCACCACCGCGCACCACCACCGCACCCCACCACCGTATCCTACCACCTCACCAATTCCTCCCCCACTGCCCTCCCCCACTATTAGACACCCTAGGTATTTAGTTTAAAATTTTAATTTTTTTAATTAAAATTTAATGTTTGTTAATTAAGTGTTTAATTAGTTTTGATGTTTTTTGTTTGTTACAGAGTTGTTGTTACCATCATCACCACCGCTGCAGAGGAGCCATCACTGTCTACACTGCCAGGTTTCTATTTTTTTGATTTTTTTAAATTGGTTTGAAATGGTTTATTTTGTTAAGTGTGTAATTATATATAATTTGTATAATTATCGTAATTTTTTTTTTGGACTGGTTGTACAATTATATTTGTTGATTTGGAAGTGTAGGATTTTGTGGGATGTTATGTTTTCGATTTATAATTATTGTAGGATTTTAATTCTTATTGATGCTAATATTTAGCTAACATTTAAATTGATGCAACTAAATTTGAATTAATAAAACTAATTAATTGAAATATTGATTTAATTAAACAACTTAGGAATAATGAAGCATCCAGCTAATTAAGTAATAATTTGTAGCAATAAATTAAATGATCTAAGAAGGTTTCCATCCAAAGTATTACAGGGACGATACAATTGATGAGCCACTACTTCATGGTGCGGAATGAAACCGATGTCTAGGTGTTAGTTAGCGGGAGAGTACATCAAACATAATATTAATTATTTGAAATAAATTTTGTGATAATTAATATAAATTACGTGTAAAGGTAATTAAATAAATATTAATCAAAGGTGAGGCGATTAGCTAATCATGGCGCATCGGAGAGCGTGGACGAGGTGGCGGTCGTGATTAAAACATATAGTGTAAATAAAGTTGCATACGTACATAACAATAAATTAAAAATTAATTAAGATTAAAACTGTAAATAATTATATAATTACGTAACAATAAATTAGATGGAGCATTAAATAAAAATTTAAAAACAATAATTTAAAAAAATGACAAGCATCGGGGAACATTGACGAATTGACTGTCATTAAAACGAAGTTGGGTAAAAAAATTGAATAACAAAATAGTTTAATATGTAAATAAAGTTAATTTTATATAACAATAATAAAATTAATAATAAAATTTAATATGTGTAAATAACTAATAACTAAATACTTTGCTTCAACAAAAATAACTAAATACTTACATGACATTAAATATAAAAGTAAATAAATAATAAATAATGATTTAATAAATAAATTAACTTAAAAATAAATGATTTAATATAAAGTTAGACGGATAATTATGCGATTTATTTTTTACACGAATACTTTATGTATGATAGTTGCTTATGTGTTTTAATTTTTGTTGTTGTTGATATATATGTGTTTTATATAAAATGTCAAACTTTATATAAAATATCTATGTTACTAAAAGTTTTATTTTATTATATTTTAGAGTATTATTAATACGTACGTGAGAAAAACCTTAGTTTCCCGTTCGAGATTCAATATTATTGAGCATGTGTACTCGTGGTCATGGTATCGCTCATTTTATTGAATCATGAATTGTCCAATTGGGACAGTTTGAGAAGAAACTTTTTCTCCACTGATATACTAATTACTTGATGATTCTCATCTGTTAAATAGTGGAAAAATTTCGGGTCGAAGCATTTCCTTTTGTTCTTCGGGTCCATACTTGATTGTGGTATCTTACCGCGGTCAAGTCGTGTACTTGGAGACCAATAAGAAATGCTGCCTAAATTTCGTCAGCTATAAGACATGAGAAGCGATGAGTAACTAGTATAATACAGTGGTGAAAAAGTTTTTCCTCGAATGGGATAAGGACACACCTTTTAACGAAAGGGAGCGGTTCGGGGTTATAGTATCATATTTAAAAATACGTCAATTTATCTGGATATGCAGAAAGATGAAATATTATCCCCCGAGCCGTAGTTGGGTGTATGATAGGAACAAGTCTGGGAGACGACTTCTGAAACAATCATTTGTAGATGGGGTCGAGGAGTTTATATCGAAAGCCAAGCAACATAGTGATTATGCCGAAGAGGGGGGATTAGATGTTCGTGCATAAAGTGCAATTGTATGACGGTTTTCAGTGATGACAACGTGAAGTTACACCTATACCGACGTGGGTTCAAGCCTAATTATTGGATATGTACTGATCATGGCGAGGAGTTGCCGGATATTGATTTGAATGAAGTCGGTGGTGACGATCTTGACATGGGTGCATCAAGCAGTGGCTTACACGATGACTATGTCGAACAACTCCAGTCAATGCATATGATGGTGGATGATTGTCTTGGGCAACATGGGAATTTCGAGGGGGATAAGTCTGATGACATGGAAGAGCCTCCTAATGAATCGACGTAGAGATTCTATAACCTATTGTTAGAGACAAATAAGCCATTGTTTGAAGGGGCGTCAGATTCAAAATTATCAATTTGTGTTAGGCTTCTAGCTTGCAAGTCCAATTGGAATGTCCCCGAGCAGTGTTTGGAGTTTTTTTTGTAAAATGCTTCAAGATGTGACACCCTTCAAAGAGTTATTGCCAAAAAGTTATTATGATGCGACGCGGTTGGTGTTGAAACTGGGGTTGGGGGCTAAGAGGATTGATTGTTGTCCAAATGGGTGCATGCTATATTATGATAGTCAGTCTAGCACAAATGACAGTGCGTTGGAAGAATATAAATTTTGTCAGACACCCAGGTATCGCGGTCAAAGTAGTGACCGTAGTAAGAGCAAACCTGTTCCTGCGAAGACAATGTTCTATCTGCCAATAATTCCAAGGTTGCAGAGACTGTTTGCATCAACAGAAACTGCAGGACAAATGAGGTGGCATTATGAAAATAGAAGAAATCCGAGAGTTATATGCCACCCTTCTGATGGTGAAGCTTGGAAGCACTTCGATCGGGTACATCCTGATTTTGCAGTAGATCCTCGCAATGTAAGACTTGGGCAGTGTTCAGATGGTTTTACCCCGTACATTCAGGCGTCAGCCTCGCCATATTCATGTTGGCCAGTGATTGTTACACCGTACAATCTTCCTCCCGAGATGTGTATGTCAAAACCATATATGTTTCTAACTTGTCTCATACCGGGACCATCTAATCCGAAGGCTGGGATAGATGTATATTTGCAGCCTCTGATCGATGATCTGAAGAAGTTGTGGGATAGTGAGTTGACTTATGACGTTTCAAAGAAGCGAAACTTTATGATGAGGGCGTCACTGATGTGGACTATCAATGATTTTCCTACATATGGCATGCTCTCTGGTTGGGGGACCCACGGTAAATTGGCGTAACCGTATTGCATGGAACATGGAAAGGCTTTTACCCTGAGATATGGTGGCAAAAGTTCCTGGTTTGATTCTCATCATCGATTCTTAGATTGTGGACATCCGTTCCGAGGAATACCCGAGCATTCAAAAAGATAATCTGTTAGGGATATTCCTAAAGTCACTGAAGCAGGTGTGTCAAAATAACCGGGGTATGGAGAATGGCATAACTGGACAAAACAAAGTATTTTTTGGGAACTACCGTACTGGAAGGATAATCTGTTAAGACATAACCTTGATGTGATGCATATTGAGAAGAATTTCTTCGACAACATTTTAAACACGGTTATGAATGTGTCTGGCAAGACAAAGGACAATGAGAAGGCAAGGATGGATATAGCTCTGTACTGTAGACGAAAGGATTTGGAGCTGAAGCCGCATCCTAATAGAAAAATGGTCAAACCAAAAGCTTGTTACACTCTAACCGCCGATGAAGTGAAGTCGATTTGTCGGTGGTTGAAAAACCTTAGGACCCCTGATGGTTATTCCTCTAATTTGGCAAGATGTGCTGATGTAAGAACGGGGAGGCTTCATGGGATGAAAAGTCATGATTGTCATGTATTCATGGAGTGTTTGCTTCCTATTGCTTTCGGACCGCTGCCCCCTCATGTTTCGAACCCGCTTACAGAAATCAGTCATTTCTTCAAAGATCTATGCTCTGCAACTTTAAGAGCGGATGGTCTGATGAAGATGGAAGAAAACATTCCAATAATTCTGTGCAAGATGGAGAAGGTTTTCCCCCAGGATTTTTTGACTCAATGGAATATCTCCTTGTCCATCTTGCATCTGAAGCGAGACTTGGTTTACCAGTACAATATAGGTGGATGTATCCGTTTGAAAGGTAATTTTATTATATTTTGACATTTAAATAATTAGTGTCCCTTGAATAATGCCTCGTCACTAATGTTTATTATTACTTAGATTCATGGGCGACTCTAAACGATCTGTTAAAAACAAGGCTAGGGTGGAAGGATCAATCTGTGCGTCTTACTTACACCGTGAGACAACCCATTTATGTTCCCACTATTTCAACAACTTCATGTTGGCCCCGAGAAATATTAGGAACGAGATAGATGCTGATAGTGGAGGGTATCCTTATATGCTATCCGTATTTAATCTTCCCCGCCGTCATGCTGGGAAGGAGCTTACTTACTGGTTAAGCGATGAGGAGTATGCATCGGCCCATGTTCATGTCTTGATCAATTGCACAGAGGTGAAACCATACCATGAGTAAGTTTCAACAACCCATTTTTAATATAATGTAACTCATGTTATATCAATTTCTCTTTTAACACATCTTACACATTTTATTCGTCAGTGTATTCTTGCAAATAAATCAATTAAGTCAACAAGATGCCTGCTCGTACACATGCAGATTTTCCTGAATGGTTTAAACAACAAGTGTCGTATACCTTAGCAAACAATATATATTAAGGTTAATTTGTATTTTAAAAGTAAGTAATTAATATGGCTTACCTATTCGTAGGTGTATCAGCAACCATTAAGTGTGAAAAATTAACACTTGAGAGATTTAGCATACGAGCCCTATAGCAGTATTAGATCATGGCATACATACTTTGTCAATGGGTACAAATTCCATACATCTGAATGGGATGTGGGTAAAAAGACAATTAATAGCGGGGTTGTCGTACAGGGTGAAGGTACTGGTGATTTTTATGGGGTCATAAAACACATTTTCGAGTTACAATACAATACTACTACTTATCCTAAAAAAGTAGTCTTATTTTATTGTAACTGGTTTGATCCATCGAAGACAGGCACAGAGGTGGATCCCAAGTATAGAACTATGGACATTCACATGGATAGAGGATATCAACAGTTTGATCCGTTTATCATTGCTCACAATGCAAAACAAGTTTACTACTTCCCTTATCCAGCAATGCGATCGGACAAACGAGGTTGGTGTGTTGCTGTTACTACCAAGCCTAGGGGTCGCATAGAAATCGATGATGCAGAGGATGATATGCCCTTCCACACGGATGAATCGTCACATGTCAATGAAGTAATCGATGTCGAGCGTATTACTGGCATGTTGGGATCTGCAAATGATGGGGAAGAAGTGGTCATTGGTCATCATTCATCAATGCATGCATCATTAGAGGAAGAAATCCAAAGTGATGACTCAATGCAAGAAGAAGAAGAATCAGACTTACAATCAAATGACGATACCGAGTCTGAATAGGAATTTGACTGTTAAGTTATTTTTATTGTATTTTAAATACTTATGCAATTAAATGTAAGACTTGACAGCTATTATTGTATTTTAAATATTGGCTTATTAGATTAGTCTTTTACATGTCGTTTGATTTATTGATTTTACATTGACTTATAATTGTTTAATAAAAATAGATATGTCAGCAGCAGGAGGAGAGCCGCCCCGCCCCCCACCACCTAGCGGTGATAAGGGGAGGGGGAAGGCTAAGCGGGGACGATACACCATAAAGTCCCAGGTGCTTGCCCGTTTTGCTACAGGTCCATTCGCACCCATAGCACCCACCCCGACAGCACCTACAGGAGCCTCCCCCGACCATTCTACACCCCCAACCCGTTCTACACCTTCACCGACCCATACCACACTATCCCCTACCCATACACCATCCCCGACGCACACTACCCCACCCTCCACCCATATTGCACCCACTCGCTTTGGGCACGACGCCCACTAGCCGGCTACACGCCGCCCCCTACTGGACCCACACCACACCTACACCCAGCACCACCATCATCATCGGCTGTGCCGGTCACACAGCCAGCAGGTTTATCATTCATCCCGACTCCTAGGATGTCGCCACAGCCGGATATTTCATCCTCATCATCCGTGCCCGCATACGATGACGGCACAGACATTCAGGCCACATCGTCCGTGCGGCAGCCGGCCGCACAGGAGATCTTGCCTGAGTGGGCCAGGATTCCCGCACCCGAGGATCAACCATGGGTCACGCCTGTTTCTGGATCCTAAGTCATTTTTAAGTTAATTTTTTATAATTTTGACAATTTTAATTATTATTCATCAAGTATATAATTTTTATTTGTAATATTGTGAATTAATAAAATTATAAATTTTCCAGCTTCATCCCATCGAAAGTGGGATCGAAGCACGTCACATACGCCCTCAAGGCGCAGTTTCGTCGCTTCTGGCCATCATGGGGGTCGATCCCGATGGAGGACCGGGATCGTATCTTCACACGATTCGGGGTAAGTAGTTTATTATTTTTGTTTTTATTTTTCACATATTTTATATATCTTTTTGTATTATGTTATTAATATTTCTTCTTTGTTAATAGGCCCTTGTGCGCTGGTTGTCGGAGCATACCGCTCAGATTCGTGCCATTTTTTACGACAGAGCTTCTACACGACTGAGGGGCATGCTCCGGGAGGCTAGGGATAGTTGGGAGCGACCGGATTGCATCGGCCCCAAGATTTAGCCCCGGCTATATGTGCACTGGGACACTCCAGAGTACCGGGCGAAGTGTGAGCAGGCGAAGAGGAATTGGGCCTCCAAGAAGGGTGGGAGCATGCATACTGGTGGCTCGATTAGCCACATGCAGCATGCCATGAACATGGTATGCACTTATAAATTTTATTTATTAACTATATCTATTATTATTCAAAATTTATATTATAATTAATTGCTTTTATTCTTGTGTCGGTTGCAGGCAGGAGAGCTTGCCCAGTCTGTTGATGTCCCCATGGTCTTTGAGCAGATGCATATTCGCTTGGACACATGCAAGTTTGTTGATGAGAGGTCGAGGCAGACAGTGGTGAGCTAAAGTGTCTTTTTACATTTAATGTATCTTTTTATTGTTATAGTTTAATAATATAATTTTTGTAATGTATTGACGCAGGAGAATTACAATGCCAGGTTCAGTCAGGTAGCGTCTGAGGTTGCCTCTTGCTCTGGTGCCTCGGATCCTTCCCAGCTGGACCCCGCCAAGGTTGAGCGATTACAGACTCAGGTCTGGATGGATGTGGCAGGCGGGAAGAAGAAGGGGCGGATTTACGGGACCGCGACTTTGGCTCGTTCCATCACTCGGGGGTCGATGCTGAGATCTACCTCCCCCGGTTCACAGGACACGGAGGAGGTGCGGCAGCTGAGGCAGGAGCTGCAGGAGGAGAAGCAGACTACAGAGCGCATGCAGCAGCGGGCAGATCTCATGCAGCAGTAGATGGAGACATGGTCTATAGTGATGACCTCTCTGCTCGATTTGCTTCCACCAGAGAGGCGCAGCGCTATACAGGATGTCATCCATGTCGGCCAGCCCTCCACTACTTCTACCGTGCCGCCACCACAGCCGCATGATGCTGGTGTGTCTTCTAGTCCGCATCATGATGGTCAGTTGACGCCGGTGAACTCCCCCCGACAGGATGACGATGGCAGTTATTATGATGATTATTAGGATAATTTTAGATTTAGTTGTGTTTTATAGATAGACGGATATTTTATGTATGACATATTTATGTTTTTATGTTAATTTAAATGCCTTTTTAAATTTATTTGTAATTTCAATTTTGGTTTCAAATTAATAATATAATAAATTAATTATAATAAATCAAATAAAAATAAAGACTAAAAAAATTTATTTTTAAATAATAATAATAATTAATAATTTAAAAAAATTAAAAAATTATTATTTCCGACAGAAATATCCGTCGGAAATGTTTCCGGCGAATACTACCATCGGTAAACACTCACCAGATTGGAATCATCCTATCCCTGCAATCAAACCAAAAAAAGATGGCTCGGTGAAAGGGGTTAGAAGCGTCTCAGAGTAAATACCACGGTGGTATAGGGCCCTCGAGACAAAAAAGATACTACAACGAAGCAACGTCTTTCTTCTTTACAAACTACCCTGAGGATTGGGGTCATTTGCAACTCTGGAAGCTCTTTCAGAAATGAGGAAGAGTCATCAATGTTGACATTCCGCCCAAGAGAGATAAAAATGGGAAAAAGTTTGGTTTTGTAAGGTTCTTGGATGTCAAAAATTCTAAAGCTCTAGAGGAGAAGCTGGACTCGATCTGGATAGGGTCATATAAGTTAAGAGTCAATGTACCGGTTTTTGGCAGAGAAGTTAATAGAGACAAGGGTTCAGAGCCCGCATTGAATGTGGGAACTTATAAAAGAAAATTCGAGGTAGGTGGGGGGAGTTATGCAAAAGCAGTGGTCCATGGGATGTCTAAGCTCCAACAACAGAAAGCCTTCTCGAAAAACCAAAGAGAGGGTGCTCCCTCTAGCGAGAACTGGAAGGGTCTCGAGTTCAAAATTCCTGAAGTAGAGATGGGGTGGCTGAAAGGTTGTTATGTAGGAAAAGCAGCCGACGTCGAAGGTATCCATTGCACCAGGAAAAAATTGCAGTTAGAAGACCTGCTCTCTGTGACCATAACTCCGATGGGTGGGAACTTGGTGTTGCTCAAAGCATTCGAGGGGGAAGATTTTGAAAAAGTAGTGTCGAAGAATGATAAGAAGTTCTCCAAGGTGTTTACGGAGTTGAGACCCTGGTCCCCTTGTTTGGTCTCGAGGGAGAGGTCTGTCTGGGTGAAAATATTAGGGGCACCGGCCCACGTATGGGGAGAACATTTTTTCAAACAAATTACTCAACTGGTTGGATTGTTCATTACCTTGGATGATTCAACTAAGGATAGAGTTAGACTGGACTATGGGCGAGCTCTGATCACGACGACGGTACCTTACCTCATCAACAAAGTGATTGTAGTAAGGATAAACGACGTTAATTTCTCCATCAGGCTGTTAGAGGAATCTTTTGGTGATCAACTGGACAGGTTTAGCTCTGACTGGAGGTACCAAAATTCGGATGGGTCTGATTCAGATGAAGTTGAGTCCACCGCTAATATGTAACATATCTGGTTGCTCTATGGATTGACGACTGACCCCACAGACCAACTCGGGTCTTTTCAGCGTGCTTTGTCCTCACTCACACGCTTCCTGGGAAAACTTCCCAGGAGGTCACCCATCACAGAATTGCTCCAAGTCAAGCACGCTTAACTGTGGAGTTCTAAAGTGATGGGTTACCGAAAAAGAAGATGCATCTTGTTAGTATAGGTAGTACCAATCAATTCATATAAGCCTTCCTCAACTGTATAGTCCCATACTTACACAGTCTCAGGATCCCTCTCATTCAGGTGTGTAATCGGTTCATTCATGTGTCCCTCCGCCTAGAAGCCTGCCAGGAGCCGCTCCTTGTCCGTGCCTTCTTGCACCGGCGACCACTCCCCGCCCTCGTCGGCACCTGGGTGTTACATGCCCACCAGCTTCCGCTTGGTTCGTCCCCGAACCACACCGTACTAGGAGAGGTACCGCTCTGATACCATTTGTAACATCCCTGGTTGCTCTATGGATTGACGACTGACCCCACAGACCAACTCGGGTCTTTTCAGCGTGCTTTGTCCTCACTCACACATTTCCTGGGAAAACTTCCCAGGAGGTCACCCATCACAGAATTGCTCCAAGTCAAGCACGCTTAACTGTGGAGTTCTAAAGTGATGGGTTACCGAAAAGAAGATGCATCTTGTTAGTATAGGTAGTACCAATCAATTCATATAAGCCTCCCTCAACTGTATAGTCCCATACCTACACAGTCTCAGGATCCCTCTTATTCAGGTGTGTAATCGGTTCATTCATGTGTCCCTCCGCCTAGAAGCCTGCCAGGAGCAGCTCCTTGTCCGTGCCTTCTTGCACCGGCGACCACTCCCCGCCCTCGTCGGCACCCGGGTGTTACATAATAGCTATCTGGTGGTACCGGAAACAGAAATGCTAGCGGAGGACGAGGAGGAAGACCTGAAACGGTTGAATTTGGAACTTTCGAATTCTAATTTCGGAAATGTCAAATCAAACAGAGGTGGAAGTACCACTGATAGCAAGCTGGCGGCTGAGAAGGGGGAGGCTCAAGAAGGGTACTCTGAACAGTTATCGAAGGAAGCAATGGGGTCAGTAGATGCTGAGGTAGGGGAGTATGTAAGCAACTCTTGTACGAGTGGTTCTTTGGGTGGAGAAGGCCCAATGCAGGAAAATGTCGCAATTCAAGGAGAGAGGGCCCAAATTCAAGCAAGCCCAGTTAGCCGTCCAACAGTATAGGCATAACTTTGGCTAGTGAGGGGCATTTACTGCTAACTAAAAGAGGAAAGGGTGAGAAACGTATCCTAAGTAAAAGAGATACTAGAAGTTGTGGGCTGGAAAATGTTGGGTTGGACGGTATTGAATTATCTACTGCAGCCCATCTGGGGCCTCATTGTTTGCAAAGTGAGGCATGTAGTGTGAAAAGGAATGACAAAGGAGCCAAAGGAAATCTGGTGTCTGCGAGTAAAAAGGAGAACAAAAATAAAGGTACCATCGTGTGGTGCGATCCTGCGCTGGATGGTTCAACTAAAAAGTTCATCCCCAGAAACAGAGTGAAATCCTTAAAGTCCTTGGCCCAAGCAGGCTCGGATCCGATACTTCTAGGTAATGATAGTGATGACATTCAAGTTGAATGTTCTTCGAGATCAGAAGAGGCCAGGGTGGAGGCAAGAAAGGCGGAGATCGCAGAGGGGAAGAAGGCTACAGCTATTTCGGCTTCGCAAGAGGGACTCACGCAGGTCAGTAATTTTGTTAATGATAGCCAAATTTGTAATAGGAACAGGGCCTTACTGAGAGCAGCGGCTTATCATGAAGCCAATGAGATTTGGGAAGCTGGGAAATTAATGGGTTTGGTGGCAAATAAACCGGATGAGCAAATGATTGAGTTACTGTTAGAGTTGGAAGAGAGGGATAGAACTCAAAGTAAGAAAGGCAAATTGGATGGGGCAGAGGAGGTTTTCTTATGAGGATGGCATCATATAACATTAGAGGACTAGGTGGGAGGGTGAAGAGAAGGGAAATTCGGAATCTAATAAAGGCTGAGAAAGTTGAGTTCATCTGCATACAGGAAACCAAAAAAGAAACATTGGAACGGGCGTTTTGTCAATCCTTGTGGGGTGGTGAGGACATGGAGTGGTGCTTTAAGGAATCCATTGGGAATTCAGGTGGGTTATTGAACATGTGGAAGAAAGACGTTTTCACAGAAACTGAGACTTTTAGTGGCAGTGGATTTCTTGGAGTGAAAGGTACTTGGGGGGTAGATCAGTTTTCATGTTGTATAATAAACATTTATGCTCCATGCAATCTGGTTGGAAAGCGGGAACTTTGGGAGGAATTGAGGAGATTAAGGGAACTGGATCCTCAGAGTGCTTGGTGTTTGATGGGCGATTTCAATGCGGTGTGCAATCCTTCAGAGAGAAAAGGGATCGGTCTTCAGGTATCAAATCAAGAGATGGAAGCTTTTGTGGAGTTCATACAGGAGTTGGACTTGAATGATCTCCCTCTAGTAGGAAGAAAGTATACTTGGCACCGAGCTAACGGAAGCTGTATGAGTAGACTTGACAGGTTTCTCCTTTCAGATGAGTGGCTGGCAAAATGGTATGATTTAACACAGTGGGGCATGCAAAGATCGGTCTCGGACCACTGTGCAATCTTACTAAGGTCATCAACCAAACAATGGGGTCCAAAACCTTTCAGAGTGATGAATTGCTGGTTAGAACATTCGGAATTAGAGGGGCTGGTCAGGAATGTTTGGGTGGATGGAAGATTTCAAGGTTGGGGTTCCTTTGTAATCAAGGAAAAGATGAAGCGACTGAAGGAGGTCCTGAAAGAGTGGAACTCAAGCTGTTTTGGAAATATTGATAGCCAAATTTCTAAGGTAACTGAAGAAATTAAGGAAATCGATGACTCTGGGGAAACTGGATCCTTTGCAACAGGGGACATTATTAAAAGGAAGGAACTCTTTGAGCAATTCTGGAAACTCTCTTCAGCGAGGGAGTCCTTCATTTTTCAAAGATCACGGTTGAAGTGGCTGAAACTTGGAGATTCCAATTCAACTTTTTTCCATGCATATGTTAACAAGAGGAACAGGGTGAATCTGTTAAGCGGACTATGGTGGAATGGATCCTGGGTGGAAGAGCCTGCTCCCTTGAGAAACAAAATTTTATCTCATTTTAAGGGGCAGTTCTGGCATAATAATACTCAAAGACCAACATTGGATGGTATCCACTTTAGTACAATTACTGCAGCAGAAAATAATATGCTTGTTGCTGGTTTCTCGAGAGAAGAAATTAAGCGGGCAGTGTGGGGGTGTGAGGGGAATAAGAGCCCGGGACCCGACGGCTTCAACTTCACTTTCATCAAAAAGTATTGGAGCATTGTTGAAGGAGATTTTACAAATTGGTGGAAGAATTCCATAGGAATGCAAAACTTGCTAGAGGGTCCAATGCTTCTTTCATTGTCCTTGTACCTAAGAAGGAAAATCCAACATCAATAAATGATTATCGACCTATTTCTCTGGTGGGTTGCATGTATAAAGTTCTGGCTAAACTACTGGCACAAAGATTAGCAAAGGTGATGCCTTCTATCATCTCGGGGAACCAATCAGCCTTTTTGAGTGGGAGGAATATCTTAGATGGAGTTGTTACGCTCAATGAATTGTTGGATTTTGCGAAGAAGAGATCAAAACCGTGTATGGTCTTCAAGGTTGATTTCGAAAAGGCTTATGACTCTGTCAGTTGGGAGTTTCTAGATTATATGCTACTCAGAATGGGGTTTCAGCAAAAATGGAGGGAGTGGATATTCTCTTGCCTAGACTCAGCAACAGTTTCGGTCCTTGTAAATGGATGTCCAACTAGTGAATTTAAAATGTCTAAAGGTCTTCGTCAGGGAGACCCGATGGCACCATTCTTATTCCTTATCATAGCAGAGGGGCTCACTGGCTTGATTAGGAGTGCTGTTGATAGGAATATTTTCAAGGAGTTTGTCGTGGTTGAAAGAGAACATCAGGTTGGGATTTCACACATACAATACACGGATGATACGGTACTGGTGGGTGAAATGTCAATCCAGAATGCAAGGGGAATGAAAGCCATCCTTAGGTGTTTTGAGTTGGTGAGTGGGCTAAAAGTCAATTTCCATAAGAGCGGGCTGCTTGGAATAAAGGTAAACCAAGGGATTGTTGAGCTAGCAGCAAGTATTCTGAATTGTAAGATTGCCTCTATCCCTATGAAGTTTCTAGGAGTGTTGGTTGGGGCTAATCCAAGAAGGTCGTCAACCTGGTTACCTCTGATAAAATCCATTCAGAAAAGGCTGCGGGGCTAGAAAAACAAATCTTTATCTTTTGGTGGAAGGGTAATTCTCATAAACTCTGTTCTCTCTAGTCTCCCGGTCTATTATTTATCCTTCTACAAGGCACCTAAAAAGGTATTGAATAGAATAGTTCAAATACAGAGGGATTTTCTTTGGGGGGGGAGTGATGAGTGTAGGAAGATTTGTTGGGTAAAGTGGGAAACAGTGTGCAAAAATAAAGAGGAAAGGGGGCTTGGGATTAGAGATGTTGGGGTCTTTAACCTAGCTTTACTAGGAAAATGGAGGTGGAGGTCCCTTAATGAACAGAATTCGGTTTGGGCTAGGTTACTTAGAATTAGATATGGTCTACCTTCTACTTGGAGAGCTCCTTGGCCTGACCTGTGTGTAGGTGGGGGTGTAGGGTCTTACTGGTGGAGGGACTTAGGTAAGTTGGAAGGTGTGGGAAATGGTACACAAGGGTGGTTATCAACAGGTATTGTCAGGAACCTGGGGAACGGGGCAGCAATCTCTTTCTGGAATGAGCCTTGGGTGAATGGCAACCCATTGTCAATATCGTTTCCCAGGTTATTCTCCCTAGCTGTGGACAAAGATGCTTCTGTTGCTGATTCAGGTGTGTGGAATCAAGGAATCTGGTCTTGGTCCTTACGGTGGAGAAGACTGCTCTTTGTTTGGGAAGAAGATGTGCTTGCAAACTTACTAGCCTTTCTGGACCAGAAAAAGCCGATTGCCAACGAGGAAGATTCGTGGAAATGGGTACACAACTCTGATTTCATTTACACTGTCAAATCTGCCTTCTATGTCGTTTCGGGTGAGGCAGGGCAGCAGGGATCCTCGCCATACAACCTTCTTTGGGGAACATCGATCCCCCTCAAAGTAAGTGTTTTTTGTTGGAGAGTGGTTCTTGATAGAATCCCAACGTTACTCAATCTCCATAGGAGGGGTGTTATCATTGTAGAGGGGAATTTTTTGTGCAAGTTCTGCAACTTGGTACCTGAGACGACAGGGCACTTATTTTTGTCATGCAAATTCTCATATGCAGTGTGGATGGATGTCTACAACATTTTTGGACTGCAATCGGCTTTGGCAGGGAATTTCATGGTATCAATACAGCAACATGATGGGCTAGCGGTGGCTGGTATGTGTAGCAAGACTTGGCATATTATATGGTTTGCAACAATTTGGTCATTGTGGCTCCATAGGAACGACATAATTTTTAACAATGGAACATCTAACTGTGAGAAGATAACAGATTCCATTATGTTAACTGTTTGGAAGTGGAGCAATGCCTTGATAAAGAAGGGTAGATTCTCTTATGTGGATTGGTGCTTAAATCCACAAGTTTGTATTCTTTATGGTGTCTAATGGATGGTTGTTTTGGTCACTGTCAGGTCTGTGATGTTTTAGTCCACCAGGCGTAGGGACTTAGTTTGTATGGGATATGTCTTCATTAGCCATATCAGTAAAAAACTTTGTCCCTTGGGGTGTCAATGTGCAGGGTGACTGTATTTTTGGGGGGTGTCCTAATTGTAATTTCAATTATAACTTTTGATTTGTTTGTATTGGGTGTAGAGTACCCCTTGTGCTCTCCTTTAATACATTTTGGCTTATCAAAAAAAAAACACTCACCAGATTTCCGACGGAAACTTCCGTCAGAAATAAACCAACATTTTCGATGGCTTTTTCCGTCGGCCATCCGTCGGAAACCGTTTCCTACGCGTGTAGTACCAACCGAATACCGTCCATTGGAAATTCCGTCGGAAATGTTGTTTTCCGACGGCTTTTGGCCGTCGGTAATGCCTCTTTTTTTTGTAGTGTCTTAACTTACTCTTCTCTCACCCTCACTCCTTCCATTCCCGCACTTTCTCACGTCTTCTTCATCTATGACTTTATCCACAAAAGAGACATATAGGAGTTAATTTAGAGCTAAAAGAGGTTGTGGTAGATCATAAAAAAAATGACTATTACTGTAATTTCAGAATAAAAGTATATATAATACCAGTGTGTGCATTTCATCTTGAATTGGATCGGTTTTCAAAAGTGAGAATCGAAAACTGAATCGATCCAAAAAAATTTGTTGGTTTTTTTGGCTATCAGTTTGTTTGGTTATTGGTTTTTTGGGTTCGCTTTGAGCAGTTTGGAATGGATGATCGATTGTATTTGAACACTCCTACTAGTTTGGTATCTCCATGGATTTACGAAAGGAAGAAGGAGATTTCCTACTCATGGAGTTGTCTTCTTCTATTTTTCCTTGTTTTTAGGGTTTTATTAGGTTTTGCTAAACCCTTTTTGTTAAGGGAGGATGTAATTTTTTTTTTTAATTGCCAAATGAATATATAATTAAAAACCATATTGAGTACAAGAGATACTCAACCAAGAAGAGTTAGAACATAACAAAATGAACCCAAAATATAGCCCTAATGACAGCAGGCCACCAGACGAACAAGGCAAGAGAATTAATCACCTACACACTAAAAGCAACCGCAACAGGAGAGCAACAAAAGCATTAAGCACACCACAAGTAAATCATGATGATGTTTTAACATAGGATGATGATGATGTTTTAACTTCGATTGAGTTATTCTATGGACATTTTCCTTTGTTCATATGGTAATTGCTATGCTTAATCCTTTTGGACGCTTGATCACCATTCAAATAATTTGTTGGCTCATATTTATGTTAGGAACAGTAAAATTTCGGTTGTGCTTCTTGCAATTGCTTTTCATGAATGAAGTTAATCTAATGATTGATAGCTTAGTTTTTGTGGTTTTCACTTAAATTCCATAAAGCTTCATGGGCTTACTTTGTTAATTTGACCTAAGGAATTAGGCTTGTTAATGAGGTTTAGGTAAGGTTTTTTTTTCATCAAATATATGAATTTGGGTCACAACCAATATAGGAAATTTGACCTTCTATTTATAAGGAACTTGGGATTAGGATAATTAGATTTAGGGTAATTCAAATGGTATTTTGTCTATAAATACCCTAATTCATAATCAAACGAAATCGGACCCTTGATGTTTTTATCTTTGTTTTTGCCGTTTTAGTGTTTGATTAAATTTTTCAAAGAAAATTGTAAAAGGATTTACTTGTTTTTATTGCTTGTTTTGTGATTTTGAGCTCATTTCATGCAGAATTTAAGTTTCAATATTCGAGTAATTTGCGAATTGGTATTTGGTATGCATTGCTTGAGGATGTCATTCAACTTATTTACCATTTTATTTCTTGCATCTATTCGATATACTTGTCGTAGCCATGTCACTCTTCATTGGATGCTTTAATTAGAAGACCTTGATATAATATAATTAAGAATGCAAAAATAATAGTTGGTAACACCACAGATAGACAACAAAGGCCCCTCAACATTGAATGTAGCACATGGGAATTAGGCGCAAGACGGAAAATGTGCTTGGAATTTACAGTGGAGACAACCTTTATTCCTTTGATGGGAGGAGTTAGTAGGTGTTGCTTGATGAATTTCAATTAATGGTTGGCAAGTAGGAATTTTTTGTGTGGAAGGGTTGTAAATCTGAGGTGTATATTATTTTAAATCAGCTTAATTTTCTTCAAAATGACAATTAACTTAAAATTATTTGGCCCAAGGCTCTGCCTCATGTTTTTTGTGAAGAGTAATTGCAAAATAAAATCCTGACTAAAGTTAACTTAGGTGGAAGAAGGATTATATATGAAGAACAATTGTTAATATGTGTTGGAAGCAATAAGGAAAAGAAAGATATAGAACACTTATTTCTTAGATATGGGTGTGTTTATTGGGTGCAGAGTTGGTGTTTTAATTGGTGGGGTGTATCAGCAGTTAATCCTAATAGTTGCCTTGAACTATTTGGACAATTTGCAGGTTTGGTTTCAGGGAATCAGTTTGCTGATGCGTGGTGGTGGTGGTATGTTATGCGATAATTTTGACCTTATGGATTCAAGGAATAAGGTGATTTTTAATGATCATGAGGTGAATGATGTAAGCATGTTCAAAAAAGTGCAAACTTTATCATAGGGGTGACTGTCTTCAAAAGGAAAATTGGGAAAGACTTCTTTCTTGGAAGGGTGTAATTAAGAATCCATTGAAGCACGCTAGTTGTGTAGGTTTCTAATTATCAGTCTTAGATTTGATCAACTATTTATTTTCCTTTCTTTCAGTGTTTCTGGTATGTTATTGTGTTATATGCATGCTTGTTTTTTGGGATGTAAAACCACATTCCTGAATATGTTGATATGAGTTAGAATACCCCTTATACTCTTAGTTTTATATATTGTTGTTGCTTATAGAAAAACTGAGAGTACCAATATGTCCCTTTTTATCCATTTATTTAAATCGAAGCGATATAATGTTTATGTATTCAATTTTTTTTTTTTTTTACATATTTATAGCATCATCCATCGGTTTAATTGTAAAATCTAAATGAAGGAACCAATAGATTCATGAACTAATTAAAACAATTCTTTGGGTCAAAGTTCGGGCTTTAATGTATAATAATGAATAGTCAATCTAACTTTACCCAGTGAAATAACTTTTAGGATTGAAGGCACATTTAGAAAACAATTTAATTAATCATTTATTTAATAAGCCATTTTGAATTAAGCTTAAAAGAGTTTTTTTTTTTTTTTTTTTTTTGCTTATTTAAAATAGAGCTTATTTTTATAACATTCTCTTTGACAAACTTATTGAAATAAGCTAAAATTAAAGAGCTTTTCAAAGAAGGTTATAAACCATTTTCATAACCTTATTTTTATAAGTTATTCTCATAAGCACAAATAAGTTCTCTATAAGCTCTTTCAGATGCCACTTTTTTTTTTTTTGATAAGCCAAAAGGTATATTGACTAGGGTACAAGGGGTACCCAAACCCATATACAATGAAAGACAATAATAAAATAGGAGGCGAAACTAGAGATATATGTTCAACCCACAGCAAAAATAGCACATAGGTTGAAACATAGCTAAAACAACTCCCCCCCAAAACAGCAAGAATTAAGCAGACCCATAAAACAGAAGAAACAATATCAATAGTGTCCTATTCCACGTAACAAAAACAAGTAACCATTCCCCTGCGTCAGTGTCCAATTACCAATCAACTTTGCATAAGAGCATCATCACCCACTTGAGAAATGCTATATGCATAGACTACAAATTAGGGCAACTATAGCCAACGATCCTTGTATATGTAAACATAAATTGTCATATTTATACATCGGTATATATCATACGAGGTTATTCCTTATGTATCCAATGAACTGACAGAACACATAGTTAAGGATTTATTTTTGTTTATATATCCACCTAAATCTAGACTACAAAGCATAAACTCCAATATCTCTTTTACGTTTGTATGTATATATAAATATTTATAAATTAAAAATATGCTCGATTGACTACTATATTGTTGATGACCACCTTCGCGAACTACAAATTAATTTTTTTTTGTCACAACATGAAGTAGAGTAATTTATATCAGAACTATAAATCTTTAATTAAGCAGACAGAATAACTCAAGATATTCCTCTCCTCGATTCCAAGTCCTATAAACTCTTAATTTATTAATGCCTCAAGTTAACACATGTGAAGTATGTAGGATGAAAAAGAAGTGCAACTAAAAGGTCTCATACATTTTTATGTTAGGTACCAATTTCATTTATTAACTTCTCAAGAAATAGAGAAAGAGAAAAGAAAGTGTGAGAAGGACATGTCAAAATTCACTTATGTTATGTGATGTGAGGAATTAAAGAAAAGATCAACTAGGCTCCAAATGCTGATCCCCTTTGACAATCGAATATATTGAAGGTGAAAGACCACCACCCAAAGAATGCACCGTGCAAATGTGCACCACCTACACATATCCAACCCAACCATCCATCCCTCATCAATCACAGATTTTCATTTCATCCATCACCTCTGCGTACCTGTACACTTTTACAATTTTTGTATTGGAAGTTTCTAAAGTACCCCTAAGGGGTATTTTTTATTTTTATTTTTTTGTATCAAACAACATAAATTTTTATTAAAGGAGGGATACTCAAATCCTTATACAATACCAAACATAAATTAAACTTATAGCACTATTTTAAGCGTTGAAGAGGAGTAGAACACTAATCCGAAAAATAAAAAATCATGACACCATAAAGTAATATTTGACAAATGGTAGTAACTGTAGTAATATTCACGCGCTTAAGGGTGAAGGCAATAGATAAACAATTGCAGTAATGAATTGGCTAAATCAACAAATAGGCAAAGTCATAGACATCATACATTATTACAATTGACACATGGAACAAAGTTGTATGCTTTGAAGTTGACATATGAATGTGTGCGTGAGAGAGACGGGGAGGAAACAAGGGTGAACAGAAGAAGTGTAACCACGGTGGAGATGTGGTGGTGCCGGTGGTGATTGAGGGTATGAAAGTGAGATTTATGTGGGAAATGAACCTTTCTCGTGTAATTTTTTATATGACCACGTTAAAAAATTAGTATTTTTCTTTCCAATTTTTAACCATAATATTTTCACATATACAATGACGGATCGGAAAACTGTGGTTAGTGTGTTAAGAAAATAGTCTATAAATAGGGGTGACAATGAGTAGGGTCTGAGTAGTGTACTATAGTACTCGTCCTCATACCCGCAATTGAAAAAATACCATATCCGGACCAATAACCGCGTGGGTTACAACTTTAGTACCTTTACTCGTACCCTCTGGATACCTAAGTATCCATACCCGTTACTCGTACTTTAACTAAGAAAAAGACAATAAATAACATAAAGATCATTATAATCAATAAAAAAAAATTCAAAGATCTTTCAAATCTACTTATAAAATATTATAAACCAAAGTATTAAACTAAATAAAAAATTTAAAACATCCAAAACGAGTAAATATCACAATAAACATCAAATACAATAAATTCATGAAATTGTAACTCTCCAAATGGAAAAACAATAATGAACCTTAGGTTTAGAAATTTTACATTAATTTTATTCTTAAAAATTGATATATAATTATAATTATATATATATATATTATAATTATATATATAAGTAAATATCTAAATAGCGGGTGCGGTGCGGGGCAGGGTGGGTACTAGAGTACCCGCACCCATAAACTGCAGCGTGGAGATTATATTAAAGCCTTATTTAAAATGTCTAACTATGTACACTAATTTATTTATTTATGGTTTAAATAAGTTTTTGGTCCCTACAAAGTTCATCAAATTTGGTTTTGGTCCCTGTGAAATTTTTTCTTAGGTTTTTGTGCCCGTAATCTCACAAATTTTGCAAATAGTCCCTACCGTCATCTTTTTCTGTTATCTAGTACTCATGGGTATCGAGGTAATTTTATCTTACTGTCCGCCTTGTTGTAAAATTTGGCCATAAAACAGAAACAAAATCATATATTAGGGACATAAAGTTAAAATTGCTAAATTCTTTCATTTTGTATGATATCTAGTACTCAGGGGGTACCGAGGTAATTTCTCGTTCTTTGTCCGACTTGCTCCAAAATTTGGCTAGAAAGTAGAAATAAAATCATACATTAGGGCCATAGGGTTAAAATTGACAAAATTATTCATCTAGTATGATTTCTAGTACTCAGGGGTAATAATAGGGACTATTTACAAAATTTTCGAAAATACAAAGATGAAATCCTAAGAATTTTTTTTACAATAACTAAAATCAAAATTTAAACTTTTCAGGGACTAAAAGCTTATTTAAACCTTTATTTATTGATGAATTTTTGAATAGGATAATTGATAACTCTATTATGGCCCATTTCTCGAAAAGAGAATAATAAATGCAAAGGGGCAGAAGGATACAGTACTTGTTTGGCAGAACAAAATGCAAGTCCTGATGTGAGAGGTGAGGAAATGATTTTGTAATCGATTGCTTTATGATTGATGAATATTGAAAAAGTATGCAATTGACAGTGAGAGAGAGGGAGTGGGAGAGAGAAAGTGGAGGAAAAAGTCCTCCTTTTTTAATCTAAAGTTTTAACTTTTACTTTTTTAACTCTGACATCTGAAAAAAAGTGTTCAGAGTAAGCAGCTATCAATTAATTATGAGGTTATGATGACTATATGATCAACGATGCAGGCCATGCATGGTGTGGTTGGCTTGATTAATGCAGTACACTTTGCACTATGCTGCTAAATGACAGATTGGTAGGCTTTCTAATTAGATTTTTTCCCTCAATTTCTTAGTCTAGTATATACCCTATGCTAGGAGCTATGCTGATAGCAAGGCATGCAGGAAAACTTAAACCGGGAAGAAAGAGAGTGATTGTACTTAATTTCGTATTTCTTTTTTTGTAATCATATTTCAATTTTTCAATTTCAATCAATATAAGATATGTGATATTGAGTTTATTTGATATGTATTATTAGTATAAAAAGTTTTATGTTGTTAACAAATAATAAATTATTTGATTTATATGTGATTTTTAAGTAGTTTTAATAAGACTCAAATATTTTTATTAATGTAACATTGTATAATTAGTTGATAAATTTTTTTTGTTGACGGTAAATACCAATTAGATAAATGTATATATACTCACTAGTTTGCATTTGCCATAAAATTATGATTTGAAGTGTGTAAATATATGTATATAATTATTTTTACCTTTACCAATAAAAATTAAAAGTAAAATAAGTCATTAATGAAATATATAATTAAAATTAAAAAGTTAATTCTATATATAATATTGATATTGATTCTTTCTAATTGAGTTGTGGGCGTGTGTGTTGATTTACATGCGTGGGTGGGGCAGTGGGGAGAGAGAGGGATATTGAGTGACTGAGCTTTCACATCATGGCTTGTTAAGGGCCCTGAGAAGCGAGGCTGACAATGTCCTTCACGAAAGTCGCTGACTCTATTGTCTGCCCCGCATTTAAAGCGCGCTCTGTTTCTGTAATGTCCAACTCTTTATTGCCTCTCTCTTCTCATTCTCATACATATACTACCATTCTATCTTTTCATCTTTTCTGCTTTTTTTATCTTGACCTTCCCATCACATCCCAATGTTTTCAAAAATAAATAAAATACTCTCAACTTGCACATTTTGTTAACCGCTCTCTTGACAATTTAAATCGGTCATTTATTTTTCACAAATTATAGAAGACTAAATATTTTCATTTGAGTATATTCAGTATTGTATTAACATTTAACACCCCACCGATTTTAGTATGTTAGACTTCACCTTTCTTGTTTTGTTGCTCATATAACATTAGCCTAGGTTTGAAGAAAGTTGCATTTTGCATCGATATAAATACATGTTAAGCCAAGTGACTTAAGTTTGGTTAATCTTTAATAAGTCTTCATGTTCGAATCTTATAAATAAAAAAAATGTGGGTTAAGAGAGTTTTATCCCTTTATATGGGTCTATCAACTCAATTTAGATTAGTCGAGGTTAATTGTGACTTTTAGATATCGAGAATGTAGACCCAAAAAATATATATGTATGTTCTATATTCTCCTTTAGATGTGAAAATTTGCAATGAAGTCTTTAGGAGCCACTTTCTCATCACACAACAAATGTTATTTGCACACCATATAAGGGTAGCTCATATCGTGTTATGTTTATATGTCACATTTGAGCATTCTGTAATTAACAGAACTGGGATCACCAAAGCAGGTTTCTTTTGTCCAGAAAATAAAATGCAGTTATGCAAGGTCACTAGCTACCATTCAATAGGGAACATTTCCAAAGACATTGCATTTAGACCTAATTTCAAGTAGGCCTATACAAAGTTAACTTTGGATATAGTTTAGCCAAAAGCTCTACTTTCTTTTCATATTTTTCTTTTATGTTGGGTACCATAATAGGAAAAATGAATTTCAGTTGATCAGTTACATATGTCATATGGGATATGTCCTGAATGTGGGTGGGAAGGGTTATATGAAACAAAAGGTTACTATAGTTTAGATCTGCCATTAAGGTTTGAGACCTTATATGAGGCCTTCTCTTGGAACTTGGGTTTGATTGCTCAGCCAAAGTGTTTGTCCTTTTTCTTTAATGCTTTGCAATTGCATCCTCATATTCCTTCTGAGTTTCCAAAATTACTTGTGCTAATTATCTAAATTGAAATACTTTCCATGATAGACTTTCTTGTGTGGTCCTTTGTTGTATATTAATTTATTTACAACTCAAAAAAAAAAAAAAAAAGCTGAACAACTTAAAAAATAAATAAGAGATGTATAAACTTTTGCATCTCAACTTGATCTAAAGATAATAATGGGGACCAAGAAGGTAGAGAACTGATGGGGTGGTCCAATTTCTTTGCTGGACCCAGACCCAACAATAATAACGGACTTAGAATTCTCCAAGAAGCTCTTATCAGCTATCAAGGATTATTGGTCAGTCCCTTTTACTTTCTATCTATATTGCAGGGTCATCTTAAATAGAGTGAGATTTGTCCTTGGTAATGGTATATACCAATTAGGGGTATATCTCTAAATACTTGTGTAGATTTATTAGTTAGTGTCTTCAACATCAGGTTGTTGGAAAATTTAAGATCAACAATGAACAATGTCTACCACACATGAGGTCAAGGAAAGGGGACTGCACCAAACAGATACAGAGAATGGAATAAGGCATAAAGCAATTGTGACTCAGTGATTTGATATAAATTTTTGTTTTAATACCGGGCTCTAGGGACTAGTAGGGGTACCATAAGAAAACGGTCCTCAATAGAAGTCTATGACTAGCTAGGGTTTTGGCTCATAAGGAATCACCATTGTTCTGTCCTTCTCACCTCCATAATTTCTCTTTTCTTTTAATTATGCTTTTTGTTTTCTTTTTGGGATTTAATTACTACTTGTATATGTTGGTTTCCAATGTGTCTGTCTCAGTTTCATAATTATCACTTCTCTTTATTCTTTTTGAAGGATAATTTCAATTACAAATAACAATTAATCAAATATAAAATATAAACTGCATGAAATTGAATATTAAAATAAAAAAATGATGACCATTAACCATCATCACTTCTCTTTAATTTAAAAGTATAAAGAAAATCGAATACAAAATAAAAATGGTCAAACTTTTTCGGTAGGGGAAAAATGTTAAACTAATTAATTCATCAATCAACTAAAGGGTATATACGAAAATTAATAAATACAGCAGCTATGCACAACATCTAATGCTGCACATGCATAATAAACATATCTAAAATTAATTAAACATATTACATGTCACCATAAGTCCTCTACTGTTAAAACCCAACCTTTTCAACCCGTTTGATGCTTCAGTATATACTACTAATCCCGTTGAGTATCATCACATCATAGGTCACCTTAAGACTTTAACTATTTCATGTATGGCTGTATGCAACTATTGTCACACTATTTTGAAAATTTTAATTTCCTAGGTAGCCTTATGTCATGCAATAATGTCAAATTAATGCAGCATGCATAATAGACATATATATAAAATAAAATAAATATATTACCAGTCTACTGTTAAAACCCTACTTTTTCAACCCGTTCGATTCTCAGTATATATACACTACTAATCCCATTGAGTATCATCACATCATTGTCACTTTAAGACTATTTCATGTTTGCAACTATTGTCACACTATTCTGAAAATATTTCGTAGGTTATGTAGCCTTATGTCATGCAGTAATGCAAAACTACATACTTTCCTAGGTGTTGTTCATCGTCTCACCTGATAGCTGCATTGTGAATTAATTATTAAGGATATACTTGTTTTATAATAAATGGAAGATATATATGATGGCCATTCTCTTGCTTGCCAACTCACCACATGAATGAACCTGGTGGTAGGGTAAAATCTACCCTCCCCACGGCAATAAATAAACAAATAAGTGAAGAATAAAAATATATAAAATAAGACAATCCAAACAAATATTTGAGTCAAACGTGTTTAATGATGTATCAATTTATAATTAATTGACAATATATATTTTTTTCACTGAAGGTGGGTACTAATTATACTCATTTTTAAAACACACCAACATTCTAAGTATTGTTTAACCTAAATATAAGTGTAAAACTAATTTTTATTTTCACATTTTCTCCCACCCAAATAATAAAAACCCTCTGGATGCACTAGCTATACTATTATTAGTTAAATAGGCCCAAAAAACTCGCTAATCAGTTATGGGCCATAAATAAGACCCTTTGATGGTGCCCATAGGCCTAAAAGATAATAACTTCAACAATCAGAAATGGGCTTGCATATTAGGATTGGGCCAGAAATATTATATATATGGACCTGCCTTTACTTGCAGGTTCTCTGAAATAAAATTATTAAATTCAATGTTTTTGGTAGAGCTATCAATTTTGGGGGATCGCCCAAATGTCCCGCATTTTAGGCTGAGTTGGGCTCCTCAAATGTCACCCAGAAAAAATTCGGGTCTATTTGGCCCGGCCTGATTAGTCCAGCATGTCCATGGTGATTAGGGCAGAAAAAATTAGAACGTTCCTCCTCCCACGCCGGCGCTGCAATACATGTAATGTAACTGGTAAATGGATCTTAGTGATCTTCAATTTTCATAGTTTGAATTTGTTGATTCGCAAATTAAATAAAAATGCACAGCGTATTGCATGTGTTTGATATATTGCTTTTACAAGATGAAGTACCTGTTCTGTTAAAAATATGAGGCAGGTGATAAATCTAGTCAGATGGAGTGAAGCTCGGTCAATATTGAAAATCTGTATAGAACTGTAAGAGCTTCCTTTTATTTTTATTTACCTATTTTTACTCTACTTTGTCTTACTGTCTTAAAAATGGGAACAGCGGTAAAAAACATAAACCATGTAAGTTGGCAAAAGTAAATGAATTTATTTATTTTTGACTCAAGTAAATGAATTTATATTTTATAGTAGCTACTGAATTTAAATCTGGTATCATTGTTAACACATAATAAAATAAAAGGTTCACTAGCGATTATCAGTTGAATTAGCCCAAAAAACCAGCTATCAATTATGGGCTATATAAGACCCCGTAATGGTGCCCATGGGCCTAAAAGCTAGTAAATGCACCAATCAGAAATGGACTTGCATATTAGTATTGGGCCAGAAATTTTATATCTATGGACCCCCTTAACTTGCAGACTCTGTAGTCTGTGAAATAAAATTATTGAATTCAATGTTTTTGGTACCAAAGTTTCTCTCTCTGTGGCTTCCCTGACACCTTATACTGCATCATCAACTTGAGCAATTTCGGTAAAACTCTTACACTGTGCATTCTCACATTTTAACCACATTTCCAATTTTCATCTTCTAGGTCCGTGCTCGATTGGGCTTTTGAGTTTATGCAGTTTGGAGATTCTGTTTATATTTGAAGGGTTTTGAACCAATTTTGTGATGTCCTTATGTTGTTTGATGAAATGCCTCAATGAAGTCATGGTTTTGAATTGCTGTGGATAGTTTAATCCCCTTTGTAGTCTAGTTGAACTTGCTATGGCTTTGGTGATCAAAGCATCATCCTCGGTATTGTTAATGTTATTTGGCTCATACTTGGTCTAATTTGTTTATTAATTATTGTTAGGAAGGGTAGAAAGTTAGTTCTGTTGAAATTAGTAGGAGGTCGGGTATATTTAGTGATATAGAACTGATCACATCATAATTCATAAACATAAGAGTGATTTTATAAAAATAGTTTTGACAATCCCTTGCTGGAGTTGATTCAGTGGGTTGGTTGAGACTTGGTTTGAAGATCACTTTTTTTTACAGGTTCTGTCTGCCCATGTTCTATGTCAGATTTTAACGCGCTGCTGTAATTGCTTGGTCTTTATTTTATACTCTAATTTTGTTAACTTATTTATAAATACTTGATTTGACAAAATTTATGAATGACAAATTTCATGCAATTGAGAGTTCTGTAGTAGAACAAGTTTTTAGGGAAAAAAATTTAAAATTTCTATTTGATGCTGTCATGTGGCACTCATAAAAAGCATTAGGGTGGCATTTTATGTTTGTGTGTATCCATTGATATATTCACGTTTTCATTCTTTTTCTACTGCTAAAATTAATAAAATGATTCATTTAATCATTTTAATGTATTTTGGTTCTTGTTCAAACATTACATATATGGTTTTTTTTCCCTTTCATCTATGATCAATTCCTCAGTAGCCAAATATTTGTAAACAGTAAACGCTGCTTCACCTGAGTCCACACTGTTTTTCCTCTCTTGCAGATAGCACTGAATGTCCTGTTATAGAAGTGAAATCAGTCTTGCTAAACATGATGTGGTCAAGGCTAAGTTGGAGAAGCCATCTCTCGCCATACCTTAGGACTTTGCAAAGTGCCTCTCTGGAATCCAGGTAACTTGATGCCTCATATATTTCTAAGTTTTTGCTATTTTTTTCTTAATAGATCACTTCTAACAGGGAATGTTTTAGAGCATATTTGTAATAGAGTAAATAAAATTATAAAACTTTACTACATGAGCTGTGTTAGGCTCAGTTCTGTGAGTGAATGGGAGGCTGAGGAAACTCAAGGCCAGCTGATTAATGGTCCAAACCAAAGGTCCGGAATCTAAACGGTTTATGCTAGAAGGAATAAAGAATTTGCTGACTTTTTTTTTAATAGAAGAACTTGCTAACTTGGCAAGTTAATTATTTGGAAATGACATGCAGGAGGCAGTTATGAATCTAAGGGGAAAGATAGAGGAGTAAGGAAGTTTTTGCTAGTCTTTCAGCCATTAGCTTGGGCAGAGAAATTCGTCTGTGTAGCCATAGGCTCTGGATATTTTCTAGGTTTAGGAGGTTCATCCTTATGTAATCTTTTTGTTTTCTGTTGATATCCAGTAATTATATTTAATTTTCCTCCTTTGCCATTTGGTCTCTATCAAGCTGACATCTCAAACCAAATGTTCTCCTTAATTTAGTGATCGGTTCTGATTGAAAAGATACATATATGTGCTGAGATGCCTTTTAAGTTTTTAACTCTCCAAAGTCTGACTTCAAAAGGTAAAATAAGGAGGGAATTAGTTTCAACTTTAATGAGTTATATTTGATAATTTTGTTTTTGATTCAGGTGCCTATCTATTGTTCCTGAAGGATCAAGTTACAAGTTCAATAATTTTAGTACTGGACTGCAGCATAATTTCACTTGTAAAATATGGCTATCAATGTTTAAGCACGGATATAGTACAAAGTCATTCCATCAGTGTTACCGCTCTTCAACTTTTGCTTCACAGCATGTTGTGAAGTCATGTTCTATGCCTGGCCTTCGACAATTCTCATCACATGTGTCCAAAGAACAGAAATCACGAAAAATGCTTTTATACTTGACGGGCTTGGTTTTTGCTATGGTTGGAAGCACCTATGCTGCTGTTCCGCTGTACAGGAGATTTTGCCAAGCAACTGGCTATGGGGGTACTGTTCAGCGGCGTGAGGTGCGGTTGAGTTTGTTATCAATGATTTTTCATTTTCTCATCAAACTGATTGGCAATTTTACTTATGTTTATCTGTTGATTACAATATTCAACATTTTTCAGACTGTTGAGGAAAAGATTGCACGACATGATAGAGATAACACAGTCACCACAAGGTATTTATTTTTTTTTTTAAAAAAAAAAAAAAAACTTAGATGTTACCTATTTCCTAGTAGTTGTGGTAGGATTAAATCATCATTTCTCAGGTTAATGAATATACGGTTATAGAAGTAGTTGTTCAATTTACAAGCCTTTTTTAAAAAAAGAAATTATTTTCACCATATCCATGATCAAAATTGTTGAAGAAATTAAGTTTAGTGTTAGGGGATAAAGAGAATAGAGGGCAAGAGGGCTAACAAGCGTACTCTAATAATATTATTGATAGGATGATAATATGATACAAAACACTAACCAAATGCTCCTGTTTATACTAGTAGTAAAATCCTACTCATAATCAAATAAGGAAACAAATCATGAAATAATAAATAAGAAATGAATCATAAGAAGTCTTGTACGATACTCTAAGGTATTCTAGGATAAAATAAAGATATTATAAGATACTTTTCTGATATTCTAATAATAATGTTGTAATTCAAATCTCTTTGGACCGCTTTCTGTCCCTTCATTTATACCGGGCATTTGTATGAGATAGTAATCTCCAGATTAAAAATAAAGAAAAGGAAGATTAGCCTGCAAATATTTTTGTGGACCTTTATGATGTGAGTGGAGAAAATTTTTCCGCTTAAAACTTGCCTACCCTGAGTCATAAACCACATTTCTATTGCCAGCCGTAGGACTCTACATTGGTATGTCCAGGGAAGGGACAACAAAGTATTGATTCAACAAGAGATCTGCTTACAGAGCATTATTCAACAATAAACATCAATTAGGGTGTAGTGTTTTGGAAGTTAGCTTTGTTGCTTTCTAATGGATTGGTGAGTTATTGTTTTTATTTTTTTCAGGGAAATTGTGGTGCAGTTCAATGCTGATATCGCTGATGGGATGCCATGGAAGTTTGTTCCTACACAGAGAGAGGTCTTTCTTTATGAACATCCTGGTCCTTACTGAAAATATGCTGCATTTCCATCGCGTAATAGATATAGAATATAAAATTACATGTGAAAGTATTCTTTAAGATAATTTCTTTTTTTTATCTCTTGGAACTGTTAACTTTTTTTTATATATTAGTCCATGAAAATTTAATACTAGCAACTCAAAGAGAACTGTTAATGGTAAAGTTAAAGCGAAATCTTTTGTTTCAAATGCTTGGTTGTCAATTTAATCTTTGGGGGGGACAGATATGGTATTGTATAATCAAATACTAGTTTTATGCATAATTTACACTTGCACCTTTGACTGTGTGTTTGAGCCCTTCTGTTGGCTTGTAAACTTTTAAACTATCATTAGATAAGTTGATATTGTACACATCCCCTGCACCCAGGGGGAAAGGAGAAAGAAAAGTAAGAATTGTAATGTAGCATTATTCATTTATTCTACCAGGTTAGGGTCAAGCCTGGAGAAAGTGCCCTTGCTTTTTATACTGCTGAAAACAAGAGTTCTACTCCAATC
The DNA here is from genome assembly GCA_035048595.1 of Echinosophora koreensis. Lineage (NCBI taxonomy): Eukaryota > Viridiplantae > Streptophyta > Magnoliopsida > Fabales > Fabaceae > Echinosophora > Echinosophora koreensis. Next base: position 11,994,810 of record JAPCYP010000004.1, read on the forward strand.
ACTGGTGTTTCTACATATAATGTCACTCCTATGAAGGTACTGACTTCTGATGAAAACTCTGCTAGTATATGGAGACAAAAGGTGTCCTTGAACTCTTCATAGGTCTGTTTACTATGACAACCTGGGATTTTTGGAAGTGTATACTACAAAATATCACTTAATTAAAACCTTGCCTTTTGGCTCAGGACATAAATTTTTTTTTGTTTGTTTGTAAGTCTGCCTGTTGGAAATCTTTTATCACTTTTTCTGCTGAACTTATGGCGAAGAAGTATTTTTCATTTCATTTCTCATCCAAAATAGCCATTTTACAAAAATGTCCAAATTATGACTTTTCTTGTACAGGCTGCAGTGTACTTTAATAAAATACAATGCTTCTGCTTTGAGGAGCAGCGACTTCTTCCTGGAGAGCAGATTGACATGCCTGTAAGTGCTTTCAAACTGAATTCCTCTGTGAACATAATGTACATGCATCTAAATAGTGTTGCTTGTATTGTAGGTATTCTTTTATATTGACCCAGAATTTGAGACAGATCCTAGAATGGACGGTATCAATAACATAATATTATCATATACTTTCTTCAAGGTTTCTGAAGAATAAAGACTGACTTGAATGTTCTTGTGAGATGTAAATGACAAGTATGCTCAGGGCAAAAGAAGCCTAGCAAGTCCATGAAGTTCAAGTTGTGGTGGTTACCTATTTCTGGTGACTGATGAAGCACTAAAATTCATTTTCTAAATTTTCACACAATATTCTAAATAAAAATAAGGCAATCTCTTCTCCTTAATGTTTTGCGCAGTTTACACACAATATCCTATATGTTGTTTCCAACAGAACTGTTAGAAAACCCTGTGATCAGGTTTAGAGAATCCCTGTGATCATGTTGTAACATCCCAACATTTTTAATAATTTAGGTTTGATTTGTTTATTGTCAAAAAAATGTTTTAAGTAATTAATATGGTTCTATTGTATTCTAGCTATATAAACCATGCCACCAAAATAATTCGGTTTAGTAAACTGATGTAGTTTAATTGGATTGCTTTTCTATGGTTTAATGTGTTTTTTTTTTAACCCATCCTAATTAGCCTTTTGGGCCAAGTAGGTCCATCACAGTATCCCCACGGCTTAGGCTCTTCGAGCCCACTATGGGATTAATCTCTGGTTCGGTTGATTGAACAGGGTTTTACCTCTTGGTTCTTAGCCTCCCAATGAGGGTGACTCCACCAGGATTCGAACCCGGGTTTCCCATGTTCTCCTCCTTATGGGAGCTAGTTGCTTCCTCTAGGCCAACACCTCATTGGTTTAATGTGTTTTAACTATTTGGTTCAGTATCACTTTTCAGTAAACAATCTCACAAGTGTATTTCATCAACTTCATTAATAAAATTTTATTATTATAAAACTTTAACTGACTATATATTTACATGTTAAAATGTTAAAAATATACAAATAAACAAATTATATTATAGAAATTCAAATCATATGAGTCTGAAATTTGTACGTGAGAGTAAGGTTGCGCTAGCATGTAGTCTCCAATACAAGGAAAAAAACCAGAATACCAGATTTTCAAACATTTTATTTATGTTTTCAACAATTAATTTTCATCTTTCTTATCGCACAAAGATGTCTGACCAACAAGCGAAAGATGTATTTGCCTTGTATGAAAAATGCTTGTTTACACATCTCTTAATTAAGAGTCACATTTTCTCACAAATATTAATGTGGCAGAATCATAATCTAGGCACGTAGAAAATGAGGTGATATGATGTGTGTTTTTAACAAATATAAAAATTACATAAATGTAAAATAATATGTATAAATGTGTTCTTCTTATTGAAGTATAAGAAAATCAGAAGACTGACTCTCACTAATTAATTCGAAGTGAACGGGAATTGCTTACTGACACAATGATACTGAGAGTGGTAGTTGAGACTTTCTGGTCATGTTCAGTTAAAATGGATGTATTTTCCATTGTCAAATTGAAAAGAGAGAGAAGGGTACTAATTTGTTAAAGTCTTGTTGAAGGTTTTATCATGGATACCCCACAACTTCAACTGCAAGCATCATATAATGCCTTATAGTAGGTTGATTTTCGATTCACAACCTAACGAATTGGATGACATTCTGCTTACCCATAACAATGCCAAAATCAATTCCACAACTGTGTCTTTGGCTGGTTACAATTGGAAAGCTTGCTGTTGACAACCTATTGGTCTTTTTTTGGGGGGCTTTCTCATTAGTGTCTCTCTCTTGCTGTGGAAATGAAAGTGACAGGGTCCAACTGTGCCTGAGTCAATCAAATAAACCTTCAATTTCATATATGGAGAAATTCTTATTTAGGAACTTTTCCTACTTTCATTTAGGCATTCAAACCAGCATATGGTATGTGTAAAGTTGTATTTTAAGACATAAGTATAATTGTAATATGACCAATGTAACTTTACAGATGTCAAATGCTTATATAAATGTAAGGTAAGAAATTTTTATTTAAGAATTTCTCTCTTATATAAAGGAAGGAAATGAGATATAAGGATTCTAAAGTAGAAATGGAAATACAAAACTTGGATTCAAGAGGAAGCATAAGAAAGCATAACTAGAATTGAAAAGACAGGTAATGCAATTTCACAATATTAATGATGGTGTTTTGCTGAGTGAAAGGATTATTGTTTTGGAATTGGAGAATGAAAGAATTATGGAGAATGCACATGAATTGACATGTTGTTCATTGAATCCGAGTGATATGTGGATTAACTAACTGATTAAGAAGATATAGAGTGTAACAAAAGCCATAAGCTCGTTAATTAACCTGCAACAGCATATACAACTGCAGAATATAACCTTTATTTTTGACAAAATAAATAATGAGAAAGTGACATTTTGTCACTTCGAAGGATTCAATTTTCTCCTTCCACAAGTACCATTTTCCCTTCTCAGTGTATTTAATTAACTTGTCTATAATTAGGAAATTACCCATAGCATAAGGCATCATTGATCATACTTCTTAAAATGATAATAGCTGGATGACACACTAACTTGCAAATACTACTTAAAACCATCATATTACTGCCAATTTTTTTTGGTACTTATGAGTTATGACAACCTATACCGTTGTCATATATATGGTGATCTTCTGTGAAAACAAAAATTTTTGAATAGTCATTATATGGATAATTTTTTTATAACTTAGATTTGACACCCAGTGAGACATTGTAGTTTTACGTAAGTGCGATTGGATATCATCCTATATTGTATGTAAAGCAAAAATAAATGGATCGTATATAAATGTGAACTAGGTATTATCTGAGTATCTTATTATGAGTGTTTATGTATGGAACTCTTATTACATATATTTTTTTCTTAACTAATAGGGCTTGTACTATTCTGCCTTTTCCTCTACTATACCAAACAGAAGTCTATTGTGAGATTCTAATCTAGCTTAGCCTTTAAGAAACAGGTGGAGAAATTGTCTACCCTATAGCAATAAGATGAAGTTCACTTTTTCTCATATTTATAAGGAGGGTAATAATTGTGTTGATAAGTTGGCTTCCTATGATTCTTTTAATCATGACTTTGTTTGGTGGGACTTAATGCCTGACTTTATTAGAGAGGACTTTTCCCGTAATAGGATAGGTCTTCTTTATTACAAATTCAGATGAATTTTTTTTTTTCTCCATGGGTTTTGGCTTTAATCCTCCATGTATTTGTATTCTTTATTCTTTTTTAATAAATTCTTGGTGTCTTAGATTCTAATCTAGCAACAAATTTCATTTTATATACATAATTTTATCATAATGCAACAAACACGATGGATTACCAAGGAATTAAGGATTAAATTACACAGCACTGATGTGATGCTAGCCATTGCTTGGATTAATTAGTACAAATTGAAGGATGGTAGTGTGTCTTTGGTTGGTTTGACGGCTTCAACAAGAAACATTTGAAAGCAGGCTATTAACAACCTTCTTGGCATCACTTTTTGGTCTTTCTCAAGTACTGTACTCCTGCTGTGGTAATGAAAGTGACTCAAAGCCCCTGTTCCAAAGTCAATCAGCAGTTAAACTTTCTAACCTAAAATGTCTTATATATAAATATAAATCTACACAAGGAGAAGACTTACATACAATAAGTCTTAACTGTATTTGAGATGAACTGTAAGAAAGTTTATTGGAGTTAATAAATAAATAATGCACTCACAGTGAGGAAGTGATTTCCATACGAGATATTATGAATAGTATGAGAATTATAGCTTATATAGTAAGTGATCTTATTGTATGAGATGCACATTTAGCTAATACACAAGGACCAAAGATATTGTAATGAGAGATCAGTATATATGTGATCAGTAAGCTATGATCATCAATTGCATACAACTTCTGCAAATTGAAATATTCCTCTTTATGCATGTCAAGCAATCAAAATAAATGATGCTTAAACTGTAGGTTAAATTTTGAGATTTGAAGATAACTCAAAACATCTCATGATCAAAGGATAAGAAATTCAGAAACTCAAACCCCTTCCACTTGGACCAACAACACACATTTGTTTATTCTAGTAGGGGTGTAAGGATTAATAATTAGAAGAACCATTAAGAATGCAAAATTAAAAGGTGAAGAATCAGTAATAATACTCATAACAACTATCATTTGGAACGGTTAATTAGTGATTTCTATTAATTTTGTATTGTTAGCTGTCTTCTGGTTAATAATATCACACTGCAATGTACTTGTTAGATTGAAAAATAAAATAAAGTCTTATTTTCCTCTATCTATATATCTCTCTTTTGGGTTTGAGGTTATATTCCCCCGTGAGGAATGCTAGCAACATACTTCCTAACACTCTCTTGTCAACACACACTCGCATATTAGTTGAAATTAATGAGGGTTATACTGAATTCAAGTGGGACCCACATGAGTTAGTGGAACCTATTTTCAAAATGGTGGAATGCTAGCACTACTCTTTTCCCATTTTATACAGAAATCCGTATACTAACATGAAAATTTGATCCAAATGACATTCCCCTTTTTGCCCTACCAAAGTTAAAGTTGATTTTCTTAACTATTATTAAGCTCAGGTATGTACCATGTTTTTTCAACTTGTCATACATTGATTAAACATGCAATTTCCTCTGTTCAAGATACTATTAAACTCCAGCTTCTTAGTGTTGAATTAACTTATCTATATCTAATGATTTATATTGCGATTGTGATCATGTTGTATTTACCGCAATTGTAGATAATTACAAAAAATGTGGTCAATACAGATGGTGTGATGCAATTGATAGTACCAAAACCGCAAAATTGCACAGCAGTAATTGTGGTTGAGGACTTGCCTTTATAATCGTACATTAGTTTTACTAATTACTAAAGTGATGCTGACAACAACTATGAGAACAATTTTCCAATCAACTAACAGACACCTCAGTTTTGTCCAAATGATCTAATTCAACATGCATGCCAGATTAATTAGGATTAATTAATGTAAACCATGGATTATCCTTCACTTAAGCCAAGTGGAAATTTGAAGGAACATAGTAGGATTTGACAAATATATGCTTGAGTGGGAGGTTTAATCAGAAAGTTTGGTGCAAGAAAGCATGCAAATCCTAGAGCATGCTGGTGATGTAGCAACAGAAAAGAAAAATTTCAGACAGTTACCAACCTCCAAACTTCATCTTTTCCCACTCTTTATATAGTCCCCTCAGCTCAATAACGGCTACACACACATCCCACTTAATTAAATATGGAGAAAGCAAGCACTAAATCTGCTTTGAAGGTTGGGATGCTTAATTCTTTGTGTTGTTGTTTTTATCTGCTCTCCCTCATAATTAGTAGTAGAATAATATGTCCTAAGTCCTAACTGTTTCATTTCTTTTGCATTATTTTTTCATGCCAAAAGTTTGTGAAGAACACTTCACAGTCTGCAGCTCAATGGAACAGTACTAATTCTAGAGGAATGGTGAGATGCTTAGCTTAATTATTCTACCTTCACATATAATCCTTACAAGAGGCACTACTCCTTATTTCATTGTCACATTGTTGCCTCATGAAAACTGAACTTCCATGGCATGCATGGATGGATTGGGGTATAAAACTCACATTCCATCCTTGTAGGACAAAGAGAAGTCAATGAAGATACTTCTCCTGCAGTTGTTTTGTTCCATCTCGTCTTAAGGCTAAAAGTTCTGAAACTGTCAATTAAATCACATATGAACTACGGTGAAAGAAAAGATACTACTGGAGTGTTATTTAAGTAGCATCTCTTGCATTCTTGAATAGATGGTGATACAACCATTTTTTGTTTTATTTTGAGAAAAGCACACTATATATGGAGCAAGTTAGATTACCACCTTGTGCCACAAATCCACTAGATGCATAACGATGTGTTCTTTTGTGTGTTATACACTATTCCTTGTGTCATTATCATTGCGCGTGCGCACATGCACACACATACATTCATAAGGTGATCAGGTGGTCTGTGGTGTGGGATAAAGGTGTTGGGAATTATAAGGTTTAAGGTTCGGGAATACCCTACTAACATAACAAGCTAACAACTAACATTTGCCTATTAAAAAATAAAGCCATGCATGGACATCACATATGTAAAGCATAACATTCTAACTTCCCAATACGATCATTGAAGTTGTCTTAATTCCCTCACCAACCCAGCAAGTTTATCCATGCAAATTTCTCGGTGTTACCATTTCTTGTTATAATTTACTTAAAATATTGATAAATTTTCCAAAAACTAAATAAATAAATAAATAAATCTCGTGAACTATCCACCTGCAGAGATTGTTGGTGTACTTTCAAAATGAGCAATACTGTGGAGTCTGATACAAAAGGAATATGATTTATAGTTAAATGTGTTCTTTCTGGTTTTTTTTCAAAGCATGCCCCACCAAAACTTATGTACTCTAAATTCATAATTTTTTGTTTATTTTCAGAAACATGGTTTACTTCTATAAATAGAAAGCCAATTCCTATTTCCATAAAGTTAATTAAAAAGAAAGAATGATACTGGTATGGCTTATTTTATTTAGTTAATATAGGCATACACAAATTGACAAGACTTGTAAACTTTTTTCACTATTTTTCACTGAGATTATTAGACTGGTAAACCATGCAGTCCCTTTCCATAACACAGATCAAGTGCTTCACCACACGATGGACCCCATAATGATAACACTAGTACACTTTGTCTCTTACTAATTTCACTATTATTATGTTCTATCACTCTTCTCTCTCTTCCTTTTCATCAATTATCCTCTATACATGTTTTGTCTTTTTTTAAAACCCTTCTAGCTTATTACACATGAATCATGATTGCCACCAAAATAAACATAATTGGATGTTTGACAGACAAAAGTTGACCTCAAAGACAAGCTCCATGACAAGGATAAGGTAATTAAGTAACTTAGTATAGTTTATATGACTTAGCACATCAATTTTATTCTTTCAAAATTGGTGAGTGATTAATTTTTTATGTCTCTGTCTAGGCTTCAAGGAAGTCTCCCCCCAAAGAAAATACTAAACCACAAGAATTCAAACTCCACACTCAAGAAAGAGCTGTCAAACGTGCAATGTTCAACTATGCAGTAAGATACTTTGATCAATGATTAGTGCTGAAGTTTGAAATAGACTTTCTGTGATTAATAACTGTGGTTTTGCATATATGCACACAGGTCACAACAAAATTCTATCTCGTGGAGCTGCAAAAGAAACGAGAGGAGAAGCTGCTAAAGGTAGCTAGGCACATAACAATGGAGATATATGTGCCTCTAATTGCAAGAATGAGAGTAATATTTGAGAGCGCTTTAACTTTATATTTATAAAATTAATTAATTAAATTTGGATCAGATGATTGAAGAGGAAGAAACTCGTTTGCTAAGGAAGGAAATGATTCCAAGAGCTCAATTGATGCCTTATTTTGATAAGCCATTCTCTCCACAAAGGTAAAGAACAACGGGTGAAAATTGCTTATTACAATATCTGGTTTAAGCTGGATAGAAATAAAAATAAAATAAAAAGTAGCTATAGGTAGAAATTGAGAAGGAAATGATGCCATATAGAATTGGAATATCCCACCGATTAACATTTTTCTAGAAATTTAATACCTTGAATTGGAATATGAAGAATCAGATATGTCGGTTTCTCTAAAGTCAGTTTACACATAAATTGATTATATAAGGGTTGTATCCACTATTGATTTGATATTTGCATTAAAATTTCAACTCACTAAATGATCTAAGGGACAATATATTCTTGTTTTCTCACTTTGGAGACAAGCTCGCTTTAGAATAGTCATATTCTTAGAATAGCAATATATGTGGATTAACTATTTTATTGACTTATAATTGGAGATTTGAAGAACTAGATTTAAAATTTGACATGCAGATCAAGCAGGACAGTTCCAAGAGAATCATGTCTCCACATGATGAGTAGCAAGTGCTGGAGCTGCGCCTCTGGCAACGAATTCGACAACATGCACCATTGTGGTCATCAGGCTCTTAAGCCCATTAAGTAGAAGCTTTTATACAGGGCTGTGGGAAAGAGCCTGCAAAATGTACTCATTCTTGTATTTCATCATATGTTGATGTTGTACACTTAGTCATAGAGAAAACTTAGTTTTGTACCATACCATGCGATAACCTAGCTCCACTCAATTAGGCGGGGAGATGTTTTGGCTTTTTCTTTGTCACAAATAAAGGGTTGGTTGTGTTTTTGATTGTGTCCTTTGGTCTTGGGTCTTTACATTCCATGTCTTGTACCAATAGAACTATTATTACAATTCATCCTTTTCTTCTATTTGATTAATTATGAGCTCATTTGCAGTACTTTACAGCCAACAACCAAAGAACATACGCACTTGCTATTTTGCTTATTTATAAATAGAATTGTATACACATGAAGGATGCATCTAGACTACAACAGGACTGTTTTACATGCCCTGTTCATTTAAATATGTAGTTTGGTTGTGATATTCACATTCTATAAGTGATAATATCAATTATGTGTTTGTTCGTCTTAGCAATGTATTTTCTTCTAAAGTATAAGTTTTAAAGAACCAAGTCAATTATTAAACTCTTGGAAGGAAAAAATTATTATATTGAAAGAATAATAAACTAAACAATATATATTTTGTTATAAAGTTATATATATTTGATTTTGGTTTGTATGAAAAAAATAATAGATAATTTTAAAATAATGATAATAAGGACTTTGTTAATTACTAGTATATATTTGATTGGTTGCGCTAATAGACGGATAGAAATCCTTTGTCCCCTCTACTTACCATATTTCATTTCTTATCCCACTAATAAAGAAATAATGCAACAGGTTTTTAAAATAAAAATTAAAAGAAGAATGATGTGTAACCTTTCTCTTACTTGTTACATTTTAATTGAATGAGACATGAATTGAAACAGGAAATTGAAATAAGGGATTTGTATCTCTAATAGACACCATATGGATACAAGATTTGTTCATCAAAACAGATAAGATAAAGTTGTCGCCTGTGCCAATGATTGCAAAAATTTAGTAATGATTAGTACTATTATTTGTTGTGCGTCCGACGGGTAAAATTACTAGCTAACAAAAAATACTGCTGTCTCCATGACAATAGTGAAAGCAATAATAAGCTGAACTAACAGATTAAAATGATTTAATTTGTATGTATTGTTATGTAAAAAAAAAATTCTATTATCAACAAATCATAAATTTTCACATTGCTAAAAATATTTGATCCTTATCATGAATATATTAAATGTCACACATGATAATTTATTATTGATTGACAACTTTAAACTGATAGTTATCAAAATTAAACTCAACTAAAATTACTATCTCTTTAAATTTTCTGGACATGCTTAACAATCTTTGGTTTTTGTAAAAACAAAAATGGTAAAATATTAAACTCCTAACAGTTTTGTAACCTGACAGAGATATTACCTCTTCCAAACAAGGTAGAAATCAGACACTTTCTCTGAACAGGATTCCTAGACTGTGTTACTGGAGAGACATGATGCAAGAGTTCATGGAACGACTGAATGGAGCTTTTTATTGGGACCAAAACAGCAGAAGTCCACAAATGACAAGCGAACCAAACCGGCCCATTTTCATCAATCTCATGGGCTCTATACTATGGTTACAAAGCTTATGAGTTATGACTCCACACCCACATTGCTCATGCCCACAGCTGAGGCGGCTAACAAAAAGTGCAAACTTATGATCATTCACCTCACATGTATTTTCACAACCAGGGACATCCAAACCGTAATTAAATAATAGTTTAATTTTGGTTAATTTCTTATATGTCTATGGACGTTATTTCTCCTGTCCGAAAAGCAAGAGGTTCACTTGGTTACTCAGAATTCCAGCTGGGTAGGATGATGTAACTTATATATATATATATTACTATTTTTTTTGGGTACAAGATTTTTTTTTTGATAATCAAAGAATGTATAGAGAAGGAGTACAAGGGGTACTCAACCCATATACAAGGGAACACTAAGGTAAAAACACCAAAGTGTTGGATGGTATACAAGTAAATTCCTCCCCACAAATCAAAAACCAAACAGGGAAGAATGTAATAACATTCTCTAGAATATAACCAACCAAACTAGATACCTCCCTAGGACTACCTGAGAACGTCCCTGCACCTAAGCTAGCAACCTTTGCCAAGAAGAGTCCAGCAATTGACATACAGAAAAAGCACACCCATTACAGCAAGGACCCAAAAAGACAGCAACCATAAGAGCATTGAATCGCAGCAGAAAAACCAGTGAAGTAGAACCAAAACAGCAACCAAAGGGCAAAGAACCAATCAGAGCATCCATGCAATTGGCATACATGGAGCCATTTTCCAAACACAAAAGAATAAGCACATTCAAGACATACACCCTAAGGGGGAGACACACCAATCAGAGTAGCAATACCCCAACTCTTTTTGCTTTCCAGAGAACCAAAACCAAGACCTTGACTTAACTGCTTCTAGGATGACCAACAGATCTGCCTTACCATTCTTGAATACAATATCATTTCTCATCAACCAGATTGACCACATTGTTGCATGCTATATAATTTGCCATGACCTCTTGCATTTTTTCTTTCTATAAAGTCCCCTATGAGCTGTGTAATGTTGGACTAAATCATTATGCAGAAAACGACTAGGATGCCCCAACCAGCTATACACACAAGACCAGATCTGTGAAGCAAAAAAACAGCCAAGAAAGAGATGTCCTGCTGACTCCTCATTGCAGCCACAGAACACACAGACAGCTTGTGCATCATCTATAATAACAGATCTATACTTGAGGTTTGCTCTTGTAGGCAACCGATCAAGCAAAAGTTGCCAAGAAAAAGCCAGGACTTTTGATGGGGCAGAACAGAACCAGAAATTTTTGAAAATATGCTCCAAGGAAGGATCTAGTGGACTTCTAGTTTGCTGTGACAGCAACATATCATATGCTGACTTTACAGTGAAGACCTTAGAGTTACCAGCTATCCATATCCAAGAATCATCCAAAGACCTGTTAAGGCATACACCATTTATAGTATCATCGAAGTTTCTAAATAACTCTTCCTCCCACACAAAAAAACCTCTCCTCCACCTCCAAGACCACCTCCAAGTGTTTCCATCCCAACTTCCCATTTCCGCGATTGAGGCATCTTTTTGCTCCGAAAGCGAGTACAATCTAGGGAAAACATCCTTAAGGCAATGCATCCCAAACCAAACCTCTTTCCAAAACGGAGTGCACATACCATTCCCAACTTTCCTTCTAATCTCCTTGGAGAACCAATGCTGACTACCCGGACAGCCAACCTCAAGATCTCTCAGATCCCTCCACCATTGTGATGAGTTCCTCGGAGTCCAGTTTCCTATTAGCTCTCCCCTCCACCCCTCAGCACCATACCTAGCTTTTAAAATATGCTGCCAACAAGCCCCCTCTTCTGTAAGGATTCTCCACCGCCACTTCCCCAATAGGCTCAAGTTGAAGAGATCAAGATCCTTGATTCCTAACCCTCCTAGCTCTTTTGAGGAGCACACCTTATGCCAACTAACCCATGAAATCCTCCTTCTACTCTCACCCCCACCCCACAAAAAGTTTCTTTGTATTCTCGTCAAAGTCCTTAGTACCTTCTTAGGCACCCTAAAGAAAGAGAAATAGTAGAGAGGCAGACTCGATAGTACCGATTTGATGAGTACTATCCTTCCACCCAAAGAGAGGTTTTTTCCTTCCCACCTTGATAATCTTTTCCTCATGACTTCTACCACCGGTTGCCAAGTAGATGTTCTCCTCGGGTTTGCACCAATGGGCAGACCAAGGTAGACAAACGGAAGATAACCCCCACTACTACAGAGGAATCTTGATGCTATCTCTAAGAAGTCCAAACCCACATTAATACCATATATACAACTCTTGTGAAAATTCACTTTCAAGCCAGATGCCATTTCAAAGCTCCTTAGCACCGCTTCTATGGACCATAGATTATCTATAGTTGCCTTTCCAACCAGAATTGTGTCATCCGCATATTGTAGATGGGAGATACTACAATTAACTTTGTAACTATACCCAAAGAATCTTCCCCGCTCAACAGCTTTGTTCATCAAACCATTCAAACCTTCTGCAACAATAAGGAAAAGGAATGGGGCAAGAGGGTCACCCTGCCTTAGACCCTTTTCTAACTTTACCTCCTCCGAAGGGCTCCCATTGATTAAAACCGAAACATCCCCTTTGAAAATACATGCTGCTAACCATCCCCTCCACTTATCATTAAAACCCATCCGAACCATCATATACTCAAGAAAACTCCAACTAACCGAGTCATACGCCTTTTCAAAATCGACTTTAAAAATGAGGCAATCATCCCCTTTCTTTTTTGCAATATCAACAATCTCATTAAGAGCCAAAACTCCATCCAAAATTTGCCTATTTGTAATAAAAGCCGATTGAGCAAAAGATATTAAAGAACCTATCACTTTCTTTAACCTGGCCGCTAGCAATTTGGAGATGAGTTTGTGAATTACGCCAATCAAAGAGATAGGTCTGAAGTCAGATACCTTATGAGGGTTTTCTCTCTTAGGCACAAGTGCAATGAAGGAGGACGTCACTGCTTTTGGGAGAATAGACTTGCATGAAAATTCCTCAACCAGAAGAATGATTTCCTCTTTGAATAAAGACCAGAACCTTTTTACAAAATTGAAGTTGAACCCGTCTGGACCGGGGCTCTTGTCCCCATCACAGCTCCAAACTACTTACTTAATCTCCTCCTCAGAAAAAGGAGCTACCAGATAGTTATTATCTTCTGTAGTTAGGCACTTGAAGGCAACCCCATATAAAGTTGGCCTCACCTGATTCTTTTCAGTAAATAAATCCTTAAAGTGTTCTTTCACCGCACTCTTAACATTAGCAACTCCTCTCACCCAATGGTCCCCTACAAGAATAGCTGAGATGTTATTCCTCCTTCTCCTGTAATTGACACATGAGTGAAAAAAGGCTGAATTTGTGTCTCATTCTCTAATCCACCGGACCCTTGATTTTTGGTGCATCAGGTTGTTTTTCAGCATCCTAACCTGAAGCAGATCAGTAGTGATTGTTCTTCGGATCCTAATCTCCTCCTCTGATAATGAACGAACACTAGCCAGCTCATCTGAGGCATTCAGCTCTACCACCAACTTGTCCAGCTTCATATCCAAGTTCCCAAAAACCTCCTTGTTCCAATTCTTCAAGTTGACCTTTAGTAATCTCAATTTCTCTTTAAAAGCAAAGACTTTCCAACCTTCCACAAATAAACCTTTCCAGCAATTCTCAACAAACACTGCAAGATCTTTGTGCTCCAACCAGCAGTTGTTAAACCTAAACGGTTTCGGTCCCCAATTTGATGAGTCTCCTATTAGCATAATTGGGCAATGATCTGATACATCCCTCAAACCAACCCACTGTGCAGTTAGTCCCCAAAAGCTAACCCACTCTTCTGATAGAAGGAAACGGTCTAACCTACTCATTGTTGTTCCGTCTGGCCTGAACCATGTGAACCTCTTCCCTAGCACCGGCAAGTCCACAAGTTCCAACTCATTTATAAAAGAATTGAACTCCAAATTCTGAGAATCCTGTGACTGTGAACCAAAACCTCTCCTTTCAGCCCTGTTCTTAACCGAATTGAAATCCCCAGTTAAACACCATAATTCACCTCCAAATCCCCTCTTGGACATTGCTAAAACCCTCCAGATATCTCTCTTCTCTAGGATTTAGCACGACGAATACACGTTAACAATAAAACAACGTTTGTTACTCTTCACCCACATTCCACAAACTCCTAGAAAACCTTTACCAGAGAAGTGGAAGGAAATGGAGAACAGAGAAGAAGACCACATACTAAGTATACCACCTGCTCTTCCTTCTGCAGGCAAGAAAACCCAATCCACATCTTGATCACTCCACAGATACTGACAGAGACTCCTATTAACAACATCCAATTTAGTTTCTTGAATAGCAATAAAATCAGCTCCCTCCTCCCTGATCAGAGTTCTGATTTTTTCTTTCTTCAAACGGCTTCTGAGGCCTCTAATATTCAAGGAGATTATCTTCATAATACACCATCATTCAACACCCTGCCTTCTTTGGCTAATTTGTCCCTATCCTCCATTCTTTCCACAGCATTGACCATTTGTGAGTCTTCCCCCGGGTAAGTAACCCCAATTTCCTTGCAAATATCCCACACCTTCTCTGCACGGGTTCTACTAATTGGAACAGATGCCCCTATAGCCGAAGTTCCCATACCTACCTCAGAAGAATCCAGAGCTAAACAAGCTTCACTATCAAATTGAACAAGTCCACCTTCTTGAGATCGGCTTTTGGTTCCCCGACCGCTCCTCCCCATTGAAACTCGCCCACTACCTTCCTTTTCTTGACACAGATCTGCAGCCTTCAAAGAACACCTACGGCGAGAAAGAACATGATTGTTACTTTCAGTAGACATAGGTGATTCTGGAACCACCGTATCTGTAAGTACCCTTAGTCCCTCTTCAGACCCTTTTGTCTGAGAACTTTCCTCCTCAACCCCTTCTATAGTATTATCAGAGTGAGAGTTGTTTTGACAATTTTCCAAGGAAGGCCTTTCTTCTATCTGCCCAGAATAAGCATCCACCCTTTTAATTTCATTTACTGGCCCATAATGAAATCTTGACCCACCTATAGTTGCACTACCAGACGAGATTTCCTCCTCATAGGTTTTTTGAGGAGTTGGTTTAATTCTTTTGCCCTTCTTACTAAAACTAGGTAGCCCCTGCTTGCATGATTTATTATTTTTTGGGCCTTTCTGTGGTTGCAATGTTGGGAACTTTAGCATCCCCAGCCCAAGAGCCCTTGAGAATACCTTTTTAGCATCCTTTCCTTTCCTGCCACCTTTTCTAGTCTGCGCCATATTCTGCCCTGCATCCTTTCCTATAGCCACTTGCAAAGGCCCAACTTCTAAGCCCACTTCCTTATTAAGTAATCCCTCCTTAGTCCCACCAAGAAGACTCGACTTACGACCCTTCAAAAGCTTGTTTTCTTTTTGAGGCAAGCCCTCTCCACTTGTTAGCTTCTGCTTCTGCACACTTGACCTTACTCCAACTTTTACTTTTTTAAAATTTGCTTGGCCATCTAACTTTGACCTAAAGTCTACTCCACCTTTTACGCAACCCTCAGTCCTTACTAATTCACTATCCCCAAAAGCCTTTTGCTGACAATCCCCTCTACTTACAAGGAACATATCTTCAAGTCTACCCTCATCAGAGCCAGCTATTGTACCACCTACCTCCCTATCAACAAAAGCTATGTTGTCCTCGAGCCCAACACCCAAGCTTTCCTCCGGGTAAAGACTGATGAAGCGGTTTGAATTTGAATTTTCAGCCACCACCAACTGTAGGTCCTCCATCCTAGTGTCACCGGACGCCACCGTATCCGGGATATCAAGAACACTATCAATGACTGAGTCGCTTTCATCAGATGAGCTTAAAGCCGCACGCCTACCCACCTTGCCTGAATGGAGTAGTCTTGCAGTATCAAAATGGTTGTCTTCCATGATTCTTACTACATACAACTTCTCATTTATCTGGACTTTCAAAGATCTATTAATGACTTCAGGATAGGAAGTTGAGATAAGAACTCTAGCTGCATCCAGCCTATCTTTATCTTTAGATTCATCCGCCAGCTTACCAAACTTCCCCACCGTTTGCACTATTGTTTTGAAAATGTCCTCCCTCCATGCAAAAATCGGCATTCCTGTTACTACCAGCCAAACGAATCTTTCTGATACCTGTGAACCCGGATCCCATGGTTCTATAACATCAAACCATTTGGAGAGTGACCTAGACTCCTCCTGTATGGTAGTAGCCGTATCCTTATCACCCTCCGAAGTGAGTAGAATAGACAAACCTCCCAGTGGAGTTGCCTTAAGAGTGAAAATCCCTTCTGTGTGTAGATTATCTTGGATACCAAACGTGTGCTCTATGCTATAAGCATATGCTACGAAAGAACCATGCAGCCAAGCCATTTCCTCTTGTGTGACATTAAA
Source organism: Echinosophora koreensis (assembly GCA_035048595.1). Classification (NCBI taxonomy): domain Eukaryota; kingdom Viridiplantae; phylum Streptophyta; class Magnoliopsida; order Fabales; family Fabaceae; genus Echinosophora; species Echinosophora koreensis. The sequence continues at coordinate 12,011,363 of JAPCYP010000004.1, forward strand.
TGCCATCCCTCTCCATTCAATATTTGGTCTAGCATTCACTGCAGGTTTTCTACCCCGATTGAACACCTTATTTTGTTGCCTAATCTATGACTGACCTTCATCTACTACCTTAGCAAAAGATTTACCTGTTTTTTCCCCTACTCCTGCTGGACCTCTCCTTGTAACACCCCGACTTTTCACTACTTTCTAATTTTGGAAATTATATAAATACGTTTATATTTTTATCTGAAACTTAGAAAATGATTTTGGGAAAACCAAAGTCATATTCATGTCATACTTATTTTTATAAGTATACGGTGAAATTTTGGGTTTAAAACTCAGACGGAAACTGGTCTGCGTTTTACTGACTGTATAATTTTATACCGACAGAAAACCCTAATTTGATCCAAAACTGAATTTTTAGATTTTTTATATTTTATCCGTGAGGAATTCTACTTTCCAAATATCTGATCAGAAATGAAATATTATGTTCAGTCGGATGAATTTTGGTAAAAGTTCTGACGGAAAACAGTCGGTGATTTCACTGACAGTAAGATTTTAATGATCAGAAAACCTAATTTTGACTCGTGAACGAAATGGATTATGTTTAAAACATATTTCCAATGAGTTTGGTTGTTTTGAGAATTTTCGATCGGAAATCAGACGGAAACCCTAACCGGGTAATCGACGGAGCCGAAAACGGACGTGCAGAGACAAAATCCGACATTCAATGAATGGAGACAAGTGATGACTCACAAGGGGTGAGTCATATGGGTGACTCACCTTAGTAATGATGGCTTTTGAGGGGAATTTACCATTTTGTCCTTAAGTTGCCATTTAATCACAAAATTGCCTTAAGTGAAATTACACCTTTGTCCTTAAATTTTTATGCCATGGACCCTTTTTCCCCTAAGAGGCCACGACCCTAGGCAGCCAAGAGGCCCATTTTCACTTCTATTTAAGGCATTCATCATCTTCATCATGAAGCTTTCCTCCATTTTTACAAAAAACTCTAAGTTTCCATAAGCTTATTTTGTGAAGCAACTTGGTGATTCCTTGCTCCTTTTTCATTTCCAAGAGGTATACCATGCTCTCCTCACTTAATTATCATCATGTTCTTCAATTGTTTTCATGTTTTAAAGCCTTGTTCATGATTTTCAATTTCTAGATCTAGAAACTTTGAAAATTCATAGTAAATCATAGAAAAATCCTAAAAATGTGAAACCAATTTCTATGATCCTATTATCCTCTCTATATTTAAGATCCAAGAGGATACATCAAACAAAAATTTCGTGCCTATTTATTTTGTTGAGGCCGAACCCTAACTTGTTGTGGGGGAAGGACTTTGTTCATTTTTGTTAGACTAGTCTTGCTTGATTCAATCTTATGGCTCATATAGGTATTGAATCCATGCTTGTTTAATCAAATGAAAATCTCTAAGCCATATTTGTACTCATGGCCGAAATTATGTTCTTGAGGAGTTGAAAGATTTTGTTTCATTTTTCAACTTATGATCATTTATCTTAACTCAACACTACTCTAAGGTCATGGATCTAAGAGTATGTGAAATTTTGAAATCCCTAGCTAATTTTGATGGTCTTGGCCGAAACCCTAAATATGTAGGTTAGGAGAATTTGATTCAAAATTCTTGTCAAATAATCATGGTTTATGTCTTAAGTACTTAAGGATCATTAATCCAAAGGCTTAAACAATTTTAGGAAATTTTTAGTCACAAAACCCTAGTGAGGCCGTGACCTAACCTTAGTGTGTAGGTGATTGTATTTGTTTGATTTTGATTGGTTGAGTTGTGAATGTTGAATGTTGAAGGATAAAGACGTGTGCCTTGTACGTGTGTCGCCGTTTCCGGATTCGTGTCAAAGTTTAATCGAAAGCTTGAATCTTCAAGAGGTAAGAGGGGATTGCCTGAGGGATTTATCCGATGGCTATGTGCTATCTGTGGTTGGTCTATATATTTATCTGTGGTTGTGGTGTTTTGATTGACTGGTTTTAAGTTGTGATATTTATATCCATGTTTATTTATTTGAGGATTAAGTGTTTAATTGCAGTTATATAATAATGTTGTGATGCATGATCTGCCTGGGAATATTGTTATGAAATGTTTGTTTGAGATTTGAGAAGCCTGACATTGGTCAGTGCACAATCAATTAACCAGATAAAAGCTTTAAGAAGCTTAAATTTATATTAAATGTTTAATGGAAAATATTGATGTTTAGAAAACGTTTCTTAAAAACAGCAGTAATCATTCACACATGGGTCTTTCTAAAAGAGTCGAGTGTCTAGGAAAAAGATTTTCAGAAGAAAATGAGTTTAAAGTGATTTTGATGATTTTGTAAAACGAATTTCCAACTTAAACGTATTTTCTGTAAACTAGTTTTATACAACGGGTCATTTCTGACAACTGGGATAAGTTTCGGAAGTTTTGTTTTGATTTTGTGTTTCACCGAACGAAAACAGTGTTAACGTAAACCTAGTATCCGAGACGTCGTGATACTGGTGTTCTTAATTATAAGCACGAAGATCTTTGATCCGTGTTACGTAGTTGCACGTTGTACCGTTGTTGCACGTTGTGATGAACGTTGTTAATAGAGAATATTGTTTTTATTACCACGAACCCATGACTGATTGCAAGGTCTAAGGTTTTGTGATTGAGCACTCGGACTTCGTGTCCTGTGTTAACGTTAAAAAGTCTAAAACGTTGAAATTTACGAATAGTCGTAAGCCATTTTGAGCTTCGGCAAAAGAAGAATGAGCACAAAGAAAATAACGAGAACAAAATGTTTTATCTGCATGCATTGGCAGACGTGCCCACGTCCTATGTCTGATACCTTAATGATAGGGTATTCGGGCTACGTTGTTGTTCTATGTCTGATACCTTGATGATAGGGTATTCGGGCTACGTTGTTGTCCTATGTCTGATACCTTAATGATAGGGTATTCGGGCTACGTTGTTGTTCTATGTCTGGTACCTTAATGGTAGGGTATTCGGGCTACGTTGTTGTTACGTCCTATGTCTGATACATTCGGGCTACGTTGTGCCTAATATACTTGGCAATTGAGTGTGATCAACTCATTTAGTTGGTGTTGGGATCTCCGGAGATTAAGTGAAAAGTTAGACGTTGAAAGTTGAAGTGTTCATGCATTGTTTTCCAACAGAATGTGATCGGGTATGAAACCCAGTGATAGAGTACTTGTTTACTTATGGAAATGCATGAATGTATATGTGTCTGCTGTGTCGTGCATGTAGTTGTCGTGTTAAATCCAGTTATTGGAATCTCACTCTTGCATGTTTTATTGTTGTTTTCTCTACTTGTGTTATATCTGAGTCCAGATGAACCACTCAAGGGATGTGATGACTATCCGAAGAAGTTTGCTTAGCTCGGAGTATGCCGACGTTTACTTATTACCGTTATGTCTGTAGTTAGGTGTGACCAGCTTAGGTTTTGTTTCAAGTATGTTGTTGATTTTCAATAAGGGGACCTATACTTATAAAGGTCTAGGTGTGAAAACAGTATGACGCAATATAGTTGTAAGATGTTATATACATATTTACTCCTATACGGTTATATTTACGTTGTTGATGTGGTTGTCGAAATAGAAAAGATAAGGGAAAATTTGTATCACCATTTTGAAACAAGATTATAACTTAAGAAAATATTATTTTCCGAAAGCAACCAGCGAATTAATGTTTTGATTTATCCGCACGTGTTACAAAGTAATGCCCAAGGGGGGTGTTACATTAGTGGTATCAGAGCTGGTCGAGTCTTTCGGGAATGTTGGGGAATAGGTCTATTGTGTTGATGTTGTGTGTTCTCTGATTAAGACTTTTTTGAATTACTTCTTAGAAGTAATGTGTGGTAATAAGTAAGTAAGCGTTTCATTTTCTGGTGGTGGTCTAACTGATTTCGTTTTATAAGTCAGTTATTGTCGATTCCATTTGATTGAACTATCTTGTTGTTGTTCAGGATAGATACTTCCTTGTTAAAAGAAGTTTCTTGATGAGACTTGATCTAGTCACTTTTACCTTTGGTAGAAGCGATCCAGTCTAAATTCTTGTTGGACTGTTGTTCTTTTAGAGTATTGTTCATAAAATTCTTGTGAAAGGAGAAGCTTTATTAGAGTCGAGTTTGTAAATGTGTACCGATCATACATCTTTACATCCATGAACCTGTTAGAGAATCTGTTATGCACAGGATATTCTTATATTCTTTTCAGGTCGATAAAATCTTTCTATATACTTTCTTGTGAAAGTAAGGTCTCGAGATCTTTCGATCTTGTCTAGCTTCGCGTCACGAAATTTCGAGGACGAAATTTTTTTAAGAGGGGTAGTCTGTAACACCCCGACTTTTCACTACTTTCTAATTTCGGAAATTATATAAATACGTTTATATTTTTATCTGAAACTTAGAAAATGATTTTGGGAAAACCAAAGTCATATTCATGTCATACTTATTTTTATAAGTATACGGTGAAATTTTGGGTTTAAAACTCAGACGGAAACTGGTCTGCGTTTTACTGACTGTATAATTTTATACCGACAGAAAACCCTAATTTGATCCAAAACTGAATTTTTAGATTTTTTATATTTTATCCGTGAGGAATTCTACTTTCCAAATATCTGATCAGAAATGAAATATTATGTTCAGTCGGATGAATTTTGGTAAAAGTTCTGACGGAAAACAGTCGGTGATTTCACTGACAGTAAGATTTTAATGATCAGAAAACCTAATTTTGACTCGTGAACGAAATGGATTATGTTTAAAACATATTTCCAATGAGTTTGGTTGTTTTGAGAATTTTCGATCGGAAATCAGACGGAAACCCTAACCGGGTAATCGACGGAGCCGAAAACGGACGTGCAGAGACAAAATCCGACATTCAATGAATGGAGACAAGTGATGACTCACAAGGGGTGAGTCATATGGGTGACTCACCTTAGTAATGATGGCTTTTGAGGGGAATTTACCATTTTGTCCTTAAGTTGCCATTTAATCACAAAATTGCCTTAAGTGAAATTACACCTTTGTCCTTAAATTTTTATGCCATGGACCCTTTTTCCCCTAAGAGGCCACGACCCTAGGCAGCCAAGAGGCCCATTTTCACTTCTATTTAAGGCATTCATCATCTTCATCATGAAGCTTTCCTCCATTTTTACAAAAAACTCTAAGTTTCCATAAGCTTATTTTGTGAAGCAACTTGGTGATTCCTTGCTCCTTTTTCATTTCCAAGAGGTATACCATGCTCTCCTCACTTAATTATCATCATGTTCTTCAATTGTTTTCATGTTTTAAAGCCTTGTTCATGATTTTCAATTTCTAGATCTAGAAACTTTGAAAATTCATAGTAAATCATAGAAAAATCCTAAAAATGTGAAACCAATTTCTATGATCCTATTATCCTCTCTATATTTAAGATCCAAGAGGATACATCAAACAAAAATTTCGTGCCTATTTATTTTGTTGAGGCCGAACCCTAACTTGTTGTGGGGGAAGGACTTTGTTCATTTTTGTTAGACTAGTCTTGCTTGATTCAATCTTATGGCTCATATAGGTATTGAATCCATGCTTGTTTAATCAAATGAAAATCTCTAAGCCATATTTGTACTCATGGCCGAAATTATGTTCTTGAGGAGTTGAAAGATTTTGTTTCATTTTTCAACTTATGATCATTTATCTTAACTCAACACTACTCTAAGGTCATGGATCTAAGAGTATGTGAAATTTTGAAATCCCTAGCTAATTTTGATGGTCTTGGCCGAAACCCTAAATATGTAGGTTAGGAGAATTTGATTCAAAATTCTTGTCAAATAATCATGGTTTATGTCTTAAGTACTTAAGGATCATTAATCCAAAGGCTTAAACAATTTTAGGAAATTTTTAGTCACAAAACCCTAGTGAGGCCGTGACCTAACCTTAGTGTGTAGGTGATTGTATTTGTTTGATTTTGATTGGTTGAGTTGTGAATGTTGAATGTTGAAGGATAAAGACGTGTGCCTTGTACGTGTGTCGCCGTTTCCGGATTCGTGTCAAAGTTTAATCGAAAGCTTGAATCTTCAAGAGGTAAGAGGGGATTGCCTGAGGGATTTATCCGATGGCTATGTGCTATCTGTGGTTGGTCTATATATTTATCTGTGGTTGTGGTGTTTTGATTGACTGGTTTTAAGTTGTGATATTTATATCCATGTTTATTTATTTGAGGATTAAGTGTTTAATTGCAGTTATATAATAATGTTGTGATGCATGATCTGCCTGGGAATATTGTTATGAAATGTTTGTTTGAGATTTGAGAAGCCTGACATTGGTCAGTGCACAATCAATTAACCAGATAAAAGCTTTAAGAAGCTTAAATTTATATTAAATGTTTAATGGAAAATATTGATGTTTAGAAAACGTTTCTTAAAAACAGCAGTAATCATTCACACATGGGTCTTTCTAAAAGAGTCGAGTGTCTAGGAAAAAGATTTTCAGAAGAAAATGAGTTTAAAGTGATTTTGATGATTTTGTAAAACGAATTTCCAACTTAAACGTATTTTCTGTAAACTAGTTTTATACAACGGGTCATTTCTGACAACTGGGATAAGTTTCGGAAGTTTTGTTTTGATTTTGTGTTTCACCGAACGAAAACAGTGTTAACGTAAACCTAGTATCCGAGACGTCGTGATACTGGTGTTCTTAATTATAAGCACGAAGATCTTTGATCCGTGTTACGTAGTTGCACGTTGTACCGTTGTTGCACGTTGTGATGAACGTTGTTAATAGAGAATATTGTTTTTATTACCACGAACCCATGACTGATTGCAAGGTCTAAGGTTTTGTGATTGAGCACTCGGACTTCGTGTCCTGTGTTAACGTTAAAAAGTCTAAAACGTTGAAATTTACGAATAGTCGTAAGCCATTTTGAGCTTCGGCAAAAGAAGAATGAGCACAAAGAAAATAACGAGAACAAAATGTTTTATCTGCATGCATTGGCAGACGTGCCCACGTCCTATGTCTGATACCTTAATGATAGGGTATTCGGGCTACGTTGTTGTTCTATGTCTGATACCTTGATGATAGGGTATTCGGGCTACGTTGTTGTCCTATGTCTGATACCTTAATGATAGGGTATTCGGGCTACGTTGTTGTTCTATGTCTGGTACCTTAATGGTAGGGTATTCGGGCTACGTTGTTGTTACGTCCTATGTCTGATACATTCGGGCTACGTTGTGCCTAATATACTTGGCAATTGAGTGTGATCAACTCATTTAGTTGGTGTTGGGATCTCCGGAGATTAAGTGAAAAGTTAGACGTTGAAAGTTGAAGTGTTCATGCATTGTTTTCCAACAGAATGTGATCGGGTATGAAACCCAGTGATAGAGTACTTGTTTACTTATGGAAATGCATGAATGTATATGTGTCTGCTGTGTCGTGCATGTAGTTGTCGTGTTAAATCCAGTTATTGGAATCTCACTCTTGCATGTTTTATTGTTGTTTTCTCTACTTGTGTTATATCTGAGTCCAGATGAACCACTCAAGGGATGTGATGACTATCCGAAGAAGTTTGCTTAGCTCGGAGTATGCCGACGTTTACTTATTACCGTTATGTCTGTAGTTAGGTGTGACCAGCTTAGGTTTTGTTTCAAGTATGTTGTTGATTTTCAATAAGGGGACCTATACTTATAAAGGTCTAGGTGTGAAAACAGTATGACGCAATATAGTTGTAAGATGTTATATACATATTTACTCCTATACGGTTATATTTACGTTGTTGATGTGGTTGTCGAAATAGAAAAGATAAGGGAAAATTTGTATCACCATTTTGAAACAAGATTATAACTTAAGAAAATATTATTTTCCGAAAGCAACCAGCGAATTAATGTTTTGATTTATCCGCACGTGTTACAAAGTAATGCCCAAGGGGGGTGTTACATTAGTGGTATCAGAGCTGGTCGAGTCTTTCGGGAATGTTGGGGAATAGGTCTATTGTGTTGATGTTGTGTGTTCTCTGATTAAGACTTTTTTGAATTACTTCTTAGAAGTAATGTGTGGTAATAAGTAAGTAAGCGTTTCATTTTCTGGTGGTGGTCTAACTGATTTCGTTTTATAAGTCAGTTATTGTCGATTCCATTTGATTGAACTATCTTGTTGTTGTTCAGGATAGATACTTCCTTGTTAAAAGAAGTTTCTTGATGAGACTTGATCTAGTCACTTTTACCTTTGGTAGAAGCGATCCAGTCTAAATTCTTGTTGGACTGTTGTTCTTTTAGAGTATTGTTCATAAAATTCTTGTGAAAGGAGAAGCTTTATTAGAGTCGAGTTTGTAAATGTGTACCGATCATACATCTTTACATCCATGAACCTGTTAGAGAATCTGTTATGCACAGGATATTCTTATATTCTTTTCAGGTCGATAAAATCTTTCTATATACTTTCTTGTGAAAGTAAGGTCTCGAGATCTTTCGATCTTGTCTAGCTTCGCGTCACGAAATTTCGAGGACGAAATTTTTTTAAGAGGGGTAGTCTGTAACACCCCGACTTTTCACTACTTTCTAATTTCGGAAATTATATAAATACGTTTATATTTTTATCTGAAACTTAGAAAATGATTTTGGGAAAACCAAAGTCATATTCATGTCATACTTATTTTTATAAGTATACGGTGAAATTTTGGGTTTAAAACTCAGACGGAAACTGGTCTGCGTTTTACTGACTGTATAATTTTATACCGACAGAAAACCCTAATTTGATCCAAAACTGAATTTTTAGATTTTTTATATTTTATCCGTGAGGAATTCTACTTTCCAAATATCTGATCAGAAATGAAATATTATGTTCAGTCGGATGAATTTTGGTAAAAGTTCTGACGGAAAACAGTCGGTGATTTCACTGACAGTAAGATTTTAATGATCAGAAAACCTAATTTTGACTCGTGAACGAAATGGATTATGTTTAAAACATATTTCCAATGAGTTTGGTTGTTTTGAGAATTTTCGATCGGAAATCAGACGGAAACCCTAACCGGGTAATCGACGGAGCCGAAAACGGACGTGCAGAGACAAAATCCGACATTCAATGAATGGAGACAAGTGATGACTCACAAGGGGTGAGTCATATGGGTGACTCACCTTAGTAATGATGGCTTTTGAGGGGAATTTACCATTTTGTCCTTAAGTTGCCATTTAATCACAAAATTGCCTTAAGTGAAATTACACCTTTGTCCTTAAATTTTTATGCCATGGACCCTTTTTCCCCTAAGAGGCCACGACCCTAGGCAGCCAAGAGGCCCATTTTCACTTCTATTTAAGGCATTCATCATCTTCATCATGAAGCTTTCCTCCATTTTTACAAAAAACTCTAAGTTTCCATAAGCTTATTTTGTGAAGCAACTTGGTGATTCCTTGCACCTTTTTCATTTCCAAGAGGTATACCATGCTCTCCTCACTTAATTATCATCATGTTCTTCAATTGTTTTCATGTTTTAAAGCCTTGTTCATGATTTTCAATTTCTAGATCTAGAAACTTTGAAAATTCATAGTAAATCATAGAAAAATCCTAAAAATGTGAAACCAATTTATATGATCCTATTATCCTCTCTATATTTAAGATCCAAGAGGATACATCAAACAAAAATTTCGTGCCTATTTATTTTGTTGAGGCCGAACCCTAACTTGTTGTGGGGGAAGGACTTTGTTCATTTTTGTTAGACTAGTCTTGCTTGATTCAATCTTATGGCTCATATAGGTATTGAATCCATGCTTGTTTAATCAAATGAAAATCTCTAAGCCATATTTGTACTCATGGCCGAAATTATGTTCTTGAGGAGTTGAAAGATTTTGTTTCATTTTTCAACTTATGATCATTTATCTTAACTCAACACTACTCTAAGGTCATGGATCTAAGAGTATGTGAAATTTTGAAATCCCTAGCTAATTTTGATGGTCTTGGCCGAAACCCTAAATATGTAGGTTAGGAGAATTTGATTCAAAATTCTTGTCAAATAATCATGGTTTATGTCTTAAGTACTTAAGGATCATTAATCCAAAGGCTTAAACAATTTTAGGAAATTTTTAGTCACAAAACCCTAGTGAGGCCGTGACCTAACCTTAGTGTGTAGGTGATTGTATTTGTTTGATTTTGATTGGTTGAGTTGTGAATGTTGAATGTTGAAGGATAAAGACGTGTGCCTTGTACGTGTGTCGCCGTTTCCGGATTCGTGTCAAAGTTTAATCGAAAGCTTGAATCTTCAAGAGGTAAGAGGGGATTGCCTGAGGGATTTATCCGATGGCTATGTGCTATCTGTGGTTGGTCTATATATTTATCTGTGGTTGTGGTGTTTTGATTGACTGGTTTTAAGTTGTGATATTTATATCCATGTTTATTTATTTGAGGATTAAGTGTTTAATTGCAGTTATATAATAATGTTGTGATGCATGATCTGCCTGGGAATATTGTTATGAAATGTTTGTTTGAGATTTGAGAAGCCTGACATTGGTCAGTGCACAATCAATTAACCAGATAAAAGCTTTAAGAAGCTTAAATTTATATTAAATGTTTAATGGAAAATATTGATGTTTAGAAAACGTTTCTTAAAAACAGCAGTAATCATTCACACATGGGTCTTTCTAAAAGAGTCGAGTGTCTAGGAAAAAGATTTTCAGAAGAAAATGAGTTTAAAGTGATTTTGATGATTTTGTAAAACGAATTTCCAACTTAAACGTATTTTCTGTAAACTAGTTTTATACAACGGGTCATTTCTGACAACTGGGATAAGTTTCGGAAGTTTTGTTTTGATTTTGTGTTTCACCGAACGAAAACAGTGTTAACGTAAACCTAGTATCCGAGACGTCGTGATACTGGTGTTCTTAATTATAAGCACGAAGATCTTTGATCCGTGTTACGTAGTTGCACGTTGTACCGTTGTTGCACGTTGTGATGAACGTTGTTAATAGAGAATATTGTTTTTATTACCACGAACCCATGACTGATTGCAAGGTCTAAGGTTTTGTGATTGAGCACTCGGACTTCGTGTCCTGTGTTAACGTTAAAAAGTCTAAAACGTTGAAATTTACGAATAGTCGTAAGCCATTTTGAGCTTCGGCAAAAGAAGAATGAGCACAAAGAAAATAACGAGAACAAAATGTTTTATCTGCATGCATTGGCAGACGTGCCCACGTCCTATGTCTGATACCTTAATGATAGGGTATTCGGGCTACGTTGTTGTTCTATGTCTGATACCTTGATGATAGGGTATTCGGGCTACGTTGTTGTCCTATGTCTGATACCTTAATGATAGGGTATTCGGGCTACGTTGTTGTTCTATGTCTGGTACCTTAATGGTAGGGTATTCGGGCTACGTTGTTGTTACGTCCTATGTCTGATACATTCGGGCTACGTTGTGCCTAATATACTTGGCAATTGAGTGTGATCAACTCATTTAGTTGGTGTTGGGATCTCCGGAGATTAAGTGAAAAGTTAGACGTTGAAAGTTGAAGTGTTCATGCATTGTTTTCCATCAGAATGTGATCGGGTATGAAACCCAGTGATAGAGTACTTGTTTACTTATGGAAATGCATGAATGTATATGTGTCTGCTGTGTCGTGCATGTAGTTGTCGTGTTAAATCCAGTTATTGGAATCTCACTCTTGCATGTTTTATTGTTGTTTTCTCTACTTGTGTTATATCTGAGTCCAGATGAACCACTCAAGGGATGTGATGACTATCCGAAGAAGTTTGCTTAGCTCGGAGTATGCCGACGTTTACTTATTACCGTTATGTCTGTAGTTAGGTGTGACCAGCTTAGGTTTTGTTTCAAGTATGTTGTTGATTTTCAATAAGGGGACCTATACTTATAAAGGTCTAGGTGTGAAAACAGTATGACGCAATATAGTTGTAAGATGTTATATACATATTTACTCCTATACGGTTATATTTACGTTGTTGATGTGGTTGTCGAAATAGAAAAGATAAGGGAAAAATTTGTATCACCATTTTGAAACAAGATTATAACTTAAGAAAATATTATTTTCCGAAAGCAACCAGCGAATTAATGTTTTGATTTATCCGCACGTGTTACAAAGTAATGCCCAAGGGGGGTGTTACACTCCTAATGTTGACCATGGGAGACTTCCCCAAACCATTTCCGAGAACCCCTCTCTTGAACTACGCTTCATTCACTCTAAGGCGATAGCTATCAATTCTTATTGAATTTAGCTTTTGTTCCAGTGCTTTGATATTTTCTACATCTTTGAATCTCACGAAACCAAAGCGCTTTCCCCATTTATCCCTCTTCAAAGGAATGTCGACCTCCCGAACAGAACCCCACCTATAGAATACTTCCCACAGCTCCTTAACACCGTAAGCATCTGGAAAATTCGTGAAGAAATATGATGTTGTACCCACAAGATGACCATCATACCCAGGTCTTCGATCTGGATTCTTCTGCTGGAATTCCCTTAATCTACCAGAGTAACCATTGAAAGGGTAGAGAGGTCTCTCTCGCATCGTTGCCTGTCTCCCTTTTTACCTGTTACAAGTTATATACTGATCATATTGTAGCACATCTTTTGGGTACAAGATGTAACTTATATTTTATTCACCCTGATGATCGTAAATCGTATTGTTTCTTAACCACCTAATATAATCAACTGATGTATTAATTAATGTCACAATAAAAATCATCTTTTGTTCATTACTTAACGATATCCTAAGGTTAACAAGAACATATAATATGCGAGCCCCTTGACTCTGTTTGGGTTTTCTTTTCCCCATGCGCCGTCATGGATTGCTATCCTCCCTGTGTGGAGGCTTGCTCCCCCATTGTTGGGGATTTGTTGTTCAGAGCCAACCATTATTCCCACCCACTTCAAAATCCCCTCCCCTCCCCTCTCCCTTATCAGCACCCAACCCCCTCCCCTGCTCCTCCGCCTCCTCCTTCCGAAGCCAGCCACCGGGGGTTCCTTTCCACCCCATGTCCCCGGAGTCCGTTGCCACCTCAGGAACTCAGATCCTCCACCATGGCTCCTCCTCACCCATGTCAAGACACCGGTCTCCACCAACCCCATGGCTAGATCTCTGTCTTCTAATGGAGACTAGCTCACTCTCTGGTGGTTTGTTCCCTTCTGCTCCCCCACTTACTCCGGTTTCCACCAAGAGGTACTCCATTACCGGCTCGTCCTCTTCACCGGCAATGCGCCCACCACCTGAACCACCACCACAGGATAGGTTGAGCTCTCTGTTGGAAACAAATGGTCATACAGTTCTTAGGAACTCCGTTGCTCAACAAACTGAGACTGCCCCTCCTCCTAATCAGGTCGTCCTTCGGCCTCCTCCAAAACCTCCAGACATAGGTACAATCTCTCACTTTGGGTATCTTGTTGCTATGGTCTTTGTCCTTTTATGTAGGATGTTCTTAGTTTTTGTTAGGGCAAAGGATGCTCATGAATGTTTGAGGAAAAGCCTATGAACTCAGCTTTTTGGAAATTAAACTACAGAGGATGCATATACTCTCATGGCTGACTCCATTTTTAGTATCCTCTCACACTCCAATCGACTTCTGATCAAAGGGTTGAGTAAGACAATTCCGAGACCACCTATAGTCGAACTGTGCCTACAAAAGCCAAAGAAATGATCCGTAACTGGATAAGTGTTAAGACTATGGCATCTCGTATACTCCTTGTCCTTAACCAAGAAAGGAAGAAATTGGTAGACTGGATATTAGGATATAGACTTTGGCTTGATGCCCCTTTGTTTTTTGCACAATCTGTGTGTTATGTTGTTGAGTTGGTAGGCTTAACTTTTAGAGCTAGCCCTTTAATTTGGATGGGGAATGCCCCTGCAGTACTAGATCAATTTGATTGTAATGTTCCTTGTGTTAACATTTGAATGAAGCTCTTTTAGTGTCAAAAAAAAAAAGAAAAAGAACATATGATATTAGATATTAACTTCTTAACCAACGAAGGTTGATCCGGTTGGTAAGAATACAAACTCATAACCCACAAGGTTATCAGTTCGAATCTCACTGCCGATGTGAGGACCTCGTTGGTGGGTAATAAGTAAGTATCTTTGTAAGTGCTCTTTGAGTCGTAAGGCCTGTCTTGACCCTGGCGAGCCCCCGAGACCCAACTCACCTAAACTTTAATCCAACAAAAAAAAAAAAGATAGTAACTTCTTAAGTTTAACGGTGTTAGCTTATTAAAAAAAAAAAAAAAGAGGTTTAACGGTGTTAATTAAATAAAGGATGAACCAACATGGTATGACACGGTTGGTAGATAATCGGGTCCCTTAAACATGTGGTTAAGTGTTCGATTCATGGCTCATGTGTATTGAAAAACATCTGTTGGGAGAGGTCAACCCCCTTAAATGGATCTCAGTATCTCGAGGTATTAGTTTCTAGCTCCCGGCTAGAGGATACCCGGGTTCACCAAAAAAAATTAATAAAGGCTGAAAAACTTAAGAATTTCAAATTTTAATAACTAGATTGATAAAATTTATCTCTATCAGACTATAATAATAAATTATATATCTTTCATAAGTCATAACGGTAAGCATAATTCCAGGGATCGTCTCCATTCACGAATGAGAAATGCTATCTCGACACATTTTTCTTACACCATACACTTTACGCCGTATAGTGTCGCACTGTGCGGCACTGTAGCAGGTTCTTTTTTTTTTTTTAAAGTTTTTTTTAAATGTTATTTTTTGATAAATAAATTTTTTGATTAAGTATGTATAAATATTTGGTGAATCATGTACAAATATCTAGTGAATTCAGTTCATTATCTGATGAATGATTTTTTTGAGAAATAAAATTTTTCGTTAAGTATGTGCAAATATCTGGTGAATCATGTACAAATATATGGTGAATTCAGCTCATTATCTGGTGAATGGGTTTTTTGAGAAATAAATTTTTCGTTAAGTATGTGTAAATATCTGGTGAATCATGTACAAATATATGGTGAATTCAGTTCATTATCTGGTGAATGGGTTTTTTTGATAAAGAATTTTTTTGGTTAAACATGTGCAAATATCTGGTGAATTATGTACAAATATCTGGTGAATTCAATTCATTATTTGGTGAATGAGTTTTTTTGAGAAATAAATTTTTTGGTTAAGTATGTGCAAATATCTGGTGAATCATGTACAAATATCTAGTGAATTCAATTCATTATCTGGTGAATGAGTTTTTTTTGAGAAATAAAATTTTTCGTTAAGTATGTGCAAATATCTGGTGAATCAGATATAAATATATGGTGAATTCAGGTCATTATCTGGTTAATGGGTTTTTTTATAAATAAAATTTTATTTTTTATAAAAAAAAAACTAAAATTTTTTTAAAAAAAAAAAAAAAAAAAAACCACTACAATACCGTACAGTGCAGCTACAGTGTCGCACAGTATGACACTGTATAGTGTAACCGTATGGTGTAAGAAAAATGTGTCACTGTATCACTATTCTTCACGAATTTACTTGTTCCCACAAAAATCCCAAATATGGAGAGAAATTGTCACCGTTGACTGAAGTTTCCAAACCTGCCCCTCTCCTGAAGTCCCTGATTATCTGATAGTGTGTGATTCTCCAGAACATGGAACACTCAGTATATCATTAAAGCTTCTTCCACTTTTGCACCAACCAAGTAACCCATACCATACACTCACCAACACTCCTGCTTGTCCTTCGTGATAAGAATGGGAATAAGAGCTATATATGCCTATCAGTTGGCTCACTGATCACATTCCCTGATGTTTTCCCGAGAAAGAGACCTGACTTCACGTGATCCTAAGGTAAGGGAATTAAGCATAGGAATCTTCGCATGTTGTTTGGATCCTGCTTATTAGTACTTACTGTGTTGAAAGCTGACTCCATTCTCAGCCATAGCTACAAATATCAATTGAAAAATTGAAATCCTGATTAATTAACTTTGAAAGCATGACTTAATTTACATTGTACACATTGAGTTTTGTGTGAATCAGCACATGCATCATCCTTAATAACTTTTAAAAAATGGAAGAAATGAGAATACTTGTTGTACATTGTAAATGAAATGCAATTAGTCATGCTACAAAACAATATAGGCATAAGTTATTCTTGGGCTGCTGGCCACTTAGGAGGTCCCACTTGAACCGTCCGATCGAAGCATTACACGCTACGATGATTGAACACTATAACGGCCACCAAACTAATGGGACCATTGTGAAATGGGATACACAACATTCCCAGACACGCCCACAAAGCACAGAAGCCACCTATGCTGAAAGCCTGGAATAACATTAATTAAAAAAAATTAAAAATATAAAATTATATTAAAACTAGTATATTAATTTATTAAAAACTTAAAAGTTATAATTTTCAATAAAAAAATTCTATGGTTGTGTCCTTAACAAGATCCAAATAGTAAACCATGAGAAGAAAATGTTTTCACTACTTATTATTATTATTAATTTTTTTTTTTGGTAGATATGTGCTTAATTATGATTGACTCAAGTAACGTGCTTGCACTCTGCTTTGTTACTCTTTCCTCTTAAAATACCGATGAAGAAAAAATGTAATAAAAAAATATTTGGGTCTTAGATTATATATTTGTGTGACATGCCAGTGGGAATCACGTCTAATATTGCAACTGGAATCAGCAACATATTTGGAAGATTGAGTTTGGACGTTCACACTAAGAAACGAGATGGCTGTTTGCTAATGGCAGCGGATCAAAGGCTTAAAGGTGAGTTTTCTTTTATATTGGGAGAAATTCTTATATTGTAAAACATCTAAAGTCATACCGATCTAAGAATGAGTAAAGCCTAAAGCAAATTTTGAATGATGCTTTTTTATATTAAGTGAGAGAATATACCTGGATTAGATACAACATTGTCTTTTAGATTGAGCCTAATTGCCAGAATGCATGACCTTTTTGCTATATAAAAACAAAGAGTAAATTTTTTTTTTACTTGTGGGTCTTAAGTCAGAGCTTTAATTGTCTCACCCTTAAACCCGCCTTGTCTAAAGTTTCTACGAAATTGCACTCAAATTTTCTTGTTGTATAAAAGGCAGTATTTGAGTAGAATATTGGTAAGTATGGGAACCAAAAGTTTGGATCCAGATGTACAGACCTTTATGAGTCCTTGTGGTGGGAAGAGTGTACATGGCATAAACAATGATACCAATATTGAAAAAATTGTGCCTTGACTCTTCTAATCAGACTTATCAATTATCATAACGGATCATTTGTCTCCTTATTATTATTAATTATTATATTGTTTGGAGAAAAAAAAATTCCTTGTAATTGATTCTCAATGCAGTACTCATTCATGTTTCCATTGTCTAATCACCTCAATGGCTCAGAGGATCAATGCAACGTCTCTCAAACAACCCTTATGTATTTAAAACTTGCTTCAATTGTCAATTTACAGTGTTGAAGCTTTCCACTAGCTTCGTTCAACTTTCTACTAATATAAAATAACATATCTTTGTCAAATTTACATGTAGGTTATTCCCACGAAAAGGAATATATATATATATATATATATGGCACATATCAAGTGAGAGGGCCTTTTTTATATGAGAGTGAAAGGATTATATCATAGCAATTGGATTAAACTTTAAAACGGTCAAGATTAAACCACAAAGTCATGTGACTTTTTTAAGTCATGTGACATTTTAAAACCATGAAATAACTTTTAATCTTAATCATCTATGTATGATTGTATGACTCAGATTTACTCCTCCCACTCTCATAAAAAAGATGCTCTCACTAGATACATCCCCTGGGCACATATTAAGTTAGAGGGCCTTTTTATGTGAGAGTGAGAGGATTATATTATAGCCATTGGATCAAACTTTAAACGGTCAAGATTAAATCATAAAGTCATGTGACTTTTTTAAGTGGTCATGTGACATTTTAAAACCATGAAATAACTTTTAATCTTAACCATCCATGTATGGTTGTATGACCTAGATTTACTCCTCTCACTCTCATATATAAAAGGTGCTCTCACTAGATACATCCCATATATATATATATATATATATATATATATATATATATATATATATATATATATATATATATATATATATATATATCACCACCGCTATATGATGCGAAAGAGAATTCGTCAAATAAGGTGCGAATGATGTGGCTTCTCTTTTGAGTTATTATTACAATTTAACGTATAAAAAAACTGAAGGAAAAAAAATGTGCTTCTTCTTCTGTAACATGAAGGTGGAAATTACTCTCCACCCAAAATATCCAAGAAGGCTGGATAGAATTTATATGACCTTCTATAACTCCTTCCTTTTCTTCTTCTTTCCACAAACAACCATCACCATACGGTATCCACCTTTTGCCACCACCCCGTATAGTCGCTGCCTTGCTGAAATATCACCATTGTGACACCCTTCTACCCAGCATGTTATAAGGCAATTAAATATAAAAAAGTTAAAAAGAAAAACATGCATTTTACTGAATTAAATAAAACAATTGTCCATGGGTAGAAAAGTCCCACATGAACTCGTTTACAACGCGGAAAAATAAATAAGTTTAATCAAATAAAAACATAACCAAATAAACAACCCAACCCCGATGTCACAATTCAGAGCTGGTATAACCGTTCTGGAGACAAATCCACGGAATACAACTGGAAACAAACTATCTAACTTAAAAACAACCCTACGATGAGTGGCGGCTCCTCAGAGTCACTCCTCTCCGGGCTGCTCGTCATCCTCTGCAAATGCCGATCAGGCCAAACACAAACAATAACAGGGAGTAAGATTCATGTAAACATATATACAGCAGGGGAATAGTATGCAAGGTAAACATACAACATCCAACAGTACTATATCAACCAAGTATGCTATGCTATGCAATGCATCAACTCCTCCGCTACTCCAACTATGCATGTGGATCCAAACTAACTCAGGATGAACGACTTTGGAGTTACATATCCATATTGGCCATAAAGCACCAACACCGGCAGTTCACCAAACCTTGGGTAAACCCCATGGATAGCCAACGCATCAAACTGTGGATGCCTCATCACGGGGGGCCTCGGTCACCAAACCTTGGGTGACCTACCGTGGATGGCCAGATCGCCGTACTCTCGGATGATCTCCCCTTTGTCGAACCCCCCTATCAACAACTCCAATGCTCTATGCAAATGGCACAACAACAAACAATCTCAACCACCTCCTTGCTTGGGCCATGAAGGTCCCAAGACTTCAACATCAACATTCAACGTAACCTCAGACCCAAACCATGGAGTCAAGGCTCCCTCGGCCAATAAGCACCAAGGTTCAACTCAATGTGCTTGGGTCTATAAGCACCCAAGTCTTCAACTTATCAACGTGCGGTAACCCAACGGATACCGACTTAACATTTGATTATCTAATTATCTTATATAATTAATAACCAGATTATCTAGTCTTTCTCTTTGATTAACTATCTCAACTCATCAACATAGGGGAATAGGGTTTAAAACCCCTTAAGTCCTTTAATTGTATTACTGTCCAGGAGGAGTCAGCACGGTCGTGCTTGGACACGTGAGGGCGTGCTGCCCTTTTAAGTGAAGCACGGTCGTGCTTCACACTCAGCACGGTCGTGCTCAGCAGCACGGTCGTGTTGTTTGACCTGCACGGCCGTACTGAACAGCGCGGTCATTTTCCAGAATTCAAATGAGAGCACGGTCGTGCTCCCTGTTCAGCACGGTCGTGCTCAATGTACGACTGCATTGTTCTGGGCAGGGACAGAAACCAAGTTCTAATCAATTATGTTAGGGATTCCACTTCTTAAAATGAATACGTTTTTAACCTAATTAATCAATTAAGCAATTCATCAACATTACCCTTAACATAACAGTAACAACATCAATCCACCAAAACATGTTAATAACAATAATTAACATATCATCATGCTCATTAATCCACATCAAGAACATGAACATACATTCACAATATCCAAACAGTTATCTACATATTGTCACAATCAACCAACCATTTTATTTACACATAATCACATACAACAACCGGGGTCATGCAACCCCGTTACCTTACACTACCCACTGTCTAATGAATACAATCCCACTTCTCCCCATACCTGGATTGAAGGTTGCTCTACTGACGGTTCCCAACGGTAATCCGATCCCAAATCCTCAAACGGCTCACTCCGAAATCAAGCCTTAGATAATCAAAAGCAATCTAAGTCAGTTTCTCTAACCAAAACCATGAAGAAATTGAAAAGAGAAAAGGACCATTACCTCTAATCAAGACGGACGTACAAGGCTTCCCCAACGGTTCCCAAAACTCCACTATAGCAAGGAATGGAGAGGGAATAGGGAGAGACACTGTGAGCCGTAACAGTGGCTGCAACAATTAGAAAATTAGGGTTTTTACGCTAACCCTTGGGTTCTGTGCCAATCTTATAAAGCTCGGACCTGAGCACGGTCGTGCTTACCCTTGAGCACGGTCGTGCTCTACTTAGCGTCAGCGAGACGCGGTCAGCACATTGAGCACGGGCGTGCTCACTATTGAGTACGGTCGTGCTCAACTTAAAATCAGAAACACGCTTCTGACTTTAAGTACGGGCGTGCTGGCTGATGAGCACCTACTTGCTCATGTACCAGAAAGGGACTTTTAAGCTAAAATCCCACTTAGCCCTTAACCAACATTTTTAAAATAATAAAACCAGCTTTTATAAAATACTTACGAAAAACGGGGTGTTACAACCATCACCATCCAACCACCATTGTAGCACCGCCTCTCCTCCGCCTTGGACCAGCACCGCGAGCCATTGCCGCCAGGGACAACCGCGCCTTGCTCGCAGCCACCAGAGTCAGCCTCCTCTTAGACGCCCACCTGTCACGAAGCGAACCACGGGCCGCCGCACTCCTCCGCCTCCACCACTGCACCTAGATCCACCACCAGCACCATTTGTGAGTCTCGGGGGTCACCGCTGCACTAGCCAGTCACCACGCATCCACAGGGCTCCGCCACGTCTTCTGTCAACAGGCGCAGAAATTAGCTACAACGCATTATACTGGCGAGGAGGCGGTGCTGCTCCTGGTGTCGAAGTCGGACCACCATAGCCAAGACAAAGAAGAAGATGATGATAACATTGAAGAATCAGAGTTAGTAGTTACACGCCTAGCAAAAATGACAAAAAAGATAGGAAAAGAAACTAGTGTGAGATGGAGAAAGAGAGATAGACTAAAATGTAGGCAGTGGCGGAATTTTCATTCATATGTTGATGGTGGGATGCGCGACTGGGAGTGGTGGGCAAACAATGGTGGGTGGAGGATGATGTAGTAAGGTAGACAACAATTGGAGCCGCAGAGATGAAGGGCGAAGGGCAAGCAGTAGGGAAGGGCATGTCATTCCATGAGACAGCCACGTCATTTGTATATCAAAGTGCGAATATGCTTTCGCACTATTAAGCATCTCTCTCTCTCTCTCTCTTTATATATATATATATATGAAAGAAAAGTAGAAAAGAAACGGAAAAATCACCCAAAAAAACAGAAAGTAAAAAGAGCAAAAAAGAGAGCCTTTTTTTTTTCTCCCTTGATTCCTCCTATCTACCAGGGTAAGTGCAGGCTATGAAGAGTTTTATGGTGCACCGTGGTGCCCAAATTTAGAGTTGTGTTATTTGAATACAATTTTTAGATATCGTATATGATACTGTATGTGTTTCTTTCTATCTCTTACTTACTTTTTATCATCTTTGTATACATGTATATCGAAAATACATCCAAAAACAAAGGTATGGTGTCTCAAGTTTGTGTTCAAAAAGCATCCCTCCAAATTTAACCATGCATATAAGGGGTAATATTCAGATCAAGTAACAGATAAAATCACTTACAGCCTACAGGGCCCCATTTGTAAAACTGGTTAAATTAGCTCACACATCTACAATTGTACAACTCATTAGAGTTGTGTAATTCATCTTTTTATGGGTCCTATTATGTCACTTCACCACTTTTAACTTTGTACTATTTTAAGTAACTCTTCACTCCAGGGGTGCAATTCTAAAAAGTTTATTAAATGGGCCCCACAAGTTAGCTACATCATTTATTCACATTTATTGTTTTTTCAATTTCCGAAGAAAGGTAGCTAATGAGATTCTCTATTTTTTTTCGCTCTCTCCATTTTTTAATGGTGGTTTGTATATAAGAATCAGTTGTTTATAGAAGTCTTATAAACAACTTGTGTCCATCTAAGCTCACTCCAATGGTGTAACTGTGTAAGGAACAGTTGCTTAGCTTTATGAAACCCTTAAGCGACCCCAGTTGGAGATGCTTTTAGATAACTAGTTTTACAATATTGATTTTTGGACAACCAAAGTGAGACATCGTACCCGGACATGGTATGGGTGGGTATTGTGAAACTTTGAAATACTTTTGGGGATGAATAAAATAATGATATAAGTGTAGAAAAGTATCAATATATGATGTTGGGTGTTGGTTTTGGGTGTACAAATATCATAACTCCTAGTTTTATTATCCGAGTAATGCACTATCTTTTCGAGTTGTTAGAACAGTCAAGTGAGTAAGGATAAAATAGTTAACCCATTAAATTAAGTAATAAAGTATCATGCTACTATTTTGTTTTTGTGTGTCTAAAAATTACATTGGACCCTAGATAATGAGTCGAACTGGGAGTTTCATACTACTATTTTGATTCAAAAATAATATAATAGTAATTTTTTATTTTGTGATTAAATTATCAAATTACGTGTGTATTTGGATAAACGTTTGATAACAATGATTTTGAATGAAATTGATTTTGTGAAATTGATTTGGTTAGAATTGAGTTTGAAGTGAAGTGGTTTATGTTTGGATATTTTTATTCTTTAAAGCAAGTTTGATGTAAAACTTAGTGCAATTTTTTCAACCCAAGCAAAATTAATTTTACTTGACAATACCCCCATTTTTATTAAAATCACATTGGACAGATAAAAAACAAATTCCGGAGGTTTTGAAGGTGTTATCACCTGATTTTTTGGGATTAAAATAGCCATTGAAATGTTAGCCGTTAAAACTGTAACACCCGGGTGCCGATGAGGGCGGGGAGTGGTCGTCGGTGCAAGAAGGCACGGACAAGGAGCGGCTCCTGGCAGGCTTCTAGGCGGAGGGATACATGAATGAACCGATTACACACCCGAATGAGAGGGATCCTGAGACTGTGTAGGTATGGGACAATACAGTTGAGGAAGGCTTATATGAATTGATTGGTACTAC
The DNA here is from genome assembly GCA_035048595.1 of Echinosophora koreensis. Lineage (NCBI taxonomy): Eukaryota > Viridiplantae > Streptophyta > Magnoliopsida > Fabales > Fabaceae > Echinosophora > Echinosophora koreensis. The sequence goes on from JAPCYP010000004.1 coordinate 12,034,557, forward strand.
CTATACTAACAAGATGCATCTTCTTTTCGGTAGCCATCACTTAAGAACTCCACAGTTAAGCGTGCTTGACTTGGAGCAATTATGGGATGGGTGACCTCCTGGGAAGTTTTCTCAGGAAGTGTGTGAGTGAGGACAAAGCACGCTGAAAAGACCCGTGTTGGTCTGTGGGGACAGTCGTCAATCCATAGAGCAGCCAGAGATGTTACAAAAACTAGTCGAATCGGAAGCCAGTCGAGTGAGTTATATTGGTAGCCGATTGAGAAACTATTGAATGGTTAAAAACGGTTAAATAAAAGAGGTGCACTGAAGGATAAGATCCCAGATAACTCGTTTGTATTTGAAACGATGGTAACAGCCGAAGAGATAAGACGGGAGCATATATATTTCTAGTTGTTGCACGTGCTAACCGTTTCCCTAAAGAAGTGGAGATCGGTTTCAAGCTGTTTTGGCACATTTTTAGGAAGCAAGAAGATGTTGAAGATTGTAGGAAACATGTTCAGTTGGTTATAGGATGATTGCCATGAAGATGTTCCTAGAATTTAGGATTTTTGTTAGCCATGGTTAGCCGTCGTTGTAAACCAGTTAGTTTGTGTTGGCCACTAAGTACATAATGCGTGAATTTAGGGGAACGTGGCCAATAAGGACAATTCATTATAGTGATCAAGATGTATTCTATAAATACCAAGTGTAAATATGAGAAAGACACATCAATACAATCAAACACATTTTATTCTCAATTCTATTACTTTCAGTTTTATTTCTTCGCAATTTAGCTTATTTTTTCTCACCTTTCACACTAAACACTCTTTGGAGTCAATTTGGATCCTCTCCTGTTGCTGCACCGTGCAGTAGTAGTGTTTTTCGCAATTCAAGCATGTGGGGCGGTATGAAAAATGTATGATTGTGGGAGAGAACAATCCGGGCCATTGATTGTTGCTGGAGGGGCTCTGCAGGGGACTTTGGCTAGAGGGGATCTAGATTGCTTTGGAGTAGTTTAGAAACCCGCAAGTTAGGAGATAGAATCCCTCTTCTAACGTTATCGACTGATAAGGGAAATCATTGTTATTTAAACTTAGTCAAGGTCACGGCTAATTTTGGTTCACCAGATAATCGAAGGTGAAACCAAACCCACACTACAAAGCATCATATTGCATCACCACATCTAAGAATATATACTCTCTCAGGTATAGCTTTTGGATCATTCTTGGTGATACTAATTTCATAAACAACACATAATTGAGCCATCAGACTCATGAAAATGCGAAACCACAAAAGGGTTCTTAGCTCCCTACAAAATCTATCAAGGATGAATTATATAGGAAAAGTTATTAAATATCCATTTTTCAGTATAAAATCATTTAAATTATCCACTATACCAATTCCAAAATGAAAAAAATTGCATTCACTTGTTTTAAAAATCTACACAATTTTAATGAATTTATTTTTTCGCATAAAAAACAAACAATCTATTTTACAATTTCTTCCATGACGAAACATAGCCGTTGTTAGATTAAGACAGCGTTGACACTGGACACTTCACTTTGGTCCTCCTTCTCTTCTCACTGTTTCTTCAAACTGCATCACATTCACATCAACAATTGAATCATAATCGAATTCAGAATCCACAAAATTTCCCACTTCCCCTTTTACCTTAATTCACCAATGTCACATTTTTCCTCATCCTTCACTTTCTTCCTCTGTTTTCTCAACACTGCTTTCATTACAATCTTCGCCACCCCGACCACCCAATTCGACTTCGACACCTTAACCTTAACCACTCTCAAGCTCATCGGCGACGCTCACATCACCAACAACACCACCCTCACCCTCGCCGGTCACCCTTCCGTCCCCACCTCCGCCGCCGCCAGAGCATTATACTCCCAACCCATCATTTTCCGGCGACCCGGCAACCCTTCTCCGGCGAGCTTCACCACCTTCTTCTCCTTCTCCGTCACCAACCTCAACCCTTCCTCCATCGGTGGCGGCCTCGCCTTCCTCGTATCCCCCGACGACGACACCCTCGGCGACCCCGGCGCCTCCCTCGGCCTCTCCGGCGCTGGCGAAGACTTCCTCGCCGTTGAGTTCGACACCCAAATGGACGTCGAATTCAATGACATCAATGGGAACCACGTTGGGGTTGACCTCAACGGCGTCGTTTCGACACAGGTTGCTGACTTGGGAACACTCGGAATTGACCTCAAGAGCGGTGACTCGGTGAACGCGTGGATCGAATACGATGGAACCGCAAAAGGGTTGCGCGTGTGGGTCTCATACTCCAATGTGAGACCCAAAGATCCGATTTTGAAGTTGGATCTTGATATGGGTCGGTTTCTGAATGAGTCCATCTACGTGGGTTTCTCTGGTTCCACCCAAGGTAGCACAGAAGTTCACACTGTAGAGTGGTGGAGTTTCACTTCCACTTTTGACTCTCTTTCTGGGTTGTTGTTGCAGCCACCACCACAGCCACCTCCAACAACAGCTGCCACGTCAGCACCACCACCACAAAAGGAGAGTAAATCCACGTGTCACAATGGGCTTTGTAAGAAGGGTGTTGGAGCAGTTGCTGGGGTTGTAACTGCTGGTGCATTTGTTCTTGTTTTATTTGCTGGTGCATTATTGATTTGGGTGGTGAAGGTGAAACGTGTCAAGAGGTTTGATTCAATTGGGTCACAGGTTATAAAAATGCCAAAAGAGTTTGGTTATAAGGAGCTTAAATTGGCCACTAAGTGTTTCAGTGCCAATAGGATCATTGGTCATGGTGCATTTGGGACTGTCTATAAGGGAATATTGCCAGAGAGTGGTGAAATTGTTGCTGTTAAGAGGTGTAGCCATAGTGGTCAGGGTAAGGACGAGTTTTTGTTTGAGTTGTCTATAATTGGGACCCTTAGGCATAGGAATCTTGTTCCACTTCAAGGTTGGTGCCATGAGAGAGGTGAAATATTGTTGGTTTATGATTTGATGCAAAATGGGAGTTTAGATAAGGCTTTGTATGAGGCTAGAATACCTTTACCATGGCCACACAGGAGGAAAATTTTGTTAGGTGTGGCATCTGTTTTGGCCTACTTGCATCATGAGTGTGAAAATCAGGTGATTCATAGAGACATTAAGACTAGTAACATAATGTTGGATGAAGGGTTTAATGCTCGGTTGGGCGATTTCGGTTTGGCAAGGCAAACGGAGCACGACAAGTCCCCCGATGCCACGGTGGCTGCCGGGACAATGGGGTACTTGGCACCTGAGTATGTCCTTACAGGTAGGGCCACTGAGAAAACTGATGTGTTCAGTTATGGTGCTGTGGTACTTGAGGTGGCAAGTGGGAGAAGACCTATAGAGAATGATGCTGGTGGGGTTGATAAAGTAAGGGTTAGCAACAATTTGGTAGAATGGGTTTGGAGTTTGCACCAGGAAGGTAGGTTGCTAATGGCAGCTGATCCAAGGCTTGAGGGTGAGTTTGAGGAAGGGGAGATGAGGAAGGTACTCTTGGTTGGGCTAGCTTGCTCACACCCTGATTCAATGGCAAGACCTACTATGAGGGGTGTAGTTCAGATGCTGCTGGGTGAGGCTGAAGTGCCAATTGTTCCTAGAACCAAGCCATCTACTAGTTATAGTACTTCACACCTCTTGATGAGCTTGCAAGATAGTGAATCTGACTGTAATGCTATAATCACCATCTCTACCTCCTCATCAGACAACAGCTTCAATGGTAGAGATATAGTCTGATGAGTCTATGGCTCGTTTTAATTATTGGCTCAAAATGTAGATAGATAGAGAGATTTATTCATTTGTTCATGTATGTAAAAATGATAATAACACCCAATTAAGGGCCTTGAGAAAGGAAAGAAATTTTGGGGTTTATGCAATTTTGCTTCTAGAGTTCATAATTCATGGTAGAGTGCTGGTGTACATTTTTGTACTAATTAACTGGATCATGGTGCTGAGAAATGCAAGATGTTGGTGTAGATTTTTACAGAAATAAAGAGATTGTTACAGAAGGTCATGGTACTTTGCATATATATCAATATTAAGTTCTAATTTTTCTTCCATGTGATAAATTTTTGTATCATCTTTGTTTTCTTGTCTCAGATTGGAAGGTAATAACCCTGTTTATATGAAGAGAGGCAATATGTGAGTAAGATGACTTCAAATGAAATGAATGGACTTACATAGAACACTTGGTAATTCACTATAGCTAAGGAGATCATGAGTGGAAGTAGTGTACTAAAGTCCAGTTTCTGTAGATTGAGAGTAGTAATATTGTAGCTTTAAATATGATATATGCAGCATGTATTTCCTACTTTCCTTCATAAACAATTGCCACAGATGAAACACCCCATCTTGTAGAATTATTATGTGGCTGCTATTTATGTTTCCCTTTGTATATATATGCTTGTTGATGATACCATTCAACTCCTCTAGGATGCAAGTCAACCTTCATATTTGTTACAATTTTTTTGATGGTGACATCACAACTGTATTATTGATATTTGTCAATGGTGCAGGTGAATTATCAATTATTTACTACTTCAATCTATTTTTTAAAATAAATAAAAATATTGGTTTGTATTATTGACAGTGTAGTTGAAGTCTCAAGCAGCGTCATCTCTGGGTAAGCACTATCTTTTGGGCTGATTGGGCTTATTGGCCAATTCGACAGGCAGGGTCGATTTTCATTATTACAATTGGGCCTATTGATATTGGTTTAATAAACACGGGAGAGACATCATAATTTGAACCGAGAAAATGATGCTTGCTTTGCATATATTTTTTTTGTACCATTTTTACAGTGTAAAATTTAATTAACGTGTTAAGCACATAATATATGTTAATTAAAAAAATTTGTTTATAGTTAAACATATGTAAAAATTAAGGTGTGGATAGCAAAATTATTTGAACAATTTTCAGGGAAGATAAGAATAATCTTGAGCAAATAAATAAATCATACTTGCACATGTGAAAGCACTATTTGTTTTTTCCTCAGGATCAATCTACAACTGAACCATAAAAATTATCTAATCAAGTACATGTTTGGATTAACTTGTTTTCTATTTAGAATAGCTCAAAATCAAAAGTTTCCACGAAGACCTTTTGAAAAAATAAGCCAACATTTTTATATAAAAATAAGCAATACCAAACATAAAAAAGTGTTCAACCAGAACATAAACACAAACACACCTCTTCTTCCATTCCAAAACGACTCTTTCTTTATTCTTTAGCAAACACCATTCATCTTTTCATTCAGCTTCTTCCTCTCCAATGCAAACTTCTTCCAAACAGCAGTGATTTCCCTTTGAGTCTCTATAACACTCTTCTTAACTTTCCCATTATTGTTGTTTACATCTTCTGTAGCAGTAACTGTTACAGAAGCTACCTTTGCTGGAAGTGAATCAAGCTCATGCAACACTTCCCAATATCAACCACAAGCCTTTCAGCAAGGGTCCTTGAGAAGTCCTCTCTGATGACAACACGAAGCACAGTCACGTGTTGAGCATCTGGGGGCATGGTGTATGCTGGAACTATCCACCCAAAACGCCTCAGGAAGTCAGAGATTTGGAATTCATCATAGTGGTTGTGGTCCTTCAAAGTGAAGGCCACCAATGGAACACCATTGTCTTTTGATACAATGTCAAACCTCCCTGTTTTCTCGAGACCCTCCTTGAGTACTAACATGTTGTCTCTACAATTTTTCCATCACATTTTTATATCCCTACAATCCCAGTTAATGTAAAGAAATTATATTAAGCATCAAGTTGAAAGTTTTCAACTTTGAAATAAGAAATATACAAGGGTATGTTTACTTTGTTTTCAATTCCCTGTTTTCATTTGTTGTTTTTCATTAATAATTGCCAAAATGTCACATTGTTTTGATTTTGTTTCTTGCTTTCAAAGATTTATACAAGAAACAGTAAAAACAACATTTTCCTGTACAAAATCTTTGAAAACAGGAAGCAAGATGAGAACAATGTAACAATTTTACAATTATTAATGAAAACGTTAAATAAAACAGGAAATTGAAAAGAAAGCAAATGACTCCTAGATTATTCAAAAAATGTTATATGAATTAGAGATGTTAGTGTAACACCACTGCAACTATAAATGGATCTACTGGTTGGTCATAATACCTCATAACCAAGACGAATTAGTTGGTAGTATTGAGCAATAACTTGGCTAGAACCTGCATTGCATATTTTGTGAAAGAAATGAATACTCATTCATAAATTACTAAATGGTTATGGTAAAGTACAACTGTACAAGCAATAATTGTGCTGTTTTGTATTTGAGCTTAGACCAATTGAATGTGTCAATCATGTGTTACCTTTGGAGAAGTTGAGGGTAAAGGTGGGTTGATCAGCTCCAAGATAGTTGATGTGGAAGATGAGTTCCTCAGGCAAGTCCTCCTTGCTTCTCCAGATAACCCAACCGATTCCAGCATAGACTAGACCATACTTGTGGCCACTAACATTGATGCTCTTCACTAGTGGTAAGCGAAAGTCCCACTCAAGCTCTGGATAAAGAAATGGTGCAATGAAGCCACCACTGGCAGCATCCACATGGATAGGAGTGTCCCATCTACCAAAGAATTTCATATGTCAATTCATCAAGTCTAATTAAACTCAAATTGTTCCTCTTTTATATATAGGTCTCAAAAGATTTTGAATATCAATTTGATCCCTCAACGTATCTTTGGACATTAATTTCATTTTTAAATTGGTGCTTATGTTTTATTATGAAAAGACCAAGTCTATTTGGGCAAATGTGAAAATAACACTTCTCAAGGCATAATCGGTTGAGATTATTTTGAAAGTTATGTGAGATGAGCTTTCTTCTAACGTGATTTGCAAACATGATTTTGCCTTTACAAAATCTAAAACAAGAGGCTCTAAATTGATTTCAAAATTTTTGGAGGATCAACTTTATGTCCAATGGAGGACCAATTTAAAGTATATTTACTCAAACAAGAAGTATTTAAGCCTCAATCAATCGTAACTCCAGCACTCAAGAGGAAGAGGAAGAGGAAGACAGAAAGAGATACCCAGTTTCTTTATTCTTTTCAATTAGGAGATCATTTAAGCGCTTGACATCTTCAAACTCTCCATTCAGTGTTGAACCAAGGATAGCAGCAACACAAATGGTGTTCTCATCCACCAATTCCACAGCCTTTTCAGGGTCCATTACATAGTATCCATCACGCAGCTTCACTTCTTTCAACTCCACTTCAAAGTACCTTGCAAATTTCTCCCAACAAACCTTCACATGAAACAGAATTAAAACTTTGATCAAATTAAAATCCTTAGTACTCATCAAATAATGCATGACACCTTCATAATGTTTACATGTACCTGGACATTGGCTCCAGTTACAATGTTGGGTTTGTCGCAAGGCTTTCCTTCTGCTTTCCTTCTGTTCTGCCACTTTCTTTTGAATGCCAATCCAGCCAACATTATGGCCTCTGATGAACCAACCGTGCCAACACCAACTGCAGTCTCAGATTCTTCAAGTGGTGCATTAAAAAGATGAGCTATCATGTTAACACACCGATTCTGTATGCATAGAAGTCATTAGAATTGTAAGTCAATACCATTTCACAAAATGTTATTCACTTTGTACACTAGAACTATAGACCATATATTTGTTACTATATCAATCTAGTGTTACAGGAAAAAAAGATCCAAGTCATTCCTATTTTCCATCTCATCAAATCTCAAATAAGCATGGTCATAATATGTTTCTAATACAATTTTTGTAATCTTTATTTTGTAATTTCAGTTGTGATCATAATGACTTGTACATAATTGAAGCAGCTGTGATATGACAAGCAAAAATAATTACTGGTGTTGAAGTCAATGAATGAATTTCTTGGTCATGGTTTTTTCATAATTTTGTCAATGAAATGACCTGCCCTGTCATCATTCTATTTCTTGTAAATAAAGAAGCCAAACAATAATTGGCATTTGGGAAGGACCTTTATTTTATAATGCTAGTATGCTATTGCAAGTAAAAAAATAAATAAAAAAATCTGACTTATTAACTAAATAAACCAAACTTGTACATGCCAAAAATAAACCAGGCATTAGACTTATTCTCATACCCAATTTAAGGAGCCTAGATAAAATATAGATGTAGTCAACAGATAATTAATGTTTCATGAGGATTTCTCAAAATTAAGGGCAGTATGAAAAAAGATTTAATCGAAAACATTCAACAAAATATGAAAATTAAAACAATATCTATATGACTAACGAAGGTTGGTCCAGCTAGTAAGGATACGACTCATAACCTACAAGGTCGAGAGTTCGAATCCCACTACCGATGTGAGAACCTCGTTGATGGGTAATCCGTAAGTACCTTTGTAAGCACTTTTTGAGCCGTGAGACCTGCTCTAGCTCTGATGAGCCCTCGGGACCCAACTAACCTAAACTTTTTGTTAAAAAAAAATATACCTATATGCTTTTAATAAATCATTAAAAGTTTGAAAACATGGCTTAAATAATAAAAAAAAAGGTGTCATTTAGAACGTTTTTGGATAAATAACTTTATTAAATGTTAATTCAATAAACTTTTTTTGAAATAAATTGAAAAAGAATATTTTTATAAACTTATTATAATAAGCTCAAAATTAAAAAGAGCTTATATATAAACTATTTTTATAAACTTAAATAAATTCTATAACTTTTTTCTAATTTTTCATTAACTTAAAAACACGTGGAGACAATTTTGAAAAAAAAAAAATTTCATGTCAGAAGTCCCGGCATGATTTGTTCGTATTTTATTAGGTGAAAAAGAACTGCCCCTGCGGCCTGCGGCCTGCGGCCCCACTATCAAGAGGGAGTGGAGTATTTCTTTTGTGAGTGCAGATGACGCACCGACACAAAAAAAAACAGCCAATATGATTTAATTGGACCACACAAGACCATTCCTTTCGGTTTAAGGATCAAAAGTTGACAGGACTCTCCGGTCTCTCGCCATTGATTGGGGTTATCTAGTTCCCTGTTATGGACCCCAATGTAAATGTCACACACTGCCTGTCAATTATATACAGTGGGCTACTCACATTATGAGCGACACGAAAAAAAATAAAACTAAAGTATACTCACATAAATAAAGACCAACGATATATTTTATTAATTTTAAGGTAATATACTTTTATTTTATTTTCTACTTCAAATGCTTCCCCTCACCCGCCATTATTAAGTATACAAGTGCTTCCCATTACTGTTACATGGCTACACCTCATCACTTAACATATGTAACGTTAATTATTTTGGTTTCTTGAGCAATGGCAGGCCCTGGATTCTTAGTCATGGAGACAATATTACATGGATCATAAAATTTTTAATTTTGAATATCAAATTTATAATTTATTATATTTGTGATTAACCATCATTAAGAGAAAATTTCATAAAATTGATTTCATAGGCATGTTATTCATGATTTTAATTGCATAATCAATCAATCAAATTGATAAAATTAGACCTATATAGGAAAATCCCAAATTTCAAGCTTTTACAAACCATAACAATGGAGATTCCACAATTTACACAATTTCAAGCTTAAAGAGATAGAAAATTATGCTTAATTAATCATTAAACTAACCAAAACAAATAATGAATGTATGAGAATGGGAAAACAAACCAAAAATGGGTTCATTCCTTATTAGAACTCGGGGCGATAGGTTCAAAACATTATATATATATATATATATATATATATATATATATATATATATATATATATATATATATATATATATATATATATATATATAATAAAGGAGACAGAATGCAAAAAATAATTAAGATAGTTACATATTATTTTATCAAAGTCATGGGGTGCACGTGTACACTATCAAATGTATGTAAGCCCGTCACTTGTACTGAGTACAAAAAAAATTAAATTTAGAATTAAAGAATTAGGTTATTTCCTTAGATAATGCCCCTACTCTCTAAAGCTTGACCATTTCTTATTGTTTTTTTTTTAACGCGGGTATCCTCCGGCTGGGAGCTAAAGACTAATCCCTTGAAGTACTGAGATCCATTTAAGGGATTGATATCTCCTAACAGATGTTCTTCTATGCACATGAGCCAGTAATCGAACATCTGACTACATATTTAAGGGACATGGTTATTTATCAACGTGCCACACCATATTGGTCCATTCCTTGGATAGTTGCTTACAACTGTTCTAATCCATTTTAAGTTATGTTAATTATGTGTTGCCAACTTGTCATTACCTTTAATTTTATGTTAAAAATATGTAGTTTATCCTAGTTTCCATTTTCGCCATTGAACGGGCCGACGACCCAAACAACATAATCTGGACAACATGACACGAGGTCTACATCACTAGTTAGTTGAAGACAAATGCCCTAAATAGAGCAATAAAAAAAAAATCCTGAATAACTAGGATAAAAAGACTAAATTGAAACATAAAATTAGGTAAAATTAGTCTTTTTCGTCTTTTATCTTAATTGTTTTGCCAACTTTTATTTGTATTAAGTTAGTTTCTATGTTTGCAAACATTAACATTGTTATTATTTCCATCAATTTTCATGTAACTTTATCACAATTTTTGCTAAAAATCAATAACCTCATCTTCTCTCTTCCTTCCACCATTTTTTCCAATCCACTATTTTTTCACAAAGCAAGTCATAGTCCTCTCTTTTTCTTCTTTCTCTTGCTCTTTCTTTTCTCTTGTTTCTATTATCCCTCTTCCTCCAAAACTAGTGATAACCTCCTTCACAAGCCTGAACGATTGCAATTATGGGCGGTCCAATGCTTGAAAAAAGGTGATTCTACCTCTTTTACCGAAAAAATGAAGGATCTCAACCAAAAGTGAGAGAGAAGGGAGAAGTGGAAGAATCTAATGAATTTTAGATGTTGTTAGATGCAAATTGACAAAAACAGTAATGACGTTAACGTGTTTGTCAATATAAAGGACTATCTTGACACAAATGAAAGTTAATGGACTAATTTGAACGAAACAATTAAAATAAGTGACAAAAAGTCAAATTTTATACTAAAACTAAATGTGAAACAGTTAATATTTAAAATAATACTCCCTCCGGTTCATAATATAAGAAATAAAACCCTAAAAGACAGAGACCAAGAAAATGTATTGAAATGAGTTAATTGTAATTAATACTCATATAAATTTCCAATAATACCCTTCTAATTTTAATTAATATTCTGATGGCCTGTAATTAATGACAGTAATTAATAAGGATAATATTGGAAATTAACATTTAATATATGTGAAAATTGATACATTTTTCTTATATTTTGGACAAAAAAAAAGAATCATTTGTTTATTATATTATGGATCGGAGGAAGTATTTCGGGTAAAAATTTAAAAATATTTATATTTTCATAATTATTAGGCTGTATTTTAAAAGCGTACATTTACAAAATCCATAAAAAAAAGTAAATAAAAAGAATATTTTGTCTAGTTAAAAACGCAAAAAAGAAAATGAAATAAAATAAAAAGAAGTCCTTGGATCTCACAATATAGTGTAAGACTAATTTGATAAGAATGCGGTCAACGAGGATTGGTTCTTCAATTGACGGTTTAAAAGCTAGAATGATTAGCTTCTTTAAATAATTAATTTTAGAAGAGGTACAATAAATGAGATATTAGCAATAAATAATAAAAATTTGGGTAAAAGCAGTTGAAAAGTAAAAGCAAGGAACTTAACACGGTTTGGGTGAAGTTGTCTAGAGCTGAATATTTCGATATTTTATATTTGTTTCTTTAAAAGATAACATATGGGTAAAAGATATTTTATTTTATATTATTTGCTACTACTATATAATTACCAAATATAGTAGTAACAAATAATATAAAATTAATTTGGGGTAGAAGGAATTAAATAAATAAATAAAAGAAGAAACAACTTAATAGTTAATTAATATAATAATAGGGTAAACTTGCCTGGAGCTCAGTGGTAACAGGGTACTCATCCATGTCAACGTAGTTCTTGTTAATGGAAGCCATGATGAGCTTGTCGCACTCTGGCTCCATCCATGTGGTCACAAACGATGCCAGGTTCAGCCTTGGGTTCCCATCAAGCATCAGCTCATCGTTTATGATCTGGTATGCTGCTTCCTTCGGTATTGACTCCTCTGGCATCTTGAACCTTAATTCATTCATGTATATAATAATAATATTATCTACACGCACAACAAAATGCTTCTAATCTAAGATATAGATCCATATGAAAATGGTTATTTCCGATCAAAATTCACATCATTTTTATACCGATCGTCTGTGTCAATCAATTTTATACACCTTAATAGATGATAAATTGGCATCATGTTAACAAGTATAAAAGTTATGTTAAAATTTTAATGTACAAATAATATTATCATATTGAGAGAGCTAGCCTTTTATTTACCTGGGAAGTGAGGTCCTGACATAGCGGGAAGCGAAGGTTGAGTGGACAGAGACGTCGGACTCGGAGGCGGTCTTGGACAGAACCATGGCGGAGAGAGAGAGAGAGAGGAAACTAGAGCTATCAAGATTGGAATTGTGTGTCTGAAACTGAAGAATGGTGGAAGGAAGAGGGGGAGTAACGGAGTTAAATAGAGTGGGACTTTCTCAGAAACCAAAGTCCATGTGGACTGCGCGTTTTCTTTTAGAGGCGTGATATCTGAACACACCCCAGCGACAACAATACGCGACACCACGCTACAGTACGCTACTGTAGTATACTGTAGCATTACCTTTTTTTTTTTTTTTTTTTAATTTTGACTTTTTAAAAAAAATAAAAAATTTATTTCTCAAAAAAATTCATTCACCAAATAATGAACTGAATTCACCAGATATTTATACCTGATTCACCAGATATTTGCACATACTTAACCAATAATTTTATCTCAAAAAAACTCATTCACCAGATAATGAACTGAATTCACCAGATATTTGCACATACTTAACAAAAAAATTTATTTCTAAAAAAAAACTTATTCACCAGATAATGAACTGAATTCACCAGATATTTGTACATGATTCACCAGATATTTGCACATACTTAACTAAACAATTTATTTCTAAAAAAAAAACCCATTCACCAGATAATGAACTGAATTCACCATATATTTGTACCTGATTCACCAGATATTTGCACATACTTAACAAAAAATTTTATTTCTAAAAAAAAACTCATTCACCAGATAATGAACTGAGTTCACCAGATATTTGTACCTGATTCACCAGATATTTGCACATACTTAACGAAAAATTTTATTTCCCAAAAAAAACTCATTCACCAGATAATGAACTGAATTCACTAGATATTTGTACCTGATTCACCAGATATTTGCACATACTTAACCAAAAAAATTATCTCTAAAAAAAACTCATTCACCAGATAATGAACTGAATTCACCAGATATTTGTACCTGATTCACCAGATATTTACACATACTTAACCAAAAAAATTATTTATAAAAAAAAAACATTTTTAAAAAAACTATAAATAAAAAAAAAAAACCCCCGCTACAGTGCCGCACAGTGCAGCTACAGTGCGGCACATACGATGTCGCGTATTTGGTGTCGTACTGCTGTGTTCAGATATCATTTTTCTTTCTTTTAATATACATATAATATACTGACTGAATACCCTTTCTGATCCCTGAAAATTTTGGTGGATTCCATTTTAGTCCCTGAAAAATAAAAACTCTTCAGTTAGTCCTCCAAATTTCATTCTGTGAGACCTTTTAGTCCCTCCGTCGGTCAAAGCGCATTGACCACCATTAAGTGTGTGACGTGTCACGTTAATTGCCAAGTTGTACGGTTAGCATTTTCCAACTTGGAATTGTTTTAAAAAAAAAACCGAAATTAGAGGGGCATTTTGGTCCTCAATAAATTTTAAGTGAGTCATTTTAGTCCTTGACATTTTTGTCATGACCCATTTTGGTCCCTCACTGACATATGTCAACACAGATATACAACTAAAAAACAAATACACTTATAAGAACCATATGAACCATACCAGTAACACATATCACAACAGAATCATACATATATGAACCATATGTAAAATTAGTGTCCATTAGAATCATACCTATATGAACCATATGACATGTGTCGGTAAGGGATCAAAATGGGTCACAACAAAAATGTCAGGGACTAAAATGGCTCACTTAAAATTTATTAAGGACAAAAATGGCCCTCTAATTTTGGTTTTTTTAAAACAATTCCAGGCTGAAAAATGCTAACAGTACACTTTGGCATTAACGTGACACGTCACACACTTAACGGTGGTCAACGTGCTTTGACTGACGGAGGGACTAAAAGGTCTCACGGAATGAAATTTGGGGGACTAACTGAAGAGTTTTTATTTTTCAGGGACTAAAATGGGATCCGCCAAAATTTTCAGGGACTAAAAATGGTATTTACTCTAATATACTATACTAATTAGGAGTTGGTAAAAAATATTAAAATAATATAAAAAATTAATTTCTCTTGACACTAGGCGATCATGCTAATTTAAAGTTAAAACCACCAAATTGGTTTGTAAGGTGAGGAGCACTCAAATCTTATAAGTATTCCCTCTATACTCAATTATAAGTAAAAATGTTTCTATGTTTTATGGACTCAAATATAAGTAAAATTTAACCAATTCAACCCTATTTAATATCAGTGTTTCAAAAATCAAGAAAATTAATCAATCCAACAAATTCTTTTTTTACTTTTCAAGAGCATTGCACATTCTCGAGGTAATTAAAAGGTAGAAAAGTAATTGTAACACATTTTTTTTATATAAATCAAGATAATTAAACTAAATTAACTAACTTACTTAATAAGTGTGAAATTAGTTAATTTTACTTATAATTGAGTCCTGAGAGAGTACTACTTAGAACATTTCCATTGGCAAAATTTTAAGGAATTCATTTTAAGTTTTTAAGTGGGTCCATATATGCCAATTCAAATTTATGACACCAACTTAATTTTTACTCAAATTGGGTTTCTATTACTAAGTTCTTTAATTTCTCCCTCTTCAACATCCCATATTCTTTCTCCCACCTGTAACTATTAAATGTAAAAAATATTATTTAAATGTTATGAAACTCTCTTTTAAAGTTCCCACTAAAGATGCTCTTAAGTTATATCTTTAAGTGAAGTGAGACTAAACGTGTAACACCCTGTTTTTCAGATTTATTTTAATTAAGTTGGATTTATCGTTTAAGGGCTTAGTAGGATTTTTGGCTAAAAGTCCCTTTCTGGTACATGAGCACACCCATGCTCATTAGCCAGCAAGCCCGTGCTTAAAGTCAGAAGCGTGTTTCTGATTTTAAGTTGAGCACGACCGTGCTCAACAGTGAGCACGCCCGTGCTCAATGCGTGGACCGCGTCTCGTGACGCTAAGTGGAGCACGACCGTGCTCAAGGGTAAGCACGACCGTGCTCAGGTCCGGAAGTTATATACGTGAACAGAACTCGAGGGTTTACGTTTAACCCTAGTTTTTGGTAGCAGCAGCCTTGTGTGTGCGGCCAGAACGAACTTTCTTCCTTCTTCCTCCTTCTTGAGCAGTTTGGTGGACAGTGGAGGCTCTGGGAGACTGTTGGATCATCGGTGTTAGTTTCGTAGGTAATGTTCGTTTCCCTTTCCTTAGTTTCCTTTCATTATTGTGAATAGGGAACTAACCCTTGGTTGTCTGTTGATCCAAGGTTTGTTCGGTGTAAGTCGCTGTAAAGGGGAAGAGCCGGTTCGTTGCTTAGGACACCGAAAGAGCTACCTTCAATCCAGGTATGGGGAGAAGGGTAGTATATTCGTAGGCTTGGGGTTAGAGTAGAGTAAGGGTTCCCATAACCCAGTTTGTTGTGCAACTACCTGTTGATATGTGTTACTTTGATAACATGCTCTGGTTGGTATTATGATTTTTATGCCTTCTGTTCATATGATGCCATTATGATGATGATTATGTTGATTGGTTGATATGAACATGAAAATGTTGATGATTATTTGGTTGATGCCAATGCTGTACGAATGCTGATGTTAATGCTGTTGTCAACTCTTAAAACGTGTTAAGAATGGACTTAGGATGTTAAGTGATCAAATCCTTAAAATTGGTTGAGTATCAGCCTCTGTTCCTGCCCAGAACAGCACTGTCGCGCGTTGAGCACGACCGTACTGAACAGGGAGCACGACCGTGCTCCCAGTTGAATTCTGGGGAGATGGCTGCGCTGTTGAGCACGGCCATACAGGACCAAGAGCACGATCGTGCTGCTGAGCACGACCGTGCTTCACTTACAGGGGAGCACGCCCCTCACGTGCTTAAGCACGACCGTGCTGGGTTACGAGCACGACCGTGCTCAACCTACTGAGACTGAATGAGATTAAAGGACTTAAGGGGTTTTTAACCCCACTTCCCCATGATGATAACTGATTAGACAATTTGGTAAATGTTAATAAAGATAAATAAAGATGATGAGATGGTGAGATGTTAAGTCGATACCCTTTAGGGTGCCGCAAGCTGATGAGTTGTGCCTTGGTGCTTTTGGCCAAGGAGGCCTTGACCCCACGGTTTGGGTCTAAGGTGTTGTTACGTACCTTGGTGGCCGAGAGTTTGCCCCAGGTACTGCGGTTGATTCCGCTTAAGTCCTCAGGTAGATTCCGCGAGGCAAGTTGGTGCGGTTGATCCCGCTGTTACCTTCGGTCGATCCCGTTGGAGTTATGGAGGTGGTGTTGCTGTTGTTGTTGTGTTGCATACGCATTGCATCGGAGTTGTTGTTTAGGGATGTTCGACATAGGGGAGATCGTCCTAGAGTACGGCGATCCAGCCATCCACGGTTGGAGTAGATTCTCCTAGCGCCCCCGTGACGAGGCATTCGTTGGTTTGATGCGTTGGCTATCCAAGGAGTAGATTCTCCGGCGTTGAGTAGATTCTCAATGTGGATATGTAACTCCGAAGTCGTTCATCCCGAGTTTAGTGGATCCACATGCCTTGATGGTTTAGCGGAGTAGGACTGCATTGCACTGCATAGCATGATGATGATGTTGATGTTGATGTTTGATGTGATGCTGCTATGCTTGCTGTTTACTTTACTGCCTATTCCCATGCTATTATGTTTATACGATTCTTACTCCCTATATATGTTTGTTGTTTGTGTTTGGCCTGATTGGCACCTTGCAGAGGATGACGAGCAGCCCGGAGAGGAGTGACTCTGAGGAGCCGCCACTCATCGTAGGGCTAGTTTATGTTTCGTGGTTATTAGTTTCAGTTGTAATTCCGTGGATTTTATTCCGGAACGGTTATACCAGCTCTGTATGTGACATCGGGGTTGGGTTTGTTGGTTATGTTTTTATTGTTTAAAACTTATTTAATTTCCGCGTGTAAACGGTTCATGTGGGACTTTTCTACCCATGGACAATTGTTTATTTTATCCAGTAATTGCATGTTTTCCTTTAATTGTTTTTAAATTAATTGGCTTTTAACATGCGGGGTAGAAGGGTGTCACACAACTCATATCATCAGGCTCCCCATTTAAGTTATCAATCAACCAATTATAACCGGAGGATGCTGAGTAGATACCATTAGCTTCAAGACTCCAAACTAACCTGTCATCAACTTCAGCGGGTATCGAAACAGGGATTTGAGAAATTTTTTCTTTTATATCATCAAGGTCAAGTCCATCTAACACAGAAAGCTTCCAACCACCTTCCAATAAGATGCTGTCAACATTCATTTCAGAAGCAACATCAGGAATGTCCTCCACTCGGTTACATAAAGGCCCTCCATCACACCATATGTCATACCATAGGGAAACTGCAGCACCATCACCAATTCTCCAGCGCCACCCAGGATTTAACCTCTCCGCAGCTCTGCATATAGACCTCCACACATAGGAAGCATGGCTCGGGCACTTGTGATTCATCAAACTGGAATTACGAAGATACTTGTGGCGGAGAATATGGACCCAAAGCTTATCCTCACTGTGTAAAACATCCCAAACCCTCTTCCCAAGCAACGCTATATTAGCTTCTCTAGCCCGACGAACACCAAGGCCACCATTGTTTCTAGGAAGAGTCACAGTATCCCAGTTAACTAGGTGAAGCCCTTTCCCATCGACACCTTTCCAAATAAACCGCCTGATACTAGCATCAATAGAATTACAGACCATTTGAGGGATCCATAACGAGTGCATGCCATAAGTTGGCAAAACAGCAAGGACAGATCTGGCAAGCGTGATTCTACCGGCTCTATTCAAGAGCTTATTCTTCCAAGAGGCAAGCTTTTGAGAAAGTTTGTCTATGATAAAATTAAAATCCTGCCTTCTGGTCCTACCATAAAGTAAGGGCATCCCAAGGTACTTGTCAAATCGAGACGTAAACTGAAAATTGGAGATACTCTTGATTCTTCTCAATCTAGTAGAAGGAACCCCCTTAGAACAAATAGCCTTCGACTTGGATAAATTAACTTTAAGGCCCGATGCTTTACAAAACTCATTGATAGTCATATTCACCACCCGCACTTGGGCAACAGAAGCTGATGTAAAAAGCAGCAGGTCATCCGCAAAAAGCAAATGGGAAACAGAAGGACCATTCCTTCCACACCGAAGAGGCTTCCATTCCCCACGATTAACTTTTTTATTGATGAGCATAGACAATCTCTCCATACAAATCACAAACAAATAGGGAGAAAGAGGGCTAATTAGATTTATGCATGAGTGCATAATTTCTTGAGCAACAATAATATTATCATGAGTGCCACGCCCTGGAATAAAGCTACTCTGAAGGGGGCTAATAAAATCCATAAGGAAGGGACGAAGCCTATTCACTAAGACCTTGGTGATGATCTTGTATAACACATTGCATAAACTGATGGGCCTGAACTGGGTCATTTTAGTAGGATTAGCCTCCTTAGGAATGAGGATAATTAAAGTTTCAGCAATAGAGGTATCAAAAAACCCATCTCTGAAGGCTTGACTAACAATATGGAAAACCTTGTCACCAACCACATGCCAATAGTACTTGAAAAAGAAGGTCTGGAAACCATCCGGACCAGGAGCCTTAAAAGATTTCATATATTTCAAAGCCTCCCATACCTCCTGCTTAGTGACCTCACTAGTAAGAGAACTAGCGCATAACCCTCCAATGCTCTTCTCCACATCAAAGACAAGGGAGTTTGGAAGGACATTCTCGGTATTAGCAAAGAGACCTCTAAAATAGTTCAGAGCCTCATTTTGTAACACATTAGCATCAGTAGACCAAGTCCCATCAAACAAGAGGAGCCCTTCAACCTTATTGCGCTTACGGCAGATCACTGTTTGAGCATGAAAAAACCTGGTGTTGCCATCCCCAAATTGCACCCACTATTCTCTCGATTTTTAAAACCAAAGAATCTCCTCTTGCCAAAGAATCTTGTCCATTTCTTTCTGTAACTCAGCTTCAGTTCTCATAAGACTAGAAGAATCAACCCTCTCCATGGCTTTCTGGATGCCATTAAGCCGGTTAGATATATGCTTCTTCCTTTGGAAAATATTCCCTAAAACCTCTTTATTAAATAAATTGGCTGCTGATTTGACTTGTTCTAAACTGCTCACTGCATTGCCATCATCTTTAAGCCAAGCCTCTCTCACAACATCTGAGAACTGCGGATGAGAAACCCAAGATGTTTCAAACCGAAACGGGCGGGGCCCATTACGAGGGTTGCGAAGGAACAACTTCACAAAAATAGGGTTGTGATCCGAATAAAGCCTATGGAGATTCAAACAAGAAGCTTCCGGAAACGCGGTACGCCAATCACTATCAACCAAGACTCTGTCCAGACGCTTAGAGATTCTATGATACCCATGGATGCTACGGTGCCAAGTGAAGGCCGGACCTGTGAACCCAAGATCAAGGAGATTACAATTCTCTATCATATTCCCAAACTGAATGGCCCTGCTGCTATAAAACGTACCTCCCCTAACTTCTGATGGAAGCATAATGTCGTTGAAGTCACCAAGAAGCATCCATGGACCTTGAAGAATTCCTCAGGTTACCAAGATAATCCCAGAAAAGCTTACGCGCCGAAGGAATGGGGCTAGCATATATGGCAGAGCACCACCACACACAATTACCTTTGGCCAACTTACAAGTTATTGCTTGATCACAGCAATCAACAACCGAGATATGATAATCATTCGAAGCCGAAAGCCACCAGATACCCCCTGCGTGACCTCTTGCTTCACTGATATGAACACTAGAATAACCCAAACCTTCCCAAAAACGACGAGTTTTAGAGAACTGGACGTGCGTTTCCAAGAGGATAACATTAACTGGTTTGTGCTGCTTAATATATTCTCTGAGGTGTCTTTTAGCCGTGTCACTGGCTGCACCTCTCACATTCCAAGACAAAATGGAAAAATCTTCAAAACTAATCATGATAAACCTTGAAAAAGAAAAGGACAAAAACAAGGCTACCTTCCTTATGAGGATGATACTTTTGTCATACTCACTGGCCCAAAGTTGGAGGGCTTACTAGTCTCTTTTTGCTTCTCAGAGTTGCCAACGTTAACTACCCTGGCTTGAGGATCCGGAGGTTGAGAGCCGAACATACCATTGAAATTGGTATCCGGGACAAGGACCTCGCTATTAATAAATTGAGTACCAGTTGCATTAAAAGGAGGGGTCTTGTTTATCTTCACTACCCCTTTTTTATTCTGAGCTTCAACCCAGCCTTTCTTGCGGGCTGAGAGTTTACGTTGCATGAGGTCTTTATCCTCTTTTTCTTTCTCGGAAATGGAGCCCAGATCAAAGCTGCCTGACTTGGTCCCTGTGATGAATTTAGTGTGTTTCACATTAGGCCCCACTCTATTATTCTGTATTGGGCTTATAGTACGCGTTCTTTTTCCCACCTCATTTATACTCATGTTTAGACGGCCCACGTGCTCATGCATAGAATCTACAGTACTAACTCCCTTATTCTCCACGTTACTACCTGCATGCACATTATCTTGCATGATTTCCTCCATATTAGTAGCAGACTCAGCAATAACTTTGGTAATAATTTGATATTGGATTTTCTTGTATGGGGCCCGATCTTTACGCTTAATCTTCCCCTTGATCTGCGCTCCTTTATTTTTTCGGTTAGTAACCACCATCCAATCTCCATGCGGCTGTTCCTCCACCTCAATCTCATTCTCCACGATTTTCTCCTTATTTTTCTCTATGATTTTTGCACCTTCCTGATTCGGCCCAGGCTTCTCCGTCCCTGTTCTTGTGCTGCCAGTCACCGCCTCCGCTTGGCTATGGTTCACCTGCTTTGTACAGTCTCTGCTAAGGTGACCATAACATCCACATGCAGAACGAATGTAATGGAGGCCCTCGTATTCGACTTTACACCAGTGCCCATTCAACCAGAATTTGCCTATAACTGGTTTTTGTAACTCAATCTCAACACATACTCTTGCGAAACGACCACGCACTACTCCAAGTGTGTTCCTGTCCACTCTCACCGGAGTACCAATGGCTGCCGCCATCGCCATAAGGAAGCTTTCATCATACCATATCAGGTTTAGTCCCGGAAACCTGACCCACACTAACGTTTTGTCAATCCGGGTGTGTTCTAGGTGAAAATCTGAGGACCACCTTCGGACGGAGAGACAGTGGTCAAACATCAACCAAGGCCCCCCTTCCATAGCCTTCTGACGGTCATTCTCATCATCCAACTTCACCATAAAGAACCCAAAGCCTAGGTCCATGATGTCCATATCTCTTGAGGGTTTCCACAGACTAAATAACTTGTTCTTCATCGTTGTATAGCCAATGTTTTTCCCTAGGAGTTTAACAATCAGGGCGTCTTTCCAGGGTTCCTTCAGTTTGTTCACCACACTGTCAGCGACTATGACTTTAGGTAGGAGTGGGTTGTCCTTCTCAAACTCAATCCTAACCAGCTTCTCCGCTAAAAGGTCTACTCTCGGTCCCGGGGGAGTAGCAGTCCCCCCCCCCCCCCATTAACTTGTCACGAAAAAAGGGAGGTTTCATACTAGAGGAAAATGTTCCTCCCCCACCGCCGTCAGGGGGATGGTTGGGGTGTTTGTTGGTCACGTTCTCAAGGGAGGGGAACTCGGGTTCCATGAAACCCTAGCAGAGAAGAGCAAACGTGTTTTTTTATTTTCTTTTTTAGATATATTATATTATTTATATATAACATTGGTTGCTCTAAAATGCCTAAACAAAGGATTTTCCTTTTTTTAGAATGAAGGCTAAATATACATACTAAACAAAGCATTCTAACACCAGCTAAATCATGCAGCATTAGAAAACTACAATTGGGATGTGGTTGATCATCCAAGACATGAAATCCTAGTCTTTTAAACGGGAGCTTCAACCACTACAATACCATCCTTTGACCTTTCAAAACTGCCAACCTTAACCTTCATAGTGCTTTCTTGAGAGTTGGACATTCTCTTCCCCTGAAATTTCTCCTACTAAAACCTCCCGAGAGACCTAGAATTCCTCTCAATTAGTTTTAGATTTGTTGTTTTTCATTTTCTTTTTTATTTATGTCGACAAACACAAATTTCATATTTATAAATAGTATGTATGAAAAAAAAATCATCGAAGGGCACATATCTTTGTCACCTATTCTGGTCTTTGATCGATACCATCACATGTATAGCTAGGATTAACCATCGGGTGAAGGTAGTAGTTAGGTAAAACCACACTCAAAATAATGATTTTAATTAGGATTTGAACACTCGACATGCAGATTAATTTTGCATGTGAACATATCCACATATATCTTATTAGGATCGAGAGAAAATTGAAGAATGTATTCACTGTGTATTGATATGAGAAACAATGCTCTTATAGAGCTACAATTTACAACTTGAAGATTTAACTAACTAACTGAAAGTAACAAACAAACTAACTAAAAGATTTTGACTGAGTCTTTATTACAACAGTAAACTAACTTAACAATCCCTCCTTTAAACTAATTACATATCAGAAAACAATAAGCAACTAGTTTATCTTAAGAACTTCACCCGAAGCTTAAGGAAGGTGTCCAACTTCATTGGCTTGGTCAACAAATCAGCAATCTAATCCTTAGGTCCACAATGAACCATTTCTATAGCACCATCTTTAGTAAGATCTCCGAGAAAGTGAAATCGAACATCAATGTGCTTGCTTCTGTCATGCATAACTAGATTCTTAGATAGCTTTATAGCTGAGTTGTTATCACACATTAGAGTGGTGTAGCCTTCCTTAGAATGCCCCAATTCCTTCAAAACTCTCCTCATCCAGACAACTTGACAAGCACAAGTTGTTGCTGCCACAAATTCTGCTTTTGTGGTGGACAAAGTTACAATTGGTTGCTTCTTGGAAGACCATGCTACTGCTCCATTACTCAGTAAAAACACATAACCGGAAGTACTCTTCCTATCCTCCATGTCACCAGCATAATCACTATCTGTGTAGGCCGGCAATTCTTCATTCCCTCCTTTCTTATACAAAATGCCAAAGTTGATAGTCCTTTGCAAATATCTCAAGACCCTTTTTGCAGCTTGCATATGCATTTGTGTTGGCTGGCTCATAAAGCGGCTAATAAGACTCACAGCAAACATCATATCAGGTCTAGTTGTTGTGATATATACGAGACTTCCCACCAATTAGTTATAATGTGTCTCATTCACCTTCATTCCTTTTTCATCTCTGTATAACTTGTATCCTGGCACCATGGAAACTCCAGCTGAATTGCTAGCAGTCATGCCAAACCTCTTCAAAACTTTTATAGCATATTTCCTTTGATAGATATAGACTCCATAATCTTCTAGTAGTACTTAAATTCCATGAAAAAACCTCATCTTTCCAAGGTTTGTCATATCAAATTCCTTCTTCATTGAACTCTTGAAAGTGCACATCAATAATTCATCATTACCAGTGTAGATGAGATCATCTACATATATACTGACAATGAGAATTTTCCCTCCTTTACTGCATTTTAGAAACAATGTTTGTTCAGTCTTGCTCTTTTGGAATCCTTCACTGATGAAATAAGACTCTATGCGGCTTAACCATGCTCTTGGAGCTTGCTTCAGTCGATATAGGGCCTTGTGAAGCTTGTAAACATTGTGTTCACTCCCCTTCTTTACATATCCTTTTGACTGCTCCACATATACATCTTCATTAAGTATACCATGCAGGAAAGCAGACTTGACATCAAACTGGTACAGCTTCCAACCTCTATGAGCTGCAAGAGCTATCAACATTCTCACAGTACTCATCGTGACACCCTCTACCCCGCATGTATTTATAAGGCGGTAACATAGAAGAGATAATTTTAAAAGATAAACACATGCATATTATATCATAATAATAAAAACTAGGCAGAGGCTGCCGCATTGTAACATAGCTTTTCAAACGCGGAAATATAAAACATGTTTATAAAAGAAAACATAACATAACTGAAACATAAACCCTACCCCGATATCACATTACAGAGCTGGTATAACCATATTCCGAAACACTCGGATAAACAACATAACTAAACAAAACTAGCCTACGAGTAGCGGCTCCTCGGAGTCACTCCTGAGCAAGCTGCTCACCGTCCTCTGCATATCTAAAAAGATACATGCAAGCAAACAACAAAAGACGGGGAGTAAGAACCATATATATAAACATAATGGCAATAGGATAGTTGACAAGATGAACATACAACACATAGCAATCATACGATACATCATCATACCAACACAACAAGTATATCACAAACTTATCACATACATCAGTTATATAATGCAACGTGACTCACTACTCCGAATGCATGTGGATCCATCTATACGGGGCATACGACTTTGGAGTTACATATCCACATTGGCCAATAAGCACCAACACCGGCAGTCCCCAACACAGGTGGACCCCTAGGATAGCCGATGCACCATACTCTTGGACGAATCACCGCGGAGGGCCAGATCGCCTTACTCTCGGACGACCTCCCCTAACTGTCGTACCTCCCCTAAAAACTTCATGCATGATGCATGCATATAAACAAACAATCGTTTGACCTCCACCTCCATCAACACCATTTATTATGGCTTGTCGTCTTTGGCCATTAAGCACCAAGGTTATTATCTTTAATCTTTTAACTTTAACAATACTATGGCCGTTAAGCACCAGAGCTCAACACCTCGACCACTCGGCTATCGAGACCCCCTTGGCCACTAGGCTAACAAGGTTCAACATCAACAACACCTTGACCACTCGGCTATCACGGCCCCCTTGGCCACTCGGCAACCAAGGTACAACGTTAACATCAACATCATCTTTTCACTTTAATTATTTAACACTCTGGCTCTTAAGCGCCAGATCTCAACACCTTGACCATTAAGCATCAAGGCCCCCTTGGCCACTCTGATACCAAGGTACATTATCATCTTTATGTCGTATAACTTGTCTTTAATTCGTTTGGTGTCTTCTTTCATCTATTACTTGATTGGGGTGAAACACCCCTGTTTATGCTTTCTGTTTCTGTTCTGGACACCGTGCTCACCCTCATCACGGGTGTGCTGGTCCTGGAGTCAAGAATGGTCGTGCTGACTGTTGAGCACGGGCGTGCTTGTGCAGCGCGCCCTTTTTGAATTCAAACTGGAGCACGGCGTGCTCCCTGTTAAGCACGGTCGTGCTCATTGAAGCGTGGTCGTACTGTTTCTGGGCAAAAGGGTTGAAGAACCCTTACTAATTGTCCTAGGGCATTCAAAGATCAAACATATTGGATTAAACTATGCCATCAATCCTCAGTTTCGTTATTCTTAATTAATTCCATGTTTACACTTATGGGGAATTAATCCTTTAATCACAACTTTGTTATTAATGTCCCTAAAACACTCACTAATCAATCCTAGGGTCTTTAACTAAGACCTATGATCATAACCTTGCCTCACATACTATATTCATGTTTTACATCATTAATAAGTCCTATTAATTAATTAGAGACTTATTAACATCATTGTTGGCATTAACATCCTCAACAATCAACACTCATTTAGAGCACATCATCATCATCATAACAGCATTCTCATCAAAACAGCATCATCATCATAACATTCAATACATCATGAAACATCATACATAAATAGGCATACCAATTATCAAGGCAACAACATACAATAGCATCCAACATCAATTAGACAATTAGCATGCAAACGGGTCATGGGTTAACCCTCATCTTATGCTACCCCATAGCCTACATGTTCATACTAGCTCTTCTCCCTATACCTGGTATGAAGATCAAACCCCAAAAGCAAGCTGGTCACGTTCCCTTAAGCAGTTCGACGAGTTTCTCAAGCCTTGGTCAAACAAGAAGAGGACAACCACACGCTCCCTACTAAGCTCGCCCGTGCTTGTGGCTCAGAAAGCCACCAAGCACGTACCTTGAGCACCGGCCTGCTGATACATGAGCACGACCGTGCTCATGCATTAGGAAGGGATTTCTCACTTGAAAAGTCCCATTTAGCCCTTAAAAACCTACCTAGGGTCAACATAACACACATACAAGCATTTAAAGGCTTAACACGAAAAACGGGGTGTTACACTCACAGGTGCAAAGAACTCTATATAGTCCACCCCATACTTCTGAGAATATCCTTTAGCCATTAACCGAGCCTTATACGTGTCCACTTGAAAAGCTCATTCCACTTAGTCTTGTAGATCCATTTGTCTCCTATCTTCTTTGCTCCAGCTGGTAAATCAGTGAATTCTCAGGTTCCATTCTTCACAATAGAATTGATTTATGCATCCATAGCTAGTCTCCATTTTTCACTTTTCAGTGTTGCTTCAAAAATCTGAGGATTTGTGTAGTCAACCAATGCCATGTTAACAACATCTTTTGATTCTGGAAGCTCTTCTCCAGTGACATAGTTCTTGATTCATCTAGGGGATGTCTGTCTCTGCCTTCTCCACTGTTTACCATTTTTGTCCCTGTAGTTTGTGATAAATCTCTGTCATCTTCTTTACCATTTGTTTCACTACCTGCTACACTTTCCTCTTCAACATCAGTATTGCTCTAAACATCTCCCCATTCTATGTCCACTATTAGTTCTTCTCTGTGACTTATGTTCCAATTCCACTGAGTGTCTTCCTCAAAAACTACATCTCTACTCACAGTGATCTTTCTTGCAATTGGACCACATAGCCTGTATCCTTTGGATTCATCACTCATTCCAAGTAACACACTTGCAGATTTTGTTCTCTAGCTTAGTTCTTCTAGCATCTAGAATGTGTACATAAGCCACACATCCAAACACTCTAAAGTGCTCAACTGATGGCTTTGCACCACGTCAAGCCGCCTCTTCTGGTGTTTGATTCTTCACAGCCAATGTCGGTGATCTATTCAACACATATATAGTCCAGTTCACTGCTTCAGGCCAAAAGCATTTGGGAACCTTCTTTTCTCATAGCAATGTCCTAACCATATTCATAATTGTTCTATTCTTTCTCTCAGCCACCCCATTTTATTGAGGGGTGTAGGTTGTGGTTAGTTGTCTCTTGATTCCAGATTTCTGACAAAACTCATTTAATGCCGTAGAGGGAAATTCCCTTCCTCTATTTGTCCTAAGACATTTAATTTGCAAATCAGTTTTATTTTCAACAAGCTTCTTAAAGTACTTAAAGTGATGAAAGGATTCTGATTTCTCCACTAAGAAATATGTCCATGCTTTTATAAAGTAATCATCTATAAAGCAAAAGAAATACCCCTTTAACTATTGGAAGCTGGAGTGATAGGACCACCGACATCTGCATGGATCAATTCCAATTTCTGGGCTGCTCTCCATCGACTCTTCTTTGGAATTGGATCCCTATGCTGCTTTCCGCTCATACAGTCTGCACATACCTTTTCTGAGGAAGATAAGTGAGGAAGGCCTCAAACCATTTCTTTGCTTTGCAGAATTCTCAGCCCTTTATGACTAAGATGCCCATATTTGCAATGCCACAAGTGAGAGAGATCTTGAGCAGTAGTATGGAAACACGAATCTTTCTTGGTTGGAGAATGTGGAAACAGTATAAACATCTTGTTTGTTATCATACAAGTCTCAAGAATCAAGCCATTGTCAGGATGATATAGTTTGCATTTTCCTGATTGAAACATCACAGTAAACCTATTTCTTGTAATTGACCTATACTCAAAAGATTGTTCTTGAGTTCAGGCACAAAGAACACATCAGAAATTACATGAGTAATAACTACGTTCATATTCAACTTCATACTTCCTTTTCCAATTACCTCCATTCTTGTGCTGTTGCCAAGCTTCACAAGTTGCTTAAAGGCCTTATCCATTTCACTGAACTAGGATTTGTTTCCACACATATGATTTGAACAACCAGAATCCAAGAACCAAACATCTTATCTTTTCATATCA
This sequence comes from Echinosophora koreensis, assembly GCA_035048595.1. Lineage (NCBI taxonomy): Eukaryota > Viridiplantae > Streptophyta > Magnoliopsida > Fabales > Fabaceae > Echinosophora > Echinosophora koreensis. Next base: position 12,062,896 of record JAPCYP010000004.1, read on the forward strand.
TGTACCTCCTCATGGGCCATCAGGAGTCATTCTTCCTCCTCATTGAAAGCAACATAATTCACTTCATTGTCTTAGTTTATGTAAACAAAAATGAGTTACAATTACTAATCTATCCTTTAATTATTTTAAAGTAAATAATATATATATATATATATAATGCAAACATATCTTTTTATGTCATTTTATATTTATCAGCTAGTTCAATCGCTAGTTTTACCAAACACTTCAAATCCAATCCGCTATTCGCTATCAGCTAACATATCTGCTATCCGCTAGCTTATCTGCTATCCTCTACCTTATCCGTTATCCGCTAATTTTTACCAAACAAAGTCAAAATCATTATCACAAAATATTAACCTAACTCCTAATTATTAAAATAAACCAAAAAAAATTATTTACATACCAAAATACACTTTTTTCAAACTACGCGTCTTTTTTCAAATCATTGAAAAGTCGTCTTCTGATTCTTTTATCATATAATGTAATAAAATTATAAAAAAAAGGAAGAAAAAAAAAGGGCAACAAGGAAAGTCGACATTCCCATCAAGCGGGAAAGAATGTCAACTTTCCATAGGATAAAAAGACATTTGTATTTTAGAATTTATTGGGAAGGATGTGTAGTTTGGAAATTGTTAGAAAGTCGTCTTAATTACATATCATCCCTGGACGTCTTAATTACGATAATTTTGGGTTGCCTTCATTGTAGCCTCCAACACCTTCATTGTAGTGGGTGTGAGAGTGTGCGTTTTGTAACATCCCTGGCTGCTCTATGGATTGACGACTGTCCCCACAGACCAACACGAGTCTTTTCAGCGTGCTTTGTCCTCACTCACACACTTCCTGAGAAAACTTCCCAGGAGGTCACCCATCTCAGAATCGCTCCAAGTCAAGCACGCTTAACTGTGGAGTTCTTAAGTGATGGGCTCCCGAAAAGAAGATGCATCTTGTAGTATAGGTAGTACCAATCAATTCATATAAGCCATCATCAACTGTATAGTCCCATACCTACACAGTCTCAGGATCCCTCTCATTCCGGTGTGTAATCGGTTCATTCATGTGTCCCTCCGCCTAGAAGCCTGCCAGGAGCCGCTCCTTGATCGTGCCTCTTTGCACCGGCGACCACTCCCCGCCCTCGTCGGCCCCGGGTGTCACAAGTTGGAAGTGGATTTGGAAGTTGAGAATCCCTGAGAAGATCAAGAACCTGATATGGCTGCTATTCCACAAAGCTGTTCCTACCAATACACTTCGTTTTGAGAGACATCTCACTCATTCTGCAGTTTGTGCTAGATGTAATGTTTCGGAGGAGACTCCCATACACTGCTTCAAGGATTGTAAGCATACGAAGCCTCTTTGGCACAAGCTTGGTTTTGGTAGTTATGGGGACTTTTGGCATGTTGGCATTAAAGATTGGCTTTGGAATCACTTGCACCCTAAAGGGATCCATACAAGGATGCAGTTGTTGTTCTCTTGTTCCATTTGGTGGGTGTGGAGAGCCAGAAATGATTCTGTGTTGGGTTCCATTACAATCAATGAGTTTAGTTTGCTACACAAGATCCATGGTATGGCTAAGACTTGCAATAACGTTTTGGTTGGTGGTGAAACCAAATTACACAGGGAAGTTAGATGGGTTCATTGGATCGCTTCAGACATGGACTCCTACAAGCTTAACGTGGATGGAAGTAGCTTTGGTAATCCTGGATCAGCAGGGTTTGGTGGGGTTATTAGAGACTACCAGGGTAACTGGCAGATTGGGTTCTTGGGATCCATTGGTAAGGGCACTAACCTGCTAGCTGAGCTCCAAGCTATAAACCATGGTCTCAAGGTTAGTTGGCAGATGGGTTTGAGGAAGGTGTGCTGTGAAACTGATTCTCTAGAAGCTGTCAACATTATTTATACAGCAGATTTGAAATTTCACCATTATGCTTGTGTGTTGAAGGAGATTCGGGACATGCTTGATCGGGATTGGAACGTGGAGTTGCGGCATGTGTTGAGGGAAGCAAACCAAGTGGCTGATTTTTTAGCGAAGCAAGGTGCCAAAGGGAGTGATCCTTGGAAGACCTTGGAGACTCAACCCCCTGAGTTATCTCAAAGCATTTTGGCAGATAGGATGGCCCTAGATTTCCCTAGGCTCTAGTTTTGTTTTCTTTGTATCTTCTACCAAAAAAAAAAATGACCTTTTGGACAGTTTTTCTCTTTATGATGCAAAGTATTTATGCTTTAAGTTATAAAAATTAAAGTGATTTAAATGTTGTTGAAAATAGATATATAAACATTAAAATTGTCTAAAAGTTAAGGACAAATATTTACAAAACATTTTTTTTAGAGCCGAAAAAAACGAGACTACTTTTCTCCTTATATTGTAATAAGGACATATATGTTGCAGGGAAAAATTAAATATTTATATTTGGGCCACATGCTGCGGTAGAAGCTTGGACTATTCTATAGGACTATATATCCAAATAAATAATTTAGTTTTGAATTTACAAACTCAAAATATTTCCTTTTAATTAGATCTCAAGTTGTATAATGAGAATGATTTTATGGACTAATGCATATTTTTATAAAAAAAAATATTTTTAATTGTAATTTTAAATATTATATAAGTAGCATTACACATTGAAAAAGAAAATGAAACTTGACTTTTGCCAAGGATGTGCTTCTTTCCAGTTATTTCATTGCATTTTCAAGAATGACATTCCCATGAATGTCAAGACTAGGAATGGAATATATATCATCAATAATTTTTACCAACTTTTGTTATTCCAAGTGATAAGGAGATTGGTTCCCCTTAAGCAGGGTCTTGATTCAAGTCTTGTGTATGAAAAAAAAAACGATGAGAAAGTTTTGCCCCCTTAAACGAGTCTTCCCAGGTTGACTCAGATTAGTCAGAGTCCAATGTAATTTTAGGATACTGAAGGTATTAGACCAAAAAATTTACCATTATTTTTTTATAAGTTCTAAAATATGTTTGCTTGAATTTATTACTTTTGGAAATATGTTTTTAGTATGTGGAAAAGAAATTGACAGAAATGTAGAATTGAAAAATACTGATCGATACTTTAATCTTTATAAGTTATTTTCATTCTCATGTAATGGAAAATTAAAGTACCCAATCCCCATGATAGAAATGAAAATGAGGTGTAGAATATGTAAATGTGACCCTTTTGAGAATCAATAATACCTAAAAATGTATCTTAAAGCTTGTACTACATATAAAAAATCCTTATTTTCAAGTTCACATTTCTCAAAATAACTTAGCAAATCTTTGAAGGAAACGTGAATGGAAATCATGGTAGTTTGGAGTAATAAAATAACGATGACATACTACATTGCAAAGAGGATTATATTCTCCACTACAAAAAAATAAAATAAAAATTGTGCTGTGGTGCAATATTCTAACTTAACAATGACGTTCATGGCTCACATAACTAACATCTAAAGATGACTCAAGGAAAGAAAATTAAGCAAGAGCATCAATTTCTATTCTCTACATAGAAAATATGCTGTTCCAGGATCCTTAGCCTGATGATATCGATGCAAAACCCTTTGGATTTTCTTCAATCCACGACAATGAAATCAAAGTCATGACAACATTTCAGTACCGCCAATTTTGCCTATCATGTATCAACGCTTACAATTCGAAGTAAAAACACGTGATGGGGACAACAGATGATTTTTCAAATACGAAGCGAGAGACACACGGCTCAAAATGCTTTTCAACAAGTACAACCATACAAATGAAGGAATCTTCTTTCAACCTGAATGTTTTCTTTTTCTTCTGAAAAACCATGAGTAAACAGAAATGATAATTTTTTTTACATAAAACTATAAGGGAAATTGGCTTAGAATATATATTGATATCGCTTGGAAACAATGTAAATAATTATAGAGTTTAATTGTTATACACTGACAGTGTAAAGTTTTTTACACTGTCAACCAATCATTGATTATGTTATGCATGACTTTTAAGGTAGTTAGGATAAGAGTCAACAAAATATACTGACGTGACAATTTATGATTGGATGTCTGTGTAAAAAGACTTTATATTGTCAGTGTACAACAATTAAACTCATAATTATATAGTATCTATGATGTTAAAGATATAATTTTCATCCATTATAGTAATCTTACAGTACTATTTGTTGATGTAAATATTGGAACGTCATAAGTATTCAACCTCGTCTTCAATCCATAAAAGTATAACTTTATTTTTATATCTAATTACGGTCACATTTCTCTATTGACTATTATTCCCGTTTTATTATTGTACTTCTTATTATGCCACGTGGTGGATTTCATTATTAATTCAATTCTGGTGTTCTTTTATGTTGTACTCTATATTATTAATAATTTCTTGTCTTAAAGATTAACTTCCAAGGCCCATTTATTTTTTTTTTTGGTGGGTACTCAACTCCAATTTTTCTAGAGAAAGTTTAGCGTGATATATGAAGGTCTTTCCATTTTAAGGTTTTAGCAAATCGTTAATTTCAACAAAATTTTATAATTAGATTATAAATTGTCTCATAATTAAAAAAATGAATTTAATTAATATGCATTGTCCTGTAAATTTATTTTTGCATTGTATCATAAATCGATAGATCATTAAAAAAGTTTGATTCTTATCATAATTATTTTAAAACTGACAGATAGCATGATTTGTGATTGAATGAAAGTATAAAAAACTTTATAATGACAACTGTAGAGATGGCAAAATGGGTTGGACCCGATGGGACAACCCATTTAACCCGTCATTTTTGGCGGGTCGGATTGAGACCCCCAACCTGTTTTGACCCGCCCCGCCTAACACACCAAGAAAACGGGTTGGTGGACTTTTTCTTTTTTGAAAAAAAATCTTTTTTTATGATTCAATTATTTTTTAGTTTACCCGCCTTTAAGACCATTAGTTATTTTATCCCATTTAGTAATTATTTGTATATATATTTATATTTATATACTTTTTCTTTTTTGAACAAAAATCGTTTTTTATGATGTAATTATTTTTTATGTATGTATGTATCTATGTATGTATGTAGTCCATTCCATTCACTCATATATTTATATATTAGTTAGTCTACTATTGAAAAATATTAATTATTTATATTTTGTGATATTTTAGATGATATTTATATGTTAATAATTATATTTTTTCATTTTTTATATTTTTTAAAACAATTTTCTTAATTTTTGGATGACCAATCCGCCAATCCACCGCTAAACGAGGTAGGTTGGGAGGTTCAACTCACTTAACTAAATTGAGTCAACCCGTCCTGCCCCCTTTTTGGCAAGTCAATGGCAGGCGGGGCTGGACGGCCCGTTCAGCTATTTATGAATGATAGTGTATCAAAATTAAAAAAATTATATTAATTTTTTATTTAAATAATATACTATGAGTAATATATTTTAGAGAATAAAAAAAATTCTAATCAATGATATCAATATATATATATATATATATATCGGGTGTTTAACCCTTTTTGATCAACACTTAAAAAGGTGGAGAGAATAATCACTTTGATACCATATATATATATTTAAATGAATTACTCTAATTATAAAATAAAAAAAAAATCACCTCCAATCAAAATGCTTTTTGTCCCCCTCTAGTTGTCTCTTTCTCGTGTCCACACGGTTTTGTCTACAAAATATCTAGGAGTAGATTAGTAGAGAATAAAAAAAAAACATTTAGATTAGTAAATTTATGGATCTTCCATGATAATGATAGGAATAAAAGTCATAAATACTCGTTGGCTTGCCCTTGCTATCATTCTTCACGCGGTTAGGCTTCACGCTTGATCATCCTATTAATTGAATACCATTTTTATTTTCCTTTACTTTTTTTCTATATTAAATCAAAGTTTATGAAAAAACAATCATATATAAGTTAATTTTTAGTTAGAAGTTACAGATGATAACTAAAAAACTAGCTGAATTAAGTCAACTAGTCAAATAAGCTAACCAACTTATACTTGATAAGTTAATTTTGTTTTATATTGTCAACCAGTTAGAAATCATGATATGAGTAAATTTCAAAATAGTTAAGATAAGAGTCAAATATTTTTTAGTGATGTGTTAATATTTGATTGGTTGGCTAAGTAAAAAAAAACATTCATATAGTGTTAGTGTCTATCAATTAAATCCATAAATAAATAATAATTAAATAATCTTACTTTTTTTTTTTTACATCTATATATATTTTTACTTTCAAAGCTTAATTTATATATGATAACATTTTTTTTTTAGCTCAATTGACATAACATTTTTTTTAAATTAGTGAATTGAAAGTGCATGCAATCTAATTAGTGTTTCTTTAATAATACCCAAAGGATGTCCATTTAGTTGTTCATTCGTATAAAAAATAAGTGGTGCTCTATCAAAATAATATAGGGGTCAAAATAAAAGTTTTTAAAAATATTAAATATGAATTTGTATTTTATTTTATTATTTTATTATTTTATTACAATTGAACCTATTTTTTATGTATGTATATATATACTACGACCTGCACGTATGAGAATTGTATTTGTTAAAATGATATGTAATTCTTTCGCTTAAGTTCTAATCAACATTTTCAAAAAAGTTAGGAAAATCAGCCATGACCTTGAATGATGACTAATTCAGAAAAAGCAATAAATGAAAGGCTAAAAATACCCTTTTGTTCCCTTAACATGTTTTTTAATTTCAGTTGGTCCCTTAATTTTTAAAAGTTTTAATTTGGTTCCTTAATTTGTCTTTGTTAACACAAGTTAGTCATCTTCGTCAATGAAGACAGTAGTAGTGTTAACTTTCATTCCCTTATATTTTAAACTAGAATTTTCACCCATGCAATGCACGGAAGAATTATGTGTAAAGAGAAATACTTGACTTTTTTTTAAAACAATTTTGATGCTTTAATATGAAAAATAATAAAGAATAGTGTAGTAGAAGAAGAGCAAATATATAGACGAAAGAATGAATAAGTTTAATGGTATTTGTGTAAAATTTTGATGTTTTTATTGAGACATCAAAATGATGTCTTTAGTAAAAAAATCAAATTATGATGTGTTGTTGTTTGAAAACTTTTATCACTACGATTGCAGAAAAGCATTATAAAATAGTGTTTAGTTTAAATTTAAAATTAAATCATCAATGACAAAATAATTTGAAATTTATGGCTAACACTATGTTCAAACTTCTAGTCACAAAAGTGATTAACAAAATTCCTCTACTGTGACGAATATAAACAATAATAACGAAATGCAATGTAATAGTTTTTGCAAATGAATAATATCTCAGCTATTGCCAATGTTGCTCTTCAGCTATCAGTACATCTTCCAGTTCCATTACTTGTTGGAAAGTAGTATCGATTATCAATATCTTTCCTCAAATCAGAATTCATGGTTTAGTCAATTACGTGTTTTGTTTAAAATATGATCACAAACGCAATAATGTTCTTAGAACTCGTAAGCTTGAAGTAAATAAAATCTTGTAGGTACAATTTGCTTTGCTGACACAACTTCCTTGCAAGCTTTTATCATGCAAATTAATGTGATCTGCTAACTAAATTGCTAAGTTGTTTCTATACATTAATTCTCCATATAGTAGCAAGATACAAAACTAAACCAAAATGGTCAGATTCACTATGATGAATGATAATGACATTTTTCTAGTTCCATGGTACCATTCCCTCCTTAGAAATATTTAGACGGTTGTATAAAAAAATCAAAAAACTTTGAAGACCTTATGTGTTAGCGGTAAGTTTTCTGTTTTTTTAAAAGACAAATAAAAAAGAAATAGTGCTATTATAAACTTTAAAATCTGAAAAACTTAAATGAAGTAAATGACTATAAAAACAATACACACAAATAACATAGTTTGCTTGTTGTGAAAAGCAAACTGTTTTTTGCCCAATAATATAATATTATCCCTGGTTGTTCAGAATCCAGTACGAGAAGAGCAATAATAACCAAACCTGACTCAATCTATTAGCATATCAGCATTTCAATAGTATCCTTTCAAAAAGAAAGCAACCGCAATATAGTAAAAATTCCCTAATGCTGGAACCACGTCCTCAAACCGCATCCTTGATTCCTGTTCAGGCATCATCAGAAACAATGATACCAATGTTATTAAAATATCAATGGATTAACGATAGGCAGCATGACCAATTTATACAAAATTCCTTACTTCTAAATTTCACAATTCAAGAATGTAAAATATAATCCCAAGCAATGCCTAGCATCACACTCTTAAACACATTCCTCTTAACACACCCTCTATTATTGGGTAGATTTCATGTGGGACCATATGTTTTGGTGGGTCTCACATAAAATCCACCCAATAATAGAGAGTGTGTTGATGATGAGTGTGATGCTACCATTTTTCATATAATCCCTTAAGTTAAAACAACCCAACATATAATTTATGAAGTATAAGTTACCTATTTGTAAATTTTGAAAGAATTCTTTGTAAACTACAATAGAAGTCATATTGGAAATTTGTGGTTGTTGATCACATATAAGTAACTTCAATCCACGATGTGAAATAAATCTTGAAATTGCAACATATAACTGACCATGTGAAAATACTGGTTGCGGAAGATAGATGCTCACATGTTTAAGAGATTCCCCTTGACTCTTATTTATGGTCATTGCAAAAGAAATCATTACAGGAAATTGTTTACGTTGAAACTTGAAAGGAATTCTGATATCTGATGGAGTTAATGACAATCTAGGAATATAAGCCTTCTGACCAAGATTGCTTCTTGAGATGACTTTTGCTTCTAATACATAGCTGCTCATTTGGGTAATTATTCAACCGAGTGTCATTGCATAGTCCGTCCTGATGATTGATCTATATTTCTCAATAACATTATTGGAACACCAAACTTGATCTTATATTGTCATTTTATAAATATGTTCCATTTTAAATTTGAAAAGATTAGCAATATAAAAAATTTGGTGCAATGGTGCAAAACATATCAAATATTACCATGTTTGAAAATTGAAGATCCCATCATATTTATATTAAAACCGATTTTTCTTGGAAAAAAAACTCCTTTTATATATAAAGATTTGCTTGGAAAAAAAAATCACAATTTTCTAATATTTAAATGTCATTTTAGAAGTTTCTCTACTCCTTTTTATATAAAGATTAAAACCGATTTTGCTTGGAAAAAATAATTTGCAGTTTTCTAATATTTTAATGTCATTTTAGAAGTTGTCATTTTTACTATATTGCCCACATTTTTTGGGGGGGAAATTTTATAGAAGTTTCTCTAATCCTTTTATATATAAAGATTTGCCTGAGAAAAAAAAATCGCAATTTTCTAATATTTTAATGTCATTTTAGAAGTTGTCATTTTTACTATATTGCCCACATTTTTTTTTTTTTTTTGAGGGGGGGGGGGGGGGGGGGGGTGGATTTTATAGAAGTTTCTCTAATCCTTTTATATATAAAGATTAAAACCGATTTGCCTTGGAAAAAAAAAACATTTTCAACTTTCTAATATTTTAATGTCATTTTAGAAGTTATCATTTTTACTATATTGCTCACTTTTTTTTGGGGGAAAATTTTATAAAAGTTTCTCTACTCCTTTTATATATAAAGATTGTAATGTCATTTTAGAAGTTGTCATTTTTACCATATTGCCCACATTTTTTTGGGGGGAAATTTTTATAGAAGTTTCTCTTCTCCTTTTATATATAAAGATTGTCATTGTTTTAAATATGTTCCATTTTAAATTTGAAAAGATTAGCAATATAAAAAATTTGGTGCAATAGTGCAAACATATCAAATATTACCATGTTTGAGAATTAAAGATCACATCATATTTATATTAAAATCGATTTTTCTTGGGGAAAAAATCCACAATTTTCTAATATTGTTATGTCATTTTAGAAGTTGTCATTTTCACTCTATTGAGCACTTTTTTTTTTTTTTTTTTTTGTGTTTGGGGGGGGTGGATATTTATAGAAGTTTCTTTACTCCTTTTATATATAAATATTTTTTAAATATGTTCCATTTTAAATTTGAAAAGATTAGCAATATAAAAAATTTGGTGCAATGGTGTAAACATATCAGATATTACCATGTTTGAGAATTGAATATCCCATCATATTTATATTAAAACCAATTTTTCTTGGAAAAGATAAACCACAATTTTCTAATATTTTAATGTCATTTTAGAAGTTGTCATTTTTACTATATTGCCCATATTTTTTTGGGGGGAGGAATTTTATAGAAGTTTCTCTACTCATTTTATATATAAAGATATAAAGTTTTGCTTGGAAAAAAAAATCACAATTTTCTAATATTTTAATGTCATTTTAGAAATTGTCATTTTTTACTATATTGCCCACATTTTTTTGGGGGGGAAATTTTATAGAAGTTTCTCTACTCTTTTTATATATAAAGATTTTATGTCATTTTAGAAGTTTTCATTATTTAACTAGATTTCCTACATTTTTTTTGGGAAAATTTTATAAAAGTTTCTCTACTTTCCTTTTATATATAAAGATAAGCTTTTAAAATTGGTCATTTAAATCATTAACATGTTTCAATCTGGTCCTTTAATTTCTGTTAGTAAACTCCAAAAAGTACCCCGTTACTTGATTCATTGACGAAGTGGACTAACTTGTCTAACGTAAATTAAATTAAGGGACCACAATTGATAAACTTTTAAAAAGTTATAAGGGACTAAGTTGAAATAAATAAAAATATTAAGGTATAAAAAAAAACATTGAAAAGTATTTTAACCTAAATGACATGAATCGATTGGCGTCGATTTGATCCCGCAATAGGGGACATCGTGGCGTCATATGTCCATCGGTGATCGTATATCCATAGCAAGGCCATCGAAATGGTAAAATATTCAATAGGCCAATCGAAATATTAACGTTTAATAAAAATTTAGTCAAAAAAAAAAAAAAACGTTTAATTAATTATAGGTTTACTTTGCAGTTGGTTCGTGTATGTCTACCGCCCTTCTACCCATACATGTTAAAGCGCATTTAATTTAAAACAATTAAAGTAAAACATGTAATTATTGAAATAAAATAAACAATCGTCCATGGGTAGAAAGTCCCAGTGAACCGTTTACAACGCGAATTGAAGAGTGTCAACAGTAAAAACATAACAACCAATAATATAACCCACCCCGAGGTCACATACAGAATGGTATAAACCGTTCCGGAATAAAAATCCATGGAATTTACAACAACTGAAACTAACAACTACGATACATAAACTAGTCCTACAATGAGTGGCGGTTCCTTATCGAGTCACTCCTCTCCGGGCTGCTCGTCATCCTCTGCAAGGTGGCCCATCAGGCCAATATAAACAACATGGGGAGTAAAGTTCATGTAAATCATATACAGCAAGAGTAGGGAGTAAGTAAACGTACACACAGCGATGTTTTATACTAAACACCAACATCATTATTTATGCTATGTCAGTGCAATGCGTCCTACCCGCTAAACAAATGCATGTGGATCCACGTAAACTCGGGATGAACGATTTCAGGAGTTAAATATCCACATTGAGAATCTACTCAACTGCCGGAGAATCTACTCCTTGGATAGCCAACACATCAAGCAACGATGTCCTCGTCAACGGGGGCGCTAAGAGAATCTACTCCACCCGTGTTGGCCAGATCGCCTACTCTGTGACGATCTCCCCTATGTCGAACATCCCTAATTCACAACACCCGATGCTATGCGTATGCAACACAAAACACGGCAACCCCACCTCCATAACTCCATGGAAACGACCGAAGATAACAGCGGAATCAACCGCAACAACTTGCCTACGTAATTCCCCTCGGATTAATCGAATCAACCACAGTGCCTGGGGCAAACTCTCACCACCAGGTACACAGCACATCAACGACCTTAAACCCAAAGCACAGGGTCAAGGCTTCCTTGGCATAAACACCAAGGCACAGTTATCAGCTTGCGGCAACCCAAAAGGGTATCCACTTAACACCTCACATCTCATTATCTTTATTATTTTTAGTATTAGCACCACCTTTGTCTAATCACTTATTCATCATTGGGGAAATGGGTTTAAAACAGAGCCACCCCAGCCCCCCCCCCCACCGCGGCCACGCCACCGCCACCGCAAACCCCCAAGCCCCCCGGCCCCCAACCCACCCCTCGAACTAAGCCCCGGCCCCGACTCGGGCAACACCTCCCAAGCCCTTCCTAAAAAAGAGAGCGCCGCCCGGGCTCACCGCGCAGCGCCGAGCCGTACGCCCCCCTCGCTGCCCCTCGCCCCTCGCACCCCACCACCCGCTACGGATTCTGGGTTTGTGCCCACGATGCCGTGACGTCACCCCAAACGTGCCCCCTCGTCCCACGCCCACCCCTTCCCCTACCTCCCCCCCACCACAAATCCCCACACACCACCCCAAACTGTCTCCCCAGGCATCTCCCCCAGCCAGCGTCACCCCCCCCAGCCCGTCCCCGTAACCCAACCGCCGCCGCGCCCGCCTCCTGCCTCGCCCCCCCGTGCTTCCTCTATCCAACCGTCCCGCCCCCCCGGCCTTAAGTCCTTTAAGTCGGTTCGGTCCCAGTGTGTTGAACACGGTTCCGTGCTCGTAACCCATAACGGTCGTGCTTACACGTAGGGGCGTGCTCCCCTTTAAGTGAAGTCCCGGTCGTACGCTTTGTCCTGCAACCGCCGTGCTGACATCGCGCCCTTTACCCAGAATTCAACTGGGAAGCACGAGACAGTCTGTTCTGGACATGGAACATAGGCGATACTCAGCCAAATTCCAGGGTTTTTAACCAATTAATCCTAATATCAATTATCAGCATATTTTCAGAACTTAATCATCATCATAACAACAATCTATTGCAACCATGGCATCAAACACAACTCATGTTCTAGCAAAGCACCCAACACCAACATTAAGAACTATTATGAACATGAACAGTATACAAATAACATACCTGGAACAGTCAGAGCCTACCATCATTACCAACCAATTCAGCATGTTATTCATACATACATATGTAAACACATCGGGGTTAGGGACCCCTTTTACTTTAACACTAACCCCAACCTATGAATAACACTACCCTTCTCCTCCCATACCTGGATTGAAGTAGCTCCTAACACGGTCCTAACAGGCAACCGGTTCCTTTCTTAACAACGGCGTTCACTCAAACCCATCCTTAAACTAACAGATCAGAACGGTGTTAGTTTCCCAACTAGAAAACGAAAGGAAACTAAAGAAAAAGAACACACGTTACCTATATATGAAGTGCAGGCGTACCAACGTTTTCCCTAGAGCCTCCAATGCTCAAAACCACACTAGTGTGAAGAAAAAGGGAAGAAGGGAATTTGCAGTCGTACTAGGGTTTTTTAGTAACAAAGATGAAGTGTACGCACAACCCTGATCTGCACGTGGATATAGGGTCCGAACTTGAGCCCGGGTCGTGCTCGACTTACCGTTCGAGAACGCGTCAACACGTTGAGCACGGGCGTGCTCACGTTGTTGAGCATGGTCGTGCTCAACTTAATCCGAAACAACGCTCCTGCTTTTAAGTCGGGCAGTGCTGGCTTAATGAGAACGGGCGTGCTCTATGTACCATAAAAGGGACTTTTAGCCAAAATCTCACTATAAACCCTCGACCGATAAATCCACTTAGTAACTCAGTTTAATTTAAAAATTAATATCCGAAGAACAGGGTGTTACATGTAGTCTCACAAACAGGTGAGTTTGGTTATTGTAGATTCAATTATTCAAATCAAATCCTTCTAATTTCAAAATCAAATAAATATAATCATATCGTCAACTTACCATCCAGTATTTAACTGATGTTGTTGACCTGACTAATCCTTTGAGACGTGGCATTAATGTTGGATAATTGAAAAATAAAAATAAAAAATAAAAAAGCACACAAACTTGCTATGCACATGCGCTCCCTTTAGTATACGGGAAAAAAGATTTGCATGCATGGACTCTGTTTTTAAATAATTGAATAAAGTTAATCCTCCATTAATGTTAGGTACAAATGGTTAGCATTTCCCTTTAAGTATTGGATGGTGGGTTGATATCAGGATCAGACTTCTTCAATTTGAAATTAGAAAGATTTGATTTGAACAATTGAAACTATAGATATCAAAATCACCCATTTGTGAAACTACATGAACTAAAACTACAATTAACCCTAAAATATAATGTTAAAAGTAATTGGAATTAATCGCTAGTATGCTGTTAAAATAAAAATTTCAATGTTCTGATTATTTGTATACTAAAGCAAGTCAGTTTAAACTCCAAACAATTAAGTTTGTTCAAAAGTGACGCTTCAATAAGACATGAATAAGCGACTAGTTAGTGAGTAATCTTTGCAACCAAAAGCAAGCCAGTTAGATGTACAGAAGATAGAGGTGTTCATCGGTTGAGATTGACCCAATGAACCTGAAAATCAGAATTGAACCAATTAAATTGGGTCAGTTTTTTTTTTGTGTTCGGCTTTGAACCAAACCAAACTCAATGATAACTGGTTCAATTCGATCGGATTCAAGGGTTCTAGAATCAAATCGAACTGGTTACTTTATTTTAATATTTATATATTAAAAATATTTAAAAATTATTATATTTAAATTTTTTATGTGTGTTTTAATATTTAAATATTTAATATAATTTTTTGTATGTATATATATATATATATATATATATATTTTAATATTTATATCTATTTTAATATTTTTCTGGTGCTAACCGTCAAATTTCTTGTAAAAATATTGTAAATCCGAACTGAACCAAACCAATTGATTTTGATTTGTTCGGTTTTTTCTCTCATGTAAACCTGATCTAAATCAACTTGTGAACACCCCTAATAGTAGAGGTTTTGTTGAGCATGTACTTACTAACTAGCAAGCCTCACATCCATTTGCTTCTTTTTACTTTTATCTTCCTCCTTGAAATGGAGGCAGAAACTCCACAGTAGGAAAGGGAGCGAGAAGCCCAAGATTGAGAGTTGGTGTGTATTTATTTGCAAAACTTAGGTTTGATAAGCTATGTTTTGCAAACTTGATTTTAATCAAAAGTGAGTATAGTAATTAATTTATGTTTGAAAATTTACTTTTACAAGTAAATTCGGTAAAATAAATGCTTAGATTGTATAATTTAAACTGACATTTAGATTCATAATTATTAATAATTCCTTAAATTTTATTTTGTCATTTATCTCTTTATTAACCTTTTAAGCATAACATGATAAGCATATTAGTTGAAAATTCAAACTATGTTTTGACAAAAGGAGAAGTAAATTAAAAACCAGCATGTGGTTGGTCCAAGTGGTCATGGAGAAAACCTTGTTGGGAGAGGTCATCCCTTCAATGTCATCCAGTACCTCGATGGATTAGTCTCCCCAGTTACACGGGATACCCTGGGAAACCAAAAAAAAAAATGGAGGAATAAAAATGTTTTACTTCTTATTCAATCAAGGTTTGGAGCCCAAAATCAATTATTAGAGGCGGTGAAATAGGCTAACAGACACGACCCAATTTGTGCCATGGGTTCTATTGAGCAGGGCAAAAAATACCTGAATTTATTTGGGCTACTAATGACGTCTCTATTCCGGCCTTATAAGGGTAGTAGACTTGCTCCGCAATTGGTCAATCGAGTCACAAGCTCTACTAAGCCAGACAAAAAAAGGCGTATTTTATTCGGGCTAATTTTTTTGTATAAGCCTTACTTTTTAATAGGCATTAACAGAAAGACTCATTGCCACCTCTACGAGTTATATAGTTAATGGGCTTTTGGAGATATCAAATATGTTGAGAAAAATAAAATAAAATTGGATTGAAGTCTCAAAACTCAATTTTGAAGCTTCCAAACAATGTCAAACATGCACTATACTCTTTTGTAAATACTACAAGAACAAGAAAAGCTTTAATACCAATAAGGTCCAGCACAGTTAATGGATAGCTAGGTTTTTTAAGCATGTGATTATGAGTTTGATTTCTGCCGTGTGTACGAAAAATGCTTTGTTGAGAAAAGTAAAATCCACTTTGATGATCTCTTCTTCTCAAAAGAAATTAGTCTCTCAATACCGATTAGGGAAAACCCTTGATACATAAAAGAAAAAAAGCTTTAAGATTAATTAATACCGTTCATGCTTCGATGTTCTTCAATTTCCTTACAGAAACTACAAATTAGCCAAGATAAATCATATGTTGAAAACAATAAAGATTTTTAATAAAAGATTTACAATACGTTTTTATAAGTCAGAACCAAAGTCGTGGAGACCACAAGGTCATCAAGGTAATGGCCTTAGGCCTCATTTTGTTTTTACTAATTACTATTGCAAGTATTATTAATTGGAAGTGTAAGCCAAAATCATCAGTGATTGAAGACTGAAAGTCATTGCTTATTGAGAGAGAAAATATACACACTCATAATTGTGTGCATTCACCATGTTTTCCATAATTCATTCCATATTAAATATGGGCAAGTATATCAACAAAACTACAAAACTGTTATCATGATGACAACATAAAGAAACACAAATAAAGAAGGTAAATGGTTAAAGAGTACTACTGACAATACCTTTAAAGGTTACTATCGCCGTAAAAAAAATTTCAAAATTAAAACTGCTTAAATCTCATCTAAAATCAACAATGTTATAAGATAAATTGAATGGATTAGTCATCTTGTTTATTAAGAGCGAAATGTTAGAAATATTTGATTATAAAACTTTGATAAATGATTTCATTCAGAAAGGTAGAAGATTAAAAAAAGGATTGATAATTTGTATTACATTAAGCTAGGCCTAGCTCGAGCCCCTCTTCTCTGTTGAGAGAACCCAAGTGTACCGTCGCCACCACCCTGGCATGGGTCCAGCCATCACAGCGGAGCCACCTCTTATTCTCAACCGACCTTTCTTCTCACCCCCTGCTCGTTCGCGTGCGACCATCGCCAATATTGTGCGCGTCTACTCTTCGCCACTGCAACAAATCTCTCGGTTGCATATCTCGTTTCTGTACATCGAGGTGTTTTTGATCTCTGGCTTTGGGTCGCAACTCGCAAGCACAAGTTGTTGGAGGGTCTGGATTTTTTTGTTTCTGTTTTGTGCAATTTGGATTGTGACGGCTCTTATGGCTTGTCCTTAGATGTTCTTCAATCCAGAATCTCCTTCTTCGAAAGCCTCGTCTTTTCCACAACGGAAATCTTTTGCTCATGCTT
Source organism: Echinosophora koreensis (assembly GCA_035048595.1). Classification (NCBI taxonomy): domain Eukaryota; kingdom Viridiplantae; phylum Streptophyta; class Magnoliopsida; order Fabales; family Fabaceae; genus Echinosophora; species Echinosophora koreensis. Next base: position 12,080,072 of record JAPCYP010000004.1, read on the forward strand.
TGAATGGTTCGTTCGACATCCCGTTTAGTCAGCTTCCTTGGTCGTGTGTAAAAGGAGACTCTGTCTCTATCAAAATCTTCGAGGATGGATACCAAAAAGGGTTGGAATGTTGCAAAAACATTCTCCATGGCTGCTTGTTGCTATTGAAGGGTGATATCCCTATAAAGGTCTTCGACTTACGTGACAAAATTTCAAAACTATGGAAGCCTTTGGGTCAATGGAGAATGATACTATTAGGGAAATGATTTTATGAATTCGGTTTTGCTTCTCAAAAGGATTTGTGTAGCTTCTTGGCTGTTGGGGCTTGGAACCTTCGATAAGGGCTATTGCGTCTTTTTCAATGGTCTCCAGATTTTATTCTTAATAAGCAGAAACAATCTCATGCTCAATGCTAGATTAGAATTCATGACTTGCCGCAAGAGTATTGTAGCTCGAAATATTACAGGTGGTTTAGGTACTCCAATTAGTTTGGATGAAGTACCTGTACTAGGGCATATAGTCACTACGCTCAAGTTTTAGTGGAGGTTGATCTAACAGGGAAGTTGATAAAGGACATTCTGGTTGAACGTGAAGGTTTTGCATTTTATGTCGGTATCAAATATGAGAAGCTTCCTTCTTTCTACTCTTATTGTAAATCAATTAGGAACTTGGCTATGCCTTGTTAGAAAAAATTGGCAAAGAGCATGTGGTGCATAAGGATCCACTATTGGTGTAGAAGACTAAGCAAGCATATGGCCCTAAGGTTCCAGAGCAAAAATCAGTTGAAGATAATGGACAGATTGATACAACTCCAAGTGAAAAATTGAACGACAATGAATCGGTGGAGACCATTTGTGATGAGTCTATATCCCCTGATCATGTCTCAAATTCCATTTCATAGAACTCAACTTTTGTTGCAACTAATGTTGTCAATGGCACTACATCTAAGGTAAAAGATACTCTGACTCCAGTTGTGTCTGAGCATTCCATGGCTACATCTGATTTAACAGTTAGTGGGAAGAATCTTGAGACTCCTGAGATTAAGTCAACTCCTATGCATCCTAATGTTTCTTATGATATGAAAATTCTTGCCAATTTTTTTGGGAGAAAGCGGTGGGGATGACCTAGAGAATGACTCTCTCTCAGCAGAGCATTTGAATAATGATAATGCTGTTGAGGTTGATTTGGATTTCACAGTGATTATGTTTAAATCTCAGAAGTATAACATGAGAAAGAATAGAAGAAGAAATTTTAGATTTAATTGATTCTTATTTTTTTTGCATGGGTTTTGGTTCATGTATATGATTTTGTTTTCTTTTATTTGTCTTCTTTTTATTAATAAATTATGGTTACATTGGGTCACCTTGCCTCAAAAAAAATTATTACATTAAGTTTCTCTAAAAATTTTGCCTATGGCCCAAAAATTTATAGACACTGCCCTTGTTAGAACTTTGTAGTTAAATAATTAAATTATTAATCCCAAGTTGTAATCTTAATTAGTATTGGTCTCAACTATTTTGAAATCAAAATAAAAAATTCGAGGATATTTTAATGGGGGTTTTTTCTTTGCCATCTTTTGAGAGAATGACACTACCATTTCCACTTGCAAAATGAGACATAAAACTTGGAATGAGATAGAGGATGAGTAGTTTTCAAAGCTTCTAATGCACGTCGCATCTGTTAGCTGCTTGCTTATCTAAATAGTTATTACTATAGTAGGCACATAGAATAATTTTGGTTCTCAACCATACCTTTTTCTTCTTCATCTGCATAACTTGATAGGATGAGTTTGATGCATTAACTCATGACTTTCAATGTGTTTAGCCTGAGCCGGTGGTATGTGGTGGAATTGTGCATTTTATGAAGCATGGACACTTCAAATTAACTATTATATTCGTGTTGGACCACTTCACGAATATATATATTTATATATATATATATATATATATATATATATATTTCTAGTTATGTCATCCATTTTTTACTATTGTTTTTTAAATCATTATACCAATGTCAATGGAAATATGACAATAATTATAAATGATAATATTTTATTTATATTTATAATGATTCATGCCAACTTTTAAAACATCACCTCTCTCTGACGAGGGCAGGGAGTGGTCGCCTATACAAGAAGATACTGACAAGGAGCGGTTCCTGACAGACTTATAGGCGGAGGGGTACATGAATGAACCGATTACACACCAGAATAAGAGATATCCTGAGACTGTGTAGGTATGGGACTATACGGTTGATGATGACTTATAAGATTTGATTGGTACTACCTATACCAACAAGATGCATCTTCTTTTTGGGAGCATATCACTTAAAAACTTCACAGTTAAGCATGTTCTACTTGAAGCAATTTTGTGATGGGTGACCTTCTGGCAAGTTTTCCTAGGAAGCGTGTGTGAGGACAAAGCACGCTGAAAAAAACCCGTGTTAGTTTGTGGGGATAGTCGATCCGTAGAGCAGCTAGGGATGTTACAAATGGTAATAGAGCGGCACCTCTTCCAGTACGGTATCGTTCGGGGACAAACCATGCAGAAGTTGCTGAGCATGTGGCACCCGAGGCTGACGAGAGCGGGGAGTGGTCACTGGTGCAAGAAGGCCCAGACAAGGTACGACTCCTGACAGGCTTCTAGGTGGAGGGACACATGAATGAACCGATTACACACCAGAAGAGAGGGATCCTGAGACTGCGTAGGTATGAGACTATACAGTTGAAGATGACTTATAAGAATTGATTGATACTATTACTACCAATAAGATCCATATTCTTTTCAGGAGCCTATCAATTAAGAACTCCACAGCTAAGCGTGCTTGACTTGGAGCAATTTTAAGATGGGTGACATCCTGTGAAGTTTTCCTAGGAAGCGTGTGAGTGAGGACAAAGCATACTGAAAAAACTAGTGTTGGTTTGTGGGGACAGTCGTCAATCCGTAGATCAGTCAGGGATGTTACATGTATCATGTCCTATAATTTTTAAAATTAATTGTATCTCCATTCTTATATGGTATCATATCTGACTCATGTAATGATAAAAAAAATACAACAATGTTTTTTTGAACATCAAATTAGGTACGGTGTCCCTGTTGTTTTTGAGTGTATATTTTTTAGATGCTTGTATATAAAAGATGATAAAAATTTAATGAGAGATATAAATAAACATATACGGTATCACATACGATGTTTAAATTTTGATGTTCAAATATCACAACTCAAAAAATATATGTCTCATGTATGGCATCTATACTTATAGGTTCGCATTGAAGACCACCACAATCAATCAATTATGGAGGTGAGCTCTCTACAAACAGATTTTGACATCTAACCATCCATTTATTTTAAATTTATCTGAATGCAAACTTGCGTTCCAACCAATTGAAGCAACAATTGGGATTTGGGAGTTTTAGAAAAAATTGTCTCGAGAGTCGGTTTTTTCCCTTTGCGGTGTTTAGTAGCTAAACCAAACATGCTGTAAGTCGTTGATGATACACGATTATTAAGTATTGATACTACTATATGTCGTTCTTTCTGAGAGAGAAAATGAGAAAATAAGAAGAGTGGATCCAAATTCTAGTAAAGTAATTTTGTTTTTTTTTCACCATGATTTCTGTGATTTCAGTTTTTTCTTTGATTCCATGGTTATACATGATTTCATATCTTTGGGGGTGGGGTAGCTCAACTTAGTTTGAGTTAAAGCTATAAGGAGTTCGAGATCTAGGATCAAACCCTGGTAAAAAACTAACATAACATTTAGCATACTAACATCACTCTGTCTTGCTATATAACATCACTCTTTTTTATTTTTTCAAAAGTTGGAGTTGCACTGTAGGAAGAGATTTTTCAAAATAATCACCACTAGTCCAGCGACTATTATCTTCTAATATGTTAACCAAAAGAAATCTACTAGTGTCAAGTCAACAAATCATGCCTCTTTGCAAATGCCTACCAGTATCGACAGATGATGAGAAAAGGATGCTATAATCCCATAATCGTAACAACCCAAACCGGTAGTAGATCATGAGAAAGCTTAGCAGAGAAAAGAACGACCAAGGCACCTCACCTCAAGCATTTTATGTTAATGTAACATGTCAGGACCTACAAGTATTCAACAGATCATATGCACAAGCATTTGGAATTGAAAGAAATTGAAGATGCCATTTGCTAGTGTGAAACGATTTGAGGAACGAATCAAGAATGTGCAGACAAAAAAACAAAAACAAAAAAACATCAGAATTCTGCATACCTAGAAATGCAACATGTTGTCCATTCATATGTCCATCAAGAGTTACGAATGTAGATTCTCCGCAATCACAAAAGTGACTGTATGAAATCTTAGCCTTACAAAATATTTTATGCATATGAAAAATATTATGTAAAATTTTTAACTTTTCTTTACGACCTTTATATGCTGATTGCATCTCCTTGCAGTCAAGTGACTGCAGGTAATCCTCATCCAAAGAGTCACTCCAATGACCTTCGTCCTTCATCTTTTTCTTTTTCTTTTTTTGGGATAAGTAGTCATTTTATTAAAAATAGACCTAAACTTCAGCACATAGTGCAAGCTCTCCCCACCTTCTAGAAAGAGTTGAAAAACAAAACACACAATCATCTGCTCCAAGTTAGGCAAAAGAAAGCAGGACAATACACCTGTGTATCACAGTTATTTACACCCTTTCATCTAGTAATCTCTGATACCCCCTTCTGGCTCCACAAAAGTTTGCCAGCCCACATACACCCTTTTCCAAGTATAAGCAAAAAAGGTCTCATTAAAACCTTTTGATATAAAACCCTCATTAAGGATAAAATCATCAAGAACGAAAAAGAGTACCCCTAGTGCAAATACCCACATACACTATAACAAAAAATCCAGCAGCGCCTTAGATAATAGACCTTCATCTATATTTCAACAGCAACTGTCATATTTTATTTTTATTTTTAAAAAAAAAAAATAGAGACACATCAAAATTTAAACATAAAGCATCAAAGATTACAATCCCGTTAAGAGTTTGATTTTAATACATCATCATCGAAAAAACTTTTTATTATATATATTTTTATCAATCACAAATCTTTATCAGTGTAAAAATTTTTAAGATAATCATGATAGAGTGGAACAATTTTAATGATGTGAAAAATTATGATTCATATCAAAAAAAAAAAAAAAAAGAAGAAGAAGAAAAATTATGATTGATTAACAGAAAAAAAAAAAAATCCTTTATATTGACCATGTGTATCAATTAAATCTAAAAGAAAGTAGGAGATAAAGAATCATATAAAAAGAGTAAGCATGGCATGATTCATTTACCGAGTCATCTCATAGCCCGACATTTTAAAACCAAAATCCCTTGCCTCTTAAATACCAAACCAGCATTACAATATGTGTCCAAATCAAGAAGTGATGCAGAGAAAGTAAAAAGAAACCAAAAAGACCGTACAACTCAAATCACCACAAGTTAAAGGCAATCTTAGTATCATGAATATCTTGCTGAGTTTTCAAGTTGATCAACACAGTTGCTAATAGTACATAAAGCATGACATAGAGACAAATTAAGAACTAGAGTAAAACATGCGGGGCCTCCACAACTACGACTATTTACTCTTTTGGTGTGCATATAATTTGGATGCAATTAAGATAAGTACGAAACTAAAGAAACAATTTACACAGATTTAACATCTTATCACTCAATAATCACTTTCTCTCAATACAGTTCAGACTCTCATATATTAAATTAATTTTAAAAAAAAAATCTGAATTTTGCCCAATTTCCCTTGTTGAGAGAACTTCTCACCCTCCCTCCCTTTACACTCGTATTTATAGCAGAATTAGGACTAAGGAAGGAACATGCCTTCTATTCCTGTTAGGTTGCATGAGGTGGTGACAGGTTTGATGGGTCACAGATTTGTTTGGGCCCAAAGTACTACTGGGATAGAGGGGTGAATTGGGTTGGGTCAAGCCTACTAAGTAAACTCTGCCTCTGGCTGAGTAGATTTAGAATATTTTTTCTGTTAGGCTTAGACGTAGAAATTTTGGTATAGGATTATAAATTTACTAGGAATGCTAGCAAGAGATTCTTTTCAACATGTTGTTATCGAGAGAGTTTCATATGAGATCCACTGAATTACATGAAACCACTCTTTATTTTTTCAATTTTTTATTTTGTTTTTACATGAGGCTTTGACACCTTTTTTTTATTGACTAATTGGGCTTCGATTTGACCAACCCAAAAACAAAATATGACAAGATTCAAAAAAAAAAAAAAATCTGGACAAATTTGGGAATTAACAACATAAAAAATCAGTTATGAAGGGACTAGTTTTATTGTCTTTGCTAAAAGGAAAAAAAAAAAAAAAAAACATTAGCTTTGCTCTTGTAAGAGAAACTTATTCTGCAAAGTTACAGCCTAATACACCAATTAAAATAAGTGTAATCACATAATAGGTTAGGTTTTACTGTGATAGTTGTTGAGCCTTACCAAGTCACTAGAGTATTTCTGTATGATGACTTGCTAACGCGCACTGAGTCACATAAATTGAAGGTTATTTTTCCTCCCTGCTTGATATAATCTGTTGTTGTCTTGCTTGTGACCTGAATCTTCAGATATAAAATATTCATCAAATGCCTCAATAAATGTATTTATGTTTGCTATGATCAGTTTGTGTTCCTGTCAAGATTTCTGACTTACTTTTTCTGATTATTGTTGTGATATTGTAATCCGCATGATCAAAAAAAGATTGTCTATCTTGCTTGCATTTCACTTTCTTCCCCTTTGCAGGACACTACCAGTCAGTGTAGACATCACATAACTGTAGATTGCTCCTCTAGTAGTTGGAGCTTAGACTAAAATTACAATTTGTTAATTATTTCATTTCAATTACAACATAACAATCCTTCATTATATGATTATTACATAATGCTTCATTTTTCATATAGGGATGTTTGCCCGGTTGCCCCTCTGCTGCACCACTACCAAATAATTACTTGACTAGTTTATTCAGTAGTAACATTTGATATAATAACTTGATTCACATTTCTACGATGTCTTGAATCTTGATGAACTTCCCGTTGGATCTTTATACAGGGAAGACAAATAGCTCTTGCATTTTCAGGATATATGAATATATGATAATTAAAGAACTACCATGAAGCTGTTAACTTAACCCTTTCGGAAAGACAAATAGCTCTTTTGTTATAAAATCTTGGTTGTCCTAGAAGTTCACTGGTTGTTAAAGAAGCTGCAAAACATATATGCATTGATATATACTAGGTCCATTGTTGGCAAGAGTTGGAAAATTTTCGCACTTGATATACTACATCAAGGCTTTGTCCAGAAGCATATCAAAGATTGAAGAGTGTTTTACTGTTTTTGTAGCATCACGCCATCACCTTAAGATTACAATGCATAGCATTTTCGTTTCCCAGCCTCTCTAATTGCTTGAAGTCCATGACTGCAAACTGGCAATTTAACACATCAACAGAGGCTACACTCACAAGAAATGCGATATTTTTGTTTGTTTGAGTGATGCAGGGTGTTGTGGAAACAAAAGCTAAATAAGATGCAGGCATTTTGTTTTCTTTTCCCACTATTTTCCACAACATGATAACATCGGCTTCCACAATGTCGGAGTATAGCAGATACAAGAAGCAGAAGCATGTAAAACAAAATGCCTTTGGAAACTTGCGTGACCTAAATCGCCAGAAAAAAAAAAGGGAGAAAAACGAATAATATGGCCCATGCAGGTCTCGAACGTGCGACCTTCGCGTTATTAGCACGACGCTCTAACCAGCTGAGCTAATAGGCCAGATGACAACAATTGCTTCTGTTAAAATATATTTAATTCGTTTTTATGAAGTTTTCCTTTTTTATTTGTTGGCAATAAAAAGAGAGACAATATATCGTACTTATTTTCCTTTAAGGAGATATTTTTGATTTTCTTTTTTCTCTTTTTGGGTTGTATAGAAATTCAAATAAAAGAAAAAATTGGCTAGTACGTTACGTTTGGGTCCCCGGGAGTTTGGGGTTCTTGTCGCACGTGGCAACCCCCAGCACGTTTTACTTATTTTCCTTTTTTTACTTTCACGTGGCAACCACCATGCTAGTTGCACACTGCCCGTTTGGACAGTTAGGTGCAAAAAGCAACAAATTAAATGGGACTTCTCCTAGTTTTTTATACTACTACATATATTCAGCAACGGTGGCAACAAAGACGTCAAAATCACTCCAAGCATATCTATTTGAGCGCAAAATTTTGATAGCTTTGAATTTGCATAAACAAAGCAGAGAAAATGGTAGTGAAGGTGTATGGTTCAACAAGGGCAGCTTGCCCTCAAAGGGTGTTAGCTTGCCTCATAGAGAAAGGGGTAGACTTTGAAGTTGTTCATGTTGATCTTGATCAAGGAGAGCAAAAGCGACCTGACTTCCTTCTTCGACAGGTCAGAACAAACCTTAATTTGCTTAATTAAGGTCAAAAAATTTCAGGGCACATAGGGAATGAACCAAAAAAATACCAAAAAGAAAGAACGGTCAGATATATAAAAATAATATTTAACAAATAACTTTAGTTAGATATGTTTTGTATAAAAATTACTATATACATCATTAATTTTCCAACAATATATTGAAGAGGGAGAGGCCAATACCCCTGCCAAAAATCCTGGATTGCATACATGCAGAATATATAAGGTGTAAGGTTTCTTTGCTTTTCCCGGGGTATACAAGTTTCTAATTTATTATATATTATCTTTTGGTGGACGCATTAGTTTCCAATTTAATTAATTGTTTTTGTCATTTCTGGGTTTTATAATTTGGAGTTGAAGATTTAACTCATGCTTTGTTATAGGACATACTATATAGTTGAGTTAGTTTATAATTAATTGAGATAGTTAGTGTGTATTTGGATTGCCGTTGGAAATGTTCATACAGATGCTTGACACTTTCACAATGAGAATCCAAACACATACTTAGTGATTAATTACATAAATATGTCATCAGTTAATAATTTGAATCTCAATTATGCAGAAATCATGTATCAAGCTTATATAGCGCACCTTAGTTTTACCATTTTATCAATTTTAAATGTTTATATCTATTTTCCCTCTCAACTGTGTCATGCTCTTGTAATGTTTCTCAACATGCTTTATAATATGAGATTTTCTTGCACAAGATTTCTTCAGGTGTTTATTATTATATGAAAACTATAGTTGCTTCCCCTGTTATAACTAACTGGAGTTAGATTTCTCCTGCAGCCCTTTGGTCAAGTTCCTGTTGTGGAGGATGGTGATTTCAGGCTGTTTGGTAAGAAGCACCAACAAAACTTTTGAATTTAAAAGTTCCATTTTTTCTTTCAATTTAATTAATGTGTGCCCATTCAAAAGTTATATAATTATACACGAAATTTCCTTTTATTTATTATAAAAAAAAAAGAGTTTAATTGATATACACTATCAGTATAAAAGATTTTTACCCTGTCAACCACTAATAAATCGTCATGTCATTGAAAATCTTTGATTCTTATCCAAATCACCTTAAAAGTCATTCATACCATGATTTGTGATTGGTTGATAGTGTAAAAAAATTTACATTGACAATACATACCAATTAAACTCAAAAAAAAAAAAATACAACAAACTGCAAAAATATACACGAAATTTGTCAGTTGAGAGTTGTTAGTTGATAAATGTTTTGTAATAAACTAATATTAATATCCTTGCTCGATCTTTTAGGTTAAGAAAATGCACAAAATACATAAAAAAAAAAGTTTTCAATTAAGTATAAACAAATTGAATATATATGTTCACTATTTTGGGGGAAACATAAGAAATATCTTTTTGGGATAAGTGAGAAAATGTGAAAACACAAATGTTAACAATACATTTTTTAACGCCCTTGATTATTGAATAAATTTTATATGAGACTCACTAAATAGCTAGTACTATATAAAATTTATGGCCCACAAGATATTCATCCAATCCAATAATAAAAAAATATGTTAGAGAATGTATTAAAAAGAATGTGTTGATAACATTTGCTAATGAGAAAATGGATCTGTGAAAGCACTTAAATTGAATTGGGCCTTAAATTGATAGCATCCAATAGCTTATTTTTTCTTGATTTTGAACCTAGAATCCAGAGCAATTGTAAGGTACTATGCAGCAAAATATGCAGACCATGGTGCTGACCTGCTGGGTACAACATTAGAGCAGAGGGCGTTGGTGGACCAATGGCTTGAAGTGGAAGCTCACAATTTCAACGATCTATGCTTCAATATAATGCTACAGCTTGTTATTCTCCCAAAGATGGGTCAGCCTGGGGACTTAGCCTTGGCCCAAAGCTGTGACCATAAGCTAGAGAAGGTGCTTGATGTATATGAGCAAAGGCTATCTGAAAGCACTTACCTTGCTGGGGATAAGTTCACTTTGGCTGATCTGAGCCACCTTCCAGGGATTGAACATCTCATAGAGGGTGCCAAAATGGGGCACTTGGTGACTAATAGGAAGAATGTGGATGCTTGGTGGAAGAAAATTTCAAGCAGGCCAGCTTGGAAGAAAGTAAAAGACTTGGTTAATTAATTAAAAGATGTTATCTTGTTCTTATTAATTATTGTATAATTAATAGTTGCTTTTTCTATTAGAGGGAAAAAAGAAGAAAAGAGAGTGAGGCTATCCTAATGTGATTATTGATCAATGTGTGGATGTATGTGTAGCAAACAATAAAATATGTAGTTTTTTATTGGTTGTCAAACAGTTATTTTAATGCATCCAATAATTTTTATTATTACTGGAAACAGTTTCAATTTAATTATGGGGAAAAAATGGTATTTTAATCATTTATTTTTATTATTTTAAATTTGGTCTAGCTCTAACTTCTTTTTTCTTTTTATTAATTTCATCCTTTTAAGTTTATAGTTGTTAACTAACCAGTAACCTCACATTTTATAACAAAAAAAATTCCTGCATAAACCTAAAGCACTGGATTGGTATATTAGGCATTCCCCCATTGGTTGCCAAACTATTTGTCGGAGATTTTGATAGCAGGTGGAAAAGTCTAGCAGTTTGAGCACTTAATCAGATTCTCAGCTTTAAGTTGTTTCCATTTTGTTTTCCAGCAATGTTATTTGAATTTGAACATCTGAGATTATGATAACATTAACCAAAGTTTGTATATCATTAGCCACAAATCCGACAACATTAACCAACTTGCCAACTATACACCTTGACATCAATAACCAAGATTTGTACACCCATTAGCCAAGTTGTCTTGTGTCTAGGTGTACAAGTAACATTTTTTTTTGTTTTTTAAATTTTCTTATCTGGAAGTGGAAACTGAGAAATTGTTTGCATCTTTTGAAAGTCCTCAGTTTTCCAGTCAGATGCATCTTACTAACATGATTAAGTTTGCATTTACTACAAGTTCCTTTTGATGTCTAGAAGGAACAAAGGCATGTGGTTCCTTCTATCCTATTTGTTACATGATAACTTCCAAACCAAGGAAAGTTGAAGAAACTCCCTTTGTTGTTAATATATTTGCTAATTGTTAATCCAAGTAATTTAAAATTCCAATTCCCTTAATCTATTTGCAGATTGCTAATCCAACTATTGTAAAAACAATTACACAGTAGACTCCTTTATTAGTCCATTGATGTCTCAATTCATCATAAAATGAAAATAAGTAATTATGTTTGAAAAAAAAAAAAAGGGATAGAGACAGAAAAATATCCTAACAAATGAGCATGATCAATCACAACCATATATTGCCCAGATAGCTCTTCTCCTTTCAGGGGTCATGAGAAGAGTTCCTGAAACACAATAACCCATATGAATTAGATTAGACTCAAACCATGCTGCAAACCCAATTGAAAACTAAAAAGTTAACTTCCTCACTCACCCAGGTAAAAAGTTTTAGCATATTCTACACAATATTCTCCACAACTGTCAAAAGCTTTACTCAACAAACCCAAATTACCAAGCAGACCAATATCTGGTTTCACACCAAGTTCCCCAGTAGAACTCAGCTTCCTCCAAGCCAAAGATGTCTGCTTCAGCACCACATCAAAAACCTTATGCTCTGATGAAACAACCACTTCTCCCGAAGCTAGCTTCGCGAGCATGTTTGATAGCAGAACGAAGTTGCTAGCACTGCACTCTCTAACCCTGATAGACCAAAGCTTGCATACTTATATCTATACTATGCTCAAAGACCAATATTTCCATATTTCTTTCTTATCATTCTTTAAGCTTGCATACATTATATCTATACTATGCTCAAAAACCAATATTTCCATATTTCTTTCTTATCATTCTTTAAGAGCTTCTAATCTCGGATTGAATCATGTAAACCAGTGTGAATTGGAGATCTATAAGCTGGAGGCAGAGACAACCCATAATAATATCAAAGACATGACCATATATAGTATATACTCTTGGAGTCTAGCTACTTATTTGCTGACCTGATTCCTTCCCTTATTGAATTCCTACTTCTCAAATCACAATCCTTCACAAAGCCATTAAACTCCCTTTAATGAAAAATTTAGCATACAATACAACCAAACCAAGCAAAGTAAGAGTCTTTTATCCAATACAAGTCTTGGAAACCACAGTTCCAGAAACAGGAGAAGTTTCACTACCAAAGTAATCTGTGATTGAACCAAAATACAGGAATGAATATTCAGTATTACAATATCATCAAACAAAGATTGAAAAAAGAAAGCAACAAATTTATCAACCAAAACCAGAAACTCACACAACGGGGATCCAAGTCCAATAAAAGCTTCATTAGTCAGAGCAAAAAGTATGAATCCAACTGCTAGTGTTTGTTACAAGTTTCCATTCACTTCAGGCTTTCAGCATCCAATAAGCCAAAAAAATATTAATCAAGAAGCTAGTTAAACTCATCTGACACTTATATAAAAAGTGGCATGAATATTGAATACCATGTAAAGGAAAGAAAAAAAAAAGTTTTACATGCACAAGGTAGGGGTGTTGCAGCTTCCTATTATATATACATATATGGTTGAAGGCATCAACATCATGGTCATGAAGGGAAAAGTAACTACAGCCACTAAGAGCAATTTCCCTCATATTGTAATGTGACCCACCAATGACCAAACCAATATCGTCACAACTTCCAATTCCTAGCCGTGTTTGTCAGATGTCCCTTTTGAATCCCAAACTACCTGTCCCAGTAATGTGCTATGTCCCTATATCCGTTCTGGCTTATGGGACTTGAGGCCTTTATTTTCGCTCTATCGTCTGGTTCTGAGTTTGACACGCTTGTTGTCCCAACCTTTGTGATTCATGTACTATGAATCTAAGTTTTTATCAATATAATAATAATAACTACATTTAATTTTTATGTATTGATGACTATGTTAAGAGTTTTATATATTCAGCTAAATAGAAGATTTTTTTTTATATTGTTAATAAATGAATGGTTATTATCTATTTTTGAATGGTTAAATTAAGATTGACAGCTGCACAACTAGCTGCATAACTGCGGTGAGTTTCAGGAGTTCATATTGGTAGACAAATTGTCATTCCAACCCAAAATGTCTCTTAACACATTATTTGATTATAGTTTAATAAATTTCCATTGGATACAAGTCTTAGTGATAGACATTTGAGTCCTTTCTAGTGATATCAGGTTCGATTATGGGAATTATCCGAGTGAAAAAGAAACAATATCAGCGAGCATCACTAGGGTAATGGCCTTTTATCTATTGTTATGTGATCACTACGATTAGTCTTAGGCATATTTCATCCCAACACGGCCAACCATATAATATCACAATTGTACGAGGAAGGGTCACATTGCCTCAAATTCTTGACACTGCTAGAAACTGTGATTTTTTTTTGGTTTCACAGGGTACATATAACTACGAAAACTAATCCCTCAAGGTATTACACAACGTTAACAGGTTTTCTCCATAAGCAAGAGTTAGGGATCGAACCCCTACAATATTTGGATTCAATATTGCCTTACATGTCCTCCAAATTCCGATCAAAACAAGTTTGGACCACGTCATAGCTCCTCAAAGCATGTGCTTGCTACTACAACTACTGCTAATGAGTCCCAAACTTCAACAAACACATCTAAGCGATTGCCTATTCCACCATTGATCATTGGTTGGGATCTTTTTGTTCTCTCATTTTTTTCTCAAGAGAGAAACACACACAGTCAAATTCTTTTTTAGTGTAGAATTTACTAAAACTTATTTTTGAGTCCCTACCCATATTATTTTTCTTTGATTACCAAAAATAACATAATCTGAGTCGAGTAAAGACACATCCAAAACATAGGATTGGATGTCATCTCTCCCCCAACCCAAGCTCTACTAGGGTTTAGTGGCGGCGCGAACCCCAGGTATTCCTGGCTTGTCTTCCCAACCCCTGTTGGCTCTCTCTAGGTGGTCCTAGTTCTCTCCTGGCTCTGTCCCGGTTTTATAGCTTCGAAGACGATTGCAGATGGATCGATGGAAAGAAGTGAGCTTATCAAAGGAGGAAGAGGAGGGCATCACGGTAGAGGAATCAGAAGTCTATGGAGAGGAGATTTTTAAACGAACATTGGTTGGAAAGCTCTGGACTGACAGCCCTTACAATGTTCGAGCTTTCAAAAGCACCATAGTCCAGGCATGGCGGCTCAAACACCCTGTCGAGATTCAAGATCTCAGTAAGAATCTTTTCCTGTTTCGCTTCTCTTTGAAGAGGGATGCTGACAATGTTATCAAGAATGGACCTTGGAGTTTTGATAGAAATCTCTTGATTTTGGAAAGGGTTTTTGGTGAGAACAACCATCAGACTTAGAGATGCACTATGGGTTGTTCTGGGTCAGGGTGTATGACCTTCCCCTCAAAATGCGATCGGAGTCCATGGCTAAGAAATTAGGGGATACCATCGGAATTCATGAGGAGACTGATTTGAAGGAAGCTAACAGGTTAGGGAGATTTCTGAGAGTCAAAGTCTCAATGGACCTGAAGAAACCACTGAAGCGTGGTACTGTCATAAGATACCAAGGAAGAAATCTGAGAGTTTACTTCAAATATGAGAGACTCCCAACTTTTTGCTTTGCTTGTGGGAGAATTGGACACCAATTGAAGGATTGTGAGGAAGTGGAAGAGCATGAGGAAGAAGGGTATGAAGAAATCGAAGAAAAGGAGCTATCCTATGGTCCCTGGCTAAGGGCATCCCCGCTGCCAAAAGCTACAGGGGAGCAGAGGAAAGACAGCAGCTCTGGAAACTATAGCAAGAATCTGTTTGCTATCTCGGGTCATAGTGATTGTGCTCCATCTGGAAAGGAAAAGGATGGGGAGACTGAAGTTGAACAAAGGAAAGGGAAAGGCACTAAAAGTGGCTTTGACCTTACCATTACTGAATCTGGAAAGAATGGAAGCAACAAAGAGGTGGAAAGTGTAACAGAATCATTAGGAGCTGTGGCCTTATCCAAAGAATTTGTGATGGGGAAGAGTGGACCAGATAGCGAGGGGACAAAAAGAAAGAAGAAGTGGTCGAGACAGAAAAATCCTAGGGAGACAAAAAATCCACAAACAAAGACCCTTGAGAAGAAACTGGGGAAAAGACAACTAGTGGAGGTGGTAATATCAGAAGGTAGGCCAGAAGACTTTTTAGGCGTGGAGAAAAAGAAGAGACAGGACATTGAGATGGTGGAAGCTAGTGAAGACAAACAAGAGGTGGTGTTGGCTAGCCAACACCGCCTAGCCCAATGAAGTGCCTAAGCTGGAATTGCAGGGGGCTGGGGAATCCCCGTGCAGTTCGAGCCTTGCTGAGGCTTATCCGAATAGAAAATCCCCAACTGGTCTTCTTGATGGAGACTAGGCTGAAGAATGATGAAATGGAGAGATTAAGAGAGCAATGTGGTTTCAGTTCGTGCCTAATAGTTCAATGTAATGGAAATGGTAAGGAAAGAGTTGGGGGCTTGGCCCTTATGTGGAAGGATCTTATAAACGTGATAGTTACTTCCTACTCTCTAAATCATATCCTAGGTTATCTTGAGGATGGAGAGGATGGTGAAAACTGTTTCTTCTCAGCTATATATGGTCATCCTGAAGAGCAACACAAAAAGAAGACTTGGAAGCTTATCCAACAAATGGCTAATCAGGCAGGAGGTAAGTGGTTTTGCTTTGGTGATTTAAATGATATAATAGCACCTGAAGATAAAATAGGAGGGATAGCCCGTAGTTCTTCTCAATTGGCAATAGGAAGACAAACTGTTGAATTATGTGGCCTACGGGATCTTGGGTTTCATGGTCATCCTTATACATGGTCTAATGGAAGACATGGAGCTGAAAATATACAATGCAGACTTGATAGATTCCTGGGAACCGAGGCTTTCATTCAAAGATACTCCCCAATTAGAGTGGTTCACCTCCCACGTTTTGGTTCGGACCATGCGGCTGTCATGATGGAATTAGAAGCTCAGTCCAATGAAGGAAGAAAGAAGAAGATCCATTTGTTTAGATTTGAAGACTGCTGGACTAAAGATAGCAGATGTGAAGAAATGATAAGGCAAACATGGTCAAATGCAGGTCAGCAATGCTTTGGAAAACTGAAATCAATGCAAGCCTTAGACAGTTATTTTGAGGAATACAGAGATGGAACAGTCAAGAAAGAACTCAGAAGAATTGAAGGGACGTTAAAAGATGGTAATATGTGGTCGGATTCTAGTGAAGACATACACAGGTACAAGGAACTTGAAAGGAAACATGAGGAGCTGCTCCAAATAGAAGAAATAGTATGGAGACAGCGGAGTAGAGCTGTGTGGTTGAAAGAAGGTGACAAGAATACAAAGTTTTTCCACAGCAAAGCGAGTCAAAGAAAGCAGGTAAATGAGATTAAAAAGCTTAAAGATGCTGATGGTATGTGGTGGCATGGAGAAGAAAATGTGGAAAGGCTTCTCATTGCCTATTTCTATGATCTTTTCTCTACCTCCTACCCTTCAGATATCTCTAACACCTGCCAAGTTGTAAAAGGAAAGCTCTCCAATGATCACAAGCAATGGTGTGCACAGCAGTTCACAGAAGAAGAAGTAAAGGATGCAATCAACCAAATGCATCCCCTAAAAGCCCCTGGCCCAGATGGTCTACCTGCTTTATTTTTTCAGAAGTATTGGCATATAGTGGGCAGAGATGTACAGAATTATGTGCTGGAAATTCTGAATATGGAGAGACCCCCTGATGAGATTAATAAGACTTTACAGTTTTGATCCCAAAAGGTAAAAACTCATCTTCTCCTAAAGACTTCAGACCAATTAGCCTATGCAATGTGGTAATGAAGATAGTTACAAAGGCGATAGCAAATAGGCTCAAGCATATCCTTCCTGAGATCATTGATGAAGAACAGAGTGCCTTTATAAAAGGGAGATTAATCACTGATAATGCACTCATAGCCATGGAGTGCTTTCATTGGATGAAGAAGAAGAAGAAAGGCAAAAAAGGAATGATGGCACTAAAGCTAGATATGTCCAAAGCATATGATAGAATTGAGTGGGAGTTTGTTAGGGGAGTCCTCACAGCAATGGGCTTCCCAGATCAGTTTATTAGGCTGATAGTGAGATGCATTTCTTCGGTCTCCTATCAGATTCTTATAAACGGTCAACCTAGCAAGTGTTTTATGCCGGAGAGAGGACTCAGACAAGGGGATCCAATATCCCCTTATCTGTTTATCCTATGTGCTGATGTTCTGTCAGGCTTGTTAAAAAAAGAGGATAAGGGAAAGAAGATCCATGGAATCAAAGTGGCAAGAAGAGCTCCCCAGATTTCCCATTTACTGTTCGCTGATGACAGCCTCTTATTTGCTAGAGCCAAATCAGACAGAAGCAGGAAATGTTTTAAAGGTACTTTCTACCTATCAGAAGGCTTCGGGACAATTGGTCAACCTTGATAAGTCTGAGGCATCGTTTAGTCGAAATGTGCTTGATGGGGAAAAAGAAATGATCTGCAATATGATGGGAGTTAAGACTGTGATGTCTCATACTAGATACTTGGGCCTTCCTGTAGTTTTTGGAAGATCCAAGAAGGAGGTCTTCTCCTTTGTTGTTGACCGAGTCTGGAAGAAACTGAAGGGTTGGAAGGAAAAATGCCTCTCAAAAGCGAGGAAGGAGATTCTCATTAAATCTCTGGCACAGGCCATACCAAGCTACATTATGAGCTGCTATAAATTACCAGAAGGGTGCTGTGATGAAGTTGAATCTATGATTGCAAAATTCTGGTGGGGATCCAAGAATGGTGAGAGGAAACTGCATTGGATGAGTTGGGAGAAAATGTCCAAAGCAAAGAGCATAGAAGGCATGGGCTTCAGAAGAATTAGTGACTTCAACAAGGCCTTGCTAGGGAAACATTGCTGGAGGCTGTTAAATGGAGAGAATACTTTGGCTGGGAAGGTTTTCAAGAGTAGATACTATCCAAGAGGGTCTTTTATGGAGGCACCAGCAGGCTACCTCCCAAGCTATGCATGGAGGAGCATTACATATGCTAGAGACATTTTGGCAAAAGGGACAAGGTGGATGGTTGGAAATGGGGAGAAAATTAGAGTCTGGAAGGACAATTGGGTCCCATCACTGGCTGGTTTCAAAGTCATTAGCCCAATCTCAACTTGGTTCAAAAGGCTCTGGTTTGTGAATTGATTGATCCCCAAACAAAGCAATGGAATAAGGAGCTGATCTTTGCCACTTTCACGCCCTTTGAAGCCCAACAAATAGTCAGTATCCCCATATCCTATAGACTTCCAGAGGACAAGTTGATTTGGCATTGGGAGAAGGATGGTGAATACTCAGTTACGTCAGCCTACCATTTACTCTGTGATGAGAAGAGGAAGTCCCAACCAGGTCCATCAAATGATTCAAACAAAAAGCTGTGGAAAGAAATATGGCGTTCTCCTATCCCAAACAGAGCTAAGAATTTTCTATGGAGGCTGGCAAAGAACATACTCCCAACTCGAAGCAACCTGTTAAAAAGAGGTTTGAATTTAGATTTAACTTGTCCTTTTTGTTGCATGCCTTATGAATCTTCTGAGCACCTATATATGCACTGTGATTATGCAAAAAAGGTCTGGTTTTCTTCTCCTCTATAACTTCATGCACCAACACACATAGAGATGAATGTTTGGTTACTAAAATGGTTGACTTGTCAGGAGCAACTTGGTGCCCAAATTTTTTGTGTTACCTTATGGAAGCTTTGGCAGGCCAGGAACCAATTAATTTTCAAGCAGAAGGAGCTAAAACAAAAAAAAGTAGCACATGCAGCAATGGAGTTTGTGGAAGAATTCAACCAGGCCAACCCAAGGAAACATAAGGGGCAAATTCCCAACAGACCGAATCTGCCCAGTCTCAGGCCTGGGTGCAAAATCATGATGGTGGATGCAGGTTGTTTTACCGAAGGCTGCACAACATAGGGCTGTATCATCAAGAACCAAGAGGGAGAGGTAATTTTGGCAGCTACTAGGAAGGAAAGGATTGAATCGGATCCTATTCTGGCAGAGGCTCTGGGCATAAGATGGTGTCTTCAACTTGCTGTCGACCAATAGCTGGAAAATGTTGCTATTTTTTCTGATGCTTTAGTAGTTGTTAATTGTATTAAGGATAAATCTTATATTGCTGCTATAGAACCTGTTGTTAATGATTGCAGAGACATATTGAACAAACTGAAAGAGGTCACTATTTCCTACATAGGGAGGCAGTTCAATTGTGATGCCCACAACTTAGTAGGAATAGCTAAATGTGTAGGATCAAGAACCTGGTTGGGTATTGTCCCAGACCTTGCTGATTTCGATCTCTGTATTGTGCCTTCTGGTGTGTGAATGAAAGTTTGCATTTCAAAAAAAAAAAAAAGACACATCCAAAACACTATATGGTGCCTGTCTGTTTCAGATTCTACGAGCTTAATTCTCCGTTGGCGTTAGAATTAATTGAGTTTGAAACTAGAAATTGTGTATGGATAAAAAAACACAGTGAAAAAAAGTGTGTTAGGGAAGTCCAAAACTAAGTTTTGTGGAAACAAAAAATTATAACTTTTCCATTGAAAATAATTGATTCTAGATATAGGACCCACAAAATTCTACATATTTACACCTCAAAAGTGATTTTACTTTATCATCTAAACGAAATCTATTCTTCTAAACCCACTTTTAAAATAATATTACCAAACACAAATCAATTTTTTTAATCTTGATTTTTTCAAAATCAATTGTACCAAAATTAATTCTATCAAAATCTAAAACAAACTTACCCTATGATAGTTTGGTTCTGCTTGTTGTAACGTCTATAATCCTTATCCACTAATACACATTCCACACATGCTTACTGTCAATGGATCTCTTGTAAGCAATGTTTTAAAAACTGGCTGAACCGGAGGACCGAAAAAGAGAGTGGTTCAAGGTTCAACCGATTCAACCAGTTTAACCGGTGGTCGAACCAGAGTATATTTATATAGACATATCAAGGGATATGACCTTTTTTTATGTGAGGTGAGTGTATTAGATCATAGTCAATGGATCTAACTTTAAATTTACTCCTTTCACTTTCATATGAAAAAAGTTCTCGTACTAGATACATCATCTATATAGACTTGCCTCAATAACCGAAGAAATAATTTTAAACCGAGCCAAAAAATAAAAGAAAAGCCACTAAACATGTAAGACAAATATGGGTTGTATGTTTGGGGTCATCGGCCCATTATTTTGGGGTCATCGGCTGTATCCCTTTCTTTCTAATTCTTTAGGGTTTTATCCTCTATAGTCTTCCACTTTGTCTCTATTTCCTATTCTTTCCGCCGCACATTCTTCTAGTAGCCCTCACCTGTGTCTATCTCATTTCTTGCAATTTGAACGTGAGGAACGATAACATTTTACCACTCTGATCATGGCCGAAGCAAATCTACCGCCATCGTGATCGAAAAAGGACCTGTATTGTGTCAATAACTAGAAACGAAGGCTAGCTCGATGAAGAGTTGTTGCCATGCGTTGCTGGAGAGGCAACTATTCTGATCTGCAACGAACCGACCGGTTTTCGATTTGGGTTTTAGACCGGTTTAACCAGTTTTTGATGATTTTTGGCAGTCAAGCGATCTTTTCGGTTCCATGGTTCGAACCAGACCGGTGGAGTGTCCAGCCAACGATCCAACCGACGGACCAACTTTATTCTTTACATTATCATACAAGGATATTATTGTCATTTCATTAATATATTTTTTCTTTCCTCTCACTTTCTACCCAACCAAACAAGGGAGATAAAAGTTTTGGTTTTCTTACCTCTCATTTGCTCTTCAACCAAACAACTTAATAATCCTCTTATTTTTTACTCATTTTCTTTACCTTTTCTTTCTTTCCTCTCACTTTCTTTCCTGCAACCAAACATAGCTTATCTTTTTTCTAACTCTTCTTTCACATGATTATCTCATTAAAAAAAAAATTAAACTTCATTGGACAATTGTGTCACCTTGACAAACTAAGTGACATTTTCTACATCTAGTCATTTAAAAGACAGGTCAACGCAGATGATTTTTCAAGTTCACCAAACTTCATGTTAATCTCGCATCCAATATTTACAGCATCAACAACCGCCTGCATCTGGCTGTGACACCAACTTCTTGCTCATAGTTCAGAAAGAAAACTGTGGTAACTCATAGTTCAGTAGGAAAACTGTCGTATAAAATTAAATGAGCAACAACAGAAAAACACATTCCATGATAATTATGTAACAGAAGAGCCAAACTTGCAATCCGCATAGGAAGCAGTGCAAGCATTAAACTCCTGTTTTCCCTTTTAATATCCGGAGAATGCATTCTACAAGCAGGGTATATGGCATTTCAATGTCCCCATATACCCCTTTGCTCATTCCTCCAAGGCTCCAACTCAGATTGAGAATGACTAAGAACTATATCACCATATCATTTGGAGCTCCTAAAATAAAATTACCTTAACCGAAACCAAAGAACATTGATCTCACCAAAAATCAAAAAGCCCTAAAATTAGGGGTTTAGGGTGTGCTCAGATGCCAGGATTATCAACATTTGAGTGCAAAACCCAAATCAGAATTACCCAATTCCACAAGCCTCATCACAGCACACACAAAAATTCTAATTTTAAGTTTGTAAAAAAAAGATAAATTTGTAGCTCAAAACAAAGAAAAAAGAAATCCCAACTCATAAATATGCTCTCTAACTTCTGCAACCCTAAAGAGACGATTTGGTCATGCAGTTGATAAGCGAAGATCGAAAAGAAAACGAGACAATGAGAAAGTGGCAAAAGGTTCGATTGATAATAGAGGGGGGCAGATAGGGGAAAGGAAATTGTTTAAAAAAAAAATTGCACCAATTTGTAAAAGAAAAATTTACAAAACAATCAACTTTTTTTTAATCACCAAAAACAATATATTTTAATATAGGTGAAACTTGTAAATACAAAAAATACAAATACTATACTACAATATAATGTATTTATCAAGTTTAACTTCATTACAAATACAATGTCATATTTTGACCAACCAATGAGGCAAATTGGATGTTCCAAAATTTGCCACTTGAGTAGTACACCACTACATCACTTTGGTGACCACTTTGGTGACAGATGTACCTTAGCCAAAACCTAATAATTAATAATAATAATTTAGGAATAAAACACAGAATACTAAAATCCATTGCAGCAATCTGTACAAAGATGGATCAGATTTAATTGGCTTGATTTCTCCAAAGAGAAAAAAATCGCACAGTATATTCAGCATCGATCATCTGGGGAAAAAAATCATCAATTCCATCTATGTATAATGCAACCCATTACTAGAAATCAACATCTTCACAACAACAGGATCACTAAATTGAAAACTAGAAAACACCACATCAAAGTAACTCTAAGACTAAAACATCTCACCGTTAACAAAAAAATTTACTGAGATGAAAAACAGTGCACAAGAGATTGCAGGAAGGGATTGCTGTTGCGTCATCTCATACACAGTGCACACGAGAGTTAGAGCACTGGTAATCAGTAATTGACGCGTTATTTGACAAAAACAAGATAAACCCAGAACCCAATATCGAACCCTAGATCGAAAACGGTTTGAAAAATAGAAACTTACAGAGATAGAATAATGGGAAGAGAGAAGGTGAAGGTGTTTATAAAGGAGAGAGGGTAAGGGAGAAACCCTAATTTGATATAGTTTGTGCACAGCGTTGTAAGAAACCCTGACTATGAAATAGGTTGCGGGTCGATTAAAGTGACCCATTGGGCCTCCGTGGCAGTCCTTTTACTTTTTGTTTTCGGTGTTTCTATTGACACCGTTTGTTTGTTTGTTTTGTGTATTATTTGTTTTTTGTCTTTCCTTTTTACCCTTTCTTTTAGACACCTATGTCATTTTATATTTATTTTGGTGTAATGATTTTGGAACATTAAAAGTTGACACCGTATGTATTGGACACCTTATTTGAGACTATTTTACATAATAAAATGATTCTAGATGAGAAAAGCATATACAATGTTAATGTCAAAACTGGGTGTACAAACAACACAGCTCTTATTTTTATTTTCGAGATACCCTCAACTCATGTTACATCATTACTGTTAACCATTTATTTTTTGTCATGGATGTGTTACCATCCATTGTTGGACTAGCCCATATCCAATCGGTCTGAATAAAATTACCTTAACCGAAACCAAAGAACATAGATCTCACCAAAAATCAAAACGCCCTAAAATTAGGGGTTTAGGGTGTGCTCAGTTGCCAGGATTATCAACATTTGAGTGCGAAACCCAAATCAGAATTACCCAATTCAACAAAAGCCTCATCACAGCACACACAAAAATTCTAATTTTAAGTTGTAAAAAAAAGATAAATTTGTAGCTCAAACCAAAGAAAAAAGAAATCCCAACTCATAAATATGCTCTCTAACTTCTGCAACCCTAAAGAGACGATTTGGTCATGCAGTTGATAAGCGAAGAAGATCGAAAAGAAAACGAGACAATGAGAAAGTGGCAAAAGGTTCGATTGATAATAGGGGGGGAGATAGGGGAAAGCAAATTGTTTAAAAAAAATTTGCACCAATTTGTAAAAAAAATTGGCAAACCAATCAACTTTTTTTTAATCACCAAAAACAATATATTTTAATATAGGTGAAATTTATAAATACAAAAAGTGCAAGTATTATACTACAATATAATGTATTTATCAAGTTTAAAAACACTCCAAATACAATGTCATACATTGAAATTTTGACCTACCCATGAGGCAAATTGGATGTTCCAAAATTTGTCACTTGGGTGGTACACCACTACACCACTTTGGTGACCACTTTGGTGACCACTTTGGTGAGTGGTGTACCTTAGCCAAAACCTAATAATTAATAATAATAATTTAGGAATAAAACACAGAATACTAAAATCCATTGCAGCAATCTGTACAAAGATGGATCAGATTTATTTGGCTTGATTTCTCCAAAGAGAAAAAAATGGCACAGTATATTCAACGTCGATCATCTGGGGAAAAAATCATCACTTCCATCGATGAAACCCATTACTTAAAACCAAAATCTTCACAACACAACAGAATCACTAACTTGAAACCAACAAATCACGACATCAAAATAAATTCTAACAGAAAAATATGTCATCATTACCGACAAAAATTTACTAATACTTCTCAACTTGTATTAATAATTATCAATGAAACACATAATACTAATATCAATTGCAGCAACCAATAAAAAACCTACGAACTACAAATGATGGTATGCAAAGATGGATCAGATTTATTTGGCTTGATTTCTCTGAAGAGAAAAAAATCGCACAGTATATTCAGCATCGATCATCTGGGGAAAAAATCATCAATTCCATCTATGTATAATGCAACCCATTACTAGACATCAACATATTCACAACAACAGGATCACTAAATTGAAACCTAGAAAACACCACATCATTAACAATAAAATTTACTAATACTCCTCAACTTATATTAATTATTAACAATAATACAGAATACTAATCATTACAAACCCTTTGAGCTGAAAATGTTGGTTGCAAAGATGGATCAGATTTATTTGGCTTGATTTCTCTAAAGAGAAAAAAAATCGCACAGTATATTCAGCTTCGATCATCTGGGGAAAAAATCATCACTTCCATCTATGCATAAAGCAACACATTACTAGACATCAAAACCTTCGCAACACAATAGAATCACTAAATTGAAAAATACAAATCACCAAATTTAAGTCTAACACTAAAACATGTAACTTTTAACTAAAGTTAAAACCACAAAATGTATTCGGATATAAAATTGAGCAGCTAGGAAGATCAGAATTCTATCCTCAAAATAGAAGACTGAATTATGCGCAATATATAGCAAAGTTAGAATCAACTTCCATCATATGGGGAAAGTCTCCTCATATGTTTTCCAACTCTTATGTAGTTTGGAATTCATATTTACAAACATACACACATATTGCATATATCATAAATCTATTCCTTAGCATACAAAATAAAAACAGGGCAAATTTGAAGACAATTTGAGAGCATCAAGAGAAATTTTTTTTTTCCCAGTCTGCAATATGAAAACTGAGATGAAAAACAGTGCACAAGAGATTGCAGGAAGGAATTGCTGTTGCGTCATCTCATACACAGTGCACACGAGAGTTAGAGCACTGGTAATCAGTAATTGACGCGTTATTTGACAAAAACAAGATAAACCCAGAACCCAATATCGAACCCTAGATCGAAAACGGTTTGAAAAATTGAAACTTGCAGAGAGAGAATAATGGGAAGAGAGAAGGTGAAGGTGTTTATAAAGGGGAGAGGGTAAGGGAGAAACCCTAATTTGATATGTGCGCAGCGTTGCAAGAAACCCTGATTATGAAAGAGGTTGCGGGTCGATGGAAGTGACCCATTGGGCCTCCGTGGCAGTCCTTTTACTTTTTGTTTTCGGTGTTGCTATTGACACCGTTTGTTTGTTTGTTTGGTGTGTTATTTGTTTTTTGTCTTTTTTTTTTCTTTCTTTAGACACCTATGTCATTTTATATTTATTTTTGGGGTAATGATTTTTGAACACTAAAAGTTGACACCATATGTATTGGACACCGTATTTGAGACTATTTTACATAATAAAATGATTGTAGATGAGAGAAGTATATACAGTGTTGGTGTCAAAATTTTGTGTACAAATAACACAGCTCTTATTTTTATTTTCCAGAGACCCTCAACTCATGTTACATCATTATCGTTCACCATTTATTTTTTGTCATGGATGTGTTACCCTCCATTGTATTGTTGCATATTTAATTATATTTCAAAATTTAAAGTTAAAATCTGATTTTAAAAATATCTCCAAATATTTAATTTTATTCTTTTTTATTAATAGCCCTTTATTTCATTTAAATATGCATTAAATTGTTTTATGAATGAAATAAAGTTTCAGGTTTGAAATTCAATTTGTTTAAACATAATTTATATGAGTTTAAACGGAAGTTTTGAAATTGAATTTACATTGAATATTATTAAAATCAAATCAATTTAGTTAATGATTGATTGGAAATATCCTTCCAATATTTTCTACACGTTTTTCTTATTGTGTGCAGGTAGAGACGTTTGACAAGCTTGCAACGTACATATTGCATTATAATAGCAATAAATAATTTTAATTCCCTTTAATGGCATATTGATTTGCTGATCAGAAAAGAAGAAAAGGATAAATATATTTTGAAATGCAAGTCTTTGGGTTACGCATGAAAAAGAGTGGCACAAGATAGAAAGCAAAAATTCTAAGTGCATTTGATCTTGCTGTTCTGGTCCTGGTCTTTGTGCCAGAAGAGCCTGTTATATCCTGGGAGGAGTTTCGTATTTTGTAATTTATTTTCGTGGGCGGAATAATCCTTAAGGACAGTATCCCTTGACACGTCTCAGGCTATTTCTTGTACTCAACATTGTTATTTTATCAATATATTACAACAATCTTAAGGATTAAAATGGAGAACAACTCTGACGCCGCAAACAATGTTGTGAATGCTACCAATTCCAATGTCTCTGCTACTGTTGTCAATGCTGTCCCACAACCGGTTGCTACTGCTGTCACCTACGCCAAACCGTTTCCAGATATCTCGAAAATTGAGATGCTTGGAGGCCAAAACTATAGAAGATGGCAAGAGCGTATTTTCTCTATCCTGGATATGCATGGTGTTGCTGCTGCACTGACGGATCCTAAACCTCCACCAGCTGTTGACCCCAAACAAATTGAAACTTGGACATATGCTAATAAGGTATGTAGGCATACGATTATTAGTACATTAACTAATGATTTGTTCGATGTCTATTGTTCTTACAAGGAAGCCAAAGAGATTTGGGACTCCATGAATTTAAAGTACACTGCTGAGGACGTCGGGAAACAGAAGTTCGTCATTGGAAACTATTACAGATGGGAGATGACTGATGAGAAGGACATCAAATCGCAGATCAACGAGTACCACAAGCTACTTGAAGACCTTAAAGCTGAAAACATCACTTTGCAGGATGAGTTCGTTGCAGGTCTGTTGATTGAGAAGCTGCCAGAATCGTGGAAGGATTACAAACAACAACTAAAACACAAGCACAAGCAGCTGTCACTTGCAGAATTGATCACACACATAATTATCGAAGATACCAACAGGAATGAACTCAAGGAAGCAAGGGCAAAAGCACTGGCCTCAAGGGCAAATCTTATACAAAACAAAAAGAGGTATGAAAATAAAAAATCTGATCATGTTTCCTTTGTGCCTAAAGTTGCTTCTAACCCCACTTTCAAGAAAAAGGAAGTTGTTTTATTTGTGGAAAGCCAGGTCATTTTGCTAATCAGTGCAGATTTAGGAAGAGAAATGACAATCCTCCTAAGCCAAAAGCAAATTTGGTTGAAGGAGATGATGTAATTGCTGCGGTCATTTCTCAAGCCTATCTAGTGGCCAATGTGAAGCAATGGGTGGTAGACTCTGGGGCTACCAGGCACATTTGTGCTAATAAAAATGTGTTTACCTCCTACACTTCGGTAGGGGATGGGGAAGAACTTGTGTATCTTGGAGATTCCCGAACTGCTGCAGTTCTTGGGAAGGGAAAAGTTCTTCTAAAGCTCACATCTGGCAAGACCTTAGCCTTGAATGAAGTGCTTCATGTGCCTAGTATTAAGGCAAATTTAATTTCTGTAGCACTTTTGAGTAAAGCTGGGGTTAAAGTGTCATTTGAATCTGATAAGATTGTAATGACAAAAAATAATATGTTTGTGGGCAAAGGATACTGTGATCAGGGACTCTTTGTACTCAATGTTGCTGAAATTATTAATGAAAATGCATCTTCTTCTGCTTACTTGATTGATTCGGTTGATATGTAGCATGCTAGATTAGGACATGTTAGTATTTCTTATATTAAAAAGATGCATGATCTTGGTTTAATTTCTGGTTTTAGTAATACATGTATGAATAAATGTGAGATTTGTATTGAATCTAAATTAACTAAAAAATCTTGTCATTCTATTCAAAGAGAAACTGAATTACTTAATTTAATTCATACTGATCTTGGTGATTTAAAGCAAACCATGACTAGAGGTGGTAAAAAATATTATGTTACTTTTATAGATGATTTTTCACGTTTCACTAAGGTCTATTTACTTAAAACCAAGGATGAGGCCTTTGATATGTTTCTTATTTATAAAGCAGAAGTAGAAAATCAATTAAATAAAAGGATTAAAAGAGTTAGATCAGATAGGGGTGGAGAATATATTTTGTTTAATGATTTTTGTGAAAAGAAAGGTATAATTCATGAAACTACTCCCCCTTATTCTCCTGAATCTAATGGAGTTGCAGAAAGGAAAAATAGGACTTTAAGAGAAATGATGAATGCTTTACTTGTTAGTTCTTCTGCACCTGATAATCTTTGGGGTGAAGCATTATTAACTGCATGTCATTTACAAAATAGAATTCCTTATAAGAAAACCGGTAGGACACCATATGAGTTATGGAAAGGTTATAAGCCTAACCTTAAATATTTAAAAGTGTGGGGGTGTCTTGCTAAGGTAATGCTACCTGATCCTAAGAAAAGGAAAATTGGTTCTAAAACTTCTGATTGTATGTTTATTGGATATGCTGAACATAGTGCTGCCTATAGATTTCTTGTTTTGAAAAGTGATGTGCTTGATTGCAATACTATTTTAGAAACTAAAAATGCTGAATTTTTAGAACATGTTTTTCCTTTAAAATTTGAAAGGTTACCTCCTTCACCTTCTCAAAATATTAGTGTTTCAAGTGAATCTTTACAAAATAATTTTGAAAACACACATGAGGATTTGAGAAGAAGTAAAAGGCAAAGAAAAGAGACTTCTTTTGGAAATGATTTTTATACATATCTTGTGGAAAATGACCCTTTGAGTTTTTATGATGCAATTAATTATTCTGATGCACATCTTTGGAAAGAAGCTATTAAATCTGAAATTGATTCTATTACAAATTGTAATACGTGGATTTTAGTAGATTTACCACCAGGAGCTAAACCTATTGGGTGCAAATGGATTTTTAAAAGGAAATATAATCCTGATGGTTCTATTGATAAGTATAAAGCTAGATTGGTTGCAAAAGGTTTTACCCAAAAAGAAAATGTTGATTATTTTGATACTTTTGCTCCTGTGACTAGAATTTCATCCATTCGAGTGTTAATTGCTTTAGCATCAATTTATAAACTTGTTATTCATCAAATGGATGTTAAAACAGCTTTTTTAAATGGAGATTTGGAAGAAGAAATATATATGACACAACCTGAGGGTTGTGTTGTTTCTGGACAAGAAAATAAAGTTTGCAAACTTATTAAATCTTTGTATGGTTTGAAACAAGCACCAAAACAATGGCATGAGAAATTTGATCAAGTTTTGATTGGTGATGGATTTTTATCTCTTGAAGTAGATAAGTGTGTGTATACAAAAACAATAAATGGTGAATGTGTAATTATTTGCTTATATGTGGATGACATGCTTATTTTTGGTACTTGTCATAATATAGTAAATAAAACTAAAGAATTTCTTGCTTCAAAGTTTGACATGAAAGACATGGGTGAAGCAAATGTAATATTGGGTGTTAAAATCATAAGGAACGGTGATAGTATAATGCTATCCCAAGAACATTATGTTGAGAAACTTCTAAAGAAGTTTGGGTACTTTGAAGTTAAAACCAATAAGCACCCCTTATGATGCTAACACTCAACTGAAGAAAAATAGAGGAAACCCTGTTGCCCAATCTGAGTATGCACAGATTATTGGGAGTCTGTTGCATTTAATGAATTTTTCTAGACCTGACATAGCATATGCTGTGGGCAGATTGAGCAGATACACACATAATCCCAATAATGAACGTTGGGATGCATTAGTCAGACTAATGAAATATTTGAGAGGTACCATGAGTTATGGTATTCTATATAGTGGATTTCCCGCTGTATTGGAAGGATACAGTGATGCTAATTGGATCTCAGATTCAGATGAGACAAAATCCACTAGTGGTTATGTGTTCACCCTTGGTGGTGGTGCAATAACTTGGAAATCAGCCAAACAATCTATTATTGCTAAATCTACCATGGAATCAGAGTTTATTGCTCTAGAGTTGGCTGGTAATGAGGCTGAGTGGTTGAGAAACCTCTTAGCAAATATTCCATTAGGAGTTAAACCAACTCCTCCCGTGTCTATGCATTGTGATAACCAAGCGGCAATAGCCATTGCAAAGAATAAGACTTACAATGGCAAGAATAGACATATTCGATTGAGACATGATGTTGTTAAGCAGCTGCTGAAAGATGGAATTATGTCCATTAATTATGTGAAGTCAGAAGTGAATTTGGCTGATACTCTGACAAAGCCTTTGGGAAAGAAATTAATAAATGAAACATCGAGGGGAATGGGACTTAAGCCAATATTAAATTAACAGTGATGGTAACCCAACCTTTGTGATTGGAGATCCCATGAAGAAGGTTCATATGGGTAATAACAAGTCACTTGTTAGTTCTGGTAGCACACTTAATTTGTCTCTTCCTATGGTGTGAGAAGTGCTAGATTTCATTTTTGGGAGGTTAAGCTGAAAGCTTTTAATGAATTTCATAGCCCTTATGGGTGGTATATAAAGTGCAATATACACTTGATGAAATCACCTATATGAGTGTGGAGTGGGGCCGCTCCTATGAAATTGTGGCGTAATTTCTAGAGCACTCATGAATAAACCAGGCATGCGCATGGCCGAAAGGCGCCAAACAGCGTAACAGCAAGATCTGTGGGGGGTGTAAAGTGATTGGTAGGATTCCTACTTACATAAAGTGTATTGGTTCATAGAAGTTTAAAACTTCACCAATACATTGTAGGTAATCGACCTATCAGTCTAGGTCTGGTTCATAGTTCAATAGACACCAGATTCGAAGCATTTACACTATGTTGCTTTCTAAATCAAAATCTATCTTCAAATTTTTGAAATATGTGGGGGATTGTTGCATATTTAATTATATTTCAAAATTTAAAGTTAAAATCTGATTTTAAAAATATCTCCAAATATTTAATTTTATTCTTTTTTATTAATAGCCCTTTATTTCATTTAAATATGCATTAAATTGTTTTATGAATGAAATAAAGTTTCAGGTTTGAAATTCAATTTGTTTAAACATAATTTATATGAGTTTAAACGGAAGTTTTGAAATTGAATTTACATTGAATATTATTAAAATCAAATCAATTTAGTTAATGATTGATTGGAAATATCCTTCCAATATTTTCTGCACGTTTTTCTTATTGTGTGCAGGTAGAGACGTTTGACAAGCTTGCAACGTACATATTGCATTATAATGGCAATAAATAATTTTAATTCCCTTTAATGGCATATTGATTTGCTGATCAGAAAAGAAGAAAAGGATAAATATATTTTGAAATGCAAGTCTTTGGGTTACGCATGAAAAAGAGTGGCACAAGATAGAAAGCAAAAATTCTAAGTGCATTTAATCTTGCTGTTCTGGTCCTGGTCTTTGTGCCAGAAGAGCCTGTTATATCCTGGGAGGAGTTTCGCATTTTGTAATTTATTTTCGTGGGCGGAATAATCCTTAAGGACAGTGTCCCTTGACACGTCTCAGGCTATTTCTTGTACTCAACATTGTTATTTTATCAATATATTACAACAGTTGGACTAGCCCATATCCAATCTTTCTGAATAAAAATTGAAATATATATATAAAATTTGATTTATAAATTCTTAAATATATAGTATAGGTAACCAACGAGTGCAGCTCAGTTGGTTATGCAGACTGAGCTTGTGGGAAAAACCTGGGATCGAATCCCACATAACACATCTTTTGGGAGGGGCAAAGAATATTAATTGTGACTAAGCACCCGAGCAGATATTAGTCTCATAGTGGGTCAAAAAAATCTAAGCTTGTGGGATATTCTGTGGACCCATTACGGAGTCAAATGCCTTAATTATGGTGGGTTTAAAAAAGAAAACATAGTATTGGTAGTATATATAGGATTGAGTATAGTTAAGGCCCTCTTTCGTAAAACCCTTGGACTCACCAAAAAAAAAAAGGCTCTCTTTCAGAAGATAGATAAGATAGTATGTTAAATAAGATAATTTATATTTTATTTAACTAGCTTGTAATATGTCAATTTCACAGTTGAAGACTATACCCACCAAGGCCGGCCCAAGGGGGAAGCTGGTAAAGCTAGGGATTTCTTTGAGACTGGGATCATTTGTTGCCAGAGTCCTAGTACGGATGAATTGTGCATTGCAATGATGTTTTGTAGTACAAATGGATTGTACCTATCAGCCATTCTGCAGCCTTGTAAAGGGGCTCTCTGTTGGTCCACGTGGTTGGAGGAAAAGGAAAAAACTAGGCTGAGAGTTATCAAAGAGATCCATAGAATTTTGACAAAAGCACGAAATAGTTCTACCAATTTCACTTTTGAGCATGTTTGTGATGATGTGTTTTTCATGCACTTGGTTGCAAACTGTGTTACTTTAGAAATTATTTGGGATGTAACTCCTTACATGTATAGTCGTTGCAGGCACATATTGAAGATGGTCTTTGATTCATATGCACTGACATTTGTTAGAAAGGTGGAGGAACTAGGACAATGGCAAGTGATTAAGTTTTGCCCTAGTGATCAAAAAACTTGCTGTCCACGGTAAGAATATGGAGGCATTTGTTGTTCTTTTACGAAATTGTTTTGCCAAGGGTTTATTTGATATTAATCTCTGCTCAAGTTTGCGACAATTCTTCAACACTTTAGAGTTTACTGTTCTTGATTGGATGTTGCATAAGAAGGAAAATACCATTTCTGTTGATGATTGGAAGGCACATCCTAAGTGTGATGCCTATAACGAAGTGGAGTGGTTAATAGCTTGGTTTTGGGATGTTATTGGGAGACTGACAATAGAACAAAGGAAAGGCACCCCACATTTCAAACAGTGGGATCCAGGGAGATGTTTTTTTGTTTATCAGGAACATCAAACTGAATTAGCTACAACTCTATTCATGGAAGGTTGTCCTTCCACAACCTTGAGGACAAGGTTGTCCGTGAAGGGGTGGGTAATGATACGTACCTTTGGAGTGTTTCTGATTCAACAAGAGTAAATGGGCCTAGGGACCCAAACCAGCTAAACCAGCCCAATGGTTCTGCCAGCTTGATAATCATAGCATATTTCTTAGTTTCAATTTGTTATATTTCCGTAGCATCTTTTACATTTCTGTTTAGAAGATTCTCTTTTGTTATGAGTCATGGTATGGATCTTCAGCCACTTGGCACACGATCCGACTAGTTAGGAGTCTGTCATGGCTATAAACTCAGCAAGAGGATGAATGTAAAAGGCAGCAAAATATTGAATCAAGTTTCTTTTATATTTTATCTCTTCTCTCTGGAGTTGCTATTACTCGAAAATAGCCTTTCCCTTTCCTAATCGTATCAGTCTCACTGTAAGGATTTCATAAAGAGACCCAGGGCTTCTCCCTCGTGAACTCATAATGCTGGATGTTGCTCGCCCTCTTTCTCAGATGTACATATACATGAATATTGTTATCTCATTAAAAATAAATAAATAAAATGCTTTGTGTGAGGAAGTTTATAATAAGAATGAATGACATTTAATTTCACATCAAATTGAAGCTTTAATACGTGAGAATTGTGAAGCACTTGATGATTGACTTTTTATTGGTCATTTGGCCCTCTCTATGAAAAATAAACGAGTAAATGCCCTTTCTATGATTTGAAGTAGAATAAAGCTACCATCCATGTTTGTTATCCAAAAACAAAGAAATAGGAGAGCATGATCAAAGCAGCATTCAAGAAGAAAATGCCTCCTATTTAGGGGGGTACTCAGAGCCATGACTCCTTGCAAAGTTCTATGAAAAATTGGGATTAACCTTGAAGGTAGTTCATTGAATTGAATCAAGAGAGGCTCTGATATATTATATTGGAGGATACTTAGTCAGTTAGCCAACTCATCTATAGTTAAGTTAGTTAGTGATATCAGTTATTCTTTTAGATATCAGTTAGCATAGTTAGTTGATAGCTTGTGCAACAAGTAATGTATGAACTCTAGTATATAAGCTGAGATCTCAGCATTTGTTCAATGAGAAATTCATTCAACACAATTACACAATTGTTTTATATTATGAACTTCTTTAGAAACTTATTGTATTCCAAAATTATAATCCTAAATAAGGGAAAGACCAAGTTTGATATAGCCATCAGTTGGTAATGTTATTTATAAAGCAATGTGTAATATTTGTTCAAACAGAGAGCAGATTAAATGTCACCAGAAAAAGGAAGCAGTGTTACATTATGTGTATAGAACTATAGATAAACGTTGCTGAATGAAAATAATTATAATATATAAAATACAAGTATAGATCCTATATTTAAAAAATGGAATTTCAAAAAGAATGATCATGTTAATAACAATAAGACCTATTTTTGAAGTTGAAAAATAATCATCCACATGATACTATTGTAGGCTCCATTGTTGTGGAGGTGTCTCTGTCACACATTTCAGGACCAATATTTGTAGGTGCTTCTCCCTGCAAGGTGACATGAATAACTTGAGAGGTTGATAACTCAAAAGGCCATCTTGCAATTTCTTCAATTTTTCAACAAGGAAATCATACCTTTGCAAGGTTCCTAAAGTATGTCATTGTGTAATTTCCAGTGGGAAATAAAACTTCAATAAGATCTGCTAGTGCCAATTGAGGTTGGGAGACTGCTCCATTATAAAAGTCTTAATTTGAAGAAGATCACAAGTCAGAACACAAACAATTATATACATGGAAAATAAGTAACCACAAGTAGCACAAGCTTCATGCAAGGATAGAAATGTATACAATGAACAAGAGTTATGATATTTTGACACCAAAATTTGACACCATGGGAGGACACCCTAGTTTTGAGTAGGTTGTTTATCACTTTACTCTTTCTCTCTCTTTATTTCATTGGTTCACAACCTACTCAAAACTAGGGTGTCCCCCATGGTGTCAAATTTTGGTGTCAAAATATCATAACTCAATGAACAAATTGGATTTTTAGCCTAAATTGGCACTTCACTTTAAAATCTTGTAGAAGAAAACATATTTTAAATTCCATATGGGCTTTACAAAGTTTTTTAAAAAGTGTTTATATCAACACTCATTGAAATTCAGAACATATAAAACTATATAAAATTAGAATTACGTACCAAGAGCTATATAATTTTGAATCCTTTTGTCATATCTCCACAGGCTTGTGTTTGAAAGAAATGAAAAACAAGAACGATCTTCAACATGTAGATTTTGGATAAATGTCGATAACGTATAGTTAACTGGATCAGAAGTTGATGTTTCATCAATGACCACTTCCACAGTCTACATGAAGAGAAAAATTTACTCAGTAAAATACTAAACAATAAAAGGAAATTGTAGCATGGAGTCCTAGTTTATTGCTGAATGGTTTTTGGGTTTTATGAGATTGTAAGCTATGAGTAACTTAGTTTTTGGTAAGGGGTATAAGTTGGTTCTCAACCAAGTTGATTAATTATTTTGTTTCCCTCGGTTGAACACTAACATCTTCTCCTCGTCCTTTTGTGGTCTTTGTCCTTTGTATATGAGTTAGAATACCCCAAATACTCTCAATAATAAAATTTTGCTTATAAAAAAATCAATAAAAGGAAATTTAAGTTTAAGGCAAAGAAATAACCCCAAATACAATTTATCTTTTTTGTATGAATATATAGTTTAGGATTTAATTTCAATATGATCATAGACTAATTAATAATTTGCATTTTTATAATAGGAAAGAGCAACAAAATTCTGTCTTTGAAGCAAATAATGCATACACAATTTCAGAACCAAATTTGCAATGTGAAGAGAGAAACAGAGACAGACACGCAAGAGAATGGTTCCTAAGTCGAACTGAGAATAGTAAGCAGAAAGATTACATCGTGTTAGTAAGGCAATAAATATTATACTCCTATTTGTCAATATATATATATATATATATATTATACTCCTATATCTTTAATTGTTGCAAAGTTGAGTCAACAATGAATGCTAAAATGAAAACATATATGATGAAGATTTTGGAATATTTTATTTCAATATCATAAAGTGGGCATATATCAGTAATTAATTATATTAGTTATTTATAAATTATGCGCCTTAATTGATATGAGATCAAATTAAGAGATAAGGTCAATCAAAATTCCGATTATGATAATTAATTATATTAATTATTTGATATGGGCAAAATATGAGTGGATGTCATTGATGACTAATTTCGGAATAGTGGGAACCCTAATTAGCCATCACACTATATATAGGCTATGGTCTCAATACATTGGACGCATTGCATATCACATCTTCTCCCCATTTGAAGAGCAATTAAGGCATAAGGAGTCCTTCTTGAAGAAGAACCACATGTGAATATATGCCTTGACAGGTACCTTAGTTTTGATGAATGACAAAAGGGAAGTCAGAAGGACTAAATTGCAAAAAGCGGCAAAATGTCAAACAAGCAGTCAAATGGGTTAAGGGAATTTTATTTATTGTATTGCTTGTTTTAGATTAATTGTAAATGGTTAATAATGCTCTCAAGATTAAAATTGGTCACACACACACATTAATGAGCTTTTAAAAGTCAAACTTAATCAGCTAATATTTGGTCTTAAATGAGTATTGAATTTCATAGCTGTTAAGTATTTCAAATTCAAATTTGAATCAAGGAATAATCGATTAGTATAATCGATTATCTTGCTCTTAATCATGTCTTAATGAGTAATCAATTATAGAGTTGTTAAGAATTCAAATCAGCCTTTTTGAATTGCCATAATCGATTATATAATCGATTATCTATAGCTGAACACGTTTTTATTAACTTAAATGGCTTTAATGAGAATTAATGAAAGCTAAGCCGTTAAGTTTTGAATTTGAATTAGAATAATCGATTATGTAATATGTATAATCGATTATGTCCTTACTGCCTTTTAACGAGCTTCAAACAGAAACCCTGTAATCGATTATGTAATCGATTATTGCTTTTTATATTAAAGTCAGTGGACTCGTAATCGATTAGTATAATCTATTATGCTGCTACTGTCTCAAAGAGGCGCTTTTCAAACTGAGTCAAAATAATCGATTATGCCATTTAAATAATCGATTACTGCACGACAAAAATGAGTTTTAAAGAGAATTTGACCTAATCTTTTAAGGCTCTATTTAAAGGAAACCTAGCCTAAAACACGAGCACGAAAATCATTTTACTCTGAACTGTGTTTTATTCTCTTGAACAAAAACTCTCTTTTTCTCTCTTGCTCTTACACTTTGATCACTTTAATCTTGAGAGCTTTATACACCATATAGGTGTGATTGTAATTGCTCCTCAATTTGTTTATCAGCACTATTAAGAGTGCATATTGTTGGTAAGAGTCATGTGACTCAAACCTTTCTTTTCTACACCAAGTTTTCAAGAGAGGTGATATCTCTTGGGGTGTTTTCTTGGATGTGATTTCCAAGTGTTTACAAGGGAGGTGATATTCCTTGTAGTTGACAAGAAAGGTGATATCTCTTGGGTTATTGTCTTGAGACTCTTTCACTGGGGGAGGTGATATCCCTGGTCTGTGAGGAGTGCTCTATATTGTAAAGGTTCTAGTTGATCCTGTTAAAAACTAGAGTTGATTGAGAACCCTTGGTCGTATTGCCTTGGGGACTGGACGTATGTCACTTGGGTAGTTTGTGGTCGAACTAGGATATATTGCTGTGTTCTTTTCTCATCCCTTATCTTTTTATTTCTGCTTTATCTTTTGCAAAACGCTTTTAATTGCACGCGTGTTTAACAAAGTTGTTTTTCATAATATATTCAAAAGAAAAAGTTTTATATTTGCCAAAGCTTTTGAAAAACACAATTCACCCCCCTCTTGTGTTTGGAGTCACTTGTCAACAGCACAAGCCAACAAGTGTTTATTACTTTCTCTCTCCCTCTTCGTCATGTTTTCAAGGTTACTACACATCGACTATTAGCAATGGATCCAGGTATTGGTGTATTGCTATAATCTTTGATAAGCTAACATGTTGTAATTCTTATAATCTAACAAGTGCTATCAGAGCGGGTCTTCATATTTGGTTCATTGGGATTGTTTTCTGCTTGGGATTATAGGTTTAGGGTCACCCAATTTTTTTTTATGAACCCTACTTTTGGAAAATTGAGAATTATGAAAAAAAATAGAATTTTGGTTGGCTTCCTTTACGTGATATTTGATCGTAGACCTATATATTTTCTTCTTGGTGAAGGGATACGATTTTCTCTGTTCTGGTATCTTTGCCTATGTATGCTTTTCAGTGGCTTTATATTCCTTTTCTATGGTTGTACATGGTTTTCTCTTCCTGTACGTTTCTTGATCCATAATTGCGATTAGAAATTTCAAAAA
Organism: Echinosophora koreensis; assembly: GCA_035048595.1. Lineage (NCBI taxonomy): Eukaryota > Viridiplantae > Streptophyta > Magnoliopsida > Fabales > Fabaceae > Echinosophora > Echinosophora koreensis. The sequence continues at coordinate 12,118,964 of JAPCYP010000004.1, forward strand.
TAGATATACACAAGAATTGTTTTTTCGTTTTGATCGAGAATTGTTGATCTTTACGTGAAGAGCCTTTTGGTATAGTGTGAAGAGCCTTTCCTAATTGCTGTATATGGTTTTCTATTACTAAATCTTTTCCAGTTCTTTGTATCATTCACAAGGATCAAACGGTTTTTGGATTGGTGGATCCAGTTTGGAATATTTTCTTTTAATTCTCGCAAATTTCACCTTGCACTACGGGCTGCCTAATGGTTTTGTGACTATTAATCGGCAAGATAAGCACAATTAACTCTACATTTATAGGTAATGTAAATTCAAGACCTTCCAATTTTATTTTATTAAATTGTCTAGTAATTTTGGTTGAGTTGGTTAAAACAACAGGAGAATTCCTTTGGTTGTTCCTTTGCTTTCTTCTTTTGAGAAGAATTTTCCGCAGTCCTCTTCCTTTTATTCTGAGAGCTAGTGACCAAGCGAGCACTCTCTGTCCTATCCCTCTGCAGAGTCTCTTCCTCTTGCACACAATGAGATATAAGTTCATTTAAGGACATTTGCCTTTTTGGGTATTATTTATAGCTCACCTTGAATTGCCCAAAGTGTGCCAGAAGGGAGATCAAAACCAAGTGCACGAGCAAATCCTCATGAAGTTCTAACTTTAGTGCCTTGAGTTTTGACGCGAGATTGGACATCTCCATATCGAACTCCATAATGTTCCCATTACCTTTATACTTAATTGAGATGAGCTTAGACAAAGCACGACTCGTCTCAGCCTTGTCATTCTTGGCAAAGAATTACTCTATTGCCTCCAGGAACTTCTTGGTACTTTCGCTCTCAGCAATCGAGCTCCTGAATACTTCAAGTATGGATCTCTTGATAACCATTAGAGACACATACCGTTGGATTGGCCCCATTTCTCAATCTTTGCTTCATTTGTGTTCTCAGCGGTGGCAATCGAGCACTCCACCCTTAGTGCTAAGTCTAAGTCTATGCATCCGAGAAAAATCTCCACGGACTCCTTCCAAGACTTGTAGTTCATTCCATTTAGCATAGGGATGGTGCTAATCTGAGCAGCAAAGTTGGGAGTGGTAGCAGCAATAACTATAAGAAGAGAATAACAAGCATACGATAACATCAATTGGCATGTCAATAAATAACAATAAAGACATGCTCAATAATCTATATATACCAAGCACACCATCAATTCCCAATATTTGGATTGTAAGAATTAACTGTTAGTGGTACTCTCAACGCAATCAAACATTGATGATAAGTCCCGTCAAATAATGGTCACCTTTGGGCATCCCATTATCCACAAGGAAAATACCTTTATAATCACCACACATTTACCATCACATGCATGTAATTACCTGAAGGAAGGCATAACTTGGCTGGGTAATTACTTGCCTGTGATGGTAAATGTGTGGTGATTATAAAGGTATTTTCCATTTAGATGATAAGATGTCCGAAGGTGACCATTATTTGACAGGACTTATCACCAATGTTTGATCATTGCGTTGAGAGTACCACTAGCAGTTAATTCTTACAATCCAAAGATTGGGAATTGATGGTGCGCTTGGTATCTTGTTTGGGTCTTATTTAATTTACATATAAAGATTATTGAGCATGTATGTATGGTTATTTATTGACATGCCAATTGATGTTATTGTATGCTTATTATTCTCTTCTTATAGTTGCTGCTGCTACTGCTCCTAACTTCGCTGCTCAGATTAGCACCAGCCCTATGCTGAATGAAATGAACTAAAGTCTTGGAAGGAGTCAGTGGATATTGTTCTTGGATGCATGGACTTAGACTTAGCACTGAGGGTGGAGCGCCCCGGTTGCCACCACTGAGAACCCAAATGAAGCAAAGATTGAGAAATAGGACCGATCCAATCGCATGTGCCTAATGATTATCAAGAGATCCATACCTGAAGTATTCAGGGGCTCGATTGCTGAGATCGAAAGTGCCACGAAGTTCCTGGATGCAACAGAACAATTCTTTGCCAAGAATGACAAGGTTGAGATGACTAGTGCTTTGTCCAAGACCATCTCAATGAAGTATAAAGGTAATGGGAACATTAGGGAGTATGTTATGGAGATGTCCAATCTCACATCAAAACTCAAGGCACTAAAGTTAGAGCTACATGAGTATTTGCTCATACACTTGGTTTTGATCTCCCTTCCTGCGCACTTTGGGCACTTCAAGGTGAGCTGTAATACTAAAACAAATGGTCCTTGAATGAGTTTATATCTCACTGTGTGCAAGAGGAAGAGATGCTGCAGAGCGATAGGATAGAGAGTGCTCACTTGGCCACTAGCTCTCAGAATAAAAGGAAGAGGACTGCGAGAAATTCTTCTCAAAGAAGAAAGCAAAGGAATATCCAAATGAATTCTCATGTTTCTTCTGCAAGAAGACAAGACACATCAATAAGGATTGTTCCAAGCACGTCGCCAGTTGTGAAAAGAAGGGCAATTCTCTCACTTTGTTTGTTCTGAAATTAATTTAGTTTCGGTACCCAAGGACACTTGTTGGGTAGATTCTGGGCATGCAGGGTTGCCTGCGGAGCTGTCTGCCAAGTGATGTTGAAAGATTTATCTATGTGGGTGAAGACAATAAAGATGCAGTTGAAGCTATATGGTGGTCATCGAGGTTTAGTCACAATAGACGTTAGTGACGACAGCCCCAGTGGTCCCATTATTGATGTATGAGGTGGACCAGTTTGTAAATGGGAAGTCTAAGGATAATAACACTCGGATGTGCGCTTAAAGAATTCTAATATAATTATTAAGATATATTGCCCAAGTTGGAGATTGTTAAAATATTTTATTCCTATATCATAATGTGGGCAGATATCAGTAATTAATAATAATATTAGCTATTTATAAATTAGGGACCTTAATTGATATGTGATCAAATTAAGATATAAAGTCAATCAGATTTCTGATTTTGATAATTAATTAAATTAATTATTTGATATGAGCAAAATATGAGTGGATGTCACTGATGACCAATTTCAGAATAATGAGAACCCTAATTGGCCATCACACTATATATAGGTTATGGTCCCTAATACACTGGACGTATCACATATCGCCTCTTCTCCCTATCTGAAGAGCGACTAAGGTATAAGGAGTCTCGGTTGAGGAAGAACCACAAGTCAACAAGTTTTTATTACCCGTCTCTCTCTTTCTCTCTCCCCATCTCCGTGTTTTCAGTTTATTGGACTGCACAGCGACTATTACCAATGGATGCAAATATTCCTATAATCTTTGATAAGCCAACATGTTGTAGATCCTAAAATTATCAAGTTATCGTTGTTCTTGATAAAATGAGATGCATGCTTATATGGTTATAATGTTTCTGCAATTGAGATTTATGATAGCATGCCTTATATATGATTATTGAGTTTAAATAAATCTAACAGAAGAATGTATTAGAAGATATGGGTATGGCCTTTTGTGTTACAAAAATTATATATAGATTTCAAAGCTTTCCATTTAAATAAGTAGACATGAAGTTCTACTAACACTATCTTTAAACAACAAAATAAGTTTATGAAAATATTAGTGATTCAATGTCCACAGGTAGACTATATTTGATTTTCTTATTTAATGCAATATAATTCAACTTACACATAGGATGGCATGCAATTCCTCTAAATCATCAGGATTAGAGACATTGTAAGTGTTCTTGTTTATAGAGGCATCCACATTCTCTCCACCTGCGTCTTCCACATACTGTTTGCGAAGTTTTTGTATCAAAACTTAAAAGGTGATCAGATAAATATAAAGTATAAGCACCAAGCCAACTATACTATAATAAGAAAGTGAACAGAAAAGATGAAGTTAGGATAAAAGGGAATGTAGAACTATTTTAAATCAAACAGCAAGAAACATGTTTTTTATGAGACACGGGTTGCTAATAATGATGAACAAAACAATTAAAATTTCACTTCAGAAACATCATTTATACCATGTTTCTCTGATAGCTGTGGTTTCATACCTTCATATGATATTTTTCCTTTGTAAAAGACCAAACTCCCTGCAAAGAAGACATTTCAGTTGTAAGTTGCACAATGTTTTGGCAACGACAAAAGTCATGCATCAGAAATTGGCACCACAAAATTTGACAGGAAAAAAAGGAATTGTTTTTAAGTGTTTAATAGAGGGTCCATTTTTTTTTGTTGAACGGGTCGGGAGCCAAAGACTAATCTCTCGAGGTACTGAGATCCATTTAAGGGGTCGACCTCTCCCAACAGAGAGCTCTTCCATACGCATGAGCTAGGAATCGAATCCCTGACCACATGTTTAAGGGGCTCAGTTATCTACCAACTGTGCCACATCATATTGGTATTCAGGGTCCATTTCTGATTATTATTATTTAGATGATAAAATAAGATCAAATATTATAGTGAACTGCCAATATAGTCTGGGAATTGAAAGAAGGCTCCAGAAAGGGATATGGAAATTTGTATTGAGAAGTGGAAAGGAAGACAATTTAGTAACAAGATGTGTGCTTTTGGAGATACATACATTATCATGCTTCATCCAAGCCACTATTGGTTTGAATGATGTCCGGGATTTTGCAATTTTAGCCAAGCACAAATAGTTCTCCTTAACCTATTCAAGTAAAAACCATTATGTCAACTAACATATATCACAAAAGCTAATCAGTTACAAGGAGATTAGCACAGAAAATCATGAAAATGTGATTGTGTAATATCCAAATACAACTTTATTTTTACACACATAGAAACTTAGAAGAAATTTTAAATAGAAATACTTTTATCCTGATTTTATCAGTCAAGATGAATGAAGAAGAAATTTCAGCATTAAATGATATCAATATGGTAAAGAAGTAAGGCAATGCTGCTATGAGCTATCCAAACTTACTGATTACTGGCTTACTGCTAACAATGCGAAGTGGAAAGGAAACACATGGTTTGGTGATCATTGAACATGATCTATTGCCATTTGTTGATGCATTCCACATTCAAATTTGCGGAATTGAAGTCTTACAATTAAGTGATGGCATAGTTCAGCTCAGTTTTGCCCAGAAAGTTCATTTAATGTTCAGAATTCAATGGTGTCAATTGTTTATATAAGTACCTATAATGCCCACAAAAGTGGAATAAGACCTTACCAAATTAAAATTATTAATTATTTAATTCTACTCTGTTTATTTTTATTTTTTTTAATACTAAAATACTTTATATGTGGCCATACTTAATTCTATCCTTGCACAAATAAATGCTTTTTTTGTGCTTTGTCTTCATATGAATTTGTTTAATTTGGTGATAATAGGCTAATAGCTTACAAGGAACATCTTAATAAATAGAAGAAAGTTTAGTAGTTTCACCTTAAACAACAACTAGCACAATATTAGACTGAAACCATAGAGGACTAAGGGGAGCAAACTGAATTTAATCCTAAAAGTTATTTGACTTCTGATTATTAATCATTAGGATCAGATTTCAACAGCTTATCAAGGCTGTAAATGGAGATTCCTGAGTAAAACTGCAGTTTAGGCATTGGACTGAGCCACAATACAAGACTACTGAATAATAATGATGGTAAAAGTTTCTGAAAAATTATTCATCACTAAGTAACACTGTGATAGTAATAGTTATGCCTTGGACTGAGTGGTGCTCTTACTGCATTATAGACTTCATTGGCTCTAGCTTCAACATTTGCAAAAGCTCCCATGAATTTGATCCATTCTGCTCTCTATCAAAGTTAATGTTGTAGATTGTTAGTCATTCCAAGCACAGAAAATAACAGTGACAGAGTACCTCTCTCCAATACATGAGTACATAAATTAATAGGCATCTTAAACATTGCAAAATTGGATTGAAATACACCATTCTCCATGAGTTCCTTTAGGGTTGTTTGGTTCATTGGAGGGGAGGGGAGGGGAGGGATTTTAATGGAGGGGAGGGGAGGGGAGGGGAATAGTACCTTTCATGTTTGGTTCAAGAGGGGAGGGGAGGGATTTTAAAACAACTTTACTTTTAAACCTTATAATTATTTATTTAAAAATAGAAAAGTGGGAATATTTTAGTCAATACACATGAAATGTTTTAAAATCCCTCCCCCTCCAAATCCCCCCCGCATTGGAGGGGAGCTAAAATGGACCCAGGAGGGATTTTGCTCCCCTCCCCTCCCCTCCTAAAATTTGAACCAAACACAAAAGATTTAAAATATCCCCTCCCCTCCCTCCCCTCCCTCCATTCCCTTCCAACCAAACAATACATTATGGTAGTAAGTATAATATTTTAACCACGTGATAGAGTGCAAGCAAATTAGATGGATGATGATAGCTGCCCCTCAGTTTCTACTATGTGTTTTATATTTATGTTTTTGCACTTTTCTGCTCTTTATTGAGGTTAGATTTTATCAGACAAATAGAGAGAAATTAAGGTTAAGACTTAAGACTGAATTTTGCAAACTGTGACATTGCTCATTCAAAGATTGAATGGGATAGGTGTGCTGGTTCTTTGTGTAACAATACTATATTAATACAAGAACTGAAGCATAATAAAAAATTGGCTTCAGAAACATCCTGCTAGCCTATGTTCACATTGAACATATGTTCTGATCCATTAGGCTCTTGAAAATTTGTTTACAGTTTAAATTCAGTTGCTTACCTGCAAAGGGGTATCCTCAAGAAAAGGAACAAAAGTTGCAAAATTGCAAGCTGGCTGTTGATTAAGGTCACTAAAGAAGTGTGCTGAAAACTGTGTCAGGTTTTGGTAATCACTTTTGTTGAACAGTTCTATCTGTCCTCCTTCATACAATTTCAACACACATGGAGAAGCCACAGTGTCTGAGGTTATGCCTTTCAATCTCTCCAGTAAGCCTAAAAGCTGCTCAAAACAAGAAATAAGAAGGCAAAGCAGGAATGAAAACCCCTCTTTTCAAATTCACACCAAGACATTTGAAGTTTAGTATGTAAACTTGAAGTTGTAAGAGATACTCACCTCTAAGAAGGAAACTTGAGTTTCAATCCCAGGAGGCAAAAGAAAGAAAATGAAAACATTAGGCACAGCAAATGTGAAAGAAACAACTACTATATTAATTTGCAGGTGAAGAATGAGACATCCTTAATTTTATAGTTCAAAAAGAATGTTTTAGCATTGGCACATTCAACTGGTTGCTGCATTGGTTTGCAGGTACAATCAAATGATTTGTGGTGAAAGAGAGTTAACAAGATGAATGAGACTGAGCAGGGAGGTAGGGATATGCATGGCATACCTGGAAAATAATCGTTATCCACAGAATAGTTTGACAAAGGAATGACAAATGATTTGATTCTTGATGTGCAATATTTAGTCCTTGATGCAATTCTTGAATTATTCTGTCAATATGAGGAATTCATGGAAGAAAAATGAGTTGGCAAGAAACATAGCTTAGCAGGAAAAGTCCATCAAAAATGGAAAACTGAGGGGTAAAATGCAACTCCTATGTTCAGTTCCTTGAAGCATACATTCCCAAAAGAAGGAGAAAAACAAAGGTGAGCTCTCCCTTTAGCATCTCTTTACAGATTTTCTTTTTCTTTTTTGTTTATACTAATATATGATCTTCTTTTTTAAAATTCTTCTATCTTTAATTTCAAGTGAGTTTGCTAATAAAGATAGCTGATTCTGTCCCTAATCACTGTTTTCGAAATATACAAATTGGGAAGGTAGAAGTAGAATGTGATCACACTAATTTAGAAAGCTTCCAATAATGGTTGGCACAATTGGTAATGGTGAATGGCATCAAATAATAGTGTGTTTGATTTCCCATTGAGTAGGTTCCAAGCACCCATTTGTACAATTTATTCGGGTTGGATTTTTACTAAAATCTGTTTTGGTATGTTGTTTGAAGGTGTATGCTCAGGCCTGCCCTGAACCTATACCAGGGAACTGGGAAGCAATCCTTAATCCTAAATTTTTTTAGGACGAAATTAAGTTATTAAGACCCCTAAATTAGTTTCTAAGGATTAATTTGCTATTCTTCAATTCGGGAGATGGTTAACTCAAGCAATTCAAATCTTGAGAATCCAAAGAACATTGGCTGGTCAATATAGAACATGAAACGTGACATCAAGTCGGTTAAAGATACATGAAAAAAGATGAACACAGTAATTTGACTGTAAAGTACTAAAAGCAATCATATTATTTTGATAGCAGATAACAGATATTATACACACCCTTAATCTCATTCACATCTATTTAAGCTAAAAAGAAAAAATATAATCAAAATCCCTATCATTTTCCATAAACTGAATGAGGTACAAACCAGTTAACTCAAGCAATTCAAATTCTTGAGAATCTAAAGAACATAGGCTGGTTAATAAAGAACATGAAATATGACATCAAGTCAGTTAAAGCTACATGAAACATTTTATTTATATATGAACAAAGGTGAAAACAGTAATCTGACTGTAAAGTACTAAAAGGCAATCATATTATTTTGATAACAGATATATTGATATAATGCACACCCTTAATTTTCCCATTCACATTTATTTAAGCTAAAAAGAAATAACTCAAAATCCTTATCATTTTCCATTTCATTATTCACCTATCTAAACCAAAATCCAAACAAAATTTAAAGGACTTTTAGTGTAGTAAAAACCCAATCTTACACAAGAATTAAAAGACAATAAAAACCAAGTTGTTTCCAATGATTTCCTATTATATCTTCATAGTAGTGGTGCATGTGTACCTGGAGAAGAAGGTAGCTCTGGCCATCAACAGCATTTTTAATGACTTTGAAGGTCTGGCCATAGTAAATATGGAAGCTTACAGCATCTTCCACCTTTGAAAAGTTACCAATGTTCACTGCAGCAGTGGCTCCATGAACACCACCACAGTTAGTGAACCAAACCAATGCTAAGAAGAAGAAGAAGAAAATCGCTTGCAGCCAAGTACGTGAAGAAGGAACTAACTCCATGAACTGAATGAGATACAAGTTGTTCTTCTTGCTATATAGAAATAATGTGATTAGTTGAGCTAATAATATATAGCATGTTTGCTCATTATCATTATTTTAAGCCACTTTTATAATAATAATGAGATAAAAAGCTACTTAACTTTTTGGGCAATTATCTACAGCTATACTGCACCAATCTTTCTAAGAGTGAGAGAGAGGTGCAGGGAGCAGCTTTTTCAGGATAAATGGATTGGAATGGTGATGAAATTATAGTTTGAAAGGGGGTGTGAATTAATTGTTGGCATGTAGCTAGTGGGATATGTGTACTTTATATTAACACAAGAAGAGGGAAACAGTGAGTGACCCGTGAACCCAACTTTGGGTTATTTTGTCATCTTCTTTTCATCGCACTTTCATGTTGGTTCCTAACTTGTATATAGTATCTCTTTTACATTTTTTATTTTTATTTTACTTTCTTTGATACCCAAAATGTTAGTGATATACTGATCATCATCCATGTGCTGTGCACTCACCTTAGCTCAACCACTACCATCCATCTCATCAACATTCAAAATCATTCATTCCCTGCTTGCAGCTTACACAGTAACTCTAACAAAGTTTATTATTTAATCAAGGACTCACAAGAAATTAGCTAGTTTTTAAACTGTTTAATAAAATAATGTGGGCATGAAAAAGTTGTCATATGACATGTTCAGAAAAGTTGTCATTCTTATTTTATTTTAATTTTTTCCTTTCTGAATGTATTTTCAAATATACTAATTATTAGTTATTATTACCAAATCAGTTGATCATTAACCTATTTTTATTTTTGCCTTTCAGGACAAAAAGTGATAAAAGAAATTTTCTTGCACCTATATATTAAATTAGAGCATTTTTTTTAAGATTAATTATATCAATTTGGTTATTCTCATTTATTAAATGATGGATGTCAGTCTTAATTCTTTTTTTAATATTTAAATTTATATTTTGAAGTTAATTATGCATATCTTCTTTTTAAACTTAAATATTTTGTCTTTTATTTTATAACTTTAAGATTCTACTTAAATTAATTATTATATAATCTATAACCTAAATACTTAAATATTTTCTCATGATTCCTAATGTTAGCAAGCGGCGGTTGACACAAGTGATTAAAGATCCAGAGTTGAACTCTCACTCTCCTCATTGGCACGGATTCAAATCCTGCCACTAAAATCCCTCTTGGAGAGTAACTCTCACAAGGGAGATCCTCTGGCACCTAGGGGCTAGTTAAATAGCTGCAACTGAGTGAGACTACTTGTGGTCTAGGTCTGTGTGCAGTAATCCTCTTGGTTTGACCTCTGCTGGGAGCTCCAACATATCATTGGTGTCGTAACTGATGGTTTTGGGAGCGCCTTCCACCAACTGTCAATTTTTTAGAGAAATGCTGAACATCTAAAATAAGACATCATACGGTGTCTCTTTTGTTAATTGATTTATTCTTGAAATGCGTGTATATATATATAAGATAAAAAGTAAGTGAGAGATAGAGATAAACACATACGATGTCATATATGGTATCAAAAATTTGATGCTCAAATATTATTTTTTTGTAATAAACCCAGTGTATCCCAATGCTGTCAATGAAAAACTAATCAGTAATCATTGTTCGTGGAGAGTGGCTTCTGCTAGTCAAGCATTATTTATCATTAAAATAAAATTGATTTCTAATGCTAACTATTTTGGTAATCCCCCAAAACCTTGGAGTGAGTGCAAGTTTGGACAAATGAAGATTATCAACGGTCTCGTGATTTCTAACTTCCCGAATCATGTGGAGATTGACTCGCTCATGTTTGGTGACAAAATCCAACCAAATAAATAAATAAGTGCATTAGCTGCTGTTGATGGTGAGAATATCATACAATTCAATAATGGCAGAATCAAACTAAAATGATTTATATTGCACGGACTTAATCACATGATAGGGAGAGCCAGCATATCAGCGGCATATGCGGATATTTAGGTTTGATAATTAATCAATGTTTCAAAGATACTGGAGGAACATAATGGAGAATGATGCTGAATCAATTTTAGGTGGTTGATCGTTGGGGAATGGATTCTCTCGTATTGAAGAATTACTTGAATTTTTTAATATTGAAATTCTCACCCTTAACACATTCTTCTTTCCTTTTTTTTTTAAATATTAGATGTTATACCCGTGCGTTGCTCGAGTATCTTTACACTAGTTTATTTGGATATTTATCTTAAAATGTTGAAAATTAAAATTAAATTTGTTCAACTTTTGATATTAAAAATCATTGAATGAGTGTTTTGTATTTTGAACTTCTAAATATGTAGAATTGGTTTATATTTTATATTTTTAAATTTAAAATATTTGCATATTTAACTGGATAACGACTTTATGTATGAGTTATATTTGAAGTGAGAAATATTGAAATAAGTTTAGTCACTTTGTCAAAAAAAATAAAAATAAGTTTAGTCATGTATGAAATCAATTATTTTGGTTTAAAAACATTTAACACATATATAAATTAAAATATAAAATTGCTCGATGAAGCCCCTTAAAAAGAAAAAGAGAACCAATTAGAGCAAGATATAAAGAGAAACTACCACTAAATGTAATTCATTAGAATGTTTTTGTCAAAACTATGCTTTAATTTTGTAATTTATATTATTATTCAATCAATTTAATTTTTAAACATAGTATTACACTATTAAATCGTCAGTCATGTAAGAACTTTTAATATTATTTTTATATAATATTTATTTTATTTTTTTATGAGTTTTTTATTTTAGTCATATGTATGAAATAAGTTATCTTGATTTAAAAACATTTAACACATATATAAATTAAAATGTAAAGTTGCTCGTTGAAATTTAGTAAAAAGAAAAAGATGACTAATTAGAGCAAGATATAAAAAGAAACTACCACTAAATGTCATAATTTAATAGTAACTTAAATTGTGAAAGGACCAAGTTCATGTTTTACATGAACTCCTGAATTAAGCTAGTTAAGTCTGGTGTGGTCCGTGACCTTCTTTGTAACATCCTTGACTGTTTATGGATTGACGACTGTCCCCACAAACCAACACTGGTCTTTACAACATGTTTTATCCTCACTCACACGCTTCCTGGGAAAACTTTCGAGAAGGTCACCCATCACAGAATTGCTCCAAGTCAAACACGCTTAACTATGGAGTTCTTAAGTGATGGGCTCCCGAAAAGAAGATACATCTTGTTGGTATAGGTAGTACCAATCAATTCATATAAACAATCCTCAATAGTGTAGTCCCATACCTACACAGTCTCAGGATCCTTCTCATTCCGGTGTGTTATCGGTTCATTCATGTAGCCCTCCGCCTAGAAGTCTGTTAGGAACCGCTCCTTGTCCGTGCCTTCTTACACCAATTTTTTTTATATATTAAAAATGTCAAAAATATAACTTATAGGATTTAACTTTGATATATATGAAATATTGTTGGATTCAAATGCATTTTCTCATTAGAATTTTTTTTGTCAAAATTTTGATCTATGTGTTTAATTTATATTATTATATTATTCAATCAGTTTAACTTTTTAAACATAATATTATCCTCTTAAGTCATCAGTCTTACCCCAGGTTTTTCTTTCGAGGTCGGTTCCGTTTATGTTTATCATGAACTTTTGAATTAAACTGTTTAAGTTGGCGTGGTAGTTTGGCGTGGTCTCTGACCATCTTCGATTTGTGTACATTTTTTCTTAAATATAAAAGTGCCAAAAGTATCTTTATTATCTTTATTATAAAAGAAAGGGGGTGACTGGGGTATATATGTCAAATCACTTGGATAATATGGAGATTTTTGGTATTTTCCAGCCCAAGCTTAGGATAAAAATGTCAATACAGTTGGCAATTTATATCAATAAATTTATAACAACTAGTCAATTACCCGTGCATTCACACGAGTCTGTGTGGGTTCCTACCCATGTTCTAAAATGATTTAGAAGGCTGCTATTTACACCTTGCAAAATGCTATTTGCACCTTGCAGCTTCTATTTTAATTTTTTTCTCCCTAAAATACCCTTACCCTTTGTTCCTTCCCTCCAAATGTCTTCCCTTCCGCATCGTCGCACCGTCTCCATCTTGTTGCCCCTCACTTGCACACCGTCTCCGACTCGGTTTCTAGCAAGCTCCCTCGTTTCCCCTCACCGTCGCATCGTCTCCGGCTTGGTTTGCTAGCAGCAGAATCATTTTATCTTTTAATAACAAACAGATTAGAAGGTAAAATCGAGAGATTGAAGAAGCAAACATGTTGAAGCAATGCGATTCTCTGATTAGTAGCAACCATGACAACAGCACAAAAGGGGAATCGGGAAGCCTTCAAGCCGTTACTCATCTTAATCCCTTCGCTACCCATATCACAGAACAGAGGCATATTAGGTGTCCGGAATTGGTTTTCCGGAGGTTCTTAGCATGACATCCGGAATTGGTTTTCTGGTGGGTGTCCGGAATTGGTTTTCCAGTGGGTGGATCCTGGGCGGTATGCACTGTGCAGAAAAGAAAAGGCGTATTGAGTGTCCGGAATTGGTGAGAGTGATTTTTCAGAAATATCCGGATTTGTTTTTTCGGAATGTTTCCGGATTTTATTTTCCGGACATAAAATTCAGTCTCCGGAATTTAATTTCCGGACGTGTAAAATTTAATACGTCCGGAATTTAATTTCCGGACGTGCAAAATGCAAAATCACCTTTTGTAAAATTTACACATCCAGAATTTAATTTTCCGGATGTGTAAAATGACCTTTCATGAAATTTTACACATCCGGAATTTAATTTTCGGACACTTTCCGGAAATTAAATTTCCAGATATAGAATTATTAGGTTAGTGAAAAGGGCATTTTTGGGAAAACAATTAGTGCAAGATGTGTGTAGCAAAAATGCAAGGCGTTAAAAGTAAGGCCCAATGATTTATGTATATAATTGTTTACTTAAAATAATCATTAACTATACATATAGAGCATGATATCTATCATCAATAACTATTCATCACATCATTTGATCAGAAAAATTATCATCAAACACCATTGTAGAGTTAGGAAACCCTGGTTTAATTGATAAAAGATATCAACCTGCACATGCCTTCTCAGTACTTAGAAAGCCTACTGTTCTCTAGAGAGTTTCCAAATCACCAAAAACAATCTTTAAACTCAGCCAAAAACTGCAAAGCTAGTAAAACAATCATTTTTAACTCTTTACATTAATTTATTATTTTTTCAGTTGATAAATTAAAGGGAAAAAATTGTAACAGCTTTTCCCAACTTTTAAGATCGACCACTGGTAATGAAAAATTGGAATACAACACAGTCAATAGTGTAAACCATTCAATTCAAGAGCTAGGCACATCGAAATCGCTAACTATAAACCATTCGAAGTCGCTAGTTAATAACAAAAGCAAATGTTTTTTCATTTATATGTTTATTCCAACTAAATTTTTTTTTTATAGGCAAAATATTATTAATACAGGAACTTGGGGTACCCGAACCCATATACCCATATACGGAGGAACCAATAAGAGGTACAAAGAGAAAGAAGGTATTTGTTCATCCCAAGGAAAAGCAATCCAAAAGGTTGAACCCCTACCTAGACCCCCAAAGGCACCCAAAACCCAAAAATGAAACAGACCAGTCAATACAAAACAAAGTCACCCACTAAGATTCCCAAGTTCCTTTGTGATCCTACCATAGAACCAAAAATTAAATCACCAATTAATGGCATCCTAACATGCAGACGAAACCCCCAACAAAAGAAGTACCAAAAACATGCCAAACCAAGCAAAGCAAACTGAAATACAGAGGCCACCACCGAAACCTGAGCAAAGGCGAAGTTGAAAAACCAGAACCATTGAACTCGGCCAACCAACTTCACAGACAGAACCACCCAACAAAATTCAAACCCCATTTAGGATCCAATTCAGCTAAAGTAATCTTGGCACACTGAACAAATTTGTTTAGAGCATGTATTCACATGTGTTAGCAGCAAAATGTGCTGCTTGACAGAGTTACATACCTATATTCTACTCAATTCTCTCTCCTTCAATCGTCCCTAAAAGGAAAATCTCAAAGGAAAACAAAACAATAGGGAAGGCAAAACGTAGCAGAAGATGTTGCTACCTTAGGTGTTGTATGTGTCTCCTCTCAGACTGAAGTTACCTTCATGTAACCATTAATATGACCACAACCAAGTAACCAACTCTGAGTATAAGTGAGCATTTGAAACCATTAGCATTGTCATCTTTCAATGGTATATAAGCAACCTTTTTTGCATAAAAAATGCAAATCAAAGTTTCCTTAAGAACCGATACTACAATTAAAGCTTATAAAGACATAAACAATTATCAAACCTAATAACTATTCTTATTGTCAAGATACCACCACAATATAATATATATTTTATGTTTTCAATTCAATTCTAATGAGTTTGCCAGGGAACCAATGGAGTGACAGTTTTGCTTAGTAGGGCACCTACCCTAATGGTCATTATAGTGCCTTGCAATTATTATAAAACATTCTAGTTTGGAAGGGCCTCTTTTCTCGTCATTTTAAAAGGACAATCTTAACGCTATTTCATTGAGAGCACTTTTTTCTTCTTAATTTATTAAGGACATAAATCTAAGTGTTAGTTGTGTGCTTTTGCTTGTAAAGCAGATCATGTAAGCACCCATGACAGTGTTTGAACTTGAACTTAAACCCATAAATATGAATATGTAACAATGTTGAGTTGGATATTAATTTACAATGTAGTGTTTTCTTTTCTTCTATTTTACTATAACAACTGGCAATCAGTAATGGAAAATGGAAAAGTGTATAATATCTTCATTTATAGTTCGCTAAAATCAAAATTCTAATTCTGTGGCATAAGTAGGCAGATTCATTGTATTAAAAAATCCATAAAAATATTAAAGTCTCTCCAATTGCATCAAAGTTCGCTTCTAATTTTTTCACTTAAAAATTGAATGTAGAATGGTAACTATATGGAATATCCTCCTATGTTATTTTGAATTTTTTATGACTAACAATATGAGCTATATGCAGAGTATTAGTTGTGTTTCACCCAATTATACGGGACAACAATTTGACATTAATGATTATCTTGATAGAAGGATCATCTTGATTAGCACTCCCTATCTTATTTAAGTTAGTGTGGATTTTGACCACATGTAAAAGGTTATACATGTAAACTTCTATTAAAGAGATCACTTCAATTCCTCTATAAATCCATTTTAGAAATCCCATTTATCAAATACATAGTGTGCAAACTTACATGATGCACTAATTTGCATAGATAATGGCAGCTCCTTTCATAAAATACAAAAAAAATCAGTCAGGCAAAAAAAATTATGCAGAAAGACAAGAGTGATCTCTATCCTCTAAATATGGGAGACTATTTCGCAGAAAGACAAGCAAACGAAATTCAAAGGCTTTGCTTTGAAAAACAAGAGATTCACAAAGCAATTCTCAAACGATTGACGTACCATCTCTGTGCAAGAGAACCCAAAGAAGAAGTGCGGTTGGAGACAAAGTAGCATGTCGGAGAAGAAGAAACATGTCGGAGAAGAATCGTGAATCACGATTCGTGATGGACCGATTGGGCATAGTGGGAATATTTCTGGGTGGGTTTGACACTTGAGAGTTGAGAGGAAGAAATGGAAGAAGGGGCAATAGAGCAGAGGCAAGTCTCCAGAAGGTTCTTTTGTTTTCTCTGAGCAGGAAACTTAAGCTTGAATCCTTATGGAACAATGGAAAATTATGCAAAAGCGGATAGTAGACAATAACATTAAAATAAAATAAAAAAAATTAGAAAAATTGTTAGGCGGGAACACTGTTGAGGAAAGATTCACAAATTATATAGTAATTGATAAATGTATATATATCGGTAAACTTTATAACAATAAATTTATATATCAGTAAAAGTCAATATTGTATTGACATTTTTATCCTAAGTTGGGCTGGAAAATACCAAAATACTTCATATTGTCCAAGTGATTTGACATATATGTCTTAGCCACCACCTTCCTTTTAATAATTTTATTTATTTATTATAAAAGGAAGGTGGTGGCTGGGGTATATATGTCAAATCACTTGGATAATTTTGGTATTTTCCAGCCCAAACTTAGGATAAAAATGTCAATACAGTTGGTAATTTATATCAATAAATTTATAACAATAAATGTGTATATATCATTAAACTTTCTAACAATATATATATATATATATATATATATATATATATATATATGTATATATATCAGTAAAGTCAATACTGTAATGACATTTTTATCTTAAGTTTGGGCTGGAAAATACCAAAATACTTCATATTGTCCAAGTGATTTGACATATATGCCCCAACCACCACCTTCCTTTTAATAATAAAGATATATTTTGAAGTTTATTTCTCATCTTTGCAATTGATGGCTCAGATTTAACTGAACTCTCATGTTACATGAGAGAATCCGTTCCCTTGAACCGGAATATCTATATATTTATAATCTATAATATAAATAAAGGAGAATGTATGCAGGAACCTGTTTTACACGTATCATTCAATCAGACTCTCTATGTCAGCATTTTCCTACGTGTCATCCATACCACGTTTCAAGGAATGACTAGATATGTGGCAATTTGCCTGTAAAAGAAAAGATTTCAATGCATTAAAAGACATAAATTTTCAAATTCATACAGGAGTATTATTGGAATGTCAATTATTTATTTTAGGTTAAAATAATCTTTTAGTCCTTATACGTGACACTGATTTTCAATTTGGTCCATATACGTAATAAATTATTAATTTGGTCCCTATACGTGACACTGGTTTTCAATTTGGTCCTCACCGCTAATTGGTCCCAATATAAGAGGACCAAATTGCAAATTATTGTCACATATAGGGACCAATTCAACAAAAAAAATTGAAATTGGTCCCTACATGTGACAATTATTTTCAACTTGGTCCCTACATGTTATAATAATTTGCAATTTGGTCCCTCTTATATAGGGACCAATTATCAGTGAGGACCAAATTGAAAACCAGTGTCACGTATAGGGACCAAATTGAAAACTTTTTTACGTATAGGGACCAAATTGAAAATTAGTGTCACGTATAGGGACCAAAAGATTACTTTAACCTTTATTTTATTATGAGAAAGTCTATCAATGGAAAGTTTTCAAATTTTATTTGAATATGAATATTTGATTTGATTGATATTTATTTGATTTGATTGGTTGATACTTTTCAAATTTGATTTGATTGATATTTATTGGTCTTTTGTTCTCATAGCCCTTCTTCTCTTTCTCCCACGACACATCAACTCTTCTTTCTCTAGTATGACTTCTCTCTCTTATCGTTTTTATATTCTTTTGTTCTATTTTATTCTCACATTTTATATACACTTTTCTCCTTTGTTCTTCTCATCTGTTGCAGCTATCACTTGAGACTTTCAAGTGAAAGCAAGTTTTTTTTCCTTCTATTTTATGGTATGATTGAGCTATCCACAAGGCTGCTTTTTTCTTGTCTTCTTAATTTATAAAATTATGTTATTGAAGGCATAACTCACCGATAAAGGAGGTTTGTTAAATGAGGTAAGAAGTTTATTTTCTTTTCATATGTTAGGCTATTTGATGAAGTTGCTAACTATTGACAAAAAGACACACATCTATAGAGGAAAAAAAAAATCAAAATAGCACATTTGAAATGTTTTTTTTTGTTACACCTTTGAAAAGTTTTTTTTTTGTTACACCTTTGAAAAGTTTTTTATCAATTGATGTTGCTCTTTTTTTATCAATGTTATTATCACCCTTATTGCTTTAATTTGATGTTTTTTTTTTGCAGAGTAACAGGGAAAGTTCATGTTTTTAAGTTGTGTGATTCTCCACCTTTTCAGTTCTAGAAAAAGTGCAAGGGCCTGGGATGGCATGAATCTTTGTCGAGGTAAATAACCTTCACTGCTCTTTATTTTCTTTTCCTCTTCTTAGACTTTGGGCATATTCTTCTTACTAAACAATCAACTGAAAACGAATGCATGAATCATAGCATGAGCACTATACATATCGAAATAGTCCTCATGCTATGATTTTACTATGAATCACTATTTTACAGGTGTTGTCTGAGGTGCACCACCCATAAAAGTGGTGCAGTGATGCACCACCCAAGTGACAAAATCTGGACCATCCAGATTGTCACTTGGGTTTTTAACTATGATTTTACTATGATGCTAAGGTACATATCTATTCATATCGAAAATGTACCTCACCTAACCTCATACAATATTTTATTATATTATATTTTTAATGTAAAATCTTTAACTTTGTTGTTTATGGTTTATTAACTTCATTCTTTAGCTTTGGTGTTTATTCTCATGGAACTATACACTGAGTAGCAAGTTCCTATATCAAACTTTTTTTTCTTTCATTTTTATATATTATATTATATATCTTGATTTTTCGTTGCTTTTATATGATTTATACTTGAAACATCTTTTACTTCTTTTGTTGATACTTTATTAGAGGGGTTTAGGAAGTCATACATTTGTTAATTTTCAGGAAACAGGATTTGATATTGGAGCCAGTAAAAAAAAAAGGATTTGATATTGGAGGCATAATCATTCTCCAATCTACCTAAATGAATTGATCTTGAAGATGAATCAACAATAAGTTAATTCCTCAAGCAATTTTTCATACTTAGCTTTATCACAACGCTTCCCTCCAAATTTCGATGATGTGTTGCGCTCATATTGATTTGAAGAAAAAACATAATGATGATCAAAATGTCATTAATGAAAACAATAATGAAATCAATTTGAATTTTGAAATTTTATAAATGAAAACATTGATACTGATAACGCCAATTTAGTATGAAAATAATATAATGCTTCAATAAATAATACGAAAAAATGTTAGCAATTAAGAGTACATTAATTAGAATTGATTATACAGATAATACATTGATTATAAAATATTATAATTCAACACGACAACAACTCAAATTTAAACAATTTTTGAAATTCAAAAGTTAAAATTTAGATTCAAATTAGTTTAATTTTTTTTTCGTGCCAGAAATTAGTTCAAATATTGAAAATAAATTTAGTTGATTAGTTCAAATATTGAAAATAAAAAAATGATTAAAATTATAACTTCACTAATGACATGATATATCATAAAAATATTATTGAAGATAAATAATTATTTTCGATATTAATTATATTGAAAATAGTCAAATAAAATATGAGTAGAATGATAATGAAACTATCGAAATGACATTCATGCGTATAAATAATAATGAATAATAAATAAAGAACCAAATACATATGTTTTACATGTGTCTTTTTTTTTTTTTCCCGGATCATTTTAGCCAACACACAATCAAGGGCAGTTTTTTGGGGCTTTGATTTTTTCATGGTTATTGTCATAAATATGAAAACATGGAATCCCTAACATTTTTTGTTTGTTTGTAAATACATAATGAGTTACTAGAAACGAGAAAGGCCAAAAATGCAATATATCCAACAATCAGTAATACACCTTTATTTCCGTTTCAATTCCAAAAGCATGTGAACAAAAATATAAGTTCATAAAAATATTGAACGAGCATCTACCTATTGCAAATTGGAATCAAATTCTATTAATCGGCTTTAACATACCAGCCACATGTTTACATTTAATTTCAGTGAAATCAAATTAAATTGTAAGTTTGAAAAAAAAAAAAAGGATTCTGCACATGAGAAAATTGTTAACCAAAGAAAACAATAAAAATCATAAGAAAAAAATCAAAGAGGAATTAAAATCGTCTTGACCTAATCTATTTGTGATTTCAAAGTAATGATTAAATAGCACAAAAAAAAAAAAGAGAAAACAAATATGCATGCACAGTGGGTGTTACCAATAACACCCCTCTGTTAAAATATCAGCACATTGGAGGGAAAGTATTATTTTGTCTCTTTATTTAGTTGGTGTTGATGGGTATGAAACATATATGAGATGATAGCTATATAAAACTATTGGTAAGGTGCATCAATCATTTTTTATATAATAAAGATCAAACATATAATAAAACTCTGTAGATCAATTACAAATTTGATCCAATAACAAGAGAAGAAAAAGTTCATTTGCATGGGATACGAGGAGAATTAAATCAATTAGAACTTCAAGAGAGAAGAAAAAAAATATGATAGATAAATCTATTTTCTAAAAATTGTTAACTTATACTGGAAAATATGAGAAATAAATCAAATAGATTTTCAAGAGAGAACAAAAAATATGATAAATCAAACAGATTTTCAAAAAATAAGAAACAATGATAAATATGAGGCGCCCCGACGTCCCATTATAGAAAACCCATAATAATTAAGACCTAATCATGTTATTAGGGTTAAGTGGTTATACTTAAAACAGGGGAAATTAAAAACTTAAAATATAAACAACATACACAATATAAAAACATACATACATGAACATATACACACGTGGTCTCCTATTTCAGTACTGTCAATGGAATCCCATCAGTAGGACCCCAATAAGTACAAACTAAAAACATAATCAAAATACATCAAAGGGCGACAGGAAGATGTCTCACATACTCTCCACACCCAATCCCCTCTCAAAAGTAATGAAAATCCTCACTCACACCTAGACTGATAGCACTGGCCTGAGCCATCATGTACTGCCACCCTCGCAAGCATCCCGTGGTCCGGATGGTCCAGACACTCCTCCGCTCCCACTAGAAGAGCTCCTGCCCGACTGTCTTTGGAACATCTGTCGGTATATCCTACTGTCTCTTGGATGTAATCGTCTGGAAGAAACACGAGAAGACTCTGAAGCAGTGACTCGGACCTCTGGAGATGCGGGTAACTCAGGAATGAGTATCTGGTCCTGAACAGGTGCCACTGGATCATCCTCGTGTGCTGGAGTCAACACTGGCTCTGGTGCTGGTGTAGGGGCGGGCTCGAAACCTGGTACAAGTGCCTCAAAGGGCACCATGAAAGGGACGGGGGTCATGCCGGGCATCGGCGGCAGCAGCGGTAACTGATCCTCCGGCTGCCCCATGGGAAAGGGAAGACTCATGCCAGCATGGAAAGTGCCTACAACACCTATAGGAGCTCCCTGCCCGAATCCGGAAGTAATGGACATAGGACCCATATATACAGAAAAGCGGGTGATCGAGTCCACTAACCACCCGTTGAGATTCGCGCACTCAATCTCAATGGTCCCCGTGAGGGGAAACCCTGGATCCTAGGTCATCCAAGGATGATCCCAATGCGTCATCTGCTATGTTTGGGTCTGAGGTACCAAGCATATACAAAACAAACACATAACAAAAGAAACGCTGATAAGAAACAATATAACACCAAACGTGGAAAAGGTTTAGCGACATTTAATTCTATAACAACAAGATAAACATCTGTCTCCCAAAATATAGTGTGTGTATATATATATATATATATATATATATAACACAACCATCCTCAATCCACATCTAGGGTCTTTCCTCTACCCCCTGTCATGATGCAATGCAAATACTGTATGAATCACCACAGGTAGTTGGCCATATCCGGATATCCACATCAATCTACACGTCCCAGAGGCCCCGGCGCACACCCTCGTCTGTGGATGGAGGATGCCCATGCAAAGAAATGGCACTATAGCAACACAATCCGGTACACACCTCTGAACCACGGCCAGGGTGCTCATGCAACGAATGAAGTATAGCTGCAACTAAAATGAAATCATGTTTGGGACGGTCCGCCGTTAGCCTAGACCCCGGGGATTCTCCCTCCAGGAATAGACCCTCACGACCATGTTTCAGGTCCACATATCACAGACCATGTTTCAAGTCACCCCCTAGTGCCCTAATCGCTCATCATCACCTCATAAATAACCTCAATAAAATCTCATCTCATCAATCTCATCATCATATCACATCAATCGTCACGGTTAGGCACTACTAACACATAAAGTATGACTTCCCCAATACATCATCACGACTCGTCATATCTCATAACTTACTCAATCTCTACTCAAAATCATTACAGTCACATCGTCATACTATCATGTCATCATATCAATCATATCATCATTTCCAATATAATAATATATTTCCAATATAGCAAAATAATCATTTTCATAATAAAATTACCAACCTAGAACCTCTCTATGAAATTTCAACACGATCTAACGGTGGAAGAAGGTGTGGTGAGGGATTTACAGAAGCTGTTCCAGCTTCAAAGCTCTCAACAATGGTGGTTTAGGGTTCTTCCTCTCTCATTCTCTATCTCTCTCTCTAGCTTTCTCTCTTTTATCACTCTAGAACCTCTCTTCTCTGATCTCTCAGTGTTCTCTCATGTTTCTGCTCTCTGTCTTTTGTGTTTCCAAATGCCTAAGTGACTCACTTAGGCTTTTATTTTTATGAATCAGCGTCCCAGCGCTCAAGCGCTGGTAACCACATGCTTGAGCGCCCCAACGCTTGAGCGCTGGCCTCCCCACGCTTGAGCGTTGGTTGCTGCCACACCATGCAACCATTCCTGGAGTGCCACGTCAGCCCTGGTGACACGTGGCAGGTAAACGTATGGCCCTGTCTGGTTGACTTGGGCGCTTGAGCATGGATACACCCACGCTTGAGCGTTGTCTTTTGACCAAAAGTCAACTCTTTGAGATATAGGCTCTTTAGGACCTAATAAACAACCTCCAACCATCAAAAATTCCTAATCTCATATCTAACTCCAATATTCTTATTTCACCCTCAGATGTCTCAAAGACGCTAACCGGAAAACTCTCATTTTGTTCCTACGTTCAAACTCACTCGAAAAGGCTGCATACTTGCCATGCAAAGGTCTCTATGCTTCAAACAACATCTCAACTATGTAATCCAAGCCCTAAACCTCATCATCACACATAAACCATACATAAATAACGGATGTTATAAAATACATACATATACATACATACATATATATATATATATAGATTTTAAAATGGTTAAATTACATGAGAAAAGAGGAGAAATAAATCAAAAATATTTTTTTGAGAGAAGGAAAAAACAAAATGATAGATAAATATATTTTCTAAAAAAGGTTAACTTGCATGGGAACAAAGGAGACCTTTGTTTAAATATTTGACAGTTGAGTTAAAAGAACTACCTTTCCTTTACCTTCTCCAAAAATTTCAGCTCGATCCAACGGTGAACGAACTTGGATTGAAACTTCCAATGTGAGTAGTCAGGAGCTACTCGGGTTGAGTTTCCCTCCTTCTTTTGAGTTGAATAACCCTCACACTGGGGAACATGTAGAAATTTCAACCGCTGGATATGAAGAACTACCAACGTAGAACCTCTCTATGAAATTTCAACACGATCTAACGGTGGAAGAAGGTGTGGTGAGGGATTTCCAGAAGTTGTTCAAGCTTCAAAGCTCTCAACAATGGTGGTTTAGGGTTCTTCCTCTCTCATTCTCTATCTCTCTCTCTAGCTTTCTCTCTTTTCTCACTCTAGAACCTCTCTTCTCTGATCTCTCAGTGTTCTCTCACATTTCTGCTCTCTGTCTTTTGTATTTCCAAATGCCTAGTCACTTAGGCTTTTATTTTTATGAATAAGCGTCCCAGCGCTCAAGCGCTGGTAACCCCACGCTTGAGCGCCCCAACACTTGAGCGCTGGCCTCCCCACGCTCGAGCGCTGGTTGCTGCCGCGCCATGCAACCATTCCTGGAGTGTCACGTCAGCCTTGGTGACACGTGGCAGGTCAACGCATGACCCTGTCTGGTTGACTTGGGCGCTTGAGCGTGGATACACCCATGCTTGAGCGATGTTTTTTGACCAAAAGTCAACTCTTTGCGTTCAGGGTCTGTTCGACGTTCGATTGACCTCAAATTTGAGATATATGCTCATTAGGACCTAAGAAACAACCTCCAACCATCAAAAATGCATAATCTCATCTCTATCTCCAATATTCTTATTTCACATTCGGATGTCTCAAAGACGCTAACCGAGAAACCCTCATTTTGTTCCTACATTCAAACTCACTCGAAAAGGCTGCGTACTTGCCATGCAAAGGTCTCTATGCATCAAACAACATCTCAACTATGTAATCCAAGCCCTAAACCTCATCATCACACATAAACCATACATAAAATAACGGATGTTACAAAATACATATATATATATTTTAAAAATGGCTAACTTGCATGAGAAAAGAGGAGAAATAAATCAAATATATTTTTATGAGAGAAGGAAAAAATCAAAATGATAGATAAATATATTTTATAAAAAACGTTAACTTGCATGGGAACAAAGGAGAAATAAATCTAATAGATTTTCAGTAGAGAAAAAAAATATGATACATAAAATATTATAATAGATTTTTAAGAGAGGAGAAAAAATATAATAGATAAATATATTTTCTAATAATGGTTAACTTGGAGGGAAAAAGAATAAAAAAAAAAATTAAGAGAGAAGGTTTATAAACTAAAAATAAAAAAATATTATAATTAAAATCATATTAAGATTTATCTTTTATATTTTACATAACAATTTTTTTGAAATATTTCTCTATAATTAACCTCATAATTCAATAATTTGTGGTATATAACTCCTTAACAAAAAGTTTTTAAACTAAATACGTGAAATCAATAATTACATATTTTTTGATGAAATGGTAAAAAATTAGCATATTCTTCGTGCATGGCACGGGTTAGTTACTCTTGTATATTTATATTAAAAATATACATTAGGATTAAAGTAGTATACATTGTCAGTATAAAAAGTTTTACAATGACATCCACTAACATTTTGACACGTGTAGTTTTACTGTAATAAATAAGAGAGTGAAATAACAATAACGCTGGTTTGTTAAGATATTATTGAATGTCAGTGTAAAAATATTTACATTGATAGTGCATAGAAATTAAACTCTATTCGATAATAAAACAAACACACAAAACAAATCCAACTTTAAAAGTATATAGCAAGCATTCAACAACAAATCCTTTTGCTAAATAGTCCCCATGGAATAGGCTTGATAAGTCCAAACTGGCTAATAACTTCGCATAAGAGCATCTCCAATGGAAGTTACTTAAGAGCATATCCAGTACATGTTGCTTATGGGTTGCTTACCCATTAGCAACCAACCATAAGCAACCGTTGCTTATCAGATTTTACCATTGGAGCTGTGTCCGTGGTTGCTTAAAATTTAGCAAAGTTTCTTATATAAGCAACCCTTCCTTGGGTTGTTTATCTATTAAAAAACATTATTTTTGAAAGATTCAAGCCAATGTTAACTGAACGAAAATAAAATAAATTCAATAGCAAATAAAAAAGAATAAAAAATTGGGTTGCTTAAGGATTGCTTATTGTATGTAAAATTGGAGTGAAAAATGGATGGATTGCTTAAATATGATGTAGCATTGTGGGTTGCTTACCATTTAACATTGGATATGCTCTAAGAGTTGCATAAAGTTAAACAGACATTCCTTACACAATTGCACCATTGGAGTGAGCTTAGGTGGATATGAGTTGCTTGTAAGAGTTGTTTCTATAAGCAACCGGTTTTTATATAAGAACCACCAATAGAAGAAGAAAAAAAAGAGAAAAAAAATAGAAAATTACATTGGTGAAATAACAATAAATGTGAATAAAGATGTAAGTAACCTGTGATCCAATTAGCAAATTTTTTAGAGTTACGCCATTGGAGTGAAGAGTTGCCTAAAATAGTATAAAGTAAAAAGTCGTGAGTTGACATGGTATGACCATGACCCATAAAAAGATGAGTTAACTAACTCCAATGAGTTGATGCTCTAATGAGAGTAAATAAAATATACAGAAAATAAAAAATAAAATAAATGAAATAAATAAAAAAGCAAAGATCATCAAAGGAGTGAAAAGGACCAAATATGCACAAACGAAGAAGCGTCAGAAGATTGGAACGAGTTCAAGGAAGTGGTGCGCCGTGGTGCGAGGGCGGCTCATCGTCAACAACGGAGGACGACGTCTCATGTCCATTCACATACATCTATCAAGATAGTAGAGGACAAATGTAGACATCTGCCATTGTATTTGAATCGGTATATTTCTGATTTCTGATTTTCGATTTAATATTTTAATGTCGTTTTAACCGGATTTTATCACTTTTGAAAGATTGAACTTTTGTAACAGTTCTTTAGTTCGACCAAGAACGAAGAAGCAGCCGATAGCGATCCAACTTGAACAGTTTTTAAAACAACGTAATTAATAATACTAATATTTTCAATAAGAAAATAGATAATTTCTACTAAAGGAATATTATCTCACTGAATCCTCTTAGTTTTTGATATCTCTAATTTTTATGAATCCAAACATTGGTAAAGAATGATTTCTGTAATCATGTACGCAAGTCTCTGCAATTTCAACACTCCGGAGTTTAAGTTCTGGAACACATGATGATTACTAGGCTCGCTTATGAGCCCTACATGGGGTTTTACTTATACTTTTAAAGTGGTAAAAATAACGGTGCCATTTTTTTAGTACCAAATGATGCTTTGACAAAAACATATGAATCACTTATAAAATATGGTTACGCTTTTAAGAATTTAAACTTTTAGAGTGATGTTAGCTTGAGTAATCAACGGTGCGTGTTATTGTAGCGTGTGTTTGGTTGGGCGTAGTGATGGAAGCAGAAGTCAATGCTTAAAAATTATGCTTTTACGTTTGGTGTAAAGTAAATTACAATCCTGTCATCCGAAATGTGATTCCAATATTGTAGAGGCCCAAACCTAACATGTCTTTCATCAAAACTAAGTTTCGCACTACTTGCTATTCAATTACCAATACTTCAGTTGTATAGTAGGGCATTATATAGAGAAAAAAAATTCTATAATGAAATATTGACTATTAAGTACGACCAATAAAATACTCATTAGTGTCCCTGGTGTTGGTCAAATATTCAAAGAAGAATTTTAGCAAATGCTTTATATATTTTTTTAAAGCAAGGTGATCAAGTCACCATATATTTATTAAAAAGAAGAAAAATAAAGAGAACAAAATCATGGGGGCAACATAAACCAAATCACATGCAAAAAACAAAAATCAAGTAAATCTACAATTAAGCTTTCTATTTCTTCTCAGCTTATACTTCTGAGATTTTGAAATAACCACTGTGAAATTATCATCCTCAGCAGCATTATCATTATTCTGCTTTATTGAAAGAGAGACATTCTCTAGGTCATCCTTGTTCTCATCTCCAAAAACTTTGCAAGAACTTTCATATCATGAATAACATTAGGATGCACAGGTGCTGAACTAATCACAGGACTCTTACCACTAACATTCAAACTATTTTCACCTATCGTTTCCAAATTGGCGAATCCCAACAAAGGGGTAGAGTCTACCTTATAATCTAACCGATTATCTGATCGATTAGTTGGACTATCATCTACCTAACCTGACCCGATCAAATTCTGTTGATCATTATTAGTCCCTTGGATAGAATGTTCCTGAATAGAATCATACACATGCTCCAATGAGTCCTGGTCTGATTTCTCAATCAGAATTGATCGAATAGAGTTATTACCAGGTGAATTCTGCTGCATTTGTAAAACATTAATCTGACTTTGATCCTCATTAACACTTTGATTTACCCGACCATTATTCTGGCATTCCTCAATCAAATGTTGTTGACTGGCTGAACCATTATTTGGCCCTTCATTCTTTATCTTCCTAGGAACATACTTTTAGACAGGTTTTCGAGGAAGATGATTAATCTTCTTATCTTTGGGCACTTCTTGATCCTTAGCATCAAAAGAAGGCTTACTTCTACATTTATCAATGGAGTGACCAATAGTTTGGCAAATGGAACAAAAGAAAGGCATATTCTCATGTTCTACTCTCATAAAGAAGGCAGAACCGTCTCTTTCCACCAAAATTTGCTCACATAGGCTGCCACTTAAATCAACATCAACAAGCACTCTTACAAAATCTCTGAACATCTTCTTGTTAGTTGCCTCATCTAGCGCAATAGGTGCACCAATACTAGCTGCAATCGCAAAGATTATCTTAGCATGTCAGTACTCCTGTGGCAGTCCTATGATGCGTACCCAACAATTGGCATGAGTCTGCTTTTGGGTATATGGGTTGAAGTCCGGGATCCAGGAAGAAAGACGCAGAATTCCAGGCTTTAAACTCCAATAACCAATCGATAAACTGCGAAGGCCTGTTAGGGAAGAAAAAGAAAATTCATAAAACCCTTTGCCCAAAGAAACCATGCTCCAAGAACCAATACACTTCCATAAGGATAAAAGCTTAGATCGCAATTCCGCCACATTGATATGAACATCACCCTTCGATACGATTAGACGACCATGAAGGTGATTTTTACAGGCTTCGAGACCAGCTCTATACTCCTCTTTGGGAATCTTTACAACAATTTCTTTACCCTTCAGACATGGTTTTGGAAGCCGACTGAGAGGTTTATCACAAGATTTCTCCAAGACTTGCCCAAAAGTTTTGCACTGAATATGAATGGTGGGTGATAAAGATGAAGCCAAGCATTTCCATGGGCAAACTGGAACGAGCATGGGGGGTGCACAGACGAAAAACGCCAAAGACGCGATTCAGAATGGCGACAGGACGTCTTGCTACGTGACGACTCACCCCTATTCAGCCCTGGCGGCGTTAGGGTATTATCCAAGTCTCTGCTCTCTACTCTCTTTCAGCGCTACGGTCCCATTCGCATGACTCCAAGTGTGTGTACCAAAATTTGTTAAAAGGAAGAAAAAATACCATAAGATCAACCACAATCATCACCAAGACCAACCAAATGATTGCTGAACTCCATAAACTACATAAAGATTGAAAGTAAATGAGGATCAAACTAAGACTTGATTGATCAACAAATGCTTTGTTTTTGAATTACCGCTTAGGTGGGTAAGATTTTAACTTGTAATTGGCTACAAAAGAAAGACCCTCTTGAAGAATCAAATCAAATCATAAATTTGAGAGCTATAGAGAAGAACATTTATAAGGATGGTTCTTATACTTGCAAAATTCGTTTTCTTCCATTATGACATTATCCTTGAGCTTCATACTTACATATACACACTCTAGTAAGGAAGCGTCTTTGTGATATTGTTGTAGCTCATTTCATGGATTAGAGTAAAAGTTGGCGAGGTTTATTTTTCATTTATGGAATGGTATTTGAACCCTTTGGAATGTATTTATCAATGTTTTAGGACACAAGGCAAAGATGTAAGGGTTGGAGTACCCCCTTATGTACTCACATTAATGTTGTTTTCTTTGATTGATAAAAAAATAAGAGCATTTGAATTGGTACTCTTTTTCTTTTTCTTTTTTTTTGAAACAGAATTGTTACTCTTTTTCTAGTAGAAGTTGAGGGAGCTTAGTTTGAAGGAACTTTTTTTATAAGCAAACTTTTTATTAATAAGAATACAATGGGTATTCTAACCCATGTACATTAACATTAAAATACAAATTAACATTAAAAGACAAAATACTAACAGGAACCAGAAATACAAGAACAAGAATTAATACACCATTCCCCACCAAACATGGATCCCTATATTTGATTGAGCTAAAAACCACCTCCAAGAAGTAATGATAATCCGCTAGATTATGTGATTTGTATGTACTCATTTAATGGATTTTTGCACCTAATTGTGCTAATTGGTTGAGTTTTGTCCCTAAGTTTAGGTAATTGAGTCTTTAATAGTGTTTTATATATTTTAGTTTAATTTCATGTTTTTATAATTAATATAATAATGTTTTTTTATTTTTTTTATAATTATAGGAAATAATAAAGAAGCAAGCCCAATTGTTTGAAATTTGTGTACGCAGTGTCCCTAAGCAATTTGAAGAAAGGATAACCATGCCCACGTGCTTCTCATGCTGGGTAACTTCCAAATTGAATTGGAATGAAAAAAAGCAAAACGGGCCATCAAGAATTGAGAGAGATAGAATCCTATCCTAATTAAAAGAATGAAAATTGAATTGCAATTATAGAGGGCTTTACTATGGGAAGCTATAGGAACGGAAGAGCTCCAGGAGCCGCACAAGGGTGCAGCGTGAATAATAAAAGGAGGAGGCTCCCTGGAACTAAACTAGCCGCACAGAAAGAACGCACGAGAGACTGGAAGCAGCGCATAGCAGGAGGAATCCAGCATTGTGGTGTTCTCTTGTTATCACTATCATGGAGTTCTCTCCTCTCTTTTTATCTTTATTTTATTTTGTTTTAGGATTTAGCATGTTTAGCTAAATTTCTTTTTGCTGGGGTTTTGATGTAATCCTTTTTATGATGAAGTTTTATATGACAGTTTGATTATGTTATGAACAATTGATATGTTGATGTGATGTTTATTGTTCTTAATTTACATTTGAATGCTTAGCTACCATTCTTGTGTTTTGAGGGTTTATATATATGCTAGGAATAGTGATATGTGGACTTTGCCTCTTGTAATCATCACTATTAATTTGGTTAATCTAGGAATAGATAACTTGATTAATATGGGGCTTTCACAAATTCCATAGAGCTTTCATCACCATGCCTTGTTAATTAGACCTAAGGAATTAGGGTAATCAGTGAGGTTTGGTAGAATTGATTCACTAAGGAATTAGGCTTCAATTAATTAAGGGAATTTGTCCTTCAACATACCAATTGAGATTAAGATAATTAGAGTGATGGCAATCCATAGGATTCCTTGTCTATAATCCGGATTCATAATTGGATGAAATCAAATCCCTAGCGTTTTTATTTCTATTTTATCTCAACAAAAATTCCAAAAATATTTTATTACTCTTTTACTTTATTTTATTTCTTTTGAGCTCTCTTCATACCAAAGTTTAGTCTAGATAGTTGTTTAATTTGTGAATTGGTAGTTGGTAACTAATCCCCGTAAACGATATCCGGTTCTCACCGTTTTTATTACTTGCAGCGATTTGATACACTTGCCAATTTTGCTCAACAGTAACTTTATTCATATCCGAAATACCCAATAGATCACCATTCATGTTTGAAAAAATAACCCCATTTCGCAATTCCCAAAGAGACCAAATAACCACATTTCATATCATTAACTACATCTTTTTTATCAAAAAGAATCATCTACCATAAAGCAGAACTGAAAATACCAATAAAATAAAGCCTGAGGAATAGGCATGACAACACCCAGCCAATTACAAACAAAATACCCTACCCTTTTTTATAAACTAGCGATATACCCGTGCATTCGCACGGATCGTGCTGCATTGGTTATTATAAATTTTTCTAAAAGTAAAATTGAAAAATAATCAGTTTTTTATGTAGTAAATAATTGAATAAATTAAATTATATATATCAATATTGAGACAATTATAAAACATAGAAACTGATACAAATGATGTGAAAGATGTTAAAGTATGAAATTGAGAATGTTCTTAAACTGAAGATGTTTAAAAAAAAACATTTCGCAGGATTTGACTTAAAAACATGTCAACAAAAAAGTCAGGTGTGTGACTGTTTGACAAAATATATAGATATTGATCCATATAAAAGTTCATATGATATTCATTGTACCCTAACTGTATTCAATGGATCAATGGTACTATAATTTTCATTCAAATAATGACATCAACATATGCATTCTACAAAACTCGTATGTAACATGATAAGGCATGTCGGATTATAAAAATTGAAGTTACAATGTTAAGGTCATTTTAAATTATCTGCAACTAGTAATCAATTTGCAATGAGTAGATCCAATAATGACAAAACTTTTAACTATCATAAAATATAGCAAAATGACTTGTACATAAAATTATATAACTATAAGAATCAATATAGCATGATAGGAATACACAAATCCTGTTAATTTCAAATCAATTCACCATAATATTAACATCATGAGCAATGTCACATAATAAGAAATTTCTAAACTTTGCAGGTCAGCAGAATAATAAATAAGGAATTTTTATGAACATAATGAATAAGGAATTCACATCCTAATAATATTAACATAATAACTAACTTTCTATTCAATCGAATCATCACCGTTTGTCAAATTAACCATATAAACTTTCTTTTCCAGTAATTGAAAACTCATTTATAACCAACTTTCTGCTCTTAAAAGTTGTATTGTTTTTTTTTTTTCACAATTAATTTTTTTAGTGACTTTTATTAGAAAAAGTAATCTGATTTAGGAAATCTTGATGAAGAAGTTTGTATTTTGTTTTAAAAATTTAAGGTGAGAAAGTTATTTTAGAAGTTGTCCAAACAATTATTCATGAAGAAGAACCTCAAGATGCAGAACACTGCTTATCTTAAAATCATAATATTTACATAACCAACTTTTAATTCAATCATAAAATTATGTATTGGTTATGTGGTGACAAAGTTGGAAGACCAGCACCTATAATTATTTACTGGTGTCTAATTTTGCAATTTACCTGTTTATCCCGCCCTTTTAAGACACCTTACATTTTTCAACTAAACAATAGTTCACATTGTTAGGAAGAAGGTGCCCGTTTGTTTAAGATTAAAAGATAAATGATTTTGTTACAAATATTTTAATGATTATTTTTAGAGATTTTAAAAAAAAAAAAAGCAGAAGCAGAAACATATTTGTGTTTGTCTACAATCGGAAAAATAATTTTTTTAAAAGTAGATAGTTATAAAAACTGATTTTTTCAGAAGCTAATGAAAGTTGTTTTTCATTTTAACCCCCAAAATGATTTTATAGGCTTTTGTTTATTTTCAGAAACAAAAACAACCACACTAAGAATTTGAAAAAATGATTTAATGTTTAAAAAATGATTTTTTTAGCCAAAAAAATAAATAAATTAACAAACAGGCTCTTATTTTTGTTAGTCATAACAACATTATGAGCATTTGGGTTTTTGATGTAAGGTGCATTATATCAGTGATTCGGATGTTTTTCAAATAGATGAATTTTTGAATTTTTTAATTAATGTAAACTATTTTCTTCCCATGATTTAGTTATTCCACAAACCACTTTATAGTGTTTCAGTGCTAGAGAGCATTGTAGAAATGTAGGTTGTTGTTTCCTTGTACGTTAATGTCAGGTCACTACTTGATAGTAATAGAAGATTGTTGCTTCAAAAATTGTAACAAAAGATTTTGATGGATTTAACATGTTTTTAGATTCAGCCTAAAGTAAATGACTTTTTATATTTAGGAGCTTTTAGTTTTTTTTTTCATAGTCAGTTTGCTCTTTAGATCAGGAGTTTTGGTATACCAATTAAGACTTGGTGAATGATGTAAAAAGAGTAAGTGTTACCTTGTATATGGGCTGAGTATCCCTAGTACTCTACTTCAATACAATTTTGCTTATAAAAAAATGTAGATCTGATTGTATGCACATTATTATCATTTATGTTTATGATATTTTTTTCCCTCATAAGATAATTAGAAGTAGCTGATGAATTTGGCCAAGAAAATTGTGCAAGGATTCTTACAAATTCCAATAGCAATAAATAAGGATTTAATTCAGAAACTTGCCTTTATATCACAAAAAATATTCCAAGAGTACATCATATTTGTTACAGTATGTGGTAAGTACTCATACCAGCATCCTAATCAAGATAACAGCAACTATAATAAGCGTATAAAGAACTTTAACAGTAAATATGAGTCAACTTGCTTTATGTCTTTTCCTAAGAAGACATTTGCAACTTTTTTAGTTTTAAATGAGAAAACATTTGATTGCTAAATCATTGGTGAATGCATTTAAAAACATCGACGTGTAGAAGAAAATTGAAATGTTGAAGCAGACGTCTAAGGAAAAATTATAAAATGATCTTAATAAGGAGATCACCTAAGAGAAAATATTAGAAGTGTAAATGATCTTAATAAGGAGATCTCCTGGAGCTTTCTAAAGATGTTAGAAGTGTAAAATGTTTTATACATTTGGCATTTTTTTTTTCAATTTCAATGAAGCTAATATTGCAAACATGTTAGCAAACATACCCTTTCTTATGCGTTTGAGAATTCTCCGCCTCTAAATGTATAGTCTGGTGCTTTCAAATTAGAACAAAAAATGAAGAGAAATTCAGCATGAGGCATAAACCGTAAGCTGAGCAATTCAGAAGTCCAGAAATCAAAACAAAATGTAAGTGAGAGATTCATGGAGAGACATACCTAAGTAGTATAGCAGAAACCAAAATGAAACGAAAATGAAGAGATGAGAGATTTAAGGAATTAGCAAAACGAAAATGAAACAAAAAAAGAAATTGGGGGATTTTTAGGGATTGAAAAAATAAAAACCAAATGTCAAGGTTTTGAAAGGAAGAATATGAGATAGAATATGATATGATCTGCACATTTTGTGTAATGGATATAAATTAATGTGAAAGAGAGAAAAGTTTGAGAGAGAAAAGTGTAATGAAAGAGTTATTTGAATTTTGAAGAGACTTTTTGACTTTTGGTGAAGCAAATTTCAGTGAATGTGAAAAGTTGGGTGAGATAGTGTGAGTTTGTGTGGCAAAAAGATTTGAAGTGACAAATTTGCCATTAATAAGGAGACCTGTCAAAATTCAAAGTAGGGTATTTTAGGGATTTTGCTAGGCATTACAATTTATATATAGATAGTTGAAGGAAATGGAGACATTGAAGAAGTAGAAATTTAAGAAACGGATAGAACTGACATGGATCATTTGTTCCCTATCCTGCAAAGAACGTAGATCATTGTTTGAGCACTTCATTTCCTAAAGATTGAACACAAAAATAAATTATCCTATGTTACGAAATAAATAAATAAATAAATTGAGTACTTCATGTTGAATTTTTTGCAAGGGTTTATTACTGCAATCAAAAGATGGACATTAAAAAAGCAGGAGATCGTATAATAATATGGACAAAATGAAATATATTTTTTTCCAAAAAAAGAAAAGAAAAGAGGAGAGCAAGTGAGAAAGCAACGATCGGCAAAATATAGAGAGGACCAGTTAGCTTAAATAGGAGAAAGGTAAAGTAAAATGTTTATTTAAAGTGCCCATTGTCCAGGACCTTCTTCCATTTGATGGGAAAAAAAATTTATGAGGAAAAGCATGGTCGACCCTAGCATAAAGCTAGTAAAGCTAAGGCTTTATGACTCCAATTTTTTTGAAGTTATTT
This sequence comes from Echinosophora koreensis, assembly GCA_035048595.1. Classification (NCBI taxonomy): domain Eukaryota; kingdom Viridiplantae; phylum Streptophyta; class Magnoliopsida; order Fabales; family Fabaceae; genus Echinosophora; species Echinosophora koreensis. Next base: position 12,154,973 of record JAPCYP010000004.1, read on the forward strand.
AGGTCCAAATTTAGGCCTCCATTTTTTTTTTGATATTATTAAAGTTTAACAAAAATAATAATTTAAAACCTTAAATAATAAATTATAGGAAATGTTATATATTGTTGCAAGTACACACAACAAAAATGTACAACAATCATATTAAGTTGTCATAAATATAAATTTAAAATAAATATATATTTTTAATTAAATTTAGTATTAGTTTTAAAAAGGGTTTTATATCAAATTTCGCTTTAGGTCTCAAAATACATTTCATCATCCCGAGGAAAAATTCATTATGTTGAAGAAAGTTTTGTATTTTTCAAAAGTTTGTCAATTGTAAGTTGACAGCCAATTTTTCATAATATAGTAATGCTAATAATATATTAATATAATAATTGTTCAACTTTTGAAAAGAGAAAAGGGTATACGGTGCTTTGTGGTTTGTGAGGGGATTTTTTTTCAGGGTGTGAATAGGGACACGTGTCAATTGCTTAGAGTGGTAAAAAAAATTTATTAGACCATATTACCCTAAAAAAGGGACATGTGTCAATGTGTAAGAATGGGGGAAAATGGTATTTCACAAGCCTAAAATATTTATAGAGATATAGTAGATGAAAAGTAACCAAATAAATTAATGACATATTCTTCAAACTATCCACAAAATACACAATTATCGTTACTACCAATAGGGAAAACAACTCTTCAAGACAAACTCACCTTAGTTGATATTTAATCAAGAAAAAACTGACAAGAGAAGACCAAAAACTTAGAAGGAGCCAAGTTCTTCCATAATTTCGTAAAAACCTTTCCTCCAACTCAGAATTCGTTGAAAACTTAACTAATTGACAGTTTAAAAAAGCATATGAAGATTTAACCGAATGAGAGCCTGATTTATGGAATTTCCATATCCATGAATCTTCAACAAAAGATGATAATCAAACGACATTTGATAAGCCTCAAAGGAACTTAACATTGTTCTCTCCATTGATTGTTTATTATACTTGAATAATCTTTGGATTAAATAAATAAAATAAGGGCTTAAATAAGCTTTTGATCCCTGAAAAGTTCTCGTTTTTTGGTTTTAGTCCTCTTACTTTTTTTTATAGGTTTTCATCCCCACTTTTTCCAAAGTTTAGGAATTAGTCCCCACCGTCAACTCCCCTCCGTTATCTGCTGACGTGGCTAACGGAATGCAACGTCAGCAATGCCATGTCATCCATGTAACGTTAAGTTTGCCACGTTGGCAGGGACTATTTCCAAAAAAATTGAAAATACAGGGACTAAAACCAAAATTTGTGAACTTTGGAGGGACTAAAAACTTATTTTAACAAAAAAAACTATTCTCAGAACAATCAAACTGGAATAAGAAATTACCTTGATACCCTTGAGTACTAGAAATCATACCAGATGAAGGGATTTGTCAATTTGAAACTTGTGGCCCTAATGTATGATTTCTTTCTATTTTCTAGCCAAATTTTGGAGCAAGTCAGACAAAATTAAGAAATTACTTCGGTACCCTTCAGTACTAGATATATCATGCAAAATGAAGGAATTTAGCAATTTAACCATGTGGTCCATAATGTATGAATTTGTTTCTATTTTCTTGCCAAATTTCATAGCAAGTCGTGCAAGAAAAGGAAATTAGCTGGGTATCCCTGTACTAAAAATCATACCAGATGAAGGAATTTGACAATTTAAACCATGACAAAACTTGGCTTAAAAATAGAAACAAATCATATATTAGAGCCATAGGTTTCAAATTTGTTGGAACCAAAGTGGTTTGGTTAAATAATCACTTAAGTTTTGATGTTAACAAAAAGGTTGAATTTGTATGGCAAAGTTGTGTTAAAGGACTAACTCGTCTATTCTAGCTTGCAGAATTGTCCTAAGTATAGCTAAACGAGGAAACTGAGTATAAGTTTCTTAAAATAGCTTTAAGAGAATATTCGAGGATATCGAGGTAGCTTCCTGTCCCTATACAACTTGGTGTGAAAAATGGCTGGAAAATAGTTTTTTTGTTAAAAAAAGTTTTTACTCCCTCAAAAATTCACAAATTTTGGTTTTAGTCCCTATATTTTCAATTTTTTTGGAAATAGTCCCTGCTGACGTGGCAAACTTAACGCCATGTGGATGACGTGGCGTTGCTGACGTGGTCTCCGTTAGCCACGTCAGCAGATAACGGAGGGAAGTTGATGGCGGGGACTAATTCCTAAACTTTGGAAAAAGTGAGGATGAAAAACTATGAAAAAAAAAAAGTAAGAGGACTAAAACCAGAAAACGAGAATATTTCAGGGACCAAAAACTTATTTAAGCCTAAAATAAGATTAACATTCTGTTTATACGATTTTTTTTTTGTAAGCGAGGAAAATCTATTGATAAGAGTGATAAGAGTATAATGTGTATTCTATTTATATGACAGAATACAAATAATTCTTAATCAATTAACATATATATGACCAAGTAAAATACAAGTAAAATTGGGCTTCTACGTAATTTGGAGATGCCCAATTTGAGAATTCGATCATTGTCAATAAAATCCTTATGTTAGAAGCTAAAAAAAAATGAAATGTTAAGAGGTTATGGATAAACTATATGATATGGTTAGCCCACATGGTACAAAGAGCAAAAGATATGGTGAGGAAAATGCCTATTTTCTTCAATACCACACTAAATCCTTTCCCACTTTTGATGCCAACAAACCAAATTTTTTCTTGGTCATTCCATATGACTTTCTCAGCTGGTTGTCTCATTATTATCTTCATGATGTTAGCACTATAGCAGCAACAATTCCTTTTCATATGGTCAGGATCCGGTTTCAATTTTTCAACTTGTTCCTTCAAATAAGCAAAATGCATCAACAAAAGTGAAAATATGAATACAATGGCACTTGCTATTGTGTTTGATGGCTTTATCAGCTTCCCCATCACATCAGCTTCCCCATTCATCAATGTCTCTGCATTCTCCATGGAATAATTATTTGCCATCACTGGATTGAGTTCAACTTTGACAGTGTGTGAAGGAACTATTTGGTGAAAGAATGTTTCAGATACTTGACCAGAAGAAACAAACATTCCATGACTGACTTGGGTTTCCTCAATAACCTCAAAGCTTGTAGAATTTGAATAATCAATGTTACTGTCATCTATGAAGTTCTCATTGGGGCTATCATCATTAATGAACGCCAATGGAAAATCGTTAATGTCAGTGTCATTGAGTTCTTTGTTGCAATAGTGTTGCTCAGATACTGCTAAAAATAAAATCTATTGTTAGTATTGTTCACGAAAAAAGGGAAAAGGAGAAGTTTGAAAGACCAAGGTCATGTAACAAAATGCAATCATATGTATATAGAATATTTATTTAATACCTTGCACATCATTCTGTTCCCTGTTTGTTTGGAGGCCTGAAATGTGCTCAATTGGAACCATCTTTTGCTCTTCCATAAAGCTCTGTCCCATTACCCAAATAGTCACATGTAGCGTTAGTTTATTATAGCAAATATCTTTAGGGATCTAGCTAGCAATAGTAGTGTTGTTAACCTATGTTATTCATGTAATAATCAATTAACTTACAAATAAAAAGCTTTTCACATAAGTGATATAATCACTCTCATTACTATCAATGGTGTACAACTTTGCTACATGAATTGTGTGAGTTGGACATGTTAATTGGTATGTAATGACGGTATAAATATTTTTTATATTTTCAAATAATTTGATATCATTAAAAATGTTTGACATTTATTTTTATTATCTTATATCATGATTTTTTATTGATTGATAATGCATATCAACTAAACTCTTTCTAAGATTGATATAAGATCTAAAACGAGCAAATATTAAGTGTAAAGAACACTTTTAAATTAAATATTAGAATTATTACAGCATACCTTTTCTAAATATTTGCTTGACATTCCAACCCATCTTAAGTTCTCTACCATCCTCCCTGTCTTGAATTCATCATCAAAATCTCCGATCTCTACTGATCTTGTGTTTTGATCTTCCCATGTTTGGTCAACATATCCCATGGAGTTCATATTATTTACGTGGCTGTAATTATTGCCAACCATAAAAGTAAAATCATTTTCATGTGGTGCATAATAATTTTCATTGCCACTGAATGCCTCTGAATTATTGTTTTGACTTATCAATTCTTGGGAAGCTTGAGCAACTGAAAGAATTTCTTGCAAGATATCTGTTTCATTTCTTCTTCCACACATTGAACTCGAGGCATGTGTCATCTTCATCTCAGAAATGCCAATTTGAGGGAAGTCCTCCACCTCCAATGGAGGCATGGAAAATCTATGTTGCATCCTTGCACACTCTAGTGCTATATCCACCTACAAATTAAATCATGTGCATGAGGGACAAGACCATATAAAGGAAAAGGGAATGGTGAATTTAATGTATGCATGAAAAATATGCATAGGCGTTGGGAGAATTTTATCCCCTTAAATAAGTTTTTCCTGGGATTAATCAAAGTCTAATGTAATTTCCGGATATCGAATGTCAGACCAAAATTAAAATATGCTTATAAAAAACTTGTAGGTACCTTTGATGGAGGGTAAGGTAAGGCTCCATAATGATTAGGAAAGGAAGATGTGGGAAGATTGAGTGATGGGTCTTCCGATAACAAGTGTGACCATTTTCCATTATCCCTCATCCCAATATGGTTGATATTGACTGAAGTCCCATTATCCCATGGCATCATATAACTTGAGCTCTCCAAAACTTCGCCTCTTCCTTCAGAATATAGCTCAATGCTTGATGATTGATCACTTGTTATCTGATTTGCATGGCTGGTGACATTAACATAGTGTTCCCCAACTTTTGGGTTAATCACTAAGCTTTTCTTGAACACACGACAAAGAGCATATGCATCCTGAAATTATATGTTTAAAACAATTAGAGTGACATTTAAAATTTTAAATGAAATATTTTGTTATATTAGGCAAAAAGAATATATATGGGTCTACATAATATTGGATTTGTGTATATAAGTGAGTAAATATTAAGAAAATTATATTTTTTCTTAAATAGAAATAAGAAATTAATTTTAATATCAGTTATTGTATTAAATGTTGTACAATTAACATTATTGAGGGGAGAGAGATTTTCTAATTCATGGGATGATGGTTGCCCTCACTTATAACAATTATTCAAGTTATATCATTATCCAATATGAGACTTTAAATACACATCCTCACGCTCAACACTGGACATCTGGAGTGTGAAGTTTCCAGGACCGAAATATCTGTGGGTGGCCCAACGAATCTATGATAGGTTTTGATATCATCTTATAATTTGGGTTTATGTCTAATTCAACCCAAAAAACAAGCTCATGGAATGAAAGTTGCCGTTCACTTATAACCAAGGCCATACCCATATATATATATATATATATATATATAGATATATAGATATATAGATAGATAGATAGAGAGAGAGAGAGAGAGATGAGGTGAACCTGCAAGCCCGTATCAAATTCGCATTCCCTCTCATCAAGACGGTACTCATGCATAACCCAACCTGTGCGAGTCCCATGTGGTGCCCTGCCTCGATAGTAAACTAGGGTTTTCTTCATTCCCACTGCACGACTCTGCGAATTCACCTTACGATCCTTTCCTGTGGCCTTCCAATACCCAGATTTGGTTGCTCGGTTGGTTCTTGATCCATTTGGGTATTTCCTATCGCGAGGGCTGAAGAAATACCACTCCAAATCTTTTCCCGGTAACAATGACTTCCCTATAACAATTAATGGATCAAACTTCAACATGGTTGGCAAATATATTCATTGAGTAATCACAATATTATCAGAAACACCTGTAGTAATTGTTTGAAAAGCTGAAAACTAACGTATAGGATAAAAAAAAAGTGATAAAGAATAATTGATTTTCTTTTCTCATTAGTTTTGTACTGGAAAATATTCAGCATATTTGGTGATTTTCATTGTGTACAATTTTTTGCTAAGAAATTTAACATTTTTTTCAATATCAAACTCGTTGAGTGATAAAACAGATGAGTTTTTTTTAAAAATGAAAATATAACACGCGAACTATATATATTGCATGGGAGTCATGTATATATCTTTATCTTGTAGAGAATGCAATCCTTTTCCTTTGTTGACTGTTTTTGACTTGGGAATCCCACTATTTTCTCATTACTATGTCTTGACGTTCACAATAGGATGGAACCCTAAAGTTGAAGGTCCATTCCTCTCTACAACGTTAAGTACATCCTTTTCCACCATAAAGATTAACGTAACCGTCCACAAGAAATATTTTATGTGAAAGCAGAAAAATATATATACTTGACTAATAAAGCAAGTGAGTTTCAATAATTGAATAAAGATTAGAAGCAAATCATGTCAAAAGAAGTGTGCGTCCACTTTTTTGAACATACTTTTGTCGGGTTGATTAAGAGTGTTCTCGTGATATTAGCAAATAATGATTTGACGTACTGAAAATAATAAGATGAGATAAAAAAAAAAAAAGGGTGTTTTAAACGTATGCTTCTTCATGTTATGTTAAAGTGTATGTCATGGAATTTTCTTCTTGTAAATATTCAAAACTCAAGTCAACAAATTAGTACTAAAACTTCTATATATCTTTTTCCTGCGAAAAATTAGCAATTCATTTAGATCGATGTTCATGCATGACATGATGAAAAATTGTTGTGTTAATATATAAATATATGTGTGTTTAAAGAATTACCTGGCAGGTCCCATGGTTCACACTTGTAGAGATCAACTTCAGGGATGATCTCCAAGTCAATCTTGCGGCCGTTGATCTTTCTTTTGAGGTAATAAGCAACAAGCTCTTCATCGGTGGGATGGAACCTAAAACCAGGAGGCAATGATACAGGTGCCATATGTAATATATATTTGAATGAAATCTAACAGACTTAACTATGGGGAGTATATATAGTGATATTTATGTGCAACCAGCTGCCTCGTGACCCAAAAAAAAACTGGGGCACAAAGCCTCAATTCCAAGTAAATTAATACCCTGCCATAAAAACAAACCCAAAGAGCCTTATTAGCAAATAAAAACATAAAATTTTCTCTCTATATATAGTTTGATTTGTATCATATATGCATAGAAAAACATAATGTTAGTTGTAAGATAGACCTTAATTAGAGAGGAAGAAGATCCAAAGGAAGAAACTGGGAGAGGTAGGCACACAGGAAGTAGAGAGAATGTTGGGATCACAAAGAGGAGGAAGAGGGTGGAATGTTGGGGTTGCTTGGGGTTTTGATAAAGAGGACAAAAAGAGAACAAGAGAGAGAAGATTGGAAAAACAAAAAGCAAAATAGGGGCTGTGCCACCCTCTCTCTCTTTCTTTTTCTCTTTTTAAGTACATTTTATTTGTTTTTTTGATCAACTGGATGATTCCTGTAATCTTTGGCTTGAAGCTTGGATAATGATTGTTACTATAATTAATATATTAATAATTTAATATTACAATATAACTTTCTTCTCTTCTCCGATGATCCTATGCTTCCTGCTTGTTCTTTCTTGGATTCTGGTTTTCTCTAGGCAATATATGAATGGGATGTATTTCCCACCTCTTCTTTGGAAGAAGAATATGCAATAAAATAATAATGTGAGGAAACTGTAGCAAATGAACTTCGGCGGCTATTCCTAACTGAAACTAGACGACCCCTTTCACACTGTGTTTGTTGCCATTTATTCTCGACTCCCAAATTATTATGAAGCAAACAATGATTATAATTATAATAACATGTTCAATGTTAAAGTAAAGCAAGTTTTTTTTGGAACTTTGAATATTTATCTTCTCAAAATATTAAATATATTACTCCTTCCGGATTCAACTATAAAAAAAAAAATACTCCCTCCGATCACTATTGTAAGCAAAAATTGAATAAAACACATATATTAAGGTAGTTAGTTGATATCATTTAAAAGAGTTATTGGGAATAAAAAATTAAGTTTGTTACCTTAATTACCCTTCCTCTTATTTATTAAAATTGTGTTGTTAATTAAGAATAAAAGGAGTCATTGGAAAATAAAATTTTATATTAAATGAAGGGTATTTTGAGAATAACTTCATTAAATAGGATAGAAGTTGTTGAAATTTGCTTATATTTTAGACAAAAAAATTTGGAAATTTTTGCTTATATTGTTGATCGGAGGGAGTACGTATCTATATTTGGTGGACTCGAATATAAGCAAAATTTCAACCAATTCAACTCTATTTAATGTCAGTATTACAAAAATACCCTTGGTTAATTAATCTCTTTTTATTTTTCCAAGAGCAATGCACACTCCCAAGAATTAAATGTGATGATTGTTATAAGTAAGAGTAGTTTAGTAATTGTAACTCACTTTTTACATAAATCAAGACAATTAAACTAAATCAACTAACTTCCTTAATAAGTGTGAAGTTAATTATTTTTACTTATAATTGAGTTCGGATGGAATACATTTTAATAAAAGTTTTCTTCTTTTGATTCCTTAATTAAGCTATGCCCATAAAATAATGGTTAGTATTTTTTCAAGAAAGAATAACATATGAAGTGAAAGAATTTATGAATCTAATTCTAAGGTTTTGGGGTTTACATGGTGTGTATCCATGAGTTGCATTCCTTTTCAATATGGTGTTCTATTCGAGATAATGGTTTGGATTAATGGGGAAGAGGGACAACGGTAGTACATTGACATTTGAAAGTTAATTATTTGAGTAAAGGCTCAAAGTGGTTCCTTAAATTTTTTGAGTAGCCCAGTTTGGTCCCTAAAAAAATAAAAAGTACAATTTGGTCCCCCAAATTTTAAAAACGGGAGACAATTCGATCCCTCCGTAAGGATCAGATTGTCCCTCGTTTTAAAATTTTGGGGACCAAATTGTCATTTTATTTTTTTTAGGGACTAAACTGGCCTACTCAAAAAATTTGAGGGACCATCTTGGATCTTTACTCTATTTTCAGTTAATTATGAAACCAACCTAATTTTGGATGCATAACATAATTTCATAATATTGTTATAGTTTTAATGTGATCATCTAACGTATGAATGATGATATAGCTAAATCCAAAGAGGGACCCATGTGGGCCAGCTTTTGCCACGTGAAGGAAATAAAGCATCCGCGTGGCATCGTAGGATCACTTGGAAGTTATCTCATGCTTTTTCTTATCGATGACAAAGTTCCCTAAACATGACTATCTATGTCATGCTTTCCCTTTCATGAAACCATCTTTTGGTGCTTTTCTCCTTTATGAGTTTATGCTGCGATTGCTTTTTCCTCATCATCTCCTCCTCATTGTCCTCAATATTAAAATACTTTCTTTCGATTCGATTTTTGTGTTCTCTGCTTACATAAACTATAAACTAAATCAATTTAATTAATTGCTATTTGGGAGAAAGGGGAGTGGGGGTGGAGATTGTTATGTTAATTGGATTTGGTTTCGTCTTTGTGGTTTGGCGGTGCAGTCAGCAAATGAAAATGGCAACCTCATCCTTGGTGTTGGTTTCGGAATTTTTTTCAGTGTTTTGTGGTTTGGTTTTCTGGTGTCTAGTGATAGGTTTGGCTGCTTCTTACCCGTGTTCTGTTTTTTTAGTATAGTGTTTGCTCTGTTGTCTGGGTGTATTTGCTGTTTGACAAGCAGCTTTTGTAATTTGTACCTTGTGTTTCCAGCATCCACGTTTTGCACTCCTTGTGCTGGTGAGTGTCTGAGTTTTTTAGTACATTTTTTGGCTTATTTTTGAAAAAAATTGGATAAAACATACATAGGAGTGAGCTTTATTACTAAGTGTTCTATAAAGTGCGTTATCCATCAAAATGATACAGTGATACATTACCCAAGTGTCACAATCTGAACCAATCAAATTGTCACTTGGGGTGGCTAGGGATGTAAATTTTACCCGCACCCGCAGATATCCGCAGAGAATATCCACAACAGATAGAAAATGGATACCTTAATGGGTATCCATGGATAAATTAAATGGATAATTTCTTACCCGTTTATTAATGGGGTGGGGGTAGATATTGTAGTATCCATAACCGCGGGTACCCGCTAAGGTGAAATTACCAAAATACCTTTGCATATATAAACCAAATGCCCTATTTTTTTTCACTATCCTTATTTTGTTTATTAAATTTGGTAGTCACATCACCCAAACCCTATCATACCCTAGCTGTATGGATCATTGTGTTGTGTATTGTTGCTTTTGTTCAATAATTGTGTTATGAATTAATGGTCATGTATTATTGCTTCTGGATTAATGCTTGGGGATTAATGTTTATATGTGAATGATGCCAAGATAAGGGTGTTTGAATAAAAAATTTAGTCTTCAATAATTTTATGAGGTGTTTGAATATCCATGGTTATCCATGGATACCCGCAAATATTGATAAATTTATTTAGAACCCGCAAAATAAATATCCGCACGGATATGGGGAGGGAGACGGGTATGAAATTCATCTAATGGGGCGGGTAGTGGGGGGCTACTACCCGTACCCACCCCTCCCCATTTACATCCCTAGGGGTGGCTGACTTTTCAACCAGATCATATAGTCAAAGTCCAATTAACCCAAGTGATAATCTGGATAGTCAAGATTGTGCTACTTGGGTGGTATACCACTGTACCATTTTGGTGGATGGTGTATCATAGCCTTCACCTTATTGCTAACAAGCCACACACTCCTTTTAAGTTCGGACCTTTTCATTGTACATAAACTTGAAAAAAAAAGTATGCTGCATTAATTATCTTTTTTTTTTTTTTATGTAATCACTAGTTTTAAAATCTATTGATTTTCAACGTGTCAAGTTGCTCAAATATGATCTTGTTGACTACACTACAAGAAATTTGCCATCTACTATCAGCTTAATTAAAATTATAGCCCATCTAAAATCCATCAGTAATCTAAGAATTAACGAGGGATTATAAAGGGCTTATAAGCCGTCATGAATTTACCAAAGAATTACTTGCACACTTATCAATGGCTTCGACAGAGCTATCCCGAGCCTGTCCATCAGAAATGTCATCGGCAAGTTTGACGCCATTTTGCACGAAATCATATCCTTCGATGGTTCATTGGCAAATTCATATCGATAATGTTTTACCAATGAGAAGTTGTTAGTGAACTATCAACAAATTACCGATGGTCTGATCGTATAGGTAAGATGATTGTCTGAATCATAGACATTTATCTTCACCATCAGTAATGACTTGCCCATTGGTAATTTTGAGACCTCAAATCTGATAGTTAAGCCTTACCATTACCAACGATCAGGCCGTTGATAATGATAGAGATTAATTTTAATATATAAAAAACTCACGAGTATTGATGATTAATTCATCGGTATTGTCGTCAATAAAACATAATAAAATGAATACTTGCAAGCCTTATTTTCACTTTTAAGTCCCTCTCTCCTCCCGTGTGAGATTCCCTTTCCTACCGCACCACACCTGCGCTTTGTCATTCTCTCTCCTCCTCCTCTCTCTATTTCTCTCATCGAAGACTCGCAACTACCATCACACCACTTGCTTTCCACAATGACACCATCACCGCACCACATCCCACCCAACCTCTCCTAACACCGTGACCATTATTGGTGTTCACCAAATTAGAATCAACATGTGCATTTTGTTAGGGACATGGTCTTCTTCTTGGGGAATGATTGAGTATTTTGTGTGTTGGATTTGTTTATTGTCAAATTGTTTCATTTGTTCTTTTGGAATCGGTATGATTTTGTGATTTTTAGAGATGGTAATTACTACAACATTAACATACATGAAAGTGGAATTTATGTTTCTCACATGTTTTTTTGATTATTTTATTCCAAGTTGGATGTTAATTTAAATGCTCACAAATGGTCTTCTTTTTTTATTTATGGACTACTTAAGAAGTTTGGGTTAGTGTGAAATTAAGTTCATTATTCGTCTCTATTCTTTTGGATTAGCGTGGAATCAAGGTAACTAGGAATCTTTTTAATGGTTTTTATGAATATTCCATCCGGTCCTTAATATAAGAAACAAATGTGTATTTTTTTTTTGTCCAAAATATAAGAAATATACATCAATTTTCACACATATTAAATGCTAACTTCCAATATTTCTCTTATTAATTACTGTCATTAATTATAGACCCTTGGAATATTAAATAAGATTAGAAAAGTGTTTTGGGAAATTTATATGAATATTAATTACAATTAGCTCATTTCAATATATTTTCTTGGTCTGTGTGTTTTAAGGTTTTATTTCTTATATTAAGAATCGGAGGGAGAATTGGTATGTTTACCGGGAAAAATTAGCATGGTTTCATATTTCTGTAGTTATTGTTTTTTGTTTGAGTTCATGTTGTTTGAGCGAAAGTTCATGATTTGACGTAGTTTTTTGTTAAAATCTATTTAGAAGGGAAAAAAAAAAAACTTCATAAAGAACCAAGTGAGATGGACAGGTAGGGGTGGGAATAGGCCAGGTCAGGCTTTAGTTAAATAGGCCTGGCCTGTTTCAAAAATATAAAGCCTAAGCCTGGCCTATTACTTGATATAGGCTATTTTTTAGGCCTGGCCTGGCCTTGCCTTTTTAAAAACCTGGCCTGGCCTGAAAGCCTTTTTAAAGGCCTATTTCACATTAAGGCCTTTAAATAGATCATAGGCCTACTACTAAATAGGCTCAACTCTTGACACTAAATGGGCCAATAAGCCAATGACTAAACAGGCCAATGAGCTAAGTCAGGCATAGAGTGAATAATAACTATATTGTAAATACATTACATATAAATCCATGAACCTACTCTATACAATAATAGGCTAATTAGCTAATATACTAACAAATTAACAGGTCTCAAAATAGCTAATATGGTTTACACAAAAATAAACTAAAATCGAAAAAGATAACCAAAGCCATAAAATACCAAATAGTATTAGAACTTAAATTAAACAAAACAAAACATAATTAAGTTCAAGCGATTCAAGCACTTATCAAGGAAAGAATGCAGCAAAAAGAAACAAAAATGATATTATTAGTGGAAGGCCAGAAGACTTGGACAACCAAACCAACCATCATAACAATTGCAATAATATTGGTCGCAAATCGCAATGCTGATATGGAAATCTCTGGCAAAATGGACACTTCAAGCACTCTCACTCACACAGGGCCAACAAAATCGTTCTCGCCCTCCATTCATAACGCCAACTTACTTAGTTGGGGTTTGATATTATGGTCTTCCGAGGTACAACAACGTCTCGGTACAACAAACGAATCACTATCCTTTTTCAGTTTAAGCTCTCTCCTCTCTGCTCTGATCCAAATTATTACAATCCTTGCACCACTGTTAAGCCTTTTCGTTTTCTTATTAACCAACCATCGCGCACCAAAAACCGCAGCAACCGACCCACACATCATAAACCCCACCAAACATATATGTAAAAGAAGAGAAGCGCCGCAGAGGAGAGAGGAGGGAACGACGAGCCGACAACGTGAGTAGACAACGTCGAAACGTCGAAGGAACAACGGCCGACGAGCGACGGCGTGAACGAGAGAGATGCAAATGGAGGAACGACGCAGTTGGAGGAAAGACGCAGATGGAGGAACCAAGTAGAGTGTGGCGGCTGACGATGGAGTGGGAGAGAAAAGTTTCAAAACTCAGGATGTGAGAGTGAGAGTTAGGGTTTCTTGAAATAGGATTTCAATTAAATGTGATAAATAATATTTAATTTTTTAATAGAAATAATATTGTATTATATTATATAATTATATTATATATTATATAATTATATATTTAATTAAAAATAATATTAGTTTTAAACAAGCCAGCCTATCAGGCATAAAAGGTTTTTTCATAAGTCTAAGCCTGGCCTATTTAACTAAATAGGCTTTTAAAAAAGCCTAGACCTGACTTTTTTATTAAACAGGCCAGGCCAAGCCAGGCTTTAAATAGGCCAGGCCAAAGGCCCCTGTCGGACGGCCCGGCCTATTCCCATATGGACAGGTCACCTCGTAAGTTGACACTAGAACGGGTTTGGGAGAGAGTAAGTCATTTTCCAAAAGTCATAGATAATAGTGTGTCTTGATTACCGGGATATGGGATTGGCATAATTGGACAAAAGGATTATAATGGAAATGCATATGGAAAAAAAATTCACAATATATCCAAAATTAATGTGATAAATGTTAAAGTCAAAACGATGGATAACAAAAATGCATGGATGTACTTTTTCGGTTTCCTAGGATATCCTCCACGCACAACTGCGAAGATTAATCCCTCAAGGTACTGGACGATATTTAAGGGTTGACCTCCCCAATCAGGTTTTCTCCATATGTAAAAGTCAGGGATCAAACCCCCTGACCACTTGCTTAAGAGGCTCAAGTTCGTAAACACTTGGACCAACCACGTGTTGGTAAAGCAAGGATGTATTTGAGTGCATGTTTGATTCCATGGTGGGAACAACCAAACTCACTTTTGCAATGGTCAAACGTGGGTTTGACCATTTTAAAGATGTTTGGCTATTGGTTGCAGAGGCAATTTTGGATTTCAGAATCAATTCTATCAGAAGTAGCTTGGAGTAGCTTCTGCTTGTGGATTGAAAAATTACACTAAGTTTTGTATCAAACTTGCGTTTAAAATAAAATCATTCAAACATAAATGACTTCACTTCAAACCCAGTTATATCGAAATCAATTCTACAAAATCAATTTCATTCAAAATCACGTTTGTCAAACGCTCATCCAAATACACACTGAGTTTATATAGTTTGTGAAGGGATTTAGAGCTAAAGCCATTGCCTAATGGAAAAGTGATGAAATCGAAAACAAATTACAATTTAATCCCAGAGGAAGCAAAATTAGCATGTAAGTGAATAGCAGAACTTAAGATGCCACATGATTATTCTTCAAAATTGACATGATGTGCTTATGTAAATATATAGGGGAATGTTGTATGAGATGAAAAGACTTACTGTCATATATTTATGAAGTGTTTACTTATTATTACTTTTTAGGCTTAAATAAGTTTTTGGTCCCTGAAAAGTTTTACTTTTTTTTATTTTAGTCCTCTTACTTTTTTTTCATAGGTTTTCATCCCTACTTTTTCCAAAGTTTAGGAATTAGTCCCCGCCGTCAACTTCCCTCCATTATCTGCTGACGTGGCTAACGGAGGCCACGTCAGCCACATGATGTTAAGTTTGCCACGTCAGCAGGGACTATTTCCAAAAAAATTGAAAATATAGGGACTAAAACCAAAATTTGTGAACTTTGGAGAAACTAAAAACTTATTTTAACAAAAAAACTATTTTCCAGTCATTTTTCACACAAAGTCATACAGGGATAGGAAACTACCTCAATATCACCGAATATTCTTTTAAAGCTATTTTAAGAAACTTATACTCAGTTTCCTCGTCTAGCTATACTTAGGACAATTCTGCAAGCTAGAATAGACGAGGTAGTCCTTTAACACAACTTTGCCATACAAATTTAACCTTTTTGTTAACATCAAAACTTAAGAGATTATTTAACCAAAACCACTTTGGTTCCACCAAATTTGAAACCTATGGCTTTAATATATGAATTGTTTCTATTTTCTAGCCAAGTTTTCTCATGGTTTAAATTGTCAAATTCCTTCATCTGGTATGATTTTTAGTACAGGTATACCGAGCTAATTTCCTTTTCCTGCATGACTTGCTATGAAATTTGGCAAGAAAATAGAAACAAATTCATACATTATGGACCACATGGTTAAAATTGCTAAATTCCTTCATTTTGTATGATATATCTAGTACTAAAGAGTATCGAGGTAATTTCTTATTTTTGTCTGACTTGCTCCAAAATTTGACTAGAAAGAAAGAAATCATACATTAGGGGTACAAGTTTTAAATTGACAAATCCCTTCATCTGGTATGATTTCTAGTACTCAAGGGTATCAAGGTAATTTCTTATTCCAGTTTGATTGCTCTGAGAATAGTTTTTTTTTGTTAAAATAAGTTTTTAGTCCCTCCAAAGTTCACAAATTTTGGTTTTAGTCCTTGTATTTTCAATTTTTTTTGGAAATAGTCCCTGCTGACGTGGCAAACTTAACGCCACGTGGATGACGTGGCATTGCTGACGTGACATTTCGTTAGCCACGTCAGCAGAAAATGGAACCGGTTGACGGTGGGGACTAATTTCTAAACTTTGGAAAAAGTGGGGATGAAAACCTATGGAAAAAAAAGTAAGAGGACTAAAACAAAAAAAAGGAACTTTTCAGGGACCAAAAGCTTATTTAAGCCTACTTTTTATTTTCATGATAGAGCATTTTAGAATATGCTTAGAGCATCTCCAATGGGTGATATTTAAACAACCCATTTTGGGTTGCTTATCTCTTATTAAGTGAGTCCCACTATACCACATCATATTTAAGCAATCCACCATACTTTTACTCCAATGGTGCTTATTTAAGTAACTCTTAAGCAACCCACATTTTTTTTCTATTTTTTTATTTGCACCTAATTTTGTTTTAATTTAAAATAACAATCCATCCTTGAAATTTGAGCAAAAATTAATTTTTTATTCATAAGCAACCCATAGTTTGGGTTCCTTATATAAGCAACCATGTCTTATTTTAAGCAACTCACATTGCCACATAGGTCAACTCAAATGGGAGGGAAAAATAAATAATGATTCCTTAGTTGTCACATAGATTTAAGAACTCCATAAACAACCCTCAATGGAGATGCTCTTACTAAAGTGAGTTAACTATTCAAAGTTTTGTGTTCTACTATTTTGAAGAAAGATGACCATTTAAAATATGATCTGATCCAATGAACTGATTCAAATAACATAAACCGATTCGATTTTGTTCTGATACATCGGATTTGTACATCAAATTGAATTCGCTTACACTCCTAAATCAAATATTGGAAGCTGAGGAACCTGAAATGTGATGTTCAAATACAATGAAGTTCACGTTGTTCTCCACATTGATTCTTTTTCATAGTTGAATAATCTTCAGATTAAATAAAAATGAAGATGAACATTGTATTGATACAATTGAATACAATTAATTCTTAATCAAATAACATATATGACCAAGTAAACAAGTATTTGGGTATATCAGTAGCTTCTATGTAATTTGGAGAAGCTCAACTTGAAAATTTTATCCTTGTAAATAAAATTCTTAAGTTAGAAGCTAATAAAACGAAACTAAAAGGTTAAGGGTGAACCATGATATGATTAATTAGCCCACATGGTACAGAGAGCAAAAGATATGGTGAGGAAAATGCCTATCTTCTTCAAGACCACATTGTATCCTTTCCCACTTTTGATGCCTACAAACCAAATTTTTTCTTGCCCATTCCATATGATTTTCTCATCTGGCTGTCTCATTATTATCTTCATGTTGTTAGCACTATAGCAGCAATTCCTTTTCATATCCTCAGGATCTTCTGGTTTCCAATTTTCAACTTGTTCCTTCAAATAAACACAATGCATCAACAATAGTGCAAAGATGAATGCAATGGCACTTGCTATTGTGTTTGATTGCTTTAACAACTTCCCCATCAGATAAGCCTTGAACATCCTAAACAAAAACCCTTGGTTCTTCAGTTTCATCCTTTTCTCAGAATTCTCTATAGAATGATTATTTGCCATTATCGGATTGAGTTTAACTTTGACAGTTTGTGAAGGAACTATTTGATGAAAGAATGTTTCAGGTACTTGATGAGATGAAATAAGCATTCCATGACTGACTTTGGTTTCCTCAATAACCTCAAAGCTTGTAGAATTTGAATAATCAATGTTACTGTCATCTATGAGGTTCTCATTGGGGTCATCATCGTTAATGAACCCCAATGAGAAATCGTTGATGTCAGTGTCATTGGGTTCATTGTTGCAATTGTGATGCTCAGATTCTGCTGAAGATGAAATCTTATGTTAATGTTAAGTCAGAAAAACCGGGGAAAAGAGAAGTTTACAAGACCAAGGACATATAACAAAAAGCAATGAATTTTTATTTAGTACCTTGCAAATCATTCTCTTCCCTGTTTGTTTGGAGGGTTGAAATATGCTCAATCGGAACAAACTTTTGCTCTTCCATAAAGCTCTGTCCCATGACACAAAAAATCAAGTTATCTCCAGCTTTAATTTATTAGGAAATATCTTTAGGGATCTTGGCTAGCTAGCAATAGTAGTGTTGTTAATCTATGTGAACTTTATGTAATACTAATAATAAAGTAACTTACACATAATACTATCAATGTGTGAAATTTGCAGTGTGAATTGTGTGGTGCAAAATTACTCTTAATGCAATTTGCCAGACACAAAATTAAAATCCATTTTGGGGCTTTATTAAAGCCAACAATTGATTTCTAGGATTGATATAAGATCTAAAATGAGCAAATATTATTTATAAAGGACACTTCTAAGTTAAATGTTAGCATTATTAATTATAACATTACCTGTTCTAAATATTTGTCTGACATTCCAACACGTCTTAAGTTCTCTACCATCCTCTGTGTCTTGAATTCATCATCAAAATCTTCGATCTCTATTGGTCTTGTGTTTTGATCTTTCCATGTTTGGTCAACATATCTCATGGAGTTCATATTATTTATGTGATTGTAATTGGCACCAACCATAAAAGTAAAATCATCATTTTCATGTGGCGCATAATAACTTTCATTGCCACTCAATGCCTCTAAATTATTGGATTGACTTATCAATTCCTGGGAAGCTTGAGCAACTGAAAGAATTTCTTGCAAGATATCTGTTTCGTTTCTACTTCCACACATTGAACTCGAGGCATGTGTCATCTTCAGCTCAGAAATGCCAACTTGAGGGAAGTCCTCCTCCTCCAATGGAGGCATGGAAAATCTATGTTGCATCCTTGCACACTCTAGTGCTATATCTACCTACAAATTAAATCATGTGCATGAGGAACAAGACCATATAAAGGGAAAAGGGAAAGGTGAAATGAATGCATGAAATATAATAATATGCGTAAGCGTTTGGGAGAGCTTTGCTCCATTAAATAGGTCTTCCTGAATTTTTTCAGACTAGTCCGAGCTAATTAATGTGATTTTCGAATATTGAGAGTCTTAGACAAG
The DNA here is from genome assembly GCA_035048595.1 of Echinosophora koreensis. Taxonomy (NCBI): domain Eukaryota; kingdom Viridiplantae; phylum Streptophyta; class Magnoliopsida; order Fabales; family Fabaceae; genus Echinosophora; species Echinosophora koreensis. The sequence goes on from JAPCYP010000004.1 coordinate 12,173,993, forward strand.
AAGTATGCGTATAAGAAACTTGTAGGCACCTTTGATGGAGGGTAAGGTAAGGCTCCATAATTGGGAAAGGGAGATGGAGGAAGATTGAGTGATGGGTCTTCCGATAACAAGTGTGACCATTTTCCATTATCCCTAATCCCAATATTGTTGATATTGACTGAAGTCCCATTATCCCACGGCATCATATAATTTGAGCTCTCAAAAACTTCGTCTCTTCCTTCAGAGTATAGCTCAATGCATGATGATTGATCACTTGTTATCTGATTTGCATGGCCGGTGACATTAATATAATGTTCTTCAACTTTTGGGGTAATCACTGTAGTCTTCTTGAACACACGGCAAAGAGCATATGCATCCTGAAATTATAATTCTTAAATAAAAATAAAGAGTAACGTTTAAAATTTAAAATAAATATATTTTTTTATACTAGGCGAAGAAAATATAGAAGGGCCTAGAAATAAGGCACCTATTTGATAAAATCGGATGTTTAGCGACCAAGTCCATAGCAACTAACATCACGCGATCGCTAATTCAGTCTCTAATATTGGAATCAAAGTGGTTAAGGTTAAATAATCTCTTAAATTTTGATGTTAACAAAAAAATTAAATTTGTATGGCAAAGTTAAGTTATGAACTAACGTGTCTACACTAGTGTGCATGACTTTTTTAAACATCGCTAGACGAAGGAACCAGTTTAAAGTTCATTTGAGAAAGTCTAAAAGTATCGCGAGTCCAAACTATATTCGCTAGACGAGCCTTTAAGCTCATCTAATAAAGAACTAGTCTAAAAGAGATTCGCTAGACGAGCCGTTAAAATTAACTAAGTCTAACAAACGCTAGACGAGTCACTAAGGAAAATAACAAGTCCAACGACTTGTAGTCCACCCGAGAAAATGTTAGACGATCTTATAAGTGGACTACCCGATAGAAGCTAGACGATCAGTTATATAGACTACCCCGTAAAAGCAAAATTAAGTTATACTAGTCTACCCCGGTAGAACTACTAGACGAGATATCAGTAGACTACCTAGTTGCTCTAAGTTCAATACTGAAAATGCACGTCCAAAGACGTATTGGTTATGAACCCGTCTAGTTAGCGAATTTATTTCAAATGCTTGTTTATTTAATTCGAATGTTTCCATGTCTTTACCTGTGTTGTTTCAAAAGTTTACACTTTGTTTCTTGGTAAGAGAAACATAGTACCATCGATTACATAAATACTTTGTAATCTGACCCAAGCTGTTGTAAAGTTGACTCAGTGCAAAGAAGGAAAGACAAAAGGCAACTTTCAGGTACAATAGAGAAGTGATAGTACCACTTTCAGCATTTCTGATAACCAAGAGTGCTTTTCTGAAAATCACATATGAAGTTATCAGACTCAACGGATCCTAGTATTTAATGCTATCTCTAAACAGATATTTCTTGAAGACCGTTGAAGAAGAAAGAGCTCTAGCTGAACGCCTTCTATAAATACTAGAAGACCCCAGTGAAGAAGGTTACCGAAACTACAACAAGCTCTGATATTTGAAAATGCCAAACTCTGTTAAATTTTCTCTCGATTACTTTGTAATCCTTGATCTTAAACTTTCATACCCTCACATATAGTGAGTTCTTAGATCAAATCTTTTTATCTCTAAGTTAGAGAGAGCCTGAAGAGGCTTTGACTCGAAAAGAATACTTGAGTGCCTAGAGAAGCGTTGAATACTTGTAAGATTGTAAGCCTGAAGAGGCAAATGAAAGAATACTTGTAAGCTATTGGATTATAGTGGAGAAAACCTTCAATTAGAAAGGGCTGGACGTAACTCTTGGTTGAAAGAGAGTGAACCAAGATAAAATCACTTGTGTGAATCTTCTATCCCTATCTCTTTACAATTTTCGTTTATACTAACTGTGGGGATTTGCTTTTGAGTTTGTTAACTCTTTAAAAATATTTTTACTATGTGTTTATTTCTTTGCCTGCTTGCAAAAGAGCTTTCGAAAGGATTTTAAAAAATCTGTTAAGTAATACAATTGAACCTCCTTTCTTATGTTTTCCTTTGTCAACTTCATCTAATTCATTTAATGATCGAAATCCATAATTAGCCACCGAAATTATCGGTCGCTAAATAATTATTTTCTTGTAGTGTAATGAATAGCAACTTATATTTAATTTTAGCTGCATGTCTCGCTTACAATATTTTATATATATATAATATATATACACTACAATATATTTAATATACAACTTTCTTTTTAAAAAAAAAGAAATTGACTTATTAAACAATATTCTTAAGATACTTGTGTGCCATTTATTATCAGAAATTAAACTGAAAAAGTTACTTGTTATGGTTCAACGTAACTAAGAGAAAGAGATAGAGAGGTAGGTAGAGTGAGAGAGAGAGAGGTGAACCTGCAAACCAGTGGCAAATTCGCATTCTCTCTCATCAAGACGGTACTCATGCATAACCCAACCTGTGCGAGACCCATGTGGTGCCCTGCCTCGATAGTAAACTAGGGTTTTCTTCGTTCCCACTGCACGACTCTGCGAATTCACCTTACGATCTTTTCCTGTGGCTTTCCAATACCCAGATTTGGTTGCACGGTTGGTTCTTGATCCATTTGGGTACTTCCTATCACGAGGGCTGAAGAAATACCACTCCAAATCTTTTCCTGGTAATAATGACTTCCCTGTAACAATTAAAAATTGGTTTAGACTTCAACTTGGTTTTCATTAAATAATCACGATATTTTCAGAGCACTCGTAGTAATTGATTTGCATGTTTTGTAAAGCTGAAAACTAACATATATATAAGCTAAAAAAAAGTCACAAAGATTAATATATTTCCTTTTTCTCATTAGTTTTTGCTTGGTGATTACTAGAGAATATTCAGCATATATATGTGGTGGGTTTCATTTGTATTGCAATAGTTTAACATTCTTTAATACAAACTCGTCGAATGATAAAGCAGAGATGAGTTAAAAAATGAAAATATGAAACCCGAAGTGTATATTGCATGGGAGTCATGTATATTTCGTGTAGAGAATGTAATCCTTTTTCCTTTTTGACTGTTTTTGACTTGGGAATCCCACTATTTTCTCATTACTATGTCTAGATTTTCACAATAGGAAGGAACCCTAAAGTTGAAAGATCATCCTCTCTACAACGTTAAGTGCATCCCTTTCTGCCATAAAGATTAATCTAATTCACCTCATGAAATATTTAATGTGCATGCTATATATATATATATATATATATATATATATATAATTACACACACACTGCGCACACACACACATATACTTGACCTACAAAGCAAGGACGTGTTTCGTATAATTGAATCATGATCAGAAGCAAAAATCATGTCTAAAGAAGTGTGCTCCACTTTTTGGAACATATATTTTTGTTGGGTTCTGTTAATTAAGAGTGTTCGCATGATATTGAAAAAGAGAAATAATGATTTGCCAATCAAAAGAAGATGAGATAAAAATTTTGGTGTCTTAAACATAGGCCTCTTCATGTTATGTTAAAGTGTGTGTCATGGGATGTTTTTCTAGACAGTATTCAAAATTCAAGTCAACAAATTATTATTAAAGTTTCAATCTCTTCTCCCTGCGAAAAATTAGCAATTCATTTAGGTCGATATTCATGCATGACATGATGAAAAATTATTGTTTGCACATATATAAATATAAATATATGTGCGTGCGTGTTGAAAGAATTACCTGGCAAGTCCCATGGTTCACACTTGTAGAGATCAACTTCAGGGATGATCTCCAAGTCAATCTTGCGGCCATTGATCTTTCTTTTGAGATAATAAGCAACAAGCTCTTCATCGGTGGGGTGGAACCTAAAACCAGGAGGCAATGATACAGGTGCCATATGTTATATATATATAGTATATAGTATATGATCACCAATTAATACCCTGCCATAAAAACAACCCCAAAGAGCCTTATTAGCAAATAAAACATTAATTTTTCTCTATATATATTAAGTATATGTATAGAAAAACATATATGATGTATAGTTATAAGAGAGACCTTAATTAGAGAGGAATAAGACCCAAAGGCAGAAACTGGGAGAGGTGCACACACAGGAAGCAGAGAGAATGTTGGGTTGGCAAAGAGTTGGGAGAGGATGGAATGTTGGGGTTGCTTGGGGTTTTGATAAAGAGGACAAAAAGAGAACAAGAGAGAGAGAAGATGGAAAAAACAAAAAGCGAATAATGTGGGGCTGTGCCATCCCCCTCTCTATTTTTCTCTTTTATGTACTTTTCATTTGTTTTTTTGATCAAATGGGATGATTCCCGTCATCTTTGGCTTCAAGCTTGAATAAATGATTATCAGTTATTACTAATTAATATATTAATTAATAGAGTTTTTCTAACCTGTGCAATTTTGCACAGGTTATGGATCTTAAAAGGGTAAGTTTATCTAGGAATTGGTGTATTTTATACTTTCAAAACTGAAATGCTTAGTTTTCTAATAAATAGTTACTGTTTTTGGGTTTCTTAACCTATGTAAAGTTGCACACGATAGAAAAACCCTAATTAATATTACATTATAACTCTTCTCTTCTCCAATGATCCTATGCTTCTTGCTAGTTCTTTCTTGGATTCTTGTTTTCTCTTCGTATGGCAATACATGAACTGATCAATGGGAATGGCAGAAGAATCTACGATAACGTGAGGAAACGGTACGAAAACGAACTTCGGCGGCTGTTCCTAACTGATCAAAACGACCCTTTCACACTTCTTTTTGTTGCCATTTTTTTTAATAAGCAAATGAAATTTATCAAAGAATGTATAAGGGGTATTCTAACCCTTCTACAAAAATCAAAGAGATGTTGGATTGTATATTTATCTCACTGGACTAATCAAGATATCTGCAGGCCCATTTTGTCTTAGTGAGTTGTTGGACCTATGAAAATTTTAGAGAGTTTGTTTGGGTTAATTTAATATTAATATATGCAAGATATATTAGTTGGAATTTAATTAGTAGAAATTGGATGAAAGAAATGGTTAGTTGAAATGTGTGGTGTTAAATGAAATTTGTTGGAATTAAGTTGTCTATATAGAACTCTCCCTTGAGACCTATTAAAAGGGGTATTTCATTTGTAACAACGAACCAAAAGCCAAAGATTTCAAGAATCAATAAGAGTTAGCATTTTCCCAAATTATTCTCTCTTCCTCCCTTTCTTCCAAAATTCCCTAAAGCATTGCCTGATACAAGCAATCAGGTCAACACATCAAACATAAAATAAATAATAAGTTCCATGCAAGAAAATTAGCTTTTAACGTCGGCCAAAAGCTCAAAATAGGTTAAACCGATGCTATAGGCCATTTTCGAGTCGACCATGCATCGGTCTTGATGTCGATGCTATTAGGTCTTTGACGCAAATGATTTGTGTCGGCCTTTTTGTGGCCTACCCTTAAAATTAAAGGATGCATTGATTATATTACTAATAATTAATTTATTTATTTTTAATATATTAATATTTGTAAGAAATAAAACCAAACCCTTTTCCAATAATAATAATAATAATATTCAAACCGACCTAATTTTGGATACATAACTTCATAATGTTTTAGTTTTGATGTGATCATCCAACATATGAATCGATGATAGCCAATATACAGCTCAGTCCAAAGAGACCCATGTGGGCCAGCTTTTGCCACGTGAAATAAACAAAGCATCCACGTTGCATGGTAGGATCACCTGTAAGTTATCACATATTCACATGCTTTCTTATGGATGAAAAAGTTCCCTAAGTAAGTATATCTGATCTCATGTTTTCCGATTCATGAAACCATCTTTTGGTGCTTTTCTCCTTTAAGAGTTTATGCTGTGGTTGCTTTTAACTTAACATCTCCTCCTCATTGTCCTCAATATTAAAAAAACTTCCATTTGATTCAATTTCTGTGTTCTCTGCTTATATGAGGTAATATAGCAAAAATTATAAACTAAATCAAATATAGTTGCTAACTGGGAGAAAGGGGAGTGGGGATTGTTACGTACTCACAAGCCACACTCCTTGTATAAAGTTCGGTCTTTTTCATTGTAAATAAACTCCAAAGATCATGTCTTGAAAAAAAAAAAAAGTATTCTCCATTAATTATCTTATGTTTATATGTAATCACCAGGTAATTCTTTTACTTTTAATTCTCTCACAAGGTGTCTTCACAAATTTTTTTTTTTGAATGTTTTAGGTTTAATCTAACTTAACTTAAAAGTGAAAATTGAAAAATTCAAATTATAATCAATATTTTAAAAACCGGGCCGAACCGGATGGTTCAACTGGTTCAACTATAAACCGGCCGGTTCGGTGGTTCGGCCAGCCCTTTTGAACCATGATCTAATTGAATCACCCAAAAACCGTTTGACCGGATTGATGAAGCAGGGTTGAACCGCTTTGAACTGTCAATTGGACCAGGTTGAAACCGTTCGGAATGGATTTTTTATTTATTCATTTTACTTTTTTCACTTTATTTATTTATTAATTTATTAATCATCTGGGTTCAACCCACGGTCACTACAAGAAAGCAACGAATTACCGACGGCATGTTACCGACGGCACGAATTTCGTCGGAAACTCTATCAGTTACCGACGGAAAATGCCGTCGGAAAGCCGGATTTTGAAAAGTCACAGACATTTTCGACGGAAAGGCCGTCGGAAACGTTACTGACAGGTATTCCCTCGGTATGTCGGTAGGAAAATTGGCGCGAAAAATGGCGGGAACAATTACCGACGGAAATTTCCGTCGGTAACTCGTTGGTAACTTGTTACAGAGTTGTTGTGACCATCATCACCACCGCTGCAGAGGAGCCACCACTGTCTACACTGCCAGGTTTGTATTTTTTTGATTTTGTTAAATTGGTTTGAAATTGTTTATTTTGTTAAGTGTGTAATAATATATAATATAATTTGTATAATTATCATATGTTTTTTTTTGGGACTGGTTGTACAATTATATTTGTTGATTTGGAAGTTTAGGATTTTGTGAGATGTTAATTATGTTTTTGATTTATAACTATTATAGGATTTAATTCTTATTGTTGCTAATATTTAGCTGACATTTAAATTGATGCAACTAAATTTGAATTAATAAAACTTAACATTTAAAATAAAAATAAAATAATAATCACTATTTAAAATAAAAATTAAATAATAAATAATATTTAAAATAAAAAATTATTTAATAATTATAAATAAAATAACATTAACAAATTAATTAATATTTAAAAACAAAATAGTATTAAAATATAGAAAAAATAATTCAGAAACAATTTCCGACGGATATTTCAGTCGGAAAACATGTCACAATTTCCGACGGACTTTTCCGTCGGAAAACCCGTCTTTCATTTCCGACGGTCTAATCCGTCGGTAACTTTATCGACGGAAGGGTGTTCCGTCGGAAATGCTTTCCTACGCGCTGGATTCCGACGGATGCAGGTCCGTCGGAAATTCCGTCGGAAACTCTGTTTTCCGACGGGTTGTTTGACTTTCCGACGGGTTTTGGCCGTCGGTAAACACCTTTTTTTGGTAGTGGGTTGAACCAATTGAACCATGACTCAGATGTCTCGCTGCTTCCATCTCCGGTTCGGTTTTTAAAATATTGATTATAACTATTTGAGAATTATTCTTTTTTATCTTAATTTAGATTACAAGCATGAAGAAAAAAAAATTACTGTACTAAATCTTGTTTCTTATATCTAATTTCAATAGATTCACTTTTAACTCAAATTGCGTGCACAATTACAATATATACCAAACAAGAAATAGAACAAAATTAAATAGAAAAATCTCATTAAGAGACCAAGAATTGTATGAGGATGAGATTTTTTTTTATAAGCCAATTATTGTATTTTTTTTTTTTTGAAGAAGGCAAAGGTAATATTTATAGAGAGTACAAGCTGTACTCAAAAAACCAAATACAATGTATTGAGACAGCAGAAGCTACTGCTCATACCAGAAAATACAACTAACTACCATTTAATTCCTTAGACAACATGCTGGTGCATTACACCAATCTGAAAATGAATGGGACAGCCCCTTAAATCTAGATAAAAACCATCTTCAAGAACACTCTTTAACCCTATCAACTAGGAAAATCAAGTCAGCAGAAGAGTTCCTGAAAATAATCCCATTTCTGAGGTCCCAAATGTTCCAAACCACTGCATGCCATAGCATCAACCAACCCCCACAAATTAAGCCAATTATTGTATTGAATAGAGCACTAGCGGTACTCAACCCAAATACAAGTATAACCAAAGTATCAAAAGGGGATAAATTAGTTTTTCAACCAAGAGCCAAATATGCTGGTTGAACCATTAAGTTGATCCCATTCCCACTAATAAGAGATGAGATGATCAGTGTATATTGACTGGTCAGGTTTAATAAGAGAAGATTGCCATGGAAGGGAGCAATCAGTAATGACATATATTTTGATAACTAAAAAGAAATGAGGGTCTATCCTATACTCTCCCACATTGACAAAGCAATGTATATTTGAAGTCTGAACGCACGTGTATTATTATGTTTATGAAGTTTGGTTTGCTTTTATTATTTATATATCCCATAATCTAAATATTATGCTTTACTTCTATACTGTATTTTTATAAACAGCATATATCTATTTAAAACATATTGTTGTTGCCGAAAGGAAACTCGGTATGCATCCTTTTCAGTCAGAAATCTGAATGCTCAAAAGAAGATACCTAGGCATAGTGCAGGCCCCACATGGATCAAAAGCTTTGAGTGGAAAAAAGTTTGAAAAATAATTGTACAACTTGATTTGTATGCTTTTAGAAAAATTGAGAAAGAGTGAAGCTCTAACCTGATTCAAACTTCTGGAGAAAAGTTTGGTAAAGAATAGTTTTTGTTAGGGGAAATACTTTCAGATTATATTACTTGTCGCAACCTGGATCGTTGCAGAACGGCAAAAACAAGAAAGAAATAGGATAAGGAAGAAAATGGAGTCGTCACAAATTTTATTAAAATTGAGAAATTTGAAAAAAAAAATTTAAAATGTAAAACAGGTCTTTGAAACTAAACTTGGATTCGGGAGTCGAGTATGGATAGAAAAATGTCGAGATTAAAACCTACAACACCCTTATACACTTGTCCTAAGTCGGTATGAAAGCTCTGTATTTGCTCTAAAACATATAAGGGACCATTTATGCATATTGTTTATAATGTGTCCTTTTCCATTACTAGGACTAGGAAAGTTGAAGTAGCATGTGTAATTAGAACAAGCTTTATAGTATTGAAATAGAATAGAGAAAATTAAGAGACATTCTGTTATTGGTGACTGTACACAGGATGGAATGCCCCAAGATACTCATGAACTAAGGATGCTTAGATACAAGAGAAGATTTCCTCTTTCTTGCAGTATGTTTCTCATCTAGAGCCTGAAGCCAACATGACCACCTACTAGCAATAACTATAGTGAAAACTACTAAAGATGAATGGCAAGTAAAAATTAGCCTTTCAAGTGACTTTCTCTAGTGTTTGTATATCCTTCAATCTCATACTTATGGTACACTGTAGCTTGATTCTCTTCCCACCACCGTTCAGCTTCCTTCTCCGAGAATCGTTGCCGGCTGCAAACAACAGATGCCATGGAGATTCAGACAACATAGTATGTAAGGAACTAGGGTGCATTCTGTATTGATATCTGCTAACAAGGATGCTACCATCCCCTTTCCCATGAATAAATAAATACAGAAACAAAGATAACAAATGCATATAAAAAACATAATAAAAAGAAGTAGAACAAAAGCACAACATATGATAACGAAATACCTATGTCATGTTTTATAAAACTAGAATAACTATGCAGATAGAAGAGCAGGCAGTAATATTTAAACTCGAGTAATGATACTTGCACAACTTTATCCTTACAAACTCACATGAAGCTATTGGGTAAAACCTTGGTCCCATTGTAACTCTTTGTTCTTAATGGTCCAAATGAGTTCCATCTTGGAGTAAGCAAGTGGTTTGTGAGGATAAAGTCTATGTGAGTATCATTAATATTTTATTTTGGCTAATCACAAGCTTAGAATAGACATTACCTAAATCTCACTCGCTTAAGGCCCTTTTTCCCACATGGTAAGGTTGTGAATGTGATGTAAACGCCAGGCTCATACTGTTCTACCCATTCAACCTTCAAGCCGTCGGCGCTGTCTTCTTTTGATTCTGCTCTATCTTTTTTTAGTAACATACTCCTCCCAATTTTGGATTTTAATGTATCAGAGAATACTATAGGGGAATTAGATAGACTGTCCATGTTGCAATTTTTTGGACTCTTGATATCTGTATGTATGGGTGTCAAATTAGGTAGACATTCATGTCCACCAACCTTTCCTTCTTGTCCAGCATTATCTTTTCCTGATATTGTATGAAGCTGCAATAGTGATAACTTTATCAGTTACTGTATACAAGGAATGTAAGGCCAAATGATAAAGACTACATAATTAGAGTTGCAACTCATATCCTACAGAAATTTCATATCCTTGTTTTTTTGCCAAAATTGATAGTTGGGGAGACTGGCTTTGCTAGATTCAAGGATGGAAATCAAACTCCAGACCTTTACCTTTGGTGGGCAGGGAAATACTGTTTATGTTTGAGCTACAGCTCATTGGTCTGCATAAAATTCATATCCTTATTTTAGAGCTATAATGTTATATGTTGTCATTAGTCAAGTATAGCGCAATAGGGGCATTATTAACTTCACTGTAGACCTACAAAACAGACAGTTCAAATAGAGGAATTTCAAGAAACATTTAATCCAACCGTGCTAGAATTTTATTTTTTAATTTTTACTATGAATCCTTATATTGGAAAGACGAAGACCTGGTTCAGAAACTAGAATCTCATATATGCTACCATTGATATGGTAATATAATAAGTTAACCTAACATTTATTTGTTATTGCTTCTGTTGTCTTATGCTTAACATTCATTTTCAACTAACAAGGAGGCTGAAAATTCTAGCATTCCATCTTAAACCTAGATAATAATAATAATAATAATAATAATAATAATATAATAATAATAATAATAATGACAACAATAATAAATAAATCAAAAAAGGTTTTTAAAAAAAAAAAAAAAAAAACCAAACTTACCCTTAATGCCAAAGCTTTTATGACCTCTTTTGCTGCCTTGCACTTAGCAGCTTCTTCCTTGGCCACAAGCCAACTCTCCTCAATTTTTTGTTCACACTCTTGTATTTTATGGTTTTTTAGCTCACATTGCTCTTCAAGTCTCCGAGCCTAAATGAAATAGTAGCATGTGAAAGTAAACACATTCAGAACAGAACACAAATGTGATTTCAACTAGCAAATGAACAGGAATAGTTTAATTTACAAGTTACAACTGAAGGATATAGTAAACTAAGAATGTGAGCAATGTTGCAACTTAAGGTCTAAAATGCGACAGCAGTTATCCCAAAGGAAACTGGGAAAAAGCCTAAAAACAGCTGGTTAAAGGGAAGGAATTTGAATTGTGGTTGTCCCTTTTGAAAGAAACTTTAGAACAGCCTATGGCTTAAAAAAAAAAAAAAAAAAAAAGCATAGAGGGCCAGAAAGGCAACAAAGACATGATTCAACAGTTTGGAGGTGAAGCTAAAGTCATTCTTTATGTTGAAATGATATCTACAACAATTTGTTTTAACTATTGTGGAATTATGATTGTCGACTTGTCATTATTCAACGTGTGTATATACAGATGGATAGATAGGCATAATGGCTAATTGTGGTTTAAAATAAGGATAATGATTTTCCTCTTTATTTGTTTGTGCGCTCCTAGTGAGAAAAGGCTTTGATTGTTAACTTGTTGTATTTGTTTATTGTGTTATAAAATAATTTTCATTAGAAAAAGCTATGCAGGAAAACTAACTCATTTTCACAGTTTTTACTTATGTGTATACAACATTGTGACAAATAATTGTTAAAACTATAAGCAATTTAAGGATGCCAATAAGTGGAGTCATTACCTCAGCTCTCAGCATCCTAACTTCTTCCATGAGCATCTTATCGGACTTTGTTGTATCTGTCTCAGCAATGGGGATGTTGCATACTGTAGATACTATATTCATTGGTGAAGCAGTAGCTAATTTATTTTTGTATGAAGAAACCTGCACAACTGAATTTTCTGTACAATCGATTCTAAATGAAGTAGGGCATGGAACTTGCCCCCATTGTGACACTCCGCCTGCCATAGAAGAATTATCTTCTAAATGCTGCTGGCTTTCTTGTTGATTTTTCCAGTCCTTGCGTCCGCTCGGCATGCTTTTCCTGTAACATGATTGACTGAGAGACAACAGTGGACCCTGTGTCATAGTTGTTTCTCCCCTATCTTCAGTCAGATCAGGAATTTTATTTTGATGCTTCAGTACCTGCTTAGTGTTGTGATTTCTGGACTTTGATGCCATTCCAGAATGTGTACTTCCTTGCCGTTTATCGAAGCACTGATCACAAACCCGAAAAGCCTTGCTCTTACTTGGGGCTAGAGATGCATTTGTAACCTTTTTATTACTACAAGCATGGCAGAACAGAAGACCACAGTTATAACAGTTATGCTTCTTCCTTGTGAACCCAAATGGCAACCTACAACCACTACAAGTTGACTGGTCACTGATAGAAATAGGTCTGTGTAAACAGATTGCAGCTGTGAAGCTTGGCCCACAAGTTATAGTATCTACCTGCCTGTCTCTTAGAGTTTCAACAAAAGAAGGTGTGTATCTGTCTTCAGTATCACCTAGCCCCAGCTGACCATTTTCACCCTTGCCCCATGTATAGACACTCCCTGCAGAAGTTAAAACAGCAACATGATATGAACCACATGATATCACTTTAACAAACTCTTGTTTAAGCAGTCCTTCAACCATAACTGCTTTATCCCTGGCATGTGGATTTCCCAGCTGTCCATGTTTTGCACTTCCCATTGCAAAAACTTTACCCATAGTAGTAAGTGCAACAGTCAACATTCTTCCACAAGACACTTGAACAAAATCATAGTCAACAAGTTGTGAAACACATGTTGGTACAAGCTTGCTTCCATTATCAGCATGACCAAGCCTCCCTTCATCTCCATCACCCCATGTAAACAGCTTACCACTAGCAGTATTATACCTAAAACGGTCAACCACGACTTCGACAATAGCAGCTGTATGCCATGATCCACAAGCAACAGACCTCACCCTTAGACCACTTAGAGATTCGACTTCTTTTGGCCGAGGAAAGCTCCTACGATCCCCATGCCCAAGAACTCCAAATGTGCCTTCTCCATATGTAAATAACCGCCCACAGCTAGAGACAATTGCAGTATGCCATTCTCCACAAGCAACATTTGAAATACTAACACCATCTAAAGGACCAGAAAGTTTATGTGGTATCCACTGACTTCTAACTCTCCATTCATCAGCCAAATCTGCACAATAAACATCATTCCCCCATGTATATACTTCACCGGAATCTGTCAAAGCACATGTATGATACTCGCCACAGGCAACATGTTTTATATGGATACCATTAATAGAATCAACTATCTTGGGAGAGCTAATGTCTAAATCAATTTTTTGCCCCAGCTTTCCCCATTTCCCTTGACCCCAGCAGAACACTTCCCCTTGTTTTGTAACCAAGGCAGCATGTTTTCCTCCTAGAGCTATATTTTGTACATCTAACATCATAGTGGATTCCAGTAATTTCGGCACTAAAGAATAAATTCCATGTTGGTTGACAAACCTTTCATTCACAATCCCTAAAAGACCTCCAATCCCTCCCCCCCATACCATTACATCCTTCAATACATTGCTATTTCCTACATGTGGGGAGTTAGAAGGCATCATAGACCTATACGAAAAATTCTTCTTGCACTCCTTTTTAATATGTGGTGATTCAACCGTACTAAGAATATCTGGATCTGTATATGGCGAACTTGGCACTGAATTATCTGTTATGCCTTGAGTGACGGAGAGAAAAGATGCCGATGAATAAATGTTATCAGATGTATATGACAATCCATCAGAAAAGCACCTTTCTGACAGTGACAAAGTAGGACTTGGACATAAGCTATGTACCTTCAAAATTATAACAAAAAGTAATAAGACAATATTTTTTGGAAGAGAGTAAGATCTAAGTGGTTTATATTAACAAGGAAAAGACAAAATAATACATGCAAACTACTTCTAATCTAAATTATTCATAGAGTTATATGATTGCATTGCAGTAGTATTCATTAATATTACTGAAACATCCAGTGACCGAATCATTGTGAACGCACACTTTACCACATTGATTCAAAAGCACCAGGAAAAAAAAATCAACAAACAAATCTCTGACATCAGAAAATCATAGGCATCTCTTAGCCCAAGAACGTTACAGCAAAAGGAATTTCTAGGTGCAATTCAGAATATAAGAAAAACACTGTCTCACATAATATTACTGAAAGTCTGAACCTACAGCATTCTGTGTTTAGCTTGAGTAATAAGTTTTGTTACATTCTAAATGCATGTACCCAGAAACCAAAACCATAAGTGTGGTGATAAATTTTTCTAATCATCAAGGAATGATCAATTTGATTTTAAAATTAGGAGCCAAAATGAAAAGGAAGAAAGTAAAGTCAGATATTATGCTAATCATAAAAATCTTTGTTTGCAAAATTCAAACAAATATATAGCTACATACATTCATTTTCTTGCTTCTCTTTTCCTTGATGGGCATGGACATAGAATCTATTGACACCATGACCATAATTTCTTCAATAAAATAAAGCACAGCTCTTTTGAAGCTGAATATTATGAAATTAGACATCTTCACATAATGCAACATTATTTATTTTTCTTGTCACTTTATGATCATATTTTTATCATTTGGCTACCAATTTTGGAGTATCTGAGCAATGTGCATCCTAGCTTTCAATTATATATACCCCCGGTGTCAGATTATTTAAGATAGAATTCTCACTCATTATATATATATATAAAATTACAACACAGAAAATGTATGAAACCTGGGTAAATTGAGAAGTTTCATCCAGAATGCCAAGATTTTTCTTTCTTCGCAAGAATCCGGCTGGACTACTGACACAACTCTGCACCCCTTTGCAGCTTCTTAAACTACTAAAAGGTCTAGGATTCTGGCACCTAGAAATCACAGCTTTCAAGCCAACAAACCAAGAAGCAGCCTGTGCTTTGTCCTTGCATATCTATAGTTAAAATAAATAAATAATTCAAACTACGGATATAGGAAAACATATGCAGTTATATCTCTTCTGAAAATGACAAATATTACCAGATCAAGAGAGCGTTCACCATTGGCATAGATTAGTGAAAATGAATGGCAATCCTTTCCATGTTCATCTTGCCTCTGGGACCTTATCTGAAAATGGTAAGCTATTTATTAGACCAAAACATTAATTTTTATTATTTTCATTTCGCTTTCAAATCTTCCGGTCCATGTGGACAGTGCATTAAGCGAGAACTCATGGATGTTTGTTACATACATTTCCCTGCCCTTGAATAATTTCTGTAACTGCACTCAGTCGCAAATGCTTTTCCTGCTGCCCGGAGTACCAAATCAAATTCCTCTCATCCTAGAATCAGGGGGGAAAGACATATTTTAGTAACTTTATCAAAATGTATGAAGGAAATAAGAAAAATAAATGAAATTTCATACACAGAGATGTTTACTATTTCATGTAACTATATAAATTTTAGGGGACAATAATACAGTTGAATTTAAAGTTTGCACAGTGGATGTAGCACTTAACAGTTAAGAGCACAACAAGAAAAAGCAAATCTAATTTTCAATAACCAGCATTCAATAGAAAAGCAGCATTTAGGTTTCATCCATCAATTGATGCTGCTAAATAATTTCCAAAAAAATAAAATAAAGATATCACATTAGTATTCTATTAATGACCAGCTCAATTAAAAGCTTCTGTTGAGAGAATAATAAAGATATGAACAACATTGAAAAGCCAAAGACAAGGGAAATTATATTTTGGAACATTCACAAATGTGGTGCTTCTAACTTTAATATTCATATAATACATCAGGAGAACGAAATTCAATAAGAAATATGGTCTATAGGCGAGTTTGACATCCATATGGAGTGGTCACAAGAACAACTTAAAATGATTCGCCATCTCGCATATACTTACCGGAGAAAGTCTGAAAGCACAGAGCTTTGGCTTTCCTCTACGACCACACTTAAGTAAATATGCTCCTTTCTTTATAGATACAATTGCCTGAACAGAAATACAAACCAATTCTTCAGTTTTAGAGAAAGGCAAGCGGGTTCTCTTGAGGTAAACAAACAGTAGAAAAGATTGCAGAAAGGAATACTGAAACCAAATCAAAATATCTCTGTCACATTGGCATTTTCAAAACAAATACTAAAAGTCTAGCTTCCATAATGATCTATACCATAACCTCCACACCCACATATATGTGTATATCATCGGTATAGGAATGTCTGCATATATAAAAGGAAAAGGAATAGAGTGAAAATTACTAAAAACCAAAAGAAGATGCATTCCATATTAACTGGTATCCAAACTAAAATTGGAGGGATGTTATCATCATATCATGTAAGGACCAAACTGACAACTGATCCCTCTTATGCTTGTCTGGTTTTTTAGAACAAATAATTTGGAAGAGAAAAGAACAATTTTTTCTCTTTTGACAAAGAGAATGCAACAATTAAATATCACTAGCACCAGATGAATGAGTATGAAGAGCTTTGTGTTGAAAAATACAAAAATTAAAATGAAGGAGAACGGAAATCAATAAACCAGTAACATATATCAGAAATTCAACCTTTCCCATTACCGGAAAATGAATGAATAATTCTGAATTTTGAATTGAAACCCAGCAGTAATTAGCTTCCAAAATTGGGACCCCCATTATAGTTTATGCATATTGTAGAGAAAAATATACCACAATCACAGGTTCAAACAACTAAAATCACTGTTAGCAAGGAAAAGAAGGAATGAAGTTCATTGCCAATTGAACCAACAACAATTTCACTTCAGAACCAAAAAAAAAAAAATGAAATTTTGGAAACATGAGAGAACAAAACAAAAGGTGAAAACATGTGAACAATATTAGAAACATCATAACCATAATTTTTTAAATGGTGTCAGATGAGAAGGTGAGGAAGGAACAGAATTGATAATAACATTATAAATATAAAAGAGAATAAAAAAAAATTGACCTGTTCAACAGCTCTGTCAAATGGGACTGGTTCTCCCATTGTCATGTTGTGGTTTTCATTTCATGGAAGAAGAGAAGACATGAGAGAATGATGGCAGACAAAAGAAACAGCAGGAAGTTGGAAACCTTATCATTAACAAAAAAATAAAGGAATGATAAGAATGCAGAGGAAGATGCTTTCACTCCTGTTCTAAATTCTCTCTCTCTTTCTGAAGTCTGAACTAGTGTCTGAATGAATAGAAGAACAACATAAGATAAGAAAACTGGTTGCTGAGACAGAGTGGAAGGGAGGTTCGGTTCCTTCCTTTTATGGGTTCCCTTTGTTGTTTATTATGAATGAATCTGTTTTCTTCTTCCATTCACTGTCTGTGTTGTTTGTGTTCACTTCGTGAGTTGTGCTTTTGCAGAGAAAGAGAGAGAGAGACCTGTAATAATAAATTCAGGACTTAAAAACCATATGCACGTGTACACCACATCACATGCGATTTCCTCTTTTTGTGACTTTTTTTTTTTGACAAACCTCTTTTTGTGACTCAAAAAGAGAAGACTATTACCACATGCTCTTATTGTTCTCTCCTCATTCCCATTTTCTTTGCAATTGCTTTTCCTGTATTTTTTGCAACAAAATGAAAATGATTAGAGTTTTTCTTAATCATGTTAGTATAGGTGTAGACAACTATGCCGTAAACGTAGCTAGTCATCTTTAGTAATATCTTTCCTTTCAATCACATTTTTTTCAAACACAACGCTCAAACTCGAGAATTTGTTTAAGATATTTGAGTTTAGTTTTATTAGGACTAACATAATGTTGTTATTGAAAACTATTAGAGTTTAATATTAATATCATGTTAGTGTGAAAAAGTTTATCCTATCAACCAATCATATACTCCCTCCGGTCTCTATTGTAAGCAAAAATTAAATGGGACACACATATTAAGATAGTTAGTTGATCTCATTTAAAAGGGTCATTGGGAATAAAAAATTAAGTTTGTTACCTAAATTACCCTTCCTCTTATTTATTAAGCTTGTGTTATTGAGAATAAAAGGAGTCATTGGAAAACAAAATTTGTATTAAATGAAGGGTATTTTGAGAATAACTTCATTAAATGAGAAGAAAGTAGTTGAAATTTGCTTATATTTTGGACCAAAAAATTTGGAAATTTTTGCTTACATTGTGGACCGGAGGGAGTATTACTTTAAATGTGGCTTTGAAGATGGTGACTATTAGGTGTCTGTTGGTTTCTAAACGCAAACCGGCCTTTGAGTCCCAAACTCCAGTTGTTACAGTAACCGGAGTGTTTGGATACCAAATTCCGTGAAAATAATTGATTCCTGAGTGAGTAGATTCTGGTGGAAGCAAAAATTTCTAGCTTTTTCGTTGAGTAAAATTATATTTATACATCAAAAATGATTTTACCTTATCATCCAAATACAAATCAGTTTTTTAAACTCACTTTTGAAACATCGTTACCAAACACAAATCAATTTTTTCAAAATCAATTATATCAAAATCAATTCATTTAGAATCAATTCCTTCAAAATCATCAAAATCTAAACCAAACACCAGAAGAGTTAAATATTTTTTATGGCATATTAACACTGACATTAAATTGTAATAAAATCAAATGATAAACATTAGTACCACAATTAAGCATAGGAGAAGAAGATGCCATTTGAGTATTTGAGCCAAATTAATTTTCCAGTTGTCTTTCTCATAAAGGTGGCCAATTTCTTACGGATCAAAGCGTAATTACAGGAGTTTACTTTGTCGTACAAGTTGGGCAGTATTTAAAATTTTGAATGTCAATATTTTTTTTGGGTGAGAATTTTAAATGTCAATTAGTAGTTTAGTACTAACCATGTGCTGCAAAGCAGAGTCAATTTCCTTAATAAATATGATTCATTTTAGCATTAATTTCTTTTTTACCATAAAGGGGACCTACGTAATGCAAGCTTAATATGTTTCATTTTATCATTTGTCTATTTGACCAATCAGAATATCTCATTTTCTATGGACAAGAAATTTTATCACCATTGTGTTTGGGAAAGCTGAAAAAAAGAGATTATGCTGATAATCTGTTTTCAAATAATCGATTATTTGAAAACAGATTATAATGATAATCTGTTTGTGTTTGGATATGTTTGCTAAAAAGCATTTTTAAGATAATTTATTTTGTTTGGGTGATGCAAAAGTAATTTTTTTTATATAGTAAATTACGAAAAAGTGTATAAAGATATTTGTTTATAATGTTTGTTTTTCTTTTAACGTTAGATTTTTTTTTATATCATGTCATCAAAATTTTACCTATTTATAAAAATTGAATAAAATTTCTAAATTTTGGGTCATTGATTTTCTTTGTTGATCAATTCAACTATCAATTTTTACTCTAAATTAAGTTTTAAAAGCATATATTTGTCACTTATTGTTTTTAAATCCAATGGTTAATATTATTTTCTTTATTCTAAAATTAATTTCAACCACACAATTTACCTACTAAAAGAAAAGAAAATTTCAACCCCTCTCTCACGCGTACCGCCTCGGTACAGCACCCCCTCCCCTTCTTTCTTTTTCACCTTTTCTTCAACAGTAACCGAGGGTACACACGGAATGCTCGTTTCTCATTCCAGCGTTTTAAGCAAAACAGTCCTTGAAAGGAGCTTATGGCAAAACAACGTTTTGTATCCAAAAACAGCTTTTTAAAAAAATAAGTTTTTTTTTCCCAAACACAATAAATTTTTTATAAAACAGCTGAATGAGTATAAAAAGCTGTTTTGTGGGGGGAAAAAAGCTATCCCAAACACACTCTTAGTGTAATTTTCATTAGCAGGCCAAATTAGTACTCAAATGGTGGGCTATAACACTTGATTTACTTACAAGATGAAATGAACTTAGGATGCTAGTTCCAATTATTGCAACTGATTAACTAGAAGTATTCATAGTCCTTATTTTTGTGCTGCTTCTTCCATTTAGTACTATGGATGCTATGATGCACCTAGAGGTGGAGTACACAGGGGTAGCATAGCATGATCCATCATGGACAAGAATTGAGAGATAATAGAGAGAGAGAGAGAGAGAGAGAGAGAGAGAGAGAGAGAAGGTAGTTTGCCACTAATGGTAGCAATGGAATTGGTTGATAACTGAGGAACATTTCTGCATCAGTAATTTCCATTTGCTTCCAAAGTTAGGTTCACTAAAGTCAGATTAAATCTGGCAGTTTGTCTAGCATGTAGGTCCCATGGACAGTTCATCTTTACCTTTAGGATTTGGCCTTTTTTTCTTCATTTTATTTTCTTTTGTGTATTTTCACATTTGAATCCTGTGCTTAGTCATTTCCAAATATCCCCCCCCACAGAATAGTAATCTTACAAGTGCTTCAGCCAAAAGGGGGGCCAGTTAATACACAAACAAGGGGGGGAGGGCTGCTATATTTACTCAATTATTTCTGCATCAATTTAAGTTATTCACCTTACAGATTCTCTTTACTTGCTTACATGTTTCCTTGATATTGATCCTTTTTCTCAGTGAACTGTAATTCATTGTCATGTACTTCAGCAGACACAAGACCTTTTTTCTTCTTTTTTTTATTTTTTAAAGTAATTTTACCATTGGATATCTTCTTTTTTTCTAGCTTTTTTGGTTTTGGTGTCTCGTGAGATGCCCATATATCTTACATATGGAATATGTTTACCATTCTTTCAGCCGGTCAACCTGTCCCTTTTCAAACCAAAATGATAGATGCTGTGGTCAGTCAATGTCATAATGTACTCTGCTAGTTGGTTACTAATTAATATTTGGAGGAAAATAATGTATATAAAATTATGATTTAATTGATATGTAATTTTTACACTGATATCCAATCATATCTTGACAAACCAGCATTATTATTATTTATGTATCTTAGTTATTATTAAAATAAAAACATATTAATGGATGTCAGTATAAAACTACTTTTTACACTGACATTATATATTATTTTAATCCAAAAATATATATATTATCAACTAATCATAAATTGTTACATTATTAAAAAAAATATTTAATTCTTATTATAATCATCTTAAAAATCTTAAAAATCATATATAGAATGATAAGTGATTAATTAAAAATATTAAAACTTTACACTAATAATTAAACTCATTAAATTATTGATTTATGAGACTACTAAATTGGCTTATTAGAGTTGCCTCTTTAATTTTTGACAACTCACAAATTTTCAATTTTTTTTTTTTTTGTGAACCTCACAAATTTTCATTTGACAATTCATGTGATACATCTACGTAATGCTTACTTAAAATAAGTCTCTTCATCCTCTATTTTTATTCGACTTTTCATCTTCATTCTCTATCTTTTATTTATTTCGTATTAATCCTTTAAGTTTACACCCATTAGTCACATTTTAACTTACCATTAAGAGCTTGTTTGAGAATGATTATATTTTGGACTTTCAACTGTTTTATAAGAAAAAAGGTTTTTGATAAAAAAGATATTATGTTTGGGTCATTTGCTTAATTGTTAAAAAAGCTTTTATTTTGTATAAAAAGCTGTTTTGGAACCATCACTCTTTGAGGATTGTTAGAGTGTGTTTGGGAAAGCTGGAAAAAAAGATTATGCTGATAATCTGCTTTCAAATAATCGATTATTGTGATAATCGATTATAATCAGAATCTATTTTTGTTTGGGTATATTTGCTGAAAAGCGATTTTAAGATAATCTATTTCGTTTGGGTGAAGTAAAAATAATCACTTTTACATAGTAAATTACGAAAAATGGTATGAAGATATTTGTTTCTAATGTTTGTTTTTATTTTAACATTAGATTTTTTTTTATATATCTTATCTTCAAAATTTTATCTATTTATAAAAATTAAAAAAAAACACACACAGACAGAACAACCCAGCAACAGTCACGCCCTCTCTCCTTCGCCATCTTTACCATCTTCATCCAAGCCATCACCACAACAGAAACATCATATCCTCTTTCTAAACAAGAACCAAAAGCAAACAGAGAAATCCAAACACAGATCGGATTCTTGTCCAAGCTCCTCCGTCATCTTCACCAAACAACGCTATTGCTTCTCCTCCGCGACCTCCGTCTCGAATCCGCCGCGCACAACCTAATTAGAATCATCGCCGTCCTTCTCGCAGATCTCGGACTTCAACACCACACCCAAACGCACCCGCCACTGTACGAATCAAATGTGGATACGGGAAGATGTAAAGGACGACGATGGCGGAGGGTTATTACGGGAATGGAAAGGTTTAAGTGCAAAATAATCAAAACATAAACATCAAACAGTCCTATATCATATATGGTAAAAAAAAGCTGAAAATTGTCTCAAAAAGCTTTTTATAATGTTCAGCTAAATACCCAAACACAATTAACTATTTTCAAAACAGCTAAAAAGTGTAAAACAGCTAAATGGGAAAGATTACATGTAGATGAAAAAATTCAAATTATTTCTTTCTAAGATTGCCTTCTCCCATTATATCTCTTCCTCGTTGTACGTGTATTCATAATTTGTACGCATGTGACAGCAGTTTCTCTTTTAAAACTTACATATATTATAAACAAATAAAACTTTAAACCCTTTTGTGTAATTTACTATGTAAAAATAATTTTTTTTGCATCACCCAAACGAAATAGATTATCTTAAAATTGATTTTCAGCAAACATACCCAAACAAAAATTGATTCTGGTTATAATCGATTATCACAATAATCGATTATACAAAAAATGATTATCAGCATAATCTTTATTTTTCAGCTTTCCCAAACACACTCTAATTATGTCATAAATATGTTAGTTGTTTGCATACATAGCAAGCAATGTACATATGCCATATGAGTGGATGAAATTGATATGTTGGGTTTATGGGTTCCAGTTTGGGACAAAATTAAAAGGAAAATATAAAATTGGAGCAGAAAGACTATTATGCCAATTTTTTTCACATGTCCCGCCACAACCACCACCGTCACGACTACTGCCACCATTGTTACCGCCGCCATTGTTGCTACTATCAATGTCGCCAACAACACAAACAATTTTAAGGAGTTGAATTTAAAATATTGTTTTTTATTTTATTTTTTAGATCGGAACTCATCCTAATTAGCCATTTGAGTCGAGTGGGTCCACTAGAGTATCGCATGGCTTAGGCCCTTCGGACCAGCTAAGGGACTAATCTCTGGTTCGGCTGATTGAGTAGAATTTTACCCTTTGGTTCTTAGCCTCCCAATAAGGTGACTCCACAGGGATTCGAACCTGGTTCCCCATGTTCTCCTCCTTATGGGGTAGTTGTTAATTTTATACCTTCATTTTATAACTTCATTTTTTGTACAATCCAAACATAGAATTTTATGATTATAAACCAAACCTAATTTTGATTGAGTTGGAATTGCAATTAAAATTTTCAATTCTATCGTTTAAATAGACCCGTTAAAGATAAAAATTCATTGCAAAATTGAGTAATAAAATTCTAAGACACTCTCTAAATTATTTATTCACGGGATAAAATGAACAAATAAGTTTTATTTTTTTCCTTTGGAATTCAATCAATTCTAAGATTGCCTTGAGATTTATTTAAAAAAAAAAAAAATGAGTTCCATTGCTTTAGTTACATACAAAATACAGAATACAAAATAAAAAACATTCCTCTCTGCACAAGCAAATAAATTAATAGAGATCAGGTGTTAACCTACCCATCTCCATATCCTTTAACTTAGGTGGGGGTGCAACCTATGAACCTATGCTACATCATGAAGGAAATGGATATGGCTTTTTTTTTATCTGGAAATGGATATGGCTTTGTTAATGTCATTCTGTTGCCATAGGAAAATGTAGAATATAAGTTACTTGTTGCCTATACTATCTTCCTGAATGAGGCTAGGGTAAAGATAATAGAGTCGCTCCAAAGCAATTAATTAAACAAGGCCTACAAGGTTTCGTGCATTGTTCAATAATATATGCCTGTTTGGCTATGTTGTTATAATATGGTTAACCTACATTTCTGCGCATGGTCATTTTCAACCCTCCTTTTCAAAGAAAACGGCGGAACTACTTTGATTTTAGTTAACGTTTCTTGGAATTGATACAGTATTGTCTTCTCTTGCTCATTATGATTATTAAAATATTTAGGATTTTTCTAACCTGTACAGCTTTGTACATGTTAAGCAATTTTAAACTAGAAATGTTATATTGGAAAGAGTAGTTTTAAGTTTTCAAGGAGTTCAATACACAACATTCAACATAACATTTCTTTTTTTGGATTCCTTAACATGTGCAAAGTTGCACAGATTAGAAAAATCGAAACATTTAATAGGTGCTTCTTCTAATTAGTGCCTTAAGCCCTTAACTTAGCAATATACTCCCTCCGGTCTCTATTATAAGCAAAAATTAAATAGGACACACATATTAAGATAGTTAGTTAATCTCATTTAAAAGAGTCATTGGGAATAAAAAATTAAGTTTGTTACCTAAATTACCCTTCCTCTTATTTATTAAGCTTGTGTTATTGAGAATAAAAGGAGTCATTGGAAAACAAAATTTGTATTAAATGAAGGGTATTTTGAGAATAACTTCATTAAATGAGAAGAAAGTAGTTGAAATTTGCTTATATTTTGGACCAAAAAATTTGGAAATTTTTGCTTACATTGTGGACCGGAGTGAGTAATAAAAATAAGTTTTTTTTTTTTTTTTACTAAAGGCCAAAATCAATCCCGAAAAAAATTTTGGGGACCCATTTTTGGTCCCTAAAAAAAATAAATTAACCACTTAGCCCCTCAAATTTAGATATGCGGGTCATATTAGTCCCTCATTCCACTTCTAACGTTTGTTTACTTACTTATGTGTCCCATTAATCATCCTACATGACTCGTTAGTGGTTCTACGTGGCCTATGACAAATTTTCACCATAAAAATGAACGAAGTAGAAAAAACGTGTAAAATTTTAAAACCAATATACTTGAAAATTGTGCATGTTTTTTCTTTTTATTTGTTTTTCATGGTGGAAATTTGTAATAGGCTACATATGACCACTAATGAGTCAAGCATATGGTTAACGGGACACTTAGTGTAATACCCCGATTTTTCAATGCTTTCTAATATCGGAAATTTATATAAATACGTTTATATTTTTATCCGAGACTTAGAAAAATGTTTTTAATAAACCGAAACCTTATTCATACTCTATTTGATTGTAGAAAGCTACAATTAAAATTTAGGTTGAAAAGTTAGGCGAAACCCGGCCTGTGAATTTCACTGACAGTATAATTATACTGACAGAAAACCTAATTTTGACTCGTGAACAAAAAACTTAAGGTTTTTATTTAATTTCCTACGAATGTGGATTTTTGGAATTATTTCATTAAAAGTGAAATAATATATATTTTTCGGGCGTTATATTCAATTGGGCGAACGACGGAGCCGATTACGGGATTTTCGGGACTCGATGAGTGGACAAATTTTGTGTTCTCTTATGAATGAGTCATCCATGTGAGAGGATTAATGTGGCATAAGGTTATGTTAGCAATTTTTAATAATTGCATTTTGATTCTAAACTTTCTCTTGATTTCATTTTGATCCCTAAACAAACTTCCATGATACTCCAAGTGAATTGGATCAATTTTCATGCTTCCAACTTATCATGGGCTGCGATTTTGAGGCCCAATATCATGGCTAAGATGTTATCTTACATGAAGCCAATTTGCACTCTAAACTTTCCTATGTCATTCATTATGTCTTAAGCATTTTTATGCTTGGAAACCAAGTAAGTGGACTTGGACTTCTTCAAGCCCATTTCGCAAGGCCCAAGCCCAAGGCCATGAGGATTTACTTCATTAACTTCATGAGCCAAACTTCCTCACCAAGTCATTCTTCATCTCTAACATTCTATCATCTTCTCCATTCTTCATATTTCTCTCTAACTCCATAAGCTTGAGTTTGTGAAGCAACTTGGTGATTCTTGCATTTTTCTTCAATTCCAAGAGGTAATATTTGTTCCTCATCATCATTAAACATCATGTTCTTCAATTATTTTCATGATTTAAAGCCTTGATCATCCTTTTCAATTTCTAGATCTAGAAAGTTTGAAATTCTCTAGAAAATCATAGAAAAATCCTAAAAATATGAAATCAATTTCTATGAGTTGGTTATCATCTCTATAATCATAATCCAAGAGATTGATGCAAACAAAGTTTTCCTTCCCATTTATCTTGTCAAGGCCGAAACCTATATATGTGATTGGAGGAAACTTTTGTTCATTTTATTTGAAAATAATCATGGATTCCATCTTTCTATTGAATATGTATGTTGAATCCAAGTTGTTTTGTTCAAATAAAATCCCTAGCTCATATTTTCAAGTATGGCCGAAATTGAGTTTTGGAGGAATTGTAATATTTGGTTTCAATTCTGTGTTAAATCATTAATCATATGTCTTAAGTACTTAAGGATCACTAATCCAAAGGCTTAAGAATTTTAGAAATGTTTAGCCACAAAAAACCTTTTAAGGTCGTGACCTATCATTAGGGATTAGGTGATTTTATTTGCTTGTTTGTAATTGGTTGATTGTGGTTGTTGAAGGTTAAGTATATCGATTATACGTGAGTCGTAAAACCGGAGTTTGACGTACGTTCGAGGAAGGAGATCGGAAGATAAATTCTACGAGAGGTAAGAGGGGATTGGCTGAGGGATTTTTTTGGCTACGTGCTATCAAGTTGTTGGTCTATATGATTTATCTGTGGTTGTAATGTTTGGTTTATGGTTGTGGTGCTTGATTAAAGTTGTGTTATTTATCTGTGTTTGTTTATCTGCATTTAATTATTTATTTGTAGTAGTATATTATAGTGTTTTAATGCATGATCTGCCTGGGTTAATTGCTATAATATTGTTGTTGATTGTTGTTTGAGAAGACTGAAAGTGGCTAGTGCCGAATCAATTAACAAGATAAAAGCTTTAAAAAGCTTTATAAATTATATTCAATGTTTAACGGAGAAATATTGGAATATAATATTGATGGAATATTTTATTTGGGAAAATAAGAAATGATGGAAAATATTATTATTTTAAGGATTTATCAGTATAAAAGTAAACTATGAGTCACAGTGAGGACGTAACCGTGAAATTATTTTTGTACTGCTAATTTTTACATAAGAAATTCCGCAATATTATAAAAAATTATTTTTTTGAAATTAATCTTCGAAAATAACTTAATTATGATCTTAAAAAAATTATTTAAGTGGAAAAGGTCAAGAATTGACTTAAATGACTTTAAAAACGTTAAACGACGGTAATTTGGAAAAGTGTTGACGGCAAGTAATTCTAAAGTGGCAGTACGTATTTTAAACTAAGATTGAGCCTCAAGTGACTCTCTTTTTGAAACATGAAGTTTTCAGAAAAGATTTTAGTAACCGATGATTTTATGAAAGAATTTCCCATTTGAAATGATTTTCTGAAGTCAAGTTTTACGCAAACGGTGTAGACGGTGATATTGAACATTGAACTTAGTAACCGAGACATCGGGGTACTAGTGTTCTTACGGTGTTTTGGACTGTGTGCCCTATGGACTTTGTGTCCTAATTACGGTGTAAATAACGTTATTCAAAGTGAACATTATTTTCTATTACCACGAACTTAAGCCTGATGCATCAGTCTAGGGGTTCCGTGATTGAGCACTCGGACTTTGAGTCCTGTGTTAATGATGAAAAACTTAAGATATTGAAAACGGTGAATGGTCGTAAGCCTTTGAGTTTCGGCAAGGAAATATTGAACATGAAGAAAAATGATGAGAACAAAATGTTTTACATGCATTGCATTTTAGACAGACGTGCCTATTTGTTAATCATGGTACCATGGCGATATTCATGTCACGACGTATCATTGTGCCCTGGTTGGACAATGAAAAACCATATTCGGTGATCACTACTCCTTAAATTGGACAGTGTGCTATGGTAACCATATTCGGTGATCACTGTGCCTTGTGTTGGACAGTGTGCTATGGTATTTAATGAGTACCTTATTTGGCCATCAAGCTTGATCAACTCATCACGACGTTGGGATATCTCATGAGATTAAGTATGAATTTTAGACAACGTATATGAAGTGTTCATGCATAGTTTTCAAATGATGATATTTAGGGTGTGAAACCCATTGATAAACTCTTTGCCTTATTATGAATGCTTATGTTGTTATAAACATGTATATGTGTATATGTTTTCTTTTGTGCCATGCATGTAGTTATCGTGTTAAATCCATATATTGGTTTCTCACTCTTGCATGTTTTATTGTTGGTTTCTCTACTTGTGCATATATCTATATCCGAATCCAGAAGAACCACTTAGGAGATTTGACGACTACAGGAGGAAGGTCCCTTAGTTAGGAGCATGCTGAAGTTCTCTTCTATTGTTATAGCTACTATTAGTTACGACCAACTTAGGTTTTTATTTACCTTATGTTTTGTTTTGAAAGGACCTATACTTATTAAGGCCTATTTGTATAAACAATTAAGATGCAGTATAGCATGCTATATATACACATATACAGTTATATTTACGTTGATGTTGTGGTTGTCGAAAAGAAAAAGAAAAGGGAAAACTTTTATCACCGTTTTGAGAAATGATAACAACTTAAGCAGATATTATTTTCCGAAAGCAACCAGCGAAATAAAGTTCTATTTTTTTCCGCAATGAGTTAAACAGTTAATGCCCCAGGGGGGTGTTACACTTAGGCGAGTAAACGAACATTGGAAGTGGAAGGAGGGACTAATGTGTCCCGTATTTGTAAATTTGAGGTACTAAGTGATTAATTTATATTTTCCAGGGACCAAAAGTGGGTCCCCTAAATTTTTCAGAGACTAATTTAAGCCTTTATTCTTTTTTTTAGAAAAAAGATAGGTTTAACTATTGAGTTGGTCCCTAACCCATTTAATAATTTTCAAATAGATCCCTAAACTAAAAAAAATTAATTGGGTGCCTTAACTTATATAAGATTTTCAATTGGGTCCCTGAACTAAAAATGTTTCTAATTGGGTCCCTGAACTTATATAAAAAATTTAATTGGGTCCCTGACATAGGGTTCCGTGAAGAGGTCGTTAAGCTTGCTGATATGGAACATGACCTGAATTTTTTTAACAAATGTTGAAATTCAAAGCGTGACCTGCAACCTCTTCTCCCTCATTTAAACAAACAACTCGTTCTCTTAGATTTTGGGTCTAACTCAACCCCACAAAATTAGCTTGTAAGGTGAGGACTGCCCAAGCTATATAAGCGCTACTGAGGCCATACCTCTAGGTGATGTGGGACTAAACACACCCTTGTTGGAACCAAAGTGTTTTTGACTTAATAATCTCTTAAGTTTTGATAATAACAAAAGATTAAATTTGTATAAGCAAAGTATTGTTTGAGATTTAACTTGTTTGCTCTAGCTTGCAGGTTTGTTAAAATATTGCTAGATGAGGAAACCTATATGTCAGTATCGGGTTTAAGTTTTCAATTGCTAGACGAACCTTCAAAAGAATATGGTAAACTTCTGAGTCTATAAAATATCACTAGACGAGGTATTAAAAGCTAGCTATGATAAAAGCAACTAGACGAGTACCTTAGTCTATCTGGAAAATAAAAAGTACACGAGCCTTTGAAGTTCTATCAGGAAAATAGCAAGTCCAAAGACTTGACTCTACACGAGAAGTTAACTAGATGCAACATCAGTAGACGATCCTGCTTATTTGCTTAATTGAAATTATGCGTCCAAAGACTTGCGAGTCCACTGGTCACTAAAACCGAACCCGTCTAGTTAAAGTGAATTTATTTCAAATGATTGTATATTTAATTCGAAAGAATGTTTGTCTCTTTCCTTAAATTATAAGATATTTTATTATATATTTTAAAATAAATTATATCTAAATAAACAAATATTAATTTAAGTCAATAACTTATATAAGTTGTTACAATTTTTTTTTATTTTATAAAATCACATATTTTTATCTATTCATCATCAGGTCGCATTAGAAACTAACTCGAAGTATGCCCCCTCCCACTCCCATTCCCTCTCCTGAACTTGTAAGTGCAATTTTGGTTTAGATTCTAGAGGGTCAAAAACCACGTTTACTTTTAGTGGAAGTAATTTTGGGATTCTGAAAGTGTTTCTTTTAAATTTAGCATTCAATAAAATCATGATACTGGGTTGAGTATAATTGATTCTAGGTGTGTGATCACAATATTCTTTATATTTTCATTTCAAAAATGATTTTACTTTATCATCCAAATAACCAATTCTTCTAAACTCATTTTTAAAATATGATTACCAAACACAAATCATTTTTTTAAATATTTTTTTAAATCAATTATTTCAAAATTAATTCTTTCAAAATCAATTCGCTCAAAATCTAAAACAAACTGACCCTAATGCTTTGTTTGAATAATGAAAGAGCTAGAGAGGAAAGAACTAGGGTGGAGAGAAGTAGAAGAGAAGAGAAAATGAGCAAAAAAAACGTTGTTTGGATTGATAGAAGTAGAAGAGAAGTTGGAGAGAAAAAAGTTGATGTTTTTTCCACTTGTTTCTTGGATAGAAAAGTGAAAAGAAAGAAAATAGATTTTTCTTATAAAAACATATTTACCCTTAATAATATTTTATCGTAAAAATATATTTTAAATTCAACTTTAAATATATTATCCTAATTGTTTTTTAATTGTCTTCAAAAATTAAAATTTTAAATAAAAAATTTTAAAATATTTAAAGTTAAGGGACTGGAAAAGTTTTTTTAATTATAAAAGATGTCAAAAAAGAAAAGCAAAAGGAGACGTGAAAAAAAAATTGAAAAGAAAATTTGATTAAGAAAAATTGAATATAAGAGAGTTATTCTTTGGGTAAGAAAAGAAGTAGAAGAGAATAGAAAATGAGTAGAAAATGAATAGATTTTAAATGGTTAAAATACACTTTTGGTCCTTTATCTTTTGGGTAAAATTCATTTTGGTCATTTATCTTTAAAAAGATTCATTTTAGTCCTTTATGTTTCAAAAGTGACCCAAAATGGTCTTTTCCATCATCTACCATCCGAACTCCGTTAAAAAATGGTAACGTGGCCGTTAACCCCTTCAGGGAACCAAATTCTCTCCTGCAAATTTGTCTCCTACCCTCTCCTGCAACAAGATCCGAACCGTCCATCAAGATCCAACGGTTCAGAAAAATCATATTTTTATAATATTTAAAAAATTAAATAAAAGTGAAAAAAAAAATTTAGATCCTCCTGTCATCTACCGCCCCGTCCCTGTTCCTCATCCACCTGCAACGGATTTGCCGCCGCCATCCCGCCACCATCACAACTAGCCACCGCCACCCCTTCTTCTTCTATACCATACTTGGTATCCAAAAACTTCAATTTCATAACCTTCCTAGTCTCAAACTGAAAGTAACCATCGCAAGGTTGCATCTCCCCATATAAGAAAAATAGCACCTTGCCAACTACAGCTACTAACCCAAAAAGCAATATCTCTTCCAAATTGAAGAACACAACACGGTGGCAAATTATATCGTTTTATTCTTACCACTTCATTTCATTTTAAGGGCACATAAAGAATTTATATGAAGCATCTGGGATGAGGACCAGGGATGCCGGCGGCTTTACATGGCGGCCATGAATGACTGCAGCTGACGTCCACGACGGTGAGATGGCATCTACTATGTTCTTATGTACAGTACGAAAATAATTTCCATTTTTCATTCCTAATCATCTCTTGCATTACGCCTCAACTTGAGGAACTTATCGATCGAGCCTGCCCCATCAACGCGTCGTCACCACTTGCCCCATCCGCCGCCGTTCGCGCCATCTTGCCGTCGTTCCCCACTTCCTGCGCAACCTCTCCCTCCATTTGCACATCTGCCTAGGGTTTTAGTTTGGGGAAGAAGACTTAGTTGGGTGAAGAAGAAGAAGAATGCCACGTAGGCCATGATTAACGGCACAAGTAACAGAGCTTACGGAAAGAATCATTTTGGGTCACTTTTGAAATATGAAGTACTAAAATGAATCTTTTTAAAGATAAAGGACCAAAATGAATTTTACCCAAAAGA
This sequence comes from Echinosophora koreensis, assembly GCA_035048595.1. Lineage (NCBI taxonomy): Eukaryota > Viridiplantae > Streptophyta > Magnoliopsida > Fabales > Fabaceae > Echinosophora > Echinosophora koreensis. Next base: position 12,206,247 of record JAPCYP010000004.1, read on the forward strand.
TAAAGGACCGAAAATGTATTTTAGCCATTTTAAATTGTTTGGATTGAAGGAAGTAGGAAAGAAGTAGAAAAAGAAAGAAAAGTTGAATTTTATTGTAAAAACATATTTGCCCCTGATAACATATTTACACATCACAAAAGAGAAGGATTGAAGTGTCAAAACAATTTTTTCTACCTTTTCTATTTGTTCTCACGGCTTGGTAGGAGAGAAAAAATTTTGATGTGGGTCCCACCGAAAATTTTCTCTCATCCCTATTTTCTCTCCTCTGCCAAAGTGTAGAAGTTGTACTTTTCTCTCATACTTCTCTCTCCCTCACTTCTCTCTTCTCTAAATCGCTGGAAACAAATGGAAAATAGAAATAGAAATAAAAATTGAAAAGTCAGATAGAGAGAGAATGTAGAAATTGAGAAAGGTTAAAATGGAAAAAGGATGATTATTTCCTCACTTTTGCTCGTTCACTCCACAACAGAGGAAATATTTTTTTTGTGTGGGCCCTCTCATATATTTTTCTCTCTACCCACACTTCTTGCCTTCAGCCAAACGAAAGAAGTTTTCTTTTTCTCTACCACTTCTCTCTCTTTAAAATCTATAGAACCAAACAAAGGCTAAGTGATGTGGATAGATATCACCTATCCCATATTGGTGTACCATTCTTTGTCCCAACCAACAATATATTGCCACATAAGTTACAATTCTATGTAATATTAAAATGTAGAATATATGGTAACATATTATTGGTGTAGGATAGGGAGTGATACACCAAAGCGGGACATGTAATGATTGTAATCTTTATCCAAGTGATGTACCGCCATAATCAATTGTGTCTTAATGAAATCTATATATGCACATTGAATTGACGGTAGGCATGGAAATGAGACCCAAAACCTTGGGTACCCACCCGAACTTGACCCGACTTTGAAGGGGTAAACCCGCTTTGATTGGGGACGAGGACGGGGGATGGGGATACAGATACCCGCCCAGAACCCTGAACTCGCCCAGCTGTTTACGTAATTTTAATAATATTCTTGTATATCTATGTAGGGTATTGGATTTGTTTTAATTTAAAGGTTTTATTCTGTATAAAAAGATACTTTTTTTAACAAAAATATATAGAACATTTGATTGTACTTTTATTATAGTGTTTTGATGCTATTAGTGTTATTTGGAGCATGACGAAGTGCTTCTAAAGCATTAGTTTTTCTTTTTTTCAATTTGTAGCTGAAAGAAAACTAAGTTCCAGTTTCTGGTTGATTGTGTGAAGATTTTAGTTGTTTATTTTTTAAAAGTACAATTTTTGAGTTGTTAATTTCAATTAAATCAAAATAATTTTAAATTTGGTTACGCATTGACGGGGGCGGGGACCCGCGAGGAAACTCGACCCCCGCTGGGGGCGGGGATGAAGATCTATTTTTCAAACCCGAAGGAGTGCGGGGTGTAACACCCCGTTTTTCGTAAGTGTTTTTATAAAGCTGGTTTTATTAAGTTAAAAGAGTTGGTTAAGGGCTAAGTAGGATTTTGGCTTAAAAGTCCCTTTCTGGTACATGAGCACCCCCGTGCTCATTAGCCAGCACGCCCGTGCGTAAAGTCAGAAGCGTGTTTCTGATTTTAAGTTGAGCACGACTGTGCTCAATAGTGAGCACGCCCGTGCTCAATGCGCTGACCATGTCTCGGTGACGCTAAGTTGAGCATGACCGTGCTCAAGGACGAGCACGACCGTGCTCAGGCACAGGCTATATATGTTTGGCACAGAAACCGAGGGTTGATGTGAAACCCTACTTTTTCAGTGGCAGCAGCCTCTATTGCGGCTGGGAGTACCTCTTCCCCTTTTTCCAACAAACTCATTCAATTTCTTGAGTATTGGAGACCCTTGGGAAGTCCTGTTTCTTCTGTGCTTGACATATATAGAGGTAAAAGTCTTTCTTTTTGTGTTTCCTTTTCTTGATTAGAATCAGAAACTGATAATTGTGTTTATGTTTGTTCCAAGGCTTGGAGTTGTGAGCTGCTCGAAGGGAAGGAATCAGTTTGTCGTTGGCAATTGTTGGAGCTACCTTCAATCCAGGTATGGGGAGAAGGGTAGTGTAACCATAGGCAATGGGGGTAGTATAAGGTAACGAGGTTCCCCATGACCCCGGAGTCGTTGTATGTTTATGTGTTAAGATGTAATTGTTGATAATAGGATTGTTTAATTTAGTCTTGTTATGTGATAACATGTTTTGGCTGTTTTTGACATATGGTGGTTTATGCCTTATGTTCATGATGTGCTCATAATGCCATGATTATCTTTGTCGGTATGTTGGATTGGATGATTGATTTATGACTGTTGTGATGATGAGTTTTGGACCCTAAAACACGTTAACTGACTATGACTAATGAATTAAGAACCTAAGAATTTGGCTTTGAATTCGGTTACTGTTCCTGCCCAAAATAGCACTGTCGTGCGGTCAGCACGACCGTGCTGAACAGGGAGCACGGTCGTGCTCCCAGTTGAATTCTGGAAAATGGTCGCGTTGTTTAGCACGGCCGTGCAGGACAAATAGCACGACCATGCTACTGAGCACGATCGTGCTCAATAGGAAGCACGGCCGTGCTTCACTTAAGGGGCAGCACGCCCTTCACGTGCTTAAGCATGACCGTGCTGGGGTTTAAGCACGACCGTGCTGGGGTTTAAGCACGACCGTGCTGACCCCTCCTGGACAGAAATAGAATTAAAGGACTTAAGGGGTTTCAAACCCCATTTCCCCAATGATGATGAGTTGAGATAGCTAATCAAAGATGAAGACTAGACAACCTGGTTAATAATTATCTAAGATGATGAAGATAATAAGATGTTAAGTCGGTATCCATTGGGTTACCGCACGTTGATAAGTTGAAGTCTTGGGTGCTAATTGACCCAAGCATGTTGAGTTGAACCTTGGTGCTTATTGGCCAAGGGAGCCTTGACCCCACGGTTTGGGTCTAAGGTTATGTTGAGGTTGATGTTGAAGTCTTGGGAGCTTCATGGCCCAAGCAAGGAGGTGGTTGAGATTGTTTGTTATTGTGCCATTTGCATATAGCATTTGAGTTGTTGATGGGGGAGGTTCGACATAGGGGAGATCGCCCAAGAGTACGATGATCTGGCCATCCACGGTAGGTCACCTGATGGTTTGGTGACCGAGGTCCCCCGTGATGACGCATCCACGGTTTGATGCGTTGGCTATCCATGGGGTTCACCCAAGGTTTGGTGAACTGCCGGTGTTGGTGCTTCTTTGGCAAATACGGATATGTAACTCCAAAGTCGTTCATCATGAGTTAGTTTGGATCCACATGTATAGATGGAGTAGCGGAGTAGTTGATGCATTGCACAGCATAGCATACTTGGTTGATATGATATTGTTGGATGTTGATGTATGCTTATGTTGTATGTTTACCTTGCTTCATATTCCCATGCTGTATTTGTGTACATGAATCTTACTCCCCATTATTTGTTTGTGTTTGGCCTGATCGACATTTTTGCAAGGAATGACTCTGAGGAGCTGCCACTCATAGTTAGGGCTAGTTTCTTGTTCAGTTAGTTTGTTAGTTTTCAGTTGTAATTTCGTGGATTTTATTCTGGAACGGTTATACCAGCTCTGTATGTGACATCGGGGTTGGGATATGTTTATTCTCTGTTATGTTTTAATGGTTTAAAACTTATTTTAATTTTCGCGTTGTAAACTGGTTCATGTGGGACTTTTCTACCCATGGACATTTGTTTTATTTTATTCAGTAAAATGCATGTTTTTATTTTTAATTATTTTTATATTAAATGCCTTAAAGATGCGGGTAGAAGGGTGTCACATTTAGTGGTATTAGAGCAGTTCGGCCCTGTCCGGACATGGTATGAGTCTGTCTTGAGTCTGTTGTGTGACTCTTGTTTGGATTATCTATATTTGTTATAGATAATGATGTTTAAGTTAATTGCCTATCGCTTTTACCCGCTTAAGTTCTGTACTAGAAGTTGTTTTTGGGCTTGTACAGGAACTAATGGCTGGTAGAGGATGTAACGATCAGGCGATTGCTGATGCATTGGCACTCCTAGCCAATGCTATTGGACAGGTCAATCCTAACAAGAATGGTGGGTCAGCTGAGTTCCAGGGACTGGATAAGTTCCAGAGACTGGATAAGTTCCAGAGGAACAAGCCTCCGTCGTTCAAGGGAGCGTATGATCCGGAAGGAGCTTTGCTATGGTTGAGGGAGACTGAAAAGATCTTCTGAGCCATGGATTGCAACTATCAGCAGAAGCTCATCTTTGCCACCTTCATGCTGACCGAGGAGGCAGAGCATTGGTGGGATAACTGCAGGCTGAGGATGCAGGCTGAGGGCACAGCGGTTACATGGGATGTGTTCAAACAGAGGTTTCTAGAGAAGTACTTTCCGGCAGATATCAGGGACAAGAAAGAGATGGAGTTCTTGTCTTTGAGGCAGGGGTCACTGTCAGTCGGTGACTATGCGGCCAAGTTTGAGGAGCTGGCGAGGTACTACACTCCTTACCAGCATGAGACAGATGATCGTTCCAAGTGTGTGAAGTTTGAGGCTGGACTCCGACCTGAGATCAAGCAGGCCATCGGCTACTAGGAGATCAGAGTTTTCCCTATTCTGGTCAACAAATGTCGGATTTATGAGGATGTAAGTCAGTTCAGAGTTGCCAGTTCCAGAGGATCGGATAGTCAGGGTGGCAAGAGGACTGACCAGAGGGACAAGGGTAAGCAGCGGTATGCTCCGACCGGCAAGGATTTCAAGCAGAGTGGCAAGAAGCCACAGTTTCAGCAGGATGGGTTTAAGGGCGGCTTCTCTAATGCCTCTAGACCCATGAGGTGAGGAAAGTGTGGTACTGCGGATCACTACTCGTCTCAGTGCAAGGAGATGCAGGTTATCTGCTTTAGATGTGGCAAGCCAGGACACATCAGCCGAGAGTGTGAAGGAGCCAAGGCCGAGCCTCCCAGCGCCAGCAAGAATCAGAGGTTCCAAGCCAACCGACTGAAGACCACCGGAAGAGTCTTTACTCTTATTGGAGCTGAAGCCTCCGAGTCTGATGACTTGATTCAAGGTATATGTTTTATTGATGTAACTCAATTAAATGTATTGTATGATTCGGGTCCTACTCACTCGTTTATCTCGCATAATAGGGTCATGAGTCTTAAATTGCCTGTTACTTTACTTGAGTATGATTTACTGGTTTCTACACCTACAAACAAACCTGTTTCTACTTATGCATGCAAGAACTGTCATATTGTTATAAATGATAAAACCTTCATTGCTGATCTTGTATGCTTGTCTTTGAAAGACCTGGATATTATTCTAGGCATGGACTGGTTATCTTCCAACCATATCCTCCTGAACTGTATTGATAAAACCTTGATTTTTGGAACTCCAACGGAGTCTAAGAATCCGGACCTTCTCTCTGCCAGCCAAGTTCAAGCTTCGATGAGAAACGAAGCCCAAGTATACATGATGTTAGCTTCCCCGGAAGTAGAGAGCAGCCCTCCTGATGTCGCCAGCGTGCCTGTTGTGCGGGAATTTCCTGAATTGTTCCCGGGGGATGTTTATAAATTACCCCCAGAGAGAGATGTTGAGTTTACCATAGACTTAGTGCCTGGCACAGGGCCAATCTCCATAGAACCCTATAGAATGTCTCCTCTAGAGCTAGCTAAGTTGAAAGAACAGTTGGAGGACCTGATGAAGAAGCAGTTCATTAGGCCGAGTGTGTCTCCGTGGGGAGCACCTGTGTTGTGTGACACCCTTCTACCCAGCATGTTATAAGGCATTTATTGTAAAAGAAATTAAAATAAAAGCATGCATTTTACTGAATAAAATAAGACAATTGTCCATGGGTAGAAAAGTCCCACATGAACCAGTTTACAACGCGGAAATAATCAAGTTTAAAGCAATAAAACATAGTAAAAAAATAATAACAACGTCCCAACCCGATGTAACAACAAAGCTGGTACAATCGTTCCGTACATCACGGAAAAACAACTAGACAAACTAACTAACAAAACGAAAGGCCCTAACTAGTGGCGGCTCCTCAGAGTCGCTCCTCTCTGGGCTGCTCGTCATCCTCTACAAAATGCCGATCAGGCCAAATACAAACAATAACAGGGAGTAAGATACATGTAAACATATACATCATGGGAATAGAAAGCAAGTTAAACATACAACATAGGCATACATCAACATCCAACAGTACTATATCAACCAAGTATGCTATGCTATGCAATGCATTAACTACTCCGCTACTCCAACTATGCATGTGGATCCAAACTAACTCAGGATGAACGACTTTGGAGTTACATATCCGTATTGGCCATAAAGCACCAACACCGATAGTTCACCAAACCTTGGGTGAACCCCATGGATAGCCAATGCATCAAACCGTGGATGCCTCATCACGGGGGACCTCGGTCACCAAACCTTGGGTGACCTACCGTGGATGGCCAGATCACCGTACTCTCGGGCGATCTCCCCTATGTCGAACCTCCCCCATCAACAACTCCAATGCTCTATGCAAATGGCACAACAATAAACAATCTCAACCACCTCCTTCCTTGGGCCATGAAGCTCCCAAGACTTCAACATCAACATTCAACGTAACCTTAGACCCAAACCATGGGGTCAAGGCTCCCTTGGCCATTAAGCACCAAGGTTCAACTCAACGTGCTTGGGTCAATAAACACCCAAGACTTCAACTTATCAACGTGCGGTAACCCAACGGATACCGACTGAACATTTGATTATCTTAATTATCTAATATAATTAATAACCAGGTTGTCTAATCTTTCTCTTTGATTAGTTATCTCAACTTATCATCATAAGGGAATGGGGTTTAAAACCCCTTAAGTCCTTTAATTCTGTTTCTATCCAAGAGGGGTCAGCACGGTCATGCTTAAACCCCAGCACGGTCGTGCTTCGGACACGTGATGGCGTGCTGCCCTTTTAAGTGAAGCACGGTCGTGCTTCACACTCAGCACGGTCGTGCTTCACACTCAGCACGGTCGTACTGTTTGACCTGCACGGCCGTGCTGAACAACGCGGCCATTTTCCAGAATTCACATGGGAGCACGGTCGTGCTCATCGCGCGACAGTGCTGTTCCGGGCAGACTTCAAGTCAGTTTCTTAACCAGATTTTAAGGATCGTTATCCAATTAATCTATCACGTTTTCAACCTAATTTTTACCAGATATAAACTGAACTTATATTTTCAACACATCAAACCATCACTTCAACCAACATCCAACATTATCATCATAATATCATGCTCATATCAATCACAACAATATAACATAAAGCATATTATGAACATAACTCACGAAACATCAATTAACATCAAAACACATTGTCACCACAGTCAGACAATTATCATGATTATACATATAATGACTCAGGGGTCATGAGAAATCCCTTTACCTTACACTACCCCACTGCCTAATGAATACAATCCCTTCTCCCCATCCCTGGATTGAAGGTAGCTCCAACAATTGTCAAACGACACACGGGTTCTTTCCCTTCGAGCGACTCACAATTCCAAGCCTTGGAACAAATATAAGCACAAAATCAGTTTCCGATTCTAAACGAGAAAAGGAAACACAAAAGGAAAGACCTTTACCTCTATATATGTTAAACACAGAGAGAGACAGGACTTCCCAAGGATCTCCGATGCTCAGGAACTGAATGAGTTCGTCAGAAAAAGGGGAAGAGGTACACCCAGCCGCAATGGAGGCTGCTGTCACTGAAAAAGAGGGTTTCACGTTCAACCCTCGGTTTCTGTGCCAACTTTATAAAGGCTGCACCTGAGCACGGTCGTGCTCACCATTGAGCACGTTCGTGCTCAACTTAGCGTCACCGAGACGCGGTCAGCGCATTGAGCACGGGCGTGCTCACTATAGAGCACGGTCGTGCTCAACTTAAAATCAGAAACACGCTTATGACTTTAAGTATGGGCGTGCTGGCTGATGAGCACGGGCGTGCTCATGTACCAGAAAGGGACTTTTAAGCTAAAATCCCACTTAGCCCTTAACCAACATTTTGAAATAATAAAACTAGCTTTTATGAAATACTTATGAAAAACAGGGTGTTACATGTTGTTGGTGAAGAAGAAGGATGGTAGTATGAGGTTGTATGTCGACTATCGACAGCTCAACAAGGTGACCATAAAGAATCGGTATCCCCTCCCTAGGATTGATGATCTTATGGACCGGTTGATGGGCGCTTGCGTCTTTTCAAAGATAGACTTGAGGCCAGGGTATCATCAGATTCGGGTTAAGTCTGAGGACATCCCGAAGACAGCGTTTAGGACGCGATATGGTCACTATGAGTACTTGGTTATGCCTTTTGGTGTGACCAATGCTCCTGCGGTCTTCATGGACTACATGAACAAGACCTTTCACCCTTACTTGGATAAGTTTGTGTTGGTGTTTATAGATGACATCTTAGTGTACTCCAAGAGTAAGGAGGAACATGAGGAACACCTGAGGGTTGTCTTGCAGACCCTTAAGGAAAAGTAGTTGTACGCTAAGTTGTCTAAGTGTGAGTTCTGGTTAGAGGAAGTGAGCTTCTTAGGACATGTCATCTCTAAGGGTGGCATAGCAGTTGACCCAGCTAAAGTAGAGACGGTGCTCCAGTAGGAAGCACTAAAGTCCGTAACCGAGATTAGGAGTTTCTTGGGGTTAGCCGGGTACTATAGATGGTTCATATATGGTTTCTCTAAGATAGCTTTACCCTTAACCCGTCTCACCAAAAAGGGACAGTTGTTTGTGTGGGACTCTAAGTGTGAAGAGAGTTTCCAAACCCTTAAGAATAGGTTGACATCCGCACCAATGTTAGTCTTGCCAGATCCTAGTGAACCCTTCGTAGTTTACTGCGATGCTTCTAAGCAAGGTTTAGGTGGTGTGCTGATGCAGAATGGTAAGGTAGTTGCTTACACTTCTAGGCAGTTGAAAACCCATGAGAAGAACTACCCTACCCGTGACCTAGAGCTAGGAGCTGTGGTATTCGCCTTAAAGATTTGGAGGCATTATCTGTATGGAGCGAGGTTTGAGGTCTTTAGTGATCAGAAGAGTTTGAAATATCTTTTTGATCAGAAGGAACTAAATATGAGGTAGCGTAGGTGGATGGAGTTCTTAAAGAATTATGACTTCGAGCTGACCTATCACCCAGGAAAGGCCAATGTGGTGGCCGATGCCTTGAGTAGGAAAACCCTGCATGTCTCCGCTTTGATGGTTAGGGAGATGGATCTGATTGAGGAGTTTAGAGACCTTAGTCTAGCTTGTGAGTTTACCCCTAAGAGTATTAGGCTTGGTACCTTGAAGGTTACCAACAGCTTGATGGATCAGATTAGAGAGGGTCAGAAGTTGGATAAGTGTCTCTTGGACCAGCGAGAGTTACTCGCTCAGGGTAGAGACCTTAGTTTTAAGGATGTCAGTGATGGTATCTTGAGATTCAAGGATAGAGTTTGTGTGCCAGATGTTCCTGAGCTTAGAAAGCTGATCCTTGAAGAAGGACATAACAGTGGACTGAGTGTGCACCTAGGTGCCACTAAGATGTATCAGGACCTTAAGAGAATGTTTTGGTGGCCTAGGATGAAAAAGGATGTAGTTGAGTTTGTGTATGCGTGCCTAGTTTGTCAGAAGGCTAAGATAGAGCATCCCATCAGGTAAGTTGCAACCTTTGAGTATCCCAGAGTGGAAATGGGATAGCATCTCCATGGATTTTTGTGTCTGGACTCCCTAGGACTCCAGCTGGTTTTGAGGCGATATGGGTTGTTGTGGATAGACTGACTAAGTCTGCCCATTTCATTCCGATGAATATGGAGTATCCATTGGAGAAGTTGGCTAAGCTGTACATCAAAGAGATAGTTAGGCTTCATGGTGTACCCTCTAGAATAGTTTCAGATAGAGACCCGAAGTTTACCTCTAGCTTTTGGAATAGTTTGCAAGAGGCATTAGGGACAAAGCTTAGGCTTAGTTCAGCTTACCACCCACAGATTGATAGGCAGTCTGAGTGGACCATCCAGTCCTTAGAGGACTTGTTGATGGCTTGTGTGTTAGAGCAGTCAGGAAGTTGGGACAAGTTTTTGCCCCTGATAGAATTCACCTACAACAGCAGCTTCTATTCCAGCATTGGGATGGCACCTTATGAGGCACTTTATGGGAGGAGATGTACGACACCGTATTGGAGTGAACCTAGTGATAGTGTGGTGCTAGGGCTAGAGATAGTCCAGGAAACAACAAAAAAATTCAGGTTGGTTCAGGAAAAGATGAGAGCTGCGCAGAGTAGGCAAAAGAGCTATCATGATAAAAGGAGGAAGGCGCTCGAATTCCAGGAAGGTGATCATGTATTCTTGAGAGTTACCCTGACGACTGGGGTTGGTAGAGTGATGAAGGTGAGGAAACTTACTCCGAGGTTCATTAGTCCTTACCAAATCCTTAAAAGAGTCGGCGAAGTCGCCTACCAAATAGCTTTGCCACCGTTTTTGTCAAACCTCCACAATGTTTTTCATGTGTCTCAACTCAGAAAGTACATTCATGACCCTAGTCACGTGATAGTTCCCGACACATTACAGTTGAAAGAGAACTTGACATTCGAGGTGTTACCCCTTCGAGTCGAGGATAGGAGGGTGAAGCAACTAAGAGGTAAAAAGATTCCTTTGGTCAAAGTAGTTTGGAGAGCGCTAACTAAGGAAAGTGCTACCTTGGAGCTCGAGAGCAAGTGATGGAGGCGTACCCGCATATTTTCGTTTGAGGTACGTAGAAATTTCGAGGACGAAATTTTTATAAGGGGGTGGAATCGTATCACCCCGTTTTTCGTAAGTGTTTTTATAAAGCTAGTTTTATTAAGTTAAAAGAGTTGGTTAAGGGTTAAGTGGGATTTTGGCTTGAAAGTCCCTTTCTGGTACATGAGCACGCCCGTGCTCATTAGCCAGCACGCCCGTGCTTAAAGTCAGAAGCGTGTTTCTGATTTTAAGTTGAGCACGACCGTGCTCAATAGTGAGCACGCCCGTGCTCAATGCGCTGACCATGTCTCGGTGACGCTAAGTTGAGCACGAACGTGCTCAATGGTGAGCACGACCGTGCTCAGGTGCAGCCTTTATAAAGTTGGCACAGAAACCGAGGGTTGAACGTGAAACCCTCTTTTTCAGTGACAGCAGCCTCCATTGCGGCTGGGTGTACCTCTTCCCCTTTTTCTGACGAACTCATTCAGTTCCTGAGCATCGGAGATCCTTGGGAAGTCCTGTCTCTCTCTGTGTCCCCCCGTGATGAGCCATCCACGGTTTGATGCGTTGGCTATCCATGGGGTTCACCCAAGGTTTGGTGAACTGCCGGTGTTGGTGCTTCTATGGCCAATACGGATATGTAACTCCAAAGTCGTTCATCCTGAGTTAGTTTGGATCCACATGCATAGATGGAGTAGCGGAGTAGTTGATGCATTGCACAATATAGCATACTTGGTTGATATGATATTGTTGGATGTTGATGTATGCTTATGTTGTATGTTTACCTTGCTTCCTATTCCCATGTTGTATTTGTGTACATGAATCTTAGTCCCCATTATTTGTTTGTGTTTGGCCTGATCGGGATTTTTGCAGAGGATGACGAACAGCCCGGAGAGGAGTGACTCTGAGGAGCCGCCACTCATAGTTAGGGCTAGTTTCTTGTTCAGTTAGTTTGTTAGTTTTCAGTTGTAATTCCGTGGATTTTATTCCGGAACGGTTATACCAGCTCTGTATGTGACATCGGGGTTGGGATATGTTTATTCTCTGTTATGTTTTAATGGTTTAAAACTTATTTTAATTTCCGGGTTGTAAACTGGTTCATGTGGGATTTTTCTACCCATGGATAATTGTTTTTATTTTATTCAGTAAAATGCATGTTTTTCTTTTTAATTGTTTTTATATTAAATGCCTTAAACATGCGGGGTTGAAGGGTGTCACACGGGGCGGGGTTGGGGAAGGCAAACCCACCCCCGCTCCACCCCGTTGTCAACCCTAATTGACGAGGTTCGCTTTTTAAACGGAATTGACGGGATTCAAATTGACGGATTGAGATATTAAACTAGTTATTCATATGATAAAAAGGATAAGGCTTTATTAAAAAGAATGCGTAAGAGTTTAATTCCTCTTAAGCAATACTTCAAAAATTTGAGTTTTTTGAAAAATCAAAATAAACGACATAACAATTTTGCCCTCTTAAATATCTTTTTAACATGACTCGAATAAGTTATGATACAAAATAATTTTCATATATCAAGCATCTAAAAAGAACTAAAGAAAAAGTTAAAAAAAACAACAGATCAGAAACTTTGTAAAATTCCCTTGTAGATGTTGATCTTTCCGCAAAGAAAAACTAATTTATTAGTCAATAGATCAACTGGTCATATCCATGGCATTTCTCATTCAGGAGATTTTTTTTATCTCTCATGAAGTCATGATTGAACATAAGATTGTCGGTCGTGGCAACCGTCACCCATGAAGGGGTGAACTGGGTTTTAAAGAAAAATGAAATCTTTTACGATAAATCAAAAAACCCTTTTAATATATAAACATAATTTATAGCGGATAAACAATTCATTTCAAATAAAAGCGCTTGAGAATATAAACTGTTCAAAATTAAAGCGCGATAATAAAATGAGCGGTAATTAAAGTGCGATAATAAAAAGAGATAGGGAAAGAAGATGAACACGTGCGATATATCCTGGTTCGATCACAAACCACCCACACGGCCTACGTTTAGTCCCCAAGGTAAAAGCACCAAGGGTTTTCAATCAACTCTAGCTTTTAAACAAGCTTAACTAGAACCTTCACAATAGAGAGAACTCCTCACAGACCAGTGATATCGTAAAAGAGCCTCAAAGAAAATAACCCAAGAGATATCATCTCTCTTGTCAACCACAAGGAATATCATCTCCCTCGAGAACTTGGAAATCACATCCAAGAAACCACCACAAGAGATATCACCTCTCTTGCAAACTTGGTGAAGAAATGAAGGGTTTGAGTCACACGACTCTCAGTGCCGGCCCAACGTATTTTGAGGCCTAAAGCGAAATTTTGATATTAGACCTTTTTGAAAACTAATAATAATTTTTATTAAAAATTTATATTTTATTTAAATTTATATTTATTATAAATTATTATGGTTGATGTAAAATTTTGTTGTGCGTACATGCAACAACATGTAAGATTTCCTATAATTTATTATTTGAGATTTTAAATTATTATTTTTGTTAAGCTTAAAAAGAAAAAAAATGGAGGCCTAAATTTGAACCTAAATAACTAAAGAAATTTGGAGGCCTAAAACCCTAGCTTTACCAGCTTTGGGCTAGGGCTGCTTTGACGACTCTTATCAACAATATGCACTCTTAATAGTATTTATAAAACAAATTGAAGCACAATACAAGAACATCTATATGGTGTGTAAAGCTCTCTCAATATAATATGATCAAAGTGTAAGAATAGTGAGCAGTAGGGAGAAAAGTTTAACAGAGTTTTAGCACAATTATAAAATGAGGAATCTGTGCTCCGAAGTTAGCCTAAGATCCCTTTATATAGAAAAGTTGAGTAGCCCAAGGAAATTAGTATCGAGCCCATTTAAAAACTCATTTTCTTCGCATGCTAATCGATTTTTTAAACTTATAATCGATTATTTTAATCCAATGTAAAAGGCGCTTTAAGGCAGTCGTAGTGTAATCGATTATGATAATTGATTACGAGTTCTCTGTTTAAAATCCTGCGAGCAGTTAAAATGTATAATTGATTACATAATCGATTATTTACTCCCTATATTGAATTCCAAGCTTTCATGCGGATGAATAATCGATTTTCCAAAGAGTATAATCGATTATCTATATTCAAATTCAAACTTAACGGCTAGAAAGAAGTTATTACTTATTAAAGTCATTTAAGTTTATTAAAAACGTGTTCAACATAATATAACCGATTATCCTAATCGATTATTATCATTAAAAGTAGCTGATTCAAAATCTTAACGGCTCCAAAAATTAATTATTTATTAAAGCATATCAATAATCGATTATTACTCGAGTTAAAATTTGAATTTGAAAACTTAATCGCTGAAATTGATAACTCATTTAAGTTCATTTAAAAGTAATTTAAGTTTTATTTTAAAAGTTCATTTATGTGTGTGTGACCAACTTTAATTAGAGAGCTTTATTAACCATTTATAGAAAATCTAAAACAAGCCATACAAATAATAAAATTTTCCTCAAGTCTTAACCCATCTTGATTGCTTGCAAGTCTTTTTGCCGTTTTTTGTAATTAACTCCTTTTGACTTCGATCCTCTTTTGTTATTCATCAAAACTAAAGTACATGTCAAGACATATATTCACAAAGATCTTTTCACTGTTGATGATCATTCTTCCTTATGAGGAAAATTTTGACCAGTTTATATTTCTGTGTGTTAATTAGCTTCCAAAATCTTAGCTTTTCTGTCAAATATGTCAATTTACCATGAATGATAAAAATAAGCATGGTAAAAAAAAATTGTTTTGTTAAATTCATCTGTCCAACTTGATTCGAATTAATCAAAATCTAAATAACTTTCCGACACTCGTTTGGTGGTCAGGATAGGATAGGGGCGGATATGATAAGAGAGCAAGATAGAACTATGATAGGATATGAGCAGGATAAGTTGTTAGTCTATCCGACGTTTGATGTTCACTAGATAACCAACTGGATAGCATTATAATGTAGTGTGAATTTTAAAATTTTCGTTTTTATTCTAAATGTTTTCATATTTTATTAGATTTTAGTTTTTTTATAATTTTCATTTCTTACAATTATATAAAAAGACAAAATTATCCTTATGATAAAATTACATATAATATTTTAAATTTTTAAAATATTGTTTAACTTAAATTAATTTTTTATAATTTTAAATATTCATTTTTAGTTTTTACTTTACATAGAGTTAAATTATTAGAATAATTTTTTTTATTTTCAATTTTTTAAAATAATATAAAATAACAAAATTAACTTTGTGACAAAATAAAATTAATTTTTCAGATTAATTTTTATTATTTTTATTATTTAAAATATCTTATATTTTATTATATCTTTTTTTGGTAACGATGTTATATTTTATTATACTTTAAATCACCCTATCCTATTATGTTCAGTTCTAACACATCCTTCCTCTCAGGATAAAATTTTAACTAGATAGACATGATATGATAGGTGACAGGATTGCTTTATCCTATCCTGCTGGCTCACCAAACAATAATTCCAGACATGATATGATTCCTGACCACCAAACGAGCAAACATTCCAAGCGAAAAAAGCTAAAGACAAACCAACGAAATTTTTTGTAAAACTCTCCCTACAATTGTTGATCCTTACTCAAAGATGGAAGCTAATTAATTAGCCAATAGATGAACTCACAGTCATGGCATTTCTCATTTAAAAGATTCTTTAATGATTGAACCCAATAACTTTTGACTGTAATGAGTGTTAATTCTAACCCCACAAGGATTCTTCATCATGATGAAAATTTTGGACTGTTCATATCTGTGTTTAGCTTCCAAAATCTTAGCTTTTCTTTCAAACGTGTCAGTTTACAATAATTGTGTTAGTAAACACTCCCACAAATGCAAAACAAGAACTTTATAGCATTCACCTTCTGTAACCAATGCTAACCAAAAGAGATTGCAGTATAACAAAAGTGATTCATCCAAAAGCAACTTTAATTATATGTCTTTTTAAAAGGATTGCTCATATAATTAAGAATCTTGCTGACCTTGTAAGTTGTAACCAACGCTTAAAATCCAAAATATATAGAGACAAAAAGGTCTTTCTTCTTTCTTTATAAATGCGGATCAATAACAATATATTGATACTCTTCCTTTCTATGGTTTTAATTCAAAGGGATACCTCACCCTCACACAAGGATTCAACAAAGAGAAAGAGTAAGATAAAACAATATTATAGTACAAATGATTACAACTTGAAGTCCTATGAGTGAGATGGAGTAAGAATAGAGATGGCTCGAAAGATGTTATCAAGAACAATTGATTTTCTTCTCAAGATGCATATTGTACGTTTTTCATCTACCTTTTTATTCTTCGAAGTCTTGATTTTATAAACCCTAGAAAATTTTTGAACATTACAAAATGAATAGGGAAACTTGTGATTTCACACAAGTGATTGTTTTGCAATTAAGAATCAGTGTAAATCGGTGTACTACTGTCAATATTAAGAGTAAAGGTCATTTCAAACACTAGTTCAAAATATATACATCGATGTAACAATATTATACACAGATGTATTATTAAAAACAAAAACTCATTCTGAGCAAGTTTGAGCCGTATACATCTATGTAAATAATTGTACATTGATGTAAAATATTTTTACATTCATCTACTACAAGCTTAGAGACTACGTTATTCAAAAAGATGTACATTGATGTATTAAATTGTACATCAATGTATTTGATTAATAAATCAAAAACTTGCTTTCATTTGAGAAAATTTATTTTGATTAAACAAGGTTTTAGACTAAAATCTTCTTTTGAAAAACTTGATTATTTTAAATATCTTGAGCTATTTCGATTAGAATTTCATCTCAAAAGAACAAAGTATCTAAAACCTATAAGATTTACCAATTTTGCCACGGCCTTGATACTTGATGATTTTTGCTCATTTCTTTGGCTGTGATAACCGGCATGCTTGTTTGACTTATTTTCCATTTTTTTTTGTATGCTTATAGTTAACATTTGTCATTCATCAAAATACAATTAAAAGTATATTCACATGCAGCTTGTGCAGCTGCTAAATTGTTGTAGAATCTTTGAGCTTCAGGATTCATATATTCCTTTGAGTCCTGGGACCCTATTACACCCTCTCATTCTATGTGCTAACCATTTTCAAAGTCAAGTATGATTCATGATAATCTGATTCAATCTCCCTTATGCCCATCACTACCATGATATGAATCTTTCAGCACAATCAGGGGAAACAATGGCGTAGATTTACCATGATTAGTCTAGTAACAATAATCAAACATCCTTATTGTAAACATCTACCATCAAATAATTGTAAACTTTACACTTGCATTTTATGTCAGGACACCTCAACTTTTCAACTCTTTGAAAGTTCTCCTAACTAGTATTGAGTAATATGATCGTTATTTAGTGATCGATATTATGATTGGTCACTAAATGGCTTTGCCGATGACTAGGGTTTTATCGACCATTCCATATTGGTCACTAATTCAATCGCTAAGCTATTTAGAAACTAGTTCTATATTGTTAGCGACCAATTCTTCCATCGCTAAAGTTGTTTTTCTTGTAGTGTTATTGCATATTTAAATGATTTCAACTTTTTTAATGAGTATTTGATTAAATAAAAAAGGAATTATAGACAAATTATATTAACAATGAGTAAAATTTGCCTCTAATTAGTAAAATTATCATTTCATGACTAAATGATTTTTTATCTCTAGTATATAAATATAACATTGGAGGCGATTAATTTCATCTTTAAGTACAAAATATATCAAAATTGTAAAACACAAGAACAAAGTAATTTTTTTAACCAAACCACAAAGGGTTGGGGTTAAATGTCAAATTTACATGAAGATAAAATGTCAAATTATATAGCACAAAGGGGCAAAAATATTTAAGGCAAAACCATGTGAGAGTATATTGTAATTTATCCTTTAAAGATACACATCCTATATTAACATGATACATTTTTCAAAAAGAAATCAATTTTTTAAAGTACTAATATGAGATTCAAACCTAGGCCCATGTAAATTAATGATTGGTGAATCAAACCATGTAAGTATTATTTAGTTTTGTAAATAAAACAAACCAATAATTTAAAGTGGTAAAATGCCAACTTTCCTTGCCTTTTAAACTGTAGTTTTTTTCTTCGTACGCTGTCCGAAATGATTTACCTTCACATGGCATCACAAAGCCACACGAGACAATGGCCGGATGCCAGTTTTTTTTTTTTTTTTAGTTAGAAAGGAAAGAATAGTAAATTTCATAATCCCACAGCATTACTATATGTTAATCCCTTGGCTCCAAACCAACCCCAAAAGATTACTAATTAATTAATTAAACAAGTAATGATCCTAAAGCGTAAATTTCCCTTTTGAGGAGTGGTCCTTGTACGACATAAAGACAAGTTTGTCCAAATGCAACCAACGCAACAGCGAGATGTGAAAGAATTAAACGACGTAGTGTTTGATGCATAATGCTTAGTATTTTTCCCTCGCATAACTTGCATAGAACCTGTTTGGAATCAAAATGAAACAAAGAGAAAAGCTTGTTTTGCCGTGAAAGCTACTAAATATAGCTTCAATTAAAAGCATGGTAGACTCTTTTATAATGTGAAACCAAACATGCAATGGTGCAAGTAATATTAGGGATGAAAATAGAATCGGGAGCTCATTTTGGCCTGACTCTCATAAATCCTAACCTGATTTAACTTATTTATTAAGTCAGGCTAAGATTTTCAAAGTTTTTTAGTTAAAATGGTCAAATTAAAGGTCATTAATTCAAAATGTTTTTTTAGACCTTGGCTAACACACACACACACACACACACACAATATATATATATATATTAGAAAATTATCACATGCTCGATCATGATTCAATTACGGTTAAAACATTGAATCATGAATCAGTGTCTTCATCGATTCAATGATTTGTTCGATTTTTAAAATATTGCATGAGATTCATGGGATTGGATTCTACATATGAAATTCACTATTCCATCGATAATAGTTGTTTGGTTGCAAGTATATGTGTCGTATCTTGATCAGTATATGATTGACATGATTGGATCTAATTCTTCTTTTTATTTTTGTTTGTTAAATTGTATAATTAATTATCCGAATAATGAATACTTTCTTAATTTATGTATTTTTGCACTTCAATTTCAAATATATAAATATTAAATAGCTGAAAAAAAACCAAAATTTGTATATAATTATTTTTTATTATTTTTTATCTTTGAATGAATTTATAGTCTCTGTCGCTTCAATTTATCTTACCATCATTTTTTAACCTTGAGAAATTCTGGTATATTCTAAAAAATAATCATGATTATATACACGAAAGACGTCTAAGGTCCAACTCCAATCTTGCGTGGAGGACAAATCCTCCAAAAAATAATCGGGTTGATTTTTAGTATAAAAATTGAAGGGATGAGATCTGTTACACGAAATCGAGTCTCCTTGTTTTCCTCCTCCAACTTTTTGCCACTGTCACCTCCCTATCTTCTTCCTCCATCTTTGTGTCTTGCCCCATGGGCCATGACCTTGACATTGCCCACGCCAGGGCTAACACCTCCGACATCATCTTCTAGATTTTTAGTTTAAAGCAAAGGTATGTTTTGTTATGTGTCTTTTCGGAAGACATACATATCAATGGTGACCTTGAGCATGTTTGGGGTGGGCGGCTACATAAGGTCCCATTTTGAAAGGGATACCAGATCGTATGCAAAAATCTAATTAGTATATATAAATCTTCAAATAAAAATATTATATAACTAAATTTGAGCAATAAAAATTAAATATTTCAAAAAATTAACAAGAGACTAATAGAAGATAATTTGCGAGTTATATTAGAATAACTGTTTAAATTAACACAATTTCTAGAATCACTTAACATTCCTGTTAGAACTTCCAAGTGTGAAGATGATTCTTAACATTCTTAATTGGAAAAAAAAAAGATTTGTTTCTAATTGAGACTCTTGACCAAACAACTGGTTGTAGTTTGAAGAACGGAAATCCAATGGTCTCATCTCATCATGTAGATGGGTTTCCTTTGGAAAATGATGATATGCAAAAGTGTCGGTGGTGGGCACAAAAGCTTTGGACGATACGTGACGATCCTGCAAAATATGGTGGTTGAAGAGGATAAGGCTAACATCCTCCCTGTTGGAAGTGGATGATTGATGCTCTTAAAAAATTGACAGGTAATAACCAGTTACAATCCAACTGGTCTATTCTTTGACTCCAGCAACGAAGGTATCCAACCGACACAGAGTGATAGCAGCGATTGAAATCAATAAAGGTAACTCCAACAGCTTTCGTGTTCACTAACTCCAAACGTCTGCCCACGCATAGATTCAGCATCCTCGAGGTAATCCAACTGCTTTCGTGTTCACTGTCTCTAGCATCCTTGAGGTAATCCAACTGGCATAGAGTGATAGCAGCCTCAAACATATAATCCAACTGGCAGATGTACTCGCTGTGATTGAGAAATGAAAATGTACTCACTGCATTTAGCTACGACCTACGAGGTGTGTCCCCATCAACCCAATTTTAAAATAACGGTCATATTGTTTGTTTGAGGCTACTAAAAGTTCTTCGATAATCCAATCGCTTTTGTGTTCACTGACTCCAGCAAAGAAGGTAACTCCATTGAAGTAAATAATTTTTTTTTATTTTTTTATATTCTCAGACGGTACAGTGGGTTCGATCTGGTTATGAAGGAGTAGAAGAAGATGACCCCGAAGACAATTTTGATAGGACAAATTTCTAATAATTGGTTTTTGCACCATGCATGTAGCGGTTCTTTGCTCCTTTCAGTAATTGACTTTTGAGCGCCAAACCTTAAAACTCACCACATAATACTTCCTTTTTTGCCGCCTCCAACCCTTAGTCCATCATTTTCAACCTCTGCTCTACTGTTTCCAGCCCTTGCTTCATTGTTTCTAGCCTGTCCGGGTCAGCCTCCTCAAGTAACCCAAGCTCCATTCCTTGTGGCAACCGCAAGTCTAGATCGTCTGCCCACATACAGATCTGGCATCCTCGAGGTCAAACCCGACACCCACGAACTTAGATCCACAATATCACTCCTCTGTCGCCATCTCTCACATAGGCACCGTCATGGTCCCCCGTGCTTGCACCAATGATGGCTACGAAGACTTCGGCAAAGGGGATTCTAGCAAGCAGCGGTACCACTATTCAGAGGTATGTTGAATCACAATGGGTTGTGGAGAAACACAAGATATAGAGTCGGTGAAAGGAAAGGATCGATAAGGAGAGAGAGAATTTTATAAACATGTTCTACCGGTTTCCCATGGCAAATCTCAGCCTTAGCTTTTTTTTTAAAACATATTAAATGAACGAATATGATTAAATAAGGTTTGATCCTCCAACTATTTTAAGGAGGATGTTAGATAATGGCGGTTGAGAAGCACGAATTGCGAACTATGTAAAATGTGGGTCCTCTTATTTGTGTTGAAGTCATCTTCTTCGGGGTGAGTGAGGTGGTTTTCTGGTTGGTAGGACTAAACTACTCGAAGAGGTAGTTATTTAAGTTGAACGAGGAGATCAACCATAGAGGAGAAAGAAGATGTCAGATAAGTTTAACCCCTTTTTTATTTTCTACCGATAAAAAGGAAAGGAAGATCGATCCTCAACTTTTACATTAGAGGACCTAAGCCTTCTCCTATATATACATTATTACTTTTAAAACAATATACACAAAAAAATAATTTTGAGTAGGTCTTTGAGATTAATTACCTTGTGTTAGTTTTCTCTTTCATAAAGTGCCTTACTACCTTTTTTTTTTAGGCAAGAAAATTAGTTTTCTCGTTCTTATTTTTTCCACATATTTTTCACAACCAAACAAGCATCTTTATAGAGCTTCCCCTGTAACAATTTTATAGACCATTTTCATGTGTTTAAGCACTGTATAAAATAACGCACAGAAAAAGCAGATGACAGTATCTGAGTTGCTCATGAAGCATATATGCAAGTGTCAGTGTCCCACACACAATACACATGACACACCCCCTTTGCATTTTTATTTTCTTTTTGAAATTATATTTTTATATTTATTTTCTTACTATCTTTGTTGAAGAGTCCATTAGAACATTGTCAACTCACGACCAAACTGACAAATGAATTGGATAATAATCTTTTTAACGATGTGATAGTTGTTTCTCCCAACCTGGGCCAACCCTACCATAGTACCACCCCCAACCTTTCAAAGGCAAGGACGTCATGAATATGTGCACAGTGCACACCTACATTACATTTAAGAGACTACTGCACAACCCACATGTACCAAATACTAATGACAAAGACATACCGGTATTTTAGTAAACACTAAACAAGGCATAGCATTCATGACTCTACAAGTGATGGGGGAGAAATTAAAGCCCCTAATCAAGTTTTAACTTGTGCTAGTAGTTTCATTAATAGTTTGCATTGTAATTGTTGTGATTGTCCTGAAATATACAACATAAATATACAGAATGTGATTGGGTAATTTTTAAAACTATAATGTAATTACTAATTAGACAGTGCAAGTAGATCCAATTTTAATCAAATGCAATGGGCTTCATGGGTCATTTTGTAATTCTAAAGTAATTTTTAAAACTATAATTAGACATTTTGTCATGTGAAAGTAATGAAGAAAAGGAGATGGGTCATTCTGTCTTATAGCATCATGGAATGGGCTTCAACTTTTGGTAACGGACAAAAAATGGCCATATATAAGGGATCAATAATGTTATTTTGACAACCCACTTGCGACAATTATATGGTGACAACCGTACATATGAACAGTAATTCTTTAGTTTTGTTTTTTTAAATATTTAGCTTTTTTGAATACTAATATTTTTTGTCACAAACATGTAAATATATGGTTAATCACGTGTAAGTATTTGGTTAATTCAGTTTATTATATGGTTAATGGGTTACCCTAAAGCTTATAATAGTTTTCCACAACCATGTAAGGTGAAAATATTTGCACGTGATTAACCAAATATTTACATGTTTGTGGAAAATGTTGTAAGCTTCAAGATGACCCATTAACCATATAATGAATTGAATTAACCAAATATTTGCACGTGATTAACTAAATATTTACATGGTTGTGGAAAATGATTGTGAGCTTCAAGATGACCCATTAACCATATAATGAACTGAATTAACCAAATATTTGCACGTGATTAATTTTTTTTATTAAAAAAAATAAATTTTTATTTTAAAAAAAAAAGGTATATTCCAAAAAAAAAGGTAAAAATTACAAAAATGCCACTGTATTGTGTAGTTGTCCCCCCATGAGTTGTTAGAATAATACAACTCTATAAGGGATAGGAACGTGCCCTTGGTGTCTTCTTGTCAACCGTCCTCTTGGGGTGGACTGTACTCTTATGTGTCTGTGTTGGAAAACATATAACAAGCAATTAAAGACATTGCATTGATTGCTTGGATCACGAGCTCCACCATGAATCCAACCCATGGATCTTAATTCCATCAATTGACATGCCCATTTGCCCATCACAAGAATCCTCAAATGGATATTGTCGGTCACATACAACCATTTTCAATAAATTATTACAATATCTCTCATAAAAAAAAATTTATTACAATAATCAATGTCTACTCCCAAAAGCAAAATTTACACATAAGTTATAGAGTTTAATAAATATACACTCGCGGTGTAAAAAAGTTTTATGCAAACGTTCAACCATATTTCAACATTATGACACTTTATTATATTAGTTCATAAAACATCTTCACAAATATTTATGTGGAAAGATATGATTAGATAATATGTATTGTGAGTGCATATATATTAAATCATAAGTTTTAACACACCAGCTAAACATTAACGGTAAATATCTTCTTACAATTTAACATGCATTGATAAATGTTGCTTTTACTTATATAAAAAAAAATGTTGTTTTTGCTTGTCAACAGGAGTTAACACATATCATGCCTTTTACCCACAATATTCATTAATATAGTTTGGGTTTGATTATCATATTTTCCTTGTTAGACGGTGATATGTAAATTCCACTATAAATTCTTGTAGATGTTCATGATCTTATCTGACTTTGCAGGATAATGTACATTTCTCTGATCTAAACTTTGAATATATCCAAAAAAAAATATATGATATTTTTGCTTCAAAGGTATGTTCGAATTTCTCCCCTTCTCTTACTAATTAAGATGCTTAATTAGGAAATACAGGCCATATGTTATGCATTAGAGTTGTAGGGGCATAAGGTAAAATGATATAGAATTATAAAAACAAGATGAAAGGTTCAACATCCCCAATAGTTTCCCACGGATTCAGATGGAGAAATATACGACCACAAGTTCAAAATCAATTAGGTATAGATGAATAGAATTTTTCAACATAGAGATAAGTTTGGCAGGGGAAATAATTCAAGATTTGAAAGCGAATGGCAACGACCTTGAAATAATTGGAAGAGTGTAGCGTGCAAGTGATTCTGGATATAATTATGCCAATCATTAATGGTACAAGGGAGTGGTTTGATATGTTTATCAAAAGTGCTTCCTTTGAGGCCAGCATACCCACTAAATTGAAAGCATTATGCTATTATGGTTGATTATTTGTTAATTTTTGGGCAAATTAAACATTTTTAAGTCAACTGTTTCAATCTTATTAAAAATAATTTTTTTTACTTTAAAAAAAATTTTCATTAAATAATCCGTAACAAACACACTCTAAATTAATGCCAACTTCTTTAATTTTTATTTTCTTTTTAAATTTTCAATTTTCTCTCACCACGGATGAGAAATTATGCAAGCATTAGCCAATATCTCCTGCATTACATGAATTTTTTATATTTTTTATTTATTTAATTATTATTTTTACTAAATATTTAATATTTTTATAAGTTATAATTTAACATGATATACATATCCAATATTATTATGAATTTAGCTGTTTGATTTCTCAACATTTAATTATTAAAAAACGTTTTATAAAAAATTATAAAGTTTATAATATAATTTTAAAAGGTGATAGTTTGAATAAGATATGATAGTCAATAATTAATAGCAAATAATGTAGATAATCCATACATTAGTATCAGTAATTATAACCATATCTACTGATATTATATTACAAAAAAAGATAATTGTAATATAATATCAGTAGATATGGAAATACATTTAAAAAATAAATAAAATAAAATATTACAAAAAATTTCTTGAGGATAATGATTCCTGTTTAAAAAGTTAGAACTCTAATTTAATATATTGGGGTTGGTTAGTAGTAAAAAAACCTAAAAATCTTGTAATAAAAAAAATACCTAAAAATCTCTATCAAACAAATCTTGAAATTAGTATTAGTAATTTGATATATTTATTTTAAAAAGGAAAAGAATTAAAAATATAATAAACGGATTTGATAATTATAGCATTTAACTGATGAAATTAATGTAATTATAGTAATTAGAAATATTTGTCAATAAAATGAAAACTTGAAAAAATAAGTAAGCAGAATGAAAATGTATTTTAAAAAAAAAAAAAAACCATGTTGCACATTAAAGAGGAGAGAGATTATTGAGGATAACTCGCATTTAAGAATGACGACTCTAATTTAACATGAGTTAAATTTCAATGCACTGTTAGTGAAAAGTTTTGGCTAAAATATACTTGGAGAATGCTAACGAGTGTCCTTAGGATATTGGTTAAGAAATCAAAAGAGGTAATTTTGTATAGGAAAATGGTGTATTTATTACATTTAAAAGTGTTGAACTAGTACTCTCAATACAAACATTCTTTTTATTGATTCCTTAACCAATATCCTTAGGGCACTCGTTAGCAAGACCCAATACACTTTTGGTCCTTCATCTTTTGGTCAAAATTCATTTTTGTCCTTTTTTCTTTTAAAAGATTCATTTTGCTCCTTTATCTCTCAAACGTTACACAAACTGGTCATGTCCTTCAACTCCATTACAACAAAT
Source organism: Echinosophora koreensis (assembly GCA_035048595.1). NCBI lineage: Eukaryota > Viridiplantae > Streptophyta > Magnoliopsida > Fabales > Fabaceae > Echinosophora > Echinosophora koreensis. Next base: position 12,231,966 of record JAPCYP010000004.1, read on the forward strand.
GTTAATTTGAGCTGAGATGGCTGTTAACACCCTCCCCTGGCTTGTGTCATGTCAAAGTAGTGTGACATGTCATCACATGTGGACTTTACAGTTGGAAAAAGATGTATTCATCACCAAATTAAAAAGGTTATCTTCTTCCCCAATGTCATAGTTAGGATTCTTGCTGCTTTCGAGAGAGAACCATGAATTCGTCTTTGTCTGCATACAAGTGCAGGGTGTATGCGTCCAGAAACCCACCAACAACCATGGATGACAGAGCCTTCTTCCTTCAGCGGCAGCAACAAGAGGGCTCCTCTATGTCAGTGTGAAGATAACGCAAATTCATTTGCTTTTGTCACTACAGAAAGGGATGGAAGACAGGGGTTACCATTTTTTCATTGACATTTTGAAGAAATTGTGGACAAGAAAGACATAGTCATTGTTAGACAAATGAGAATGATCATGTCTTTGCAGAACTCATTAAGTTGCTGTAGGAGATGGTTAAAAATGTTCATCATTTGTTGTCTTTTGATGTTAGGGATAACGGAAGCACCTGCCACATCAGAAGTTTCGTCAATAGATTTAACAGAATTGACAAAAAGGATTATATTGTGTAACATTAGAGAAATAAAGGACCAAAATAAATCTTTTAAAAGATAAAGGACTAAAATGAATTCTAATCAAAAGATAAAATGCCAAAAGTATATTTTAGCCTAAAGTTTTTTACATTGTGAATTAATCACAGCTCATTTTATACATGATTTTTAAGATAATTGCATTAAGAGTTAAACATTTTCAATGATATGATAATTTATAACTAATGAATAATATATAAAAAAAAAAAACTTTATACCAACATTACATAACAATTACATTCATTTAATATACACGGTTGATTTGTTTTGGGCGCTTTGAAAGTACCTGGTCGCAACTTGTTTTTCATTGACTAGTAGTCTTAATTTTAACATCTAGTGGATTAACTTTTTAACTTATCCATTTTCTTATCCTGATCTATTATTTAAGATTCAATTAATGTCGAACTAATCAACATATCACCCAACTTTGACAAGAACCTGACTTCCATGTAAGAGCACATGTAACCAATTAGTAGTTGATCTTTCTCGACCTGATGCCTATGTCTGTTACCATATATGATATGTGACCTCCATTTGTAGTTGTTGATGATAGAGATGTTAAAGAAGCTTTGACTGGTCACAGTAAAAATTGGAATCTCTTATAGTTGTCTGCCACGAAGTGTCAAGAAAAATCAGCCAAAACTGCCTAACACAAACAGAAGAAATATTAATGGCAATCACACAAAGTGTTCTTTCTTTTGTGCAATATGCCTACTCTGGCATTGTGGTTGTTCTTTTCCAACCTTTCCCCATCTAGTGTGCATTGTGCATGGCCTATAAAAATAGCTTCATCAATAAATGCACTATGAAAGAGATTGAATAAGGTTTGGAAGTTGAGACCATAGTAGCATGCAAATTAATTAATTCATTCACCAAGTTTCTCTATATTATAAGTTCCGGGGTCTGGACCATGTGAGTGGCCTCATTGTAAAGAACATTTGTTGAGAGTGACATAATGAAATAACAAGGGACGTATGAGATCATGTGGATATGTTTTTACATTAAAGGAAGCATTTGAGTCTCCCAAAAGGCCTTTCATATTTTTGTATATATATAAAATTTAGGGTGAGGGGATGGTGCCTCAATCCAAGGCAGTGAAAACCTTCGAACTTTAAGAGCACTTACAAAGGTATTTACATTTACCTCACCTCAATAAGACTAGTAGGAACTCGAACCTGCAACCTGTCAGATACGAAACCCTGTCTTGTTCTGCTAGATCAATCCCTTGGGTTCCAAAAGGCCTTTCATACTGTGAACACATGCAATGCTATTCTATAGCCACTATACCACATGCCTATGGAAGATATTACAAGACATTAGCTTTGTCCCAACTATAACAAAGTTGGGGACATGCTACAAAACTGCTAATATAGGCTTCACCCATATGCCTTGTACTTAACTGCATGCATAGGTATATGATCCCCTTGTTAGTTCTCAGCCAAGTCCTTGGTGGGATCCATATTTGTGCACTTGTCTGCTGCTGACAGACATGATATGATTTCAGGTTCTGGACCATTTCTATACTTTAGCTAGCTTTCCCCTGCAGCTTACTTTCTATAAAGCATACAAAATATTCTTCGTTTTCTTTTTTTTCTGTCAAATTAGATAAGACGGAGATTGATTCAAATTGTTTCATCATTCGTTGTTTCCAAGTTGAAAGGTTGAATGGCAGCATATGCAGATCCATGATGAGATGAAATGGAACTATATCTTGGTGATCAATTAGTTATAGGATTATAAATATAAAACAAATTCAACAACCGTATGATGTATCATCCTAAAATATGAAACCAAGTTTTAATTTGTTTATGAATCTACATGCAAAACAATTATAAACATCATTTATTATTATATTCACTTGGATCATAATTTTAGTACAAATTCAGTTCATATGTTCTTTAAATTTTCGTTCACATTCCAAGAATCACTACATTGAAGTGTGTTTTACCTAATTATCACCGTGAGTAACGTCAAACACCAAAAAAAAGTTTCAATTCACATAGAGCTAATATTGTCCAATCACTAAATACCAACTCTCTTAAAATCTTTTTTCTTTTTCTTTTTTTATAGGCAAATGTATATTGTTAGTACTATTTGTTATCTTAGAAGGAGGAGTTGAACTCATAACCTCCACCTTATCACTCCAAACCGTATTTCCCTCCCCTAAACCACCAAAGCCACCTTATAACTCCCAACTCTCTTAAAATCTTGATATTGTAGTTAGAAAGAAATTTAATCGTTTTTACATTATGATATTACCTGCCACGTGCATCTTAAAATAGTACTCCCTCTGGACTCAATTATATATAAGCAAAAAAGTACCCATATTTTTTGGACTCAAATATAAGTAAAATCCAACCAAGTCAACTTTATTTAATCAGTATTCCAAAAATCAAGAAAATTAATCAATCCAACCAATTTTCCTTTTACTTTTCCAAGAGCATTGGACAATCCAAGACAATTAAAGGGTAGTTTGGTAATTATAACTCTTTTTTTTATATATAAATCAAGATAATTAAACTAAATTAACTAACTTCCTTAATAAGTATGAAATTGGTTAATTTTACTTATAATTGAGTCCAGAGGTAGTATAAACGACACACTGGTGCTGAATTTTGGGTTTATGTTATATTTACACATTACCAAATATATAGGCTTATATGCTACCTTCTAAATCTATATATATATACGGTTAAATTAAATGAACCCGCCTAATTTTAACTGAGCTAACCTAATCTGTACTCACTTTAACATAGTGTGGTCCGAAGTCACACATTTGCCCAATATATAAAAGCTATTTATTTGGGTAGATAGAAATTAAAAATGTATTTTTATTTTTTTTATCCTAAAGATAAATTCATTCAATATGCTCAGCTAAAAGCAATGACCAATAGATGTCACGCAAAATGTATATTGGGATTCATGGAAGCGCCAACATTGAGAGAATTTTTTTAATGGGTTAATTATTCTTCTGTGGATTAAGTGAACTGTGGAGTGAAGAACCAAATAAGTGGGCTTAACACCATATCTTAATCCAAAATCTATCTTAATGTAGTGAGTCTATATCTTCTCTATTTATATAACATTCAGCTTGCCAACTTCTTTCAATGTGAGACTTCTTCATTCACATATCAATCACATTCGGAATTTTCAATAATCTTCCTTTAAGTGTGAGTTTGTCACGTGCCGATACACTTGAGCGGAAGCTTTTTGAGTATTTGACGGTGTTATGAAGAGGTCAGTTCCCCCGGTTCCATTTCATATGCTCAGCTAAAAGCAATTGTCCATATATGTGGATATCACCTCACTTGCTCCAATGATGTAAGTATGCAACCCAACAAAAACTATAGTTCTTATTTTTAAAAAATTAGTTAACCAACTCTCAATAAGTTGCTCTTAATCTTTTAAACATGAATAAAGCTCCTCTAAAATAAATAAAAGTGTAAAGTAAAAAAGTAAAAAGGTGTATCTATCCTTAATTAGTTCAAGTGTATTGAAATCTCATCTCACTTTAACTAATCAAAAGTAAATATATCTTTACTTTCTCACTTTACATTTTTTTTCTCACTTTAAAGGAGTCTAATCCATTAAACATTAGGAATGCGATAGCAGAAGGAATAAATAAATAATATTTGAAAGAAGGAGATGGAAAGAGATGGAGACAACAAAGACCGAGAAATTGATCCATGTCCTTATTTATATTGTTAATGCATATGATAATATAGAATTCAAATCAATCAACACCTATTATCTGTCAGGGAGTTGAAACAATTTGATTGTGTTTGGAATCATTAGAATGGGAATTTAGTTGATTTGATTTAAATTGAATTGATTTAATTTCATCTAGAAAATGATGCCTGTGTTTGAAATTTATTGTAGAAAATATAATGTGAATTGATTTATAAATCAATTTTAATATCTGAATAAAACTAAACTCAAATTAAATCTACTCAAATCCAACCAAATGTTAGTGGAAATCTATTCACAAAACTTAAATTAAAAGGATTTTCAAAATCAAAGCCATTCTTATTTAAAACTTTTTTAACAAAAAAATTCACTTATAAAACAGATTAATTCCTAAAACTAATAATGGATTTAATTGTAATTCACTATCATTGAAAAAAATTCATACAATATATCGCATCATTCAAAATATTTAATTCTTATAATAATTATCTTAAAAGACAAGTACAAATGATATTAATTGTTTGACAGCATAAAAAAAATTATCCTTACAATATTTCAGAATTAACTCAACTGATAATTTCAGAATTAACTCAACTGATGCCCCAAAAAGTTTCCATTCTTGATGCCCAAGGAATGACATCAGGAGATGTTTTCAATTTCTCTCTTTTTCTGGGCTGGGAAAGTTTATATTATTTTTTTGGGCTTAATAACCCCATGCTGAAGCCAGAATGAAAACTGACCGGATTGAGATCTAACAGTTAGTGCTTGAGCCCAGACCTAAGCCCATGATTGGTTATAGCAAGTATTACTTTTTCTTTGGGTTTCCATTTTCTTGTTTGGATAGATAGTTGTTCTCCATTGAGTCAGGAACCCAAATGAATTATACAAAAGAAAAAAAGAGAGAAGATAACTGATGATTGTACTGAAAGAAACCATCAGGATCAGGAGATCTTAGCTAATTTCCCCTTTTTTATTAAATCCCATGAACTCTTTGCATAAAATTAGAAATGATAATGATATTCTCACACCAATTTTATTTACACCCTTTTATTACTATTATTTTCTTGTATTCTACTTTCTACCCCTTTGGTGAGTGAGAATTAAACAGTACAAAGAAAAGACCCCAGAAACAAGCACCAGTTACTCCTATGAGGCATATCAAGCATGTTTTATATTTTATTCACTAATCAATGCCTTGCATCTTCCTGAACTGAAGAACAAACTCGTAGACCTTTTCTGGGTCTGGCAGAACTTTGGCAACAGTTTGCCTTTGCAAGCACCTCTTAATCCAGGCTGAAATTTTGGGGCTATGGTCTTCAACTTTGAAGCCTCCAAGTTTCTCATATGCCAAAAACCAAGTGGTGAGAGGAATTGCAATGACATCAACATAGCCAAAGGCATCACCACCAAAGAAGTCCTTCTCCCCAAGACCTTCCTCCAGCTGCTTTAGAATTTCAATGAAGTCCCTCTTTGCCACTTCTTGCTCTTCCCCCTTGGTCTGCCAGATACCCTTGCCAACTTCAAATACCTAGCAAGTATAAAAGTAACTAACCAAAGTCATATATGCATGCATGTGTAAGCAAATCATCTAATGTTGTGTTTGGAACTACGTTGATTGTGTGTGAACGTGCGATGAATTGGAAGCTACTATTTGGACGTGATTTAAGGAGTCTGGACCGTGGTTCCAAACTTAAATTTATATCGTGGTTCCGAACATATATTAAATCTATGTTTGGAACCACGGTTTGGACTCCTTAAATGATCACGTCCAAATCATGGAAGCTGCTTTGAGTAGCTTTCAATTCACCGCACGTTCACACACAATCACCGCAGTTTCAAACAGAGCAGTCTCTAACTAGGAGTTGTGGGATTTAAATTTAAATAGTAAACATCTGTTTAAATGTCTTGTAAATTAAATTTGTATTAGATAACATGATACATAAATTTAAATCTCATAAAGTATCATCACAAAATAATCTAAGGGCTATAAAGTTTCTAGGACTTGAAATAATAGTACTTGTGCTAAAATATAAGAACAAAATTGTGTAATCCTTTCAAATAACATTTAACTGCATACCATTTGTATATGGTTGCTTTTAAACATTTAAAATGAAGCAAACACACCTTTTTGTCAATGAAATCAGTCCAGAATAGGGCTTGGGCACGTGCATATGGACTTGTTGGAAGTAGTGGATTGGAAGGCCAGACTTCATCAATGTAGGTTACAATGATGGCAGACTCTAGCACAGGCTTGCCATTGTGCAAGAATACAGGAACTTTCTGATGAAGAGGATTAGATTTGAGGAGAAGCTCACTCTTGCCCCCAAACAAATCCTCCTCCCTATTCTCATAAGGCACCCCTTTTTCTTCCAAAGCAATTTTTACTCTAGCACAAAATGGGCTTGCCCAAAAGTCCAACAGAGTATTATCTGCCTTTGACATCTTAACTATGTGACCTCTCTATAACTTCTGTTATTATCCTTTCTGTGATGGTTAGACAATGTGATAGAAGTTGGCAAATTTATAGAAAAAATAGTTTAGATTATTAGGTGAAATCTTGGAAATTAACGAAGCATAGGAGGTGTTCTTGTTCTTGGTTTTGTTTATCCCAAAGTTTCTGTCTGTTGGTTTTAGAACCTTGTGTGGTTCCGCTAGGGTTTGACGTGAAATGGGGAGAAGTTATTTATACACTAGCCGGCCAAAGGGCATAATCAAATGGGCATCTTCTTTTGTTCTGTTCAGGATGATATTTTTTTTGGATAAAACTTGAGTGTTATTCTTTTGGTGTTTGTTTGCAGTTACTTTTTCCAGTTGGAAAAACATGTATAATGGTGGTTACACATGTTATATTGTTATTGATAAATCATTACATATATTTTCTTCTAATTGAAAACCAACCCCATAAGCACCAAGAGAACTGCACTTGAGTTTGTTTCCATTGAAATTGCATCAAATTTATATACATACATATATATATATATATATATATATATATATAATATATATATATATATATATATCAATTGTCACCGCCTGGTTGCCGCTGAGTCGCTTTAAGGGCAGAGTTTGGTTAAGCCTGTGCCCCATGCTATGCAAATCCTCTGTTGATAGAACTATCCTATTAGAGAAAGATGGATATAAATTTATTGTACAAGAACACACTATAATAAATATAAGAATCTACCAACTGTACCTAAAACTATTTTGTGCCTTTATGTTGCATCTTTCTTCAAGAATTTCATTTTCTTCTCCAAAACCAAAAGAATTAAGAGTAGAGGAAAACCACCCATAAGTACAGCCATCCCAATTAAGGTAAAACTTTTTTGGGAGGTAAAGAAAGGAGAATTGTTCCTTGAAACATGTTTTCTTCATTATGCTTTTAAGACTCAAATTGTTTGCCTTCAAAGGTTTGTCCAAAGGTCCAATCCTTGGGAGCAACATTGTAAGATGTGACTGTTATCCCATCACTACCAGTAACCTCAAATGAAAGAGGTTGGTTCTGTAGTAAAGCATTTACATGCCAGTTTTGGCCCCAATTCCGACCCATAGGAAGCCAACCTGTTCTTGAACCCTTAACCTTCACAGCAACAATGTCTCCGGTGCCACCCACATTGCTGATCAGCACCGAAATGAAGATACCAGAACCAGTGATCCTAAATCGGATTCCTCCTTCCCTTCTGCACTTTATCCTGCTCCAAACAGAATATAATATCTAAATAAATAGTATTAAGACTAAAAATGACTAGGTTTCCAAGTGCAATTTGTTCATTTCCCCCTTCCTTAGGTATATGATGCAGATTAGGACTTTAAATTAGCAACTTCAAATGAAATCCATGTATGCTTCGCTCATGAGCCTACTACTTGATTAATAAGTTATTTTGTAAAATCATATAATGTGACTTTATAGACAAGTTTTAATTAAGAGTGAACATGCAACTCAGTTTCTGAAATTACACTCCATTCCCCGTTTAGCACTTTATTTATATGTATATGTTAGTTTTTTTTTTAGACTATAGTGATAGAAAATAAATACTAATATGATAAGAGTTCAGTGAATTTAAAAACTAACTAATATATATAAATAAATTCAGGGGATAAAGTTAAAGTAAATGATAATTTCAAAAACTAAGCTACTTATTTACTTAAAAAATGGCACGTAGAATTAAATTATAAATATACATGAACTAAGATGAGGATAATTATATATTTTTTCTTTTTGAAACAATGAGGATAATTATAATTAAAATATCATATGGTGAAAATGATATAGATCTGATATGATTTTATGATATAAGTGTAATTAAATGCGTTAACAATTAACAATAACATGAGTATAATTATACACTGCATTACTAATTTCCTTTTATGTAAAAGTATAGCAAGTCATTCTAATCTGTAGGTTATGATTTAATTTGTTTAAAAACCAATAATATTTATGTTAAAACCACCACTGAATCAAAATTAAGCCAAATATATTATTTGAATTTGAATAAAAAACATGACCAATCATACTTTAATTGATGTAAATGATGCGTTGAGACGTATTCATAATGTAGAAAAGTAAACAACTTGTGTCCTGAAAAGGTACTACAAAGGTGTTTTACAGTGAAATTGACTATCTATTTTTATATCATTATTAGATATAAATATATACTGATTAAGTACGTGTTAACTCTTGTTATAATTAAATCATTCATGAGATGATATATCATTAGTTGACAGTATCAATATATTGAAATTAAATTTTAAAATTAATTGATTTCTGTAAGTCAAAAAAATTTAATTGATTTCTGAAATAACTATATTAAAATCCTATATAATAATATATAATCAGACCAAATCTAAGCTTAAAAATCAGTAACCCAGTTAGAAAAATCTTTTCACATTGAAAAGGGGGTTTGAGATGGAGGGACCTGCGATACTGTACGGGCATATTGCCAGCTTTCCAGATTGCGATCTTCTCAAAAGCTTCAACGGGGACCACGAAATGCTGCTTCGGAAGGTTACACTCCCCGCCCCCACTCTCAGCCTCCACGCCATAGTTCGGCGCGCAGAAATCGGTAGCCGTGACGACGACGGTGGTGTCACGGATGCACCAACGGCGGTCGAAGGCGGCCTCCCCCTCAGCACACCGGAGCTCGAAGCACGCGCCGCAGATCTGGCCGCGTTTGAAGAGAGCCTCGCTGAGGCTCACGGCAGCCATACCGTGACCTCCTTTGAGGAGATCGTCGTCGTAGCCGCACGCGCCGCCGACGGTGTTGCTGGGGTCGGCGGCGGCGGCGTAGTGGGTGGCGTGGGCGGTTAGCCATTCCGGGGAAGAGGGGAGAGAGGGAGGAGAGGAGAATGGGGCGGCTGGTGGTGAAGGAGAAGAGTAAAGAGAGGCGGCTGGTGAAGTGAGTAGTGTGAGAAATAGTGTGATAGTAGAGATCAACACAGCAAGTGACATTTGCCAGCGTTAGTTGAGTTTCAGTTTGAGTTTGAGTGAGTGGAGAAAGAGATAAATTAGTGGTAGATGCAAATCTCACTGAACCACCGTCCCCATTCACGTTCTCATATTCACATTCTGAAATTATGTAAGGTAAGGGAGATAAGTGTGTGTTTTAAAAATCCGAAAATGATAAACTTTCATCTTTCTCCTTATTTGAATGATTTTAGATTGAAAAATAACCGAGCTGTAAACATTTTGAAAACCTTTTATTGCTGTAGTTTTTGTTTTTGTTTTTGTTTTTTCTTGGCTCCATTCACCATCAATATTATAAGTTTTACCACTGTTGCACGTGATTCTAAATTTATAAACCTATTAAAATTAAAATGAGATGTGATATTGTTATGATCTAATAGTTTAAAAAAAAAAGTAGATAGACTTTCCTGTCATGCAATCAAAGAACGAGCATTTGACTAGTCGTTGAGGGAAAATTGAAGGAAAAAAAAATGAAAAGAAAAATGTTGGTTTAATTGTATTTTTTTTTTTGGTTCTCCAAGTATTATGAATGTACAATTTTAGTCTATCAGGTTTCAATTGCTGCAGTTGGATTCCTTAAGTATTTTCCTTGTTACAATTAGGTTTCTCTATAACTGAGTCGTCCAATTTTTGTTGTTAGTAAACTATGTTGACTGATTTAGTACTTAGGGTCTTTGTTTGAGAGTTAGGAGGGGAAGAGGGATGAATGGTTTGAGAAGAGACTGAGAGAGAAAGGAATGAGAAAGCGAGAATAGCCCTCCAAAATCTTCTAAAACCCTTATCTAGTTCATTCTTTTAGTTTCCTCAAATTGGAGGGTTTTGATTCTTTTTGTTAAAAATTAAACTCGAGAGAGTATCCTCCCTTCCCCATCCCTTTCTCCCCTCTTCCCCATTAAAGCCTTCCCCTCCCAAGCTCCCAAATAAGCCCTTAATGAAAACATTTTTCCTAATAGTGGAGATGACATCTCTTTAAATATTAGATAATAGTGATTATGATGAAGACTGGACTAGTATATTGTCAAATGAGATTGTCAATCCAATTTGTTCAAAAACGACAGGAAAAGTGCAATTGGGCGGCACAGACTAAGTGTCAATTCATTCACACATGTGCCATGTAGGCTATTAGCATTAAAAACTGGACGACACGATGACAGAGACACTTGATTGTAACGGGAGGGATACTTGGGAAACCTAATTGGCACAATTGGATCTAAGAGATCAAAATTGCACAATCATGATATATGAGAGACCAAAAGACAATTAAGCCAAAATATTTTCTCTTTTTCTATCATCTTCTCACATGTAAGCAGTTTTTTTTTAGACATCACCATTATTTTTTTCCTCTCATTTTCTCTCCTCATCTAAACAAAGAAAAGGCTAAATTCTTTCTATTTTGTTCCTACTCTTTTCTGACCTTTTATATTCACTTCAAACAACCCAAAAATTAAGAAAAACAATAATGCCCATCTAATTCTATCTATATATAATTATTGTGTCAAAAAAAGTAATACCTCAAAAAATATTTCTCCGAATATAATATAAGAGTGTAATTGTTATACACTGTCAATGTAAAGTTTTGTATACTGTCACTCAATCAAAAATCATGATATGAATGACTTTTAAGGTGGTTAGGATAAGAATAAAAGATTTTTAATGATTTGTCAATATCTAATTTGTTGACGGTGTAAAAAAATCTTTATATTGTCAATGTATATCAATTAAATCCATAATATAATCTAGAAAATAAGAACCATTATGAAATTGACAAGCTAAGCCTGATGTGTTGCTCCTCTCTCTTATGATCAACAGTTACAGATGAAGAGTGGTTTTCTCTATCTGCAAAGCACCTTTTATATAGCACAAAACCCTTTCCCACATGTTTGAGGTCTCACTCTTACCCTTAGCTTTGGTATGGCTGATGTTTCACTTGGTGTACTGTGGCCAAGAAGTTCCAATTTTCCATCCTCTTTGTTAAAGCAATGCACATGTATGTCTAAAGGTATTATTGGTTTGCATCCCTCAATTGTTGGATAAGATGATTTGCATGCATTTGTTACCATTAGAGTCATCCCAAAAAGTTTCAGTGTCCTGCCAGATGATTCTTCTGTTGTTGTGTCTTGTTTGGTAGAAACACTTTCTTCTGGGAAGATCCCGAATTTCTAGAGACATCAAGAACAAATAGAAAAACAACACCATGTATCATTTTCTCAAGCTATGCTATTAATGATATTGTAGTCAATAAAATGAAATGGATTAGGAAATACCACAGGAGGCTTCTCATCAAGAGCTGAATCATCATTTAGTCCACCTTCCTCAGATGGTGTTTTGGGTTCAGAAAGTGAAAATTTGGTCCTATGGACACCTCTAATCGATGACATCGAGGATAAACTTCCATTCTGTGTATCCGAATCAGAGGAACCAAGGCTGACTGAACCAACTGCAGATAATACTGATTTGGGGGATTGGTTTTCGTGATCAAACTCTGATGACTTTAGAGAAGTAGACCTCATTGGCTGTTCTGGGATGGAAATTCCTTTCCTAGGGGTCATTACTAGCTTGCGAGGATAAGGATGAATCGACTTTCGTTTTGGTCTTGGAGGAGGAATTTCAATTGACTCCATGGAGTTTGTGACGTTCCCGTTAGAGTCACGAAGAACCTGTCATGAAGACAAAGGAGTTAGAGTGAATTCAAGCTCAAATCTATGAACCCTTCAATCTCAAAGTTTGAGGTTAGAACTTTGGATATCCTGGGATCATCAAAATCTTAACATAGTTTGAAATATGGTTATAGCATATAAAAGTTAATAGAGCAGTAAACCTTAGAAAAAAAACTTCTGAGCATGACTTTGAATCTGAATAGCAGTCTTTGTGCCAACATGTTCTGTAGTGAAAATAAAGGATCCCAAAACTTAGAACAAGCACAATCATACTCCTTTATTACTCATTACTTATTTATACTATTTTTTGCTACAAATCCTGATAGCATAGCATATTTGCCTAAGATATGGAAGTTCTAAATTAATCATGATACCTTCAATGCATCGCCAGGCACGACCATACAGCTTTAAAGCTTCAAGGAACTTCTTGTGTTCTTCATATATCCATAAGAATTCAGGTAGAACCTTTGGAGCATAGTCATTTCTGCAACAAAATTGATCATTTAGTTGCATATGTGTAACAGAATGTAGTTCAGAACTCAAAGATTCTCCATTTCCTTCTAGAGGACTGCCCTATGATCTAGTAACTCTATTTTGATCCTACATTCAATTCAAGTGAATCATCTATCAATTATCCACCAAGCAATCATTCATCTTTCAAGCGAATCATTAACTCCACGAGAAGACACGTGGCAAAAAATCAATGAAAAGAAAAGGCCTTTAAACAGGTCTCCTCCTCCTAAGTCCTATTGTCCTAATAAACAGTTTCCTGAAGTGAAACATTCAAAATTTACTTTGTCGGTAGTGTAAATTAAAGTATGCATATATCTTTGACATTTGAAAGAGGTAAAACAAATCATAATTACAGTTCTCATTCTTTCTATAAGAGCAAATCCATAACAAATACACAATCAACACATTAAATAACAATCTCAACTACCCCATGAAAATGATGAGAGTATGATACCAAATAATTAATAGGAAAAAAAATAGCAGAAACTCATATATTACATACCTGAATCGCCATAGCAGCAGAAATGAACGGTCAAGAGTTTCTCCTGGCTCTCAGCACTGCCAAATAGATATATCTCCAATTTTGTTGTTGGATATTTATACCTCCTTCTTCTCTTTCTTCTCTTAACCTCACAACACAAAATACAAAAACAAAACTACTATTTCTTTAACCAAATCCCCAAATCATAATCCTATAATACAGTGAAGCAAATTCTATGAAGAAATAGACCCATGTTCTTGATCCAAAACAGAATTATCATACAAACACTGCCTTAACTCTTCACCTCATCAAACACTAATTAGAAGCTATAAGATCCATGTAACAGGACCAGCTGGAATAGTTTCAATTGGAGATATTCACAAAAACTTGACACAACAGAGTAAACAAAACATGATCAAGGTTTTTCTACCTCCTCTCTCTAATGGGAAACATTGTTATTGTTGGATGTGAAACATAAAGAGATAAAGTTTAAAGCTTGGAGGTTTCAGAGGTGAGAATAAGAGTGAAAACTATGAGCCTAGTTCTTGTGATCTTGAGGGGAAAAAAGAAGGAGCGAGGAGGGATGACACGTCAGATGTTGAATTCCTATTTTCTCGCTGAAAAATTAAAAAGAAAAATTAAAAATGTTTTTATTATTCCTCTGACATCCGAAATCTCGAGAATTCACAGTAATCTTGTGGATCAAGTCGAAGGTGGTCGTGGACACGTGGCGTACGATGTTTTATTTTTTTTAATTCGGTGGGAGAAAGCACACACCCAACACTTAGTGGATAATTTCAAACATATCACTGGCTCGCGGGTGCGAGTGAAGCGACACGCTACTCGCGGGTTTGGGGAGTGCCACACGATCCTTTTTAATTCACTGCACAATTAAATGTGGCCCATGTTTTTCCCAATTGAAAAAACAAATAAATGCCATTATCTAATATCTATTGGTTTCTAGTCAAATATTCTGCTTGCTTTTTTATTAATAAATTTTGTAAATGATTTCTTTGGAATTCACTTCAATTTGAAAACACATCTTATATAAGACTTTTATATTTTTTTATTAATTATAAATTATAATATTATTAAAAATATTTGACTCTTATTATAATTATCTTAAAATCATGTATAAGATAATTTGTGATTTATTGATAATATAAAAAAATTAGATTGAATTATTATTGACTTGTGTAATCTCTTGTTTTACTCTGACGAAAACAATTCCTGAGAATTATTTGAATGAGTTTTTACTTCATAGATAAGTGGCTTCTAGGGTGGAATAGTGGGTTAAGTGGTTCATGAGTAGGTCATCAATTTCAACAGTTTTTTTTTTTAAGACAAAAATAGGCATGCAAAGGCATCACAATGATTTCTGACATCCCAACTAGGTTGGCACCCTAGAGACCATCAATCATCTACAGCACACCCATAATTTATTCAAAAATAAAATAAAAAATAAAATAAAAAGCATAGGGGGACATCAAACAAAACCTATGCAAACATTATTTAAATTTATAGGATGGCATACCAATCCTATTACGAAAAAAATCCTCACTAATAAACCTAGGCATAGAGTTCCACCAATAAAATTCCTGAATAGAAAGACCATGAGTGGCAATTCTATCAGCACAACTATTACCCCTCCCTGTAAATATGAGTACAACCAAATCTCATTCTTTGAGTCAAGTATAAACAATTTTTCCATATATCCCGTAGTCTCCAAGGAACCACTTTTAAAGAACTGAAGGCACTAACTACTATGTGAGAATCACATTCAAGCCAGATGTTGTGCCAACCTTTTTCAAAAGCCAACTCTATAGCCATCATAGCACCCAGTAACTCAGCATGAAGAGAAATTTCAATGCCAAGATTAGCTGAAAGCACCCCAGAAAAGCTGCTGAATGGTCTCTAAAAATACCTCCACATGCTGCTGGACAAGGAGCACCCCTAGCCGCTCCATCAATATTGCACTTGATCCAATTCCTGAGGGGAT
The DNA here is from genome assembly GCA_035048595.1 of Echinosophora koreensis. Taxonomy (NCBI): domain Eukaryota; kingdom Viridiplantae; phylum Streptophyta; class Magnoliopsida; order Fabales; family Fabaceae; genus Echinosophora; species Echinosophora koreensis. The sequence continues at coordinate 12,247,378 of JAPCYP010000004.1, forward strand.
GGCACCAATTAACTTGTTAACTGATATGAGCATTTACAGGCTTGACATTGACTCCAAAAGCTTTTAAAATGCAAAAATCCTGAATAAAGGCAGCCATATGACCTGTACTAGAGTTCCCAGACAGATGAACATTGGCAGCTACTATGTTAATAGCAGCAAGGAAGGAGATTTTCTTGTCATTGAACCTCAAATTATTCCTATAGTGCCAAATAATCCAAACACAATTAAGGATACCACCTACAATCACATCCTTAACCTGAGGGGACCAATTCTTATCAAGAATTAACAGCAGATTCTACATTGAAGAATGGTCAATGCTGTAATTGATCAAATCTACTAACCAGTTCCAGATCTTAACAGCAAAAGGGCAACTACAGAATAGATGACAGGTACCTTAGTTTTGATGAATGACAAAAGGGGAAGTCAGAAGGACTAAATTGCAAAAAGAGGCAAAATGTCAAACAAGCAGTCAAATGGGTTAAGGGAATTTTATTTATTGTATTGCTTGTTTTAAATTAATTGTAAATGGTTAATAATGCTCTCAAGATTAAAATTGGTCATACACACACATTAATGAGCTTTTAAGAATCAAACTTAATCAGCTAATATTTGGTCTTAAATGAGTAATGAATTTTATAGCTGTTAAGTTTTTCAAATTCAAGAGGGAATCAAGGAATAATCGATTAGTATAATCGATTATCATGCTCTTAATCATGCTTTAATGTGTAATCAATGATAGAGCGGTTAAGAATTTAAATCAGCCATTTTGAATTGCCATAATCGATTATCTATAGCTGAACACATTTTTATTAACTTAAATGGCTTTAATGAGTTTTAATGAGAATTAATGATAGCTAAGCCGTTAAGTTTTGAATTTGAATTTGAATAATCGATTATGTAATATGTATAATCGATTATGTCCTTACTGCCTTTCAACGAGCTTCAAACAGAAACCCTGTAATCGATTATGTAATCGATTATTGCTTTTTATATGAAAGTCAATGGACTCATAATCGATTAGTATAATCGATTATGCTGCTACTGTCTCAAAGAGGCGCTTTTCAAACTGAGTCAAAATAATCGATTATGCCATTTAAATAATCGATTACTGCGCGACAAAAATGAGTTTTAAAGAGAATTTGACCTAATCTTTCAAGGCTCTATTTAAAGGGAACCTAGTCTAAAACACAAGCACGAAAATCATTTTACTCTGAACTGTGTTTTATTCTCTTGAACAAAAACTCTCTTTTCTCTCTTGCTCTTACACTTTGATCACTTTAAACTTGAGAGCTTTATACACCATATAGGTGTGATTGTAATTGTTCTTCAATTTGTTTATCAGCACTATTAAGAGTGCATATTGTTGGTAAGAGTCGTGTGACTCAAACCTTACTTTTCTACACCGTGTTTTTCAAGAGAGGTGATATCTCTTGGAGTGTTCTTGGATGTGATTTCCAAGTGTTTACAAGGGAGGTGATATTCCTTGTGGTTGACAAGAGAGGTGATATCTCTTGGGTCATTGTCTTGAGACTCTTTCATTGGGGGAGGTGATATCCCTAGTCTGTGAGGAGTGCTCTATATTGTAAAGGTTCTAGTTGATCCTGTTAAAAACTAGAGTTGATTGAAATCCCTTGATCGTATTGCCTTGGGGACTGGACGTAGGCTACTTGGGTAGTTTGTGGCCGAACCAGGATATCTCGCTTGTGTTCATCTTCTCATCCCTTATCTTTTTATTTCTACTTTATCTTTTGCAAATCGTTTTTAATTGCACGCGTATTTAACAAAATTGTTTTTCATAATATATTCAAAGGAAAAAGTTTTATATTTGCCAAAGTTTTTGAAAAACACAATTCACCCCCCTCTTGTGTTTGAGGTCACTTGTCAACACTTTATACACATCATTGGCAACTATTTCCCAATATTTTTGAAAGAAATATGCCCCAAATCCATCAAGACCCGGTGCTCCATCAGTATTCATAGAAAAGACAGCACTCTTGACTTCCTCCATAGTAGGCAAATTGGTTAACATAAGGTTCTCCTCCAAAGTAACTATATCAGGGATGACTTCCTCTATCAAGCCATTGTCTGACAAGCATTTTCAACACAAAACAAGTCTTCATAATACTTGACCACATGTTGATCAATATCTGCATAATGTATTAAATGTATGGTCCAGATTAAAACAGGGTAATGAATTAAAAAAATTTAAAAATTCTAAATGTCAACTTTACTATTATGCCCCTACCCTCAACCCATTTATCTGACCTTGAATGTGACTACGGTGTAAAGACAGTGTTACCACTCACATATAAAATGTTATGTCCAACCACTCGGTAACCATGGTGTCCGACAGAACCACCACGAGCACTTCCAACTCAAGACCAAGGGTCGTCGTGGGCCCCACCACCACTCGACGGTGCGTGGCCGACAACCATTGATTCATTTTACATTGATTCATACACATATCAATTATTCGTACACAAAATAATTGATTACATTAAGCATTTATAATTGATTCATAATACAAACCCCGAAGTTTCATACAAAAAAATAATTGATTACATTAAACATTTATAATTGATTCATAATACAAACCCATAAGTTTAACATGGTTTTTCGACAAAGGTAAGTAATAAATAAATAAATAAATAAATAAATAAATAAATAAATAAATAAATAAGCAAAATGTGCCTAACCACCACCAGATCGGCGAGCCACTAGCCACTCCGCGAGGTCCTTCTTCGTGCCATCTAGCCATCGCCATGACACCAGATCCACGAGATCCAGATCAACTATTCCAAGTTTGAGCTCCAGCCACCATAGCCACCAGTTTCAAAGACTGATCATATGCAATGGTTGGATTTGGTGGGTTGGTTCTATAGTTTTGCTATTTCCTAATTAACAGGGTTGTACAACACCTATCCTTACAAAGATCCTACATAATAGAATGCAATAGTCAGGATTCACAATATACATTTCTCTAGAATCTTCGGTGGCCTACATTCAAACAAAATCATTGTATAATGTAGGCTTGTGTGTACATTTGGGCCTTGTAATTGCTTGAGACCCATTGTTGTTGCTGCTTTTAATTTCTGGGCCAGCTCTTGTATCATTCTGGTCAACTCTTGTATCAGAGATCTCCCTGAAGAGGGTTACCCACCAAGAGAAATTCTAATGGCGTCTTAGCGATTCCCAATGGCTCAATCATACTTGTGAGTTGTTTCAAGGTCATGAGCATATGCATGAGGCTCGTTTCCAACCTTATGTTTTAACTAAAGCTTTGCCCACCATTGCCATAAAGATAATCACTTCCAAAACACCAAACCCAACCCGGCCCAAGTTCCTCACAAACTGTCCTAACTTGTTTGAAATAACAGGTGTTGGAGTGCCAATCAAGATGCCTAAGCCTGACAGAAGAGATGAATTGCATGTGGACGCGTGAAAGTGTTGCATTGCATTGCATTGCATTGCTCTCCACCTTAACCTACTAAATAATAACAATGGAAGATAATGTTAGTACATAGTTACTATTTATTTTTATTTTTTTTTTATAAGTACATAGGTACTATGAAAATGATATCCAACTATCACTTTCTATTGCCAATAACCATGTGTCAAACATTTTCATCGTTGATTTAAAATAAAAATGCAAAAGGCCACCAACTTGAGTACCCTTTTAATGATTTGTTGCGCTTCTTATTCCATGAAATTACAATTCTTATATGGCCCCGAAGCAGTCTAAAGGTATTAAAGAGTGAGTTTGTCATGATCCAAGCGGAATACAGGAAAGCAAACCATACCTAGATTATATAACAAGAGTAATGATATTTAAATACAAAAATGATGTACAACACCGTATAAAAGTACTCATCCCTATTTATTTATTTATTTTTCTCTTTCATCATATATTTTACAACTCCCGAGAAACTCATAAACTCTACCAAAGTGTCCGAATTGTGTGTCCAAATATCTTTACTCATATAACGATGTTCGGTGATCTTCTTAATATATGCTACACCCACGAGCCCGTAACGTAGCGTTTCGTATAAGTTGTATTTTTAATATTTCCGGGAATGTGGACATGAAAATAAATGTTTACTATGTTTAGTACATGTTTTAAAAAATTATTCTCAGACATAAAAGATGTCTGAGAATAAAATTAATTAATAAAAATGAAAAACTATATTCTCATACGTGGATGTGAGGAAGAAATATTCCCAAGAATATAATTTACCTGATAATAAAACATTTCATGAATTAAACGCCACGTAACTGTTATAAAAAACCGGCAAATAAAAAAGTAACAAAAACCATACTCAACAAATTGTAGTTTATCAAATTAGCTAGATAAAGAAATTATTATATTAATAATATTTTATATAAAAAAAGATAATTATCAATTTTTATTGCCAATCTAACACTAATTTGTTTTTAATTTATTGATTTTTTTGAAAGTTTTTTTTTTGAAAATGTATAACAATTATCTGCCTAGCAATTTTTTTTTTTTTTTCATCAAAGCCTAGCATTTTATAGGATTTTGAAACCAAAACTCGTAATATTAATTTCTTTTCTCTCTGTTTTTTATAATACGTGATGTGATTTTCTTTTCACTTGTTCTCCTATGACGTGGTTGGACAAAAGAGTTCAGAAAAAAGAGAATGAAAGGATAATTCTTATTTTTAAATTAAATTATTTTAAAATGTTATAAAAATGATAAATTATTTAAAAGATATGATAATTTTTATTCTAATTTTAAGAAATTAAACATTTAAAATGAAAAACTAGTCACGTTTTTGGTCTATTTTTTTCTTCTTCATCCAAACATTTTCATAAGGGGATCTCTATTCTTTTCCTAGGTACTTCCAAATGCATTTTTTTTTTCAATATTGATAAAATCACATGATGATAGTTTGTTTACAAAATAGTTAAAATAATAATAATTATAAGTAAAAGAATCAATTATTATAATGAAGGTGTACTTTTTTTTTTGTTGCTAAAATGATGGTACGTGCACTTTATTATTACAGATAAAAATCTTAATTACACAACGATGTGGCACCTTATTATTACAAATGAAAATTATTAATAACGAAAGTGATGTAGCACTTGTTATTATTATAGATGAAAGATTGTACTTGCATGTGCTATTTCATTTGTTTTTAATTATGCGTAATCACATTTTTAAAAAATATTTGATTTTCCAGTAAAAAAAAAAATTGATTTTTATAATCTAGTCATATGTGCAATAATATACAATTTATTGATAATAAAAAAAAAATTTATATTGATAATATATCAAATTAAACTCATTAACTAAAATGGATAAAAATTGAATTTGAATTTATATAAAACCTCACCATCAAAAGATGTTTATTAATGAAGTTAACTGGCATCTTGATTCTTGTTGGTTATGACACTTTATTATTTACTAATTGAATAATAAATTTCATATCCAGTTAATCAAATTTTATTCCCTTCTCCGGTGTAAAACATCTTATCACGGAGACAGAGAATCACGTCCACAATAACAAATAACAATTATTATTATATAAAAAAAATGGTAAATGACAATTGAGACTCGGACTCTTCTAAAAGCTAGTAGATTACACCATCAACAAAGAATCGAGCCCAACCTATTGAAGGATACTTAGTCAGTTAGCCAACTAATCTATAGTTAAGTTAGTTAGTGATATCAGTTATTCTGTTATTCTGTTAGATATCAGTTAGCATTGTTAGTTGATAGCTTGTGCAACAAGTAATGTATGAACTCTAGTATATAAGCTGAGATCTCAGCATTTGTTAAATGAGAAATTCATTCAACACAATTACACAATTGTTTTATGGTATCAGAGATCTCATCTAGAGATCTCTGCTGCGCAACCCTAACTTCTTCTCCTTCCTCAAGTTCCTGCAATGGCAGCAATACCTGAGAATGAAGAAGTGGTTCAACAAGAACCACGTCCACATGTTGATCCCATTCGTAACCCCTACTACTTGCATCCTGGAGAAAATCCAGGGATGATTCTCGTGTTACCTCCTCTTGATGGCACCAACTACAATTCTTGGAGCAAAGCAGCAAGAAGAGCTTTGGTATCCAAGAACAAATTCAAATTTGTTAATGGAGTGATTTCAGTCCCTGATGTTGATGATCCAACCTATGAGGCTTGGGAAATGTGTAATACAATGGTGATTTCTTGGATCACAAAGTCTCTGTGCCAAGAAATTGCACAAAGTGTTGTTGAATTCGAAAATGCCCAAGAAATTTGGGACGATTTGAGAAACAGGTTCTCCAAAGGAGACTATTTTCGCACTTCTGATTTGATGCAACTTGTTCACTCAATGAAACAAGGAGAAAGAACCATTTCTGGTTACTACACAGACTTCAAGACAATTTGGGATGAGCTAGAATCAATGAGGGCGATTCCATCTTGCATATGTGTTGCTGCCAAGTGTAACTGCAGCAGTGAATTGATTAAAGGTATCAAAAGACAGAGAGAAATTGAGTATGTGATTTGTTTCTTGAAAGGACTCAATGATCAGTATTCTGTGATCAAAAGTCAAATCCTTGCCATGGATCCACTGCCACCAATGACTAAAGCCTTCTCAATGGTGAAGCAACAAGAAGGTCAAATTGTATCAGACTCCAAGATTCTGTTCAATAGTGCAGAATCCAACCAAAACTGGAGAGGACAAGGAAGAGGAAATGGATTTTCTGGAAGAGGAAGAGGAAGATCGAATGGCAGAGGTTCTAATGGTAACTCTAACAAGGTGTGCACCTTTTGTGGCAAGAGTGGCCACACGGTTGATACTTGCTATTATAAACATGGCTTCCCTCCAAACTTCAAGTTCAAGAACACTGCCAATGTGAACAATGTTACCTCAGATGAACCAGAAGTTTTGGATGAACAATTGGAATCTTTTCCTGATGATAGTCACAAGGAACCAAGCATTAGTATCAGTCCAGAACAATATGCTCAGCTTGCAGCCTTATTCCAGAAAACACCTCAACCACATAGCATTAATCAAGTAAGCCATGCCAAGGTTGGTGAGTCCTCTACTCATCAGTCACAACAAACTTCAGGTAATGCACCATGGATCTTAGATACAGGTGCTACAGACCATGTGACCTTTTCCCTTTCAAATTTCACTTCTTACAAATGCATTAGGCCTATTATTGTCAAACTACCAAATGGTGCAAATACTGTTGCACAACATTCAGGAACCATCATTTTTTCTGATACATTCCACCTACATGATGTCTTATACATACCAGAATTTAAACACAATCTAGTTTCAATTCACAAACTCACTTCATTCTTATCATGCAAACTGACTTTTGACCAATCTTGTTGCAAAATTCAGGATATGAATACCTTGAAGATGATTGGGCGTGCTGAGGTGCAGAACAACCTGTATATTCTTGCTCAACCAAATCAACCTATCAAGTTCCTTCCTTTAATTACTTCATATGCTTGTGCAAATCTTACAAAAACTGTAAATTCCTTTGATCTTTGGCACTTTAGGTTAGGCCACCCTTCCCATATTGTTTTACACAATGTATCCAAATACTTTCCATATGTACAATTCAATTCAAATAACATTTGTGACTACTGTCACTTAGCAAAGCAAGTTAAGCTTCCCTTTCCTATTAGTAGTAGCAAATCCATTGCAGCTTTTGATCTTGTACACATGGATATTTGGGGGCCACTTGGCATTCCATCTATTCATGGCCAAAAATACTTTCTCACAATAGTAGATGACCATACAAGGCACACTTGGATCTACTTAATGAAACTGAAATCAGAAGCAAGAAACCTCATTCAAAATTTTGTCACATTAATATCAACACAGTTCAACAAGAAAATAAAGGTGATTCGAAGTGATAATGGACAAGAGTTTATGCTAACTCAGTTTTATGCCAACAATGGCATCATCCACCAAACTTCCTGTGTGGAAACCCCATAACAGAATTCAATTGTAGAGAGAAAGCATAGACATCTTCTCAATGTTGCAAGATCACTTTTATTTCATTCAAACCTGCCCAAATCCTTTTGGAGCTATGCAGTAAGCCATGCAACTTTTCTGATAAACAGGCTTCCAACACCTGTCTTGGAAAACAAGTCACCATTTGAAATGTTGCATCATAAACCACCCACTCTATTAGAACTAAAAGTATTTGGATGTTTGTGTTTTGCTTCCACACTCACTCAAAATCGCACAAAACTAGATCCAAGAGCTAGAAAATGTGCCTTCTTAGGTTTCAAACCAGGCACCAAAGGTTACATCCTGCTTGATCTAAACACAAGAGAAGTTTTCATCTCTAGACATGCCATTTTTCATGAACATGTATTACCATATTCTGCACAGCAACCAGAACAACACCACACACCAGAAATTTCTAATCAAAACACATTTGACTTCTTATCATTTGAAAATATGAACTCTCATTCTTCCCATGTTCCCACTGCACCTGCCACAATAGCAACCAACCCTGCACCTTTACATGACCCTTCCTCTTTGCATGTCAATCCTAAGCCACTCAGTGACAATCACCATTCCCCAATGAATGACAGTCCCCAATCTCCAGCCAATGACATTCCTAACATCCAACCCCTAAGAAGATCAACCAGAACCAGAACAGCCCCAGCCTACCTGCAAGAATTTCACTGCAATGTTCTGCAATCCTCAGATGCTCCATCATCCACAGGTATAAAGCATCCTCTATCCTCTGTCCTTTCATATAAATCCCTTTCCCCCATCCCATTTACACTACACACTGTCCATCACAAACAACACTGAACCAAAAACATATCAACAAGCATCCAAATCTCCTCACTGGATTAAGGCTATGCAGGCTGAACTACTTGCTTTGGACCAAAACAATACTTGGTCTCTAACTGATTTACCTGAAGGAAAGGTTCCAATTGGCTCCAAGTGGGTCTATAGAATCAAATACAAATCTGATGGCAGCATAGAAAGATACAAGGCTCGACTAGTAGCCAAAGGCTACACACAAATAGAAGGCCTAGATTACCTTGACACATTTGCACCAGTTGCAAAATTCACCTCTATCAGACTGGTTTTAGCATTGGCAGCATCTCAGAACTGGCTATTACATCAACTTGATGTTAATAATGCCTTCTTACATGGTGACCTAGATGAAGAGGTTTACATGGAGATACCTAAAGGGGTTCATTGTGACAAACCAAACCAAGTTTGCAGATTACACAAGTCCTTATATGGACTCAAGCAAGCCAGTAGGCAGTGGTTTGCCAAATTGGTCAGCTCTCTTCACACACTCGGATACACTCAGTCCAAACATGATCACTCCTTGTTCTATAAGCACAATGGACAGAAGTTCACCATCCTCCTAGCTTATGTAGATGACCTGATCTTAGCTGGAAATGATGCTACTGAGATTTCTTCAGTCAAACAATATTTGGACAACAAGTTCAAAATAAAGGACCTTGGCATCCTGAAGTACTTTCTTGGCTTAGAAGTTGCCCGATCCCACCTTGGAATCACTCTTTGCCAACGAAAATATACATTGGATATCCTCTCTGACACTGGTCTTTTGGCTTCCAAGCCAGCCCCTACACCAATGGCAAGATCCACCAGACTTTTTCACTCAGACACTGAACTTTATGATGATCCTGCTGAGTATAGAAAACTTGTGGGCAGACTACTCTACTTAACCAATACCAGGCCAGACATTAGCTATGCAGTTCAACAACTTTCTCAGTTTATGTCCTCTCCAACCTTGACTCACTACAAGGCAACAACTCGAGTCCTAAGGTACCTCAAGGGATCTCCTGCACAAGGCCTCTTCTATCCTTGCAATTCTGTTCTCCAACTAAAGGCCTTCAGTGACTCAGACTGGGCCACATGTTCTGACACAAGGAGATCCATTACTGGCTATTGTGTTTTCCTTGGTAATTCTCTCATCTCTTGAAAAACCAAGAAGCAAACTACAGTATCCAGATCTTCCTCAGAAGCTGAATACAGGGCACTAGCTGCCACTGTCTGCGAAATTCAGTACCTCACATACTTGCTTCAGGAACTCACTATCCCTTTCATCTCCCCGGCTTCACTTTACTGTGACAGTGATTCAGCTAGACATATAGCCGCAAACTCAGTGTTCCATGAGCGCACAAAACACATTGATATAGATTGCCACCTGGTCCGAGAAAAACTCCAAGCTAAACTCTTCCACTTGCTTCCCATTTCAACCAAGGAGCAATCAGCTGACATCCTCACTAAAGCATTGGATCCTTCCCCATTTCAGCATCTCCTCTCCAAACTGGGAGTGATCAACATACACTCTCCAGCTTGTGGGGGGGGGGGGGGGGGGGGGGGTGGGGGGGGGGGGGGGGGGGGGGGTATTGGAGGATACTTAGTCAGTTAGCCAACTAATCTATAGTTAAGTTAGTTAGTGATATCAGTTATTCTGTTAGATATCAGTTAGCATAGTTAGTTGATAGCTTGTGCAACAAGTAATGTATGAACTCTAGTATATAAGCTGAGATCTCAACATTTGTTAAATGAGAAATTCATTCAACACAATTACACAATTGTTTTACAACCAAAAATCAAACTTTAAAACCAATGGGCTCAAAGCAACCAATGGGCTCAATGCAAGTGCAAACTTATTGAGGAAGGCATACACATGGGTCTGACTTTCATTTTGCATTTATCTCTTTCTATGCAACTTTATTTTTTGTTATACTATTGGGAACAAGATATGCATTGCTTATATATTATTATTATTATTATTTTGTCTATTTCTTCTATTATAAAAATAAGAAGAATGTTGTTAAAAAAAAATGTTAAGGAGTGTCTTTAAGACACTGGTTAGGGAACCAAGTAAAGAAAGATTTTATTAGAAAGTGATGAATTTAATGTTTTGAGAAGATAAACACTTGAATTTTCAATGAAATCCTGCTATTTTTGGGTTTTTTAACCAATGCGGTACTTGTTAGCAAGACCCTAAAAATAATAATAAATAAGAGCATAAAAATAATAATAAATAAACTAATCAAAATTAATTCTATTTGAAAGCAAATCAATCGATTCCATATAAAAAGCTTGATTGGTTTGATTAAAATAACTTGGTTACTTTGATCGGAAATCAGACCAAACTGAAAATATGCAGCATGCATATTACCAAACTGCAAAAATAAATATTCCGCTGCATTCTGTCCAAAGGCCGAAACTACGGTAACGTTTAGTTTCGTTGTCAATTTCTGCAAGCACCACACACCACACACCATTCACATCACTCGCTTATAAACCATCACCACTCTCTTTCCCTTCTTCTCTCATATCGTAGCTCTCGCACACTCTCTCTCTTCTCCACAACCTTCTCGAAGCTTCCTCAGCAATGGCCACCACCGATTCCGACAAGCTCCCTAGCCTCAAATCCGCCGTCGCCGGATTGAACCAAATCAGGTTCTCTCGCATTTCTCGATTCAATTTTTTTTCTTCAACCTCTTTCGTTATTCGCATTCTCGTGAAATCGTTTTGCATGAACGATTCTCGCTATCTCGAATTGAACATGATTTGGTTTTTCCTTTTTTTTTTCCCTTTTTTTTTGTGGATTTTTGAATTTGCAGTGAGAATGAGAAGAACGGATTCATCAACCTCGTCGCTCGTTACCTCAGGTGAATCGCGAAGTTTTTAACGTTCATGCTCGCAATTTGCCTCGATCTTCGTTTACCTGTGTTCATTCTGCAACTATGCTAAGATCTTGCGAGTTGCGATGAATTTTTGTTTTATTTTTTCTGATTGTTTTGGTTGACTATTTTCGATGCAGCGGCGAAGCTCAGCATGTTGAGTGGAGTAAGATCCAGACGCCAACTGATGAAGTTGTTGTACCTTATGACACTCTGGCACCACCTCCTGATGGTGATCTTCGTGTTCTGTTTGTTTGATTTGGTCGATTTGATATGATACGATAGATCGGTGTGTTTAGATGAATTGAAATTGATGCAGGTTCTTCGGAGGTGAAGAACCTCTTGGACAAGCTTGTGGTGTTGAAGCTCAATGGAGGCTTGGGGACAACTATGGGTTGCACTGGCCCAAAGTATGCCAAATCTGATTTATTTTATTTTATTTCTAATTTTTTTAATGTTTACTTTAGATGGTGGATGTTTCAATTAAAGGTTTAAGTTTGAGATCATTTATGTGATTTTGATTGTTAATATCATATTTTGCTTGCTTTGATTCTGATCGGAAATATCAGTTTTCTAAATCTTGATAGCGTAGAATCTCTTACTATCTTCGATCAACTGAATGAAAAAATTTACCATGCCTCGAGTTTGTTTCTTCACCTAACTACTTATTTATTAGCAAAAAGAAGAAAATTAAAAATTAATGTCCTTAGAAATTTGAATTCACAACCATATTATTAGCATTGTCATAGAAGCTAATAGACGCACATAGGTGTTTCTGGCATTTATTTTAAGGCAAATTAATATGCAACTATGCGTCCTTTTATTCAAGGGAAAAGTTGTTTTTTAAACATATTGAAAGCAGAAACTAGGGGGAAAAGAAAATTAATCCAATGTTCTGGGTTTGGGAAGAGAAAATTCCGTTCTGTATGTAAGTCTTAATTTTTATTATTAATTAATTGATTAATGCAGATCTGTCATTGAAGTTCGTGATGGGCTGACATTTCTTGATTTAATTGTCATCCAAATTGAGGTTATTTCCGGTCCTTTTGCTTGGCCTTTATTCTGTTTTCCAACTTCATGAGGACTTTCCCTGATAATTTAAATTGTTCTAGAATCTCAATATCAAATATGGAAGCAATGTTCCTTTGCTTTTGATGAATTCATTCAACACTCATGATGACACTCAAAAGGTACCTGAGCTTTACCTTTTATCCCCTTTTCTGGGTAGATTTATAGGCAGAAATTCGTGTATACTAACAATTTGACTGTTTGTAGATCGTTGAAAAATATAAAAACTCGAATGTTGAGATTCATACTTTTAACCAGGTTTGCTCCTCTGATTTCTTGCACTAATGTATTATGGATTTTCTGGGCTTTGAGCTATAAGTTATTGTTTGGTAATATGTTTTACAAACTCAAATTTTGCAGAGCCAATATCCTCGATTGGTTGTTGAGGACTTTTTGCCATTGCCATCCAAAGGGCAGACTGGCAAGGACGGGTGGTATGATTTCTTTCTGTATTATGTCTCTGGCTATGTTATTGCATTGACTTAACTAGTTTCACAAGAAGTATATAGTTTAGTTTTTTTTTTTTTTAAATTAGCAGCTTAGCACTGCTATGATGGATAATTCAACATATTGTTGTAAAGGAATTCATGTTTAACTTCATGAAAAAAAAAAAATTCAAGTGAATGATATTTACCAATTTTAAAGCTCCTAACATAGTTTAGAGTACTTGATTCCTATTCAACACCATGCCACTGTGTAAGTAAGAATTTCTTCAATGCTTAGCATGTCCTATTGTTGGATTTGGAGTTGATGTTTGCTCTGTGCTTGCTCTGCTTATTATTAAAAATTGTGGCTTAACGCATGATTGTTTTGGATACTTTATCATCATTATTATAAAACAATTCCTCCAGAAAATAGACATAAGAGACACCTTATGACTGAATGCACTATCTTGTACTAATTAAGAGGAAGGAAAGGTTTAATATTGCTTATATTAAGAAATATTTAATCAGGTCCGCAAGAAAGCAGGCAATTGTTTCTGACCATGAATCAAAGGTTCATTGAACTATGCATAACAGATATCCCCTCTCTAGTTTTGTTCAAGTGGCTAAATTAAGAGATATATAAGATTCCTTTGAAGTGTTAGTTAAAAGGATAAGTAACACTTTCTTGGCTTTCAACTCCTTTCATGGGAAATTATGCACCTTTTGAGGCCCAGTCAGTCCTAATTAAGTTTCTTGTTTCTGGTATGTATATGACATGTGTCATTCACTTAAATCCCATGTGCTAGCCATCTTGCAGATTATTAATCTGGATGTAATTTTGTTTTCATGTTTCGAGGAACATTGGTAGTTTGCATAGGCTGTTTTCACATTCCTCGAACTTTTGGGGCTAGACCCCGCTTATGTAAGACGGCATACAATATACTTCAATATTTAAGAGTAACATGTCCTAGACCCAAGTGCTATCATATTATGGTTATGTCATAAGTGGTACCTCTGCTTTTTTGTTTATAACCTTGAGCATGTCTCTGCTAATCGACTTCACATCTGGCTTATAAATAATTCCTTCATGCATAGGTACCCTCCTGGCCATGGGGATGTCTTCCCATCTTTATTGAACAGTGGAAAACTTGATGCTCTATTATCAAAGGTTGACACCAGAACCCAATTTATTTCTGGTTGGACTTTCTCTTTCATTTTAAATTTTTTTCATAGTCATTTCAATCAATATTTTTTCTTTTCCTTTTTGTTCTCGCACAGGGAAAGGAGTACGTGTTTGTTGCCAACTCAGATAACTTGGGTGCTCTAGTTGACTTGAGTATCCTTATTTAAGTTTTCATTTTGTTGCTTTTATTTTTTTGGCTGTATTGCATGTTAGCTGTGCATGAAAACTGTATCTTTAGTGTCATCAGTATCCTTGACTGGTTAATTTAGAAATATTAAATCATTTGATCCAAAACAAGAATGAGTACTGTATGGAGGTAAAGAAAGATGGTTGTTATAAAAAAACTGGCTTTTTGCTTTAGACTTACATATTTTTGATGTACTTTTTTCATGATTGTTTTGCAGGTGACTCCCAAGACATTGGCTGATGTGAAGGGTGGTACTCTGATTTCTTATGAAGGAAGGGTTCAGGCATGTATCTGTTGCTGATCTCATTTTTTCTTAACCAACATATATCTGCTCAAGTCTATACTCTGATTATATCAAATTGTCTTGGTCTATTTTTTTAAGCTTGCTTCTATTCAATATATTCCATCCACAGTTTTTATCCCAAAAGAAAAAAAAAATCCATGGGAGTTCAAGAATAGCTCTACTCTCTCCCTCTTTGGCTTCCGTCTTTTAAAAGAAAATATAAGAAATGTCAGACCAATTAGAATCTTACAAAAAACATTGGTAATGAATGATATCTATATTTGATTCTTTGATGCAGCTCCTGGAAATTGCCCAAGTCCCAGATGAACATGTAAGCTACTAAATCTCTCTCTTCTTGGATCATCCCTCTTTGCCAAGTGTAGGCAATTGTTTTAGTTAATCATTTAGTTATTTTTTCTAAATATAATGTTATGATGAATAAGGACCATGACTAATGTTGTGAGCATTTATATAGTGACTGAGATGGCAATAACTTGCTTGATTTAAATAGTTGTTTTTTCTGGTGCAATTAAGGACATTTAAGTTGGATTGATGCTAATGGGGTGCTGATTACTTGTTTGACTGGAAATCTTATTCTTATGGCTAAACATTTTTATTATAAAAAAGGAAAAGAAAAAATAGAGCATGAATCTTTTGTCATTTTCATTAAAAATTACACAAGATTTCTTTTCTGGAAATTCTTTGAAGGTCGAAAAAATATTAACCACATGAATTCTGGAGCATTATTATTTGCTGAACCATATGCTTTGTCAGCTGTTGCTTTCATTCTTGCTTGTTTGTACAGGAAAGCCTAGTAAGTTGAAAGAGATAAGGAGTTTTCTCTTATCTTGGTGAAACTGCATGATATGTTTTGCTGTCATAGAAGTTGATAACCATTGATGATATGAACTGTAATCATGAACTATTAAATCTCCCTTCATCAAAATTTATCCACTATTCACATTGATGCTACAACGTATATAACTTGTGCTTGATGATGATTCCTAGGTGAGTGGTATGATGTTAAAAACATGCTTTTGCAAATTTCTGTTGGTTGATCTGTTGCAACCACCATAAGTAATAAGGAGAATAAAGTATATAAACATCCTTAGTATTGTTAATAAAAAGAAGCTACCTGCCATTTCCTTTTCCTGAGTTCACCTTCCTCAAAGTGATTCTTACTTATAACACCGTGCAAGAATTTTTTAGCCATAATATTTTCATAATTTATAATTTATGGCAGCCACAACATGCTTGTTAATGATGATGGTAAGCCTTAAAAAACTTTGATAGAGAATTTGCTAATTATGCCATTCACACGTAATGCTGTCTTTTATGCAGGTTGGTGAATTCAAATCGATAGAAAAGTTCAAAATTTTCAACACAAATAATTTGTAAGTTTTGATGGTTAGTTTCCAGATTGTTTTAGATTATGTGCTTATATGGTGCATTGACAAATGACAATATATAATCTACAGATGGGTGAACCTAAAAGCAATTAAAAGGCTTGTTGAAGCTGATGCTCTTAAGATGGAGATTATTCCCAATCCAAAGGTACAAATTGGTCATTTTCAAGTGATAGGCATAAGCGCATAGCCCATCTTTCCCTTTTGTTTCTCTTTGACTGGGATGGTTTATTGTGGGTTAGTTGCTGGACTCTTGAACATTCAGTTGGAAAGTTGCTGACAAAATTTGTGGATTTTAGGAAGTTGATGGAGTAAAAGTTCTCCAGCTGGAAACTGCAGCTGGTGCAGCAATAAGGGTACCTAATGTTTATTGACATGATACTAAAATGTTGCTAATGCTGAAAATTTTGTTCTAGTGCCCTTAATTTCATATCTTTTTAAACAGTTCTTTGACAAGGCTATTGGGATTAATGTGCCTCGATCTCGCTTCCTTCCAGTGAAGGCAACTTCAGATTTACTTCTTGTCCAGGTTATAAGCTTTTTTTATTCAAGTCTTGAGAACTTGGTTGGAAATTGGTACCAGTCTTTGTTTAACATAATCAGTTGCCTTGTTTTGCAGTCGGACCTCTACACTTTACAGGATGGTTTTGTTGTTAGGAACCCGGCTAGGGCAAATCCTGAGAACCCTTCTATTGAATTAGGGCCAGAGTTTAAGAAGGTTAAGATTTATATTACTTCTTACTTTGTCTTAAATGGTGAGCATAATATTAATTTTCCCAGTGTTTTGCAGGTTGGCAACTTCTTGAGTCGGTTCAAGTCAATCCCCAGTATCATTGAGCTTGATGGTCTAAAAGTGGCAGGCGATGTATGGTTTGGAGCTGGCGTTGTCCTCAAGGTTTTCGATTTAATCCTTATATATGTCTAATTCTTTTCTCTAATGTTTTGTTTCATTCTGTGTGTATGATTTTGGTCCTTGATGGGTAAGAGAAATGCTTACTGTTACCATTATATGTAATAGTTATAAAATTTCTCGTTTGAATGTAATTTTCCACAATTATAATCTGTGAATGCAAAAAACTTTTGTACTTTCTCTTCTAAAGGTTTTCCATGTGCAAACAAGCTTTTAGCTCAATGGCTTCGGCCCCAGTCTTTAAGATTGGGTTGTGATATGGTGAATTGGTGATAATGTTGGAGGTATAATCGTTTATTAGGCCTTCTATCTTCCTCCCCTATTTAGTTGCTTGCGCCTCCAATTACTCACCCAAAAAAGGCTCCCCATCCACTGATTAAAATCAAAGTTGCATTGTATTACTTTAGAGCTCAGAATTGTTGTTCGAATGTTAGGTAGCATGATGCCAAAATCTTGAAATAGTAACGCTTACAGTTTACATGTTCTTATAGAAAATCTTAGAGTCCAGAAATTGTCTAATGTTTTGGTTTGTTTTAAGGATACCAAGAATGTCATCGAGAAAACCATGTTATTATGTGTTGTGTCCAAATTGACCCTGAACTCTTTTGACGAGGTCCCCTGTTTTATGTTCTTACTGCTTGTAATATATCTTGCCTTTATTATCTATCAAACGATGGGCGTTGTTTGATTGATATTGCCGATCCCACCTAGTGCGAAAAGATTTGATTGTTGTTCTTGTATTATTGTTTTCTTTTTGTCTTTTTGATATCTGTTGTCTTTCCGGTGCCTTAACAGGGGAAAGTAAGTATCGTTGCAAAACCTGGTGTAAAGCTGGAAATACCTGACGGAGCTGTGATTGAAAACAAGGTATTTTACCATACATATAGACCTTATTTATCCGTGTGATCTGCGGGAGCTAGGCATTCTAAGTAGGACTAAAGCCTGAATTGTCATGTGCAGGAAATTAATGGCCCTGAGGACCTGTGAGGAAGCTGCAAGCTGATGAGTTTTGAGATGTATCTGGCTGTATACAATCTTGACAGTCTTCTGCTATTTTAGTTATGTACTGCTCCAAGTTTGATAGCAAAATAATAATAATAAGGCGGTTTTTGTTGAGGATGTCTGAATATGGAGCTTGGTTATCTTTTAATTTTGTTTTGAACATTTGACAGAGTGAAAGACCCTGAGAGGGTCATGTTTTGTCGCCCTATCATATTATAAGCATTTACGCCGTTTTGTAGAATAAGAGAGAAAAAAGAGAGTAGTGTGTTAGCCGCCATTTTCTCTCTGTTTGTTTGTTTGATTTATTTTTGTTTTATTTATTTTGGGGTGCTACAAATGCAATTACGCAATAGCTTGAGATTTGTTTGCAGGCTAAACTTTGCAATAATCACTAATCATTATCTGTGGGAGTCAGTTTTTAATTGGGGTGGGGGGCAAGATCCGTTCCGCTCCACTAATTCGTCATGGCTTGAGGTTAATTGTGCTTGGTACATGATTAAGAAATTAGATTCCACATGTTTTTGGGACGAATTTGAATTATATTTTTGTTTCAAGGTGTTTCATATTTTTTCAGAATAAGTTATAAGTAATAAGATTTTTTGATTTAAAACAATAACTTTTTTTATTCCAGCTTACTAAGATTACCTAATATATCTCTTGTATTCTATATATTATTAATTATTAATTATTAATAGGTATGTTGTATATAAAAAATTAAGCTTCATATTTACTATCATGGGAAGAAGCGATCCCCACCACCAGTCAACACATTATGACAAATGAATATGGAGGCTCTTGTAAACAGGAAAGCTTGAAAATTGTAAATTGAAAATTGCTTTAAAGAATGAAATGATGAAGTGCGAAATGGAAATGGAAATGGAAAATGAAAATTTTAGGCTGTTGATTTCATATTTTTTCAGTGTGATGCAACTGCACTTGGACACTGTAGGATGAGAATTTGTCGGATTTTCATACTATAAGAGCATTTCCAACGGGGTTACTTATTGAGTTCTTAAATCTATGTGATAAATAAAGAATTGTTATATTTTTTTCCTCATTGGAGTTTATCTATAAGGTATTATGAGTTGCTTAAAATAAGGATAAATTGCGTATATAAGGAACCACAAAAATAGGTTGCTTATGTACAATAAAAACTAATTTTTTTGCTCAAATCTCAAGGATGGATTGCTTATTAGTTAATATTTTAAATTAAAATAAAATGCAAATAAAAAAGTATAAATATGTGAGTTGCTTAACTAGGTACTATTGGAGTAAAAGTATGGTGAGTTGCTTAAATGTGATATGTCACAATGGAGCTCACTTAATGGGAGATAAGCAACTCAAAAGTGAGTTGCTTAAATATTATCCATTAGAGACGCTCTGACATCTCGTACCTAAAGAGCAGCCCTATTGTAGATTTCTAAAAATTTAAAGCATTAGTGCCTTACATTTTTATTTTTATTTTATAAATTTACATCTTAATAATACCAATGGTACAACAAGAACTTTTAAGATGGAGAAAAAAGTATTTGTATTTGACTTCACACTCGATTGTCAAACCATAAATTTGACTTGTGGCATTAGATACAAAGGGTGAAGCTCATATTGTAACTGTTGGAATTTTCATCTTTCTACAACAATATTGCACACCCGTAGCATGAAAAATAGATATAAAGACTATCAGCACTCTGTTAAACGAATACATATCCTTTACTTTCACAACTCTAATAGGAACTGAAATAGATTCAATGCTCAAAGGGTCTTACTAAAGTTGATGGAATATATATCCTCAAACTACTTGAGACTAACCATTTTTTTAAACTTCAACAACTATTACATTTTATTTGAATGTATATGACTTTTTTAAGTAGTCACATAATCATTAAACAATTTTCATAATCTTGAGAATTGAGATCAAAAGATAGGTGTATATGACTTTTTCAAGTGGTTAGATGACCGTTAAACGACTTTTATAATCTTGATCATCTAGGTATGATTTTATGTTCAACATTTATTGTTTCATATTTTTAAAATGAGAAATGCTCTTATTATATTGCCCCATGTACAAGGACTTCATTGGTGGGGGGAAATCTTTTAAGGAGCTATTTGATGACATCGTAAATTTTCAAAAATTAAACTGAGGGTAAATCAATTTCATGACCCATGTAACAAGCTACACCAAGTAAAAAAAAAAAATAGAACAATTAGTTCAAAATGACCGCATTTATGGCTATGTTTGTTTTAACCTTTACGGCTGGAAATATAAGTTACCGGTGGCAAAAATATAAAAAAGTTTGCATCTAACGTGAAAGCAACATTTTGCTTCAGTTGGAGAAAACGTTTGTTTCTTACGTAAAAGCGAACACGCTATCCACTATAATCATTCATCAACGAATGTTGCTTCCCATGTTAGTTAAACATACAAACCGAACCGATATTTGTAGAAGTAGGAATAATGGCATCAAAAATAATATTATTTCCATAAAGCAGAGATCCAGAAACAAGTTGACATTTACAATGAAAATATCTATCAGAGAGGCAACTGTAACAGCCCGATTTTCGGATATGTTGTGTTAACGGTAAAGATATATTTATTTCTATTTTTATCTGAGATTTAGGAAATGATTTTGGAGAAAACAAAATCATATCTAGAACCTACTCGATGGTAGGAAGCTTTGGTGAAATTTAAGGTTTAAAACTCAGACGGAAACCGCTCTGCATTTTTACTGACAGTATAATTTTATATCGGCGGAGAACCCTAATTTGACCCGAAACTGAAATTTGTAGATTTTTTATATTTTGTCCATGAGAAATTCTACTTTCTAAATTTTTGATCAAAAATAAAATATTATGTTTATTGGGACGAATTTTGGTGAAAGTTCGAACGGAAAACGGTCGGTGTTTTCACTGACAGTAAGATTTTAATGATCAGAAAACCTAATTTTGACTCGTGAACAAAATGGTTTATGTTTAAATCATGTTTCCAACGAGTTTAGTTGTTTTGAAAATTTTCAACTGAAAACGAAATATTATGCTTTTATTCTAGCGTAAAACCCTAATCGGGAAACCGACAGAGTCGAGAAGGGAGGTGCAGAGACAAAACCGGAAACTGGAGGAGCTGAGTCATGGGGTGAGTCACCACCATGACTCACCAAGCATTTATGAAGCATTAAATGTAAATTTAGGTGAAATGACCAAAATGCCCTTAATTTTAACCTAACCGAAGTTTAGTTAATTTCTAACCATGGTTAAGTAACCATGGCTAATTCTTGTGGCCAAGAATCAATCACGCCCTTCCTAAAATGTGAGCCACATGTTTATTAACCATTAATTAGCAAAGTAACCCTAGTTAAGTTAATTATTAACCATAGTTAACTAATATATTATTTAATATTCACAAAACCCATTAATTCAATTCCTAAAAACCAAACAAAGCCTAAGATCTATCCTATAAATACCCCAAGGTCGCAGCCCCCCTCCCCATCTTCACTCTTCATCTCTTTCATTTCTTTTCTTCACAAAAAACATACAAAACTCCATTTTCTTTTTCAAGAGCTTCAAGTGTTTCCATTGAAGAACTTGCCAAGATCATTATCATTCCTTCATTTCCTTCACACACTTGAGGTAACATGATCATCCATGATAATCTCCTCTCTTCTTGAATTCATCTTCTTCCTATTTCACGAGATTTCCATTTCCATTTCTAGATCTAGAACTTCAAATATTTCTAGAAAATTGTAGAAAAATCATTTTAATGTGAAACTAATTTCTGTGATCTAGTTATGATCTCTAATTTCATTATCCACGAGCATGTAATCAAAAACATTTTCCTTCCCTATTTTCTTATTGAGGCCGAAGCTAGGTATTTTTGGGTAAAGGAAGTTTTGTTCAATTTTTAAGATATGATACTTGATCTTAACTCCTTGAAACCTATAGTTGTTATATCTAGAAGCTTGAAATCAAAATAATTTCCTAACCCTATTTTCTATGCTTGGACGAATTGATGTTCATGTGGACAAAATAAGTTATCTCAATCTTTAATTGAGTTGTGATTTATATCAACTATCTAAAGTGTGTAGGTTCTAAATCCAAGAGCTTGAATCAAAAGAAATTTTCTAACCTATTTTTATATTTGAGGCCGAAACCCTACCCCAAGTGGTTGGATGATTTGTATTCCATATTTTCAACTTATAGCAATTTATCCTAGCTATCTAAGACCTAAGTAGTTAATACCCAAAAGATTAGAATGAGAAAATGATCCTAGCCCTAATTTGAATTGAATGGGCGAATCTAGCATAAAGTGGGTATAGTTGAGTTTGTTTGATTAATAATAGTTATGTTGTTTGGTTCAAGGTGAAACTGTTAAGCTGTAGTGTGATAGCGAGGAACGTCGAGTTCGGGATTTCGGTGCTAACTCGGGTGGGGGAAAGAACCAATCTACTGTCGGAATCGATAAGTAGTATATTATATAATGACTGTGTAGGGCAACCTAAACCCTACTAGTGGTCGAGTAATCGACAAGACCAAAATCGCTTTGGAATCTTTTCTGTAAAACCAATGGTGATTCGGGGATTGTAGGTTTATCGACATTAAGTTGATTTTAAATATTTGATGATGTCTGACTTTATGTTATTGATTTTACTGTGATACGCTGGTTGAGGTATTCCACCTGCTTGTGACGTATTAATTTTGGTGTTTGAATATTTTCTGATATTCTATTATGCATGATCTGCCTGGTTTTTAATATGGTGCATAGTGGATTTTAAGCAAAGATATATGTTGTTCGAGAGATAATTGTTGGTTTGGGTGTGGGGATAATGGTGACTTAGAGGTGCTTAACCTAAATGAGTTATTTTAAAGAGGAAGTGTGACATAGAATATGTGTTAAGGCTTGGATGGAAGGTTAAGGCACTAGGATGTTATTAATGTGGGTTGGTGAGATTCATGTGTTTGTGTTGTTGTCCACAACCATATATTTGGAATATACGAGATCAAGAGTTCTCGCTAGACCGTTCCACCTTAGGTTGTGCAGCTATAGTGTCATTGAATTTCATTGAGCACCCCCTGGAGTGGAAGGGGTGTGCACCGGGATCATCGTGCAGTTATAGTGTCATTGTTTTGCGTGAACATTCTCACCATGGAAGAGAATTGTGCACCGAGAATTTGGAACCTGTCACTTGAACAAACTGACTGACATTCCTAACGAGGAATGCGTGATAGGATTGGTAGTGGCCACGTCAGTATAAAAGTTTAGCTGTATGAGATTGGGGTAGATGATTATACATTAATTTGAGGATGATTTGTTAGTTATGTATGTTGATTGTCTGTGACATTTATTGTATGATATGCTATGACTCTTTTCCGCTTTTGATGATAGAAATGTTTCTTATCCCCTATATCTTTCTGTGTGTTGTATTTTATCTTTTATGGGATCGTACGAGAAGACCCTATGGCTGAGCTTGATGCTAAGGCGTTGAATGGAACTCAGTATGAACCGGATGCGAGAGGACGAGATGTGGTTTTCAACAATGTAGTTTAGTGTCTAGGGCTAATGAGTCTTACAAAACGTTTTGTTTTCCGCTATTAATAGTTGTTTTAAGATGCCTGTTAGGGATCCTACTGACGGGATACCCTAGATAGTATTTTAAATACTCTGATGCATAAACCTATGGTATGTATGTTATATATATGGTGTGTTGCTTTGAATTTTTTTCTTCCGTTGTGTGTTTATAAGTTAAGTTTTAATTTTTACGTGTTTCGGAATACACTTTTAACATTAAGAGCGCGATTAAATAATTAATTAATAAGATTTTAATTTAATGGCACAAATGGGCACAACGCTGTGTCTCATAATGAAAACAATAATACATACAAAAATTACGATCAATAAACACACCAAATTATCCTATGTAAAGACGGTTTTGTGCTAATTATCCAATTATACATTTACTTTTTTCTCTAAAATCACAGTTATTATAAAATCTTAATCTATTTAATCACACAGACTCCCAAGGACACGAATTCTCTCTTCGGTACACCCTGTCGCTCTCGCGTCTCTCTAAAATTGTAATAATGGTAAATTTTTTGATTTTTCTAACGGTTTCAAGCACACAAATTCTCTTCAATTGTACCAAGAAACAACAGATTAAAATAATATGTATTGTTAGCATATAAAAATTTACATTGACACTTACTAACATTTTGATATGTATATTTTTATTTTAATAACTAAAAGAGAAATAACGATAATGTTGATTTATTAAAATATATATTATTTGGTATCGGAATAAAAAAAATAGAAATTAAACTAAAGGGTTAAATATGTTTTTAGTCCCTCATTTTTTACAAAAGTTCGGTTTTAGTCCCCCGTTTGGAAAACATACTTTTTTAGTCTCCCTTTTTCTAAAATATGTCAGAAATGGTCCCTACACCAAACTTCCATTTGAAAAACATAAGGGACTAAAACCGAATATTTTCAAAAATGAGGGATTAAAAATGTGTGGTTATAAAAAATGAGGGACTAAAAATGTGTAGTATAGGGACCATTTCTGACATATTTTAGAAAACGGGGGACTAAAAAAGTATGTTTTCCAAACGGGGACTAAAACCAAACTTTTGTAAAAAATGAGGGACTAAAAACATATTTAACCATAAACTAAAAAACAAATTATCTTTAATTTATATAATCGGGGGCTTGTTATTCCGTGGCACAGCATGACTTATTTACCGGCGTCACCAGATTTCTCTATATATATAAGACCCAAGACCCACTGTTTCGCGCATTTTTTTTATCTTTATTTTCTCTTTCCAATTCCATCCCGCCCCACTGGTTTCAAGTCGAAGCAGCATCGGGATTGAACCCTAATTTCCCTCTCGGAACTTCGAAGAGCTTATCTTCGCTTTCAGTCTTCTTCTCTCCTTCGTCAATTCCCTTGCTCCACCATTCTCAACTCAACCACGAAACCGTACAGAGTATGTATTATCATCATTTTCAAGTTTTCATGCTTTTTTCTTTTCTTTTCTGTATTAGGTTTCCATCTTTTGAGATTCTTGTATTTCACTGGAATGGAACCGAAAACGACGATGCGGTGTTGCATCTGCAATACACCGCCATGCTTTCGATTCTTAGTCACTCTTTAAATGCGAAGTGCGGCGGAAGCATCGTTGCGTAGTTTCCAGCACTTTGAAACCACGAAACCCTAGATTTGTTCTCAGAAGCGAAGTTTAGGGTTCTTTTTTTTTTTTTTTTTTCTGTATGTGATAATCTGTTTTTATTAACTATTTGCTAATTAAGTATAAATCTTGCGACGCTTTGTTACTTTTGATTACCTGCAATGTTGAAGCCTTGAAAATAATAGAAAATAAATTTTGCATACATAACTGTGTTTTCACTGTCCAGATGCTTATTATTGTTTCTGTGTCTTGCTATTTCATTTTTTCCAGAGATCTTTGAACCATGGGGGAGGATCGAAATGGAAGTAAACAACCTGCGAAGCCTGCGAACGGAAAGGCCAGTGCTGCAGGAACTGCGTATTCTATTGATCTGAATGCATTTCAAACCCGGCTGAAGAATTTTTATTCACATTGGGATGAACACAAGACTCATCTGTGGGGTTCTTCTGATGCAATTGCAATTGCATGTCCTCCGCCTTCAGAAGATCTGCGATACCTGAAGTCTACTGCACTGAGTTTATGGCTTCTCGGGTTTGAGTTCCCGGAGACGATTATGGTCTTCATGAAGAAGCAGATTCATATCTTGTGCAGCCAAAAGAAGGCTTCTATTCTTGAATCTGTCAAAAAGTCTGCCAGAGAAGCTGTTGGTGCAGATCTTGTTTTGCATGTCAAGCCTAAAAATGATGATGGAACTTCTATGATGGATGCTATAGTTCGTGCCATCCGTGCTCAGTCGAAGGCTGATGGCATTGATGCTGCTACTGTTGGATACATATCAAGAGAGGCTCCTGAGGGGAACTTGCTCGAAGCCTGGACTGAAAAATTGAAAAATACAAATTTTCATCTGAGCGATGTGGCCAATGGGTTTTCTATTTTGTTTGCTTCCAAGAGTAATGAGGAGCTTACATCAATTAAGAGAGCAGCTTACCTGACAACCAGTGTGATGAAAAATTTTTGTGGTTTCAAAGCTTGAGAATGTAATTGATGATGAGAAGCAAGTTAAACACTCAACATTGATGGAGGAGACTGAGAAAGTTATACTGGAACCTTCAAAAGTCAATTGTAAACTGAAGGCAGAGAATGTTGATATTTGTTACCCACCAATTTTCCAGAGTGGTGGGGAGTTTGATCTCCGACCTAGTGCTGCCAGCAATGATGCGTTACTGCATTATGACTCTGCCAGTGTGATTATATGTGCAGTTGGAGCCCGGTACAAGAGTTACTGCTCAAACATAGCTAGGACCTTCTTGATTGATGCAGAGCCTCTTCAAAGTAAGGCTTATGAGGTTCTTCTGAAAGCCCATGAAGCTGTCATTGGTTCCTTGAAGCCTGGAAACAAGCTGAGTGCAGCATATCAAGCTGCAGTTTCTGTTGTGGAAAAGGATGCTCCTGACTTGATTTCCCACTTGACAAAATCTGCTGGGACTGGCATTGGCATTGAGTTTCGGGAGTCAGGATTGAATCTTAATGCTAAAAATGAGCAGATAGTCAAAGAGGGCATGGTCTTCAACGTGTCACTAGGATTTCAGAACTTGCAGAGCCAGAGCAGTAAGTCTAAGTACAAGCACTTCTCTCTTTTGCTTGGCGACACGGTCGTCATCAACAAAGATAAGACAGAAGTTGTGACTTCTATGAGTTCAAAGGCTCTAAAGGACGTGGCTTATTCTTTCAATGAGGATGAGGAAGACGAAAAGCCCAGAACAAAAGCTGATGCTAATGGTGCTGAGCCCATTATGTCCAAGACAACTCTAAGGTCGGACAACCATGAAATTTCAAAGGAGGAACTCCGAAGGCAGCATCAAGCAGAACTTGCTCGTCAGAAAAATGAAGAGACTGCAAGGCGACTTGCTGGTGGTGGAAGCGAGGCAGGAGACAACCGTTCCTCTGCAAGGACATCATCAGAACTGCTTGCCTACAAGAACATAAATGACCTTCCCCCTCCCAGAGATATGATGATTCAGATTGACCAGAAGAATGAAGCAGTTCTCTTGCCTATAAATGGAAGCATGGTACCTTTTCATGTGGCATTCATTCGAACTGTTTCCAGCCAGCAGGACACCAACCGCAATTGCTATATCAGAATTATTTTTAATGTTCCTGGGACCCCTTTTAGTCCTCATGATTCAAATTCAATGAAGTTCCAGGGATCTATATATTTGAAGGAGGCTTCTTTCCGCTCCAAGGATTCAAGGCACATAAGTGAGGTTGTTCAGTCCATTAAAACACTTAGACGACAAGTTGTTGCAAGGGAGTCTGAGAGAGCTGAGAGGGCAACATTGGTTACCCAGGAGAAACTGCAGCTTGCTAATAATAGATTTAAGCCAATTAGATTGCCTGACCTTTGGATCCGCCCTCCTTTTGGTGGGCGCGGAAGGAAGATACCAGGTACACTTGAGGCTCATGTGAACGGATTTCGATATTCTACCACTCGGCAAGATGAGCGTGTGGACGTAATGTTTGGCAACATTAAGCATGCATTTTTTCAGCCAGCAGAGAATGAAATGATTACACTCCTGCACTTCCATTTGCACAACCATATTATGGTAGGAAACAAGAAGACCAAGGATGTGCAGTTTTACGTTGAGGTAATGGACATGGTCCAGAATGTTGGTGGAGGAAAGAGATCTGCCTATGATCCTGATGAGCTGGAAGAAGAACAACGAGAAAGAGAAAGGAAGAATAAAATTAATGTGGAATTTCAAAGCTTTGTGAACCGGGTCAATGATCTCTGGGGACAACCTCAGTTCAATGGCCTTGACCTTGAGTTTGATCAACCTCTCAGAGAACTTGGCTTCCCTGGGGTACCTCATAAATCTTCAGTATTTATTGTTCCTACTTCGGCCTGCCTTGTTGAACTGATAGAGACCCCTTTCCTTGTTGTCACACTAAGTGAGATTGAGATTGTGAATCTAGAGAGAGTTGGGCTTGGGCAGAAGAACTTCGATATGACAGTAGTATTTAAGGACTTCAAGCGTGATGTCCTCAGGATTGATTCCATCCCTTCCACATCACTCGATGGCATCAAGGAGTGGCTTGACACAACAGACATCAAGTATTATGAGAGCAGGTTGAATCTGAACTGGCGTCAGATCCTAAAGACTATCACTGATGACCCACAAAGTTTCATTGAAGGTGGTGGTTGGGAGTTTCTGAATTTGGAAGCCACTGATTCCGAATCTGAGAACTCCGAGGAGTCGGACAAAGGTTATGAACCATCTGATGTGGAACCCGAATCTGATTCAGAGGATGATGCTTCTGATAGTGAATCACTTGTGGAGTCTGAGGATGACGAGGAGGAGGAGGATTCAGAGGAGGACTCTGAGGAAGAGAAGGGAAAGACATGGGAGGAATTGGAGAGGGAAGCAAGCAATGCAGATAGGGAGCGGAATGAGTCTGACAGCGAAGAAGATCGGAAAAGAAGGAAGGTGAAAGCCTTTGGTAAGTCAAGAGCTGGTCTAAGTAGTAGCTTGCCAAAGCGGCCAAAGTTAAGATAGATTTTTATTTTGTTCTTAGTCAGTTTTTCCCTTGTGGTTTAGACGTTTAGTGCAGTTGATTTATGTTGTTGCGGATAGCAGCTTATGTTTGGAATTGTCCTATCATAGCATAACTCGGGGTTTTCCTCCGCATACTATATTATTCAGCTACTAGATAGGAATCCTTGAATCCAATGCATGTCGTTAAAATAGCTAATGATTATCACTTTTAACCGTTGCTTCTATTTTTGTTTTCTTGCCATGCCAATGGTTAGATGCAACTTAACGGAGTGATGGTTGTGTGCTATTTTTGGTTTACCTTTTATTTAATTATTTCCCCTGCTTCCTTTTTCTACTAAGAAAATAGTTGAAGTAAAGAGGTTGACCAATACAGGGATCTGCAAACAGGAACAAAAAGGTCTTAGCCCTATCCTTTACTGCATCTTAAACAATTTGGATTGATTACATCTGCGCTACACATGATTCTGATAATGAAGTCATGAATTAAATCCTTTACGATGCTGATTCTGCAGAATTAGGTGAAACGATTATTACTTGCTAAGTATGAGTGTCAAACAATTGCTTTTTAAAAGAAGGAGAATGTTAACAAGTGTCTTTAGGATATTATTTAAGGATCCAAAAAAGGAAAAATTGCAAGGGAAATGATGTATTCAGTATTTCGAAGAGTGTGACAATTAGTTTTTCAATATGAATTTTTCTTTTGTGGGTTCTTTAATCAATGTCCTTAAGGTACTTGTTAGCAAGATTCTTATTGGTTGGACCATATGGTTCAGTGGTTGCTCCTGTTTTTATCCGTGCTTGTGATTAGGCATGTCTTTTTTCCCTCCGTTATGCCAGGCTAGCTTCTTTCAACTTGGCTAGTCTTGTAGGCTGCAGCATATTAAGAGAATTATGCATGAAATGAAGGAGGTATGGCTAAGTTCTATAATACATACGGTGGAGCAAAAGCACTGGATGTGCAACCAGTGATATTCAAGACGCTGCAGATAGTTATGTTTGTTTATATCTCTAGTAAAATGATTAGACAAAGATCTTACACTCTAACTCCATAGTGTAGTGAGAGAAATTTTTTCTTCATATACCTAAACAAAAGTGAGACATAGATTGCTACAAAGTACAATCTAACAATATACTGAAGTGACAGACAAATTACTATATTATGTGAAATTCTTGTATTAATAATCTAGGTAATATGTTTTGTACCAAATGAGAGACACGATTTCAATTTCATTTAAAAGTATAAATTAACGAAAACAAATTGAGACGATATCTTTTCGAAAACTACACTTTCAAAATAATAATAATAAGTAATAGACCCCATTTCTACAAAAACTAAAAAGACTTTCAATAAACAATATAGGCGGCGTGGCCTAGGTGTTGATAAACTGTGATTCCACATCAACAAACTTTATTTGGAATGAGGGTTTCGAAAATCTTTTTTTTTTAGTTTCATAGGAATCTTAATTTGAGAATTTTAAATTTCATGTTCGATTTATTCCCTTTAAGACACTCATTAAAAAAAAAAAACTAGTATTTTTGGGAAGGTCTATTTGGCTATGTTTCCACCAAAAATATTCGGATGAGGAAGGGTGGGAGTCCTAGTTTTGTATAGGTATGGAAAATGATTTATTATTTTAAAGGACTGCTATGCCCCCAAAACTTAATTTCACTCTGTCTGTCGGTGAATTCTAGCATGAAGTACTAGTTTTATTGGTATACCCATATACCACTAAAAAATTTCATCTAGAATGATTTTTGACCATTGGATATATTAATATTATAATCAACATTGCTGATTAAACACTGGCTATCGGTTTAGTGAAAGTCAATGGGGGAGTAAGGTAAATTTACCACACTGAATACAATCTCATATCACCCAACTCTCTCCCTTGGATCTCTCTTTTCTGTATTAGTAGTTTCATTTTCGTGACGGTGGCGAGGTGGTGAAGGATAGCTGCTAGCTGTAATCTAATATATATGGGGCTTGCTTTCAACTTTTAGAGTTTGCTTGCCGGTTGGTTTTGAATGAATGAATAGGGGTTTTTGGGTAACCTAATCTTAGCTCTCGTTCCCTTTCTCTCAGTTTCTTTCTCTTTCAGTCCAATCAAATTGAGTGGAGGAAGAATTTTCGACCTCCTCTTTAAACACCGCCATGAAAATATCACCTTTTGATAAATATAATAAGCCTTTTACCGATTCCAACATATTTAAATCAGTCAACATTCATATTTGCTCTCTTCAACTGTTGCTACACCCTTTCATTTGTACACACTACTGTATTAGCGATACAAGTAACAAATTGGGTTGAAAAAATTGTGAAAAATGGCCAAATCTGGGTTGCTGGTATTCTGGACGAACCCACGTCGACTATAGGCAACTTCGTTCTTCTTTGCACAAACACGGAGACCAACTTTTGTGGTTTATCTGGGTTGAGTGTGCTCTGGTTCTGTAAGCACACCATAGAAAAGAAGGGGAAGAAGGAAACCAAACCCTTATTCATTTTTCATTAAATTTGGACAGACCCATAATTGCAAAATTGCCAACAAAATTTTACCGGAAAATCCCTTACAAACCGGCTGCTGCAGGTAAAATTAGAACTATACAGGTATACCACTAAAATGGGTACTTCACCCTAGAATTCACCCTGTCTCTCCCATCTTAACCTCTCTAATTTCAGTCTCGTCTCTCCCCTAGCTAAGAATATTTTAGGAGAGTTTCACCAAAAAAAGCAAAAAGAATATTTTAGGTGAGTCCTTTTACAAGACCCTTGTCAAGCATACCAACAACAATAATAGCTGGCAATGCAGTGTAGATTATTGAATATAGCATGCTGCTCTATTCATTTGTAGCAGTTGTCAAAGTGAAGGCTGCGAATAGCACATACGTGGAAAACAACGGCCAAAGAAGTAATGTGAAATTTTGGCTACAAAAATCTTAACAGCCAAAGCGAGAAAACTACAATTATGACCACATTTTTAGCACGAGTGTCTTTTTCAACACATTTGCACCCCAGAACTATAGGAGGATTTTGAACAGATTAAAAGCCGCCAATATAGACATAGGAGAAATATTTTTTTCCCCAAATCATTAAGTAGGCTCGATGAAGTACATGCTCAGAAGTACATCAGGTCCAATAACGATGTTTACTATTGTTACACTGATTTTGATGGGTTTCACATTTGGGATCTTCTCAAGAAGCATGAATATGATATTTTGGATTCTATGCTTGCTATGATTCCAAATGGTTTAGATGGAGATTAGTCCATAGTGGCATGCATGAAGTCTTTATCTCTAAGCACCAAAACTTTTATGCCAACTTTCTGTGACTAGGAGCCTTACAACTCTCATTGGCTATAGTGAACAAGCACAAATCATATATTTGCAGCTTCCAGGAAATGTTCTTTCTTTCAATTTTGATACAAGAAATTTGAGATCCAGCATAAACTTCAATTGCTGCCCATTCCTTCCTTCAACTACTTCTGGGCAGGAGAAAGAGACTTGCTACTGATAAATGTGCAATATATGCTAATTTGTAGGTCCAAATAGGAATAAGTTGTAAATAATCTTAGGAGCTGTAGAGAAAAGTGATAAGAAAATGCACACATTCATTTGAATAGAGTTTTTATCCTTAGATCTTAAATTGTGAGAAAAGTACACTCAAAAGATGTTAAAAATGTGCTGAAATGAAAGTCTAGCGCTCAGCTCTGGAAACGGGTGCTCAGCTCTGGCAGAATACAGAAAACGTAAGGTGCAGCAGCAGGACCAGTGCTCAACGATAGCAGAGACAGTACCCAGGGGCGCCCAGTGCCAGAAAGCAGCGCCCAGAGCTTGCAGTAGACAGAAAGGCACGATTTTGCGCAGAAGACCAGCGCCTAGCACTGGGAACTGGCGCCCAGCACTGCCAGATGAGCAAAGACAGTATAAATACATGTTTG
Organism: Echinosophora koreensis; assembly: GCA_035048595.1. NCBI lineage: Eukaryota > Viridiplantae > Streptophyta > Magnoliopsida > Fabales > Fabaceae > Echinosophora > Echinosophora koreensis. The sequence continues at coordinate 12,280,116 of JAPCYP010000004.1, forward strand.
GGCAGATTTTTGATGAGGAGCTTTTGATCATTTTTAGCGCGATTTCACCTTGGAGCACCACATTCTCTCTGCATATCCTCTGAAGATTCAAGCTTGGGAACAAGAATTGGAGATCCTATGGCTTCTTCCACTCATTTCTACTCAAGTTCTTCCATCTCTTCCCTTTTTACTATGAGTTTCTAGATCTTTTAGGTTAGGTTAGGATGAATTCAATTGGATCTTGATGTATGTACGTTTTACCTATGATTTCAATTCAATTTCGTGCAATTTGAGTAATCTCTTCTATGCTTAATACGTTTCTTTGACTGGCCATCTCTGAAATTGATTGCAAGTGTGAATGCATAATTGGAAAATTAGTGTTCATGCTAGATTTGAAGTAGATTACTATTGTGATGTTGATTCTAGGAATACAACTCCATTGCAATACATTCTTGTGAGTCTTATGCTTAATGTTTATGCTAATTTTGCGTCACCTAAGGAATTAGGGTTCTTATTTGGTAACAAAGGATTTATACTAAGGAATTAGGGATAAATCTAGATTAGTGACTTGAATGTCAATTGAATGAATTGAATTGAAGTTAGGGTTGAATAAAATTACATTAGGTGAAAATTAAGGGATTCCGATGCCTAACGGCTTTTACCTACATTGAATTCATTCTTCAATTGTAATTGATTCATTCATTTTTGTGATAATACTTAATCCAAAATTCATATAATCTTGTGGAACTATGAAATTCATTCATTCAAATATCAATTGCTTAGTTTATGTTGTTACTTGATTACAATCCTCGTTGGGAACGATACTCTACTTTCATTTTATTACTTGTACGATTTGGTGCACTTGCCAATTCATCAACAAGTTTTTGGCGCCGTTGCCGGGGATTGTTGATAATATCAACAAGGCTAAAGCATTGTTAATTTGAACATCATTTTTCTTTGTTATTTTTCTGTTTTTGTTTGACCAAGTGATCTATTGCATATTCTTATCTTGTTTTGAGATTCTTGTGTAGTGTATGCGAGGTAAATCAACAAGCAAGCTATTATTTGATCCCAAAGTTGAAAAGACAGCAAAGAAGAATAAAAAAGAACCAAAAGAAATAAAAAATGAAATAAGGAAAAAGCAAATTTCATTGATTGAATTGATTGAATGAGAAGGTATAAAAGGAATGTTTATATAGAAACACTTAAGTTAGCTCTAAACTAATTCTCTAACTTTTTTTTTGACACAAACTAATTCTCTAACTAATAAAACTAACTTCCTAACAAACTCTGTTTACACATTGTTTACACATTTAGCACGTGTATATTAATCCAATACACTTTTTCTTTAGTGTGATTTTGATTATTGCAAAAGTAATGGTAGTTCCATCTCTGGGTTAATATATGATCTGCGTCCATTCTATTGGCATTTCTTTTCTTTCGGGCCTCACATCGCTGGGCCTGGCCGAGTACAACTTTGATGTCAAACGGGTCAGCACCTAAGTTGCCCTCAAACTTATAATAGTTTGCAAGTAATTATTATTCAAATAAGTGCAAACTAATGAAGTTTGTGGTCCTTGCTTGAGTATCTCATTATTCAACTACTTTCTCAAACTTTCTTACTAACTGAACCACATTATTGAATTGCAAACATTCTAAACCACAATGCCGTTTTTCTACGTGACTTCTAAGTTAGATCTTTCAAAGTTTCAGTTCTTGGTGCATATAGTCATTAATTCTAACTTTTTATTTTTTATTTTATCACTTGTTGTCAAAGAAATGGATACGTTTTTTTTCCCATTTATGTTCACCTTATATCATTGTAAAATGTATGAAATGTATTGAGAAGTTCTTTTTCTTTAAATAGTCAAAATTATATATAATAGACCATATCGGTACTGTACATAAAAATTTAAGCAGGTAGATTATTATTGATTTTTTGGTGCACGTAAAATACTATTGATTAGGATGCAAGGATATTAACTCCTGAGGCAGCTAAAGGGTACAGCTTCTGAAATACCTTGGGACGGTGGGACCACAATGGAAATAAGCTAGTCAGTACCAGCCACAAACACATCTACTCACTCAATTACTTTTCTATGATAATTTTAGCTTTTTATTTTTATTCCAAAATAATGGATCTTTTATAAACTCAAGATATATTTGATAAATTTTTTTCCATATATACCCTTATCATAAAATTAAATTAAAATATATTGAAAACACACTAAATCTTTTATACTTACATTCAGTCATAAATACACTACACATATCAATGATACTATAAATAAGGGTAATTTGGTACAAATGTAAACAAATTAATAATTTCTTAATCTGTGTGTAGAAACCTTAAATTACTATAGAAAAGAAACGGAGGGAGTATTTGTTGTGCACACATTTTTTATGTTGCACCTGAATCATTCATTGATTATTAACGATCGATGACATGCCAAATTATATAATATAGAGAATTGTGTTACAGACAATTCGCGTGCTAATTAAAAATCTCTGACTTGAAAATTTCTGGTGGTGAATGGAGACGCAAGAAGGGTTCCAGCTCCGGGGATGTTATAATATATCATTTAACTAAGATGAGAATATGCGGAAGTTTTATGTGTCTGCATCAAAGACAACTTTTCTGACCCGTGTCTTTCCTGTTTTGTATCAGTAAAATTCAACAGCACAAGAAATTAAACCAGTCCAAAATGGAAAATGCACCATGAAAATGATTAGTTTAGATCCAGAATATAATTGGATTTTGTGAGTCGCTATTTGGGCTCAGTTGAAGTGTTTGATTCAAATATATGATTGTATCATTAGTTTAACCTTAAAAAATTCAATTCATGTGATCATATTCGTTTTTGGCATAAATATTTATCATATTGTATTTTTTTTTATAAGCAAAACATACATTGATTAGAGTACAAGGAATACTCCACCCATATACAAGAAATAATCACAGATAAGAGGCGAAATATAATTAAAATAATGTCATAAACCAGTATTAGTTTTACAATTCCCTAGCCCCTTCTAAAGGTAATCATTTTACCTTAAAGTATAACATACTATTCATTGCCATAAATAAAACTATATTTCTCGAATAAAAGAAACTTAAAATTTTGAAAAGGAAACTAACAATATATATCACAGTTGTAGATATCTTGATTTCTTATGTAGGGATTCAATTCCCATTGTATGTATGGAAAATAATTTGTTAAAAAAGGTAAAATCATTTTTTTTGGCCTTTGATCAGCTATCCAAGTACATAGTTGTGAAATTAATATTTTTTTTTATAATCAAGTTGCGAAATTAATTAATCCTCGTGTTCCAGGAGTCTGTTACTGGAGCTGATATGGTCGTTGCAGTGTGAAAGTGCTATATGGTCGTTGCTGGATTTGATACGCGGTGTTGATTATTATGTAAAAGGCAGTGTAGCATAGCTTGCTTTCTTTGATAGCCAGGAGAATTGTTTTGTCCAGGGTGTTTGGTCTTGATAGGGTATTGGTGTTTTTGTATATTTGGTTTTGGTGTTTTTATTACGAGAACAGTGTAATATTTTTTTTTTCATCTAACTTCAAGCAAATGATAGAATGGTCCTCTCCAACCGTTCCAGGAAGGTGAGGAGGGTGATCACTTATGATGTTAAAATTAGGAATATTATTAAAATGATTATATATAAAAAAAGTATAATATTTAAATAAAATCATTTCAAACTGGCGTATCGAGATAAAATTCACCTAACACATAGTGCATTTTCACCACGATGAATTAGTTTTGCATTTTCATCACCAAATTTGACGGTTCATGGCCAGAAATATTTTTCATACATATAATATAAACGAAGGTGTTAATGCCACAATCATTTTCTTTGTATTCTGACTTGACTGCAGTCCAAATTCAAGCTTGTTAAGAAATACTCTACGTTAAAATCCTTTATCAACCTTTTAGTCGTTGTGTGCAGAGCATGTTCTGCGTGCACCCAGGGGACCCTACGAAGTATGATTTGCGGAATAGTTCGAGAGAAAAGTGTGAAAACTCAAAACTCAAAACTCAAAAGTCAAAACAGTATTTATTTAGTAAAGGGTCAAGCTGACAAGCTGCACACCGATGATAATAATGAATTCAGAAAAGATAAGTTTTTTTCGAAAATCAAATATATTATTTTTTAAAGGTTTAATGAAGTTTTTATCCCTGAAAAATAAGTATGTTTTAATTTTAATCCCTGTATTTATTATTATTTTTTACCTGTAAATTTAAAACTTTTGATTTTAGTCACTGCCGTCAGTCATCCTCCGTTAAGTGCTGACGTGGCTATTAATATTTTATGCCATGTTGGCTGCTACATAAGAAAATAAAATTTGGTTTTAGTCCCTGAAAAGTGAGTAAATTGTGCTTTTAGTCCTTGTATTTTTTTTCATTGGTTTTGGTCCCTGTAAATTTAAAACTGTTGATTTAATTCCTCTTATCAGTTATTAAGTGCTGATGTGGCTAACAGAGCATCACATTAGCATTGTCACGACAGTTTAATTATCATTATTTTAAGTCATGTAGGCTGTCACGTCATAATATTAATTTTTTAAATATATTAACATTAATTATTATTATATTTAATCATTATATTAATTTAATTTTTATTATTATAATATTATAACTATTTTTTCTTATAAAACATGACTGTTATTTCTTCTTCCTCTTTCTTCATCGTTCCTCCTTCATTCTGCAGTAATCTTGCTTCCTCCTTTTGAAGCGTTTCTCCATACCATCTAATATATTTTTTCTACGTCCATTCAGACCCGCGCTTTACTTCTTCCTTTACTAATGTTTTCCACTTTCGCTATTTGCAATGAATTTTCAAAGTTGCGACCATGATGCCCTCAACGCAAAAGAGTATAAAAATTGTTGCGGAAGGAGGAAGTAAGATTATTGTAGAATGAAGGAGGAAGCAAAACTGATGCATAAAGATTGTTGTTGTGACAATGCTGACATGGCGCTCTCTTAGCCATATCAACACTTAGCAGAGTGTCACTAACGACGGGGACTAAAATAAAAAGTTTTAAATTTACTGGGATCAAAACCTATGGAAAAAAAAAATACAGGGACTAAAACCAAAATTTACTCATTTTTCAGGGACTAAAACCAAAGTTCATTTTCATACGTGACAGCTGACGTGACATATTTGCTAAAGTGCCGGTACTGACATGACACTCCGTTAGCCACGTCAGCACTTAACGGAGGGTGACTGACTGCAGGGACTAAAACCCAAACTTTTAAATTTACAGGGACCAAAACCAAAGGAAAAAAAGTGCAGGGACTAAAATCAAAACACATCTACTTTTCAGGGATCAAAAAGTTCATTAAACCTTTTTTAAATATTAAATAGTTTTAAAATATATTAAATAAATCAAATTATTAATTCTTAGTAATAAACTTTTTCTGATTTTTTAACTATCTATTAGCATTCTCCATTTTTAAAATACGATGACGATACATAGTTACATACATTATCACACGTATACATAGTTTTAAACTACTTTGTCACTCTTTAAGATCTCATATTTGCCGGATATATGAGTAAAATATTCATTATAATGACTTTGATAACCTTTCTTTCTTAGGTTAGTTTTGAGGATTAAGGTAGAACCAATTTGTTTTCATTTCTGTTTCAGAAATGTTTTTCTGACAATCAAAGTGAAGTGCTACTGTAGTGCTATATTGTAGCATTTTTTTTTTTAATTTTGAGTTTCTTTTAAAAAAAAAACTTTTTTTTTGAGAAATAAAATTTTTGATTAAGTATGTGCAAATATCTGGTTAATCAGGTACAAATATCTGGTTAATTCAGTTCATTATCTGGTTAATTGGTTTTTTTGAGAAATAAAATTTTGGTTAAGTATGTGCAATTATCTAGTTGATCAGGTACAAATATCTAGTTAATTCAGTTCATTATCTGGTTAATGGGTTTTTTTGAGAAATAAAATTTTTGGGTAAGTATGTGCAAATATCTGGTTAATCAGGTACAAATATCTGGTGAATTTAGTTCATTATCTGGTTAATGGGTTTGTTTGAGAAATAAATTTTTGGTTAAGTATGTGCAAATATCTGGTTGATCATGTACAAATATCTGGTGAATTTAGTTCATTATCTGATTAATGAGTTTTTTTGGTTAAGTATGTGCAAATATCTAGTTAATCAGGTACAAATATCTGGTGAATTCAGTTCATTATCTGGTTAATGGGTTTTTTTGAGAATAAATTTTTGGTTAAGTATGTGCAAATATCTGGTTAATCATGTATAAATATCTGGTTAATTCGGTTCATTATCTGGTTAATGGGTTTTTTGGTTAAGTATGTGCAGATATCTGGTTAGTCAGGTACAAATATCTGGTGAATTCAGTTCATTATCTGGTTAATAGGTTTTTTTGAGAAATAAATTTTTGGTTAAATTGTTCAAATCTACTTTGAAATGAAGTGATTGCTTTATTTATTATGTACAAGAAGTAATCAACTTTATTAAAAATGAAGAGTCTTTCGTGCAGTTGCTCATTATACCTTCTGTACAATTGACTCTTAACATTTTTCTCAATATTTTTTTTATTAAAATAGATAATAAAAAAAATTGTTTTTGGGAGGTCTAAAATCCTACCTTTATCAGTTTTTTCCTTGGGCCGCCCTGGGGCAGGAGACCTATAGTGTGAGAGAACCAAAAACTCCCTCCTTAAATATTCCCGAGAGATCAAAAGGAGTACCATTAGATTTCAAAGCCTTTGGTCAAATATTGTTTATTTTATGAAAAACATATCTACAGGTTTTTTATATATATATATATATAGAAAGCAAGTTGTTTAGGAAGCACGACATGTTGGTTGTTGACAACAATAAAGTAGAGTAATAAATGGAACCTTAAACTTGAAAACACTTTGCAGTCTTCTTGATAGCAAAATCTATCGTACCCTTCCACTTTTGATGGGTTTTGGAACAGTCGGAAAAATCCTAGCTATTTCGTAGCTAATCTATAGCTACTCCATAGTTAAAATACTGGAAAAATAAGAAAATAATGAGCTTATCAGCAGAATTAAAAATTATTTTGAAAAAATGGGAAATTTTTTAGAAATAACTAATAAAAATATTATCCAACTTATAGAAAATACTAAAAATATTGCGACTTACACATCTAATAGAATACAAAAGGGACAAAATGAAATTAATAATATTAGAGAAACACTAAACACTATGATTAAAGCCAAGGGAATAGATGAAAATAAAGATATCGATAGAATAAAAGTAATTCTCGATCAATTAGAAAATCTTCTAAAAGAAGAAGAAAACAATAGATGTGTTACTATAAATGAATTAGAAGAACTTTTAGAATCAAAAGATTTAAAAAGAAAAATAATAGTAAAACAAGAACCTAGCGAAGAATCATAAAAAATGCCTACCCCTATATCTGGATGGAGAGGTTAAAAGAAGAGCATATGAAAATATTAAGAAAATCAAATGACTTAGAAGAAATTCAACAATTATTGGAACAATTAAAGATAGTTGAGGAAGAAAATAATCAAATACATAAAATAGAACATATTGATCAAATAGATAAAGAAAATGAAGAGATAGTTTTAGACTATAGTTCTTCTTCAAAATCTGAAGAAAACCATATAAGAATGGAAAAATGTGAGACTAGTGAGAGATTTAAAAGAAAATGGGAAGAATATCAATATACACCTAATAGAACTTGGGATAAATATAAAGAAGAGACTATGTATAATAAAGGATAGACAAAAATGCAGGATGAATTTAAACCACGATACGAAACTAATAATACTGACAAAATATTAAATCTTGATTGCGTAAGAAATAAAGAAGAAATACTTTTGAAATGGATAAATAATTTAATACTTTTGGTCGCAACAGATGATAGATTCAACAAATTAAACTTCATAGAAACCAAAAACTTTGTAGTATTTAAAACAATGGGAAATGTACAAAAATTTCAAGCAGGAATTAAAGATGAAGATTGGGATCACTATAGTAGAATGGTAAATACACAAATGGATTATCTTAAATTAATAATGACTTTAATTCAGCAAGAATTTCTAGGATATAATTGGATGGAACAAAAAGATAAGGTAAATAAAACCTTAATTGAAAATGCTAAATCACATCTCAATAAGATGCAGATTTGTGATATGTGTCAAATAGAAAGTTTTATCTGCGAATATCAAAAATACTATTATCAACTAACGGAAGAATCTAAAGAAATATACAAATATATTTTTATAGACAAATTACCTTACCCACTCAACTTAAAAATAAATAGATTATGGGAATCAAGAAATGAAGAGACTGCAGATACTTTAGGAGGAGTGATTCAACTCTTATACTAAGAATTAAGAGAACAATGTTTAGCTAGAGAAACTATAAGACAATTGAATAGAGGAAGCACTGTTATTTGTTGTGACATTCCAGAGATTGAAAAACCAGGAAAATATGGTTGTAATGAAAGACTGAAAAGAAAAAAGAAATACTATAAGAAACCAAAATTAAGAAAAACTTATCCGAGAAAAAACATATTATAAAAATAATAAAAAGAAATATTTCAGAAGAAAAAGATTTACACCAAAGAAATATTGTCCGAAGAATAAAAAGAAATGTGTTTGTTGGATATGTAATGTTGAAGGACATTATGCCAACAAATGCCCTCAAAGAAAAGATAAAGACTTCAAAGAAAAATCAAAAATAATAAAACAAGTATTTCAACGATATGAACTAGAACCCTTAAAAGAAGAATTGAGTAATACTGATGAAAGTATATATATATACTCCGAAGATGAATTATCTTCAGAAGAAACAGAATCCGAATAATACATATATAAAAATATTAATAGAAAAAAGTAATGAAGAAACAGAAGCTTATATTGATACTGGAGCAAGCCTTTGCCTTACGACAGAAGCATTATTTACTAATTGGGAAAAACTAGAAAAACCAATAAAAATACAAATAGCAGATGGATCGATACATCCAATATACTGAGCAGTAACTAGAGTTACTTTCAATATACAAGAAAAGTTATTTATTGTACCAAGAATATATAGACAAGAGACAGGACTAGATGTGATTATTGGAAACAATTTCCTAAGACTTTATGCACCATTCTGCCAATACTTAGAATATATAACTTTAAAGACTCCATATATTTACCAAAAACAACTAAGAGAAATCATTAAAATTCCAATTACTCATTTTTCAGCCTGTAAATACTCCTAATTATCAGAGACTCGCAAGCTGAACCGTGGTGAGATTATTAGTGAAATATGCACAGAAATTCGCCATGTACTTATAAATTTAGAACCCAATAGAATAATTCCGGCCCATATAGAAGAACTTTTAGCCAAAGTATGTAGTGAGAACCCCTTAGACCCAAGAATAAATAATAAAAATACTGAATTAATTGAACTAAAACTAAAAGACCCAACCAAAGAGGTAAAATGTAAACCAATGATTTATACAAAACAAGACAGAGATGAATTTGCAAAAGATATTGAAGACATGTGTCAAAAAGGATTGATTAGACCATCAAGAAGTAAGCATTCGACACCAGCTTTTTATGTAGAAAATCATAGTGAAATAAAAAGAGGTAAAAGAAGAATGGTAATTAATTATAAACAAATAAATGGTGCAATGGAAGGAGACGCTTATTCTCTCCCAAGAAAAGACTTAATTATTGAAAGAATTAGAAATATGAATTGGTTTAGTACCTTTGATTGTAAATCAGGATTTTATCAAATCAGATTGGCTGAGGAATCAAAAGCACTAACAACATTTAGTTGCCCTCAAGGACAATATGAATGGAATGTGCTTCTAATGGGAATGAAATAATTGCCTGGAATCTTCCAGCGAAGAATGGATTCAATACTCAGGGAATTCAAAGACTTTTGTCTTATTTATATTGATGATATATTAGTCTTTACCAATAAGGATAAAAAAGATTTGCAAAGATTTCTTGAACTACTAACATATATTTCAAATGAAGGTTTTCTAAAGAATCTTGCAGCAGAAAGGAAAATACTTCAGCAAAAGCTAAAGAAGGATGCCCTCTGGTCCTGGACTAAGGAAGATGATAGACTGATTATTAAATTAAAAGATTTATGCCGGGAACTTCCCGAGCTATATCATCGATCGGATGACGATATAATTATTATTGAGACTGATGCCTCAAATGACTGCTGGGGTGGTGTTATGAAAGCTAAACCCCCTGGATGCAAAAATGAATTACTATGCCGATATATGTCTGGAACCTTTTCAGATAGTGAGATTAATTATCCTACTCATGAAAAGGAGACATTGGCTCTAATCCAAATGTTGGAAAAACATCGGATTTATATACTAGATAAAGAATTTATTGTCCGAACAGACTCGACCTATGTTGCAGGTTTCAAAAATATAAATCATAAAGGAACCTACAAACAAGAACGATTGATTAGATGGCAAATAAAACTTGCCGAATATAATTACTCAATCTCTCACATTAAGAGAGATAAAAATGTTCTTGCAGATATACTTTCACGAGAATGGAGCAACAAACAACAGAACCATTGAAGATGCAGCTACAACTGCAAAAGGCACTAGAAAAACAAAAACTGAAAGAACTGGAAATGATTCAAGCAAATATTGAAGTACTGGAGCTACAACTACAAAATAAAGGAGAATCTTCAGCAGAGAATCCTATGAAAGAAATCAAACAAAAGATACAAGAAAGCACTAAAGACAAATACTATGCCATTTTCAATGGACCGTTTCCAGGAATCTACGATGATTGGAGCAAGGCGGCCCCGCATTGCATTGGACTCGCTGGAGTTCATCACCAATCATATAAGACCAAAGAAGAAGCGGAAGAAGCATTGAAGACCTATCCATAAAGACTAAACAAGGGAAAAGAAATCCATCTTGGCCCTAAAACTACTGATACAAGAATTTTTTCAGAAACTGTTAAAATACCAGCAGAAAGAACAACCATGAAAATACTGGGAAGACTCCCTTCCTCCATTGATGACTATCCAATCACTGTGAGAAAGGACCATGAACTTCAGGTTCAATTCTCAAAAGAAAATTTTGAAAATCTAAAAAGACTGACCAATTGGACTGAAAAAGAAAAGATTAATTGCTTCTACATGGTAAACCGAAATATTTACGGAGTTAAAGCCATAATTACTCCAGGAGCATCATCGATTTTGACTTTTAATATGTTCCAATTTGGACTAATTGAGTGTCTTTACTTGAACAAAGACTTAGCAGAGATCAATCTGTTCCTATATAGTTTGAAGGAAGCTGTCCAAAATTACAGGGATAATGTTTCCAAGGAAAGGACTATTTTCCTGAAATTTTATTCAGCTTATCCAGATTTCATGACTAAGCAACCTGCAAAGCACTTGATCTTCATTGGAGTAAGCAATAATACTTTCTCTATGAGGGATGAACCGACTAAGGAAGACTATGATGAGGACAAAATTATTACAATCATGGCAAACCAACTAGCAAGCATCTTTACTCAATGTCAGATTATTGGGAAAGATTCTCTCATCAAGGCACTTTACAAAGGACCACATGCTTTGCTTCTTAGCAAAACAAGTGGAAAAATAATTAAAGAAAAATGAAATAACCAAAGTGAACACAAGAACGGGGGTTGAATTGTGTTTACCAACTTTTTCGGTTACTTAAAAAGGATTTTCGCAGGCACAGCAAGAAGGTTTGATAAAGATAGGATTAGAAGAGTGAAACGTCTAATATTAAAACAGAATAGCACACACAAATCAAGAAGATTAAAAAGAGTTTGATAACCACAGTATTAACTCCCCAAGTTAAAAAGCTAAGACTGAAACAATACTCAAACAGATTAAAAGATAAGGGAGAAGAAATATCACTCAAGAGATTTATACTGGTTCACCCCAAAATCCACAGGGCTACGTCCAGTTTCTTGGCAGCACCAAGTTTCCACTATAACTGAGTAAATTACAGTACAAGTATTCTTTGCACACCTAGCCTCTTCAGGCTCAACACTCAAACAAGTATTCTTTTCTCACCTAGCCTCTTCAGGCTCAAAAACAGTAAGAGATAGACGGTTTGTATAGTTAATACAACTTGCAAGTCTTTCAGATCATACTCAGAGAGTGGAATAAATATGAAGTATGAAAGACTGCGAATTTATATCTAATGATTGAGTATGTATTCAATGAAGGAATGAAGAAGTTAATGAAGAGAGTAAATGCTTCTGTGCAGAGTTCTTTTGATATTCAACTTCTTGTCTTCATCTTCATTGTTTGATCTATTTAAAGGCTTCAATCAAGAGATCCGTTTGACACAGCTTCAGAAAGTGTGTTCATCTGACTTGAGCTTTCTGAGACACCATTTAATGCCAAAGAGTCGTTCTGAGTATTCATTAAATGCTTGAAAACATTGGGCATTGTCAAGAGTGTCCAAGAGTACACTTTAGACTGAGTAGCTGTTCTTTTCAGAGTATATGGCAGCAGGCTTCTTGTACTTGTTGCAGAGAGCTTTCCTCTTTCAGTGCAACATCAGTTTACTTTTCCATAAAGTACTTTTACTTTGTACTGGAATAGGCAAAAGGTTACTGCAGTGGTGCAGAGATAGCGTGTTTATTCCTTAAAACCTTGAAACAACGTTCTTTTATTCTTTGTCCTTCGAGCTATTATCCAGAGGTCTTCGAGGTCCATAAGGATGGCCTATAATTTTGAATATGGTGACTTGGACTTGATTTCTGACATACTGACTTGGTGTCAGTAATGAGAATTTTTAGACGGGTGAAAGTCATCCAAAAACTTAGATGGGTGAAAGCTTGTTCAGAAACTTAGACGGGTGAAAGTCATCCAAAAACTTAGACGGGTGAAAGCTTGTTCAGAAACTTAGACGGGTGAAAGCTTGATCCAAAAGTTAGACGGGTGGTCAGCTGAGCCAAACTTAGACGCATGCTTCTTGCCACGTCATCAACTGAGCTTAGTCTTTCTTGAGCGTTGACTTTCTTTGACTCATTTTTTAGACGAGTGAAACTTTAGACGAGTCACTGCTGAGCTTCTACTAAAAAGTAGACGGGTGAAATTTAGACGAGTGACTTCAAGTCTATTTTCCTGCACACTTATCAAATATATCAGTAATTTCATTTGGTTCAATATTACCATACTTGGACTATTTGGAATCATCAAAACATAGAGGATTTACACTTTGAATGTGTTTTAGACTTATAAGGTCTCAACATTCTCCCCCTTTTTGATGATGACAAATATCTTTTCTGATTTTATTGAACATCAAAAAGAAACAGAAGAAATTTCGAAACAGATATAAATGATCATAGTATGTTAGGCTCCCCCTTAGTTTATGCACTAAGTAAGGACAAATATGAGGTCATTAGAAAGAATAACATACAAGAAGAAATATAAAATCATGAAAACTTAAATATATTACCTCCCCCTTTTGGCATCAATCAAACAGAAAAAAAATAAACAGAGAAGATAAATTGCCAAAAGAAAAGCTGATTGCATTTAATCAAAGTCATGAAAGATTACAAGTGATAGACATCACTGACTTAGTACATTGCATGACTCAAAAAAAATTTCTAAGCACTAAGAGCTAGGGCCTCCATGGCTTTTGAAGAAAGCTTCCATCATCTGCTGCATTGCTTGCTGCTGAGCCAACATCTGAGCTTGAAATGCAGTCTGTTGAGCAATTGCTTCATCCTGTCTTTGAATGACAGTCTGCAAACTTGCAGCCATTTCATCCAGTCTCTGATGGGCAGCAGGATCAAATGCAACAACTGGAGCAGAAGAATCTGTAGTGGCCAGAGAAGTTCCAGAAGCTGATGGACAAGGAGGAGGGGTAGGAGGTAACTCTTCAACAACAATATCATCCTCAGGGTGAGGATCTAGAAAAACATTTGTTGACAGAGTGGTTTCAAAATCATTATTAGGGTGGAATTCCCTTAGAAAGGCATGAATTCTGTCATGATGTAGAGGGGAATTTGTGATAGAAAGAAGGAACTCATAAGATCTCCTGATGAGATTGATGTGAGTGAAGGGAGCATTTTCAGGAAAGTTTATGACAGAGAAAGGGAATACCATGAAGAAGGGAGGGATAAAGTAAATAGAGGGTGAGACGGGGTAGAGGGCATAGGCTTGGCTACCTCTAATTGGAATGTCTGCCTTCTCTTCTTCTGTCAGCCCAGAACTGCAGCCACCCTTAGAGAACATCTTCTCTTTGAATTTCAGCTTCTGATCAGTTCTCTGGATAAGGGAAAACTTCTGCTCTACTGCCAGGGATATTGTCTTCTGCTTCCCTTTCAACACCATTGAGTCAGGCATCACTTTTATGGCAGTGGAGGGCTTCATGAAGATGTGAGGATTAAATAGCCATTTTCCTATTGGCTTCTGCAACCTTTCCAGCCTCACAACCTGCCTTTCAGCTTCCAGAGAAGCAATCATGTCCAGAGTCTTGCCATCAAGGTAAGAGGGACAGAGATCATCTGTTACAGAGAAGGGTGTGGTTCTGGAGGATGAGTTGTAGGGTGGTAAAGTGGCTAAGGGGAGAGGGTTGTGTCTGGTTTCAGAGGATAAGTCTGGAAAGACTATTCTCAGAGGCACTTGGCATTGGTTTGAGATATGGTCAGGAATTGGTGATTGTGGTGAGGGTGGTGAAATAGGGTTGTCAAAGTACTCAAAGTCATTGATATCCTCAGTTTGAGGAATATCAGAATGGTGAGATACTTGTGGTGAGGGTGGAGCAGGTGAGTGAGTATCAGACATGTGAGGTTCTGATGTGGTAGGGTTAGGTTCAGGTGAGTGTTGGTTAGGTGATGTATGTGGTGGAGTTTGGATTTGTGGTGAAGTATGTGGAGTGGGAATTCTTGGTGATAGAGGTGGTGTTGGAATTTTTGGTGATGGAGGTGGTGTAGGTGATCTGTGTGGTGGTGTAGGCATTCTTTGAGGTGAAGGTTGTGGAGTTGGAACTGTGGTGATAGAAGGTGATGTTTCCTGAGGTGGAGGGGTTGAATCCTTCTGAGGTGAGGGTGATGGTGATGGAGATGAAGAGGGAGGCAAGACAAGTTTCCTCTTTGTAACAGTTGTCCTCTTCTTCTTAGGGATCACAGTCTCTTCTGATTGAGACTCCCCCTCAGCTTGTACTGTCCTCTTTCTCTTGAATACCTTGGTGATCTTAGGTACAGAGGCAGTAGCTTCCTCAGCAGCAGCAGCAGGTTCAACAACCTGAGTAGATTCCTCTGTCCCAACAGTTTCAGCAGTGGTTTTTGTAATCTTCCTCTTCTTCCTCTGAAGCTGATCAGTACTTTCTTCAGCTGGTTCCTCAACCACTTCAGATTTAACACCAGGAATGGAAACAGTTGCTTCAATCTGAGCAGAGGCTTCAGCATTGCCATCCAGAGTAGGATTCAGGTTCATTTTCATTAGGGCCAGGGTTTTTGTGGTAATCTCAGTACAGAGATCAGCAGAAACAGCCCTTCTTAAGTCCAACTTACAGGCCCTGAAGATCCTAGTCATAACCATTCCAAAGGGATAATCTTTATCTTTTCCCTTTACAGCTTTCTCCATATGAATAAAGATTAGATCAGTTATGTCTATCTTTATTCTTTGGATAAGGTGGAATAGGGCAAACTTTTCCAATAAATTGACATGGTTTCTAGACCCAGTCCTAGGCATTACACAGTTTATAAGCAGAACATGTAAAAACCTTGCCTTGGGGGTCAGATACTTGGAGTCCATGTTGCCAGGGTTTGCAGTCCCATAGAGTACCAAATTTACATTGGCTTCCCCTTGATCCTTCATCCAGTCTTTGTAGTGCCCAGCTCCTTCCCTAGGGCATCTCGTTACTTCAGCGAGTAACTCGTGAGTGATGAAGATATGATCCTCACCAACATCCCCAGAAATCATGTGGGTGGTGGAGTCCTTGGTGATCTTCGCCGTAGTCCAGAAATCCCTAACAAGAGCAGGGAAGACAAGTTCTTGCAGTTGAAAGAAGGGTAACCATCCAGCATGGTTAAGTTCAGGGAGTACGTCTAAACCTTTGGTTCTGAGTTCATCAAAGTTTGGAACTCTTCCAGGGAGCACTTTCTTCAGCTCAGTAACAGATACCTTAGTCTTCTCAGATAGCGTCTCAAGGAGGCTTTTGGGTGCCATTGATTTGAGAGAAGAGATTAGGGTTTGACAGAGAAGGTTTCGTGAAGGTGAAGACGAAGAGAGCTTAGAGAGAGAGTTTGTAAGCAAGAAACTTTTTGAGTGGGTAGTTTTTGAAAAGACACGGGTTTATGCTAAAAACGTTTGAGTGCTTTTTGCATTGGGAAAGAGGAAAGAGAGTGTTGCCATAAATGACAGATAAATAAATTCAAATAAAATAAAATATTTTAGAAAAGGAGGGAAAAATGCAATGTACGTGTGTCTCAGTCAGAAATTAGCACTGAGTGCTTTTAGCCACGTCATTAGACGCTTGGCTAAATTAGACGAGTCAAGTAATCATAGAAAATATAGACAAGTAATTTTTCTGACAACACAGCAAAACATTTAATCAGGTACATTATGCATGTTAAGATTTCTTCTTATAAAAACAAATCTGTCTTCACTTAAGGGTTTGGTAAAAATGTCTGCCCACTGATAATCAGTGTTTACAAACTTAATTTCAAAAACACCTTTTTGAACATAGTCTCTAATGAAATGATGCTTTATTTCTATATGCTTTGCTCTAGAATGCTGTATTGGATTTTTAGACAGATTAATGGCACTAGTATTATCACACCAAACAGGTGTATTATGCTCAAACATTGAATAATCTTCAAGTTGATATTTCACCCAGAGTAGTTGTGAACAACAACCAGCTGCAGATATATATTCAGCTTCTGCAGTTGATAGAGCAATGGTGCTTTGCCTTTTGCTTGACCAAGAGATTATATTTGTTCCAATGAAGTGACATCCTCCACTGGTGCTTTTCCTATCAATTCTGTCTCCAGCAAAATCAGCATCACAAAATCCAGCTAACCTGAAATCTTCAGATTTCTTGTATAATAGACCAAGGTTAGTGGTTCCAATTAAATATCTGAAAATTCTTTTGACAGCCTTATAATGAGATTCCTTAGGGTCAGATTGAAATCTAGCACAGAGACAGACACTGAATTGAATATCAGGTCTGCTAGCAGTTAAATATAGCAGAGAACCAATCATACCTCGGTAGACAGTTTGATCTACCTTTTTACCTTCCTCATCCTTGTTTAGAACAACGGTTGGATGCATAGGAGTGCTCATAGGCTTTGAATTTTCCATTTTGTACTTTTTCAGAAGCTCCTTGGTGTACTTCTGTTGATGGATATAGATTCCATCATTTGACTGTTTTATTTGAAGACCAAGGAAGAACTTCAACTCTCCCATCATGCTCATTTCAAATTCATTCTGCATCAACTCAGAGAACTCTTTACAGAGCTTTTCATTAGTAGCACCAAATATAATATCATCAACATAGATCTGTACTACTATAAAGTCTTTTCTTGAACATTTCTTGAAAAGTGTAGTATCTACTTTTCCTCTAATGAAGTTATTTTCCATTAGATATGTGCTTAATCTATCATACCAAGCTCTAGGAGCTTGTTTGAGTCCATATAGAGCTTTCTTAAGCTTATAGACATGGTGAGGATTTTCAGAGTCCTCAAAACCTGGAGGTTGCTTGACATAAACTTCCTCCTCAATTATTCCATTTAGAAAAGCACTTTTAACATCCATTTGATAAAGAGTTATATCATGTTGTGCAGCATATGACATGAGAATCCTAATTGCTTCTAGTCTAGCTACAGGAGCAAAAGTTTCAGTGAAATCAATACCTTCCTGTTGATTGTAACCTTGGGCAACTAGTCTTGCCTTGTTTCTTACCACTTTTCCATCTTCATCTAGTTTGTTTCTAAACACCCATCTGGTTCCAATAATGGTTTTCTCTTTGGGTTTAGAAACTAGTGACCAGACATCATTCCTTTTGAACTGATTTAGCTCTTCTTGCATGGCTAGAATCCAGCTTTCATCTTGCAGAGCTTCTTCAATCTTTTTAGGTTCCAAATCTGATATGAAGGCCATGTTGTTGTTTTCATTGAAGGCAGATCTGGTTCTAACTCCTTGAGATGGACTTCCAATGATGAGATCTTCTGGATGATAGGTCTTGAATTTCCAATCTTTCTTTAGAGTCTGAGTTTCAGACTTATCAGCATCAGTCTGTATTTCAGATACGTCTACTTTTGACTTGTCTGAAGATTCTTCTACTGTAGGATTGAGTTCAATACCTGCAACATCATCTTCTAGATCTGATAGTTCCCTATCAGTCTTCAAACCATCATTAAACTTTACATGAATTGATTCTTCTACAACAGAAGTTCTAGAATTGAAAATTCTAAAAGCTTTAGACATTTCAGAATAACCAATAAATATTCCTTTATCCACTTTAGAATCAAATTTACCAAGATGATCTTTTGTGTTGAGAATATAACATTCACAACCAAATGCATGAAAATATGATATGTTGGGTTTTCTGTCTTTCCACAATTCATAAGGAGTCTTATTTAGAATAGGCCTGATCAGTATTCTGTTTTGTACATAACAAGCAGTGTTAATGGCTTCTGCCCAGAAGTACTTAGGAAGATTATTTTCATTTAGCATTGTTCTTCCCATCTCTTGAAGAGATCTGTTCTTCCTCTCAACTACTCCATTTTGTTGTGGAGTTCTAGGTGCAGAGAAATTGTGAGAAATACCATTTTCCTCACAGAACAGTTTGAACTGCTCATTTTCAAATTCTCCTCCATGATCACTTCTAATAGCAGAGATACATAAACCTTGCTCATTTTGTACTCTTTTACTGAATACTGAAAATGCCTTATAAGATTCATCCTTGTGGGTTAAGAAGAGTACCCATGTAAATCTAGAATAGTCATCAACTATGACAAAACCATATTTCTTTCCACCTAGGCTAGCTACACTAACTGGTCCAAACAGATCCATGTGTAACAGTTGCAAAGGTCTAGAGGATGTGACTTCTTTCTTAGATTTGAAACTTGATTTTACTTGTTTGCCTCTCTGACATGCATCACACAAAATATCTTTCTTAAAAGAAATATCAGGCAATCCTCTCACAAGGTTATGCTTTTTCAATTTTGAAATTTGCTTCATACTAACATGTCCTAATTTCTTATGCCACAGCCATTTTTCATCCTCTTTGGACATAAAGCATGTTACACTTTGATCTGAAAGTTCAGTCATGTCAATCTTATATAGATTGTTTTGCCTTTTAGCATAAAAGAGGGTTTTTCCATTACAGTCATTGACTATGCATGCATCCTTAGAAAAAGATACAGAGAGTCCACTGTCACATAATTGACTTATGCTAAGCAGATTATGTTTTAATCCTTTCACAAATAACACATCATTAATAACAGGTAAGGGAGGTTTACCACCAATTTTACCTAAACCAACAACTTTTCCTTTCTGGTTGCCACCAAAAGTTACATGTCCACCTTTCTTAGGTTGGAGGTCTAGGAACATAGACCTTTCGCCTGTCATGTGTCGCGAGCATCCACTGTCCAGATACCATGACAGGTGTTTGCTTTGTTCTGTTGAGAATGTCTGCAACAGGAATGATCATGACCTTAGGTACCCATATTTTCTTGGGTCCTTTTTTGTTAGTGTGAGGAGTCTGTAAAGGCTTCCTTCTCTTTTTGTGAATACACTTAGACATGATATGTTCAGCTTTTCCACAGTAGGAACATATAGATTTAGCAGCTACATTTGAAAACTTTGTTGATCCTTTATGATGTTCTTGATTGGAATATCCAATACCTTCTTTGTTAAGGGAGTGCCTCTGACTTCCTAAGAGTTTAGTCAGATTATCTCTACCATTAACAAACTTGGCAAGATCTGAGGTGAGCTCTTCTACTTTCTGTTGAAGTTTAGTTACTTCTTCAGATGGTAGAGTTTCAACTGAGATCTCAACTTCAGACTTTTCAGTCTTAAGTTTACTATTCTCTTCAGCTAACTTTTCACACTCTAGAGATTTATGTGTGTACTCATTAGAGAGTTTAGCATACTGTCTCTTGAGGGATCTAAAAGCTTTAGATATATAGTTGGATTCTTCCAAAAGTTCATCATAGGCATCATTCAATTTTTCAAGTTCAGAATGTACCTCAGTTTCTGATTCTGAATCTGTATCAGCCATAAGACAGAGGTTTGCTTCAAGCTCCTCTCCTTCACTTTCAGTGGAGCTTTCATCAAGATCTTCCCAAGTAGCCATCATTCCTTTCTTTTTCTTGTTGAAGAATTTCTTGGAAGATTGCTTTTTGATTTGAGGGCATTCTGCCTTGATGTGACCAGGCTTTTTACATTCATAGCATACAATGACATTTCTGTCATTAGATCCACTATCCTTGTTATGCTTGTCTTTGTTGAAGCGCCTGAAGGGTTTGTCTTTTCTGAAGTTTCTTTTCTTCCAGAGCTTCTTCATTTTTCTGGTGAAGAGAGACAGTTCATCATCTTCATCATCTGAGTCATCCTCATTTGATTCTCCAGATTCTTCTGAAGATTCATCTGCTTTGAGAGCTTTTGAACTTGCTCCCTTAGATGACTTCTTGTCAGCTTTGAGTGCAATGGACTTGTTTTTCTTTCCATTGTTCTCTTCAATCAGTTCTTGTTCATGAATCTGAAGAGTCCCAAGAAGCTCATCAAGCTTCATTGTTGTTAGATCCTTGGCCTGAGACACAGCAGTTACAAGTGGTCTCCATTGTTTTGGAAGACTTCTGAGAATCTTTTGAATGTGTTCCTCAGTCTTGTAAATTTTTCCCAGAGATTTCAATCCATTGGTTATGGTCTGAAACCTTCCATACATTTGGCCAATAGTTTCACCTTCCTCCATTTTGAACAGCTCATACTTTCTGACAAGCATGCTGACTTTTGTTTCTTTGACTTTGCTAGTTCCTTCATGAGCAATAGCTAGTGAGTCCCACATTTCTTTTGCAGACTCACAAGCACAGACTTTTTCAAATTCTTCTCGCCTCAGAGCACACATGATTGCATATCTAGCTTTGGCATTAAGCTGCCATTTTGTTCTTTGATCAGTGGTCATGTTTGCTTTAGGAACTTCCTCTCCTTTGTCATCTTTAGGGACAAAAGGACCTTCATCAATAATATCCCAAAGATCAGAGTTGGTGGATTGTAAAAACCACTTCATCTTTTCTTTCCAGTAGATGTAGTCCTCTCCATTGAAGAAAGGAGGTCTCGACATTGAGGATCCTTCTCCAGCATGGTTCTTGCTTCCACTGGTTTCTCCTGCCATCTCCAAGATCTTTTCCTCTACACTGTTAAGTGCTCAACCCAGAGGCTGAGCTCTGATACCAACTGAAATAACCAAAGTGAACACAAGAAGGGGGGTTGAATTGTGTTTACCAACTTTTTCGGTTACTTAAAAAGGATTTTCGCAGGCACAGCAAGAAGGTTTGATAAAGATAGGATTAGACGAGTGAAACGTCTAATATTAAAACAGAATAGCACACACAAATCAAGAAGATTAAAAAGAGTTTGATAACCACAGTATTAACTCCCCAAGTTAAAAAGCTAAGACTGAAACAATACTCAAACAGATTAAAAGATAAGGGAGAAGAAATATCACTCAAGAGATTTATACTGGTTCACCCCAAAATCCACAGGGCTACGTCCAGTTTCTTGGCAGCACCAAGTTTCCACTATAACTGAGTAAATTACAGTACAAGTATTCTTTGCACACCTAGCCTCTTCAGGCTCAACACTCAAACAAGTATTCTTTTCTCACCTAGCCTCTTCAGGCTCAAAAACAGTAAGAGATAGACGGTTTGTATAGTTAATACAACTTGCAAGTCTTTCAGATCACACTCAGAGAGTGGAATAAATATGAAGTATGAAAGACTGCGAATTTATATCTAATGATTGAGTATGTATTCAATGAAGGAATGAAGAAGTTAATGAAGAGAGTAAATGCTTCTATGCAGAGTTCTTTTGATATTCAACTTCTTGTCTTCATCTTCATTGTTTGATCTATTTAAAGGCTTCAATCAAGAGATCCGTTTGACACAGCTTCAGAAAGTGTGTTCATCTGACTTGAGCTTTCTGAGACACCATTTAATGCCAAAGAGTCGTTCTGAGTATTCATTAAATGCTTGAAAACATTGGGCATTGTCAAGAGTGTCCAAGAGTACACTTTAGACTGAGTAGCTGTTCTTTTCAGAGTATATGGCAGCAGGCTTCTTGTACTTGTTGCAGAGAGCTTTCCTCTTTCAGTGCAACATCAGTTTACTTTTCCATAAAGTACTTTTACTTTGTACTGGAATAGGCAAAAGGTTACTGCAGTGGTGCAGAGATAGCGTGTTTATTCCTTAAAACCTTGAAACAACGTTCTTTTATTCTTTGTCCTTCGAGCTATTATCCAGAGGTCTTCGAGGTCCATAAGGATGGCCTATAATTTTGAATATGGTGACTTGGACTTGATTTCTGACATACTGACTTGGTGTCAGTAATGAGAATTTTTAGACGGGTGAAAGTCATCCAAAAACTTAGACGGGTGAAAGCTTGTTCAGAAACTTAGACGGGTGAAAGTCATCCAAAAACTTAGACGGGTGAAAGCTTGTTCAGAAACTTAGACGGGTGAAAGCTTGATCCAAAAGTTAGACGGGTGGTCAGCTGAGCCAAACTTAGACGCATGCTTCTTGCCACGTCATCAACTGAGCTTAGTCTTTCTTGAGCGTTGACTTTCTTTGACTCATTTTTTAGACGAGTGAAACTTTAGACGAGTCACTGCTGAGCTTCTACTAAAAAGTAGACGGGTGAAATTTAGACGAGTGACTTCAAGTCTATTTTCCTGCACACTTATCAAATATAACAGTAATTTCATTTGGTTCAATATTACCATACTTGGACTATTTGGAATCATCAAAACATAGAGGATTTACACTTTGAATGTGTTTTAGACTTATAAGGTCTCAACAAAAAAGACTTGGCTTTATTGACTAACTTTGAACTACCGTTCTACACACTCCGAGGACTTTCAATGAATTATAGACCAGCTGTCCTCAACCAGCTTTGTGCAATGATAAGACAAAATGGAAACCACTCATGTGAAAGATGCGCACTAAAGAAAGGCATTAATGACTGTCGGCAAGACGATAAGGGCTCAGACGATGCAATAATAGAGGAATGACGTAAGCACTTACGTCATATGTGAATTATTAGATCTGAGTGATAGATTGAAATAATGTAAGGACTGTCTTGTAAATGAACACTGTCTATCTTTGTGTACAAATAAGCCATCTTATGCTGAGGCCAAAGGAGAGCGAATTTGATTTTCAGAAAGCCTCTCATCTGAGAAGTACTAGCCTATGTAAGAGTGTTAGTTGGATCTAGTCAGGATCCATTATGTACTATGTCTTCCCCCACTACTCATCAATAAATACTACTTTCTATTATAAAATTTCTCCATTTACTATAAAAACTCATTCAACTTGACTAAGCGGAAGCAGAAGTTGACCAGAGATTTCGAGAATAATTTGAAGAAAATCCAAGTCAGGTATGATTAATCAACTCTTTAACTGTTATATACTGGCTTTTTATAATGTCTGAAATAGAGATAGATAGAGAGAGACTGGATACTATAGAACATAGAACATTTACAAATAACTGAAGAAGATGGAAACTATGAAGGAAGTATTCTAATAGATCCAAAATTATTTCAAAAAATACAGAAAGAAGATTTGAACTTAGCAAAGAATGCAAATATGAAGAAATTAGGAGGAATAATGAAAAGATTCAATCAAAAAGAAAATATCATTTATTATGGAAAAATCATTAACGAGACACCAATTGATATATCTGAAACACAAGGAAATACTACTATACAATTATTAAACAAAAGGAAATTGATTGAATTAAAGAAAAATTTAAAAAGAGAAGAACATAGAAGAAAGGTTGGATATATCCATATAGGAGCTATACAAATATTAATCAAAGCTACTTTTTCAAGAAGGAATAAACTCAACTATAGAATTAATATTAAAGGACAATAGAATAACAGATTCAAAGGATAGAATATTAGGAGTAATAGAAGGAAATTTAGCCTACACTAAATTAAAATTTGAGATTCATCCAAATATTGGAATACCTTTAGATACTCAAAGATTAGATCAATCACTGAGTTTAGAACATAGATTTTTAAGAAACAATCTAATGAGAACAGGAGACAAGATCTTCTCCATTACTTATTGTGTTAACTATGCTTTAACTAATTCACATCATAGTATTACTTTCAGAACTAATGATAGAATAGATGTACCAAGATTGTTTGAAGAAATAGGAAAAATATATTATCCTAAAAGAAATGAAATAACAGAATTAGGAATTTCTATTAGCAAACCAAAATTACTAAATATTATACCAAAACCAATTACTTTTCAAGAACCAGAAAGAATTGAGGAAGAAAAAAATATTAATAGATTATCAAACCAAGTAAGAGACTTAGCCCAATATTTGAGAAATAGAATATGAATCACGGAGAAGAATTAGAGAAAATACTTTAAAATGTTTATGCTACAATAGACAAATATAAAAGAGATATTAAAAATTTATTAGAAATATATGATTATTATATTAAAAAAGACCCAGATAATAGAAGAAGAGAACTAGTAGAAAAATATATTATAAACAAAGAAAAAGAATTAATTAAACTAGAAAATAAACGAGAAAATTACAGAGAAAGAATCAAAAAAGAAATAGAAAGATTAAAAGTAATAGAACCTTCAACCACTAAATCAAAATGTTTGCACCATCCTTTGTAGATAGTGACGACGAATAAAATGGAAACATATTCTGAATTTGATGATCAAACTGAAATGGAAATAATGAATGTTTTAGTAATGAATTTACCCATTGACTGTGAACGAATAATAATTGAAAAAATTAAAGAACAAATTAGACAAGAAAATTATTATTTAATACATATATCATTAGACATAGAATGGAATTACATGGAAGAAATAGGACTAGCCTTTGAATATGAATTACCAGAAGAATACGAAGACTATGATTGGCCTGATGACTAAATGGAAAGTGAAATACTAAGCGTATTATTCATGAAATTACCAATAGACTGTAAACAAATCATAATTAATTAACTAAAGCATCAACATTGGCAAGAAAAACTCTATCTAAAACAAATAAATCAGATGATACAATTAAATTTTTTTGAAGAAGAACGAAGCCTACTAATTAGAGAAATATTAGAAATAGATGAAGATATAATGGATATTGGGTATGAATTACTAGGAACTAGACTTATGCATAACCACTACCCAAATTATGTATAGAAACTACCCCGAAAAACTAAAAAATAGAATTAATAGAATTAATAGGGTGTGGTACCTAAATTGGTATCAGAGCTAAGTACTAGAGAAAATATTAATTAAAATGAAAAGACTATATGAATTAAAACAACAATTAGCTATGCTAAGAAATTATTTAAAAACATTAAAAGAATTTGGAGATAGATACATGGACATCATAATAACTGTTGAATCCATGATAGACATAGTAAAATTTAAAATTGAAAGATTCATAAACTAATATGGATTCCCAAAATATAGGAAAACTCATACACAAACTAAGTATGCTAGATTTAACCAATCAAAATACACTAGAAGAGTTAATAAGGGAATTAAAGAATGAAGCTACCGATGAATGTAATAATTATATGGAATATCACTGTGAATATTGTGACTGTAGAGAATATGATAGAAAAATAGAATTAATAAAAGTAATGATCACCAAACTAGAAATGTGGATAGGATGAAAGCAACGGTACCGAACCCGTTGAATTAGCAGGGGTACCGTAGCAGTCCCCCTTCTTGATTTGGTCTTCTGAGTCATCTGGGGGTGACAATTTGTACTCTATCCTATTGGTACCCGCAAAAATATTAATAATAGGTAGGATAAATATCTGTTTTATGGTTATGAATTCGGGTATGGATAATTACCCTAAATAAGAGAGTACCCGTACATGCACCCGTATATGTATATATATATATATTATATTCTATTAGTTTATGTAATTAAGATTATATATAAATTTTAAGAATAAAATTAATATAAAAGTTCTAAACCTAGGGCTCATTATTGTTCTTTCCAGACTTTACAAGTTCATGAATTTATTGATTTGGATTTTTATTGCGATATTTACTTGTTTTGGATGATTTATATATTTTTATTTAGTTTAATACTTTAGTTTCTAATGTTTAATGAGTAGATTTGAAAGATCTTTGGATGAATTTTTAATTGAGTTATAAATTATTTAATGTTATTTATTGTTTTTTCTTTGTTAAAGTGCGGGTAATGGGTACGGGTGTGGGTACTTGGTACCCAGAGGGTACGGGTAAGTGTACTCAAATTGCTACCGACACGGGTATGGGTCCGGGTACGTATATTTTTTTAAACACGGGTATGGGGATGGGTACTATAGTACCCTACCCAGACCTACCCACTGTCATCCTAATCTGAGTCCGGCCGCAGCAACTTTATATATCAATAAACGAATTTGAGTACAAAAAAGGTTCATTATATTATCGGATAATGATAACGAGTGTCCTTGTTAAGAAATCAAAAAACAAAAAAACAAAATTGATGTAATATTTAAAGAAGGAAATGCTTAGCTTAGTTTTGTAATGCAAACTTAGGTAGTGTTTGGTACAAGTTTTATTTTAATATTCCCGGGAATGTGAGTATAAGAATAAAGTTTCTTATGTTTATACAAGTTTTAAAATTCTCAGACATAATAGATGCACATGAAAAAAATTACGGAATGAGAGGGGAAAACTCTATTCCCAAGTGTGGATATGGGAAAGAAACATTCCTGGGAACAACATTCCCCGGAATGTAGTTTTCCTGGGTATAAAACATTTTAGGAACCAATCGTCACCTTACTTTTTACGGATTCCTTAACGTGAAAGATAGGTAATCGGTTGTTGACAACAATATATAATTAAACTTGTAAGTCTTCAGGGACCGTTTGGAGGTCAGAATGCATAAGACGAATAGGATATGATAAGTTATCTTATATATCCTCTATTAATATGTGATTTAAGGGGCTGTTTGGTGTGCATGATATGATATAAGGACAGATAGAATAAGAGAGTTGGATAATGATAGGATATGATGTAGACATGATAAGCTCTTATCCTATCATGTGTTTGATGCGCATCTAATAACAAACTACATAACATTATATCATCATATCATGTGTTTGAGATGGATCAAATAATAGTATGATTGGATATAAATTATATAAAATGATAAAATTACTCATGTGACAAAGTTATATAGCTTCATCCCTCTCTATGGAAACTTGTGCCTCATGCTTTCATTCAACTCTTTATCACTCCTAAAAGTGATAACTTGAGCCTCTATCTCTAGATTTAACTCAGCTTGAGTGGGCAGTGATTCTTGGACTTGCTGAGATATCAATGTAACAAAGGTGGAGATTTGAGTCTCCAAAGCGTTGAATCGATTATCAGTCCACTCCATGAATTCTGTGACACCCTTCTACCCCGCATGTTAATATAAAACATTTACTTAAAAGAGGTAATATAAAAACATGCATTTAATAAAATAAAACTTGGATAAAAAGATTTCACATCTCAACAAAACAACGCGGAAATAACATAGTTTTAAAACAGTAAAACATAAACAAGACAGATAAAGAAAAACCCAACCCCGATGTCACATACAGAGCTGATATAACCAAAATCTGGATACATCACTGAAACAAACTGAAATAACTAAACAAAACTAATAACTATAACTAAGCATCCTAACTAGAGTTGCGGCTCCTCAGAGTCACTCATCCACTGGCTGCTCACCGTCCTCTGCATAAAGAGATACATGCAACAACAGAAACAAGAAAACAGGGAGTAAGAAATCATGTAAACACAACGGCATGGGGATAGGGAATAAGATGATCATACATCATATTAGGCATAGCATCAACGTCATATAACATCATTTATATAATACAAGTCAACAGTCAAAGATGCTATGCGATGCAACACTACTCCGCTACTCCGTTATGCAAGTGGATCCAACTATCTCAGGAAGTCAACTGGAGTTACATATCCACATTGGCCATAAAAGCACCGACGCCGGCAGTTCACCAAACCATGGGTGAACCCCTTGGATAGCCGACGTACCATAACGGGGTACACCACCTCGGGGGCGCACGGTTCACCAAACCATAGGTGAACCACCTGAGACTTGGGCCAGATCATCATAACAGGACGACCTCCCCTATGTTGAACATCCCCCACTAATCAACTTCAACGTATGAATGCGTGAACACAACAACATACAAGTCAACCACCTCCTCTGCTTGGGCCAAAAAGCACCCAAGACTTATCACCAACATCAACATCAACACCTTAGACCCAAACCGTGAGGTCAAGGCCCCCTTGGCCAAAAAGCACCAAGGTCCAACTTAACAACGCCTCGATCAAAAAGCATCAAGGTTACTTTGGCCAAAAAGCACCAAAGCACAACAATGTGCGGTAACCCAAATGGTACCGACTTAACCATCTTATCGTATTTAAACATCTTGATTAATATAATTAAGTTATCTAACTCATCATCGTTCGATTGGTGTTTTATCACATTATTGGGGACATTTGGGGTGAAACACCCCTTAGTTCCTTTAATCTCAGGTTCTGACCAGCAAGGGGAGCACGAGCGTGCTCACCTCAGCACGGTCGTGCTGCCACTTAAGTGGAGCACGGTCGTGCTCACTGTCCTGCACAGTAGTGCTCAATGCGCGACCTGCCTTCCAAACTCCTGGAGCGGGTCGTACTGCTCTGGGCAGAAATCAAACGTGTTCTTGGGGTTAAAACTCCCTAATACTCTCAAATCAAATCCTAGGGACCTGACTAATCCAACTGGCATCAACCTTACCTCACACTAACAATTCATGTCTTATGAAACTTAATGGGAATTAACCTATTAATCCTAAAGTTAATTAAGAGTCCTAATTAAACCAATTAGAGTCTTATTAACGTATTAACAACATCAGCCACTCAACATTCAACATAACAACAGCCAATAGCAATCTCATAACAACATCAACATAACAGTCATATTCATATCATGAACAGATTCAACCATTTATATATCATTGGCATATAACATGTAATTAGAAACCATAGGCATACCATTAACCAACTACTAATTATATTAATTAATTCATACAACCCAAACAGATCATGGCATCAACAACAGTTAAACGTAATAGTTATAACAACAATAAAACGAGGCTATGGGAACCCCTCATCTTACGCTACTCCCTAGCCTAGTGTATACACTATTCTTCTCCCATACCTGGTATGAAGAATCAACTGCAACACAACCACGACAAACTGGACTCGTTCCCTCAACCGGCTCGAACAGCTTCCAAGCCTTGGCCAAACAACAGGGACAACTATCAGTTTCCAGATCAACAGAGAAAGGAAACCAAGAAGGAAGAGATCGTTACCTTACAACGATTGGCACCGACTAACTAGACGCTTCCAAGGGTCTCCACTTCTCCAAGAACGGAAGGAGTTTAGAGAAAATAGGGAACAAAAGGGTTGCAGCCGCACTAGGGAAGCCGCTAGTGCCAAAAAGGGTTCTGACGTAACCCTCAGTCACGCTCTGCTTATAAAGACTCACGCTTGAGCACGGTCGTGCTCACTGTTGAGCACGGACGTGCTCAACTCAGCGTCTACGAGACGTGAATCACACTTGAGCACGGGCATGCTCACTGTTGAGCACGGGCGTGCTCAACTCAGCGTCTACAAGACGCTAACTACCAACGGGCACGGTCGTGCTCCATAACAAGCACGGCCATGCTTGTGACTCAGAAAGTCACAAGACGTAAGCCTAAGAGAAGGGATTTCTGGCCTAGAAGTCCCACTTAGCCCTCAAGCCAAGTCTTAAGGATTAACCAACCAAACAAGCATACAAAAGCATTTAACGGAAAAACAGGGTGTTACAAATTTAGCACAGGCCTCCTCCAAGTCTGGCTCTTGCTCCTCTGGTTCTGGCCACTGATTTTGCAAGTAAGGTAGCTCATAGACATTATCCCAATAAGAATCATATTGGCCCCAGTTGGAGTGGCTCTCATATTCAATCCAAGGATTGCCTGCTAGCTCCCTAGTGGGTATGAGATAACCTTCAAGGGTTCTCCTGTCACCCATGATTCTTATTGGTCAACTGCAAATAGGCTCTTAGGAAAGTGTAGCATAAACAAATAAAATAAATAAAAAGATAAAAAAAAAATGCTTAAATTAACTAGGATTTAATCTCCCTAATATTGTAAAAAACAATCCTTGGCAACGGCGCCAAAAACTTGTTGCGCTAAAACTACACTTAAGGGCAAGTGCACCCTATCGCAAAAGTAATATAGGAGTATTTGGAACTTCAAGTATCGAACCCACAGGGATTGGTGACAAGTACTAGATTAATTACTTTCTTATGTTATCCAGACAATCAGATTCGTGTGTAAGCAAATAATTAAAAACAAGAAGATGGTGGAAACCAAGAAAGACAAAGAATCACAAGCAAATGTTCAATTATGGAAAGCCTAGGGTGTCTGGTTTCACTTATGTCACCACTACCTATGATATTACCCAATTTATCAATGATATGTGTTCTTTATTGATTGCCAATCACTCGCTCTAAAACTATTAATACCCAATGGTCATGCAATATTAATATTCTTTCCCCTAATAAGTTACCCAATGGTCATGCAAGGCAAACAGCTAAAAGAAGCACAAAGAACTGGTAAGTTTGTTAATTCAATAACTGATTGAAAACAAGGGATTGCGATTGGTCCATGCAACCCCAAATCCGGTTAATCCTAGAGTTCCGTTAACTAATTGTGGTACGGTTGCCAGTCAATTAATTAACTTGATAAAGGATTATCAAACCTTTTAGAAATTCAAACGCAAGGATTAAACCAACCAATTAAAAGAAACACTAAATCACATTAAAGCTGGGAAGACATCAAAGGTATCAAAACATAAGATCCACCATACCCTAGGAATGAGTTTAGCTATGCATAGTCATAAAAATCACTATACAAATCACAAACATATAACAATCCATAAAAGAGAAATAGAAAACTAAAACCCGAACACCCTTTTGATGCAAAGCAGCCTTCGAATCAATTGGGAGACGGTCCCTCACTTGACGACACTGTTTCTCTCCGCGTCACCAGCTTTTTGAATCTGTGCCCAACCACTTCCTTTTATTGCCAAATACGAAAACCTAAGTGATTGGGCTTCTGAAACAAGAGCACGACCGTGCTTAATGTTGAGCACGGTCGTGCTTAATGAAAATGGCGTCAAACCGTGTTAAAAGTGAGAATACTAGCAGGGCCTTGCTAATGAGCACGGTCGTGCTCACATTGAGCATAACCTTGCTAAAAAAACGACGTTGGCTCAAAAAAAATGAGCAAGGCCTTGCTGATCAGCAAGGGGTTGCTGATGAGCATGGCCGTGCTCTCCTCTGATATCTTCAGAACATAGTTTTTTCTCCAAAAATCCTCAAGAATTGTCCATTTTCTCCAAATTTAACGATCCACTGCTATGTTGATGTATTCTACAATAAACACAGGAAATCGGGTGAGTATCCACAATAATTTCTAAATAAACAATAAATTACACCCAACTTCCCAACAATAAAGTATACAAAACGACAGTTTATCAATGATGCACCACTGCACCACTTTGGTGGGTGGTACCCTAGGTTTCATCTCAAACCTAAAAAAAAAGGTTCTATTATGAACTAATTCTGCTAAGGATTTAATGTATATGTACTGACACAGTCATCCAATCAAATCTCAACACATAGATATTTGTGAAGATATTTTATGAACTATTTTAACAAAGTGGCATAATGATGGAATGTGATTGAACGTTCGTGTAAAAAAAATTTATACTGTCGATGTATATTTATTAAACTCTATTAAGTAAAGCGTTATGCTTGATTTTATAGCTCTAACAATGAAAGTATAATAATAGAGAAATTTATATATTCTCAAAATAATATAGCTAAAGATTTATTGTTTTCGTATAAAATATCATTAAATTAGTATTACGACACACAATTTATTGTTATATGTGTTATGCTTTGATTGATCTGACCATCTTTGGATGAACAGATTCATAATCATTAATCACTTTATATCCTATAAAAAAAATTCCTTATTATCACTTACGGTAATCATAACTCTGTTATCATGGCTAGTTAACGTAAATTGCCTACGAAGCTGACCCAAATGGCCAAATATACAAGAGTACGATATTAGATGAGTTATGATATTTTGATACCAAAATTTAATATCATGGGAGACATCCTAGTTTTCAGTAGGTTGTGAACCAATGAAATAAAGAGAGAGAGTAAATTAATAAATAACCTACTCAAAACTAAGGTCCTTCATGGTATCAAATTTTAGTATCAAAATATCATCACTCATATTAAATAGCAAGTCCACAATCGTTTTAACGTCTCAAGTTATACCCTTCTTGAATTAATTTTCCGGAACAAATTAATTAGGTGAGAAAAATTGAAGAGAAATTCGTGAATCGAATTGGATTAATTAATTCTGATTCGAATCCTGACGAAAAATAAATTCTTTGAAGAGGGACTGTATCCATGTCGCTTTAGACTTCGGAGTGGTAGCTCATTGGTCACCATTTGATTCACCAAAAAAAAAGTTGCAATTCAACAAAAAAATAATTGGATTAATTAAGTTTTAAGGATTGAATCTAGGATGTTATATATAAAACTGATGCATATTTTTAAATGACAATGGAATAGACAAAGGGTGACAATGACGCATCATATTGGTCTGTAAACAAAGCAAAATTTCTAAATTCTAACTGACCATTCGAACTCTTTTTTTTCTCCTCACACATGAGGCGTGCTCACACGTCAAAGTTCGCTTACACGAAACTTGTAACTATTTGAACTTTCTCAAAAGCACAGGAACCAGCTCCTAAGTCCTACCAAACCAATATAAATACGACGGCGGTGAAATTAATCAAAAGAATGAAAGGAAAGTGGAAAATAAAAAGAAGGGGTGAAAGAGGGAAAGAAACAAAATAAAGGAAGTCGAATAGAAAAAGCAAACTACAACACAGAAAAGATTTTAGCATTAATTTCCATGGAAAATTTTGTACACCTTTTGGATCATGGAAATCACAAACAAATTTTCTCAGCCATAAATTAACCACCATTTCTAGATAATCCTATTAAAATAATCAACGTATAGCTTTTCCATTTGGTCCCGCTGGGATGCTGTCCAATTAAGCAGAACAAGACAAGAAGAATTTCAGGTTCAAGGGGTTCTGTTCAGCATTACGAATATTTATTGTAGGAAATTCAACAACTCTAGATCAAAAGCTAAAGAATGTATCATTATTCAAAGGTATACTCGCTATTCTTTCTTAGTATTATCATATCGTGACAATTTCCTGGAAAATCTATTCTATATAAACTTGGAATTCAATTCATTCAACTTATAGTAGTGGAGTTGTGGAAAGAATCAATATTCAGCAAGACTAGACTAGGACTCTGAAAGATATTAAGTTGTAATGAAAAGTAGGAAATTCGAATTAGGTGAAGATTTTTATATTATGGTTTTTCTCATATTTAACAATGAAGTTGTAGTAGTCATTCTAGTGCTTAAAAAGAAAAATAAGTAGACAGATACATAATTAATTAATTAAAATATAAATAAAATGAAAGGAGCTCCTTTAAAATAGATTTATTTATAAAATAAGTAAGTAAGAATGTATTGACTATTTATTTAATATAAAATATATTATTAATTTTAACCTACTAAATAATTTAAAAGTGATTACACGATTACTTACTTTATAAATATTTATTTTAGAAGAGCTCGTTCAAACAAAATAAAAGATGCGAACAAATTGATTGAAGTGAAAATCAATTATATATGCATGCTAACAGTTGATTCTTGCTCGAATAGTAACATTTAAACAAAAATTAAGTAACTACAACTAATACGAGTCTTGTCGTAGCCTAACTCGTAATTGAAAGTTTATAACTTACTCAAATTAGAGAAGAATGATGAGGCTACTGCATCACCTACCTCAATTTTATTTTCTTCTTAACATTGGGTGTGCTTACTTTCATATATACCCCATCTTTGCAATGAATTGGTGTCCTGATTGTTTGGTATTATTAGACAAGTAGCTTGGTGCGAAGTCAGGACAAAATGGAACAGAGTGTCCTTATTTGTTCCTTTTGATTCCATTAAAATAGCGAAGTCAAAATATTTCATTATTTTAATCTTGTGTCCTGGTTTATTTATAAAATTCACCAAATATAAAAGAGAGAAGTCATGTTATGCGTTGTATTCTAACATATTTATCCAAGGCTATGGTTGGAGAATTCTTTTTTGTTTTTATGAGCTTTAATTTGGGCCATTGTTACTGTACTTGAGAAGGCGAGTTAGCTTGGATTAAGCGATTGACAAGAGTTTGGGGGGAGTTTGATCCTTCTTCAGGTTCAGTTATCTAACATCATCCCTGTGTAACATTGAATAAACCCATACAATGATTGTACTATCAGGAATGTTTTTGTAACACTAACTTTGACAACTATATGGGACAATCTGTATATGTGAGCAGTGTGTCACCTTTTTTTTTTTTTAAATTTGCTTTTTTTAAAATATTTAGCTTTTTTTAGTACTAACATTTTTGGTTAATTAGGTGAAAATATTTGGTTAATCACGTATAAATATTTGGTTAATTCAGTTCATTATATGGTTAATGGGTCATCCTGAAACTTACAATCATTTTCCACAACCATGTAATAGTTAATCACGTGTAAATATTTGGTTAATGCAGTTCATTATATGGTTAACGGGTTACCCTGAAGCTAGATGACCGGTTAACCATATAATGAACTGAATTAACCAAATATTTGCACGTGATTAACCAAATATTTACACGTAATTGACCAAATAACCAAGTTTTTAAAAGAGCAAAATATTTTTTAAAAAAATCCAAAAATTGCACTATTCATGCACTGTTCATTCAATGTTCATTACGAAAATGTCACTGCATGTGATCAAAATTACAGAATCGCCACTGTCATGTAGAGTTGTCACCCTATATTGTCTAAGTCAGTTGTTAGAATAACACAACTGTTGTACTATAGAAGTTGGATGGCCAAAATATCTCATGGTCATGTGACATTCCAATAGAGCTCTGAACTGATTGGCAGGGTTTTCTCTATCTATTGGGAAGCCTAAAAGAATTTTACAATTAAAAAAAAAAAAGGCTTTCAAACATAAAAACTTATTCATCCAATTTTATTGCAGAATTTTAATTACTTTAGTTTTTAAAAAATATTTATATAGGAGCATATTCTTTTTTCTAGAATATGATTTCAACCATCTAATAGTATTATTCTTTTAATTTTAGATGCCTAAGATCGTTACGTTAGTTGTCTTTTTCTTTCTTTCTTTTTTTTTTTACAACCAAAGACATTTCTTATTAGATACTCGAAGATTAATCTCTTTCAAGATGTAGAGATCACCAAAATGAATTTTTTCTCTTCTAAATATAACCAATATAGCTATCTACCAAATGGACCTCGTTGGTAGATTGTTAGCTGTGATCTTTTAAGGGCATTTTTACTTTTGGATGTGATACTAAGTACAAGTATAGAGTAATATATTTAGGTCTTATGGTATCTTAGAATTTAAACCATTATTATCTTCTCTTAAGATTGATAATTTGAATATTAATCACAAAGTAATTGTTAATGAGGTGAATTACATGTTATCAAAGAGACAATGAAATATTTATGATTTATTTATTTTTATTAAATTAAATCCTTAACCCTAAATTAAATCATTTTCTATTTAATACCAAAAAAAAAAATCATTTTGCTATTTAACAAAAAGTACATGTAAAAGTACAAATTTTATTTTAAAAAAAATTGGTTAATCCGCTGCCCCTGCCCCCTGCCCCTGCCCCTGCGTGGGCCCGTGCCTACTGTCAAGTTCTGCTGGGTCATGAAAAAAATCTTGCAATTGTTTAATTGACAATTTTGCCACTCGATCCAAAATCCTCGGTGAACATAAATCTTAGCCATGCACTTGTCTCATGTTTGTTAAATGTTAATTAATCTTGAAAGGAAAAGCCTATGAAAAAGACTTCACGGTATGAATTTTGTATGAAAGTATGGTTATTATTTGTTTATCACCTCTAGAGGGCTACATGTTAAGCAAGTGAGAGTTGTTGTGATGGTGGTACATGTGGATTGCCTATACATGACTCAATTCAGTGTGAATACTCCCATCTTATAATGTGGACAACATGGTATAATACGATAATAATCTAAATCAAGGTACAACATAGTATAATACTAAAGTCTAAATCAAGGTCAACTATCAAAAATCATCATGTGTGTTCAAACTCACGAGTCACGCCTATTTATTTAGTAATATCAAAGCAACTTCCATATTAACTTCCACACAAACTTCACTGCATCTTCTTAGTTACTCACTGGCCCCCACACCCCCCTCTCAAATAACGTGGGATTCCACACAAAAAAAAAAAAATCTATCCCTCCCAAGCTTGTAACTTTTCCAGTATAAATTAAGAGCCCTCAAACCCCATTGAAACTCACTCACATCCACACATTCTTATCCACACAACAACCCTGTTCTCACTGCTTTCTCTCCATCCTCTTTATACAATAATACCAAGTGATTCATATACCCCATTTTGCTATAATCTATAATGGATATGCTTCAAAGATGCCAAGCAAACTATACCTCACTCACCCCTATGACTTTCTTGATGAGAGCAGCTGCATGCTATGCAAACCGTACCTCGGTGATCCATGAAGGAACCCGTTTTACATGGGGACAAACTTATGAGCGTTGCCGCCGACTTGCTTTCTCCCTCCGTGCCCTCAATGTTGCTAAAAATGATGTTGTAAGTGTAACAATTTGCTCAACTCGATCTCTAAAGTTTCGTATACCTTTAAACTATTGTATTTATATCATAATAAAGTATAAACATCAAATTTAAAAGTTAAAATTTCTAATGATCATGCATGCACGAGTCAGAAATGTGATCTTAACAACTAATTAATTCATACTTCTTACAACATTTGATAGTTTTTAAGCATAATATGTGATTCATTCTATGGTGCACCACCCAAAATTTACACCACCCATTGCACCACCCATATGGCAACTGTTGAACCAATCATTTTGACACAGGGACATTTGACTTTTCAACTAGTCAAGGTTTGAAAATTTGACCCACCCATATGACTATTTGATTGACCCACAATTTGCCACATGGGTGGTGTAAATTTTGGGTGGTGTAACTTAGCCCAAGCCATAATATGTATACTTTGTAGTTTGTACATAATATTAGTCATTTGTTTCGTGGAAGGCTTTATTCTCGTGCAAATTATATTTTCGGGAATCGTATTTTCAGGAATATCTCTTTCTCGTACTCTCACATGTAAATAAAATTTTTAACTTTTATTCATTAATTTTATTCTTGATTTTCTTTTATGTTTGAAAATGATTTTTTTTTATCCCTTATAACAAACATACAAGATTTTTATTTCCGTCCCATATTCCGAAATATTAAAACATGCTTGATACCAAAACACTACTAAATGTCATGAAAAATTAATATTTGAACAAGATGCTGATATGCCTTTTTTTTTTTTTTTTTTGGATTAATTTGTGCAGGTATCAGTGCTGGCCCCTAACATCCCAGCAATGTATGAGATGCATTTTGCAGTGCCTATGGCTGGTGCGGTCCTCAACACCATCAACACCCGTCTGGATGCTAAGAACATAGCCACAATTCTGCGACACTCTGAAGCCAAAGTCTTCTTTGTGGACTATGAATATGTGTCCAAGGCACGAGATGCCCTCAGAATGCTCACAATCAACAACCACCAAAAGGGTACAAAAGAATCATCAAAAGATCAACACGACAATTATTCCTCTCTTCCACTAGTTATTGTCATCGATGACATAAACTCTCCCACCGGAATCCGTCTAGGTGAGCTAGAATATGAACAAATGGTTCACCATGGTGATCCAAACTATGTCCCTGATGAAATCCAAGATGAATGGAGTCCAATTGCATTGAATTACACATCAGGAACAACATCAGAACCCAAAGGAGTTGTGTATAGCCATAGGGGTGCATACCTTAGCACCTTAAGCCTAATACTTGGATGGGAAATGGGTAGTGAACCAGTTTACCTTTGGACACTACCTATGTTCCACTGCAATGGTTGGACCTTCACATGGGGTGTGGCTGCACGTGGTGGCACTAATGTTTGCATTAGAAACACAGCAGCATGTGACATATATAGGAGCATAGTGTTACATAATGTGACACATATGTGTTGTGCTCCAATTGTGTTCAATATAATCCTAGAAGCCAAGCCAAATGAGAAATGTGAGATCAAATCACCAGTTCAAATACTCACTGGGGGAGCACCACCACCAGCATCAATGCTTGAGAAAATTGAGTCACTTGGGTTTCATGTGACACATGCTTATGGGCTCACTGAGGCAACAGGTCCAGCACTTGTGTGTGAGTGGCAACAAAAGTGGAACAAGCTTCCAAAACAAGAACAGGCAAAGCTGAAGGCTCGCCAAGGTGTGAGTGTGTTGACACTTGCTGATGTTGATGTGAAGAATTTGGAAGCAATGGAGAGTGTGCCAAGAGATGGGAAAACAATGGGGGAGATTATGTTAAAGGGGAGTGGTATCATGATGGGGTATTATAAGGACTCAAATGCAACTTCAAAGGCTTTTAATAATGGTTGGTTTCACACTGGTGATGTTGGGGTTATACACCCTGATGGGTATTTGGAAATCAAGGACAGGTCTAAAGATGTGA
Source organism: Echinosophora koreensis (assembly GCA_035048595.1). Classification (NCBI taxonomy): domain Eukaryota; kingdom Viridiplantae; phylum Streptophyta; class Magnoliopsida; order Fabales; family Fabaceae; genus Echinosophora; species Echinosophora koreensis. The sequence continues at coordinate 12,319,138 of JAPCYP010000004.1, forward strand.
TCATATCAGGAGGGGAAAACATAAGCAGTGTGGAAGTTGAGTCTGTTTTGTATAGGCATCCAAGGGTGTTGGAGGCTGCAGTTGTGGCAATGCCACACCCAAGGTGGGGTGAAAGTCCTTGTGCATTTGTGTCCTTAAAAAAGGACTCATCAGGGAAAAAATGTGATGTTACTGAGGCTGAAATAATTGGCTATTGTAGGAAGAATTTGCCACACTTCATGGTTCCAAAGATGGTGAAGTTTATGGAGGAGCTGCCTAAGACTTCAACTGGGAAGATTCAGAAGTTTGAATTGAGAGCCAAGGCAAAGGAATTTGTGGTGACAGAGAATGTTGTGCAGTCCAAGAACAAGAAGTCTAGCCAAGTCAATAAAAATAATATTGGTGCCTATAATGAGCAGATTTTAGCTGTGTCTCGTCTTTGAAATTTCAAGACTTTGTTTATTTTCCAAATGAAATAGAAGAAGGGTAAGTACATATTGCGAAATTAATGGCCTAGCTATTTGCTAATATTTATGTAGGTTTCAACTTAAAGAAATCTGAGGCATTAGTTTCAAGTTTTATCTCCAGCTTGCTTTTGTGGCAGAGTGCCAAAATATAAATTACTTTTGTATCTTCTTGTTTCTCTTTTTTGTTAATCGTTGAGTTCTGGTCTCATTCCCTAAAGTTTAGATCTGATTTATTAGTAGTTATTTATAGATTTTTCTTTTGGTGTGAGATTATCACATTTGACTCCAACTAAGTTGAGTTGAGTCGAGTCGGGAAGACTCATTTAAGGGGATAAAGCTCTTTAGTGCCTTTTTTTTTTTTTTTTGCCTATACACAAGACTCAATCCAAACCTTGCTTAGAGAGAATTAAGCTCCTTGTCACTTGGACCAACGTACGTTGGTTATTTATAGATTTTTTTATTTATGTTTTTTGTTCCATTTTTGGTTAGGTTAAGAGATTAGGATGGTTGTTTCCAAAAATCTCTCTAACTTGATTTGTTTTCTTAATTAGGAGACTTATTATTGGAATTCAGGAGATTAAGTGGCAAACTCGCTGTCATGTTTTGTTCCTATACATCCCTTAGGTTTTATGGTCAATAAGAATAAGAAGAATTCAGGTTTCCTTTCCTGAATAAAACATGGTATCACAACCATGTTTTAGAGACATGGTAGCAATTGAATTTGTTGTTTTAATGTCATATACGTGACACAAAATAGGTAAAATTTATGGTCAGACACTGAAGATGTGAAAGCAGACCAGATGATGTGGAAAAGGGATATACTTATGAAGCTGGTCACAAAATTAAATCAAGTCACCGTTAAGTTCTTCAAACATAAATTCAAAGAAGATGAAGAAAAGAAGGAACGATAGAAAATCAATTATTTTCTTTTTTTTTCAATAAATTATGGTGACATATGGTCACCTTACCATAAAAAAAAAAAAGAAAAAAAAGAAAGAAAAAAGAAAGAAAGAAAAGAAGATGAAGATAAGGAAGGATAGAAAATAATTGAGTTAGTACAGAGAAGTTTCAACAATCTCTTGATCATATTATCATTGAAGTAATTTTTTATCGAATAAATTATTTAAATAACTGATGTAAAAAAAAAAATCAATTTTGGGAAGTAATCTTTTATATATTTTATTATAATTTTATAAAAAAAGAAAAACTTATTTGTCTAATGTTACACCCAAATAATTTAAAATTACTTTTCAAAATAAAATCACTTTTGAGACTTGGGCCAAATGTAAAACAATTTCTAATTTTATATAAATTATTTTTAAGATGATGCTAATCAGTGTCCTAAGGACATTGACTAAGAAATCAAAAAGGGAAAGCTTACATTGGAAGTGATGTATTCAGAATCCTGAAAATTGTTATCTTTAGTTTTCGAATAAAAACTGGCTTTTATTGGATTCCTTAACCAATGTCCTTAGGACACTGTTTAGCAAGATCCTTACTTATTTTATTTTTTTGGGAAGCAAGACCCTTATTTATAATAAAAAGAACGGTTATTACTTAGGCTTAATTACACTTTTGGTCCCCTATTATTTGTCATGTGCAATTTTGGTTCCTATAGTTTTTTACGACCACATTTGGTCCCTTATTTTTTCAATATTGCAAATTCGGTCCTTCCATCCAATGTCCTCCAAATTTTCAATGATTAATAGAGAGAACCCAATGATTTAAGCGCATAAAACCTCTGATTGAACCCTCCTCTGCCTCTCGACTTTAACATGATGGCTCCTCTTTGTCATTGATCAGTTTTGTTTCTCCTTTACAGTACTGTTTTTTCGATTCCACCTTAGGATCCTTTATCATATAAGCTCAATTAGAGGTTCTATGCGCTTAAAGCAGTGATTCGTCTCTAATAATCAATAAAAATTTGGAGGACATTGGACAAAATGATCAAATTTGCAACATTGTAAAATAGGAGGACCAAATGTACTTGGAAAAAATCATAGAAACCAAAATCGTATATGATTAATAGTAAGATAATCAAAAGTGCAATTAAATCTATTATTTATTTCACAAGACCCTACTCGTAGTCATCTTTTATGCCCTGTCTTTTTCTATGGGGATAAGCAGTTAGCCAGTTATGGCAAGGCCCTATTGGGCCAATACAAAATCACAAGTATGCTGTGGCTCCTATCGTTTTTTAAAAAAGCAGAAATCATCTCCTGCTCTCCTGTTAACAATGCCTAAGGATGGGTCTGGGCAGGGTATTATAGTACCCATTTTTATACACGCGTTTGAAAAAATTAACCACGTGTGGGTAGCAACTTTATTATTCTTACCCTTACCCGTACCCTCTGGGTACTTAAGTATCCAGACCCGCACCCGTTACCCACACTTTAACTAAGAAAAAATAATAAATAACATAAAAGAACATTATAACTCAATTGAAAATCATGCAAAAATCTTTCAAATCTACTCATGAAACATTACAAACCAAATTATTAAACTAATGTGCCCTAAGTTTAGAACTTTTACATTAATTTTATTCTTAAAAATTGATATATAATTATAGTTATATATACTAATATAAATAAATAATATATAAATATATATGTGGGTGTGGGGCGGGGTGGGTACTAGAGTATCCATACCCCCACCCATACCCTCTCTTGTTTGCGGGTAACTATCCATACCCAAGCCTATACTCATAGAACGGATAATTATCCTGTCCATTGTAGATATTTTTTATTGGTACCCACATAATACGCTCCAAATTATCATCCCCCACAATGCCAGTACGTATAAGGTCGCCTTCTTTCATTTTCAAAACAGCAGAAATCAGGTCCTGCTTCTGTAAGTCTATTAGCTTTCATACACGTACTACTGGTTTTAACAGAAGTTTGTGGAGCCAACTTTTATTGAGGTGCAGCTAGATTGAGGTGATACACATTACACACTGATGTCTGCCTGCAACTAACATGACAACATGACATCTTCATTATTCATATATTAACTTTTTTGGTCAATTATTTTGAATATTTTTCACTTAAGTTGTACACATCATCTTAGTTATTAAATTTCTGGATAGAAAAATTTCGAGGAATTATATTGATCTTCCTAAGATTTGATTTGGTTACATTCAGCATTCCCCTAAATTAAGAATTACACCATTTAATGAATTTTGAGGTTTATATTATCATCTTATACTTACTCTGTTAAAATTTATGATGTCGTTATCGTTGCTTCCTTAAGATTTAGATTATTATTAAAGTTACACATATTAATGTTAAATATGTTATTTAACATTAATATGTGTAACTTTAAAATTTATGCTGTCGTTATCCTTGCTTCCTTAAGATTTAGATTATTATTAAAGTTACACATATTAATGTTATACATAAACTTTAAAATAGGTATAAAAAAATGTTAAATATAATTAAATCAAACATTATTTTTTTTATCGCTAAACGATAAATTAAATCAAACATTATTAGAGATATGCTTTTTTTTTCTTATTTGTTTTCTTCTATAAACATTAATTAATTATGTGTGGTTCATTTATCAGTCAAATTTAACTTACATTCTTTTAAGTAAAGTTTCGAGTCTGAGTCTTGTATATAGAAAAAAGATATTCAAAAACTTTTATTTTCTTAAACTGGTCTTTTCAATTCGAATTGGATTAATTGAATTGAAATCCATTATAATTTCTAAATACAGATAATATCAGGGGGGGAAATTAAATTAAAAAATCCAACGAAATTTCTAAATCAAAATTCGCACTACCAAACCTTTTCACATGATTTTTTTATAGACAACATTATTATGTAGGCCCTATACGAATTGGGATTTCATACTTTTAACAATGGCACCTCCTCTTAACACAACGCTATTTTGTTCGTCGTAAAAGTTTTTCTTTACTTTTTCATTTTTTGTAAATGTGAAATTAATTTCAATTCTTATAAAATGAGTAAATTTTGGTTTTGGTCCTAATAGATTATCTTTCTTTGATCTTCATTCTTCTAAAATTTGATATCATTTTTAGTTCTATACATACATTTAAGTATAGATAAATAAAATTTATTTTAGAGATCAAGAAAAACTTTAGAGGATTAGTAAATTTTCGTTTTGGTCCCTAATAGATTATTGTTTTATAAACATTAGTAGCGAGTGATTCACTTTCGAATCAAATATCAATTGTAGTGGAAATGATATTTATACATCAAAACAATTATACAAGAAAGGTAATCAATGTTTTAAATGCCTCCTATGAACTTATATAAATAAAAATAAAAATGCCTCCTATGAACCAAAACAAAAATAAAAAAAGAAACTAATTAAATTACCATTAAAAAACTACTTCAAAAAAATTTGTATGAAAAAGATAGTATGTTTAATTTAATATATTGAAAAGTTTTCCAATATAAATATTTTTTTGTTAAGATAAATAAAACCCGGCCTTATACAGTTCACTCTACTGGGCCCGATTCTACAAATCTGTAGGCTCTAGGTTGGGTCCATTTCTTTTCAATGACAATTCCCCAATCCCCCTGGTATTGTTGGATAATTATTTAATTAGGTCAATACAGTCCTATTTAAGTATCTATTATGGGTAGAATATATAGCTAAAAAAAAGAAGAATAATGATGTTTGGATACAAATTTTGACACCATATGTATAAACACCGTATAGCTGATGGGGTGTTTTGAGAGTATGAAATATATGATAAGAGAGAAGAAAATAATAAATAAGTGCTGGAGAGTATTTTTATACGGTATTGGATATCATTTTTGTGTCCAAATATCATTATTCAAAAAAGAATTACGGGAATTCGAAGTCTGGGAACACCTTTTTTTTTTTTTTAGATTTTGAAATTTTATCTAAACATTTATTTTTGATAAAAAAAAATTTTTTCAATAATTTCTTATTTTTAATCCGAAATAGTTTGTTTTAAAATTATAATCTTATAAAAGAATTAATAAAAATAACATAAAATAACATGGAACTTGGTTCGACCAAAGCGGCCAAAAAAAAAAAAACGGTGTATGGACCATATTAAGAAAGACAAACTTCGAAGGTAAAGGTCTATTTGTTTTATTTAAGTTTTTAATTTCATTTTTTGTTTTCGAAAATAAAATAAGGTGATATTTTTATAATTATTTTTTAAAATAGGAAATAAAAATAAAAAACTGAAAACAAATTAAATATGCCCTAATTTTTCATCTGCGGCAATAGTTTTATTCTTGTTTCTTTGCTGTATATTCCAATAATATTACCAGCTATTATGCCCAGATTGGTGGTCGATATTATGTCACACAAGACACGAGAAATCAACTGAAAACAATATTCTTTGTCAAAAAAAAAACTGAAAACAAAATTGCTATTAATTACTGACAATTTTGGACTGTATAGTAAAGGAAACGATAATGATGTAAAAGAAAGACAAATGCTAATCAATGTCTCTAAGAAAACAAATTTTTTATTTTTTAATTGATTTTTCTAAATTGTGCAACCTTCCACGTGTTAATGAATCAACAAATAGAAATATTGTATTGAAAAGAGTAACTTTTAAACTTTCAAGGAATTAAATACACAACATTCAACACAATATTTCTATTTTTAATTTCTTAATATGTGTAAGCTTGCACAGATTAAAAAAATTATTTTTTGATTTTTTTAACTAATGGCCTTAGAGCATCTCCAATAGGAGTTGCTTAGGGGTTGCTTAACAATAAAATATTATTTTGATGAGTCACATATGATTTTGGGTTGCTTAAAATTGAAGAGAGTTCCTTATATAAGCAATCATTCATTATGGGTTGCTTAAAATTTTTGTGTATAAATGTAGGAGAGAGAATATGAAATATTGAAGACAGATGGTGAGTTAAGCAACTTGTTGTAGAAACTCCTATTGGAGTGAAAATTGTTTGGATTGCTTAAAATTGAGGTGACCCACTTAAATGGATAAAGTGAGTTGCTTATATATAGAGCATTGGAGATGCTCTTAGAGTACTTATTCCCTAAAAAAAAAAAAAGTGAATGAGAATGATATAGCTATCACATAGAACACTTTTTAATAATAAATCTAAATAGTACATGTAGTGGTTTGGTTAGGTAGGAGGTCTTTCAAAAATATAATCTGTTGAGCCCAATCAAGGGAGGGCCAAACTCGAACTTGTAGCACTCCTCTATTATTTTAGGGAATATGAGTTCACCAACAACCATGGATGGTTATGTTTAACAAGCACCTTCAGGAATTATATCTAGTACGACTAGTTTGGCAGAAATATCAATATGCATACCTCTTGACAGACCAGCCGGTTTCTTTTTTGTTTTTTGGTTTTGTTTTTAACCTTGAAGTTATTAGGAACTTACTTTAGCTATCCTTAGTTCTAGCCTTCAGCTTTTTTTGTGGGGAATGGTGACCCTAAAATAGGTACACCAGTGGTACCTTAGTGGCTTAATCATAGACCCTTCAACCACAAACTTCCAAATAGGGATGCCTTTTCGCATTGAGCATAATGACATTGGCTTGTCGGTGAGTGAGGATCCAATCAGCTTTTTAACTTTTCTGCAAATTATGGAGACGTTGAATATGCATATTGGTGGATTAAGATTCTCTTATATTACTAATATGAAAAGGCTCATATTATGTGAAAAAATATATATAAAAGTATAATTCATGAATTATATATATGAATAATAATTAGAGTTTAATTACAATACTTTACTAATGTAAAAAATTCTGCACCTTCTTAAATGCTACCCAAAAATACTAGTCCTTTACTTGAACAATGTGGTACTCAAATAATGGTCATGTCATTGTTGGTGCAACAAGATCCTGCTTCTCCTTTATCGTGATGGCAATTTGTACATTACCCGATACCCACAAAAATTATCCACAATGGGTAGGGTAATTACCCGTACAATGGATAAGGGTCCGGGTATAGGTAATTACCCTCAAATTTGAATGGGTACGGGTGTGCGTGCGGGTACTATGGTACCCACCCTGCCCTATACCCGCATATATGTATATGTATATATAATTATTTATTTGTATTACTAATATATATAATTTTAACTATAATACAAAATTTAAAACCAAAATTATTCTAAAGATTCTTAACTTTCTAAACCTAGTTACATCTATAATTCATTTTTTGATGTTGTTATTTATTTAAATATTTTGATTTTGTAATATTTATTAGTAGATTTAAAAGATCTTTGAATCGTTTTTTAATTTTTATAGCCTTCTTTTGTTATTTATTGCTTTTTCATTGTTAAAGTGCAGGTAACGGGTGCGGGTACTGGTACTTAGGTACCCAGAGGGTACAGTTAAGGGTACTAAAGTTGCTACCCATGAGGGTATAGGTCCGAGTACGGGTAATTTTTTCAAATGAGGGTATGAGGACGAGTACTATAGTACCCTTCCCAAACCCTACCCATTGCCATCCATATCCTTTATCCTATTAACGTGTTTGGATGAATAGATTAGTTAAGCGCTTATTCAATCTTTTTTTTTTTTACATAAGATAAAAATAATTTATTTTCATAAACTTCTCCGTCAAGCTTACTTAAATAAGCTAAAAAGGACTCATAAAAATATCATAAACTATTTTCATAAATTTATTCTCATAAATTTATTCTCATAAGTTTTCCAAACACACACATAGTCTCTCTGCTTAAATGTTGCATTACGATATGAGTGTTTTTTTTAGTTTTTGACCGGATATTTCTACAAATAAAGTTGTGTAACTAATTTTTAAGCTAGGATGATGGTATAATATGAATTACTTATAAAATGATGATACTCGGGAAAAAAAAAAAGTAGACATGCATTATTAGCGCAACAAGGTAGACATTTAGGAAAAAGACTCTTCAAAAAAAAATATCACCAAAGAAAATTAGAAAGGAAATAAAAACGGAAAAAAAGAAACAGGCCGATTGATCAAAATTGTTTGGGCTGTGTGTGAAATGATGAAACACTTTTATCCTTTGACTAATTAAACATGTGAGAGCAGCTTTCCTTTCAAAAAAAAAGTTAAACATGTAAGAGCATTATATGTGGGGGAAAAAACATGTGATAGCCCGGATTTTTTACACATGAATTAAACCACTACTTGTGCAAGATGTATTTCGTTTTCATAGTGTTAGCCTACGTGTTATTGAAAACATAAAACTGCACTTTCATTCATGAAAATATTATATTCGTATGCCGTTTCAATCAATCCTCATAATTTTTTTTTTTTAATCTTTGCTCATTATTTAATTGTTACATAATTTCGTGTTGCATTCGTTTGGTACCAATTACAGGTACTCATACTCTATCAAAAAAAAAATTTAGTCGAGGACCCATATACTTAAAGGATCAATCTGTCAGTGAGTTTTATTTTTTCATGAAATTAAAATGTATGGCAAGTGTTTTGAGGGTGATTTTGAACTGCTCATGTGCTTTTATGGTTTTCCTCAAAAAGTATGCTATAACTGAATCTGATCCAATCCACAAATGCCTGTACCTAAACTTTCATGCTTTTCATCTTTCAAAAAAAAAAAAAAAACTTTCATGCTTTTCATCTTTCACCCTATATACTTAACAAATCAAGGGACTCGGGTATACAGCAAAGGTATATATTTTGCACCATCAAATTCTGTTCTGTAAATTGCATCCATTAACTAGGCAGCATACACTTGTTGAAGCTCCACATAACAGTGACATTAAAGTGTGCAGTAAATACAAACCACAGAAAACAGGTATAATTAAGGGGAGAAAATATAGGCCAAGTACTTATGAACAACATGAAGCAGCTCTAGATCCTTCGGCAGGTCTATCAACAAGAACCATCCCTGATGGGTTTTGAGCTGGCTGTGCCCTTGGTAACCTCTTGGCTGTTTACATAAGCAATTGTTAGTCAAGCAAAGTAAACAAAGTTCAGCAGTTAATGAAAACAGTTAATAAGAATTCATAAAACCAGTATGTGTAGAACAATTTGCATGATCTCATATGCCACAAAAAATAATCTGTAAAACAAGTGGACGCCAGCTAAGCAAGGAAGAAGAAATAGTTCAAGATTGTTGCATTACAAGAACAGGATAGGTCATGTAAGTGGGTTCAGACGATCATTTCATTCACTGTAATCAATTACAGAAGATTTTTACCAATTTCAAACTTCAATAAGCAGAAAAGTTTATAGCAATTTCTTGGCGTCCAATATGGGATATATATTTCCATTTTCCTCTGAAGGGAGCTTCCCCCTTCTTTGGACTGATGTTCCCCTTTTTTCCCTAAACTAAGGAAAATAAAATCCCGAAGGAGAGGCTTAGCATAACGGTTCGAATTGCCGTCATGTGATTTGCTCCGTGATATGGGCTCACAAAGTGGGTAAAACCATTTCCTGGACCCCACACTCCAGGAGTTTATGGCACCATGTTGTCCTTTATAAATAAATAAAAAAATCTTCATTCAGCAGCCTAATGTAAACATAATAGGTATGAACTCGAACCTATTTCATAAAATATATCATTAACATTGGCTGCAGTCTTGGCAGAGGTCTCCATGAAGAACAGTCCATTTTCCTCAGCATATACACGTGCTTCCTGCAATACCAATGAGTCAAAACTGATAAACTGGTAGGTCCCAGAAATGTCACTATGGAATATTGGGTGTATAAATAAGAATCCAAACATGGTACAATGATAAATTACATATTACACCATCTGTTATGTCGAAATTGAAGTACTCCACCAGTTGAAAATTAGCAAGATGGTACAAGTATGAACATGATGAAATCAGAATCACTAATGCAATTTGCACTTTGCAAAAGGCATTAACATGAAAAGACTTTGGGTAAATTGCATAAAGTTTAAATAAAACCTTTAACATCTCCCATTGTTTTTTTCCTATAATTTATGGACACAATAATGTAACACAATACTAAAAAAATTGTGATTCTTGATAGCTAACATGGCATACAAAGGAATATCGGAAAACAATAATACTTACTTCAGTTGTCACTTTCCTTTTATCTTCCAAGTCAGCTTTGTTACCAGCAAGAGCCATGACCATGTTAGGATTCCCTGTAACAACATCCAATGAGTCCATTTTTAGAGACTCATGTAACAACAGCAACCACATACCCTATATTACTAGTTTACTACAGAAAAGGAAACCAAAAGTAGAATACTTTAGAGTTTAGAGCAAACCCTCAAGTGTCATTTGTCAACCTAGAATGTATATTATTGACTTATTGGTAGATGAGGATACTCCTCCTTTTTTAGGTGTCGTGTCGGACATGTTTCCGACACCGCCACTTCTCTGACACCTGTCTAACACATGTCGGACACTGGTCACTAGGTGTCCAATTAAAAAAATAATTTTTTTATCAGCTCGGGCATGTGCTGAACACCTCTAGAAATGGCTTGGACACTCAGCTGACACCCAAAAATAGCTTGACACCTGAAGGACAGTTCTTTTTAAAACAAAAAATTCAAAAAATTACTCTATTTTAAGTAACTTTTAAAATGCCTTAGATTAGATCTTTTCTTAATTTTATGGTTATACATGAATAAATTGAAGGTGAAAGACATAACCAACTTATTTTGGAATCATTTTTGTAAAGAGACAAAGTGCTTACACTATAAAGTGATGCCTTTTAGTTTTTATTTTTATTTTTTTGTTAGGCTGTTATTATAGGGAAAATGTAAAGCATAGCAAGTTGTTTTGACTTTTTGAGAAGGTGAATATATAAATCCTAATTCTTAAATTAGATCTCTTGTCATGTTGCTCATATATATATAGTAATGTGTCCCGGTGTCTTATATTTCGAATTGTCCGTATCGTATATAGAAAATAAAACCAAAAAATTCAATGAAAAGAAAACATTAAATATCATAGGTAACTTGTTAAATTAACCAAATGTTTTTCAAAGAGGATTGGTATTGAACCGGCAAGAGAGGAGATTCAAGGTTGAGGTTGAACTGGAGTTTTAAACATGCATGTATGACAATATGTTAAAAAGATAAAACATACATAGTTAAATATACAAGTAAATGGTGAACCATGCACCCTGGTATGTTAGGGTGCATGGTGCATCTCATTTTACCTGTTATTACTAAGTCTTTTGAAAATTAAAAAGTATCTAAAAGTTATGTTATTCTCATCCCATCCCACTCCTCCTCCACTACAACCCCTCCAAGGACAAAAGCCGGTCCATCACCGCTGGCCACAACCTCAATCTATGGGAGAAAAGGATGAAGTTAATTGAATATGGAGAAAATGAAGGCTTGCTTTCGCAAAATGAATGATGATGAGTAATTTCCATGATATCATCACTTGTGAAGCCTGGGGACTTTGCTGGAGCAGAGACTCGAATGTGGGGGATAAGGATGTCCGTTTCCGAGACCAATTATGTCAGTTTCAAATATACTTCTTGCTTCATGAATTAACCAAATACCAGATAGAAATGGCTGAAATTTTTTGTCATCGGATACTGCTAGACATCTCAGTCCTTGTTACACTACATGACCCATGGGAGCTATTTGCATGGGGGTATTTTAAAAAGAAAGATGTGGAGAAGTTTGTGTGTTATTTCAAGAAAGCTATTTCTAGTGTAAAAAATGGAGTCCAGATCAAAGGCTAGTAAGAAAAGTATTCAAAAAAAATTCAGCGTGCATATTAGACTGACCTTGTAAGTAAATCATGGTAAAGAACAATAATTTCTAACATGACCAAACTGATTCATCACAACGACTACAAGTCGACATATTATATAAATACACAACATATACCTTACCCTGACTATATCTTAAATTTTCTTACACTAATTATACCAAAAAAAATGTTTTATTGTACACCTCCATACTTTTGTATAAAAATATGTATTTAAATTTGTATTTCTATTTCTAGATTATATTAAAATAATTAAAAAATGTATAAAATAAAAAAAAAAAAAAAAACTTCTTGAAAAATTGAAAGATTTCTTTGAAAGAAAATTTAAAGATAAGCTAAAATTTGAGTCATGACATAGTGGAGCATGCCTTATACATTGCTTTAGCCTGGACTCAAATCTCAGGCTAAGCACTTTGTGAATTTCATTGATTAAATATAAATATTGACCAGGCAAACAAACTATAACTGGTTCAAATGGTTTACACGTTTATAGACAATTTACCAGTTCGATCACTGATTTTCATCCATCCATTTTTTATGCTGGATCAGACCGGCGGATGGACTGGTTCCTAGTTAAAATGGTCCGATCCAGTTTTCCAAACTATAAATAAACTCAGAGTTCAATGGGTGTCTCTATCTCTCCCTGCAAATGGAACCTCAAATCCTACAGCTCTCTGAAAATGGAACCTCAAATCCCCCAACTTGCTCGCAATCTTCTCATGAAAACAAATATTCTCACATCATTTTCATGTATAATTTATCCATATCTGTGTTATTCTATAATAAAACATGACTTTAGGGTTTCATTTAACACTTAATGTAAGTTATTGTGACAGTTAAGTTATAATAAAACAAAATATGAATTTCACAAAAGGAATATTGAATGATGTCGAGAAAATGAATTACAAATAAGTTGTATCCAGAAGTTGTTCTCCTTTTGTAATCTATAAATTTTATTTCTTCTTAAATAAAAGAAGCATAAGAAAACCTATAGAACGCTAATACCTTGCTTCTGAAGCTCTTGGACCCACTTCTTAGCTCGTGTAAATGAATCCTGTGAATAGAAGACAGAAATAATCATATTAAACCTTATTAAACAGAGCTAATAAAATATTAAAAGATTAGAACAACAAATCAAATAAAGAAACCAGCTACCAGATTTGATCCACCCCTCTTTTACGAAAGTATGATGTTGTCTTTATAGAAATTCAAAATATGAAGGTGAAACATTATACTCATATTTTTCAACCTTTAGCACCAAGCCACCAACAATGGTTCAATGTTTACCATAAAAACTCAAAATCTAAAAATATATACTTTGCCAGATTTCACAAACCCTTGATGAATTCATTTAAATAACTTCTTCCTAACATTCATTAATTTCAAAGAGAAGTTATAGAATGGATTAGACTTATTGGGCCTTGTGCAAACAATAATAATAACGATTATTCTGGAATGTCTTGTGCAAAGTTTTTGGTTAAAAGGGAACAATCAGGTTTTCCATAATAAGGAACTATGGAGCATAAAATGTCTTAAAAGTTGGACATATTCCATAATAAGGATTCTAATCGTTAATAATGTTTGGTTTTGATCAAGAATTGGAGCCTTTGGGGGTCTGGACTTGTCAACTTTGGGGTCTGCATTTTGTTTGTATTTTCCATTTTAAGGTATACTCCGACATGCATACATTCCACTCAGTGAAAATGTCTTCAAAGAATTTATTATTTTTCAAGCAATATAAATATACAAGGAAAACCATTGAAGACCGATTAACTTCAGTCCATAAACAAATTATCTGGACCTAAGATATACAGCAATCGATGCACTAGCTCATCCACACAACACAACAAAATTCAACATCAACACCATAATATTTAGCGTTCCTGTGGTGATTTTGAGACCTATTGCACACTACAAACAGGCTGCAATTCTTTTTTCTATGTCCCCTATGTTTCCTGTTTCCTCCCATCATTTTACGTATTTAGATTTTAGATATAGTACACAATCATGAAAAAATTGCAGTATTAAATTACATGTTAAAAACAACTAATCAGTGTATACCAAATATTACTAATTTAAATAGGTACTCAGAAATATACAAAGGCAAAGGTATCATACTGAGTTAGTCATGTCATAGACAATGATAGCAGCAGCAGCGCCTCTGTAATACATGGGAGCCAAACTATGGTATCTCTCTTGTCCCGCTGTATCCCAAATCTCAAATTTCACTGTTGCATCATTTACTGCCAATGTCTGCGAAAAGAACGCCGCCCCTATTGTTGATTCCTGTCACCACAATTCAGCAATATAATCTCCACATGTCCATATGTTTTAAGTCTTTGGCACAAACACAAAATAGCAGCTACCCAAAATCATCAACCTGCAGACTACAACAAAGAGAAAAAGATACTCTCTCACCAGTCCCCACCACACCACAAATTTTTTTTTTTGACAAAACTTATATGTTGTTCTTTAGGTACTTGTTGTGCAATGGTTCTGTTTTCCAATGATAATAAGACATGTGCAATACTTGTTACATATGTTATAATTTCATTGATGAGCTATCACACATGTATTTTTCATTGAAAAACAACATCAAAAGTACTTATGAAATTGCACCTGAATTTTTTGCCCTTTTTTTTCATGGGTATTATTTTAATCTCCAAAACTGTAAGTCTAACAACTAGCTCTCACTAGTCACTACCTTCATAACCTTCATAATCAAATGAGGCTCTACTTTTTATGCAATCAACTATAATTTCTCACATTCTCCATCCTAGTTCTTTAAAAAAAAAATCATTTGAAACAATCAAACCCCATTTCAATATGTCAATATAATTCCATAATCAGCACAAATCAGCTAATAGTTGTTACACTTGTGGTGCAATGGTTCTGTTTTCCAATGAAAATAAGACATGTGCAATAGTTGTTACACATGTTATATTTTCATTGATGAGCTATCACACACGTATTTTTTCATAGAAAAACAGCATCAAAAGTACTTATGAAATTGCACCTGAATTTTTTGCTCATTTTTTTTTTCTCGGGTATCATTTCAATAGGTCAATATAATTCCCAAATCAGCATAAATCAGCTAAACTCAAAATGCCACAACACATGCCCGTGATGAACTACGCGTAATTCACTAAATATTTTCGCTATACATATCAAACACAATAAAAAAATTCAGCAGACAAGCAAGGAGACCCTTTAAATTTAAGAACTTCCCAATCAAAACGAAGAAATTTAACCCCAAAAATAAGAGTTAAAAAGAAAAACCTGAAATTCGAGAAATTGACCCTTGACAAAGCGCAAAACGAGACTCGATTTTCCGGCACCCATATCCCCGAGCAGAACCTGAAAAATATATTCATAAAATAGTGTAAAAAAAAAACTTGAATTCAGGGTATGAATGGAATCGAAAAGAGGGAGCAGAGAAACAAAGGGAAATTGAAAAGTGGACCAACCAATTTGGCATTGAGATTGTTGTGGCCGACGGTAGCCATGGGAGGAGAATTGGATCGATCGGAAACGAATAGAGAAACGAGAACCAAAACCCCAGTTACGAAATTGGAGTTTGCACTTTGCAGATATGTTATGAAGATTGAAAATTATCAAATCAAAGAGACAGAGGTAGAGAGAGAGAGAGAGAGAGAGAGACGAGAGGAAGAAAGTCTCTGTCTCTGGATTGTGTTGCTTTTCGCGTACGGTGGGTTTTCTTCTTTTGCCTGCGTATGCGTGCAAACGCCCTCGTTTTATTTGTTTTTCACTTTTTCTTATTTATTTTTTAATAATAAGAGTGGAGTGCGGGTATTTGTTTTTGTTATTGTTTCTTTTTCTTTCTTTTTTTTTATGCTTTTTTGGTTTTTTTTTTTGTGCTTTTTTGGTGGCTTGACTTTGATGTGCAAATGCAAAACTGCTTTTGCTTACACCATGTGGTAGATTAGATCTGCTGTAATTCCTAAATTTTATTCATGTTTTTTATTCGTCAATCGTAATTTTGTAAATTAAAATATTAAAATTTGTAGTCAGTGGCCAATTTGTTGGCGGTGGGATAGCATCCTCTCTTGGCAAGGCCCAGGTGGGGCTGCAGTCAGGTGTGACGAGGCCAGGTGAGATCATAGTCATATTGAAACATGATGCTGATTGCTACTGAGCTAAGGAAATAAATTTGTGCCAATGCTAACAGGTATAGCTTTTAACATAATGGTAAGACCATCTCCAACGGATGTTTCTTAGGGGTTTTTATTCTTAAGAACATGTTCTTATTTTTTTCACACCATTGGAGTGCTCCAATGTTGCAGCCTAGTTAGAGAGTCATTCTACTATAAGAACTGGTTCTTAGCAATAAAATATGAATTAATATTTTAATTTGAAATAAAAATAAAAATAAATAGTATATATATAATAAGTGGGGTCACATGTGGACCCATTTAAGAACCTAAAATGGGTTCTTCCATTGGAGTGAAAACGAAGTTGTGTTCTTCCAAGTGGCATCTTTGGGCCTACCATATGATAGATAAGAACCATATTTGGGTTCTTCCATTATGGTTGCTCTAAACGCTTGATCCTATACTTAGCATCTACGCACTTGCTAAATGTTAGCATTTAGCTATTTTTTAATAAAAAATATAATATGCCAATAATCTTTTTGAGAAGGACAAGACTTAAATATAATTTCATCTACACATTAGGAATTGTTTTTTAATAAGATTATGACATGTGTAACAACTCTTATATATGTTATATTTTCATTGATGAATTGTTAAATATGTTATAATTATATTGAAAAACAACACATAATGTATCGATTGAATTATACCTAAATTTTCTCATTCGGAATGGACAATCCTAACTTTAGTTAATGAGATGACAACGATCAATGGAAGTTTCAATGCACCTGGTTATCATGAGACACAGCTTCATTGGAAAGAGGTTAAAGAGCTTACTCCTCCATCCATATACCCTTTGTAATCATCGTTGAAGACAGTTTTTTCAACCGAAAAAGACGTATCATCTGTCATCAAATGCATCTTAAGTTTGAAGTATGTTGATGTTCTGGACTATCTACTACCAAGGAAACTTCGAGGGGAGGTGGTTTGATTTGCTATTACTCGTATTTTGTTTTTAATAAAGGGTTGACTATTATTTTAGATGGGCAACACTTCGGCCAAATGTTATAACTTGTCTTCATTTTATGTGTAAATCACCCCTCCCCGGAAAATATAAACCCATGTGTAATTATTAATTACATAGAAAAAATTATTTTCTTTCATTCCAAGCATGTAACGAGAAAATAAATTCTCTGAGTAGTAATTTCTATCATGTAGAAAATAATTTTAACTCAACCAAATTTTTTTTTTTTTTAACTAATTACTAACTTAAAAACTACTAATTAATAGATGAATGACATGTTAAATACAAAATCATGAATGTTCACATGAGATATTAAGCTTTTCAAAGAGGATTTAACTCCTCTTAAAGTGAGCAAATGTATATCTGTCAAGTGAGAAAATGGATGTATATCCACCCATTAAATAAAGTGAGAAAGGATACACTTTAATTAACCAAGGATGAATACACACTCACTTTCTCACTTTACACATTTATTCACTTTACATTAACTTTATCCATCCAAAGAGACGATTCATGAGAGGCTTAATACAAAAACCCAACAAATACTACATGAAAAAAAGGCAGAGGAAAACAAAGACTACATAAACGAAAGCCCTTAGTGGCCTGTATCTGTTTAAAGAACTACCAGAGCCCAAGTAAATTTCACTGTATCTGTTTAATATGCACATGGATGTAGATATATGCATTTGATGAACGAAATAGCAAAACTGCAAAACTCGTACCAGTTTACATAATCAATGATTAACTAAATTTTAGGTATGCAGTGACCTTATAGTTATTTATGTCTCAAAGATAACTAAAACGAAACCTTAGCTCCTGTTAGGGAAAAGAGAAATTGTTGTTGTTACTTGTAAAATAATCACTAGCACTCCATAAAAGCTTTGTTCATTATTATATCCAATAATCCAAATGGCTAACATTTTGCCATTACGTGATGCAAACTCAAATAATTGTTCTTAAAAAAAATTAGCAAAAAGAGGACAATTTACATCCTTGAGATCTGAAGAGGTATAGAAGTTCCAAGCATTTCATGCCTAACAGAACCTAGAGTCAGGTTTTCCACGTGGCCTTGATTCTCAAAAATAAATCTCTGACAGTTTTCAGCAGCCATGACCCCAGCAGAGTATGCTCCATGCACAGATCCCTGGTTGTCCAAGCTTACAGCTTCGCCACCAAAGAATAGATTACCCAACGGTGCACGAAGTTTGTCATACACATCATTTGGCTTTCCAACTAAATCATATGAGTAACAACCAAGAGAGTTTGGATCTGTTCCCCAACGTGACACAAGATACTGAACCTGCAATGATCCAACAGAAAACAAAAATTCAGGCTCCTGCAGTAGGATTGTAGACACTAGTGAAAACAAATGTGTGGAGTTAGCCATGAGGACAAATGAGAGGTGAACTTACCGGCTCAGAAGCATCAGGAAACATCTTCTTGAGCTGTAGCATTACAAAATTTGCAGCAGACTCGTCAGATAGCTTCTCAAGATCATAAGCAAACCTGCCAGCAGCCATATAGACAAGAACTGGATGGCCTGTTGCTTTATGGAGATTAAGAAAATAGCCACAGGCATAAGAGGTTGGAGCAACAACGCCCAGAAGTTCTACATTAGGCCAAAACACTTTGTCAAATCTTAGGGCAATCTTATTTTCATTGCCTACACCAAGATCCGAAATAGCGGAAACCTTCCAATCCGGCAGTTTTGGTTCAAATTCAATCAAATTAGCTTTTAAGATTCCAAGAGGAACAGTTATGATAGCAGCATCGGCAACAAAGTTCTTGCCATCCTCGACCGTAACCATTACCTTGTTGTAACCACTGGATATCTTGGTCACCCTACATGGTGAGGTTTCACAAAAGGATCAAAATTTACACCTCAACCACCATAATAGATAGGGGATACAGGAAAAACAGGGAAACGCTTTATTAGGAGCAACAACAACAACAACAACAAAAAAAAAAAAACCACATTTCTATGGGTTCAAATTTTAAAGTTGGTGCCACATGCAATTGGCAGCCTCAAGTTACAGAAAGAAGAGTTTTGCTAAATAAAGTAGAAATTAATTTTGGAAAAACGTTTGTTTCATTGATGGTAAATCAATCAACAAACTACCAAGTACCACCATATGTCTCAGATTCAATCATATAAAGCCTACCCAAATACAAGCCAGAGGGGTCTACTTATATCTTTAAAAAAATTAGGAAAAGGCTAGTGATATATATTTTTTAAAAACAACATATTACTAATTAACAGAAAATCCGCTTTTCAAACGAAAATTAATAAATAAATAAAAACACACACATTACTTTTTATATCAGCATATTTACATTTTCCAGTGCTTAATATTTTATGGGCTCCAAACATGGCATCAATTTTTTTCCCTCTATTTATTGCATGTTATGTCATAAAGCATGAAAAATTACCATGCTGTTAAGTCATGTATTAGAGGCATACCTGTGGTTCAAGCGTATATCAATATCTTCTGCAAGAGCTTGTATAACAGGACCATATCCTTGCACCATGAGTCCGTGACCTCCAGAAAGGACATGTTCCTATAATTAGGAAACTCAACAATGTAAGCATTAATTTGAAGATTAAATATGCTTAGTTGATCTTCTACATGAAGATAGAACACAACTCTTAGAATTTGAGTTTGGGCCTAACTCAACCCCAAAAGCTAGCTTGTAAGGTGAGGGTTGCCACTTATAAACACTCATCAGACCATATCTCTCTCCAATGTGGGACTCCAACACACCCCCTCACACCCAGGACTGGACATCTGGAGCGTGAAGTTTGCAGGACTGAACATCTGCGGGTGGCCCAACGGATCTAAGATAGGCTCTGATACCATCTTAGAATTTGAGTTTGGGCCTAACTCAACCCCAAAAGCTAGCTTGTAAGGTGAGGGTTGCCACTTACTTATAAACACTCATCAGACCATATCTCTCTCCAATGTGGGACTCCAACAACAACAATAACCAAATCAACTTATAAAACACCTCATTCTCATTTTATCAACTAAAACCAGAGGAATAACCTACTGACATGCAAAAAAGCAATAGCAACTAAAGCCTTTACCCAATAACCTAATGACATAAGTGAAAATATTATTATGTGAAACTCATGTACCAAGTAACTTATCTCTAATGATACACTATTTTTTTAGTTGATTACTAATTATTTATCTCCTACATTATCTCCATTTTTTTAATGGAGCTCACAACATGCAAATTATATAATATGATCAGAAGAAACAATACTTTATCATTATATAAAATTAACAATATTTAGATTTCTGCTTAATATACTCCAACTCACAGAATTTCAATATTTATATCAAACAATAATCTAACCCAAGGATCTGGTCACAAATTAAGGTTTGGCAAAAGTATATTTTATCCTTCAACTAATATAATGGCACTTGCCTGGTCCCATGTTTTTAATGATATCATATCTGCATCAGCAGCAAACCAAGCTTCCATTCTGCATATATACCATTGCAGCACTTCATGGGCAAGCCCTTGTTGCCTGCAGAAAATTTTGTTAGTTACACTGAAAGATTGGATCCTCAAGCCTCAATAATTTTACATAAGATTCTCTTTTCAAGAAAGCACCTTAGTTCTGGATGCCTATCTAACACAATCGAGATTGCTTGGGAAACTGACATATCTTCAGGATGCTCATCTCTCACTTTCTCTGTCTGTTGTCACCAGAAAGCCATTAGATTCCAGATTAAGATAATCATAATTGCATTCAGACTGAGAAATGCCACAAGCCATGTGTTACAAAGTGATAAGATCTTACCTCTTCCAGGATTCTCTTAAAAGTGTCTCCAATTTCAACGACCATCTGTTGTGGAACTTGATGACCATCAATGTTAAAAAGCATATAACTGGAAACACGAAATGCCGTTACGATAAAACACAACTAGTGGAATTGCAAAAGTTCCAGATGTTTAATTGTTTTACATATAATAGTAAATCATATATATTTACAGATATGCTTCAATTGCATGTAAGACAAAGTGATTCCAGAGCAATCATGCATAAAGAAAAGGTTAAGGCCCACAAAGAATTATTAATTTGGTAAATTTGTATCTAATCATGTAGGGTCAGTTAAAATATATTGCCCTTGCCCTTTAATTCTAAATATTGCATCATAAACCTTCAAATGCATCAATCTTAACAGAAATTCAGAAACATGACAGATTATTACCTTTCCAGATCATGGTCATATAAGACAGAGTTGTCACCACTGGTACGATATAACCTAAGCCCTAGACCGCGTATCAATGGAGCCAAGGGGTTTTCATTGCAAACTCCATGTAACCTGGAAAATTATCAAGAATTTGTTCATTTTTCATCTACAAAATAGTGTGTGCAACAAAAACAATTTCAATGAAACAAATTGAGCCTACCATGAGGCTCCCATGTCAACTGGACAACCAAACGAGTAGTCAGTATGAATGCGGCCACCAAGCCTATCCCGTGACTCCAATACAGTCACCTAACCAAATGATGAGAATAAGCAGGAAGCAAGAAAAAAAATATTTCCTCTGACATAAAAAAAAGGCTTCCCAAAAGCTTCCACCTGTTGGGGTCTGGGGAGGGTAGATGTACACTGCCTTATCGCGCAAGCGGAGAGGCATTTTCCATCATTTGAACCTGTGACCTTTAGGTCACAAGACAACAACTTAAACGTTGCGCCAAGGCTCGCCCTCTAAGCTAATTAACGAAAATAGAAAGAATAAATATAGAGGAAGTTTGATCATAATGATATGAAACCTTAACAGATGCATCATAAAGACTACGTGCTGCAGCAATCCCTGATATTCCAGCACCAATTACAATAACTGAAGGGAGAGGTC
This sequence comes from Echinosophora koreensis, assembly GCA_035048595.1. Lineage (NCBI taxonomy): Eukaryota > Viridiplantae > Streptophyta > Magnoliopsida > Fabales > Fabaceae > Echinosophora > Echinosophora koreensis. Next base: position 12,341,253 of record JAPCYP010000004.1, read on the forward strand.
TGTGTTGCCTCTCGATGCATGAGGCAATGGTATCTGGTCAATGGAAACAAAAATCAGAAGGGGAAAATTTCTCATACATAAAGAGATGAAATAAAGTACTAAACAAACCATATAATGCAAAACCTCTCCTGTTTCACTATATATGAGATTACAACTAGGAGAATGAACTCAACACTAATACAACAATGCAATCTAACCACATTGAATATCTACATGCAAGCTCCTACGATCACATCCATGCCATTATATATTAGGGAAGAAAACACTCCTTCAGTTTGACACTTCTGTTTGATTTTACTTATTTTATGTTCAATACATTAAAATCTAAATAAACATTATGAGAAACCTTTAGAGTAATTATAAATAAAAAACAAACAAAATTTCCCTGAAATTTAATCAAAACCGAAAAGCACTGTTAAAATCAATCCTTAAAAATTTTAAAAATATCCAAACTTTCTATCCAAAAAAATTAAATATAAACAAAAGGGAGCTAATAAAATCAACAAAACCATAAATAAATAAATATATAAAAAAGAAAAGAAAAGAAAACACTCACCATCAAGCAAATTGGCAGAGAATAAGTCTTTAGGGTCCATCAAAAAACAGAAAAACGACAATCAAATAGGGTTGAGAATATTGATGAGACTCAAGAGAAACCAATGGAATCAAAGAGAGAAAGAGAGAGAGAAATGAATAAAGAAAGATGAGAGAAGGAGAATGAATGGTATCAATTGGAATTATTAGAGATTAAAGGGTGTATAGGAATTGGGAAATTAGAGACTAACTGAAACGAATGGTAGAAAATCAAGATGAGTATTCCCGCAATGAAGCGGCTCAAATTCGAAGAGAAACTCAAATTCTCAAACCAGCTCATAAGGTTAACCTTTTTTTCTTTCTTTCGAAATCAAACTACACTCTCCGCCAAAAATCGCCGGCAATTCGACGATTCTCGCATAAGATCGATGGATCAATCAATTAGGTTTTCTCCCCCCTCGAAACGACGATGTTCTTTGTTTCTCTCTCGATCACAGTCTCACACACAAAACAAAAACACTTTCTCTCTCTAAAACCAGAGGCAGTATGAGAATGATGAATGCGGAATACCCGCCAAACACTGTGTATATATATAGATGATTTTTTGTTTGATATTTATTTTTTATCAAGGGGCGGTTCTGTCATTTTGGACGAAGGAGACAGGAACCTAACAAGATCTGGACTCTCTTTATGTTACCACTTGCATCGCCACATGGTGGGGGCGGTTTAGGAAATTACGGTTCATTCCGTTTTTTTTGGCTTGCTTTATCCCTTTTTGATAAGGAGGCAGAGGAAATCCGAGGCAGAGGCAAGTTGATTTTAATTTTTGCTTTTTCGGAAAAAGTATTTTAATTTGAATTTGTAGAAGGTGTAATTTAATTTGTTTCAAAAAACGGTGGTGTAATTTTATATTATAATTTGGTTATATTATTATTATTATATTATTATAGAAATGATTTAATCTCTTTTCTTTTCCTTAAAACTATTAGGATGACAATGTGAGATATGCTGGAAAACTTCTCCGTGGTTTGATTAATATATTAATATCCAGTTTCTGTTAAACATATTTTATGTTATCATTGTGTTCATGAAAATTGATTATTAAAAGGGTCTTGTTAATGAGTCCTAAAAATATTGGTTAAGGAACCTACAATAAAGAAAATGTGTATTGAAAAAAAAATGTTTTATTATAAAGATAAGACTAACGAATGTCCTTAGAATATTGTTTAAGGAATCAAGAATGAAAAATTTACATGGAAAATGCTGAATTTAGTATTTTGAAAAGTGTTATACTTTTTTTTTTCAATTCACATTTTCCTTTTTGTGGGTTCTTTAACCAAAATTTACATGAAAAATGCTGAATTTAGCATTATCCTTATTAAAATTATATATTGATCTCTATTAAATAAAGACAAGTGTAATGTTTAAACTTTAAACAAAAATAACATTGGGAGTAACTAATATCACCAGCTAATATAAACAGTAATTTTGAACCTATTGTTCAAACCCAAGAGCGGGAATGAGAAGATGTTGATGCTTGGAGGGCTAGCATAGCTTTAGATATGTGGAGAAATACAACTTAGGAGGACATGAAGTTACATCAATTTGACTAATAATTAAAAGATTAGAAAAATTGTATTGGGTTTTACTTTTATTTATTTATTATATTATTCATTTATTTGTTACTTTTTTCATTGGCTCTTATAACTTTGAATGTTTGCTAAAAATCCATGTTTTCCTTTCAAATCTTATAAATCCATATAGTCCATTCAAATCTTATAAAGTCTTATGATATAAATCCTTTAAAATCCACGTATGGGAATCTTGATTATAACAATCTTTAAGAAAAAGTCTTTTAAAATCTTATAAGTCATTACATTTCTACATAATCTTTTAAAATCCGCAAGACTTTTTTAGGCAAAAACAATCTTTTACAATCCCATAAAATCTTATAAGTCATTACATTTCTACATAATCAAAATCCGCAAGACTTTTTTAGGCAAAAAAAATCTTTTACAATCCCAATCCAATACACCCAAATTAAACCTTAAGAAATATTTCTCTAAGTATAAAAAATTTACACTGTTTACGTGTTAAATTACTTTGAACGTATTCAAATAGGGGTGTTCGCGGGTTGGTTTGGTTCGGATTTGCATGAAAAACAAATTCGAACAATCAAAATCAATTGGTTCGATTCAGTTCAGATTTGTAATTTTTTTGTCAGGAAATCCGAACCAAACCAAACCAAACGAATCAACACGGGTTGGTTCGGTTCGGTTCAGACCCGGAAAATATTAACTATTAAAATTAAAATATATATAAATTTTAAATTTATAAAATATTAAATTATATATATAAAGAATAAATTATATTAAATAAAAAAATATTCAACTATTAACCATTAAAATATATAGAAATATCAAAAAATATAAATAAATATTAAAATATAGTAATTGATTCGGTTCGGTTTGGTTCTGATCCAGAATCCTTGGATCCGAGAAACGAACCAATTACCATCGGATTTGGTTTGTTTGGTTCAGTTCAGTTCGGTTCGGATCCGAACACCAGAAAAACCCGAACTTATTTAATTGATTCGGTTCAGATTATCGGGTCTATTCGAACCAATGAACACCCCTGATTTCAAATTATACTAAAGCATATGTGTTTTATTGTACTTGGAATAATTAAAATATCGAAAAGAATTTAATTCATTTATTTTCTATGTTAAAAACTCATTCCATACACATTCATCACATAATCCAACTAAAAGAAGGAGTTTATTGTATTTAAATGTTTTTCTTGATTGTTTTTTTTTTTTTTTATGTTCTTGTTCTAATTTGAAATACGCAAGATGAATAGATCAACAATGAAAAATTTATTAATTTGAATTATTAGTAATAAAATAAAAAATTTCACTTAAATCTAACCAAATTTGAGTTAGTGTTTGCTACAAATTATTTGAGGAAAAAAGCACTTTCTTGAGTAAAAAATTATTTTTAATGAGTTTGATTGTATTTGACTGTATGTTGAAGTTTTTCATGAAAAAGATTTTCATAAAAAATCAATTTTATGATTCAAATGAAAAGATACTTTCATTAGCTTTTGAAAAAAATCATTAACTATTTTAAAAAAATGGTTTTTTTTGATTTTAAACAAATACAAAATAGTTTATACTTTTCTTTAAAATTTCTAAAAAAAAATCTTTGAATTATTAAATGTCAAAATCAAATTATTATTTTTTTAATTCATAACAAACGAGCACTTATTCTACACACGGTTCCAATAAAAAACTTTGGAATCAAATTAATTATTATTTAATAAATTTTCAAATAAAAATAAAAAATATCATTATAATTAATTAATTAAAAATCAATCCTTACTAATAAATTAGAAGTTTGTCAAAAAATAAATAAATTAGAATACTCACTCTTAAATGTGAGTCATTCTTCACTTTTTGTCAAAAAAAAAAAATATGAGTCATTCTTCACTATATTTATCTTAAGCTGAGATATGTGGTATCATATATATTAAACATCTTTTTTCTTTGATATAATTTTAAATTTACTAACTGATTACAGGTTGGTGGCTTCTAGGGTGAGAGAGATGACTCCATGAGAGAGCCAAAATGATTTTTATACAAACAATTTTTATTTTTTTTTTGTAATTTATTATATAAAAAATGTTTTTTTACACCATCAAAATAAAATAAATTATCTTAAAATTGTTTTCCAATAAACATATCAAAATAAAAACAGATTTCGATTATAATCGATTATCACAATAATTGATTATATAAATAATCAATTATTGATATAATCTATTTTTTGCAATTATCCCAAATACACTCATGACTTGCCAGAACTCAACAATTTTAAGAGCACGGTTTTTCTCTGTTTTTTTAACCTTAATCACCTCACAAGGAAAAGAAAGTTCTTATATTGCTTCATAAACTTTTTATACATGCGTTATATAGCTGCAGATTGTTTAGTAAAAGAAATTGTTAATAATGAAAATTAAATTATACCGTAAAAGAAAGTCATTCCATTTCTATAAAATGTTTAACTAATACTGACAATAAAATACCGAGAAAAACCCAAGTCCCACATTGATTAGAGATAGTATCTAATAAGAATTTATAAGTAGTGGGCAATCCTCATCCTATGAGCTAGCTTTTGGAGTTGAGTTGGGCCCAAAATCTAATATAGTAGCAGAACTATCTTAGATTCATTGTTGGACCATCCATCATATTATCATGCACCAAACTCAATAGTGTCAGGTGTGAGGGGGTGTACTGAGAAAAACCCAAGCCCCATATTGATTAGAGATAGTATCTAATAAGAACTTATAAGTACTGGATAATTCTAATCCTATGAATTAACTTTTGGGATTGAGTTAGACCCAAAATCTAATATAAAATACGACTTTTCTTTTAATCTAATTGTTAATTCCCAACCGTAGCAAAAATATTAATTCCCAACTAAAATTTTGTGACCTACTTACCTTTTTTTAAAAAATTTGTCATCTCTCACAAATTACTAACAAGAACAATTACAGTAGTATGTTTGAAAACTTGGTCAAAAGAGGTGGAAGTGTTTAAGTGATTACAAGGGTGTTAAACGTGGTTCCTAATTCCTAACATCCTATTTTAACCGACCTATATTAAAATATATATATATATATAGAAAAGGGACACGCTTTCCCCGCAACTCCCTTTTCCTTTCAAGTGTTAGGTTGTCTTTTCTTCTTTCTTGTACAACTTGTGCATGTTTTCCACCCTGGACATGTCATTGTACACAAAAATATATATTTGCTGTACTGCAGATCCCACCACCACCTGCTGGTCCAGCTCAACGCTGTTTGTAATTTAAAAAAAATTGGTTTTTGGTGGTGTTTTACAAAGTTGTGAGATTAACTCTCAAACGAATGATTATTAGGTAAAGCCTTTTTTCCCAAAATAACGACTCCAAAATTTGAATATTTAACCTATAGGTAAAGTTTGTTTGGAGACATAATCCACTATCATTACGACTAATGACTTTTGGACTAAGAGTTTATTAATTATTTAAAATTTAATAAGTAAAAAATATCTTTATTATTAATTTAATTTTAATATATTGTTATTTCAATTTAGAAGAGGCTTTTTTTTTGTACAATTTGTTTTCTTTGGTAAGATACATTAATTCAAATTTCTTCATTCCTGAATTTTTTTTCTCAGGGTGCGACTGCAAAATAGGTAACCAGTTATAGCATGTTTGTTTTAGATTCTTCTTACATTGAAATCTCGTTCAAACCTGTGTTCTCTTACACTTTGTTTGGTTATAGGAGAGAAAGTGAGAGGAAAGAAAGTGAGAGGAAAGAAGGGGGAAGGAAAGAAAAAGAGTGAAAAATGAGTGGATTGTTTAATTGTTTGGTTGGAGAGAAATGAGAGGAAAGAAAACTAAAACTTTTCTCTTCTCTTGTTTGATTAAGTGGAAAGTGAGAGGAAAGAAAAAAAATACTACTGAAATGACATAAACACCCTCATATAATAATTTAGAAAAAATAAAAAAGTAATGTTTTTTGGTCATTTTACATGAGACAAAGCACTATTCATGTTTGTCTTTTTTATCTCATCTTGATTTGCATGTTTTTTTTCTCAATTTGAGAAAAAAATATATATGCTTGTGGGTCCCACATTTTTTTTCTTTCCCCTCTCCCCTTTTCTTGCCAACCAAATGATAGAAAAAGTTTTGGGAAATGTGTTTTTATTCCTTCCCATTTCTTTCCACCATGTTTCATGCTTTCCAAACATAGGGTTAAAGCCATAAATTGGAGCTTTGAAAAAGATTGCCTTGGGAAGAGAAAATTGTATGATTAATGGGTTGAGGAATTATGACTATAATAATAATAATAGTAGTAGTAGTAGTAGACTAGTAGTAGAAGAAGAAGATGAGGTGACCAATTTGGAAACATTTTCAAATTCAAAATTTGAGTTTACAAATGGTCAATTGAATACTAGTCAAATATAGTTGACCAACTCCATTTGTGGAACACTTTACACTTACATTTGACGTAGATTTCGTTATTATTGCTCAACTTGTTTGTTATTATAAATAAAAATAAATATCTTGTTTGCTCCCAGGATATTAACGCATAATAAATTTGATAGATTACCTAAGAATGGTTGATTGTAATGACAATAGACTTTGTCCCAAGCAAATTTTATCTACAAAATCAGATATTTGCATCTTGGAGTCGACATCATCCCCAATTTGAAGGTTAGCCTCGTAGCTTTATTTGTAAGACTATCCGATTAAAAAGCAAAAAAAAAATTTGATTGAAAAAAATTAAGCATTCTTTATTTCTGGAATCTTGAAGGTAAGTTTGGTCCTTGTAGGACTTTTAATATATATATATATATATATATATATATATATATATATATATATATAAAAACCTTTTCTAACTCTTCCTTTCAATACCAAATTCCACTGGCCAAGAATATAAGGTCGAAATGTCGAGGTTGCTAACCATCCTCAACTGAGCCAAGCGAAATTACATATGGGGAGCCTTAACCGAATATATGCGTCAGGTCGGACCAAATGTAAAGGTCTCGAGAACAATCACTTGTAATTCTACTAGACTTAAACGCACGTTCTCACTTATGCCCCTATAAACACAGGACCTTTGCACGTCTTCTCAACGGGTAAAGCTTTGATGGAATTACTCCAAGAAATGGGGGAAAACCGTCCATGATCCCCACAAAATGATGATGGTTATACGATAACTGTCTAGTTCACCATTATAAATAAATGAATCAAATCAGAACTTTGTCTAGTTTTGATTCCCACAAGGGATACATAGAAAAGGAATATTCGATTCCATCAAGCTATATCCAAAATCTTCAGGAATTATTCTTAGAGTTCTTGAGAGAAAACACTCATGTTACTTGATTCCAGGGCCGTGCTAAGAAAATTCGAGGCCTAAGACAAAAAATTTAAAGAGACTTATTATAATATAAATTATTAATTTTCATATTAATTTTATAGCATTTTGAACGGCAATTATCAAAGTCTTATAATAAAGTAATTCGAACATTTCACTATCAATAAATAAGATGACTAATCCATTCAATCTATCTTGTAATATTGTTGATCTTAGATAGAATTTAAGAAATTTTAATTTTGAAAAGCTTCTTTTAGCGGTAGCAACCGTTACAAGAAAATAATATAAAAAATAATTTTGTAAAGTAAATAAGAAAAAAATTATGAAATGATAGAACTCGGAAAAGAAAATGATTGGACGCTGATTTTATCTACAACAACAATTTGATTGATATCAAATATCCACTTTAACACTTCACTTCAAGTCTTTAAAAAAAATTATGTAGATAAGGAGGGGGAAAAAAACTGAGTGAGAGTTAAGAAGATTTAGAATGAAAATATTAAAATTTTACAAAAATATATATAGATAAATAAAAATACCATAACCTTGAAATGATAACCAATAATTAATTTACTACGTTTTTAACGTTCCAAAATATTGATTGGTTATAAGCATAATAGATTATGTGGAGTGGACTATAAATGGTCTTTATTCTTAAACCATCAACTACCCAAGAGCGCTTGTATGAGATGGCACGGACCTCTTTCAGCTTAATTAGAGGTCTTGAGTTTGAATCCTGATCCTGAGAATGCAGCAGCGTTAAAACTCTTGAGGGAGAGCTTTGCCACCCTTGTGGTCCTACCTGACTCGAGGAAGTAGTCTCCACAGTTACGCGTGGAGGATACACTGGGAAATCTTAAAAAAAAAAAAAAAATCAACCATATGATTTTATTATTATAATGTTCAATAAGTTTGCAATGTTCGGCATTACCTTAATACTTGCTATATTAATAATTAGTTGTAGTTTCCCACATAATAATAGTTATAATAGGAAATAATATTTACCAATTTTTTTTTTTTAACAGGATAGTAACAACTAAAAAACTTTTGGCGCCTAAGACTGTTGCCTTATCAGCCTTGTGGCTACACGCCTTACTTGATTCGGGTCAAATTCTGATTAATTGGATTTTGGCAGTGTACTGGCCGAGGTGGCAAGCTCGGCCGCCGAGCTCGGAAACCTAACTAACTTAACGATAACACTTATCTAGAACTCAACTAACGACCTTACCTTAGATAAGGGATAAGTCTTATCAGATAAGGAAGTTGGAGTTGGGCTAAAAGAGATAAGTGATAAGAAACGATAAACCAGATCCTAGAAAATAGGATCGGATTATTCCTCTATAAAAGGAGGAAGAGCCTAAGAGAAGACTCACTTTTTCACTAACCTTGGTGTTCTCCCTTAAGCGTATTAGAAGTCCCGGTTGCGGCAAGAGACTGTCAAAGAGTCCTTGCCCGCCGGTGCACATCGGATACAAGATTAAGGGATTGCAGCACCACATGAACAAGGGTTGAACTCAGAATTACGTCTGGCTTTGATTCCCTTTGGGATACGTAGGACCGGAACATAAGTATTCTGTCAAGCCATAATCTAAAACAACCCCATTGTTCACTCTTGGTCTGACGTCTACGGCGAGATTCCGGCAAGTCGGATCTCGGCAGGAACATTTGGCGCCCACCGTGGGGCCGAGGAAAAACTTTCCCCGGTTCCATAAGAAGGATTTAATGGTGACTACACGAAACGGACCGAGGGGAGGGCCACACAGTGTGAATCATGTTGATCATGAGACATCAGAACCATGACAATGCCCCGCCTCCTCCCTTCGATGAAGATAATCCTCAGTTGGGAGAGATTATGGCACAGCTGAAACAACTGCGTCAGGAAAACGAGGAGATTCGTGCAGAGAATCAAAGGCTACTAAGAGCTCGGAAAATGGGAAGATCGGCAACGTTTGCCGAGGAAGAGCAGTCTTCACCCGAGAATAACCCAGAAGACCCCACATATGCACCTTCTAGTAATGATACAAGCCGACCTTCCAGGACCAGAACTAGGCCCGAGGGTTCAGGGGCCAGATCTCGTGCGGAGGATACTCTCCAGAGAGAGAGAGGATAAAAGACAGACGACCGAGGTTGCCTTTTACTGATGACATCGATGCGGTGATCATGCCTAGACATTTCAAACCTCTTAATATTGATAAGTATAATGGCACCACTGATCCAACTGAACATGTAGAATCTATTGTTTCTTCTGTCTACTTGGTGACCGATTCGGAAGCCATCACGTGCAAGATTTTTCCAACTACTTTGCAAGGGCCTGCCTTGACTTGGCTCACGAATTGTCCACCTCGGTCAGTAGATTCTTTTGACATGCTAGTAACTAAATTCACTGCACAATTCGCAGCGAGCTATATGGCTCGATTTAGCGCTCAACAGGTTTTAATCCCCAGTATAAGCTCGGAACTCTGCCTTCATACGGTCATGAATGGTTTGAAGCCAGGGCCTTTCTTTGAATATTTGTCTCGGAAGCCAGCAAGAGACTTCGAAGAATTGCAGGAAAAAGCCACGGGGTTCATGAGCTCGGAAGATATGGTAGAGTCTAAAAAGAGGGAAAGAGGTTTTGAAGACAAGAGCATGGTCCCGAGCAAAGAGAGAGATAGAGGAGCCAATCCGCCCAAGGCTCTCAAAAGCAATGAGGGCCAAAGAGGGTTCTCAGAGAAGCAACCCAAATACCAATCTTACACACCACTGAACCGATCTAGAGCCGCTATTCTTCAGGAGGTGTGCAGCACTGAATTGCTCACACTTCCGCGGCCATCCAAAACTCCTGCTCAGGCTGACAGAAGTAAAGAGTGCAAGTGGCATCAAAACTATGGCCACTCCACCGAAGACTGTAGAACAGCCCAGGATAAAATTGAAGAATTGGTACAAGCAGGCCAACTTGACCGGTTCGTTCGCTGAGATGATAATGGAGGCGGACGAGCTGGCCGACGACGAGGAAGACGGGGTTATGACAATCGTAACCGAGATGAAAACCAGCGAGGTAATAATCAGAGCTGAGATCGGGGAAACATCCAGAGACCCCCTAATGATGAGGCGGAAGTTGGAGTCAGAGGAGTCAATAATACTATCTTAGGAGGTTTCGCAGGGGGAGGCACAACGAGTTCAGCTGGGAGACGTCACGCAAAGGCTATCCGATCTGCCAACTCGGTATTTGGAAAACCTGCAAGGCCGAGACCCCCTATTACTTTCTCAGATGATGACTTCCAAGGGTTGGATCCTAATCAAGATGACCCAATGGTAATAACGGTAGAGTTAGCCAACTACTCGGTCACTAGTTGATCAGGGTAGCTCGGCTGACATTTTGTACTTGGCAACCTTTAAAAAGCTTGGAATTCCAGAAAAGTTGATAAAAGAACAGGAGGACAAGCTAGTGGGCTTCGCCGGAGAGCAGGTAAAGACCCGAGGTTATATAGACCTCTTGACAACATTTGGTGAGGGCAGGTTCGCCTGGACTATACTAGTCAGATATGTTATCGTGGATGCCAACACTTCATATAACATCCTCATCGGGAGACCAACTCTGAATGAGCTCGGGGCAATTATCTCCACACCTCACCTCACCATGAAATTTCCTGATGATTCGGGTGAGGTAGTCGCGGTCCGAGCTGACCAGAGGATGGCTAGACAATGTTACGCAGATAGTTTGAAGGTAACCCGCCAGGCGGATATCACAGAAAATGCTAAGGATGATAAAGCAGAAGTGGTAAGCTCGGTCAGTTCAGTTAGCTCGGCAAGATCGGTCAACATGTTCGAGTTGGATCCAAGGATGGAAATGTATGAGTCCAGAGCTAAACCTATAGAATCTTTGGAGAAATTTCAACTGGGAGCCCAAGCAGATCAGAGCACGAACATTGGCAGTCAGCTCGATCCCTTGCTGAAGCAGCAAATTCAAACAGTTTTATGGAAGAATGCTAACCTGTTTGCTTGGAAGACATTGGATATGCCTGGCATAGACCCCAATTTTCTGTGCCACAGGCTATCTATATGTCCTGAAGCCAAGCCCATAGCCCAGAGGAAAAGGAATCTTGGCGAAGAAAGACGAACGGCTGTAGCCGAAGAGACTGCAAAGCTGATCAAAGCCAATTTCATCAGAGAAGTGAAGTACACCACTTGGCTAGCCAATGTTGTGTTGGTAAAAAAAGCCAATGGCAAGTGGAGAATGTGCACTGACTACACCGATCTCAACAAGGCATGTCCGAAAGATTCTTATCCTCTACCCAACATTGACAGATTGGTGGATGGAGCATTAGGTTACAGAATTTTAACTTTCTTAGATGCATATTCGGGTTACAACCAGATAAGGATGTATCCACCAGATGAAGAAAAAACGGCGTTTATGACTGATGGGGCAAACTACTGCTACCGGGTAATGCCCTTCGGTTTAAAAAATGCTGGTGCAACATACCAAAGGCTCATGGACAAGGTGTTTGTCAATCAGATCGGAAAGAGCCTAGAAGTTTATGTTGATGATATGGTGGTAAAGTCCGATGACCCAAAACAACACCCAGCCGACCTGGAGGAGATATTTGCCCAACTCAGAAAGTACAACATGAGATTGAACCCAGAAAAATGTTCTTTTGGTGTACAGGGAGGTAAATTTCTGGAGTACATGCTAACACACAGGGGAATTGAAGTCAATCCCGATAAATGCCAAGCTGTCATAGAAATGTGAAGCTCGCAAAGTGTGAAAGAGATACAGAGGCTGGCTGGCTGGCCGTTTAGCTTCCCTATCACGTTTCCTCCCTAAGTCAGCAGAAAAGGCTAGACCCTTTTTTCAACTCTTGAAAAAACCAAAGGAGTTCGTCTGGACCGAGGAATGTGAAAAGGCTTTTGAAGAGCTGAAATTGTTTCTAGCCTCTCCTCCGATTTTAACTCGGCCACAGCTAGGCAAGGATCTGTTTTTGTAATTATAGGAGTAATGGCAAGGGAGTGGATGGAGACACTTTGGAGTCACGTGGTGCGAACGACGTAAAGAAGTTGTCACATGGTGGCAACGAAAGTAGTGCTGTGGTGGTGGACTAAACTTTGAATGGTTGAGGGAATTTGTGGAAGTAAAAAGTGGGTAAGAGGAAGGGATTAGAAGACGACCCCGTACCTCAATCTCACCTCTTTTTAATGTCCATTATTGATTAACTTTTATTTATGAATTTTATTTGCATGCATTGTCAATAATTTTTTTTATGCTATCAAACAATTAAATTATGATACGAGTAACTTTTATGGTAATTAAGGTAAAAGTCAAACATTTTTTATGATATATCAATTTATGATCGATTAATAATGTTAAATTATTTTAAATTTCCTATTATTTTTTCTTATCTTTTCGATTACTTGATGATTTGATAAGATATATTAATGTGTCAAGTAATTATCTAATTTTTTGAAATGATTGTATGACCTTATTGATAGTTTAAAATTCGGATATTAAATGATATTTTTATTGTTATCTTTTTGTTGTCATTTAGTCGTGCAATACGATTATTTTGTTATTGTATTGTGTTGATGTCATTTAATTTACCTTTTATTCTTTCCATTTTCTTTCACCTCTTATTTATCCCAACAAAACAAAGGCTTAAGGTTGTAATTTGATTATTTCTTGGTTTAAAAAATTATCTAAATTAAGTGCCAGGTTGTTTAAGATTCTAAGCAACCCAAATTGATTCTAAGTGAAGCAACAATGATTTTTGGATTTTGCGGGTGTTTACTTACAAAATTGTGTCCAAAAAATCAATTTTGGATTCGGTAGAATCAATTTTAAGAATAACAAGAATTTATAACTTTTTTGTTAAATATAATTGATTCTAGATATATGATCCACAAATTTCTTTGTATTTATATCTCAAAAGTGATTTTATTTTATTATCGAAACAAACACTACAAAAAAAAGGTGAATTACTGACTGCCAAAAATCATCGGAAAAGACAAAAAGCCGTCGGAAACATTGATTACCAACAGAATTTCTGACGGACACGTCTCCTTCGGTAATAAGCGCGTAGGAAAGGGTTTCTGATGGATGTGGGCCGCCCGTCAGAAATTTCCGACGGTCTTGTCCGTCGGAACACGCGCCACACAGAGCCCCTAATTACACACGGATATGTCCGCGGATAAGTGTCAGTAGAAGTTACCGACGGGCATTTCCGTCGGAAAATCTAAACTACATTTACCGACGGAAATGTCCGTCGGAAACAAGTTTTTATATATATATATATATATATTGATTTTTTTAATTTTATTTTAATTGATTTTCTTTTATATATTTTGGTTTATATTAATAATTAATTATTAATTTTATATTAAAATTTAAATTTAAATTTTGAATATTAATTATTATTATATTATTATTAATTAAAAACCAAAATTGAATTTACAAATAAAATTTAAAAAGCAATTAAATTAAAATTAATTTAAAATAAAAACAAACTCAAATATAATCCATACATCAAAATATCCGTCTAGCTACAAAACTCTACTACATCTATAACTATCCTAATACTCATCACCATAATATCCATCATCGTCGTCCTGGTGGAGGGAGTCTACCGGCGTCAGTTGACCATCAGGCTGCAGCTCAGAAGACAGACTGGCATCATGCGGCTGCGGCGGTGGATCGGTAGAAGTAGTGGAGAGCTGGCTGGCATGGAGGACCCCCTGCAGAGTTCTGCGCCTGTCTGGTGGGAGGAAATCGGGCACAACGGTCATGACTATAGAGAATGTCTCCATCTGCTGCATCATGCGCTCGTCCGCCTCCCTCTGTCGCTACACCTCATGCCTCAGTCGCTGTATATCCTCCGTGTCCTGTGAGCCGGAGGATGTAGGCTCCCGAATGGTCAAGCTCGGCGTCAACCCTCGACGGATGGACTTGGCTAGGGTCGCAGTACCATAAATCTGCCCCTTCTTCTTCCCGCCCGCCACATCCATCCAAACCTGGGTCTGTAGTCGCTCAACCTCGGCGGGGTCCATCTGGGAAGGATCTGAGGCACCAGAGTAGGAGGCAGCCTCAGACATTACCTAACTAAACCTGGCATTGTATTCCACCTGCGATCAATACATTACAATCAATATATTATTAAACTATATAATAATAATAATAATAATAATAATAATAATAATAATAATAATAATAATAATAATAATAATAATAATAATAACCTATACTTTAAATGTAAAAAGACACTTTAGCTCACCACTGTCTGCCTCGACATCTCATCAACAAATTCGTTGTTGTCCGAGCGAATATGCGTCTGCTCAAAGACTAACGGACCGGGCAAGCTTTCCTGCCTGCAACCGACACACAAATAAAATCAATTAGTTATAAAATAATTTTTTAATAAAAATATACAATTTATAAATAAAATTATCTATATATGCATACCATGTTAATGGCATGCTGCATGTGGCTAATCGAACCACCAGTGTGCATGCTCCCACCCTTCTCGGAAGCCTGATTCCTCTTCGCCTGCTGACACTTCAGCTTGTAATCTAGAGCGTTCCGGTATGCATATAATTGGGCTCAGATGTTGGGCCCGATGTAATCCGGACGTATCCGGATCTCCCTACACTCCCGGAGCATGTCCCTCAGTCGAGCAGCTGCTCGGTCTTCAAAGATAGCACGTATCTCTGAGGCATGCTCCGGTAACCAGCGCACAAGCTCCTGTTAACAAAGAAAAAATATTAATAACATTATACAAAAAATATATAAAATGCGTGAAAAATAAAGGGAAAATTACATGAAATAATAAACAACAAGTTACCCCAAATCGTCTGAAGATACGATCCCGATCGTCGTTGGGGATTACCCTCATGATGGCCAGAAGCGACGATACTGTGCCTTGATGGCGTAGGTAACGTGCTTCGATCCCACTTTTGATGGGATGAAGCTAAACAATTTATAATTTTATTAATTCAACAATATGGCAACCAACAAATATATACTTATTGAATAGTAACTAAAATAGTCAAAGTTAAAAAACATTAAATTAAATAAAACTTACGATCCAAAAACAGGCCGGATCCACGGTCGATTCTTAGGTACGGGACCCTGGCCTACTCAGACAGGACCTCCGCCGCAGCCAACTGCTGCATAGACGATGATGTTGGAATGGTCGTGTCGTGACCGTATGCGGGGGCGAATGATGAGGATGGAATGGCCGTGTCTGGCTGTGGCATCATCCCAGGAGTCGACATAAATGATAATCCTGCTGGCTGTGTGGCTGGTGCAGTCGATGATGATGGTGGTGCTGGGTGCGGGTGTGGTGTGGGTCCACTAGGGGGCGGCGAGTAGCCGGCTAGTGCGGGTCGTGGCGCAAAGCGAGTGGAGGTCTGGACATGGGTGGAGGATGGGGTGGTGTGGGTCGGTGAGG
The DNA here is from genome assembly GCA_035048595.1 of Echinosophora koreensis. Classification (NCBI taxonomy): domain Eukaryota; kingdom Viridiplantae; phylum Streptophyta; class Magnoliopsida; order Fabales; family Fabaceae; genus Echinosophora; species Echinosophora koreensis. The sequence continues at coordinate 12,357,128 of JAPCYP010000004.1, forward strand.
GTGTATAATGGGTGGAGGAGGGTGAAGAATGGGTGCGAGAGGCTCTTGTAGGTGCTGCTCGGATAGGTGCGGAAGGGATGAAGGTGGGTGCGGTGGGTGCTGAGGGACCTGCAGCAAAACAAGCAAGCACCTAGGACTTGATGGTGTATCGTCCCCGCTTAGCCTTCCCCTTCCCCTTATCACCTCTAGGCGGTGGGGGGCGGGACGACTGTCCTCTTGATGCTGACATCTCTATTTTTATAGCACAATTATAAATCAATGTAAAAACAATAAATCAATCGACATCTAACAGACTAATCTAAGCAAATATTTAAAAGGCAACAATATTTGTCAACTCTTACATTTAATTGCATAAGCAAATATTTAAAATACAATAAAAATAACTTAACAGTAAAATTCCTATTGAGACTCGGTATCTTCATCTGATTGTAAGTCCGACTCTTCTTCTTCTTGCATTGAGTCATCACTGTGGATTTCTTTCTCTAATCATGCATCCATCGATGACTGATTACCAATGACCACTTCTTCCCCTTCAATTGCAGATCCCAACATGCTAGTAATACGCTTGACCTTCATTGGCATGTGACGATTCATCCGCCTGGAAGGGCGTCTCATCTTCTGCATCATCGATTTCTATGCGAACCCTAGGCTTGGTAGTGACAGCAACACACCACACCAACCTCGTTTGTCCGTTCGCATTACTGGATAAGGGACATAATAAACTTGTTTTGCATTATGAGCAATTATAAATGGATCAAACTGTTAATATCTTCTATCCATGCGAATGTCCACAGTTCCATACTTGGGATCCACCTTTGTGCCTGTCCTCGATGGATCAAACCAGTTACAATAAAATAAGACTATTTTTTTAGGATAAGTAGTAGTATTGTATTCTAACTCGTATATGTGTTTTATGACCTCATAAAAATCACCAGTACCTTCACCCTGTACGACAACCCCGCTATTAATTGTCTTTTTGCCCACGTTCCATTCATCTGTGTGGAATTTGTACCCATTAACAAAGTATGTATGCCATGATCTAACACAGCTATATGGCTCGTACGCTAAATCTCTCAAGTGTTGGTTAGTCATGCTTAATGGTTGCTGATACACCTACGAATAGGTAAGTCATATTAAATAATTACTTTTTCAAGAGGCAATTAAGCTTAATATATTGTTTGTTAAGTTATATGACACTTACTTGTTGCTTGAACCATTCAGGAAAATCTGCATATGTACGAGCAGCATCTTGCACAGAATTATTGGAATATTTTCTTCCATCTTCGTGAGACCATATGCTCTTAAAGTTGCAGAGCATAGATTTTTGAATAAATGACTGATTTCTGTAAGCCGGATCGAAACATGCAAGCACTCAATGAATACATGACAATCATGACTTTTCATCCATAAAGCCTCCCCGTTCTTACATCATCACATCATGCCAAATCAGAGGAATAACCATCAGGGATCCTAATGTCTTTTAACCACCGACAAATTGACTTAGCTTCATCGGCGGTTATAGTGTAACAAGCTTTGGTTTGACCATTTTTCCATTAGGCTGCAGCTACAACTCCAAATCCTTTCATCTACAGTATAGAGCTATGTCCATCCTTGCCTTCTCATTGTCCTTCGTCTTGCCAGACACATTCATAACCATGTTAAAAATGTTGTCAAAGAAATTCTTCTCAATATGCATCACATCAAGATTATGTCTTAACAGATTATCCTTCCAGTACGGTAGTTCCCAAAAAATACTTTGTTTTGTCCATTTATGCCATTCTCCATACCCGGGTAATTTTGACACACCTGCTTCAGTGACTTTAGGAAGATCCCTAACCCTGCCCCATATTTGTTCAGGAGTCAACAAAGGCGGTGGACCTTCCTCTTGTGCCTGATTCTTTTTTAATGCTCGGATATTCCTTAGGAAGGGATGGTCAGGATCTAAGAACCGACGATGAGAATCAAACCAGGAACTTTTGCCACCATATCTTAGGGTAAAAGCCTTTTCATGTTCCTTGCAATACGGGCACGCCAATTTACCGTGGGTCCCCCAACCAGAGAGCATTCCATATGCACGAAAATCATTGATAGTCCACATCAGTATCGCCCTCAGCATAAAGTTTCTCTTCTTTGAAACGTCATACGTCAACACACCATCCCACAACTTCTTCAAATCATTGATCAAAGGCTGCAAATACACATCTATCACTGCCTTCGGATTAGATGGTCCCGGAATCAGACAAGTCAGAAACATATACGATTTTGACATGCATATCTCGGGAGGAAGATTGTACGATGTAACAATCACTGGCCAACATGAATATGGCGAGGCTGACGCCTGAATGTACGGGGTCAAACCATCTGAGCACAGCCAAAGTCGTACATTGCGAGGATCTGATGCAAATTCAGGTTGTACCCGATCAAAGTGCTTCCAGGCTTCACCATCAGAAGGGTGGTGTATAACGCCAGGACTTCTATTTTCATAATGCCACCTTATCCGTCCCGCAGTTTATGTTGATGCAAACAGTCTCTGCAACCTTGGAATTATTGGCAATTAGAACATTGCCTTCGCAGGAACTCGTTTGTTCTTACTACAGTCACTACTTTGAACACGGTACCTGGGTGTCTGACAAAATTTACATTCTTCCAGCTCGCTGTCATTTGTGCCCGAGTCACTGTCATAATATAGCATGCACCCATTTGGACAACAATCAATCCTCTTAGCCCCCAACCCTAGTTTCGACACCAACCGCTTCGCATCATAATAACTTTTTGGCAACAACTTCTTGAAGGGTGTCACATCTTGAAGCATTTTACAAAAAAAACTCCAAACACTTCTCGGGGACATTCCAATTGGACTTGCAAGCTAGAAGCCTAACACAAATTGATAATTTTGAATCTGACGCCCTACAAATAATGACTTATTTGTCTCTAACAATAGGTTGTAGAATCTCTGTGCCGATTCATTAGGAGGCTCTTCCATGTCATCAGACTCATTCGCCTCGAAATTCCCATGTTGCCCAAGACAATCATCCACCATCATATGCATTGACTGGAGTTGTTCGACATAGTCGTCGTGTAAGCCACTGCCTGATGCACCCATGTCAAGATCGTCACCACTGACTTCATTCAGATCAATATCCGGCAACACTTCACCATGATCAGTCCATATCCAATAATTAGACTTGAACCCACGTCGGTATAGGTGTAACTTCACGTCATCATCACTCAAAACCTTCATACAATTGCACTTTATGCATGGACATCTAATCCCCCCTCTTCGGCATAATCACAATGTTGCTTGGCTTTCGATATAAACTCCTCAACTCCATCTACAAATGATTGTTTCAGAAGTCGTCTACCAGACTCGTTCCTATCATACACCCAACTACGGCTCGAGGGATAATATTCCATCCTTCTGCATTTTCAGATAAATTGACGTATTTTTAAACATGATACTATGACCCTGAATCGCTCCCTTTCCTTAAAAGGTGTGGTCCTATCCCATTCGAGAAAAAACTTTTTCACCACTGTATTACACTAGTTGGTCATTACTTCTCACGTGTTATAGCTGACGAAATTTCGGCAGCATTTCCCATCGGCCTCCAAGTACACGACTTGACCGCGGTAAGATACCACAATCAAGTATGGACCTAGAGAACAAAAGGAAATGTATCGAACCGATATTTCATCAACTATTTAACATATGAGAATCAATGAGTAACTATTGTAGCAGTGGAGAAAAAGTTTCTTCCCAAACTGTCCCAATTGGACAAAGATTCAATAAAATGAGTGATACCATGACCACGAGTACACATGTTCAATAATATTGAACCTTAAATGGAAAACTACGATTTTTCTCAAGTACGTATTAATTATAGTCTAAAATAAAATAAAACTATATGTAACAGAGCATCTTATAAAGTTTGACATTGTTGGCAAACAATTAAAACACATTAGCAACTAACATACACCAAATATTCGTCTATAAAATAAATCTCATAATTATTCGTGTAACTTTATATTATATCATTTATTTTTAAATTATTTTAATTATTAAATCTTTATTTATTATTTATTTTATTTTATATTAAATGTTATGTAAGTATTTAGTTATTTACATATATTTAATTTTATAATTAATTTTATTATTAAATTTACAATTTTTATATAAAATTAATTTTATTAAGATATTAAACTATTTTGTTATTCACTCTTCTTACGCACCTTCGTTTTAATCATAGTCGATTTGTCAATGTTTCCGGATGCGCGTCATTTTCTATAAATTATTATTATTATTTCTATAATTTCTTATTTATTTCTTTAATGTAATTTATTGAAACGTAATTATTTAATTATCCACAATTTTAATCTTAATTAATTTTAATTTTATTGTTATATACATATGCAACTTTTTTTTACACTATCTGTTTTAATCACGACCGCCACCTCGTCCACGCTCTCTGATGCGCCATAAGTACCTAATCGTCTCACCGTTGATTAATATTTATTTAATACATAATTTATATTAATTATCACAAAAATTAATTCAAATAATTGTGTTCGATACTCTGTCGCTCACTAACACCTAGACAACGATTCCATTCGCCATGGTAATACTTTGGATATTGGAAACATTTCTTCAATCATTTAATTTATTGCTTCAAATCATTACTTAATTTGATGGATGCTTCATTATTCCTAAGTTATTTAATTAATTCATTATTTCAATTAACTAATTTTATTAATTGAAATTTAATTGCATCAATTTATATGATAGCTAAATATTAGCTACAATAAGAATTAAAACCCTACATTAATTATAAATCAAAATCAAAAAATCCTACACTTCCAGATCAACAAAATATAATTGTACATCAGTCCAAAAAAAGTGTAACAACTGTTTCATATCATTAAACACTCTACAAAATAAACAATTTCAAATAAATTCAAAAAAATATAAATTCAATAAAATAGACACCTGGCAGTGCAGACAATGGTGGCTCCTCAGCAGCGATGGTAGCGATGGTTATGATGGTATAATAGCAACTCTGTAACAAACAAATCAACATCATGACTAATTAAACATTAAACACTTAATTAAAAAATTAAACATTTAATTCAATAAAATGAAAATTTAAAACTAAATACCTATATAGCTAGGGTTGCTGCTGGCAGTGGGGAAGGAAGGTGGTGGTGGTGGCTGGCAAGTTTGGCAGTGAGGGAGCAAGTGGTGGGAAAATGTGGTGGCAGCGGTGGTGGTTGGGCGTGCGGTGGTGGTGGGGCTCGCGGAGGAGAAGAAGACAATGGCGAGGGTGGGGGAACGCGCGGAGGAGAAGGAGGGGAGGGAACAGAGAGAATGAGAGAAGAGAAGAAAAGGGGTGGTGCAAGGTGGAGGCGGCGGTGCGCGGTGTCAGGGAGGCGGTGGAGCGCGGAGAAGACAGAGAACCAGAGAGAGGGAAAGGGAGAGGGAGAGGAAAAGAGATGAAGAAAGGGAAAGTGAGGGAGAAAGGTTTTCGGTTGCACTTAATGAATAGATTTACGACGGCTACCAACGACATATTTCATCAGTAATTCAAATTTTTGAATTACCGAGGGGCAGGACCGTCGGTAATGTAAAACATAATTTTCGACTGAACCAGCCGTCGGTACATTCACGCGCCAAAATTTTACAAATTCGCGCCACCATTTCGGACGGAGTTACCGACGGAATATCGCCGACGGTCATTCCGTAGATAATATCCGTGGCTTTTCATATTAATGATTACCGACGACGTTTTCCGTCGAAAATTGCCTCATTACCGACGGAACTGACGTCTGTCGGTAATGACCCCTTTTCTTGTAGTGAAAATTATTCCTTCTAAACTCGCTTTTAAAATATTATTACAAACACATTAATTTTTTGAACCTTGTATTTTTTAAATCAATTATTCCAGAATTTTTTTTGAAAATCAATTATATCAAAATATAAGTTAGGGAGGATTGAGTGTGGTGGTTAATAATGGAGTAAGGTGATGGAAATACATTAACTTATAGTTTGAGAGTTCTTTCGTTAGTAAAATTGCAAATGTATTTTATTTAGGTACATAAATTGCATATATGGTTGGCAACGTGCAATATGGGGCGAGTTTTATCTTTTCCGACCGCAACCTGTTCTTCATCGGGTTTGAAAAATAACTTCCCATCCCCACCCCTAGAAGGGTCGGGTTTCCTCCCGTACCTCGTCAATGAATAATCAAATTTAAAAATTATTTTATTCTAATTGAAATTAACAACTAATAAAATATTCACATGATTAAAATAATTAACCGGAGACTGGAACATAGTTTTCTTTAGCAAGAACTTAAAAAGAAATTAGTGCTTTAGAAACACTTGTACTTCGTCATACTTCAAATAACACTAATGACATCAAAATACCAAAATAAAAGCATAATCAACTGTTCGGTAATTTTTCAAAAAAACAACAACCCATTATATATACAGAATGAAACATTTCAATCGAAATAAATTAAATGTTCAACCTAAATACATGATGGTCTTATTATAATTACGTAAACAATGCGATGGGTTGGTTTTGGGGATGGGGTAGATATCAATATCCCCAACTCCGCTCCCAATCAAAGTGGGTCTTTTGCATCAAAGTCAAGCAGGTTCGGATGGATACCCGCGTGTTCGAGTCTTGTCAGGCCTAATTGCATATGTTAACTACAATTGTAATAACTGAAGGAAAAAAAAAAGATCGAAAGATAGATTGGGTGTTTCCACGGTACTTTCGATTATCTTTTCCACCTGCCTCTCCAACAGTTTTTCCTTGAATGAAACCAATTACATCTACATGACTACATCATATGATCATCCGCTAATGAAATCATAACAAAAAATTAACTCAATTCAACAAAAGCATCACATAATCCCCTTTCAAGCAAACAAGGCAGTTTGGTTATGAATGGTTGTGGTACTGGTAGATCTATGAGTAGGGATTGGGGGCCTGCTACCCATGAAACCAGCACTGCCTCTTCTTGCACTCAAGGAAGAACATGAACCCTTTGAATGCATCCCCCTCTTAGAACCATGCCTTGACATAGCACTGGGAGGAGTGCACTTTGCTCTTTGGCTCTCAACCAACTCTCCTTCATAGCTTCTACAAGACTTCAACCTTTTGTTGTAAGGGTTCTCTGGCTTGGCAAGATCCTCTAAACTCCTCACACTTGCTAATGAAGTGAAAGATTGTGACTTTCCCTGGTAGTACTTTGAAAGCCCCCTCCTATACCATTATCCAAAGACACAAACTTTAGCAAATTCAAAAGAAAAAAGAAAAAAGAAAAAGATAGTGGACTGTGATAGCTCGTAAATAAAAACATAATATATGTAACAACTGTTACGCATATCCTAATATCATCGGAAAACAACAACTCATGTCTATAAAATTGTCCTTAAGTTTTTTCCAAACAAAAACCCAATATAAAGAAAAAAAAGAATGAAGAAAAAGCAAAACAAAGAAGCTTACTTGATGGGAAGTTGTTCCAGTAGAGAAGACATATCACTCAATGGGTCAGCAACTTGCTGATCAGCTGGTGAGGAGGAAAAAGAAGGAAAGGATGTCACTTCTTCAAAAGAGGAAGATTCCAATGATGACCCACTTGACATTCCAGAAACAGAAGAACATGAAGAAGAAGAAAAAGAACCAACAACATCATACTCATGAACTCGTCCTTTCTTTTGTGCCACAATCATGGCATTATTGTTCAGCTGCTGTTCCATCTCTCTAATTTTGAGCTTGTTCTTCAAAATTCAAATACCCCTTTATGTGTTTTATTGCCTCAACCTTTTCTCTTCCCAACCAATGAACCAATCAACCACACGCATTGATTTATATATCTGGCTAGCACTTTACAAGGTGGAACACTTATCCTTTTACCCGGAGCTATAAATGGAATGGAAAGAATTGGAAGATATTAGGGTATTAATAAGAAAATTTTTAAGATGGTGGATAAGATTTATGTATTATTTTATTTTATTTTCCCTTTTATCCTATTCTTCTTCGGAAAGTAATAGTAGGATTCGGCTTTATCCGAATCTATTTTTTCTTGTCCCCTCGTCCCCTCGTCTTTAGCCACTCCACCCTATCATGTATCATCATCATCCTTCTACCAAGGTCCAGTCAAAATAAAAATAAAAATTCCTTCTACCAAGGTATAAATATGGCACTTTATATTTATTATTATTATTATGGATTCAAAACTCAACATGCTTCTTTAGCGCGTGACCTATCCATTCACTGAATAAATTCTGTCAAAAAAAACAAAAATTCATCTAATAATTTACCTTTTAAGTCTCTTCTCAAAATCCAACCAAAACTATTACGTACACAGAAAATTCAAAACTATTGGCGTGATAGTAGCAGTTAATTATGTCAAAATCATACATTAAACATTTTTTTGTGAAGAGAATCATACAGTCAACTTGGATTTATTTTTAAATTTTTTATATATAAAAAGGTACATTATCCATAATATTTTATACAACTCCAAACAAATAATAAATTGTTAAAATTTATTATAATAGTAACTGACTAAAAAGATAAAACAACAAAAATATGTACGGAAAAATGTTACAATTTTAGAAAACAATTTTTATATCAAATTATCATATTTCAACGAGATGAACCTATATTATAAGTTAGAATATTAATTAGAATTTAGAATCTTGTTAAACAGTAGTCTTAGGACATTAATTAAAGAATGAGAAAATAGAAATTATATATTAAAAAGTATAACTTTTAATATACTGAATATATCATTTTCTAATAGAAATTTTTTATTAAATTAGAAAAGTAAATTGATTAAATGTGTGCATGCTAGTCTAAAAATTTTTAACACTTAAAATTAGAAAATTGGATATTAAATTTATTCTATAAGAAAATTTAAAATATAAATAGTATAACGCGGAGCCTAGGGAGAGGGCATATTAGGGAAGCGCATGTAGAGTGGAGATCCCAAGGAGTTTCGATAAGAAAATGTTATCTGCACACCTGGTTTTAATACCGGGGGTGCGACACCTGCTACTATAACATTATTATAGCACCTTTTTTTTTTTTTTCAAATTTTAACTTTTTTTGTTTAAAAATAAAAATTTAGCTTTTTTGAATACTAATATTTTTGATTAATTACGTGTAAATATCTGGTTAATTCAATTAATTATATGGTTAATGGGTCTTTTTTTTGGGACAAATTTCGACTTTTTTTAAAACCAAAAGACGTGGTTAATCCTTTGAAAATGGTTGGTTAATTCAGTGTATTCTGTGGTTAATGGATAAATTTGATGCTTCAACCATTTTATATGGTTAATCACGTGCAAATATTTGGTTAATTCAGTTCATTATATGGTTAATAGGTTATCTGAAGCTTACAATCATTTTTTACAACCATGTGAATATTTGGTTAATCACATGCAAATTTCTGGTTAATTCACTTCATTATATGGTTAATTTGTGTGGAAAATTATTGTAAGTTTCAGGATGACCCATTAACCATATAATGAATTGAATTAACCATATATTTGCACTGGATTAACCAAAAATGTTAGTATTCAAAAAAACTAATTTTTTTTTTTAAAAAAAAGTCAAAATTTGTGGAAAAAAAAAGAAATGCTACTGTAACGTTACAGTAGCGCCACAGTACCCGGGTGTGCATATATCACTACTCTTTGGATAAGGTCGAAGTGTTGACACGGAATTAGATCTTGCAAGTTGAGTTGTATTGTATCTTGAAAAATACTTGCATTACACCCTCTTTTGAACATTTTGGATGAATTTTATATGGGGTTTATTAAATAGAATGGGTTTCATATACTCATTTCATTCTTTTTTTTTTATAATAATTTAAGGTTTTTACATATAGATTAAAAAACTATTAATTTATTTATATTTATATCAAAATATCCTTATTTATAATATCATTATTAATTATTTACAAATTTTAAAATATTTACTTCATACTTCACAAATTATTTACATATCTTGAATAGAAGCGTTCATATATCTTGGTTAAATGAATGCACATTGATATGCACCACTTTTATTTTGGAATAAGAAAGGAGGCGTTAAAAAAAGTATGATGGTAACACTGTCGTATCTCAGCGGAACCAAATGGGGTCCGTAAAAGAGAATGATAATAATGGTATTATGCGCGGCGCCCACTGAGTTGAGTTGAATGAAATTCTAATTTTGAAAGCAGGCCCAAAGTTTATGTGATGGGTATCCTCTTTTGAGAGCACTGAGGCCCCAGCTTCCACCCTTTTTGACCTCATGTCTTCTCTTCTATTCTTCTGCTACCTAAACTAAACACACACTCTTCTACTCAGCATTCTTGTTATCTGTCTGTGCAAATATCTCTATTAAAATAAGGGATTAATTTTTTATTAATGATTAGTTTTTAATTTTTTTATACCATCATCTAATCGTATATCATTATATATACAATTGTTAATATAATTATTATGAAAGTTTAACATTATTTTAACATGATAATATATAATAAAATGTCAATTTGTTTTTTTTTTTTTATGCTCATAATACTTAGAGATAAACATAATCAAATATTTAATTCATAATCGTGTCTGCCTTTAGGCCATTGACGCAGCTGTCTAAGGCCGAAAAAACTCTTATATGTTTAGAAAAAATTATTTTCCCTCGTTTCAGTTGTTTTTTAGCTTAAAAACTGTTTCATAGATAATCTATTATGTTTGGCATTTTGCTTAAATTTATAAAAAAAAATGCTTTTTTTAGGGAAAAAAAGCTGTTTTATGCCATCTAGTTTTTTCTAGCTTAAGATTATTGTGATTTGATTATTTTTCATTCTCAAAACTATCTTCCTGTTTACCCATACAAAACTACCTTCTAAACAAATATTATTAAATTATACAAATAACTCCATACCCTTTTTCGTAATTTATTATATAAAAGTGATTTTTTTTTGCACCACCTAAACGAAATAGATTATCTTAAAATCAATTTTCAGCAAACAGTACCAAACAAAAACAGATTTTGATTATAATCGATTATCACAATAATCGATTATACAAAAATTGATTATCAACATAATCTTTTTTTTCCAACTTTCCCAAACACACTCTTAGAGTATGTTTGGGAAAGATTATTTTCCCTGGTTTCAGCTGTTTTTTAGCATAAAAGCTGTTTCATAGATAATCTATTATGTTTGGCATTTTGCTTAAATTTATAAAAAAGTTTTTTTAGGGGGGGAAAAAGGCTGTTTTATGCCATCTAGTTTTTTCTAACTTAAGATTATTGTGATTTGATTATTTTTCATTCTCAAAACTCTCTTCCCTGTTTACCCCTATAAAACTACATTCTAAACAAATATTATTAAATTATACAAATAACTCCATACCCTTTTTCGTAATTTATTATATAAAAGTGATTTTTTTTTTTGCACCATCCAAACGAAATAGATTATCTTAAAATCGTTTTTCAGCAAACAGTCCCAAACAAAAACAGATTCTGATTATAATCGATTATCACAATAATCAATTATACAAAAATTGATTATCAGCATAATCTTTTTTTCCAGCTTTCCCAAACACACTCTTAATAGTTAATACCAATAATAAGTTTCACTTATTGTAATGTAGGTGATAAATTGTAGTGTGATACTTTTTTGCTGAGTCTTTTCGATTTTTTTTATGCTACTTTAAAATATATCAATGGATTCAATTGTCAATATAATAATGATTATCATTTTTTATCTCACCTTTAAATCATTGTTATAATTTCCAAAAAAAAATAGTATTGCATAAATAAAGCATGTATTTGAAAAAAAAAATCTTATCTTTTGATATAACAGGTAGAAAAATAATATTGTGGTTAAAAAATACCTTGACCTAGTAATATAGGTAGAACAAATTTTGAGGATGGCAATTTTGCTCTCTTTCTTGCTTTGAATTAAATCTCTTCTCTATAGGGAATACTTAGATCGCCTTGCATTCTCTTCCCCCATCGTGAATCGCCCTTTCCCTTGTCCACTAGATCTAGTCGCGACGGGTCGCACCACTAGCCTCCTTTGCTATCGCCACCGCCAGAATCACCCGTGGCTCTGTCGCTGAGATGACCTCCATTTCGATGGTGTGCCATGTTTCAAAGATATATGGAAAATGCATCACGGGACACTAAAACAATAAGGAGGAGCTCAGGGCCAAGCAGTTTTTGGTTCGTGGTTGGAACGGACGGTTCGCGGTGGAGGAACTCACGTGGCGCTTCTGAGCGAACATGGTGAGGAGTGGTGGTGGTTCCAAGGATGTTGCCATGGCAAAGTGGAGGACATCAGTTCTCTTGTGCGAGGTGGAGGAGCAAAGGCCGTGAAAGCTTTCTGAAATGGGCAACCACGACATTACCAGCGATGATCGGAGAAACGATAGATGCGCCCTTATGCACAAGGAGAAGATCTGGTACGTTCGGGCATGTCGGTGGTCGAACGGAGTTGAAACTGGTGATGTCCGATAGATTAGAGGTTGATGAGGTGAACAATATGAAAATGGATTTGGTGCCTTTGGATTTGGTGCATTTGGTGTCTTTCTCTCTATCTCTCTCATCACTTATTTTCTCTATTATCTCTTCCCTCCATTTTTTCTTTCTCTCTCATCTCATTTTTGCCTAAATTCACCAAAGGCACCAAATCATTCACTACAAAAAAGGCGGGATTACCGACGGCCAAAAATCCGTCGGTAAAGCGCGTTTCCGACGGACCAAATTCTGTCGGTATCAGGCTCGTAGGAAACTGTTTCCGACGGACGGGTCGGATCCGTCGGAAATTACCAACGGAAAAAAGTCGTCGGAAACTACCGACGGGTTTTTCCGTCGGAAACGTTATCGACGGGTTTTTTCGTCGGAAACTAGTTTTTTTTTTAATTAATAATTATTTTTTATTTAACTTTTTTATTTTAAATATAAATTATTATTTCATTTTTTTTAAAGTTACATTTTTATTTTATTATAATTAATTTATTATATTATTATATTAGATCAAAAAAAAGAAATCACAAATAATTCAAAAGACAATTAAATTTAAATTAACATAAATATTCCATACATAAAATATTTGTCTATCTAGAAAACACAAGTAAATATAAAACTATCCTAATAATAATCATCATCATCATAGTAATCGTTATCGTCATCCTGTAGGGGGGAGTTCACTGGCGTCAGCTGACCATTATGCTGCGACGCATAAGTCACACCGGCATCATGCGACTGCGATGGTGCTACGGTAGAAGTAGTGGAGGGCTGACTGGCATGGATGACCCCCTCTAGAGCGTTGCGCCTCTCTGGTGGAAGCAAATCGAGCAGAGAGGTCATCACCGTAGACCAAGTCTCCATCTGCTGCATGCGCTCTACATTCTGCTGCATGCGCTCTGCAGTCTGCCTCTGCTCCTACACCTCCTGCCTCAGCCGCCGCACCTCCTCCGTGTCCTGTGAGCCGAAGGATGTAGGCTCCCGAATGGTCAAGCTCGACGTCGAGGCCCGAGTGATGGAATGAGCGATAGTCGCAGTACCGTAAATGCGACCCTTCTTCTTCCCGCTCGCCACTGCCATCCAGACCTGGGTCTGTAGTCGGTCGACCTCGGCAGGGTCCAGCTGGCAAGGATCTGAGGTACGAGCATGAGGCAACCTCAGACGCTACCTGACTGAACCTGGCATTGTACTCTGCCTGCATTAATACATTATAAAAATTATATTATTAGACTATAGTAATGAAAAAATACATTAAATGTAAAACGATACTTTAATTAGCTCACCACTGTCTGCCTCGACATCTCATCAACAAACTCGCCAGTGTCTGCGCGAATATGTGTCTGCTCAAACACCGTAGGGACATCAACCGAGTGGGCAAGTTGTCCTACCTGCAACCGACAAAGAAATATAATCAATTAATTATAAAATAAATTTAAAAAATAAATAAAAATATATACTATTAATTATATGTGCATACCATGTTAATGGCATGCTGCATATGGCTAATCGAGCCACCAGTATGCATGCTCCCACCCTTCTCGGAAGCCCGATTTTTCTTTGCTTGCTCACATTTCGCCTTGTACTCTGGAGAGTCCCAGTACGCACAAAGCTGTGGCCAATTTTTGGGGTCGATGCAATCTGGGCGCACCCGACTTTCCCTAGCCTTCCCGAGCATGTCCCTCGGTCGATTAGATGCTTTGTCGTCAAATATGGTGCGTATCTGTGCAGCATGCTCCGGTAACTAGCGCACAAGGGCCTGTTAACAAAGAAGAAATATCAATACCATTATACAAAAAATTAAAAATATATAAAATGCGTGAAAAATAAAAATATAAAATACAGGAAAAAATAAACAAGTTACCCTGAATCGTTTGAAGATACGATCCCGGTCATCCTTCGGTATCCTCCCCCATGATGGCCAGAAGCGATGATATTGCGCCTTTAGGGCGTAGGTAACGTTCTTCGATCCCACTTTCGATGGGATGAAGCTGAAAAATTTAAAATTTTATTAATTCAACAATATGACAATCAACAAATATATACTTATTGGATAAATATAAAATAGTCAAAGTTAAAAAATTTCTTACGATCCAGAAACAGGCGTGAACCATGGTCGATCCTCAGGTCTGGGTTAAAAATATTGTCAAAGAAATTCTTCTCAATATGCATCACATCAAGGTTATGTCTTAATAGATTATCCTTCCAATACGGTAGTTCCCAAGAGATGCTTTATTTTGTCCAGTTATGCCATTCTCCATACCCCGATAATTTTGACATACCAGCTTCAGTGACTTTAGGAAGATCCCTAACCCGACCCCATATTTGTTAAGGAGTTAACAAAGGCGGTGGACCTTCCTCTTCTGTCTGATTCTTTTTGAATGCTCGGGTATTCCTTCGGAAGGGGTGGTCAGGATCTAAGAACCGACGATGAGAATCAAACCAGGAACTTTTGCCACCATATCTCAGGGTAAAAGCCTTTCCATGTTCCATGCAATATGGGCACGCCGATTTACCATGTGTCCCCCAACCAGAGAGCATGCCATATGCAGGAAAATCATTGATAGTCCACATCAATGACGCCCTCATCATAAAGTTTCGCTTCTTTGAGACTTTATACGTCAACACACCATCCCACAACTTCTTCAGATCATCGATCAGAGGCTGCAAATGTACATCTATCCCAGCCTTCAGATTAGATGGTCCCGGAATGAGACAAGTCAGAAACATGTACGATTTTGACATGCACATCTCGGGAGGAAGATTGTACGGTGTAACAATCACTGGCCAACATGAATATGGCGAGGCTAATGCCTAAATGTACAGGGTTAAACCATCTGAGCTCAGTCCAAGTCGTACATTACGAGGATCTATTGCAAAATCAGGGTGTACCCGATCGAAGTGCTTCTAGGTCTCACCATCAGAAGGGTGACGTATAAGGCCCGTATTTCTCCTATTTTCATTATGCCACCTCATATGTCCCGCAGCTTGCGGTGATGCAAACAGTCTCTGCAACCTTGAAATTATTGGCAGATAGAACATTGACTTCTCAGGAACTGGTTTGTTCTTACTACGGTCACTGCTTTGAACACGGTACCCAGGTGTCTGACAAAATTTACATTCTTCCAACATGATGTCATTTGTACCCGAAGCACTGACATAATATAGCATGCACCCGTTCGAACACAGTCTATTCTTTTAGCCCCCAACCCTAGTTTCGACACCAACCGCTTTGCATCATAATAATTTTTTGGTAACAAGTCTTTGAAGGGTGTCACATCTTGAAGCATTTTACAAAAAAAATTCCAAACACTGCTCGGGCACATTCCAATTGGACTTGCAAGCTAGAAGCCTAACACAAATTGATAATTTTGAATCCGACGCCCTTTCAAAACAACAACTTATTTGTCTCTAACAATAGATTGTAGAATCTCTGTGCCTATTCATTATGAGGCTCTTCCATGTCATCAGACTCATCCGCCTCGAAGTTTCCATGTTGCCCAAACAATCGTCCACCATCATATGCATTGACTGGAGTTGTTCGACATAGTCGTCATGTAAGCCACTGCCAGATGCACCCATGTGAAGATCGTCAACACTGACATCATTCAGATTAATATCCGGCAACTCCTCACCATGATCAGTCCATATCCAATAATTAGGCTTGAACCAACGTCGATATAGGTGTAACTTCACATCATCATCACTCAAAACTGTCATACAATTGCACTTTATGCACGGACATCGAATCCCCCCATCTTCTGCATAATCACAATGTTGTTTGGCTTTCGATATAACTCCTCAACTCCAACTACAAATGATTTTTTTAGAAGTCGTCTCCCAGACTCGTTTCTATCATACACCCAACTACGGATCGTGAGATAATAGTCCATCCTTCTGCATATCCACATAAATAGACGTATTTTTAAACATGATTATAACGTCGAATCACTCCCTTTCCTTCAAAGGTGTGGCCCTATCCCATTCGAGGAAAATCTTTTTCCACTACTGTATTATACTAGTTACTCATCGCTTCTCATGTCTTATAGCTGACGAAATTTCGGCAGCATTTTCCATTGGTTTCCAAGTACACGACTTGACCGCGGTAAGATACCGCAATCAAGCATGGACCCGGAGAACAAAAAGAAATGCTTCGACCCAAAATTTCATCAACTATATAACAGATGAGAATCAACGAGTAATTAGTATATTAGTGGAGAAAAAGTTTTTCCCAAACTGTCCCAATTGGACAATTCAAGATTCAATAAAATGAACAATACCATGACCACGAGTACACATGCTCAATAATATTGACCTTGAACGGGAAGCTACGGTTTTTCTCAATTACGTATTAATTATATATACTTTAAGATAAAATAAAACTTTAAGTAGCACAGATAATTTGAGTAAAGTTTGATAACAGCAACAAACTATATAACACATAATTAAGCAACCAGCATAAACATATATCAGTCCATAATCATTTATCTAAATTTTTATTAAATCATTTACTTTTTCAATTTAATTTAATTAATAAAACATTTTATTGCTTTAGTAAAGTAATTATGTTAATTTGTATACTTGATTTTTAAAATCTAAAATTTATTTTAAATTCTATCATTAGTATATTAGTTAATTGCTTGCTTGAAAGTAGTTTTTAGGAAATGATTTATTTAATAAATTTTTATTTTTCCCACTTATTACGTAACTTGACTATTTAAAGTCCTATGAGCTCAAATCTTCAAAATTATTATCAGTATATTAGTTAATTACTTAAATATTTAGATTTTTTAATTATATATTATTGTTTCAATTTTAATAATTAAATATATGATTGTTTTTTGTTGCTGAAATGTTTATTGTTATTTTTTTCATAATATTGGTTTATTTATTATTTGTTTGTCAATGTTTAATTTTATTTAATTAAATAAACATTATTTACTTTTAACAATATTATTATTCAATTTTCGAAAGGCACTCCTTGAAGTCCAGCGCTGAAGATCCATGCGTGTCTCGCATAACACATCGACGAGACGTAGAGTAATTATTTTAAAAGGCGTAAACATTTTACCTAAATTAAGTATTAATTTAAGCTTTGTAAAAAAAAAAGTATTAATTTAAGTTTTATATGACATCAAAAGCTAAAGGTGAATTTTACACTACCATAAAGCAGCATTGAATGACACATGTTTCAAACCACAATCAAATTCTAAATTAAAATAACAGAAATAAAACAAAACCAACATTTAATTACACTCCAAACCACAAATAGATAACAATTTACTAAATTGATCTAACATAACAGCCCAACACACTTAACAATTTACAACATAACAGAACAACACACCTAATTACACTCCAACAAAACTGTCCGACACACTTAAAAAAAAACTAATCCAACATAACAATCCAACACATTTTATCATTGTCCTAACAATTCACAACATCCTAATTAACAATCAACCATTCAACATTTAATTAATAACAAAAAAAATAAAAATTAAATTGGAAACTCACCTGAAACAACCGCACTGGTGGCTGGTGCTCCAAACAGATGGTGGTTCTCTGGAGAAGAAGAAGATTGAGTTACTAGCTATAATTCACAAACAGAGAGAAGAGAGTTGGAGGAGAAGGTGGCTTACCTGAACGTGGTGGCGTGCGGAGGCGTAGGAGGCGGCACATGCGGTGGTCTCTGGTGGCTGTAGCGCGACGGTGTCTAATGGCGGTCAGGCTGCGTCACGGTCTGTGGTGGCTGTCGGGCTGCTTCGCGTGACTGTCTCTGGCGGTGGTAGGCCAGGATGAGGGCGGTGGTGAAGAAGATAGAAGGAAAAGATAAAGGAAAGAGAGGGAGAAGGGAAGAAGAAGAGGAAGGGGGAAGGAATGGTGGCTCAAGGCAGGGGGCGACTGGCCGGAGGGGAGACAGAGGTGTGGCCAGAGGGGCGGCTGGTCGCCGATGAGGAGAGGGCTTGGGAGAGACGAATATGGAATGAAATGAGGGGGGAGGGAAACCGATTTATACATAAAAGAGGTTACCGACGGACCGGGTCGTCGATAACCAGCTACAAATTCAAATTACCGACGGTGGAATCCACGTTTCCGACGGACCCGTCCATCGATAAATATCCCAGATCTAACCGACGCACTACCGACGGAAATTGCCGTTGGTACACTAATCCCACCCAAATTTTGAGACACCTTTCTGAGGTAAATTATCGACGGAATTTTCCGTCGGTATACCCTAGTCCCTCCCAAATTTCAAGACACCTTTGTCGGTATACCTTTTTCCGAGACAACGTTCCGACGGAATATTCTGTAGGTAAATTACCGACGGCAATTTCCGTCGGTAATCCTTCCCTCCACATTTTCGCGCCACTTTACCGACGGAATGCCTGTCGATAACTGTTCTGACCGGCATTTCCATCGAAAAAGTCTGTGTTTTTTCCTATTCCGAACTTTCGACGGTTTTTTCCGTCGGTAATTATAAAATTTTCGTCAGAAAAATGACCGTCGGTAAATCGATATTTTCTTGTAGTGATTGCTCGAACAATATAGTCACCGGTCGAGAAAGATACCAGAGAGACGATAAATGACGACGTTTGCAGCTGGGACAACAAAGGGTAGGGGTGGATTTTCTGCAGAAGATAAAAAATAAAAAACTAACTGAACCTACTATTGCAGGCCATTTTCAATGGTACATGGATATACCACATTCGAAGGTGCTTCATGCTAAAAATCACGTCATCCTCTTGATATAACTTTTTGCGAAACAATTGCTTTTTTGCTGGTTACATTTCGTCCATTTACTAAACTCGTGTTATGTATAATTTTTTTTGGGTACAATGTTATGTATAATTTTTTTTAGTGCACCGATTTGTTAGGAAAAAAATAGAGCGATTTAATCTTCGAATTATAACAATTTTGGAGAAAATATTTTTTGGAAAACTAAGAACTTACATATTTCCTTTGAGTTAGGGCAGGTGCCCCAAAATAATTTTGAATTGTCTTATATATTTATTTTCTTTTTATGCCTTTTTTTTATTCCTCATGCTATATTATTCATGAGAACTAAATTTGATTTTTTTATTGATTCATAAGACGAGACGATTAAAAATTTACAATATATCTTTTTCTTAAGCTGAATTTAGTCATTATTGAAGATGAATTATAATCTTGCATGTGTAAATAATTGTGTACTTAACTAAGATAATATGCTAGCATTGCTTGATTTAATTTAATTTAAGATGGTTTTTTAAGCAACAATGTTGTGGTCTTGTGGAGGAGTATATAGGTTCTCAATTATGAGTCATGATTTATTTAAATAAAAAATATTCACCAATTTTTTTTATTTAAATTAAAAATAACATCAAGAAAAATTACAGTAGTTTCTTGAGAATGGAAAAAGATAATAATTTTATTATTTTTTATATCCATTTTCTTGACAACCAAAGTATTCCTTAATGGAAGAAGGGGTCTTCTAGAAAATGAACTTGAGTTAAAGTAAAAAAATAATGATTAATTTATTTTAAATTAATTAAAGTATATTGAGATCTCTTTCTCATTTTATACATCTATACTTTCTCATTTTATACTTAATCTCAATTTACATGACTTTTATCCCTCATCCAACATAATAAAAGTGTATTTTTCAAGTTGGGTTGTACTGATTATTAATTGGGCAGGTACTAAAAATTTGACCTGACTAAAGTGCCGATTTTGAGTTTCGCAGGCCAGCGTGTTTAAAGTTTTTCTTTTCTTTTCTTTACCTTTGAAAAGGCCCAAATTAAGACCTAACCCGTCACAGTTTTGAAGTTAAAATAGACAGCCATTATGTAGTTAACTAGTATGTACCCGTGCTATCGCACGGGACTTTGATTGATTTTTATGCATGTTTCAAAATTACTCATCTATTTGAACTCCTTTGTATAAAAAAAAATTATGTATTTACTAATACATTTATAAAAAAAAAAATCAAGGAGCTTAACACAGGTTGTTGAAAACTATACATATATATATATATATGGCTGGCAAAAGGATCCGCATACCAATTATCCATCGGGTCCATCCATCACAAAATTCATCTAATCTATCCAATAATAATAAAAAGTACTAAATACATTAGATGAGTTGGATTGTTTTTATTAATGGATGATTAATAATCTATCCAATATTTTTTTTAATCCATTGGATCAAATAAAAGAAAAGGAAGTGGATATCATTTATGATCCATTTTTGTTCAAACTGAAACGGTTCTGATGTCGAGTCATATGACACCATTTTCTCTACGGATTTGGATCCTCTCATGTTAGGACTCAACATGAGGGGTCATGTTGGGGATCTCACCATTAAATTTTATTGGTGAGTCCTACTTAAAAAATATGCAAGTGGAGTTTAATGGTGAGATCCGGCAACATAAACCCCTCATGTGGAGTCCTAACATGTGAGGATCCAAATCCTTTATCCACCTATTTCATATTTAATTATTTTCGCTCCTACCATCGTATATCGTCATCGTCTTCTTCTCATTAAACATGTGAAATTCTTCTATCTTTCCGCTTTTTGTATTTGTACTCTCTTACTCTTGCTTCTCGATTTTCATGTTTTTTTACTTCATATATTTCCCAACTGGATTTCTTTCTTTCTTCCTTTTATTTTTCCTTTTTTCCTATTCAATTTTTAAAAAATTCCACCTTTTATATTTGCTTGAACGAAATTATAAATACTATGTTGTTTGTGAGCCTAAAATTTGCTGACTCGATTTCTTTTAAGGTGGTTTAGTCTAAAATTCATGTAATTAATTAATGTCCTTAAAATTTCAGAGAGAAAAAATATTTACTATTTTTTTTGTAGTGTAGAGAAAATATTTAGTATGTAATTTTTTTTAAAAAAATTTTAATGTATAATATTTTTTAATGGATGAATCGGATATCCATCCATATAAAATGATTAATGGATGGTTGGATGGTGTTTTATCAAATGAGTAATGGATTTTTTAACATATTTTTAATGGATTGAAATTGATCGGTGGATTGTTTTTTTCCCATCCATTGTAATCCGAATGAAAGTCCTAAACTTTTTTTTTATTTTTAAGCCAATACTGATTTTCTTTTTAAATGTGCTTATGCGCTGAAGCATATTTGCTATCCAACAGGCTACTTGGTTGTTTTTCTATACTTTTGTCACCAGTCTTGAATAATTGTTTGTCAACCAGGGACCACGGTCATTGCTTGCATTGAGATCTTCTTTGTTTTTTTTTTTTTATAAGCATTGAGATCTTCTTTGTAACAAGGCATTTATCACATTAAGTAACCATTTCTGATCTTGTAAATGCCTTGTAGTTTTTCAATTACCACATGACTATTCTTCTTGTAATATGACAGCATCAAGAACCTTCTTCTAAATTCCTACTTGATTTGATATAATAGATAGAAGTCTCTTGACTCCTGAGCTCGAATTTTTCTCTCCCAGATGGACACGTGTAAAAAAATTGTATTGACACATGCATGTATTGAATAGGGGAAGTTATTTGAGTTTTGTAATATAGTGTAGATAACCAGATATGACCATTACCCCTCAACCATACACTATACAAGTACACTATTTGGTATGAGAATGTTAATGAGTGTCTTGAAGGTATTGATTAAGAATCTAGAAAAGGAAATTTGTCATTGAAAATTGGTGCATTTTAATTTTTAAAGAGTGATAAACTTATTTTTCCAATGAATTTTTGTTATTTTTGGGTTCCTTAGTCAATGTCCAAAGGGTAGTTAGCATGACCCTTATATGTATTACGAACAACTAGTCAGCATTGAGCATCCGTTAGGCTAAGGTGTTAACTTTTGTCCACAAACGTTGGCCAATACTGACCCATCCACGCAACAGATTGCCTGTCTATGATAACGAAATAACAAACAAGGACATTGATGTTTAGGTGATGGGGTGAGACTGTGAGAGGAAAATGGACAGACATGGGTGCAAGAAAAATGCATGGCTTTTAAGCATATTTTAAGTACGTTAGGATTAATTGATAAAAAAATTGTCACTTTTTATAGAAATGTGAGATGACCTGAAACCAATTTTTGTAGTTAAGACTCAAGGATTAGATGGCAATCTTGAATTATTACAAGTTTTCACCCTGTTTATTATAAATTTCGTCCAACATTAACAAGCGTTGGTGTTGGGAGTAAAATCTTGACTTTGATTAGACAAACGTTATACCATGGTCAAAGATGATATATATATATATTGGTTTAAAAGGTTAAGAGGGTTTATGTTAACAGGACTCATGAAGGTAAGAGGGTTTATGTTAACAGGACTCATGAAAAATGATCACTAGTGCAAAATATGCATTTAACATCGAGGTTTTAACATCGGTTTTACAAAAACCGATGTGAAAAAGGAGGCGGTGGCATTTTTGAAATTAAGCTGAAGCATTTTAACATCGGTTATAATAAAAACCGATGTTATAAACTATTTAACATCGGAAACAAAAAACAATTTTTTTTATCAGACATAATTTTAGACATCGGTTTTGTTATAACCGATATGGAAAAGTGAAACAGAAAAAAATATTTTTTTATAAAACATAAGATTATACATCGGTTTTAGTCAAACCGATGTGGAATATACTATAGACATCGGTTTTATGCTAACCGATGTGGAACATTGCAAAAAAAAAAAAACAAAAAAATTTAATCAGCCTCAATAGTACACATCGGTTTTGTTAATAACCGACGTGGAAAAAGTTTTAACATCGGTTTTGTTTTGTAACCGATGTGGATTGTCATTTTTATTTCATTTTTCGCTCTGATTGTTCACTCTGCTTCCCACACTCAGATCACCCAAACCCTTTCCCCTTCCCTCTCCTTTTCAGTTTTCACACTCAGACCACCCATTTCCTCTCACCACCGCGCCGTATCCACCGAAACCTAGATCCCTCACCGCGCCATTACGTTTGCTGCTTGCTCGCCGTTGTCTTGCGTTGTCTTGGTCCGTCGTGCCTCCTTCTAGCTCTGCCTCACCGTGCTAACAACGAAGTGCCTCCTTGCAAGTGGTTCTCACCACTCAAGCTCCCCACAGGTAACCCATTCTCTTCTTCTCTGTAAATGGTTTATGTATTCATCTCTTCCTAGAGTTTAGGCTTTCCTGTATCTATCATCTCTGTGGTTTTTTTAATGCCCAGCTCTTGAGATTCTGAAACTCTCTTTATCGTACGATTAATTCATTGCCATTGCTTCGTTATTTATCACCACAGAGCTCTTGGGCTTCTGAAACGTCTCAAAACAAATCATAGCTTTTTTCTAGGTAGCATAATTTTATTTACTTTTGCATACTTTGTGTCTTGATGTCCATTTATTTATGTGTTTCACATCATGTTTGTTTTGATGTTGATATCTCTTGTCTTTTTTTTCTTTTTCTTTGATGATATTGGTCATTGGTTTGAATCTATGCGGGTGGTGGCAAATACACTGTGAGACGTTTATGGTTTACAGAAACAAAAATTGGTTTGACTGTGATTATCTTGAAAAAATTGTTAATGTGAGTTATCGAATGAAGTGGAATTGGAGATTTGGACATTTAGATACCATCAAACTATATATGTAAGGTGAGTTATATTAACTTGGCTATTAGGTCTTCTTTTGTGATTAAAAAAATTCTATTGATTCTTTTTATCAATCGCAAGAACTTAAACTTCTGGCAACCTCTCCTTAAGGTGCAAGGATAATATGCATATCATAAACTTTTGGATTTGTGCAATTAGTTTTAGCTTCTTTCTCTTTCTCTTTCAGGGTTTCTTGATTATTTCACAATTAGGATTTTGTTCCCATTTGTGTGTTCTTCCCACACCCGGTAAGCTTTCTCCTTTCTAGTTTTTTAGTTTGATTATTGTGTGCTTTAACTTGGGGATTGGAGTGTTTTATTATATTTTTAGTGTTAATTAATTAGTTAAACCTTAGTTTCCCGTTTGAGATGCAATATTAATGAGCACACGTGTACCTGCTTAAGGTACTTGTACAGCTCATTATATTGGATCTTGAATTGTCCAAGTTGGACAGTTTTGGAAAAAACTTTTTCTTCATTCAGTTAAAATAGTTATTCATTGATTCTCATGTTATATACCTGATGAAAGTTCGGATTGATACATTTCCTTTCGTTCTCCGGGTGCATACTTTATCGTGGTGGATGGCATCGCGTTCAAGTCGTGTACGTCGGAGACCGAAGGGAAATGCTGCCGAAATTTCGTCGAGTATGAGCATGAGAGTTAAGGACTAACTGTTAACCGAATGTTGAAAAAGTTTCTTCTCGAATGGGATAGGGCCATACCCTATCATAAGAAGTAGTTGATGAAGATGTTGGACTAAGTATGAAGTTAATGTTTTAGTCATGGATCGCGGATGGATGAATGCTAGACGGACAAGTGATGAGTATGAGAATGGAGTGGAAGATTTTCTACAATTTGCTAAAACAAATGCTCCTGATAGTAGTGACGGAAGGTTTTGTTGTCCTTGTGTTAACTGTTTGAATGAGAGACGACTAGAAGCTGACGAGATACGGGATCATCTTATTTGTGAGGGGATTTGCAAGAGTTATACAATATGGATATGTCATGGTGAATCGTTAGACAGGCCAAGGGTGTCGGATAGAGAGGAAGTTGATGACGTAGATATGGACGATGGACTAGAGGACATGATCCGTGATATTGGGCAAGAGTCCTTTCGGCGAGCACATGTGTATGATACTTTGTGCAGTGATGCGGAAGTGGCTTTGTATCCGGGGTGCACTAATTTCACACGGTTGTCAGCGGTGTTAAGATTGTTCAATGTGAAGGCGAGAAATGGGTGGAGCGATAAAAGCTTTACCGAATTGCTTGAGTTGTTGAAAGACATGCTTCCAGAAGGTAACACATTACCATCCCGAAACTATGAGGCGAAGAAGATATTGTGTCCGATGGGTATGGAGTATAAGAAAATACACGCTTGCCCCAATGATTGCATATTGTACAGGAAAGAGTTTGAAGAGATGCACGAGTGCCCCAGGTGTGGGGTATCACGATACAAAGTGAAGGATGATGATTCTAGTTGTGATGCTGTCACCAAGGGTCCTCCTGCGAAGGTGTTATGGTATCTTCCAGTAATTCCGTGGTTCAAGCGATTGTTTGCTAATGAAAAGGATGCAAAGAATATTAGATGGCATGCAGATGAGAGGAAATGTGATGGACAGCTTCGTCATCCGGCTGATTCTTTGCAGTGGAAGAGAATTGATAGTTTGTTTCCGGAGTTTGGCAATGAGCCCAGAAACCTCAGGCTTGGACTTGCTACCGATGGAATGAATCCATATGGAAACTTAAGTAGTATTCATAGTTCATGGCCTGTTCTCCTGGTAATTTACAACCTATCTCCTTGGTTGTGCATGAAGCGCAAATACATTATGTTAAGTATGATGATTTCGGGTCCAAAACAGCCAGGAAATGATATTGATGTTTATCTGAGTCCGTTGATTGAAGACTTGAGAAAGTTGTGGGATGAAGGCATTGATGTGACCGACGGGTATTGCCGTGAGACTTTCAGATTGCGTGCCATGTTATTTTGCACCATCAATGACTTTCCAGCATACGGGAACTTGTGCGGATATAGTGTTAAGGGGCATAAAGCATGTCCAATATGTGAAGAAGGCACATGTTACCATCAACTGCAACATGGAAGGAAGACAGTCTACCTTGGGCATCGGAGATTTCTCCAGCGTAATCATCCTTATCGTAGGTTGAGAAAAGCTTTCAATGGACTTCTGGAGAATGCAATTGCTCCGGTGGCCTTGACTGGAGACCAAGTTTATGAACGGGTGAAGAACACTAATGTTATCTATGGGAAGTCCCAAAAGAAGGCTACTGAGAAGAATATATGGAAGAAGAGGTCAATCTTCTTTGATCTTCCATATTGGTGCAAGCTTGATGTAAGACATTGTATTGATGTGATGCATGTGGAGAAAAATGTGTGTGACAGTTTAATCGGAACGCTTCTGAACATTCAAGGCAAGACAAAGGATGGTGTGAATGCTCGTCTGTTTTGTTGTTTACTAATGTGATTACTAATGTATATCTTTTTTGTTGTTTAGGGGAACGACAAAGGGGATCCTGGTGATGTTTTTCAACGTCTTGCTATAAAGCTTGTCACCATGGAGGTTGATGCAGCTTTGGTAAGGTTGGAACATGATGGCAGGGCGGATGACGATCTGTATATCCCAAAGAAGGAACTTATGGAGATGGCGCTCGACCATGAAATGGCTAGTGCTGCACACATCTCGTTATGGTGCACGTAAGTACATTTTATTTATAAGTTAAATAATTAAATTTTAAATACTATGATAATTAACATGTTTTATCAATATATTAGGTATCTGCATCGCATGTTAGCTAATCAGGGCAACCTCACCCTTTATGGGTTCATTGACCCCATGCTCCTTCAGGGTGATGTTCTCCTAGCATCAGAAGACCCGGTCGCCACCATACGTGATATAGTTGCCCGAGACCATCATCAGTTCTACCTTGCGCCTTATCTCTATAAGTAAGTACCAGTTATTTAATGTTAACTATATATGACTTAGTCACTAATTGTTTCGCAAATGCAGACGACATTGGCAGTTGTTGATCTTGTGCCCTCGTGTGAATGTCGTGGTCTTCTTCTGCTCGATGGGACATAGGCCTGCGAATGAACTGAAGAACATCATGGAAACGTAAGCATTAAAATAAGTTAGAATCAATAATGAAGTTGTTTTAATTATCTGAAATCTATTAGATATACTTTAATTAATGTTTATTTTCTAATGATAGGTCTATTGATACAAGGCGCATGCTGTGTGGTGAAAGGCGTCGGCCTATTAGATGGATTATTCCTAATGTAAGATATTTATTAGTTCAAACGCTTCAAGCGCAGTGGGTATAATTATTGATTTCTATTTAATTTCTCATATTCTAACTGGGTTTCATTTGTACGTAGTCTCATAGACAACGTGGATCATGGGAATGTGGATACTATGTGATGAAGTGGATGGTCGAAATTATCTCCTCCGGTATCACTGAAAGATGGCAGGAGGTAAATGCTAATTGGTAACAATTAGTTGTAACAATTATATATAGATTCGTTATATGTTTAATTTTAGTTTATTACTTAAAAGATATAATCTTATGTCCAATTAAACTTGCAGATATTCAACAATCCGACTCCACTCTCTGATGCCGACATAAAAAACATAAGGATACGTTGGGCAAATTTCTTTCTTGAAGTGTACCAACATTAGTTTGTATGTAGTTAGTATATAAACGCATCATGTACTAGCTATAGTGTACTTTTGACTGATATATGTTTTGACATGAAATCTATAATATATCATATGTAGCCTTTTGGTTTCTAATTATCTTTGTTGTCTGAATGTTATTGAATATATTTATTGTTAGTAAACTTTTAATTTAGTGTGTTTTGGTTGTACAAAAATGATTCTGTAGACAATATAGATTATGTATTGATCTGGATTACTGGATTACTGAAACAGGGGAAAGGACTGTCAATACTGAAAAGGATGATTTTTAAAAAAAATAAAATAAAATTCACATCGGTTTCTGAAAAACCAATGTGGTAAACCCAATTTTCCACATCAGTTTTCATAAAAACCGATGTGGTAACCCAACTTTCCACATCGGTTATAATAAAAACCGATGTTGAAAGTTGTGTTTTCCACATCGGTTTTTAAAATAACCGATGTGGAAAGTTGGGTTACCACATCGGTTTTTCAGAAAAACCGATGTGGAAAATTGCTGAAAAGGAAATGTGGCTTTCTGAAACAGACTTTTTTACATCGGTTTTAAAACTGATGTGAAAAGTGGTAATAAACCACATCGGCCTTTTCAACATCAGTTTGGAAACCGATGTGAAAAGCCCAAAAAAACCGATGTGAAATCCCTTTTCTGCACTAGTGGATAGCGGTGTTTTCAACAAGTGTGCTATATGATCCTTCCAAGAGAAGGGTGTTTGTCAAAGAAACCATGTGTAGATGAGGGTCAAGGATGAGTAGATTATCTGTCAAGATGAATTTAACAAAGGAATGGTGAATATAAGTCATCTCATTTATTTAACGAAATGAATTTGATAAGGGTTATATATTATCAAGTAACAGGAATTAAGCAAAAATTCGACAAAGAATACCAAGGCAAAATCTTGTGAAGGATGTTTGGAGTCTACTTGTCAAAGAAGTGGTTTGCTGAAAGGTGGTTTGCAAATCTGCAGAGCATGTTTTAAGTAGTTTTGCAAACCATCTTTAAAACTTAATCTTTGTCCAGGTAGCTAGTAGCTTGAGCCCTTTAACCATATGTCTAGTGTAACACCCGGGTGCCGACGAGGACGGGGAGTGGTCGTCGGTGCAAAGAGAGCACGGGCAAGGAGCGGCTCCTGGCAGGCTTCTAGGCGGAGGGATACATGAATGAACCGATAACACACTAGAATGAGAGGGATCTTGAGACTGTGTAGGTATGGGACTGCATAGTTGATGGATTATGAGATTGTACAAGTATGAGACTTTACAGTTAAGGATGGCTTAAATGAATTGATTGATACTGCCTATACTAACAAGATGCATATTCTTTTCGGGAGCCCATCACTTAAGAACACCACAGTTAAGCGTGCTTGACTTGGAGCAATTTTGGGATGGGTGACCTCCTGGGAAGTTTTCCCAAGAAGGGTGTGAGTGAGGACAAAACACGCTGAAAAGACCCGTGTTGGTCTGTGGTCTGTGGGGATAGTCGTCAATTCATAGAGCAGCCTGGGATGTTACAAATGGTATAAGAGCGGCACCTCTCACAGTACAGTGTGATTCGGGGACGAACCAGGCGGAAGCTAGTGGGCATGTAACACCCGGGTGCCGATGAGGTCGCCGGTGCAAAGAGACCACGGACAAGGAGCGGCTCTTAGCAGGCTTCTAGGCGGAGGGACACGTGAATGAACCAATAACACACCAGAATGAGAGGGATCCTGAGACTGTGTAGGTATGGGACTGCATAGTTGATGGATTCTGAGATTGTACAAGTATGAGACTGTACAGTTAAGGATGGCTTAAATGAATTGGTTGGTACTACCTATACTAACAAGATGCATCTTCTTTTCGGGAGCCAATTACTTAAGAACTCCACAGTTAAGCGTGCTTGACTTGGATCAATTATGGGATGGGTGACCTCCTGGGAAGTTTTCCCGGGAAGCATGTAAGTGAGGACAAAACATGCTGAAAAGACCCGTGTTGGTCTGTGGGGACAGTTGTCAATTTATAGAGTATGCATCTGTGGGTAGAGGAGTTGTCCATTAACTGATATTCTACATCCTTGAGGATTAATCCTATGCCTACCGACTGTGGAGATAACCTGGGTTTATCCCGAACCTAGAAAAAAGATAATAAGGACACATGCTTTGATGCATGCAAAACATTTCAGTAGTATAGAGAGTGAGTAGTTACTTATCTTTGCTTATAAATATTACTTAGTACGATTTAATGGAAGTCGGTTTCTCTACATCAAAATTATAAGTATCCTAAGTCAGGCTTACACAAGTGGATTTTTTGAAGGATCTTTTTGGTAATTTATTGGTACGAAGTATCCATCATTATAAACAGTAATTAAATTTTTGTCGGGGTAATTAGACGACATTTGAAGGTTGTCCCTTTTTAGCCAAATTTTCTCTATACATAAGAGTCAGAAGTCGAATATTTAAGGGGCCCAAATTCGTTACCATGCTGACCAACCATATATGTTGGTGGATTTTTGATGGATCTACATCAAGTATGTCTCCCCTTTTTCAATTCTTGCAAGTTTAATTAGGTCAATGCAATTTAATTCCTCTACTTTTTTTGTTTGTTACATTTGCTTTCAAGTTCTTACTCTTTTGCCGTGTTTCTTAAATTCTTTTACATTTGATAGGAGAGATATAGTAAGCTTTCACAAGTGCACACATACATAAGATAAGTGGCCACTTTGTTGTGTCAATGGAATACATATCCCAAAGAAATGTATTTATAAAGAAGAGACTAGAGATCTATCCTTTTATGAAAAGTTACAATGCTTTCACTCATCATAGATGCACTCAACCATGTTTACCCCTTTTTCAATTACAATAAATCACTAAGTGTATGTTTGTATTAAATTATATTCTCATGCAAAATGCCATTTAAAACTCCGTTCACTAAAAGCTACTATATATCATTGAGCTTTAAAAAATATTGTATTGGAAAGTCAAATTTCTCCATTTGCGTTGTAAATTTTTTTAAACAAACAGGCTGTATCATATATCCTTTAAAAACTTTGTTTTTGGGGTTGTATTTAGGTGTGGGGGATGCTTATATACTTTGTAGTGTGTGGTCAAGGGTTGTGCAGATAAAGGCTTTGTTTGGTATGCACGATAAGTTAGCTTATAGCTTATTTGATTAGCTTATAAGCTTGTTTAACCAAATTAGAGGTGTTTGGTAAACAAGCTTATTGCATGAGCTTATAGTGTTTTTTGATAAAGTTTTACTGGGATACACCATTTGATTTAGGCTATGTTTGGCAAAAATAGCTGATAAGCTAGCTGATAGCTGATAAGCTAATTTTTAGCTGATAGCTGAAAAGCTAACTGATTGAATTTGAAGTGTTTGATAAAATTAGCTGTTTGAATTAGCTTATGAATACAAAATGACATAAAAGGACATCTTTATATAACACTTATATAAATCATTTTTAAAATTTATTAATGTGAAAAACTAAAATCTTTTTTTTTTTTATGGAGAAAAAGTATTATGCTCAATAATAAAAATTAAAATCTTATGCTCAATAATAATTCAAATAAATATAAAATTATATTTAATATATATCATTTACGTATTATGCATGATATTGATATATGAGCAACTTGTAATATGAATATATGTAGTATATGCAAAACCTGCAAAAATATATTTAACATATGTAATATATCACTAACTTTATTTTTGACGCAACTAACCTAAACACTTAGGTATTGTATCATATATAAATTTTTATAAATTGATTGTCATCGAGTACTTATAACACCAATGTTGCGCAATATGCATATTAGAACACTCATGCTTATATAATTTATTTATATGCATAAAAATAATGTAAAAATATAACATACAGAATAAGCAAGATCCTTTTAATTTAGGCCCAACAAAATAATAATAACATGCATAATAAAAATAACCCAATTAAGTAAAAATAGTAATAATAATTAAAATAAAATTCAAGAGTGTACGTAATAAAAGAGTGGAAGTGGGACAGTTGGGTAAAGTGGGAATATGATTAAAATAATAGGGGTAAAAGTGGGACAAAATTGATAAGCTATAAGCTATAAGCTAAAACGCTATTTCAAATAGCTTATCAAAAAACGCTATAAGCTCATGCAATAAGCTTGTTTACCAAACACCTCTAATTTGGTCAAACAAGCTTATAAGCTAGTCAAATAAGCTATAAGCTAGTTTATTGTGCATACCAAACAGAGCCTTAGTTACTGTATATCTACTTTATAATTCTCTTTTACAACATCATTTATGACATATCTCTGCTTAATATCTGCTTCAAGTTGTCACTTACTCCCTCTGGTCCACAATGTAAGTAAAAATTTCCAAATTTTTTGGTGCAAAATATAAGTAAATTTCAACTACTTTATTCTCATTTAATGAAGTTATTCTCAAAATACCCTTCATTTAATACAAATTTTGTTTTCCAATGACTCCTTTTATTCTCAATAACACAAGCTTAATAAATAAGAGGAAGGATAATTTAGGTAACAAACTTAATTTTTTATTCCCAATGACTCTTTTAAATGAGATCAACTAACTATCTTAATATGTGTGTCCCATTTAATTTTTGCTTACAATAGAGACCGGAGGGAGTAAGTGGTTTCATGCGAGAGAGTAAAAGCACTGTAAATTTATCCTATTTATTATCATGGTTTAATTATTCTGTAGGTCCCTATACTTTTTGGGAATTTTCAAATAGGTCCCTATACTTTTAAAATTTATAATTAGGTCCCTGAACTATTATTTCATTTGTAATTAGGTCCCTATACTAAAAAATTTTGTAATTGGGTCCTTAAACTTTTATAAAGTTTTCAATTGGGTCTCTGAACTAAAAAAGTTTTTAATTGGGTCCCTAAACTTATATAAAATTTTCAATGGGGTCCCTAAATTATAAAATTCGTTAGTGGTACGTTGAATTGGACGGAATATAACTGATTTCATCCAAGCTGGCTATGTAAGAGTAGTTTTGGTGGAAGACGAACCTTGAGATATTATCACAAAAAAAATGTAGCAAGACGAAACAAGATGAAGTGAGATGTAGTAAGTTGCAAGTGAAGAAACTATTTTGGACGAAATTATTTCAGGGAAGGGATATACAAGCGTACAACATAAATCGGGGAAGGAATAAACTATTTATTCAGATGGAGGAAAAACAATCACAGGTCAAGTTTTGGTTTTCTGACTCAACATTTTGGTCTCCTGCAACCCTAAATACAAATTTGGGGGAATTCCAGGTCACGTTTAACATCAGCAGACTTAAAGACCTCTTCACGGAACCCTACCCCAGGGACTCCATCGAAAATTTTATATAAGTTCAGGGACTCAATTAAAAACTTTTTTAGTTCAGGGACCCAATTGAAAACTTTATAAAAGTTCAAGGACCCAATTACAAATTTTTTTAGTATAGAGACCTAATTACAAATGAAATAATAGTTCAGGGACCTAATTACAAATTTTAAAAATATAAGGACCTATTTAAAAATTTCCAAAAAGTATAGGGACCTAAAGATTAATTAAACCTATTATCATCTACCTAAATTTGCTTTAAGAAAGTGGTAACTGAATGGTTGGTGGATGGGGAAAGGCAACATAACATAAAAAGAGAGGGGCAGCTATAGGACTTGTCAAATTGCCTTGGGAATGTGTGGTGTGCCATAATGACATTGATTGCTGATTCAATCACCACACCTGCCTCCCCCCACTCTCTTTAAATTCCCACATGCCCATACCCCCCAATCTTCAAGTAGTTGGTCTGATATATGGATCTCTGGCCTTGTTAAAAAACTCACCAGAACTAAACCTGAAATATAAAAGAGGTATATAACAGTGGTGATGATGATGGAGAAAGAAAGTGCAGTTGAAGCACCAAGATCTTCCATGCAGGTGATGATGGGAACTGCATCTGGGGAGGAACTAGAAGGCAATGCAAGTACCCTACGCACCGCTGAGACCTTTCTGCGTTTGGTACCCATTGGTCTCTGTGTATCAGCTCTTGTACTCATGCTTAAGAACTCTCAAGAAAATGAATACGGCTCTGTTGCTTACACCGACCTTGGAGCTTTCAGGTATCAAATGCGAACATACTTAAACTCACACTGGAGCAATTTTTCACCATCTTTCCTATAAATATATATTAGAAAACACTAGCATAATTGTTTTTAAGCATAGACTCTGGAAGTTAGGAACAAGGCATGTTTGATTTGTATTTTTCATCTCCTGATCTAAGAACACGTTTAGTTCTGTTTTAAAAGAATTGTATAAATACTGGAAACAATTTGTTTTCTTCTTATTTTTAGAATATGTTCGCGAATGCTGGAAAAAAAAAGATTATGCTGATAATCAATTTTTGTATAATCGATTATTGTGATAATCGATTATAATTAGAATCTGTTTTTGTTTGGGTCTGTTTGCTAAAAAGTGATTTTAAGATAATCTATTTCGTTTGGGTGGTGTAAAAAATATCACTTTTATATAATAAATTAAGAAAAAGGGTATGAAGTTATTTGTATAATTTAGTAATGTTTGATTAGAAGTTGGTTTTGTAAGGGTAAACAGGGAAGAGAGTTTTGAGAATAAAAATAATCAAATCACAACAATCTTAAGTTAGAAAAAACTAGATGACATAAAACAGTTTTTTTCCCCCTAAAAAAAGCTTTTATATAAATTTAAGCAAAATGCCAAACATGATAGATTATTTATGAAACAGCTTTTAAGCTAAAAAAAGTTGAAATGAGGGAAAATAATTTTTCTCAAACATATACTGTTAAAAACAGAAAACACAATGAAAACAAAATAACAATTTTGTAATTATTTCTGAAAATAGAAATTGAAAAAAGAAATTGGAAACAAAGTAAACATACTTTTAGTTTTGTTGGACTTTTAGGCATGAATCATGAAACTTTTGAGATGAAACTAATACAATAATATTATGCAATGTGTATTGATTGTTGGATGTGGCAAATATATAGAAACATAATTTTGTGTATTTTGTGAATGATATTATTGAGACTTGAATACGAATATATGTAAATGACAAACAAAACTTTCATTCTGATTTCTGAATATTTTTGGATATTGCAGGTATTTGGTGCATGCAAATGGGATTTGTGCAGGTTACTCACTACTTTCAGCTGCCATTGTTGCTATGCCCCGCCCTTCCACTACGCCTCGTGCTTGGACTCTCTTTTTGCTTGACCAGGTCATCTCACTATTTCTAATTTTTCTATTTTATTTGTCTTGCTCAGAATAACTCTTTACTTTCAGACATAAATAAATTAGACTCTATAAGTGTTAAAGAAACACTAATGCCATGTATCATTTTAATCAATCTATATCTATATACACATACAACTATACAGTATTTATACTTCATCTAAATTGCTTATGTGATTTCTACGGGGAAGAAATAAATTTTTCTCTTGTATTTGTTAGGTGTATTGGCACCTCCTAAAACATATAACAGTTTACAAGACATGTTTCTTAAAAGGAGTTAGGATTATAAAACGAACAATTAAATAGGAAATTAAAGTCACCCACAAGGTGTGGTCTAAGTGGCTAGTAGCTTGGGACCTTTAACCATATGTCCAGGGTTCGAATCCTGGTGATGGGAATAGAGCTGCATTTGTGGGTAGAGGAGTTGCCCTTAACTGCTACTCTACATCCTCGGGAGATTAGTCCTACGGCTATCGGCTGTGGGGATACCTTGGGTTTCATCATGGACAAAAAAAAAAAAGGAAATTAAAATAAAAATACATTTTAAATATACTTTTATTTACACGCTTTACCAACAAAGTCACTTCACTAATAAACTATCATCAGTTATATATATGATGGATAATTAATATCAATTAAATAACCCAACCAAAAGAGTAAGCACAAAACACTTTTTTTATATGCATGCTTATAGACCAATATGTAATAGATATTTAGCACATTGATAGATATTTCATTACACAATGTTTAATAGTTTATGAATTTTCATGGTACACAATGTTTCATTTACACGAAAGCTACACTAATTGTTTTGCTGATGTTACATTGATATATTTCCAGTTATATTTTGTTTTAATAAACAAGCAATTTAATCCCTGAAAATATATTATACTTACAATTTAGTCCCCCCAATTTATTTATATATATAAGTTAGTTCTTAAAATTTTAAAACTCATAGTAAGTCCTTCCCGCTATATTTCCTTCATCAAAGGTAACGGTAGCCCTGACTTAGCAAATTACCCTTCTTCTTGAGTGACAGTATTGTTTTGCTTTCAACCCTTCCTCTAAATACAACAGTGCTGTTCTGCTTTGAGTACTCACTTGTACGCATAGCACACAGCACTTGTGAGCAGCTGCCTTTTGTGGTGTTGATTCTTGAAAGTGAAGTATGCAGAAAAATTAAGAGACAAATCATCCAGACCACAAAAACCAGCTTATAAACCAGTCACTAGTTTTTTTTTTTAAAGTAAAAAAATAAAAAAACTAGTACAGCTGGTTGTTAATAGAGCTTTTCTGAAAAAAGTTCTTATTTGCTAAGTTTTATTTGACAAGTTAGTTGAGGTAGCTTATCAAATAAGGTTGCATGATATTTTTTTCGGTTTTACCACCATCAATTTCAAAAAATGAGAATCTTTTACCATTTTCTAATTAATACTCCAATGTCAAATAATCCTAAAAGAAACTCACATCCTCCTTTCTCACCTCTTTTCTTTGTGACTACACAATTTTTCCATCAACTTTTCTTTCCCATTCCTTTCCCGGCGCTTTCGAGGGTGGGCGAGTAGTTCATGTCGCCCATCGTGCATAAGTATTATGAACGGTTGATTATACAATACCCACCATAGTCTATTATACACCATCTGCACTATATATTTTCTTTTTTCATTTCATTCCCTCTCTCACTTTCCCACGCCATCTTCTTCCTCTGTCACCGACCTCCGTTTTCTCTCGTAGTCACAGCAGGCCTCCGCTTCTGGCGACACCAGTCCCGAGACGATCTCTCCGGTGTGGCTCCGATTAGGATCATAGTCTGAACCTCATTATTAATCACAGAGGGCAGTGTGACGAGAGGATCCGCCACGGGACAGCATCGCCACCCTTTCTCTGCCCTGGGCCACCGTGAACCATCGAGATCCGACCTCTACTTTGTTCTGTCATATGATGCACCACCCACTGCAGATCTGGTTGAGATCTGGTGTTTTTTTTTTTGCTAGAGATGGTCGCGATGCAGCAGACAGAGGATGGTGCGGTGATAGGGAAACTCTGTCTCGGCGATTTGTGGTGGTTCACGCGGTGGATAGAGGAAGGTTGTTTTGCTGTGAACAGGTGGAAGATCCTGCAGAGTTTGCTTGGGTTTATTACAAATACTCAAACTTATCCTCTTCTCTTGATTCTTAGTTCAGTTAGCTTTGTCTTTGTTAATATATGGAATATTTATTCTACTGTAAATGATTCATATTTAAACAATCAATGATTGATTCTCACAGTGGGTAAACCATGGGCACCATTTGCTTTATTTGTTGCTTATTTATGTTTCTTTGATTGTGCCTTTCATTTGAATTGATTATTGATGGAAAAGATAAGGATGTTTGCTAAAAAACCTGAATGGCTATGGAGAGAGGGTGTGGCAGAGTGGGATGAGGGGACAGAGGAAGAAGATGGCGTGGGAGAGTGAGGGAGGGAATTAAATGAAAAAAGAAAATATATAGTGTAGATGGTGTATGATAGACTATGGTGGGTATTGTATAATCAACCGTTCATAATACTTATGCACGGTGGGCGACATGAACTACTTGCCCACCCTAGAAAGCGCCTTCTTTTCCCATCTATAACAATAAGTTCTTCCAAAAGTATCATCTCACCCAATATGTGAGGGATCAATCCCTAAAGTACGGTCAGACGCTTAAGCAGGGACACTTCCATCAATATTTTTTTGTAAACATGTATCTAGTGATCGAACCTAGAACCTAATGTTTACGGGAACCAAGCCCCTTCCATAGAGTAATGTTCCCAATGCAGTTTTTACCACCATTTATGCACATGAACCAATTATAACAAGCACAACAGTTTCCTTGTGATGATGCCACCCTTCTCAGTAATTGTGGAAATAGAGCTATAAAGGATTTCCAACCTAGAATGTTGTGACAAAAAATTAAAATGGTAGGGTTGGGCATGTGGAGTAACCTATCATATAGCATTTAACAGTATTTAGTGCCAGATGTTGACTAAAATTATTAGGGGAGTCACTAGGTACTAACTAAAATGATTTATTCAAAATTTATAATTAATTATATAATTTGGGTCTAATTTGCAGTATAGTTTTTTTTTACACTATCAATCAATCATATTAGTTGGTAGTGTAAAAAAAATTTATACTAACAATGCATATCAATTAAATCAATATAATTTTGGATTTAATTGATATCAATTATCAGTGTAAACATTTTTTACACGGTCAACCAATTATAAATTATCACATCACTAAAAATAATGTTTGACTCTTATCATAATTATCTTGAAAGTCGAACATATGATGATTTGTAATTGATTGATAGTGTATCAAAATTAATTTCTTAAAAAATGCATGAATTTCTTTTTGCTTAACCATTGTACTTTTTCAAGATAATAGTATCACTTAACACCTAAAATTAATTACACACTATTATTTTTTAAGGATATCATAATAATTTTTTATATTAAAAAAATTGTTTGAAAATTTCTGGGTGGAGCCATTGCTCCCTCCAGCTATTACTAAGATCCTCCGGTGACAGTATTAGTGGCAAAATGAGCTTCTCGATCCCGGTATGGCTCAATTTGAGTCACAAATTTTATTGGGCTGGACCAAAAAGCTCATCCAGTTTTGTTTGGGCTACAAAGTAGTCGTTCCAGCTCTGTCGTGGAAAGGAAATGAGCTTGTTTTACAACTGGCCCAATCAAGTTTGGGCCATAGGCTCAATTGGGTCAAGAGAAAAAAAATTCCAGTTTTATTCCGGTTATAATTTTCCTGCCCAAGGCCTACCTTTTAACAGACAAAAGGGTTGGCCCAAAGCGGTATACAGGTTCTTAACATGCCGCTCTTAATTTTAGTGAAGAAGATATAACAGAACGACTAACTTGTTATAGGTCTATAATATATTTTATATATATATATACAGGGGTGACTCAAGTGAGAGGAGTAAATTATTATGAGAGTAAATCTGGACCTCTGGATCATATGAATGGTCAAGATTAGAACACAAAGTCATGTGACTTTTTTAAGTGATTACATGACCACCAACTAACTTTTAATCCTGAACTTCCATGTATGGTTTAATGGCTCAGATTTGTTCCTCCCACTCTCACAACAAGACACTCCTCTCACTTGAAATTGTAAGTTTAGGATATTTCTAAGAACTACATAGGAATTGCT
Source organism: Echinosophora koreensis (assembly GCA_035048595.1). NCBI lineage: Eukaryota > Viridiplantae > Streptophyta > Magnoliopsida > Fabales > Fabaceae > Echinosophora > Echinosophora koreensis. The sequence goes on from JAPCYP010000004.1 coordinate 12,396,379, forward strand.
TGTTTACTAAGAAATTTACTCAACAAAAAAAAGGTATATCATTTTCAGTCCACTCTTTTTATACCATGGTAGTTGTTTAAATTTTAAAATATTTGTTTTCCATTTGCTTTCATAGGTGCTAACCTACATAATTCTTGGCGCTGGTGCTGTGTCAACGGAGGTGCTGTACCTGGCTGAGAATGGAGACAGTGCAACAACGTGGAGTTCAGCTTGTGGATCCTTTGATCGATTTTGCCATAAGGTCACAGCAGCAATAGCTATCACATTTGTAGCAGTGGTTTACTATGTGGTGCTTTCCCTCATTTCCTCCTACAAGCTATTCACCAAGTTTGATGCACCATTGAGCAGCCCCGCTACAGGCATTGATGTTGCCGCTTTCCATGGCTGACCCAAAATTAACTTTATGCTTGTGGTCATGTATGTGCCTGTGTGCTGGAATGTAATAACTAACAAACTAGGATTTGAATCCCTGCATTTATTATTTTCACGCATTCATTGATATAGGCCATTAGATGTATTTTGGTATGCATTAAAAAAATTAAAAAATAAAAAGCAAGATTCATCCAATAGTGTATACTATAACTTCGTCAATGCGTAAATGCGGGAAATCCAAATCCAACAAACTATTGATGTGTTTATGAATTCGATATGGTTAGGACTCAGAGTAGACATATAATTAACCTTAACTCGTTCTTTGTATCATGGATAATGAATGGCTTTAAGTCTACTTATTCTCAAAAAAGAAAAAAAAATACTCCCTCTTGCTCAATTATAAGCAAAAAAGTATCTATATTTGGTGAACTCAAATATAAGCAAAATCCAACTAATTCAGCTTTATTTAATATGAGTGTTCCAAGAATACCCATAGTTAATTAGTCCCATTTTATTTTTCCAAGAGCAATGCACACTCCCAAGAATTAAATGTGATGATTATTAAAGAGAAGTGATACCATGACACACTTTTCCTACACCATACGGTGTAGCTTACACTGTATAGTGCGGCACTGTAGCTGCACTGTGCGGCACTGTAGCAGTTTTTTTTAAAAAAAAAAAGTAAAAAATTAAAAAAATTAGTTGTTTTTATAAAAAAATAAAATTTTATTTATAAAAAAAACCCATTAACCAGATAATGAACTAAATTCACCAGATATTTGTACCTGATTCACCGGATATTTGCACATACACAAAAAAACACATTCACCAGATAATGAATTGAATTCACCTGATATTTGTACATGATTCACCAGATATTTGCATATACTTAACCAAAAAATTATATTTCTCAAAAAACGCATTCACCAGATAATGAACTGAATTCACCAGATATTTGTACATGATTCACCAGATATTTGCACATACTTAACCAAAAAATTTATTTCTCAAAAAAACCCATTCACCAGATAATGAATTGAATTCACCGGATATTTGTACATGATTCACCATATATTTGCACATGCTTAACCAAAAAATTTATTTCTCCAAAAAACCCATTCACCAGATAATGAACTGAATTCACCGGATATTTGTACATGATTCACCAGATATTTGCACATACTAATGGAAAATTTTATTTCTCAAAAAACTCATTCACCAGATAATGAACTGAATTCACTGGATATTTGTACATGATTCACCAAATATTTACACATACTTAACCAAAAAATTTATTTATCAAAAAATAACATTTAAAAAAAAACTAAAATTAAAAAAAAAAGCACCCACTACAGTGCCGCACAGTGCAACTACAGTGCCGCACAGTGCGGCACTATACAGTGTAAGCCGTCTGTGTGTCAAAAACCTGTGTCAAGGAAGCATTTCTCTTGTTAAAAGTAAGTGTATTTTAGTAATTGTAACTTACTTTTTTTTACATAAATCAAGACGATTAAATTAGGAGAATGCTAACAAGTGTCCTTAGGACATTGTTTAAGGAATCAATAATGGAAATTTTGTATGGAAAATTGTGTATTTAGTATATCGAAAAGTGTTAACCTTAGTTTTTTCAATACAAATTTTTCTTTTGTGTATTTCTTAACCAATGCCCTGAGAGCACTCGTAATAAGATCCGTTAAACTAAATCAACTAACTTCCTTAATAAATATGAAGTTAGTTAATTTTTCTTATAATTGATTCGGAGGGAGTAAAACTAAACACCAGGCCATGGTCATTGTGGTTGGAGGGCTGTTATTTGAACAACCGAAATACGGGACAACTTTGACAACTCGTTACTGTAGCGCCACTGTGGCGCTACTGTAGCACTTTTTTTGGTTTTTTTTTTTTGACTATTTTTAAAAAAGTAAAATTTTTATTTTCTCAAAAAGACCCATTAACCAGATAATAAATTGAATTAATCAGATATTTGTATCTGATTTACCAGATATTTGTACCTGATTAACCAGATATTTGCACATACTTAACCAAAATTTTATTTCTCAAAAAAACCCATTAACCAGATAATGAACCGAATTCACCAGATATTTGTACCTGATTAACCAGATATTCGCACATACTTAACCAAAAAATTTATTTCTCAAAAAACCCATTCACCAGATAATGAACCGAATTCACTAGATATTTGTACTTAATTAACCAGATATTTGCACATACTTAACCAAAAAATTTATTTCTAAAAAAAAACAAAACCCATTAACCAGATAATGAACTGAATTCACCAGATATTTGTACCTGATTAACCAGATATTTGCACATACTTAACCAAAAATTCTATTTCTAAAAAAAACCCATTAACCAGATAATGAACTGAATTCACCAGATATTTGTACCTGACTAACCAGATATTTGCACATACTTAACCAAAAATTTATTTCTAAAAAAAGAAATATTTAAAAAAAGAACAAATTATTTTTTTTTATAAAAAAATTATTTTTTTTAAAAAAATAGTCAACATTTAAAAAAAAATGTAGCACCACTGTAGTGCTATAGTTACGCTACAGTGCGCTATAGTGGACCAACATACGGTTGTCACCGTATGTTATCCACATTGAGATGTCTAAAAAACATTTCTGTTGTGGTTGTTAGCCAGTAATACTTCTTAGTTGCATTAATTGATGTATATTCTGATGTTTTTAAGAGAGATGTTTGCATAAAGTCGTACGCTTTATAGGAACAATTACAACTTAAAAAGTATAGTCATAACCATCAAAACTGTTGACTAAAATTATAGGCAACGGTTTCCAAGAGTTGTTTGTTTGAGCATTACCTGTTGTCTAAGGCAACAGTTTGCAACGAAGATTCTTGGGAACAAAAAATATAAATTTATCAATCAAATGCCCCCTAAAATTAAGATAAATAATAGATGGATCTCTTGTCTCCCATCCTCCTTTTCTTTTCAAGGACACTAGACTTGGAAACGTTTCAGTTTATTGACGTATTTGGTTTTATATTCATAGAAGTGGAAGCCTTGGAAAATAAAAGTAGAAGACTTGAACAAAAAAATGAAAAAAGTGGAAGAAACACATTTATTCGACCGACATTATTTAACTTTCGCTCTTTATTTACTATGAGTTGAACTTTTCTATCAATTTCTGAAACTATAAAATCAAATGAAATTAAAATATGATTTTAATGAGAGTGGTTCGTGTTTGCAAAAATGTTGAAGCCATCTTTAGCAACATTGAAACCTATATAGTATATACATGTTTTTTCAAGAAGAAAATACCAAACTTCTCCGTATTCCTTCAAATTGTTGCTATTCTATAAAATAAAATTTAAATTTCATTTTCCGATGAAATTCTTGATAAATCAAGTTTATAAGGTTTAAATTATTTTTACTTCATCATATTAGTCCTATTAAAGATTAAAAAAAAATTAATATAAAGTTTGAATTCATAAAATAAGTGGAAGAAAAACAATCTAAAAGTAGAATACCTTGAAAAAGCGAAAAAAATGAAAGAATTGGAAAATACTACCTTTGGACTCAATTATAAACAAAAAAACACCTATATTTTTTGGATTCAAATATAACCAAAATCCAACCAACTTAACTCTATTTAATGTAAGCATTCCAAAAATCAAGAAAATTAATCAATCAAATCAATTTTCTCTTTATTTTTCCAAGAGCATTACATATTCCCGAGATAATTAAAGGGTAGTTTAGTACTACCTTTGGACTTAATTATAAGCAAAAATAACTAATTTCAGCTTATTAAAAAAATTAGTTAATTTAATTTAATTATCTTGATTTATGTAAAAAAAAATGATTTATGTATAGCTTGCTTGTAAGCTTACCGATGACATATCCATCGGTAATGGTCATGACTTTTCCATAACTTCATTATTAACAACTGTTTCCGTTGGAAGTACTAATGAAGTCGTGTCTGTCGGAAATAAGCCATCGACAATTCATGTTGTAGTGTTCATTTTCTAATGAAATTATTGATAAATCAAGTTTACAAGGTTTACATTATTTTTACTTGATCATATTAGTCCTATTAAAGATCAAGAATCATTAATATGAAGTTTGAATTCCTAAATTAAATGGAAGACTTGAAAAATAGACTAGAAGTGGAAGACTTGGAAAAAAATTGGTGAAACATCTATAAAATATCTATTTTCCGGTCACTGTTTGAGTATGTTTTTACACGTGGCATGCAAACAGCAACCAGCCTCAAAATCTCAATTCAAATTTTTGCCATTTGTAGCTAAGGCCTGGCCCGTTTATTCATTCGGTCAAAACACTTTAGGCGGGGCTTTTTGAATTTGAAAGGGCTGGGAATGGTGAGATGCTTTATTTCAAATTTTAAATTTCAAATTTCAAAACCTCTGCTGCTGCATCGATAGGTACAACTGTACAAGCTTTTCTCCCCCTTTTCTTCATCATCTTTTCAAGCTTTTCTCCTTCTTTCTTGCTTTTTCTCCATCATCTTTTCAACTCTTTCATTACTCAAAACATTTCACGGTCTCTCTTAATTTTCTAAGCAGATGGAAAAGCTTCCTTCTTGGATTACTTTCGGATTTGAGAAGATGTAAAAGCTTCCTTCAGTGTGTCTGGTACGGGGAAATCGAGTGTCATCGCAGCGGTGGCGAAGTTCCTCTGCTACGACGACGAGAAGCGAGTGGTGGTGGGCGGCGGGGAGAGAAAGTGGGTCGCAGGCTTATATTCTTTTTTTGTTTCATTTTCGATTGGTTGCTTTAACAAAACCCTATACCCATTTCATCTCTCTGATCTTCAGCAGTCACACAAACTCAATAGCTGAAAATGGTGAGTGTTTTTGTTTGGTTATGCCTTCTGTGTTTTTTTGCATATGGGTTTTCCGATTCTAATCAAATGCTTGCTACCTTTTTTTTTTTTTTGCATCAGTGATAGTTAAAAAAATTTATGTAGTGACTTCAAACAATCAATTCCTGAACACCGTGATGAAGTGCATAGCGGTAAGATTTTTGTTTAGCTATCCCAGTTATTTGGAGTTTCATATCTGGTTAAAGTAATATTATTTGAGCTAGCTTCAATCTTCTATTTCATTGTTTTGCCTTGGCTTTATGTTAACTCATCTTTTGGTTCTTTCAAATTGTAAATCAAAATTTGAAATTTCCCTTAATTAAATAGTCTGTACATATTCATTTTGTTCTGAATCTTTACTAAATAATGTTTTTTAAGCTGGGTGCAGTTGAGTTCCTTAGCAAACCATTCATTTTGTTCTGAATCTTTACTTCATTTCATTTTCAATAATTTTTTAGACAGAGTAGAGGAGGGAAATGTAATAAGTTCCTCTTGCAGGTAACGGAAATTATGACTGGTTTTTAACATGGATTACTCTACCACTGTGTTATGACAGGTAAGGCAAATTATTTAACATGGATCACTCTACTGCTATGTTTTGTTAAGTTTGATCATAGCAGTTTCCTATAAAACATTGACTGATCTAATTGCTTAAATGTTTAGATAGAGTTTTTGCAAGTTGTTAGCTTTATTCCCAGCTACAATGTTGAAAGTGCCAAAGCTGCTGCGATGGTTGATCAGAGGAAAAAGGAGGGAGATGAGTATATGGCCTCAATAATCAAATGCTGTTGGTGGACCTTCATGTTCAATGTAACTTAATCACTTTGCTTTGTTTTTGTTATTAGAATACTATATAACTGTTTTTTAAGTTATTGGGTGATTGAATATGTGCATGAATTCATCATTTGCTTGCTTTGTAGGGAACCAAATTCCTTGAGGTTGATTGGTTCAAGTTGAATTCGAAGAATAATGTAGAAATGCAACTTCTTAACTAAAAGTGTTGAATCAAACCTCTTGCTAATGAAAAGGATAGACATAATATGTGATTTACCTAATTAGTAAGTAAATAAAGAGTATCATCTATGTTTGCTGCCTAACTCTCAATACATGTTATATGTTACTCTCAGTACATGTACTTATAGACATGGAACTAATGCACCAAATTTGATTTGCTTTATTAAATATAGATTGTAGATTTATTTTACATCTATGATTTGCTTAATTGCTTGCAGTCATGTTGTGAGAATATGATTTTGTATGATTATAGCAGTTCTGGGGGCCAATTCTATATAGTAACTCTAGCTAAATAGGATTCCTTTCTTTTTCTAGCAAGTCCACCATTCTATATAGTTCTCCAACACGTATGTAGTAGACAATTCTGTATAGTTCTCCAAAACATGTGTGATTCCTTTCTTTTTCTAGCAAGTCCACCATTCTATATAGTAACTCTAGCTAAATAGGAGCTCATAAATAGCCTCTAAGAATGCACTTGCACATATAAATATATCCATATAAATAGGTTTGCTTCCACATTTGGAATTGCTTCAGCACACGATTGGAGTTTGGACCATTCAATACAGTTTAGATGTTCTTCAAGTAGTTGTAATAACAAATTGTTGTATTTTTATTTTGCTTAAGTAGAACATGGCACTCAACCATTGAATAAACTATGACTGTATTTAAATTAATTGCTATTACAGGTTTGCAGCAGGGGCTTTTTGCTGGTGCAATGCTGGAGCAGTGTGCCTATTTGGGCAGTTAAAGATAGAAAGCAATTGTTAGAAAAAAGGGGAAGACATTTGTAAAGAGGGGATACATTGATTAACCACTTCCCTGAGAAACTCTTAAGAAATAATGGAAGATGTACAGGTGAGCAAATTGGATTGCTATATGAATTCTCTTTTTCCCATTTTTTCCGTTGTATATTTGTTAAAGCCAGTGACATTATAATATATAACCAAAATGTCCATACTAATTATAATATTAACATTCATCTTATAATTTATTTTTTATTTGAGTCCAAGTTCACTACTTTTTTTTTACTATGAGAACTGACATTTTATCACTGAATTAAGATATATTAGCAATTTTAAATACTAATTGTAGTGGTTTGAAATTTTTGATTTTTTTTTTAGTCGGATAAATGTTCATTGGGAAAGCAGGAGAGACATTGCATTAAGCATGAACTAGGCAATCTCAAGGTCATTGTTGAAGAATGTCTCCCTGAAGTTATTTTTATTACACCAAATACATCTTCCTTACTGAAGTAATACATACATCTTCCTTACTGAAGTAATACATCTTCTTCCTTTTGGTTCAGGATAAACCATTTTTCAAGGAAAAAAGAAATCTTCCAATTATTTCTTTAATTCATTCGTCCAACTAATGTCTGGGATGTGATTTATTATGAACAATGTTGGTTTGAAATGAGATTGCAAACCAAAGTTCTGAACTTGATGCAGGAACCAAGTTTTTAATGGTTAGCCAAAAGCTTAATATAATAGGACAAATCACACTTCACTCATAATGATTTAGGTGAATCCACTTTAATTAGATTTGATGTGGTTTCAAAAGTTTTAATTTGTACGACCTTTTATATTAACAGAGAAGTGGAGAGGTGAAGTCTTTGTGTGATTAGTTGGCATGTCTGCAGGAAAGGAAGAGAGTACTTGAAAAATAAATCAATGCCATAAAAGCCTAGATTGCCCATTTTGCAGCAAAGTGAGACACTTCTCTTAAAGAGGAAGATAGAAGTGTTTGACCATGAAAGGTTGCTGAAAGATCAAATGGATGATTTGATGAACCAAGTGCCATGGTTGAAAGCTAAGCAGTAATTTGCAAAGATAATACATTCTAATCATCCTAACAGGGATATCAAATATGATCCTCTTCCTTCTTTCTTGACTAACTTATCGTTTTAATCAATTTTGCTATATCTGCAATGTTTCCATTGGTATAAGTTCAATCCCTTGGATATCTTTTCTTTGTTAAATAGTTTTGCTATGTTGATTGAAAATCTGCAAGAAAATTATATGGTTTTTTATAAGCACTAAACAAATATCATGCTCAAATACCAAGGATTTTCCTTTTCAATATGATTGAATTACTTAAAATTTGCATTCTTCATCCTAAGTTACACAAGTTATTATATACGTCATTGTCTTCTGTTTGCAAGAGCAAGGATGTAGAGGCTTATGCTTATGCTTGCTTAATGCTCTTACTCGAGAAGACTCTGACCCATCTGCTTTGGTGAGAAGTGATCCAACAAAAAGAGCAATAGTCACTAAGCATTTTATGTGTTTCTTCTCTTCTCTTTGTAGATTGTAGAGCATTATTATTATTATATTAAAGGATCAGAACGATGGGGTGGGAGATGATACCCTTATTGACCATGCAGTGTGGTAAAGAGAGAGGAACTGTACTTCGAAAAAAAACGAAATTCACTATAAAATTGAGAGAAGTAGAAGACCTATTCTTTTTCTTTTTAAAGATTCGTTATGTGTTTGAAATTATTTTTCTTATTTTTTTGCTTTTATGCAGCTTTCTTCCAATAAGTGCTTTAGTCTTTGGTGATTCTTTTTGGAAGTTTAATAAATATATATGATGCATGGTTTTTTTCCCCCGGATATTTAACGTTTATTGCCTTTTATTTTTTATTTATATTTATATTTATATATGGAATCTATCTCCCGAATAATTTTTGATAATATATTGTAGTGTTATTCTTTCATTTTCATATTATTGGTCGAATTATTATGGATACATTCTATTTAAAAAAAATTAATGTTCGACTTATATACATCAACAATCTACTTAAATGAGTTTTAAAAAAAATTAAATATTCAATCAAGAAAAGGGGTAATATGTGAAAAGACATAATTATTAAATTCGAACATTATTCTGATGCAATGAAAAAAAAATCAAAAAAAATAAAGAAAGGGAATGAAAATGACACAAGTATTGGTTGAGAGAGCATTAAGTGAATTTGAAAAATGATAAGATTTGTAAAAATCTTTTGCGGACATTGCATGTATAAGTCTATGTATACTTATTCAAATAAAATTAATTGATCATATGCTTAAATTTTTTTTTTATTAATATAGAATTATAATATTATAATATCTAATATTTATATTATATTGTACGAGGTCGAAAATCTTACATGAATATGCTTAAACTTTTAATAGATGTCGTGTCCACATTCAATCGTTTAATAACAATCTTCTCAAATGTCTTTCAAAATATATAATTATTCAATCAAGACACGAAATTTAAAGTAAAATTGCTTAATTATTAAGTTAGAATATTGTTTCAATGTAGTGAAAAAAATAAAATAAAGATACAGAATGAAAATGACATAATTCTTCATTGTGAGAGCATTAAGTGGATAATATAGGTAAATGTTATCATTTATTCTTAGTAGTAAATCTAAGAAAAACTAAAGGTCGAATGAATGTTAACATGCAAAAGTATTGAGAGAAATACCAAATAATAAAAAATAATATGATAGACAGGAATATGTTCTAAAAATGATTAACGTAACTTATACTAGAAATGAATAGAATTATGTAATATTTCAATATTTATCTTTATATTATCGAGTTGAAAATCTTACAATGGAAGTTAAAAAGGATGAGGTATTGAATTAGTATATTTTTAAAGAAATTGTTAGTTTTTTTTTTTTGAAGAATAAAGAAATTGTTAGTTAGAGATGGTGATATATAAACAGATATAATTGTCATTTATATGATATGATATATAATATTTATTTTTTATATTAATATAACATTGGGTTTAAGTATCTACCTAAAAATATTGGTGAATAGTAGTGAACAATCATTATCACTATTTTTTTTCATGTTCTAATTGTTATATAATGATATTTATATTTAAAAATCATAGTATTGATCTTTCCTTTTTGTTTCTTGAAATGTAATCAAATTTTAGAATTTATAGACTTTTTTTATATTTTATTTACAATGTCAAAATTCACTGTTTATTTTATTTTGAATGAATTTTATATAATTTATATTTATATTTAAAATTAGATTATTGAGTTTTTTTTAAATTCTTAAATTATCAATAATTCTTAAAATTTATGTATTTTTTATATTGTCACCCATCACATACCCCGTGCATTGCACGGGTAAGATACTAGTAGTCTAGAAGTGAAAGATCCAGGAAAAAGTGAACAGAAAAAATGGAAGACTTGGAAAAAATGAAAAAAAATGGAAGACTTTGAAACATGATATAAAAGTGGAAGACTTCGAAATAAGTGGAAAAAAAATGAAAGACTTTTACATGGAAACCCAGTGCATGTTTGGTTTATGAGAAAGGTTCCCAATGCAAGTTTGGACAAAAGTAACAAGCACGCCTTTCCATCCAATGGGAAACCAAACATGCTATCAGTCTAGAAGGCAAAGGGCCACATGTATGGAAATTAGCCACACCGGTCATTTTCTCGATTACATGTGGAAATTTTAAGGATTCGGATCCTTTTCAGCCACAATCCTCCATCCCCTCAGCCAAATATTAGTTGTTGGATTAATTTAAAAGGTTAGGAAAAATGATCTCCCTTTTAAAAATGATAAATCCTTTGGGTATAGGGTTGTGTTTAGAAATTTTGGGGTCTTAAGCAAAATTTTTAAAGATATTTAATGTAATATAAATTATTAATATTCAATATCTTTTAGCTTTTTGAGCTGCGAAATCATTTATCAAAGTTTTATAATCAAGTTATTCTAACATTTCTTTCTCTATAGATAAGATGAGCAATCCATTCAATCTATCATGTAACAATAGGATTTAAGCAATTCTAATTTGGAAAAACATTTTCAATGATAACAGCTGTTACAGGTATTGTCAATAATATTCTTTAACCATTTTCCTTCTTTTCACTTCTGTATATTTATGTTGTCATCATGATGGCAGTTTTGTAGTTCTTCTAATCTACTTGCTCATATTTAATGTGAAATGAATTATAGAAAGCATGTTGAGTGCATACAATTATGAGCATGCATATTTCTCTATGTTACATTTTCGTTTTCAATAAGCAGCGACTTTTTTTTTTGGGTTTTTAAGGGTATTTCCGCACGCAACTGTGAAGACTAATCCCTCGAGGTACTATACGATATTGAAGGGCTGATCTCTCCCAATCAGATTTTCTCTATATGCAAGTGTCAGATATCGAATCCCTAACCACTTTCTTAAGGGGCCCAAGCATGTTACAACTCGGACTAACCACATGTTGGTAATAAGCAGCGACTTTAATCTTCAATTACTACTCCCTCCGTTCCTTTTCTATAGTAATTTTAGATTTTTGTTTTTGTTCCAATACAATGGATCTTTTATAAACCCAATGTATATTTGACAAATTTTTTTCCATATATACCCTTATCATAAAATTAAATTGAAATACATTGAAAACACACTAAATCTTCCCTACTTAAATTCAGACATAAATACATTACACATATCAATGATACTATAAATAAAGGTAATTTGGTACAAATGTAAACAAATTAATAATTTCTTAATCTGTGTGTAGAAACCTTAAATTACCATAGAAAAGGAATGGAGGGAGTAATAATTTTGGTTTGCACTCCTAATTAGTAATAATGACAATAGTAATGAGTGAAAGCAAAATTGGGCCTAAGGCAATTGTCTTAATGGCTTTGCAATCTCCACGACAATGATTGGGTATATTTGGTTTTATATTCATAGAAGTGATAGTCTTGGAAAATAAAAGTAGAAGACTTGAAACAAAAATGAAAAAAGTGGAAGAAACGCATTTACTCAACCAACATTATTTAACTTTCACTCGTTATTTATTTTGGTTTGAACTTTTCTATCAATTTCTAAAGCTATCTGAAATCAAATGAAATTAAGATACTATTCTAATGAGGGTGGTTGGTTGTTGCAATAGTATGAAACCGTTTTTTGCAACCTTGAAACCTATATACATGGTTTTTGAAGAAAAAAGATACCAAACTTCTCCATATTTCTTTAAATTGCTGCTGTTCCTTAAAATAAATTTTTAAATTTCAATTTTTGATGAAATTCTTGATAAATAAAGTTTACAAGGTTTAATTTTTTTTTATTGATCATATTACTTCTATTAAATTAAAGATCAAGAATCATTAATATCAAGTCTGAATTCCTAAAATAAGTGGAAGAAGTAGAAGACTTTGAAAAATAATCTAAGAATGTGTTTGGGAAAGATTATTTTCCCTCATTTCAGCTGTTTTTTAGCTTAAAAGCTGTTTCATAGATAATCTATCATGTTTGGCATTTTGCTTAAATTTATAAAAAAGCTTTTTTTAGGGAAAAAAAGCTGTTTTATGCCATCTAGTTTTTTCTAGCTTAAGATTGTTGTGATTTGATTATTTTTCAATCTCAAAACTCTCTTCCCTGTTTACCCTTACAAAACTAACTTCTAATCAAATATTATTAAATTATACAAATAACTGTATATCCTTTTTCGTAATTTATTATATAAAAGTGATTTTTTTTGCAGCATCCAAATGAAATAGATTATCTTAAAATTGCTTTTCAGCAAACAGACCCAAACAAAAACAGATTCTAATTATAATCGATTATCACAATAATCGATTATACAAAAATTGATTATCAGCATAATCTTTTTTTTCTAGCTTTCCCAAACACACTCTAAAAGTAGAAAACTTTGAAAAAATGAAAAGAGATCAAAAGACTTGGAAAATAGACTAGAAGTGGAAGGCTTGGAAAAAAGTGGTGGGAAAAGGAAGACTTGGAATATTGTCCGAAGGAGAAGACTTGGAAAAAGAAAAGAAAGACTTGGCAACATCTAGGAAAATATAACACCCTACTTTTTATCTAAGCTGTATCACCGGTAATAATATATCTATTTATATTTTTATCCGAGACCAAGAAAATGATTTTGGAGAAAAAAAATTATAGCTAGAACCTACTATATTGAAGGAAGTTATGGTTAAATTTTGGGTTCAAAATTCAGATGGAACCCGGTCTGTGTTTTCACTGACAGTACAATTTGTACAGGTCAGAAAATCCTATTTTTGACCTGAAACTGAAAAATCTTAAATTTTATCACTATTTTAGTGATAGGGCCTCTTTCGAAAATTTTCGCACAAAAATAAAATAAAATATTTTATTCGGGTGAATTTTCGAAGAAATTACGCAAAAACCTAAATCGGGTAAACGACGGAGCCGGATACGAAACTACAGAGATACGCCGTGAGACAGAACGATAAGTCATCCATGATGACCCATTGAGAATGAGTCACAATGGTGAGTCATGGTGAAGACTCACCACTTGTCATCATGACTTTAGATATTTTACAAAATATCTATACATATAAAAGTCCCTAATACCCTTAAGTTCCTAACTAATTCCCTTTGTGTCCAATTTTGTGCTAGAACCTTCCCACCTCCTCTAATTTTCGTGCAGCCACCTCCACTCAACCAAACTCATTTTATTTTGCCTTCATTTCATCATCTTCATCTCAAAAACCTAAGTTCTTACAACAACAAAAAAAACCTAAACCTCCATTGTTGATTCTTCAAGCTCTCACACTTCCTTTCATTTCTAGAGATATAATCTCCTCTCTCATGACCAGATCTTCCTTTCTCTTCACTTATTTCACTTGTTTATGACAAGTTTGTCCATATTCCTTTTTCTTGGATTTTCTTGATTTTAATTCTAGAAAATCATATAAATTAGTAATTGATGTTGAGACAATTTTTCCTAACTATCTAAGGCCTTAGGATCATAGATCCAAGAGCTTGAAAAAAAAAACCCTAGCCCCCTTTTCTATTGTGTGGCCGTGACCCCCCAAAAATGAATCATGAGCTTCTTTTACATTTTTAACTTGGTTGATCATGTTCTGTGAAGATATTTTGGTAGATTGTTATTGTGATCTTGTATAAGTGGAAATGAAATAAAAATATTTTTGCTTCAAGAGGTAAGGGGAGCTTACATTATATGTTTGATAGTTCCATGCTTAAAGTGTTTTATTTGAGTATGTTTATATTTGTGATGTTTGATGTTTGATGAGAATATGTTTTTTTACTTAACTATTAATGAATAAATGTTATAGTTGTTTATATGATTATATGGAATGATGTTATGCACGACTGGTTTGGCTGAGAGGATGACACTGGTCATAGCTTGATAATGATAAATTAAGTCATTAAAAACTTTAATTAGAAAAGTAATGAGATTTTCAGTTTTCTCACAAGCGGAAGATGTTATAAAAATATAAGCTAAGGACCCTGTTATTAAACAATTCAAGAATCTAAAAGATTTCAGACGATTTTGGAATAATTTTTAAAGAATGAGTGTTAGTGAGGACAAGCAGTGAAAAATCGCATTATCTTTATTTTCCCTAAATATTTCAAAAATAAAAAATCAAGTCTCTAAAATACTTCAATGTTATCAAGGAAAAAGTCTTGTTTGAAATGAAAAGTCTATTGTTTTACAAAAAGTTTGATTCAGATGAAAAAGCTTAGAAAAAATGCCATTGTGGCAAAATTATGTTAAAGTCTTTATTTCAAGCCAAAAGATTTTAAAATGGTTTTTAATGATTTAACGTTTTAGAAATGAATTTTAAATGGAAAGATTTTTTACAACATGTTTTAAAAGAGCGAAAATAATTCCGATGAACTTTCACGAGTTTCGGATTTTTGTTTTGGTATTTGTTTTCATAGAACGAAAATGGTGTTGAAAACGAAAAATTTATGAGGACCTAGAAGCCGAGACGTCGGGCTAGAGTTCCTATGAGTAAGTACTTGGACTTTATGTCCTATGTGTCGCGGGGTCAAGTCCCAGTTGGCACGCTTGACTTCGTGTCTAGGGTTTCATGATTGAGGACTCGAATTACGTGTCCTGTGTTGAGAATGATTGGGCTTTATGTCTTTAGTCATGCGCTTTGAGCCTCGACAAGAAAGCACGAACTAAAAAGAAAACAACAAACCAACTGTTTTACATGCATGAACCGGCAGGCATGCCATTACTTTGACGAGCTACAATCCATAAGTGGATTGATAAATTGGATAGTTATTGTAACACCGTGTTTTCCGGAATTAATTTTTCTTAAAGTTGGATTTATTGTTCGAGGGCTTCGTGAGATTTTTTGGTTAAAAGTCCCTTTCTGGTACATGAGCAAGCCCGTGCTTAAAGTTAGAAGCGTGTTTCTGATTTTAAGTTGAGCACGTGTAGCACCCTGTTTTTCATAAATGTTTTATAAAGCTGGTTTTATTATTTTTTAAAAATGTTGGTTAAGGACTAAGTGGGATTTTAGCTTAAAAGTCCCTTTCTGGTACATGAGCATGCCCGTGCTCATTAGCCAGCACGCCCGTGCTTAAAGTCAGAAGCGTGTTTCTGATTTTAAGTTGAGCACGACCGTGCTCAACAGCGAGCACGCCCGTGCTCAAGGTGCTGACCGCGTCTCGCTGATGCTAAGTGGAGCACGACCGTGCTTAAGGGTAAGCACGACCGTGCTCAGGTCCAGACTATATAGTTTTGCACAGAGACCGAGGGTTTGACGTGAACCCTATTTTCTTGGTGCAGCTGCGGCCAGAACACTTTCTTTTTCTCCTTCTCCTTCTTTCATCACCGTAGTGGAGTTCTTAGAGCCGTTTGGGAGATTAGCTTGATCTACTTCAGTGATAATAGGTAATGGTTTCATTCCTTTTAATTTCCTTTTGTGTTTTTGGGATTGGAAACTAACCGGTTGCATTCTTAATTGACCAAGGCTTATCATCGGAGTGAGCCGCTTTGGGAACGGTACCAGTTTGCTATTAGGATCAATGTTAGAGCTACCTTCAATCCAGGTATGGGGAGAAGTGGGATTGTATTCATTAGGCAGTGGGTAGTGTAAGGTAACGGGGTCCCCATGACCCCGGTGTCATTGTATGCTGTATGATTTATATGTTGATTACTGTTTCTGTCAATGACATGCTATATTTGGTTGATTGTGATGTTATATGTATGTTATGAACATGTTGGTTATTAATATGATATGATGATTGATGTTATGATTTAACAATGTTGTTGCTGTTTGGACTGTTGCGATGATGGTTGGTTGATAAAACATGTTAACTGATTATTTAGGTGTAAAAACGTGTTAAGTTAAGGGGATTAATCCCTAACATAATTGGTTGGAATCCTGTGTTGAAACCCTGCCCAGAACACCACTGTCGCGCGGTGAGCACGACCGTGCTGAATAGGGAGCACGACCGTGCTCCCATTTGAATTCTGGAAAATGGTCACGGTGTTCAGCACGGCCGTGCAGGTCAAATAGCACCACTGTGCTACTGAGCACGACCGTGCTGAGTGTTGAGCACGACCGTGCTTCACTTAAAAGGGCAGCACGCCCTCACGTGTCCAAGCACGATCGTGCTAGGGTCTAAGCACGACCGTGCTGACCCCTCCTGGACAGTGATACAATTAAAGGACTTAAGGGGTTTTAAAACCCCATTCCCCTATGATGATAAGTTGAGATAACTAATCAAAGATAAAGATTAGACAACCTGGTTATTAATTATATAAGATAATTAAGATAACAAGGTGTTAAGTCGGTATCCGTTAGGTTACCGCACGTTGCTAAGTTAAGTCTTGGGTGCTTATTAACCCAAGCACGTTGAGTTGAACCTTGGTGCTTATTGACCAAGGGAGCCTTGACCCCACGGTTTGGGTCTAAGGTTACGTTAAACGTTGATGTTGAAGTCTTGGGAGCTTCATGACCCAAGCAAGGAGGTGGTGAAGATTGTTTGTTGTTGTGCCATTTGCATAGAGCATTAGAGTTGTTGATGGGGGAGGTTCGACATAGGGGAGATCGCCCGAGAGTACGGTGATCTGGCCATCCACGGTAGGTCACCCAAGGTTTGGTGACCGAGGCCCCCCGTGATGAGACATCCACGGTTTGATGCATTGGCTATCCATGGGGTTCACCCAAGGTTTGGTGAACTGCCGGTGTTGGTGCTTTTATGGCCAATACGGATATGTAACTCCAAAGTCGTTCATCCTGAGTTAGTTTGGATTCACATGCATAGTTGAAGTAGCGGAGTAGTTTATGCATTGCATAGCATACCATACTTGGTTGTTATGATACTGTAGGATGTTGATGTATGCTTATGTATATGTTTACCTTGCGTACTATTCCCCTGCTGTATATATGTTTACATGAATCTTACTCCCTGTATTGTTTGTGTTTGGCCTGATCGGCATTTTGCAGAGGATGACGAGCAGCCCGGAGAGGTGACTCTAAGGAGCCGCCACTCATAGTTAGGGCTTTTTATGTTTAGTTGTTTCTTTTGTATTCCGAGGATGTTAGTTTCCGGAACGGTTATACCAGCTCTGAGTTGTGATATCGGGGTTGGGTAGTTATTTCTTCATGTTTTATTGTTTATGAACTTGGTTTATTTTCCGTGTTGTAACCGGTTCATGTGAGACTTTTTTACCCATGGACAATTGTTTTAAACTTATTCAATAATTGTATGTTTTTATTTTAAATTATTTATATTAATTGCCTTATAATATGCTGGGTAGAAGGGTGTCACAGCATGCCCGTGCTCAACAGTGAGCATGCCCGTGCTCAATGCGTGGATCGCGTCTCAGTGACGTCAAGTGAAGCACGACCGTGCTCAAGGGAGAGCACGACCGTGCTCAGGTCCGAACGTTATATACGTGAACAGAACTCGAGGGTTTACGTTTAACCCTATTTTGTGAGTGCAGCAGCCACCTTGTGTGCGGCCAGAACGAGTCTTTTTCCTTTTTCCTCCTTCTTGAGCAGTTTCGTGAGTGTTGGAGACCTTGGGAGACCGCTAGCATATCTGTGTTTATTACATAGGTAACGTTTCTTCCCTGTCTAAGTTTTCTTTTCATTATTGTGAATAGAGAACTAATCATTGTGTTTTAATTGTTTAAGGACCGTTTGAGGTCGAGCCGTCTTAGGGGAGGAACCGTTTGCCGTTAAGAGCATCGTTAGAGCTACCTTCAATCCAGGTATGGGGAGAAGGGTAGTGTAATTATAGGCTCGGGGTTAGAGTAGAGTAAAGGGGTTCCCATAACCCCGGTTTGATTTGTATGAATATGTGATTGATATATTAAGCTGTTAATTTTGTTAATAACATGACTTGATTGTCCAACATGCTGTTATATGCCTAAGTTCATGTATACTTTTGAGGTGATGTGGTTAAATGAACATGTTGATATATGATGGTTGATTTTGACATATGTTGTTGGTTAAATGGTTGATACCATGTTTATGATGATGCTGTTGTTACTGATGGATTTTAATCCTTAAACGTGTTAATAATGGAATTAGAATTAAGAGATGTAAAAACCTATAAATTGGTTAATAAATCAGTCTCTGTTCCTGCCCAGAACAGCACTGTCGCACGATGAGCATGACCGTGCTGAACAGGGAGCACGACCGTGCTCCCAGTTGAATTCTGGGAAGATGGCCGCGCTGTTTAGCATGGCTGTGTAGGACAAAGAACACGACCGTGCTGCTGAGCACAACCGTGCTCAATAAGAAGCATGACCGTGCTTCACTTAAAGGGGAGCACGCCCCTCACGTGTTTAAGCACGACCGTGCTGGGTTACGAGCACGACCGTGCTCAACCATCTTGGACAGAACAGAATTAAAGGACTTTAATGGGTTTCAAACCCCACTTCCCAATGATGATAAACGATTAGACAACTTGGCTAAGGTCTAATAAAGATAATTAAAATGATGAGACGGTGAGGTGTTAAGTTGATAAGTCGATGCCTTTTTGGGTGCCGCAAGCTGATGAGCTGTGCCTTGGTGCTTTTTGGCCAAGGAGGTCTTGATCCCGCGGTTTGGGTCTAAGGTGTTGTTGTTGTTGTACCTTGGTGGCCGAGAGTTTGCCCCAGGTACTGCGGTTGATTCTGTTTAAGTCCTTAGGTAGATTCCGCGAGGCAGGTTGTTGCGGTTGATTCCGCTGTTATCTTCGGTCGATTCCGTTGGAGTTATGGAGGTGGTGTTGCCATTGTTGTTGTGTTGCATACGCATTGCATCGGAGATGTTGTTTAGGGATGTTCGACATAGGGGAGGTCGTCCTAGAGTACGGCAATCTGGCCATCCACGGTTGGAGTAGATTCTCCTAGAGCCCCCGTGATGAGGCATTCGTTGGTTTGATGCGTTGGCTATCCAAGGAGTAGATTCTCCGGCGTTGAGTAGATTCTCAATGTGGATATTTAACTCCGAAGTCGTTCATCCCGAGTTTAGTAGATCCACATGCATTGATGGTTTAGCGGAGTAGGACTGCATTGCACTGCATAGTATAATGATGATGATGTTGATGTTGATGTTTGATGTGATATTGCTATGCTTGCTGTTTACTTTACTATCTATCTCCCTGCTATTATGTTACATGATTCTTACTCCCTATATCTGTTTGTTTGTTTGTATTTGGCCTGATTGGCACATTGCAGAGGATGACGAGCAGCCCAGAGATGAGTGACGCTAAGGAGCCGCCACTCATAGTAGGGCTAGTTTATGTTATGGTAGTTGTTAGTTTCAGTTGTAATTCCGAGGATCTTATTCCGGAACGGTTGTACCAGCTCTGTATGTGACATTGGGGGTTGGGTTATGTTGATTTTCTTGGTTTGTTACGTTTTACTGTTTTAAACTTATTTCCTTTTTCCGCGTTGTAACTGGTTCATGTGGGACTTTTCTACCCATGGACATTATTTTATTTTAATTCCAGTAAAATGCATGTTTTTCTTTAATTGTTTTTAAAATTAAATGTCTTATAACATGCGGGGTAGAAGGGTGTCACAGTTACGGACCAAGAAAGGTCTTTAGGGACATCTGGGTTCGATTGCCACAGAATGCCAAGGCCTTGCAACCTCGAGTCGTGGTAATCGACTGCTAAACACGGATGTACTCAATAGGGAACTATTTAATATTATTTAGGTGTTGACGTGATACCCTTGAACAATTGGAGTTCGGACCTAAATTGAGATGCCGACCTCATGCAAAAAATTGTGATATGGGGATATTGCGGCCTATACTGCTCGATGAAGGGAAGTTAGGATATCCAGAGATTAAGAAATAGATAGTGATATTTGAAGTATCATGCATCTTTTAAAAAGCATATTGATTGACGGAGTGGAAAATCCCTTGTGAGGATTATTTTGTTATATGGAAATTGTATTTTCCTTTTAAGTTGATTTATATGTAATATTGTGATTATTTGCGGTCTTGTTTTGGTTGTGTCGGGTATATGACTATTATGATAAACTCCTATTATGAGTATCTCACTCTTGTTATGTACATGTGGAATACCTTGTGGTATTCTTGGATACATGTACATTTTTACCTCAACGGTTTTCTGGATCATTACGGGAACCTGAGATTTGAAGGTTATGTTGACGATGATGTGTGAGCTGTTGTGGGCAAGACCCCGTCTTTCTCTCGTACCACTCACAGGAGTAAGCTACAACGCCTTGTTTTCGAGGTATCCAATGATGGGGATGACGTTGGAGAATTTCCCAATGGACATCTCTAGATTTTGACAGCTGTGGAATCGTCTTTTTGGTATAAGGGTTTTGGAGTCTTTTCTAAGTATTTATCATGGTCTGTTATGGCTATTTAAAAACTTGTACGCCTCGGCGAGTAAAATCTTTTAATGATTCTATGGAGATTTATACTGTGATGTATGTATTATGATTTTACCATCTTGTCTTGGCGTTTGTAAATATTCGTATCGTGATAAAAATTTTAAACCCCCATTTTTGAAACATAATTATATACCTAAATTATTTTCCGAAAGCAACCAGTAAAATTTATTTTATTATTTATGTTTTCCGCATCGAGTTTAGATGTAGCGCCAAGGGGGTGTTCAGCAATTTTTTTTCTTCAAGTTTTCCGCTGGCACTTTCACAGCACATACATATTAATGTAATAAATAAATATTTAATTGATATGCACTTGGTATGTAATTTTAGTATGAAGATTTTTTATACTCTCAAACAATCATAAATTAACACGTTATTGAATTTTTTTTACTGTTATCATAATTACTTTAAAAGTCACACTTGAATGATTTCGGATTGATTGACGGTTTACAGTAACAATATATAAAAATTAAATTCAATAAACAAATCATCCATTTTCTCTATTCAACTACAAACTTTTTTAATTGGATTTTTATTATTGTTTTCTGTCTTTGGTAAGGTATCCTCATAGATAAAGCCGTGAGACTAACCCTCGAGCCGGAGGTGGTGGTTAGATAAAACCTCTCTACAGTGACGACTCTAGGATTCGAACTCCCGGCCTTGTAGGTAATGTTCGTTTGGAGACACATCCCATTTTTACTGCAACCAATTTCTTTTGGGTAATTCTTATTATTGTTTAATTGCTTAACTTTTATTATACCCATTTTTTTAAACTTGTACTCCATTTGTCCTAAAATAATAGTTATTTCATTTCGATGTTTATTTTAAATTATCAATAAATATTTATTACATTTTTTTCAATGATATCTTAAGTATTTATTACCCAAGAGCTTCTAATATTACGATATTTATAAAATAACAGTTTTCAATAAGAGCAATTTATTCAAGTAGTGATTTTTTATTATTTAATGTTATTTATTGTATTTTTTAATCCTAGTGAAAAATTTGAAATGGTTATTATTTTAAAATGGAGGTAAATACCGTAGAAATATATTTAGTTTTTTTTTACAGATATATAAAAAAATAAAAAATAAAAAACTCCCTATTGATAGGTGAAACTGTGAAAGAATGATGTCTGGGGTCTAATTTTGAATTTTGTTAAAATCGTTTTCTATTTTAGAAATTAAAATCTTTGATTAGCATTACTCTTTTTTTTTTTTTTTTGACATGCTAGTTAGCATCACTTTTTTGGCATGCCAACGATAAACTTTAATGGATAATATTATGGTTCTCTTTGGTTTTTCTCTTCAGTCTAGTCAATACTCAAAAGCTTTGGTTAGCAGCCACACACCTATATAGTTAGAGTTCGGTGTTGCAAAGTGGCCACACAACAATCCCATTGGAATCCATCCTCCCATCAACCATGTTGGCTTTTCCATCACAAATTTCAATTCTTTTGATGCTGTTTTTATATGCAACCACATTCCACATATGCATGTCTAGCATTAGTTATCAGAGGGTGGTTCGTTGCAATGATAAGGATCAAGAGGCACTATTACTCTTTAAACGAGGTCTCGTCGATCCTTCCAACAGGCTTTCCACATGGTCTGGTGGACAAGATTGCTGTGCATGGGAAGGAGTCCAGTGTGACTACACCACAGGCAGAGTAAACAGCCTTGATCTTGGCCACTGGTATAACGAATCAGCTTATTTTTTAAAAGGTGAAATCAACTTATCTTTATTATTTCAACTTGAATTTCTGAATTACTTGGACTTGAGCTGGAACAGCTTTACAAGTCTAAGTATTCCTGACAACATCACAACTGCCCCTAGCCTTCATCACCTTGACTTATCCTTTAATGAGGACCTTCACATAGATAATCTTCACTGGCTTTCTCAACTTTCTTCCTTGAAATATCTCGACCTCAGTGCCCTCGATCTTCATAAACAAACCAACTGGCTTCAGATGGTGGCCATGCTTCCTTCATTGTCAGAGTTACAGTTGAGTAATTGTGGACTAAGCAATATGTACTCATCTCTTAAGTATGTGAATTTTACTTCACTTGTAACTCTTGATCTTTCTTACAACAATTTCAACTCTGAATTACCACACTGGTTATTTAATCTCAGTAGTGGCATCTCCGATATTAGCATTTATAGGAGTAGTTTACATGGTGAAATACCTTCGAGCTTGTTAAACCTACAAAATTTGAACTCCCTATATCTATATTGGAACCAACTGGAAGGATCAATTCCAAATTGGTTCGGCCAGCTTGAGCATCCGCAAGAACTTTCTCTATCCCACAACTTATTTTCTGGTTCCATTCCTTCATCTTTAGGAAATCTCTCATCCTTAATTGATTTGGATATCAGTTCCAATTTGTTGACAGGGAATCTTCCAGACAGCCTCGGACAACTCTCTAACTTAAATACTTTATTTGTTGGAAACAATTCCTTGTCGGGTGTGCTATCTGAAGTCAATTTTTCCAAATTCTCCAATTTAAAATATCTGGACTTGAGCAGTTCAGATTTTAAGTTTGACATGGATTCTAATTGGATTCCTTCTTTTCAACTCTTCATGATTGACTTGAGCAATACAGTTCAAGGTCCCAATTTCCCAGCATGGCTATATACACAGAGGTCACTATATTCTCTCGACATGTCTAGCACAAGAATTACATCAATTGATGGAGATAAGTTTCCGAGTTTGGTGGCAGGAATTCCGCTTCTCTATTTAAACAACAATTCAATCAGTGCAGACATTTCCAACGTAATGCCAAACGCTTATGTTGCTCAGGTTGTGGATGTATCTCACAACTCCTTCTCAGGAGGGTTTCCTAATAGTTGGGTTAATTGGACACATTTGTATTATCTTGACATGTCTAGTGTGTGTGTATTGTAAATGAAATGCAAATGTAAATGCAAATTGAGAATTCAGTTTAGCCTAGAACTAATTCTGTTAAGCAGTTACTGTCCTACACTATCTATATATAGTGTTAGGTAGACTTATTGTACACTGAGAAAATTCAATACAAAGATTTACCTGAGATTCAGTTTTCCTTTTCTTCTCTCTCTCTCTCGACACCTTGAATCTCAATATGGTATCATAGAGCTTCAAGATCCTAGCCATGGCTTCTGGCGATGATTCCGATTCTTCTCCTCCTCCTCCTCCTCCTCCTCCTCCTCAAAACACCGTGAAAGGATCTGTCACTTTCTCTCACTCGATCACAGAACGATTAGATGACAAGAATTTTTTGCTATGGCGCCAGCAAGTGGAACCAGTTATCAAATCGCACCGACTCCAACACTTCCTTGTTTCGCCTCGAATTCCTCCAAGATTTGCGAGTTCACAAGACCGAGCCGCGAATCGTGAAAGTGAAGAATACCTAGCTTGGGAATGTCAAGACCAGATGCTGTTCTCGTGGTTACAATCGTCTCTGTCGAGCACGATTCAAGCTAGGGTTCTAGGTTGTGTTCATACGTTCGAGCTATGGGACAAGATCCACGTCTATTTCCAGAAATTGACTCGTGCGCGGGCTAGGCAATTGCGCACCGAGCTTCGCAACACAAGGCTTGAGGATCGTTCGATATCAGAATTTCTTGCAAGAATCAAGGCACTCGTTGATTGTTTGGCCTCGGTTGGTGATCCAGTTCCAGCGAAAGAGCACTTGGATGTTATCTTAGAAGGATTGCCTCAGGAGTATGATTCCATCATCTCAATAATTGAAAGCAAATTTGATGAGGAAACACCGATTGAAGAAGCTGAAGCACTTTTGCTCGCTCAAGAAATGCGAATCCAGAAGTATCGTAAAATCACGATCCAAGAATCCGGTTCTGTTAACCTCACTCAGGTATCTACTTCGCCAAACACCTCTACAAATCCTTCTTCAACTCAGCCTCAAGCCCTAGTTCACACGTCCCAAGCTCCTGAGGATCAATTTTCTGGTTATCGCGGCTCCGGTAGAGGGCGTGGAGGTCGCTTTGGTAGAGGACGTGGTCGTGGTGGTCGTTCCTCAGTTCAGTGCCAAGTCTGCTACAAGTTTGGGCACTCTGCTTCTGTGTGCTATCACAGATACAACCAACACTATCAACCACCGCCTCCACAGGTGCCTCCCTCACATCATCAGATTCCATTCAATTTTCAAGGCTATGCTCAGCCTCCTCAAGGTTACAATTCGGCTCCAACTCAACATCATGCTCAGCCCTATCAGCATTATCCCTCTCAGAGCCATAGCTTTGCTCCTCGGAACAACCACTCTCATTTACCACATATTCAGCAGAGTCAATCTCAGACCTCTCAACCTAGTGCTATGTTGACTAATGTTCCAGGAAGCTCCTCATCTAACTGGTTTCCTGATTCTGGAGCTTCATTCCATGTTACTGGTGATCCTCAGCACATCCAGCAAATGACCCCATTTGAAGGCCCTGATCAAATTTTCATTGGTAACGGGCAAGGTTTGCCTATTGATTCTATTGGTTCCTCTCAATTCTATTCTCCTAATAACCCTAAAATTCCCCTTATATTGCACAAACTTTTACATGTTCCTTCCATCACCAAAAACTTAATCAGTGTTAGTCAATTTGCACGAGATAACTCTGTTTTCTTTGAGTTTCATGCTAATCAATGTCTGGTTAAATCTCAGGAAACGCATGAAGTCTTGCTCCAATGCAAAGTTGGTGCTGATGGATTGTATGTGTTTCCCAGCCTGCAATTGCAACCTCCAGGGTCCACTCTTTCTTCTTGTTTTGTAACAAATGTCTCAAATAATGACTCTAGTGTGTCTGTACCTTCTGCTGTTATTGCTCCTAGTTTACAATTTAAATGGCATCTTAGGCTAGGCCATCCAAATACAAATGTCATGCGTCTTGTTCTTCAAAACTGTAATATACCATGCTCAATAAAAGATGATTCATTTTGCTCAGCATGTTGTATTGGGAAAGCTCATCGCTTGCATGCACCCTCTTCTACTACTATATACAATTCTCCACTAGAATTAGTATATAGTGACTTATGGGGACCTGCACCTGTCCCTTCTTCAAATAATTTTCACTATTATGTGACTTTTGTGGATGCCTTTTCACGTTTCACTTGGATCTACCTTCTCAAACAGAAATCTGACACACTTACCATCTTCAAACAGTTTAAAACTATGGCAGAACTGCAGTTTAACTCTAAACTTAAAGCTATACAAACAGATTGGGGAGGTGAATTTAGACCTCTCACAAGATATCTCAATGATCTAGGTGTTATCCACCGTTTGATTTGCCCTCACACTCATCACCAAAATGGTGTAGTTGAGCGTAAACACAGACATATTGTGGAGTTAGGACTAACTCTACTTAGTCATGCCTCCCTTCCTCTAAAATTTTGGGATCATGCCTTCCTAACTGCAGTTTACCTTATTAATAGGTTGCCAACAGCATCCTTGAAATTCTCTGTCCCTTACACTACTCTCTTCAATCAATCCCCTGACTATAATTTCCTAAGAATCTTTGGGTGTGCTTGCTTTCCCTTGCTGAGGCCCTACAACACTCATAAACTTGACTTCAGGTCTCATGAATGTATCTTCTTGGGATATTCAACATCCCACAAAGGCTACAAATGCCTATCTCCTAATGGCAAAACATACATTTCAAAAGATGTAATCTTTAATGAAATGCGGTTCCCTTACAAAGAACTCTTCTCTGTCACTTCAAACCCAAAGGTCAGTTCTGCCCCTGCTGTTCCAGCCTCTATTCCTATTCCTGTCTCCTCTTCTTTAGTGATCAATCCCTTGCATTCTCAGTCTAGTAATAGTCACCTGCCTCTGAATAACAGTATTCCTCTATCCCCTAATGATAACACTCAGTTACAGCATCTACATTCTGACACTGATTCCACAAACTCTCAGTCCTCTAGCCCTGCTCAAAACCCTGATGAGTCCCTCAGTTCACCACCACCTTCATTTCCTAGTCCACCAACCATTCCTCTCAACACCCACCCTATGCAAACTAGGTCGAAAAATGGCATTGTTCAGCCCAGAATTCACCCCACTCTACTTCTCACTCACACTGAACCAAAGAATGTCAAACAAGCCTTAAAAGACTCAAAATGGTATGCTGCAATGCAAGAAGAATATGCAGCACTCATGAAAAACAATACCTGGTCCCTTGTTCCCCTTCCTCCTAATAGGGAACCAATTGGATGTAAGTGGGTCTTTAGAGTCAAAGAAAATGCTGATGGCTCTCTAAACAAATACAAAGCTAGACTAGTAGCTAAGGGTTTTCACCAAATGTTGGGTTTTGACTTTAATGAGACTTTCTCACCAGTCATCAAACCTGTTACAATCAGAATAATTCTCACTCTAGCTCTCACAAAACAGTGGAGTTTACTACAGCTGGATGTAAACAATGCCTTCCTCAATGGCCTTCTAGATGAGGAAGTGTATATGACCCAACCCCAAGGCTTTGAAGCCACTGATTCCTCTCTAGTTTGCAAGCTCCATAAAGCACTCTATGGCCTCAAGCAGGCCCCAAGACAGTGGTTTGAAAGACTCAAGGAGACTCTACTCAAGTTTGGTTTCAAAGACAGCAAATGTGATCCATCCTTATTCACTTACACAGTCAGTGGGGCAGTGGTATATCTACTTGTTTATGTGGATGATATAATCATCACGGGGAGCTCCACCTCTTTGGTCCAGCAGCTGGTTACCAAGCTCAACTCAGTTTTCAGCTTGAAGCAATTGGGAAACCTTGACTACTTCTTGGGAATTGAAGTCCGAAAACAGCCTCATGGTTCACTCATTCTCACCCAAAGCAAATACATCAGAGATCTGTTATCCAAGACCAATATGCTAGACGCAAAACCTAGCACCTCTCCTATGGCATCTAGTTGCAAATTGTCCAAAGTTGGCAGTGATACATTTGCAGACCCCTCTCTATACAGATCAGTGGTTGGGGCACTTCAATATGCCACAATCACAAGGCCTGAGCTAAGCTATTCAGTTAACAAGGTCTGCCAATTTATGGCAGCACCTCTTGAGTCTCATTGGCTTGCTGTAAAACGGATATTAAGGTACCTAAAAGGGTCAATTCATCATGGTTTACTTCTGTCCCCTGCTCCTGCACATCAACCACTTGAATTAAAGGCCCTGTGTGATGCAGATTGGGCCTCGGATCCTGATGACAGACGATCCACTTCTGGTGCAGCAATTTTCCTTGGACCGAACCTGATTTCTTGGTGGTCTCGAAAGCAACATGTTGTTGCTAGATCAAGCACTGAAGCGGAATACCGCAGTCTTGCTCAGACCACAGCAGATATACTCTGGATCCAAACTCTACTAACTGAACTAGGTGTCCTGTTTACTTCACCAAGGATCTTTTGTGACAATCAAAGTGCTGTTGCACTTGCTCACAATCCGGTTCTCCATGCTAGGACAAAGCATATGGAGATTGACCTCTTCTTTGTAAGAGAGAAGGTACTGGGGAAACAACTAGCAGTGATCCACATACCAGCCCAAGATCAATGGGCTGATGCCCTGACCAAGCCATTGTCTCCAACAACATTCTTGCAACTTCGGGACAAGCTCAATGTGGCTGAGCTCACTAGTGTTCACCACCCACCTTGAGCTTGTGGGGGGGGGGGGGGGGTGTGTGTGTATTGTAAATGAAATGCAAATGTAAATGCAAATTGAGAATTCAGTTTAGCCTAGAACTAATTCTGTTAAGCAGTTACTGTCCTACACTATCTATATATAGTGTTAGGTAGACTTATTGTACACTGAGAAAATTCAATACAAAGATTTACCTTAGATTCAGTTTTCCTTTTCTTCTCTCTCTCTCTCGACACCTTGAATCTCAATATCTAGTAACAAGTTAGCTGGTGAACTTCCACTTAACATGTCAAACTTCCCAGAATTGCAATTCATAAATCTAGAAAACAATGCACTCTCTGGGAAGATTCCAATCGGGATGCCACCCCTATTAGAAATAATGATATTGAGATCCAACCAGTTTGTGGGTAATATTCCACCACAGCTATGTGATCTTACTGCGCTGCATGTATTGGATCTTTCTCACAATAAACTTTTAGGATCTATTCCTCAATGTCTTCCGAAAATTGCTAGCATGGTTTCAGGTGAAAATGATTCTTCATTGTTCACTTCTCCCAGATTCAGTTTGATTATTAAAGGGCAAGAATTAGAGTACAGATTCATTAGGTCATTGTGGACTATTGACCTTTCAGTAAATAACTTGTCTGGAGAAATTCCTTCGGAATTATTTAGGCTTGTTAAAGTCAAGTGTTTGAACTTGTCTCACAATCATTTGACTGGAACAATACCTAAGATGATTGGGGACATGAAAAACCTTGAATCTCTTGATCTCTCTTATAATCAATTTGCTGGACAAATTCCTCAGAGCTTGTCTGGGTTGAATTTTCTTGAATCTTTCAATCTTTCATACAACAATTTCAGTGGACAAATCCCACTGGGGCCTCAGCTACAGACTTTTGATGCATGGAGCTATGTTGGGAATCCAGAACTTTGTGGAGCTCCTCTTACAAAGAACTGTACAGAAGAAGAAAATATGTACAAGGCAAAAGGACATGCAGGAGGTGACCCTTTCAAAGAGTCACTCTATCTTGGGATGGGAGTTGGATTTGCAGTGGGCTTTTGGGGAGTTTGTGGTTCTTTGTTCCTCAAAAGGACATGGAGGCACACATATTTCCGGTTCCTTAATCGTGTTGCAGACAGAATTTATGTGATTCTGGCTCTCAAGTTTTTTAGAAGATGAGCAAGTCTCGACTAAGGTAAGTATAAGGGATAAAGCTCATCTAAAATGAGTAAAAGTGTAAAGTGAGAAATTAAGAGTATATGCATCGTTGACTAGTTAAAGTGCATTGAGATCTTAATCCGCTTTAGGTAATCAAGGGTGAATACACCCTTATTTTGTCACTTTACACACTTGTACTCACTCTGGAGAGTCTAATCCAAGTACAAGACATTATGTTTACTGGATGAGTCCCGATCTATGTCATTACTTTTATAGGTTTGGTGGAATTTGTATGTGTGTCACTATACCATATACTATGTTGGAATAAATTTGTTCTAATAAGAAAACTCTTTTTATTAAGACATCTAGATATAGCTTCTTTTCCTACACCACAATGTTGTGCACCTGAACATCTTTTTAGTGGGTAGATGAAATTCTGTTGTTATTAAGAAAACTAAGTGTGCTTTTAATAGTCTTAATATTTATATTGTTCATGTGTGTCTTTGCTCGCTTTGCATATATTGGATGAAAGAAATTCAATTGATCTCTAATCCTATTTATTTAATTGAAATACAAACTTGTTAGTTGATATGAACAATTGATTTGGAGATGATTTATGGCCTAAAGTTATGTCTTTTATAAAAGACTTTTCGTTTTCCAATGTCAAAATTCTAGGATGTGATTCACACAACCAACAAGTTGTGGAATTGCAGAGAAGATGAAGGGGTCATGTATACTAGAGTTTATTCAGAATTTTGTTTCCTGATGCGTTGGAATTAATGCTTTGTAAGTGGTTAGCTGAAAACTATAGACCACCATGGAGTCTAAAACTAACATGCTTCCATTGATTAGCTGAAAGTGCATTCTTTACTATGGCATACCCTTTTATTCTCTTAATTCGATGGCTTTGGAGGTTAAGATCGATGCAAATTATTATACCATTGGAATATGTTTATTATAGAAAAAAAATTTAATATATTGTGATAGAAAATTCATTTCAAATATATTTACTTTCTATTTTTTGTACTTTCTCTGGTAAATACATTCTTACTGTTATGAATTTGTGTGGTTGATGCTTGATCTACACTTCAAAGGTAAATATAGCTAATGATATGATGGCTGACTTGATTTTGATAAAGTCTTTGATTTAGTAAGAATCAGAACCTAGTCATGGTGACATCAGGGTAGGTGTTTCTCCTATGTAGATTGATGCATCAATCCCCTGAGCTGTTTGGAAAGTTATGCTACTAAGAAATCTTAGTTTACTGATGGTTGGTATGCTGGGTTTGGAGTGAGTATCATTGATATGGGGGAGGAGTAGGACTACCCATCAAATATTTGAATTTGGCAGGATGCTGAACCTATTTTTGATGGTTTTAAACATGTTTCTCTTGAACAAAGACCTGGTTTATAGAATGGATCTAGCTTTGATTTTAATCTTTTATTTTCTGTTTAGATGTGTAACTGATAGGTAGTTGTGACAGTATAAATACATTATGTAATGGATTAGAGTATTCATAGTAATTCATTTGTTTGCCAATAAAAAAAAAAAAAAAAAAAACCTAGGACCTTCTAGAGTTCAGTTCAAGAGAGTCATTACTGGGGGAGCCTTTTTTTTATCAATACAACTCACCATTCAAAAATTTCAAATTAACCTTATCCAGCACCAAACACCTTTGCCTTTTTTCTCAGTACTTGTTTGCATATTTGGTATAAACTATCAAGGCATCACTAGGACTATTATACAAAAACCCTTACATATATATATTATACATCAGTGAGCTTTCACTTCACTTCAATCCTTGGTCCTTACAATGGTAATGGAGCCTCTACCCTTGGTGTGAATCCTAGTAAGGGTTGCCACTGCTTTTCCTGAAATACCATAACCACTTGCTGAAATGCATGAACGAGTCACATAATCTCCCACAGGGTGTGGAATTGACTTTGATGGACTCATCAGCATCTGATGATTTATATCTTTGAGGGTTGTTACCCCTTCAACTCCACCAGGCTTCACCAGCTCAAATGGATAAGCTATTTTCTTCCAATGACCCCCTAGATAACACCATAAGAAAGGAATAGAAAGGACACTGTGAGGTAACCATTACTTGACAAAAGGAAGAAAGATAAAGGGGCATAGAATGTTAAATCAAGCAATGTCCCTTTTGTGTTAGTATAAAAGTCAGTGGTACTTGAAACGGAAGCATCATTATCATCTGACTCTGTTGATGCACAACTCCTCTGAGCATAATCCTTTTTGATTGCAGCTGTATGCGTATCATTTTGTGATGATGATAGGTTCCTAGTGTTGAATTGTTTGCTGTCTGCAAAACAATGATCTGCAGTGTCAGCAGTGGTGGGTATGTTTCAAATGCGATGACTGATACCAAAATTGTAACATATTGATAAGATAAAATTGAAATGCTAGGTTGGTAATTTATTGCAAATTCTAGACTTCTTTTTGGGTCATAGAATCTGCAGCAAAACAGTCCTGCTAAAAAAGATAGAGAAGAAAAAAGGACTAGATGGATTACCATAAACATTAATAATGGAGTTATTGCCTAAATTAAGCAAGATTGCAAGAATGAAAATGATACCAGAGCATACCATAAAGGATTTGGGATGCTTAGGAATAAAATTTTGGAAACTGATCTTCCTTATCAACCATATAATGCCTTCTCTGCCATTAATTAAATATCATATCAGTTTTCAAAATTTTGACAGTTAAAAATTGGAAATAATAATTGAGCAAATGCAGAGATCACGAAACTTGTACATAGTTAACCTTTTGATCTTGAGAGTAGGATGGTAAGTTGTTCTGCTTGCACCAAATACCCCAGCCTGCAATAGCATCTTCAAGGTAACCAGTAGATGTATCACATGAAAACCAGGTCACTCCTGCAACAACAACATAGAGGCATAATAAGCAAATTAAGATCTAAAACAAGAACTAGTGTGTTTGGTATCTAGTTGGAAAGGTATCAAACTAGCGTTTGGGCAAAAGCTTCTAGTGATTCCAGTTTGTAGCATTCTTGGAAAAATTTGAAGCTTAGAAAAGGAATTTGAAAGTAAAAAGGCAACTGAAAAGGATAGCATATATACCAAGAGACTGATCTGAGTGAGTGACTCCAATGTCCAATTCCATGGAGGCAAGGCAATCAGAACACAAGCTATTATGAGTGGTATGACTCAGCAGTAAAGCCCCCTTTGTAAGCAGGATAATAGCATATTCATATATGTGAACACAAGAC
Organism: Echinosophora koreensis; assembly: GCA_035048595.1. Taxonomy (NCBI): domain Eukaryota; kingdom Viridiplantae; phylum Streptophyta; class Magnoliopsida; order Fabales; family Fabaceae; genus Echinosophora; species Echinosophora koreensis. Next base: position 12,429,263 of record JAPCYP010000004.1, read on the forward strand.
TACTTGTTTCACTTTAAGCTTGAGGGAAATTATTGTAATGGACCCTTTAAAACTCTGAAAGTACCAACCTACCAAACCATGCATTAGTCAATGCAAATCAAAATAATAAGTGGGCCACATTAATTGAAGTGTTGATTATGCAATGTGACTAGAGGTTGATAAAATTTTCGGTCTGATAATATTGAGAAGTTCTTTAATTATTCATATAAAACTGACAAACTTTTTGGTCTCATTCTCAGAATAATACAGCTTGTCTATTATGGTTTTACAAAGTTGAATTAACCAAGTTATTAAAGTTAGTAAATGTAAACAAAGTGGACAGTAGAAGGCTATTCCAGAAAAAGACTCAAAGCATCACTATCTACTATTTTTATTTCGCTATATATCTTTTTCCATTTTATAGTGATTCAAAGCATGCATTACTATATTCTATTCCTTATTCGCTATACTTTTTTTTTTTCTTTAGTATTGTTTTCTTTTTATTCCTGTTTTTTGCTTGACAAGGAGGACAAGAAAAGCTACCGAATACTATGGCTTTTTGGGCTTCACTTACTTCAACCTTGTTTTTTTTTTTTCTCTTGCCTTATTTATTTATCACTTTATTTCTATGGCTTTATTTATCACTTTTTCTTGGGTGGTTATATTACTAACAATTCCAAGGGTAGAAAGAGTGGTTGATTTGCAGTAATATATTTTCATAGTAATAATATTTTCTAATAAGCTCTTGTACTCATGCTTAAGAACTCTCAAGAAAATGAATACGCTCTGTTGCCTACACCTACCTTGGAGCTTTCAGGTATCTAAGCAGAGAATGTGAAAGTTAGGAATCTTAGCTTTGTTGAACTCTTGGGCATGAATCATGAAACTTATGAGATTAAAATAATACAATAATCATTATGCAATATGTATTGATTATTGGTAGTGGAAAGAGAATTGTGTATTTTGTGAATGATATTAGTGAGACCTGATTCTGAATATATGGAAATGAGTTTCGTTCTGGTTTCTGAATTTTGGATATTGCAGGTATTCGGTGCATGCCAATGGCCATGGGATTTGCGCAGGTTACTCAAGATAGAAAAATAATAGGAGGAATGAAGAGTATTGATTGATTAACTTTGATCAAGTACATCATTTAAATACACAAGAAGTGATAGGAATCACAACAAATGATAAGCACAAGTTCAACTCATAAGATAAAGGAATTCTGTTACAAATTTAAATCAGTAACTAAATTATTGACACAAATGCGTTTTATCCTTGACTAGCTGCCTATAAAGCACGGACACTCCTAACTTTTGGGGTGCCCGAGTGTCGGATACATTTCCGACACCGACACTTGTGCGACACCGATACGACATGTGTCTGACACTTCTTATCAGGTGTCCAATCTAAAAATTATTTTTTTTGGCTCGGACAATTCTTGGACACTTTGCCGACACTTCTATATGTGCCTTGGACACCTCAAGGGCACATCTCAATTTATTTTTTTAAAAAATAAACGATAAATTAAAACTTTTAAATAATAAAAAAGTAAAGAATAACGCTTTTTCCAATTCATCTTCTTATCTTGGTATTATTTTTGTAAGGATTGAATTGTGAAATGACTCCTCTTAGTCTTAGTATTTTTTTTGTGAGGGTCATTATCATATGAAAATTGTAAAGCTTAACAACTTTGTTTTTAGAAGGTGAATATATATATATATAAGCGGTGTCCCGGTGTCCTGTGTTTTGGACATTAGTCGTGTCGCGGTGTCCGTGTCGTGTCGTGTCGTAGTGTCCGTGTCAGAGTCGGTGCTTCATAGCTAGCTGCACTCCTGATCATTAGCAACTGAACCTCTTCTTTCCTTGACTGCCCTCCTCAAACGAGCGGGTTATCGAATCACTCCGAGTTTGTCTCTAAGTTGTCTGAATCGAGAATGACTAAGTGCCATGATTTTGTAGGAGCTTATCTCGGATATAATGAATATCAACTTCTATGTGTTTTGATCTTGCATGGAGCACAGGATTGGATGCCAGTGCCTTTGCCCGAGTGTTGTTGCATTCTTCATTGGTTCTCCCTTAGCTGTGAAGGATTTGCTTGTGATCATAGGTGTTGGACAGGGGGAACCTGTGATATACTTGGTTTGCTTAAGATAAATGCCACTTGTGTCTGTATGCACTTCTATTCCAAGAAAGTAGTGTACCTTCCAGAGGTTTTTCAATGCAAAGATGACATTGAATTGCTTGATGAGGGTTTTCAAAAAATCAGAGTTGCTTCCTGTCACAATAATGTCATCCACATAGACTATTAAAAAAGGGTTATATGGTCTTTACCTCTGAGGAGGAAAAGAGATGAATCACTTCTGGTGTTTTGAAATCCCCAATCAAGTAAGACATTCTTGAGCCTATTAAACCAGGCCCTTGGTGCTTGTTTCAATCCATACAGTGCCTTGCTTAGTTTGCAAACATGTTGAGGTTTGGCTGGATTCACAAAACCTTCAAGATGATGCATGAAAACTGTCTCCTTTAGATAACCATTCAACAAAGCATTGTTAATGTCCATTGTAACACCCTGTTTTTCGGAATTAAATTTAATTAAGCTGGTTCTATTAAGTTAGATTTATCAGTTGAGGGCATAGTGGGATTTTTGGCTAAAAGTTCCTTTCTGGTACATGAGCACACCCGTGATTAGCCAGCATGTGACACCCTTCTACCCCGCATGTTAAAATCATTTAATTTAAAAACAATTAAAGGAAAAAACATGCAATTATTGAATAAAATAAACAATTGTCCATGGGTAGAAAAGTCCCACATGAACCGTTTACAACGCGGAAATTGAACTGAGTTTTCAACAGTCAAAACATAACCCATAAATATAACCCAACCCCGATGTCACATACAGAGCTGGTATAACCGTTCCGGAATAAAATCGACGGAATTACAACTGAAACTAACAACTACGATAACATAAACTAGCCCTACAATGAGTGGCGGCTCCTCAGAGTCACTCCTCTCCGGGCTGCTCGTCATCCTCTGCAAGGTGCCAATCAGGTCAAACACAAACAAAGATGGGGAGTAAGTTCATGTAATCATATACAGCAAGAGGTAGGAAGTAAAGTAAACAGTAAACACATCAGCATTACACCAAACATCATCATTATGCTATGCAGTGCAATGCAGTCCAACTCACTAAACCAATAATGCATGTGGATGCACTAAACTCGGGATGTACGACTTCGGAGTTACATATCCACATTGAGAATCTACTCAACGCCGGAGAATCTACTCCTTGGATAGCCAACGCATCAAACCAACAAATGCCTCGTCACGGGGCGCTAGGAGAATCTACTCCAACCGTGGATGGCCGGATCGCCGTACTCTAGGAAGATCTCCCCTATGTCGAACATCCCTAAACAACAACTCCGATGCAATGCGTATGCAACACAACGACAACGGCAACACCACCTCCATAACTCCAACGGAAACGACCGAAGGTAACAGCGGAATCAACCGCACCAACTTGCCTCGTGGAATCTACCTGAGGACTTAAGCGGAATCAACCGCAGTACCTGGGGCAAACTCTCGGCCACCAAGGTACTTAGCAACAACACCTTAGACCCAAACCGCGGGGTCAAGGCCTCCTTGGCCAAACAGCACCAAGGCACAGCTCATCAGTTTGCAGCACCCAAAAGGGCATCGACTTAGCACCTCACCATCTCATGATCTTTAATTATTTTTAGTATTATCAACCGAATTGTCTAATCAATTAATCATCATTGGGGAATGGGGTTTAAAACCCCTTAAGTCCTTTAATTCGGTTCTGTTTCAGTGGGTTGAGCACGGTCGTGCTCGTAACACAGCACGGTCGTGCTTAAGCACGTGAGGGGCGTGCTCCCCTTTAAGTGAAGCACGGTCATGCTTCTTATTGAGCACAGTCGTGCTTTTTGTCCTGTACGGCCGTGCTGAACAACGCGGCCATTTACCCAGAATTCAACTGGGAGCACGGTCATGCTCCCTGTTCAGCACGGTCGTGCTCATCACGCGACAGTGCTGTTCTGGGCAGAAACAGTAACCGTGTTTAACCAAATTCAAGGGATAAAATCTGTTAATTATCCTAAATCCATTATTAGCACGTTTTAAGGGTTAAACCCATCGATAACAACAGCATCAACTCAATTATGGTATCAACCATTCAACCAATAACACATGCCAAAATAACCATCAAATATCAACATGTTCATTTAACCAAGTAACATCAAGAGTATAATATGAACATAGGCATATAATAACATATTAACAGTCAATCAGACTTATCAGCATAACCAACACATCAACTATGAACACATATTATACAAATCAACCGGGGTATGGGAACCCCTCTACTTTACTCTAACCCCAAGCCTATGAGTACACTACCCTTCTCCCCATACCTGGATTGAAGGTAGCTCCCTAACAACGTCCCAAACAACGAACCGGTTCCTCCCCTTACAGCAACTCACACCGAAACGAACCTTGGATCAAAATACCAAAGGCTAATTCCCTATTCACAATAATGGGAAAGGAAACTAGGATAGGGAGAGAAACGTTACCTAGGTAATAAACGTAGATGACCAACGATCCCCTAAGAGTTCCCAACGTTCAAGGATTGATCAAGATGGAGGAAAAACGGAAACGGCTCGTACTGGCCGCACTACGGCTGCTGCAATATACCAAAAATAGGGTTATCTGTTAAACCCTCGACTCTGCTCACGTATATAACGTTCGGACCTGAGCACGGTCGTGCTCCTCCTTAAGCACGGTCGTGCTCAACTTAACGTCACGAGACGCGGTCCACACATTGAACACGGGCGTGCTCCCTGTTGAGCACGGTCGTGCTCAACTTAAAATCAGACACACGCTTCTGATTTTAAGCACGGGCATGCTGGTTAATGAGCATGGTCGTGCTCATGTACCAGAAAGGGACTTTTAGCCAAAAATCCCACTATGCCCTCGACTGATAAATCCAACTTAATATAACCAGCTTAAAATAAAATTAATTTCGAAAAACAGGGTGTTACACAACATGCCCGTGCTTAAAGTCAGAAGCGTGTTTCTGATTTTAAGTTGAGCATGACCGTGCTCAACAGTGAGCACGTTGTGGATTATTGGAAGCAGTTTAGGGAGCCTAGTGTTTCTACTTTGGTTTGGAGGTGATGGTTTCTCTTCCCCTTTGGTTTCCCTCTTTGTTTTGATTGGGAAACTAATCTGTTTGCGTTCTATTGTCTAAGGTTCTTTGGGTTAAGCCGTTTGGGAAGGAACCGATTGCAGTTAGGAGCATACGTTGGTTGATAGAGCTACCTTCAATCCAGGTATGGGGAGAAGGGTAGTGTACTCATAAGCTCGGGGTTAGAGTAGAGTAAAAGGGTCCCCATGGCTCTGGTTTTATTTGTGTGATTAACTGTTTATGTATGCATGATTTGTTGGTTATTCTGATAACATGCTAGTGATGATAATATGTATGCCTATGTTCATAATGTTTGGTTGAGTTACGTGGTTGTAATGGTTATGATCATGATGTTATCGTTGTTGGTTGATGCCACTGTTAAATTGATTGTTGTTATGATGATGTTTTGCTAAGTTTTAATTCCTAAAATGTGTTATTAATCGACGTAGGATGATTAATGCGACACCCTTTCTGGGGTCATCACATAGTTACCCAAATGCGGAAAATAAAATTATAATTCGCTGGTTGCTTTAGGAAGAATTAATTTATTTTAGGGCCAAAAACTCGGGTGTAAAAATTTCTTTAAAGGAAAGTTCTAAAAACAAGATACACAAATTAAATTAGTGAAGTCATATTGAATATCGTTAGACATTCATAACAAGGTTACCAAGTTATACACTGTATTCACAAAGAGTCTCATTGTCGAAAGAGAAAATTATAACAAAACTAACTTCCCTTTTCACAGTTAAATACCTTTTTAATCCTACCACTCAACCAAAATTCCTAAGCTGGTCACTCTACAAGACAGTTATTTGAAATACCCTCGTGACATCCTCATTAACGAATACTTCTTCAAGCACTCAGAAGTTAAGTCCTCGAATGACTTAGTGAATTCCTTCGCTTCATCCGTACTAGTGTACCAAAGTGTTACCGTAGTCTAGAATAAACCTGACATATTTGTAAGGGTGAGACGCCAATATATGGATTTAACACAATAGCTACATGTGACATAACAAAAACACATACACATATACATTTTCATAAAAACAGAAGCGTTCATAATAAGACAGTAGTTAATCAATGGGTTTCACACCCCAAACATCATCGTTTGAAAACTTATACATGAACACTTCAAATACATCGTCTAACTTTGCACTTAATCTAATGAGATATCCCAACCGTGGTGAGTTGATCAAGCTCGATTGCCACACAAGGCAAAAAGGCACGCAGCCAAAACCCATTGCACACTGTCCAAACCCAAGGCACAATGATAAAAACGTAAATGGGGTTTCATTGTCCAACCCTGGCACAATGAAGAAAATCGTAGCATGAGATACCTGACGTCGCAAGGTACTCACACATAAACCGGGGCACGTCTGCCAAATGCATGCAACAAAAACACTTTGTTCTTGACACTTTTCTTTATGTACAATCTCTCTTTACCGAAGCTCAAAATGGCTTACGACTAATCATAGTTTTAAACATCTTTAAAACTTTATTAATAACACAGGACTTCAAAGTCCGAGTGCTCAATCACGACACCCCTAGACCGATGCACCAGCCATAGGTTCGTGGTAATAGAAAACATCTTAAATGTTTTTAACTCAGTAGACACCAAGTCTATAGTAGACACCAAGTCTACAGGACCTCAAAGTCCAAAGGACACCAAGTCCATAGCACAACACGAACCTTAGTACCCCGACGTCTCGGTTACTAAGTTCAAAACCACTTTTAACACAGTTGAGTTCAACTTGTTTTCGGAAAACCATTTCAAATGGGAAATAAATCGTAAGTTAAACATTTAATTTTTATAAAATATAGTCACTTGAGGCTCAAAGTTGTTTAAACTACGTACTGCCGCTTTAGGATTTCTTGCCGTCGGTATTTTCCCAAGTTGCCGTCAAACTAGCCATTTAAGCCAAATTTTAGCTTTTTCCACTTACACATTTTTCTAAAATCATTATTAAGTTATTTTCGAAAATTAATTTCATAAAATAACTTTTTACAATATTCCGAAATTTATTACGTAAAAATCAGCAGTACAAAAATATTTTCACAGTTTCGTCCTCACTGTGACTCATAAATCACTCTTACAGCGAGAAATCACTAAAATAATGATATTTTCCAAAACTCTTTATTTTTCCCAAATAAATATTTTCCATTAATATTATATTCCAATATTTTACCGTTAAAACATTGAATATAATTTACGAAGCTTTTCAAAGCTTTTATCTGATTCGTTAATTGGGCACTGACCACTGTCAGGCTTCTCAAACAACATCCACAACATTATGACAATAATATTTCCAAACAGATCATGCATCACAGCATTAAAATAACTAACTGCAGATAACCAATTATAAGCAGATAAACAACACGGATAAAAATAACACAACTTGAACACTTAAACAACCACCAACAAATAAATAATTACAGACTACACATTAGTCACACATAGCTATTGGGAAAAACCCTCAGGTAAGCTCTCCTTACCTCTCGAAGACTTCTCCGCGGTGTAATACGTAACTTGTCGGAAGTCCGGGTTCACGTACACAACGAACTTGCTAAACCTTCATCAACCACAATCAACTAATCACTAATCAAACAATTAAAATCTCCTAATTCTCTATAATAGGTCACGGCCTCCCTTAGGTTTAGTGGCTAAAAATTTCTAGAATTGCCTAAGTCATGGATTAATGATCCTTAACTATTTAAGATCATAGATTAGTAACTAAACAACTAGGTTAAGAATTAAAAATTCCTAACTCACAAACCCTAGAATTCGGTCAAGACTTGATCATGGGGTTAGGGTTTTTAATTTGACAAATCAACTTGGATTCAATAAACATACATACTAATAGGATGATAACCAAGATCATTTATGAAAAATTTGAACAAAAACTCATCAAACCTCACCCACTTAGGTTCGGCCAATACAAGGATTTAGGGTTTGAATTTTCATTTTAATAGACTAACATGGATTAAAGCATGTAGACATACTAGAAGTATAGTATATAAGATCATGTGTACATGAAATGAAAAAACTTCCTCCAAGACCAATACATATGGTTCGGCCTTAAGAAAAAAATATGGCAAGAGATTTTGGTTTGATAACATATCTTGGATTCAACATGAATTCATGCTAGAAGAATAGAATACATGATCATTTCTAACATTTGAACAAAAACTCCTCCACCCATTTTTTCCTTAGGTTCGGCCTTGACTAGAAATTAGGGGAGGAGATTTTGGTTTTCAACAATCTCTTAGATCATGATAGTAGAGATCAGAATTAGAACATAGAAAGTGGTTTCACATTTTTAGGATTTTTCTATGATTTACTATGATTTTTCAAAGTTATGAACAACTAAGATGAACATAATGAAATAAGCTTTAAAACAAGAAATGAATTGAAGAAACAATAGCTTAGAGATGATGAGGAACATGAATCACCTCTTGGAAATGAAGAAATGAGCAAGAATCACCAAGTTGCTTCACAAATCAAGCTTATGGAAGCTTAAGAGAAAAAGAGAAATGGAGAAGATGAAGGAATAGTGTAAAAGATTGTAGAATGAGCTAGAGTCACCAAGTGAGCTCTAGAATTTGAAGAGCAAGCCTCCAAGGCCATGGGCCTTTCGAAATTTTGGGCCTAGAAAGCCCAAGCCCAATTAATTTTGCACTTGAAAATCATTTAAGGCATAATGAAGACATAGGAAAATTTAAGACTAGAATTGCTTCATAAAAATGAATTCTTGGACATGAAATTGAGATTTTTGGGTGCAGCCCTTAATGGGTTTGAATGGTAGGAATTTGGCCCACTTCACTTAGTGTATGAAAGAAAATAGTTTAGGGACCAAAATACAATTAATAGAAAGTTTAAGGACAAAATGCAACTGTTAAAAATTGCTAACATAACCCTAAACAACATTAAACCTCTCACATGGATGACCTATTCCTAAGAGAATATAGGGTTTGTCCACTTATCGAGTCTCAAAACTTCCGTGATCGGCTCCGTCGTTTACCCGATTGAACATAACGTCCATAAAACGTATATTATTTCACGTTTTGTGAAATAATTCTAAAAATGTACAATCGTAGGAAATAAAATAAAAACCTTAAGTGTTTCGTTCACGAATTAAAATTAGGGTTTCTGATCAATAAAAACTTATTGTCAGTGAAATGCAGAAAACGCAGACCGATTTCGGTCTGAATTTTCATTCCAAAACTTCCCCGTAACCTTATAAAAATAAGTATGACAAGGAAATGACCTTAGTTTATCCAAAGTCATTTTCTAAATCTCGGATAAAAATATAATCATTTATATAATTATTACCGATATTAGAAAACTGAAAAATCGGGATGTTACAATTAATGGATTTATCCCTTAGATTTGGATTTGAATCCAAGGCCATGGGTTTGAATGGGATGTTACATACTACCCCTCTTAAAAAAATTTCGTCCTCGAAATTTCGTGACTCGAAACTCGATAGGATCTGATCTGACTCTCACAAGAAAGTATAGGAAAGAATTTCATCAATTTGAAAAGAATACAAGAATATCTAGTATGTAAAAAGATTCTTTAATAGGTTCGTGGATGTAAAAATGTATGATCGGTACACGTTTACAAACATGAATCTAATAAAGTTCATTCTTTCACAAGATCTTTACTAAACAACGTTTTAAAAGAACGACAGTCCAACAAAATCAGACTGGATCACTTCCACCAAAAGTAAAAGTGACTAAACTAAGTCTCATGAAGAAACTTCTTTTGTCAAGGAAAGATCTATCCCGAATAACAATAGGACAATTCACAACTTTAAGAAAAGAAAAGATCTGACCCAAATGGTCACAACAATCAAAAAGAAAAGGGAACTGGAATAAATTCCTTCAAGAAACCTTTATCCCCAAAAAGTCATAAATGACCTACATCTACCGAAAAGACTAATAACATAGGAGACCTTAGAGAGTCAAATACTCAAGGGTGTCAAAAGACGATTATACTTAGAATTCCATTACAAACTTATTATTAAAGTACATGCTTCATATATAGGATTCTTATACTTAACAACGTCTTCTATAAGACTTTCCAGCTGTGAAGTTTTCAACACTACTTCTGATGTAAAGGATTATCAGATGGTGAAGCTCCAGCACCACACACGGTGTAGACTCTTCCCTTTGTCGCGGGTCTACCAGTCCCTGAGGTGTTATTGACAATTGGTCCACGATTAGGCGCATTGCAATCCTTCGCCAAATGTCCCACTTGATCACAGTTGAAACACTTAGCCCTCCTCACAGGGCAAGTATCCCTCATATGTCTTGTATCTCCACAGTGAAAACATCTTCTAACTGGGCCTTGACTTTGATTCTGTTGGCCTCCACTTCCCGATGCAGCAAAATTAGGACGATATTGTTGATTCTGATTATTTCCCGGTGGACGGGAATAAGGTGTTCTCTGCACTTGCTTTTCTCCCTGATTCTGAAATTGATCCTTGGATCTAGATGGTCCTCCAACATTCCCCTTATCATATCTTCCTTTCCTCATCTTCTCTATCTTCCTACTCATCTCGACTAGAGCTTGAAAATTACGGAGTTGCAGAGGTAAAACAGACTCCTTAATCTCAAATCGCAATCCTGCCTCAAATCTTTCACACTTCCAGCTTTCATTTGGTTGGGCTTGAAAGAAACTGAAGTATTTGGCAAGCGATTCAAACTTCGCCGCATACTCCCCCACAGTCAAATCTCTCTGGTACAGTCGTAGAAATTCTTGTTCTTTCTCAATCCGAACACTCTCCGGAAAATACTTGTTCAAGAATGCGGTTTTAAACACATCCCAAGTAATTCCTTAATGATCAGCTTCCAGCAGCTGTCGAGCACCTCTCCACCAATACTCTGCATCTCCTATCAGTAGGAAAACAGCATAGGCAACCCTAACTTCAGCCGGAGTAGCCACCAACTCAAAGATTTTTCTCCAGTTCTTGAATCCATAAATCGGCTTTCTCATGATCAGAATCCACACCAAACTGTGAAGGATTCTGGCTTCGAAACGCGATCAGCGCCTTGCCTTCCGCAGCTTGCAAATTCTGGGCATTCATAGATGCAGTTTGATTTGTAATCACAGCTGCCACATGTTCCATCGCCTGAGCCGCATAATCTACTCCATCATCATAATTGTCATTCATGTTGCCATGGCCGCCAATGGGACCACCTCGAGGGCCCCTTCCACGACCGCGTCCACGTCCTCGTCCACGTCCTCGTCCACGTCCACCTTCTGGTGCTGGTTCCATAACTGACCTATAAAACAAAATCAGTTAGACCGCAACCAGAAAATGAAACGTGCACTTACGTGTCTAAAACACATTACTTCTAAGAAGTAATTCAATCAACTTATCATCTACAATGCATAGGTTCCCTCAAGACCTCAATTCATTGTGAGTCAACACATTGTTTCGATAAGGAAACAATTCAAACAAACTCCAACCAGAGATCACACAACAAAAACATAACAGACCTATTTCCCAACATTCCCGAAAGACTCGACCAGCTCTGATACCACAAATGCGACACCCTATCTGGGGTCATCACATAGTTACCCAAATGCGAAAATAAAATTATAATTCGCTGGTTGCTTTCGGAAAAATTAATTTATTTTAGGGCCAAAAACTCGGGTGTAAAAATTTCTTTAACGGAAAGTTCTAGAAACAAGATACACAAATTAAATTAGTAAAGTCATATTGAATATCTTTAGACATTCATAACAAGGTTACCAAGTTATACACTGTATTCACAAAGAGTCTCATTGTCGAAAGAGAAAATTATAACAAAACTAACTTCCCTTTTCACAGTTAAATACCCTTTTAATCCTACCACTCAACCAAAATTCCTAAGCTGGTCACTCTACAAGACAGTTATTTGAAATACCCTCGTGATATCCCCACTAACGAATACTTCTTCAAGCACTCAGAAGTTAAGTCCTCGAATGACTTAGTGAATTCCTTCGCTTCATCCGTACTAGTGTACCAAAGTGTTACCATAGTCTAGAATAAACCTGATTATATTTGTAAGGGTGAGACGCCAATATATAGATTTAACACAATAGCTACATGTGACATAACAAAAACACATACACATATACATTTTCATAAAAACAGAAGCGTTCATAACAAGACAAAGTTAATCAATGGGTTTCACACCCTAAACATCATCGTTTGAAAACTTATGCATGAACACTTCAAATACATTGTCTAACTTTGCACTTAATCTCATGAGATATCCCAACCGTGGTGAGTTGATCAGGCTCGATTGCCACACAAGGCAAAAAGGCACGCAGCCAAAACCCATTGCACACTGTCCAAACCCAAGGCACAGGGATAAAAACGTAAATGGGGTTTCATTGTCCAACCCTAGCACAATGAAGAAAAATCGTAGCATGAGATACATGACGCCGCAAGGTACTCACACATAAACCGGGGCACGTCTGCCAAATGCATGCAACAAAAACACTTTGTTCTTGACACTTTTCTTTGTGTACAATCTCTCTTTGCCGAAGCTCAAAATGGCTTACGACTAATCATAGTTTTAAACAACTTTAAAACTTTATTAATAACACAGGACCTCAAAGTCCGAGTGCTCAATCACGACACCCCTAGACCGATGCACCAGCCATAGGTTCGTGGTAATAGAAAACATCTTAAATGTTTTTAACTCAGTAGACACCAAGTCAGTAGACACCAAGTCTACATGACCTCAAAGTCCAAAGGACACCAAGTCTATACACAACACGAACCTCAGTACCCCGACGTCTCGGTTACTAAGTTCAAAACCACTTTTAACACAGTTGAGTTCAACTTGTTTTCGGAAAAATCATTTCAAATGGGAAATAAATCGTAAGTTAAACATTTAACTTTTTATAAAATATGGTCACTTGAGGCTCAAAGTTGTTTAAACTACGTACTGCCGCTTTAGGATTTCTTGCCGTCGGTATTTTTCCAAGTTGCCGTCAAATTAGCCATTTAAGCCAAATTTTAGCTTTTTCCACTTAAACATTTTTCTAAAATCATTATTAAGTTATTTTCGAAAATTAATTTCATAAAATAACTTTTTACAATATTCCGGAATTTATTAGGTAAAAATCAGCAGTACAAAAATATTTTCACAGTTTCGTCCTCACTGTGACTCATAAATCACTCTTACAGCGAGAAATCACTAAAATAATGATATTTTCCAAAACTCTTTATTTTTCCCAAATAAATATTTTCCATTAATATTATATTCTAATATTTTACCGTTAAAACATTGAATATAATTTACGAAGCTTTTCAAAGCTTTTATCTGATTCGTTAATTGGGCACTGACCACTGTCAGGCTTCTCAAACAACATCCACAACATTATGACAATAATATTTCCAAACAGATCATGCATCACAGCATTAAAATAACTAACTGCAGATAACCAATTATAAGCAGATAAACAACACGGATAAAAATAACACAACTTGAACACTTAAACAACCACCAACAAATAAATAATTACAGACTACACATTAGTCACACATAGCTATTGGGAAAAATCCCTCAGGTAAGCTCCCCTTACCTCTCGAAGACTTCTCCGCGGTGTAATACGTAACTTGTCGAAAGTTCGGGTTCACGTACACAACGAACTTGCTAAACCTTCATCAACCACAATCAACTAATCACTAATCAAACAATTAAAATCTCCTAATTCTCTATAATAGGTCACGGCCTCCCTTAGGTTTAGTGGCTAAAAATTTCTAGAATTGCCTAAGTCATGGATTAATGATCCTTAACTATTTAAGATCATAGATTAGTAACTAAACAACTAGGTTAAGAATTAAAAATTCCAAACTCACAAACCCTAGAATTCGGTCAAGACTTGATCATGGGGTTAGGGTTTTTAATTTGACAAATCAACTTGGATTCAATAAACATACATACTAATAGGATGATAACCAAGATCATTTATGAAAAATTTGAACAAAAACTCATCAAACCTCACCCACTTAGGTTCGGCCAATACAAGGATTTAGGGTTTGAATTTTCATTTTAATAGACTAACATGGATTAAAGCATGTAGACATACTAGAAGTATAGTATATAAGATCATGTGTACATGAAATGAAAAAACTTCCTCCAAGACCAATACATATGGTTCGGCCTTAAGAAAAAAATATGGCAAGAGATTTTGGTTTGATAACATATCTTGGATTCAACATGAATTCATGCTAGAAGAATAGAATACATGATCATTTCTAACATTTGAACAAAAACTCCTCCACCCATTTTTTCCTTAGGTTCGGCCTTGACTAGAAATTAGGGGAGGAGATTTTGGTTTTCAACAATCTCTTAGATCATGATAGTAGAGATCAGAATTAGAACATAGAAAGTGGTTTCACATTTTTAGGATTTTTCTATGATTTACTATGATTTTTCAAAGTTATGAACAACTAAGATGAACATAATGAAATAAGCTTTAAAACAAGAAATGAATTGAAGAAACAATAGCTTAGAGATGATGAGGAACATGAATCACCTCTTGGAAATGAAGAAATGAGCAAGAATCACCAAGTTGCTTCACAAATCAAGCTTATGGAAGCTTAAGAGAAAAAGAGAAATGGAGAAGATGAAGGAATAGTGTAAAAGATTGTAGAATGAGCTAGAGTCACCAAGTGAGCTCTAGAATTTGAAGAGCAAGCCTCCAAGGCCATGGGCCTTTCGAAATTTTGGGCCTAGAAAGCCCAAGCCCAATTAATTTTGCACTTGAAAATCATTTAAGGCATAATGAAGACATAGGAAAATTTAAGACTAGAATTGCTTCATAAAAATGAATTCTTGGACATGAAATTGAGATTTTTGGGTGCAGCCCTTAATGGGTTTGAATGGTAGGAATTTGGCCCACTTCACTTAGTGTATGAAAGAAAATAGTTTAGGGACCAAAATACAATTAATAGAAAGTTTAAGGACAAAATGCAACTGTTAAAAATTGCTAACATAACCCTAAACAACATTAAACCTCTCACATGGATGACCTATTCCTAAGAGAATATAGGGTTTGTCCACTTATCGAGTCTCAAAACTTCCGTGATCGGCTCCGTCGTTTACCCGATTGAACATAACGTCCATAAAACGTATATTATTTCACGTTTTGTGAAATAATTCTAAAAATGTACAATCGTAGGAAATAAAATAAAAACCTTAAGTGTTTCGTTCACGAATTAAAATTAGGGTTTCTGATCAATAAAAACTTATTGTCAGTGAAAATGCAGAAAACGCAGACCGATTTCGGTCTGAATTTTCATTCCAAAACTTCCCCGTAACCTTATAAAAATAAGTATGACAAGGAAATGACCTTAGTTTATCCAAAGTCATTTTCTAAATCTCGGATAAAAATATAATCATTTATATAATTATTACCGATATTAGAAAACTGAAAAATCGGGATGTTACAATTAATGGATTTATCCCTTAGATTTGGATTTGAATCCAAGGCCATGGGTTTGAATGGGATGTTACATACTACCCCTCTTAAAAAAATTTCGTCCTCGAAATTTCGTGACTCGAAACTCGATAGGATCTGATCTGACTCTCACAAGAAAGTATAGGAAAGAATTTCATCAATTTGAAAAGAATACAAGAATATCTAGTATGTAAAAAGATTCTTTAATAGGTTCGTGGATGTAAAAATGTATGATCGGTACACGTTTACAAACATGAATCTAATAAAGTTCATTCTTTCACAAGATCTTTACTAAACAACGTTTTAAAAGAACGACAGTCCAACAAAATCAGACTGGATCACTTCCACCAAAAGTAAAAGTGACTAAACTAAGTCTCATGAAGAAACTTCTTTTGTCAAGGAAAGATCTATCCCGAATAACAATAGGACAATTCACAACTTTAAGAAAAGAAAAGATCTGACCCAAATGGTCACAACAATCAAAAAGAAAAGGGAACTGGAATAAATTCCTTCAAGAAACCTTTATCCCCAAAAAGTCATAAATGACCTACATCTACCGAAAAGACTAATAACATAGGAGACCTTAGAGAGTCAAATACTCAAGGGTGTCAAAAGACGATTATACTTAGAATTCCATTACAAACTTATTATTAAAGTACATGCTTCATATATAGGATTCTTATACTTAACAACGTCTTCTATAAGACTTTCCAGCTGTGAAGTTTTCAACACTACTTCTGATGTAAAGGATTATCAGATGGTGAAGCTCCAGCACCACACACGGTGTAGACTCTTCCCTTTGTCGCGGGTCTACCAGTCCCTGAGGTGTTATTGACAATTGGTCCACGATTAGGCGCATTGCAATCCTTCGCCAAATGTCCCACTTGATCACAGTTGAAACACTTAGCCCTCCTCACAGGGCAAGTATCCCTCATATGTCTTGTATCTCCACAGTGAAAACATCTTCTAACTGGGCCTTGACTTTGATTCTGTTGGCCTCCACTTCCCGATGCAGCAAAATTAGGACGATATTGTTGATTCTGATTATTTCCCGGTGGACGGGAATAAGGTGTTCTCTGCACTTGCTTTTCTCCCTGATTCTGAAATTGATCCTTGGATCTAGATGGTCCTCCAACATTCCCCTTATCATATCTTCCTTTCCTCATCTTCTCTATCTTCCTACTCATCTCGACTAGAGCTTGAAAATTACGGAGTTGCAGAGGTAAAACAGACTCCTTAATCTCAAATCGCAATCCTGCCTCAAATCTTTCACACTTCCAGCTTTCATTTGGTTGGGCTTGAAAGAAACTGAAGTATTTGGCAAGCGATTCAAACTTCGCCGCATACTCCCCCACAGTCAAATCTCTCTGGTACAGTCGTAGAAATTCTTGTTCTTTCTCAATCCGAACACTCTCCGGAAAATACTTGTTCAAGAATGCGGTTTTAAACACATCCCAAGTAATTCCTTAATGATCAGCTTCCAGCAGCTGTCGAGCACCTCTCCACCAATACTCTGCATCTCCTATCAGTAGGAAAACAGCATAGGCAACCCTAACTTCAGCCGGAGTAGCCACCAACTCAAAGATTTTCTCCAGTTCTTGAATCCATAAATCGGCTTTCTCATGATCAGAATCCACACCAAACTGTGAAGGATTCTGGCTTCGAAACGCGATCAGCGCCTTGCCTTCCGCAGCTTGCAAATTCTGGGCATTCATAGATGCAGTTTGATTTGTAATCACAGCTGCCACATGTTCCATCGCCTGAGCCGCATAATCTACTCCATCATCATAATTGTCATTCATGTTGCCATGGCCGCCAATGGGACCACCTCGAGGGCCCCTTCCACGACCGCGTCCACGTCCTCGTCCACGTCCTCGTCCACGTCCACCTTCTGGTGCTGGTTCCATAACTGACCTATAAAACAAAATCAGTTAGACCGCAACCAGAAAATGAAACGTGCACTTACGTGTCTAAAACACATTACTTCTAAGAAGTAATTCAATCAACTTATCATCTACAATGCATAGGTTCCCTCAAGACCTCAATTCATTGTGAGTCAACACATTGTTTCGATAAGGAAACAATTCAAACAAACTCCAACCAGAGATCACACAACAAAAACATAACAGACCTATTTCCCAACATTCCCGAAAGACTCGACCAGCTCTGATACCACAAATGCGACACCCTATCTGGGGTCATCACATAGTTACCCAAATGCGAAAAATAAAATTATAATTCGCTGGTTGCTTTCGGAAAAATTAATTTATTTTAGGGCCAAAAACTCGGGTGTAAAAATTTCTTTAACGGAAAGTTCTAGAAACAAGATACACAAATTAAATTAGTAAAGTCATATTGAATATCTTTAGACATTCATAACAAGGTTACCAAGTTATACACTGTATTCACAAAGAGTCTCATTGTCGAAAGAGAAAATTATAACAAAACTAACTTCCCTTTTCACAGTTAAATACCCTTTTAATCCTACCACTCAACCAAAATTCCTAAGCTGGTCACTCTACAAGACAGTTATTTGAAATACCCTCGTGATATCCCCACTAACGAATACTTCTTCAAGCACTCAGAAGTTAAGTCCTCGAATGACTTAGTGAATTCCTTCGCTTCATCCGTACTAGTGTACCAAAGTGTTACCATAGTCTAGAATAAACCTGATATATTTGTAAGGGTGAGACGCCAATATATAGATTTAACACAATAGCTACATGTGACATAACAAAAACACATACACATATACATTTTCATAAAAACAGAAGCGTTCATAACAAGACAAAGTTAATCAATGGGTTTCACACCCTAAACATCATCGTTTGAAAACTTATGCATGAACACTTCAAATACATTGTCTAACTTTGCACTTAATCTCATGAGATATCCCAACCGTGGTGAGTTGATCAGGCTCGATTGCCACACAAGGCAAAAAGGCACGCAGCCATTGGCACGCAGCCAAAACCCATTGCACACTGTCCAAACCCAAGGCACAGGGATAAAAACGTAAATGGGGTTTCATTGTCCAACCCTAGCACAATGAAGAAAATCGTAGCATGAGATACATGACGCCGCAAGGTACTCACACATAAACCGGGGCACGTCTGCCAAATGCATGCAACAAAAACACTTTGTTCTTGACACTTTTCTTTGTGTACAATCTCTCTTTGCCGAAGCTCAAAATGGCTTACGACTAATCATAGTTTTAAACAACTTTAAAACTTTATTAATAACACAGGACCTCAAAGTCCGAGTGCTCAATCACGACACCCCTAGACCGATGCACCAGCCATAGGTTCGTGGTAATAGAAAACATCTTAAATGTTTTTAACTCAGTAGACACCAAGTCTACATGACCTCAAAGTCCAAAGGACACCAAGTCTATACACAACACGAACCTCAGTACCCCGACGTCTTGGTTACTAAGTTCAAAACCACTTTTAACACAGTTGAGTTCAACTTGTTTTCGAAAAATCATTTCAAATGGGAAATAAATCGTAAGTTAAACATTTAACTTTTTATAAAATATGGTCACTTGAGGCTCAAAGTTGTTTAAACTACGTACTGCCGCTTTAGGATTTCTTGCCGTCGGTATTTTCCCAAGTTGCCGTCAAATTAGCCATTTAAGCCAAATTTTAGCTTTTTCCACTTAAACATTTTTCTAAAATCATTATTAAGTTATTTTCGAAAATTAATTTCATAAAATAACTTTTTACAATATTCCGGAATTTATTAGGTAAAAATCAGCAGTACAAAAATATTTTCACAGTTTCGTCCTCACTGTGACTCATAAATCACTCTTACAGCGAGAAATCACTAAAATAATGATATTTTCCAAAACTCTTTATTTTTCCCAAATAAATATTTTCCATTAATATTATATTCTAATATTTTACCGTTAAAACATTGAATATAATTTACGAAGCTTTTCAAAGCTTTTATCTGATTCGTTAATTGGGCACTGACCACTGTCAGGCTTCTCAAACAACATCCACAACATTATGACAATAATATTTCCAAACAGATCATGCATCACAGCATTAAAATAACTAACTGCAGATAACCAATTATAAGCAGATAAACAACACGGATAAAAATAACACAACTTGAACACTTAAACAACCACCAACAAATAAATAATTACAGACTACACATTAGTCACACATAGCTATTGGGAAAAATCCCTCAGGTAAGCTCCCCTTACCTCTCGAAGACTTCTCCGCGGTGTAATACGTAACTTGTCGAAAGTTCGGGTTCACGTACACAACGAACTTGCTAAACCTTCATCAACCACAATCAACTAATCACTAATCAAACAATTAAAATCTCCTAATTCTCTATAATAGGTCACGGCCTCCCTTAGGTTTAGTGGCTAAAAATTTCTAGAATTGCCTAAGTCATGGATTAATGATCCTTAACTATTTAAGATCATAGATTAGTAACTAAACAACTAGGTTAAGAATTAAAAATTCCAAACTCACAAACCCTAGAATTCGGTCAAGACTTGATCATGGGGTTAGGGTTTTTAATTTGACAAATCAACTTGGATTCAATAAACATACATACTAATAGGATGATAACCAAGATCATTTATGAAAAATTTGAACAAAAACTCATCAAACCTCACCCACTTAGGTTCGGCCAATACAAGGATTTAGGGTTTGAATTTTCATTTTAATAGACTAACATGGATTAAAGCATGTAGACATACTAGAAGTATAGTATATAAGATCATGTGTACATGAAATGAAAAAACTTCCTCCAAGACCAATACATATGGTTCGGCCTTAAGAAAAAAATATGGCAAGAGATTTTGGTTTGATAACATATCTTGGATTCAACATGAATTCATGCTAGAAGAATAGAATACATGATCATTTCTAACATTTGAACAAAAACTCCTCCACCCATTTTTTCCTTAGGTTCGGCCTTGACTAGAAATTAGGGGAGGAGATTTTGGTTTTCAACAATCTCTTAGATCATGATAGTAGAGATCAGAATTAGAACATAGAAAGTGGTTTCACATTTTTAGGATTTTTCTATGATTTACTATGATTTTTCAAAGTTATGAACAACTAAGATGAACATAATGAAATAAGCTTTAAAACAAGAAATGAATTGAAGAAACAATAGCTTAGAGATGATGAGGAACATGAATCACCTCTTGGAAATGAAGAAATGAGCAAGAATCACCAAGTTGCTTCACAAATCAAGCTTATGGAAGCTTAAGAGAAAAAGAGAAATGGAGAAGATGAAGGAATAGTGTAAAAGATTGTAGAATGAGCTAGAGTCACCAAGTGAGCTCTAGAATTTGAAGAGCAAGCCTCCAAGGCCATGGGCCTTTCGAAATTTTGGGCCTAGAAAGCCCAAGCCCAATTAATTTTGCACTTGAAAATCATTTAAGGCATAATGAAGACATAGGAAAATTTAAGACTAGAATTGCTTCATAAAAATGAATTCTTGGACATGAAATTGAGATTTTTGGGTGCAGCCCTTAATGGGTTTGAATGGTAGGAATTTGGCCCACTTCACTTAGTGTATGAAAGAAAATAGTTTAGGGACCAAAATACAATTAATAGAAAGTTTAAGGACAAAATGCAACTGTTAAAAATTGCTAACATAACCCTAAACAACATTAAACCTCTCACATGGATGACCTATTCCTGAGAGAATATAGGGTTTGTCCACTTATCGAGTCTCAAAACTTCCGTGATCGGCTCCGTCGTTTACCCGATTGAACATAACGTCCATAAAACGTATATTATTTCACGTTTTGTGAAATAATTCTAAAATGCACAATCGTAGGAAATAAAATAAAAACCTTAAGTGTTTCGTTCACGAATTAAAATTAGGGTTTCTGATCAATAAAAACTTACTTTCAGTGAAAATGCAGAAAACACAGATCGGTTTCCGTCTGAATTTTCATTCCAAAACTTCCCCGTAACCTTATAAAAATAAGTATGACAAGGAAATGACCTTATTTTATCCAAAGTCATTTTCTAAATCTCGGATAAAAATATAATCATTTATATAATTATTATCGATATTAGAAAATGAAAAATCGGGATGTTACAATTAATGGATTTATCCCTTAGATTTGGGTAAAACACAGTCTCTGTTCCTGCCCAGAATAGCACTGTCGCGCGATAAGCACGACCGTGCTGAACAGGGAGCACGACCGTGCTCCTAATTGAATTCTAGGTAAATGGCCGCGCTGTTCAGCACGGCCGTGCAGGACAAAGAGCAGGACCGTGCTGCTGAGCACGACCATGCTCAATAAGAAGCACGACCGTGCTTCACTTAAAGGGGAGCACGCCCCTCACGTGCTTAAGCACGACCGTGCTGGGTTATGAGCACGACCGTGCTCAACCCCTTGGACATAACAGAATTAAAGGACAAAAAGGGGTTTTAAACCCCATTCCCCAATGATGATTAATTGATTAGACAATTTGGTTGATAATACTAAAGATAATTAAAATGATGAGATGGTGAGGTGTTAAGTCGATACCCCTTTTGGGTGCCGCAAGTTGATGAGCTGTGCCTTGGTGCTTTTTGGCCAAGGAGGCCTTGACCCCGTGGTTTGAGTCTAAGGTGTTGTTGTTGTTGTACCTTGGTGGCTGAGAGTTAGCCCCAGGTACTGCGGTTGATTCCGCTTAAGTCCTTAGGTAGATTCCATGAGGCATGTTGTGCGGTCGATTCCGCTGTTATCTTCGGTTGATTCCGTTGAAGTTATGGAGGTGGTGTTGCCGTTGTTGTTGTGTTGCATACGCATTGCATCGGAGTTGTTGTTTAGGGATGTTCGACATAGAGGAGGTCGTCCTAGAGTACGGCGATCTGGCCATCCACGGTTGGAGTAGATTCTCGTAGCGCCCCCTTGATGAGGCATTCGTTGGTTTGATGCGTTGGCTATCCAAGGAGTAGATTCTCCGGCGTTGAGTAGATTCTCAATGTGGATATTTAACTCCGAAGTCGTCCATCCCGAGTTTAGTGGATCCACATTTACTATTTACTTTACTGCCTACCTCCTTGCTATTATGTTACATGATTCTTACTCCCCATGTTTGTTTGTGTTTGGCCTGATTGGCACCTTGCAGAGGATGACGAGCAGCCCGGAGAGGAGTGACTCTAAGGAGCCGCCACTCATAGTTAGGGCTTATATTTATGTTTTGTTGGTTTCAGTTGTAATTCCGGGGATGTTTATTCCGGAACGGTTATACCAGCTCTGCAGGTGACATCGGAGTGAGATATATTTATTTGTTTGTTATGTTTTATTTGTTTTAAACCTATTTTATTTTCCGCGTTAAGAACTATTTCATGTGGGACTTTTCTACCCATGGACAAATGTTTTATTTATTTCAATAAAGTGCATGTTTCTTTTAATTATTTTTATATTAAATAGTTTTATAGCATGTGGGTAGAAGGGTGTCACATCCATCCGGCAAACTTCCCAGTTGAAGTGGACTGCATTGGCTAGAATTTACAATTCCTTACTTCCTTCCATTCAGGTTTTTGGAGGGCTTCACTCACTGTTCTAGGTTCCTTTTCTTTTGCATACTTCTCCGCTGGTCCAATATAAAGGAGCTTGGGCTTGGATAATTCCAACCTTCTCGTGCACATCTTTTGAGCGTTGGTTGGTGAAACTGGATTAATATCAGTTGCTTCATTAATAGTGTTGTGTGCATCTTCTTCTGCTACCGATGTGATGTCAAATTGTTCTCCATTTTGTTGATCACAATTCACAAACTGATGATGCAGCTAAACTGAAGGGAGGCCTGTATGCAATGGTTCCTGAAAGTGTTAAGGTCAACTTACCGGAGCCACTCAAAGCAGTAAACAACTTCACCAGTTATTAGTGTGATCTTTGTCATAGAAGACTAGGACACTCTTCACACAGTAAACTTGTTGTAATGAACAAGACTTTTCCTTTTATTGATTGTACTAAAAATAAAGATTCTTGTGAGGTATGTCATTCAACTAAACCTAATACATATTGATATTTGGTGTCCAATTTCCTTCCCTTCTACGTTTGGTCAGAGATGTTTTCTTACAATAGTTGATGACAAATCTAGGCATACATGGCTTTTCTTTATGGAAACAAATCTGAGGCTTTAACACATATTAAGTCCTTTACTAACATGATTGAAACTAAGTTTTGACAAGAAGATAAAATGCATTAGTCTGATAATGGACCCGAGTTCAAATTGACTGACTTTTATGCTTCCAAGGGAATTTTGCATCAAACTTCCTGTGTGGAGACACCACAACAGAATGGAATTTTGGAAAGGAAGCCTCAATACATATTAGGTGTTGCTAGGTCATTAATATTTCAATCTAATTTGCCTAGGAGATTTTGGAACTATGCTTTGAGTCATGCAATGTTTTTGATAAATAGGCAACCTAGTCCATTTCTTTCTGACCAGTGACCCGTCACCTTACAATGTTTTGTTTAAACAGAATCCTGACAATAAACACTTTTAGGTCTTTGGTTGTTTAGGCTTTCCCTCTACTTTAGTTTCAAACAGAACAAAACTGGACCCCCGAGCCAAGAAATATGGGTTTCTTGGTTTCAAAACAGGCACAAATGGATATATCATGTTTGATACAAAAGCACAATTTTCATCTCAAGGAATGTATGCTTCTATGAGCATATATTCCCTTTTGCTGAAACTACCTCACACTCTGAACAACCATCACATTTACATCTTCAACAAACCACATTTACAGATTATGATCACTTTTTGGACTTTCCATACCATCCACCTGACACAGTTCCTGTGTCAGTGTCACATACTCCCACTAAAAGACATTCTTCAATCCAAGCTCCTCAGACACACAGAGACAGGTACACTCGCTAGTGACACCACCACACAACTCAGTCAAGACCATGCAACCGATCCTGCTCCCACCAGACAGTCCCAGAGAACAAGAAGACCTCTGTCCATGAACCTAAGACATATGCAGATGCCATTGTTCATGCTGCTGGAAACTTGTCATTCAAGCTGAACTGCAGGCTCTTGAGAGGAATCAAACATGGCAACTCACACATCTTCCTACTGATAAGAAAACCATTGGATGTAAGTGGGTCTTTAAGGTGAAATATCATGCTAACGGCTCCATTAAGAGATACAAGGCTAGTTTGGTTGCAAAAGGCTATACCCAAACTGCTGGAATTGATTATATTGAAACTTTAAGCCCAGTTGTTAAAATGATTACTGTTAATGTGTTTTTATCTCTAGACTCTGCTCACATTTGGCACTTGCACCAACTAGATGTCAACATGGTGATTTACATGAAGAAGTTTATATGGATTCGCTGTTACAGATCCTACATTGGTGTGCAAACTCCAAAAATCACTCTACGGGTTAAACAAGCTAGCAGATAGTGGAATTCAAAGCTCACTGCAGTGTTACATGCCTCGAGATACACTCAATCAAAAGATGACTATTCTCTGTTAACCAAGTCCATAACTCTCAGTTTCTTCTTAGTCTATGTTGATGATTTGATTCTAGGAGGGAATGATTTGGCTGAAATAAATTCTGTTAAGAAATTGCTTGATGATCAGTTCAGCATCAAGGACCTCAAATACTTCTTAGGTTTGGAGGTTGCTAGATCACACAAAGGTCTCAGCCTCTACCAAAGGAAGCATGCCTTGTACCTTCTCCAAGACACAGGGTTATTGGCTGCAAAACCTCCCGCTACACCTATGGACCCGACTGCCAAACTCCACAAGAATTCAGCAGAACCCTATCACGACATTGCTGCCTATAGAAAACTGATTTGAAGGCTCATATACCTTACACATACAAGACCTGGCATCTGCTACAATGTGAATCGCTTAAGTCAGTTCTTACACTCTCCCACTTCCACACATTACAATGCTGCCTTAAGGATCCGTTCGCTGTATTAAGAATGCTCCTGGACAAGGTCTCTTCTTCCTGCCAACATTGATATTGCACTTAAGGGCTTTACTGACTTAGACTGGGCGACAGCTATCTTACACCTCCTCCCCATTCCCAGCTCTCTTCAAGTGGCAGATATCCTCAGTAAACCACTGCCACCACAACTGTTTTCTACATTGCAGAACAAGCTTGGAATGTGTGATATACGCCTTCCAGTTAAACATATAGTTTGTTGCTAGCTGGTCAGATACAGTTAGTTAGAATTCAGTTAGTTAGTTATCTATTCTGTACATGTATAAATACTCAGCTGATTGCAATGGCCAATGCAACTTTCAAGCAAAGCATTTTCACTCTAAACCATTTTTCAGTTTCTCTCTGATTTTCTCTGAATCTCTAGTTCTCATTCTCGATCTTATATACTTTGTTCAAGATCATGAGAATGAATTGTAATTGTAATTGTTTCTTACACTTTTATATATTTCACTCCTGTATGAACACATACAGCATCATTGTCAGTGATATCACTATAATTCAATAACCTTCACAATAAGCTCTAGGCTGTCAAATCTCTGAACTCTGATTAGCGTTCTTAATACTTTGAATTTTTATTTGCAAATGAAATAGTTAAAAACTTCCTTTTTTTTAATTTTAGATTTCAAATATGATATTGATTGCTTGAGCCTGCTATTCAACTCACCACAAGCTGATCAAACTGTTAAAAAAATTCAGGAGCGATGAAAGAAACTAAGGCTAATTTCCTATTCAAAATGGTGAAGATGGCCAAGAGGAAAAAGAAACAGAAACTTCGCATTAATATTCACGGGTCTCATAAGCCAAGTTGGTAACCAGTTATAAGTCTAAGATATTATGGGGGATGGTCATTTATTTTATTTCAACCAATATTATTATGGGTTGAACATTTCCATCAATGTCTGAAGCTATGTGAATTAAGATAAGATTCCAATTTCAAGTGGGGACGGTCAAGTAGGGTGGTTGGCGGTTGCAATAAATAGTCTTGGAAAAAAATTAGTCTGAAGTGAAAGACATGGAGAAAAATAGGGCAAAAAATGGAAGGCTTGGAAACACAATCTAGAAGGCAAAGAGTTGGAAACTTGGTTTAGAATTGGAAGAGAAGGAAAACCATTGACTATTCTAACATTTTAGCAGGAAAAAGAGAAGGAAACTTCAATTGTCTCAATCGTTAGTGAGAATGGAAGTTAGACTATCTTTTCTCAATAGTCATTACTGAATAGCGTTGGTAAGCAGCCAAGGACCTATATAATTAGAGTCTGGTGATGCAAAGTGGCCACACAACAATCCCATTGGAATCAATCCTCCCATCAACCATGTTGGCTTTTCCATCTCACATTTCAATTCTTTTGCTGTTGTTTCTATATGCAACCACATACCACATATGCATGTCTAGCATTAGTAATCAGAGGGTGGTTCGTTGCAATGATAAGGATCAAGGGGCACTATTACTCTTCAAACAAGGCCTCATCGATCCTTCCAACAGGCTTTTCACATGGTCTAATGAACGAGATTGTTGTGCTTGGAAAGGAGTCCAGTGTGACAACACCACAGGCAGAGTAACCAGCCTTGATCTTAACTCAAATTTTTATAACAAATCAAAGTTCAAAGGTGAAATCAACTTATCTTTGTTACTTCAACTTGAATTTCTGAATTACTTGGACTTGAGCGAGAACAACTTTACAAGTCTAAGTATTCGTGACAACATCACAACTGCCCCTAGCCTTCATCACCTTGACTTATCCTTTAATGAGGACCTTCACATAGATAATCTTCACTGGCTTTCTCAACTTTCTTCCTTGAAATATCTCGACCTCATTTCCGTCGATCTTCAGAAACAAACCAATTGGTTTCAGATGGTGGCCATGCTTCCTTCATTATCAGAGTTATACCTAAGTGATTGTGGACTAACCACTATGTACTCATCTCTTAAGTATGTGAATTTTACTTCACTTGTAGCTCTTGATCTTTCTTACAACAAATTCAACTCTGAATTACCACACTGGTTATTTAATCTCAGCAGTGGCATCTCCGATATTAGCATTTGTGGGAGTAGTTTACATGGTGAAATACCTTCGAGCTTGTTAAACCTACAAAATTTGAACTCCCTATATCTATATTGGAACCAACTGGAAGGATCAATTCCAAATTGGTTAGGCCAGCTTGAGCATCCGCAAGAAATTTCTCTATCCCACAACTTATTTTCTGGTTCCATTCCTTCATCTTTAGGAAATCTCTCATCCTTAATTGATTTGGATATCAGTTCCAATTTGTTGACAGGGAATCTTCCAGACAGCCTCGGACAACTCTCTAACTTAAATACTTTATTTGTTGGAAACAATTCCCTCTCAGGTGTGCTATCTGAAGGCAATTTTTCCAAATTCTCCAATTTAAAGGATCTGGACTTGAGCAGCTCAGATTTTGAGTTTGACATGGATACCAATTGGATTCCTTCTTTTCAGCTCTCTAGAATTGACTTGAGCAATACAGTTCAAGGTCCCAATTTCCCAACATGGCTATATACACAGACATCACTAAAATTTCTTGACATGTCCAGCACAGGAATTACATCAATTGATGGAGATAGGTTTCCGAGTTTTGTGTCAGGAATTGAGTATCTCTACTTAAACAACAATTCAATTAGTGCAGACATATCCAACATAATGTTAAGCGCTTCTGATATAAGGCTGGACTATAACAATTTCACGGGAAGGCTCCCACATATCATCAACATATCTTGAGGTTGTGGATGTATCTCACAACTCCTTCTCAGGAGGGTTTCCTAATAGTTGGGTTAATTGGACACATTTGTATTATCTTGACATGTCTAGTAACAAGTTAGCTGGTGAACTTCCACTTAACATGTCAAACTTCACAGGATTGTAATTCATAAATCTAGAAAACAATGCACTCTCTGGAAAGATTCCAATCAGGATGCCACCCCTATTACAAATAATGATATTGAGATCCAACCAGTTTGTGGGTAATATTCCACCACAGCTATGCGATCTTACTGCGCTGCATGTACTGGATCTTTCTCACAATAAACTTTCAGGATCTATTCCTCAATGTCTTCCGAAAATTGCTAGCATGGTTTCAGGTGAAAATGATTCTTCATTGTTCACTTCTCTCAGATTCAGTTTGATTATTAAAGGGCAAGAATTAGAGTACAGATTCATTAGGTCATTGTGGACTATTGACCTTTCGATTAATATCTTGGCTGGAGAAATTCCTTTAGAATTATTTAGGCTTGTTAAAGTCAAATTTTTGAACTTGTCTCACAATCATTTGACTGGAACAATAGCTAAGATGATTGGGGACATGGAAAACCTTGAATCTCTTGATTTCTCTTATAATCAATTTGCTGGAGAAATTCCTCAGAGCTTGTCTGGGTTGAATTTTCTTGAAGTTGTCAATCTCTCATACAACAATTTTAGTGGACAAATCCCACTGGGGCCTCAGCTACAGACTTTTGATGCATGGAGTTATATTGGGAATCTAGAACTCTGTGGAGCTCCTCTTACAAAGAACTGTACAGAAGAAGAAAATCTGTACAAGGCAAAGGGACATGCAGGAGGTGACCCTTTCAAAGAGTCACTCTATCTTGGGATGGGAGTTGGATTTTCAGTTGGCTTTTGGGGAGTTTGTGGTTCTTTGTTCCTCAAAAGGACATGGAGGCACACATATTTCTGGTTCCTTAATTGTGTTGCAGACAAAATTTATGTGATTGTGGCCCTCAATTTTTTTAGAAGATGAGCAAGTCTCAACTAAGGTAAGGTAAGGTAAGTATAAGGGATAAAGTTTCTCTAAAGTGACTAGAAATGTAAAGTGAGAAAGTAAGTGTATATGTACCCTTAACTATTTAAAGTGCATTGAGATCTTCTTAATCTGCTTTAGGTAATTATGGGTGAATACACCCTTATTTTGTCACTTTACACACTTGTGCTCACTCGAGAGAGCCTAATCCAAGTATAAGACATTTAGTTTTACTTGTTGAGTCCTGTTCTATGTCACTACTTTTATTAGAAAAAGGTTTGGTGGAATTTGTATCTGTGTCAGTGTGGCAGGATGGTATCATTATACCATATACTAAGTTGTAATAAATTTGTTCATATAACAAAACTCCTTCTATTGAGAAATCTAGATGTAGCTTCTTTTCCAGCACCACAATGTTGTACACATGAACATCTTTTCTAATGGGCTAGATGAAATTCTGTTGTTATTAAGTGAATTCAGTGTGTTTTTGAATTGTCTTTATTTGGATTGTTCTTGTGTGTCTTTGCTCGCTTTACATATCAATTGGTCTCACGCTGTTTATTTAATTGAAATACAAGCTTGTTAATTGTGATGAATAATTGATTTGGAGATGACTTTGGCCTAAAGATTATGCCTTTTTATAAAATATTTTTCACTTTTCAACGCAAAAATTCTAGGATGTGATTCACACAACCAACAATTGGTGGACTTGTAGAGAAGACGAAGGGATCATGTATATTAAATTTTATTCAGAATTTTGTTTCTTGATGCGTGGCAATTCATTCTTTGTAAGTGGTTAGCTGAAAACTAACATGCTTCCATTGATTAGTTGAAAGTGCATTCTTTACTGTGTCATACCTTCTTACTCTCTTAATTCAATGGCTTTGGAGGTTAAGATCGATGCAAAATTATTATGCCATTGGAATGTGCTCACTATAGAAAATTAATTTAATTTATTTTGAAAGAAAATTCATTTCAAATTTATTTACTTTCTATTTTTGATACTTTCTCTGGTACATACATTCTTATTGTTATGGATTTGTGTGGTTGATGCCTGGTCTACGCTTGAAGACAACAAATGTGTTGTTCTTTCCTGTTACAATACCTAGGACCTTCAAGGGAGTCATTGCTGGGAGAGCTTTGTTTTATCAATACAACTCATTTTTCAAAATTTCAGATTAACTTTATACAGTAACAAGCACAATTGGCTTTTTTCTCAGTACTTTTTAGCATATTTGGCATAAACTATCAAGGCAACACTAGGACTATTATACAAGAACCAAGGACAAATATGTTATCCATCAGTAAGCTTTCACTTCGATTCAATCCATGGTTCTTACAATGGTAATAGAGCCTCTACCATTGGTGTGAATCCTAGTAAGGTCTGCCACTGGTTTTCCTGAAATACCATGAACGAGTCACATAATCTCCCACAGTGTGTGGAATTGACTTTGATGATTTGGCACCAGAGACTATGCATAAGGAATCCAATGAGATTTGGCTCAAAAGACTTAGGAAATTGTCACGACCCAAAACCTAAACCGTGACCGGCGCACAGGCTTACAATCCTAGCCTGGCAAGCCTATTAACTTAGAACATATTTGATAGAGATCTAGAAAATTTTACAAAAATTTTGACAGAGTCTCCTCTGTAATTCCAACATCCCCAAAACAAAAACACCTGCTGAAATATTCATATTTTCATTTCAGAAGTTCAGTCATACAAAATACATCAAGTTTGGTATCTCAGACCATTAATACAGCTCAAAAGAATGTATTACTAGTTCCCTATAGCTGCAGAGTGTAAACTGTGTCAAAATACATCAAGGGCCTCCAACAAAAAGAAAGGTGGCCTACCAAAAAATGACACTGCCTTAACAATCTTGACCTGTCAGCAGCTAACTACTCAGCTGCCTGGGAATCTGTATGGAAAAATAAGAAGGGTGAGTCACACAGACTCAGTGAGGGCATAACAACCACCATGAACTAGAAGGGAAACATACTAACGCACGAATAATTATTCTGTCAAACTTAGTAGCGTACTAGGATAAGCATAATAAAATCTCAATGAAGCATTTATATAAAAATCATCAAACTTGCAAATTTAGCATGTTCCAATAATAACTTTTCTTTACACCCAAAACTAGTTGAAGAGTTAAAAAAAATATAAATGAATAAGTAAAGTAATAAAACACAAGTTTAAAGAAATTTTTAAATCACAGTGGGGTCACACATGAGAGAACCAAAAATCAGAGGCGGCTCCATCTCGCTGATAGCCCTCTCCTCCTAAGGGTGGCCTCTCCCCTAGGGGCGGCTCCATCTAACGGATAGCTCTCTCCTCATTCAAGTCACATCAATCATATCTCATCGGGGGCGGCTCCATCTCGTTGATAGCCCTTTCCGTGCACTGGCGGCTCCATCTAACGGATAGCCCTCTCCTCCCGGAATATATATATAACTAGGTGCACCTAGACCGTTACCCCCGCTAACGGTTACGGGATTCTAACATGGATTCCCCAAATTAAAATTCTCAAATCATTTCCTTTATCCAGCTCTTCAAAAATAAAGAAAAATCACATTATCATATTTCAAGTTTGACTGCTATCAAATAATTGCTCTTTACAACTCTCAGGTATCATCAAAATCATTTAATGAGAAACCACAACCTTAATAATATTTAGGAATGATTAAAATGAACACCCAAGGCATGTTTCCCCAAATATAGTAGTAAAAGTAATTTTAACATAACAAGTTAGCTAAAAATAATGAATATAAAATATCTAAAATATGTCACAGTGATTATCATCCACTCACAGATATGGGAAGACAACAAATCTACTCCCAACAACTCCAAGGGAAGCAGATAGATGCTAACTGACAAGTCTCAGAGAGCCTAAATGCACAACTTCATGGGGTGGGTACCTTAGTTTCTCCAGAGAGCTCCACCCCTAACCCAAAAAAAATCACCACAACTTAGTTCCCAAAAATCAAAGAGGTAGAGCTTAAAGATTTATACAATAAACTTACAATGTTGCTTGAGATTGGAAGGAAAATGAAGTAAAAAGGAAGAAGAAAATGGAGCAATAGTGAAATGAGAGAGTATGTAGGGGAAGAGGGCGCAGGAAATGGGGTTTAGTGGGGGAAAGGGAAAAATGAAGGGGAGGGGTCGGGAAGCTTCTCAGACCCTCCCCTTTTGATTTGATTTTTTTTTTTTTTATTAATTGAAACGGTGCATTTCAATCTTCCCCCCTTAAGAAAATTCGTCCTCGATTTTTTTTTTTTTAAGTCGTTACTAACCTTGGTTTTCAAACAAGTGAGGATACTTTTCACGCATTATTGATTCGGGTTCCCAAGTCGTTTCTTCACCAGATGGCCCTCGCCAAACAACCTTTACTGATGCAATATCCTTAGAGCGTAATCGCTTCACTCGCTTATCTATGATAGCCACGGGCTGCTCTGTGTAAGACAAATGTTCATCTAACTGTACATCTTCATGGTGAATTATATGAGAAGGATCATATAAATATTTCCGAAGCATAGATACATGAAAAACTGGGTGAACTCCTGATAGATCTGGAGGAAGAGCCAAACGATAAGCTACGGGTCCAACTTTATCCAAAATCTCAAATAGCCCAATGAATCTAGGACTTAACTTGCCCTTCTTACCAAACCTCAACACTCCCTTTATTGGAGAAACGCGTAAAAACACATGATCACCAACTGCAAACTCTAGAGGGCGTCGCCTTCGATCAGAATAAGACTTTTGTCTGCTTTGAGCTGTAACTAAACGGTCTCGGATCAACTTAACCTTCTCAAGTGCATCCTGAATTAGCTCTGGGCCCACTAGTTTAGCTTCTCCAACTTCAAACCAACCTATTGGCGATCTACATCGTCTACCATACAAAGCCTCAAATGGTGCCATCTGAATACTAGACTGATAACTGTTATTGTATGCAAACTCCATCAAAGGCAGATATTGATCCCAACTCCCACCAAGATCTAGAACACAAGCACGAAGCATATCTTCTAATATTTGTATAGTTCTCTCAGATTGGCCGTCAGTTTGAGGATGGAAGGCCGTACTAAGATTCAAACGAGTTCCCAAGGCAGTTTGAAAGGACTACCAAAAAATTAGCAGTAAACTGAGCCCCTCGATCGGAGATAATAGACACCGGTACACCATGCAAGGAGACAATCTTATCCAAATAAAGCTTAGCATACTGAGCTGCAGAGTAAGTGGTTTTAACAGGCAAGAAATGAGCAGACTTAGTTAACCGATCTATAATCACCCACACGGAGTCATAACCTTTTGAGGTTCGAGGCAAGCCTGTCACAAAATCCATAGCAATACCTTCCCACTTCCACTTAGGTATCTCAATAGATTGCAGCAATCCTGCTGGTTTTTGGTGCTCAGCCTTCACTTGTTGACACACTAAGCACTTAGAAACAAATTCCGCTACATCTTTCTTCATTCCTTCCCACCAATAAAACTTTCGCAAATCTTGATACATCTTATTAGAACCAGGGTGAATAGTATAAGAAGAACGATGAGCTTCCTCTAAGATTTTATTTCTTAAGTCATCCACATTAGGCACACATAAACGAGCTCCAAGCCGCAGAACACCCTCAGAATCGACTGAGAACTCTGAAACTCCACCATTTTTAACATTCTCTACCATTTTCACCAGCTGTGGGTCCTGACTTTGAGCTTTCTTAATGTCATCAACCAATATAGAATGAATTTGTACATGAGCCAACCATGAACTCGGATGAGTAATTTCAAATTGTATGCCACTTTCAACCAATTCTTGGAATTCTTTAACAATAGGCCTTTTTACTTCTGCTATGTGAGCAAGACTACCCATGGACTTTCTACTTAAAGCATCAGCAACCACATTCGCTTTGCCTGGATGATATAAGATTGTACAATTATAGTCCTTCAGAAGCTCCATCCACCTCCTTTGTCTTAAATTCAAATCCCGCTGCTGGAAAATATATTTAAGGCTCTTGTGATCAGTATAAATCTCACAACTCTCGCCATAAAGATAATGCCTCCAAATCTTCAAAGCAAACACTATTGCTGCTGCCATTTCTAAATCATGTGTGGGATAATTTTGTTCATGCCTCTTGAGTTGCCTAGATGCATAGGCAATGACTTTGCCATGCTGCATAAGCACACAACCAAGACCCACTCTAGAAGCATCACAATAAACTGCATAACCTCCACCACTCGAAGGTAAAGCTAAAAATGGTGCCGAAGTCAAGCAATCCTTCAATTTCTGAAAACTCTCCTCGCATGCATCACTCCACTGAAACTCTACTTTCTTCTGAGTCAGCTTAGTCAATGGAGAAGCTAGTTTAGAGAAATCCTTCACAAAACGACGATAATAACCAGCCAAGCCAAGGAAACTTCTAATCTCTTTCACTGTAGTGGGTCTAGGCCAATTTTGCACTGCTTCCACCTTTCCTGGATCAACGCTTATCCCATCTTTGGACACAATATGCCCTAGGAAGGCCACACTATCCAACCAAAACTCACGTTTGGAGAACTTAGCATATAACTGCTTCTCCCTTAAGGTTTGCAAAACCAACCTTAAGTGTTGTTCATGCTCCTCTTTACTCTTGGAATAAACTAGAATATCATCAATAAACACAATCACAAAATGATCCAAAAATGGTTTAAAAACCCGGTTCATCAAATCCATAAAAGCTGCTGGGGCATTAGTGAGTCCAAAAGACATAACCAAAAATTCATAGTGCCCGTAGCGAGTCCGGAAAGCTGTTTTTGGAATGTCTTCCTTCTTAATCTTCAACTGGTGATACCCAGATCGTAAATCAATCTTAGAAAAACATTGGGATCCCTGCAACTGATCAAACAACTCATCTATCCGAGGTAAGGGATATTTATTCTTCACTGTCACCTTATTCAACTGTCTATAGTCCACACATAATCGCATAGATCCATCCTTCTTCTTTACAAACAAAACTGGTGCTCCCCAAGGAGAAGAACTTGGGCGAATAAAGCCCTTATCAAGAAGATCTTGCAACTGCTCCCTCAACTCCTTAAGTTCTGTTGGAGCCATACGATAAGGAGGTATAGAGATTGGTTGGGTGCCAGGAATTAAGTCTATAGAAAACTCTATCTCCCTATCGGGTGGTAAACCAGGAAGGTCTTCAGGAAAAACATCAGCGAATTCACACACTACCGGGATTTCTTCTAATTTCACTTCAGCTGCTTGTGTATCTCTTACAAAAGCTAAATATCCTTCACACCCTTTTCTTAGTAACCTGCTAGCTCCCAAAGCTGAGATTATATTATGTGGTACCGAAGTCCGCTCTCCCTGAAATGAAAAGGCTAATTCTCCTGGTAATTCAAATTGTACTACCTTGTTATAACAATCCAAGATAGCATAATGTGCAGCTAGCCAATCCATGCCCAAAATCACATCAAAATCAATCATATCCAAAGCAATCAGATCTGCCCAAAATTCGCGGCCCTCTATAGATACCTCACAAGAACGGTATACAATATCAGCTAACAAAATTTCTCCTAGAGGTGTAGTCACAACCAAAGTATCATCTAGACGGGAAGAACATACACCCAACCGAGAAGCAAACAACAAGGAAACAAAAAAGTGTGTAGCTCCAGGATCAAATAAGACACGAGCATCTTGGGAACATACAGAAAGTATACCTGTAACGACTGCATTGGATGCCTGAGCATCCTGGCGTGTCAAAGCAAAAACACGAGCTTGCCCTCTCCCTGCCTGTCCCTGACCTCTGCCGCCGGATCCTCTACCACCCTGTTGTGCTACTCCAGAACCTCTGCCAAAAGAACTCCCAAACTGTCTAGCTGGTGCTGTAGGAGCTTGAGAAGATGCTAAGGCTGCTCCTGCTGGTACTAATCCATGACGAGATGATGGCTGTGTCGTAGCTACAGGACAATCCTTCTTAATGTGACCCGCCTCACCACAATGATAGCAAACTCTATCTCCAAAACAAACCCCAGAGTGAAATCTCCCACAAGTATGACAACGCATTTGAGCAGTACCATATCGTGATGATCCCAAAGCGTTATCTGATCTACGACTCTGCACTGAACCAGAAGACTGCACACTAGAACCACTCCTCTGTGTCACTTCCCTCTGCTGCCCCTGATGATATGGCATAAATCCACTACTACCACCAGGATGACTACTCTGTGATCCTCCAAGTTGCTGTTTCTTACGAGAGTCTCGCACAATACTTCCCTTCTATTTCTGTCGCTGCTCAATCTGAAGTGCCAAGCTTAAAACCTCAGCAAAAGTAGAACAATTAGACCCAACCACTGACCTGAATAAGTACTCCCTCAATCCTCGGGTAAACCTCTTAACTCGCACCTCCTCTGTAATGGGATAGGGAGCATACCTAGAAAGCTGTGTGAAACGAGCACTGTATTCTGAGACTGACATACCCTCAGTTTGCTCCAACCGTTCGAACTCATAAGCTAATCCATCTCTGACACTCTCAGGAAGGAAACGAGCCATGAACAACTGAGAAAATTCACCCCATGCCAACGGAGGTGAACCCACTGGTCTACCACGTGAGACCGTGTCAAACCAATCATATGCCACTCCCTCCAGCTGATATGATGCCAATTCCACTGCTCTAGTCTCTGAACAACCTAAAGCTCTCCAAAGCCTCTCCAAACCATCAATAAATTTCTGTGGATCTTCACTTGCACTGGATGCAGAGAAAGTAGGAGGCTTGAGCTTCAAAAACTCTGCCAATGTGACCCCAATGCCTGTATCTGTTGCTGCTGGCGGTTGCTCTACCTGTTCACCTTCTTGTTGATGGTCGAGGTTTTCTTGCTGTTGAGTCCCCTGTTGCTGCTGCCCAGCAACAATTCCAACAAGTTGTTGCACAACCTGTTGTAACCCCTGTATGCCAGCTGCAACCTCTGCCATTGTTGGATTACCTCGCCTTGCTCTAGGCACCTCAACATTAGTCACTCCAGCACCCAATCCACGTCCACCAGTAGCTCCTCCACGTCTACCTCTATTGCAGCCTTGACCCCGACCACGACCCCTTTGAGGAGGGTCTTGAGGTTGGGCAGTAGACTCATCAGAAGTTTCCCTTCTAACAGGAATCCTAGTCTTTGGTGGCATCCTCACCTAAAAATAAATGTTAATCAAATACAAGACAAGGGAACAAAAAGGAAATAAGAATTTAAACCATACTTTGGAAGAGATGTTTGGACCATCATAGGGTGTTAATAGCTTCTTGCGAGTAAGTTGTGCCCGGGTACACAAATTACTAGCAAGACTCTGTTATCACCCCATGTCTACAGCTACTAGGACCTACAACCTAAGCTTTGACACCAACTTTGTCACGACCCAAAACCTAAGCCGTGCCCGGCGCACAGGCTTACAATCCTAGCCTGGCAAGCCTATTAACTTAGAACATATTTGATAGAGATCTAGAAAATTTTACAAAAATTTTGACAGAGTCTCCTCTGTAATTCCAACATCCCCAAAACAAAAACACCTGCTGAAATATTCATATTTTCATTTCAGAAGTTCAGTCATACAAAATACATCAAGTTTGGTATCTCATACCATTAATACAGCTCAAAAGAATGTATTACTAGTTCCCTATAGCTGCAGAGTGTAAACTGTGTCAAAATACATCAAGGGCCTCCAACAAAAAGAAAGGTGGCCTACCAAAAAATGACACTGCCTTAACAATCTTGACCTGTCAGCAGCTAACTACTCAGCTGCCTGGGAATCTGTATGGAAAAATAAGAAGGGTGAGTCACACAGACTCAGTGAGGGCATAACAACCACCATGAACTAGAAGGGAAACATACTAACGCACGAATAATTATTCTGTCAAACTTAGTAGCGTACTAGGATAAGCATAATAAAATCTCAATGAAGCATTTATATAAAAATCATCAAACTTGCAAATTTAGCATGTTCCAATAATAACTTTTCTTTACACCCAAAACTAGTTGAAGAGTTAAAAAAAAATATAAATGAATAAGTAAAGTAATAAAACACAAGTTTAAAGAAATTTTTAAATCACAGTGGGGTCACACATGAGAGAACCAAAAATCAGAGGCGGCTCCATCTCGCTGATAGCCCTCTCCTCCTAAGGGTGGCCTCTCCCCTAGGGGCGGCTCCATCTAACGGATAGCTCTCTCCTCATTCAAGTCACATCAATCATATCTCATCGGGGGCGGCTCCATCTCGTTGATAGCCCTTTCCGTGCACTGGCGGCTCCATCTAACGGATAGCCCTCTCCTCCCGGAATATATATATAACTAGGTGCACCTAGACCGTTACCCCCGCTAACGGTTACGGGATTCTAACATGGATTCCCCAAATTAAAATTCTCAAATCATTTCCTTTATCCAGCTCTTCAAAAATAAAGAAAAATCACATTATCATATTTCAAGTTTGACTGCTATCAAATAATTGCTCTTTACAACTCTCAGGTATCATCAAAATCATTTAATGAGAAACCACAACCTTAATAATATTTAGGAATGATTAAAATGAACACCCAAGACATGTTTCCCCAAATATAGTAGTAAAAGTAATTTTAACATAACAAGTTAGCTAAAAATAATGAATATAAAATATCTAAAATATGTCACAGTGATTATCATCCACTCACAGATATGGGAAGACAACAAATCTACTCCCAACAACTCCAAGGGAAGCAGATAGATGCTAACTGACAAGTCTCAGAGAGCCTAAATGCACAACTTCATGGGGTGGGTACCTTAGTTTCTCCAGAGAGCTCCACCCCTAACCCAAAAAAAATCACCACAACTTAGTTCCCAAAAATCAAAGAGGTAGAGCTTAAAGATTTATACAATAAACTTATAATGTTGCTTGAGATTGGAAGGAAAATGAAGCAAAAAGAAAGAAGAAAATGGAGCAATAATGAAATGAGAGAGTATGTAGGCGGAAGAGGGCGCAGGAAATGGGGTTTAGTGGGGGAAAGGGAAAAATGAAGGGGAGGGGTCGGGAAGCTTCTCATACCCTCCCCTTTTGATTTGAATTTTTTTTTTTTTTTTATTAATTGAAACGGTGCGTTTCAGAAATTACCAAATTGGCTAGCTGATATGCTTAGTCACTTAAGGACACGTTTCCAACAATGCATTAGGCATGACATAAATTGTTAGAAAGATTCCCTTGGTAGCTTTTACATTTATGATCATCACTGTACACTTGGCAAAGTATGCGGGTGATTAGGAATAGCATCATCTATATATCACACATGAGTAAATGAATGAAAGTAGAAAAGAATCAATTCAGTTTTTTTTTTATAATTTTCTCTCCTTCTTCCTCAATTTCTCTGGAGCTTCATCCTTGCTCGAAAAGGATCCTATCACTCCTCCAGGCTTCACCAACTCAAATGGATAAGCTATTTTCTTCCAATGACCTCCTAGATAACACCATAAGAAAGGAATAGAAAGGACACTGTGAGGTAACCATTACTTGACAAAAGGAAGAAAGATAAAGGGGCATAGAATGTTAAATCAAGCAATGTCCCTTTTGTGTTAGTATAAAAGTCAGTGGTACTTGAAACTGGAGCATCATTATCATCTGACTCTGTTGATGCACAACTCCTCTGAGAAGAAACCTTTTTCATTGCAGCTGTATGTGTATCATTTTGTGATGATGATAGGTTCCTAGTGTTGAATTTTTTACTGTCAGTACTGGTGGGTATGTTCCAATGCATTGACTGATACCAAAATCAGTAACATATTGATAGGCTGAAATTGAAATGCTAGGTTGGTAATCTATTGCAAATTCTAGACTTCTTTTTTTGTCACAGAATTTGCAGCAAAACAGTCCTGCTAAAAAAGCAAAAGAATAGAGAAGAAAAAATGGACTAGATTGATGACCATAAACATTAACAATGGAGTTATTGCCCACACTAAGCAAGAATGAAAATGATACCAGAGCATACCATAAAGGATTTGGGATGTTGGGGAAGAAAATGTTGGAAATTGATCTTCCTGATCAAGCAAGCAATGACTTCTCCGTCATTATTTAAATTATCAGAAGAATGAGCCACCATACTTGAGTGGCTAAGAATGCTATAGAACAGAATAATTGGTTGAATTCCAATTGTTGTTTTCTCTGTTCTATAGCATTCTTAGCCACTCAAGTATGGTGGCTCATTCTTCTAATAGTATCAAATGAAAACCAGGTCACTCATGCAAGAACAACATACAGGCATAATAAGCAAATTAAGATCTAAAACAAGAAGAAATAGTGTGTTTAGTTTCTGGTGGGGAAGGTATCAAACGACCATTTGGGCAAAAGCTACTAGTGATTACATGTAGTAGCACTCTTGGAAACAAGTAAAGCTTAGA
This sequence comes from Echinosophora koreensis, assembly GCA_035048595.1. Classification (NCBI taxonomy): domain Eukaryota; kingdom Viridiplantae; phylum Streptophyta; class Magnoliopsida; order Fabales; family Fabaceae; genus Echinosophora; species Echinosophora koreensis. Next base: position 12,469,977 of record JAPCYP010000004.1, read on the forward strand.
AAAGGAATTTGAAAGTAAAAAGGCAACTGAAAGGATAGCATATATACCAAGAGATTGATCTGAGTGAGTGACTTCAATGTCCGATTCCATGGAGGCAAGGCAATCAGAACACAAGCTATTGTGGGTGGTATGACTCAGCAGTAAGGCCCTCTTTTTATGCAGGATAATAGAACATTCATACATGTGAACAAAAGACTATTGTGTTTCACTTTAAGCTTGAGGGAAATTATTGTAACAGGCCCTTCAAAACTCTGAAAATACCAGCCTACCTAACCTTGCATTAGTCAATGCAAATCAAAATAATAAATGGACCACATTAATTGAAGTGTTGATTATGCAATGTGACTAGATGTTGATAATTTTTTTTGTCTGATTATACCAAGGAAGGTCTTTAATTATTCATAAAAAAAGTGACAAGCTTTTTGGTCTCATTCTCAGAATTATGCAGCTTTTCTATGGTGGATGTGGATGCTAGAAAAAATGTGACATGATATGATCAAAAGGTTAATTGATCTGAAGGCATCCTTTTGAGTACATGTATTATTTGTCCATGTCTCCATGTTAACTACCAAAGGAGATGAAGAAGCCTGCTGAAAGAAATATTCTGTTTTCTTACTTTTTTTCTCTCTTTTAAAAATATTGTATGATAATTAAGAATATGAGATATTTAATTCCCAACTAGAAACAAGTTAAGCCACACAAAACTTGATTATATTATGGTTTTATAAAGTTGAATTAACCAAATTATAAAAGTTAGTAAATGTAAACAAAGTGGACAGTTGAAGGCTATTCCAGATGAAGACTCGAAGCATCACTATCTTTTTAAGTTAATATATATCTTTTTCTTTTTTATAGATATTCGAAGCATGCATTACTATATTCTTTACCTCATTCGCTAGCTATACTTCTTTTTCTTTGGTATACTTTTCTTTTTATTCCTGTTTTTTTTTGCTTGACAAGGAGACAAGAAAAGCTACCAAATACCTTGGCTTTTATAGCTTCACATACTTCAGCCTTGATTTTTTTTCTTTTGCCTTTATTTTTTCATCACTTTATTTCTTGGCTTTATTTTCCTTAAATAAATTAAGTTGTTTAGGTAGGTGGTTATATATTACTACAAATTCCAAGGGTAGAAAGTGTGGTTGATTTGCAGTAATTTATTTTCGTAGTAATATATTTTCTAATAAGCTCTTGTAATGATATTTTGTGAATGATATCAGTGAGACCTGAATCTGAATATATGAAAATGACAAACAAAACTTTCATTCTGGTTTCTGAATTTTGGATATTGCAGGTATTTGGTGCATGCCAATGGGATTTGTGCAGGTTACTCAATATAGAACAATAATAGGAGGAATGAAGAGTATTGATTGATTAACTTTGACCAAGTACATCATTTAAATACACAACAAGTGATAGGAATCACAACAAATTATAAGCACAAGCCCAACAGATAAGATAACGGAATCCTGTTACAAATTTAAATCAGTAACTAAATTATATACACAAATGCATTTTATCCTTGACTAGCTGCACTCCTGATCATTAGCAACTGAACCTCTTATCCTTTGACAACCCCCGTCAAACGAGTGGTTGTCAGTTGAGAATCACTCTGAGTTTGTCTCTAACTTGACTGAATTGAGAATGAGCAAGTGCCTTGGTTAAGCAGTCTGTTGTTTGATCAACTGAGGGAACATAGGCTATGGTGGCTCCTGATCTCGGATATGATAAAGATCAACTTCTCTGTGTTTTGATCTTGCATGCAGCACAGGATTGGATGCCAGTGCCTTTGCACTCAGATTGTCACACCAAAGAATTGGTTTCCTTGGCATGACTTCTTGCAGCTAATCCAAGCAACTTCAGCAGCTAGATCATCAAGGGCTCTATATTCGGATTCTGTACTAGAGCGTGATTCCACCCTTTGCTTCCTTGAGGACCAGGCAATGAGGGATTCTCCAAGAAAAACAGTGGCCAGCCATAGACTTCCTATCATCAAGACTTGTGGCCCAATCTGCATCCGAAAATCCTGCTATGTCAAGATCTGTTGAAGGCTTGACATGTAAGCAGTCATTAACAGTTCCAAATAGATATCTTAAGATCCTTTTTATGCCTTGCCAATGATCATTTGTTGGAGTTCTCATACTGACTCTGCTTGTTGACTGAGTAAGCAATGTCAGGTGTGGTGTTAGTTAAATATTGGAGAGCACCAATTGCTTTCCTGAATGTTGTTGGATTCTTCATTGGTTCTCCCTCAGCTGTGAAGGATTTGCCTGTGATCATAGGTGTTGGACAGGGGAAGCATGATCCATTTTTAATTTTTTCAGGAAACCTGTGATATACTTGGTTTGCTTAAGATACATGCCACTTGTGTCTCTATGCACTTCTATTCCAAGAAAGTAGTGTACCTTCCCGAGGTTTTTCAATGCAAAGATGACATTGAGTTGCTTGATGAGGGTTTTCAAGAAATCAGAGTTACTTCCTGTCACAATAATGTCATCCACGTAGACTAGTAAAAAAGGGTTATATGGTCTTTACCTCTAAGGAGGAAAAGAGATGAATCACTTCTGGTGTTTTGACATCCCCAATCAAGTAAGACATTCTTGACCCTGTCAAACCAGGCCTTTGGTGTCTGTTTCAATCCAAACAGAGCCTTGCTTAGTTTGCAAACATGTTGAGGTCTGGCTGGATTCACAAAACCTTCAGGCTGATGCATGAAAACTGTCTCCTTACTTCCTTCCATTCAGGTTTTTGGAGGGCTTCACTCACTGTTCTAGGTTCCTTGTCTTTTGCATACTTCTCCGCTGGTCCAATATAAAGGAGCTTTGGCTTGTATAATTCCAGCCTTCTAGTGCACATCTTTTGAGTGTTGGTTGGTGAAGCTGGATTAAAATCAGTTGCTTCATTATTAGTGCTAGTGGCTGTGGCTGCATCAATAGTGTTGTGTGCATCTTCTTCTGCTACTGATGTGGTGTCAAATTGTTCTCCATTTTGTTGATCACAATTCACAAACTGATGATGCAGCTAAACTGAAGGGAGGCCTGTATGCAATGGTTCCTGAGAGTGTTAAGGTCAACTTACCGGAGCCACTCAAAGCAGTAAACAACTTCACCAGTTATTAGTGTGATCTTAGGCATAGAAGACTAGGACACTCTTCACACAGTAAACTTGTTGTAATGAATAAGACTTTTCCTTTTATTGATTATACTAAAAATAAAGATTCTTGTGAGGTATGTCATTTAACTAAACAAAAGAGATTTCCTTTTCCAGAACAGTGTTACATATTCTGTAAACCCATTTGATCTAACACATTAATATTTGGTGTCCAATTTCCTTTCCTTCTACTTTTGGTCAGAGATATTTTCTTACAATAGTTGATGACAAATCTAGGCATGCATGGCTTTTCTTTATGGAAACAAAATCTGAGGCTTCAACACATATTAAGTCCTTTACTAATATGATTGAAACTCAGTTTGACAAGAAGATAAAATGCATTAGTCCGACAATGGACCCGAGTTCAAATTGACTGACTTTTATGCTTCAAAGGGAATTTTGCATCAAACTTCCTGTGTGGAGACACCACAACAGAATGGAATTTTGGAAAGGAAGCATCAACACATTTTAGGTGTTGCTAGGTCATTAATATTTCAATCTAATTTGCCTAGAAGATTTTGGAACTATGCTTTGAGTCATGCAGAGTTTTTGATAAATAGGCAACCTAGTCAAATTCTTTCTGACCAGTGACCAGTCACCTTACAAAGTTTTGTTTAAACAGAATCCTGACAATAAACACTTTTAGGTCTTTGGTTGTTTAGGCTTTGCCTCTACTTTAGTTTCAAACAAAAAGAAACTGGACCCCCGAGCAAAGAAATGAGTGTTTCTTGGTTTCAAAACAGGCACAAAAGGGTACTTCATGTTTGATACATAAACAAAACAAATTTTCATCTCAAGGAATGTATGCTTCTATAAGCATATATTCCCTTTTACTGAAACTACCTGACACTTTGAATAACCATCACATTTACATCTTTCACAAACCACGTTTACACATTATGATCACTTCTTGGACTTTCCACACCATCCACCTGACACAGCTCCTATATGTATGTCACATACTCCCACTGAAACACACTCTTCGATCCAAGCTCCTCAGTCACACACAGACAGGTCAACTCTCTAGTGACACCACCACACAACACAACTCAGTCAAGACCATGCAACCGATCTTGCTCCCACCAGACAGTCCCAGAGAACAAGAAGACCTCCCACATATTTACAAGATTACCATTGCATGCTTACACCTTCATCAAAATCATGTCAGGTATCCACTCTCTCAGTTCCTTTCCTATCACAAATTGTCTCCCAAGCACTAAAATTTTTCTTTAGCTGTGTCCTCTGTCCATGAACCTAAGACACATGCAGATGCCATTGTTCATGACTGCTGGAAACTTGCCATTAGCATTCTTAATCTTTTGAATTTTTATTTACAAATGATTAATGAAGTAGTTAAAAACTTGCTGTTTTTTAATTATAGATTTCAAATATGATATTGATTGCATGAGCTTGCTATTCAACTCCCAACAAGCTGATCAAACTGTTAAAAAAAATTTAGGGGCAATGAAAGAAAATTATGGGGATGGTCATAAAACTAGCCAAGAGGCGCCTTGTGCAGACTTTCATACCGCAGAGGAAAAACAAGTGGCATTATTCACGGGTCTTATAAGCCAACTTGGTAACCACTAACCAGTTATAAGTCTAAGATATTATGGGGATGGTCGTTTATTTTATTTCAACCAATATTATTATGGGTTGAACATTTCCATCAATGTCTGAACTCTGAAGCGATGTGAAATCAAGATAAGATTCCAATTTCATGGGGGGACAGGCAAGTAGGGTGGTTGGCGGTTGCAATAAATTATTGGAAAAAAATTAGTCTGAAGTGAAAGACTTGCAAACACAATCTAGATGGGGAAGACTTGGAAACTTAGTTTAGAAAAAAACCATTGATTATTCTAACATTTTTGCCGGAAACAGAGAAGGAAACTTCGATTGTCTCAATCTTTAGACTATCTTTTCGTCTTTTCTCAGTAGCATTGGTAAGCAGCCAAGGACCTATTTAATTAGAGTCCGGTGTTGCAAAGTGGTAACACAACAATCCCATTGGAATCAATCCTCCCATCAACCATGTTGGTTTTTCCATCTCACCTTTCAATTCTTTTGCTGTTTTTTTTATATGCAACCACATTCCACATAAGCATGTCCAGCATTAGTAATCAGAGGGTGGTTCGTTGCAGTGACAAGGATCAAGGGACACTTTTACTCTTCAAACAAGGCATCATTGATCCTTCCAACAGGCTTTCCACATGGTCCAGTGGACAAGATTGCTGTGCATGGAAAGGAGTCCAATGTGACAACACCACAGGCAGAGTAACCAGCCTTGACCTTAACTCGCTAATGGAATCAGAATATTTGGAAGGTGAAATCAACTTATCTTTGTTACTTCAACTTGAATTTCTGAATTACTTGGACTTGAGCGTGAACAACTTTACAAGTCTAAGTATTCGTGACAACATCACAACTACCACTAGCCTTCATCACCTTGACTTATCCGATAATACTGACCTTCACATAGATAATCTTGGCTGGCTTTCTCAACTTTCTTCCTTGAAATATCTCGACCTCAGTTACCTCGATCTTCATAAACAAACTAACTGGCTTCAGATGGTGGCCATGCTTCCTTCAATATCAGAGTTACACCTAAGAGATTGTGGACTAACCAGTATGTACTCATCTCTTAAGTATGTGAATTTTACTTCCCTTGTAACTCTTGATCTTTCTTACAACAATTTCAACTCTGAATTACCACACTGGTTATTTAATCTCAGCAGTGGCATCTCCGATATTAGAATTTCGCAAAGTAGTTTACATGGTGAAATACCTTCGAGCTTGTTAAACCTACGAAATTTGAAGTCTCTAAATCTATGGTGGAACCAGCTGAAAGGATCAATTCCAAATTGGTTAGGCCAACTTGAACATCTGTCAAGCATTATTCTGTCTGACAACTTATTTTCTGGTTCCATTCCTTCATCTTTAGGGAATCTCTCATCATTAACTGTTTTGGATATCAGTTCCAATTTGTTGATAGGGAATCTTCCAGAAAGCCTCGGACAACTCTCTAACTTAAATACTTTATCTGTTGGAAACAATTCCCTCTCAGGTGTGCTATCTGAAGGCAATTTTTCCAAATTCTCCAATTTAAAAGATCTGGACTTGAGCAGCTCAGATTTTGAGTTTGACATGGATACCAATTGGATTCCTTCTTTTCAGCTCTCTAGCATTGACTTGAGCAATACAGTTCAAGGTCCCAATTTCCCAGCATGGCTATATACACAGACGTCACTAGAAGATCTTTACATGTCCAGCACGAGAATTACATCAATTGATGGAGATAAGTTTCCAAGTTTTGTGGCAAGAATTAATTTTAATCTCTATTTAAGCAACAATTCAATCAGTGCAGACATATCCAACATAATGCTAAGCGCTTTTTTTATAAATCTGGAACATAACAATTTCACAGGAAGGCTCCCACATTTATCAGCAAATGCTCTAGTTGTGGATGTATCTCACAACTCCTTCTCTGGTGGGTTTCCTAATACATGGGTTAATTGGACAAAATTGTTTCATATTGACGTGTCCAGTAACAACTTAGGTGGTGAACTTCCACTTAACATGTCAAACTTGACAGAATTGCAATCCATAAATCTAGAAAAAAATACATTTTCTGGAAAGATTCCAATCAGGATGCCACCCAACTCAAGAATGGTGTTAATGAGATCCAACCAGTTTGTGGGTAATATTCCACCACAGCTATGCTATCTCACTGCTTTGTATATACTGGATCTTTCCCATAATAAACTTTCAGGATCTATTCCTCGGTGTCTCCATAAAATTGCTAACATGGTTTCTGGTGAAAATTCGTCAAGGTCTTTTTCAGGTGAAAACACATTCAATTTGAATACTAAAGGGATAGGATTAGAGTATAGTTACCATATTGGGTTGTTGCGGTTTATTGACCTTTCAGTTAATAACTTGTCTGGAGAAATTCCTTCGGAATTATTTAGGCTTGTTAAAGTCCAGTCTTTGAACTTGTCTCACAATCATTTGACTGGAACAATACCTAAGATGATTGGGGACATGTTAAACCTTGAATCTCTTGATCTCTCTTATAATCAACTTGCTGGAGAAATTCCTCAGAGCTTGTCTGGATTGACTTTTCTTGAATATTTCAATATTTCATACAACAATTTTCATGGACAAATCCCACTAGGGTCTCAGTTACAGACTTTTGATGCATGGAGCTATGTTGGGAATCCTGAACTCTGTGGACCTCCTCTTACAATGAATTGCACGAAAGAAGAAAATCTGTACAAGGCAAAGGGACATGCAGGAGGTGACCCTTTCAAAGAGTCACTCTATCTTGGGATGGGAGTTGGATTTGCAGTGGGCTTTTGGGGAGTTTGTGGTTCTTTGTTCCTCAAAAGGACATGGAGGCACACATATTTCCGGTTCCTTAATTGTGTTGCAGACAGAATTTTTGTGATTCTGGCTCTCAAGTTTTTTAGAAGATGAGTAAGTCTCGACTAAGATAAGTATAAGGGATAAAGCTCATCTAAAGTGAGCAAAAGTGTAAAGTGAGAAATTAAGAGTATATGCATCCTTGACTAGTTAAAATGCATTGAGATCTTAATCCGCTTTATGTAATCAAGGGTGAATACACCCTTATTTCGTCACTTTACACACTTGTACTCACTCTAGAAAGTCTAATCCAAGTACAAGACGTTATGTTTACTGGATGAGTCCCGATCTATGTCATTACTTTTATAGGTTTGGTGGAATTTGTATGTGTGGCACTATACCATATACTATGTTGGAATAAATTTGTTCTAATAAGAAAACTCTTTTTATTACGACATCTAGATATAGCTTCTTTTCCTACACCACAATGTTGTGCACCTGAACATGCACCTGAACATCTTTTTAGTGGGTAGATGAAATTCTGTTATTATTAAGTAAACCAAGTGTGCTTTTAATAGTCTTTATATTTATATTGTTCATGTGTGTCTTTGCTAGCTTTGCATATATTGGATGAAAGAAATTCAATTGATCTCTCATCCTATTTATTTAATTGAAATACAAACTTGTTAGTTGATATGAACAATTGATTTGGAGATGATTTCCGGCCTAAAGTTATGTCTTTTATAAAAGACTTTTCGTTTTCCAATGTCAAAATTCTAGGATGTGATTCACACAACCAACAAGTTGTGGAATTGCAGAGAAGATGAAGGGGTCATGTATGCTAGAGTTTATTCAGAGTTTTGTTTCCTGATGCGTTGGAATTAATGCTTTGTAAGTGGTTAGCTGAAAACTATAGACCACCATGGAGTCTAAAACTAACATGCTTCCATTGATTAGTTGAAAGTGCATTCCTTACTATGGCATACCCTCTTATTCTCTTAATTCGATGGCTTTGGAGGTTAAGATCAATGCAAACTATTATACCATTGGAATATGTTTATTATAGAAAATCAATTTAATATATTGTGATAGAAAATTCATTTCAAATATATTTACTTTCTATTTTTTACACTTTCTCTGGTAAATACATTCTTACTGTTATGAATTTGTGTGGTTGATGCCTGATCTACACTTCAAAGGTAAATATAGCTAATGATATGATGGCTGACTTGATTTTGATAAAGTCTTTGATTTAGTAAGAATCCGAACCTAGTCATGGTGACATCAGGGTGGGTGTTTCTCCTATGTAGATTGATGCATCAATCCCCTGAGTTGTTTGGAAAGTTATGCTACTAAGAAATCTTAGTTTACTGATGGTTGGTATGCTGGGTTTGGAGTGAGTATCATTGATACGGGGGAGGACTACCCATCAAATATTTGTCACGACCCAAAACCTAAGGCGTGACCGGCGCGCAGGCTTACAATCCTAGCCTGGGAAGCGTATTAATTTAGAACATACTTGATAAAGATCTAGAATTCTTATAAAAAATTTTGACAGAGTCTCCTCTATAATTCCCACATCCCAAAACAAAAAACATCTGTGGAAATATTCATATTTTCATTTCAGAAGTTCAGTCATACAAAATACATCAAGTTTGGTATCTCAGACCATTAATACAACTCAACAGAATGTAGTACTAGTTCCCTGTAGCTGCAGAGTGTAAATAGTGTCAAAATACATCAAGGCCTCCTACAAAAAAAATGTGGCCTACCAAAAAGAGCAACACTGCCTTAACAATCTGGACCTGTCAGCAGCCAACTACTCAGCTGCCTAGGGAATCTGTATGGAAAAATAAGAAGGGTGAGTCACACAGACTCAGTGAGGGCATAACAACCACCATGAACTAGAAGGGAAACATACTAACGCACGAATAATTATTCTTTCAAACTTAGTAGCGTACTAGGATATGCATAATAAAATCAAGTTACTTCAATGAAGCATTTATATAAAAATCATCAAACTTACAAATTTAGCATGTTCCAAATAATAACATTTCTTAACACCCAAAACTAGTTAAAGAGTTAAAAATATAAATGAATAAGTAAGGTAACAAAACACAAGTTCAAATAAATTTTAAATCACAATGGGGTCACACATGAGAGAACAAAAAATCTGAGGCGGCTCCATCTCGTTGATAGCCCTCTCCTCCTAAGGGTGGCCTCTCCCCTAGGGGCGGCTCCATCTAACGGATAGCCCTCTCCTCATTCAAGTCACATCAATCATATCTCGTCGGGGGCTGCTCCATCTCGTTGATAGCCCTTTCCGTGCACTGGCGGCTCCATCTAACAGATAGCCCGCTCCTCCCGGAATATATATAACTAGGTGCACCTAGACCGTTACCCCCGCTAACGGTTACGGGATTCTAACATGGGTTCCCCAAAACACAACATTCGAATCATTTTCAGTTTATAACAATCTCTTCAAGAATAAATTCTCAGTCTCATATTTCAAGTTCAACTTGTCAAATAATTGCTCTATACAACTCTCAGGTGTAGTCAAAATCAGTTAACAAAAAAAATCCACAGCTTGAAAATATTTAGGAATAGTTAAAATGAACACCAAAGGTATGTTTCCCCAAATATAAGTGTAAAAATAATTCTAACATTACAAAATAATTAAAAACAACAATTATAAAGTATTTAAAATATGCCACAATGATTATCATCCACTCACAAGTATGGAGAGACCACAAATCTACTCTCAGCAACTCCAAGGGAAGCAGACAGATGCTAACTGACAAGTCTCAGAGAGCCTAAATGCACAACTTCATGGGGTGGGCACCTTAGTTTCTCCAGAGAGCTCCACCCCTAACCCAAAAAAATCACCACAACTTAGTTCCCAAAAGTCAAAGAGGTAGAGCTTAAAGATTTATATAATAAACTTACAATGTTCCTTGAGATTGGAAGGAAAATGAAGCAAAAGGAAGAAGAAAATGGATCAAGAAGGAATAAGAGAAGATAGAGGGAGATTGAGCATTAGGGGCGGTGGGGTTTCACAGGGAATAAGAAAATGAAGGGGAGTGGGTCGTGAAGCTTCTAGCAGACCCCCACCTTGGTTTGGTTTTTTTTTTTTTTTTTTTTTTTTGCCTTAAATGAAACGGTGCGTTTCAATATTTGAATTTGGCACGATGCTGAACCTATTTTTGATGGTTTTAAACATGTTTCTCTTGAACAAAGACCTGGTTTATAGAATGGATCTAGCTTTGATTTTAATCTTTTATTTTCTGTTTAGATGTGTAACTGATAGGTAGTTGTGACAGTATAAATACATTATGTAATGGATTAGAGTATTCATAGTAATTCATTTGTTTGCCAATAAAAAAAAAAAAAAAAAAAAAACCTAGGACCTTCTAGAGTTCAGTTCAAGAGAGTCATTACTGGGGGAGCCTTTTTTTTATCAATACAACTCACCATTCAAAAATTTCAAATTAACCTTATCCAGCACCAAACACCTTAGCCTTTTTTCTCAGTACTTGTTTGCATATTTGGTATAAACTATCAAGGCATCACTAGGACTATTATACAAAAACCCTTACATATATATATTATACATCAGTGAGCTTTCACTTCACTTCAATCCTTGGTCCTTACAATGGTAATGGAGCCTCTACCCTTGGTGTGAATCCTAGTAAGGGTTGCCACTGCTTTTCCTGAAATACCATAACCACTTGCTGAAATGCATGAACGAGTCACATAATCTCCCACAGGGTGTGGAATTGACTTTGATGGACTCATCAGCATCTGATGATTTATATCTTTGAGGGTTGTTACCCCTTCAACTCCACCAGGCTTCACCAGCTCAAATGGATAAGCTATTTTCTTCCAATGACCCCCTAGATAACACCATAAGAAAGGAATAGAAAGGACACTGTGAGGTAACCATTACTTGACAAAAGGAAGAAAGATAAAGGGGCATAGAATGTTAAATCAAGCAATGTCCCTTTTGTGTTAGTATAAAAGTCAGTGGTACTTGAAACGGAAGCATCATTATCATCTGACTCTGTTGATGCACAACTCCTCTGAGCATAATCCTTTTTGATTGCAGCTGTATGCGTATCATTTTGTGATGATGATAGGTTCCTAGTGTTGAATTGTTTGCTGTCTGCAAAACAATGATCTGCAGTGTCAGCAGTGGTGGGTATGTTTCAAATGCGATGACTGATACCAAAATTGTAACATATTGATAAGATAAAATTGAAATGCTAGGTTGGTAATTTATTGCAAATTCTAGACTTCTTTTTGGGTCATAGAATCTGCAGCAAAACAGTCCTGCTAAAAAAGATAGAGAAGAAAAAAGGACTAGATGGATTACCATAAACATTAATAATGGAGTTATTGCCTAAATTAAGCAAGATTGCAAGAATGAAAATGATACCAGAGCATACCATAAAGGATTTGGGATGCTTAGGAATAAAATTTTGGAAACTGATCTTCCTTATCAACCATATAATGCCTTCTCTGCCATTAATTAAATATCATATCAGTTTTCAAAATTTTGACAGTTAAAAATTGGAAATAATAATTGAGCAAATGCAGAGATCACGAAACTTGTACATAGTTAACCTTTTGATCTTGAGAGTAGGATGGTAAGTTGTTCTGCTTGCACCAAATACCCCAGCCTGCAATAGCATCTTCAAGGTAACCAGTAGATGTATCACATGAAAACCAGGTCACTCCTGCAACAACAACATAGAGGCATAATAAGCAAATTAAGATCTAAAACAAGAACTAGTGTGTTTGGTATCTAGTTGGAAAGGTATCAAACTAGCGTTTGGGCAAAAGCTTCTAGTGATTCCAGTTTGTAGCATTCTTGGAAAAATTTGAAGCTTAGAAAAGGAATTTGAAAGTAAAAAGGCAACTGAAAAGGATAGCATATATACCAAGAGACTGATCTGAGTGAGTGACTCCAATGTCCAATTCCATGGAGGCAAGGCAATCAGAACACAAGCTATTATGAGTGGTATGACTCAGCAGTAAAGCCCCCTTTGTAAGCAGGATAATAGAATATTCATATATGTGAACACAAGACTACTTGTTTCACTTTAAGCTTGAGGGAAATTATTGTAATGGACCCTTTAAAACTCTGAAAGTACCAACCTACCAAACCATGCATTAGTCAATGCAAATCAAAATAATAAGTGGGCCACATTAATTGAAGTGTTGATTATGCAATGTGACTAGAGGTTGATAAAATTTTCGGTCTGATAATATTGAGAAGTTCTTTAATTATTCATATAAAACTGACAAACTTTTTGGTCTCATTCTCAGAATAATACAGCTTGTCTATTATGGTTTTACAAAGTTGAATTAACCAAATTATTAAAGTTAGTAAATGTAAACAAAGTGGACAGTAGAAGGCTATTCCAGAAAAAGACTCAAAGCATCACTATCTACTATTTTTATTTCGCTATATATCTTTTTCCATTTTATAGTGATTCAAAGCATGCATTACTATATTCTATTCCTTATTCGCTATACTTTTTTTTTTTCTTTAGTATTGTTTTCTTTTTATTCCTGTTTTTTGCTTGACAAGGAGGACAAGAAAAGCTACCGAATACTATGGCTTTTTGGGCTTCACTTACTTCAACCTTGTTTTTTTTTTTCTCTTGCCTTATTTATTTATCACTTTATTTCTATGGCTTTATTTATCACTTTTTCTTGGGTGGTTATATTACTAACAATTCCAAGGGTAGAAAGAGTGGTTGATTTGCAGTAATATATTTTCATAGTAATAATATTTTCTAATAAGCTCTTGTACTCATGCTTAAGAACTCTCAAGAAAATGAATACGCTCTGTTGCCTACACCTACCTTGGAGCTTTCAGGTATCTAAGCAGAGAATGTGAAAGTTAGGAATCTTAGCTTTGTTGAACTCTTGGGCATGAATCATGAAACTTATGAGATTAAAATAATACAATAATCATTATGCAATATGTATTGATTATTGGTAGTGGAAAGAGAATTGTGTATTTTGTGAATGATATTAGTGAGACCTGATTCTGAATATATGGAAATGAGTTTCGTTCTGGTTTCTGAATTTTGGATATTGCAGGTATTCGGTGCATGCCAATGGCCATGGGATTTGCGCAGGTTACTCAAGATAGAAAAATAATAGGAGGAATGAAGAGTATTGATTGATTAACTTTGATCAAGTACATCATTTAAATACACAAGAAGTGATAGGAATCACAACAAATGATAAGCACAAGTTCAACTGATAAGATAAAGGAATTCTGTTACAAATTTAAATCAGTAACTAAATTATTGGCACAAATGCATTTTATCCTTGACTAGCTGCACTCCTGATCATTAGCAACTGAACCTCTTATTTCCTTGACTGCCCTCCTCAAACGAGCGGGTGATGGAATCACTCCGAGTTTGTCTCTAAATTGTCTGAATCGAGAATGACTAAGTGCCATGATTTTGTAGGAGCTGATCTCGGATATAATGAATATCAACTTCTATGTGTTTTGATCTTGTATGGAGCACAGGATTGGATGCCAGTGCCTTTGCCCGAGTGTTGTTGGATTCTTCATTGGTTCTCCCTCAGCTGTGAAGGATTTGCTTGTGATCATAGGTGTTGGACAGGGGGAACCTGTGATATACTTGCTTTGCTTAAGATACATGCCACTTGTGTCTCTATGCACTTCTATTCCAAGAAAGTAGTGTACCTTCCTGAGGTTTTTCAATGCAAAGATGACATTGAGTTGCTTGATGAGGGTTTTCAAGAAATCAGAGTTGCTTCCTGTCACAATAATCTCTTCCACATAGACTAGTAAAAGGGTTATATGGTCTTTACCTCTGAGGAGGAAAAGAGATGAATCACTTCTGGTGTTTTGAAATCCCCAATCAAGTAAGACATTCTTGAGCCTATTAAACCCGGCCCTTGGTGCCTTTTCAATCCATACAGTGCCTTGCTTGATGGTGCAGCTAAACTGAAGGGAGGCCTGTATGCAATGGTTCCTGAAAGTGTTAAGGTCAACTTACCGGAGCCACTCAAAGCAGTAAACAACTTCACCAGTTATTAGTGTGATCTTTGTCATAGAAGACTAGGACACTCTTCATGCAGTAAACTTGTTGTAATGAATAAGACTTTTTCTTTTATTAATTGTACTAAAAATAATGAATCCTGTGAGGTATGTCATTTAACTAAACAAAAGAGATTTCCTTTTCCAGAACAGTGTTACATATTCTGTAAACCCATTTGATCTAATACATATTGATATTTGGTGTCCAATTTCCTTTCCTTCTACGTTTGGTCAGAGATGTTTTCTTACAATAGTTGATGACAAATCTAGGCATACATGGCTTTTCTTTATGGAAACAAAATCTGAGGCTTCAACACATATTAAGTCCTTTACTAACATGATTGAAACTCAGTTTTGACAAGAAGATAAAATGCATTAGTCTGATAATGGACCCGAGTTCAAATTGACTGACTTTTATGCTTCCAAGGGAATTTTGCATCAAACTTCCTGTGTGGAGACATCACAACAGAATGGAATTTTGGAAAGGAAGCCTCAACACACTTTAGGTGTTGCTAGGTCATTAATATTTCAATCTAATTTGCCTAAAAATTTTGGAACTATGCTGTGAGTCATGCAGTGTTTTTGATATATATATATATATATATGCAACACTAGTCCATTTCTTTCTGACCAGTCACCTTACACCTAGTTTTGTTGAAACAGAATCCCGACATTAAACACTTAAAGGTCTTTGGTTGTTTAGGTTTTGCCTCTACTTTAGTTTCAGACAGAAAGAAACTGGACCCCGGAGCCAAGAAATGTGTGTTTCTTGGTTAACACAGGCACAAAAGAATATATCATGTTTGATACAAAAACAAAACAAACTATCATCTCAAGGAATGTATGCTTCTATGAGCATATATTCCCTTTTGCTGAAACTACTTCACACTCTGAACAACCATCACATTTACATCTTCCACAAACCACATTTACACATTATGATCACTTCTTGGACTTTCCACACCATCCACCTGACACATTCTTCAATCCAAGCTCCTCAGACACACAGAGACAGGTACACTCTCTAGTGACACCACCACACAAATCAGTCAAGACCATGCAACCGATCCTGCTCCCACCAGACAGTCCCAGAGGACAAGAAGACCTCCCACATATTTACAAGATTACCATTGTATGCTTGCCACCTCAGGTACTACACCTTCATTAAATCATGTCAGGTATCCACTCTCAGTTCCTCTCCTATCACAGGTTCCCTCCCAAGCACCAAAATTTTTCTTTTCTTTAGTTGTGTCCTCTGTCCATGAACCTAAGACATATGCAGATGCCATTGTTCATGACTGCTGGAAACTTGCCATTCAAGCTGAACTGCAGGCTCTTGAGAGGAATCAAACTTGGCAACTCACGCCTTCCTACTGATAAGAAGCACAGGCCACATGTGAAGAAGCTCAGTGGTTAATTTATCTCCTGGAAGACTTCCAGATTGCAAACCCAGCACCTGTCACCATATACTGTGACAATCACTCAGCACTACACATAGCCGCCAACCCTGTATTCCATGAAAGAACCAAGCACATCGAGTTGGAGTGCCATTTCGTGAGGCACAAAGTTCAGGCAGGAGTCTTACACCTCCTCCCCATTCCCAGCTCTCTAAACCACTGCCACCATGACTGTTTTCTACATTGCAGAACAAACTTGGAATGTGTGATATACACCTGATAGAATTTAGTTAGTCAGTTACAGTTAGTTAGTTATCTAGATATCTATCTGTTCTGTACATGTATAAATACTCAGCTGATAGAAATGAAGCTTTCAAGCAAAGCATTTTCACTCTATATTTCACTCCTGTATGTACACATACAGCATCAGTCAGTTATAATTCAATAATAACCTTCACAATAAGCTCTAGGTTGTCAAATCTCTGAAGTTCTTCCCATTCCATGTGTTATATTTGTTTGGATAAATACTCAAATATGTCTTCAATTTATTGAACTCCGATTAGTTTGAATTTTTATTTAAAAATGATTAATGAAGTAGTTAAAAAACTTGCTGTTTTTTAATTTTAGATTTCAAATATGATATTGATTGCATGAGCTTGCTATTCAACTCACCACAAGCTGATCAAACTGTTAAAAAAAATTCAGGTGCAATGAAAGAAACTAAGGCTAATTTCCTATTAAAACTAGCCAAGAGGAGAAAGAAACAAAAACTTCGCATTGTGCAGACTCTCATAGACCAAGGCATAGGGCCTAGGGTCACCGTACAAATTTACAAATCAGATGATCAGTGTGTAGATATCTTCTATTTTATAGTATATATCAATGCTGATTCAAGATTTCCAAAACCATAACCTGAGGGATCTACGAATTTGAATTAGTGGTTTCCGAGAACCATGCCAACTAAGTTCTCAAAACGCGTTCTACACAGAAAATCTTTTGTCACTTAATCCAATTTCTTCAAAACGCGTTCTTTATTTCTTCTCCGTCAATTTTGCGCCAATCCAATCTCCAAATTTTGTGTTCAAAAGTTGACACGTACACACATGGCATGCCCTCATTAGTTGCTATCCTCCCAATTTCACTTTATGAAACTTCCCCCCTAACACAAAGGTGGCGTCTAAGGTGCACCACCCACCAAAGTGGTGCAGTGGTGCACCACCCACATGGCTCATTGTGAACCAATTAATTTGCCAAGTGGATAAGTGATAATTTGTTTGACTTTTCAACATGATTTGTAGTCAAATTGTATTTTTTGAAGTATATTGGCATTAAAAATACATTACTACAAATACATAATATCTCTTAAGATTATATTTTATTTAATTAAATAAAACTGGAAAATGGTTAATTTTTTGTCAAATGATGGAAGCAAGGGATCTAAATCAGGCGGTGCTAAAGCTCGAAGGAGCTATCCTTTAAGTAAATATGAAAAGCGAGTTCATTTTTGCTAGTGATTTGTGAAGATTTGAGGTTCGACGATTTTCTGCAACTCTGAAAGTGATTTTGTTGCTGTTCGTATCGCGAAAGAATGGTGGGGTTGCAGGAAAGGCGGTGGTTCGACATGATCGGGGACAGTGGTGCCGTTTCAAGACTTTCTTCGGTCTTGAGGAGAATCAGACCGGGCTAGAGAGTTGAGAGCCTGAGAGAAGATAGCCGCAACTAGATCCTCTTGATGGCGCACGGCGGTGATTGACGGCATGGCGGCAGATCTGTGCCACGACGGTTGTCAGTGGTGGTTGAAGGCATGGTGGCGGATCTGGGCTCAAGTTGCAGTTTTATTTAATTAAATAAAATATAATCTTAAGAAGTATCCTGTATTTGTAGTGATGTATTTTCAATGCCAATATACTTCATAAATACAATTTGACTACAAATCAAGTTGAAAAGTCATCACTTATCCACTTGGCAAATTATTGGGTTCACAATGAGCCATGTGGGTGGTGCACCACTGCACCACTTTGGTGGGTGGTGCACCTTAGAAGCCACCCCTAACAAAATGGAAAAACATTAAAATCTTCATCCCTAAATATTTTTGCATTTCTTTGAAATTAAGATAAGATTCCAATTTCAAGGGGGGTTGGTGGTTGCAATAAATAGTCTTGGAAGACTTGGAAAAAGTGGGAAAAACTGGAAGACTTGGAAAAAGATAGTGTGAAGTGAAAGACTATTCTAACACTTGTATACTTCTTACACTTTTACCGGAAAAAGAGAAGGAAACTTCAATTGTCTCAAAGTTAGACTATCTTTTCTCAATAGTCATTATTGAATAGCGTTGGTAAGCAGCTAAGGACCTATATAATTAGAGTTCGGTGATGCAAAGTGGCCACATAACAATCCCATTGGAATCCATCCTCCCACCAACCATGTTGGCTTTTCCGTCTCACATTTCAATTCTTTTGCTGCTGTTTTTATATGCAACCACATTCCACAAATGCATGTCTACCATTAGTAATCAGAGGGTGGTTCGTTGCAATGATAAGGATCAAGGGGCACTATTACTCTTCAAACAAGGCCTCATCGATCCTTCCAACAGGCTTTTCACATGGTCTAATGAACATGATTGTTGTGCATGGAAAGGAGTCCAGTGTGACAACACCACAGGCAGAGTAACCAGCCTTGATCTTCAGTCACATATATATAACAAATCAGAATTTTTCAAAGGTGAAATCAACTTATCTTTGTTACTTCAACTTGAATTTCTGAATTACTTGGACTTGAGCGTGAACAACTTTACAAGTGTAAGTATTCGTGACAACATCACAACTGCCACTAGCCTTCATCACCTTGACTTATCCATTAATCGTGACCTTCACATAGATAATCTTCATTGGCTTTCTCAACTTTCTTCCTTGAAATATCTCGACCTCAGTCTCCTCGATCTTCATAAACAAACCAACTGGTTTCAGACGGTGGCCATGCTTCCTTCATTATCAGAGTTACACCTGGTTGGTTGTGGACTAACCAATATGTACTCATCTCTTAAGTATGTGAATTTTACTTCACTTGTAACTCTTGATCTTTCTAACAACAATTTCAACTCTGAATTACCACACTGGTTATTTAATCTCAGCAGTGGCATCTCCTATATTAGAATTGAGAACAGTAGTTTACATGGTGAAATACCTTCGAGCTTGTCAAACCTACCAAATTTGGAGTTCCTAAATCTATGGTGGAACCAATTGAAAGGATCAATTCCCAATTGGCTAGGCCGGCTTGAACATCTGGAATTCATTGATCTATCCAAAAACTTATTTTCTGGTTCCATTCCTTCATCTTTAGGAAACCTCTCATCCTTAACTTTTTTGGATATCAGTTCCAATTTGTTGACAGGGAATCTTCCACACAGCCTCGGACAACTCTCTAACTTAAGTAGTTTATATGTTGGAAACAATCCCTTGTCGGGTGTGCTATCTGAAGTCAATTTTTCCAAATTCTCCAATTTAATAGCTCTGGACTTGAGCAGTTCATATTTTGAGTTTAACATGGATACCAATTGGAATCCTTCTTTTCAGCTCTCTAGCATTGACTTGAGCAATACAGTTCAAGGTCCCACTTTCCCAGCATGGCTATATACACAGAGGTCACTATATTTTCTTGACATGTCTAGCACAAGAATTACATCAATTGATGGAGATAAGTTTCCGAGTTTTGTGGCAGGAATTCAGCTTCTCTATTTAAACAACAATTCAATCAGTGCAGACATTTCCAACGTAATGCCAAACGCTTATGTTACTGAGGTTGTGGATGTATCTCACAACTCCTTCTCAGGAGGGTTTCCTAATAGTTGGGTAAATTGGACAAAATTTGTATTATCTTGACATGTCAAATAACAAGTTAGCTGGAGAACTTCCACCTAACATGTCAAACTTCACAGGATTGCAATTCATAAATCTAGAAAACAATGCATTCTCTGGAAAGGTTCCAATCAGGATGCCACCCTTGTTACAAATAATGATATTGAAATCCAACCAATTTGTTGGTAATATTCCACCACAGCTATGCGATCTTACTGCTTTGCATGTACTGGATCTTTCTCACAATAAACTTTCAGGATCTATTCCTCAGTGCCTTTCAAAAATTGCGAGCATGGTTTCAGGTGAAAATGATTCTTCATCGTTCACTTACTTAAGATTCAGTTTGATTATTAAAGGGCAAGAATTGGAGTACAAATTCATTAGGTCATTGTGGACTATTGACCTTTCAGTTAATATCTTGTCTGGAGAAATTCCTCCTGAATTATTTAGGCTTGTTAAAGTTAGGGGTTTGAACTTGTCTCACAATCATTTGGCTGGAACAATACCTAAGATGATTGCGAACATGGAAAACCTTGAATCTCTTGATCTATCTTATAATCAACTTGCTGGAGAAATTCCTCAGAGCTTGTCTGGATTGACGTTTCTTGAATTTTTCAATCTTTCATTCAACAATTTCAGTGGACAAATCCCACTGGGGTCTCAGCTTCAGACTTTTGATGCATGGAGCTATGTTGGGAATCCTGAACTCTGTGGAGCTCCTCTTACAAAGAACTGCACCAAAGAAGAAAATCTGTACAAGGCAAAGGGACATGCAGGAGGTGACCCTTTCAACGAGTCACTCTATCTTGGGATGGGAGTTGGATTTGCAGTGGGCTTTTGGGGAGTTTGTGGTTCTTTGTTCCTCAAAAAGACATGGAGGCACACATATTTCCGGTTCCTTAATAGTGTTGCAGACAGAATTTATGTGATTATGGCTCTCAAGGTTTTTAGAAGATGAGCAAGTCTCAACTAAGGTAAGTATAAGGGATGAAGTTTCTTTAAAGTGAGCAAAAATGTAAAGTGAGAAATTAAGAGTGTATATACCCTTGACTAATTAAAGTGCATTGAGATCTTAACCCGCTTTAGGTAATCAAGGGTAAATACATCCTTACTTTGCCACTTTATACATTTGTGCTCACTCCAAGCCTAATCCATGTACAAGGCGTTTTCTTTACTGGTTGAGTCTCGTTGTATGTCATTACTTTTATTAGAAAATGGTTTGCTGGAATTTGTATCTGTGTCAGTATACCAAATACTAAGTTGGAATAAATTTGTTCAAATAACAAAACTCTTTTTATTAAGACAGCTTGATATAGTTTCTTTTCCTACACCACAATGTTGTGCACATGAACACATTTTTTAATGGGTAGATGAAATTCTGTTTGAGTAAACAAGGTGTGCTTTTAATAGTCTTTATATTTTGATTGTTCTTGTGTGTCTTTTCTCGCTTTGCATAAATTGGATGAAAGAAAGTCAATTGGTCTCATCCTATTTATTTAATTGAAATACAAACTTTGTTAGTTTTTTTTTTTTTTTTTTTTGACGAACTTTGTTAGTTGTTATGAACAATTTATTTGGAGATGATTTTTGGCCTAAAGATTATGCCTTTTATAAAATACTTTTGTTTTCCAACGTCAAAATTCTAGACACATCCAACAATTCGTAGAATTGCAGAGAAGATGAAGGGATCATGTGTAATAAACTTTAGGTTAAAATAATATTGTGGTCCCTATATTCGACACGAATTTTCGATTTGGTCCCTATACATAAACAATTATTAAAATGATCCCTATAGGTACAAAAAGTACCCATTTGGTCCCTGTCGTACACCATGTTAAGGACTGATTTAATAATTTTTTGCTTCGTATAGGGACCAAACGAATACTTTTTATATGTATATGGACCATTTTAATAATTTTTTTACATATAAGAACCAAATCGAGAATTCGAGTGAAGTATAGGGACCAAAATAACCTAAATTTTATTCAGAAATTTGTTTGCTGATGCATTGGGATTCATGCTTTGTAAGTGGTTAGTGGAAAACCATAGACACTATGTTGTCTAAAACTAACATGCTTCCATTGATAAGTTGAAAGTGTATTCTTTATTGTGTCATACCCTCTTATTCTCTTAATTCAATGGCTTTGGAGATTAAGATCGATACAAAATTATCATGTCAACAGAATACACTCACTATATAAAATTAATTTAATTTATTTTGATAAAAAAAATCATTTCAAATTTATTTACTTTCTATTTTGTATACTTTCTCCTGTAAATATGTTTTTATTGTTATGAATTTGTGTGGTTGATGCCTGATCTATGCTTAAAAAGGTAAATATTTAGCTAATGACATGAAATGGGTTGTTCTTTCCTGTTACAAACACCTAGGACCTTCTAGAGTTCTAGTTCAAAAAAACCATTACTGGGAGGCCAATTTTTTTTTTTGTCGTTACAACTCACCTTTCAAAATTTCATATTAACTTTATACAGCAACAAACACCTTTGGCTTTTCTCTCAGTACTTGTTTGCATATTTGGTATAAACTATCAAGGAACCACAAGGACTACCATGGAGCCTTTACCCACTGGTGTGAATCCTAGTCAGGGTTGCCACTGCTTTTCCTGAAATACCATAACCACTGGCTGAAATGCATGAACGAGTCACATAATCTCCCATAGGGTGTGGAATTGACTTTGATGGACTCATCAGCATCTGATCATTTATATCTTTGAGGGTTGTTATCCCAGTAGCGGATCTAGGACCCTGAGACAGTAGGGGCAAAGTTAATACATTAATTTTATGTTTAACCAATTAATTTGATAAAATAATACAGTTATCACAAAATTCCCAATTTTAAACATATCAAAACCCTAACTTGTTAATATATTATTTACAATTAACCACCATCAAGAGAAAATTACATGAGTTTGACTTCACAAACATGTTATTTATTATCCTAATTGCATGATAAATCAATCAATTTTGATAAAAATAGAGTGAACCAGATCAAATTTGCTAAAATTAAATTAAATTTACAAGTATGAGAAATTAGAAAAGCTGAAAAGGGGATAAAAACGGGAACAAACAGGCTAATACAGTTTGCTTGGCCGACTGGCGTCGACATCGACCTTTGCTGTGCTGTGAACAATGGTTGTCAATCGGCGGCGGCGGTGGTCGAATACGGACGGCGGACCGCGAAGAGGAACATCCAGGTACAACTGAGGCGGTGTAGTCACTGCTGTGAGTGTGAGTGCCCAGAGATGAGAGAAATGGGTCAGACGCGCGCGAACAACCTGCAGGATGGCGGCGGGTTGGCGAACGAACGAACGACGTCGGCTGGCGGACAAACGGCATCGGCTGGCGGACGGTCCGCGCCGACGGTGGTTCTCCTGTATTGTGTGGGGAAGAAGCAGCTTGGAGCTGGTAGCGAAGGACCCTTGCTTGGAGCTGTCGTATGAGGATTTGTCAGTGTGAGTAAGGTAGGACCATGGGTATAATTCTCTCGGCGGGGACAAGCGTGAGCGAGACCTTTTACTCTCTCACCGTGAGGGATGTCGCGGTCACCTGTTATTGCAGGTTAAGTTCTAATTTGATGCCAACGTGTCAGTTACTGCTAGTTTTGTATTTGCACAGCCCCCCTCCCCCCTCCCCCCTCCTTTGCACTTATGCCCCTTCCTTTTTATTTGATCTTTCACCCTAAATCCTGCTACTCTGGTTCCGCCCCCCGCCTCTCTTTGGTGGTATACGAAAGCGATCTTGCCTCTTGTTGTTCATCATCGTGTGGGTCACTCCCATTTATCGGTTGTGGTTGGAAACATCTTCTGGGTCACTCCGGTTCGTCGGTTCTGGTTGGTATACGAAGGAGATATCCCTCATCAACCTCTGGTTCAGTCCGTGATGGCTTAGGTGCAGAGGTATATGTTGTTTGTTGAAATTCCTTCCGACCCAGACCCAGCCGTCATCATATGTGCTGTCATACGATTTTAATGGTGTGATTGATCCCAGGTATGTTGCGGTTTCGTTCAGGTAGCATTGGATCGTAGCCGGAATCAACAAATGACCCGGGTATGTTGCATTCGTTGTCTTAGGATAAATACAATGTCAAATATACAGTACTTGTGATGTATAATAAGTTGTTTGGATCAGATCTGTATTCAAAGTTTAGCATGTATGCTTCTACTGTGTATTTGTGAATATCTCAGATTTTATGCATGCTACTTGTCTATTTCAAAATGGTGAAGGTCGATTGACTTTGCCTTATTCTGGTATCAAGTTTGATGGCCTAAGATAAGGAAGCTTGTGATGGGGAATTAATGATTTGTATGTCAATGGTTGCATGAATGGATTAATCTAGCATAGAAAAGATCATGCGATCGAAAATGCAGCAATGTCATTGGTGATTAATATATCATTAATGCTTGTTCAATTTGTTTATGATAAATAACGTTTGTAGTAAGTTGTCCTATAAATGTTGAGCGTGGATTTGCTCTTGCATGATGCTTTATTTTTTTCATATTAATAGCTTTATAAAAATTCGGTGTTGCAAACTAAAGCTTGAGGATTGATAAAAGCATGACTGACACTAGGTGCTTCAAAAGTTTAAGTGCTATATGATTGTTGGCATTCCTGTGTTTCTTTCTAATGACCATCTGACACCCAAAGATTCATGAAATATTGGGTGCATGATTTGAAGCATCTCAAATAACCTTATACATATATTTCACGTTCTTGGACTGCACATATACATAAGGTGGTTATATAATTATTATGCCTGAAGGTGGTGGAAATTCCGTTTGAAATTGATAGGAAACCTTAAATCTTAGATTAACTTTGTTAAGCAAAAAGAATCTGATCTTTGCCATAAACCGTAGTCCAACTTTGGGTAGAGGACTGTAGCAATCTACATGCTAGAAAATTCTAAAGTTTTAGACATAAACATTATTACTTGTTAGTTTTTGAATGTCACTGAAATCAAGCCAATTGGATTCCTATAACCCGAGTTGTGCGTGTTGACACCTAGGCTGTCCAGAATAAGTTGCAGCAGAAAACTTTTCTGCATAATGTCCTACTATGATTTCGTGTGTTGACCAAAAACAGTGAATTTTTTCCATCATATACATCTATGTGTTAACTTTAAATAGCCACTGGAATCAGGATAAAAGGACTCCGGTAGACATAGATATGCAACTCGGAAGTGAAGCTGTCAGAAACGAATTATGCTGCACATTGGTCAAATTTGAAGTGTAAACTGTATTTATACACAAGTCTAAAAATTATGAAGTTTTTATACAATGAATATATGTGACTTAGGATTCAAAATAAATTGACGGCACACAGTTTGGATTTATATATAGAGAGTTATGTGTTAATAACCAAAGGCTGTGCAGAATTTTATTTCTGCAAGATTCTACGGAACATGAACTGTATTTGAAGAATTTCTGAGGGTAATATAGTGGTCCATAATTCGTGTATTGTCACAGAATATAATTCTGAGTCTTATCTTTCAAATGGCATCAATCTCATACCGATACGAGGTCCCTAACCCGAGAGATGCACAAATTACCTTCCGCTATGCTGTCAGGACAGCAAAGAGTTCAAAGAGTTAAAGTTTGTCGATTCAACCCTAAAAGTGGATGAATTGGTGGGGGGGGGGGGGGAACCATAATTGCAAGGTAGTGAGTATTTTCTTAGTTGTCTTTGTATTTTAATGCGGACGAGAGAATGATCCATGGGAGGGTAGGGTATTCAAACTCCTTAATATTCTTTTTGGCACCATGATTGCAAGTTATGCTTTGGCATGTGAATGAATGATATTGAGTTTAGAATTTTGATTTCCTCTAATGAAGAGCTTTAGGCAAGGTGTTTATGGGTTGAGTGTGTATGGTATTGATGCATTATTATGTTTGGCTATGAAGCTTATGTGTGAGCTCATGATGATATAAACGCAACAATGTGGTATTGCAGGTAAAAAAATTACATTAGATCTTGTAGAACTAATGAGGTTAAAGTACTAAAGCAGTAATGATGTCGAGGCTGCTCTAGAAGCAATGGATCTAATGTTAGACGATGGAAATGGAATTGATTATAGTGAAGTTGAATTATCCAATGTAAGCACATAAAGTTGTCATTTGGTAAAAATATTGATTATAATGATTTGGTCTAAATTTGGAATTAAACTTATCTATATGTGCTATTGTTAGGCCTTGGAGGATGTAAGTATTGACGAAGGTTACCATTATGAGTCTGATTCAGAGGTAGATGGAGAGGGGTCTTCAGAGGATGAGGAATGGCAAAAGGAGCAAGAGGTGCCAGTTGGTTCTAATGGAGTGCCTGTTTCACATGGTGAGGGAAGTTTTGACCTGAATAGTGATAGTGCAAGTGAAAACAATGAGGCAGAAGGTGGTATAGTTATTAATGGAACGGTTGACATCCTAAACATTGACATGAGAAATATCAGCCTTAGTGATGTGAATAGGTATGATTTTATTGACTTGGATGTGGCATACCAATTCTACTGCTAGTTTGCCAGATTGAATGGGTTTTCGGTTCGTAAGGGGCAGGTCGTTAAAAGCAATATTGGCAAAGTCATACAGCAGACATTTCATTGCTCAAGACAAGGATACAGAGAGGATAGGGGGTTGACAATAGAAAGGAGGATACGCACGCAGAAACATGAAACTAGGTGTGGTTGCCCTGCATATTTCCGGGTGCATGTTGATTCATTTACGGAACGATGGTACGTTACAGTTGTTAACTTTGACCATAATCATTCCCTTTTGGAGGAGAAATATTGTGCACTGCTACCAGCACATAGGAAGATGACCAAAGCTGACATCTTGCAAATCGAGAATTTTAGAAGAGTTGGGATCCATCCACCCCATATGTATGGTTCATTTGCTAACACAGCTGGTGGGTATGAAAGGTAGGGTTTATAAAGAAGGATATCTATAACCAAGTTGGGAAACAGAGAAGGAAAATGTCATCAGACGCTAGTGGTGCACTGAAGTACCTTAGAGACATATCTCTAAAAGATAGTCAGATGTTTATTCAACACACATTTGATGGGGATAGGAGGCTGAAACATTTGTTCTGGTGTGATGGGGATAGCAGGTTGAATTATAAAGTTTTTGGCGACGTTTTGGCTTTTGATGCAACGTACAAGAAGAACAAGTACATGTGTCCGTTTGTTGTCTTTTCTGGTGTGAATCACCACAATCAAACAATAGTGTTTGCTACCGCACTGGTATCAAATGAGACCGAAGACACTTATGTTTGGTTGCTGGAACAGTTTCTGAAGGCAATGGATGGCAAGGCACCCGTCTCTGTGATAACCAACGGTGATGTTGCTATGAAGAATGCAATAAACAGAGTTTTCCCGAATGCCCACCACAGGTTATGTGCGTGGCACTTGCTTCGCAATGCAATAAGTAATGTAGGTGTGCCTGAAATGATGCCATATTTGAAGAAGTGCATGCTCGGTGACCTCGAGGTATCTAAATTTGAAGATATTTGGAATGAAGTGGTTTCTAAGTTCAGTTTGGAAGATAATATTTGGATATCAGAACTTTACGAACAAAGAAAGATGTGGAGTACAACCCACATTCGAGGGAATTTTTTTTGCTGGAATAAGGACCATATCTAGGTGTGAAGCGTTGCATAGCCACATCGGAAAGTTTGTTCACTCTAGGATTAACCTGACTGAATTTGTACAACAGTTTCAGAGGTGCCTGACATATTTTCGATTTAGAGAGGTAGAGGCTGATTTTCAATCGGAGTATGGACAGGCAGTACTGCAGACTAGTCTTCGATCTCTTGAGCGTTCAGCATCAAGAATCTTCACTAAGGATATTTTGAACCTGTTTCGACCACTTCTAAAAAAAGCAGCGCTAGTTAGAGTGATTGAATGTCAAGAGATGGCGATGTATTGTATTTATTCCGTGTCAAAGTATCGTTCACAGGGATCCATTTGGCAGGTGTCTTATTGTCCTTCTGAGGTTGATTTTAGGTGTTCCTGTTTAAGGATGGAATTGATAGGATTACCCTGCGACCACATTGTTGCTGTGTTGGTGTACTTAGACTTTTGTGAGCTACCCAAGTGTATTGTACTTGATCGGTGGACCAAGCAAGCCAAGGCCGGTATCTGTGTAAATAATGATGATGGTTCAGGGTATTGGAGTTCACAAGCTGTTGCGAGGTATGCTACCCTAGTTCACCTTTCCAAAGAGGTATCTGAACTGGCTCATCGTGATGTTGATGAGTATACCAAAATGGTCGAGTATCTAGCCAATGAACTCAGTAGGCTAAAACTGAAGTATGGACCTGCACCTGATTCGACCAATGACACGCAATCACAATATGAGACATTGCAAGACCCCCCCCCCCCCCCCCGTTGTAAGGAGCAAAGGCTGTGGCCCGAGTTCTACGACGGCAGGAGGCAGGCAGCGTCGGACGCAGTCTTGTGGTAGGTGTGGTGCTACTGGCCATAATAGGCGTTCTTGTCCAACAACTAGGTAGAATGTCAACAATGGAGAACACACAAATGCTCCTGGCATGAGTGCAGAGGTGACTGTTGGATTAGGTGATGACTCACAAAATACTGATTTGGTAAGGTTTTTAAACAACCAAAGTCTTGCATAAAATCGACCTTCACCATTTTGAAATAGACAAGTACCATGCATAAATCCTCCAAAGTCTTGTGTTATTATTTTGTTGCATTTTGGTTAATATGTATACCAGTTTTATTTTTTCTTTTTTTAGTGTATATTACATAGTTATTAAAAAACTATCATTTGACTAGAACTTGCAATCACAGTTTCAAGAACAGTCACGTACCTTCGACGCTTCAGCCAGTCAGCGTTTTGGTGCACCGAACTCATATGCGGTGTAGACAGAATGTGTGAAACACTAACAACGTAGTCACTGACGATCACTTGGAAAAAACCGAATTATTGTACTCTCTGTGTCTGAATATTTGAGTGATTGTTCCTAAAATGATTTGCAGGTTTTAGTCAACAAGATCAATGCTTGGGTGTCTGGTGTCATATGGGAGGAAACAAAATGCTACAAAGTCAAAGAAACAACCTTGGAGGATTTGTTCATCTTAATTAGATACTTTGGCAAGAAAATCCTGTAAAATGTGATGTTTTATGACACATGTAATAGTAGCATCATTTTGAGGTCAAACGTGTAACTTTACTTTTGTTTAATTGTGACCTTTATGGAGAACGCAAATTGCAGTTGGTATCGAGATGGTTTTATAATTATATATGCAGAATGTAAATTGTGACTTCTAACGTGTATTGCTTTTTTGTGGTTCAATACCTGGCCAATGTGTTAAGAGTGATTAGCATTTTTATCACAAAATTATAGTGGCACAATAGCGACTAACCAATATAACATGCCTGTAAGGTTGCATAATAGGCTATTTATAATTAATGCTATGACTTTCTTTGTGATTCAGATATATGAAGGCAGTTGGATATTTGGGATTAGGATCTGTTGATGCCGTATTTGTGGAGACCTGGGTCAAGCCTCAATTAGCGCCACAGTATATGTAAGTGAGATTTTATTGCGGTTAATATTTTGATTGGTTCAATGGTGCATGAGTCAGATTCAATGGTGCATGAGTGTATGTGTGAAGAATAAATTTTTTTGAATGACTAACTAAAATTCGTTGATTGTAACAAAATGTTGAGCATCTTAATGAGGGAAGATGCCTCTAATAATATGTGGTCAGATGGCCTTAATAACATTCATTTAAAGTTTCGGTAAAGTCAGACCCTAATATTAATTCATAGGAAATTCAATACACAACCCAATTGCTAGCTTTAGGACAAGGTTCCCACTACATGCTTTAACCTGTATAGAGAAAGCATGGAATATAATTACAGGCCATGTCCTGCATAGCTAACCAAAAATACTAATTGGTTACACCAAGTGCCTAATGCATAAAATGTAACCATTACTTCCTACATCATAAAGAGTAATCTTAGGCTTTGCAATGATCCTGGCCCCAAAAAGAATGTCACAAGCCTTGTCCACAAAATTATTTGCCCTTACATAGATGCCAGGTTATCAAGGGTTACCAATTAATGCCCAGTCACAAAGCCTACTATTACTCCTCAAAATGGGTGACAGTATCCATTGCTAAGGTGTTGTTGATGCAGTCACTTTTAACCAATACTCGGCAGAGTTGTCTATTAGCTCGTTCTTTCGCTCATTGTTGTCATCCAGGAGTAGTCGCATGGCCACATCCATTCTAACTATCCTTTCATCCATCTACAACATAGCAATAAACTTCAATTAGGCAAACCCCCGTATATAGTACATGACGGCCATATTAGGTTTAGCTACTAATGACTTTGCCTTAAAAAGAATCCCCCTTATACTCACCACTCCGATGAGATTGCTGGTGAAGTTCTTTTGCATATGCATCCACTCCACAGTCCATAACCCAGAAGTGTCACTTAATGATTATGTTAAACATATTAGAGACTACATTCATAAAGAAATAGGAAAAAATGATTTTATTAAACCAATACTACCTGTTGACACAGTTAGGGACCCCTCGGGCCTTAGTGATCTCATACGTTTCAAAATCGAGGTCTTTTGTCTTACTTAGATGGCCTTCATACATATTGGGTATCATTTGGGTCAAGGCTGCAGCCTATAATTATTCAAATTACATGGGTAAGTTTCTGTGAAATTGGGGACAAATCATCGGTGTAACTCAATTTGCTTAGTATATAAAATAAAACCCCTAATGGATACTCACTTGTTTACGTATAATGCATCTCCTACTGTCCAATATAATATCAGGCAGGCATGAGTCTAAAAGATATATCTTCTTCTCCTTGATTGAGATGACCATTAAAAACCAATGACCATAGTTGTCAATGATAGGGACATACACCTGTTATTATAGTATTGTCATATTGGTGAAGCTACAACAGGCGTGTCATATAAACATAATACAACAAACTAAAACTTCTATGCACAATATTTACACTAACCAGCCTCAAATGTTCATATCTCCCCATCCAATCATTACCGTAAAACTTAATCAGTTCATCGGTACTGCAACCTATAGCGACATCATCCTAATCATAATAAAAAAGATATGAGATTTTATGTTGATAATGCTATGCTTAATTCTGTCTGAAAGAATACGTGTATAAATCACATAATATATAGCAAGTTCATACCGCAAAAGACGGTGGAAGACACCAAACTGATTGAATGTCACTGTTGATTTGAGCCATTGTGAACTTCAAAGCTACCATTAGTACAATCTGGAGAATGTTATGTTGACCATATCAGTAATATTCATTCAATTCCACCCAAAAAATAATGCATTATGCTAAGTAATTCTCCTTCGTAACAATTTTACCTCTCGTGATACCTTCTTGCCAAGGCACAGGCATTCAAAATCTGCACATGTGCCCAGATTTTTTCCCACTTTGAACACCACCTCACTAACCACAGAGAGTGTATAAAATTTATCATAATGGTACCACCAGCATAAATGTATTTTTATTGAATCAAAAAATCATACCATAGGTCCAATATCGGATGGAAGACATACACAGCTACATTGTAGGCCGTTGGAGAGAGCTTCATGTCTGGCGATGGTTTAAAGGTACATTTCAGCTGCTGCCAGAATTTCTATTTTTTATATATATCAAACCGTTTAGCTCACAAGATAATATAGTTAAAATTATTTATATAAGTTGATACATTTATTACAAATGTCTGTATATTAGATAATTTTACCTTTGTCATCGCTTGTCCACTGTTTTTAACAGCTGCCTTTCCCTTTGCTGCTTTCTTAGATGGTGATGGTTTTTTGCTGTGTTCACTTGATTCAGATCTTGATTTTTTGTTGACTCTTTCCATTTCAGATGTGGTGAAGGCTAATTTTCGTACAATAGCCATTTTTGGTGACGCGGTGAAGTTGGCTGCAAAAAGGGGTAATGGAACTTCAACTATCATTTGAGAGAATAAGGATTTTACTTTGATGTTTTGACAAATTAGTTGAATCAGACTTTCATACATGGTCATGGACGCCCCTCTTATAGTTGATACTGAAGGGTTTGTTGTCATTTTCAGGCTTGTTGTCAGATTCAGGATGGTTTTCAGATTCAGAACCTTCTGACAAATGGCTCTTATGTATTGGAAATTCGTTAGGTTGGTGGTGGTTGTTACGAACAAACATTCCTGTTGGACCTTTACCAGCACGTTTTTTTAATCTTGTCATCATCATCATCAGAGATTATTATAGTAGAAACATCTTTCATCTTTTTGAACCTGCCCTTCCTTGAGAGTCGTTCATCATCCTCGGTGTTGATACCCTTACCTTTGCTTGCCTTCATACATGCCTCAGGCTCAGTTGGAGTAGGGACTGCTTCCTCGAAAGCCCAATGGGTCCTTGTTGGTGGTGAGGGCGTTGCATCAGTCTTGGCATACCCAATAAAGGCACGAAGCAAGGCCGTATTTGTATTGTCCATCGATTCCAGACGGGTACTAAGACGCTGAAACAGGGGTGTATTTTAGAGTTACAAACATTTGCATATTTAGATGTAAAATATCACACTAACAGTAGGCATTGCTATACAGATTATGTTGTTATCATAAATAATACCTCAATGGCAACTAGCAACTGCTTGAGTAAAAGTTCTTCTTCAGACTTGTTTTCAGTAGTGGCATTTGGTGTAGTAACCTTCTCACCAGCAACCTGTACAATGTTTTGTTTGTTACTTCTATTTGAATCAAAGATAAAAGGATGAAATATGGTAAAAATTAAAACTTATTGTTACAAAATCTCTTGGCTTTGGATTGCTGCCTTCCACACCATCGTTGCTTTTGATGTCGCTATCTTCATGAACTTGGTCATTCTCCATTATCTCAGTAATTGTGGGGCTCGGTGCTTAAACAATAGATAGTGCTATTTATACGATTAAGACTTCATAAAATCACCCAAAAAATTTCACCGGGATCTATTATGAGCTATTGGGTTAAATCAAATTTAATGAATTGTGCCGCCACTATAAAGAAACATGTATATTAGCATAGTTGATAGTACAATAATCATGGCAACCATCACTGTCACAATTTGGTCTTCTCGATGCACCGCTTACTTCGTGTTTAAATTTAGCCACAAATTTTTTTTAAGATTTCCCCCCTTATTGAACATTTTCTTGCGACATCTTTCATCTTCTTTTTTTTTTTAACCCTCTTTAATCTGTTATACCGTATGACCAATTTTTCTTTTTAAAAAAAAAAAATGAAAAGCTGTCCTGGTTTATTTGGGCCTGTTTTAAATGGACTACTGGACCGAATAAGATTTTGGCCGATGTTAGACAATAAATAACTTGTTAAGGTGAAATAATGAAAATTCAGAAATAATTATAATTCAAAAAAAAATTATAAAGTAGAGCAAATAACACGTGGAGAACGAACCAACCATTGAACATACATATGTGTAGGTAATCAAAGCAACATAGCCAGCAACACCGACACAAATACAAAATACAAAATAAGCAGATAACTACAAATTACATATAACACGCATGCGTGGCCAATGCAGCAGTGTATCTACGGTATTCGATACCATCAATAACCTTAACCTCATGCAGTGTGTATTCTGGTTGATGGATCCCCATGTGTCTACACATAGCTTCAAGCTCCCTTTGCATGCTATGATGCAACACAAACTCTCCAGAAGTGGTGTTCTCAGCAAGTTGTGATGTCATCCTCTCTAATTTGCACATATTATAAAACAATGGTACATGAATAATTTAAAGTAGTTCACAGACAAAGAGATGTAATAATAACAGGCATAATGGGAATGAAAAAACTTACGCAATATATGACCCCCATGGCGACCCCCATGGCTACAACCTTGGTGGCTGCTAGGCCCTGCCTCAACATTGGAGGCACGTGCGTTTGGATATCTTCCATACCACGGAAAGCATCCATGCAATGTGCTCTCCACTCCGCCTCTGCTTGACTCAGACTATTAAATCCCTTGTAGATGTTCCCTCTCCACCCATTAACCTGCATCGCACAAGCTCTCCAAGACCTGTAGATACCTGGCCTGTGTCCTTCAAAGACAACATAAATTTTTCTATCTTTCACTTCAGCCATTGTATCTGGGTTGATAAGCCTGCAGATGTTGTTCTTATGCTCGGGTAGAGGTTACTTCAGTGGCCTTTTATGTTTGCAAGTGTTGGGTTTGATAAATGTAGTAAGTTCGTCGCATTAATGAAACTCAACCATCCTAGTTGGTGAGTGTACGAATTATACATTCAACACACTTCATTCAATGAGAAGTGGTTACACTATGGACATCCTCCGTTTATCAATAGTTGCAACCTTCTAAATATTTGCCTATTAATTCATGTGAACCATAATTCAAGATAATATATTTAGAAGGAGTTACACTAATGGCTTAAATCAATCCAGGGTAACCACGTATGCCTTCAAGTGAAGTGGCTAATTTCCCAACCGACATAAGTTCCCCTGGGTGCCCCACTACGTGGCCTCCATATATAAAATTTCAATTGCATGACCTTATATATGTATAGGAACATTTTCATATAGAGACA
Source organism: Echinosophora koreensis (assembly GCA_035048595.1). Taxonomy (NCBI): domain Eukaryota; kingdom Viridiplantae; phylum Streptophyta; class Magnoliopsida; order Fabales; family Fabaceae; genus Echinosophora; species Echinosophora koreensis. The sequence goes on from JAPCYP010000004.1 coordinate 12,504,436, forward strand.
AATTATATTTTCTATTTTTGACTAAATAGAAACAAATCTTATATAATATTTTATATAGAAACATATTTTATATATGTATAGGAACATTTTCATATAGAGACCAACTCTATTTAATATTTTATACTAAATACAAACATATTTTATATAATATGTTATTTATCAAATTATTAAAGTTAAATAAAATATCACATGGTTTACCAATATAACATTGTGGTAAAACGGCACATATTGATACTAACGAACCCTAACCCTATTCATGCCCCTAACCCTATATACCCTAATTAATATTTTTCGTTTTTTCATTTTATAGAAAATTAGTTAATAAAATAATAATATTAACCATGGTTAGCCTCGCTAAATCACTTTAACCTATCCATGGTTAGGTGGTCTGGGTTAGGATTGCTAGAACCTAACCAGCGTTAGGTGACTTGGGTTAGTTTAACAAATATTTATCCCAATTCACCGTGACTAGGGGTAGGGTTAGGTTCGGGTTAGGGTTAAAATAATTAATAGGAAAATAATTAATATTTTATTTTTTTTTAAAAAAAAGAAACTCATTTAATAATATAATATTATTAACTTTGGATACCCTAGCTAGATCACTTTAACCTAACAATGGTTAGGGTTAGGTTGAACCATAACCCTAACGCGGGTTACGTAATCTAGATTCTTCAAAATAACTCAGTTAGCCTAGATTGATCACTTTAACCACACCATGGTCACGTGGTTAGGTGACTAGGGTTACTTTGGCGAAAATTTATTCTTTTACATGGGTAATGGTTCACATGAGGTAATAGGAAAACAATTAATTTTTTTTTAAAATTAGTTAGCAATATCATAATATTAACCATGGTTAGGTGAATGGATTAATATCACCTAACCATGTTTAGGTGACTTGGGTTAGTTAGGCGAAAATATATTCTAATTCACCATGACTAAGACTAGGGCTAGAGTTAGGGTTAGGGTTAGGTTGAAACATAAGCCTAACCCGGGTTACGTAATCTAGATTCTTCAAAAAACACTCCGTTAGCCTAGCTATGACTTTAACCACACCATGGTCATGTGGTCAGGCTAATGGATTGCTACCACCTAACCATGGTTAGGTGACTAGGGTTACTTTGGCGAAAAATTATTCTTTTACAAGGGTTATGGTTCACATGAGGTAATAGGAAAACAATTAATATTTTTTTTTATAAATAAATTAGTTAGCAATATCATAATATTAACCATGGTTAGGCGAATGGATTGCTATCACCTAACCATGGTTAGGTGCCTTGGGTTAGTTAGGCGAAAACATATTCTAATTCACCATGAACCAGATAATGAACTGAATTCACCAGATATTTGTAGCTGATTAACCAAATATTTGCACATACTTAACCAAAAAAACCCATTAACCAGATATTTGCACATACCTAACCAAATATTTTATTTATCAAAAAAACTAAATATATAAAAATAGAACAAAATAATTTTTTTTTATAAAAAAATATATTTAAAAAACTCAAAATTTGTAAAAAAAAAAAAACATTTTTTTAAAAATAATTTTTTTAACAAATAAAATTAAATTAAAAGAATACAGTAACGCACTACAGTAGCACCTTACTGTTCAACTATACGGGTTGTCCCGTATAGTTGTCCAGAAATGTTGTTAGAAAAACATTTCTGTTAATTAACCTTGTGTTTGGTTCAAAGGAGGGGAGGGGGGATTTTAATGGAGGAAAGGGAAGGGGAGGGAAAAGGGAAATAATACTTTCATGTTTGATTTAAGAGGGGAGGGATTTTAAAACAACTTTACTTTTAAACCCTTATAATTATTTATTTAAAAATAGAAAAGTGGGGTTATTTTAGTCATTAAACACATAATATTTTAAAATCCCTCTCCTTCCCTCCCCTCCAAATCCCCCCAATATTGGAGGGGAGCCAAAATTGACCCACGAGGGATTTTGCTCCCTTCCCCTCCCCTCCCCTCCTAAAATTTGAATCAAACACAAAAGATATAAAATATTTCCTCCCCTTCCCTCCAACCAAACACTATGTAAATGTGTCCCTTGTTGAAAATAAGGGTAATTAGAGTGTTTTGGTTGAACAAAATTACGCTCTCATTCTTATCGTAAGAAAATTTGTCACACCTAAGTCCTCATGAGTTTGGATGTTCTCCATTTAGGAGAGAAATGGATGTTTCCATTTCTTTGCTTCTGGACCCTCCGATTAATCTTATGGTCATAATTATTCTATCCAAGTTTCTAATTTACTAATTATTGTTCTAATTAATTCTACTTGTCTTTCATATTCTCTACAATCGCACCATTCTTCAATATGATATTCCATATGTTTGTTACATGCATCGGTTGCAACAGCTCTTAATTTTATAATTCTTCCTAGAGTATTAGCAGTTTCTTCAGTTCTATTTCCCCATAATCTACTTATTTTTAAATTAAGTGGATATGGTAATTTATCTATAAAAATCGTTTTATATATTTCTTTAGAGTCTTATGTTAATTGATAATAATATTTTTGATATTCACAAATAAAACTTTCTATTTGACACATATCACATATTTGCATTCTATTTAAATGAAATTTTGCATTTTCAAGTAATGATTTATTAGTTTTATCTAATTGTTTTATTGTATTATTAATTTCCTAAAAATTCTTGATGTATTAAGGTTACTAGTAATCTTATCCATTCTTGGTTATTACTTACCATTCTCATATAATGGTTCCAATCATTATTATTTATTGCACTTAGAAATTTTTGCGCATTTCGTGTTGTTCTATATAATATATAATTCTTAATATCCATATAGTTTAGTGTTTTTAATTTATCATCAGTTAATATTAATAATATCATTTCATTTGCCCATTTATTTAATATTTCTTCTTTATTTCTTAAACAATCTAGATTTAATATACTTTCATTCGTATTTATATTTCCATAATATGGCTTAAATTTTTCTGGAACTTTAGTCCATCTATTATTTTCTCTAGCATATCCTTTATTATATATAGTTTCTTCTTCCATTCTATCCCATGTTCCACCTGGGGTATATTTATAATCTTTCCCATTTTCTTTTTGGACTTTTTCCACTAGTTTCTCCTTTTTCCATTTTTATATAATTTTCTTTAGATTCTGAGGATGAAGTATAATTTAGAACTATTTCTTCATTTTCATCATTTTCATTATTTATTTGACCAATAGGTTCAATTTTATGTATATGATTATTTTCTTCTTCGATTATTTTTAGTTGTTCCATTAATTGTTGGATTTCTTCCAAATCATTTGATTTTCTTACTGTTTCCATATATTCTTCTTTTATCCTCTCCATGATGCTATAGGTTTAGGTATAAAAGATTCTTCTTGTTCTAATTCCATATCTGGTTCTTGTTTGACTATTACTGTTCCTAAATCTTTTATTTTTAATAATTCTTCAAATTCTTGTTTTGTTATACATTTATTGTTTTCTTCTTCTTTTAACTATTATTGGTGTATCTGCTTCTGGGTTGAGAGAGAAGAAAGAGAGAAGAAGACGATGGTGAGGGAGGAGAGAGGAGAGAGGAAAATGAAAGTGGAGAGAGGAGGGAAAAAAATAAGGTGCAAAGAGTGTATCTTGCACCTTCAACATCAGATGAAATCCGATGGTTGCAATTAACTCACTTAAGTTGCTCAGAGATTTAAACAAGTCTCTCACCCTAGCCAGTGCCTTGTTCAAGAATATTTCTAATTTTTTTCAATGTCTTTATTTTCATCTACTTCCTTTCCTTTACTTATATTATTTAGTGTTTCTCTAATATTATTTATTTCATTTTTTCCTCTTTGTAATCTGTTATAAGTATAATTTGCAATATTATCAGTATTTTTTATGAGTTGGATAATATTTTTATTTATCTCTTCTATAAAATTTTTCATTCCTTCAAAGTGTAAAGCTATTTCATCAGATAAATTCATCAATCTATATGATCCGTTAGATCAATCTAATGGCTAATGAGAAAAGGAATGGAGAAATGGAGAGAAAGGGGAATGGAGAGGATCCGGATTCAGTGCTCATACCATCAAACAGAATTACACGTCCCATCATCACTGAGCCCTTAAAATACGCATAGAAAATTACACCCAACCAATCAGTCTCAAACAACATGGCTGTCAATCAGTACAACAGTGGTGACACTGCATGCTTTCAGATACAAAACCTGCCACCTTTTTCAGAGTCAAAATTCAAATATTAAATTTTAAACCACCATTGCCTAAACCTTACTCAATATTTCAATTTGACATTGTAGTGGCACCACATTTGGCACCTATGATTTCGTGAGTATTTTGTTTTTTTCATTCCGGGTTTTTACTTGGTTAATATGTGGGCTAGATTGGACATGATAAACACATGGGGCCATCGGACCCGGCTACAACCAATAATTGGGCCGATTGATCCATATCCAAGATAGACATTCTAATATTTTTTTTAACAAACACAGACATTCCAGTTATTAAATCCTTTGCCTTTTTAATGCCACTGTTCATCGTCCCTGGTGCTCAAAGACCGTCGACCTTTTTCACTTTTCTCAGCACTTCGGTGTTGACACCGCCCGCCCCACATTCCTCCACCATTGATGCATCGATTAAACATGCAGAAAGAAAAAATTAATAATATATGCAACCAAAAACAAATATGTAATAAATATATCTCCATGGGTTTCTGGTGACCCAAAATTTCCTTCAACATAAATTGAGAAAATATTAAGACAACATATCCATTTTCCAAATAATGTTGTTCAGCAGATATCCAAACAAATAACATATTTCCAATGGTAGTTCCCCTGTGCCGTATAAAGCTATCTGATTCCAACACCAACGGTTCGTTCAGTCGCCCCCAACAATCAAACCAACCGGCCAACAATGGAGGAACACGAAATAACAAACCAACACATGGGATCCAATATTAGGCCGAAAGTTGGTGAATGTTTCTGCCATCAGGCCTACCATCTCAAACCAACCATTCACTTCGGCACTCTCAAAATCAGACCCTTAAAGAATGGTCTGCTTCTTTCTTTCTTTCTTTTTTTTCAACTCTCTGTTTCTAGTATATAGGTCAGCTCAGTCTACACATATGGCTACAGCCTACAGATAATGACTCCTAGGGATCGATTGGCAATTACAAGTTATAGGCCACAACCGGTTGTATTGTAATAGATCATCAGCGTTGATTTTTTACTAACAAGATCCAACGGTCAGTTTGTGTTTTTGGTACCTCTCTCACGGTGCGAGAGGGAATCCACTCTCTCACCCTAGACATAGCCTAATTCTCTCTACTATGAGGGGCAACAAAAATGAGTATAGTATAGTAATAATTTTTAGGTTAAAGTAATGTTTTGGTCCCTATACGTGATACTGATTTTCAATTTGGTCCCTATACGTAAAAAGTTATCAATTTGGTCCCTATACGTGACACTGATTTTCAATTTGGTCCTTATACGTAAAAAGTTATCAATTTAGTCCCTATACGTGACACTAATTATCAATTTGGTCCCTATACGTGACACTGGTTTTCAATTTGGTCCTCACCGCTAATTGGGCTTTCTATAAGAGTGACCAAATTGCAAATTATTATCACATGTAGGGATCAAATTGAAAATAATTGTCACATATAGGGACCGATTTCAATTTTTTTTTTGTTGAATTGGTCCATACATGTGACAATAATTTTAATTTGGTCCTCTTATATCTGGACCAATTAGCGGTGAGGACCAAATTGAAAACCAGTGTCACGTATAGGGACCAAATTGATAACTTTTTACGTATAGGGACCAAATTGAAAACCAGTGTCACGTATTGAAAATCAGTGTCACGTATAGGGACCAAAACATTACTTTAACCTAATTTTTATAAAAAAAAACTGAGCCAATGTTTGGGAGGATGGGGTGGGATGGTTAGTAATGGATTGGAGTGGTTAAATGGCATTAACCCATTATTTGGGAGTTTATTAAGTAATGGAGTGGGATGGTAACCCAAACCATTCCATCCCACCCAAATCCCCAATTTTTATACTCTCCAAATTTGGGGTTTGAGATTTTCTCATTAAACTTCCAAACAATAGAGTGGTTTGCTTCCACCACTCCACTCCATTCCATTATAAATCACTCCATTACTAACCACTTCACTTCATCCCCTTTAAAACTCCCAAACATAGCTTGAGGGGTGCATGTGCACACCCTCAGCCTCACGTGGATCCGCCCCTGGTTGTCCCTTCAACTCCTCCAGGCTTCACAAACTCAAATGGATAAGCTATTTTCTTCCGACGGGTGTGATATTTGAACACACCACAGCGACATCATACGGGACACCTACGGCACTGTAGCGCTACTGTAGCTCTCTCTCTCTCTCTCTTTTTTTTTTAATTTTGACTTTTTAAAAAAAATAAAAATTTTATTTTAAAAAAAAAAACTCATTAACCAGATAATGAACTTGAATTCACCAGATATTTGTACCTGATTCACCAGATATTTGCACATACTTAACCAAAAATTTTATCTCAAAAAAACCCATTCACCAGATAATGAACTGAATTCACCAGATATTTGTACCTGATTCACCAGATATTTGCACATACTTAACAAAAAAATTTATTTCTAAAAAAAAACATTCACCAGATAATGAACTGAATTCACCAGATACTTGTACCTGATTCACCAGTTATTTGCACATACTTAACAAAAAAATTTATTTCTCAAAAAAACCCATTCACCAGATAATGAACTGAATTCACCAGATATTTATACCTGATTCACCAGATATTTACACATACTTAACCAAAAAAGTTATTTATAAAAAAAATTTAAAAAAAAAAGACCCGTTACAACGCCGTACAGTGTAGCTACAATGCGACATATACGATGTCGCCATATAGATATTCAGGAAGTGTGTTCAATTAGCATTTTTCTTCTTCCAATGACCCTGTAATGAGTTCAACTTCTGAACAATTGTCACAATGTAATGGAAAGTCTATTATTATTTCAATAGAACAATACTGGCATAAACTGAGAAAACAGTACAAGGCTATGTTGACAGAATTAGAAAAAGAATCCTAAGAGAGTTTAGAATTCTCTGCCAAACGTCTATGAAAAGAGAGCTGATATTCGGACACCCGGGTGTGACACCAAAGTGCGATACCCGGGCACTGTAGCGCTACAGTAGCTACAGTAGTTTTTTTTTTTATTTACAAATTTTGACTTTTTTTTATAAAAAAAAAAAATTTGTTTTTTTAAATACTAACATTTTTTGTTAACCCATTAACCATATAATGAACTGAATTAACTAAATATTTGTACGTGATTAACCATATAGAATGGTTGAAGCATCAGAGTTACCGATTAACCACAGAATACACTGAATTAACCAACTATTTTCAAAGGATTAACCACGTGTTTTTGTTTTTAAAAAAAAGTCGAAATTTGTCCAAAAAAAAAGACCCATTAACCATATAATAAACTGAATTAACCAGAAATTTGCATGTCATTAATCAAATATTTACATGGTTGTGAAAAATGATTATAAGCTTCAGGATAACCGATTAACCATAGAATACACTGAATTAACCAACCATTTTCAAAAGATTAACCACGTATTTTTGTTTTTAAAAAAAAGTCGAAATTTGTCCCAAAAAAAAAGAAGACCCATTAACCATATAATAAACAGAATTAACCAGAAATTTGCATCTGATTAATCAAATATTTACATGGTTGTGAAAAACGATTGTAAGCTTCAGGATAACCGATTAACCACAGAATACACTGAATTAACCAACCATTTTCAAATGATTAACCACGTGTTTTGGTTTTAAAAAAAGTCGAAATTTGTCCCAAAAAAACCCGTTAATCATATAATAAACTGAATTAATCAGATATTTACACTTAATTAACCAAAAATATTAGTATCAAAAAAACTAAATTTTCAAAATTTGTGGGGAAAAAAAAAAGAAGAGATTGCTACATTATGCTACTGTAACGCTACTATAGCGCTGCAGTGTTTTGGTATCGCACCCGGGTGTCAATCCCGGGTGTCCGAATATCATAATTGATATGAAAATAGTAGAATGAAAAGAAGGTACTGACAGGGAGAGTAGAAGTCAGAGGGGGAGAGCAGAATTCGTTCTTCACATACAGCATGATCGTCAGATTCGTCACGTGACTCACGTCATCAATTCCTCCCTCTTTATAACACTTACTCAGCATATTTTCTGTTAGCCTTCCTCTTCCTCTTATTCCGTGACTCATTGGAATAGCTGCCACACGTCCCTTTTCTTCAACCGATTCTGTTGTGCCATGCCAAGTGTATTGCCCTATGTGCTATTTTGGGTCATAACAGACCCCCTAGACGACACCATAAGAAAGGAAGAAAAGGGAACTGTGAGGTAACCATTACTTGCCCTTTCTGTAAATCCTGTTTGGAGGAAACTGTTGGTTCTTGTCGAGGTCATGAAACCTCCATAGAGGTAATGCACCATGGAAGCAAACAAGCAAGATCATCAAATATGCAAATAAACCAATAACAAGAACTAATCGAAACTAAAGAAGAACATAAAACGGTAAAAGAAGATGAACACAAGGATTTTAGTGGTTCGGCCATTGATGGCCTACATCCACGGGAGAGAGCACAACAAGTCTTCCTTCTCCCCTTCACTATCTTGATCATAGAGATACAAGTACTTTACAATAGAAATCTCCCACAATCTTCCTAGTCTTGCCTCCCATGTCTTCCACATGGTACCTCCCAAGAACTATCCCAAGATTGACATTTCTACTTCTATACACTTTTTCCCATCTCTCATTCTCTCAAGATAGATATGCCTCACACTCAAATCCGTCTCTTCTTTTCACACACCTATGTGTCTAACTTGTAAAGCTAGTGTACCCATCACCTATTAAATGATATGTATTTATAGACTTATACAACCAATCACTAATAGCTTTGATGAGTCATCAATCCATGTGAGTCTTGATGTAGCCAATCATTGTGAAGCTTTAGGATCCAAGTTAGTTATGCCTAACTAACTAACCAACTTCATATTGTTGATTTAGAGGCATTAATCAACAGAAACTGATCATTTATTAATAGCTTGTCCCTTCTCTTATTCCATCTGGATGTCTATATACAAGTGGTTTGGGGTGGATGTGGTGCTACAAGCGGACACAAAAGCGCATCTTCTTCAACACTCGGGTATTCTCTGGTTCAGGAAAAGGAACTACTGCTGGGAATTTTTGTGGTTTGCTGTTATGTGGTCTATATGGCTACATAGGAATGAAATAATTTACTCAGCTGTGTCCATTGATTTTGATAAGGTTTTGGATTCAATCAAGTTGTTAGTGTGGAATTGGTGTGCAAGCTTGCTTAAGGATAAACTCTTCTCTTTTGTGGATTGGTATACAAACCCTGTAGTTTGTTTGGAGTATTGTAAAAAGGGGTGAGTAGCTATCATGGTGCTTTCCTTTCTGTCTGTGAGTTTGTGGTGAGGTGCGGCTCACACTTGCAGGCTCTGTCTGCTGTCATTTGGGTGGAGGCTTATCCCAAGCAATTTAGTTGGTGGCAGGTGCAATTTGGTGCAGTTTTTTGGGTATGCAGGTTTGGTGTTGGCTGTGTTTCCTTTCCTGGTTTGGCTTTTATTGTGAATCCTTACCTAGTAGGAATTAGTTGTATTGGGTGCTGGTTTTTTCTTGTCCAGCAGTTTTCTTTCCAGGGTGGGTTTTTCAGGCTTTTGTAATATTGATATTGTTGGATTCTCATCTAGTATCCTGGTTACATTTTGTCCTATAAATCTTCTTGTAAATAGGTTGAGTACCCTTTGTGCTCTCTATAATTCAATTCTTTGCTTATCAAAAAAAAAAAAGGAAGAAAGATTGGGCATTGAATGTTAAATCAAGCAATGTCCCTTTTGTGTTAGTATAAAAGTCAGTGGTACTTGAAACGGAAGCATCATTATCATCTGATTCTGTTGATGCACAACTCCTCTGAGCATAATCCTTTTTCATTGCAGCTGTATGTGTATCATTTTGTGATGATGATAGGTTCCTAGTGTTGAATTTTTTACTGTCTGTACAGCAATGATCTGCAGTGTCAGTACTGGTGGGTATGTTTCAAATGCATTGACTGATACCAAAATTAGTAACATATTGATAGGCTGAAATTGAAATGCAAGGTTGGTAATTTATTGCAACTTCTAGACTTCTTTTTTTGTCACAGAATCTGCAGCAAAACAGTCCTGCTAAAAAAGCAAAAGCATGGAGAAGAAAAAATGGACTAGATTGATGACCATAAACATTAACAATGGAGTTATTGCCCAAATTAAGCAAGAATGAAAATGATATTGATACCAGAGCATACCATAAAGGATTTGGGATGTTGGGTAAGAACATGTTGGAAATTGATCTTCCTGATCAACCAAATAATGTCTTACCAGTTTTTAAAATTTTGACAATAAAAACTTGGAAATAATATTTTCTCTCTTATAATGCTGATAATCAATAACGAGTGATATCATTTTCTTCTCCCAAAATTAACTTTTCTATCCCTAAAATCAGAGTTTCTCGTTGGAATGGTATCAAACTAGCGTTTGGGCAAAAGCTACAAGTGATTCCAGTTAGCAGCATTCTTGGAAACAAGTGAAGCTAAGAAATGGAATTTGAAAGTAAAAAGGCAACTGAAAAGGGTAGCATATATACCAAGAGACTGATCTGAGTGAGTGACACCAATGTCCAATTCCATGGAGGCAAGGCAATCAGAACACAAGCTATTGCTGGTGGTATGACTCAGCATTAAAGCCATATTTGTCTGCAGGATAATAGAACATTCATATATGTGAACAAAACGCTACTGTGTTTCACTTTAAGCTAGAGGGAAATAATTGTAATGGGCCCTTCAAAACTCTGAAAATACCAACCTACCTAACCATGCATTAGTGAATGCAAATCAAAATAATAAATGGACCACATTAATTGAAGTGTTGATTATGCAATGTGACTAGAGGTTGATAAAATTTTTGTGCTGGTTATATTTAGGAAGGTCATTTATTATTCATAAAAAAGTGACAAGCCTATGGGCCTCATTCTCAGAATTTTGCAGCTTTTCTATGGTGGATTCTAGGAAAAATGTGACATGATACGATCAAAATTAAAGGTTAATGGATCTGAAGGCATCTTTGAGAACATGTATTATTCGTCCATGTCTCCATGTTGACTACAAAAAGAAATTGAGAAGAATCCCCTTGATAAGCCTTGATAGGGTACTAGAGTCCAACTCCCATTAGAGATTAGAGCCTTGAACTCACAATTCATTGCTTCCTCCATTCAGGTTTTTGGAGGGCTTCATTCACTGTTCCAGGTTCCTCGTCTTCTGCATACTTCTCCGCTGATCCAAAATAAGGGAGCTTGGGCTTGTGAATTCCAGCCTTGCTTCTAGTGCACATCCTGTGAGTGTTGGTTGGTGAAGCTGGATTGATATCAGTTGCTCCATTATTAGTGCTAATGGCTGCATCAGTAGTGCTGTGTGCATCTTCTTCAGCTACTGATGTGGTGTCAAATTGTTCTCCATTTTGATGATCACAAACTGATGGTGAGCTGGCAGGTGAATTTGCCAATTTGGTGGACTGCTGCAATCTTGAAACAGATTTGCACCATGTTGTGGGCTGCTGCTAGAATTTTCTGGACTGATTTCTTGATGATCACTTGGTTCTTGATAGTGGTGGTTAGAAGAAACGGGATAGAAAGAGGTAGCTGGTTCTGTAAAAACCTCCACTGTTTTCTTAGAGTTGAGCAAGCCATCATGTAAAGGAAAGTGTTTCTCATTAAAAACATGTCTTGAAATGAAAACTCTTCCAATTGAGTTAATACACTTGTATCCCTTATGAGAGCTGCTATAGCCGAGGAAGACACATTTTGTTGTGTGGTACTGCAATTTATGCCTACTGTAAGGCTTGAGATAAGGATAGCAGGCGCAGCCAAAAGGCTTTAAGATGCTGTAATCGAGTTTCTTGTGAAATGGCAGTGAATAGGGACTTTGCTTTTTGATAGTTGATGTAGGTAATCTGTTAATTAAAAACACAGCTATTGAAAAGGCTTTCCCACCAAAAACATAGAGGCATTTTGGCATGTGCTGGCAATATCAAACCCAGTTCAACAATGTGCCTATGCTTCCTTTCACCCTTACCATTTTGTTGAGAGGTATAAGAGCAAGACATCCTTAATTGAATGCCGGACTCTTGAGCAAATTTTCGTAAGCTTTTGTACTCTCCTCCACCATCACATTGAACAACCTTGATATTTTTATTAAGTTGATTCTCTGTTAGAGTTTTAAACTGAAGAACAGCTTGCCAGGTCTCAGACTTTTGTTTCAATGGATATATCCAAGTAAATATACAAAAATCATCAATGAAATGTACATAGTACTTAAAAGTTAAAACCAGAAGAGGTCCTAAAAGCTATATAATGCATCTTTCTAAATTGACAAGCTTCACAGAGAGAGAAATGATCATCTTGTGGAACCCTGACATTACAACTTTTTAAGATTTCATTCAAGACTCTTTGCTGGGGTGTCCAAGCTTCCTATGCCAGCTCTCTGACTGAAATGCAAGCATAGGGACCATGAGAGGTGACACCAGAAAGTTGGTACAAGCCATCCTTAAGTCTCCCTTATAGCAGGAGTGCAGGACCTTTATAGCAGGAGTGCAGGACCTTCCCTGTCAGCTTGTCTTTCACAAAACAATTATTTACAGTACCAGAAGCAAATATCCCAAGTTTCTCACCATTACCAACCATTAGGGTGTTCTTACCATCATGCTCAGAAATGTCTTGGAGCCTATCAGAATCATGAGTAACATGATTGCTTGCCCCACTATCAAAATACCAATCTTGATCACAAACTGAGTTTGCTGAAGCAATGAATGCAAGAGATGCTTTGGTGTCTTGGGGAGTTTATTATGCAACAGCTTAATGCATCACATATAACATACGCAATTTATATTAGCATTTAAGGTTGGACCCAATTGAGGGAGTATGCTGATTTTTATATTAAGTTTGGGGTCACTTTGTTGTCCAAAAAGTCTAGACAATTTGGACTCAAGCTTCCCATACATTACAAGCATCTTTATTTTGCCCTATGTGGGACTTCATTCTCCAACAAGTTAAAGCAAGTATATATCTGAACTAAGTATACAAATAGATGCTATTATTAAGACAACCTCCTATAATATTCTCCTTTCCCCTTGCTTTCTACTGTGTCATTCATGCTTGGAGGGAATGGTACTTTTGAGGAATATGGAAAGCAACTCTGTTGCCATCTAGTTAGTTAACAAATTATTGGTTTACATATAATTTGCCTTTGATAGGCCTCTCAACAGGAGGAAGTAGGAATTCTGTGAACTAAGATGGTGAACTGATGCGGCTGAGCTCTGGATGAATAAAAATAGGAAATTCTTTGTGAAACTATGTATATATACTCCTAAAGATTAAATAATATTGACTAATGAGTATGGAGAAGAAAACTATTATAAAGCTTTGTAGAACAAACAGGTAATTCTAATACTAAAATTAAGGGATATCTTCAAGTGGATATGGATGTAATAGATATTTCTAAAATTTATTCGTCAACCATTAAAAAAAAAAACCATACTTTAAGTCTGATGTAAAAGGCATAACATTATGGCGATTGCAGAAACAGTTGAACAAATATAGTATTCCATAAGCTGGAGTGCACAAGTTCTTGCATAGTAAAGTAGTAAGCATATGAATCCAGTGACAATATATACAGCAAAGAAGTGAACCTACAACCTGAAATAAGGATCTCACAGTAAGCACAGCTGAATAAAAGATAAAGGCTGAATAGAAAATCTCCCTAATCTGAAATTAGCTATCTAAGCACAAGTTGATTAAAACTAAAATCTTGAGGCAGTATTATGCCTATGGGTTGTCCACTTTCATAGCTGCCTATAATTATATATAAAATCCATGAAAGTGATTGTGCTTCCAAAAAATTGATATCTCAAAGTTGTGATTTCAAAACTGGCCAATGATTCTAGCTTGAGCTTGGTTCTTCATGATAGCTTCCTAATCACTGACATAACAGGGGAACCAATGTACTGTGCTAGCATGCAATGAAGCAAACCTGTATGTACAACCTTGAATTTGTTCTTCAGTTTCAAATTAATTTTAATCATGTTTTAGTCACCTGTCATAGATAGGTCCTTTAAACCCAAGCAACATGAATAATCAAGTGGTGCCCCATAGAAATCCAGGAGTCCTTAAAATGTTTGGACCACTTTGAAACAGGAGGTGATGTCGTTGAGTTTGTTAAGTTGACAAAAAGCAAAGCACTCGATAGTCTAGCAAGACTAGATAGTACTATATTTGGTTATATAAGTGCATGTTTTAAATTCTTGATGCACCACTTCGAGAAATGGGTATGTCACATCAAAAGAGTGATTGTTGTAACCACTTCAACAATGCTTCATCATTCCAAGGAACAGTTGAATCAAGATCATAGGTTAAAGGCTTGAAATAATACTACAGTTACAATATATATTATAAGGAGGAAAGTGTATCAAATGTTCATTTTTAGCATACCAAAATTATTTGTTACCAAAAAAAAAAAAAAAACAAGGCTTGCTGAATTTCGACAAGCCAGGTTTAGAAGGAAGCAATTGCTCAATTTGAGGAGGAATACCACCACTACTAGTACCAATGCAGGTAACAGGGACATTCTTGGTTAAATGTTTAACCATTGAGTTTATATTAACTTTTAAAAAATGCCAAAAAAGAAAAACTTTATCCAATTTTCACTTAAATGTACACAACTTGGCTTATGGCTGGATATGAAGTTTATTTGTATTTTAAAAATATATCGGCTATTGAACAACCATCACATTTACATCTTTTGGACGATAATATATTCATATTTCCTAAGGGTGCATAGCTCAAAACTCTATGGACAAATCCAGTTTTCCCCTAAAAAAAAATACTGAAAACTTTTTAGTATTTTTTTTAGGGGAAATCTGGGTTGTCCATAGAGTTTTGAGCTATATCTCATGTGCCTTTTTAGAGGATTTGGGATGATTATAGATGGCAAGGTCCTTTGATGTCGTGGAATTTATGTAGTGCATTGGTGCCTTGATGGCTTGGAGCCTTTGTAGATGCAAACACACTTCTTCATTCTTCTGTTGGAGTTGGATTTTCATATTCAAAATTCCAACCAGTTCACCTGACATAATGTACAATTGGGACAGGATGACTGTTAGTATACTTCTCTTTTGGAATATATTTTCAATTTTTTTTGTGACATTATAGTATATTTGTTGTTCTACTCAAAGTAATGAAACTTCATATGCAGTCGCGGATTCAATGGTATTTGGATTCCTACTGAAGTGGTTTGAGCATTTTTCCATTATTTTCCCCAACCCCATTATTTCTTTTCTTAGGTACAATCTATTTTTGTAAGGATCCTTGTTAGACATGTGCACGAAAGAACTGCAAACTCTTCTTAAATGGAGTTTAGATAAATAATTTACTCTAATGGTGTGTTTGGACAAGGGAATTTAATAGAGTAATTAGAATTCATCAATGTAAAAATACAATATATGTTACATTAATTAATTGATTCTAATTATCCTTTAAATATACATTATCCTCTTAAATTCCCTCATCCAAACACACAGTAAGGGTTTACACTGCTTACTAAGAATTTTATCAGCAAATTTGTCTACTCTAACGCAAGTGTTATTGCAAGGTTCTTGGATATTACAAGCTGGTGTATCGTTTTATTTTATTTTTTTATGTGAAAAGGCAGGGCAAAAGCTCAAAGGAAAAGAAAAAAAATACATTAGAAATTAATCTGGGAGTAGACATTCTCATAGCATCAATGAGCAACTCCTGGAAAATTTGCACAGGATATATTGAAAATTAACAATGATACTCTTTAGGTGAAATCGATTTCACTTGATGAAATTTAACAATGATCAATACTCAAATTATTTTTTCTCCTGCATTCTTATGGTGTTGCTTATGTGCTATTTATAGATCTTTAAAAAATTTATTAGTAATTGCAATCAAAGACTTGCATTTGCCTTTTGAATATTTATAGAGTGAAATTCTCATCTGAAATATGATAAAGGTAATAACAGGATTTTGATGCAAAACAAACCTTAAATATCATGTTTTTTTTTAGTGAATTTGTAAATTTCATAAAAGAGTAGAGCACAAAAATGAAAGTATTTTTCAACCTGATCTTATTATATTGAGATAATTCACTTTTTTCTTTAGAATAAAAGGATTTGAAATAAGGATTTATAAAATTAAGATGATTTTTATGAAGAATCGTCAAAAATGATATATAATTATGAATTTAATTTTGGTATCATAAAGTTTTTTACACCAACATCCAATAATTATTCTACAATAATTTTTTTTATAAATCTATCTCCTAATATATAAAAAATTATATCAAAATTTCATGATACCTTTTAGAGATCTTCATCATGAAAAGAATAAATATTACGTAGAAATAAATAATTGTGAAGGTTGAATTGGTAATTATAACAATCATTTAACATATTTGGAATTTCAATACAACTTTTTAGAAATATTTTTCTTCAAAAGGAAAAAAAAATTGAATGGAAATAATAAGTAAAAGCAAATCTAAATTATAATAATAATATACTACATATTATATTAAATATTATTCATTTACTATTTAAAATTCAAATTGATTACATGAATGTGTTCTAATTGTTTGTTTTTTTTTTACTCCAAGTTGAACTTAAATGCGGAGTTATCACTTCACAATCATATTTTAACTATTCTACAATCTCTACTATAATTTATTTTGTATTTTATCATTGATTCTAAGGTAGCGATGAAAATTATGGATCAACAATTTAAAACGCTCAATGACAATTATTAACTTGCTAAGTGTTGTACAAGATCGTAATGTCCTTGGCTACTCTACGGATTAGCGACTGTCCCCACAAACCAACACGAGTCTTTTTAATGTGTTTTATTCTCACTCACACGCTTCATGAGAAAACTTCACAAGAGACCACCCATCCCAGAATTGCTCCAAGTCAAGCAAGCTTAACTGTGGAGTTCTTAAGTCAAGGACAAAGCACACTAAAAAGACCAGTGTTAGTTTAGGGGGACAGTCGTCAATCGTAAAGTAGTCTGAGATATAAACAATGTTAGAGTTAATCGTCTATACAATTTTTCATAAGCAATTTATACACCGTGCATGGCACAGACCACTAGTATTTTATGCTATCAACTATAATTGATCAGCTATTTTATGCCCTCAATGATAATTTATCTTGTATTTTATCCAGTATTATGCATTAACAATGACAAATAATCTCATAATTGGTCAACTATTTATAACGTTCAATAAAAATTAAAAACTTGCTAAGAGTTGTACTTTATCATCCATATTTGAATAAATCAATTTTTCTTATAATTTATAATCTATATTTAAAAATAAAATTTATTAAAAGAAATAATCTATACAATTTTTCATAAGTAATATATACCCATGCGATGTAGGGCACGAGTCCCTCCACTAGTATATTATATATTATATAGATAAAGATAAGTATGATTGATAACGAATTATTAATAGTAAAAGATCTGAAAAATATTATTAAAAACAATTAGTATGCAATCTCAAAATTATTATTAATAATTGGAAATATTTATTTTTAAAATAAAAAGAATTAAATGAAAATATAAGTAAGTGAATTTAATAATTAATTTAAGAAAATACAAAAATTATTGTAATTATATAATTATTCTAATTAAAATATTGACTAAATTAGATTTTTTAATCCCTTATCTTATTTTCTTAAATTCGTTATGGTCCCTTATATTTAAAAAGATTCATTTTAGTCCATTAATTTGAAATGTTACCTAAATCAGTCCTTTCCGTCGAAACACCGTTAACCTCTCTCCTGCATGGCATTTAAGTGCGGGCAGCTGACTGGCACGTCCGCCACATGAGAACATGTGGCGGTGTCACGTGGCAGCATGTGATGGAGCCCATGACATCATGTGGTGGTGCCACGTGACAGTATGTGATGGTGCCACATGGGATGACAAAAAATGTTTCAAAACAAATCTAAAAAATAAGATAAGGGAGCAAAAGCAAATTTTAGCCCTTCTTCCTGAATGTGTCATCGTGTTAAATGGGTCTTTCCCCCCTAAGGGTTGTAGACAACCATGGATCACCTTTCTCCAAATCAGTAAACTGGTGCAGCGCGAAGGAGCCCATATCTGGGTACCATGCGACATACCATGCGACAACTGCTAAGCGAAACATGGTAGAACGTGGTGACTTTGATGGACTTTATGAAGGTTGGTTGGCATGCTGCGTGGAAAAGGGCGGCCGTGTCTTGGTGGGTTGAAGCTGCAAGCACCTGATTGAGTTAAAGAACGATCATCCATATCTATCTACAACCCTTGGGGAAGAAAAACCTCTGGAAAAAAGACTCGTTAGGGGAAGAAGGGCTAAGATTTTGATTTGGTCTCATATCTTATTTTTTAGATTCGTTTTGGTCTCTTATATTATCTTTTCTTTTAGATTCAATTTGATCCTGCCACGTGGCACCATCACATGCTGCCATATGACATTATCACATGCCGCCATGTGGCCCCATTGCATGCTATCACGTGGTACCACCACATGTTGCCACGTGACAGACGAGCCATGTCAGCTGCCCACATCATCACTTAACTGCCATGTAGGAGAGAGAGGTTAACGGTGATCTGGCATAAATGACTAATTTGGATAACATTTCAAACTTAAGGGACCAAAATAAGTATTTTTTAAACATAAAAGCATCAAAACAAATCTAAAAAAATAAGATAAGGGACCAAAAATCCACTTTAACAGTAAGATATTTATCTAAAAAGTAAAAAATAATTAAATTAAAAAAAATTATTCTCTTCAAAGAAAAATTTAAAAAAATATGAAAAAACACATATGTCTCGGTGAGAAGAAGTCTCCAATTTTTCGAACTCATTATTTATGTATTTGGATGAGAGTCTGATAAATTGACTTTGACCCAAATTGGTCCCTGCAAAATTTCAGGGACCCACTTTTAGTCCCTGAAAAAAATAAATTAACCATTCAGTCCCTCAAATTTTCAACGTAGGACATATTAGTCCCTAGATTTGGTTATGACGTCCATTTACTTGCCCGTGCGTCCTATTAACCATCTCACTTGACTTGTTAGTGGTCCTGAGTGGCCTTTGACGAATTTCGGCCTTGAAAAATTAAGGAAAAGTGGAAAAAATTACATAATTTTCAGCTATTTGAATTTTAAAATTATGCACGTTTTTCGTTTTTTTTATTCGTTTTTCACATAGGAAATTAGTCATAAGTCATGCTGCACTACTAGTCGACTAAGTATGGTGATTATTGGGTCATGTAGGGAAGTAAATGAACGTCGGAACTAAATCTAGAGACTAATGTATCCCGCTTTGAAATTTTGAGGGACTAAATAATTAATTTATTTTTTTATACACCAAAAGTGAGTCTCCGAAATTTTTCAAGGACCAATTTGAGCCTTCACTCTTGTAAAATTGATTTGGTTAGAATTAAGTTTGAAGTGAAGTGATTTATGTTTGAATGTTTTTATTTTAAAAGCAAGTTTGATGTAAAACTTAGTATAAATTTTTTAACTCAACTCAAAAGCTACTTTTTTTAGTTTCTAATCAGAATTATTTTGGAGACAAAATCAATTTTACTTAATCAAACATCTATTTTTTTTACTAAAATTACGATTGACCGAAGGTATAAATCAATTTTTGAGATTTCAACCATCTTTCCTACGAATAGATATTTGAAACACTCAAGCATGATTTGTTCTAAGCAGAGATTATGAAAGTTAGGAATCTTAGTTTTGTTGAACTTTTAGGCATGAATCATGAAACTTTTGAGATGAAAATAATGCAATAATCATTATGCAATATGTATTGATTATTGGCAGTGGCAAATAGAAATAGAATTGTGTATTTTGTGAATGATACTAGTATTTATACTCGCGCAATGCACGGGGCGACATTCTAGTCATTAATAGATTTGAAATTCAATATGATATAAGAAATTGATGATAAACTGAAAGAGCAAAATTGAACTATCAATAAACATGTAAAAGAAGTTTTAATTGCACAATTATATGGTCACTAAGCAAAAAGTTAAATACACTCAGTATTTAAATTCCAAAAAAAGATTCAAGTGTTGACAATGAGACAAAATGAGTAATGTACAATCCCAACGAAAAAAAAAGAGAGAGAGAGAACAATGTTGAGCTTGAGGCATTGCAGGTATTGCATGTACTTGGTGCATGCCAATGGGATTTGTGCAGGTTACTCAAGATAGAAAAATAATAGAAGGAATAAAGAGTATTGATTGATTAACTTTGATCAAGTAGATCATTTAAATACACAACCAGTGATAGGAATCATTATAAGCACAAGCCCAACAGATAAGATTCTGTAACGAATTTAAATCAGTAATTAATTATTTACACAAATGCATTTTATCCTTGACTAGCTGATCTCCTGATCATTAGCAACTGAACCTCTTATCCTTTGATTTTGTATGACCTGATCTCGGATATGATGAAGATCAACTTCTATGTGTTTTGATCTTGCATGCAGCACAGGATTGGATGCCAGTTCCTTAGTCTATGTTGATGATTTGATTCTAGGAGGGAATGATATGACTGAAATCAATTCTGTTAAGAAATTGCTTGATGATCAGTTTAGATCAAAAGGTCTCAGCCTCTACCAAAGGAAGTATGCCTTGGACCTTCTCAAAGACCTTCCACTACACTTATGGAACCGACTGCCAAACTCCACAAGAATTCAGGAGAACCCTATCACGACATTGCTGCCTATAGAAGACTGATTTGAAGGCTCTTATACCTTACACATACAAGACCTGGCATCTGCTACAATGTGAATCACTTAAGTCAGTTCTTAGACTCTTCCACTACCACACAATACAATGCTGCCTTAAGGATATTAAGAATGCTCCTGAACAAGATCTCTTCTTCCCTGCCAACATTGATATTGCACTTAAGGGCTTTACTGACTTAGACTGGGCGACAGCTATCTTACACCTCCTCCCCATTCCCAGCTCTCTTCAAGTGGCAGATTACCTCACTAAACCACTGCCACCACAACTGTTTTCTACATGGCAGAACAAGCTTGGAATGCCTTCCAACCTGAGGGTGGGGGTGTTAAACATATAGTTACTTGGTAGTTAGTTGGTTACAATTAGTTAGAATTCAGTTAGTTAGTTATCTATTCTGTACATGTATAAATAAATAATACTCAGCTGATAGCAATGGCCAATGCAACTTTCAAGCAAAGCATTTTCACTCTAAACCATTTTTCAGTTTCTCTCTGATTTTCTCTGAATCTCTACTTCTCATTCTCGATCTTCAATACATTGTTCAAGATCATGAGAATGTTTCTTATACTTTTATATATTCCACACCTGTATACATACAGCATCAGTGTCAGTGATGTAACTGATGTTACTACAGTCAATAACCTCAATTTATTGATCTCTGATTAGAGTTCTTAATATTTTGATTTTTTATTTAAAAATGAAATAGTTAAAAACTTCATGTTTTCTAATGTTAGATTTCAAACATGATATTGATTGCATGAGCTTGCTAGTCAACTTACCACAAGCTGATCAAACTGTTAAAAAGAAAAAAAAAATCAGGTGCAATGAAAGAAAATGAGGCTAATTTCCAATTCAAAAATAGTGAAGATGGTCATTAAACTAGCCAAGAGGCGCATTGTGCAGACTTTCATACTGCAGAGGAAAAACAAGTGGCAATATTCACTGGTCTTATAGGCGAACTTGGTAACCAATTATATGTCTAAAATATTATGGGGACGGTCATTTTATTTTATTTCAAGTTTTCAACCATTATTATTACGGGTTGAACTTTTTCCACCCATGTCTGAGACTGAAACTATGTGAAATTAAGATAAGATTCCAATCTCAAGGGGGGACGGTCAAGTAGGGTGGTTGGCGGTTGCAATAAGTAGTCTTGGAAAAAAATTAATCTGAAGTGACAGACTTGGAGAAAAATAGGGCAAAAAATGGAAGACTTGGAAACTTGGTTTAGAATTGGAAGAGAAGGAAAAACAATTGACTATTCTAACATTTTAGCAGGAAAAAGAGAAGGAAACTTCAATTGTCTCAATCGTTAGTGAGAATGGAAGTTAGACTATCTTTTCTCAATAGTCATTATTGGATAGCGTTGGTAAGCAGCCAAGGACCTATTTAATTATAGTTCGGTGTTGCAAAGTGGTAACACAACAATAACATTGGAATCCATCCTCCCATCAACCATGTTGGCTTTTCCATCTCACATTTCAATTCTTTTGCTGTTGTTTCTATATGCAACCACATACCACATATGCATGTCTAGCATTAGTAATCAGAGGGTGGCTCGTTGCAATGATAAGGATCAAGGGGCACTGTTACTCTTCAAACAAGGCCTCATCGATCCTTCCAACAGGCTTTTCACATGGTCTAATGAACATGATTGCTGTGCATGGAAAGGAGTCCAGTGTGACAACACCACAGGCAGAGTAACCAGCCTTGAACTTCCCCCGTATGATGAATCAGAACTTTTGGAAGGTGAAATCAACTTACCTTTGTTACTTCAACTTGAATTTCTGAATTACTTGGACTTGAGCGAGAACAACTTTACAAGTCTAAGTATTCGTGACAACATCACAACTGCCACTAGCCTTCATCACCTTGACTTATCCTATAATCGTGACCTTCACTTAGATAATCTTCGGTGGCTTTCTCAACTTTCTTCCTTGAAATATCTCGACCTCAGTTACATCGATCTTCAGAAACAAACCAACTGGCTTCAGATGGTGGCCATGCTTCCTTCATTATCAGAGTTACAGCTGTTTGGTTGTGGACTAACCAGTATGTACTCATCTCTTAAGTATGTGAATTTTACTTCACTTGTAGCTCTTGATCTTTCCGACAACAATTTCAACTCTGAATTACCACACTGGTTATTTAATATCAGCAGTGGCATCTCCTATATTAGCTTTGGGGGGAGTAGGTTACATGGTGAAATACCATCGAGCTTGTTAAACCTACGAAATTTGAAGTCCCTAGGTCTATTTGGGAACCAACTGAAAGGATCAATTCCAAATTGGCTAGGTCAACTTGAACATCTGCAAAGCATTGATCTATCCGGAAACTTATTTTCTGGTTCCATTCCTTCTTCTTTAGCAAATCTCTCGGCCTTAACTATTTTGGATATCAGTTCCAATTTGTTGAGAGGGAATCTTCCAGATAGCCTCTTACAACTCTCTAACTTAAATTATTTAGGAGTTGGAAACAATTCCTTGTCGGGTGTTCTATCCGAAGTCAATTTTTCCAAACTCTCCAATTTAGAGGGGTTAGACTT
Organism: Echinosophora koreensis; assembly: GCA_035048595.1. Lineage (NCBI taxonomy): Eukaryota > Viridiplantae > Streptophyta > Magnoliopsida > Fabales > Fabaceae > Echinosophora > Echinosophora koreensis. Next base: position 12,527,922 of record JAPCYP010000004.1, read on the forward strand.
GAGCAATTCAGATTTTGAGTTTGACATAGATACTAATTGGATTCCTTCTTTTCAGCTCTCTAACGTTCACTTGAGCAATACAGTTCAAGGTCCCAATTTCCCAGCATGGCTATATACACAGAGGTCAATAGATACTCTTGAAATGTCTAGCACAGGAATTACAACAATTGATGGAGATAAGTTTCCGAGTTTTGTGGCAGGAATTAGGTGTCTCTATTTAGACAACAATTCAATCAGTGCAGACATATCCAACGTAATGCTAAGCGCTTCTTTAATATTCCTGCGCTATAACAATTTCTCAGGAAGGCTCCCGCATATATCAACAAATGCTGAGGTTGTGGATGTTTCTCACAACTCCTTCTCAGGAGGTTTTCCTAATAGTTTGGTTAATTGCACATATTTGTCTCATATTGACATGTCAAGTAACAAGTTAGCTGGTGAACTTCCACTTAACATGTCAAACTTCAAATGGTTGAAATTCATAAATCTAGAAAACAATGCATTTTCTGGAAAGATTCCAATCAGGATGCCACCCAACCTAGTGATGATGATATTGAGATCCAACCGGTTTGTGGGTAATATTCCACCACAGCTATGCTATCTCACTGCTTTGCAGATACTGGATCTTTCCCACAATAAACTTTCAAGATCTATTCCTCGGTGTCTTCATAAAATTGCTAACATGGTTTCAGGTGAAAATGATTCTCCATTTTACCCTTACAGTGAACTCACATTCAATTTGATTACTAAAGGGCAAGACTTAAATTACACATACATTGGGTTTTTCAGAACTATTGACCTTTCAGTTAATAACTTGTCTGGAGAAATTCCTTCAGAATTGTTTAGGCTTGTTCAAGTCCAGTCTTTGAACTTGTCTCACAATCATTTGACTGGAACAATACCTAAGATGATTGGGGACATGTTAAACCTTGAATCTCTTGATCTCTCTTATAATCAATTTGCTGGAGAAATTCCTCAGAGCTTGTCTGGGTTGAATTTTCTTGAAATTGTCAATCTCTCATACAACAATTTCAATGGACAGATCCCATTCGGGTCTCAGCTACAGACTTTTGATGCATGGAGCTATGTTGGGAATCCTGAACTCTGTGGAGCTCCTCTTACAAAGAACTGCACCAAAGAAGAAAATCTGTACAAGGCAAACGGACATGCTGGAGGTGACCCTTTCAAAGAGTCACTCTACCTTGGGATGGGAGTTGGATTTGCAGTGGGCTTTTGGGGAGTTTGTGGTTCTTTGTTCCTCAAAAAGACATGGAGGCACACATATTTCTGGTTTCTTAATAGTGTTGCAGATAGAATTTATGTGATTATGGCTCTCAAGGTTTTTAGAAGATGAGCAAGTCTCAATTAAGGTAAGTATAAGGGATGAAGCTTCTTTAAAGTGAGCAAAAATGTAAAGTGAGAAATTAAGAGTGTATATACCCTTGACTAATTAAAGTGCATTGAAATCTTAACCCGCTTTAGGTAATCAAGGGTAAATACATCCTTACTTTGTCACTTATACATTTGTGCTCACTCCAAGCCTAATCCATGTACAAGGCGTTTTCTTTACTGGTTGAGTCCCGTTCTATGTGATAACTTTTATTAGAAAATGGTTTGCTGGAATTTGTATCTGTGTCAGTATACCATATACTAAGTTGGAATAAATTTGTTCAAATAATAAAACTCTTTTTATTAAGACATCTTGATATAGCTTCTTTTCCTACAACACAATGTTGTGCACATAAACACATTTTTTAATGGGTAGATGAAATTCTGTTGTTATTAAGTAAACAAGGTGTGCTTTTAATAGTCTTTATATTTTGATTGTTCTTGTGTGTCTTTTCTCGCTTTGCATAAATTGGATGAAAGAAATTCAATTGGTCTCATCCTATTTATTTAATTGAAATTCAAACTTTGTTAGTTATATTTTTTTTTTTTTTGACGAACTTTGTTAGTTGTTATGAACAATTTATTTGGAGATGATTTTTGGCCTAAAGATTATGGTAGCGTCTAACATGAGGCACTTAGTTAAGTGCTACACCGATGTGTCAATAATTGTAGCCATCGGATATAATAATTTTTTAATGGATGGTGTAGATTAGGCTTTCTTAAAAAAAAAAGACGACCGGTAACCGTTTCAGGGATTGTTTTCAGGAATTTGCTGCATAGTCCCTCTATCCATGAATTGTTTTGGTACAGGCACACTTATCCTTCTTCGCTCTAAACCCCCAATCCGAACCCCTCGTATAGGTTCGTCTTAATGGCTGAAATATAAGGATTCGAAGTCCCTGACGGCGGAGCAAGATTGGCGGTGTAGTGCTAACAGTGACGGCATGGCAATCTATATGAGCTTCGAGCTGGTGTTCAATGGTGTTGGTGTTGAAAGGTAGGCAAAATTATTGGATGGATGTGCAAAATAATTGGATGGGTCTTACGGTACGGCTTGATTTTGGCATTTAATAGAAAAACTACTGATAAAATAAATAAAAGAAATAAAAATATGTTCTTCCTCCGACACCATGGGGGTAGGCATCCTGGAGATGAAGAATTCTAGCGGCAGAGTGATGTTCATTTTGATAATCACGGTTAACTAATGCAACTATCATGTTTGCATCCAAGTCCCTGACATTTATTTTTTAAAATATAAAACCCATTTTAGCAATTAAAATAACTTCATTACCTGTAAACACCGTGCAAGACCTACTATCCCAGGTTAGCATCCTGCTATATCTGTGTAGCACTTGAGTGAAAACTACATGCTAGATGCCACCATTATGCCTTTTATAAAATACTTCTGTTTTTCCAACGTCAAAATTCTAGGATGTGATTCACACATCCAACAATTCGTAGAATTGCAGAGAAGATGAAGGGATCATGTGTAATAAATTTTAGGTTAAAATAATATTGTTGTCCCTATATTCGACACGAATTCTCGATTTGGTCTCTATACATAAACAATTATTAAAATGGTCCCTATAGGTACAAAAAGTACCCATTTGGTCCCTGTCGTACACTATGTTAAGAACTGATTTAATAATTTTTTTGCTTCATATAGGGACCAAACGGATACTTTTTGTATGTATAGGGATCATTTTAATAATTTTTTTATGTATAAGGACCAAATCAAGAATTCGAGTGAAGTATAGGGACCAAAATATTACTTTAACCTAAATTTTATTCAGAATTTTGTTTGCTGATGCATTGGGATTCATGCTTTGTAAGTGGTTGGTGGAAAACCATAGACACTATGTTGTCTAAAACTAACATGCTTCCATTGATAAGTTGAAAGTGTATTCTTTACTCTCATACCCTCTTATTCTCTTAATTCAGTGGCTTTGGAGATTAAGATTGATACAAAATTATCATGTCAACAGAATACACTCACTATATAAAATTAATTTAATTTATTTTAATAAAAAAAGTCATTTCAAATTTATTTACTTTCTATTTTGTATACTTTCTCCTGTAAATATGTTTTTATCGTTATGAATTTGTGTGGTTGATGCCTGATCTATGCTTAAAAAGGTAAATATTTAGCTAATGACATGAAATGGGTTGTTCTTTCCTGTTACAAACACCTAGGACCTTCTAGAGTTCTAGTTCAAAAAAACCATTGCTAGGAGGCCAAATTTTTTTTTTGTCATTACAACTCACCATTCAAAATTTCAAATTAACTTTAAACAGCAACAAACACCTTTGGCTTTTTTCTCAGTACTTGTTTGCATATTTGGTATAAACTATCAAGGAACCACAAGGACTATTATGGAGCCTCTACCCTTGGTGTGAATCCTAGTAAGGGTTGCCACTGCTTTTCCTGAAATACCATAACCACTGGCTGAAATGCATGAACGAGTCACATAATCTCCCATAGGGTGTGGAATTGACTTTGATGGACTCATCAGCATCTGATCATCTATATCTTTGAGGGTTGTTATCCCAGCGGCGAATCTAGGACCCTGAGACAGTAGGGACAAAGTTAATACATTAATTTTATGTTTAACCAATTAATTTGATAAAATAATACAGTTATCACAAAATTCCCAATTTTGAGCATATCAAAACCCTAACTTGTCAATATATTATTTACAATTAACCACCATCAAGAGAAAATTACATGAATTTGACTTCACAAACATTTTACTCCCTCCGGTCCTTATTATAAGAGGCAAATGACTACTTTTTTTTTTGGTCCAAAATATAAGAGGCATGTATGTATTTTGACAAATATTAAATTCTCATTTCCAATTTTATCCTTATTTATAATAGGGTTTATATTTACGAGACAGTGCAACTTTCAATACAAGTAAGTTTATTCATTAATTATTAAATATTGAAACTATAAAAAATTATGTTTACATTATAATGCACTGTTTACAAGTTCCAAACGTCCAAACAATAGTCTATTAGAATAAAAAATACAAGCTCCAAACAATGAATATTAGGAATAAAAAACGTCCCTGCAATGAATATTAGGAGTAGTATAATGCACTGTTTACAAGTTCCAAACAATACATTAATTATAGGCTATTAAAACATTTATTAAGATTAAAAGGGGTAATTTTGTAAATTTACATGAATATTAATTACAAATAGTTTATTTTAATGTATTTTCTTGGTCTGTGTGTTTTAGGGTTTTGCTTCTTATATATAGGACCAGAGGGAGTATTTATTATCCTAATTGCATGATAAATCAATCAATTTTGATAAAAATAGAGTGAACCAGATCAAATTTACTAAGGAGGAACATGTCGAATTACACTGGGGAATGGGGATAAAAGAGGATAAAAGAAGATGAAAAAGGAATAAAAGAGGAATTGATCCAAAAATTTTCTTTTTTTGGAAAGGAATTGATCCAAATTTGTTAAAATTAAATTAAATTTACAAGTATGAGAAATTAGAAAATCTGAAAAGGGGATAAAAACAAGAACAAACAGGCTAATATAGTGGGCTTGGCCGGCTGGCGTCGACGTCGACCTTTGCTATGTTGTGAACAATGGTTGTCAATCGGCGGCGACGGCGGTCGAATACGGACGGCGGACCGCGAAGAGGAACAACCAGGTACAACTGAGGCGGTGTAGTCACTGCTGTGAGTGTGAGAGCCCAGAGATGAGAGAAATGGGTCAGACGCGCGCGACCAACTTGCAGGATGGCGGTGGGTCGGCGAACGAACGACGTCGACTGTCGGACGGTCGGCACCGGCAGTGGTTCTCCTGTATTGTGTGGGGAAGAAGCAGCTTGGAGCTTGTAGCGAAGGACCCTTGCTTGGAGCTGTCGTATGAGGATTTGTCAGTGTGAGTAAGGTAGGACCAATGGCATGGGTGTAATTCTCTCTACTGTGAGGGGCAACAAAAATGAATATAGTATAGTAATAATTTTTTTTTAAAAAAATAGGCTATGTTTGGGGGGATGAAGTGTGATGTAGGAATGGCAATGGGTAGGGTTTGGGTAGGGTACTATAGTACCCGTCCCCATACCCGCATTTGAAAAAATTACCCGTACCCGGACCCGTACCCTCGTGGGTAGCAACTTTAGTACCCTTATCCGTACCTTCTGGGTACCTAAATACCCGTACCCGCACCCGTTACCCGCATTTTAACAGTGAAAAAGTAAAAAATAATAAAAGAAAGTTATAACAATTAAAAAACGATTCAAAGGTCTTTTAAATCCACTAATAAATATTACAAATCAAAATATTTAAATAAATAAAAACACCCAAAAAGGAATTATAGATGCAACTAGGTTTAGAAAGTTAAGAATCTTTAGATTAATTTTGGTTTTATAATTTGTATTATATTTAAAATTATATATATTAGTAATATAAATAAATAAATAAATAATTATATATACATATACATATGTGCGGGTATGGGGCGGGGTGGGTACCATAGTACCCGTACCCGCACCCGTACCCATTCATTTTTGCGGGTAATTACCCGTACCCGGACCCTTACCTGTTGTGCGGGTAAATACCCTACCCATTATGGATAATTTTTGCGGGTACCCTATGGGTAGGGTACAAATTGCCATCCCTAGTGTGATGGCTAGTAATGGATTGAAGTGGTTAAATGGCATTAACCCATTGTTTGGGAGTTTATTAAGTAATGGAGTGAGATGGTAACCCAAATCATTCCATCCCACCCAAACCCCCAAACCATTCTATCTCACCCAAACCCCCAATTTTTATACCTTCCAAATTTAGGGGTTTGAGATTTTCTCATTAAACTTCCAAATAATAGAGTGGTTTGCTTCCACCACTCCACTCCATTCCATCATAAACCACTCTATTACTAACCACTTCACTTCATCCTTTTTCAAACTTCCAAACATAGCTTGAGGGGTGCATGTGCACACCCTCAGCCTCACGTGGATCCGCCCCTGGTTGTCCCTTCAACTCCTCCAGGCTTCACAAACTCAAATGGATAAGCTATTTTCTTCCAATGACCCTGTAATGGGTTCAACTTCTGAACAATTGTCACAATGTAATGGAAAGTCTATTATTATTTCAATAGAACAATACTGGCATAAACTGAGAAAACAATACAAGGCTATGTTGACAGAATTAGAAAAAGAATCCTAAGAGAGTTTAGAATTCTCTGCCACACGTATATGAAAATAGTAGAATGAAAAGAAGGTACTGATAGGGAGAGTAGAAGTCAGAGGGGGAGAGAAGAATTCGTTCTTCACATATAGCATGATCCTCACGTCATCAATTCCTCCCTCTTTATAACACTTACTCAACATATTTTCTGTTAGCCTTCCTCTTCCTTTTATTCCCCGACTCATTGGAATAGCTGCCACATGTCCCTTTTCTTTAACCGATTCTGTTATGCCATGCCAAGTGTATTGCCCTATGTGCTATTTTGGGTCATAACAGACCCCCTAGATAACACCATAAGAAAGGAAACAAAAGGGAACTGTGAGGTAACCATTACTTGCTCTTTCTGTAAATCCTGTTTGGAGGAAACTGATCATTTATTACTAGCTTGTCCCTTCTCTTATTCCATCTGGATGTCTATATACAAGTGGTTTGGGGTGGATGTGGTGCTACAAGCGTACACAAAAGCACATCTTCTTCAACACTCGGGTATTCTCTGGTTCAGGAAAAGGAACTACTGCTGGGAATTTTTGTGGTTTGCTGTTATGTGGTCTATATGGCTACATAGGAATGAAATAATTTACTCAGCTGTGTCCATTGATTTTGATAAGGTTTTGGATTCAATCAAGTTGTTAGTGTGGAATTGGTGTGCAAGCTTGCTTAAGGATAAACTCTTCTCTTTTGTGGATTGGTATACAAACCCTATAGTTTGTTTGGAGTATTGTAAAAAGGGATGAGTAGCTATCATGGTGCTTTCCTTTCTGTCTGTGAGTTTGTGGAGAGGTGCGGCTCACACTTGCAGGCTCTGTTTGCTGTCATTTGGGTGGAAGCTTATCCCAAGCAATTTAGTTGGTGCTGGTGCAATTTGGTGCAGTTTTTTGGGTATGCAGGTTTGGTGTTGGCTGTGTTTCCTTTCCTGGTTTGGCTTTTATTGTGAATCCTTACCTAGTAGGAATTAGTTGTATTGGGTGCTGGTTTTTTCTTGTCCAGCAGTTTTCTTTCCAGGGTGGGTTTTTCAGGCTTTTGTAATATTGATATTGTTGGATTTGTGAATAAACCAATGCAACAATAAAAGGAAGGAGAGGAGGAAGAGAGAGCCAAGGAGTAGAAGAAAGGTCTGCTAGGGTTTCATTGGAATGCAATTAGTCTCTAGGTTACAATAGATAGCAAAAGGAATAAATGTAAATAGGCAACAAGCAAAAGACCAAACTACCCTTAAGACATAAATAATCAGGAGCACAACCATAAAATTTTTCAAAGGGAGACAAACCTGAAGTGACAGAAGATGGGATCCGGTTAATGACATAGACTGCAGTGAGGACAACTTCCCCCCAAAACTCACTTGGGACAGAGGCAGATAAAAGAAGAGAGCGGGCAGTTTCAACAATGTGACGGTGTTTTCTTTCAGCAACTCCATTTTGTTCAGGAGTATTAGTGCAAGAAGTTTGGTGATAAGTCCCATCAGAGGCAAGTAATTCAAAAAATTTGTTGGAAGTATATTCACCACCTAGATCACATCTAAAACATTTGATAACAGCATTATGTTGAGTTTTAACCAAAGCACGAAACATGTGATAAATGCTTAAAAAGTCTGAACGATGTTTCATAAGATAAACCCAACAATAACAGGTGCAATCATCAATGAAGGATACATAATATCTAGAACCACCTTTAGTAACAATCGGGGATGGTCCCCATACATCAGAATGAATCAAGTCAAAAGGTGCAACCGAAATTGAAACACTTTTACAAAAAGGCAAAGCAGAAAACTTAGCAAGTTTGCAACCACAACAATCAGAAATATCATTACTTTGCAACTTTCCTAAAGCCCCCGTTGTGACACCCTTCTACCCCGCATGTTAAAAGCCATTTAATACAGAAACAATTAAAGGGAAAACATGCAATAATTGAATGAAATAAACAATTGTCCATGGGTAGAAAAGTCCCACATGAACCGTTTACAACGCGGAAATGAAATAAGTTTTAAACAGTAAAACATAACCAACCAATAAAATATAACCCAACCCCGATGTCACATACAAAGCTGGTATAACCGTTCTGGAATAAAATCCACGGAATTACAACTGAAACTAATAACTACGATAACATAAACTAGCCCTACAATGAGTGGCGGCTCCTCAGAGTCACTCCTCTCCGGGCTGCTCATCATCCTCTGCAAGGTGCCAATCAGGCCAAACACAAACAACAAACATGTATAGGGAGTAAGAATCGTATAAACATATTAGCATGGAGATAGACAGTAAAGTAAACAGCAAGCATAGCAACATCACATTACACATCAACATCATCATCATCATCATGCTATACAGTGCAATGCAACCTTACTCCGCTAAACCATCAATGCATGTGGATCCACTAAACTCGGGATGAACGACTTCGGAGTTACATATCCACATTGAGAATCTACTCAACGCCGGAGAATCTACTCCTTGGATAGCCAACGCATCAAACCAACGAATGCCTCATCACGGGGGCGCTAGGAGAATCTACTCCAACCGTGGATGACCGGATCGCCGTACTCTAGGACGATCTCCCCTATGTCGAACATCCCTAAACAACAACTCCGATGCAATGCGTATGCAACACAACAACAACAGCAACACCACCTCCATAACTCCAACGGGATCGACCGAAGGTAACAGCGGGATCAACCGCACCAACTTGCCTGGCGGAATCTACCTGAGGACTTAAGCGGAATCAACCGCAGTACCTGGGGCAAACTCTCGGCCACCAAGGTACATAACAACAATACCTTAGACCCAAACCGTGGGGTCAAGGCTTCCTTGGCCAAAAAGCACCAAGGCACAACTCATCAGCTTGCGGCACCCAGAAGGGTATCAACTTAACATCTCACCATCTCATCATCTTTAGTAACATTTACCAAGTTGTCTAATCAGTTATCATCATAGGGAAGTGGGGTTTAAAACCCCTCAATTCCTTTAATCTTGTTCTGACACAGTGGGTAGAGCACGGTCGTGCTCGTAACCCAGCACGGTCGTGCTTAAGCACGTGAAGGGCGTGCTCCCCTGTAAGTGAAGCACGGTCGTGCTTCTTAATGAGCACGGTCATGCTCAGCAGCACGATCGTGCTCTTTGTCCTGTACGGCCGTGCTCAACAGCGCGGCCATCTTCCCAGAATTCAACTGGGAGCACGGTCGTGCTCCCTGTTCAGCACGGTCGTGCTCATCGCGCGACAGTGCTGTTCTGGGCAGGAACAGAGGCTGAAAGTTAACAATCTTTCCGGGTTTTAATCCTTAAAATGTCCTAAGTCACTTTTAACACGTTTTTAGGGATTAAACAGCAGTAACTCAATAATCATAGCATCAACTATGCAGCCAGCAACATCAACAACCATCTCATGTTAATAACAAGATTAACACATCAATATCATACTCACATTCAACATAAACATTCTTTCCAGAATATAGAACATATGACAATCTCATCATGTAGCAGTCAACATGCATCATCATTTCAAACATTAATCATATAACAACGAATATTAAAAACGGGGTTATGGGAACCCCTTTACTTTACTCTAACCCCAGACCTATGTAAATACTACCCTTCTCCCCATACCTGGATTGAAGGTAGCTCTCTAATGTGTCCTAACAGCAACCGGTTCTTCTCCTTTAGGTGACTTACGCACGAACGAGCCTTGATCAACCAGAGTAAAATCAACCATTAGTTTTCCAACCATAACACCAAAAAGGATTGAGAAGGGAAGGAGACCGTTATCTCTGACTCAAACTAGATGCACAGGGTTCCTCTAAGGTTCCAGAAACTCTGAGAACTGGCTGAGTTAAGCAAAAACAGGGAAGAGCACTACGTCAGCCGCAACAGGATTAGCAGCCACTAAAAGTAGGGTTAAAGTGCAAACCCTCGACTCTATTTTCGTTTATATAAATCTCAGACTTGAGCACGGTCGTGCTCGACTTAACGTTACGAGACGCGGTCAGCGTATTGAGCACGGGCGTGCTCCCTGTTGAGCATGGTCGTGCTCAACTTAAAATCAGAAACACGCTTCTGACTTTAAGCACGGGCTTGCTGGCTGATGAGCACGGGTATGCTCATGTACCAGAAAGGGACTTTTAGCCAAAAATCCCACTAAGCCCTTAAACAATAAATCCAACTTAATACAACCAGCTTAATCAAATAAATTCTGAAAAACAGGGTGTTACACCCGTGGAAGCCAAGTATTTCAAACGGGAAGAAGAAACATGCCCAAGACGAGAGTGCCATAAATAAAAACTAGAAAAAGAGGAAGTCAAACGAAAAGACGACAGGTCAGCACTAGCAGCTGCAACATCTGGAACTCTTAGATCATCCAAAATATAAAGTCCCTCCTGTCTAGTCCCAATCAGCCTCTGGGATTGCAGATCCTGCACATAACAAGAGGTGGAAGAAAACAAAACTGAGTAACCAGAATCACATAACTGACTACCAGAAATAAGACTCACGCGTAATTTAGGAATGTAATAAACATCTGGAATGGACAAATGAGATGTGGAAACAGACCCAGTGCCTGCTACTGGCAGAGGGGTGCCATCAACAGTTATGATTGGTATAAATGAAGCAGAATATAAGGACACAAATGAGTTTAAATCAGATGACATATGATGACATGCTCCAGAGTCAAGGATCCATAAGGATGGAGATATACCTGAGGAGCTAGAGGAGGACAAACCTATATTAGATTGGGCAGACATAGCAGACATGGCAGATGGCTGTGTGGCAAGAAACCTCTTGAATTGCTCAGCAAGATCAGCTACTGAAGGGCTAGAAAGAGATGTGCTCTCATCAGACGGAGGAATAACTGCATTATTATTTGATGTTGGAGGCCTGAAGTGCTTGAAGTTGCGTTGGTTGAACTGACTTGGAGGTCTCCATTGAGAGGACTGCTGTGTTTGTTGCGATTTGTTCAACAGTTTTGGACATTGAGCTTTCCAATGACCCTTATTCTTGCAGAAGCTACATTCATCATAACCAACCTTTCCATAAGATTTACCTTAATTAGAAGGCACAGCAAAAACAGATAAATTGGGACTGGGATGATTCCTTTGTCAATATTTCCTTTATCAGATTGAGATTTGAGGCGAATTTCTTCAGCTAACAACTTATTAACCACCGAATCAACAGTTGGGAGAGGATTGCGGTGCAGAATCGATCCACGAATCCCCTCAAAATCATCCCGAAGAGCCATCAAAAACTGAACCAGGCGTTGTTCTTCTCTACAATCAGTGTAGACTTTAAAAGCTTGCAATTCTGCAGATTCAATAAGAGCCAATTGATCCCAAAGGTTGGACATAGCAGAATAGAATTCTTGGATGCTCATGTTGTTTTTTTGAAGAGCCCGAATATCAATCTCCAGCTGGTATTGCTTTGCAAAATTGGACTGCACATACAATCTTTTCAAATGATCCCAAACCTCATTGGCTGTCTCATATTTTGCTAATTGAACGCCTGTTGACTGCGAAACAGAATTATTAATCCAAGTAATAATCTTCGAATTATTTGCTTCCCAGGATTCTAGCTCAGTTGCATATTTTTCATCTTTGTTGTCTTTTGGCTTCTCAGAGGTTCCAGAAACATAGCCCCACATTCTCTTGCCTTTCAAAAAAAAAAATCAACACATAACTCCAATACGAATAATTTTGACCATTCAACTGCACACTAATAGCTTGAAGAGAATCATCCTTTTCACCGGCCATTGTTGAAACAAATTAAATATAATAGAATAATAAAAAGAGAGAGGAGAACCAAATGTCAATATGTTGACTTCAAATTGTGTCCCAAAAAAAATTGCCAATATGTTGATATCTCTTTACCAAAAAGAATGTATGTGGTCCCTTCCCTTTTTTTAATTGAGAAAAATTGTAGCCTTACCAATTTGCTTTGGAACGTGGAAGAGGTCCCCTGCAGCGAGACTTGCGAGAAAAAGGAGGAACAGTGCACCGAATGGAGTCACGCAGAGAAGATATATTTTTTTGTTCTTGAAACGCAAACGCACACCCACATGAGAACAAGGATCTACCTTGCTCTGATACCATGTGAATAAACCAATGCAACAATAAAAGGAAGGGGAGGAGGAAGAGAGAGTAGAAGAAAGGTCTGCTAGGGTTTCATTAGAATGCAATTAGTCTCTAAGTTACAATAAATAGCAAAATGAATAAATATAAATAGACAATAAGCAAAAGACTAAACTATCCTTAAGATATAAATAAATAAATAAATAAATAAATAAATAGACTGTATTATCTAACAGGATGAAGCAATGTCCCTTTTGTGTTAGTATAAAAGTCAGTGGTACTTGAAACGGAAGCATCATTATCATCTGACTCTGTTGATGCACAGCTCCTCTGAGCATAATCCTTTTTCATTGCAGCTGTATGTGTATCATTTTGTGATGATGATAGGTTCCTAGTGTTGAATTTTTTACTGTCAGTACTGGTGGGTATGTTTCAAATGCATTGACTGATACCAAAATTAGTAACATATTGATAGGCTGAAATTGAAATGCAAGGTTGGTAATTTATTGCAACTTCTAGACTTCTTTTTTTGTCACAGAATCTGCAGCAAAACACTCCTGCTAAAAAAGCGAAAGCATAGAGAAGAAAAAATGGACTAGATTGATGACCATAAACATTAACAATGGAGTTATTGCCCAAACTAAGAAAGAATGAAAATGATATTGATACTAGAGCATACCATAAAGGATTTGGGATGTTGGGTAAGAACATGTTGGAAATTGATCTTCCTGATCAACCAAATAATGTCTTACCAGTTTTTAAAATTTTGACAATAAAAACTCAGAAATAATAATTTCTCTCTTATAATGCTGATAATCAATAACGAGTGATATCATTTTCTTCTCCCAAAATTAACTTTTCTATCCCTAAAATCAGAGTTTCTAGTTGGAATGGTATCAAACTAGCGTTTGGGCAAAAGCTACAAGTGATTCCAGTTAGCAGCATTCTTGGAAACAAGTGAAGCTAAGAAATGGAATTTGAAAGTAAAAAGGCAACTGAAAAGGGTAGCATATATACCAAGAGACTGATCTGAGTGAGTGACACCAATGTCCAATTCCATGGAGGCAAGGCAATCAGAACACAAGCTATTGCTGGTGGTATGACTCAGCATTAAAGCCATATTTGTCTGCAGGATAATAGAACATTCATATATGTGAACAAAATGCTACTGTGTTTCACTTTAAGCTAGAGGGAAATTATTGTAATGGGCCCTTCAAAACTCTGAAAATACCAACCTACCTAACCATGCATTAGTGAATGCAAATCAAAATAATAAATGGACCACATTAATTGAAGTGTTGATTATGCAATGTGACTAGAGGTTGATAAAATTTTTGTGCTGGTTATATTTAGGAAGGTCATTTATTACTCATAAAAAAGTGACAAGCCTTTGGGCCTCATTCTCAGAATTTTGCAGCTTTTCTATGGTGGATTCTAGGAAAAATGTGACATGATAAGATCAAAATTAAAGGTTAATGGATCTGAAGGCATCTTTGAGAACATGTATTATTCGTCCATGTCTCCATGTTGACTACAAAAAGAAATTGAGAAGAATCCCCTTGATAAGCCTTGATAGGGTACTAGAGTCCAACTCCCATTAGAGATTAGAGCCTTGAACTCACAATTCATTGCTTCCTCCATTCAGGTTTTTGGAGGGCTTCATTCACTGTTCCAGGTTCCTTTTCTTCTGCATACTTCTCCGCTGATCCAAAATAAGGGAGCTTGGGCTTGTGAATTCCAGCCTTGCTTCTAGTGCACATCCTGTGAGTGTTGGTTGGTGAAGCTGGATTGATATCAGTTGCTCCATTATTAGTGCTAATGGCTGCATCAGTAGTGCTGTGTGCATCTTCTTCAGCTACTGATGTGGTGTCAAATTGTTCTCCATTTTGATGATCACAAACTGATGGTGAGCTGGCAGGTGAATTTGCCAATTTGGTGGACTGCTGCAATCTTGAAACAGATTTGCACCATGTTGTGGGCTGCTGCTAGAATTTTCTGGACTGATTTCTTGATGATCACTTGGTTCTTGATAGTGGTGGTTAGAAGAAACGGGATAGAAAGAGGTAGCTGGTTCTGTAAAAACCTCCACTGTTTTCTTAGAGTTGAGCAAGCCATCATGTAAAGGAAAGTGTTTCTCATTAAAAACATGTCTTGAAATGAAAACTCTTCCAATTGAGTTAATACACTTGTATCCCTTATGAGAGCTGCTATAGCCGAGGAAGACACATTTTGTTGTGTGGTACTGCAATTTATGCCTACTGTAAGGCTTGAGATAAGGATAGCAGGCGCAGCCAAAAGGCTTTAAGATGCTGTAATCGAGTTTCTTGTGAAATGGCAGTGAATAGGGACTTTGCTTTTTGATAGTTGATGTAGGTAATCTGTTAATTAAAAACACAGCTATTGAAAAGGCTTTCCCACCAAAAACATAGAGGCATTTTGGCATGTGCTGGCAATATCAAACCCAGTTCAACAATGTGCCTATGCTTCCTTTCACCCTTACCATTTTGTTGAGAGGTATAAGAGCAAGACATCCTTAATTGAATGCCGGACTCTTGAGCAAATTTTCGTAAGCTTTTGTACTCTCCTCCACCATCACATTGAACAACCTTGATATTTTTATTAAGTTGATTCTCTGTTAGAGTTTTAAACTGAAGAACAGCTTGCCAGGTCTCAGACTTTTGTTTCAATGGATATATCCAAGTAAATATACAAAAATCATCAATGAAATGTACATAGTACTTAAAAGTTAAAACCAGAAGAGGTCCTAAAAGCTATATAATGCATCTTTCTAAATTGACAAGCTTCACAGAGAGAGAAATGATCATCTTGTGGAACCCTGACATTACAACTTTTTAAGATTTCATTCAAGACTCTTTGCTGGGGTGTCCAAGCTTCCTATGCCAGCTCTCTGACTGAAATGCAAGCATAGGGACCATGAGAGGTGACACCAGAAAGTTGGTACAAGCCATCCTTAAGTCTCCCTTATAGCAGGAGTGCAGGACCTTTATAGCAGGAGTGCAGGACCTTCCCTGTCAGCTTGTCTTTCACAAAACAATTATTTACAGTACCAGAAGCAAATATCCCAAGTTTCTCACCATTACCAACCATTAGGGTGTTCTTACCATCATGCTCAGAAATGTCTTGGAGCCTATCAGAATCATGAGTAACATGATTGCTTGCCCCACTATCAAAATACCAATCTTGATCACAAACTGAGTTTGCTGAAGCAATGAATGCAAGAGATGCTTTGGTGTCTTGGGGAGTTTATTATGCAACAGCTTAATGCATCACATATAACATACGCAATTTATATTAGCATTTAAGGTTGGACCCAATTGAGGGAGTATGCTGATTTTTATATTAAGTTTGGGGTCACTTTGTTGTCCAAAAAGTCTAGACAATTTGGACTCAAGCTTCCCATACATTACAAGCATCTTTATTTTGCCCTATGTGGGACTTCATTCTCCAACAAGTTAAAGCAAGTATATATCTGAACTAAGTATACAAATAGATGCTATTATTAAGACAACCTCCTATAATATTCTCCTTTCCCCTTGCTTTCTACTGTGTCATTCATGCTTGGAGGGAATGGTACTTTTGAGGAATATGGAAAGCAACTCTGTTGCCATCTAGTTAGTTAACAAATTATTGGTTTACATATAATTTGCCTTTGATAGGCCTCTCAACAGGAGGAAGTAGGAATTCTGTGAACTAAGATGGTGAACTGATGCGGCTGAGCTCTGGATGAATAAAAATAGGAAATTCTTATGAAACTATGTATATATACTCCTAAAGATTAAATAATATTGACTAATGAGTATGGAGAAGAAAAACTATTATAAAGCTTTGTAGAACAAACAGGTAATTCTAATACTAAAATTAAGGGATATCTTCAAGTGGATATGGATGTAATAGATATTTCTAAAAATTTATTCGTCAACCATTAAAAAAAAAAACCATACTTTAAGTCTGATGTAAAAGGCATAACATTATGGCGATTGCAGAAACAGTTGAACAAATATAGTATTCCATAAGCTGGAGTGCACAAGTTCTTGCATAGTAAAGTAGTAAGCATATGAATCCAGTGACAATATATACAGCAAAGAAGTGAACCCACAACCTGAAATAAGGATCTCACAGTAAGCACAGCTGAATAAAAGATAAAGGCTGAATAGAAAATCTCCCTAATCTGAAATTAGCTATCTAAGCACAAGTTGATTAAAACTAAAATCTTGAGGCAGTATTATGCCTATGGGTTGTCCACTTTCATAGCTGCCTATAATTATATATAAAATCCATGAAAGTGATTGTGCTTCCAAAAAATTGATATCTCAAAGTTGTGATTTCAAAACTGGCCAATGATTCTAGCTTGAGCTTGGTTCTTCATGATAGCTTCCTAATCACTGACATAACAGGGGAACCAATGTACTGTGCTAGCATGCAATGAAGCAAACCTGTATGTACAACCTTGAATTTGTTCTTCAGTTTCAAATTAATTTTAATCATGTTTTAGTCACCTGTCATAGATAGGTCCTTTAAACCCAAGCAACATGAATAATCAAGTGGTGCCCCATAGAAATCCAGGAGTCCTTAAAATGTTTGGACCACTTTGAAACAGGAGGTGATGTCGTTGAGTTTGTTAAGTTGACAAAAAGCAAAGCACTCGATAGTCTAGCAAGACTAGATAGTACTATATTTGGTTATATAAGTGCATGTTTTAAATTCTTGATGCACCACTTCGAGAAATGGGTATGTCACATCAAAAGAGTGATTGTTGTAACCACTTCAACAATGCTTCATCATTCCAAGGAACAGTTGAATCAAGATCATAGGTTAAAGGCTTGAAATAATACTACAGTTACAATATATATTATAAGGAGGAAAGTGTATCAAATGTTCATTTTTAGCATACCAAAATTATTTGTTACCAAAAAAAAAAAAAAAACAAGGCTTGCTGAATTTCGACAAGCCAGGTTTAGAAGGAAGCAATTGCTCAATTTGAGGAGGAATACCACCACTACTAGTACCAATGCAGGTAACAGGGACATTCTTGGTTAAATGTTTAACCATTGAGTTTATATTAACTTTTAAAAAATGCCAAAAAAGAAAAACTTTATCCAATTTTCACTTAAATGTACACAACTTGGCTTATGGCTGGATATGAAGTTTATTTGTATTTTAAAAATATATCGGCTATTGAACAACCATCACATTTACATCTTTTGGACGATAATATATTCATATTTCCTAAGGGTGCATAGCTCAAAACTCTATGGACAAATCCAGTTTTCCCCTAAAAAAAAATACTGAAAACTTTTTAGTATTTTTTTTAGGGGAAATCTGGGTTTGTCCATAGAGTTTTGAGCTATATCTCATGTGCCTTTTTAGAGGATTTGGGATGATTATAGATGGCAAGGTCCTTTGATGTCGTGGAATTTATGTAGTGCATTGGTGCCTTGATGGCTTGGAGCCTTTGTAGATGCAAACACACTTCTTCATTCTTCTGTTGGAGTTGGATTTTCATATTCAAAATTCCAACCAGTTCACCTGACATAATGTACAATTGGGACAGGATGACTGTTAGTATACTTCTCTTTTGGAATATATTTTCAATTTTTTTTGTGACATTATAGTATATTTGTTGTTCTACTCAAAGTAATGAAACTTCATATGCAGTCGCGGATTCAATGGTATTTGGATTCCTACTGAAGTGGTTTGAGCATTTTTCCATTATTTTCCCCAACCCCATTATTTCTTTTCTTAGGTACAATCTATTTTTGTAAGGATCCTTGTTAGACATGTGCACGAAAGAACTGCAAACTCTTCTTAAATGGAGTTTAGATAAATAATTTACTCTAATGGTGTGTTTGGACAAGGGAATTTAATAGAGTAATTAGAATTCATCAATGTAAAAATACAATATATGTTACATTAATTAATTGATTCTAATTATCCTTTAAATATACATTATCCTCTTAAATTCCCTCATCCAAACACACACAGTAAGGGTTTACACTGCTTACTAAGAATTTTATCAGCAAATTTGTTCTACTCTAACGCAAGTGTTATTGCAAGGTTCTTGGATATTACAAGCTGGTGTATCGTTTTATTTTATTTTTTTATGTGAAAAGGCAGGGCAAAAGCTCAAAGGAAAAGAAAAAAAATACATTAGAAATTAATCTGGGAGTAGACATTCTCATAGCATCAATGAGCAACTCCTGGAAAATTTGCACAGGATATATTGAAAATTAACAATGATACTCTTTAGGTGAAATCGATTTCACTTGATGAAATTTAACAATGATCAATACTCAAATTATTTTTTCTCCTGCATTCTTATGGTGTTGCTTATGTGCTATTTATAGATCTTTAAAAAATTTATTAGTAATTGCAATCAAAGACTTGCATTTGCCTTTTGAATATTTATAGAGTGAAATTCTCATCTGAAATATGATAAAGGTAATAACAGGATTTTGATGCAAAACAAACCTTAAATATCATGTTTTTTTTTAGTGAATTTGTAAATTTCATAAAAGAGTAGAGCACAAAAATGAAAGTATTTTTCAACCTGATCTTATTATATTGAGATAATTCACTTTTTTCTTTAGAATAAAAGGATTTGAAATAAGGATTTATAAAATTAAGATGATTTTTATGAAGAATCGTCAAAAATGATATATAATTATGAATTTAATTTTGGTATCATAAAGTTTTTTACACCAACATCCAATAATTATTCTACAATAATTTTTTTATAAATCTATCTCCTAATATATAAAAAATTATATCAAAATTTCATGATACCTTTTAGAGATCTTCATCATGAAAAGAATAAATATTACGTAGAAATAAATAATTGTGAAGGTTGAATTGGTAATTATAACAATCATTTAACATATTTGGAATTTCAATACAACTTTTTAGAAATATTTTTCTTCAAAAGGAAAAAAAAATTGAATGGAAATAATAAGTAAAAGCAAATCTAAATTATAATAATAATATACTACATATTATATTAAATATTATTCATTTACTATTTAAAATTCAAATTGATTACATGAATGTGTTCTAATTGTTTGTTTTTTTTTTACTCCAAGTTGAACTTAAATGCGGAGTTATCACTTCACAATCATATTTTAACTATTCTACAATCTCTACTATAATTTATTTTGTATTTTATCATTGATTCTAAGGTAGCGATGAAAATTATGGATCAACAATTTAAAACGCTCAATGACAATTATTAACTTGCTAAGTGTTGTACAAGATCGTAATGTCCTTGGCTACTCTACGGATTAGCGACTGTCCCCACAAACCAACACGAGTCTTTTTAATGTGTTTTATTCTCACTCACACGCTTCATGAGAAAACTTCACAAGAGACCACCCATCCCAGAATTGCTCCAAGTCAAGCAAGCTTAACTGTGGAGTTCTTAAGTCAAGGACAAAGCACACTAAAAAGACCAGTGTTAGTTTAGGGGGACAGTCGTCAATCGTAAAGTAGTCTGAGATATAAACAATGTTAGAGTTAATCGTCTATACAATTTTTCATAAGCAATTTATACACCGTGCATGGCACAGACCACTAGTATTTTATGCTATCAACTATAATTGATCAGCTATTTTATGCCCTCAATGATAATTTATCTTGTATTTTATCCAGTATTATGCATTAACAATGACAAATAATCTCATAATTGGTCAACTATTTATAACGTTCAATAAAAATTAAAAACTTGCTAAGAGTTGTACTTTATCATCCATATTTGAATAAATCAATTTTTCTTATAATTTATAATCTATATTTAAAAATAAAATTTATTAAAAGAAATAATCTATACAATTTTTCATAAGTAATATATACCCATGCGATGTAGGGCACGAGTCCCTCCACTAGTATATTATATATTATATAGATAAAGATAAGTATGATTGATAACGAATTATTAATAGTAAAAGATCTGAAAAATATTATTAAAAACAATTAGTATGCAATCTCAAAATTATTATTAATAATTGGAAATATTTATTTTTAAAATAAAAAGAATTAAATGAAAATATAAGTAAGTGAATTTAATAATTAATTTAAGAAAATACAAAATTATTGTAATTATATAATTATTCTAATTAAAATATTGACTAAATTAGATTTTTTAATCCCTTATCTTATTTTCTTAAATTCGTTATGGTCCCTTATATTTAAAAAGATTCATTTTAGTCCATTAATTTGAAATGTTACCTAAATCAGTCCTTTCCGTCGAAAACACCGTTAACCTCTCTCCTGCATGGCATTTAAGTGCGGGCAGCTGACTGGCACGTCCGCCACATGAGAACATGTGGCGGTGTCCACGTGGCAGCATGTGATGGAGCCCATGACATCATGTGGTGGTGCCACGTGACAGTATGTGATGGTGCCACATGGGATGACAAAAAATGTTTCAAAACAAATCTAAAAAATAAGATAAGGGAGCAAAAGCAAATTTTAGCCCTTCTTCCTGAATGTGTCATCGTGTTAAATGGGTCTTTCCCCCCTAAGGGTTGTAGACAACCATGGATCACCTTTCTCCAAATCAGTAACTGGTGCAGCGCGAAGGAGCCCATATCTGGGTACCATGCGACATACCATGCGACAACTGCTAAGCGAAACATGGTAGAACGTGGTGACTTTGATGGACTTTATGAAGGTTGGTTGGCATGCTGCGTGGAAAAGGGCGGCCGTGTCTTGGTGGGTTGAAGCTGCAAGCACCTGATTGAGTTAAAGAACGATCATCCATATCTATCTACAACCCTTGGGGAAGAAAAACCTCTGGAAAAAAGACTCGTTAGGGGAAGAAGGGCTAAGATTTTGATTTGGTCTCATATCTTATTTTTTAGATTCGTTTTGGTCTCTTATATTATCTTTTCTTTTAGATTCAATTTGATCCTGCCACGTGGCACCATCACATGCTGCCATATGACATTATCACATGCCGCCATGTGGCCCCATTGCATGCTATCACGTGGTACCACCACATGTTGCCACGTGACAGACGAGCCATGTCAGCTGCCCACATCATCACTTAACTGCCATGTAGGAGAGAGAGGTTAACGGTGATCTGGCATAAATGACTAATTTGGATAACATTTCAAACTTAAGGGACCAAAATAAGTATTTTTTAAACATAAAAGCATCAAAACAAATCTAAAAAAATAAGATAAGGGACCAAAAATCCACTTTAACAGTAAGATATTTATCTAAAAAGTAAAAAATAATTAAATTAAAAAAAATTATTCTCTTCAAAAAAAAATTTAAAAAAATATGAAAAAACACATATGTCTCGGTGAGAAGAAGTCTCCAATTTTTCGAACTCATTATTTATGTATTTGGATGAGAGTCTGATAAATTGACTTTGACCCAAATTGGTCCCTGCAAAATTTCAGGGACCCACTTTTAGTCCCTGAAAAAAATAAATTAACCATTCAGTCCCTCAAATTTTCAACGTAGGACATATTAGTCCCTAGATTTGGTTATGACGTCCATTTACTTGCCCGTGCGTCCTATTAACCATCTCACTTGACTTGTTAGTGGTCCTGAGTGGCCTTTGACGAATTTCGGCCTTGAAAAATTAAGGAAAAGTGGAAAAAATTACATAATTTTCAGCTATTTGAATTTTAAAATTATGCACGTTTTTCGTTTTTTTTTTATTCGTTTTTCACATAGGAAATTAGTCATAAGTCATGCTGCACTACTAGTCGACTAAGTATGGTGATTATTGGGTCATGTAGGGAAGTAAATGAACGTCGGAACTAAATCTAGAGACTAATGTGTCCCGCTTTGAAATTTTGAGGGACTAAATAATTAATTTATTTTTTTATACACCAAAAGTGAGTCTCCGAAATTTTTCAAGGACCAATTTGAGCCTTCACTCTTGTAAAATTGATTTGGTTAGAATTAAGTTTGAAGTGAAGTGATTTATGTTTGAATGTTTTTATTTTAAAAGCAAGTTTGATGTAAAACTTAGTATAAATTTTTTAACTCAACTCAAAAGCTACTTTTTTTAGTTTCTAATCAGAATTATTTTGGAGACAAAATCAATTTTACTTAATCAAACATCTATTTTTTTTACTAAAATTACGATTGACCGAAGGTATAATCAATTTTTGAGATTTCAACCATCTTTCCTACGAATAGATATTTGAAACACTCAAGCATGATTTGTTCTAAGCAGAGATTATGAAAGTTAGGAATCTTAGTTTTGTTGAACTTTTAGGCATGAATCATGAAACTTTTGAGATGAAAATAATGCAATAATCATTATGCAATATGTATTGATTATTGGCAGTGGCAAATAGAAATAGAATTGTGTATTTTGTGAATGATACTAGTATTTATACTCGCGCAATGCACGGGCGACATTCTAGTCATTAATAGATTTGAAATTCAATATGATATAAGAAATTGATGATAAACTGAAAGAGCAAAATTGAACTATCAATAAACATGTAAAAGAAGTTTTAATTGCACAATTATATGGTCACTAAGCAAAAAGTTAAATACACTCAGTATTTAAATTCCAAA
Organism: Echinosophora koreensis; assembly: GCA_035048595.1. NCBI lineage: Eukaryota > Viridiplantae > Streptophyta > Magnoliopsida > Fabales > Fabaceae > Echinosophora > Echinosophora koreensis. Next base: position 12,551,123 of record JAPCYP010000004.1, read on the forward strand.
AAAAGATTCAAGTGTTGACAATGAGACAAAATGAGTAATGTACAATCCCAACGAAAAAAAAAGAGAGAGAGAGAACAATGTTGAGCTTGAGGCATTGCAGGTATTGCATGTACTTGGTGCATGCCAATGGGATTTGTGCAGGTTACTCAAGATAGAAAAATAATAGAAGGAATAAAGAGTATTGATTGATTAACTTTGATCAAGTAGATCATTTAAATACACAACCAGTGATAGGAATCACAACAAATGATAAGCACAAGCCCAACAGATAAGATTCTGTAACGAATTTAAATCAGTAATTAATTATTTACACAAATGCATTTTATCCTTGACTAGCTGATCTCCTGATCATTAGCAACTGAACCTCTTATCCTTTGATTTTGTATGACCTGATCTCGGATATGATGAAGATCAACTTCTATGTGTTTTGATCTTGCATGCAGCATAGGATTGGATGCCAGTGCCTTAGTCTATGTTGATGATTTGATTCTAGGAGGGAATGATATGGCTGAAATCAATTCTGTTAAGAAATTGCTTGATGATCAGTTTAGATCAAAAGGTCTCAGCCTCTACCAAAGGAAGTATGCCTTGGACCTTCTCAAAGACCTTCCACTACACTTATGGAACCGACTGCCAAACTCCACAAGAATTCAGGAGAACCCTATCACGACATTGCTGCCTATAGAAGACTGATTTGAAGGCTCTTATACCTTACACATACAAGACCTGGCATCTGCTACAATGTGAATCACTTAAGTCAGTTCTTAGACTCTTCCACTACCACACAATACAATGCTGCCTTAAGGATATTAAGAATGCTCCTGAACAAGATCTCTTCTTCCCTGCCAACATTGATATTGCACTTAAGGGCTTTACTGACTTAGACTGGGCGACAGCTATCTTACACCTCCTCCCCATTCCCAGCTCTCTTCAAGTGGCAGATTACCTCACTAAACCACTGCCACCACAACTGTTTTCTACATGGCAGAACAAGCTTGGAATGCCTTCCAACCTGAGGGTGGGGGTGTTAAACATATAGTTACTTGGTAGTTAGTCGGTTACAATTAGTTAGAATTCAGTTAGTTAGTTATCTATTCTGTACATGTATAAATAAATAATACTCAGCTGATAGCAATGGCCAATGCAACTTTCAAGCAAAGCATTTTCACTCTAAACCATTTTTCAGTTTCTCTCTGATTTTCTCTGAATCTCTACTTCTCATTCTCGATCTTCAATACATTGTTCAAGATCATGAGAATGTTTCTTATACTTTTATATATTCCACACCTGTATACATACAGCATCAGTGTCAGTGATGTAACTGATGTTACTACAGTTCAATAACCTCAATTTATTGATCTCTGATTAGAGTTCTTAATATTTTGATTTTTTATTTAAAAATGAATAGTTAAAAACTTCATGTTTTCTAATGTTAGATTTCAAACATGATATTGATTGCATGAGCTTGCTAGTCAACTTACCACAAGCTGATCAAACTGTTAAAAAGAAAAAAAAAATCAGGTGCAATGAAAGAAAATGAGGCTAATTTCCAATTCAAAATAGTGAAGATGGTCATTAAACTAGCCAAGAGGCGCATTGTGCAGACTTTCATACTGCAGAGGAAAAACAAGTGGCAATATTCACTGGTCTTATAGGCGAACTTGGTAACCAATTATATGTCTAAAATATTATGGGGACGGTCATTTTATTTTATTTCAAGTTTTCAACCATTATTATTACGGGTTGAACTTTTCCACCCATGTCTGAGACTGAAACTATGTGAAATTAAGATAAGATTCCAATCTCAAGGGGGGACGGTCAAGTAGGGTGGTTGGCGGTTGCAATAAGTAGTCTTGGAAAAAAATTAATCTGAAGTGACAGACTTGGAGAAAAAATAGGGCAAAAAATGGAAGACTTGGAAACTTGGTTTAGAATTGGAAGAGAAGGAAAAACAATTGACTATTCTAACATTTTAGCAGGAAAAAGAGAAGGAAACTTCAATTGTCTCAATCGTTAGTGAGAATGGAAGTTAGACTATCTTTTCTCAATAGTCATTATTGGATAGCGTTGGTAAGCAGCCAAGGACCTATTTAATTATAGTTCGGTGTTGCAAAGTGGTAACACAACAATAACATTGGAATCCATCCTCCCATCAACCATATTGGCTTTTCCATCTCACATTTCAATTCTTTTGCTGTTGTTTCTATATGCAACCACATACCACATATGCATGTCTAGCATTAGTAATCAGAGGGTGGCTCGTTGCAATGATAAGGATCAAGGGGCACTGTTACTCTTCAAACAAGGCCTCATCGATCCTTCCAACAGGCTTTTCACATGGTCTAATGAACATGATTGCTGTGCATGGAAAGGAGTCCAGTGTGACAACACCACAGGCAGAGTAACCAGCCTTGAACTTCCCCCGTATGATGAATCAGAACTTTTGGAAGGTGAAATCAACTTACCTTTGTTACTTCAACTTGAATTTCTGAATTACTTGGACTTGAGCGAGAACAACTTTACAAGTCTAAGTATTCGTGACAACATCACAACTGCCACTAGCCTTCATCACCTTGACTTATCCTATAATCGTGACCTTCACTTAGATAATCTTCGGTGGCTTTCTCAACTTTCTTCCTTGAAATATCTCGACCTCAGTTACATCGATCTTCAGAAACAAACCAACTGGCTTCAGATGGTGGCCATGCTTCCTTCATTATCAGAGTTACAGCTGTTTGGTTGTGGACTAACCAGTATGTACTCATCTCTTAAGTATGTGAATTTTACTTCACTTGTAGCTCTTGATCTTTCCGACAACAATTTCAACTCTGAATTACCACACTGGTTATTCAATCTCAGCAGTGGCATCTCCTATATTAGCTTTGGGTGGAGTAGGTTACATGGTGAAATACCATCGAGCTTGTTAAACCTACGAAATTTGAAGTCCCTAGATCTAGGGGGAAACCAGTTGAAAGGATCAATTCCAAATTGGCTAGGTCAACTTGAACATCTGCAAACCATTGATCTATCTGGAAACTTATTTTCTGGTTCCATTCCTTCTTCTTTAGGAAATCTCTCGGCCTTAACTATTTTGGATATCAGTTCCAATTTGTTGAGAGGGAATCTTCCAGATAGCCTCTTACAACTCTCTAACTTAAATTATTTAGGAGTTGGAAACAATTCCTTGTCGGGTGTTCTATCCGAAGTCAATTTTTCCAAACTCTCCAATTTAGAGGGGTTAGACTTGAGCAATTCAGATTTTGAGTTTGACATAGATACTAATTGGATTCCTTCTTTTCAGCTCTCTAACGTTGACTTGAGCAATACAGTTCAAGGTCCCAATTTCCCAGCATGGCTATATACACAGAGGTCAATAGATACTCTTGACATGTCTAGCACAGGAATTACAACAATTGATGGAGATAAGTTTCCGAGTTTTGTGGCAGGAATTAAGTATCTCTATTTAGGCAACAATTCAATCAGTGCAGACATATCCAACGTAATGCTAAGCGCTTCTATAATATTCCTGCGCTATAACAATTTCTCAGGAAGGCTCCCGCATATATCAACAAATGCTGCGGTTGTGGATGTATCTCACAACTCCTTCTCAGGAGGTTTTCCTAATAGTTTGGTTAATTGCACATATTTGTTTCATATTGACATTTCAAGTAACAAGTTAGCTGGTGAACTTCCACTTAACATGTCAAACTTCAAAGAGTTGAAATTCATAAATCTAGAAAACAATGCATTTTCTGGAAAGATTCCAATCAGGATGCCACCCAACCTAGTGATGATGATATTGAGATCCAACCGGTTTGTGGGTAATATTCCACCACAGCTATGCTATCTCACTGCTTTGCAGATACTGGATCTTTCCCACAATAAACTTTCAAGATCTATTCCTCGGTGTCTTCATAAAATTGCTAACATGGTTTCAGGTGAAAATGATTCTCCATTTTACCCTTACAGTGAACTCACATTCAATTTGATTACTAAAGGGCAAGACTTAAATTACACATACATTGGGTTTTTCAGAACTATTGACCTTTCAGTTAATAACTTGTCTGGAGAAATTCCTTCAGAATTGTTTAGGCTTGTTCAAGTCCAGTCTTTGAACTTGTCTCATAATCATTTGACTGGAACAATACCTAAAATGATTGGGGACATGTTAAACCTTGAATCTCTTGATCTCTCTTATAATCAATTTGCTGGAGAAATTCCTCGGAGCTTGTCTGGATTGACGTTTCTTGAATTTTTAAATCTTTCATACAACAATTTCAATGGACAAATCCCAGTGGGGTCTCAGCTACAGGACTTTTGATGCATGGAGCTATGTTGGGAATCCTGAACTCTGTGGAGCTCCTCTTACAAAGAATTGTACAAAAGAAGAAAATCTGTACAAGGCAGAGGGACATGCAGGAGGTGACCCTTTCAAAGAGTCACTCTATCTTGGGATCGGAGTTGGATTTGCAGTGGGCTTTTGGGGAGTTTGTGGTTCTATGTTCCTCATAAGGACATGGAGGCACACATATTTCTGGTTTCTTAATAGTGTTGCAGATAGAATTTTATGTGATTATGGCTCTCAAGGTTTTTTAGAAGATGAGCAAGTCTCAACTAAGGTAAGTATAAGGGATGAAGCTTCTTTAAAGTGAGCAAAAATGTAAAGTGAGAAATTAAGAGTGTATATACCCTTGACTAATTAAAGTGCATTGAAATCTTAACCCGCTTTAGGTAATCAAGGGTAAATACATTCTTACTTTGTCACTTTATACATTTGTGCTCACTCCAAGCCTAATCCATGTACAAGGCGTTTTCTTTACTGGTTGAGTCCCGTTCTATGTGATTACTTTTATTAGAAAATGGTTTGCTGGAATTTGTATCTGTGTCAGTATACCATATACTAAGTTGGAATAAATTTGTTCAAATAATAAAACTCTTTTTATTAAGACATCTTGATATAGCTTCTTTTCCTACACCACAATGTTGTGCACATAAACACATTTTTTAATGGGTAGATGAAATTCTGTTGTTATTAAGTAAACAAGGTGTGCTTTTAATAGTCTTTATATTTTGATTGTTCTTGTGTGTCTTTTCTCGCTTTGCATAAATTGGATGAAAGAAATTCAATTGGTCTCATCCTATTTATTTAATTGAAATTCAAACTTTGTTAGTTATATATATTTTTTTTTGACGAACTTTGTTAGTTGTTATGAACAATTTATTTGGAGATGATTTTTGGCCTAAAGATTATGCCTTTTATAAAATACTTCTGTTTTCCAACGTCAAAATTCTAGGATGTGATTCACACATCCAACAATTCGTAGAATTGCAGAGAAGATGAAGGGATCATGTGTAATAAATTTTAGGTTAAAATAATATTGTTGTCCCTATATTCGACACGAATTCTCGATTTGATCTTTATACATAAACAATTATTAAAATGGTCCCTATAGGTACAAAAAGTACCCATTTGGTCCCTGTCGTACACTATGTTAAGGACTGATTTAATAATTTTTTGCTTCATATAGGGACCAAACGGATACTTTTTATATGTATAGGGATCATTTTAATAATTTTTTTATGTATAAGGACCAAATCAAGAATTCGAGTGAAGTATAGGGACCAAAATATTACTTTAACCTAAATTTTATTCAGAATTTTGTTTGCTGATGCATTGGGATTCATGCTTTGTAAGTGGTTAGTGGAAAACCATAGACACTATGTTGTCTAAAACTAACATGCTTCCATTGATAAGTTGAAAGTGTATTCTTTACTCTCATACCCTCTTATTCTCTTAATTCAGTGGCTTTGGAGATTAAGATTGATACAAAATTATCATGTCAACAGAATACACTCACTATATAAAATTAATTTAATTTATTTTAATAAAAAAAATCATTTCAAATTTATTTACTTTCTATTTTGTATACTTTCTCCTGTAAATATGTTTTTATTGTTATGAATTTGTGTGGTTGATGCCTGATCTATGCTTAAAAAGGTAAATATTTAGCTAATGACATGAAATGGGTTGTTCTTTCCTGTTACAAACACCTAGGACCTTCTAGAGTTCTAGTTCAAAAAAACCATTGCTAGGAGGCCAAATTTTTTTTTTTGTCATTACAACTCACCATTCAAAATTTCAAATTAACTTTAAACAGCAACAAACACCTTTGGCTTTTTCTCAGTACTTGTTTGCATATTTGGTATAAACTATCAAGGAACCACAAGGACTATTATGGAGCCTCTACCCTTGGTGTGAATCCTAGTAAGGGTTGCCACTGCTTTTCCTGAAATACCATAACCACTGGCTTGAAATGCATGAACGAGTCACATAATCTCCCATAGAGTGTGGAATTGACTTTGATGGACTCATCAGCATCTGATCATCTATATCTTTGAGGGTTGTTTATCCCAGCGGCGGATCTAGGACCCTGAGACAGTAGGGACAAAGTTAATACATTAATTTTATGTTTAACCAATTAATTTGATAAAATAATACAGTTATCACAAAATTCCCAATTTTGAGCATATCAAAACCCTAACTTGTCAATATATTATTTACAATTAACCACCATCAAGAGAAAATTACATGAATTTGACTTCACAGACATTTTACTCCCTTCGGTCCTTATTATAAGAGGCAAATGATTACTTTTTTTTTGTCAAAAATATAAGAGGCATGTATGTATTTTGACAAATATTAAATGCTCATTTCCAATTTTATCCTTATTTATAATAGGGTTTATATTTACGAGACAGTGCAACTTTCAATACAAGTAGGTTTATTCATTAATTATTGAATATTGAAACTATAAAAAAATTATGTTTACATTATAATGCACTGTTTACAAGTTCCAAACGTCCAACCAATAGTCTATTAGAATAAAAAATACAAGCTCCAAACAATGAATATTAGGAATAAAAAACGTCCCTGCAATGAATATTAGGAGTAGTATAATGCACTGTTTACAAGTTCCAAACAATACATTAATTATAGGCTATTAGAACATTTATTAAGATTAAAAGGGGTAATTTTGTAAATTTATATGAATATTAATTATAAATAGTTTATTTCAATGCATTTTCTTGGTCTGTGTGTTTTAGGGTTTTACTTCTTATATATAGGACCAGAGGGAGTATTTATTATCCTAATTGCATGATAAATCAATCAATTTTGATAAAAATAGAGTGAACCAGATCAAATTTACTAAGGAGGAACATGTCGAATTACACTGGGGAATGGGGATAAAAGAGGATAAAAGAAGATGAAAAAGGAATAAAAGAGGAATTGATCCAAAAATTTTCTTTTTTTTGGAAAGGAATTGATCCAAATTTGTTTAAATTAAATTAAATTTACAAGTATGAGAAATTAGAAAATCTGAAAAGGGGATAAAAAACAAGAACAAACAGGCTAATATAGTGGGCTTGGCCGGCTGGCGTCGACGTCGACCTTTGCTATGTTGTGAACAATGGTTGTCAATCGGCGGCGACGGCGGTCGAATACGGACGGCGGACCGCGAAGAGGAACAACCAGGTACAACTGAGGCGGTGTAGTCACTGCTGTGAGTGTGAGAGCCCCGAGATGAGAGAAATGGGTCAGACACGCGCGACCAACTTGCAGGATGGCGGTGGGTCGGCGAACCAACGACGTCGGCTGGCGGACAAACGACGTCGACTGTCGGACGGTCGGCACCGGCAGTGGTTCTCCTGTATTGTGTGGGGAAGAAGCAGCTTGGAGCTTGTAGCGAAGGACCCTTGCTTGGAGCTGTCGTATGAGGATTTGTCAGTGTGAGTAAGGTAGGACCAATGGCATGGGTGTAATTCTCTCTACTGTGAGGGGCAACAAAAATGAATATAGTATAGTAATAATTTTTTTTAAAAAAAATGAGGCTATGTTTAGGGGATGGAGTGTGATGGCTAGTAATGGATTGGAGTGGTTAAATGGTATTAACCCATTGTTTGGGAGTTTATTAAGTAATGGAGTGAGATGGTAACCCAAATCATTCCATCCCACCCAAACCCCCAAACCATTCCATCTCACCCAAACCCCCAATTTTTATACCTTCCAAATTTAGGGGTTTGAGATTTTCTCATTAAACTTCCAAATAATAGAGTGGTTTGCTTCCACCACTCCACTTCATTCCATCATAAAACCACTCTATTACTAATCACTTCACTTCATCCTTTTTAAAACTTCCAAACATAGCTTGAGGGGTGCATGTGTACACCCTCAGCCTCACGTGGATCCGCCCCTGGTTGTCCCTTCAACTCCTCCAGGCTTCACAAACTCAAATGGATAAGCTATTTTCTTCCGATGACCCTGTAATGGGTTCAACTTCTGAACAATTGTCACAATGTAATGGAAAGTCTATTATTATTTCAATAGAACAATACTGGCATAAACTGAGAAAACAATACAAGGCTATGTTGACAGAATTAGAAAAAGAATCCTAAGAGAGTTTAGAATTCTCTGCCACACGTATATGAAAATAGTAGAATGAAAAGAAGGTACTGATAGGGAGAGTAGAAGTCAGAGGGGGAGAGAAGAATTCGTTCTTCACATATAGCATGATCCTCACGTCATCAATTCCTCCCTCTTTATAACACTTACTCAACATATTTTCTGTTAGCCTTCCTGTTCCTTTTATTCCCGGACTCATTGGAATAGCTGCCACATGTCCCTTTTCTTTAACCGATTCTGTTATGCCATGCCAAGTGTATTGCCCTATGTGCTATTTTGGGTCATAACAGACCCCCTAGATAACACCATAAGAAAGGAACAAAAGGGAACTGTGAGGTAACCATTACTTGCCCTTTCTGTAAATCCTGTTTGGAGGAAACTGATCATTTATTACTAGCTTGTCCCTTCTCTTATTCCATCTGGATGTCTATATACAAGTGGTTTGGGGTGGATGTGGTGCTACAAGCGGACACAAAAGCACATCTTCTTCAACACTCGGGTATTCTCTGGTTCAGGAAAAGGAACTACTGCTGGGAATTTTTGTGGTTTGCTGTTATGTGGTCTATATGGCTACATAGGAATGAAATAATTTACTCAGCTGTGTCCATTGATTTTGATAAGGTTTTGGATTCAATCAAGTTGTTAGTGTGGAATTGGTGTGCAAGCTTGCTTAAGGATAAACTCTTCTCTTTTGTGGATTGGTATACAAACCCTGTAGTTTGTTTGGAGTATTGTAAAAAGGGATGAGTAGCTATCATGGTGCTTTCCTTTCTGTCTGTGAGTTTGTGGAGAGGTGCAGCTCACACTTGCAGGCTCTGTTTGCTGTCATTTGGGTGGAGGCTTATCCCAAGCAATTTAGTTGGTGCTGGTGCAATTTGGTGCAGTTTTTTGGGTATGCAGGTTTGGTGTTGGCTATGTTTCCTTTCCTGGTTTGGCTTTTATTGTGAATCCTTACCTAGTAGGAATTAGTTGTATTGGGTGCTGGTTTTTTCTTGTCCAGCAGTTTTCTTTCCAGGGTGGGTTTTTCAGGCTTTTGTAATATTGATATTGTTGGATTTGTGAATAAAGCAATGCAACAATAAAAGGAAGGAGAGGAGGAAGAGAGAGCCAAGGAGTAGAAGAAAGGTCTGCTAGGGTTTCATTGGAATGCAATTAGTCTCTAGGTTACAATAGATAGCAAAAGGAATAAATGTAAATAGGCAACAAGCAAAAGACCAAACTACCCTTAAGACATAAATAATCAGGAGCACAACCATAAAATTTTTCAAAGGGAGACAAACCTGAAGTGACAGAAGATGGGATCCGGTTAATGACATAGACTGCAGTGAGGACAACTTCCCCCCAAAACTCACTTGGGACAGAGGCAGATAAAAGAAGAGAGCGGGCAGTTTCAACAATGTGATGGTGTTTTCTTTCAGCAACTCCATTTTGTTCAGGAGTATCAGTGCAAGAAGTTTGGTGATAAGTCCCATCAGAGGCAAGTAATTCAAAAAAATTGTTGGAAGTATATTCACCACCTAGATCACATCTAAAACATTTGATAACAGCATTATGTTGAGTTTTAACCAAAGCACGAAACATGTGATAAATGCTTAAAAAGTCAGAACGATGTGTCATAAGATAAACCCAACAATAACAGGTGCAATCATCAATGAAGGATACATAATATCTAGAACCACCTTTAGTAACAATCGGGGATGGTCCCCATACATCAGAATGAATCAAGTCAAAAGGTGCAACCGAAATTGAACCACTTTTACAAAAAGGCAAAGCAGAAAACTTAGCAAGTTTGCAACCACAACAATCAGAAATATCATTACTTTGCAACTTTCCTAAAGCCCCCGTTGTGACACCCTTCTACCCCGCATGTTAAAAGCCATTTAATACAGAAACAATTAAAGGGAAAACATGCAATAATTGAATGAAATAAACAATTGTCCATGGGTAGAAAAGTCCCACATGAACCGTTTACAACGCGGAAATGAAATAAGTTTTAAACAGTAAAACATAACCAACCAATAAAATATAACCCAACCCCGATGTCACATACAAAGCTGGTATAAACCGTTCCGGAATAAAATCCACGGAATTACAACTGAAACTAATAACTACGATAACATAAACTAGCCCTACAATGAGTGGCGGCTCCTCAGAGTCACTCCTCTCCGGGCTGCTCATCATCCTCTGCAAGGTGCCAATCAGGCCAAACACAAACAACAAACATGTATAGGGAGTAAGAATCGTATAAACATATTAGCATGGAGATAGACAGTAAAGTAAACAGCAAGCATAGCAACATCACATTACACATCAACATCATCATCATCATCATGCTATACAGTGCAATGCAACCTTACTCCGCTAAACCATCAATGCATGTGGATCCACTAAACTCGGGATGAACGACTTCGGAGTTACATATCCACATTGAGAATCTACTCAACGCCGGAGAATCTACTCCTTGGATAGCCAACGCATCAAACCAACGAATGCCTCATCACGGGGGCGCTAGGAGAATCTACTCCAACCGTGGATGGCCGGATCGCCGTACTCTAGGACGATCTCCCCCAATGTCGAACATCCCTAAACAACAACTCCGATGCAATGCGTATGCAACACAACAACAACAGCAACACCACCTCCATAACTCCAACGGGATCGACCGAAGGTAACAGCGGGATCAACCGCACCAACTTGCCTGGCGGAATCTACCTGAGGACTTAAGCGGAATCAACCGCAGTACCTGGGGCAAACTCTCGGCCACCAAGGTACATAACAACAATACCTTAGACCCAAACCGCGGGGTCAAGGCTTCCTTGGCCAAAAAGCACCAAGGCACAACTCATCAGCTTGCGGCACCCAGAAGGGTATCAACTTAACATCTCACCATCTCATCATCTTTAGTAACATTTACCAAGTTGTCTAATCAGTTATCATCATAGGGAAGTGGGGTTTAAAACCCCTCAATTCCTTTAATCTTGTTCTGACACAGTGGGTTGAGCACGGTCGTGCTCGTAACCCAGCACGGTCGTGCTTAAGCACGTGAAGGGCGTGCTCCCCTGTAAGTGAAGCATGGTCGTGCTTCTTAATGAGCACGGTCGTGCTCAGCAGCACGATCGTGCTCTTTGTCCTGTACGACCGTGCTCAACAGCGCGGCCATCTTCCCAGAATTCAACTAGGAGCACGGTCGTGCTCCCTGTTCAGCACGGTCGTGCTCATCGCGCGACAGTGCTGTTCTGGGCAGGAACAGAGGCTGAAAGTTAACAATCTTTCCGGGTTTTAATCCTTAAAATGTCCTAAGTCACTTTTAACACGTTTTTAGGGATTAAACAGCAGTAACTTAATAATCATAGCATCAACTATGCAGCCAGCAACATCAACAACCATCTCATGTTAATAACAAGATTAACACATCAATATCATACTCACATTCAACATAAACATTCTTTCCAGAATATAGAACATATGACAATCTCATCATGTAGCAGTCAACATGCATCATCATTTCAAACATTAATCATATAACAACGAATATTAAAAACGGGGTTATGGGAACCCCTTTAATTTACTCTAACCCCAGACCTATGTAAATACTACCCTTCTCCCCATACCTGGAGTGAAGGTAGCTCTCTAATGTGTCCTAACAGCAACCGGTTCTTCTCCTTTAGGTGACTTACGCACGAACGAGCCTTGATCAACCAGAGTAAAATCAACCATTAGTTTTCCAACCATAACACCAAAAAGGATTGAGAAGGGAAGGAGACCGTTATCTCTGACTCAAACTAGATGCACAGGGTTCCTCTAAGGTTCCAGAGACTCTGAGAACTGGCTGAGTTAAGCAAAAACAGGGAAGAGCACTACGTCAGCCGCAACAGGATTAGCAGCCACTAAAAGTAGGGTTAAAGTGCAAACCCTCGACTCTGTTTTCGTTTATATAAATCTCAGACTTGAGCACGGTCGTGCTGACTCTTGAGCACGGTCGTGCTCGACTTAACATTACGAGACGCGGTCAGCGTATTAAGCACGGGCGTGCTCCCTGTTGAGCACGGTCGTGCTCAACTTAAAATCAGAAACACGCTTCTGACTTTAAGCACGGGCTTGCTGGCTGATGAGCACGGGTGTGCTCATGTACCAGAAATGGACTTTAAGCCAAAAATCCCACTAAGCCCTTAAACAATAAATCTAACTTAATACAACCAGCTTAATCAAATAAATTCTGAAAAACAGGGTGTTACAATTCCACCCCCCTTATAAAAATTTCGTCATCGAAATTTACACGTACCTCAAGGGAAAAGATGCGAGTACGCTTCCATCATCTTGCTCTCCAGCTCCCAGGTAGCATTTTCCTCAGTCGCCCCACTCCAAACCACTTTAACCAAAGGAATTTCCTTGCCTCTTAGCTGCTTCACCCTCCTATCCTCGACTCGAAGAGGTAACACCTCAAACGTCAGGTTCTCTTTCAACTGTATAGCGTCGGGTACTATCACGTGACTAGGGTCATGAATAACTTCCTGAGTTGTGACACATGAAAAAACATTGTGGAGATTTGACAAAAAACGTGGGTAAGGCTATCTGGTAGGCGACTTCGCCGACTCTTTTGAGGATTTGGTAAGGACCAATGAACCTCGGAGTAAGTTTTCCTCGCCTTCATCACTCTACCAACCCCAGCCGTAGGGGTAACATCTCAAGAATACATGATCGCCTTCCTGGAATTCGAGCGCCTTCCTCCTTTTATCATGGTAGCTATTCTGCCTACTCTGTGCCACTCTCATCTTTTCCTGAACTAACCTGATCTTTTCTGTTGTTTCCTGGACTATCTCTGGCCCTAGCACCACACTATCACTAGGTTCACTCCAACACAAGGGTGTCCTACATCTCCTCCCATACAGAGCTTCATAAGGTGCCATCCCAATGCTGGAATGGAAACTGTTGTTGTAGGTAAACTCTATTAGGGGCAAAAATTTGTCCCAACTTCCTGACTGTTCTAACACACAAGTCCTCAACAAATCCTCTAAGGACTGGATGGTCCGCTCAGACTGCCCATCAGTCTGTGGGTGGTAAGCTGAACTAAGCCTAAGCTTTGTCCCTAAAGCCTCTTGCAAACTATTCCAAAACCTAGAGGTAAACCTCGGGTCTCTATCCGAAACTATGCTAGAGGGTACACCATGAAGCCTAACTATCTCTTTGATGTACAGCTTAGCCAACTTTTCTAAAGGATACTCCATGTTCATCGAAATGAAATGGGCAGACTTAGTCAGTCTATCCACAACAACCCAAATTGCCTCAAAACCAGCTGGAGTCCTAGGGAGTCCAGACACAAAATCCATGGAGATACTATCTCATTTCCATTCTGGGACACTCAAAGGTTGCAACTTACCCGAAGGTCTCTGATGTTCGATCTTAGCCTTCTGACAAACTAGGCACGCATAAACAAACTCGGCTACGTCCTTTTTCATCCTAGGCCACCAAAACATTCTCCTAAGGTCCTGATACATCTTAGTGGCACTTGGGTGCACACTCAATCCACTCCTATGACCTTCTTCCAAGATCAACCTCCTAAGCTCAGGAACATCGGGTATACATACTCTATCCTTAAACCTCAAGATACCATCACTGCCATCCTTAAAACTTAGGTCTCTACCCTGAGCGAGCAACTCTCGCTGGTCTAAGAGATACTTATCTAACTTCTGACCCTCTCTAATCTGATCCATCAAACTGTTGGTAACCTTCAAGGTTCCAAGCCTAATACTCTTAGGGGTAAACTCACAAGCTAGACTAAGGTCTCTAAACTCCTCAATCAGATTCATCTCCCTAACCATCAAAGCGGAGATATGCAGGGTCTTCCTACTCAAGGCATCGGCCACCACATTGGCCTTTCCTAGGTGATAGGTCAGCTCGAAGTCATAGTCCTTTAAAAACTCCATCCACCTACGCTGCCTCATGTTCAACTCCTTTTGATCAAAGAGGTACTTCAAACTCTTATGATCACTAAAGACCTCAAACATCGCTCCATACAGGTAATGCCTCCAGATCTTCAAGGCAAATACCACAGCTCCTAACTCTAGGTCATGGGTAGGGTAGTTCTTCTCATGGGTTTTCAACTGCCAAGAAGCGTAAGCGACTACCTTACCATTCTGCATCAACACACCACCTAACCCTTGCTTCGAAGCATCGCAGTAAACTACGAAGGGTTCACTAGGATCTGGCAAAACTAACACTGGTGCTGACGTCAACCTATTCTTAAGGGTTTGGAAACTCTCTTCACACTTAGAGTCCCACACAAACAACTGTCCCTTCTTGGTGAGACGGGTTAAGGGTAAAGTTATCTTAGAGAAACCTTCTATAAACCGCCTATAGTACCCGGCTAACCCCAAGAAACTCCTAATCTCGGTTACAGACTTTGGCGCTTCCCACTGGAGCACCGTCTCTACCTTAGCTGGGTCCACTGCTATGCCACCCTTGGAGATGACATGTCCTAAGAAGCTTACTTCCTCTAACCAGAACTCACACTTAGACAACTTAGCATACAACTGCTTCTCCTTAAGGGTCTGCAAGACAACCCTCAGGTGTTCCTCATGTTCCTCCTTACTCTTGGAGTACACTAAGATGTCATCTATAAACACCACCACGAAACTTATCCAAGTAAGGGTGAAAGGTCTTGTTCATGTAGTCCATGAAGACCGCAGGAGCATTGGTCACACCGAAAGGCATAACCAAGTACTCATAGTGACCATATCGTGTTCTAAACGCTGTCTTCGGGATGTCCTCAGACTTAACCCGAATCTGGTGGTACCCTGACCTCAAATCTATCTTTGAAAAGACGCAAGCGCCCATCAACTGGTCCATAAGATCATCAATCCTAGGGAGGGGATACCGATTCTTTATGGTCACCTTATTGAGCTGTCGAAAGTCGACACACAACCTCATACTACCATCCTTCTTCTTCACCAATAACACAGGTGCTCCCCACGGAGACACACTCGGCCTAATGAACTGCTTCTCCATCAGGTCCTCCAACTGTTCTTTCAACTTAGCTAGCTCTAGAGGAGACATTCTATAGGGTGCTATGGAAATTGGCCCGGTGCTAGGCACTAAATCTATGGTAAACTCAATATTTCTTTCTAGGGGTAAGTTATAAACATCCCCCGGAAATACTTCAGGAAATTCTCGCACAACAGGCAAACTGGCGACGTCAAGAGGGCTGCTCTCTACATCCAGGGAAGCTAACATCATGTATACTTGGGCTTCGTCTCTCATCGAAGCTCGTACTTGGCTGGCAGAGAGAAGGTCCGGATTCTTAGACTCCTTTAGAGTTCCAAAAATCAAGGTTTTATCAAAACAGTTTAGAAGAACATGGTTGGAAGATAACCAGTCCATACCCAGAATAATGTCCAGGTCTTTCAAAGGTAAGCATACAAGATCAGCAAGGAAAGTTTTATCATTTATAACAATATGGCAGTTCTTGCATGCATAAGAAGTAGAAACAGGTTTATTTGTAGGCGTAGAAACCAACAAATCAAACTCAAGGAAGGTAACAGGCAATTTTAGACTCTTGACCCTATCATGCGATATAAACGAGTGAGTAGCACCCAAATCATACAATACAGTCAATTGAGTTCCATCAATTAAACACGTACCTTGGATCAAGTCATCAGACTCGGAGGCTTCGGCTCCACTAAGAGTAAAGACTCTTCCAGTGGTCTTCAGTCTGTTGGCCTGGGACTTCTGATTCCTGCTAGCGCTGGGAGGCTCGGCCTTAGCTCCATCACACTCGCGGCTGATGTGGCCTGGCTTGCCACACTTGAAGCAGATGACCTGTGTTTCCTTGCACTGGGACAAATAGTGGTCCTGTGCTCCACACTTCCCACACCTCATAGCTCTAGGGGCATCAGAAAACTCACCCCTGAAGCTACTCTGCTAAAACTGGGGCTTCCTGCCACTCTGCTTGAAGTCCTTGCCCGAAGGGGCATACCGCTGCTTGCCCTTATCCCTCTGATCAATCCTCTTGCCACTCTGATTGTCCGATCCTCTGGAACTAGCAGCTCTGAACTGGCTGGCATCCTCATAGATCCTGCACTTGTTGACCAGAATAGGGAAGACTCTGATCTCCTGATAGCTGATGGCCTGTTTGATCTCAGGCCGGAGTCCCGCTTCAAACTTCACACACTTGGAGCGATCGTCCGTCTCATGCTGGTAAGGAGTGTAGTACCTCGCCTGCTCCTCAAACTTAGCCGCATAGTCACCGACTGACAGCGACCCCTGCCTCAAGGACAAGAACTCCATCTCTTTCTTGTCCTTGATATCCGCTGGAAAATACTTCTCCAGAAACCTCTGCCTGAACACAGCCCAAGTCACCGCTGTGCCCTCTGCCTGCATTCTCTGCCTGCAGTTATCCCACCAGTGCTCCGCCTCTTCAGTCAACATGAAGGTGGCGAAGATGAGCTTCTGCTGATCATTGCAGTCCATCGCACGGAAGATCTTCTCTGTCTCCCTCAGCCACAACAATGCTCCCTCTGGGTCATACGCTCCCTTGAACAACGGAGGGTTGTTCCTCTGGAACTTATCCAGTCCCTGGAACTCAGCTGGCCCACCGTTGTTAGGGTTGACCTGTCCGATAGCATTGGCCAGAAGTGCCAATGTGTCAGCAATCGCCTGATCGTTGCGTCCTCTACCGGCCATTAGTTCCTGTACATGCCCAAAACAGCTTTTAATACAGAAACTTAGCGAGTAAAAGCTACAGGCAACTAACTTAAAACATCATTATCTATCACAAGTATAGACAATTCACACAAGAGTCACACAACAGACTCACAACAGACTCATACCACGACCGAACAAGGTCGAACTGCTCTGATACCACTAAATGTGACACCCTTCTACCCCGCATGTTAAAAGTCATTTAATACAGAAACAATTAAAGGGAAAACATGCAATAATTGAATGAAATAAACAATTGTCCATGGGTAGAAAAGTCCCACATGAACCGTTTACAACGCGGAAACGAAATAAGTTTTAAACAGTAAAACATAACCAACCAATAAAATATAACCCAACCCCGATGTCACATACAGAGCTGGTATAACCGTTCCGGAATAAAATCCACGGAATTACAACTGAAACTAACAACTACGATAACATAAACTAGCCCTACAATGAGTGGCGGCTCCTCAGAGTCACTCCTCTCCGGGCTGCTCATCATCCTTTGCAAGGTGCCAATCAGGCCAAACACAAACAACAAACATGTATAGGGAGTAAGAATCGTATAAACATATTAGCATGGAGATAGACATTAAAGTAAACAGCAAGCATAGCAACATCACATTACACATCAACATCATCATCATCATCATGCTATGCAGTGCAATGCAACCCTACTCCGCTAAACCATCAATGCATGTGGATCCACTAAACTCAGGATGAACGACTTCGGAGTTACATATCCACATTGAGAATCTACTCAACGCCGGAGAATCTACTCCTTGGATAGCCAACGCATCAAACCAACGAATGCCTCATCACGGAGGCGCTAGGAGAATCTACTCCAACCGTGGATGGCCGGATCGCCGTACTCTAGGACGATCTCCCCTATGTCGAACATCCCTAAACAACAACTCTGATGCAATGCGTATGCAACACAACAACAACAGCAACACCACCTCCATAACTCCAACGGGATCGACCGAAGGTAACAGCGGGATCAACCGCACCAACTTGCCTGGCGGAATCTACCTGAGGACTTAAGCAGAATCAACCGCAGTACCTGGGGCAAACTCTCGGCCACCAAGGTACATAACAACAATACCTTAGACCCAAACCGCGGGGTCAAGGCTTCCTTGGCCAAAAAGCACCAAGGCACAACTCATCAGCTTGCGGCACCCAGAAGGGTATCAACTTAACATCTCACCATCTCATCATCTTTAGTAACATTTACCAAGTTGTCTAATCAGTTATCATCATAGGGAAGTGGGGTTTAAAACCCCTCAATTCCTTTAATCTTGTTCTGACACAGTGGGTTGAGCACGGTCGTGCTCGTAACCCAGCACGGTCGTGCTTAAGCACGTGAAGGGCGTGCTCCCCTGTAAGTGAAGCACGGTCGTGCTTCTTAATGAGCACGGTCGTGCTCAGCAGCACGATCGTGCTCTTTGTCCTGTACGGCCGTGCTCAACAGCGTGGCCATCTTCCTAGAATTCAACTGGGAGCACGGTCGTGCTCCCTGTTCAGCACGGTCGTGCTCATCGCGCGACAGTGCTGTTCTGGGCAGGAATAGAGGCTGAAAGTTAACAATCTTTCTAGGTTTTAATCCTTAAAATGTCCTAAGTCAATTTTAACACGTTTTTAGGGATTAAACAGCAGTAACTCAATAATCATAGCATCAACTATGCAGCCAGCAACATCAACAACCATCTCATGTTAATAACAAGATTAACACATCAATATCATACTCACATTCAACATAAACATTCTTTCCAGAATATAGAACATATGACAATCTCATCATGTAGCAGTCAACATGCATCATCATTTCAAACATTAATCATATAACAACGAATATTAAAAACGGGGTTATGGGAACCTCTTTACTTTACTCTAACCCCAGACCTATGTAAATACTACCCTTCTCCCCATACTTAGATTGAAGGTAGCTCTCTAATGTGTCCTAACAGCAACCGGTTCTTCTCCTTTAGGTGACTTACGCACGAACGAGCCTTGATCAACCAGAGTAAAATCAACCATTAGTTTTCCAACCATAACACCAAAAAGGATTTAGAAGGGAAGGAGACCGTTATCTCTGACTCAAACTAGATGCACAGGGTTCCTCTAAGGTTCCAGAAACTCTGAGAACTGGCTGAGTTAAGCAAAAACAGGGAAGAGCACTACGTCAGCCACAACAGGATTAGCAGCCACTAAAAGTAGGGTTAAAGTGCAAACCCTCGACTCTGTTTTCGTTTATATAAATCTCAGACTTGAGCACGGTCGTGCTGACTCTTGAGCACGGTCGTGCTCAACTTAACGTTACGAGACGCGGTCAGCGTATTGAGCACGGGCGTGCTCCCTGTTGAGCATGGTCGTGCTCAACTTAAAATCAGAAACACGCTTCTGACTTTAAGCACGGGCTTGCTGGCTGATGAGCACGGGTATGCTCATGTACCAGAAAGGGACTTTTAGCCAAAAATCCCACTAAGCCCTTAAACAATAAATCCAACTTAATACAACCAGCTTAATCAAATAAATTCTGAAAAACAGGGTGTTACACCCGTGGAAGCCAAGTATTTCAAACGGGAAGAAGAAACATGCCCAAGACGAGAGTGCCATAAATAAAAACTAGAAAAAGAGGAAGTCAAACGAAAAGACGACAGGTCAGCACTAGCAGCTGCAACATCTGGAACTCTTAGATCATCCAAAATATAAAGTCCCCCCTGTCTAGTCCCAATCAGCCTCTGGGATTGCAGATCCTGCACATAACAAGAGGTGGAAGAAAACAAAACTGAGTAACCAGAATCACATAACTGACTACCAGAAATAAGACTCACGCGTAATTTAGGAATGTAATAAACATCTGGAATGGACAAATGAGATGTGGAAACAGACCCAGTGCCTGCTACTGGCAGAGGGGTGCCATCAACAGTTATGATTGGTATAGATGAAGCAGAATATAAGGACACAAATGAGTTTAAATCAGATGACATATGATGACATGCTCCAGAGTCAAGGATCCATAAGGATGGAGATATACCTGAGGAGCTAGAGGAGGACAAACCTATATTGGATTGGGCAGACATAGCAGACATGGCAAACATGGCAGATGGCTGTGTGGCAAGAAACCTCTGGAATTGCTCAGCAAGATCAGCTACTGAAGGGCTAGAAAGAGATGTGCTCTCATCAGACGGAGAATAACTGCATTATTATTTGATGTTGGAGGCCTGAAGTGCTTGAAGTTGCGTTGGTTGAACTGACTTGGAGGTCTCCATGAGAGGACTGCTGTGTTTGTTGCGATTTGTTCAACAGTTTTGGACATTGAGCTTTCCAATGACCCTTATTCTTGCAGAAGCTACATTCATCATAACCAACCTTTCCATAAGATTTACCTTTATTAGAAGGCACAGCAAAAACAGATAAATTGGGACTGGGATGATTCCTTTGTCAATATTTCCTTTATCAGATTGAGATTTGAGGCGAATTTCTTCAGCTAACAACTTATTAACCACCGAATCAACAGTTGGGAGAGGATTGCGGTGCAGAATCGATCCACGAATCCCTTCAAAATCATCCCGAAGAGCCATCAAAAACTGAACCAGGCGTTGTTCTTCTCTACAATCAGTGTAGACTTTAAAAGCTTGCAATTCTGCAGATTCAGTAAGAGCCAATTGATCCCAAAGGTTGGACATAGCAGAATAGAATTCTTGGATGCTCATGTTGTTTTGTTGAAGAGCCCGAATATCAATCTCCAGCTGGTATTGCTTTGCAAAATTGGACTGCACATACAATCTTTTCAAATGATCCCAAACCTCATTGGCTGTCTCATATTTTGCTAATTGAACGCCTGTTGACTGCGAAACAGAATTATTAATCCAAGTAATAATCTTCGAATTATTTGCTTCCCAGGATTCTAGCTCAGTTGCATATTTTCCATCTTTGTTGTCTTTTGGCTTCTCAGAGGTTCCAGAAACATAGCCCCACATTCTCTTGTCTTTCAAAAAAAAATCAACACATAACTCCAATACGAATAATTTTGACCATTCAACTGCACACTAATAGCTTGAAGAGAATCATCCTTTTCACCGGCCATTGTTGAAACAAATTAAATATAATAGAATAATAAAAAGAGAGAGGAGAACCAAATGTCAATATGTTGACTTCAAATTGTGTCCCAAAAAAAATTGCCAATATGTTGACATCTCTTTACCAAAAAGAATGTATGTGGTCCCTTCCCTTTTTTTAATTGAGAAAAATTGTAGCCTTACCAATTTGCTTTGGAACGTGGAAGAGGTCCCCTGCAGCGAGACTTGCGAGAAAAAGGAGGAACAGTGCACCGAATGGAGTCACGCAGAGAAGATATATTTTTTTGTTCTTGAAACGCAAACGCACAACCACATGAGACAAGGATCTACCTTGCTCTGATACCATGTGAATAAACCAATGCAACAATAAAAGGAAGGGGAGGAGGAAGAGAGAGTAGAAGAAAGGTCTGCTAGGGTTTCATTAGAATGCAATTAGTCTCTAAGTTACAATAGATAGCAAAATGAATAAATATAAATAGGCAATAAGCAAAAGACTAAACTATCCTTAAGATATAAATAAATAAATAAATAAATAAATAAATAAATAAATAAATAAATAAATAGACTGTATTATCTAACAGGATGAAGCAATGTCCCTTTTGTGTTAGTATAAAAGTCAGTGGTACTTGAAACGGAAGCATCATTATCATCTGACTCTGTTGATGCACAGCTCCTCTGAGCATAATCCTTTTTCATTGCAGCTGTATGTGTATCATTTTGTGATGATGATAGGTTCCTAGTGTTGAATTTTTTACTGTCAGTACTGGTGGGTATGTTTCAAATGCATTGACTGATACCAAAATTAGTAACATATTGATAGGCTGAAATTGAAATGCAAGGTTGGTAATTTATTGCAACTTCTAGACTTCTTTTTTTGTCACAGAATCTGCAGCAAAACACTCCTGCTAAAAAAGCGAAAGCATAGAGAAGAAAAAATGGACTAGATTGATGACCATAAACATTAACAATGGAGTTATTGCCCAAATTAAGAAAGAATGAAAATGATATTGATACTAGAGCATACCATAAAGGATTTGGGATGTTGGGTAAGAACATGTTGGAAATTGATCTTCCTGATCAACCAAATAATGTCTTACCAGTTTTTAAAATTTTGACAATAAAAACTCAGAAATAATAATTTCTCTCTTATAATGCTGATAATCAATAACGAGTGATATCATTTTCTTCTCCCAAAATTAACTTTTCTATCCCTAAAATCAGAGTTTCTAGTTGGAATGGTATCAAACTAACGTTTGGGCAAAAGCTACAAGTGATTCCAGTTAGCAGCATTCTTGGAAACAAGTGAAGCTAAGAAATGGAATTTGAAAGTAAAAAGGCAACTGAAAAGGGTAGCATATATACCAAGAGACTGATCTGAGTGAGTGACACCAATGTCCAATTCCATGGAGGCAAGGCAATCAGAACACAAGCTATTGCTGGTGGTATGACTCAGCATTAAAGCCATATTTGTCTGCAGGATAATAGAACATTCATATATGTGAACAAAACGCTACTGTGTTTCACTTTAAGCTAGAGGGAAATTATTGTAATGGGCCCTTCAAAACTCTGAAAATACCAACCTACCTAACCATGCATTAGTGAATGCAAATCAAAATAATAAATGGACCACATTAATTGAAGTGTTGATTATGCAATGTGACTAGAGGTTGATAAAATTTTTGTGCTGGTTATATTTAGGAAGGTCATTTATTATTCATAAAAAAGTGACAAGCCTTTGGGCCTCATTCTCAGAATTTTGCAGCTTTTCTATGGTGGATTCTAGGAAAAATGTGACATGATAAGATCAAAATTAAAGGTTAATGGATCTGAAGGCATCTTTGAGAACATGTATTATTCGTCCATGTCTCCATGTTGACTACAAAAAGAAATTGAGAAGAATCCCCTTGATAAGCCTTGATAGGGTACTAGAGTCCAACTCCCATTAGAGATTAGAGCCTTGAACTCACAATTCATTGCTTCCTCCATTCAGGTTTTTGGAGGGCTTCATTCACTGTTCCAGGTTCCTTTTCTTCTGCATACTTCTCCGCTGATCCAAAATAAGGGAGCTTGGGCTTGTGAAATCCAGCCTTACTTCTAGTGCACATCCTGTGAGTGTTGGTTGGTGAAGCTGGATTGATATCAGTTGCTCCATTATTAGTGCTAATGGCTGCATCAGTAGTGCTGTGTGCATCTTCTTCAGCTATTGATGTGGTGTCAAATTGTTCTCCATTTTGATGATCACAAACTGATGGTGAGCTGGCAGGTGAATTTGCCAATTTGGTGGACTGCTGCAATCTTGAAACAGATTTGCACCATGTTGTGGGCTGCTGCTAGAATTTTCTGGACTGATTTCTTCCAATTGAGTTAATACACTTGTATCCCTTATGAGAGTTGCTATAGCCGAGGAAGACACATTTTGTTGTGTGGTACTGCAATTTATGCCTACTGTAAGGCTTGAGATAAGGATAGCAGGCGCAGCCAAAAGGTTTTAAGATGCTGTAATCGAGTTTCTTGTGAAATGGCAGTGAATAGGGACTTTGATTTTTGATAGTTGATGTAGGTAATCTGTTAATTAAAAACACAGCTATTGAAAAGGCTTTCCCACCAAAAACATAGAGGCATTTTGGCATGTGCTGGCAATATCAAACCCAGTTCAACAATGTGCCTATGCTTCCTTTCGCCCTTACCATTTTTGTTGAGAGGTATAAGAGCAAGACATCCTTAATTGAATGCCAGACTCTTGAGCAAATTTTCGTAAGCTTTTGTACTCTCCTCCACCATCACATTGAACAACCTTGATATTTTTATTAAGTTGATTCTCTGTTAGAGTTTTAAACTGAAGAAAAGCTTGCAAGGTCTCAGACTTTTGTTTCATATCCAAGTAAATCTACTAAAATCATCAATGAAACGTACATAGTACTTAAAACCAGAAGAGGGATTTATTGGTGCAGGACCCTAGACATCTGAATGGATCAATTCAAGGGTACCTGAGCAATAGAAGAAGAGGTCCTAAAAGCTATATAATGCATCTTTCTAAATTGACAAGCTTCACAGAGAGAGAAATGATCATCTTGTGGAACCCTGACATTACAACTTTTTAAGATTTCATTCAAGACTCTTTGCTGGGGTGTCCAAGCTTCCTATGCCAGCTCTTTGACTGGAATGCAAGCATAGGGACCATGAGAGGTGACACCAGAAAGTTGGTACAAGCCATCCTTAAGTCTCCCTTATAGCAGGAGTGCAGGACCTTCCCTATCAGCTTGTCTTTCACAAAACAATTATTTGCAGTACCAGAAGCAAATATCTCAAGTTTCTCACCATTACCAACCATTAGGGTGTTCTTACCATCATGCTCAGAAATGTCTTGGAGCCTATCAGAATCATGAGAAACATGATTGCTTGCCCCACTATCAAAATACCAATCTGGATCACAAACTGAGTTTGCTGAAGCAATGAATGCAAGAGATGCTTTGGTGTCTTGGGGAGTTTATTATGCAACAGCTTAATGCATCACATATAACATATGCAAGTTATATTAGCATTTAAGGTTGGACCCAATTGAGGGAGTATGCTGATTTGTATATTAAGTTTGGGGGTCACTTTGTTGTCCAAAAAGTCTAGACAATTTGGACTCAAGCTTCCCAATTCCCATACATTACAAGCATCTTTATTTTGCCCTATGTGGGACTTTATTCAACAAGATAAAGCAAGTATATATCTGAACTAAGCATACAAATAGATGCTATTATTAAGACAACTTCCTATAATGTTCTCCTTTCCCCTTGCTTTCTAATGTGTCATTCATGCTTGGAGGGAATGGTACTTTTGAGGAATATGGAAAGCAACTCTGTTGCCATGTAGTTAGTTAACAGATTATTGGTTTACATATAATTTGCCTTTGAGGCCTATCAACAGGAGGAAGTAGGAATTCTGTGAACTAAGATGGTGAACTGATGCGGCTGAGGTTTGGATGAATAAAAATAGGAAATTCTTTGTGAAGCTATGTATATATACTTCTGAAGATTAAATAATATTGACTAATGAGTATGGAGAAGAAAACTATTATAAAGCTTTGTAGAACAAACAGGTAATTCTAATACTAAAATTAAGGGATATCTTCAAGTGGATATGGATGTAATAGATATTTCTAAATACTTATTCGTCAACCATAAAAAAAAAAAAAAAAACACCATACTTTAAGTCTGATGTAAAAGGCATAACATTATGGCGATTGCAGAAACAGTTGAACAAATATAGTATTCCATAAGCTGGAGTGCACAAGTTCTTGCATAGTAAAGTAGTAAGCATATGAATCCAGTGACAATATATACAGCAAAGAAGTGAACCCACAACCTGAAATAAGGATCTCACAGTAAGCACAACTGAATAAAAGTTAAAGGCTGAATAGAAAATCTCCCTAATCTGAAATTAGCTATCTAAGCACAAGTTGATCAAAACTAAAATCTTGAGGCAGTATTATGCCTATGGGTTGTCCACTTTCATAGCTGCCTATAACTATATATAAAATCCATGAAAGTGATTGTGCTTCCACAAAATTGATATCTCAAAGTTGTGATTTCAAAACTAGCCATATTCTAGCTTGAGCTTGGTTCTTCATGATAGCTTCCTAATCACTGACGTAACAGGGGAACCAATGTACTGTGCTAGCATGCAATGAAGCAAACCTGTATGTACAACCTTGAATTTGTTCTTCAGTTTCAAATTAATTTTAATCATGTTTTAGTCACCTGTCATAGATAGGTCCTTTAAACCCAAGCAACATGAATAATCAAGTGGTGCCCCATAGAAATCCAGGAGTCCTTAAAAATGTTTGGACCACTTTGAAACAGGAGGTGATGTCGTTGAGTTTGTTAAGTTGACAAAAGCAAAGCACTCAATAGTCTAGCAAGACTAGATAGTACTATATTTGGTTATATAAGTGCATGTTTTAATTCTTGATGCACCACTTCGAGAATGGGTATGTCACATCAAAAGAGTGATTGTTGTAACCACTTCAACAATGCTACATCATTCCAAGTAACAGTTGAATCAAGATCATAGGTTAAAGGCTTGAAATAATACTACAGTTATAATATATATTATAAGGAGGAAAGTGTATCAAATGTTCATTTTTAGCATACCAAAATTATTTGTTACCAAAAAAAAAAAGGCTTGCTGAATTTCGACAAGCCAGCTTTAGTGATGACTTGGAGCCTTTGTAGATGCAAACACACTTCTTCATTCTTCTGTTGGAGTTGGATTTTCATATTCAAAATTCCAACCAGTTCACCTGACATAATGTACAATTGGGACAGGATGACTGTTAGTATACTTCTCTTTTAGAATATATTTTCAATTTTTTTTGTGACATTATAGTATATTTGTTGTTCTACTCAAATTAATGAAACTTCATATGCAGTCGCGGATTCAATGGTATTTGGATTCCTACTGAAGTGGTTTGAGCATTTTTCCATTATTTTCTCCAACCCCATTATATCTTTTCTTAGGTACAATCTATTTTTATAAGGATCCTTGTTAGACATGTGCACGAAAGAACTGCAAACTCTTCTTAAATGGAGTTTAGATAAATAATTTACTCTAATGGTGTGTTTGGACAAGGGAATTTAATAGAGTAATTAGAATTCATCAATGTAAAAATACAATATATGTTACATTAATTAATTGATTCTAATTATCCTTTAAATATACATTATTCTCTTAAATTCCATCATCCAAACACACAGTAAGGGTTTACAATGCTTACTAAGAATTTTATCAGCAAATTTGTCTACTCTAACGCAAGTGTTATTGCAAGTTTCTTGGATATTACAAGCTAGTGTATCGTTTTATTTTATTTTTTTATGTGAAAAGGCAGGGCAAAAGCTCAAAGGAAAAGAAAAAATATACATTAGAAATTAATCTGGGAGTAGACACTCTCATAGCATCAATGAGCAACTCCTGGAAAATTTGCACAGGATATATTGAAAATTAACAATGATACTCTTTAGGTGAAATCGATTTCACTTGATGAAATTTAACAATGATCGATACTCAAATTATTTTTTCTCCTGCATTCTTATGGTGTTGCTTATGTGCTATTTATAGATCTTTAAAAAATTTATTAGTAATTGCAATCAAAGACTTGCATTTGCCTTTTGAATATTTATAGAGTGAAATTCTCATCTGAAATATGATAAAGGTAATGACAGGATTTTGATGCAAAACAAACCTTAAATATCATGTTTTTTTTTAGTGAATTTGTAAATTTCATAAAAGAGTAGAGCACAAAAATGAAAGTATTTTTCAACCTGATCTTATTATATTGAGATAATTCACTTTTTTCTTTAGAATAAAAGGATTTGAAATAAGGATTTATAAAATTAAGATGATTTTTATCAAGAATCGTCAAAAATGATATATAATTAAGAATTTAATTTTGGTATCATAAAGTTTTTTACACCAACATCCAATAATTATTCTACAATAATTTTTTTTATAAATCTATCTCCTAATATATAAAAAATTATATCAAAATTTCATGATACCTTTTAGAGATCTTCATCATGAAAAGAATAAATATTACGTAGAAATAAATAATTGTGAAGGTTGAATTGGTAATTATAACAATCATTTAACATATTTGGAATTTCAATACAACTTTTTAGAAATATTTTTCTTCAAAAGGAAAAAAAATTGAATGGAAATAATAAGTAAAAGCAAATCTAAATTATAATAATAATATACTACATTTTAAAATTCAAATTGATTACATGAATGTGTTCTAAATTTTTTTTTTACTCCAAGTTGAACTTAAATGCGGAGTTATCACTTCACAATCATATTTTAAATATTCTACGATCTCTACTATAACTTATTTTGTATTTTATCATTGATTCTAAGGTAGCGATGAAAATTATGGATCAACAATTTAAAACGCTCAATGACAATTATTAACTTGCTAAGTGTTGTACAAGATTGTAACGTCCCTGGCTACTCTACGGATTGGCGACTGTCCCCACAAACCAACACGAGTCTTTTCAATGTGCTTTATCCTCACTCACACGCTTCCTGAGAAAACTTCACAAGAGACCACCCATCCCAGAATTGCTCCAAGTCAAGCAAGCTTAACTGTGGAGTTTTTAAGTCAAGGACAAAGCACACTAAAAAGACCAGTGTTAGTTTTGGGGGACAGTCGTCAATCGTAAAGCAGTCTGAGATGTTATAAATATCATCCATATTGAAATAAATCTATTTTTTTTATAGTTTATGATATATTTAAAAAAAAAAAAAAAAACAATGTTAGAGTTAATCGTCTATACAATTTTTCATAAGCAATTTATACACCGTGCATGGCACAGACCACTAGTATTTTATTCTATCAAATATAATTGATCAACTATTTTATGCCCTCAATTATAATTTATCTTGTATTTTATCCAGTATTCTGCATTAACAATGACAAATAATCTCATAATTGGTCAACTATTTATAACGCTCAATAAAAATTAAAAACTTGCTAAGAGTTGTACTTTATCATCCATATTTGAATAAATCAAATAATTTATAATCTATATTTAAAAATAAAATTTATTAAAAGAAATAATCTATACAATTTTTCATAAGTAATATATACCCATGCGGTATAGTGCACGAGTCCCTCCACTAGTATATTATATATTATATAGATAAAGATAAGTATGATTCATAACGAATTATTAATAGTAAAAGATCTGAAAAATATTATTAAAAACAATTAGCATGCAATCTCAAAATTATTATTAATAATTGGAAATATTTATTTTGAAAAGAAAAAGAATTAATTGAAAATATAAGTAGGTGAATTTAATAAATTTAATAACTAATTTAAGAAAATACAAAAATTATTGTAATTATATAATTATTCTAATTAAAATATTGACTAAATTAGATTTTTTAATCCCTTATCTTATTTTCTTAAATTCGTTATGGTCCCTTATATTTAAAAAGATTCATTTTAGTCCCTTAATTTGAAATGTTGCCTAAATCAGTCCTTTCCGTCGGAACACCGTTAACCTCTCTCATGCATGGCATTTAAGTGCGGGCAGCTGACTGGCACGTCCGCCACATGAGAACTTGTGGTAGTGTCACGTGGCAGCATGTGATGGAGTCCATGACATCATGTGGTGGTGCCACGTGACAGTATGTGATGGTGCCACATGGGATGATAAAAAAATGATTCAAAACGAATCTAAAAAATAAGATAAGGGAGCAAAACCAAAATTTAGCCCTTCTTCCTGAATGTGTCATCGTGTTAAATGGGTCTTTCCCCCCTAAGGGTTGTAGACAACCAAGGATCACCTTTCTCCAAATCAGTGACAGGTGCAGCACGAAGGAGCCCATATCTGGGTACCATGCGACATACCATGCGACAACTGCTAAGCGAAACATGGTAGAACGTGGTGACTTCAATGGACTTTATGAAGGTTGGTTGGCATGCTGCATGGAAAAGGGCGGTCGTGTCTTGGTGGGTTGAAGCTGCAAGCACCTGATTGAGTTAAAGAACGATCATCCATATCTATCTACAACCCTTGGGGAAGAAAACCCTCTGGAAAAAAGACTCGTTAGGGGAAGAAGGACTAATATTTTGATTTGGTCTCGTATCTTATTTTTTAGATTCGTTTTGGTTTTTTGATTTGGTCTCGTATCTTATTTTTTAGATTCGTTTTGGTTCCTTATATTATCTTTTCTTTTAGATTCAATTTGATCCTGCCACGTGGCACCATCACATGCTGCCATATGACATTATCACACGCCGTCATGTGGCCCCATTGCATGCTATCACGTGGTACCACCACATGTTGCCACGTGACAGACGAGCCATGTCAGCTGCCCACATCATCACTTAACTGCCATGTAGGAGAGAGAGGTTAACGGTGATCTGGCATAAATGACTAATTTGGATAACGTTTCAAACTTAAGGGACCAAAATAAGTATTTTTTAAACATAAAAGCATCAAAACAAATCTAAAAAAATAAGATAAGGGACCAAAAATCCACTTTAACAGTAAGATATTTATCTAAAAAGTCAAAATAATTAAATTTAAAAAATTTATTCTCTTCAAAGAAAAATTTAAAAAAATATGAAAAAACACATATGTCTCGGTGAGAAGAAGTCTCCAATTTTTCGAACTCATTATTTGTGTATTTGGATGAGCGTCTGATAAAATTGACTTTGACCCAAATTGGTCCCTGAAAAATTTCAGGGACCCACTTTTAGTCCCTGAAAAAAATTAACCATTCAGTCCCTCAAATTTTCAACATAGGACATATTAGTCCCTAGATTTTATTATGACGTCCATTTACTTGCCCGTGCGTCCTATTAACCATCTCATTTGACTCGTTGGTGGTCCTGAGTGGCCTTTGACGAATTTCAGCCTTGAAAATTTAAGGAAAAGTGGAAAAAAAATTACATAATTTCCAGCTATTTGAATTTTAAAATTATGTACGTTTTTCATTTTTTTTATTCGTTTTTCACATAGGAAATTAGTCATAAGTCATGCTGGACTACTAGTCGACCAAGTATGGTGATTATTGGGTCATGTAGGGAAGTAAATAGACGTCGGAACTATATCTAGAGACTAATGTGTCCCGCTTTGAAATTTTGAGGGACTAAATGATCAATTAATTTTTTTATACACTAAAAGTGAGTCTCCGAAATTTTTCAAAGACCAAT
This sequence comes from Echinosophora koreensis, assembly GCA_035048595.1. Lineage (NCBI taxonomy): Eukaryota > Viridiplantae > Streptophyta > Magnoliopsida > Fabales > Fabaceae > Echinosophora > Echinosophora koreensis. Next base: position 12,582,075 of record JAPCYP010000004.1, read on the forward strand.
TTGGGCCTTCACTCTTGTAAATTTGATTTGGTTAGAATTGAGTTTGAAGTGAAGTGATTTATGTTTGAATGTTTTTATTTTAAAAGCAAGTTTGATGTAAAACTTAGTATAAATCTTTTAACTCAACTCAAAAACTACTTTTTTTTAGCTTCTAGTCAGAATCACCTCCAAGATAAAATCAATTTTACTGTAATCAAACATCTATGTTTTTTACTAAAATTACGATTGACGGAAGGTATAATCAATTTTTGAGATTTCAACGTAAAAGCAAAGACCCACTGATGTCACTCCTCTCCTCAATCTTCAGTCTCCATGCATGTCATGTCCCACCAAAATCTGGCCAGGCCTTCTTCCTCCGTTTTTGGTGCCCATAAAATGGACTCAATTTTCCTTCTCTATGTACTCCAATAATTTTGCTATATTTTGTTTTTTCACGGAGAATGCTACCCAATTAGCCATAGAGGCATAGAGCCATCGATTAAGAAACAAAAAATTATGAATTTTTTTTTATGTATTTATTATTTTAAGAAAAGGTATATTTATTTTTTATTCATAAAAATTAATTTTCGGGAATTTCTTAAAGAAAACGTGAATCTCCTCCACTGATAATATAAAAATATTTAATTTGTTCTTATTTAATATGTAGGTGAATTAATACTTGATTGTTACTGGAGTCTAAACTAAAGTGGGTGGTAGAATCAACTCTAGTTCACTCTCATTTTGATAACCTATACCCATTAATCAAAGGCATCATTTCACTGCTAAATACTTTTACAGGTTTCTCAGAGATTGAAGCTTTGACATGGTAACTCTTCTTCTGTTAACTTTCTCTCTCTCATGGACATTTTTCTTAAGGTTTTAGTGTAATAGAGTATCTGGGTTTTACATTTTTGTTTGTTAGGTTCTTTCTCAGCAAATGGGTCATTGATATTTTCTCTGATTTTGGTTTTCTTCAACTACATTGTGCAGAATTGGTGAATTGAATAGAACTCATTAGCGTTGGAGGGGATCTTTAAAGGTGTGGTTTTTATTTGTTCTGAAGCAAGGTATGGCGAGAAATAACAACAAAAGAAAGAAGGAAGAGATTGCTGAGGATTGGTGTTTTTTTTGCAAGGATGGAGGGTCAATGAGAGTGTGCGATTACAAGTAAGCTCAGAAAAATTTGTAGATGCAATTTTAATTTTTAGAGTGAAAATTAGACCCTGCAAATGAAAACCCCCAAAAGCCCCCAACTTGGTTTTTCTTCTCGAGAAATGATTTTTGAACACAAAAATGGGACAACAATTTTCGACAACAATTTGGATGGTTAACGTAGTTCAAATACGTGGTTATTTACGTTTAGTGGATGGTTGATGGATGTAATAAGGTATCACAACTCATTAACCATCCACTGAACGTAAATGACCACGTATTTGAACTGCGTTAACCATCCAAATTGTTGTCGAAAATTGTTGTCCCATTTTTGTGTTCAAATAAGATAACTGTTTCTTCTTGGTACATACCCCCAACTTCGATTAATATCAAATGCCGGTCAAAATAGTACTTGATAACGACTAGGGACTGATGTGTTCCTAAAATTAGTCTCTGAAAAGGATTAACTTGATCAATATTTGAGATTCTTAGGGACTAAGTTGAAGTTTTTTTCTAAGGTCTAATTTGGAGGATGATACTTTTCTCAGGACTAAAATGAATATTTACTCTTAATTTTATAGATGAGAATTGATAATTTTACTTGTACAAAAAAACTAAAATAATGCCAAAAGAATTTGCCTGAAATGCTGCAACAGCAGTATTATTTCCTCAAATCCGCAATTTTTATGTAGCCTCTGGGGAGTCGGTTCTTCCCCAACCGACTTTCCACTTGTTCCCCTTTTTTTTGGTTGTACAAGAGAAGTCAATTTCTTGTCAACGGTAAAAAAAAGGCCTTCTAAGAAGTCGGTGTAATGAAAATCGACTTTCTACCATGAGACAAAAGAGCAGACATTGGGAAGTACAAAAAATTTTCAAACCGCAGCAGTTCCATTAGACTATGTTTGAGAGTTTTGAAGGAGATGAAGTTGAGTGAATTAGAGTGGAAAGGTAAAAGTATATCATTCTATTGTTTAAAAGTTTTAAGAGTGGAGGGAAATTCCATACCATTGTTTGGAAGTGACAATGATAATTATTGGAGTGGAGTGAATTACAAAATAAATGAAGTGGTTTACATTCCACTTCATCCCAAAGACCCCAAATCGAAGGATGTGAAAATTTGAGGGTTTGAGTGGTATGGAATGATTCATGTCTCCATCCTTCACCATTCCACTCAATTACTTTGGAAACTCTCAAACAATGGGTTAAAGGTTTTTTACCACTATACTCCATTACTAACCACCCGACTTCATCCATCCAAACACAGCCTCAATAATTTTTTCCTGCATTATTTTAATATTTTCGCCGCACATTTTTCTCTGTACATGGTTTCAATTGAAATGGCGCAGCAAGCCTGAGTTAGCAATGGTCATTTTTGTGCTTAAATAATTTGGAACTGTAAGAGGCTAAAAAAATATGGGGTATCGACCACCCTAACCCAGCTTCAAAGGCTTGAAGGAGCTATTTGTTCCCAGGACATAGTCTAAATGAATGTGAGGTGAATTCCTTTAAGTTTTTTTTTTTTTCATATGCTGAATTGAGTTTCTTTCTTCCTTAGTAGTGACAGGATATCTGTGAAAGAGAAAATGTAGTTTCTTACTCAAATTTTTTTTTTAAATATATAAGCTTTTGTTTTTTATGATTTACTGCATAATGTTGTGAATTTTCACCAGTTTTTGTTAATGTCTAAGCATATATATATTTGCATCATTTACAAATGGTAGTAATCATTTCAAGGTCGTTCCCTATCTTATATAGTATGTGCTTGGACTTTTGAAAAAATGGAACATTGTGAGGTAGGTTGAGTTGCTGGTGGTTTACTTTAGGTTTTGATTTATTAATTTTTTCCTTTGTTGATAGAATTCTGATTTACTTAGAAATTTCTGAGTTTGTTTTACCCAAGTTTGGACATCACTATCTCCGTATGCTTGTTAAATTAATGGCGGATCTAGTGTAGGGTCATTTGATTCATTTCAAAAGTTGTTACTTCCCATTTGATAATTAATTAACTCATGTTGCATAAAGGTGTTGCCTTAAAGTTTATCATCCTCGTTGCGTGGGAAAAGATGACGCCTTTTTGGAGACTGAGAGTTATTGGCGTTGTGGTAAGCTGCTTCCATCTGTCTTTTTCTCTATACCATTCTGTATGGCATTCAAATACATTTCCTTTTCTATTTGGCATTTTACTTATTTATGCAATTGGTATCACCATGCACAGATGCCCCTGTTTAACTCTCAAACACTATTTACCGTCCAAATCTGCATATCTTGAATATCTTTAGAATACCCAAAAAAGTTGGTGTTCTATCTGTCTTTAAATCTACGAGATTTCATTTGTGAATTGTGGTGTTTTTTTTTATTTTCTTGACAAAGTGGTAGAACTCCATGCTGAAGTTGGCAGCCTTGGAGATTTAGAACATGTATTGGTTGTCACGATGAAATGTGTTATTTTGTTTACTTTGTCTGTTCTTATTTAAGAGTTTATGCCAAAATCTCTGTTAATCCTTTTGATGCTAAATGACTTCTGCACAATTCTTTTTGCAGCTTTACATTCTTGCTTCATTTGCCGTAAAGCCTCAAAGTATATGTGCTTTTGCTGCCCAACAGCTGTTTGTGGGCGCTGCTTCTATGATGCTGAATTTGCTATTGTCAAAGGGAAGAAAGGATTTTGCAGTCACTGCTCAAAACTTGCATTGCTAGTTGAAGAAAATGCTGATGTTGATTCTGATGGGGTAAGATTGTTTTCAATCATGTATTATATCCAGCAAGAGAAAGAGAAAAAATCTTTTAACAAATTTTGGGATCTTTAATTTAAAAGCAAAATAACAAAATGTTGTCTATTTACTATTTAAATGTATATTTAATATCGGAAATTGTTGACACAAATTACCAAACTAATAGGAAGAATTGGAAATAAAACAATGCAGGATTGTTATGCTGGGGCAATAATAATAGTACAGAGGCACTTTTCTGAGTACCTGTTTTCGAAACATCTTTAAAGTGCTATTGTTTTAATGTTTTTTAAAATAAAGTTGTTCAATTTATTATTTTAAAAAGACAAACCTGAAAACACATTCTCAAACTTTGTCAAAAAAATAAAATAAATTCTCAAACAGGTTCATCCCTATTAATTTTTTAAAAGGAGAAAATTGTTTTTGAAAACAGGAACCGAATTAGCACTAAATATTTTACCTTCATATCACTTATATGAACTGAAATTTAGCAAATAAAATTGCAATATTTTTTAAGAAAAGAGTCAAACTCCATTAAATTTTAACTAAGAAAGCTTGATGGGTGCTTAATGGATTCTGATGAATGGAAAGTTTCATATGACTGAATAAAATTTCAGTGTAAGCCTAGTTGTAGAAATTTATCTCTTGAACTATAAAACCAAGTGCAATATTTTCTCTGAGCTTAAAAATTGTTTTTCTTAAAATTTGGGCTTTAGGCTTAACTCCACCCCACAAAACCAGCTTGTAAGGTGAGGACTGCCCAAGCCTTATAAGCACTACTTAGGCCATATCTCTAGTCGATGTGGGACTCTCAACAGTTTTATTTTATTTTATTTTCTTGGTTGAAAACTTGGAATTGAGTGGGAAGGTTATCTCTTTGTTTGGGCCTTAACGAAAAAGCTTTTTTCCCCATTTATATCTCTTTATTATGACATGTTTTTTATCAACAGGGAAAGATAGATCTCAAAGATCGAGATACATATGAATGCTTATTTTCAGAATATTATGAAATTATCAAAGAAAAAGAAGGGCTGAATTCTCTACATGTACATTCCGCCAATAACTTCTTGAAGAAAGGGAAAAACAAGCGTGACTTGGATCTAGCTGAAATAGGTGAAGGGGAAGATGATACTGGAGAATCTGAAGATGGGAGTGACTTTATAGTTTCTGATCATGATGACCTGAATGATACAGTAAGAGTTAAACCAGTGAGGAAAAAGAAGAGGTGCATGAAACAACTAAAATCAATAAAAGGAAAGGTGAAAGATAAGAAAAAGGAGTTCATTGGATGGGGTTCAAGAAGTCTCATAGAATTTCTTAAATATATTGGTAGAGACACGAGCAAAGAATATTCTGAAGATGATGTTGCTTCAATCATTATTGAATACTGCAAAGAAAACAAGCTTTTTGACCCCAATAAAAAGAGGAAGGTGCTTTGTGATGCCCAACTAAGGTCTTTACTTGGGAGGAAATCAGTGAATAGGAACAACATACAAAACCTTCTGGCACCTCATTTTGCCGAGAATGTTGAGGAAATTGAAGATGATATCACTAGTAGTTCAGAAGACAGGGATGATAATGAGCCATTCAAATGTTCAAGCCAGAGGAAATCGTTCTCAAGTACAAAATCTATTCAGAACCGAGTGTCTGAAGAGTGCCGTCAAAGCTGTTTTGCTGCCATAGTTAGTTCAAATCTCAAGCTTGTTTACTTGAAGAGGAGCTTAGTGGAGGAGCTTTTGAAGCAACCAGAAACTTTTGATGGCAAAGTGATGGGAAGTTTTGTCAGAGTCAAATCTGACCCGAATGATTATTTACAGAAGAACTCCCATTTGCTTTTGCGAGTTGTAGGTAATGTTCTTTGTGATGGCTATGAGTTACAGACTTACAGGTTATAAGTAGTCAGCCTTAAAATTTTGTTTGCTGTGAAGTGTTTTAAAGCACATTACTTATAATCATTGTTTAAATGATCTTCTATCTGGAATGCTGTTATAAGTATTTAAGTCCTGTTCTATAATGAAGAACTGCAGAAGTCTGTTGTAGCTGTTAGTAAGATATCCTTTGTTTTACCTAGTCAACTTTGTGGCATAATATGTAGTTAAGGAAGAAAGCTGAAAAGTTAAAGAACAGTAGCTATTGAAACAGACAATTTTTGTAATGAAGTAAAATTATAGAAGATATTGTAAAGCATGCTATATATATAAGCAAAACACATACTGTTAAGTTTTACCCTCTAACTTATTTTCTATTTTCAAATTGGTCCTCTAACTAACATATGTTTCAATTTGGTCCTCTAACTTATTAAAACATAATGGTGTTGTCCTTATGCCTAATTCCACTAGTGCCATCAGCATACATGGCAGGAAATAATTTTCTTAGGGTTTCTCTTCGTCTTCTTCCTATTGTTGCCTCTCCTCTGTTCCTTCTTGTCTCTATTTCCACAGTGGCTCTACAAGTTGAACTTCGACTGTGGTTCTGCTAATTGATCTCCTAAGATATAACAGTGACTTTGCATTGTGACCATAACTGTAGCCTGGTGATTTGGTGATCTTCACAGCATGCAAGATCTGGATTGGTGGTTCGGTGGTGGTTCCAATCCTTAAATTTTCCATTTGACCTTTGATGGCAGTGCTGGGGTGCAAGGCCTTAAGTCTTTGAGGTGTGACAAATCGACAATTTGGCTGAGTTTGGTGTGGTTACAAATCGACAATTTGCAAAGCCACCAGTGGAGTCAGGTTTAGCCATTGTCAAAATAGAGATGAGAAGAAACAGAAAAGAGGCAATAGTAGGAAGAAGAAAATGAAGCAGAAACCCAAGGAAGAAGAAAATGAATATTAGCCATGTCGTCTGTGACTTGCCATGTCACATGCCAACTAAGTATTTTCTATCAAATATGCTGATGGAACTAACGAAGCAAGACAATAGAATAATGTTGTTAGTTTCTTATAAGTTGGAGTACCAATTTGGAATGTTGTATTAGATATAGAGGACACATTTGAAAACAGAAAATAAGTCAGAGGACGAAAGTATGACTTTTGCCATATATATAAACAACAATGATATTTGTACATCACAAATTTGACAACAATCGATACCTGGTTAATGATGTTTAAAATCGTGGTTAATGGCTTGTTAAGGTTGGTTAAAGGATACACCTGTGGTAGATGTCCAAATTCGTTAACGAACAATTTGGTTAATGATGTACAAAATCTTGATTAATAAAGCTCAGCAGATGGTTAATGAGTTACCCAATCTTGGTGCACCCGTTCATCAAATCTAACACATCATTAACCACGATTTTGAATGTCATTAACCAGGTGTCGATTGTTATCAAATTTGTTATGTTCAAATAACACAGCTGATATATAAATTGTGTCAAATGATGCAATAATATATACTAATATTGATATTGATTACCTTTAAATTTTTTTACTCAAAGAAAACTGTTACATTTTCATCTGATTGAATAATATTAATGTTTTTCAGACTAGTACAATTTAAGAAATCAATTAGATTAAGCACATGACAACTTTACATTGAGCTTTCAGGATTTTGAAAAGAGTTAGTGGATCTTGCACCTAATTCTGCAGCAGTTTGCTTCAATGGGAAGGAAAAGAATATTACATAATACATTGTATCCAAAGCACATATCTGAAAAATAAAATGAATTTCGAAATCTAAAGCTTTGAACACTGTTTATTCTTTAGTGGCAATGTACATTGCTGCAGGCATTAAATTTAGATCAACATGGGTGTTCTTTTACTGGCAACCATACTTTGTAATATGCATGCATTGAAATTTCTGTCTCTGTATCACAGGAATAAACAGATCTTCAAAGAATGATGAAATCAACAAAGAAATTCTGCTTCAGCTTTCTAACATGCCAAAAGATGTACCTATCTGCAAAATTTCAGATGATGACTTTTCTGAGGTATTAATGCTGTTGTAACATGATTTTCTGCTGTAATTGTCCTCCATTTCTAGAAATATTGGAGCAGGATAAGTAATAATTTCTAAGTAAAATTGGATAATTCACGTTTTGTAAAACATTTTTTTCTGCAAATTGTCGGTTATATATACAGTATTGATTTCCTGCCTAGGAACATAAATGGGTTTCTCTGAGGTGGTTATAGGTTATACTCATCAGAATTTGTTGTTGTTGTTGTCTCTAATATATGATCTGCTTATGCATATTGATGCCTAGCTCAGAGTCTAGACTGACCCTAGTTGTTGTTCTGTTAATCTGTTCATAGATATATATTTTCTGTGGATTCATAATTCATAATTATAACATTTGGCATTGTCTGCAGGAAGAATGTCAAGATCTGTATCAGAGAATGAGAAATGGTCTGCTCAAACAGCCTACTGTAGTAAGTTTGTTGTGTATGAGTGATTTAGAGTGTTTAATAAAAAGCTTTATGTTCATTGATCTGATCAAATATGAGCAAGGGCCCTGTAAAAGTATGGATGTTTTGATTGTTTTCTAAGTTTAAAGACAAATTATTATAGGGTGGAAAATTATACTGGCGAAAATATCTGCAAAACTAAAAAAAGGAAAAAAAAAAATATGTGAACGGTATTATTGCATCCAGGTATCTGTAGAACCAAATTTGAGAACTGCAGTTTGTTAAAATATGTAGTTTTCTATTGGAAAACCAATTTCTTCATAATCTACCCTTAGACTAACGTTATTCACTTGTTTCAGGAATTCTTTTGCCTTAAACATTAAATGCTTAATTATCCTTGCCTTACCACATGCTAGATTATCTCTTCTGGTAAAATTAAAATCTAATACGTTAGAAGCCAAAGCCTGTTTTGACTTTTGAACATTGAAATCAGTCTAATTTCTCCAATTGTAGAAATCAATGAAGCTATATCTTGCATGGTTTTAGGGCCTTTCCTTTCACGTCATGCCCAGACTAGCATCCATTGATGTTTACGTCCTTACATCGATGCTAATGTATGTCATTGAGATAGGGAAGGGGCAAGTGAGGTTTATTGGGGTGGGGGTTGCAGTCAAATCAGACATGATGTAAATCACAGGAGGGGTGTTAATACCAATAGCTTCTTGAGGAATAAGCATGTCATGGATTTACGGCCACATATCTATGTATGTGTTCAGTTTTAGGTTAGGGTCTTTAGACACTTTTTTTCAGTCATGTTAGGCCACACTGAATGTATGGACTTTCTCTTGTGGTGTGAGCATTAATGGTTCATACGAGTAAGATTGAATTGTCGACTAAATAATTGATTGGATTAGTAGAATAATGCAAACGGGTGATAACTACCTCTGTGTTTCACAGCTGGAGCTGGAGCAGAAAGCCAGAAGTCTGCATGAAGACATAATAAAGCATGTAGGTATCATTATCAATATTTTTATGTTGTCTAAATCCCTTTTCTATTATAAAGATAGTATTCAATATAACTCAAAGTGCAATTTCTTGTAGTTTAGCAATTGAACATGGGCGCATTTTTAAAGGAGATTGCAACAGATGCTATGCATAATTGAAAGTGCAGAATTGGTCAAAACTTATGATACATGCATAGAATTTAGATTCATAAAATTAGGAAACTCACGTCTATCTTAAGCACACTCCAGCAGCTGCTGAACCTATTAGTCAAACTGATAATTTTGAAATTTGACCTTTAAATTATCACTTTAATCTTCCACGCCTAATACTTCATTTGTCTAATGGCATGTTAACTTTAGTTAACACATGATTCTTTTAGACTGTAAAAGAACCTCAAACCCATCATAGTTTTTACTGATTACTGTCTTTTTTTCTGCTTTATGTGGCAGTGGATCCCAAGGGAGTTAGCATTATTACAAAATCGCATTGATCTGGCCAATGAAAAGGGATGGAGGAGAGAATATCCTTTCATGATATATATTTCAGATTGTTTGTTACCTTAGATTAGTAGCTATAGGCCAAAGATTTATGAATTGTTGCCCAATTTAATGCTTGATCAGGCATGTCGAGCTCTTAATAACTTCCAAATCGGAGAGAAGAGTCGTAAACTATAAGCTGAAAGGTGTTATTGTTGTTTTGATTTTTTATATACGTTTGGCATTCCTCTCTGCATGGAATTGTATAATAGCTGTGAATACTCATTTTGGGCCTTAACCTTATTTGTATACACTTTCTGAGTACATGGATAAAAAACTGAAGCTTCAGACTCCATCAGAACAATCACGTTTATTAAGCGATATTCCAAAAGTAATTCCTGAAATGGTTGATAACAAACTATCACCGGAGGGTTCCCCGAGAAAAGATAGGCTTGAGCAAAATGGTTTGCCAGAATTAGCCATGGAAAAGACTTCTAACTCTGGTGGATCTTATCCCAAACACAGCTCTTTTGCTCGTTGGCTGAATAATACAACAGGTGTTGCAGGTTTGCCAGGCTTGCCTGTCTGTACCCCCTCTTTGTTTCTTATATCTATTGTGTCCTTGTAACTTCTGCTTTTATTTCTTGTGTAAAAATTTTTTCTGTATATAGGGTTCTTGATGCTGCTAATGTCTTGTGCATTATCTTCGCATTCTTATTCATGCTGAGTCATTCCATGTCCTCTACAAAGTTGAGTAATTTCGGTTCTAAACAACCAACTCCATGTTTTACTCAGACTAGGATCACTTAGATTAATTAGAATTTAATGTGTCTTTTGTGATATTTCTATCATATTCCTTTGTATAAGTCATCCACTACCACTATGTCCTCTTCAAGGTTGAGCACTTTTAGATGTATATGCCTTTCACCATTAAAAGTGCCTTTTGCTTGCTTCCATTTTGTTTCTTGAATTTTCTAAAGCTGGGAATAATTTATGTGCCACTAATTTAGTTGATGTCTGTACCCAGTATTAATGAATTGCAACCCCCCTAATATCATTTGTGTTAATTTTCATATCTTAGGTCCAAAAACTTCGGTAAAGGGAGACCGGTATGGTACTGACTTTCCTGCCTCTGTTGAAAAATTGTTTTCCCAAGCTAAAAGTACTCTTCAATCTTCCCCAAAAGCAATCCAAGATGATCCCAAGGCTGCACTCTCTGAAGAACTAAGCTCAGACTGTCAGACCGTAACTCCTGCAAAACGTGGCCTGCATCATCCAAGGAACACTGAATCTAATTCTGGTATAGATGGCAGAAAACTGATTGCCGCGAGTGCTAACAAAGAGGATGCAAGTATCTCAGATATTCCAATGGGAGAAAAGGTAGTTGATGTCTCAACTTTAGATATTATTCAGTTAAGTGACAGTGATGAACAAGATGAAAATATTGCAGACATTTCAGCTGGGAGAAAGGTAGTAGAGAATCCTGAAATTTCTGTTTGGAATTGTTTAGGTCCTTTTGGTGAAAGAAGTGGGCCCTATTCAATGTCTGTACTCAAACGTTGGAGTGAAACTGCCTCTTATCCCTTAGAATTCAAGGTCTGGAAGACAGGTCAGAGTGAAAAACAAGCAATACTGCTCACTGATGCTGTTCGCCAAAATTTCCCCAGTATGTAGGTAAATATGGAAATGAAAGGAAATCATTTCCTTAAGTACATCACCAATAATATAATGTTTGAAGTTTGAACACTTGAGAAACAACCCAGTAGGTGTTTTTGTGGAAAGTTTCAAGTTAAAAAGTAGTTTTTTTGGAAACCTGTTGATAGTTCGTGGGTGATCTTGTTTTCTTTTCAAGTAGCATAGTTCACCTTTACAATTACAAATTGAGGTTTTATTTTTCTTGTGCATGTGTAACATTTTTCCCCCTTGTACCTTTTGTCATGCAATTTTGTGCACGGGATAGGAACTTAACCCACTGATGCTTCACTAATTGGTTTTACTGAAATGTTATTTGGGCAACAAAATTTGACAATATGGGGACACCTGATTAATGACGTTAAACATCATTATTAATAGCATATTATACTTGTTTAATGGGTATAACTGTAGTAGATGAGTAACTTACAAAATCTTGTTTAATGAAATTCAATTGATGGTTAATGAGTTATCCATCTTGGTATATCAATTAACCAAGTTTAAAATATCATCAACTACAATTTTGAACGTCGTTAATCAAGTGTTGTCATGTCGAATTTTGATGCTCAAATAACATTATTGTTGGTTTTAACATGGTGCTCTCCTCTCCTAACATCTTTCACCACTCGACATGCTCCTCTTATTTCGATGCCTTTAAGCTTGTGCAAAGCCAAATCTTACTAGTAAATTGATTGCAAAATCTATATCTGGTCTAATATTATTTGCAAGATATAAAAGTGCTTCAGTGACAATAAGATATGGTATTTCAAGATCATTGATCTTTGTTGCCAAATGCTTGAATTGTAGGCCAGGTTGAGATAAAACTTTACCTTCAAAAACATTTTACCTTCAAGATATAGATGTTTTGGTATTTTTAATCCTTCTGGGATTTTTAATGTTGAGATTATTATCGAATAAACCATAAAGTGTGATAACACATTTACGTCGCAAAGTTTATATTTTAAAATGTTTGCACTTCAAGTCCATTAAAACATCTTTTGATACTCGAACTATAGATTCAAATCCTTGCATTTCACTATTAAAAAGAGTATATCTATCAAGATTTTGAATTATACATTTCAAGCATCTTAAATCCTTTAGGGATATGTTACAAACATCTTAAATCCTTCAATGATATTCTTCATGCATTTTGAATCTTTCAGAGGTATGCTTTAAGCATCTTAAATCATTCAAGAACTTTCATATATATGTCATTATACAATGACCATTATAACTAAGTTGTCAGTACGTTCATTCTATATATGTCATGTCCTTCAGATATTGTCAAACTAAATAATAATCTAAAAGTAATTGTACCTGTAACATAAGTTGACAACTTCATTGGTCTAAATGCTTTATGTTTGGTTAACAAGTCTTGGTCCACTTGTATTATTTCTTTCCATTTTGGCCCATTACTCATTACATAAGTAAATACATTATCAACAAAAACATTATGGCCGCGTTTGGGTAAACAATTTAATTAAGAGCTTATCACATAAGACCTTATCGCATGAGAACTTATGCCATAAGAGCTTATGAAGAAAGGGGCAGGAGAGGATTCGAAGGGTGAAAACACGGAGGGGTCATAAGCACTTGTTAAAATTTCATAAGCTTGTTCCAGTGACTTATGAAAATAAGTCAAAAACTCCTTATGGGATGGCATAAGTTACTTTTATAAGATCTGCCAAACACGCTGCATAAGAGCTTATGTCATCAGATAAGTCAAAAGGAGCTTAAATAAGCTCTTCCAAACGCCACCTATATCTTCATCTCGTGTTTTTAGATTTTAATGAGATCTCATAATTTGTAGGTGTTGGGGTTGTTGATCTATATTGCTTTAAACCTCTTCTAGAGTCTCGATGACTTCTTCTGGAGCATCACTTTGATTTTTATTTTATTTTTTAAATTTTCCCATTTTAAGAATAGTACCCTTTGCAACAATAAGTCTACAGCGCTTCTTGCGTACTTTAGATTCATGAATTACCATACTCACGGATTGTCCAGTAGGGACAATTAGTTGTGCAATAACATTTGCAACCGATGCATGTGATTTACTAACCTTTTCGGAATCCATAAAAATATTTGACAATTTATTTGAGATATTTGGTAAATGAATTGTTCTTTAGACTTCAAGTTCACGTGGATTCATGTATGTATCAAGAATAAACAGTGTTGGTGTTTTCTAACAAATTTCTAGCAACTATTGTACAGACTTGAATTACCATCAAAACTTATCATTGATATAATAAATAAAACTCTAAGAAACCATACCATACATATTTTATTTATAATAATTATAAACTTAACAAATTAAAATAAAATGTACTTGTGCATTTGAAATCACATAAAATATACATATGAAATGGAAAATATGAATTCCAAGAAAATAATTCAACTACTTAAATCATAATAATATAATTATCCTCCAAAATATTTAACAAAATAGATATATCTAAATGCATATTATTTGTAAGACCATGATTTGAATAATTTCATAAGAAAAAAGTGAATATTAACCCATATACAACCAAACAAAATGTTAACTTACAATAATTAGATTATTTTAACTGTGAATAACTTATAATAAAGTACATATGTTTCTTTATCAATATGCATTTCGTTTGCTAAAACAAATGTTCACACTTTATAAGCGTTACTAACAAACCATGATGAAATAGTTGAAAAAAGAAGAGACGTTCAAGCATCATGACATTTAAGCAGGGGATGAAGAAGAGTTAAAAATAACTAATATATCACTCAGACCTATAGCTTGTCATTTCACTTAGACCTATAGCTTGTCATTAGGATCTGATAGACAAAAATCCATCTTAACTTGATTGAAAAATCTCTATAGTAAAATATTGACATGCAGTAAGTATGACCAATGTCTTTGCGTACATGTCATTTTCAACATTTTTCTCATTATTATCTCATTCATCTGAATATATTTTCAAATGAAGAGCTTATAATTAATATTCCTATATTATAGAATATTTTACTATATATTAATTGGGTTTTTCTATCATGTGCAACTCTGCACAGATTAAGAAACCCAAAAGCAACAATTTATTGAAAAACTAAGTATTTCACTTTTGAAAGTATAAAATACACAAGTTCCTATATAAATTTATTCCTTTTAAGATCCTTAACATGTGCAAAATTGTACAGGATAAAAAAACCCATATTAATTTTAAAGTAATTATTGTAAAAATTAATGTAATATTTTTACACTAAAAATATATTCAAATTAAATCAAAATCAAAATTTCAATGATTCTGAAAAGGCAGGAAGAGACAGAGACGCATTGAAGTTAACAAATCAACATCCTTGGAATAGAGCAAGACCCCTGAAAGAAAGTGAAAAATAAATAGATAGACTCGGGACATTAATAAAACATCCATAGAAGGGAAGAAAAACGCATGCATATCCTTCCTTTTCCATGCATATATATCCTTAGTTCCTTTTAGTTCAACAACGAGCAACGAAGGGTCTTCGTTCGTTCTTTCAGCTCAAGAGTTAGTACTCCTCCATCTTCGTCGTCGTGTCCCTGGTAACATTTTCATCTTATCATGCTTTGCTTTCATCGGATTCATCTTATCATTTTGTATAGTGCTCGTTACTTTGATAATGGAATAAAATCATGGTTTAGTGCACCCTTGCATCCCATGTGCATCCTATCTTTTAGATGCAACAAACCTTGTTCCATCTGGAAGTATATAATACACACACCCCCCCCAAAGTTGTGCAACAAAATACAACTGCTGAAACAGACTCAAACACTGTTTATGCAGAATTTGACCCAACTTCATGGATTTACTGGGAATGCATGAAGAATGCATAATTCTTGAAAATTTAAGTGAACCAATATTTTAATCTTAGCTTTAAAATGAAACAGGTCTCGCGTCATTTGAATGCCTATGGAAGGAATTATGCAATCTGGTTTAAAGGGTGTCAAAATCCCAAATCCTGCAGAATTAAGACCATTTTCAAACGAAAAATTATATGAATTGGTATGTGTGAAAAATCTGATAAATTCATCACCTAATTTTTTTCATTTTACCTTTCGAATGCAACCAATAGAAAGCCATTTGGACCTCCACTCACTGAGATATGCAGCTAAACATAAAGACTGTCAGGTCAGGAGTGCATTTTCCGCATAAATCAGCAGTATATCCTGAGATTTTTGGCCTAGCTATAGAACTCCAAAAATCCTAAAAATTGAAACAGATTCAGTTTAATACCTAAATGAAATGATGGGACAAATGGCATGCTATTTTAACCACTGTGGTCAAAGATACGTGACTGTTTTCTTGATACTACAGGTCCAAGTCCCAGTTTCTGCATAATTCTGATCAACTCACAATTTGGGCTATCAGCATGCATTCTACCTATCCCGAACTGTTATATAACTTTGGCTTTTACACTCCATATCTAAATTCACATGCCTCATTCAATAACTTTGGCTTTTGGTTTTTCGGTTTTGATGCCATTGCTGCATGCACAGATTTGATTTGTGTTTGATTGGTTTCTATAATTTGTTGTGTTGTTTGATGTAGGTTTACTACTTACAATGGTTGCGGACAAAACTCCTACAAGTGCGATGCACATAAAATCTTTCATTGAATGGAAAGTTGATGAAAGAGTTGCTGATTTTGTTGAAGCTACATGTTTTAGGTCTTTTTTACATATAAAAGATCAAGTGAAAGAAGTGAAACAAAATGTGCAGCTGATCGCAGCTATATTAAGGTGCTATGATAGTGAGAGATCAATTTTCAAATTCGGAGAGCACATTATGTCCTTTAACTTAGAGGACATGTTTTATATTACCGGCCTCCGCATTGATGGACTCCCAGTCTCTGGTTTTGTAAGTGACAACCACATTGAGACGTGTCAGGAGCACTTTCATATCAGTGCACAAAAAGCCAAGGAGCTCTTTCCATATGAAGGGGCTCCTACAAGTTCATCCAAGAAAAGGAAATGGTTTAATGCTATTTCTTTAGATGTTTTGAAGCACATGTTTGAAGTTGTTCCCTGAGGATGCCTCTAATATCGAGGTTTATGTAGAGGCTTTTTTGTTGTTTTTATTAGGTAGTCTTTTCTTTCCTAGTTCTTCAAGTGGTTGTATTTCCACAGTGTATTTACCACTCCTTAGTATAGATAACCTTAATGAATATGCTTGGGGTGCTGCTGCCTATGCATACCTAAAGCGATCGATGAAGGAGATTTGTGGGCGCAATTTCACAGTGTTGAAAGGATTTTCTTATGTGTTACTTGTAAGTTCTACATTCTATATAGTTAACTTAGACTTTTAATATGTTATTAACTTATTATGAATTTTACTATTATTTATTTGATATTTTTTTTCTTCTACAGGTTTTTGCATTGGAGCTCATAATTCCAATAAGAAATGAGGTCTTGGGGGCAGCACAGTCTCCTAGACCTCAACACTATTCACTCTACCTTGGGTGGATGCAAGTTACAAATAAACTATTTAAAAATACTCGAAAGATCAAAATTTCAAGAGATTATGTCAAGGTTCTCTGTTTTTTGAAGGCAACGGATGTAATATTTATCTCTTTCTCTCCCTCAATTGTGCAGATTTTTAGTGTTCCAGATGTAGTTCTACTGTTTTTCCCTGTTCATTCAACTAATGTTAAGAGTTCCTTGTTTTTCCTTCTAGTTAAATTACTCATCTTTTTATGTTTTGTTGGTTGATTGGCAGCCATATGTGGGGTTGGAACAATCTCTCCCTCCAATGGAAAAAGAACAATTATGGGTGGGAAATTGTATTTGCCCTTGCATATGTTTTAATGAGTACTTCTACAATTGCCCCAATCTTGCTCCAAAACAGTTGTCTTTTGAGGTGCGGAAAATTCAAGGTCCCCCGCAAGATGACTTTCAAGTGTAAAATGCTAACTAGGCATAAAAATATTGATTGGAGAAATCATAAACCAAACTATGGAAAAGTAAATTGGCAGTGGAAAAATAGAAGGTTATACTGTATACAACCCACAAATGAAGATCATGTTAATGATCATAGTCGTGAAGGTTAGTATGTTTTTCTTTGGGCTGCGTTGCACTTCATGTTTGGTTAGTAAGCTGCAATGTTTTTTCTTGTGTTTTGTGTAGAGGGATATGAGCCTATGAATGAAGATGAGTCATTGATCCCTCAAAACAGCGAATTAAGGGGTGAAGGTAATGTCTATTATTTCTTCCTTTTTGTTTGGTTTTCTATGAGCTAAATTTTATTTGCTGGTGTTTTGTGCAGATATAGATAATCCTCTAGGTGGTGATGAAGAAGAAGTTGTCAGCAACCCTCCGGCGACATCTCCACCGTGCAGTCCTGTTGCAATTTCACCATCTCCACCCTACAGTCCTGCAGCAACTTCACCGTGCAGTCCTGCCGCAGCTTCACCATGTGTCCTTGCTTTAGCTCCATTAAAAGGTATGTGTAAATGTAATCTTGAAATTGTATTGTGTTATATTGAAAAACAAGTTTATTCGTGTTTATCGAAGCTATCTTTAATAGCATTTGTTGCCTTTGGTGCTGGTTTATTTTGTGCAGGGAAGCGCAAACAGCAGGCTGAAAATGTATGGAACAGAGGAGAATGGCTGAGAAGCAAGTCAAAGAATAAAGGACAGGATCTATTTACCCCTTCAGATAAAAGTACTCTTCAATCTACCCCAAAAGCAATGCAAGATGATCCCAAGGCTGAGCCATGCAAGGAACACTGAACCAAGTTCTAGTATAGATGGCACAAAACTGAATGCCGCGAGTGCTAAACAGACAGGCAAGGAAAAGCAAAGCATTCAGTTGCTGACCCTATTGAGGCAAGTGTCAATAACAAAGAGGATGTAAGTATCTCTGATATTCCAATGGGAGAAAAGATAGTTGGTATCTCAACTTTAGATATTATTCAATTAAGTGACAGTGATGAACAAGATGAAAATATTGCAGACATTTCAGCAGGAAGAATGGTAGTGGAGAATCCTGAGATTTCTGTTTGGAATCTTTTAGGTCCTTTTGGTGAAAGAAGTGGGCCCTATTCAATGTCTGTACTCAAACGTTGGAGTGAAACTGCCTCTTATCCCTTAGAATTCAAGGCCTGGAACTCTGGAAGACAGACGGGTCAGAGTGAAAAACAAGCAATACTTCTCACTGATGCTCTTAGCCAAAGTTTCCCCAGTATGTAGGTAAATATGGAAATGAAAGGAAATCATTTCCTTAATTTAAGCACATCACTGGTGTTAATATAGACTTTGAACACTTGAGATTTAACCTGTAGGTTTTTGTGTGGAAAGTTTCAAGTTAAAAAGTAGTTTATTTGGAAACCTGTTGATAGTTTATGAGTGATGTTGTTTTCTTTTCAAGTAGCATAGTTCACCTTTACAATTAAAGATTGAGGTTTTATTTTCCTTGTGCATGTGTAACATTTGTCTCCTTGTGCCTTGTGTCATGCAATTTTGATTTGAGCACGAGATAGGAACTTAACCTAATGATGTTGTAACATCCCAGGCTGCTCTACGGATTGATGACTGTTCCCACAAATCAACACGGGTCTTTTCCTCACTCACGCTTCCTAGGTAAACTTCCTAGGATGTCACCCATCTCAGAATTGCTCCAAGTCAAGCACGCTTAACTGTGGAGTTTTTAAGCGACGGACTCCCGAAAAGAAGATGCATCTTGTTAGTATAGTTAGTACCAGTCAATTCTTATAAGTCACCCTAACATTTACCTCAAAATTTAAAACAATTTAGTTACATAGCTAGTACCAATCAATTCTTTCCCTTTCTCTTGAGTCTACAATCACCTTGATTCGGAGTCAAGATTGAGAGGGCAATTCAACAAGAGAACTCATGCTTTCTACCTATTAATTCACATTTGTTTGATCCAGTTCTATCATATATACTTGCATATTCTGACTATTTAAATTAATAATGCATGTATTATTTATAATTTTGAATAATTTTCTATTAATTTTCTCTCTTTTTTTTCTAAATTTAAAAATACTCGTGCATTACATGAGCTATTTGCTACTATTTAAACAAGGACCCATATTAAAACTCATCCTCAAAGGACTTTAACTTTCGGATAGTTCTACGATCCTCCAACTAATAGGTTAAGTACCGATCCTCCACAAAATTTAATCATTGATTAATTAAAAAAAATTAAAAATAAACAAATCATTGGCTAATAATGATTTGGAGTTTTGATCCTCCACAAAACCTTGGAGGACCTTAAAGTTTGCCCTAGATTCCCTTTAGAATTTGTCATCAACTCGTACTTATTATCATTCTCTTAAAATATAGAGCTACCCACAATATCTCTTGAGCTTGAAGAGGCGTTATAGATGAATAAAGTAACCACACCAAAATTTAAAATTTTAAGAGGATAAATAAAACCCCTTTAGGGTTTCCAAGAAATTTACAAACGGAAACGGATTCCCCATTGCTATTGCGCGACGCAGTTATCATCTTAGCCGTATGTTTTGCAATGTATTTTAATGCATATTTGAGCATGAACTGTCCGATTTAAATTCATTGGCCGAAATCGCTTACTACATGAAACTACGCGATTCTACTACCGTAGGGAGTCCGAGTCCCTTACAAACCCACTAGAGCTTAGACTCCTAAAGCATTAGATTTCTACTTAAAGCCCCAAAAGTTTTACTCATCCACCATAGTTGAATCCACAAAGCTTAGTCTTTCCTAGAACCTTTTATCATGCAATTTTGTGCATGGAATAGGAACTCAACTCGCTGATGCTAGTAACGTTATCCAACTGCTTGCAGAGTAATTTCGGCTCAGTTCAGGAAGGTTCTCTAAAATCTCAATATATGAGGCAACATGTATTTCAGTTCAAAATAATATAATTACATGATGATTCGTAAAAAAACAGCGAGTGAGAAACATAGAAGATACATGCAACAGACTATAGCATCTTCAGAAACATTTCAAATAATATTGATGTTGAATATATCCTAGTTTAGAGGTGGCAAAAAACATATCATATCGAGTGCTTTTACAAAATTATGTGCTCCACTTTGCATAGTAGTGTTGGGGTTTTTTTCAACAATGCAGGAAATTCTTCTACTGACCACTTGCGGCATTTTCTTTCCTAAAAGCTCGAAGCTGTTCCTTAAATTTCTTACTCTCTTCAAAGTTAGCCTTTCGCTTCAAAGCTTTCTGTTGTAACACAACGACCATTGTTACAAACCATAGGGGAAAACCAGAGCAAAACAAAGGGGATCCTTAAAAAACCAGGAAAAAAAAGGAAGGAAAAGCTCACTTCTTGTCTGAAACAGCGATCCAACTTTATCTTCAAATCTGTACATTCACCAAAGAATTTTGCAATAGGATGTTCTATATGACATTTTTGGAACTGCTCAATAATCTGCAGAAAAACAAAGCCTACAATTAAAGGAGGCTATAATATATACTGGTACACACTACAGTTACACACCTCTAAAAATATGGTTTCTAGCAACCATAAGTTGTCATCATTATTTGCAAGACCGTTTCTGAAAACATTCAACACCAGAGGAAAAGATAAATGATGTGAAATTCTAATTTCACAACATGAGGAGGTTACAATTAGAATCATGAGCAAGCATATAAGCAATTTCCGCTTCTCTTTCCGAGTTCAATGTGAACTGACAAGGCAAGGGAAAGGTAATTGAAGATAGCAGGGGCAAATCACAAAT
Organism: Echinosophora koreensis; assembly: GCA_035048595.1. Classification (NCBI taxonomy): domain Eukaryota; kingdom Viridiplantae; phylum Streptophyta; class Magnoliopsida; order Fabales; family Fabaceae; genus Echinosophora; species Echinosophora koreensis. The sequence goes on from JAPCYP010000004.1 coordinate 12,603,155, forward strand.
CACCCTTGGCATTGACGATACCTCTTAGTAGCTTAAGCCACATTCCATTGTTCCAGAGTTAGATAACCAGTCTTCTGTTCAAGACAAAATATCCTACAACTAGCCATTATCCCATGACATAGGAGTGGAAATATATCAAGTTAAACATAAGCATAGTAATTAGGGATTCAATGAAAGTTCAGGGGGGTTTAGTGACAAAAAAAAAAAAAAATTAGGGATTGTGTGATAAGTGATGAAATTACAGGATAGTAAACAGTAATTTCCCCCAAAATAAAAAAGTAATGATTAACAGAAACTCACTTCAGCACACATAGGGTGTTTGTGTAATGTTAAAGGAGGATGCATCTTCTCACAACCAAATCACACAGCACCACCCCACCAGCAGCAATGTTTTCGTTTGATCAATTATGTTCAACCGAACAAGTGCTACAAACAGAAAAAAAAGAAATCGACCAAATGAAATCCATTGCAAAAGAACAGAACTTGAAAATCTTCACTACAGCTTAAGATTGGAATATAAGAAGGAAAAATTGGAACGGACGAAAACGAAGTCCAATGTAAAAGCAAAATAACAGAAGTTTGAAAACTAATAGAATTGAAATTATAATATAAGAAGAAGAACGGAATTGAAGTAACAGAATTAAAATTTGCGTACCCTAACTCGTGGGATTCGATGGCTCAGATAAAAGTTCTCAAATTGCGGTGACGTGTGTGTCTGTTTGAGAAGATGAAGGAACGAACCGGCGATTGTCTTAGTCTTAGTTTTCTTTCGTTTTTAATAAATAAACAAGTAACAACTAACTAACCTTTTTTAAAAATAAAAATAAAAATTAGACTTTAATTTTTATTGAATGTGGTTTGTCAAGTTTTTTTTTTTTCTGACAATGTAAACCGTAAATCATCACAAATCATCATATCAATGATTTTAAAGATAATTCGAATAAGAATTAGCATTCCCAAGAAAACCATAGGGTGCATTTGATACGCATTAATACATCGGACAACACAAGACAAGCAGGACAGTACAACGACAACTTTTTGTCATGTACATCATTTCATAGATAATGGACAGCATAAGTAAAATAATATTAATTTTACTATGATACCATTTATAATATATATTATATATATTAATATAATATTATTAGTATATATTATTAATATATGTAAGTATTAGTCAATATATGATATATGATATATTTTATAATATATAGTATATATGATAATATTATTACTACCATGATAATACTATATATATTAGAGAGAGAAAGGAGAGAGAGAGAGAAGAGAGAGAAGAGAGAGGAGAGAGAGAGAGAGGTCAATATAATTTTGTCTTTTTTGGTAGTCTGTCCATGAGACAAAAAGTTGTCCTATGGTTTAGTGGGGGACAAAATTTTGGGTTTTTGTCCTGTCCTTCAGTATTTTTTTTGTCATGTCTCTTGACCACTTTTCAAATCAAACAGCGAACAAAAAAATTTGTGATGTCTAGTCTCCTGTATTTTTGCAAATCAAATGCACCCTAAAACAAGGATAAGAGTTACACAGTTTTAATGATATTATATTTATAATTGATTGATGGTGTAAAATAAGAAGAATTTTTTTTTTACAGAAAAATAAGTGAAATGTTAGAAAAAGACTATTTAACACTTTCTTTTAAACATTATTTTTATTATTTGATGAATTTCATCTAGGCTCATTCTCTATTAAGTGGGTCCACATAAAATCCTTAAATAATGAGGTGCTTGTTGAAAGGAGTGTGATAAAAAGTGTGTTATTAGTATTGCTCGTAAAATAATTTTATGTTTAAATAAGTTTTTAGTCCCTACAAAGTTTATCAAATTTGGTTTTGGTCCCTATGAAATTTTTTTAGGTTTTCGTCCCTGTAATCTCACAAATTTTGCAAATAGTCCCTATCGTTATCTTTTTCTGTTATCTAGTACTCATCGGTATCGAGGTAATTTTATTTTACTGTCCGACTTGCTGTAAAATTTGGTCATAAAATAGAAACAAAATCATATACTAGGGACATAAGGTTAAAATTGCTAAATTCCTTCATTTTGTATGATATCTAGTACTCAGGGGGTACCGAGGTAATTTCTCGTTCTTGTCTGACTTGCTCCAAAAGTTGGCTAGAAAGTAGAAATAAAATCATACATTAGGGCCATAAGGTTAAAATTGACAAAATTATTCAACTAGTATGATTTCTAGTACTCAAGGGTAATAATAAGGACTATTTACAAAATTTTCGAAAATACAGGGACGAAATCCTAAGAATTTTTTTTTACAAGGACTAAAACCAAAATTAATAAACTTTACAGGGACTAAAAGCTTATTTAAACCATAATTTTATATTGACTATGTGTATCAATTATATTCCTTTGGTTTAATGAACTTTTTGATCACCGTAAAGTAGAGGTGTTTTGAAATCCGTCCCTGTAAAATTTTTTGTGTGGTTTTGGTCCTTGTAAGTTAAACTTTTTTGCTTTTGGTCCCTGCCGTTAGGGTCTGCCGTTAACTGGCTGACGTGGCTAACGGTGCGCCACGTCAGCGCTGCCACCTGGACTGACAGTGCATACCTGTCAGCCACGTCAGATGCCACGTCATTTTTTTAAAATTATTTCCAAAAAAAATTAAATTTTTTTTATATAATAACTTTTTTATTTAATAAAAATAAAACCATAAAATTCAATAAATCAAAAAAATTTAATTAAAAAACTTTTTTATTTCATTTCCCTCTCTTACACTCCCTCTGCACGAACCTACATCTGTTCCACACCCCAGCTCCTATTCACTACCTGGAGATGCAGCCACCGGCACCACCGCCACTGCCGTCCTTATCAGCAACAACCCACATGGTCACACCCAGTTGTGTGCGACAAACCAAAGAAAGAGGAGAACTTGGAGTTGTGAGACGGAGATCGACGATGGAGAACAGTCATGTGCGGAAGTTGATGGAGGTCGTAGCGAGGTTGACGACGAACGATGGAGTACAACCATCAACTCAGATTTCGTCTTTCGATCAGAATTTTAGTCTCAAATGTGTGTTCAAGTGGAAGAGGGCTGCTAGGGTTCGTTATCGCCAAGTTGATAAGAAAGGGATTTCAAATGCCTGGCGGAGTAAACGAAGCCCCGAAGGAGAACAGAGTCACGATTCACCTCTAGCTACACCGTCTAATCACGACGAAGAAGACGAACGATTCCCCCACAACCGCCGCGTGATGGTGAAATCTCAACCGAGAGAGAGGCATACGAAGGAGCTCCAGCGCATCCATGGAGTTGTCATTGATCTATGTTCTCAGCCGCCAAATCTCCTTCCTTCGATCTCTTCCTCCTCCGAGGCCGTCTCCAGATCTTGTCGCCACCATGGTTTGTCTTTGGGAACGAGAAATGCAGAGAGGTCAGAGACTCAAAGTGGGACGGGAGACGGCGAGAAAGAGCGGCACACCTAGGGTTTCAAGTTTCATTTAGTGGGTGAGTACTGAGTGGAGTAGCAGAGGGTGTCGGTGATGAGGGAGAGGGAAGGGTGATGAGTGGAGGAGAAGGCGACGGTGGTGGTGGAGAAGAGAAGAAAGTGTTTGGGGGGGCGGCGGCGGCGGGTCGAGGGAAGAAGATCAAGGGAGAAGATGGGGTTAGGGTTTTTTCAACAGAAACTATTTTTAATTTTTTGTTTAATTTTTAATATGCTTTTTAATTTTTAAATGAAAATTAAAATAAATATTTTTTTTAGAAAAATTTTTATTTAAAAAAAAAAATTACGTGGCAGCTGACGTGGCTGACATGTCAGTAATGTCAGACCAGATGGCACTGCTGACGTGGCTCACCGTCAGCCACGTCAGCCAGTTAACGGCAGAGTTTGACGGTGGGGACCAAAAACAAAAAACTTGAACTTGTAGGGACTAAAACCACACGAAAAAGTTTATAGGGACGGATTTCAAAACACCCTTACTTTATAGGGACTAAAAAGTTCATTAAACCCCCTATTCCTTTTCTTAGTTGATTTCTACATAAAGTGGACTTACTTCTTTAATATAGATTTGTTAAAATATATTGAATATTGCTCTTATTTTAAAAATTGTACGTGTCTTAAAATTTATGAGTTGATTAAACTGATATTTTTTTTTTTGGTAGAGATTAAACTGATATTTTTGATTTATAAGTTGATTACATTGATCTCTTATAACCCTAAAATAATAATGTGTAATCAACTTCTTCTTTGTTTTTTTTTTAAAGAGTGTAATCAACTTCTTATAACCCTAAAATAATGAGTTTTATGCAAGTTCTTGAACCAAATGTAATATTATATATTTTTTTAACGAACCAATTGTAATTTTAGCAAGGGAGGACAATGTAATTAAATTTCAAGTGAACAATTGATTTTTAAAGAAATTACACTTAATATATCTATCAAAATTACACCTATTATTACTCTTGTTAACACCCAAAAAAAATACTAATAGTTGATGACTTGATTAGCAGATAAAGTATTAGCTGACAGACGGTTGACTGATAAAGAATTAACTAACAAATGGCTGGCCGACTAAGTTAGTTGATAGAATGTTGACTGATTAAGTCGGTTGAGAGAACGAATAGTTGAGAGAGTTGAGAGAGTTGAAAGTGGATATTGGGCTTCAAATGTATCAAATAGGCCTTATTGATTGTAGATATACAGTCCATATGAATCAAGATCAGCTAAACTAAGATTGGCTGAGCTAGGATGATCTGAACGCAACTGTTAAGTTGAGATAGGTAGCCGAGAAGCATTAGCTGAGCCAGATTTAGCGAAGGAAATTTAGTTCAGGTAGAATAAGCTTAATGAAGTTGCTAAGTCAAGATGGGCTTAAAGGATGTTACCGAGCCTCAATGAGCTCGTATAAATGTTGATTAAATGGGTCCAAAAAGGCTTCAGTAATATTCAGAAAAAGAAAAGTCAAAAGCAATTTCAACCATATAACAACTTTTTAGATTTGTGGGATGAAGTTGAAAATGGTTTTGAAAGAGAGAATATGAATCAATGATAGTTTATGGGTTGACTAACTAAATAAAAAGTATCAAATTAATAAAGGATATGATAAATTGTATTTTTTTTTAATTTTTAAATGTGTTATTAGCAATTATAATTTTGAAAATAAAAACTTACATACTGAAATAGATAATTCTTTTTGTAATATTAAGTAAAATAGTAAGTATAAATATTAAACACAATTAATTAATGTTTGCTAATTGATTCGCTTCACCATTTCAAGTCGCAATATTCAAGGGACGAAAAATATAGTTTAGGCATAAACCTATCTTCATATTTTGCACCAAATCTCACCAAAAAATATTTTCCACAAAAAACGATAGGATTCATATTAAATCATTATTATTCATACGTATTAGGCAAAGAGCCCTTAACATGGCGCACAATGAGCGAATAGCCCAATAAACCACACCGTGTTTTGCCGCTCTTTGCTTCATCCCCATTCCTCTTATCACTGTACACAGTTAAATCCCGCTCCTTTTTTTCGCTCCTCTGCAACAAAAATCGTTCCTTTTCTTAATCAAATACCCTTTTGTTTCTCATCTTTGTTCAACTCAAAAGTTCACTCCTTTATCTGTTTCCACTTATTGATCACTGGGTTTCTGTGATCAGTGAAAATCTGTTGGAGTTTTCTGGCAAAACCCCAAGTGATGGAAAGGACTAATGGCTTGGTGAGCTTGGTATTTTCTTGGTCTCTTGAGGATATACTCAATAATGATCTTTATAGAGACAAGGTTTGGTTACTCATGCCCATTACATATCTATGCTTTGCTATTGCCCTCCCTCTATTACCCTTTTTTTGGTACTCTTACTGGTTCTACTTTACACTATAGCATAAAGTCTTCACTCTTCACCTTGTTATTAGTTCTATTTTACTACCTTGCATGGGATTTGATAAATGTATGTGTGTTTTTGCAATGTTTTTTTTATAGGCAAACGTTAGTATGATAGTTATATTTAGTTTTTTCCTCTTTTATCAGGGTTTGAATCTGCTTTTTCAACTCCTTATATATTTAGCTCAAACCAGTTGATTACTCATGCCCATCACATATCTATGCTTTGTTATTGCCCTTCCTCTATTACTCTTTTTTTTTTTTTTGGTACTCTTACTAGCTCTAGTTTACATTATACTACTATAGTATAAAGTCTTCACTCTTCACTTTGTTATTAGTTCTATTTTACTACCTTGCATGGGATTTGGTCAATGTATGTGTGTTTTTGCAATGTTTTTGTATAGGCAAACGTTAGTATATTAGGTGTTATGTTAGTTTTTTTCTCTTTTGTTAGGGTTTGAACCCCGGTCCTTCAACTTCTTATATACTTAGCTCAAACCAGTTGAGCTACCCCCTTTGTGTTTTTGCAATGTGGTTGTCCAACTAAGTCAGTAGGCTTAGAGCAACTTGCTGTACATTGAGCATTTTGACATTTTCATTTGGTCTTGACATTGTTCCATAGTGTTGGTGTAATTCAATTTGTTTGACAGCAAGTACATTTTTCTTTTCTGATATTTGCATGCTGAAATATGCTATGTGTAAGCCAAAATACACCCTAAGTGGGGTTGAGTACTGAGCATTTCCATTATACTGGAAAATTTAACTTGATGGGCATATAGCGGAGGACCTTGGTTACTTTGCAGGAAGACAGTTAGGGATTCTCTGTTGTAGAAAAAGAAATACTTATGTGCCAAGTTTTGAACGTCTAAAGATTTATGTTCTGAACACCCCATTTGAATTTCATGGACATTCTTATGAAATGATTTTTTTATTTATTCAAAATACATTTTGATACTTTATGTCAACTTGTTTGTACCACAGCCTACATGTTTAATTACGATCTTGCATTTGCCTGATTGTGTAATCGATGTTCAATCGATGTTCATTGCATACAGGATTTGCTTTTTAAATGTTTATTTCTTTAAATAGGTTAAGCAAATTCCAAGGACATTCTCTTCAGGAGATCACTATCTGAAGTCATTTATTTTTCCTCTTCTCGAGGAAACTCGTACAGATTTATGCTCCAGCATTAAGATTGTGTCAGAAGCTCCAGCATGTCAAATAACTGAAATTGATTATGCTGAAGATTACAATCCTCCATATGATTTGTTATACAATATTGAAATGGAAACAATAGTGAATAATGATAAAAAAGGTGATACTTACGAGCCTGAGACTGGAGATCTCATTGCTTTGACTGATATCAAGCCAACATGCATTTATGATTTGGACAAGCCTGGAAATTCCTATTTTATTTGTTTGATTAGAAGGGTAAAACAGGATTTACAGGATAAAAATGTTTATAAGGTTCAAATACTAGCCTCAAAGCCCATTAAATTTGAAGTGTACTTGCAAAAGGATGACAGATGTATACATGGTTTTGCTGTCTCTCTTAGTAACATCACAACAAATATCCGTATGTGGAATGCACTAAACTCAGAACCAGATGGCCCGGGCATGTATATCATCAGGAAACTTCTCAATCCTAATTCTGAAGTAAGAACAGTGGTTGATTCTTTGTCTTTATAGATATATACTTGCCAATATCACTGTTGCATGGCTGGACAACTGAAAAGCAGATGAAGCTAGACTTTTCATTTTTATGTTTCCTATTTTGTTCCATACCTTATCTTGGTAACATCATTGATTGCATGAATGCATTTACATAATTTAGTTGTTGTTGTTGCATCTTCTTACAGGTTGGCGAAAATTGTGCCCAATGTTTCTCTAGTGAAAGGAACACTATTGATATATCAAGACTTGGTGCTCTCATCCGCTCATTTGATTTGAACAAATCTCAAGAAGAGGGAGTTATAAGTTGTATAGCTGCAAGGGAATGTTCGCATAAAAATACTGTGAAATTAATTTGGGGCCCTCCAGGGACAGGAAAAACAAAAACAGTTGGGTCATTATTATTTTCCCTCCTCAAAAGGAAATGCCGAACACTTACTTGTGCCCCAACTAATGTGGCAGTACTGGAAGTGACAACTCGGTTTCTTAGGCTAGTAATGGGGTCCCTTGATTATAACACACATGGTCTTGGAGACATAATATTATTTGGTAATAGGAAGCGGATGAAGATGGACACTCATGATGATCTTCTAGACATATTTCTTGATCATCGTGCAAATATTCTTTCCAAGTGCTTTGCACCTTTATCTGGTTGGAAATATAATTTAGAGCTGATGATAAGGTTACTTGAAAACCCTGAAGAACAGTATCATGAGTATTTAAAAGGTGAGGAAAAGAGGGATTTTAAAACAGATGATGATGATTATTTGAGAGAAGAGATGGAACAACTTGCAATTGCAAGTCAACAAATAAATCAAGAAAAAATGGATATCTATTCCCAGGATCCAAAACATTGCAAAAATGAGTGGAAGAGGATAGTTAATAAAACTTTGAGAGAAAACAGGTTGTGTTTTAAGGAGCGGAACAGAAATAAATATGATAAACAAGAGAAGGGTTATCTTTTTCAAGAGAACAAAATAAAACCATTGACATTTCTTGAGTTTGTCAAGAAAAAATTGAATTCTATCAGGATGCAGATGAGGGCATATGTTGTGGATATGTGTACTCATTTGCCAACTTCATTAATTTCGTCAAGAGTCTTGAAAAGTTTACTTGAATGTCTTGATTTGCTGAAAGTTCTTGCGACGGTGTTATCACCCAATTCCATTACTGATGAAGGATTTGAACTTGCCCTTAATACATCTGATGTAGATGAAAGTAGAGTTAGTTGCTGTACTTGGCAGTCTAAGCTGGGCATGACCAGGAAAAAATGCCTTAAAATACTGAAATCACTTCAAGATGTGTTGATTCTTCCTGATTTTTTCGATGAATATTCAATTAAAAGCTTTTGTTTCAAAAGAGCTAGCATGATCTTTTGTACTGCTTCAAGCTCTACTAGATTGCATGCAGAAGGACTTGATAGACTAGAAATGTTAGTTATTGATGAAGCTGCCCAGCTCAAAGAATGTGAGTCAGTCATACCTTTACAACTCCCCGGTCTTCGCCATGTTGTACTTGTTGGAGATGAGAAACAATTGCCTGCACTAGTCAAAAGTGAGGTGTGTTCCAGTCTTGTTTGATCTTGTCTATGTAAGCATGTTCATTATCATGTCTTGCATTGTTTTTCTTTTATGGAATTCATGGACGAAATTTCAACAACTTACAAAATTTTACTAGTATGCAGATTTCAGATAAGGCGGGATTTGGGAGAAGTTTGTTTGAAAGGCTGGTTCTTTTGGGTCATGAAAAACACCTTCTCAATGTTCAATATAGAATGCATCCATCCATAAGCTCGTTTCCAAATGAGGAATTCTATGACAAACAGATTTTGGATTCTCCAAGTGTCAAAAAAAGAAGCTATGAGAAGCATTTTCTACATGGAGATATGTTTAAGTCCTACTCTTTTATAAATGTTGCTTTTGGACAAGATGAACTTCATGAAGGGACTAGCCGAAAAAATATGGTGGAAGTAGCTGTGGTATCTGAGATTCTTCTTGACCTTTTTAACGGTACTTTTATAATATGATCTAACATATGAGTAAAAGTAACCATAAATTATATCCAAATAGAAATGTTTGTCATGAGATGCTCTATCCATATAACTTTTGAATAATATTTTTTCTCCTCATTGTGGGGGTAGTTATTGTCATCTATTGACTCCTTACAGAATCAGCTTCCAGAAAACAGACTGTTAGTGTTGGTGTTATATCACCATATAAAGCTCAAGTTATTGCCATACAAGATGCACTTGGAAAAATGTTTGATGGTGATGTTCATAATGACTTTTCTGTGAAGGTTTCCACTATTGATGGTTTCCAAGGTGGTGAAGAGGATGTCATAATAATATCCACTGTCAGATATAATAATATGGGATCAGTTGGATTTATTTCTAATTTTCAAAGAACTAATGTTGCTCTGACAAGAGCAAGGTATGATCTGTACCCCGATATTGTACACACTCTTGCTCTGCATTTTGTTTTTTACTAAAGATGTACTTTTCCCTGTCTCTATAGGTATTGCCTTTGGATAGTTGGCAATGGTGCTACCTTGATGAATAGTGGCTCCGTTTGGGAGAGATTAGTACTTGATGCTGTGGCTCGAGGATGTTATCATAATGCTTGTGATAATGAGAGGTTATCTCATGCTATTGCTACTGCCATGATTGAGCTTGATCAAGTTGGTCATCTATTGGATATGAATTCTCTGCTCTTTAGAAATGCAAGGTGGAAGGTATGCTGCGTAAAATTGTTCTTGCTCCTTTATCTTAATTATTAAATACCCCATGATATTTCAAGTTAAACCAACAAATGACATAACAAGGGAGAGAAAACATTTCCAACTAGAAATTAAATTGTGTACATAACTGCATATTCTGGAGGGAAATTTTGACAATTAAAGTAGGGACAAACAAATTCTAACTAAAGTGAGAGCAATCTTCATCTAGCATCTTCAAAAAATTCAGTTGTCCTTCAATCCATACCTTTAGAACCCACTTCTTCAATTTCTCTCCATAAGGATGGTATTAGATATTGATGAATTGTAGCTTCTCTTAACCTTTCTGACAGATGCATCAGATAAAAGTCTTCACAAGATTCTTAAACAGCTTTACCATTTTCTTGTATACTCAGTCATTTCTGTGAATATCTATCTTTATTATAGGTTTGCTTCAATCAAAGTTTTCTGATCTCTATGGCGACAATTAAGAGCACTGAGGTTTGCAAGAAAATATGTTCCCTGCTGATGCAACTTTCAAGTGGTTGGCGTCAGCCACACCAGGAGACAAATCTTGGAGTAGCTGGTTATACATGTTCCCAATTTTTGGAGCTGTATAAGGTCAATGAGTTGCTTTATCTTGCATGGACCATTGATATTCTTGAGGAGAACTCAAATTATGTTCAGGTTTTGAAGATTTGGGATGTTTTGCCTTTGTCTGAGGTATCCAAGTTGGCAAGGGATATTGACATGTCATACAGGAATTATTCTGTTGATATTCTGAAATGCTGCAAATTCAGATATTCTGATGGGTATAATTCTACTAATAGTTATATTATTTGCTTCACAGCTAAAAAATATTGGAAAATTCATTTTAAGCAGAAGTGTGAATATGTAGTCATTTCCTGCAGGAATTTTGATGTTCCAGTGATGTGGTCAGCTAGTTCAAATTATCCAACCAATAATAATCTGCCACAACCTGATCCCATGCAGTTTCTATGTAACCAATTTGCTCTGCTCGGTCTGAGGGATGTTTAAATTAGAATCAAGAGTACATTACTCCCACCTCCCAATTTTATTTCTAATACACAAACCTCTCTTCTGTTTTGAAAAAAAAAATATATAAGAAAATTCAAGAGGATATGTAGGTTTTCAAGGCATATTTTGCAGTTTGAGAGAGGTTTGTGTTGTAGGTCTAAAATAGAGAAGAGGTTAGTGTAATTCAAGTAAAATACCAAGGAGATCAGAGTAATTTACTCTCAAATTCAACCAGACAAAAGTTTCAGGTAAGTTTCGATTTTCGGACTTCATTGCCATGACCTTGTCTTATTTTAGATTTCATTTTTGTTGTTGTAATTCTTAATTTTGAAGAAAACATTTCCTTTTATTAATGTGAATGAGATATTGGCCAGGTTTCTTGCGTCATATGTCCATCTTAAAATTCAGGGGAAATCACAATGACCTCCCTTGAGGTTTGGCTTAATTACACCCAGTACGAGCTCCCATAAGGTTCATGGTGTAAAGACTAAAGAGTGTTAGTGTAATGTGTGACACCCTTCTACCCCGCACGTTATAAGGCATTTAAAAATAAAACAAATAATAAGAAAAACATGCATTTAACTGAAATAAATCAAAACAGTTGTCCATGGGTAGAAAAGTCCCACATGAACTCGTTTACAACGCGGAAAATAAAGAAAAGAGTTTTAAACAAATAAAAACATGAACAAATGAATAACCCAACCCCGATGTCACAATTCAGAGCTGGTATAACCGTTCCGGAAATAAATCCTCGGAATACAACTGGAAACAACTATCTAAACTAAAACAACCCTACTATGAGTGGCGGCTCCTCAGAGTCACTCCTTTCCGGGCTGTTCGTCATCCTCTGCAAATGCCAATCAGGCCAAACACAAACAATACAGGGAGTAAGATTCATGTAATCATATAAACAGCAGAGGAATAGTACGCAAGGTAAACATACACATAAGCATACATCAACATCCAACAGCATCATAACAATCAAGTATGCTATGCTATGCAATGCATTAACTACTCCACTACTCCAACTATGCATGTGGATCCAAACTAACTCAGGATGAACGACTTTGGAGTTACATATCCGGATTGGCCATAAAAGCACCAACACCGGCAGTTCACCAAACCTTGGGTGAACCCCATGGATAGCCAACGCATCAAACCGTGGATGCCTCATCACGGGGGGCCTCGGTCACCAAACCTTGGGTGACCTACCGTGGATGGCCAGATCACCGTACTCTCGGGCGATCTCCCCTTTGTCAAACCTCCCCCATCAACTACTCCAATGCTTTATGCAAATGGCACAACAACAAACAATCTCAACCACCTCCTTGCTTGGGCCATGAAGCTCCCAAGACTTTCAACATCAAACTCAACGTAACCTTAGACCCAAACCGTGGGGTCAAGGCTCCCTTGGCCAATAAGCACCAAGGTTCAACTCATCGTGCTTGGGTCTATAAGCACCCAAGACTTCAACTTATCAACGTGCGGTAACCCAACGGATACCGACTTAATATTTGATTATCTAATTATCTTATATAATTAATAACCAGGCTGTCTAATCTTTATCTTTGATTATTTATCTCAACTTATCATCATAGGGGAATGGGGTTAAAAACCCCTTAAGTCCTTTAATTGTATCACTGTCCAGGAGGTCAGCACGGTCGTGCTTAGACCTTAGCACGGTCGTGCTTGGACACGTGAGGGCGTGCTGCCCTTTTAAGTGAAGCACGGTCGTGCTTCACACTCAGCACGGTCGTGCTTCACACTCAGCACGGTCGTGCTCAGCAGCACGATCGTGCTGTTTGACCTGCTTGGCCGTGCTGAGCAGCGCGGCCATTTCCAGAATTTAAGTGGGAGCACGGTCGTGCTCAATGCACGACTGTACTGTTCTGGGCAGGAACAGAAACCAGATTATTAGCCAAAAACCTAAGTTCCTAACTGGTCATTCCTAGTTAGTTAACGTGTTTTAGGGGTCAAAACTCATTATCACAACAGCCATAATTCAGTCATCAATCATTCAACCAGCATATGCCAATAACAATTATTTTCATAGCATCATAAACATGGCACAACCATCATGAACATAAAATGCATATTTATGAACATATAAACCAGAAACAACCATATATCGATCAAACATTATAATCATATACATACAACGACACCGGGGTTATGGATAACCCCGTTACCTTACATTAACCCACTGCCTAATGAAAACAATCCACTTCTCCCCATACCTGGATTGAAGGTCGCTCCAACGTTAGCTCCTAACGCAAACGGTCACGGTTCCCCAACGCGGCTCGATTCAACCCAACCTTAGCCAAACCGAACACAAACATTAGTTTCCTATTCACACCATTATGAAAGGAAAACACTAAGGGAGAGAACGTTACCTCTAGACTACCACAGACCAAACCGGCTTCCCAAACGGCTTCCAAAAACTCTCAACAATGAAGAATGAAGAGGGAGCAGAGTGGGAACGTACTCTGGCCGCACTACGGCTGCTGCACTACACCAAAAGTAGGGTTATCTGTCAACCCTCGACTCTGTTTACGTATTTAACGTTCGGACCTGAGCACGGTCGTGCTTACCATTGAGCACGGTCGTGCTCCACTTAACGTCAGCGAGACGCGGTCCACGCATTGAGCACGGGCGTGCTCACTATTGAGCACGGTCGTGCTCAACTTAAAATCATAAACACACTTCTGACTTTAAGCACGGGCTTGCTGGCTGATGAGCACGAGCGTGCTCATGTACCAGAAAGGGACTTTTAGGCTAAAATCCCACTTAGCCCTTAACCAACATTTTTAAATAAATAAAACTAGCTTTATAAAAACATTTTACGAAAAACGGGGTGTTACATAATGATAACATAAACCTCAAGGGGTAAGTCTAATGACAATATAAAACTTCAAGGGAGGATGGTGTGATTAAGTCAAACCTCAAGCAAGGTGGTGTAATTTCCCCTAAAACTTATCAATAAATCAGCACTAGGGGCTCTTACATATTTTGAATTAAAAAAAAAAAAAACCTGGTTTTAAGCTTTCCTGTTTGGTTTTTTCATGAGCTTTCATCTTATTATTATTTTCTTTTCCCCTTCTTTTATTGATGACTTGATTTTGAAGCACACGATCATGCTTTCTTTTTCTTGAAAAGATTGGATTTCAATTTATAAACATGCAGCAATTTTATCCCAAAATCCAACAACAACAAAGGCTTTAATTGTTGTTGTTGGATTCTGGAATTACAAACATGCAGCTTTGGTTTGGATAAAGAATCTGACTTTGGGAAAGCATATGTTGCAAGGAATTCCTAGGTGTGCTGCAGGTGATTGGTGGTGTCTGAGGTGCCAACCTAGTTGAGATCTCTTTCATCACAGTGATGCTATTGCATGTCTTTTAGTTTAAAACAAAAATATGCCTCTGTAAATATTCACTCTTGATTGTTGGTTCTAATTGGTGCAAAATGGTAACTTTTCTTTATTTCAGTAGCCTTTCTTAACTGGTTTAACACTGATGCTTGAATTGGTGAGAGAACCTAGGGCTTAGTGGATCACATATTTTTCGTATGCATTATATATATATATATATATACAATTCTGTGCCTTTTAGAGTTTGCATGTGGCTATTATATCTGAATTGGATTTTCATTGCAGGTTCAATTCAAGATTCAACTGGATATGATAAGGAAGAAGCAATATGGTATGTGAAAGCTGATTTGCTATGATGGTTTAGTGGTGTCTGCTCAGTATCATATTACATTTACCATAGATTAACTTTCTCCTTTTCACCACCCACTTCTCTGACATTCTTTTTTGTTGGTCATCAATCACACTCATCAAGAGAAGTGATATTTTTCTGTAGATATGGATGTTTTAGTTGGTTCAGAAGTGTACAAAATCAGGCATGAGGTTGATGACCATTCTGCAACAATATAAGATGAAAGTTTCACATGTATAGTTTTCTTTTATTTGCTTGTTTCTAACTGAATGCACTTGCATATTCCCCCCACAATCCCACATGTGATCACCCCTAATCACAACCAGAATTTTTTTATGTAGATATTATCGAAGTTCACAAAAAATGTAACACATGACATAGCATGAGCATATATGTAGTTGGATTAAATTCAAAGAAATAAATTTGAACTTTTTGAGAATATTACTCATAATATTGAAATATTTCCTCTAACAAATGCTGAAGCCCGTCAACTTTTGGAGAATAGTAATGCTTTTGAGATCAGTACCCTCTACGTGTCAGAAAAGTTTATGAAATAAGTTATTTATAACCTCTTATGTGATAAGTATTTATTGAATAAATACTTAATTAAGTTGTTTATTCAAAGATATTTTGAGCCTAGGTAAGGCAAAAATAGGTTAGGTCCTAGGTTCTTAGTGAAATTGCTTGGCATATTCACACCTCTAATGAAAATATACTTTCACAAATAAAGCAAGCACAAAATCTACACAAACCAATTTTTATAGTTTATTTTTTCACTTAAACCACAAATAGAAAAAACGCACAAATGCTTAAAAAAATTGTAAAATAACCCATAAGTAAGACAAGTGATGCATTTAACGTTTTTGAATCGAAATTACCTTTGTTCTCTAAGTCTGAAAAATATGTTGAACTAACTACAGAATTTGGAAACAAAATGGTATCATTGGGATGCGTGCGGTTCTGTTGTTAAAAAAAAGGGCTTCCTTCCCCGTCCCAAAGAGGAATATATTTTTTTTTTTTATATAGATAAATGTTAGTTATTATGTTAGTAATGGCCTAATGGGTGAGATTTGAACATTCCACCTTATACCTCCTGTCCCACACCCGAAACCACTTCAACCACCTTATGACTCCCCTCGTCCTCAAAGAGTAATCTTACATTACATGTAGTATGTATAGTAGATTTGGACAATTCCTTAGATAATTTTTTTATAACCCAAATTACTTATACTTTGTAATTGGATTCCTGAACACATATAAATTTGTAATTGGGTCCCTCATATACTTTATTTTTTTAGGGTTTTATTAGAATTCCAAAAAGTATATAGACCTATTTGAATTTTCCTAAAAAATATAAGGATCTATTTGAATTTCCCCAAAAAGTCCAAAGACTCATAAATGAGGGAATTGATAACTTAGAGCATGTTTGGGAAAGTTGGATTTTTCCCATTTCAGTTGTTGTATCCCCAAAAAGCTATTTTCAAAATAATCTAATATGTTTGGCACTTTGCTTAAATTTATATTAAAAAAAAACCTTTTTTTTGGGAGAAAAAAAGGTGTTTTATGTCATCTAGTTTGTTTTAGCTTAAGATTGTTGTGATTTGATTATTTTTTCCATTCTCAAAGCTCTCTTCCCTGTTTACCCTTACAAAAATAACTTCTAAACAAATATAATTAAATTATACAAATAACTCCATACCCTTTTTCGTAATTTACTATATAAAAGTGATTTTTTTTTCACCATCCAAACGAAATAAATTATCTTAAATCGTTTTTCAGCAAACAAACCCAAGCAAAAACAGATTCTGATTATAATCAATTATCACAATAATCTATTATACAAAAATCAATTATCAGTATAATTTTTTTTCCCAGCTTTCTCAAACACACTCTTAATGGAACCCTAACGGAAAAGTGTATCAGAGACCCATTTACAAATTTTCTACATGTTCAAGGACTCGATTACAAACTTTTAAAGTGTAAGAAATTATTTGAAAATTTTCAAATAGTTTACGAACATAAATTTATTTAACCTATAATTGTAACGTGAATCGTGTTAATGGAAGTAGACTATGAATAGAAATTTATGTTGATTTTAGAGAAATTGTGATTTTTAGCAATCAAAGAATTTTATCTTATTATAGGATTTTATTTTATTTTTAGGGATTTTATGTTAACTTTTTTTACAATAACTTTATGTTATTTTTATTCAATTGATAATTTTAAGAACCTCATAAGTTAGAAATGTTAAGAATTTAATATTTGTTCAGGAATTAACTAGGATTATATTTTAATTTTTGTCTTTGATTGGGTATCCCCACAAGCAAAAGTTGTGAGACTAACCATCAGATCAGGCCTAGTGGTCAAGTTAGGTAAAGTTCTTTCTAAAGTGGTGATTTCAGGATTCGAACCGTGATCTTATAAGTAACATTCACCTAGGGACACAATCTACTTCCATTGTGGTCAACCAGTATACGATAATGTTATAAACACCTGGTAACCAATCTTTTGGGACGCTTTAATTAATAAATGAGACTATTCTAAGTTTGTTTTTTTCCCTAAAGGATTCCTTAGTGTTGGTTGGTTGACTCGGTTCTTATTACATTTTACATGAAAGTCACCAAACTAAGCATACAACATTAGGACATAGTAATTGTCATAGTATTTTCCTGTCTTCTACTCACCCTTCAGGTTTCTTTCTTTCACATACAACCAAAATTGCTAAGAAGTAACCGAGTAGCCGGCCTCTTTTACATACACCAATGACTTGCAAATGACCTGGCGTCAACGTTGCTTTGTCCCTGTGTCTCAAACAGTGATGTGAAACTACTTATGAGTTATGACCATTAATTCCACACCTTTACAATTTGTTTTTCCATTTGAGGTGACGTTTTGTTTGTACCTTAAGTAACTTTTTATGACCATAACTAAGGACCTATAATGAGAATCTTCCTTTTCTTTTCTTCTTTTTACTTTCATCATGGGGAATGAAAATGTGGTTTTGCTGTTGAACAAGTTTTGTATTAAATGTTTAGTTCCTTCAGTGGTAAGTAAGGGACTCTTTATATTCCTTGTGTTTTGATTTGCATGTATAAATGAAGCTTTGAGTCACAATATTGTTTCAAGTAATATTGATTGATTGCCTTAAATCACGAAAAATGCAAAGGATGGATGATCTTGCCACCTTGGTAGAGATTGTATTCTCATGGACTCTCAAGGATGTTCTCAACGGAAACCTATGCAAGCAAAAGGTTGGTTTCTCAATCGTCCATATGGTTCTTAAGATTCTAAGTTTTATTGGTATTCTGGTTTTCATTTTTATAGTGAGGAAAATCAAGTTTTTAATGGTTGAAAAAGTATGAAGTTTGTTTTGCATTAGAACTCCGTTGCTTATACCCTCTTTTACATCTCAACTTTGTTCTCTTTTTGAATATTCAATTCAAAATTAATATTGGAAGCTTAATAACTAATAAACAAAATGGTGTATGTTTCTCTTGACTCTATAAGACTATATCATTAATTTATTTGTGTTAGTGAGGAAAATAGATTATAAAACTTAACTACCCTAGAGGCTCTGCATTTTTCAAATTTGATATGAGAAACATATGTGTAGTACTGAATTTATTTACATAAAATTTGGAAGCCTCTACCATCTATTAGGTGAATCCACATGCATTAACATTAGGAAGTCACTGTGTCCTTAGAAGAATATTCTCATGTCAGTTTTTCACATGACAAGTGAGAAATAGACATATACACAGACCCTAAGCATGTCCCAAATATTTGATATGGTCATATGGCACAATCAGTAAGGCCTGTTTAGTCTTTGTTTCTTATTTCTATACACATTATCAAAACAAGTTGGTTGAAACATTGTTTTCTCTCAGGTGCAGAAGATCCCCCAGACATTCTTGTCAACAAAAGATTACATGAAATCTTTCATTCCTTCACTGATTGAGGAAACTCACACTGACCTGTCTTCAAGTGTGACAGGCGTGTCTAGAGCTCCCTTCTGTGAAATTTGGAAAGTTGAAATGTCCAAAAACTTCAAGGCTCCCAAGGGCTTGTTCTATCAGGTTGCATTGAAAGATAGTGGAACATATGAGCCTGAGGTTGGAGATCTCATTGCCTTCACAGACATTAAACCAAAAACCATAGATGACTTGACCAGGTCCAAAAGAGGCTACCATATAGCTTATGTTGTTGGATCAAAAGATAAAAGTTCTGATATGATCCCAATATTGTCATCCAAGTACATGGAGACTGAAACTTACATGAGGATCAACAATGCACCGAAGCTTTATGCCGTCTATCTCTTGAACATGACAACAAATGTTCGTATCTGGAAAGCTTTGAACTCAGAGCTGGAGGGTGCAAACATGAACATGATTGAAAAAGTGCTGCGTGCTAATTCAAAAGTAAGAATCACTATATATTGCTCAAGGGATTTTACACCATTAGTAACTTTTTCTACGTTGGTACTTGTTTTGAAATGTGTATGCATTTGTTGTACTAGTGGCATGATGCCATATATGTTCAAATTCAATCCTTGAAAAGCAGGACAAGATTTCAATGCTTTTATTAGGATTACTTCTTTTTGTGGGATTCTCTTTCTCTGCAGATAGGTTTGAGGGAAACATGTTTTCTATAATTAACAACTAACTCATGCTTGCTTTATATTTTACAGAATGGAGAAAACGTCAACTATGTTTTTCTAAAGAAAGCACTAGTCTAGCTAGTTCTAGTTCTAGTGTTGAAAACATAATCCACTCTCAGAATCTGAATGAATCCCAGAAAGATGCAGTTTTAAGCTGTGTTACTATGAGGGAATGTCATCATAATGACTCCATTAAACTTATTTGGGGTCCACCAGGGACTGGAAAAACAAAAACAGTTGCTTCCTTGTTATTTTCTCTACTCAAGTTAAAAACAAGAACATTAACATGTGCTCCAACTAATACTGCAGTGTTGGAAGTGGCTGCTCGCCTGCAGAATTTAGTTAAGGAGTCACTTGAGTATGACACATATGGCTTTGGTGACATAGTTGTATTTATTGGCAATAGATCTCGAATGAAAGTAGACTGGTATCACGGCCTCCAGGATCTCTTACTCGATCACCGTGTAGATAATCTTGTGAAGTGTTTTGCTCCTTCTACCGGATGGAAACATTACTTAGAATCGATGATCAGTTTACTTAAGAACCCTACAAAGCAATATGGTTTCTATAAGCTTGGCATGGATGATGCGGAGAAAGATGATCATATGTCATTAGAAGAATTTGTTAAGCAAAAATACAGGTATGTAGAACATGCATATGGTTTGTACAAGCAATTTGTGGAGAAGAATGGTGATCCTTTGACAGAGCAATTAGTGAAGAAGAAATACACTAATATTGAAGATCTATTCAATTCGTATAAGGGTGATAAAAAGAATCATGTCATGACATTGGAGCAATTTGTGAAGAAGAAATACAGTGATATTGAAGATCTATACAATTCGTATAAGGGTGATAAAAAGAATCGTGCCATGACATTGGAGCAATTTTTTAAGCATAGATTCAGTTTCATTGGAGAGAAGCTCAAAGAATACATGCAAACCTTGTATACACACCTACCAACATCTTTAATTCCATTTGAGGAGGTGAAGAAAATATCTGTAGCTCTTGATTTGCTAAAATCTCTTGAGAACTCCATGAGTAAAACCAAGTTGAAGCAAACTCTCAATAACTATGAAGATGATGAAAGCACTATTGAATGCCTTGGAAGGTTAAGAACTGAAAGAGAAGAGTGCCTTAGCATACTAAGATCACTTTCTCAGACAATTTCACTTCCAAACATTACTGACAAATATGAAATATCAAAGTTTTGCTTGATGAATGCGTGTCTGGTTTTCTGTACTGCAACAAGTTCTACTAAACTGTTCACAGAAGGAATGAAACCAGTGCAATTTCTTGTTATTGATGAAGCAGCCATGCTAAAAGAATGTGAATCAGCCATTCCATTGCAGCTGCCAGGCCTCAAACATGCTATTCTCATTGGTGACGAGAGACAACTTCCTGCAGTAGTTAAAAGCCAGGTACTTGCTTGCCAATTTCTGTGATCTGGATTATGTGCATTATTATAGATTATGTACTAATATGATTACAATGATTAAATTTTAGGCTTGTGATGAGGCTGAATTTGGAAGAAGCTTGTTCGAGAGGCTGGTCTTGTTGGGATACAAAAAGCATCTGCTTAATGTTCAGTATAGAATGCATCCATCCATCAGCTTATTCCCAAATAAGGAGTTCTATGAGGAGCTACTTTCTGATGCCCCCATTGTCAGAGAAAGGAGCTATCATAGGCATTTCATTGAAGGAAAAATCTTTGGTTCATATTCTTTTATAAACATAGCTAAGGGTAAAGAACAATTTGGTCGTGGACACAGTTTAAAGAACATAGTTGAGGCTGCTGCTATTTCTGAGATCATTGGAAGTCTTGAAAAAGGTTGGTTTCACTTTCTACTTCTCTGATGTTCATGTATATGTGTTTGTGAATCTTGTGCTGCATTGCTTTTAAATAAGAAATCTTCATCTTTTGGATACAATAACATACCACATACATGACACAGTTCCTTTTTTTGCTACAGAATTTGTGAGGACAAGGAAGAAAGTTAGCATAGGAATCATATCTCCATATAATGCTCAGGTTTATGAAATCCAGGAAAAAATCAAGCAGTACAATTCAATTTCTGATCCTGATTTCTCTGTCAGTGTTCGTTCTGTTGATGGTTTTCAAGGTGGTGAGCAAGATATAATAATAATATCCTTTGTGAGATCTAATAGGGATGGAAAGATAGGTTTTCTTAAAAATCGACAAAGAGCAAACGTGGCACTGACTCGCGCAAGGTATGTCGCATATATATGCTACTCATGCTGCATCCAAGTTATGTGAAACGGCATAAGTTGATAGAAAACTGGGTTTGATTCATGCAGACATTGCCTTTGGATATTAGGGAATGCAGAAACTTTAGAACATAGTGATACTGTATGGAGAAAACTAGTCCTTGATGCTAAGGAAAGAGAGTGTTTCCATAATGCTGATGATGACAAGAAACTGGCTCAGGCCATTGAGGATGCGTTGCTGGAGATGGAACTACTTGATGAATCTGAGTCATCATTTAAGAAACTCAGTCTAAGGGATAAGTCAGAAACAACTGCTACCACCTCAAGGTAAGTGGATAGTAGCCTAGGCATAAATTTCATACTTCCACCAATGACAGAAAACGCAATTGAAAATGAAGTAATATTACTTAAGTCTACACAAACATGCAAGAGCATGATTGAACGCATTTAAGTAAGAAAGTAAGAATTTAATTGGTATGTATTGTCGGTGTAAATTGACATATAATTGAAAATGTTTGATTATTATCATAATTATCTTAAAAGTCATACATAGAAATTCATAATTGGTTAAACTATTAGATTGATGCTATTGCTAGTTTGAAGAACTAATATTTATATAATTCTATACCAGAGGTTCTTTCAGGGGCAGGCCATGGACACCAAGGTGGTGATAGGATGGGAAAGGTGCATGACCTTACTAGTTTCTTGGCACTTGTGAGGTCTGCATTACCTAGAGTAGCTACTACGCTGCTTAAAGGTTGGTTATATAGTTTGCACCCGTGAATAATGAAGATAATATAAAATGTGTCCTTTTTCATGTAGTAAGATCTTGAGGCCAAACCTTTGGCTTTGTTACAGTTTGCTGCCAAAATGTAAAATCTCGAGTACTGAACCGTTGAAGAGTGAAGACTGCGAAGAAGGACGACAGAGTATACCAATTCCATGACATCCAATCCTGAAGGAGTTGTTTTATTTTAAATGTGTGCAAAAGTGTCAGAATAAAGCAAAATGTAACTATATAGTGATCTCTCAAATACAATAATATAAATTATGATATACCGTGTATTAAATATTCAAAGTATGATTCCTAAAACTTTGTTTGTGTCTGTGATAAGGGGTTGTAATGGAATAAAATGGAATCGAATACAGGGGTTGCTGACATACTCCCATTTGAATGAAGGGGGTGCTAACATATTTTAATTTTTAAATAAATAAAATTGATTAAAACCCTCCTGAAATAGAGTTCTAGAAGCAAAACAAATCTAAGTTTTTACACACAACAAAAAAAATAAAATCCAAGTTTTTGATCCAAATATTTGGGTATAATTTGCTAACATTCTGCTTCTAAAAATCAGCTGACAGTATTTTACTAGCCTCATTGCATCTTATCCTTAAATACAAAACAAATTGAATGAGAACAACTGAACAAGGAGGCTACATCTTCACGTCTCGTGCTCTGCCTCGTCTCGTTGCTAGTGTGTGCTGCCTAAGCTTCATAATTCCTAACCAAAAAGATGCTGATCATTTAACCTTATTCATAGAGATAAGCTCTGCTTTGAAGATACGCGCGCACAGAAAAAAAAAAAAAAGTATAGCTATTTTGATATAATTGTTGATGGTTGTATCTTAATAGGCAAATCTTGACGGGATTGTTTTCTTGCATGTAAAGAGGAATGAAAACAGCGTAGCACACAGTCTTGCTAAGCCTTCTTGAGATGCCTCGAATTAAAAAATGGCCATTGCAAATAAAGTCCTTTTCTTTTTTTCTTTTTTTGGAACTAGAAGGGGCCTAAGCCCAAAGTAAAACAAGAACCCTAGCTAGGAATAACAGAACGGGGCAATGCAGCCCCTGTTACATCATAGGAATAAAGTCCTTTTTTAATAAACATTAGAAACAAAAACCTTATAATTCTTACCATTCATTTTTTTCTAAAGAATAGAATGAGAACTTTGCTCTATTTTATCACCAATCCAACAGTGGTATGAGAACAATACTTCATTCCATCCCATCCTATTCCATTTCATCATATTCCATCCCGCTCCGGCCTACTACAACTTATCCAACAAAGCTCAAGAGCAGTGAGTTTCCCATGTCATAGTTACCAATATGATCATATATCGCGCTTCCATTATGAGCATACTTCACGGCATGAACGCCTTCAAGTTTCAATTATTTGGCTGTAGAAACGTGTTTGTCCTTCCTTTTTCACTGAAAACTCTCTGAAGCATACCAGTCAGACCACATTGCAAAAAACTACAAGAACCAAGCAGCATTAACCTACATGACCAGACAAGAACACGGATCATGCTGGTGTAGCAGAGCATGCAGAATTTTGACCCATTCTTTATTTTTATATATATTTTCCAACTTCGTATTCCAAATAAACTTCGTATTAATCTAATTATGATTTTTTTTTGGAAGCGGATTAATCTAATTATGATATCTAAAAGAATATTATCTAATAATATTCTTTATGGAGGGAAGATTCGTGAACCAAACATGAATAGTGTTATTTCTCCTTATGAACCAAACATGAATAATATTATTTCTCCTCCTCTCAACCAAACACAATAGCTAGTTAAAATCACTTTCCTCACCTCCTTTGAACCAAACACACCCTTAGGTTCCGTGACGGACTACAAATTACAATTACTTTATGGAGGAAGAAGATTCGTGACCCCCAAGAAAGGAAGAGGGGGAAAATCCATTATAACCATATTAAAGCTGTGCCAAAAACGGTACATGATATGCAAATCAGAGTTCTTTCTACATTACCCTGACTAATCTATTCCTCCTTCCGGACAACAGATTTTACATGCATTTATAAATATTTAAAAAAAAAAAAAAAACTTAATCACTTCCATTCAAGTTTACTAATAACTAACAAGTCTTACAATATTATAACGCCATTATGAACTTCTGAATTTTTGTCTGTGCTCGCTCCTTCTCTTCGGGTCCATCAAGATCACCAATATTATCATGATATTCCTGAACCGTAGAAAGAAATTTCAATATATTAGAGCCTCAGTTATTTATTTTTTTAAGAATACTGGGTTTCTAGGAGTGATACCCAGAATGATGTATTCAATGGTCAATACATAAAAAACACAAACAAGATAAAAATAAGCAAATGAAAATCTTCAAAATTATTTCAAATATAGCCACTGAGGACATATACCTGAAGTATATCCTTGATATGCTTCTTACTAAGTTTGTTCTGCTTGAGAAGTAATTCAATTCTTCCTCTCATTTGTGGGTGCCTGACCACAAAAATTTAATTGAAACATGTCAGGTGAAAACATACAAATCAAAGCTCTTAACATTAATATATATATATATAGGAGCAAATACTTACTCCGAGCACCAAAGATGACCCAGAATGACAGCAATCAACTGCAGAGTCATACAAATTGTCAGTGCCCAAAAAAGTGCTGTAAAACTGGTATTTGTTCTTAGGTGGTGCTACTACAAGCACCACTGGTGGTGCACTGGTGCTTACTTAAATTTTACCTAAATGCAATTTGAGATAGAAAGAAACTAAAACTTTATAAAATCCTTTATATTAATAGTTATATAGTTCTCTGTAGTCAATAGCAGCAAATTGCAGCCGCTATTGCTGCAAATCATGACTACTATCGCATCCTTCGCAGGCACTATCTGATGTACGAGTGAAACCCCCATTTTGTCCTCTTTTTTAGCTGGTTCCCATTTTTTAGGACATTTTAGTCATCTCCTACCCCCTTTTTGAGACAAACTCATTTAAGGTTACAACGTACAAAGCCATCTTCAACCAAAGCTTGATATTCTGGCAGCCCACCAATTTTTTTGGGCCAAACTCAGCCATTTTTGACTGACCCAGTTGTATTCCAGCATATCTGGTGTGTTAAGTGCTCTTCACAACCCCCTTTCGCAGGTCTGTGCTCTGCTCTGTTTTTGAACTCCCTTCTTCCTTTTTATTTTGTTATCTTTTGCACCCACCGTTGCTTTTCACTTCATTCTTCTGTACTTCACAGACCACCACCTTTCTTTGGCATCATCTTCCTTGATTAACTGGTTAGTTATGCCTTAGGTTGACGGTTATTATGTCTTCATTCTATATTGTGACTGATAATTATTAATGATGAGTATGTCTTTAATTTTGGGTAATTTTCTTTAACATTTATATGTGTGTAGTATAAATTATTTATATTATTTCCCTAATCTTTGGTGTAGCAGCCATTCCGCTATAGTGTTTTTGCAGGTCGGCCACTACGTCCCACTATCCAGGATTGACTACTATGATACAGTTGTTTAAGTACAGAGAACAAGTTCCAAACATGTGTTTCATAGGAAATCATAAAAAGACATTACAACTTTTTGAAGCAGTTAGGGATGAGTTCACAAACCACAAAAACTGCTACTAGAGTATAAAATCTTACCTGAAGAGTATAAAGTCCAGATTCTAGTTTACGATTGTATTTCTCATCTTCATCCATCTGTAAAACATAGGAATATTATATTTTGCTCAGAAACTGATATTGCGAAATGACATATAGAAGCAGAGTAAGTAAGTAAACTACCTCCAGATCATCAAGTTCAACTTCATTCAACCGTTCAGTTTCTGCTTTGACTCTATCTGAATATCTGGTAGGGAAAAAAACTCAATGTGCTCAAATGAGAATATTAGTTTTAAATGAAAAGCCATACCACCACAATTTTTATAATTCTACATACAAAGATGTGGACTAACTTTAAGCTTGATGATAACTAGAAGCTTGGAACAAAGAGAAGAGGATCCAACCTACCTCGTGTATAGTTCCATTAGCCTGTCAATCTTCTCACACTCATTTTCAACAAATTTACTTAACAATCTTTCTCTTCTAGAACCCCTCAAGATTCCACCTGGAAAATATATAGGGTACTAAAGTTCAGAATCACAAAGAGGAAAATTACAATATACAATATATTGTGTCACGTTAAAATGCATATTTCAATTTCATGAATGGATACACTTAATGACACTTTGAAAAGCTTAAAAATGTGACGACATTTTAATATATAAACATGTAACAGACACCAATAACATCATAATCCATAAAGAGATGTACTACATTCCAGACATAGGAAACAACATGGGAGTGAAGCCTTAACAGTAACAACTAGGCCTTATCCCACTAGGGTGAGATTGGTTACATGGATCAATTGACACACCGAAGGACTTATTAAAAATCAAAGTTTCAGTAAAACCATTCAGAGAAAGATCTTTTTTTTTTTTTTTAATGATTTGACCTAAAGTCGTCTAATATCTTCTAACTGGAACCATCTTCAATTTGTTTCACTTTACTCACGGGACTTCAATTTAGAAGCTACGATAGAAATTTATTTTATACACAAACCACTTAAGGTGTGAGTCGTGTAGCACATAATAAAACTCTATTGTCTGCTTGAAATTGATCATACCCAGTCAAATGCATGATGCACTATGTATTTGAAAGCAACAAGCACAAGGGAGTGACTTGAACATACTAAATTCACTCATAAAAACAAAAAATAATAGGATCAGTTATGCATATAAGCTGGAAATGCCCGTCACTCGCCAAATCAGACATCCTAAGCCAAAACTCAAGCTAAATTTCACTTGCCTGCTTACCAAATAATGAAGCAATCAATGACACAATGCGCTCCTCTAATTCCTCTTGGTACCTTTCTTTCTTGTTCTTCTTA
Source organism: Echinosophora koreensis (assembly GCA_035048595.1). Lineage (NCBI taxonomy): Eukaryota > Viridiplantae > Streptophyta > Magnoliopsida > Fabales > Fabaceae > Echinosophora > Echinosophora koreensis. The sequence goes on from JAPCYP010000004.1 coordinate 12,630,735, forward strand.
CCAATGGGTATCTGAAAATCAAAATATGTATGCAACCGTTCAGTGTAATTCTATGGAATTACAAGTCACCAAATAGCAATAACAATCAAATAGCAACAAGGAAACATATGAAAATTCCAAAAAAAAAAAAAAAAAACAAATTAACAACCATAGCAATAACAATCCATTCCAAGAGCTATCTAACAATAAAACTTCGATGATTCTTCAAATGAGCAATAGTTGAGAAAGGGTTGCAGCAGCACTTGCCTTACCCATAAAAGCTGCAAAAGCTGTCTTCAACCCCAAAACGTCCACAAACCGTTCACAAGCCGGAGGGTACTTAGTCATCGCGAAATCAAGTGCCCTTATCGCCGATCCATATGCCAATTTCTTCTGTTTCATTATAATTATCATCAATTCCACCCCTTCAGCCTTCACAAACCTCTCCTTATTCTCCAACGGCATCAACAAACAGCACAAGCAATCAAACAAATTCTCCACCATCTCTTCCTCATCCGAACTCTTCGGATCCTTAGACTTGTACATCGCCACAGCCTGAAGCACCACATCAACCCCATTCATCTGCCCTAACCTCTTCTGATTCGCGGTGCTGCTCTGCAACAAAATCGCCAGAATCTCCGAAGCATACTGCTTATTACTATCAAATTCCCTAAGCTTGATCTTCCCTAACAACCACTTCAACAGCTTCGTCTTCTCACACACCGATTCCGCCACCGCGGGCTTCACCTCGATCAAATTCTCGATCGTCGCGAGCGTGGCATAAACCGCGCTCATCTCGTCGGGATCGGAGTCCGACAAACGGTGCAGATTCTGGACGAGGAGCTCGAGGACGCTGTTTTCGACGAGCGCATCGACCAGAACCCTAGCCGGCTCGTCGTTATCCTCGAGAACGTCCTCGTCGGTGAGGTCCTGGAGGAGTTGGACGACGTCGACGGCGATGTCGGTGTTGTCGTGGTTGAGGAGGTCGACGATGGAGGGAACGACGTTGAGGTTGACGAGGTCCGGATAGAGTTCCGGGGCTCCGGCGAGGATTTTGAGCTTGTGGAGCTCTTCGTGGAGCTCCAATTCGGAATCGGCGAAGCGGTCGGGTTGGTTCGGGTATTTGAGTCGGGCCTCGATGTTCTCCTTGAGGCGGCGCTCGAAGGAGAGGACTAGCTTCTTTAGGGTTCGGAGGTCGAGGGATTCGACGGCGGTTAGGGATTTTTCTATGGCTTCAAGAAGGGAGAGATCGACGTTGTTGTTGTTGGTGAAGCCGTTGGATGTAGATGACGGTGGTGGTGGTGGGTCTGAAACGGCGTCGTCGAACTTGCGTTTGGAGGAGTGGTTGCGGGGATTTGCGACCTCCATTGTGTTGTGGCGCGGGATAAGGTGTGAGTGAAGTGTTTGAAGTGTGAAGTGTGGAACGTTAAAACTTAAGACCTCTGCGTTTCGGGTTATGGGTGACGGAGGAAGCGTCGCGGGCTTGCGGGCTTGCGGCGCGGGGTGAAAAAAATGTTTGGGCAACGGTAAGCCTATGTTTGGGAGGATATCGTGGGATGAGTAATAAATAAGGCTAAAATATCATTTTTGTCCCTTAACTTATTTTTTAGATTCATTTTGGTCCCTTAACTTTTAAAATGTTTAATTTGGTCCCTTAACTTATTTTTCAGATTCAGTTTGATCCCTTCACTTTTAAAAAGTTCAATTTAGTCTCTTAATTTATGTCTGTTGATCTAAGTTAGTCATCTCCGTCAACGAGTCGTTAACAGTGTTAATTTTTTAGGATCCGGTTGAAATTCGCTAACAATTTAAAAGATCAGTTTGAATCTCGTTAACAATTTAAATGACCAATTTGAAGCAAGTTAATAATTTAAAGGACCAATTTGAAACTCATTTAACACTGTTACTGACATTATTGATGGGAGAGGACTAACTTGAGTCAACAGAGACAAATTAAGGAACCAAATTGAACCTTTTAAAAGTTAAGGGATCAAATTGAATCTAAAAAATAAGTTAAGGGACCAAATTGAACATTTTAAAAGTTAAAGGACCAAATTAAATCTAAAAAATAAGTTAAGGAACCAAAATGATATCTTAGCCAATAAATAATAGGCACTAACATATTGTTTGAAAGTTTATTAAGTGCTTGTTTGTTTCAGCTTCCCAAGAGCTGTGTACTCTGTTTGCATTTGTTAAAAAGAGTTTAGGAAAAAAAAAATTGTGTTTGGGTAAAAAAACGTGTTGGCTAGAAGTGTGTTTCAGGGTACGGAAACGGCATTTTGAGAACGAGCTTCCTAGTTTGCAATATCAAACGGAAAAAGGTATTTTACTTCGAGTCCCGTTATTTGGACAACCCAAATACGGGACAACTGGACAACTCCCCACTGTAGCGCTACTGTAGTTTTTTTTTTTTTTTTTAAATTTTGACTTTTTTAAAAAAAATAAAATTTTATTTTCTCAAAAGGACCCATTAACCAGATAATGAACGGAATTAACCAGATATTTGTACCTGATTAACCAGATATTTGCACATACTTAATCAAAAAATTTTCTCAACAAAACCCATTAACCAGATAATGAACCGAATTCACCAGATATTTGTACCCGATTAACCAGATATTTGCACGTACTTAACCAAAAATTTTATTTCTCTACAAAACCCATTGACCAGATAATGAACCGAATTCACCAGATATTTGTACCCGATTAACCAGATATTTGTACATACTTAACCAAAAATTTTATTACTCAAAAAAACTCATTAACCAGATAATGAACGTGATTCACCGGATATTTGTACCTGATTCACCAGATATTTGCACATACTTAACCAAAAATTTTATTTCTCAAAAAAACCCATTAACCAGATAATGAACGTGATTCACCGGATATTTGTACCTGATTCACCAGATATTTGCACATACTTAACCAAAAATTTTATTTCTCAAAAAAAACCCATTAACCAGATAATGAACTGAATTCACCAGATATTTGTACCTGATTCACAAGATATTTGCAAATACTTAACCAAAATTTTATTTCTAAAAAAAAAACATTAACCAGATAATGAACGTGATTCACCGGATATTTGTACCTGATTCACCAGATATTTGCACATACTTAACCAAAAATTTTATTTCTCAAAAAAACCCATTAACCAGATAATGAACTGAATTCACCAGATATTTGTACCTGATTCACCAGATATTTACACATACTTAACCAAAATTTTATTTCTAAAAAAAAAAACCATTAACCAGATAATGAACTGAATTCACCAGATATTTGTACCTGATTAACCAGATATTTGCACATACTTAAAAAATGTTAGAAAAAAAAATATTTTTTTTAAAATTTCGAAATTTAAAAAAAAAAAAAAAAAAAGGTGAACAGTGTAGTGCTACAGTGCTGCACAGTGCAGCACAGTAGCACTACACTGTGCAACTATACGGGTTGTCCCGTATAGTTGTCGATGCTGGTTGTTTAAAAAACATTACCGTTTTACTTCCTTGCCCATCATCATTCATTGCCCACCCTAAAAGTCAATGAGTCAAAAAAGTGGGGAAGGATAAATTATATATAACTCATGTCATTTTTAGTAATTTACCCTCAAAAGTGATTCTTCTGTATTCTATCCAAACAAAAACAATTCCTCTAAACTGACTTTTAAAATATCATTCTCAAACATAAATCAATTTTTTCAAACTCCATTTTTCAAAATTAATTCTTCAAAAATCAATTCTTCTAAAATCAATCTATCAAAATCTAAATCAAACGGATCCTAAGTAATGAAGTGAGATGACTTGGGATGGTAACCAAACCACTTCATCCCATCCAAATTCTCAATTTTTATACCTTCCAAATTGGGGTTTTGAGATTTTCGTATTAAACTTTCAAACAATAGAGTGATTTACTTTCACTCCTCCACTCCACTTCATCCTAAATCACTTCATTACTAACCACTCCACTTCATCGCATTCAAAACTCCCAAACATAGCCTAAGTGAGAAGGAGGACATCTGTAGTTGAGAAGTGTGCGTTCATGAAATTGGGGATTGTCGTGAAGCAAATTGTGACCAGTTTGGTAGGAGTAAATAGGGGTGTTCGCGGATCTGTTTGGATCGGTTTTGAGGGAAAAAGTCATCTGATCCAAAGATTAAAATAACATGCGGTTCGATTCGGTTTGGTTTGCTTCCTTGAAAAAATACAATCCGACCCGATTAAATGCAATTTGGATTGTGTTGGAACCAAAGTAATTTGGATTAATAATCTGAGTTTTGATGTTAACAAAAAAGATTAAATTTGGATGGCAAAGTTTTAGTTGAGATCTAACATGCTCTATCTAATCTTCCAGGATTATTCAAAATTTGATAAGTTATGGAAACACTGAAAGAATCTCTTAATATCCGCGTCTATACATGTAGACGAGCTTCTCAAAATCATTGGTATACTTATTTATTTTAATATATTTAAATAGATGGAATTTTAACTCCTATGAGTAGACGAGCTTAAGTGTCACGTCAGTAGACGGAGATCAAAGTAACTTACTGATATATAGCAAGTCCAAAGATTTGATAGTAGACGAGTGATTTTGTCACGTCAGTAGACGAGCTAAAAGAGTTTTTAACTATGAGCGTGTAGACGCATATTGTTAAGTAGACGAGCTCTTTTTCTTTATGAATATTTTATATGCTCAAAAATGCTACATCGACCACATAAAAGTATTTATTTCAAATGATTGATATTTATTTCAAATATATGCTTTAATTGTTTTATTGTCTTGTTTCTTTGAGAGAAACATAGTACAAATGAGGAAATGCAAAAACAAAATAGTACAATGCAAAACGCCTTGTACCATGTCACATTTATCGCTGGAGTAACTAGAATTTGTACAAAGGAGGCAAGACAGTTTTCAAGTTGCAATTGCTCATAGGTGTGACCATTTTGTGCCAAGAGTGATAACTAATAGTACATTTCACAATGGCCACGTTCAAGCTATCAGTCACAACGGATATTATGCATTTGATTCCATCTCTAAACGGAAAAATTCAAAACAATCGTTGAAGAATTTCAAGTGAAGAAAAAGGTCTCTATAAATAGAAGACCTCGACATCTGAAGAAAGAACTTTTGCAAATCCAGAAATCTTGCTAGAAAAACGATTGCCATTCTACAAGCTCAAAATTCTTTTATTATTTCAAAAGCAAAAGTCTGTAATACCTTAACTTGAATATTGCTATAATATTCAACTGATCTTAAACTTTCATATCCTCACACATAGTGAGTTAGAAGATCAAAAGAAAATAATATCTTTGTTAGAGTTAGAGCCTGAAGAGGCTTGGTAAGAAATGAATACTTGCAGCCTGGAGAAGTGTTGAATACTTGTTGTAATCTATTTTGAAAAATAGTGGAGAAAAACCTTCAAGTAGAAGAGACTGGACGTAGCTCTTGGTTGGAAGAGAGTGAACCAGGATAAAACACTTGCGTGAATCTTCTAATCCCTTATCTCTTCAGTTTTATTTGTTTATACTAACTGTGGGGATTTGAACTTGATTTTGTTAAGTTTTTAAAAGGATTTTTTTTTGTGTGCGTGCTTCTGCCTTTTAATCCTTGTGTGATAAAATTTGTTTTGAAATGTTGTTTTCGAAAATTATTAACAAACACAATTCAACTCCCTTTCTTGTGTTTGCCTGTGTTAACTTCAGATTGGATCGGTTGATTCGGTTTTTACCGGCACATCACTACATATTTATATTACATCAAAGATTGAATATTACAAGCTAAATTGAACAAAATCTTAAATGTATATATACTTGTTGATATATTCATGTAATAATATTTCATAAAATATGTATAAAATAAATAAATATCATTATCATCTAGTTCCAAAACATCTTTTTTTTTATGTTTGGAACATTAGAAATAATAATAAAAAAAAAATTACGTCATAATGAAACTAGTAGGTATTATTAGGAAAAAATCAACAAATAAAAAATTAATAATGCAAAAAATAGAATAAACGTATATTAAATTTTATATATGCGATTTGGTTTGGATTGGTTCGGTTTTAAAAAAGCGATTTAAAATTCGATCCGATCCGATCGATTTTCACAAACCAAGATCCAATAAAGATCCAATAAACATCGATTTTATTCGATTTTTTTGGATCGGTTTTCGATTTTTATTTGGATCGATTTGGATATGAATACCCCTAGCTGTAGATCCATAATCCACCATACTTCTGGGTTCAGGGTCGGGTCATTTTTCATAGGATTAGGATCCTAAGGACAAAATATGATCCCGTTGAGAGGAAAAAATACATTTACTTTGAAATATAACAAGTTGATCACTTGATCACATAATCTGATAATCATATAATGGGACCAATGGGACGTTGGTCAAGTGGAAGCAACTTGCCTCTATAAGGAGGAAAATTTGGGGAACTCGAGTTCTCATAGGCTGAGAACCAAGGAGTAAAACGATACTCAATCAGTCGACCCAGATATTGGTCTCATAGTTGGCCCAAAGGGCCTAAGCCATATGAATAATATGTTGTACTAGCTCGACCCAAACGACTAATTAGGGTGAATTCCGAAAAAAAGGATCATTTAGTGTGGATTCTTGTATAAAAAAAGCATTGTATTTTTCACTCTCTAGTAAGTCATTCTATCAAAATAGGAGAGGATTTAATTCATTTTTCATATCATCTTAAATCAATTCAGTGGAAATATTATTTTAAAATTTATATTGTTGTAATTAAATATAAATAACATGACTTCTTAATTTAAATTAACATAAACATGTATCTATATTAATATTATTTATATTTATTTTGAAATATATTATTTATTTATTTTATATTACTTTAAATAAGTTATGCCTTGCATGGTAGCTCCTCGAGAGTATAGTTTTGTTTTGGGGAGGTATAGCTCTGATAATATTGTTAATACTTAGGAAAATTTTCAAACAATGTGTATTAGAAAAAGTAAGAAGGGCTTGCTTGTTGTAAAGGTGGACTTGGAGAAGGCTTATGATAGATAGAGATGACAATTCTTGGAAGAAACCTTCGAGGAGTTGGGTAAAAGGTCTGCTTATTTACTGCTTCAATGAGAGTGCTTTTAATGGGAGAAAACATATGCTTTCATTCCTTCACGGGGAATTAGGCAAGTAGACCCTCTGTCTCCTTATTTGTTTTGTGTATAGAACGTTTGGCGCATTGCATTCAGGATGCGATGTATAATAAGTTCTGGACTGTTCTGAATTGAGGAGGTCTTCCTATTCCCTATATGTTTTTTGCAGATGATCTTTCGTTGTTTGGTGAGGCATCTATAAGCCACATGGAGATCATTCAGAATCTTCTTCACGTATTTAGTCTTGTGTAGGGCCAATTGGTTGGTGTAGAGAAGACAAGAATGATGGTATCCAACAATGTGAATCATAATTTTGCACGAGGTTTTAGTAATTTTTCGAGGTTTATGGTCACTCATGACTTGGGGAAGTATCTTAGTGTGCCCCTTATTCATAAGCGTACTAACAAGGAGACTTTCTGTTGGAGAATCAGGAAAATATCCCTAATTTTATCCTCTTTGATTCTATTTGATTTAATCTTTATTATTTTGATTTTATTGTGTTTTATTTCCTTCATTAATTATAGGAAGAGATTTGATTTGATTTGTTTCGCCTTTATTGTAATCTCTCTCTATAAAAGAGACTCCTACTATGAATGAAATCATAACAATTATTCCACTGCCTTCTATATGGTATCAGCAGCTTTAGGTTAGAGTTCTTTTCTCCCCTTCATGGCGGCACGCCCAAACTCATGGATGTGACACCCTTCTACCCCGTATGATATAAGGCATTTAAATATAACACAATTAAAAAGAAAAACATGTATTTAACTGAATTAAATAAAACAGTTGTCCATGGGTAGAAAAGTCCCACATGAACTCGTTTACAACGCGGAAAATAAAAATAAGTTTAATCAAATAAAAACATCATCAAATAAATAGCCCAACCCCGATGTCACAATTCAGAGCTGGTATAACCGTTCCGGAAATAAATCCTCGGAATACAACTGGAAACAAACTATCTAAACTTAAAACAACCCTACTATGAGTGGCGGCTCCTCAGAGTCACTCCTCTCCGGGCTGCTCATCATCCTCTGCAAAAGCCAATCAGGCCAAACACAAACAATACAGGGAGTAAGATTCATGTAATCATATAAACGGCAGGGAAATAGTACGCAAGGTAAACATACACATAAGCATACGTCAACATACAACAGTATCATAACAACCAAGTATGCTATGCTATGCAATGCATCAACTACTCCGCTACTCCAACTATGCATGTGGATCCAAACTAACTCAGGATGAACGACTTTGGAGTTACATATCCGTATTGGCCATAAAAGCACCAACACCGGCAGTTCACCAAACCTTGGGTAAACCCCATGGATAGCCAACGCATCAAACCGTGGATGCCTCATCACGGGGGGCCTCGGTCACCAAACCTTGGGTGACCTACCGTGGATGGCCAGATCACCGTACTCTCTGGCGATCTCCCCTTTGTCGAACCTCCCCCATCAACAACTCCAATGCTATATGCAAATGACACAACAACAGACAATCTCAACCACCTCCTTGCTTGGGCCATGAAGCTCCCAAGACTTCAACATCAACATTCAACGTAACCTTAGACCCAAACCGTGGGGTCAAGGCTCCCTTGGCCAATAAGCGCCAAGGTTCAATTCAACGTGCTTGGGTCAATAAGCACCCAAGACTTAACTTAGCAACATGCGGTAACCCAACGGATATCGACTTAACACCTTGTTATCTTAATCATCTTATATAATTAATAACCAGGTTGTCTAATCTTTATCTTCGATTATTTATCTCATCTTATCATCACAGGGGAATGGGGTTTAAAACCCCTTAAGTCCTTTAATTTCATTACTGTCCAAGGGGTTTAGCACGGTCGTGCTTAGACCCTAGCACGGTCGTGCTTGGACACGTGAGGGCGTGCTGCCCTTTTAAGTGAAGCACGGTCGTGCTTCACACTCAGCACGATCGTGCTCAGCAGTATGGTCGTGATGTTTGACTCGCACGGCCGTGCTAAACAGCGCGACCATTTTCCAGAATTTAAATGGGAGCACGGTCGTGCTCAATGCACGACTGCACTGTTCTGGGCAGGGACAGAAGCCAAATTCTAACCAAACTATTTAGGGATTAAACCCCTAAACTTACACGTTTATTAAACCTAATTATTCAGTTCAACAGTTTCATCAACATACAATCATCACAGCCACAACATCAACCAACCAACATCATATTAATAAGAATAATCAACATAACATCATACTCATTAAACAACCAACGTGAACATACAATACATATAACGTCACAACCAACACAATTATAGCATGTTATTGACAGAAATAGTAATCAATACATAAACATAAAACATATAACGACGCCGGGGACATGGGGACCCTGTTACCTTACACTACCCACTGCCTAATGAATACAATCCCACTTCTCCCCATACCTGGATTGAAGGTAGCTCTAACACTGCTCCTACTAGCAAACTGGTACCGTTCCCAAAGCGGCTCACTCCAATGATTAACCTTGGTCAAATAAGAACACAACTGGTTAGTTTCCAATCCCAAAACACGAAAGGAAACTAAAAGGGACGAGACCATTACCTATTAACACTGAAGCAGGTCAATCTAATCTCCCAAACGGCTCTCAGAACTCCACTACGGCGATGGACGAAGGAGAAATAGAACAGGAAAGCGTTCTGGCCGCAGCTGCACCAAAAAGTAGGGTTTCACGTCAAACTCTCGGCACCTGAGCACGGTCGTGCTTAGCATCGAGCACGGTCGTGCTCCACTTAGCGTCAGCGAGACGCGGTCCACGCATTGAGCACGGGCGTGCTTACTATTGAGCACGATCGTGCTCAACTTAAAATTAGAGACACACTTCTGACTTTAAGCACGGGCTTGCTGGCTGATGAGCACGAGCGTGCTCATGTACCAGAAGGGGATTTTTAGGCTAAAATCCCACTTACCCCTTAACCAACATTTTTAAATTAATAAAACTAGCTTAATAAAACATTTTATGAAAAATAGGGTGTTACAATGGAAGCACGCCCTTACAGGCGCTGTTGAAGATAGTAGCAGCGTGACAGGAGGCGGCCCAGGCAGTGGCGGTGGCGGCAGCGGTGGCGTAGGCGCAGGTGGTGAGAATCGTGCATTCCAAGCTAGTACCTCTGATCAAGAGAAGCAGTATTCTTCAAGCTCGATTCCTTTCACTGAGGAACAAATAGATCAACTGTACAAACTTCTTGAGTCTCAAACTCCTTCCTACTCCATAGCCCAAAAAGGTAACTTTGTTAAAACCGCCTTCTTAGTGTCAACCATACTTGGATTGTTGATTCAGGTGTTATTGATCATATGACAGGAGAGTCTAGTTTCTTTTCTTCATATAATCCTTGTGTAGGTAACCAAAAAATTAAAATTGTAGATGGCTCTCTATCAGCTATTGCAGGGAAAGGTCCATTGTCCTATCTCCAACGATAACTCTCCAAGATGTCCTTCATGTCCCAAATTTGTCATGTAGTCTTTTATCGGTCAGTAAATTAGCCCTGGATAAAAACTGTCAAACTAATTTCTTTCATTCTCATTGTGTGTTTCAGGATTTGAACTCGGGGAGGATGATTGGCAGTGCTAAGGAAAATGGAGGACTCTATTACTTTGATGATTGACTTGGATCAAAACAACAATCCCAACCAATAGGTTCCTGCTCTGGATCTAGTTTTATTTCTGATAACAATAATGATATTATGTTATGGCATTTACGATTAGGTCACCCGAGTTTTAGGTATCTAAAATATTTATTTCTAAAGTTGTTTTGCAATAAAGACCCTTCGTTATTTCATTGTGAAACTTACGAATTTGCAAAACACCATCGCTCTTTTTTCCCTAATCTTATAAGCCAACAAAACATTTTTCTATTATTCACAGTGATGTTTGGGGTCCTCATAAGACAAGTACACTCTCCAATAAAAAATGGTTCATTACTTTTATCGATGATCAGACTACACTTTGTTGGGTGTACTTGTTAAAGGAAAAATCTGAGGCTGGTCAAGCTGTAAGAATTTTTTTTTTAAATGGTGCAGAATCAATTCCAAACAAATATTCAAGTATTCAGAAGTGATAATGGAAAGAATATTTTAATATGATTTTGGGGGAATTTCTTTCTTGAAAATGGGGTTATGCATCAAAGTTTTCGTGCTAATACACCCCCAACAGAATGGGATTGCGGAGAGAAAGAATAGACATCTCTTAGAGGTGGCTAGAGCCTTACTCTTCGAAACAAAAGTTCCAAAATACTTGGTGGGGTGAAGCTGTTTTAACTGCAGCATATTTGGTTAATCGTATGCCGTCCAAAGTTTTACAATTTCAAACCCCCTTCAAATTTTTAAAGAGTGTTTTCCTATGGCTCGTCTTTCAACCAATTTACCTTTGAAGATATTTGGTTCTACTATGTTTGTTCATGAACATAAGCATCTTGGGAAGCTAGCACCACGTGCTATAAAATGTTCTTTTATTGGATACTCTCCAACCCAGAAGGGGTACAAGTGTTTTGATCCAAAATCAAAAAGAATTTTTGTAACAATGGATGCCACCTTCTTTGAAAAACAACCTTTTTTAAGGACATTCATCTTTAGGGAGGGAATTCACATGAAGATTCTTCTGAAACCATTATTTTATCTGAAAATTCACACAATTCTGAGACTTACACTACTGCACCAATAACAAATGACCAAGATTCGTTATCTGGACCTACTTCCATCATGAGTAAGGCTCCTGTGGAATCTGGGTCTACATCTCTAAATCAAAACTCTGACAAACAATCCTTGGAAATTGATAATAATGAAGAACTAATCGAAATGCCACAACATGATGATTCTTATGAAGAAGAAATTGACAGGTTCAAGGATGGTGACCGAAGGTGTGGAAAGTTCTTTGTTTCAAAAAACCATAAGAAAAGGAATATAGAATCAACCCTCCAGCACAGTCATGAATCCGAACCGAGGGAAAATCCAATCAGTCAACCTGATACAGGTAAGTCCCCGTCTAAACCTATTTGTCACAATGAATCAGTTGAGTTAGACATCCCCATAGTGCTTAGAAAAGGTATTACTTGTACTAAGCATCCTTGGTCTAAACTCATGTCATATTCAAATTTGTCTTCCTCTTTTGTTGCATTTACCTCACAGTTGTCTAGTACAGAAGTTCCAAAAAAATGTACAGGAAGCTCTAAAAATTCCAAAGTGGAAGGAAGCTGTTCTTGAGGAGATGAGAGCTCTTAAGAAGAACAACACTTGGAGTGTTATGACCTTACCAGCTGGGAAAAACATAGTGGGTTCCAAATGGGTCTTCACTGTGAAGTAAAATTCAGATGGATTCATAGAAAGGTACAAGGCACGCTTGGTGGCCAAGGGATTCACTCAGACTCATGGCATAGACTACTCGAAAACTTTTGCTCATGTGGCAAAATTGAACACTGTCAGGATTCTCTTATCCCTTGCTGCCAACTTAGATTGGCCTTTGCACCAACTGGATGTGAAGAATGCATTCCTCAATGGTGACCTAGAAGAAGAGATATACATGGATGGGCCTCCTGGATTTGAAGAAAAATTTGGGTCAAATGTGTGTAAATTGAAGAAGTCACTCTATGGGCTCAAACAGTCCCCCGAGAGCATGGTTCGAAAGATTCACCTAGTCCATGAAGAAACAGGGATACAGTCAAGGACAAGCCGATCACACCCTATTCACAAAATTTTCTTCTGATGGGAAGATTGCTGCATTAATTGTCTATGTTGATGATATTTTTCTTACTGGGAATGATGTAATAGAGATGGGGAGGCTGAAGAAAAATTTAGCAGCAGAATTTGAGATCAAGGATTTGGGAGCATTGAGATATTTTATTGGCATGGAGGTTGCTCGATCAAAAAAGGGAATTGTGGTTTCCCAACGAAAGTACATTATGGACCTTTTAAAGGAAACTGGAATGAGTGGTTACAGACCAGTCGATGCCCCCATGGACCCAAATGTGAAACTTTGGGAGAAAGGAGATGTTCCTGTTGATATTGGGAGATATCAGAGATTAGTTGGCAAGTTAATCTACCTGCCTCATAGCAGACTTGATATTGCCTTTTCTGTGAGTGTTGTAAGTCAGTTTATGCACTCCCCATATGAAGAACATCTTGAGGCAGTCTACAGAATTTTGAGGTACTTGAAGAGCAATCCTGTGAAAGGATTGTACTTTAGAAAAACCAGTGAGAGGAATGTTGAAATCTTTGTTGACAAGTGACCTCAAACACAAGAGGGGGGTGAATTGTGTTTTTCAAAAACTTTGGCAGATATAAAACCTTTTCCTTTGAATATATTATGAAAAACAACTTTGTTAAATACGCGTGCAATTAAAAACGATTTGCAAAAGATAAAGCAGAAATAAAAAGATAAGGGATGAGAAGATGAACACAATTGAGATATCCTGGTTCGGCCACAAACTACCCAAGTGGCCTACGTCCAGTCCCCAAGGCAATACGACCAAGGGATTTTAATCAACTCTAGTTTTTAACAGGATCAACTAGAACCTTTACAATATAGAGCACTCCTCATAGACCAGGGATATCACCTCCCCCAGTGAAAGAGTCTCAAGACAATAACCCAAGAGATATCACCTCTCTTGTCAACCACAAGGAATATCACCTCCCTTGTAAACACTTGGAAATCACATCCAAGAAAACACCCCAAGAGATATAACCTCTCTTGAAAACTTGGTGTAGAAAAGAAAGGTTTGAGTCACACGACTCTACCAACAATATGCACTCTTAATAGTGCTGATTAAACAAATTGAAGAACAATTACAATCACACCTATATGGTGTATAAAGCTCTCAAGTTTAAAGTGATCAAAGTGTAAGAGTAAGAGAGAAAAAGAGAGTTTTTGTTCAAGAGAATAAAACACAGTTCAGAGTAAAATGATTTTTTTGTACTTGTGTTTTAGACTAGGTTTCCTTTAAATAGAGCCTTGAATGATTAGGTCAAATTCTCTTTAAAACTCATTTTTGTCGCGCAGTAATCGATTATTTAAATGGCATAATCGATTATTTTGACTCAGTTTGAAAAGCGCCTCTTTGAGACAGTAGCAGCATAATCGATTATACTAATCGATTATGAGTCCACTGACTTTCATATAAAAAGCAATAATCGATTACATAATCGATTACAGGGTTTCTGTTTGAAGCTCGTTGAAGGGCAGTAAGGACATAATCGATTATACATATTAGATAATCGATTATTCAAATTCAAATTCAAAACTTAACGGCTTAGCTATCATTAATTCTCATTAAAACTCATTAAAGCCATTTAAGTTAATAAAAACGTGTTCAGCTATAGATAATCGATCGATTATGACAATTCAAAATGGCTGATTTAAATTCTTAACCGCTCTATCATTGATTACTCATTAAAGCATTATTAAGAGCATGATAATCGATTATATTAATCGATTATTCCTTGATTCCCTCTTGAATTTGAAAAACTTAACAGCTATAAAATTCATTACTCATTTAAGACCAAATATTAGCTGATTAAGTTTGATTCTTAAAAGCTCATTAATGTGTGTGTGTGACCAATTTTAATCTTGAGAGCATTATTAACCATTTACAATTAATCTAAAACAAGCAATACAATAAATAAAATTCCCTTAACCCATTTGACTGCTCGTTTGACATTTTGCCGCTTTTTACAATTTAGTCCTTCTGACTTCCCCTTTTGTCATTCATCAAAAGTAAGGTACCTGTCAGGCATATATTCACAATCTTTACTGATGCAGACTGGGCAGGATCAGTCACCGACAGAAAATCAACTTCGAGATATTGTACCTATGTGCGGGGAAATCTAGTAACTTGGAGAAGCAAGAAACAAGGCGTGGTTGCTAGAAGTAGTGCTGAGGATGAATTTAGAGTAATGGCCCAAGGAATTTGCGAAGGGTTGTTGATCTATAGAGTCTTGGAGGAACTCAAGATGAAGGTTGATCTTCCATTGAAGCTGTACTATGACAACAAAGCAGCAATAAGCATAGCTCATAATCCCGTCCAGCATGACAGAACCAAACACATTGAGATTGATCGCCACTTCATAAAAGAAAATTTAGATGCTGGAATTATCTGTCTTCCTTTTGTGACTTCCAACCAACAAACAGCTGATATTTTGACCAAGAGTCTAGCAAGATCAAATTTTGAGCACTTGATAAGCAAGTTGGGCATGATAGATATCTATGCACCAACTTGAGGGGGGGTGTTGGAGAATCAGGAAAATATCCCTGATTTTATCCTCTTTGATTTTATTTGATTTTATCTTTATTATTTTGATTTTATTTTATTTTATTTCCTTCCTTAATTATAGGAAGAGATTTGATTTGATTTGTTTTGCCTTTATTGTAATCTCTCTATAAAAGAGACTCCTACTATAAATGAAATCATAACAATTATTCCACTGCCTTCTATACTTTCCATTGCATTTTGGAGTGTATGTAACAAAGATTGAGCACTTGGTGACCTGAAGGTCTTTCCTTTGCGGGTAGAGTGACTTTGGCTAAGTAGGTCGTATCAGCTTTGCCAACTTATACTATGCAGACAACCTTACTTCCTAAGTATGTTTGGTAGAAGTTAGAGCAATTAAATCGTGATTTTGTGAGAGGATCGCGAGAGACATCGAGGAAGTGTCACACTACCATGCGGCTAGGAATGGCAACGGGCACGGGAGGGCACGTATAGCATCCTACCCGCCCCCACCCGTGGCTGGCAAATCAGAGCACGTCCCCACCCGCCACCTGCGCTGGTATTTGACGGGCGGGCATTTGGCGGGTTTCGTGGGTATTTGTGGGTTTCTCGGGTACCCATGGGTACTATCAGCAATTATATTTTTCTTGGAAATATGCATTAGTTCCTTAAAAAATTATAAACAAATTGCAAAATGTCAAATAAAATAAAGATTAATATACTCAAGATACATCAATATTCAACAAATCATAAAAATCAAACCACACTCAAATTATAAACGAGAATCATTAACCCCTATTACAGTTTAACCAAAACAAGTTACAAAGCACACAACCACACAACCATCACGACATCACATTCGTCCCTCTATTACAATTAACCAGAAATCCGTTACAAAAACACATTATGCAGCAACTCCAAACAGGCAAGCAGCAGCAGCAGCTCCAAGCAAGTCTAACCGTCCAAGCAGCCTCACTGTTAAGATAGAACATAATTAAACTTAGAATGGACATAAGCTATGTTTACAAAAAAGAATCATAAAGAATGTGGCAATTATTTTCATAGGAACTTGAATACTTACTTACCGTCGATTGCTTTTCATCATTGAGTTGCAATAACCAGATATACTCATGGAGCATTACTTTCACATTCCTGAAATAAAAGTAAAAGTATCTAATAAAAAAATAAAAACAACCAACATTATTGGGAAGGTTGAAATGAAATCTTAAAAATATTTACTAATAACGTCATCATCCATATCTTCCAATAATTAAGCCAACTATGTTGACTTATTAGTGAAAACAAATTATGAAACAACTACAAGATATGGTGAAATAGTGATTAAAATGTATAAGCAGGAGTAAAACTTTTAGTTAAATACTTAGCAGGTGTTATCAATAACAAAATTTCTAAGCATGCGATGCTTAATCTATGGGCTATTTGGTGTATGAAATTCTCAGGTTCCTATGTTGTGGCTATAGATCATAATTCTGAAGTCCTAATGTCTAGTGATTAATTGAGCTCGTCAATAACTTCAACTCATTCATGTTTGGGCTTCGATGAATGTGAATAAGATTTTGCAGCTCTCATATTAAGAAACCTACAAGAGAAATAAAGAAAAAAAGTAGTAATTCCTTCTCGTGATTGCCATGCTCTCCACACCCTTATCACTATGCAAATTTGAATAAACCAAAATAAAATATTATATTTTCAAGCATTCTCTCAAGGCTTTTATCAAACATGTTGATTGTTGAAAGTAAGACCAGTCATGAAACTAAGTAACCGATTGAGATAATACTTTTTTTTCCAGAACAGAAAGAATCCAATCACAATTCCAACCAAATAAAGAAGCAGCTCAATAGCTGTATTAGTTTATCTTAAAAACCAATATTCAAACATTTGCAAGCAAAAGCATAAAATTGGAAGAAACCAGTACCAAGTACTGATATCAATCCTCTAACATAAAAATCTTAAAATAAAACCTTTTTACTAAATGTCTTAACTCAATGATTCATGAAAAGGCTCTTAACAACCAAGATGAACCGAACCTAAATGAAAGGTAACCCAACAGAATTTGAAATTGCACATGAAGCAAGTAATGCCTAAGCTGCAGTCTTAAATAGTGGAAGACCCATCTCACCTTATATCAGTATCACTGTCCGAGGAAGGAGGGAAGCCGTCGACCGTCGTGCACCGCTGGTTTCTCCATAAACGCCTCGTCGTCGCTAGAGCAGGGAGGGAAGGGAGGGGAGGCGCGTGTTCTTAGAAGCTGAAGGGTGAACCGCGAGGCAGGGAGCCACCGGCGGCGTTACTGGAGCAGACCAACGAGTCGCAAGCGGCGGCCTGACAGGAGAACGACGTTGATAGAAGAGGAGGGTTAGGGACTTGGCCACTTGGGAGTTGGGTAGAGAACGGCGCAAGTGGGAGTGGTGTTGGGATTTGATCATATGTTTATGTCATTGTATGAGTAACTTAGGGTTAGTAAGGGTATTTACGTAACTCCCTCTGGTGGGTACGGGTATCTGCGAGCACGGGTACCTTGGTACCCGCCCCGGCCCCAGGGCCGACCCAAGAGTAAGTGAGGCTTAAAGCAAAATTTGAGTGAAGCATTCTCATTTTAAGTGAGAGAGTTTATTTGGATCAGTTTATATTCTAAGTTGGGCCTTTTTGTTAACACGTGTGGCCTTTTTGCTTTACAAAATTAAGAGTAAATAATTTTTTTGATGGTGGACCTAAAGCTATGGCTTTAGTAGCTTCACTCTTGGACCGGCCATGCTCGGCTCGTTTATTCATGGGTAGTGTAAAAAATCCATTTATTAAACCCGCGAATACCCGTTTAACCTCTCCGCCCGTGCCCGTTGCGGGTTTTACCCGCGGGTATCCGCAGGTGCGGGTAAAATTGCCATGCCGTGCGGCATCATTGAAATCAATCCAAGAGGGTTGGTGACATGGGATTTAGGGATTTGTATGCTTTTAATAAAGAACTTTTGATGAAACTCGAGTGGGGGTCATTTCTAATACTAAAGCTTTGTGGGTGCAAGTTTTTCATAGCAAATATAAGTGCGGGCTAGAAGACGTTCCAAGTGTGACATCTATGTGTAACACCCCGGATGTGTAACAAGGTACTTCTTTTGACATGGAGGCATGTTTTGAGTGGGGTTTGCTAGAATGTGCCAATGTAGGTAGTGGTATAAAAAATCGGTTTTAGGTAGTTAGGTAGATGCAATCAGGTACTGTTTTGTGTAACATGTAGGACCGTGTCGAGAACTTTTAAGGCCTAAGGCAATTTTTTGGAGAAACTTAATAAGACTTTATTCTTTACTCAAAATAAGAACTTTCTAATGTCATAGTAAGAACTTGATAAACCTGAAATCAATTCCAAACATTTAATATCAATATTTATAGAAAAAAATGATTTCATCATTTATCATACATAAAAAAATAAAAAAAATAAATGTGGTGCGCTTAATCAATGATTGAGAGGTTAATGGAATAGTAACTCCTTTTAGCTTTAATAGAAAACGATCGGAAACCGTAAGATTTTCTTGACATAATAATCGGAATCTTAAAAAAAAAAAAAGAGAGAGAAAAAAAGAGAGCATTATAGCAAAAAAATGGCACATATATATAACATTATTAAATAAATGAGTAATAACATTAATCTCACTTGAACAGGTAAAAAAACATTAATCTCACTTGAAATAATCTTGTGTAACCCACCTAACTTTTATTATTATTATTATCATTTATTTCTTTTTATGCGCCAATGTTAGAAGTGTCAACATATACGTGAGACCACTGCATTTCGGGTTTTGGGTAACAAAGGAAGCATCGTAGGATGGAAAAAATATTGGGGTAAACGGCAAGGAAGAAGGAGGACAACTACTGCATAAACGACGTTGTCGTTGAGTTGCGTTCACAAACTTGGGGGTTTCTATTGAGCAAAAAGCAAATTGCAACCAGTTTGGTAGATCCATTATGTTTTGGGTTTAGGGTCGGGTCATGTTTTTCATAGGATTCGTATTTTTTCTATTTTATAAAAATTATATATGGTCATGTACAGAAGAAGAAAAAATATATTTATTTAGAAATATTAATCATATAGGTGGTTCTTATATAAAAAAGATTTGTATTATTTTTCACTCTCTAATTTATATTGTTATAATTAAATATAAATAACATAACTTCTTTATTTAAATTAACATAAACACGTATTTATACTACTTTTGTACCCGTGCAATGCACGGGTAATCTAGTGTGTATATCAATTGAAATTGAAATGAAAGTAAAATTTAGGCTAAATTACACTTTTGGTCCCCAAATTGTTATTAAATGTTCAATTTGGCCCCCAAGTTTTTAAAATGTTCATTATGGTCCCCTAATTCCTTAAACTTGTTCAAATAGGTCCTTCCGTCAAGTTGACTAACGGCGACGTCAAGTTGACCAAGAAACGACAATGAACATTTTAAAAACTTGAGGACCAAATTGAACATTTTAAAAACAATTTGGGGACCAAATTGAACATCTTAAAATAATTTGGGGGACCAAAATGAACATTTTAAAACAATTTGAGGACCAAAATGAACATTAAAATATTAAACTTAATGCCACGTGTCATTAGGTTTAACGTCGCCGTTAGTCAACTTGACGGAAGGACCTATTTGAACAAGTTTAAGGAATTAGGGGGCCAAAATGAACATTTTAAAAACTTGGGGACCAAATTGAACATTTAATAACAATTTGGGGATCAAAAGTGTAATTTAGCCTAAAATTTAAATTTAAATATTATAAGTAGGGATATGATGGTATATCAATTGAAAATGAAAGTGAAATTTTATTTTAAAATAATATAAGTATTGATATGATAGTATATAAATTCAAATTGGAATTTAACTTGAAATCAAACTTGAAATTTAGTACTTTGTTTTAATATATTGTTCACACAATAGAATAACCATTGAATTGCGAATTGGATATAAAATTGTTAATTATATTTGAAAAGAATAACCATTGAATTGCGAATTGGATATAAAATTGGTAATTATATTTGAAAAGAATCAGAGTAATATATTCAATAGATTAGCTTCGTAATGGTTGGTCTGTCCATAAGAGGTATTGTAGATCAAGTAGGACCATGTTGAATGTGTTTTTGTGTTAGCAAGCAAAATTTTCCTCATAACAGCTTCACTCACTTTTGAACCTTCTTCATGACTCAGTTTTTAAACATCATAACTTTTCAATAGTGTTAAGATTTGGATTTTTAAAAAAAAGTACAGCAACTACATAATTGATCACGTACAACAAAAATTAAGTATAGTGAGCTCCCTTTGCTTGGTGCAATACTTGTAGACCATGTACTCTAACTGCTATGCATTTTAATCAAAAATTACCTTTGATATTGAGGTCCTAATGGCTACTTAATGTCAGTACATGTTTTTTAGGATCAAAATGATAAGATTGTTCTGATATTACTTCATATAGCTAGATATTTGCAAACAATTAGATCACAAAATAAGTATGAGTTAATTGATTTGAAAACATAACACAACTATTGGAAATAAAGCTTCAGCATGAAATAAACGTTGGGAATTTCACCTTTCAAAAACAAATACTAATCATACAGCACTTTGAAAGCAGTGCTCTGTTTTCTTTAGATATGCATGTTTGACTCCTTTGATCCATGTAGTAGTTGATACCTATAAAATCCCTTCAAGCAGAAGATCGATAAGTAAGGGTTGTGAATCAAATAAGAATTATATATGTTAACCATACATACGAATCTTGAAGCAGGCTAAATGCATCAAAGGTGAGTAACATTCCCTTTTCGATTGTTGTATCAACTCTTTGGGATGCATTAGAAAATAATTAGTATGGTATGACTAAGTTCTGTGAGAGATTTAAGGTTAGCCTTTTTGGTTTCTTTTTTGCATTGGTGTGTTTCTTGGAGTTGCTACTGCAACATCTTGGTTCAGGGTATGAATTACTTAGGTGCTATTTTGCGTGCTCTACGACTTAAGTCAGGATTGCAGGTGGTTAAAAGTGATCTTTTGCTGGTTTTAGTGTTTCTTGTTGGTGTTTAAGGGTTTTGTAGCTGCTGTACTGTTCCTCTTATTATTACAATTATCTAGCTTATGAAAAAAAAGAACCAAAACATACCAATCACAAAAGCTAAGTCCTTTGATCATATATGCAACATATCCACATTGCATTTCATAGTTACTGCTGCCAAAAAAACCCTGTAAGAACATATGAGGAACAAAATCATGGACCAAAATGTTGTCAATGTATGAGGTAGAAAAACACTGTGAGTCTATATATGTTAGTTGTTGATAAAGTAAACAGTAGGCTATTTCAGGTTTTAATTCAGAATTCAATATTCAGTTCCAATTTAAGATGACAAAAAGGCATTAAAGAAGGAGAATATATTACTTTCTTCTAGGGGTGTCCATGGGTCGGTTTGGGTTGGGTTTAGTGGGTTTTAGGACCCAACCCAGTCAAAGGTGAGTGGGTTGGGTTGGTTTTGCCAAAAAAAAAAAAAATCATGAAACCCAACCTAACCCAAACCGACCACTCATGGGTAGGGTTGGGTGGGTCGTTGGGTTTGGTAAGAAATACACATATTTTCACCTTTGAGTCGTGTTGGTTCGGGTCCGCGGGTTTGTCAGGACAAAAATCGTGAAAAAGTGCCGAACGTGACAAATAAACATGTTTAAAACTTTAAATTACATCAACAAGTTTTGATAGTATGATCTAAAAGTCCAAACCATCAATTATCCACGACTAAAAGGAAGATCATGTTATGATAAAAGTAATTGAAACTAAAAGTCTAAAGTCTAAACCATCAACTAAAAGTCTAAAAGCCTAAAATCATCAACAACTATCAATTAAAAGTCTAAAGTATTATAATGACAAAGTAAAAGGCATCAACACAAAACTATGTAAAAAAAAAATCATCTATTAAGTGAGTGGTGGCTACGTGAGTGAGACTGAGAGGGACTGAGTGAGTCGTGTGTGAGAGAAGAGAAGAGTCGTGCGTGAGGGAAGAAGAGTCATGTAGCGTGAGAAGAAGAGTATGATCAAGATAAAAAATAAACTAGGTTTTTTTTAGCTTTCTATGTTTTGACTGGGTTGGGTTGGGTGTGTTTGCAATTCTGGAACCCACTGCCCAACCTATACTCTATGGGTCCTCTTTGTTTTTACCCAACTCAACCCAATCACCCAAACCAACCCACAAAATCAGGGTTGAGTTGGGTCGGGTTAGTTGGGTTCATGGGTCTACCCGGACTCATGGACACCCCTACTTTCTTCAATTAATAAAAATAACATGTGTTTACACCAATATTAGTTAATACTTCGAAAGTTTAAATGATATACATTTGTGTATCTAAAATGTGTACTTGATATGGGGAGTCTGCTAGAGGTTTTGAAAAACCTCTTCAAAGACAACATTTGTGGTGGATGTGCATACATTTCCATCATCATCCAGAATCAAAAGTTTCAAACCTTTTTTTGATTTGACTCTTGATATAGCAACATTGAGCTGACCATGTGTAAAGACTGGACATGGAAGATACAATCCTACCTTAAAAAGTGATTGTCTTTGGCTTTTGTTTATTGTCTTTGCAAAACATAGAGAAAGAGTAAATTGTCGTCGCTGAAATTTAAATGGAAATCCAGGGTCATAGAGCACCATATCCTTCTTGGAATTAGAATTCTTTCCCCTATATTCTTCCTACTCATAATTGTTGCTGTTATGATATTGTTCCCTAAATCGTTGACCTGGGGTCGTGTACCATTACACAAACCACTTGCTTGATCAATATTTTTGAGAAGCATCACAGGTACTCCAGTCTTTAGTGTTAATCTATGATTAGGAATTCCAGATCATTTAATATCATTGATAAATTCAGAGGTAAACCATTCACTTTGAATCTCATAATCTTCATCTGAGTGACAAGGTGTGTCTGAGCTAAAGTAGTCTTTTTCATCTCCAGGAATTAGAGATAGAATGAAGTCATTAACATGCTGGACATAATCTATAGTTGGAGCAAGGATTGCTCGCTCTTCAAAAAAGTTGGTCCCCTTCATATTTGCTAGTATATCAGGATACACAAACTCAACCAACGACAGCAAAGGGTTTTGGCATTGTGGAATTAACAAATCTTCTGGAATGTGAATCTCACCTTCTACATCCTCATCGGCATCCATTTTACCATCTCCAATATGAAGGATCCAATCAGCAAATTCTTTAATTTCATTAGCAGCTTGAGGAGTGTCTGCTGTACGCTACCTCATGTTTTTAGTTAGCTTGAGGACTTTGCGGGTTTTTCATATATCAGACGAATTAATTGATGTATCAACAATGTCTTTTCTTGTTCCTTTTCTAACAACTGGCAAGATCTGTCTAAAATCCCCACCCAAAACAACCACCTTTCCTCCAAATGGTTTGTCATTATTGTCTAAAGATTGGAATCTAATCAAATCCCTCAAAGTGCGGTCCAATGCCTCAAAGCAAATATGTTCATCATTGGAGCTTCATCCCAAACTATCAATTTGGTTTCTATGAGAAGTTTTGCTCGAAGGCTTCCTTGGCTAATGTTGCATGTTTATTCTTCTTTGATAACTAATGGGATACAAAAAGTTGAATGAGTTGTCCTGCCTCCAGGTAACAACAAAGAAGCAATACCACTTGAAGCAACATTGAGATTAATCATTCCTTATGACCTAAGAGCAGCAGACAATGTTTTCCAAAAAAAGGTCTTACTGGTTCCACCGTATCCATATAAAAAAAAGAAACCTCCCTGCTGAGATAAGACCGAACTTATAATTTCATCATACACTCCAAGGTTGTTCTGCTGTCAGCAATTCCAAAAAGGAAGCATGTAAGTCAACTAACTCATCTCTATTATAGTTCAACTGATCCACGCAAAACCTATTTTCATAGTGTAATCTTTCTGAATATTGTGGTAGAGGAAGAGAATTGTAATCTTTGATCGATCTTCCATTTGAAATTAGCAACTTTTCCAATTCTATAAGACACATATTCTTCAAATCATCATCTTCAATTTGAAGACCTAAGAAAAACAAAATTACCACTTTAAGAACATTCAAACATGACAAAACATATTTAAATGCAATGAAAAGTTTACCTGGAAATTTCAACATCTTTCTCATTTGATAGAGAATATCATCTGCTAACAAATGCCATGTTGAATTCCAAAAAACATCTAGCTTCGACATTGTGACCAACAATGTAACAAACAATTTCCTCAACTGATGGCCAGAAGCCATTTCATTGGCTTCAATAATTGCATCAATGTACTCCTTGTCATCTGCTAGTAAACCCAAAGCATAACATGCCTCCTGGAAAGTGTTGTATATATGGCCATTCACTGTCCTAATACTTTCATAGCCAATACAACCCTTTTGTATTGTCAACAGTATCCTCATATAGTAAAGTTCACCCGACCCAACTCGAACATAGGTAAGCCTACCAATAGTAAAACCTTGTTTCCTTGACTGCCACTTTCTTTGTTAACTCAAAAAAAAACAAAAACAAATTTGGTAGGAAAATCAGCATAAATTAGATTCCTGCCCTTAACATAAGTTTTATTGGCCTCAAACCAAGCCAAAAACATGGTGCCAACATCTTCATTATTGCTAAGAACTGCACCAATTCTGTCCTCATCCTTAAAAATTACTGATTGTTCATTCAGAAGGTGGAATAATAATCTTTGGACAGGTGGCCACCTATGATGAATATCAAAAGCATAAATCCTCCAAGTTGCCTCACACGGTGATACATACCTGCAATCATAATATCGTATTATCTCATCAACTGCAGCTGGATTTTGTGAATTTGCAATTGAATTGGATAACTCAAGAGTGCCTCGGTCTGGACCCTTGTTAACATATTTAAACAAATATTTGTTTGAGGTATATTTATTGCAATACTCCGTGTTGACGTGTCCTTGATACCTCGTCAAAAGAACTGGACTATAAGGGACAACGCATGTAGCATGGTTAACCATCCTCATCAATTGTAGTTGAGGTTTGAAACTTTTTTTGGATAATACTTGGAAGGATTGTTAAAGATTTTGCAGCAAAAAATGCAAGGAGGTCAATCTTTAATGGTTATGAGGGCACCATTTTCTTGAGTTCACCTAGGACACCTAAAATCTCAGGACCAACCCTGAAGCTGGATCAGGTAATTCGGCAGAAATCACTTTGTCAATATCGCTTCCATTCCTTAATCTATGGTCATCATCTAACCAGAGTAATATGTGTGCATGTGGAAGTCCTCTTTTTTGAAACTCCACAGTATACATCCCTATAGTCAGAAAACATAAATGATTAAATAAAAAAAATACAAAAATTTAACAATTTAGTTTGAAATGAGATTGATATCAGAACTTGTTTGCATTAACCTTGCCAAAGATTTGTTTCTTTTTTAAAGTCTGTCATCAATTGGTCTAGCTTCATCTTGAAGACTCTACACACAATATCAGGTCTGTCACTTGTAGTTAGTCCTCTTTCTACTACAAAGTCTCGTATTTCAGTCCAATTTGTATTACATGTAATTGTAACAAAAAGATCAGGATATCAAAATCTCTTACAAATAGCCATAGCATCCTGACAATTATTAAACATGTATCTCATACCGCCAGTAAAAGAGGCTGGTAAGATTATAGTTTACCAACTGAAGAAGGATCATTTTCACCTCTATTAACTGTTTCTTGTAAACCATTCAAAACTTCACACATTATTGTTTGTTGATTATTTCTTATGAATGAGAGTCGTTGCGCCTCTGTCATAGTGTAACAATCAACCAAAAACTGTTGAAACAATCTTAAAGAATTGACAGTGTTACTAAATTCAGCATGTCTTTCTTGAACTCTGAATGCAATCCACTCCCCGAAAAAAACTCGACCTCTAACACGAAGTTCAAAATCATCTTTTATATCGCTTATAGGAATATCTTCCTTGTATCCATCTTTTCCATAAGGAAATATTGACGAGTATTGCAAGGGGTGAATGAAGTATGAGTTTCATGAAACCTCTGTAATTAGTGGCGGATCCTGGATCCTGGGTCAATCGGGGGCAATCTATTTCAAAAAAAAAAAAAAAAGCTTAATTACACTTTTGATTATCCTATTATTTTTCATGTACGATTTTGGTCATTGTGGTTTCTTTTGAGCATATTTGGTCCCTTATTTTTTTAATGTTGTAAATTTGATCCTTCTATCCAATGTCCTTCAATTTTTTTAATATCAACGGAGAAGAACCACGACTCTAAGCACATAGAACCTCTGATTGAGCTTCTTCCTCCTCAGCCTCTCCATATTTGAACATGATTCAATGGTTCCTCTGTGACATTTGTTAGTTTTGTCCCTCTTTTCCGAACTTTTTTTGTTTCCATGTAAAGGGTCTTTTACCACAGAAGCTCAACAAGAGGTTCTATGTACTTAAAGCAGTGGTTCCTCTTTATTGATCATTAAAAAAATCAATGGACATTGGATGCAAGGATCAAATTTGTAACATTGAAAAAATAGGGGGGCCAAATTTGCTAAAAAAGCACAGGGACCAAAATCGCACAGGGACCAATAGTAGTATGACCAAAAGTGCAATTAAGCCTATTTATTATCATACACATGAAGATAAAGACAAAAATAATAAAATAATAAAAATTTAATATATCTAATCAAGTAAATTATATCCCTCATAATTTTCTAAACATGAGATGAAGAAAGAAAGAAAGAATGTCGAGTAACATGGTACAATAAATTAATAATAGGGGGCAAAATAAAAATATTTAAGATAATCATATTTATTTTTAAAAAATGAGTGCACACCCTCACTGTAACCTGGGTCTGCCCATGTCTGTAATTCACCCGAACTTTTTTTAACAATAATATCACTTTTAACATTAGTGTTTCCCAAGTCACCAACAATCAAAGTTGCCACCTCATCAGCTGTGGGAAGATTGTACACTCTTGCATCCTTAGATCGATGTCTTAACAACCGTAAACCGACATTTTCATTACAAAATTTCTAACTCTTCTAAATGACTTAGAAAGTTCATTCCACTGATAAATCATGTTAGTCAGATCTTGAACCAATGAAATATCAATCTGTTGTGAATCTTTTTTACACCTGCAAACACAATCCAAATCAGATTTTTGATGTACATTATTAAAAATGAAAGATAAAGCAAATATTCATGAGACATACCCAAAGTGACTAACTCTATTTTGTATTTCATTTTGGGTATTATAGATATATACACATCCTTCCTCTGGAACCAAACTCCCAATTCGATGGTAGTTCTGTCCATAGAGTATAAACTAAGGAGGACCACCTCCATCATTGATTGAAGTTTGTATTTTACACCAGCCATTAAGGAGAACAACAAAGTTGGAGGTTTTCCAATAATGGAAGTTGTACTTTCCCCCTTTAAACAATAGATTGAAAATTTGACTTGCTTGACTCTCCTACACTTTTCAGCTCTTTCTTCAAACCAAACTTGAGCTCCACAGTACTGACATTTAATTTCAAGTTGTCCAAGGTCTTCACATTCTGTAACATGAGTTATATCTAAAGTTAGTTTTAGGTAACTAATTGATGACAGCAAAAACCACATATCCTATTTAATTATAGATTACACCTTGGTTTTCAGCATTTGAATACAATTCAGAAAAATGCAGAGATGTTGTGTCATCCTCACCCATAATACCTGTCATTAAAAGCAAGAAGTTGTCAACCACTCCACCATTAGTGTGTATGCATTTGGTATACATTTGAAATAAACCAAGTTACTTGAGCTTTTTGAACTGTCTGTGTTGTTTTGATCCTCAAATTCATGATTGAAATTTAATCTGGTTGTACCAATTGATTACAGAAATTGGTTGATTGTCTCACAGATTTGCCATGAAAAAACCGAGATGAAGGATTCAATACTTGTGATGCTTCAAAAGAAGAATATGCACTTAAGATGTGGGTTTCAAAGTGTCATTGTGACATTTAACCTCTCATTAGAACTTCCAGAACTTTTACCAACTCCTATATTACATGTTTGCAGATAAGAGGCAAATAACAACATAGTTATGACATCACTAACATGTAGATTTTTTTTTTTTGACAAAACTTTGACATCTAGATTAATAACATAGGAGATAGGAGATAAATCCAATTAGTATCTTAAAAAAGGTGTTTACCATCAGACAATGGTGAGATTGGTATTATGTTTTCCTTCCCCTGTGTTGATTTCCAGTTGGTAGGGTTGACAATTGAAGAAATTGGAGTTGCACTATGTACATGACAGCTTGTGTGTTTTTTCGAAATGGTTTTGCTTGGGACATTAGAATATGTATTAGATGATCCTAAAATAGTACCAACTTGTACATTTCCTGGTTGAATAGAGATAAGCAAATTGCAAATGTGTCTAAAATGCATCTTAATGTAAATTAGGCAAATAACTTTCCTAAAATGTTGATATAGATAACTTACCATGAGACAATGGTGATAATGGAATTCTTTATGGTCTTGATAAACTTGTCTTAAGAACAGCAAGTACCATGTGTCTTCTTTTGCTATTTTCATATAAAAACATGACATGCACAAAGAGAAGGAAGAAAAAATCAGGGAAGTACCTAACAAAAATTGATATTAGTTATACCATAAGATGAACATGATGTAGTCCCCTGTGATACCTATGATAGCTATATTTCGGCTAGATGAATTTTGCTTCATAATCATCTTCCTTTTCATTCTAGCATGTTTATAAGTGGAATAATCCATTTTGCAACAAATGGTATTGTGAGTCAAGAAACTTGCATATAGTGCAGAAAGCATGGGAACCACCTTTTAGAAACGGTGGAGTTTGTGACACCCTCTACCCCGCATGTATTTATAAGCGATAATATAGAAAGAAATAATTTAGTTTTTTTCGAAAATAGATAAACACATGCATATCATTTATTATAAAATGAAAATCAACGGGTAGAAGATATCACATTGAAACAAAACATCATACGCGGAAAATAAAATATGTTTGAAAGATAACATAACATAAAGAAAACATTTAACCCAACCCCGATGTCACATTACAGAGCTGGTATAACCGATCCGATAAAACAACTCGGATAACAACTAAAATAAACATAAATTAAACTTCTAGAAGCGACTCCTCAGAGTCACTCCTAAGCAAACTGCTCATCGTCTTCTGCATAACACAAGAAGGGGTACATGCAAAGCAACAACAAAAGACGGGGAGTAAGAAACATATATATCAACATAACGGCATGGAAGCAGTTAGCAAGATGAACAAGCATCATATAAACATAGCATATAAATAAACGTAATCATCTTATCACATTAATATCATATATATACATTCCAAACAAGGTATGTTATGCGATGCAACGCTACTCCGCTACTCCAATGCATGAATGAGCAACACAGCGCACAACCAACAATCACCACCTCTGCTTGGGCCACTCGGCTACCCAAGTTCATCATCATCATCAACGTTATCTTTCATCTTTAGTCTTTAATCTTGTATAACATAAACTTTTCACTTACACTCTGGCCAAAAAGCACTAGAGCTCAACACCTTGACCATTAAGCATCAAGGCCCTCTTGGAGCGAACACTAGGCTACCAAGATCCAATATCTTTTAACAACACCTTGACATTATGCATCAAGGCCCCCTTGGAGCGAACACTAGGCTACCAAGGTCCAAAACAACAACACTCTGGCCAATAAGCACCAGAGTTCAACACCTCGACCACTCGGCTATCGAGGCCCACTTGGAGCGAACGCTAGGCTACCAAGGTACATAACATCATCTTTCCACTTTAATTATTAACATTCCTGCTGATCAGGTACAGAGCTCAACACCTTGACCATTAAGCATCAAGGCCCCCTTGGCCACTCGGCTACTAAGGTACAGAACAACATCTTTAAGTTATCTAACTCATATTTTTTTCGTTTGGCATCTTCTTTCATTAATTGGATATTTTGGGGTAGAACCCCTGTTTTCAGCATTCTGGTTCTGTTCTGATCAGGTGAGCATGGGCACCCTCAGCACGGACGTGCTGGACCTGCAGGCAAGCACGATCGTGCTCAATTGCGCGCCCTGCTATGGATTTCAAACTGGAGCATGGACGTGCTCCCTATTAAGCATGACCGTGCTCGATGGAGTGTAGCCGTACTGATCTGGGCAGAAAGGGTCAGAAACCCTTTCCCAAATCCTTGGGACAGATCACAGATTCAACCTATTGGCTTTTAACTAATCCATCGAACATTAGCTTTATTAATCTTAGCTGTTATTCATTAATATTCATGTCTTATCATTATGGGGAATTAATCCTTTAATCACAGCTTCGTTATTAACACTCCTAGAACACTCACTAATCAATCCTAGGGTCTTTAACTAAGCCCTATAAATATAACCTTACCTCTCACACTATATTCATGTCTTATGAACAACTGGGAAAACATCCCTTAAATCTTATTATCATTGTTAACGTATTTTAACGTCTTAACATCATTAATAAGCCCTATTAATTGGTTAGAGTCTTATTAATGTCATTGTTGGCATTAACATGCACAACAATCAACACTCATTCAGAGCACCACATCATCATCATTATCATAACAACAACATCATCATCATCATAACAACATCATCCTCAATTGGGCATACCAATAACATCCAATCATACATTATCAACAATTAACATCAAATAGTACAATAATTAAAGCATGCCATTAACATTAGAATCATATTATACATATATCAATTAACATCAAATAGACAAACAACATAGGACAGGGTCATGGGTTAACCCTTCATCTTACGCTACCCTCAATGCCTACATGTCAATACTATTCCGTCTCCCCATACCTGGTATGAAGATTCCAACCAACGAAAGCCAACTGACAACCCAAACGAAGAACCAACGCGTTTCCCTCAAGCGGCTTGACTAGCTTTCCAAGCCTTGGTCAGACAAAAGATTAACCAATTAGTTTCCCAAATCAAAACAAGAAAGGGAACTAAAGAGGGAAGGAACCATTACCTTCTACGATTGGCATAGACCAACCACGATCTCCCAAAACTAGAGCAAGAATACCAAGGGCATTAAAGGGGTTCAAGGAGAGGAAGAGAGAAGAGGTTTTTGCCCCACAAAAGTTGCCCAAAGTGCCAAAATAGGGTTTGACTTGTAACCCTCACGAAACTGCACTATTTAAAGACTCTGATACTTGAGCACGGTCTTGCTCCCTGTTGCGCACGGCCGTGCTCAACTCCTGAGCACGAGATGCTGAAAGAATGCCTTGCGAGACCTCTTAAATGATCGATTTGGCCAAAACACATAAAATAAGACTTGTAGATAATTCTTAGCTTTCCAACACCATAAAGATCACCTCGATCGGACATCTAGAACTCAAGATATGACCAAAATGGTGAAACATGTTACTAGGACTCTAAAAGGGTTGAACCTTTCTAAGGCTAAACTCCCCCAAACATGAACTTAGGCATCAAAAACAAACATAACAAGCATATATAAACATATATATAACATATATGAAAGCACTAAGCTTATTTACGAAAAAGGGGTGTTACAGAGTTTGACTCCCACTGGTGTCACTAAACTATCCCCTTTTTCCTATACACAGTCCATCACAGCTGGCTTTTAACTTTTTAATCTTAACTTGTCAATTTCATTGCACAAATATCGAAAGGTGTATGTTTGGTTGCTGCTAAACATGTTTTTGGATTCCAAGAGAAGGATATTCTATAGATAGATAAATGAAGGTACATTATATTACATTTTGTATATTAGCAGGTTTGTATTTTAAGGTTAATTAAATGTTATTTGATGTATAGGTCTTAATTGATGTATGTTTTGATGTATACCATATAACTATAAGTCTTAATTTCATTTGTTGTTTTCTTTTAACTTGATTCAAGTTGTTTATAGTTTCTTTGTTGCCTTGCGGTTAGCATACTCAAATTGGTAGGTTGAATTAGATGGAAAATGGAAAATCAATAACATTACAAAGGAACCAGATTCACAAAAGACCAAATGAACTATGTATAACATCCCATAAAATGGCCCAAAACAACAATCACAGAATAAGCCCAATCCAATCCACAAAAAAGGGGCAAACCAACAATAGTCACATAATTTTTACTACATACATAACATGCGCCATACCACACCAACAACAATCACAGAATAAGCCCAATCCAATCCACAAAAATGGCCAAACCAACAACAGTCACAATAAAAGCCCAAACAGCTGCACAAAATACATTTAACATCCCTAACTAAAGATGGCCATCTCGGACCTAGTCCTTCTCAATCTTTATATTCTTCTTCAACAATTTCAGGGGTAGCTTAAGGTCTGATTCATTCTCCAAGCTGGAAGAGTTCCTCTTAAGAGGAGGACTTATGTTCTCCTTACCCTTTGACACAATGTTGACTTGTTGACATTAAACTTTGAGAGTTGAAGAGCCCTTAAGAGGAGTTAACTCGACAGATCACAACCCTCTTCACATTGGGCTTCATTGTCAACAACAACATATGAGAACTTAGGCATCAGATCCTGTCAATAGGAAAATGAAAACAATTAGGTAAACATTTAAAAATAACATGCATCCAACTAAATTAGCATTCATTATTCAATATTCATTATGAGAATACTTATGCAAGTTCAATGTTAGAACCATCAAGCATTGACTCTTTTCTAGCTTTAGAATATCCATTATCAGACTGTGATGAAAGACATATAAGAAAGTTGCAAACATGTAATAAAATAAAAGAATAAAAGAATAAAACACAATGTAGGTACCAGAAAGGAAATGATACATGAAAAACATTTTACAAATGATAATAGTTACCACAGATTTAGTGAGAAGATAAATGAATTTGTTCATAATGGTAGCGTCATTGCAAAGCTTCTTCACACGGAAGGATTGCTCAAACTTTGAGCTAACAACATCCTTAAACTCCACTTTGAAAAGGAAGGTTCTATCCACCAAGTCAAGAATTTCCTTTAGAAAGGAACCCTGAGCAGAGCTCTATAAACAGAGAAGGATTGAGGACATGTTATAAATAAATGTTAAGGTATATAAGTATTAAGTATAAGTAGGAATTACCTTTTCATGAAATTCAAACATCTCTGAGCAAGATTTATTGTTGAAAAGCAGAGTAGCATCCTGATCAAATATAACAAATGTTGCATAATCAGTTTGGTCAATGACCCACCTTGATACAATACCCTGGGACAACCTTCATGACATGCTTATTGCATTTTTCACAAAAAAAACATCTTGTGGTCTGGGTATACTAACTTATTGCATATGCAAGCAATATACCATCATTCCTCATCCTGAATAATGTGTTTAATTGTGGACAGAAACACATAGCAAGATTCCTAAATGCAAACATCCAAATTGAAACATAAGATCAAATAAAGGAAGATGAAAAGAAGAGGAAGACAGTATACAAATTCAAGATCAGAAAGAAATACAGTATGAAATAACATTGTAAACCTGTTTGCAGTATTTTAGACCCTCAATAGTCTTTCTTGGTGTGATTTCAAGAAAGTCATCTTCCATACCAACTGTGCCTATTTCAGCCAGCTGAGCCAGACCTTGTGTTGGTGATTCCATGATCTCAGACATTCTTGTTGAAGTAAAGTGGCAATACACGAAATCAAATGACATATAGCAAAGAGTTAGAAAACAAATAACATTATCAGAGATTGTAACTACATATGACATACAATCTGATTTAAAATAAGCTAACATGTTCCTAAGGCTAACAGCCTCCTCACAATCTGGGTTGTAGATTATCTTGGTACAGTTCATGCAATTTTGTAGATGGATTTTCTCTAAAATACATTACAGCACTTTCATTAAACAAAAACATATAAACATAAACATGGAAAACAAATTAAAAAACAAACTAGGGGGAGATCAAGACCTTTAAAACATTTGACTTTCCCAAACTGAACAATGACCACATCATATACAACTTCTCCAGCAGCAAGGAATGCATTTAGGTCATCAGCATAAGATTCAAAGAGAGTGCATTCTATCCTATGACTAATGGAAACAACATGGAAAAATAAAAACCAAACATAAGAGACAAACATATATGTATTTATCAAAATGAATGACTAAAAAAACCATTACCCATCAGCCCCAGACAGATCACATTAATCTTAGTTTTGGTTCCATTCCTTTCATACTCCCTCTCAGTTCCAACACCAGTGAGCAACCCCATCACATCTGTGACAATGAGTAAAATTAAATAAATTGGTGAATCCATAAATAAAAAGATAATAATCATAATCGAAATAAAAGAGAAACAAATAGCAGAGACAAATGAATGTTACCAACTAAATAATCAGTGTCAAAGTGACCACCAATAATATAAGGAATAGGGAAAAAAAGCATATATGAGGAGAGAAGGATGATGCAATTAGAGGTTGGTGAGAAGAAGATTGTTGTTTGAAAAGATCAAAGTTGGTTGGAGAGGGAATAGGAGCTGGCAGAGAAGAATTCGAAATTGAATTTGAATTGGAGGAAGAGGAGATGAGATTGGAATATGGAAAAACTATTTCAACAAATTGAACATGCCTTGAGGTATAGACCCTTAGTGATGCAGGATTGAAACACAAATAGGCACTTTGAGTGGGACTATAACCTAGGAAAACACATGGTTGAGACTTTGGGACAAGTTTGTTATGAGCATAAGGTGCAAGCCATGGATAACAAAGATAGCCAAATGTTTTCAGCTTATCATAGTTAGGTGTTTGATTGAAAAGTTTTTCCAGTGGAGTGAGCATTTTAAGGCAGGGTGTGGGTAGGCGATTAATGAGAAAGGCTATTGTTTGGAGAGAATAGCACCAAAAATGAGGGGGTAGGTTGGAATGATGAAGCAAGCAATGAGTTGTTTCAGCAAGATAGCGGTGCTTGCGTTAAGCAAGACCATTGTGTTATGGAGTATAAGGTCGAGTCGTGAGGTGTGTGATGCCATGTTGTTGTAGAAATGAACGAAGTTTAATGTATTATCCTCCATTTTCAGAGTATAGAGTTTTAATGGTGGATTGCAATTGTTTTTCAACTAAGGAGTTAAAAATTGGGAAAATTTGGGAGACATCAGATTTATGTTTCATGGGAAATAACCACTCATATTTGGAGAAATGATCAATGAATATAACATAATATAAGAATCCATTTATTGAAGAAACAGGAGCAGGACCCCATATATCAGTAAACACAATATCTAAAGGACCATTACTAGACAAGCTAGACTTATTGAAAGATAATTTATGACTCTTATTAGCTAAACAATCATAACAATGTTTATTGGATAAAACAAAAGACAAATTATGAGTCACAACGAAGGACACGAGGATCGGGATGGCCAAGGCGTTGGTGCCAGAGTTCAGTGGATAGTGGTTTGAAAGCATGATGAAGGTGGGCAGGGAGATAGTTGGTTTGCAATTTGTAAAAATTATCTTCATTTCTTCCTAGCAGCAGTGACCTCCCGGTCTTCAAATCCTTGATCTCAAAATGCCATGGAAAAGTTCAATAGAAACATCATTAGTTTGGCATAATTGAGAATCCGAAACAAGATTTTGAGTAATATTGGGAACATGTAATACATCACATAAAGCAAGTGTTTTTGACGAAGTAGGGATAATGGCATTATCATTATTCAAAATGGAAAGGGGTTTACCATCAGCAACAAATAAATGATCATGTTCAGAGACTTCTTTTGAGAAAGAAAGATTAGCAAGGTCATTTGTGACATGATGCGAAGCACCAGAATCCAGAAGTCAGTCTAAGTCGTTAGATGGCCTCTTATCAACATGATGAGCATAAGATTTGGAATTGGATTTGGGTGGATAACCATTTATTTTGTAACAAGTTCTAGCTGTGTGACCTTCTTTGTCACAGTATTGGCAAACAATAGATGATCGAGCATTACCATTTCCAGAATTGGCGGACCTGTGAAAATTGGAATTATGGTGCCTACGATTGTTAGGAAGTTAGCCCGAGTAGCGAGATTTGCTGTGACTGGAAGAGAGACAACTTGTTATTTATCCTTTTGGCTATAAATTTCATAATCCACAAGTTTATCAAATAATTCATCAAACAGGGAGGGGGTGTCGCGGGTTCTGATGGAAGTGTTGAACTCACGAAACTGAGATCCTAAGCCATTAAGAGCTGCAATTACCAGATCAAGATCATCAACTGGATGACCAATGAGTGCAAGCTCATCACCAATAGTCTGAATATTGCACATATAATCATGAGCAGAAGATGTTCCTTTGGACATTGTAAAGAGTCGTTGACACGAGCCCAAGAACGATTAGCATACGCCTTCTTCAGTTTGGACTAAGCATCAGCAGATGTAGCCGTAGAGGACATGACAATTTGAGCCTCAGGGCTACACGATCCGAGAAGAGCAAGAGAGATATGGTTATCTTGGCGACACCAATGAAGACAAGCTGGATTTGTAGTGGTTTGCTCACCAGTTCCAATTTTGGCGGAGGACAAGGAGTTTCACCTGTGACATAGCCAACCAGATTGTTGGCAGAGAGCAAATGCATGATTTGCTTATACCAATTGGGATAAGTTTCAACTTCATCGGTAAGTTGGAGGCAAAGTTAAACTTGATTAGGGATGAGGCAGGGGTAGGGGTGGGAGTAGAGGTAGCAGCAGTTGTGCTGTCAGCAAAAGACATGGTTGATCAGGAAAAAAATGCTGGTTAAACAAAGACTGCTCTGATACCATCTTAGAATTTGGGTTTGGGTCTAACTCAACCCCAAAAGCTAGCTTGTAGGGTGGGGGTTGCCCCCTTACTTATAAGCACTCTTCAGGTCATATCATTATCCAATATGGGACTCCAACACACCCCCTCAGCCCCTCATGCTGAGGACTGGACATCTGGAGCGTGAAGTTTGCAGGACTGGACATCTGTGGGTAGCCCAACGGATCTAGGATAGTCTCTGATACCATATAAAAGTTAACTGAATGTGTATTTTTCGTTAACAAAATGATAGTTACAAGCTTATATAAATATACAACTTAAGTGAGAACAAGATAAGCTCAATCTGTTATGCACTTTGAAAATAAACAAACTAACAAATTTACATCAAATTTACAAATCAAAGATAAGATGAGATCCTATTTTGAATTACCTTCTACAGCAACTAGGGTTGCCTTTTTGATGCACCATCTTTGTTCAACTTGACACTTCAAACCGGATGGAATTTCCAATGGATTTGTATGGTTTGTCGGCCCAACAAGCACCATCCAAAGCCCATGTTTGCATTCTTCAAGGAGTTCGATAAGGTTGCAGATTACTTACAGATCATAATCATACTCAAGTGTTCCCATTGGCCCTTCATGTTTTCCTTCGAGAATCCACCCTCAAGGTGTGGAAATCTTTTGCATCATGATAGTTCCAGAGTTTCTTTTCTTCGTGTCGTGTTTTCTTATGATTCCACGTGTTCATGGAAGGAATTATGTAAGTTAAGACAGTAAAATAATTAATTAATGCTAGTTCTAGTTGGTACAAAAGGTTATTTGTGTGAAGTTCAGGAGTAGGTACAAATTAAAAATGAATCAGAGTTATTGGCAAACATCACGTGGTTGAAAAGTCAAAGATAAAAGAATAGAGGATGGTATATCCTATAAAAGGGTAACTTAGTTCCCTTTGGTCGTGAAGACAAAATGATGGATGAATGATGTATTATTATGATTCACAGAACGAAGCCTAAAATGAAAATGATAAAAACGTGAACGGCAAGATTCGAACCTGCGCGGGCAGAGCCCACATGATTTCTAGTCATGCCCGATAACCACTCCGGCACGTCCACTTTGATGACACTACATTGTAAAGTAGTTTGATAGATAATACTAGCAAAGATTTTCAAATTTTTTGATCCAAAAAATATAAGCAAATTTCAACTACTTTATTAACATTTAATGAAGTTATTCTCAAAATACCCTTCATTTAATACAAATTTTGTTTTTCAATAATTCTTTTTATTCTCAATAACACAAGCTTCTTAATAAATAAGAGGAAGGGTAATTTAGGTAACAAACTTAATTTTTTATTCCCAATGATCCTTTTAAATGAGATTAACTAACTATCTTAATATGTGTATCCCATTTAATTTTTGCTTACAATAGAGACCGGAGAGAGTATAAGGTAATGCTTGCAAAAAAGAATAAGACAGCCTCGGCCTAGAAGATGCTGGGTGAATCTAGATATGCACATTTCTGATTTCAGTGTTTTCCTTATCCTCAATGTTTCTTTCTGCCTTGTGTCAACTATACGGTGAAGTGATGAACACATATCTGATATCCATCACTGACGATACGTCTGATATCTATCGTGAAGTGATGAACCCAAATGGAAGAAGGAATCAAGGAAGACGTGTTTCAATTTTTTTTTCATTTTTAGTAATTATAAAAATATCACCTCAATTATACATGATTATATATATCTAATTTTTTATTTTTGATACCTTCAATATTTGAAAATGGAGAAAAAATTGTATATTTTGGAAGATATTATTTTGGATTTAATTGGTATATCTATACTAATAGATAATGGCAGAGTTGAAGTTTTGATGTCCTACTTTTAATATTACTAATTACTAATTTGCCCTTAAAACCTTAGTTGATTTTGCTTTTACAATGCCAAAATTGACCCTTATCAGATGCAGATAACAAGAAGAAAGAAAAAAAAAAACCCGACTAAAACTGTTTTACATAAATTTTAAATTTTAAAATTGGCATAACTGCTCCTTTTTCCAATTAACCACTCGGTAACCCTCCTCTTCCACTATCTCCACCGTTTCTCTGTTTTCGTGAGATGCGAATGAACGTTAAACCGGAAGACGGTGACACAGAGGAGAGTGGGAAGGGCACAGAAGAAGCCGGAAGACGGTGGCACAGAGGGAGGCGAGGCGGCTACACGGTGGCGTTTGATTGGCGATGTGAAGCGTCCTCGGTCACATCTGGTGTACGATGGAAGGGTGAGGCCTGGGCGTGCGTCTGGACGATGGAGAATGATCAGAGCGGAGAGCGGCAGAATGGAGGCGACGGTGGAAGGGTCTGCTGCAGATCTGTTTGGTTGGCAGTGCGCGGTGGCAAACGGAGTAGCTGAAGGCCAGTAGTTACTGGGTTTGCTTTTAAGGTTCATATTCACTCACTCAATGTATCTTTTCTTTCCCCCCATTTTCTGAATGGCACCAATTTCTCCAATTTTCCTTAATGAATCAAACGTCACTGTGGCAAAGATGGATGAATAGGTTAACATTTCAAGCGGTTAGATTGATTTAGTTTGACTTTGATGTTCTTCCGTTTCTGGTTAGGAACCAAATCAGTGGAATGGAAGAATTTGTTGATTGTGAATTAAATTTCTTCTACTCTTCATGAAGGACTACTGACAACGAAACAAAGCGCACTGCCTTGGTTAGCGTTTGATGATTCCAAAGGTAGTTTCACTTTCCCAGTTTTTTGTTCACTTTGATCTTACACTTCAATCAAATTCTGGGTTTCTCTCTATATCATTCTTTCGCCGTTTCCCCCAAATCTTAATACCATTTTTACTCTTTAATCAAATGCTAAGTTTTGTGTTGGTCTTACTCATTTTCAATTTAAAGGTTAATTTTTTATTGCCAATTTTAGTGTTTTTTTTTCTGTCATTAATTCTTGAAGTGCTAAATTTCATTGACAGTAACTTGAGTTGAAGATACAAGATTGTCAAGGCTGGAGCAAGGAGGAACCATACAGTGGTTGTTACAGAGGATGGAAATTACATAGCCTTTGGATGGAACAATCATGGACAGCTTGGTTCAGGTTCTGTGTTAATTTTAATTTAAAGATGGGTATATGGTTGTTTTAGTTGGGTTTTTTTCCATGCATCCTTTGCGCTGATAATTATATTATGGGACATGCATTGGAAACTTCTCTGGTTTCCACATCAGGGAAAATGCTGTTGTCCTTAGAATTTTGAGTTTCTCTTTGCAGAAATGTTTGAATATTTACTTTTCTGTTATGTCATAGTGGCAATGGATGCATTGCCTGTATAAACTTACAAAGGACCTTTAGATATACTTTAGATGTTGCATTTTTCAATTATTGAATTCATGATGCTTTTTTATAATTGATATTTTTATTTTTGTTTTATTTTCGTTTCCTTTGTGTCTGTGTCTCCTCTTTTCTATTTTCTCTTCTCTCTGCCTTTGGATTCTTCTGGAAGAAAACTCCTCACAGTTTTTTCCAATGACAAAGCTTTGTCTGAACAAATAATATACGTCACCTTTTTCAAACAATAAAATAATTAAATAAAATAAACAAATATTAATTGCACTACTACTTGCAGTTATCAAAGCAGAGCAAAATATCTTTTCCTTTTTCAGTTTTTAAAGGCAAATGTTGAAAATTCTTTTTTTTACCCACCTCTCTTGACACCACACGATTCTAATTTCCGAGCCTAGACTCTAGATGATTATGATTTCAGCATAGAGGTCATTTTGTCGACAAGTATAATTCAGAAAAGTCGTGGACCCTGTAGCATGGAATGTCAACAAGTTATTAAAATTGTTTTATTTTGTGTAGAAAACATTTTGTTGAAAGAATATGGTGAATGCATTTTGAAAATTTAGTGAAGTTTGGAGCATGATCTTGCCGGAAATGGTTATAATGTTATGAAGAGGATATGATTCTTGAGTTTAATGTATTTGTGAGGTTAACAATTAGAATTTCCTTTGGTGTAGGCTTATATACTGGAACAAAGGTAAAATTGGGAATGGCCTTTGGTATAGGCTTAACAATTTTGGAATTGGTTTTGGTATAGGCTTATACAATGAAATAGAGTTTTTCTTTTACTCTCTGAAGCAGGTGGAAAAGAACTACCACTTTTAGAATATGTTGGGTAATTGATGCCGCTATGATCATGTTCTTTGTTGTCTGCCTGTATTATGTCTGGTCAAGTAGTAATGAACTAATGATGTGCTGCCTATTCTTTTCAGGTAAGTGTCTTGGAAACAGGCAAATACGCTGCAACTGGGCAAAAAAGATACTAAATACAGTTTTTTTTAATATTATATATCTAAATGAAAGTAATTTTTAATGCAAAGGGAAACTTAATGCTCTTTAAATTAGTTGAGAAGGAACTCACGCAGTGGCTTTGAAAATGTTTTTGAATATGGTTTATGCAAATATTGTGATATTCTGTTTCATTCTTGCTAATTTTAATTTTACTTTACATCAATAAACAATTTACTCTTCATCTTCCAGATGTGATATGTTATTGCAATGACAACAACAACCAATGATCAGATGTACAAAGAATGAAGGTTAAGGATCTTCCAAAACGCCTGGAGGAGGCCATGTTAAAATCTGCTCTCTCTAAGTTTACGTACATTTTTAGCAGGCATTAACTGACTTAATAATTAATAATTGCACCTGAGATTTATAATGGGTTATAACTTATACAGTTTGAAAACTCAAATCAGTGTTCAGACTTCAGACCAAGAAAGTGCCATGACTGCTGGGCCCTGCCATGGCCACTCAGAAAAAGGCTTGCATGCTTATGGCAGAGCACTTTCTCATAAATGAAAAAAATGAGTATCCATTCATCAAAAGATAAAATAAAATAAAATAAAATTTAGTATCCATCCCCCAAGTGCCTTCCTACTAAATAGTGAAGTTCCTAGAATATTCATTCCACAATGCCCAATTTTTGTTATGGTACTGCATTCAATAACTAAATTGCCATTAATTCCAGTACTTAGAATATCCATTCAATAACTAAATGTTCATTATCTTTGACTAAGTTGTTTTTTATCTTCAATTTCAATTCAGATTCGATAATACATGTTTATACTAATTTATTCTGCCTTATGACTTTGTGGGCAAATGTGAGAATGAGAAAGGTAATGACTTTTATGATACTTCTTTTGTACATGGTCTGTGGCTGCCAAAGTTTTATCTTTTTTTCAAAAAAAAAACTAGGATTAGTTTGTGTATCTTGGAGAAGGATGAAAAGGGAATGGGATGAGGTAATGATGTAAAACCGTATTCCTTGGAGAGAAAGGAATATAAAGCTTATGCTAAATCATTGCATTTGTTTTATATCCTTAGCAGACAATAGGTTGATTGACACAGATAGTACTGCACTGATGTTCTTTGTAACATAAGCCTTATTTTTATGATGGCTATCTCAAGAAAATATATTGCACCCTTTTGCTAAGGATCCTTACCTATGCAGTGATACCTTGATTTTCCAAGACTTTAAATCTACATCTTTCAACTCTTTTCTTTTCTTTTAATTTATTTTACTTTGATATTTGCTATATCTGATAAACTTAAGAACTTTATTTGGTGGGTAATTGCTTTTTATGGTGGATGAATGGTCCAACAGAAACAGGTATGTGGTGGTATATTGATATGTTCTACGTGGTTATACCCTTTCATCTGGATTGCGTCTAATTTTCAATTTGGTGGTTGTGCAAAGTTTTTTTTTTATTGGATTAAGTAAAATGATGTTGCATTGTTTCGGTTATGGATATTTTCCATAGTCTTCAATAATGAGCGTGTGGCACTTGATGAAATGATTATGCAAATCTGAGGTGCTCTAATGTTGAGAGTCTGATGAGTTTGAGTATGAATGCTTTAATTATTTTTCACTTCCAGAATGGATCGAAAATTGTAAACCATTTATATTGTGGATTCAGATTTTGCATTTTATGTTGATGTGCATCTCAGATTTGGTGTAATGGTCAAGTCATGTTGGTGGCTCAGTTTCAAGTGAAGGCATCAATGAACAACGAATCAACGTGACATGTTCACCAAGGAGCAACTTGCTGTGTCTTTGGCCAAATATGTTGCTGACCTCTTGCTTAAATTCATCAAAGACGGAGGATGCTTCACTATCGTTTTGTTTGGTGGGTCTGTTATGTACCTCAGGTAAGGATACAATATGATTATTTCACTGTTTCAGTGTTAAATTTTTTCTACCAAGTAATTACTCGCATAGGGATTGAGATGAAATTTAACCCATATAGAGATATTCCCTTTTAAACTGCCAAATTATATGAGGTAATTAGATATCACTATTAAAGTATGTATGAGACAGTGCATGGTTTGCTATTTGGGAAAGTTAGCCAATAATTAATTTCTTAAATCTTAATGTTACAATTTCAGGAAGCTGGTGGATTCTCCATATTATGACCGAATCGAGTGTCCAAGTGGCAATATTTTGGTGCATGACATAGTGATGCCAAAGACTCATGTAGACAGCAATACAATGATTGACTTGCAGTGCTTATATATGTCACTAATAATCTTTTGTGTTTACAACAGTGGGCACAAGCAGAAGATTATCCCCTGAAGAATGAAGTTATCAACTTCAATTTTTTTATTAGTCAGACTAATTTGTTTTTACATTGTTCGGTTGAATGGACCATTAGTCATAGATTATAGTCAGTTCCCCAAGTCTACAGATATTAGAGAGTAGCTTGGTGATTCATATCAATGACTGAGAAAGAAATGGACCTGGATTCGCTCCTGCCAAAAGTTGGTGCAGCCTCCCTCCAGCACAAGTGCAGCCTTTGGATCAAGAAAAAAAAATACACACTCTCTCTCCTTACATTAATCCTATGGTTATGATTTAAGCAGGATGGTGGCTGCACCATTTTTTCGCAGGAGGAGATCCAAATTCGAAAGAAATAAGAAGGTAGAATTTGTTGGGCATGCGCAATGCTTCATTAGTTTGCATTGCTTAATTGTAGAAATACTATATTTTTAAAGTTACAATATTAATTTATAACGTTTCGTTTGCTTTGTTGAAATTTAGACCTGGTTTCATTGAAGAGGTCCTCATTTTCTTCTTTGAATGATTTGGAGGACAGCTATTTCAATTTTGCTCCTTACTTCAAGGTGTTAAGGTGACATGCATTGTCTGCGTTCAATGCCACAAAATTTCATCAATACCCACATTATTTTTAAAAAAAACTAAAATAAATATAATACTATGAATACTTTGCAGAAAAACACATGATTTTAAACACCCAAGTTTAGTATAATTTTTATTATTATTTTAATTTAATGGAATAAAATTTATTAATTGTTTAACATGTTTTAATCCATGTGGACTGCCACATAAGCAACTTCCTTTAGCAAATTGATACATATTAGATGGAAGGACCATTAGATGGAAGGACCAAAACTGTAACGTTAAGAAAATAGGTGGACTAAAACGTCATCCAAAAAACTATAGGGACCAAAAATCGCACACGATCATTAGTAGAGGGACCAAAAGTACAATTAAGCCTAAATAATTATATGCACTAATGATGTTTTGCATCTTTGTTGTGAATAATGAAACTTCATACATACTAAGGTTGCTTTGCTAATTCTTTTCGAAGTATTTGGTACTCCAAGGATGGAAAAAATTATGGAGATGTGCAATGTTTCCGGTGATATGAATATTTAAAGCGAAATG
Source organism: Echinosophora koreensis (assembly GCA_035048595.1). Lineage (NCBI taxonomy): Eukaryota > Viridiplantae > Streptophyta > Magnoliopsida > Fabales > Fabaceae > Echinosophora > Echinosophora koreensis. Next base: position 12,675,616 of record JAPCYP010000004.1, read on the forward strand.
CTTGATAATCATGCAAAAGTTTTATGACTTTCTACTTAGAATCTATGTTTCATTGTTTACACACTGTTCAAAATTTAGTATTTTGGCTTGGGTGAAGCTCTGATGGTGGAGGTATTCATTGGCTTCTGTGTTTGTTCGTGATAATTTTTATTTTATTTTTGTTTATTATTATTTATTTATTTTTGGGTTCATAAGATGAGTTGAAAACAGAAGAAGAAAATGAATGTAGAAGAAAACTAAGGGTGGTGAAGGAAGATTTCGAAATTTTTTCAGGCTGTGCAAATTTTTTTAGGTTGTGCAATTTCTTCTCAAAGCCATGGCAGCTCAAGGAACAAAGGCAATAGATAAGAAAATCTACGAGTCTCTCATTGGGAAGCTACAGTATCAAACAACATATGTCATGATAGTGCATTAAATTTGAAACAAAAAATTGCCTTAATTGAGGTTGTAATATGTTCTTTTAATTATATCTTATATTTGTTACGATTGATTATGATAATAAATATTCCAAATTTTAATCTTACATTCTTTTATTTAATTTGTAGTTTTTCAAACATCATAAAATTATTGATGATGAAATATATGAAATATTTTGGAGAATCCTTGCAAGGTAAATAACTTTTAGAAGTAATTTATGTTTTATTCATTGGGTATGCTTGCTCTTTTATTAAAAAAATTAACAATATAAATTTATTTTGATTGTGATGCAAGGAAATGCAAAAAAAATCCAGAAATTCAATCCATATTTAATCTCCCAATTAAGTCATTTTTGAAGATGTCAAGATCAATTGATAGTTGTAACTAAATTATAATTTGTACCTTGGGGGCAAAAATAAATAAATATATAATTTGTACCTTGGATTTATTTTTTATTTAAATTTGTATTTTATTTATTCATACATTTATCCACAACATAATGTTATGATCATAATGATTAAGTATATAATATGTGTTTAAATTAAGAAGTCACATTGTAAAGTTGAAAATTTTACACAATAAAGACAAGTAAAAGCATTAGGAATGCGGCCAGACAGGCACGTAAGTGCCTGGCTTGCCGCTAGTACTGATAGTGTAAATTTTTTTTACACTGTTAACCAATCAGAAATTGATATATCATTCTAAATGTTTGATTCTTATCCTGACCACTTTAAAAGTCATCAATTCCATAATTTATGGTTGGTTGTCATTGTAAAAATCTTTACAAACTCTATTGTTTTTACTATTTTAATATTTTTTCTTATAAAACGGTGCCATTTCTTTATGTGGCAATTTTCATTGGTGGAAGCATTTGTATATTGACACCATTACCATATAGAAAAGGGTTGTTCTGTGTACACTCATTTCACATAATCTCTTCCTCCTTCACCATACTTTCCTATACTAATTCTCAACACCAGCCATGGCACCCAAAAGGGTTCTGCTACTTTGCGGTGACTACATGGAAGACTATGAAGTACTTTCATCATTCAGTTCATCTTCACCTTTCTTCACTCATAGTTGTTTTTTATTCATTCATTCACTGTTCCTAAAAGGTTTTCATGTTTTGTGTTTCAGGCCATGGTTCCATTCCAAGCATTGCAAGCTTATGGTGTCACCGTCGATGCCGTTTGCCCCGGAAAGAAAGCCGGCGATGTCTGCCGCACCGCCGTCCATCAGCTTTCCGGTCATCAGGTCTCTGTTACGTTCTCAGGCCTTTGATTATTCCTTTTCTTTTCTGGGTTTGGTTTCTTTTTGCATTGTGTTTCCAATCATTAAAAATTTGTAATTTGATTTCATTTTATCTTATTTATAATTCAATTTTTATGATGCGATCTCAAAACTTATTAAATTGATTTGAATATCAGGTTCTATGTCTTGGAAAATTTTATGGATGAAGAGAATTAATTAATTATAGTAATTTTACTTTATTACTCTTACTTAACATAGATGAAATGAATGAAAAATCTGAGTAAGGGACTATTTGGTTTTACTGTTTTCTGTTTGCATTTTCACAAAAAATAGGAAATGTGAAAGAAAACATGTTTGCTTCATCATTATCATTCTGATTTGTGGAAATGAAGTTCATCTGAAAACAACAAAACATTGTTTCCTCTTTGCATATAAGGTTCTATGTCTTGGAAAATTTTATGGATGAAGAAAATTAATTAATTTTAATAATTTTACTTTGTTACTCTTACATAACATAGATGAAATGAATAATCTGAGTAAGGGACTATTTGGTTTCACTGTTTTCTGTTTGCATTTCACCAAAAATAGGAAATGTGAAAGAAAACATATTTGGTTCATTATTTTCAATTCCGAGTTTTGGAAATGAAGTTCATCTGAAAACAACAAAACATTGTTTCCTCTGTTTTTAGCAATCCCACAGTGGCATTTTTGCAATTTTAACCAAAGTTATCCTCTTCTTTCTTATTTCATTTCTCCACAAATAGAGAAAAAATGAAGATGAACCACAAATAGAGGGATTGGATACTAAAATAGAAAACAAAAATAGCATACCAGGCATGTTTTTAAAAAAATAAGAATTTTCAAGAAATGAAAACAGAAAATATTTTCTGAAACCGTGCAGGCCCTAAATTGTCATTTCAAATAATTGAAATTGAAATCAAATTAATTTGACTCGCATATTCAACAAAGAATTTTACTGCATTTTCAAAATCAAACCAATTTTATAATTCTAGAAACAAAATGATTTCATTTATAAATCTAATCATTTCCCAAATTTGTGGTTCTAACATATTCTTAGTGAGCTTTGTATGCTGAATTCCAATCTTTATTAAGAGTAATGTGTTTTTTTGCTCGTTTCAGACTTATTCTGAGACACGTGGTCACAATTTTGCTCTCAATGCAACTTTTGATGAAATTGATGCCACAATCTATGATGGGTTGGTGTTACCGGGTGGAAGGGCACCAGAGTATCTTGCTCATATTCCTGGTGTTGTGGAACTGGTGACTAAGTTTGCTAGTTCTGGAAAAGCACTTGCTTCCATTTGTCATGGACAGTTGATTCTGGCTGCTGCAGGAGTAGCTAAAGGTCGCAAGTGCACTGCCTTTAATCCTGTTAGGCCGACACTGGTTGCTTCTGGTGCTCATTGGGTTGAACCTGATACCAATTCAGCGACAGTGGTGGATGGTAATCTCATTACTGCAGCTACTTATGAAGGGCATCCTGAATTTATTCGGCAAATTGTGAAGGCATTAGGAGGCAACATAAGTGGATCAAATAAAAAAATCCTCTTTCTTTGTGGGGTAGGTTCAACTGCTTTTGATGTTGCTTGCTGTTGAAAACCATGGGCTGGATACTGCCCTCCTTTCTTCTTTTGGCATGAATGGTTGTAGAAGTAGGAATTTTCAGGAGTAGAGTTGACCATTTCTTTGTACTGAGGTTTTCTGTTTGTTTCTTACATAAAGCATTTCACTGATGCTGATTGATGAAGATATGTTTTAACAATTCTTGTTGCAGGATTACATGGAAGATTATGAGGTGACCGTTCCTTTTCAGTCTCTTCAGGCTTTAGGATGCCATGTGGATGCAGTTTGCCCCAAAAAGAAGGCTGGTGAGATTTGCCCAACTGCTATTCATGATTTTGAAGGAGATCAAACTTACAGTGAGAAGCCAGGACATGATTTTGCTTTAACTGCTACCTTTGATGACGTGGATGCATCAAGCTATGATTCTCTTGTCATCCCTGGTGGTAGATCACCTGAGTATTTGGCACTGAACGAGTCAGTTATTGCCTTGGTGAAGCATTTCATTGAAAGCAAGAAGCCAGTTGCATCTATCTGCCATGGCCAACTGATTTTAGCTGCTGCTGATGTCCTGAAGGTATCATTACTGTGAACTCATTAGAAACACTGTGTTATGTTATACATATGTTTGTCAGCAAGCATCTGAATTGAGTAGCTATGGATATGATTTGACAAAAAATGCATCAGCTGTGTGGTGTTGTTACAATCATGTCCTTAAATTTCCATATTAACTTCTCGATGCTTTAGGCACATGCCTTTTTAGTTACATCAATGCTTTTAGGAATATATAATGTTTATAACTTGTGAGGGTAGGTCTTTATCTGTTCTTAACAAATTTCCAAGATGAAGCAATCCATGTACTCGGCACAATTTGATTGTACTTTATATTCTGGTGTCCTCTTTTCCTCCGTTTGTGCCAAAATTGGTGCTATCTATAGTGGAGAAGTTGTTGCTGAATCTTTTGTCATCCCAGCTGTTCTCCCTGTCTTCATTGAGTTGCCTGTTACTTTGGGATATGTTGGCAAAGGCATACATCATGTGTTCGTTGAGAAACACATATTTACTGGTAGGACCCATGAAATAAGAGGTTTGATGCAGGGAATCATAACTAGGAGAGAGAAAGCGGGAAGGTTTCCATTATGTAACTAATTGCTGAGTTGGCATTAGGGGTACTGGATGCGTGATTCAGCAGAAGGGGCTATATTTAGAGGGAGTAGGAATTAAGGGAGGTAGGCTGGAAATTGGTTAGAATCTTGGGAGAGACTAGGCACTCTCGAACTGCCTAGACCAGTGTTATCTTTCTTTCTTGTAATTTCTGTACCCAAACCTGTTACCATCTTGATTCAGGGCTGGTTTCCATCATTAATACAATATTTATATTGTTCTGTGTTTCTATGTTTTCTGTTACCTATCATTTACTTTCTGTGTTACTCTGGATTATTGAAATCTATGGAGCCAGCTTCAATGTGGCTTCATCTTCTGCTGTATTTTGTGCTCATGAAATGCTAGCATGCTTTGTGTAATTGTGTTACTCGTACATATTCTTATTTTGGTAGTTTCCGACTTGGGTGGTTTACTCTTTTTGTAAACCTTGTTTGTGTTCTTGGATAATTGGATTGAAATCATATGGTATCTTTGTCAGATATTTCACTTTCCTCTTCCTCTATCTCCCATCAAGGAACAACAAAATGATAGTATATATAATTAAGAATAAAGAAATTAAATACATATGGAACTGAACAATGTTAACTACAACAAACACTATAAATTGCTTCTTTTGGTGAGCTCTTCTTTCTTTGCATCTATTATACAACAATAGCCAAACCTTTTCCCACTAGGTGATATCAACTGCATGGATCAAATGACATCATAATGTTCTATTGCAAATTATGTCTATAGAGAAACTATTGACTTTTGAATGCTTCTGAATGGTTTCACTTATAGTTTTTCTTGGTCTCCCTCTACCTACGGTGTTTGGACTACCCACTATCCGATCTACTCTCCTAAATAAGGCTTCTATTCTTTGGGTATTCTCCGCATATGTCCAAAACACCTAAGGCGAGATTCTGCTATCTTTTCTACAATAGATGCTATCCCAACTTTTTCTCTAATGCATTTATTCCTAATCCTATCTGGTTTAGTGTGTCCACTCATCCAATGCATCATTCTCATCTCTGCTACATTGAGTTTATTCTCTTGTTGGCTTTTTACCGTCCAACATTCAGTCACATATAACATCAATAGCTATGTAGTAAAAAAATTCTGTTCATTGGAGGACTGCTTTGAGTATATAGCACTCTTCCAATAAACAGAATGTTTTTCTTGAAACCTATGGTTTACATCTCCCTTTATTTCTCCATTGTTTTGTATGATGTACCCAAGATACTTAAACTATGTGACTTATGATATGACATGTTCTCTAATTTTCACCTCTATGCATCTATTATGAATTGACAAAATCTTTGGTCATTGGTATATCCCTCATTTTCCAGACTCATAAGTAACGTGTTGTCAGGTTTGATTATTTCTGCTGCCTATTGAAAGGCTCGACAGATTACAGTGTGACTATAGGGATGCTATGATTAATTCTGACTCCTAAGAGTTGTATAACTCGTTATTAGTGGCATCTTGTTTGTCAGTTTCATTTCTCTTAATTTCCTGCACGCTATCATTGATGAAAGTAAGTAGAAAAATACATGAGAATCATTGAATAATTTGGATAGTAAAAGATAAATTTCTGTCATTCCCCTTATTTCATTCATTGCTACAGAACTTAAAAATATAGTATGACATAATCTGTATGCTCTGGATGCTACAAGTACAATGACATCTTGTTGCTCTGGCAATATTTTGCTTGTAACAGGGAAGAAAGTGTACTGCTTATCCAGCCGTGAAGCTTAATGTGGTTCTATCAGGAGCAACATGGGTGGAGCCTGACCCCATAAGCCGTTGCTTCACTGATGGGAATCTGGTTACTGGAGCTGCATGGCCTGGGCACCCTGAGTTCATTTCTCAGTTGATGGCACTACTTGGTATTCAAGTATCTTTCTAGCTGTCCAGTCAAAAAAAAAAAACAGTATCTTTCTAGCTGCGCTTTGTGATGTAATGAATGAAACTTGCCATATGTATCTTGTATCAAAATATGTAGATTTGTACTACAGTACTGTATGTGAGAGTTGTAATATACAAGGCTGAGAGATAGATACGACATATATGAATAAAAGTCTATCTTTCTAAATGCATGCTGTTCTTTCTTTGAGCTGGGACTCTTTGGTGGCTAGTATGCAAATTTTTCCTTTTTTTTTTCCCGAATTTTCCCTATTAGTAGGAATGTGTCTAGTTATTTTGTTGATAGTTCAATTCTGGCGACTTCACTTCTTATACTGCCGATGTCAAGCTCGGATAAAATGGAAAAAAGTTGTTTAGGCTGTTGGTAATCAAAGTAAAATTTTGATGATTTCAAAGTTTATTATAGTATTGTTTTTTATATTTGCTAATATCTATTTTAAGTAGCTTTATATTTAGTGCAAAAAAAGAAAAAAGAGCATACTGTCAATTAACAAACTGACTAATATATATTAAGTATCATTTGTCTAATGAATACCATTTTTAACCACTCATAACACAAAGGATATTGTGCATACACTTTCTTAATTTTGAACAAGGACACTAGACAATAGCAGCACCCTATATGATAGGATTGACAAAACTAGACTTCATTTTATTAGTGTATATAAGTGCCTAAGACCTTATGGTTTGACAACTCCTCACTAATAATGTCATTCAATATCGACAATGATTCTTAATTGTATTCTACAATCACGATCACAATGATCACTATTTCACAACATATGTTCTACTTGTATGATTGCCATTTGACAGACATACAGATGGAATGAAGAGCAACCATAATCCGTGTAAGTGCTTCCTTTGCTGCTTGCATCACATAATCATCGGGCTGATAGAACAGAAATGGAGGCAGTAGCATTGGATGTAGAAGAACCACCAGTTGATGTAGATTTGTCTTCCCGAGCCTTCAGATTGGATTCAACAAACACAGGCATAGTTGGTTGCAGGTGGTCTAGTAAATTCTTGCTTTTGAGTAGGACTACTACTTCAGACATTGTTGGCCTTGCTGCAGCCGATGCTTGAGTGCACAACAAAGCAATCTCTATGGTTTTCTTTACTTCTTCTGCATCAAATTCATCAGGGTCTAAGGCCTTGTCCACTAACTCCAAGTGCATGCCTGCCTCATATAGTTTCCATGCCTGTTAAGTGATAATCAAATGTCATATAGTAAAATATTATGAGAAAATTAATGGCCCGTTTGCTTTGTTTTTATTTTCTTGTTTTCATTTCCTATTTTCATTAATAGTTACAAAAATGACACATTATTTTCGTTATGTCATGTTTTCAAAGGTTTATACCGAAAACAATGAAAATGACGTGACTTTTTTGCAATTATTAATGAAAATTGAAAACAAAGCAAACATGTTCTAACTATTTCATGATTAATATAGCATATTGCTTACACGTTGAAGAAGGTATTCACGACCTTCATCATCAATCTTCACTTCAGTACTCTTTTGACCACTTACTATTTCAAGGGCAACAATACCATAGCTGTAGGTATCTGCCTTTTCTGATAATTGACCATGGATTGCATACTCTGGTGCTGTGTATCCCCTAACAAGTGCATAATATTTATACCATATAGTTAATAAAATAATAGTAGAGTGGTACATTTTTCCCACCAAAGTTTTCAAGTTATCTGTTTTATCATGTCTGCTGCTCAAATAAATGTCATGGAATTTAAGTGAATGCGTTCATTTTGCCTTACAATGTTCCTGCAAATCTTGTGCTTAGATGAGATCGATCCCCTGGTAAGAGCCTTGCCAACCCAAAATCAGCAATTTTGGGTTGAAGATCATCATCCAAGAGAATATTGCCAGTCTTTATATCTCTATGTATGATAGAAACATGGAATTCCTCATGTAGGTAGGCTAGTCCCCTTGCCGTGCCTAAAATTATATCATGTCTTTGTTTCCAGTTGAGGGAACCTTTTCTGTTACCTGTTTCCCAAGTTTTTATATATTTTAGACTAAGGACAAAAGATTAAAAAATAGTGAAGGTTCAAAAAGTGATTCTAGATATTGGAGATTGACATGAGTTACCAAATAAAAATCTATCAAGGCTGCTGTTTGCCATGTATTCATAAACAAGAATTCTCTCTAAGCCTTTACTGCAACAACCAAGAAGTCTAACAAGATTTCGATGATGAACATTACTTATAAGCCTGACTTCGCTTTCAAAATCATCCATCATCTTGTTGGATTGGCCTAAAAGTAATTTCTTGACTGCAACAATGTTTCCATTTTTCAGAGTACCCTGTTCAATAAATGATGATTTTTTTAGTATAAAAGAGATGTTTTTATAACCATTTCTTTTCTAGTTTTTAGAAATCTTAGGTGATACCTAAAAGAAAATCACTTATAACGATGGATTGTCTTATTGTCTTTGAACATAATGTTGATTGAAATATTGAAATTTGAAAATTAACTTCAATTTTACCTTATATACATCGCCAAAGCCTCCTTCTCCTAGTTTGTTTTCATCACTGAAATTTTTTGTTGCAGCTTTCAAATCTTTATACTTGTAGTTGACTGGACCTTTCAACTCGGTTGCTCCCAATATGTTACCTGCTAAGTAAAACACCAGTTTGAATTTCCTAATAAATAAATGGATGAAGTCAAAGATTCATATATATATATATATATGTATGAATTATGAAACAGAAAGAAAGAAATGATATTTTCAGTCATTGGATGCAAAGAACAAATGTTGTAGAATAAGACGCTTAGGAATTTTCTGTGAAAGAACTTGTTAAAAAGAGCAATATTATTAACACACTTTTTTTAACATTCTCTCTATCACTCTCGTTGTCATTTATAGTGGAAATGGATGAAATATTTCATTTAGGGCCATAAATTTTATGTGGAATGAAATTCACCCAATAATCAAAAGCGTGTTGGAGACAATGTTAAAAGGAGTATGTTTCTAGCAGTTCTAAAAAATGCAATGTATACCAAGAATCACTATAAATTACAGCATCACTAGGGAGACTTCCTAAATTTACTTACCTCTAGGGGGCCTCTTGCCTTTTTTGTGTAGTCTATGCCAGGTAAATAATGTAAGGAGGATAACAACAAGACCTACACCTCCAACAACACCACCTATAATTGCCCACTTCTTGCTTGAACCTCCTGCAATAAATTCAGGAAATAAATTGACATGAGTTGCAACTTGCAAAAGAGGTACAATATCTATATATATGTTACTGAAAATTGCATTCTTTTTGTTGACACAGGATCACGTGGAAGAGAGAGAGACACAAAAGTTACAAAATAAATTTTGCAAATCTTGAGTCTGACTCTTTGATAAAGCCTCTTTTCGTTTATCTTTCTCTTTCACTTGGCCACTTAAGAAGAAAAAATATAAATGAGAAAATATATTACCCTAAATATATGTCCCCTCTTTCATTCATTTAAGAGAATTATTCTTAGGAGAAAACTTAGGTACGATTTCATTAGTATACTAGGTGTTATTTTTCAATAAAATTATGACATGTATAACAGCTCATATACATGTTATGTTTTCATTTATGAGCTGGTACACATGTCATAATTCTATTGAAAAATAGTACCTAATGTATCTATGGAATTGTACCTAAGTTTTGTCCTTGTTCTTATTCTAAATATACCTTGTTTTAAATAGGATGTGATATCAATGGTCTGATTATCAGCAAAGAAGGGTGTCTCAGAGTATCTCATGAAACAACCAGCATCATATGCGCTACCATGTGTATTAGGAAGACAAGTCTGTAAGTTGTTGTATCCAACTGTCATGCAACTTAGGCAATTGCTCTCTGTAGCAGTTTCAACACATTGTGCAGTGGCATAAATTGCACCACTAGTCCCAGCTACTTGTGTCTTTGTAGCTGCAAAAAAACCTTTAATTTTGGGTGTTGCTATTTGAAGGTCCAATAACGCTTGTTTTCCTGCTGCACTAAAAGCAGTGGCTTCCTTTGCAGTGTTGTTCCCACATGATACACCATTGCCAGGTTCAGTGGTTTGATCATAGAAACTCTCGCTCTCGTACCTTGATACATTTTGAAAGTATATATCCAACAGTTAAATAAAAATTGATTGAAGCTCAATATTAGATTTTCTATCATTTGGTTGGAAAAAATAAAATAAAATAAAAGAAATACAATAGTTAAAATTCATGCTATACTAAGGAGGGTTTGTCTTATATCACGGAGAGAATGAGAAAAAAAAGGCACAGAAAATATAAAAAATAACAATTTAATTAGGGTGCATTGTTTAGTGTAAAGATTTTTTTACACTATCAAGCAATCATAAATTGTCACACTTATAATCACCTTAAAAGTCACACATAATATGATCTTCGATTGGTTGTCAATGTCAATTTTTTTTTTTAACTTTGTTAGAGTATCAAAACTAAACTCTAAACTTATTTTGTAAAATTTTTAGGTTAATAAATTTGTAACAAAAAAGGGATTGTCTCCCGTTTAGGCTGCGTGCTATCCTTAAATATGCATTGGAAGAGCTTATAAAGAACTTATTTGAGCTTATGAAAATAAACTTGCGTAAATAGTTTGCGAAAATAATTTATGATATTCATATAAGCTCATTTTAGCTTATTGTAAGCTTGTTAGAGAAACTTATAAAAATAAGTCATTTTTCACTTGTTTAAAAAATAAAAACTTATCGAATAAACGCTTCATTAAATTGTTTATCCAAACGAAACCCTAAATGGGCCATGCTGGTATATCAACTTGGTTAGCTTGGTAATCCCGTTTGCTTAGCTCATTTAGGCTTATTGGCATAACAAGCGAAGTTTAACAAGTAGGACTGACTCGTTTAACGCTTTTAATATGATCGGGATTTCCTATGGTCATTACCTTGCAGTCACTGCATATTAATTCTTTTTGTTGAAAATCAAGTACGGTTTCTAATTAAAAATTGTGCACAATTTCTGCTTAAATCACAGTATAAATGATTGCAGGGAATCTAAATTCCCTTTTTAACACACACGCACACACGCACAAAGAGAGAGACACAATATTGCCTTTTCTTTTCTTTTACCTTTATTAGTTCCCTTCTATTTTTTTCTTGGCTTGGCACCAAATGAAGAATGAATCTAGCTTGTAACAGTGATTCTTGTTCTTGTACATATATAGAAGACCCCCCCGTATACTTTCATATAAGAAAGCATGAGCCATATCAATTTAATTTCAAAAAGAGAAGATAGAGGAGAAAAGGGATGGTAAAAATTGGTTTTACGTGACTTATATTTGTTTTTTGCCTGCAACAAACATATTAATTAATATTTGGGGTTGTAACATGACTGTTGTTTTGCTAATCTTATTGGCAGTCCTCATGCTTTAAGATTAGTACTCTTTTTTTTTTTCTTTTTTTAATAAAGATTCATTTGTTTATAAAATTAAAAAATATAATTATAAGAAGGGGAAAAAAAAATTTACCATCCAAATACAATACTCACTTGTGATATTTATGTATCATATAAGTTGATTAAAGCTAAACTAGATATAACTATATACAAAGTTGAGTAGAATCTCATTAATTCGTGTATCATATTTTTGGGTGTTCAAATATATAAGATAATATACCTGAGGAAGCAGCCATCGTAGATGACTCTGGCACCGTTAGCATTAGAGCAGTTTCGGATTTGGGTCTTGGCAGTGTCGAAGCAAGCAAGACAGTCATTTGTGGAGAGATAGTTCCTACACTGAAACATACCAAATGCAAGGTTCTCTCCCTTGGCTTGCTGTGCTTTCACAAAATGCTTGCTTTCATTGCTAACCTCTGCTCTCATTTCTGAAAGCGTGACATTGATATTGGCAAAGAAGGTGCGCACATTCGTTGCGTTGAATGGACTGCAACCAGTGTTTATTAGACGCGTCTGAGGGTCTGCAACTGCACCATGATCATGATTAGTGCTCCACCACCATATCAAGGTTAAGACTATTAGCTTAAGTTGCAGCATCCTTGAAGCTTTGCTCTAAGTTCTCTTCTCATTAGTGTGTAATATGAGAGAGAAGTTATTAATATCACCAACTTGGAGACTTGGCTTCTATTATAGTGCACCTCTATTAGAGATTGTGAGCGTTTATTGCTAATTTTGCTGAAAAAATAAAAAAATTTAATCGAATAATTATTTTTTAAAACTTTTAGTATATTTGTCTTTGTTTTTGAAACAAATGAAAAGCAGGAAAAAATCATTTTCAAAGTTAAAATGAAAAGCAACTTTTATTAGCTTTTGAAAAAAAAATCAGTTTTTATAACTAATTACTGTTTAGAAAATGATTTTTTGATTGTAAAGAAACACAAATTTACTTCTGTTTTTCTTTAAAATCTCTAAAAATAATCACTAAATTATTATGTATCAAAATCATTTATTTTTCAATCTTATACAAACGAGCTCATGTATAGCTTGTCTCAAATGATGTTTCATTTTGTGTCTCACCCAATCAGATTGTGACATTTAAAAAATTAATCATATGTTTAATTATAAATGTATATTTTTTAAATGACATGATATCATCATAATGGATATGATAGAAAATGATACACCATTTTGAGACATGATAGTCCTCTGGTCAAAGAAATGAATGGGCACTACTAGAAATTCATGGATTACTTGCGGATTTTCCTGCGGATTTTTTTCGAAGGAATTTCCTGCGAATTTTGCTGCAATTTTTCTAGAAATAAGGTTTTTTTTCCTGTAGATTTAAATTCGTAGGAAATTTTGTAGGAAATTTTGGCATTTCCTGCGAATTTAAATTTTTTGCAAGAAAATCTGTAGGAAATTTTCTACAGATTTTAAAATTCGCAGGAAAAAATTACCGACGAAGGTATTATCGATAGGTGAAACCTGTTTCCTGCAAATTTTTGAGCAAAATCCACAGAAAAATCCGTAGGTAATAAAAAGATTTCTAGTAGTGGGGCATGAAAGACTCGACGAGGAGGGCTTCTTAACAACCGTTGAATTATCAAAAAATAAAATAAAAATGAATAGATATGTAACATTGTTAATAGAAGACTGAAAACGCCACCTGAAAGTGTTAACACATAGTTATCAGCAAAGTGGTACTCGTACAAATATGAATTCATTTAAATATATGCACAATTTGACATATTTTACAAGAATTTTTAAAGATAAACATGATAGGTGACAAACATAATAATAATAAATTTGGGCGGCCTTTTGCCTAGACAAATCAAATATGGCAACTAATACTATCATTCTAAAAAAATTCACAGTCCGCAGCCAGTCATTCTAAACAGAAATGTTCCCGTGACACACATTTCTACACCTTACACTGTATAGTACTGTACAGTATAGTATTATGCGGCATTATAGTGCTTTTTTTTTTTTTTTTTTAAGTTTTGTCTTTTTTTTAAATGTTATTTTTTGATAAATAAATTTTTTGGTTAAGTATGTGCAAATATCTGGCGAATCATATACAAATATTTGGTGAATTCAATTCATTATCTGGTGAATGGGTTTTGTTGAGAAATAAAATTTTTCGTTAAGTGGTGAATCATGTACAAATATCTGGTGAATTCAGTTCATTATTTGGTGAATGGATTTTTTTTTGAGAAATAAATTTTTTGGTTAAGTATGTGCAAATATCTGGTGAATCATGTACAAATATCTGGTGAATTCAATTCATTATCTGGTGAATGGGTTTTTTGAGAAATAAAATATTTCGTTAAGTGGTGAATCATGTACAAATATCTGGTGAATCATGTACAAATATCTGGTGAATTCAGTTCATTACCTGGTGAATGGATTTTTTAGTATGTGCAAATATCTGGTAAATCAGGTACAAATATCTGATGAATTTAGTTCATTATCCGATTAATGGGTTTTTTTATAAATAATTTTTTTTTATAAAAACAATTAAATTTTTTTTTTAAAAATAGACCCACTATAGTGCCGTACAGTATAGCTACAGTGCCGCACAGTACAGCACTATGCGGTGTAAGCCGTATGGGGTAAGAGTGGTGTGTCATGGTATCAGCACTCCATTCTAAATTATGGAGGGCGAGAAGACTCCTCTAATTAACTTTAATTTCTATGAGGATGTTTGATTCTTTCTCGGATAAATGACATTTGAGGTTTGAAATTTGTTACACATGTATTTTTTACTTGATAAAGTAAATAAAAATCTCAATTCATTGAATAATTTAAGGATATATATACTCTTATTCAATATTCACTTGGTTTACAAATAAACTCACTGTAAGTGTAAATAACACTTTGGAATGCACTGGACTACTGACTCAAATTAAGATGGCGTAGTCAGAAGATTAGACGTTTGCCCACATGAGAATTTTAAAATTATATATCACCCTCACAGTGACTACAAGACACCTTAAGTGGACCAAAAATTTGCAACTTGACTCCGTGGTTTTAATCAGGCACCAAACCTTTTCCCATTGTTTTCCCTTCTCACCATTTTTTTAAAGAAATAAATGGTGAATAATGTTATTTAAGTTGTGAATTAGTTTCATTCTTTATTTATCTATGTTGGTTTCTGGAAGACACACACTTACACACAAAATTGAAGTTATTAGAAATCATGATTATTATTATACTATATCCAACATAAGAATTGATACATGTTTTGTTCAAGATTCCCACTTACTAACTAACACTTCCTTTGACACCCAGTAAAAAAAAAAAAAAAACTTACTTTGACATAATTCAAATAAATGATATTGATCCCTGTGCCTCTGAAAATAAGTTGTGAATTAACTTATCTTGATAGAACATTATCACTCCCTAATTCTGGAAGGCTCACACTCAGGGATGGAGCCAGACTCAGATGTTGGGGGTGCTTCGTCTAAATAGAAAGAATAAACTTCGGCATGACATGGAAAGATGTTTTATTAATGTATTGATTGAGTACAATAGTGGGGATGATTGCCATTTTTCTATTGCCTAGAGTAAATGAATGAATACCCTATTTTATTTTGTACATTAAAGGCCCCCCTTTTGTTAGCGAGATTCACAGGCATAATTCGTTAGCGTGATTTGTGGACATCTTTCGTTATGAGCGTTTGTCTACGTGTCCTCTTCTAGAAGGTTCCATTGTCTTCATGACGTGATGCAAGTGACCGAGTCGTGTTGCTCAGGGTGTCACTGACCTATCTCTATATGATTGGCCGAGTTGTGTTGGTTAGGATGTCATCCGACCTATCTGTGTATGCCTGGTCTAGTTCGTGTAGCTCAAGGTGTTCATTGTCTTCATACACATGGATTTTGTTTCCTATTGGGTTGAAGTCCTCAAACTTTAGCTGAGTGATTGGTCGAGCTCTGGCTTAGGAACTCGGGGGCCGAGTTCTCTGACCAAGATGGCAAGGCCGAGGTGTTTGTCATTGAACTTGGATTCAACTTTTACGAACTCGGGGACCGAGGTCTGAACCAAGAGTTCGAAGACCGAGATGTCCGGCCATGATGTTGGAGGCTAAGGTGTTTGGCCATAAGGTTGGAGGCCGAGGTGTTTGCCTAAGAGGTTAATTCCTCAAATAAAGGTCTCCCCACTCTTTGGGCTTTTGGGGCAATAGTGTCTCGGACTGTTGGGCCTTGATGCTTATTGGGCCTTAATCAATTATGGTAGGAATGAGAGTTCCCCAAGCATCGAGTTGTGTTCGACGAAAAGGCTTTATGTTGCTTTTTGGTAGTTTCCCTTTACTAGTTGATTGCTCTAAGTTGTATTCAATTTTTGCTCAATTTGGCCGAGTTCTAAATTTGGTGGGAACAGGGAGCCCCCCAAGCCTCGAGTCGTATTCGACGAAGAGACTTTGTGTTTCCCTTGGTAATATCCCTTTGTAATAGCTTGGGCCGAGTTGTTTGTCTTTGAACCTAGATTTAGCTTTATGAATTTGGGAAACGAGGTCTTAGGACCACATTCCCTTCTTAAGGTTTGATAAGTAAAACCCATCTTCGTATAAGCAAACTATTGCCCTTACTTTTTGTATTGTGCTCGTAAAAGTCATAATTTTATTATTAATGGTTTATTAAAAACATGATTAATCTCTTGTTATTAACTATTTAATTTTTAACCCCAATGGATTGGTCGAGTGGAGCATGACAGGGTCTTGTATATGTCAGGTTGAAGGTTCGAGCCTCTACTAGTCTCCTTAGGATGAGATAAATGTAACTTCTTTTGTAAGTGCTCATAGAGCACGAAGGTTTTCTCTGCCTTGGACTAGAGCACCATTCTCTCACCTTAATTTTTTTTAACCAAAAACTACTTAATTTTTCGAATATTTCAGTTTTCATTAACCTTTTTTTTTTGGTTGAAATTTTGTATCAAGGTAATATGATTTTTACCTCCTTTCTCCTACAATGTTATGACTTCAACTGTGATTACCAACCTCATTTTAAAATAGTTATCCCATACAAGCAAAGACAGTATCAACAATGACAAGCATTGAAGGTGCATATGCAAAATATTCCTAATGATTATTTCCCCCAATTTTCTGCACGATAGGAATGCGTCCAGTTATTTTGTTGAGAGTTCAATTCTTCCTCTATGTTCTGAGATCTCACTTTCTGTACAACGGATAAAGCAACGAGTTGTGTTAGGCCCTCAGCAGGGCTGCGGTTGCCTTTAGTCCAATTAGGCAGCCCATGAAGCTCCAAAAAGAAAAGTTTCTTATATAATTTATAAGTTTTATTTTATTGTTAAATTAGGTGATAAGTGAGTCTTTTCATCAATAACCCAGGACCAAAAAATTATATACCAAAATACCCCTTTTTTATATTTTATCATGTTGAGAAGTCAGCTTTAAGGATGTAGACTCCTCACTTGTATTTTTTTTTCGTTTTAAATAATTTAATCATAAATAAAAAAAAATGCCGACTTCCTACCTACAAAGTAAAACATGGGTAGATTGGTAGATAATTGGGAAGGGGGTAGTTTGGTATATACTTGTTTCTGGGTTATCAATAAAAAAACTCGTAATAAGTTTTATTATGATAGTTTGTTTTTTTAAGTCATTTGGGTTGTATTGACACTTTAAAACAAATCTAATGTAGTATAAAAAAATCAGTCGTTAATGTAATATTTGTTATTTTAAAGAAGGGGATTCCTCCACATGTAGTTGATTCAAGTGATAACAGACTCGAGCCCCTTAAGCAAGTGGTCATGGGCCTTGTCTTTTTTTTCTTTTTATTTTTTCATTACTATTTACCTATACTTAACATAGATGAAATGAATAATCTGAGTAAGGGACTATTTGGTTTCACTGTTTTCTGTTTGCAGTTCACAAAAAATAGGAAATGTGAAAGAAAACATATTTGGTTCATTATTTTCAATTCCGAGTTTTGGAAATGAAGTTCATCTGAAAACAACAAAACATTGTTTCCTCTGTTTTTAGCAATCATCACACAGTGGCCTTTTTGCAATTTTAACCAAAGTTGTCCTCTTCTTTCTTATTTCATTTATCCACAAATAGAGAAAAAAATGAAGATGAACCACAAATAGAGGGATTGGATACTAAAATAAAAAACAAAAATAACATACCAGGCATGTTTTTTGAAAAATGAAAATTTTCAAGAAATGTAAACAGAAAATATTTTCTGAAACCGTGCAGGCCCTAAATTGTCATTTCAAATAATTGAAATTGAAATCAAATTAATTTGACTCGCATATTCAACAAAGAATTTTACTGCATTTTCAAAATCAAACCAAATTTATAATTCTAGAAACACAATGATTTCACTTATAAATCTAATCATTTCCCAAATTTGGGGTTCTAACATATTCTTACACTTTGTTTGGTTGTAGGAGAGAAAATAAGAGGAAAGAAAGTGAGAGGAAAAAAAAGAGTGTAAAATGAGAGGATTGTTTAGTTGTTTGGTTGGAGAGAAAATGAAAGGAAAGAAAATGAAAACTTTTCTTTTCTCTTGTTTGATAGAAGAGAAAGTGAGAGGAAAGAAAAAATATATTTGTGAAATGACAAAATTATCCTTGAGTAAAAATAAGATGTAATAAATAATAGAAAAATAAAAATATATAATATATTTTCATTAATACAAAATTAAGAACCCAAGATAATTTTAAAAAAATTGATAAATTTAAAAATATTTATTTTATCACTATAAAAAAATAAAAAAATGAGCAAGATAAACCGCTCACTAATTAGTTAATAATAACCAAAAAAAGAAAGAAAACAAGCACCGAATCTGAACGTGTAAGACTCAAAGAACCTTATCTATATTCATTTTAGATATATATAATTAAAAGGTTAAAAAAATTGATTATTGATTATTATAATATTAAAAAAATAGATTATTAGAAAATAATAACCAAATAGTGTCCAATCTATGTGCAATTTGAGCACAGCACTCTCGCCACGTCTCTTCCCCATCATCTCTAATGCTTACTGTTGTCTGTTGTCCTCCTCAAGTCCTCGTTCTTTCGACCTTCAAAACTGTTGCTTTCTTCGTCTTTTTTCTTTTTCTTTACACCTTCAGAAGCAACATCACTTAGAATGAGTAACAGAAGCGTCGAGACTAGAACCACAAGCCGCCATCGATGTTAGCGCGGTGCAAGGAGGAGGAAGAGACGATCTTTTACCTTCAGATCCATAAGCTGATTGATGATGGAAGCATAAACATGGTTTCAGATTTGTTGCAAAATGAACAAAGAAAGGGTGCGCAGGAGAGAATAGAAGCTTCCTCCAGGGTTAATTTCGTCTTTTGGCACGAAAATCACCTCGCCATCCAGTTTTCTCCCCAATCCGTGCGGAAAATATTTTGGTGTGGGACCCACCGAAAATTTTCTTTCCCCTCCCTTTTCACCTCTGAACCAAACGACAGAAACTGTGGTTTTCCTTCTCTTTTCCATCCTATCATTTTCTTTCCCTCTGTTTTCTCTTGAACCAAACGTAGTGTTAGTGAGCTTTGTATGCTGAATTCCAATCTTTATCAAGAGTAATGCGTGTTTTTTACTGGTTTCAGACTTATTCTGAGACAAGTGGTCACAATTTTGCTCTCAATGCAACTTTTGATGAAATTGATGCAACAATCTATGATGGGTTGGTGTTACCGGGTGGAAGGGCACCAGAGTATCTTGCTCATATTCCTGGTGTCGTGGAACTGGTGATTAAGTTTGCTAGTTCTGGAAAAGCACTTGCGTCCATTTGTCA
This sequence comes from Echinosophora koreensis, assembly GCA_035048595.1. NCBI lineage: Eukaryota > Viridiplantae > Streptophyta > Magnoliopsida > Fabales > Fabaceae > Echinosophora > Echinosophora koreensis. The sequence continues at coordinate 12,695,136 of JAPCYP010000004.1, forward strand.
CGGACAGTTGATTCTGGCTGCTGCAGGAGTAGCTAAAGGTCGCAAGTGCACTGCCTTTTCTCCTGTTAGGCCAACACTGGTTGCTTCTGGTGCTTATTGGGTTGAACCTGATACCAATTCAACGATAGTAGTGGATGGTAATCTCATTACTGCAGCTACTTATGAAGGGCACCCTGAGTTTATTCGGCATATTGTGAAGGCATTAGGAGGCAACATAAGTGGATCCAATAAAAAAATCCTCTTTCTTTGTGGGGTAGGTTCAACTGCTTTTGATGTTGCTTGCTGTTGAAAACCATGGGCTGGATACTGCTCTCCTTTCTTCTTTTGGCATGAATGGTTGTAGAAGTAGGAATTTCAGGAATAGAGTTGACCCTTTCTTTTTACTGAGGTTTTCTGTTTGTTTCTTACATGATTTTGCTTTAACTGCCACCTTTGATGACGTGGATGCATCAAGCTATGATTCTCTTGTCATCCCTGGTGGTAGATGACCTGAGTATTTGGCACTGAACGAGTCAGTTATTGCCTTGGTGAAGCATTTCATTGAAAGCAAGAAGCCAGTTGCATCTATCTGCCATGGCCAACTGATTTTAGCTGCTGCTGATGTCCTGAAGGTATCATTACTGTGAACTCATTAGAAACACTGTGTTATGTTATACATATGTTTGTCAGCAAGCATCTGAATTGAGTAGCTATGGATATGATTTGACAAAAAAAATGCATCAGCTGTGTGGTGTTGTTACAATCATGTCCTTAAATTTCCATATTAACTTCTCGATGCTTTAGGCACATGCCTTTTTAGTTTTCACTTTACATCAGTGCTTTTAGGAATATATAATGTTTATAACTTGTGAGGGTAGGTCTTTATCTGTTCTTAACAAATTTCCAAGATGAAGCAATCCATGTACTCGACACAATTTGATTGTACTTTATATTCTGGTGTCCTCTTTTCCTCCGTTTGTGCCACAATTGGTGCTATCTATAGTGGAGAAGTTGTTGCTGAATTTTTTGTCATCCCGGCTGTTCTCCCTGTCTTGATGGATATGTTGGCAAAGGCATACATCATGTGTTCGTTGAGAAACACATATTTACTGGTAGGACCCCTGAAATAAGAGGTTTGATGCAGGGAATCATAACTAGGAGAGAGAAAGCGGGAAGGTTTCCATTATGTAACTAATTGCTGAGTTGGCATTAGGGGTACTGGATGCGTGATTCAGCAGAAGGGGCTATATTTAGAGGGAGTAGGAATTAAGGGAGGTAGGCTGGAAATTGGTTAGAATCTTGGGAGAGACTAGGCACTCTCGAACTGCCTAGACCAGTGTTATCTTCTTCCTATTTTCTGCATTCTTTCTTGTAATTTCAATACCCAGACCTGTTACCATCTTGATTCATGGCTGGTTTTCCATCATTAATACAATATTTCTGTTGTTCTGTGTTTCTATGTTTTCTGTTACCTATCATTTACTTTCTGTGTTACTCTGGATTATTGAAATCTGTGGAGCCAGCTTCAATGTGGCTTCATCTTCTGCTGTATTTTGTGCTCATGAAATGCTAGCATGCTTTGTGTTACTCATACATATTCTTATTTTGGTAGTTTCCGACTTGGGTGGTTTACTCTTTTTGTAAACCTTGTTTGTGTTCTTGGATTATTGGATTGAAATCATATGGTATCTTTGTTAGATATTTCACTTTCCTCTTCCTCTATCTCCCATCAAGGAACTGTAAGATAAAATTGAAGCCTCATGGATCATATTATATGAAATTAGAACACTGATGTACTTACTCGTTTAAGACATGATCCCCACATTAGAAATATGAATCGTCTCTTGAATGTCAAGTTCCTGAAACAAAAGACTAAGTCTTCCCTGCCTGTTCACGCACTCCTAAGTCGCGGCCGTCAATGGGGCAAGTCGTGGAGCAACGGATTATATTATTGGGTGACGGCAGAGGGGACCTAGCCAACTATATATAATAGTAACTATAACCCTAGGCACCTCCCATTACGGGCCTATAGGTTAAGGCCTACACTATTACCCACACAGACCAGAATTAGGTGCCAATAACCCATTACAAATAGATCACCATATTAGCGGGCTTACGCATCATCAAATGGATCATAACATTAGCCGGTTTTTGGCAAACCAAAAACCACAATTGATTATAGCCCACAAGAATTATTAGAAATAATTCTAACATTCTCCCACTTGGGCAAAATCAATTGTGTAATTTTAATTTGTAGAAAACATTTTCGAAAACGACTCTCGGGCTAATAACAAATATTTAATGTGGCCACAAAACAAATGATCCCATGATGCAACACCTAATTAAGACTCCATCCAACAAAAGCCAAGTAATATCGAATCATGGCGGTAGTCATACCTTTTATTGATATGGGACCTTCCATAGTTACAAATATTACTGACTCCGTCGACTAGTCATCGATGTGGAGTGTAGCAAGAAAATGACATGCCAATGTGATCAAACAGCCATACTGTCATTTTCTTTGTCAGTCCTCAGTTTCTCTCAAATGCCAGAAGGCCAAAGAAACTACATGGTTAATAAAAATAACCATCATGCCTCGACTCCAACAAGGTGTCGACCACGTGCACAATGGTTCCAACAACACCAAGCTTCAAATACATAATGTCTCAACTCAAACATGGCATCGACCACGGGCATAATGGTCCAACCGATACCGAGTCTTTCAAATTCACAATGCCTCAACTCCAACATGGCATCGACTACAGGCATGTGGTCCCAACGACACCGAGCTTAAAAATTCATAATGCCTTAGCTCCAGCATGGCATCGACCACGGGCACAGTGGTTCCAAAGATGCCGAGCTTTCAAAATAAGAATGCCTCAGCTCCAACATGGTGTCAACCACGGGCATAGTGGTCCTAACGGACACCGAGCTTTAAATTTTTTATAATGTCCTAGCTCCAACATGGCATCGACCACAGGGATAGTGGTCCCAATGACGCGGAGCTTATAAAATAATAATGCCTCAGCTCCAACATGGTGTCAACCACGGGCATAGTGGTTCTAATGACACCGAGCTTCAAATTTTCACATTTGATATACATATACAAAAGTATATAAAAACAATATTCAACTTATCATTAATTTCTCAAATCAAATGGAAAATATCACAAAAAACACCAAAGTGTTCAAAATAAAAAAATGACATCATAGGGAAGAGTTACATAAAACTCAAGCTCCCACTAACCAAGCCCATTATACGAACTCACAATGCCCATGTCTCAACATGATTTTTAAACTCTAAGGCCCGAGTCCCTTGGCTAATAGAATAACTAACACAAAATCAACACAGACGTGTTTAATCATCATATTTTTATTTTTTTAAACATATTTGACATCAATTGCTTCACTTCCAAATGTTTAACGTCATTTTAAGGTATAATTATTATCACAATAATTTTCAAAGTGAAGCCATGTCACAAGTTTCTTAACCAGACACCTTATGTGGTATGTAACAAAATCACAAAATTATTTTTGTTAAAGAAACTTGAAGCTATTTTGTCAAAGTATCAAATATTATAGATACATTCCATATCATGATTATGATATCATATAAAATTTCAAGATCAATAGGCATAATAAGGGATCTATGATATTCAAAATTATTTCAATATCCAAAATACCAAATATCCCAAAATTATATATTTCATCAAATATTTTTACTATCATTCTTGACATCAAATAATGACAAAAGTCAAAATCTTCCCACCGATGTCAAGATCCAGCCATGTTAGATTTATAAAACTTATAGTAAATCTTCAATAAATAAATTTGATAGTAAAATCATGATTTCAAATAGGAAATCAAATGAGACAACATATATAATAAAATCCTTCAATTCATATATTTTAAAACAAATATATCAGTTGATAAGATCCTCAAAAGTAATATAAAATCCAACCATTAATAAAACAAGCCATTTCAGGGTATTATCATCCATTAAGCACTCTCATTTGGGCAACACAGACAAATATCAAAAAGTCTCTTAACCATGAAGCTAACGCATTAGACTACAACCCAACTCAAATAATGTCTCCTTTAGGCAAACATATATCCAAGTCGTTGTGGCTAACATAATAGAACACAATAAGTCTAAGATCATTGTGTCTTTACAAGTGTACTTCATGAAATTCACCAGAATTATAACATGTTGTGGCCTCCTTTTGGGTGCTCGATCATATATAATAATTCAGAAAATATATCTTGTAAAACAGTGACTAAAGGTCCTTCCAAGCTATGTAAACAAATCACTTTCATGACCAAATATTCACATAGACTTCTAAAACTAATTCATACCAGGATATATTATGCCCAAAACATAAAGAGCCAAAACATAATGATAGCAAACATATGCCACTAATCAAAATAATAATAATACAACTACACAATGTGTCTTAATAATTAAATCACAATCACGTGTATCATCCATATATCCTTGATCAAAATTAATATAAATGCATAGTAACGATAAGCTTGATACATTATGATGTACATCATTAATAAAATCCATTAGGTATTAACCTAACCAAAAGAGTAAGGTTTAAAAAACACAAGATTCTTTCATTGCCAAAAAAAAGAAACACTTGAAACTGTTATTTCTTCCTTTTCAAAATTATTATATCAAAACACATTTTTCTCAGACACGTGTCTTTCTAAAAATAGAAATGTTCTTGCTCCTTAACAAAATAAGCAACACAGTTTTTTTTTTTTTTTTAAAGATTACTAAGCAAAACTTGAAATGCGTTAAGCTAAACAACAAGGCAAGACATAACTTCAGATTAAATCAAGCTATTTTGAGGCCAACATATCAACACATTCCCCTTTGGGCAGAGTGTGCAACCAAGGTCGCAACCACAGTCAGAACCTCAGATGAGTTAATCAATGAGCATACACTAGGTTCGGAAAATTGTCTCCTTTGGGCTACAAATCCCCTAGACCAATGCACCTCCATTAACATCATCCACAATCTTTGATGATGAGTTACTCGATAAGCATACACCAAGTTCAGAAATCTATCCCCTTTGGGCAGACAGATCTCCTAGACCAGTGCACCTCCAATAACTTTATCCACAATCATCGATAATAAGTTACTCAATGAGCATACACCAAGTTTAGAAATCTATCCCCTTTGGGCAGACAGATCTCTTAGACCAGTGCACCTCCAATAACTTTACTGCAAATCAACTTCTAATAATGACATACAATAACCCCCTTTGGGCAGGTAATTGCACGTAAAACCAGAAGCATTCCTCTAATGATAAAAGGAAACTCCACTAATTAATAATGAGTAATCCCACTTTGGTGGTAATTACCGATTATAATCAATGAAATACTTTTATCCAGGGATCAATTTATCTTGCCCTCAACCATGATACAGTACATAAGAAGGTGCATCAGCAATAAACACCTCTACTGATCATGAATTCAAATCCAACAGCATTCCGCAAGTTTTGCACGTACAACAATCCAAATAGGAACTCATATAATTAACTAAATTGACACTTTAAAACATATGATATATGCTAAAAGTATTAACTTTCATAGCATCAGCCAAGTACACAATATCATGTACATATATAGATTATGGTATATTCTCTTTCCAGTATATTATTTTCTTAATATCAGCTGGAAGAATTAATAAACTAGATCCATTTTTTTTTAATATAGATATTTACGCAGCGGAAAATACAAACAATATACCAAAATATATTTAAACAATGGATCTCATTTCAAGAGGAAGCACTTAAAATAGCTCACATATGCTCCCCACAATCTCCAATTTAATTATAGTAATAACCATGAAAGGTTATAACATAATATAAATAATAAAATTCTCAAAAGGAAACAAAATATGTGCATAAGTACCAATTTAACCATCCAATGGATATTCAAGGCACAATTATTCAAGGCTTTTCAAAATGGATATTATCTCACTTGTGATATCACATAAACACACTTGTTGTATTTATCATAGAAAGCACTCATAGAAAGCACAAATCCATATATATCAAATATTATTTTTCCAAATCTTTCAAATAATTGAGTGACAATAATCACCATTAATGAAAAAATAATATGATTGTGTACTAGAAATAATTTTCCAAAATCATGCCAATAAAGGAGCCCAATAATTACCATGTCACAACACTCTAAAAGAATGTCATACTCTTGTATATAAATACATATACAATACATCAATGGCAAGAAAAAATATATTTTATAACTAACCTCCGAGACCGTGTCGCTCAGCCTTGTGTGTAGAGCCAACAAAAGCAAAAATCCATTTAATGGTATCATCAACTTTATAACTTTTCAAATGGCTCATAAATTCAAACGTTAAATAACAATAACAAAACTCATATAGAATCAAGTCTTATTTCCACTTGTTATAGTTTGAGCTAGTCAAAATTTTCAATTGAAGCGAAACAATTGTTCACGGGAAAAAGTCATTGCTAAGACAAAACACGAATGTATTAGAACAAATAATATGGCAAGATATAACCAAATAAAAGATGCTATCACAACGAGGCCAATAAAATAGTACATTCCCCTTTGGGCAGAACGCACAAACCAAGGTCAAAAACCTCAGATGGCTTAATCAGTGAGCATACACTGAGTTCAGGAAATTGTCCCCTTTGGGCAGACGAATCCCTTAGCCCAATGCATTCCCCATTAACTCCATCCACAGTGAACTTCCAAACATAACATGCAATAACCCTTTTAGGCAGGTAACTGCATGTAATGATTAAAAGCATTCCTCAAATTACAAAGAAATTTCCATCAATTGAAATAGGTGGTCCCACTTTAGCGATGACGACCCATAACAACTAATGAGAACTCTTGCACAGGAATCACTTTTCTCTTGCCAAGCCATGATCTAGAAGGTACTTTATAATAAATAAATAAAAACACACACACATACTGGTCATGTATCAATATTAACATCATTCCATACACGTTTTGCACTTAAACAGTTTTAATGACAAGATATATCTTAATAAATAAACATATTAAAGCATATATCAAAAGTTAAGAGCATGTAGTCTCACAATGTCATATAGGGAGAGTGACCATCACCATAAAATCCAAAATATGGTCAATTATTTTTCTAACATATTTTTCATTTAAATTTCACCCAGAAAAATAATTAAATAAGGAATATAATGCATTATTTTTCGTAAAAAATATTTATCACAGTGAAAAAATTATGAAAAATATTTAGTAAAATCAAGCATTATGAGTAGAGCACGAAGCAAAAAAACGGCATGGAAAACTGATGCCCGTAGAGAGCGCACTCTCTCTCACTCTCCGCAGCCCGGGAGTGGGCTTCGCCAGGCTGCTATCATCTTCAACCTTCAGCATGTTACAGAAACGAGTAAAAACGCTGGTACTGTTCCAGCATCTTCTTGCTCCGATTTTGGCCTCGTTTCGTGGCGATTTCACATGGGTTTTACTCATAAACATATTTGTGATCATTTTGGAACAAAAGCCCTAATTTTTATCAACAAAAAATTGCAATTTCGAGCTTCAAAACCTGAGTTACATGAACCCCAACATCACTGTATTTTGCGAAATTCTTTCTCCACAGCGAACGAAAATTCGTGATTCTTGTGTCAATGGATTCATAAAATTTTGCTTTACAAAAGCTCTCTCGTTTTTTGTTCCAATTTTTTCGAAAACAATTTCCGTAAAAATCACATCATAAAAAAACGAAAATCATGATAAAAAATAAAATAAAATAATGATGGAACCAGAAATTTGACAGTAAAACAGTGATTATTATGTTTAATAATCAGGTCATAAATCATATAATGAAGGCCCTGATACCAAATGTAAGATAAAATTGAAGCCTCATGGATCACATTAGATGAAATTAGAACACCGATGTACTTACTCGTTTAAGACATGATCACCACATTAGAAATATGAATCGTCTCTTGAATGTCAAGTTCCTGAAACAAAATACTAAGTCTTCCCCTGCCTGTTCACGCACTCCTAAGTCGCGGCCGTCAATGGGGCAAGCCGTGGAGCAACTGATTATATTATTGGGTGACGGCAGAGGGGACCTAGCCAACTATATATAATAGTAACTATAATCCTAGGCATCTCCCATTACGGGCCTATAGGTTAAGGCCTACACTATTACCCACACAGATCAGAATTAGGTGCCAATAACCCATTACAAATAGATCACCATATTAGCGAGCTTAAGCATCATCAAATGGATCATAACATTAGCCAGTTTTTGGCAAACCAAAAACCACAATTGATTGTAGCCCACAAGAATTATTAGAAATAATTCTAACAGGAACAACAAAATGATAGTATATATAATTAAGAATAAAGAAATTAAATACATATGGAATTGAACAATGTTAACTACAACAAACACTATAAATTGCTTCTTTTGGGGAGCTCTTCTTTCTTTGCATCTATTATACAACAACAGCCAAACCTTTTCCCACTAGGTGATATCGACTGCATGGATCAAATGACATCATAATGTTCTATTACAAATTATGTCTATAGAGAAACCATTGACATTTGAATCCTTCTGAATGGTTTCACTTACAGTTTTTCTCGGTCTCCCTCTACATCCGGTGATTGGACTACCCACTATTCGATCTACTCTCCTAAATAAGGCTTCTATTCTTTGGGTATTCTCTGCATATGTCCAAAACACCTAAGGCGAGATTCTGCTACCTTTTCTACAATAGATGCTATCCCAACTTTTTCTCTAATGCATTTATTCCTAATCCTATCTTGTCTAGTGTGTCCACCCATCCAATGCAACATTCTCATCTCTGCTACATTGAGTTTATTCTCTTGTTGGCTTTTTACCGTCCAACATTCCACATACAACATCAATAGCTATGTAGTAAAAAAAATTCTGTTCATTGGAGGAGTGCTTTGAGTACATAGCACTCTTCCAATGAACAGAATTTTTTTCCTGAAACCTATGGTTTACATCTCCCTTTATTTCTCCATTTTTTTGTATGATAGACCCAAGATACTTAAACTATGTGCCTTATGATATGACATGTTCTCTAATTTTCACCTCTATGCATCTATTATGAATTGACAAAATCTTTGGTCATTGGATAGTAAAAGATAAATTTCTGTCATTCCCCTTATTTCATTCATTGCTACAGAACTTAAAAATATAGTATGACATAATCTGTATGCTCTGGATGCTACAAGTACAATGAGCAACATGGGTGGAACCTGACCCCATAAGCCGTTGCTTCACTGATGGGAATCTGGTTACTGGAGTTGCATGGCCTGGGCACCCTGAGCTCATTTCTCAGTTGATGGCACTACTTGGTATTCAAGTATCTTTCTAGCTGTCTAGTCAAAAAAAAAAAAAAAGTATCTTTCTAGCTGCGCTTTGTGATGTAATGAATGAAACTAGCCATATGTATCTTGTATCAAAATATGTAGATTTGTACTACAGTACTGTATATGAGAGTTGTAATATACAAGGCTGAGAGATAGATACGACATATATGAATAAAAGTCTATCTTTCTAAATATATGCTGTTATTTCTTTGAGCTGGGACTCTTTGGTGGCTAGTATGCAAATTTTTCCTTTTTTTTTTTCCCCGAATTTCCCCTATTAGTAGGAATGTGTCTAGTTATTTTATTGATAGTTCAATTCTGGCGACTTCACTTCTTATACTGCCGATGTCAAGCTCGGATAAAATGGAAAAAAGTTGTTTAGGCTGTTGGTAATCAAAGTAAAATTTTGATGATTCTGTATGACGTAAATTAATGTTACAATCAAAGTTCGTTATAGTATTGTTTTTTATATTTGCTAATATCTATTTTAAGTAGCTTTATATTTAGCAAAAAAAAAGAAAAGAAAAAAGGAGCATAGTGTCAATTAACAAACTGACTGCTATATATTAAGTAACAATTGTCTAATGAATACCATTTTTAACCACTCATATAACACAAAGGATATTGTGCATACACTTTCTTGATTTTGAACAAGGACACTAGACAATAGCAGCACCCTATATGATAGGATTGACAAAACTAGACTTCATTTTATTAGTGTATATATATAAGTGCCTAAGACCTTATGCTTTGACAACTCCTCACTGATAATGTCATTCAATATCGACAATGATTCTTATTTGCATTCTACAGTCAAGATCACAATGATTACTATTTCACAATATATGTTCTACTTGTATGATTGACATTTTGACAGACATAGAGATGGAATGAAGAGCAATCATAATCCGTGTAAGTACTTCCCTTTGCTGCTTGCAACACATAATCATCGGGCTGATAGAACAGAAATGGAGGCAGTAGCATTGGATGTAGAAGAACCACCAGTTGATGTAGATTTGTCTTCCCGAGCCTTCAGATTGGATTCAACAAACACCGGCATAGTTGGTTGCAAGTGGTCTAGTAAATTCTTGCTTTTGAGTAGGACTACTACTTCAGACATTGTTGGCCTTGCTGCAGCCGATGCTTGTGTGCACAACAAAGCAATCTCTATGGTTTTCTTTACTTCTTCTGCATCAAATTCATCAGGGTTTAAGGCCTTGTCCACCAACTCCAAGTGCATGCCACTCTCATATAGTTTCCATGCCTGTTAAGTGACAATCAAATGTCATATAGTAAAATATTATGAGAAAATTAATGGCACGTTAGCTTTGTTTCTAGTTTCTTGTTTTCATTTCCTATTTTCATTAATAGTTACAAAAATGACACATTATTTTCATTATGTCATGTTTTCGAAGGTATATACTGAAAACAATGAAAATGACGTGATATTTTTGCAATTATTAATGAAAATTGAAAACAAAGCAGACATGCTCTAACTATTTCATGATAAATATAGCATACTGCTTACACGTTGAAGAAGGTATTCACGACCTTCATCATCCATCTTCACTTCAGTACTCTTTTGACCACTTACTATTTCAAGGGCAACAATACCATAGCTGTAGGTATCAGCCTTTTCTGATAATTGACCATGGATTGCATACTCAGGTGCTGTGTATCCCCTGACAAGTGCATAATATTTATACCATATAGTTAATAAATGAGAGTTGAACATAGCATAGGAGTGGTACGTTTTCCCACCAAAGTTTTCAAGTTATCTGTTTTAACTTTTATCATGTCTGCTGCTCAAATAAATGTCATGGAATTTAAGTGAATGCATTCATTTTGCCTTACAATGTTCCTGCAAATCTTGTGCTTAGATGAGATCGATCCCCTGGTAAGAGCCGTGCCAACCCAAAATCAGCAATTTTGGGCTGAAAATCATGATCCAAGAGAATATTGCCGGTCTTTATATCTCTATGGATGATAGAAACATGGAATTCCTCATGTAGGTAAGCCAGTCCCCTTGCTGTGCCTAAAATTATATCATTCCGTTGTTTCCAGTTGAGGGAACCTTTTCCGTTACCTGTTTCCCAAGTTTATTTATATACTTTAGACCAAGGACAAGAGATGAAAAAATAGTGAAAGTTCAAAACGTGATTCTAGATATTAGAGATTGACATGAGTTACCAAATAAAAATCTGTCAAGACTGCTATTTGCCATGTATTCATAAACAAGAATTCTCTCTTGGCCTTTACTGCAACAACCAAGAAGTCTAACGAGATTTCGATGATGAACATTACTTATAAGCCTGACTTCACTTTCAAAATCATCCATCATCTTGTTGGATTGGCCTAAAAGTAATTTCTTGACAGCAACAATGTTTCCATTTTTCAGAGTACCCTGTTCAATGAATGATGTTTTTTTTAGTATAAAAGAGATGTTTTTATAACCATTTCTTTTCTAGTTTTTAGAAATCTTAGGTGATACCTTAAAGAAAATCACTTATAATGATGGATTGCCTTATTGTCTTTGAACATAATGTTGATTGAAATATTGAAATTTGAAATCAACTTCAAGTTTACCTTATATACATCACCAAAGCCTCCTTCTCCTAGTTTGTTTTCATCACTGAAATTTTTTGTTGCAGCTTTCAAGTCTTTATACTTGTAGTTGACTGGACCTTTCAACTCGGTTGCTCCCAATATGTTACCTGCCAAGGAAAACACCAGTTTGAATTTCCTAATGAATAAATAGATGAAGTCAAAGATTCATATATTTATGAATTATGGAAACAGAAAGAAAGAAATGATATTTTCACAGTTTTTTTTTTTTGAAAGGATTGATATTTTCACAGTTAATTTTTTTTTTTATAACAAATATTTTCACAGTTATTGGATGCAAAGAACAAATGTTGAAGAATAAGGCACTTAGGATAATCAAAAGTGTGTTTGGAGACAATATTAAAAAGAGTATGTTTCTAGCACTTCTCAAAAATGCAATGTATACCGAGAATCACACTAAATTACAGCTTCACAGTGAAGACCGCCTAAATTTACTTACCTCTGTGGGGCCTCTTGCCTTTTTTGTATAGTCTATGCCAGGTAAATAATGTAAGGAGGATCACAACAAGGCCTACACCTCCAACAACACCACCTATAATTGCCCACTTCTTGCTTGAACCTCCTGCAATAAATTCAGGAAATAAATTGACATGAGTTGCAAAAGAGGTACAATATCTATATACTATATGTTACTGAAAATTGCATCCTTTTGTTGACACATGATCATGTGGAAGAGACATATAGACACAAAAGTTACAAAATAAATTTTGCAAATCTTAACTGGACTCTTTCACTTGGCCACTTAAGAAGAAAAAAATATAAATGAGAAAATATATTACACTAAATATATGTGCCCTCATTCATCCAAAATCAATTAAATTATGGGAATTAATTTTATTCTAAATATACCTTGTTCTAAATAGGATGTGATATCAATGGTCTGGTTATCAGCAAAGAAGGGTGTCTCAGAGTATCTCATGAAACAACCAGCATCAAAGGCGCTACCCTTTGTATTAGGAAGACAAGTCTGTAAGTTGTTGTATCCAACAGTAATGCAAGCTAGGCAACTGCTCTCTGTAGCAGTTTCAACACATTGTGCAGTGGCATAAATTGCACTACTAGTCCCAGCTACTTGTGTCTTTGTAGCTGCAAAATAACCTTTAATTTTGGGTGTTGCTATTTGAAGGTCCAATAACGCTTGTTGTCCTGCTGCACCAAAAGCTGTGCCTTCCTTTGCAGTCTTGTTCCCACATGATACACCATTGCCTTGTGCTGTGCTCTCAGCATAGAAATTCTCGCTCTCGTACCTTAATACATTTTGAAAGTATTCAACATCAAAGTTAAATAAAAATTGATAGAAGCTCACTTGTTAATATTAGATTTTATATCATTTGGTTAATTGGGGAAAAAATAACAGAAATACAATAGTTAAAACAAAATTAAAATTTTTTTTGACAGTAAAACAAAATTAATTATTGTATTTCGTTTTAACTATTGTATTTATCTGTTAAAAAAAAAATTAATTAGACCACCCAAAAAAAAAAAGTTAATTAAATGCAAAGTTACAAATTCATGCCTAACTAATGAGGATTTGTCTCATATCATAGAGAAAGAGAAAGAAAAAGTATATTAAATAAGGATTTAATTAGCTGGTATGCACCGTCAGTTTAAAGGTTATTTTATACTATCAAATATCAACCAATCATAAATTATTACATTCATAATTACCTTAAAATTCACATATAGGATGATTTCTTACACCGACATGATATCAAAATTAAACTCTAAACTCCGTTTTTTTAAAATTCCCCTTTTTTTTGTTACCAAAAAAAAAATTTAAACGCTAAACTTATTTTGTAAAATTTATATGGTGAATAAATTTGTAACAAAAAAAGGGGATAGTCTCTCATTTAGGCTTGCGAGCTATATATCCTCAGGGTTGCGTTTGGAAGAGCTTATATAGAGAATTTATTTGAGTTTATGAGAATAACTTATGAAGAAACTTGCATAATAATTTGTGAAAATAATTAAGCTAGCTTATTGCAATAAGCTTGATAGAGAAACTTATAAAAATAAGCTATTTTTAGCGTATTTGAAAAAAAAACTATCAAATAAGCGTTTAATTAAGTTTTTTACTCAAACATGGTGCCTTCTATGGTGCACCACCCACCAAAATGGTGCAGTGGTCTGCACCACCCAAGTGGCAAAATCTGGACCATCCAAATTGCCACTTGGGATTTTGACTTTTCAACTCTCTACAAAGGGTCAAGGCTAGCATGAACACCAAGATGGATGGTCCATGAGTGTACCACCATTTTTAACCCAAATGACTTGTTTTTACAAGTAGAATAATTATTTTTAAAATATTTTAAAATTTTAAATTACATTCCTACCCTTTTCTTTTACCACCACTCCATCCCTACCCCACTCATCTGGCAAACCACCATTGGCCGGAGGACTGTTGCTGCCGCCGTCGTCCAAAAGCTTCGCAACCCAGATATGGTGAAGGTAGTACGGCTGTGTGATTTGAATCAAAGTCAAAGCAACTCAAACGAGTTATATTTATTTAAAAAAACCTGCAAGAAAAATTAGCTGCCAAGTTGTTGCCTCTGACGCCATTGACAGTGTGTATTGGAACTCACCGAGAAGGCACTCGACTGACATCTCACACCGTTGTCCCGAAACTGAACCCCAGATCATTCACTACCACGGATTAGGCATTTCACCTTTTTATCCCCCTTTTTACATGTATTTTATAATTATTGATTGAATATCGCCGCAGCCTCAAGCTTCGCAACCCGATCTGGTGAAGGAGCGCACAACATCGTTTTCGAAGTTGACATTACGAGACCGTGATATGCTTCAACGCCAAGAGGATCTCTCTTGAAGATTTTTTCGAACACATTCTATGCGAGTTTGTGGTCATCGTTGTAAACGGGCATGAGAGCCTTGAGAAGAGGACACTCAAATTCTTGTGGTTCGAGCTCGATCAAATGCTCTATGACCTGAATCATTTCGTTGATTTTACGTGCTCGGATCTTGAGCTCCATGAGAGTGCGAGGTGCTTCGATGTCGCAAAGGTTGTTGCTCAATCGCTCTTCAATGAGATGAACTTTGAATTTGAGAAAAGACTCTTCCCCTGGGATCTTTGATTTTCGATTTCATCCACAGCTACCATTTCCACAATAATAACCTTCCCTTCACTACACACAACAAAAGTCCAACACTACACAGAAAATATGGGTTGCAAAGCTTGATCCTTGTGTACCTTCCTTCACCAGATCTGGGTTGCGAAGCTTGAGGCGGCGGCGGCGGTTCTCTGGCCAGTGGTGGTTGTAGGTGAGGTGGCAGATGAGTGGGGTAGGGATGGGGTACACCTATGGACCATCCATCTTGGTGTTCATGCTAACCTTGACCCTTTTGAGAGAGTTGAAAAATCAAAATCCCAAGTGACAATCTGGATGGTCCAGATTTTGTCACTTGGATGGTGCACCACTGCACCACTTTGGTGGGTGGTGCACCTTAGACGGCACCCTTAAACACATATATCGACTTGGTTAGCGCCTAGAGGTAATCCCCTTTGCTTACCCCGTTTAGGCTTATATATTGGCATAAACAAATGAAGTTTAGTTAACCAATCGGACAAAGTCGTTTTTAACACTTATTAACATGCCAATATGGCAGTATTACACCCCAGTTAGGATCCTCTCCTAAAGAAAGGAGGAGAGAGAATAGAGATGGGAAAAGAAAGGAGAGCGGAGAGAGATAAAGAGGATGGAAATGGGGAATAATAATCGGAGACGATCATATCCCAGTACACATACTTCTTGGGCAACTACCTATATATGACAATAAGAAAAATAAGAAAGTGAGGTAAATATGTGAGAGCCTTTTTTATGTGAGAGTGAGATAAATAAATCATGGCTATTAGATCAAATTATGAATGGTCAAGATTAAAAGTTAGTTAAAAGATTAAAAAGTCACATGTGACCATTAATTGGAATTAATGACTATGATTTGCTCCTCTCACTCTCACATAAATAAAACCATCTCACTTTATTTATATATATATATATATATATATATATATATATATATTGCCTTTTGTTTTCTTTTTTCCTTTTATTAGTTCCCTTCTTTTTTTCCTGGCTTGGCACCAAAAAAAGAATCTAGCTTGATAGCTTGCAACAGTGATTCTTGTTCTTGTACATATATAGAAGAACCCCCGTATACTATCATATAAGAAAGTATGAACCATATTAATTTAATTTGAAAAGGAGAAGATAGAGAGGAGAAAAGCGATGGTAAAATTGAAATTGGTTTTACGTGACTTATCTTTGTTTTTTGCATGCAACAAACATAATATAATTGCAAGATTTTTTTTTTTTTTTAACATCCAAATACAATACTCACTTGATATTTATGTATAATATAAGTTGGTTAAAGCTAAACGCCTAAACTAGATATACTTGTTAGGATATGTTAGTTTGTATTAGTTATGAGTTAGTTATTGTATTCAGTTAGAAAGTATGCAAGTCAGTTAGTTAGTTAGTTACTCTGGCTCACTTGTATATAAGGTGTAACACTCCCAAATTATCAAATGAGAAATTGGTTGATTCATTTCCAATATGGTATCAGCAGTAACACTCCTTCTGCGACTCTGAAACTTTCACCCCCTTCCTCTTTGAGAGCTTTCGAAGCTCTACTTCAATGGCAGATTCCAATTCGGATTCGGATTCCGTTGCCTCTCCTCGCAATAATACTCCACAAATCGATCCTTGCCAAAATCCCTCTTCTCCCTATTACCTCCACCCTGGTGAAAATCCAGGCATGATTCTTGTTGCTCCACCATTGAATGGAACGAATTACTATTCATGGAGCAAAGGAATGCGACGAGCTCTTGTCTCGAAAAACAAATTGAAGTTCATCAATGGTGGATTACCGATTCCTGATGAACATGATCCAGCATTTGAGGCTTGGGATCGATGCAACAGCACTGTAATTTCTTGGATCAATCGAACCCTAACTCCTCAAATTGCTCAGGGTGTGGTTGACATTGATAATGCCAAAGTGCTATGGGATGAACTTCGTGAACGATTCACCAAAGGTAATGCTTATCGTTTATCTACTCTTCTTGAAGAGGTGCACTCGATTAAGCAAGGTGAAAGGTCTGTTTCCAATTTCTTCACTGATTTGAAAACTGTTTGGCAAAATTTGGAAGTTCAACGTCCACTTCCCAATTGTTCTTGTCCATTGAAAGCCAATTGTTGTACCACGATCAAAATGATTCAGCAACAAAGAGATAATGAATATGTGGTGTGTTTCTTAAAAGGTCTTGGTGAACTTTACAGTCATGTTAAAACTTAGATATTGATGATGGATCCTTTGCCCCCAATTAGCAAAGCTTTTTCAATGGTTCTTCAACAAGAGGAACACTTAACTGGTTCGTCCTTTGGAGACCAGAAAATCATGTACAATGCTGCAGATAGTAACAGGCAGCAAGGTAGGGGCACTGGAAATAGAGGAAGAGGAAGGTCCTATCAAGGTAGAGGCTCCACAAAGCAGTGTACATTTTGCAACAGATTTGGCCACACCATAGAGCAGTGCTACTTTAAGCACGGTTTCCCTCCTAGCTACACTCCAGGCTACAAGAAAAACACTCATACAGTCAACAACTTTGTGTCTGATGAGGTATTGGACCCACATTCAACCGAGAGGAATTTACCACAAGCAAGTCAGTTAGTTACCATGCCAAATCAGTTCAGTTCTGAGCAAATGCAGCAATTACTATGCTTGCTCCAACAATCCAAATCTTCTCCCTCATTGCATAGTGTCAATCAAACTGGTAAATCCTTTGTTAGTGAGTCCTCCACTCACCAACAACCTCCTGCACCAGTCTCAGGTAAATCTAATCCCAATTTCAGTTTGTGGATACTTGATACTGGTGCAACAGATCGTGTCACCAATTCAATCTCAAACTTTATTAGTTTTCATGCCATTAAGCCTATACATGTAACCTTACCCAATGGTGCAGTAGTTATTGCTAAACATTCTGGTTCTGTTTTCTTTTCTAATGATTTTCAACTCTTCAATGTTTTGTACATACCAGAATTTAGTGTCAATATCATTTCTGTTCAACAACTCATAACCTCTTTACACTGTAAACTTACTTTTGTCAACTCTGTGTGTCATGTTCAGGATTCCAGCACTTTGAAGATGATTGGTCTTGCTGAGCTTCACAGTGGCTTATACCATCTCAAGAATCCTGCATTAAAGAGCTTCTCATGTAATTTTTCTGTAAACAGCCTTCATACCAAATTTACCAATTCTTTGTTTGATCTTTGGCACTATAGACTAGGGCATCCCTCAAATAAAGTGCTTGATCAAATCTGTAATGTTTTCCCTTTTGTGAAATATAATGTAAATAAAGTGTGTGACTATTGTCATTTAGCCAAACAAGCTAAGCTTCCCTTCCCCTCTAATCATAGTATTTCTGCACACTGTTTTGACTTAGTTCACATGGACATTTGGGGGCCACTTGCTATCCCATCCTTACATGGTCATAAATACTTTCTCACTGTTGTGGATGATCATACACGACATACCTGGTTATTTTTGATGAAAACCAAAACTGAAACAAGAAAACTCATGCATGATTTTGTCATTTTTATCAAAAATCAGTTTGCTATTAGTATCAAAACTATAAGATCTGATAATGGTGCAGAATTCTTATATCCTGAACTGTTTGCTCAATTTGTCATTGTTCACCAAACTTCATGCATTGAAACTCCTCAACAAAACTCTGTGGTTGAGAGGAAACATCGCCATATTCTTAATGTGGCAAGAAGTCTCCTATTTCATGCTAATTTGCCTAAAAGCTTTTGGTCATATGCTGTAACCCATGCTATCCACTTAATAAACAGATTGCCATCTCCTTCTCTTACACACAAATCACCATATGAGTTACTGCATAACCAACCTCCCACTCTTATTGATCTTAAAGTTTTTGGATCTTTATGTTTTGCATCTACTTTAGAGCAACACAGAACAAAGCTTGACCCGAGGTCAAGAAAATGCATTTTTCTTGGTTTCAAATTTGGTACAAAAGGATATGTCTTGTATGATCTCCATACCCGAGAATTATTCATCTGAAGGAATGTAATATTCCATGAACACATCTTTCCATATGCACCTCAACACCAATCTCTTTCTCCTTTACCCAATTCCTCCCAAATTCCTGATGATTGCTTTAACTTCCTACTTGAACCCCTTAACCCACCTAATCAGCCTTCCCCTTCTCCTCCCTCTCCCTCAAACTTCCCTTCCTCTCCCAACCCCTCCCCACCAATGGCCAGTGATAATCCAGCCCCTAGAAGATCCACTAGAACCAAAACAACCCCTCTTTACTTGCAGGATTTCCACTGTCAGCATCTTCAATCAGCAAGCACCAATCACTCTTCAAATTCTGGTAACACTCCCTACTCTATCTCTTCTGTTCTTTCCTACAAGTCCCTTTCCCCTTCCCATCTTCAATACACCATGTCTATTTCAACCAACTCTGAACCTCACTCTTATGCTGAGGCCATTAAATCCAATGACTGGATTAATGCAATGAAGGCTGAACTGAAAGCTCTTGAAGCTAATCATACATGGCAGCTCACTAATTTGCCACAAGGAAAAGTTCCTATTGGTTGTAGGTGGGTCTACCGCATCAAATACAAAGCTGATGGGTCCATCGAGCGTTACAAAGCACGGCTTGTGGCCAAGGGATACACACAACAAGAGGGTGTGGATTTCTTTGACACTTTCTCCCCAGTAGCCAAAGTCACTACTGTCCGATTGCTACTTGCCATTGCTGCCACACAGAATTGGCACTTGAAACAATTGGATGTTGATAATGCTTTTCTTCATGGGGATCTTCATGAAGAAGTGTACATGGAGCTCCCTCTTGGTCTTGAATCCTGCACACCAAATCAGGTTTGCAAATTAACTAAGTCCCTATATGGATTGAAGCAGGCCAGCCGTCAATGGTTTGCCAAACTCTCCTCTGCTCTACTCACTATTGGCTTTACTCACTCTCATCATGATCATTCTTTGTTCATCAAGAAACAGGCCACCTCCTTCACTGCATTACTGATTTACGTTGATGATGTGATCTTGACTGGGAACTCTATAGATGAAATTGAATCTGTCAAACAATTTCTCCACTCCACTTTCCGCATCAAGGATCTAGGTGACTTAAAATATTTTATGGGACTTGAAGTTTCTCGTTCAAAGCTGGGCATTCATCTACGCCAACGCAAGTATGCCTTGGATATTCTTTCAGACACTGGAATGCTAGCTTCTAAACCTGCTAGCACCCCCATGATCAGAGACACAAAACTGCTCTACAATTCTGAAGCTCCACCTCATGATCCCACTGCTTATAGACGCCCCATTGGCCGTCTCTTGTACTTAACAACAACACGACCCGATATGACTTTCGCGGTTCAGCAGCTAAGTCAGTTTATGCAATCTCCCACCCATCATCATTATGATGCAGCCATGAGAATCCTCCGCTATATCAAGAATGCACCTGCCCAAGGGTTACTTTTACCATCTGATTCTCAACTCCAGCTAAAAGCTTTTAGTGACTCAGATTGGGCTTCATGCTCCTCCACACGTAAATCTGTCACAGGGTTCTGTGTTTTTCTTGGTACTTCTCTCATTTCCTGGCGCTCCAAGAAGCAATCTACCGTGTCTCGATCTTCTTCCGAGGCAGAGTATCGGGCATTAGCCTCTACAACATGTGAAATTCAATGGCTTACATATCTCTTAAAGGACTTTAATGTTCCCTTCATTGAACCTGCTTCTCTGTACAAAGACAGCCAATCCGCAAGGCACATTGCCTCCAATCCGAGCTTTCACGAACGCACCAAACATATTGACATTGATTGTCACATAGTTCGTGAAAAGCTCCAAGCTCACTTGTTCCTCTTGCTACCAGTCTCCTCAGCAAATCAACTAGCGGATTGCTTCACTAAACCTTTGGAACCAGCTTTATTCTCCAACTTCATTTCCAAGCTGGGAGTCCTAAACATCCACTCTCGAGCTTGAGGGGGGGTGTTAGGATATGTTAGTTTGTATTAGTTATGAGTTAGTTATTGTATTCAGTTAGAAAGTATGCAAGTCAGTTAGTTAGTTACTCTGGCTCACTTGTATATAAGGTCTAACACTCCCAAATTATCAAATGAGAAATTGGTTGATTCATTTCCAATAATACTATATAAATAGATGAGTAGAATCTCATTCGAGTATTATATCTATTCTGGGTGTTCAAATATAAGATAATCACTAATTTTCATAAAAAAAAAAAAAAAGATAATCACTAATCAGTTATAGTAATCAAGGTTTTAAATCTGGATCCGAAACTGAAATATGGGTCGCGACATATTGGTTTTGGCAGTCACCGAACACAACACAATTGCAACCGTCACTGTGATTTAAAACCTTGATAGTAATATATACCTGAGGAAGCAGCCATCGTAGATGACTCTGGCGCCGTTAGCATCGGAGCAGTTGATTCGGATTTGGGTCTTGGCAGTGTCGAAGCAAGCGAGACAGTCATTTGTGGAGAGGTAGTTCCTACACTGAAACATAATATATGCAATGATCACTCCCTTTGATTGCTGTGCTGTCACAAAATGCTTGCCTTGATTGCTAATCTCTGCTCTCATTTCTGAAAGCGAAACATTGATTCTGCCAAAGAAGGTTGGCGCGTCGCTTGTGTTGTATGGACTGCAACCAGTTTTTAGTAGACGCGTCTGAGGGTCTGCAACTGCACCATGATGATTATTAGTGCTCCACCACCATATCAAGGTTAAGACTATTAGCTTAAGTTGCAGCATCCTTGAAGCTTTGTTCAAAAGTTCGTTAGTGTATAATATGAGAGAGAAGTTATTAATACCGCGAACTTGGGAACTTGGCTTCTATTATACTCCACAAATAGAGATTAGGTGTAGAAATCACTGTTTCATAATGGTGTCTTGTTTCCTGTCCCAACCAATCATAATGAGATACAATTGTGAGAGCCTCAAAAATCAAAATGATGTCTCATTTTCTATCTCACTCAATCAGATTGTATCATTTAAAAAATTAATTACATATTTAATTATAAATATATACCTTCTAAATGACAAAACATCAGTTGAATGGATTGGATAGGAAATGAACCAAATGAATGGAGTAAAGACCCAAAGTGGTCCCTCAAATTTTTCAAGTAGGATAATTTGGTCCCTGAAAAATAATAAAGGACAACTTGGTCCCCCAAATTTCAAAATGGGGGACAATTTGGTTCCCCAAATTTCATAACTGGGGACATTCTGGTCCCTCCGTAAGGACCAAATTGTCCCTCGTTATGAAATTTGGGGGACCAAATTGTCCTTTATTTTTTTCAGGGACCAAACTATCATACTTGAAAAATTTAAGGGACTACTTTGGGTCTTTACTCGAAATGAATGGGTATGGAAGAGTCCACGGGGGGGACTTCTTAACAACGTTGAACTATTCAAAAAAATAAAATAAAAATGAATGGACATGTAAAATTGCTAATAGATGACTGAAAACGCCACTTGAAAGTGTTAACCCATAGTTGCCAGCAAAGTGGTACCGGTACAAATATGAAGTTCATTTAAATGCACAATTTGCATATTTTACATTATTATTACAAGAATTTTTAAAGATATACATGTAGTTTTGTGAGTATGTTTGATTCCTCTTCGGATACATGACAATTGAGGTTTGAATTTTGTTACATATGTATTTTTGACTTGATAAAGTAAAAAAAAAAAATCTCAATTCATTGAATAATTTGATATATATATACTCTTATTCACTGTAAATAACATTTTCGAATGTAGTGGACCACTGACTAAAATTAAGATAGCGTAGTCAACACTTATAAGGTGCAAAGAAGATTAGGGGTCTGCCCACATGAGAGAATTTTAAAACCATATATCACCCTCACAATGACTACAAGACAACTCCGTGGACTAAAAACTTGCAACTTGACTCTGGTTTTAATCAAGCACCATACATTTTCCAATTGTTTTCCTTTCTCACCATTTTTTTAAAGAAAATAAATGGTGAATAACGTTATTTAAGTTGTGAATTAGTTTCATTCTTTATTTATATATGTTTGTTTTTGGAAGACACACTTACACACAAAGTTGAAGTATATTAGAAACCATGATTACTATTATACTATATCCAACATAAGAATTGATACATATATAATTTGTTCAAGATTCCCACTTACTAAAACTAACACTTACTTTGACTCGCATTAAAAAAAAAAAAAAACTTACTTTGACAAAATTCGCAGGCATCTTTATTAGCGAGATTCGCAGGCATCTTCCTTGTCTTCATGACGTGGCGTGGGTGATCGAACTATGTTGCTCAGGGTGTCACCTGACCATCTCTATATGATTGATCGAACTGTGTTGGTTAGGATGTCATCTGACCTATCTGTGTATGCCTGGTCGAGCTGTGTAGATCAAGGTGTTCATTGTCTTCATACACGAGGAGTTTGTTTCCTGCTGGGTTGAAGTCCTCAAACTTTAGCTGGGTAATTTGTGACACCCTTCTACCCCGCATGTTATTATAGAACATTTACTTAAAATAGGTAATAAAAAAATATGTATTTATTTGATAAAATAAAAACTCGGATAAAAAAGTTTCACATGAAACGAAAACAACACGGAAAGAACATAGTTTTAAAAACGATAAAACATAACTGGATACGCCACCTCGGGGGCGCACGGTTCACCAAACCTTGGGTAAACCACCCGAGACTTGGGCCAGATCATCATAACGTGGATGACCTCCCCTATGTTGAACATCCCCAACTAACCAACTTCAACGTATGAATGCATGAGCAAACGTCACACAAGGCAACCACCTCCTTTGCTTGGGCCAATAAGCACCCAATATTTATCACCATTATCAACATCAACGTCTTGGCCAAAAAGCACCAAGGTTCAACTCATCAACGCCCCGACCAAAAAGCATCGAGGGCACTTTGGCCAAAAAGCACCAAAGTGTAACAACGTACGGTAACCCAACGGTACCGACTTAACCAGCTTATTATTCTTAATTATCTTTTAATTAAGTTATCTAACTCATTATTATTCGATTAGTGTCTTATCACATTACTGGGGACATTTGGGGTAAAGCACCCCTTAATTCCTTTAATCTCAGGTCCTGACCAGTAAGGGGAGCACAGGCGTGCTCACCCTAGCACGGTCGTGCTGTCACTTAAGTGAAGCACAGTCGTGCTCACTGTCCTGCAGCACGACCGTGCTCCTGGAGCGGGTCGTACTGTTCTGATCAGATTCAACTATGTTCCTGGAGTTCTTGACTCCCTAACGCTCTCAAATCAGATCCTAGGGTCCTTGGACTAATCCAGTTGGCATTAACCTCACTCTCACTAACAGTTCATGTCTTATGAATCATTAGGGGATTAACCCATTAATTCTTAGGTTAACTAAGAGTCCTAATTAAACCAATTAGAGTCTTATTAACATATTTAATGTATTAAAAACATCAGCCACTCAACATTCAACATAACAACAGGCAATAGCAATCTCATAACAACATCAACATAATAGTCATATTCATTTCATGAACAGATTCAAATATATATATATATATATATATATATATATATATATATATATATATATATATATATATATATATATATATATATATATATATCATTGGCATATCGCATGTAATTGGAAACCATATGCATACCATTAATCAACTAGCAATTATAGTAATTAATTCATACAACCCAAACAGATCATGGCATCAACAACAGTTAAACGTAACAGTTATAACGACAATAAAACGGGACTATGGGAACCCCTCATCTTATGCTACTCCCTAGCCTAGTGCATACACTATTCTTCTCCCATACCTGGTATGAAGAATCCGGTAGCAATTGCTCAAACGGTGACCCACGCGTTCCTCGAGCGGCTCAGCTAACTTCCAAGCCTTGGTCAAACAAAACATTAACCAATTAGTTTCCCAAATCTAAAAACAGAAAAAGGAAACTCTAAGGGGAAGGAACCGTTACCTATAGTGATCAACACTGACGAACTAGACGCTCCCAAGGGTCTCCACTGCTTTAATAACAAAAGGAGTTTAGAGAAAATAGGGAACGAAAAGGTTGCAGCCGCACTGGGGAAACTGCTACTGACAGAATAGGATTTATGACGTAAATCCTCGATCACTGTTCTGTATTTAAAGGCACAGACTTGAGCACAGTCGTGCTCTTCATCAAACACGGTCGTGCTGGACTTAGCGTCAGCGAGACACGGTCCACACAGTGAGCACGGGCATGCTCACTGTTGAGCAGGGGTGTGCTGGCTAATGAGCACGGGCGTGCTCATGTACCAGAAAGGGACTTTTAAGCCAAAAATCCCACTAAGCCCTTAGCCAACAATTCTAACTTAATAAACGAGCTTAATGAAAACATTTAACAAAAAGCGGGGTGTTACATAATTGGTCGAGCTCAAGTTTAGGAACTTGGGAGCCGACATTTGCGACCAAGATGGCAGGGCCGAGGTGTTTGTCCTTGAACTTAGATTCAGTGTTATGAACTCGGGGACCGAGGTCAGAACCAAGAGGTTAAGGCCGAGATGTTCGGCCATGAAGTTGGAGGCTGAGGTGTTTGGCCATGAGGTTGGAGGCCGAGGTGTTTGCCTGAGAGCTCGGATTCCTCAGATAACGGTATCCCCACTCTTTGGGCTTTTGGGGCAATAGTGTCTAGAACTGTTGGGCCTTGACCAAATCCGGTAGGTGTAAGCCCTAGAGGTCAATGTTTTTCCTTTAGACTTACATTTGTATCTTGCTATTATTTATGATATGAGGCATTTCAGTTTATTATGTTATTTGTTTAAATGTAATAAATTCCTTAGAATAGAAAGTTCTATGTGATAAAATATCAAGTATACGACTTCATATATTTAATCATAAATGTATATTTTTTAAATTACATGGTATCATCTGATTGGTTGGGATAGGAAATGAGACACAATTGTGAGAAAGGTGATCTTTATCCCTCAAAATAGTGTCTCATTTCATCTCACCCAATCAAATTGTATCATTTAAAAAGTTAATTATATATTTAATTATAAATGTATACCTTCTAAATGACATAACATCGTTTGAATGGATTGGATAGGAAATGAACAGACACTATTTGATAGAAATGAATGGGTATGGAAGAGTCCAGGAGGGGGACTTCTTAACAACCGTTGAATTATTCAAAAAATAAAAATAAAATAAAAATGAATGGACATGTAAAATTGTTAGTAGATGACTGAAAACGCCACCTGAAAGTGTTAACCCGTAGTTATCAGCAAAGTGGTACCGTACAAATATGAAGTTCATTTAAATACACAGCTTGTTAAATTTTACATTATTATTACAAGAATTTTTAAAAGATAAACATGAATAATAATATAATAATAATAATAATAATAATAATAATAATAATAATAAGAAAAACCTAAAGTGGTCCCTTAAATTTTTCGAGTAAGCCGATTTGGTTCCCTAAAAAAAATTGACAATTTGGTCCCTGAAGTTTTAAAATGAGAGACAATCTGATCCTTACGGAGGGACCGAATTGTCCCCCGTTTTTAAAATTTGGGGGACCAAATTGTCCCCCATAGAGACCAAATTGTTTTTTTTTTAGGGACTAAACTGGGATACTAGAAAAATTTGAGGGACCACTTTGGGCCTTTACTCTAATAATAAATTTGGGCCGCCTTTTGCCTTGACAAATCAAATATGGAAACCAATTACCATTCTAAAAAAATTCACAGTCCGCAACCAGTCATTCTAAAGGAGGATGAGAAGACTCCTCTAATTAACTTTTATGAGCATGTTTGATTCCTCTTCGGATACATGACAATTGAGGTTTGAATTTTGTTGAATTTTCTTACATATGTATTTTTGACTTGATAAATTAAATAAAATTTCAATTCATTGAATAATTAGATATATATATTCGCTGTAAATAACATTTTCGAATATAGTGGACCACTGACTCAAATTAAGATTGCGTAGTCAACACGTATAAGGTGCAAAGAAGATTAAGCGTCTGCCCACATGAGAATTTTAAAACTATATATATATATCACCCTCACAGTGACTACAAGACAACTCTTTAAGTGGACCAAAAAACTGCAGCTTGACTCCGTGGTTTTAATCAGGCAGACAGCACCAAACATTTTCCCATTGTTTTCCTTCTCACCATTTTCCCATTGTTCTCGCGCCAATTATGCCACATTCGCACCACAATTTTCGGCAGAATTACTGATGAATTGACTGTTGGTAAGTGTATCGACGGTCAATCCATCAGTAATTTTAGTGGCTTTTATATTCATGTTTACCAACGGCTTAATCCGTCGGAAATTGTCTCACTATTGACGAAACTGATGTCCTTCGGTAATTATCCATCGGGAATGGACTCTTTTCTTGTAGTGGATGTGACGCAACAACTTCATCCAAAAAGTGAATTTCTCTTGAACTAAATGGACTTATATTTGAGACTCCACAACACGCATTATACCTTTGAACTTATGTAAACTTCGCGAAAGCTAACAACAAAAATATATACACATTATAAAAGCCATCTCATGTACCTTTGGGCTTCTCATGAGTGTTTTGGAAAGATTGCCTAAGTCTTTCATAGAAGGCGACTTTAATTTTACCTTCTCACTCACGTAGGTAGATACATTAAGTGCGTCTCTCTGGCACCACCCAAACAAATAGGCTATGTATCTATTAATAGTTTTATAACTCAACCCCATAATAAACATTTATAGATACATCAAGTACGTCTCTATAGCATCACCCAAATCAAGGGCTTTGTATCTATTATCAACAAGCATTACCGCACACCATAGGGATGGAAATGTAACGCATATGAGTAATCATATGGCTTTGTTTGACCAACAAATGGGTATCCACCCTATTTTCTTCAACTCAAGGCTTAAGATCTATCCCCCTCGACGAATCTAGAACTGCTTTCCTAGTAACCCTTTTGTAAGAGGATCAACTAGATTTTTTCCACTTCTTACATACTCAAGGGAAATTACACCATTTTTAACCAATCCTATAACAACACTATGTCTAACGCATATGTGTCTTCTCTTTTCATTGTATGTATGTCTAACTCCTTATTGCAGCTTGTGAGTCGTAATGAAGTGACACTGGCGGAAGTAGGTCTTCCCCATAGAGGTATGTCCGCCATTAAACTTCTCAACCATTCAGCTTCCTGACCTGCTAACTCAAGAACAATGAATTCAGATTCTATAGTAGAACGTGCTATACAAGTTTGTTTTGTAGATTTCCAGGAAACAACACCTCCACCTAGAGTAAAAACATACTCACTAATGGAACATATCTCGTCATTATCTGAAATCCAGTTTGCATCACAAAAACCTTCTAACATACCAGGAAATTTAGAAAAATGCAAACTCCAATCAATAGTACCTTCTAGATATTTTAAAATACGTCTTAGTGCGTTCCAATGTTCACCACTAGGATTATGAGTATAACGACTCAATCTACTAACAGCATATGCAATATCAGGCCTAGTATAATTCATAAGAAACATAACACTGCCAATAATTTTTGCATATTCAAATTGAGATACACTTATTTCATTAGTATTCTTTTTCAGATGTACACTAGGATCATAGGGAGTTCTAACAGGTACCACATCAAAGCTGTCACATTTTCTTAGCAATTTTTCAATGTAGTGTGATTGATTTAGAGAAAAGCCATTTTCTGTTCTTTTAATTTTAAATCCCAAAATTATATCAGCTTCTCCTAAATCTTCATTTCAAACTTGGAACATAAAATCCTCTTAGTTTCATTTATCACATCCAAGCATGTTCCAAAAATTAACATGTCATCCACATAAAGACATATAATAACACAATCAGATTCAAACATTTTTATATACATGCAAGTATCAGATGCATTCACAATAAAAGCATGTTCTCTCAAAAAATCAATGCATTATTAAAATTTTCATACCATTGTTTAGGTACTTGCTTTAAACCATACAATGACTTTCGAAGTCTATAGTTATGTTCTTGACTAGGTTTTATAAAGCCTTCAGGTTGTCTCATGCAAATTTCTTCATTCAAATCTCCATTCAAAAAGGTTGTTTTTACATCCATTTGACATGTAATCAGGGACAGACGCAGAGTTCATTCAGTTTTTTTTAAAAATTTACAATTACCTTATAATTAAATTTTTTGCCCCCACTAGTTATAAAAAGTTGCACCCATAGGGGCACAGCCTATTCATGTCTAGTTCGTGCGCCTCCTCCATCAATTCTCACTAACTTCCTTTCTACTATTACTTTTATTTCTAGCTTCTCTTTCATGCTTTGTTAATTGTTAGATTTGGAAATCAATTATTTGATTTTGAAGGATATATTTCAATTTCTCACCATTAAATCATTGATGCTAACACTCAAAAGTTATTCTGTACCTCTCTCTCTCATTACTTCTACAGATACTTTCTTCAATTATTTTCTTATTCTTCTTGTTGTACGTTTGTACCTGGCCATCTATGCAACTTCTATATGTGACTAAAGTGAAAGTTAATCTGATAGATATAGTTAAAATTGGGGGGTTTTGTGATAATTTTATTACTTCATCAAATTGATTGTGAAATTAAATGTATTAATTTTGTTTCTTCAATTGTAGGAAATAATGGAAACTTTTTGAAGAGAAAATCATAAAATGAGCAACAATCTTCATTGAAATCTTGTGAATCAAGTTTCCATCAACAAAAAATTGAAATTGATTTAAAAGAGTTGTCATCAGATTCAGAAAAATGAATTAAAATTTCAGCATATCATCCTAATGATTGAGATAAAATACAAAGAGCATATTTACAAAGAGGACCGTGTCAACATACTCAACATAATTTTCCTCAAAGAAAAATTGGAAATTTTTTAAGAAGATTTTGTCCTTCTTGGTATAATGAATTTGGCAACAGGTTAGAGTATAGTATAGAAAAAGATGTTGCATTTTCTTATGTTGTTATCTTTTTAAACTTTATTTTCGAAAACAATAATGTGGTGATACATTTGTGACGCAGGGATTCACAAATTGGAATAAGAAAGAAAAGCTCTCATCTCATGATGAAGGTCCTAAAAATACTCATAATATTACTTGGAAGAAGTCTAAGATTTGATAATCAAAATCTACATTTTGAAGTTACAATATCTAAGCAATCTGTACAAGTTCGTGACTTATATTGAAAGTGTTTAATAGTATCATTTGATTGCATTCGCTTTCTATTGAAACTTTATGATTTTAACATCCATGACTTTATCTTTATATATATATATATATATATATATATATATATATATGTGATGTTTATTATTAATTATTTTATAAATATGTTGCCCCCACTGTTCCAGGGTCCTGGATCCGCCACTGCGTATAATTAAATTAGAGTGCTGATACCATGACACAAAAATCCTACACCATACGGCTTACACCGTATAGTGCCGCACTGTAGCGGGGCTTTTTTTTTTTTTTTATAAAAAAATTTGGTTGTTTTTATAAAAAATAAAATTTTATTTATTAAAAAAATCTATTAACCAAATAATGAACTAAATTCACCAGATATTTGTACCTGATTCACCAGATATTTGCACATACTCAAAAAAATCCATTCACCAGATAATGAATTGAATTCACCAGATATTTGCACCAGATATTTGCACATACTTAACAAAAAATTTTATTTCTCAAAAAACATATTCACCAGATAATGAATTGAATTCACCAGATATTTGTACATGATTCACCAGATATTTGTACATATTTAACAAAAAAATTTATTTCTCAAAAAACCGCATTCACCAGATAATGAATTGAATTCACCAGATATTTATACATGATTCACCAGATATTTGCATATACTTAACAAAAATTTTATTTCTCAAAAAAACACATTCACCAGATAATGAGTTGAATTTACCAGATATTTATACCTGATTCAACAGATATTTACACGTAATTAACCAAAAAATTTATCTAACAAAAAATAATATTTAAAAAAACTAAATTTAGAAAAAAAAAAAAAAAAAAAACCGTTACAGTGCCGTACAATACAGCTACAGTACTGCACACCTGGGATTTTTGTGTCAAGGAATCATTATTCATTAAATTATTCATTGATTTGCTGATCACTGAATTTGAAACCATTCAAAAGTATTCCTCCTGTATATTCAAACCTGTCACATGCTTCGCTAGCATACAGACTCCTTTTTTTCTCATAATTGAAGACCCTAATCACTTGTGGATATTTTTGTTTCCCTTGGTAATATATATCCCTTTGTAATATTTTGGGCCGAGTTGTTTGTCTTTGAACTAAGATTTAGCTTCATGAATTTGGGAAACGAGGTCTTAGGACCACATTAATTCCCTTCTTAAGGTTTGATAAGTAATAAACCCATCTCCGTATAAGCAAACTATTGCCCTTACTTTTTGCATTGTGCTTGTAAAAGTCATAAATTTACTATTAGCCATCTCCATCAGTCAATCAAAATGGGATCTTCCCTATTAAGGACCGGTATTTGTTAAGGATCCCTGCGTTGGAGCAAATAGCAGAATCGGTGCTTAATAGGGAGGGGTACTTGTAGAAGCATCGATTCTTAACTATTTATGTGGGCCAATATTTATTTTTTTAAAATAAAAAAATCTGACCAGCTAGTAAAATTTTTTTTTTGGAATAAAAATAAATCAATTATTGATGAAATGTGAGGATATGTAGCCACTGATGGGGTTCATTTAGGAACTTTCTTGAAGTTGCTGGGTTAGAGAGATGAAATGCTTAAGTTGTAAAATATAAAAATTAGTGATATGTCAAGGTGGGACCCATTTAAGAACCCCAAAAAAGTAAAAACATGGGGTGCTGGGATGGAGATGGTCTAAATGGTTTATTAAAAACATGATTAATCTCTTGTTATTAACTACTCCCTTCGATCCTTAATATAAGAAATAAAACCCTAAAACACACCGACCAAGGAAATGCATTGAAATAAGTTAATTATAATTAATATTCATATAAATTTCCAAAAATACCCCTTCTAATTAATGAACAAACTCACTTGTATGGAAAGTTGATATATCTCGTAAACATAAATCCTATTATAAATGTGGGTAATATTGAAAATATATTTCTTATATTTTGAACAAAAAAAAAATTACTCATTTATTTCTTATATTAAGGACCGGAGGAAGTATTTAATTTTTATAATATTTCAGTTTTCATTAACCTTTTTTTTATTTTGAAAATTTGTATCAAGATAATATGAATAAATAAATAAATAAAATGATATTCACATCCTTTCTCCTACAATGTTATGACTTCAACTGTGATTGCGAACCTCATTTTAAAATAGTTTTCCCATACAGCAAGACAGTACCAACAATGACAAGCATTGAAGGTGCATATGCAAAATATTCCCGAAATGATTATTTTCCCCAATTTTCTGCATGATAGGGATGTGTCCAGTTATTTTGTGGAGAGTTCAATTCTTCCTCTATGTTCTGTGATATCACTTTCTATCCAACGGACAAAGAAAGCAAGTTGTGTTAGCCCCTCAGCAGGGCTGCGGCTGCCTTTAGTCCAATTAGGCAGCCACATGATGGTCCAAAAAGAAAAGTTTCTTATATAATTTATAAGTTTTATTTTATGGATTTAATTGATATACATTGATAGTATAAAGATTTTTTACATTGTCAACCAATCAAAAATTGATATCTCATTAAGATTTTTTGACTCTTATCCCAACTACCTTAAAAGTCATCTATAGCTTGATTTTTGATTGGTTAACGGTGTAAAAAACTTTACACTGATAGTGTATGCCAATTAAACTCTTATTTTATTATTAAATTAGGTAATAAGTTTTATTATGATAAATTGTTTTTTTAAAAGTCCTCAGGGTTGTTTTGAGTCTTTTGACACTTTAAAACAAATCCAACGTAGTACTAAAAAATTTCTGTCGTTAATGTAATATTTGTTGTTAATTCCCAATATCACATCTCTAAATAATTTATATTATTAAAAAAAAGGGATTTATCTACCAACATGTGATTGGTCCAAATGGTAATAAACTTGAACCCCTAAGCAAGTGATCTGGGGTATGTATTTCTCCTCATGTTCTGCTGTCTTTTTTTTCTTTCTATTTTTTCATTACTATTTACCTATATTTAATATTTAGAACTTACAATATATTATTATTCACTTAAAAAACATTTATGGTGTGTTTGGTATAGGAGAAAATAAGAAGAGAGAAAAGGATAGGAGACAAAAAGAGGAGAAAAGATGATTTTCTCTTGTTTGGTAAGCAAGAAAAATAGAGAAGAGAGAAGAAATTGGGTGGGACCCACCCAAAATTTTATTCTCTCCAAAAATGAGAAGAAAAGATATTGACAAGTTAAATTACTCATCTACCCTTTTTAATTGAATTAGATTAATAATTTAATTAATTTGAATTAGATTAATAATTTAGTTAGATTGAAATTAATAAATTAATTATATTAAACTAATAAATTTTATTAGTTAAAATAACTTAAATCAATTAAATTTATTTAAATTATTTTATTTTTAAATTAACTTAATTAATGAAATTAAAATATTTGTATATGTTTTTTAGTTAAGGGTATTTTTGTCTTTTTAAAAACAACTACATTTCTCTCTTCTCACTTTCTAACCAACCAAACAAGGAGGAAAGAGAGAGAATACACTTCTTTCTCCTCTATTTCTCTCATATTTTTCTTACACCAAACAACACATCAAATCTACTCTATTTCTCACATCTTTCTCTCTTCTCATACTCTTTCTCACCCCTTTCTCGCTTCTCATTTTTTTTCTCACAACCAAACAAAGAATTAGAGAAAACTTCCCTGGCAAAAAGAGAAAAAAAAAAAAAAAAAACCACTCCCCCATTAACTTCCCTTGGGAGGAAGTTAATAATAATGGAAATTGTCTATTCGATATTCAATAGCAAATAAAATATCCAAAAAAAAAAAATGGCCACAACAAAAAGAAAAAAAAAAAAATATGGATCGACCTCTTTCCACTAGTTAGGGCAGGGCAAAAAACCGAGACCCGACCCGAACCCGAAGATTCCAAAATAAAATAATTGAATGGGTGGGTCGGGTCGGGTCGGGTCAACGGGTGGTCAAAATCGGTTTCATATGAGTAATAACGGTCGGGTGCGGGTCTGAAAAAAATTACCCGTCGGTATCCGAACCGACCGAGACATACAACACAAGTATAATTTTTTTTATCTATATTGTTGTGCCCAAGGCTGAAAGCTGGTCAGCCTCTCATTAATTCCTTCGTTGGGCCCAAGGTTGCACACTGCACAAGACCCAGGACAGCTACACTACACATTACACAAGAACGAATCACTACACTTTCACCTTTCACATTCACATAATCACTAATTCACTATCATAGTCATAATTATTTACGAGAGAAAAAACCCCTCTTCTTCTTCCCTTCTAAATCTCCGGCAAGCAGCGGCAGCCTCCTCGCCGTTCACTCTCTTTTCGTTTTTGCTCAGCAACATTATCTACCCAGCAACATTCATATATCTCTGCCTCTTCGTTTTCGTCTAGCAACGTTCTCATTCACTCGTTTTGGAAGCACCGCCTCCGGCTCGTCTCTGGCCAGATCTGCCCAATCCCGTTCCGGCCAACACCTAGCGCACCTGGCGCCTTGTTCTGTTTCGACCGGCACCGCTGAGCTGCTCTGTCATGCACGTGTCTTCGTCTTCCATGCCGTGGTAATCCAGATCGGCGAATGAAGCATACAACCAAGAAGAGGATTAGGTGCTTTTGTTTTTCAAAGTTTTGATCTCTTTTGTTGCAAAGTTGATGTTTTGTTGATAGTTTCAAAGTTTATGGGTTTTTGTTTGTTGTAGTTGAAGTTTTATGTTTCTGGGTATACTTTCTGGTTTCTGCTCTCTCTTTTTTTTATCTCCTCTTCTTCTCCTCAACCGCTTCAACCCGCCCGCCGACCCGCAAACCCGCCGACACACCGACCCGACCTATCCGAAGGTTCCAACGGACGGGAATGGATGGCATATTTAACTGGTCGGTTTCGTTCGGATTGGGGTTTTTTCACCCGAATCCGACCGTAACCGACCGGTGTCCACCCCTAGATGTACTAGTTACTTAATTGCTATAATCAATCAATTCTATCTGCTAATAATTGTATTTATTAAAATTTATAAATATTATGAATTATTTTTTTCTCTAAAACCCCGAAAATTTCTGATGATTTACACAAGTCGCTTTTGCCCTTATGCTTGAAAGGTTCTTCTCCTTTAGAGCCTCAATTGTAGTGTAAATCATCTGTAGAACAACAAGAAGATTGAGATGAATAAAACGAAAGAGATAATCTTTGAGTGGCTCGTACTAGCGTGGGCGACTTATGCATGTCGCCCACGGTGCGCAACATTTATCAACGGTTAGATTAAGCATTTCCACTATATGCTATTATATACCATCTACACTAGATTTTTTTTTTTTTTTTTTTTATTTCATTCCTCTCTCACTCTTGCTATGCATTTCATCTACATCGTCTTCTATCTCCACACACTCTTGCTCTGGATAAGATGCAGGACTGGTTTAGCTTGTTCCATTATGCATTCCACAAAAGAAAAAATTTTATTTTTTATGAGCAAAAATATTTATTGAAGGATAAGCACACAAGAAGTGCTAAAAACAACCAAACAATAGTTAAATTCACCAAGGCCCTGACTGTGAAGAATAGAGGGCCATTGACAGTGAAAGAAAAGGTAACAAGAAGATGAAACCAGAAAACAGAGAGGAGATATAACATTACAAATGAGCGAAATTTAATTTGTATGTATTATGTACAAGTGGGTGTTTGGTAATGGTGAGTCCCAAAATCCTATAAAATGGTGGAACAAAAATCCCATTAAGCGCTATTGAGTTGAAGGGCTTGCCAGAAGGGGATTTGGCTTCGGCGGCGTAGAGAGAAGAACGATTTCGAAGCTGGCGACGGAAGGGAGATGAGGGGAATCAGAGGAGTGGATGCGAGAGAGGTAGAGACCGGAGAGGAAAGGAGAGGGAAGTAGGAGAGAACGAGGAGGCGAAGAAGAGGGTCGTCGAAGAGGAAGATAGGGCGGCGAAGATGGTTTCATAGGCGACGGGGGAGATCGATCTGATTCGGCGAGGGAAAGGAGAAGGCGAGGGAGTCCATTTCCAAATCTTGTTCTCCATATGAAACTCTTGGTAATTTTTTAGCTTAAAAGTTAGTTCCTTTGAGGTGTGACAGAGGGAAGAAGAAGAAGATGTGCGAGATTGAGAGGGAATAAAATCAAAAGAATCTAGTGTATACGGTGTACCATAAAATATGGTGGAATTTCTTAATCAACGGTTTATATATGTTGCGCACCGTGGGTGACATGCATAAGTCGCCCACGCTAGAACGAGCCTCTTTGAGATGGGTTTAAAAGAAAGATGAGATTTTTTGCTTGATTGATTATTGACCTTGGCGTAGTGTGGGTGGTAGGGAAATGGGATCTGGGACTCGCGGTGACAAGGTGGTTGTTGGGTTCAACAGTGAACGGGACGATGCTAGTACAATAGCATGGCGAGGACTTAAGCTTAGGTGGCGGTGGCTAGAAAGAGCTAGGCTCCTGCCAAGGCGTTGTGGCTACTGGAGGAGTTTGTCAGATGAAGAATTCAATGCAAAAGGTGAAGGATATTTTTAAAAAATAATTAAAATTTAAGGATTAATTTTAAAATTTCATAAAATTTATTGTTACCGTTAAATCAGGTAGCCGATAATTAATTACAGTTGTTCATTTATTTACTTAATAAATCAAGGACCCATAATAAAAGAGGATAAGTCCTCCAATTTTTTTTTGGGAGGACCCAAGAACTTTCCTAAAGAGGAATTATTTTTGTACATCTAAATGGGACACCATTTGGTGTCCCCTTTATTTTTTGGGTGTATTTTTTATAAGCGTGTATACAAAGAAGATAAAAAGTAAGTGAGAGATAGAGATAAATATATACGGTGTCCATACGTTATCCAAAATTTGTGTTCAAATATCATAACTTTTCCTAAAAGCACCATACTTACCCTATTCTTTCATGCATTCAACCCTAGAGACACTAGAAAGTAGCATCCTATCTTTAAGATTGAAAGACTAGAACTTGATTTATGTAGGCACATCTCCTTTGCACTAATAACGTCCTTCAATTTCAATAAAGATTTGGTGGATTCTAGCATAAAGCACAGCATGGACGAAATCCTAAGAACATTTTTTATAGGGATTAAAATCAAAATTGATGAACTTCGAAAGGACCAAAAACTTATTTAAACTTTTTTTTCCCCATCAAGTACTGGGTTCTATAGTTCGTGTCTCAAAATTTTAAGGCTTGAGAGCAATTTCTTTTACCCAAAAAAATTACTTCATTTCAAGATTGATATAGAATCAACAATACAAGTAGGAACTTTCGAAAAGATATGGGGACTAGATAACGATGTGGATACTCTAGCTAAGTTATGAGCGAGCACATTTGCTTGTCTTCGGATAAACTTAACACTGAAGTTTGGAGAACAGAAGAAAAGATCCTTGCACTTAGAGCATCTCCAATGGGAGTTGCTTAACAAGTTCTTAAAATTAAGGATAAGTTCTTCTTGAGTTGCACCATTGGAACAAGTTAATGTAGATGCCACATGTAAGGACGACTGCCTTCTTATATAAGAACCTCCAATAAGAAAAGAAGAGAGAAAAATAATAGAGCATTGCATTAACTACCCACATTCAAAAATTGAAATAAAAATAAATAAAAATAAAGATATGGTAACTTGTGAGATCTATTTAATAAGCTTTTTAGAGTTGCATCATTAAAGTGGAGAGTTGCTTAAAGTAGTATAAAATAAAAAGTGGTCATGTAGTAGGTAGGACCCATAAAAAGGAGCTAAGCAACTCAAATGAGTTGCACCATTGGAGATACTCTTAGCGATAACAACTTCATATTCATTAGAATCCACCTGAGGGGAAACAAGACTATCCACAACCTGCTTGCAATCCGTTTCAAAAACCATGCCAAGGCCAAGTTGTCGCACCCAAAGGTTAGTTTGCAACACAGGGCCGTGTCCAGATATTATAGGCCTAAGGCAAACCTATTAGAGATTTTCTTTTCAAATTTTATTATATATATAGAAAAAAATTACTTTATTAATTTCAATTCATTGTTATTAACAAAATCACATGTGTAACTGATTTTTCTCCAATAGTACCAACGCTTAATCTTCTTAGACGAAAGGAACAAAACAAACAGTTTCAATTGCAATCAATTTTTTACTTTACCGAAATTTCACTCTTACACACTCATAAAAAAAAGGTATTAAGATTGTTGGGTCATATAATTATAGCACTTGTTGCCAGCTTGAGTTAGAAAGCTACTTTGCTACTTGATACTTTAATAAAATCTCTCTCGCTTATATGTTGTTATTGTTGGACCTTTATTATGTTTTGATATATTTATTACATGTTAGATTTTTGGACCTTTATATAATATATAAAATTACAAATGGTCAATAGTTAATTGAATGTGGACGTAAGCAAATGCCTTAATTAGTTGCGCCCTGCTGCAACAAAGCAGGGACTTCACCTTCACGGATTAGAAGTTCACAGTATTTGTATATAGTAATTAATTTAGTTATAACTGAATAATTGTAGCAATAATTTAAATTTAAATATAAAATAAAAATTAATAACAATTATTATATTGACAATGGATTTGTTGCCAAAAAGACTTAGGAAAAATCTATCACAATAAAACTTATCACCTAGATGATCCAATGGGTGTGATAGAGTTAGTTGTACATGCTAACTTTAAAGGGAGGACCTGAGTTCAAACCCCGACACATATTTGGGAAGGGATGAAGAATCTTGACTATGACTAAACACTCGCTCGGAGATTAGTCCCTGTTATCGAGCTGATATAATAGAAATGGAGGCAATAGCATTGGATATAGGAGAAACAGGTGAGGTAGGTTTGTCTTCCCGAGCCTTCACATTCGAATTAACCAATGCAGGCATAGTCGGTTGCTGCTGATGTTCCAGTAAACTCTTGCATTTGAGTAAGACTACTACTTCAGACATTGTTGGCCTCGTTGCAGCTGATGCTTGAGTGCACAACAAAGCAATCTCTATGATTCTCTTTGCTTCTTCTGCATCAAAGTCATTAGGGTCTAAGTCCTTGTCCACTAACTCCAAGTGCGTGCCTCTCTCATATAGTTTCCATGCCTATTTAGTGTTATGTGACAATCAAAGGTCAGTAAGATAGTATGAGAAAACTAAGGGTCTGTTTGATTTGTTTCCATTTTGTTATTTCCAGAAATAATTCCAAAATTGTCACTTTATTTTCATTTTGTTTTCTGTTTCCAAAGATTTGTATAAGAAACAGTGAAAACGTCTTTGTTTCCAAAGACTTGTTTCCATTTCTTATTCTTATTTTTAGTAATAATTGTAAAAGCGTCTTTCTTTTCATCTTGATTTTTTTCCCCCAAAAATTTGTGCAGAAAATAATAAATACAAGTGACATATTTACAATTATGAATGAAAATAGGAAATTGAAAATAAAACAAACTAACTGACCTATTTCATGATAAATGTGAGAAACTACTTACTTGTTGAAGAAGGTATTCATGACCATCATCGTCAATCTTCACTTCAGTACTCTTTCGACCACTTACTATTTCAAGGGCAACGATACCATAGCTATAGGTATCAGCCTTTTCTGTTAATTGACCATGGATTGCATACTCAGGAGCTATGTATCCCCTGACAAGTGCATAATATTTATGCCATAGTTAATAAAAGAAGAGTTGAACATACCATGGGGAAAAGGGCGGTCAGGGTCCCCACAAGCGGAGAAACTGGTTTTAGTATTTGAACTTATAACCTTCTAAGTCACAAGATAACAACCTTACCGTTGCGGCACAAGGCTTACCCTCTAAACATACCATGGGAGTGGTAGATTTTTCCCACCAGTGTTTTCAATTTATCTCTTTTATTATTATGTTTGCAGCTCAAATAAATAAATAATAATGAAATTTTTTAAGTAAATGAATTCATGTTGCCTTACAATGTTCCTGCAAATTTTGTGCTTAGATGAGATCGATCCCTTGGTAATAGACGTGCCAACCCAAAATCAGCAATTTTGGGTTGAAGATCACCATCCAAGAGAATATTGCTAGTCTTTATATCTCTATGTATGATTGAAACATGGAATTCCTCATGTAGATAAGCCAGTCCCCTTGCCGTGCCTAAAATTATATCGTTCCGTTGTTTCCAGTTGAGGGAACCTTTTTTGTTGCCTGGTTACTAAATTATATATTTAAGACTAAGGACAAGAGAGATGAAATAAAAATAGTTAAAGTTCCAAAAGTGATCTAGATATTAGAGATTGACATGAGTTACCAAATAAAAATCTGTCAAGACTGCTATTTGCTATGTATTCATAAACAAGAATTCTCTCTTGGGCTTTATTGCAACAACCAAGAAGTCTGACTAGATTTCGATGATGAACATTGCTTATAAGCCTGACTTCACTTTCAAAATCATCCTCTATCTTTCTGGATTGGCCCAAAATTAATTTCTTAACTGCAACTATTTTCCCATTTTTCAAAGTACCCTGATCAATACATAAAGATTTTAGTATGAAGGAGATTTTTGTTGTTGTTGATGTAGCATATAACCATTTCTCTTTTAGCTTTTGAAATTTGGATTCCCACTGTGGGAAAGTCCCAAACGAGTGTTTGGACAAACATTAACGCTCCTACAAGACCTTCCCAATGGAAATCCAAACACGTCTTAATGATAACTTTAAAAAAAAAAATGAAAAAAGAAAACACACATAATGATTGATTGTATTGTTGTCTTTTGAACGCGATCTTGATTGAAAGTTGAAAAACTTATTAAGTTTACCTTGTATACATCGCCAAAGCCTCCTTTTCCTAGTTTATATTCATTGCTGAAATTTTTTGTTGCAGCTTTCAAATCTTCATACTTGTAATTAACTGGACCTTTCAACTCGGTTGCTCCCAATATGTCACCTGCTAAGAAAAACATAAGCTTGAATTTCCTAATAAATATATTAAATGTAGTCAAGGATTCATATATTTATGAGTTAAGGAAACAAAAAGGCACTTATATTTCCAGAAGAATTAATAAGACACTTTTTTTTTCATGTGAAAGACCAAAAATTGTACAGTAGTGGCTTATAACTTAGATGACATGAAATAGAAAAGGTGCCATCCAAATAGTAATTTCAAGAATGAGCTGATGAACACCGAGAATAAAAATAAATTACAGCATCACATTGATGATTTTCTAAATTTATTTACCTCCAGGGGCCCTCTTGGATTTTTTGGATCGTCTATGCCAGGCAAATAATGCAAGGAGGGTCACAACAAGACCAATGCCTCCAACAACACCTATAATGGTCCACTTCTTACTAGAATCTCCTGATATAAATAAATACAGGAAAGAAGTTGACATCAGTTCAAAAAGAGGCACAATATCTATATGTTGGTGTGCAAATTGCAGGAGCAGCCAC
The DNA here is from genome assembly GCA_035048595.1 of Echinosophora koreensis. Lineage (NCBI taxonomy): Eukaryota > Viridiplantae > Streptophyta > Magnoliopsida > Fabales > Fabaceae > Echinosophora > Echinosophora koreensis. The sequence goes on from JAPCYP010000004.1 coordinate 12,736,792, forward strand.
TTGGAAATGAATTTTCTCATGTATTTTTTTGTTGTTGTCTACTTGTCTGATTATATCGAGGAGAGAAATAAACAACAACGATGCGTCAAGATTATGTATGAATGGTCAAGATTAGATCATAAAGTCATGTGACTTTTTTAAGTTATCACATGACCACCAACTAACTTCTAATCCTGACCATCTATGTATGGTTTAATGACTCAGATTTGTTCCTCTCACTCTCACAATAAGACACTCCTCTCACTTGAGTTGCCCCACACACACACACATAATTCTTTATGATAATATACCTGAGGAAACACCCATCGTAGATGACTCTGGCTCCCCTTGCTGCGAGCAGTTGCGGATTCGGGTCTTGGCAGTGTCGAAGCAAGCAAGACAGTCATATTTGGAGATGTAGTTCCTGCACTGAAACATAGCATATGCGTGGATCTCTCCACTGGCTAGCTCTGCTGTGGCAAAATGCTTGCTTTTATACACAACCAGTGCTCTCAGTTCTGAAAGCGTAACATTGATACTGCCAAAGAAGGTGTTGGTTGCATTGAATGGACTGCAATCAGTGTTTATTAGACGTGTCTGAGGGTCTGCAACTGCACTATGATGATTATTGCCCCACCATGTCCAGGACCATATCAAAGTTAAGGTCAGTAGCTTAGTTGCACCATCCTTTTAGCTTTGTCCAAGTTCATTCGTGTATAATATGAATGAGAGAGAAGGGTATTAGTATTAGAATGACGAAGTTGTACTTGGTTTCTTGGCCTCTCTTTTATATTACTCTTGTGTTTAGTCACACAAATGAATGGGTATGGAAGAATCAACGAGAGGGACGTCTCTGAACAATACATCCTTTGATACAACGAAATCAACTTCCAAATAAAATAACCTCTTAATCCTACCACAACATCGACGACAAGTGGTCATAGCTAACAGCACACATCACACAATCAATGGTATCATAACTCAAAACAACCTAACACTGTTCACTCTCCTCTCCCTGTTTTTTTTCCTCTTATAAACCAAGGTTTTAAAATTTCGCAATGGCAATTGAAGCCGCAATAGTCTTTGCAATCGCAGTGACTGTATTTTTCCGTGATCATCCATAATGATGGTAATTGCAACACAATTGTAACAGTCATCGCAACCGCAGTTTAAAATCTTGATTTAAACCTTTGAACATTGCCCTCCTACTTCTGTTCTGTCAAGTGACAACAATGAGCCATAGATATTGTTTCCTTTTTTACTTAATAAGGAAATAAGGGTGCAGTGCAGATTTAAGTTAACAAAGTTAAGGTCTTTGTTTTTGGAACAACTAGTCCTTTGGTCTTGAACTGGAAGCATAATATTGTACATGTTATTATCCCAAACATATTAACACATGTTCAGCCAAATCTTTTTGTTGCTAATGGTTCTGTGTTTGGATCCACCTCCTTGTTTCCTAAAATCACGTTTCGAATGGCAGACGCGTAATTTTTTTTAAAGCTAGCTATTGCTGCTTCTGCGTCCGGGTTGACACACAAGCAAACACGGTCGGTGATGTGCTCGCTGGTGTTGTGTCAAAATGGTGATGTGCTTGCACTGTTTTGGTGAATGTGAGTCCTGATGGCCAGGATTTTAGATAAAGATTCACAACCGTAATTGGGCTGTAATGTTTTAATTTTGGAGGTCTTCACAATCAAAATACAATCGTAATTTAGCCACATTTTTTTGCAATTATCCACAATTACCATAAGCACAAGACAACCGCAACTACAATCGTAACAGCAATTTAAAATCTTTCTAATGGCCACAAGTCAAGATGCCTAGGCGAATCTAAATGTTGGCCACCTCCATCGTTGCTTTTGCCAGGATTTATGTCAAAGACTCTAGAAAGATCTTGCCTCCTCTGTAACTCACAACCTTTTTCGTCACTCTGCCTTAGAATACGAGAAAAAGTTTCTTAAACCTGATGATGTTATTATTAACCTAAATGACGTTGAGGTAGTGTTTGGTGCTAACACAGAGGAGGACAAAGTAGCATATAATACAGGAATCAGGATACAACAGAATGTGGTGTTTTGTTGTTCTTGATTCCGCTTAGAATCCCTCTTAGCTTCCTTTTTTTAATTACATGTCTTGAAAGTCTTCCTATCAATAAAATACACCAAGTCACCAACCATAGAATAAACACTCATATCTTATTACATGTCATGAAAGTCTTCCTATTCGTAAGCCTTTTACCTACAAAAATTAAATATAAAAACTACTCCCTCCGGTCTCAATTGTAAGCAAAAATTAAATAGAACACATATATTAAGATAGTTAGTTGATCTCATTTAAAAGAGTCATTGGGAATAAAAAATTAAGTTTGTTACCTAAATTACCCTTTCTCTTATTTATTAAGCTTGTGTTATTGAGAATAAAATGAATCATTGGAAAACAAAATTTGTATTAAATGAAGGGTATTTTGATAATAACTTCATTAAATGAGATTAAAGTAGTTGAAATTTGCTTATATTTTGGACCAAAAAAATTGGAAATTTTTGCTTACATTATGGACCGGAGGGAGTATTCTATAAAAATTTAGCACATGTAGCCACTCATTCTAAAAGAGGATCAAAAGTGGTACAACTTTTACGAGGATGTTAGATTCCTCCTAAGATCAAGGACAATTGAGGTTTGAATTTTGATGAATCATTTACGATGACACAATGGACATTTGACTCAAAGAAAGGGTAGTCAACGCGGATCAGGTGCAAGATTTCCCCGAAGTCGGTAAAACCGTCCACCCTCACAATGACTGCAAGAGTGTCTAACAATATTCAACTTAACCAAAAGTTTTTATTCAGGTACCAAACATTTCCGGTTTTCTTCCGCTTCTCATCTTCATTTTATTTAAAGTTTTTAGGTTGGTTCAGATGATAACGGGTTCGGGCTTCTAGAACAAGTTGTGAGAGGTTCGACTTTTGGCTCGTGTCTAAAAAAAAACTTGGTTATGAAGGCGCAACTATTAAACTTGTATTTAACTAATCTGTTAAGTTAGTTTACAGTTAGTTAGTTGACAGCTAAGAGTTAGTTGCTAGTTAGAAACTTGTGCAGCAAGCTACTGCATTCCCTTTGTATATATATACTCAGTTCTGTAAATGTAATCAATCAATGAATCATCATTTCTTGATTCCAATTTCTTCCTTCCTGAATTATCTGCTCTAATATGGTATTAGGAGAAAAAAAGTTCTCCCCCGCGTTCTAAGCTCTCTGATTCTTCTCTCGATCAACTCATCAATGGCGCAAATTCCTGTTGATGAAGATGCCAACCCTCTCTTCCTTCATCCCTCAGATCATCCAGGGATTGTCCTCGTCTCACAGCAACTCACTGGAGACAATTACACCTCATGGAGTAGATCCATGGAAATGGCATTGGATGCCAAGAACAAATTCTGCTATGTTGATGGCTCTTTTTCGCGACCTGATGGTGCTAATCCAGCCTTGTTAGCTTCTTGGAGAAGAAATGATAGTGTGGTTCGATCATGGCTTCTCAATTCTGTTGCGAAGGACATTGTGGTGAGCATCATTCATGGTTGTTCCGCTTCTGCTATTTGGTCCGATCTCAAGTTGTGATTCCAGCAATCTAATGGCCCTAGGCAATATCATCTCAAGAAAGAACTGAGTGATTTAACTCAAGGTTCTTTAACTGTTACTCAATACTTCACCAAATTGAAATCACTTTGGGAAGAAATTCAGGAATTTAGGCCTCAGATCAATTGTCAGTGTGGTGCTATTGCTCCTCTCATTGAATATTTTCAGAAGGAGTATGTTCTTGCCTTTTTTATGGGACTCAATGAGGTGTTCTGTGACACCCTTCTACCCGCATGTTATAAAGCATTTAAATATTAAACAATTAAAAAGAAAAACATGCACTTTACTGAATAAAATAAAACAGTTGTCCATGGGTAGAAAAGTCCCACATGAACTCGTTTTCAACGGGGAAAATAAGATAAGTTTAGCCAAATAAAAACATAACCAAATAAATAACCCAACCCCGATGTCACAATTCAGAGCTGGTATAACCGTTCCGGAAACAAATCCACGAAATACAACTGGAAACAAACTATCTAAACTCAAACAACCCTACAATGAGTGGCGGCTCCTCAGAGTCACTCCTCTCCGGGCTGCTCCTCATCCTCTGCAAATACCGATCAGGCCAAACACAAACAATAACAGGGAGTAAGATTCATGTAATCATATATACAGCATGGGAATAGTACGCAAGGTAAACATACAACATCCAACAGTACTATATCAACCAAGTATGCTATGCTATGCTATGCAATGCATCAACTACTCTGCTACTCCAACTATGCATGTAGATCCAAACTAACTCAGGATGAACGACTTTGGAGTTGCATATCCGTATTGGCCATAAAAGCACCAACACCGGCAGTTCACCAAACCTTAGGTGAACCCCATGGATAGCCAACGCATCAAACTGTGGATGCCTCATCATGGGGGGCCTCGATCACCAAACCTTGGGTGACCTACCGTGGATGGCCAGATCACCGTACTCTCAGGCGATCTCCCCTATGTCGAACCTCCCCCATCAACAACTCCAATGCTCTATGCAAATGGCACAACAACAAACAATCTCAACCACCTCCTTGCTTGGGCCGTGAAGCTCCCAAGACTTCAACATCAACATTCAACGTAACCTCAGACCCAAACCCTGGGGTCAAGGCTCCCTTGGCCAATAAGCACCAAGGTTCAACTCAACGTGCTTGGGTCAATAAGCACCCAAGACTTAGCTTAGCAACGTGCGGTAACCCAACGGATACCGACTTAACACCTTGTTATCTTAATTAATAACCAGGTTGTCTAATCTTTATCTTTGATTAGTTATCTCAACTTATCATCATAGGGAAATGGGGTTTAAAACCCCTTAAGTCCTTTAATTGTATCACTGTCCAGGAGGGGTTAGCATGGTCGTGCTTAGACCCTAGCACGGTCGTGCTTGGACACATGAGGGCGTGCTGCCCTTTTAAGTGAAGCACGGTCATGCTTCACACTCAGGACGGTCGTGCTCAGTAGCACGGTCGTGCTGTTTGGCCTGCACGGCCGTGTTGAACAGCGCGACCATTTTCCAGAATTCAAATGGGAGCATGGTCGTGCTCCCTGTTCAGCACGGTCGTGCTCATCGCGCGACAGTGCTGTTCTGGGCAGGAACAGTAACCGAATTCTAACCAAATCATTTAGGGATTAAACACCTAAACTTAACACGTTTATTAAACCTAATTATTCAATTAAACAGTTTTATCAACATACTAATCATCACAGCCACAACATCAATCACCAACATCATATTAATAACAATAATCAACATATCATCATACTCATTAAACAACCAACATGAACATAAAATACATATTATGAACATATAACCAGAAACAATCATTTATCAACCAGAACATCATCACTCATAAACATACAACAACACCGGGGTTATGGGTAACCCCGTTACCTTACACTAATCCCACTGCCTAATGAATACAAGCCCTTCTCCCCATACCTGGATTGAAGGTTGCTCTAAGAACGGTTCCCAACGGTAATCCGGTCCCGAATCCTCAAGCGGCTCAAACCAATTATACACCTTGGTTCACCAAAAACACAGTTGGTCAGTTTCTTTAACCAAAACAAGAAAGAAACTGAAGGGAGGGAAGAGACCATTACCTATCAACCAACAAGACTCACAAGGGGGCTCCCAAAGGCTTCCAAAACTCCAGAAACGGGTTGAGTTTAGTGGAAGTAGGGAAAGGGATCACTCTGGTCAAAACTGGTGACGGTTGCCAACACAAAGTAGGGTTTCACGTTAACCCTTGGGTTCTGTGCCAAACTTATAAAACTCGAACCTGACCACGGTTGTGCTTACCCTTGAGCACGGTCGTGCTCGACTTAGCGTCAGCGAGACGCGGTCAGCACATTGAGCACGGGCGTGCTCATGTACCAGAAAGGGACTTTTAAGCTAAAATCCCACTTAGCCCTTAACCAAAACTTTTAAATTAATAAAACTATATTTATAAAAACATTTTACGAAAAACGGGGTGTTACATGTTCTCCCAGATTCGAGGTCAAATCTTGGCGATGGAGCCAATGCCACCTATTACTAGTGTATTTTCTTTGGTTCTTCAAGATGAAACTCAAAGGCAATTGGCAACATCTCCTTCCAATGTTGATTCTCAAGTAGCTTTTGCAGTGAGAAATGGTGCCAAACAGCCTCAGAAACCTTATAATGGGAAGAAAGAAAGACCTCTATGCACTCACTGTGGTATGCTAGGCCACACCATTGAGAAATGTTACAAGATCCATGGCTATCCACCTGGTTACAAGCCACGATCCTTAATCACAGCACCTGTTCAAGCTGTGAATCAAGTCTCAGGACCTCAAGATTCGTCAAATTTGGGTCTGACTTCATACCAATGCAGAATGTTGTTGTCCTTGTTATCAGCACAATTGTCACAAGCTGCTATTCCTCAAGCAGATGTTCCTACACCTGAATCTCACACAGGTTTTGCCTTATCTGCTTATCTGCTGTTTCTAGTCTTGTCTCTGTTCTTTCTAGTCCTTATAGTTGGATTCTTGATTCTGGTGCAACATGTCACATTGCTTGTTCATTGAATTCTTTCATTTCTCATTCAAAAGTACATAATTCATATGTTACTTTGCCTAATAAGTCTATAGTTTTTGTTGATTCTGTTGGCACTGTCATGCTAAGTCCTTCACTTGTCTTGTACAATGTATTATACATTCCTAGCTTCAATGTGAATCTTCTTTTTGTTAGTGCATTGTTAGCTAGTTCAAATGTTTCTGTCACCTTTCGGTCTGATTCCTTCATTATGCAGGACCTCAATCACTTGAAGATGATTGGCAAGGTGAACTTATCCAAGGCCTATATGTCTACAAGGCTCACCCTTCCACAGCTCCAATTGATACTGTTGTGCCTAGTTCTAATACAAATAGAATAAATTCCATTTGTAATTCTGTTTCTATTTCAAATAAAGAAAGCCATGAGTTGTGGCATTCTAGATTAGGTCACTTGTCATCTAAATGCTTACAATTGCTAAGCAAGACTTTAGGAATTCCTGTTTTACAGACACATTCATTACACAATCATTTTTTGGGGAGAGTGTCTGCAAACATCAGTTTTTCTTATTAACAGAACCCCTACTCCTCTTCTCAAAGATAGATCCCCTTATGAATTGTTGTTCAACAAGGTCCCTGATTACAGTTCTTTGAGAATATTTGGATGCCTTGCTTATGCTTCCACATTGCCATCCAAGAGAGACAAGTTCACTCCAAGATCCATTCCTACTATCTTTCTTGGTTATCCAGCAGGTCATAAAGGCTACAGGTTGTATGACTTGACAACCAGACAATTCCTTATATCCAGGGATGTGATATTCCATTAGAATACTTTCCCTTTTCACAGCTTGCAGCATTCCAACCCTGCAGTTGACCCTTTTCCCAACACTGTTCTACCTGTTCTACTACCTGACAACTCATCACCAATTTTAGAACTCAATCCTCAACCTATTGAACAACCACCTGTTCATCAACCTATCCCTCAACCTGTTCCACAACCACAACCACAACATGATCCTGACCCTGCACCTACCAACCAACCACCCCCTAGAAGATCCCATAGACAAACCAGACAGCCATCTTACCTTAATCAATACCTATGCAATCATGTTTCCTCTTATCCCATCACTGATCACATTTCCCATAACCAACTTTCACCCTCATACGTTGCCTTCATCAATGAGGTTTCCACTGTTTTTGAACCTCAATTTTATCATCAGGTAGCAAAATACCCTGACTGGAATAAGGCAATGGATGAAGAGTTGGCTGCAATGGAAGCCACTAACACCTGGACTCTTGTCCCACTACCTCCAGGAAAGCATACCATAGGATGTAGATGGTTTATAAAGTCAAAACAAAGTCTGATGGAACAGTAGAAAGACTCAAAGCAAGGCTAGATGCCAATGGGTATACTCAGCAAGCTGGAGTTGATTTTAGAGACACCTTCTCACCAGTGGCTAAGTTGACTACTGTTCGGGTGCTTTTGTCCATAGCAGCTTTTAAGAACTGCCATTTGTTACAACTTGATGTAAATAATGCATTCTTAAATGGAGATCTATTCGAAGAAGTCTACATGGATCTTCCTCTTGGTTACAAGGTTCCAAACCAGAAGTTAGTTTGCAGATTGAACAAGTCCATCTATGGACTAAGGCAGGCATCAAGACAGTGGTTCACCAAGTTTTCCACAGCACTCATAGGTGCTGGCTTCACTCAGTCAAAGAGTGACTACAGTCTGTTCACTTCTGGATCTGGCAGTTCCTTTGTTGCCCTTCTAGCCTATGTTGATGATATCATCATAGCCAGTCCAAGTTCCACAGTTGTACAAAAGGTTCAGCAGAAACTTCAGAGCCTCTTCAAGCTCAAAATTCTTGGTAACTTGAAATACTTTCTAGGACTTGAAATAGCAAAGTCCAGCAAAGGCATTTACTTGTCACAAAGGAAGTACATTCTCTCATTGCTAGATGACACTGGTTTCCTTGATGCAAAACCTACACCACTTCCAATGGATCCTAATCTAAAACTTAGCATCCTGGATGGGGAGCCACTGGAAGATCCAGCTTAGTATAGGAGACTCATTGGCAGATTGCTTTATCTCACAATTTCCAAGCTAGACATAAGTTTTGCAATGAACAAACTTAGTCAATACATGTCTGCTCCTAGTACTAGTCACTTGAATGCCACACATCATTTACTCAGATACCTGAAATCCACCCCGGGTACTGGTTTGTTATTTCCAGCATCATCTTCTTTGTCCCTCAAAGCATATGTAGACTAGGATTGGGGAAATTGTCCTGACACTAGGAGATCGACTACTGGCCACTGTGTTTTTCTTGGCAATTCCCTTGTATCCTGGAAGTCAAAGAAGCAGAATATGGTCTCAAGGTCATCTGTAGAGGCAAAATACAGAGCCTTTGCAAGTGTGGCAAGTGAGGTTCAATGGTTGAGCACTTTGCTGAAAGATTTTGAAGTCAATGTAGGCCCTACATTGGTGTTTTGTGATAGCCAATCTGCAATACACTTGGCCTTAAATCCCATCTTGCATGAGAGATCTAAACACATTGAAATAGATTGCCATTTCATACGTGAGAAAGTTGCATCAGGGACAATTCGATTGATTCATGTTAAGTCAGCTCATCAACTGGCAGATATCCTAACCAAACCAGTTAATGCCTCCATATTCCAATCTTTGATTTCCAAGTTGGGCATATATAACATATATCTTCCAACTTGAGGGGGTGTATTAAACTTGTATTTAACTAATCTGTTAAGTTAGTTTTATAGTTAGTTAGTTGACAGCTAAGAGTTAGTTGCTAGTTAGAAACTTGTGCAGCAAGCTACTGCATTCCCTTTGTATATATATACTCAGTTCTGTAAATGTAATCAATCAATGAATCATCATTTCTTGATTCCAATTTCTTCCTTCCTGAAGTCTCTGCTCTAATAGCAACCCTTACATGCCGTCTAAGTCTCTCAATGGAGATTTATACTTCGTACCAATGACATGATAACCAAAAAAAAAAGACTCAATTTAAAAATAACAGGGGATATATACTTAAATGATAAGTAACATGATTAATTAATGGTGAATTAGTTGTCCAATCCATATATGTCTTTGGAAGGGGCAAGTCTATAGTCCTCCAATGTAAGTCTGAGACAGATCCGTCAAGTTAAGACTTAAGAGCATCTCCGGTGCAGGTTGCTTATGGGTTGCTTTATCAGATTTTATCATTGGAGTTGTGCCTATGGTTGCATAAAAAACATTATTTCTAAAAGATTCAAAGTCAACATTAATTGAATGAAGATAAAATAAATTCAATAACAAATAAAAAAAAAAATTGGTTGCTTATTATATATAGCATTGGAGTAAAAATGGATGGGTTCCTTAAATGTGATGTGCCACTGTGGGGTATACAATGGGGTCCACTTAAGCAACCAAAGTGGGTTGCTTACCATTTAGCATTGAAGACGCTCTAAGAGTGGTTTTATTTTCTTTGGTTTGGCCTAGTCCAATATAGGGGTGTTCATCAACCGATCCAAACCGATTCAAACCGTAAAAAAACCGAAAACCGAGTAAACCGAAAAATGAAAAAACCGTTTTTTTTTTATTAGCTTGGATCAAATTTTGGATTCTCTAGTGAAATCCAATCCAAACTGATCTATTATATACATATACCATTATTTTTGAAATTATAGTATTACTCATACTTAAACATTGTTTTTCTTGCTTTTATGTCCCTCATTCTCTTTAATATTTTTGTTGAAATGACATATATGAGACTATTCAGAATAAATATTAATGTCTTGAAGTTATATTTTGCTAAAAGTTTTGATGCATAACATATATATACTTGATTGAGTAAAAATGAAAAATAAGAAATCAATTAAGTAAATTTGAAAAATAATTAACTACAATTTATTTGTAGCCGATTCAAGGGGGAAAAAAAAGGATAAATGAGAGTAGATATAGAGAATTAACATAAAAGAACGTGTTAAAAAAATATCAATAATTATTTTTTCTCAAACTCTCAAATTAAAATGAATATTATCTTTTGTCCACTATTAAATAAGTAGAAAAGATACTTGACATAAGAAAAAAAATAAAGTATGACAAAAACCGAATTATCCAATCCAATCAAAACTGCATTTGATTGGATTGGATCTGATCGGATTTTTTTTAAGGAAACAAACCGATCCAATCCAAACCGCACGTTTTTCATCATTGGATCGGATGGCTTTTTAGCTCAAAACCTATCCAATCCAATCCAAGAACACCCCTAGTCCAATAGCTCGCATTTCAATGTGGACAAAATGGTGAAATTGGGCCAAATAAAAATGAGATAGGATAGGTTCAAGAAAGTAAGACACCATGGACATTGGACGGAAATGTTCTGATTTATTGACTTATCTGGCGAGCTCGGCACGAGTCCAATGGGCCAGTCGGGCTAATAAGGCCGGGCCAAATAGACCCGGTTTCTTATGGACCTCCATTAGGGGTGCCTAACTCAACCTGAAATGTGGGCCGTTCAATTGAATCCATTGAGTCGGGTTAAAATTGACAGCTCTACTTTTCAATGTGGATGTGTGTAAATTTTGGCCTCCAAATCTACTCGACCATCCCATTTTATTTCACGCAATTATTTTTAATTGTTTACATTTATTACTTCGTTTGTTTTTTGAAAAAAAAACTAATGACCGGACGCCTGAAAATTATAAGAGCAATAATTTTTGTACACAAATATGAGACACCATTTGGTGTCCCCTTTGTTTTTTAAATGTATTTTTGATAAGCGTGTATATAGAAAAGATAAAAAGTAAATGAGAGATAGAGATAAAAATATATGTTGCCACATACGATATCTAAAATTTGTGTTCAAATATCATAACTCAAATTATAACACAGTATATATTCAAACATATTTTGTTAAGAGATATAAAACCAACATTGAACCTTTATTTAATAGTTAAGATTTTCGGACAGTTGATAATTGAGATGGTATAAGAGTTGTTATGATATGACTAAGTGATCAAGTATTTGATGATTGTCACTACCATTTTTAATAAAAAATTAAATTTCCACACAAGGTAAATTGAAACTGTACATTGTCCACACTTCAAGCTAAAAGGGGTTTGTGATGGGACTACTTAGAAATGAGCAATGCTAGTACCACACTCCTCTTAACACACTCTCTATTATTGGGTGAATTTCATGTGGGACCATATGTTTTGGTGGGTCTGACATGAATTCCCCTAATAATAAAGGGTGTATTGAAGAAGAGTACGATAAAAAGTGTGTTCTTAGCAATTTTCCTTAGAAATATACCTGAAACTTCACCTAATAGCTTAAACTTTGGAAGATTTGCTCCTCTTCACTAATAAAGTGCTTCATCATCAACAAAATCATTGATTCTAAACATCACAGTAATCAATATTTCACAATATACTTAGTAATTGTAGGATTGGAGTACCACTTTTAAGAATTCTGAATAACAGGCTCAAGGAAAACCGTCTTCTTTTATCTTTATTTTTCTATTTGGTTCAATTCCCTTGACATAAGGACATTCATGCTTGCCTAGTATATATTCATCGAGCTGATAGTATAGAAGTGGAAACAGTAGCATTGGATTTAGAGGAACCAGTTGAGGTAGAGGTATCCACCCGGGACCTAAAGTTAGATTCAACAAACACAGGCATTGTTGGCTTCATATGACCAAGTAAGTTCTTGCTTTTGAGTAGGACTACTACTTCAGACATTGTAGGCCTTGTAGCAGCTGATGCTTGAGTGCACAGCAAAGCAATCTCTATGATTTTCTTCACTTCTTCTGGATCATAGTCACCAAGGTCCAATGTTTTATCCACCAACTCCAAGTGCATATCTCTCTCATATAGTCTCCATGCCTGTTAAGTGAAAAATTAAAGTTCATATATATAGTGAAATTTAATAAAAACATACTAACATTTTTGTTATGTAGTTCTTTGAAATTACTTACCCTTTGAAGGAGGAAATCACCATCAACATCAGCCTTTAATTCACTGCTCTTTTGGCCACTTATGATTTCTAGGACTACAACACCATAGCTGTATGTATCAGCCTTCTCCGATAACTGACCATGTATTGCATACTCAGGTGCTGTGTATCCCCTGACATGTGCACAGTTTTTATACCATAGTTGATAAAAGAATATTCATACATAAAATGGGGGTGGAACATTTTATAATTTATACACTACACATATATGTCTCTTTTATTTCAGCCACATATGTAAGGTGATTGCATTAGATTTGACTTACAATGTTCCTGCAAATCTTGTGCTAAGATGAGATTGGTCCTCTGGTAGAAGCCTAGCCAACCCAAAATCAGCAATTCTAGGCTGAAGATCATCATCTAAGAGGATATTGCTAGTCTTTATATCTCTGTGTATGATACAAACATGGAAATCCTCATGTAGATAGGCCAGACCCCTTGCTGTGCCTAAAATTATATCATACCGTTGTTTCCAGTTGAGGGAACCCTTCTTTTCACCTGTTTTGAAAATTTAAATACTTAAAGAGTGAATAAAGAAGGGGAAAAAGGAAAACATAATAGAGATTCATAAAATGATTCAAATAGAGATTGACATGAGTTACCAAATAAGAATCTGTCAAGACTCTTGTTTGCCATGTATTCATAAACAAGGATTCTCTCTAGGCCTTTACTGCAACATCCGAGAAGTCGAACTAGATTCCTATGATGAACATTACTGATAAGCTTGACTTCACTTTCAAAATGTTCATCTATCTTGTTGGATTGGCCTAAAACTAATTTCTTGACTGCAACTACTTTCCCATTTTTCAGAGTCCCCTGTTCCATAAATTGATGATTCAGAATTTCTTTTAGTTGTGAAAGTGATTTATCTCTATCTCTAGAGGAATAACTTATATATAATTTTTCCTTAACAGAAACTCAATCAGAATCATGCTTGTTTTACAACATTTACTCCAATAAAATGCTGAAAAATAACTTAAGTTTACCTTGTATACATCTCCGAAACCTCCTTCTCCCAGTTTATTTTCATCACTGAAATTTTTTGTTGCAGACTTCAAATCTTTATACCTGTAGTTAACTGGACCTTTCAACTCAGTTGCTCCCAATATGTCACCTGAAAAGGAAAACATAATATGGAATCTCTTTAACAAATAAATGAGTTCTGGTATTCATATATTTATTTATTTTATTAAAAAAAATTATGCATTCCATAGTAATTAATTCATTGGCATTTGGCAAAGAATAAAAGGTTTTAGATTTTCCATGTGAAGAAAGATTAAAAATGTGAACTGGGGGTTTAAAAAGTCTTGTGTAAACATGAAATATAAGTCTCCTGAAAATGGCAGTTTCAAGCATATACTGATGTACCATTGTATTTATTTATTTATTTTAGTTTTTTGGAGTATCCTTCCACCTGAGTAGTGAGAGAATAATCTCCTGAGATAATGTCCTAAGCAGGGACCCTCCCAATAGTCTTTTTTCCATACACACGAATCCAGGGATCGAGCCCAGGACCACATGTTCAAGGGACCCAAGCCCTTTTCATTTGGATCAACACACATTTTTCCAAATTCATGTACCAAATTGTCTCACCTCTAGGAACCCTCTTGGGTTTCTTGTATAGTCTATGCCAGGCAAACAATGCAAGGAGGATCACAACAAGACCTACACCTCCAACAACACCACCAATAATGGCACCTTTCTTGCTTGAACCTCCTGCAAGACAAGAAAGAAAGAAGTAAACCTCAGTTCCAAATGAGGTACTATTCTAGATATTAGTGTGCAAAGTGCAGGTACCCAGTTGGCCTATAAATCTAAATATACTTTCATTCGTCCAAAATCCATGTAAAGGAATTGTTTTAATTCATTAATTTTACCTTGTTTTAAGAAAGGTGTGATATCAATGGTCTGGTTATCAGCAAAGAATGATGTCTCTGAGTACCTCATAAAACATCCAGCATCAAATGCTCTACCATCTGTGTTTGGAAAACAACTCTGTATGTTGTTGTACCCCACTGTCAAGCAATCTAGACAACCACTCTCTGTGACAGTTTCAGCACATTGTGCAATTGCATAGATTGCACCACCAGCCACTTGTGTCTTAGTAGCTGCAAAGAAACCGGTAATTCTTGGTGTTGCTATTTGAAGATCCCTTAGCACTTGCTGTGCAGCTCCACTAAAAGCAGTGGCTCCTCCATCTGCAGTTTGATTTCCACAAATCATACTGTTGCCAGGAAGTGTGGTCTGGTCGAAGAAGCCATTGCTCTCATACCTCAACACATTTGAAAGTATCCAACATCAAAGTCAATTCTAACTTAAACTCATGAAATGCTAATTTATGTTCTAGGGATGAACTTGATAGTCTAAACTAGACTAATCCACATTCTCAAAAATCTGAAAATACCTTGATGGTAATTGTAGTATGGTTGAACCTTAGGCTAGCTAGTTAGCTTGTTTGATCAATTAAGAGTTGAAAAAAAAAATTATATACATACACAAAAGGATAAAACAAACTAAGATACAGAACTTGCTAAACCCCATACTCATTCCAAAATAATCATCCTGTACTAAAATTATTTGCAAGAGTTGATTGGCAATGTAACCAAAATAATTACATGAGTATTCTAAATTATAAATTGCATCTCAAAATGGATACATATAGGTATTGATCGCTTCAAACCAATTTTTTCTTTCTAACATTAGCCACTTATACTCTGTTTTTAATATGAATTTTAACTATAAGAAACTGCTGAATGAAAAGTTTCTGACTATTATAAGTTTAATTTTGATAACATTGTTAGTGTAAAAATTTCAATAAATCATAAATCATAATATGAATGATTTTTTTTTTGGTGCTCTTAAAGCTTGGATTAGGAGAAGGATACTCCCTTGCAGGGTCATGGGAGACTAGCAACCTCAACGAATATGGTATGGATGACTTTCAAACTAAAAGATGAGACGGCAAATCTTCATCCATATTTAAAAACCTAATAAATGTTGATGCTCATATCTATTTCACTCTACTTATTCTGCTTTATGTTGGTATACATTGTGTTTGTAGCTAATATTGTTGTATGATAACGGTGATGCTAACGAATGTCCTTGGATACTAATTAAAGAAACCAAAATAAATATATTTCCATCAAAAAATAAATACATCACTTTTTCAAATATTAAATACATTAATTTTCAATAAAATCTTTCTTTTGATTCCTAATTAACTTGCATCTAAGGCAACGTTTAGTGTTCTAAGAAAAAGACATGCTAGTGTCAGCAAGCATCTATAGTTATAGAGAAATGTTATTTGAACACCCATTTGGGACACCTCCAGCGACACCTTGGTTAATCACGTGCAAATATTTGGTTAATTCAGTTCATTATAATTTATGATGACCCATTAATCATATAAAGAACTGAATTAACCAGATATTTGCATGTGATTAACCAAATATTTACATGGTTATGGAAAATAAGCTATAGATGACCCATTAACCATAAAATGAACTGAATTAACCAAATATTTGTACGTGATTAACCAAGGTATCGCTGGAGGTGTCCCAAATTGGGTGTTCAAATAACACTACTGATAGTTATATACATTGTATTTATCTGTGCATGGATTTGCTAGCCAAGCCGGCAAGGGAACATAATCGAATGGATGAGGCGGTGAACCAAAAAATTACTAATATATTGAGATTGAGATTGCATGACATATATAATATAATATAATATAATATAATATTAATGCATAAATCATCTCAAAGTCCAAAAGATGCAACTGCAACCCACCACTTGGACACGAAAACCATTAAACTATTTATGCTTTGATGTCATCTAATTCTGAATGACATGCCGGTCCAAATGTACCAAAAATATCTACAGGCTAATTATGTGTATAGGGTAAAATAAAATATCAACTTTAACATTAAGCATGATATAATTGCATAATTGAACAAATAATTAATGATAGGTGGAGTCTGTACCTAAGGAAGCAACCATCATAGATGACACGGGCACCGTTGGAACCGGCGGAGCAGTTGCGGATTTGTCGGTCCGCGGAGGCGAAACAGGCGGCACAGTCAGTGTTGGAGAGGTAGTTCCTGCATTGGAACATAGCATAGACAGGGTTTGCTCCTATTGCTTGCTGTGCTGTTGCAAAGTGCTTGCTTTGGTTGCTTACTTGTGATCTCAGGTCTGATAAAGTTGCGTTTAGATTTTGGTAGAAGTTGGACAAGTTGGTCGCGTTGTATTGGCTGCAACCCTTGTTGAGTAAACGGATTTGAGGGTCTGCTTGTGCAAAATTGAAGGTGCACCATAATATGAAGGTTAAGGGTAGGAGCTTGTGTAAATATTTCAGCTGCATGATCTTGTTGGTGTTTATGTATGGAGAAATTAAAAATGGTCTAGGAACTTGGAAATATTGGTTTGTTGTTGTTGTGTGCATGTGAAGATAGAGAAAAGAGAAGAGGTAAATTAAGAAGAATTAAGGTGTTATCGGCATCAAAGAAATGGAAGGTGTAGCTGTTGATGCTGTCCAAGGTGAACAAAGACAACATAGATTTCGGGGTCAAGTGTCACATCGGCCTATAAAGAGAGGGCAACGAGAAAGAGGTGTGGGTGAGAAAAGAATATAATAATATATTGCATTTGAACACTTTGGAATTTGGATGGGGACATGTTAGAGTTCCATTGTTTAAACTATTTATATTTATAGAAAAAAATTTATTTTGAGTTTATCTGTGGTATATGATAATATTTAACTCTATTATATATACAGTGCAATGTCAAATCTAAACGTACAAAAGAAAAACATTGTTGTTGGTAAAATTATAGAGAAAATTATCATGCTATGCTAACAGTAACAGTTATATGCTGAAGGGCCCTTGCAAAGGATAGAGATCCCTGCAGGTGGCAAAGATTATGTTCACAATTTACAGAAAATCATATGAATACAAATATGTGAGTAAAGTGCATGAATATATTAATTTTTATTTATATTATGACATTAATTAGCTTAAAATTAGATAGTCTAAATCAAGCTATTTCTATGCTGTAATTTATCACCATATAATTTAACTGTCTCAAATTTTATGTAGTGGTTAAATGATGAGGATTTTGTAAGTCATTCTAGAGATTGACACAATCTCTCATATTCTAGAGTTTTGATGAGAGAATGGCGGGAGGTACAATGATAATTAACAGGTGAATTAGAAAGGATATGAATGGGTTTGTGTTTTCATCCTGAACCACTCAACTTCATTACTTAAAAGACTCCAAAACAACGAGTTAAAGATCTTTCTACCACTCTACTCCCACTCCATTCTTCCAAAGTTCCAAACATAGCCTAATACAGTAACGCTACAAGAAAAAGGATAAATAGCGACCGACATTAACGACCAAAGGGCGACTGTAGTAGCGATTCATTAATTTTTCTTAAATTTGGTTGTTGATTATCTACCAGCGACTGCTAGGTTGCTCATGCCTCACGGTAAGAAAAGACTTCTTTTTCCAGCTCAACTTCTAATTCTGGGAGAGTTCAGATATCACATATTTGCATAATCTACAAAAAAATTCTGAGTGTTCCTCCACCAAGCTCCGTTAGCACTCAAATGACAGGGACAACAGAGAAGTCTACAAATATAAATCTAAGAATTCCACTGCCCATCACAAATATTCAGTATATATTTAGTAAACACACCAGAATCTGAATACTTGATTAATTACAGCAATCACTTCATCAGAGTTTAATCTCATAGTTCAAAAGTTGGTCTAGATTTCAGTATACCAAAATTGACATGCCAACATGTATTTTTCTTTAGCTTCTGATGACACACACGCTGAGCATCATTTTGCAATCACATAATGATCCAAAATTCCCATGATCAACCTGATGTTCTATAGCAGGATCTTTTTATCGCTCAGCTAGTTTTGAGTCCATATTGTTGACTACTTCGCTTCTCACCACAAGCAGCTTGTGACAAAACTTATCAATAACTGCTCAGTCTTCCATTATCAAGAAGACTAGGGATCATTATACTCTGGATAGAATGTCACGGACAGCCACAGCAATGTTCTCATAACACTGCCAGACTTGTGGTCCATCTTTATCCCTTGCTGCATAATCTAGCTGCATTGATGTTCATAATACAGAAAAAGTGAAAAACTGCGAATTGATGATCACCTTTTTTTTCTGTATTAAAGAGTACGAGGGATACCCTAACCCGTTTACATAGTTAACAGAACAAAGGGAGCGGATTGATGATCACTTACACAACAATGACAACAACAAACTCTTATAGGCAAAGTTGTATGTCAAAAGTTTGAGACAATCAGAAATCCGACTTGAAGATAAAGTCACAGTTTACCAAATTGATTCCAAGTAAACATTTAACATGGTTCTACTCATACATGTTAGACTTGTGGGCTTTGACACTATATCAAACTTAACTCTACCTTTGTGTGGACGTCTAATACTTAGTCCAAGATTGCCTACATGAGAATCTTAAAGATTGTCTAACACTTTAGATAGTATGATGTTACAGAAAAAGATTAGTCACAAGGCAATGAATTCATATAGGTTAGCCATTTATGACTATGAGACTTAAAATGCACCTTTCACAATTTCCAGTTGCATGAAAAAGGATATGTATACATGTAACAGCACTTACTTTAGAAACATTGTTGAAGAGAGTAAAATAAAGCTTCCTTAGTTGGGGCCTCTCACTTCCCGGCTTGCTTTCAATGATTGTATTGATGTCCTTTTTCAGTAGTGCTGACCTGAGTCTCAAAGCTTTTTGTGCTTCTTTCCATGACTCAATCTCTAACAGATCCCTAACTTGTAACAAGTCTTGTGCATGACCCCTCACTCCACTCTCTGCCTCTTCAACTGTCTGATCAGGGGTCACAAATCCAAACTCAAAAGCGTTTGCACTCTGTGTCCTAACAGTGCCATATTCACTCCAAATCAAGGAAGCCATGGCTGCTATAATCCCTACCCTTCTTCTGCTGATTTTCAGTGTAAATACTTCTTCCTTGTGGTTCATGTGCTTGTTTTTCTGTGAATGTTGTTGGATACAAGGTTTGACACAGCATGTGAATGTTGGAAACAACTGTGTCAAGTTGGGTTGCAAGGTGAATGTTCTCAACTCCATTGTTCTGTGGCCTCACCTCTTACAACATCAAATGTACTAATTACTTCACATGAATTGTTATTCCTTAAAAAATTTAAAATTTTGAAATTGAAACAGCATTCTATGATTGAGCATGATGTTTGATGATGAAGACAACATGGAAAACCACAAACACCACATCGTTTTGCAGAGCATTACAGTCAAAGATAGGGAAATGAGTATCGAATCGACCCAAAACAAATTGAATGCAAAGTTGGTACCTTTTCGGATAGTAGTTTGAAATCTGCTACAGATTATTTGAATATTTAGAAGAAAAAGTAAAAGGGAAAATGAAGTAACAGAATAGAAAGTTGAAGCAAGTGAAGAACACTGACCTTACCCTATCTGAACCAAAGAAAACGCCAAACCTAAACAAGGCCATCAACAGCTCACTCACTTCACCATAAATGGTTCTTTGCTTTTACAATAATGTTATCTGTATGCCGACTGTACAATTTCAATTTCACATCTTGGTAAACATGGTTAATGGTTTCAAAATAGATGGTTTCAAAATCATTTATTAAATTACTATATAGTAACTACTAACTGGTAAGTAAAATCTTCTTTTTAAAAAAAAAATTTAATTTCTATACATTGTCAGCGTAAAAAAAATTATGCTGATATCCAATAATATCTTAACAAAATAACATTATTGTTTTTCTTTCTCTTAGTTGTTAAAATAAAGCAGACATGTCAAAACATTAGTAGATGTAAATGTAAAATTTTTTATACAGATAGTGCATAATATTTTAATTCAAATAAAAAGTTGTCTAACTGTATGGTAACCAGTGTTATTAAAACCGGACCGGACCGGCCAGTCCGGTTAGCATGGCAGACCAGTTCGGCATGTGAACAGGTGACTTCAAAAATCACTTAAAATGTCGCTCGGAGGACTCAAACACGAGTGCAGATGATAGCAAGCAAGGAGCTGCACCACTGGACCAATGCATCTGATTGTTATTCATTCACAAAATATTATATATATACATAGTTTACATAGAAAATTTATATATTTAATATATACCGGTTCAAACCGAATCAACCAGTGACCCCCGGTTGAACCCGGTTGAACCGGTGACCCAGTAACCCAGTGTCCTGACCGAGTCGATCACCGGTTCGGTTTTAACAACATTGATGGTAACTACTAACTAGTAAGTATTTTTTTTTAGGCCTAAAGCCCTTGTTTTACCGACTTGGCCCTGGGCCGGCATTGGGTACAAAATCAAAATAATGAAAGAAAACATATATAATTTAATCTCAAGCCTTTCTATTAACAAGTAAATAATAACATAAAGAAAACATCATACTTTCAAGTGTCAACCATAAAATAATAAATTGGATGCATAAACGTTGAAGAAAAAACAATAAATTCAGCATACAATATTACAATGTAATAGAGAATTATCAAAACTATAAGCAATTTTAAAAACAACTCGATCCGTTTTTTTTTTCTCTCCAGGGTATCCTCCGCACGCAATTGTAGAGATTAATTCATCGAGGTACTGGACGACATTAAAGGGTTGACCTCTCCTAACCAGGTTTTCTCCATACACAAGATCTAGGGATCGAACCTCTGATCACTTACTTAAGGAGTCCAAGTTTGTCACCACTTGGACCAACCAAATGTGGTAAACAACTCGATCCTTTTGAGAAATGATAAACTACAAATAAATATTGATCAAACTACATATAATAAGTCCAAGTTTTGAAATTTGGTATTCTTCATGAAAACGTGGCTAGCTTACTTGCCACCATGCCCAACCCTCTAAGGTATGTTCTGACTCGATTGTATCAAGATTTAAAAACATGTTGGTATCAAACTCATCATCCAAATGTGGCACTGGACTTGAAGGAGGAGGAAGAGATGAGTTCGAATCCACGCTACTCTCAAAGGTAGGAGGAGAAGGAGATGGAACTTGCAAATGTTGACCATGAGAATGTTGATTTGGTGGATCCTGGAGAGCATTAACAACTTGCAAGGGAAATTGCATATGTTGATTTGGTGCTTGTTGGAGAGTGTTAACCACTGCTTCTTCATTGTCATCGCTTTCTCTTTCACGCTTAGTCTTATAAATTTTACATAGAACCCAATCATCCAATTTCATCTGAATACAAAAGTAAATATAAATGAGACACACATTCTTTTGTTAAATTAATTTTACGATTGTAGATACTTATCATGCCTCAACAATTTAAATCACGCGTAAGAAATGTAAAATTTTTTGCACCATCATTTTTAAATGAGGAGTGCTAGCAACACATTCTCTAACATTCTATTTTTCAACACATACTCTTATTGATTGAAAATCACGTGAGTCTCGCTGTTTTGGAAATTGATCTCATTAATTTATGTGGATCCCACTTGAATTCAGTATAACCCACATGAATTTTAACCAATATAAGAAGGAGTGTATCGGAAAAAAGGTGATAGAGAGTGTTGCTAGCATTTCTCTTTTTTATATTAAAGTATCGCGAGCATACCTGGCAAGAAGGAGTAACGTTTGAACTTGGAAGGTTTTCCTCTTTTTTAAGCGTGAACTCTTGCATAATCCAATTGGTTTTCACGTCACCTTTAGGCTTTCCTTTATGAAAGACCAGCGTCCTCTTAAATCCTATGGTATTGTTTTTATTGATTAATATTGGATTATCTTTTCCAGTAGACTTCCAGAAACCAAAGCCTTCAACAGCACGATCAGGACGACCTCCATTTGGATATTTCCGGTTTCTCGGAGTGAAAAAATATATATGCTCCTCTCCTTCACGTTTATATCTATCTGTGTAAAGTACAACAATGAATATCAATTGCGATATTGGCCAAACATTTAGTTTGAACTACGATTTGTCTATTAAATTAAACATTTAATAATTTTCGGGCCATAAATCAAAGAAATATAAATAAAGATTGATGAATATGGATAAAGATATATGGATCTTGCTAACTAGTACCCTAAGGGGGTTGGTTGAGGAACCCAAAAGTAGAAAATTTGTATTGAAGATTCTAACCTTTTAAATTTTCAAAGTATTGAATATACAATTTTCAATACAAATTTTCTATTTCTGATTTCTTAACCGATACTCTAATGGTACTGGCTAGCATTTGTCAAGATCATATTACCATTGAGATGTTTGGGTGAATGCTTGTAAACATCAACTTCATGAATCCGACCAGGAATTTTGAAGTCACCAACAATCTTAGGCTTCAAGTAGTGCTCAATCAATTCAACATCATCAGGATAAAATTTGAACCCGCGCGGTACCCAATTCAACCCTTCATGTAACTCATCATCCAAATGTGACATTGGAACTTGCAAATTTTGACCATGAGCATGTTGATTTGGTGGATAACAGTGAGAATCAACAACTTGCAAGGGAAATTGCAAATGTTGATTTGGTGGTTGCTGCAGGGCAGTGTTAACATCTTCACGATTGTTCTTATAAATTTTACAAAGAACCCAATCATCCAATTGCATCTGAATAGAAATGTAAATGCAAATGAGAGACATTGATAATTTATTGAAAAATAATGTAATTAAAAAATATCATATATTTATAAACTTAAAGGGTCAGTTGCTTGTTAATAAAACTGAAGTTTTTTAAACGCAATATAAATTATTTTCATAAAAACAACATATGTTCTTCGTAGTAAAAATTAAACATAAAGATATATTATTTTATGCATGACAATAGAAGGAAATAATTTTCTGATTTCCCATTCAAACTATGTCACCTGATTCATTACAAATATGCTAATATATACCGAGTAATGGTACTTTTTTTTCTTCACTAAAATCACATTTCGCTATATATCCTCTCTGGCTTCATTAAAATGTTTTATATTTTATTTTTTCGTTAAATTAATTTTAGATAGTAAATATATTGACACGTAGATAATTAGCATGCATTACAAATTTAAATCACTCATAAGAAATTTAAACCATACCTGACAAGGAGGAGTAACGTTTGAGCTTGCAAGTTTTTCCTCTTTATTAAGCGTGAACTCTTGCATAATCCAATTGGTTTTCACGCCACCTTTAGGCTTTCCTTTATAAAAGACCAATGTCCTCTTAAATCCTATGGTTGTGTCGTTCTTGTTTATTTCATTATGTCTTCCAGTAGCTTTCCAGAAACCAAAGCCTTCAACACCACGATCAGGACGATCTCCATTCGAATATTTTCGGCTTCTTCGAGTGAAAATATATATATGCTCCTCTCCATCACGTTTATATTTATCTATGTAAAGCACAACAATAAATATCAATTGCAATAACTTAATATAAATATTGAGAAAAATATTTTTTTTTTAATCAGCAACATGTCTATCAAGGTTTTAAATAAAGCTTCGCGATTGCGATCTGGGTTGCAGCGTTTAGGTTTTAGAGATCTCCAAAACCGAAACGCGACTGCAATTGCGGTCGTATCGACTGTATTTTCCCTCAATTGTTCGAAATTACGATAAACACAACGCAACCGCACAATTTAAAATCTTAATGTCTATTAAACCAAACATTTAATAAAGTATTTCATAAACCGAAGAAAGAAAAGTAGGGGGAAAAATAGAATATGAATATGAATATAGATATATAACCATTGAGATCTTGGGGAGAATGCTTGTAAACATCAACTTCATAAATCCGACCAGGTATTATGAAGCCATTATCAATCTTGACCTTCAAGTAATTCTCAATCAATTCAATATCATCTGGATGGAATTTGAAACCCCGTGGCACCAACTTCAACACTTCATCTAGCACTATATCTTCATTACTAGCTACAGGAGGAGGATGATGCATGTTGTCCATTGAAAAAGAAAGAGACAGTATTGGCCGGAAAAGATGATCAGCAAAGTATAAGGGAAGCGAGAGAGTAAGTATTGGAGGACGGAGGAAGGTTCGTCTCAATTACATATAGATGGATGGATATAGTAGTTAGTTTCTAAAAGATATATAAAAATATTGATATGGTAGTTAGTTTCTATAAGATATATATAACAGTTTTAGATTTGTGTATATGAAAATATACATCTCTCGTGTATCTCTGAGTTGAAACTTTAAATCTCTTTATGAACTTCAAGTTATGTAATTTTTTTACATACTTTAGGAAAATAAGTAAATACTGTAATTGAATTTTTCTTCTCTCATAGAAACTTAAAAACCGAGTTATCTATGTATCTCTCTCATTTAATAATTTAAGTTTATCATTTATTATGTTTCGCTTCAAAAAAAGTTTCAGTTAATTCTAAAATTTATGAACCGATATGTTTATCTCAATTTTGGAGCTCTATGTGTAGTTTTATATTAAATAACTTAGATAATTTTTTAAACTTCGATTAAAAAAAAATTAAAACCTGTTTATCTTATATTTATTTAAAATATTTATTTGTTATACTTAAACTTTATTTTTAATATAGCATACTAATATTTAACTCTCAGATAAGTGGCAGCCCAGTTTCAACTCTCCAGTCTCTCCTTTTGTTCATATATAATCGCCATCTAAATAGGATGCCTGAGATTTCGTGGATGATAGATACACTTTTAACTTATCATTGGTTATTCCTTTCGCGCGTGTATCATATGTATTTTTTTTTTTTTAATCAATATGTGGGGAAAATAGGTAAATTGGTCATCTACATTTATTTTATTTTTACATTGGTCCTATAAGTATTTTATTTTTCAAATTGGTCCTATAGGTTACGTTCCGTTTTCACATTAGTCTTATCCGTCAATTTTGACCTAACGCCGCCAATTTTGATCTGACGTAACTATCACCTTAGTCCGACATGTGGCATCAAAACTGACGGCGTTAGGTCAAAATTGACGGAAATGACTAATGTAAAAACAAAACGTAACGTATAGGACCAATTTGAAAAATAAAAAACTTATAGGACCAATATGAAAAATAAAATAAACGTATAAGACCAATTTACCTATTTTACCCAATATGTAAAAAAAAAAAAATGAGATAAATATATGTTACAGAATTGTAAATATGGTGGCTTAGGGTGAAATAGCAACACAAGTGGTTCATTAGTGCACCACTAATTTTAACCGTTAGATTTATAGATGAAAGAAGTGTATGGTAAGTATTAAAGCTGGGTAATGGGTTAATAAATTAAAAAAAAATTATTAAACGACGACTTTACAATTTTGTCCCTGTCTCTAACCACATCCTATCCAAGCTCTTCCATCGGCCCATCTTTACCAATCATGCCACTTCGGTCAGATTTGTACCATCAACATTCGATAGGTGACTCACTAGTGAGGAAACATAAGCGTCTGAGGTGTGTGTTTGTTGGAATAGTTCGGGTTTGGAAAGTGGAGCTTAGAGCTGGCAACTGGGGCTTGGGGTTGTAGATCGGCCGCCAGGGACTTTGGCTGGGCATGGGCCGAATCATTAGTGAAAAAATTGGGTACGCGCGGATGCTGCTCCGACCCAAATGAATTGATTATTTTGGCAAGGTGTAACTTCATTAAATTGATACATAATGTAATTGAATCTAATATTATGTTTAAGGTTTAATTATTGAGTTGTTCCTTGAACTATTTGAGAATTTTCAATTAGGTCCCTAAACTAAAAAAAATTCTAATTAGGTCCCTGAACTTATATAAAATTTTCAATTGGGTCCCTGAACTAAAAACTTTCTAATTGGGCCCCTGAACTTATATAAAATTTTCAATTTGGTCCCTAAAGTAAAAAGGTGAATATATAAAATAAAAAATGATATAATGATAAATGATGAAATTTAAAAATATATATATATTATTTGACATGATAATAAAACAAAAGATGAATATGAGAGAAAAAAGTCACTATTTAAAATAATAATAAAAATTAAAAATTAGTGAGGAAAATTATTGTTTAGCATAATAATTAAATGAAAATAAATAAATTTGAGAGACTAAATTTAGTTCTTGAAATGATAATAACAAAATAATGAAATATAAAATTATGCAGGAAAATTCATGTTTTATAATAAAATATTAAATTATTAAACTAAGTCAAATATTTAATATTTGAAAAAATAATAACAATAGACATAGCAAGCAAAAATATTATTTAATAAATGTTAAAATAATTGAAGCAAAACCTCAATTAAAATATAAAATAACATAAAAAATAATAAATTGAATTAAATAACACAAAATAAAATTGACAATCAAACTAAGATGTGATTTTTTTTTTTTTTTGATGAAACTAAAATGTGATATTTACTTAACTAGATTATTTATTTTATTTATTATTTCTAACAATAACTTTGTTGTTAATTGGGGTTTATTTTATTTATATATTTTTAATTGAGGTTTATCAGTTTAATCTCTTAATATTTTGTTATAAAACATGGAATTTCTAGCACAATTTCATATTTCATTATTTTATTATTATCATTTCAAGAACTAATTTTGTCTCTCAAATTTATGTATTTTTATTTAATTATTATGCTAAACAATAATTTTTCTCACTAAGTTTTATTTTTCATTTTGTCATTATTATTATTTTAAATAGTGAGTTTTTCTCTCATACTCATCTTTTGTCATTTTATTATTTTGTAAAATAAATTTTTTTTCTAAATTTCATCATCTATCATTTTATTACTTTTTATTTTATATAGTCACCTTTTTACTTTAGGGACCTAATTGAAAATTTTATATAAGTTCAGGGAACCAATTATAAACTTTTTAGTTAAGGGACCCAATTGAAAATTTGATAAAAGTTTAGGGATCTAATTAGAAATTTTTTTAGTTCAAGGACCTAATTGAAAATTTCCACATAGTTCAGAGACTAACTTAATAATTAAACTTGTGTTTAATGTAATTGATTCACTTCATTAAATTGAATTGATTAGATATATACGTTAAATTGATTAAGTTGTAAAATACTGAATGTGTAACTTTAGTATTACTGAATGAATTCATTGTAAGTGATTACATAGGTTTATATAGAAAAGGATACCCCTGATGTAGATAATTGATTCATATCAGATTCACTAACATAGGTATAGCTAACCGATTCATAACAAACAAATAACAGATTCATTAACTGCTAACAGAATATATAACAACTATATATGCTCAGTCAAAATATATATATACATATATATGCTAACAGATATAGAAGATCCTTCATAAATGGAATTGAATACATTAAGTTGGTTAAGGTAATAGGATTACTTGATTTGATTATAACTTTAAAAGTAATGAATGTAATTCATTCACTTACTAATTTGAGTTCCTTTTAAATCATCATTATTTTAAAACTATCATTTCTAACTACATGATTAATTGTATTTCTAATTGAATCGATACAAAAATCAATTGTATTTTCACTACACGTAATAACATTGTATTTGCACCGTTGTCACATTCAAGGTTAGATATATGTGAAAGGTGGGGTTAGGGATGGATTTTCAAAGGAAACAAAAAATAATCCATGGGTGGACCATCTATTTGCTCATCCGCCCTAGACGTCACCTTATAAATATTGTGTGAATAAGAATAAATCATTTTCTATTTGTATCATACTGTTTTGTAACCTTAAAAGTTAAAATGAACATTTAACTTGAATTATGACAAACTCAAATCATACAAGCAATCATAAAAGGCAGCATCTAGGGTGAAGCACCTTATCATGTAGTCCACGGTGGTGAACAAATTTTTAGCTGTCAGATTTAACATTAAAATATTAGAATGGTCAAGATTAAAATTGGGTACCTATTCAACAAGTCACCAAAACAACATTAAAGAACAATTTCGCATATACCAAAAACCCATCCCACTCCTCCGTCAGCAGTACCATGCATGGCTTTGACCGGAAAACACAACCATGGAAGAGCCAAGAACTGGAAAAATCAGCCATCATCAACAGTTGACGTCCTATAACGGAAGAACCGTGCCGGAAAAATGAAACTACCAGCACACCAACAGCCCACACAGAACTAGTCGTCCACCTTCATTCCACGATAAACTGGAGAATCACACACAGAGAACGAACTTCTGGTAAAAAAAAGTACCCCACAACCATAAGGCAACAAATCCACCGAACAAAACAGAATCAAACCATTTAGGCCCTTTTCCTTTCATAAACATAAAAAAAATCAATAATCATTTAAAAAATTACATTTTTATGCAAATAACTTCAGCATTGCAAAAAACAAAATTGACCTAGATTGAGAATCCATGGAAGGAACACAAATTCATACTCGTGATTTAGAAGAAGAGGAAAATGTGGGATGGGAATCATATGCAGACAAAGTGGCGGCTGCAATGATGGCAGAGCTGAAAGGCCAAACTGAAAGTAAATGGGCGAAGCTCGAACCGCTGAATGTGGCGGTACGAGGCAACAACGGTGGGGTTCATGGTTATGAGAGGTGGCGGTAGTGGTTGCAGGCGGGTGGCCGGTAGGTTGGGATAAGGATGGGATGGTGGTGAGGGAAATAGGGTAACAATGGAATTTAGAAAAAAAATGGCAAAATGACATGCACCACTGTGGACCATGTCTAAGTCTTCACCCAGATGTTGCAATCATAACATTAATCAAAATAACGACGTGTTCTGTCCCTAAAAAGAAGACAACATAAATACCACAAAAATGTAACTTTCAAGGACATACATTTTCATCTATCTTTTTACTTTTTATTTCTAAAGCATGACCCTTCCTAACACAAAAAAAAAAAAAATAGTAAATGGCTAAAACAAACCGCAAGGCATGCAACAAGCACAACATAGAAAAAAATTTAATAATACACATAGAGCATAAAAATAACAACTCATAAAAGATTGTAAACAATCTTCATAGAACAAAATTCAAAACACCATTTTCTCAAGATAATTTTCACACAACACACAACACTGAATATAGAATGTTTTGTGTACCCTAGTTCAACGCTGGTGTACGGTCACAAAACACAATGCCAAAAAATCCAATCCCTAGAAGAATCATGCCAGAAACTTAATGTCAAACCAACATAATCAAGCCAATATTTAAATAAAAAAATCAGACTTATTCAATTCAATGAAAAATGCAATGGAAAAATGCATTAAACATACAAAATCTCCATTCATCAGAAAAACCAAAAACAAAAACAAAAGCACAAAAAGTTTCTCAGATTTCACCAAAAACAAAAACAAAAAAAATCATTCTAAAAATTCCAATACCAACAAAAAAAAATCAAAAGAACAAAAAAAAAAATACAAACTCTCATAATCACAAAAGAAAAACATACAAACAAAAGGAGAAGATCTTGAAGATGGTGAGACAAAAGCAGAAGCTTCAACAGAGCTCTTGAAGCTGAAGAATGGAGAAGGAACTAATGAAATATGGATCACAATACATCAGATAAGGAGGAGGATCACAAGCGCATGAGGCTACCAATGACTTTTTCATTCAACTTAGCGATTAAATCATAACCTGTTACTAAGTGGAGTAAAAATATATTAATTGTTCAGTCGTTAATGCGGTTGCTAGATGATCAATGACGATTTAGCGACCAACAAAGACAGTCATTAATTCAGTGGACGATAGATAATCAATAACCAAATTTAAGAAAAAGTAATCAATCGCTAATACGGTCACTATTGGCGTCTAAATGTTGGTTGCTATTTATCATTGTTCCTGTAATGTTAGGCTATGTTTGGATGAGTGGAGTGGAGCTAAAAAGATCTTAATCCATTATTTTAGAGTCTTTTAATTATTGAAGTTGAATGGTTAAGGATGAAAATCCAAACTTCATATCTTTTTTAATTCACTGCACTCTTTAATTACCATTGTGACTGCCTTCATACCATCATTAAAACATTCAATCAATGGAATCATGTATTTTCGCATTTCTACTCAATTTCATTCTAGGTAACTCATTACTAATCACTATATTTTATCTCTTTCAAACATAGTCATACACTACAAGAAATTTGTGTATTACCGATGAACAAAATTCATCTGAAACCCCAAAAACCTATCGGTAATGGGGTTTCCCCGATGTAAAAAAAAAAAATTGATCGTCAAAAATATTTTCCGATAGATTTTTCCATCTATCAATAATTATCGATGGCGTCGCAGTCAAAAGATTTCATGGGTAGAAGAGGACATGGACATTACCATTGACAAATTTCCATCGGTAATTGGGCATTCTCTTATGGTGTTAATCTCGTCATAATAATGTTTTGCAACCCATGTTTTTCTAGAAATAAGATTAAATCTGCTTGTGCTAAAAACTCAAACATATTACATCTTCTTTGGAAGTTTGAGTTTTTCATGTTTGTGGTATATATTCATAAGATAGTTCATTTTTTTTTCAATGAGTTTGAGATTTTGCAACCAATATTATTCCGCTGTAAAATATTTTTCAAATGAAATATGATTTTAATTTTGATATATTATTAATGTATAGTTTTTTTCACATTGCGAACCAATTACACATCATTTCATGCATGTATAATTTTTAAGCTAATTATTATAAAAATCAAATATTTGTAATGATGTGATAATATATGATTGGATTTTATATAAAAAATTCTTTATAATTAAAATAACCAAAGTTAACACAAGAAGGGGGTTTTGAATTGTGTTTACCAACTTTTTAGGAAACTTTGAAAATTATTTTCGCAGGCACAGAAAGCAAAAGTAAAGCAACAGAAAATTAGACGGGTGACTCGTCTAATTTTAAGACAAAACACACGCACATACAGAGAGGGTTAAAACAAAGTTTGATATTCACAATACTAACTCCCCAAGTTAAAAGCTTAAACAAATAACTCTTAAACAAATTAAAGAGATAAGGGAAGAAGAATACCACTCCGGAGTTTTATACTGGTTCACCCCAAAATCCACAGGGCCACGTCCAGTTTTTAGTAGCACCAAGTTTCCACTATAACTGATCCGGTTACAGTACAAGTATTCTTTTCACACCTAGCCTCTCCAGGCTCACACTGAAACAAGTATTCTTTTCTCACCTGGCCTCTTCAGGCTCAATACAGTAAAGAGTAAAGGTTTTCAGTAATTAATACAACTTTGCAAGCCTTTCAAATAACACTCAGAGAGTGGAATAAATAAAGGACTGAAAGACTGCGAAATTTATTTCAAATGATTAAAGAGCTATTCAATAAAGGAATGAAGAAGCAAATGAGAGAGTAAATGCTTCTTTGAATATTTGCACAAAGCTCTTAATGTTTTTCTTCAACTTCATGGTTTGGTCTATTATTTAAAAGCTTCAATCAATTTGTTCCGTTAGACACAGCTTCAGAAAATGTGCTCCTTTGATTTGAACTTCTGGGATGCCATTAATGCCAAAGAGTCGTTCTATATAAACATTAAATGGTTAAGGATGTTGGACTTTGACATATGTGACCAAGAGTACACTTTGCTTTTGAGCAGTTGTTATTTCAGAGTTGCAGTAGCAGACTTCTTATACTTGCAGCAGATAACTTTCCATTTCAGTGCAACACTCAGTTCACTTTCGGGAAAGTACTTTTACTTTGTACTAAAATAGCTAAAGGCTACTAACTTGGTGCAGAGGTTGCGTGTTTATTCCTTAAATACTTGAAAGAAAGAATTCTTTATTCTTTGTCCTTGGTGTTATTATCCAGAGGTCTTCGAGATCCTTAAGGAAGATATCTTTTACAAATAAGGTTGACTTGGACTTTCTTCTGACAGTCTGACACTTTAACCAGTGTAGCAGTGTTTGAAAATTAGACGGATGTTGTACAGTCCAAAATCAGATGAGTGATGTGAGCTAAAACTTAGAAGGGTGAGCAGGTCATTTTTAGACGGGTGATCCACTGAAGCTTCTTCAGACTTATAATCCTTCTCACGGCATCAACTAGATCAGAACTTTGATGGAGAGTTGACTTGGTCTCTAACTGAGTTGACTAATTTTCAGACGGGTGGTTTTTCAGACGAGTCTGAAAAGCTGCGTTGTACTGAAATTTAGACAGGTCAGATTTTAAACGAGTGACCTTAAGTCTATTTTCCTGCACACTTAACAGACTTATCAGTAATTTCATATGGTTCAATATTAACATACATAATCTATTTGGAATCATCAAAACTTAGAGAATTTACACGTTGAATTTGTTAGGCTGGAAGCCACCAGGGCTTTGTTGACTGATCCCAGTGAGGCCACTCACAGGTGCTGGTCAGATGAAGGTTAAGAGTAGGCTGCTTCATTATGCTGTTGCTAGGTTATTATTCCCTAGGCGCCATAATTTTTCTCAACTGTTAAAGATTAATGTTGTTCTTCTTCGGTTGCTAGAAAATAAGAAATCTGTTGATTGGGCTGGTCTGGTTATGCAACACATGGTTGATAATAGGTTAGGTGGGTCTCTTCCATATGGGCACTTGATTACCCGCATTCTGCGTCATGTCCGTGTCAGCTTCACTAGGGAAACCAAGCTTGATGGCTTAAAATACCATGCCATGTACAATCAAGGAACCATAAACATGATGGGCATTGAATATCATGGGCATGCTTGGGAATATAAGCCAAAAAGGAAGTTGTACGCAATCTTTGATGAAACACTTGCCACTGCTAAAGCATCTTCATCATCACAGGCTCCTTCTGTTGCTGCTGCTTCACCCGAGGTTATGGCTCTCTTGCAGAGTATCTTAGCAGAAGTTCGGATCAACACCACTGAGATTCGTGGCAACTCCACTGCCATTCGTGAGATAGCTCATCAGGTGCAGGCTTTGGAGCGTCGCGTAGCTGATGCAGAGATCATTATTGATAGTCCTATTCGAGCACTGCCTCAACCTACAGTTGGTCTAGATGATGACGACGACGACGATATAGTTGGTGGTGATGAGATGGATGATGATGAGGAGGAGGATGACGCTTGATGATCCCTTCTGTTTCTGTTTTTATTAGACTAATTTATTTTGGATGATTGTACCCATATTTTATGACTTATTTACTCCTATTGCACTTGAACTTATTTTATGTGCTTGAATATATGCCTTGCTATGCATGTTTGGTTCTCGCTTTTTGATAATGCCAAAAGGGGGAGAGTGCTATAGGTTATATTTTCTTGCATGCTTAAGGGGGAGTGTCTTGAATAAATGCATGAAGTGAGAGGGAGTAGAGCTGATATCCTTGCTTGAACTGTTGTTGACTTTTTAACAATATTGCTCCAATCCTCTTCATTTAGCTAATCCCTCCTTGAGATGTTTGTCATCATAAAAAAGGGAGAGTATGTGAATATATGCCTTGAACAGGTTATTTGTTTTGATGATGAACAAAGAAAAAAGTCCAGGAGGACTAAAGTGCAAAAATCGGAAGATTATAAAGCAAGCAAGCATAAGGAGTAAAATGAGAATTTTACTATTTGTATTGTTTGTTTTAGAATCATATGTAAATGGTAAGTAGAGTTCTCAACTTAGTATTGGTCCCACACACACTTATTTAACATGTGCCTAAATGTTTAACATGTGCTGAAATGATTTTGACATATGTTTTAAATTGATTAAAACAGACAATTAATTGACCTTAATGTGAAATCATTTTCCTTAATTGTGAAGTTTTTCAAATTCAAGTTTATGCGTACCATAATCGATTATGGTAAGTCTATAATCGACTATGAGTCAAAATTAAATGGCTTTAATTAGTGTTAATGGGTTATTATGAGATTAAAGCCATTGGATTTAAATTTTGAATCAGTATAATTGATTATGTTTTGTCGTATAATCGATTAGGTCCTCTCTGACTTCCCTTGGACTTCAAACAGAAACCCCATAATCGATTATGGCTTTTTTTACAAAAGTCAGTGGACCCGTAATCGATTAGTATAATCGATTACAGCTTTTTTGTCAAATGCGCGCTTCCTGAAATTAACTTAAATAATCGATTATAGTCATGCAATAATCGATTATGGCTCGACAGAAATTAATTTTAAGAGGCTTGACCTAACTTCTTTTTGAACCATCACCTATTTCCTATAAATAGAAGAATGTGCAGCCTTGCCTTAGTTACACAATTCTCTGCTATCATACTCTGTGCTTAAACTCTGATCAATTTCGTTTATACTATTTTATCTTGAACTATCACTTGACTATACTACTTTGAGAGTTGTATACACCATATAGGTGTCTTTGTAATTGTGCTTCAATTTGTGTTTCATATCTGCACTTTTGACTGCTTTCTATTTGTAATCTTTTTCAAAGATTTTCTAAGTGAGTGTGATCTCTTGAAACTGTTTTTGAGACTCTTGCACAAGGGATAGTACGTCCTGTGATTTATGTTAAGGGTGCTCTAATTTGTAAAGGTTCTAGTTTAGCCTGTTTTAAAAACTAGAGTTGATTGGAAACACTTGGTCGTATTGCCTTGGGGACTGGACGTAGGCCACATGGGTAGTTGTGTGTCCGAACCAGAATACATCGTTGTGTCATCTTCTTCCCTTACCTCTTTACTTTTTCGCAAAGCTTTTATATTTCATACGCTTTATTTCGTAATGTTTTACTTTTAATCTATTGCTTCGCAAATCAAGTTTTAAATTTAGTTTAAATCGCCAAAAGTTTTCAAAAATCAATTCACACACAATTCACCCCCCTCTTGTGTTTGAGGTCACTTGTCAACATGAAGGGTTTGTCTTTTCTGAAGTTTCTTTTCTTCCAGAGTTTTTTCATTTTTCTGGTAAGAAGAGAAAGTTCATCATCTTCATCATTAGAGTCATCCTCATTTGATTCCTCAGATTCTTCTGAAGATTCATCAACTTTGAGAGCTTTTGAAATAGATCCCTTAGATGATTCCTTGTCAGCCTTGAGGACAATGAATTTGCTCTTCTTTCCATTGTTTTCTTCAATCAACTCTTGTTCATGGATCTGAAGAGTACCAAGAAGCTCATCTAGCTTCATTGTTGACAGATCTTTGGCATGAGACACAACAGTTACAAGAGGTCTCCATTGTTTTGGAAGACTTCTAAGAATCTTATGAATGTGTTCCTCAGTCTTGTAAACTTTTCCCAGAGATTTCAACCCATTAGTTATAGTTTAAAATATACATTCGGTCAATAGTTTCTCCTTCTTCCATTTTGAACAACTCGTACTTTCTGACCAGCATGATGACTTTGGTCTCTTTTACCTTATTGGTTCCTTCATGAGCAACAGCTAGTGAATCCCACATTTCTTTTGCAGATTCACAAGCACAGACTTTTTCAAACTCTTCTCTGCTCTAAGCACACATGATTGCATATCTAGCTTTGGCATTGAATTGTTATTTTGTTCTTTGATCAGAGGTCATGCTTGCTTTAGGGATTTCTGCTCCTTTGTCATCTTTAGGAATGTAGGGACCTTCTTCAATGATATCTCAGAGATCAGAGTTAGTGGATTGCAAAAACCACTTCATCTTCTCTTTCCAGTAGATGTAGTCCTCTCCATTGAAGTATGGAGGTCTGGACATCGAAGATCCTTCTCCTGCATGATTCTTGCTTGTGCTGGCTTCTCCTGCCATTTCCAAGATATTTTCCTCTACACTGTTAACGGCTCAACCCATAGGCTGAGCTCTGATACCAACTGAAATAACCAAAGTTAACATAAGAAGGGGGTTTTGAATTGTGTTTACCAACTTTTTAGGAAACTTTGAAAATTATTTTCGCAAAGAGATAAGGGAAAAAGAATATCACTCAAGAGTTTTATACTGTTCACCCCAAAATCCACAGGGCTGCGTCCAGTTTTTTGCAGCACCAAGTTTCCACTATAACTGATCAGATTACATTACAAGTATTCTTTTCACACCTAGCCTCTCCAGGCTCACATTCAAACAAGTATTCTTTTCTCACCTAGTCTCTTCAGGCTCAATACAGTAAATAG
This sequence comes from Echinosophora koreensis, assembly GCA_035048595.1. Taxonomy (NCBI): domain Eukaryota; kingdom Viridiplantae; phylum Streptophyta; class Magnoliopsida; order Fabales; family Fabaceae; genus Echinosophora; species Echinosophora koreensis. Next base: position 12,773,377 of record JAPCYP010000004.1, read on the forward strand.
TAATGGTTTTGAGTAATTAATACAACTTTGCAAGTCTTTCAGATAACACTCAGAGAGTGGAATAAATGAAGGAATGAAAGACTGCGAAATTTATTTCAAATGATTGAAGAGCTATTCAATAAAGGAATGAAGAAGCAAATGAGAGAGTAAATGCTTCTTTGAATATTCGTGCAGAGCTCTTAATGTTTTTCTTCATCTTCATGGTTTGGTCTATTATTTAAAAGCTTCAATCAATTTGTTCCGTTAGACACAACTTCAGAAAATGTGCTCATTTGATTGGAACTTCTGGGACGCCATTAATGCCAAAGAATCGTTCTATATAAACATTAAATGGTTAAGGACGTTGGACTTTGACATATTTCACCAAGAGTACACTTTGCTTCTGAGTAGTTGTTATTTTAGAGTTGCAGTAGCAAACTTCTTGTACTTGTAGCCGAGAACTTTCTATTTCAGTGCAACACGCAGTTCACTTTCTGGAAAGTACTTTTACTTTGTACTAAAATAGCTAAAGGCTACTGACTTGGTGCAGAGGTTGCGTGTTTATTTCTTAAACACTTAAAAGAAAGAATTCTTTATTCTTTGTCCTTGGTGTTATTATTCAAAGGTCTTCGAGATCCTTAAGGAAGACATCTTTTACAAATAAGGTTGACTTGGACTTTCTTCTGACAGTCTGACACCTTAACTAGTGTAGCAGTGTTTGAAAATTAGACGGGTGTTGTGCAGTCCAAAATCAGACGTGTGATGTGAGCCAGAACTTAGAAGGGTGAGCAAGTCATTTTTAGACGGGTGATCCACTAAATCTTCTTTAGACTTATGATCCTTGTCACGTCATCAACTAGATCAGAACTTTGACTGAGAGTTGACTTGGTCTCTAACTGAGTTGACTAATTTTCAGACGGGTGGTTTTTCAGACGAGTCTGAAAATCTGCGTTTACTGAAATTTAGATGGGTCAGATTTTAGACGAGTGACCTTAAGTCTATTTTCCTGCACACTTAACAGACTTATCAGTAATTTCATATGGTTCGATAATACCTTACTTAATCTATTTGAAATCATCAAAACTTAGAGAATTTATACAGCGAATATGTTCCAGACTTATGAGGTCTCAACAATAATGACAGTACATTGTAATTAAATCTCTGGACCAAATCAAGAGACATAATTAAGGAGTAAATACAGAGATATGGTAAAGATATTATGAGATCACAAATTAATATAATCATTTACCAAATCTGCATATTTAAAACACTTCCCCATAAACGACTATACAATATGAATATGCCTCGTTAAAACATTATTAAGAAAAACCCAATGGGATAAAAAAAACTTAACGCGGGAACAAGAGTACAATATTCATAATAACACACTTCCCGTCAAAATACAACATTTATGAAATTTCTTTTAATTGACGCATCCCAATGTGATGCACGTGCTTCTTGAAAATTTAAGTTGGCAATGCTTTTGTGAATAAATCCACTGGGTTGTCATTTGAGTGAATTTTGCAAATATCAATGTCACCTTTATTTTGGAGCTCATGATTATAAAGAATTTTGGTGAAATGTGTTTCGTTCTATCACACTTTATGTAGCCACATTTAATTTGTGCCTACATGATGTATTATCTTCATGCAATGTTGTTGGCTTTTCATCTTCTTTCACCAATCCACATGCTCCTCTAATATATGAGCCATGATCCTTAGTCATATGCACTCTTGACTTGCTTCTTGAATAGCTAATATTTCTGAATGATTTGATGAGGTAGCCGTGATTTTGCTTCACAGATCACCAAGAAATAGAAGTTTCTCCACCTATGAAAACCTAACCTATTTGCGATCGTGCTTTATGAGGATTGGAAAGATATCCAGCATTAGCATATCCTACCAATTCTAACCTTACTCCATTTGCGTAAAACAAATTCATATCATATGTACCATAGAGGTAACGAAGAACTTGTTTGACTTCAGACCAATGTCTTCAGGTTGGTGTTGAACTAGGTATTGCTAATAAGTGCACTGCAAAGGCTATATCTGGTCTAATATTATTTTCAAGGTACAAAGGGCTTTAATACCACTAAAACAAGGTCCTTCAGGACCAAGAATTTCTTCATCATCCTCGTGGTCGAAAAAGAATCCCTTTCCACATTAAGTGAATGAATAATCTTAGGATAATTTAGTGGATAAACTTTATCCAAATAAAATTGTTTAAAAAAGACAATTTTATATAAGAAGATTGATGAATAAGAATTCCACTTGTGAAATGTTCAACTTGAAAACCAAGACAAAATATTGTCTTTCCAAAATCCTTATTTGAAACTCACGCTTTAAGTACTCTACAATCTTTGAAATCTCTTTTGCATTCCCTATTGTATTTAAATTATCAACATAAACAACTACTATTTACAAATCCATAATTTATTTCCTTAATGAAAACACAAGGACAAACATGATCATCCTCATACGTGTTTTTCGATAAATATCTACTCAAACAAGTAGTTCACATGCGTTCTGGTTGATTTAATCCATACGGGGATCTTTGCAAAAAGTTAGTTTTAATGGGAAGTTGTATAACTAAAACATTGGGAAGAGATATAGAACAAGAAATTTATTTTATTTTTAATAGAAAAAAGATTTTAATTTTTTTAGATATTCTGAATTTTAGATTATTTTTTAAATGATTTTATTTATTTTTATAAGAAGGAATTTTTACATTTATTTTTTATAATTTTTAATCTAAAAGAAAAAAAATGAAAAGGCATTAAAAAAATTATTACATGAGACTCTTGTCCCAAATATAAATTTTCTTTTTAGAAAAGGGCCTTATTTTTCTCACCTCACTAATGGATATTCATAGATCCTTTTCTTGAATTTATTTACCAAAATATTCTTCCTCTTTCCCTTCTCCTCACCACACCCTTTTCCTTCCCACCCCTCCTATTCTTCTTATTCTCCTACCTCCCATCACACCAAATAAAGACCAGTACACATAGAGGAGAGGGGGGCGGGGGAACAAAAAATTTTAGAGCAGGGAATCAACATACAGACAGAGAACAAAATGCTCTAAAAAAGGAAGAAATATATAATACAAAGGATATGAATTTCTGAACCAAAATACCCATAGATCCCTATTATTTAACCTGAAGAGAGAACCTTCGTTCCCAGCCACCGCGCGTCACCTCGTACCACTGCTTAGCCACCGTCACCTCCCATCGCACGTCGCCGCCTCGTCCAGACGGAGGCCTCGTTGCGTAATGCCGCCATACCAACAATCTCGACGTAATGCCACTCGGACCAAGATCCACGCACCGCCTCCGCTACGCGGATCTGGTTCTCCCTTCTGTCAGAAGCTCCTCTGGTGACGTAGGACTAGGACCGACATTCCTTCCTCAGTCGTGTCGCCCCCTCGAGCTCACTGTCTGACCATCTTTGCTCCTCCATGCAGCATCAAACGGCTATGTGGGTCTGGATCGGTGGCTTGACGTTGGTGTGGCGCGTCAGTGGGATTTTATGTGTATGAATGTCCTGCTAGGCAGTAGAGATGGAAATGGAGAATGTGATATTTTGAATTTGAGTGTAAAATTAGAGGAGGACGGGATAAAGCTTGTTCAAGAAAGGGTATGGTGGGAGGTGGGAGGTAGGAGGAGGGGTGGGAAGAGGAAGGGTATGGTGGGGAGAAGGGAAAATGAAGGATATTTTGGTGAATAAATTAAATAAATTGAAAGAGAAGAGGTAGGAATATCCATTAGTGAGGTGGGAAAAATAGAAGGCTTCAAAAAATGGTTTTTTAATCAGGAAGTGGGCCTCAGGCTGACCCAAACCCAAATGACCTTCATCTTTTTCCCTAACACAAACTCAACCATAACCTAATGGAGCTACTGTGTGGCGGAGCTACCATGGCGGTCAGACTACATGATCGTTCGGCGATATGACGATGGGTGGAGAAGGTTGCAGCACAAGGTTGTCTGTTTTGATTTGTGGTGGAGCGTTCTGCGGCAAAGGCCAGAGGTGTGCGAAGATGCTGGGCTGGGATCTGCGGCAGCGCGCACCCTCTGCGTGAAGCAATCGGCGGCGACACGATGTATTTCATTTCATGGAAAAATGAAAAAAGTAAAAATGAAAAATATAAGAGAAGAGGAAAGACAAGACCCATGAAAAGATCATCTCTGGCTCTGGCTCTAGCTCTGGCTCGAAGTCTGTTGTCTTTTTAGAGAATTTGTGAGTTTGAAAATTTGTGTTTTGGAGAGATTGTGGTGGAATTGTGAAAACTTGTGTTCTCGAGAGATTAGGAGTTTGAAAATTTGCTGATGGTGGAGGAACTGTCGTGGAACTCATGGACCGATGAAAGTGGTGAAACTATGGCAAGGACAAATAAGTCTTTTGGCTTTAAAATTAAATGGGGAAAATAAAGTTTTTTAAAAAATAATAATGATTTGTCAACGCTAAAAATGAAGTGTCATACTGCATTTGGGGTGGCATCATCTGGTTGGGCCACTTAATCGGTATAAAAATTACCCAATAGTTATGGTAGGTACCAGAGAATAGGGATGAGCGTGAGACGGGTTAGGACAGGTTATGCTGGTTCCTTACCTGGCCCTAAATATTGATAGGGTCAATTATTTGTACCCGACCCTAAACCCGAATGAACCTGATCACATTCGAGCTGGTTTAAGACCGGGTCTAAATGGTATGGGACTGGGTCGACCCGAAGTCAAATTGATTCTTTGTAAACTAAATTTACGTGAGTAAGAAAAAATGACATTTTTTTATAAGCCAAAATATCAATAAAACATGCTACCTAAAAGCCATCAATTGATCTTTGTCACCAAATAGATCTAAAATCTGATATTACAAAATATCAACAAATAGATCATTTTTACTGGATGCTTCTTTGATGCTCGTATTACCAAAGCCACATTATTAAAAACAGGATACTTTCATCAAACATAATTCTTTCAATGTTACAAAAGCTACAAAATGCTTCATAAAAGCCATCAATTGGGTCAATGTGAGACGTGAGACATTAGATGTGAGAGTAAAAGTTTAGCAATTCACTTTAGATTTCTTTCTTAGTGACCATGCGTGAAAAGTAAGCTAGGGAGGGATAAAGGTAAAAGTAAATTTTTATTATATGAGACGGGCCGGGTAACCAGAATGTCAACCCTGACCCATCCCCGACCTGACACCGGGTCACTAAATAGGACGTGGGTTCGTTCCTTCCCTTCTACGGGTTAGAGTCAGACTCGATCTGAACACTACTGGTTGGGATGAGTTCTAGACCGGGCCGACTTTTGCACACCCTTACTAGAGAATTCACATTAATGAATTGAAAGATATATTTATTTTATTGAGAAGTTCAATTTTAAATGCTAAAGGCATGGAATAGGAAAGTTTTCTATCATTGATTTCTTAACCAATTTTCTAAGAGGCATTGGTTGGCAAGTAAATAATTGAAATAAGCAATTAAAGAAAGGGTCTTGCTAACAAGTATTTCAAAGGCATTGTTTAAAAAATCCAAATAAGGTAATTATTTATTAAAAACTAAGTATATCTCTCCCAATATTTTAATTACACAATTTCCCATTAAAACATACAGTACTTTTTAATTCCTTTAAACAATGCTTTTATAACATTCGTTAGCATTCGTCTTAAAAGAAGCAAGTAATTAATGAATTAATAAATAAATAATTAAAGCAAGTAATCCGTGAAGACAAGTTACTAAAATAATGAAAGCAAATAATCTCTATCAGGTAGGGGATACCCTAAAAAATAATCTACTGCCCCGGGTTCATATTATAAGCAAAAAATTAATGCAACACACATATGAAGGTGGTTAGTTAATCTCATTTAATTTGGTTAAAAAAAATTAGGTTTTTACCTAAATTACCCTTTATGGTAAATGAGAAGTTGCTTGTGTTGTTGGGAATAGAAGAAGTCACTGAAAAACAAAATTTGTATTAAATGAAAGGTATTTTAGTAATAATGTCATTAAATGAGTCATTGGAAAATAAAATTTGCTTATATATTGGACTAAAAGATTTGGGATTTTTTTGCTTATAATATGGACTGGGGGGAGTATATATGTACACTAATCTATACAATGGCAAATGCGGAATATTGAGTAAAGGGAAATTTTAAAGACAAAATGTCATATGTGACACAGATGTGCTAGCATGTGTAAAGTAAAAAAAAGAAATATATATATATATATATATATATATATATATATATATATATATATATATATATATATATATATATATATATATCAAGAAATATAAAGGACACCAATATGTACTAAATAAATAAAAGGAAAAGGATGTAAAATTAGGAGAAATAGATTAAACATATAGAAATAAATAATTTCAATATAAAAATAATTTGAATGCAATGATTATGCATTATATGTAGGGGAAGAGAGCCAAAACTGAAGACACAGACCATTAAGGAAATATTGATTGAACAAAGATAGGTGTTACCATAAGTCCCCTATCAAATACAATATCTGAATATAATAATGAAAACAAGTAATTAAATTAAAGCTCAAGTAATTAATGGAAGCAAGTAATTAATGGATAAATAATTAAAGTAAGTAATTAATGAAAACAAGTAATTAAGGAAAGTAAGTAATTAACGAAGACAAGTTACTAAAATAATGAAAGCAAGTAATTTAAATGCACTTCATTAATTAATGAAAATAAGTTATAAATTGAATAAATAAATAAAAGTGTAAATTTAATGTAATAATAACAATGCAATTCTCTAGCAATTTAATGAGTGTTCTGTCTACTCACCTTGTGCTTGAAAAATGTTTGATTTGTGATCTGTAATTAAGTTGACCTCTTGAGGATCTTTAAGTTAAAAATGTTAATTTTCAAAAAAACTTAGCAATGTTCCTTTCACATGGTCCTCATAGGGTAACATTGTCTTATAGAATTAAAATTTATTTATTTTTATTAAAGCCTTAATTTCATGCTAGAGATTCAATATTAATGAGTATATTAATGAGTATATATTGTCGAAAAAATATTAATGATTATATGTGCACTTTTTCAAGGTACTACTCGATGTATTACATCTTGAATTATCCAAGCTGGATAGTTTGAGAAAAATCTGTTTCTTCAATTAGTTGTTAAGTCTAAAGCTTTGTCATCTCTAAATTTGATGAATCCAAACATTTGTATTAAATGATTTTCATTGAAATCTACTAACAAATGTATTAAGTGTGCAGGAAATCAAATGCATAAAACAGATAGCATAAAATAAATTAAAGCGTCTGATATTAGTTCATGCGTCTGACTGACAACTCAGCACCAACCCAATATGCAACATGAGTCTGATCAACTAGAGTGTTTGAAAGCACATCTCTGTGTCTTCATTTGGTGTCAAGCAAATCCCTTTGCCTATTCAAAATAAAAAATGCTGACCCAAGTACAAAAAGCAGAAAGCATAAAGTACTTGCTACAAATTCTTTTTGTTGCAACAAGCTAAGGCATTTTACGCTGTCATATTCCAATGTTGCACAAATAAGTAGTGCTGCCCAAGCCAGAAAAGCAACTGCATCTGCTCTGAAATGCGCATGTACTCTGATAAAGCAATGCAAAGAAGTACGTTCACCTTGTCTTGAAGCTCTCCAACGATTATAAACATTAAATGGAGGATCAGAATGATTCTTTAACATTTATGAATGAAAGAACAAAAACCTTATTCATCTAAAGAATGTCTCTCAACGTATTTATTGTTGATGAATATAAAAGGAAGATTTTGAAGGCTATTTTGAAGACAATAAACATAGATAGAACAATGCATTCAATATTAGCCTTGCATTCAAAGCTCTTAATTTCTTTCAGGTTCAATCATTTGTATTTATCGAGAAGTGATTTCTGCAGTTATAACAACCTTATTTCATATTCACTCTTTCAATGTTATTCGGTTGACTTGTAGAGCCGTGATCTTGAAGCTGTTGCATAAAAATCTTATCACTTGTACAACCTGAAGAGGCTACCATTAAAGAATACTTGAAAGAGCCTGAAGAGGTTAGGTGTGTAAACAATACTTGAAGGAGCCTGAAGATGCTAAGTGTGCAAATAATACTTGTCTATAACCTGGTCAATTATAGTGTGAACACTTGGTGAAATCAAGGATTGGGCGTAGCCCAAGGTTTAAGGTGAGCCCAGTGTAAATCTCCGTGTTAATCTTTCTTATCCATATCCTCTTTATATTTGCTTTATATATTTGTTGTGCTAACAGGGTTAAAATGGTTAAACCTTCAACACATATTTCTTTGTTTTATTCTGTCTCAAACGCCTTTAAGTGTTTTTTTTTAAGCAAAAGAAGGTATGCAAAGGCATCACAATAATCACTAGCATTCCAACTAGGTTGGCACCCTAGTAATTATCTATCATTTATAACACACCTCAAATATTATCAAAAAATAATGAAAAGAATACAAAAACATAGGGGGACATAAACCAAACTCATGCAAAACAAAATAATTATGTGAACCTATAATTAGGAAGTCCTACATATTATGGTAGAAATCCTCCCTAATAAAGCTAGGAATCAAGTCCCACCAAACAAATTTTTGTATAGTAGAACCAAAAGAAGCTAACTTATCAGCACATGTATTCCCCTCCCTATAAATGTGAGAGCAAACAAATTGCATATTGCCAGTAAAGGTTATATAGTTCATCCATCTATTTCTTAGGCGCCAAGGAATTAATGTTTCATCCTTAAATACCTCAATTACCAATTTCGAATCACTCTCTAGACAAATATTCCTCCAACCTTTTTTCATAAGTTATTTCTATAGCTATCATTGCACCAGTAATCTCAGCATGAAAGGCGTATGTAGAACATCTGCTAAAAAACAACCCAAGGCTGCACCCCTATAGTCTCTTAAGATGGCACCACATCCTGCAGGACCATGGGAACCTTTGGAAGCACCATCGGTGTTGCACTAAACCAATAGCAAATAGGAGGCTTCCTTACAACTTCTTTTATTTTCGGAGCCTAACAAGGATGGCCTTTAAGTGTTGCACTTAAATCAATAGCAAAGACGCCTCTAAGTGTCTGCGAAAAGATATTTGTTTTCCAAAAGTTTAAGTAAGACACAATTCAACCCCCCTTCTCTTGTTTTCATCTGTTAATTCCAGTTGGTATCAAACATTAAGCTCTAGGTTAAACACTTAATAGTGTTGAGGAAAGATCGTGTTGAACAGAAATCATGACAGCTGGAGCTGGAACAAGCGAAAGCACCTTAGGGATGGAAGGAACCTCCATGACCAGACCTCCATTCTCCAATGGAGAGAACTGCATATATTAGAAAGAAAGATTCCAATGGTTTGTCATGTCTACAAACTCAGATCTATGTGAGATAATCACTAATGGTCCATATATCCCCATAGATGAAACAACAAATCAAGAGATACCTAAAGTTCAGTGGACTACTTCTCAGAAAACCAAATGGGAGCTAAATCATAAGCAAGGTATGCATTAATGTGTGCTTTAAGTCAGGAAGGGTTTGAAAAGGTTCATGTATGTGAATCTGTAAAAGAAATTTGGGATACTCTAGAAGTAACTCACAAAGGTTCAACCAGGGGAAAAAGAAACAAATATAAATATGCTTGTACGAAAGTATGAGATGTTCACCATGGAGGAAGGAGAAAATGTTGCTCAAATGATAAGAAGATTCCAGACCATCACCAATAGTTAAAGAAGAAAAAAAAACGATTAGTCAGTTTAAAATTTTTTTTTTTTAACAAAATAAGTAATAACAAACACACTCTTAAAAGTATGAGATAAAATGAGAATAAATCAACTTACTATTTATTTTAAACCATTATTTATTTTAGTTTTATTATAAAATATCCAAACAATTATGCATGAGTTTATTCCAATTAGTCTATTACCTTTTATTCCATTCATCAATCATCATTAGATATTTAAACACAATTTTTTTTTTAGGCAATTTAAACGTAACCTAAAGTAAGGGATAAAGTCCTCTTATTTAAACAATACTTATAACATGTTCTAAAAAAAACAATACTTATAACATCACACTCAAAAATACATTAATCATATATATATATATATATATATACACACACACATACATACATATACATACATACATACATACATACAACTGATAGCAGAGTTGCGTCAGTATTTATCTATCCAATGGAGGTAGAAACTGGAGAGACTGAGAGAGACCATGATCATGTTCCTCCCAAACCACCTGATGGGAAGGGAGTGCAGGGTCAAAAACACGTTCCGAAACTATCCTTTCGTGATAAACTTCTTGGTGCACAGGAGCCATTACCACGTAGGGAAACTATTGACCTAGTGGAGAAGAAACTTTTTAAAATTGATTTGGAGGGAGGAGACAGGCTAAGGCCCCGGTGTTATATTGATGACAATGTGGTGGAGGAATTGCGTAAACCGTGGAAAGATGCGATTATTGTGAAGCCTCTAGGGAAGGCCCTGGGATATGTCACGCTGAGGGAATGCTTAAACGGCATCTGGAGACTGACTGGTGGGTTTGAGATGGTAGATATTGGCTTGGGTTTTTTCATGATCAAGTTTGATTTTGAGATGGACAGAGAGAAGGTGATGGGAGGTGGACCATGGATGATTTTTGACCAGTGTTTGTCAGTGCAGCCTTGGAAGCTAGACTTTATTGCTTCGGAGGTAAAGATTGATAAAACAGTTGTATGGATAAGATTTCCTAGTTTGGGGATGGAGTATTATGATGAGAGTGTTCTTCTTGCCCTTGCCTCGGCAGTAGGCACTCCTATTTGGGTCGACATGAAGACAGTTGATGCAGCTCGAGGTAAATATGCAAGAGTCTGCATTGAAATTCGCTTGGATCAGCCAGTGATAGGCAGATTATGGTTCATGGGGCATTGGTTTAAGGTGGAGAACGTAGGGCTTCAACTTCTTTGCTCTAAGTGTGGAATGTATGGACACTTGGCAAGAAACTGTTCCAAACTGGAAGAAAAAGTGGAGGAGAAACCAGGAGGGAGGAGGCTGTTGACGGCGGCTCGGCTACAGGTGGAGAAGGTAAGCTAAACCCTAACCCTAACGTGACTGTTGGCGTTGACCACGGTAGCGAGAATCACGCACCTTTGGAGCTGCATGGAGAGTGGCTGTCAGCGAGAAATGTGAGGAGAAATCCGAAACAGAAGCAACAAGTTTTTGGATGGAATAAAAGTGTTAATGAGAACCGAGATTTTAGCAAAAAGGATAAGAATAAAGATAGCAACAGATTTGATGTTTTTAATTCGGTGGGGACCATGCATAATGCAGAGAATCTTGACAAATTTGTCCCAGGTGCTGAGTATTGTGAAACACCGAAATTATGGAGGAAGAATAAGAGACAGTGTAATGAAAGTAAGAGGGGTCTAGATGGTATTGGCCAGAAAAAAAGGGAAACAACCTACGAGTACTAAACCTGCCAAAAAACGATAAGCAATCACCGCTATGGCAGTGGAGGGTTCCAGAGGCCAAAACTAAGGACGGCACAAAGCTGCAAGTGGGAGAGTCATCAGGAAAGGGTTCCATGAAGACCATGGACAAAGGATATGGGATAAAAACGTCCATGAACGTTGAAGTCGTGGGTCCCAATCGGTTGAGGTTTGTGGAGGAACCCGAGCCTCCTGATCCGAAGCAGATGCATGGTGCTATAATAAGTGAAGGCTTTATGGGAGAAAGTCAAGAGTTTCATGACTCGATAGAGGGTGATGACATGGATGAGGTGGTGGAAGAAACACCTGCTATGCGATAGCGCTTGGTCTCGCCTGGGTTTTGTCTTGATTGTCCCTCATAGTTTCCTATGGCTGTGCATAAAGACTTCTCTGTTATCTCCTGGAATGTGCGTGGCTTTGCCAATAGTAATAGTAATAGACACATGCGTGAGTTACTTCACAGGTTCAAGCCGGATTTGGTCTTTTTGTTTGAGACTCATACTCCTTTCTCTTCCGCTAATCTTTTTTGGGAGCGTGAGGATTATGAGCCCTTGGTGGTGGAAGAAGCTCAAGGTCACTCAGGTGGGGTGTGGGCTTTGTTGTCCAAAAGAAGCAGATTCAGTTGTACCATTGTGGACCACATGCCCCAGTGCGTGAGTATCCAGATATCTTTTGGGAGTCATGCTTGGGTGTGTAGTGGGGTGTACGCTAGTCCTATCTTCTCTGTTAGGTGCCAGCTGTGGGATTATTTGAAGCAGCTTAGGGACAAAATAGCAAATCCTTGGTCTCTTATAGGCGATTTTAATGAAATTTTATTGCCCTCCGAGCAGTGTGGTGGTGTGTTCTCGTTGGCCAGAGCTGGTAGATTTGGGGATATGTTGGAACACTGTGGCTTGATGGATGTGGATTTCTTTGGATCTAGGTTCACTTGGCAGCGCCCTTGTAGAGGTGGGAGATTGGTTTCCAAGAGGCTTGACAGGTGCGTTTGCTATGTGGAGTGGAGACTTATGTTCCAAGAAGCTTCTGTGGAGCACCTTGTTAAAAGACAGTCTGATCACAACCCTCTTCTTCTACGATGTAGTCACCAAGTCTCCCCTAGAGATGGCCGTCCTTTCCGTTTCCAAGCAGCTTGGTGCACTCATCAAGAGTATCCGAGGGTGGTATATAATGCCTGGTGTAAGCACAGGGATGATATTATGAGGCAATTGGGGGAGGTGAAAGAAGAATCCATTAAATTTAATAAGGAGCATTTTGGGAATATATTTGCTAAAAAGAAGCAACTGGAAGCTAGGTTGAAGGGGATTCAAAGAACTCTGGAGGATGTGGACTCAGCAAGACTTCTTATTCTTCAAAAAGAATTACTTCAAGAGTATGAAGCAGTCCTATTCCAAGAAGAAACTTTGTGGTTCCAAAAATCCAGGGAAAATTGGATTCGTCTGGGGAGTAGAAACACGGCTTTCTTTCATGCCCAAGCAGTGGTTAGAAGCAAAAGAAACAAGATTCATGGGCTTCACATTTCGGATGGGGTGTGGTGCACTGATCAGAATATTCTAAAAAATGAAGCTGTTAAATATTTCAAAGAACTCTTTTGCTCCAGGGAGCCAGTGGGAAGTGAGGTGTATTGTATCCCTAGTATGTGCCTAACTGATGATGATAGAGCCTCCTTGACTAGAGTCGTGCCCAAGGATGAGGTGTATAGGGCCCTCAAGAGTATGAAATCCTATAAAGCACCTGGCCCGGATGGTTTCCAACCTATCTTTTTTAAAATGTTTTGGAATGATATTGGGGATGATGTTTGGCGTTTTGTCCAACAAGCAGTGGGGAGCGGTAGCTTGGAGTCGGGGGTCACTGATACGCTTATTGTGTTAATCCAGAAGTGTGATCATCCTAGTTCTTTTAAGGACTTTAGACCCATAAGTTTATGTAACGTGGTTTATAAGCTTATATCTAAAGTTCTGGTCAACAGACTCCGGCCCATTTTGAGCAGGATTGTTAGCCCTCTTCAGAGCAGTTTTATTCCTGGAAGAAGCACTAGAGACAATGCAATAATCCTTCAAGAAGTTGTTCATTTCATGAGGACGAAGAAGAGAAAGATGGGGGATTTGATTTTGAAGCTTGACTTGGAAAAAGCCTATGATAGAGTAGACTGGAGATTCTTGAGACAGACCTTAGAATTATTTGGTTTCCCCCAGGTAAATGTTTCTTTGATTATGCATGGTATTTCATCCTCTTCTATATCTCTTCTATGGAATGGGAGCAAGACTGATAATTTTGTGCCGCTGAGAGGTCTTCGTCAAGGAGACCTGCTTTCACCTTATTTGTTTGTTCTCTGTATGGAGAGGCTTGGTGAAATGATTTCTAAGGAAGTTAGAGAGGGAAGCTGGTTGCCTATTAAAAGTGTCTAAAAATGGGCCGGCTTTCTCTCACTTATTCTTTGCGGATGATGTGCTTCTTTTCACTAAGGCCAAGATGTCCCAAGCTCGGCTAATTAGTGGTGTGCTTGAAAATTTTTGCAAAGTATCTGGGCTTAAAGTTAGCCTTAAAAAGTCTATTATTATGGCCTCCAAGAGGGTGACTAGTAGGAAGAAGGAGAAGATTACAGCGATTACCTCCATTAAATTTACAACCAACCTTGAGAAATACTTGGGGTTCAGATTGTTTATGGGGAGAGTTACCAAGCAGGATTTTGAAGATGTCATTAATAGGGTGGAATCCAAACTTGCCTCTTGGAAAGGTAGATTACTTAACAAGCCCGGGAGAACTATCTTGGTGAGTGCAGTGATAAATGCCTTGCCTTCCTATGGGATGCAAATTCAGTGGTACCCCCAATCTATTTGCGATTACTTGGACAGAACAGCGGCTAGATTCATTTGGAAAGGGATGAATGGTAGTGGTATGCATATGGTTAGCTGGAAAAAGATGACTAAGCCTAAAAAAGGTGGGGGTCTAGGCATTAGAGTTGCGAGACATCAAAACACTGCCCTTCTGGGGAAAAATCGTTTGGGATATTATTGATGGAGCAGATAAGGTTTGGGTGAGCATGCTGAAAGATTTGTATATCAAGGGTGGAGATATTTTTAGCGCTTCTGGCTCAAGTGGCTCTCCCACTTGGAAATCAGTTAAGAAAGCTGTCAAAGAATTGCAAGATGGTTTTGGCATGAAGATAGGTAATGGGAATTCTAGTTTTTGGTTCTCCAAGTGGGCTATGAAAACACCCTTGTGCAGCCAGGTAGCTTATTTGGACATTCATGATCTTGAGCTGAGAGTCAAGGATGTTTTGGAATGGGAGTGAGTGGAACTGGCCTTTGTTGTACACTTCTGTTCCTAGTGAGACCCGCAATAAAATTGATCAGCTAAGGCCGTGGCTTGAGGAAGGTGTGCCTGATGTGTGGACTTGGAATCATGCAGTTTCAGGTATTTACTCGTGCAAGGAAAGGTATAGATGGCTCATGAATCAGGAGAGACAAATAGAGAATGGTGTCAGTTGGACTTGGATTTGGAAATTAAAAGTGTCTGCTAACATCCAATTTTTCATTTGGCAAGCTTATCATGACTCTCTTCCTACTAGGTCTGAATTGAAGAGAAGAGGAGTTAGCACTAGTGACTTGTGCCCGATGTGTGGGGAGGAAGCTGAGACCATCGTTCATTGCTTGTTTCTCTGTACTAAGGCGAAGGCAGTGTGGAACCTGGGGCTTAGTCAAGTGAAACTACCTTCTACTAACACCACAGACCTCAAGGGTTGGCTTCACGATAGTATCCGGGAGCATGGAGTGGGGGTGGCGGTTTTGATCTGGGTTTTGTGGTGCTCAAGAAACAAGGCTGTCTTTGATAATATTAAACACTCCATTTTTGATCTGGTCATCAAGTTCCGTGCTTTGTACTTTCATATGGTTAAGGCTTTCAATGCTGACATGCTCATTGGCGTGAGAGGTTCTGATAAGCATATTGCTTGGACTGCCCTTTGCATTGGGTGGGTTGCTCTCAATGTTGATGGGAGTGTGTATACTGACTCTGGGGCAACGGGCTTTGGCGGGTTGGTGAGAGACCACGTAGGCTCGTTTTTGCATGGCTTTCATGGTAGTATCACGTCATCTTGTATCTTGCATGCTGAGATCTTAGGTATTTATCATGGCTTGCATCTTTGTTGGGATAGTGGATACAGGCAAGTGGTTTGTTATTCTGATTCGGTTCACGCGGTAGAGTTAGTTAACAATGATCTGAGTGTGCACCACAGGTTTGACAACGAAATTGCAGCAATTAAGCGCATGTTAGGAAGAGATTGGAATTGTACTATTCTTCATACTTTGAGAGAGGGCAATTTTGCTGCAGATTTCCTAGCGAAGTTGGGAGCTAAGAACGGCACAAGCTTCACTATGATTGAGGAGGTTCCCAAAGAGATGAGTACTACTTTGTTAGCTGATGCTATGGGGGTGACTTTCATTAGGCACTAGCTTTTCTGTTTCGTCTTTCTTTTTTCCTTTGGTTTTTCAATGCTTTGTAACAAAAAAATACACACACACACACACACACACACACACACACACACACACACACGAGTGAGGATCAACTTACTCCAAAAGTAAGTTTAAAACACTTACTTTAAATTGTCACCCTTCAATTGAGTAAATAGTCAATTTGGTCCCTGAAATTGTAAGGTCGTATCAACTTGGTCCCTGAAATTAACTAAATTCCAAAAACGTCCATGAAACTGCAAAACGTTAATCAAGTTAGTCCCTCCGTTAACTCCAGTTGACTGACACCGTTAACGGCATTGAGGTGACACATTAAGTGCCTAAGTGGCTGCCATGTCAGATGACTCACATAAGACGCTAATTTCAGGGACTAGTTTGACACAGGTATCAAATTGATGCTCTTTGATTATCTCATCTTCAATCTTGAACCCAAACCTCCATGTGACCTCCAGATCTATGCCATGGGTATAGAGAAATTGATCAATTCAGAAGGAAAAAAAAAAGTTCAACATTCAACCTAATCAACACATCAAACAATTAGAGAGGAACCCTAAAGTGAAAATGATAAAGGATTTTCGAAATATACTCTAATCTTAGTATCACAACTTATAGAAGCAAGAACAAGAGAGATGGAGGTTACAACAGCAATAAAAAAAATGAGACTTGCTTATTATTGTTGGGTTCTTCGCTGGGAATTGCGTCTCCTTCTATTTTTGGGATTTGCTTATTATTGTTGGAATCTATGAATGAACAGAGTTTAAGAAGTAAAGATAAGGTGTCATACAATCACTACATCTCGGTGTCGCTCAAGCTCCATCCCTTACTCTGCTTCTCTGTCTCACTTCTTTATTTGAAATGTATTAGGAGGTTTGGTGTTGTTCTGACTTTTTCCTTTTGCTTTACTTCTCTGTTTCACTTCTTTATTTGAGATGAGTTAGGACTCTTGGATGATGGAGTCAGGATGTAACAGGAGATCAGGAGTGAGAGGAGCTATGGTGATGCGACGACGGCTATCAAGGCAGAGAGATAATTGGTGGAGATGGTTGGTGGAGCTTAAATGGAGGTTTGGGCTCAAGGTCGAAGACGAGATAATCAAAGAGTATCAATTTGGTCCCTATGTCAAACTAGTCACAGAAATTAGCGTCTAATGTGAGTCACCTGACATGTACCGTGGCATGGCAGCCACCTAGGCACTTAACGTGCCACCTCAGCGCCGTTAATGGTGTCAGTTAGCTGAGGTTAACAGAGGGATCAACTTGATTAACGTTTTGCAGTTTCAAGGACGTTTTTGAAATTTCATTAATATTGGGACCAAGTTGATACAACCTTATAATTTCAGGAATAAAATTGGTTATTTACTCCCTTTAATTTATTCTTTTGGTAAACCTGGGTATCCTCTAGCCGAGAGCCAGAGATCAAACCCTCGAGGTACTGAGATCCATTTAAGGGGTTGATCTCTCCCAACATATGTTTTTCCATACGCATGAGCCATGAATCGAACCTCTGACCACATGCTTAACACTTCGTTTGATACTAGAGAGAGATAGATGAAAGAAGGCTTGAGGAAGGAAAAGTGAGAGAAAGTGACATCTTCCATCGTTTGGTTACCAAAAGATAGAGGGAGGAATGATTAAATTTCATGGGACCCACGACCTTTTTCATTTCTTCCCAATCTGGGCGGAAAACACGCATATCAAAGAGCTGTTTACTGTGCTTCCTGTTCTGACCAGCTTGTGTTTAAAATAACCAAAATATTTTCATTTTTTATTTGTTTAAATTATTATATAAGGGTATTTATGTCATTTCACATATATCTTTTCTTTCCTCTTACTTTCTACTTAACCAAACATGAGGAGGGAAAAATTTTAGTTTTATTTCCTCTCATTTTCTCTCTTACCAAACAACTAAATAATCATCTCATTTTCCATTCTTTTTCTTTCCTTTACCTTTCTTTCCTTTCACTTTCCCTCCTGTAACCAAACAGAGTGTAAGGGGCTCGATTATCTACCAACCGTACCACATCATATTAGCAAACTCCCCTTCAATTTATTCTAATTGGATGACATATAATAATTTACTATCTATCTATCTATCTATATATATATATATATATATATATGAGAGTTAATATGAGTTAAATTGAGAATATTTAACCATAAAAAGGGTATTTATTTATTTATTTATTTATTTTTCAAGACAAATGCATATGTATCAACGAGGATATCTCGCTGCTCATCTTTTTTCCAGCTACTTATTACTTCTCAGTTCTCAGTCCTCACCTCCATTTCCGTAGCTCTATCTCTCATACAGATATTTTATTTTCTATGAAAAAACTTTATTTATAATATTTCAATTATTTTATGGTAATATTTTCCTCTCAATACTCCGTACCTATGACAACGACCGCTGAAGGATGGTGGCACATGCCTGCTGTCACATCACTCAAAACCAACGCTCCAGATCGACAGGTACGGAAGATCCAACGGTCCACATTGGTTCTCCCTCCACAGAGATTTTCTCTCTCCTACACTTTCTCTCTCTACTGCACCTATGTCCAGCTTGGTCGGGACCCCCACTCCCCCCTTATATATGGCAACAAAGACCCTTCTTTTATTTTCTCTCTCCTCACACTCTCTCTCTAACACTGTTCATTTATTCACTCACAAAGCCAAAAAATCCTCACTTGGGTCTCAATCGAAAGTGATAGGCCACAAAAGAGGGCCTTTAGTTTCTTCGACACACACTCACCCCTTCTGGCTTCTCTTCAAGCTTCCATGGCGATCTTGAAGAGCGTGCAGGTTAATCCCAATTGGGTTTCACTTCTGGGTCATGGGTATACTTGAAATCTACATAGAAAGTGAGAAAAATCTTAGCTTTGTTGTTGCAAGTGTGCTTAGTTGTTACTGAATTTGTTGGGATGTTGTGCTGGCTGGATCCTTTTGTTTTGGGTTTTGTTTGATTTTTGAAGTTGCTGTTGCTGTTGTTATTGTTGTGTTTCTGGGTATGGAGTGCATTGGCTAGTTGGTTGAAGATGTTGGGGAGTGAATGCAATGGCTTGAAGCAAAAATTGGAGGTTTTGGGTTTGAGCTAGGGTTTCATGTATTTATGTGATTGCCAAAAGATACTGTGTCTTTGAATAAAAGAGAAAAAATAAAGAAAATAAAAGGGTAAAGCTTGATATGAAGCTTTCAACATCAGGTTTGGGTCAGCAGGGACATGAAGGTATCTCATTCTATTTCTCTCTTTTTGCCCCTTTTTATGTTTTGTTTAAAGTATTGAGCAAACATTTTGAGCTCTTATTAGTTTGGCTTCTTACCATACATACTTGTATATGTAAACATTAGGTGTCCCTTTCATACACCTTTTTGTTTTGCTTGAACTTTTTTTTTCTCTTTTTGATAACTTGATGTGAGTAATGATGGTAGGAGGGGAGAAGAAGTGTTTGAATTCTGAGCTATGGCATGCATGTGCGGGGCCTTTGGTGTCCCTCCCAACTGCAGGGACCCGTGTGGTTTACTTCCCTCAGGGTCATAGTGAGCAGGTTCTTTTTGTTCCTTACTATACTCTTGAATGGTTCAGTTTTCTTGAAACCAAAATTCATTAGATTCTGTAAATGGAAGGTTGAACTGAACATGTTGAATAATGATTCTAGGTTGCTGCCACAACTAACAGAGAAGTTGATAGCCACATACCCAATTATCCGAGCCTTCCACCCCAGTTGATTTGTCAACTTCACAATGTTACAATGCATGTGAGTATGTCATATCTTTTCATTGAGTTATGATAGTTTAGTTATGGTTGCCTACCTACCTATAGAGTAAACTTGGTGAGCTGGAGCATGTTTAATTTTCAGGCAGATGTTGAAACAGATGAAGTATATGCTCAAATGACACTGCAGCCATTGACTCCTGTATGCTGTTGTTCTTTGATCAGCTTGTTTTACCCTTTATTATCCTCTTTTTATGTTTCTGGAATTGAAATTTGCATTTTTTATTTGTGCATGTAGCAAGAGCAGAAGGAAACGTTTCTTCCTATGGAATTGGGCATTCCAAGTAAGCAGCCCTCAAATTATTTTTGCAAGACATTAACTGCCAGTGACACCAGCACACATGGAGGGTTCTCTGTTCCTCGTCGTGCAGCGGAGAAAGTTTTCCCGCCATTGGTAGTGTTCATTTTTTTGTTTTTGTATTTGACTTTGGTGGGATGTAGAATCATCTCTCTTTTATTTCTGATATACAGGATTTCTCACAACAACCACCGGCACAAGAGCTAATTGCCAGGGATCTTCATGATGTTGAGTGGAAGTTCCGGCATATCTTTCGGGGTAGGATTCTAAATGTTTATCGACTACAGTCTTGTGATATTGTTTTTTTGTTAGTGTGGATTTTATTGCATTGAAGATGATGATGGCAAGATTTATTTTTCTTCAAAATCATATCCCTTTGGCACCTATAAAATTCTTAGAGAACTGCCTTGTTCTTATTTACATTATTATACAGATTAAGATTCTCCAGTTCATAGGGGTACTTTTGCTAAAATCTCGAGGTGTCATCACTTTCTCATATATCTTAAAGACTAAATTAATATGCAAGTTCCGGTTCTTTTTCTAAAGTTTTAAACAAGTCCTTATACTTTAGAATCTAAAGTAGGTCTATATAGCATAGTTATCAATAGTGTGCTATAGTGCCACAGTGGAGCAGCCCTTGGCTGCTACATGCAACTCGTAGCATCACTTTTTTTTTTTGTATAGCATGGATAGTGGCTAAACCTCAGCCATTTCGGTGGCTGTTGCAGCCGCTACAACAATGGGGGAAAAGCCCGATCATACCCATGCATTTTCAGATCCATCTTCATCCCTTTAATGGGTAGGACCAACCACATGTTTTCCAGTCAAATCCTACCAGGCAAAAGGTTTTGCAATCAACCTCTCCCTTTTTCTGGTAAGTCCTACCATGGGCGTTCGGCTCTGTTTCGACGGTAACTTCTTGAAGAAGTGCTCACCTTTTTGCATTGTGACCTAATCTGGACTTTCTTTTGATAAAACTTATATTTCTGAGTGGAAAACTTATTCAAAAACAAAAAGACATCACTGTCCTTTTCTTTTAGTCTCTGTTTGGCAAGTCAAATAAGCTAGTTTATAGCTTATTTGACTAGCTTATAAACTTGTTTGACTGAAATAGAAATGTTTGGTAAATAAGCTTATCTCATTAGCCTTTAGTTTTTCTTCATAAGCTATTTTATTTAGCTTATAGCTTATTGACTTTTCTCTCATTTTTACCCCCATTCATTAATGAAATTCCCACTTTATGATTCCTATCATAAATATGTCCTTTTATGTCATTTTACATTTCTAAGTTAGTTCAACCGCTATTTTTACCAAACACTAAAAATTCAATCAACTAGCTTTTTAGCTACCAGCTATCAGCTATAAGCTATTAGCTAAAAATTAGCTTATCAGCTACTTTTGCCAAATAGAGCCTTAGTAATTGACACCACTGTCCTGCTTTAGTAATAACTCTTATTTTAATTTGCATAAGTGGTTATGCTTTTAAGACTTGTTATTAGTACATAAAGTTATTCATAACATGTTGACTGATATAAACAATGAATTCTGGGTTTCTTGTTTTTAATTGAGTACCAAAACTCTTTTATTTATTTTTATTTTTTATGGTACAAAATTTGTTAAAATATTAGGATTATTGGTTGAGCATCAATGATGAATGTCTTAAATTGTGACTACTTTCGTGTTGAGTCTTTATATGTATGTTTTATAAACTATCTGGAGAGTCATTCAGCTATAAGAATAGTTTAACATCAACTACCAGGCACATAATCAGCTTACCTTGAGCTCTTGACTGCCTCCAACAGTGACCATCCTCTGTTGTAGCTTGTAACAATTAATCAGTAGAAGTGTATGAATTAATGTTGTAATGAAGTGATCAGATCTCATTAGTGCACATTCTTTGTATGAGAAACTTGAATAATACCCAAACTTGAGTGATCTGATCATGGAATGTGACCATGATAGTAGGCTAAGTAGGAGATTTTGAAGTTGTAGCAAACAAAATTTAACATCAATGTTAGAAATTGAAGTCTTTTGGGGATATATACTCTTAGGGATGCCAATGGGTAGGGTTTGGGTAGGGTACTATAGTACCCGTCCCCATACCTGCGTTTGAGAAAATTACCCATACCCGAACCCGTACCCTCGTGGGTAGCAACTTTAGTACCCTTACCCGTACCCTCTGGGTACCTAAGTACCTGTACCCATACCTGTTACCCTCACTTCAAGTTATAACAATTAAAAACAATTCAAAGGTCTTTTAAATCTACTAATAAATATTACAAATCAAAATATTTAAATAAATAAAAACATCCAACAAGGAATTATAGATGCAACTATGTTTAAAAAGTTAAGAATCTTTAGATTAATTTTGGTTTTAAATTTTGTATTATAGTTAAAATTATATATATTAGTAATATAAATAAATAAATAATTATAATTATATATACATATACATATGTGCGGGTATGGGGCAGGGTGGGTACTGTAGTTCCGCACCCGTACCCATTCAAATTTGCGGGTAATTACACATGCCCGGACCCTGACCCATTGTGTGGTTTACCCTACCCATCGTGGGTAATTTTTGCGGGTACCCAATGGGTAGGGTACAAATTGCCATCCCTATATACTCTCACTACTCTATTGAAGAAGATCTAAACAACTTTGGAATCATTTGAATCTGAATGTTGTCCAGCAAGAAATGGAATAATGCTGTTAGGAAGGTCATCTTTGGTTATGAATATGTAGATAGTGTTTAATCCTTCTGGTGTCTTCTGGAATCATAAAAATCTGATCCTGGATAAATTCTCCGTGGGTAATTGAGATTGAGGCTCCGTACTTTTCGAACTTTCCTGTAACCACATTGCAAACAATCTTTTGACGTGAGGCCAACAGAATAAACTTTCTGCTGTGAGAGCTGTCTTGGTAATTGGTTCAATTGTATACATTTTTAAATCTATAAAACTAGACATTTTTACGAATAAGGCAGCCAGCTATTTTATCTTTCAAAATGAGTGCTGGCTTTGGAAACGGAAGTTCTAAAATTTAGATCTTCAGTCTTCTGCTGGTCCTCATAGCTTGGGATGCATATTCTGTTCTGTACTTTCTGCTAGGGAAACTTCTTTAAATCCATTATCTTCCAATATTTGGTAGTTATTCTGTTTAAGAGAAAATTAGTCAATGAAATTTCATAGTTACTTACTTGGAAATGGTTCTTTTGGTTACCCCATTGTTTTAAATTAATGTAGTGAACTTGCCTTTAAGTTCACTTTTGTTAAATAATAGACAAAAGTTTGTACTAGAGCCATTATTAATTATACTACTTGCGCTTGCTTATGTATCTGCTGCTTGGACATCATTTCAGGACAGCCAAAACGGCACCTTCTTACAACAGGCTGGAGTGTATTTGTTAGTGCCAAGAGACTTGTTGCTGGTGATTCTGTGCTTTTCATATGGTATTTGTTTCCTTTACCTCTTTTCGCAACCTTTTCTTCCCCTTGAATGCTGGAAATCGGTTCTTTATTGTTCTTAATGTTTTTTGTCTTTTAGGAATGAGAAGAATCAGCTTCTTTTGGGAATACGTCGTGCCAATCGACCTCAGACTGTAATGCCATCATCAGTTCTATCTAGTGATAGTATGCACATTGGACTTCTTGCAGCCGCCGCACATGCTTCAGCAACTAATAGCTGTTTTACTGTGTTCTATAATCCAAGGTTGTAAATGTTATCTAAATTTCCACCTGTGGTACTTCTTTATCAGAAATTATTGTGCTTATTTTGACAGCTACCTCATGGGCAGGGCTAGTCCTTCAGAGTTTGTCATACCACTTTCAAAATATATCAAAGCTGTGTACCATACTCGTGTTTCTGTTGGCATGCGTTTCAGGATGCTTTTTGAGACTGAAGAATCAAGTGTTCGCAGGTACTTGTAGACATCAGTTATTATTTTCCTGAAGCAACTGTTGATCTTTTTGCTCTTGATAGACATTTCAAAACAGTTAATTGTATTTCTCAGAGGTAGACATAGTTATAATGCAAAAGGCTCTGTACCTTGTAAATAAGTGAAGATAGTAATAGTTTCCCTAACATGAGGTTGATATGACACCTGCATGTATACTGTCTAAGGATGCAAGTTTCTTGATAAATAGGCTTATGGTTGTAAAAGCCATGTAGCTGCTTAAATACCAGTACCGGATAGCGGCACAGAGAAGCCAGCCCCAAAAACTGTATAGCGGATAGCAGGATGGCTGCTATATCGGAGATTAGGGAAACAATATAAATGAATTATATAACACATAAATGCATTTTCCCCAAAATTAAAGGAAGTGGATGTCATCTGCTGAATACTATTGTTTGGTAGTCTGAAACTGTACTGTTCTGCCTATCCGTTTTATGATCTTGGGGCATGAGACAAAATACTTAGGGATGGAAATATGAAGGCAGCAGAAACCAAATAGAAGAATATTATTCTTTGGCAGTTTGCAGCTTACTATCTTGCCTTTACTTATCCATGTGTCACCTTTGTTTTTCAGGTACATGGGTACAATAACTGGCATAAGTGATCTAGATCCTGTTCGGTGGCCCAATTCTCATTGGCGCTCTGTCAAGGTAAGATGTTATGTTCATAGGACAGGATGTCCGTATATAAGGTACCTTTTGTTGTATGAAATTTAATGTCACTTTGCAATTAATTTATATATCTATTCTGTGAATGTGTCTAACGAGGAAGGTAGTCATCCCTGATATGTAAACATGTTTGATGAATGGATTTTTTAAAGAATAATCTAATCCTATTGACTGAATGAATGTAATGCTGCGGAGCTTATCAAATTTCGAACTGTTAGATTAGATTTATAACAGTGTGGTTCCCCCATACCCCACACCCCCACCAAAATGAAAGACACTATCCATCAAAGGGTTGTTTGTGTATGGCTGTGAACAACTTTTTTTTTTTTTTTCCTTTAAACAACTTTAGTTTATGATTGGTTCTTTGATGCACAACTTTTGGTGCAAATCTAGGTTGTTCCTCATTTCCTCTTCTGATGTGTAATTCCTATTGATTTTGTGCATCTATTATAATTTGTAAATTTATAGTTGTCAGATATCTTCAATATTTTTTCGTTTTAATACCTAACCCGTTGTGTCGGACCCATAATTATGTGGGCATACCCTTATGGTGCTGTTTATTATCCGGGATAGCTTTCCTATAATCTAAACCAAAAGCCTGTCCCATTATCATATATCTTATCATGCCTTTCGTCATTCTAATTTTCAGTTATTTCAGTTTTTTAACCTTTCAAAAGTCGTTATTTAGTTTTACAAATTATAGAATCACTGTTTGCTGTCTTTCTGAATATTCAAGATAGTATAGCTTTAAGGGCCAATCTGATATTTATTAACTTTTGTTTTTTGAACCCATGCACTGTTTGTTCTACATATGTAAGCTAACTTAGGACGATTGCAGGGCTGTCCTATGTTTTTGTAATAATAATACTTGCATATATCTTTGTTCTACCTATTTTTATTGTTCTGATTCCACTTCTATTATTATTATTATTATTATTATTATTATTATTGTTATTGTTATTGTTATTGTTATTGTTATTGTTATTGTTATTGTTATTGTCAGCATTTAATTTACATAAATGAAAAATGGTGGGTATAATACTCAATGTTCCTTCGGCATTGTCCAGAAAAATTGATCTACAGCAGCAATGTTTTAATAGGTTCATGATTTAATAATTTGTATTCCATTCCTTTAAAATGATTCGCTTGGTCCATTAAATATCTTAAAGAAACTGCTTGCTTGGTCCATTTTCTATTGTGGATAGGTTGGTTGGGATGAATCGACAGCAGGAGAGAGACAACCACGGGTATCATTATGGGAAATTGAGCCTTTAACAACATTCCCAATGTATCCATCACTGTTTCCCCTCAGATTGAAACGTCCGTGGTATCCTGGCACTTCATCTATGCAAGGTGCATTTTTTCTCAATGCTAACTTTTATATTTACTATTTATTTCATTCTAATTGGGAAATGGGTTTCACAAACGACCACCTGTAAACTATCTGTTACCAATATTTATGCTTTTGGGTATGGCATTTTATGAAATCGGAAGCGTTTGACAGTTGAAGTTAGTAAGACTACATGATTTTTCTTTTCTATTATCTGCTTTTTTAAAATAAAAGGAGATTTAATTAGAACAAGAAGGATTACAAGGTATAAGAATGAGATATCCTCCTAAAACAACTAAGGGATGTTTCGATTTTTGGATTTGGATAGGGCCCTTGGATGGTGTTTTCGATTATATAGCTAGAAGTCTAGAACTTTCATTTTTTAATAAAACATAAATGATTCCTTATGATCTATGTACTAAGTACCTTGGATATAGGCATTTTGGTTCGATGTGCGTATCCAATATGTCAAGTATACTTCTTTGTATTGGATTACATATCCAAATACATATCCTTTTTGGGATCTATCTTTCCTATTTAAACCTTTTTGGAATATTAAATGTTAAAAGAAGCTGAGACAACCTTTAAATTATCAACAAGCTTTGTTTTTAATTAAAAATGTTAGTGCTTCTTGAAATTAGCATATAAATATATAACATTTAAGTTATGTCTGGTACCAATCGATCATAAAGAAAGGTCTAGTTGTTGCATATAGTTTTCTAGCGTTTATCCACCTTACAATGAGAACTATCACAAGATTCAGACTTGAAAAAAGTACTCTGCGATGACACTATATTGGAGATGTAGATTGTAGAGTGGAAACATGTTTTGATGGCACCTAGGCTATATGTGAAGTGAAGAAAAAATTGTGAGATCTTGAAAATTACATTCCTTTGTTTTTCCTCCACCCATAAAAAATTATGTATAAATTACCCCGTGTTTAATTTAAATTATGTTAGCTAACAATTTATTATAAATGGAAGTAAAATAGCCAAACTAGGTTTTTTAGCTTTCATTTGCCATCCATTCTTCATGTCCGAAACATGGGAATTATATTTTCTTTTGTTCATCCATGTTTTGTTGTCCGAAAAATGGATGTGGTTGTTTTGAGGGTCTTTTGTCTCCTTTCTTTATCAAAGATCTTGTTACAGATGGAAGGGATGAAGCAACTAATGGGCTAATGTGGCTGAGAGGTGGGCCTGGAGACCAAGGTATCAATTCCCTAAATTTTCAAGGTGCTGGTATGTTGCCCTGGATGCAGCAGAGACTAGATCCAACTTTACTTGGAAATGATCAGAATCAGCAGTACCAAGCCATGATGGCAGCTGGTTTGCAAAACCTAGGGGGTGGATATCTCATGAGGCAACAAATGATGAATTTTCAACAGCCTTTCCAATGTCTTCAGCAGTCAGGAAACCATGATTCATTGCAACTCCAGCAGCAGCAGCAGCAGCAGCAGCAGGCAATTCAACAATCAGTGTCTTCTAATATGCTGCAGCCACAAGGCCAGGTACTGACTGAGAACCTGTCTCAGCACCTCCTTCAGAAACCGCATGACAATCAAGAAGTCCAAGCACAACAGCAGCAACATACTTATCAAGATAGACTTTTAATTCAAAGTGATCAGCTCCATCAGAGACAACACTCTAGTGTGCCTTCACCATCATATTCGAAACCAGATTTCTTGGATTCGAGCATGAAGTTCCCTGCATCAGTTTCACCTGCACAAAATATGCTTGGTTCACTTTGTCCTGACGGAAGCGGCAGTCTCTTGAATTTATCCAGAGGCGGTCAGTCCTTGCTGACTGAACAACAGTTACCCCAACAACAATGGACTCCAAAGTATGCACCTATGCAGGTCAATGCCTTTGGCAGCACAATGTCACATGCACAATATTCTGGAAAAGATTCTGCAATGGTCCCACCACATTGTAATTCAGACACTCAAAATCCTACTCTCTTTGGTGTCAACATCGATTCATCTGGCCTTCTACTCCCCACCACTGTCCCCGGTTATGCTAATTCATCAGCTGCTACTGATGCATCAACACTGCCTTTAGGGGAGTCTGGATTCCAGGGTCCTCTATATGCTTGCATGCAAGATTCATCAGAGTTGTTGCAAAGTGCAGGGCAAGTTGACCCACAAAACCAGACTCGAACATTTGTCAAGGTTTGATTATTAAGTATTCTGCATCTTTGGTGCCCCTTCTTCTATTTAACTTAGTAGTTTAATTTTGTGATTTCACAGGTTTACAAATCAGGGTCAGTTGGGCGGTCACTTGACATCTCTCGGTTCAGCAGCTATCACGAGCTGCGAGAGGAGTTGGCTCAGATGTTTGGAATTGAGGGGATGTTAGAAGACCCTCTTAGATCAGGCTGGCAGCTTGTATTCGTCGACAGGGAGAATGACGTTCTTCTCCTTGGAGACGATCCTTGGGAGTAAGTATTGAAGTATTCTGCCATTGATTAAGAAAACACGCTATAATTAAAATTATTTAGTTCACTTGGTTAATGTTTGTTGACATTTTCTTATTTGGTTTGTGTATTTTCTGCTTGACCCCTTGTAGATCATTCGTCAATAATGTTTGGTACATCAAAATACTTTCACCTGAAGATATTCAGAAAATGGGAGAACAAGCGGTAGAATCAGGTCAAAGGCTGAATGGTATTGGTGCAGAATCTCACATGGTTTCTGGACCATCATCAATCGGCTCACTTGAATACTGAGAAATAATTGGAAGGTGTATTCCTTCAGGTCCCATGTCAAGTCAAGTTCTCCATGTTTACTACTTATGATATGTTTAACTTTTGTGCCATCTTTATTATTTCTACCCAGATTGATGAAGGAGAAAATATACATTATGATAAGAAACTTAGGACAAACTTTTGTGCCAATTTCGAACCTAGAACTCTGCTATTGTAGCTTTTGATTAACCTCTTGCATGAACTAATGTACTCTTGATAAGGAAACTAGAGAAGGTTGAGTGTTTATGCTTGAGCTGTCTTTGTTCTTTGAGTGGTAGACTTAATAGTTTAAACCATTGATAGAGATATCTTAAATGCTGCACTTTGTAATTTGGTGCCAGGTTTGAGTAAGATTCTTCATGGTTTTATATAACAAAATTATTCGAACAATTTACAAATATTTATCATCCTTGAAGCAGTTATAAACTTTGCGAAACATGTTGGCTACATTTTATTGTTGTTGTCTTTAGTTCTACCTGTGTATGTTACATTACGACTAGATAAGTTGGGGGACAGCTTCTACGGTGGGAGAGGCCACCAAATCTCTCACGGTGAATCACCTATCCGAACCGTTAGATCATCTATTTTCATAGATTCTATCATGTACCCTACTACACCATAATTTTTTTCTTCTTTTTATCCTTCTAACATCCTCCCTATCACTCTTGCCTACCGTCACCGCCACCCTATCTTCTAACCACTGCTGCACCATTTGAGCTCCGTCGTCTTCTCTGACCAGTGTTGCCATCGCACACTGCTCAACCTAGTTTCGGTCATGCTGTCGTTGTTGCTTAGCCTCGTTCTGTCGTTGCCCTTGCCTGTTGGCGGTGGAGAGATGGCACTGCTGAATCAGGGCCCATATATGAAACTCCAAGCACCTCCCTGTCCCTTCATCCTCGTCCTGAGATGGTGGCGCTGAGGAGCATCTAAGGTGTGTAGCGGTTATGCATGTTTTGAGGCAGAGGAGCTAAGGTGCGGTGACTTCGAGTGGTTCGAGGCGGTGGAGAAGTAGAGTGGGAACGCATCTGACTCATGGTGCGGTGGCGAGAGTGGTTCTGGACGGTGATTTGTTTTAGATGGGGTACGACGGTGATGAGGCGGAGCTGCTTTGATTTGATGCAGAGAAGTGGCCCGCGTGGAGATGAGCATCTGGTGGTACTGCTTGTTGTGCGGACGGTGGTTCTGGAGCGGCGGTGGTATGACAGCTGATGGTGGTTTGCGGCGTCTTGAGGAACCAGGCCCGCAGTGGTGGCAGCGATGGTGGAGGTGCCGGAAATTATTCAGAAGCTGGTGGTGGTGGTGGTGGTGGTGGTTAGGGGTTGGGGATGGAGTTGGGGAGGGTTAGTTTGGTGTGGAGGGTATAGGATATTATCATGAGGACTAGGACAAATCAATGGTACATAATGATGGTGCACGGCGAGAGACTTGGTTGCTTCTTTCACCGTAGAATTTGCCTAAGTTGGGGATTCTGATTTGAGTTAGGGACGTTTTATTAACTTCTAGGTAAGTTCCGTAATGTGAATTTCTCGTTTAGTAACTTTGTTCAATTGCTTGTGTCTATTGTAATGTTTTTTATTAATAATCAACTTCTCACTTGTTTTGATTTAATGATTCAAATTAGCTCTTTTGACGAAAAATAATAGTAATAGATAGACACTTATTTCCAATTAAAATGTGGTGAATTTTGGTATTCCATAAATTTAGGAAAAGTAACGTTCATTCGTGAATGGAATTGTAAAAAAAAAATCTTAAATAATAGTCATGTTAAGCTCCATACAACTATAAGTCAATATTTTTTAAAGCCCAACCCTAGCACCCTATAAATAAAAGAATTGGATAAATTATATTTAATATTCATATAATGATAAGGTTTAATGAATATTTTGATACTTGCAAATAAGGTGAGATTTGGTTTTAGTCCCTCCAAAAAATTTTCTTATACCTAAACATTTTAAAATTTGGAAAATTGTCCAAGTCGTTTGGATACCTCTGTTAAGTGATGATGTGATAGACGGAGTTTTACGTCACGGTGTCACATGTACAAAAGTATTATTTTTTAATTTCATTTTTTTTAAAATTTTTTGTGCATGTAAACTTCACTGATTTTGGTTTTACTCCTTGTAATATTTTTTTTCTTAGAATTTTGTCCCTGCATTATCAATTTTTGTAAATGGTCCCTAACGTCACCTCTCAGTTAACTATTAATGTAGCAAACGGAACACCACATCGGTGCCTTTACCAGACTTAGATGAGGATGCTAGTTTTAATTCTAATACGGTTTCACTCAATTCGGGCAAGTATAGAGGAAGATACGCATCCCACAAGGTAGGGACTATTTACAAAAAAAAATTTGAGATTATATAAGTACGAAATCCTTAGGATATTTTTTTATAGGACTAAAAGCAAAATTGGTAAACTTTGCTTAGACTAAACTCATTTTAAAAAATTATCGAAATTAAAAATTAATATTTTTGTACATGTACTGATGATGTGGCACTCTGTCTGCCACATCATCACTTAACGGAGGTATCCTAATGGCAGGGACGAATTTCAAAGTTTTAAAACGTCTAGGGACCAGAACCCAAGAAAAAAATTTAGAGGGACTAAAACCAAATCTTGTCCTATTACAAAGGTCAAAATATTCATTAAACCTAATGATAAAAATGGAATTTTTAACAAAATAACAAATTGCTAAATCTTGCCATGGCCGACCCTGTGACACCTAACTACCCCGCATGCTATAAAGCATAAAAGATAAAGATAAAACATAAAACATATGTCCTTTAATAAAAAGGTTCATGGATAGAAAGGTCCCACATGAACTAGTTCACAACGCGGAAATTAAAACATGTTTAAAACAATAAAAACATAACAAAGATAAACAACATAACCCAACCCCGATGTCACATACAGTGCTAGTATAACCGTTCCGGAATAAAATCCTCGGAATACAACTGAAACTAGCAAACTAACTGAAAGGGGAAAACCCTAACTATGAGTGGTGGCTCCTCAGAGTCACTTCTCTCCTGACTGCTAGCCATTCTCTGCAAGGAGTCAATCAGGCCAAACAAACAACGGGGAGTAAGAATCATGTAAACATATACGGCATGGAAATAGGAAATAAGGTAAACATACAACATGGCATCATCATAAGCTTGCATCCACAACATACATCAACATCCACAATATTATATTAACCAAGTATGTTGTGCGGTGCAATGCATCAACTACTCCACTACTCCATCTATGCATGTGGATCCAACTAACTCAGGATGAACGACTTTGGAGTTACATATCCATATTGGCAATAGAAGCACCAACACCGGCAGTTCACCAAACCTTGGGTGAACCCCATGGATAGCCAACGTATCAAACCGTGGATGCTTCATCACGGGGGGCCTCGGTCACCAAACCATCGGGTGACCTACCGTGGATGGCCAGATCACCGTACTCTCGGGCAATCTCTCCTATGTCAAACTTCCCCCATCAGCAACTCCAATGCTATATGCAAATGGCACAACAACAAGCAATCTCAACCACCTCCTTACTCGGGCCATGAAGCTCCCAAGACTTGATAATCAACATCAACGTAACCTTAGACCCAAACCGTGGGGTCAAGGCTCCCTTGGCCAATAAGCACCAAGGTTCAACTCAACATGCTTGGGCCAATAAGCACCCAAGACTTCAACATTAACAATGCCTTAGACCCAAACTGTGGGGTCAAGGCCCCCTTGGCCAATAAGCACCAAGGTACAACTTATCAACGTGCAGTAACCCAACGGATACCGACTTAACCATCTTAACATCTCACCATCTCATCTTCTTAATCATCTTTAACCGAGTTGTCTAATCTTTATCTTTGATTAGCTATATCAACTTATCATCATTGGGGAAATGGGGTTTGAAACCCCTTAAGTCCTTTAATTCTGTTTCTGTCCAGGAGGGGTGAGCACGATCATGCTTAAATCTCAGCACGGTCGTGCTTCAAACATTAAGGGCGTGTTGCCGCTTAAGTGGAGCACAGTCGTGCTTCCTATTTAGCACGGTCGTCCTCCTCTACTATACGGCCATGCTTAATGCACGGCCATTTTCCAGAATTCAAACTGGGAGCACGGGCGTGCTCCTTGTCACCACGGTCGTGCTCATCGCACGACAGTGCTGTTTTGGGTAGAGTTCTAACACCGTTTCTTAACCAATTATTTCAGGGATTAAAACCATTAATCATCAAATCTTATTAGAACCTAATTAACCAATTAAATATTTTATCAACCAAATCATCATTACAACAGCCTCAACAACAACAGCATAATCAAATCATAACATCAACCAATGGTAACGCACATCATCATATCATACTAACAACCAACATGTCCATAACATACATATAAAAACATAATCAACCAAATAGAGCATGTCATTAACAGAAACAACATTTAATATATTAATCATACAACATAAAACAACACCGGGGTCATGGGGAACCCCTTTACCTTACACTACCCCCATTGCCTATGGTTACACTGCCCTTCTCCCCATACCTGGTATGAAGATTCCAACCAACGAAAGCCAACTGACAACCCAAACGAAGGACCAACTCGTTTCCTTCAAGCAGCTTGACTAGCTTTCCAAGCCTTGGTCAAACAAAATGTTAACCAATTAGTTCCCAATTGATAAACAAGAAAAGGAAACCAAAGGGGGAAAGAACATTACCTTCTATGATTGACACAGACCAACCAAGACCTCCAAAAAATAGAGCAAGAACACCAAGGCATCAAAGGGGCTTAAGGGGAGAAAGAGAGAAGAGGTTTTTGCCCTACAAAAGCTGCCCAAAGTGCCAAAATAGGGTTTGGCTCGTAACCCTCACGAAACTGTTCTATTTATAGACTCTGATGCTTGAGCACGGGGTGCTCAAAGATGGCTTTTCGAGACCCCCTATATGACCGATTTTGGAAAAACGTTAGCAATAAACCTTGTAGATAATTTTCTTAGCTTTCCAACACCGCAAAGATCACCTAGATCGGGCATTTAGAACTCAAGATATAGCCAAAACAGTAAAACAGGTTACTAGGAGTCTAAAAAGGTTGAACCTTTCTAAGACTAAACTTTCCCAAATATGAACTTAGGTATCAAAAACAAACCTAACAAGCATATGTAAACATATATATATAACATATATAAATGCATTAAGCCTATTTATGAAAAACGGGGTGTTACAGGCCCTAGCCTAAGGCTAGTAAAGCTAGGCTTTAGGCCTCCAAATTTTTAGTTATTTAGGTCCAAATTTAGGCCTCCATTTTTTTTTTTGGAAGGTTAACAAAAAATAATTTAAAACCTTAAATAATAAGTTATAGGAAATCTTACGCGTTGTTGCATGTACACATAACAAAGATTTACATCAACCATAATAATTTGTAATAAAGATAAAATTTAAATAAAATATAATTTTTTAATAACAAATATTATTAGTTTTAAAAAAAAATGCCTTATATCAAATTTAGCGTTAGGTCTCAAAATATGTGGGGCCAACCCTGAATCTTGGTAATGAATCTTCTCGTGTTTTTTTAGTTAAAAACAAAAAAAAGATAAACAAAAATTCTAGAGAACCCCACTAGTAAGTAGTGACCTTGTTTAAAGTATTCGTGTGTACCCAAGAGCGCTTGGATGAGATGACACGGATCTCTTCCAGCTTAACCAGAAGTCTCGTGTTCGAACCTTGACCCTGGGAATGCAGCATCCTTAAAACTTTTGAGGGAGAGCTTTGCCGCCCTTGTGGTACATACCCGGCTCGAGGGATTAGTCTCCGTAGTTGCGCGTGGAGGATACCCTGGGAAACTAAAAAAAAAAAAGTATTCGTGTGTAAAAATTGAAGCAGTCCAATAGTCCAAATTTATGTACTCAGAATATGACATCTAAAGTTGAGAAATGTTTTTCTAACAACCGGGAATGACAACTATATGAGACAACCCGTATAGTTGAACAGTGTAGCGTTACTGTAGCGCTACTTTTTCTTTTTCTTTTTCTTTTGACAAATTTTGACTTTCTTTTGAAAAAAAAAAATTTGAGAAATAAAATTTCGGTTAAGTATGTGCAAATATCTGGTTAACCAAGTACAAATATCTGGTTAATTAAGTTCATTATCTGGTTAATGGGTTTTTTTGAGAAATAAATTTTTTAGTGATGTGCAAAAATCTGGTTAATCACGTACAAATATCTGGTCAGTTCATTATCTCGTTAATGGGCTTTTTTTGAGAAATAAAAGTTTTGTTTAAGTATGTGCAAATATCTGGTTAATCAGGTACAAATATCTGGTTAATTCAATTCATTATCTGGTTAATGGGTTTTTTTTTAGAAATAAATTTTTTGGTTAAGTATGTGCAAATATCTGGTTAACCAGAATTAAATATCTGGTTAATGGATTTTTTTGAGAAATAAAGTTATGGTTAAATATGTGCAAATATCTGGTTAACAACGTATAAATATATGGTTAATTCAGTTCATTATCTGATTAATAGGTGTTTTTGAGAAATAAAATTTTTATTTTTTTAAAAGAAAGTCAAAATTTGTAAAAAAGAAATAAAAAATAAAAATAAGTAGTGCTACAATGAAAGTTGTCCAATGGTTGTCGTATTCCAGTTGTTAGAATAACACGGCTGTCTAAAGTTCTAAACATCATACACTCACAGGGTGCCCTTTTGGGGATCAATATTAGTTGTGTTGATTTTGGTAAGAAGTTGTGCTGACGCAATAGATATAACAGAAGATCTTGTCTCAAGGCGTCATTGTATAAGCTCCCTTTTGCAGTCTGCAGAGGGGAAATGCATATCTGCTTGGACTACACATTTTTCTTTGGTGCTGGCGTAGCCTTCTCTTTCAAAGGAGGTAGGCTTTTCTAACCAAGTTCTATTCTAGTATATGGGATTCACAAGTTCTATTCCGGAATATTTTTATGTTTGAGAATGTTTTTTTTTATCCCTTGTATCAAATATGGAAAACATTTATTCACATCTTACTTTCAAAGTAATAATAAAATATGCATGATACCATATGCTATAGTTTATTAAACGACTACTAAGGCTGCACAACAACAGTATGAAAAAAGGGGACCTTATCACAAATGCAATTCAACTGTAGTGTATACCACAATAACCGAGATGATAAGGTGGGAGGTTAAGACTGATATTCTATAACGTACCTCACTAACCCGAATACACCTTTAAGTCCAAGAATTACTTCACATATTATGAGAGAAATATTTATGTAATTCAAGCTATTAATTCAAAATCTGGCGGACACCAAGCACCAAAGGCTTCCATGATTTCCCACATCATTGAAGAGGGTAATAAAAGAAGAATAACACTATGCATTTTTCGTCATAGCTAAAGTAGATTGAGTCCTATCACTTGAATTGAAATCCTAACAGCTCACATTATTTCCTATATGCTGGTTGTTACATAGAAACAACTCACAAAATGCAATGTAAAATTAAGACCACTAGTTCTTCTTTCCAAAATTGAGTCAATCCAACTATTATCAAGATTTAACTTGACTGGTTACCAATACTTCACTATGTTGAACAACACAAAAGGTCCACAACTAACCAAAGGGTTAAATAAAGCCCCACAGACAACACTCAAATTAACTGAATGTACTGATTTAGAAAGTTCAATTAGTTTAAAACTTCACCTGGCAAGACTCAAAATTCAGTAATAATGTTGAAAGTTCCCCAATTTTGACAAAATTCATTAAAATAAAAATACACATTACAGACTACTCACAGAGTGCAGTAATGCGGAAGAAGCTTAAGATAGAAAATCGACCAGGACAAACTAATTTTCCCCTTGTATGTAAATGAAACAAGGCTCAAGCATCAATTTAAAATCAACTAAATCTAGATATATGCAGTGGAAATAAGATTTCTTGGTAGAATTTAGTTTTAGGGTATGTTTATGAGATATTTTGGGAAAGAAAGGAAGGGAAATAGAAGGTTTATTGAAGGATCACCCTTGTTCGCGAGTTCATAAAATTGAAGGGGAATGTTTTTAGGATTTTAATAAATCCTCCAAACCCCTCATCTCTCCAATTTTTTTAGTTCCTACAATTTGGGGTATTTTGGAGGAAAATTAATGTAAATTACTAATTTACCCTTATGCATTTTCAAAATTTACATGTTACTTTTTTTATATTCTTTATGAGTTCTTTCACGACTCTCTTTCTCTCTCTCACCCCACTTTGTTTTACAATACTTTTTGATATTCTGGTGTTAACTTGTGTTTTGTGTTATTTTCTATGATGACAAAGAAACAAGTAATCACGAGAAAGAATTTTTTGAGAGAATAAAATAATTTTTTTAAAAGAATCTCTAAAATTATAAAGAGAAAAAAGTTTAGAGTGATAAAATTATTTACATAAAAAAAGGAGGAAAATAAATTTTTTTTTGGACAAATATTTTTTCTCTATTAATATATTTATAGAATATTAGTTATGTTAATTTTCTCAAGTAAGGGTTAAATTGTAAAAGTGTGTCCAATATCCTCCATTATCTTCTCCTCACACAATATGTACTCCCAAACAAGGAGGGGGATAATGCTCTCCTTCCCCTTCCCTCCCCTTCCTCCTCTTATAATCCCCTCCATTTCATTTCCCTCCTAACTCGCAAACAAAGCCTTAGATAGCGTTTGACATGCGAACAGAACCTAAAGGAACATGATGTTATGTTTACCCAAAATGGTCCAGACCAGAATGTAGAAAGGTGTGGTGTGTACAAAAAAAGCTCTCGATGGTATTTGGACTTCGTCTTGACGTTACTAGTACTGGTTTGGGCTTCTGGTTGGAGTGTTCATGGTGTACAAAAGTACACAATGGGGGATCCCTCGATATTGGGCTCAACGGAGGGGAAACTCCGATCTTACGTATTCATAGTGGGGGAAATCAGAGCTCCATGTAGTTTTCTTTGAGGGAGAAGGGAGAACACTTATGATGTAGGCGGGATTCGGTGTTGGATATGGCCCTCATGTGGTTTTGTTCAGAGAGGTTGAGAGAGGGAGAGAGTCATGTAGAGGAGGTGACGAGTGGGAGTATAGAGGGGAGATTATGAGAGAGGTAGAGAGTGTCTCCTTTTTTAGAGAGAATGAAGAGAGGTCCCCCCCTTTGAGGAGGAAGGGAACCTCCTCTTATAGGGAAAGGAAGTAGGCCCTGGGCCCATAGGGGATGAGTCGAGTAGGTAATTTGACTTACTAGAAAATATATGTAACATGTTCTATTTGATTCCACCCATTTCAGTGGAACCAACATGTCCCACTTTTTAACCCCACATCCCGTTTTGTTTTAAGTATGAAATTATAAAACAGTTGTGTTATTTGAACATAAAAATGAGACAACAATTTGGATGTTTAACGTAGTTTAAATACGTGGTTAATTACTTTCAGTAGGTCATGTATATTTGAACACCTGAAAATCGTGGTTAATGACATTCAAAATCGTGGTTAATTATGTTCAGTAGATGGTTAATGAGTTGCGACACATTTTTATATCCGTTAATCATCCACTGAACGTAATTAATCACGTATTTGAACTGTGTTAACAATCCAAATTGTTGTAAAAATTGTTGTATTTAAACATCTCAAAATCATGATTAATGACATTTAAAATCGTAGTTAATTACGTTCAGTGAATGATTAATGAGTTACGATATCTTGTTATATCTATTAACCATCAACTGAATGTAATCAACTATGTATTTGAACTGCGTTCCATCCAAATTGTTGTCTTATTTTTGTGTTCAAAACCATTTCTCTTATAAATTAATAAAACACAGCAAACATAGAATAGAACTCATGTTATGTTTCGCCCCATTCTTGACATGTCTAAAGAACCATTGGCATTGGCATTAGTAACAGATCACCCGAAGCTGCATATAACATAATGATGGAAAAGCAAAGCTTCCATATAAAGCACACGATAAATAAAATGAGTTCATAGATGCTATATATAACACGATTAGCTCTTCAATGTAGTTCACCACACATCAATAATCCAAGTCTTCGGCAACGAAAATCAAATGATCAACAAAGAAAACCATCCATCATTAACACTAAGAAAATACATCCAATTCAAAAGAAGTAAACGTATCATTGACATAATTCAATTCCACTATAATTATTAACAATCCACTTCAACCACACGGTTTATTATTATACTACTAAAGCGAAGCGATATGCTCAATTTCTCATACTGAATCCTGAGCCGCCGGCGGTACTGCTGGTGTCGCCGCCACCACCTCGACGACCGGAATCTTCAAGTATCCCATTTTCTTCGAGCTCTCGATCTTCATGTCATCACCGGAGGATGATAAATCATCATAGGCGGTAGAATGGGAGCCACGACGACTGACGTAGGCGGACCAGACAAAGTACATGATGATGGCGGGGCCAATGCTATATCCGAGGTAGCATAGCAAAGCGGCGAGGAGTCTGAAGATGACCACGGTGCGATCCTCGGTGCGATCGCCTCCCTCCGCAAATTGCTAAATAAAAAATAACAAATTGCTAAATTATAAAAAAAAATAACAAATTGGTAAATCTTGGTAATGAATCTTCTCATGTTTTTTTTCGTTAAAAAACAAAAAAGATAAACACAAATTCTAGAGAACCCCCTAGTAAGGCTCTTTAAATATTTACCGGGTGTCCTTTTGGGGTTAAATATTAGTTGTGTTAATTTTGGTAAAAAGTTGAGTTGACGCAATAGATATTACAAAAACTCATGTCTCATAGCGTCATTGTATATAGGAATGGCAACGGGGCCGGGCGGGCATGAGTAGCACCCTCCCCGCCCCCGCCAGTGGATAAATCTGTACCCGTCCCCACCCGCCACCCACCACCCGCGTGGGTACCCGCTGGGTGGGTATTTGGTGGGTATCCGTGGGTACGACCGACACCCATGGATATTTGTCAGCAATTATGTTTTTTATGAAAAAAAAATGCACTAATTCCTTAAACAATTATAAAAAAAATTGTAAAAAATTGCAAAATGTCAAATAAAATAAAGATCAACACCACTCAAGATACATCAGTATTCAACAAATCATAATAATCAAACCACATCCAAAATGGTTAAAGTGAGCACGATCTGAAAGTATCTATGAAAGTACTTTGAAGGTGAACTTTGAACTCTACTCTTTCTATTATTAAAATGAAAACGTAGTTCCTTCAAAGCACCAAAATGACTATGAATATAAAAAATTGATTTACCAACACAAATTTGGAGATAAATATGTGACAACCTGTACTCATATTTTAGAAGCATAAAAACTATTTATTTCAAATAAAAAGACTTGAAGTACTACAGTAAATAGAAAATATAACGCTACATCAAGAATTAATCCTCCCAAAAGTGTAGCATATTTGGTATTCCTACCAAAAACTATAGAAAATTGTTTCTTCTATCATGTTACTCAACCCAAATTTTTAAAAAATGAAGTAGACGCAAATAACAAGAGAAATCAAATCAAGTACAGAATATGAAGATGAGATTTAACATGTGAAAACAACAGGTCATAAACTCATGATATATGATGCGATAGAACAGGGCTTTGAAAGTGAATCCCAGGGGATGCGTAAGGCATTCCGAGGCAGAGGGCGAAGGTATTCCACCGTCACAGTAGCAGATAGTAACAAAACAACCCCAATTAGTCAAGGGCAGAGGGCGACGCGACAGACAGTTGTGCGTGGTGGGGTGAAGCATTGCCAAAGGGATGGTGATGCCGGAGAGTTCTGCTCGGCCGGAAGGGAGGGTGGCGGCCAAGGGCGACGCGGCGGCAATGAAGAAGGAAAGGTGGGGGACTAGCTGCGCTGCGCACAAATGTTAGGGACGAGCTGCGCACAAAAGTTCCTTCATTGTTTGAATGTCTCAGACATAAACCTAAGTTCATAAAAAAGGGTAAGTCAGTAATTTATTGCATGGGTAACCCGATAACCACCACCACCACCCCCCCCCCCCCCCCCCCCCCCCCCCCCCCCCCCCCCCCCCCCCCCCCCCCCCCCCGGTCAACAAGAAGGTATTTAAAATAACCGTTTATTTTCCCCCGCGGGTACCCATATCAATACCCATCCGTGCCCGTAACGGATTTTATCTACGGGTACCTGTGGACACGGATAAAATTGTCATCCCTAATTGTATAAGGTCCCTTCTTGCTGCTATGGGATTCTAAATGCAGTGTGCAGAGGGGAAATGCAGATCTGCTTGCACTTCACATTTTTCTTTGGAGTTGGCGTAGCCTTCTCTTTCAAAGGAGATATTCTAACCAAAATATGTTATCCCTTACTCCAAAACAATCATATAACCTAGCCTTCCAACGATGTCAGATAATAATATAAAAACCAGATCCATGTCATTTCCAGAAATGAACTGAGAATAAAATTGAGATTAGGATGTGTGCATCCTTGAATAAAATTCACATTCCTAACTTATCTTATTACTTTCCTTTACTTAGAACCCTGTATGAGATACTATTACGATGGTTTTCGTTAAAATCTTTGTTGTGGCATACTGAGCACTTATTAGCAATCCGGTTAGAATACATAGCTCCTACTTTCCTAGATAACATTTGATTCATAGAATGTTTTATTCTCAGATAAATTATATATTTTTTTTCAGTTTCATGTTTTCATTTCCTGTTTTCAGAAATAATTACAAAATTGTCACATATGCACAGGAAACAATGAAAACAAAAAAAAAATAGTTTTCAATATTTTCTGGACATATTTTTTAGAAAAGGAAACATAATGAAAATGACTGAGATGCAAGGTGGGAAGTTAAATCTTAGGCTATATTATACTTTTGATCCCCAAATTGTTATTAAATGTTCAATTTGGTCCCCAAGTTTTTAAATGTTCATTTTGGTCCCCTAATTCGTTAAACTTGTTCAAATAGATCCTTCCGTCAAGTTGACTAACGACGACGTCAAACCTAATAACACGTGGCATTAAGTTTAATATTTTAATGTTCATTTTGGTCCCCAAATTGTTTTAAAATGTTTATTTTGGTCCCCCAAATTGTTCTAAGATGTTCATTTTGGTCCCCAAATTGTTTTAAAATATTCAATTTGGTCCTCAAGTTTTTAAAATGTTCATTGTCGTCCCTTAGTCAACTTGACATCGCCGTTAGTCAACTTGACGGAAAGACCTATTTGAACAAATTTAAGGAATTAGGGGACCAAAATGAACATTTTAAAAACTTGGGAACCAAATTGAACATTTAATAACAATTTGGGGACCAAAAGTGTAATTTACCCTAAATCTTATATTCTATAACGTACCTCATTAACCCGGATAAGAATTACTTCACGTATTATGAGCTGTTATAGAAGCAGCCACAGACCTAGTATACATGCTGTAACAAGACTTCAAAATACAAAAGTTTTCACCACTTTCCAATGTATAAATATTTATATAATTCAAAATCTGGCGGACACCAGATAACAACTCAAATGCCTCCAGAACCAAAGGCTTCCATGATTTCCCACATCATTGAAGAGGGCATTATAAGAAGAATAACACTAAGGCTGCAATTTTCATCACAACTAAAGTAGATTAAGTCCTATCACTAGAATTGAAATCCTAACAGCTCACATTATTTCCTATATGCTGATTGTTGACATGGAAACAACTCATAACATGCAATGTAAGATTAAGACCACTAGTTCTTCTTTCCAAAATTGAGTCAATCCAATTATTATTATCAGATTTA
Organism: Echinosophora koreensis; assembly: GCA_035048595.1. NCBI lineage: Eukaryota > Viridiplantae > Streptophyta > Magnoliopsida > Fabales > Fabaceae > Echinosophora > Echinosophora koreensis. The sequence goes on from JAPCYP010000004.1 coordinate 12,815,817, forward strand.
AGATGACTGGTTACCATACTTCACAATGTTGAACAGCACAAAAGGTCCAAAACCAACCAAAAGGTTAAATAAAGCCCCTCAGACAACACACAAATTAACAGAGTGAACTGATTTAGAAAGTTCAATTAGTTTAAACCTTCACCTGGCAAGACTCAAAATCCAGTTATAATGTTGAAAGTTCCCCAATTTTGACAATATTCATTAATATAAATATACACACCACAGACTGCTCACAGAGTGCAGTAATGCAGAAGAAGCTTAGGGTAGAAAACCAACCAGGATAAACTAATTTCCCCCCAGTAAGTAAGATCAACTATCAAAGCAAATGAAACAAGGCTCAAGCATCAGTTTAAAATCAACTAAATCTATATATAAGCGGCAGAAACAAGATTGCTTGGTAGTATTCAGCTTTAGATAGCGTTTGACACGCGGACAGAACCTAATTGAACAGAATGTTCTGTTTTGTTCTATTTGATTCCACCCTTTTTAGTGGAACCAAAATGTCCCAATTTTTAACCCCACATCCCGTTTTGTTCTAATCATGAAATTATAAATTTATAAAACACAGCAAACATAAAATAGAACTCATACGTTATGTTTGGCCCCATTCTTAATATGTCCAAAGAATCGCTGGCATTGGCATTGGCATTGGCATTGGCAAGGTAATATCACCTGAAGCTGCATATAACATAATGATGGAAAAGCAAAGCTTCCACATAAAGCACACAACAAACAAAATGAGTTCATAGATGCTATTTATATTATCACGATTACTTCTTCAATCTAGTTCACCACACAACAATAATCCAGAGTTTCGGCATAGAAATTGAAATGATTAACAAAGAAAACCATCCATCATTAACACTAAGCAAATACATCAAATTCAAAAGAAGTAAACGTATCATTGAGAAACAAACACTGACATAATTCAATTCCACTATGATTATTAACAATCCACATCAACCACACGGTTATACTATACTAATAAAGCGCTAATTTCAATTTCTCATACCGAATCCTTAACCGCCGGTGCTGCTGCTGCTGCTGCTGGTGCTGCCGCCGCAACCTCGGCGGCCGGAATCTTCACGTATCCCATTTTCTTTGGGCTCTCGATCTCGCTGTCATCGTCGGATGACGAGAAATCATCGTATGCGGAGGAACGGTAGCCGCGGCGGCCGGCGAAGACGGACCAGACGAGGTACATGGTGGCGGCGGTGAGAGCGCCGCATCCGACGCCGAATAGCAAGGCGATCACGACGCTGAGGATGTCCTTGGTGCGATCGCGGAGGGAAGCGAAGGCGTAGTCGGCGGTTGAGAACCCTAGGCTGGCGCGTGGGAGGGACGCGCGGGGGTCGAGTTGGAGATTGTTGTTGCTGCTGCCGCTGACGTGGCGGCGCGGGAGGGGGTCGAAGAGGGTGTCGTCGATGATCTGGAAGGAAGGTTGGCGGTTGTTGTTGAGATCGGCGATGCGGAGAGGGGTGAGGGAACAGATCTCCGGTGATGGTGGTGAAGGTGTTAGAAGATGGGTTGCGGACGGAGTAGGAGGAGATGATGAAGGAACGGCAGGGGCGTGCGGTGGCGGTGGCGGAGAGGAAGAGGAGGAGGATGACGGCGGTGGCGAGTGGGAGACGGAGGAGGAGGGAGAGGGAGGCCATGGCGCGGGCGAGCAAGAGAGAGAGAGGAAAATGGAAAGAAAATGTTATCACCGAAAAGAAAGAATGGATGGAAAAGGACAGACCGGAAAGGAAAGGCGCAGCTAATTTCCAAGTATAATAGTAACTACGTCATAAAGGTTTTAAAAAATATATATATATATCAAAATAAAAATATGGGTGCTTAAATTCAATCTAAAATTGACAATCAACTGAAAATCAAATTGAAAAGACAAATTTAATTTAAAATTAGATAGGTTTGAATGTTTAGTTTAATTTTTTGAAAGCAATCGGATTGAGTTTGTTGTTAGTTTTAATTTTAAAATTGATTTAATCTAATCTGAATGGCTTAATAATTTAATATTATTTAATATGTTTATTCATTTTTTTTTTGAAAGCTAATATGTTTATTCATTATTAAATTTACTTGTCAAAAAAATTTATTATTAAATTTATATATTTAATTATAATAATCCTAATTTAATTTTATGTTTTTTGAAAAGTAAAGGTATATATCCTAGGATTCAATAATCCTAATTTCTTAAATACTCAATAGTTATCTAAATAATAATCTAAAAAGATAATAAATGCCCGTTTGATGATAAGGATAATGATAAGGATAAGGAAGGATGATAGGATATAATAAAATATGATAAGCTATTTTTCAATCTATCATTTGATGAGCCAATATGATAGGATAAGTTTATACGGTGGGTTTATTCTATCATGCTCGTTAGTTAAAATTTAATCCTATAAGAAATTCAATTAGAAATTAGCATGATAGGATTAAAAGTTTGTTTCCTTTTAACTCTAAGTCTCTACTCTAACCCTCCAAATCCTTTTTGTTGGATGACGATCCGACAAGGTGGTGGTGCGATTGGAATGGTTTAGCCCAACCATGTCTAGTTGCAGTTTTGATTTCCAGATAGCATACCTTGATGTAAATATTTTCTCCTCTAATTTTGTTCTCTCAAGTAATTAAATTAAGACTAATTAGAGTTAATTCTTGAGTCTTGACTTTTATTTTTAAAAATTAATAATAAGAATGTTTTTAGACTAATCTTGACTCCTATTTTAGTTTATATGGATGCTTAAGATTCAAATCTTCATTTAACATGATCTAAAGTTAATTGGGATAGACTTAGGTTCTGAAAAATAGACTCTATGTATTTGTGAGTCAGATAAGTTTGTGCTTTAGGTTGATCTAGCCTGACTCAACATCACACCTTATAATATTAATTAAAATTAATAATTGCTCTTTATACTTATATATAAATAACAGAATTTGATTTCTATACACCGTCAGTGTAAAGCTCCTTTACACTAACATACAATAATATTTTGAAAAATTAGTATTAATATTGTTTTTCTATCTTAGTTATTAAATAAAATACAAACATTAAAGTATTAACGAATGTTAGTGTAAAACTTTTTATACTGACAGTGTATACTACTTTAATCCAAATATATATATATATATATATATATATATATATATATATATATATATATATATATATATATAGCAAAACATATCTTTAGTTTGTTTTTTGGTTCAACTATATTTAATGTCTAAATTGCTACATGTTATCTTACTACTATTGGGATAGTACCATGACTGAGTTAGCATTGAGTATAAAAACAGTCCAATGAACTGTACAGTTGTATTCAAACAAATCTAAACCCAAAGCATAAACACTCCTATTGGCTTATTTAGAACAATTAATTAATGAATTTATTTTTGATACATTATTGGTGTAATCAATTACAAATCATTTTAAATGTAACTTTTAAGATAATTAATGATAGGGGTGTTCATCAACCAATCCAAACAGCAAAAACCGAACCGAAAATCGAAAAAACCGCTTTTTTAAATTGGATTGGATCGGATTTTGGATCCCCTAGTGAAATCCAATCCAAACTAATCTATTATATACATATATACTATAATTTTTAAAATTATAGTATTACTCATACTTAAACATTGTTTTTCATACTTTTATGTCCATCATTCTCTTTAATATTTTTATTGGAATGACATATATGAGACTATTTAGAATAAATATTAATGTCTTGAAGTTATATTTTGACAAACGTTTGAATGTATAACATATATATACTTCATTGAGTAAACATGAAATATAGAAAATCTATTAAGTAAATTTGAAAGATAATTAGCTATAATTTATTTGTAGCCGATTCAAGGAAAAAAATATCATAACTGAGAGTAGATATAGAGAAATAACATAAAAGAATATTTAACATAAAAGAACGTCTTAAAAAATATCAATAATTATTTGTTCTCAAACTCCCAAATTAAAATTTTGTCGAGAATTCTCTAGAATTTTCCTCACTTATCGTCAAATCAAATAATGGTTAATAAGGAACAAATAGTTGTTGCATTTCACAAGGGTTCTACTGTTCTAATATAAAGAGATGTTAAAATAAGTATTGAGTATTCTAAACTAGCTCACTTAAATTAAGATTATCTTTTGCTAACTATTAATAAGTAAAAAGGACACTTGACATAAAAAAAATATGAAAAAAACCGAATTATCCAATCCAATCCAAACCGCATTTGATTGGATCGGATCTGATCGGATTTTTTTAAGGAAGCAAACCGATCCAATCCAAACCACATGTTGTTTTCATCATTGGATCGGATGACTTTGTAGCTCAAAACCGATCCAATCTGCGAACACCCCTAATTAATGATATAACAATTCATAATTGATTGACAGTATAAAAATCTTTTAGACAGACAATATATAACATTAAATTCTTGATTAATTCTACTATCACGAGTAGGGATGTAAATGGGGCAAGGTGGGTACGAGTAGTAGTCCCCCTCGCTACCCGCCTTGTTGGATGAATTTCCTACCCGTCTCCGCCCCATATCCATGCGGCTATCCATCTTGCGGGTTTTAAACAAATTTACCAATATTTACGGGTATCCATGGATATTTAAACATCTCGAATTTTTTTTTTATTCACACATGAAATTTAGACTCATTATGTCAATCAGACTTGATTTGAATTCCTTGTTACTACAAGAAATTCTTTTGTGCTTGAAAAGTATTATAGTAAATGTACTAAACAATATGATATGTAAACAATATAATCATATATGTCATAAAAGAATGATGAAAGGGGTAAGGGGCATGAGAATGATAGGGTTTGGGTGCTACGACTGACAAATTTCAAAAACAAAATAAGGGTTCTTAAAAAATTAGGGCATTTGGTTTATATACATAAAGGGGTATTTTATTTTATTTTTACCTTAGCGGGTATCCGCGTGTATGAATAATACACTACCCGTCCCCGTCCCATTAATAAGGGGTAGGGAAAATACCGGTTTATTTTATATCTGTGGTCACCCATTAAGGTACCCATTTATATCTGTTGTGGATATTATATTATCCATGAGTATCCGTGGGTATGGGTAAAATTTACCTCGCTAATCCTGACTCTTGAGATTCAAGCCAGAGTACTATGACAGTTAATTGGAACTGTTAGGTGGTAGTTAGACCGTTAGAAATTGGTTAGATGTCAGTTAGACTGTTATACCCGTCTGATAGATGTGTGTGTATCTAAGTTTGTGTAACTTAAAGTAGTTGTATTCATTCTTACATTTCATCGAATTAGAATTCCATTTTCTCTCACTCTATGAGTTCTTTACTTTCCTCTCCTTCATCGATATTGGTTTGATAAGTACTCTGGAATTGGAAATACCCTCCTTAATCACTAAAACGTATCTTTATATTTTATTATAAGAAAAGTTTGAATTTCAATATTAGGATAATTTGTTATTAAATCAAAAGTTGCTACGTGGGTGGCACCGTATTCTATTTATAGTTTAAACATGTGGCTCGTTGTCCATGAACTCATTGTTTAAATTAAAATGGCGGTGGGATTAAGTTTTAGGTTAGGTTAGAATTGGAGATGCAAGTTCAATTTTATATGACGGAATTAATTCAAGGAGTTTTTTTTTTTTGGGTGGGGGAGGGGAGGGAGAATTACACTTACTCACTTGAAGTTTAACTTAATTATATTCAACATTCTTTTTGTTACACTTATTTCTCCTTAGGCCTTAGAAAAAGTTAGTATAATTTTAATCACCATTCAATTAAGGGGGGTTGATGTAATTTATAAAATACTCTCTCTGGTCCTATATATAAGAGGCAAAACCCTAAAACACACAGATCAAGGAAATGCATTGAAATAATCTATTTGTAATTAATATTCATATAAATTTACAAATTTAACCCTTCAATAATTAATGAACAAACCTATTTGTATTGAAAGTTGCACTGTCTCGCAAATATAAACCATATTATAAATAAGGGTAAAATTAGAAATGAGCATTTAATATTTGTCAAAATACATGCATGTCTCTTATATTTTGGACCAAAAAAAAATAGTCATTTGCCTCTTATAATAAGGACCGGAAGGAGTAAAAGATATCATATGTAATTAAGATAAACTTTAAGACGTGCTTTGGGATTGTGAGGATGTCCAGCAATTTGGGGCTCATTATATTCGGCCGGATCAATGGATCCGCTTCTTTAGCCTCGGTTTGGATGCAGGATTGCGTGGAACTTATCTGATAATGCTATTGGTGTGATGCAATTTGATTGGTCTACTTTCTTTGGTATCTCAGTTTGATCGTTATGGAATGACAAGAATTCTGTAATGTTCTTGAATGTCTCTAAGCTTGGTGACTCTCTTCATCATATCATTACCAGTCATGTTAATCTTAGTGAGCGTGACCGAGTCAAGCTTATTCCTCCTTATGTAGAGGCTAGTAAAAGAGAGATTGTGTGGCTTGGATTCCCCCACCAGATGATCCCTTTAAGGCAGGGCCGTGTACAGACTTTTGGGGGCCTTAGGCAAAATCTTCATTGCATTCATTATCTACAGACGATATCCTTAAATACAAGTGAATCGTGACAATCAGTGTAACTTGTATCTATCGATGCAAACCTATCACTAGTCAACCACAAAATTTGATTTATAATATAGTTATTTATCAATAAATAATATAATTTATGTTCCCTCATTCGTTAAAAGATAAGCCATTCAATGATATGTTGTGTTTGTTGGGGGCCACCAAACCATTGGAAATATTATACCGTCTTGTACGAGGCCTAAGGCGAGGACCTCCTCGCCTTGCCGTCTACACGACCTTGCTTTAAGGTTAAGGATGGTGATTCTCATCGTGCCTTGGGCAGTTCCACTTATTGTTGTCTTGTTCGTGATTCAACATGAAATTTCATTTATGGGTTTCACTATGGTTTAGGTTCGTGCAATTCCTCCATGAAGGAACTATGGGGTCTGTATTTCGGAATAAAGTTGGCTAGTGAGCTATCTCTCCCATCTGTTATCTTTGAAATGGATTCTTAGGTCGTGGTCAACATTGTCTCAAGAGGTAGTACTCCTAATCTTCTGTTGCAACCGATGCTTGATGATATTCTTCGGCTCCTCCATCTTCCGGATTGGTTAAATTCGGTAGTTCATACCTATCGTGGAAGCAAATTGTTGTGCTGATTTCTTGGTTAATTTGAGCCATTCTGGTGGTACCGACCGAACTATGATTGGCAGAGCGACGCTGCTTCGAGGTTTTTCTATTTTTGCTGATGTCTTGGGGCATAGTACCCTTCATATAGTGCCTTAGTGCTTCTCTCTTTTTCCTATTTTATCCAACCTATGATATTATGTAACACAAAAGAATGAAGTTAATAGGTTTTAAGAAACATCATTATCTTAGCTTGGAATATGTACTTGTGTATGTGGATTGTGTTGGCAGCGGGAGAAAGAGGGAAAAAAAAGAAAAAAAAGGAAAAAAATAAAGATTTTAAGCTAATCTTTGTTGTGGATTCTAGTATGAAGACTATGTTTTATGGGTACATGAGTGTAGACCCAATTTTTTTTCATTGTGAATGATTTTAAATCGTTAGCTATAATGTTATTATAATAGATGATTCAAATTTTACACTTCAAAAAAACAAAAATATTACCTGCTACTTATGATTCAGGTTTAAAAAAAAGTAAAATTACAATGTTGTCCCTATCTTCACAACTAAGCAGATCGGCAGTCTTCGACCAGATGTCTTCTCCGGCCAACCCCTTGCCACCACCGTCGTGTCTCTGGCAACCATCACAAAAACTTACAAACCATCCCACGACCCCCAACCATTCCCTCTCACCACCAACCATCCTAAAAACTCATAAACCATCCTAAAACCACCATCCCTCCTTTACTGCCCACATGCGATGACAGAGAAAGGATGCAATGGCGGTAGTGAGTGAAACTGGACAGGGGCTCGGGGATGATGTGCGGCGAAGCCCGACCCTTTTTGCTTGGTAGGATAGTCGCTAGAGATAGCGGTGATGAGGACAGAGGCATGATGATGGGAAACGCAATGCAGCCAATGACGATATCCAAGGTGATGACTGTCGATGTGTGCGGTGAAGGTTTACCAAGGTCAGGCGTGTTTGGGTGCTATTAATCCAAATATGGGGGTGCTTGTCGAATAAAAGATGAACCTCATGGTGGTGATCGGTGGCGGTGAGTTTGGACCTCGGCAACCCAGATATGGGCGGTGGCGGTGGTGTTAAGGTCGGAGCTCTGGTAAGTGGAAGAGGGCAGAAGGGTGATGATGGAGGTAGTGGTGAAGGAGGGATAAAATGGGTACTTCAAAATAAATTAAATTAAAAAAATTAAAAATCTGAAAAACCTATTACATCTGGTAAAAAAAGGGTCTACACTCATGTACCCATAAAACAAGTCTTCATGCTAGAATCCACCAATCTTTCTTCTTAATGAAAAGCTTAAAGTTTTATATTAATACAAGAAAATTAGGGAAACTTTATGCGATCCCACAAACTGTCTTCTTTAATCTTTAAAAATTTAAAATTCTTCTAATTATCATTACAAATAGCACTTTAAGCAATTGAGGAGCTTTGTAATATAAGAGTTCTAGTCCGCAGAGTTGTACTGCTGGAAGGGACAACTCATAGTATTACTCTCAAACCTAAAAGATGTGAAGATTTGACCAATTTTTTTAAAAGGATTCTAATCATGTATGTAAAGCGGGAAGAAATATGACTTCACCTTTCGTTCTCTTCATTCTTATTTTAATCCTTGTCCCCCTTAGCATTTAAGTAGACCCACACATGACAAAGGTTGAGAAATCTTCAAACATGGCTATTTGTTTGATAGTATAAGAAAAACAATATTTAGTGTGGATTAAATGCTTAAAACCAAAACTAAAAACTAGTTAGCATTCAGAAAATAGCATTAAAAAGTTCGAAGCTAAATTTAACACCAGCCAAAATAAAAACCGACACTATATAAGGTCATATTGACTTGCATTAATTAGAAGTAGTGGTATGCTGAACCCAATATGGCCCGAAAACCAGTTCCACCCCGAAGTGGTTGGGCCAGGTCAGACCCTAATTGTTATAACAAAAGGAGGAACCCATATCCCACAAGGTGACCCAAAACCGGGTTAGGGACGGGTGCAGGTTCACCTTTGGATTACTCGGTCAGACCGGCTCACTAATTAAATGCCTTTTTTTATGTTGAGTATTTCAGTCCCTGACAATTTTCGAGGTACCCAATTTAGTCCTTGACCAAAAAAAAAAAAAAAACTCACTTATTAGTCCTTGACAATTACAACCCAGGAACACGTTAGTCCCTCCGTTGATGTCTATTAGGAAGGTTCTGTTAGTTTGCTGATGTGACCCGTTACTCATCCACTTGTCCATTAATTATAACCACATGTATTTTTTTGAATATCCATTATCACCTAGTGGACACCAGCAATTACCTTCTTCTTCATCCATGTGTTAGCTGTTGAACCCAAATGTGAAAACCCTAATTTCTTTTGCATAAATCAAACTTTACTGATGTAATTTTCTATCAAACTTGATTCTAAACGGTGCAGGCTGATTCACAGTCTCAAGATCCAGTCGTGTACAATAACGACGTCACCTACATGTTCATACAACACAACAACGTTTATATCATGATTGCCGCTAGCCTTCACTTTTTCTTCCACCGTATAGTTGATGTAACCAACCTTCCTTCCTAGTCTTCATTTTCATTCCAACCTTTATAAATTTTGAATTCCTACAATGTTAATTTATGTAATAATAATTGATGAGGTGTTTAAGAATTACTTTGAAGAATTGGAGGAGGAATTTCTTAGGGATAACTTTGTCGTCGTGGTAAGTATGAACTATTTGAAGAAATTTGGATACCCTTAGTACACTGAGACGAAGATTCTTAGTGAATTTATCAAGACCGATGCTTATAGAATGGAAGTTACGCAGAGACCTCCCATGGATGTGACTAATGTCGTGTCATGGCACAGTGAAGGGATAAACTACAAGAAAAATGAGGTGTCTAAATTAGGGTTCTTCATATTTGGGTTCAGCAGTCAATGCAGGGAAGGAGGTAATTATTGGTGTCCACTGTGCAAAAACGACGTCACTTTGAGCAATAATGGAGATTAAAAATAAAATATTCCACGTGGTTATAATTAACGGACATGTGGATGAGTTAACGGACCACATCAGTAAACTGACAGAGCCTTCCTAACGGACAATCATGTCCTTGATTTGTAATTGTCAAGGACCAATGGGTGAGTTTTTTTTTCTCCAAAGACTAAATTGGGTGGCTCAAAAATTGTCAGGAGCAAAATGAGCCTCTTCTATTATATTTATAGCAATATGCAACACATCACAATTAGGGAATTAAATTCGAAAATTCTCCTTCGTTACTTGCTTACTGTTCTCCTCCAACCTTCATTCAACACTGCTGCACCTGACCTCCTTCAACTTCGTTCATCTCCGTTTAACGTCGTGGTTGCTTCACTCAAGGGCGTTGGAACAAGCATTTTTGCTTCACTTACGGTTCATTTTTGTAAGGGTGTGTTTGGTTCAAAAGAGTGGAGGGGAGAGATTTTAATGAAGGGGAGGAGAGGGGAAGGGAGGGGAGGGATTTTAATTAGACATTGTGTTTGTTTGAGAGGAGGGGAGGGGAAAACAACACTTTCATGTTTGGTTCAGGAGGGAAGGGATTTTAAAACAACTTTATTTTAAACCCTTGTAATTATTTATTTAAAAATAGACAACTGAGGATATTTTAGTCAATGCATATAAAATATTTTAAAATCACTCCTCTCCCTTCTAAATCACCCCCCTCCCCCCCAATATTGGAGGGGAGCTAAAATTGACTTAATGAGGGATTTTGCTCCCCTCCCCTCAAAAAATTGAACCAAACATGATATATTTAAAAATATCCCTCCCCTGAGGCCTAGCCCTCTTCTTGTACCAAAAAAATAATAATAATTCCTTCCCTTCCCCTCCAACCAAACACTATATAAAGGTCTTCTTCTTCATGTCTTCTTTCGTTTTTTTTTCTTCACCACCTGAATGGTGAACCCTTAATTGCTACTTCCTTTCGTTGCTTGGCTGCTTGCATTGCATTCAGTTTGCACTTTCTATCTTTCTGTCGTGTGTGAATAATGTTCTCGCTTAAAAAAAAAATGAGAATCGTTTCTTTTCATTAAGAATACACATCACATGATTATGGCACCATGAAGCACAAGTACAGTTTGAACTAGAACGAGACATTCACTTCTAGTTTAAAATTGAGTAAATAGTCAAAATGGTCCCTGAAACTGTGAGGTTGTGTCAAGTTGATCTCTCAAATTAATGAAATTCCAAATTAGTCCCCGAAACTGTCAAACGTTAATCAAGTTAGTCCCTTCCGTTAGTGAGGGTTCACTGACGCCTTTAACGGCACTTATGTGGCACATTAAGTGCCCTTCTGGCTGCCAACTCATCTGCCATGTAAGATGGGCACTGTACATGCAAATTTGAGAGACCAAATTGATACAGGGACCAAATTGACACTCAATTTTTTTCAAAAACCCTAACGTCTCTCTTCTTCTTCCCCAACATCTCAGGTTCGTCTCTCTCACTCTCTCTGTCCTTCGTCTGTTTCTGTCTCTCTCTCTCTCTCTCTCTCCTACTACAACTACACAAAAGGGATGCCGATGGGTGGTGGTTCGTTGTTACCATATTCAAGACAAACCAAGAAACCCACAACTCCCTCTTGGTCGAGTAGCTTGTAACACCCTGTTTTTCAGAATATTTTAATTAAGCTGGTTTTGGTTTAAGTTGGATTTATCGTTTAAGGGCTTAGTGGGATTTTTGGCTAAAAGTCCCTTTCTGGTACATGAGCACACCCGTGCTCATTAGCCAGCAAGCCCACGTGCTTAAAGTCAGAAGCGTGTTTCTGATTTTAAGTTGAGCACGACCGTGCTCAACAGGTAGCACGCCGTGCTCAATGTGTTGACCGCGTCTAGTAACGTTAAGTTGAGCACGACCGTGCTCAATGAGGAGCACGACCTTGCTCAAGTCTGAGATTTATATTAACGAAGCAAGAACTCGAGGGTTTACATTAACCCTAATTTTGGTAGCAGCAGCCCTTGTGTGTGCGGCCAGAACGAACTTTCTTCCGTCTTTTCTTCCTTTTGATCAGTTTTGGTGAGAGTTGGAGGCCTTGGGAGACCGCTAGCTCAACTGTGGTAGTGCATAGGTAACGTTTCTTCCCTATGTAAGTTCCTCTTTCCATTATTGTGAATAGGGAACTAACCTTTGGTTTTCTGGTGATCCAAGGTTTGTTTCGGTGTAAGTCGCTGTAAAGGGAGGAGCCGGTTTCGTTGTTTAGGACACCGAAAGAGCTACTTCAATCCAGGTATGGGGAGAAGGGTAGTATGATCATAGGCTCGGGAGTTAGGATAGAGTAAAGGGGTTCCCATAACCCCGGTTTGATTTGCATGATAATATGTTTGATGATTACATGATGTAGGCTATGTTTAATGTATGTTTCTGGTGTTATGTTGCATATGGTTATGGTTGCTTTTATTATCGTTGTTATTAACATGATAATGTTATTGCTGGGTTGATGCCATGGTTATGTTGATTGGTGTTATAATGATGAGTTAAGCCTGAAAACATGCTAATGATTGACGTTAGGATTAATTGAGTAAAAACCTTGATAAGTTGGTTAAGTTTCAGTCTCTGTTCCTGCCCAGAACAGCACTGTCGCGCGATAAGCACGACCGTGCTGAACAGGGAGCCACGACCGTGCTCCAGTTAAATTCTGGGGAGATGGCCGCGCTGTTGAGCACGGCCGTACAGGACAAAGAGCACGATCGTGCTGCTGAGCACGACCGTGCTCATTAAGAAGCACGACCGTGCTTCACTTACAGGGGAGCACGCCCCTCACGTGCTTAAGCACGACCGTGCTGGGTTACGAGCACGACCGTGCTCAAACCCACTGTGACAGAACCAGATTAAAGGACTTAAGGGGTTTTTAACCCCAATTCCCTATGATGATAACTGATTAGACAACTTGGTTAATATTATTAAAGATAATTAAAGATGATGAGATGGTGAGATGTTAAGTCGATACCCCGTTTGGGTGCCGCAAGCTGATGAGTTGTGCCTTGGTGCTTTTTGGCCAAGGAGGCCTTGACCCCACGGTTTGGGTCTAAGGTGTTGTTGTTACGTACCTTGGTGGCCGAGAGTTTGCCCCAGGTACTGCGGTTGATTCCGCTTAAGTCCTCAGGTAGATTCCGCGAGGCAAGTTGATGCGGTTGATTCCACCGTTACCTTCGGTCGATTCCGTTGGAGTTATGGAGTGGTGTTGCCAGTTGTTGTTGTGTTGCATACGCATTGCATCGGAGATGTTGTTTAGGGATGTTCGACATAGGGGAGGTCGTCCCAGAGTACGGCGATCCGGCCATCCACGGTTGGAGTAGATTCTCCTAGCGCCCCCGTGATGAGGCATTCGTTGGTTTGATGCGTTGGCTATCCAAGGAGTAGATTCTCCGGCGTTGAGTAGATTCTCAATGTGGATATGTAACTCCCGAAGTCGTTCATCCCGAGTTTAGTGGATCCACATGCATTGATGGTTTTAGCAGAGTAGGACTGCATTTGCACTGCATAGCATAATAATGATGTTGATGTTTGATGTGATGCTGCTATGCTTGCTGTTTTACTTTACTGCCTATCTCCATGCTAATATGTTTATACGATTCTTACTCCCTATATATGTTTGTTGTTTGTGTGTTTGGCCTGATTGGCACATTGCAGAGGATGACGAGCAGCCCGGAGAGGAGTGACTCTGAGGAGCCGCCACTCATAGTAGGGCTAGTTTATGTTTTCTTAGTTGTTAGTTCAGTTGTAATTTCGTGGATTTTATCTCGGAACGGTTATACCAGCTCTGTAGTGGGACATCGGGGTTTGGGTTATTTTTATTGGTTTTGTTATGTTTCGTTATTTAAAATTGATTTTATTTCCGCGTTGTAAACGGTTCGTGTGGGACTTTTCTACCCATGGACAATTGTTTATTTTATCCAGTAATTGCATGTTTCCTTTAATGTTTTTAATTTAAATGGCTTTTAACATGCGGGGTAGAAGGGTGTCACATAGCTCTAGGGTCAGAAATCAACAACCCCTTACCTTTGTTTTGCAATTGTGAGAGGAGAGTTGTGTTACGAATCTCTAGGACTCCGAGGAACCAGGGAGGGCCTTCTATGGATGTCCCTTACCATTGGTAACATTCAATCCCAAAACTCCATTAGGATTTGCAACTTTCTTGCAATTTGCATGGAGCAAAAGTTTCTGCTAAACCTAATTTCTTTGTGTCAAATTGTTGTTGAGGGTGAAGGCACTTGTGGCTATCTTGTCTGGGTGGATGAGATTCCTGAGATTTTCAAGGTTCCTGAGAGATGTGAAACTCCTAATGATACTGGAAGTGAGGAAATAATGAAGGCCTGATGGAGCTGATTGGCAAGGTTGACACTTTGGTTGCAGATGTTAGAATGGTCAAATTTGTGGTTGTTGTAATGTGTGTGTTGTTAAGTGTTTGTTTGGTTTGGTGGATTGGTAGGCAGAGTGCTTAGGTAGTTTTAGGTGTGATGTTCTTAGGTATGATGTAGGCATATTTTGGAATGTAATGTGTAATGTATTGTCCTATTTTGGAAATGAAATGAATGACAAGTTTGGAGTATATGTGTCATTTTGTTGCATAAGACAGATTGTGTCATTTTGTTACAGAAAATGAAAGGAAAGCACCAAAATGTGGTCCAAAAGACAAGTTGCATAGGTATTAATTGAAGCACCAAAAGGTGTCCAAATATGTCTTACAAAAGTATACCCAAAACAGAGTAAATCTAAACCTGTACCAAACCAGAAATTACAGCAGACAAACCATACACCATATTCCAAAATAAATAACCAAAAACAACAGAGGCACCATCCATTGTTCACATGTGCCATTAACAAAAAACAGAGGCACCATCCAATGTGCAAATATATCATTGTATTAAATTATCCAAAATCCAAAATGGTCTTGACTTCATGGTTTCCTTGGATGCATCTGTGGCAGCCCTGGAGTTGGAATAAAAGACATAAACTGTGGTTGTCCTCCCCTGGATCCAGTTGGTGGTGCTGGAAGTTGGACCATAATAGTCCGTGGAGCTGGAATTGGAGGTGGTGGAAGTGGAAGTGGAGCTGGTGGTGGTGCAAGAGGGGTTGGTGCTGGTGGAGATGTTACTGGTGGGCCTCTAACTGGGGTTTCCTTTGGCACTTGTGGTATAAGAAGGCCTCTTATACCCTATCTCCTTGCCTGCAGAAATAGAAATCGATAACAAAGTGTCAATTTAGTCCCCAAAATATGCAACTTAAAATCAAAAAAGTCCCTGAACTTATATATATATGACATCAACTCAGTCCCTGCAAAAGCCAGCTTACTCTCTGCACTCTCTGCTGTGATGGTGGTGGAGCTTGCACTTGTGGTTGATTAGCCTGAACTTGTTCTGGAGGATCTTGTACTTGTTGCTGCACTTGTGGTGGTACATCTTGAGATTGCACTGGCTCAGTAACAGGAGCAGTTTGTGTTAAGGGTATCTCAAACACTGAATCCTCTTGTCCTGGAGTTGATTTCTTAGCTTTAGGTTTTTGAGGAACTCCAGTGTTCATGCATCCCTTACTGTTATGGCCCTCAATGCCACATCTTGAGCAACTGAAGTTAAGATATGACCTCTTCAACTTATGACCAAACACGGGTTCCTCATTTCCATCCTTCCTTCTCCGTTTCTTTGGTCTCCCATCTTCGTAACACAGCTCTCCTCTCACAAATGCAAAACAAAGGTAAGGGGTTGTTGATTTCTGCCCCATCAACCCTAGAGCTACTCGACCAAGAGGGAGTTGTGGGTTTCTTGGTTTGTCTTGAGCATGGTAACGACGAACCACCACCCATCGGCATCCCTTTTGTGTAGTTGTAGTAGGAGAGAGCGAGAGAGAGAGAGAGAGAGAGAGAGAGAAAAGGACGAAGGACAGATCGAGTGAGAGAGACGAACCAGAGATGTTGGGGAAGAAGAAGGGAGACGTTAGGGTTTTTGAAAAAAATTTGAGTGTCAATTTGGTCCCTCAAATTTGCATGTACAGTGCCCATCTTACGTGGCAGGATGAGTTGGCAGCCAGATGGGCACTTAACGTGCCACATAAGCACCGTTAAAGGTGTCAGTGAACCCTCACTAACGGAGAGACTAACTTGATTAACGTTTGACAGTTTGGGGGACTATTTTGGAATTTCGTTAATTTGAGGGACCAACTTGACACGACCTCACAGTTTCACAGACTATTTTGGCTATTTACTCGTTTAAAATTTCATCTTACTAAGATATTCATCTACTTTAAGGGCATTAGATCAAGAATTGTATGCCATCTAAGAGTGGGAGGAGCAAGTTAAAGGGTAGAGAAAAATATTTAAAAATTTGAATGAAACATTTTTCGGAGAAATTAACATGTTGACTTTCCACCCATTAATTGAATACCGAGGGCATCAGAGTCTTAAGGCCTGGTGGATATTGGATTCTATCTGGCCCTCCAATTAATTGGAAAACACAATACCAGACATGGAATGCTATTTGATGCACCTTCAATGTGTTTCATGATAAAATAGACATTCATTTATTTAACTAGAACGAATGCATAAAATTGAATTCAATAAGTTTTTTAATTACAAAATACTCTTATCATATACGATTAAAGAATAAAAAGAGGAATATTCGAAAGTAAGGGATGTGTGCATGCATGGTTTGTGATACTTAATAAATAACAAGTAATAAAAAATGAGTTTAATAAATATACACCAATAGTGTAAAAAAGTTTTACACGGATGTCCAATCATATTTGACCATGATACCACATTATTATATTAGTTCATAAAACAACTCCACAAATATCTATGTGGTCAGATATAATTGAATGAGTGTGTAAAACTTTTTTACACTGTCAGTACATGTACATTAAATCAATAAAAAATACGTGTATAGGTGTATTGCAATATAGTATTTGTTAGCTATAGAGAAAAATATAGAATAAGGGGATTTTTATTACTTTGCAAGTTGCAACACTTGATAGTTGATACAAGAGTTTGATCCTCTGTTTATACAGGGAAGGGATTCTCTCCCATGAATTTTTGTCCCGTTGAATATAAGCCCTTCATTGAATAAGTGAGAAAGTGTGTTTAAGTATTAAGAAAGGGGGGGAAAGGGGGTTTAGTGGTGAAGATTTAAACTGCAGAGAAATTAAGTGGAAATTCCACTGGAGAGGATCCACTCCAGTTTATATTAGAGTTAAATTGATCCTAAGGCTATCACACATGATTGCTCAACTTAATGCTTAGTGCCTTTCCAATGAACTAAATGCTAATTGGCAATTTACAAGACTTAATATTATAGGAACTTACAACTTTCAACTTAGAAACTTGCACTACAACTTTCAACTTAGAAAGTGAAACTTGTACTGCTATTAATTTTTTTTAATTATTATCTAACAGTGTTAGTCTTCCTTAAGATTTCATCTTATGTTGTTTACCTGAAGATTGAAGAATCTGGAATCCGTGGGAGTGAAGAAAGCTATCACATTTCCTTGGGTTCGAATCCAAGAATCCTGCAACTTGGTTCTCATTCATATTCATTGTTTTCTTCTTCCTTCCATTTTTTGGTACACAGAGAGATCTGTTAATCACAGGAAAATGGGAGTGCTTTCCAACAAGATTGATAGGGAACAATTGAATCCGGGCGATCACATATACTCTTGGAGGCAGGCTTACATATATGCACATCACGGTCATCCCTCTCTTTCTCTCTTCTTTTTTTGAATAAACAAAAAATCATTCATATTTAGGTTTGAGTTATATTTTTATGTCTCAAGTTTGAGACCCAATACATATTTTTAAGTTAAGATTTAATTTTGATACATTATTTATACTTTCTGTAAAAGTTTTTATTCAATCATATGTTGTTATATCGTTAAAAATATATGACTCATAATAATTACTTCAAAAGTTATACATATAAATGGTGTAAAAAAAAACTTCTTAATTAGATGCTATAACAATTGTTCAATTTTATTTTCCTACTAATTATAGGTTTTTTTGTGTCATTCTGTTCACATTTGCAACATTGTGACAAACGGTTTATTATATCAGAAAATCTAAAATACATTGTGACAAAAAGTTTTATCATAAGCACAACTGAGAAACCTGTGAGTATCTTTTTCATGGAGAAAACCCTTCTGAAGTAAAAGCATTTTTACCTTTGATTTAACCTGAAATACATTGTAACATTAAGATACTAAAATTTGATGGTATAATATGGATATGAATGACACTGAAATCATCATATTTCTCCTTTCTTGTAAGATACCAGGAATTTATGTGGGTGAGGGGATGGTGATACACTTCACCAGGGGAGCAGGCCAAGAAATTGGAACAGGAACTGTGTTGGACCGTCTCCTTTTCAGTTCACCTCCCTCTCATGCTACTGACATTCCATGCCCAAGATGTGGTGACCAAACAAGGAGTGATGGGGTCATCTCTTCCTGCTTGGATTGTTTTCTTTCTGGTGGTGATCTATACCTCTTTGAGTATGGTGTCTCACCAGCACTTTTTCTAGCCAAAGCTCGAGGGGGCACCTGCACTCTTGCCACTTCTGATTCAACAGAAGAAGTTCTTCACCGGGCTTTGTTCCTTCTTGAAAATGGATTTGGTGGCTACCATGTCTTCAAGAATAACTGTGAAGACTTTGCAATTTACTGCAAAACTGGCCTGCTTGTGAATACAAACATCAGTGTAGGCAGGAGTGGACAAGCAGCATCTTGTTTTGCTGCTGCTAGTGCCATAGTTTCTTCACCACTTCGTTTTATGACCACCAGTTTTGGTGGCCTCTCTTTGGTTGGCTGTGGCATGTACTGTGTTAGCCGATTGGTTTCCGATATTGGGGTACGCCGTGATGTAACCAAAGTTCCGGTGGAGAAGCTTATAGCTGAGATGGCCAAGGAAGACTAGAGGTGGTTGCAATAAAACTCTTGTCCTATAGGATGTCAAGTTTGATTATTGTTCTATAAATCCTTTCTTTGTTAAATATTTTCAGGTGAAGTGTTCTGTAATATCTGCAGTTTTCATTTGTGCAGTTTGAAAATAAAGTATTTTAAAAATTGGACCGAATTGGCCAGTTGAATCATGAACTGACCATGTTTCCAGTTTGAATAATATTCAGTTCAACCACAAAATAAACTAGTTGAATCAATCAAACAATAACTTGAAAGTCTTGCTTATTTATTCTTGGGTTCGATTGTTAAAACATCGAAAAATATGTAAGGTGTTCTTCACAAACGATCAAGTCATTTGTATATGCTTGTTCAACAGGAATGAACTTCTTTGTTCACTCTTGCCAGAAATACTATTTATCTTGCTGTCACATTTGAGTTCAAAATATGGATTTGTTTGCATTCTAATATGTCATCGAGGAAAACAATAATCTTCCATCTCACAAACAGATCTAAGTATTAGTCTGCCTTTCACAGGTGCACATTTACACACCTAAAAAGAATAGGGAAAATTAATACCTTAAAAAACAGATTGCTAAAACAAAAGCATCAAGTGAAAATCGCTGACAACAAAACCCCTAAACAGGTTCCTGGCTGTTGGATAAGAATGTCAAATACTAATGTATTTAGATTTTGCTGCACCTTTTTCAAATAAAAGAAATGCTTTTCCTTCCGAAAAAACGATGATGAGGGATCTGATTACTGTTGTCAGTATCTTAAAACACAGATATGCCACCTAGTAAGATAAGGAATGAAATGACGTGAACCGTAAACCACATCCGAGATATCAGTGTAGATAGCCATCCCAGCACTTGGAAAAGAGACATCGATTGAGACAAGTCCCACCAAAATGGAATTGAGACAGCAAGAGAAAAAGAAAAAGAAAAAATGCTGCAAAACTTAACATGATTTTACTATAGCTGAATGGAATCGAACATTATACAATTTTGTCGTAGTTTCACCTGTAAGTTACATCAAGATACAATGCAATAGGAAATCTGCAATGTCATCAGAGGGCGTGCTATGAATACATATTGAAGAAGACATACAACCTGACCAAGTATCAATTCTCCTCTTAAGGCCAAAATTCTGGTCCACCAGGCTTCTTTACAAGGATCTGATTGTATTCAGGCCTTGATGTCTGCAATTGAAGCAAAACAGTTATTATAGGATAGAATATATGGAGTTCTAAACCTATGGCAGAAGGAGAATTAGAAAATGAACACAACTAAGTATTGGACCTGAAGCCCAAAAGGCGCATGGTATCGAATATGGGGTTCTAAGCCTATGGCAGAAGAAGAATTAGAAAATGAACACATTGTTCTTTCCTTCTGCAACAGCTCTTTGAGCTACTTTCCTTTCAACAAAATCACAGAACCAGTATTTCCATCCTGGTTTCCTAACACATTAAGACCAAATGTGGATTAAACATCAGATTTTAATTCAGGGCTTGATGACACTCGTGATAACCCATTGACCCTGGTCTATATCCCACGTAAAACGACATTACTGTTCAGCACTCCCAACAAAACAAAAGTAAAATACAGGTATTTCTGATATCTTATGACAGGGAGGGGTATCAAGAAAATATGTGTGTAGGTCCATTGTATTGCTTTGAGATAAACCTCCATAAACTAATCTGAAGGAAAATAAACCTTAATTTATGTATCAAGAAGACAACACAACACTCAGAGGCTACTGTTTCAGAGCTGATTGATCCAGATTTTAAAATGCTGGAATAGACAGCTAATCCATGAAGTTTTCCTTCCATTCAAAGCTGCTCAGATCACCATATTCGTGCAGGCAAACTTCAACTGAGAAGCCTAAAGCTGACTTGTTTGCTAGGTAAGTCAGACCTATGTATGCCGAAAAGAGGCTAGGCTATAGGTCCTCGATGGATCCCGGCCTAACATATTCCCACCCCTACTCATGAATTAGCTAAATTTGCCCTCTTCAGTTCCAAACAAGAGGTGGATTGAAGAGGCCCCTGACCATTTTGGACTTCTCGTGCCTTACAAGTAAAAGAAACACTAAATTTGCTTGATTGTCTAATGGTTGTCATAGACCAAAGTTGGCACCTTAATTGTGTTTTGGATTGAAAAAAAAAAAAATTAAATTCGCTATTTGTTCACAGGAAACATGCTTAACATACAAGAATAAGAATACAATAATAACACGGCTCATAATGTTTTTGGGGGGGGGAAAAATCCTTGCATTTCAAGGTGTATAGATTGAGAATTGAGGTTCTCACAGAGTTTAGATTAATTTTTGAATAGGCAGAATCATCCAAAACACGAAAAGGTAGCTTATAGAAAAGAATCAAAATTTCAATCAAAATAAGAAAAGGGTGAGAGGAAGTTACGAACGATGTCTTTGAAGAGTAGATAAGCGATGACGAAGAAAAGAAAGAAGATGATCTCAAACTCGGCGTGTCGCACGAAGCCAAACACAGCCGCAACCGCCCGAGTCAACGCCGACTCGTTCCGAGTTTCGACTCGCCTGGCCATCGCTGATCTATCTTCTTCAGACCTCCAAATCCAACAATCCCTCTCTCCGTCAAACAAAGCACAGAAATTGCAACGTGCCTTTGTTTTTTGGAGGTTTCAGAGGTACCCATACCCTTTGAATAAAATATTAATATAATAAAATAATGGGTTTATCTAAAAAAATAACAATAAAATTCAATGGTATAAAAAAATAATGGAAGAAGCAAATAAAAATATTATCTAACTAATAGAAAATATAAATAAAATTACAAATTATACTTACAATAGAATACAGAAACGATAGAGTGCAATAAATAATATAAGAGACACACTGAATAATATAAGTAAAGATAAGAAAGTAGATGAAAATAAGGATATTGAAAATATTAGAAAGGTGCTTGAACAATTAGAAAATCTTTTCGAAGATGAAGAGAATAATAAATTTATAACAAGAAAGGAATTAGAAAAATTATTAAAATTAAAATATTCGGAAAAAATAATAGTAAAACAAGAATTAAGCTTAGAACCATCAAAATTATCCCCACCAGTGTCAGCATGGAGAGGATAAAAGACGACTATATGGAAACATTAAGATAATCAAATGATTTAGAAGACAATTATCAGAACAAATAAAAATAATTGAAGAAGAAAATGATCAAGTACAAAAAGTAGAGCACATTGATCAAATAACCAAAGAAAACAATGAAAATGAAGAAATATTGTTAAATTATAGTTCTTCTTTGGAATCTGAAGAAAATTATAAGCAAAATTACACTTTTGGCCCTTAAGTTATTCGTTTTGTTCAAATTGGTCCCTTAAGTTTTTTTGTGACAAACTAGATTCTTAAGTTAAGTTCAAGTTTCAAATTGATCTCTTAAGTTTTTTTTTTTTTTTTGACAAACTAGACCCTTAAGTTATTGTTCGGGTGACAAATTGGTCCCTTAAGTTATTAAAAATAATAAATTAAGGGTCTAATTTATTGGCCCTTTGACAAATTAAAGGACCAATTTGTCACCCGAACATAACTTAAGAGTCTAGTTTGTCACAAAAAAACTTAAGTGACCAATTTGAAACCTAAACCTAACTTACGGGTCTAGTTTGTTACCAACAAAAAAAAAACTTAAGAGACCAATTTGAACAAAACAAATAACTTAAGGGACCAAAAATGTAATTTTGCCAAAATTATATAAGAATGGAAAGAGAAGATTACAGTGGAACGAATCCCAAAAGAAAGTGGGAAGAATATGAATATACTCCTAATGGAGCATGGAATAAATATGAAGAAAAAACTATGTATAATAAATGATACGCAAGGAAAAATAATAAATGGACAAAAATTCAAGAAGAATTGAAGCCTCGTTATGAAACATAAAATCAGGAAATATATTAAATATTGATTGCGCAAGAAATAAAGAAGAAGTATTACTACAATGAATTAATGAAATAATACTGTTAATAGTAACTGATAAAAGATTCAATAAGTTAAATTTAATAGAAATCAAGAATTTTATATTATTCAAAACATAAGGAAATGTACAAAAATTCTTAAATTGAATTAAAGATGAAACTTAGAAACATTATACTACATTGGTAGACAATTGCCAGGATTTTGTTAAATTAATAATGACTTTAATTTATCAAGAATTTATTGGATACAATATGATGGAATAAAGAGATAAATCAAATAAATTTTTATGTGAAAATGCTAAAGCACATTTAAATAAAATGCAAATATGTGATATGTGTCAAATAGAAAGTTTTATCCGTGAATAACAAAAATACTACTATCAATTAGATGAAGAAACCAAAGAAATAGATAAGGATATCTTTATAGATAAACTACCATGTTCAGTTAATTCAAAAATAAAAAGATTATGGGAATTAAGGCCAGAAGAAACAACCAATACTTTAGGAGGAATTATTATTCAACTTTTATATCAAGAATTAAGAGAACAATGTTTAGTTAGGGAAACAATAAGACAATTAAACAAAGGAAGAAATGTAATTTGTTGCGAAATTCCATAAATAGAAAAATCATGGAAATATGGTTGCGATAAACAAGTAAGAAGAAAAAGGAAGTATTATAAAAAACCAAAACTAAGAAAAACTTACCCCAAAAGAAAAACATATTATAAAAATACTAGGAAAAAATATTTCAGAAGAAAGAAATCAGCACCAAAAAAATATTGTTTAAAGGGTAAAAAGAAACGTGTATGTTGGATATGTAATATTGAAGGTCATTATGCAAATGAATACCCTCAACGAAAAAACAATATTTTAAAGAAAAATCAAAATTAATAAAGTAGGTATACCAGATATATAAACCTGAACCATTAAAGGAAGAATTAAGTGATACTGCAGCAAGTTTATATGAATATCTAGAAGATGAATTATCTTCAAAAAAAAAAGAATCCGATTAATACATATATAAAAATAGTAATTGTAACACCCCGATTTTTTTCTGCTTCTCGATAATCTGTGTTTATATATGTGTATATGTGTTATTATTTTAAATTCGAGAGATTATTTTGATAAACTAAACTTATTTTCATAAATTATTCTATCATAGGAAGTTGCAGTTGAAATTTCGGTTAAAAATTTCAGACAAACCCGGTCTGTGTTTTCACTATCAGTAAGACTTTACTGATCATGAAACCAAATTTCGATCGTGAAACGAAACTGTAGACTTTCTAACACGATTACAACTATTTATATGATTTTAAAATTTTTCGTTTAGTATTAATTTTTCTGGGAGGAAAATTCACGGTGGAAATACGATTGGTTTGGAAATCGATGGAACTAGGAGGAAAGTTGATTAGACCAAAGAGGAGTAGGTGCAGTTTTGATAAGACTTGATGTGAAAACTTAATAGATTTGTCATTGAATAGTGATTTCATTAATTTACATAAAATCATTTTTTTCATGTCTTGCAAGAAACCATTATTTACATTAAATTAAACATTTTTAATTCAATATTTTTTTGAAAAATCCTCTCCTTCCTCTCTACATCAACAGCACACCCCCCCCCCCCCCCCCCCCCCCCCTCTCTCTATACCCCATCTCAACTCCATTCTTCACTTTTTCATCTTTCTCTCAAGCTCACACACTCCCCTACTTACTCACTTGCTCACTCACTTCACCATTTTTACTCTTGGAAGCTTTGAACACCTAGCTCATCTTCATCTTCTCTTCATTATCAAGGGTATAATTCTTCTTCCTTACTCTTCATCTTCTCAAATATTTTCCTTTCATCAACATGCATGTTACTTTTTCATGTTGCATGTTCAAGCTTTAGTCAAAAAATTTTTAAGAAAAACCCTTAAAGAAATCTTTTTAGTAGAGAACCAATTTCTATGAACTCATATGCATTCAACTTTCATCTTATTGACTTGCATGTAACAAAAAGATTTTCCAAATCACATTTTAATAGGGTGGCCGAAACCCTATATAGGGCAAAGTTGGTGTTTTTGTTAATTTTCACATGCTTGATTTAAAAATCCTTTGATGCATGCATTTTAAATTCATGCAATCAATCAACTATGAGAGTTTTCCTTCCTATTTTACTTGCTATGGCCGAAACTCTAACTATGTGAGGAAGCCTAGTTTCTAATTTTAAGAAAAATGCTTGCTTTGATCATGATTTTAATTACATGCATGTAGTCAAAAAGTTGAAAATCAATTCCTAACCTATTTTTGATGTGTGGGCCGTAACCTACTCATGCATGGAGTAGAGGGATTGAAATTTATTTTTAGTTTTAAACCTTGATTTAGTCTCTATAATGCTTAAGGATCATTGATCCAAAAGCTTGTAAAAATTTAAAAAATTTAACATCATTTTCTTGATAATGCCGAAACATGCATGAGAGGAATAAGGTGAATTTATAAATTTTTAACTTATATTATATGTTTGATTTTGTTTAGACTTGCAAACGTGAGAAAGAAACAACGCTCATTTTAGTACAACGCGTAAAAAACACGATCTCTTTACCTGCAAGCTAAGGTAAGGGGAGACGGCCCGAGGGATATTGTTTATTATGACTATATGTTACTTGTGTTTGTCTTAATGTGTTTATTTGAGTTATCGATGTGGTGGTTGTTTAGTGTTTACTTGAGTTCTGATGTGGTGGTTGTTTATTTGATTGAATAACATATTTCACGCTTAATTGATTATTTGTGAAAATGTGGTTGTAGTTGATACATATGAAAATTTGTTATGAGATTGTTTGGTTGTTGCATGGAAACCCTAACTATTGGTTAAAGCTCAATTTAATTCTCAAGATAAAAGTCTTAAGAAAACCATATGAAGAGTATTGAAAATAAAGATTTATTTGAAGAAATATTTTGGTAAAAGAGAAAACAATTTATCTTTTCAAACTTTATGAGAATGTTAGAATCAAAATAAAAATTTTATGAAGGAAATTTATTTGAACATCTAAATGATTTTACAGTAAGAGAAAATCAATTTTTGAAAATATTTTGTGGAGGAAGATCATAAAGAAAAACAAGTTTATTTATAAGATTTTTGGAATGATTTTTTTTTTAAGTTTTCAACATTCTTCAGAAAAAGGAAAATTCCAAAAGAAAATGGATTTTTGAAAGGAATGGATTTTCTATAACTCGAAGTTTTAAAAATGAATTTCAAATGAAAAAGTTTTCTTTTGCCAAAAGTTTTACTCGACAAAAATATCCAATAACTTTGATAAGTTACGGAAGTTTTGTTTTGTATTTGTGTTTCATTGAACGAAAAATAACGTTGAAAAATGAACCTAGTAACCGAGACGTCGGAATACTAGTGTTTTAAAAGCATGTTGATTTACGATCCGTGTCACATTGTTGTGGACTGTGTGTCCTACATATGTTGTTGTGGGCTGTGTGTCCTACATATGTTGTGTTAAACGTTGTGAACGTAGTAAAAGGTAAAATTGTTTTCTATGACCACAAAGTTCAAAACTGGTGCATCGATCGAGGACTGTTATGATTGGACACTCGGACTAAAACATCCTGTGTTGACAATGAAAAGTTTTAAAACATTGAAAAATTCATGGATGGTCGTGAGCCTTGAGCCTCGACGAAGGAAAGAGTTAAACACAAAGAAAAGCTGCGAAAATAAAATGTTTTTACATACATTTGACAGACGTGCCCACGTTGTTTTGTATGAATGCCTTGAAGGGTAAGGTATTTCATGCTACGTTGTATCATTGTGCCTTGATGGACAATGAAATCCATATGCCTTGGTTACTGTGCCTTGTGTTGGACAGTATGTTATGGATATACACACACGTTGAGCACTCTGTGCCAGGAGTTTTGGGCAGTGCTGTGGAAAAACACGTTGTGCGTTATTTGGCAATCGAGCCTGATAAACTCAATTTTAAAAAAAAGTTGAGATCTTCGGAGATTAGGATAGATGGTTGAAATATAGAAGTGCCATATGTTTTCAAAAACCACGATAATTCTTTGATGTTATTTTTTTTAATTTGAAAATCTCGTGTATATAAATGTATATCTATGCCTGTTGTTTTTGTGTGTGTAGTGCAGGTAGTTGTCATAATTAATCCATATATTGGTATCTCACCCTTGCATTTTCTTTTCCCTATATGGTAAATACCTGTTTTGAGAATAGATGGACCGGGACATGCCCCTAGCACACTCGAGGGTGAGGGCCCTCGTCTTTGAGAACACCCAGAATCTAGGTGCGAGCCGGGGACTCACTCCGCTGTATATACAGGCCCGGTTTGTTCGGTATATGGTACAGAGGTAAGCGGACCACATAGGAGGACTCACACAATGGAGACTATCCAGATTTCGCTACCGCCTGCATGGTTCTACTTGCAGCATCTGGCAAACGAGGGACATCTAGTGTTGGACCCTCCTCAGGATCCACCTCAGTCAGCGGTGGCACCAGCTTCGCCCATTGAGGAGGACCCCGAGGAGATTGTTGAGGATGACCCTGTGGAACTAATGGAGGAGGAGCCCCAGTACCACCCGTTCGGAGATGATGATGATGATGATGACTCCCCCGAAGAGAGCTTACGAGGTAGTGACCGGAGTGAGAGAGGACGAAGTGGTGGAGGACGAAGAGACGGAGACAAAGGAACAATGGTGGTCACGGGCGTCAGTGCGGGAGGACAAGGAACATGGGTTGAAAGAAACAATGTAAGGTCGCGGGAGTGAATAGCTAAACTTGAGTTTTCATATGTTAATATAAAGAATGTAACAGCGGTTGCAATCCTAACCGCTGTTATAAAGAAAGAAGTCTTTCCCTCCACCAAAATATCTGGGAATTGCTCACTTGTAACGGCGGTTGTTGTAAAACCGTTGTTACAAGTCACTTATAACATCGGTTTTGGTACAACCGTTGTTACAACTATTTTAAATGACCCATATATTTACGACACTGCCACCGCCTCTTCTATAACATCGGTTTTCATCTAACCGGTGTTACTTCCAGTCGTTACAAGCATATTTTCCACTAGTGACATAGTGACCCCAATTTCCTCCCCACCATTTATCCCTGGAGTTTCCTCAACAATATCCATATCATTACCAGTCATACCACCCAATGGAGCAGACTGAGTAATTAATGGATTTTCACTTCTAACATTATTATGCAAATGAATAGGATTATTAAAGTCATCCTGATTCAGAGGAGAAACAAGTGGCCTTGCTTGATGATGAAAAGAAGTGCCTGATGTTACGTGCATGGAAGAAGAAGTTACATGAGTTTTGATAGCAGTCTCGGGTCCACTCTTTGCTGTCTCCCTGATTGTCATCCCTTTATTTTCTCGTGAATGGATACAACAGAAGACACGTAAATACCTTTATTTGGAACCCATTCCTTCTGAATTGTTCCACTTCTTTGATTCTGCTCATTAACCTCTAAAGATTTTTGCACCCCTTTGTTCTTAACACTATTCCCAGGTCTTCCTCTCCTTCGCTGATGATCAACGATCCTTGTATTATTAGGAACCACTGCAACCTGATGAACCTCATCATCTTTTTCCATACCATTTTCTGCATGGATTTCTTTCACTTCATCATCAATATAAATTAACCAGGGATTGTCTTGTAAAGGAACAAATCGAGATCCTGAAATGTTTTTACCTGGTTTGTTCTTATCAAAACCTCCTTGCTTATTTGGACCTCCACCACTCTGATCCTTACCTTTTATTGGTCTTCTCACTTTTTGAACTACCTTCCATGGCACATCCTGAACATTAGACCCCCAGGAACTTCCACAAAATTCATCTCACTGTCACCACTAGCTTTTTCACCGGTAATTCCATTTTGAGCATTTAATAGATTCTATCCAGCGATATTACCATCTTCAGGAGAAGGTTTGTCTGGGCAACCCTCTTTATAATGACCAAAATGGCCACACGTGAGACAACGAAAATGCAAACCTTCATATTCAATAGTATAGAATGAATCTTTGAGTTCAAAGACTGCCAAGAGAGGTTAAGAGAGGTCAACTTCCACACAAAGTCTAGCATATTTACCTCTCTGCTGCAATAGCGTGTTCTTATCAACCCTTACCGTTTTTCATATTTCATTTCCTATCTTGCGCAAGATTCTCGAGTCATAATACTCCAATGGCAACCCTGATAAACAGACCCACACTACCACCTTCTTAATAGATTCACTTGAAGGATGAAAGTTAGGGGACCATTCTCTTATTATCAAGTAATGATCATAGATGAGCCAAGGTAATTCCAAAAGAGCTTTGGATTGATCTTTCTTGTGTGAAAAATCTACCAAGAATATCCATTACTTAAATCCATGATGTTCAAGACTCCCTTTCTGACCCATAATTGTTTCAGTCGTATTTCCAGAGCCTTGAAGCCAATTGACCGACCCAAGAGCTTAACAATTACTACATTCAGCCATGGCCTCCTGATCATCTCTTCTTCTTTCCCAGATAGTTGAAACCTGGATC
The DNA here is from genome assembly GCA_035048595.1 of Echinosophora koreensis. Classification (NCBI taxonomy): domain Eukaryota; kingdom Viridiplantae; phylum Streptophyta; class Magnoliopsida; order Fabales; family Fabaceae; genus Echinosophora; species Echinosophora koreensis. The sequence goes on from JAPCYP010000004.1 coordinate 12,845,369, forward strand.
AATCATATTTACCCAGTTTTCCTTCCACCACAGTGATACTTGTTTCATCTTCCTCAGAATCTTGAAAGTCAACATTTTTATCATTAGGTGCCTCAACCCAATCCTAGAAGTCATCTTATGGATCAGACACCATTGCATCTCCATCTTTAGTGCCAATAACTGTTTCTTTATACGATTTCTTTGGATCACTTACACCAGTCGCAAGTGCATCATCTACTAAGTCAGCATACAAAACAGGGAGTGATGAATGAGATGAGAAATCATGTTCACTACCCTTAACTTTCTTGGAACTACGATCAATTTGATCCTTTTTCTCATTAGAGAGGACATGATACTCTCTTATTTCAGCCATGAAAACCTAAAACTCAAGAAAGCAGAGAGGGGGGGTGGGAGGGGGGGATTCTAGAGAGAGGGGATTCTGGAGAACTTTCTAATTAATACAATTTTTCAGCTCATACAATAATCATAGATCTTCTTTTAATTATGTATTGTTAGTTTTAATTTAGGTTCATTTTAAGGTGTGCAACCCATGTTAGTGCGCACTAGTATGCACACGCCATCTAAGGGTAGGAAAAGAAACAACAAAGATGAATATAAATGGACGATCATGATTTTTTACTTAAAACCGGAATAACCTATCAACGAGTGAGATCTTAACAACTTTAATTTTCTTCAAACATCACAGGGACACTGCAACAGCTCCGGCCATGGCCATTGCTCCAGCAGCAGCTCCGCCGAAATTAAATGCATCTGATCACGTCAACGCCAAACATGTCCAATTGTTCACATAGAATGCAACAAAATTGTAGGAGTATAGGAACAGCGTTGTCCAGTTTCTCAAGCAACATTTTTGTATTTTTCTATGTTGCTCCACACCGCACCCTTCACTAATTTCTCCTCATCTTTTTCTTCTTATAACTGTTCACAAAATCTTTCACTCCAAACTTCCATCAAACTTGGCATCACACCCTCTCAAATCCATCAACCGATTCATCTTCCTTTTCCACCTTCACAAGTTCGACTTCGTCATTCACCTTGCAGGATGAGAAGTTCTTGAACAAGTCATATGATGCTAGGGACAACCTCAAACCGAGCAACTAACCAGAACTATGCTCTAGAGCTTTTACGTGACATTTTGAGAGTTCTAGCCCTTGCATGTCTTCTTTCTGGTTTAGCCACATCTGTACTTCAAAATTTGTGACATATGTTGACTGTTAAATTTCTTGGTGGCTTTAGTATATATGGAGTTCACAAATTCTTCTAACTTCAAATTTAAGGCTAAGGTGCACCACCCACCAAAATGGTGCAATGGTGCACACCCACATGTCATTTGCTCAGTCAATCATTTTTACACTTAGCATATTTGACTTTTCTTTGGGTCAAGTGCTCAAATCAAAATTAGTATTTGCAATTAAATAACATTGTATTTATGTATTTGCTAAATGACCCAAAATTTTAAAGCATTTCTAAGATCCCTAACACCTTCTGAGCCCCTCTGCCATGTCCACCTCCTTCTCCCTCAGTCTCATGTTTTTGTCCACTGTGAGCCTTCTTTCTGCCTCTCATCTCATTGTAGTAATTCGACTGGTTCATAGTGGGAGGTGCGTATGAGTTTGCTTTGCGGATATGTGGCGTCAGAGCTATGGAGGCGTGTAGTTTGCGATCTAGTGTAGATGGACAGCGACGCGGCGACACGGTGGTTTCAGTCCATGTACAGCGAGCAACCTTTCACAGTGATGGTCGTACATACAATAGCGGCAGCGGCTCCGAGGCGGTGAGTGGGCAGTGACGCGATGGCACAGCGGAGGGGGCATATTAAAAGGTTATCCCTTTTCGTGCTTTGCTCTCACCTTCTTCCCCTCAGAAAGAGGATTAGTTCATCATCCCTAAACTGCACCAAAACAAGCTATTTATTCAATGCTGAAACAGCATGCGCTGGCAGGGCGAACAAGTGTTCGCGGGGCGAGCCCTTATTTTGGCTCCAGTTCAAATTTGAACTCTCGCGGGGCGAGAGCTGGCTCCCGATATGCAAGCCTGAAAGGTTGCCAAATTCATGATCAATCTTCTGTTCTGTCTCGCGGGCTAGACTCTTCTGTTTGTCTTTTTGCTTGTTTTCTTCAAGTTTCCTTGCTTTCTTGAGCTTCACTTTTAACCTGAAAATAAAAGTAGCATTAGCATGCTTTATTGACTCAAAATAAGAAAAATATCCTAAAAATTACCCAAGAGACTCAAAACATAGCTTAAGGACAATAGAAGCTAAATTTGGGAAATTAGCGAGGTTAAATCGCTCACTTGGCATAAAACTATGACCTTTCTAACTATGAAATTAGACAAGCCAACAACTTATCAAAATACCCCAAACTTAAACTTTGCTTGTCCCCAAGCAAACTAAAATAAAAAAAGACTCAAGACAAGGTAAGCTTAATGGACTTAATCAAATTTAACCGAGCTTTCATGCACTTGTTAAAAATTCCTTTTTCAAATTGATGTTCCCTCCCATTATTCATTATAGTAACCGCCACATGCATTTACTTTTAAACCTAGAGAAATCCATCATCAATGCAATCATTGCTTTAAGCAAGGGATCCAACATACACACAAAAGGAAGATCACTAAATTCAAACAATTGCCTTACTCACAAAGGCATTTAGTAATTCACTCATTCACTCATTTGTCTAGGTTAGCAATTTTCACTTTTTTTCACAAATAAGCTCACTTTACTTAATTTTGATTTTCATCTCAACAAAGTACCCACAAAGACATGCATGCATCATCAAAAGGTCTTTTCAAGATTGTAATGTGGCCAGGTTCAAGGTAGGATATGCAAAGGATCAAGGCTAAGTCCCTAAGATTTATGAGAGCATGAAATTTGGCATTTACAATTTTTTATCTTACTCTCATATCTTTTTCTATTTTTCTCTTTCTCTCTTTTTCTTACCTTGGGTGGCTACAACCATTTTTCTTTTTACATTCCTTTTTCTCTTTGCCTTTTTTGGCATTTTTGCAAAAAATAAAAATAAAAATAAATTCTTTCTTAAGCCTTTGGCTTCAACCTTTTTGCTTTTTCTTTTTTCTCAACCCAAATACATGGTAAACCTTGTAGCTACCCCAAACTTAGTTATTAAACAACATTTATATTGCTAAGTTTCGATGCTCTCCTAAATCCTAAGATTGGGATATCATGGTTTTTTCCAGATTAATGGCTTGTAGTGTAAGGTTAGTAAGAACAATAGGCTTTAAGGCTTAATGTGGCTAACTATGGAACATGCATCATGGTTTGTTCATTTTAGGCCAAGTAGCTAATTCAAAGAAAATTGCCTAGATCATATGATGCAAACATATAACTATGCAAACCATGAAGAGATTCAAGCAAATCCAGGAAAATACGACTTAAAGTGATTCACTCAATTCAAACTATGTTGGAGGCTCAATTACTCACCCGGACATTAGCGCAAATTGTTTGACCAAGATACAATTCCTAGTGTGTGCACCTCTTCACCTCAAACTTATCATAAATCATGCATCTCTGTCAAAAATTCTCTAAGTTCAAATTTTCAATTTTCACATGGGGATTTAAACTGTCAAAACATCGAGAGGGGTTTATCAATATTATTCATAAAAACACATGCATTTAAACTAAGTTTCCTTCAATTCAATCCACAAAAACTTACCAACACTACTCTATCAATTTATTTATGCACACGACCAATTATAAGACTAGTAAAAAGAAAAGTAAAAGAGTAAGGTTTAGAAAATGTTATCTCAAGGGGTCCGAGCGGACCCCAAACTTTCGTTGATGCTCGTCCTCTCTTCATTCTCTTCCTTCCCTTCTGGCTCACTAGTCTTTGTGGCATCCTCCTTTGGTGTAACTCCCCGTTTTTTGTGTTAAGTTTTTAAGTGCTTATGTGTGTGCTATAGGTGTTAAGTTTGGCCACAGGAGTGTTGTCAAGGGCTAAGTGGGACTTTTCAGGAGAGAAATCCATTTCTGATGCATGAGCACGCCCGTGCTCTTGTATCAGCAAGCCCGTGCTCAAGGCGCGTGCTTGGTGGCTGCCTGGGCCACAAGCACGGCCGTGCTTAATGGGGAGCACGATCGTGCTCAACGCCCTCGTTGACGTTGTTTTTGTCTGACTGTGCTTAAGTGAGCACGGCCCATTGCTCATGTTAAGCACGACCATGCTTAGTGGGGAGCACGGTCGTGCTCAGGTCAGAGTTTATAAATAGAGAGCAGTATGCGCAAAGGTTTTCGTGTAAACTCTATTTTGGCACATTGGGTAGTCCTAGTATGGCAGAAACCTCTTCCCTTTCCCTTCCCTTGAACCATTTGAAGTTCTTGGTGATCTTGAGTCAGTTTGGGGAGAGAAGTCACACGTGTTAGCATCGTCTAAGGTAACGTAGTTATCCCTCCTTAATCTCCTTTTTCCTTTCTTTTGAATTGGGGATTAATTGGTTAATCATTTTGTGTTTGGCCAAGGCTTGAGGAATTCATCGAGCCGCTCGAGGGAACGTGTCTAGTTTGCCCAGGCTATCATTTTTGGAATCTTCATACCAGGTATGGGGAGAAGGGCTAGTATAAACATGTAGGCTATGTGGTAGCGTAAGATGAAGGATTAACCCATGACCCTGGTGTTTGATTAAATGCCTATATGTCTGGTTGCTTGATAACATGTTTATACATGCCTATTTGATATCTTGATGTTTAAGTGTTTATGTTAACATGTTTGATGATGCCATTAGTGAATGTCATGATGAGGATGAATGCTCTATGATGATGATTTGAAATGTTTGATGATGCTGTTATGATGATGATGATTTGATATGTTTGATGATGTTGTTATGATGATGATGATGTTATGCTCTAGATGAGTGTTGGTTGTTGAGGATGATCATGCCAACAACGATGCTAATAAGTCTTAATTAATTAATATGACTTGTTAATGATGTTAAAGTTGTTAAAATATGTAACAATGATAAACGAGATTAAGGGATGTTTTCCCAGTTTACTCATAAGACATGAATATAGTATGAGAGGTAAGGTTATGCTCAAAGGGCTTAGTTAAAGACCCTAGGATTGATTAATGAGTGTTTTAGGGACATTAATAACAAAGCTGGAATTAAAAGGTTAATTCCCTATAATGATAAGACATGAAGACCAGCTAAGAATAATGAAGCTGATGAGCAATGGTATAGTTAAAGCCGATAGGTTTGATCCTTGAATGCCTTAGGAATCTTAGCAAGGGTTCTTCAACCCTTCTACCCAAAAACAGTACAGCCACATTCTATTGAGCACAGCCGTGCTCAACAGTCAGCACGACCGTGCTTGACACCCGTGCTGGGGGAAGCATGGTCGTGCTCCCCTGTGCTGACCAGAACGCAAAAAACTGGACAGAGATGGTTCACTCCAGTTGTTCCTAATAATAAAAGAAGACACCAAACAAAGTAAAGACGAACTAGATAACTTAAAGATGATAATGTACCTTGGTAGCCGAGTGGCCAAAGGAGTCTTGATGCTTAATGGTCAAGGTGTTGAGCTATAGTGCTTAAGAGCCTGAGTGTTAATAATCAAAGTGAGAAGATAATGTTGTTGATGTTTTACCTTGGTAGCTTAGTGGCCAAAGGGGGCCTCGATAACCTAGTGGTCCAGATGTTGAGCTCTGGTGCTTTTATGGCTAGAATGTTGTTTAACTTTTAAAGTTAAAAGATTAAAGAAGATGTTGAGCTTGGGTGCTTATTGGCCAAAGACGATAAGCCATAATAAATTATGTTGATGGAAGTGGTGGTTAAACGGTTGTCTGTGGTGTGCATGTATCATGCATGAAGTTATTAGGGGGAGGTACGATAGCTGGGGAGGTCGTCTGAGAGTAAGGCGATCTGGCTGTCCGTAGTGATCTATGTGATATGGCCCCCCGTGGTGGTGCATCCAAGAGAATGGTGCGTCGGTTTTCCAAGGGGTCCACCCAAGGTAAGGTGGATTGTCCCGGCATTGGTGCTTATTGGCCAATGTGGAAATGTAACTCCAAAGTCGTATACCTGGTATAGATGGATCCACATGCATTCGAAGTAGTGAGTCACATTGCATTACATAACTGACGTATGTGATATGTTGTGATATGCTTGTTGTGTTGGTTTGATGATGTATATTATGTTTGTGACACCCTTCTACCCAGCATGTTATAAGGCAATTAATATAAATAATTTAAAATGAAAACATGCAATTATTGAATGAGTTTAAACAATTGTCCATGGGTAGAAAAGTCTCACATGAACCAGATACAACGCGGAAAATAAACCAATTTCATAATCAATAAAACATGAAGAAATAACTACCCAACCCCGATGTCACAACTCAGAGCTGGTATAACCGTTCCGGAAAATAACATCCTCGGAATACAAAAGAAACAACTAAACATAAACAGGCCCTAACTACGAGTGGCGGCTCCTCAGAGTCACTCCTCTCCGGGCTGCTCGTCATCCTCTCTACAAATGCCGATCAGGCCAAACACAAACAATAACGAGGAGTAAGATTCATGTAATCATATAAACAGCAGGGGAATAGTACGCAAGGTAAACATACACATAAGCATACATCAACATCCAACAGTGTCATAACAACCAAGTATGCTATGCTATGCAATGCATCAACTACTCCACTACTCCAACTATGCATGTGGATCCAAACTAACTCAGGATGAACGACTTTTGAGTTACATATCCGTATTGGCCAGAAAGCACCAACACCGGCAGTTCACCAAACCTCGGGTGAACCCCATGGATAGCCAACGCATCAAACCGTGGGTGCCTCATCACGGGGGGCCTCGGTCACCAAACCTTGGGTGACCTACCGTGGATGGTCAGATCACCGTACTCTCGGGCGATCTCCCCTTTGTCGAACCTCCCCCATCAACAACTCCAATGCTCTATGTAAATGGCACAACAACAAACAATCTCAACCACCTCCTTGCTTGGGCCATAAAGCTCCCAAGACTTCAACATCAACGTTCAACATAACCTTAGACCCAAACCGTGGGGTCAAGGCTCCCTTGGCCAATAAGCACCAAGGTTCAACTCAACATGCTTAGGTCAATAAGCACCCAAGACTTCAACTTATAAACATGCGGTAACCCAACGGATACCGACTTAACACCTTGTTATCTTAATTATCTTATATAATTAATAACCAGCTGTTTAATCTTTATCTTTGATTAGTTATCTCAACTTATCATCATAGGGGAACGGGGTTTAAAACCCCTTAAGTCCTTTAATTGTATCACTGTCCAGGAGGGGTCAGCACGGTCGTGCTTAAACCCTAGCACGGTAGTGCTGGGACACGTGAGGGCGTGCTGCCCTTTTAAGTGAAGCACGGTCGTGCTACACACTCAGCAGGGTCGTGCTGTTTGACCTGCACAGCCATGCTGAACAGCGCGGCCATTTTCCAGAATTTAAATGGGAGCACGGTCGTGCTCCCTGTTCAGCACGATCGTGCTCATCGCATGACAGTGTTGTTCTGGGCAGGGTTTCAACGCAGAATTCCAACCAATTATGTTAGGGATTAATTCCCTTAACTTTACACGTTTTTACACCTAATTAATCAGTTAACATGTTTTATCAATCAACCATTATCGCAACAGTCCAAACAGCAACAACATTGTTATATCATAACATCAATCATCATCTCATATTAATAACCAACATGTCCATAACATACATATAGCATCACAATCAACCAAATATAGCATGTTATTGACGAAAACAGTAATCAACATATAAATCATACAACATACAATGACACCGGGGTCATGCGGACCCCGTTACCATACACTACCCACTGCCTAATGAATACAATCCCACTTCTCCCCATACCTGGATTGAAGGTCGCTCCAACGTTAGCTCCTAATGCAAACGGTCACGGTTCCCCAAAGCGGCTCGATTCAACACAACCTATAGACTACCACAAACCAAACCGGCTCCCCAAACGGCTTCCAAAACTCCACTATAGCAATGGAAGAAAAGGAAAAAATGGAAGGAGATAGCTCTGGTCGAAACTGGTGACGGCTGCTAACAAAAGTAGGGTTTTCACGTTATCCCTCGGGTTTCGCGCCAACTTATAAAACTCGGACTTGAGTACGGTCGTGCTTAGCGTCAGCGAGACGCGGTCAACACATTGAGCACGGGCGTGCTCACTGTTGAGCACGGTCGTGCTCAACTTAAAATCAGAAACACGCTTCTGACTTTAAGTACGGGCGTGTTGGTCATTGAGCACGGGCGTGCTCATGTACCAGAAAGGAACTTTTAAGCAAAAATCTCACTTAGCCCTTAACCAACATTTTTAAAAATAAATAAACCAGTTTTATAAAAACATTTTACGAAAAACGGGGTGTTACAATTCCACCCCCTATAAAAATTTCGTCCTCGAAATTTATACGTACCTCAAACGAAAAGATGCGGATACGTCTCCATCATCTGGCTCTCAAGCTCCCAGGTAGCGCTTTCCTCAGTTGCCCCGCTCCAAACTACTTTAACTAAGGGAATCTCTTTGCCTCTTAGCTGCTTCACCCTCCTACCCTCGACTCGAAGGGGTAACACCTCAAATGTCAAGTTCTCTTTTAACTGTATTGTATTAGGAACTATCACGTGACTAGGGTCATGAATGTACTTCCTGAGTTGAGACACATGAAAAACATTGTGGAGATTTGACAAGAACGGGGGTAAGGCTATTTGGTAGGCGACTTCGCCAACTCTTTTAAGGATTTGGTAAGGACCAATGAACCTCGGAGTAAGTTTCCTCGCCTTCATCACTCTACCAACCCCAGTCGTCGGGGTAACTCTTAAGAATACATGATCGCCTTCCTGGAATTCTAGCGCCTTCCTCCTTTTATCATGGTAGCTCTTCTGTCTACTCCGTGCAACTCTCATCTTTTCCTGAACTAACCTGATCTTTTCCGTTGTTTCCTGGACTATCTCTGGCCCTAGCACCACACTATCACTAGGTTCACTCCAACACAAGGGTGTCCTACATCTCCTCCCCATACAGAGCTTCATAAGGTGCCATCCCAATGCTGGAATGGAAACTGTTGTTGTAGGTGAACTCTATCAGAGGCAAAAACTTGTCCCAACTTCCTGACTGTTCTAACACACAAGCCCTCAACAAGTCCTCTAAGGACTGGATGGCCCGCTCAGACTGCCCATCAGTCTGTGGGTGGTAAGCTGAACTAAGCCTAAGCTTCGTCCCTAAAGCCTCTTGCAAACTATTCCAAAACCTAGAGGTAAACCTCGGGTCTCTATCTGAAACTATGCCAGAGGGTACACCATGAAGCCTAACTATCTCCTTGATGTACAGCTTAGCTAACTTCTCCAATGGATACTCCATGTTCATCCGAATGAAATGGGCAGACTTAGTCAGTCTATCCACAACAACCCATATAGCCTCAAACCCAGCGGGAGTCCTAGGGAGTCTAGACACAAAATCCATGGAGATGCTATCCCATTTCCATTCCGGGATATTCAAAGGCTGCAACTTACCCGAAGGCCTTTGATGCTCAATCTTAGCCTTCTGACAAACTAAGCATGCATACACAAACTCAGCTACATCCTTTTCATCCTAGGCCACCAAAACATCCTCTTAAGGTCCTGATACATCTTAGTGGCACATGGGTGCACACTCAGTCCACTCCTATGACCTTCTTCTAAGATCAACTTCCTAAGCTCGGGAACATTAGGTATGCAAACTCTATCTTTGAACCTTAAGATACCATCACTGCCATCCTTAAAACTTAGGTCTCTACCCTGAGCGAGCAAATCTCGCTGGTCTAAGAGAAACTTGTCTAACTTCTGACCCTCTCTAATCTGATCCATCAGACTGTTGGTAACCTTCAAGGTACCAAGCCTAATACTCTTAGGGGTAAACTCACAAGCTAGACTAAGGTCTCTAAACTCCTCAATCAGATCCATCTCCCTAACCATCAAAGCGGAGACATGCAGGGTTTTCCTACTCAAGGCATCGGCCACTACATTGGCCTTTCCTGGGTGATAGGTCAGCTCGAAGTCATAATCCTTTAAGAACTCCATCCACCTACGCTGCCTCATGTTCAACCTATCCTTAAGGGTTCGGAAACTCTCTTCACACTTAGAGTCCCACACAAACAACTGTCCCTTCTTGGTGAGACGGGTTAAGGGTAAAGCTATCTTAGAGAAACCTTCTATAAACCGCCTATAGTACCCAGCTAACCCCAAGAAACTCCTAATCTCGGTTACAGACTTTGGCGCTTCCCACTGGAGCACCGTCTCTACCTTAGCTGGGTCCACTGCTATGCCACCCTTAGAGATGACATGTCCAAAGAAGCTCACTTCCTCTAACCAGAACTCACACTTAAACAACTTAGCATACAACTGCTTTTCCCTAAGGGTCTGCAAGATAACCCTCAAGTGTTCCTCATGTTCCTCCTTACTCTTGGAGTATACTAAGAAGTCATCTATGAACATTACCACAAACTTATCCAAGTAAGGGTGAAAGGTCTTGTTCATGTAGTCCATGAAGACCACAGGAGCATTGGTCACACCGACGGGCATAACCAAGTACTCATAGTGACCATATCGCGTCCTAAACGCTGTCTTCGGGATGTCCTCAGACTTAACCCGAATCTGATGGTACCCTGATCTCAAATCTATCTTTGAAAAGATGCAAGCGCCCATCAACTGGTCCATAAGATCATCAATCCTAGGGAGGGGATACCGATTCTTTATGGTCACCTTGTTGAGCTGCCAAAAGTCGACACACAACCTCATACTACCATCCTTCTTCTTCACCAACAACACAGGTGCTCCCCACGGAGACACACTCGGCCTAATGAACTGCTTCTTCATCAGGTCCTCCAACTGTTCCTTCAACTTAGCTAGCTCTAGAGGAGACATTCTATAGGGTGCTATGGAGATTGGCCCGGTGCCAGGCACTAAATCTATGGTAAACTCAACATCTCTCTCTGGGGGTAAGTTATAAACAACCCCCGGAAACACTTCAGGAAATTCCAGCACAACAGGCAAGCTGGCGATATCAGGAGGGCTGCTCTCTACTTCCAGGGAAGCTAACATCATGTATACTTGGGCTTCGTCTTTCATCGAAGCCTGAACTTGGCTGGCAGAGAGAAGGTCCGGATTCTTAGACTCCTTTGGAGTTCCAAAAATCAGGGTTTTATCAAAACAATTCAGGAGGACACGGTTGGAAGATAACCAGTCCATACCCAGAATAATATCCAGGTCTTTCAAAGGCAAGCATACAAGATCAGCAATGAATGTCCTATCATTTATAACTATATGACAGTTCTTGCATGCATAAGAAGTAGAAACAGGTTTATTTGTAGGTGTAGAAACCAACAAATCATACTCAAGGAAAGTAACAGGTAATTCAAGACTCTTGACCCTATCATGCGATACAAATGAGTGAGTAGCACCCGAATCATACAACACAGTTAATTGAGTTCCATCAATAAGACATGTACCTTGAATCAAGTCATCAGACTCGGAGGCTTCAGCTCCACTAAGAGTAAAGACTCTTCAGTGGTCTTCAGTCGGTTGGCCTGGGACTTCTGATTCTTGCTGGCGCTGGGAGGCTCGGCCTTGGCTCCTTCACACTCTCGGCTGATGTGTCCTGGCTTGCCACATCTGAAGCAGATAACCTGCGTCTCCTTGCACTGAGACGAGTAGTGGTCCATAGCACCACACTTGCCGCACCTCATGGGCCTAGAGACATTAGAGAACCCGCCTCTAAACCCATCCTGCTGAAACTGTGGCTTCTTGCCACTCTGCTTGAAATCTCTGCCGGACGGAGCATACCGCTGTTTACCCTCGTCCCTCTGATCAGTCCTCTTACCACTCTAGCTATCTGAACCTCTGGAACTGGCAACTCTGAACTGGCTGGCATCCTCATAGATCCTGCACTTGTTGACCAGAATAGGGAAAACTCTGATCTCCTGGTAGCTGATGGCCTGCTTGATCTCAGGTCGGAGTCCAGCCTCAAACTTCACACACTTCGAACGGTTATCCGTCTCATGCTGGTAGGGAGTGTAGTACCTGGCCAGCTCCTCAAACTTGGCCGCATAGTCACCGACTGATAGCGACCCCTACCTCAAAGACAAGAATTCCATCTCCTTCTTGTCTCTGATATCCGCTGGAAAGTACTTCTCCAGGAACCTCTGCCTGAACACAGCCCATGTAACCGCTGTGCCCTCAGCCTGCATCCTCTGTCTGCAGTTATCCCACCAGTGCTCTGCCTCCTCGGTCAGCATGAAGGTAGCGAAGATGAGCTTCTGCTGATCGTTGCAATCCATGGCTCGGAAGATCTTCTCTGTCTCCCTCAGCCACAACAAAGCTCTTTCCGGATCGTATGCGCCCTTGAACGATGGAGGGTTGTTCCTCTGGAACTTATCCAGTCCCTGGAACTCAGCTGGCCCACCATTGTTAGAGTTAACCTGGCCAATAGCATTGGCTAGGAGTGCAAATGCGTCAGCAATCGCCTGATCGTTGCGTCCTCTACCGGCCATTAGTTCCTGTACAAGTCCAACACAACTCTTAATACAGAACTTAAGCGAGTAAAAGCTACAGGCAACTAACTTAAAACATCATTATCTATACAAGTATAGACAATTCACACAAGAGTCACACACAGACTCATACCACGTCCGAACAAGGTCGAATTGCTCTGATACCACTAAATGTGACACCCTTCTACCCAGCATGTTATAAGGCAATTAATATAAATATTTTAAAATGAAAACATGCAATTATTGAATAAGTTTAAACAATTGTCCATGGGTAGAAAAGTCCCACATGAACCAGATACAACGCGGAAAATAAACCAATTTCATAATCAATAAAACATGAAGAAATAACTACCCAACCCCGATGTCACAACTCAGAGCTGGTATAACCGTTCCGGAAAATAACATCCTCGGAATACAAAAGAAACAACTAAACATAAACAAGCCCTAACTACGAGTGGCGGCTCCTCAGAGTCACTCCTCTCCGGGCTGCTCGTCATCCTCTACAAATGCCGATCAGGCTAAACACAAACAATAACGGGGAGTAAGATTCATGTAATCATATAAACAGCAGGGGAATAGTACGCAAGGTAAACATACACAAAAGCATACATCAACATCCAACAGTGTCATAACAACCAAGTATGCTATGCTATGCAATGCATCAACTACTCCACTACTCCAACTATGCATGTGGATCCAAACTAACTCAGGATGAACGACTTTGGAGTTACATAACCGTATTGGCCATAAACCACCAACACCGGCAGTTCACCAAACCTCGGGTGAACCCCATGGATAGCCAAAGCATCAAACCGTGGATGCCTCATCATGGGGGGCCTCGGTCACCAAACCTTGGGTGACCTATCGTGGATGACCAGATCACCGTACTCTCGGGCGATCTCCCCTTTGTCGAACCTCCCCCATCAACAACTCCAATGCTCTATGTAAATGGCACAACAACAAACAATCTCAACCACCTCCTTGCTTGGGCCATAAAGCTCCCAAGACTTCAACATCAACGTTCAACGTAACCTTAGACCCAAACCGTGGGGTCAAGGCTTCCTTGGCCAATAAGCACCAAGGTTCAACTCAATGTGCTTGGGTCAATAAGCACCCAAGACTTCAACTTATAAACATGTGGTAACCCAACGGATACCGACTTAACACCTTGTTATCTTAATTATCTTATATAAGTAATAACCAGGTTGTCTAATCTTTATCTTTGATTAGTTATCTCAACTTATCATCATAGGGGAATGAGGTTTAAAACCCCTTAAGTCCTTTAATTGTATCACTGTCCAGGAGGGGTCAGCACGGTCGTGCTTAGACCCAGCACGGTCGTGCTGGGACACGTGAGGGCGTGCTGCCCTTTTAAGTGAAGCACGGTCGTGCTTCACACTCAGCAAGGTCGTGCTCAGTAGCACGGTCGTGTTGTTTGACCTGCACGGTCGTGCTGAACAGCATGGCCATTTTCCAGAATTTAAATGGGAGCACGGTCGTGCTCCCTGTTCAGCACGGTCGTGCTCATCGCGCGACAGTGCTGTTTTGGGCAGGGTTTCAACACAGAATTCCAACCAATTATGTTAGGGATTAATCCCTTAACTTAACACGTTTTTACACCTAATTAATCAGTTAACATGTTTTATCAATCAACCATTATCGCAACAGTCCAAACAGCAACAACACATCAATCATCATCTCATATTAATAACCAACATGTCCATAACATACATATAGCATCACAATCAACCAAATATAGCATGTTATTGACGAAAACAGTAATCAACATATAAATCATACAACATACAATGACACCGGGGTCATGGGGACCCCGTTACCTTACACTACCCACTGCCTAATGAATACAATCCCACTTCTCCCCATACCTGGATTGAAGGTCGCTCCAACGTTAGCTCCTAACGCAAACGGTCACGGTTCCCCAAAGCGGTTCGATTCAACACAACCTCTAGACTACCACAGACCAAACCGGCTCCCCAAACAGCTTCCAAAACTCCACTATAGCAATGGAAGAAGAGGAAAAAATGGAAGGAGATAGCTCTGGCCGAAACTGGTGACGGCTGCTAACAAAAGTAGGGTTTTCACGTTAACCCTTGGGTTCCGCGCCAACTTATAAAACTCGGACTTGAGCACGGTCGTGCTTACCCTTGAGCACGGTCGTGCTTCACTTAGCGTCAGCGAGACGCGGTCAACACATTGAGCACGGGCGTGCTCACTGTTGAGCACGGTCGTGCTCAACTTAAAATTAGAAACATGCTTCTGACTTTAAGTACGGGCGTGCTGGTCGTTGAGCACTGGCGTGCTCATGTACCAGAAAGGAACTTTTAAGCAAAAATCTCACTTAGCCCTTAACCAACATTTTAAAAAATAAATAAACCAGTTTTATAAAAATATTTTACGAAAAATGGGGTGTTACAATGTTGCCTTGTTGCATGTTTGTCTTGCCAAATATCTTGTTGCCGTTATGTTTATATATATAGTTCTTATTCCCTGTCTTCTGTTGTTTGCTTGCATGTATCTTTTTGGATATGCAGAGGACGGTGAGCAGCTTGCTCAGGATTGACTCTGAGGAGCCGCTACTCGTAGTTTAGTTTAGTTTATGTTGTTTATCCGAATGTTTGGAATACGGTTATACCAGTTCTGTAATGTGACATCGAGGTTGGGTTTCGTTTATGTTTTTGTTTATGTTATGTTTCTTTAAAGACATGTTTTCATATTTCCGCTTTTGAAAAGCTATGTTACAATGCGGCAGCCTCTGCCCGATTTTTATTATTATGATATAATATGCATGTGTTCTTTCCCTTTCTTCTATGTTATTGCTTTATGAATACATGCGGAGTAGAGGGTGTCACATTTGGAGTTTTATCCCACCTGAAAATCATCAAATCTTTGCCTCGGGCTCGCCTCCCCTGGATGAGGATCCTAGTCCCTAGGATTAGCAGCAAACCGAGGTAACAAAACAATTAATTTTTTTTCCAACCCCATTCGCCAGGCGAGAAGCACCTTGTAGGGTGCAACAACGGACCTCGGATGTTGGTCTATCTGTCTCGCGGGGGGAACCGAGCTCGACCGTCGTCACCCGCCTCTAACTCCCATTTTCAAACCGACGACTCAAACACCCGCCGTCACTCGTCCACGATGCCAGATTTGAACTCGGTTGCCTCGGTTTCGGGCGGTTGATCGGTTTCTGTCCAGCCCTACCCTTATCCATAACTGCCTTAAAAAACTGGTACTTAAATTATTTTAAGTAATTACTTGAAGTTTAACTTAATTATATTCAACATCCCTTTGTTACACCTACCTCCCTCAGTGCCCCTCAGTGTAATTTTAATTACCAATCACCACATAATTTTTTTTTACTAATGTATAAATTTTTTATAGGGATTAAAAATCAAATTTTATTAATTTTATAGGGATCGAAAATATTTAACCCAACTTATATTTTCAATACAAATTTTTTTTTTTTTACATTAATTCATTAATAAAAGCTTTAACAAATGGTCTACAAAAAAAAATTCTTTAACAAATGTATTTAGAATATTCGTTAGCAAGATCCTATTAGTAATGGTATTTGATACACCTTCAATGTGTTTCATGATAAAATACATAGACATTCATTTATTAAACTAAAACGAATGCATAAAATTGAATTCAATAAGTTTTTTAATTACAAAATACCCTTATATCATATAAGATTAAAGAATAAAAAAAAAAAAGAATATTCCAAAGGTGAATGACTAGCTTGTGATGCTTAACAAGTAATAAAAACTACGTGTATACGGATCTCATCCAATTTAATTAGAGGTCTCGAGTTCGAATCTTGACCTTGGGAATGCAGCAACGTTAAAACTCTTGAGGGTGAGCTTTGCCATCCTTGTGGTCCTACCCGGCTCGATGGATTAGTCTCCGCAGTTGCATGCAGAGGATACCCTGGGAAACCCAAAAAAAAAAAAAAACTATGTGTATAGGTATACTAATATAGTATTTTTTAGAGGTAGACAAAAATATATATAGAAAATGATTTCTATTACTTTGCAACACTGGATACCAGAGCTTAATATTTTGTTTATATAAGAGCATCTCCAATGGTACAATTCATTAGAGTTATTTAACTCCTTTTTTTATGGGTCATATTATGCCACATTACCACTTTTTATTTTATACTATTTTAAGTAGCTCTTCATTATAATGATGCAAATCTAACAAGTTTACTAAATAGGTCCCCACAAGTTACTCATGTCTTTATTTACATTTATTTTTATTTCAATTTTCAAATATAGGTAGTTAATGTAATTCTCTATTATTTTTCTTTCTTATTTTCTTATTGAAGGTTCTTATGTAAGAACCAAGTGCTTATAAAAAGTAAAAACAACCGTTCTTACATGTGACATCCACATCAACTTGCTCTAATAGTGCAACTCAATAAGAAGTTGTCCTTAATTTTAAGAACTTGTTAAGCGACTCCCATTGGAGATGCTCTAAGAGTTAGATTGATCCTCAGGCTATCACACATATGCTCTGTTTGACAAAAATAACGGATAAGCTAGCTTATAATTAATAAGCTAATTTTTAGCTGATAGCTTATAGCTGATAGTTGAAAAGCTAGCCGATTAAATTTGAAATATTTGGTGAAATTAGCTGTTGAACTAGCTTATAAACGCAAAATGACATAAAAGGGTATATTTATGATAAACATGGTAAAGTGAGAATTTCATTTAATGAATGAGGGTAAAAACGAGTCAATAAGCTATAAGGTATAATCCATAAGCTAAATAAACTAGCTTATGAAAGAAAGCTATAAGCTAACGAGATAAGTTTATTTATCAAACACTTCTATTTCAGTCAAACAAGCTAGTCAAATAAGTTATAAGCTAGCTTATTGGCCTTGTCAAGCAGAACCTTAATGAAATTCTCACTTTACCATTTCCGATTAAATGTTGAAAAGTCCTAAGCAAGGTTAAACATGACACATATGTCCATAGGGCAACATTGATTTTAAGGGATTGAACATGACATAATTTTTATTATTTGAATTGACTACATTAACAAATTAAAAAGAAGAGAAAAATAAAGGAAAAAAAATATTAATTTGGGCCTGGTTGGATGATTAATCCCGTTCCTACGTATTCCCTACTGCAATAGGAAACTCAAAGCCACATAGTTCTTGTAGAAAATATTTATTTGTTGGTTGATTTTAATTTTTATAAAAGGTTTTTTATATTTAAAAGGGTTTTTTTTTTGTATATTTTACTTTTTTATCATTATTATTTTTTTTATGTCGAAAACTATTGAGCGAGATAGAACATGCCAGATACATCCACAGAGCTATCCCGAAACTAAGGAATTGAGTGTGATACCTCTCACAAAACAATCCCAAAATTATTTATTTCCCTTTTACAACATTCTATTTTGAGTTTAATTTCTGTACACTGCCAGTGTAAAGATTTTTACACTGATAATCAATCAGAAATAATAAAATTGATGATGACTTTTTGTTTATCAAAAAAAAAATTTGATGACTTTTAAGGTAGTTATGATAACAATCAAAGATTTGTGATGATGTGTCCATTTCTGATTGGTTGACAGCATAAAAAAATTTGCACTATCAATATATATCAATTAAATCCTTCTATTTTATTACTTTAGATTTTCAAAAATGAAAATACAAATGCCCTTTTTTTATATATTTGTCAGCACAAACCCATTTAAATTTTGGTGAAGCCTTATTTGGTTTGGGCCAACCAGCTAACTATGATACCCATTAGCAATCCAAATTAAATATACATAAATAAACTAAATAAAATAATAATAAAGCAAATAAAGAAAAGAGTAAAGTAAAACTAAAAGTCAGTCAACTACAAGTCTACACTACAACTATCATCAGAGATGAAACGAAGATACGATCAGACTGGTGAGCAAAGACTACTGTTAATGTTTTTAATTATTATCTAACAGTATCAGTCTTCCTTAAACGATTTCATCTCGTGTTGTTGTTTACTTGAAGATTGAAGAAACTGGAATCTGTGGGAGCGAAGGAAGCTATTACATTTCCCTGGGTTCCATTCAATCTAAGAATCCTGCAACTTGGTTCTCAAAATATATTCTTATTCATATTCATATATTCATTCTTTTCTTCTTCCTTCCATTTTTTGGTACACAGAGAGATCTGTTAATCACAGGAAAATGGGAGTGCTTTCCAACAAGATTGATAGGGAACAATTGAATCCGGGCGATCACATATACTCTTGGAGGCAGGCTTACATATATGCACATCATGGTCATCTCTCTCTTTCTCTCTGTTTTTTTTTTTTTCCTTTTTTTTTAAATAAACAAAAATCATTCATATTTAGGTTTGAGTTATATTTTTATGTCTCAAGTTTGAGATCCAATACATACTTTTAAGTTAAGATTTATTTTTGATACATTATTTGTACTTTGGGTAAAAGTTTTTATCTAATCGTATATTGTTATATCAAAAGTCATACATATGAATGGTGTAAAAAAAAACTTCTTTAATCAGTTGCTACAACAATTGTTCCATTTTATTTTCCTACAAAATATAGGTTTTTTTTTTTTTTTTGTATTATTCTGTTCATATTTGCGACATTGTGACAAACTGTTTATCATATAAGGTTTAATTTCTATAAACTGTCAGTATAAAGTGTTGTCAACCAATCAAAAATCATGGTATGTGTTGAAGCTAATTCAAATTAGGATTTTAATTATCCTTTGTTATCTGTATTTTCTGTAACAAATCAGATTTACTTTTGTCTAGTAGAGTGTATAACAGCTTTCAAATTGTTGCTGTTGCTGTTATCCTCTTATCAGTTAGTTGTATCTCTTATTAGATTAGTTGTTTATTTATACTCTCTTGTATCTCTCAATTAGTTAATGAGACAATCATACTTCTGATATATCCTCTATATGGTATCAGAGCAGGTTCTGCTTAAACAAGCATTTTTTTCCTCTCATCTTCCTGATAAGTCATGTCTTCCCCTGATAGCACCACTGCTACCCCTACTCCTAACAACAGTCCTGCCTCCTCTTTGATTGAGTTTAATTTTGCCTCCAACTTACCTATTAAGTTGAGCAACACCATTTATCCCACCTGGCATAAACAAATCATGCATTTGCTCTCTGCCAACAACTTGGTTGGCTATGTCACAAGAGATACCCCTTGTCCTCCGCCTAAAATTGGAACTGGTGAGCAAGCCACTGCAAACCCCGATTTTCTTCATTGGTGTCGTCAAGACAACCATGTCTCTCTTGCTCTTCTTGGATCGTGTAGTCCTGAAGCTCGGATTGTTATGTCCTCTTCTTCTACATCTGCTGATGCTTGGTCCAAACTGAAGAAGGCGTATGGTAATCGCTCTCGGGCTCGTGTAATGTCCCTTTTTTTTTTGATAAACGTGTAATGTCCCTTAAGGAACGACTTTCTACTATTTACAAGGGGACTTCCTCTGCTCATGACTATCTACGTACCATTCGGTCTATTGGTGATGAGCTTGCTCTTATTGGTCATCCAATTGATGATCTTGACTTAGTTATTGTAGCTCTTAATGGCCTGGGTCCTTGATTTCGTGAATTCAGTACCTCTGTTCGTACTCATGATGCACCTATGGAGTTTGATGAATTGTTTGATAAACTTGTAGATTATGAAATCTACATTAAGAGAGAAGAACAGCGCACAGTTTCTCTTCTAGCTACTGCTAACTGGGCTCACCGTGGGAACAATCAGCAGCACAACCGCAGGCATCAGAATCCTCACCACCACTCTCAGAATCGCAAGCCCTCATCTCAAAATTCTGATCCTTGTCGGTCATTGCTTGTTTGCAAATATTGTGACAAAGAAGTTCACACTGCTAGGACTTGTTACAAAATCAATGGCTATCCAAAAAAGTCTAAGGGTAAATCCTATGCTAATCATGTTGATAAGAGGCCTTCCAATGATTCTTGGCTGCTGGATTCTAGAGCTTCACATCATGTTACCAATGAGCTTGCCAATCTATCATTCTCCAAAGAGGTTAATGAACCTGATCACTTATTTGTTGCTGATGGTAAACCACTTTCAATTTTGAATAATGGTATTACTC
Source organism: Echinosophora koreensis (assembly GCA_035048595.1). Taxonomy (NCBI): domain Eukaryota; kingdom Viridiplantae; phylum Streptophyta; class Magnoliopsida; order Fabales; family Fabaceae; genus Echinosophora; species Echinosophora koreensis. Next base: position 12,866,013 of record JAPCYP010000004.1, read on the forward strand.
ATATCTCTACACCTTCAAAAACACTTGCATTACATGATGTTTTACATGTTCCTAACATCACTCAAAATCTTGTTTCGGTTTCCCAATTATGCCAAACTAATGATGTTTCAATTGAATTTTTTCCTTGGCATTTTGAGATCAAGGATTTGCGGACAAGGAGGATGTTGCTGCGAGGAAGCAATGAAGATAATCTCTACAAACTGCCCTCTAACCGTGTTCCAGCCCATCTCCACCATTCTGTCCAAAGACCTTCTACAGCATTATGGCACCAACGCCTTGGTCATCCTGATCCTCGTGTCCTTCTTTCAGCTCTCAAGACTCATAATTTATCTTTTGTTCATTCCAGTAAACACTGTTCTGATTGTTTAGCCAATAAGAGTCACAAATTGTCTTTTAATAAATCTAGTTTGACTAGTCGTTGTCCTTTGGATATTGTGTTTTCTGATGTATGGGGCCCTGCTCCAACTCGTTCAATCAATGGATTTTTATATTATGTGTTTTCATTGATCACTATTCTAAATATGTTTGGTTGTATTCAATGAAACACAAATCTGATGTTTCCCTCATCTTCCCAGTTTTTAAATCCATGATTGAAACCAATTGCAAACTAGCATTAAAACACTATCCTCAGACAATGGTGGTGAATACATTAAATTGCATTCATTCCTCCAACAAAATGGTATAACTCATCTCACAACTCCTCCTTATACACCTGAACATAATGGTCTCTCTGAGCGTAAACATCGCCATTTGGTTGAAACAGCCCGCTGTTTGCTCCATCATGCCTAATTGCCTTCCATGTTCTGGTGTTACTCCCTGCAAACCACTTCCTTTCTCATCAATCGCCTTCCCACACCAAGCCTCAAAATGGTCACTCCTCTAGAAACATTGTTCCATCAATCTCCCAACTATACCAAACTTAAAACATTCGGTTGTCTCTGTTATCCCTGGCTTGCTCCATATGTGCACAATAAACTTGTTCCTAAGTCTCAGCCATGTGTGTTTCTTGGCTATAGTCCAACTCAAAGTGCATATCTCTTGTTTTAATCCAGCCACACAAAAACTCTAACACATCCAGACATGTTCAATTTGTTGAAACAATTTTTCCATACTCCACTCTAACTCAATCAACCTCCACTTTGAATTCAAATCAGTCCAAAACAGATTCTGTTCTTGTTCCTCCAACAAACTTTGACTTATTCAAACCATCCTCCTTATCCTTATCTTCTTCATCTCCTACTGACTCAGCCATGTCCTCTCCAACTTGTTCCCCTAACAACACTCCAACTTCATCGAATTCCCCTCTACCTTCATCCTCATCTACGCAGCCTTCTACCTCATCACATTCTCAATCCCATTCTGTTCCTCCACAACCACCTCACCATTCTTCAATAGAGATTGATCATTCCACATCTCAGCACTTCGAAGCAACATCTCTCCCTGCCCTAGGTCCTTCTCATCATCCTATGGTTACACGTTCCAAGAATGGCATATACAAACTTAAGAAGATTAACACTATCAGTAAGTTTCCGTTGGCTACTTCTATGGAGCCTTCTTGTCCTTTACAGGCCATTAAAAGTCATGAATGGAAAGCTACAATGAGTGATGAATTTAATGCACTCATGTCAAATGGTACTTGGACTCTTGTTCATTCTCATTCTTCTCAAAATGTCATTGGGTGCAAATGGGTTTTTTCGCATTAAAAGACATCCTGATGGTTCTATTACTCGCTATAAGGCACGTTTGGTTGCCCAAAGCTTTCATCAACAACCTGGCATTGATTATAAGGACACTTTTAGTCCGGTTGTCAAACCACAAACCATTAAATTGGTCTTGTGCATTGCTCTTTCTCGTGGATGGTCACCATCTCATATGGATGTCAACAATGCTTTCTTAAATGGCACAATCACAGAAGATATTTACATGGTACAACCTTATGGATTTGTTCATCCTCAATATCCTCAACATGTTTGCAAGTTGCACAAAGCCCTGTATGGCCTTAAACAAGCCCCACAGGCTTGGTTTCAAGCTCTTAGAGAAATTCTATTGGATTTTGGTTTTACAAATGCAAAGTCCGACACTTCTTTGTTTACATATGTGAATGGCAACTGCATTGCATATTTCTTGGTTCTCAGTTTCTACAACACTTTCAGCAAGCTCTTTCTACCAAATTCACTCTTTAAAATTTGGGTTTTCCTAGCCTTTTTTTAGGAGTTGAATTTGTCCCTACTGCCAAAGGGTTGTTTCTCTCTCAACATCATTATATTTGAGACTTACTTCATTCTACAAGTATTCATGATGCCAAACCGGTGAGCACTCCTATGTCAACTTCCTGTTCTCTCATAGTTCCCTCAGACACTCCATTATGTGATGTTACTACTTATAGAAGGATTATTGGATCTCTTCAATATTTTACTCTTACTCGGCCTGATATATCCTTTTCTGTGAATCGTCTATCACAATACTTATCTGCTCCTACAACTCTGCACCTACAAGCTGCAAAACGTGTCTTGAGGTACCTAAAGGGAACCATCACTCAAGGATTACATCTCACACGTGATAGTTCTTTCACTCTTACTGCCTATTGCGACTCAGATTGGGCAGGTGATCACACTGACTACAAGTTAACAGCGGCTTACATTATTTACTTTGGATGCAATCCTATCTCTTGGTCTTGCAAAAAGCAAAGAACTGTTGCTAAATCATCCACAGAAGTAGAGTACCACACCATTGCATTCACTACTATGGAGCTACTTTGGTTGCAAGAACTTTTTCGGGAACTACATTGTCAAGCGTCTGCCAAGCCAACAATATGTGAAATAGTGATTTCATTCAACTAACCAGATTAGGTACAATGGGTTTAAAGAGAAGGGAAAAAAACTGTACAACAATCAAAATCCTAATAATTAGAGTAAGCTGATTCCTAGAGTATTAATTATCTATCCTAAGTCTTAGGAGAGTAAATACATAGGATACATGTATACAAAGAATAGAATTCCACCGTCCACACCGTCTGCACCATCCACAACCAACACAATCTTCTCTGACAATTTAGGGGCCACATACCTTTGTGCCAACCTAGTATTTCACTCTTGGATGAAGCACTTGGCTATTGACTATCACTTTGTTCGTGATCTTGTTCAAGGCAATAACCTTCAAGTTCTTCATGTTCCAACCGGGTCACAATTGGCAGGCTTACTCACAAAGCCGTTGTCCAGCTTTCATTGTTGCCCTCAAAGATTGGTGTCGTTGATCTCTCCACCATCTTGCGGGGGCATGTTGAAGCTACTCAAATGTTGAAGCTAATTCAAATTAGGATTTTACCTTATCCTTTGTTATCTGTATTTTCTGTAACAAATCAGATTTACTTTTATCTAAAAGAGTGTATAACAGCTTTCAAATTGTTGCTGTTGCTGTTATCCTCTTATCAGTTAGTTGTATCTCTTATCAGATTAGTTGTGTATTTATACTCTCTTGTATCTCTCAATTAGTTAATGAGAAAATCATACTTCTGATATATCCTCTATAGTATGTGTGACTTTTAAGGTAGTTAGAATAAGAGTCAAACATTTTAACTTTCGTAACAATTTCTGATTGGTTGACTGTGTGAAAATTCTTTACACTGACAGTGTATACCAATTAAATCCTTATTATATCAGAAAATCTAATATACATTGTGACAAAAAGTTTTATCATAAGCACAACTGAGAAACCTGGGAGTAATTTTTTTTTTTTTTTTGGAGGAAACTCTTCTAAAGATAGATTTGTCTTTAAAGAAACAGGTAAAAGTAATTTTACCCTTGATTTAACCTGAAATGCATTGTAATCTTAAGATACTAAAATTTGATGGTATAATATGGATATGAATGACACTGAAATTGCATGTTTCTCCTTTCTTGTAAGATACCAGGAATTTATGTGGGTGAGGGAATGGTGAACACTTCACCAGGGGAGCAGGCCAAGAAATTGGAACAGGAACTGTGCTGGACCGTCTCCTTTTCAGTTCAACTCCCTCTCATGCTACTGACATTCCATGCCCAACATGTGGTGACCAAACAAGGAGTGATGGGGTCATCTATTCTTGCTTGGATTGTTTTCTTTCTGGTGGTGATCTATACCTCTTTGAGTATGGTGTCTCATCAGCATTTTTTCTAGCCAAAGCTAGAGGGGGCACCTGCACTCTTGCCACTTCTGATTCAACAGAAGATGTTCTTCACCGTGCTTTGTTCCTTCTTGAAAATGGATTTGGTGGCTATCATGTCTTCAAGAATAACTGCGAAGACTTTGCAATTTACTGCAAAACTGGCCTGCTTGTGAATACATACATCACTGTAGGCAGGAGTGGACAAGCAGCATCTTATTTTACTGCTGCTAGTACCATAGCTTCATCACTTCAATTTATGACCACCAGTTTTGGTGGTGTCTCTTTGGTTGGTTGTGGCATGTACTACTGTGTTAGCCGATTGGTTTATGATATTGGGGTTCGCCGTGATGTAACCAAAGTTCCGGTGGAGAAGCTTATAGCTGAGATGGCCAAGGAAGACTAGAGGTGGTTGCACAAAAGCTCTTTGTCATCTAGAATATCAAGTTTGATAAACGTTCTATAAATCCTCTCGCTGTTAAATGTTTTCAGGTGAAGTGTCCTGTAATATCTGCAGTTTTCATTTGTGCAGTTTGAAAATAAAGTATTTTAAGGATTGGACCGAACTAGTTTTTAGCACCCGTGCATTGCACGGGTAAAATTTCTATTCAATAAATTTCTTTCAAATTTTATAATGTTGATAATATTGATAATTAAAAAAATTATATTATTATAAAAAATATATAGACAATATTATGTGTACATTAATTTTTATGATAGTGTAGAAAAAAATTATAGAATGACTATGTTTTAACAATGCATCACTATATAATTACCAAGCAATATAAAAATCGTTAAATTAATAGCATGTAAAATTTAATTTTTTCTTAAAACACATAAAATTAAAACTTTATTATAGCAATATCGATATTATACTTATTACTCTAATTTACTTTACATTATTTTCATTATCATAATTATTATTATTACTTTCACAAATAAAATTATTTTCATTATTACTTCATGTATCAAACTCCAAAGCAAAGTTGCTGGTCTGGCCAAATATGGTAACTTTACCTTTCCATTCATACAACATATTCAAAATTCTACTTCGGAATTATTTGTATGTTTTCCTGACCGCTCCTCAACCAAACCATTGTGCCACAATGTTCGCACCATCGGTTCATTCCTCCAAAGTCTAGACAATCTAAAAAAAGTTTAAGAAATCAGTCAAAATGTAAAAAATAAAAAGGTGGCAAAATAAATTAAATTAATACATACAAATAGATAATAATTACTAAATAAATACCTTCACGTTCATCTTCGACAAATAAAGGATTCTCCCAATTACAAACTTGAAAATTCATTTTTATTCTTATAATATTAGTAACAATGAACCAATTAAATAAAAAACTGAAATGCAAGTAGGAAAAAGTTATATATAATAATACAAACAAAAAGTATTTGAAGACTACGTTGCTGGCATTCCACTCAACTTGAAAATCTAAATCTATTTGTTTTAAAAAAAAATTTAAAGCAAAAAAAATTAAATATAATCAATGTCTATTTGAAGACAAAGTTAGTACATTCACATTACCCTTTCAAAGACATAATTAAATATTGAAGTAAAAAATAAATAATAAAACTTAAATAAATGATCCCCTAAAAATCAAGACTAATAATTGTGAATGTATGCCTTGACAGGTACTTTAAGTTTTGATGAATGACAAAAGGGAAAGGTCCAGAAGGACTAAAGTGCAAAAAGCGGAAAGTTATAAAGCAAGCAAGCACAAGGGGCAAAATGGGAATTTCATTAAGTGTATTGTGTGTTTTAGAAAAAGTGTGTAAATGGTAAGTAGAGTTCTCAATTTAATATTGGTCTCACACACACACATTTAACATATGCTTAAAAGAATTTATCATGTGTTTTAAAGGGATTAAAATTGACAATTAATCATACTTAATGAGCAATCAATCTCTTAATTGTCAATTTTTTCAAAATCAATTTTATCCGTGCCATAATCGATTATGGTAATCCAATAATCGATTATGAGTCGAGGTTAAATGGCTTTAATTGGTGTTAATGAGTAATTATGACATTAAAGCCGTTGAGTTTGAATTTTGAATAAGAATAATCGATTATGGTTTTTGTATAATCGATTATGTCCTCTCTGACTTCAAACGAGCTTCAACAGGAACCCTGTAATCGATTATGTAATCGATTATAGCTTTTTATATGAAAGTCAGTGGACTCATAATCGATTAGTGTAATCGATTATGACTATTCTGTCAAAGTGAGTGCTTCCTGAAATTGGTTTAAATAATCGATTATGATAATGTAATAATCGATTATGCTGCGACAAAAATGAATTTTAAGAGGCTTGACCTAATTTCTTTTGAACTCCTATAAAAGCAAGTTTAGGCAGCCTTCATCAAAAACAATATACACTGCTATCGTTTTCTCTGTGCTAAAACTCTGTGAAAACATTTTTATACTCTATCTCTTGCACTTACACATTGACCATATTATATTGAGTATTTTATACACCATATAGGTGGTATTGTATTTGCTCTTCAATTTGTTTATCAGCACTATTAAGAGTGCATATTATTGTAAGAGTCGTGTGACTCAAATCATTCTTTTCTACACCTAGTTTTTCAAGAGAGGTGATATCTCTTGAGGTGTTCTTGGATGTGATTTCCAAGTGTTTACAAGGGAGGTGATATTCCTTGTGGTTGACAAGAGAGGTGATATCTCTTGGGTTATTGTCTTGAGACTCTTTCACTGGGGGAGGTGATATCCCTGGTCTGTGAGGAGTGCTCTATATTGTAAAGGTTCTAGTTGATCCTTTTAAAAACTAGAGTTGATTGAAATCCCTTGGTCGTATTGCCTTGGGGACTGGACGTAGGCCACTTGGGTAGTTTGTGGCCGAACCAGGATATATTGCTTGTGTTCATTTTCTCATCCCTTATCTTTCTATTTCTGCTTTATCTTTTGAAAAACGTTTTTTTAATTGCGCGCGTATTTAACAAATTTGTTTTTCATAATATATCCAAAGGAAAAAGTTTTATATTTGCCAAAGTTTTTGAAAAACACAATTCACCCCCCTCTTGTGTTTGAGGTCACTTGTCAACAATAATTTTAGAATTACATAATTAATAAAGGTTGTAAAAATACTTAATAAATATTTTACATATTAAAAATTAAGCATTGTATACAAATAAAGTCCAAACAAAATATATTAAATAATCATATTCTTATATATTTGTTAAAACAAAACAATTCTACTCCGGAACTATTTTTATGTTTTGCTGGCCGTTCGACAAACCAAACCATTGTGCCATAATGTTCACAACACCGGTTCATTCGTTCAAAGTCTACATAATCTAGAAAAAAGTTTAACAAATCAGACGACATATAAAAAATAAAAAAAGTGACAAAAATAAATTAAATTAATATTTGTAAATAGACATTGATTACTAAATAAATAACTTTACGTTCATCTTCAACAAATAAAGGATTATCTCCATCATGAACTTGAAAATTTATTTATATAATACCAATAACAATGAACAAATTAAATAAAAACTGAAATGCAAGTGCGAAAAATTTATACAATAATATAAATAAAATAAACATTTCTATTACCTTGACGTATTGTGAAATTAACATTTTTTTTCTACGTAGTATATCCCCATAACTCACTTGGGTTGGTAGACCATGTTGCTGGCATTTCACGCGACTTAAAAATTCTAAATCTATGTTTGTTTTTTTCAAATAAAGTAAAAATAATCAAATATAAACAAACTATTCAAAGACAAAGTTAGTACATTCATATTACCTTTTCAAAAAATATAATTAAATATCGAATTAAAAAATAAATAATAAAACATAAATAAACGACCCCCTAAAAACCAAGGCCAATAATTTTAAGAACTAAACAATTACTAAAGGTTGTAAGAGATACTTACTAAATATTTTACATATTAAAAATTAAACATTGCTTACAAATAAAGTTCAAACAAAATATATTAAATAATTATATTCATATCTATTTATTAAAGCAAAACAATTCTACTCTAGGACCATTTTTTATTTTTTTCTGACCGCTCCTCAAACCAACCATTGCGCCACAATGTTCACCACACCAGTTCATTCGTCCAAAGCCTACACATTCTAGAAAATTTTTTAACAAATCCGTCGAAATGTAAAAAATAAAAAAACATTAAAAAAAATAAAATAAATTAATATATGCAAATAAACATTGATTTATAAATAAATACCTTCACGGTCATCTTCAACAAATAAAGGATTTTCTCCATCATGAACTTGAAAATGCATTTCTATAATATCAATAACGATTAACCAATTAAATAAAAATATGAAATGCAAGTGAGAAAAAGTTATACAATAATACAAACAAAATAACAATTTTTATTACATTGACGGATTGTGAAATTAACATTTTTCCTTCTATGTAGTATATCCCCATAACTCACTTGGGTTGGTAGACTATGTTGTTGGCATTACACTCGACATAAAAAAAACTAAATCTATTTTTTTTTTCAAAAGTAAAGCCAAAAAATTTAAATATAAACAAATTATTCGAAGACAAAGTGAGTACATTCATATTGCCATTTCAAAAACATAATTAAATATTGAAGTAGAAAATAAATAATACAACTAAAATAAATTATTCCCTAAAAATCAAGATCAATAATTTTTAAAACAACAGGATTAATAAATGTTGTAAAAAATAATTAATAAGTATTTTATATATTAAAATTTAAACACTGTAAACAAATAAAGTTTAAATAAAATATATTAAATAATTATATTTATATTTATCTATTAATTAATAATGTAATAATAAAAACAAACCCAAAAGAGGCTCATCACTGTATACAAATAAAGTTTAAATAAAATATATTAAATAATTATATTTATATCTATCTATTAATTAATAATGTAATAATAAAAAATAAAAAAACCCAAAAAAGGCTCATCCCCATTTTACTGTAGATCTACAGTAAAAATGGGGATAAGTAATAGTAAAGTATATAGATTGGCCAGTTGAATCATGAACTGACCATGTTTCCAGTTTGAATAATATTCAGTTCAACCACAAAATTAACTAGTTGAATCTATCAAGCAATAACTTGGAAGTCTTGCCTATTCATTCTCCAGTTTTATTTTTAAAACATTGGAAGATATATAAGGTATTCTTCACAAACGATCAAGTCATTTGTATGTTTGTTCAACAGGAATCAACTTGTTTATTCACTGTTGCCGGAAATTTTATTTATGTTGTTCTGTCACATTTGATTTGTGCAAAATATGGATCTGTTTGCATTCTAATATGTCTAAGGAAAACAATAATCTTCCATCTCACAAACAGATCGAAGTGTTAGTCTGCCTTTCACAGGTGTACATGAGACGAATTCGGCAAGTATACCTAGTCGCAAACAAGTAATACGGTGGTAAGACTGGATATCGTTCTCAGGGATCGCGGACAAGTACCACTTCTCAAATTGAACCATTATTTAGACGATCGTTTGGAAGGAAGAGAGCTCAATTAACATGCAACAAAATAAACAAGGGTAAAATGTTTTTGTTATTTTCTTAATTAATGATCAACAACAACTTGGAAAAGAGAGACAAACAAGATAAAAGGCGCCATGGATCTGATTTCGTCCAATTATGCATTCGGGCTCCTCGTAGGCAATGAATCCTTTGCATTTCTAAAACCCTAATTATCCTAATTCCTATTGGTTGGTTGAAGGTCCAATTTCCTAAAGGTGCGTTTGATTTGCAAAAGGTATCAGGACAGCATAGGACAGACAGGACAACACAGGAAAAATCCTTGAGTCACATGACAATTCTTTGTCTTGTACATTATTTGATGGATAATGGACAGCACAAAACAAAAGAATATTAAATTTATCGGGATACCCTTTATAATATATATATTATTTAATATATAAATATAGGCAATATAGAGAGGGGAGAGAGAGAGAGGGGAGAGAGAGAGAGAGAGGGGGAGAGGGAGGAGAGAGAAAGAGAGAGGGATAGAGAGAAAGAGAGAGGGGGGGGAGGGGGGGAGAGAGAAGAGAGATGTAAGTTAATTTTGTCATTTTGTCTTTTGTTAGTCTGTCCATGGGACAAAAAGTTGTCCTATGATTTGATGGGTGACAAAATTCTGGGTTTTTGTCATGTCCCTTACGGCCTTACCTCATTTTTTGTCATGTCCCCTAACCATTTTTCAAATCAAACAGGGGACAAAAAATTTTTGCGATGTCCAATCCCCTGAATTTTTGCAAATCAAACGCACCCTAAGTTATCTAACCCCTAATTCATTAGGTGATTAATTTTATTAAACTCCACTAATTACCCTAATTCCTTAGGTCTAATTAATTAAGTCAATGATTAAGCTCCATGAAATTGTTTGACAAACCACACTAATCAAATAATCTATTCTTAGATTACTCAACTAATAGTATTATTTACAAGAGGCAAACATCATCAATCACTATTCCTAGCATATCAATGAATCCCCACAACACAAGAATGGTAGCTAAGCATTCAAATATCATTAAAAATAGTAAATACTACATCAACAACCAATAGTTCATAGAATAAAGTAGAGAGTTAACAAAACATCAATATAAATGAACTACATCATCTCCCTAGCTAAGAGGAATTTAGCTAGACATGCTAAACCCTAGAAAAGAGGAAAAGAGAAGAGAGAAGGGATAGAACTCCATGAAGTAGAAGGTAGATGGTGAAGGATTCCTCCTTCTTCTCCTCTTCAACTCCAAGAAATTGCCAAATTAGGGTAGGAAGCAGAGAAAATCGTGTGTGGCTGCTGATGGGTCCTTCTAAAATGAGAATTGAGGGTTTAAACACCCTATCAGGAAATTCGCCAGCGCTGAGCGCAGGATTTCTGGCGCTGAGCGCCAACATCACAGAAAGCAGTTTTTCCACGACCTACTAGCATTGAACGCAGGATTTCTGGTGCTGAGCGCTAGCTTGGCTGATGCTATTCTTCACAAATTCTCTTCCAAGACCCTTTCATTCTCATATAAGCACCATTTCTTAATAAATTCCACTTTTCTCTTCAAGCTTTTCTACCTTTATTGAATCCTAAAATGATGAGAAAACAACCCTAAGTTAGACTGCAAAAAAAGGGAACAAAACAACTAAAAATTAACCTTAACTACAAGAATTATTAAAAACACTCGCAACAACTAACAAAGACTCAACTAACTAAAAATGAGGACAAAACAAGGATAAAATCATGCAATTGGGAGTAAAATCCACTCAAGAAAGGCATAATTACTTGATAAATTAGCGAATTATCAGTACATGAACACACCTAAGAAGAATAGGGAAAATTAATGCCATAAAAAACATATTGCTAAAAAAAAAAAAAAACCATCAAATGAAAATCGCTGACAACAAAACCCCCAAACAGGTTCCTAGCTGTTAGGTATAACTGTCAATTACTAATGTATTTAGATTTTGCTGCACCTTCTCACATAAAAGATTCCTTAATAAGGATGAAGGATCTGAAATCTGATTACTGTTATCTGTATCTTAAAACACAGATATGCCACCTAGTAAGATAAGGAATGAAATGACGTGTAGCGTAAACCGTATATTAGATATGAGTCTAGACAGCCATTCCAGCACTTCTATCCCTAAAGTAGGGACAAGAGACATCGAATGAGACAAGAAGTCCCACCGAAATGGAATTGAGATAGCAAGAGAAAAAGAAAAAAATGCTGCAAAACCTAACATGATTTTACTATAGCTAAATGGAGTTGAACATTATACAATTTTTGTGGTAGTTTCGCGTGTAAGTTACATCAAGATACAATGAAATAGTAAATCTGCAATGTCATCAGAGGGCGTGCTAAGAATACATATTGAAGAAGATATACAACCTGACCAAGTATCAATTCTTCTCTTAAGGCCAAAATTCTGGTCCACCAGGCTTCTTATATGATAGAATATGGGGTTCTAAGCCTATAGCAGAAGAAGAATTAGAAAATGAACACACTGTTGTTTCCTTCTGTAATAGCTATTTGAGCTACTTTCCATTACAAAATCACAGAACCAGTATTTCCATCCTGGTTTCCTAACATATTAAGACCAAATGTGGATTGAACATCATATATATATATATATATATATTCATGGCTTAATGACACCCCTAATGACCCTAGCCTTTATCCCATGTAAGAAGACATTACTGTTTAACACTCCCTACAAAACAAAAGTAAAATAGAGATATTCATGATATCTTATGACAGGGAGGGGTATCAAGAAAATATACTTTGTGTAGGTCCGTTGTCTGTTCTTAAACTTAAACCTCCATAAACTAATCTATTTTTTTATAAGCAAATATTAGTGTTGATTTTAGTACTTTGTTAGTAGGTGTGGTTTAAACCTTCAGCCTCCTTATCTCCATTCCTTAACTCCCCCACTCTAACCATCAAGTCAATCTTATAAACTAATCTGAAGGAAAATAAACCTTAATTTATGTATCACAAGAAGACAACACAATAATCAGAGGCTACTATTTCAGACTTCAGAGCTTATTGATCCAGATTTAAAGTGCTTGAATAGATAGCTAATTCATGAAGTTTTTCTTCCATTCAAACCTGTTCAGATCACTGAATTCATGCTGGCAAACTTTAACTGAGAAGCCTAAAACTGGCTTGTTTGCTAGAAAAGCTAGACCTATGTAGGCCGAAAAGAGGTTAGGCCATAGCCCCCGATGTACCGCCTAACTTATTCCCACCCCTTCTCAGAGAAAAAATCCTCTTCATTTCTCAATGGAGATGTCTATTACTATGTTTTTAGAGAAATAAATGGTACTCTCCACTATGTATGTATTACATTCATGTCATTTATTTACCCATACTCATGAATTAGCTAAACTTGCCCTCTCAGTTCCAAACCATGTTTGGATTGAAGAGGCCCCTGGCCATTTTGGACTTCTTCAGTCTTTCTGACTCAAATCATGCCTTACAACTAAAAGAAACACTTGGGTCCTGTTTGGTTTGTTTATAGTTTCCTGTTTTCATTTCCTAATTTTAAACACAATTATAACTAAAATAATTATAAAAGTGTCATTTTGTTTTCATCCTGTTTCTTGTTCTGCGAAAACAAATGAAAACAAGATGACACTTTTATAATTATTTTAGTTATAATTATGATTGAAATCGATAAATATACTTTACTTCCAACAATACAATAATAAAAACACGGCCCATAATTTTGAGAAAATAAAAATAAAAACAAAAAATTGCATTTCAAGCTGTATAGATTGAGAATTGAGATTCTCGCAATAATTTTTGAATGTGCAGATTCATCGAAAACATGAAAAGGTAGGTTATAGAAAAGAATCAAAATGAGAGAAGGGTGAGAGGAAGTTACGATGTCTTTGAAGAGAAGATAAGCGATGACGAAGAAAAGAAAGAAGAGGATCTCAAACTCGGCGTGTCGCACGAAGCCAAACACAGCCGCAACCGCCCGAGTCAACGCCGACTAGTTCCGAGTTTCGACTCGCCTGGCCATCGCTGATCTCTCTTCTTCACACCTCCAAATCCAACAATCTCTCTCCGTGTCAAAAGCCAAGCACAAAAATTGCAACGTGCCTTTGTTCTACTAAAATTACAATGCTATTCAGGGATTATCTGGTGGACACCAAACATCGTATAGGATAACAGCTTATCTTGCTCATATAATCCTACTCTTATCATGTTCTCTTATCCTATTACGCCTATATCCTATCCTAACCATCAAGTTGTTCTTTGAGGAATGTTATTGACACTAAAATTGAACACCATAGGGGCCACCCCACCTTTTAGTAGGCTATGAACCACTTTACTCTCTCTCTTTATTTCATTGGTTCATAGCCTACTAAAAAGTAGGGTGTCCCAATGGTGTCCAATTTTAGTGTCAAAATAACATTACTCTTGTTTTTTGCTTCTCAATTTGGTGTGTACGAATTCCAACACTATTTGGAGTCGTCACTTAGGCCCGTTTAGTTTGCATTTTCATTTCCAGTTTTTATTTTCTAAAATTTGTATTGATTTTAAATTGCTAACAAGATAGTGGAAGGCTTCTACAATAAACAATTGTGACAAAGAGATAATGAAAGACTAGTTAGGAAGAATGCATTTCCCGAAATAATGAAAACAACTATTTTTGACATTTTCAAAATTTCTATAAGTGTTGGCTGTGTTTTCAAAATTTGAAAAAGAAACTGATGTGGCAAATACTAAAATCATTACAGATTTTAGAAAATGAAAATGCAAACCAAATAGCCCTTTATTAATTGAGTTGCGTTAATCAAAATTAGATAACAAAATTGCAACAATTTTTATGGTCAAACCAGTTAAAAATGTGGTTTATAAAGTGTTAAAGTGTTGAGTTTGATTAATGGATTGAACACCTGAAAATCATGGTTAGTGATATTCAAAATAGTGGTTAATGGTGTTCGGTGGATGGTTAACGAGTTGCGATGACTTGATATATCCATTAACCAAACTCAAAACTTTATAAACCACGTTTTGAACTGCATTAAATATGAAAATTGTTGTCGAAGCTTGTCCTGTCATTTTGATGTAAATAACACTTCTCTATTATTTAGAGTATGCCCAAATTGGTCCATAAAAAATTCACGAGTATGCTTTTGGTTCTTAAAAATAATTAATAAACCACTTAGTCTATCAAATTTACAAAAGTGAGACATCTTAGTCACTCTTTCCGATTTCAACGTGTTTACTTGCTTATGTATCTCATTAACCATCATCCTACCCGACCTGCCGGTGGTTTTGTATGGGCTATGACGAATTTTCACCATGGAAAATGAAGAAAATTACACAAATATGCACAATTTTAAAACCTATATTCCTGGAAAATTGAGCATGTTTTCCACTTTTTATTTGTTTTTGACTATGAAAATTCATCATAGGCCACACAGGACGACTGAGGCAGGATGATTAACGGGACATATAGACAAGTAAACAGATGTTGGAACTAGTTCTATGGACTAACATGTCATACATTTATAAATTTGAGAACTAAATGATTAATTTATTTATTTTCAAGGACAAAAAAAAAGTAGCCCATAAATTTTTCTAGGGATCAATTTGGTCTTTACTCTATTATTTATTACTTGATATCCCCCTTTTTAAAAAAAAAAAAATTAGATGTATATGGTGCACCCTGCACCGGTTGACCGGACCCATTATTGCAAATAGAAAAAAAAATTAATTTTGTGAATAACACCCTGCGTAATTTGTGTTTGCATTCCAACCCTTCTCTCTCACTTCCTCTAACACACACATTCATTCCAGTTGTTGCTTGTCGTCGCCCATAAGAATTTTGAGCTTTCAACATAGATTACCATTGACCTCCATTGCTGTTATCAGGGCCGGCCCAATACCCATTGAGGCATAAAGGAAACTCTATAACAAGGTCTTTTTAAAAAATTAACAAATTAATTCAACAATTTTTTCATGCAAAAATATATATTTTTTTACATAATGAGCAGTTGATCCTTGGACCTTGCAACTAGTAGTATCCTTTCTTACCAAGTGGGTTAGCTTATGATTGTTGTAATACCAAACATATAAAATAGATAATAATATGAAAAGGAATACAAGCTGAGCCTTTTCTTTTCAAAGAAAAAAAAAATAATTTTTTTTGAGGTGCCTAAAGCAAGGACCTTACTTGCTTGGTCTTTGGGCCGACCCTAGTTGTTATCGTCCTCCCATGCTCGTCGCCTCCGTCGCACCACTCTCGATACATCACCCTCACCACAACAAGCAAGCAACCCAGGATTTAAACCACGTACATATCTGTAAATGAAAAATCAACCCAGAACCCAAAACATAAATCACATGCGGATTTGGAAAGGAAAAAATTAACATGTAGATATGAAACCTCTTGGCCGAACATGGTTCCAGCCAGCCAAGGCATGAACCAGTGCTCCGATGGACCTCAACCTATCATCTGTGAGTTCGCTTTTGTATGTGATCATCAATCACTGATCGAGAAGGCTGGCAACATGGTTCTAAATTGCGGATAGCATCATATAATGATATTTTTTATTCTTAACAAAATATTTATTTAATAAGTCATAATTAAGTAAATATTAATTTAATAAGTCATAATTAAGTAAATATTAAATTTAATAAGTCATAATTAAGTAAATATTAAATTTAATAAGTCATAATTAAGTAAATATTAAAATTTAAAAATAACACATAACATTTGGTCATGTACAATTTGGTCTCCCTATTTTTCAATATTACAACATTCAATATTTGTCAATTTTTTCAATGATTAATAGAGATGAATCACTATTCCAAGTGCATAGAACCTCTGGTTTAGCTTATGTCTCCTCTATTTCTCTGTTTCAACATGATTCATTGGTTTTTCTTTGTCATTTATTGGTTTCGTCCCTCATTTTAGGGACTTTTTTGTTTTGTTTTAACACATGGTCCTTTACCATAGAAGCTCTAATAGAGGTTCTATGCGCTTAAGGAGTGATTCCTCTTTGTTGATCATTGAAAAATTAACGGACATTGGACAGAAGGACCGAATTTGTAACGTTTAAAAAAATAGGGGAACTAAATGTGCTAAAAAAAACTAGAGGGATCAAAATCACACATGATCAATAGGCAATAGCAGTGGCCAAAAGTGTAATTAAGGCAAAGAACAACACTAGTTAAATGTCATGTATAAATAATAAACAATGAAATGTTGAAATAATGAAATAGGCAACGTCCCCTTCAACAGCCTCAACCTAAAACGGATCTGGGTTTGTTTCAAGCCCAATCCAGCCCGGCCCAAATTGATCTTTAGGTCCAAAACGATATTAGGGTTTTGTTCTGCATAAAATTATAAAGCCTTGATCCCTTATTTCTTGTCGCCTCATTCTCACAGACACACACACTCTCGCTCTCTCGCTCTCTCGCTCTCTAGCTATGGCGGCCGTTGAAGCTCCCATCAATGCCAGTGATGTCACCGAGCAGCCAGTCTATGACGTCAAGCTCTTCAATCGTTGGACCTTCGATGATATCCAGGTTTCCCTTTTTTCCTTTCAAAAATCTCTCTTTTTTATTTTCACATATGTAATGTAATATGCAATTTGCAATCTTTAATTTACCCCATTTTTGTTTTGCGTTCAATTTTTTGATTCGAAGTGATTTAATCTTGTTCTATTGATCTGGGCATGTCTTGCTTTGATGCCATTTTTTGTGATTGTTGCTTGAATAATCAGAGATAGATTGCATGATCTTACCATTTTTTCAGTGATGCTTTTGCCTCTCTTATTTGATTGCAGTTAGTTTTTGATAATTCAAGTCTGTGTCTCAAATATATAGTTCTAAATGTCAGATTCAAATGAAGATTTTGAATAAAATAATGAAAAATTTTAATAAAATTTTACAAAATTATCTTTGCATTCTCATTACTATTTAGTAATGATGTGTTTCAAGCTATTACTGCTTTATATGACATGCCTTCAAAGTTCTTTTTTTTTTTTGGTATTTGTTGAATCTGACTGATTAGAATATGCTTTCTTGGACATGAAGAGTGAAGGCATTTGAGTGTGTTTTAGCTGTGTCAGAAATTAGTTATTTGGCGTTTGTAAGGAATGGTTCTAACTGTAATGAATTGTGGATATTTTGGTGTTAGTTGAGTGAGACGCATTTGGCTGATTACATTGGTGTGGCTGCTACCAAGCATGCAACCTATGTTCCCCACACTGCTGGGAGGTATTCAGCCAAGCGATTCAGGAAAGCGCAGTGTCCAATTGTAGAGAGGCTTACCAACTCGCTTATGATGCATGGAAGAAACAACGGGAAAAAGCTGATGGCAGTGAGGATAGTAAAGCATGCCATGGAAATTATCCACTTGCTCACTGACCTAAATCCTATCCAAGTTATTGTTGATGCTGTGATCAACAGGTATGCAAACAAGGAAAAACGAATAAAGCTTTTCTTTTCCATCTTTGGCCAAATATGATTTTGTACTACATTGTTTATAGTCTGTCTTGTGTATCTCTTGTTACTGCTAATTCTTTATCTCAATCCAGTGGGCCAAGGGAAGATGCTACAAGAATTGGATCTGCTGGTGTTGTCAGACGTCAGGCTGTGGATATTTCTCCCCTGCGACGTGTGAATCAGGCACTCTATCTCCTTACTACAGGTGCTCGTGAGGCTGCATTCAGGAACATTAAGACAATTGCGGAATGCTTGGCAGATGAACTTATCAATGCTGCTAAGGGGTCATCAAACAGGTACTCAATAGTCAAAGACTTGGGGCCTGTTTAGTTTGCCTGTTTTCATTTTCTATTTTCATTTTATTTTCCCAACTTTTAATGAAAACAAAATGAAAATACAAAACGCTTTTCATAAACTAAACACACCTTAGATTTTCAACTCTGGTGAGAATTGTACTGTCATACTGTGTTCTTTATATATATGTGTGTCTAACACAACGGATGGGTCTTTGCAATATGCTAACTCAAAAAAGGAAGACCAGACAAGGTTAAAATATAAATGCAGACACTAAGCAACTTTACACCACACATAGATAAACACACACACATACATTGTTGGTTATGTTAATTGGATTTTTTTTTTTTTTGCACCCTTTGCTGTTGCTGATTATGTTAATTGGATTTTTTTAGCTATGCTATTAAGAAGAAGGACGAGATTGAGAGAGTTGCCAAGGCCAACCGTTGAGGAATGAAGAGGGGCACCGTGATAAAGAGTATTGCTTTAGAACTGTTTTTTTTCTCTACCTTATGCCATGGGTCTCTAGTTACCCTCAAACCTAAATTGAAGATATGCTTGCTTTTTTGGATTACAAAAGTTTAATTTTGTTATTTATGACTAGATGGCGAGATAGTTTTGTCACAGTTTTTATCAAGAGGGGTCTTTATGTTATTGGTTGAAAATCCGTGCGTTTTGCACTCCCTCGTTTTGGCTGGTGATCTGATTTAGTTCGCATTACAATGGTTGAGAATGGCTAATTAGTTGTTTCTAAAATCGTATGAACGAAATAATATCAATTTCTAGGCTCGTCAACTGTTTATAACATTATGAAACTTTAACAGTTGCATTTTTATTTTATTTTAAAAAGGTACTTTTTTTTAATAAACTTTTTTTTTAAAAGAAATATTTTTGTTTACAACCAATCAATTAACGTTGTCACAATGCCAAATTATTAAGTAAATTTTGTGCAGCAGATTGAATTTATTAAAGTAATAGTAATCTTCTTTCTGGACTATACCTTGGAAGATGAAGTCCAATCAATTTATAAGCTTTCAAATTCTATCAATAAAACACATCACAAAGAAGCATAAATAGAATTAAAGAATCACTAAAATAAATTTGGATGCTATTAGTGCTTGTTTGATTTAGACTTTGGGAGGTCCAAAATTATGGTTGCTTTCAGCACAAGTGATTTTGGAATTTTGAAGTGGTTTGTTTTAAACTGTTGTGTCTAATAAAATCAGAATAAGAAAAGTGAAACTTTCTAGTTTTTTTTGATTGAAAAGAATTGATTTTATGTTGTTCACAAAGTTTTTTATATTTACTCTTTAAAAGTGATTTTACTTTATCTTCAAATAAAATCAATTATTCTAAACTTATTTTTAAAATATCATTATTTAACATAAATCAATTGTTTTGACTTTTTTTTTAAATCAATTATTTCAAAATCAATTTTTTTTATTTATTATCAGGAGTACCTTAAAGCAAGCTTTACTTTTGACACTACAGGTGCTGTTTATTGTCGAGAATTTGTAGGATTATTCTCATAGAATACCTCCATCTCCATGCACTATATGGTCGAACAATTGAACCCAATAGCAATTGCTTCCTGATTTCCACTTCAAATTATCTGTTCAATCTTTGTATGTTGCTTCAATCATCTTCACAATCCAGCACCCAAATAGCCAAATCCGTGACCTATTTTTTTATGAGTTTAATTGTTGTACACTGTCAGTGTAAAGTTTTTTATGATGTCAACCAACCATAAATCATGGTTTGAATGACTTTGGTGGTTGTAAGAGTCAAAGATTTTTAATGATTTATTAATTTCTGATTGGTTGATAGTGTAAAAATCCCTTTAGTCACTGTCAGTGTATATCAATTAAATTGTTTCTTTATTCAAGCAATAAAGCCTCGCTTCAACCTCACATTGTAGCTCTCAAAAGTAGAGCTAAAATTTGGATGTATGACACTAAATACAAATAAAAATAAAATCTCAGTATTTTTCAGTTTGTTTCTTGCATGTTTCGAAGAAAGCCACTGCAAAGTAGATATTGAGTCATATTGCAATAGTGACCTATTGATTTACCGGGGAAAAAAAAACAGCTTACCAATTTTCATTTTATTTTAAAAAAAAACTGATTTTATTTTAACCTTTCCGAAAAGAAAGAAGACACAAATAGAATATGGCAAGTTTTCCGGAATTAATGTTTGAGATCCTTAAACTTCGAGACATTCTAATCACGCTCCACGAAATCTGTGACATTCCATCACAAAATATGCTTTAGAATTTGGATACCACGTTTTAATTTCTCATATGATTAGAGTTCTTATTAGTTACTCCCACATTGCACCAATCTAAACTGTGATGAATTTAGTGCAATAATTACATGCAACGTAAAACGTTTTCTTGTCCCACAAGGCAACCATTCACTTGAATTGAAAACTTCATTCTGCAAGGAATTAAGTGCACAAATGGCATTTTGGGAAGATCTTCTAGTGGTGCTTTGGCTTTGTTGCTGCTTGGGCTATTCTTCATGTATAGACTCCACATGGTTTCGGCCTCCTCCGGAGGTGTGATGGGAGGGAGTTTCTTCCATTCGGATTCTTCCTCCTCGGACTCGTTCACTAGTGATTCGGAGACTGTAACGGTGGCGCATGATTCTCCTCCTCATGCCGATGAGGATGCAAGGGGAAGTCATGGTGGAGGAGCCATGTTGTTTGTGATATTCACATTTGGTTTGTTGATTGTTGGATTTTGTAAAAACAGCAATGGAAATATTGTTACTGTGCTCAAGCTTCAGGTTGGTTACATTTGCCACTGTGCTCCCTCTTCAACTACGTACTAGCAGTATTATTAGAGAAAATGTTCACATTTTTTCCTGTCTCAATCATTTAAACTTTTTTTTTAAAAGGAGAGAAAGAGAGTAATGAATCACATACCACCTTCATTACACCATTCTTACATTATTTAATTTATTTAGAAAAAGATCTCAATTAGTTTCTTGCACCAACATATAATTAGTCCAAATGGTAACGGACTCCGGCCTCTTGAGCAAGTGATTAAGATTTCAATCCCTGACTCTTGTATATGGAGAAATCTGATTGGAAGATATCAGTCCTTCAACATAGTCTAGTATGAATTAGTCCTTGTAGTTGCACGCGAGATATCCTGGAAAATCAATTAGTTTCGTGCTATGTATAAATAAATAAATAATAAATATTTTGTCACCTATCAAGCATATATTTTTTGGTGAGTACCTATCAAGCATAGATAATATCACTACAAGAGTTTTATGGATAAGCAACAGATTTTTTTCTCACTAATACAAATTAATTAGTGAGGGATCAATAACCAAAAGTGAGAGATTAGAGTGGATTAGTGACAATATTTTTTTTCCATCGTTAATTCAGTCACCAGAAAATAGGAATAGTCGACAAATCTATTGCTAAACCTTGTTAACAAGGAATTTTTTTCGTCGGGTAATTAGTTAATTTCCCATAGTGATACAATAGCTTGAATATATAGATTGAGAATCAGCATTCAGCATAAGGCTTGTTTCTGTTGTGCTTAAAGGTTGCAATGTTGGGTGGAAAAGGAAGCTCAATACAAAGGGATTTAACTAAGATTGCAGAAGATGCAGATACGTCCTCTCGGGAAGGTGTGATCTATCTATTGACAGGTAGGTTGAGGAATTGCTTGTAATTTTCTTTTTCTAATCATCACGCGGGTCTTGTGATATTTTTCTTGTATTTTTGTTCCGTTGAACCTGTGTGAAAACATAGGTATTGTAATGTTTTTTTGGTCAATACTCAAATGGTGATCTACAACTACAAGATACTAGTGCATTTGAGAACGGGAGGTTAGGTACCCCGTACCTACAGGAATCGCTTCGGTAACTAAGGATGCAAGGATGTTGAGAGTAAAGGAAAAGGTTTTATCCTAAAGGCTACTGTAGCTATTTACAGAGGAGTGTAATCTTGTAATCAAGTAGGGCATGCGGGACAAATTAGTCCTTCTATGTGACCTACAAACATCATATAGGGAGTTTTTTAGAACTCCGTACGTGTTTGGAATCATGGTCTGAGAGCTCAGACATGCGTTAATTTAGAAGCTACAAAATGTAGCTTCAAGTTTTGAACGCGCGTTCATTGTGTCTAACTGTATCTCGGAATATGTGGAGAATATACTCAATGGATAAGAATCCATAGTAATAGATGTCACATCCAAAAACCATATTGGATTTGGCTTTATTAGGCCCAAATAAATACAATCCATATGTCTTTTGTGATGCCAATTTGTACCTAGGAAATTTAGTGTTGGTGATTCTATAAACTTTGATTTATTACAGCTTAGTGAGAAATGCCTCTTTCTTGGAGGATAAAAATCCTCTGAAGTAAGTTTGTGTGTAAAGTAAGAATATATCCACTATTAAATCATTTAGTGCATTGAGATTTTGATATACTTTAGCTAATGAAGGATGGATACACCTTTACTTGCTTACTTTAGAGAAGCTTTTTCCATTCTTGGGCATTCATGTCTCGTTCTATGATTGATTAACTAACATTACACATTCACTATTCATAGAAGATTTTGTATTTGATGCACTTTCTTCTATCTGACTTTCTCTTCCAGAGACAATACAGACACTACACCAACATCTTGGTTATTGTATTGCAGGTTATTCAAATGTAAGTGTACTGAGTACATTCCTTCTCCGAAACTGTTTTCACTGGTATGACCCCTATATTATCATTCATTAATGAACAATCTTTCGCAGGTGGATCTAAAGAGTTGTGGGGAGGATGGGGAGAAATGCTATAATCAACTATCAAATGAAGAGAGAGCCAAATTTGATGAAGAGACATTAGTTAATTTGAACAACAAAGAAAAGATAAGTACAAGAAGCCAGAGTGTTAATATGTTTAGGAATGAGTACAAAATGGTATTGTCTGATTAATTAAAACACTTCTCTAATTTTATTTTTTTTGTTCAATTTCTTGGGTTCCATTATGAGATAGTTATTTTGATGCACATTGAAAAGTGTTTACTTCAATTTTAGTTGTTAGGCATGTCAATTTGTTAGTTTGCATCTATTATATGCTATAAAGCTATAACCAACTAATATTCTCATGCAGCTGGATGTAAAAAAAAGTAAAGAGGAAAGGCAAAATTTTGAAGAAGAGAAGCTTCTCAATGGTTTAGGCAATGAGTACATAGTGGTACGGTATGATCTCTTAACTATGCCTAGGTTTCTAAAATTTGCTTAAATTTGTGTATCAGCATGACCATGAAGTTTTATTTCACTCATTGTATTATATCAGATAACAATCTTGGTAGCTGCTAAAGGAGCACATAAGCTTCCAAACATCAATGGAGCTGAAGATTTGAATAAAGCATTACAAAAGCTTAGATCCCTACTTGCAAGCAAATTATTAGTAAGATCAAAGGCATTCAATTAATCCATTTTTGTATATTTAAATTGGTGTCATTTTTTTTGACAGTATAACTACAAACTTTAACTTCTTACAGGCGGGTGAGGTGTTATGGACTCCACAAAAAGAGGATGACACACTTTCAGAATGGCAATTACTTAAAGACTACCCTGACTTAGCAAAAGGAGTGAAAAGCTTTCTGGTTAAGAAACATGACTAAAACAATTGAGTAATGCTAGCTTACCGTTTGTGTGTGTGTAACTTACATTTATCTTTGACATTTTAAAATGTTAAGAGGACCTCTTTAGTTTGAAATTTTAATTTATCAATTTCAATCAATTAAAAATCTTTATATTATAAATTTACTTTTGATATCACATCACGATTTAATTAACATTCAATGTTACATTAAAAAACAAGATGTATCTATTCAATTATAGACATTATTGAATGATTAATGGAGTTTGACTATCTAAACAGTTACTTTTTGTTAATATATGAGAAGTCTAAACTTTAGGAAAAAGCTGTATGTCATTGGGATAATCATCCCGCATGATATTGATGCATGTATGTGTAACGGGACTCATTTCATATTCGGGAACTAGGGGTGAGAATAGGCTAGGCCGAGCTACGTTTTGGTAAGCCTGGGCCTGGCCTGTGTTCCAATCACCAGGCCCAAGCCTAACCTGTAGCCTGATATAGGCCAATTTCTAAGGTTTGAGTCTGGCCTACTTTAAAGCCTGGCCTGAAAGCCTACTTAAAAGCCTACTTATCAACAAGACCTTTAAATATGCCTTCATCTATAAATAGGTCACAGTCCTTCACTTGTAAATAGGCTCGTAGGTCTCTAATGACAAAGAAGTTGGTAAACATATACTAATAAATAGGTGATTGGACATTCACAAAAAAATAGGCAAATAGGCCACTACATAGGCAATAAGCATTTACCTTTAAATATTATGAATAATGTAAATAATATATTATAGTATTATAATATGTTATATTATACATATATATATTTATGTGTGTATGTGTTAAATAGACCGGCCTGGTAGGCCTAGTAGGCTTTTTTTTAAAGTCTTAGGCCTAACCTATTTAGCTATATAGGCATTTTATAAAGACTTGACCTGATATTTTACTAAATAGGCTAGGCCGAGCTAGGCCTTAAATAGGCTAGGTCCCCGACAAGCGGCTTGGCCTATTCCCACCCCTATCTATCTACAACCAGCACTTTAGTTTTTTTTTTTTTCCTTTTATAATGATTTTGTACTAAATTGGGGTTACATTTTGATCAAACATTCACAAGTGATAAACATAAAACAGAGGCATTATAAAGAGCACCCGCAAATCACAGTTGTACTTGTAAGTTGTATCTACAAATCTTATTGAAAATCCTCCCTTTAACGCGTTTCATCATAGCCTGCATTACAAAAACAGAAAATATACATAAAGCACTTACAGCAGCTTGAACTTTTCTCTTAACTCTCTACCACCTAAGAAAATAATAACCTAGGTTTTATCATACACCCTAAGCTATGTAGTGACCTTAAACCTTAATCCATCAAGCTAAATTATTGATTCTGAACACAATACACATGATTTCGCAGTCCATCAGATTATTTAAAAATAATAACATGATCTCCATGAATATCATGTTACCTTACAAATTTTGATGACACTATGATGAAAGGGATAAAATACACAAAAAATGAGATAAGTTACAATTTTTAAAAGAATATAAAAAATAGTCATCTGCATGCTCAATTATAAAAGGGTATCTAAATGGTATAAAAAGCATCTTTGAGACCATCTATAACTTTTCTTCTGTCACTGATTGCGTATAATCACATTCCCTAGTATATAATAGCATACATAAGCTGTGCTATCAAAACAAATTATTATATTTGGGGTTTTTCACTTCATGAACCTACCTACTGTAGTTTGTCCTCTTTGTAGATGCTTGCCACTTGTACCCTTTAAAGTAATACTGAATTGCTCAAACTAATATCATATTATTTCAGAAAAAGGGGTTCGGTCACATATAGTAAGGAAGATGCTATTTGGGAAAGACTATTCCAATTACAAACGTCATGCAGTCCCTGAGTTTTTATGCATAGGATATAAACAGAAAATAACTAGGCATATTTTTTTTTGGTAACCATGTTATAGATACGAAGTATCTACCACATTAGCAGTGACTAATATCTGTCGGGAACCTGTTGGATACACAAGGTGGGTTCTCCACACCTAACCAGGTTTTCTCCATACACAAGAGGCAGAATTTGAACCCCTGACTACTTGCTTAAGGTACCCGAGTCCCTTACCACCCGGACCAATGAAAACCATAGATTAAATAAATGTAGCCGGAGAGTAGAAAGTATAAATGTAGCCATCATCTTTAAAATAATTATAAGGAAACTTGTCAAGTCACAAATTTTTGGATTAAATAATTATAATCTGAAGCCTAAACATCAAACGATTTGAACTTGAATGGTAAACTCTACATTGAACTTGTTTGATATATATAGGATTGTATAAACAAAGCAATTTGCTAGGAAAGTACGGCTGTTTTACCAAACCTTATGCTTCACAATCAATGAAATGGTATATACTATATACTATATACTTCATGACTTAATTATTAATAAGTGGTGCATTAAGTCATTGATCTGTTTTACCAAACCTTATGCTTCACAATCAATGAAATGGTATATACTATATACTATATACTTCATGACTTAATTATTAATAAGTGGTGCATTAAGTCATTGATGATAGATTATTTTTTTACATGATTGTCTAATTCGGTTCTGTTCTATTCATGTCATGAATACAGAAGTAGCTTCATTTGCATGAAAGTTGCTAAAGGTTCATTTCATCTATTGGTTTGCATTGCTTTTTGTACAAGTACAATTCTCTCTCACACTCTCTCTGTTCAAATCTGTTATTCATGTGTACATCCTTAAGAAATTCAAAGAGTTCAAGACCTTATTTAGCAATGATTTGAAAAACACATAAAGAGAAGACAAAAGTAAAAGGCTGAATGACTTTCAACCATCCTTTTCTATTTGGTGAACACTGTGGTGTATGTTGCTGACTTGAAGTATGCTTGTTTTGCAGCTGTTTCCCATTTACCAGCATTGGTGTTGTTTGTGAGTAATAGAAGCCTTCTAGCTGCAAAATGGAAGGGAAGACTAGTATAGATGGAGATATTATTACACCTGAGACCACAAGATCAGCAACTCACCCATCAGTTATAGTTCCTGAAACTATGATAAGAGAGGCTGACAAGCAACTAGATTTAAAGAAGAGCGTGGCCAAAGGTGAAACCACCAATGCAACCCCATTTTACAAGCTTTTCTCTTTTGCAGACTCTTTGGATCTTGCATTGATGTTTGTGGGGACAATTGGTGCTGTTGGAAATGGAATGGCCACGCCCTTGATGACTGTAATTTTTGGAAATTTAATTGATGCATTTGGAGGAACCGCAAACCCCAAAGAAGTGGTTCATGATGTTTCCAAGGTACTTCCTTCACTACTAATCTATGCACAAACATATCTAAAGCAAAGTTGATTTTAACTTCATAATTTTTTCGTTTCATAATTAATTATTTTGTGATCAGGTGACTCTGAAATTCGTATACTTGGCTGTAGGATCCTTTGTAGGATCACTCTTTCGTAAGTAACTCAGATTATGTTGATAGTTCTTAACTTAATTGTAACTTATATCGACTTAATTTGGCTTATTATGTCAACAACACAAAAATTTCTGTTATATGGCAGAGGTATCTTGCTGGATAGTCACTGGGGAGAGACAGGCAGCAAGAATAAGAAGTTTATACCTTAAAGCCATTTTGAGGCAAGATGTCAGCTTCTTTGATATGGAAATTAATACTGGAGATGTTGTTGGAAGGATGTCAGGTGACACTATTTTAATCCAAGATGCCATGGGTGAGAAGGTGTTAAACAACTTACAAGTTTCAAATAATCATCATTTCCTCTAACCATCAAAATTCAAAATTAAACACAAATGTTTTTTTTCTTCTTCCATTCATTATAGGTAGGACAGTTCATACAGCTAGTGGCATCTTTCATTGGAGGTTTTGTAATAGCATTCATCAAGGGGTGGCTTCTAACCGTTGTCTTGCTATCCTCTATTCCACTTATTGTCTTTGCAAGTGCTGTGATGAGTGTTGTTATTGCAAAAGTGACATCCCGTGGACAAGTGGCATATTCTGCAGCAGCAACTGTAGTAGAACAGACCATTGGTTCTATCAGAACTGTATGCAAACCAGCAAAAATAATTTATGATTGTTCCTTTTGTGACTGAAGAATATATAAGTAATATCCATAATTCTAATGCAGGTTGCATCATTCACTAGGGAGAAGCAAGCTATAGCAAAGTATAATCAATCTTTAATAAAAGCTTACAAGGCTGGTGTGCAAGAAGGAATGGCTTCTGGTTTGGGAGTTGGTTTAGTTTTTCTTATTGTTTTCTGCACTTATGGTTTGGCCACATGGTTTGGTGGGAAATTAGTACTAGAGAAAAGCTATACAGGAGGGGATGTTGTGACTGTAATTTTTGCAATATTGACTGGCTCCCTGTAAGTTGCTTCTGCTTTTTATCTTGTACAATATGAACTTAAAATTTTCAAAATATAAACTTAATACATTGCTCTTGATTGGTTGTATTTTCAGTGCTCTTGGGCAGGCATCTCCTTGCCTGAGTGCTTTTGCTGCAGGGCAAGCTGCAGCATTTAAGATGTTTGAAACCATTGACAGGAAGCCATATATTGATGCTTATGACACTAATGGTCAGCAGCTTGATGATATTCATGGAGATATAGAACTGAGAGAAGTTTGCTTTAGTTATCCTTCAAGACCAGATGAACCTATATTCAATGGATTTTCTCTTTCAATAGCAAGTGGCACAACTGCAGCTTTGGTAGGGAAAAGTGGGAGTGGAAAATCAACTATTATTAGCTTGATAGAGAGATTTTATGATCCACAAGCTGGTGAAGTTCTTATTGATGGTATCAATCTCAAAGAGTTTAAGTTGAAATGGATCAGACAAAAAATAGGCCTTGTCAGCCAGGAACCAGTTCTGTTTACTTGTAGCATTAAAGAAAACATTGCCTATGGCAAGGATGGTGCAACAGATGAAGAAATCAAATATGCAATAGGGCTTGCCAATGCTTCCAAGTTCATAGATAAACTTCCCCAGGTGAACTATCATTTATTTAGTCATTGAAATTGCATTTAGACTTGTTCATCAACTGTAATATTCGTTTACTTTGTCTACAAGGTTAAAGATGATGCTTCTTAGTTTCTTAATAGCTGCTTATACTGGATGGTCCTTTTACCTTAGTAGTTTTGAAAACCGAAATTTAGGGACTGGATACGATGATTGGTGAACATGGAACTCAGCTCTCCGGGGGTGAAAAGCAAAGAGTTGCTATAGCAAGAGCAATTTTGAAAGATCCAAGAATTCTACTTCTTGATGAATCTACAAGTGCCCTTGATGCTGAATCTGAAAAAATAGTGCAGGAGGCACTAGAGAAAATTATGATAAACCGAACTACTGTTATTGTAGCACACCGCTTAAGTACTATAAGAAATGCTGCTACTATTGCTGTAATTCATCAAGGAAAAATAATAGAAAAAGGTAAAGATATTATCTCTCACACATGCTAGTGCACCTTGTTTAATTCTTTCCTTTTTCCTTGAATTTCATATTTGTCATTTCTCTATTATTTCTAACATGATAATTACTAAGTCATCTCCAATGGTGCAGTTTATTGGAGTTGACTAACTATTCTTTTTATGGGCTCCACCATGCCACGCCATCACTTTTTACTTTATATATTACTTTAAACAACTCTCAACTCCAGTGAGTGATGCGAGTCTAAAAAGTTAGAGTGCTTCTATAAGAACCGGTTGCTTCTATAAGCAATGGTGCTTGCAGCTGGATGTCATGTCACCGGTGCTTCAACGGTGTTGCCGTATAAGAATCGGTTCTTATTTCTTAAGCAACTCTCATTGGAGATGCTCTAAGAAGGTTTAACAAACAAAAAGTATTTATAGCAGGAATACATCTTACTACATTCTTATATCTTGTAAAAATAATCAGGTTCACATGCCGAGCTCACAAAGGACCCTGATGGAGCCTACAGCCAGCTTATTAGTTTGCAGGAGATTAAGAGTGAGGCACAACATAATGATGCAATTGACACAGACAAACCAGAAAGCATTACAAATTCTTCAAGACATTCAAGTCAACGACACTCTTTCCTACAAACTATAAGCAGAGTTTCTGGAGTTGGAAACAGCAGTCGTCACTCATTCTCAATGTGTCATATGGACTGCCTACAACAGTTGGTCTCTTAGAAACAGCAACTGGAGAACCTGAAGTTCCGCTTTCAGAAGCCTCTAAACCACCTCTAGAAGTACCACTTCATCGCTTAGCTTATCTAAACAAGCCTGAGATCCCAGTCTTACTCATAGGAACTATTGCTGCGGTAGCAAATGGAGCTATATTTCCAATTTTTGGATTATTGCTCTCCAAAATGGTAAATACTTTCTATGAGCCTGCAGATGAACTCCATAAGGATGCAAAACTTTGGGCATTAATTTTTGTTGTTCTTGGTGTGTCATCCTTCTTAATTTCTCCAGCAAAGTCCTACTTCTTTGCTATTGCTGGTGAAAAGTTAATTAAAAGAGTGCGAGTTATGTGTTTTGAGAAAATAATTCATATGGAAGTAGGTTGGTTTGACGAAGCTGAGCATTCAAGTGCAGCACTTGGATCAAGGCTGTCCACTGATGCAGCTTCTATTCGCTGCTTTGGTTGGGGATGCACTTGGTTTACTAGTTCAGAATGTAGCTTCTGCAGTTGTTGGTCTGGTAATCGCATTTGAGGCAAACTGGCAGCTTGCTCTTATAATACTTGTTTTGCTCCCTCTATTAGCACTAAATGGATATCTTCAATTGAAGTTCATACAAGGATTCAGTGCAGATGCAAAGGTTTGTTCCTAACTTCTTCCATTGAATAGGTGTAGGAAAACTTTGGATATATTGAAAGTTATCAGATCCATTTATATGTACCCTTTTCATATTCTTTGTAAGAGAACATGAAATACTTTTAAGAGCATGGATCAAAGGTTATAATCATAAGCTAAACACAATTGACTTTGATGTTATCAAATACAGAATAATCATTTGACAAACAATACCTACATTCTGTTTGTTTAACAGAAATTGTATGCGGAAGCAAGTCAAGTGGCAAATGATGCTGTAGGTGGCATTAGAACAGTTGCTTCTTTCTGTGCTGAAGAGAAGGTGATGGAATTATACCAGAAAAAATGTGAAGCACCGACTAAGACAGGCATAAAGCAAGGCATAATAAGTGGAATTGGTTTTGGGTTATCATTCTTGTTGCTGTTTTTAGTCTATGCATGCAGTTTCTATGCTGGAGCTAAACTTGTAGGAGATGGTAAAACATCATTCTCAGATGTTTTCCGTGTAAGTATTCTCCTAACATATTATGCTTTGTCAATGTTCCAAGCTCAAATATTGCTGACATACTATGAGTTATTAATCCCATATGTTACTGAGACATGGTGATTATTGAATTTAATTTTGGTGCACAATTACTGTAAAAACAATGTATATCATCAATCAATCAGACATTTACATATATTTAAATTTTTGGGTAATTATAGTGAGAGTCGAATATTTTTAACGATGTGACAATACATAATTAGATAACAGTGTAAAAACCTTTTACACTAGCCATGCATTAAAATCAAATCCATGACTACTTGTTTCCTAATTTACAGGTCTTCTTTGCCCTCAATATGTTAGCTGCTGGTATCTCTCAATCTAGCTCCTTGGCCCCTGATTCAACCAAAGCAAAAACTGCTACCGCTTCTGTATTGGCTATTATTGACAGAAAATCCAAAATAGATTCCAGTGATGACTCTGGATTGACACTGGAAGATGTGAAAGGAGAAATTGAGTTTCACCATGTCAGTTTCCAGTACCCCACCAGACATGATGTTCAAATATTCAGAGACCTTAACCTGACCATTCATTCAGGCAAGGTAAGCTTGTAATTTATTCATGGAAAATGCACAAGCCTTATTCACCAGAAAATGAACAATGGCAAACATTGAGAATTTGGTACTGTTCATCCAGAAGGAAGAAACTAACAATATGTATCTTTTTATACTGATGAAAATCAGACAGTTGCACTGGTAGGAGAAAGTGGAAGTGGGAAATCAACTGTCATCTCATTATTACAAAGATTTTATGACCCAGATTCAGGTCACATTACACTTGATGGAATAGAAATCCAAAAGTTTCAAGTTAAATGGTTAAGGCAGCAAATGAGCCTGGTAAGCCAAGAACCTGTGCTGTTTAATGACACAATAAGATATAATATTGCATATGGAAAGGAAGGAGGTGCAACAGAGGCAGAAATTATAGCTGCAGCAGAAATGGCAAATGCACACAAGTTCATTAGTAGTTTGCAACAGGTAAGTTACATAAGGATCAATAACCTTAATCCTACTTAAGACATAGTGCAACTAATTGACATGCAAATATATGAATTAGTACTAGTATTTGGCACACAAACTGAATTGAATGTAACTAAATAGAATAGAACATTAGTTAGAGTGATTATGTTCAACTTTTTAGTGAAAACAAAATGCCCCACTTTTTAACTTTATTGTCTGTTCTATTCTATTTATAAAATACATCAAATATAGAATAGAACTCATAAACTCACATATCAAACATCAATTAGGGTTGGCACCTCTGGTCAAGCCTTTCGCCCATACTTGTTATGGCTTGGGTTTGATTCTCAGATTTTCCTTGTTGGTATGTGACATGTAAATTCCACTATAAATCATTGATGAGGTTGGTGGTCTTCTCTGACCTTGCAAGAGGGCGTGTTTTCTCCTAATCCAAACTTTTATGTACCGAAAAACACACACACACACACATAAAACCTATCAAACACTACCCACATGTTCATAGGTCTGAAATCTTGGAAAACAATATATGCAGGGTTATGACACGATTGTAGGGGAGCGAGGAGCTCAATTATCTGGTGGACAGAAGCAACGTGTGGCAATTGCTAGAGCAATAGTGAAGAATCCAAAAATATTACTACTAGATGAAGCCACCAGTGCCCTTGATGCTGAGTCTGAAAAAATGGTTCAGGATGCACTGGATCAAGTGATGGTGGACCGAACCACAATTATAGTGGCTCATAGGTTATCCACTATTAAGGGTGCAGATTTAATTATAGTGATTAAGAACGGAGTCATTGCAGAAAAAGGAAATCATGAAACATTGATCAACAAGGGTGGAGATTATGCTTCCTTAGTAGCATTGCACATAAATGCATCTTCATCTTAGAGACTTGGACTCCTTAAGTTCATTGCTTGTTTTGCTTGTGAAAAATCAGATTCTGCAATCTTTTCCTTTTCAATGAGTAATGGCATTTGCGTAGAAATATTTTGGTTATGCCGCTTGAAGCATTATTTCCTAGGATTTATAATGCCGTTTTCTGAAACAATAGAATCACCCCATTAAACTAGCAGCTACCTCCGAATCACTTTCTAACCAAAGTTTACAAACCTAAAACTCCCCAGTTAAGGTGAGAGCCTAAAGATGCCCTGGAGCTCTGCCATTAACACATCCTAAGACCCCAAATTCCTCATAAAACCACCAACCCAACATTACCCTTTATTTTATCCCTTAACAATTATCTAGCAAAATCTTATGAAAAAAGGATTTGGATCCTTTAAAGTGAACTTCTCTTTATTG
Source organism: Echinosophora koreensis (assembly GCA_035048595.1). Classification (NCBI taxonomy): domain Eukaryota; kingdom Viridiplantae; phylum Streptophyta; class Magnoliopsida; order Fabales; family Fabaceae; genus Echinosophora; species Echinosophora koreensis. The sequence continues at coordinate 12,899,668 of JAPCYP010000004.1, forward strand.
AAAAGGCTGCTTTTATTCCTTAAGAACTCAATTTCTCATTTTCCCAAGACATAGTAATTGGAGTTTGAATTTGATCTATAATCCAATAAAATTTTCTCACACTATCATCAAATCATCCGACATATCACTAAAACAGTTTTGATAATTTATGAGTAGCTGTTATTATGGTAATCAAATTTGTTGGGAACAACCACAAATAAATCAAGCAATGAAGAAAATAGAAGACAACAAGAAATTTACCGTGGTTCGGTCTGTACAACCTACTTCTATGACTTTATAAACGAATCAATTACGTTATCCACCTAATCTTACCAAACAATATTTTTCTTCACTGAAACAAAGTATTCAAGCAAAAGATATTACACTTACAAATTTTCTACACATCACGCAACACTATGAATAATGAATTGATGACTTTCAATCTCTTAACATCTCTTGCAGCACCACAGCTACAAGGATTCCAAACTTTCCATTAAAAAAATAAAAGGGAAGGGATTTGAAATATAAAGATGATATGCATACATACCTGCATCCAATAAAACAAAAAACGTTAAAGCCGCCACTACAAAAAGAAAGGGTTTGCTAACCGGTGCCTAAGCACATTGGTTAAGGAATAAAAAAATAGAAACTTTGCATTGAGATGTGTAACTCTTAAACTTTGAAAAAATGAAATACACCACTTTCCGGTACATAATTTCTATGTTCATTTACCAGATAGAAATCGATGGCTTCTCCACTAATTGCGCCACCCCTCCATTAATGTGAGAATTCCACCACACCCATCTGTCACCGCGAACCCAAAACCTCAGCTACTACTCACTTTGAACCTTCATAATAGAGTAGTGATGGAGGCCATAAAGTAGTGGAATGCAGAGGATAAGGTTGTCCAATTCCAAGTTGTAGAGTTTATTCAAATTAAATGATGAGTATGAATATGATGATGATATATCATTATGGAAGGGGGAAGATAGAAATTACTATAGAGATGATGAGTAACGATATAACATAAAACGGCTACAGGGACGATGAGTACAGAGGAATAAATCAAAGTACTGATGATGAATAATTAAGCATATTAGAGATCATGAGCTAAGTTACGAATGATGTCAAAAATGATATTATCCTATAGCTCAGAGAATATATAGCAATGCCATCTTAGCAGTAAAAATTACAACAACAACAACAAACAACCAAACCTTATCCTATTAGGTGGGGTCGGCTACATAGATCAAACATCGTCATAATGTTCTATCATGAAATTAACATTACTATGTCGATGATCCATGTCATAAAGATTCGACCAAGTTTTAGTTGGCTGTCAACAGCCTAGCACAACCCTCTCCTTTTATCCGGGCTTGGGACCGGCTATGTATAGCTTTGTCACAAAGCACAACATAGGCAGGATTAAAAAATTACGCTCTAAAAATTTTCATTCCTAAATTTTCTCGATCCTTAATTCCAACTAGCATCTCGGTAAACCCATATAACTTTTGACATGTAGTTGGGGGTAACTTCTATGAAATTCTTATCATCAATATTAGTATTAGTAAATTCACACTACTACTAACCGTGAGTTTTCATCTGTATGTATATGTATAGTTATAAGTATTTATTTATCTGTTATTACTTATTTGTTATTGCAATTTATTACTTATCATGAAGGATTTTGAAATGTGAATATTGTCTTTATTGTATATATGAGAAAGGATGCTAATGTACTATGTAGTGTAGTTTTGCTCAATGTACCACAGCTGCCCCTGTTGATTTTTATTTTGACCGAGAAGATGGCTATTGATTATTATTTGGCAAATAGGAGATTTTGGGGATGGGTCTGGTTGAGAGGAGGTTAATTGAGCTATGTAATGAGGTTATGACAATAAAGTCTGTAGCTTTCATGAGTTTATCTAGTAAACTTGGATGAAGATGAAGATTTTAATGTTTGTTTCAAAATCATATGTCTGAAATCTAGATGCTAATTCTGTTATTGTTCTACTGGGCACGTAGTATATGTTTATCTTAGCTTATTTTCTACTGATTAGCTATTTCCTCTTAATCACCCTTGTTTATTTTTCATTTTATCTATATTGATAGTTCCTTATGAACTTCTTAGTTGCTTGGTGAATGTGTAACTGCTACAAGTCAGTTTATTTGAGGATGTTAGAGCATCGATGATCCAGCACCCTATTTTGGGTTCTTAAGTGGCTCCAATATTTACACATAACTCATTTTACTTTTTACAATTTAAGTATCCCATCTCTTCAATCCTAACATCTTCAAAAAATTTATTAGATGGGTCTCATCAGTTACCCCACTTCCTTATATTTCATCAACAATTTGCTTTATTTTACTATTTTATTATTAAAAAATTGAAAGGGCTCCACTTTTTATTATAAGAAGAGTTGTTTGTATAAGCACTTTCTTTCTCGTTGCTTATACAAGCTGTTGGAGTGGGTTCTTATGCAAGAACCTGAGAAAGTACTTATACCACTCCAATAATGAAAAGTGGGTCCTTTTCAATTTTTTAATAATAAAATAGTAAAATAAAGCAAATTGTTGATGAAATATAAGGAAGTGGGGTAATTGGTGGGACCCATTTAATAAACCTTTTGAAAATGTTGGGTTGAAGAGATGAAATGCTTAAATTGTAAAAAGTAAAAATGAGTGATGTGTAAATGTGAGACCCACTTAAGAACCGAAAAATTGGGTGTTGGGTTGTGGATGCTCTTAGCTTGGAAAACCTTTATAATTTGTGCATGTCAGTGTCTTTTTTCTTTTAATATTAACCTGACATAATGAATAATTATAGAATGATTACAAAATGATTGTGCTAGTGACTTCTAGTATCCGTGATTCATACAAAGTGTGTTTATTGTCAATATTCCTACTATGTTGACAATGGTCTATTGTATAGTCTTTTAATGATTCTACGTACCTATAAGTCTTTTAAGAGGAAGAGGACTGCTATTTGCTGATCAGCAGTTGATGGCTGAGGAGAAGACTGCTAGATTGGTTTCTGCTTATGCTTCAGAGGACAGATCAACCTTTCGCATGGATTTTGCCAGGTTTATGTTGAAAATGTCTAACCTTGATGTCCTTTCTGGACTACAAGGTCATGTTCGCTTAAATTGTTCCCAACCTATAGGTTCTTAAGTGAGTATGTTCACTCTGGAAGTTCAGATATTTCATTCTTTCTCTGATGTACAGTTTGTTATAACATGTATGTTCTCCTCTATGGATTGTGGCATGTATGCCACTATCATTTGATTCCATAACAGGAAAGCATTTCGCATATATTTGGGATAATTTTGGTCATGTATAAGTAATAAGTGGCATACAATTGTATAATATGTAGATTCTGGTCACACCGTACAATATGTTTAGCCCACCAGAGATCCTGATATATGATCAGTTTTTGTATAGAACTCTTCCAACATAGAATCCTAGCATGATATATTTGCTTCAAGATCTGGCTTCACAACATATATAAAATATATTCCAATATTTGCTTGGATAATTTTTATTGTTTCTATTAATTTTTTTGTTTTTATTCAATTTGTTCCTTCTGGTAGTGATATTGACCATTATACGTATTATTTACCTACTTAGGGTCCGATGCACTTTGGCTAATGGCCTCTGCTTAAAGCGCTTATCAACAACTAACTTCCTTTGCAAGAGCATTTATCATTTAAATTCTCTAGGTGGTGATCAACGACTAACAAAAGTATTTCTTGAAATAATTGTTACTTGTTGATCACCACCTAGAGAATTTAAATGATAACTGCTCTTGCAGAGGCCACTAGCCAAAGTGCACCAAACCCCAATTAGATAAATGATATTTACATGGGTCAGTATCACTATCAGAAGGAACAAATTGAATAAAAACAAAAAACTTAACAGAAACAATAAAAATTGTCCAAGCAAATATTGGAATATATTTTATATATGTTGTGAAGCCAGATCTTGGAGCAAATATATAATGTTGGGATTCTATATTGGAAGATTCTATAAAAAAAAAAAAAACTGATCATATGTTAGGATCTTTGGTGAGCTAAACATATAGTACAGTGTGACAAAAATCTACATATTTTGTAACTGACTGTCACTTATTACTTATATATGACCAAAACTATCCCAAATATATGTGAAATATTTTCCTGTTGTGGAATCAAATGATAATGACATCCATGCCACATCCCATAGAGGAGAAAATATATGCTATAACAAGTTGTACAATAGAGAAAGAATAAAATATCTAAATTTCTATAATGAACTTAAGAACCTATAGGTTGGGAACAATCCAAGTGAACATGACCTTGTAGTCCAGGAAGGACATTAAGGTTAGACATTTTCAACATAAACCTGGCAAAACCCATGTGAAAGGTTAATCTGTCATCTGAAGCATAAGTAGAAACCAATCTAGCAGCTTTCTCCTCAGCCATCAGTTGATGATAAGCAAATAGCAATCATCTTCCTCTTAAAAGACTTGGAAGTAGAATCAATAAAAGATCATACAATAGACCATTGTCAACATAGCAGGAATATTGACAATAAACATACTTTGTATGAATCACATATACCATAAGTCACTAGCACGATCATTTTGTAATCATTCTATAATTATTCATTTTGTCAGGTTAAATAAAAAAGGAAAAAGAAACTGACATGCACATATTATGAAGATTTTCCAAGCTAAACAAGCTCTAACTGACTTGTAGATATTACACCTTCACCAGGTAACTAAGAAGTTCGAGAGGAACTATCAATATAAATAAAATAAAAAAATAAATAACAAGGGTGATTTAGAGGAAATAGCTAATCAGTAGAAGATAAGCAAAGATAAATATAGATACTACATGCCCAGTAGAACAATGACACAATTAGCATCCAGATTCTAGGCATACGATTTTGAAACAAACATTAAAACCATCATCTCATCCAAGTATATTAGATAAACTCATGAAAGCTACACAATTTATTTTCATAACCTCATTACATATCCTAATTAACATGCTCTCAACCAAACCCGTCCCCAAAATATCATTTTACAAAATACTACCTCCGGCCTCAATTATAAGCAAAAATAACTAATTTTACATTTTTTAAGGAAGTTAGTTAATTTAGTTTAATTATCTTGATTTATGTAAAAGAAGAAAAAAAGAGTTATAATTACTAAATTACCCTTTAATTGTCTCGAGAATGTGCAATGCTCTTGGAAAAGTAAAGGGAGAATTGGTTTGATTGGTTAATTTTCTTGATTTTTGGAATACTTACATTAAATAGAGTTGAGTTGGTTGTATTTTGCTTATATTTGAGTCCAAAAAACATATGTACTTTTTTGCTTATAATTGAGTTCCGAAGAAGTATTAATCAATAGTCATCTTCTCAGCAAAAATAAAAATTAACAGGGGATGCTACGGTACATTGAGACAAAACTACACTAGATAGTACATTAGCATCCTTTCTTATAAAATAAAGACAATATTCACATTTTGAAATCCTTGATGATAAGTAATAGATTGCAATAACAAATAAGTAATAACAGATATATAAATACATAAAACTACCAAAGAGCAAACCATTTACATATACATACCGATGAAAACTTACAATAGCAGTGTGAATTTACTAATACTAATGTTGATGATAAGAATTTCACAGAAGCAAATCCCAACTAAATGTCAAAAGCTCCTTTTATTTTTGAGTTTATATGGGTTTACCTTAGTTAGATCCTAGTTGGAATTAAGGACACAGAAAAACTAGGAATGAAAATTATTAGAGCGTGTTTATAAGATTTCAAAGAAAATAGAATCATTTTACCTTCATTGTGCCACTAGATTGTGCGCAAGTGACCCTCCTCTAACACTAGATTATTACGCATCAACTTGCCCTACTGTGTTTGACATTATATTTGTAAAAATTTTATCATCATTACAACTCATCTTAATAACAATTGCACCATTGGAGATCTAAAGCCTCTGATTGAGCCCTCACATTACGTTTATCATCATCAACTAAACTCAGCATTAATGGCGAAAAAACCAAAACCAGATTCCTATTCTACAGCATTGGAGCCAAAACCCAAAACCAAATAAGAAAGAAAAACTCAAGCCATGAGAGTGAGCTTGACAAAAGCAGGAAAAAAAAAATCACATAAATCCATAAAATCAATATCATAGTGTAAAGAAGCTTTGCAGAGACCAACAAAAATTGAAGAACACCCTTAAGCATTTTTCATTAATTTGAATAAAAGCTACTTAAAAGCTAATCTCATCAGCCATAACAAAGAGTTCATTTAATAAAGTAGTTACATAGATAAGAAATAAGATATGAAAAGATAATCATAATCCCGAAATAAATATGCCATGGTTCCGTGTTTATAGCTGATGAAACTAATATATCTCCAATCCAATTAAGTAGCTAATCCCATCAGCCATAACAGAGAATTCATTTAAGAAAGTAGTTACATAGATAAGAAAAGATAATCATAATCACAAGTAATATGAAACAGGTATGCCGTGGTTCCGTGTTTATAGCTGATGAAACCAATATATCTAGCAGTGTAAGACCCAAATTAATGACTCGATGAACTTGAAAATCCGAACGAAACCAATTAATTGGTTTGGTTTTTTTTTTTCTTTTTGTGTTTGGCTCCAAACTGAACCGAACCAAACCCGATGGTGATTGGTTCGGTTCTCGGGTTCAAAGATTCTGGAACCGAACCGAACTAATTATTATATTTTAATATATATATATATATATTAATATTTATTATACTTTAATATCTATATATAATTTAATAGTGTAATATTTTAATATTTGTTATATTTTATTTTTTTTATATATTTAATATTTTATATATGCAATATTTATGTATATTTTGGAATTTAATAATTTTCGGTTCCGTACCGAACCAAACCGAATCAACCTGTTCTTGAATGGTTTGGTTTGGTTTGGTTTAGGTTTTGTAGGAAAATTGTTCAAAGCTGAATTGAACCGAACTATTTTTAATTGATTCGGATCTTCCCCCACCTAAAACTGAATCAAACAGAACCATTACAACCCTAAATATCTCCAATCCGAATAATTAGTTATCGGTTGCTAGGAGTACTCTTCTTCTAATCTCATTATCTCAACATTTTACGTTTCTTCTTTTTTCTATTTTTTATAATAACAATGTTAATTTATCATTGTTTCAAAAAAAAATATGTTAATTTATCATACTTTTATTATGATTTTCTTCATAAAAAAAGTTTATTAAAAAATAATTATAAAAGAATAATGATCAACCTACGCTAAACTAATAGAAGAAAATGATAATATATCTTAATTTTAATTTCCTTCATGTGCTAAAATTGCCTTTCAAAAGCTTTAATTGCTCATACTAATATTAGGCATCATTGTATATGGAGTGTACCTGAACAATTGACGCATTTAACTATTTTTTATTAAATTTACTCATGTTTTTATTCTTATAAAATAAAATTCACATTTTCTTTCCTAATTTCGTAATTCATATTACTATGTACCATTTAACAATTTTTATTTATTTTTGAGCAAAGACCATTTAACATTAAGAGAAGTCAATTAATGTAATTGTAGAATTAATTACTTGAATTTATATTTTAAAGCTACTTATCTCAACAGAGAATTCATTAAAGAATAAAGAAAGTAATTACATAGATAAGAAATAAGATAAGAAACATCATGTAGAATATCAACAAGAAACTCCACAAAAAAAAAATATCAACAATAAACATGTTCTTTACCAAGCACAAATTCAAAACCAAATTCTATCTATAATCCCATGTCAATTCAAGATGATTGATAAATGCGAAAGCGTACCTAGAAGATCCATGAAATCTTGATGGAATGGATGGTATCTTGATATATTAGTTATCTTCCAATTGTATATTTTTCTTAGTCTTAGTTCCTCCTCTAATGGGATGAAGAGAAACGAAGTTGTTAGTGTGCCTATAATTGGAGACCATTACCTCTTATTTATAAGAATCACATGTCATTTCATGAAGAATGATGTCCCTTTGAGTTCATACTTTTTCATATGAAGAGTCATGACTATCAACACCTTTCTTATTTCTATTTTTGCACATCATAAAAATAGAAACAAGACTTTTGGTATTTACACAATAATTTCCACGACAATTATGACTTTAGTCAATAGCCATAAACCTTACTTAAATTAGATCATTTTAATTTGACTAATTAAAATAATGCCCCTAATACATTTAAATATTACATGTGTGACTCAAAAATTTGTAACATAAAATACTTTTATTATGATTTTCTTCATACAAAGAATAAGTATAAAAGAATCATGAATCAACGCTGCTAAACTAATAGAAGAAAATGATAATTTATCTAAATTTTTCCTTCATGAGCTAAAATTACCTTTCAAAAGCTTAATTGCTCATACAAATATTAGGCATCATTGTATATAAAGTGTCCATGAACAATTGACGCAATTAACTATCTTCTATTCCTTTCAAAAAAAAAAACTATCTTCTATTAAATTTAACTCATGTTTTTATTCTTACAAAAAAAGCACATTTTCTTTTCTAATTTCGTATTTCTATGTAAAATTTAATTTAACAATAAAAAGTCAATTAGAATAGAACACCAAAAAAAAAAAAAAAACAGTCAATTAGAATACGTGTAGAGTTAATTACTTGAAGTTATATTTTAAAGCTAATTATATTAAATCCATACATCAGCCAAGAACAGAGAGTTTCATTAAAGAAAGTAGTTACATATAGATAAAAAATAAGATAAGAAAAAATAACCATAATCACAAATAATTTGAAATAAATATGCCATGGTTCCGTGTTTGTAGCAGATGAAACTAATATATCTCCAATCCGAATAATTAGTTATCAGTTACTACGAGTACTTCTCTTCCAATTTCCTTATCTCAACTCAACATCTTAAGTTTCTTCTATTTTGAAACAAATATCTATATCTATATATTTTTTTTTATCAAGTCCTATATCTATATTTTATAATAACAATGTTAATTTAGCATACTTTTATTATGATTTTCTTCATAAAAAGAGTAAATAAAAAAATAATTATAAAAGAATAATTATCAATCAACGCTAAACTAATAGAAGAAAATGATTTATCTTAATTTTAATTTCCTTCATGGACTAAAATTGCCTTTCAAAAGCTTTAATTGCTCATACTAATATTAGGCATCATTATCATTGTATATAAAGTCTGTCAAAACAAAAAAAAAATCATTGTATATAAAGTGTACCTGAACAATTGACGCATTTACTATTTTTTGTTAAATTTAACTCATGTTTTTATTCTTATAAAAAAAATTTACATTTTATTTCCTAATTTCGTAATTCATATTAATATGTACCATTTAACAATTAAAAGAAGTCAATTAATATTGTAATTAATTATAGAATTAATTACTTGAAGTTATATTTTAAAAAACTTATCTCTACAGAGAATTTATTAAAGAATAAAGTTATATAGACAAGAAATAAGATAAAAAAAAACATCATGTAGATAAAATCAATATCAACAAGAAACATTTTCTTCATCAAGCACAAATCTAAAACCAAATACTATCTATCCCATGCCAATTCAAGATGATTGATAAATGTAGAAGCATACCTAAAGGATCCATGAAATCTTGATGGAAAGGATGATATCCTTGATAGAGTAATGATCTTTCAATTGTAGATTTTTCTTAGTCTTATTACTCTTCTAATGGAATGAAGAGAATTGAAGTTGTTGGTGTGTCTACATTTGAGAACCATAACCCCTTATTTATAAAAATCATATCCCCTTTCATGAAGAGAGATGCTCGTACTCTTCAATGAAGTCATTATCAACACTTTTCTTATTTCTATTTTTGTTCATCACAAAAATATAAATAAACACAAAATAAAAATAAGATCTTTGGTATTTAGACAATAATTTCCATGACAACTATGTTCTTAATCATAAACCTCATTTGAATTAAATAACTTTATTTTGATTATTTAAAATAATGACCCTAACACATTTAAACATTACATGTGTGACCCAAAAATTTCTAAATAGCATATACTTTTATTATGATTTTCTTCATACAAAGAATAATGAATCAACTCTACTAAACTAAATTCGTCAAATAAAAAAAACTCTGCTAAACTAATGGAAGAAAATGATAGTTTATCTTATTTTTTCCTTCATGGGCTAACATTGTCTTTCAAAAGCTTAATTGCTCATACTAATATTAGGCATCATTGTATATAAAGTGTGCATGAACAATTGATGCATTTAACTATCTTCTATTAGGGGTGTTCATCAATCGATCCAATCCAATGCCAACCGCACTAACCGAATCGAAAAATCGACAATTGAAAAAACCAAAAACGGAAAAAACCGCAAATCGAAATAAACCGAAATTTTTCATTGGATTGGGTTGGATTTCAGATCCTATATGTAAAATCGATCCAATCTAAACCGAACCGAAATTATTTAGTTCAATGAAAATAATTTGATCTTTATATTATAAAAGTAATTATTAGTCTTTATATTTTTATAAGTTATCAACTAGTCCTTATGTTACATGAGTTTAATTGGTACGTAAATGTAAGGTATGTGTAAAAACTTTTACAATGTTAATCAATTATAAATAATGTTATGAGTGATTTTTAATATATTTAGAACAAGAATTAAAAATTTATAATGATTTAACAATTTATGATTAGTTGATAGTATAAAATATCTTTACACATGAGAGTGCATATCAATTAAATTCATGAATATCCCATTAAAAAACTTATTAGAAATTGTCAATGTAATAATTTAAAATTAATTTTTATTCTAAATAAGTAACAAATGCATATGACTTTTTAAATACTCAATTAAATCCAAATCAAACTGAAAGATTGGATGTTCTTTGATGTGATATAACTACGTAAATATGTATTGATAAAAACCGAATTATCCAATCAAATCCAAACCGTATTTGATTGGATTGGATCGATTTGGATTTTTTGAAAGAAGCAAACCGATCCAATCCAAACCGCACGTTGTTTTTATCATTGGATCGGATGACTTTTTGACTCAAAACTGATCCAATCCAATCCGCGAACACCCATATCTTCTATTATAAATTTAATTCATGTTTTCATTCTTATAAAAAAAAAAACACATTTTCTTTTCTAATTTCGTATTACTATGTACCATTTAACAATAAAAAAGAAAGTCAATTTTATCAAAAAATAATTAAAAAGAAAGTCAATTAGTATACTTGTGTTTTTTTTTTTTTATCTAATTAGTATACTTGTAGAATTAATTGCTTGAAGTTATATTTTAAAGCTACTTAATTAAACCCATACATCAGCCAAGAACAGAGAGTTTCATTAAAGAAAGTAGTTGCATAGATTAAAAAATAAGATAAGATATAAGTTATCAAAAAAAAAAAAAACAGAAATAAGATAAAAAAAGATAATCATAAATTACAAATATCTCCAATCCGAATAATTAGTCATCAGTTGCTAGGAGTTCTCTTCTTCAAATCTCCTTATCTCAACAGCTTCCGTTTCTTCTCTTTTGAAAAAAAAAAAAAAAAAGTCTCTCTATTTAATATTCATTGTGCCAAATTTATCATAAAAGAAAAAGTGATATTATTTATTATTATAGTGAAAACAGAGTGTCGCAGTAACATCGTTCACACTTCCTCCAAAATTTTCAATGGCTTCACGAAGTAACCGCTCAAAAGATGCGGATCTCGACGACGGCGACGACGAAGAACGCGCCGGAGAAATGGTGCCGGCGGCGGAGGCGGTGGAGGTGGCGTCGGTGGAGAAGACATTCGAGGCGAAGGCGGTGCCTCCGTGGCAGAAGCAGCTGACGGTGAGGGCGTTGGTGGTGAGCTTCGTCCTGGCGGTGCTGTTCACGTTCATCGTGATGAAGCTGAACCTCACGACGGGGATTATCCCTTCGTTGAACGTCTCTGCGGGGCTTCTAGGGTTCTTCTTCGTGAAAACGTGGACCAAAGTTCTCGCTAAAACGGGATTGCTCAAACGCCCTTTCACTCGTCAAGAGAACACCGTCATCCAAACGTGCGTCGTCGCCGCCAGCGGCATTGCCTTCAGCGGTTAGTTATCTATGCCTATTTTACTTTCTGTTTTTCTTTCTGTGTGTGGTTCCGTTTTCCCGGGGAAAATTTCTTCGGATTAGTATTACAGCAGAATCATGAATCATCATCATCCATGGTTAATTGTTTATTTATTTACTTTGAAATTTAAACAAAAACATAAATTAATGTTTAACTAAAAATTAATGTGTATTTGAAGTTGAATTAAATGTTGGTGAAGTTCGTTGGCTTCTGGATTTAGAAACCGAAACGCAACGTTTGCTGGTTGCATGTGTGATGCGTCTCCATCTATGCATGTAGTGGTAGGTCCCGCAGAGATTTGCGGTCCCTAGCACGGCACCTTTTATGTACTTTGTTTTTCTGAAAAATTGGTATTTATTATTATTATTATTATTATTATTATTAACTAAGTATTATTATTATATTTGGGATAATGCTTTGGGTAAGTAGTTTAGTACCTAACATATCACCTTAGATAAGCAGAATTTAAGTGCGGGTGTTCTGAAAACAAGTTGAGAGTAGATTTAATCAAGTAATAAAACTTGTGCATATATAAGTTTAAGTGTTATATGATATCTAACAATATTTAATACTTCGTTCTATTGTATATATATTGTATAAAAGAAAAGTAGGAAAGTAGGAAGGACCCCGTCTCTTGACATTTTTGGAAAGATCACCTTTTTGCGATGTGGGAAGGTTAAAAGTGTTTATTGTTTTTTTCCCCTAATGTGCCTAAACGGCATGTGATACGAAAGATTAAAGTGGCAGTAGCAGCAAATGTCCTTTTTGTCAATGTATCATGAGGGGTGTTTATTGGATGTGTGAGGAAGAGTTTGACTTGCTGGGATATAAAAGTTTGATTAGGTTATTTTCTTGATTCTCAATCGACTCCGTCACAGTATGATAGTGTCTGAGTCAAATTTGAGTTAACTGTAGCGTGTAAATTTAAATATTTTGTATAACTAAGTTATAAAATTATAAAAGTAAAGAGCTAAAGATAAAAGTATTTTATAATATATACTTTAAAACAAAATAATATTAATATAAATATATTATCATGTCATGTGTAACTAATTGTAAAAGTAAAATAAGTTTTAAAATAATATGTAATACTGGACCAAGACGATCTGAGGTATGATTTGAATACTGACCCAAAACACATCAAGCATCAAGCATCAAGCATAATTTGTAAAACTCGCACTCGTCTCAATTAATTATATTGGGATAGCTTAGTATGACAAGCTAAGTCTTAAACACCCTAATCATTATCTTATACATGTTTATGTAATTAAATTATTATGAATGATAAATTTATATAAAGTAGTAAGATATATTACTTTATACATTTTAAAGTTATCACCTTTCTTCAATCTTATGAGGACAACCCACACCTCTGACTTGCATGGCCATATATGTCTGACTTACTGCTCTACATCCTTGCATCGCTGGGATTTTCCATTATGGCATAGAGAGGGACAGACAAATAGAGAAGGTAGCTACTAGTGTTTTTTGGGGTGTACATAGCTCCTTGGGTTTGAATTGTAGGATAATAAGCGTCAACTTTGTACTCTGTCTAGCTGATAACTATATTCTAGCTCACATTCACGGCTAACACATCCGTGAAAGAGTAACTTAAGGAATTAACATATGAGAGCTCGAGTATTGAAAATTTTTGTCATCTAAATTCACTGCTTTACCCCTTTTGTTCGGTGGCTGTGTATAATAAAATGTAATGTGCTACTGCTTTCAAGATTTTGAAATGGCAATTATCCTGTTGTGGAGTTCACAAGATATATATCCTTGTCATTTTTAAACACTTTTTTCTCTGTTTATTGAATTATAGTCAATGCTCAACTAGTCAACTGCAATTCTCATGGAAAGAACTTTCTTAATTTGTTGTTAACGCATCTTTGACTGGATTTCCTTGAGCAGGTGGTTTTGGTAGCTACCTCTTTGGAATGAGTTCAATTATTGCAAAACAATCTGGAGAACCTAACTATGCGCAGAATACTAAGAACCCAGGTTTAGGATGGATGATTGCATTTCTATTTGTTGTTAGCTTCCTTGGCCTCTTCTCAGTGGTTCCTCTTCGAAAGGTACACCTACTATTGGCATCATGTAACGACCACTGTTTTTATGGCAAAAACTCATAGTTAGCTTTGTCATCCATTGATTGTAAGTTTGTAACCAGCACCACTACAATATAGGATGGGGTTACAATTTGAATGTCGCTTGGTAATATTTGCTTGCATAGCATATGGTTTTCTGTGAATGACTTTATGTTTAATTGTTTATTATTACTGAATGTTGAACTGACATTTGTTTTTAAATATACGTTCCTTGTTACAGATTATGATCATAGACTTTAAATTGACATATCCCAGTGGTACCGCTACAGCCCATCTTATCAACAGTTTCCATACTCCAGAGGGTGCCAAGCTAGCAAAGTGAGGATTCAGCCTTTATAAGTGCAGAAGTTTCCTTTTCTTTATTATATAAATACTTCAATTTGTTGCTCATATTTTCTTTTTATTTCTTTTCATTTTAGGAAGCAAGTAAGAGCACTGGGAAAATTCTTCGGCTTTAGCTTTGCGTGGAGTTTCTTCCAATGGTTTTTCACTGCTGGTGATGGCTGCGGATTTGCAGACTTCCCAACATTTGGTCTAAAAGCCTATCAAAACGAGTATGTCGCTCACCTATATTTTATTAATGAAATTGAAAGAGAAAAAAAGATTAAACTACTCTTTTACTACTCACAGCTTCAATGAGTTTTTAAATAGATACTAATAGTTTAAGTTTAAAAGCTTTTAATTAGGCCATATACTTCAAAAAGTGATTTAAATAGTAGGTTTAAATAAGCTTTTAGTCCCTGGAAAGTTCATCAATTTTGGTTTTAGTCCTTGTAAAAAAAATTCTTAGGATTTCGTCCTTGTATTTTCGAAAATTTTGTAAATAGTCCCTATTGTTACCCCTGAGTACTAGAAATCATACTAGATGAATAATTTTGTCAATTTTAACCCTATAGCCCTAATGTATGATTTTATTTCTACTTTCTAGCCAAATTTTGGAGCAAGTCGGACAAAAACGAGAAATTACCTCGGTACTTCCTGAATACTAGATATCATACAAAATGAATGAATTTAGCAATTTTAACCTTATGTCCCTAATATATGATTTTGTTTCTATTTTATGGCCAAATTTTACAACAAATCAGATAGTAAAATAAAATTACATCGATACCCATGAGTACTAGATAACAGAAAAAGATGACGGTAGGGACTATTTGCAAAATTTGTGAGATTACGGAGACAAAAACCTAAGAAAAAATTTCACAGGGACCAAAACCAAATTTGATAAACTTTGTAGGGACCAAAAACTTATTTAAACCTAAATAGTATTATGAAAAACTTTGTAGATGCCATAACTCTGATATCAGTTTGTTGTGAAAAACTGTATTTGATGAAGAAAATTTTGTGCTGATTGACAGAAGCCTCTATCCTCTCAAATATGTGCTGATTGCATGTTAAATATTAGCCAATAACTTTGTTTAGAGAGGATAACACTACTTACCTTTGTCGTTTAAATAGTAACATGACGAGTTGGCAAGTGACTCATGAACGGAGTATTCCCTATATTAAATTAATTAAATGTTTTATAATTATTATATATTATATATGTATAAGTCATTTTACACTTACACCAAATCACAACTAATAATTTTATTTTCATTGAACAGTATAAACTATTAAAATCACAATCATTGTTAGATGAAAATAAAATAAATGGTTGAGATTTGCTCACCTATCTTTTATAGTTTGCTTATCCATTTTTTTTTTTTTTTTACCTCTTCTACATGACAGGTTCTTCTTCGATTTTTCGGGTACATATGTAGGGGTTGGGATGATATGCCCATATATAATCAATATATCCTTGCTGGTTGGTGGAATTCTCTCCTGGGGTATCATGTGGCCTCTCATTGACAATAGAAAAGGTGACTGGTACTCTGCAGACCTCAGTCCTAGCAGCTTACAGGGTCTTCAAGGTTACAAAGTAAGCTGTCTTTCCACATTTAAAAATTTCAAAGGTGTGATTTATTATGGACAATAGGTAGATGGACAATATCACTCCAGTTCTAATATTCTTGAGGATAAATATAACTTATGTTATATGATATATCTTTTTTTATAGTTTTATACTATATTATTAGAAGATCATACTATGATTAAACATATAACAGAGTATAATATGCAATATTGCATTAGCCAAGGTGAGACTATGTATAACTATAATCATATAAATTAATGCGAAAGGTTTCATCTCATACAGTCATGTCATGACCTGATACAACTGTGTTTTCAGTGATTGATGCTTAGAATTTACCCATTAAATTGATTAGACTTTTCACATTACTTGCCAATTGAAACTAGTTAATTATAATCAACAAGTTGGTTGGGAGTTGCGGGTAACTACCATTGCCTATATGATTTAAGGGCTCGTTTGGTGGTCAGGATATGATAAGAATGGATATGATAAGAAGGTAGGATAGGAGTAGGATATGATAGGAGTAGGATACGTTGTTATCATATCCTGCGGTGGAGGTGGAGGCTACTGACCTACAGATCTGTGCGGGACTAAGACAGGGATGGTCATGGGTTCGAGCCTCTGTCGCGCACCTCCACAAAATCGCTGTCATCGAGCTCTACCGCCGGAGTCGTGCCACCGTCTTGCCGAGTCGTACCGCCGTCTAGCCGGAGTCGCCGTGCCACCGTCAACCCATGAAACTCAGACTGACAGAAACACACAGAGTGAAAGTGAGGGTTAGGGATGGGGATTAAAAGGGGAATGAATTTTCTTATCCTATCCTATTGTTTCTAACCCAACCTCTCCCCTAGGATAAAACTTGAACTAACAAATATGATAGGATAAGCCAACAGGATAAACTTATCATTTCCTATTGGCTCACCAAACTAAAGATTAAAACAGGATAGGATTACTTATCCTATCCTGGCCACCAAACGGGCCGTAAGTGTTCTGCAATCATTCCTATATCTTGTTTAAATAACCATGTGCTACTTGTATCAACGGATTCACCACGGTATCCCAAGGTACTTCAGACCAATCTCACTCAGAGTATGCTTTCAAGAGAATAGTGAACTATTTGTAAAAATAACTGGTGAAGTGTCCCAGGGATTCTGCAGATATAGATCATAGAATTCATGGATGTTTTTCTCTTGAGATGTTGTGAGAACTTAGTGCTGGTGATACAGTAGGCATTTCTTGTGATTTTTTAGCTAAGGTATAAATTTGGGCTTTAGTTAGGAACTAATCATAAAAAAATGCATTAGCAAAATTAAGATAAAAGAAAGACAGGACGAAAATGTTAAGAGTAAAGGCATGCATATATACAACAACTACTGTCTTAAGTAAAGTGCAACCAAATTTTGGATTGTTCTGTTTATTTTGTTATTGGATGGTTTTAGTTATTTGCATCGAAAGTTATAGTTTGAATTAGCAACGTTGTTAAAGTTACGATTGATCAAAATAAATATATTGAGATGGTAAAGGAGACATGAACCACTCACAAATAATAAAGAACTATTTGATTTTATTATGATTTATGGATAATTTCTTCCTTTTAATCTTGTTAATGTATTCTTTAAACTGTAGGTTTTCATAGCCATAGCGATGATTCTTGGTGATGGTTTATACAACTTTATCAAGGTTCTTGGCCGCACTCTTTTTGGTTTGTATAATCAATGCTGCAAAAAGGACTTGGACACAGTTAGTCCAGCCGGTGACGTCCCACCCCCATCACTTTCATATGATGAGAAGCGTAGAACCGAGATGTTTCTCAAAGACCAAATTCCCGCCTGGTTTGCTGTTATTGGCTATGTTGTTGTTGCAATAGTCTCCGCTGCCACTGTTCCTCACATTTTCCACCAGCTAAAGTGGTATTATATTGTTGTTATTTACATCATTGCACCGATACTAGCCTTTTGTAATGCCTATGGGTGTGGACTGACAGACTGGTCCCTTGCATCCACATATGGAAAATTGGCCATCTTCACTATTGGGGCATGGGCAGGGGCTTCTCATGGTGGGGTTCTTGCTGGTTTGGCTGCATGTGGTGTCATGATGAATATTGTGTCTACAGCATCTGACCTGATGCAGGACTTCAAAACAGGCTACATGACAATGGCTTCACCAAGGTCCATGTTTTTGAGCCAAATTGTGGGAACCGCCATGGGTTGCTTAATATCTCCTTGTGTCTTCTGGCTTTTTTACAAGGCCTTCGGTGACCTTGGTGTTCCTGGCTCACAGTACCCAGCCCCTTATGCCCTTGTTTATCGTAATATGTCAGTATTGGGGGTAGACGGGATCTCAGCTCTGCCAAAAAACTGCCTCACGCTTTGCTGTGTATTTTTTGTTGCTGCCATAGTTATCGATCTTATTCGAGATTTGGTTGGGAAGAAGTGGGCAAGATTTATTCCAGTTCCTATGGCCATGGCAATACCCTTTTATATAGGAAGTTATTTTGCTATTGATATGTGTCTTGGCAGCTTGATCTTATTTATCTGGCAGAAGACTAACAGGGCTAATGCTGACGCATTTGGATCAGCTGTAGCTTCTGGTTTGATTTGTGGGGATGGTATCTGGACACTTCCTAGCTCAATTCTTGCTCTGGCCGGAGTGAATCCACCTATCTGCATGAAATTTTTGTCCAGAGTCACAAATGCAAAGGTGGATGCATTCTTAGAATCTTGAGTTCAGCTGCTTGGTTTTGAAGATTCTCTTTTTAAAATGTAGTTTTTCTTAGAGATATATCTACATTTATTTCAGTAACATTTTACTAAATACTTGTACCTCAGTACCTTCCACTTTTTAGATCATTAGAGGTCAATTGATTTATATGAATCTATTTGCATAATCAATTTACGGGTATTTGCTTTGTTAGGAATTAAGAAAGATGCATGTAAAAGGCTAGTATTTATGTAGGACAGGTATTTTACGGTAAAAAAGGGCTGATAACCACATACAAAAGGGCTGCAACCTGCAAGCATGAACACTGCTTTTATCCCCAGTTCGTTTCAGTCATGTTTCCATTCTATATGCGCTATAAGATAAAACTGAGGGATACTATTGCGAAGCATCCTTGATAGATAGTCTATATACTATAGGAATTTAATTTTATTGCGTTACATTACGTTATTATTAGGAAGTTTATGGACAAAATACCAAATAAAATAAAGATTATTTCTCGGTTATAAAATCATCATATCCAGGTCAGTTTTAACAGCATTTTAGTTCATTGCATAGAGCATAACAGTACTAGACAATCAGAAAAATCATTGACCAATGGCAATCACAGAATCCGAGATCCTTCAACATATATGACACAGGACCCTTGCTTGATCATGCTTGCATGCTACGTCCTAAACATATTCATTCATATGCAATTAGCACATGTGAAAATCACATGTCATTTAACTTGTATCATTACTTCGAGTTCAGAATCAATTACTAACAAGTTAAAAGTTGAAGGATGAAAAGCAGGTCGACAAAAAAACATATACATGTCAACAGGGGTTATACGTGCTGTCGAATTACATGTTTTAATATCTATTCTAATCCTACGAGCTCCTCCAACTCTTCTACAGCCTTCTTTAATGCATAGACACACATTTTCTTCACCTGTATCAAAGCAAAAAATAATAACAATGAAATAAAAAAATCAATATTAGTCGCCATTACTATGATCTGGATAGAAAACTAGATCATACACATAAACATGCAAATTATTCAAATTTCAACATCACTGAACGCCCAGAAAATTATAAGATTGGATGTGAATGAGCTGCCCACGTCAAACACAGGAAAAAGTTACTATAACTTCAATATTTTAACTATAATTGAATAACAAAGTTGTTTTCTTGGTGTAAATAACCCAGTTTAATATTAGCAAAACTGCATACTACAAAATCTTGCGCAGCCCTCTGCAAATATCTGTTTGAACAATAGCCCCCTTTACTGCATTCATCCTTGATTGTGTAATTATGGTCAAGGCAGCACCCATTTGTATTAAGGATTGGACCTACTGGCTGGTATTTACTAGCAGCTATAACTTCAAGATTTGATTATCATGATGAAAAGAAAATAACTCACAATTCATGCCCCAATTAATATAGGTGATGCAAATGCAGGATGTAATAGAAACAAGTCAACAACACCCAAACCATTAGGTTTGTTATTTTCCAACATGTTCTATATAAAGCATCAAATCCTGATATCCTTTTAATGAGGTTGGTTATATGTCCTAGTTTTGACTCAGTAACCAAGAGAAGTAATACCTTCAAGTTCTACAAACACATAAAAGTGGCAGACAACATTATGGCACAACATCAAGTAGCACAACAATAAAACGTACAAGACCAAACAAGTCCAGAAAGCAATTGTGCAATACAAGAAACAAGAGTATTCTATCTAAAAATGAATTTTCAAAAAATAATAATACAAGAGACAAGAGTGCATACCCCAAGTTTATCTTCTTTTGCAGTATGGATTGGGGGAAGAGTGCGAAATTCCTCAGTGAGACGAATACACTCTGGGATACTTTCAGGAGCAACAAAATCTAGAGCAACCTTTATGCATGACTGAAAAAAAAAAAAAAAGAGTGAATAACCCAGCAAGTTAAAAGTAATTAGCATGAAAAAGGGTAGACAAGCAGGCATTTAAAGTTGATAACACTAGGTAAGACTTGAAAGAGCCACATTAATAGTAGCAACATAAAGTTGGATCAAGACATAAATGAAGATTATATGTAGATTTGACACACCTTTAAGTTTCTAACTTGATGGGGACACCCAGCAGGTATAAAGACAGCCTCACCAAGGTTTTGTACAAAAGTCCAAGGTTCAACTCCTACAACAGAGCCATCACATTCATAAATGGGAAGATGATAAAAATCTACCAAGGCCACAAACGAATATAGATAAAGTACTAACCAAATTCTTCCTTGAGCTTCCTTTTATGATGAGAACTCAGATAAAAAACTTGGTCATGAATGGGGTGAAAAACCTATTCCATCAGATGAAGATATATAACAAAAAATATCATCAATAAATTGCGAAGATATTCAATAAAATTAACATTTGAATTGAATCCTTAAATTAAGTTCCAAATTAAGAAAGACTCAAATTTGAAGACAAATTAATTTCCAAAATGAAATTTAAGTATTTTATTTAAACAAGAAATTGTAGTATATTGACTTATTGAGATATAGTCAATTATTAATTAAACAACTAAAAGGAATTTGGTAATTCAAGAGGTATTGTAAGAAAAAGATTTATTTAATGAAAAAGAAAATAATCAAGGAGATTGACTACTCAAAACCTTACCAAACATATAATTTTGAAAACTTTTGTTAATTACCTTCTCCACTTTAGAACAACGGAGATGCATGAATTCCCTAAAATGCTTTCTAAGATATTCCTGAAGCTTGGGCACATCCTGTCTCCGAAAAATATCCCAGACAGCACCTTCCTTGGCTAATTCTTGTCCACTATGATCAGTTCCAGAATCAACAGGTTGACTAATACAACCTGAATCTTGCTGCTGCACCTCATTTTTTGGAATACATATATTGGAGAAAACATTATCAGCTTTTTCCGTATTCCCAGCATTTTCCTCCATGCAATCCTTTTTTTCGATCTGACACTCAGTACTCATGGCTAGAGTTCCAACTACAGGTGCAGAAGAACTTGGTTCCCCATCAGAAGCCCAAACCTCGCCATTTTTCTCAAGAATGTCATCATTTGGTGGTTTAGCAGTAGCAGGCTTTCTACAGGACCCCTCATTTTCCATTTTTGACATTTGGATAGGAGAAGACCCTTTGAGAACTGACAAAGTATCTACTGCCTGCAATGGAAGCTTTTCTTCTGATGTTGGTTTGCACTTCACCACAGAATTGTCTTCCTGCAAAACCCCAAAAAGTTCCCTTCTGTCTATGGCAGCATACTCTTGCTTCAACTTCTTTATTTTGGTAAGATATTCAGAATTAAAAGTCACTTCCTCAGTATGCGTCAAGATATTTACCTACAAAACAATAAAATCAGATAATCAATCAAATATGTGCAAAAACTGGAATTCTATACTCTAGCCAGTAGCCACAAATGATAATCAAAATTAAGTATTTAAAACTCTATATAAATTTATACATAACAACTAAAGCCACCATAAGTTGTAATACTATTAAACTAATCCTTTGGTCCCTATACATGACACTGATTTTGAATTTGGTCCTTATATGTGAAAAGTTTGAAATTGGTCCCATATGTATAATGATTTTTAATTTGGTTCTCGGTGTTTATTGGTGTTACAACGTTGTGTATACTATATAGGAGTTAAACTATAGGGACCAGATCAAAAATGATTATCACATGTAGGGACTGAATTCAAAATTTTTTGGTCCCTGTATATGATAATCATTTTCACTTTGGTCCTTATATGTGATAATCATTTTCAATTTGGTCATTATACTTTAACTCCAACAAATGACATTATAACACCAATAAAGCAAATTAAAAATTGTACACATAAGGATCAATTTCAAAATTTTTCACGTATAAGAACAAAATTCAAAATCAGTAACACGTATAAAGACCAAATGATTAGTTTAACCTAATACTATTTATATAGGATATATTGACATAGTACAGCTGACATTCAGTATTTCAGGTTCCAATCAAAGCAATCAAAAATATATCTACACAATAAAGAGTGGGGATCCACTTTGGAATTAAGTCTCGACATATTTACTGCACTGAATAACTTTTGATAAATGTTGGATTTTATCAATCCGACCGTTGGATTGAAAGTTCTCAAAAAGTAGATCAAGCCTATAAAATTTCATTAAATGTTAAAATTAATCGGTACTTCATTTATCGAATTTGTTTAAACAGACCATATGCTTTCTAAAACATAAGTAAACGTATACTAGAGTTAGGTACCTCAAATTGTTGGACAGATTCCCCTACAGAACCGGTTTGATGCAGAGTAGCAAATGCTCACACACATTACCTGAACTTTTTCCACCAAATCACTGGATCAAGGCTGGCATTAGCCCCTCCCAAGACAAATCTGGCATCTTCCCCAAGAAACAGAACATGGACTGCAGTATCAACCATAATGATGAAGGCAACCTTCTTTGGTAGTTTCTATTGATGCACTTCAAAAAAAAAAAAAATCAGCCCTCACAATCCAACCCAAAGGATCGCTTCCATCCAAATTGAGCAACTCCACCTTCGCCCAAGAAGCTACTCGTATCTACCAGATTCGAATACTCTAGTACCCCAATCCACCCCATCTTACTTGTTCAATAAAGAAGACATGATCTCTCACGATGGTTGTATTTTGGCATATTCCTCCTCAAGATCGATGCCTTGCTTCTTAATCCATCAACCCAGCATCTGATAACACTAGCTGTAGTTCCTGCCTTCTCCACTTCCACTAGCTGTAATTGCCGCTCACTAGTACCCCAATCCAACTCTTCTGCGATACACATGTAATTGCTGCCCGCCAGTTAGGATGAGAGCAACATCCTCCCGTTGTCATGTTGAGGTAGATAAACCAATTTAATGAGGACCTCGATGTCCCCATTTAACAACCTTTGCGTAGCCAAAACTTGTTTAGGGGCAACCTACAATTCCCATTCTTCTGTTAGAAAATGTGGGAGTTTCTGGAGGGATTGACTTGCGGGTAGGGCCTCCTTTAAGATGAGACATAAAAAATGTGCTGTAACCTTGAAGATTCAGGTAGCTGCAACCTATAAGCTATCGTTCGTTCCAATCTTGTCCAACACCGAAAGTGGTCCATAGAATGTGGACTCAGTGTTTCATTGACCCTTTTAACTATGTGTTTGGGTATACAGCTTAATTAAGCGCTTGTGTAATAATTTTTTTTCAAATAAGCTAAAAACAACTTATTTTCATAAGCTTCTATGACAAACTTATGGATATAAGCTAAAAAGAGCTTATCAAAAGATCAAACTATTTTCATAAACTATTTGCTTAAGTTTATTATCATAAGCTCTCTATAAGCTCTTCCAAATGCACCCATACTTCAACTTATAGGGTTAGGCCTTCACATACACCATCCCACGCACTTGGAAGTCAACTTCCATATTCCCTTTATCAACCTGCTCCTTCATCCACATCCAAGCTTTTAACAAATTTTTGCAGTGTCAAGTTTCAATGAGAAGGTTAAAAAAGAACCATGACCAATTTTACGCATGCGTGTCCTTGGAAATTCATCTCTCAGATATATCCCTCCTTTTTCTCCTTCAATTAACTTATATGACGGAAATAATAATCATTTTTAGTTCTGGAAGAATCACTGAATAGGGACTTCCTTCTGCAATCATTTTCTTCATTCTTAATGCCTTTCCAATTTGGATCAAGCCTTATTTCTGACTTCATGCTCTACCCGTTTGGTTGGGGTGAACAAGGGAGGAAAAAGTAGAAGGAATTTTCACTTTTCTTTTATTTGGTTGAGGAGAGAAAGAGAGAGGAGAGAAGAAAAAAACATGGCAGGACACACGTCATTTTCTTTCTATCCACTTAGGAGAAGAAAGTGAGAAAGAGTGGAATGTCAAATTTATCCATCCTTTACCAGCAGCCCCCTCATCTAACAAGGGCATAATTGTTTATTCAAGAAAAACTCATCTTCTTTCTTTCCACTTTCTCTCATATCAAACAACCCCTAAAATCTGTTCTTTTTCTCACCACTTTCTTTCGACTCACATTATTTCTTTCTATCTTCTCTCTTTCCAATTTCTTTCTCAAACCAAACAAAGCATACAAAATACTAAACTTGATGGGAATTTTCACTTTGTTGGATCAAGTGGATTCCAGCAATCACCCTATGGCTCATGTCATGTGAGAATGGGCATCTATCAAAGTTGTCATGAAGCGAACGGGTTGATGGCGCTAGACCAAAAACCGCATCATGAGTCGATCGGCTGCATCATTTAAGTGATGTGGATATCTAAAAAACAAATTATACATCTAACAACAAATCATCACCAAAATAAAGGGGAAGGGAAAGGAAATAGGGAATATGAGGCTGTAAAAAAGAAAAGGGAACAAGAGACAGAGAGTACAGCAGGTGCTGGATTCAAGTGGATCATGCAGCTTCTAGGTGGCCAAGCGCAGCAGTTTCTGGGCATGAATCATGCAGCTTCAGCTTCCTTCTATTGAGCTTCCATGTTCAATTTCTTGATCCTGGATTTCTCATGTGACGACAGGCAAGAATTTAGGGTTTTTCTCTTCCTAATGGATTCAAAACAGGTGGATGGACAAGAATACCCCTTTAGATTTGATACCACTCGGCTAATAGGTATTTCAACTTTAGGATTGATATTTTGGATGGAGTTTCATGATGCGGAATTGCGGATGCATCACCCACAACAATGCATCAGCTGCATCACCCTGATGCACCCACATCAAGGCCACATCATCAAACCCACCCTGCCTCAGGCAATCTGAGTCGCTAAAGCTGATTTCCACGTCGCTTCAATGCCTTGGTGCCACCTCGGCGACTTTTGACAATATTGATGTGCATTACACGTGCTTGCCAGCTCAGCCTGCTGGAGTGCTATGCATGCACGGTGAATCCACTAACCCCTACCCACAACACGTTATAAACATGGGGATATGCGCATGTAAACATGACAACTTATTTAGCCTTACATTTTTTATTTTTATAGTTAAGGTTTTTAATTTGGGATTATTTTGTTATTTAGGAATTTCATTTTGCTTTGGGTTATCTTGTTCCAACTTAGAATAAGATTTGCTTTTTATGATGTTTGTCTTTATTAGGTCTAAAAATAGAACTTCAATGTAAACATTTAGACAGTTTCTAATGATTAATACATATTGATTTTCCCCATTTCAGAGAGTATCTGAAACTTGAGTCGGAGGACCACTCCACCCTAGAGAAATCTAGGATTATTCAGGGGAGTACCCTGCCAAGAGGAGTACCCATTGGATTACAATATAAATCACCTTGCTTTGTTATTGGGAAGTCTTGAAAGATTATGGTTCACAGGGTTGAATTACATCTATTTTTATGATGTGTTTTAGCAATTCAGAGACCAACAGTCAAGCTTTCTTCATTGAGGCTGCTTGTCAGCTTTTGGGCCAACATTTAGACATTTGTGAAGAGCAATGGGTTTGCCCCACTTTTTTGGACCATTTCGGCCCTTATATTTAACAGGCCAGAAGGAAGAGAAAAAGACCATTTGGCAGTCTGCTCCCTTTGATCGACTTTGGAGTGTTTAGATGAAGCATGATGTAATAATTTTTACAAAACTAAATTCCATGTCTTATTTTTCTGCTTGATATCCAAAATGTAAAATACTGTGTTTGGCATATTTTCTGTTTTCATTTTCAGATTACATGATTTCACTAATAATAATGAATATGCCTCTTTGTTTTCAATTTTTTCCTATTTTTTTTAAAAAAATCTTTTTATATTATAGAAAAAGAAATATTACTATATAAAAAAAGACTTTATGAAGGAAATGGTGAAAACAAACATATTTTTTTCACTATTTCCTTCACAAAATATTTAAACAGGAAAAAAAAAAAACCAAAGTGGCTTTTTTGCAATTAATAGTGAAAAGTGAAAACAAATAAACTAAAAAATAAAAACAGAAAACAAATCAAACAACACCCTAAAGTATGAAAGGAATTTCAATTGTGTAAAAAATGGAATTGCAGTTCAAGAACCTTAACTTTTATTTTTCTTTTTCTTTATATTATCTTAATGTTCGTTATTTAATTAATTCATCTATTTCTTTTCTAATTTACTTCACTTTCACTTGTTTAGTTTTATCCTAATCTACATAACTTCATTCTTAAATGTTGCATTTAAGAATTCTATTCATTCTTTCTTTTCAAGTTCCTTCTTCTTAGCAAACGGACCAAAAATAGGAAGAAAAAAAAATGGCAGCAAGAGGCAGATTAATGGAATATGGAGAAATGCACTTCAAGTGAAATAGGCATGCACCTCTCTAGTGCCACCTCACCAGGTCTGCTTAGTTGCAATCCAGGTGGGCCTTGGCACTTTCAACAATGCATTGACAGTGTTCTACCTACCAGCATTCTTACAGTGCAAAATGAAGCCCACAAGCACACACTCAGCACACGTGGACATAATGCTTTCATTGCCAAAACATTACTAGGAAATAGATTTGCATGGTTACCATCAGCCTATGATTGTTGTGAGTGATTATAGGTCTCACAACTATCACTAGGTTGACAAAATTGGCTACAAAAGGATGAAATGACAACCTTTGGACTCAATGCTACAATTGAAGGTGCTAGTGAGCAAAGCCTTGACCACAAACGCCTAGCATACCTTGCAATGACCTACTAACCTGTATATAAAAGCAAGGCTCTCTGCTATGAAGAACTAAAAACTTAATTAAGGTGGTCAAGGTGGTTAGGGTGGGGAAGTTAAGGAGTGGAGTGATAAGGAGGTTGAGGGTTCAAACCCCACCCACTAACAAATTACTAACATTAACACTAACATTTGCCTATAAAAAAAATAATAATAAAAAAATAAATAAATAAGGTTGTGCACCCACTGTCAATTTCAACTTTGGGTTCAGTTATGGTTAATATAAACCAATAACTCATTTTCTAACCAGAGATTAACACTACAAAATGCATATTACATACCGCATCTGACATGTCACAATGAAGCTTGGTCACAGAATCTCCACGTCCAAGCTCTTCAGCAAAGCCATATGCTATATATGTCTTTGGCCCCAAGTCTGGTTTCAAAGACTCTTCTGGCAGATTTGTGGCTATATTAAGAAAGCCAGAGCGAGGATGTGTATACTCTTTGTAGGGTAAGGCGCTAATAACCTCCAAGCCATGACGCGGTAACCTCTGCTCAAATAAATTAGACGGTGGCCAATCTTTGAGCTTCAGCATCTCAGGCCAAGAGTCACGATGAGCACGACCCTCAGAATATCCCTTGAAAAATTGATGGATATTTATTTCAACCTGTACATTCAAAAGGCTTACTAACAATATTGCACAACACTAGTTTAAATTAAAATGATGAGAAAATGCACAAAATACCTACTAAACAAGTAAAAATTTAAAGGGACAAGATATGGAAGGAAACTCTAATAAAAATATGTTAGCATAAAATAAAGGGAAACCCTGTTGAAATATCTAACTCTGGCTGTTTACAGGATGGAAAGTATGAAAACCAACCTAGTTTTCACATAAAATCCACTTGTGTGACCATAACTAGGCTCGAAATCTTGTCATATTTCAAAGACTGCACGTATTTTCATGAAGAGCCTGTTAAATATAGAAATAGTAAATTCCAAATCCCCTGTATCCTCTTTTTTGGGATAGAAGAGTTAATTGATGAAAGATGAAAATAAAAGGACAGAGGATACAAGATTTTTCCTTAAATCAACAACAGAATTAAGGATTCTTAATCAAACAAGAAGGAGAGAAGATGGAGGATGTGTTTGCTCATAAGGGCTTTCAAATCCCCATCCATATCAGACACCCAGACTAAAGCAGGTCTTGAACAGAACCTATATATAAATAAATAACTCATGCATTTTGAGAGTAGCTCCAAAGTAGACAAGAAATATAAAATTATGAGTGTCAAATGTCAATTAAAAAACTTTTATTTAAAAAACAACCTTCCTAGCTAAACAACAAAGTATTCATCCGAAGACAAAGGATGACAAAACATATTTAGAAATAATTTTATGCATAACATAAAATACGACTGACCTCACACCAATCTAGGCAATCAATTGCTTTCACATTCAAATGTTTGGAACCATGATCAGCTCTTTCACGTAATGCACGCCACATTACCATTGGCTCCCAACTCAAGCCAGTGGCTAAATCAAGAGTATTCCTAACTATAACTGGTTCTCCCTTAATCCAATGGTCCCTGGAAATGTTCCAGATCTCCACACTTAACATCACTTGCACTGGGACAATACAAATAGTTGTCACTCATGTCTTCTCGAGAGGATGCTTTTCGCAAATTCTTGTTGCTGGAATCTAATCCATCCTGTGATTTGAAGCAGGAAGTACACTGTGCAGAAACTGTGGGCATATCTTCTAGCCTGTGTACTTTGACTAATCTTTTAACCTTTTCTGTTAACTCTGAAATCCAATTTCTTGAAAATATGCACTTCAGCTCAAGATAATCATGTCCACAACCACCATTATCATTTGATGGACAAGGAATGACACCATTTTTTATTGCCCTCCGCACATGCTCTGGTCTCACAGTGTCCTCAGAATTTGACTCAAGACTAATGCTTGATGATTGTTTTTTGCACGAGTGCAGATCTAAAGGCTCTCCACTTTGCAACTGAGCATTAGAAACATCAACGTATTGCTCAACTATTTCAGGCTGCAATAAATCGCCACGAATTTCGCAGCAACAAGTAAGGCAAATATCATACGAACAATTTGGGCAGCTCCTATGAAAATCAAGTATAGAGGTCTTGCAATTGTTGCTGCACGTAATAGCCAATATCATTGGGTAGTTGACAATGAGATAAAACACGGCAATTCATGATCAGTAAAATAAAATGCTTTTAGGAAGAAACAAACCAATAAATACGTTCAAGTTCGGAAAAAGCAATCTGGTTAACTTTTACATCCGAAATCGATAACCCTGCCATCAAATCACCATATTAACAAAGATAATGATATTGCATAGAAGATAATAATCAGTTACAATTTGTAGATTAAAAAACTGTAAAATATGCCTGTGCATGTACATATTGTCACATTCTACCTCTAGTCTCTACAGATAACTTGGCTAGTCAAAGTACAAGTAATTGAGAGCTATTAGACTAGCATAAATTGATGCTTGAGACACAATTAATTAACATAAATACTACACTACCAGCACCCTCCTTGACAACAATCTCCTACATTTATCATAATGAGAAATGCTAGCAACACACTCTCTAACTCTCTTTCCAACATACTCTCTCCTTTTGAAATTCATGTGGGTCCTACAGAATTCAAGTGGACCCACATGAATTAGTGGAACCCATTTCCAAAATAGTGGGACCCATTTGAATTTTAACCAATAGAAGAGTGTGTTAGAAAGAGAGTGCTAGAGAGTGTATTGGTAGCACTCCTCAAATCATAAAATGACCAATAATTGCTGATAAAACTGATACCAGTATCAAAAGGTCATTAATTCAGACATCATCATATACACTGTACTGCACTACTGCTGTCCTCCCATGGGAAGAAAACACTCTTTTAAACACAAGCTTCCACCAGCATGCTGATTTTATCGTATAGACACTAGCACCATATATAATTACCATATATAATTATAACGTACCTTGAATTTTTGCTTCCATCTCCATTTCCAACTGCTGCTCATGATTAAATTGTTCCAGGAAAGGAAACAAAGCTCGCACCAAATGCTTCAAATGCTGAATCTTTTCATCTTGATTTAGAGGCTTTTCTGAATCTTCTGAATCCTAAATACATAGTCACTTAATCAGTCAGTCATACATTAATTGTTGCACTTGCTCACAATCTCGCATAAAAGAGAGCATGAAATGGAAGACAGCATATCCAACCTTAATTGCATCTTTTCTACGTAAACATGCCTTGCAGTTGCAATTGCCCCGACAATATGGACAAGATTCTGCTATTGCCTCCTCAGACATTTGTGGATACCTACATTACATTATTTGAAACTTGAAAGGGCCAAATTTCAGGGAGAGAAAAGATAAAGAGAATGCCACCTTATCTGTCAAACAATTTCAATAAGAATAGAAAGTGCAAATTTACATACTCATATTTTAAAACATCAACAAACACTTGAACTCGATAAAACTTTGGACGCACTTCCGCGCAAAACACGCATCAGAAAAAGCCAAAATTTAAATTCTAGTTGTTTAAATTGGCATGTTTCCCTCGGACGTAATAAAAGTCTCACGGCCTCTACTTTTTCCAGCTGTCGTTTTAATTTTGATTTAATTATATGATATTTCCAATATCATTCGTTTATATAACATGCCATAAAACTTCACTCCTAGTAGCTCTATAATGAGTTCATGCAGAGTTACAGACACTTTCCAAGTTTAATGGCTTAAAACAGAGAACATATTTTAAAAAAATATCTCAAAGACATCTTCAGAAACACGATCAAAGAATGCATAGTGCAGCAAGCATGCATCATATTAACAAATGTCAGAAACCTAAATCCTAAAGGATCGGCCAAACCATAAAAGGCACTCCGTATTCTCTTTGAAACTGAATTCCCCACCTAGAGACCAATAGGTTCAATAAGATTTCAAAAGAGACTGAAAGCACAATGCATTAATCTCACTTTTTTCCCCTATTTCCATTCAAATGATGCATCTTGCAAATTTAATATCAACTTTTCAATTACCAGCTCAAGTAAGCCAAAAAGAAAAGGAAAAATAACAACAACAACAACAACATTTAAACAAACAAAAAAGAAAGAAGGGTT
Source organism: Echinosophora koreensis (assembly GCA_035048595.1). NCBI lineage: Eukaryota > Viridiplantae > Streptophyta > Magnoliopsida > Fabales > Fabaceae > Echinosophora > Echinosophora koreensis. The sequence continues at coordinate 12,931,349 of JAPCYP010000004.1, forward strand.
ATATTGAAGTGATACCATCTGTGAATACAAGGTAGACAAAAGCGTTTATTTGGGCACTTTTGACAGCGAATAACCCTCCTATCACTCTTCTGGCATTGATGACACATCTTACACTGTGATACACTTGAACTTCCCTTCCCATTGTTGTTATTGTTGGAAGAAGAAGAATAAGATTTTCTCATTCTAACCGGTTCATCATCACATTCCAAATCCGATAGCATTCTCTTTATCATCTCTCTACTTCTCTCTTTCCTATCCACAGCCACGACCCTTTCTTCTACTTTCACATTCTTCTTCTTCTTCTTCTTCTCTTTATCACTCTTTCTTCCCGACCCATTTCCATTTTCATCATCAAGTTTCCTCCTTTTCTTCGGAACAACAACTTCCTTATCAGAATCTTCTAGAACCCTCTTAGAATTTCTCCTCAAAACCCCTTCATTTGCATGTGGGTGAGACTTACCACTTCCACTCCTATTTTTCTTCTGAGGAATAACCTCTTCTTCTTCGTCGTCATTATCGCTTTCGCGAGAGTTGAACTTGGACTTGGATTTAGAAGCATGAGAATGAGAATGGGGTTTGGTTCTATTACCTTTGGGGGAGTTTTTGAGGTGAACTGACTTGGCCTTGGACTGTAGGTAATGTAACTCGCAGTAGCTCTGTTTGTGGATTCTCCAGTGGGAGCACCGCCATTTTTTGCCGTCGTTCCGCCGGCAACGCAACTCGTCCGGCGGTTCTATTTTGGGGGGTTCCTCGTCGCTCTTCTTCTTCTTCATCTCTCTCTGTGGGCGCCTCCTGTTTTGTGACTTGTCTTTTCGGACAATGACTGCCTGTGCCAATATATATATTCGCCGTCAAAATTAAAAATTGATGTGAAGAAATGAAAAAGTTTTATTAAAGTCGCATAAATGATATCCGGACCTTCAAAGATTTAATTTAATTTAATAAAATAAAAATAAAAATAGTTTAATTTCTATGATTTGTCAGTCTAAAAACTTTTTACACTGACATCCAATAATATCTTGATAAATCGTCATTATTATTATTATTATTGTTATTATTATTATTTCTCTCACTTAATTATTAAATTAATAGTATATATGTCAATATATTAATTGATGATAGTATAAAACTTTTTACACTGACAATACGTATTACTTTAGTCTAAATAAAAATGTTTGTTTGTCCTGTAGACGGATTCAAACGTCCGTCTGTCGTCCCTTTAGTTAAATGTCAATCGTTTGATTAATATGATAGATTTTTTAGTCGTTCAATTAATTTAACGACCAATATTTAATAAAAAGATGATGAAGGTGAAATTCAAATAAAGAGAGTACATTTTACCTACATATATTATTATGCAAAAATAACTATTTTTTCTATGTTTGGTTTAAATTCCCTTTGATGCCAACGGAGAAAATTGTCGTCCCGAGGCAATTTTTGTAAAAGCTGGACATTGAAGATCCTGACCAACACAATTTTGAACGGAACTTTGCATCTATTGAACTTTAAAACAAATAGGCATTTTGCCGTCCATGATAAGTAATGTTAATAGAAAGATAAGAGTTGTTGGAACCTAAAATAACAACTACTTGTTCTTTTCTAGGAAGATCATCAACAAAAATAATTTGCTTCTCGACAGGGCAACTTCTACCGTGAGCGACCCGAGAAAGTCTCACACGGTGAAACACAACATAGAACCGTTAGATTGTGTTTAACAAAAAAATTGGACGGTCTAGATAGAGCAAGGCAGTCGGGTTTGTAGGTTACACTTGAAATTGTGTGAAGATGTTGATGATGGGTAAGGTATCGTGCCAAGGGCCAACATATCCATAGTGGAGGCTCCGAGGCCGAACTAGTTTGCTTCAGAAAACGACGACGCAGGTGAAGCTTCAGGTCACGTCGAAGAACACCGAATCAGCTCCAAAATATGGTTGTTGGTATTTTCATGAAGATGTTCATGGTTTTGGTCCAGATTGCGAGCATGAAGAGTTTCAAAGGATGCTAGATGTGGTGCCTAAATGGCTAAATCTATTGAAAAGTTTGGCCTTTTCTTTTTCTACCTCTGGTTTGTGTATTCTTCTATGTCTAATTTAGTTGATTTGAAGATGCATAACAACTTCTTCCTTGCTTTCTATGGATATGCTTCATTATTAAAACTTTCCATTTTGCCTTCCCACTATACAATCACGACCAAGTAACTGAAAATAAAGTAACAAGTGAGTGACGTAGCAGAGGAACTCCATTGCACCTTTCTTCAGCCCCGCAACTGTGTTAGCATCGTCGCTGCTCAGTCAAAGCGTGAAATGCACGATGTCAATGGCTTAATTCAGCGACCCTACAAGAAAAAGGGTGACCAGATAGTAGTGATTATCGGATTCTCAACGGGGATCTTTGTTTTGATGGTTTTGCTAGCATGCTTCATGGTAACGATTAAAAAACAGAGAAACAAGAAGAAGGGTTCAAGCTCAGGTTCCAAAGGTATAGGTTCAGGTGCAATAGCAACAGAAGAAGTTGCTACGATGATGCAAATAGAGCAGGAGAGGGAGTTGGAGGAGAAGGTGAAGGTGAAGAGAGTGCAGGCTGCGAAGAGTATGAGTTTGGTATTTTGTTCAGGTGAGGCGCAAGTGTATACAGTGGTGCAGTTGATGGAGGGTTCTGCGGAGCTGTTGGGGAGAAGGTGTTTTGGAACAACGTACAAGCTGAAGAGGCTTAATGCTAGGAAGTTAGCTGTACATGCAAGCAAGGAAGTGTTTCAACGCCACATGGAGATTGCTTTTATGGGGAGAACTTGTGATCAGGGGCGGAGGGAGGGGGGACCAAGGGATGCCATGGCCCCCCCTCCCCATGTTGTCATCTTTTATATATATATATATATATATATATAAAAACAATTAACTCTTGTAAAAAATGATTGGCTCAAATTTAATTAAAATAAGTACAATTTCAAACACTTAAATTACATTTTTTTAGAATTCTAAGATAGATACAATTATTTACATTAAAAAAAAAAATTGATAAAAATAGACCACATATGATAATAGATGATTTTTTTACTCTATGAAATGTCGTGTGTACAATTGAAGAAGTGAATGTTTTAGATATAAATCTATTTGAGTAATTTATATTATATTAAGTTATTATGAAATTTGTATCATGTAATTTGTTTTTATATATTAGTTAATTTTTTATGAATTAAAGTAGTATATACTGTCAGTGTAAAAAGATTTACACTGACATCCGCTAACATGTTGACATGTGTGCTTTTATTTTAATAACTATGAGAGAAATAACAATTACGCTGATTTGTCAAGATATCATTGGATATTTGTGTAAAAAAAAAATTACACTGACACTGTATAAAAATTAATTAAACTTATTTTTTATTACTATTTCATATTATGTAAATTAGATTTTGGCCCCCCTCATCGAAATTTTCTGGCTCCGCCCATGCTTGTGATTGTTCAACAAAATTAAATGATTTTTTTTTAAAAAAAAATGGGTATTTACTCATTTAAGTGAACTTGCTAGCTCTTATCAAGTAACGTGCTCCAGGCTCCAGCCTCCAGCCTCCAGCAGGTAATTTTATGGTATCTCGGCAAGAGTAAAGGGATGGAAGAGTTATTATGTATATATCTAATAGTAACAACTAGTTTTTAGCACCCGTACAATGTACGGGTAAAATTTTTATTAAATAAATTTCTTTCAATTTTTATAATATTGATAATTAAAAAAATTATATTATTATAAAAATATATATAGACAATATTATGTGTACATTAATTTTTTATGATAGTGCAGAAAAAAATTATAGAATGACTATTTTTTAACAATACATCACTATATAATTATCAAACAATATAAAAATCGTTAAATTAATAGCATGTAAATTTTTTTTTTTTTTTCTTAAAACACAAACTTAAAACTTTATTTTATAACAATATCGACATTATACTTATTACTCTAATTTACTTTACATTATTTTCATTATCATAATAATTATTATTACTTTCACAAATAAAATTATTTTCATTATTACTCCATGTATCAAACTCCAAAGCAAAGTTGGTGGCCTGGCCAAATATAGTAACTTCACCTTTCCATTCATACAACATATTCAAAATTCTACTCCGGAATTATTTTTATGTTTTCCTGACCGCTCTTCAAACCAAACCATTGCGTCACAATGTTCGCACCACCGGTTCATTCCACCAAAATCTAGACAATCTAAAAAAAAGTTTAACAAATCAATCAACATATAAAAAATAAAAAAAGTGGCAAAATAAATTAAATTAATACATGCAAATAGACAATAATTACTAAATAAATACCTTCACGTTCATCTTCGACAAATAAAGGATTCTCCCAATTACAAACTTGAAAATCCATTTTTATTTTTATAATATCAATAACAATGAACTAATTAAATAAAAAACTGAAATGCAAGTGAGAAAAAGTTATATATAATAATACAAACAAAAAGTATTTGAAGATTACGTTGTTGGCATCCCACTCGACTTGAAAATCTAAATCTATTTGTTTTTAAAAAACATAAAGCAAAAAAATTTAAATATAATCAATGTCTATTTGAAGACAAAGTTAGTACATTCATATTACCCTTTCAAAGATGGCCCTGCTATTTCGCATATGTTTTTTGCAGATGATTGCCTTCTTTTTACTCAAGCAAAATCTTCCCAGGCTAAGTTAGTTCATGATGTTCTTCAACAGTTCTGTCTTGCTTCGGCTTGAAAGTCAGTGTTCAAAAAACTCGTTTCCTTGTCTCTAAGAATGTCCCTAGAACTAAAATCTCTAAGTTTGCATCCATTACTAGCTTCCAGCACACTTCAAACTTGGGCAAGTATCTGGGATTCCCTCTCTTATCTGGCAGAGTGAAGAAAAATGATTTTGGATATATCTTAGAGAAAGTCAATAACAGATTAGCTGGCTGGAAAGGTAAATTGCTTAATAGAGCTGGCCGTGTGACACTAGCAAACTCAGTAATTACAGCAATCCCAGTGTTGCAGAACTTTTGGCTCCCAACAAGAATTTGTGATAGTCTTGACTCAAGTATCAGGAACTTCATCTGGGGTGGTAAATCTTGCCATTGGGTCAATTGGAGGAATGTTTCTCAGCACAAAAACAAGGGAGGACTTGGCATTCACTCAGCTAGGGATTCCAACACCTCCTTGTTAGGGAAGCATGTTTGGGATATGATCCATAACCATGACAAGCTCTGGGTGCAATTTCTCTCTGCTAAGTACTTAAAAGGTGCTCATATGCTAGAGGCCAAGGCTTTTGTGGGGGCTTCTTATGTGTGGAATTCTATCTTGAAAGCAGCAAAGGAAATTAAAACTGGTTTTAAGTTTAGAGTTGGTAAAGGAAATATTTCAATTTGGTATGACAGATGGCTAGATGAGGATCTGATTTGCAATTTGATTCCTTTTGTGGATATTCAAGACACTCAACTTCTAATTAAGGACATCTTCTATGATGGCTCTTGGCATTAGGACAAATTGGCAACTCAAATTCCTATTTCCATTAGAATGCATATGCAGAGTTATTTTATTGATGAAGTTTCTGATGATGCACTGATATGGAGCCACTCTAACTCAGGCATATACTCAGCCAAAGATGGTTATAATTGGATCATGGAAGATAGCTGCAATCAGTTACTAGACACTGTTACTTGGTCTTGGATCTGGAAGATGAGAATCCCTGAGAATATAAAGCACTTCCTTTGGTTAATCCTGCATGAATGCCTTCCAACAAACTCTTTCAGAGTCTATAGACATGTTTCAATTGACCCTTCCTGCCAAAGATGTGGTTTTGGTCAGGAATCCTTGATTCATACTCTAAGAGATTGTCCTAAAGCTTGCAGGGTGTGGTCAGTACTTCAACTGGACAAAGACATAGACTTTTACTCTCTGGATTGTAGAGATTGGATCAGACAGAATGCATCTAAGGATCATGGCACTCTCTTTGTGACAGCTTGTTGGGCTATTTGGAAAGCTAGAAATGCTGTAATCTTCTCTGATAATGCCTGGACCGATTGGTACTCCTTGAATTATATTCACACTCTTCATGGTACAATCCTTAAGGCTCATGGCTGCATGAATAAGTGTAAATCTGCTAGAGAAGTGAAATGGTTTCCACCTGAAGAGAACTTTATTAAACTCAATGTGGATGAAAGTTCTTATGGCAATCCGGGGAGATCAGGCTTTGGAGGTGTCCTGAGGAATTCCTTAGGAGAATGGTTATCAGGCTTCTCTGGTTTCTGTGGTATATCTTCCAATCTAAATGCTGAGCTTTTAGCTATTTACCATGGCCTCAACATTGCTTGGAAGGCTGGTTTTAAACATGTGATTTGTGAGTCGGACTCCTTGACAGCTATCTCTCTGATTCATGAGGGTGTAGGCTCTCTTCACCCCTTTGCACCCTTAATTAATCAGATCCCCAGGTTTGATAGCATGCGGTGGTCTTTGAAGTGTCAGCATACCTTGAGAGAAGGCAATGGCTGTGCTGACTGGATGGCAAAGAATGGAGCTACTATGGATCAGGAGCTAAAGATTTGGGAAGCCTGCCCCCAACAGTTGTTTTTTGTTGTTTTAGCCGATGCCTTAGGAATTTCAAGGCCTAGGCTATAGTTTTGTTTTGTCTTTTTTTTTTTCTTCCCACTGATCAAAAAATATTACCCTTTCAAAGACATAATTTAATATTGAAGTAAAAAATAAATAATAAAACTTAAATAAATGATCCCCTAATAATCAAGACCAATAATTTTAGAACTACATAATTAATAAAGGTTGTAAAAATACTTAATAAATATTTTACATATTAAAAATTAAACATTGTATATAAATAAAGTCCAAACAAAATATATTAAATCATCATATTCTTATATATTTGTTAAAACAAAACAATTGTACTCCTGAACTATTTTTATGTTTTACTCGCCGTTCGACAAACCATTTTCTAAGACCATTTTTGTTTTTCCCTGACCACTCCTTAAATAATTATATTCATATCTATTTATTAAAACAAAACAATTCTACTCTAAGATCATTTTTATTTTTTTCTGACCACTCCTCAAACCAACAATTGCACCACAATGTTCACCACACCGGTTCATTCGTCCAAAGTCTAGACAATCTAGAAAAATTTTAACAAATCCGTCGACATGTAAAAAAAATAAAAATAAAAAGTGGAAAAAATAAATTAAATTAATATATTCAAATAAACATTGATTTATAAATAAATACCTTCACGATCATCTTCAACAAATAAAGGATTTTCTCCATCATGAACTTGAAAATGCATTTCTATAATATCAATAACAGTTAACCAATTAAATAAAAATCTGAAATGCAAGTGGGAAAAAGTTATACAATAATACAAACAAAATAACAATTTTTATTACATTGACGGATTGTTAAATTAACATTTTTCATTCTATGTAGTATATCCCCATAATTCACTTGGGTTAGTAGACTATTGTTGGCATTACACTCGACTTAAAAAAACTAAATCTATTTTTTTTTTAAAGTTATGCGAAAAAATTTATATATAAACAAATTATTCGAAGACAAAGTTAATACATTCATATTGCCCTTTCAAAAACATAATTAAATATTGAAGTAGAAAATAAATAATACAACTAAAATAAATGATTCCCTAAAAATCAAGACCAATAATTTTTAGAACAACATGATTAATAAATGTTGTAAAAAATAATTAATAAATATTTTATATATTAAAATTTAAACATTGTATACAAATAAATTTTTTTTTACAAATAATTAAATGATTTAATTGGTATACACTGACAGTGTAAAGTTTTTTTATACTGTCAACCAATCAGAAATTGATACACCATATCAAATCTTTGATTCTTATTCTAACCACCTTAAAAGTCATCAATACACCATATCAAATCTTTGATTCTTATCCTAACCACCTTAAAAGTCATCAATTTCATGATTTCTGATTGATTGTCAGTATAAAAATCTTTATACTGACAATGTATAGAAATTAAACTCATATTAAAATTTAATCATTGTATACAAATAAAATTTAAATAAAATATATTAAATAATTATATTTATATCTATTTATTAATTAATAATGTGATAAAAAAAACTTAAAAGAGGCTCAGCCGCATTTTACTGTAGATCTACAGTAAAAATACGGATGAGCAATAGATAGTTAATAGATTCTTTGGGTGATTATAATGAGTTTGATTTTATAATTACACCCAATGCATTTTTATAATGGGTTGGACCAAGTATTTATATTTTGGATTATCCCAGCTCGTCTGAGTGACCTTTTTATTGGAAACGGATCCTCTCCAGGATCCTCTCCAGTAACATGATAGTCATGTTAAGGAGATATAGACACAATTCTTAACATGCATGAACTCACCATGATTGATTATATGGTCCATTAGGTACAACTTTTTCAAGTTTTTATCTTTCTATCTCCAACTGGATTGTACCTTGTTTTTTTTTTCTTTGACAACAGAAAAGGATCTTAATCCTATTTTATTATTATTATTTTTTTGCAATTAAATGTAAGTGATAAATTAAAATTTACTTAAATTGACAACTTTTACTTTACCATAATAACTATCTAACTAATATTTTTTATTTTGAAATATATGTTATAAAGTATACCATATTTTTCTTTTTGGTACAAAAAGTATACCTTAATTTTATTTTATACATTGATAACTTTATAACTTAACTACACATAATACTGATAGGCACGATTTAATTAAGGCAAAAGCGACTATTTCTTTTTGTGTAGAGTTTATAATGTGAATATTTTAACTTTAGTTAAGGGTGTTTTTGTCTCTTAGTTGAAAACCTTCTTTTAGCTTCTTTTGGAGCAAAACCCATGTCTTTTATGCCTTGTTTGGTTGGAAAAAATGTATGCAAAAAGAATGTAGTTGGGAAAAAAAATTAATGTTATTTGGTACACAAGAAATATGAAAGGAAAAAATGATTAAAAAACAAGAAATAAACTATATGATGGTATAAAAAGACATAAATGTTTCTCATAAATATCCCACATTACTTTCACATATTACCCTACCTACCTATTTTGGTATTTGTGAAAAACCCTTCTTGTTATTTGCATTTTCTCACGCTTTGAGCATCTCCAATGGTGCAACTAAGGGTGTAAATGGCTTGAGCTATTCGTGAACTATTCGGGCTTGCCTCGTTAAATGCTCTAACAGAATTCAAGTTATTTATATTTAACAGACGTGTGAAATGTAAAATTACTGGACAGAAATGAAGAATAACTTATAATACAATAGAGATAAAGACAATTCTCATTGATTCAATTTATTGTGAGTACGGTTTGTGTTATTTATACAAGTAGAATAGAAGGGTCTAGAGGCAGATTCTGTTATTCAGAATGTGATGGAAAATGCTGAGCAAGTGTGAGGTGCGAGACACATGAATTGGGTGACATGAGTTGAGCTGGGGCCCCTTGGGTTGTTACATGGTTGTAACCCCCTCCCCCAGCGCGCAAGCTGAGGATTGGAAGATGTCTGCCAAACCCAGCTTGGTCAGGAACTTGTTGAACAATGTAGGAAGGAGGCACTTAGTGAACAAATCTGCCAATTGCTCTGAAGAAGGAATTGGCAGCAGTTTGAGCAGTCCAGAGGTGAGCCTTCCCCGAACAACATGACAGTCAATGTCAAGGTGTTTGGTCCGCTCATGAAATACAGGATTAACAGCAATATAGGGGCACTTTTATTATCATAGTAGAGAACAACCTGCTTGGGCCAATGTACATGAAGGTCACGAAGAAGAAAAGTGAGCCATTGAAGCTCAAAGGAAGCAAGTGCCATGTACTCGGCTTCAGAAGAAGAACGAGTCACGGTGACTTGTTTCTTGAACTTCCAGCTGATTAGAAAGAAACAACTGATAGAGCAGCGTTTGTCAGGACAGCCTGCCCAATCGGAATAACTGAAACCAGCCGAGGTTAAGGGGGAACTTCGCGAGAACAAAAGTCCCTTCCCAGGTGTCCCTTTGAGGTACTTGAGGACCCTTTGTGCAGCAGGAAATGGGCATTGGTTAGATGGGAAAGAAACTGACTAAGTTGTTGAGTCGGAATGAGATATTGGGGCGAGTTGTAGTCAGGTATAGCAATCTACCAACTAAGCGCCTGTATGCTAGAACATCACAGTAAGCACCACTGTCATCATGAAATAAGTGGGAGCTAGGTTCCATTGGTGTACTTACAAGTTTGCAGCCAAGAAATCCAGTGTCAATGAGTAAATCCAAACAATATTGCCTCTGACAGAGATGAATTCCTTTAGAAGAGTGGGCAACTTCAAGTCCAAGAATTTATGTGTCCCAAGGTCTTTAATATTAAAAGCCTGATGAAGAGTATCTTTCAAGCACTGGAATTCATATAGGGAAGTACCAGCCATCACAACAGTGGCGGACCTTGACTAGATTTTTGGGGGGAGCCACAAGTTACTAATTAAAATAATGTAATTAAAATTAATTTGAATCACATATAATTTTATCATTTTCAAAATAATATATTAATGCAAACTAATAATAAATATATATAACGAAAAATGTACCTAAATTTAAAGTGTTGCTCTTCGTTCTCTTAAAAGACTTGAAATCATCAACGACTAAATCAGAACTAAAAGTTTCGGCTATTTCCCTTTCATTGTAAATCACCATATAATTTGGGCATGATGTGCAATAATTCTTGTTCTTTGTACTCTGCCAAACATATCACACACCTGTAGAAGCAAACTGAATTATTCAGCAATATATTGAAATTTAAAATGATTAATTGGTTTACATTATAAGTATTATAAGAAAGAAAATATTAATGAACAATGTTGGTAGCACTAACACCTACAAATTAAAAGAGACTATAGATCAGGGGTCTCCATACCCCATAGATCAGTATCTTAGCTTCCTGTAATCTGGGCTTTTGTCCCTTCTAAAACCAAAAAAAGAGAGAGAGAGAGAGACTAGACTTTACTGTATATATTCAATGGAAGTAAAGGCCTCTTGGTCGAACTTCAAACTTTAAATTGAGGATTGCAGCAACAAGTGCAGGTTCAGGGTCATTAACATGGTGTTGGCTATCAGTAAACAATAAAAGGCCAAAATCAGAAGCACCCAACCAGAACAAATAAACAATGACATAAATTAAAAGACCTTATTAGGCTGTTACACAAAAAAAAAAAGTTCTAATTAGGCAAAGTCAAGCATATTCTCCAACTTGAAAGTATATGACATTTGATTATGCATAAGTATACCTAACAAGGAGGATTAGAAGTTGAGAACATATTATTTCATATTGGCAAAAAAAGATAAACAAGGGCCAATAAACATTCTAATTAAGACAAAGCACCTATTTCTACAGCTGATAGGAATTTTACATCAAATTTTGTTTTTTTTTTTAAATCATCTCATATTTCTTCTTCGTAACACAGTAAAAGTTTAATATATGAAACATAAGTTCATAACCAAATAAAGCAAGAGATTAATATCAATTGCCCATCATCTAATCATGTTAACTAGCAAAGGCAACAGACATAAGGAGACTAGCGAGGAAGCAAAGATTGGTTATGGAAACAAAGAGTCAGCGCGGCGGAGTTGGCGACCGGCGGAATTGGCGAGGCGACAAGTGGTGCTGGCTTGGAGCTGCACGCGTATCTAAACATTATACAAAGCCAAAACACATTTAGGGTAAGTTTTGTACACATGGCACTCATATAATGGTTAGCTTCTAAAACACTCCACTAATAAATCAACCTAATTATGGTAATTTAGTGTAAACACTCACAAATTGCTTCAATGGCAACTTTGTAAATACATATGTCTTTTAGTCCATTTTATGTTGCACCAAAACGGTCAAGTTGCAAGCATTCCCGTAAGAAAACATTGGTTCATGGTGTAATGGCAAATTTGTAAATATAGCTTTTTGTATGACCTATTTTGTTTCCCATTTGTTTCCCATCTAATTGTTTCCCATCTAATCAGTTTTTCCCCTCCCCGTAAAAAGCTCATTTCATTTTAAATCAAAAAAATTCAGAAGTAAGATTTCTTTCCCCTTTCCTGTAACAATCATCTTTCCCGTAAAAGATATTGAAAAAGTTTAATATTTTTTCTGATGCTTTCCTTTCCCCTATGTCCTTATTTCATATTCCCCGTAAAACCCAAGCTTTCATCAAGCAGAGATCTGGAGAAAGGAAAAAGGCTTTTGTGAGAGATGGAAGAGAGAGCAAGACGATTTCGTCACATCACATCTTGAACAGAGAAGAAGGGAGTTTTCGTTTATCTGTGTAAAGAGCTAGGGTTTTTCTGTTTATCTGTGAAATCCAGCTCATAATCTCTTTCATGAAGGTCATAATCTCCTTTATCTATGAAAGGAGACAATCTGACCAGCGATTTTCATTCCTTCCCATATATCATCAGGTTTGTTTTGGCTCTCAAAACTTCCCTCTCAAATTTGAAAATTTTTAGGGTTTTTAGGATTATGTTGTCCTCTATCCTCTATAAATAGTTGTTGTCCCTGCATGAGACCGAACACTCAAACTACTACAAACATCCATTCTCATCTTTTTATCTGTTTATTTGCTAGGTTCAATTTGCTCTGTTCAATGACTTCCAAGTTTGATTCAATCATCGACATTACGGCTGAGAAGGAGACCTGGACCATCGTTGCGAGGGTGATAAGGCTGTGGCTGGTGAATGATTTTGCGAAGCAAAAATTACCATTCTCTATGGAGTTGGTGCTGGTGGACGAAAAGGTTATCTTTATAGTTAATCTTGGTCCTCATTTTTACAGTATTTTTTTGTGAGGAGTCTTATTTCCTATTTCTATTGTTACAGGGACACAAGATTCATGCTTCAATAAGGAGGACACTGATTTATAAGTGGGAGAAAATACTATCTGAGGGAAATGTTTTCTCACTCCATAACTTTGGTGTTGCTGCTTATGGTGGTAGTTATAGAACTTGCCGCTACACTTACAAGTTGAATATTCAGTTTCACACTAAGATTGAAAAGATGGACAACTCATCCATTCCTCTGAATATGTATGACTTTATCAACATTGGGGAGATTACTAGGGGTTTAGTTGATACTGATTATTTGGTTGGTACGTTTTATAGAGTTTTATAGTTATTTATTGCTTTTTATTTCTGGATTTCTGGATGCATTCATTAATATAGAGCTAAGTTCTGATTATGTATTGACTATTTTTTTTCAAATGTCATTGGATTGCTCACTGGTGTTGGTACTGAGAGAGTGTATGAAAGGAGTGGGACTAGGACAGAGAATAATGTCATTGCTATTGAGAATGATGGGTAAGATTGTGTTAATCATCTTTAAGACACTTTATTTCTTAGTTTGTTGTTTTAGATATGCTTACTGTTTGGGGTTGTTGTCATGTGCTAACTATTTTTTTTTTCATATTGTATTTGTAATTTTTAAATAGTGAAAAGATAGAATGTACTTTGTTTGGGTCTTATATTGATGAACTCAACAATTTCCTTGCTGCTGGAGAGGTTCAAAATGTTGTGGTTGTTGTCCAACTTGGGACAGTCAAACAATTCCAAGGTACTAAGCTTCCAACTAAAACTGATTACATCTCCATCTTTATCTGCTGGATATAACTCACATTTTTCTGTTTCAATGTAGAAAAAATTCATCTTCAAAACTGTTTCAATCAATGTACTAAGATAATCTTCAATCCAGATTGTGAGGAGGCTGTCACACTCAGAGCTAGGTTATTTCATTTATCATATGCTATTATATTTCAGTTAACATGTTTAAATTGTTCTATTGTTCTATGTTCTATTTCTATTTCAATTTCTATTACTATTGTTTCTATTATATAGTTTCTAACTTCACCTTTTCTGTAAAGGATGAATGAGATCATGGAGTCACCAACACAAGGTTTGACTCAGCTGACTGATTCTCAGGCAGTACCTCTGTCAGAAGACTTTCTTGAAATTACTCCAAGAAAGACGATTGAGGCTTTAAAAGAGTGCAAAGAGTTGGGAAAAAAAATTCTTTTTTAGTTTTCTTGCTTTATTAAATAATTAAATAAAATAACTAAATAAATTAAATAAGTGCAAGAAACTGCCTATGTGGTACTTGCAACTGTGAAGCACATAATTGATGATGAAGACTGGTGGTATACTGCTTGCATCTGCAACAAGGCAGTATATCCAGACCACAAGATGTTCTTCTGTGAAAAGTGTAACAAGCATGTTATGAAAGTTGTACCTAGGTTTGTGAATTTGTGAAGTTTTATCAATATTTATATATTTATATTTATGAAAAAAAAACATTTATGAATTTGTGATGATTACTTATTACTTATATGTTGGATTTAATTTATGACTTTCTGTATGATTGTTTCTGTATATGGCTGTTTCTGTATAAGAATATCAATATTTATTACTGTATTTCATATATGATATGATAAATATATGATCAACAGTTTGGATTTGCTTAATGGCTTAATTAATGAATTAACCTTTGAATCCTATACCAGATATCGTATCAAAATTTGTGTGATTGATGAAACTGATTCTGCAACATTTGTAATCTTTGATCGTGATGTCAAGCTTCTTTTCAACAAACCCTGTACTGATATGTTTGAAACAAATGATAAGGTTTGCATTTATTTACCACATACTAAATTATCTTGCAGACAATGTTCTTAAGTCTGAAATTTGGAATTTTGATATTTTCAATTTGTGTCTTTGGTGTAGAAGTCTGTCCAAGGTTCCCTTCCTAAGGAAATAGCTGATTTAGGGAACAAGACCTTCTTATTCAAAGTGGACTTCAAGCATGCTACAAGCTCCAAATTTGAGCAGACTTTTGCTGTTAAGAAAATATGCACTGACCCTGAAGTTATCAACAACTTCACTGAAATCTACATGAACACAGGGGTATATATGATTAATATTTTGAAAGGTTCAAATTTCTGCATTTCTGCATTCTGTCAAGGCAATGTCTTGCTAATTTGTTTGTTAACTTTTATTTTATTTATCCCTTTATAAAACCAGGATGAGAATTCTGAAAATGCATATTTGGGTGGTGGGAACCAGAAATTGATTGAGGGTCCTGAAACTGTTCTTGCACAGGTATTCTCCAAATGTCTCTTCATGTTGCTGAATAGGATTGGTAAATGCTTTTCTTATTTTTGTTTACAGAATTTGATCAGCAAGTTCTCATCTTCGATGGCTGACATTGAGTCCCAGTGTGCTGATGGGGAAGGATGTGACCTGTCCAAGGATTCAGATGAGATGACTCCCCTTAAGAGGGACCATGCAACTTCAGATTTGGAACTCCCACTCAAACTGTTGAAGAAGCACATAAAGATGGAGAAGGATTAGATAGTAGTGTGGGGACTACTATAGAGCTTTAAAGGTTGCTGTGGGCTTTTTTGAGAAGCATTTTGTCTTTTGTGCATCTTTTTGGGACTTGGGATTGTGGACTGCTTGGGTTGTTGCTATGTTGGGCTTGGTTATGGTTATCTCATGTTTTTTGTTTTATTTGTTTTATGTTTGTTATGGTTGGTTGTTGCTGATTAGGGTTGGTGGTGATGCTTGATGCTCACCTTAGGTTTGTTGCTGATGCTTGATGCTCACCTTATGTTAATGTTGTGTTTGTAATTTGTTCCTGCCTTATTTAATCCAAGCCTTTATGCTTTTTGCTGTGTTAGTTACTTAATGGTTTTGTCCATTTGTTTGTCTTTCTATCAAATTAAATTGCTCTTTGTATTAATTTATATAAATATAAATTCTTATTAATTTCCATTAACAGATTATTGTATAAAAAAAAATCAGTATTACTAAAATCATTCTAATACAAGCCCAAATGTCATTATGTTAGGCCCAAATCTCATTCATTAGTGACTATTAAAATCAGTTGTATCAACTCCATCTGCATTACTGGACCAAAATATAAGTCCATCATTTACACACAAGTTGTAAAGGGAGTTTGATGGATTGGACTAATAGTCCTTTTTTTCATAAAAATAATTAATAATAGTCAATGAATTAATTAATTAATTTTCAAGTTACAACATAACAGCTATTGGGACACGTGAAGTTGTATCAATAAATAGGTGAAGTTTCCAGGATCCTGTCCAACACAATAATGAACCCCTTGCTAAAGATCGTAAGGGTTACTTTGTGACTGTGAACAAGAAAGATGAGGTTCGCACTTTTACTCTTCGATATTTCATATTTTATGTTTTTTAATCTAGAGTAAAAGTCCAAAGTGGTCCTTCAAATTTTTCTAATAGCCCAGTTTGGTCCCTAAAAAAAAATAAATGACAATTTGGTCCCCCAAATTTTATAACAGGGACAATTTGGTTCTTACGGAGAGATCAGAGTGTCCCCCATTATAAAATTTGGGGATTCAAATTGTCCTTTTTTTTTCAAGGACCAAATTAGGCTACTCGAAAAATTTGAGGGACCACTTTGGGTCTTTACTCTTTAATCTAATGTTATTTGCTGCTCCCTTGGTTACAATTTCGTTTCTTTCAAGGTCATACGGTAAAGTTCACCCAAGTTTTAGTAGTGCATTTTGGCATG
Source organism: Echinosophora koreensis (assembly GCA_035048595.1). Classification (NCBI taxonomy): domain Eukaryota; kingdom Viridiplantae; phylum Streptophyta; class Magnoliopsida; order Fabales; family Fabaceae; genus Echinosophora; species Echinosophora koreensis. Next base: position 12,947,946 of record JAPCYP010000004.1, read on the forward strand.
AGTTGAAGGACGAATGGGTTTTGGTTGATTGCAACGGAAATAGACACACTGTAGGGTACAAAAATTCCAAGAAATCTCCTCTAATTACAGAAGGCTGGTCTGACCTGCGTCGTTTATATGTTGTTTTTAATGGTCAAGTTGTTTTAGTTTCAATGGAATGTAATAGAACAACAGCAGTAACAGTCTATGTAGGTGTGCACTTGCTGTAATTTGGTTTTGCTTTTTGAGACATTAAGCATGAATAGTGCACTTACTTTATTTTGTTTTAACAGTTATTAAGCTTTGCTTTGAACCTCCTAGACTTTGTATGTAATTTGGATCTTGGACCAAATATATATATCAGTTTGTTGTTTAGTTTAATTTGGATCTTGGACTAAATTTGTATGTATTTTTTTCTTCAAATTGGTTTGCTTACTGATACTACAAATCATGTAGGAGGATAACTTTTTTGAATGTCTAAATTAATACAATTTTTAAATAAGTTAGTGACTTTTAAATTTAAGTTTGGATGTTTTTTTTTCTAGACTATGGCATTTCAGATATCAATTACTTCATTTTGTTTCCTATAAAGAAAAAAAAATACACTTTTTTATTGGGTTGGTAATAAGATTTGGGCTTTATAAAGAACTAGAAAGCCTTATGATCATTGTACTGTGAAGTACCTCACAGTTCTATACTAGAAATAAAATAAAATATTGAAAACAGCAGATAATAAGTTTATTGTATTGTGGACACAGTGGATAACTTATTCTAGCATTTGAGATCCGTGCAACGCAACCAGAAAAAACAATCACAAAAAGTTAGATCATGGACAAACGATGTTGACAGGCATTAGCAGGAACCAATAGCTACCCTTGAAAGTTGTTCCCCACTTTTTCCACTGTTCCCTTCTTCCAGACTCATTTCTTGCGTGGTCAATTTTCAGTTTTAGGGAAATAGACTAACTCATCCCTTCACAACAACTCATTTCCTCATTTCCAGCAACCTCATTCCCTCAATGGTTCATGAAACTGCACAAAAGTGACTCTTTCTCAAGCTCATTAAAATGCGTCCTACCACTCCTAAAGATGCTAGGACGAAAAGGAAGATGATTATTAGGGAAAAATTTGGGAAGAAAAAAGCTGCAATTAGAGGTAACTGTTGCTTTCTTTGCATTTAAATCCATTAAATGTTTCAACGATCTCATTGATTTTTTTTTAATATTTGTTTACATTTCTTTGTATTTCAGATGAGAATATTGTACCAAAAGATTCATTACCAACCATTCCCAAATCAAATCTGAACAAATCTAAAACAGTGGCATTATCACCATTATCACCTGGTAAATTTTTTATGTTAACAGCTCCTTGGAGACACAAGTTTCTATTGATATGAATGCCTCCATTAATATTGTTATTCCTTTTTATTGCTTCTAACCGGGAAATAGCAGACTATCTAATTGTATTGGAAGTTTAAACTGTAGCTCTAATCACATAAGAAATGTCATTCTTAAAGAAGGAGTGACCCCAGATTACATTAATGCAACTCCTCTTTCTTCTGTTTTCAACCATGGATAGGAGAATTCAGTATTGAGGAACTCAAATCGAATACCATTGACTCCTGGTAAAACTTTGTTTTGCATTATTTCATTTGGAACTCAGTGATGATTTATTTTTGTCAAAAGAAATATCCTATTTGTAGTACTATATTAAGATGTTATTAGCAGAATAGAAGAAGGTGGAATTACAAATATACTAATGTTATGAGTACATTAGAATAGATGATATTATGATGTGATAAGAAATTTATGGAAGGTAACTGAATGGTGCATATATAACCACTGTTAATTATGATAATGTACTGCGAACTACTGACTAGACATAATAAAAGATTTGTCACAATAGACTTAACAAATCAAGCTGACTAGGTAAGTGTCTACTAACTAACAAATAAGTTTAATAGGTCAACTATCAGTTCCCATTGACCACTCTCCCAAAGCAAAATGAGAAGCATGCATTTAGGATCCTAAACTAGGAACAAAATTGATGAACTAATTATCATAGGGAAACTTCCTTATTTAACAAGTTTTCTAACTCCCTAATAGTAGAAATAGCAATAGAAGGATGACTCCATGTCCATGTTGCATTTGTTCGCAACTAGGTGTCAGTCTAACTCAACATTTTCTCAACTCTCATGAAAAACAATGATTTATTTATACACAAGCCAAACAATACATAAAAATCAATCTGGGGCTGCAGTACAAGCTGTGACCATAGGTAGCCGAAATTCTCCCAAATTTCCCAGCAGAATTGCAAAATAAGCAATGGAAAAAAAAATTTAAAATATGAGATTGGATGCTGTAGTAGTAGTAGTAGTATATTCAATATGACATTAAAATTGAAAACTTATGGAACTCTTCTTTCTTCAGTTATTAACTGTGGACAACAAAATTCAAACAAAAGGAGGTCAAATCGAAAACCATTATCTCCTGATAATGCTATTTTTGCATGATAGCATATCGATTCCAGTCTTTATTTATTTATGTCAAAACATAATTATTTATCACATTTGGTTGGAAGCAGTAAGTGGAGGAGTTGCTAACTTAGGAAGTTCCAATAAGAGATCTAATGTTGCAAGCACCAACAATGCCTATCATTCTGCATGTGGATCACGTGAGTCACTTCACTCAAATAGAGAGAAACAAATGGCCCTCTAATATGTTGATTCCATTTGTTAATTTTTGTTTGTATTCTTATCCACTTACATACAAGATTTGCATATGTCCTTGCCTGCAATGCAGATTCTTCTTCTGGATTATCAGAAGTATTAAATCCTTCATCTTGCAAGAATTTTCGGAAATCTGTTCCACAGACTACAGATGTATTACATTCAGTGTGTCCAACTAAATTGAATTTCGACCAACAAGTTGAAGACCAACCTGAAAATATCAGTGGCTCTAGCTCAGGTCAGTATAAGCATTTGATTATTTGATATAACTGACAATAGAAAATAGGCTATTTAGTTTCATTATACTATGCAATAAAATTGCATACCAAACCTATAATATTTCTTTCAATTTATTCACAGGTACTTTGCCTGAGGATGAGACAATTAAGTCTCAAGTTGAGTTGTATTCAAATGCTGAAAAAGAAGGTGCAGTCTATAGTAAAAAATCTGTAGTGATTTGGCTATAATGTTAACTAACTACATCTGACCTTCAACAACTTATGTTTCACAGTATGTGTCAGTTTTGGACAACCTTCAATTGAATGTCAGTATTGCACTCCTGAAGTATGGTTTGAAGAAAGAGCTGAAAAAGTTAGGAGAGGAACCAAAGTTGAATTTTCAATTTGTTGTCAGAAAGGAAAAGTACAACTTCCATTGCTAAAAAAACCTCCAGTTTTGTTGTCGTCCTTATTGAATGGGTCAGATCATAGAAGCCAGCATTTTAAGGAAAATATCAGAGCATATAATAGCATGTTCTCATTTACTTCACTTGGAGGTAAAGTGCAATCTTCAATCAATGATGGAGCTGGACCTCCTCAATTTATACTCAATGGACAGAATTATCATCAAATGGGCAGTTTGCTACCTGATGATGGAGATGTTCCGAAGTTTGCTCAACTATATATTTATGATACACAAAATGAATTGGAAAATAGAGTCAGCCATTTTGGGTATGTTTGCTCATTTTTTACACAATCTTACCATATTAATAGTTCGGATCATCGGTTTTATGTTTCAATGTATTTGCAGGTCCCAAAAAGATACAAAATCTTTTGATAAATCATTGGTTCGAGATTTGACTGTCATGAACCAATTTAATGAACTTGCTAAATCTTTCAGGCGAGTTAGAGATTTAGTAATGATTGATGATAAATCAAATTTCAGCTTGAGATTGTTTCGAAATAGAGCTAAGGATCCAAGGGTATACAATCTCCCCACATCAGATGAGGTTGCAGCTTTAATAGTCGGTGATTGCGATGGCATGGAGGCTATAAGAGACATTATTGTGAAAACAAAATGGGAAATTGAAAAGGCTTCATGAAACACATACTGCCTTTATCCCCCTACAGTATCCATTAGTATTCCCTTATAGAGAAGATGGATTTAAAGAAAAATTCCTTTTAGAGATTTGGGAGATGGTTCTAAAAGTCGCGCTAGAGTTCGAATCTCTATTAAGGACTGGATTTCATTCAGAATTCAGGATAGAGAGGCTGAATTTGGTAATATTGTGAATGCACGTAGACTGTTTCAACAATTTTTGGTTGATTGTTACACTATGATAGAGGCTCAACGTTTGTCCTATATAAGAGAGAATCAACAAACAATAAGATGTGAGGTTCTTGATGGATTGCAAGAAGCAGTTAACAGAGGAGAAACAGAACCTTCTTCGGTTGGAAAACGTGTCATATTGCCAGCATCTTTTACTGGTGGAATGAGATACATGTTTAACAGCTGCCAGGATGCTATGGCTATCTGTAAGAGATATGGTTATCCTGATCTATTTATCACCATTACATGTAACACAAATTGGCCTGAGATACGTGCTTTTGTTTCTGAAAGGGGTTTAACAGCATCCGACAGACATGATATTGTGTCTAGAGTTTTCAAGATGAAGCTTGATGAAATGATGACAGACTTCAAAAAAAAAGCAAATTTTCGGGAAAGTTAATGCAGGCAAGTTCTTACCCTAACTATGATTTTAAAGTTCTGAAATTGATTCTGTGATTATTTATTTTTGGAAAATTAAATATCCTAGCTATAGAACTATTCATAGATTTTATTAGCAGAATAGAAGAAGGTGGATTTACAAATATACTAATGTTATGAGTACACGATAATAGATTATATTATGATGTGATAAGTTAATGCAGGCAAGTTCTTGCCCTAACTATAATTTTAAAGTTCTGAAATTGATTCTGTGATTATTTATTTTTGGCAAATTAAATATCGTAGCTGTAGAACTATACATAGATATTATTAGCAGAATAGAAGAAGGTGGATTTACAAATATACTAATGTTATGAGTACATGATAATAGATGATATTATGATATGATAAGTTAATGCAGGCAATTTCTTACCCCAACTATAATTTTAAAGTTCTGAAATTGATATTATCTATTTCTTTTTTCTTTTTTCTTTTTGTATTTTGTCTTATTAATTTAGGCATGTATACTGTGGAGTTTCAAAAAAGAGGACTTCCACATGCACATATATTATTATGGTTGGATGGAGAAAATAAATTGACAAATGGAACAGATATTGATAATGTAATCTCTGCTGAATTACCTGATCCATATTTGTATCCAAAACTGGCTGAAGCTGTTAGAAATTATATGATACATGGGCCATGTGGTTTTGCTAACATGAAGTCACCTTGCATGATAGAAAGAAGATGTTCCAAGTATTACCCAAAAAAATTTCAAACTGCAACTACTATTGATGAAGATGCCTATCCTTTCTATAAGCGTCGAGACTCTGGCATGTTTGTGCAGAAAAATGGTGTAAAGTTGGATAATAGGAGCGTAGTTCCATATAGTCCCCGTCTCTTGAACAGATATCAAGCACATGTTAATACAAAGTATTGTAATAAATCCAACTCGATCAAGTATTTGTTTAAATATGTGAACAAGGGTCCTGACCGAGCTACTATTGAGATATCCAATGGATCTGGAAATTCAGAAAAACCTGCTGTGGTTGATGAAATAAAACGGTACTATGATTGCAGATATGTATCACCATGCGAGGCTGCTTGGAGAATTTTTGCTTTTGATATTCATGAGAGGTGGCCATCAGTTAAGAGGTTATTATTTCATCTTCCAAATAAACAATCTGTTATGTTTCAAGATGATGACAAAATTGATACAGTTGTCAGCAAAAATGAAGATGTTCAGACAATGTTTTTGGCTTGGTTTGAGACAAGTAAAGCTTATCATGAGGGAAAAGATCTCACTTATGCAGAATTTCCAACAAGATTTCTTTATTGGAAAGAGGAGAGAAGGTGGAAGCCAAGGAGGAGGGGTTTTAGTATTGGGAGACTAACTTATGTTCCAGCTGGCACTGGTGAATTGTACTACATGAGGATATTGCTAACAATCCAAAAGGGTTGTGTTGACTTTGAAAGTCTCCGAAAAGTTGATGGTAATCAGTTCAAAACTTTCCAAGAGGCATGATATGCTTTGAGTTTGTTAGCAGATGATAAGGAATACATTTATGCTATTAATGAAGCCAGCAAAATTGCTTTCGGAAAGCAATTGCGGAAGTTGTTTGTTACATTGTTGGTCATGAACACAATGCCGAAGGCAGATGTTGTTTGGAATTCTACTTGGGAATTATTATCTGATGGAATTGTCTATGAAAGAAGAAAACTGTTGAAATTTCCAGGTATGATTTTCTTATGTTTTGAGTATATTGTATTATGTTAACTCTATTAATTGATGTCTATTCATTCTTTCTACTATTACACTACTATCTATTTACCACATGGAATAAAGTTTGTCAATAAAAATATGATTGTAAAACCAAAAAATAATATGCTAACTGTAATACTAGAATGACTTGATTTGATCAAATACCAAAGCCTTCGTAATACAACAAATCCATATGTTAACAACTTTATCATCATGTGTTTCAGGTCTTCAGATTGGAGATAGTGAATTGAAAAATCTTTGCCTTATAGAATTGGAAAAATTACTCAATTCAAATGGGAGATCTCTAAAAGATTATGGCTGTCTACCATTCCCAGAGTTTTCAGATATTTTTGATTTTCAGAATAAGCTTATTGTTGATGAGTTGAACTGTGATAGAGATGAGTTGAGTCAGTTACACACTTCTTTTTTGGAATTGTTGACAGAAGAACAACTAAGTGTGTATGATGAAATCATGACATCAGTCTTATCTAAAGCTGGAGGGTTTTTTTTTTTTTTTTTATATGGCCATGGTGGAATAGGGAAAACCTTTCTTTGGAAAACATTATCTGCTGGTATTAGATCACAAAGAATGATTGCTCTCAATGTTGCTTCGAGTGGAATTGCTTCTTTGCTGCTACCCGGAGGAAGGACTGCTCATTCCACTTTCTGCATTCCATTACTTATCAATGAGGAGTCAACTTGCAACATCAGTCAAGTAAGTCTTAGAGCAAAACTGCTTATAGAAACTAAATTACTCATTTGGGATGAAGCTCCTATGATGAATAGATTTTGCTTTGAGGTATTAGATCGCACTCTGAGGGATTTGATGTCATTTCAATCTACAAATAACAAGAATAAACCTTTTGAGGGAAAGGTTGTTGTTTTGGGAGGTGATTTTAGGCAAATATTGTCAGTGGTCAGAAAAGGTTCCAGAAAAGATATTGTTCATGCTGCAATAAGATTCATCTCAGATATGGAAAACTTGCAAAGTTTTGAAGCTCACTAAAAATATGAGGTTAACAACTGCAAATTCAGATCAAAGTGCTAATGAAATCAAAGAATTTGCTGATTGGATCCTTCAGATTAGGGATGGCAACATGGATTCAAATGAAAATGGGGAATCTGAAATCAACATACCAGATGACTTGCTCATTCATCAATGTGAAAATCCTCTACTTTCATTAATTGAGTTTGTGTATCCTGCAATTTTAGATAATATGAAGACTACCAATTTTTTTGAAGACCGGGCAATCCTTGCACCAACTTTAGATTCATGAACAAGTTAACGATTTTGTGCTGTCTTTGATTCCTGGACATGAAAAGGAGTATCTCAGTTCTGACACACCTTGCCATTCAGATGAAGATATGGAAATTCAGAGTCAATGGTTTACATCAGAGTTTCTTAATGAGATCAAATGTTCTGGGATTCCAATTCATCGTTTGAGACTAAAGGTTGGAGTGCCAGTAATGCTACTAAGGAATATTGATCAAGCAAGTGGTTTATGCAACGGAACAAGGCTACAAGTGAATGATTTAGGTACAAATGTTATCACAGCTACAGTTCTCACTGGCAAAAATATTGGGGAGAGGATTCTTATTCCAAGGATGGATCTGGTACCCTCTGATCCTGGATTGCCATTTAAGTTTCAAAGAAGAAAATTTCCATTATGTCTATGTTTTGGAATGACAATAAACAAAAGTCAAGGACAATCACTTTCAAAGGTAGGACTCTATCTTCCAAGGTCAGTTTTTATGCACGGTCAACTGTACGTTGCTGTATCTAGGGTAAAATCAAGGAAAGGATTGAAAATTTTGATTTTGGAAGATGCTAAAAGTGTACACACATCGACAAAAAATGTTGTGTACAGAGAAGTTTTTGAGAATCTATAGCAGATCTTCCACACCAGGTAACGCCTTTCCCCACCGCTTATATAAATATATCTTATATACAATTAGTTTAAATAAAAATGCCTATGCTTCAAGTTCTTCTTTAATTATTCTAAATTTGGATATTTTATAATTTGAAAGTATTATAGATAGACCACTTCCATAGTTAGTTTTTTGTTTTTATAAGCCAACGTATATTTAATGAGTATTAGGGATAGTCAAACCCATATAAAAAAAATGATTACAAGATAAACCAAAGGAGAGACAAATTAACTAATATACTGATTGTACAAAAGAAAATCCAGTATCTTTATTACATTGCTCTAAATCAACAAAAAAACCATCCCTGATATTAGTAAAACCAAAAATCATAAAAGTTGTTTTGCTAAACTATTTGCCTTGCTAAAATACTAGATCTGTATGAATTATAAATAATCTTCAAATTTTGCTAGCACCCAAAGACACAAACCGTAGCAGCATCAAAAGGATGATATCTAAGAATATGAGATCATTTGGTCTGAGTCCAAAATGACCTTAAAAACTGTTTCATCATTGCCATCTATGCCAAAATTCACATGACATTACTTCCATAAACAACAAAAAGGAGCCTGGCTCGAACAGCAGGTGCTACACCCCTCAAATTGCTGAATAAGCACCTAATAGCATCTCTAATCAGCAGGTAAAAGTCCAATCCCACCAGGAACACAAACCAATATCCAAGGTTATTTTGTTACAACTCCAGAAAACTATTTCTTAAAAACATTAATAGATAACAGACCTTTATGTATCAGTCACTAAGATAAATAAAAATATCTCAAAAACTTGATAGGTTGAAGTCATCATTCCTAGCCAATTAGAATCTAAACTTGATAACAACCTGCAGAAATAGAACCGATGACAACAAAAGGACAAATGCAACCAGAACCAAAGACTAGGACAAGAAACAACAAACATGAGAAAACCTGAAAAGGAGACAAGGACCAAAACTGAAAAACCCCACCATAGAAATCTAAACTTTCTCAACCACGTCTCCTCACCCAGAACTACAATATCTTAGTGGATTGATAATTCAACTAAATTGTATTCGAAGTCCATATGATAACTGTTATGTAATTTAATACTTGATATAATATATGAATGCAATCTAATATCTTCAAATATTTTTTCTGCAGGGTCTTTTTTTTTGCAAGATTTTGCAAACATTTTATGAATGGTTTCACATTGTATTCGATGACAGGTATGTTCACTGTTATGCAATTTAATACTTGATTTAAAATACATTTATGAATTTAACATAATATCTTCAACTATTTTGCCTTTTTTTTGTGTGGAATCTTGCAAACTTTTTTATTATTGCTTCTCATGTATTAGATGTCTGGTATGATAACCATTATGCAATTTAATAATTCATGTCAAATACATATACGAATTAAACATAATGCTTTCAAATGTGCTGGCGTGATTTTTTTTTTTTTTTGTGCAAGTTCTTTTTGGAGATGGATTCAAATTTCCCAAGGAGCATAAAATTAAAGTGCAACTATCATGTTGCATAACAATCACTTATATTGGCTAGGTAAAGTTCACAAGTCTTACTTTCTAATTGTCAATATTTTCACGAATTGACCATATAATATAAAATATTTGTACTTTGATTATATTATTAATTAATTAATTAATTAATTAATTAATTTATATTTTTATTGCAGATTTATAGGCATATGACAACATTATCAGAAGCATGTTAGCAATCTGATTGTCCAACAGTTATATTAGATGACCTGAAATTGTTGTAATTCCTATATTTCTATTTTTGTAGTAGCCAGTTATTACAATTTATTGCAGTATATAACAATAACTATTATAACAGAATTATCAGTTGCAACTTTAATTGTTTCCATTCTTATATGAACATTTAATTGTGTTAGATTTATGGTTTGAACCATCAAATCTTATTTATATTTCATCTAAATTTAGAATATTCTTCTCTTCCCGTGCGTTGCACGGGTCATCAATACTAGTAGAGACACAAACAACCAGTGAGGACAGTTTGATTAGGGATTGAAAATAAACCCCCCAAAACTATGTTGTTTTATTAAAAAAATATATACTAAAAGAATTTGTTCTGATATTTTGAGGGGAGTCATTGCTCCCCTCCGCTCCTTCTATGGTCCGCCACTGCATCACAATATCATCAACATAAATGATGAGGACAGTGAAAGAGTCAGCTGCTTTCTTGAGACACAACGAATGATCTGAAGGGGCTTGTTGGTATGCACAATCCTTGAGTAGTGCAGTGAGTCTCTCAAACCAAGATCGGCCAGCTTGCTTGAGCCCATACAAGGATTTCAAAAGTTTGCAAACATTGTTGGGATGTGAAGTAGGAAAGCCCGAGGGAATTGTCATATAAATATCCTCATGAAGGTCCCCATGGAGGAACGCATTGTTCACATCCAGCTGGTGAACATGCCAATGGTTGATGGCTGCCAGGGCAAGCACGGTTCTGACAGTGGTGATTTTAGCAACACGTGAGAATGTATCAAAGTAGTCCAACCCTTCAGTTTGGTTGTACCCCTTACCCACTAATCTCACTTTGAATCGTTTTATGGTTTCATCCGCCTTGCGCTTGATTTTGTATACCAATTTGTTACCAATGGGAGTTACTCTTTCCGGTAAATCGACAATGGTCCAAGTCTGATTGACCTCGAGTGCCTTTATTTCTGCCCTTATTGCTTCCAACCAACAATTATGCTTGCTGGCTTCAGTAAAAGAGGAGAGTTCGATCAGTGTTTGCAAGGTGTGAATGTAGGATTGGTGGGATGGGGAAAGGTTGTAGCAAATATCCATCCACGAATTTGAATTTATTCTTTGTAATAAATGCCTTCTTCATGAGTCGAACCCATCCATGATAGTTGTGGGTACCAGCTAGAGGGGGATTCACCAATGCATGAACAGTCTGTTCACCTGGATGAATGTAATATGGGGATAGAGGGTTTTGTGACGGGTCTGCATATTGTGGTTGAGGAATAACCACATTGCCAGGATTAGTTTGCCTCGGCATGGTGAAATGGAAGAAGAGGATAATCGAAGAAGAAAATAGGGGGTAATCAAAGTTCGTGCAGCAGAGCTCCTCCTAGAGGAGCTTTGATACCATAACAGAATTTAGGGTATCCATATTTAACAGACGTATGAAATGTAAAATAACTGGACAGAAATGAAGAATAACTTAGAATACAATGGAGATAAAGACAATTCTCATTGATTCAATTTACTGTGTGTACAGTTTGTGTTATTTATGCAAGTAGAATAGAAGGGTCTAGAGGCAGATTCTGTTATTCAGAATGTGATGAAAAATGCTAAGCAAGTGTGGAAATGCTAAGCAAGTGTGAGGTGCGTGAGCTGAGGTGTGAGACGCATTGAGTTGAGCTGGGGCCCCTTGGGTTGTTGCACGGTTGTTATGCTTGTTCAAGCTCGTTTCTTTATTTAAATGAGTCAATCTCAAACATGAGATTAAGCTCGATTATTTAAATGAGTCAAGCACAAGCCTTTCAAACTCGACATTAAACTGTTCGTGAATAGCTCGTATAGGTTTTGTGGTCTTTAAGTTGTTGTAGTGGTTTTTTGTTAGGTGAAGTTGCTTTGCTAGCAATGGACTATATATCTCAATAAATTGATGCTGGTCATTTTTTTTGGACTCATGTTTTTGTAATGGGTAAGCTTAAATTATACATTTGGACTCATGCTTTTGTAATAGTCAAGTTTAAATTATATTTGGCAAGGGCATGTTTTTAGAATGTTTTGGTCATGCTTTTGAAGTTTCTTTTTTATAATAGTTAAGAAATCTTGAATTTCACATACCATATGCATGGACAGACCTACGTTCATGACACTGGGGGCAACTGCCCTCACTAAGCGATTTTTTTAAAATTAAATCTTAGATAAATTTTTTTTGCCCCCTGAAAAAAATTATATGGCCCCATTGTTCTACAATCCTACTTTAAATAACATTAAAAATGTTGTCATCTTACTTCTACAATCCTACTTTACATAACACCTTTTATTTTTTTAGTACAGCTTGGTTACGATAAATATTTTTGATAATGTTGAAAATGAAAAAATATACAACAATTTCAAAGTATGAAGACACATAGAAAGCAGTTATAATTTATAGAAGTTGAGATGTGTTCAATTTTACGGGCATATAATGATATAGATTTTGTAATTTTTAATTTCTAACTTAATGATAATGATGTCATTATTTTTCGCCTATGGATTTATATATTTTTTATAAAAATATTGATAATATATAATCTTGTCCCCACTAATCAAAATTTTCGGGTCCGTCCCTAACCATATGTTAAGTATATATCTCTATTTTTATAGATTAACATTTACTATTAAAATCTTTATAAGTACTATATTGATAAAATTAAAAAAGTAATTAAAGAAATTTTTTATAAAAACAAAAATAATTTAATTATAAATGAGTTAAACAAGTCAAACTCAAGTTTTATTATTTTTAAACAAGTCGAGCTCAAGCCTTACTATTTCTTCACAAGCCAAGCCCAAGCTTCAAGTGTTCGGCTCTGCTCGGCTCGGCTCGTTTACACCCCTTGTTGCAACACATTGGAGTTCCTTAACTCCTCGGGCTTTATCATGTCACTTCATGGTTTCTATTTTATAACATTTTAAGTAACTCTATACTCTAATGATGCAGCTCTTAAAATTCATTATATGGGTCCCACTTCACCAATTTCTATCATTTTCCATTATTTTCTCTCTCTCCTTTTCATTGATTGGCCTTATATAAGGACTAGTTGGATTAAGCAATCCAACACATGAAAATGTTATCCTTAACTTTGAAGAATTTAATAAGCAACCCAATTAGAGATGCTCTTAGAATAAAAAATTTATGCAAACCCCACATGTAACTTTTTCCTTTTTTGTTTTTTTTTTTTTTTGAGTCCAAATGTGGTTTTTTTTTTTTTTTCTTTTGAATGATGGGTTCAAATGTGATAAAATATCTTTTTCTATCATTTTTTCTTCTCATATTTTCTTTCTTTTTATTTTCTCTTTAAATAAACAAAGCATTAACAGATGTTTTGTCCAATGAATAATTTATATATATATATATATATTAATAAAATTATTTTGAAACAATTACTAACATCATGAATACAGAGGGAAAGGACTTAGAGAAAGTCTTGTATAGGCACAAACCCAACACTTCATTTTTAGGCACACCTAATAATAACATGACAACTCATCAAAATTTAATTCATTTAAATTTTTTTTTTTTAAACAAAATCTCACTTCTCCTCTTCACCGTCCACCCTTATCACTTTCCTTTCTCCCCCACCTTCAAATTTCTCGGTTTCCTAAACTCCATAGTCACTGCAAGGTAAAGGAGCAAAATTGACCAAACTCTCTCTGGTCAACCCACTAAACCAAGTCATAAATAAATAACCAAACTCCAAATTGAACTAAATGATTAAAGTTAGAGAAAGGAGAATCAGAAACATGGTGGAGGAACTGGACAATGTTCACTGCACGCGTTAGGACGTGGTACGCACAGGGAGGTCAACATTTGCACCGCTGGGTTGCACCATGACTAGAATATGAAGGAGGAACTCGGATATGCAGATCTGGCACGGTGACACGGAGGCACATAGGGCGGCTGGACAACGATGGTGGCTTGAGGCGGTGTACGCTTGGATGGTGGTTGACGACACGACATGGGGTTGAGGGCGTGGAACAGAAGCTCTATCTGCTTCTGTTGGAGGCTATTATGGTGTTCAGGTGAAGGATGAACAAGCTTTGAGAAATGGGTTCAAGGTGGTTGTTGTTTGGTTTCAGTGGTTGAAGGTTTTGAAAATGGAGACAAAATGGTGAGGTTCTGATTTTTGAGTAGATGGTCGTGAAAACCCATTTTTGCAATGGTAATCTACAAGTTTTTTCAAGTAACAATGGTGTTTTTAGGTGGGAGGGGAGAGAGGAACGATAGGAGAGAGGAGAGAGGAGAAGTGGTTTTTTATAAATAAAAAATAAAAAATTAAATTTTAATGGGTTGTCATATTATTATTGGATGTGTCTAAGGATGAGGTGTTATGTTTGTGCCTACCCTAGATTTTCTCATGGATTTATAAGAAAACTTATTAAATGAAAGTCACTTCATACTACATCATTTTTTTTAATGAATTCTCTGGAACCTGCATTATTTTTAGTGTAACTATTACCTTGGTTAGGTAGTTCAACGAGAAAGCACAACCTCAATTAAATGGCCCATGTCAAATCCATGTTAAATAGGCTTTCATCTTTATGTATAAATCCCTTTCAACTTTTATTTTTAATTTTTGACACAAAAAGACCTTGTTACAACTCTTATTTTTACATTTAGATTCAGAATTTTGAAAAATAAATAATTAATCAAAATTCACACCTAGAACAAAGAAGACCGTTCATTTCCCCCATCCACCATGGTCCTCTCATCTGCAAAAATGAAAGAACATAATTCCACTCCTAAGCACCATCAAGCATCAGCTCTAAGATCACCATTGAATTTCCACCTCTTATCTTAACTAACAGCAACTTGAGTCTAATGTAGGAATTATCAAATATGTAACTGAATTTTCAACTTTATTAATCAATGCTTTCTTCAGCTGCCTCTTAATAACTCCGGAAACACGAAATTCATCTTCAAGGTCCCTCTCAATCATTCTTGAGTCCAGGCGGTGGCGGAGCTTGACTGGATCTTTTGAGGGGGGCCAAATATCTAATATGTGTGTGTGTGTGTGTGTGTGTGTGTGTGTGTGTCTAATCCAACAATGGGATTCGAACACTGATCCCATTAATCGCATGAAGTGACTTTACCACGGCGCTATGAGAACTTTTGAAACAAATATAACAAACAAAATATATATAATTTACCATTTCTGCTACAATATGTATATATATTAACAAAGAAAACAAAATTCTTGGGGGAGCCAGGGCTCCTCCCTGTCCTCAAGAAGATCCGCCCCAGAGTCCAGGTTACCAATATACACACGAGACATCGTTTCAGTCATTCACAATAACCTGCCAATCACATGAAATAGACAACTATAAACACGAGAATGGGGGTTGAATTGTGTTTATAAAAAATTAAAACAAAGTTAAAAACTTTTAGCACACAGAAGCTAGGTTCAGACAAGTGTGAAAAACATTGTATAGACAAGTGACCTGTCTGGTGTGATTTTAACAAAAAAGCACACAAGCACACTTGAAAATAAGTTTGATATTCACACTTTAACCCCTTTAATTAGATAGCAGATAATATAATCAAAGCAACCAAAGAGTTTAAGGGAAGAGAGATAAACATATCTATTTATCCTGATTCACCCTTTAACACTAGGGCTACGTCCAGTCCTTGACAGCACCAAGTTTTCTCCATTATAACTGATCAGGTTACAAACAACAAGTATTCTTTGCACACCTAGCCTCTTCAGGTTCCAAAACAAGTATTCTTTGCTCACCTTGCCTCTTCAGGCTCACTCAGGTTTGTTTGAGAGAAGAATGTGATAAATACAATTTACAAGTCTTCCACTAACACTCAGAAGAGTGAATTAAATGTAAGCTTAGAAAGATTGCATAATAACTTCAAATTATTGAATAATACAGATTGAAAAAATGAAGAAATGAATGCGCAGAGTAATGGTTCTTTAATGCTGTGAGTTCTCCATCTTCATCTTCAATGACTTCTGTATTTATAACCTTCGAGCATTTAAGATCCGTTAGAGACATTCCTTCAAATGTTGGCTTCAAGTAAGAGCTCCATTAATTGCAATAGAGTCGTTCTGGGCAGCCATTAATGCAATAGGAACGTTGGTTGTACTCTAACACGGAGGATCGTGGCTTTATGCATCGTGCAGTAGCCAAATCAGAGTTGAACAGAATGCTTTTGTGCTTTGCAGAGCACATTTCCCTTTTCATGTAATAACCAAGAGTAACTGGACTTCGTTTCTGGTCTCCTTGGTTGCTTTGAGAATAACCTTCTAACTTTCTTGGTAAGCGTGAGAGAGAAAGCTTCAAAGTCTTCTGTATGAGGGGAGAACTTTCAAAAGCTCTTTGTACTTGAGTTCCCC
Source organism: Echinosophora koreensis (assembly GCA_035048595.1). Taxonomy (NCBI): domain Eukaryota; kingdom Viridiplantae; phylum Streptophyta; class Magnoliopsida; order Fabales; family Fabaceae; genus Echinosophora; species Echinosophora koreensis. The sequence continues at coordinate 12,964,344 of JAPCYP010000004.1, forward strand.
ATCGAAGAACCACAAACGAGCGTGAGAGCCTCACAGAGACAAGTTGAAACTTCAATGTATAAAGTCAACATCCTAGTCATCAGACAGGTTGACTTTTGCTTCTCCAGACAGGTGGTCTTCTATGTGGGCAGACAGGTGAGAAAGTGAATTTTGACTTTTGAGATATGCACATTAGATAGGCAGGTTAGCAACCAATATGAAGGTTAATTAAATCATTAGCAAAAGTTTAGTTTTCATCCAAAGTTAGGGAAAAGCACATCAGACATTTCAGAAACTTAACAATCTCTCCCTTTTTTTGATGACAAACATTCAGATGATTTAATGAACCTTAAAAAATATCAACAGATAAGACATACAGAATTCAGACAAATTGAATTTTTCTTAACCAGATAGGTTGTGCAGACAAGTGCACTTATGTTCAATTCATATTAGGATTTCTTTAAAGCATATTATCAGAGAGCATTTATCAGTTAAGAGTAATTATGATAAGTTAAGTTATGCAGCTCAAACAGCATCAGACAGGTGTCAATTTTAATCATCTTAATCTTTACTTTCTCCCCCTTTTGTCAACAGCAAAAAGGAAACAATTATGAAATAGAAAAGTAAAAAACAGTAAAGATAAAGGATAAAAGGTATATTTCATTCATCATAAGCTGTGTACATGGCAGATTCTAAGTCAAAAACTACTAAGGCTGACTAGAAAGTAAAAACAGAGATTCAACTCTCTTTTCTAACAACAGCCTAGCATGCCTTTCTTCATCCAGTTGTCTTATGATTTCTTCTAGCTCAGCTTTAAGCAGATTGAAGCTGTGTAAGTCCACCATCTGAGTAGTGGGGGCTCCTGCAGTCAAGCTAGTTAATACAGCAGACTGATCTAAATATCAGGGCAAGGCCAAAACAGGGGGTGCCTTGGGCACAGAGAAGGGTGAAGAGATACAAGGGAAGACATACTGATGAAGTGTTCTAAAGTAAAAGAAAGGAGAAAAGCAAGTTTAAACAACGGTCTGATTCTAACATAGTCAGTATCAGGGGATGAAAATACACAAGATTGTCTCTCAGATAGAGACAGAAGAGTGACTCTAATCTGAAAAGGAGGGGGGAAGAGATTGTTGGGCAAGAACTGAGGGAGGTAGGGGTAACAAGGAGTCTATATAAGAAAAGAAAGAGTTAAAACCTGTAACTAACATAAAGTAAAATCTAGAAACAGAAGGTAACATTACAACAGAGGTAGGATAGTGAGTTCCTTCCAATGTTCTAATGAAGATGACTATAAGGGGGATAAAATAAGATCTCCCTACAAGGGTTAAGAATATGAGGTGGAGGTGAGCGAATGACAGACAGATTTGATGATATGCCAGCTTGTTCTTTGGGAGTTGCATCCCTGTGAACTATTGTGTACTGACATATATCAGACACTACATCATAAGATGATGTTTGAGTTTGATAAGAAGAGACAGGCGAAGAAGGTGGAGACACATGGGAAAGGGGTTTAACAAATGAGGCTGGTGGAGAAGAGACAGAAGGATTTAGGATACCTTGATGAGAGGGAGAAGATGTTGCAGGAGAGGTGGGTGGAAGGATCACTTGGTTTTCTGACATCCTCAGCTTCTTCCTTTGCAGGGGAAGATTGAGGGGGTCAATCTCAGGATAGACAAATGTATGTGTCCCAACAGACAGGTCTTCAGCAGTTGCAACAGCAACTTCAACCGCTGCAGCTTCAGCTGCTGCAGACATTTCTACCCTTTCAGCAATTGCCACAGTAGGCACTGGTTAGCCAGACCTTCTCTTTCTGGGAATAAGTCCCAAATTGCTAGTCTTCTTCTCCTTGGGCTTCTCCAAGGGACTTGTCTCCTGCTCCCCCAAAGCAAGTGCTTCCTCCTTGCTAGGTGCAAACTCAATTTGTTTGGCCTTAGCAAAGGTTTTCAAAAGTCTTCTCTTCTTGCTAGGCTAAACTGACTCAGCCTCTGAAACTTCAGCTTCCTTGGTCTTCATCTTGGGAGACACTTCTTCAGCTTGAACCTCAAGGGCTCAACTGTCTCACCTGTTTCAGCAGAAACAGAGGGTTTCTCCAAGGCAGGTCTCTGGTCCTATCTGGTAACTTTTCCAGCAAGTTTCTAGATCTTTTCAGAGATAGGAATCTCTGACTCGTCAGTGGAGATCACTGGTTCCTTCAACTTCTGCTCAGCAGCAGGCTTCTTCTTCTTCTTGTCCTTCTTGTCTTCCTCTTCATCATCCATCCTAGACAAATTCTTCCTGTCTATGGGAAGGGACATATTGACAAACTCTCCATCACCAGGGACAAAAAGCTTGTTCCTGAAAAGTCTTGTCAGCAACATTCCATAGAGGAAAGTCTGCATGTGGGTCCTCTTGATCAGGGTTTCCAGGTAGATAAATATCATATCAATGATATCCACCTTGATCTTGTGTATCAAAAGGTACAGGGCATACCTGTCCATCTTGGTCACACCGTCCCTCGAGCCTTTCCTAGGCATCACACACTCCAGTAGCAGCTTGTGCATGAATCTGCACTTAACAACCATGCTCACTGGCTTCAGGTTTTCTGGGTTGGGAACTTCATACAAAGCAATCTTCATATTCTCTGTTCCCACATGATCTTCCCACCCAGGCTTGTAAGTTGCTCCAATCCTTGGGCATTTGGTGACAAGTTCTAGAGAACTGATGGGAACGAAGATAGCTGTATCCAGCACTCGAGCACCATAGCTTTTGGTTCCATCAACAATACTGGTGAGAACGATAGCACTTGTCCAAAAGTCTCTTACCAGCTTAGGATGAACCAACTTCTTTAAGTCGAAGAAGGAGGTCCACTTGGAGTATTCCAACTCCTCTGTGACATCCATGCCCCACTTCTTCATTTGTTGGAGATCAACAGTCTTTCCAGCCAAAATCTTTTCAACATCAGAGAGTCTCATGTTGTATTTCTCATAAATTTCTTTGGAAGAGAGATTCCTTGAGGGTGCCATTGCAAAGAGAGAAAGAGATTTTTAGGGTTTGGAAAACTTAGAAGGGTTTGGCAGAGAGAGACGAAGAGGTTTTAGGGATTTGAAAGCGTAAAGGTTTAACATTTATGACTCTTTGCCTTTGATAGTCATAAAGTCAGGAGAGATAAAGAAAACATTTTTAATTTTAAAATAGCACGAATTGCGTGGGGAACTACAGCGCCCACTTAAGACATAATGAAAACATAGTTTCGAGAACTAAAATTGTCATGCACATGATTACCGTCAGATTAATAAATGGTATTGAATAATTAATAACCATTTTAACAAAAACTGTTGAGTTCAAGCATTATGACTCATCATGGTCAGACAGGTATCACAGATAGATATTACAGACAGGTGATATAAAAACATAAGACAGATAGCATAGACGGGTTAATCATCAGACATGTCATTCATCAATGCAATGCATCTTTGGATTATCTCTAATAAATATAAATATAAACCTATCTTCAGCTAAAGGTTTAGTGAAAATATTATGCCATTGATTTTCAGTTTTAACAAACTTAATATCAAAGATATCTTTCTGAACATAATCCTTATAAAATGATGTTTGATTTCAATAATCTTAGCCTTGGAATGCTTAATTGGATTTTTAGTTAAGCATATGGCACTAGAATTATCACACCACACAGATATATTATGCTCATAAATAGAGTAATCCTCAAGTTGATGTTTTACCCATAAAAGTTGAGAGCAACAACTAGCAGCTGAGATGTATTCTGCTTCAGCAGTAGACAAGGCAATAATTATCTGCCTTTTGCTTGACCAGAAGACTAAGCTTGCTCCAATGAAGTGACATCCTCCACTGGTGCTCTTCCTTTCTATTTTGTCTCCAGGAAAGTCAGCATCACAAAATCCCATTAATCTGTATTCTTTAGTTCTTAAATACAACAAACTAAGATTAGTAGTCCCAAGCAAATATTTAAATATTCTTTTAACAGCTTTATGATGGGATTCTTTAGGGTCAGATTGGAATCTAGGACACATACAGACACTAAATTGAATGTCAAGTCTGCTTGAAGTTAAATATAGTATAGAGCCAGTCATACCTCTATAGACAGTTTGGTCTACCTTTTTACCTTCATCATCTTTGCTTAATTTTGCATTGGGTTGCATGAGAGTTTTCATGAGTTTAGCACTTTCCATCTTGTACTTTTTAAGTATCTCCTTGGTATACTTTGGTTGATGGATGTAGATTCCATCACTTGTCTGTTTGATTTGTAGTCCAAGAAAGAATTTAATTCTCCCATCATGCTCATCTCAAATTCTGCTTGCATTAGCTTGGAAAAATCCTTGCACAGCTTTTCATTAGTTGCTCCAAAAATAATATCATCAACATATATTTGGACAATAATGAAATTCTCTTTTGAACGTTTCTTAAACAAGGCAGTATCTATTTGTCCTCTAGTAAAACCATTATGCATGAGAAAAGAACTAAGTCTATCATACCATGCTCTAGGTGCTTGTTTCAAACCATATAAAGACTTTTTAAGTTTGAAAACATGATCTGGTTTATTAGTATCTTCAAAACCAGGGGTTGTTTAATATACACTTCTTCTTCAATTATACCATTTAGAAAAGCACTTTTTACATCCATTTGAAAAAGAGTGATTTGGTATTGTGCGGTATATAACATTAATATGTGAATAGCTTCTATTCTAGCTACAGGTGCAAAGGTTTCAGTATAATCAATACCTTCTTATTGGTTATAGCCTTGAGCTACTAACCTTGTTTTATTTCTGAACTTTGCCATCCTCATCCAATTTGATTTGAAAACCCATCTTGTTCCAATGACAGATTTGTTTTTGGGCATGGAGACAAGTGTCCAGACATCATTTCTGGTGAACTGGTTAAGTTCTTTTTGCATAGCTTTCATCCTCAAGAGCTTCCTTAATACGCTTTGGTTCCATTTCTGGCCTAAATGCCACGTTGCTTGGTTCTCTTAAAGTAGATATGGTTCTTACACCTTCTGAGGGATTACCAATGATAAGATCCTTGGGATGATGAGTTTTAAGATCCGTTAGATACATTCCTTCAAATGTTGGCTTCAAGCAGAGCTCCATTAATTGCAATAGAGTCATTCTGAGCAGCCATTAATGCAATAGGAACATTGGTTGTACTCTAACACAGAGGATTATGGCTTTATGCATCGTGCAGTAGCCAAATCAGAGTTGTGCAGAATGCTTTTGTGCTTTGCAGAGCACATTTCCCTTTTCGTGTAATAATCAAGAGTACTAGGGAATAAAGCATGTTGGAAACATTCTTTAACTGGACTTCGTTTCTGGTCTCCTAGGTTTCTTGTAAGAATAACCTTCTGACTTTCTTGATAAGCGTGAGAGAGAAAGCTTCAGAGTCTTCTGTATGAGGGGACAGCTTTCAAACACTCTTTGTACTTGAGTTCCCCATCGAAGAACCACAAACGAGTGAGAGAGCTTCGCAGATACAAGTTGAAACTTCAATGTATAAAGTCAACATCCTAGTCATCAGACAGGTTGACTTTTGCTTCTCCAGACAGGTGGTCTTCTATGTGGGCAGACAGGTGAGAAAGTGAATTCTGACTTTTGTGATCTGCATACTAGATAGACAGGTTAGCAACTAATATGAAGGTTAATTAAATCATTAACAAATATTTAGTTTTCATCAAAACTTAGGGAAATGCACATCAGACATTTCAGAGACTTAACATCACAAACACACAAATTAAATAATTTTAACTTTAAAAGTTCATACAAATTGATACCAAACCTCGAAAACCAGTCGATATGGACAATTAGTGAAATTAAAGGACCCAAAATTTTTGAGATATGGATTACCTATTGAACTGGTGTTTGGACTCAAGTTGTTATTTGTTAAGGTATGAGGTGGAACTATAATGGTGGTCTTAGAGCTGTTGGTGCTTAGGAGTGGAATCATGTTCTTTCATTTTTGCATATGAGATGGTCATGATGGATGAGGGAGATGAATAGTCTTCTGTATTTGTGAATTTTGATTAGTTTTCTATTTTTCAAAAATACTGAATCTAAAAGTTAAACAAAAAGTTACAATAAAGTCCTTTTGTGTCAAAAGTTAAAAATAAAAGTTGAAGGGTTTTTACATAAAAATGAAAGTTTATCCAATATGGATCAAACTTGGACCATTTAATTGAGGTGGTGCCTTCTCGTTGGACCACCTAGACAGGGTAAAAGTTACACTAAAATTATAGGAGGTTCCAGATAATTCACCTTTTTTCCCCCCTTTTTTTTTGTTTTTACCTTGTGCATATCTTTATGGATACCGTGAACTTTCTTTTGAGCACTATTATAACTAGAAGATCCATCTAACAATTTGCCTTTTTTTTTTTTTGGATTTCAACTTTACCCATTTTGGTGAGAGTATGCAATACAAAGTTATTAATTAAATATTAATTAACTAGTCAAATGATGTATCGAACTTTGTCTTCATCCTATGACTTTAGATGAATTTTACCTATAAAATCAAATGTTCGAATCCTCGATTTAAAAAGGACTTTATTTATCCATTACTTTTGATTAAAAGGTTAATTTCATAGTTATGTATGTGAGATGCCAATAAAAGGGGGAAAATAAAAAAATAAAATGCCGTGTCTTCACCTAAATTCCTGCTTTGGCCTGTATGATAGTTCCTATTCAGCATGCTTAAATTAAATTATATTTTTGTACATCATGAAACCAATGCCAAAAAAATACAGTACTGCAGATTATAGAAAAGAGAATATAATATTGTTTGATCAATTTCTCAATAAAAATATAGTAATGATATTCTAACACCTGATTTGGACATCTCCAATGACACCTTGGTTAATCACGTGTAAATTTTTGGTTAATTCAGTTCATTATATAGTTAACGGGTCATCTGAAGCTTATTTTCCATAACCATGTAAATATTTAGTTAAACACATGTAAATATCTGGTTAATTCAGTTCTTTATATGATTAATGGGTCATCATGAATTAACCAAATACTTGCACGTGATTAACCATATAATGAACTAAATTAACTAAATATTTGTACCGATTAATTAAGGTGTCAAAAATTGGTGTCAAACTTTTGGTGTCATAATATCATAACTCATAAAAATATAAAAATATAAAAATAAGACAAGAAGGAACATTGGGGCATTTTTTCTTTCAAAGTTCAAACATTCCCCTGTGAATGAATCTTCAATCCTCACCTTGATGGACTTGGACATATGGTACACGAGGTCCAAGGTACAGAAGGTAGCTCGGGATAGGGAGGGATATGTTTTGGTGCCCACAAAGAAATTAATATATCCAAGAGTTAGTACTACTAAACTATTCAATTCTCCACCCAATAGTTTATATAGTCACTATTTAATGCCTCGTACGTTTTGCCACTACTAAACTATTCAATTCTCCACCCAATAGTTTAATAAATACGAATTTTTTATCTTATGAAACATTGCGCATGTTAATAAATAAAAAAATAGAAACGTTTTGGTGCCCACAAAGAAATTAATATATCCAAGAGCCAATAATGGTCACTCTTTAATGCCTAGTATTTTTTTTTTTTAACCATGACATAGGTACGAAGTATCCATCATCATTAATAGTGACTAATCTTCATCAGGGAACCTGTTGGCACACAAGATGGGTTCTCCCCTCCCAACCAGGTTTTCTCTATACACAAGAACCAGGATTCGAACCTCTGACCACTTGCTTAAGGTGCCCAAATCCCGTACTACTTGGACCAATCACATGTTGGTAATGCCTAGTACGTTTTGCTACTACTAAACTAGAGTAAAGACTCGTATTAGTCCTTGAAAAATTTTGAGGTACCACTTTTTATTCATAAGAAGGAAAAACCCCGTCAAATAGTCTCCAAGAGTGACAAAAGAGAGACACTTTAGTCCCTATATCTGTTTCCGTCCTGAAAACATTGTTAGAGTGCTTATGTTTAGGGTTAGTATGCTCAGGTGTCCATTAAACACGTCCATGTGACATGTATTGGTGCATCTGGTGTAATACATCCAATGCATATGGTTTGTTGCATGTAGCAAGCATGGACTAATTTGTCTCACGATATAAATTGTCAGGAACTAAATTGGGTTACTTAAATAATAATTAGAGACTTTATTAAGTCAGTGCATAATTGTTTTCATGGTCTATTATGCATGCAGGGAATGTTGTATTGGCATCTGGACACATATTGATATACATCAACACTCAATGGTGTGTTCATGATGGAGACAAACAGAGGGACTAAAATGTATCTCTTTTATCATTCTCTGGGACTATTTTGTAAGTTTTTTTTGTAGGGACGAAAAGTAGTACCTCAAAATTTGTTAGGGACTAAAATGGATCTTTACTCTCTAAACTATTGAAAGTTGTATATAGAATTCCTTGAAAGTTTAAAAGTTATTTTTTCTGATACAACATTTATATTTTTCTTTATTCTTTAACATGTGCAAGGTTTCATAGGTTAGAAACATCGATTTTTAATATTTCGATTTCCTTTAATCATAAAGGATGATATGCTAATAATATATCATATTATCAAAACAATATATAATATGATCTAATCAGACTTATATCAAAATAAAAATATCCAATAAATTCAATTTTTTTTTTAAATTAGTATAGTACTAAAAATAATTTTAGGTAAAGAATAATAATTTTGTTTTAATTTTTAAAAATATAACCTTAGTTTAGTGTATAATTAGAAATTTAAAATTGGAAAATATTTAAAGTAAAATAATTTAAAAGAAACTGCCATTTTGAAACAAAAATAAAATTTTTTTTTTGACTGAAAACAAAGACTGAAACAAAAATAATTAAACGAAGCATTAGGAATAGAAAAAAAGTCATTAATAAGATGGGTGACTAAGATTGAAGAGTTTGAAATTTTGGTCACATTGATAAATTTTCATGTAACCATTTTTAAAAAGAGTAAAATATTAAAACTAAATTCTAAATGATAAAATCAAACTTTACATATAGCAAATTCAACAAGACAAGTCATTTTATACATGATATAGAATGCAACATAGATGTATAAAACTAAAATAAATAAGTATATATTAACTAGTATTTTTGCAACTTTAGTTAAGTAATTAAAAAATAGAATTTTTTTTAACTAAACACTATAGTGTTTCAATTTTTAATATATCAAATATATGAAAAATGTTATTTCCTCTTACAAATTTTCTAGAAGTCCTCTATCCTCTTAATTTTAACACATATCATATGTTACATATGTAAAACATTAATCAATCTCCACTTTTAACATATTTTCTTTTTCTTGGTGAATCGGAGGATGGATTTACAAGAAGCTTTATAAGATGTAATATTTCTTTAAATACATTATTTTTTAATAATAAAAATTATCTTTCTTTAATTAATTATATAAAAAGACTCATATATTGTAAAGTTTAATTTTGATATAGTATTGGTTAAAAAAAAATTACATTATTAATTATTAATCAATTATAGATCATCTTATATGTGATTTTTAAGGTATTTATAATAAGAACCAATATTTTTAATGATGTTTTAATTTATAATTGATTAATAGTGTAATTGTTTTTAAAAATTTTTGACACTAATAATACATATAAATTAAATTTTATATTATATTATATAAATCATATATAAATATAAACAAAATATTATTTTAACTTAGGTTTAATTACTCTGTAGGTCCTTATACTTTTTAAGAATTTTCAAATAGGTCCCTATACTTTTAAAATTTGTAATTAGGTCCCTGAACTATTATTTCATTTGTAATTAGGTCCTTATACTAAAAAAATTTGTAATTGGGTCCTCGAACTTTTATAAAGTTTTCAATTGGGTCCCTGAACTAAACAAGTTTTTAATTGGGTCCCTGAACTTATATAAAATTTTCAATGGAGCCCCTGGGGTAGGGTTCCGTGAAGAGGTCTTTAAGTCTGCTGATGTTAAACTTGACCTGGAATTCCCCCAAATTTGTATTTAGGGTTGTAGGAGACCAAAATGTTGAGTCAGAAAACCAAAACTTGACATGTGATTACTTTTCCTCCATCTGAACCAATAGTTCATTCCTTCCCCGATTTATGTTTTACGCTTGTATATCCCTTCCTTGAAATAATTTCGTCCAAAATAGTTTCTTCACTTGCAACGTACTACATCTCACTTCATCTTGTTACATCTTGCTACATTTTATTGTGAAAATATCTCAAGCTTCATCTTCCACCCAAACTACTCTTACATAACCAGCTTGGATGAAATCAGTTATATTCCGTTCAATTCAACATATCACTAACGAATTTTATAATTTAGGGACCCCATTGAAAATTTTATATAAGTTCAGGGACCCAATTAAAAACTTTTTTAGTTCAAGGACCCAATTGAAAACTGTATAAAAGTTTGAGGACCCAATTACAAATTTTTTTAGTATAGGGACCTAATTACAAATAAAATAATAGTTCAGGGACCTAATTACAAATTTTAAAAATATAGGGACTTATTTGAAAATTCTCAAAAAGTATACGAACCTACGGAGTAATTAAACCTTTAACTTATTATTCAAACAAGAGAATTAATACTAATAATCGGAAATAAAAGAGTAACCTCGGTAAGCCCAACAGAAGCCGACATAACTTTCCAGCTTCCAAAAACCCAATGCCAATAAGCAATGATGGTTTTGGTTTGCCTGTTTTTCTGCCTTTTGTTGCCACTTCCATCAACCTCATGTTCTTGACTCATTAATATTTTATTTTTTATCAATGTTTCAAGGGAGGAGTACTGGCAGAGTCACATCACACCCACAATCACAAAGACTGAGAGAAAGAAAGAAAGAAAGAAAGAAAGAGTGAGAGAGAGAGAGAGAGAGAGAGAGAGTAGCTTTAGGAGGATAATGGAAGAGCAGGCAATGGAAGAGTTGAAGATGCTTGAAGCCCAATATCCCAATCAACATGAGTATCTAAAGCTTGAGCTTAGAGCCTTCATCTTTCAACTCCAATCCAAGCACCAGGATTCTCACCTGATTCCAGAAAACAATCACTGCACCAACTTCATTGCTTTACTTGACACACAAGGTTTTTTTCTTTACCCCTTTTATTTTGTGATGCTAATAAACATGAATTTGGAGTCTTTGAAAGAGGTTAGGGGAGCTTATTCGAACAATAACTTATCATAATAAATTTATTTATGAAAATTATTTATAATTTTTTTTTAAATTATTTTACTTGGCTCGTTAAAAGCTGTTAAAAATAAGTTTTTTTTTTTTAAAGCTTATTTCAAATGTTTATGTGATCTAGAATCTACCAGCTTGGAGCAAAGGAAGAGTAACTATGGATTAAAACTTGGATTACCAGACAGAGAAGTAATGGAGGGGAAGATTGATGAAGGGTATGAGCCTGAATCTCCAAAGACTGATGATGTAAGGAAGCATTTACACAAGCAGGAAGAATAAGAGGAAAGATAGGGTTGACTTGGTTCTTGAGAGGGCACAAGCTTGTTTGAAAAAAATTAGACATGTGAAGACTTTCTTATTATCTCTCTAGTCTCTCCATGAATTTTAGATGTTTTAAATTTTACTGTCATTTGCCACTATGCCATTGTGCTCTTCTTCTGGTTGTGACTGATGGAATGCATTTTGGTGCTTGTAATGTGTGGTTGATAATAGCATCATAACCAGCAATGATGTGTTACATTAGAGGGTATTAGCACAAACTCGCTTAAAGTATTCTTACCTACCCTTCCAAGTTGCATCTCTTCTAGCCGTTTTAGCAATCCCTTTTTGGCAGGCAACAAAGCTGTCATTTTCTGATGATCAAAAGGAAAACCTGTCATTTCTGTTTTCTTTTTTCCTCCTTTTTAGGCTAGACAAACCTGTATTAAAGTATTCTGAGGGCTTTTTTTAAAAAAAAAAAAATCTCGGTTGTGCAATTTCATTTCATATTTATTAATCTAGTACTATTTTTAAAATAATTGTTAAAGTAATACAGTTTTTAGGAAAGGCGTAATTGATAATCATTACTTTTTTAAAAGTATAAATTTCCCCGTGCCAGGAGGCCCAGCCGCTTAGGCTCAGGACGTTGATAATATTGAGATTATTAGGATCATGACTGGTGCTTTGAAACGCTATGGATTTGCACAATCCTCCTCCGATCATTCACTCTTTACTCTCCGAGTGAAAATGTGCAACTCCATGTGTTGGTTTATGTGGATGACCTTGTGATTTTAGGAAATGACAATGCTGCCATCAAAGCCTTCAAACTATACTTGAATGCATGTTTTTATATGAAAGATCTCACATGATCCTAATAATCTCAATAGATAATTCATTATTTATTTAATTTTTTTTTATGAATCATTGTAATTAGGATTTTTAGTTTCTCAAATAACATTTTGAATATTCTTACAAGCTTTAACCTTTTAAATCGGTATGTTCTTATGGAGTCGAGCTACTTACTATCCTATCATCTTTTGTTTACCTATCAACTTAAAGTGTACGTGAATTAATTAATTCTTGCAGGCATATGGGTGCATGTAGGTGGGAAAAGAAAAATACTATAGACACGTGCCTCTCAAAATGATGAAGTAAGCATATATAAAAAATAAGATAAACTTAAATGTAACCAATATGAATATGAATATGAATGTGAAATGATATTTCTCACAAATACTACTATAAGATTAAACTTAAATTCCTATAATCCCTGTGCAGATTTGAAATGATATAACACTAAATAAGTGAAGATCACAATTTACTTGGTTCAGATATTGATAAAATTGATTTTGAAGGAATTGATTTTAAAAATTTGAGGTTAAAGAATTGATTTGTGTATAATGATATTTCAAAAGTGAGTTTAGAAGAAGTAGTTTTGTTTGGATGGTAAAGTAAAATCATTTTTGAGGTGTAAATATAAAGATTTTTGTTTGTCTCATCCAAAATCAATTCTACACAATGAAAAAACTAGAAATTCTTACTTCTCCTAAAATCAATTTTACTTACATTTTTTTTTTGTGAATGAAATTTAGGGTGAAGGGATGATGTCTCGATCCAAGGTATGGAAAACCTTCATAAGAGCATGATAGGGTCCCTTTTCGAGCAAGAGACAGCTTCAGAAGATTATTGAGAAAGAGTAAAAGATAACAAAATTCTGGTTAATTTCTTCTACCCTTTCATTACTCAGAATTTAGATTTATAACAGATGGATTTGGCCTAAGGAAATGGATCGGTTGCCAGCTGGTTAAAGATCCTTACATGATATAGTAACAGAATGGAAATGCATAACAGAATGGGAATCCTAAGAACATAAAGGAGCAGCACTTTTCATGGCTCAACATCACTGGAAATGGTTGCTGCGTTGAGTTTTTCTTTCCACCAGGCTTAGGTAGTTTATGTGGCCCATTATTGCTTTGGATTGGCCCATTAGTGACTTGGTTTGGCCCACCAAGTAACTCAGAGTTCACTTTAGGAGCAGAAACCAGAGCCAGGCACAGGTTAACAATATTTATATTTACCTTTGACAGATCACCAAGCACAAACTCAAAGCCTAATGGAATTGTCTTCAGATGTAGAATATGTGGAATTGTAATAAAATTGAACTCTAGAAGCATGACAAGGAGCTTCTGTGTATAGATATGTGCATAGCACGTGCTTCTCAGCAGTTGGTGGGTGTCCCTTAGATACAAATATGCACAAATACATAAATGCAGTGAACCTGGAGCGAGGGTTATCACCATATGCACAAATACATCTGAGCACTGCCGCACAAGGGTATCCTTCACTTTTCCCAGCCCTTCCACCATGGATAGTAACTTTTGGCTATAAAAAATTTGTGGAAGTCACTTCCTAATGTGCTTACAGAGGAGAGTCACTAGGACAAGTGCCTTACCTAGTAAAACTTCAGTATCCTGCTCGACAAGAGCCAAAAGACTTGGTATAAGATTCATATCCTTCGCAAGTGGTAGAAGGCAGCCTCCAATATTTGTGAACATATGGCTTCCAAGCATATCTATGTTAAGAAGATGCAAGTTGAGTTGCTGTTCTTGAGGATTGCTCGACAAGAGCAGGAGCTAAGTGATTTACATTTACCTCCCTTAAGGAGGTAGTGGGGGCTCGCAACATCAATCTGTCGGATATGATACTCTATCTTGCTCTACTAGACCAATCCCTTGAGATTAATTCTACCTACATCTAAACACACCTTTTATCCACCATGAATTTTAACCAAACAAAAATTCACATTTCAAAAGTGATGTCGGAAGCAAACGAAACTTTTGATTAAAACAAACAAGCACTCAGTCCCTCGTTGAAATGGAACAAGATTCTACTATCCCAAAATATGTTGTCTCAGTGTCCCCTTACCAATCAAATGTTAGGAATGTATATAAATATTAATGAGTTATGATTTTATTTTATTAAGTGGGAAATTATCATTGGTTAGAGACAAAAAATGTAACAAGAAAGTGAGACAGGATATTCATTCGTTGAAATGATGTTAGTCATTACTAAGCAAATTACTAATGGCTAATAGTTTGACTAACAACATACTATTTGCTAAGTAATGAACAGACCCATTTTATGGAGGATCAAAATGATCATTTTTGAAAGAGATTATAGAGAGTTTATTTAGGTTTATGAGAATAATTATAAAAATAAGCTTATATAAATAAATTAAAACCTCATAATTTTTTTTTTACTTATTTCAAGAAAGTTTATTAATATTAAATAAGCGCTCTATAATTTGCTTGTCCAAACAAACCTTCAATACTTGTTTCCTCAATAATAAAATATCTTTTCTCTGTAATCGATGGCTCCAGTAATACACAAACCAGTACAAACAAATTAGCTTACAAATTCTAAGCTTTTTCTGCATTCAGGGATTCCTTATATTCAATACACTCACTTTTAATCTATGATCAGGATTTCATGTGGTCATTTTTGCATAGATATGTCATATTAAAAGATGAAACTAGGGTCAGGATCTTATGCAGTCATCTTTTTGACCGTAGAAAATCAATTTCCAATTATTAGCTAATGCAGTAACAAAGGATAGGAATTTTTCATTACAGATATTCAAAATCTTCTTCGTTGAGTAATTGGCTGGGACGGGTTATCACAGCCCAATAGCCCATATAAGTGATTGACTGGGACGGGTTTTGTTTGTCCCTTACTCGACCCTAAATATTGATAGGGCCAATTCTTTGAATCTAAATCTGTCCCTAGACTCGAAGGAGCCCGCTCATATGCGGGTTGGATGTTACAAATATCAGTAAAAGATGCTATCTAAAAGCCACCAATCGATCTCGTGTCACCAAATAGATCCAAAATTGGATGTTACAAAATACAGGCAAAGAGATCATTTTGTTGGATGCTTCCTTGATGCCCGTGTTACCAAAGTCACATAGTTAAAAACGGGATAGTTTCATCAAACATGATTCTTCCAATGTTACAAAAGCCACAAAATACTTCCTAAAAATGTGAGATGTGAGAGTAAAAGTTTAGTAATTTACTTCAGTTTTTTTTTTAATGATTGTGCGTGAAACGTAAGCTAGAGAGGGATAAAAACAAAAGTAGGTTTTTATTATATTGGACGGGCCGTGTAACGCGAAGGTCAACCCGGACCCGTCCCGACACCAGGTCACTAAATGAGAATCTGGTTCGTCCCTTCTCTTCTACGGGTTAGGGTCAGACCCGATCCAACACTACGGGCTCTAGGGTCGGGCCAATTTTTGCACACCCCTAGTTTTAGGAAATTTATATTTTTCTTAGGATTTTTTTTAAAAATTGTTCAATGTCCTTAAAAAAAACATTTAAATGTGTCACGTAACATCCAATTTTAACATCCTAACAAAAATTCTCCTTGATATTTTGTAATGCAATACCCCAATTTTAACTTCCTAGAAAAAATCTACCTTGGTATTTTAGCGAGTAAATGTCAATGGGGATTTTTCTTAGGATGATAAAATTGGAATGTTACATTTACAGTCTTCACTCGAAAACAAGGAAAGATAAATAATGCGATCAATCTAAGATCATATCTGTATGACAGTATGAGTTCATAACAGGGTAAATTATTCAACACTCACTAACCAAGGAGCTTAATAACTGTTAGGAGGTAGTTAGTCAGTTAGTCTGTTATTCCCTTTATTGTTAGTAGTTATTTTCTGTTTTGTTAGTTACTAGCTGCCATATAGCAGCTGAGTGTAAGGCTTATAAAAGGCAACTTGTTTTCTTCATTCAATAGACTGTGTGAAGCATTATTCATTCTTCATCTTCTAAAACCAGCACCCAACAGCTGGTATCAGAGCTCCATTTTTGGGGCCTGATACAGAAACCGCAGCTTTCTGTTTGAAGAATTTAGAAACAAAGTGGGTGAAATTCAAGAAAGTGAAAAACTGAGAGAGTTTGAGAGAATGGCAGATAACTTTGTTCAGCCAGCTATTCCAAGATTTGATGGCCATTATGAGCATTGGTCAATGTTGATGGAGAATCTCCTTCGATCCAAGGAGTATTGGAGTCTGATAGAGAATGGCATTCCTTCTTTGCCAGCTGGAGCGAGTCAGGAGCAGACGAAGGCTGTGGAAGACAGCAAGTTAAAAGATTTGAAGGCAAAGAACTATCTCTTTCAGGCCATTGATAGGAGTATCATTGAGACTATACTCAATAGAGATACTGCGAAAGAGATATGGGACTCAATGAAGCAGAAATATCAGGGCTCTACAAAGGTGAAAAGAGCTCAGTTACAAGCTCTTAGACGTGAGTTTGAGATTCTTGAAATGAAGGAAGGAGAAACAGTGAATGAATACTTTGCAAGAACTCTAGGAATTGCAAATAAGATGAAAGTTCATGGTGAAAGGATGGATCAGGTTGTGATAGTTGAAAAGATTCTGAGATCAATGACTGCTAAATTCAATTATGTGGTATGTTCCATTGAGGAGTCGAATGATGTGAGCAGTCTATCAATTGATGAACTTCAGAGCAGCCTTCTGGTTCATGAACAAAGAATGAAGGGAACCAAAGAGGAGGAGCAGGCTCTCAAAGTAACTAATGGAGGAAGGGGAAGAGGTCGTGGCAGAGGAGGTAGAGGCAGAGGAAGACAGCAGTTCAATAAAGAACTTGTGGAATGCTACAAGCTAGGACATTATCAGAATGAATGCCCTAGCTGGGAAGAGAATGCCAACTATGCTGAATTTGATGAAGAAGAAGAAATGCTGCTTATGTCCTCAGCTGAGAGTAAAGATTCAACAAGAAGCAATGTCTGGTTTCTTGACTCTGGATGCAGCAATCACATGTGTGGCAACAAGGATTGGTTCTTTAATCTTGATGAAGCCTTTAGAGAAACTGTAAAGCTGGGAGATAATTCAAAGATGGCAGTCATGGGGAGAGGTAATGTGAAGCTCCAAATATGTGGCATAACTCAGGTAATCACTGAAGTTTTCTTTATACCTGAGTTAAAGAATAATCTCCTTAGTATTGGTCAGTTGCAGCAAAAGAATTTGACAGTTGTTTTTCAACAAGATACTTGTAAAGTGTATCATCCCGATAGAGGCTTAATCATGTCTAGTCAAATGTCAGCCAATAGAATGTTTGCATTGGTAGCACCAGTTGTTTCTCTACCTCATGTCTTCAAGCAATGAGTGACAATAACACTCATCTATGGCACTGTCGATATGGCCATCTTAGTATCAAAGGTTTGAGGATCTTGGCACAGAAGGAGATGGTTAAAGGGCTGCCAAAGCTTAAAGAAACTTCAGAAATTTGTAAAGATTGTATGATTGGGAAGCAACATCGTGAGTCTTTACCAAAGCAAAGCTTCTGGAGAGCCTCACACATATTGGAGTTGGTGCATGCTGACATATGTGGGCCTGTCAAACCAGAATCAAATAGCAAGAAGAGGTATTTCATCACTTTCATTGATGATTACAGTAGAAAGACATGGGTTTATTTCTTATCTGAGAAATCTTCTGCATTTGAGACTTTTAAGAAATTTAAGGCTTTGGTTGAGAAAGAATCAGGATCTCCATTGTGCTGTTTAAGAACCGATCGAGGGGGAGAGTTTACTTCCTCAGAATTTAGTGATTTTTGCAGTAGTAATGGCATTAAAAGACAACTAACTGCTGCTTATACTCCCCAACAAAATGGAGTAGCAGAAAGGAAGAATCGAACCATAATGAATATGGTGAGGAGCATGCTGTCAGAAAAGGAGGTTCCTAAGGAATTTTGGCCTGAAGCAGTGAAATGGTCAATTTATGTTCTGAATAGAAGCCCCACACTTGCAGTAAAGGAGGTTACTCCTGAAGAGGCTTGGAGTGGAGTCAAGCCTAGTGTGCATCATTTCAGAATCTTTGGCTGTGTTGCACATGTTCATGTGCCTGATTCTCAAAGGAAGAAGTTGGATAACAAAAGTGTTAAATGCTTGCTGCTTGGAGTAAGTGAAGAATCTAAAGCATACAAGCTTGATGATCCTGTCACTCAGAAAGTGATAATTAGCAGGGATGTGGTGTTTGCTGAATCAGAAAAATGGGATTGGAGGACAAAAGCCAATAAACAGAATGCTGGAAATGAAGTTGAAGTTGCTGAAACAGATGAAAGTAATCAGAAAGAGTGTGAAGTAGAAGAAGGAACAATCAATGAATCACAAGATCCAGAAGAAATTGAACCTCAAATTGACCCTGCAGATCAGATTACACCTGCTGCTGCCTCACCAAACTTGAACCAAGGGAGGAATAGGAGGCAACCAACTTGGCTAGAGGACTATGTGACAAATGAGGCATACACTAATGAGGAACTTCACAATTTTGCAATTTTCAGTCAACCTGAAGATCCCATGACATATGAAGAGGCAGTAAAGCATAATGTTTGGAGGAAAGCCATGGACTTGGAGATCAAAGCAATTGAAAGAAATGATACTTGGGAGCTGACATTCCTTCCAACTGGTGCCAAGAAGATAGGTGTAAAATGGGTTTTCAAAACCAAGTATAATGAAGATGGAAAGGTGGATAAGCACAAGGCTAGACTTGTGGCAAAAGGCTACTCACAGCAGCATGGTATTGACTACAATGAAGTCTTTGCTCCTGTGGCAAGATGGGATACAATCAGAACTGTGTTAGCTCTAGCTGCTCTAAATGGTTGGAGTGTGTTCCAACTTGATGTTAAAAGTGCTTTCCTCCATGGTGAATTGAATGAAACTGTTTTTGTGGAGCAGCCTCAAGGTTACCAAAAGGAAGGTGAGAAGGATAAAGTGTATAAACTCAAGAAGGCTCTATATGGCCTTAAACAAGCCCCTCGGGCTTGGTATAGCAGAATTGAAGCTTACTTTGTCAAAGAAGGCTTTGACAAGTGTCCATATGAATACACTTTGTTCATAAAAACTGACAGCAACCAGAAGTTATTGATTGTTAGTCTCTATGTAGATGACCTCATATTCACTGGAAATGACAAAAGGATGTTTGAAGACTTCAAGAACTCAATGCAGAAGGAATTTGATATGTCTGATCTAGGCAAAATGAGGTATTTTCTGGGCATAGAAGTAGTTCAAAATGATGCTGGAATTTTCATCAGTCAGCAGAAGTATGCTGCAGAACTTTTGGAGAGGTTTGGCATGGAAAGGAGTAATGCAGTAGGCAATCCAATTGTTCCTTGGCTGCAAACTATCAAAGGATGAAAGTGGTAAACCAGTGAATGCTACAACCTATAAACAAATGGTGGGAAGCCTGATGTACTTGACTGCAACAAGACCAGACTTGATGTATGCAGTGTGCTTGATCAGTAGATTTATGGAGAGACCAACAGAAGTTCATATGCAAGCTGCCAAGAGAATCTTTCGTTACTTAAAAGGAACAATGGAGCTTGGAATTTTGTATAAAAGAGGTGAAACAGGAAGCTTGATAGGCTTCTCTGATAGTGACTATGCAGGAGATGTTGATGATAGGAAAAGTACATCAGGTTATGTCTTCATGCTTGGAGGTGGTGCTGTCTCTTGGTCCTCTAAAAAGCAGCCGGTTGTGACTCTCTCAACCACAGAAGCAGAATTCATTGCAGCAGCCTCATGTGCATGCCAAGGTGTTTGGCTAAGGAGAATTCTGCAGAAATTGGATAATGCTCAAACTAGTTGTACAACTATCTATTGTGATAATAGTTCTACAATTAAGTTGAGCAAGAACCCGGTTCTCCATGGTAGAAGCAAGCACATTGATGTTAGATTCCACTTTCTTCGAGACTTGAGCAAAGAAGGAGTAATTGAATTGATTCATTGCAGCTCACAAGATCAGTTAGCAGATGTAATGACCAAACCTCTCAAGCAAGAGTGTTTTTCAAAGCTTAGAGAGAAATTAGGAATGTGTAGAATGTGTAGTTAAACTGATTGTGTTCCACATTTCAGTTTAAGGGAGGATATGTTAGGAGGTAGTTAGTCAGTTAGTCTGTTATTCCCTTTATTGTTAGTAGTTATTTTCTGTTTTGTTAGTTACTAGCTGCTATATAGCAGCTGAGTGTAAGGCTTATAAAAGCCAACTTGTTTTCTTCATTCAATAGACTGTGTGAAGCATTATTCATTCTTCATCTTCTAAAACCAGCACCCAAGGAGCTTAATAACCCCAAAAGTAATTGATAAAATAAAAGTCACAAGAACAAAATTTGGCTGTAGAATTATATAAGAATGGTTTTGTATAAGCAATATTATTTTCTCTTCTTTCATATAGATGTGCTGCAAAACCAACAATTATAATTTTGACCCACAGTGCAAACTAAAGAATATATTTCTTTTGTTCAGGAAAGTTCTGAGAGAAGTAACAATACAAAGACAGTTTATCGTTACATTACAACTGATATTGGTGCAGTGGTATCCAACATCCTCTGAATTCAGAGATCCTTGTAAGTGTTGAATTTCAGAGTGTTTCAGCAGGGTGGAATATATGTTGATCCTCTCCACACCTCTAGTATCTAGAAGTGATCTGCTAGGTAGCACCACACGAGATAGACTTCCATGCCCTTCCCATGTATCAACTTTAGGTGCAAAAATGTTGAAAATGAAGAGGGAAAAGAAGCAAGGGACTTGTATTATTCATGGGCTATGTAGCAAAGCTTCTGTGCAAGCAGGAAACCATATTTTTGCACCCTTTAATGTCATCAAAAGTTACAGTTTTACAGAATGTTGTCAGGACAAGCTGAAACAAGTGAAGATGATGGAGTTAACTTATGGTTAGATTTCATCTGCTCAGCCATTCTACTACAGAAGATAGCTTCTCATTGATTAGGATATCTTCCTGCATATCAAACTGGTCAATGCAGATCATTTATCCTTCTTCAACAGTGTTCTAATCAAAGTTGTTGCCTTTGCATCTCTTGGTACTTCTATGCCAACAGCAACACAGAAGAAAATTAAATATCCCTGGACAAGGAAAAGCAAATAAACAAGGTGCCTTAATAGATCTGTAAGGCTCTATTCAAGATTTGAAAACAAGTCATGTCTTTGCTGCTTTTCCTCTTGTCCAACCTCATTGCTGCTGCTTCTATCCTGCCACTTCGAATTAACAGCAGGCAGACCCCGTCGTCCTAAAAGAACAAGATCAAGAAGCCTTCTCCTTGCATCATAGACAGGATTTGGTTCAATCAAACATCCTCGTTCATAAGCTTCCCTCAGGAAAACAGTATGTCGTTTCCCCTTAGTTGACAAATAGAAGATTCCAGGGTGATCCAGGAACAGATCCCTTATATTTAAATCAATCCCAAACCATTTTCTGAACTGGCTAATCTTCTCAACTTCCACCATCTTCTCCACTGTCAAATTCAGGAACTCATGAACAATGGACACTGCTCGTTTCTCCAAAGCCATCATTCCAGCCTTGGACTTCTTTTTCTCACTAATCACCTCCTCATAAGGCCCCACATATGGCAAACTCTGCCATTCCTTCACCTTGGCCTTGAAATTCTTGCTCAGCTTCATCCCTGGAGGATACCTATGGTTGAAACTGAACTGTAATTCCATCCTATCAACACTGCAATCCTCCTTGCAACACTCAATAACCCTCCAATCCTCAACAGCTGCTCTAAAACGATTGTTGGGAAGAACACCGTCCACAAGCTTCAACAAATGAGTATTTGGTTCATGAGCATCACAAAGCTGAAAAACATTGGAATTTGCAGCTATAACTGAGTCCTCAAAATCATCTGGCAGGCCAAGCTCCCTCCAAACCTTAAAAACGGCACGAAGAGGCACTGTTCTGGATGTAGACATGGCCAATATCCGAACAAGTCTATCAACAACAACCGGCATAGAATCATAAATGGCTTTTGCTTCCTGATGCGAAATATCGAGAGCAGCATCAGTTAATCTGCAAAAAGGCTGCAAATTTGTGGGATCATAGTAAATGTCAAAAATGCGAGGATACTTGCGGAGGAAGGCAGTGGGGCCACGGTTGAGGTGAAGCCTCTGGGAGAGCCTGGTGTTGAGAAACATGACAAGAGGCAAAAAGATAGAGTTAAGAAAATGTAAAATGAGAGCTTTTGTGACTGAGAAAGTGAGATACAAGCTTAATGTGCGGCTTCTATGTGTTTTTTGACAGCTTATGATTGGGTGTTTTTTATGAGGAAAAGTTATTTTTAGAGAAGCTAAAAGTTTGAAGCTTATTTAAAAGTTAGATTATTTTGAAACCAATAATACTCTTTGCATTTCACATTGGCAAAACAAACTTCCAAACAAATATTATTAAATTAAACAAATAATTTCACACCCCCTTTTGTAACTTTAAGTATAAAAGTGATTTTTTTACACAACCTAAATGAAATAAATTATCTTAAAATTGTTTTTCAGCAATTCTATTATAATCGATTATAATAATCAATTTTACATATAATTGATTATTGAAATAATCAATTTTTCACCACTAATCCAAATACACCTTACGTGCATGTTCAGTTCAGCTAAATTATAAAAATTAATCACTTAATTTCGAAAAATTCTCTTAAAAAAAGATGATCCTGAACTTGTCTAAAAAAGAAATTTCAAATTTTTTAGAAGATGAAAAAGTATAGCTTCTCCTAAAAGCTGAATTTTAGTGTTTTGGTCATCTACTGCTTTTTAGTAAAAGCTCAAATGACAGAATTTTTTTTTTTTTTAAAATAAAATTTGTTGCTGAATAAAAGCCTAAACTAACAGGCTCTTTATCAAAATCAAAACATCCTGATTGACTAGAAATATTTAATCAACAACTGAATAATCACCAACTAACTCAACTAACCAATGAACTAATACCTGGAGAGGAAATCAAGGGAGAGTGAAGGGTTCTTGGGGTTTGCGAGAATGAGGTCTTGAACAGCAATAACTTTGAGAAGGTGTTTGTAATTGTCCATGAACTTCTCGAACGTGGGGTCTCGAGCTCTAGATGCTACGTACTCAGAAGACGTCGTTTTTGATCGAATGGACATGGAAACCCCAAGTGGGTGTTTCCTTAGAAACTTCAAAATATGAGTGCCCATTACTGAAAGCAACGTTTTTACTTTCTGGTTTCTATGGTTCGCATTCGTAAACTCGGTTTGGCATTTCGTCGAACATGTGAGAGGGTCAATTATCAGAACTCCGAAGAACGAAACAGAGTGCTGGGAGTGCAGAAAATTTGATTCAGAACACAAGCTAATGGCATTCGCGGCACGAAGACGAGAAATTCTTGTAGAATTGGCGTCTGGTTTCGTTGACTCCGTCGGAAAAGTGTGCAATGTTTCATTGACCGCGAAAGCTGAGAACATGTGTGCTGTGAAGTGCGAACGTTGGTGATGAAATTGAATAATGCTGAAGATCGAAGATGGGTATGTGAAAATGGGCCGGGCCGTCGTATGTTGGAAGAAATAGTTGGGCCAGGCTGTTACATATAAGCCCAAAAAGCTTCATTATATTCAGGAGTGTTATACTTTAGCGGTACTTAATTTTGAACTGGATCCATTGATAAATAACTGGATCAGAAATGTTGGAAACACACTCTTTAATGCTCTCTTTTCAATACACTCAATCTTATTAGTGAAATTCATTTGAGTCCTACAAATTCAAGCAGAACCGACATGAATTAGTGAGATCCATTTCCAAAATAGTGGAGCCCACATTGATTTCAACCAATAAAAGAGTGTGTATTGAAAAGAGAATGTTAGAAAATGTATTGGTAGCACCCCAGCGAAGTTAGACCCTTGAAACCTATGTATCTTCAAGGAGGGATTGGGTATAATTCCTCTAGGATAAGAAAATGCTCTTTTGAGAGTAAGCAATTTCAAGAAAATATTTAAACTTGACAGGGTCTTTTAACTTGAAAGCATTTTGTAGATAAGTCTTAGCTTGGGAATGGTAGTGGGGTTTGAGATAGCTATGATGATATCATCAACATAGACTAACAAGGCCACAAATGATGACCATGTCCCTTGGTGAAATAGAATTAGTCACTTGTGGACTCTTTAAAGCCACGACTGAGTAGGGTAGATCATAATTTTGCAAACCATTGCCTTGATGCCTGCTTTAATCCATATATGGATTTATTTAATTTGCAAAACAAGCTGCTCGTTCTTGCAAGTATATTGAGTGATAAATCCATTTAAACATCCTTGAATAAGTCACTACTAAGAAAAGCATTGTAAATGTCTAGTTGCAACAAATTCCAACCCTTCATGGCAACAAAAGAGAGCTTAGTTCTAATTGTGGAAGGCTTCGCCAATGGTGGGAGTGTAATAGTTTATAGTTCTAATCAACTTATTAATATAAGGATAACTATAAAAATGGCTGATATGGTTCTATTTCTAGCTGATTTTATGACTTATATGGTTTTCCATATGAGAAGTTATTGTTCATCTTAGTGAATCTGATACATGACCTCTCATTATTTGTTTCACATGCTAACAAGGGCACCTAGCTAACTATATACTTCAAGCGACCTCTCAAAGATCACATAAAGATGGTCACAATTCAGATCCTATCTCCAATTTCCAAGCATACCAGAATTTATTACCTTCATATCAATAGTTTGCTATGCAAATATCCTCAGTTTATGGACCTAAATTCTACCCTTAAAAAACTGCCAAGATACCTGAATGGCAGGCAGGCATCAAGGCAGAATTAGAGGCAATGGAATCAAATAATATTGGGACCTTATTACCACTATCCCCTTGCAAACATACAATCTATTGCAAATGTGGTTACAAAGTCAATTTTAAACCAGATAGTAGTGTGGACAAACACAAGACATGGTTAGTTGCCAAGGGCTACACTCATCAGCCTGGTATTGACTTTATGGGTTAGAGGCTAGAGTGAAGAAAAAACTAACAATATTTGGAATTGAAAATATAGGATATACAATATAATATGGGTGTAAGAAGTGTCTGATCAAAATAAGAATCCAATTTACAAGAACTGTATATATCTCAAAGTGTTGATGGAGAGAAACACACATCTAATATTCTTCCCTCTCTTATGAAAAATCCAAATCAGAAACCATACAAAAATGAAACAAATAGTAAAATGACAATGATTTATTCTGCTAAGTACTAATTAACAAGGATAAAATATATGTACTAATGAATTCATAACCTAAATCTGAACTTACAGCTATTGCTATTAATTTTAATATCATCATTAGCATTAAGGTTATCTACCACAAGCTTGCACCTAACCCTGAACTTGATTTTGAAGAGCTTCAACTTCCCAAGCTTAATCCTCACAGGTTGTATGACCTTAAGATTGAGAGGTATATTACCCGTCTGTTGCAGCTGCTGCTGCAGTGCATTAACTAAGCCATTTGCATCCTGTGTTTGCCCTGTCAGAGGAAGATTAAGCACAGTAGTATTTCTGTGACCTTGGTAGAATTTTGGCAAAGACCCTTCACATAGTTGTGTGTCCTCATACCAAGCACTTATGTGACTACCACCCCTATAGTATATTCCAATCTTCTTGTTTGGATTCCTAGCAGTAATTGTCACGTTGAAAGTAACAGAAAGGCTGTTATGTCCAGAAGTATCAAACTGACTTATCCTCAGTTCGTCCACGGAGTATGTCGGAAGCTTTGGCCTAAACACAAGGTATAGTACTCCAGCAGTGATGGCAATAGCAACTATCTGAATCAGCAACATGCTGAAAGTCCAACACATGAACTTGCAGCAGCAGCTTCTTTTCTTTGGTGGCTTTGAATGCATCACAGGAATGACGAGTTGAGGAGGAGGTGGATGATGATAACCATTCTCCACAGGATCACCTTGATCAGATTTGGCAGTGTTTTCTGGCACCAAAGGAGATGAAGCTCTATGTGGTGCCTCAACATCATGGACAGGATGAATTCTCTGATGATCTGCCATATTGGTATCTTGGGGGGAAAAAGCTTAGGAAGAATATAAATGATTTTACTCACTGATCAATACAAATGGTATAGACACAGTTATTGATATTCCTTCTTCCCTTTTTTGGTTTCTTGCTATGTATCACTATATATCAAGATCAATGGGGAGGTGAACATGAAAAAAATAGGAGCGGGTCATGGCATATATTGACTTGGTTAAAAGGGTCACTATCTGGTTTGGTTTGGTATGTTGATAGACTCATCAATCAAATGTGCCAAATTTTCAACATTGTCTGTGTACATTTTTTTGGTGTACATATTGTGTCTTTATACTTTATGCAATATATAATGCCGTCAAGCTAGGATTTCTTGGTTTGTAAGGAATAAGAAGTTCTAGTTTACAAATGTTTATACTTTACACAATTTTACTTTTCTTACATAAAACTACTGGTCTATTTCATGTGGAAACCACGTTTTTTATCTTAATTATGCAAAAAGTGTAGAAACGATATTTATATTATATAATAAAGTAATAGGTATAAAAGCAATATTTCTATAAACATTTGAGGTTGGTAAAAAAACAGAATACCTAACACGTTTTTTGAGGTTGGTATAAAAGCAATATTTCTATAAACATTTGAATCGCCTTCTATAAATATAAATAAAAAGAAAGACAAAGAAAAAGGAATATATATCAAACCCCAAATAGTTTAATTTCTACGCAAGGCATGCAGTCGCTTTCATCAATAATAGTGAACAAAGATCGCAAGTTCATTTTTCTAAGGATAATGTTACTATGTGCTTGAAATTCTTCACCTCACTATCCTCCCTAATTAAAGGACCCTTAATAAAAAATATTTCAGTTAAATAGATAGGTCGATCACTTAAAAGTGATAAAGTATCACATTCTAATTATAAATTTGAAAATACATGTGATCACATGAATTATTAATTTTCTTCTTCTTATAATATAATATATTAATATCACCTTTTTTTTTGGTGCACAATATATTAATATCACATTGTTGCTTACAAGTTACACGCATTCATCCACATATATTAATATATAAACTAATAAAAGGGTTTTAGAAAGTTCCCCTAATGCTTTTCCAGCCCCTTCAAGCCACATAATATAACGCGTTTGTTCCAAATAACAAGTCGTTGCTCTGACGTTTGATTATTTGAAGTGTCAACGAACGCAAACACTAGTTTAAGTTAAAAATTAAAATAGTGCCTTTGACTTACCTGATACTGAAGCAGGTGAACTCCGTGTAGGCCATGTCATCTCATGGATGCCATCATATATTCATATATGTGTGTGTTATTCTGCCTTTGATTAACTCATAATGTTTTTCCAAGTGATTTACCAGAATAATCCCGAGTTTGTTCAAGTGTCAACACTTGGTAGATATAACTATAATATTTATAAAGAAACAGATGAAAAGAATGTGGATTAAGTTACCTTTGGAAGTAGCATACTCGTACATTTTTTTATGTTTCTTTAGTGAACACTATCTTGTTTAAACCACATAAATTTGTCTTTTGTTTAACAGTAGAATTTTATTTTGATATATTGCGAGTGTAAAACAATTGTCATATTCATTACCTTACAAATAATTCTATTCTAATTGGTGTATAGATCCTATTAGCTATCTTGTAAAATAGGATAAATGTCTGAAATGCCTCATGAATTATGTATTTTCATAGGTACAAAACATTTATAAACGGGTTCTGAGTTCTTCTTTAATATACTTTTGCCTTTCCAAAAAAAAAAAAAATTACCTTACAAATGATATGTGCATAAGAATAAGAATTTACATCTAATTGATTTCATCTTTTATGTATTTTTGTTCTAATTCAGTCACATAAATAAATATAAAGTATGTTTCTTTTCAAAATAAAGTATATGAGCACACGTAATTTTTTGTGGATCATGCATAACACACGCATTCAAGAGTCAAACCATACTTAATGGCCGTTGCTATTAACACCGTGCAATTTGTGGCACCTTACAACTTGATTTTGATATTTTCTTTCCAAAAATACCCTTTTCTTTACAAAGCAGCTTCCCTCCTCCTCCAACATACAACACCTACACCTACACGGCAACACCCACACCCAACACCCAACACCCACACCAGAAAACACAGTTCCTTCCCCCTCCTTCTCACCAGAAAACTACCCTTCCCGCCACTATTCTGCCACCATTGTGACACAATAATGAAAGGGTGAGTTTTGTGAGTGTTTTCAAATTGGTTTGAGAGTGGGTTGCAGGTTTAAAGGGCTACTGTTGGTTCGTTATCGTCGTGCTGTGAATGGTGGCGAGGTGCAAGTAAATACATACGTAAACATTCGAAAAAACCGTAATATTATTTCTGGAAAACTTCCTGAAACCCACTTCCAGAAGCTATCCGGAAACCCATTTCCGGACACACCGGAAACTATCCGGAAACCATTTTCCGGAAGACAAAGGAATATCTTTAGTTACCATACATGATAAAGAAAAAGGATCATTTATCTTTTTTCCAAAATGTCTGCACCAGAACCATCAATGCTTAGATAGATGTGTTATGCCTTATCATCATCACCTAAGAACGATGTGTCTCCCTCTGTAGGTGTGGCGAAATTGTTTAGAAGATTATGTCAGTCCAGTATCAATTTGGCACCCACGTGCTCCAGATGGATTTGTGTCTCCTGGATGTGTTGCCGTTGCGGGTTATATGGAACCGGAGCCTGATCTTGTATACTGTGTTGCCGAGTCACAAATTGAGGAAACAGAATTTGAAGAGCAGAAGGTTTGGGCGGTGTGCACTGTGTAGAAAAGAAAAGGCGTACTGGGTGTTCGGAATTGGTGTGAGTGATTTTTCAGAAACATCCGGATTTGTTTTTTCGGAATGTTTCTGGATTTTATTTTCCGAACGTAAAATTTAGTCTCCGGATTTTAATTTCCGGACGAGTAAAATGACCTTTCGTAAAATTTTACACATCCGGAATTTAATTTCCAGACGTGCAAAATGCAAAATCACCTTTTGTAAAATTTACACATCCGGAATTTAATTTCCGGAAGTGTAAAATGACCTTTCATGAAATTTTACACATTCGGAATTTAATTTCCGGACACTTTCCGGAATTTAATTTTCGGATGTAGAATCATTAGGTTAGTGAAAAGGGTATTTTTGGGAAAAAAAAATTAGTGCAAGGTGTATGTAGAAAAAATGCAAGGTGTCAAAAGTAAGCCCCTACTTAATTTAGACATGTTCTAGCGAAAGCTATTTCCTCCACCAAGCCTAATGGATCCATGCTCAGCCCAAACCAACTTTAAGCCCAAAACCGAAACTTATTTATCTTCCCACCTCCTCCTTTTAAAGAAAACGCCATGTAACTTTCATCAAAAAAAAAAAAAATAAATTATGTAATGTTTATTTTAAGAGTTTGGTTTTGATATATGCGTTTAATTTATATGTATTGTTAATGTAAATAATTTTTGATTATATAGCTGCTATGCATGCTGCACTTTTTTTTTTTAATAATAATAAGGGTGAGGGGATGGTGTCTCAGTCCACGAAAAAAAAAATCAAGCCTCCATTTTGTACCAAAAATGTGTAAAGGATTTTTACACAGACATCCAATAATATCTTGACAAATAAGAATCATTGTTATTTTTCTTTCTCTTTCTTAGTTATTAAAATAAAATATATTATATTATCAATCATAAATTATTTTAATATATGTTTTTTAAGACAATTATAAAAAAAAATTCAAACATTTTTAATATTACAATAATTTATGATTACCTAACAGTGTAAAAAAATTTACATTGATAATTTATACCAATTAATTTTTTTTAGTCCAGTTTATTATATAATTTTATAAATTTTATTTTTGTCAAATAACTATATTTTGTTTTATTTGCATCTCAAATTTTATTCAAACTCACTAATTACATTATTCCCACTGTTAGCACCAATAAAAATATTCATAAAATTTGCTATAACATGATATATTATATTTATGCAAATACCCAAAAGTGTTTAGTTGCAATGGTCAATGAAAGTGGATTGTGCCCCTTAAGCGAACTTTTACTTGTAACTAAATTACATGATAATAATAGACAATATTATTTGTGTGAAATAATAAAAGGCGATAGCAGTCTCCTTCCTGCTTGCTTTTAATTTTGTTGCTTCTTGCCTTTGTTTGATCCTTTTTAAAATAAATGTTTTAAAAAATGGACCGGTCAGAGAACCGGTGAAAGCACCGATTCACGGTTCACGGGTTCAACTGCGGTGTAACTATGGTCAAATAGGTTGTAATTAAATATATATTTTTTAATTTATAAAATATATTTAATAATAAAAGAACAATCTCCAATACTTATGAATAATTAAGCTGGTATTGTGATAAATCTACAACTACACGTTTCTGCTCATATTCATATGAGATTGCCTTTCTCATAATTGTGTAGCACCCAAGCCAAATTTGCACCCTATCAGAATGGATTCACTATTTAGCACTTACTTTATAGCAACGGGTCATTTGATTACCACCCAAAATGGCATGTATCTTGAACCTGAACTTCTCAAAAATAATTCTCATAGTCGTCTTCATCCGAAAACCCAGGGACATGATAGGGTCTAATAATATAACATGAAATAGAGGAGATAAGTTTTATCAATTCAATAGTGTAAGATATCATAATATTAACCTATATTTACTGATACACCATATAAGATTTGAGCACATTCAGCACACTTCCACTGGATCACAAACAATTATGGCTATGATAGAGGAAACCAGTCAAGATGGGAGGTTAAAATGTCAGCTCAACCACCGGGAGCTACCCAAGGACTGGCACGCCAAAGAGAAGCTACTTCCGAACTTCTAAGAAAATATAGAATAGAACTACATGCCTTGGAAGTTGGGATGGTGCAGAATTGCAATCCAATACAGTACATTCTATTTTCAAGTAAAGCACCATTGCATCCCTTCCCCTCCTCAAACTTTGCAAACTTTTTGATCTTCCACAATGTGGAATCTTCATTTTTCTGGTATGCTTGCTGCAGTGCAATCTGCTCCCTGGGGAGTCAGTGATCAAAGAGGAAGAGTAACCCTGTTGCTTGTATTGTACTCTATGTTTCAGTGATCGATTACAAATTCAGATGCAACAAAAGCATAAAATGTGCAATGATGCTCACAAAATTCAGAATCACAAATTCCTTCACAGCTCTTCCATCGAACACTTTGTGTGCAGTGCCTTTATGCAAATGAAATCACAGTGGTACCAGACACTTTGTGTGCATTCTTAGCACCTGCATACTTCTGAGCAGTTGATAGATGTTGTGACAAACAATGCAAAGAGAGACAGAGGGCAAAAGATAGAGAAAGATGGCAAAATAGAGAACTAACTACGGTCGTTACGGGTGTGACACCCTTCTACCCTGCACGTTATAAGCCATTTAATTTAAAAACAATTAAAGGACAACATGCAATTATGATGGAAATAAATAAAACAATTGTCCATGGGTAGAAAAGTCTCACATATGAACCGTTTACAAAACGCGGAAAATGAAATAAGTTTTAAACAATAAAAACATAACAACCAATAAAAAAAATATCCGAACCCCGATGTCACCTACAGAGCTGGTATAAACCGTTCCGGGATAAAACACGCACGAAATTACAACTGAAAACTAAACATAACACAAACTAGCCCTACTATGAGTGGTGGCTCCTCAGAGTCACTCCTCTCCGGGCTGGCTCGTCATCCTCTGCAAGGTGCCAATTCAGGCCAAACACAAACAAACATGGGGAGTAAGTTCATGTAATCATTATAGCAACAGTAGGAAGTAAAGTAAACAGTAAACACAACAACATTACACCAAACATCAAACATCATCATTATGCTATGCAGTGCAATGCAGTCCTACTCCGCTAAACCAACAATGCATGTGGATCCACTAAACTCGGGATGAACGACTTCGGAGTTAAATATCCACATTGAGAATCTACTCAACGCCGGAGAATCTACTCCTTGGATAGCCAACGCATCAAACCAACGAATGCCTCGTCACGGGGCGCTAGGAGAATCTACTCCAACCATGGATGGCCAGATCGTCATACTCTAGGACGATCTCCCCTATGTCGAACATCCCTAATCAACAACTCCGATGCTATGCGTATGCACACAACAACAACGGTAACACCACCTCCATAACTCAAACGGAATCGACCGAAGATAACAGCGGAATCAACCGCAACAACTTGCCTCGCGGAATCTACCTGATGACTTAAGCGAAATCAAACCGCAGTACCTGGGGCAAACTCTCAGCCACCAAGGTACACAGCAACATCAACACCTTAAACCCAAACCGCGGGTCAAGGCTTCCTTGGCCAAAAAGCCACCAAGGCACAACTCATCAGCTTGCGGCACCCAAAGGGTATCGACTTAACATCTCACCATCTCATCATCTTTAATTATCTTTAGTAACATTAACCAAGTTGTCTAATCAAATATCATCATAGGGAAGTGGGGTTTTAAAACCCCTTAAGTCCTTTAATCTTGTTCTGTCCAGGTTGGGTTGAGCACGGTCGTGCTCGTAACCCAGCACGGTCGTTGCTTAAGCACATGAAGGGCGTGCTAAACCCAACCAATCCCCCCAAACTGTAAGTGAAGCACGGTCGTGCTCTTTGTTCTGCACGGCAGTGCTAAACAGCGCGGCCATTTACCCCGAATTCAACTGGGAGCACGGTCGTGCTCCCTGTCCAGCACGGTCGTGCTCGTCGCGCGACAGTGCTGTTCTGGGCAGGAACAGAGACTGAGTTTTTAACCAAATTTTTCAAGGATTTAATCACTTAACATCCTAAATCCATTCTTAACACTTTTTAAGAGTTAAACAGCAGCATTTAACAGCAGCATTCATACAACCTTGGCATCAACCAAATAATCATCAACCTATTCATGTGGAAACAGGTTTCTTTGTAGGTGTAGAAAACCAACAAATCAAACTCAAGGAAAGTAACAGCAAGTTGATATTTAAGACTCTTGACCCTATCATGCAATATAAATGAGTGAGTAGCACCCCAGAATCATACAATACAGTCAATTGAGTTCCATCAATTAAACACGTACCTTGGATCAAGTCCATCAGACTCGGAGGCTTCAGCCCACTCAGAGTAAAGACTCTCCCAGTGGTCTTCAGTCTGCTGGCCTGGGACTTCTGATTCTTGCTAGCGCTGGGAGGCTCGGCCTTAGCTCCATCACACTCGCGGCTAATGTGTCCTGGCTTGCCACACTTGAAGCAGATGACCTGTGTTTCCTTGCACTGGGACGAATAGTGGTCCTGTGCTCCACACTTCCCACACCTCATAGCTCTAGGGGCATCAGAAAACCCAAAAAAAAACCCTGAAGCTACTTTGGCTGAAACTGGGGGGGCTTTTGTTTTTTTTCCTGCCGCTTTGCTTGAAATCCTTGCCCGTGGGGGCATACCGCTGCTTGCCCTTATCTCTCTGATCAGTTCTCCTGCCGCTCTGATTGTCCGGTCCTCTGGAACTGGCAGCTCTGAACTGACTAGCATCCTCGTAAATATCGACACTTGTTGACTAGAATCGGAAAGACTCGGATCTCCTGATAACTGATGGCCTGTTTGATCTCAGGCCGGAGACCCGCTTCAAACTTCACACACTTGGAGCGATCGTCCGTCTCATGCTGGTTAAGGAGTGTATACCTAGCCAACTCCTCAAAGTTAGCCGCATAGTCATCGACTGACAGCGACCCCTTGCCTCAAGGACAAGAACTCCATCTCTTTCTTGTCCCTGATATCTGCTGGAAAATGACTTCTCCAGAAACCTCTGCCCGAACATAGCCCAAGTCACCGCTGTGCCCTCTGCCTGGCATCCTCTGTCTGCAGTTATCCCACCAGTTGCTCCGCCTCTTCAGTCAACATGAAGGTGGCGAAGATGAGCTTCTGCTGATCATTGCAGTCCATCGCATGGAAGATCTTCTCTGTCTCCCTCAGCCACAACAATGCTCCCTCTAGGTCGTACGCTCCCTTGAACGACGGAGGGTTGTTCCTCTGGAACTTATCCAGTCCCATGGAAACTCAAGCTGGCCCACCGTTGTTAGGGTTGACCTGTCCGATAGCTTGGCTAGAAGTGCCAATGCGTTAGCAATCGCCCTGATCGTTGCGTCCTCTACCGACCCCCCCACCCCCCCCGCCAAAAAAAAAAAAAAAAAACCGCCATTAGTTCCTTTTCTTGTACATACCCAAAACAACCTTTAATACAGAAACTTAGCGAGTAAAAGCTACCAGGCAGCTAACTTAAGCATCATTATCTATACCAAGTATAGACAATTCAAACAAGAGTTACACAACAGACTCACAACAGACTCATACCACGTTCGAACAGGTCGAACTGCTCTGATACCACTAAATGTGACACCCTTCTACCCCGCACGTTATAAGCCATTTAATTTAAAAAAACAATTAAAGGAAAAACATGCAATTATTATGGAAATAAATAAAACAATTGTCCATGGGTAGAAAAGTCCCACATGAACCGTTTACAACGCGGAAAATGAAATAAGTTTTAAACAATAAAAACATAACCACCAATAAAAAAATATCCGAACCCCGATGTCACCTACAGAGCTGGTATAACCGTTCCGGGATAAACACCCACGGAATTACAAACTGAAAACTAACATAACACAAACTAGCCCTACTATGAGTGGCGGCTTCTCAGAGTCACTCCTCTCCGGGCTGCTCGTCATCCTCCTTGCAAGGTGCCAATCAGGCCAACCAAACAAACATGGGGAGTAAGAGAGTTCGTGTAATCATATACAGCAATGAAGTAGGAAGTAAAGTAAACAGTAAACACAGCAACATTACACCAAACATCAACATCATCATTATGCTATGCAGTGCAAATGCAGTCCTACTCCGCTAAACCAACAATGCATGTGGATCCACTAAACTCGGGATGAACGACTTCGGAGTTAAATATCCACATTGAGAATCTACTCAACACCGGAGAATCTATTCCTTGGATAACCAACGCATCAAACCAACGAATGCCTTGTCCACGGGGGTGCTAGGAGAATCTACTCCAACCGTGGATGGCCAGATCGCTGTATTCTAGGACGTCTCCCCTATGTCGAACATGTCCCTAATCAACAACTCTGATGCTATGCGTATGCAACACAACAAACAACGGCAAACACCACCTCCATAACTCCAACGGAATCTACCGAAGATAACAGTGGGAATCAACCACAACAACCTGGCCATCGCGGAATCTACCTGAGGACTTAAGCGGAATCAACCGCAGTACCTGGGGCAAACTCTCGGCCACCAAGGTACACAGCAACATCAACACCTTAAACCCAAACCGCGAGGTCAAGGCTTCCTTGGCCAAAAAGCACCAAGGCACAACTCATAAGCTTGCGGCACCCAAAAAGGTATCGACTTAACATCTCACCATCTCATCATCTTTAATTATCTTTTAGTAACATTATACCAAGTTGTCTAATCAATTATCATCATAGGGAAGTGGGGTTTTTAAAAAACCAGAAAAAAGACCTTAAGTCCTTTAATCTTGTTGCTGTCCAGGTGGTAGGGTGAGCACGGTCGTGCTCGTAACCCCAACACGGTCGTGCTTAAGCACGTGAAGGGCGTCTTCTCCTGTAAGTGAAGCACGGTCGTGCTTCTTAATAAGCATGGTCGTGCTCTTTGTTCTACACGGCCGCGCTAAACAGCGCAGCCATTTACCCAGAATTCAACTGGGAGCACGGTCGTGCTCCCTGTCCCGCACGGTCGTGCTCGTCGCGCGACAATGCTGTTCTGGGCAGGAACAGAGACTGAGTTTTAACCAAATTTTAAGGATTTAATCACCTAACATCCTAAATCCATTCTTAACACGTTTTAAGAGTTAAACAGCAGCATTTAACATCAGCATTCCTACAAACCTTGGCATCAACCAAATAATCATCAACATATTCATGTTCATATTAACCAACCAAACGTAATCATTAGAAAACCATATGAACATAAGCGTACAAATCATAATACAAACAGAGCATGTTACCAGTAAAGTTAACATATATAAACAGATATTTGCACATCAAACTGGGTTATGGGAACCCTTTACTCTACTCTAACCCCGAGCCTTGAGATCACACTACCCTTCTCCCCATACCTGGATTGAAGGTAGCTCTAACGACGTCCCAAGCAACGAACCGATTCCTTTCCTTACAGCAACTCACACCGAAACGAATCTATGCACTAACACAGTTAAGCTAGCAGTCTCCCAAGGCTCCCAAACTGATCAAGAGGAAGAAAAACGGAAGAAGTTCGTTCTGGCCGCCACACACAAAGGCTGCTGCTACCAAAAACTAGGGTTAAACGTAAACCCTCGAGTTCTGCTTCGTTAATATAAATCTCAGACTTGAGCCACGGTCGTGCTTACTATTGAGCACGGTCGTGCTCGATTTAATTTAACGTTATGAGACGCGGTCCACGCATTGAGCACGGTGGTGCTCCCTGTTTAGCACGGTCGTGCTCAACTTAAAATCAGAAACACGCTTCTGACTTTAAGCACGGGCTTGCTGGCTGATGAGCACGGGTGTGCTCATGTACCAGAAAGGGACTTTTAGCCAAAATCCCACTATGCCTCGACCGATAAATCCAACTTAATAAACTCAGTTAATAAAAATTAATTCCGAAAAACAGGGTGTTACAACGGGAGTCGA
Organism: Echinosophora koreensis; assembly: GCA_035048595.1. NCBI lineage: Eukaryota > Viridiplantae > Streptophyta > Magnoliopsida > Fabales > Fabaceae > Echinosophora > Echinosophora koreensis. The sequence continues at coordinate 13,001,380 of JAPCYP010000004.1, forward strand.
GCCCTCTAGACGGAGGCAACGCAAACAAAGGCAATCATCTCCTCCATCCTCAACACTGCCAAACACCTCAAAAATAACCGGCAGAAACACCAATGTGTAGAATAAAGCCAGAGTGACCGACGTTGTTGATGTTGCGAAAGCTTTCGCGGAGGCGTTGCCGATTGCCGATATGTTGCAAACCATGCTGGTAGAGCTTCCGAGGTCTGCATCCGCTCCGTCTTCTACGCATCCTATGTGAAGAACAAAGGATTATTTTAAACATGGGTTGTGGAAGGTGCGGCGAAGGAGATATAGAAAGAGGGATATGGATTAGGGTGGGAGAAGTGAGGGAGAGCGATGCAGAAAGATAGATGAAAAAAAAAAAATTTTTGCTTTGCTGAATGTCGAGCATAGAGGTAGCCACACAGGATGATTTGCATATGTGGAAAAAATTGAATTGAGGTGGCAGAAATTAGGCTGAGTTGTCTCGAAGAAATTTTGAGGGTGAGTTTTATATATTATAAATAAAAATAGAAGCCATGTGTTTCAATCCTAGACTCATCACTTTGGGAGAGTTTTATCTAACCACTACTCATGAGTCTCGACTTGAGGGTTAGTTTTCACATTTGTCCGTAGAAAATACTCAGGCAAGGAACTAATAACATATGTGCATATTTGTGCAGTTTGTACTATCTAACTAGGAATTTTTTTAAAATTAGTGATTTGAGGTAAATATAATAAGTTTTGCAAATATTTGAAAGGAAAATAATATAATTGTAAGATGAAAATGAAACTCAGGAAGGAAACAAAGTAAATTTTTTCTAAAAATAAATTCTATACACAAATTTGGTTTTAAAAATATATATTACAGCATGGTAGAATTAGGAGAGAAAAAACTAAAAAAGTAATAATTTTTGTTAAAAAATAATAATAATATATTAAAACATTAGATGTCCTGGTACGTACTCATCATGATTTAAGAGATTTTAGCTGATTCTAACAAGTGCACCTACCATAGCATTAGCAGTTATATAACCCACCACAATTTTTTTGTTTGCTGGTACTAAAGACATTAGAGAACACTTCAGGACCACTCACTCAGTCATGGCGTGGTGGTGCTCCTCCTCCCTCAGCAACCGTTTGTCGCCGCCACCGCCACCCACCGCCACTACGTCAACAAGTTTCCACACTTGCCAATTTCAAATAATCCTTTCCCATTCCAGCTCCCACCTTATTCCTCTCCTCGCACCACTTCTTCATCTTCCCTTCGATTTAGGGTTCCACGCTCCAACCAATTCGAAAACCCCAATTCAGTTAAATTCAAACCACCGATCGTCACCTGCCCACCCCAACCGGCACAGAACTCGACCTTCAAGATCAACCTCCGCCGCCACAATCCGCCGTCGATTTTGCGTGGGGACCGGCCAAGACGTCGAATGCCTCCTTATATCTACGACCGAAGAACAAGAACAAGAGGAACAAAACGACAAGTTATCAGAGAGAAACGACGAGGGGTTATGGGACTGGGTGGTGTTGGTGTCGCCGTTTTTCTTCTGGGGAACTGCCATGGTTGCAATGAAGGAGGTGCTTCCGAAGTATGGACCTTTCTTCGTTTCGGGCGTTTCGTCTCATCCCTGCTGGGTTTTCCTACTCGTTGGTTTCGCTGCTTGGAGAGGGAGGCGTTTCCCTTCTGGCTTCAAATGCTTGGCTCTCTATCTCTATCTTTGCACTCGTTGATGCTGCTTGTTTTTCAGGTTCCTTTATTTCTCAGTTCTCACACACGCTTCTTCTCGTTTCAATTTTTGATAATGGGTGATGGATGCCCTGAATGCAATTGAAATGGTGATTGATATGATTGATGTGTGATGTAACAGTTTGGTTTTCTTGCAGAAGGGTTGCAGAAGACTTCTGTCTGGTTTGGGCAGTGTATGTGTTTGCAACTTCATTTCTTTAATCAACTTCATTTCAACTTTATTATTATTACTGTGTATGTTCAACTTCATTTCTTAATCAATTTTACACTCGTCCCCAACTGCATTTTTTTGTTCTTGGTTAAGATTTTAAAACAAGTATCAGTGAAAATATAGCTAATTTTTTAAACTAAAAGTGACGTAATTACATAGTGAGAAACTGAGGAGTGTGTCACTTCTGTATTTCTGTTTAAATTCAATTAAATAATACGGATATTCCGGGAAACATAATTGTGACTGAGTGAGGGAATAATAGTATAGATATATCTCACTCATGATATATATGCGTCTTTGCTAGAGTAGACAATGGATGAGCCAAGTTTAATTGTGAAACCACTTAAATTATTTACTATATAAAATACTGCATATGTATGACAAATTCACAGTGATCGAAGAAGGTTGCAGTAGAAATTTGCTTTGCGTGAACAGTATTATGTTGATTCAAATTGCACTTTAGAGTTCTGATAGTAAGAATTGTTGCTTGCTTTGTCTGTCTACGGTGCATGTATTGCAGGTTATAATTGATTCACAACCGTTGACAGTTGCTGTACTTGCGGCTTTGTTATTTGGTGAGTCCATTGGGATTGTTGGAGCTGCTGGGCTTGTGCTTGGTGTCATAGGACTTGCACTACTCGAGGTATACTTTTGATTCCGCATCCAGAAAATGTAAATTTAAGTATCCTTGGCCCTTTAAGCACAACCCAAAATTACAGTCAAATTCTTATATGTCTATTGTATAATGATATTAAGATGATATGTTTTGCAGTACTTGCCACTGTTCAGAAGATATAGTTACCTTGTTTGAAATATACAATTTATATTGTTCTATCAAATGCCTTCTATATATTCTATAGTAAACCTAGCATTAATGCTTTTGTTGCAGTTGCCTGCCCTGTCATTTGATCAAAGCAACTTCTCACTATGGGGAAGTGGGGAGTTGTGGATGCTTCTTGCAGCTCAGAGTATGGCAGTTGGCACAGTCATGGTTCGGTGGGTCTCCAAGTATTCTGATCCTGTCATGGCAACTGGATGGGTGAGCTTCAAATCTCATTATGGCCTAGTGTTTGTTAATTTATGTTGATTATCATTGTTAAATACCTATGATACTTAATGATTATTATGCCTTTTTTAATCTAAAAGTCAGTATAAATTTATTTAATTCTACAGAAATCTATACATATATACCATCATATCTATCCTTTTTGTTACTTGTTTTAATCCAGACAATATGGAAATTTTACAAAATTATGAATTTGGATATGCTGGACTTTATCTTAACAATAATTTTGTATCTGAAAGTCGTGAAATGATATTATATAGGTCTTAGATTCATAACATTAATTATTTTATTAAAAATTATCTTTTTTCAGAAAAGAGGAAAGGGCAGGTGAGGGTAAGAAGCTATATAGAAGATGATAACATGGTTTAAGAACTCTGATGGAAGCATAGCTCAAACGTTTACTATGCTATGTCTGTTGCAGCATATGGTCATTGGTGGTCTCCCTCTGGTGGTATTTTCCATTCTAAACAATGATCCTGCTGTCAGTGGAAGTCTTACGGAGTACAGTTCAACCGATATATTGGCACTCCTCTACACATCCATTTTTGGAAGTGCTGTCAGCTATGGTGTGTTCTTTTATAGTGCAACTAAAGGTTTGTACATCTCTCTTGCCATGATCTTCCTTTTTCTTTTACTCACCAATGAATTTCCTTTTATGGTCATTTAAAGTATGCAAACTCAAAGTTCCGTGTAAAATCCAAACTTGGAATGCTTCATTTCTTCTTCCATATTATAATCAGTGTGTTAATGGTGCATTTTCAGCTATAATTTGTACACTCGCAGCTGTAGGTTTCTTTTCGTTTTTCAAGATCCATACGGACCTAAAAAACACCATATTGATATTGCATTTGTGATGCTCTGCAGGTAGCTTGACCAAGCTCAGTTCACTTACCTTTTTGACTCCGATGTTTGCTTCACTTTTTGGGTAAGGCTGCTTAACAATGAGAATCAAAGGACTTTCAAGTACTTTCAGATTTTTGGAATTACGTAGCAGAGAGAATAACAATCAGAAATATTGTTGATGGTGATATAGCTATTCTTTATCATTAAGGTTGTTAAGGTTAAAAAAATATTACAACTATAAAATCCCACTTTTTTTTTAAAGTGAATAACAACCCGGTGGCATCCTGCATAGTTTATCAAAGTTGTTTGCCCTCTTAAGGCCATTTTTTTACCTTTCACCACTGTCATTTTATCTAGTGATTCACACGTTTTCTTTCAAATTTCAGCTTTATGCATCTTTGGTGAGGCCCTCTATATTTACACATTTTTGCTTTGGTATTTCAGGTTTCTATATCTTGGCGAAACCTTCTCACCTGTACAACTAGTTGGGGCCGTTGTTACTGTAGCTTCAATCTACATGGTTAACTTCAGAAACACTTCAGAATGAATTATATAGTCAGTTCTTAACTGGTTCTGTCATCTTGTTAATACAACGGAAAACAGTTGTTGGGAAGCTATATGTTCACCATGAACTCAAATTGGGAATGTTAGTAGCAAGTTTGGACATGAAGAAGGAGAAAATTGAGTGATAATCTATCTGGAATGCCTGTGGTCATGGTTTATTTCTGTAAATACAATTTTGATTAGATGTTAAAAGAGGCCAAGCTGTCTGAGCCTATTTTTAGGCAATATATACCAGAAACTTGTAAGTTGCCTAGGCTGAAAACAAGCCTTGTACAAGAATGAATTATTTCCATAAACGCTTTCTCTGTTGTATAATATGGCATAGATGTTACAATATGACTGATAAGAATGTAAAGATTATGACTTGTTTGCGGCAAGTTTGTGTATGGTGAATCTGTTTAAATCTAAAGAAATATACATCTTGGGTCCTTGATTATATTTATGTTTAGCTAAGGAAGAACAATATGATTGACTAGCTACGCTATGGTAATGTAAATTATGAGGTTAATAAAAAATCAAAGCACCATTAAACTAGTTTATGGTGGCAATCAATCTTAATCAATTGTCAGAAAGGACACTTAATGTATTGGAAGGGACAAAAGACAAGTGTAGGGTTAAATCCATGGATCCCACAAGGCGCAATTTCTCTTGGCCTTCTTATTTGTTTTTCATTTCACTTTTACTTCTTTGTCATGTCTGTGGAATACAAAAGGAAATCCATTAGCAGATGAAGGTGGGGCAATCGAAGACAATTCGTTAGTCTAAATGCTGAAGCTTCATATTAAAACTGGAGTACATTGATGATGAAATTAAAGAACCAAAATTCTTGTCATCATACAGGTTAGCCTTCATACCTAAACTACTTTGATTGACTAATACTTATGTTTAGCATTACAACCATCAGTCCCCATCAGTCCATCACTTGGTGGTTGGTGCTTCTAGGAAGGAACTAGGTAAGGATGTTCTAAATTCGCTTTGTTATTCTTCACCTCATACTAGTTATGTATGAATGGAAAATTGGCTTTTAAGAAAATAAATAGGGCTGACATATTGTGTTGGAAGATCAACTTTTCTTGGTTTCTTTAATTAAGACCAAAGTAATATAATGAGATGCATAGCCCGCAATACATACAAGCTGTAGAAGGAAGAAAAAATTAGAAGGAAACTTTAATACAATACACAGTCAACTCATAATGAGTAAGATGAATTATTTTATATGTAGCTCAACAATGACTTAGTCAAAGGGAGAACTTAAAAAAAATATAGGATGACTTTTAGTTGAGATAATATATAATAACAAGCTACTCAAAGACACAATCACTGTTTCTTGTTGTACTTTCTTTAGATATAAGTTAGGTTCTAATGTAGGTTGTGTTTGCGGTGGGTCAGCATCCTGCGTTGGTAATGTCCAAGTGGAGTCGGAGTTAGATCAAAACGTAGCACTAATTGCTGCTAGGATTAAGGAAATAAAGTTGTGTCATAACTAACAATTAAAGCTTTTGTCCTAGTGGTAAGCACCTTTTTTTATCAAAGTGACTCACAATTAGAAACTATTTACTTATTTAACCCGGTTTTGAAATTATTTACTAAACTAACCTACTTTTGGTCAAGTGTCATTTATTCTTTTTTAAATGCTGACGTGGAACACGCTAAAGCATCTGAAGTATTTAAAAGAGACACACCAGCTACCGTTTTAGCTTTCTTGCGTCCTGGTGGTATTTAAAGTAAAGTTGACACGCATCACATGGTGTGTCCTGGTGGAACAACCAATGCAGGTAGCGCAACTAAACACGCTAGCCGCAATCATGCATTCCACCAGGACGCACACACAACACCCCACCCCACCCCGCAAGTGAACCCTTGAAGCCCCTGCTCCCTTTCTTAAGCCCATCAATGCAACCACATCCCATCATTACCCACCTACCTACCCCACCTGCTCCCTTCTATATAAACTTTTTGTCTATTTTTCTTTCATGGTCCCACATTGTTAAGCTTGCAAACATTTCTATCAAGTATTAAGAAGGGGAGTTGAATGTCCAGTGAGCTGAGCCAAGTGCAAATTAATTTTTAGAAAATTGAAGGTAAGCATTTATAGGAGTAGTGTTATTTTCAGCTAATCCAACACTTGCTCAGAATGCTTACCTTCAATTTGCTGAAAATTGATCTACACTTGGCTCAGTTCACTGAACGTTCAACTCCCCTTCCTGATACTTGATAGAAACATTTGCAAGCTTAACAATGTGGGATCATGAAAGAATGATAGACAAAGGTTTATATAGAAGGGAGTATGTGGGGTAGGTAGGTGGGTAATAATGGGATGTGGTTGGGCAGACGAACTTAATAAAGGGAGCAGGGGCTTCACAGGTTCACTTGTCGGATAGGGGGGACAAGCTGCCACACGACGCATGTCAGCTTTACCTTTTGTTTTTCGAAAAATTCTGATTTTCTTTTGAAAAAAATATATAAATGAAAAAAAGGTCTAATCAGAAACTGCCACTTATCAAAAAAGGAAAAACACTAGCTGGTGTGACTCTTTTGAAAATGGCAGATGCTTTAACGCAATGTTATTAAAACCGAACCGGTGATCGACTCGGTCAGGGCACTGGGTTAATGGGTCACTGATTCAACCGGGGGTCACTGGTTGACTCGGCTTAACTCGGTATATATCAATTTTTTAATTAATATATGTAATATATATAAAATAATTGTAAACCGTATAGCAAACTTCATTGTGGCTTAGTGGTAGTGCCTCCTACTTCTATGTTTAGTGCCTGGGTTCGAGTCCCACCAGTGCATTTTGCTCCAATTTCCAAATTCAGCAGGCACGTGCATGGCAGGCCTCGGATGGTTTCCGGTTCTACCGGCCGGTCCGGTTTTAATAACACTGCTTTAACGTGTTTCACATCAGCATTTAAAAAAAGATTCAAAATCAGGTTAAAAAGGTAAATAGTTTCTAAACGTGAATCAATTTGGCAAAAAAAAAATCCACTTCCTAACTACAATGATTTCCATTCCTTTTCTTCTGGCCAATGTCCTTCTCTTCTTCCCATTATAAGATTTGAATCTATGGATACAGCTTCATGTAGTCAACCTCCACATACAAGTATAGGAATGGGAAACTTACGTGAGGTCTTGTATGGTCATTCTTCAATACTTAACCGTGATTTCAGTTTATTACTGTACCCGACTGAGAAAATGGATAATTGAGTTGTTTTATATCTCATGAAGCTTATTTGAATGGTCATTGTAATGTTCTTTGATGAGCATAGAAGCTGCTTCTAGTGTAAGCTTAGACTGCTCAATGGTGCTAGCGACCACAAGTAGAGGTTGCAAATTTGTGGCTGTTTAGATTTCTCTTAAAGGAGTAATAAAATCAACCTAGGAGCCACTTCTCTAATCAAATGAGATTAAAACTAAGAACTCTATTGAAACATATAAATCATTGACTAAAAAGGCCATAAGCACTACCATCAACTTTGTTGTTAATTTGTTACTAACTTTTATTTGCAAAGATTATGAAAACTGCAACATATACCTTGCTTAAGACAACTTCTGGCCAGTCAAAACAAGAAATTCCGTACCACAAATTTTTTGTTTTAAAATATTCTTTCCATTCCCTCTTTTAGTTGATACAAATGGAATTGAAAGTGACTGATTGTCTTGCTTATGCAATTCCAGTTTGAAGAAATAAAGAGCAATAAAGCTACAAGTGAGGGAAGGGTGACAGGAAGTGTTCATATGGACCTTAATTAAATGAGAACCGGTTGCAAAGTGTGCAACTCCAAACAGAAGGAATGTCAAACTCATTGAGTATTTAAGATACAAGAAACAGGTGAACTCATTTATCACATCTATGTGGATGCAGCTACTGTGACAACAGGTATCATGTGAAGACCTTCATTGGTATGGTGATGATCACTCTCTCTCCTTTTGATGTTCACTTTCATCATGGCTTCATCAACATCACACCTTGCTTCAAAGACACCCTCCCTTCCAAGCCTAATGCACTTTTCTGACCCTCCTCTTTGGAGTAGTTCAATCTTGAAGTCCAGCAATCTTTTGAATCAGCTGAATTGGGTTCCCATGAAGAAGAAATACTCAAGTGCTGTTGTTGAGCACTACTGACAGTGAAACTGTTGCTTCCTGAAGACTCTTGGTCCTCCATAGTGTCTACCCCACCAAATGAACCACCCCTCTTCACAGTCACATACTTATGTAAGCTAGGCTCCATCACATCATCACTGACAACTACCTCAGATTCTACAAAAGGGTCCTTGGTATCTGGCACCCTCTTCCCATATTGATTGGTACCAAATAGAACACTGTAGTCATTCCTACTAGACTGATAAGTGGGTGGATTTCTCCTGTCATCAGTGAAGGTACCAGAGAAATTTGAGCTAGTAGTGGAGTTTAGATCAGCAACAGCTTCAAGGATAGAGCAAGCTTTGGTGACACAAGCCGGGAGAGAAACAGGTGTGTTCTTTTGATGGAAGTTCTGAATATCTTGAAGCAGTAATGAGGTGTAAGATTGTGGAAGAATCAATGGAGCTTCAGGGTTGTGGTCTAAGTCTAAGTCCCGGGATCGCCTAGAAGATCTGCTTCTTGTTAATGTCTGTGGTTTAAGGTTGTCAACCCCTGGTGGTACCACTGTCATCACAACAACATTATCAGTCATGGAAGACTGTACTTTGACATCTTCCTCTTGTTGCATCTTTGTCTCGCAATTTGCACTCACACCCTTGTTCAATTCAACCCTGCTGCTGGTCAAGTTCTTGCAATTGTCATTCATATCACCATTTGGTTTCTGCAGTGGGGATGGCAAAACATCATTATATCAATCATATTAATATTAACATTAATAGGACTAATTACTAAACAAGAAATATCAATTCTTCCTAGCTGAGAATTGCTGAACCTAGAAAGCACAGATACAACATGGGATAAGAACATATAAAATTTTAATAATTATAAGAAACAACAAATAAAATTAGTATGATATTAGCATATAAAACACAAATCATTAATTAAACGAGAGAATCCATGTTTCAAAAAATTGCATAAACATCCAAAACCAAAATGTTGCGGTCCCAATTACGGAACGGATGGTCCCAATTACGGAACGGATGCGGACCTTTATTTAAAACATTGATATTAATTATTGCGGTATTCTCATATGTATTGGTATAATAATTCAAAAAATAAATAAAATTGTAAAATGAAGCTAGGAGTATGTATAATGTGTGTGTGTGTGCTTCCTTGTGATGGACCAAATATCAATAAGTGAGTACCTGATTAGCTTGTGCTTCAATTTCCTTTTTGGATTTGTTTTGCACCCTGTTGCTGTTATTGTTGGCTGTTGATTGAGGATAAGCAAGGGTGTTATGATCAACCTCACTCAGTGGGATTCTTCTATGAGGAGATTGTTCTGCTTTCCTTGAGGAGTTGCGGCTAAGGGAAGGCTTCTGTTGATTCTCACACAACACTTTATCATTCCCATTTGCTCTTGCAGGAGATTGAGAACGTGGTGAGGCAACACCAACATTTCTCTTAACTGTGATCCTCTTGATGCCTGTGGTTGCTGCAAATTCTCCACCACCATTGTTACTCTTATCCATTACCAATGATGAAATAGTAGCAGGCACAGATACCATCTTTCCAGGCCTAGAATTAGAACTTGCATTGCTATTGTTGGTTGCATTGGTAGTCTCTGATGACCTTCTTCCAGGAGATCTGCTAACTCTCCTTTCTCTGCTGTTGCTTCTCTGATGCTGCTCTCTTTCCCTGCTAGGTGTCCTCCTTCTTCCCTGAGAAGAAGAAGGCTTCGGAGACTGACGGTGCCGCTGCCGGTGTTGGTGCTGTTTTTCTGAAGCAACCATTATTCCATCACCCTCACTGCTCTCATTGGTTTTCTTTTGGTCCTCATCAGTGGAAATTGTATCATTGTCACAGTGATCAAAATCATAACTTCTCTTTGAACCTGAGAACCTTCTTCTTCCATGTTCTCCAGAAGCAGCTGCACCTTTACCTGAAGAGTTTCTGCTGAGTCTCCCACACTGTATGAGAATTGCATCCACCTCTTCTTTGGTACAGCTTGAAGTCCTCACACCCAAAACACCCTTATTTGTTTCAATGGTAGCACCTTGTTTTGGTGCATTCTTCTCACTCCCCTCTCTATTATCATGATCATGACTCTTCCTGTGTTTGATTATGAATATCTCCTTTTTCACTTGGCCTTCAAATTTTTGTACTGTCTCATGTTTCTCTTCCACTGTCTTGGTAGTATTCTCTTTCTTCAGTTTCATTTTAGGCTCAGTTTCATCCACTTTGACACTATTCCCAGAATTCTTCAGCTCAGGAACAGCAAGAGGAGAAGAGTTTGAAGACCCTTTCTTCTTACTCAAACATGCACCCATTGAATTTTGTGGTGTGGCCTAATGAATAGAGACTATAGAGCTATATAGAAAGAAATAGTTGAAGGCAAAAAGGAAGGGAACTAAATAGTAGTATTAATAAAGAGAGTGGGGTTAGAATCACAGAGAAATGGTGAAAAGGAGATTTTTTGAATTAGAAAAAATAGATAAAGGGAAGGGGGAAGAAAGGTTGAATGGAACGCTGCCCAAGAATTATTTTCAAAAAAAGATTGTAACTTTTCTGATAAATGAGAGAGAAAAGATTCAAATTTTGGCAGACAATACAGGCGGGCTGTAACACTAACACAGATCCGTTGGAGGGTGGTCAAGTTGTTTTTCAACTGACCCCACTTTAGTCAATAACCTCATTTTCATAACCCTTTTTTATTTAAGTAAATAGAGGATATGCCAATGCAATTTGGATTTTGACAACAATTGGATGTCTCCGATGTAACATTTTCTGCTTGCCCTCTAATGTTTACAACGGTTATATTCGCTTTGCATCAACAAAAAAAAAACCTTAAAATTTAGGTTAAATTAAAAAATGTAATTTTTTATAGTTTACAATTAAATCCATGAACTTTAAAAACCTTTTAATTAAATCCCTGAAATTTGAGAAAAGTTAACTCACCACATTACATAAATATATTACATAAAAAAACTCACCACATTAGTTGGTCATACTTTTAACCAAGTTTAGCAAATCATTAGCCACTTCATCATATCTTATGAGATAACATTGCTCAAATTGCAAGGACCCAATTAGAAACTTATGAAAATATAGATATTTAATTACAATCTCCGAAAATACAATGATTGAGTTGAAAATATCCAGAAAGTACGGAGGGACCTACGTATATTAATTTAAATCGAAGAATGTGTTATTATATCGTAATACATATGTTGGTTAAAGAAGTCGGCAATGGTTATGCATTTGGAATTTTGTTGATTTTGGAAGAGAATCTAGTCAATTTATCCATGAACCTTAATGTCTACACAAACTCACATGTTACATTGGTTTTGGGTTTGGTCTCTCATGTCCTTCAAATATAGGAGTTGCCTTTACCAACCAACCACAAAGCATGACGTACAAGAACACATTAGAGGACAGTCAAAGTTGCTAGTATCCATAGAAATACTGAGACAATCGTTATGTCTAATAAATAACCATTGCTTATCCTTATCCAATTCACTGGATAAATTATTTTGACAAGTTGCATTTCACCACTTACATGGTAGTTCAATCTTTGTGCAGCTTATGCTCATGAAAGATTATGGGAAGCATTCACTATTTTTTTGCTGGCAGCTTAAGTACAAAACAAGTTAAGACTAAGAACTCATCATAACTAGAGAAAACCACACTGCAGATGCCTCAAAAAACAGATTAAAACATCAATATACAATCTCAACATTTTCACCAAAAAGATAAAAACCAACTATGGCAATAATTTAGCTCATGCCAGCCACAGTTATTGTCTGTATGTCACAATGGAGATGTGACCGTGAGCCTGTAGTATACAGCGATGACCGGGAGAGTTTCGTGCAGTTGCTTGTAGTTAAGCAGAGCAAAATTTCATTGCTCCTCTGGAAAGGCATCAATAACTTGAAACAGCAAACAGCATTGAGCAAATGAATCAAGGTGAACCTGACACCCCAGGGAAGAGTTCTGATATTTTATTGAAGACATCCATAACCTGAAAAGTGAAGAGGAAAAAGTAATTATCTGAGATCCAAATATTTTAAAAATAGACATTATTTATATTTAATAGGAATTAGTGATAGAGAGAAAGGAATTATTATAGATATATTCATTAGAAACATAGTCAAACGTACATAAATTTCAAGGGATAATTACACAAACTTCCCGAGGTTAGTGCTTATTACACCAACACTGTTCTTGTTTGAAAGATTACATCTACCTCCCTTACTTTGTTATTTTCAAGGGAACTTTGTATAGAGCCCCTACATAAAATAGGGGAGCTATGTGTAATTTCTCAAACAAAGAAGGGTGTAAGAACAAGAAAGGTATTGTTTGATGACAGTGTAAATTTCCAAAGAAGAAAGGTCTCACTGTAATAAGCACTAACTTCTGGGAAGATCCATGTATTACCCCCAAAATTCAAGAGTACCTATTAAAAGTCTCTTTTCCGCATTCATTCATAAATTATAAACAGAGTGTTCATGCCACCGTAAGAGCACTAACTAGAATCTCTCTCAATTGATAAGGATAAGGGGAAATTTTTATTTTATTTTTTATTTTTATTTTTTATTTTTGCTTTGTCCATATGTCATAGTGGATTGATTTATTGAATCTAGGAAAATTTCCAAACAGGAATTTGTATTACATTCCTACAACAATAGGTAGTAAGGTTTTGATTTTAACAGATTTTAACAAGCTAGAAGTAGGAAGCAAAATGTGTCTACTTTTTCTCTAGATAAGATCTCAAGTTCTTAACCGACCCCAATCCATCCACACCCAGTGACTTGCTAGGAAATTACCACCACCTGCAATCTGCTTGAAAATCAACAAAATCTTTTCACCTAAGATAAAGCTATAAACATATAATTAACTACAAACTAGACCAAAAATCTGGATCTCAATGTAGAGTGGTAGAATAGAGAACCTATACAAGCCAAACACCCAACCGATAACATAAGAGAGAAAACAAAATTCAATAGCGTACATGCTTCCAATAAAGATAAAATTGAAGTCAAAGCAGTTTACCTCCTTGTCATTTTGATACTTCGCAATACTTAGCGGATTCTGTGAACACTGCAACCACAAGAAGATACATTAGTGTTTTGATATGAAATACTAATAATAAAGTACTTAAATTAGAACATACATCCATGATAGCTGCTTGAACTCTAGGGTTTTGAAATGCCATTGCAACTTCAGGATTAGCCATAATCTTTGATATGACTTCTTCCGGAGTAAGCCCAATTTGATCTGATGAAAGTCAAAATGTAAAATGTTCAGAAAAGATAAAAGGAGAAAGGGGGGGCAAAACATTAATATTGAAGCATTAACGTCTGAAGGAAAATATCTTGACTACACAACTGGACTTGCCCGAACAATAAAAAGCCACCAAAAGGGAAATTATACATGGGTATATTATCATAACAGAAATCATCCTAGATTCTTAAAATTCAATAAGCCTAGAGACAAGAAAACTGATGATGTCTACTAGCATATATAAAGATAAATTGATCAGGAAAAACTAGTAATAGTAAGCCATGTCACTTGGTCAAAAAATAATGCTAATTCACACCCAATACTGATCTTCAATAAAATTAGCACAAATATTGATGCATTTCTGAATGAGAACATGGCTAACAAGTCAGAATATGCATCAAGTGTGTGCATGAGAAAATGTTGAATTGGAAGGTTTTAGGCCGGGAAGGAGGAAAAGAAATAATAGACTAAAAAAAAATGAGATTGATACCAATACTAAAATATGATGATTAATGTAATGATCATATGTTGAGGTGATTACAAAAGACAACCCTAATAGTTTCAAATAGGGAAATAATTCATAAAATATAAATAAGAAATAAATCCCAAGAGATCATCTGAGATGCTATAACATATTCCAAGATACAAAAAGATATTATCAAATATTTCCCAGATTTTCTAACAGGTGTCATGATGTTAGACCATGTATCCTCCAAAAGGGGAAGAAAAAAGTGAATCATCATCAAACCTCTCAGTTTTCTCTTCATCGGACTTGACATGGCATTTCTCAGTTCACTGAAAATTCTTATATTGAAAAAACATTGGTATCTCACACCAGAAAGCAGAATTAAAAGGAAAGATTTAATTAAGAAAATAATTGAAGGTAGAGTAATAAACAGAGGCAAAATGGAAACAACTTAAGAAAACAAGTTATGAATCAAGAAAGTTATTGGCCTATATATGGCGCAACTCAAGGAAAAACAAATGATCACTTAGTGTTGGTGTTAGGACAGCAGAGTTACCAGCTGAGGGACCTAGGGTCATGCGAGTGTATCATAGGAAGAGACTAAGGGGAACTAAGTGTAATAAGGTATAGCCTTTCATAAATAAAAGTAGTTACTGCTGAGTCAGTAAGTAGTTAGACAGTTAGGAGCAGTTACTGAGTAGCCTACACTATAAATAAGCATTCTGCATTCAGAATGGATTAGCCTTGATCATTTGCATAGTTGTTTCGACTGAGATAGCTCAGTGTAAAGGGGAGTGCCCCTTGCGTAGTGATACTTGTAGTGTTTGTTCATATACAGAGAAATATACAGAGATTTGTTCATTCTTTCTACTCTATTCTTGTTAATTGAGTAGTTCTAGCCTAGTCACTGTGTAGAATCCTAACAGTTGGTCTTCAATATGATCGACTAAGTAACTTGAATGTATAGTTCAAGTAGGATATAACAGGGAAAAGAAATTAAATTTTAAAAAATAAAATAAAATTGAAGTCAACAAATAAAAAGAGTAGCGAGCAAAAAAATAAAACTACGTTAAAGAAACCAATTGCTTAATTGATCCAGCTCTCAAAGAAAACATATTTCAATATAACACGCGAGGCAAGAAAAATAAAAACTTACCAAATTGTTGCTTAACTTCAGGACTGTTAAGGTCAAAATTTTTTAAGGTATCCATCATTCGGCCATCCCATTCAGTGCTTCCGCCCATGTTGTTTCTGAATGTTTGTTGAAGAGAAACAATAAATGTATCTTTACATGCCAGAGAAGATTGTATACCATTATATTAACAAAATATGCATAGATTTATCTAATTCTAACTGCAGCAGTGCAGCACATCGGACAAAACTTGTGAGGGTAATGACAAATAAGAATTAATCTTTCTGTTACTTTAGGTCTCAAGTGAATACAACAACATCGAATGCAGTTGTTAGTAAATGCCAATATGTGAGCACTCTCGGTTATAACTTATAAGGCTTATGAATCCTAGCAACAGAAAGTAAAAATATAAATCAATCTAAATAGTAACATGGGGAGAAGGAGCAAGAGAATAAAGTTAAGACAACATCAAAGTCTGGAGGTGGAAAAGGCATTCCCCCTCATAGGTTAGATGGAAGTACAGTGGATAAAATCAAAAGGAAGACAGTCATTTTTATAGGAATAAGTTTTGCTGATAGAGAAATGGAAGATTAGCTCCTTACACCAGAAGATAATCCTGGAAAACTGGGAAAACAAGAACAGAAATGAGAATTACAGAATATTGAGATTCCCAGAAAGAGAATCCCAGCCTTAGGAACTGCCGAACAGCCAACCTCACTCAAACAATTCAGCCTAACTCTTCCAAAAACTATTCTCTTAACAGAATCCACTCATCCTCCTCTCTCCCCCACTGTCATATGCTAGGTAATTACAAGAATATCCCCAATGCATATTCCCATCTACCTCACCTCTCTTGATCATGTGAGTCATTAACCTACTCCTTTTCCCTTTATTTATTCTCATCAGACTCTAGTAGTCGGAGGATATTTATTACTTTTTCACCAGGAATACCGTTTTCCCAAATTCCGAATTCGTAGTTTCTGATGGATAAAGGATAACCAAAGAGAATCATTTTTAAATTAAATTGTTACTTTGTTAGTTGAACAATTCACCAAATGACAGAGGCAAATAACATGATTGTGAGTTTGGAAAAAAGGAGCAAGATGGCCCCACTAAAAGCAGATGTTAACATCCAGGTATACTTGAGTGGCAATTGACAAATGATAAGGAAAGTCTGAGCTAATTGCCAGAAAGAAGATGGCTTCCAAAAGAGGAAATCATTATCCTCCTTTGGAGAATTTTTCCATTCACCAGAAGTCTAGTTTTTATAGAAATGTGTCAAACAAGCTAATGCAGGTAAGCATTTTCCAGAAGCTTACTTTTCCAAATAATAATCGGGTTCATGGTGTATGAGAATATTGATGGAACAAAAAGGATCCGTAGAAATAGTATGAACTTACAGCATTTCCTCAAGTTGTTGCCGGTACTGTGGATTCTGCAGCATCCCTATTAAAAGCAGCAACAGTACAGTATTATTTCCCATTGGCCAAATCATATCAAGATGCCATGCAGATATTAATAACTACCAGTTATAAGAGGCAAACATGATTTTTGACCTACAAACTACTTTAAGCAACATAAAGTGCATCCATTATGGGAACAGATGCAAAATGACATCCATATAAAAATGTTGTATATATAGATAAATAAAAATGTTGTATATAGATAAAATTCTACATGTAAATAAGAAGGTGACAACAAACATATTCAGCATTGTGGTTACACATGATTACTTCCAGGAAGGTGCTAAACAATAAAAATTACAGTCTCCACGATATAATGAATCTTCAAACTTTTACTAGCACTGCATAGAACTAGACGCAAGAAAAGTTGTTGAATGTAGAGAATTACATTTGAAGGTACTAGGGTTCCTCATCTCCTCAGGTAAATAGCTGCAACAGTACCCAAAAATAATTAACTTTCTTTTGAATAACATGGGGAAAAAGTATAAATAATCTAAACAAGCATGTCAATGACATCTATAAATTTTCATCAAGCAATCACAATGCAAAACACAATGGGAATCAGCTCAATGTGAAGAAAATAAGAACTAGAGAGAATGTAAGGTAGTTCCACACAATGATCGACAATTAAAAGGGAAGCAGCAAACCAATTACACTTTCATTTAGGTATAAAGGAAGTTTATTAAAAAGGAAAGGAAAGAGTACAGAAGCAGATGCCTCCCCTAAGGCCGCCTGAGGCAAAGTACCATGATGAAGAGAAAAAGAAAATCAAAACAATTAAGAGCTGCAGTAAAACTTTAAACACATCCGAATTTCCAAAGTAGTTCAATAGGAATAAAGAATGGAACTACTTCAAAGTCCAATTCAGTTTTCAGAGTATCAGATACACTACTACTACTACTACTATCATCAACATTTCTAATAACACACTAAATTACGAACAACTTCTACCGTTTAACTGTTTAAGGAACCTTTTTAAATAAATTTAACACAATGATCTACTTAAATATTAAACCTTATCCTTATCCACATTCGTACTGACAAGTCCAAAATAAAATATTTACTAGAAATGTAAAATCATAATCAGTAATATGAAAAGAGCTAATATTACGGATAAACCATCTTCTGCACTGTTGGGTCTTCCATCATCTTCTCCAAAGCTTCCACTGATAAGACTGATTTTCCTATCCAAAAATAAACAAGGGTGGAACGTTTAGGATATTTGGTTAATCCAGAAAGCAGGTCATTTAAGGCAGCATTAAAAGAACAATAGTCAACAAAACAATTTATATTTCGTGATAAAAAAAAGGTTAAATTAATTTCAGCCTGTAGTAATTATCAACATGATTAGAAAACAATGCTTCTTGGAACTAGAACTATTCATATTTGATTTATGATACCGTTTCAACTTTCAACCCAAGGACTGACAAAAATTAATCTGAGTCAAAAAGTATATGATAGTTAACAAGAAATACTTCGTAGTGAAGAGGAAAAGTACAAAAACACGAGTTGTACACATGATTCATCATAAAATGAACAATAAAGCATGAACAAATCAATATTTATAAATATAATCATAATAACATCAAGAACAACTCATTAATTTGACAGGACTGGTCCAAAAGCATCACAATGCATTCCCTTGAAATTAGACTATCACATTACACATGGTTTGCCAGCAATAAATCAGAATTGTAAATAGTTTCAATTACAACTGATTACTTACGTGTAGATTGAGAACCAGATGAATCACCAAAACCTTGGTTAAAGGGAGCTCCGTTTTGAGAAGCCTTCAACAAATGATCATTAATAATCATTATTGGATATTAAGAACAACACGAATTACAAAAAACTGGTATTTAAAAAACTCACTTCCTCTGTAACTCTGGCTTCCTTGGATGAACTTGATTCATCAACATCTTTAAAGCTTTCAAAAGGACTCTTTTGTGCAGTTTCTTCTGGAGAAACATCTACAAAAGCTGTAATAGAAATTTTATTAAGGATTTTAACAGTAAAAGTTTCAATTTTTATATTGAAATATAAAAGCTTACAACACCAGACATCATATCTGCTACTTATAAAGATAACTTCCTGAAAGGATTGTAAGTTACCAATTTTTTTCGGTTCGTTCTTTACTTCCCCTTCATCTTTGACATTGGTGGCCGGGGCTGCTTCTACTTTTGTTGCAGGTATATCTACTGTGACGGTAGACTGAGATGCACTGGGTGTGGAATGTGCTCGAGACTGAGTACCTGCAGAACTAGCAGGTGCAGCAGGACCTGATGCAGATGGTGAAGGCATAGGAAAGGGAAAAGGAGATCCAGCAGAAAAGGCAGCACTGTCAAACTGGTTACTTTGTGTATTCATCTGGCCCATCAAGGTCTTGAAAGCTTGTTGCATTGCATATTTCTGAAAGAAGATTAAAAGGCAAATGTTATATAAGAGTTCAAGGTTAGTCCTAATAGTTATCTGATAAAAACCAGTATTTGATTACAATAAAATAGGGATAATCCCTTGATTACTACATAGCAAAACTTCGAGGGTCTGCACCTCCCAAATGACCTAAGGCCCCAATTCCTATTCAATTCACAAGATACCCTCTCTCTCAATCTCTCATCTTATTTATAGGCAAACTAAGTAACTAACTCTAATTAACTGCCACTAACTGCTCTATTTAATTGCTGCTAACTGCTCTGTTACTAACAAAGGTCCATATCTAACATTATCTCTCTCTCTTGCTCATCTCTCCCTCCTCTACTAGTCTACTTCTGTGTTTCCTATTCCCCTTCATCTTCATATTCATTTAGACTAGGCCTCGCCAAAAATTTAGCTTAAGGCCCCGAAATTTCTAGACATGATGCTATAGAGAATCCATAAAACCCGAAGGAACCATAACAATAAAAATCATAAGGTAGGGTTCAAAAAATTGGTTTAACTAAAGATGAAACAGACATACATACACATGTGAGATAGACTTATCAGATTAATCATACAATTTGTAATTATCAGTAATTAGATAAAGGCATTTTTGTTGCAATTTGCAAATCTGGGCAGAAATTTTTCTTCTATCTTACACCCAGAATTACAGTGGAACTCAAAGAACAAACCAGCTTACGCCCATGTATTGCAATGCAATAAAGTGACACCCACCTTTAATCTTGAAGCTACCTGCAAAAACAATCAATTTATTAAATATACCGTAAATAAAAGCCTCATCATCAGTATCTGTAACCTGTAAAGTAGAGATGTGACTATGGTTCTCACCATTGAAAACAGTGCAGATAGCCCAACACCAACGCCAATCCAGAAGAGAGGTGACCCTCTAGATATATAGTGAATAGATAAATAAGAATGTGGGCTTTTAAGCAAGAGATATCAGTAAACTTATATATATAAAAAATAGAACTCCTCCAAATGTCCGTGATATCTATTCAAAATCTTTTCCACCATTAGTTAAACAGCTTATAAACATGAGATAAAACAATTAAAAGAAAAGACTGTAAATGATTACACAGTTGAAGACGGAGGTGAAGATAATTGTGGGTTAACTCCAATGGAGGATGTTGTATCTTGACTACTTGAAGAAGAAATGCTAGCAAAATGCTCCACTACCCGCTTCTCCTGCACTGTAGAATTCCCAGCATGTCTTAATTGTGCCTCTTAAGAGATGAGTGTAAAATACTAGACATATACAACTTGTATTGCAAATGTTCATGAATCACAAAAGAAAGGAAGGGGAATAGATATATTATACATGACAAATATGCATTGCCCAAATGAAAAATGCACAGACATGTGATGCTTTTTTAAACCAATGAACAACAAAATGCTATCAACTTCAGTCGACCTAGAGCACAACCTCAGTCCAAATAATAACTGTATGTCCCAACCGGTCCAAGATCAAAACCCGTGAACTGGACTATGAGCCGGTCCAGCCCTTGGTCAAACAGATTTGCTCACTGACCTGAACAGGTTGACGTTTTTCTGGATTTAAACTTAAACAAGACAAATGGTAGGATTTAAACATGGTCTAGAAGACTCTTGGGATGAAATGCATTTTGCCATTAGACCACATGCTCCTATTAAGTAATGTTCTCAATTTTCTAATTTATATTATTATTGAACCAATTAAAATTTAGAAAATTAGAGCTGAATTATTATCAGTTATCACTACTAGTTTGCTCACACCATCAGTACTTTTTTATAATGTATTTTTTATATACAGTTTTTTTCCTATAATATTTTGTAAAAAATAAAATTTATACTTTATCCGTGTTTTCCGGTTTAGCGAACCTGTTGACCTGGCCTTCAGACTAAGTCAACCTCCCATCCGAGTTATACAACCATGGTTTTTCCACAAACACAAGAAGCTTTGCGAACAAATTACAAAATATTTTTATGATCCATGAAAACTTGAACCCTTTGAAAATTTCAACAGGCAGCACCAACATGTTCAATTCACTATACTATCTAAACATTAGATTGCTCTATGTTTCCAGTCCAATAACAGAAGCACCAAAGCGTTCAATTCTATTCAAAATACAGGCACAGAATAGCATCATATTCACTACAATTATCACTTCATCAGCTTCAAAAGAGTACATTTCATAAGACTAATCATAACCCAGTTACTCCTTTTTCAGCTAAGCACAAATTTAACAAAAAAATTTTGCAATATTCCCACACGCACAAAAAATTAATAAGAGAATAATCAAACAAAAAAGAGACAGTTCCAAAAGAAAATTCAAAATACCAGATATAGCGTTTTTGTGGGATTTAGGTGCAACCCTGGTAACATGATTGGGAGAGAGAGCAGAAACACGGTATCTGGTGAGGGGAGGAGCATTGAAAACCCTTCCAAAAGAGAAGGGCTTTCTCCTGAAAACGTCAGTAGCAGTGGCGTCTCTTGCAGAGAAATGTCCCAAAAGCAAAGGTTTTGGGGAAGAAACTAGGGCTAAATTAAGGTTCTCCATCTTGTTTTGGTTTGGAACCCCCAAAAAAACACAGAGAAATTGAGAAACAAAACTTAGATTGAAACTGTAGAAATCAGAAGAAGAAGTGAATTGACGGAGTAAAGGGGGGTCGAAAATTTTATGAATTTTACAGAGTTCAATAAGTGGGATTGGGTTGAGGGAAGCGAAGGAGTCAGCAGCAACTACCAAGAGAGGAAGCGGCTTGTAAACACAGTAGTATGTATTACTGCTGTTGCGGTAGGGATAACTGAAAAAAACCTCAGAAGTCTTATAATTTTGTGGTTAAAGTAATGTTTTGGTCCCTATACGTGACACTAATTTTCAATTTGGTCCCTATACGTAAAAAGTTATCAATTTGGTCCTTATACGTGACACTGGTTTTCAATTTGGTCCCTAAACGTAAAAAGTTATCAATTTGGTCCCTGTACGTGACACTGATTTTCAATTTGATCCTCACCGCTAATTGGTCCCGATATAAGAGGACCAAATTACAAATTATTGTCACATGTAGGGACCAATTCAACAAAAAAAAAATTGAAATCGGTCCCTGCATGTGACAATTATTTTCAATCTGATCCCTACATGTGATAATAATTTGCAATTTGGTCACTCTTATATAAGAACCAAGTAGCGGTGAGGAACAAATTGAAAACCAGTGTCACGTATAGGGACAAAATTGATAATCAGTGTCACGTATAGGGACCAAATTGAAAATCAGTGTCACGTGTAGGGACTAAATTGACAACTTTTTACGTATAGGGACCAAATTGAAAATCAGTATCACGTATAGGGACCAAATTGATAACTTTTTACGTATAGGGACCAAATTGAAAATCAGTGTCACGTATAGGGACCAAAACATCACTTTAACCTAATTTTGTCTATCGAATATACTTCTCCTTTTTTCGGTTTTTCCTTTTCTTTTTCTCTATAATGGAATACGAAAAGATGTGATGATGGGTTTGACTTTGTAGCTGAAATTAATTTTACGGTTTGTTTGATTTTTTTTTTAAAATGAGCACTGTATAGCAAAAAAAAATTTGTTCCCAAAATCCAAAATTTTACCGTCCACCAAATTATGGGACAACTTTTTGTCCCATGAATATACTACCCAAAAAACAAAAATATTCTCTTTCTCTATCTCGTATATTTATAATATTATATTATACTATTATATTATTATATAAATAATATTATATATTATATTTATATATATAATATCGTAATAGATAAAATTATATTATGCAATATTATATTTATAATATATAATATTATAATTTATAATGTTATATTACACTATAATATTATATATATGTATATTATCACAAATGGTATTACAGTAAATTTAACATTAATTCATTTGTCCGGTCCATTATTCATCAAATATTATACAATATAAAAAGTTGTCCAGTAACTTGCAGGTTTATCCTGTGCTGTTCTCCTTGTCCTGTACCTCAATGCGAATCAAACACACCCCGCACCCTTAAGTATTTAATTGATGGGTTAATGTGGTTGGGAAAGATGTGAAAATTAGATTATATCAATAATTGATTATTCGTATAATTGATTCTTGTAATAATGGATTGTAATCGAAATTTTTTTTTGTTTGAATATATTAACTGAAAAACAATTTTAAGATAATCTATTTCGTTTGAATTACAAAAAAAATTATATAGTAAATTATAAAAAAAAAGGGTTAGAAGTTATTTGTATAGAATAGTAATATTTGTTTGATAGTTACTTGTATAGGGATAAAATTGAAAAATGTGATTGATTTTAAAATAGTCAATAAGTTTTTTTATCAAATAAGTTTCAAACTTTAACTTTTGTAAAACCACTTTTTCTATTAAAAAAATTATACTTTAAGCTAATTTGCCAAATATGTCAAAAAATAACATTTTTTCTTAGATTATCTAGTGATAAACATTTTTATATATTCTACCAAATCAACTATAAATATACTCTCATTTTAAAATAATTTCACTTTTATATATTTTATCAAATCAACAATAACTATACTCTCATTTTGATTGAAATGGTTTTTTTAATGGAAATGGTCTCTAATATAGTGTAAAAGAAAATGAGAATAATATTAAATTTTGTTCAAATACTTTACAATATATGAATAAAATATGGTATTATTCTATTACGTTTATATATTTATTATATCATATATAAAAAAAAATATAAAAATATTGGAAATAAAACTCTCTACATTTTATTCTAAAATTGCATACAACACAGTTTTAAAAATTGTTATACAAATTAATAAAAACATGAAAGACTAGAATCCCTAATTGCACCTAATGCAATTTCCTAAAAAAACTATAGAGTTTCTCATCCGAATAATTTGACTTTTTAAGTGAAAATAATTGTTGAATTTGATTGCCAAACAACACATCACAAAAATATCCGCTAACTCTCCACTATATATATATATATATATATATATATATATATATATATTTATTTTTATTTTTTCTAAACCCAGTGTATCTGAACACTGACAACGAATGACTAATCCCTGTTTATGTGGTGTGGCTTCTGCTGGCCAAGCATTATTTTAACTTTCCACTATATTAATTTGTCAAATTTTTCTAAAAAATAATATAAAGAATTATGATATTTGAATATCTAATTTCAGATACCATATGTGTTTATCTCTCTCCCTCACTTATATTTTTATCTTCTTTATATATATACATCTCAAAAATATATAATAAAAAAAAATCGAAGTCCCAAATTTAGTGTTAAAAATTAAAATATAATTTCTCTAATATAAAAGACGCCACTGGGTTGGATGAGGGGTAAGGGGTAACTACCAAAGGTGATTCAAAAAATAATTTTTTTTTTGGTTAAAGTAATGTTTTGGTCCCTATACGTGACACTGATTTTCAATTTGGTCCCTATACATAAAAAGTTATCAATTTGGTCCCTAT
Source organism: Echinosophora koreensis (assembly GCA_035048595.1). Lineage (NCBI taxonomy): Eukaryota > Viridiplantae > Streptophyta > Magnoliopsida > Fabales > Fabaceae > Echinosophora > Echinosophora koreensis. Next base: position 13,026,135 of record JAPCYP010000004.1, read on the forward strand.
ACGTGATACTGATTTTCAATTTGGTCCCTACACGTAAAAAGTTATTAATTTGGTCCCTATACGTGACACTGGTTTTCAATTTGGTCCTCACCGCTAATTGGTCCCTATATAAGAGGCCCAAATTACAAATTATAGTCAGATGTAGGGACCAATTCATGTGACAATTATTTTCAATTTGATCTTTACATGTGATAATAATTTGTAATTTGGTCCCTCTTATATAGGGACCAATTAGCGATGAGGACCAAATCGAAAACCAGTATCACGTATAGGGACTAAATTGATAATCAGTGTCACGTATAGGGACCAAATTGAAAATCAGTGTCACGTATAGGGACTAAATTGATAATTTTTTACGTATAGGGACCAAATTGAAAATCAGTGTCACGTATAGGGACCAAATTGATAACTTTTTACGTATAGGGACCAAATTGAAAATCAATGTCACGTATAGGGACCAAAACATTACTTTAACCTTTTTTTTTTTTTTTGGTGCTCTCAACGATATTTAATTTGACTAAAAAATGGCTTGGTGATCAGAAGTCAAAGAAGCTTCTTTCCACCGACATTGATGGGCAAGGCACTATGGCTTACTAGAGCTGGGTATACGGGCCAGCCCGGTCCGTTTAAGCCCAGCCCGCATTTACCCGCAGTTAAACGGGTTGGACCGGGTTGGCCCGCGTAGCTAACGGGCCTACATTTTCTTTGGTCCGCGTCCGGCCCACCTAACCCGCGGGTTAACGGGCCGGCCCGCGGACTCATTTAAAATTGAAAATTTGTTTTTTATAAAAAAATTAATTATTTTTTAAAAAAATTATTAGAAGCATGGTTCCTAAATATCCAAAATCATATAAAGAAAATTTACCAAAAGTAATAATACTTGCAAAATTTACTCAATTTTAACTAACCTGAGAAGTTCAAATTAGCTCACAATAGCTTATATATGGTTTAATTTGGTTATAGGGTTTAATTAAATATTTAAGCTTGCAAATAAGGATCAATTGCACAGACGACATCCCAAATAAATAGTCACTTGCATATAATAATTATTTTTTTATTATAATATGCATAATATATTCATATATGAACCAATATTTTGCATTAATATTTTTGGCCCGCGGGTTGGCCCGCTAATCCGCGGACCGAACCCGTATAAACCGCGGGTTAAATGGACCGGGCTAAATAAGCCCGCATTTAAACGAGCCTACAATTTATATGGTCCTAACCCGCACGGATCACGGGTTAAACGGATCGTCCGCGGGCCCAGGCCCATATACCCAGCTCTATGGCTCTATGGCTTACTAGTTACAAAATTGCTTGGCTTGTGGAATTTCCACAGTTGACCTATGATTCTAACTTTTATAATAATAATAATAATAATATATGTATTATCTTCATTCTTGCGGGTCTCTCTCCAACAGCTTTAACCCCCAACACCTTCCTCTTCTATAGGCACTGCATGAAAATTTCCAAAAATCAAAATGGGATTACCATATTTTCTTGTGTTAGAAGAAATTATACAACCTTAGAGCACAAGTGTATCATTACTTTTAGAGGTGGTGAACTTTCCGAAGTTAAAGTTTTCTCATAAAAGCTTCTTCATGCAATTCAGAAATCTCTCTTTGCCATTGTCATTCGCTCCCAAAATTATGTGTCTTCATTCTTCAACTTGGTGTTGAAGATGAGCTCCAAAAGAATATTGTTGTATGTGAAACAAAGGGTTGGGCGACACCTTCTCATACACACGGTAGTTAACTTACCCTATCAATGATTCTCATTTCTAACTTAATGTCACAATAGCTCCTCACATTCACTCCTTCACTGCTGTTTTAAAAAAGACCAATTCTAAATTTTAAACACACTTTAAGGATACACGTCACTTGTTCATTGAATTCTGCACATCTCTCTTATCATCACTTTCTATCCTTCTAAACATATTGTAATGTTTTTTTATTACTAATGCAATTCATGAACTCTTCCTTTGTTACCTTGCCCTTTTTTTTTATAGGCCTTTGTTACCTTGCCTTTGACTTTCCCCTTGCCCTTCTGTGATCTATTGAGCCCCTTGGCAACATTTTAGTTCCCGAAGACTCTCTTATTTGTGGCCTCACATCAAAGAGGTCAACCTCTACTTGCAATCCTCCATCTTTAAGTAACTTAGTGGTATATCCAAACCAACACTACAGGTACTTTCCTCTTGTCCATCGCTCTTAGACTCTAATCTATTATAGTGTCATCATCAGAAGTCTCGACATATGGCACATATGAACTATCTTCATTGTCACTGCCACACTCACTATTGAAAATGTGAATTTATTCTTCATTCATAGAGAGAAAATGAAAATCGGTGTTTATAATTAATTACATTACCATTATGTTGATATACAGATAGATATAGAGACTAGAAACTAACTCCAATTAATTAATTAACTAATTATACAACCGTTATAACTAACTCAAATATAGTTGTAATACTCCCCCCCACAAAGTTAAAAGGTACTCCCTCCGGTCTCTATCATAAGCAAAAATTAAATAAAACACACATATTAAGGTGATTAGTTAATCTCAGCGAATCTTGTACAAAATTAGATTTGTTACCTAAATTACCCTTCATCTAAAACTTCAATCTTCATTAAATGAGTCATTGGAATTTGTATTAAATGAAGCGTATTTTGGGAATAATTTCATTAAATGAGTCATTAGAAAATGAAATTTGCTTATATATTGGAGCAAAAACGTTGTGACTTTTTTTCTTATAATAGAAACCGGAGCCAGAGGGAGTAGATGTCAAGGATTCCCAACTTGGGTATTAATGACTGGAAATGGGTCTGGGAACAACTTTAGTTAGTGGATTTGCCAATTGTGCCTTTGAAGCAACATGGATAAGGTTGAGGAACTCAGATGTGACATATTCTTGGATGAAGTGGCAGTCAATGTCCACATGTTTTGAGTGCTGGTCGGATTGTTGGCTAACTGTATAGTTGATTTGCTATCAAAAGATCATGCTAGATGGAAATTGTATTTCAAAGGTTCTCAGTAATTGCCGTAACCAAAGCAATTCAGTAGTGACACATGCAAGTGCTTTGTACTTAGCTTCAGATGATGAGCATGGTACTTCCGGTTGCTTTTTGGACTTCTAGGATATAAGAGAATTACCAAGGAACACACAAAACCCAGTGGTGGATTTGCGGGAGGTAGTGCAGCTCTCCCAATCTACATCAACATAGGGAGAGAGCTTCATGGAGGAGGTAGCAGGGAACAAGATACCTTGACTTGGTGAAGATTTGAGATATTGCAGTAAGTGATGAACTACAAGATTAGCACCTAATATCGCATCCATTTTTGACACACCTTAATTGTGACTTTCATTAAACCCTGCTACATCCATTTTTTCACACCCTCGGTTTGACTCTAATTACCCCTGTTGCATTCATCACTTCCACTCCCTTGAAGAGAAAGAAGTTGTAAGAGAGAAGTTGATTTCCTTAAAGAAAGATATGTCTTTTGCAAAAGAAAAAGAAAAACTCAATTTTTCCTTCTCTTTTACTTATCTCCTGCTTCTTTCAATTCAAATAACCTAAATCTACCAATTTTCTACTCGTTCTCTTCTCTCTTTTACTTCTTTCAATCCTAATTATTTCATCGTCCAACCAAAGTATAAGCTCCTCCTTGTGGATTCATATATTTCAATCCCTTTAAACTTTGCTTCTTTGTCCTAATTCCATCCCTAAGGTAGACAAGTTTTTATCGGTCTAAGAAGGCATTCCATAACCTACTTGGTAGGATAAAATATAGGGCATATCGACTCAATACACAAAACCACTCGACTATATAAAATGAAGGATGAAGTTCATCTGAAGTGAGTTGAGTGTAAAACGAGTAAGTAAAGATATATGCATCATTGATTAATTAAAGTATATTAAAATCTCAACCTATTTTTATTGATTAAGGATGAATACATCCTTGGCCATGTTTGGGAGGATGGAGTAGAGTGATTAGTAACATAGTGGGATGGTGTAGAAGCGTTAACTTATTGTTTGGAAGTGTATTAAGAAATGAAGTAGGATGGTTTATGATGATAACCCAAACTACCTCATCCCATCCAAACCCTCAATTTTTATACCTTCCAAAATGGGGGTTTGGGATTCCCTCATTAAACCTCCAAACAATAATGATATACTTTTACTACTTGACTTGAATCTATTACTAATCATTTCAACTCATCCCCTCCAAACTGTACTCACTCCACACGAGCCTAATCCTATAATGAACTATATAAGCTTGTAACATATTAAATGCATGGGAGTGGCGGTACTCAAGCTTGTAAGTTGTAACAATCCTGAAAGACCGTTCTAATCATCCCATGGAAGTGGCGGACGAACCCATCAGGGTGCAAGCCCTATCTCAATCGGGTCTCTCCCGGGTCCCACCCCAATACATCCAGCCTCCTCAAAACCGACCCCTTCCCGATAACTCACCTCCCACAACCACAACCGCCGATATTCCCACCATCGACCTCTCCGCCTTCGACCCAAATCTCCGCAACCCGACCCGCGAATCCATCGGGCGGGCGTGCCAGGAATGGGGCGCCTTCCACGTCACCAACCACGGCGTCCCGACGAAGCTCCTCGACGACATGCGGCGCGTCGGCCTCACGTTCTTCAACGACAGCCCCATGCAGGAGAAGCTCCGTTACGCTTGCTCCCCAGGCGCCGCCGCGTCGGAAGGGTACGGCAGCCGGATGCTCGTGAGCTCCGGCGACAAAAACAACGTCGTCCAGGTCCTCGATTGGAGGGATTACTTCGATCACCACACTCTCCCCCTTTCTCGACGGAACCCTAATCGGTGGCCGGGTTTCCCCTCCGATTACCGTGAAACGGTGACGAAGTACAGCGACGAGATGAAGGTTCTGGCGCAAAAGTTGCTAGCTTTAATATCAGAGAGTGCTGGGTTGCGACCTTCGTGTATTGAAGATTGCGTTGGGGAGTTTTATCAGAACATAACTATGAGCTATTACCCTCCGTGTCCTGAACCGGAACTCACGCTTGGGCTGCAATCGCATTCTGATATGGGTGCCATTACCCTTTTGATCCAAGACGATGTGGGTGGTCTTCAGGTTCTCAAGAATGGTGGTGGATGGGTGACCGTGAAGCCATTGTCAGATGCTATTCTTGTTCTATTGGCTGACCAAACTGAGGTAAATAACAAACTGGAGTGGATAGTCTCTTGTGGTTTTCCGTTTTCTCCATGAACAATGCTAGCAATACTCCCCACTAATATAACATACTAATTATTAACATTTGCCTATATTTTTTTTAAAAAAAAAAGGCTAGCTAATACACATTTTAGGTTTGGATTGAAGGAGTTGGATGGAATGGAGTGCAATGATATTAGGTTTCTTTGGATGATTTAAAGGAGAATGCTAAGGAATCATGAATGGAAAATTTGTATAGGAAATGATGTATTTAACATTTTGAAAAGTGTTAGTTTTCCAATACAAAATTTCTTTTTATGGATTCCTTAGCCAATGTCATTGAACACTCGTTAGGAAGACCCTTATTTAAAAGACTCTTGCTAATGAGCGCACCGGTTAAGTATTCCAATCAAAGCATGTTTTTATTGAAAAATTAAATATAACATTCTTCAAATATTGAATGGAGCACTTTCCAATGGAATTATTCTTTTTTTATTCTTTAACCGGTGTGCATTCTGTTGTTTATGAGATGAAACCTTTCTGTTATTTACTCAATCCCACTCTATTCCATCATAAAATATCCAAAAAAATGTGCAGCTAAATTGTCACAAATACGACACCATCTCTTACAGAGAACAATGTTTCTTCTTGCTTTAGAAACATTGTTTCAGTACTGTCTTTTTACTTGTCAATATGGTATTCAGTATTCTACAATGTGGCAGCTTAACGGTGGATTCTGATTATTTGTGATTTCTGTATGTTTTGCTGATAAGTCATTCATTCATTAACAAAGTTGGTTTAATTTCAACAGAAAAAAAGGAAGAAAAAACCATGCATCTTTTTCTCTAATATAAAATTCTTTTGGCTCCAGATTATAACAAATGGGAAGTATAGGAGCTGTGTGCATCGGGCAATCACTAATCCTGATAGAGCAAGACTCTCTGTAGCAACATTTCATGACCCAGCTAAGATGGCGAAGATTTCCCCTGCTTCTGAACTGATAAATGAGTCATCACCAGCTAAATACCGGGGTGTTGTTTATGGAGACTATGTATTATCATGGTATACCAAAGGCCCTGAAGGAAAACGAAATGTTGACTCACTTGTGCTCGAATCTTAGGTTGGTGTGTTCTTTTTTTTTATTTTTGGCTTCATGGCTCAACCTTGTTTGATTTACCCTTGTATCTTTTGGGTGAAAGGAGGTATAATTACTTGATCATGAAAAGGGCAGACTTAACCTACTTTTTTTTTTTTTTTTTTTTTAATATGGAACTATGGATCTTGCATTGGAACTCAAACTAAGAATAACACTGATTTGTCAATTTGAAAAATAAATTATCAATTCAAAGTTCCATAGAAATTAATTGATGTGAGAAAATAGCTTAATAACGATATTTAGTTTAAATTAGAAACCTTAAAGTAGGACCGGATTGCTTAATTGTTGTTGCTTTAAATTGGATTGAGAAATGAGAATGTACCACTTCCACAAAATTGTTTGATACAAGAATTAAGATTTTTGTTTGTTCATGTGTTTTTTTAACACATGTATCTTAACATTAAGAGCTCTAACCAGATTGCTGTTTTTGAAGAATCCTAGGATAACACTAGGACAGGTTTTTACTTTTTTTTAACACAAGATTCTTTTACAGGATTCATTGGTAGTATAGATTTTAAGCTTGTGTTCTTTAGCAAGTCTTGGTATTGTGTGCATACAAGTATCATGCCCCTGGCTTCCTTCTTGATATAATATTAGGCACCAAAGCACCTCTTAGTCAAAGAAAGAGAGCATCCAGAAAGAAAGATATAGACTTCTATCGGTATGTGTAGCATGAGCATCCATTCACAGTTGTCTTGGCCATACGTTGAAGTTCTTGACAAGTAGTAAATGCTACTTGAGTGCCAAGTAATGCCACACCAAGTAATTAGCTTGCACAGAACAGAAAGTAGGGAATACTTCAATACCAAGTAGTGCCATCACTGGAAAATGAACTCAGAATACTTGAGTACTACTATGTAGTGCCGCACCAACTGGTCCTCTAGTTTATGTTTGTAACTTCTTCCCTGACTGTTGAATTGAAAGGTTTTACGTAGGAAAGGAGGAAAACAGAGGATAAAGACTCAAAATAATGAGATTGATATTAATATGATGTGATGATCGTGTTAGATAGAATAGTTGGGCAATCCTCCCCCATGAGCTAATGTCCCACACTGGTTGCGTATATGGGTAAAAAATCATTTATAATTGCTGGTCTAACTCCACTCGAAAAGCTAGCTCAAAGGGGGAGGATTGCCTAACTATTCTAATATGGTAAAGCCCTTATTGATGTCGTTTATTACTCACTATCCCAGCTCTCTGCCCCAGCCCCAGATGCACTGGCCTCATGTCTATTCCAGAAGTAATTGGCAATTAGTTTCAATTTTAAATATTTCGGGTAGTGCCAGAAATTAGAGTGCTTAAAGTAGGCCTAACTGGACATTTGGGGGTGACTTAACATCGGAATAGACTTTGATACCATGCTAGAATAGCTGGTCAATCCTCCCTTGATGAGCTAGCTTTCAAGGTGGAGTTGGGCCTCCGTATATTCTATATGGTATAAAGCCTATCCCCATTTTTGGCTACCTCCAGATGTCTAGTCCTAGGCATGAGGGAGGTGTGTTAAGAGCTAAAGTCCCACATTGGTTGAGTATACGAGTAAAGAATCATTTATAATAACTTGGGCTATCCTCCCCCCTATGATCTAGCTTTTGGGGGAAGTTAGGCTCAACTATTCTAATACTGACAAGTCACAAGTTTCCTTGAAACAATACTACTAGAGTGTGGGTGCTAGGACAAACCAAAAAAAGATAAGGAAAACAAAAAGAATATGTAGAAAATGGAGAACAGTGATTGATAAAAACAATGATAAATTATTTAGCCTTGAATACTACATAGGAGAAAGCAGAGAGATGGCAACCAACTATTATGAAGTAACAAAACAAATATCAAATATATGTTAATCAAGAGAATTAAACACCCATGGATCTGAAACCAGATTTCACCTGACCAAGGGTGGTTCTAAATCTTGAACCTAAGCAAACTCTGGCATCACAGTCTTCTCGATTATCATTCGGGCAATCTTGCCCCCTCACTTTCACTTCAAGTAATAATGCTTGATGCACAACTACAAGTTGAACAGTACTTCACACCACTATCTATGGAGAGGAAACTCACAGAAATATGCAGCATTGATGAAGCCTGAAGTAGCGTTTGTAATATATGTTACAAGGCTGAAACAGGGAACCAGAATCGCCTGATTGTTGGATGACTTTATGGAACCGAACATAGGCGTAGAGGATTCTTGGTTCTGGTTGCGTGAACCGCTCTTAATGATCGAATTAGTGGATTTTCGGTTCTGGTTACCTGAATCAGTTTTAATGCCAGCATCAGATGATTGTTTGTTTCGGTAGCCTGAATAACTGTTGATGACAGCATCAGATAAATTTTGGTTCCCGTTGCCTTCACTCTTAATGAATGCATTAGAGGATTTTCGGTTCTGGTTACTTGAATCAGTGTTAATGCCAGCCTCAGATGTTGTTTGATCCGGTTGCCTGAATAACTGTTAATGTCAGCATCAGAGAAATTTTGGTTTTGTTGAATGAGTTGTTGTTGTTGTTGTAATAACAATATTGTCTCCTATTACCAGTGTTGTGCCATGCCTTCGGAGCAACTTTTGTAAGCCCCTCAGAAGATCATCCTTTTCCATGGTCATCTTGCTCCAAAATTTTCTCTCTCCCTTTGTGATTTTTTGGGGGTTTATCTCTCCATTGTGTTTTAGTACTTTGATGATAGGCTTAATGTTTCCTCTTAACTAGCACTAAATTTATATTGATGCAGGCTCACAGCTTAGGGAATCCACTACTTTGCTTGGAAATCAGGCTAAAAATATTCTTTGTATATAAACTTTTATCCGAATGTATTAGTTTAGGGATAGGGAATATATGCAGCACCCACTGCTGCAGTTGCCTGCTGCAGTTGCATAGCCTAAATTTATCCAGAGTGTGTTCATTGTAATATTCAGTGGATCATCTACCTTTATTTTTGTTTGCATAAATAGATAATACTGTAACGTGATAACTATTACAAAAAGACATGGCAAAATGCAAAAAAGGATGGTAGTTGGCTTTCTGAAATAGCATTTACGAGAAGTGCTTGATATTCCTGAGCAAACTTGGCATTGGTCACCAGAAGGTGCAGGTGGTACAATTATTGATTCAGGCTCTACCTTGGCTTTTTTCCCCGACCCAGCTTATGATGTTATCAAAGGAGCATTTAAGAAGAAAATTAAACTGCATCCAATTGCACAAGATAATTTTATTATGGATCCATATTACAGTTTATCAGGGATCTAGCAGGTGGAGCTGCCTGACTTTGGGATTCATTACAAAAACTCCTCACACTCCTCTCACAATTATTGGGAACTTGATGCAACAGAATTTTCACATCCTGTATGATACGAATATAGGCTGGGATATTGCCCCATGAAGTGTGCTGAGGTGTAGTAGCATCATATTATTAGCTGTTGGAAATGGGAGATTGTTGGGTTTTGTTTCTCTGTTTTTCCTTCTATTTTCTTCCACTTCAGACAACTAAAGGAGGGTTGTATACAAAAGTAATATATGCATTTTCACTTATAAACAAAGAATCGGAAGATTGATTATGGTTCTATGTGCATCAAATGAATACGATGTTGAATAAATGTCTGATATTTGCATCATACTAAGGGATGACAATTTTCTCTTATATATGGGGATCTCTGCGGAGATTGCCCCGTTTGGGACCCAACGGGTGGCAATTTTTTTCCCGTGGAGATGGGGATGGGGGAGAAAATCCTCCCGAAGGTAATATAGGGATGGGGACGAGGATTATACCCCCCGCCCCATGAGGTCCCTATCCCCGAGAATCATACAAAAATATACCCCCCGCCCTGTGGGGACTCCGTCCCCGAGAATCATGCAAAAATACAATTATATATATATATATATATATATATATATATATATATATATATATAATTTTATTAAATTAATAAAAAAAACTTAAAATATATCTTATTTACATATCAAACTTATCACTTTATTAAATTAAATCTCTTTATAGAATTTTCTGTAAATTCTTGAAAGCAAAAGTGGGTTGGGAGTTCAAGAATCCAAAAGCAAGTGTAGAAAGAGGAATCGAATGTCATCCACGATGTTGGCAACAATAAGGTAGGGTTGAGTGGATTTAATGCAGTATAAAGGGAGACTGCAATGAAGGAAAGATAGATGTTGAGAATGAGGAACTGTTGGTTTAAATTTGGACCACTTATATTTTCGAGGTCCCCTTGGGGATCCGTGGAATGTGGATGGGGGAGAAATACTCCTCGTGGTGGGGATCGGGGACGGGGAGCGGAAGGGTACTCCTCGCCTCGCCCCATTGACATCCCTAATCATACTAGACGATATTTATGCGTGGACAATAGCTTGGCATTGATCAATATTCTATGGTACATTCAAAGTTATGAGCACAAATCAATTAGTAGTTATGTGACTTGTGAAAATTATAATATATGAGCACAAGTCAATTAGTTTTTTTTTTTTTTAATCAAGAAGTCAATTAGTATGTATGTGACATGAAAATTATAACATTACAAATTCTACACTAGTGTTTTAATAACCTTCGAAGCTTCAAGCAATAAATTACTCTTAAGAACCAAAGCTTTCATATGGTGGTGGTGGTGTAACATCTCTATTTGTATCCAGGGTGTTGTATATGTTGCTGCTGATGTAACATCTCTATTAGTATCTTGGTTGCACTTCTTGTTAGAATATATTTTGTAAAGCATAAGTCAATATTATATTTTATAAAATTCAGATTAATTGGATGCCAAAATTATGAGAGCATGTTGTTTATTTAGTTTAAATGGTAATTAACATTGTTGTTAGACCTATTCTTTAGCACGGGGTTTTACTCTTTGGATCACAAAGCACACTCAAATGGTTGGGTGGTTGCTTGTAGAGTGGGCTTCACTTGCCGTCATAGAGGCCTAACTCTGGGTTGTTGGTCCAGCAAGTGTTTACCATGGAAAAGAGGGTGGGAAACTGGGAATTTACATGATTCCCACAAATGACCGCAATGATCATAAAGGTTAGATGGCGCTGAAAGCCTTCTTGGACATATCCTTGATCATTCTTGTAGCCTCTTAATACATTTGGAAAGTGTTTTTAAAAAAAAATATAAAATAGAAGCTAGGGAAGGCATTCTCAATGCTACTGGGTAGGGCGTCAATGACATGTTGGGGTTGCCAACAGAAACCTGACCTATAAAATGTGAATGTAAAGCCACTTGTGGCTTTGGCAACAATAGTCAATAATTGTGGGAGCCAGGAGCAAGTTGGAGACAAATTCAAATTCAATTTGGTTTTTTATACAACCAAGTCAAATAAAGTGGCTATGTTGTGCAACTTGTGATAGGTAAGTTGCCAAATTCAATTTGGCTTTGGATTCAATCAAGTAGACTAGTCCATGTGGCCAACTTGCAAAGCAAGTTGTCATGCAAGTTGTCTCCATCCTTCTTCTATAAATAGAGCTTGGGCATATGATGAATATGTATAACATCAAGCATTAGAAACTTGTTGAAGTGTGTGAGAGAAAAAATTCAAAGAGAAGATTATTGTTTCTCCTGTGAGGTTCTCCTAGTGTATTCTCCTATTTTCAAGATAGTGTTATTGTTCTCTCCTTGTATTTAGAAAGAGGTCTTGTAATTTCTTCCACTTAGTGAAAATCCTCTACAATCTTGCCCGTGGTTTTTCTCTTATCTATTGAGGGTTTTCCACTTAAATATTGTGTGTCAGATCCTTTTTTCTCATCTTTTATTTTAGCTGCGCGATATTGTTCCATTACTCTGATACCTAACATAAGATTACTGCACAGGCCCAGACCGCAAGCAGTATCATCCAGTTGCAGCTACTCAATTAGTTCCTGAGCATCAGGGAATCTCCTTGTGGAGGGTTGCCAACTAGGGGAGATTTTAGTAGCGTCAGGAGGATTCGAACTCTCACTCATGGGAGAGTGAAAGTTCGATTCCGGATCCTTAACTGTTTGTATAACCCCATTGGCGGAAATGGGGGTTGAGTACCAATAAAACATTATTGTTCAAGTAAGAAAGTAAAGAGTGAGGGGAAAAAACCTTACCCTAGTAGTCATTATAACTATTTATAGAGAACATCTTGAAATCCAAATATGACTCATGGATAAATTGGTCTCTCTAGATTCCATATAAATATGTTAGATGAAGTTTTTAAAGAATTTTTTTATATAGTATCCTGACCAATAATTAAATTTATGAAGAACTAGCGGCAAGACAAGCACTGACGTGCCTGTCTGACCGCATTTCTAATGCTTTTACTCGTATTTATCCACATTTTTTGTGAATAATATTTTATTTGTCACTTGTGTATGTCGGATATTTTTAATCGATTTTTTTGCGACTTTATAATGTGATTTTTAATGTAAACACACATTATATAATTAATCATTAAGTTAATAACATTATGTAAAAATAAATAAAATACATATTGTAATAGTATAAAATAAAAAATCGAAGGCACGAAATTTAGTTATAACTATCATTTGACCTTGATATCTTCGAATCATTTTTAATTGAGATGTTAAAAATGTATTGAATTTTAGGAGCTTTTTGCATTTTCCTACATCACAATCAAAATAAATTTGTATTATTAATTTTTTTTAATAAAAACAATAAAGCATACCAGTGAAACATATATATATATATATATATATATATATATATATATATATATATATATATATATATATATATATATATATATATATATATATATATATATATATATATATATATATATATTATTGCACTTACCAGGTGTAATTTCATTAGTTTGCCTGTTGGTCCCGTTTCATTATTATGTGTTCCTTGAAACATTATATACATTGTCAGTATAAATTTTTTTTTTACATTATCAATCAATCATAAATTGTTACATCATTAAAAATGCAAGACTTTTATTCTAAATACTTAAAAGTTGCTTATACTATGATTTGTGATTTCACAATGTAAAAAATTTTACATAGTACATACTAATTAAACTTTTAAACAATATAACACCATTTATTCAATTAGCAAGTTCCACCTAATCCTAAAAAGAGAACTGATGTTATAAAGTTATCTGTCTCATTGCAGGTTTTTGAGCCTTATAAAACACCACTGTTAGACTTAAAATTATCTCTAACCATGTACTTGGATACCTTAAAAAATCCAAGTTTAATGCATTCCTGGACCAATCGTATCCCTTTCCTGTTGAAAATATTAAAAGAACGCCTATTGCTCTTCAGTATACTAATTTATACTGTTAAATCTTCTGATTCAAAAAAGTGATTAAATATCTTCTTTGAGCATTTTTAACTTTGTGCCACATCGTTTTTGCATGGTTGTTTCACAGTTTCACATAAAGAGTCAAACACACTTGGGTATGGAGTTATAACATGATGAAAAAGTGAACAAATTGAGCAAAAATATCCCAAGATTGACCAATGGCTTTGATTTGATCTTGGTCAATGTCCTAGTTGCATCTAACCCCCTGTCCCCCTCTTCTTCCACAGCGTGTGCACTTCAATGCTCTTCCTCTGCAAAGTGCAGCACTCACATTTTTTAAGCATCCCAAGCCAGCAAAATAAACCTGCAAAAGTATGACATACTGAGTATTTACTTTAACACATGAAAGTTGGCCAAGCAGCAAATAGGCAGATTATTTGAGGCCATCAAATACTCAATTCTGGGGCATTGAAGTGTAAACTATAGGAATTAAAAATATATCTTAACCTTTCTAAAATTAAACAAAAGAAAGCACGCACTAATTGGAAGGAACAAAGGCACGATAATGCAACCACAGGAAAAGTTTACCACTCATTCCTCAGTCTTTCTCTTCGATGCTAGAAACTTTGTCTCTGAGTCCAACTTTTGAATCTCTCCGTCTACGTTGTTGGTGCATTGAGACCACTTCTTATGTTTTTGTTGTAGAGTTTTACCAAGAGAGAATAAATAACAATAATAAAAGAAAATAAAAGAGGCACAAAATTTAGAGAGAGCATAAGAAGAGGAAGGCACCGACACTCACTATACAAACAACACAAAAAATTAATCAATCTTCTTCTTCTTCCATGGGGGCTTTGTTGTTAAACTAACCTTAGTGACAATGATCATGGATAGATGGTGATTTAAGTGCTAATGTTAGAGGGGAATGAGAGAACGGTCGCTTCTCCAATAGCATAGAATAAATTGTGAGAAGGAAACAATGTTGGGTGAGAGTGAATTGTGGGTAATTGCCATGGTGGTGGTAAGAGTTTTGTTAACCGTCAAGGTAGAGGTAGTGAATGTAACCAAAGAAATTCTTCCAATTGCGTTGAGAGAGAGAAAGCGATATGGATTGCAATTTGCAAAGGAAGTGTATTGGCGGTTCTGTAAGTTTTCTTTCTTCTCCTTTTCATTTTTTTTTTGTGTAAAAATTTCAAAATAAAAATATGTTGAATAAGTTGAAGTTTTAAATACGATAGTTTTAATTTTTTTAATTATTAAATAGATTAAAATAAGTGATGCAGTTTTTTTTTTTCAAAATTTGGGAAGAGAATCAGTTTTTTAGTGTAAGGGTAGTGTTGGCAATTTAAAATGTTGAAACAAAAAATTCAAGTACCCCTTTATCTATTAGTATAGATTATTGCTCAGGGTATATTTGTTTCAAGCTGCATTGAGTTATTCCCAGGAATACGAAGGTGGTTACAGAATATTACTATGTTTATTTAAAGTTTTAGAAAAATATTCCCAAAAAATAATTATTCTCAGGAAAGTGATTTACCTATATTTTTCTCCTCTTTTATTTCTCACCTTCAAGGTTGGGTATATTTTATTCTCATCAATGTTATTATTGAAAAATACAAAACTGACACCGTGAGTGTGACAATGCTCTCCAATCTGTAATATTTGGTCCAATACTATGCAACAAGCACTGAAGGTCTATTGCGTGTGTTCGTAAAAAAGAAAAAGAAAGAAAGAAAGTCTATTGCGTGTCCTATCAATTACCAATCCATCAAATCAAATATACTACAACCACAACAAATTAGAATTTTTTATAAACATTATTTTTTATCAATTTTTTTAATCCTATTAATCTTAAACTTAATAGCGTTAATATCATATACACCACATTACCATAATTATAACATATATAATTTATTAAAAAATCATTAAAATGATCAAAATTCAATAAAAATGTCAAAACATTTATTTTACATTACATAAGTATGACAATTACCTTATTTTTATATTTTATTTTATTTTTATCAATTGCTTTTAAAAATAAATATTAAAATAACATTTTATATCATAGAGGTATTTTGATAACTACAATACTTATTTCCAGAAATATACATCATAAACCAAACTATTTGTCAAATTATTCCTAGGAATTTAAAGAAATATTCTCAAGAACTTTATTTGCTATCCAAACATATTTGACAAAATACCCGGGAATATCATTCCTGATAATAACATTCCCAAGTTGTGATTCCTGGGAATCACTTTCTATAACTTGTAACAAACACCTCCTAAGTGAATAAGAATGACACCATCACATAATAATTAACACTATGTTTGGTACATGATCAAGCCGAAGACAGAAAAGGAGAGAAAGAGAGAGGAAGAAAGGTTCCTTTCTATCGTTTGATTGTCTGAAAAAAGGGAAGGAAAGAATGAGGGTAAGATGATTCCCCCATATGGAGAGAAAGACCGTGGAAGAGAAAAAAGTTTATGAAAATATACTTACATCAATAACTTATTCATTACATCTTATTTTTACTTAAGGATATTTATGTCATTTCACAAATATATATTTTTCTTTCCCCCACTTTCTACACAATCAAATAAGATGGGAGAAAAAAAATTAAATTTTTTCCTTTTATTTTCTCCTACCAAACCATTAAACAATTATTTTTCTTTTCTTTTCTGATGTTGGTTTTATTAAGCCTAAACTTCCATATGGATAGTAGAATAATAATATAAAAATTTTATTCTAGCTATTTCATTTAGTTTTATTATATATCATCCCATTCTACTAACCATAAAATAACATTTTTTTTTGTTACAACCATAAAATAACTATGCATAGTGAGTCTTTAGAATTAAAAAAAAAAATAGAAAATAAGAATGCTAAATTATATTTTTGATCCTCAAATTGTTTTTCAATATTCAATTTGGTCTCCAAGTTTTTAAAATGTTCATTTTGGTCCTTAAGTTCCTAAAACTTATTCAATAGAGTTCTTTCGATTTGGGACCATTATTTTAAGGTCAACGTCCATGTCCGTTAGTCAACCTGATGGAAGGACTGATTGAATAAGTTTTAGGAACTTAAGGACCAAAATGAACATTTTAAAAACTTTGGGACCAAATTGAACATTGAAAAACAATTTGGGAACCAAAAGTGTAATTTAGCCAAATAAGAAACATCTACACATTGATCCAGGTCTCATCACAATAATGATAAGGATAGAGATGACAAAACGGGCCAACCCGCCCCGCTTTGTCCTGTCCCGCCATTGACCTGTCGAAAAATGGGGCGGGGTGGGTCGACCCGTCTTGGTAAAATGGGTTGCATAGTTCAATCCACCCCATTTAACGTTGGGTTGACGGGTTGGCAGGTTGGCCAACCAAAAAATAATAAATTAATAAAAATTATAAAAAAAAATACAAAAAAAAATTATTGACATGCCAATGTCATATAAAACATCACAACATACAAAAAATTATTTTTTAATGGTAGACTAACTAATATATTAGTATATTATTGAACGGGATGAACTATATATAAATATATATAATCCTAATGGGTGGGTAATTGTAAACTAAAATATACAAATACATATATAAAAAACTAGTGAATAGAGTAGACTAACTAACAACATGGGTAAACTTAAAATTATCTAGCATAAAAGATTTATTTTTAAAAAACATTGAGTTGGAGGGCCAATCTGTCCCACCCCATCCTCAACCCGTTTTCTTGATGGATTAAATAGGATGGGTCAAAATGGATTGGGTTGAGATTCCCAACCCACAAAAAATAAGGGGTTAAATGGGTTGGCCATAAGGTCTAACCCATCTTGCCACCTCTAGATAAGGATAAACTACAGGGAAAAGAAAGAAAAAGCATAATAAATGAAGAAGTGGATAATATGATATTCATATGATAATCCAAAAAATGAAGTGGGTCCACTCTCACGGGTTTTGTGTCACTTTGTAAGGAGAAGAAGCAGGAAAAAAGAATAGAAATCAGTGAAGTGTCATTGCAGTGAGTGTCCTTAGGGCTCATCCACCTATCTCTATTCATCGCCGCAACAACCATCATCATCATCTCACTTTCTCTCTTCTCTGGTATCCCTTCATCTGAATCATCATCTTCTTCCCCTTCTTGATCTTCTTTTCTATTTTTCTTTCTCTGTTAGAATAGAGGCATCAACTATTACTTGTTGTGAAATTAAATTTGGAAGCTTTTTCATTGAATCTACTCAAAGTTCATTACTTTCTTTTATTTTGTTATCTGGGGTTGTGTGTTATGATGACGAGCTACCATTTTTTTTTGGGTTCATTTCTTGTGATCTCATCAAGTTTGGTTTATTGGATTCTATATGATGCTATTTATAGTTAGGTGATTGGATTCATTCCATAGTTTCTATTTCCCTTTTTTCCTTTTCTTTTTTCAGCTTCTCTTCAGGTTTTGAGGCGTTGTTCTCTCCAATCTTTATTTTTTTCCATTTAAATTCCATTTTTTCAGCTTCTCATAAGATTTAGAGGTGTCGTTCTCTCCCACTATTCAAGTTTAGATATTTTTTTTCCATTGAAAGCAAATCAAATGGATCCTATTATATTTGAGGGAATTGGGTGAAAATTAGACAATCGAAATAAGGTTTATGTTCATTGCAAAATGACAACATTCTAAGAGGTACAATCTCTCTGTTTATTTGACAGTTGAAAAAAAAAATGCAAGGAGGATTGCGTGTGTTTTTGTCACATGGGAATGTCATCAAGAATGCTGTTTTGAGCCGGATCCGTGTGGCGAATCCCCCCCTTTTGCAGCCAGCTGTGTTTTCGCGGTTCGAGACTTCTAGTGCACCTGCTTCTCAAATTGAGGAGCATGGTTTTGAGAGCACCAAAATTGCAGACATCTTGAAATCAAAAGGGAAAGGTGCTGATGGATCCTGGCTTTGGTGCACCACGGATGACACTGTCTACAATGCTGTTCAATCGGTATGCATGTTTTGATCTTGTTGCAGTTGTTATTGGAATACATTGATAGGTAATTGCTAAACTAAATGGACATCCATTGCAGATGACCCAGCACAACGTGGGAGCATTGGTGGTTGTGAAACCTGATGAGCAGAAGTCAATTGCAGGAATTATAACAGAAAGAGGTACCTGATTGGGGATGTGTATTTGTTTTCTATATACTTTGATGTACTGTAGTATGAGTGTGTTTGGGAAAGATTATTTTCCCTCATTTCAGCTGTTTTATGCCATCTAGTTTTTTCTAGTTTAAGATTGTTGTGATTTGATTATTTTTCAATCTTAAAACTCTCTTCCCTGTTTATCCCTACAAAACTAACTTCTAAACAAATATTATTAAATTATACAAATAACTCCATACCCTTTTTCGTAATTTATTATATAAAAGTGATTTTTTTGCACCACCCAAACGAAATAGATTATTTTAAAATCGCTTTTCAGCAAACAGACCCAAACAAAAACAGATTCTGATTATAATCGATTATCACAATAATCGATTATACAAAAATTGATTATCAGCATAATCTTTTTTTTTCCAGCTTCCCAAACACACTCATAATAGTGAATAGTGATCTGGGATATTTAAAATAAATTTTCTTATGTCAGTATCAATTATATTTGAAATTGGGTTGGTGTGTTTAGTTGGATTAGGAACATTATAGATGAAGGAAAAGCAAAATTGGCCATCAACGAGAGAGTAGTCTTATGACTCAAATGGCGCTTTCCCCTTAAAACTAAATGGAGTTGAAAATTAAGTTCTATGAAGAATTAAAGGGTGAGTGTAGAATACCTTTCTTAGGCTCTACTCCGTCGCTTTCTCCTACCATGTCCTAAATTTCCTTTAAAGTTGTAGAGAAAGACTTTTGGTAAGATCAAATGCGTTATAGGTATTGCAGAGCTAAACCATTAATGTATATGCATTAATGATCACCAGAAAAACGGGTAAGATAGGATAATGGAGGGAGATCTTCGCTTGGGGTGGGTGGGACCTTTGACACATGAGTGATGTGAAGACCTGTGAGGGCTTTCATAAGAACACATGACACGATAGATGTTGGAGAAGCAAATCAACTAACTAGCTAAGGGCCCAGTGAATAACATTGCATAATGTAATGGCATAAATGCATTGGTGTGTATTTGAAGGTAGTCTTGGACACAGTTACACGGTCCAAAATTTACATAACAATGTATGTGAATTAGATTTGTTAGAGGGTCATTGATGTACATCTTTTGTCATCTTGTTATCCAGATTACCTCAGGAAGATTATCGTGCAGGGAAGATCATCCAAGTCCACAAAGGTTGGGGATATTATGACTGAAGAGGTATAAGCTATTGTCCTTGTTGTATAGGCAAATATCTTTTGCTCATGGCACTTGCATTTTTTTTTTTGCATATTAGTTTTGCAGAATTTTATGGTTCACCTAATCGTGGTCCCCTACCGAACTGGCATTATCATTGATTTATTGTATTTTATTGTTGGATGGATTTGGATGTAGAGTTTGGTAGTCATTATTACTGCTAATTGGGCAGGCTACAAGATTTTATGGGGACCATAAAAACCTTCTTCAAATTTTCTGTTGTCATTTAACCATCTAATATTACCTAAGGCTAAAATTGTGACATGGTTGCTGCAGAACAAACTGATCACAGTCACACCTGATACCAAAGTTTTACGGGCAATGCAACTGATGACAGGTATTTATGTGCTTTTTGGGTTCTTAAGGAGAAGATTGAAAGGATGTCTCAGATAAGGTTGATAATTCATGCTATTATCTTCACCCTTACACTTGTTTTCCCCAGATAACAGAATCAGACACATCCCTGTCATTGATGAGAAGGGGATGATAGGCATGGTGTCTATTGGAGATGTGGTTCGTGCTGTGGTGAGCGAGCATCGACAGGAGCTTGATCGTCTGAATGCTTTTATACAAGGAGGTTATTAGAGGATGCGAAAACCCCCTGATCTTAGGTGCACTCAAGCTGACTTGGATGATGTAATAAGCTCTGAGTGCTTGTAAATATGGCCAAAGAACCCTTCTTGTTTGCTTCTGTAATTTGGGTTTTCAGTATTGCAGACATTAGTACTTGGAGCAGCATGTTAATAATAACTACTGGATGCTATTTGAATTTCTATGCAATTTCAGAGGCATGTTTCACTTTTATATAGATTTAACTTGGGCAGTTTCAAAATGTGGGTTTTGTTCTACTAGCTGTTGTTTGCTTGTTTGGTTTGGATTGCTTGCAAACATGTATCCCCAAATTTGGCAGTCAATTTGGGCACAGGAAAAAAATGTTCTAGAATTAACATTATAAAGTTATTTTTAACAGGTGAAATTTAATAATTTTTTGAATATATCTTTGTAATTTACAATTGACAATACTGAACAATTTATTGGCACAATTGTTTTGTTTCTTGTTTTGATTTTCTTTTCAAAAGTAATAGTAAAAATGTCACATTGTTCTCATATTGTATAGGAAACAATTTTTTTATTGTTTTCACAGTTTTTGCATTAATCTTTTAAAACAAGAAAGAAAATAAAAAAATGTGATATTTTTTAATTATTAATGAAATAAGGAAATGAAAATTGGAAATCAAAATCAAAGTAGGGCGGATTCTATGGTGGATCAATGCTATATGTATACTTACCGTGCACAAGTCTCTTTAACTATTGGATTTATGTAGACCACAATAATATGGTGTACCTTCCTGCATTGATTTTTTTTTTTCTTCCTTTATTTACCAACAACGTGCAGAGGACCATGTAGATGGGCAGATGCGTGGAGCAGATGGCGTGGCGGTGGAGTTTGGTTGGCGACAAACTCACGATGGTTTGCTGGAGACGGAGACTCGGAGTGTGCACCTGTATGGTGGTGGACGCGGATCTGGTGTGGTGCGGCGGTTTTGGTGGCGGCGGGGTGTGGAGCAGCGGAGGTGAAGCTGGGTGACGCGGTGCTGGGCAATGGAACCGCGGCGGGGAAGGGAGGTAGTGGCTGGGCGGCTCTGGTGTGTGTGGTGGCTGCTCTGGCCGGCGGCGACGTTTTCCGGCACAATGGTTACAGGGGCTGGGTTTATTGGCTTTCAGTCTATGAAGAAGGATGTAGAAAATTGCTGGGAGTTGATGTTGTTGGTGTTGAGTTCTGTAGAGAGGGTGAGAAGGGTGAATAAGGTGGTTGTTGTTGTTGTTGTGGAGGGAGATGGTGGTGGGATTGTTGATGGTGGTTGTTGCTGCCACAGATTGGGCGGTGAGACTACCTGCTGCGGCGAAAAAGTCTGGTGCTCCAGCGGCGGTGAACCCCGGTGATGACATTCTTCCGTGTTAAAAAAATTCAATATGGGAAGGTGCACCATATTACTGTGGTCTACATAAATCTAATGGTTAAGGAGACTTGTGCATGGCGGGTATACCTATACCACTAGTCCACCATAGAATCCGCCATCAAAGTAGAGTACCCTAAGTTTTGCAATTATTTCTTTGAAGAATGACCAAAGTGGAGAAAATAAACAGATCTTTAACGAGGAGTCAGGACTTGTGCTTATTGTGAAGTGGAGAGGAGTAATTGAGCAAGTAAAATGAAATGTCATGTAATCCTTTAAAAGTTTAATATGTCTTAGTTTTTTAATTAATGGTTTTAACAATCGAATGAACACCCGCAAAAAATACTTATAATGGGTAGAGTTTTAGCTTATAAATGAGGATGGAGATGTGTCTCGGTAATTACCTACACGAAAACCTATGGGGATGAGTGCAAAGCTGGTTACTATACTACCCACCTCGTCACATACTCCTACATCTAATTGATATTTTTTTAATTATTTTTCATTATTGTTTAATAAATAGGATTTGAAAGATCTTTAGATATTATTTTTAACTAAGTTAGTTGTTGCATTTTTAATTAAACTTACTTGTTTTATTGGTTTTTCATAGTTAATTTTAATATTAAATATGATTATGATTTTACTAATTTGTCAAATAAAAAGATACATTAAAAAAGAATATATTCTATTTTACTACAATGCGAGTAATGGGTCCATGTTTGGGTATATAAGTACCAAAAAGGTATGAGGGGAGCCAGGGGAGTAGCATTAAAGTTGCTGTTCCCAAATCCCACGAGTATGAGAATGGAAATGAGTCTTTTCCAAAATAGAAATGCTATCTTGACAACTAATATGGACAACAACGATGACAATCGTATATATGAGTGGCATTTCCGAAATTTTTGAGTAACTTTTGGGTCCCACCTCAAGTTGGTTTCTGAAGCAAAAGTGGAGTTATCCCTAGAGTTGTTGTATTCGGGTTGTTAGAATAACATAACTCTTTCCTAAAATATATGTATGAAAATGTATACTCTAAATTCTCTAATACAGTATCAAAGCTTACACATTATCATCCTTACCACACCCACCCACGTTAGTTTATGTGTAGAAGCAACAAAAGGCTTCAAAAATTGGGATGACAACAATTAGCAGAGAGTCAAACCAGGAGCTTTTGGAATTTCAAAATATAAAAATAAAAACTGGAAACTAGAATGTTTTTGTGCTCAATTAAACTTATCAAGAAATGGTTTAAATTTGTCCAAATATTTGATGAAGAAAGCATTGAGGAGGTAGCCATGGCTAAATGTAGGACAATCTTGTAATTTTGTCTGAAATACGGAATATCATGTAAAAAAAAAATTGAGGAATGATTTTTGGACATAAAATGGGGGCACCATAAGATGTCCCATTTGTTTTTTGAGTGTATTTTCGAGAAGCATGTATATAAAGAAGATAAAAAGTAAGTGAGAGATTAAGATGAACATATACAGTGTCACATACGGTGCCCAAAATTTGTGTTCAAATAACATAACTCAAAAAAATTAGATGCAAATATGATTTTTTTTAAATGTTTTAATGTTTTAAATATTAAGGATATTTTGGGAATATACCAACATATGGTTGGTCCAAGTGGTAAGGGACTTGGGCACCTTAAGCAAGTGGTCAGTGGTTCGAATCCTGACTCTTGTGTATGGAGAAAACCTGGTTGGGAGGGAAGAACCTACCTTGTGTGCCCAATAGGTTCTCCAACGGAGATTAGTCACTACTAACGATAGTGGATACTTCGTACCTATGTCATGGTTAACAAAAAAAAAAAAAAGGAATATATATCAAACGAACTTCTAAATTATTATCATGAATTTCAATAAATATTTTATTGAATTTTAAATACCACCAACATGTTTTTTAAAATACTCAATAATTACATTGCTGATCAAGTTTTCACATTTCATGTAAAAATATTACCAACATTCCTACCACATCTCAGAACAAGCTTTCACATTTCATGTAAAAAAAAAAATCACGAACATGTCACTCAAAACGTGAAGTAAACAAATGCTTAATTCGCAATCATGTTCCATTGCAACCACAAATGTTGAGAAAAACTTTCACATTTAGGAAGAAAATTACATTCTTACCGCTCCAAATGTCTATCCACCGATCCCAAAAACAAAACCAAACATGAACCCTCTGTCTTGAGATTGGTTAGTTCTATTTCTCAATGGGGGCAAGAGAAGGAAGGGGTATAACTTAGCGGTAGAGTGTCATCTTGACATGGTGGAAGTCATCAGTTCGAGCATGATTACCCCTAAACCCAATATGCGTTTTTCCATTTTGATGCCTTGATCGAATGAGAATGGATAATGGATAAGAGGCTCGTCGGATTGACACCGAGGGGGGGGGGGGGGGGGGGGGGGGGCTATATTTCTGGGAGCGAACTCCAGGCGAATATGAAGCACATAGCATGAAAGAGAATTCCGAATCAGCTATGTCTATGAACAAGGAAGCTATAAGTAATGCCACTAGGAATCTCATGGAGAGTTCGATCCTGGCTCAGGATGGACGGAGGCGGCATGCCTTAAACGACTGCTAATACCCCGTAGGCTGAGGAGCAAAAGGAGAAATCCGCCCAAGGAGGAGCTCATGTCTGATTAGCAAGTTGGTGACGCAATAGCTTACCTTTTATTTTCCAAATTTCGTCGTTTTGCTCTATCCTAGAAAAGTCGATCATGGCCAAAATGACTTCCATGTTGTTTTTTTAAGAGAAGTTGGTTTTCCAAAAAAAAATAAAAAATCCAAAATCAAATGCGCAAAACTTAGGTACAATTTCATAAATATATTATGTGTTATTTTCCAATGACAATATGACATGTGTGACAAGCTGTTACACATGTTATGTTTTCATTGATGAACTATTATACATGTCATATTACCATTGGAAAACAACACCTAATACACCTATGGAATTGTACATAAGTCTTGTCCAATCAAAATTTTATAAATAATTTTTGAATTTAATTTAATTAAATTATTATAAAATGTAATTAGACTCAAATTTATTAGTTTAAAACATAGACAAAATTATATTATTCATCATTCTATAATTGTTAATTTAATAAATATTATTATGTAACTAATGCAACAATTCATGTCTAAAAGTTAGTTCAAGCAAAACTATCTAAACAATATTCATTTTTTTTCAAACTAAAGATGTGCAGAGGCATCACTATAAAACCAGGCATCTCAACTAGGTTGACACACCAAGTTTTATCAAACATTTACAGCACATGTTATTTTATTAAAAAAAAAAAGAAATGAATGAACAAATACAAAAACATGGGGGGACCAAACTAAAACCCATGATAAAAGATCCATACTATAAACCTATAATTGTGTAACCAAAACCGATTATGGTTAAATTCTATCAAAAAAAAAGGACCAAACACAATACAAATGGTGATTGAGCTCATTGTCATAAACCCAGTACAACATCGCAGGTACAAAGATGGAATCTAGAATTCCAAATGCTATGCCTACTGTTTTGAGTGATACTATTGCTATTGGTTCTCACATGCTGTCTCAGTAATGCAAATACAATGACAGCTATTGAGGAAGGCAGGAAACACCCACTTCTGTGACTAGCTAACGCTTGATTATTCTTTTTCTGCATTCTCCTTCTCTGAGATTTTGACATTACAATTGTAAAATCTTGATCAAAAGCCATTACAGGAACATGAACCGGATCTTTTTCATTTAAATCATATGCAGCAATTGAACCTTCCAAAAATTTCGAAACAATCTGAAGATCATCATAAACGCTCTTGAGAAAATACAGGATCAACAACAGGAGGCAATTGCTTCTTTAATGAATCAGAAACTTGAGCACCTTGATATGACTTTTGAGTAGCAGAATTAAAATCAGAAGATGAATCCTTACCGGCTTACTGATTTGAACTGAAGGAAGTAGACACATGATCCCCAATTGGAAAATTAGACACATGATCCCTAATTGGAGAGTCATGTCCATGAGAATCATCAATTAGACTTGGAATCGAATCAGACAAATCCTTAGGGGAATCAGGATGTAAAGGGTCATCATATGCAGTTTCAACCGAAGCAACATCCTCATCAAGATTAACTTGATTTTCAAGAGAGTCCTTTGGATGATCAGCAGACTTATCAGCATCTAAAACATTATCATTATTCTCATGAATAATGTTGATCTGAGGATGAGGACTATCGGCTTCAGCCTCTTTCTGCACAATATCCTTCTCCTGCAACTTATCATCATTCTGTCCAACCATCTCAAGATGATTCTCTAATGCATTTTTAAAGTCCTTTGGATGATTAGTTTCTTGATCCATATCATGATCCTGCACAACTTTCCTTCTAGATAGTGAATCTTCAACCACTTTTTCCTTTGAGGAATCATTATTCCTCAAATCTTCCTCTGCCTTCTCAGCATTAGCCGCAGCTGGATTTTTAGGAACATAAACCATTGAAGACTGATGAGGATTCAGATCATGATCTTTCTGCAGAACAGGCTTCTTAACATCCAAACCTTTCTTTTTACATTGCCCCTCATTATGACTAATCTATGAAGCACCGACATTGACACGGACACCGAACACGACACAGACACCGACAATGTCTAAAACATAGGACACCGTGACACGGCTATATATATATTGAAAATCAAGATTTATATATTTATCATTTGATGAAATAACTTGTTAAGTATTACGTTTTTCCTATGATAATGAGTCTCACAAAAAAATAATGAGACATCATTATACATTTTTAGTACTTTGTTTTTTTACAAGTGGAGATGCGGGCAAAAAAAGGTGACTGGCGGAAGGAGGAAGGAGTATATACAAGGAGGAAGTAAAAAGTAGTTTACTGAAATGGATGAAATGACAATGAAAAGAGTCTTATTCTTTAGTTTTTGATGATTTAAAAGTTTTATTTTATCTTTTATTTTTTTAAAAATAATTTGAGATGTGTCCTTGAGGTGTCTAAGGCACATATAAAAGTGTCGACAAAGTGTCCGGAAAGTGTCCGAGCCAAAAATAATAAATTTTAAATTGGACACCTGACAAGAAGTGTCGGACACATGTCGTGCCGGTGTCGAACGAGTGTCGGAGTCGGACGTGTGTCCGACAGTCGGACACCCCGAAAGCTAGGAGTGTCCAGGCATCATAGTGACCAATTGACTTGCAAAAACCACAAAAAAGAGGAAGCTTTTCATAAACAATATTAACATAAAATGCATACTCATTTCTTTCCACCATAATCTCATTTGGCAACTGATTACAAAGATCCACATCTACTAAAATTGTTGCATAGTGATCGAAAATCTTACTTCTTGTAGCTTCATCAAGGGACAATGGAGTGCCAATTCCACTAGCTATTTCGAATAGGATTTTTAGTCTCCAGTATTCCATTGGCAAATCAACTATTCTTAACCATACCTGAGCATGAGTTTCTTGAGCTTGTTTGGGTTAAAGTCCTGACTCCATTGATACAGTTGCAAGATTCCAGGATTCATATTCCAAGACCCCACTGCCTATGCGCAACGAAGGTCCTCAACTGAAGAAAAGTTGAACTCATAGTACCCTCTGCCCAAAGGAATCATGTGCCAGGAACCAAGGGGCTTCCATAGCTTTGCAAACTTGCTCTTCAAATCTTGAAATTTAATCGGAGCACTTCCTTTAGGCAAGAGAAATCTGCCATGTAAGTTGTTCTTACAACTATCCAGACCCTTCTGGTATTCATCCTCTGAGATCTTGATGGATATTGAATCACCCTTGAGAAGAGGTTTTGGCAACTGACTGAACTAAATGTCAAAAGAATTGCTCAGTGCCTGAACAAACGTACGGGGACGAGGAGGTGAAAGGGTGGAAGAAGAAGGAGAAGAAGGAGGGGAAGTAAGGAACTTCCAGGGGCATATCGACCTGCTTGCGGCCGCAGCCATCAAAGTTGTTGCGTGAGGCTCCAAGAAAAGGACATTCAAATCAAACAATATTGAATCCGGATTCCCTCATGCGAAATCCCTCAATCCGGATTCTCTCCTGCGAAATCCCCTCCTGCGCCCCTCCAGCGGACGGTCCAGATTAAATGGGATTTTATAAAAAAAACAAAAAAATGTTAAAAAATACGCAAATCCCTTCCCTGCCCATCGCGTCCCACACTCCCACCCCTGCCATTCACATCCCACAAGAGCAGAAGCTGAGGACAAAAGGCAAACATCAAAAATGGTAAATTTCCTCAGAAAGTTACAAAAACATGCAATCTGGAAAACTCGGCAACTTAGCATCTGATTAGTATACTCAATGTCTCAGTCAACATCATGGACTTTTGTGGTTGTTGTTTAGCAATTTTAAAAAAAAATGAAATGTAAATAGAGCTGATGAATTGAGAACAAGTGAAGGGTTTAATTAACATAAACGTGTAGGATGTTAATCCACTTGCATTTGAAGAATATCTGCAGTCCCCATGAGAGGAGCATCGTTTTGGGCATCCTTAAAGTGAAAGAGATATGATAGTTTGCCCTTTTTACACAACAAAACCCAAGAGAAAAAATTTGCAATAACAGAGGGGGAAGGGAATTAACCTTAAACAGATTCAGGTGGTGGTGGACGACGCGGCGGCTGACGTGGAAGAGGCACGGCGGCGAACGTTTTTGTGGCGGTGCTTGAGGAGGAAACCGCCGGGAGAAAGATAAAGGAAGGGGCTGGAACTTCACGTCGGGACGGTGGAGGCCACGCGAAGGCGGAGATGGGTGGCGCCAGCGAAGGTTGTATGAAAGGGGGTGGGACGCGATTGGCAGGGAAGGGATTTGGATCTTTTTTAACATTTTTTGTTTTTTATTTTATTTTATAAAATCCCATTTAATCTGGACCATCCGATCTGGACAGACGGTCCAGATTGATTCGCAGGAGGGGCGCTGGAAGGATTTCGAATCCGGATTCCCTCATGTGAAATCCCTCCAGCGCCCTACAAACACTTTTAATAATAATAATAATGGGTGGCATCTAAGCTGAGGGACCAATTAAGTCCCTCACCTGTGAGGGAGCCCAGTTGACCGATTTTAGTAAGTAAACACAGATATTGCTTTTACAACAAAGTCCCTGGTTTGTCTTTAGTCTTTACACTTTGCATTGAACCTCGGAAGAAGACGAAGACACTGAGCATGTGAAAAAGTTTGAGTTTCTATTTATTTTGCATCTGAAACATCCCCCCACCCCCCTCTAGTTGGGCTTGTTGTGGGAACCTTGTCCAAATGTAAAGTTGAAATTAAACTAATGTTACGCTCTCCATGTTCATTTGCCCCAAATTTTTATATATTTTTTTAATATTATGAACCCCTATTTCGTGGACCATGCTGTTGATGTGTTTAAGGTAAGAGAATGTCATATTAAGGTGATAGTGTGTCTTTATTTTTTCTTGTTTGCTACCTAAAGTAATCAGACATGGCGTATATACAAAGGGGGTTTGATTTTGGAGGAAGATACTGAAAGTGAAAGTGAAACTTCAAAATAATCAAATCAACCATGGCTCCCAACTTGATCTGCTCCTACACATCTCCAGACAGTTTATGTTTTCTTTCCATTTTTGACCATATAAAAAAGAGTTCTATTTTGTGTAAAAGAGAAAAGTTGAACAGTTAAAAGTCTAAAAAAGATGATGAAGTGAACCCAGCAAGTCTAATATTAAGGAATAATCTAGATATCTATGTAATTGCAAAGACATGCAATGGTAACTTCGTTATAATTGATGTTAAAGATCATTAAGTTGAACAGAACCACCGCAACAACCCAAATATCCACCGCGAGGGGGCGAAGGGGAACAAGACTAGAGTTTACAATGTGCAAGGGCTTAGGAGGAGCGGTAACAACTCCTCAACATGAGAATAACCAGGAGAACAAGTTGGGATCCATGATTGGAGCCGTATCTTATGCCACTCTAATTTTGGAGAAGGGGAACAAGACATTTTAGGAGCGGTAACAACTCCTCAACGCAAGCAAAAACAGAGAGTGACAGACAGTGGGGGTAGGGACAAAATTGTCACTTTGATTTATTTTGGTTACCTATTCTATCATTACCAAGTTTAGATCTTAGCCATTCAATTATTTAAACAATAAATCCAAGGGCTCACTTTTACTCCCTCACCATGAGGGACTTACTTGCTTTCTCATGGTATAAGCCACCATAATAATGAGTTTAATTGGTATGTGCTGACAGTGTAAAGTTTTTTACACTATCAATCAATCATAAATCATGGTATGAATGACTTTTAAGGAGATTGAGATAAGAATAAAATATTTTCAATGACGTGATAATTTATTATTGGTTGACCGGGCAAAAAATCGTAATAAATAAATAAATATAAATACTCCCTCCGGTCCTTATTATAAGAGGCAAATGGCTACTTTTTTTTGGTCCAAAATATAAGAGACATGCATGTATTTTGACAAATATTAAATGCTCATTTCCAATTTTACCCTTATTTATAATGAGGTTTATATTTACGAGACAGTGCAACTTTCAATACAAGTAGGCTTGTTCATTAATTATTGAAGGGTTAAATTTGTAAATTTATATGAATATTAATTACAAATAGCTTATTTCAATGTATTTCCTTGATCTGTGTGTTTTAGGGTTTTGCCTCTTATATATAGGACCAGAGGGAGTAATATAAATAATAATAATAGTTTATTACGGTGAGTGAAAAGGGAAAGAGACACTAGCGTTGAAATGACTTTTACACATTCTTCTCCCTCCATCATCGTCTTTGTACGTTCACATTCACTCTCTCAGGTCTGCTTCCCTCTTCTCTTTGCAACAGCACGTTTCTCTCTCTAAGGTTTCAACCTTTAATTGAATGGGGCAGTGACTAATCATCTGGCTCTCACACCATTTCCATTTCTTTTGCTTCCTTTATTTTCTTTCCTTTTCTTTTTAAATAAAAACCTGATTTCCTTCTTTTGCTTCACTGCTGCTTCTTTCTGCACCTCTTGTTTCTTTGCTTCAGCTGTTCTGTTATTTTTGGTATGCACTTTGTGGCTTTTTTACATAAACAATTTTTTATATTATTATTGTTATTATTATTATTATTATTATTATTATTATTATTATTAGTAATGAAATACCTTTTCCCTTGTCCTATTTGCTATTTCTTCTGATGGTTTTTTTTTTTTCCAAGTAAAAATAGTTAAATTGGGTCTTCGGTCTTCCTATGGGAATGGCTACTGTTTCTTGACAGCTGACTGTCATGTGCAGTTGTGCACACTGGTTGGTCAGTTTGTGGTGAAAGTCATAAAATAAGACAATGGCTACATTACTGTCTTTGAGCTTTGGAACTCATCCATTTTGTCTTTGATGCAGTTTGGTCTGATTTTGTGATTTTCAACAAGGAAATTGGATGGCAATTTCTGTTTCTTTTGGTTTGTTGACTGCTTCTGTCACTACCGGCATCATCTTCTGTATTCTTGTAAGTCATATGAGTTATTCATCAATTTATCAGTGGCTTTTTATGTTGCAATTGCTTCTTAAGGTTTGAGAAACTATGTCTCTATGAACTAAATTAGAATTTTGAAGTCTTCATGGAGGAAAAACGAATGCAGAACTTAATTTTATGACCATCAGTAGGAAAAGAAAAAAAGTGAGGGGTTGAACTTTTTTATGTACTTTATATTTTGAACTTCCAATGAGTTAGTGTATTTTCCTTTATGGCTCTCATATCTCACTGGATTGGGACTTATAATGGCTTGGAAAATCTCTTTGATAGTAATTTCTTTATTGGCTGTGTCTTGGTCTTGGAAGAAAATTAAGAAATGAGCTCCAGCTATTTAGTTTTGTAGCTTCAAATCCTGAAGTCATTACTCTTTTAGTTATTTGAGAAGGTAAATTAAGAATGGAGGCAGAGTTCGAACTTATCGCGTATATTGATGCATGTAGTGTGCTTTCGTTACTTTTGTCAATTTCTTCTTCTTGTTAAAATATATGTCCAGTTTTATCTGTATGGGGAGATAAGGCTTAAAATATTCAAGTCATATTAAGATTACTTTTCAGGAGTTTTGAATCTTGATCCTTTTCATTTTTGTTGTTGAAGGTTTATAGATTGACAGCTATCTTCAGTTCTTTGTTGTTGATGGGATATGGCAAATTGAGCAAGACAGAGAAAATTGAATGGAATAACCGGTAAAATGCCTTTGGATGATGATTTCCGCTTGTATTGATTTTTTTCATAATTGAATTTTTGAAGGGATGTTAACACATTTTGTAATGCAGGGGATTCTCAACATTTCATGCTCTTTTTGCATCAGTTGCATCGTTTTACCTCCTGGTCTTATCAAATATCTTCAGTGAGGATTCACATGAAGAGCTAATTATTAATAGATCATCTACTTTCTCAAATTCAGTATTGGGGGTAAGTTGATGAAGGTATAAGCAATATTTGTTTGTTGACCTCATTGCAACCTTTGACTTGTTTGACTTGACAGAAGTTGATGTTTCAATTTATCCAATTATGTTTGCATTCTTTTACATTCTTCTAACTAGATTTTGGCAAAAATGATGCATGTAATTCGATAAAATAACTTAAAAGAGAGTAATTTTTTTCTGATTGGCAATGATGTCCTTTGCTATATCTCTTTTCTTAGAAAAGAAAGAGTTTGGGGGGGGGGTGAATTCCAAGGTTCTTATCTGTCACTTAAAGATAAGTTTTCCTTCATATGGAAGAAAAGATATACAGCACCTTCTGAATCTACAAGTAAACATATCATATTATTTGCGAACTTCTAATGAGGCAAATCGGAAGTTCTACTGTCAAAGTGAGAAAGTTGAGTAAGGAGATGAAGATTCCAATCATAGGGATGGCGATGAGGCTTTGTATGTGAGAAGTTAAGCAAATCAAGCTAAGAATAGTTGGGGGATCACAGTGTTGAATACAGAAGGTGAAATTAGTTATTACTCATTGATTGTAGTCTTATGGATGATTTGTAGTGCATAGTTGATGCAGTATTCATGTAGTTCCATTCTTAAGCTTCTTTGAGGACTCAAGACAGTACTGAAACAAGCAGAAGCCTAGACTTGTTTAGGCCATAGTGGCTTAAGAATGAACTTCCTTTTTTTCGATGTACTGAAATATTATTTCAATTGATTAATGAAGACCGAAAATCTCTACTTGTGTGTGAATATCCATTTTTAGGTTGTGTAGCTTGTAGTAAGTGCAAGAGGCCATACAAAAGTATTTTCCACTATTTGAAATATGAAAGGTACTTGCCCACATGTTGCATCACTCAGTTGTGAACAGCAGGAACTGGCAGTTAGTTTTGTGCCCTAAACCTTGAACTGCCAACCAAAATGTTAGTTCCATAGGTCTGGTGCACACTCTGGTGGTGCATTCTTATGTCCTATTTTAATATTTCAATCAGCTTTCTCCTTTTCTTGATATCTCCTCTCATTATTGTATTAATAATGTTATAGTTAGGCACTTATCTTCAGTTGGTTTATTGTTCCTTTTTTCCTTCACAGTTTTCTATAGGTTATTTTCTAGCAGATCTGGCGATGGTTCTTTGGTATTTTCCAGCTTTTGGTGGTTTGGAATATGTAAGTTTATAGGTTTTAATGATGCATTGAACTCAATATTCAAGTTATGTGATTTAGAAGTGGTAAACCAACTTCATTCTTTTACAGGTTCTACACCACGGGTTATCCATGTTTTCAATTATTCAAGCTTTGCTAAGTGGTCAAGCACAGATCTATATACTAATGGTTCTTTTCACTGAGAGCACAACTCCTTTTGTAAATCTAAGATGGTAATTGGTAAATCTTTTGTTCGGAAACACATTTACTTTCATGTACCTTAATCAACATTGTCTTATTAATTATATTTACAGGCACTTGGATATTGCTGGTCTTAAGAGCTCTAAACTTTACATTTGGAATGGCATTGCATTGTTCCTTGGGTGGTTGGTACAGCCTAATATACTCTTGACCTCAATTCTATTGAAATACTGTTATTGCTGAAGTACCTAAAGGAATTGCTTATAGCTATGTATGGTTTAATTTGGTGCTCTCTTTTTTGTTATTTTCTCTTTTGGTTCTGGATGAGCCATATTAAGGCAAAAGGCACAAGTAGCAATGGTGACAAAGATAATTAAAAGGGATAATCAAAAGGGTTTTGACAAGAGGAATACTGCATATTGTATGCCTGAATATGAAGCTTTATGAAGACACTTTTCCTCATTCTTTTTCTTTTAATAAAAAAAATTCACAAACTATATGGGTGGCTCACTTGAGCTTTAGAAGGCATCCAAAAGACAAAACACCATTAAATTAGATTGGTTAATTATACTGTCTAGAATACGAATAAGACAGTGATGATGATATAAGTATTCCTATGTCGTCCAACTAAGAAATGGTACATGCATGCTTTAAATGCTGAAGTTATTTGTTTTAAGCAACATATGGAGGAAATTAGTCTTTTGATATAGGCAGTTGCAAAACCTTGTCGTGACTTTTTTATGTTGCTTAGTTCTAGTGGTTGTAATGCATGGAACTAGCTTTTTTGATAGTTCTACTACAGATCCTAATATGCTTTATCCCTTTACATTTTTTTTGTGCTGCAGATAGCAAGGATTTTCCTGTTCATGTTCTTTTTTATCCACATGTGGACCCATTTTGACGAGGCAAGCATTTTCTCTGTGATTCTCCATCACATATAACTACAAGTTCCCCTTCTGGTTGACATCTGTAGCTAATGAATCCAACCCTTTTTTTGTCCCAATTTTAGGTGAAGAAGGTCTTCCCATTGGGTTTTTACAGCTTGCTTGTGATACCTCCTGTGTTGGCAATGATGAATGTATTTTGGTTCTGGAAGATTGTCAAGGGTATGGTTAAAACACTTTCAAAAGCAAAACATAGCAAATGAGATGACCATTGAATTGATTTAGTACAGTTGTAATACTCATTTTAACTTATAAATAAATATAAAATACTTGTAAGATTCAGTACAGTTGTATGTTAATATATTTGGCAAATACTTGTAAGATTCAGGGTGTTGTCTTAGGTGCACCACCCACCAAAGTGGTGCAGTGGTGCACCTCCCAAGTGGCATAATCTGAGCCATTGATCTTGCCACTTGGGTGGGTCA
The DNA here is from genome assembly GCA_035048595.1 of Echinosophora koreensis. Lineage (NCBI taxonomy): Eukaryota > Viridiplantae > Streptophyta > Magnoliopsida > Fabales > Fabaceae > Echinosophora > Echinosophora koreensis. The sequence goes on from JAPCYP010000004.1 coordinate 13,061,189, forward strand.
AAAAGTGGTTGAACTTTCAACAATTTTTGTACAGCCCAAGTTGTATTTGTGTATTTTGTATTGCAGTCCTTTTTCTTTTTGTATTTGCAAATTCCAATTTTTGGGTTTTGTTTTTTATTAGTCTTTTTTTTTTTTTTTTGTATTTGCAATATTCATATTTATTTTAACTAATAAAAAATAAACCCATCATCTCCTTCTCTTCTCCTCCGACCACCCACCAACATCTGATACTTGCACAATCCGAATGACAAAGGCAAACAACACCAAAAGCATGCGTGATGCGAAGGCAACATATTTTGAATGTAAAGGTTGATTTCAATGTCTCTGAACAAGGAAAAAGAGAGAGAGAGAATGCTTTTTCTGGAAACCACTACTTGGATATTTTTGGGGTTTGTTCTCTTTGGGGTTTTATTTTCTGATTTCTTTATCCTCTTTGGTGTTTGATTTTCTGTTGGATGTTCCTGGTCCATCCCTCGTCTTCTCCCTCATCCCCAGAAAAAGGTTGGTTTGAATGTATCTAAACAAGAAAATAGAAAAGAGAAAAAATGAAGAAAAAATAATCAAAGAAACCCAAAGATGAAGAAGCAAATATAGGGGAGAAGAAGTGCAGATTCATAGGAAGCATATCTAGAACACCAATTTGACCACAGATTCATATTCTCCATTGCAAATCTGGATTCGTGGCCCATCCTCTCTCCCTCTCTCTGATTCGTAATGCATCTTCTTCCTCATCATCATGTTCTTGTAGATCTCTACCATATTTGCTAGAGAAAAACTCCTCATCATCTTCTTCCTGCAACTTTGCCCTGCACCTCATCTTCATCCTCCTCTATGGTGTTGTTGATTTCCAGATCTGTGTTGAGAAATTGTCGAAGCCGAGATCGGACGACGACAACGGCGGAAGTCATCGACGTCGGTGATGATTCTGATGGGATGATGGCAATGGAGGGACGATGGTTTGGAGACATCATCAAAACCCACAGGGACAATGGAGGGACGATGCAGTGCATACAATTTTTTACTTTTTTTTAAAAAAAAAATCATATATATTAATTAACAAAATAAAGGGCAATTGTACAATACAAAAATACGATATCCATTTTTGCAAATACATAAAATACAAAACAGCCATTTAAGTTGAAAAGTCTAATACCCAAGTGGCAATTTGAACCAATCAGATTGTGCCACTTGGGTGGTGCACCACTGTACTATTTTGGTGGGTGGTGCACCATATCCTTCACCAAGATTCAGTACAGTTGTATGTTAATATATTTGGCATTACTCCATTAAATTTGTGACTAGCAGTACAAAGTTGATCATTAGGTTAGAGTTTATGTATTTAATTATTTACAAAATTTTAAAATATTTGTTTATCTGATGCTTGGGAAAATGATATTTTATTTATTTATTTTGTAATAGCACTACTCATGAAAAAGTAACACATGCAAAAGATTGTTCTTTATTGAGTTGGACCGCACAAGGGAACATGTCAAATTTTTATTTTATTTTTTATTTTCTTTGTTAATCGTGCTAATGTTTTTTGGGTAATATGTTGAGATTATTCTTATATCCAAATACTGTGAGAATATCTTGAGACAGCAAAAAAGCTTTTGGTAATAAGTTGGGGTCGTTTATCCCATAGAATTTACTCGAGCATTAGTGTCATGCGTGTAAGATATCTGTTCAAATTCAAAGGCTGTCTTATTATTAGGGATGACAATGGGTAGGGTTTGGGTAGGGTATTACATTATCGGTCCTCATACCCGTATTCGAAAAAAATACCCGGATCCATACCAGTATGGGTAGCAACTTTAGTACCCTTACTTGTACCCTCTGGGTACTTAAGTACCCATACCTGCATCCGTTACTCGCACTTTAAATAAGAAAAACCAATAAATAATATAATAAACATTATAACTCAATTAAAAAATCATCTAAAGATCTTTCAAATCTACTCATGAAATTATAAACCAAAGTATTGAACTAAATAAAAACATCTAAAACAATAAATTCATTAACTTGTAAGCTCAAAAAAGGAAAAATACTAATGAGTCCTACGTTTAGAACTTTACATAATTTTATTCTTAAAAATTGATATGTAGGTATAATTATATATACTAATATAATATAAATAAATATATAAATATATGTGCATGTGCTGGTGTGGGGTGGGGTGGGTACTAAAGTACCCGTACCCGCACCCATACCCTCTCTTATTTGAGGGTAATTACCCAGACCCGGGCCCATGCCCATAAAGCAGGTCTTTACCCTACTTGTTGTGGGTATTTTTTGCGGGTACCCATTGGGTAGGGTCTAAATTGCCATCCCTACTTATTATCATTCGACCTTACGTAAAATTTATTAGAGTGAAGGTCCAAATTGGTCCTTGAAAAATTTTAGGGACCCATTTTTAATCCCTGAAAAAAATAAATTAATCATTTATTCCCTCAAATTTTCAAATGTGGGACACATTAGTCCTTAAATTTAGTTCTGACGTCCATTTACCTGCCTATGTATCCCATTAGCCATCCTACTTGACTCGTTAGTGGTTCTATGTGGCTTATGACGAATTTTCGCCATGACAAATTAATGAAAAGTGAAAAAAAAAGTGCATAATTTTTCAGATATTTAAATTTTAAAATTGTGCACATTTTAAACTTTTTATTAGGGTGTGTTTGTTTTAAGGTATCTTCCTTTATTCCTGGGAATATGAGGGTGGGAATATAATATTCCCATGTTTGTTTCAAGTTTTCAAAAAACATTCCTAGGAAATAATTATTCCCATAAAAATAACATGCCTATATTTTTGCCCTCTTTTATTCCCACCTCCAAGCTTGGGTATGTTGTATTCCCAGCCATATTACGGTAATAAAAATACAAAACTAATCTTATATAACTGCTCTCTTCCGTTATCTGTGCTCATGGCTCCACATCTCTCCTCACACACACAATCTAGTATCACAATTGTTAGGATAAAACTGGCCTACGCAAACCAAGAAAGAAGCTACGATCCTTTCATTTTTTTTTTAAAACCTAGTGGTGCGTCAATTAAGTATGATAACAGTATTTTATATTTTATTTCATTTTTATTAATTACATTAAAAATTTAATATTTAATTAACATTTTATATAGTAGGGGCATTTTGATAATTATAACATTTATTCCCAAGAATATACATCATGGACCAAACAAACTTTCAAATTATTTCAGGGAATTTCAAGAAAGATTCTCAGGAATTTTAATGGCTAACCAAATATATTTTATAAAATACTCCCTCCGGTCCTTATTATAAGAGGCAAATGACTACTTTTTTTTGGTCCAAAATATAAGAGACATGCATGTATTTTGACAAATATTAAATGCTCATTTCCAATTTTACCCTTATTTATAATAATGTTTATATTTACGAGACAGTGCAACTTTCAATATAAGTAGGTTTGTTCATTAATTATTGAAGGGTTAAATTTGTAAATTTATATGAATATTAATTACAAATAGCTTATTTCAATGCATTTTCTTGGTCTGTGTATTTTAGGGTTTTGCCTCTTATATATAGGACCAGAGGGAGTACCCAGCAATGACATTCCTAGTAATAGTATTCCCGGGCATGTGATTCCCGAGAATATAATTCTAAACCTTGAAACAAACGCCCCCTTAGTTTTCAACAAAGGAAATTCGTCATAACTCATGCAGACCCCTAAGGGGCCAAATATGATGGCTAATGAGACGCATAGGCAAGTAAATGAACGTTAGAACCAAATCTAGGGACTAATGTATCCCGCGTTTGAAAATTTGAGGGATTAAATGGTAAGTTTATTTTTTCATGGACTAAATGTGGGTCCTCGAAATTTTTTGAGATCAAATTGGGTCTTCACTCATTTATTATGTACTTCTAAAATAAGTCAGTGAATAAAAAATGTTTAATGAACTTTTTGGTCCCTGCAAATATAGTCACTTTTGGTTTTAGTACCTGTTTTTTTTTTTCTTTGCATTCGGTCCTTTTAACTTTTTAAATTTTGCAATTGATCCTTGCCGTCACGTCTAATCATTAACTGCTGACGGCATGGACCAATGCAAAATTTAAAAAGTTAAAAGGACCGAATGCAAAGAAAAAAATGCAGCGACCAAAACCAAAATGACCATATTTTCAGGGACCAAAACCAACAGGACCATATTTTCAGGGACCAAAAAGATATTAGTTAAAAAAGGCTTAATATATGAAATGATTAGGGAACAAAACACTTACAGCAAACAAACACACTGGCTGGGAATGGCCAAGCTGCATATTACCTCACGTGTGTGTTGTGTCTCTGCAACTTAGAATGCGATAGAAAAACTGTAATGCAGAAAATATAATTTGAGATAGCAGAATGTGAGAGGGGGAAACTGTAATCCAAAACATGAGGGGTGTAAAAAATTGGATGAAGGAAATGAATCTGCTTTCAGGAAGTTATTGTTGAACGTAGGCAAGAAAACCGCAAGAAGTATTCTCTGAAGGCAGATGCTTTCCTTCATCCATTTTTTTACATACCTCTCATGTTCTGTATTACAGTTTCTCCCTCTTACATTCTACTCTCTCAAATTAGAATGTCGGAGGGAGAAACTGTAATATAGAACATGAGAGGGATGTGCAAAGGTGGAAGAAGGAAAATAATTTGCCTTCAGGAAGTTATTGTTGAAGGTTGGCAAGAAAACTGCAAGAAGTATTCTCTGAAGGCAGATTCCTTTCCTTCATCCATTTTTTCACAACACATGCACATGAGGTATTATATAGCGTTGGCCATTCCCTGTCAGTGCTTTGTTTGCTGTAAGTGTTTTGTTCCCTAATCATTTCATATATTAATCCTTTTTTAACTAATATTTTTTGGTCCCTAAAAATATGGTCACTTTGGTTTTGGTCCCTACATTTTTTTTAACTTTGCATTTGGTCCTTTTAATTTTTAAATTTTGCAACTGGTTCTTGCAGTCAAGTCTGACAGTTAACTATTGACGACAGGGACCAATTGCAAAATTTAAAAAGTTAAAAGGACCGAATGCAAAGAAAAGAAACACGTACTAAAACCAAAAGTGATTATGTTTCCAGGGACCACAAAGTTCATTAATAGATTTAATTGTTATGTATTATAAAAAAATTATATTATTAATCAATTATTAAAAATATTTTGAATTTTATAATAATTAACTTTTTTTTACACAATTATAATAATTAACTTAAAAATCATATACAATAACTTTTTAGTGATGGGTAGTTTAAATTTTTTTAAATTAATAATATATTAGAAATTAAAATCAAAAAATGTATTCTATTTGCTTGTAATGAAATTTGACATGAACTAGAATAGCACCCGTGTTGTCGCACGGATATTGTTAATTATTTATGAATGAATCAAAACGACTGTTATTTATACTAATAAGTTTTTTTTAATATATATATATATAATTTATCATTGCGATTCATGACTTTTACATATTAATATTGGCTGGCATACGATGCTATGCAAACACACACCAACAGGTTGCACATTTCACCTGAAATTTTGTATTTTTATTGTAAATTTTGATATGCTTAATTAATTTTATATTATTATATATGTAGTTTTTAAATAATTATTACAAAAGTATATATTTTTAATAACATAATAATATAGGATTAAATGATGATATAAAAGGTATATTAAAATTAAATTCATTTAAGATGATAGAGTTACCAAAAGTGATCACTGAGCATATCGTAGAATGTTTTAGGAAAATGCTAACCAGTGCCCTTAGGACATTGGTTATGGAATTAGAAATATAAAATTTGTATTACAAAGTGGTGTATTCAACACTTTGAAAATTCAAAAGTTATACTCTTCAATACAAATTTTTTATCGTTGAATTCTTTAACCAATACTCTCAGAGCGTTAGTTAGCAAGGCTCAATGTTTATTTAACTGATATGGATTTGATAAAAAAAAATGTAAAAATCCGTGAAGCATAATTAATGTGACTTCATATATAATAGAAAACTAATACAATACAATTTATTATGGATAAAAGGAATATGATAGTGAGAGAATAGAGAAAACACATAACAGATGTAGTGTCCAGGACCTTCTGTTGTTTCCTTTGAGACCCATAGGTTGACACATGCAATTGGGAAAACGAGAAGATAATAATTTAACACGTGTGTATTGAACATTTGAAGTTATTGTGTTTTATATAAAAAAAAATAGAGAGAAATGTTAGCAACACACGTTCTAACATATTCTTTCCAACATATTCCTTCCTGAAATTCATGTAAGTCTTACAAAATTCATGTGAGTCTCATTAATTCATATGGGTCCCACTTAAATTTTGTAGGATCGAAATGAATTTCAAGCAATATGAGGGAATGTATTGGAAAGAGTGTATTGCTAGCACTCCTCAAATATAGATGATTGGCGAAATTAATGAAATGGTAATAAAGGATTAAAAAAATAGAAAGGAGACTTATGAATTTGACATGTTATTGCGTTTTGTATTATAACTAGCTAAACTCAAACTTCAACCTCTTCAACATATCAAATGGACATCAATAATGATATTCGTATTCAAAAAACAAGAACACAACAAGAACATCAATATCGAAATTTAAAATACAAGAATACATGAAGCTTCAACAATCAACAAGAACACAACATTTCAGCTAGCATGAACATTGATACATGAAGCTTCAACTTTCCAAAAAACAAACAATCTAGTATTATTCATTCCAGTATACAAAATAACTAAAAAAAATTGGGGAAAGAAAAGACCTTAACCATAAGCTAGCAATGTTTAACATAGTTACAAGAATAGAAGTAGCAAAATGAGCTGGATCCGACGAGCTAACTTATTGGCGGGCTGGGTTGAGGTCCCCAACCCACCAACCCGTTTTGACACGTCCCAACTAACCCACCAAGTAAATGGGTTAGGGCGAGTTGATTCACCAACATATCCGCTCATAAGAACATTAGTTAGTTCATCACGTTCAGTATATATATATATAGTTTACAATTACCTACCCATTAGGACTATATATATGTATGCAGTCCATCCTGTTGTGTAATATATTTGTTTATTAATTAGTCTACTGCCAAAAAATATTATTTATATTTTGTGATGTTTTAGACATTATTTTAATTTTTTTTTATTTATAATTTTATTATTTTTGGTATGAGACAACTCACCAACCCACCGCTCAACAGGGTGGGTTAGGAGATTCAACCATTCTACAAAACGGGTCAACCTATCGTGCCCTATTTTCAGCGAGTCAATGGCCGCAGGTTGCCGTTGGCCCGTTTTGCCACCTCTAGACAAGAATATGTAGAATTCATTTAGGGTGTGAGACTCACACATTTCTCTATATTTATACCTTAAAAGTGATTTTACTTTATTATCCAAATAAAGTTAATCATTCTAAACCCATTTTTTAAAATATCACTACAAGAGAAGACACAGATCAATTTTTTAACCTCGTTTTATAAAAATAAATTATATCAAAATATAAAAAACGAACTCTTTAATATGTGTTTGAATTAGCTGCAAAAAATGATTATTTCAATAATTGATTATATGCATAATCGATTATTGTTATAGCTGATTATATTGAACAAGTTCTATGTTTGGATATTTTTGTTGAAAAACCATTTTATAAGATAATATATTTTGATTGGGTTATGTAAAAAAATTTCTTTTATATAGTAAACCACAAAAAAAGGGTGTGGATTTATTTGTATTATTTAATAATATTTATTTGATAGTTAGTTTTGGAGAGGTGGAATGAGAAGAACGTTGTTAGTTTCAAAATAATCTAAAATTTGTTTAAATAAAAATCATGCCAACAAATATAATATAATAAAAAAATAAACAAGGGCAAATTAAATGAGCATCCAAGAAACAAAATTTATCAAGTAACTAATTTTTACTTTTCATGTTTATTTTAGGCACTATGAAACTCTAACACTCTGATACCCGAGTCAAATAGTATAGAAGCAAGGTTATAACATATCATGAATAGATATCTCACACAGGAAGGAACATCAAGTAACTAATTATATTTAGATTGGGTGGCCACGAGAGGCATCAGTATGACAGTTACACGGTTCCATTCTAGCCAGGAGTTGTGTGCAACAGTTGCGGATTCAAAGACTGGAATATCGACCCTTATTGCTGGTGAGCAGGATCCACAAAACAGTCCCCATAGACATCCCAAATACACATTTAATTTAAAGGTTTTCCTTCAAGTCAAAACTATTGCGGATTCTTAGGCTGAAATCCTGGTATCAATGTTGATGAGCGGGATATGAGGAACTATTACCTTGGCTTCCAAATGTTAACTTACTTTAAATATTTTTAAGTCAATAGTATTACGGATTTAAGGGCAGAGAAATCTTGGATTTTAATCTTGGTGGAAGGGATATGCGAAACTGTTACCTTAGCTTTCAAATACACATTTGCTTTAAAGTTTTTTTCCCCTTTAAGTCAAAAGTATTACTGATTTAAAGGCTGGAATCTCGTCTTTTAATGCTGGTGGGCAGGATACGCAGAACTATTACCTTGGCTTCCAAATTAATACACATTCGATTAAAATAATTTTCATTAAGTCAAAAGTATTGCAGATTTAGGGGCAGAAATCTCGGCAATTAACAATGTGTGCAGGGTATACAGAGCTGTTACCTTAGCTTCCAAATACATATTTGATCTCAAGTTTTCTGTTCAAATCAAAAGTATTGCAGATTTAGAGGCTGAAATCTCGGACACTAATGCTGACAAGCGAGAGACAATCGTTACATTGGCTTCCAATTTAAAGACTTTTCTTTAAAGCCGAAACTATTACGTATTTAAGGGCTAAAATCTCAACAATTAACACTATGGGCAGGATATGCAGAACTGTTACCTTAGCTTCCAAATACTTTTTAGTTTAAAGTTTTTTCATCAAGTCAAAAGTATTACGGGTTTAAGGGCTGAATCTCGGCTATTAAATGCTAGTGGGTGGGTTGCATTTAACAATTGATATCTCGACCATCAACACTGGTGTGCAGGATATACCGAATTGTTACTTAGCTTCCAAATACACATTTGATTACAAGAGTTTTCTTAAAGTCAAAACTATTGCGGAATCAGGGGCTGAAATCCCAGTCATTAACACTGGTGGATTAGATATAACCGTTACATCGACTTCCAAATACATATTCAATTTAAAGTTCTTTTTTCATCTAAGGCAAAATTATTGCGTATTTAAGGGCCGAAATCTCGGAAATTAACATTATGGGAAGGATATACAGAACCGTTACCTTAGCCTCCAAATACATATTTGATTTAAAGTTTTTTCTTAAAGTCAAAAGGATTGCAGATTTAAAGGGAGAAATCTCGGGCATTAACAGTGGTGGTCAAGATATATGTTTCCTTGGATTTCAAATACACATTTTGTTCTCTTTTAAGTCAAAACTATTGCGGATTTTGTGGCTGAAAACTCGGCGGTTAATGCGGGTGGCAGAATATGTAGAATCGTTACCTTGGCACTGTCGGTGTAGAGATTAATTTGTATGCACTATCGGTGTAGAGATTTTTTACACTGACAACCAATCGGAAATCATGGAATTGATGACTTTTAAGGTGGTTAGGATAAGAATCAAACATTTGTAATGATGTGTCAATTTCTGTCAGTGTATACCAATTAAATCCACACACACACACACACACACACACACATATATATATACAAATGGCTAATATTGACAATATTGATACTACATAATTTGTAAGTGCATTCTGCAATGTAATATTTTTTTGCTCAATTTTGCAGTGTAATATGGGAGAACATATAAGATATAGTTAAGATTAAAATCCAAAAATGTACAATGACATCATTGAAGCAGTGCAACACAAGATAACCGGGATGGGAAGGTTCTAAACCTGTCAAAATAATCCCCTAAGCAAATCCCAACCATCTGTTCCCACCAGTAAACATCAATCCTAATTAGAACATGCCACGTTGCTTCATCAAACATAAGATAGAGATCCATCCTTTGGATCAACCTAGACCAGACATGTAGGCCCAAATGCCTCCTCTGTTTTTCTTAGAAACATTTTCCGTCATTCTTAACGCCCAAAGTTGATGCCATTAAACCCCACCCCTACGCTTACCCCTTTATATAAATACGACAAGCTCCATCACTGTCTCCCTCCTCACTCCTCATTTCCTTTGTAAAACTCTCTCCACTTTCGCACTTCTAATGTATCAAAATATTACCCTCGCCGCCAATATATCTCCGATATTTTGATATTCATTCTGAATGAATGCAATTCAGCTTCTTCAAGTAATAGTTCCTAAAAGGTAGGTTTGGTTTAATGTGTTGCTTGTTTTCAAATTTAGTATTAGTTGTGTTTCCTTCTTCGGTTCTAGCATGTTTTATTTTTTTGGATTACCATATATTACGTTTCAGATAACAAGCATCTGTTTTGTTACATTTTTATAACCACATGAATATTATTTTGCCTAATGTCCACTAATCAAAATTTATCCTGCATGTTTAGCTTAAGGATATGGCACTCAAGTTCTCACGTGCTTACAAGCAGTGTAAGCCTTGCACAGGATCCAGCAGTACCTATAAGAAAGGCCAGAGACCATATAATGGAGGTGCAAGCTCAAGTTCAACCCCTGCATGGGATTTCACCCTGGAGGAAGATTTGGTGGTGAACTGACCCCTGGATCACATGACAAAAAATCCAAGCTTATCAGATGATGACACGATTTTCACAATCCATTGTCTTATAAATTACCCATCTGAACCTTCAGATCAATTTGGTGGAAATCACTTCATCCCAGGGTCATCAATGGAAGCATCAAGGACAACCACCTCATCTATAGAGATAAACCTTCAATTAGCAATGCCAATGAAATGGATCGAGGTCGAATTGGTTGAGCAAGATGAACCTGGTGTATACATTACAATCAGGAAATTAGATGATGGGACGAGGGATCTTCGCCGTGTCAGGTTCAGGTAATGTAATGCATGTCCAAAACATGTTGCTTATTGTGTTTCCTTCACTATATCATTATCCTTTCCTAGGAACATGTACTATGGTCAAATTGTGTAATATATATTACATGTGGGCATGATGCCAGGTATTGTTAAAATTTTGGATTGAAGAGTAATGATTAATGAACACTTTTTACATGGTAGATTAGTGAACTTTTGATTTGACAATTTATTTCTCAACTCTTTTTGCAGCTGGGAAAGATTTGGAGAGGTACATGCCAAAATTTGGTGGGAAGAAAATAGAGAGAGAATACAAGCTCAATACCTTTGAAATATGTGTTTGGAACCACTTCAATACAAGGTCAGAATAGCTTTAGGAAATCAAATGTTGTTGAGCTTCTGAAAAAATAACTTCTGACATTTTCAATCAGGTTACCAAACATAATAAGAAAATCATATCCATAATAATCATGACAAGAGCAAATGATTGGTGATAAGAAAATGTTTGAAAATGTTGTTCGAAGCAATGCTATTACACCTTAGAAGCCGGTTGCATTAAGGAAGGTTTGATAATTACAATTCTATAGTGAATTTCCAATATCTTTTGGTGCAAGGTCAATGTTCAATATATTTGTTAGAGTAGTTACACAAGGCAAAGGAAAGTTTTCACTAGTCTTTTCCCCTATATTACTGATCATGATATCATCATTCTGATTTATTTTATTTCCCTTAGAATTTGATTTTGTTTTTAAACTTCTCGTACGTTAAAATCTGGATCACCTTTTTCAACTAAAACATTTTCCGGTGGAGTAACAACAATCTTCTGCAAGAACTAACAACTATATATGAACTTCATACAAAATCTTAAAAACCATGCATTGAAGCATAAGATTTATCTGGTAATAAAGTAGATAAATAAATAATTGTCAGATTTTCTTCGAAGCCTACTGGTTTCTCCGGTGGAATGGCATTACTCGGCACACTTTTCTCAGAACTTGAATCAAAGCCAATCATTTTCTCCTTTCATGATTATGAATTAGATACATGAAGAGGAGTTTAGTTAACTAGCATGTTTAAGTAATCTTCATGTATCTAGTTCATAATCATGAAAGGAGAAAATGATTGGTTTTGATTCAAGTTCTGAGAAAAGTGTGCCAAGTAATGCCATTTCATCGTAGAAACCAGTTGTTTCGAAGAAGGTCTGACAATTACTTATTTATCTACTTTATTACCAAATGAATCTTATGCTTTAATACATGGTTTTTTAAAATTTTGTATGAAGTTCATAGTTGTTAGTTCTTGCAAGAGCTTGATGTTACTGCACTGGAAAATGTTTTAGTTGGAAAATGTGATTCATATTTTGAAGCAAGAGAAATTCAAAAAACATCATCGAATTCAAGGAAAATAAAATAAATCAGAATGATGATATCATGATCAGTAATGAAGAGGGAAAGGCTACTGAAAACATTCATTTGCCTCATAGAACTACTATGACAAATATATGGAACATTGATCCTTGCACCAAAAGATATTGGCAATGCACTATAGAAAAATAATTGTTAAATCTTCCTTGATGCAACTGGCTTCTAAGGTTTAATAACATTTCTTAAAACAACTTTCTCGAACCTTTTCTTATCAGAAGTAATAATTTTCTCTTGTCATGATATTGAACATGATACATGAATACGGCTTCTATTAACTAACTTGGTTAAACAAACTCTATCTGCTAAGAGCAAAATAGTAAGGTTATTTCTTAATTGAAAGTTCTTTACTTACTTTGTGCCCAAAGCTTCATCACAAATAAAATTCAACAAGTAAAGTTTTTTGGATAAACCCAAATCATAACATTTATCAATGCCTTCTTAAGAGAACCCAACTGCAATTCTTTTACTACAATAACATAAGATCCATTGACTAAGTTCACTAAAGCTTTAAACCATGAATTCTTTCTTCAGTGATACTCAAAGATGGAGACCTGCACCAAAGTGATCCAGATGAAATATGATTTCCAAGAATTTACTGCAATGACATTTTCAAATTAATGTTATTTGTACCTAATTCCTGAATCTTGTAGTATCAGAGCAAGTACTCTAATTTGAAATCGAGTTTCTAAGATTCTTTCTCCTCGACGCAATTTTTCCTTACATACTAATTCTTCTAATATAGATTCAGATTAGCCTCTCCTTCCTTCACATCAAGGACCTAGTGATAAAAAAGGAAAGAAGTGAAAATAGTTAATTAAGCAATTATAAATAGGTGCCGCACAATTCAATATAAAACAAAAATTACCTCTCTAACGATAACATCATTGCATTGGAAATGTAATATAACTAAAGGGAATGACATTCACTTACCAATTAGACGCTAATATATTGGTCTTTGACACATTTAATTAGCATCTAATTGGCAAGTGAATGTCTTCCCTTTAGTTATATTACATTTCCAATGCAACGATGCTATCGTTAGAGAGATAATTTTTGTTTTACATTGAATTGTGCGCACCTATTTACAATTGCTTAATTAACTATTTTCACTTCTTTCCTTTTTTATCACTAGGTCCTTGATGTGAAGGAAGGAGAGGCTAATCTGAATCCATATTAGAAGAATTAGTCTGTAAGGAAAAATTGTGTCGAGGAGAAAGCATCTTAGAAACTCGATTTCAAATTAGAGTACTTGCTCTGATACTACAAGATTCAGGAATTAGGTACAAATAACAGTAATTTGAAAATGTCATTGCATTAAATTCTTGGAAATAATATTTCATCTGGATCACTTTGGTGCAGGTCTCCATCTTTGAGTATCACTAAAGAAAAGAATTCATGGTTTAAAGCTTTAGTGAACTTAGTTAATGGATCTGATGATATTGTAGTAAAAGAATTGCAGTTGGGTTGTCTTAAGAAGGCATTGATAAATATTATGATTTGAGTTTATCCAAAAAGCTTTGCTTGTTGAATTTTCTTTGTGATGAAGCTTTGGCCACAAAGTAAGTAAAGAACTTTCAATTAAGAAATAGCCTTATAGAATACTATCTCTCTCTCTCTCTCTCTTTATATATATATATATATATATATATATATATATGCCCTCATTTGTTTAACTTAAAAGTAATTGGAAACATGATCATTCTGTCTAGGAAATATAGGAGTTTTATTGATGACCAAATTTTAAAATTTGTTGAAAATAGAAAATGTAATACCCACTCGATGCTACATGTCTAATTCAATGCGGAAATCATAAAATAAATGCTGGTTGCTTTCAGAATATAATATAAGTAAATAACTATGTTAAAAAAATGGTTCTATAAAATTTTTCTTCACGATATGAACATTTAAAGCACAAAGGCAATAAATTTAAAACCACCATGCATACATAAAAAAAAAAAAAAATCCACAAGGTAATTAAAAAGTTTTTCTCAAAGTATACAAGTTTTCAAATAGACATAATTACAATCGTCCAAAGGAAATAAAGGAGTCATAACATAGCATAATAAAACTGTTGGAAAAATATTTCCAAAATAATTTGTTTTAAAAGGTTTTAAATATCTCTTTTATTACCATTTATTGCAATTAGTTTTCTTGATATTTTTGTTAATATTTTGATTCTTTTTAATCTTTAATAGCCTTTAATATTTTTAATACCATTGTTTAATTCTTTTAAAACTCAGAAATTTACAACATGCAACAAAGTGTGATTGGACTAATTTATTAAATCCTTAAATATGTGTTAATTCCTTTATATGTCAGTTTCTAAGGAAATAAAAAATGTTGCAACGGTGCCAAACCTCTTTTATTACAGTATGCTTTAGTAGAGATGATACTATGTGATGATTATATATATAAAGGCAGCACGAACAGTAAGGAGAAGGAAGACACATACAGCTATATACTTAGTCAACTACTACTATATTGGGATGAGTGGTTTATTGTCTTCTCAAGAGCTTTTGTTTTTATTTGTGGAAAATATCTTTTCACTTTTCTATATATGAGAGTTGATGTGATTCTTGCTATTCTGGCACTCAGAATAATCTAGTTATTCTGGAAGATAATCTAGTTATTCTGGAAGAGTCTGTTAAATCCTGGGGGATATTCGCATTATTATTTTGTTGTGGCGAAATAATCCTTAAGGACAGTGTGATTTCACACGTCTCAGATTATAAACCTTTTATTGGTGTTCTTCACTATTTATCTATTTAATTTTTATGTCTCTATTTTATTTTATTTATATTATTTTATTTATTATTTTTACAACAAAAACAACATAGAAAATAACTCCAAAGTACTCTTACACAAAAAAGATGACTCCACAGCTAGTCAAACCTAGAAATGCCTATTGGAGAATTCTCCAACATCATCCTCACTACCAGAGGCTTCGGAGGGATGCTCCTCTTCCTCACTACTCAATACACTGTCAAACTAAAGGTCTCCCACTCGTGCCTTCATCGTCTACCTCAAGGAATTCCAACTTCATGGTCCCTGAATGATTTGAGAGGTCGTTGGGTAGCATCTGAGCACATGACCACAAACACAACAGGAGATCCAAGACATACATAGCATGGGTGAGATACTCGTTCACAAGTTTATCTTGATAGCCGCACAAGCGGCACGACGCAATTATATCATAAAATACCCATATAACATAAAGTCTCAACGAGATAAATTCACACGATAGAGTTGTAAAATGCACGAGACTTCAATATCAACTTTCTATTTGTAATCTCCGGAGATCCTAACTTCCCTTAATCGAGCGATAGGATCGCAATACTCCCATAATACGATTGTTCTCAAGAGGACCTCAATTTAGGTCCGAGCTCCAATTGTTCAAGGGCATTACGTCTCAACCTACATAATATTGTCCAGTCCTTGATTGAGTCCATCCGTGTTTGACAATTGTTACCACGACACGAGGTTGCTAACCACCGGCCCCCTGTGGAATCTCAACCCAGATGTCCCTATAGACTCAATGGTCTAAACTGGTCCAACTCGTCAATCCACAATGGATTTAAGCTCGAAAACCATGGCACGTTTGCCAATTTATGCATGTTAAATAGTTGATTTTCTTTTTCGTTCGTTCTTTCTTGTCGAAGCAAAAAGCTCACGACTCATTTTAAAAGGCATTTAGTCCATACATACATAACACAGGATGTATAGTCCGAATGCCCAAATCACAAAGATCTAGGTCGATGTACCAGTCTCTAAGTTCGCTACACTAAGTTCATTCATAGATAACAAGGGACACGGAGTCCAGGTGTTCAACTCACAAAATTCTAGCCCGACGTCTTAACTACTAAGTTCATGTAATTCACAAAGTGAAGGGTAATCCATCGATGATGACGACGACTCCGAGGTGGAAAAAGAGAAACAAAAAAAAAAAAATTGGCAGGAACGTTTGTTCACTCGCCATTTGGATTTTAATTGAGACCATGGAAGGAGTCAGATGGTGCAACCACATAACAACAACAAGAAGAAGAGCATGGAGATGAGAGCGATGGATTGGAATGTCGTTACGATCCCCCACACCAACTCATCCATAATGGATACAGAGAATATTACAATAATGATGGGAGGGAATGTGAAGAAGATGAAGGAGGAGAAGAAGGGAATGGGAGGATCTTGTGGGAAGGGGGCAGGTGTGGTGGGAAGGACAAAGGGTATTTTTGGTGAATAAATTATATAAATTGGGATAGAGGAGATGGAAATATCCGTTAATGAGGTGGGAAAAATAAATGCCTAACATGAATACTTAAATAAGTTCTAAGTAAGTCCTAGAACGTATAGCCGACAACCCAATTTTGTTTTGATTCTCTCTCTCTCTCTCTGTGTGTAATTATCTTTAAATATGATAATATAATTTAGGAACTTATTTAACATACATTGTTGAAAGTTGAAATTGTTAAAATTTATATATTTTAGGAACTTATTTGACATACTATTAAAATCTGAAACTGTGTCTTATTGATATGAACAGAGACATATACATATACAAGGACATGGAAAACGTGTTCCACCAATCACTCAAAAAAAAAATCTCCTACTGATTCTAACAATCTTCCTAAATTAAAGATACAACCAAATCACCCTAAACTACGTCCAAAAAATATCTCCTCAATCAAGCTGATCTTCTGGTGATTGAGTGAATATTACAGCTGTACAATTAGAGCACATATCACTCATATTACCCCCCCTTAGGTTGGTGCATGAAGATCATGTATGCCCAACTTGCCCAGTAAGAGTACAAACTGTTTGGTACCCAGGGTCTTGGTGAAAAGGTCTGCAAGTTGAGTATGAGTAGGAACATATGATGGACAAACATTTTTCTTGACAATTTCATCACGTATAAAATGACAATCCACTTCAATATGCTTAGTCCGTTCATGAAAAACAGGATTTCTAGCCATGTGAAGAGCATATATCACAATAGAGATGCATGGGTTGAGAATGAGCCACACCAAGGCTGAACAGAATACCCTTGATCCACTTCAATTCACATGTGGTGGTTGCCATTGATCGGTATTCCGCTTCAGCAGAAGATCTGGATACTGTGTGTTGTTTCTTGGTTTTCCAAGAAATTGGCGAGTTGCCTAAGAGAATGAACCAACCTGTAAGTGACCTCCTTGTGAGAGGGTAGCTAGCCCAGTCCGAATCACACCAAGCATATAGACTGAGATCACAAGATCTTTTCAATAGAATACCTTGTCCCGGATGCCCCTTCGGGTAACGCACACTACACGCAGAGCAGCAAGCCAATGCTCTTCTCTAGGTTGCTGCATAAATTGGGACAATATATGCACACTATATGAGAGCTCAGGTCTAGTGAAACACAAATAAATCAGACGCCCCACAAGACGTCTATATGGTGCAGGATCAGAGAGTAAAGGCCCTTCTGCCAATGACAATCGGTGATGTTGCTCTAGGGGGATTGGAGCTGGTTTTGCCCCAAGTAATCCAGCTTCTGTGACAATATCTAGTGCATATTTCCTTTGACACAGAAAAATACCTGTAGGAGATCTTACAACTTCCACTCCTAAGAAGTACTTCAAAGGTCCCAAATCCTTCATGTGAAAGCAATCACTTAGACATAGTTTAAATTTCTGAATGGCCATGCGATCATTGCCAGAAATTATCAGGTCATCCACATAAACAAGTACCACAAGTTGCACTCTTCCTTTATGCAAGGTAAACAAGGAATAGTCTGAAAAAGACTGATGGAACCCATAGTCTTTTAATGCAGCAGAAAGCTTAGCAAACCAGCATCTAGGGGCTTGCTTCAAGTCATAAAGAGATTTTCGAAGTTTGCAAACCATCCCGGGTTGTTGCGTAGTGAAGCCTGGCGGCATTTTCATGTACACTTCCTTTTGAAATTTACCATGGAGGAATGCATTATGGACATCCATTTGGTGTAGTTCCCAATCCTTTGCAGCTGCAACGGCTAAGACAATGCGTACTGTGACATGTTTAGCCACTGGAGCGAAGGTCTCATCATAATCCAAACCTTCAACTTGATGATTCCCAAAAACAACCAAACGTGCCTTGAACCTTTCCACACTTCCATCTGAACGACATTTTATTTTGTAGGCCCACTTACATCCGAGAGCCTTCTTTTCTGGAGGAAGATGTGTTATGGACCATGTACCATTATCTTGGAGAGCTTCTATTTCATTTTGCATGGCAGTGCGCCATCTATCATCTCGCACCGCTTCAGAAAAATATAATGGTTCACGTTCTGCACTAATAGCTGCAAGAAAAACTACGATATTGTGGAGAAAAATTATCACAGTTTACATAGTTGGCTATAGGATAACACGCACCTGAGTCATGTGATTTAGTGGAGGAACGATCAGATGGGCTTAATTTTCTGATGGTGTTAGTTACATAATCACGTAACCTCACTGATGGTTGCTTGACCCTATGGTCCCGTCCAAGACTAGTGACATTATCAGTGAGAATAGGTTCTACTTCTTCACTTGTACCACCTGCATTTGGTGTATGTTCTACTGCTTCTTCAAGAGATTGGGTACCATTATTAGTAGGACCCCCCCTCACTTCATGACTCTGGTCAACGTGGGAGGTCCTTTCATCATCACAATCTTCATCTGCACGTTCATTATGGAGCACCACATTTTGTTTCTTGTGGTCTTCATCACATTCGAGCATAGGTGAAGTAAAGGGAAATTCTGTTTCAACGAATTCCACATCACGGGATACAAGAAAAACTTCACTTTCCAAATCAAATAATTTCCAACCCTTTTGTCCGTAAGAGTATCCAACAAAGACACACTTACGGCTTCGGCTCGCGAATTTGTCCCCTTTTCTTCCTTGGTTGTATGCATAACATAGTGACCCAAACACTCTCAAATGCTCATAGGATATGGTGGCTGTCCATGAAGCATTTCATATGGGGTCTTGCCATTCAATACTGATGACGGTGTGCGATTAATCAAATATCCTGCAGTCAACACACACTCACCCCAGAATCGAATAGGAAGATTCCCTTGAAATCTCAGTGCCCTTGCTACATTTAGAATGTGCCTGTGTTTCCTCTCCACCCTTCCATTTTGTTGTGGTGTGCCTGTGCATGAGGTTTGATGAACGATGCCATGTTTAAAAAAATAATTTTTCAAACATGTAAATTCTGTCCCATTATCACTTCTAACAATCTTAACTTGTTTATGATATTGTCTATCAGCAAGAGCAAGAAAATTCATCATTGTTTGTGACACTTCCTTTTTATCATGCAACAAATATATCCAAACAGCACGAGAGTAGTCATCTACCAATGTCAAAAAATATGATGCACCACAAGAAGAAGGAGTCCTATAAGGTCCCCACAGATCACAATGTATTAGTTCAAAAATCTCTGACGCTTTATTATCACTTAAATAGAATTTGTCTCTCGTTTGTTTTGCTCGCTTACAAATCTCACAAGCTTTATTCAAATACTCATTATTATGATCGGTTCTTGCATTTGGAATCAACTGAACTATCTTCAAAGAAGGGTGTCCTAAGCGTTTATGCCAAAGGTCAATCTGATTTTCTGCACTCATCTTGAAAACCTTCACATCTCGGACACCACGATAGAAATATAGCCCATCTTTTCGTTCACTCGCACCAATCAGCATCCTCGAAGTGCGGTCCTGTATCACAGACAACTTATTAGTAAACTGCACAACACATTTAGATTCATCTATCATTTGTGATACAAAAACCAAATTGCAATTCAGTTTTGGCACATAAAGAACATTTTCAAGTGTTAGACCCCCATCAAGAATCACATTTCCTTCCTTGGTTGTAACTACATGCTGTCCATCGGGCAACCCCACCAAACATCCTGGCACAGTCTTCAAATTACACAGGTTCTTCAAGTTCCTTGTCATGTCGTTAGAAGCCCCAGTATCTATTATCCATAAATCACATGTGTTCTTACCAGTCATCTTCTCATTTGTTTTAAGATTATTCAACATGTCGACTAGGGTCTGCCACTGGTCATTGCTCAGCTCCCAGACTTTTCAGGTTCTACAACAGAATTGCTTGGTTGTCCTCCTGCAACCTGTGTTGCATTAGCACGCACCACACCACCCCTTCCACGTCTTACATTAGATGCATTTCATTGTTGGCCTTTGCCTCATCCATTGATTCGTGCTTCACTATGGGATCTCTCACCCCACCATTCAGGATATCCAATCAGTTGGAAGCAACCTTCTGCATCATGGCCTGTCTTGCCACAATTTAGACATACCACTGATCTATCCTTTGCTTCTCCACGTCCCTTCATTCTAGGACCTGTTTGAATCGCAAGCCCCATGACTTCTCCTCTCTCTTCTCTGGATCGTGTAATTGTTTTCATTCTTTCTTCTTGTACACGAGTGGAATACACCCTATTCATTGATGGCAAAGGGTCTGCTGCTAGTATGTTAGAGCGCACGGTTCCATAACTTACGTCATCCAAGCCCTTCAAAAATTGATGGACTCTTTCTTCTTCTTTCCGCTTTTCCATCTGGGAGGTAATATCACATTTACAACCTCCACTTGAGCATTTTGGAATCTGCTCATAATTAGCCAGCTCGTCCCAAAGAGACTTCAGTTTCCCATAGTAATGCTCATTCCACGTTGCTTGCAATCTGCCAAGTCTGCTTTCAACTGTTGGATTCTAGGCCCATTCACAATGGAAAACCTTTCTTTGATATCATCCCACAAATCCTTTGAATTCTCCAAGTATGTCATAGTTGAACGCAAGCTTGGTTCAACAGTGTTTAAGATCCATGAAACCAACATGGATTGGACTGTCCACCAGTTTTCTATCTCTGATGATCCTTCTTTTGGTTGTGTAAGGCTTCCATCTATGAAAGCCCACTTCCTTCGAGCACGCAAGGAAGTCCGGATGGCTCGTGCCCATTCTTCATAGTTTTCTCCCCGCAAATGCACCTGTGTAATCATGTTCCCAGGATTGTCATTCGAGTTCAGATCATATGGTGATGGAGTTCTCTTGACTCCATTGATATTCTGAGCTTCTGGTGATAGAGTTTCCTTGCCTCCACCTTTCTGAGATTGCTCTTCTTCTGCCATGAGAGCTGCAAATATTTTTGTCTAGGTACAGAGTATTCGTTGAACCTGATTGGCTCTGATACCATATTAAAATTTGAAACTCTATGTCTTATTGATATGAACAGAGACATATACATATACAAGGACATGGAAAACGTGTTCCACCAATCACTCCAAAAAATAATCTCCTACTGATTCTAACAATCTTCCTAAATTAAAGATACAACCAAATCACCCTAAACTACGTCCAAAAAATATCTCCTCAATCAAGCTGATCTTCTGGTGATTAAGTGGATATTACAGCTGTACAATTAGAGCACATATCACTCATATTACATACAAATTATAATTTTAAAGATTAATATAACTGGTGTCTATAATTCAAATACTAACAATTCAATTGGTATACATAGTGACAATCAATCAAAATCACGATATGGGCGACTTTTAAGATAGTTAAGATAAGAATTAATTTTTTTAATTACGTGGCAATTTATGATTGATTAATGGTATAAAAAAATTTAAATTGATAGTATATATCTATTAAATCATATAAATAATACCTATAATTTTAAGGACAAAACTTAGGTATAATTCCATATTTATATTAGGTGTTGTTTTTTCAATGTCAATAAGACATGTGTAACAGTTGTACATATGTTATGTTTTCATTGATGAGTTATTACTTGTTACACATACCTTATTGCTATTGAAAAACAACACCTAACATACCAATAGAATTGTAAGTCTTGTCCTAATTTTAATTAGTAAGTCAGAGTAACTACCTACCAATAAGTCCTTCCATTGTCGTTGACGACTAAGTGAAAACGTTGCATCTGTCTGATACATTGGATTATACTCCCTCCGGTCCATATTACAAGCCAAAATTTAATAAAATGCACATATTAAGGTAGTTAGTTAATCTCATTAAAAGAGTCATTGGGAATAAAAAAATAAGTTTGTTACCTAAATTACCCTTCCTCTTATTTATTAAGCTTGTGTTATTGAGAATAAAATGAGTCATTGGAAAACAAAATTTGCATTAAATAAAGGGTATTTTGAGAATAACTTCATTAAATAGGATGAAAGTAGTTGAAATTTGCTTATATTTTGGACTAAAAAATTTGAAATTTTTTGCTTATATTGTGAACCGGAGTAGTATATGATTAACTAATTATATATCACAGTAAAAAAAAAAACCTTGCGGGACGTGCTGTTTTCTTTCTTAGTGAGTTTATTCCCAATCCTTAGCTGGTTCAGAAATTATAAAGCTTCTGAGTTTAAAGACGATCTGGCAGCTGGTTTAACGTTTGCGAGCCTCAACAAACCTCAGGTATTCATTATCACTTTTATTCCCATGCAATGCAAGAGCAAGAGATGTGGAGCATTACAGTGTTACTCCCTCCAATCCATATTATAAACAAAAAAATCCCAAATCTTTTAGTCTAATATATAAGTAAATTTTATTTTCCAATGACTCATTTAATGATATTATTTCTAAAATACCATTCATTTAATACAAATTTTGTTTTCCAATGACTCATTCTATTCCCAACAATACAAGCAACTTATCATTACCATAAAGGGTAATTTAGGTATAAACCTAATTTTTTAACCAAATTAAATGAGATTAACTAACTACCTTAATATGTATGTTGTATTAATTTTTTGCTTATAATATTGATCGGAGGGAGTATCAATTTTTAGGTATATCAACATTTTTGTGATATAATAAATCCCCTGTCTATTGATAAAAAAAAATAAAAAATTGATAAAAAAAAAATCCCCTGTCTTTCACACGCCACAACATTTGTAATCATAACTGATCTTAAACTTTCATACTCTCACATATAGTGAGCTTGTATGATCATTCTGTAAATCTCTTTGTTAGAGCTAGAGCCTGAAGAGGTTTGGTAAAGAAAGAATACTTGTAAGTATGAAGATGTGTTGATTACTTGTAAAGCTATTGGATTATAGTGGAGAAAAACCTTCAGGTAGATGGGACTGGACGTAGCTCTTGGTTGGAAGAGAGTGAACCAAAATAAATTAACTGTATGAATCTTTTATCCTTATCTTTTACAGTTTTTGCTTATACTAACTGTGGGAATTTGGATATGAGTTTGTTAACTTTTAGAAAGGTTATTTTGTTTTTGTGTATTTATCTTGTCTTGCTTGCAAAAAAGTTTTAAGAAAAGGTTTTTTCGAAAAACTGTTAAGAAACACAATTCAACCTCCATTTTTGTGTCTCTCTGTGTCAACTTCAACATGAAGGTGGGATAAAAGGATTCCAAAGAAATGTAGTTTGTCTGGGAATAAAATATTCCAGATAGCAAACGCCACCTAAGGAGGAAGAAGGGGCATACGCATTTGCAGAGGAAGAAGAATGGTCGTGGCTGAAACTAATAAGTTTTTTTTAAATTATTAAAATATTAAAATATTTTATTTAAATAAATACCAATTCAACATACTGCATGATAAAACATTAATCACATAGGATGATTCCATTAAATTATTAATGGTTGATTGATGAAAGGATTGATATTGCAACTTTTTAAAAATTAGAGGAACAAATATCCTCAAAAAATAATAAGGGGATTAAAATCACACATATGCTATAGTTGGGGACTAAAATGCAATTAAGCCTTAAAAATACTATACAACCATGATGTGTTTATAAAAAAGAAAGAAATTTTTTGTGATTTAAATAACACAATATAAGGTCTAGATAATATTTTAATTATATTTAGTCATAATATATTTATTCTCAATTATGCATAGAGTACATGAAAGAGTCTAAATTTAGTATCAAATGAAAGAGTCTAAATTTATTTAGTGGGTATATTCAATTAGGATTTTAAAAGATTATTTTGGAGGAAAATAGTCTTGTGAATTTTAAAAGACTATTAGGAATTTAATGTTAGGTATCAGAGTAACGGAATAATATCACGCAACTAAAATAAGAGATGAGAAAAGAGGATCTGGCACACAATATTTACGTGGAAAACCCTCAACAAATAAGGGAACAAACAAGGGCAAGATTGTAGAGGATTTTCGCTAAGTGGAAGAAATTACAAGACCTCTCTCTAAATATAAGGAGAGAACAATAACACTCTGTCTTGAAAATAGGAGAATACACTAGGAGAACTTCACAGGAGAAACAATAATTTTCTCTCTGAATTTTTCTCTCACACACTTTAACAAGTTTCTAATGCTTGTTGTTGTATATGTTCATCATATGCAAAGCTCTATTTATAGGAGAAAGATGGATACAAGTTGCTTTGCATGTTGGCCACTTGGAGTCTACTTGATTATTCCAAAGCCAAATTGAATTTGGCAACTTCATTAGATAAGATCACCAAAACCTATCTGTCGCGACCGAGATCGCGGCACAACGGCAATAAAAAAGAAAACTAGAATTTCTTTTAGAAAATAAACATGGAGTCGCCACCAATTTTATTTAGTTTAGGAAAAATTGGAAAACCTTTAAAATGGTCTTTGAAACCAAATTGAGTTCGGAAGTCTATTATGTCTAGGGAAGGCATGGAGATTTAACCCCGCGGCACCCTAGAACATCCATTAAAAATGGTTACCCAAATTAATTGCACAAATTTTGATACTCTTGAAAATATTTATTTTACCCGATTTTATTCAAACCAAAAGAATCATGAACAAAAAAAAGAGACAATTGTGATTTCATACTTGCAAGGATGCATTAAGTAAAGAAAAGAGAAAAGATTGCTTTGACAAGATTGGAACCAACAAATTAGATCAGACTTTTCCTTTTTGGGACTTTCCTTTTTACTGAGTGGAGCACAATGGGTTGTTAGTGAGTAGAGACATCACTAAAAATAAAATCATGAATACTCAACACTTGTTAACCGATTTTTATACCCTTTTTTTTTTTATAAACTTCGTGAATTGAAGCAGCCATTTAATCATTAATAAAACTATCTCCCTCGGTTTTCATCCATTTTATCAACAGTGAACAGGGGGAAAAGTTAAGCCCAAACCAATTTGTTATTGCCATTTATTAGAAAACACTTCAGACGAGCACACAATGGACATCATGTTCATGGGGGTCATTTGCAATTATATCCCAAAAGGAATGTGATAAGAACAGGAACATGTTGTCAACATATCTAAATATGAAGCACACACAGGGATCCTAATCTGAATATTACTTTCTAAATCACACGATAAAATGGTTTGGGCAGAAATGCATGATTGCAATTCATTCACGAATTTTATCAAGCATTGATATAGACCAAGCAAAAAATATGAACTAACTGGAGAAAATAGTTGATAATTCAAATTAGAAGTTGAATAACCTTATCATCTGACAACAAAGAAAATTAAACAAAGGGGTAGGATTACCAAACCAGCTATTCCACGACCACATATCATAGTCTCTCCATCATCATCCTTTCTGTTTCAAGCTTTCAGTAACATAAAAAAAAACAATAAAAAAAAAACCTCACTAAATTGGAAATGCCTCACTTCTTTTTTGCTTTGCTCTCCTTCAGTCCCTCTCTGCTATGGTTGAAACCCAAAAATTTCCCCTCCTAATTACAGAAAAGATAATAAACTCCTAACCTTCTCCCCATTTTTTCGTTCCAAAACAGAAAACCAGTAACCCCCCCTCCCCCTTGTTGTCTCTGCTTCGGCTTTTATAGGGAAGGGAAATGGTATTCGAACTTCCTTCTACCCGGCGGTCCGATGGCGGCTTGAGTGTGCAGGTGGCGGAGCAGAGCAGCGTTTTGTAGGCGGCGTGACAGAATGAGACGCGAATCCAAAGGCAGAGGGTCGCGATTTCGAGTGAGAAGGGGATGCGGTTTTCATGGAAGGAGGTGCGATTTAGGGGCTCTAGGGACGAAGGATTTGATAGGTTTCGTGTGGAAGGGAGAAGAAGGAAGGTTTTCTGGTGGGTAAAGAAGTGAAGGGGTGGCTAAGAGAGGAGATGAGAGGGCTGCGTTTTTTCTCTGATGGATAAATGGTTGCTAGGTTAATGAGAGGAAGAGGAGAAGAAAAAAAGGTATGGGGCGGTTGGGGCGAAACCGGGTCGAGTGACCCGGTATGCGGTGCATGGGTCGCGCCCCATTGGAAGAAACATACCGGGTCGAACCGGGTCGGTTCAGACCCGGTTCGCTGGAACTGATCTGGATTCTTCTTCTTTTCTTTTTTTTTTTGTTGATCTGGTGCTGTTGGACTGGGCCGCTGCTCTTTCTTTTTCCTTTTCTTCTTCTTCTTCATTTTTTTTTTGTGGGGCTTAGGTTGGGACCCAATTTTCGTTTTTCTTCTTTTTCTGATTTCTTCCCCTTCTCTTCACTTCTATTTCTTTTTCATTTTTCCTGAAATATGAAAAAACGAAATAACAATAATAGTATAATAATATTATAAAAAGTTAGAATAAAATCAAATAAGGGCGGACAAAATTGGGTGTTCACAGTTGCCCCTCTTTACTTGTTGCATACTAAAAGACATGATTAGTCGTGACTTTTCATGTATTGTAGTAATGGACAAGTAAAGAAGATGAACACATATTTTGTCCGACAAAACACGAGGAGCTCAAAAGAAAACCTCACAGTTTGAAAATAAAATTGCAATGGACGGAACCTCCTCGCCCAACAAGAAATTAAATATGCAACGGACGAAACTTCCTCGTCCAACAAAAAAGTAAATATGCAGTGAGCCTCAGAGCTCGAAAATAAAATGCAGTTGGCCTCTAATCCCGAAAATTGAATGTGTGATGGGCCTCTGATCCCAAAAATAAAATGCAGCGGGCCTCTGATCCCGAAAATTGAAAGTGCGATGGGCCTCTGATCCCAAAAATAAAATGCAACGGGCCTCTGATCCCGAAAAATAATTTTTGATGGGCCTCTGATCCCAAAAATAAAATGCAGCGGGCCTCCGATCCCGAAAATTAAACGTGCGATGGGCCTCTGATCCCAAAAATAAAATGCAGCGGGCCTCTGATCCCCAAAATTAAAAGTGATGAGCCTCAGAGCTCGAAAAATAAAATTGTAGTGGGCCTTGAGCCAAAATGGATAAGCTATGAGCAAAAGTAGACCTTTGAGTCAGAAAGAATGCAATGGACCTTGAGTCAAGACAAATGAGCCATGAGCATGAAAGTAGGGTCTTGAACCGAAACCAGTAAGCCATGAGCTTTTAAAATTGATCATTGTGTCAGATTTTTTTTATTTTTTTTTTATTTTTTATATATGAATATGAATATGAAGACTGGGTCATGAGTGATACTGCCTTGAGCCAAAAAAACTTTTTCAGGTGGCCTTTGAGCCAAAAACTTCTTCAGTGGGCCTTTGAGCCAAACAACCTTTTGAATTGGGCTATGAGCCGAAAGAAAATTTGAGATAGGCCTTGAGCCAACAAAAACTCTTGTGGTAGGCATTTGAGCCATTATATTATGAAAAGGGGGCCTTGAGCCAACAACCTTTTCCTTGGGTTATATTGCTCCCTTTGTGTTATTTGCAAAAGGATATTAAAATGCATGAGACCATGGTATTTTACCAAGCCAGTAGGCCAATGACCTAGAAAATCAAAAGGTCAAGCACCTCTTTCTTCTTTCTTTTTTTTTTTTGAACACAACAGGCCGAGTACTTGGATGCCTGAAAATCACTAGGCCAAGGCCCTGAAAGTGTTTAAAAACCAACAGGTCAAGGACCTGTATGGTTTAAGGAAGATCAACAAGTCAAGGACTTGGATACAGGCCAAGGACCTGAATGTTTTTGAAAATCAACAGGTCAAGGACCTGGAAAATCAACAGGCCAAGGACCTGGAAATTTTTGGAAATCGACAGGTCAAGGACCTGGATGGTTTAAGGAAAATCAACAGGCCAATGACCTGAATATAGGCCAAGGACCTGAAAGTACTTGAAAATCAACAGGTCAAGGACCTAGATGGTTTAAAGAAAATCAACAGGCCAAGGACCTGAAAGTTTTTGGAAATCAACAGGTCAAGGACCTGGATAGTTTAAGGAACAAAAGACCAATGTGCCCTTCTGAAAAGTTTGACCAAATTAAACCTGAGTTTACTGCTTACACATTTTTCTTCTTTTCTTCTTCTCTTTTTATCTTTCCTTTCTTCATCATTTCTCTCTCTCTCTCTCTCTCTCTCTCTCTCCTTTTTTTTAATTCATTTTTGACAAGATTTGCACTTGCATACCAACTCGACATAAACTGTCACAAGAGAAAAATTAGGCATGAAGAGTGACCTTGCAGATAAATTGCACCTGGCGCTTCTTAATAAGTATTAACCAATCAAACCTGCCTTTGGACACTTCACAACTTATTATCCACTTAGTGTCGGACCTTGTCCCCAAGTAGCATCTAAAAAACCACCGAAGTCACAAAAAGTTCACAAATCTTGAGCGGAGGTGATAGATGATGTTCTCAAGAAAGAACCGAGATTCGGTCGCGACAGATGGCGACTCCACTGGGGATATTTTTAGAGAGTCAAGCCCATTAAAATTAGTTGTACAACTTTTTAGTAATTTTTGACTTATTTATTTTACCCCTCGTTTATTATTTTGTTTTGATCCTAAAAAAAAATTAAAAACAACAACAACAAAAAAACAACAATTATTTTTTAGTCTTGCTTTAGTTTATGTTTTATCTTGCTTGTTCATCTTTGGTAGATAATTTTTATTTTGTTCTTGTATATACATGTGTATCTCTGCTTTGCAAGTTTTCTTTTTAGTTATAGGTGTGGCAGTTTGTATGCTCCCTTCACACACATCACTATCACATATTGCACACACTCTTGGCTCTATACCCGAGCTTGCTCAAAACCCAAGGATTAGGCGGTGCTCCGACATTGTCATTGAAGAGGTCTTGTACCTCCCTGATACTTGTCGGTTCACCACTCAGATTGTGCCTGAGATCATGGAATAGTCATATTGAGAGGGTTTATCCCTACTTGTGGCTAGATTCATGAGTCAGATCCTTACCTTTTCGAGATAAGGGCAATCTGGGGACCATGACTTTTAGAGGTCTAGAGCCGTCCCAATTCTCACTAATAGAGCAAACTTAGTGGCCAACCTAGTCACAACTTAAGATATATTCAACCATTATGTTCGACCTTTCTAGGACACTAGGGAGCATGTTTCAAAAAAATATTTTGCATCTCATGTATCATTATTTTCTTTCGTCAATAAAAAATAACATCACTTCATGTCTCCAAGAAAAAAAAAAAAAAAAAAAAGCTTCGCATCGGATGCCTTTTTGAGTCAATAAAAAAAAAACAAAAAACAAAAACAAAACCAAAGTTTCTTTTCATTGCTTGTATATTGCGCATTTCTTATGTCAATTAAAGGTATGAAAAGCAAAAGATTTCATATCATGCATCTCTTAAATATATATATATATTCATATCTTGCATATTATGCATTTCTTCTTGGGTCAATAAAAAATCCATTTATGTACTTCTCTTGTCTAAAAAAAAAAGAAAGAAAGAAGAAAGAAAGAAAAAAAATCAGAATTTGGTCAAAAAGAAAAAAAACATTTCATGCACTTTAAAAAGGAAAATGACTCACCACATGCATGAAATGTATATTTTCTTGTAAGTTGAAAGGATTTTCTATGCATGTCATGCATTAAAAAAAAAAATTTATTATCTCTGCGCATGTAAAAATATTTTATTGGAAAGGGCATTCATTTCATGCATCTCATGCATTCTTAACTTCAGATAAAACAAAAAATAAAAAATTTCCTTTCAATTTCCTGGCCATCTTGGTATGATAATTTTAAAAAAAAAAAGTAAAAGAAAAAAAACTGCCAAGCTCCTTTGCGGATAAATTGAATCCTTGTGCTTTGAAGAAAAAGTTGATACCAATCAAACTTGGATAATGGAAATTGATGGACAAAGAATTGATTGAACTTTGAGCAATGAAGTGAAGGAAAAGAAGAGACAACATAGTTGCATAACTTGGGGCGTCCAATCTGTCCAAGTTATTTGTATGTGCCCTCTAAAACATGTCCAGACTATCACAGATCCAAAAGAAAAAAAATGTTATCCAAAGCTCAAGTCTACCACCCTTTTGAGGCTCTCGATCCCCAATACCGAGTTGTTGCAAAGGTTTGCTTTTAGGAAAACCCTCATTTCCTACATGACTGCTAATCGGTAGGCCACTACTTGCTTAAGATGATGGAGTTCCAGTTGCCGTCGACTATCCATCGCCGCACACTCTCGTGGCAAAGATTTTTTGAGAAAACGGATTGAACAGACTTCTTGAGCCATGATTGCCATAAAGATTGTTTGATCCCATTGTTTCCTATGTTTGATTTGTCTTGAAGTCTTATTGTAACGAGCTTACATAGTTTGTTTGGTCTTTCATTATCCCGGAATGAAGGTTTGGTGACTCATTTTAGACCCTTAGTTGATCTTTGTGTTCTGATAAATACTTGCAATGATGGGCAAAGTTCCTAAATCCCCTCTTCAAAAAAAAAAAAAAAAAGAGAAGAGAAAAAGAAATTGGGAGCAAATAAATGAAGGTGTGATTTCCACCATTGTTTGCTATTGTCTCAGGATTAATGCTTTATGAAAATTGAATAACCAAGATTTGAAATGAAGATTGGCCATCTTTCTCTGTCCTCTGTAATAATAACAATAATAAAAAAAATTCATTATCCCATGCTACCCCTTTTGAGCCTTGAAAATTCTTTCTTATAACCCTAGACCAGGATCATTCCCACAAAAGGACTCATGTTGAAGATTGCTTACAATAGTAATAAGTGAAGGAAAAAGAAAAAATGTGGAGGAGATAACGACGAGGCTAAAGCGAAAAGAAAGAAAAAAGAAAAAGAAAATAGAAGAGAAGGAAGTGTGTTGGCAAAGCCGCCAAGTTGGGTTGAAAAATTGAAGAAAAAAAAAGAAAGAAAGAAAGAAAGAAAAGGAAAAAAAAAAAAAAAAAAAACTTTGGAGATCAAGATAAGGCAAGCAATGTTCTTGGTGATATAGGAAAGGTCAGAGATCCTGGGTCTTTTTCACCCTTAAATACTTGTTTGGGCCTTTTATACCTTTCGTTTCTTAACCCTTAACCATGGCCACGTTGCAACCTTTAAAAAGTCCATTCGGATCAATGAAGGGTTGTTCTTTTTTCATAAAATCTTAATCTTGAGACAAGGCATTTACACATTCATTTTGAAATATCTTGCTTCGTCAAAAAAAAAAAAAAAAAAAGAGAAGAAAAAATAATGAAAAATAGCCTGTTAGGCCGAAAACCCGAAAGGACGGTCTAAGCAAAAGTCAGGGCGGAAAACAAATAAGAGGGATTTACATAAGGACAACTCTCTACCCAACTCTATGTCAAGGCACTCTTGGACCTACACTGGGGCAAAATTCCCCTCGTTCCTTGATTCAATCCTAAACTGGGGCAATTTTCTTGAGTCCAGCCTTATATCGGGACATATTCCCACATTGTTTGATTCAGCCCAAATGTTTTCCTTGTTGCTCAACTCAATCCTAAACTAGGGAAATTTTATTTTGGCTGTCGAAGGGTCACGTCAATAAGTAAATCTTGATCCAAGACCATCAAAAGAGCCCACTTGGAGCATCATACATTTGATTTTCGTGCTCTTCTCTGCTCCTTGCAGTCAAACCTTCAATGATTAAAAAAAAAAACGGGTGTCCGATCAATCTTCTTCTTGAGACACTTGTAATTCCATAGATGTTCATTAGGTAATGCTTCAAGATAGTCGAATATAGGTCTAGCGATATGGTTCAACAATCGAATGGCAATATCTCGAGGAACCACCGAAGTCACAAAAAGTTCACAAATCTTGAGCGGAGGTGATAGATGATGTTCTCAAGAAAGAACCGAGATTATGAGGCAGCTCGATTTGATGTTTGGAAATAAAGGGACAGTGAATTCAGGTGGTTTTTTAGATGCTACTTGGGGACAAGGTCCGACACTAAGTGGATAATAAGTTGTGAAGTGTCCAAAGGCAGGTTTGATTGGTTAATACTTATTAAGAAGCGCCAGGTGCAATTTATCTGCAAGGTCACTCTTCATGCCTAATTTTTCTCTTGTGACAGTTTATGTCGAGTTGGTATGCAAGTGCAAATCTTGTCAAAAATGAATTAAAAAAAAGGAGAGAGAGAGAGAGAGAGAGAGAGAGAAATGATGAAGAAAGAAAAGATAAAAAGAGAAGAAGAAAAGAAGAAAAATGTGTAAGCAGTAAACTCAGGTTTAATTTGGTCAAACTTTTCAGAAGGGCGCATTGGTCTTTTGTTCCTTAAACTATCCAGGTCCTTGACCTGTTGATTTCCAAAAACTTTCAGGTCCTTGGCCTGTTGATTTTCTTTAAACCATCTAGGTCCTTGACCTGTTGATTTTCAAGTACTTTCAGGTCCTTGGCCTATATTCAGGTCATTGGCCTGTTGATTTTCCTTAAACCATCCAGGTCCTTGACCTGTCGATTTCCAAAAATTTCCAGGTCCTTGGCCTGTTGATTTTCCAGGTCCTTGACCTGTTGATTTTCAAAAACATTCAGGTCCTTGGCCTGTATCCAAGTCCTTGACTTGTTGATCTTCCTTAAACCATACAGGTCCTTGACCTGTTGGTTTTTAAACACTTTCAGGGCCTTGGCCTAGTGATTTTCAGGCATCCAAGTACTCGGCCTGTTGTGTTCAAAAAAAAAAAGAAAGAAGAAAGAGGTGCTTGACCTTTTGATTTTCTAGGTCATTGGCCTACTGGCTTGGTAAAATACCATGGTCTCATGCATTTTAATATCCTTTTGCAAATAACACAAAGGGAGCAATATAACCCAAGGAAAAGGTTGTTGGCTCAAGGCCCCCTTTTCATAATATAATGGCTCAAATGCCTACCACAAGAGTTTTTGTTGGCTCAAGGCCTATCTCAAATTTTCTTTCGGCTCATAGCCCAATTCAAAAGGTTGTTTGGCTCAAAGGCCCACTGAAGAAGTTTTTGGCTCAAAGGCCACCTGAAAAAGTTTTTTTGGCTCAAGGCAGTATCACTCATGACCCAGTCTTCATATTCATATTCATATATAAAAAAATAAAAAAAAATAAAAAAAATCTGACACAATGATCAATTTTAAAAGCTCATGGCTTACTGGTTTCGGTTCAAGACCCTACTTTCATGCTCATGGCTCATTTGTCTTGACTCAAGGTCCATTGCATTCTTTCTGACTCAAAGGTCTACTTTTGCTCATAGCTTATCCATTTTGGCTCAAGGCCCACTACAATTTTATTTTTCGAGCTCTGAGGCTCATCACTTTTAATTTTGGGGATCAGAGGCCCGCTGCATTTTATTTTTGGGATCAGAGGCCCATCGCACGTTTAATTTTCGGGATCGGAGGCCCGCTGCATTTTATTTTTGGGATCAGAGGCCCATCAAAAATTATTTTTCGGGATCAGAGGCCCGTTGCATTTTATTTTTGGGATCAGAGGCCCATCGCACTTTCAATTTTCGGGATCAGAGGCCCGCTGCATTTTATTTTTGGGATCAGAGGCCCATCACACATTCAATTTTCGGGATTAGAGGCCAACTGCATTTTATTTTCGAGCTCTGAGGCTCACTGCATATTTACTTTTTTGTTGGACGAGGAAGTTTCGTCCGTTGCATATTTAATTTCTTGTTGGGCGAGGAGGTTCCGTCCATTGCAATTTTATTTTCAAACTGTGAGGTTTTCTTTTGAGCTCCTCGTGTTTTGTCGGACAAAATATGTGTTCATCTTCTTTACTTGTCCATTACTACAATACATGAAAAGTCACGACTAATCATGTCTTTTAGTATGCAACAAGTAAAGAGGGGCAACTGTGAACACCCAATTTTGTCCGCCCTTATTTGATTTTATTCTAACTTTTTATAATATTATTATACTATTATTGTTATTTCGTTTTTTTCATATTTCAGGAAAAATGAAAAAGAAATAGAAGTGAAGAGAAGGGGAAGAAATCAGAAAAAGAAGAAAAACGAAAATTGGGTCCCAACCTAAGCCCCACAAAAAAAAAATGAAGAAGAAGAAGAAAAGGAAAAAGAAAGAGCAGCGGCCCAGTCCAACAGCACCAGATCAACAAAAAAAAAAAAAAAAAAAGAAGAATCCAGATCAGTTCCAGCGAACCGGGTCTGAACCGACCCGGTTCGACCCGGTATGTTTCTTCCAATGGGGCGCGACCCATGCACCGCATACCGGGTCACTCGACCCGGTTTCGCCCCAACCGCCCCATACCTTTTTTTCTTCTCCTCTTCCTCTCATTAACCTAGCAACCATTTATCCATCAGAGAAAAAACGCAGCCCTCTCATCTCCTCTCTTAGCCACCCCTTCACTTCTTTACCCACCAGAAAACCTTCCTTCTTCTCCCTTCCACACGAAACCTATCAAATCCTTCGTCCCTAGAGCCCCTAAATCGCACCTCCTTCCATGAAAACCGCATCCCCTTCTCACTCGGTCGCGACACTATCACAAGTTGCACAACACAGCCACTTTATTTGACTTGGTTGTATAAAAAACCAAATTGAATTTAATTTGTTTCCGACTTGCTCCTAGCTCCCACAATTGTTGCTATTGTTGCCAAAGCCACAAGTGGCTTTACATTCACAATCTCCCACTTAAAGCCACTTTTGTGAGCTTTTAAAATATCTCTACCTTGTCAATTCCTTGTTGCTTACGTTTCTGATAGGCCATAAGAGGATCGACACCATATAAACTTGTCAGTATTGATTGGGTTTGTCATAGCATCTGCTAGGTTGTCTTTGGAATGAATCTTCTGCATATCCACACTCCCTTCCTCTACTACTTCTCGAACAAAGTGATATTGAACACCAATATGCTTTGTCCTGGAATGAAAGGCTGGATTTCTTGCAATATGCAAGGCACTCTGACTGTCACAATACACAGTAATTTGTTGCTGCTTGTGCCCGAGTTCTTCCATTAACCTTTGTATCCAAATAGCTTCCTTGCATGCTTGCGTAGCTGCCATGTACTCAGTTTCTGTAGTAGACAAAGCTACAATAGTCTGTAACTTGGATAACCAGCTTACCGCTCCTCCTGCAAATATGAACACATAGCCAGTAGTAGATTTTCTCTTATCCAGATCGCCTGCAAAATTTGAGTCGACATAACCCCTGACAATGAATTCTGATCCTCCAAAACATAATGCAACACCCGAGGTTCCTTTGATGTATCTCAGGATCCTCTTAACAACATTCCAATGCTCTCTACCAGGATCTGCCATAAATCGACTGACCGCTCCCACTGCTTGCACAATGTCTGATCATGTACATATCATGGCATACATAAGGCTTCCCACCGCTGATGCATACGGTACTCGAGACATTTCCATCCTCTCTGCTTCATTGCTAGGATTCATACCTGAGGATAATTTATAATTGACAGGAAGTAGGGTAGAAATTGGCTTACAATCTGGCATGTTGAAGCGCCGCAAGACCTTCCTTAGATAATTCTTTTAAGAAAGCCAAATCTTCTTGTCTTTTCTGTATCGATGAATTCGCATCCCTAAAATCTTTTGCGGGTCCCAAGTCCTTCATATCAAACTCCCTAGCCAACTGTGCCTTCAATTCTTGGATTCGATTTTTGTTAGGGCCTACCACCAACATGTCATCCACATACAACAGCAAAATGATAAAATCATTATTACCAAACCTCTTGTAGTACGTACAATG
Source organism: Echinosophora koreensis (assembly GCA_035048595.1). Classification (NCBI taxonomy): domain Eukaryota; kingdom Viridiplantae; phylum Streptophyta; class Magnoliopsida; order Fabales; family Fabaceae; genus Echinosophora; species Echinosophora koreensis. The sequence continues at coordinate 13,097,375 of JAPCYP010000004.1, forward strand.
GTCTGAACTCAATCTGTTGTATCCAAGGCTAATAATGAAGAATCAAATCTCTTGTACCAACATCTGGGCGCTTGCTTTAGACCGTACAGAGATTTGGTCAACCTTTTAACCAAGTTTTCTCTTCCTTGTTCTTTAAAGCCTTCCAATTGGAGCATATAAATTTCTTCTTCAAGTTCTCCATGAAGAAAAGCAATCTTTACATCCAACTGTTCAAGATGTAAATCAAATGCAGCACATATAGCCAACACTACTCTGATAGTAGTAAGTCTGACAACTGGAGAAAATATCTCTTTGAAATCTATACCTTCTTTCTGAGCATATCCTTTAACCACCGGTCTTGCACGATACCTTTCCATTTGATCATTGCCATCTCGTTTGATCTTATAGACCCATTTGTTCCCGATGGCTTTCCGACCCTTTGGAAGTTCAACAAGCTCCCATGTGTTGTTCCTATGCAAGGCTTCCATTTCTCTTGCATTGCTGTCATCCATTGAGAAACATCTGAACTGCTCATAGCCTCCTGAAAGGTTGACGGTTCTCCTTCTTTGGTTAGAAGACAGTATGCATCATGGCTTGCCATAACATAGTCTGAGTGCCATGATGGTGTTCTTGTTTAGTGTGACGATTGCCGAACTTCTGTATCATTGGCCTCATCTGGTACTAGCTCCTCGTGCACTAATTCTACCTCAAAAGAATCATTTTCTCCAAACTTCTCATCTATCTGTACCGTAGTAGTCTCTTTTGTAGTGCTGTCATTTTTCTGCTCATTTTGTAGCTCATTTTCTGCAAAGACTACGTCCCTGCTAACAACAACCTTGCGGGCAGTGGGGTCCCACAAGCAATACCCCTTAACGTTGTCAGCATAGCCCAAGAATATACATTTCCTAGATTTTGGATCCAGCTTTGTTCTTTCTTGGGAGTTGTACATCACGTACACAGGACATCCGAACACATGTAGAGAAGAATAATCAGCTGGCTTTCCTTTCCACATCTCCATTGGTGTCTTTAAATTGATATCTGTTGATGGTGATCGATTTATCATGTAACAGGCATTTTAACTGCTTCTTCCCAGAAAGATTTGTCTATTCCCGCTATTCTTAGCATGACTCTTGTTCTATCTAGGAGAGTTCTATTCATCTGCTCTGCTACACCATTCTGCTGAGGTGTATGTGCAACTATGAATTGTCTTACAATACCCTCTTGTTTGCAAAATGCCAGAAAATTGCCATCTACATATTCTCCTTCATTGTCTGTCCTCAAACACTTAATTCTTTTTCCAGTTTCAAGCTCCACTTGTGCTTTAAACTCCTTGAATACTAGAAACACATCTGACTTCTTCTTGATTGGGTACACCCATAATCTCCTGGAATAGTCATCAATGAAAGATACAAAATACTTGGCTCCACCCAGGGAAATTTCTGGTGACTCCCACACATCAGAATGGATCAAGTCCAGTATGTCTTTGCTTTTAGTAGTTACTCTAGCAAACTTCAATCTATGCTGCTTGCTTATCTCACAATGCTCACAAAAGGGTAAGTTTACCATTTTGAGCTCAAGCAAGAGATTATGTTCTGCAAGGATTTTCGAGCCTCGTTCTTACATGTGGCCTAGTCTGCGATGCCACATCATCGTTGTTTCTTCTTGGCTAGCTGCTGCAACTGATGCATCTCCCTCTTGCAACGTATCTCCCAGAAGCATGTAGAGATTGCTTGTGATCTTTTCTGCTTTCAACACCACAAGATTGCCTTTCACTACTTTTAAGATTCCACCTTCAGTGTGGATCTTAAACCCGAGATCATCCAATTGCCTAATGGACAGTAAGTTTTTCTTCAATCCCTTCACATGTCGAACCCCTTGAATTTTGCGAACAGTACCATCGTGCATCTTTAATCTGATAGTATCGACTCCAACAATTTCTAAGGCATGATCATTTCCCATGAACACAGATCCTTCCGAAATAGGCTCGTAAGGGCAAAACCAATCTCGGTGTGGGGTCATGTGCCATGTTGCGGCAAAATCCATTATCCAGACATCATTAAATTGCTTTCCACCTTTAGATTTAGTTGTTGCTTCACTGTACAAGTTTCTCCTTCATCTGAGGTACTAGCAACACATCCTTGAGAGGCTGGTGCTTCAGAATTCTCTTCTCCACTCTTCTTATTATGCCAACACTCCTTCTTCAAGTGCCCTCTCATACCACAATTGTAGCATTTGAGATTCTTCCTTCGTCGAGATTTTGATCTACCATGATTTTGACTCCCATTAGAGCTATGTTCTGTTGATCTGCCTCTGTCATTGTTAACGCCTCTACATGCTTTGAACTCTCTAACCTTTCTTCCTTATTCTTGCGCCTTGATTCTTCTTCAAGAATAGCACCGACAACATTGTCAAAGCGTAGAGAGTCAGTAACGTTGTTATTTGAAATGTTGATGATGAGTTGATCATATGAATCTGGTAAACTCTAAAGTAGAAGTTCAGTACGTTCATTTTCTGCTATTTTGAAATCTGACGTTGTGAGCTGAGCAAATAGCGTATTCAGAGAGTTGATGTGATCCGTCACCGACGTGGATTCAATCATTCGAAGAGTATAGAGTCTCCTCTTTAGGAATATTCTGGTGTGAAGTGACTTGATCTCGTACAATTTGTGAAGAGCATCCCAAATCTCCTTTGCAGTCTTCTTTTCTGCAATACTTGACAAAACTGAATCTGTCATTGCTAGGTGCAAATTGGCAATAACATTGTCATCCTTCTCTTTCCACTTTTCATCAGTGATATCTGAGGGTCTACCGTCAATTGCTTCTAGGCAATTATCCTTCCTCAGAATCCGCCCTTATCTTCAATTTCCATAGGGAGAAATTACTCCCAGTGAACTTCTCAATCTCAAATTTTGCCGCCATGGTTTTACACCAAATGATTTCTCAACTGAATCCGGCTTACACAATGTCACCATGAATAGTATCATATACGCGCGTGAACAGTATTGTATGTATTACCTCACACTATAACAAATCCAGTATGCGTTAACAATCACTGTAAAAGTATACAACCACACGTGTAAATAGTAACCGTGAACAATAATCGCAGCGGAATAGTGATCAAGAACCAAAGGCTCTGATACCACTGTTAGGTATCAGAGTAACAAAATAATGTCACGCAGCTAAAATAAGAGATGAGAAAAGTGGACCTGACACACAATATTTACGTGGAAAACCCTCAACAGATAAGGGGAAAAAACACGGGCAAGATTGTAGAGGATTTTCACTAAGTGGAAGAAATTACAAGACCTCTCTCTAAATACAAGGAGAGAACAATAACACTCTCTCTTGAAAATAGGAGAATACACTATTAGAACCTCAAGGAGAAACAATAATTTTCTCTCTGGATTTTTCTCTCTCACACTTCAACAGGTTTCTAATGCTTGTTGTTGTATATGGTCATCATATGCAAAGCTCTATTTATAGGAGAAAGATAGATACAAGTTGCTTTGCATGTTGGCCACTTGGAGTCTACTTGATTATTCCAAAGCCAAATTGAATTTGGCAACTTCATTAGATAAGATCACCAAAACCTATCACAATTTGCACAACATAGCCACTTTATTTGACTTAGTTATATAAAAAACTAAATTGAATTTGAATTTGTCTCCAACTTGCTTCTAGCTCCCACAATTGTTGACTATTGTTGCCAAAGCCACGAGTGGCTTTACATTCACATTTAATGATTTTATAAGACTTTTAAAAAACTTTTATGATCAAGATTTTGTAGATTGAATTTAAAGGATTTATATATATATCACAAGAATTTATAAGATTTGAAAAGATTTTATAGATTTATAATTGATTAGACATGATGGTATGATTCCAATGGGAGGTTGCCATAATCAGTTTCTTCGGCCTCAAATTGTGAAAGTCCTTGACCTCCTTCAAAAAGTTGGTTGATTGTACGAATTTTCTTGTCAATAATGATCATTCGAGCTTGATTTGATAGTGTTTGATAGTGTCATGCCTCTGTTACCTTTGATTTTGCAAGAATTGGTTGTAGCATTCTTCACTTAGTTGTTTAGTTCTATTTTTCTCTCTTTATCCAAAATCAAAAAATGATGAGATTTCTCTAAATTGAATTTGAGTCTAAACAGTGTATCTATTTTTAATTAATTAAGATATATTAAAATCTTAACCTACTTTATTTAATCAAAATATATGTTGTTACCTTTTTTTTTTTTTTTACTGGATGTGTTGTTGCTTTCTCATCTAGTATTCAAACTCACCGTAGATAAATTTTGTCCTTGAAAAAAAAAAAAAAAACATGTTTGAAAAAGAAAACCGTGTGTGTCTTTTGGTATGAAACCGAGTATATATCGTGGCTGTCGTTCCTAGCCAATCCCAAACCCAATCCCACCACGTACGACGCCGTTAATGACCGTTAACTACAGTTATTGACAACAACGTTGGCTACTACCAACTACTCACACGAGAAAGTAACGGTGCACTTGTAGGTGGCAACTCCGTTAACCTTCACCTTCTCCTCTTCTTCCTTCCTTCCTTCACCGCTACCTTTGTATCAATTTCCTCCTTTTTCTCTCTCTTTTCCTTACACCAATATTCTCTACTAAAAGTGGTTCTTTTATCTTTTGCAAAGTTGCTACCTTTTTTAGCATCAATATCAGTGATTGGTAGGTTTTGAAGGGTTCAGAGGAGAGAAAGTAGATGGGTTTTGGTTGTCTAGAATTTTCATGGTGATAACTCTACTGGGTAGTGTTGATTTTTGGTAATATTGAGCTTTAATCACATAAAGTTCAATTTTTTTTTTTATTGACTCTTTTTTCTGGGTTTTGAAAAAATGTGGGGTAGGTGGTGTTACCGTTTTGGATCATTGAGGAAAAGGGTATCTACAATTGTTAATGTAAGTCATTGTTATGGTGAAAAGCTTCATCCTTTTGATCCTCCTTTATTGGGTTTGAGTGGTGTTGCTGCAATGGAGTGTGGTGGAAGGTTAAGAGGGGTGGCTTCTTTATCAGTTGTTCTTCTGAACCAGATGAAGAGGGGTATATCTTCTTCTACTTTGGTTTCATCACCTGATCATGGAGTTAACTCCAACAACTCCTCTGGGGATGGTGGTGTCAGCAATGGCAATAAGGTAACAGAAGACTCCATATCATTCTCTGAAGCCAAGAGGCTTATGAGATTGGTGAATGTGGAATTGCTCAAGACGAAGCTTGGTATGGAAGAGAAGGAAGTTATTGCCTACTCTGAGCTTCTTCAAGCTTGTGAGAGTATGGGAGTTGCAAGGAGTAAAGAGGAGGCTGCAGCATTCGCCAGGGTTCTTGATGAGGCTGGGGTTATTCTCCTCTTCAGGGACAAGGTGTATCTTCATCCTGATAAGGTGAGTCTTAACTCTTAACTGTTAGAATGTCACTCTTTTACTTGTTAATTTTTTTTTCTTCTGTTTGAATTGTTTATGTTTATGCTTCGCATAAGAACAAAATTTTTGCTTGTGGGGCTCACGGAAAGCATGGCCAGATGTAAGTCTTTTACTTACCTTTGCTGCATGAGGTGCCATTTATTGCCCCCTTTCCTGCTTTTAGCGAGACAGTTCTCTCTGGCCCTAGGTCCCTTTTCCAATAGGGAAAGTTACATGGTTGGATTATATATGGATTTTTGTGTAGAAAAGTTTGGATGTGGCACAAAGAAAATCAAAGAGTGCAGAAAAATACCTTACTTTTTTTTTGTTTTTTGTTTGTGTAATGTTTGTATAGTATCACCTTTTTGAATAATATTGCTGTAGCCTGTTGGTGACTCATGGGTTGTGTGACTTGAGTTTGTAGTTTAATCCTGCATCTACACTTTAGCACACTTCATATTCAGCCTGTGTTCATGAATCACCCCTTTGGCTTAACTCCATGGCAGATATATGGGACTCATTCTGTTCTCATTTTTTATCCATCGATTAATGATTTAGATTTTCATATGGAACTGATGTCATAGACACAAAGGCGTTCAGACCTTGTACCCTATCTTTTTCATTGGAATAATAGGTAGTAGGGCTGATCAAGTTTTGATACAGGCACAACTTATTTTCCTTACTAGAAAGGAGAGCAAAGTGAATTTAGAAACTTCAAAGTTTCAGGACTTCTGTAGCTCCAAGTTAGTTTGATTGTATTAAGGAGAATGAAACTAAATAATATTTACAAACTTTCTGAGTAATTCATCCTTGCTTGCTTTCTTCAGTCACTCAACTTCAGCTTTTTTATCTATTAAGTATTAACCACATGTCCACATATGTTACCAAACCAGGATATGGTTTTTGGTTGTGGAATTTTAACAATATTACTATACTTTTGTTTTTCTTCTTGACTGTTAGTTTAATAGCTATGCATACCACATACTAGCACATGGGTTTCTTTCATTTGAGAAGAATATTGATGGCAAAACAGACATCGCATGCTTCTATGGAGACCTTATAGTTTTCTATATATAAGTACAAGCATGAAATCTTTTTAGTGTAGTTAATTAATGTGCTACTTATGCAAAGCAAAAGGTTCCAAGACAGTTATATCACTCCCTTTTGAGTGCTTTTCTTGCCCTTTGTTAAAAATTCTTAATACTATTTGCATGTAGTCTGTCTAGATTATTCATTCGAACAGCTTTACGGGTTAGAGGCTGAAACATGCATTAGTGGGACATAATTGGAAGTAATGTTCATGAAAACTTTTAATGTTGTTTACTATAGTTAGTTAGCTGTGTTTCAAGTGCACTGTTTGACATAAGATATCATACCTCAACCTGCACCTTTGCTGGACTATCAATTTTGTTTGAACTGGTCACCATGATTCAAAGTGATTTGGCAGTAGAAAATAATGTGTCAGCCATGCTTCAATTTTCATTATATGTTCAATTCTCTGTGGTGTGTTTGGTACCCTACCATTCATTTGATAAGTATCTGCCGTTCTAGCGCATGCTTTCTGTGGAGTCCTAGCAGTATGTTTGTTTGGATAGAATCTTATATGCCCAAATGGTTTTCTTTTGCTGATAAGACCTCTTCAGGAAAATGGAAATAGTTTTAAAAAACAGAAAAAGCTGTTCTAAAGTGAACAAGGGTGTATCCACCCTTGATTAAATCTGAAGTGCATCATAATCTTTTTTATTTTTTTACAAGAATATAACTACTTCATTTCAATACTAATAGTGTCAGCAATACAGTTGAGAATACTAGTAAAAAAATGGTGGGGGCTAGACAAAGAAGTGGCCGCTCTAGCAAGCTTGTGAGCAACCTCATTCGCTTGCCTTCGAATGAACTCAACCCTAGAGTTTGGAATAGAAGAAAGGAGACCCTTGCACTGATTAATTATGGGACCAAATTAAGTGCATCGTAATCTTAAACTACTAAAATTTAATGTTAGATATATACCCTACAAGCTGACTTTAGAGGTGCCTTGTCGTTAAAAAACTACGCATTCTAGAGTAGGAAAAAGTAATATGCAATTCAATTGTATGCTTTGATGCGGGTTGGTTTCTAAATGCACTGGTTATATATATATGTTTTTTTTTTGTGGCAAATTCCCATGTGTGTAGGTGGTGGATCTGGTTCGAAGAGCTGTTCCTCTGATATTGACTTCTGAGGATGATCCTATGAGGGAGGAGTTAAAGAAGCTGCAGGAGAAGAAGGAGGAAATTGATGCATTGGCACACAAGCAGGTCCGGCGCGTCCTCTGGTCTGGACTAGGATGTGGTATAGTTACTGTCGGGTTATTCTTCCGGCTAACATTCTGGGAGTTTTCATGGGATGTAATGGAACCTATTGCATTTTTTACCACAACCACTGGATTAGTCATAGGCTATGCCTACTTTTTATTCACTTCAAGAGACCCTACTTACCAAGACTTCATGAAGAGGCTCTTTCTGTCAAGGCAGAGGAAACTTTGTAAGATGCATAATATTGATCTTGAGAGATTCAAGGAGCTCCAGTGCAAGTGCAAATCGCCTTTAGATGCTAATACTGTTTTAAAAAATCGCATAGGGGTGGAATTGGATCTTGAAGATACTTTACATAGGGATTAACATTTTCAGGTGGGTTTATACAGTTTAACCTTATGGAATATATTACAGACAGTTAACCTTGTTCCCCCTCTGTTTTTAAAGTTGATGGGGAGAAGTTTAATCTAACTTTTATACTTTACCTTCATTTTCTTGATCTTGCATTACAAATATTATATTATATCCTTTTCCATTTGTTGATGGTACATGGCACATTATATTCTACTGCTTAAAGCTCTGCCTTCATTCAGTTCATTGTCTCTACTCTCTTCTTTGAATTTGTGGTTATAGTGGAGGGAAAGGAGATTAAGGTTGGGCTTGAGAGTCTTTTTCATATCAATACAATACTCATTGCCATCATCCACGTTTCCTGTTGTCATAAAAAAAGATGGCAGGAAATAAGCTACTGATGGGCGTTTTTTTTTTTTTTAACATCTTATACAAAACATTCATCCCTATCTCTAAATTCCTAAGAATGTGTAAGATAATTCCTGAACCAAATGCACCCTATAAGTATTGGTCTAACAGATTTCTGTCACTAAATTTGCATACTAAGATAAATTTGTAAATGTTGGGCAAGTAAACTACTTTTAATGGTATAATATCTATCAAGCATTTTATTAGCTATTATTTATTTTTAATAAAGTTTTAAACATTTATTATAAAATCAAACTTTTTGTTGTTGTTGAAAAGATTATAAAATCAAACTTTATGAATACTTGACTGATTAGGATCAAAGTACCATAGTAATTCCCTCAAAGCTATTGCCAAAATTATCCTCAATAGCTTAGAAATAGTGAAAGGTCTTAGTGAGCCAGATAGAACTTAAGGTATGGCTAGTGAACTTTCATATTGTTACTGGTGCATTTTCTTTCCAGCCCAATTAAAAAGCATTATATTGGGCCCTGCTATTTGCACCGTATTTATTCTTCCACATACCTTATCTCTATTTTTTTTCTTTTCCTTTGTTCAAAAAATACCCCTTTGTACACCTGCTTAACTACACATCCGAAAAACCTAAGCTCAAACTCTTCCCCCTTTCTTTCACCGCACACCGCCTCCCCATCCTAACCAACAGCGCACATTGTTCCACTTTGTTACATTTTTTCCAAGTTCCTGGTGTGTCCCCGAGTTCCTATTCGACGTCTTCCTCTATTCCAGTAAGCTCTAGTTGCGTTCCAGTATGTTCCATTTTTCCCCAAGTTCTTGGTGGTTCCGGATTTTCAATTCCGGTGAGTTTCCGGGTTCCCTTTTCCGAACGTATCCACTACTCCGCATTTAGAATTCCGGACATTATAGTTTATTATGTGTACCATCCGAAATTGGTAATCCAATTGCCATCCGGAATTTATTTCCGGAGTACTGTGCTTCCGATTTAATCAATTGACATGGTCTTGCAGTTATTATTGTTTATCCTCACATGGTTATCTGCTCTTTGATTTGCATATTCCCAGACTTCATTGCAACAATAATTTAAAGACAGAATTATTTGTGTATCTTGACTTTTATCTTCTATTTAAGGTTGGGGGCACTGTGTCATGTCATACTTTTATCCCTTGCATAAAGTGTGACAATGGTGGAAGTGGTGAGAATGGTGGAGGAGGTGACAATTGTGTGAAGAGATGAGAGGGGTTGGGTGTGGGGTGCAGGAAGTGTGTGATATAATAGGTGAGTGATAGGGGTAACTCTGAAAAAGAAATATTAAAAAAAAAATTACAAGTTGTAAGGACATTATGCAAGGTGTTAATAGCAAGCCCCCATTATATTTCACTCTTTTGTTGTAATCTTGTGGGTACAAGGTATTCCAGCTAGTCCAAATAAGAAAATCTATTTGAGAAGAGAAAATCTAATTGAGAAGACAAGCGAGAAAGAAATTTGCATAAACTGTGGTATTGGACTATAGGTTCGAGAATATCTTGATGCAACAAAAAAGTGCAATGACTTGTGTAAGAGTATGCAATGAGTGTATGAATTTATGCAAGTATTATTGCTCGGAGACACACGTATCAAGATGGTGTTCAGGACACTGGCATTTTTTGTTTCTAATAATTGTTTTCCTTATTAGACTTACATCATTTACAATTTCATCCATGGCAGCTAAGTGAGGTAACATTTCAGTAACAAGGCAATTGGCCAGTGAAATTCTAAAGCAAGTTATAAACTATTTTATACAAGCATAGTCCATAAATAACCTGATGCATCAACTTTATCACATAACCCTATACATGCTACCTTTCTTATATATTGAAAAGTCACCCTCAAGACAACTCAGCAGTTCAACCACAGAATCTTCATTGGATCCGTTGAAGTGCTCCAAAATATCAATCAAAGAAGCCTGAAAACAATAAACTTATCAAATTTTCTTATAGTTATACCACAAAGCAAAGTATATACATATATCAGAAACATAAATAGGTCTTCACTAACCCCTTCATCAAGGTTCTTCAACCACTCTACTACAGAACTCTCTGTAGCCTTCAATCTAATCAAATTTACTTCCTCTGTCTCACCGACTTTTTGACGTTTGCTTGTGAATTTCCCCTCACAGGCTAATGGAACCTTATTTGGCTGGCAGCCATTGACAGGTCCAGAAGGTACTTCATCCATTTCTAAGTCACATTTTTCCATCAAACTGTTGGCAGAAATGCCAGCTTCATTATTTACAAGTTCACCATCTTTCCCAGCCTGGTCGCTTCCAGGTTGAATGCCTTCAGAGGATATTCCACAGTTTCGCATTGCTAAATAAGTCTTGATGTGAAGATAACTTATCTGCACCACCAAAATTTACTTCAACTCAAGTTCAACCAAGTGATAATCAGTTCAACAGCCTGAGGCTATAGAACATAATTGATACTTAAGCTCCACTTGTTTATGGAAAATTACAATTGGATGTTGTCAGGGTTTTGGGACACTCACGTTTCTGCGGTTAATGAATAGTGTTTATAACATAACAAGAATTTCACAAGCGGGAAAAATGGCATCTTAGTGGCAAAATTTCAGAAATCTAGTGACCGATAATTACAAATTCTTCCTAAAGTTCCTTAGCTGTTGCTAACCTCTATTGACAACTATTCGCTCTGACTGGTCAATGGGTAGCATTTAAGTGGGAGAATGATATTGCAAACCAAAGGACCAGATATGTACAAGTTAGTATCATTTTCAAGAAAATAAAAAAACGAGATGAAACTATAATCAGAAAGTTGTCCCCGTTATCCTATCAATAGTGGTGCTATTGCGTGCTATCGCGGAGGAGCGAAGCGGAGGGTGCCCGCAATGAGAAGTTGAGAACTCCCATCATGGTGCAGTTCTCTGGAGCGGTGAACACGGCAGCGATTCACAGCCAATCAAAGAGGAAATCACAATCATAGTGGCCGCTACTGCGAAGAGGGCCTGAAAACCTTAATTTGCCCCCACAAAATAGCAGTTCCCTCTTTATTTTGTTAGGTTTTTCGGTCATTTCGCCCCACCCATATAGTTTTAGGGCGAGCAGCCAGTCACCCTTCATACGTTTCAACCTTCTACTTCTCTGTTCACTCTCACCCTCTTCCTTCTTTCGAGTTTTCCCGCAACCTTCACCCTCTTCCTTCTCTGTTCGTCCTCTCTGTAGCGGCCATCCAGCCATCTGCTATCCCGCTTTAGCAGTTTGGGGTTGGCCCCTAACCGCTATTGACTAGCTAGTCACTCCGCAAGGATGGCAGAGTTGTAAATTAAAATAAATTGGACTGTATTTGCAGAAATTTTCAAGATGCACTCAAATCAAGAAGGCCAGATATTTGAACTCACTTCTTCTGGCAATTCATTTTTTATAGGCTTCATCCTTTCTGTAGATCCAACCTTTGAAATAGCAGCCTGAATTTCTGATATGATCTCTTTTGTCAGTCCTACCATCTCAGAGAATCTAGTCCAATCAAAAGGTAATCCTTCTTGGGCAGCTTCCAGCAGATAGTCAGCAACAGTTTGTTCTTTTATAGGAGCTGGTCTACCTGGAGAATTCTGAGATTACAAAGATGGGAGGGGAAAGAAGGAGTTATACAGAGAAACAATTGAAGCATAGATCTTTAATATTAACAACAGACTAGTAAGACATACAGCAATCATCTGAATAGAAAGACCATTTTGCCACATTCTCCATGCTTCAATCTTTGCTGGCAACAACTTCCTTGATTGGTTGGTCAGTTGAGGTACTTTCCTTACTTCATTAGTTTGCAAAGTCACTTCCCCATCCAATGACAGGTTCAATCCTTGCGACAGTTTTTGAATAACTTGAAGAAAATGATCACCATATTTTGTCACTAGGTGCTGTACAAAATTGTTCAGAGTTAGTGTTCCAAGTAGCAAACCATGCATATGAGAAGAGGGGCAAAAAACTCCAGTGGCTTCAGTTGTCAGAAGACATGTTTATGGGGCAAATATATTTGACAGTGCAGCATGATCTGATATGTGATTAGTTCATAGGAATGTAAACCATGTCAAGAGATTGCTTATTCAGACTTTCAGAGGGTTAGCTCATCCTCATGTTCATACTGCACTCTACTATAATTCGTTTCTCTTTTTGAAATCTAGAAACCTAATATCATTCATAATATTGCAATGAACCTTTGCAATTTGGCAATTTTCAAGTACTTTACTGCAATTGCTGCTAAGAAATCTAGTATTTAGCATCGATAGGACTTGGATGCAGGGACAAGAACTATCATGGAAGACACACAAAATTTATACAAAAACCAAAAACTAGCAATGGTTTTAAACATCCATGAAACTCTGATGATAGTTAATTATGATTGACCATCACCAATTGCCATTTATCTGATATATGAAATGAATTAGAAAACTAATTATGATCGATTGCTCAGAAAAGAAGTCACAATTATCATATTAACTTAGAAACAAAATGCAGAATCAAATAATTTATCAAATGATGTCTTTTATTAAAATAGATCATAATTTAGTTTAAAAAATAATAAGATAGTAAAATGCAACAGGGAAGGGAAGTCTATCATATAATAGATTTAATTGATTGAAATTAGAAAGCATTTAAAGTAAGAAATATATCAGAATTAAAAGATGAGTAAATCAAGAACTTTCAGCCAAAAACAAAAAGGAAACCAAGCAAGAATTAAAATTACACAAACTAAATCAGTAAATTAATAAAAGAAATTATAAGTATACTATGAGTTTTCCCAATTTCTTAAGTTAAGCTGTACCACCATTCAACTGATTCTTGGTTATTCTGCTTGAACCAGCAAGGCTGGTCCAGTTTGCAGAAATCTTAAGAAAACTCAAGAGCTACCTGATTGACACCATCAATGTTTGCCAGCCTTGCCTTTGTAGACGGTCTCGTCAAACTAATTTTCTGGATTGTTTGATCGCCACATATAGCATATCTACAAAGACATTATAAGAGATTTATGAAGAAACTATGGATCAAAGGAACTATAAGACTTGGTAGTAGCATTAAAAATGTTAACAAACAAAACAAAACAAAAACAAACAAAACAAAACAAAACAAAACTTACGGAGCTGTTCCAACACTTCTTGCAAGCTTTAATCTTTCTTCTAAAAGCATTTGGTATAGCTGTCCCTCAGCCTGAGTAGAAAAGTACAACACATTTAACGTTGATGATACCAAATGTATTTATAAAACAAAGACATGGGAAGTGGCTAATGTTTAACAAAATAAATAAAAAAGGATAAAACTGTTGTTTACTTTGCAACTACATATAATTGTCAACCACTAGATTGTAATCTAAAGTCATAACAGGTGTGTATGTCCACTAGATTGTAATCTAAAGTCATAACAGGTGAAGGTGGTCCTTTGGGGTTAACAAGGGTGGTTAAGTAGCAAGAAATGGCTATCTGGTTTGTTTGTTGATTCTATGTAGTGATTATGTGAAGCAGGAAACTATTCTGGTGGCACTTTAATAGTTTTCTACTGAGTCGTTTAGAATGGACTGGGTATTTGTGTTTTTTGGGGGACTTGTTTTGCTACTCTGTACATTGGGAACAGGTGGGGCTTAGTAAAGGATGTAGCTGCCATGAATTGTGGGGTGTTTTTGGGTGGGGTTTGGCTGTTTTTTAAGGCTATTCTCCTGCTTTTCCTTGTAATTTTGAGTACAACTAGTACTCTTATATATAATATATATTTGTTCATCAAAAAAAAAAAAAATGAACATAACACCAATTAATTACCAACCTCTGAAAAACCCTCTGATTCTGAAGAGGCTATAATTTTGAAGTCTTCTTGTGTGCTTCTATTTTCCTCATCTTCAAGCATTTCAGCAGTCAATGACAAAACTAAGGGAGGTTGATAATCTGGTCTACAAGAGGCCAAAAATTCATTTCCTTTTGAATTGACACTGATTCATGAAGGAATGAAGTTTATGTCAGATTAAAGGTCCGGGTATGAACATAGAAAGTAAAGGCATATAATAGATGGATTCTGACATTTGAAAAATAACAAGTACATAGATTTCAAATTACTGAAGTCATCCAATAACTTGAAGAATCTACCTTATAATTCTGTACGCGTCACTACAAGTCTCCTTCAAATATCCTGTAGAACATTAGAAGCAATTAAAAATGTATCTCGCCATTTGTATGTGATGGCATTTATTGTATAAAATAAAAAATTGTATCATTATGACCATTTTTTAGTAAATCATGAAGAAGTACGCCTTATGTAAAATCTACAACAGCAAGAAATAAAGTTACCAAGTAAAGAACAAGAAATGCATGAAGAATCATTGATTGCATTTGAAAACTAAAGAAAATGATTATCATCTTCTTTTTTCAAACCTTTTCTTTCTTAGTATAGATCATATGTTTATACTGCCACTAGGTCAAAAGCTCTATTGGATAGAAGTAAGAAGGGAGCTAATTCTTTCAAAAGGTTGCATTTAAATGAAAGGAGGAAAGATGAAGATGAAAGGGTCTCTTGCCTGTCTTCTATATCAAAAGCTCATTCAGGAGGAATTAAGATGTTTAATCAGACAGAAAAAGGTCGTTTTGAATTCATGCCTCTTACTATTGTAACCTAGTGTTTGCAATCTAATCAAATACATTCTAAACTCATAAAGTTACCAGCTCTTTGAAATTTGGTATATTTTTACATCATGCTCAAGAGTCAAGACTATGAAAAATGACTGTAAGGAGCAGTTGGAAAGGAAATAGATCTATAACTAAACGATCAAATAGAAGGTGGGAAACATGATTCCATTATCTAAACCCAATGAAATCATTTCTATGATGCACTTGCTACCATCCACAAACTAAACACTGCCATCTAATAATTCAAATTATCAAGCAGAGACAGACTCAGGCAGAGCAAAAGTAAATGCAGTTATGGCTGAACTGTTTGGCCATAAATTGTGGCTGTTTGGCCATAAGTTATGGGCTTATGCCTCTAACTGGCTATATTATTTCCACCCAAAATACCATGAGAAATCAATTGATGTCCAAGTGCTCTCCACCAATTTGATGGGTAAGTTTTCCCAAGTCCATGAAGTGGAAGCTTGTCAAACTGAGCATTGAGAATTTTCTTGGCCTACAAACCACAAGCAAATACAACTATCAGCAGTTTGAAGGACATAATAAAATTTAAAAGCAACAATCAAGGATGTGTGAAAACCTAAATAAGAACCTAAAAGATGCTATACTTTTAGAGTACACCAAGTAGAAGGCATTCTTAAAACAGCATAACCTGGGGCAGCAAAAAGAAGGGGCCAAATTGCTACATACAAACTATATTTGTTTGGGTACTCAAGGATTTGAATATGCATAAAAAAATATTGCTTTAACAATTATCACAAGGACAACAGGAACTATAGGAATTGTGATTTTTTTATTTTATTTTATTTTTCACCCAATTCCATGTGATTTTAAGCTAAGAGTGCATTTTGTGCAATAGAATGACTATAATCTTCATTATATTTTAACGCTTTCAGGATCATTTTCTTAATAAAGTCATGTCTAGCGTTAGTTATAAGCATCTTAAGTTATCAGATCATATAAGAGTTTAGTTTGGTTCTAGAGTGTTGATGGTTCATAGATATGGAACAGTAATTGAAATCAACTTCCATCACTGGATGGAAGACACATTTCCATGGTGTTTTCTCATTCCTTTCTTCTTTGTGCAAAGTTCATGGTTGTAAATCATTGTGCCAGAAACCACTTGAATATTCTCTTCAATTCAAGTGAAGACTCAAGTAATATCCCATCCTTAGTAATCTCCCATCCTTAGACCTATAATCACCCAAAATTCCTAGATTTTCTCCCACCAATTAATTCTTGATTAGGGCATCAAAATAACTTCTGCACCTTTATTATTATTACTCTGAACTACAACCTCTTTCTAGAAATTCAATCAGTTAGGATCCAATTACAAAGTATGAGTCTTGAGTCCCACATCGGAAGTAAGGGATTCCAGTGAGGGGTTTACATGGCCTTGGACTCTCAAATCACAACGGGTAGTATTTATGTGATTCTCCCAAGGTTCGTATCAATTTGTATCAGAGCTTTCCACCATATCTCTTGGTGGCAAATGAGTGACGCGAGTGGTTATGCAGGCATTGTAGTGTTCCCCTAGAACTAGTCACAGCCAGCCCGTGTGAGCACCAGGTCTACAAAGCATGGTGGGATGTTAGGATCCAATTGCAAGGTATGGGACTTGAGCCCCACATTGGAAGTATGTGATTCTAGTGTAGGGTTTATATGGCCTTGGGTTCTCCAAACACATCAGCTAGTTTTTGTGGTATAGTTTTCCCAAGGTTCATAACATAATCCTTTTTTCTTTTTCTCAAACACCTATTGATGCAGAACTAGATGAAAATGGATTGACTTAACCACACTCCAAAAGAACTAAATAAATTAAACCACAACTATCAAGTAAGACCGAAATGTGCAAACAAACTATTAGTAAAAATCAACCCAAAGAAAAAGTGAAATTAAGAAATTGGAATCAACTTAATATAAACAATAAGTGACAATACCATAAAGTTCTATTAGTGAATAGAAACATGAGGATAATCACATTAATAGATAAAATGGAGGATACATAATGAAAAGAACAAGAAACCAATGACTCCAACAAAACTCAGAAATAACAAACCAAACAAAAAGTCAAAAACTCAATAAATAAACTGCTTTTAAATGATATTAAACATTTCCTAGTTTTAATTTTGAACAGCTTACTCGAGACCCGCGCAGGATGTCAATGGGCATATTAAGGCCCCAGTTTCCCTTGCTTGAATGAATGCAAGCCATTAGAAGAAACGCTTCTCTTGACATGTCACGCTCCTTCTTTGGGACATTGCAGTTATCACAATTTCCTATAAACAAGATATCGAAGAAGCTATAATTAGAGTAAACTAAATAAGTAACGTGGGAATAGGATATTAAAAGATAAACATGCAACCAAAATGATGCAGCATGCTAATAACTAGGATACTTATTTTCAAGAGCAACATGATAATACCATTTGTAAAAAAATACTATCGTTAACACAGCAGCAACTTTAATTGCCATCACATGTATTGTCTCACCACATTTTTATCAGTAATGTTTCTAGCTTAATACATGTATCTGTGTTTCAATCTTTTAAAATATAAACAAAAAATCTTGGCAGAACGTATAAAAACAGATAAGCAGGAATCTTAGAGGGATCCCCTTAGCCCTTTGGGAAAGGTATTTACACAATCTTAACGACAAACATGAATAATGCAATATGTTCAATCATCGTGATTACTTTTTCTGCCTTTTTCTGATGATAATAAAGCATTCATAAAGAGAGAAGAGGAGTACAAAAAGGATTATCAATCCTTCTAGAGCAGTAAAGGAATAAAACAAAAAACCAGTTCAAAAGAGTGAAACAGTTCCTCTACACATCACACAAGGGTACATATTTCAAAACCCATGAGTTGATACTCTAAAGAAAGCTAAGAAAACAAACCTATCCCATAATAGGTAAAAGGGGAGAAGGAGAACTATGTGCTAAAAAAATCTGGAATTATGCCTCATCCAGTTACTCCACACACCAGCAAAAGGAAAGAAAAAAAAAAAAACTCCAAAGGCTCTAGTGTTGTCAACTCGAATGACCAGTTGGCTGACATGTTCATCAAGTCCCTCAGAGGCTCTAGTGTTGACTACATTTGTAACAAGATTGGCTCATGACATATATGCTCCAGCTTGAGGGGGAGTGTTAGAAAGCATATTTAACACATGCTTAATATGTAAATAGCAAGTGCTAGGAATTAGGGATGTAATTTCTAATTAGGGATTTGATTTTATTCTTTTGTATTCATGACTGATTCTCTTGTACCCTAATATGTGATTATAAATAACATACATGTGTGGACATACAACACACAACATTCAGATATACTCTTTTACAAAGTCCAAAAGCTCCCACACTACCTCCAAATGCAAGAATAGGGAGCTATTTGTTTCAAAACTTTTAATGAAGAGAGGGCCTAATGAGGCCTACACAACTGCAAGTCTGTAACAAGTCATTAGAGTTAAGCCTATTAATTGCCACTATTAAAAAAAAAAGGCCTTAACCTTAGACAGGCTTTGGTCTTCCTGTCCTTTATTTCTTTCTGTAATAAGTGATTATAGTGCCATACTGCCATCTATTTTGCTTCCACTGGCATACCTCCATGATTGGTGTCACGAGGGTCTGATCGATCCCAGGTCATAAGTTGTAGTTTTGGATTGTGGGAAGATCTTAGAAGTTAGAACTTGTGCACCCAACTTCCTGTACTCAAGCACCCATTGTTTAGTGCCCTATTTTTCTCATCGATGATCTGGGCAAAGCTTCGCCAAGGACTCCACTTGATGCAACTCCATTTCCGTCCAGATTTATTCTTTTAATCCATTTAAAAAGATCCCCTTAAGGTACTCTTGATCTTTCCCATGTGGAGGTCCATCATAAAGCTCAAATTGCTCTCAAAATTCTTATACCAATGATGATTGCTTCAATCCCAACAACAATTCATGGGGATTCCTCAACATAAAGGGTTGTCTTAAAATTTGAGCTTTAGGCTTAACTCAACCCCAAAAGCTAACACAAGAGGTGAGGATTGTTCAAGTCTTATAAGGACTACTTTGGTCATATCTCCAGTCGATGTGGGATCTCAACACACCCCCTCACGCCCAGGGCTGGACATCTGAAGCATGAGCAAATATAGGTGGAATAACTGGCCTAATAACATATCTAGAAGAGGCTCTGATATCATTTTAAAATTTGGGTTTTAGGCTAACTAAACCCCAAAAGCTAACTCAAGAAGTGAGGATTGCTCAAGCCTTGTAAGGACTACTTTGGTCATATCTCTAGTCGATGTGGGATCCCAATAGGTTGAAACCTTACCACATTCCAAGAAGGACTCTTGGCACATAACTCCCCCCATTGGAACCAAGAAAGTGCTCCTCCCTCCATGGCTACCCTCACCACTTGCAACCTCTCCTCATCCATCATCCCTTGAGCTCAAAATATCACTCAACCCTATTGACTCATCCATAAGCATCGTCACCTGAAAACACCTCCAGTTTTTACCATCATTTATCTTAGAACGCACCTCCAGCTCCTTTGGTTCCAGTCCCCTGCTCCAACTCCTATGCTTTCTCCGTTTGAGCCACCTGCTGTGCTGCAAGCACCTACAGTATGCATTCAATTCCCATCTCCCAGAGTTACGTGAATTCCCTCTAGCATTTCTTCATGTTTCTGAAGTGATTCTCCTGGTTCTAACAATCCCTTGTGTCTTAGCGCCCGTCTTTATCCCTCTAAACCAACCAAGCTTTGAACCCTCTCTCTCTAAAAACTCCAATCGAGCCTCCATTCTCGTATGCACTGTGAACGATCAAGAACTTCCATAGTTTGAAGCTCTGATACCAGTTGATAGGATCAGAACTAGGTAGAAATAGAAATGAAAGACTAAGAATTTTCCTGAAACGGTTCTGCTCTCAAGATCTGAATCAATGTGACTACAGGTCTGAGACAGAAGAACAAGAATACAGAAACTAAACCTCTCTCTCTTATTGCACAGGAATTCGAGAGTTATGTCTCTCCTTCTAACCTCTCAATAAATTAGAAACTGACTTCTCTCCCTCCCTCCTCTTAAATCCTAACAACTAATAGTTTGATAGTTATGACAGCTGTCAGTAGCAGTAACTGCTTCTTCTGGTTCCTTGTGCCCACTTCTATTCTTGCTAACGTACACCTATTTAATTGGGGCTTTACTATCAGTCACACTCAGGCAGGAAGGTTGATGCCAAGAGAAATTGGTAAATCAATACAGAGGAACAGCCGACAGGAACAGAAAAAACTAGACTATGTTCTCCTTGGTGGGGAAAAAAACTAAAAAGGCGATAAACAATTCTCACAACACACACAAAGACAAAAAGGGAAAAGTTAATAACATGTAATGCCAGTTAAACAAATCTAATGATGTATTTTTAAGAAGTGGAAGGGCAAGAAAATGCTGTTTCAAGTCAAGGAAATAACATGGGAAGGGTATTAATTTAGCTTCAACACTTGGCGACTGTACAGTTATATTAAAGGGTCTACGTGAAAGCCTAACCACATCTATCAGTCGAAGATTTTTCGCCAAAGTATTCAAGCAAGAACTTTCTTCTGCAAGTTGTAACCTCACAATAGCGTCCAGCAGCCAGCAATGACTCCATAACAGCTTTTTTTGGTTTTCCTGGAACATCGGAGGCCCACATATATTAGTAAGACAATAGTGGTAACTTGTTCCAGAAAATATGCAAGCAGTCAGAAACTTCAATGCTCAATAAACCATAAAAATCATCAGCCAAACTTTTACTGATAAATTAAAATACACATACTGTTTTTAAATCTCGACAATAAAAGTCGCCCATCTTGAAGTCACTTCTTGTGTAGTAAAGCCAACAAACAGAAGCTATACCATCTCTGCCGCATCGCCCACTTTCCTGGTAGTAGGACTCTAGACTCTTAGGACAACCATAGTGAATCACTTGTCTTACATTAGGCTTATCTATGCCCATGCCAAAAGCAATAGTGGCCACCATGATTTGCAGTTCATCTCGAACAAATAATCTGAAGAAATTAGCAAACAGTTAGGATAGGCTTAAAAAGCACTGAAACATCTTCAATGGTAAAAAAAAGAGAATGGGATAAGGGGAAGGAGTATGATCCACACTCACCATGATCTGAGGCAAAATTTAATTTGATATTTTAATAATAAAAAGAAAAGAATATTCACCTATGAGACTCCTCTCGAGCTTTTTTATCCATTTGGCTATGGTACATTCCAGCCTCAATACCTGCTTCGGCTAGTGACTTGGATATCTATGTAAAATAAGATCAAGCAAAAATTAAAACAAAAGAAAAGGCTGCAGTCAATACTTTCTGACAAAATTTAGATGATTAAAACCCAGAGAAATGTTCCAATGGGTAGACAGAACAGAACAAAAACATGATGGCAAGAAACCTATACAATATTGACACGAGCAATTGAACAAAACATGGTATGTACTGATATGAATATAATGTGAAAGATCAGGAACCAATGATACTCAGTGGATGTTTCAATTCTACAATTACACTTTCTTAAATGTCTAACGAGGCATTCTTAATGTTAGAAGAAGTGATTTTACAATTTTTTCTATTACACAACAAGTTTAAAGTTCACATATTTGTCTTGGACTTGAATGATGAACACACATCCCATATAATACCCGGAAGAACTGCTTTATATTAGCGTGCCTGAGAACTAAAAATTATTAAGGAGTCCATTCACAGCTATACAATTCAAGCAATCTGTCACTTCAGCATAGTTTATTAAATGCAGTGAGTCTCATGACAGTCTTCCAAGATCCTTTTACTGGAAGTGGAATAATAATATTTTCAACACGGGAGCTAAATAGACAATTAACTATCTTTGAGGTTCAGATGAACATTAGTGACATGGTAGCATGGTAAAAAAAACTATTTGCGGATTCACCTTTAGCATTTCTAGCACATTACCTTCTCTACATCTTTGATTGTTGTGCAGTAAATTATAGTTGAACCACCACTAGCACGTTCTTTTGAAATTTCTCCCACAAGTTCATCAATAAAAGATTGTCCATGGTTATATGGTTTAACACCATAGAAAAGATTTGTGCGATCAAATGAACCAACCAAAACATAAGGATTATTCATCTTCAGAGAACTGATGATGTCAAACCGAACCCTGGCAGTACAGAACGAAAATGAACATGATTATAATGTTTATCTCATCTCACTAAATAAAGTTAAAGCATACTGTAAATGAAAAGAACCATGAAGTACAAAAGGGTAACTAGGAAGAAGCATCACATAAATTCATTGACTGAATCTTAGAAACTAGAAAGATCCAAAAGCCATAATCCATTCTTATAGCAATGCTCAAACAGTATTTAACACAAGTAACAAAAAACCTTTCCCCTTGATAAGATGTTGTAAAGAGAAGAAAAAGAAAAGAAAAAAAAAAAGCAACCACCAAAAGCACAATGTATGGGTGTACAAGCGGAAATTTTGTACCAGTAAAGATTTAAATCAAATACAAATATCCAAGAACAAGACTATGAGCTATCCACCCCTCAGCAGAGAGAGAGAGAGAGAGAGAAGAGAGAGAGAGAGAGAGAGAGACAAATATCCAAGAACAAGACTATGAGCTATCCACCCCTCAGCCTCTGAGAGAGAGAGAGAGAGAGAGAGAGAGTAAAGATTTAAATCAAATACAAATATCCAAGAACAAGACTATGAGCTATGCACCCCTCAGCCTCTGAGAGAGAGAGAGAGAGAGAGAGAGAAGGAGAATGAGGTTTGAGCCCCATGCAACTAGCAGAGCATGGTGATAAAACTTCATGTAAAAGTAAAAGCCTTGATAAACGATGACATGAAAGTAAATAAAAAAGATTGTCAATAAACAACAGTTGGAGAGCAAAATATGTACAACATCAAGGAGACAAAAAAAAGTACATCAGAATTATTATAAAGTACAGCAATGATATGATTCACTAACAGCTAAACCAAAATATACTTACTTTTCAGTAGCAGTTGCAGTTAGACCAACAAAAGGAACATCTGACAGAACACCACGTAACTTGTCCAAATT
Organism: Echinosophora koreensis; assembly: GCA_035048595.1. Lineage (NCBI taxonomy): Eukaryota > Viridiplantae > Streptophyta > Magnoliopsida > Fabales > Fabaceae > Echinosophora > Echinosophora koreensis. The sequence goes on from JAPCYP010000004.1 coordinate 13,120,524, forward strand.
CTTGTACTCCACCCTAAAATCATGTCCCCATTCTGATATGCAATGTGCTTCATCAACAGCAAGAAGACTAATTCCTTCCTTTAGCAAGTTGGACCAGAAACTGTGTAAATAAGAAGTTTAACAGCAGATCATTGATAGGAACCAACTGGTATTAAGGGAAAGATTGAAGGAAGAACAGAAATGTTATTAGAGAGCTCCTCTGTATACAACTCTAGGCTGATTCGAGAGCGCCTAACCTCCCCTAACCAATTCTGAGTTACTAATTGCCTACTAATTCTTCCTTAATTCCTATTTATAGAGCTCATGCCCTAACCCCTTTACTAACTATTAACAGAACAGAGGCCCACTATGGCCCATACCTATCAATCATAATGAGACAAGCATAGTACAGACTAAGGTTAATGATTTAATCCTGAAAACTACACCCAACTAGCAATTAGTAGTTAACCATTCATATACTCAAGCATTATCATCTCAACCACAAGAAAGATGCAATAAGTATATATGCCGCCACACAAGAAGCATCAGATTCATGTTATGTCTGAACTCAAATGTCAGTGTAGAATACACACAGACACTCGCACATAAAGGTTGATAAACTAAAACAGGAGAACACTAACGAAGGGATAATCATGCTAGATAACCAACCACCTTGACAAAATTTTCTTGATAAAATAAAGAAAATACTTTAGTTTACTTTGTTAAGGACCAACTCTTCTAAAAGCTTAAGTTGTTAGATGACGACTATGAATGGTTTTATATCTCTCCCAGTTTGGTTAGGATTTTGCCCTAACTTTTATAATTTTTTAGAACAAAATACAAGTCATCTTCTACTAAAAATAAGAGAAGTACTTTCGAAATTTTGTATAAAATATTTGTAACCATGAAATATGAGATCCATCAAATAAAACTACCCATTTCCCCATTTTTTACAAAAATCATACAGTTTAATCTGGGGGGATATCATAGGGGGGAAATGCTTGAAACTCATCCCCTTATATATCTGAATATTTAAAAAATGATTAATTAATAAAATGCAATATTGTATAAATTCTAGAATCTAGAGCCATTCCATGATTCTTCAGATTCTTCAATCCCTTAATAAGCTATATCATTAATAGCCATGCACTCAAAATAAGGTAATGAACTACACGGCTAAGAATTATGCATAGGTTTATTCCAATACCTGGAAGGAATTGTGCATGCCTTCTCAGGAGTCATGAACAGAAGCTCAAATTGACCACGCTCAGCTTTGGTCTGAACAGTGGTATCCCTCTGAGCACTTCCAATATATTCAGCTCTGATACCCCGCTGTTTCAAAGCCATTACCTGTTTTCCCATTCCTTCTATATTCAGATAATCGCTATTCGAAGATATATAAAGGGCATTGAGACCACAGAAATGTAAACCAAAAATATTCATCTGGAGGAATTGATTAATTCACCTGGTCTTGCATCAATGATATCAAAGGGCTGATAACTACTCCAGTCTTCTTAACAACCAAGGGAGGTACCTGATAGCTGTTTAAAAAGAAAAGTATAGTCTCACTTTCAACTCTCCAATTTAGGTAATAAACTTCAGTTAGAGCTAAAACGTAAAAACAAAGAGAAAGTTAGGGGTTGATGATGCTTTTACCACAAGGACTTTCCACTGCCAGTAGCCATGACTACCAAGCAATCCCTTTTCTCAATAATCTTCTCAATAACTTCTTTCTGATAAGGCCGAAAATCTGAAAACCCAAAATAATTCTGGATACCCAGTTGCAAACACATCAGCATTCAACAATTACAACACTCAAATAGTCAAACTTATAACACATGCATCATCTGCAACTATTGATGGGGCAATTTAACAACTTTCCCATTGCACATTCATTTTTTATTATCATTATTACTATTTTAAAGCACCAAAAAAAAACAAACTTTCTTCAATCCCCACCAACTAAATCAAAATCTGGAATGTGGGTATCAAAGTTTTTCTCACAACAATTAAAAAATTGTAGAAACTCAAGTTAACAACTATGTACAAACAAACAATCAATCATTTTCGTCTTTAAAAATTAAAAATTTAAACCAAAACAGCAATAATGAACTTGAAAGGTTACCTTAAGAACGGAAGGAACGGTCTCCATGGTGGCGAGAGGAGGAAGTGAAGAGAACCTAAGCGCAGTCGTGACATGTTTATCAGTGAGGCAAATCCACAATGAATTTCCCGCCAGAAAGGCACGGAGCGGGAGATTGGGCCTGGGCCTGGCTATGGACCCGAGATCAAACTGGGCTGGACTTGGGCTTTGTGTTAGCGTGTTAAATTGATGATAAGATCAGAAAATAGAAAAATAAACAAAAAATGCGGTGAGCGTGGATCGAACACGCGACCTTCAGATCTTCAGTCTGACGCTCTCCCAACTGAGCTATCCCCGCTTGACGATTACTTTGACCAAAGTAGTTTATATCAACTAGAATAAATAGAATTTCGAAGCTTTCAAGCTGTTGCGCTTGAGAAAGTGTAGTATTAAATAATCATCATTGAATCATACAATCAGTGGTCTATATCACTCCTTTCTTTATAATAACAAACATTTTGATATTAATTAATTTACATGTATGAATTTCTTTCTAACTTTTTCATGCCATTTTTTAAGGTGTATCCTTCATCATCTAAATCACATTTTGAAGGGTAAGGTTGGCTCTATGTGTATTTTTGACATTTATAAACGATTTATTTTACTTTATCACTGGGAAAAAGTAGTAATTTTAAAGGGAAACCATGATTATTTGAACTCCCACAGTAATTCATCAAATTTCTTGCTCCCCTATTATTAATTCTCGATCCTTATATGGTTCTTTTATTTTATTTTTTATTTTTTTGTGCATATAACTCTTTTTTTTTTTGTATAATATCCTCAATTTTTCTTTTCTTACTACTATTAGGTTCACTAGGAAAAATGGATGAGAAAGAGATAGAGGTAGGCATAGATAAAAGGATAGAACAAAGAATGGGGAAGACATCTCTTTGCTAAGAGCAATGAAAAACAAATTATGAAAATGGCAACAATTAACAACTAACACTTCTATTCAATGTTTTTAAAACCGGACCGGTCATTAGACAGGTGGAGGTACCGGTTCACGATTCATTAGTTCAACCGTGGTTGAACCAGTTGTAATTAAATATATAATTTTAATTTTATATATGTTTGATAGTAATAAAAAAAAATAATAAAGTTTTAAATTACAAACATCTATATATATAATACTTTTCAGTAAGTTACTAAAAAGGAACAGCAACGCACAGTGGTAGAGTATGCTTCACTTTGGCTAGAGGGTATGTGCTCGAGACTCACCCGTTGCTATTTTGGTGAGATCACATAATTTTGGACCTGGAGTTACATGAGGTGTTTCAGACAGCTGGCACACGCGAGGAGTAGTGGAGTCCGACCAAGCCGAGTCAGACCGATTCAACCCCGGTTTCGTGACGTCAGCAGCGGTTTTTTGACAGGCCGGTTTCATACTTTGGCTAGAGGGTATGTGCTCGAGGCTCACCCATTGCTATTTTGGTGAGATCACGTAATTTTGGACCTGGAGTTGTGCGCACGTGAGGTGTTTTAAACAGCTGTCGGGCGCGTGAAGTAGTGGAGTCCAACCCAACCGATCCAGTTCAGCCGAGTTAGTCCGGTTCAACCCCGTTTCGTGACGTCAGCAGCGGTTCTTTGACAGGCCGGTTTCACACTTTGCCTAGAGGGTATGTGCTCGAGACTCACCCATTGCTATTTTGGTGAGATCACGTAATTTTGGACCTAGAGCTGTGCGCACGTGAGGTGTTTCAGACAGCTGGCGCACGCGAGGAGTAGTGGAGTCCGACCAAGCCGAGTCAGACCGATTCAACCCCGGTTTCGTGATGTCAGCAGCGGTTCTTTGACAGGCCGGTTTCACACTTTGGCTAGAGGGTATGTGCTCGAGACTCACCCATTGCTATTTTGGTGAGATCACGTAATTTTGGACCTGGAGTTGTGCGCACGTGAGGTGTTTTAAACAGCTGTCACATGCGTGAAGTGGTGGAGTCCAACCCAACCGATCCAGTTCAGCCGAGTTAGTCCGGTTCAACCCCGTTTCGTGACGTCAGCAGCGGTTCTTTGACAGGCCGGTTTCACACTTTTCCTAGAGGGTATGTGCTCGAGGCTCACCCATTGCTATTTTGGTGAGATCACGTAATTTTGGACCTAGAGCTGTGCGCACGTGAGGTGTTTCAGACAATCGCGCGCGTGGAGTAGTGGAGTCCGACCCAACCGATCCGGTTCAGTCGAGTTAGTCCGGTTCAACCCCAGTTTCGTGACGTCAGCAGCGGTTCTTTGACAGGCCGGTTTCACACTTTGGCTAGAGGGTATGTGCTCGAGACTCACCCATTGCTAGTTTGGTGAGATCACGTAATTTTGGACCTGGAGTTGTGCGCACGTGAGGTGTTTTAGACAGCTGGCTCACACGTGGAGTAGTGGAGTCTGACCCAACCGATCCGGTCCAGCCGAGTCAGTCCGGTTCAACCTCAGTTTCGTGATGTCAGCAGCGGTTCTTTGACAGGCCGGTTTCACACGTTGACTGAACCGGTCATAGGTCTGGTTCCCGGTCCAACCGGCCTGTCCGGGTTTAACAACACTGCTTCTATTTGCTCCATTTGCTCTCTTTGTAGAAAATCCTATGTACCAAAGGGGGAAAAAGCAGAGTTAATATCTATATATGGTTTTTCAATATTCCTTTTATTCCATCTCTAACAGGGAAATGCCTGCCAAGGCTATCATGAGATACACAGAAATTCAAATGCCATGAGCTTGAGACTGTCATACAATATCAACCATGTAAATATAAATCATAAGAAGTTTCCAAATGACTTGAATCAAATTATCAAACAACCTGCATTAAGGTTCAGTAAAAGTGTACAACTCAGAGTTCTATTGGCTACCAGAAAGTACGTGATGTTATCCAATTTTTTCCTGATAAATGTTTATTAGGCAACACACAACACAATCATCAAATTTTGTTCCTTTATTATCTATATTTTTATCAAGATTTTGGTTTGGTAATTTCTCCTATTTTACTTCTGTTGCCACTTAAAGTGTCAAACGAAAAATTTTCTATATTCTTCTGCCTCTTGAGCCATTTCTTCAAGGCTCCTGTCTTTTCTCTCTTTATCCACCTCAAGCTTTCTTTTCAACTCCTCCTCCTTTTCATTAATCTGCAGCATTCTCAATCAGTCAATAAAGAATAATATGAAATCAATGTCACAATATTATAATTAGCATCATTTAACACCCAAATTATTAGAAGAAACAAATAAAAGTTCCCATCCTACTTCATCATAAATGTCATCATTGTTCTCATAATCGCCACTTCTCCTAGGAAGGATATGGATATGAACATGAGGTACTGTCTGCCCTGCCTGGGGTCCATCCTAAAGTTAAGAAAGATGATTTTGTTAGGCTTGCAAATTGTAGAAACATGGCATGCAAGAGGTGTTTGTTTTAGTCTTGGACAATCACACTAAAAGAAAATAGACATGTTCAAATAATTGTATATTGAAAGTTAAAACACAAAGAATTTAACTAAAGTACTTGGCAAAAGCACATGGACATAGTTAAACTCTTTATTCAATAGTCTTACTTGGATAACAAATGTAAGTGATGATGCCTTATGATAGCTCTCAAGCTGCCTACCAACTTTCTGTGCTATCATCCACAATTCAGTCATCTCATCAGCAGTGAGATCTGCAACACGCTTCACTTCGCGCTTTGGACAGATAAGCACATGTAAATACAGTTAAGTCAACAATATTCAATGTTGAGACTTTTAACCAAGCAAGCAACAATGTGAAACCAATATTACATCAAGCATAGTTGTTCTTCTAGCTCTCTTCATATAGATACTGGTAGGCATATGCAGGTCAAATTATATTGATTTTCTGATGAAACAAGTCAGTTCTACAAGTAATGCACTCAGGGTGTTTAATTAAACAAATGGTCCACAATATCAGTAATTAACTAATCACACAAATCTTCTAACAAAATTGTCAATAGTTAACCATTACAATTATAGAATGAAAGTATATATGTTGATGTGTAGACTCAGCAAGATGTTCCTACAGAACAACTCATCGTGAAGGAGTAGAGGTCTTACTGCATATCTAGTGCCATCTTTGAGCAATTTAGTTGGTTTTAGTTTTCTTAACAAAAAAGTGTCACAACTTGAAATTCACACAATTACCAAAATGTATTAATCATCCCAACCCAGCATGTATTATTAACATTTAACACCCCATTCAAAAGGATATGACCTGCAAAATGAAAAGAAGAATCAATCAACAAAGTGTATTTACTACGCATGGAAAAACAACAAACAATCTTTGGAAACTAAATAAGGAAATAAATTTCCTTATCATCTCAATAGTATTTTAGTGAAAGGGTCTTGCTAAATGTTTAGAAAGTTCTTATTAGAAATCACAAGTTTTCAATTTTCCATGCACTAAATACATCTCTTTCTAATAGAGAATTTTTATTTTTGATTTCTTAACCAATGTCCTTAGGACACTAATAAGAATTTGCCCAAGTGAAAATTTAACAAATGCATCAGTGTTCAGCAAATGGCCTCATTTCCAATGTAAATTAGGTATATCCATGAAATACAGTGCATTAATTACCCGAGTAATACTACACACAAAATGTACTCAAAAAATAAAAGGAATACTACACGTACAAAAGATGTAAATCAATTTTGTATCATTGGATTTGTTTCAAATGTATGCAGGGCTATGTCAACAGTTAAAAAAAACTAATATAACTAGAAAAGAAAAGTGAAGAAGAAAAAAGATAGATTATGTCACTGTGAACAATAATGGAAATCTTAAAGCATGAGCATCACTCATGAGAGAACTGAGTGAGCAACTTACCTGGCACAGCAGGGCGAAGGTTGACAAAGGCAAAAGAAAGATCAGTTGTATGGAACACTGAAGAATGATGGATTTTGTAAGGCCCAAAATCATAGTATTCAACATCCATCTGTTTTTACAGCAACCAAAAAAAAAAAACTTTATTCTCAATATGCATGAAGGAAATAAACAAAGATGATATTTTGATGATTCAGCTTATTTGTTTACTTACCTTAATGGATGGAGCAGGAGAGAAGATAATGCCCTTGAGGAATTTAGAAGGAAAAAGGTAGTAACTAGGGACAACAAAGGGTAGTAGTCTAGTAGATGATTTACAATTTGCATTGTTGTGCTTTGAAACTTATAGCTATAGAAATTCCATGTCTTTGTTTTCTTTGTTAATTCTATTCTTTAGTTATTTTCCACTTACTTACCACTTCGTCTTTTTCTTTGGATGAATAATAGTGGGAGACTTACAAATTAAGAAGTCTTCACAAAAAATATTTTGAAATGTTTGAATGGTCAATTTGTTTATTTGTTATTTATGTCAGCAATGACTTGGTAATCACCTTTGAAATATTATTAACTTGTTAAGCACGAGGCATTTGTGTACCTATGTGCTCCAGTTGGAAGGGCTAGTTGTGTATTTTGACTGGATTTTGCAACTTCGAAGATTAGGAATATCTTTGAATTATATTTTAGAAACTTGATTCTAAGCAAATGGTTTAGTTTTTTGAAAAAGATGTTGATTATTGACCATAAATTTAAAAAAATAAAAAAATCTTGTTAACCAGTGTCAATAAACAAAAGAACAGTTTGTATAAAAAATTAAGTATATAAACACAATGGAAAGACAGAGAATTGGGAGGAAGATAAACACATCATTTTCTATGCAATTTGAAATTGGGAGGAAGACATAGAATGAAAGGAAGATAAACACAATGGAAAAACTTTTTTTTGCTAAGTCAGAAATTTGACGTGGAGGGAGGGGGATTGGTAACTATGAATGGTTCGATCATAATTGACATTTTTCTTTTTGCAAGCATGATAAATGACATTTTTATTTACAATAAAGTTTTGATGGTTCCCTTCCATTTCATCACTATCAGGCAAACCAAGGCTATACACCTTACGCTCGGTTGGATGGGGATAGCTCAACTGGCTCGAGCTAAAAGTATAAAGTCTTAAGGGACAGGAGATTCAGGATTTAAATCCTGACAAAGGAGAAAAACTAATATAATATTTAACTTACTAACATTAACCTATTTAAATAAAATAAAACTTGAGCTTATGGTAATTTTATTTACTCTGTAAATAAAAAATAAAAAAAAGTTTTATTCTTCATTTTTAATATTTTATAATTCTCCATTCTCCAACACTAACAAGTGCGTCTAAAATAAGAAGTGTTGTTTGAGTTGAACCAAATTATCGTTCTACCTTCCAACAAAGACCAATAGAGAAGCATGGACATTAGAAAAGGAGGTGAAAACTTTAATACTCCAGGTGGTGAAAGAAAGAACTAATTATGAAAAGCACCTGCTACAACTAATTCTTGAGGGTGCTAAGAACAGTAACCTCACTCAGGAGGCCACTAACTGTTCCATTGTTTGTAACTGCAAGAATATATAGTTGACAGTTATGAGACCACTGCTATCACTGCTACATGGTGCCTCGTGTTGCTGGCCTCAAATCAAGATTGCAGATCACATTAGTGCTGAGGTACAAGAAGTTTGCAGAGGTAGAATCCCAGATTCTGATATGCTTTGTAAGATGAAGCAGGAATAGATCACTAGGTAGCCTATTAAGTTCATACAGTTATCTGAATACATTAGGGAGCCTCATGTATTTCTACTTCTAGCTATAAGAAAAGTTTTCTGTATTCATCTGCCTCTTGAGCCATCTCTCCAACGCTTCTATCTTTCCTCTCCTTGTCCAAGTCAAGCTTTTGTTTCATTTCCTTCTCCTTCTCGTCCATCTGAACCAATGAAAAACAGCAAATAAAGAATAAATATACATCAGCAAGAATATTAGAATCAACAGCATAGCGATGAGAAAAATTCTATCATACTGCATCATATATCTCATCATTATTCTCAAAATCGCCACTTTTCCGGGGGACAACATGAATATGAACATGAGGTACCGTCTGTCCTGCTTGGGGACCATCCTAAGGTACAGGAAGAAAATTCAGTTAATTTGGTGAGATACAAGTAGCATATCAAGCATGCAGCATAGTCTGTATATGTGAGAAATTTTGAATACTACATACAGGCCAAAATCAACAAATAGAACTCCCCTGCTAGGGGTGTAACGGGTCGGTTTGGTTCGGTTTTGGGTGAAAAAAATATCCAAACCAATCAAATTTGATTGGTTCGGTTTTCTGCATTTTTTAGTACATGACCCGAACCAAACCGAACCGATGAAGTTCGGTTTGGTTTGGTTCGGGCGGTCGGGTTACCTGATTAAAATGCACCAGAAACTTTTTTTTGGGCAAAAAATGCACCAGAAAGTTACCAAAATACAAAATAATCCAAAAACCATAGGAATTAGCAACAAATCAAGTACAAAATACAAAATAGTCCACAAATAAAGTCTATTACAATCCAAAATAGTCTAGAATTGGCCAAATAAATAGAAATAGTCCACAAAACAAGTCCACTGTCCACAAATTAATCCCATCCAAAATAGCCTAGAATTGGCAAAATACATTGAAATAGGTTAAGTTTAGGTCAGATTATAATTTTTTTGGGGAATTTTTTTTAAATTATACACCATCGGGTCGGGTCATCGGGTCATTGGATTTGGAATACAAAATTCAATACCCGAACCAATGATAATTGGTTCTCATTAGTTCGGTTCGGTTTTTTACCCGAACCAATCATGTTCGGTTTTTTTCGGGTTGGTTCGGTTTGGTTTGGTCGGGTTGGTCGGGTTGCCCCGGTCCACTTACACCCCTATCCCCTACTTAAGCAATGAAGGTAGTGTGAGTCTTAATATTGGTCATCTCATCAATAGAAAAATTGCTGAACATCAAATAATGGAGATAACTGCTATTTTCATATTTCACCCTAAGAGCTTAATTACAAAATAGGTTCCAATTTTGGTGTATTTTGCAGGGACCAAAAACTTATTTAAACCTACAAAATATTAGACAAGTATGATGAAAATATCATTCTTAAACACCATTGACAGGATGACAAGGAAAAGTATAATGAATCAATAAAGTTCAGCTTCTTTGTTGTCTCACATGCTTTCTAACTTGGCAAACATGAGCTAAGAAGAAACTAATTGTTAAAACAATTATATCTATTCTGAATCTTTGTAGAAAATAACTGGAAAGATAAATAAACATTCAGACATTTCCTACCATTACTATTCAACATCAAGTTCTTAAACCTTTCATCTTTTTTAACTACCACAATGCTAACAAGTGAAAGCGTCACCACGATCGCGTAATAGCACATGCATGTAAATGAGAGTCACTAAGATAAAGAAAATCAGTAAACAAATAGCAGGAAAGTGGAGGCAAATAAAATAGGTCAGATTTCATCTAACTTCTGATTTGGTCAAGTATAAAAGGTGAGAGCATAACCAAAGACTTGGTTGCAAGTCTGCAACACAAAGTGGACAAGAAGATGAACAAAAAATATCAACAAAAAAGTGCTTCCAGAAATCCAATATGTATGTTAATGAAGAAAGTAAATTCAGAAGCTAAAGAAGAATGAATTTAATCCAAAGCAAGTTCAAAAAGAAATGGTTAAACATGCATTCTCCACTTCAATCTTACTTGGATAGAAAACGTAAGTGATGAAGCCTTATGGTAGCTCTCAAGCTGCCTACCAATTTTTTGTGCAGTCAACCATAAATCAGAAGTCTCATCGGCAGTGAGATCAATGAAACGCTTTACTTCACGCTTCGGACATATAAGCACATGTGAATAATGTTAAGTCAATCAAATTCAACCCTAAACTTGATCAAGTTACAAAGCCAAATGGATTCAAGCTTACAACTTTACATAATGTAAACTGAAAGAATCTTACACCTAATCCTTAAGGCTCTTAAGAAAGTTACTGTGCTACGAATATATATCAAGTCTAGCTGTACTTCCAAGTTCCAACATACTCAAACCAACATATCCAGAACACAAATGGATTCCTTGTATGGATATCAAACAATTCATTACATGGATGATGTATCTTCTATTGGCAGTTGAATGCATTGTGATGACAGTTTATTTGGATCCTCTCCTTTTTCCTCTCATGTTATGAGAAAGAAAGAAACAAAAACAAGCTTTTGTCTGTGGAGTCCATTCAAATTTGCTTTTATCTCTTTTTCACTCGTAACATGAGAGCAAGCAAGAGAAGAAGTAAAAAAAAGGAGAGGACCCCAATCCATGGTGTAACTATAAATCAAAACAGACACTGATTATGTAAAGGAGCTCCACATGCTTGCTGAAACAGAAATTTTCCAGGAATTAAAGGACTGGAAAATGGAAATAGAAGCCCCGAAACCAAAACACATTATGCAAGATTACATGGTCTGTGTGTGTGTGTGTGTGTGAGCACGCATGTGTACTGCAGTATGCAACAAAATTTAACACAACTGTGTTTGTGCTTGTATCTGTTTTCCCATATGAAATTGTTCAAATTAAAAGTTTCAGCCTAGAGCTACAGAAAATGAATAAACCATTGAAACCCCAGTAAGTATTATTGACACCCATAAAAAGGATATGACCTGCAAAAAGGACAAAAAATAATAAATAATCAAAATGGGTCTTTTATAATCTCATGAAAGACAACAACTTCGTGAATAATACAGTAAAAAGACAACAAAAAAAATGGGGGCTTCCCAGCTATCTAGCTTTGAATAAATAAATTACAAAAAAAAAAAGGGAATGGAAAATGATCAGAATGATGCATTACCAGGGAGAAGGGGACGGAGATTGACCATAGCGTAAGAGAGATCGGTGGAGTAGAAGACTTCGGTGTGGTGTATTTTGTAAGGCCCAAAAGTGTAGTCTTGCGCTGCCATCTGAGTTAACAGAAGAACCAAAATGATTGGGATATGGGTGGAGAGAGAGAGAGAGCTTATGGATGGATTGGATACTGACCTTAATGGTGGTGGATGACGAGATTGGTCGGATTCGTAGCGCTGTTGAAGAATGATGCAGAAACGAATATGAAATCTGGCCAATACAGGGCAGCAGCTGCTTTACCATTGGCACCTTCAAACTTGATGAAACCTTTTAATTTTTTTTTCAGTTTATTAATATTTTTGGTATGAAACTTGCCAAATTCTATCATACCCACACTAATTCAATGGGTTTTGAAACAGTTAATTTTGAACCAATAGATGATGGTCTTCCATCTAATGATTCAGGTCAAACATTTTCTATTTAACATAAAAATTTCACTTATTACAATTAAGTCCTTAACTAATTAAATATTTTTTCAATATATAATTTAAAATTCTGATTATTTTAATTTTAATTTTAATAAATCAGAACAAATCAATTTCTGTTTCTTTTTTCCGGTGAAAAACAAATCCCCCCAATCCCTTTCTTCTCCATCTCTTGAGCCCTAATTTTCCTGGTCATCACCGCCAACGGCAATTGAGGGATCCAGATCCCAAAGGGAAGTGAATATACATAAATGTAAATTGCAATTAAATGAAATTGAAATAATAGTAAAAGAGAAAACAACAGTGCGTGAGAACAGTAAGAGAATGCAATTCGTCGATTTCATAATAAGCATGCAATTGAGAGAGAGAATTGAATCTTCATTCTTCAATTTAATTCCTTGCTGGATTTGAAATGGATTGACTTTTTTTTTTTTCATGCCTTCTAATTCCATAGATATAATATAGCAAACAGAAAGAATTGCCATTGCGTTGCAAAATTATCAGAGAGAGAGAGAGAGAAAGATGGGTTGCAAAAGGAAAGTGTAATTCATATGTACTTATAGTCTTATAGATGTTGATAGATATTAGATGATCGATTATGAATCACTGTGGATCAATGTTTTCAGAACCAGACCGGTCATTGAACCGGTGAAGACACTGGTTCAAAGGTCAATGGTCCAACCGAGGTTGAACCGTGGTTGGACCGATTGTAATTAAATATATATTTTTAATTTTATATAATATAGTTATTAATAACAAATTATTAATAATTAAATTTTACGGTACAAATAACCATATATATAAAGTTTTTCAACATGATACAACAAAACCACTCTGGTGCAGTGGTATAACTATGGTGTGGATCGAGAGAGTGTATGAAGAAGAAGAACAAGAAAATGGGAATGTATGCCAATTGTGAGGCAGTGAAATGAAAGAGAAGATGAACAAGAGGTTGAGATGGAAGTAATCGATCACACGGGTAAAATAAACTTAAACCAAAATTTAATGTTTATTTAAATTTACCAAAGGTAAAATGTAATTAGTTTGTTACCAAAAAAAATGTATTTAGTTTGAATGACTAATTTGCAATATCAAAAACTTTGATTACTAACTAATAAAAAGGAAGAGATAACATCATTAAGAAGCTCAACCATTGGCTCATGAAAAAACTGTTCCAAAACCCATGTATTTTTCATGGGTACACTAGCGGTCCCCATGAAACTTTCCGTCCAAAAAAGATATATTTTGGTATGAAACTCTCCGTATTCAAAACCGATTTTGGCAAAAGAGATTATTTGAAAATAAAATTTAGACACCGTATGAAAGATATCGTATGTTTTTCTTTCTATCTCAGTTATTTTTTATCATACATTATATATACCAATCTAAAAAATACATCAAAAACAAAAAGTTGTGTTATTTAAATACAAAATTTAGGTATCGTATGTGATATCATATGTATTTATTTTTATCTATCACTTACTTTTTATCTTATTTATATACACACATCTCGAAAATACATAAAAAAAAAAAAAAGGGAATACGTGTCCCCAATTTTGTGTTAAAAAACATTCCTCTTACCAAAATATGGAGTTTCATGCCAAAATATTTGAGTGAGAATCGACTATCGAGTAGGGATGTTCATATCTAAACCGATCCAAAAAAAAAAAATCGAAAACCAAACAAAATCGATGTTTATTGAATTTTTTTAATCTTGTTTTGTGAAAACTAATAGGATTGAATCGGATTTTGGATTCCTTTTCTTAAACATAACCAATCCAAACTAAACTGCATTTATAAAATTCAATATATATTTATTTTATTTTTTTGCATTATTGATTTTTTTTATTTGTTGATTTTTTCCTAATAATACTTACTAGTTTGATTTGACATAATTTTTTACTTTTTCTAAGTTCCAAACATAAAAAAAGATGTTATGGAACTAGTTGATGAGATATTTATTTATTTTGTACATATTTTATGAAATGTTATTACATGAATATATAAACAAGTATATACAAGTTTAATATTTTGATCAATTTAGCTTGTAATATTGATTCTTTGATGTAATATGAATATGTAATGATGTGTCGATAATAACCGAATCAACCAAACCGATCCAAACCGCACTTAATCGGATCGGATCGGAGCCAATTATTTTAAGGAAGCCATCCAAACCGAACCGAACCATATACTCTTTTTATCTTTGGAATGGATGGTTTTTTGTCTCAAAATCGATCCAAACCGACCCGAACACCCGAGTGGTTGATACGGATTCTCTTCTTTAACTATTTTATTTCATTTCTTAAAATACTCATAAATAATGGGTTAAGATAATTTTTTTTGTCACTGTATTCATTATTTAACACTCCATTCCATCTATCCAATTATAGCCAAAGCAAAACTTTTTGTGTCTAATATCTTACTTAAAGGGAACCAAACTTATTGCCACTCAAATTAAGCGTTAATAATTTATTAATATATGTTTAAGGTCTAGGGTACCACTCAAGTTATCGCACAATTATAAGTAGGGCGGGACATTGGTCAATTTCGAATCACATTTTGGCCCAAAAATTCAAATCCGAAGAAAATCGAAGAGGAGAATATCTAACTCGTTCCTATCTGTTTATGCCATCGGATTGGGCATGTGTCGGGTTGGGTGGGTCAACGAGTGTGTTGATGGGTTGGCAGAGTTTTGGATCTGACAAAAGAATGGAGTTATGGAGAACAGAAGCAAGGAAGCTTCCAGAATAAACAGAAAAATAAAGGTTGGAACTTGAAGACATCAACACACAAAAGTAGATATGGGCATATATTCTTCTTCATTGAAATAGGAAGTTATAAAATATGAGTGAATCACAATCTTGGTCCCTGAAATTGCGGGGTGATGATAAGTTGGTTAATCACATTAAGAAATAGACAAAAACGTCCTCCAAATTGGAAAAAGTTCATTATGTTTGTCCAATTTGGGGACGTTTACCATCTTCGTTCAATTTGGTCTCTTGAGAGAGTTTTTATTTAGAAGTTCACTAAAAGAAATTCGTGTATTATCGATGGACAAATCTGTCGGTAACCCAAAAAATCCGTTGGTAATGCGAATTTACTAATGGATCACCAACAGGAAAAAAAAATTATAGTCAACTCATCAAAAATATTTATTGATGGACTTTTTCAGATGTACTTTTTCAATAGATTTTTCCATCCTTAATACATTAGAGCTTTATCGATGGATATTTACGTTGGTAGCGTTACCAACGGATTTATTGACGAATTGCTTCCATAGACAATTCTCTCTATGTATCAGACAGTTTTTTATGTCGATAAAGGTCTTCGGCTTATCGACAAATTTTTTCGTCGATGCATATTTTTTAATCTTTTTCAATTAATTATTATATAAATCATTTAACAAATAAATAAGTAAAATATAAATAAATTCAAATTATAATGTACTACAGTTATAATATAAATAAATTATATTATATATATATATATATTGGTGAATCATATAAATAAATTATATTAAGTGTGAAGAATGTATACATAAAAAAAAAGTCTCACAATAAGCCTCCCACTTTATGCCTTTTCATTTCTAATACACTTTTGACTACTATTACTATTTGAGGGAGGCGTCTTCGGTGCACCACCCTCCATAGCGGAGCAGTGGTGCATCACCCACTTGTCCTTATGTCTACCAATTAAAATGTCATGTGTGTAAGTGCTGATAGGTTTGACTATTCATACCAACTTTGTAGTCAAATAGTATATATAACGTATTCTTCCTCGTATTGTCCCCTGGGCTGAAATACAGATTAATTTTTTTATTTTACATTTGGATTAATTAAAAAAATTAAAAAATAAAATCGTTTAATGAATTATTTATTTTGATATTCAGATTTAAAGTTCTTGAGGACTGAATCCACCACAAGAAACAGTCATTGTTCGTCGTAGGTTCATGGCTGGGCGGCGATATAAGCAGATAACTTGGGCTGGCAGCAGTAGGTTACAATGGTGGTGCTTAATTTGTAGGGGAAATCCAAATTTCGAATGTTAGGGATTTAGGGTTCCATCAGAGAAAATTTTGGGCAATGAAGATGCACTTACCCAGAAAAGCACAAAACAAGTGGTGTAGTATGTGCTGCAAACCCTAACTAAACAGAAGCTACTAGATTGAGGGGGGAGGGGATACGACTGAGAAACAAAGAAAAAAGAAAGAAGAGAAAGGGGGAAAAGGAGAGAGAGAAGAGGTAGGAGGAGGGGGAAGGAGGGTGGCCATTTGCCACCAGCAGCCAGGCGCCGCGGAGGGTGGCCGCCCATGGCAGCTGCAAGAAGAGGTCGCACATGGCGGCGACGAGGAGGGAAAGAGAAGAGGAAGGAAGAGGGAAGAGGGAAAAAGGTAGAGGATGGTGGGCTCCTGCGGCTGAATGAAGGGAAACCGCGCAGCGGCGACTCATGGAGCTCACAGCGGCAGAAACAAATCTGTGGTGGAGAGTAGGAATGGCAACGGGCAAGGGTAGTTCCACCCCTGCCCCCGCCCGCGGCGGATAAATCCGTGCCCATCCCCGCCCGCTACCCGCGCGGGTACCTGCTGGGCGGGTATTTAGTGGGTTTCGTGGATATCCGCGGGTACGGCGGGTACCCATGGATATTTGACAACAATTATTTTTTTTAAAAAAAATTCACTAATTCCTTAAACAATTATAAAGAAAATTGCAAAAAAATGTAAAATGTCAAATAAAATTCATACAATATTAAATTAAAAAATAAATTGATTTATAAAAAAAAATTATTTAACTTTAAAATAATCTAGTTTATAATATTCGAACTAACTTAATTTAAATTTTTAATATTAACTCTTTTTTAAAGTTAAAGACTTTAACTTAATATTATAATAATGTTAAGTTTATAATATCAATTTTTTTTAACATTAATTGTATAAACAGACAGTTGGTTAATTTGTGCCTCAACCAACCCAATACGAAAATTTATTGGTGCCTCCTCCTACACTGTATGGGAGTCCTCCCCTCCTTCCAAAATTTTCTTTAGAATGTAGTATTATCATTTATATTTATATCTTATGTTATTTTCTTCAGTTTAACCCTCTTAATATATTAATAAGGAAAATTTTAAAGTCTAGCTCCCCGACTACGAAAATTGTTTAGTAAATAGTACTTACGGCTATGCCCTTGAAACTACAACAGTAAAGCGATTTTAAAGATGGAACTTGGTGGTTACGGGTATCCGCGGGCGGGTACCGCCTGTGAATAAACGGGTAGTGTAAAAAATCCATTTATTTAATCCGTGGATACCCGTTTAACCTCCCCGCCCGTGGCCGTTGCGTGTTTTACCCCCCGGGTGCGGGTAAAATTGCCATCCCTAGTGAAGATGGATGTGCGCCGGCATGATGGACTTGCGGCGAAGGAGAAGATGCGTCACGACGATGACGTGACAGAGGTGCGGTGAATATATGGAAATTCATGGAGTATGAGGGAACATCAAAGCTTCAAGACAGAAAGGATGGAACATCAAAGCTTCAATACATTAATGAATGTATTTGTTTTTTCCAAATAAAATAAATAATGTATTCTAAATATTATCTATACGCACATTCCATACAATATGTGATTCAAGTTTGAATACTGTTTAATGGTTGAATAGTCAAACTGCATACATGGATAATTGATTGGACAAGAAGAGGACATGTGGGTGGTGCACCACTGCACCATTATGGTGGGTGGTGCACCATAGACTCCACCCTATTTTAGTATTGAAATACATTTCTAACATCAGTACTACATCTTCTTCGGGCAATTCTTCAACCAACAATACCTTCCAATTTAGAAGAGCTGTTGGCCTGTTGTTTTCCATCTGGGTTATCTAATTAGGTGAATTACGGACTAGTGTTAGAAATCCCTCCTCATCTTCCTCTTCCTCAATCTCTTTCTCCTCTAACTCAAGTTTTGTTTCTTCACTTTTGCGCTTTGATTCTCCTTTTAGTTGTTGCTAAATTACTAATGATCTTTTTAGCTTCTTTAAGTATGCACATTGGAAACATCCTAGATTAGTACTCCCTCCAGTCCACAATATAAGCAAAAATTTCCAAATTTTTTGGTCCAAAATATAAGCAAAATTCAACTATTTTCATCCTATTTAATGAAGTTATTCTCAAAATACCATTCATTTAATACAAATTTTGTTTTCCAATGACCCTTTTGTTCTCAACAACACAAGCTTAATAAATAAGAGGAAGGGTAATTTAGGTAACAAACTTAATTTTTTAATTCTCATTGACTCTTTTAAATGAGATTAACTAACCACCTTATAATACGCATGTTTTATTCAATTTTTGCTTATAACCGAGACCGGAAGGGGCAGATTTCAAACCAAACTCATTCAATATGTATTTTTACTAGGTATTGGAATTGTACTAAACAATTAATAAAACATGCATATATTATCTTGGAAACAAGCAAACAACTTGTATTGGAAACAATATGTAAATTTATAAACAAGTTGTTTTGTTAAATCATGCTACACTGCTTCTATATAGAGATTTCTCCCATCTCACCCATTACATAATCCATTCCTCTTTTGTGGAATGTATTAAGCTAGAAGGAGATTGAGAATTAGGTGAAGAGATTGCATCTGCTTCATTCAATATGAGAATATGAAAGTACATCAAGTCTATTTATACACAAAGAGGGAAACTAAAGCTGTTAAATAACTACCTAACAACTAACAGCTAATGACAGAATGAGCTTAACTGAATAACTAAACTAACTACACCATAATCAACCTGCATCTAAATTAGTGTGTGTGACACCCCCTCTCAAGCTGGAATGGATGTTGTACATGCCAAGCTTGGAGTGCAAAAGTTGAAATGGTCCTCAGGCCAAAGGCTTGGTTAAGATGTCTGCCACTTGCATGGTAGTGGAGATAGGCATAAGGTGCAATGTACCATCTTGAACTTTATCACGAACTAGGTGGCAATCAATTTCTATGTGCTTCGTTCTCTCGTGAAACACTGGATTGGTAGTTATGTGTAGGGCGGATTGATTATCACAGTAAATGATCACTGGTTGTGAGGTCTGAATATCAAAATCATTCAGCAAGTAAATGAGCCACTGTGCTTCACAGGTTATTTGTGCTAAAGCCCTATATTCTGCTTCGGAGGAGGACCTTGAAATGGTTGTTTGCTTCTTACTCTTCCATGAAATTAGAGAAGTGCCAAGGAAGAAGCAGAAACCAGTGATGGACTTCCTTGAATCAGGGCATGTTCCCCAATCCGAGTCACTGAACCCTTTTAAGCTTGTGTCAGAGGAGGCAGGGAAGAACAAACCATTTCCTGGTGATCCTTTTATATATCTGAGGAGGATCCTCATGGCAGCCTAATGATGTTCTGTAGTGGGAGAGTCAAGGAATTGGCTTAAGTTGCTCACAACAAATGAGATGTCTGGTCGAGTGTGAGTCAAGTAAAGTAGTCTCCCAATGAGTTTCTTGTAGCTGGAAGGATCACTGAAAGGGTCTCCTGACTTTTTATGCAGCCTGAGTTTTGAGTCCATAGGTGTAGAGCATGGCTTGGCAGCTAGCATGCCTGTGTCATTGAGCAAATCTACTGCATACTTCCTTTGGCATAGATTGATGCCTTGTTTGGATCTTGCTATTTCAAATCCCAAGAAGTATTTGAGGTCTCCTAGGTCTTTGATGCTAAATTTTCTGTCAAGGAGTTCTTTCATGTGATTGATCTCACTGATGTTGGTTCCAGCTAGTACCAAATCATCCACATAGACAAGAATAGCAGTGAAACTGTGTGGTGTGGACTTAGTAAATAGAGAATAATCAGCTTTTGACTGAGTGTAGCCTGAGTGGGACAGAAACTGTGTTAACTTGGCATTCCACTGCCTGCTAGCTTGCTTTAGGCCATAGAGTGATTTTTTCAATTTACATACAAGAGTAGGATCAGATGTGTGCAGTCCTTGAGGCAGTTGCATGTATACCTCCTCATGGAGAAATGCTGTGTTAACATCTAGCTGATGAAGGAACCAGTTAGAAGTACCAGCAAGGACAATAGGACCCGGATTGTAGTCATTTTGGCAACAGGGCTAAAGGTCTCTATGTAGTCTATGCCTTCAGTTTGAGTGTAGCCTTTGGCTACAAGCCTTGCTTTGTGCCTTTCAATGGATCCATCTGCTTTGTGTTTGACTTTAAACACCCATTTGCACCCTATAGTTTTCTTTCCGGGAGGAAGTGAAGTGAGGGACCAAGTTTTGTTTCTTTCCAGGGCCAGCAACTCTGCTTGGATTGCCTTTTGCCAACAATCATGAACAATGACAGCTTTGTAGGTGGTAGGTTCAGTATCAGATGAAATGGCTAGTGTGAATTGTTTGTGTGAAGTGGATAGTTTATGTGAGGACATGTAATTGCAAAGTGGATCCCTGATCCCTGAAGATGATTGTTGAGCTGTGTTGTTCTGCATAGTGCAATGGTAATCTGCCAAGTATGCCGGTACCTTCTTTGACCTAGTGGATTGTCTAGGTGCTTGTGCAGGGTTTTCAGGTGGAATTGGTTGATCAACAGGTGGAACTGGTTGACCAAGATGGTAATCAACCTGCTGTGCAGAATTTTGAGATGGAGGTGATTGAATAACTTGTTCTAGAATAGTGTCTGTGATTGGAGGTGGAGTGGTGACTTCTGGTAGTGTGTGTGTGCTATTAGGTGTAGGAATTGGGGAAATTGCATTTGGTGTATGGTGATAGGGTTGTTGTATATCGAGAGAGCCCTGGTGAGCAATGGGAAGTATGAAAGGGTCTACATATGTGTTAGAATGATAGGATGGTGAGGTCTGTGTGACTTTGGTTGGAGGATTAGGTTGATCAAGTGGTTGGTATGGAAATGAGGACTCATAAAAAATGACATTTCGAGATATGAAAGTCTCTCTGTTCCTTAAATCAAATAATATGTAACCTTTGGTCCCAGTTTTGAATCCCAAAAAAATAGCTTTTCTGGCTCTAGGATCCAACTTTTTTCTGTGTGACTGAAGTGTGCTAGCATAGCACAAGCAACCAAAAACTTTGAGGTGAGAAAGTTCAAGGAGTTGCTTATGAAGCATATAGTATGGTGAGTTATTTGACAAAAAAGGTGAGGGTTGCCTATTAATCAAGAAAACGACATGCATGATAGCATAGTTCCAAAACATTTTTGGCAAGTTTGCTTGAAAAAGTAAGGCTCTAGCAACAGCTAAGATATGCTGATGCTTTCTCTTCACAATACCATTTTGTTGTAGTGTTTCCACACAAGTGGTTTGGTGGATAATGCCTGTAGAGTTGAAAAAATCATTTAGGTAAAATTCTTTCCCATTATCTAACCTAAGACACTTGAGTTTAGTGCCAAATTGAGTTTCAATTAAAGCTGTAAAGGACTTTAGGTGATCAGCAACCTCAGTTTTTGTTTTCATGAGAAAAAGCCATGTGTGTCGTGTGTGATCATCCACTATTGTAAGAAAATATTTATGACCAAAGATTGAAGGAATAGAGATGGGACCCCAAATATCAACATGCATCATTTCAAATGGAAACAAACATTTATTAGTGCTATTACAGAAAGGCAATTTTTTTTGTTTTGCCAAATGGCAAATCTCACATGGAGTCTTTATGTGTACAGGATCTATGAAAGAATAAGATTTGTGTAGAATAGTCAATTTGTCTTGTGAGAGATGTCCTAATCTTTGGTGCCAAATGTTGCACTTGGAAGCAGAAACTGAGTTGACAGCAACAGTTGAGTGCACAACAGTCAAGGAAGGAGCTAGCATACTTGAAGATTGCATAGCATACAAGCCAGAGTTAAGCTTAGCTACATCAATCATCTTCAAGGTATTGGTGTCCTGTATTGTACATTTAGATTGAGAAAAAATTAGTTGGCAATTCAAAGAATCAGTGAGTTTAGAAATGGATATGAGATTAAAGCTGAAACTAAGAATGTACAATACATCATTAAGATAAAAGGTTGAAGAGAAAGACTACTGTGCCAGAAACTTTGGCAAGGATGTGGCTTCCATCAGGTAATTTGACAGGAATAGGTTTAATTTTCTTGAAACTTTGAAATGCAGATAAGGAAAAACAGACATGGTCTGTAGCTCCTGTGTCAAGAATCCAATTCTTAACATGGGACAATTTGGAAAGAATGCAAATAGTACTTGAATTCTTATGAGTGGATGAATGAGTTTGGACAGTGGTTAATTGGTTTGTGTGATGTGCATTATGTTGAGTGTTTGATTGTTGCAATAAGGCAAGTAAAGCTTGATGCTGATCTGGAGTGAAAGTAATACTGAGTCCCTCATTCCTTTCCTTTCGAGAAGAATGTGATGCCATGCTTCTTTCATGATCATCTGAAGCCATATCATCTTCAGCAGAACAATTATTAATAGCAATGTTCTTAAAGTAGTTGGGTGGGTAACCATGCTTTTTATAGCATGTCTCAACCATGTGACCTGACCTGTGACAGAAGGTACACATCTTGGTACCTCTGCCACCACCACTTCTGCCATTGGAGTAGGATCTTCCCCCTCTCCCTCTAGATTTACCTCTGCCCATTTGAGCATCAGAGACATTAACAATGACTCTATGGTCATCAAGATTGCCACCATTAAACTGTCTCTCTTACTGAATTAGCATGTTGAACACTTCATCAACATCAGGCAAAGGTTTCATAAGCATAATCTGTGATCTAACTGCAGTGTATTGTTCATTGAGGTTCTTTAAGAAATGAATAACATGATCAGCTTCCCTATAATTCTGAATAATAGGGATTAGAGTGCAAGAACACCTAACTACACATAAGCATTGGGGAATAGGTCTGAAATTAATCAATTCTTGCCACAAGCCTTTCAAATGAGTAAAATATGTTGTGATTGATCTATCTCCTTGCTTACACATAAAGATTTCTTCTTGTATATCTGAGATCCTAAAAATGTCACCTTGAAAGTACCTTTTCTTGAGATCATTCCAGATCTCATAACTAGTTCAATCCAGAGAACGATTTCCAGAATGGAAGGCTCAATTGAGTTGTGGAGCCAAGAGAGAATTTGAGTGTTGCATCGATCCCAGGGTTTGAACATCAAATCAGTGACATCGGGCTTCACAATTGAGCCATCAACAAATGGAAGTTTGTTCTTGTTCTTGAAGGCAATGATCATTGATCTTGACCATGTATGATAGTTGTTGCCTGAGCCAAGAAGAGGAGCCGAAACAAGGCAAGAACCAGTGGTTTCATTCTGGTTCAGGAAATAAGGATTTGAAGGATCCATAATCGGTGTAGCCATTGAAGCTAAGATTGAGGAATCTTCAAGAGTGTAGAAGAAGTTTGCAAGAAGAATAAGAAGAAGAAGAAGAAGAAGAAGAAGAAGAAGAAGAAGAAGAAGAAGAAGAAGAAGAAGAAGAATGAGGTAGAAGAAGCTTGCTTACAAATGGACAAGCTGAGGAATGAATGAGCAGAACTGAATTGAAAGAATCAGAGTGCAGCGATTTTCCTCCTTGAGGAAACTGATACCATGTGGAAAGTATTAAGCTAGAAGGAGATTGAGAATTAGGTGAAGAGATTGCATCTGCTTCATTCAATATAAGAATATGAAAGTACATCAAGTCTATTTATACACAAAGAGAGAAACTAAAGCTATTAAATAACTACCTAACAACTAACAGCTAATGACAGCCAATGAGCTTAATTGAATAATTGAACTAACTACACTATAATCAACCTGCTTCTAAATTAGTGTGTGTGACATCTTTCTTCCTCTCAGCACACCAACTCTTCTTTGAAGCTTGTATCATGGCTTCTACATCTTCTTCCTCCTCCTCCTCGTCCCTCCTTCCTTCTGTTGCTGGTCTCAGTCTGGGACTCTCTGAATCTGCTACAAAAGAAGCTGAGAAAATTGCTGTTAAATCGTGTGCGTCTCTCGATCTGGTGCTACCGAGTCCAAACAGCTTACGTGTGCTGCAATTCACGGAGTTGGTGGAGTCCTTCCCTACTCTCGCCGGTAAGACCTTCTCCGCACCAACAAGAAATCAAACGGGGGTGGTATCGACGTTTTCTGATCTCTTCCCTGGGATCCGGTGGTTTGATTGTTATCGTACCATAATGCCTTACGTCTGCATGTCATCGCCTGAAGCGTTTGAATCGTTACATGCCATCTTCTGGATCCATTGTTGCGAGGGATTTAGGTCTACTTTTGGGCTATTTGACCGTAGATTTTAATATGAAAAACTTTAGGTTACCAAGTCTGGTGGAATCCACTATTGAAGGTTACAAATTCATTCATTTTGATTCTGGTAGGTTTTTCCGGCGAAGATGGTTATTGGGGGTTTAATCGCTTGTGATGGTTTTGTTGGTTGATCCTGTTAGTTATTGACCTCGTCCTTGATCTTACAGTTTCATAGCATGGAGTTTATGTTGACTTAAACTTATGAATTATGATTCTTATACTTTGGTTGTCATTCTCAAGCAGAAATTTTGGTGTTTGTTCGAATTTTAATAGTAAAAAGAGGTAATGTGTTATATATTTTTTTTTCTTTGAGAAACATGTGGTGTTATGTTGGAAGCTAGTTGTTTGAGTTCAATTGATATGTGTCTGATTTCTTTTGTAGCATGTTATTAATTGGTTCTCTCTCTGATACACATGGTGAAAATTATATGGTTCGATAAAAGTGCATGTGTTATAACTTATCATTCCTGGTGCTGCCCTAATGTCACGTTCCACGTTGTTTTGTTTGATTACTAGATTTGTTCTTAAAAAATGGGAGATAATAATGCATTTTATCTAATTATTTTTTAAATTTTCAATTCTTCAGTTATCTTTCTAGCAAGACCACCGATTTTCATTTATGATTGCTTTAATAACCATGCAACTTTGGTGGGTTCTAGCATGAAGTACATGTTTTAGTAGTATACCCATGTAGTCATATTTTAATAGTAGGATGCACTTGGACAATAAAAAAAATTGTCATCGGTTAAAGGAAGCAGCTGTTATGTTTAAAATTAGTTTTTAGTCCTCGTCTTCTTTGCAGATATGCCCTTTCTTGTAAAATGGATGTGTCCCAAAATGTGTGGGCAATTAGAACCAAAATGTCGATATGAATTTAAATTCGTCTCTCATATTGGCGTGATTGGTCTTAAAGTTGGTTCAAAAATAAGATATAAGTAAATGTATGTGTAAAAGAAATTTTGATATTGTGTAAAAGAAATTTTGATATTGTGTTGAAAATGTTTACACCCGGTTCCAGAGTTTTTGATGAAGCTGATGTCTGGAAATCATTTTTATATGAACATGCAATTATGAGCCAGTATAGAAGAAGAAAGTAGTGAAATATATTTATAATGAAAGGATAACATTGTGCCAGAAATTGCCCCAAAAGAAAAAAAGAGAAACCAAAAAAAATTACACAACGCTATGTTCATGGTCATCAGCTGCCATCAAGGTCCCATACATCGAATGAGGTTGTAAGTTGAACCAGTCCCAACGTTCACTTGAGTAAGGCACATACTCTACTCCAGATCTACGAAAAACTTATGAATGACACTGAAGATAAGATTGATAACATAAATGTGACGAATTAAATTTCCAGAACGTTACCTTGCTCGTTGGATCTCCGTACTCACTCGACGACCCTGCTTCGAATTCCTATTCCATTTCGCATAACAAATAGATCTGCAACCAACCAGATCTTTAGAGACTTATGTCTGCGTCACGGAACTTCGGTCTTCTGCGCACAGACACTCACAACAAATTTTGAGGTTTCCTGGGGTTAAGTTTGCTCTGGTTCAGTACACACAAAGACAAGATGAAGTAAGGGAACCAATTCTTGTTCTTTTCAAAAGAACCCATGCAATTTGAACACAAACCCATATGCGAAAATTGCCAAAATTTAAATTATCGGACAATCCGGTGTCCACCGGCTACATTAGGTGTAAATATGACTACATGGGTATACCACTAAAACAGGTACTTCATGCTAGAATCCACCTGCGACTTTACCAACTTTTATAGTTCCAACCTTTGGCGTTTTAAAAGTAAAGCAGTATCCTTTCAAAAAAAAAAAGAGTAAAACAATTTTTTTTTATGGCGGAAAAAGTAAAACAATATAAATATATAAAATATATACAAAATATTTTTTTGATGTCCATAGAAAGACACTTATAAGAATATAATAAAAAAAATAAAATCCACTTTTTTCTTCTTTTAATTATTTTCTTAGTTTTCAACTCTTCGCCATTATTACTTTAACTCAAATATATGCAGCAAGTCAGTTTTTTAATGACGCCTATTGTAAGATGATGAGCTTCACCTTTGATTTGTTTAGTCGCATGTCAATTTATTTTTAGTTCCAACTTTTTGTGTTATCTATGTATCATAATATAAAAATATAAAATATATAAAAAATAATTTTTAGGGATGCCTTTAGCAAGACGTTCAACTTCAATTGTAATTGTTGATTCTGGTTGAATAAGTTGAGTCAAAAAATCAATTAATCCAGACAATGATTTTCGCGAGAGGAAACTGCCGCAGAGGGAACTGTTGTAGAGAGCTCGGTCGTTTGGATATGCAAAGAAATGAGGGAAGATGAAACTTTTCTGTGGGATCCACAACCAAATTAAACTCTCTCCTTCCTTGGCGAGAGAGTGGAGAATCGGAGAAGAAAAAAAAGGAAAGGACAATTTTGTCTTTTACTTTTACACTATACACATATTATTAAGGATAAAGAATTCTAAAATGCATAACAGTATCAGAGTATATGAGTAATTTGTGTATTGATTGAATTGAAGAATTGAGTTTACATAGTTCCTACTTATAGCAACACATCCAGTTCTAACTGAATTGATAATCTCCAACAAATTCTCTAACTAATAGATAATCACAAATTCTCTCACTAACAGATAAGCTATCTTAGCTATCTAACAAAACTGATATCTATAATAGAAAACTAACAGATTACTGATATAGCTGTATCTAACTAACTGGACTGATATGGCTATTTGATATAACTATCTATTTGGACTTTATTACTCCCCCTCAAGATGTAGTGTGAGGGTCATGAACACCCATCTTGGCTAATAACTCATGAAAGGTTTTGGCTCCCAAACCCTTAGAGAAAATGTCTGCCTGCTGCTGTTTGGTTGGCACATAATCCGTGATGATGGCTCCTTTTTGCAAATGTTCTCTAATGAAGTGACAATCCACTTCTATATGTTTTGTTCTCTCATGATAAACAGGATTAGCTACAAGCTGTAATGCTGCCTGGTTATCACGGTAAAGAGTTGTAGGTTCATCACAGTTTACTTGTAGATACTTGAGCAGACTTCTTAGCCACAAAATCTCACTAGTAGCATGTGCCATTGCCCTGTATTCTGCTTCACTGGAAGATCTTGACACTGTAGTTTGCTTCTTTGTTTTCCAAGATACAGGAGTTGCTCCAAGTTTCATCAAATAGCCTGACACTGACCTTCTAGTCAGAGGACAAGATGCATAATCTGAATCACAGTAGGCTGTAAGCTTAAGGTCATTCTCTTTTGGCAAAATGATACCCTGCCCTGGAGATGACTTTAAGTATCTGAGCACTCTCATTGCTGCCTCCCAGTGACCTTGCCTTGGAGCTTGCATAAACTGACTAAGGACATGAACAGAGAAGGTAAGGTCTGGTCTGGTCTGGTGATTGTAAGATAGATGAGGCGACCAACAAGTCTTCTATATTGTGATGGATCTGAGTAAAGCTCACTTGAATCAAGTGCTAGCTTCTGATTTTGCTCCAATGGGAAGGAGGATGGTTTACAACCAAGCATTCCACATTCATTTAGGATGTCCAGAGTATACTTCCTTTGGCATAAGTACAAACTAGATGCACCACACAGGCTAATTCTATACCAAGGAAGTACTTGAGTGTGCCAAGATCCTTCATGTGAAAACATCTGTCTAGATGCTATTTGAAACTAGTACAAGCATTGGAATCATTTCCAGCTATAACTAGATCATCAACATAGACCAAAACTGCTATAAAAACAGAATCATGTGAATAAGTGAACAAGCTATGGTCTGCTTGACACTCTTGAAAACCATAATCAACTAAGGATTGGGAGAGTTTCGAGTACCAATTTCTTGAAGCTTGTCTTAGGCCATATAGTGATTTCCTAAGCTTGCAGACCATGCCTTGCTTTGGAACCTCATAACCCTGTGGAGCCTCCATGTAGACTTCTCCATCTAGTTCTCCATGTAAAAACGGCATTACTTACATCCATTTGATACAATTCCCAACTTCTTGCTACTGCAACTGAGAGTAAGCAATGGATTGTTATCATTTTAGCCACAGGGGCAAATGTCTCATTGAAGTCCTCTCCTTCAATTTGAGTATAGCCCTTTGCAACAAGCCTTGCCTTATGTTTTTCTATTTCTCCAGATGCCTTGTATTTAAGCTTGTACACCCACTTGCATCCCACTGCCTTCTTGCCTTCAGGTAAAGGCACAAGCTCCCAAGTCTCATTCTCTTCTAAAGCTTTTATCTCTTGGCTCATGGCATCTCTCCATTCCTTTTTTGCACTGCCTCCACATAGGATTTTGGATCCTCATGTTGAGCAATGGCTGCAAGGTAGGCTTAGTGCCTTGTGAGAAATGAGAATAGTTTACATACTTAGAAATGGGATAGACCATACCTGAATTGGATGAAGGATTCAGTGACTTGCAGGTGGGGTTATTGATGGCACAATGACAGTAGTAATCCTTCAAGTAGCTAGGTGGATGCCTTGTCCTTGGTCCAAGAGATTCTGCAGAATGATTCTCCCCCTCATTCTGATGCTCTTCATCTGTGATAGTCTGATCATTTAGGCCAGGGGATTGTTGCTCCTCCATTGATCCACTTGTGTCATTCTCATGAGGAAGGTCTTCCTCTGCTGTGAGAGAGTTAGGTTGTTGAAATATAGTCAGTGTTGAGTCATCTACTGCTGGAATTTCTCCAGGATTTGCATAAGGGAACTTGTCCTCATAAAATACTACATCTCGGGAAACAGAAAACTCTCTTGTTTTCAGGTTGTACACTTTCCATCCTTTTTGTCCTAGAGGATAGCCTACAAAGATGCATCTTTCTGCTCTAGGGTCAAAAACTTATCTTTGTGCTTGGCTGCATTCCTTACATAACATAGACACCCAAAAACCTTTAAGTGTTAATAAGATGGTGGTTTTTCAAATAACATTTCATATGGGGTGAAACCCTTATTAGCCACTGTTGGTGTTCTATTTATGATGTAGGTTGCAGCTAGCACACATTCCCCCCAAAACCTTATAGGTAGATTCCCTTGGAACCTTAGGGCCCTTGCTACATTGAGTATATGCCTATGCTTTCTTTCCACTCTTCCATTTTGCTGTGGTGTTCCTACACAAGAAGTCTCATGAATTATCCCTTCTTGTTGAAGAAAACTCCTAAGAGTGGAATATGTGAATTCTGTGCCATTGTCACTCCTAATTCTTTTAATCTTTCTATTGAATTGTGTTTGTACCATGCTGTGAAAATCTACCAATATCCTAATGGTTTATGTTTTTTTTCCTTCATTAAGTACACCCATGTTCCACGAGTGTAATCATCAATAATTGTTAGAAAGAAATGAGAGCCATTATGAGATAGAGTGTGGTACTTGCCCCAAAGATCATAGTGTATAAGACTAAATGGTTCCTCAGCTTTATTGCTACTTTGACCAAAATACTGTCTACATTGTTTTGACTTGTGAAAAATATCACAACAAGAAACCTTATTCAAATCAAAATTACATCTAATCAAATGTGAAACTTTTTGCAAAGACTGAGTAGAAGGGTGTCCCATTCTGGCATGCCAAAGAGCAGTCAAGTCCTTTCCAATTGTTGATAGAGAAGATCCTGCTGTTGCCATCTTGAACACATAAACCCCATCTTGCAACTCACCTAATCCAATCATCCTCTTCGAAGTTTGGTCCTGTATTTCACAAAGATTCACATGGTAAGTCACAGTACAATTTAAATCTTGTGTCAATCTATGAATTGAGATTAGATTGCAGTTAAAACTAGGCACAAATAGAACATTATGCAGTTTGATATCTTTGCCTAGGCGAACTACTCCCATTTGTTCTACCAAGACAGTAGCTCCAGCAGGAACAATGATGTGAAAAGGCTTGTCTAGTCGAATCACTTGTTCTAAGTGGGAGGACAAATGGGTCATGTGGTGTGAAGCACCACTATCAAGGACCCAATTTTGACCCTTATGCAGTCCTATATTACCAGTCATGCTCTCATGCGAACCAGAACTTCTTTTCATGTAGGTTCCATGTAAAGCTTGCCCTGTTGTGATGCCTTCTGACTCTTTAGCATGGCCATCATCTACACAAGCAAAATGTGTTGTATTCTGCTCTGCAGGTCTGTTGGTGTCTCTCTGCTGTGTTCTATGCTTGTCCCAATGAGCTGGATACCCTTCAATTTCGAAACATTTTGCTTTTATATGACCAATCCTTCCACAGTGCTCACATTTAGGTCTTGGTCCATCCCTTCCCTTCTGCCTGCAAGTGTTGTTTGAGTAGAAAGCTGAACCAGAATCGATCTTGATTGTTCTTTCCTTTTCTGCTACAAACCTAGACTCTTCTCGCAGGGCATGATTAAATGTGGCACGCAATGAGGGAAAAGGGTCAGAATTTAAAATGGTGGCCTTGACATGAGCAAATTACTCATTGTCTAAGCTACCAAGAAAGAGATGAACTCGATTCTCCTCTTCTCTCTGCATCAATTCTTTCGATGCCCCACAAGAACACCTGGGACGGGGCTGTAGCTCGCTGAGTTCATCCAGATATCCCTTGAATTGGGTATAAAAGTCTTTCACACTCACTCCTGGTTCTTGCTGTATGAGGCAAAGGGTTCGCCATAATTGGTGAACTTGTGGTGCATTGGTTTGGGCGAATCGCTCCTCAAGATCTTCCCAGATGTCTCTCGCAGTGGTCCCGTGTGAGATGCTATCGTGAAGACTTGAATCTATTGAATTGATGATCCAAGCCATCACCATTGAATCCGCCTTTTCCCATGCCTGATAATCCTCTGCGTCTTCCTCTGGTTTTTTGATACTCCCATCTACGAACCCTAATTTTGTCTTTGCCCGTAATGCAGTTTTCATGGCTCGAGCCATGTGCGATAGTTATCTCCATTGAGGACAGCGGCTACAAGAGGGGTGCCTGGGTTATCTGAGGAACTCAGGTAGAAGGCTGGATTTTGAGAAGAAGTAGATGAAGAAGAGAATGATTTGGCTTTCTCATGATTGAAGGTATCTTCCTTCTTCGACCACTCACCTTTTTCTTTCTCAGGATCGACCATCTCTGATGCCATAAAGAATTCTAAGATGCATAACAGTATCAGAGTATATAAGTAATTTGTCTATTGATTGAATTGAAGAATTGAGTTTACATAGTTCCTACTTATAGCAACACTTCCAGTTCTAACTGAATTGATAATCTCCAACAAATTCTCTAACTAACAGATAATCACAAATTCTATCACTAACAGATAAGCTATCTTAGCTATCTAACAAAACTGATATCTATAACAGAAAACTAACAGCTTACTGATATAGTTGTATCTAACTAACTGGACTGATATGGCTATCTGATATAGCTATCTATTTGGACTTTATTAGATAAATATGTCATTTAACGTAACTTTCTTTCTCTTCTATTTTTCGTCTACTTCTTTCAATCCAAATAATCTAAAAATATATTAATTTCTTATTCATTTTCTCTTCTCTCCTACTTCTCTTTTCGTTCAAACAATGCGTTAGATTCCTTATAAGGTGCATTTGGAAGAGTTTCTAGATGTCTTATTCGAATTTATGAGAACAACTTACGAAAGTAAGTTTTTTGTAAATAATTTATGAAAATAGTTTATAATTTTCATATAAGCTCAATTTAATTTATTGTAAAAAAAAACTTGTTAAAAAAGATTATGAAAATAAGTTATTTTTAACTTATTTAAAAAAAGCTTGTCAATTAAGAATTTAATTAAATTGTTTACCCAAACATACCCTTAGCTTATCTCCTTTATTCTTGGGGGGAGGGGGGTATAGTAGGAGGCATTATTTATTTTTGCTCTTAATTCTATTCTGTACAAAAATAAATAATTTTCAATTGAATACTACTTTATTACATTAAAGTTCTTAATTTCATTAGCATTATCATATTTTTTTATTAAGCATTATGATACTTTATTTTATTTTTAAACCATTGTATAAATTGTTTTAACACCTGATAAAAGATGTATAGCACCAAAAAAAAAAAAAATGGAAACAATTAACTGAAATGAGGGTAAAATATCAATTCAAATAATAAGCATTATACATACAACTTAAATTAAAAGTATTTTTCAAAAATTTCTAAACAAAAAAGAAAAATTGATTTGCTGATTCCAAAAACAATACTGAAAGCCCAAATCAAATCCTGGTGTAAGAAGTAAGACCCAGTCCATTCACTCTCTCTACTTTATCTTGTCTTGTTTGTCGGAGTGAGATAATAATACTCAACAATGGCGTGTGCGGTTATGGCTACGGCTGCCAGCAGCAGTGAAAGCAGGTTTTCTATGGCTTCACTACGCTCTGCTCTGCCTTCTCTTCCTCCTCCACCTTCCTCTTCTTCATTGCGTTTCGCTTCTTATCCTTCTTCTTCCTCTCGAACTCTCCGAATTTCGCGTACAAAACCCAAATCCCTTCTTCCCTCTTTCACCGGCCTCGCCCCTCTCCACTCTATCTTCCTCTCCGGTCCTTCTTCTTCAGGTACTTTACTTCTCCTACTATTACTATACATTAATACCTCTTTCGCTTCGTTTTTGCGTGCTAATTGATTG
This sequence comes from Echinosophora koreensis, assembly GCA_035048595.1. Classification (NCBI taxonomy): domain Eukaryota; kingdom Viridiplantae; phylum Streptophyta; class Magnoliopsida; order Fabales; family Fabaceae; genus Echinosophora; species Echinosophora koreensis. Next base: position 13,153,708 of record JAPCYP010000004.1, read on the forward strand.
GTAAATTTGTTTATTTCAATTGCTGATTTGGAACCCCATTTCGTGAATTGCTATGATTCTACAAGAAAACCCTATAATGGTTGTCTTACAGTTCTATTGTGGAAGTTTGTTGTAATTGGAGACTGGAAAATATCAAATTTATTGAAATAAGGTAAGAAGAGCTTATAGGAAGATTATAAGTTATTTTTACTAGATTATTTTCATAAGTTCAAATAAGCTCGTTCAAATGTAGGCATACATGTGATCAGGAAATTTATATATATATATATATATATATATATATATATATATATATTGTGTCAATTTATGTCAACATGACTTGAAGTGTTTTGGGTTCACCATCATTTGATTTTGATTTAGATGTTTCAATCTAATACATTTTCTTTGTTAGCTTAAGGTGATATGCCTCCTCACCCTGTCAATTGATCCGGAAGTCTTCTTTAACGATAAAAAATATGGACACATCTTGGAAATAAATGAAGTCTTGATTGGGGCCAGTACCTAGAGAGTGGTCATGAAACTGTTTAAAGTAGATTTGCAAGTCCTACTTGGCTTTCTATAAACTGTTTTGAACTCTTGTTGTTGGTTATAGAGAAGCCATGTGGTTCCGTTTTTAGGGTGTGGTTGGGTAAACAACTTGATTAAGCACTTGTTCAATATGCTGTCTTAAAATAAGTTTAAAAAAGCTTATTTTCATAAGCTTCTTTGACAAACTTGTTGAAATAAGGCAAAAAGAGCTTATAGGAAGGCCATAATCTATTTTCATAAATTTATTATCACAAGTTATTTTTATAAGTTCAAATAAGCTCTTTATAAGCTTCCCTTAAAAGCTGGAAGGCCTATGCTTTGAAAATTGAAATCTTATGGCATTGATTTGTACGAGTAAGTTATCCATGGTACTTGGGCGTGCGACATTTTCTCACTTGAGCAACAAATATAGGCTTTTGACATGTCTACCTGTCTAGGCATCCGTGAGTTAAATACCAATAGAATGGTGCAGCTGCATTTCTTTGTTCTATTATTCTGACAGAATTCAAGGAGATTCAGGGGGTAGCAAATATTAAGCTCGGATCCATTGGGGGAGAGCACAACATGGAATGAGCGTGAGAGCCCTTTAATATCAATAAATTATGCCCTTGTTTACTCCCCCTCCCCCAAACAATTTCCTCTTACGATTAATTGGATTTTTAAGTTAACTGTTATTGATTTTTTGAATTCAATTTAATATGATTGGATATTAGTCATAAAACTAATTTGTAAGGTCCAATCAATAACTTAGTGTTGTTATTGCTAGATCAAAGTGAAGAAGTCATACTGTTAGATTGCTGCAGGGGTTGTTTTGTGTGGTTGAAATCATCTTTCCAATTGTTCTTTGAAATTTGTTGTCTCGTTCCCATTGATTTCAATGTCATTGTATTGAACACGACTGCATTTTCTCTTTTACTACAGAATTTACAGGCTTTGATCACTGCTTTACCATTATTGACAATGGTGGCCGAGTCTATGCCATGCGACATGGAAGGAAAGTGCCCAAACTCAACAGGCCTCCTGATCAGCGGCGGGCACTCATTCGAGGCCTTACTACTCAGCTCCTTAAATATGGTCGCATCAAGACCACCAGAGCAAGAGCTAGTGCAATTAGGAAGTGGGTTGATAAGATGATTACTTTGGCAAAGGATGGTTCTCTCCATAAAAGGAGACAAGCCCTTGGATTCATCTATGAGAAGCAGATTGTTCATGCTTTATTTGCAGAGGTTCCAGAACGTTATGGTGAGAGAAATGGGGGTTATACAAGAATTATAAGAACCCTACCAAGGCGGGGTGATAATGCACCTATGGCCTACATTGAACTTGTGTAGCCATTGCTTTTATTTGGGTGCAATTATTATCAGTCTCCCTGCAACATCTAAATTGGTGTATTCAATGGTAACAATTGATTCTACAGTTTTTTCTATGGTTTATTGTATTTGTATTATGTTTTTTTTTACTAGTTCTCAGTTTGCATCTGTTTCTGTACTCATAGACAAACAATCCATCTTTGATCTTGAGTGATCATCTGCAAAAGGTCTTACTCTGCTGCAATTTATTCCTTTTTTGGTTACGATACTCTGCTGCATTTTATTTTGTTTTTTCGGTTACTACGCGCTGGTGCATTTTCTAAAATAAGTCGATGTTTCCAATTCTATAGGAACAAAAGATTCCCCCTTATCAATTTTAGTTTGTTTTTGTTCAATGGGAGGTTTATAGAAGACCATATACGTGAGAGGTGGGAGAAGAGAACCTAGAAAGGGATGGAGTGCATTGTAGGGGTTTGAACCTGAGGTGGGAGAAGAGAACCTAGAAAGGGATGGAGTGTATTGTAGGGGTTTGAACCTTTGCACTCATAATTCATGTCGCACTGCCCAATTAAGTTGATTTAAGGGGATTATTTATCAATCTCTTTTTGGGCAATGGCCACATTGGATCTGCACTGGCAAAGGGAATCATCCAATGTTAAGCAGTATCATTTCTTTGGAGAATTGATTTGCAAGGCAAATTATTGTTTCCTTAACTATTTTGGGAAAAATCTTGGATTAACTTACGAATGTGGTAATAGAGCTATTAAGAAGAGATCGAAGGTTTGATTATGCTAGTTCTCATGTTTTCTTTGATATCCCTACATGTATTGACTTTTTGATTATTAATGAAATGCAGTGATTCCCTTTTGTCAAAAAAAAAAAGAAGAGATCGAAGGTAAGAAGTTTTTTAGTAGTTTTTTTTATTGGATATTCTCACATATATAAGTGTGAGACTAACTTTCAGGATTGATGATGGTAATTAGGTAAAACACTCATTAAAAGTGGAGACTCCAAGATTTGAGCCCTATTCGAACCCTATCTAAGGGTGTACTCTACTTCCACTTCAGTCAATCATTCAGTCATCTTTTAAAAATATTTTAACAAAAAAACCACAATGATATATATTCTTGAGATAAGATTAGTAGTTATTACATTTGACACATTTTTATTTGAAAAATTACACTTACAACTTTACAAAAGTAGTACATAAAGATGGGTGCCATTTTTCAAAGAAGAAAAATGTGTGTAAAAAGCGACAACTTCATGAAAATAGTCTAATTACCTCTGTATTCTATTCTATGAACAATATTTGTCAAGATAAAAACAATCGTTTACCTTAAGGCTTTGTTTGGTTGTAGAAGAAAATGAGAAGAGAGAAAGAGGTGAGAAAGAGTATGAGAAGAGAGAAAATGGTGAGAAATAGAGTAGATTTTATGTGTTGTTTGGTGTAAGAGAAATACGAGAGAAATAGAGGAGAAAGATGTGTTTTCTCTCTCTCCCCTTTGTTTGGTTGGATAGAAAATAAGAAGAGAGAAAAGTAATGTTTTTTTAAAAGACAAAAATATCCTTAACTAAAAAATCAATATAAAAATATTTAAATTTAATTGATTTAAGTTATTTTAACTAATCAAATAATTTAAATTAATTTAACCGATTTAAGTTATTTTAAATAAAATTTATTAGTTTAATATAATTATTTTATTTATTTCAATTTAATTTAATTTAATTAATTAAATGATTAATTTAATTCAATTTATTTAAATTTATTAAATAATTGAATGAGAATCCAAAAAGAAGGGTACAAAAGTCATTTTATATGAAACACTCTCTCCCTCTTCTATTTTCTTCTCACCTAGGGAGAGAAAAAAAATTGAGGTGGGTCCCACCGATTTTCTTCTCTCTTCCTTATTTCTCTCCTCCACCAAACAAGAGAAAATTATATTTTCTCTCTTCTTATTTTCTCTCTTCTTATTTTCTCTCTTGCTATTTTCTACTCCAACAAACAAAGCCTAAAAGAACTTGTTCTCTAACTCTACTATCAATAAGTAAAGTAAACCACTTTTAAATCTTTGTAATATCATAAGCTGTATATATGTCAAAAACAGTGTTAATTTGATATTTTTATAATATAAAATGGCATCAATAATTGGTCGTAACTTATAAGCTTGTTAAGTTGATAGATTTTGATCAAATATTAGGAAAGTAAGAATCAAAGTAACGTAGCTAGATTTAGACAACCAGATAAGGTTGCCATTGATATCTCAAAGCTTGTCCCATTGTCCATGCGCCAATTGCCATTCTTCGAGGGGATACCCTTTGCCACCTTCTTGATGTCTTAACTCTCTCTCTCTCTCTCTCTATATATATATATATATATATCACTTTGCAGATAGTAAGTAACAGGAAGATAAACAAGAAATTTTTTGAAGAAGATGATGCTGGGTTTGGTGACTCCAACTGTAGGTTCGTCAACTGCAATGGCAGCTCAGTGTCAAGCTCAACATGCAACCATTGTTGCCTCTGTCAATGGAATCAGACGACAAAGCCTTTCGAATAGGACTCACACTCACTCATTGCCTATGAGTTTGGTGTCTCTCACTAACCAAAATTGCAGCTTCTTCTTCAAGGAATCAGGACCTGCTAGACCCTCTACCATATCTGTTGCATCTGTTGATTCTGACCAGCTCACTTCATCTGATCCTGCCACCAAGGTTTCTTCCTCTCTTCCACCCCAACCCCACATTAGAATTTGTGTTAATGTTTACTTTCTTTCTTTTGTTTTTATCATAATTTATTCTCAAATGAGTGAAGTTGTTGATTAGTAATAACCCCTACGCACATTTCATTTCAATAATGAAGATACTATATATGTTTGCTCCATTATGATTTATATGACCATGTTAGAACTAAGAATATCTCAACTCTCTCAAAAGCTTAAGCTGTTAGGCAAGAGCACCCTTTTTATACCTTTAAAAGGCTCTATGGACTATGCAAATAACCTTGTACTCAGAGAAAACAGTTGATGATTCCTAAGCATGTGATTCATGTCACCAAATTTTGAGTTGAATTTCGGTGGTAACTAGTTTATTGCTTTGATTGCTCATCTTTGCAGAATGAAGCCAACAAGTATTACTTTCTTGTTGCAAATGCAAAGTTTATGCTGGATGAGGAGGAGCATTTCAAAGAACTCTTATTTGAACGGCTTCGAAACTATGGAGAACGAAATCAAGAACAGGATTTCTGGCTTGTCATTGAGCCTAAGTTCTTGGATAAATTCCCTGACATCACCAAGAGATTACAGAGACCTGCTGTTGCTCGTGTCAACTAATGGTCCTTGGATCACGTAAGAACATCAAATTTTCAAATTTTTTTTTCTTCAAGTTATTGATTCTACAATGGCTCTTTAGTCTTAACAGTAGAGTACATGAAAATCTTATGGTTCATTGTTATATGTTTGCATCATGACAATTCTCACTTCTCAGGCAAGAATTGGTCATTTGCTTCATTTTTCATTTTTCTTTCTTGGAAGTGTTAGTTGTTAAATGTGGAAAATGGGGTTCTGTATACTTGTTTTCTCTACTTTTAGGGTTGAGTCCAGCTGATAAAAACTCCACCCTTTGATATAGCAACAATGATGTAAGAAAGAAGTGTATGATAAACAAAATTGTTGCAATCAAAGTTGTAAATAGCATTGTTGCGTATCGGGTCTTATGTCCGCATCAAGCATCAAATGCAAGCTTATGATGTTTTAGTGAACTTGAAACTGTGTTTGTGTGTGTTTTGGCAGATTCATGAAGTTAAGACTGGACCGAGTTTTAACAGAAAGTTTTGAAGTTGGGAGCCTAGAAGAAGCATTAGCTGTTGGAATAAAATACCTTGTTAGATATTTCTTTAATTCTTTAGGTTCTTTATTCTTTATGTGGAAGTGTTAAATCTATAGGCATACATCCTAGAGCAAAACACCACAAAGCCTAGGATCTACATCATGCCAGATTACTAGGATTCTAAGATTATGAATGTACCTGGATCCATAGGGTTCCTGATCTTAAGCGTTCTTCAAAGTTCGAACCTGATTACCAACCTTCATGTGAGAGCCAGAATCAATCACGAACCAGAAGTTGAATCACAAACCAAGAGTTGATTGTCTTCTAATGCGGAATACCTTGACAATCAACATAGATGATGATGATAACAAATATATGGTTAGCGATGGCTTCATGGTTCTTCCTCAACCTAGACTTCTTATGCCTTAATCGCTCTTCAGATGGGGAGAAGAGGGCGGTGTGCGTTATGTCCGGTGTATTGGGGACCATAGCCTATATGTAGGGTGACGACCAATTAGGGTTCCCATTATTCCAAAATTGGCTATCGGTGACATCCACTCATATTTTGTCCATATCAGATAATTAATGATAATATCAATTATCAAATCAGAAATCTGATTGGCCTTATCTCTTAATTTGATCACATATCAATTAAGGCCCCTAAGAGATAAATAGCTAATATAATTAATTACCGATATATGTCCACATTATAATATTGGAATAAAATGTTCCAACATTAGCCTGAAAACTGGGTTGCACCTTATCCTAAATATGAATTTGGATGGTGGGAACCCTTCTTACCCCCTGGACAGAAAGGGATGAAGTCTTAAGAAATTCTTGTCACTGTTTCAAACTTTAAGTATCATAAATGCTTTTTTTTCCCCCAAGGGTTCCTATTCATGTATAACTTGATGGTAGTTGAAATTGGTCAATTTGCATTTAGTTTTGTTATTTTTATATGGCAGTATAATTTATACGAAGACTTGTTGGCAAGGCACCAAAGTAGTTTATAAGCTATAGTTAAATAATTTGAACTATTTTTTTAATAAAATATTTTGTTCACTTAATTATCAATGACCAGATTCTGTCACTGTGCTTGCAGTCGCAGGTAAGAAGAAGAAGAAATTGGGGGTAATTGGATAATTTAACATCCCACAACATTTTCATTCCCTTCGGCATATTTCTTTCCCATCCTCATATGTGGGAATGAAATTTTCAAGTTCTATTCACACTTTGGACAAATTTCTGCAAGCTCTAGGCTAAGGTTTAAGTAAATTATGTACCAAAAAATAAACATAATACGATAATGCATAATACAGAATCTTGTGGCTACATCAATAACCAATAGAAGTCAAACATGTATTTCTTTAATACAACATATATGCAAAGGCTAGCTCAAGGTTACTAGCAGCAACTACTAAACTCAATTAATTAGGAAGCAACATTGCTTTGTGTACATCTTGATTGCAGTCTCATTTGAGAAAAAAGAAGAAGAAGCTAAAACCGAAACAAAACCATAACATGCAAAAGGAATTGCATTACCTCTATTCTAGAGTGCTTCTAGTTAAGTGTAGGGACTAGGGATTTCCCAATTAACTTCTTCATCAAGTCTGCATATAGACTATTTAATTCAATCAATGCCTTCTGAGCAAGGATGTCAACAATATCTTCATGCCTTTCATATACAGCTGGCACTATCATCAATATCACAGACACTACACCAACATAGCAAAAGAGAAAACACAGTTAGTACTAACCTTACTTGCATTCCAGAAGAACCATTTAATATACACATATTTTTATGTGTGTATAACTCTTGTAATGATGTGTAAATAGCAGCATGAATTAAGTAAATGGTCAAATTAGTCCTTGAAAGATACAATGTCGATCCTCGTTCATTTTTCCTGAATGATAGATATTACTCAAAGTCCTTAAATGTACATTTTGTTGTTCAAATTATTCTTTGATCCAATTAACGTGTTGACATTTAGGGACTAATTTGAACAATTTGAACAATAAAATGCATATTCAATAAACTTGGAAGTAATTTTCATTATTAAGTAACTAAGCGTGTGTCCAAACACAATTCCATGTCTATAACACAATTCCAACTCTTCCTAACGTGGTTCCAAACATGCTATAATACTACTAGTGCTGCAGTGTCTTTCAGGGGGCAAATTTAACTATTTACCCTGGCTGTTATAAATTTGTAGGTCTTTTTGTAATAGTAGGTAGCTGACCTATGTAAAATAGAGTTGCAGCAGTGAACCAACAGCCAAGAGCAGAGGCAGTCCCTAGTATCACTGTAACCTGCAGATTAATTTCATGTTAGAGAAAAGCAGATGACACTGTGACAACATAAGTAAGCAAGCTTAGAAGGATGCTGAATTGCACCAAGAGAAATTTCTTCAGATCTCGTCCGGAAGCTAGGACTCCAAATGTTATAAGTAATTGGTTAATTTCATGTGTCATTGAAACAGCAGTATTAACAAGCAACCCTTCAGGTAAGATGAAGTCTGATAATTTAGGTGGAGATCTGTATTAAAAAGAAAATAGCATCATCCTAACAATAATGTAACAAAATGTGCAAACAAACTTGTTCAATGAACCAACAGGAGAAAATTGGCAGGCAACACAGAGTGAAGAGACAGGAAAAATAAAAGGATTCAACAAATAATTCATAGGATGAATTGAACTCACATGTCGATGAAGGAGGTTAAATGTGTCCAGAGGAACAACATTGCCATTAGGAGCATAAGAGAGTCACAAATGAAACTAAGCAGGGTGTAATCCATCTTCTCAAAAAGAAGCCAAATGAAAGTTACACCAGCCAGAATGCTTGCTGAGATCTGCTTGTCTCTCCAGAGTATAATGTCAGCAACTAAGCAGACAAAAACCCCAAAAGACATCATATAATATACTATTATAGTACCAAAAAAAATAATGTTAACTACAACTTTTCTATTGCACTATATCTTTTTTCAGCATCATTCAGCACTCTGTTAAGATACTATAGTCTCTTTGATGCTGAGATATTTGGTCTATTAAACCCAAATTTACCATAAAGTTTTATCATAATTTTAACAACTCTTTCGGTTGTTCAATGTAAAATGATACTCCTTTTGCTACATTTTAAGTGTTTGGTGCAAGCCACAAAAATCAAAAAACAAAACTAAACCTTAATTATTAAAATCTTATTAAATTACACTTATTCAATTTCCAGCAACTAATGACTCCCCTTTATCATATTCATCTAATTTCCATAAGTAGTGAGACTTCAGAAAATTAGTATAAGGGCAGAGTTGGAAAAATAACGATTAATGCTTTACTGATATGCAAAAAAACCACACTTAGAATGGACCAATTTTTTTTTTTTTTTTTTTACCAAAACAATACTTAAAATGAATACTCTAATTTCCAATTCACAGCACCAAACGTTCTTAAAGATCCAATGTAAAATTGATCATGACGGTTGAAACATGCAAAGCATTTCATACATAAAGAAAATAATGGAATGTGAAAGAAGCATAAGAGCATACTTTTCCCAGAACCTAGGACAACATGAAGAGGTCTTTTCCGGCCAAACAAGCGGTTCTCGGCAGAGGAGAATGCAAAGTATTTCTCAAGCTCAGAGTCTGAGCCTGAGAAGTCATCATCAAATTCTTTGCTACCGAGAAAATCAGAGTCTGCAACATCCATGAAGTCTGTTGATTGAGCCATTTTTTATCCTCCTTTTCCTTCTGTATATGTTAGATCTTTCGCTTATATTATAATTAAATATAGCAAAACCTGTGAAACAATAACATTTCCAATGAAAAACAATGGCATACATTCATTTTCGTAAACAAACAATGCACAAACACGTATGCATGCATGAATAAATTTGTTAGCATTAAGGTTAAAGATTTACGCATATGTACATACAACAATATTATAATCACTTTTAACGTCTGAAGAATGAAATAGTTTCTTGCTCTTACGGATTGATCAATGGCAGGGTTTGTATCCTTTAGAGCTATCTTATTTTGTGGAAGACTCTATGGATTTGTTTTGCGGGATCTTTGCTTTCTGCCTCTGCAATCAGCAACAAATCTCAGGGAGCCTACACAACGAAACCGACCCCTAAATATTCGTACAAGATCCATGACTTAAAATAACATACTCTCTTTCCATTTTGGAACCTTTTCTTGGTTTTCAAATTTTATTTTATTTTTTTGGTTTAAAGAAATTTCAATACAATGCAAGGATTAACTAATCAAATAGATTTTCAAGAGAGAGGTTTATGAATCAAATAGATTAGGAAAAACCTTATAAGTAAACTTATAAGAATAATTTTTTTTTATATATATTTTACATAACAACATTATCAAATGTTTCTGACTAAGAAATTTAAAATTATAGTTTCCTATATTCAATACATACCACCCGACATGATTAAATCATATATCATTAAAAATATTTTACTCTTATAATAAGTATTTTAAAAGTCATGTAGAATGATTTGCGATTATTTGGTATGCACTGTCAGTGTAAAGTTTAGAAATCACAGTATTAGTAACTTTTAAGATATTTCAAATAAGAATAAAAAAATTAATGACGTAATAATTTATTATTAGTTGACAATGTAAAAAATATTACACTCACAATGCATGTCAATTAAATCTGTATAATAATAAAAATTTATATATATATATATAAAGATTATATCATATATCTTATAATTATATAATAATATAGTATAATAATATAACATAACATTTGTTAGACAATAATATAAATTTTAAAGATATACATTGCAACATCTACCATATTAGAATCATAAATGAGGGAGAAGTTGCGACCGCCCTGATGACCGGCGCAGGGCGAAAATGATAGGTAGAAGAAGTTGCCATCAGGGCTAGCTTTAAATTTTAGGAGAAACTTTGGAAAACCTGTTTAATAAGGAAAAATGGTCTTTGAAAACAAAATTGAGCTTGAAAGTTGGTTACGAGTATGGAAGATATTAACACTCAACATTGTCTATTCAATGAATGGTACCTTAATTAATTGCACAAACTTAATGACTTCTAAATCATTTATTTTTTACCCCAAATTATTTACAAGAATATAAAAGGTCTATGAATTAATATTTACAAAAAAAAAATATAAACAGCTTTAAAGAAATGGATTTTTGTTTTGTGCTTTTTCTATTTTTCTATTTATTTTACTGCTAATTTTTCGATGTTGACAAGTCCTAAGCGAGGTTGAAAATGGTACATAAGTCCAAAGAGCATCTTCAATACTAAACATGTTGCACCTAACACTAAGGGATTAAATATAACACTGGGTCTAGAGAACATTCCCGAAATTAGATAATGATTGTGTCACGCTTCTCAAGAGGAGAGGGAAAATGTTATTTTTTTTTTCCGAAACTAATATTGTTGTGAAAATAAGGTACATAGGTTATGTTTGACAAAAATAACTGATAAATTATTTTCAGTTAAATCAGCTTATTACTCCATTAAGAAATGGGAGGAAATGCAAAATTCTCACATTGTGGGCAGCAACAATTCTTCTTTGGTGTGGTCTACACTTTGGAGATTGAGGACAGTGCCTAAACATGTCCACCTGGCGTGGAGGATCCTCCATAAAAGTTTGCCAGTTAAAGCAAATTTATTCTCTAAAGGTGTTCACTGCTCTCCCATATGTGTTCTAGGTGTGACCAATCTGTTGAGACCATTGAGCATGTTTTCCAAAGTTGTTACTGGGCAAATAGAGTTTGGTTCTCTTCTCCTCTTCGCATCAGATTTAGCAACTCTAATGATTTTGCTGGCTGGTTGGAAGATGTTATTTGCAATGCTTCAGAAGTAGTAGTTGAGTTTGTCTTATCCTTGTGCTACGGTATCTGGCTTGCTAGGAACAAATTGTGCTTTGAAGGAAAAGATATTATTATGCATGACTTGCCGAAGCAAGCTTGGAGCAGGGTGTATGAGTACAAGACAGCTACTAAAACCTTGGATTTCCACAATGATTTGCATGGAAGCTCAGTTGCACCTGTGCATGTTGAAGATAAAGCCATTAGTTGGTCTCCTCCTCCCAGGCCTTTCTATAAACTAAATGTTGATGCTGCTGGTCACTTAGATAAAAAATGGGGTATTGGAGCAATCATTAGAGATGCAGATGGTGAAATCATGGCTGCAGCAACTTGGAACATAGAGACCTTTCCGGATGTAGATGTTGCTGAAGCTTATGGTTTGCGTTTGGGTCTCATTTTCGTAGCAGATTTGGGTTTCACAAAAATCCATGCAGAGACAGACTCCCTTAACGTGGTAGCAGCTTTGAAGAATAAGTCTTCCTTTCCTTCTTGCTTTGGTCTCATTATTAGTGATATTGTTGCTATTAGTGTTTCTTTCTCTGAGTTTGAAATATTTCATGTTAGAAGAGATGCTAACCATGTGGCTCATCTCCTAGCAAAATTTGCTTTACATAATCCTGACTAGTGTTATTAAAACCGGACCGGACCGGCCGGTCGAACCGGTTGGATCGGATGAGACATTGAACCGGTGATGACATCATCAAACCGCGGTCAAACCCGGTTGAACCGGTGACTCGGTCTGCGGTTGGACCGGTCCAACCAGCTCCTGCTTGCGCGCCTGCCTGCTGAATTTGGAAATTGGAGCAAAATACACTGATGGGAATCGAACCCAGGCACTAAACATAGAAGTAGGAGGCGCTACCACCAAGCCACAAAGAATTTTGTTATACGGTTTACAATTATTTTATATATATTACATATATTAATTAAAAAATTGATATATACCGAATCAACCAGTGACCCCCGATTGAATCCGGTTGAACCAGTGACCCATTAACCCAGTGCCCTGACCGAGTCGATCACCAGTTCGATTTTAATAACATTGATCCTGACTCTATTTGGATAGATCGAGGATACTCCTCATTGTATTGCTCCTTTTGTATGCTCCATTGCTTGATTTGTTTGAATGAAATTGTTACAGTGAAAAAAAAAAAAACTAAAAGCTCAAAAGCTAGGTGATAACTGAAAGACTAATGTTTAGTTAAAAGCTTATAGTTGAAAAGCTAGCTGTTTAATTTAAAGTGATTAATAAAATTAGATGTTGAACTAGCTTATAAATATAAAAGAACATATTTATATAATTTTTTAATATAAATTTTGTTTTATATTATTCATTTAAAAATAATTATTACTTTTAACACTTGAATTTATTTTTCAATTTAAAATTACAATATTAGTTTTTATTTATAAATTAAAATATTTTTATTAAATGGAATGAGATAATATAAATGAAATAACATATTTATATCATGTTTTCAATATAAATGTTATTTTATAAGGTAGGGACCAAAGATAAAGGAGGAATTTCATTGAAATAATAAGGGTAAAACTTAAGATAAAAGTTAATAAACTATAAGTTATAAGTTATCAGCCAAATAAAAAAGCGACTGAAACATGCTATATGCTAATTAGATAGCTTGTTGTCAAATATATCTGCTTTGGTCAAACAAGCATATAAGCTGGTTAGTTTATTTGACTTGTCAAACGGAATATATAGACCCCAAAACTAAATCTTTCCAAAGGACAACGCTATTTAGTAGGAGTAGCTATCGTACGAATTTCAACGAAAGATGGAATAACCAATTAGATAGTAGATTTCTGGGGCAAAATATGAAAGCTAAAAATGATTTGCAATGAAGCCAAATTTAAAAAATTGTGGCAATCTATTATTTACAAGGAACTTAGTTTTCTCTATATCTTCATGTAGCCCTTTCTCATCTTCATTAAGAGTATGCAGTGCCATAAGGTGGGAGTTCAAGTTTGAAACCAGATTAATGTATTTGATTGTTGAACTTTGGAAAATCAGATATGATAAGTAGCATCATCAAGCTTCATCACTTGTTAGTCCTGCAATTTCTTTTAGTGGCTTCCACATAAACTTTCTCCTGATCATCATTGACATAAACACAAAAATGAAATATCTGAATATAGTAAGAGAAGCAATATAAAGGTGGAAATGGAAAGTTATGCAAATTCAAGTCCTCAAGAAAAAAGTTTTGCAACAGAAAGCATTGCAAACAAGCAACAAAAAGAATAAAAACTACAGAATCTTTAACCAAAAAAATAAAAAGAAACAAAATGTTGGGTAAATTAGTCATCCTACCAGTTTCCGCATTCAGCAATGACCCTCACATTAGGCCTAAGTGTAGGCAGCAGAGCAAGGAACTGCAGTTCTGCCTTTGAGAGAACCTGTGGAAACCAAAACAACATTTACACAACTACATTTTGTTATGTGAAAACATAGTATGCTTTTTCAAAGTGTATGCTGTATGGGGTATTTAATGGAAATATTGAATATATGTTATAATCCTCACCTTGGCTTCAATTATCCACACCACCAGTCCTTTGGCATTTGGTGGCAATGCTTCTAACCTGTAATCAACTTCTGGTGGGTAATACCACCTGGCTATTGGCTGCTTCCCAAGATGGGCCTAAGATTCATGATAGAATCCTTTGAGGTTACTATATGTGAAGGAAAAAAAGAAGCTTATAAAGCAGTATTATTTGAAGTTTTGAACCACTGATTCGGATATCTTTTCGCGACACCTAATAATTTTATGTACAAATTACGCATGCTAATTATCAGATATCGCGAAAAGTTGTCCGAATCAGTTGTTCAAATCATATTTTCTAACTTTATAAGTATTTTTTTAAGTATTAAACTCACAGGGCAAACAGGGTGAATCTTGGTGAGTGTGGTTTCAGGGTCACCAAGGCCACGAGCTGAAAGGTCAAGGAAATAGTATCCCTGTCGTTTGAGACGAGACAAGTAGCGTCCCTCATAGCCTCCTTCATGTGGAGGGTATATTGCAAGTGCTTTGTGCTCTTCAACATCTGAAAGCCATTTTCCAATATCAAATCTCACCAAGTCTCCTCCTATGAAGTCTCCTATCCCAATTCCACTGCACCTCACTACCCTTTTGGTTGTGTTACCAATACCATGTCTTTCTCTCCAACCCATCATCACTACCACAGTGTTCTGCTGTTTGGCTATCAAGTTTTTCATTGTTGGTTGCTGCAGCTGGTTCTTCTTTGTGTGGTGAGCATTGAAAGAGATTGGTCCTCCATAGCCTAAGCTTGCAGTGGTTGACATTTTTCTGCTGATTTTTTTAGGTGCTAGAGATAAATTAAAGTTTTCTTACAAAAATGTTGAGAGCTTATTGGAGAATGAGGTCCATGGTTTTTCAACATAAGTTGAAAAGACAAAACAATATTTGTTTTTTTTTTAAGGAGCGAAAAAATATTTGTTAGAACTACAAGTTTATGGCAAATTAGGCAGGGGATGTATGATTTGTGTTGTATGGTGGAGAAATGAGATAAAGTGATCATAGCGGTGTTTTGTCTTTTGCGGTTGTAACTTGTAACCTTTAATCGGCCATAGCGGAACTTGGATGGCTTAATGCAGTAAAATCGTGCACAGAACTCGTTACTGTAAAAGTAAATTAAAGAACAAAAAAAAAATTATCTGGATAAGTCTCTTAATTTGTACACCCATCCGTGTCATTACTCATTTCTCATCAAAATGACTCCTTGGAGATGAGGAAGGAATAGGCATTTGGCGCATCCAAGGCTTGTAGTCTAGTCTAGCCTGTTTTTTTTTTTTTTGCCCCCTGCTACATATAAAAATTTAGGGTGAGGGGATGATGCCCCAGTCCAAAACAGGGAAACCTTCGACTTCTATGAGCACTTATAACTAATCTAGCCTCTTTTCAACATATATAAGTCTCGTAAATTTAATAAATAAGATAAGAGAGATTTAGACATTTTGAACTATATAGGCTCAAATTCGAGCCTGTGAAGAAACTTATTTAGGACGTGTTTGGATTGACTTATAAATGTCTTATTTGGGCTTATCCATTGGCATAAGCACTTGTCAGAGTGTTTGGAAGAGCTTATGGAAACAGCTTATGACATATCCATAAGTTGTTTTCAGCTTATTTTGATAAGCTCCTCAGGATAGTTTATGAAAACAGCTTATAACTTATATGAAAACAATTTGATGATATTTTCTCTTTAATTATAAAAATAGCTTATACATAAGAGCTTATATGATAAGTGCTTATCTTATAAGTGCTTAATTAAATCGTTTACCCAAACATTATTCCATCATGTCGGCTTATTTATTTAATATTTATTTATATAATCATAAATTTATAATATTTATATAATTTGTTAATTACATATTAGTATAATATATTATATGTAATTAAATATACTTTCAAGCCAGAAGAGTTTTTTTTTTATGTTTTTATAAACAGGACAAACTGAATTAAAAACAAAAAAAAAAACAATTGTGACGGGTAACAAATTAGACTCGAGTTGACAATTTACCAAAAAATATATATATATCTTAGACAAGCCTCAATTTGAACGTTTGAATAGGTAATTGTTTTTCTTTTGCCACTCCATCCTATACAACTAGATTTAGACACTTCAATTGACACGATAGACACAATCCCACACACCATGTTTTAATGTTTATATTGGATGTATAAGAGTATCTTCAACCCAACACCTTTTGTTTTCAACTGTCCTCATTCCATCTCCTATTGCAACTAATGATGACTCTACAGCCAAGGACACTCTGACTCTAGTTGTATCCGAATATTCCATTGCTACCTTTGATTTAATAGTTAGTGAAAAGAATCTTGACATTCCTATGACTAATTCAACCCCTATGCATGATGTGGCCGAAAGGAATAGCAAGAAATGAGATGACATGGCTATTTAAGAGTTTTTAATATGGATGATGTGGAAAGTGGCCACGGAAATTAATTACAATGACAACATTTATTGCAAATCATATATATTTTTTTTTTTTTTGGTACTCACCCTAATTAGTCCTTGGGACCAATTAAGCCCTCAAAGTATTCTTACAGCTTAGATCCTTTGGACCCGTTATGAGACTAATCTCCGAGTCGGCGTGCGGTTAGTAAAGTCTGGCCAAGGGTTGTTGCATACCCAATGATCGAAATCGGGCAGAGCCCGAACGATTCGTCCTTAGGTAGCAATGCGTTAATAGTAAAAAAGAAATTTTTTGAGGTAACATTAACCTAATTTAATTTATTTATACTTAATACTTGTAGTAAATGAATTCTTCACATATTTTTAAGTCGTTGATTTATTCGTTTTTTAATTTTTTTAATCAATTAATCAACAATTCCGATTATTGGAGGTTTAATCTTCAACCATATTGGAGAGGATCTTAGCCTTGCCTAGCAAGGATAAACGTATTGAATGAGATTGTCAAGCCATCACTTCAATAAAGTACCTTGTTGTTAGTAGATATAATTTAGGTTTAATGAACTTTTTGGTCCCTGTAAAGTAGGGGTCTTTTGAAATTAGTCCCTGTAAAGTTTTTCGTGTGGTTTTGGTCCCTATAATTTGAACATTTTTGGTTTTGGTCCCCGCCGTTAGGATCTGCCGTTAACTGGCTGACGTAGCTGACGGTGGGCCACGTCAGCAGTGTCATCTGGTCTGACATTGCTGACATGTCAGCCACGTCAGATGCCACTTCACTTTTTTAATTTTAATTTTTGTTTTTTTTTAAAAAAAAATTTCCCAAAAAATAATTAATTTTAAAAAAAATTTAAAAAATATTTTTTTTAAAAAAGCTGAATAATGGTGTTCTGGATCTGGTATTGAAGTCACGAGAAGGGGAAGAAAACAAAATTTCATTTAGATTGCAGTGGTGAGCAAGGCATGAAATGAAAGGATCCTACCCAGATCTGATTTCATAGAAACAAAATCCTTCTTCTTTCCCTTCTCACATTGTGTTGAATCAACACATATGCTACAGTAGCAACATCAATCCTCATCATCTCCATCTCCCCCAAAGCATCACTTTAGATCAATAAATCAAACCACAGATAAAACAAAGAACAAAGAACAATAGCAGAGCACCATTTTCTACCTCTAATCTTAACCACAGCCCACCATCACCAGAGACCTCAACTCCCTCCCCAACCAACAGAGCCACCACCCAAAATTTCTCACCCTTCACCCAAACACTGAAAACAAGAGCTAGCCAAGTCCAGAACTCCACACCCCACCGCCACCGCCACCGCGTCGGCGTCGCCATCATAGAACCACGATTGCAGTGTTTGAGGACCAACGCGTCTTCATCACCCACTTCCATAGAACCCACAACCTCCCTCATCACCAACTCCCTCCTATACTTCTCCTCCATCGCCCCCTCCTCTTCTTCTCCACTACCTCGCAGTTTCAGATCTGAAGAAAGCCGGCACCACTGAGATCTGCGACAGACGCGAAATCTGTGGCCACATCTTGTGAAGGGTTAATTTGTGTGGTGGGGCGCAAAGTGGTGATGTAAGCAAGGACAAAGGCGATGGTGAGGAAGAGGAGGGGGAGATGGAGGAAGAGTGTGGTGGAGGAGAAGTGGCGGTGGTAGATGAAGAAGGGAGAAGATGGGTATGCAGAGTTAGGGTTGTTTAAAAACAAAAGGTTTTTTATATTTTTTTTTAGATTCAATGATTTTTTTTTATTTTTTTAAATAAAAAAGTGATTATAACAAAATTAAATTTTTTAAATTTGAATTTTTTTTTAAATATGACGTGGCATCTGACGTGGCTGACATGTCAGCAATGTCAGACCAGATGGCACCGCTGACGTGGCCCACCGTCAGCCACGTCAGCCAGTTAACGGCAGAACCTAACGGCGGGGACCAAAACCAAAAATGTTCAAATTATAGGGACCAAAACCACACGAAAAACTTTACAGGGATTGATTTCAAAAGACCCCTACTTTACAGGGACCAAAAAGTTCATTAAACCATATAATTTAATCACGTGCATATTTAAAGTAGCTTTAGCTTAACTAATTGTAACCGTTTCTGTTAAGGAGTTAGAAGTTAGTTTTTGATTAGCTTGATTAGCCTCTTTGTATAAATAGCTACTTTGTACATTGTTTAGATCAGTTGAATGAATTCAGTGATCATTCACTCTTACACGATTCCAAACTCTCTCAGTTCAATACTTGATTTGTTCATTGTTCTTGGTAGACTTGCACTGCAAGCTACATCAGTTCCAGTTTCGATTCATCACTGTGACCACTCTAGGTCACTTCATCTCTTCGATTCTTCATTTATACATGGTATCAGAGCTCTGATTCATCAGAGCTCTACTACATTGGTTTGGTGCTTCGATCATGACAGAAGATAATTCAACACCTGGTTCTTTCACGAATCAGTCAAGAGGAAATTCAAGAAGTGTAGTAGATAAGGATTCACCATATTATGTTCATCCTTCAGAGAATCCATCGATTGTTCTTGTTTCTGCAGTGCTGACAAGGCAGAATTATCATCAATGGGCTCGTTCCATGGAAATGAGCTTAATAACCAAGAACAAGATAGGGTTCATCGATGGTATGGTACTATTCCTATACCTTCTAAAACTGATGCTATGTTTTCCACTTGGCGTAGAGCCAATAATCTGGTAGTTAGATGGATAATTGGATCTGTTTCCGAATCAATTGCTAAGAGTGTATTGCATAATGATGCTACTTGTAATATCTGGAAAGAACTCAAGAAAAGATTCTCTCAAGGAGATATCTTTAGAATTTCAGATATTGAAGATGCTATAATTAGTTTAAGACAAGGAGGACTGTCTATTACTGACTACTACACAGAATTAAAGATTCTATGGGATGAACTGGATAATTAAAGGCCTCTACCTGAATGTAAATGTGATGTGAAATGTTCTTGTGATGCTCTCACAAAAGTAGGAGAGTATCAAGCTGAAGATCGAGTTATTAGGTTCTTGAAGGGACTAAATGATTCCTATGCTCATGTTAAGTCACAAATCAAATTGATGAAGCCACTTCCTGATATTGATGAGGTATTTTCTATGATAATACAACAAGAAAGACAGTTTGTTGAAGATGAGACTCATCCTAAACTGATAGCAGCAGTCGGGAGAGACAATAACTATGGTTATGGACGTGTCAATGGCAGAGGAATTGGGAGTTTCAATAAAGCTCCAGGAGGTAGAGGACCTAACAATGGAAAGGTGTGCACCTACTGTGGAAAGTCAGGGCACACTGTGGACACATGCTACAGAAAGCATGGATTTCCACCAAACTTTCAGTTTAGAAATCAAGGAAAGGTGAACTCGGTGGCTGCAGAAAACAATGACTCAGAAAGTGATCAGTTTGGAGCTGTCCAGAAAGAAGAAAAGGGAAGTTCAGGTTTTGCCTTTACAGCTGAGCAGTTTCAAAGTTTGATGAGTTTGCTCCAGCAAACTCAAGCTCAATTACCTTCACCATCTGTAAATCAGATAAGCACAATAATGTCATCCACATCATGTACGATGCCTACTTCTCAACAAATCTCAGGTATACCTTCTTCTTTGCCCCTTTCCTCTTGGATACTAGATAGTGGTGCCACTGACCATATTTGTTGTAACTTGTCCTTTTATTCTTCTTTTCACAAAATTAGACCAATTAGAGTGCAACTTCAAAATGGTAATGAAGTGTTTGCTTCTCACTCAGGAAGCATTCAATTTACCAAATACTTCACCTTATATGATGTTTTGCATATTCCTAAGTTTACCTATAATCTGTTATCTATTGCAAAATTGACTAGTTCTTCACCTTTCATTGTGTCATTTAAATCACAATCATGCCATATCCAGGAGAAGACTACATTGAGGATGATTGGTACAGCTGATTTGCATAATGGATTGTACATCTTGAAGATGCCCATCTGGACTAGTAGATTTTCTCATGATTCTTTCAATTTTCCTGTTTCTGCTATTAATTTCATTAATGTTCCTAAAGCCACTTTGTGGCATTTTAGATTGGCACATGCCTTTAGTGACTGTATGCAAAAATTACATTATGTTATTCCTTCTATTGTCATGAATAAAACTCACATTTGTGATATATGCCATTTGTCCAAACAAAAGAAACTGCCTTTTTCCTTAAGTTCTTCTCATTCTTTGCACATGTTTGACCTTATACATGTTGATATCTGGGGACCATTTCCCACAATTTCCATCGATGGCCACAAATACTTTTTAAGCATAGTAGATGATTTTGCAAGATTCACTTGGATTTTTCTGATGAAAACAAAAGGAGAAGCATCTCAGCTTCTGCAAAACTTTGTTTCATGACTGAAAGACAATTTGGTAAAAAGACAAAAATCATAAGAAGTGACAATGGACCTGAATTCATCATGTCCACATACTATGCAACTAATGGCATAATCCATCAAACAACTTGCACTTAATTACACTCCTCAGCAAAATGGCATTGTTGAGAGGAAGCACCAACATATCCTAAATGTAGCAAGAGCTCTGATGCTACAAAGTTACCTTCCTAAAGCATACTGGACCTATGGTATTGTACATGTTGTCCATATCATTAACATGCTACCAACCCCTCTTCTAAACAACCAGTCACCACATGAGAAACTGTATGGTAGCATGCCTGATTTTGATCACCTTAGAGTGTTTGGTTGCCTCTCTTTTGCTAACTTGCCTGCAGGTTCTATCACTAAGCTAGATGCTAGGGCCTGTAGGTGTGTTTTCCTTGGATACAAGGCAGGGACCAAAGGCTTTATCCTTCTTAATCTCTCCACCAGAGAAGTCTTTGCTTCCAGAAATGTCATATTTCATGAACTAACTTTTCCCTTTCATCTCAAACATAATCCTAATCCACGTTCTGATCCATCCAACTCAACCACTACATGCTTCCAGTAGCAATCCTGCCACACTTTATGATACTTCTCCTCATATAACACAGCACCTCCACCCAATACTGACACATCACCTCCACACAATATTGAACATATCACTCCACCAATATCCCCTGCACCTTCAGATCATAACACCTCCTCAACTCCTTCTAATTCTACCATTTCTACAGAGACTGGTTCTATTTCTCCACCTGAACCACAACCAGTGAAAAAATCTACAAGAGACAGAAGGGCACCCTCATACTTGCAGCATTACCACTACAACCTTGCTGAGACAAATAATGCTACAGCTGTGACTAATTTATCTTCTAATGTCTCTTGTCCTAATGTTCTTTACCTTATTCAATCCTATATTTCATATGATTCTTTATCACCTGCTTATAAGTCTTACATTCTTTCTGTTTCTGCTGAGGTTGAGCCACATACATACACCCAGGCAATTAAGCAAGAGTGCTGGCGGCAAGCAATTCAAGCTGAGTTACAAGCATTAGCTGCAAACAAAACCTGGACTATCACTAATCTTCCAAAGGATAAGATACCAATTGGTTGCAAATGGGTTTTCAAGATTAAATACAAGGCCAATGGTTCCATAGAGAGATACAAAGCTCGATTGGTAGCAAAAGGATACAATCAAACTGAGGGCATTGATTACTTAGACACATTCTCACCTGTTGCAAAGATGGCCACAGTGAGATTGCTCTTA
The DNA here is from genome assembly GCA_035048595.1 of Echinosophora koreensis. Classification (NCBI taxonomy): domain Eukaryota; kingdom Viridiplantae; phylum Streptophyta; class Magnoliopsida; order Fabales; family Fabaceae; genus Echinosophora; species Echinosophora koreensis. Next base: position 13,175,861 of record JAPCYP010000004.1, read on the forward strand.
TCTCTTGCTGCCATTCATGGATGGTTCCTCAAACAGCTTGATGTCAACAATGCATTTTTGCATGGTGACTTATATGAGGATGTCTATATGGTCATACCACCCGGCCTCAATCTTTCCACTCCAGGCAAGGTGTGCAAACTCCAAAAATCACTCTATGGCCTCAAACAAGCAAGTAGGCAATGGTTTGCCAAATTGTCATCCTTCCTCACTTCATCAGGCTACTGCCAGTCTAAAAGTGATCACTCTTTATTTGTCAAGACCAAGCCAAATTCCTTACAGCACTATTAGTGTATGTAGAGGATGTCATACTGTCAGGGAATGATGAGACAGAAATCATACAAATTAAGGTTGCTCTTGATAACTGTTTCAAGATCAAATACTTGGGTGACCTAAAGTTTTTTCTTGGCCTTGAAGTAGCTAGAAGCAAAAGTGACATTGCTATTAACCAGAGAAAATATGCCTTGGAATTGATCTCAGATGCTGGACTTCTAGGGTGCAAACCGGTTTCTACTCCTATGGACTGTAAGCAACACCTGAGAATTGATGATGGTCCTCCTTATGGTGATATTCAGGTCTATAGAAGGTTAATTGGAAGACTGCTCTACCTAACTACTACTAGACCAGACATCTCATTTGCTGTCCAGCAACTGTCTCAATTCATGTCTAAGCCCACCACTACTCATCACAGTGCTGCCCTTCCAGTCCTCAGGTACCTCAAGGGTAGTCCTGCTGGTCTTGGCTTATTCATGCCTAGTAGTTCTAGTCTTCAACTTAAGGCCTACAGTGATAGTGATTGGGCAACTTGCCCTGATAGTAGGCGCTCAACCACAGGTTATTGTGTCTACCTTGGATCGTCCCTCATTTCTTGGAGATCCAAGAAACAAAGCACTGTCTCCAAAAGCTCATGTGAAGCTGAATATCGAGCAATGGCTGCTGCAACTTGTGAACTCCAATGGATCACCTACTTACTTCAGGATCTTCACATCAACTTCCACACCCCGGCTCTATTGTATTGTGATAACCAGTCGGCCATTCACATAGCAGCTAACCCTGTTTTTCACGAAAGGACCAAGCATATTGAGCTTGATTGTCATGTGGTTCGAGAGAAATGCAATTCAGGCCTCATCAAGCTCTTACCAGTTTCCTCAGCACTCCAACTAGATGACACATTAACTAAACCACTTAGTCCCCAAGTGTTTCATGGAATTCAATCCAAGCTTGGCCTCATTAACATTTGTGCTCCAGCTTGAGGGGGGTGTTAGTAGATATAATTTAATCACGTGCATATTTAAAGTAGCTTTAGCTTAACTAATTGTAACAGTTTCTGTTAAGGAGTTAGAAGTTAGTTTTTGATTAGCTTGATTAGCCTCTTTGTATAAATAGCTACTTTGTACATTGTTTAGATCAATTGAATGAATTCAGTGATCATTCACTCTTACACGATTCCAAATTCTCTCAGTTCAGTACTTGATTTGTTCATTGTTCTTGGTAGACTTGCACTGCAAGCTACATCAGTTCCAGTTTCGATTCATCACTATGACCACTCTAGGTCACTTCATCTCTTCGATTCTTCATTTCTAAAGTACCTTGTAAATGGAAGAATTTAAATTTTTCTTTCTTTCCCAGGCGCGTAACTGCGGAAACTAATCCCTCGAGGTACTGGACGATATTTAAAGGCTGACCTCTCCCAACCAGGTTGTCTCCATACGCAAGAGTCAGGGATCGAACCCCTGATCATTTGCTTAAGGGGTCCAAACTCGTTATCACTTGAACCAATCACATGTTAGTGGAAGAATTAAATTTAACAACAACAAAAATATTAAATGGATGAAAATGAATAAACGAATTAAATTTAGGATTTGAATCATTTTCTTTTATTATGATGATTTCTCTTATATTATAAGAAATAAAAGCACAAAATCAAATTTATTTTTGTTTGTAAAATTTATTCAAATTTGATTTTGTGGTGAAAGAAATCCCGAGCAAAAAAACATGAGAGAATCCAAATTCAAAAAACCAATAAAAAAACATGTCTTTGAAGGCCCTACAATCAGATTTTACTTTATTTATAAAAAAAATTTAAGATTTTACTTTTAATAAAAGTAATATTAATTTAAAATTATATATTGATTTTTTTTATGTAATAAATTATATATTGATTGAAATGGGTGAGTTAGACTTAATATTGCATTAAATTCTGATGTGGCAACGAGAGCTGGCTTGAGTAACGTCCGTTTGCGGTGGAAAAAACCAGCTGTATCAGGATGAGATAAAGATGACCTTCTTGGTTGGATGATGAAACAATTGCCAAACTCTTTTCCACTCACCACCTAACTCAATTTAAAGTAAGAGACACTATATAGCCCTGAAATGGTGCCGTGACTATCGCACCACCCACTGTTTTGGTTGTTTTCTTCCCAAGGATATTGATGCCAGCCATCTATACTATATACATTTAAGAATAAAACTCATTGAATGCTCTTACAAGTGTCATCTTCTCATGCATTTCACATTTAATGCATTATTTCGTAAAAAAACATTTATGCACCTAAAGATTTTTTTTGCATAATTATAAAAGCTTTTTATGTCCAGCTTTTAATTAATAAGAATATTTTATAATTAAAGCTTTTAATTTAATTCACATCAAGAATATTTTATAATTAAAGCTTTTCATTTAATTCACATCATTTAATTCAATATCAGTAATCACATTGAATTCTCATTCATGTGTCAACCTATGAGTAAAATAACATTTAATTCAAAGTCAGAAATTAAGCTCATCGGCACACATCTAAGATGGCAATAAATCATTTTTTTCCTAGCATTAAACATTATATAAAGTCTTCAAAAAAGGTTATATACAAGTGAAAGCATTAATTAATAATATTTTTTTTAGACGAGTACACAATCTTTTTAATAGCATGCCGGTCTTTTTTTAAAAAAAATTATATACATAAGGTTACTTCCTCCAAACCCTAGGTATATGATTATAATTTCTTTAAATATGTATTGCATGTAGCATGGGCTAACATATATGTTGTTAAAATGTTTTTGTGTAAAATATTTTTTTAACCAAGAAAATTTCAATTATTTTTTAGTATAGTATATAAAGTATAAGACAGGAGGATGGATGTTGTACAAGAAAATATGGGAAAATTACATACATGACACAGCACATATTTTACATGAAAAACATTAATTAATATCTATATATAAATTGATGAATATGGAAATCATAGAAACATTACATATGGGAATAAAATTTTCCATGAAAACAAGAATTTAATTGGTATGCACTGTCAGTGTAAAGTTTTTTACAATGTCAACCAATCACAAATCATGGAATCAACAATGACTTTTAAGGTGATTTGGATAAGAATAAAAAGTTTTCAATAATGTGGCGATTTATTATTGGTTGACAGTGTAAAAAATCTTTACACTGATAGTATATAACAATTAAACTCTAAAAACAATGGGGGATTTACACTAAAGGATGAACATTAAAGATGTATTTCAGTTAATTCACAAGGATGAACATTACCCATATAGGTTTCAAATCTAAAATCTTAACAATTTTTTTAATACAATTTATTGTCCTTTTCTTTATTATCAATAACATCTATTAAATATAATAATTTACTTTTTACATCAAATACCAATATTCTATCGGCGTCAATTACCCCGTGCATGGCACGGGTCAGTTACTCTAGTATAATAAGTTTTCGAACGTTTTCTTAGACTTTGTATCCCTTTAATTTAATGAAATGAAATGAAATGGTTAAAGTAATATTTTGGTCTCTATACTTGACACGAATTCCCGATTTGGTCCTTATATATAAAAAAATATTAAAATGGTCACTATATATATAAAAAGTATCCGTTTGATCCCGGCCGTACACCATATTAAGGACTGATTTAATAATTTTTGCTTCATATAGAGACCAAATGGGTATTTTTTTTGTATGTATAGGGATCATTTTAATAATTTTTTACATATAGGGACCAAATCGAGAATTCGTATCAAATATAGGGACCAAAATATTACTTTAACCTAATGAAATTTACCTTTATCTTAGTTTAAAAATAATTACGACAAATAAGAAAAAATTTGAAAGAAAAAAATTAGCTATGCTCTTTGAAACATTTGTTTTATTATCACTTACAAGAATTTAGATAAGGCATAATTAAACAAGGGGAGATCCTTCAACATTGTCCCAAGAGAGTTGGTAATTAATGTGACTCTCTCCCAGAAAAAGAATCCAGGTTCGATTCCAAGAGTCTCTCATTTGGTAGGCAGCCTAACCTCATGTAAAAAAAATCTAACATCCAGCTGTCAAACAGGGGATTAGTCTCATAGCGGTCGAAATGACCTAAGCTTGTGGGATACCCTAGGCACTCACTTGGGAGACAAAGGCCCTAATTACGGTTAGTTAGCAAAGACAAAAGCCCTAATTACGGTTAGTTAGCAAACAAAAAATATGGGGGGGATCCTTTTGCTTCAAGGAGGTTAATATATGTTTTTTTTTTTGGGTCCTTGATCAGGAGTATACCTCACCGGAAGCGGGGACTAATCTCCTGCGGGGGAATGATTGGCACCTGAAAGCGGGAAACCCCCTCCCAGCGGAAATTCGCTCCATACGCAAGAGCTGAGATTCGAACTCCAGCCACTTGGTTAAGGGGCACAAGTCCACCACCACTTGTGCCAACCTCCGTTGGTACGTTAATATATGTTGGTTACAAGTTAGGAAACTTAAATATTTTGAAACATGCATTGATTTATTTAATTTTTTTTTTTGTGGAGAAACCACTCTAAGGTTGTGTTTGGATGTGGTATTTTCAAAATTCCAAGGAATTTGAAATGTAAGGTAATTCAATTACTTCAATTGAATTACTTTCATTTCGAAAATATTTTGTTTGGATAGGGTAATTCAAATATCTTTATTTTAAATTCTATGTTTGGATAAAGCATTTCAATTACCTTCAATTATATTTTTTTTAAATATTCCTTTAAAAAATACTTTGTCCGGGGTCGACACCCCCCGATCGGTTGTCCGGGGGCCGGCGCCCCCGATCGGTTGTCCGGGGCCGGCGCCCCCCCCCCCACACCGGTTGTCCAAGGCCGGCCCCCCCACCGGGTGTCAGGGTGCCCACCCCCACCGGTTTGATAGGGGTCAGCATCCGGGGGCCGGTGCCCCCCACCGGTTGTCAGGGGCCGGCGCCCCCCCACCGGGTGTGCGGGTGCCAACGCACCCCACCGGGGGCCGGCGCCCCCCACCGGTTTGATAGGGGTAGGCGTCCGGGGGCCGATGCCCCCCACCGGGTGTCCGGGGCCGGTGCCCCTCCCACTGGTTTGATAGGGGTCAGTGTCCGGGGGCTGCCCCCCCCCCCCACCGAGTGTCCGGGGGCCGATGCCCCCACCTGAGTAAGGAGAGTGAATTTCAAAATATCACCTCTTTAGGAGGTATTTCAAATTCCTCAAATTTACCTTGAACAAAATACCCTCATAAAATCCCTTGATTTCTAAAATCCTTTATATTTAATACCCAAACAAAGTATTTTAGAATGAAGTATTTTAATTACCCTCTTAAAATACTTCACCCTCTATAAATACCCCATCCAAACACACCCTAAAGTGATTTTCCATCAAAGTGAGCAAGGAAAAATATATTGATACTTGATTTCATAACGATTAGTATACTTTCATATCTGATGGACATGGCTAACTTGGTTACACAAATTGTGTTTGTGGGGGAGGACTTAGTTTGAATATCGTAAAACACATTCTTGAGGAGGGATATGGAAAACATTAACTGTGACTAAGCACTCAAGTGAAAATTGGTTCTATAACAGGTCCAAAGAATCTAAGCTTATGAGCATACTTCGTAGGCCCATTGGGAAGCCAAATGCCCTAATTATTGTCCTTGTTTCGCAAGAACTTAACCAAAGCCCAGCATTTTATTCAAGTTTTCTATCATAAGCCTTCACCTTGGAGATGTAGTTAGTTAGGATCGAAGTACTTTACTTACAACTAGCATATCACCCTTCTTATGCAAGGGAGATACTAAAAAATATTAATAATATGATATTATATATTTAAATAAAAATAATTTTAAATAATTAATATTAAACTTTTGTTTACTTTTTAGAAAATACTAGTAATTTACCTAGTGTATAATCAGAAATTTAAAATTTGGAAGTAAGTAGAATAAATTTAAAAAGGAAATGTTGGGAGCTGAAAAATTTAAAAGCAATTATTGAGAACAACTATTAATGGAGACGAATGTTAAAATGTAGTTCATATGACAAAAATGAATTACATGATAGATTCGAGTATACAATTCATTTTATATATAACATAGATGCTTGAGTTTAAGCCAAAAATCTCGATAAAAAAAAAAAAATCAAAATATCTTATAGTCCTTTTTTTTCTTTTTTCTTTTTTCTTGGTACAATCTTATAGTCCTTGCTAAACCTTAGACATGAGAATAAGTTAACTCCCCCTCTCCTTGAATGCAAAAACAGTAAAACGCCTTGTGTTCTACAATTTCTTTACCAATTATTTTTGTAGAAATTATTTGATTTTAATTTTTTTTTTGTAAGTATTTGATTTTAATCTATAAGCTTTGTTGTATAGAGTAAAGACACCAACAAACTCATAAAATAATATGGAATGTGAAGTGATTCATTGACTGGTTGTCAGGCTAATGTTTTAAACTATCAGTAAACCACTTAAAATAGACTAATAATTATGCCCACATTTTGTTTTAACCACAAAGAAACCAATTTTCTTAATCTAGAGATTTTATTGACAAATAATCATTTGGTTAAAATGCAATAAAGTCACCCCATGCTAAGCAATGGAAATTTGGAATCTTGAGCGATTTTGAACATTGATCAAAAGAATCAATTTCTTCTTATACTGGGCATGTTTGGGTAAACAACTTATATTTAAGCTATTTCTATAATCAAAGAGAAAATATAGTCAAACTGTTTTCATATAAGCTATAAGCTATTTTCATAAGCTATCCTGGAGAGCTTGTCAAAACAAGCTGCAAACAGCTTATGGACATGTCATAAGTTGTTTCCATAAGCTCTATCAAACACTCTAACAAGTGCTTATGCCAGTAGATAAGCCCAGATAACTGATAAATTGTTTATAAGTCAATCCAAACAGGCCCCTTATCATATTGGAGTTGGGAGTTTGGTAAATTTCTTGCTTTACACATTTGCTTCTTAATCTCTCCTCTTATTAGAACAATTAAAGAAAAACAAAACTCTTTATGTTTTACAATTTTTTTTTAATTATTTTTGTTAGAAAGAAAAGGACAACAACAATCTCACCCAAATTGTGTCAAATATAAAATGACCATGTACATATAACTTCAATTAAATTTTTTTCTGACACTTTCAAAGGGAGAATTAATCCATTGACTAGTTGTCAAACTTACGTTACACACTATACCGGTTACTGACAGTCATGCCCAGCACCCTGTTTTAAACCAGAAAGAAACCACTTTTCTTTATTGAAAGGCGACTCATCTGGTTTAAGATGCAGTAAAGTTCTCACATTCGAGCAGTAGAAATCCTGTGAATCTTGAGAAATTTTGAGCATTCAAAAGACGCAACTTCTTCTTGTTGTCCTCTTGGATTTGCGAGTTTGGTAAATTGCTCGCTTTTCACATTTGCTTCCGATTTAGAGTGGTAAGTTGTTTATGGCTTACGGATGATGCTTTCTTGTTCAAAGTTTTACTCAGGTTGATGTTGCATATATATATATATATCTTTCAAAGGTATGTTTTGACCGTCACCTTTTAGGAAATTTTCACTGATGATTCTTTGAATCGGACATCACAAGTGATTTCGAAATCTGTTTGATTACCATAGCCATTTTTTAATTCCCTTCACCAACTTTCTAGTCTTTTATTCTTCTCATTTTGCCTCCATTGTGATATATGCATGCACAATCTACTTTGTTTTTCACTACTGATAGTCATACCCAACTTCCTATTTTATATAATAATAAGGAAGCCATCGTGCTAATCTCGAGATTTCATTCACAAACAAGTTGTTCGATGAAAATGCAGTAAAATTCTCGCATGCAGAGCAGTGAAAATTTTGAAAGGTTTTGAGCAATCAAAAGAATTGGTTTCTTCTTTTTCTTCTTCTCTTTAATTTATGAGTTTGATAAATTTCTCACACTCCACCTTTGCTTGGGACTTGGAAGAGTTATGCTCAAGTTTTCAATTCTGGGTCCAAAACTACAATTGCGGCTGCGATGTTGCAATTTTGGTATTATCTCCAAAATCATATCGCGGCCGCAATTGTGGGCGCATCAGCCGTAGTGTCCTGCAAATGTCCGCAATAATGATAAACACAATGCGGTCGCAATCACGACCACAATTTAAAACCTTAGTCATGCTATTTGCGACTTTTGATTAATGCTTTTTTTTTTTTTTTCAACTTTTAACCCAAATTGATGCTACATATTTGTATATCATGGACATGTCTTTAACACAATATTTTGGTCAAGTTTTCACTAGGGATTCTCCTTGAATTAGATATCACAACTTGTGGTTGTTCAATTTTGATTATGAAAGCCTTTTTTTTGAAAAAAATAATAATAATTCCTTCACCAACTTTCCATTGTCTTCCTCTTTTTCTCTTATTTGTATCTCGTCAATGTCTGCATGCATGATCTAATATGTCTTTTAACATTAAGCTATTGCCAGTCGAACATAGCTTTTCATTTTAACCATAGAGAAGCCACCTTTGTTAATATCACGATTTTATTGACAACAATTTATCAAATTTAACATGCAATAAAGTTCTTAATCATGGAAGTAGTGGAAGTTCTATGAATTTTCAGAGATTCGGGTTCTTCTCGTTCTCTTTGACTTCAAGATTTGGTAAATTTCTCAATTTTTGCTTTTGCTTGCGACTCCAAAGTGGTATGTTGTTTGATTATGAGTTTTGATTGATGCTTTCTCTCAACTTTCAACTTAGGTTGATGTTGTATCTTGTGTATGTGATGAACATAATCTTTTGGGCAACTTTTCACTGATGATTCTCCTTGAATCGGATACCACAAGTTGTAGCTACTCAATTTTATTTGATTGTCATTGACAATTTCCCCAACTCCCTTCACCACCTTTTTTCTTTTCTTTTCTTTTCTTTTCCTCTTCTTATTTTGTTTCTCGAATGATGTACTAGAATTTTTTTTTGTTTTGAACAAAAATTTTTTTTTTGAAAAACTTGAACATTTTCTTTTTGAAAAGCCACTTTTCTTGATCTTGAGATTTTATTGTCATGCAGGTTATTTATTACTTAAAATGTACTACTAATAAACTCCTCTCATACAGAGCAGCGAAAGTCTTGTGAATTTTGGTAAATTTCTCACTTATTACCATTACTTGTAATTTGGAAATGGTGTATTATTTAATGTTTTTTATTAATCCTATCTTATTCAAATTTTAATCCAGGTTGACGTTGTCTATACATCATGGGTAAGTCTTCAAACCATCTTTTGGGAAAAATAATTTTTGATAATTCTCCTAGAATCGGATGTCACAGCAGCTTGTGATTACTCTCAATTTGTTGAATGCCTTTTTCCATCATTCTTTCTTTGTTTTTTTTGTTTTTTATAAAGACATTCTTTCTTTGTTGAAACGTGAATTTAGCCCCATATGTTTTTAAATTAAAATAAATAAATTTCTATTATTCTCTATTTTTTAAAAGTGTAAAAACTTTTCAATTGATTCAGCTTTTTTTTTTTTCCTTGTAAGTAATATTTGGCCTTTTTTGTCTGCCACAAAAATATATAGCCTTTTGTAACAAAATACTTATCATTAGTAAATTAACGGGAACTTTAATTTTTTTTAAAATTTAAAAAAAATAGATTAGATTCATTTTTAAGGATTTTTTTTTTTTGGTTATTCGTCACAAGAATTAAACTAAGACAGTTTTTTTTTTTTTTTTTTTTGGAAGGCATACATACTTTACTTGTATGTTCATGAGTGACAATTAATTAATATCCTTGCTCATATCTGTAGGTAATTTGTAACAAGATTTAATGCTTTGGGTGGATTCTATGGTGAGGTACCTAAATAGGTGCCTCATCCACGTTCCACCATTTTCACCATTAGATATAATAATAAAATATTTAATGATCAACATTTGTTGGTCCAAAAACCAAAAACAAAAAATGAAAATGACACTTATGCCCTTCACCTCTCCCACCCACCCTTCACCCCTCTGCACCATAAGCTTCACCGTCAGTGACGATTGTTGGAACGAACAAGACCCTTTCCTCCCCCTTCTTCTCCACCATTGGTTGTCCTTTGCGGCGGTGCATCCAACCTGGAACCCTGCAGCAATAGCGAGTGAGAGCTCAGGCGATGTGCTCTGCTTGCATATCGTTACCACCTAAAATTAAGCTTAAGCTTTGACATTTCTTCCTTGAGATAGGCCTGACCCTCTTCCAAGTAGAATTCTCATTACTATTTTTACTAGTAATGCTCTGATGTAGTTACGTGAAGGATCATTATGTGAAGGATCTATAGCGGGAAGAGGATTCGACACGTTGTCGAAGAAGCTGCTATCAACATTTAACCTCAAACACCATGACAACGTCGACCAAGCCCTCTGCGATCCAATTCTGGGCAATGAGTGGATGAGCTCTAGACTCCGGTGCTCCAAGTCAAGCACGCTTAACTGTGGAGTTCTTAAGTGATGGGCTCCCGAAAAGAAGATGCATCTTGTTGATATAGGTAGTACTAGTCAATTCATATAAGTCATCCTCAATTGTATAGTCTCATACCTACACAGTCTCATGATCCCTCTCATTCCGGTGCGTAATCGGTTCATTCATGGGTCCCTCCACCAAAAAGCATGCCAGGAGCCGCTCCTTGTCCATGCCATCTTGCACCGGTGACCACTCCCCGCCCTCGTCAGCATCGGGTGTCACATGCCCACCAGCTTCCGCTTGGTTCGTCTCTGAACCACACCGTACTGGGAGAGGTGCCACTCTGATACCATTTGTAACATCACTGGCTGCTCTATGGATTGACGACTGTTACCACAAACCAACACGGGTCCTTTCAGCGTGCTTTGTCTTCACTCACACGCTTCTTGGGAAAACTTCGCAGGAGATCACACATCCCAAAATTGCTCCAAGTCAAGCACGCTTAACTGTGGAGTTCTTAAGTGATGGGCTCCCGAAAAGAATATGCATCTTGTTGATATATGTAGTATCAGTCAATTCATATAAGTCATCCCCAATTGTATAGTCCCATACTTACACAGTCTCAGGATCCCTCTCATTCCGGTGCGTAATCGGTTCATTATGGGTCCCTTGGCCAAGAAGCGTGCCAGGAGCCACTCCTTGTCCATGCCATCTTGCACCGGCGACCACTTCCTGCCCTCGTCAGCACCGGGTGTCACAGAAAACCCACAATAAGGGATATCCAAATCTTCCACTATGATAATAGTATGATTACAATGATAATTTCTTCTCTGCTACAAGTTAGAGGGCTAAACTCAACACATCACTCAAATAGGATGCATTACAATGACAACTCTCTCAATAAAAGGTGGATTACCCTTACCAATTTGGTGAAACACACAAATTAAAAAGGTTGATGATATCTTAGACTTCTTCACATGATGGTGGTTCTCTCTCTCTCTCACACACACACACTCTCAGTTGGAGGATCTTACTTGTCTGTATAGATGCTCAAACACCTCACAAGACTCTCTTTATATAGTACTTCACCAACCTAGTATTATCGAGCTTCCATACTAAGGTAAGGGTTGAGGCACTGTCTAGTTCATGTATGGCCTCCTTCAACAAAAGTTTATTTCTCAGGTTGATAATTAAGGTGATGTCCCCAAAGGCGAGTATTTCGCTTATGATGGTTTTCGATCTTGAGCGTATAACCAAAGTCACCACTCTGGTAGGCCAAGAAAGATCCTCCGTGTGGGTTGAGTTGGAAGGAAGCAGTTGAGTCAACTATCCACGAACAATTATCACAGACGAAGTTGAGGTAATTGTCTTCTCCTATAAGGAACACGTCATCATCATCTTCTTTTGTTGCCAGGGTCGTGGTGATCTTCTGTTCTTTCTTCTTCGGGTCAATTTTGTCTGCCTTGACATTGGACCTTCTCATCTCTCTTCAGAATCTGGCACTCGAATTTCTTGTGACCCAACTTGCCACAACAGAAACAAGTGATTTGAGAGTAAGAATTATATTGCCTTGAGATTTGTCACGGTCTCGACTTTTACTTCTTCCACAGGTCTCGCGTCTTCCACATTTTTTCACAACGTTGGCTTCAGATTGGCTAGTCATGCTATGTTCCTTCCTTCTAACTTCTACATTCAATATCTTGTCGACAACAAAGTTACTAAGACTGACAACAAACATGTCCTAACACACCTTTTTTTTCGATCTACTTCGAGGAGTATCCTACTGCCAACCTGAGACGGGGACTAATCTCCCGCGGGAGTTTGTTCGGCATTTCGATGGGTGGCATCCCTCCCAGCTGAGGTTTTTTCCATATCCAAGGCTCGAACCCGAGACCTCGGTTAAGGGGCGAGAGGCCTTTAACCACTCACGCCAACCTCAGTTGGTTGTCCTAACACTCTAGTAGGGAACTAATGAGTAGAAGGTTTGCAACTCATCATTGATCTTTATCTCGATCTTTTTGTCAAATGATTCACAAGCCCGTTAAAAGTGTTTAAGTGCTCGATCATTCTCTATTTATCCTTATACTTGAAGTCAACATCCACCTCACTAAGTAGGCTTTATTACAAGGCATTTTCTTATAAATCATGGACTCTATTTTTTCCATAGTTCATGAGAATTGGTGTATGTAGACATTGCTCGAACAAGGTTCTATCAATATACTTGCGAAAAATAGCCATCGCTTTGCGATTCGTGAGTTCTGACTTTTTTCGCTCTTTCCATCTTTTACAGTTAGAGATTAGTTAGATAACTGTTATGGTTAGTTGTGATTAGTTGCATTTTCTGTTAATCAGTTATGCTTTGTTAGTAGCTATAAATAGCTCAATTTAACTTGTAATTATACTCAGTTCATTCAGTTCATTTTGTTGAATGAAAATGGAAAATTCATTTCCAAATTCTCTCGATGCCTTAGTTTAACATGGTATCATTTCCAAATTTGGCGCGATCTCCATGTCCGTTTCAGCCAGAAGAACTGTCCTCGCATCTTCCAATTAAGGAAGCATCTCCTCAATTGTCGTCAAGTTTAGAGGGCATAGGAACAGTAAAGTTGCATCCAAGTTTAGTCCTATATGATGTTCTTTACATACCTTCTTTTCATGTCAATCTTATCTCTGTTAAGTGCTTAATTGAACAATCAAATTGTTCTCTGTTGTTTAACAAGGATTCCTTCCTTATTCAGGATCTCAAGCACCAGAGGACGATTGGCAAGGGTGAACTTCACCAAGGCCTTTATGTCTTACACACAAACAATGTAAACTTGTCTTTTGATTCTTGCATTGTGAACACAATTTCACACAATAATACTTGTAGTCTTTGGCACTCTAGACTCGGGCATGTGTCCGATAAAGTGCTCAAACTCTTTTGTAATAAACTAGATTTACACATGGAATCCATTGATCATTCTAAATGTTGTCAAGTGTGCCCTCTAGCAAAATTTCGTAGACTTTCCTTTGTTTCCAACAATAATTTTTCCCAAAACCCGTTTGATCTGATTCACTGTGACATATGGGGCCCTTACCAACATCTTACACATGATGGTAAGCGGTATTTCCTAACAATTGTTGATGATTCCACACGGTTTACTTGGCTATACTTGTTAAAGTACAAATCTGATGCTACTGGACTGATCAGGAATTTCTTTAGTTTTGTGAAGACTAATTTTGGCAGGTCTATCAAGCAACTCAGATCTGACAATGCCAAGGAATTAGCACTCACTGAATTCCTGCAATCCGAGGGCACCACTCATCAGTTCAGCTGTCCATACAGGCCTGAACAGAATGCAGTAGTTGAGCGCAAGCACCAGCATTTACTCAATGTGGCAAGGTCCCTCATGTTCCAGTCCAAGGTGCCTATACGTTTTTGGGGTGAGTGTGTAGGTACTGCTGCCTTTCTCATTAACAGAGTGCCTACACCTTCTCTCAAAAATGCATCACCATATGAGGTTCTATATGGCAAATTGCCAAATTATGATGGATTCAGGGTTTTTGGTTGCCTCTGTCATGCAGCCACTATTCCACATCAAAGGACCAAGTTTACACCAAGGGCCATTCCAGCTGTTTTTCTTGGATATCCACCAGGATACAAAGGATATAAACTCCTTGACATTGCCACCAACAAGTTGTTTATATCCAGAGATGTCACCTTCAATGAAAGTAGCTTTCCTTTTGAGCATTTGTCTCCTAACACACAACCTGATCCCTTTCCAAACTTGGTCCTACCCTTACCAATTCCTGACCATTCCCAACCAAATGTTGCACCAACTCAGTCTGCACCTGCACTAGCTCAACCTCACCCTGAACAACCTCCTGAACAACAGAACCCACCAGATAATAACCAACCAGCCCCTGCACAACCTGCTGAACCTGATCCTATCCTTCCTTTACCCACTAGAAGGTCCACTCGAAACCGAAGGCCACCTTCCCACCTACAAAACTATGCCCTGCACACCACATATCCCATTGCCAATCATGTCTCATACTCCAAGCTTTCCACACCTTACCGAACTTTTGTTCATCAAGTCACCTCTCACTATGAACCTCAATACTACCATCAGGCAGTGAAGTTTCCACAATGGAGAGAAGCCATGGCTGCAGAAATTACTGCACTTGAAGCCAACAATACTTGGACCATTGTTTCACTTCCACCAAATAAGCAGACAATTGGATGCCGATGGATCTACAAAACCAAATTCAACTCTGATGGTACTGTAGACAGACACAAGGCCCGCCTTGTTGCAAAAGGCTATACACAACAGGCTGGGATAGATTTTACTGACACGTTCTCACCGGTAGCCAAGTTAACTACTGTCCGAGTGCTATTAGCACTTGCTGCCCAAAATCATTGGTGTATGACACAGCTGGACATCAATAACGCCTTCTTAAATGGTGATTTATTTGAAGAAGTTTACATGGATTTGCCTCTTGGTTATCCCACTCAGGGGGAGCAATCAGTTTGCAAGCTCAACAAATCTTTATATGGCTTGAGACAAGCTTCTCGGCAGTGGTTCCAAAAGTTTACCTCAGCTATCACTTCACATGGCTTCAAACAGTCCACTACAGACTACTCCTTGTTTAGCATGGGTTCTGGTCCCACCCTGGTTATTCTCCTAGTCTATGTTGATGATATCATCATAGCTAGTCCAAACCAGTCCCTAATTAACCAAGCTATAACAAAGCTGCAACACAGCTTCAAGTTGAAGGTTCTTGGCCCACTCAAGTATTTCCTTGGACTTGAGATTGCAAAGTCCTCAACTGGCATCCATCTCTGCCAGAGGAAATACACTTTAGAGCTCTTGGAAGACACAGGTTTCAGTGACTGCAAACCTGCCTCTTTACCCATGGACCCGAACCTCAAACTCAATGATGAAGATGGTGAACCCTTGCAAGATGCTTCCCAGTACAGAAGACTCCTTGGTCTCCTCATGTACTTAACCATCTCAAGACCTGACATAACCTTTGCTGTCAATAAGCTCAGCCAGTTTATGTCCAAGCCAAGGTCAACACACCTCATAGCGGTTCACCATATACTTCAGTATCTGAAAACTTCTCCAGGTCAAGGTGTTTTCTTTCCCACCAAATCAGATACAAAGCTATCTGCTTATGTTGATGCAGATTGGGGCAGCTGCTGTGTGACCCGAAAGTCCACCACAGGCTTCTGCATCTATCTAGGCAGCTCCTTGGTTTGCTGGAAATCCCAAAAACAACCCACTGTGGCACGATCCTCAGCAGAAGCTGAGTACAGGGCTCTTGCTTGCCTCACTAGTGAGCTCTTATGGCTGCAACAACTCCTCAGAACCTTTGAAGTGCAAGTTCCCTCTATAATGGTCCTCTGTGACAACAAGTCAGCTATACAAATGGCAACCAATCCAACTTCTGCTGCTAGATCCAAGCACATAGACATTGATTGTCACTTTATCCGCCAACATGTCAACTCTGGGCTTCTCAAATTGGTGCATTTGCCCACCTTGCAGCAGCTAGCTGACATATTCACCAAAGCTTTGCCTCATTCCCTCTTTTCTGGTTTCTTGTCCAAGTTGGGCGTTTTAGACATATTCCACCCAACTTGAGGGGGAGTTTTACAGTTAGAGATTAGTTAGATAACTGTTATGGTTAGTTGTGATTAGTTGCATTTTCTGTTAATCAGTTATGCTTTGTTAGTAGCTATAAATAGCTCAATTTAACTTGTAATTATACTCAGTTCATTCAGTTCATTTTGTTGAATGAAAATGGAAAATTCATTTCCAAATTCTCTCGATGCCTTAGTTTAACACCATCAAGCTTCTTCTCATCGATGATTGACTCATGCAAATCCTTGCAATATAGTAGTCCTTTAAGATTGGCTTTTAATAGGAGTAATTCTCGACGGTGAGTTGAAGCATGTCACCATCATGGGTGACAGTACCCTCCATCTTACTTGCTTATTTTAAAGATAAATACACTTTGAAGGATTTCCCTAATTTAGCTAGGGAGGTTATCACTTGGAAAGCCCTTCCTGTTTATCTGCAAAGAAAATATATGTATATGCATAGTTGTGACTCTTGGTGTACCAAATTGAGTAGTATATTAACCCATGTATTGTTCTGTGTGCATTATTAATTCCACCATATAATAAATAAACACATATATGTATGACATTAGTTGAAGCACTTTGTTAATGAAATAATAGAGCGTACAATACTAGAGTCTTGTCAAATGCATGTCTTGATATATATAGGGACTAGAAGAAAACGATTGAGCATGTTTCAAGATGAAATAGAAAATACAGAAAGGAGAAGGAGTAGTAGAATAACTGCTTTAGAAGAGAAGAAGCGGGAGGAAAGGGGTCGCAGGAAGGTGGTGTTGGCATTGCCAGCGGATAACAAATTTGCCAACCGTAACAACAGAAGCAAAGAAAAAGGCAAAGAAAAAATCGTTGTAGATGATCACTTGGATGATTCTAGTAGTGAGGATGAGGAGCATGGTCCAACCAAGAAGGGTCGCAAGAGCAAAGCACTTCAACAACTGATCTCTTCAACAAAGGTATGTTATGTGTCGTTTGGTATAGGTAGTTAGTTAATGTAATAATATTGTTTTTGAGGAAAGCATGTTTTGATTTAGATATGACTTTTTTAATAACAGAATGTCTCAATTGAAACATAACTTTCTATAAAAGTGTTTTTTCGTTAAGAAACATTATGAAATGAAAATGTGTCACATTTGAGACATAAATTTTCATGTAAGACACATCTTTTTTATTGTGTCTATTAGTGACCTATATAAATAGTAAAACCCAATTGAAAATTTTATTAACTCCAGGAAAACAAAGTTAAGATCTTAGACAATTCACACAGAACTAAGAAGGCTTCATTATATCTTGCTACTGTTTTTTTATTCTTTTTTTACTAAATTGATTAGTTCAATATTGTTTTTCTCTTGAACTTCTTTAGCAAATTTGCTAAAATATTGAGCTTAAGATTCCTTTAGTGGAAAAATAATACTACACTTGCATGCTTGCACCCTTTCTCATGACAAGGTTAGTGTCTCCATCTGTTTTAACCAGTTAATAATGGATTAAGCACTTTTCTGTATTTCCTTTGTTGACTCACTTTCCCTGCCATTTCAAATCCCATGCAGGAAGGACAACACCCTCAGAGTGCAGGTACTTCACGAACAAATGGTAAGCTTATTAATATTATTATCTCTAGCATGTAGATTTTGCAATCTAACTCACTTTAAAGATACTTATCCTAAGAATAATGATATAAGAATTGTTGTACTTTGCAGTGTCATCTGTGAACAATATTCCTGAGAAGAGCGTCCTTGAATTCATCCTTGATGACTTACAAAGGTGAAAACCAATCACATAATATATTTTTGTGATTATTTTTGTGTTATATTTGACTTGAAATGGGTCACTATTTGGTTTGACAAAATATATTCCATAACAAAGATCTCAAAGAAATCTATCCATAAACGTGCAGGTTAGACACAGAAGAGCTATTTGCGGAGCCAGTTAATCCTGATGTGGTTTGTTATTGCCTTTTGAAGATTTTAAATTTTTTTTTTTTTTATGTCATTTGATCATTGAGCTTTGGTAGTAATGTTGGATTCTGCTCTGGAAGGTGGAGGATTACTATCGGATTGTGAAGCAGCCAATGGATTTTGGAACCATGAGGGCAAAACTGCATGAGGACATGTATACAAACCTTGAACAATTCAAGGTTTGAAAATCATTATATTTGCATTTCTATCCAATTCCCTTTCCTCCCCCTTATTTTATTCAAATATTTAAATGTTATATAAGGAAGAATATCATGGAATAACATTATGTTTTTGCATGAATGTTACACATAATCTGTGTCTTACAATTGAAAAAGTTGTTTCCCTACATTTTTCTTAAGAAAAGGCAATATTGGAAAGTAAAGTGATACAATGTTGTATAGATGAAGACACGAGCACATTATGATATAATGTTGTCTGAATGAAGTTTTGACTAATTTGACTTTTGAGTTTACTTTTGTATTATTCCAACTTTGTTGCCCTTCACCATCTATTGTGTATTTGAATAAGCGTTTGATAAAAGTTATTTTGAATGAAATTGATTTATTTATAATTGAGTTTGAAGTGAAGTGGTTTTATTTTTTTATTTTTTTATTTTAAAAGCAAGTTTGATATAAAACTTACTGTATATTTTTCATCTCAATGCAAAAATTATTTTCTATAGCTTCTAGTCAATTACTACTAAAGGCAAAATCAATTAAGCATAACAGTAACCAAACACCTCATTTGTACTAAAATCACGTCTAACAGGGGGCAAAATAGTTTCTGCATATTTGCACCATGGAACCAAACACACACTTACACATTAATTATAATACTTTGAATTGATGAGTACAAGTAATTATCTAAAACAATATAATCTAAGGCAGCAATTCAATGTCCTTGGACATTTTTTAAAAATAGATTTAACCCCTTTATTTAGTACCTAGTTTTTGAAACGCTTCCCCTCTATGCCTAACTGATAATTCATCTATTTCAATGATGTACAGCGTGATGTGTATCTAATATGCTTCAATGCTATGAATGCCAATCCCGCAAACTCAAGACATCACAAAGTGGTATGATCAAATTAAATAGGAAGCCTTATTCTTAGAATTATACAGTTTGATGTCTGATTAAACTATAGATTATATATGTGTATTCATTATATAGTTCTAGATAGATCTAAGCTTTGTTCAACATAATTTCTTCCAGGCTGAAATTATACATAGTCAAGCTAGGAGGGTTTTTGAGGGTGTAAGTGCAGATCCTGAACATTTTGACGAGACATTTTCCATCACCAAAGGACTCTCAAATAGAAATTCACAAGTTAGAAAACGGAGAAGCTCACGGACTCCAAGGGCTCCTCCTAAACCAGCTGGTATGGAAGTGTTTTCCTCATTTAACCTTTATTTAGTCCTAACCATTAATGTAGCTACATCTTATTACAAAAATTTGCAATAAGTATCTTTAAAGTGAGTTGGATTGTAAAGTAAGAAAGTAAGAGTCTATCTATCATTGATTAGTTAAAATATATTGATATCTTAACTCACTTTAATTAATCAATAGTGGAAACACTCTCACTATTTCACTTTACAATTTAGGGTCTTGCTAATTAAGGAATCCAATAAAAGTAAGTTTTTATTAGAAAACTAAAAATAACACTTCTCAAAATTTTGAATACATTATTATTTCCAATAAAAACTTTCGTTTATTTGATTCCTTAACTAATGTCTTCAGAACATTGGTTAGCATTCTCCTACAATTTATCTCACTTTAGATGAGGCTTTTTCAAAAATTTATTACTTACCTTCACGAAGTTCGAATCCTCATTGGCTCATTATAGCATAGTGATAACAGAATTGCTTGTTCTAGTGTGAAAAATTATATATTGAACATATTAAATGGGAAGATGACGCAGTGCTGTTATGGTATCAATTGCCCAATTGACATCATTTTCTTCTTTTTCTTTTCTGTAATAAAATATATCATGAATCCCAAGAACCTTATACAGTGCTATTTGCTTATAAAACAAAAGTATTTGCTATTTGCTAAAGCATAATAAGTTCTAATTAAGCAAAATTCATATGAACATTTAGTAAACCGAAACTCTGGTAGGTTGTAGATGTTATCTTTGTTTTTATCTCTGAAACTTACTATATTTTCCTCTTTCCTTGACACAGGGAAAGATAAGGCTACTCAGTCAACGGTTCCTGGAACAGAAAGGAGGGATATGTATTGGCCTCCAAGTAACAAGTCACTGGTATCAGAATTCGTTAATGTTAACAAGTTTGACATTCAAGTAAGCTTTGTTTTCCTCCCTAACAATTATTTAAGTGGATTATTATAGAGAATTGACCTATAGTTAAGAGCAAAGGATAATTAAATTTCACATAAATTACGTTACACATACAGTACCGTACAGCTTATATATACTGTATACACATGATGCATATCCTTTTGTAGACTGAACTAGTATCTCTAAATTCTAATAATGTAATATGATTTATGTTTTTACTTATCCCTAGTTGAATGTTGAGACATGCACACTTTTTTTGGACTCCTCAATAGTTAAAAATTGAAAGTACAAAATACAACAATCTGAAGACTTTGAATTACAATTCTATTGAGAAGGGTGAGAGACATTTGTGAAAGGAGGATTAACAAGAAGAAAACTCACACTATCCCAAAAATTTAAAAAGAAAAAATATAAAAAGATGTCATCCCATTCACATGCATATTGAAACAATATTCAATTTTTACTTGTGCCTTTAAAGTTCACGTTTAGGTCCATTTTTTACCCCATGATACCTCAACTAATATGACATGCATGTAGCTATTTTATTTCTTTACCACTTTAATAAGAATCCCAATGTCTGGTTTTAAACTATGAACACTTGTTATTCCATTGCAGTTGAACCAAGATGCTAGTAACTACAGAGATAGTCTCCTGCAGTTTGTGGATGGTTTGGGACCAACACCTCAAAGGGTTGCAGCTAAAAAGCTAGAAGCTCTAGACCACCTTGAAAATGTTTCAGGCACTCAGATTATCCCTCACCCTACTCCACAGGAACCAACACAGCCATACACTAGTCTCAACAATGCTGATAGGCTTACTCTTGCCCTGGCCATTCCTGGTACAGCTGCTCAAGAAAACAGAAAAAGCAACAGCACTGCTGGTGGTGTTAACATAAATGATGGTGCTCATCAGGGAAACAACACCTGTATAGATAATAGCTGGAATGCTAAGGCTGCTGCCATTTTGAGCAGCATTTTATTAACAGTGACAAAGGGAAAAGGCACAGTGGAATTGAGAGTTCTAATGCAAGAGGAACTATGGACATTTGGGGTCCTTCCAAAGGCAAAATGGTTTCCCCACATGAGAATGTGTTATCATTTCCAGGACCTGTTCAAGAGGGTACTAACACAAAAGGCAAAACAGTTCAGTCAGCCACTGAAAGCTCCAGAAGGGTTCTTACCCATGTCTGGCCTACAAAAGTGATACAGCCAAGGCCATTGGAGTCCCAATGTGGCAAAAGCAACTCAGGGCTATCTCTTGCATCCCTATCAAGGCCAAGAAACTCTATTAACATCAGAGACCTATCTCTTGTGCCCAAACCTACACATTTAAACAGTACCTCTTACCCAATTCAGAAAAAGTATGAGCAAGTAGTCCTGCAGCCACATTCCAACAATGCCTCTTATCCACTTAAGAACATTTATGAGCCAGTCGTCCTTCAACAACCTGCACATTTGACCAATTCCTCTTGCCCAATTCAGAAAAGTCATGAGCAAGTCCTGCAACAAAGTGCATCATTCACTCCATCAGCATCTTCTTCTGACTTGCAAATGAAGCCACCTAGCCAGCAGAACCCTCTCCCTCTCCGACAATTTCGCCGGAATGAACCAAAGACAGCATTAGATCTTGGAATGCCCTCAGGCAATGCAGTAAATTACAATGGAGGAGGTGCTGCTCTTGAAGGCCAAACAGAAGATGTTTCTCTGCAGCTTCTTTGGGACAATGATCAGCAGGACAACTTGTCTCTTCAGCTCTAAGTTTGTGGAACACTATGGTACTTGTTTGATAACTTATGGCAAACTGAAAAGTGTGATGGTTTCTGTTAAAACTTATGTTATTTCTGAATCTTTTTGTCTGTAAATATGTTAGCTCAGTAGGAACAAACTTAAGATGGTTTTGAGTTTGAAACTATTGCTGTTTGTTTGGACAAAAACAGGTAGATTTGTTGGTTTGAATTTGCTTAACTGTGGCATCTTAACTTGTTTATTGGCACAAGCTTAGACCATGTTGTATGGAATCAGCAAAAGAAAGCTGATATACAATTTGCACGTATCAGCATAGGAAAACAAAGCAAAGAGTTTTTATACATGCTCTGCAAGGTTTTAAATTACAGCTACGATCGCAGTTGCATTGCGTTAACCGCAATCGAAGACAATTGAGAAAAATTGCAGACGATGCGTCCGCGTTTCTGTTTTGGACAGCTACAAAACCAAAATGTTGCAACCTTAATTGCAATTGCGGAAGTTTTTTTAAAACCTTGATGCTCTATATAAAATTGAAATTGCAGGGATTTGTAATATTACCCATTGAAAGTAATATTCTAGTGAGTTCCACCTGAAGACATCAGAAGCTATTTCCCTTTATTGATCACCAATTGATGATCACCATCTTTGTTGTATGTCTCCCTACTAGATACATTATGGTCCCTGCATTCCTATCATAACATAACATTTTACAGACTATTTAGAGCATCAAATACTTAAGAGATTCAAAGACAGAGACAGCTAAACCAGCAGTCCAACTATTTTTCACAACTCTATTTTGTACCTCTATCTTAATGAAAAAAGGCAATATATACATATACATAAACTTATATAAAGGGTTTTGTTAAGTGTCGTAAGTACACTTGTTAATAAATTTTAAATGAAAACAAAATGCGGTATACCAAAAATGGGATTTTTTTTTAATTTAAAACTCTTTATTTTGATTTTCTTAAAAGGCATTTGTTAGAAAAAGTAAACTATATATATTTCATAAAAAAATTGTTTGTATGATGGTTCAAAAAATAAGTACATATTCATCTTTAATAAATAAACAAAATGTGGTTTATATACTGCACTTGGAGTGAGAAACCATCTTTGTAATTTTGACAACGGATGCAAATCTACCAGAAAATAGGATATAAAGAGATTACCACTTCACCAGTGTTAGAGGAATACATGTGAAATTAAAGCAGACATCAAGCTGTACACACAGTAACATACACATAAGTCGTACTCCCAATGGACTCAATTATAAGCAAAAAAATACCCATATTTTATAGACTCAAATATAAATAAAAACCAACCAATTCAACTATATTTAATGTCAATATTCCAAAAGTCAAGACAATCAACCAATTCAATCAATTCTCCATTTATTTTTTCAAGAACATTACACACTCCCAAGGCAATTAAATAATAGTTTAGTAATAGTAGTTTAGTAATAGTAACTCATTTTTTTTTACATAAATCAAGATAATTAAACTAAATTAACTAAATAAATATGAAATTAGTTAATTTTGCTTATAATTAAGTCCGGAGAGAATACTACAAACCCATCAAGTATTAAACAGCAAGACCTAAATTAATTCCTAGAAAACGAATTTACAAATGGGTTTTCAGCACGTGGTACGCAGTAGGTTTTAAGAAGACAAAAGGGTAAAACTTAGTTAACATGAGCGGACTTAAAGAATTTTTTTACTAAAAAAAAATAAGGTTAAAGTAATGTTTTGGTCCCTATACGTGACACTGGTTTTCAATTTGGTCCCTATACGTAAAAAGTTATCAATTTGGTCCCTATACGTGACACTGGTTTTCAATTTGGTCCTCACCACTAATTGATCCCAATATAAGAGAACCAAATTACAAATTATTGTCACATGTAGGGACCAATTCAACAAAAAAAATTGAAATCGGTCCCTACATATGACAAGTATAGAGACTAAATTGATAACTTTTTACGTATAGGAACCAAATTGAAAATCAGTGTCACGTATAAGGACCAAATTGATAACTTTTTACGTATAGGGACCAAATTGAAAATCAATGTCACGTATAGGGACTAAAACATTACTTTAACCAAAAAATAAAATCAGATAAAAAACTTATTTTGAAAAAACAAATTACAAGTAAAAAACTTGAGCTTTAAAATCCCATACATACAAGAAGCCACCCCTGTTTATATTGTTATTGTTATATAATAATTATATCAATTATTAATTTACAACTCATTCTAAAAAACAATAATAATTGTACCATTTTTTATTAAACGACATTACCACAAGTTACTAAATAACTTTTATTTGAATTTCATGATAGAAAAAGACAAGTAGACAACACACACACAAAACAAACCAAAAGGAGGAGTGGTCCTGCATTAGTATGACATCAACACTCAAGTCTCGACAGAATTAAAATAATAGCTAGCAGATTTAACAAATAGACATGAAGAAGAGGGTTAGGGGGGAATGCATTTCAGGCATAAAGAGAACTTTATGCATGAAAAACGTAATAATTTCTCGAAATATCAAGCATTAGATAATTAAATAATAGCTAAAAAACAGTGAAAGATCCAGTTCAAGTGTACTTGCATCTCGAACTCCGCAAGGAACTGGCTTAGTTTTTAAGTTTGTTCAGTTACACACATGGAAAGGTATTTAAATAATATTACCCTGTATTGGAAGTATTACCTTACCTCAAGCGGGTTATCGCCAAAACCATTTAAAAACCCAAAAATAATCATTCACTAATATGCCAAAAAATGATACTCTAAACAACCTAGGCTGGAACTGAAAATGGAATCTATGACATTATGCTTACCATTTATTTTATAGGTAACTATATAGATCTAACGACCAACTCCAAGCAAATAATATTGCATAATCTAATATCTAATTGTGGAATGGTATGTAGGCACGTAGCATACATAAGTACTTTGTAACAATATAAGCTATCTATTTTTAAATGATTTTGAGTAAAATAAGATGGAAGAAAAATGATTATCAAAAATAAAAATATGGGAGAAAAATATTTATTTGCGTAATTTGGGAGGTAAAGGCAAAAATAATCAAAGAGTTCTCACGAATGTCAACAAATAAGAACGTTATAGTTCCAAGTTCCAACCTCTGGGTGAGGCCCCAGCAGAGTGACGGACAAGAATTGCAGAGTTTCTGACGCCGATTGCACGTCTAATATTTTAATTTCAGGCGCTACAAAACTGGAAGATTGATCAGAAATGTAATAATTATTATTACATCAAATGTGATATATGCATAAATAGAACTTGAAATAATGTCACATGGACACTACTCAAAATTCACATCATCATAACCGTGTGAAGTTATAAAATCAAAGTATATCAAAATGTCTCTTTACAATCAACTAGCAAAAATTATACATTATAACAATAATGTCTGTTAGAATATTATATTTAACATTAATTAGTATAAAACACAGGTATAACATTACTCCAACAAATTTACTCCGAGAAACAATGTTTTTCTTTTTTTTGGGTAAACCCGGGATATCTTCCGACTGTGAGCCAGAAACTAATCTCTCGAGACACTGAGATTCATCTAAAGAGTTGACCTCTCTCAACAAATAATCTTTCATACGCATGAGCCAGGAATCGAACCCCTAAACACATGCTTAAGGGATCCAATTATCTGACACAGTTGGTAATGTTTTTCTCTTTAAAAAGAGAAAGACAATGACATCAATTGGCACTTTAGAACCAGCTGTTGCTTGCTCTTATCTCAAGTCATAAGACATAAATTACTTTCCTATTATTATACATTCACTGCACAATGACTCAAAGGTTACTTCCTTCATCTTTTTATGGTAATTGTTCTTCAGGCAACAACACGTACCTGATGATATATTGACACGTCAAAATCAAGGTCTCCTAGATGTGTTCCAGCATGGCCATGTTGCTGTCATCGAGCTCCTCCAACTAAGAAAGAATATGGGGTAAAGTAAACCAATGTTTTGGAATAAAGTGAGCGACACACACTACACTGCAATCAATGTAGCTAGAGGTAAATTTCTGGGACATCTGTGACTCAGACTCCAGAACCAGCTACCCACTCCACCATATGAACCAATACCTCAAAGAGTGAGAGAGTCCCATAACACTTTGTGTTTGTGTTGTCTCTCCCATCCATATATGATCATTCACCACAGGTAGATAGATATCCAACTATACAATTGGGTAAGAGCCTAAAGAGGACAATTTTCCATATATATATATATATAATATTAACTAATAACTAATATTGGGTTGCCCATGCATGTAGAAGTACTTCATTTCACTATAAGAAAATGGGACACTAATGGGTCCACTTTTAACATTTACGATAATGGCAACACAATGTAAAGTTTGTACAAAATCTGAACCATTCAATAAAATACAGTACATGACACAGATTATTGTCTGAAATTCAATCATGTGATATATATATATATATATGAATATGTATGTGTATTTGACTAACATAAACCTACCACTGAACAATGGAGAGTGGTGGAGAGAAGAAAAGCTAAAGAAACAACTCCATCCCATACCCCCTACGAATGTATACACTTCAAAATTCTCTTGATACTTCTTTTCAATAATATTATTCTTTAAGTTTAACTATTAACTAAAAAAGTTAAATGCTTATTTTCTCAAAACATTGTCCATATAATACTTTTTATGTAATAGTAGTACTTTATTTAATAATAAAATTATTATTAAAATAATATAACAAAACTTAAAATTAGCGCTTAAATCTAAATATCGCACATCTATTACCCAGAGGACTATTTTTTTTCCAGCCACCCATTCATTGGGTTCTGTGCACATTTCTTATTTGCACCTTTGAAACGCAATTGTAACTTCAATATTACAAGTAAACAAAAAATTTTCGGAACCAAAATCCTCCAGATAAACTCATCAGATAAATATATACAATTATACACTACACTCTTTTTCTTGGTTTTTTACGACAGATGAAAACCCCGGATGAAAATATAGATTTCGATAAGAAAACTGTAACGACACATTTTTATGCTTTACATCTCTCACTTGAGAAAATCAAAATATAATTCTAGAAAAAACGAAACGACATTGATTAAAATTAAATGATAAAACTTCAAAGTGCAGAATAATATGTATAAAATAATGTGTATATATATATATATATATATATATATATAGCACCTTTCAGAATAATCTGAAAGCAGAAACACTGGGTGCTAAGCCCTAATATATATTTTAACGGAGGCGCACCAGGGAAATATTTCAAACAGTACGTGGTGAAAAACCCAGGTCCCATTACCCCCTGCGGGTAATATCTGGACATAAGATTTGCAAGTACCAACTTGTATATATGTACTCCAGTTAACAAAAAATAAAAACCTTTGAGTTAGGGATGACAATGGATAGGGTTTGAGTAGGTTACTATAGTATCCATCCTCATACCAGCGTTTGAAAAAAATACCCATACCCATACCCACATGGATAGCAACTTTAGTATCATTACCCATACATTCTGGATACCTAAGTTACCTATACTCACACATGTTACCCACACTTTAAATAAGATAAAACAATAAATAATATAATGAACATTATAACTTAATTAAAAAATATCCAAAGATCTTTTAAATCTACTTATGAAATTATAAACCAAAGTATTGAGCTAAATACAAAACATCTAAAACAATAAATTCATTAACTTGTAAGCCCAAAAAGAGAAAAACACTAATGAGCCATAGGTCTAGAACTTTCACATAATTTTATTCTTAAAAATTGATATGTAGTTATAATTATATATACTAAAATAAATATATAAATATATATGTGCGGGTACGGAGCGGGGTGGGTATTAAAGAACTCGTACCAGCACCCATACCCTCTATTATTTGGGGTTATTACCCAAACCCGGGCCCATGCCCATAAAGCAGGTATTTACCCTACTCGTTATGAGTATTTTTTACGGGTACTCATTGGGTAGGGTCCAAATTACGATCCCTACTTTCAGTAGATCCATAAAATATGACCACCAAAACCAGGTGACAATGAAGTTTCAAGAAAAAAAAATTTAATTGCTTCCTATGGCTAAAGTTATAGAGAACCTCATGCCACAAATCTTGTGGGAACAACCAAAATCACCCCTTCAAAAAAAAGTACCTAGATTTTTGGATTATTCTTCAAATGCATGCACTGAACCAGGGGAAAAAAATAGATTAGCTAAATAAGCTATAAACCAATAGTTTTCTGGACATGACATATATATAACTAACCTTAGAATAGACGAAAATTGAAGTGATTATTCTGGAAGGTTTAGAGTCATGTTTAAATTTTAATCATGGAATCTCGGGTTGGCATGAACACAAATGAAATTGAGCACTTCCATGCCAAAAGTGGTAGAAGGGGAGAATTGAGGAATTCCCTCAAATGGGAGAATGATATAAACAGTAAAAGGGAGCTCCCTTCAGTCCAAGCACAGACAAAAAAAGGATGAAATTTATCTCCCGCATCATTCACACATTCACAATAGCATATCATGAAGCTTGATCTATTGTGTTTGAATGAATGAGTCAGCAGCTAATTCAAACCCTCTACTCATCCATGAGTGGACTGAAGGAAGCTCTCTTAGACTATTCCTCATAATATATCTTCAACATCAATCCAAACTAATTAATCAAAACTAAAATTCAATGCATTGGAAAGAAAATTCAATAGCATCATATCTAAAATCAAACAAAATTATACCAAATTAATGAGACAATGTTCAAAGATAATTGTACCAAATACAGACAATTTTATATTTGAAAACACTAAGGATAGTGTGTTTGGAATCTTTCATAACTAAGTATTTCATCCAGGAATTGCCCTAATCAAATAATTTAATCAAAAAGAAGGGCAGGATAAAAATGCTGCAAACAAAACTATTAAACATGCATGCAGACGGATTTCATAATTAAACAGGGAGGTAAATTAAGACATAGAATTCAATTAACAAAAGAATTAAGGAAAACAACAATTAGAGCACCCTGATTAGTAGGCACTACACATTCATTTGCAATAATTCATGTTTGAGTGGCTCCCAATTCATATTAGTAAAGATAAATGCTGCAGATACATTATAATTAGACCACTGCTTGTGACACAATCTCATAAGACCACTTCCCATTTCATAATGTTGATAATTAATTAAGAATTACAATTTTACTGTGATCTTTGAGATGCCAACTGCTAATTCATAGCAATGTTTGGATTTGATTATTTTGGGTGAAATAATCACAGTTTTTTTCAGAAAACTCTCTTAATAAGATTTGATTTACAGGCTGTTTAGAACACAAAATAAATTAATTCAAACACACATACTTTGGCCAAAACGACATTTGTTAACAACTAAATTGTAAATGGCTTCTAAAATAATGGAAGATCAAATCCTTACAAGAACCCTAACCCTAAGTCTTAAGCTACCCAATAACACCATCAGAGAAAACACATATGAGATTTTCTCAGAAACATTTTCCTTCATTAAAACATGACAGTGTGCCCTTGTTTCCAACCTTTTGATTATCATGCACAACAGTTGAAAAACACATTCATCAACACATTGCATTTGCATACAAGGAAACGTGAATATGCCAAAAAATTAGAAAAACAAAACAAGTATATGCTTTCTCAGATCAAATCACAGGTGCAATTCATATGGATAAGCATAAAAATCAAAGGGTCAACTTGTTATGTGAATATAATGCTATTAACAGCAATCTAAATCAAAATAACTACATCTTCAACTTACTGCTTTAATTTACCATTCTCTAGAGGTTCCACAACGCGAACCTAAAATCAAAAGCTTCAACCAAAGGACCATATCAGATGCACAGGTGAAAGAAAGAGAAATAATACGACAGAGGAAGGGTAAAGAAAATTATGAATTAGAATACCAACGGACTTATATAAGCTATTAAAGTAAATCAAACAAAAAAAAAACAGTACATTTGCTAATCAAAAAAACAAAACAAAACAAAACAGTAGAAAAATAAGATAACAAAAAATGAAAGGAAAGGAATAGAGTTAAAGGGCCAGAAGCAGAAATCACGGAAGAGAAACTGTATTAAAGCAGTAGCAGACAGAGAAAGAAGAAGTGTCAATGTCTTCATGAGAATCAGAGAAGGGAAAGCCATTGAAGATCTCATATCCACACAAATCTGGCAAAGCACTATTTCCGAAAAAATATCAAAACAAAGATAAGTAAAGATCATGTGTTTAATTTCTTTATGTTAACACACAAGGGAGACTCTTATACAAGGAAATTTTTGCAACTATATATTATAATCCATATATAGAAAATCAAAAGAACCACATATAAGGTGTTTTTCTTTCTTGTTTCTTCTTCTTCCTCCTTAATTTGAAATAAGAAAGCCATATATATCAACCCCACATGTTAATTTATGCTTAAATCACTCTCTTTTACCTCTTTGTTGAGACATGAAAGAGACCCTTATCACACCGACATGAAATCCAAGCCTACCTGTACTGTATAAGTACTGTGAATAAAGAGAGAAAGAAAGAGGTGAGTGGGAAGGTGGGGTGGGGTTCCCGTTACCCCTTTAAGTCTCCCTCTCTCCATTTCCAATATCTGTCCTCTTTTTGCGCCAATCACTTCAACTACACTGTATGCACTGTTCACTATTTGACTCTATCGAGACTATTACAATCAACAATTTCTACTATTAACTGTTATGTATTGTCTCTCTCTCCTTATATACATGCTACTGTCTACTCTCTCTGGTTTTGGTACATAGGAAAGAAGGAAGGGATGAACATTGGTGCGTATATATAGGGTTTGAGGTCACTAATGAGTCTAGCGGAGAAAATAATGGACTAGTACCAGGGTACTCGTGGTTATTATCTAATTTTGAAAAGTGACTCTTCTGCTGGTTTAGAAAACAAAAAACAAAAAACAAAAAACAAAAAAAAAAATACTCTATTTGAATTTAATTATAAACAAAAAAGTATATATATATTTTATCGACTCAAATATAAACAAAATTCAATCAATTCAATTCTATTTAATGATACTGTTTCAAAAATCAAGAAAATTAACCAATTCAATCAATTTTTCTTTTACTTTTCCAAGAACATTACACACTCCCGATACAATTAAAAGGATAGATTAGTAATTATAACTCATTTTTTTACATAAATCAAGATAATTAAACTATAACTTCTTTAATAAGTATGAAATTAGTTAATATTACTTATAATTGAATCCGGAGGGAGTAATGTTTTATTGATAAATTAAATAATATACTTATTAATATATTAACTCTAATTTTTTTCGTAAAACTTTATCATTTTGATTCCTTATCCAATACTTTAAGATAGCATTTGATATGAATAATGTTTTAATATTTTTGTCAATGTGGGCATGAGAGTAAAAAAAATTCACATTTGATATAAGTCTTAAATATTTATTCTTAGACATAAAAGATGTTCAGTAATAAAATTAGAGAATGATGGTTAAAAACTCTATTCTTATGTGTTAAAGTGAAAAATGAGCATTCATAAGAATGAGGTTACAAGAAATGTAATTTACCTGAGAATAAAATTGTCATTTTCAGGAATATAATTTACCTAAGAATAAAATATTCTATGAACTATGTAAGGATATTGGTTAGCATTTCTCTCCTCCGCCACAAACGTACTTCTCACTCTCACTCTTCATTTTTGTTTAGATTTATTTTTATAAAACAATGATTTTTTTAAATATTATTCTTAATATCTTGTATGCATTGTATTTTGTAAAATATTATTCTTTAAACTGTCAAATAATATTCTTAAAAAGATTTTGTAAAATATTTTTTTATACGGTCCATCAATCAAAAATCATGGTGAGATGACTATTTTGCGATACTAATTATGGAAGGACTTTGGTTGCAAAACATTAAGATGCATTCTACAATTACTAGCAAAACCAACTTAGATATGGTAGTCCTACTAAAATCGTAAATGGAAGCGTAGCTAAACTTCCTTTTGGAGAGGTCATGGAATCCAAAATAAAAACCAAGCTCTTATTCGCCAATCAATCCACACAAACATTGCCATCGTGAAAAGTGTGGGTGAAAATTAACCTCCAAATCCTTCATTCTCCGATGAGCAATTCTGACCAATAATGAGTTCTTTATAAGAGAAGGCTTATGATTAGGGACCATATTCATGATTCTAATGATGCAGGAGGAATCACTTGAAACAAAAATTGTAACAACTTGAATTTTAATAAGAGTGATTTATGTATAGGTATGACTTCTTGGACACAACCAATCTAAATTTTAAAATAACTTTAAAATAATTGTAGTAATGCCCATATTGCTATGGGCACTACTTCTTGGGCACAACCCATAATGTTATTATGTACACAAGAGAAATGTTCATATTCCTAGCTACCACTTATAACATATTGAAACTAACATTAAAGATAATACAAATAGCTCTTCTCTCCTTGATCTGCTATTCGAGCTATAGCTTCCTCCTCTTTTCTTCATTTTTTTTAAAAAAGCCAAGAAATTTATTGATAAAAAAATACCACAAGCCAAAAGGCACAAAAAATGTCAAAAGGAAAGGGCACAAAAGAATACACAATAGCTTCTAAATAGAGCAGCAATAAAACACCAAACCAACAGCGTATAAACAAAGACAAAAAACCCAAAATCAATGCTTTTATAAATATATACCAGACCAAATACTAAAGATCATGCATATAAGTGGATTCTCCGTATCACCAAAACAATACAGCATCACGCAAAGAACCAAATGACTTGAAACAGAGCAGCTCCTAGCACAAAGCAACTAAACTTTAACCCCAAGAAACAAGGCTAATTCAGGCAACCAACATACTTGCGAAAAATCCACCAACTATGCACATAAAACCGCAACAATCAACACAAAACTTCAACCACTAGACACGTATCCCACTACTAATAGAGAGATGATAAACAGGCCATCAAGTTGGTAAACCAACTAGAGATGGGATACATAAAACCCTTTTTGCTTAAATTTGAGTCATTGACATGATAGCAGCTTCGCAAACTCCACAATTTCTCCACGCTCTTTCTTTATTGATTTAAAGATAATGTCGAACCAACCATATGGACCAGATCATGGAGAACCAAACTACTTGCCATCCTTGTCGGATGATACCTTCTCGCCATGCCAAACCTTGGAATTGAATGAAGTGACTCCTACATTCCCTTTGTAATGTTGAGGTAATGCCAAGCAAACCTAAACAATCCATCAAAACAATAGAAAATACAGGGCACTCAGAAAATAAATGGTTAGCCGTCTCATTAACCAACAAACAACCAATACAGCTAGTTAAAGCATCATGTAATATTCCTCTATATAAGAGATTTACCTTTGAAGGAATCTTATCATGTGCTAGTTTCCACGCAAAAGTTGAAACTTTAAGCTGAACAAGCTTATTCCACACCCTGTTAAAAAAGATGTACGTAGCAGCTATATGTTTATCCATCAATGCCTTAATGCTGATTTTACAGAGTATTCACCTGAAGACTCTAACACCCACGCCCACTTATCTCCAACCCCCTCCTTCAACACTATACGACCTACAGCCGAATTCAGTTGCTATTCAAGACCAATTTCCCATTGAAATATTTCTCTTCTTGACCACACCCAACATCCATCCACCCAATCCCTAAACTCAACAACCTTAGCAATTTTATTAGTTGCTAGGTTGTAAAGTCTATAAAATAGTTTCTCAAAATCCCTCCTTTGACCCACTGTTCACTCCAAAAAGTTGTGTTAATCCCATTTCCTACTAATTTAAACAACGACTCTGACAACCAACTCACCCCTCCACCCTCCAAAGAACAAATGTTGCTCCACCATGCAGAGCCCTTCCCACTAGTCACCCTCAACTCCCTTCGACCTCACCATACTTTGGCAACATTACTTTATACCACAACCCACCTTTATCCACCCTCATTCTCCACCACCATTTTCCCAACAGAGCCAAATTAAAAGCTCTCAGATTTTTTATACCTAACCCACCCAACACACACTCACAGCATGTTTTCCCAAGTAACCCAATGAACCCCCCCGGAAGAAACTGTTTAAAAAGAGTTTCAAGTTGAAAAATGTTACCTGTCGAAGCTTTGGAGAAGGAAAAATAATAGATTGGTAAGGTCGTGAGGACTGACTTTAAAGGGACAATTCTGCCGCCAAAAGAAAGAATTTTACTTCTCCACCTAGACAACATATCCCTCGCCTGCTCCATCTATGTAAACCATGTTGATAACCTCTTTGAATTTACCCCAACTGGCAAACCAAGATATCTAAACAAAACACTTCCAACTTTACAGTTCAAGATTGAAGCTGCTCTTTTCACCCACTCATTTTCCATATTTAATCCCACCAACTGACTTTTATGAAAATTTACCTTCAAACCAGAACAATCTCAAACAACTGAAGAATAGCTTTAATCGCCCAAATACTCTTTTTAGATTTCTTACATATAACCAAAGTGTCATCCGCAAAATGTAAATGTGAAATATGATGCCTAACTTCACCAAATTGAAACCCTTTAAGCATACCCAACTCAACGGCTTTATTGACCATGACACTGAACCCCTCCACGGAAAATAGGAAATGAAAAGGTGATAATGGGTCACCTTGCCATAAACCTCTACAAACACTGAACTCCTTTGTCGGACTACCATTCACAAGCACGGACGCAAATGCAGTAGATAAGCATTCAGAAATCCAAGACTGCCATTTAGCTGAAAAAACCCATCCTCTCCATAATATAGTAAAGATAACCCCAATTTACCGAGTCATAGGCTTTTTCAAAATCAACCTTGAATAACATCGCTTGTTTTCCACACTTTTGAGCTTCATCCACCAACTCATTTGCTATGAGTACACCATCCAAAATTTGCCTACCTTTGATAAAGGCTGATTGTGTTTCTGATATCAATAAACTCAAAACCTTTCTCAATCTATTTGGCAACAACTTTGTAAGAACTTTGTATATGCAACCAATAAGTGAAATAAGCATGTAATCACCAATCTTCTGTAGATTATCTTTCTTTGGGATCAAAACAATGAAAGAACAGCTTGAGTCCCTAACCAATTTGCCATGCTCCTGAAATTGCATCAAAAAATTCACAAAATCCTATTTGATATCCTCCCAAAATTCCTTGATGAACCCAAAATTAACCCCATCTAGACCAAGACTTTTAGAACTCTCACAATCCAAGACTAGCATCCTAATTTCCTCCAACTGAACAGGCACAATTAGCTCATTATTTGCAGAAGCATCAAGCTTGCTAAACACAAAATTGTCCATGATTGGACGATCTCACTGGTAAAGTTGAAAATGCTTCTGAAAATGCTCCATAACTTTAGATTTCATTGTTCTACCCCATCCACTCTTTGACCATCAAAATTAAGGCACAAAATTTCATTCCTTCTTCTTCTCTTGTTTATACACACATGAAAAAACCTGAAATTGGCATCTCCATTTTGCAACCACCTTACTCTAGACTTCTGCCATAGCACACTACAATGTATATGAGATAATTATCCGAGTTGAGCCATGCATTCCCTCCTTAAAACCACTTCCTCCGAGCTAAGATTTTATAATTCCCCTTTTAGATCGCACTTTTCTAACTCTGATTTTGCCTCATCTATTCTCTTCTCTAAACTCTCACAATGCTCCTTATTCCATTCCATCAACTTCTTCTTCAAAGAATTTCTCCTTCAACACAAAAGCACCCCACCTTTCCACCGTCATAGATTTCCAGTTATTTTTAACAAACTCTACATACCCGGTCACTTTCCTCCAACAATCTAAGATCCTGAAAGGTTTAGGCCCCCAATCAACCAACTTATCTCTAAGAATGATTGCACAAATCTCTTTGAAGCCCCCAATGAGAGCAATTTCCCCAAGTATTTAGCCAATCATCATACACCAAGAACTCGTCCAGCCGACTCATAGAAGACCCAGCACTACGATACCATGTAAGTTTTCTTCCTACCAATTGTAGATCAATCAATTCAGCCTCTGCTGTAAAATCTTCAAAGCACCTCAGTTCATCAGATCCTGAATTAGATACAACACCCTTCCTTTCATTTTCACTTCTGATGGAGTTAAAATCACCTAGCACACAATATCTACATGCTCCTGAACAAACTTGTATTAACTCCCTCCATAGTGCCTTCTTCAACGATAAATCACAAGAAGCATACACATTAACAATAATCATTGGATATTTTTCAACACCCCACAACCCATCCAATCCAACAAAATGACTACCTTGGATTGATTAATGGATTCAAAACAAAAACACTGTGCTCCCACAACATCAACAGCCCCCTAGATCGACCATCAGTTGGCTTGAAAGCCCAAACAAAATTATCAGATCCCATAGAAAGGAACACATACCTCTAATAACTGATTCTTGTTTCGTTTCTTGTAAGCAAATCATATCATATGTTAAGATTAAATCAACACTATAAATTTTTTTAGCTCGTTTATTTTAAAAATAAAATTCACTTTAAAATAACCTTATTTATTATGGAGATCATTGTTTGTCTTGATGACGCATTCTTACATTTTTTTTTGTTTAAATAAGATTTTAGTTCCTGGAAAGTTCACTAATTTTTGTTTTAGTCCTTGTAAAAAAATTTCTTAGGATTTCGTCCCTGTATTTTCTAAAGTTTTGTAAATAGTCCCTATTGTTACCCCCGAGTACTAAAAATCATACTAGATGAAAAAATTGTCAATTATAACCCTATGGCCCTAATGTATGATTTAATTTCTACTTTCTAGCCAAATTTTGGAGCAAGTCGGACAAGAACGAAAAATTACCTCGATATCCCCTAAGTACTAGATATCATACAAAATGAAGGAATTTAGCAATTTTAACCTTATTCCCTAATGTATGATTTTGTTTCTATTTTATGGCCAAATTTTACAGCAAGTCGAACAGTAAAATAAAATTACCTCGATACCCATGAGTACTAGATAACGGAAACAGATGACGGTAGGGACTATTTGCAAAATTTTTGAGATTACAGGGACGAAAACCTAAGAAAAAATTTCACTGAGACCAAAACCAAATTTAATGAACTTTGTAGGGACCAAAAACTTATTTAAACCTTTTTTTTTCAAGAAAAACTATTTAAGAAAATTAACTAATTCTTTAAAAATATATTAGGCCAAGTTGGAAGTTCACGCTTGATATTACTTCAACCTAGAACAAAAATTTCCCTCGAAGATATTTTTTCAAAAAATAAAAATAAAATTTCCCTCATGCCACCCCTCTCCTCCCGGATCCAGATCATCTAACTTTGTGACGTCAAAAGTTACCTGACTTTCTCTCTATCTTTCTCATATATTATTTTCTCTCATTTTATCTTCCATTTTTTCTCTCATCTTTTTCTCTCTCAAAATATATTAAAGTCACCTGACTTGTGGCACCGAAGAGTCAGGGGATTGGGATCCCTCTCGTCCCTCCACCCTTGATTATATCCTAGATGTTTTGTAGGATAAGGCTATGCGTTTTTGTGTGTAGCTTCATTATTTTATGCAATACATGCAAGCATTATTACTTGAGTTATATATATATTTTATTGTCAGTTCTGAATAATTACGAAATTTTATAAAGTTGGTGTGATATATGTTAGGAAACGAACAAAGAAATGAAAGTGATTGTGTCTGCTGGTGGCTGGTCATTGTTTTAGGATCAAGAAATGAATCCATGGTAGATGGATTTTATACGAGGTTTTAAAAACCATTTGAACCGGAGGATTGGAAATGAGAGCGGTTCCAGAATAAGAGTTGTAAGGTGGATGTGTTGGTTTGGAGGGAGGATATAGGGTTTGTGTAACATCTCAGACTGCTTTATGGATTGACGGCTATCCCCACAAACCAACACGAATCTTTTCAGTGTGCTTTGTCCTCATTCATATGCTTCATTAGGAAACTTCCCAGTAGGTCACTCATCTCAGAATTGCTCTAAGTCAAGCACGCTTAACTTTGGAGTTCTTTTCGGTAGCTCATCACTTAAAAACTCCACAGTTAAGCGTACTTGACTTGGAACAGTTCTACGATGGGTGACCTCGTGGGAAGTTTCCCCAGGAAGCGTATGAGTGAGGACAATGCACGCTGAAAAGACCCGCGTTGGTTTGTGGGGACAGCCGTCAATCCATAAAGCAGCCTGAGATGTTACAATTTGGAGTGATAAGGAGGTTATAGGTTCAACCCCTACTAACATAACACAATAATTAATTACTAACATTTGTATCAAAAAATCTTATATAAAATATAAAACTTGTTAGAAAATTAAAATTAATTAATATTTTACGGATATAATCCTTAAAAAAAAAAATTTTACGGATATAATATATGATAATAATGCTATGTGTCAATTTTAAAGATTAGAAGACTTGTAGAAGAAAATAAAATATTGGGTTAAATATGTTTTTAGTCCCTCATTTTTTACAAAAGTTCAGTTTTAGTCCCCCTTTTGAAAAGCGTACTTTTTTAGTCCTCTATTTTTTAAAATATGTCAGAAGTGGTCCCTACACCACACATTTTCAGTCTCTTATTTTTTAAAATCACACATTTTTGGTCCCTCATTTTTGACAAAAATTCGGTTTTAGTGCCCTTTTTCAAGAGGAAGTGTGGTGTAGGGACCATTTCTGACACATTTTAAAAAATGAGGGATTAAAAAAGTACATTTTCCAAATGGGGAACTAAAACCGAAATTTTCTAAAAAATGAGGGACTAAAAACATATTTAAAATATTTCTCGTAAAAATGAAGAGAGAATGTATAAAAAAAATGTTTAATTTATATGCATTGTAAGTATAAAGTTTTTTGCACTATCAAGCAATCAGAAATCATGCATGGTATATGTGACTTTTAAGGTAATTGTGAATATCAATTAAATCCTTAAAAAAGTGAGATGTCAAAATATTGATTAGCTATAATTTTTAATAAGGTTTTGATAATTTACTCTAGACGAAAATCGCATTATGGATTTTATTTTATTTTTTCGCATTTTATTGATTGAAATTTGTAAATTTACTTTAATTTAGTTTTTATTAATCAATATTTTTTTTTTTGTGTCAAGGATATCCTATGACCACTGGCTAGAGACTAGTCCCTTTCGAGACGTAGAGATCACCAAATGGGTTTTGTCTCTCCCAACAAAGCCTTTTTCCATACATACTGCAGTAGTCGAATTAACTACTAACATAATGCTCAAGGAACTCATTCATCTACAAAATAAATATAAAATTTGATATGTGACCGACCATTAGAGATGATTTGGCACTCGTATCTATCAGCATGATAGATTTAGAAAAGATTGCCGGTTTAATTAATTCATTCATTCATAACAACGTCATTTCATTCTTTCATTACCATTTAAGAAGGGTTGGCCTAGGGTAAGCGTGTTATGTCTATTAGTTAGGAGAGTATGTTGATAAACCGTCATTCAGTCTATTTATTTGAGTGAATTTGGGTGTATTTTATATATGTTTGAGTGTTTAATGTTGAATTGTCACCCAATTTTCTTTATTTGTTGTAAAATTGATGAGTTTTAATGTGTCCATTAAAATTTAATAAATTAATTCATTTTCATAATTATTTTATTTGATTTCATCTCATTATATAATTATCTTATTTGTAGATATGAATTCAAATATTAAAGTGATGAAAACAAATTGATGAAAAAGCTAGAAGACTTTGCTTTGTGAAAAGGAGAATTCAATTGAAAAGTGAATTGTTTGGCAATTAAAACAAAAGCCACGTAGAAGCTACATGAGATGAAGAAAAAATTAAGAATGAAGAAGAAACATCACTTAAGGAATTCAAGAAATAAAAGAACAAAATGGCACAATGTTAATTCAAGTGCAAGGCGTTAAATATATAAACATATAGGCACGGTCCAGCAAGAGAAGTGAAAGTTGAAGGAAGAAATTGAATTATAAAGTGGGTCCCGCCTAAGTTATATTGTAGATGGAAAAAAGAAATTTGGCTTTGGTAAATTGAAGTTAATGTGATCAATATCTACTAGTCACGTGAGTTGCTTGGCTAGGAGAAAAAGTATGGTTTGGGCCAATAATCAATGAGAAGGCTAATTGAATTAGGAGATTCAAGACTTGCAAGATATAAAAGGCACAGCGTCAGCGAGAAATAGTGGAGGACAGGCAGCGCCGCATAGCTGCTTGAGCAATACCAAAAAAAAAAAAAGCTTTTGCACAGCAGCCGTTTTACACCAGAGACAACAGTCGTCGTTGAGCACAGTGAGGAAGATCAAGTCTTGAAGTGAAGGACCATCTCCCAATTGATTTGAAGACTGCTTCGCATCAAAAGGGTGTTCGGGTTTTAATTTTCTTTTTCTCTTTTATGGATTGTTACATGTCTTTGATTTGTATAGTGATTAGTATGACTATGCGTAGCTAAATTCATTCCTAGGGTAATGGTAGATCTTATGTTTTGATATCGTTGATGTTTGCCTAATTTTAATATGATTCAGTGTTTCTGTTAATTGATTGGTTTAATCCTTGTGTTTGAACTTCTATGAGATTTGATCATTCTTTACTAAGTTAGTTAATTGACTGGCGACCGTATCACAATTAGTTAACGGAACTCTAGGATTAACCGGATTTGGGGTTGCGTGGACCAAACGCAATCCCTCGTTTTCAATCAGTTATTGAATTAATAAAACTTGCCAATTCTTTATGCTTCTTTTAACTGTTTACCTTGCATGACCATTGGGGGTAACTGATTAAGGGAAAGAATATTAATATTGCATGACCATTGGGTATTAATAGATTTAGAGTTAGTGATTGGCAATCAATAAGAAACACATATTATTGAGGAATTGAGTAACATCATAAGTAGTGATATAAGTGAAACCAGGCACCCTAGGCTTTCCATAATTGATCATTTGCTTGCAATTCTTTGTTTTTCTTGGCTTTCACAATCTTGCTATTTTTATTTCATTGTTTTCAACCAATTCGATAGTCTAAATAACATAAGGACTTAATTAATCTAGTACTTGTCAACAATCTCTGTGGGTTCGATACTTGGAGTCCCAAATACTCCTATATTACTTTTGCGATAGGGTGCACTTGCCCTTAAAGTGTAGTTTTAGCGCAACATATGTACATGCAGTGGTTGATCCAGGACCTTGAGTCAGTCAGAAATCGACACGTCAATTACCTTAAATGTTACTCTTACCATGATTTTTGATTAGCTGATAGTGTAAAAAAACTTTACACTGACAGTGCATACCAATTAAACTGTAATTATTATCATATATATTCATATATATGAAAATAAAGACATAAATGTTAAATCATACACTTTTAAAATATATAATCAAATAAAATAAATACCTTATAATTGTTCTCTATCTTATAATTTATCTATGCTCACTGTCTAGTTTGTTTTGAAAATGAAATGGGGTGCTGAGTGGTGTTTCGCTAGCGTAAGGGTCTGTTTGGGAGTTTGGAGGGGAAGGAAAGTGAGGAGATCAAAGGGGAAGGAAAGGGAAGGGAGGGGAGGGGAAAGAGAGTATTATCCCTTCCCTTGTTTGTGAGTGCATATTGTATGAGAGAAAGTAAATGGAGGGTTTATAGCATACTTTTACAATTTTACCTTTATTTTAGAAAATTAACATAAGTAATATTTGTTAAATAATATTAACGTACTTTTGAAAAAAAAATTAATACTAAAGCAAAAAAAAAAATTATTCATTTTCCTCTAAAAATTGGGGTAAACCCCCCAAAAAACCCTAAATTGGGGTAAACCAAAAAATTGAGGTGAGGAGGGTTTGAGGGGTTTTCTAAAATCCTAAAAAACTTCCCCTCCAAATTTTTGCACTCACAAACAAGGGAGAGGTACTCATAAATCTTCTCTTTCCCTTACTTCCCCTCCTAAACAAGACTCGCAAACAGACCCTAAAGAAAGAAGAAAGAGCATGGTAGTGGGTGCAAATATATAAAACTAGGGGGTCAAAATAAATAAAAAAACTCAAGGTATTAATAGTAAATTTATAAAAGTGAGTGGGTGCAGGTGCATACCCTTAAACGTACATGGATCCACCAGTGTACATGGATACTTTCATGTTTTTGAAACGTAACTTTTTTATTTTTTACATTTACCTTTTGTTAGAAAACAAAGTAAAAAAAAATCTAATATAAAACGTCAAGCATACTCAATTCTACCTAGGCCCTTTCATTGGCCATTCGAGAGGTCTTCACCAACCTCAACACTGGGGTTATGGAGAAGGACACCCAAATCCACGACTTGGCGGATCAGGTGTCCACACTTGAGGAAGAGAGGGTGGGCGCGAGCTGTACCAACACTTAGGATCCAGGTCCAGTGGTTCCAGTGCCGGTTGTAGCGGTAATGCAAATGATGCTACCATTGTGGATGTTGATCCCGATGCACATGACAGGAATAATGGCGAGGACGATGATCTGGGCGATGGCTCACCAGACAAATGGATCCCCCCTCCCCCCAACCCATCGAGATGTTTGTTGTATTATATTTTTTACTTGATTGTTTGATTAACCGTTTGACATTTAGATTCAATCATTCATATGTTTTCATCATTTATGCTTTGTTAGTTTTAATTTATTTAAATTAATTTCTTTATATTTCTTTAATTTTATTTAAATTAATTATTTAATTTAAATATTGTGTTATTGTTGTAAATTAACAATTAGGGAAAAAAAACAAAATTGATTAGCTACTGACAGTTAGCGGTCGCAAAAGTCGTCCCTTGGATCATCCAGGGACCAACTTTAGTGATCGAGAATTTACACTTAATGACTGAATATTTGCAGTTGCTAATTGCGAAAAGAGCACGAAATCGGTCGCTACAACAATTAGGTACCAACTAGCTAGAGACCGCAGTTTAATAAGTGGTTGCTGATTCGGTCACTAAATTAGATAGCGACCAAATTCCAATGTTTAGCGATCGATTCTTTCGGCCGCTAAAATACTTTTTTTTTGTAGTGTTTGTTTTACAATTTTATATACTTCATATTTTTTATTTGTTGTTTGTAATAATATAGCCGAAATAGCAATTAATATTTCGATAATCGCTATTTTAATTAAGCATTATAATTTAGCTGCTAGTTTAGCGACAGAATAATTACTAGCTAAATTTAGTCAAGGTGATTTTTAATTAGCGATTGAATGATCAATTTCAGTCTCTACCAAGGTTTTTAAAATCGGACCGGTCATTGAACCGGTGAAGGCACCGATTCAATGTTCAATGGTCCAACCGTGGTTGAATTGTGGTCGAACCGTTTATAATTAAATATATATTTTTAATCATATATAATATATTTAATATAATAATTAACTAACATAGTAAAAATAAAATAAATAATTTATTCAATTTAAAAAAATTAAGTAGTAAGTTTGTGCTCATAGTCCATACTCTGTGTCCATCAAGTATAAAAAATTCCCTTATATGAGTTTTTTGGGGTCCAACTATCATAAAATGATAAAAAGCAAAACTAAACTTGGCTGCTTTAGGCCCATTATAAGTTAAAAAAGCAGAAACCCTAAAAGAATATGGGTTGGACTTGGAGTCTTGGACTAGACCTACCGATCTGGAAACATTGCAACCCTAGTTTCATAGTTGCTGTCTCTCCCATCTTATTTTCTTTATTCTTTATGTCTGTGCGCCGCCCCTCCCTTCCCATCCTTCTTTCTTCTCTCCGTTTTCTGCACGCCGCCCCTCCCATCTCCTTCTTCTTTCTTCTTTCTGTTTGCTTTGTGCCGTCCCATGACTCCCATCTTTGTAACTCACCTTGTCTTAATTAAGTAGGAGAAGGTGAAAATGGGCTGGAGGTTGAAGAAGCCAATTAAGCGCAAGGTTGAAACAGCTTGCGAGGTCGCCGGATTCGAGAAGCTAATGCATGTTTTCAGAGCAAAACGCGGACTGTTCAAAACCGGTGAACCACCGGTTTTGTCTGTTTTCCCCGGTTTCTAACCGGTTTGACAGTTTTTCACCCGGTTCATCAACATAACGGTTATAGGGCTTTACCAAACCGGATGGCAGGTCAGTTCCGGGTCGAAACGACCGGTTCGGTCCTGTTTTAACTACCTTGGTCTCTACTATTACTTAGCGACTACGCAATTGATAATCGTGTTTGAGTGGTTACTAAGTTGTTTGGTGAATAGTGACCGAATTCCCATGTAAAGTCATTGCTAAATGTAAATAAATAAGATCAAAAGTTGATGGCTTCGACAACATAAAATAAACATTTCAAAAGTACGAATATTAATTATGAAAACAGAACTGCATAGATCAATTAATGGTAAAATTTAGATAATGTTCTTTGACTGATTGTG
Organism: Echinosophora koreensis; assembly: GCA_035048595.1. Classification (NCBI taxonomy): domain Eukaryota; kingdom Viridiplantae; phylum Streptophyta; class Magnoliopsida; order Fabales; family Fabaceae; genus Echinosophora; species Echinosophora koreensis. Next base: position 13,220,587 of record JAPCYP010000004.1, read on the forward strand.
GTACTTTTTTTTAGTAAAAACAAAACGTATGTATTATTTATTTATAACTTATTAATAAAAATTGTCAAAGTTTTTTTTTATAAGCAAACAAGTATATTATAATAAACTTATACTCTAACCCATTACATCCAGTCACATAACCACATCTTCGAAGAAAAAACTACCTAGTTATAACAAGCTTGCAAACAACAAATTGGATTATTGATTACACCAATCTATATATAAAAAGTATGCACCCGGGTTTGAAACAGAGCACCAACAAATTGAATATAATGATATCATTATGTTTTTAAGAGTAAAAATACCAAAAATACTTAAATAGCTTCGCCTAGAATTTTTTTTTATCTATTGATTATAATTCTTAAGCATCTTAACTTACGGCTGAAGAAACTTTTCCCGCTGAAAGAAACGAAAAGTAACAAGAAAGAGTAGCGGCATCGAGAATATGCAGCTAGGCTTTTGTGACATACACATTCAGTTTTCCTTAAACTTTCACAACATTCATGTACTTTAAAGATTATCTTGTCTATGCTTGTTTACCTTTTGCAAACTATGTGAACCAAGGAGACCTCTTTCCTGGATTCCTTATTAAGATTCATCCAAGCATGTGAGCCTATGTATGACAATGCAATGTCCTTTATTCCTAAGTGCAAAATAAATATCTGATGTGTCACAATGTACGTATTTCCGCGCATGCACAAATACACCACCAACACAAATGTTTGTCTAAAATATGTATTGCATGGTCTTTCTCTTTTACTTTTTTTTTTCTCTCATGATATCTCTGCACATAATCGAGGAGACTAATCCTTTGAGGTACTAGACAGAAAGGACTGATCTCTCCCAACCAGATTTTCTCCATACACAAGTGTCAATGATCGAATCCCTGACCACTTACTTTAGGGGCCCGAGCCCGTTACCACTCGGACCAACCACATATTTGCTTTCTCCTTTACTTTAATTGTTCATGTTTTTAATTGAGTTTATTATAGTTTTGCCAGCTGCCACCGCCATCGGAGCTACCCCATGTTGGCTTGTCTCACAAAGAGGTACCCGGCCACCGCCATCTATCTCTACCAACCAATTACCATCAACCCAGTTAATTTTGCACATAAAGTAGTGTACACACAATCTCATATATTGGATCTATACGAGGATTTGTAGTAAAATAATGTCAAAGGTGTGGTCCATGATGTAATTTGCTCCCTCCCCTTGTGGGCTTTGATGTTGGGCTAGAAATTGATAAATAAATAAAAAATATCATTGTTGAATAGTTTAATAGATCACATAACCTTTAAAATCAAGCAGATTGTTGATAATGTGCATTTGAATATATTGGCATATGTAGGGCAGAAAGCTTGACGAATCAAAAGTAGATAAAGAGCAGTAAGGGACGATGACTGAAGGATAAAAAAATCAGAGACAGGGTGAGAGGGAAGGGGAAAAAGGAACCAAAGTACAGAAGAATACTATTTAGAATTGAAAGGGATCGGCTTCTTGCATGGCTTGAATTTGTTGTAAAGCTTTCGTATTAGGCTGTTGATTCATCATATCATAATATACTATGAAGGAGTTTAAAAGAGCACATAAAGAGATTATTTAAGACCATGAGGATATATATCTCATGGAAATACTTGTATAAATAACTTATGATAATAGTTTATAATATTTCTATAAGCTATTTATAGCTTATTTCAATAAATTTATTCAAGAAACTTACGAAAATAAGATATTTTTAGTTTATTTAAAAATAAAATATTTTTAATAAATATTTAATTAAACTCTATATCGAGATACTTCCTATATCTCTGAGAGAATCAAACCTTATTTTGAAAACCTATCTATTGTAAGGAACTAAGGATTATGTTATATATATTTTTTTATTAATAACATTTTTTTATGTGTAAATAAGTTTCGAGGTATATAATGTTATTTCACTGTTGGCTTCATTTGATTAGTATTTTGACTATTTTCTTTAAAATTTGATGAGCTTAACATATCAATTCATGGCACCCATAATAACTATAATTTTTCAAATTAGATGTGATTATGAAAAGTTTTTAAAAAATAAAGTTTCATCATTGTGAACAATTATAGCTTTTGATTTGTTTTCGGTGCATCAATGGCATCTTCTAGCTCTCTTTCGAGACGTAGAGATCATAATGAAGTGGATTTTGCATCTTCCAACAAAGTCTTCTCGATACACAATAACATACTTAAGAAACTCATAATTATTTTCGCTTATTTAACTTTGGATCTTTTCATTGTATGTATTGCTGCATATTCAAGTCAACATATAGTAAATTTTGAGATTACATATGACCAATAATGGTATTATATGATGTTTTCATCGAAATATTTATAAGTGCAAAAAAAATGAAAAATAAGTTACGTGTCCAATAACATTGTAACCAGAGTTTAAATGTTATACATTGTCAGTGTAAAGTTTTTTACACTATTAACCAATCAGAATTCATGATATGAATGACTTTTTAAGTGTTTAAGATAAGAGTCAAAGTTTTTTAATGATTTATCAATTTCTGATTGGTCGACAGTGTAAAGATTATTTTTACACCGTCAGTTCATATCAATTAAATCCTTGTAAGAATCTAAATTATTGTCATAATATATCAAATATATATATATATATCATCATCATCATATGCCTACCCTTAATTAGTTTTTTTGGACAGGCCTACCCTTAATTAGTTAAGGGCAAATGAAACACGGAAGAAGAAAAATAAAAATCTAGTATAAAAAGTAAGGGTCTCCCTGAACTTCTTTGTTGGGCCAAAATATTACATGTTAATAACATTCTAACTTAGCTCGATCCTATGTCAGCTGTGGATTATGCAGACCAGCCTGGAGGCTGGAATTCAAAAGAAAAAAATATATCTATTGTATTTTTAATTTAATATTTCTTTATCTTAATTTTAATTATTATATTTTTCTTTTGCATTCTCTAAATAGCAAAAACTATGATGAAATAACTTTTTTTTACAAAAAAATAGAAGTTTAGATTGGGGGAAGGCACGCCTCCGTTAGTGAATACCACCAATTTTGGGAAGGATTTATAATAGAGTTTACATATTGTATACCAACATGGAAGATATAGAAATCGTCGAACCCAGGTCACAGTTAGTGCAAGTGGAAGGCTTGACCAGATGTGTCAACCCCTGTTAACTTGATGAAATAACTTTTGTGGTACAAATACTAATTTAATTAAAATAAATGATGATGAATATATAACTAGCATGTCATTCCTTAATATGAGGGGTATAATAAAAAGGATTATATATATATATATATAATCCTTTACTTTTTAACGAAAAATAATTTTTTAATAATGATTAATACACTTTGGTCCATTTTTAAGGAAATGTAACCTTTAGTTTAGTACATAATTATAAATTTAAAATTTAGAAGTATCTGAAGTAGAAAAATTTTAGAAAAGAATGTTAATTTTTTTTTTTTACCAAAGCAAACTCACATTATATTATTGAAATGAACTGAAATATGAGATGGTAAAAAATCATAATGATGGGGACTAGACAACAATGTGGCCACCCTAGCTAGAGTGTGAGCAATCACATTAGCTCGTCTCCTAACAAACTTAACCACAAAGTTTGGTTTTTGAAGCCAACAAATCTCTACATTCTTGAATAATAGCCCCGAACTAAGACAAATCTGTTTTAGTAGAGTTAACTGCAAAGACAACACTCTGAGCATCCAACTCAAAAATAACAGACTGATAATTGAAGGAGTCCAACCACTTGATAGCTTCCAAGAGGCCCAAAGCTTCACCTTCTCTAAGTTCAAGTCTAAAGGAACCCAGCTACTTCTTGCTGCAAGAAACTCACCTGCGTCACCTCTAATACAAAGACCAATGCTAATGACGTTCATATTAGGAGGAAAGGCAGCATCAATATTGCATTTGACAGTACCCAAGGGGGACCTTGCCTAAGACTCATTCTGTTGCTCCTCCCTGTGCAAGGAATTCTGCCCCCAAAGACTTAGCCATATTCCACTCATCCCATGTGCTTCTTGCCGGTGCAATCACCTGGGAAGCATTTTCGGAAATGTTATCCCACACCTTAGAATTGCAAGAGGTCCAAAGGCTCCACAACAACATAACAAAATGATGCAGCAAGGAGGGAGATAACTTACCGCAAACAGAGAAGAAAATTTTCTGCATCATTTATGCAGCTATCAATGGTACTCCATAAGGATTGCGACACCCAAAGCTCAATACTCTTAGCTCAAGAAAAAAATAGATGAAGAGGAGTCTCCAAACAACCTTCACACTGAGCGCAAATGGAGTCACAACTCATTCCTTTCTCCCGCAACCGAGTTCTAGTCGGAACACAGTCCCTGAAGGCTCTCCACTCGAAATTTTTAACCTTGGGGGGCACATCTAAACTCCAAATCATGTCCCAATTCCCACTAATAGCACCAGTAGAAGGAGGAAGAATGGACTGTTTGCAAAGGCGATAAGCAGATTTTACCGTATACTTACCTGAGTTGCTACCGTTCCACACCACCCTATCTTGCTTTACTGAATCAATGAGTGGGACATTCAAAATATGCTCAGCGGTTTCCCTATAAAAAATATTGGACACCAAGTGAACATTCCATGAACGTACGTTAGGCAACATGAGGCTATTAACATGCCAGTTCTCTAACCCAGGAATCGGTTCAGAGGCAACTTTCAAAGAAGGAGCACCACAGACCCAGCAGCTATTCCAAACCGGAATCAACCTGCCATCACCCACCTTCCATCTACACCCCTCATTCAAGACAACCTTTGACTCCCATGAACTTCGCCAAGAGTAACTAGGGTTGTGACCTAACTCAGCATGGAAAAATGAAGTAGTTGGAAAATATTTAGCTTTGAGTAGCTTTGATAACAAAGCATCTGGATTATTAACCAACTTCCACACTTGTTTACCCAACATAGCGAGATTAAAAGAATGAAAGTGCCTGAAACCCATTCCCCCTTGAGACTTGCTACAACCTAGACGATCCCATGATATTTATTTGATGCCTCTAGAATCCGCACCACCCGAACCCCACCAAAAAGAGTTAATCACATGCTCAATCTCCTCACAAATAGAATGAGGTAGCAAATAAGTACTCATCACATAAGAAGGGATTGCCTGAAGAACTGATTTAATAAGAATCTCCTTCCCCTCTTTAGAAATAAGCCGACCCTTCCAAGAAGAGATGTGATTCCAAACTCTCTCCATAATAAAAGCAAACGTATTCTTCCTACTCCGACCTACCATGGAAGGGAGGCCAAGATACATACCACCCCCATAGCAAGCCGGTCGCACACCCATAAGATCAGCCAGTCTGTCACGCTCCAAAATACTAATGTTATGGCTAAAAGTAACTTCAGACTTACTCAGGTTTATGGATTGGCCGGAAGCAGCTTCATAAACTCCCAAAATTCATTTCATAACCTCCACCTCATGATCGCAAGCCAGAAAGAAAAGGAAACAGTCATCGGCAAACAGTAAATGAGTAATAACTGGAGTGCCTCTACAAATCATAGACCCATGAATATCACCGGAAGCAATTGCATGATTGATCAAGGCAGTATGACCCTCGGCCAATAAGATAAACAAATAAGGGGAGAGAGGATCACCCTGCCGTAACCCTCTCCCCGGATGAATAGGACCCACTTTCTCATTATTAACAATAACTGAGTAAGTGAGAGTTAACGGATACTACAAGAAAAAATGGTTTTAGCGAGGGCCTAAGGCCGTCGCAAAACTCAAAATTCCGTCGCAAAATTACTGTTTGTGACGGATTCGCGACGGCCAAAAATCCGTCGCATATAGGGTCGTCGCAAAAGTTTTGCGATGGCTTTTTGTTAATGGCCGTAACAAATTTGAGACGGCCTGGCTGTCGCTAAATTCTGCAGATTTGGGAAGGTCAGGCCGTCGCAAAATACTAACATTAGCGACGGCCAGCCCGTCTCAAATAACAAACATTTAGCGATGGCCAGGTCGTCGCAAATCATTGACATTAGCGACGGCTAGGCCGTCGCAAATCACCAGAATTTAAAAATAATTAATTTTTTATTATTATAAATATGAATTATTTTTAATCAATTATATAATATAAAATTCATAATCAATATAAACTTTAGTAAACTTTTTTCTTAATTATAATTTTCTACTATATAAATAAATAATAATTCTAAATGATAATAAATGAATAATAATTTAAACGGTAAATGAAATCTAATCATAACGAAACTTAAAAAACCAAATTCTTTTAATAAAGTGTATGTACATTATAAAGAAACTAATAATTGTTTTGACAAAGTGCGTACATCATACAAAATAACCATAAAGAATCTAATAATCCTCTCTATAACCCCTCAACAAGTCTGTAAAGGATCGACCCTCCTCATCATCGATCTGCTGATGACCCTCAGGCTGGGACGAAGGTGGCTGGGACGACGGCTGCTGCGGCTGAGGGGTGCTATGAAGGTGCTGGTCCTGCTGCGACTGTGGCTGATAGGTGCTGGCTCCAAAACGCATCATCAGCTCTCTCTGTGTAGCTGCCATCATATTTAGCTGTTCCATAATTTGTCGATTGATTGCCTCCTGAGTTGCCAGTCTTTGCCGCATCTCGACCATCTCCACAGACTCCTGAGACTGGCAGGTCCTACTAGACGATGCTCGACTCTGCTGAGTGAAGACGCTAGAGCACCCGCGTTGATAGTTGCTAGAGAGGTCTCCCATACCGTAAATACGCCCCTTTTTCTTACCGCCAGCAACCTCGACCCATGTCTGCAACTCCACTTGGGCTTCCACCTCTGGGTCAAGTGTGGTAGGGGAAGATGAGGCTGTCTGAGACCGAACCTGAGATAACTTAGCTTGATACTCCTCCTGTCATTAAAATTAACGCACATCATCATACAAAATGACCAGAACCTTGTTAATTATAAAATAAAAATAAATACCAATAAAGAGATGTGTAAATCACCTGAGTGCGTCTAGAGCGCTCATCTACATAGTCGCCAGTATCCTTCCTAGTATGAGTACGGGCATGAAGCTCATTCGGCTTAGCGGGACGGCGTAAATCGCTAGACTGCACCAAAAAAACTTGTTAATATTTAAATTTAAACATTCTAAATATAAACGAAATTTAAATGAATTCACAAAATATGATATTTGAAGTTACAAGGCGTCGAGCGTGCTATGGATGACTGATGTTGCTGCCAGTGTGCAGACTCCCACCCTTTTCCGAGGCCCTGTTGAGCTTGGCCTGGGCGGATAATTTCTTGAATGCAGGTGTAGCCCAATAAGCACATAGCTCCTCCCAAATGGGTGGGAAACACCAGTCTGGACGTTCTCCCTTTGACCGTTGTCTCTGCATCAACCTTGAAAGACATTTGCTAGCTTTGTGATGAAAATTTTGCTCAACTTGATCATGATGTTCTACTCTCCAAGCAGCCTTCTCCTGTAAATTTCGAGAATATAATGTTTTTTATGATAATAATAAATTAAAGAAACATTAAAAATAACTAAAAAATGAAACTAAATTCAAATGTACAAAATACCTTAAATGCTGTAAAGAATCGAGCCCGATCTTCCTCCTGTAGCTCACCCCAATTTTTCCAGGCCCGATCAAATTGAGATGTGATCGCATATTTGACACAATCAGCGGATTTCCTCGACGGAAGGAACCTTATCAATAAAACATGGAGAACAATTAAATACACATACATATAAACTCAACAATAAAATAACATTATTTGAAAAGTTTCTTACCCTCTACCGATCGGGGTAATAATAAGTCGGCCGTCAGACATATACTCGACGATGTCCTCCTCATCATCTGATATAGGCGGTGTATATCCATGACTCTCCTCGTCGTCCATGGGCAAATCCACCCCTAGTGCATTTGGCTGTCCAGAACTCTCTCCATGGGTATAAGTCGGAAACGCTGGGGTGGGCATCACCGTGATGCCAATGGAGGTCTCCATGAACTGAGTAGATGGAGCATCAGGTCGATAGGGAGGTGTCGGAACATAGTCAGGCATAGGTGTGGGTGGTGGACGTGGTGTAGGAGCAACAGGTGGGGGTGGGGGTGCCATATCATGTGTAGGCAAAAGTGATGGCAGAGGGCGTGGTGGAGCAGATGTAGATGGGAGGGACACGAATCCTTCATCGACCATCCGTGTCACGATGCGGGGTCGACCACGACGGCGTACCCCTCCAGTAGATGCCTTACCCTTTCCCTTATCAGCCATTTCTATAGTGAAAAATGATACTAATAAAATAAAAATAATCTTTATCGTCACGAAAACACAAATTTGCACATGATGGAGATTGATGCTAATAATAATTAACTTAAAGTAACCAAAAACACAAATTTGCAAATAATGAAACATGATGCTAATAATAATTAACTTAAAAGTTATGATAATGACAATACAACTTAATACAAAATATATCACTAAAATAAATAAGCTAATTATTATTCAGAATTTGAGCCAGTGTCATATTCAAAGTCATCTTCATCTTTTGCATCTTCTTCATCTTCATCATCTTTCGTCGAGTCGGCTTCTTCAACATCTTTATCCGGAATGACTTGATTTGATGTGAAGATGGAGGCGTCCACTTCTTCCCCTACAACTTGTGTGTCTAGTAAACAAGGGATTGGTTCAACTTCAATTGCTTCATTTGCATGTGACATTTCATCCGTTTGATATGGCTCTTCCAACTCTGAAACATCCACTTCAATGTGACCCCTTGGTTTTGTCTTGATTGCAACACACCAACCTTGTTTGTCCCTATGCGTTGCTGGATAAGGAACATAGTATACTTGCCTCACATTATGTGCCATGATAAATGGATCAAAGAAGTGATATTTTCTCCTCATTTGGATGTCCACAATATTATATTTTTTATCCACTTTAGTGCCTTGACTAGATGGATCGAACCACTTACAATAAAACAACACTATTCTCTTAGGATAATCTAAATAACGATACGACAACTCATATATGTGTTGTATCACACCATAAAAGTCGTCTGCACCTCCGCCTGACTCACCCTTTACATAAACACCACTATTTATTGTTGTTTTGTCTTCTGTCCATGATTGAGTATGAAATTTGTATCCATTCCCAAAGTAAGTGTGCCATTCTTTGACAATTGTTAGAGGACCATCAGCCATGTTTCGTAAGTGTTGATTAATGATATGTTTTGAGATGACAAGAATGCACTGAACATATATGGATATAAGTTATGACAATTAACATATGCTATCGAAGGAATAAAAATTATAAACATATACGTACTCATGATATGGTTTAACCTCGGCACAATTGATCAATACATGAACATGAGCCAAGTTCCACTCTTCCTCCGTTAAATAATGTGTCAACTCCTTTCCAGAATGACGACCGGGAAGGCAAAAAACTGATAAGGTTCCGGGTAGTCTTCCACTTTCGTTTTCCATTTCATTCCTTCTAATTGTTGGCGACAAAACCATGTGTTTGAAATAATGAGAGCAGAAATGAGTTATCTCACGATGCAAGTAAGACGCACAGATTGAACCTTCAACCCTAGCCTTATTTTTCACGGAGCGTTTTGACTCGCCCATGAATCTATTGAAAAAATGATGTTATTATTAATTAACTAACATACATGGAAAAGGCTAAACAGTATAGATACTTATATTACCTTTCAAATGGATATATCCACTTATATTGAACTGGACCACCAAGTCTGGCTTCAAATGCAAGATGAATTGGAAGATACTCCATTGAATCAAAGAAGCCGGGGGGGGGGGGGGGGGGGGATATTCTCTCCAACTTGCACAGTATGAGTGGAATGTTTTGTTCCATCCTGATCAAATCGTCTTCCTTCAAAGTTGTAGAACACAAGTCCTTGAAGAATTGGCTTATTTCAGTGAGAGCATTGATTACATGGGGTGGAAGGGAACTGAAGGCGATGGGAAGTAAGCATTCCATAAACACATGACAATCATGGCTTTTCATCCCATGCAACTTGCATCTAATAACATCAGCACATCTTGCCAAGTTGGAAGAACAACCATCAGCCATCCTGAGCTCCTTTATGCATTGACAAACTAACCTTGCTTCCTGGATAGTCAAAGTATAATTGGCCTTTGGCTTGTACATCTTCCCATTAGCCTAATGTCTCGGCTCCAAATCCGGTCGCCTGCAGTACAACTTTAAGTCCATTCTAGCCTTATCGTTGTCTTTGGTCTTGCCACGCACTTTCATCGCAGTGTTGAAAATGTTGTCAAAGAAGTTTTTTTCAATGTGCATTACATCAAGATTGTGCCTCAATAAATTATCTTTCCAATATGGAAGATCCCAAAAAATACTTCTCTTTGTCCAATTATGCCACTGCCCGTAACCATCTAATCGGGAAACCCCGGCTTCAGTGACTTTTGGCAAATCCCTGACTCTACTCCAAATCAGTTCTGGTGTCAACCTCGGAGGCGGTCCATCTGTTTCAACAACCCCCTTCTTGAAGGCATTCTTATTCCTTCGAAATTGATGATCGTTCGGTAAGAACCTCTGATGAGAGTCAAACCAAGACGACTTCCGTACTTTAAGGTAAATGCCTTTGTATGCTCCATACAATGCGGGCATGCAAACTTCCCATGCGTCCCCCAGCCAGACAACATGCCATACGCAGGGAAGTCATTAATTGTCCACATCAACGCTGCCCTCATTATAAAATTTTGTTTCCGAGAAATGTCGTACGTCAAAACACCATTCCACAACCTCTTAAGATCATCAATCAAAGGCTGTAAGTATACATCAATGCCAGCCTTTGGATTAGACGGACCCGGAATCAGACAAGTCAAGAACATATATGGCTTTGACATACACATTTCAGGAGGAAGATTGTAAGGGGTAACAATAACGGGCCAACATGAATAAGGCGAGGTTGAGGCTTGGATATATGGGGTAAAACCATCCGAGCATAACACCAGTCGTACACTACGAGGATCCGCTGCAAAATCCGGATGCACCCGATCAAAGTGCTTCCATGCTTCACCATCAGAACGATGGCGTAACACTCCGACTTTCCTCCTATTCTCATGGTGCCAAGTCATTTTTCCAGCAGTCTGCATCGATACAAACATCCTCTGTAATCTAGGAATGATTGACAAGTAGAACATCGACTTTACCGGAACTGGTTTCAGATTACTTCTACTTCCAGTGCGCTGACGATACCTTGGCACGTGACAAAATCTACACGATACCAATGCGCCATCATTTCTGTCGAAATCATTATCGTAAAAGATCATGCATCCATTCTCACAACAGTCAATCCTCTTGGACTCCAATCCCAACTTGGACACTAACCTCTTCGCATCATAATAATTGTTGGGTAATCCTCCTTTGAAAGGCGTCCTGGCCAAAACCATTTTGGCCATGAAATCCAAGCCCAACTCGGGTATGTTCCAATTGGACTTGGCAGACAACATTTGAACACACATCGATAACCTCGAGTCGGGGGACCCTTCCCACAAAGGCTTATTTGTCTCTGTTAGGAGATTATAAAATTTTTGCGCTTCAGGATTAGGGGGCTCTTCTGTATTATTTGACTCAAACGACCCGGGCATCATGAGAGCGTCACACACCATCTCCTGCATGGAAACAAAATGATCTTCATATCCAACTTCTGCACCACTACCTGAACCACCAGTGCAATTCTTGTCAATGCCAAAATTAAATTGCGGCATTTCTTCTCCATGGTTTGTCCAAATCCAGTAATTAGACCTGAACCCAACTTTATACAGGTGGAGCCTCACATCGTCTAAACTCTTAATCCGTGTTCAGTCACACTTCACACAAGGACATCTAATCACCCCCTCCCCCCATTGTTATAGGTATCTTGCTGACTTGCCTTGGTAATAAATTCTTCAACACCATCTAAAAAAGATTGTTTCAACCCCCCTCTGCGTGGATAAACCCTATCATACATCCAAGTACGATTCGAAGGAACAAATTCCATCCTCTGCATTTGACCCAAAAAAAGATAACTATATTGAAAAACATATATCCGAGATAAAAATAAGACTAAACAATCAACATCAGACTAAACAAGATCAAGACCCCAACAAATAAAAAAAATCACAATTTTAAGCGAAAATGCAACTAGAAAGTTGCTGCTATTACTTTTCTGAGATAAAAATAACTTATTATAGTGCGGATAATTACTTAGCTTTCATTTTATTACTTATTGTCACGACCCAAAAAAAGGATCCGTGACCATATTTCAATGTATTCTAAAGAAATAATCCAAGGATGATCATATTTCTCAAGAATTGCTCATTTAGAATCATAACTTGATCATTTCTCAAGAATTGCTCATTTAGAATCATAACTTGTTTTACAATCCTTTCAACTTATGTCATATTCTCAATTTCATTTCAACAATGTTCTCATCCACATCTATACATGATTCAGTTTAGCACCCTGGCCATAGTTTATTCCATATTCAATTATGATCACTCATGTTACAACACAAAGGCATTCATCATAAAGATAACCAACTCAAGCCACCAAGTCCTACTTAATAAAGCTAATCACAACAGAGCTATTGCATGTAACATCATGCCACACTCCAGACATACTCATCTGAATCACATATTACATATATCACCATGACTCATCACATCATCACGTTTTCATGATTTGTAAACATCATAAACAAAGTTCATCATTAAGAGTTGTTACCTCACATTATTTCTTTTTCATAGATTTCTCTTATTACTTACATTTCTTACAACAAAACAAAAAAGAAAATCAATAACTTAATCAATGGTACCCATCTAAATACAATTCTGCCACTTAATTTCATAATACCAAAGGGATGTTAATGAGTTTGAACACCTTGTCACCAATATTTGATTCTTCTATATACATTTGAACACTAACAGAACTAACTACAAATGAAATACGAAACAACAATTTACACAATAAACAAAAAAGCTGAATATAACAATATGCATTGTTTATTAAATTGTTTTTTTTTTTTTTACTGAATTTATTAAATTGTTTATTAATATAACAATTTACCCTCTTTTATGAATTGTTTATTAAATTATTTACTTGGATTAAATTACTAATTTAAATGGGCATTGATAATTTACTGACATTTTTATTTATCATTTGAAATCATTCATATATTTGACTATGAGTTTTTTTTTTTTGCTTAAACTTTATAATAGTTTGTATAAAACTGTTTATGTTTAGAAGTTATTTTAAAGTTTGATTTTTATTAATAACGTAATTCTTTACATTGTGTGTCACAATTGGATCCTTTATAGTTCACTCCAATAATGAATTAAAAGGTGCAGTCAAAATGCTAATTAAAAACGCAAATTAGTGCCAATTATAAAAAATCATTTATGAATTTTAATAAACGCCAATAATGATCCAAACTTCAAAACCAAATAAGAATTAAGGCAATAAAAAATTGTTACCAAAACATACCTCAATTGTTGATTTGTATGCTATAACCTCTTTGATATTTTAATAGGCAGTGCAGAAGTTTCATTAGTAAACACCACTATTTTTTTTTTCTTTTTTCATTCTTTAAAGCTTTTAAAAATATATTCATAATATGGGTAAAAATCTGCATAATTAACAAATTAAGTCCCGGCTCAATGCTTATTTTTGTCGTTTATCTAACCATCTAAACTCTGCTTGAATTTAGCAATTTACTGAGAAGAGATAAAGCCAGAGAATGGCAATAGCTGCAGCATTTAATTGAGTTTAGAAACAAAACATAGTACACATAACACATAATTTCCATGGCTAATAATGTTGAATAGAAAATTTCTACCAAATAAATGATTTTTTTCCCTCAATATATTCAAGGGGAAATGGATGTCTTGGACTAAAAGAACCACAGTCAGCTTATCCCGGTGTGGATATTGTGAAGAGCGTTTTGAACAACATAACAAAACTTATTCATTTGCTTGACATTACTTTGGTATATAAACATATTTTTTAATCCCTATGATAAAGGAACAAAAATGAAAGTAAAAAAATATGTGATGTATACTAAAACAGTGTTTATTTCAAAAGACAGAACCCTGTATCACACAAGTTTCACACTCATTTTCATCACTATTTACAACAACTTTGACATACATGGCATCTCCAAACAACATATAAATAGCAATTTCAACACAAATTCAATTAAGATAAAACAAAGACAACAAATTGAAACAAACCTAGGAGCAAAAGGGAACTGGGACGTGGTGGTGTGTGGTGGTCCGGTGGTGGTGTGGGGTTGCTGAAATTTTTTTAAAACAATTAAAACGAATGAAAGTGAGAAACATAAGGACAAAGAAAGTGAGTGTATAAAAGAGGGACTTACATTTGCCGAAAATGTGGTGGTTTGTAGCTGGAATGGTCGCCGGAAATGGAAGGGGCGGGGCTGCTCACAAGGAAGGGGGGAGGTAGGCGCTGCGCATGAAACGGGGAAGGGGGGGAATGCTGCATGTAAAGTGGGGGAAGGGGAGAGGGAGGGTTCGGTTATTAAGACTGAAGGGCCTTTTGCGACGGCCCACCGACAGCCCAAGCCGTCGCTAATCTGGCATTTTGAAATCCGTGCTCCCTTAATGACGGCCTTAGCCGTCGCAAATGGTATCGAAGGCTTTGGCCGTCGCAAATATGCATCTGTCACTTAATTAATGACGGCCTCGGCCGTGGCAAATTTTACTGACGGCCTTGGCCGTCGCAAGTTGGGCGCCATTTTTTCATGCAATTTCGCGCGAATATTAGCGATGGTGGTTTGCGAGGGTATCCCAGAAAGCCGTTGCAAAACATTAATATTCATCCAGCTCCGTTTCTGACGGCTAAAGTCATCACAAAAATCCATTTTAGCGATGGCAACAGAGCCGACGTAAATAATCCGCGGCAAAATTCAACTTTTCTTGTAGTGGCACATCAACATCCACTGAACCCATCTATTATCAAAACCCAGCTTTAACATCATACGGCCAAGGAAACCCCAGTCAACTCTATTAAAAGCCTTGCTTATGTCACTCTTGAGTGCCATATCCCCCACTTTGCCTTCCTCTTGCACTTCATGTAGTGAAGAATCTCTATAGCCATTATAGCATTATCCAAAATGGAGCGACCCTCCACAAAAGCTGATTGAGATTCGGAGATACAAGCAGGCAACATTGTCTTCAACCTGTTGGCTAGGACCTTAGCAACTAACTTGTACAGGACATTACACAGAGAAATAGGTCTCAACTCAGTCATTGCAGTTGGGTTGTCACATTTAGGAATAATAGCAATGTTGGTTTCCATGAGAGCCACCTGAAAAGAACCCCTATCCAACCAATGACAGCAAGCCTAAAAAATATCATTGCCATTCATACCCCAAAACTTCTGAAAGAAGCCAGGATTGGAAGCTGAAAATAAAATAAAATGAAGTATTAAAAACATAAAAACCATTAATAAGATAAGTGATCATGTAAAGTTGTAGACAATGGCTAACTTGACAGGCTAACCTATGGCTAACTTGACAGGCTAACCTAAGTTGGACTAAAATTTATTTAAAGTCATTTTTTTATAGCTCAATCCAAATATTTCATCATATTATTTGGGCTGGCCTTTGAAGCTCGACAATGTTATTTTGTCCATTTACCAAGGCCGGCATTCTTATACGACATAGTTCCTAGGGACACTTAGATAACATTTGGTATTGGTCATATTTTGAGAATCCTGAGAATGTAAGGTAGGAATAAATTTTTTTCATATTTAGTACAAGAGATAAAAAAAGTTATAGATGCCCAAAAATAAATTTTGTGAATGAAGCGTGAAAACTTTATTCCCATATGTGAGGGTTAGAAAAAGTATTCCCTAAAAATGTAGTTTATTTGGGAGTAAAACATTCCCTAAACCAAATGTCACCTCACTTCGGTAGAAATTTGGAAAGAATAATGATATTTGGACATAAAAATTGTGCTCAACACCGTATAAAAGTACATCTCCCCACTTATTTATTGTTTTCTTCTCTCATCATGTATTTCATGGCACTCATAAGCTCTACGGTGTCTATACAAGATGTCCAAATTGTGTGTCCAAATATCTTTACTCTTTGGAAAAGCTCCTTTCTAGGTTTCGTAGCTTTGCTTCCCTCACTTCCTCAACCACCGACCGATTCCCTATTCATGTGACTAGTGGCAGACCCATGTAGTCGTGAGGGTATGTAGACTACAGATGCGCCCACTGAATTTTATAAAATTACATGTAATGTCTTTAGTTTTTTTTACTTTGCCCCCTTATTTTTATATAGTTGCACTCATTGTCACGCCATTTCTTCTCTTTCTTTACGTAATAACGTGACTGCATTGTATTTCAATTTCCAAACAAACCAGAACAATGAAAGTGAGACAATCCTCTTATCCTCTGACGAACCATTCCGCCATCGGACCACCATCATCTTTCTGTCCGAGTTCCGATCACCACTTCTGTCTCTCATCTCCCCCATCAACTCTCCCTCTCACCTGTTCGATTGCCACCGCCACCAAATCGTTGCGGGCAACCTTCAGCAGTGCACTAGCCGCGCTAGTCCACCCCTCCCTCCTTCTCATACTATTATTAGGGACCTCCATTATTAGGGTTTATGTAACACCCTCCTTGGGCATTACCTCCTAATCACATACCGAAACAAATTAAAAGGAAAGTTTGCTAGTTACTTTCGGAAAACTTCTCTTATTTTTTTCAGAAGTCTTAAAATATACGGTAAACATTTTTTTTTCTTTTTCTTTTGTAAAAAGTGTTTTCAAAAAGGAATAGTGCACACGACTCAAACATAATATCATCCATGCTTAATAGCACACAAAAGCTAGGTTCATTTATGACTCAAAGCACTTCAACATATAAACTTTCATGAAATAATTTTTCATACTGAAATTTATAAGATCATTACAAAGTTCTTCAAAACCACCTATAACAACTTTCTTAAAATACCCGTCCCAAAGGAAACATCCTAAGCTGGTTGATCTAAAAGACAATTACTGGAAAGAACTCTATAGTTCTCACCAAAAAAAAAAAATTCGCCAACCTCTTCAAGGATCGGGAGTAATATCCTTAAGTGAGGTTAGGACTCCTCGACACCACTTGTCCTTGTGTAACAAAGCGCCACAGCAAAGGGCCAGGAAAAACCTGATATATTGTAAGGGTGAGATACCAATATATGGATGTATTATGACGACTACATGCCCAAACACAGAGCAATATATACAGATAAATATACATATTCAACATATAAATTATCACAAATAAATCATACCAATCAACAATTCGTCGTCGTTTTTGAAAACATGGCACTTCTATATTTCATCATTCTATCCTAGTCTCCGGAGATCTCCAACACCATGCAATTTTGAAAAACAGTGAGCTGATCAGGCTCATTAGCCATCCAGGCTTAGAATTTTGGCCACACAGGCCCAACTGCCACACAGGCTCATAATCTTGGCCACACAGGCCCAACTGCCATACAGGCTAAATTTTTGGCCACACAGGCCCAATCTTTGGTCACACAGGCCCAAATCTGCCACACAGGCTGAAGTTATAAAGTTGGGCACGTCTGCCGAAAAACCAATGCATGTAAAAATCCTTTTATTTTCGCTGCTTTTCTTTGTGCTTCGTTCTTTCCTTGTCGAGGCTCAAGGCTCACGACCACCGTAAATTTTTTTTTATGTTTTGAGGCTTTTTATTGTTAACACAGGACATTAAAGTCCGAGTGTCCAATCACAACAGCCCTAGACCCGTGCACTGGCCCAGAACTTTGTGGTAGTAGAAAACAGTCTTTATCCCCTTTTTACTCCGTCTT
Source organism: Echinosophora koreensis (assembly GCA_035048595.1). NCBI lineage: Eukaryota > Viridiplantae > Streptophyta > Magnoliopsida > Fabales > Fabaceae > Echinosophora > Echinosophora koreensis. The sequence goes on from JAPCYP010000004.1 coordinate 13,238,460, forward strand.
ACACTTTTATCACAACTCACATAGGACACACAGTCCATAATTACATATATAGGACACACAGTCCACAGCATGGTTGTGATACGGATCATAGATCCTCGTGCCAGAGTTTTAGTACTCCGACGTCTCGGTTACTAGGCTCACTTTTCATCTTATTTTTCGTTCAGTGAAGAACAAAATACCAAAACCAAAAATTTCCGTAACTTATCCAAGTTATCGGATATTTCTTTTTGAATAAAATATTTTTGAGTAAAAACTCTTCTTTTGAAATTCTTCTGTTTAAAACTTTAAGTCCTTAAAAAAAAATCTATTCTGTTTTCATAAAACCATTTTATTTTAAAATTCTTCTTTTTCCCTAAAACATTTGAAAATCTCCAAATAAACTCTTTTTAATTCCAAAATAAACTTTTGTTTTCTTAAAAACATTTTCAAAGAAATTGATTCTTTTTGCATAAAATCACATGAATTTTTCAATTGGATTTTATTTATAATTTTTTTTTTCTTCTAAAATATTCACCAATCATTAAAATTTCTTATCTTCCCCTTGTTGAAAATAAATCTTTACTTGTGATTTTCTTTGTAAATATTTTCTTAAAGTTTTTATCTTCCTTAGTTGAGCTCTAACCATTGGTTAGGCTTCCATGCAACAAGTTCAGCACATATACAACAACTTAAGCACATATTTAAGCAACATGCATATTTTTTATAAGTCATCAATTAAGACATATACAACATCAAGTACATCATCAACATATAGGCAACACTTTAACATATATAAACAACACTCATATGTCTCAAAAATCATTAACACATAACAAATTCATAATCAACTAAAACAGTCACAATAATAACAACATCAACCAATACAAACAAACACACATGACATAGTAGTCATCATAAAATAAGTATCCCTCAGGCTTTCTCCCCTTACCGGATTCGACGGGTAGACAAGATCTTTGTTTCCAGTGCTGCCTAGAGTGAACGTCTTTTGCCCACAATGTGCCGCAAGTCTAAGAATTAAGCGAATGACTTAAATTAAAACAACAAATTCATCCTATCTTTCTAAGTATAGGTTTTGGCCATGGCTAGAAAAAAATGGTGCTAGAGATTTTCTAATCTCTTAATTCTTGGATTTACGTTTGATCCAAGGCTTACACAGATATATATGTATATATACTTTAACCCCATATTCTTATATTAACACTTGTTTATAGCCCATTTTATACCAAAATCTTTACTTGATCATGTTAAAAGTTATTATTTTCAAAATCATATTTTTCATACAAAACTTTGAGTGAACTCTTTTATAAAATCATCTTCAGGACAGCAGTGGGTTTAAATTGTGAATGATCATCCAAATGACCTTCAAAATCCTTGAAATTTTAATTGAAGGTATCCAACTTACATATACACATATTGTAGTTGGTCCCATGTCAAAATTCAAAGGCATTAATTTATTAAAAATCTCACACTGCCTCTGTTTGTACAGGATTTTCCAGAAATCCGAGTTCACCAACATACAACTTCATGAAATTGTGTCTCTTTATAACCACATGTAAAAATATCTAATCTTCAACCAAACCTTAGTCATACTTCAGTAGTAACCCCAAAAATTTTATAAAAGTTTTTAACCTTCAAAACCATACTCAAAATCATCATGCAACCCATGATGTTCATAATTTTGCAGACAGAATTTGGTTCTACTTTGAGAGGTGTTTTAATCCAGAAAATCTTATCCAAATACTTACATATTATATATCAAATTGAAGCCCCAGAGGTCTTCTTTCCAAATATGTATTTAAATTTTATAAACACGTTTTGTATAAAAAGTTATGGGCTTACGAAAAAGTATATGTCATGCTGCCAGATTTATATTTTACATAAGTTCATCCACACCAAGTTATTATCTTCACTCTAGCATCATCCTCAAGCCATAAAACCAACATTCAAGGGTCTTAGACCCTAAAAAACACACATGCAAACATACAATATAAGGAAAATCATCAAAACACTCCATTTTCTCATGCATTAGGATTTGAACCAAAACACCTATTTTCTACATATAGGGTTTCGGTCACCCTATTGAAAATGTGGTTGGAAGAGTTGTTTCATTTCATGCATGCTAACAACTTGAAAGTAGAGATGAAGATGAGTTTATAAAAATTAGTTTCATGCTAAAAAAAAGTTTTTCTTGAAGTTTTTAGTTGAAACTATAAACATGCAACATAAAAAAAAATAAAAAAAAATAAAAGCTTAACATGCAATGTAAAAAAAATGACATGCATGTTAAAAATAAAGATTTGAAGAGATAAAGAGTTATACCCTTGTGTGATGAAGAATGAAGAGAAGGAATCCACGACAAGCTTAGAAAAAGTTGACAGCTTTGAGGTTGTGGTAGTATTTTGAGTGTATCTCACAATCTACGCATCCAAAGACTACGATCTTGGTCTTGTTGGAAAGATAAGAAAGAAAGGAACAACTTTTATGTTTAAGGTTTTGCTTGATTCGAAACATAACAGGGCGAAAAAGTGCCTTCTTTATGCTGTCCTCGTGTGTTACTGGGGATTTTGAGCAGTTTTGGTAATTTGGGTATATCTCCCAATATACTCATCCGTTTTTGATGATCTTTGTCTTGTTGGAAAGAGGACAGGAAGAAGAAAAACTTTCATGCTTAAGGTTTTTCGAGTTTCAGAACATAAGGGGGTCAAAATCTCGGTGTGAGTTTGGTGAGTAAATGAGTGTGTGAGTGTGGGGGTGAACTTGTAGAGAGAAATCAAAAAGGAATTAGAGTTTGGAGGAGGGTATTTATAGATGAGTGTGGGGGAGAGGTCTGCTGCACATTAGCTGAGTTGGGAGTGGATTTATTTTTTGCAATATAAAATTTATATTTGACCAAATTATGTTTTCTTGTGAATCTATACAAAAATTAATAGCTTGTAAGACAATGATGAGATTCTAAATGTCAAGTCTCATCAAGTCATCTCAAAATCCTTCCAAGTCTGCAGCATATCTGATTCCAAATATTTTGGCTCGTCCCGGTGCTATTTATTTCTCGACAGTGAAAATCGTTCGTATTTTCCTTCGTAAATTTCCACCCGAAAAATTCATTTTGAAAGAAATAATTTCTAAAATCATGAAAATGATTAAAAATGGAATTGGAAACAATTAAATTTTTATTTTTTGATTTGAAATTCATTTTCCGGGTCAGTAGAGCTCTACTGACGGTGAAAACACAGACCGGGATCGTCTGAGATTTTCTACCGAAAATTCCCAAAATAATTTTCTAAAATAAAATAGGCTATGAAAATATATTTTTGGTTTGTTAAAATAAATTTTCTCAAATTAAAATAATTAAACACACGATTACACACATAACAATGATTATAGCAAAGTAGAAAAATTGGGATGTTACAGTTTGCAAAAGTTTGAAATAGATTGTTAGGAACCTTCACTACATGCAGTCTCCAGCTGAGCCAGTATTCTGCTCTGCCCCTTGAGAGTTAGCGCCTCTTCATGCACTTTTGCCTTTTCTCTTGCTTGTTACTAGCTAGCTAGTTGGTCCTTTTCCTTCCCGGTCCATTTCGCTAGATTATCTCCTCTTTCCATCAGTGAAGATATAGCAATATTATTTGGTGCATGATTTGGTTTGGTGCATGGTGCAAGGTTCCCTTCTGACATTGCTTATCCATTTCTTACAACTGTAGTTTATATAAAAAAAACGTAAAAGTGATGCAGCAACATCATTTTACCAAAAAGAAAACCAGATCAACATGTCAACTTGTTCAATTTAAAATGCTGTTAAAAACTTAATTCACTTATTTTTTTCACCCATATACAAACTTTACTTTTTCATTTCCTCTTTCACAGCTCCTTTTTTTTTTAAAAAAAAATTTGGTGCTAAAAATAGACTACAGCTCCTGTTTAATTTTATGAGGTACTTAATGAATATCAATTTTTTTATCAAATTATTTTGTCAGTAATAATATAAATTATTAGAAAATGTTTAATGTTACTCTTAATTTTTTTTTTAATTGAGTTACTAAATTAAAATAATATTTTAATTTTGACATACTATTGCCTACATACACTTTCAACTAATCACACATTACTTTATATATGACTTTTAAGATACTTATTATAAGAGTCAAACAATTTTTATTGATATGATAATATATGATTAATTGACAATCTAATTTTTTTACATTAACCATGCATAATAATTAATTTTTCAAAATAATACAAAACATTTAAAAGAAGAGTAACCATAATGAAAATAAAATAGTATCAATTGAATAGAATTATCTTATCTTCATGTGCTTTTATTTAATTATATATGCGTCTTTTTTATTTCAAAACTTATTGTACTTATATAAAGATGACATATATTTATTATTTAACATTACCTTAATCTCCTTTAAAAGAGATAAATATATAGCTTTTAAAAAAAATCTCAAATATAATTAAGTGAAGACTATTTAAGAAAGGTTAATGTATTCCGTAAAAAAAGAAAGAAAGAAAGATTAATGTGTATATATAAAAACTGTTTACACTCCAAATGATTAGAAAATAAAAATTGAAAATATTTTTAAAAAATAAACAGCCCTAACTTTGCATATAAATTTCGTCTGAAACACAAATTACTTCTAATTTATTTTTTTGTCCTAGCTAGATAATAATGTAAAAAATAAATAATACAATTTTGGTAAGATGGTGCAAATCCAAAACAAACCCGGTATTGGGGGTGCAGGTTATTATATGTTGGTGTCAACTTTTGGTGTCATAATATCGTTACTCTTATTATATTCTACACTGTGTCATTTATGATCGGATCCGGATTCCAATAAGGAGGAGTAAGAGGAGGCAGTGTTGACGAATCGGTGAAGATTGTGGCGATGATGAATATGATCGTGCCGCCACTGTAAACCCTTCACCAAACTCCATTTTCATTCCTTCACTTCAATTGGACCAATCTCTTTCGAATTCAGATGGCGTATAGAAGGAGACAGAAATCTTCTTCAACTTTTGAAGATTTCACAGAAGAACCAACTCGGAACCCTAACCCTAACCCTGTTTCACCCTCTTCTTCTTCTTCGCCTAATGACATCGATACGTCGTCGTCTTCGCTTGCTGCGAAAGCGATAAGAGCTTCTTCGGCGCGTCGCGATTCTTCCCTCTCCTCTCTATACGGTCACTCCAACTTCTCCAATGCTTCTCCTACTTCTCAACCCACTCCAATTACTGCTAAGGTTTCTTCCTCTAACATGAATTGATATTCAATTAATTTTTTTTTTGAAGGAGAATTCATATTCAATTCTTAATATTTGTATGTAATTACACTGAATGCTTATGATTTTTCTGTGTGATGGGATATTAGGATTGTTTTATTTTATTTTTCAATATAGAGAAGAAAATTAGAAAATTAGAGTTTAGAAAAGCAGTTTTTACAATAGTTGTTAATGACCAGGGGTGGAGCTAGAAGATTTTCATTGAGGAAGCTAAATTAGAACATTACTTTATTTATGGGAGCCAAGTTAAAGAATTTATATTTCTTTTTTTAAAAAAAAATTACATGTGAAAAACTTGATTTTTAAAATTTTTGGGTAGCTGTTACATAATAACAAAAAGCGGTGTCCCCTGTTAATGGCACACTGTTTCCTGTGTAATAGGAAGTGACGTGGGGCAATGAAAGTTTTCTTGTGTTGCAAGGTTCATGTGGCTCCTGTGTAGCACACAATGTTTGCCATTGTAATTTGTATGTTTCATATTGTACTTGTAATATTGGCAACGCGAATGGCATCAAAACCTAGTTAGTGTATAGAAATTAGAAACTCTGTGATCTCTGACTCCTTTTAACACCCTCGTTCGTATCAGCAAGTCAGCATGGTATGGCCTTTAGGAATGCAATGAATTTTGCGTATATATGTATTTTTCAAAGGATGCTTCCATCTTATTTATTAGATATTGACTCACACGTTAAAGCTACTTCTTCTAATTGTTGATGTCCATGTAATTCCAGTTCCAAGTTTGTTAAACTAAAAAACTAGATGAAAATATCTGCCAGATCCATCTGCTACAATTGTCGGCACGAAACCTGAAGCTAATCCTGGATTTTTTTTATATGAATGTATTGAGGATTGGAAATGCGTGTATAAATTCTGCTTACTATTCTCTCTGTTTCCCTTCAATTTGTATTCTTTGGATTATGCTTAATGCATCATTCTGTTGATTCAAAATGGTAATCTCATTTTGATAAACATGATTCATTGTTTGTAAATGTAGGATTCAAGAACTTATGAATTTACTTCTATGAAAAGCTTGAATGAATCCAAGAATAGTTTTTGGGGTGTTCTGGCCAGAAAAGCCAAATCAATTATTGAGGATGATAATGTAACCCAGCAATCTGAACCGCCTGGGACAACGAGGTCACAATTGCCTGGTGTAGGATTTAGGGGCAAGGTGAGTTTGGAATTTCACCTCATGCCCTCAGCAAGGTTGTTGCTTTATTTGTTATGCCACAAAAAAACCAAAAAAGTTTGATATGATTTGTAACTTAAATTTTAGACATGTTCAAGATTTTAGAAGGCTCATAAGGGTTGATCATTGTAAATCATCATTTTCTAGTAAATTTGTTGTTTTAGTTGTTAAAAAAAAATGGTGCATTGCATTTTGGAAGAGACGGATTTTGGACAAAATGTTGTGACTATTTGACTGGATTGTTAAAGGTTAGTCCAGTGGAGGTTATTTTATCTGCACTTTATCTATTTACTTTTTTTTTTTGATATAGAAGGTTTATCAGATAGAAAGAAAGAAGGGGAAGTGCAAATAAAATGAGGATAAGGAATCCTACAAAGTACATCAGACTACAAGGAAAAAAAAATGCAGCTAAGCTGCCCAATCTGTATCCTTGTCTGAAGTGGCAACTCCCTTGAAATAAGTAAATAACTATTAGCAGAATGCCAAAGAGGCGCCATATACACCATATACACTTCATGTTTTTGAAATCAAACTATTTTAATAATCTTTGCATTTGACTATTAATAACTGCTTGTTCTTTTTCTTTCTTTCTTTCTTTCTTTCTTTTTTTTCTTTTTTTTTTTGATTGGTGAAATTGGATGCTATTGTCATTCTCTGTGTAGTTCCAAAATTTGAATCACTTAGAGGACAGCAATCTCAAAAGGGACAGTCCAACACTTTTGAAGGGAATAGATGCTATCACATCTTCTCTTACTCATATTGGTGGCACCATTGGTAAATCTTTGGAGGTGAGCTTTGATATGAATATTTTTGCTAATCAATTGACTTTCTCTTTAATGAAGTTGTAAACATGAGATTATCTTTACTTAATGTCCATCTCCAAAAAATTGTTACATCTATATTTTCATTCTCGTAGGTGTGGTCGGGATGGATTATGCATTTTTTTTTCTACTTAAGATTTTTTACTTATGCATTTACCTTTTGGGCTTAGGCTTTTGTTGATAGGTATCACTATAGGCTGTAGTTTTTTATTCTTATTAAGCTGCATGTGCACATCTATCTTTCTCTACCCCCTTCCCTCCCAAGTATATGCTTTGTGTTCTTATAAGTACTCATGCTAATTCATGTGTTCAGGAGGGTTTTACAATTGTTGAGAATCGGACTTCAGATATCATTCAGGAAACCCGTAAACATATCAGGAAAAAGCCTGGCAACTCTGTTGGACAAAATCTGGAGCCAAACCATTCTACTACATTGCAACAATCTCAATCGCGGACGCAGATGTCGCCGAGGCAAGCAGGCCAAGAACTTCAACTGAAGGCATCTCGCGACGTAAGGTGGCAACTTTGTATCACTTTTTAATGTGGTAAAAGTACATGTGTGGTTAAGTAGTGCAGCATCTAAAGTTCAACAGTCCCACTCCAAGTTGTTTGTTTTTAAAAAATTTCTCTTTCCTTGTGTTTTTAGTAAAATATACTGCATACTTATAATTGTTGTGTCTGTAAATATCTTGTGTTTGCAGATTCTGTTGATCCTAGAATTGAGATTTGATTCAACTTAAAATTAGAAAATTTTGATTGTGTTCATTTGTTGGAGCTTTTATATTAGAAAACAAGCAAATCAACTTCAGCTATGATGTGAAGACATGGATACAGGAGTAGAAGATATAAATTGTCATGATACAGAGAAAATGACACAACAAAATGTCAAAATTTGAAACATATGTACATGAAAAAATTACACATATTTAAAAAATCATGTGATTTCACATGTATTGATGTGTGTTAAATACAGATATGGATTATATATCTTGAGACATTTTTGGTATGTGTTTAAAACATGATTAAAAGTATTGAACATTTAAGTATTAAACAGTGATTTTTTTTTTATCCTTTAAGTTTTAAAATTAGAAATCAGATGTGTTGGTGTTGTATGGAGTGACCATGTCTAACATGACATAGGCAGCATTGCTTCCTAAGGTTTGCAAGTATAATTATTCAATACTTTCATTTTCTGAAAAAGAAAAAGATTATAGTTGCCTTATTTATAACACTACCTTGTATATATATATATATATATTTATAAAAAAAAGGTAGAATATGCACTTGTCCAATTAGAAAAGCTTGGCTTGCTTATATCTCTTCTAGTGCTTCTTTTTTTTTTTCTCTTTTTTTTTTTTTTGTTATTTCACATCTTCATTTCCAATTTGGAAAAAAAGGGTTTTTCCAAATGCAATATTTTTATTTTTCATAAACAGTTTGTGTTTCTTACAAGCGAACATGTTTTCTAAATCCTTGGCCAAATAAATAAATAAAGGAAAAGTGAAGTTTTTTTTTTTTAATTTTGACGGCACTTTTAGTGTTCAGACTTCAAATTGTAAACTTAATGTTGTTTGTAAATTGTATATTCTTCTTAGTACTCTTCAACTTTCCTTTCATGCATGCCTCTGATTGCAACCATAAAGTAGCCTTATATCCTTCTCTTGATAGTATACAGCCCTAGTTTTCTTTTTCCTTTTCTAAAGCAGAAATGTGTGCTTGCATTTAACATGTATATTCAAAATATTCAAATTCTTGCTTCTGCCCTTAGGTTCTATTGAGATTATCTGTTAATGCGGCCATCTTTCCACCTTCTAATCACTACGTCCATTACCCACAAAATTAATTTCTAACCTACAAACATTCATAGAAAACTTCGGCACCCTAAAGCTTGACAGGCCATAACTATCCTAGGCTTATCTTTGTAGACATGAAGGCCGAAGCAAGAGTAATGCTAAATTAATATCTGTGTTCCTATTCAAGTTCAGCTCAATTCGTGCTTACTTTGTCTTTAGCAGTGTTATTGATTGCGGATGGCGGACCATAGCGGAAGGCCAAAAAACCGCCATTTTAGGCCGCCATAAAACGCCATGGCGGCCATGGTGCCATCATCCTTCACAAATTGGCCATAGCGGTTGGCCAAAATCCGCCACCGCAATCCGCCATGGCGCCGCCATGGCCGCTTTTTGATAACACTGGTCTTTACTACTCTTATATAGAGCTTTTTTGTATTCTTTGAATAGTAAATGATCCTCCTGTTAGGTGATTTCAATTAAGTTTATTTCTTAATCATAAAATATGTAAGAATCATTCCCAAAGTGGTACCAGTTTGATATCATCATAAGTTACAAGCTTCTATGATATATCTTAATCTTCTGAATCGAATGCATTGTTTGCCTTTTGGTTTTTGTCACAGGTTGCAATGGCAATGGCTGCCAAAGCAAAACTGCTTCTTCGGGAGTTGAAGACTGTCAAAGCTGATCTGGCTTTTGCAAAGGATCGATGTGCTCAGCTAGAGGAAGAAAATAAAATCCTACGTGAGAATCGTGAAAGGGGAGACAGCCATGAAGATGATGATTTGGTATGCATTTGATTTTTGAAAAAAAATTTAATGCCGTGATTCCTCACTTATATGGATCTTTTAGTAACATTAGAAGGTTATCATCTGATATTTGTTTCACATATTTTTTATTTTATATCTTCCTATATCCATTTTGTAAGTTCAATCCATAGTTATCAATCCCAGATAGCGGCGCGTAGCGGCCGACCCCCGAAAACGCTATAGCAGGATAGCGGGAGCGGGATGGCGGCTATTGCATTGTATATACACACAAGCTAAAAAATTAAATATACACATGTGTAAATACTAAAACATAACATACCACCCAAAAATGCCAACACAAGCTCATAATTAATAATCATAAGTTATAATCATCATGTCAATAACAATAACAATAAAAAAATATCAAATATGAAGGAGATAGAGGTGAAAATTATTTAACTTTGGTCTAAAAAGCCGACAATACTCTGAAATAGGACCATTAAAAACTGACAATACCCCAAATATGATCATTAGATGCCCACTTGAGGAGGGGTAAAAATGATTTCTTAACACACTTTATTGTAGCAGCCACTATTGCCGCTATTTCCTGTTATTTTGGCTGCTATAGCGGCAGCTATTGCCGCTATCAGAAAACGCTATGCTATTCGAGCATCGTAGCGGCCAGGGGCTGATCCGCTCCGCTACACTGCTATAGCGCGCTATTAACTACATAGGTTCAATCAGCTATTACCTTACCTTCTGTTCTAAATTACAATATGCCTTATGAATATGGTGTTTCTTACCTAACTCCCCACATTCTCTGCTCCTGAGGGTAAGGCTGCTTATATCTAACCCTCTTCAAACCCCCATAAACGGGTAGCCTTGTGCATTGGGCAGTCATTTTTTTATTCTATACATTTAGGGGTTTAAACGTTTAGCTTAGGATGCTACATTAATAACAATGCTGCCTGCTTATTTCCCTGTTGCCAGTTTTTGTCTCAGTTGTAGAATTATTGCTGGTTGGTTGTTGGCCTATTTGTCAGCTCAACTTCAAGTTTTTAAACTATAAAAAGAGAATAAAATGGGTATTTGTCTGCCAAACTAAAATTGGATATTTAATTCCAGGTTTGATTTCTGCCAAACCTGTGCCTTGACAGCAGTGTTCTGGGTGAGGGGTCCTTGAATTAAAATTGTATAAATCATGAATAATGTTAAGGTAGGAAGAATCAAAAGCATCAAAGCAAAATGTCAGAAATAGTTGGGTGGGGCTGTAATGTCATTGAAGCAGAATTGGCCATCTAAATATTTGAGTTTGATTCTACAATTGAATATATGAATAGTCTTGATGTTTCAGCTGTAAAGATTTTAGAAGCTTTGACGTTGTGTGCATTGTGTCTAGAACCCGATTACTTGCAACACATTATATGTGGATCCCTTGAGAACTGATGTCAGACATGAGTTAGTCAAACAATTTCTTTGCATGAATTGTGCAGCACTTTCTTTTTGTAAAAGCTAAAAGTGTAATGTGATACGCATAATTTGTCTGGCTGAATTCATGTTAACATTTTATCATCCATTTGCCTATATTTATGTAGTTTTGAAGCTTTAACTTTGTGCAAACGATTGTCTTAGTTTTTCTTTCCTTTGTTTGACTCTTGGATTTTATTTCTTTACAAATATGATGATAAAGTTTTGCTCCAAATTTCGTTACTAAAACTTAGCCCTCAGAAGTTCAAAACATGCCAAGACCCACAAACCTCTATGTTTAGTACATCAAAACCATGAATTTTATGGCTTTAGTTAGCACTTAGCAGCCTGTTTAATGGTAAACTTTTTATCCCAGCCCATTTAGAGTTTTAGACTTGGGCTGGAGTGGGTGGGTGCCGGTTGGCCTGCAGGGCAGCTTGCTTACGGTAATTACGACCAAGCCTTATTCCACTAAGACGGATCGGCTACATGGATCAATCAGGCAGGTAGCTTGCTTATGTTAAGAAAAAAGAGTATGATTTTATAATGTTTAAAAAATTCTTTGTTGGCCCACTGGTGTGGCTGAACCAATCAACCATAGCAGGTTGGGTTAATAAATGGTCTACATGTATCATAAATAGGTCAACCTTGCATGTCCCTCTTGGGGCCAACCTCTGACAACCCACCCTGTCGTGTTATATTTGCAGGAAATGAAAATGAGATAGAAGATGGGTTATGGTGGGTGAACTGAAATCCTAACCCAAATATGCATAATTTGGGTGGTTTGTATTTTCTTGATGATCATGCATACCAAATTTTAGATAAATTGGATGTTAGATTTTGTCATTCCAACCATTGGATTGAAAGTTCTTATGAAGTGTAGATCAAGATTAGAAAATTTCAAAAAATTTAAAAACTAGCTGATACTTTTCAAGATGCAATGGTTCCTTTGCTAAATTCACATTCTACAAAAAGTTATCAAGCAGTGTTAAGTGTCTAAGATTTACACTTCAGGTAAGTAGATCCCCTCCCTTTGATCCTCCCCTCGTTGTACTTACCCTCCTCTCTCTCTACTCTAATTTCTATGTCTTTTTTTTTTTTTTTTTTGTGCCAGTTGCTCTTCCCCTGCAAAGACATTCCTTGCCCATATTTAGAATCTTAGATAATTCAAATTTGAGTTTTTCCCAGCTCTTGTTTATAATTCATATTTGGTTCAAATTAGTTTGATTACTCAGATTTGAACCCACGTGTCTTTATGGAAAATGTGCTGAATAAATATACTACCATTTCACCAAATTTTTCCATATTTTCATGATAGCATTTCCATTACAGATACGACTTCAACTTGAAACTCTTCTGGCTGAAAAAGCTCGCTTGGCCCATGAGAACTCGGTTTATGCCCGGGAGAACCGCTTCCTAAGGGAGGTAGTTGAATATCACCAGCTTACAATGCAGGATGTTGTCTACTTAGATGAGAACAATGAGGAAGTCACCGAAGTTAACCCTTTCAACTTTCCTCCGGTGCCTAATATGTCCCGGGATTCAATTAATCCATCTGTAACATCCCTATCATTGCCTCCAGAGACCAACCTTGGCATGGATTCTGAATTAACCAGAGGCATCCCGTCTCCCATCATCTCTGGAAAGGACGCAAAGAGTTCCGAGGTGACTGTAAAGGATTCAAAGAGTTCTGAAGTGACAAGAAGTATCTCCTCTGTCACAGGAAAGGATGCAAAATGACATGAAATTCTTCTGTTACGTGGTAATATACCACTTTTTGTTGTTCTTTGATTTGTTATTATTATTTATATGTTGCTCGTTTTATGTATCCTGGGTGACATGACCTATGATGTAATTTTAACCTTACATTGTTAGCTTAAGTTTTTTGTCCCCCTTATATCAGCAAATATTACCTAAATCAGGAAGTGTTGTACAGCAGTATCTGCCAAAAAAGAGTTTGTGTATCAAAGGAGTGTCTTTTACAAGTTCAATTCATCACTTTCATGCTTATGCATCATGTTTGTGCGTAATTGTTGATTAAAATTACGGTGAAACATTATTGAGTAGTCAATATTTGTTTGTGTTTTGTACTGATATATTTTGTGATCACTGAAGTGTAGATGCTACGACTTTTTTCCTTTTTACGTAAGTGTGTGTGATTGCTTGTTGGTGCTTTTACATGGGTCAGCTCCTAATATTATGAGAGTTGTTAAGGTAACTATGTTTTTTTTTAATGAGATCATTGATGACTTGTCAAATGTTTATTGGTTATTAGTTACATTTGGGGAATTACCACCCTAATATCTAATGTGAAAGTTTTAATAATTAGTAAATATTTCATGATTAATTCAAGTACTGCTATTTTTAAAAAAAAAATTAAGTATCGTATCAACATTGAATTATACAGATTATTTAAAATATTTGACACGACTTTAGATCTCTAGAGATTCTTTCTCCCCATTTTTTTGAGTCTATCGAATGTGAACTATATTTTGTGCTTAGGTATGGCAATCTTTTGGAAGTGCTTTTTCTAAAACAATTCCTTGTCAATTTTGAAGTGTTGAACATTTACAAAACGTCCAACCATGCGTCTATGCACTAAATAAATTAAATTGTTTGGAGAATCAGAAAAAGAAAAGCAACTTCGCGTGGGAGTAACACTGTTGCCGCGTGACAGGTTTATAAAAATCTCTCTGCACTTTAAAACCTAATTGTAGAAACAAACGGGTCATACAATCTCTTAGAAAAATAAAGAAGGGATAATACTTCTTTAAAGTGAGTAAAGTAACGGTTATTTAGTTTTAGAACATAAGTGGATTAAGATTTGGACGTGTTTTAGATTAAATTAAGAATTAAGAATGAATATAATTTTCCTTATTCACTTTTCACATAAAATGCTTCAGAGCAATTCTTTTTTCAAAGGAGAACAGAACTCGATTTTTTAAACCAAAAATAAGAATGAAAGTGAGAGCCTGAAAGGACCAAAGTTGACATTTTATTATGATCGAGATTCATTAGGTGACAAACTGCAGCAGTCTCACGGCACAACTTTGTAACTCCCTTTATTTCTTATTTAGGCAGTGGGGTAATCTGCCCGAATAAAGGGCATCTAAAGAGATAAATTTTCTCGTTTGAATGTAAAGTAAAAAAATAAGCTTGATTATATAATGAGTTAAGAACTCAATTCATTTTAACTAATCGAGAGCATATATATATATATATATATATATATATATCCTCGTCCTTTTTTTTTATATACAGTAAAGTTTATGTGAGTTGGGTTTCAGAGACTCATCAGGGTGAGGGCAGGTCTCAGGGTTCAAAGAATGCTTTTTACAGAGGTACTTACAGATTACCCACCAACGAGGTCCTCACATCGATAGTGGGATTCGAACTCACGATCTTGTGGGTTCGAATCCCACTACAGATGTGAGGACCTCATTGTTTGCTTATTTTACGCTTAAATTAATTTTAAAGGAGTCTATCCCACCATACTCCCTCCGATCCATATTACTCCCTTTGGTCCTTATTATAAGAGGCAAATGACTACTTTTTTTGGGTCCAAAATATAAGAGACATACATGTATTTTGACAAATATTAAATGCTCATTTCTAATTTTGCTCTTATTTATAATAGGGTTTATATTTATGAGACAGTACAACTTTCAATACAAATAGGTTTGTTCATTAATTATTGAATATTGAAACTATAAAAAATTATGAGAACTTGATTATGAGAACTTAATTCTTTTCTGCTCCATGCCTATAAAAACAGTTTTAACGCATATTTGTGTTCAATTCAGTGTAATTTGCTTCAATCTTAAGATAAGAATGCACTGTTTAATTTGCTTCAGTACGTGTAGATTCAGCGTAACATGCTTCAGTGTATTTTTTGTTTGTTTACAAACTGGCAAAAAGACAAAAACAACATCAATGAATATTAGGAGTAGTAACAGGGACAAAAACAATAGCAATTCGCTAGTAACAGGGACCCCAATTCCAAAGGCGTAAGATGAATCTCCATGAATAAAAAACGTCCTTGCAATGAATATTAGGAGTAGTATAATATACTGTTTACAAGTTCCAAACAATACATTAATTATAGGCTATTACAACATTTATTAAGATTAGAAGGGTTAATTTTGTAAATTTATATGAATATTAATTACAAATAATTTATTTTAATGCATTTTCTTGATCTGTGTGTTTTAGGGTTTTGCCTCTTATATATAGGACCAGAGGGAGTATAAGCAAAAAATTAATGCAACACATATATTAATGTGGTTAGTATCTCATTTAATTTGGTTAAAAAATTATGTTTTTACCTAAATTACCCTTTATGCTAATGAGAAGTTGCTTGTGTTGTTAGAGAAGAAGTCATTGGAAAATAAAATTTGAATTAAATAAAGAGTATTTTAAGAATAATGTCATTACATGAGTCATTGGAAAACAAAAGTTACTAGATGTGGGATTTTTTTTTTATAATATGCACAGGAGGGATTACATAGGTAGGTAGTTGTGGCATTGAACCATTGACTAATTTCTGCGTGCTATTAATTACAGTTGCAAATACCAGCTAATTACACCTCTATAAATGGACATGCTTTGCTGTTTGTACCTCCTTGTATTGTGATCATGTGGCCCCTCAATTGTTGTGGAGTATTTATTGCACTCTTTTGTGATATCTAATGTTCTATTTTGGTTCCTTACATTTTTAGGCGTTTGTTGGCCCTTTAGCCCCCGTTGTAAACACAATAATAATAATAATAATAATAATAATAATAATAATAATAAATAAAAAAATAGGATTGTTCGATTAGCTTTTGAAAGATGAATTTTTTTCATTTAGTCTATGAAAGATCAATACATCCTCGGTTGGTTCTATTATTCTATATGAATTGATATTTATTTAAAATTTTTTTGTTCGGAACCCACCCTAATTAGTCATTTGGGCTAAATAATTCCACCAGAGTATCACACGGCTTAGGTTCTTCGAGACCGTTATGGGACTAATCTCTGGTTCGACTGATTGAGCATGATTTTACTCATTGGTTCTCAACCTCCCAATGGGGGTGACTCCATAAGGAATAGGATTCAAACTCGGGTTTCTTAGTTTCTCATCCTTATGGGGGCTAGCTGCTTCCACTAGACCAACATCCCATTGACATACAAATTGATCTTTTATGAAACTTTATTTTAGTATTTCATAATTAAATAAATTATTTTGAATCATTAAATCAAAACAAAATTAAAGCCCGTTAAATAAAAGATTTATAAAATTATAGCCGTAATAAACACTTCCACAATTTGCAGTATTTTTGCCTTTTTGTGTTAGTTTTGGAATATCTAATGACTTTTTTTTTTGGGTGCTCTACTCCTTTATCTAATAAGTTTAATTGATATCTAGGTTTTTTTTTTTTTTATGAAATAGTTGGTATGTACTTTCAGTTCAAAATATTTTACACTATTAATCAATCAAGAATTATGGTATGAGACTCTTTTAAGGCAATTCAGATAAGAACCAATTTTTTTAATAAAATATCAATTTATGATTAATTGACATTATAATAAATCTTTATACTATCTGCATATCAATTAAATCATTATCTAATCAATAATGACTATTCTTTATTAAATTTATTTTATCACTATTTAAAATAAAAAATACATAATTTTAGAAAAAAATACTAAATCATCTTTAAAAACTAATCTAGTAATTGTTTTACTCATCTAAACAGAAAACAAAATACTAAAGAGATTTGTTGAACTTTACAACAACAAAAAAAGAAAAGAAAAGAAAAGAGAATTGTTGAACTTATTTAAAAATATTAAATGCATATGCTTTTTGTCTTTATTTTTTTTATTTAAATAAATTTATTTAAAAAATATTAAAAATTGAAAATAGAATAAAATCAATGTAAATTTCTATAATTATTAACAGAAAGATATTTCAAAACACAAAAGAAAAGTAAATAACGTAAATCATGGATGGGGCCATAGAAGTAAACACAACCCAAGAGAAAACAAAATCGCAGAGGAGAGAGTTTACCAAAAAAAAAATATTAGCAGAAGAGAGAGCAATGTGCATGCATTAGCATTACAGTGAGTATTCCACTCTCAATCTAAAACGCCTCCACCTACATCTCTTCCTGATTTTCTGTTGATATTTTCCCAAGTTGTTTATGTTCCTTTCTTTTCTCAACTTATTTTCTTCTCTTTTTCCATTTTCCATTTTCTATTTTCCTTTTAAAAAATCATAATAAACACTTTTCTGATACAAGGCTTTCTCCTTTTTCTGCTTTCTGCTTCCATGGATCTCATACACCAAATTGCTTCTCTGATAAGAATTTCAAAATTCTCCCATAAACCCATCTCAGCAAAGCAATTTTCTCTTGAAAAGATCTGATTTTTTTTCTTCTTCTTGAAGTGGGGTTTCTGCTCTTCTTCTTCTTTTGCCATTAGCATCTGCAGCACACAATGCTGAACAATTTATGGTTATTTTGGGCTGTGTGAACTGTAAAGTATTTATCTTTTTTCATTTCCTCTGTGTTATTCGTATCTCTTAGCCTCAATTTGTGTTTCTGAGTGGTAGATTCTCAGTGTGTTTTGTTTTATTTTGACTGAACGAATGAGATCTTGATGAGGGTCAGAACCATTTTCCTTGCATTGTTCTCATTGCCATTGCTTCTTATTCTTCTGCCATTTTCAAGTTCTCAGCTTCTACCTGATACTGGCATCTCATCGCATGCCCTTGATGCCATTCTTCAAGATTATGCCTTTAAGGCATTTTTTAGGCCAAAAACTGGGGTCCCTTATGATGCTCAAGTGCCCACAAACCTAACAGGGGTTAGAGTCTCAGCATTGAGGCTTAGGAGTGGTAGTTTGAGAATTAGAGGTGTTCAAAGTTACAAAGAATTTCAGATCCCAATTGGGGTTGTTGAGCAGCCTTATGTAGAGAGGCTTGTTTTGGTATACCACAACTTGGGGAATTGGTCTGAAAATTTTTACCCTTTACCTGGTTACTCATATTTGGCTCCTGTTTTGGGTCTATTGGCTTATAATGGTACAGATTTATCTGCTGCTGAGTTACCTGAATTGGATGTAAGAGCTTCTGATAAGCCAATTTTGATCAAATTCTCAAATGTGAAATCAACACCATCTGGCTCAGTAGCCAAGTGTGTATATTTTGATTTACATGGTTCATTGCAGTTTGACATTCTATTACCTGGAAATGTATGTTCAACATTCCAACAAGGGCACTTCTCAATTGTTGTGGAGTCCAATGCTCCATCCCCATCCCCGGCCCCGGCCCCTGCTGCTGTTGCTGCTGTTGTCAAGGAAGGTGGTGGGAACAAGTCCAAGGTGTGGAAAATTGTTGTATCTGTGGTTGGAGGGTGCATTTTGTTGATCATATTGAGTTTATTGGTTGCTAGAGTTAGTAGAACCAAAAAGGGCATGAGGATTCAGCAATTGGAATTGGCTGCTGATAGCAATGAAACTTTGCATATGACATCCATTGGAGGCACCAAAGCACCATTAGCAGTGGGGACACGTACAAGGCCAACACTAGAAAATGATTACATTCCTTAGATTCAAGTCATTCTTGTTCCACCATTTTTTGTTTCCTGCTTAGCATTATAACTTTTCTGTTCACAGTGAGTTCAAAGGTAGTGAGTGCTATTGAGATTCTAAATTGTCTATCCACACTTTCTATTAACTAATCATTGTTTTTAGTTTTTAGTTTACAAAATTATCATTAGTTAATAAAGAGTGTGAACATGCAATTGAGAGTTTCAATAGCCTCATTCTAACTTCAAATGCTTTCCTTGCCCATGTTTAGGAATTCAGTTTCCTTGATTTCAATTTTGTGTGATTTTATTGAAGCTTATCCTCTCTGCTTGCATTATAAGACCAAAAGCAAAAGATTTATAGAAATCCCATTTCTTTTTGTCTCTGATCCATATGTCAGTTAGCTATTTGTGGATTCACAAAGTTAAGTAATTTTGATTGATGTGATGTCAAAATATTCTTTCACATAGAAAGTAAGAATATCTCCTTTTATCTTGTCTCCAATGTTCTAAGCACATATTTGATGTCATAAGCTTTTATTTTAAAAAGAAGTAAAATTCATGTGTCTGGGGGAAGCTTATGAAGTAATTAAATGGAATTTATGTCTTTCAAAAGCACTTAAATTTCCTTGCATATCTTTCTCTATATAGTGAGAAACAATAGAAGGTCAAAACTCACCAAGTGCTCGAGCCATATACTTTTCATCCTCTTTCTCATACTGTATTGATCTTCCAAGTATTTGTCCTATTTTAAGGCCCCTCCATGGCTGCCTCTCTATCAGGAGCTTGAAGCTGGCCTGCAACCAATCTCTAACTAATGTTATAAAATCTAAATCGGAGATTGAACCGACAAGACTTCCGAATCATGATTTGAATGGTTTAACCAGTTAAATTTGCGGTTGAACCATGATCAAACTGTGGTTGAACAACCACAAAAAATGTTCAAACCAATAACATAGTGTATGTTTGGTTATGATTTTTCTAAATGCCAACAGAGAAATTCTCCATCCCAAGGCAAATTTTGTCACTTTTTCTCATCGCTCTAATTAGGAGCTTTCAAAGAACGCAGTTTCAAATGCAGTTTGAAACCAATTTGCGTTGAAATAAATCCTAAACAAACATAGCTCTATTTGCAGTTCAATGTTCAATCAAATGAGCCAGTTTTGTTTTTAAAGCATGGCCCTCAACCGGATCAAAACTTATACAATACAATCCTCTCGTATATATTAAATTAGAATATATTTATCGGATTTGATTTTTAAAGCATGGCCCTCAACGAGATCAAAACTTGTACAATATAATCCTCTCGTATATATTAAATTAAAATATATTTATTCTAAAGTGAGTTATCCAACTCTATTCTCTCAAGACATGTTATTCTTGATTCAAATCTCCTTAAATATATCATTCTAGACTTCATATTTTTTTTTAACTTTTAATCTGAATTCTTGTACTTTAAAAAAAAAAAAAATGTATGGGTCGGATTTCAATGTGAAAAGGATTTGTCCACTTTTAATAAGGAAAAAAAAGACATGCTTTTCAACATTATTTACCTCCTCAAAAAAGTCATAGCCCAATCTGATAATCTCATTTTCAAGAATATTATTTCTCACCCTCGTATATGAGAATGAAATATTTAACTTTTATTCATTAATTTTATTTTCATATCACTTTTTCAAAAACATTAAAATATGTTTGATACCAAACACTACCTAAGTGTTCAGATGTAGTGGTGTCATATATGTCTTATTTGTATGTCGAGATTTTTAACCACACCTAATGTAAGATATTGGATCGGGATCCTCTGCTGTTGTGGGAAAACATGCTTGAGTCTTACTCTTATATCTATATCCAGGGCCGGCCTAAAGGTGAAGCTGGTAAAGCTAGGGCTTTAGGCCTCAAAATTTTTTTTTTTACTACCTAAAAAAAATATTAAGGGTCAATTGTATAAAAGACTAAGTCAACAACTATATAAAAGACTCCTAGTTTTCTTCCCTCACGGCTCGTTTCACGTCATACTCACATAATGATTCATAATTATAATAACGTTAATATTTTTAACATTTTGCTATAAAAAATGAAATGATGCTATGCTACTCATTCACTCATCTCTCTCTCCTACTGATCTACTTATGCCTTGCTTCAATCACGTCACTTTTTCTACTGACTCTCTGGTTCTCACATTATCACATACTCACTGTTCACTCATCTCTTACATCATTTGTTATTTTGTTTCACAAAAAATAAAAAAAAAATCAAACCTTCAATTTTTAAACTCTCTATACTCTCTCATCACGTCATCATCTCTCAGTCAATCTTGCACTGGAGAGCTGGAGCATCAATTCACAATTGGTGTGGTGAGATGATTTAGTGATATTATTTGTTTGATTTTTTTTTTTTTTTTGCGTTATAACAATTATTTATTTATTTATTTTCTCAAATTATTACAGAAATCTTATAGTTGTTCTTATTGCATTTGGCCCAACAAGCAATCACCCAAAAGTCAGAAGAATTTTCTTGACAATCAGGTTTTATTGTTCTAACTTTTTTCTTTAGTCTTGATTTATAGTTGTTTAATTTAATTTTGTGAAACATATATATATTTTTTATTTTAACATATAGAAATGTCAACTAGAAAATTTGAATTAGGTTATTCGAAACTTAAAAAAAAGAAAAAAGTTGAGGCTTTAATTGAATCACAAAAGGGGGCTATCGAGAAATTTTTCAAAACAAATAAGAAAGTTGAAAATACATGTGATTGCTCGTTGAACGAACAAGCTAATAATGTAGAAATTGATGAAAATGAAAATAGAGAAGTAGCAGTTGATGAACAAGAAAGAGAAATTAATAATTTAGAAGAATCAACTATTAAAAATATATATGATCCCAGTCAATGGACAAATATTGATACAAGTTTGAGAGATTTTAAAAGGCCTCACTTTTGGAGTTCGCTTTAGGCCTCCAAAAGTGTTGGGCCGGCCCTGTCTATATCAAACGGATCTATTTTGAGATGAAGTAAATAAGCTTCAATTGATCATAAAAAAAATCATAAAAAAAAAAGATGCTTCAATTTAAATACAAAGTTGACACTTGACACTCATTAAATATGACTCTTATATTTTCCCGACCACTTATAACCCACATAATATACCTTGAGCGAAATAAATGATAGCTCACATGAATTATATAACACATTTAATAATTCCTCTGAATGGTATATGATTTGAGAGATACATATGCTTTTATCACAAAAAAAAAAAACAAGAAAAGAAAAAGAGAGAGATACATATGCTCAATCAAATTACATTATTATACCTTGAATTAAGGCTTTGTTTGGTTGTGAGAAGAAAATAAGAAGAGAGAAAGAAGTGAGAAAGAGTATAAGAAGAGAGAAAATGGTGAGAAATAAAGTAGATTTTATGTGTTGTTTGGTGTAAGAGAAATAGAGGAGAAAGAGATGCTTTTTTTTTTCTGTCTCTCTCCCCTTTGTTTGATTGGATAGAAAATAAGAAGAGAGAAAAGTTTTTTTTTTAAAAAGACAAAAAAATCCTTAACTAAAAAATCAATATAAAAATATTTAAATTCAATTGATTTAAGTTATTTTAACTAATCAAATAATTTAAATTAATTTAACTGATTTAAGTTATTTTAAATAAAATTTATTAGTTTGATATAATTATTTTATTCATTTCAATTTAATTTAATTAAATAAATGATTAATTAAATTAAATTAATTAAATAATTGAATGAGAACCCAAAAAGAATGGTACAAAAGTCATTTTACATAAAACACTCTCTCCCTCTTCCATTTTCTTCTCACTTGGGGAGATAAAAAAAAGTTGAGGTGGGTCCCACCAATTTTCTTCTCTCTTTCCTATTTCTCTCCTCCACCAAACAAGAGAAAAGTGTATTTTCTCCTCCTTTTCTCTCTTCTTATTTCTCTCTTGCTATTTTCTACTCTAACAAATAAAGTCTAAAGTGTCTAAGAGTATCTCCAATAGGGTGTCATATTGGGTTCCATAAGCTAAGGAATGGTTCCTTAGTTTTTTCCCCATTGGAACACATCTACATGGCATGTTGGGTTCCTTAAATTAAATTTGGGTTCCTTAATAAGGAACCCAAATTTGGGTTTCATATGAATAAAGAATGTTTTGTTGCATCAAAAGTATCACCATGGGTTGAGTCAATATTGAGTTCAAATAAATGAATTAACATTTTAATTTGAAACAAAATTGAGTGCAAATAAAAAATTTATAAAAGCATGGATTGCTTAAAAATTTCACCATTAAAGCAAAATGTCTATGAGTTCCTTAAGTATGATGTGGTATAATAGAGACCATTTTGGGACTACTTCGGGACCACTTAGTAGTGGCTAAGGAACCTAATATGGAACTCTTGTTGAAGATGCTCGGGTGGATTGTGTGGGTTTTGTGCATTTTGGCTTTGGGACCAGACATGCTCATCAAACAAATTAGTCTGGGTTATATAATAAGCACGTGGATTCAACCTCTAATAAATGTCATAATATACAAAAACACAATTTGTTACACATAATAAATCTGAATTAAAATCTACATAGCATTACGAGTCTTGTAGAAATATAATAAGTTTCCAACAAAATTAATGATATAACTAGTTTTATTAACACAAGTCCACAATAAACTAAAGTAACCTATCGAATCTCATAGGGCCGATCCAATCATAAGGCGGCTCAAGTCTTTAATTTAGGCCCACCGGCAAAAAAGATTTGACTATTAGTATTTATAAATTTTTATCATTAGTGGGCCTAACACAGTGGTAACCAATGTGTGCTTTTTCTCGAAGAATGAGGTTTGATCCTTGCTTGAGCAAAAGTTACATTTATTTTTGTAAGGTCACTGATTTTTCTATTACTCCATCTCACTTAAAAATGTTTCAACTCAAAGTTTGTTTGGGTATAAAAATATATTGGGCCGACCTTGAAATCTCAAAAGTCATAAGAATCATATTAGTTGGCTAAAGTTAATATCAGCACGCATAATGATTAACAAAATTATTTTCTTTATTATTGACTTTCTTAATATTCTCTTTACAACTTAACTTTAGGATTCATGGGTTTGAATAAGATTTTAGAGTAAGGGAACTGTACCTACACTCCATATATTTGGCACCTACCTCCACACTTTTAATTTTAATGTATGAAATTACAATCATAACCCTTCTTCCTCTGCGTCATTTTTTCTTGCCTTAATGTCGGATTCAGAAACTATGTTTTTGGTATTTAATTGCCCGGAAATTTTTAAAATTTGAAAAAATGTGTTTCCGGCAATTAGTTGTCGGAAGACAAAAAACTGTACCTCCGGCAATTAGATGCCGGAACATATTTTTTTAGGAATTTTTGACCTACCGGCAATTAGTTGCCGGAAGAACAAAAACTTGACAACCGCAATCCGGCAAATAGTTGTCATAGCCTACTTGTTTGTTCATCTGGCATCTAATTGCCGGAGGCATAATTTGTTGTCTTCCGGCAATTAATTGCCGGAAACACATTTTTTCAAATTTTAAGAATTTCGCGGCAATTAAATGCCAGAAATATAGTTTATGAATCCGGCAATTAAATGTCTGAAGGCATGAAAAAAAAAAGAAAAAAAAGTAACACAAAGAAAGAAGAAGAAGGAGAAGAAGAAGAGAGTAGGCGGGGTCATGCATAATGAAAGAAGAAAATAGGGGGTGGATGGAGATGAGAGAGAAGTGGGGGTGGGCCATTTTTACCAAGTAATTAGAGTAGATAAGTTTATTAAAGGTAATTTAGTAATAAAAGAATATTTTAAAAGATTTGTGGGGGGTGGATGTTCATGTGTGGGGGTGTAGGTAGCAGTCCCCTTAGGGTAATTTGACATTCAATCCGATAAATGTTAATTTGATTAGATTTTGCAAATTTTTTTTTTTGGTATGAATTCGAATCGAAACAATCTGATTAAACTCGAGTTAGTTCGTTTTCAATTATTGAATTATCTTATTTTTTAATTTAATTAAATTTAATTAAATTTAATTTTTGAATAATAGTAAAAAAAATTCTAAAAAAATTGACAAATATCAGGAAAAATATAGAAAAATTAATAACTAACAAAAAAAGAGCTGGGCCGCGAAATTTATTTTATTCAAGTTTCAAAGTAAGCTTTAGTCCCTAGGGTCTCAAAAGTTGAGAATAATTGAGAAAAATAATAATATATTAATTTCATATAGTTATCAATTTGATTTGGATAAGATAAGTTCAAAATTTTGAATAATATTCAAGTTGTTTGTCTTTAGATTCAACATTTAAAATCTGATCCGATCCAATCTAAACCACCAAAGTCGATTCGGCTTGGTTCGGAGAATCCACGGATCGGTTCGAATCCGCTTACATCCTTACTTAATTTTTGCATTCACAAAGTGACAAGTACGGTTAAGCTATTATTATTATTATTATTATTATTATTATTATATAAACAGGTTAAGCTATTTCTATGAGCAACATCTTTAGAGCTCAAGTTTTTACCTTTTTGTAAGAATAATATTCACTTACTAAGGTACTTTGCCTATTGTTGGTTAAAAAAAAAAAGGTACTTAGCCCATTGTAAGTGTATGAAATATATTTAATGAAAAGGACAAGCTATATTTAAAGGAAAACAACTCTTACAAAAGCTAAATGTAAAAGCCATTTTTCTTATCCTTTATTTTTTATGTCAAAAGTTACTAGAATAAAAAGTTTGATTTATAATTATCTACACCTTTTCGCTAATCAAATTGGACAACTACCTTATATTTGAACCTTATAATTTTTTTTTTTCATCAACGATATCCCCTAGTTACTAAAGTAGGTTTTATCTAGATATTTTTTTCTTCCTATGCACACGATAGGAATCAATCCCCTAACATCATTTTTAAGGAAGTCAACTACTTATCATTCATACTAATCTTGTTGGTTGAACTTACGTCTTTACACGATTTATTTTCAGTATTTAATTTTGATGTATTGTTGTATTATTAGCATAACAAATTTTTATATTTATATCAAATAATGTGTTGCTTTGTCATTGCCTCCTGCAAATGAGTCTGATTCTTTCTTTTCAATTCATCTTTCTCCATTGCATGACTTAATATTGCTGTTGCTTCCATTACCTGCACACATAGCATAACTTGGTAGTAACTACTACCAAAAGTAACAGGTAGTTGAAACTCAAATGTGACAATCATAAGTTATTCATTTCCAAACATCTTGGAAACTTGTTGCAGTGAAGTAGAAAGATCACATTTTACATAAAATGATTCTGAAACAATTAGATAGGTTCATCTAAGCATAAGTTTGTATTATAATTTCCAAAGATCAAACTATATCACCAAATGCAAGGACAAAAAAATGACCTAAGAAATAATGATTTCAAGTATAAACACTAAACATTACTCAACTGTTATTTTTATTCACTAGTAGAAATAATGTAATATACGAGAACGATTTACGTCAGTTAACCATATGTTTGAAGTTAAAAAGGAGGCGGTGGCAGTTTTGTAAATATTAAATCACTATTTACGTTAGTTGTTTAATAAACTGACATAAAAAGTGATATGCAAGAATGATTAACACTTTTAACATCAGTTATTTATACAACTGACATTAAAATTGTGATTTTTACTTCAGTTAAATAAAAAATTGACGTAAATAATCCTATATTCCTATCTGAAACTCATTCCTATCTTTCTTTCGTTGTCATTTCCCTCGTTGTCACTCTTAACGCAGATAACTCCATATATAGTGCTTTTTATTTCTAATCTTAATTAGCTTGAATTAATAAACAAATTCATGTGCAAATTAAAATAAATAAACACTTCATATAAAACAAGTTATATATATAATCAAATCGTATCTCATTGAAGTGATTCATAAGTTACAATTACATGATTAAAAGATAAAAAATTTCTGCAACATAGCCCTAAAATATAAAAAAGTTTCTGATTCAACATCAGTTTCTTCTCAGTCTTGTCCTCAGAAACTCCAGTGGTTGCATCCCCTTCGTACCCCTCAGTTGAAGTCCTTGATGCTCCATCTGAGGCCACAGTCACTTGCTGCGAAATCAGAGGCCAACCAGTGACTGGCTATCAAAACTGGGGTGAAAGGGAAACCTTATCATCCATGTTATGTGATTTACTCAAACTCAGAAGTTGTTTGACCATTAAGACAGAAACCTTTGAGTATAGGTATATGAAGAAATAATAAAAATCTCAAATATGCATGGCAGAGCCATATTGTGAAGAAATAGAAGTGTGTGTATTATAGAGGAAGAATTGTACTTTATATGGAGAAGAGACTGCCTGATTTTCTTCAAAACTGAGTCTATAAACTTAATGTTCATTAAGAGGATTAAGTTACAAGGCATATGGGAAGGTAGCACAGTAGTCAAAGGTATAAATGTTTTTGCAGAAACTGATAAACCTTTAACGTCAGTTGTCTTAAATAACTGACGTTAAAACTATTTTTAAAATAATAAAATATATTTTTAACGTCAGTTGTTTACTACAACTGACGTTAAAAAAAATGAACTTTTAATGTCAGTTGTTGTACATAACTGACGTTAAAATTTCAATTAACGTCAATTCTTTGTACCAACTGACGTAAAATATTGTTTTAAAGATGTTTTTTTGGTTATAAAGTTTACACCCGCGCGCTCTGTATGCCTTCTTCACTAAGCTCCGTCTCTGTTCTTCTCTTTTCATCACTCTCACTCTCACTCTCACTCTGCCCTAATCGCGAGCTACTCTCCACCGCCACCACCGCGAGGGCTTCTCCACCACCACCGTGAGGTACACTCTTTCTCTTAACCCTAACTCAGTCTTTCCCGCTCCCTCTCTGCCTTGTGAACATTGCGCGCACTAACTCTCCTTATCCCTCTGATTCTCAGCAACCACATCGAACGTTGGCCACCACTCGAGCTCCCCTCCCCACCACCACGCGAGCACCTATATCTGGTGAGTTCTTTAGGGCACTAATTTTTTTTTGGTTTTGAGTGTATGTTGAAACTGTAGTCTCTGTAGTTGAAACTCAGAGTTTGAGTTGTTTGGAATGTCTCTATTTCTGGTCGAGGGCTTTGTGTTTTCTCTTATTTTTCTTCTGTTGTCATGACCTATTTCAAAATGGGAAGAAATTTAGAGTTGCTTGTAGCATGTGACATCAACAGTTGCTCATTGGAATTCTGTTTTGATAATTTATCTTAATCTGCTTCTTTCTTTTCCGTTTTAAGAAACCTAAAAATGGTATAAATTTGAGATAATATTTGACCACCTAGCTTGTATCATGCTCTCTGGATTGATTCATATGGCTGAGTGGTTATAGTACTGGATATAGCAATAGTCCTAATATGTGTTGTTGCCTTCTTGATGAGAAGAATGATGTGAGATTACTGTGGAAATAAACCACCTAGCTTGTATCATGCTCTCATCTGTCATTTTTCAAAAACTAGTTTTCAATCTCCCGTATTGTGCTTATATTGGATATATATTTGTATATCTACAGAACCTATCTAAGCGCACAAGTGCTGAGTATTTGAAGGGAGTGAGAGAGTTTATATAATTTGCTCAAAGGAATGTTCCTAATAGTAATGGAATGTGCGACACCCTTTCTGGGGTCATCACATAGTTACCCAAATGCGGAAAATTAAACTTATTTAATCGCTGGTTACTTTCGGAAAATAGAATTTTTAGTAAACGTTTTATCGTTAAAATGGTGATGATTTTTTTTTTTAAAACATCCATACATAAACAAACATATCTCTACGTATATGCGTCAACAGTTACATACATACAACATCACTAGTAGGAGAGTACAAAAGAGCCCTCATCAGTATAGGCTATTCTCCATCAAACTAAGTAAAGAAAGTAAAGACATATACACAACAAGTAACGAGCAGTCCAGAACCATACCAAAAACTCATGGCTCTCAGTAGTCAGATCAAAAACTGACAAGACTCGCTACCTCAAAACTATACCTATAGCTGGTC
This sequence comes from Echinosophora koreensis, assembly GCA_035048595.1. Classification (NCBI taxonomy): domain Eukaryota; kingdom Viridiplantae; phylum Streptophyta; class Magnoliopsida; order Fabales; family Fabaceae; genus Echinosophora; species Echinosophora koreensis. The sequence continues at coordinate 13,267,339 of JAPCYP010000004.1, forward strand.
AAGCTAATGAAAACCATTGGGGAGATCATGATGATCACCCCCACCTCCAGCAGGTGTATCTGGTGAAGATACCTCTGCTCCCTCTCCATCGTAGGAAGAGTCATCATCATCAACTACAGGAGGGTGAAACTCAAGATCGTCCTCAAAGTACTCATAAGGGTCCTCCTCAATCTCAAGCTCCTCTGCCACCTCAACAGGAGGTACTGCCGGTGCTACAATCTGAAGAGAGTGAGGCTGAATAGGTTGAGGTGGAACAATGAGTAACCCGTGCTCGGCCAGGAACTGTAGGTAAAGCCATATCGGAGGTAGAGATACCTCAACAGTCTCCACCATATGCGTCCTCCGCTGCGGTCCCGCCTCTACGGTGCCGTCGATCTCTCTAGTAGGGCCATAATAGGTGATGCTGAGTGCCCCAGGGTTTATCTCCCAGGCACCACCGTAATGTGCTCGATCAAACATGATCGATCGTAGTCTCGAATGTGCCAGTGGCATATCCGGGTCCATCTAACTTCAGACGAAATAGAATATGCACAAGTAGAGAAACCACAAATAAAACATGCAAGAGTGAGAAAACCAATCATCTGGATTTAACTCAACAACTCCATGCACGACACCATAGATAACACATACACATATACATGTTATATAAACATAAGCATTCATATCAAGCTAATAGTTTATCACTGGGTTTCATACCCCACACATCATCAGTTGAAAAACTATGCATGAACACTTCAATACATTGTCTAACTTTGCACTTAATCTCATGAGATATCCCAACCGTAGTGAGTTGATCAAGCTCAATTGCCACACTAGGCAAACAGGCACGCAGCCAAAACCCATTGCACACTGTCCAAACCCAAGGCACAGTGATAACAACGTAAATGGGGTTTCATTGTCCAACCCTGGCATAATGAAGAAAATCGTAGCATGAGGCACCTGACGCGGCAAAGTACTCATACATAAACCGGGGCACGTCTGCCAAATGCATGCAACAAAACACTTTGTTCTTGACACTTTTCTTTGTGTTCAATCTCCTTTTGCCGAAGCTCAAAATGGCTTACGACTAACCATAGTTTTAAACATCTTTAAAACTTTATTAATAACACAGGACCTCAAAGTCCGAGTGCTCAATCACGACATCCTAGACCGATGCACCAGTCATGGGTTCGTGGTCATAGAAAACATCTTAAATGTTTTTAACTCAGTAGACACCAAGTCTACAGTAGACACCAAGTCTACAGGACCTCAAAGTCCAAAGGACACCAAGTCCATAACACAACACGAACCTTAGTACCCCGACGTCTCGGTTACTAAGTTCAAAACCACTTTTAACACAGTTGCGTTCAACTTGTTTTCGGAAAATCATTTCAAATGGGAAATAAATCGTAAGTTAACAATTTAACTTTTTATAAAAGATGGTCACTTGAGGCTCAAAGTTGTTTAAACTACGTACTGCCGCTTTAGATTTCTTGCCGTCGGTATTTTTTCAAGTTGCCGTCAAATTAGCCATTTAAGCCAAATTTTAGCTTATTTCACTTAAATATTTTTCTAAAATAATTATTAAGTTATTTTTGAAAGTTAATTTCATAAAATAACTTTTTATAATATTCCAGAATTCATTACGTAAAAATCAACAGTACAAAAATATTTTCAAGGTTTCGTCCTCACTGTGACTCATAAATCACTCTTACAGCGATAAATCATTAAAATAATGATATTTTCCAAAACTCTTTATTTTTCCCAAATAAATATTTTCCATCAATATTATATTCCAATATTTTACCGTTAAAACATTGAATATAATTTACGAAGCTTTTCAAAGCTTTTATCTGATTAGTTAATTGGGCACTGACCACTGTCAGGCTTCTCAAACAATATCCACCACAATATCGTAGTAATATTTTCAGGCAGATCATGCATCACAGCATTAAATAAATAATTGCAGATAAACAATTATAAACAATTATAAACAGATAACCAACACAGATAAAAATAAACGACTGAAACACGTAAACAACCACCAACAAATAATTACAGACAACACAAATTGGCATGTAGCCATTGAATAAACCCCTTAGGTAATCCCCTCTTACCTCTCGAAGATTTCTCTGCGGTGTAATACGTAATTTGTCGGAAGTCCGGTTCACGTACACAACGAACTCGCTGAACCTTCATCAATCACAATCAACTAATCACTAATCAAGCAATTAAAATCTCCTAATTCCTTATAATAGGTCACGGCCTCTCTTAGGATTTAGTGGCTACAAATTTCTAGAATTGCCTAAGTCATTGGATTAATGATCTTAATCACTTAAGACAATGGATTAATGTCTAATCAACAAAGTTAAGAATCAAATCTTCCTAATCACTCCTAATTGGTCACGGCCTAGACTAGGTTTAGTGACAAAAAAATCTAACTTTGCTTAAGTCTTGGATTAATGATCCAAAATCCTTAAGTCTTTGTAACACTTGTTTAACAACAAAGATTAAAACATTAACTTTTAATTTTACCAAAACCCTAATTTCGGCCAAGACCTTAGATTAGGGCTAGGAATTTAAGTTTGACATAAGAACCTAGATTCATCATTAAGACATGTTCAATAGATGATTAACATGATTACTTTCATGACAAGAAATTAAGTTCCTACACCTATTTTTTTGCATGGTTCGGCCTAGGCTAGAAACTAGGGAACGAAAATTTTGTTTGAAACAATCTCTTAGATCATGATAGTAGAGATAATAATAAGAACATAGAAAGTTGTTTCACATTTTTAGGATTTTTCTATGATTTACTATGACTTTTCAAAGTTAAGAACAACTAAGAGGAATCATATGGAAAAGTCTCTAAAACAAGAAATGAAATGAATGAATAAGAGTTTAGAGATGATGAGGAACATGAATCACCTCTTGGAATGTGAAAATGGGCAAAGAATCACCAAGCTTCTTCACAAATCAAGTCTATGGAGTTTGAGAGAGAGAGGAGAAATGTAGAAGATAGTGAATAGTATGGAAGATGGTAGAATGAGCTAGAACTCTCATGTTGCCTCTAGAATTTGTAGAGCAAGCCTCCCAAGTCATGGGCCTTACACCACTTTTGGGCCCAAAAAGCCCAAGCCCAATTATTTTTCACTTAAATCAACTTATGGCAAAATGAAGACATAGGAAATTCAAGACTAGAATTCCTTCATGGAAATGAATTCTTGGACATGAAATTGAGACTTTTGGGTGCAGCCCTTAATGGGTTTGAATGGCAAGAATTTGGCCCCCTTCACTTAGTGTATCAAAGAAATTAGTTTAGGGACCAAAATGCAAATAATAGAAAGTTTAAGGATCAAAATGCAATTATTAAAAATTGCTAACATAACCCTAAGCCACATTAAACCTCTCACATGGATGACCTATTCCTAAGAGAATATTGGTTTTGTCCACTTATCGAGTCTCAAAACTCCCGTAATCGGCTCCGTCGTTTACTGGATTGAACGTAACGTCCGTAAAACGTATATTATTTCACATTTTGTGAAATAATTCTAAAAATGCACAATCATAGGAAATAAAATAAAAACCTTAAGTGTTTCGTTCACGAATTAAAATTAGGGTTTCTGATCAGTAAAAACTTACTATCAGTGAAAATGCAGAAAACGCAGACCGGTTTCCGTCTGAATTTTCATTCCAAAACTTCCCCGTAACCTTATAAAAATAAGTATGACAAGGAAATGACCTTAGTTTATCCAAAGTCATTTTCTAAATCTCGGATAAGAATATAATCATTTATATAATTATTACCGATATTAGAAAGCCGAAAAATCGGGATGTTACAGAATGTTCTGTTGTCCTTGTATCAAGTGTTTGAATACGAGGAAATGTACAGTGAAGCATATACGTACTCATTTGATTTGTGAAGGGATTTGCTTGAGTTATACAAGATGGATATGGCATGGTGATGTGTTGTTGAGTACTAAGGCAAGTGTCTCACAAAGTGAGGACGTTGATGTAGATATGGAGGATGATCAAGTAGAGGACATGATCCGTGATATTGGACAAGAATCTTTTCATCGAGCACATGTGTATGATAGGTTGTGCGGTGATGCAGATAAGCCTTTGTATTCAGGGTGTACTACTCATACACGGTTGTCGGCGGTGCTAAAATTGGTTTGTGTGAAGGCGGGAAATGGTTGGACCGATAAAAGGTTCACTGAATTGCTTGAAGTGTTAAAAGACTTGCTTCCGGAGGACAACACATTGCCTGACCGTAACTATGAAGCCAAGAAAGTATTGTGTCCGATGGGTATGCAGTATAAGAAGATACACGCATGCCCCAATGATTGCATATTGTACACGGGTGTTCATGAAGACAATCACGATTGCCCCAAGTGTGGGTTATCACGATACAAAGTGAAGGGTGGTGATGATGGTGATGATGGTGATGATCTTGATGATTCGATTTGTGATGCGAGAAAAAAGGGTCCTCCTACTAAGGTGTTGTGGTATCATCCAATAATTCCAAGGTTCAAGCGATTGTTTGCCAATGTGAAAGATGCAAAGAATCTTAGATGGCATAATGATGAGAGGAAACTTGATGGAAAGGTTCGTCATCCTGCTGATTCTGTGCAATGGAAGAATATTGATACTATGTTTCCGGATTTCGCCGATGAGCCAAGAAACCTAAGGCTTGGACTTGCTACGGATGGAATGAATCCATATGGTAACATGAGTAGTATTCATAGTTCATGGCCTGTTCTGTTGATAATTTATAACCTGCCCCCTTGGTTGTGCATGAAGCGCAAATACATGATGTTGTCTATGATGATTTCGGGCCCAAAGCAACCGGGAAATGACTTAGATGTTTATCTAAGTCCCTTGATTGAAGACTTGAAAACGCTGTGGGTGGAAGGTGTTGATGTAGTTGATGGGTATTCTCACGAGACTTTCAAGCTTCGTGCCATGTTATTTTGCACCATCAACGACTTTCCAGCATACGGTAACTTGTCCGGGTACAGTGTCAAGGGGCATAAAGCATGCCCTATATGTAAAGAAGGCACATGCTACACTCAGTTGCATCATGGAAAGAAGATGGTTTACCTTGGGCATCAGAGATTTCTTAGACGTGATCACCCATATCGTAAGATGAAAAAACCTTTTAATGGATGCCAAGAGACTGAAGATGCTCCGACGGCCTTAAATGGAGAGCAGGTTTGTCAGAGAGTAAAGGGCATCGATGTTATATTCGGCAAGTCCAAAAACAAGGGTAAAACTGCTGAGAAAAACATATGGAAGAAGAGGTTGATATTCTTTGATCTTCCATACTGTCGCAAGCTTGATGTCAGACACTGCATTGATGTGATGCATGTGGAGAAAAATGTGTGTGATAGTGTGATCGAGACGCTTCTCAACATTCAGGGCAAGACAAAGGATGGTGTGAATGCTCGCCTCGACCTCGTTGCTATGGGTATACGAGAGCAGTTAGCTCCAGTTGTTGAGGATGGTAAGCGGACTTATTTGCCGCCAGCATGTCATACTTTGTCAAAAAAAGAGAGACAAAGTTTCTGTGGGTGTCTTCAGGGCATCAAGGTTCCACATGGTTACTCTTCAAATATGAAGAGGCTTGTCTCTAGTGATCTTAAATTGGTTGGTTTAAAGTCTCATGATTGCCACATCTTGATGCAACAACTTCTGCCCGTTGCTATTCGTGGTATTGCTCCAAAAAATGTGAGACATGCCATTACTCGGTTGTGCTCATTCTTCAATTCTATATGTAGCAAAGTCGTTGACCCTCGTATGTTGGATGACTTGGAAGTTGAGGCTGCTACAATCTTGTGCCAACTGGAGATGTATTTTCCTCCTTCCTTTTTCGACATCATGGTTCACTTAATTGTTCATTTGGTGAGGGAGATTAGATTATGTGGGCCTGTTTTTATGAGATGGATGTAGCTAGTTGAGCGCTACAGGAAGATCTTGAAAGGGTATGTGAAGAATCCACATCGTCCGGAAGCATCTATTGTTCAAAGGTATGTTGCAGAAGAAGCTATTGAGTTTTGTTCGGACTACCTTCATAACACGGATCCTATAGGGGTTCCTAAGCCTCGGCATGATGAGATAAGATGTCAAGGTAAGGGTACACATGGTTTCAGAATTAATAGCAAGGGTCGGGAGGAAGGGCTTCAAGCACATGTGTATGTATTGAACAACATCGATTCAGTTCAACCTTACTTATTTGAACATAAAAGAAAAGTCAACCAAGAAAACCCTCGAATGAGCGAAAGGTGGTTGTTGAACAAGCATAACAAGACTTTCTTACAATGGTTCAAGGTTGAAATGCTTAAGGATGGTAGTACTGCTTCTGATGACGTAAGATGGTTAGCACGTGGGCCTAGCTTCAACGTCATATGTTGGAGCAGATACGACATCAATAACTTTTCCTTTTATATAAAGGAACAAGATAACAAGAGTACCATGCAAAATAGTGGGGTTATGATTATGGCCAAAGCAATGCACTTCTCTAGTGCAAAGGACACAAAACCCGTTAAAGCACCGACACCTTACTTTGGATATATTGAAGAGATTTGGGTGCTCGATTACACTAAGCTTACGGTGCCGGTTTTTAAATGTAAGTGGGTTGATAGTAAAGGTGGTGTACAAACCGACGAATGGGGGTTCACATTGGTAGACCTCAACAAGTTAGGTCATATAAATGAACCTTTCATAATGGCTTCCCAAGCAAAACAAGTGTTCTACATCATTGATCCTTCTAACAAAAGGTTGTCCGTGGTTCTCCAAGGAAAAAGCATGTATAATGGTAGTGATGAAAATCAGGATTCAAATCTTGATATTCCTCAGACTCCTTCTTTTGCAACAAACATGCCTACTATAATTGAGGAAACACAGGTGGACGATGCACATGCCACTCGTGATGATCATCACGAAGGGATATTGATATAGGAAGTTTAAACTTGATTATAGTGTGAGTTTTTTTCTTTTAAGGAAAATGTTTTATTTATCCAGTTTAGTATAGATTTATTTTTATTTATCCATCTGTATTTATTTATCTAGTTTAATATATATTGTTTCTGAACATGCATACATATGGATCAGTCGGATCACCCACATGCACGGGAGGACACTGTGGGGCCTACACAGGACACGATGGCGCCTACGCCTGATGTTAGTGTAAGTTGACGTGTTATATACTATCTTTAGTCCTTTTTTTTTAATGTAAGTTTATAATGTTATAACCCTCTAATTTAACAATTTTTTATCCATACGGAGGGATGGAAAAATGTAATATTTAAACAACTTATTAAATTATATATTATAGTTTTGGTGATGACTTTCGTTAATGTTATTGTTATTATTTGAACGTGTGTAGGAATTTAACGACCAATCGCCTCTTCATAAAGATGAGTTTAGACACTTGAGGATGCGCTTGGCAGAATTCTTCTTCAAGTATGCTGCTGAAAAAAGAATTGAGAAAATACCTCCTGAATACTTAGATGAGTAGTTTTGTTTTTAGACTTTTTAGAGACTAACATTTATATATACTTAGATTGGTAGTTTTGTTTTTAGACATTAGAGGCTAAAATTTATATATATATATATATATATATATATACTTGTAGATAGTTATATTTTTTTCTATACATGGGTTTTGGTTTTAAGTCCCCCCATTGTTCCTTTGTATATTTCTTTTCTTTTAGTAATATTGAAATTTAAGGGTACACTTTATGAGACCCTATTTTTGCCAAAGTTGAGTGTTTGCAATTCTGTAACAATATTCTCTGTGTTGCTGGGATGTTTACTGAATGCAGGGACAGCTGGGGGTAATGTTATTTTAAAACCGAATTTTTTTAAAAAAAATAAATCTCTTAACGTCAGTTGTTTGAAACAACTGACGTTAATAGTATTTTTTTTTAAAAAAAGATACTCTATTAACGTCAGCTGTTTAATAAAACTGACGTTAAAAATAAAACTATTAACGTCAGTTCATTAATACAACTGACGTTAATTTTACACTATTAACGTCAGTTTTATTAAACAACTGACGTTAATAGTTTACTTTTAACGTCAGTTAAACAACTGACGTTAAAATGTTAACTATTAACGTCAGCTGTATTTACGTCAGACATTATTCTAACGTGTAAAATCAATTTTGACTGACGTAAAAAGTACTTATTGCACTAGTGATTGTATGGTAACAGGGTTGATTATGCAAAGCAATGAATGAACAACCTGGTTCATTAAGGTCCCACTTGTAGAAGTGAGCTGTCTTCTGTTTTGGCAGTACGTAGTTATGACATATTACATTATGTGATATAAGGTTTTATTTTTTTATTTTTATTTTTTTTTGATAAACAAAAGATATATTGAAAAGAGTACAAGGGGTACTCTAACCCATATACAAAAGGTGACCAAGAAAGGAGGTGCACTATAATTATAATACTAATACACCCCTATAGATCAGTATTAATATCAGATTTGCATGCCTTGTCCACAACAAATAAAAAACAGAAATACAAATTGTCCAATGTAGAAACCAAAGTCTGCTGAATCTACATAACCAAAACAATATCCCAGTGACCTTTCCATTTGAAAATTTCCATCCATTAGTAGTCTCCCAAATGAACGTGCAGCCTAGCAAACCATCCTAAATTAGCTAAAATTCGTGCCTTGTATCAGCAACAGGTAGGCGGATAAAATTCAAACTATGGGCATGAATCCGTTACTACATCTGGTCATCAATACCATCCTATCAGCAGCGAAAAATATGACAGCAAAATCCTGCAGCAGTCCCTAATTTGGAACCAATTCCATGCACTAAACTTGATTTGCTCTAGCACTTTATTGAAGTCGAAATTAGCTTCCAGAATTTTAATGTCCAGTGTATCACCCAAAATCGAGTTTCAATGGCACAGGGACTTGATATTGTGGCTGCATTCATCCAATGCCAAAAGAACAGAAGACACACAAATAAGTCAGCCAGCATCTGTTAACTATCAAACGCAGGACAGCATACATGCTATGGGGGCAATGCACCAATCTGAAAAACAGTGGTTGCTGCCCTTTCCCCTGAATTTGAACCAATTCTAAGCCCTTAGTTTGATTATTTCCAGCTGTTTAGACTCATCAAAAGGCTCTTGGTTGAAAATGACAGCATTTCTAGATAGCCAAATCGACCAAGAAGTGGCGAACCAAATGACCATCCATAGCTTTTTAAGTTCTTTCCCTCTTACCATGCCTCTATGATTAAGGTAATGTTGTTTTGCAGCTGCTGGCAATACTACCTCAAACCCTGTCCATCTATAAACCGATTTCCAAAGCAGCAAAGACCTACAGCAACCAAAAAGCAAATGATCCAAAGTCTCCAACCCCTCATCACAAAGGACACATTTTAGGCCTTCCACATCTTGTATAATTTTCCTCTTCCATAAATTCATTCTGGAGGGTGCTCTATCCAACAAGACCTGCCATCCAAATGCTAAGACCTTTGTTGGGATAATGTGGATCCATAATTTTTTAAACAGATCATCCACAAGAGGCCTATTAGGTTCCAGCAGAAGCATCATGCTATTAGAAAGGGCTGTGTAAGCTGATTTACAGGAATATAGGCCATCATTGCTATGTCTAAACCTCCACTCATCCAATGCATCTCTTTTAAGCTTTACACTAGACAAAATCCTCTGCAATTGCTGTACCAAGGATTCTTCCCAAGCAAAAAGGCTTCTTCTCCATTTTAACTTCCAAGTCCAGCTATCGCTTTCCCATTCCCCCATATCTGCCACCTTAGCTTCCTGATTAGCTGACATAGAATAAAGCCTGGGGAATTTCAGTTTGAGGCAAGCTTTATCCACCCAAGTCTCATTCCAGAAGGACACATGCCTTCCATCTCCCACCCTCTTGTAAATTCCTTCCTTAAACCATCCCACTGGTTGTTGCCTCCCATCATCAATACTACACAAATCTCTCCACCAAGTTGAAGTGGAGCTAGCTGGCCGACTTGAGACAAAGTTAATGATACCTGAATTGCCTAGTCCATATCTGAAATTCAACACTTCGAACCACAAAGAATTTTCTGCTTTAGCGATTCTCCAGAGCCACTTGCCTAGCAGAGAATAATTGAAAAGTTGGATGTCTTTAATACCCAACCCACCCCTGTTTTTTCGACAGCAAACCTCACTCCATTTGACCCAAGCTATCCTTTTCCTTTCGCAGTTTCCTCCCCATAGAAAGTCCTTAATCACATTTTTTGGAGCTTTCATGAACGATAGATAATAAATCGGCAGATTCGTGAGCACCGAGTTGATCAATACAATTCTGCCACCAAGTGATAGGTTCCTTCTTTTCCATGACGACAATCTTCTCTTTAGCTTATTCACCGTAGGTTGCCAAGTCTCTGAACGTCTTGGATTAGCACCTAAGGGGATACCCAGGTAGGTGAAAGGAACATCACAAATTTTACAGTTCAGAAACAGAGCTGCAGCTTCCATGAATTGCTCCTCCACATTTAAGCCGATGATGTTGCTCTTTTGAAAATTGACCTTCAAGCCCGAGACAAGTGCGAAGCACCTGAGAATGGCTTTCATCACCCACACATTTTGCTCGCTAGCCTCACCCACGATCAAGGAGTCATCCGCATATTGGAGATGAGAAATCACCACTTCCTCCTCTCCAAACGCGAACCCTTTGAAAAGCCTCTCTGATACCGCTTTAGACACAAGACCACTTAACCCTTCCGCCACCACGAGGAACAGGAACGGAGCTAGCGGATCCCCTTGTTTTAGCCCTCTCTGTAAAGGGAATTCTGCCGTAGGGCTTGTGACACCCTTCTACCCAGCATGTTAAAAGGCAATTAATATAAATAATTTAATAATAAAACATGCACTCATTTAATAAGTTTAAAACAATTGTCCATGGGTAGAAAAGTCCCACATGAACCAGTTACAACGCGGAAATAAACCAAGTTTAAAATCAATAAAACATGAAGAAATAACTACCCAACCCTGATGTCACACTCAGAGCTGGTATAACCGTTCCGGAAAATAACATCCTCGGAATACAAAAGAAAAACAACTAAACATAAATAAGCCCTAACTATGAGTGGCGGCTCCTCAGAGTCACTCCTCTTCGGGCTGCTCATCGTCCTCTGCAAATGCCAATCAGGCCAAACACAAACAATACAGGGAGTAAGAGTCATGTAAACATATAAACGGCAGAGGAATAGTACGCAAGATAAACATACACATAAGCATACATCAACATCCAACATCATCATAACAACCAAGTATGCTATGCTATGCAGTGCATCAACTACTCCGCTACTCCAACTATGCATGTGGATCCAAACTAACTCAGGATGAACGACTTTGGAGTTAAATATCCGTATTGGCCATAAAAGCACCAACACCGGCAGTTCACCAAACCTTGGGTGAACCCCATGGATAGCCAACGCATCAAACCGTGGATGCCTCATCACGGGGGGCCTCGGTCACCAAACCTTGGGTGACCTACCGTGGATGGCCAGATCACCGTACTCTTGGGCGATCTCCCCTTTGTCGAACCTCCCCCCATCAACTACTCCAATGCTTTATGCAAATGGCACAACAACAAACAATCTCAACCACCTCCGTGCTTGGGCCATGAAGCTCCCAAGACTTTCAACATCAAACTCAACGTAACCTTAGACCCAAACCGTGGGGTCAAGGCTCCCTTGGCCAATAAGCACCAAGGTTCAACTCAACATGCTTGGGTCTATAAGCACCTAAGACTTCAACTTATCAACGTGCGGTAACCCAACGGATACCGACTTAACATTTGATTATCTAATTATCATTTATAATTAATAACTAGGTTGTCTAATCTTTATCTTTGATTAGTTATCTTAACTTATCATCATTGGGAATGGGGTTAAAAACCCCTTAAGTCCTTTAATTTCATCACTGTCCAGGAGGTCAGCACGGTCGTGCTTAGACCTTAGCACGGTCGTGCTTGGACACGTGAGGGCGTGCTGCCCTTTTAAGTGAAGCACGGTCGTGCTTCACACTCAGCACGGTCGTGCTCAGCAGCACGATCGTGCTATTTGACCTGCTCGGCCGTGCTGAGCAGCGTGGCCATTTTCCAGAATTTAAGTGGGAGCACGGTCGTGCTCCCTGTTCAGCACGGTCGTGCTCAATGCACGACTGCACCGTTCTGGGCAGGGATAGAAACCAAGTTCGTAGCCAAAAACCTAAATTCTTAATTAATTATTCCTAGTTAGTTGACAACGTGTTTTTAGGGCCAAAACTCATCATTCCAACAAACATAAACAGTCATCAACCATTCAACCAGCATATGTCAATAACAATTATTTTCATGGCATCATAAACATGGCACAATCCTCATGAACATAAAATACACATTTATGGACATATAAATCGGAAACAGCCATATACCAATTAAAACATCATAATCATATGCATACAACGACACCGGGGTCATGGGAAACCCCGTTACCTTACACTTCCCACTGCCTAGTGAAAACAATCCCACTTCTCCCCATACCTGGATTGAAGGTAGCTCTATCAACCAACGTGTGCTCCTAACTGCAACCGGTTCCTTCCCAACGGCTTAACCCAAAGAACCTTAAACAAAAGAACGCAACCAGATTAGTTCCCTACTCAAAATAAAGAAGGAAACCACAAGGGGAAGGGAAACCATTACCTCCAGACCAAGGTAGAACCACTAATCTTCCTAAACTGCTTCCAATAACGCCCAACAATGCAGAACGAAGAGGGAGCAGTGTGGAAATGTGCTCTGGCCGTAACTACGGCTGCTGCAACTCACAAAAGTAGGGTTTTACGTAACCCTCGGGTTCTGCTTATGCTTATATCATCCGGACTTGAGCACGGTCGTGCTTAGCATCGAGCACGGTCGTGCTCCACTTAGCGTCAGCGAGACGCGGTCCACGCATTGAGCACGTGCGTGCCCACCAATGGGCACGGTCATGCTCAACTTAAAATCAGAAACACGCTTCTGACTTTAAGCACGGGCTTGCTGGCTGATGAGCACGAGCGTGCTCATGTACCAGAAAGGGACTTTTAGGCTAAAATCCCACTTAGCCCTTAACCAACATTTTTAAAATAAATAAAATTAACTTAATAAAACATTTTAAGAAAAACAGGGTGTTACAGGGCTACCATTCACAAGGACCGATGCCGAACCAAAAATACAGGTTCTAATCCAGCTACGCCACTTCTCACAAAATCCCATCCTCCAAAGCATGTAGTCTAAGAATGACCAATCAATCGAATCGTAGGCCTTTTCGAAGTCGACTTTACAAACTAAGCACTTCTTCTTACGCCTTTTTGTGTAATCCAGCAGCTCGTTCATCACCACCACACCATCAAGAATATGCCTATTCTCCAGAAAAGCTGATTGTGCTACAGAAATCACCTTAGGCAGCACCCTTTTCAACCTTTTTGATAGGATCTTTGCAATGATTTTGTACAAACACCCCACCAACGAAATAGGCCTATACTCTTTAATAGATTGAGCATTTTCTTTCTTTGGAATCAGTAAAATGAAAGACCCAAGAATACCTTTTGGAAGCTTTGAGTTCGCGTGAAATTCCTTAACGAAACTGCATACCTCAGATTTAATTGTTTCCCAAAACTCCTTCAAAAACGTGAAATTGAAGCCATCCGGGCCCGGACTTTTATCCCTCTCACAATCCCACACTGCGTTCTTTATCTCCTCTTCCGAAAACTGCTCCACGAGACTCTTACCGTCTGTATGACTGATCTGATTAAAAGCAACTCCATCTAACAGAGGTCTATCCCAACTGTTCCCAGAAATAATAAGGTTTTAAATTATTACTCAAGACTAATTCTGTTTGATATTCTATTGTTATCTTGGACTCTCGTCTTCAAATGTGCTTTTGAATGTCAATTTTGACCATCCAAAAATAGTAAACAAAATGTGGCTTTTTTTGTAATCCCTTATTATATCACCAATTAGGGCTGAATCCTATAATGGTGCAGCACAGGAACAAAACAGTGGAATGAAGCAAATGCACCGCACTCAACTTTATTATGCACCATCCATATCAACACCTTATTCTGTTCATATTTCATATCATGCACCTTCATATTGTTAGTCAATTATTTTTATTCCCCATTTAAGTTGCTCTTTGACAATTATTTTCTTCTAGATGATGATGTCACGACCAAAGAGCGTGATGGTTTGAGCAAATTATCCTATTTTGAAATCATATAAAAGTGTTCTGTGATATTTTTTTAGCTATGAATTTTTGTAGTTGAAGATGTACGTTAGGCCTGGAAAAGGATCCGCGTACCAATTATCCATCCGGTCCATCTATAGTAAAAATCCATCCAATAATAATAAAAAATACTAAATGGATTAGATGGGTTGGATTGTTTTTATTAATGGATGGTTAATGATCCATCCGATATATTTTTTAATCCATTGGATCAAAAAAAAAAGAAAAGGAAATGGATCATTTATGATCCATTCAAAAAAATATATTTTTGTTCCAAACTGAAACGGTTTTCACGAATCACAGCCCAAGGTATTCTTTTCTTCTTTCTTCCTAGTTCCTACCAATAGTTTTGTTTAGTTCCTTAAGGTTTCAGTTTAAAGAGCATAAGAGATTTGACCCATGGGTTAAACTAAGATCTTCATATATAAAGTTGTTTGTGTTTCTTTGATTTATTATGAATGTAATAATGATTTCGGTCATGGTCAACACATTCTCATTACTTCCCATATTTTACAAAGCAAACTCAACCACGTTAGATCCGTAACTTCAAATATTTCCTCCATTTCTTTACTTTTTTTTCTATTCATTTTTTTAAATTCTACCTTTTATATTTGCTTGAATGAGAGATTACTACTGCTAGTCGACGTACTATGCTATTAGGAGCCTAAAATTTGCTACTTTCTTCTTAAGGTGGCTTAGTCTAAAATTCATGTATTTAATTAATGTCCTAAAAATTCTAGAGAAAGAAAAAATATTTAATATTTTTTTAGTAGAGTAGATAAAATATTTAGTATGTAAAAATTGTTAAAATAAAATTTTGGTGTAAAAAATATTTTTAAATGGAAGGATTAGATATCCATCCATATAAAAATGACTAATGGATGGGTTGGATGGTTTTTTATTAAACGGATCATGGATGGATTGGATTTTTTTAATATATTTTTAATGGATCGAAATGGATTGATGAATTATTTTGGTCCGATCCATTGCAATTCGAATCAAAATCCATCTGATCCATCCATTTGCCACCCTTAATTGTACGTGCCATTAATTATGCTCTACATGTCACTGCACAACTTTATTTAATCCTTCTAATGCCTTTTGGGATATATATGTTAGTTGTTTGATCCTGATTTTTATATTCTATTCACTCTCTTGGTTATTTTTCTTTCCTTTGTAAAATTCCTCTATATGGCATAATGCTATTGTGGCTGGGCAGTTTATTGAAGCAAGGGATAATACCTGCTCAAATAATAACTTGTTTGGGGGTTTGCTCTAATAGTATGGTACATTATTGAATCAATTACGTCTTGAAAAATCAAAAGGCTGATGTGTACCGAGCTACCTTATTTGGCACATGGCCTCGAAAAAAAAAAAAAAAACCATATTTGCAATATATAGTGGACTTAGATTTGCGAAACAATTTATTGATCTACAAATCAGAACATGTTATTGTATATGGGATAGAGTACCCCTAATACTTAATCAATATACATTTTGTTTATTAAAAAAAAAAAAACCCTACAAATCAGGACATGGAGTTATCAGTCTTGCTTGATATTGTCAGCATCTTGGTGGTTTTTCTTGTGGACTGGCTTCATCAATTTTTTTTTTTCCAAACAGCAATCAGACCCGGATATTTGAAGACCAAGTCCGTTCTTTTTTTTTTTTTTTGATGGATAAACGGGGCAGAAACCCAAGCAACAACAAAACAAAAACAAACTAGGTCACCCTCTCAAATAGGGTACCAGAAACATCCGCTAAAAGAGAAACAGAAAGGAAAGAAGGCACTTGGGAGAAATGCTTGACTCCCTCAGTAACAGAATGACCATAACTAGCTAAAATATCAGCATAGGCATTAACCTCCCTGTAAACATGCTTCCATTTGATGCTAGCAAATTGAGAGAACATGCTATGGATGTCGAAAATAATAGGGGTGCATGGATGAAGAACAACACACTTCTTGTCCAGGAAATGAGTCACACTAACAGAGTCAGACTCCATAATAACTTTTTTCCATCCTCCTATCCTTAGCCAGCAAGAGGCCATGCCACACCCCCAGAAGCTCAGCTTGCATTATAGAGCATGCCCCCAGATTGCAACAAAAACCAACGATGAAACCTCCCATCTCATTACGAATCAAACCACCGCAAGAAGCTCGTTTCCCTCCCTCCTTAACTGAACCATCAGAATTCAGAGTAAACCACCCTGGCGGAGGAGGTTGCCACCTGATGTGAATTATAAAGCAACCAACACTGGTAGCAGGCCTCGTGGGAGAAAGCTCGATAACCATCCTGCCCTCCCTCACACGAGATCTAATATTCAACAAGAGATCAGAAAAACCCGTGTGAATATCCTCGAAGACAAGCTTGTTTCTAGAAAACCAAAGGGAGTCCAAGACTATAGCAAAGCAAAGACTCCAGGAACCATTAACCTCTCTGCCAAGGTCTTGGGCAAATACTACAGTTTACTGTTAACTCTAAACTTGACGATTTGGTTCTTGGTCCGACATACAAGAAGAACAATAAAGTCCTTAAAATAGAGTAATAATTGAGTAACTAGCACTTTGAAGACAAAGCCAGCATCAACTTCATCTAAGTCCTTAAAATAGAGTAGCACTCGAGTAATGGGCACCTTAAAGGCAAAGCTACCCTCGACTTATTCTAATGCTTTGTTTGGATAAGGAAATAAGTAGGAAAGAAAGAAGTTGGAGAGAAGAGAGAATGAGCAGAAAATGGATAAATTATTAGGTCGTTTGGATTGAAAGAAGCATGAGAGAAGTAGAAGAGAAAGAGAAGTTGAATTTTCTCTCTACTCGTTTCATTTGGTTGGATAGAAAAGTGAAGAGAAAGAAAATGAAATTTACTTGTAAAGACATATTTGTTCCTAATATTATAACATAGTATAAAAGCATAGAAGCACAAAAAATTATATAATATAAAATAATATAACAATATACAATATAATATTAAATAGTATAATAATATAATAAGATAATATAATAATATAAGAAAAAAAACCATAAAGACAAAACCTAGTAATCTACGGTAGCGAATTGTGAATGTTGCACCAAAATCAATAATACATTGAGACACCATTATGGCCCATTCCTTTGTTTCAACATCACTAAAGTCGAAAAAGTATATGATGTTTTGTTGAAAGGTTGAAAAGCCAAAGACGACTCATTTTCCTTTTCCTGAAGGGGTCGTCTCCCTCATGGTGACCGAACCCTAGACAGACAGCCGCCGCCATTCCGGCACGGCTCCGGCCGTCCCTGCGCTCTCCTTCCCGGACGACCTTGCTGTCCTTCTCACTCGAGCGTCCTATTTCCGGATCTGCTTCCCGTGTTCGCATGTGTGACTCTCCGACGTTGCTTCGCCGTGACTCTGTTCTGCGTGTGTCCTTCAAGCACTGCGACGGTCCAGCTCTTCCAGCTCTGCGACGGATCTGGGACGAGGTGCACTTTTCCGTCCAGCCTTGTGACGGATCGACAAATCTCTGGCTCTACAGGTTCACGTGTAACAGTTGTCTCATGGCTTGTCCTTGGGCATTTCTCAATCCGGAATCTCCTTCTGTCTCGCCTTTTCCACAGCAAAAATCTTTTACTCAGGCTTTGAATGGTTCGTTTGACATCCCGGTTAGTCACCTTCCTCGACCGTGCGTGAATGGAGACTCTGTCTCTATCAAAATATCCGAGGATGAATATCAAAGGGGGTTGGAAGGTTGCAAAAACAACCTTCATGGCCGCTTGTTGTTGTTGAAAGGTGATATCCCTGTAAAGATTTCCGAATTACGTGACAAACTTTCAAAACTATGGAAGCCTTTGGGTCAATGGAGGATGATTCCGTTAGGAAAGGGATTCTATGAATTCAGTTTTGCTTATCAAAAGGATTTGCATAGTGTCTTGGCTGTTGGGGCTTGGAACCTTCAACCAGGGCTATTGCGTCTTTTTCAGTAGTCTCCTGATTTCATTCCTGCTAAGCAGAAACAGTCTCATGCTTAATGCTGGGTTAGAATTCATGACTTGTCGCAGGAATATTGGCGCTCAAAATTGTTATTTGAAATTGCAGGCGGGTTAGGTACTCCAATAAGTTTGGATGAAGCTACCCATACTCGGGCATATGGTCACTATGCTCGAGTCTTAGTGGATGTTGATTTAACAGGGAAGTTGCTCAAGGAGATTATGGTAGAACGTGAAGGTTTTGCATTTCCTGTCGGTATCGAATATGAGAAGCTTCCTTCGTTTTGTTCTCAATGTAATTCAATTGGGCATTTGGTTACGACTTGTAAACAAATTGCCAAGGAGAACGTGGTGCAAAATGATCCATCTTTGGTGCAGAAGACTAAGTTAGCTTATGTCCCTAAGGTTCCAGAGCAAAAACCAGATGATCGGCAGAATGATACATCGATCACCGGGCAAAAATTTGAGTGATAGTGAATCGGTTGAGACAGTCTATGAGGAACCTTCATCCCCTGATCATGTCTCAAATTCCATTCCACAGAACTCATTTTCGGTTGCAACAAATGCTGCCAATGGCTCTATAGAGAAGTTCTCAACTTCTGCTGAGACTAATGTGGACTCTACAGTCAAGGATACTTCGGTGCCCAAGCATTCCATTTCGAAGGGTACTCCGACTCCAGTGTCCGTGCATTCCAAGGCTACCTGTGATTTAACAGTTAGTGGTAAGAATCTTGAGACTCCTGAGATTTCTTCAAGTCCAGTTTATGTTCAAGATCTTAGCGCTTTTCCAACTGTTGTTCAGAATGATTTTAAGGTTTTATCTGCTTGGTTGGATAAGCAAAAAGATGCAAATCCTACGAAGGAAGGAGAGCAGAATAATGATAATGTTGTTGATGATGGTTTCACGGTAGTTACGTCCAAATCTCAGAAGAAGTATAACCTGAGACTGAATAAAAAACCCAATTCTAGGTATGCTTGATTTTCGTTTATTTGCATGGGTTTTGGTTTATGTCCCCCATGTTCTTGTTTTCTTTTTTTTCTTTTTTTTAATAAATTTATGGTGACTTGTCACCTTGCTTAAAAAAAAAAAAAAAGTAACCTACGGTAGTGTACATAATAGGGGTGGGACCCACGCTTCTTTTTTTCTCTCTTCTCTACTTTTCTCCCCAACCAAACAACATAAAACTTACTTTTCTCACTCACTTCTCTCCTCCCATTTTCTCTTTTCCCAAATCTATTGAACCAAACAATGTATAAGTCCCTAAAGGCTAAAACTGAGCCGTACTCGGGTAATGGGCACTTTAAAGACAAAGTCAACCTCGACTTCATCTCAAAGTCCTTGAAATCGAGCAATACTCTCAAAGTCTCCAAGACTGAGCAACCCTCAGATAATGAAGACTGAGAAACCATCGAGTGATGAAGACCAAGGAACTCTAAGATTTGTTAAAATCCCTAAACCCGAGCAACCATGTAGATAATGAGTCGCCTAAAACTTAGTTGCTTGAAAGGTAACGATGTAAAACCCTATAACTGAGAAGGCAACTCAATGATAACTCCCTAAATTTGGGTAACTAGTTTTGTAACAGGTCGCTTAAAACTTGGTCTCTTTCAACTAAGGTAACAACATGAAGTCCCTAAATTTGAGTAATGAGCCTGGTAACTGATCCCTAACACATGATTGCTAGCAGCCAAGGCACCAGTTCAAAGTCCCGAAGACCGAAGGGCGCTAAACATATTATGTAAAATATATCCAAGTATAAGCTTAACCTAGCTCAAAGAAAAAGTACAAATGTCACTCAACATCACAAAATAGAAGAATATCGTCGTTACAAGATGTTAGTTCGCATCACAAAGTGGAACAAAATATTCGTTCAAAAATACATACTATTTGTAGGAGTTATTCAGATACAAACAAACAAGCTCGCCCAACAAAGCATACAATATTATAATTCCCAAAATTCAGTTGAAGTTCAAAAGGATGAAATTACATTAGTTAGCATGGGCACCCCTTGTTCTTTGGAACCAACATTAACCTTGGCCAGCTCTGCCTAAACTCCTTCTTAGCCTTCTTGGCCTCTTCCTCCTTCTTAATCGGCCACTTCAACAAACTAGCCATACCTCACCTCCTTCAACGAGCCCAACCTGAAGTCTTTAGCGCTAAAGCCACTTAAATGAGCCAAAATCTCCTGTGAGCAAGTTTTTCAAGAACTTAGTTTGAAACTAACTAAGAAGATAAAATCGGGACCCAACCTTGGGTATCGAGTAGATAAAGCTCATCTTTAAAGTCCGAATTAATTACCTAGAAGTAGTGAGTCGCCCAAGCTCTAATCCAAGTTCAAATCTTGGGGTAACGAGTCATTCATTCTTTATAACTACTTAACAATTGATTAACGACCCAAGCTCTAAACTAACAAAACAAGTTAGACCTCCAAGTTCAACTACTTGAAAAGTAAACATTAACATTACAAAAAACAAGGCACAAAGGATTACCCTTAGAGTCAAACTTCTTCCGAATCAACTTTTCTCTTTTCAGCATCCCATTTTTTCTCCTCGACCTTCAGAAAGCTATTCTTGTTAGCATTATACTCATCTCGTCTAACGCTCTTTCACTCATTAGAGGCTGGAGCTTGGAGGCTCTTGTTCCACTATTATAGAAAAGTGCTTTAATAGTGCATCTTCAATAGTGGAAGACTTTTAATAGCACTTTCTTAAGGAAGCGCTATTGAAAGTTGATAGGTATGAATAGATAGCGCTTTCTTAAGGAAGTGCTATCTATTCATTACCTAAACTGGCCACACCTTTTTACTATAAGAGAAGGCGAAGACACAAAAAAAAAAAAAGCAAAATTTAACTCGCATTCATATACTCTACCACGTATACTAGTAATCTCCATCCTCACAATTTCCCTCACAGTTTCGTTAGGATGCCCGAATTCAGGTGTTTCGTCAGAACAATACCTTTTATTCTAGGGAGCATTCATGATCCTTCAATAGCAGCGAATAAACAGCACTTGATTCATAACTATTTGAATACTTTGTGCTAACTTGTAAACAATATGACTGTAGATTTCTTCTACCAGCAGTGGTTTGTATATAACCAAATTGGAGAGGTGAATTAATTAAAATATATACAAGCTATGCTAAGAATGATGAATGAAAGTCTTCCATTCCATTTTGCAGTCACATTCTCTGTCCCTCATTAATGATAATTTACTACTTAAGAAAATAAAATGATAAATTCATTAACACATCTGTTCATTCCTATATTTTTTAATTGGTGTGACACATCGAGACACTATATTTTGAGATGATGGAATTTTATTCATGATTGATATGATTGCACTACCAGTAAAAAACTTCCATTTATTATAGAATCATATGACTCATTAGGAATTTAGGATGATCTTCTAAACAAAATAACAAAGTAAAGAATCTTTTATGTTTTTTTGATCAGTAGAATCTTTTATGTTTAACTACAACATTGGAAACGTACTATTTTTTCTTCTAACTTTTGAACAGTCTCTCCATGATTTTTAAAATATATTTGGAAACTGCAAAAATAAATCTTAAAAAAGCACAATTCATACTTTTTCCAGTACTTCTTTATTTTTTAAAGCTCATTTAAATATAACAATTTTTTTTTAAAAAAATATTCCAAAATAAGACATCCAAAGGAGTTAATTTATTTATTCGATAATATCTGAAGAATTGACTCCCTTATGGATTTTTTTAATGGTCAATGTCTATTTGATGTAAAGGCTAATGTGATGGTGAAAGTGATGGGGGAGATCATTCTTTCTGATTGGCCTTTGTTTATCCCCTTCAAAGAAAATGCACATATAGAAACTTAATGGTAGTCATTGATGATGGACAAGTTTTCAGGGATAGACAGGTATAGGAGATGAAATTTAAAGCAATGTGATTTTTTGATTTAAAAAAAAAAAATGCAATGTGGTTGAATTTACTTTCCAAGAAATGCACATTGCTTATTATCGTCTCAGCATTTTTCATAAACTATTTTACCATTCCATGAAATGCACATTCCGTATTATGGTCTCAGTATTTTCATACACTGATCATGCGTATATAATTTTGTAGAATAGTATTATACAACCCGGGTGTACATTTAGTCTTCATGTATTTTGTATAAGATTTGTTATTAAAGTAATATACATTGTAATGTCAATATAAAAAATTTATATTGACATCCATTGATGGTGCATATAAATTAAACTCTAAGATTTTTCAGTATTACAAACTTTCAAAAAAATAAAAAAAATAATGCAACATGGCATTGTAGGATGTGCACGACTCTCATAATTGTGACCTATCTTGTGGCTTATTTGCTCCACACGTTCTTGTAGCTGGACCAACATGCCACATTTCCTTTCATATTTTTTCAAGCACACCTCATAGTTCTAGGAATCCTATGCACCTTCTCTCCCCTCCTTCAAAACTGTACTACGTTCTATTCTAGTTGCACGTGATATTTAAGCATGCCCATCTGCATATTGTTAAAATGTAGTATGTCGCATTAAAATAAGGAACAGAAAGAAAATTATTTACTGTCCTTGTCTTCTACAAATTCAATTTTAATTTTTAATTCATGCATACATGAAAACAAAAATAGGAATAAGCACCAATTTTGGAATCTAACACGAGTGCTCAGTCCGACATCGATACTAGTCACATAACATAGTTTCTCTTTATTATTTAAGAAATTAATGAATATTTGGATTTTATGATAGCGTTTGGTTCATCTTTTTTCGAGCTTAAAAAACTACTTGTGTATAAGAATAAGAGAAGTAAAAAAAAGACGGGCTAAAGACTACCTAATTACTTTTTTTTATTTTTATATAAACGGAATTTATAGATTAATCAACTGTTGATGAAAAAATTCCTCTTACATCATTTTGAAGAAGCAAGGTCAACATAGGCCAAGGGCTCTCAACTATGCATATAAGAAAAAGGCCCTACATGGCCTCTATGAGCTAAATGGTCAGCACAAAAATTGGCTGATCCTAAAATGTGATAAAACTCTACTCTCAAATATTCCTCCTCCTAACTACTTTAGCATGCTTTTTGACCCCACTAGTGTAATTTGCTTCGTAAATTACCGAAATGATGCAACTTGAAAAATATTTATTAGATTGGGGTAAGACGTACATGTTATATACGACTTCAAGTCGTATATGTCATGTACGACTTCACTTTTTATGATTTATTATAAAATAATAGAAGTCGTACATATCATGTATGACTTCTATTTGATTGTGTCTATCATCCCACATGGAAGTCGTACATACCATGTACTACTTGTATTATTTTATAGTAAACCCTAAAAAGTGAAGTCGTATATACCATGTACGACTTACCCCAATCTGTTAAATACTTTCTAAGTTGCACCATTTGGGTAATTTATGAAGCAAATTACACTAGCGGAGTCAAAAAGCCACTTTAGCAAGATTGTCAAAAAAAAAAAAAACTACTTTAGCAAATAAAAAATATATTTTTTAAATAATAGGAGTAATTTTTAATTAATTTTAATTTTAATATAGGAAATCAAATACGGAAACAAAAATATGTAATAACTCATTTAATATAATAATATCTGTGCATATGATAAGTATTTTTTTTTTTTTTGTGAGTCATGTTCACATGTTCACATGATAAGTTGTTCACACAATTTTGTATAATTCAAATAGTATTTATTTATCAAATAAGTATTTTTCTGTTTTTGACTATGATATTCTTATAAGCATTGTTGTCATGCTAACTTTGTGGACACTAATGTGACCATGAAGCCCTCTCATTTAGAGGTGGGTATGAGATGGGTTAGGATGACTTTAATTTGACCCAAACCTAATTCTGTATTTTTATATGGTCATTTGCTTAGATTCAATCCGACCATCATTTGGTAATGGTTGGGTTAAAATCAGAATGACTAAATATGCTGACATGCATAACGCATAAATTTGAACATTATATATGCTAAATTATAGAATTATTGAAGTAGAAAATTAAAACTATGATATATTTTGCCTTTTTTAAAAAAAAAATATCAATATAAATATATTATCAGATAAAATATTATTAATTTAAGTCAAGAAATCTTAATATTATATCTAATTATTAAAAGTAAAAGTTCTATAAGAAGATGTGTCTAAGTTGAATGAGGACAAAACGAAGCACAACCGAAATCCGCAACCAAGACCCAAACTTTGATCATCTTTCTAAAGCATATCTCATTTAGCAACACTCGACCTTTGTTGGTATATCAAATATCAAATAAGTATTTATTTTGAATTGTAGATACACTAGAGTAAATGACCCGTGCCATGCCAGGGCCGGCCCAAGGGTGAAGCTACTAAAGCCCTAGCTTTAGGCCCACCAACAAAACAAACTTTTTACTTTAATTTTATAAAGCAAAAAGGTCTCATATACTAATAAAAAGGCCCAACCTAATCCAAAGAGATTATCTTACTTAAAATAAAAGGGGCCTCACTCAAAATTTGCTTTAGGCCTCACTTGCTCTTGGGCCGGTCCTGTGCCATGCTCGGGGAATATGCTATTTTTTCATGATTTCATCAAAAAATATATGATTGATGATTTCACATTTTTAGTTTAAAATTTTATTGGGAAATTATACAACTCAAATTATTGATTTATGAGGTTAATTATATAGAACTATTTGAAAAAAAAAATTGTTATGTAAAATATAAAAGATAAATCCTCATATAAGTTTAATTATAAGATATTTTTAAATATATTTGATTTATAAACATTATCTCTTAAAAATTATTTATTTTGTATTCTTTTCCCTACAAGTTAATCATTTAGAAATTATATTTATCTATTATATTTTATCTTTTCTCTTCAAAATATATTTGATTTATTTATCGTCTTATCCCCATGCAGGTGAACTATTTCTAGAAAATATATTTATATATCATATTATTAATTTATTTTCTTTTAAAAATCTATTTAATTTATATATCTTTTTTCCTATCTAAGTTAACCATTTATAGAACATTTAAATATTTATCATTTTTTCTTCTCTCTTTAAATTCTATTTGATTTATTTCTTCTCTTTTCCGGTGGAAGTTAACCAATTTTAGGGAAAAAAAATATCTATCATAATATATGCCTTCATCTCACTTGAAAATCTATTTGTTTTCTTTCTCCCCTTTGCCCGGTGCAATTCAACCATTTTAAAAAATATATTTATCTATTGTATCATTTTTTTATTCTCTCTTGAAAATATTTTTGATTTATTTCTACTCTTTTTCCGATAAATTAAACCATTTTTAGAAAATGTATTTTTCTATCATATTATTTTTCTACTCTCTTAAATATATATTTGATTTATTTCTCCCTTTGCCTTGTGCAAGCTAACCATTTTTTATAAAATATATTTTTGTTTTATATTATTTTTATTCTTTCTTGCAAATCTATTTGATTAATTTATTCTATTTCCCGTGCAAGTTAACAGTTTTTAGAAAATATATTTATCTATCGTACTTTTTATTTTCTCTTGAAAATCTATTTGATTTATTTCTCCTCTTTCCCTGTGCAAATTAATCATTTTTGTAAAAATATATTTATCTATCGTATTATTATATGTATTATTTTTTGAAAATCTTTTTGATTTATTTCTCATATTTTCCCGTGCATGTTAACCATTTTATAAAATATATTTATATATCATATTATTAATTTTATTTTATCTTGAAAATTTATTTGATTTATTTCTTATCTTTCCTATGTAAGTTAACCATTTTTAAAAAATATATTTATCTATAATATTATTTTAAAAAATATTATTAATTGATTTATGCCCTTGAGATTTATTATTGGATTTGCATTCAATGGTGTTTTTCTAAGAGGATGACACATAACATAGAATTCAATGAGGTTATTCCTAAATGTATATACTTTAGATATAGATAGATTTTATAAAATATATTTACACATCATATTATTAATTTTATTTTCTATTGAAAATTTATTTGATTTATTCCTTCTCTTTCCTATGTAAGTTAACCATTTTTAGAAAATATAGTTATCTATAATATTATTTTTAAAAATATTATTAATTGATTTAAATAGTATTATTAATTGATTTCTGCCCTTGAGTTTTATTATTGAATTTGCATTAAATGATGTTTTTCTAAGAGGATGGCACATAACATATAATTCAATGAGGTTATTCCTAAATGTATATATTATTATAGATTCATTCTCTTTCCTATGTAAGTTAACCATTTTTAGAAAATATAGTTATCTATAATATTATTTTTAAAAATATTATTAATTGATTTAAATAATATTATTAATTGATTTCTGCCCTTGAGTTTTATTATTGGATTTGCATTAAATGATGTTTTTCTAAGAGGATGGCACATAACATATAATTTAATGAGGTTATTCCTAAATGCATATAGTATAGATTTTATAAAATATATTTATCTATCATATTATTAATTTTATTTTCTCTTGAAAATTTATTTGATTTATTCCTTCTCTTTCAGATGTAAGTTAACCATTTTTAGAAAATATATTTATCTATAATATTATTTTT
This sequence comes from Echinosophora koreensis, assembly GCA_035048595.1. Classification (NCBI taxonomy): domain Eukaryota; kingdom Viridiplantae; phylum Streptophyta; class Magnoliopsida; order Fabales; family Fabaceae; genus Echinosophora; species Echinosophora koreensis. The sequence goes on from JAPCYP010000004.1 coordinate 13,294,128, forward strand.
TAAAATATTATTAATTGATTTAAATAATATTATTAATTGATTTGTGCCCTTGGGTTTTATTATTGGATTTGCATTAAATGATGTTTTTCTAAGATAATGATACATGACATAGAATTTAATGAGGTTGTTCCTAAATGTATATAGTATAGATAATAAATAAATAAATAAAACGAACTTCGGCTGATTCCCTAGTAATGAAGGTTATAAAGAGTTTTTATTTTTTAATCAAAAGAGAATTGTTTTGGTAGGCGGATTCGGGCAAGACAAGAATGGGGTGACAGGTGGTTAAAAAAAATGGTATAACATTAATACGTACCAGATCTGAAATCAATGTAAGCAAGTGGATTATAGTAATCGAATAATAGCGGCCATTAAGCTGTCAAAATTAATAGCTGTATAATAATTATAATCTTTTTTCTTCCTTCTATATGAGATTTTATATGATATAAGCATATAGTAAGGGATGAAGCTGGAGTTGTTTGATTTGAAGGTAGTTGGAAGATATTTTTCTATCTGCTGGTGGCTGTAAATGACTGTGCAAAACCTTCAGAGAAATAAGAAGAAGAGATATTTCATATCTGATTTGATTATTATATATATATATATATATATATATATATATAGGGAGAGAGATGTATTTTTTATATGAGAATTAGAAGGGTTATTTTCGGCCTTTGTACTCGGTTCAAGATTCCTTAAGCAAGGTGTCGAGTTCGAACATTATAAATGAATAATCGTGATTGAGAGGGGAGACCTCATAAAAGATGGCCAGCTTACCTGATGGATACTTCATACCTATTTCATGATAATTAAAGAAAAATTGGAACATTTTTTTTATAAGCAAGAAAAATTAGAACATAAAATCGTGTAACTTTTTCAAGTGATAATATGATCACTAATTAATTTTTAATCTTATAATTAGAATATGGTTTAATAGCCTACATTTGAGCTGAATTTATTATATATATATATATATATATATATATATATATATATATATATAAGCGTGATGCATGTGGGTGATTGGTTTCAATCTACATGCTCATGATCTGGTGACAGTACCAGACATTGGTCATTGGGGTGGCCTCTTTCATTGCTGCTCCTTTCTTCTAATTGATTGAAACAATTCCATCTCCACGCTCCCTTATTGGAGCGTACATGATTTTGCTTTAGCATTTTAATTACCCTTACTAGCTCAGAAAGTCTCCAACTGAGGGAAGGAGAACCCTCTTTGCTATCTGCTTATGAATATCTAACAGCTTTTTCCCTTCTATCTCTCTTCAATCTCTCTATTACATATTTGCTTAGAGAATTCTTTTATTTTTTAAGAAAACAAAATCTACAGTGGCACTTGTTTGTGTTTGTTAAGGAAAACATACATATGATACAACCTTGCATATGCAACAGAAGCCTACAAAACAAACACTTGAAACACACTTAGAGAGGGACAGAGAGACACCCTTTTAAGGCTTGCTTTTACTACTGAACTTAAGAAGTGGCCCTCCATCATATTTGTAGTTTTTGACCTTGCTTTCTTCCTCTACCATTTTTCTTTCTTGTCTTTCAAGCATAGGTTATGATTCTGTTGTTTTATTTAACAGGATTTTTGAACCACACCAAGTCTCTCCCTTGTTGCCTTTGAATTTTCTCTAATCCTTCTGGGAAACTCATACATATCCTTGTAGAATTGATGTCTGGCTTGTATAATCAGATTTCCTCACCAGCATCTCAAAGGGCCAATTCACCAAATGTGAACATGAGAAGCAATTTTGATGTTGATAGGTATGTTTGCAAGGGGATTATTCTTCTGCTATTTATTGTGAAAGTTTTGATTTTTCAGTTACCTATATATGTATTATTGACTTCAATTTTCTGGGTTTATGTTCTTATTTACATTTGTTATAGTCAGTACTTAACTGAGCTGCTAGCAGAATACCAGAAGCTTGGACCCTTCATGCAAGTCCTACCCTTGTGTAGCAGACTCCTCAATCAAGGTAGGATTATTCCATATTTGTGTATTTCAAGGTTTCTGTTGTGAATTTTTTCCTCTTAGTTCTCCATTCATTTCAGTTGATCTCCCTTCTTATTTCACTTGAATTAGGCCTAGTCATAAATTCAGTTATCTTGTTACTTGGACTAGTTTGTCAATGTCATAGTTTTTTGTCGTCAGGGTTATAATCTTCTTTAAAATCCACTGACTTTTAAATTTCTGACCTTCTTGCCGGGCAGAAATATAGTACCATTTCATTTCAGTTTACCAGTAATTTTTTTTACTTAATCATAGTTATAAAATGCCTGGGGAATTAGAAGTCTAAACATATAATTCCAAATACAAGTGACCGAATTAGTCTCCTATATATGTGACAAAGCAAACTTCTCTATGGTTCCCTAGAATTCATATCTGTTGATCAAACTATGAAAAGGAAACATCTTAAGCCGGTAAGTTTTGGATTTAAACAAAATGCAGGAGAAATATAAAATCCATATAGGCTTCTAAAAGATGGTAGTCTATATCTGCATGACTGCTTTCCTTTCAAACATGCAAAAAAGTTTATAATTTTGATTGTAGACATCCTCCACTCTAGAAAAGAAATAAATTAGTCCTTGTCTTTTGCTTTAGTAAAGCAAACTTTCAGCTGCTCTTTAATTATTAATGCTTCCTTTGACATTCAATTTTGATAGTCAAGATGTCCATATAGACAGCATCCTATGTCATTCCTTCAGGAATGTCTCATTAATATTATATATGTTCTTTGATTCAATATTCTTTATGCAAGTTCTTATATTCAGTATTACCTTGTTATCAGAGATATTAAGGGTTTCTGGAAAGAATGGATTGTTGCAGAACCAAGGGTTTAGCAACTTTGACAGAATGCAATATGTAAGTCCGAGTCATATGGCTTCTTCAGACATAACACCAAACTTCACTGGCTGGAACAGCCTGTCACATGAAGTAAGTATCTCAGTTTTTGTTCTATTCAATGTAAAATTCTCTACCATCCAGTTCAAGTACTTAGATGCTTTGATTCTGTCTTCACAACTGTGTTTAGGGTGGCAACAAAATTGCCTCTATTTGTGAAATTTTGGATGTGTTGCTTTAATCTGTGTCAAATAACACATAGTAGCTAATACTTGATTTCTTTATATCATGTACCAGTGTTCCTCTTCTGTTTCTGTTTCATCCTTCCCCTTCTTTTCTTTGATTCTCCTTTTGTCTATTTTTCATGGCTCTTTCTCTGTTAAGCTCTAGTTTCTTTTACTGATTGGTTAAGTTCATTATACACTAGAGGTTAGCTGGACTACAAGGGCTTAATAATGTAGATTGGCAAACAGCACCAGTTGTTCCAAGTTCTCACATTGTAAAGAAGATATTGCGCTTGGATATTCCTATGGATAGCCATCCAAATGTAAGATGTGACGTAATTTTTTTGCATTTTGCTATAAATTTTATATCTTATCATTATCAGATATATTGACCTTTGAGTTACTAAGGATAGTTTGATTTTCAGTTTAATTTTGTTGGCCGGCTTCTTGGCCCTAGGGGTAATTCACTGAAGCGAGTGGAAGCTACCACAGGTTGTCGTGTATATATCAGGGGGAAAGGTTCAATTAAAGACCTAGACAAGGTATCATCTCTATCTCATTGGATTGTCCTGCAATCCACACAGCCTAATGTTAACTACATGGGACTTTTGTGTTAGTTATTTAGTGTCATGAAACTTTAGTTCCTCCTTTGTTGGCAGTTTTTGTTGCTTCCAAAACATAAGCTGTTTGTAAGTTGTAACTATTAACTTTACTTTTATTTACTCTAAAGGAAGAGTTGTTAAGGGGAAGGCCAGGCTATGAGCACCTGAATGATCCACTTCACATTTTAATTGAAGCTGAACTACCTGCCAATGTTGTTGATGTAAGGTTGAGGCAAGCACAGGAAATCATAGAAGAGCTACTTAAACCTGTGGTAATGAGATTTTTTTCCTACTTTTCCTCCTTGACACATGGTCCTTTCTGTATCTATTACTACTTAGAAAAGGGATTCCCCAATTGGTGTTCATATTTAAATTTTGTTAAAGTTCAAATATTTACATAACTTCTACTGTTTTTGGAATTTTGGAAATTATGTTAAAAGAAATGTCAACTTATCAGCAGAACCTGTTTCCTTCCTACTCTTCTGTGGTGTCTTCATTGTTTTGTTCTACATATAACTTAAGATAATTGATCCATTATTTGCTTTCTTCGCCGAGTAATGCTACACAGCCTAAAAAATGCTAGAATTTTGACAGAATACCACGGTTATTGTTGGATGGAATAAAGTGTATAGACCTCTCACCCATCCAAGATTCAAAAAACACAACATCAGTCTATGAGTGCTTGCAAGTCTTGTGGCAAAATAACATTTATTGGAAGATGTTGTATTGTTACAGAAGTGTTTCTGACTCTCCTTTCTTTTCATGTGCAGGATGAGTCACAGGACTTTTACAAGAGGCAACAACTAAGAGAACTTGCTATGCTCAATTCCAATTTTAGAGAAGAGAGCCCTTCAACTGAGCGGTAGTGTCTCTCCATTCACTTCTAATGAAATAAAACGAGCCAAGACTGATCATTAGTGGCTATATGTTGATTGAGAATTGTTGCATTTGATGTTGCATCCTGTAACTAAATTTCTGTACAGCTGCAATGAGAAGGCCTTGCTGATTTGGAAACAAAATAAAGGGGGAGAAGCATATTCATTGTCACAGTCTATTGCATTAGTAGACTTCCAAAACTGGCAGAATTTTTATTAAACTATATTTCAACCTGTTTATTAGTCTATATGTAATGAGTATAAATATGACACTGCTGGATTTATCAACTTCTTATTAATAGTATGGAAAAGATGTGTTTCATATCAGGTGTGTACTTTACTAGCTAGGCACATAACACAGCACTTTGTTCTCAATACCATGGCCACTTTTTTGAGACAAGGATTAGCTAAAGGAGCACCAAAGGTAAAAGTATTAACTTGTACTTTTTAACAAACCCCTTTTGGAGCACAAGGTCACATTTTAAGGATGATGTCCTATAGTAGGGCCTTTGAAGTTAATGTAGATGTGGATGTTGTTGACTGTGACTCTACTGAGACAAGCTATTCTTCTTTTGCTTTGACATGTTACTCACTGTCTATGTAAAGTAGGGCTATTCAAGATTTCATTTGTCCACCATGGGGCAATCATGTCACTAGTCACCACAAGCTTATTTGCACCATAAAGATAAACTTTTTCTTGGTGGGAACAAAGATGAGCTTAAAGTATGCTTTATGTAACCTACTAGACTCATGAAATAAGGTAGTCGAATCTATCATCATTGCATGATATAATTCTGTTATTAGTATTGACAGAATAGTCATAAACTATATGTGCCTAAGTAAGTTACTATATTTTATGTATATAGTTGTCGTTGCTAACAAGTAAGAAACATTGTGATTACTGATTAGCATACTAAATAGATAAGTAGTTAGTTTAGTGTAGTTGGTGTTCATAAAATATTTATCGGAGAAGAACACATTTTTTTCCTTACCAATTATTCAGTGGTCTATCTGTAGGAGTATATTTTTTGTAAGCTAACTACGTGAAGTAGGACTAAAAACTGTTGATAAAATTAATAATTTTTGTTTAATTTATAAAGATTTACACTTAAGAATAAGAACGAGTCTAGCACATTTGTCATGACTTGTATTTAAATTAATTTTATTATTTTTAAATTATATAATTAACTACATTAAATAACTATTTGTTCTCTAACTAAAATAAAGTAAATTAAACAAAATTCAAAATCAATGGTAACTTTCCCTTTCTATTTACATCATTGGCACGGTTAAGAGCTCCAATTTCAAATGGATCGGTCATTATCAATGATATATATATATATATATATATATATATATATATATATATATATATATTATGGGAAATGGTCTTTTCCTCCTTTCCCTTCGTTACTATTTTTAATTTATATATTGCTAAATACTTTCTGGCTTCAACATTTCATACTGTTTAAAGTTTAAACCATAAATCTATGGGAAAAGCTGACAACTGTGTTCATAGATATGTATAAAATCCAGCTGTGCTAGGTCTCAAAGAAAGTGAAGTATTCTCTTAGACGAACTCTACTTTACTTGTAAGATCATGGCTTTGAATCCTAAATTTTACTTAACCAACATCTAAGATTGTTCATGGATTGGTTTGGTTTGAATTTACATGAAAAATAAATTCGAACCAATTAAAATCAATAGGTTCTGTTCGGTTCGAACCAAAAAATATTAAATAATAAAATATATATAAATTTTAAGAATATAAAAAATTAAATCATGTATTAAAAAATAAAATAAAAAATAAAAAATTAAATTAATAAAGAACAAATATATATAAATATTAAAATATAATAAATATTTAAATTTAAATAATAAGAAACATATGAAAATATTAAAATATAGTAATTGGTTTGGTTCGGTTTTTAGAATTCTTGAATCTGATAACCGAACAAATTATCAACGGGTTTAGTTTAGTTCAATTCGGATCTGAACGCACCAAAAAACCAAAATAATTTAATTTGTTTAGTTTGAATTTTCGGATTCATCATATCGATCCGAACCATTAAATATCCTATCAACATCCCATTTTGAAGGTTAGTCTGATAACGACATAAAAATATCTGATTAAACACCAAAAGAGATGGATAAAGTTGTCGTTTACTTACATTTAAATATAATATAACACTTTTTTCATAAATGGGTGTGAATTTGACATTCTTTATAATATTTGTCAATTCTATGATGCCTACCTGTAATAAATTCAAATCCTTAATAAAAGCATAGAGGAACCCTTTTCAACAGTGTATATATCGAAAAGATCTCCATATAGCTGGCATGTGGAGACTTCAGAGTAACTAGTTAACCAAAATCTCATCCAAGAGGGCGTTTGTTTTACGGATTGAAAAAACTTTTCTAGGAATATAAGGGTGGGAATAGCTATTCCCATGTATAACCAAAGTGATTTTTGGCTTAAATAATTTTTTAAGTTTTGATATTAATAAAAAGGTTAAATTTGTATGATAAAGTATTGTCAAAGATCTAACTTGTTTCATTGAAGGCTTGCAGGATTTCTGAGTTATGATAACAAGAGGATATATATATATATACACACACACACACACAATTGCTGTATCAGATTCTATGTTGATCCTCTAGACGAGTCTGTATTTCTTGGTAAAATTCTGAATCTGTTAAATTATCGCTAGACGAGATCTTAAAATATTGGCTAAGGTAAATATTCGGTGGACGAGTATCTAAGTCTAACAATAGTCAAGTAAACGAGCCAACAAAATAACCTTAAGAAATGCACCAAGTCCAAAGACTTGAGAATAGACAAGTAGTCTCATTATATGCCACGTCAGCAGACGAGCTATTGAGTATAGCACGACTAAAGACTCAGAGATAGATAAAGATTCTATAGACGTAGTATCAGTAGACGAGCCCATCTTACTAATAAGATATTTTTGCACGTTCAAAGACCTGCACGTCTACTAGCTATTAAAAGTGAACCTGTATAAGGTTAAACGTATTTATTTCAAATGATTGAATATTTAATTCAAGAGAATATATGTCTCTTTCCTTTGCTGCTTCTTTGTTCACTCTTTATTCCTTGAGAATAAGAACATAGTACTATCGAGAACATAAACCTTTGTACTCTGACAACTATATTGTTGTAAAGTATAATCTAAGTACAAAGATGGAAAGTCAGAAAGCAACAGGGAAGTAACAGCTCTACTTTGAGCATTCCTCTGATAAACAAGAGCACTTCTCCATGAAGCATATCAAGCTATCAGTCTCAACGGATCCTAGCATTTAATGACATGTCTAAACGGATACAATTTGAAGACCGTTGAAGAATAACAAGACAGACAAGCACTCATTCTATAAATATTGGAAGAACCTCAGCAGATTATAAGAGACTCGATATATCAAAGTGCAAAAAAACTCTGCTGAAATTGTTAAACAAGTTTACCTGTAAAATCTTACTGATCTTAAACTTTTATACTCTCACACTTAGTGAGTTCTTAGATCAAATCTGTAAATCTCTTTGTTAGAGTTAGAGCCAGAAGAGGCTTGGTAGAGAAAGAATACTTGTAGCCTGAAGAGGTGTTGAATACTTGTAATCTATTTTGGAGAATAGTGGAGAAAACCTTCAGGTAGAAGGGACTAGACGTAGCTCTTGGTTGGAAGAGAGTGAACTAGGATAAATCGCTTGTGTGATTCCTTTTTCCCTATCTTTTACAGTATTTCGATTATACTAACTGTGGGGATTTGTACTTGAGATTTTTAATCTTTTAAAGTTCTTTTTCTGTGTGTGCTTAGTTGTAATTTCTGCTTGAGAAAATTATTTGAAAAAGGTTGTTTTCGAAAATTATTAACAAACACAATTCAACCCCCGTTCTTGTGTTTGCCTGTGTCAACTTCAGTTGGTATCAGAGCTCAGCCTCGAAAGGGTTGAGCATCTAACAAGTGTTGAGGGAGTACGATCCAATAAGCATGGATACAGAAGGACCAGCAATCAACAGACCTCCTCTCTTTGATTGTAGTGATTATGACTACTGGAAAAAGAGAATGATGGCTTTTCTTGATGCACAAAATGTGGACATCTGGGAGCTGATTGAAACTGGCTACACTGAGCCAAGAGGTGATGCTGGAGCTGCTATTCCTAGAGCTCATTGGACTCTAGAACAGAAAACTCAACATCAACTCAATCTGAAAGCCAAGCACTACCTGATGTGTGCTATCACCAGATCTGAGCATGATAAAGTCCATAGCTGCAACACTGCTAAGGAAATATGGGATACTCTTGCCCTAGCTCATGAGGGGTCATCCCAAGTCAAGGAGTCAAAGATAAGCATGCTTGATCACCAGTATGAGTTATTCAAAATGGCTGAACATTAAACCATAGATCAAATGTTTGGAAGATTCCAAACTATCACCAACAGTCTTAGATTTCTTGGAAAAACTTATGAAAATAGAGATCATGTTAGAAAAATCTTGAGAAGTCTGTCTAAGCAATGGAGACCTAAAGTCACTGCTATTCAAGAAGCAAAAAACTTAAATACTCTCTTTTTGGAGGAACTTCTTGGATCTCTTAAAGTTCATGAAGTTGAGCTAAATGAAGAAGAGAACTCCAGAAAAGGAAAATCTATTGCTCTGAAGGCAAAGAAGGCTAGCTCATCTAAAGTTCTCAAAGCTGAGGAATCCTCAGATGAAGCAGACCCTTCAGACAGTGATGAAGGATCTGATGAGGATGAACTGTCTTTCATCTCCAGAAAGATTCAACATATGTGGAGAAAGAAAGGTGGTTTCAGAAGGAAGCAGTTCAACAAAAAGTTCTTCAAAGAAAAGTCAGACTCCAAAGAAAAAGGTCCACCTTTGTGTTTCAAGTACAAAAAGCCTGGTCATTTCAAAGCCGACTGCCCTGATCTGAAGGACAAGAAGAAGTTCTTCAAGAAGAAGAAGGGTTTGATGGCCACTTGGGAGGATCTGGACCTGTCTTCATCTGATGAAGAAAATGAAGCTGAGGAAGAGGCAAATATTTGTCTCATGGCTGATACATCATTAGAAAATGAATCTACTAATGCTGAGGTAATGGATTCTGACCCATCCACCCTTCAAGATGCATTTGATGATTTATTGCACAACTCATCAATTCTGTCTCATGAGTATAGAAGTCTCAAAAAGAAATTTTCAAAACTATCTAAAGAATATGATAGGGTTTGCATGGAAAAACTAAGTCTTGTAAATGAAAATAATAACCTTAAATATGAGAATGTCAGTCTAACTGACAAACTCGAGTGTGAGCCAATTAGTTCTTGTGAAGTTGCAAAACTGAAACAAGATGTGACATACCTGACAGACATTCTGTCTAAATTTGTCGGTGGCTCGGATAAACTAAGTTTAATTTTAAGGTACTCTAGGTCATAAGTCTGGCCTTGGTTATGACAAAGAGAAGCATGAAGCATCTCATAAAAAGTCAACACCACATACACATCACAAAGCTTCAAAAGCTCTAACACTACATGCTAAAACCAAATCAAGCACGTCCAACACCTTTTGCAAAGTTTGTGGAAAAAGTGGACATATAACTTCTAGATGCATCATAAGAAACATGTTAAGCATGCTCGTCCAGTGACCACTAACAAGAAAGGACCCAAGTCAATTTGGGTACCTAAAAACAAGATCATCCCTGTTTCAGATTTGCTTAACAACAGGAAAGAAACAAACATCTTGGTACTTGGACAGTGGCTGATCACGTCACATGATGGGAGAAAGGTGTATGTTCCAAGACCTTAGACACAAAGATGGTGGCTGGGTTACTTTTGGAGGTAACCAGAAAGGAAAGATCATTGGATTAGGTAAAATTGGTAAACATCATTTTCCCTCCATTGATAATGTGCTTTTAGTTAATGGTTTAAAACACAATCTGCTAAGCATAAGTCAATTATGTGATAGTGGGTTTGCTGTTTCTTTTGATAAGAACATGTGTAATGTCAAGAAGACTGATGGATCACTCTTATTCATTGCCAAGAGGCAAAACAATCTGTATAAGATTGACTGGAGGACCTCACAAATCAAAGTGTCTCATGTCTAGTATCCATTGAAGATGGACGATGGATTTGGCACAAAAGGCTAGGTCATGCAAGCTTGAAATTGATTTCAAAGCTAAATAAGCATAACCTCGTAAGAGGCTTACCAAACCTTAAGTTCATATCTGATGCTCTCTGTGATGCATGTCAAAAGGGAAAACAAGTCAAGGGTTCTTTTGAATCTAAGAATGTTGTTAGTACCAATAGACCACTAGAGCTGCTACACCTTGATCTGTTTGGACCAACAAGGATTGCCTCTGCCAGTGGAAAGAAATATGGTCTAGTCATAGTAGACGACTATACTAGATGGACATGGGTTATGTTCCTAGCTTACAAGGATAAGTCATTCAGGGTCTTCTCTGTATTCTACAAACATGTACAGAATGAAAAGACATGTGTATCACTTCAATCAGAAGTGACCATGGGGGGGAGTTTGAAAATGAGCTATTCCAAAAGTTCTGTGAAGAAAATGGTATACTTCACAACTTCTCAATACCTAGAACACCACAGCAAAATGGTGTGGTAGAGAGAAATAACAGACCTCTTCAAGAGATGGCTAGAACAATGCTCAATGACAACTCTGTCCCTAGACACTTTTGGGCTGAAGCTGTAAATACTGCCTGCTACGTTTAGAACAGAATATACATAAGACCAATCTTGAATAAGACTCCTTATGAATTGTGGAAAGGACGAAAACCCAACATATCTTACTTTCACCCTTTTGGTTGTAAATGTTTTATATTAAATACTAAAGATCAACTTGGTAAGTTTGATGCTAAAGTAGATAATGGAATTCTATTAGGATATTCTGAATCATCTAAAGGGTTTAGAGTTTACAATTCTAGAACCTTAGTAGTAGAAGAATGTATACATGTTAAATTTGATGATAAGCAGCCTGATAAGAAATTATCAGAGCTAGATGAAGCTTTTGCAGATCTTGATCTTAATATCTCAGGAGATTCAGTAAAGGTCAAAACTAATGATCAAATGGACGACCCTCAACAACAAGAGGCAGAAACTTCAACATCTCAACAGGAAAATGTTCAGAGATCTTGGTACTTCAGGAATTATCATCCACAAGATCAAATCATTGGAAGTCCTAATGATAGGCTAAGAACCAGATCTACATTCAGAGAGCAAGATGATTCTGCCTTAGTCTGAGTTAGAACCAAAGAAAGTAGACGAGGCTCTACTAGACGAGGGCTGGATTCTAGCAATGCAGGGAGAAATGAATCAATTTGAAAGAAATGAAGTATGGACTCTTATGCCTTTACCAAAGAACAAATCAGTTATTGGAACCAAATGAGTTTATAGGAACAAGCTTGATGAAGATGGCAAAGTGGTAAGGAATAAAGCAATACTTGTTGCACAAGGTTGTTCATAGGAAGAAGGTATAGACTATAATGAAACTTTTGCTCCTGTTGCTAGATTAGAAGAATTAGAATTTTATTATCATTTGCTACACATCACAATATTATGCTTTTTCAAATGGATGTAAAAAGTGCTTTTCTAAATGGATTTATTAATGAAGGAGTGTATGCTATGCAACCTCCGGGTTTTGAAAGTGAAACCCAACCTGAACATGTATATAAGCTAAAGAAAGATTTATATGGCCTTAAACAAGCTCCTAGAGTATGGTATGAAAGGTTAAATTCATTCTTAATGGACAATGGATTCAGTAGAGGAAAGGTTGATATAACCTTGTTTAGAAAATCCAATAAATCCGGTTTTATTATTGTTCAAATATATGTTGATGACATAATCTTTGGTGCTACTAATGAATCTCTATGCAAAGAATTTTCTAAGCTAATGCAGAAAGAATTAGAAATGAGCATGATGGGAGAACTCAAGTTCTTCCTTGGTCTTCAAGTTAAACAAATAGTGGACGAGGTGTACATCCATCAAACTAAGTACACAAAGGAACTTCTAAAGAAATTCAAGATGGATGATTGCAAACCAATGAACTCCCCTATACATCCCACGTCCATACTAAACAAAGATGATAAAGATAAAAAGGTAGACCAAAAGGTATATAGAGGTATGATAGGATCTCTTTTATATCTTACTGCGTCTAGACCAGATATTATGTTCAGTATATATTTAAGTGCTCGTTTTCAATCTGATCCTAGAGAATCACACTTATCAGTAGTTAAAAGAATATTTAGATATTTGAAAGGTAGTACTAATCTGGGTTTGTGCTTTAAGAAAAATAATGATTACAGTTTAGTTGGTTTTTTGTGATGCTGACTATGCTAGAGATAGACTTGAAAGAAAAAGTACCAGTGGATGATGCCACTTCATTAGAGCTAATCTAGTCTCATGGTCAAGCAAAAGACAAAGTACCATTGCCTTTTCAACTGCTGAAGCTGAGTATATTTCGGCTGCTAGTTGCTGCTCACAACTTCTATGGATCAAACATCAATTGGTGGACTACAATGTGTTTGTAAGTAGTATTCCACTTATGTGTGATAATACTGCTGCAATTAATCTACCTAAAAATCCAATATTGCATTCCAGAGCTAAGCATATAGAGATTAAACATCATTTTATTAGAGAATATGTGCAAAAAGGTGTCTTTGATATACAATTTGTGGATACTGACCATCAATGGGCAGATATCTTTACTAAACCTCTTGCTGAGGACAGGTTTATTTTTATTAGAAAGCATCTTAACATGGTTTATGTGGATTGATGAAGTTGTCTAGTCATGAGAATGTTGTATGTGATATATGTGCGTCTATTGTGTTTCAAGCCTATTGCATGTTTTATGCACGTCCAGTACTTGTTGCTTGCCGCGTCTAGTACATGCCGCTCCCAATGCTTGCTTACTTGCTTTTAATAGACTTGCCCATATATCTATGAATTAAATTCATTTATTTTGTCTCAAAGATATAATTAATTAATATTCTCTCTACTGAGTCAGTTATTTCCATCAATCCCATCAATTGCTTTTTACATTTTCAAAAACATGTGCCGTGTTACCATTTATGACATGTCCCTTCACACATCTACTTTTCAGTTTCTTTTTGAATTTTTTTTAAGGAAACTCTTCACATTCGAAACCTTTATAAGAAAATCCTTTTTCCTTCTGAAAACCTTTCACAATCTCTGTCTCTGAAATCACCCTTGCCAAAAGACTCTCTAATTCCTTTGCTTTCAAACCCTAACTCGAAATCTCAACAATGGTTTCCTCTTCTGCTATATCAACCTACAATGTTGACAAGTTGAACATCAGTGTGGAACACCACTTCGACTTTGGGATTTTAAAAGAGTACAATGTGGATGTTAGCAAGAACATTACTGTTGCTGGCTGGGATGGACTGTTCATTGAGAAGGTATCTGTGTACCCAATTCTGATTAGGGATTTCTGGAGAAACCCTCAGGTGACAGATACTGAAATTTTTGCTTATATTCTTGGAAAGAGAGTGGTAGTGTCTGAGAAATCCATCTCTAAAGCTGTTCATTGTGCCCAAGAAGGGGTTTTCATCACTGAAGGCTGGGAAAAGGATCTTGGAGGTTCCGAGGTAGTTGCTGCTTTTCTGATGAGGCAAGATACGGCCAGGAAACATTCTTGGAAGGCTGTGGAGATGAAGGATGAAGTGAGAATCCGCCATCAAATTCTGAATAAGGCTTTTCTTCACAAAACAGGTACAAAAGACAACCTCTCTGCCTTACACAAATTCTGTCTTTGTCACTTAGTACAAGAGACCAAGATCAATTTGCCTAGGATTCTCTATGGTAGATTCAGAGAGTACATAATCAACAGGGAGAAGGCAACTGCCATTCCTTTTTGTCATCTGCTGTCAAAAATTTTCAAAGCTTAAGGAATTTATGACATTCTTGCTGCCAAGTTACGAGAAGAGCAAGCTGAAATTCTAACTGAGAAGGGAGTTTCTACTGTATTTTTTGGCAAGATGAACTTGTAAAACATGAGACTAAGCATAGTTACTCAAGCTGAATTGGCCAAGGAGGAAGAAATGCTTAAGGTAAAAAAAAAAAACAAATAGAGCTCAACAATGCTGAAACTCTAGGGCTGAGAAAGAAAACAATAGGGAGAAAGACGACCAAAGCTAAGAAGCCTGTTGGCAAGAGGCCTACTGCTGCTGGAATTGTGATAAGAGAACAAGCTGTTGTTCCTCAACCTGCACCAACTCAGAAAAGGACAAGGAAGATTGTCCTGTCTCACAATGAGGATGAGGATGAGGATGATGAGGACAATGTCCCAATTGGTGCCATTCTGAAAAAGCAGAAGCTGTCTGCTGTTGATGCTGCTGCCCCAACCAAAATTAGGAGACAACCCTCTAGGAAGGCCAAGTCTGCTATGGTCACTGAGTAAGCATCCTTGCTAATGACCCTGTACAAATAGCAGTAGATGCATTGGTAGAAAGTTTCGAGAAGAATAGGAATGATTATACACTTGCTTTGTCTGTGTTACCACCATCACTTCACACTAATGTGTATAGACCTACACTGCCAACACAACCAGAAACATCACCACAAACCACATCACCACAAATAACCTCACCTGCCCACTCACCTGGCCAAACCTTACCATCTAGACCACATTTCCAACCAATTATACCTACAGATGATCCCTGTTTTAATCAACCAGGTGATGTAGGGATTAACCCTGGTGCCCCCTTTCCCAAGTTACCCAAAGTCACCTTCCCTTAAACTGATCCCTCTGTTCTCTATGATGGCAAAGCTGAAAGAGAATTCTGTATCACACTCACCAACCTGAACCAGAATCAGCCAGACCTTGGTATCCTTTACCCGAGTATGAGTATGAACCTGAACCCACATACACCCCATGGCATGCACCTATACCATATGAACCAACTGGTCCACTTCCATCTAACCTTTTCAATGAAATTGGATCAGCTCTCATACATCTCCCACAACAAAAATTCCTACCCAAAAAGATATATCCTAATC
The DNA here is from genome assembly GCA_035048595.1 of Echinosophora koreensis. Taxonomy (NCBI): domain Eukaryota; kingdom Viridiplantae; phylum Streptophyta; class Magnoliopsida; order Fabales; family Fabaceae; genus Echinosophora; species Echinosophora koreensis. The sequence goes on from JAPCYP010000004.1 coordinate 13,309,722, forward strand.
TGATCAAACTTCCACCTTTCAAACCCCACACAGAAGGTGTAAATCAACATATCATTCCTGACTGGACCACCAATCCTCTCAAAGTTGCTGCAGAAAGAGCTGAGTCAGGAAGGTCCAGAACCTATGGCAGAGTACAATTCATCATGGACAGAAACACAAAATGGAAGAAATTTGTGCATCCTAGGGAGTATGGGAGTGCTGCAGATATGTGTGATCACATAATGTATGTACATCTCAAAGCTGAGTTTGAAATGCCAGGATTCTACAGAGCTGCCAACTTTGTGCCTCCTACATGGCTTTAGCACACCTTGAAAGATACATTAATAGGCATTCAACCTCTCAAGATTTGTCCAAGGCTACCAATGATTGACTTGAATAAGGACAAGGATCTCAGGAAGAAAAGAGACACTCACAAAAGACCAGCTGACAATTCTTGCATGCTTGAGCTAGACTTTGATCCTTCGGTTGATCAAGATATGGTGGATTACTTGATGTCTCAACCTGAAGAAAATCTGAATGAACAGGATGCTGTTGGTCTTTGGGAGTGCCACATAAAAGCTTGCACAAAAGGATCATCTTCTTCTGGACTGACTGATGAAGATAGAAGAACCACTCCCACTATCAGAGGGAAGTCTGGTTTCTCTCACTTCAGGCACTTTATTTATGCTGATACACTAGCAGTGCCTATTATTAGCCCTGTCTATGAAAAAGACCCTGTTCACTGGGCTCCAGATTTGCCTACTCCTGTGCTTACCCTTGCACCATCTCCACAAGCTTTTGAAGATTCTTCTTCTGCTTCTGAGCACATTGAGGAAGAGATAGTTGTTGAAGGTCTTGACATGAACTCTGAAGCTGTTCAAACTCAGGTTAGAAATCAAGAAGTTGTTGAGTCTACAAGCAGACAAGAAACTTCTGGGAAGCACTCTTCACAACCTCTGGCTCTGGCAGTTGTACATCCACATGACCAGCCTCGACAATCTCAAGCTCTAAGTACTCTACAAGGTCAACATCTGGATGATTCAGCTGAAAGCTCAAGACCTTCACTGCCACCAAATCTTGAAGAAATAATAGGAAAAATTGTAGAGGAGAAAGTAAAGGTTGAGATCAAGGAGCAAGTAAAAGAACAAGTTGCAGAATCCTTGGCTCCAACAAATGTTTTAATTAACCAAATGCTAAGCCTCCTCACCAGTTTTCAACAAAGTCACAATCTTGTTGTTCAACCTCCTCCACCTCCACCAAATCAAGACCCTCCTCAACCACCTCCACCCTCTTCTTAGTTTTCTTTTCTCTTTTTAACTGACAATGATGGACCACTCATGTTTCCTTTTTGTCTGATGACAAAAAAGGGGGAGAAAGGGAGAAATTAAATTTACAAATATATATATATATATATATATATATACAAAAGTTAGTTTTTGGATTATAAGTATCTGTTTGCATATGCATATTGTTGTATTGTCTTGTGTTGCATACCTTTGTTTAATATGCTCTGATACGATGATTGTAGCTTTTGTCTTAAAGATTCTTTTAGCTCTGATACTATGTCTTGAATATATGATTGAGTCATTACATAACTGATCTGATAAGATATATATGATTTGTGCTACTGCTTATATGTTTTATCCTTCTTTAAATTTGAATGCTTTGTCTTAGGGGGAGCTCTGTAGCTCTTTTAGACTTTGCTCACTCAAATTAAATTAGTTTTTGTCATCATAAAAAAGGGGGAGATTGTTAGAACCAAAGTGGTTTTTGGCTTAAATAATCTCTTAAGTTTTGATAATAACAAAAAGGTTAAATTTGTATGGCAAAGTATTGTCAAAGATCTAACTTGTTTCATTGAAAGCTTGCAAGATTTCTAAGTTATGATAACAAGAGGATATATATATATATATATATATATATATATACAATTGCTGTATTAGATTCTATGTTGATCCTCTAGACGAGTCTGCATTTCTTGGTAAAATTCTGAATCTGTTAAGTTATCGCTAGACGAGGTCTTAAAATATTGGCTAAGGTAAATATTCGGTGGACGAGGTGATCTTTATGGCGTTGGAAAGCTAAGAGAATTATCTACAAGTTTTATTTTAAGTGTTTTGCCAAAATCGGTCATATAGGGGGTCTCAAAAGGCCATCTTTGAGCGCCCCGTGCTCAGAAGTTGAGCACGGCCGTGCTCAACAGGGAGCAAGGCCGTGCTTAGGCATCAAAGTCTTTAAATAGATCAGTTTCGTGAGTGTTACAAGCCAAACCCTATTTTGGCACTTTGGGCAGTTTTTGTGGGGCAAAAACCTCTTCTCTCTTCCTCCCCTTAAGCCCCTTTGATGCCTTAGTGTTCTTGCTCTATTTTTAGGAGGTCTTGGTTGGTCTGTGCCATTCATAGAAGGTAATGGTTCTTTCCCCCTTTGGTTTCCTTTTCTTGTTTATGAATTGAGAACTAATTGGTTAACCTTTTGTTTGACCAAGGCTTGGAAACCTAGTCAAGCTGCTTGAGGGAAACACATTGGTCCTTCGTTTGGGTTGCCAGTTGGCTTTCGTTGGTTGGAATCTTCATACCAGGTATGGGGAGAAGGGTAGTGTATATCATAGGCATTGGGGATAGTGTAAGGTAAAGGGGTTCCCATAACCCCTGTTTGTTATGTTTGATGATATAATTAATATGTTGGTTGATTTGCTATGATAATAGGTTTGATTGTTAATATGTTGTCTTACATGCTCATGTTCATAAAATGTTCTTGATGGTTATGTTGTTATTGTTAATATGAACATGATGTTGCATTGTTGGTTATTGGCATGATTATGTTGGATGATTGTTGAGATATGACTGTTGAATATTGGTTGATTCCTGATGTTGTCGATTATGTTGGTTGAATGGTTGATGCCATGACTGTGATGATGTTATGATTGAGTTGATGAGGATGTGGGATCTGGAAAATATGTTGTTAAAACGGATTAGGATTAATGGACTTAATCATTGAAATAATTGGTTATAACCTAAGTTAGAACTCTGCCCAAAATAGTACTGTCGTGCAATGAGCACGACCGTGCTGAACAGGGAGCATGACCGTGGTACCAGTTGAATTTTGGAGAATGGCCGCGCTGTTTAGCACGTGCAGGGTAAAGAGCACGACCGTGAAGATGAGCACAACCGTGCTGAATAGGAAGCACGACCGTGCTTCACTTAAAGGGCAGCACGCCCTTCACGTGTTCAAGCACGACCGTGCTGGGGTTTAAGCTCGACCGTGCTCACCCCTCCTGGACAGAAACAAAATTAAAGGACTTAAGGGGTTTCAAACCCCATTTCCCCAATGATGATAGATGATACAACTAATCAATGTTATGGATTAGATAACTCGGTTATAATTAATAAAGATGATTAAGAAGATGAGATGGTGAGATAATAAGATGCAAGTCGGTATCTGTTAGGTTACCGCACATTGACAAGTTGTACCTTGGTCCTTAAAGGGCCAAGGGGGCCTTGACCCCACGGTTTGGGTCTAAGGTGTTGTTAATGTTGAAGTCTTGGGTGCTTATTGGCCCAAGCATGTTGAGTTGAACCTTGGAGCTTATTGGCCAAGGGAGCCTTGACCCCACGGTTTGGGTCTTAGGTTACGTTGACGTTAATGTTGAAAGTCTTGGGAGCTTCATGGCCCAAGCAAGGAGGTGGTTGAGATTGTTTGTTGTTGTACCATTTGCATATAGCATTGGAGTTGTTGATGGGGGAGGTTCGACATAAGGTAGATCGCCCGAGAGTTCGGTGATCTGGCCATCCACGGTAGGTCACCCGATGGTTTGGTGACCGAGGTCCCCCATGATGAGGCATTCACGGTTTGATGTGTTGGCTATCCATGGGGTTCACCCAAGGTTTGGTGAACTGCCGGTGTTGGTGCTTCTATGGCCAATACGGATATCTAACTCCAAAGTCGTTCATCCTGAGTTAGTTGGATCCACATGCATAGATGGAGTAGTGGAGTAGTTGATGCATTGCACCGCCGCATACTTGGTTGATATAATATTGTGGATGTTGATGTATGTTGTGGATGCAAGCTTATGATGATGCCATGTTGTATGGTTACCTTATTTCCTATTTCCATGCCGTATATGTTTACATGATTCTTACTCCCCGTTGTTTGTTTGTTTGTTTGTTTGGCCTGATCGGCACCTTGCAGAGAATGGCTAGCAGTCAGGAGAGGAGTGACTCTGAGAAGCCACCACTCATAGTTTGGGTTTTCCCCTTTCAGTTAGTTTGTTAGTTTCAGTTGTATTCCGAGGATTTTATTTCGGAATGGTTATACCAGCTCTGTATGTGACATCGGGATTGGATTGTGTTGTTTATCTTTATGTTTTAATTGTTTTAAACATGTTTTAATTTCCGCGTTGTGAACTAATTCATATGGGACCTTTCTACCCATGAACCTTTTTATTAAAGGACGTATGTTTTATGTTTTATCTTTATCTTTTATGTTATAACATGCGGGGTAGTTGGGTGTGACATTTAGTGGTATCAGAGCAGTTCGACCTTGTCCGGACGTGGTATGAGTCTGTTGTGTGCTATTGTTTGAATTGTCTATATTTATATAGACAATGTTACGTGGTACTAAGTACCTATAGTTCCGTTTTGGCTCGACTTACTACATTTGGTGGTTTGTCTTGAACGATCCAAGAAGCCTGCGAGTGCTTCTTGTGCATAGGAAGGCGGTTCTATTAGCTTTTGATAATAAGAACTCTACAGCTGATCTTATGTGCTTACCTTTTAAAAACCGCTCGATGTTATCCTTTGAATGAACTGGTTATCTTCCAACCATGTTCCCTTCGATTGCTTCGATAAAACCATAGTTCTTGAAACTCCTGTGGAGTCTAAGGATCCGAGATTTCCCTCTGCCGATCAAGTTAAGGCTCTTAGGAAAGAAGAGGCCCAAGTCTACATAATGTTGTCTTCCCTGGAAGTAGAGAGCAACCTGATGTTGGAAATGTGCCAATAGTAAGAGAATTCCCTGAAGTTTTCCTGTGGATGTTCGTGAGTCGCACCCTGAGAAGATGATGAGTTACCATAGACTTAGTGACGGAACAGGACCCGTATCCATAACACCTTATAGAATATATCCTCTAGAGCAAGCTGAGTTGAAGGAACAGTTGGAGGAACTGGTTCAGGAAAAGTTCTTTAGGGCCTAGCGTGTCCCCATGAGAGCGCCAGTGTTGTCGGGAATAAGAAGGATGGTAGTATGAGGTTGTGTGTCGACTATCGGCAGCTCAACAAGGTGACCATAAAGAATCGGTATTCCCCTAGGATTGATGATCTCATGGACCAGTTGATGGGTGCTTGCATCTTTTCTAAGATAGATTTGAGGTCAGGCTACCCTCAGATTCGAGTTAAGTCTGAGGACATCTCGAAGGCAGCGTTTAGAACATGATATGGACTATGAGTACTTGGTGATGCCCTTTGGCATGACCAATGCTCCTGTAGTCTTCATGGACTACATGAACAAGACCCTCCACCCTTACTTGGATAAGTTTGTGGTGGTGTTCATAGATGACATCTTAGTGTACTCCAATAGCAAGGAGGAACATGAGGAACACCTAAGGGTTGTCTTGCAGACCCTTAAGGAAAAGCAGTTATATGTTACGTTGTCTAAGTGTGAGTTCTAGTTAGAGGAAGTGAGCTTTAAAGGTCATGTCATCTCTAGGGTGGCATAGCAGTGGACCCAGCTAAGGTAAAGACGGTGCTCCAGTGGGAAGCGCCGAAGTATGTAACCAATAATAGGAGTTTCTTGGTGGTTGCCGTAAGAGGGATCTTTAATAGAGACGAAAGGGCAATTATGTTGTGGGGACATAGTTGCACTCGAGCCCCTGTCGGAGACCCTCGTAGAGAGAGATTGACTCATGGAATTATTATTGCTTATGTCATTGTGCTGGACAAGTAGGAGGGACTGATCACCCCAATTACTCGTCACCGGTAGGTGAAGTAATGATAATCGTTGTGAGCTTTATGACAGTGAGGTTAGTGGCCTTAGTCGCTTAGACACGAACCTAGTAGAGACTAGTCGCTTAGAAAGTAGACTTATAGTGGCTGATGCCTTAAGTAGGAAACCTTGCATGTCTCCGCTTTGATGGTTAGGGAGATGGATCTGATTAAGGAGTTTAGAGACCTTAGCCTAGCTTGTGAGTTTACCCTTAAGAGTACTAGGCTTGGAACCTTGAAGGTTACCAACAACTTGATGGATCAGATTGGAGGGGACCAGAAGTTAGATGAGTTTCTCTTAGACCAGAGCGTTGCTTGCTCATGGTTGAAACCTTAGTTTAAGGAAGGAAGTGATGGGTCTGTGAGGTTTAAAGATAGGGTTTGTGTACCGGATATTCCTGAACTTAGGAAGTTGATCCTTGAGGCAGGACATAGAAGTGGGTTGTTGTGGATAGATTGACTAAGTCTGACCATTTCATTCCGATGAATATGGAATATCCATTGGGGAAGTTAGCCAAGCTGTACATCAAAGAGATAGTTAGGCTTCATGGTGTACCCTCTAGCATAGTATCAGATAGAGACCCAAGGTTTGCCTCTAGGTTCTGGGAGAGTTTGCAACAGGCTTTAGGGACAAAGCTTAGGCTTAGTTCATCTTACCACCCATAGACTGATGGGCAGTCTGATAGGACCATCCAGTCCTTAGAGGACTTGTTGAGAGCTTGTGTGCTAAAACAGTATGGTAGTTGGGACAAGTTTTTGCCCCTGCTAGAGTTCACCTACAACAACAACGTTCATTCCAGTTTTGGGATGACACCTTATGAGACTCTGGATGGGAGGAGATGTAGGACGCCCTTGTGTTAGAATGAACCTGGTGACAGTGTGGTGCTAGGATCTGAGGTGGTGTAAGAAACAACAGAAAAGTGAGGATGATTCAGGGAAAGTTGAAAGTGGCACAAAGTGGGCAAAAGAGCTACCATGACAAAGGGAGGAAGGCGCTCGAATTCCAGGAAGGTGATCATGTGTCCTTGAGAGTTACTCCAACGACTGTGGTTGGTAGAGTGATGAAAGAAAGAAAGACATCTATTATCAGGAGATCTGAGTCTTTTCTACCTTGGTGAACAAGTGCAGAATCTTCAATGATGCTTACAGGGCCAGGATCGCAAGCCACAAAACTTCAAAGGTTCAAAGCAGTAAGGATGAAGACCAGAAGGACGAGGTGAGACAATGTCTAACCCCAGTCGGCATGGACTTCAAGCAAAATGGCAAGGGATCACAGTTCTCAGCAGGTGAGCCTAAGGACCGGGATTCTCTTAGACTTGTCAAGATGTGGAAAATGTGGAGAAGGTCACTATACCCATCAATGCAAGAAGCCGGACATCATCTGTTTCAAGTGTGGCAAGTATGGCCACTTCGAATGGAACTGTGAAGGAGGAAAGTAAGAACCACAGAGTGCCAGCAGGAATCAGAGTGCGTAGAGGAAGCATGGTGGAGCTGGACCTCCGAGTCCGTGGACTCAACCCAAAGTATGTGCCTATTTGGTGAAAGTTTAACCAATTAAGGTGATAGAAATTTAGAGGACGAAATTTTTATAAGGGGGTGGAATTGTAACACCCCGTTTTTCATAAATAAGCTTAATGCATTTATATATGTTATATATATGTTTACATATGCTTGTTAGGTTTGTTTTTTATGCCTAAGTTCATGTTTGGGAAAGTTTAGTCTGAGAAAGGTTCAACCCTTTTAGACTTCTCGTAACCTGTCTCACCGTTTTGGCTATATCTTGAGGTCTAGATGTCCGATCGCGGTGATCTTCATGGCTTTGGAAAGCTAAGAGAATTATATACAAGTTTTGTTTTAAGGGTTTTTCCAAAATCGGTAATATAGGGGGTCTCGAAAGGCCATCTTTGAGCGCCCCGTGCTCAGAAGTTGAGCACGGCCATGCTCAACAGGGAGCAAGGCCGTGCTCAGGCATCAGAGTCTACAAATAGAGCAGTTTCGTGAGGGTTACAAGCCAAACCCTATTTTGGCACTTTGGACATCTTTTGTGGGGGCAAAAACCTCTTCTCTCTTCCTCCCCTTAAGCCCCTTTGATGCCTTGGTGTTCTTGCTCTATTTTTGGGAGGTCTTGGTTGATCTGTGCCATTCATAGAAGGTAATGGTTCTTTCCCCCTTTGGTTTCCTTTTCTTGTTTATGAATTAGGAACTAATTGGTTAACCTTTTATTTGACCAAGGCTTGGAAAGCTAGTCAAGCTGCTTGAGGGAAACGCATTGGTCCTTCGTTTGGGTTGCCAGTTGGCTTTCGTTGGTTGGAATCTTCATACCAGGTATGGGGAGAAGGGTAGTGTATATCATAGGCATTGGGGATAGTGTAAGGTAAAGGGGTTTCCATAACCCCTGTTTGTTATGTTTGATGATATGATTAATATGTTGGTTGATTTACTATTATAATAGGTTTGAGTGTTAATATGTTGTCTTACATGCTCATGTTCATAATATGTTCTTGATGGTTATGTTGTTATTGTTAATATGAACATGATGTTGCATTGTTGGTTATTGGCATGATTATGTTGGATGATTGTTGAGATGTGATTGTTGAATATTGGTTGATTCCTGATGTTGTCGATTATGTTGTTTGAATGGTTGATGCCATGACTGTGATGATGTTATGATTGAGTTGATGAGGATGTGGGATCTGGAAAATATGTTGTTAAAACGGATTAGGATTAATGGACTTAATCATTGAAATAATTGGTTAAAACCTAAGTTAGAACTCTGCCCAAAATAGTACTGTCGTGCATTGAGCACGACGGTGCTGAACAGGGAGCACGACCGTGGTTCCAGTTGAATTCTGGAGAATGGCCGCGCTGTTTAGCATGGCCGTCCAGGGCAAAGAGCACGACCGTGTAGATGAGCACAACCGTGCTGAATAGGAAGCATGACCGTGCTTCACTTAAAGGGCAGCACGCCCTTCACGTGTTCCGGCACGACCGTGCTGGGGTTTAAGCGCGACCGTGCTCACCCCTCCTGGACAGAAACAGAATTAAAGGACTTAAGGGGCTTCAAACCCCATTTCCCCAATGATGATAGATGATACAACTAATCAATGTTATGGATTAGATAACTCGGTTATAATTAATAAAGATGATTAAGAAGATGAGATGGTGAGATAATAAGATGCAAGTCGGTATCCGTTAGGTTACCGCACATTGACAAGTTGTACCTTGGTCCTTAAAGGGCCATGGGACCTTGACCCCATGGTTTGGGTCTAAGGTGTTGTTAATGTTGAAGTCTTGGGTGCTTATTGGCCCAAGCATGTTGAGTTGAACCTTGGTGCTTATTGGCCAAGGGAGCCTTGACCCCACGGTAAACCGGGTCTTAGGTTATGTTGACGTTGATGTTGAAAGTCTTGGGAGCTTCATGGCCCGAGCAAGGAGGTGGTTGAGATTGTTTGTTGTTGTGCGATTTGCATATATCATTGGAGTTATTGATGGGGGAGTTTCGACATAGGGGAGATCGCCCGAGAATACGGTGATCTGGCCATCCACGGTAGGTAACCCGATGGTTTGGTGACCGAGGACCCCCGTGATGAGGCATCCACGGTTTGATGCGTTGGCTATCCATGGGGTTCACCCAAGGTTTGGTGAACTGCCGGTGTTGGTGCTTCTAAGGCCAATACTGATATGTAACTCCAAAGTCGTTCATCCTGAGTTAGTTGGATCCACATGCATAGATGGAGTAGTGGAGTAGTTGATGCATTGCACCGCATAGCATACTTGGTTGATATAATATTGTGGATGTTGATGTATGTTGTGGATGCAAGCTTATGATGATGCCATGTTGTATGTTTACCTTATTTCCTATTTCCATGCCGTATATGTTTACATGATTCTTGCTCCCCGTTGTTTGTTTGATTGTTTGTTTGGCCTGATCGGCACCTTGCAGAGAATGGCTAGCAGTCAGGAGAGGAGTGACTCTGAGGAGCCACCACTCATAGATAGGGTTTTTCCCTTTCAGTTAGTTTGTTAGTTTCAGTTGTATTCCAAGGATTTTATTTCGAAATGGTTATACCAGCTCTGTATGTGACAACGGGGTTGGGTTGTGTTGTTTATCTTTGTTATGTTTTAATTGTTTTAAACTTGTTTTAATTTCCACGTTGTGAACTAGTTCATGTGGGACCTTTCTACCCATGAACCTTTTTATTAAAGGACGTATGATTTATGTTTTATCTTTATCTTTTATGCTTTATAACATGCGGGGTAGTTGGGTGTGACATTTAGTGGTATCAGAGCAGTTCGGCCCTGTCCGGACGTGGTATGAGTCTGTTGCGTGCTCTTGTTTGAATTGTCTATATTTATATAGACAATGTTACGTGGTACTAAGTACCTATAGTTCCGTTTTGGCTCGACTTACTGCATTTGGTGGTTTGTCTTGAACTATCCAAGAAGCCTGTGAGTGCTTCTTGTGCTTAGGAAGGCAGTTCTATTAGCTTTTGATAATAAGAACTCTACAGCTGATCTTGTGCGCTTACCTTTTAAAAACGGCTCGATGTTATCCTTTGAATGAACTGGTTATCTTCCAACCATTTTCTGTAACACCATGTTTTTCATAAAATATTTTTATAAAGCAAGTTTTATTAATTTAAAAGTTTTGGTTAAGGGCTAAGTGAGATTTTAGCTTAAAAGTCCCTTTCTAGTACATGAGCACGCCCGTGCTCATTAGCCAGCACGCCCGTACTTAAAGTCAGAGGCGTGTTTCTGATTTTAAGTTGAGCACGACCGTGCTCAATAGTGAGCACGCCAATGCTCAATGTGCTGACCGCATCTCGCTGACGCTAAATGGAGTACGACCGTGCTCAATGGTAAGCACGACCGTGCTCAAGTCCGAACTTTATAAGTTTGGCACAGAACCCGAGGGTTAGCAAAAAACCCTAATTTTCTGAGTATTGCAGCCACTGTTGCGGCTCACAGTGTTCCTCTCCCTATTCCCTCTCCATTCCTTGCTATAGTAGAGTCTTGGGAACCGTTGGGGAAGCCATATACGTCCATCTTGTTTAGAGGTAATAGTCCCATTTTCCCTTTTAGTTTCTTTATTATGTTGATTAGAGAAACTGATTAAGATTATGTTGGTTATCTAAGGCTTGACTTCGAAGTGAGCCGTTTGAGGATTCGGGACCGGATTACCATTGGGAACCGTCAGTAGAGCAACCTTCAATCCAAGTATGGGGAGAAGGGCATTGTATTCATTAGGTAGTGGGGTAGTGTAAGGTAACGGGGTTCCCCATGATCCCGGAGTCGTTGTATGTCTACTTGATATTATGTCTCTGTTTGATAACATGATTGTTTGAGTTAATGCTGTTATGTCATAACATGTTTTAGTTGTTCTTGATGCCTGATGAATTATGCCCATGTTCATGATGTTATGATTGGTGATTTGGTTATGATGTTATTGAATGATTGACTGAAATGATGAGTTATTGTTTTCAGATTATAACTGGAAAAATTAGGTTTAAAAACGTGATAGATTAGTTGGTTAAATGATCCTTAAAATTTGGCTAAGAAACTGATTTGAGACTCTGCCCAGAACAGCACTGTCGCGTGATGAGCACGACCGTGCTGAACAGGGAGCACGACCGTGCTCCCATTTGAATTCTGGAAAATGGCCGCGCTGTTCAGCACGGCCGTGCAGGTCAAACAGCACGACCATGTTGCTGAGCACGACCGTGCTGAGTATGAAGCACGACCATGCTTCACTTAAAAGGGCAGCACGCCCTCACGTGTCCAAGCACAACCGTGCTAGGGTCTAAGCACGACCGTGCTGACCCCTTCTGGACAATAACATAATTAAAGGACTTAAGGGGTTTTTAAACCCCATTCCCCAATGATGATAAGTTGAGATAGCTAATCAAAGAGAAATATTAGACAACCTGAGTAATAATTATCTAAGATTATTAAGATAACAAGATGTTAAGTCGATATCTGATGGGTTACCGCACGATTATAAGTTGAAGTCTTGGGTGCTTATTAACCCAAGCACGTTGAGTTGAACCTTGGTGCTTCTTGGCCAAGGGAGCCTTGACCCCACGGTTTGGGTCTAAGGTTACGTTGAATGTTGATGTTGAAGTCTTGGGAGCTTCATGGCCCAAGCAAGGAGGTGGTTGAGATTGTTTGTTGTTATGCCATTTGCATAGAGCATTGGAGTTGTTGATGGGGGAGGTTCGACAAAGGGGAGATCGCCCGAGAGTACGGTGATCTGGCCATCCATGGTAGGTCACCCAAGGTTTGGTGACCGAGGCCTCCCGTGATGAGGCATCCACGATTTGATGCGTTGGCTATCCATGGGGTTCATCCAAGGTTTGGTGAACTGCCGGTGTTGGTGCTATTATGGCCAATACGGATATGTAACTCCAAAGTCGTTCATCCTGAGTTAGTTTGGATCCACATGCATAGTTGGAGTAGCGGAGTAGTTGATGCATTGCATAGCAAAGCATACTGGATTGATATAGTACTGTTTGATGTTGTATGTTTACCTTACGTACTATTCCCCTGCTGTACTTATGTTTACATGAATCTTACTCCCTGTTATTGTTTGTGTTTGGCCTGATCGGCATTTTGCAGAGAATGACGAGCAGCCCGGAGAGGAGTGACTCTGAGGAGCTGCCACTCATAGTTAGGACTTATTTATGTTTAGTTGTTTTTCTTTTGTATTCCGAGGATGTTATTTTCCGGATCGGTTATACCAGCTCTGAGTTGTGACGTCGGGGTTGGGTAGTTATTTCTTCATGTTTTATTGATTTTAAACTTGGTTTATTTTCCGCGTTGTAACTGGTTCATGTGGGATTTTTCTACCCATGTACAATTGTTTTTTTAAACTTATTCAATAATTGCATGTTTTTATTTTAAATTATTTATATTAATTGCCTTACAACATGCTGGGTAGAAGGGTGTCACATTTAGTGGTATCAGAGCAGTTCGACCTTGTTCGGATGTGGTATGAGTCTTTTATGAGTCTGTTGTGTGACTCTTGTGTGAATTGTCTATACTTGTATAGATAATGATGTTTTAAGTTAGTTGCCTGTAGCTTTTACTCGCTTAAGCTTCTGTATTAAAGGTTGTTTTGGGTATGTACAGGAACTAATGGCCGGTAGAGGATGCAACGATCAGGCAATCGCTGACGCATTGGCACTTCTAGCCAGTGCTATTGGCCAGGTTAACCCTAACAATGGTGGGCCAGCTGAGTTCCAGGGACTGGATAAGTTCCAGAGGAACAACCCTCCATCGTTCAAGGGCACGTACGATCCGGAAGGAGCTTTGTTGTGGCTGAGGGAGACAGAGAAGATCTTCCGAGCCATGGACTGCAACGATCAGCAGAAGCTCATCTTCGCTACCTTCATGCTGACCGAGGAGGCAGAGCACTGGTGGGATAACTGCAGGCTGAGGGCACAGCGATTACATAGGCTGTGTTCAGGCAGAGGTTCCTAGAGAAGTACTTTCCAGCGGATATCAGGGACAAGAAGGAGATGGAATTCTTGTCTTTGAGGCACGCTGTCAATCGGTGACTATGCGGCTAAGTTTGAGGAGCTGGCGAGGTACTACACTCCTTACCAGCATGAGACAGATGACCGCTCCAAGTGTGTCAAGTTCGAGGCTGGACTCCGACCTGAGATCAAGCAGGCCATCAGCTACTAGGAGATCAGAGTTTTCCCTATTCTGGTCAACAAGTGCAGGATCTATGAGGATGCCAGCTAGTTCAGGGTTGCCAGTTCCAGAGGGTCAGATAGCCAGAGTGGTAAGAGGACTGATCAGAGGGACAAGGGTAAGCAGAGGTATGCTCCGCCCGGCAGGGATTTCAAGTAGAGTGGCAAGAAGCCACAGTTTCAGCAGGATGGGTTCAGGGGCAGGTTCTCTAACGTCTCTAGGCCCATGAGGTGTGGCAAGTGTAGTGCTACGGATCACTACTCGTCTCAGTGCAAGGAGACGCAGGTTATCTGATTCAGGTGTGGCAAGCCAGGACACATCAGCCGAGAGTGTGAAGGAGCCAAGGCCGAGCCTCCCAGCGCCAGCAAGAATCAGAAGTCCCAGGTCAACCGACTGAAGACCACTGGAAGAGTCTTTACTCTTAGTGGAGCTGAAGCCTCCAAGTCTGATGACTTGATTCAAGGTACATGTTTTATCGATGGAACTCAATTGACTGTGTTGTATGATTCGGGTGCTACTCACTCATTTATATCGCATGATAGGGTCAAGAGTCTTGAATTGCCTGTTGCTTTCCTTGAGTATGATTTGTTGGTTTCTACACCTACAAATAAACCTGTTTCTACTTCTTATGCATGCAAGAACTGTCATATAGTTATAAATAATAGGACATTCATTACTGATCTTGTATGCTTGCCTTTGAAAGACCTGGATATTATTCTGGGTATGGACTGGTTATCTTCCAACCATGTCCTCCTGAACTATTTTGACAAAACCTTGATTTTTGGAACTCCAAAGGAGTCTAAGAATCCAGACCTTGTCTCTGCCAGCCAAGTTTGAGCTTCGATGAAAGATGAAGCCCAAGTATACATGATGTTAGCTTCCCTGGAAATAGAGAGCAGCCCTCCTGATGTCGCCAGCTTGCCTGTTGTGCGAGAATTTCCTGAAGTGTTTCCGGGGGATGTTTATAACTTACCCCCAGAGAGAGATGTTGAGTTTACTATAGACTTAGTACCTGGCACCGGGCCAATCTCCATAGCACCCTATAGAATGTCTCCTCTAGAGCTAGCTAAGTTAAAGGAACAGTTGGAGGACCTGATGAAGAAGCAGTTCATTAGGCATAGTGTGTCTCCGTGGGGAGCACCTGTGTTGTTGGTGAAGAAGAAGGATGGTAGTATGAGGTTGTGTGTCGACTTTCGGTAGCTCAACAAGGTAACCATAAAGAATCGGTATCCCCTCCCTATGATTGATGATCTTATGGACCAGTTGATAGGCGCTTGCGTCTTTTCAAAGATAGATTTGAGGTCAGGGTACCATCAGATTTGGGTTAAGTCTGAGGACATCCCTAAGACAGCGTTTAGGACGCGATATGGTCACTATGAGTACTTGGTTATGCCTTTCGGTGTGACCAATGCTCCTGCGGTCTTCATGGACTACATGAACAAGACCTTTCACCCTTACTTGGATAAGTTTGTGGTGGTGTTTATAGATGACATCTTAGTGTACTCCAAGAGCAAGGAGGAACATGAGGAATACCTGAGGGTTATCTTGCAGACCCTTAAGCAAAAGCAGTTGTATGTTAAGTTGTCTAAGTGTGAGTTCTGGTTAGAGGAAGTGAGCTTCTTAGGACATGTCATCTCTAAGGGTGGCATAGTAGTGGACCCAGCTAAGGTAGAGACAGTGCTCCAGTGGGAAGCGCCAAAGTCTGTAACCGAGATTAGGAGTTTCTTAGGGTTAGCCGGGTACTATAGGCGGTTCATAGAAGGTTTCTCTAAGATAGCTTTACCCTTAACCTGTCTCACCAAAAAGGGACAGTTGTTTATGTGGGACTCTAAGTGTGAAGAGAGTTTCCAAACCCTTAAGAATAGGTTGACATCAGCACCACTGTTAGTTTTGCCCGATCCTAGTGAACCCTTCGTAGTTTACTGCGATGCTTCTAAGCAAGGGTTAGGTGGTGTGTTGATGTAGAATGGTAAGGTAGTTGCTTACGCTTCTAGGCAGTTGAAAACCCATGAAAAGAACTACCCTACCCATGACCTAGAGTTAGGAGCTGTGGTATTTGCCTTAAAGATTTGGAGGCATTACCTGTATGGAGCGAGGTTTGAGGTCTTTGGTGATCATAAGAGTCTGAAGTATCTCTTTGATCAAAAGGAGTTGAATATGAGGCAGCGTAGATGGATGGAGTTTTTAAAGGATTATGACTTCAAGCTGACCTATCACCCAGGAAAGGCCAATGTGGTGGCCGATGCCTTGAGTAGGAAAACCCTACATATCTCCATTTTGATGGTTAGGGAGATGGATCTGATTGAGGAATTTAGAGACCTTAGTCTAGCTTGTGAGTTTACCCCTAAGAGTATTAGGCTTGGAACCTTGAAGGTTACTAACAATCTGATGGATCAGATTATAGAGGGTCAGAAGTTAGATAATGATTAAAAATAATGCTTCATCCATATACTATTTGATTAGATGCTTCATTCTAGAATCCACCTCAGGAAATCGGCAAATCCGAAATCAGCTTTCCTTCTTACACATTTTTTTTATTAGGGGGAGTTTAATAGTCAGATTTTTTTTTGTCTTCTGAAATCATGATTTGTGGAAATTATCATTTCGGGAAATTAAAAAATAAGAATTAAAAAATATTAAAAAATGTTAAAAATTAAAATAATAGTGCATATAAGTATTTTCATGTCTTAACTTTATATCGGGGTTCTTAATTTTCTCTCAAACAAAAATATATTATTATTATTATTACTATTATTTTGACAAAACAAAAATATATTCTAACATGATATTAATAGTGTCCATAAAAAACTAGTATATATGCCTTCAAAAAAAAATTGTCAAAAAAAATAATAATATATAATTGTCTTTTTAAAATATAAATCGTTTTTCATGTCCTTGAGAAATTAAGATTCTCACCCGTCCAATGGGAATGTTTTTTCAAAAAACATAACCAACAAACGTTCATATCCCTAAGAATGTATTTTTTTTTTTAAAAATACAAAAAATAAGAATTTAGGATTCCTAAATTAATTATGATTCATGGGAAATTAAAAATAATCTCTCTATCAAACATCTTCTTCGAGAAATCAATATTAGGGCCGACTTCTCTTCATCTTGTTTTCTTAAATTTGAAATTTATTAATATGAAAAAACAAAAATACAAACTGAATTTTAAAAAAATAAGAATTGATATTAGTATTTTGAATTGAATATACATACAAACTCTTAGACAGCGTCTTGACTTTAATGAAATAATGTCTTTTCTAACCATAATTTTTTTTATTTGGTTCTATTTATGAAAATATATCAAATATAAGTTGGTTTAAACGAACCAACTTTTCAACATGTTTTTTATGAAGATTTGTAGAGAAATCATTACAATTTAAATTTACTTCTCAACATGAAGTATAAAAAGAGAGGAAGAGCAAGAGAGATTCTAGCATACATAGTGTTGGACGAATCTAGTTGTTTGGATTTCACAATGAGACTCACTTACATCTAGTGGTGGATATGCTCTTTCAGGAAGAAACATACAACAATTTCTCTAAAAAAAAAAGGGTTAAGTTATATTATTACCGATCAAGCTCTCACTTAGATTTAAAATTGAACAAGAAATTCTTAAACCTTGCCACCTTGATTAATGATTGCTTCCATGTTTTTGTCTTCATGAATTATGACTTTGTGACACGCGGGTCAATATATTTTTGGAGTAGGTTGGGGTTGTTTTTTCTTACAAGTAGGTTTGGTCTTTTTATTTTTTTAATCAACAAGTAGGTTTGGTTTGGTGATCAATTTAATTATAAGTTGATAATTTATCATTTTAGTCCAATCCTTTGGGAATTGTGGGCTAAACGACTTAGCTCTGATTCATTTTACTTTGTTTTATATTTTTTTTAATTCAGAACTATGACAAAATGAAACAAATAGAATAAGAAATTTTTAAAAAATTAATCTCAAAAAAAAGTGACCGACAATAAGCTTAAAACATATTCATCATTGTTTTTACTTTTACTAGATGTTGTACCCGTGTGTTGTACGGGTATCTTTACACTACCTTATTTGGATAGTTATCTTAAAATGTTGAAAATTAAAATTAAATTTAAATTTGTTCAACTTTTGATATTAAAAATTATTGAATGGGTGTTCTGTGTTTTGGACTTCTTTTTTTTTGGTAGTGATTTTGGACTTCTAAATATGTAGAATTCGTTTATATTTTATATTTTTAAATTTACAATATTTGCATAATTAAATGAATAACGACTTTACGTATGAGTTATATTTGAAGTGAGAAATATTGAAATAAGTTTAGTCATTGTCAAAAAAAAAAAAAAAAGTTTAGTCATATTTATGAAATCAATTATTTTGTTTTAAAAACATTTAACATATATATAAATTAAAATGTAAAGTTGCTCGTTGAAGCCCCTTAAAAAGAAAAAGAGGACTAATTAGAGCAAGATATAAAGAGAAACTACCACTAAATATAATTCATTAGAATGTTTTTGTAAAAATTATGCGTTAATTTTGTAATTTATATTATTATTCAATCAATTTAATTTTTAAACATAGTATTATACTATTAAATCGCCAGTCATGTAATAACTTTTAATATTATTTTTATATAATATTTATTTTATTTTTTTTATGAGTTTTTTATTTTAGTCATATGTATGAAATCAATTATCTTGGTTTAAAAAATTTAACTCATATATAAATTAAAATGTAAAGTTACTCGTTGAAGCCCCGTAAAAAGAAAAAGAGGACTATTTAGAGCAAGATATAAAGAGAAACTACCACTAAATGTCATAATTTAAGAGTAACTTAAATTGTGAAAGGACCAAGTTCATGTTTTACATGAACTCCTGAATTAAACTAGTTAAGTCTGGTGTGGTCCGTGACCGTCTTTGTAACATCCCTGACTGCTTAATGGATTGACGACTGTCCCCACAAACCAACACGGGTCTTTTCCCAAAATTGCTCCAAGTCAAGCATGCTTAACTATGGAGTTCTTAAGTGATGGGCTCCCCGAAAAGAAGATGTATCTTGTTGGTATAGGTAGTACCAATAAATTCATATAAGTCATCCTCAACGGTGGAGTCCCATACCTACACAGTCTCAGGATCCCTCTCATTCCGGTGTATTATCGGTTCATTCATGTGGCCCTCCGCCTAGAAGCCTACCAGGAGCCGCTCCTTTTCCGTGCCTTCTTACACTAATTTTCTTTTATATATTAAAAATGTCAAAAATATAACTTATAGGATTTAACCTTGATATATATGAAATATTGTTAAATTCAAATGCATTTTCTCATTAGAATTTTTGGGTCAAAACTTTGGTTTATGTGTTTAATTTATATTATTATATTATTCAATCAGGATAACTTTTTAAACATAATATTATCCTCTTAAGTCATCAGTCTTACCCCAGGTTTTTCTTTCGAGGTCGGTTTCGCTTATGTTTATTATGAACTTTTGAATTAAACTTGTTAAGTTTGGCGTGGTCTCTAACCATCTTTGATTTGTGTATATTTTTTCTTAAATATAAAAATGCCATAAGTATTACTTATAGAGTTTAACCTTGACATATATATATATATCTCTTTGTGTGTGTGTGTGTGTGTGTGTGTGTGTGTGTGTGTGTGTGTGTGTGTGTGTGTGTGTGTGTGTGTGGAAACTGTGCATTTTTTCATTAGAATGTTTTTGTCAAAATTGTAAGTTAATTTTTTAATTTATATTATTATTCAATCAATTTAGTTTTTAAACATAGTATTACACTATTAAATCGTTAGCCATATAAGAACTTTTAATATTATTTTTACATAATATTTATTTGTTTTATGAGTTTTTTATTTTAGTTTTTGTAATTTTTGCTTCTATCGCGCTATGGTTGCACAAAATAATTTTTTTTAACATATGTATTAAAATCTCCTAAAATTTTATTTAATAACCCTCGATCCTCTTATTTTTTTAATTTATGCTAATTTATTGAAAAATTTATTACTTCAATTTATACCTACCCATGAAAAATGACATTAGAATTATATTCGACAATAACTTTTAAAATAATAAAATACGAAATATTTTAATAATACTTATTATTGTTAGCTGTTATAACAGTAAAAGGGTGAAATTTGACCATTTGATGCTACACATTTCAATTTTAAATTAGTTAATTGAATCACTATGGCGTAAGAGTTAAGGGCTCGTTTGGTGGTCAGGATAAGGGAGACAGGATATGATAAGCTATCATATCCTGTCTGAAACTGTTGTTTGGTGAGCCAGCAGGATAGGATAAATCAATCCTGTCACCTATCATATTTTGTCCATCTAGTTCAAATTCTATCCTGAGGGGAGGGTTAAGTTAGAACTCAACAGGATAGGATAAGGTGATTTAAAGTATAATAAAATATTTTAAATACAAAATAATTAAAGTATAACAAAATATAACATGGTTACCAAAAAAATATATAATAAATATAAAATATTTAAAATAATAAAATACTAATAATTATTTTAAAAATTATTTTTATTTTGTCTAAAGGATAATTTTGTTATTTTATATTATTTTAAAAAATTAAAAATATAAAATTATTCTAATAATTTAACTATATGTAAAGTAAAAACTAAAAATGAATATTTAAAATTATAAATAATTAATTTAAGTTAAACAATATTTTAAAATTTTTAAAAATTATATGCAATTTTATCATAAGGATAATTTTGTCTTTTTATATAATTTAAAAAAATTGGAACTTATAAAAAATAAAATCAAATAAAATATGAAAACATTCAGAATAAAAAAGAAAATTTTAAAATCATATTAAAATTATAATGCTATCCAGTTGGTTATATAGTGGACACCAAACGTCGGATACGATAACAGCTTATCCTACTCATATCCCATCCTACTCCTATCCTGCTCTCTTATCATATCTGTCCTTATCATATCCTGACCACCAAACGAACCCTAAGAAGTCAAAAATCATACTTGTAGCACCATATGCTTATATACAAACCATAACCTAGTCATGTCTCTAGGATTATAAAGGGAGAAAGAAAGAAGCCTTTTGTTCACATTAGAAGAAAACGAAGAGTCAGACTAAAAACCTAATCACCAACATTTACTGATGTATATACATTTATTGTTATAAATTTTACTGATATATATACATTTATTGTTATAAATTTATTGATATAAATTACCAACTGTATTGACATTTTTATCCTAAGTTTGGACTGAAAAATACCAAAATACTTCATATTGTCTAAGTGATTTAACATATATGCCCCAGCCACCACCTTCCTTTTAATAATAAAAATGTATCGGCGTTGTAACAAAAACTTACATTAAAAATGAATTGCTAGCTATGGCCATATTATTGTCACTGATAAATATTCTCGTGAAATAATGAAGTATTATAGTATAATATATGGTTTTTTTTTTTGACTTCCCAGGATATCCTCCACGCACAATTGTGAAGACTAATCCCTCGAGATATTGGACGACATTGAAGGGCTGACCTCTCCTAATCAGGTTTTCTCCAAACGTAAGAGTCAGGAATCGAACCCCCTGACCACTTACTTAAGGGGCCCAAACTTATTACCACTTAATATATGTTAAGACAACATCAAGTAATAGATGTTTCTTTTTTACAAGGTCAATTAATAGATGTTGGAACTTGGAAGGTTAAGGGTGAACGACATAAGGGTATAAGGGGCAAGGTTTGATCCCTACCCGCCGACAATTAACACATTAAAAATATCTGACTTTGGCCTATAAGAAAAGTAATAGAAATAAAAAAAATGTTTCAATAAATAAATAACAAAAAATCAGGCCAGGTAATTTCCAAGTAGAGGTTAGGCCAAAATAGTACCAGGTTCAATGTAAGATGTATCTTGATGGAGATTCACACAGTAATTATATAAGATGACCTTAAGAGACACTTGTTAATAAATCTACAAAAAGTAATTTTTTATTAAAAATTAAATATTTGTATTTTCAAATATTAAATATATTAATTTTTAATTGAAACTTTCTTTTCTCGATTAATATTCATATATTTGGAGGAGAGGGGAGGGATTTTTTTAAAACTTGTGTGTTTGGTTCAATTTGAAGAGGGGAGGGGAGTAAAATCCCTCCTTAAGTGAGTTTTGCCTCCCCTCCAATAATGGGGGGATTTGGAGGGGAGGGGAGGGAAGGGATTTTAAAACATAACCTATGTATTGACTAAAATATCCCTACTTATGTATTTTAAAATAAATAATTATAAGGGTTTAAGAGTAAACTTGTTTTAAAATCTCTCCCCTCCCCTCCTGAACCAAACATGAAAGTGTTGCCTCCCCTCCCCTCCCCTCCCTTCCATTAAAATCCCTCATCTCCCCTCCTTTGAACCAAACACACTCTTAGACAATTATATGTAGAGCAAGCGGTTCATTCATGATTCGTGATTAAAAGGAAGGAAAAAAAAGCGGTTCAATTGTACTCTGAGACCTGAAATTATGGGTTAAGAACGTTTTTATTCCTAAACTAGTATAGTACCCGTGCATTCGCACAGGTGACATTTGTTTTACGTATGTTTTAAAAATAAATAGAATACCACAACATATATTTAGTTAGGTATTTGATAAAGTATTTCCAATATTCAAACGAATTATCCAAAAAAATTAATAAAACATTAAATAAATTGAAACTTCTAATCAAATTTTCTCAATCATGAATTCATTGAGTTTCAAAGAGAAAATTTCAGCCACCGTTAATTCCACTTCCCTCATCAATAGACCTTTTGGCACCCATAACATTCCACTAAGACCAATGATGCTAAGAATCTTAGCAAATCCCACCATAACACAAATGGTAAAGTAAATCATTAAGAGAGAAGATATTGTGATGCTTTCCAACCCATCAACATGATATAATGAACTAACCAAAACGTGATACCACATGGCCCCATCGTTGGAGGGGCTTTCTTGAATTTTAGCCAAATAATTTTGTCTTAAGTCAATTAAGTGCTATAATTTAACGCTAACAAAAAAACCTTACCCATGGATTATGGCTTCCTGCTGATAGAAAATAACATTGCCAGACTTCAAACATATCCCAATCTCATTTAAGAATGTAATCTTTTTTCATAGGAAAAAAAAAAAAAAAAGAATCGCAACCTCAGCATGCATGTCAACCACAGAAACAACGGAGAACGTAGGCACCAAATCAGCTTCATTTATAACATAAATAAAGTAATAAAAACATTCCCTGCTTCTGCCAACTCCTATATCATACAAGCAGCTGCATCGAAGAATGATATTTAGGCCAAGAATATAACTTCTTGACCAAATTGTATAAATGAAGACAAACCTGGAGCAAATTTTACACATGTAGTCACAAAGTTCCACACATTTTACACACATATGTATGTATGTCAGTATTGGGTGTGCCTCCACCGAAGGACAATCTACATGCAGGACCTTTAAAAAAGCAACCCAAAAAAATCATGGACACATCAAACTAAATTGTTTGAAGCCTTACATCCAATATAGATTAGCAAAAGGCAGAAAATATATATATAAAAAAAAATGGCCTTACAGTTTATCTACATATTCATGTGTTTTCAAGAAATGGGAAAACAACATTTTGCTGTCAAACTATAGAAACATGAGCACTTTCACTGCATGTCACATGTTAGCTATTGATCAAACAGATAAGTGAGCTGGTAAAGCATCATTGAAACTATTAAGAATCACTGCCACAAAGTAAATATAGATGCTACGGTTAGATAAGGGCATGAGCATTATGAAGAGAAGTCAACAGGAATTCAATTTACAACAATTAGCATTAGACATTCTATAGTTAGATAAAGTCTTGACTCTTGATCCTATTGTGCATAATATGAGAAATAAGATGTAAAATCATAACCAAACTATCTAGAACTATATTGATATAGAACTGAGAGCTCTCTAATATTGTTCACCCTCATTGCTATCTCTTTGGGGATAAATGAGCAAATTTTATTCATTATTCCTATGAATCTGTACAAAGATATCATATAATCACATTACATTTTCTAACCTCTTTAGAATATATTCTCACAGTTCAGTAAAAAAATCATCTTTGTAAATCTCATTTCATTTTTTTTTAGACAGCATTATCATTATTCAGGGAACCAACAACATCACCGGATAACTTAATATCCTAAAACTTAGACATCAACTTGCCCACAAAACTCTTAGATTTACCGCTAACATTCTTTTATGTTATCCTAATAACTACCAAAAGATGTAAAGATGTCACAAACCATTTCCAAATACATTATCCATTAGTACTGACATCAAGTGCATCATTCACTAAGAATCAATATATGTTGTAATTACTGAATACATACCAAGAATTCCAGAATAATAAGAATTTGGGACATCGATGTGCTCAATTTTGAAAAGTATTTGTGTTGAGGGAACCAAGCTTTACTCGTCCCATTTAGTAAACTCACATACCAAATCACCTTACTTATAATTTATTGATAGCAGACTTAAATTGTTTTATAGCTGCAAGTTTTAAAGTTGTTCAGTCACTTTCTGCAACTCAATCTTACTAAGTAGTATAATTGGTTCAGGTTGCTTAATATTTGGTTTCACTTATGTTCCTCTAATCTACCCATAGAGCACTTTGTAGAAATTATATACACTTCTCATCAGCAATGTTTGATGTTGTTATTTTAAAAACATAAAAGTATATACACTCCTCAAGTGTATGAGCTCACATACATCTATCTGTAAAAATCAAAATACTTGAACCTTTCTTTGATCAATATGTAACATTTTGTTTTGATTAGAATCAATGAAATATCTCAATAGTCAGATCATATAGGGCATTGAATGATAAGTTATATTATACATATGATTGAAAATTATTATCATGATAGCACGGCAAAAAACTACACACTTTGTAAATAAATCATACCAAAGCTTTGAAGAACCGATCCAAAGCAGAGTGAAGCATCCATTCATTTGCTCTTTCTTTCCTTTCGTGAACCAAAAACCCGTTTTGTTTGAAAAAGTTTGTGCTAGAATTGATATAGGGCCCATTTGTTATATATTAAAAAAGAAGTGATTCCGACAATAATAACTTAGAGATTATTTTTAGAGACATTTTAAAATAAAATAAAAAGCAGAAGGTATTTTGTGTTTGTTTACAATTATAAGAATCACCTTTTTTAAAGGTGTATAGTGATAAAAAAAAATGAATTTTTCCAAAATTTAATGAAAGTAGTTTTCATTTTAACCTTAAAAATCATTTTTAAGAAAAGCAGAAAAAACACAATCAAACACCTAAAAAATGATTTTTTTACTTAAAAAAGTGATTTTGTAATCAAATAATCTATAATAAACACCCTCATATAGTAGAAAAGCATTGTTTTTTCTATATAAAAGAATCGAGAGAGATGAAAAGTCAAAATAGTTTGAATTTGAATGAGAGAAAAAAGATGAAAAGTGAAATGGAGGAGGAGTACCATGAAAGAGCAGTGAGTGAGAGTTGTTGAGGGAGAAACTTTTTGTTGCAGTTATGTTATTCTAACAATCCATATACGACAACTCCATTGTGCAATGGCATTTTCGAAACTTTGACCTTTTTTTTTTGTAACATACCTTTTTTATAAAAAAAAATACCTTTTATAAAAAATATTTATTTATTTTAGTACTAACATTTTGGTTAATTATGTGCAAATATTTAGTTAATTACATGCAAATATTAGGTTAATTCATTTCATTATATGGTTAATGAGTCATCCTGAAGCTTACAATCATTTTCCACAATCATGTAAATATTTGATTAATGACGTGCAAATATTTAGTTGATTCAGTTCATTATATGGTTAATAGGTAATCCTGAAGATAACAATAATTTTTCACAGATATGTAAATATTTGGTTAATCACGTGCAAATATTTGGTTAATGTAGTTCAATATATGGTTAATCACGTGCAAATATTTTCACTTTACATGGTTGTGGAAAACTATTATAAGCTTTAGGGTAACCCATTAACCATATAATGAACTGAATTAACCAAATATTTGCACGTGATTAATCATATATTTACATGTTTGTGACAAAAAATATTATTACTCAAAAAAGCTAAATATTTATATTTTTTTAAAAGACGAGTCACTGTTTATATATACGGTTGTCATCGTATAGTTGTCCATATGGGTAAGAATAACATTTTTGTTTTTATTGATAGCTTAATATTAAAATAAAAAAATAAAAAAAGAGAAGATGAAAAAAAAAAAAAAAAAAGAGGATTGCTGGTGAAATCTGGGCGGGAATTTGAAGCCCAAATTTTTTGACACGTGGCCATACAAGGGGTAAGTTTTCTTAAATAGGATCGATTTTTGAGTTTAGTCTCTATTTTATTTTTTTTTATTTTTTGGGTTTAAAAATAATGTGCTTTTAATATTTGATGATGGACTAAAAACATATTGCAATTTCCCTAAAAAAAAAAAATATTGCAATTTAAAAATAACAGATAAAAACAAATACCTTTAAAAATAAACAGATAAAAACAAATAAATTTAAATGAAAAAATAAATTCAGCATACATCTATTTACGTAACGTAAGCCGCCAAGAGAGTGGTCCCTAATAAATAATTTATTAATAATGTCCGTCCGTGTAGTTTGTCTAAAAGTCAGATGGTACCGCAACGTTGGTCCTGGTGGACCATTACGTGTGAAAAGGCAGTATCCAGGCATGTCCTTTTTATAGTTTTTTTATTTTTGGTCTTTTGAGACATACTTTCGTATTAACCTATTCAATAAAATTATTTTACATCAAACTTAGTTATTTTTTGGTAAAATTTTTACATCAAATTAAGTTCTTACTTTTTTTTTTTCACAGAAGAAAAGTTAAGCAATTTCATTAATAATGGAGAACGCAATACATTCGATAATATCATTACGAATTTGGAGAATAGTAATATATGTAACCACCCCTAACAAAGGGTATGCATACATGGACTTTCCTCCTATCAAACTCTACCAAAGAGTTATTAACAAAATATGATAAAAGACTCCTAAAATGTGAAATAACAGCCTTATAATTAGCTTGGTACTCTCGAAGGAGACGTAGGACTTCCTCTTTTTGCACCTGGAGTCTGGGAGAGTAACTATAAAATTTAGCTTTGAAGAAATATCTTCCCTCATCACGTAAATTGTGATCGAAGTCGATGCTTCGAGCTATCTGTAAGAAAGGCTCAATGCACTGCCGATTGTCTTCGACTTTATTTGCATAAACTAAAAAAACCAAAATTAAAAAGAGAAAATGACAAAATGCGTCTGGCCAATAACACCAAATGATGTATTTTTGGATAGAAACTGCACACAGGTTACCCATGCTTCGGCAGTTCCAACTAAGAATACTTATGGCTTTTGGCAGGCCTAGGAACCAAAATCTGCCAATAAAAAATGGAGAGAAATTGAGAGAACTTACAAATGGAAAGAAAAACAAAGCTCTCACAATCAGAGAGAAAAACATCGATTTTTTGATAATTCTATTGATATGTTAATTAAATTCTTACTAGAATACAGAATTTTATATAAATCATGTTATATATAAAATTAGAATAAATATATTATACATAAATATAAGTAAAACATAGTATAAGGATTTAATTGAACTTTTTTTTTTTGACAAGTATTGAACTGTTTTATTAATATACTAAAAATTGTTATTTAATCTTTTATAATTTACATAGAAAAAGAATATAACTTGAGAATTAGAGAATAACATGTTATAAATATAGATCAAAACATTCACCCACAGATAACTAGATGAAAACATATCCTATTTAAGTGGAATACTTGTTTTGTACTTTTCTATTTCTCTTATTACCACAGCATGGTAAAGAGACAAATTGTGATCTTGAGAATAGGACAGTGGTCCGAGTAAGAAGCAATTCAACTCTAAATTTAACCCTTTTTTTTTATAAATATTGATGCACAATAATCAAACACAAATTGCAAACAACGAATACTAATAAAAAAAAAAGTCAACTTAAAAAATACAAATAAATCAAGCAGACAATTTTTATAAAAGCACAAATTACAATTAGAGAAGTCATTTGTATAATATAAAAATATTAATTTTTCATGGAAAACTACTCCCTCAAATAAACCACGTACTTTTAAAAAAAGCATTATGTTTCCACAGACTTGCATAATGTGTTTTTTTGTTTTTTGGACAATGTTGTAGACTTCTTGTAGGTGAGGGAAAATGGGAAATTATACAAATGCAATTCATCAATAATTGTGCACACGATGTAATACTCATGCTGTCCTTTCCATATTTAGCACGTCAACCAAATTATTATAAAATAAAATAAGAGTTTAATTTGTATGCACTGTCAGTGTAAACAACCAATCAAAAATCATGGAATTGATAACTTTTAAAGTGATTAAGATAAGAATCAAATATTTATAATGATATATCAATTTTTGATTGGTTGACAGTACAAAAAAAATTACATTATCAATATTAAATCCATAAAGTATTCCATTCCTGTATTAATATAATTCTGTAAAATCTGTTCATTCCGTGATAGCTAGTATACCTGGTTAGATGTATATATACGATATAATAAGAGTTGTGTTATTTGAACATCAAAATTTAGATATTGTATATGATATTGTATATGTTTTTTTTTATCTCTCACCTACTCTTTATCATTTTTGTATACACACATCTCGACAATACATCAAAAAACAAAGGAAGGGGACACCATATGATGTCCCCATTCTGGTGTTCAAAAAACATTGCCGATATAATAAACTTAGAAGAAAAGATATTTGAACACATCCCCCATTGACACCGTATACACACCATATGGGGGAAGTATGTTTTTAGGTGTAGGTGTTAATTTTGAGGAGAATAAAAATAATATATAAGGGTGGAAAAATATAAATATATGGTGTTGGATGTTATTTTTGATGTACAAATAACATAACCGTAAACTTTGGAATGAAGTTACTGTGACTTTTAGTTACTTATTACATTTTGATTAATCAATTATGGTTTTATTTTGATTTTACCTTAAATTATATATTTTATTTGTAAGGGTAATTGACTATTAATTCGGAACCAAATCAAAGACATAATCTATACTATATACAAATACAAATAATCTCATTAATTACTATTCCAAGTGTCAACCTAATAACAACTTAACATTTAATACACCAATTATTATTAATAATAATATTATTATTATTATAGTTCTCATATGACTTACAAGATTATTGGGAATTGTTTAGCATTAGTGTTAAAATAAATTATATAAAGAAATGATTAATCAATGATATACCTTTAATGTATAACCCATGGTACAAATAAGTTTTCAGAAAAATAGTATGATAGATAAATAAATCGTTAGATTTTCAAGAGAGAAGACAAAACTAACATGATAAATAAATACGTTTTCTAAAAAAAATGTTAACTTACATAGAAAAAGATAAGAAAGAAATCAAATGATTTTTTAAGAGAGAAGAATACTAATAATAATGTGATAAATAAATATATTTTCTAAAAACGATCCACTTGCACGAGAAAAAGAGAAGAATTAACTATAACATATTTCCAAGAAAGAAGAAAAAAGTATTATGATAGATAAATATATATATTTTAAAGATGGTTAACTTGCACGAGAAAAGATGAGATATAAATCAAATAGATTTTCAAAGAAGAAGAAAACATATGATACATAAATATATTTTCTAAAAATGTTTAGCTTGCACCGGGAAAAGAGAATAAATAAATCAACTATATTTTTAAGATAGAAGAAATGTTATAATATGATAGATAAATATTTTTTTTTTTTTAAACATGCCTCACTTGCACGAGGAAAATTTTCAAGACAGGATAAAAAAAAATATGATAGATAAATATATTTTCTAAATATGGTTAACTTGTACGGGAAAAGATAAATAAATATATTTCTAAAAATTGTTAACTTGCATTGTACAAGATGAAATAAATAAAATAGGTTTTCAAGAGAGAAGAAAAAAAATTATATGATAGATTAATACATTTTTAAAAATGGTTAAATTGCACTGTCTAAAGAAAATAATTAAATCAAAATAAATTTTCAAGAGAGAAGAGGAATAATAATATAATAGATAAATATATTTTTTAGATATGGATAACTTGCACGGGAAATGAGGAGAAATAAATCAAATAAAATTTCAAGAGAGAAGAAAAAAATTTATATGATAGATAAATATATTTTAGAAAAATGGTTGAGTTGCACGGGAAAAAGGAGATATAAATCAAATAGATTTTAAAATAGAATAAAAATAATAATATGATATATATTAAATATATATTTTTCCCAAAACGGTTCACTTGCATTGCAAAAAGGGGAAAATTAACCCAAATAGATTTTAAAGAGAAAAAAAAAATATTGATAGATAAATATATTTTCTAATGATTGTTAACTTGCAAGGGAAAAGAGAATAAATGAATCAAATAGATTTTCAATAAAGAATAAAAAACAATATGATAGATAAATAATTTTTTTTAAATGTTTAACTTGCATGGGAAAAAGAGGTGAATTAAATAAAGAATATTTTCTATATAGAAGAAAAAATAATATGATATATAATTATATTTTTTTAAAATGGTTAATTTGCATCTGGCAAAGAGAAGAAATAAATCAAATCGATTTTCAAGAGAAACAAAAATATCATACATTACGAAAATCACATTAACGTATTTAGTATTAGTGTTTAGATAGATCATTTGTGAAAATGATTAATCAGGTTGAAAGCAGTTGTTACTTTAAAAATATATGTTTACTATTAAATGTTTAGATAAGTACGATAATAAGGTAGTGAGTGAAGAAATAGTTAGTGTTAATTTATAATTTTTCTTCCAAAAGAAAAAAAAAATTCACAATAAATTTTAATGGCTATTTTCAAAAATTATATTTTTAATACTTAAATTGTGTCATACTATATATTTAAACTTTAATGATTATTTTCAACAATTATATATTTAAAAATAAAATCCTAAAAAATTAACATATTCCCCGTGCATAGCACGGGTCCATCAATCTAGTTAAGAAATAAATATAAAAATGTGATAAATATATTATGGGATAATAAATTAATATAGTCGTCCGCCAAAATCTTTCACATTTACAACAATATACCTGATTGTTACTAAGCAACACGTAACATTAACCTCGTATCCAGAATATTCAAATTGAGTTTTTTTGGGTTACATATTCAAATTGAGTTTAATACAAATAGTTATTATTATTTATTATTATTAAAATTAATATGATTAATTGTAATATCGGTTATCACTCACGAGCTTCCTTAGCCTCCATCTTCATATATATCATATGATATCTATCTCCTGTGCGCCGTGGCTGTGGTGCATGGGTCATACATAACCTTCATTGACTATTTCATATATTCATGGGCGGGAATTCGGGTTCGGATCCCACTCGGCCTCTCCTTGCAAATGATGGCCGGAGCTCCACCGAAAACGGCGGTTGGGGAGGCCGTCTGGCTCGTCGGAACTCCGTTAACTCCCTCAGAACCGCCTTCCTGTCCAAGCTTCCTGATAAAGTCCGTTCTGCCCTCGATGCAGAGTCTCCCTTCGACCTTGATCTCTCATCCACCGCCGCCTTAACCCAAGGTCCTCTCTCTCTCTCTCTCTCTCTCTATATATATATATATATATATATATATATATATATATTATATTATATTGTTTGTGATGTTGAATGCTTAACAGTCATATATATGTCTCTTGTGCAAATAATGTCAAAAAATGTATAGTTAGATTGAAAATTTATTTTTATTTTATTAATATATATACGTGATGCTGATCATAAAATCTCACATCAAAGAGGGGAGTGAGGGGCTTTTTGTGGGGTGAGAATATTATTGACCTGGACCTAAACACAACACTCGTGTGATTCTTTATTTTTGGTGTGAGTGGTTTGGTTACATGGCAATTTTTTCCTCTGTGATCTTGGCTCTGTTTTCCTCCTTGGTGCTTTTGGGGGAGTTTTGGATTTTTTTTTTTTCTTGTTCCTTCTGCTTATCATGACTTTGGGGGGCAGCTTCAAGTGTGTTATTGTAGTCTATTTTACCCTTTCTCAGTTAATCAATAACAAAAGGGATTTTTTGTAGGAGAAAAGGAATACTATGAGAAACAATTTGCCACTCTAAAATCATTTGAGGAAGTTGATTCGGTAGCGTCATCTGACTGCGTTGTTGAGGAAGACAATGGGGAACATATTCAACAAGAAAGAGCAATGAAGATTTCTAACTATGCCAATATACTTTTGTTGATTTTAAAGGTGATGTTTCATTTGATGTTTCTATAGAATATCTCTCCAAGGTGTGCTGTTCTTACTAGAAGGCATTTTTCAATTTGAAGTAGCCACCATGTTAGTTATATTATATAACATACGGGCTTAAAAGGATTAACTTCTAAACTGTGAGATTTCAGATGAAATAGTTCCTGACAATCAATGACTTGAACTTGTTTAATCATTAATTAGCTACTTACATGTTTGTTGTATTATTATACTTGCTGGTAGTCATTCTGTGAAATAACAATATGCATATCCATATCTAGATTTATGCCACATTAAGGAGTGGGTCAATAGCTATTGCAGCATCAACATTGGATTCTCTGCTTGATCTCATGGCTGGTGGCATACTTTGGTTCACTCACGTTGCAATGAACAACATAAATATATACCAATATCCAATTGGAAAGTTGAGGGTGCAGCCAGTGGGCATAATTATCTTCGCAGCTATCATGGCAACACTTGGTGCGTCAAACTGACTTAAACTATTCCTAGCTTCCACACTGCTCATTCTGTTTTTACAGACTCAATGTTATTAGCTAGAAGTGTTTCCTCCTCCTGGGAGGTGCAAACTACAAATGAAATAAAGTGTATATAAAAATTTATGTCTGTACCTTATGCTTAATTGTAACCAAGCCAAAGGAACATTATGTAACTCAAATTTCTTTGCCATTGCTCGTCAACTTAAAATCTATATCCTTTTGTAGACAAATATGGAGCAGAATTTTTAAAATGGACTTTCTTATTTAATGAGCTTAAGGAAAGTATTCATCTTTAGGTTATAACTGATGACAAGTTATAGGCTAAGATAGAAGCATCTGTTTATTCATTGGAACATAAAACAATGATACATGTATGAGGGAGAATGTTGCAGGCACTATATCTGGTCTCTACCTCGAGTTTTTATACCTTGCATAGAATGTCTTTTTCCTCAAAGAATTTGACAGCACAAACAGCTTTTTGACATACTAGAATCAGAGAACTGGAACTTAATTTTGTTAATGAAGTGTTAGATAAAAAGTTAGCTGTAACATAATTAAGTTTACTTTCAAATGTTTACCTGAATCTTGTATGATTTGGGTTAGATTCACACTGTTTTTAAAATTACTTATTGTGGTAGTTTCTGTTTCCACAAACTTGTTCTCTTAGAATCACTCATAAAAATATTTGTACAATGACAAGTAAAAGATTACATGATACTTCAATTCAATTCTGCTACAGGCTTTCAGGTATTAATCACAGCTTTGAAACAACTAATAGAAAACAGTCCTTCTGAAAAGATGACTGCTGAACAACTAATATGGTTGTACTCCATTATGATATTTGCGACTGTGGTGAAGTTTATGCTCTGGCTTTACTGTAGAAGCTCGGGAAACAAGATTGTCCGTGCCTATGCAGATGTAAGAGTCCTTCTCTTTTGATGCCTGCTTTGTAAATTTTGAGTCAAAACACAGTTAATCTAAAAAATGCTAACATGCAGGATCACCACTTTGATGTTGTAACAAATGTGGTGGGATTAGTTGCAGCTGTTCTTGGTGATAAATTTTACTGGTGGATTGATCCAGTTGGTGCTATTTTGCTTGCACTTTACACTATTACAAATTGGTCTCGCACTGTTATGGAAAATGCAGGTAATTCATCTGCTATATCCTTATCAGAATTCCAAATAGTGAAATGTATAAAGAAGTAAGCCCGTGAGAAAAAACTACAAAATGAGCATTGGTAGCAATATCTAGTGTTTGGAATTCGATTTCTCTTGGGAACTACAAACTGTCAGTATTTCTGTTGGGCACAAGCCACATCAATCCTGCTCTCACAGCTTCTACCAGTTCTCTTTATGTGTTAGTGTCAGTCAAAGGCAAAGTAGTTTCATAAACTTCACTTCCATGGAAGAGTTTTGTTTTCATCAGCTATTAAAGATTTTATATAGTAGCTCTTTTTAAGTTCAATTTTACTAATTCCGCTATAAAATGGTTGCAAAATTATTTGCCAAAACTGATATTTAGCATCAGTTTCACAGCATTACATGCAATTTGTTTGGAAAAGCGAAATATGATTACTTTTGTAATTAAGTTAATTAATACAGGATTCCATTTGTAAATATCTCAGTCGTATAAATAGGGCCACCCGCTGTACATGTAAACATATTTGATAATACATTAAGAATTTCAGATATATTTTCTCTGTTGTGCCTTTGTTTCTAACATGAATAACTTACGCAGTTTCTCTAGTGGGGCAATCTGCACCTCCTGAAGTTTTGCAGAAGCTGACATATCTTGTTATAAGGCACCCTCACATCAAGCGTGTTGACACTGTCCGTGCATACACATTTGGTGTTCTGTATTTTGTGGAGGTATGTTGTATTATCAAAATCAATTTATAGGAGTGTTGACTATAAGACTGTTCGAAAAATTTAAAAAACCTACAAGACTAACCATATTATAACAACAACAAAGCGTTTTCCTACTAGATAGAGTCGGTTACATAGATCAAATGTTGTCATTCTATTCTATCGTAAACCATGTCTTTAAAATGTCATTCAAATATAAGTCCTTTTTAATGGTTTCGCCTTTAATTTTTATTGGTTTCCCTTTACCTCCTGCTATTGGGCTATCATCCTCCAACAATATTAGCGAAGGCAAAAATACTTACAAGACTCTAGTGATGACAAAATGCTTATGAGACTATAACCATATTAATTTAAGGAAAATTATTTTCTGTTCAAACTTTACTATTTTTGTCTATTTTCATTTTATTGTCTATCTCATTTTCACAAAAACATTCACATTAAAAAACACATGGTAGTCCTGGTTACTTTATTAATGCAATGTGTCCAATATGGCTCTATTATGTCTCACAAATTTTAACTTCAACCTGAATCCAGGTCTATGGTAGAGTGTCTGGAGCACAGGCACACTTAGAAGGAATTTCACATCCAGTTTTGTCCCCAGAAAATCTTAGAAGTGCTTTGTGAGATTGAAATTAAACGCAAAATTTAAAAGAAAGAAGGGGAAATTGCTATATTGAAAATTGAATCCATATAGTCGACCCATCAAGAGAGATAAGGCTTAGTTATTGTATAGTCGACCCATCAAGAGAGATAAGGCTTAGTTATTGTTCTTTTAAGTAAATATGCTTAATGGAAGCAGTTTGGTTTCTCTTATTTTCTGCTAGTTTCTTCTGATTACAAAGCACTTGAGCATCATTTTTTTGAACATATTTGTGACAACTGGAGTACTGGATTTTAGCATCACGAAACCGGTGCTTCTTACAGAGTTTTGAAGTTTAGGACAGTGCTTATATCTTTCCATGCAAAGATACAATAATGATACTTGCCCAGGCTTTATCTTTACAAATCTCTCATAGACTCCCATGCAAGTCATTATATAACACACCTTATCCCATTGTAAATTTTTCTGAATGGTCCAGGTTAGTCCACCTTAGAGTTTGTGAAGATAATATATGTGCAAGCATCATTCTTCACAAAAATAAGATCCTAAGGCCTCTATCATTTTGGGTTTGATTTGTAACAGGTTGACATTGAACTGCCAGAGGATTTACCTTTAAAAGAGGCACATGCCATTGGAGAGACCCTACAGATAAAGCTTGAAAAACTTCCAGAAGTTGAGCGGGCATTTGTTCATCTAGACTACGAATGTGATCACAAACCAGAGCACTCAGTCCTCAGCAAACTGCCCAACAATCAGCCTTAAGCACATTTTTGCTAAGTTCTGTATTTGAGCCTTTAATAATGATTTCTTCATTCACGGAGAGTACAAATGTAAAAGAGTTGGGTCCAGTTTGCTTAAATGAAAGCCTAAATCTCTGAGATATATATATATATATATATAGGTAAGAGCTGAAACGGCAACCATGTTGTTGGCAAACCTCCAATGACTATAAATCAAAACATTTTAAGGTTATGTTTGGTTTTACGTTTGGAATTATACTAAGTTCTTATAAAGAATGAATATCTAAACATATTTAAAATTTTATCTTTATATTTATCTTTAAATGGATAATAAGATGTAATTATAATTTTATCCCTTAATTTTTAAATATTTAAATATGTAATTAATAATGATAGTTTGGTGGGGAAATTGGACACCAAAATAGAAAATCCCCTTTATATATAGTGTTGATAGCAATTTTTTAAAAATTATCTATAATCTATAATATAACTATAACAGTCAATTATTAAATTAAATTAAATTTATAAAAATAGTTCAAGAATGATTTAAATTAGAATTTCTTGCTTTTAAATTACAGAAGTTGCTCTACTTCAAAGATCTCAATAAGCCACTCAAACAAAATTCACTTTTTTAGTACTTAGATAGCATAGCACTATGATAAACAACTCAGTAGCTTGATTGGTTTACAAAATCGATATATTATTATTTACCAGCCAGTTCTCTATCACTTTTTTTTCTTTGATAAAACAGTGCTATATCTCTAACAGATTGTACTAAAAGAATGTATACAGGGTAAAGACTACAGATGAAATTTAGTAATATGTAGTTACATTATAATATCCTCACATTAGTTTGACCATAATTGCCAAAGCTAATATTTTTCAACTTCTATCTTGGCTTGATGCTCGGTATTACTCCACTAACTAGGTCACTACCTGACACATCTCCTGATACAAAAGGAGTCTTTATAGCAGAAGATGAAGATGGTGTACTGAGTAATTTTCCAGAATCACTGGTGATAGATTCAGCTTTCTTGGTATCTGAATTAGGCATCATAGACCATATGTTTTCAAGCTCTCTAACCACTTCTCCCATTTTAGGCCGTGCCTCTGGATCATCTTCACAACACTTGAGGGCCAAAGTCAAAAATTTCTCCACATGCTCAGATGGATAAGACCCCATACGTCCATCAATAAAAGAAAATATCACACCAGATTGGTATGCAACATTAACCTGAAAAAAGATTTAGAGAAGAGCCAGAGTCAAGGATTATATTATGTTCACATCCTAAAAGATAGGAAATGATAAAGGAATATTTACATGACAAAGGATACAAATTACTTGGAAATTATTTAATTTGATTCCACTTATGTCAAATACTTCAGTGCTGTCTGGACCAGAACATTAGATTTATGGAAAAATGGTTGGACATTACAGCTGATTTGAAAAAAGCAGACATAATTGTTTCACCTCACTGAAAATAAGGCCACAAGAAAAGGAGGGGGGACCTCATTTTGAAAAAAATGGTCCATTTAAGATTTGATAACAAAAACAGGACCAGTGCTGATGAGGAAACTGAAGACTTGAAATCAACAACAAATAGATCTCCATAATCCTGTACTGGGGAGGTGAATGTCTACCTCTTTCTATCGAGGTGACATGATCCAATAAGGAAGACGACACTCATGAACTGTATGAAGGTGAAGTATGGTATGACACAGCAGAAATATAAAAGGCAAAAATTTCTATTTAGATTTGTTGGAAATAGCAATATTCATGACTTCTCTTCCCAAGTAGTTAGATTCATTGTATAGATGTAGAATAGATGCACCGTCCACATTAATTCTAGCATGCACCGTCCACATTAATTCAAGCTTAGTTATTTACGTTGTAAATTGTAAGCATTTGATAAGATTCTATACAACAATTTTTCAAAGAAAATTGTAAAAATTGAAATTTCTAACTGTTATCCCAGTTTGATGATCCAATCACACTTGTAAGGGAATAGGGAGGGAAACTAAGTCCTTAAGCAAATACCTCTCTAACAATGTTTTTGCCATGTGAGATTGGGTGCATCCCAGTCAAAAGTTCCAGAAATACAACACCAAGACTATAAACATCACTCTTGTCAGTCAACTTGTGAGTTAAGAAGTACTCCGGATCAAGGTAACCCTGCATGCTTAAAACAGTGAAAAAAAAATACAGATAATAATTCATTGAATAAATAAAACCAACCTTCCAACAACAGTTATAGCTCTAATACCATTTGTTATGCTCCAGCTTAACTGGCCCAAGAAAACTGCTAATGTGACCTTAAAAGCTAGCCCAAGTTGTTCAACTAGTCATGCTTATATGCCATAATTAAATCTCCAATCCATCCAATCTAGGACATGGGATATCACAGCTGATACCCAAGCTCTAATACCATTTGGACTTGGGCCCTAGACAGACCCTTCCAAGTTTTAGCACCCTTTCTCTTACCAAAAGAAACACTCCAAACATTGTCTATAGTTAGGTCAGTATTAACTACAAATTTAGCAGTATAATGAGAATAGAATGAAATTTCTCAAACATTGTTTCAAAACTAGTATCCTATACAGATGTTTTAGAGAGACTAAGGAACTTATAGGTAACAAATATTAGAATATTAGGGTTATTTATGATCAAGGAATGACTGACTATAGAAAATCCCTTGTAATGTTTTCGATAGTATTGGTCACTCCACTGGGATATGGAATGAAGATAGGTGGTAGAATGGAATGCTAGAGAGACAGGCCTAAATGAGGGTAAGAAACGTGCGCAATTTAAGCATTTAAGACAACCAAATCCAAAGACAAAATCCTTACTGGGGTCCCCTTTACGACTGTAGATACATGGCCAGGCACAATTCCTTCAATATCTGGAACTGGGGCAAGCCTTGAAAGTCCAAAATCAGCCACTTTTGCAGTGAAATTAGAGTCCAATAATATATTGGTGGCCTTAACATCTCGGTGAAATATTGGAGGATCAGCTTCAGTGTGTAGATACGCAAGACCTTTAGCTGACCCCAGTGCAATCTTCAATCTCATGGCAAAACTCGGGGGTTCTTTTGATGTAGCTGTTGTAAACATCAAGCACACATTTAGGATAAATAACATAGAAAGGCAACATTTAAGAGAAATAACATAGAAAGGCATGCACTTACTGAAAATAAAATTTTATTTTTGATAAAAAAAAAGAAAGAAACATTACTAGAAAAGAAGAGAAAAGTACAAAGACTAAGGCATCCTCACAAACAAAACAAAAAGAAACAACTAAAACCTATGTGACAAAGCCATGCAACAAAGCATCCAAGTTCCAACCCCTAGTGCTTCTAATTCATCCAAATGTCTCTGTGCTTCAAATTGAAACCGGATAGAGCATGGAAAACTTAACTTACACTGCATCGGTTTTTTTTTTTTTTTTTTTATAATAATAAACTTACACAGCATCTACTATTACCAAGTTATCAGTAAAATGCAATGGAAACAAAGAAGCTAATATAGAATGCATAAAATTGGATAAGAGCATAAGATGTACCAGAAAGGTGATCCCTTAGCGTGCCATTTGGCATAAATTCATAAACCAACATCTGCAAGCATAATCATCAACCCAGGTTGAAGAAAGAAAAAAGATTTAAGAACAGAAACTGTTGCGAGAATGAATCTTCAAGAACAGAAACTCAAACATACCTGGATGTGTTTTGCAATTATGATTTCTTTCTTTTTATTTAAAATTATTCAGGCCAAGTTGTTAATATGCATTTTCATCTCTTATTATGAAATATTTTTAAAATCTGTTTTTATCAACATGAACATACTAATTTTAGTAGGAACCATATCCTCCTAGAGTCGACACGTGACAGCAAGCCTTTGGTATTTGTGGATATTAAAACTTCCAAAAATCAAATCAAGAATCCATGAATGGCATAAAATTTACTAAAACAAAATCTAGCAAGTGCTAATTTTCTGAATTTCAAAGCAAAAAAAATACCTGTTCACCTTCTTCATCACAGTATCCAAGCAGAGATACAAGGTTGCGATGATGTAACCTTGATAGTAATGATATTTCTGTAAGGAACTCCTTCTCACCTTGCAATGATCCCTCCTGTGCACGTTTTATGGCAACAACAGTGCCACTAGCAAGAATACCTTTATAAACCCTCCCATAGCCCCCTTGTCCAACTTGAGCAGAGGCGCTAAAATTGTTTGTTGCTGATGACATCTCTTCATAAGTGAAGGCCCTTACACCGTCAATTTTTATTAGGGTCTTCGATGCTGTGAATAAATAGAAGCCTATGTTAAGAGATTTTTTAATAAACTCATTCTTGATAAACATTCAGATGGTTGTATCAGCAAATTCATAGTACCAGATAATTTTTAACATTCCAACTTCTCATGTTCAAAACAGGATGAAAAACAGAAAAGGTGGATCCAACTTCACACTAGAAATCTTAAAGTTCCGTTGGATAAACCTTATAAAAAAAGACTAAATTATTGGCAAGTGTAAACAATATCTACAGAGCTTTTAGATGAATATTTGGACTGCAGTTATTTTATTTTTTTACATTTTGACAACATTAAAAACATGCATAGGCAACAAGTCAAAAAATATCCAGGTTATGAACTAGCCTCAAGTTCATAAATTATGATATAGGGGGGAAATAAAGATCTGTTGCTATTTGCAAACCCCTTAATTTATCAGATATGTTATGACTGAGCTGTTCACATACATATTACATAAGCATCCATAACGTTTACAAAATTCAACAAGCTATAACAATAAAATTGTACACTCCAAAAACTTAATAGGAAGACAAGAAGAATCACAATGTTAAGAAAGATTTCACATAATGGGAATTCTAATACTGCATGAAGAAAGTTCATTCTCCAAATGGTTTATCAACCTTGTTCGGACACAATGTAACAACTCATTGGTGAGCTGATAATTCAATGTCAAAATCCTTGTCCTTTTCAATATGCGTTGTATTTTGTCCATGCATCTACCCCCCCCTCTTCTCTCACACACACCTTTGAGGATTCTGTTTGCCCCTATACTCATTATGGGAAAGGGCTATCTTCCTGTTCAAGGCTGTTCCAAAGGGAATTGCTCCTTCTGAATTCTGATGTAAACTGGGAGTGTTGCTGCATTAAGTTTTTCGCTTTCCTTGTTGTATCTAGAATTCTGTTTTTGAAGGATATCTTAATTCTTATCCTCCTCCAGTCTTCCTAGTTGTACTTTCCCTTTTATTTCTCATAGAATTTCTCTTTATATCAAAAACAAGGAAAAAAATCAAAGGGCCATAAATCAATGCAATAACAGGGTTCAGTAGGAGGCTTAACATGGATCTTATAATTCTTTGGAGAAATCAATTTATTATGGCAACGTGCCAACTGGAACATTACCAGAAGATTAATGTGAAAACAATATGACTACTTTGAATGACAATAAAAGATATTTAGATAATTTAGATCTCAAATAAAGTTCAGTCACAAACAAAAATAATGCAATAACATAAAGACTTCTCATTGTGACAGAGGCAGAGCACTTGAGACAAGTGAAAGAGCAAAATAACAATACATTTGATGATTCATGATAAGGAACTCATGATAAGGAACTCACAACGACGTCGTTTAGAAACTGCATGATGATCTTTCAATTTTACT
This sequence comes from Echinosophora koreensis, assembly GCA_035048595.1. Lineage (NCBI taxonomy): Eukaryota > Viridiplantae > Streptophyta > Magnoliopsida > Fabales > Fabaceae > Echinosophora > Echinosophora koreensis. The sequence continues at coordinate 13,351,115 of JAPCYP010000004.1, forward strand.
CTTAATATGAGAAGAGTAACAATTGCAGATAATGTCACTGCACAGGCAATTGACCCTAAGATTATGCCAGCCAGTGCACCCTTACTTATCCCTGATTTTGAAGAGGAGATAATCACTGCAACAATAGTGAGCAGTATGAGAACAATCATATAACAGTTTGCAAATATGAAATATTGATATTCAATATATGGACAAATATGTGATGTAGAATGGGATATTTATTTATTGTTATATTTAAGGATTTTATTTTGCATTTAGAATTTTTAAATTGGGATTTATTTTTCTATTTAGGGATTTTGTTCTATTTTGGATTATCTTATTCCAGCTTAGAATAGGATTAGCTTTTATCACGTTTGTCTTTATCGGGTCTATAAGACCTTCAATGTTAATAGTTAGACAGCAGTTGATGCTTAATAAATATTTTTAAATTCGGCGAGTATCTAAGATTTGAGTTGGAGGAGCACTCCGCCCTAGAGGAGTACCCTAGGTTTATTTAGGAGAGTACTCTGCCATGAGGAGCACTCTTGGGGTTACATTCGCCATCAGTGTGGCATGTATTGTTCAGCAGCTTGTTCATTGATGAGCTCAGAGCTCTACTCTAGTGACATTAAAAGCCATGTTTGGGACTTTAAAGAGGATGGATCATTAAATTTTGTCAATCTGTTCCATGCCATTCCCTCCCTTGCCATTCTCCCAAACATGACTTAACTTTCCAAATTTAAGTAGCTCAGTTCAAAGTTTCGCATATAATTTCTGCAACACATACAATATACTCTTCAACAGAACACTGCCTCTATTCTGGATCATGCAATTCACTGTGAAGTCACAGCACAGTTGTTTCATTTTTGCTATAGCATCTTCACAAGCAATAGAATGAGCAAATCAGAATATTCACTGAGGAATAACCAAACAGTTGTCAACTCATCCAGAATATAACAAATGGACATATGTGGACAAAATTGACCTTTACTGAGGCTTCAGAACAGCCATGTACCAATTAGCAAGAGAGGAAAAGCAAATGTATATACCGTTTTTGCAAATTTTGACATGTGAAGCATGCATATGGAGAGAAAGCTAGTTTGTTTACAGGAACAAGTAAATCAATAGGGCTATAATTTTCAAGCAGCTAAAAACATTTATTGTTAATAGTATGCATCAAATCCAAATACCACCAAGCGCTCTAGCAGATCATAAGAAGAGTCTGAGACTTACAATCCTTGTAAGGATCTAGGAGAGTGAAGTTAAGTAGTTCATAAGGCCCGAACAAATCGCTGTCTGGAATTTTCCATCCTGTGAACATGCTTCTGATCCGCAGGAGCTCGCTTCTATTGAAAATATGAGAGCTATTGTTACCAACGTATACAGGGAATAGCCTCAACTGCATGCTCAGTCGAGGTCCTGCTTGCCATCTAAAAGTAAATTGTAGCTGATTCAAAGATATATCAAGTCCAGTAGTCATGTAGTGCTCAAATGTATTCCTGTATGGACGAAAATCTGAAAATCCAGGACTTTTCAACCGATATCCGACGAGCAATGGGACTGCACAGAAACAATCTACAGAGTATTCATAAGGAGGAGGACATGCTTGAGTGGGACAGGAAACATTGGAATTTGTTGGAACTAAGCCATTTGTGTCATTGGCAGCAGCTTCAGATCCACAGAACTGAATTAGGGTGTCATTTGAACATAGAGGATTCCCACGAAGCCTGAAACACAGTAATTTTCAAATAATAATGTGGCAAGCTATTTAAAAATGATGGAATATGTTCCAAACCTAATGTTCAGAAATTTTTGTCTTTCAGCAAAATGACACTATTCCTTGTAACATATAACAAGGAGAAAATAAATGGAAATTTGTGATCTCCACTAACATGATTTCAGTACAAATTGCACAATAAGTTTAGAATCATACTCAAGGGTGACATTTGGAGGAAGATTAGTATTGCCTGATATGCTTGTAAATTTATTATTTTGCAACTCCCTGCAATATTAGATGATATTAGCATAGAAAAACACTCAAAATATGCCTCAGAGAATAAATATGCACATGTCTGCATGTGCACACACATACTATCAGCTAACCAGAACCCTCGCCCACCCCATTTCTTTTATTAAGAAAAAGAATACTGCCCCCAAATATATATCTAGGTGAGAAAAATTATGGAATTTATCACTTCAGGTCTTACAAGAGAAATCTTTCTGTTCCATTTAATGTCTTGTTCTGCCAAATGGTGGAAGGAACACTACCGTCCAATGAATTGTTTGCAAGTGACCTGCCACAAAGGATGATATGTAGTAAAAAGCCATCTATTTTATAACACAATTGATTAGATAAGAAATATAAAAAATTAATAACATTGTACTAAGAAATTCAATATATGTGTGCAAGAAGAAAAGGTGATGGACAGTAAATCTCGTTTGGCTTATAGTATGTAGTAAAGTTTGATGTGGAAGAAAGGATAAAATAGAAGAAAACTTACAGTTTCTGAAGACGTGGAAGACTAGAAAAGTAGGGTGGAATAGTTCCAGTAAGCTTGTTGTTTGATAAATCACTGCATATATCCCCGAAGTTCAAAAACTAATATTATCATATTCTGTAGATTTAACCCGATCATGTAACCAAGAGGAAAAATATACACATGAAATCCATATAATTAAATGCAAAACCAATAGATGACAATTTATTTAAACGATAGAGATTCTTACATGGTTGTGATATTTTCAGAAAGCTTGTTCGAGGGAATGGATTCATTCAACTGATTGGAACCGAGGTCACTGGATTTTACAGAAATAATAGTCAGTAGAAGCAGTTACAGAACCTTCTTTTAAACATGGATATCAGAATTGATTTAGTCTGGCAGTCACTTCTTTCAATAGAGAATCCTATAATTCAACTTCATAAAGTGAGTTAAATGATAATGAGATAACTGAACTTACAGATAACCAAGTTGCGGTATCCTGCTTAAATCAGGAACTGGTCCTGTCAAATTGCAGTTCCTAAGGCTCCTGATACAACCAAGCATCCAATAACAACATATTGATCAACCTTGACACTAAACCCTTCTCTTAACCAAATCAAAAAAATTCTTTTTTGACAAGAAATTATCATAAGCAGAGAAAAAAGGAAGATCAAAGAGCAGCGGCGCGGTATCCTCCAAATAAAGACAAAATATACCAAAGTAGAATACTTTACCAAAACAATGTGCATATCAGAAAATGCAATAGTAACAGAGCATCATTGCCAATTGAATGTTAGACAATACTAGTTTAAAGAAGGAAAGATAATGAGATCATGTCATACTTATTGAGTCAAACAACTTCGTGTCTGATCTAAGTGTGAGATTATTTTCATTTATGGGGTTCTACCAAGTGGTTGGGTATCTACACATGATTTCCAGGAGCAATCCCCCACCCCAGTTTTTGCCTTTTGTTTATACTTTAAAGTTCCTGACCAACATTTTTCTATTTTGCATAATTGTCATTCCTACATATAAGAAATCAATCACGAAGGTTTGTATCTGAAATTGGTATTTCACACCTAAAAATTAAAATAAAGGATCTAACACCTAAGCCCCACTCCTTGTACATGTAAAACCTACTTACAAACAAGGGATCACCAAATTCACTTACAATTTCAGCAATTTTGACATGTCGCCATAGGCATCCGGAATGCTATTTCCATCAAAGTTATTGTTATCAAGTTGACTGCAAGAACAAGAGAATCCAAGAAATACTTTAAAATTGTAACTTCACTACAAATAGTATTTATTAAAGCATTCAACAATGTAAAATCTGTAAACATTGAAAAAAAATTTAAAAGATCTACAATGACAAAAACAGTTCTGAAGTATCAAAACTATAATAGATGACACCATTAGCAAAGAACTCTCCCTATTTTTCCATCACTATTTCAATTCTTGTAACCAAAGATGGATCAGGAATCAAACCATTAAATGCCATTGCAAGCCAAACAAAAGCTTTACAACTCTTACTTCCAATCAGTATGTAGTTCAAACATAATATTAAAACAATTGCATGTACGTTGACCATTCAAATATAAATACCATACTTAAGTTGCAATGTGATGGGCCACCTTTGGCCCATGTGTATAAGAAAAGAGGAAAGAAGAATGAAGAGGGAAATGGGCTTAACAGCAGCAGTGGCATATGTATCCATGAGTGGAGAAAGAAGGAAAAGAGGATGAAGAGCAAGAAGGGAAAGGATCAGTAGGAGAGGAGGGAGAGTCATAACAGAATTGGAGAGCTGGCAGAAAGAGAACCAGAGAGGGGATTCGGGGAATCATGAGGAAATGATTTAGGAGGGGTGTACGGTTGATGCAGGGTGTCTGAAAATTTTGGTGAATGGAGGTGGCCTTGGCCAAGAGGAGGAGCGTGCACTATCCCTTAGGGACCATTCTTATTTTTCTTCTCATTTTCTCATTTTTTCCATCTCTCCGTGTCTGTACAGAGGAGTTTCCTCTGCTGTAAGGAGCTGAGCTCCATTCCTTTTAGTTGAATATTACCCAGAATGTTTCTATCCTAATGATTTGAAGTGAGATACATCCTTACTTCCTTCTTCATAATGTGGTAGTTTTAGTAGAGTATATCGACACGATGAGATGAAGATTACTATAGTACTCTAGTGATTAAACATTAAAGAAAAATATCATATTAATCATTTCCATTCTTTGGGGTTAACAAACAGTGGAAAACAACTCTATATCATTAAATTCACATCTGTAGAAGAAAAGCAAAATCTTAAATTGACACCTTTATGTCCAACTCCAGCAATTCAGTTAAACAATTCCAGAGTCCATCCATTTTGTTTAATTATATCCCAAATTAAAATTTCCTAGCAAATATATTGGACAGCAGAACTGACGAGCTTTTAAATTGTTCTCCAGCTTCTTCCATTGTACTTGTAACATGACAAGAAAGTTTTATTTTTCGATTTGGTTTGAATTAAGATTGAAGCACATTATACTATGTTGAACATTTGATCCTCTATTATGGCAAATGGAATGTATCAACAAGACATAGTATCTCTTTTACTTGAGCAAACTATACATTATAGGTTTATTGCCACTTTATTAATATTTTTCTAGATTTCCTTTACCAAAATTTCTTCCTTCTATGTGTCACCAGGGCATATCTCATGAATCACACATTATCAATGCTTCTCTTAATTTAACAATCTATCGGTAGAACAATTCTATGAGCTAAAGCCTGAAGCACACTTCAGTGAACCTATCAATGGCTATACTGTTAATAGATGTTAGGGGTGGATCAATAACATAAATTTGTCATTTACTTAATGGTCATTGTTAAAAAAATTCCATGGCAAAGCACAGCTGAGCATAAATTTGAAAAGAAAAATACTCATCAATTCAAACGTACCTATTTTGGAAGCAAATTATAGAGTCTACTAATGCTGACAAACTAATATTTTAATTACATGTGAAAGAATCAAAGAATCCCAAAAAATAAGGAAAAGAAAAAAAAGACGAAGGAAAATAAAAAGAGAACCAATTATTATATTTATGATATATATTTTACCAACAATGCAAATCATACATGTTACAAGAAAATGGAACAGGTAACAGAAATTAACACCCAGTTAGAGAGAAGGAATTAGCTTCATTAAGAATATGTGTTTTTTTTCGTCAAATAAAAAATAGAAACTATTTGTGCTTACACACACGCACACTTATTACACAAAGAATAAGAAACCATACAGTATAAGTAAGTTTGGCAAATTGGACAGCTCAGGGGGGAGATATCCTGATAAGTTGTTGTTGTCGAGAAGGCTGCAGGTCCAGAGATACATCTTGTATAAGCATGACAATTAAGAATTATATAAAACCCGGAAAAAAATGTAATGACTGCAATTATGTTAACGATATCCAATCACACCAACTTACAAGTGAACAAGGCTTGGCAATCTGGAAAGCTCTGGTGGGATTTGCCCACTAATTGAATTATTGTTCATGTGACTGCTCCATTCGAGAAAAAGATGAAACATTATTTTCTTTCTAGTTTTTGGCAACAATAACAAAGGTTGAGAAATAAAAGATTCAATTAAAATTAAAATAGCAAGAGTGGTAATTCTTAAACTACATTTTCATCATAAAGAACCTTACAAGTGCTTTGTCTTGTTCAGATTTGCAAATGATGCAGGTAAAGGTCCTGTTATATGGTTCTGATCAATTTGTATTCTGTCCAGGACTGGAAGATATCCAAGCTCCTCTGGCAGCGGACCTGTTAATTGATTTCCATTCAGGAGCCTGCAAAAAAAAATATTGAGAAAGAAAGTAGAAATAGTGTAACTCTTCATGTCAAAACACCATGTGTTTTACAATCATTTGAATTTATTTATCATCCTGTAGGAACCAGTATTTGAATTCAATTCACTTAGAAGACACAATTCTGAATTGATGCAATGGCGAGGATGTTTACATATAAAATGACTTGGAATTTACCGAGGCAATAAAACAAAAACAACTGAGTTATTTGATCATATGGAGACTAACATACATGACAGAGGGGATGGCTCAACTTACAAGAGTTGCAGAGTTGTGATATTGCCTATTTCCTTCGGAATACTCCCACTTATTTTGTTCCACATAAAGTTCCTTTAGAACACAAAGAAAAGCATATATCAGAGGAAACACTCAAATGAGTCGAATATATTATACTCAAACGAAATGGCTTGTAGGAATTTCTAAATTGAAAATCATTCACAATATTTGTCATTTCAAAAATCAATGCAAATAGCCTTACAATATTTGCATATAAGCTAAGCTGCCAATCGCTGGTGACAGAGTTCCTGACAAGTTCAAACTCAGTAGTTGCCTACAAACAAGAAAAAACAAATTTAATAAAGGAGTAGCATCAAAAAGAAAGTTCTCCATTCTCAAACAGAAATTGATAGATGTGCATTAAGAAGTATAGATGCCAGAATAAAAGGCAATTGATGAACAAAGATTGATAGCTTGTCAAACAGAAATTATTCTTCAAGATAAACCATCATACAGAATGGTGCACTTGTGTCCCACAGCTCCCATCCTGGTTAGTTGATTATACTATTTCTAGTACAAAGAACAAACAATTAACTAAGGAAGTGTTTGGCCCACAACAATGATTGTGAGTCTATGTGCACCTTAATAGACGAGACGAGAGAGAGAGATAAAAGATAGACGAAGGAAATGGAAACTTAAACTATTAATATGTCTCCCATGAAACAGAAATGTCAAGTAGAAGATGGAAGTCATACAATTCTCGAACATGGAGATAGCCATCAACTAATGTTTCATTGAAGCACAAAACTCCTGTCCAGTTAGATGTACATGGGTCTCCACGATCCCAATTGCTCAAATTTCCATTTGGATCAATCAAACTTATCTTTATGGTTTTCAATGCTTGAACTGCATAATCAATACAAATGAAATCATCATATCATCAATAGAACCAACAAAAACAAAACACGTTTATTTGCAGAAATGGAATCTGTTGGAAATCCGCCTTAATTGCGGTTCGCCCCTAGCCACCTTAATTGCGGCAAGTTTGGGCTGCCTTCATTGCAGCCTCCAGCACCTTCATTGTACTGAGTATGAGGGGTGTGTTTAGTCCCACATCGCCTGGAGATATGGCCAAAGTAGTGCTTATAAAGCTTGGGCAATCCTCACCTTATAAGCTAGTTTTTGGGGTTGAGTTAGGCCCAAACCCAAATTACAAGAGAATCTCAATATAAAATAAATCTACTGAGAGCATTCATTTTGTAATATATGTCACGATATATTACAGAAGTACACCCCATGAGAATAGCTACCACTTCCTTAAAAGCTTGTATGTATCATCAAAGAGAAGCAACGCAGCAATGGAATACCAAAAAAGGAAAAGATATATACACACACGTACCTTCAGTAGGTTCGGTGATACTATCCTGCGCTGCAGCCAGTAGCAAATAGCAGGAGAACCACAAGCTGTAAACAACAAATCCATGTTTGCAACCTTTTGAAAGAAACATCCCAGGAACATAGAAGAAATCACCACAACTCTTAAATATCTCTCTTGAACTAAGCAGGGTACTTTTCTCTCCCTGATAACAACAAATTAAGCAAGAAACAAATTAAGTTCATCTCAAACCAAAAAAAAAATTGAAGAAATCCAATCCATGATGTGAAATTAAAAAAAACAACTTCATGTATGCATCTAAGTTGAAAATCAAATTAGCTACCAAACTAAAGAAGAATACTCATTTCAAAAGCAACCCCATGTTTGTATCAAACTGCAAAATCCCAGCAGCTATTAAACTAAATATGAAAACCCATTTTCAAAAGCAGCCCTTAGTAGAAAATCCTAGCAGCTATCAAACTAAAGAAGAATACCCAATTGAAGTAAATAACACAAAATGGAAAAAAGATTCAAACTTTGAAGCAAATACTATGAACAAAACAGAAACTAACACATGGGTTGTTACAGCAAAATTACCAAAAGAACGAAGCATGAACATGTAAATGAAAGAGCAGAGAGTGTAGCCCCGTGGGTATTGTCTCTATGACCAGGTCACCAAAATAAATGTAGCAGAGAATGTAGGTGTAGTTGATGAGGGAAGCCATCACTGTCATAACTGTAGCTTTTTAAAACCAAATGGATTTTAAAAAAATGGTGAAAGAAAAAAGAAGAGAAGCTCTCAAATGGGGTTGGCGTTTGACTTTATGGGCATGAAGCAGAAACATGAGTTTAATACATGAATGAGACAATCAATAAATCAAAATGAATAGAATAAAAAGCGCAATAGAAAAAGCTTGTGGGAAACGGAAACAGTGGCCAACTACTACTGCAACTGCTATGGTAAAGTTACTCTAAAACGAGGAAACGTGTAAAGTGATCATTAATTAATTAATTATAAAATTAAAATGTAGTGAGATTTTAACTTATTTATTTATATAATTAATAATTAATAGTGGAGTAAATGGGTTTCTAGGTTTAACCAAAATTAAAAATTAAAAAATGGGTTACAAGGTTTGGAATTTCATTATACCCTCTTTTTCACCTTACACATTTCCACATTTCTTCACTTTAAAAAAGCCAAATAAACCCTTTATTGTAGGAAATAAAATTCACTTTGACAATCATCATAATTCTCAAGGAAAATGCTAACAAGTGTCTTTAGGATATTATTTAAGGAACTAAAAAAGGAAATTTTGTATAGAAAATGATGTATTTAACATTTTGAAAAGTATAACAATTAGTTTTTCAATACAAATTTTCCTTTTATAGGTTCTTTAACCAATATTCTTAGGACACTCGTTAGCAAGACCCAATTCTTAAAAGTAATCAATCTCTATCAACTTTTTTTTTGTGAATTCTCTAAATATCGATTGAGGGTACTCTTAGTTTTTTTATTAAAAAAAAAAAAACTAATCTTAGAAGTTATGACGTGGTAATGCTATCCTTTTGTTAACAAAGTGTTTATTAACTATATTTTTGTTGTGATGATGTTGGATAAACAAAAATATTCTTATACTTATTATTTTATTCCATGTATATTATTTAGATGAAGTTTAAGGATTAAAGTAGTATACATTGTAAATGTAAAAAAAAAAAAAAATTACACTAACATCCATTAACATTTTGATATGTGTGCTTGTATTTAAATAATTAAGATAGAAAAATAACATTAATGTTGATTTGTTAAAATAGTATTGGACGTCAGTGTACAAATTATTTACACTGACAGTGCATAGAAATTAAACTCAACATTTAAATAAGATTTTGATTTTTAGTGATTCGACTTATTTGAATTTTAGTTTTTATTATTTATTTTTATATTTTTATATAAGTTCTACTTTTTGTTGACTTTTAGTGATAACAATATGATTCAATATGAGCCCAGATGTCCTAAAAAAAAAAAACATGAGCCCAGATATGGAACATTGAAAACACTAAAAAAATGCTTCAATTCAATTCAAAATTTCTGAATTCGCTATCCAAATCGATTGTCTCTACATTTGACGTTTAGAATCCAATCCAATTCGATAAACTGGTTAAAACCACCGAAATCAGTTTGGTTATGATCCGTAGATCAAATCGAATTCGCATATAGCCCTACGATTTTTTGTCCAAAGATTGCTCCAATAATCTGATCTTCTTTACTTCAGTGACTGTTGTTGGGTGATGGGGATACCTGCAAGAAACACTCTGACACCTAAGTCACTAAGAGCAGTAGTTGGTCAAAGTGACAACAGATATATGCATACCCATGTAATAATAGGGTATACATAAGTAGGGTTGAAACCAACGATCCGAGATATTTGTGGGGGACATTTATGATAGGGATCCTGATCTTACGAGATTGGCTTTCGGAGATCTCAAAAATCGTTATAATCATGTTATGTCAAGTTTTTAGGGATCTTTTATCCTTGGATTATGCATGTTGATCTGAATTACTCCTTAGCCCGGTTCATAACAATTAATAAGGTATATAGATTAGTTAATTGACTAACATGTTTTAAACCTTTTTTTTTATAAGAAGAGGATACTACATATTATTAAGTAACAAAACGAAGGGTGGACACCCCATTACAATCATTGTTCAAGAAAACACTAAGCAAAGGGTTAATTGAATTAACTAATTGAACTTGTAAAGGGGCATCAAACCCACTTCTAGCTATAAAATATGCACACTTATTTGATTCTCTAAAGGAGTGATGGATTGATGCTTGCCAATCTTACTGTCGAAGAAGAACTAGGATCTCTTTGAGAAGAGGTTTAAGTTGAAGGGATGGGATGCTTCCTGTTAGAACAGAATCCACAACTTGAGAGTCTATTTGAAAGACGATTTTGCTGATAGATAAGCTTCGAGCAACTATGATACCATGGAGAAGAGCCAACAATACAGCTTTTAGAGGACTGCAAGGACCAAGGTTAAAAACAAAACCTTTTCTAAAACATCCATTTGAATATCCGATAACACCTCCACAAGCAGACCTGCCCGTGTTCCTATTGTGAGCTCCATCAACATTTATTTTTAGGAAATCTAAAGGTGGTGGAACCGAAGCCATAGACATCATAACTCTTATGTCATCTAAATACATAGGTGGGAAATTCAGTTCATGATCAATTAGTTTAGATTGATTCCCAACAGACCTCCAAAGATCATCTCCCATCTGCGAATGTTGAGCAAAAACAAGACTATTTATATCCTTCCACAAAGCAGAAACTGCCACACTAAAGAATGTAAACTAATTCCAAGGGACAATGCCAACATTTGTAGCAGACAAGTTCCATTCCAGCCAAGGGGTAGGACCAATACTGGAGAATTTTCTCCAAGACTCAGGACTGATAACTCGATTCCAGAACTGGGCAGCATCATCACAATCTCTCATAATGTGCATAATTGACTCTGGACTAGAATTACATCTTAGACACATTACATCTGCAGTCATTCCACTCTTATTTCTTTCTACATTTGTTAGAATTCTGCCATGAACAAGCTTCCAAAGAAAAGTTCTGATGCGATTAGGACCTTTCCACTTCCATATTTTCTTAAACAAAGGAGAATCAACCTGATTAGGCACTATAGAATAGTTGCAGATAGCTTGGTATGCTGACTTCAGAGATAAATAACCATCAGGATTAAGATTCCAAGATGGAAAATCATTACTGGCAGGGGGTTATTTGCTGGTCTAATTCCATGTATTCTATCATGGACCATACTTGGGACATATTTCTCTATAACTTCCCATTTCCATACATTGTTTTGAGCATAAAAAGAAATAGGGAAGTTTGCTTGATCTTGAGGAATAAAACCATGACAGCAATCCTCTGAACTTGGGCAGCCAGGAATCCACCCATTCTTCCAGAACCTGATGCCATTTCCATTCCTTATGTTCCAATTTAGCTCATTTTTCACATCAGACCAAGAACCTGTAATGGTTTTCCATATATCTGAGCACGAACTCCTTGAAACAACCTAAGGCAAAGAATGAGGGCCACAATTGTATTTTACTTTCATAACTTGCACCCAAAGGTTCTCAGGATTAGCAATTAACAGCCACGCTAGCTTCCAAATGTAAGCTTTATTTAGAACTCTTAAATTCCTGAAGCCGAGTCCTCCATCTTCTTTAGGCATACAATTCTGATTCCATGAGATGAGGTGGCACTTTCTTTGGACAGCAGTGCTTCCCCAAATGAAATTTCTGCATAATCTCTCAGCTTCATCACAAACCGGGGCAGGAATGGCACAAGATTGAATTATAAAATGATAGTGAGGCTTGAGCCAAAGTAATTCTCCCAGCAAATGAAAGAGAAGCAGCTTTCCATCCAAATAATTTCTTCTTCATTTTATCAAGAATGAAAAAGAATGAATGCTTAGAGACTCTTTGATGCAGCAATGGAGCACCTAGATAAACTCCAAGGTCTTCTGTCTTTTTGATTCCTAACACCTGACTCAATTCTATAAATACATTCTCTCTTAAGTTTTTAGAGAATAAAACCTTTGATTTATGCAAATTAACTTTTTGTCCTGAACTGACACAAAACTCCGCAAGAACTCCTTGAATCATGAGAGCTTAAGCTATGGAAGCTTCTGCAATAAGCATTATATCATCCGCAAAGCTAATATGAGAAATTCTAGGTCCAATACCTCTTCCAAACTTTAAGGGTTTCCAATCACCTGCATCAATTAGATCTTGGATTCTACGTCCAAGTCTTTCTAAAGCAAGCACAAAAAGGTAAGGAGAAATAGGATCTCCTTGCCTCAAGCCTCTAGATGAATTAAAAGAATTTGTTTTATTTCCATTCTAATTGATATTCATAGTAACAAGAGATAAGCAATGATTAATGAGATTTCTAATATTAGCAGGCAAACCAAATAACTCTAAGGTTTCAGAAATGAAGTTCCATTCTAGTCTATCATAAGCCTTCTCAAGATCTAATTTTAAAATCATAAACCCTTTTTACCATATATAATATTCAAGGAATGAATAGTCTCTTGCATGACAAGGATATTATCAATAGTGGATCTTCCCCGCACAAAGCTACTTTGATTATTTGAAACAATATAAGGAATAATTCTTTTTAATCTTTGAGCTATAACCTTGGTTACCACTCTATAAGCAACATTGCATAAAGAAATAGGGCAAAATTGAGAAGCATAGTTAGGAACATCACATTTAGGAATTAAAGTAATGAGTGTTTGATTTACCTCCCTTATAGATGCAGGGTTATTGAAGCAATCAGCAACTAGCTTGTACAGAGAATTAAAAATCACTTCCCATTGAGATTTAAATAAAATTGGATGAAAGCCATCTAGCCATAGAGATTTGTAATTTTTCATGCTGAACAAAGCACTCTTTGTTTCTTCCAATGATACTCCACTAGTTATAACATTCCAGTCTTCTTCTTTTATAGCAGAAAACGAATTGATTGTGATAAAAGAGTTATCAGGAACATTGTCAAAAGAGTAAAGATTTGATCCTACTCCTCATAAATCCATTGGTCCTCTTCATTTTGAAGTGCAAAAATCTTGTTCCTCCTCCTTCTTTGGACAGTAGACAGGTGAAAGGACCTTGTATTGAGATCACCAAGAGTGATGCACTTACTTTTGGCTTGCTGAAACCAGTAAGCCTTTTCATATCTTACTATGCTTTGGTATTCCTTCCAGAGTTGATCCTTTAAGAGGAGGTGTCTCTCAATGGAATTACTCATCAGAACACGATTTATGTAACACCCCCCTTGGGCATTACTTGTAACACGTGCAGATAAATCAAAATGTTATTTGCTGGTTGCTTTCGGAAAATAAGTTTATTATAAGGCAGAAAACTCAGGTGTAAAATTTTTTCTTCCGTGAATAACTCTAGAACAACATAATACATACCCTCAATAGTAAAGTCATATTCTTAAAGGAGTCACCACATCATACCATTTTTATTTTCAAAAGGAGAAACTTATAACAAAGATAATATTGCAACATCATAGTTACCGACCCTTTCAACATAAAACCCAAAACAAGACTCCTAAGCTGGTCACTCTACAAGACATTATCGTAAAGACCCCCGTGGTCTTTCCCACGAACAGATACCTCTTCAAGCATCTAGAATCTAAGTCCTCGAATGACTTAGTGAAGTCCTTTGCATCATCCATGCTAGTGTACAAAAGTACAACAGTAGTCTAGAATAAACCTGATATATTTGTAAGGGTGAGACGCCAATATATGGATTTAACACAATAACCGCATGCGCGACACGAAGGAAAACATATACCCATATACATTTCCATACAATATAAGCTTTCATAAATAAGCAAGTAGTCTATCACTGGGTTTCATACCCGATCACCGTCTTTTGAAAACAAATGCATGAACACTTCAATTTTCAACGTCTAACTTTTCACTTAATCTCCGGAGATCCCAACACCAACTAAATGAGTTGATCACGCTCAATTGCCAGGTATGCTAGGCACAACGTAGCCCGAATACCCTATTAAGGTATCAGACATAGGACAACAACGTAGCCCGAATACCCTATCATCAAGGTATCAGACATAGAACAACAACGTAGCCCGAATACTCTATCATTAAGGTATCAGACATAGACCAACAACGTAGCCCGAATACCCTATCATTAAGGTATCAGACATAGGACGTGGGCACGTCTGCCAATGCATGCAGATAAAATATTTTGTTCTCGTTATTTTCTTTGTGCTCATTCTTCTTTTGCCGAAGCTCAAAATGGCTTACGACTATTCGTAAATTTCAACGTTTTAGACTTTTTAACGTTAACACAGGACACGAAGTCCGAGTGCTCAGTCACAACACCTTAGACCTTGCAATCAGTCTTAGGTTTGTGGTGATAAAAACAATACTCTCTATTAACAACGTTCATCACAACGTGTAACAACGGTACAACGTGTAACTACGTAATACGGATCAAAGATCTTCGTGCTTATAATTAAGAACGCCAGTATCACGACGTCTCGGATACTAGGTTTACGTTAAAACTATTTTCGTTCGGTGAAACACAAAATCAAAACAAAACTTCCGAAACTTATCCAAGTTATCGGAAATAACCCGTTGTATAAAACTAGTTTACAAAAAATACGTTTACGTTGGAAATTCGTTTTACAAAATCATCAAAATCACTTGAAATTCATTTTATTTTATAAAATCAATCTTTTGAACCTGAAAATATGGTTTTGATACAAATTCTTCATTTTAACTAGTATTACCGTTTGTAGTAATCCTACTGTAAATATTATCGGAATTGTCCAACGGTTGACGTTTTAAACACGTTTTCAGTCCAATTATGACTTTTCCAATACAATAATTTTTCCAACACTGTAATAAAATTATTTTGGAAACTTATTTCTTTAAAACCACATTTTATAATATTTGGAAATTTCTTACGTATAAACTAGTAGTGCGAAAATATTTTCACGGTTACGTCCTCACTAAGACTCATAAAGTGTTTTTACTCTAATAAATCATTAAAATAATAATATTTCTCAAAATTTCTTATTTTTTTCAAATAAAATTTTATATCAGTATTATGTTCTAACATTTCTCCATTAAACATTGAATATAATTTATTTTTTAAAGCTTCTTAAAGTTTTTATCTGGTTAATTGATTGGGCACTGACCACTGTTAGGCTTCTCAAACAACAATCGACAACAATATCACAGAAATATTCCCAGGCAGATCATACATCACAACACATGATAATATAATTGCAGATAAACAATTTCAATGCAAAACAACCATCGCAGATAAAAATAACGTAACTTAAACAACTTGAACCAAATTAAACAAGCATCACAACCACAGAGAAATAGTACAGACCACACAATCACATACAGTTATTGGGAAAAATCCCTCAGGTAAGCTCCCCTTACCTCTTGAAGATTCAAGCTTTCGATTAAAACTTTGACACGAATCCAGAAACGGCGACACACGTACAAGGCACACGTCTTTATCCTTCAACATTCACAACTCAACCAATCAAAATCAAACAAATACAATCACCTAGACACTAAAGATAGGTCACGGCCTCCCTAGGGTTTTATGACTAAAAATTTCCTAAAATTGTTTAAGCCTTTCGATTAATGATCCATGAGTACTTAGGACATAAACCATGATTATTTGACAAGGGTTTTGAATCAAATTCTCCTAACCAACATAGTTAGGGTTTCGGCCAAGACCATCAAATTTAGCTAGGGATTTTATTTTGATACAACACTTTGGATCCAACATGTACATGACATGAAAAGATGAAATACAAGTTCACATACTAAGAAAAACAAACAAAATAGCCTCCACCCAACAAGCAAGGTTTTGGCCTTAGAGAAAAAAATGGGGAGGAAAACTTTGTTTGCAACAAACTCTTGGATCTATAATATAGACATGAATACAAGATCATAGGAATTGGTTTCACATTTTTAGGATTTTTCTATGATTTTCTAGAGAATTTCAAACTTCTAGATCTAAGAATGTAAAAATATGAGTCATGGCATAAACATGAAAAATACATGAAGATTACAGCTTAGATGATCAAGGAGATGAGCTTTTACCTCTTGAAGATTGAAGAAATGAAGAAAATGATCAACCTTCACTTGGTTGAAAACTGGACAGCTTGAGGGTGTGATGGTTTTGTGAGTGTATCTCACAATATACTCATCCAGAAATCACAAACTTTGGCTTGTTATAAAGATAAGAAGAAAATAAACAACTTTGGTGTTTAAGGTTTCATTTGGTTCGGATCATAACAGGGGTGAAAAGGGCCTTGTTTCTTCTGTTTCGTGTGTTGCTGAGAATTCTGGGCAGTTTCGGTATTTTGAGTATATCTCCCAATCCACTTATCCGTTTTTGATGATCTTTAGCTTGTTGGAAAGAAGAGAGAAAGTGGAACAACTTTTATGTTGAGAGTTTTTCGAGTTTCAGAAAGAAAGAGGGTCATATTTTCGGTGGAGATTCAGTGTTCTTATGAGTTTTGTAACTTAGAGAAAATGGAGAAAGCTTGGTGAGGAAGATGAAGAGAAGGGGGGAGGGGGCAGCTGCGGTTTTGAGGGTATATATAGGAGTAATCTTTTGCCTTGTTTGGTTTGTTAAGCTTAGATTAATAGGTTTTTAGGAATATTTAATTAATATAAGCTTAACCATAGTTACTTAACCTAACTAGGGTTAAAAACATGTGGCTCACATTTGATGGAGGTGTGGCTGATTTTGGGCCACACATAGTGACTCATTAATGAGTCACCGATCCTATCCGTTAGCGGTTCCCAGAAATCCTGTACGCAGCTCCGTCAATTACCCGATTTCGATTTTTGAGAGGAAAAAGATGGAATGAAAGCAAAATGAAATAGGTATGGTTTAGTATATATGGCTGCACGAAATTGAGTAGATGAGGGAGGTTTACAACCATATAAAATGAGTGGTTAAAAGTGCGTAGATGTGTCTTGTTAATACCCGCGAAAGCATGGGGGTATTTTGGTCTTTTCGCACGCAAAATATCTAGATATTTTGGAATCGTCATAAATGCGCCATAAATGTTCAATGACTCACCCCGGTGACTCGCTGCCTTAGGTGGCAAGATGTCTCATCATCCGATGTCGGGTTTTGTCTCTGCACGTCCGTTCCCGACTCCGTTGATTACCCGATTTAGGGTTTTACGGCCGAATCAAGTATAATAACTTATTTATTTTGAAAATTTTCAAAATAACCTATATCGTTGGAAATGAGATATAAAATTTATTCATTTCGTTCTCGGGTCAAAATTAGGTTTTTCGATCAGTAAAATCTTACTGTCAGCAAAAACGCAGACCGGGTTTCGTCTGAATTTTCAACCCAAAATTTAACCGTATACTTATAAAAATAAGTATGATATGAATATGACTTTGGTTTTCCCAAAATCAGTTTCTAAGTTTCAGATAAAAATATAAACGTTTATTTATATTTATACCGATCTTAGAAAGCGGAAAAATCGGGGTGTTACAATTTATACCTTCCAACCTTCTTAGAGTGTGTTTGGGAAAGCTGAAAAAAAAAGATTATGCTGATAATCTGTTTTCAAATAATCGATTATTGCGATAATCGATTATAATCAGAATCGATTTTTGTTTGGGTATGATTGCTGAAAAGCGGTTTTAAAATAATCTATTTCGTTTGGATGATATGAAAAAAATCATTTTTACGTAGTAAATTACGAAAAGGGTATAAAGTTATTTGTTTATATTAATAATTTTTATGTTTTCATTTTAACATTAAAACTTATTAAAATATTTATTTTTTTAACAAAAAAATATATTGTTTTAAAAAAAACAAATAATAATAATAATGAAACAGGAGGGTTGTGGCTTTTTTTGACTCACAGGAGGGTCGTGGCTAATAAAACAAAAACGAGGTTCAAAAAAAAAAAAAAAAAAAAAAGGAAAAACCAAAATCAACTCAGCGCAAGAATGGAAAGACCATGGCCTTTGGGACGCTACAGTGACGCTGGGCAGAGGGCAGGAACGGAAAGGCAGTGCTACTAAAACGCTGGAATACAAAACAGCTCCACATTTTAGATTATCTTAAAACAACTGCTTTATGCTAAAACAGCTGTTTTTTTTATTTCAGCTGTTTTGCCAAACATAATGCTTATTCCATGGTTCAGCTTCTTTGGGAAAAACCAGCTGTTTTGGGAAAAAAAAAGCTTTCCCAAACATGCTCTTAGAATACGATGCTTCCTTTTGAATATATTTCCAAACACTTCTTTGTTCCACACAATGAGATAATGGACGTACTTACAACGTTCTCACACCAAGAAGCAGAAGCTTCCCAAGACCTAACAATTTGATTCTTAAAGTCTGGATGGTCAAGCCAAGGCCCAATGAACTTGAAGTAGGCTTCTCTTCTTTCAGGTCTCAGAGGCCTTATCCACAATCCCACATGATCAGATGATGGAATAGGCAAGTGAGTCACAGAAACCTCAAGAACAAGAGCCTGCCATTCAGCATTGCTAAGAACTCTATCCAGTCTCTCCAGAAGTTGACCACTTTTCCAAGTGAAAGATGGACCTTAAAAACAAAGATCAAGCAAATTGCATTCGTTTATGCAATCAGAGAATGCACCACAGGAAGCAAGGTTCACAGGTCCTCCTCCTGACTTTTCCCATTCAAAGAAAACAGTGTTAAAGTCTCCAGCTAGACACCAAGGGCCTGGGTGAGAGGAGTGGAAAGCTTTCAAATCATCCTGTTGGTAATGGCTACAATCTCAAGATGGGGGGTGAATTGAGATATTTAAAAACTTTTCAGCACTTTAAACCAAAACAGAGTTTTCTAAAGAAAATTGGTTTCACTCAATTTTAATTCTCAAGATTCTAGTTTCAAAACGGTAATGATGATAACAATAAAGCACAATCAATTCTATGGAAATCTAATACAAGATTACAGTATAAAGATTCAGTTTCAAGAGCACTTAAACAATTTTAACAAAGAAGCATGCATATGACAATTGTAAGAAGTTTAAGGGTAAGAAGAATGCGCAAACCGATTTATCCTGGTTCAGATACCTCCTCTGGTAAGCCTACATCTAGTCTCACCCCTTTGTGGTTTCCTCAACTATAATCAGAAATTACACTATCCGGTTACAACAACACAAGGCTTCACCACCTTGCACAAAACTTTTCCAAAAGCACACTAGCTTTTCTGCCCAAGGATCCCTTCTATCCTTGTCAAAACCTAATAGATACCCTCTCTCATCTTCGGTAATTCTCAGATTGAATGAAAGAACAAGACTCTAAAAGTCAGATTATACAAATTGAAGTTCTAATGAATATCACACTTTTTCTCTCAAAGATGAAGCTCAATGGAAACTTGGATTTTCGTATTTGTAAATTCAGAGTTAGTAAGTTTTTGAAAAAAGTGTTTCTATAATGTCCTTATATAGTGATTTGAATAAATAAATCCGTTGGACAAATTATAGAAGTTGTTAAAAGTGAAACAGATTCAGTTAAGAAAAACTATCACGAAATTATATGTGTAGTACTTCTGTGTATTCACAGTTTTTGAACTTTTGTAAAGCGCGTACACAGATTATATTCTTTGTACATCTGTGTATTAAACCGAATTAACAACCCTTGCACACGCGTACATAAATTAGCATCTTTGTACATCTGTGTATAAGACTGGTTTTTGAACTCAAACACACGCGTACATAAATTAGCATCTTTGTACATCTGTGTATCTCTTACCTTGTTCTTGAATACACAGATTATGATCTTGTACATCGGTGTATATTAGGACACCAACCCAGATCAGCCCAGAACTTCATACACAGGTTGTGTACATCGATTACACATGAAAGCACAAGTTCTAAAGCATAGGAATTGTTCTATACACAGGTGTATAATTTTTTACATCGATGTACTCTTCATATTTTTCAAGAAACAGCTTCGATACACATGTGTACAACACGCGCGTACTGAAAGGTTTTCACTTGTACTTTGTAAATTAACTGAACATATACTTGTGTAATACACAGGTGTATAACTTCACTTAATTTCCTATTTCAATTAGTATATTTTCAAAATTCTTTTTCCTTGAAAAAATTATTTAATTAATCTTTTGAAAACTTAATTTTCCTTAATTTTCCAAGAGCTTCACTAAGAGATTAAGCATGCTATTATTACAATAGCATCTAAGAACTTTAAGGTCTTCATTCAACTTGGTCTTGATGCTTTGTTCCATGTCACCTCCTTTGAATCTTTGAGTCTCATGATCTTCTTTGATCTTTGACATTTCATCCTTTAATCCTTTGACTTTCCTCTTCATGAGTGAACTTGCAAACACTTGAACACTTTATTAGTGCATAATCAAATTGAAAAACTCATGCAAAATTCACATTGATTGTCATACATCAAAACCTCAAAAGGGCTTAGTCTTACACATCCCAAACTTCCATTCTTCTACTTGGCTGTAGACTAGCATTGACTATAGACAGAAACCGGAAAGCAAATGAAAGAGCATTGATTTTTAAATGAATACAAAAATTAGACGAGGCCACTACAGATATATATGGACAGTTACTCTTCCACATATGTCAAATGCCTCATGAAAAGCCTCGAGCATCAACTCTAAATCTCTTCCAAACCAATTTTCCTGATAGCAGCACGAATCCCACTTATTCTAGGCTCTAAAATAGAAATAAAATCAAAATTATAAACCTTCATTAAGTCTTTTATAAGATAGGGAAAACCTCTCACTCCAACACCTCTACAATTCCAAACTAACCTATTCATTTATAACAATTATTAAATTTTGAGGCTCAACTCTAATAACCTCAGAAGACCCAATCTTCTTACACCCCATGGATAAATCCATAGCTTTTGAAGCACTTGACTTACTTAGAGAACTTATAGGGGCATGTTCCTTAGGAAGGTGCTCTGCTTCTGTCCTATCATCAACCTTAGATTGATAGGACTGTAAGGCTAAAGGGATAGGGGGATCCTCCACATTTAATTGATTATCAACAAGCTTCATTAAAGCAGCAAAATTAGCTTTAACATAACCATTTTTTTTTTAGGCAAAGAATGAATAACCTTTAGACTTTTACCTCTTGAATTTTTAGAACCATAATTTTGACCCTTCAGATTAACAATTTTACCTTTTTCATTACTAACTACAGTTTTCAAAGGAGAAGGAATTTTACTGTCTTTTGCAGAACTTGAGATCTGAACTGATGAACTGATGATATTAACTGTGCTTTTAGTAGCAACTTCTCCTTCAGATATCTGATTTTTTTAGCCAGAAGACTCACCTTTCTCCACTTCTTTAGTTTCTTTATTTGGAGCACTAGTTTTAGAACCAATTTTCTTTGCTTCAGAACCTTTCTTGGCTTCAATATTCGGCTTACCCTGCATTTCTTCCTTGGTTTTCTTTTAACTATCATCCGAACACCATAGGAATTTGTCCCAGTCGGGTCTTTCTCAATAACATTAACTTGCTCAACATTATTGTTGATTCCACTAGAAGCATCACTATCAGGGACCTTGACCTTCGAAGCTTCCTCATTATCTAATGACATCACATAGATATTATCTTTAGGTGCCTCCCCTCCTTCATTTAATTTCTCAGATGCTTGTACTTTACAACATGATTGTTCCATACAAGAATCTAATTTATGACCATATTTTCCACAATTAAAACAAACTGAATGAAGATCCTCATGTTCAAGAAAAAGCTTGTGCTTGTGGCCACGAATCATAATGAAGTGAATTAGAGCTTGTCTAAATACATCTCTACACATGTCCTTGCAAATTGACCTTAGGAGTGTATAGATGTAAGTTTATCAATCTTTAGCATAGATCCTAGAGATGAACCAATACACCAAAGGAATTTTGCATTGTAGAGTTCTAGAGGAAGCCAAGGGATCCTCATCCATACTGCAACTTTCTTGGAAAGTTCTGGTTGTTGAAGGAACCCATCTCTGCACTATAAGATAGTGATCTGCCACACGCCATAGGCCTTCAAAAAGGGCATAGTTATAGTATTCAATAGAGGAGAAATGAACAAAAAAGTATCCATCAGCCATATCTACCAAGTTGACTGTACCTTTCTTGGCCCATTTTCGCTTAAGATTTGCCTCCAAGAACTTAAAATTCACAGTCTTTCCCATGAGCTTGACAACCAAAGTTTTATGCCATGGGGTTGACCATTGCTCCCATTCATCATTAGTAAGAGGAATCTTTATGCTTGCACCTGCAGCCTGAGGAGTTATCTTTTAAGAATTCATAGCTTTTGCTTCTTCCACAATACTATTGTTGATAATCGCATGAACATCTTCTCCATACAAATTGAGCAATTTGTCTTTGTATGAGTAGAACCTTCAGGAGATGACTTAGCAGGATCATTTGTGACACCCTTCTACCCCGCATGTTATAAGGATTTTAATATAAAAACATTTAAAATAAAAGCATGCATTTTACTGGATAAATAAACCATTTATCCATGGGTAGAAAAGTCTCACATGAACGAGTTCACAAACGCGGAAATAAACCAAGTTAAACAACGATAATCATAAACATAAATGACCCAACCCCGTTGTCACAAGTCAGAGCTGGTATAACCATTCCGTACAATACGGATTACAACTGAAAAACTAACTATCAAAAGAAAGGCCCTAACTATGAGTGGTGGTTCCTCAGAGTCACTCCTCTCCGGGCTGCTCGTCATCCTCTGCAAATTGTCAATCAGGCTAAACAAACAAACAGAAAGAAAGAGGGGAGTAAGAATCATGTAAACATAATAGCAAGGAGGTAGGAAGTAAAGTAAAACATACAAGCATGGCACCAACGTAAGCATACATCATCAACATGTATAAACATACATCAACATCAAGCATGCTATATAGTGCAATGCAGTCCTACTCCGCTAAACCAATAATGCATGTGGATCCACTAAACTCGGGATGGACGACTTTGGAGTTAAATATCCACATTGAGAATCTACTCAACGCCGGAGAATCTACTCATCGGATAGCCAACGCATCAAACCAACGAATGCCTCGTCATAGGGGCGCAAGGAGAATCTACTCCAACCGTGGATGGCCAGATCGCCGTACTCTAGGACGACCTCCCTTATGTCGAACATCCCTCAACAACAACATCTCCAATGATGCATGGGCAAACAATAACAATAGCCAACGCCACCTCCTTCACTTCAACGGGATCAATCGAAGACATCGGCGGGATCAACAGCAAAACCTTTAACCAGCGGAATCGACCGCAGCGGAATCGATCGCAACACCTTAAACCCAACAGGGTCAAGGTCCCCTTGGAGTAAACTCTCGGCTGCCAAGGTACAACATCAACAACACCTTAGACCTAAACCACGAGGTCAAGGCTTCCTTGGCAAAAAGCACTAAGGGGCAACTCATGCTTGCGGTAACCCAACGGGTACCGGCTTATCAAACTCAACACCTCACCATCTCATCGTCTTAATCACCTTTGTTAATCATTAACCGAGTTATCTAAACTGAGTCATTTATGTCATCAACATGTTATTGGGAAGATTGGGGTCAAAAGCCCCTATTTAAACCTTTAATTCCATCTCTGTCTGTTAGGGGAGCACAGACGTGCTTGTCCCCTGCACGGTCGTGCTGTCACTTAACTGAAGCACGGTCGTGCTTCCTATTGGGTACGGTCATGCTCTTTGTCCTGCACGGCCGTGCTTATTGTGCGACCATTTTCCATAATTCAACTGGGAGAACGGGCGTGCTCCCTATTCAGCACGGTCGTGCTCAATGCACGATAGTACTGTTCTGGGCAGAGTCTCACATTAGATTTTAACAAATTTCTCGGGTTAATTAGTCCTTTAAACCTAACATGTTTTTAAGCCTAAAAAGACCAGTTAATGTTTTAAACATTTTAACCATCAACTCAACGTTCATAGCATCAACTATGTAGCCAACATATCATCAACAACCAACATCGTATTAACAATTATCATACCATCATGTTCATATCAAGGCAACCAACATAAAAATTAACAACATATCATGAACATGAAACAAATATAAATGACATACAAAAACAACCAAGAACATACTATCACCAAATAATCAATTCAGCATGTTATTCATACATATAAAACAACACGGGGTTATGAGAACCCTTTTACTTTACACTAACTCCAAGCCTATGAATACACTACCCTTCTCCCCATACCTGGCTTGAAGGTTGCTTTAACGTAAGCTACAAACAACGAAACGACCACGGTTCCCAATGCGACTCAGCTAGCCTTCCAAACCTTGGTTACACAATACATAAGCCCTTAGTTTCCAATTCAAGACCTTGAAAAGGAAACTTAGAAGGGAAAGAAACGTTACCTATATACCTGACACGGATAGCAAAGGTCTCCCAAGGTCTCCAACACTCACGAAACTGCTTGAGTTAGTGGAAAAAGGGAGAGAACTGTTCTGGCCGCAATAGGGTGGCTGCTGCTACCAGAAATAGGGTTAAAACGTAACCCTCAAATTCTGTGCTAAGAATATATAGGTCACACCTGAGCACGGTTGTGCTCTTCATCAAGCATGGTCGTGCTGGACTTAGCGTCAGCGAGACGCGGTCCGCACAGTGAGCACGGGCGTGCTCAACTTAAAATCAGAAATACGCTTCTGACTTTAAGCACGGGCGTGCTCATGTACCAGAAAGGGACTTCTAAGCCAAAAATCTCACTAAGCCCTTAACCAACAATTCTAACTTAAACAAACAAGCTTAAGGAAAGCACTTAACGAAAAGCGGGGTGTTACATCATTAGCTATGATCACTTCATCCCTAGAAGACTCTGGAGCACGAATCTTGTGAATGCTTCGTTGAAGAAGATCAGATTCTTCCTCGGTTTTCTTGTTTGCTTGTGAAGAAATCTCTGAAACCCTAGCAGAGAGTGAACCATCTCTAATGGCTCTTTTTAAACTCAATTTTTTTTTTAATATAGTTTAATTGAATATATAAATCGGTGTAAAATGATCAACTATAAATAAATTATAGTAAAATAGATGGTCAATACTTTTAATTTCACATAATTTATATTTTGATCCCTAAATTTTTTATCGATCTCTATATCACTCATTTGAATTTTGATCCTTTACCGGAACTTTAATAATAAGAAACTATAAAGACTAATCATTTATAAAACAAATAAGGACCAATATCTTTTATTTTTTATTTTTTATAAGCAAATAAGGACCAATATATAAAGGAGTGAAAGTTATAGGAACTAAAACTAAAACAACTGAAAAATATAAGGAACGAATTTTTAATTGTAAAGGCCAAAATCTAATTATATAAAAATAAAAGGATGAGTAAAAAACTAAATTATAAAAAGCTATAATTAATAGAAATTATAATTAAAAATAAAGTTACAAACTTGTCAAAAGCTATATATAACTTTTAATTAATCTGCGGATAAGGGTTTGATCCAACAATTTTATCATTGTTTCTAAAATAAAATAAGATAATCACCTTAATTTATTGGAGACTAGTTCTCAAAGCACAGAGCTGTGGTACAGAAAGCTTCAAAGTTCAAATCAACTTTCCAAATTCCTTCTGGAAGCGTTCACATTGGTTTAGCACTTTGGAATACGACCTAGTCGCAGTAAATGGTTAATAATTTGTGTTTTAATAATTAAGGAGAAAACCAATTCAATATAATTAGGTCAACCAATACCAGGATATTAAGCAAACCTGATCATAATCTATTTGTGTCGGAAGCAACTAATTAAAACATACATAATATATAGTCTAAATAATGAGTTCAAATGGGTTTTGCTTTATTTAATGTTCATCTTGTGTGAAAGTTTCCAGTTTCGTCAAACATGTGCTCGCATCTAATTACCTAAGCCAACACAATTGAAGACATTTTGCAGAGAGCATTCCAAATGCCACTCATAACAAACCTTGAGTAATTTTGTCCACGAAAGCCAGAAGTTCAACTGGAATAAAACTACTCAAAAGTGAAAATATAAATAGAGCGAGCACATAAAAGTTTATCTATATTCAAATCATTCAGTGAATTATGTATGATCTATTGATATCAATACATTTTAACTAATCAAATTTCTGGCTTCTCGCAGGGATCCCTACGCATAGGTGGAAACTATCATACATCAAAATATGCATAGCCGAGATGGGCCTTTATACCCAATTCGTGACATTGGTCATCACCGAAATTGAAGACGACGACGATGATGATGATGAAATAAATAAATAAATAAATAAAATTCTAATTTTGCGTTATAATAATTGTACGATAATTCCTCGGTTATAAAATATGTGCAAAATATGGATGTCCAATTGTCCATTGATCTTATAACCTCTATTATTTTACAAGTTACTAGTCTTAATTTTATATGTAAATGACTCATTGTGGTTTATAGGTTACAAGACACATGTCCTATAATAGGACTCGTGGAATATTGTGAAATTTGCATCTTGAAGAGCATAATACAAATTCTTTTCTTATCTCCATTCTTCGATAGTTTATAATATCTCGCTTTGGTGGGTTCATTTCATAACATTTCAGTTATTAATCTAATCGTTGATTCTTCTTGATTCAGGTGTGATATTTGAACACACCACAGCGACATCATACGAGACATCTACGACACAGTAGCGCTACTGTAGTGTTACTGTAGCGTTTTTTTTTAATTTGACTTTTTTTTAAAAAAAATAAAATTTTTATTTCTAAAAAAAAATCCATTCACCAGATAATGAACCGAATTCACCAGATATTTGTACCTGATTCACCAGATATTTGCACATACTTAACCAAAAATTTTATCTCTAAAAAACCCATTCACCAGATAATGAACTGAATTCACCAGATATTTGTACCTGATTCACCAGATATTTGTACATACTTAACGGAAAATTTTATTTCTAAAAAACAAACCATTCACCAGATAATGAACTGAATTCACCAGATATTTGTACCTGATTCACCAGATATTTGCATACTTAACGAAAAATGTTATTTCTAAAAAAAAAACCATTCACTAGACAATGAACTAAATTCACCAGATATTTGTACCTGATTCACCAGATATTTGCACATACTTAACAAAAAAATTTATTTCTAAAAAAAAACCCATTCACTAGATAATGAACTGAATTCACCAGATATTTGTACCTGATTCACCAGATATTTACACATACTGAACAAAAAAAATTATTTATAAAAAAAACTAAAAAAGACTTTAAAAAAAAAACCGCTACAATACCGTACAGTGCAGCACATACGATGTCGCCGTATTGATGTCAAGGAAGTGTGTCAAAATATCATTTTTTGTTCTTGATTTTCCAGTCCAACAAGTGTTGTGTTATACTACTCCCGTTGTCAAACATTAATAATTGCTTGCGGTCCCATAACTTTAATGAGTGATGTAATTTGCAACTTAATTCATTAATATAGTTTGAGATTTAATTATGAGTTGTATTATTTAAATATCTAAAATAAAAATAAAAATGCTAACTGGTAAATTGGTTAAAGAATTAATGTAACGAGGAAGTGAAGTTTTTTGTTTTCCAGTGAAACCTTGCATTTTCTTGATTGTTCAACCAATGAAATATGATACTTAAATGACATGTTATATATATATATATATATATATATATATATATATATATATATATATAACAATCTCATGGGAGTTGTTTAACTAGTTTTTAAAAATAAGATTTGGTTCTTGTTGCGTTGCAATGTTAGAGTAAGATGATGTAACATCTACATCTGTAAAGGATAATTGCTTCCATAGAAAATTAGTTCTTATATAAGAACCCAATAAAAAAAAGAGAAAAATAATACAGAATAAATGAAAAATAAAGACATGGGATAACTTGTGTGACTCATTTCATGAACTTTTAGAACTGCGCCATTAGAATTAAGAGTTACTCCCTCCGTTCCTTTTCTACGGTAATTTTAGCTTTTTGTTTTTGTTCCAAAACAATGGATCTTTTATAAACCCAATGTATATTTGACAATTTTTTTCCATATATACCCTTATCATATAATTAAATTGAAATACATTGAAAACATACTAAACCTTCCCTACTTAAATTCAGTCATAAATATTGCATGTTCCAAAACAAAAATGGCACATATCAATGCATTTTACATTTGACCAAGGTACACAAATGCTTCTTTTCAAGGTATATAAATGACCAAGGTTAGAATTTGTAAATAATTAATGATACTATAAATAAGGGTAATTTGGTACAAATGTTAATAAATTAATGCTTTCTTAATCTGTGCGTAGAAACCTTAAATTACCATAGAAAGGGAACGGAGGGAGTACTTTTTCGATCTACTTCGAGGAGTATCCCACCGCCAATCTGAGACCGGGACTAATGTCCCGCGGGAGTTTGTTCGGCACCTCTAAGGGTGGCATCCCTCCCAGCTGAGGTTTTTTCCATACCCAAGGGTCAAACTCGAGACCTTGGTTAAGGGACGAGAGGCCTTTAACTACTCACGCCAACCTCAATTGGTAAATTGAGAGTTACTTAAAGTAGTACAAAAGTAAAAAAAAAAATGGTGAGGTGACGTTGTTATCTAATGAGTTACACCACCAAAATTGTTCTAATAGTATCTAACATCACTTATAATAAAGTACAATATTACATAGAATGTCAACTTTGAAGGTAAAAACAAGACATTATTATCTCTAAGAGCAACTCCAATAGGAATTGATTAACATGTTATTAAAATTAAGGACAATTTTTTGTTGAGTTGTACCATTGGAGCAAGCTAGTATAGATGCAGCATGTAATGATACTTACTTTTTTTTTTTGAAGGGATATAATGACACTTAATTATACAAGTAACCGGTTCT
The DNA here is from genome assembly GCA_035048595.1 of Echinosophora koreensis. Lineage (NCBI taxonomy): Eukaryota > Viridiplantae > Streptophyta > Magnoliopsida > Fabales > Fabaceae > Echinosophora > Echinosophora koreensis. The sequence goes on from JAPCYP010000004.1 coordinate 13,380,477, forward strand.
TATATAAGAACAACCAATAAAAAAATAAGAGAAAAAAATTAATGTTTAATGGATATTATTAATATATCAAATGGAAATAAATATTTTAAATTAAAATAAGAATAAATGTAAATAAAGATATATGGTAATTTATGGAACCCGTTTGGTAAACTTTTAACTTTTAAAAGTAAAATGTAGTTATTTAAAATAATATAATATAAAAAGTGGTAAAGTGACATGTAGAATCCATTAATAAAAAAGATTTAAGCAACCCAAACGAGTTACTCCATTAGTTTGAGGCAATTAGTAATTGAGAAATAAACAGGCAATTTTTTTTATTAAAAATAACATATTATTGAACATATTTCTTGGTTAAGGATATTATTTAACATATTAAAAAGTAGTGATTTTTTTAATAAAAAAATTACTTATTTTTCTTTTCCCAACTGATATCCTTAAAACATCAGTTGACAACACCCATTGTTAATCACGATACCCATGCTTTTGAAATTTGTCAACTTGGAAATGGTATTGGAGGAAATGATTTTTGAACACCTCCTCTCTGGACACCACATGCACATCGTAGAGGGAGTATGTATTTTGAAACTTTAAAATACTTTAGGATAGAGAATAAAATAATATATAAATATAAAAATGGCTAAAATATCATTTTGGTCCCTTAACTTATTTTTTAGATTCAGTTTGATCCCTTGACTTTTAAAATGTTCAATTTGGTCCCTTAACTTATTTTTTAGATTCAGTTTGGTCCATTTACTTTTAAAAGGTTCAATTTGGTCCCTTAATTTGTCTATGTTGACTCAAGTTAGTCCTCTTCAGTCAATAATGTCAATAACAGTGTTAAATGAGTTTCAAATTGGTCCTTTAAATTATTAACTTGTTTCAAATTGGTCATTTAAATTGTTAACAAGATTTAAACTGGTGATTTAAACTGTTAGCGAATTTCAACCGGATCCTAAAAAATTAACACTGTTAATGACTCGTTGAAGGAGATGACTAACTTAGGTCAATAGACACAAATTAAGGGACCAAATTGAACTTTTTAAAAGTGAAGGGACCAAACTGAATCTAAAAAATAAGTTAAGGGACCAATTGAACATTTTAAAAGTTAAGGGACCAAACTGAATCTAAAAAATAAGTTAAGAGACCAAAATGATATTTTAGCCTATAAAAATATATAATATTGAGTGTTAATTTTAGGTATACAAATATTATAACTCGATGCAGAATTGATATTGACATTGTAGAAGAGCCCATCACATGAAGAGCAAAAGTCAAATTTCTATGTAAGTAATCATGCAGGTTTACAAATTACAAAACACGTTTCTAGTTTCAAACAAGTTGATCTGTTGATGAGTATCAATTTTGAAGTTGACAAATATTAAAGACAAAGTTATACTGCAAGAAACGGTGACGTTTCATCTGACCTGGGCCATGTGGGTACATTACGTGAGACGGCGCGGTCCGTATTGGTCTTGTATTGGACACAATTGGGATGGATTGACCCGATGGGTTGACCCACAAATTAAACAAATTAGCATAATTATTAAGTGTGTATTTGGAAAAGATGGATTGTTTATATTTCAGCTGTTTTTTATGTAAAAAAGTTGTTTCATGTATAATCTGGTTTGTTTGCCATTTAGATGGAATTTTTTTAAAATATTTTTTTGGATTGAAAAGTTGTTTTTATGCCATCTTCAATTAATGACTGTTAGATTATTTCCAATCTCCAAAATTTTCTTCCCCACGCCATACTAGCTTACTGACATGCTTTTTCTTCCTCGGACGCCTTTTCTTCACCGTGATTTTTTTTTATACATACGGCCAACTCTGTTTTAAATTTATTATGATGGATTGCACGGGAGCTTGACTTTTCATAACAAAAAGAAAAAAAATTGTAACAAATTTTCTTTAATTTTTTATAATAAAAAAAGGATGAAAAAAAATAAAAAAAAATAAACATTTTAACAAGTTTTAATGTAAAAAAAATCTAATATTATTAATATAAACAAATAACTTTATATCATTTTTCGTAATTTAATAAGTAAAAATGATTTTTCTTTGCACCACCCAAACGAAATAAATTATATTAAAATAGCTTTTCAGCAAACATACTCAAATGAAAACAAATTCTTATTATAATCAATTTTTACAAAATGAATTATACATATAATCGATTATCAGTATAATTTATTTTTTTCAGCTTTCCCAAATACACTATAATCAGGACAATATTACGTTGCGTCCACACCATTTACTGCATGTTTGGTGATGGTTTTAAAATTGACATTGGAAATTATCATTTCAGTTTTGAATTTTCTTTCCAACATGTTTAACATAATTACAAGTTGGATTAGCCTCTATGAAATAAGTACATATGTAAAAGTTGCATGGTAAGAGTGTATTCATTTTGTTTACCCAAAAAAAAAAAGAGTGTATTAATTCTTGATTAGATTGATACACTTTAAATAATCTATCACTCTTATTTCTTCACTTTACACTTTATCCTTATTTGATACTAATTAAGTTTTGACTCCAAACTTTAATTGAAGATGTAACAATTGATCTCCCTATAATTTAGACTTTGATTATTTCCCACCCTCAATTTTTATTGATAAACAAACAAAACTCTTAGGATTTCATTTCTTTTTTATTTTTCATTGATGTAAACCTTCATCACAAGTAGGGGTGGGAATAGGCCAGGCCAGGCCAGGCTTTGCTTAAATAGGCCTGGCCTGTTTAAAAATTTTAAAGCCTAAGCCTGACCTGTTACCTGTTAAAGGCTTTATTTTGAGCCTGGCCTAGCCTTTTTAAAAGCCTGGCCTGGCCTGTTAGCCTTTTTAAAAGCATGTTTCATATTAAAAAATTCAAATAGGCCGTCTGGCCTATCTCTAAATACTAAATAGGCTAATAGGCCATTAAATAGACTAATTGGCCTCTAGCTTTAAATAGGCTTTTACAAATAGTCAAATTGTAAAAATCATTTTATTTTAATATTAATATTCTTAATATATATATAATATATATATATATATATATATATATATATTCTTAATATAATATATATAATATGTAAATAAATATATATATCTATATAAAGAGGCCGGCCTAACAGGCCAGAAAGGCTTTTCAATAGGCCTGGGCCAATTAAAAAGGCTTTTTAAAAAGCTTAAACCTGGTCTTTTTGCTAAACAGGTCAGGCCTTACGTAGGCCAAGCCGTAGGCCCCTGTCGGGCGAGCCGGCCTATTCTCACCCCTAATCACAAGTGTACTAATAATCTAATAGCACTTTGCGTCAAAAAAAAAAATTTAATAATAATCTAATAGCACTTTTATCTATAGAGTCTGTAATTATAAGTGTGATGTTTTGTAGTTGAATACAAATCTTCTTATACACCGAAATTTTTTATGGTCTAAATAAATTTGTTAATTTACAAATACCATACTTTACATACTCATATACATCTTCATGCGTACATTAATCCCAAGTCATTATGACAACCCTTCAAACATCATTAAATCCGTATACTTGCTATGCAAAATGGTACTTCTAGATTAAAAAAAAATTGTAATTTTGTTTCATCCTCTATTATACTAAAATGATGGTATCCAAGTTTGGTAGGAGAAAAAAATATGAAAAATTTATTTGATGAGTTTCGACTTTTCATAGATACATATATCAAATATTTAATAAAATAAATTGTGATTATGATATATATTTACGTTTTAGCTTGGATCTATATATCAAATATAGTCTAGTCAAGCTTGACCAAATTCTAAAGCTTGGAGATTTCAAACAATTATAGCCTTCAACTTGCATTATATAATATACTGAGAAAAAAAGTACAAATCGATCGTAAGCTCAACAAGAAAAATGTTAAATTAATTTAGTGGTTAGAATTCGTTGCCAATCAAGTAAGTTGCCAAAATTTGAATTTTTTTTTTTTTTTTTTGAAAATCAAAGTAGTTGCCAAAATTTGAATAAAATGAGGTGAATGAAGGGTACCGATTGCTTAAAAGGTTTAAAGCTTCATCGGTTTTGATATTTTATTCTTATAATGAGATTGTGTATACGATAAAAATTATTAATCTGGAATTATAGGTTAGCAATTCATCAAAGAGAAATTATATCTTATTTGTTGCTGTCACATGCCAACTTGAATAATTACAATAAGGTTGCCTTGCTCAGCTGGCCGATCAAAGCTGAAAGATTCTATATTTTCAATATGAACGTCCAATTCAAAGCATCCATATATAACTGGTCTTTATCTGAATCCCACTGCACAAGTCTATAAGAGAATAGATTAAATAATGATATTTGAATTGTATGTGTTAAATTATCTAAAAAAGAAATTATTGATATTAAGATTCTACGTTGGTTTGGTTTTTATTTTTTTATTTTTTTTAATAGACAAATATTAGTAGTTAGTTATTATATTAATTTTTCTCCTTTGTCAAGGTTTGAACCTTGGACCTCTCATTCCTCCAACTCCTTATACCCTTACAATGATTTAAACAAGTTTTCCGTTTTAAATTAGATTTTGAGATCGAATTGGGCTCAGTCTATTCCCAAATTCAATATAATATTATAGATATTCAATTCCGCAAACATTACACTTCAAATGTACAATGCTAGGTGGTTGAGGGGATGTGTTTTGGTATTCAATAATTAGACTAAGTCTCTTTCCAATTCCAATAGTTAGATCCCTAATTGGTTACAAGTCGCAATTAAACTGATGGCACCGTTTGAATTTATCACTACATGTGCTTTAAAATGAGATCATTTCAAATTCATGCATATACAAGCAAATGCATCCAATATCGTTCATATGATTGTGTTGAGTGGCGGAGCATTTGAGTAAATTTTTTACGAGTGGCAGGATATATAAATATTTAATATGCAAATATTTTTCTAAATCCTTTTTGATAATTGATAGCGGATTTTTTTATTTATTTTTTAAACAAGATTTGAAAATTTTCATAAAAATTAATTCATAGATATTCAAGCCTACACAGACACACACATCAAGGCACATACAATACACCCGGAGACGGGGAGTCATATTGAACTTTGCTTATATTATATGACGCAAATGAATTAAAGATGAAATTTGATCTCATAATCTCATAGTTAAAAATATTAGAAAAATAAATTATTATTATTTTCATTAGAACATACATGATAAGCATTTTGACTTTCGTAATAACATTAAATTTTATATATAAGTAAAAAAAAAAATACTGCAAGTAAAATAGTAAACAAGCATCTCAATAACTTTTATTTATTTATATAGTCAACATAAGAAATAATAAACTAAAAGACTTGACTGAATAAGAAAAAATTATTAAAATACCCTATAACTATCAAATAATATTAAGTTACTAATCAAAATTTGCCGATTTTGTCTCCACCTATAGTGTTATTAAACTTTGGATTAGGATAAACTTTTTGGCGTACTCAACATACTCGTATTCATAATGATTATTAAATCCATTATTGTATCAATAAATTGCATGTCTTTTATCGGTTCCTTTCCCTTTCTGTTCCTTTGATAGGTAAGAAAATTAGTGACAAATATCATGTCAAATGTCAAATATGAATACGAAACCGAAAGGATTTGTGGATGGGCATGGTTTGTTAGTCATGGCTCAATAAAGCCCAACATCTAGTCCGAAATGGGGTGTTAATCATGTTTAATTTATTTAGGACTTGGAGTAAGAAAATCCCTATAGCAGGCACCACAAGTAAATACCTAAATTGATCCTTAAAATTGTGAAGTAGTATCAACTTGGTCCTTGAAATAATCAAAATTCCGTCCCTAAATGATAAGTTAGTATCAATTTGATCCTTCATTTTACTCACTTAATATCAATTAAGTCCCTGAAACTACAAATTTAAAATCAACTTAGTCCATTCGAATTTCAACGGAGGGACTAAGTTGATTACATCTTACAATTTTAGGGACTAATTTGGAATTCTGATAATTATAGGGACTAAGTTGATACTACTTCATAATTTCAGGGACCAAACTGGATGTTTACTTCAGGCACCACTTGCGAATAGCCTATTTATTGAGGGGACCGGTACTGAGTATGAACTATGAACCAATTTAAAGCTTTCACGTTCAGAATTTAGTGAATGTTTAATGCTATTAATTAAGAAATAAAAATATAAAATTTTAAATAAACTTCTACTTCATTCATCAAAAAAATAAATTAACTATTACTTCAATTGGTTGAATTCTTATTGTTACATTAGATGTGTAAGTAACTTGGATAGAATGGGAAGAAAGCTAACTTGGTGAAAAATGAACATCCAATGTCAATATTACATTCAAGTCTTAGAAAACTTAAATTGATGCCAATTAAGCTGCAATCTCTTAGAACAGGTCACTATTATCCAATAAAAGAATGAAAAGATGGAAGAACAAAAACCAACATCTTTAGCAGATATAGGATGAAGACATTCCAAAAGAAAAAAAAAACTATCATAATTTGATTAAATGTTAATATGAATATTAATAAGCCAATAAGATAGTCTTTTCTAGTTTTATTCTTTTTGGTTTTAAGACAAAATAGTGTGCAGTGATACAGGAGGTTTTATTGTTCTATCAATAGGGCCCAATGTTACCCTGAGGGATAGCATAGTATCCGTCCAGTGCCTATATCAGTCGATTTTGATCGAACTTGGGCTGGAAAATTAAGGGTCCATTTGAGTTGCCAAGAGCAAACAGGTATTTGCAATTGCATATACAAGAACAATAGAGTAGAAAGTAGAAACCGAATGAGTAATGATATTTGAATACAAAATTGCATATATTCTCGTGCCATGTACGGGAATATACTAATTATTTAAGATTTCATTTTTAAAAATGTAATATTGATTTCACGTTTTGTGGTTTAAATTTTTTATTTATGGAAAGTTATATATCAAAAATTGTTAAAAGATTATTTTGTCTTAATCGGCGATTACAAATTATAACAGATATTAACTTAATAATTTTTATTAATATTACAATACAGATAATAGCTTTTAAGTGTAAATAGTATGTACATACTGTCTACTACATAAAGAATATATAAATAAATAAAAAAAAGCATAATATATGATTTACAAACTGTAAATGGTAAGATATTATACATAAGAAAAGCATAATATATCACAAGTTGTAACATGTATTAACTTAATAATTATTATTAATATTACAATACAGATAATGGCTCTTAAGTGTAAATAGTAAGTACATATTGTCTACTACATAAAGAATATATAAAAAAACATAATATTTGAAAATAGGCATTAAATTTTTATTGTGAATTTGTTTTTTTTTTCAAAAACAAATTATAAATCAATATTAACCATTTCTTCTCTCACTACCTTAATATCGCACTTCTCTGAACATTTAATAGTAAATATATATTTTCAAAGCAACAACTGCATTTTAAGCTGATTAAACATTTCTTAGTGTAATTTTTTTAACCACTAATACTAAATATGTCCCAATGATCTTGGTAATGATATGAATTTTTAGAGAAAAAATTATTATTTTTCTGTTGTCTTAAAAAACTATTTGATTTAGTTGTCCGCTTTTTCCATGGAAGTTAACCATTTATCTATCATGTTATTATTTTATTATCTCTTAAAAATCTATATGATTTATTTATCCTTATTTTTTCATGCAATTTAACCATTTCTCAAAAAACAAATTTATTTATCTACCAAATTATTTTTATTCTTCTCTCTTCAAAATTTATTTGATTTATTTCTTCTATTTGCTCGGTGCAAGTTAACTATTTTTACAAAACACATTTATCTATCATATTTTTTCTCCCTTAAAGGTATTTTTGATTTATTTCCTCTCTTTTCCCGTGCAAGCTAAGGGAATAGATTTTTCATATTGGATTTGCACTTGGATTCTCTCATGTTGAAATCTCCACCATTAAAACATATATCTCTCATTTTTTATATTTCGAAGTACCTTTCTCTTCTTTACAATTGATGGCTCAAATTTAATTGGACTCCCATGTCACATGAGAGAATCCATTTCCGTAAGCTAACCATCTTTAAAAAATATATTTATCTATTATATTTTTTTTTCTTCTCTCTTTAAAATTTATTTGGGTTAATTCTCTTCTTTTTCCCGTGCAATTGAACCATTTTAAGAAAATATATTTATCTGCCATATTGTTATTTTTATTCTCTCTTAAAAATCTATTTGATTTATTTCTCCTCTTTTCTCATATAATTTAATCATTTTTGGAAAATATATTTATCTATCATAATATTTTTCTTTTCTCTCTTGAAAATATATTTGATTTATTTCTCCAATTTTCCCGTGCAAGTTAACCATTCTTAGAAAGTATATTTATCTATCATATTGCTTTTCTTCTTCTCTCTTGAAAATCTATTTAATTTATCTCTCCTCATTTTCCCATGTAAGTTAACCATTTTTAGAAAATATAATCATTTTTCATATTATTTTTCTTATTGTCTCTTGAAAATCTATTTGAGTTAATTATATTCTTTTCCCAGTGCAAGTTAAATATTTTAAGAAAATATTTTTATCCATCATGTTATTTTTTCTTCTTTTTTCCCTTATGAAAAACCCATTTCCACGTGTCTTGCACCTGATGTTATGCATATTTATTTAATAATATAAATGTTTTATATTTTTAAATTAGAAAGTTTTGATCTATATTCATTATTATTATTGGATCCAATTTCTCTATATTAAATATCAAATATTATTAAATTTAATAACCTAATCAGTAAATTAAAAAATATTTAGTTTTTAAGTTTTGGAACAATATTATATTATAATTAAGAACAGAACAAACATTTGCATAGTTGAGTAACTTTCCAAAACTGCATAGAAATTAGTGAAAAAAATTAATGATTTGATTGCATATAAATTCTATTGTATGTTATAATTAGAAAGTTTTTATAGAAAGTATGAATGTCATAGAAACCAATTATGAATATATTATAAAGATTGATATACTAATGGAAAAAATTATTTATTACTAATTGATCAACATGTTTATGATTGAAAATGATGAATGATATATTAATAACATTTACTGAGATGCTTTGATAATGAGTATCTTCAAATAATAAAATTTACAAAAAATAACTTTAGATGAGAAATAAAATATAATGATTTTTTTAACTGAAAAAGTATACATATTTTGACACATGCTATTGTCCAATGGGTCAAAACCTTATTTTATAATAAATAATTGGTAATAGATAGTTAATAAATTTTATTGACTTACATATCGTCATTTCTATCAATTTATCAAATTATATTAATCAAATCAAATCATAAGAATTTTTTTATGGTTTGGTATTATATTAGTATTTTTATTTTATTTTCAATTTTCAATTACTTTTTTAATTTTATTTTTTAAATTTTATCGTTCTAAAACAACTTAATATATCAAATATGATGTCATTTCAATTAGTACATTAATTTATTTGTAAAAATATAATATAGATTGTGATTTAAAATATTAATATTCATTGAATTGTTTGATTTAATTTTTACAATTTTGATCGGGTATTTAATTATACCTATTTTTAAATATTACATATCTAATTATATCTAATTATATTTTTAAATATTAAAATCATGTTAGAATTAATTGATATAAAATTACGTGTCAAGTAATCATTTTCTGGTTTTTTTCTCTCTCTCATCACATGTATTCAACATTTCAAAACACTTATCACTATACGGTGTCCACCGTAGATATCAAAAATATGTGTTCATTTATCATTTCTGAAACCGAATCACCCAACATTTGGTAGCAATCAAGACTCTCGAGAGTGATTGTTATTTGAGTGATCATAATTATGAATACAATTTGATTGTACGCCTTTCACATATGGATTTAGTTGATATGTATTGTCAATGGATATTTTTTTACACTATTAATCAATTAGAAATGAACACATCATTAAAAATATTTGACTCTTATCATAACTACTTTAAAAGTCACTCATACCATAATTTTAATTGATAGATAATATAAAAAGCTTTGTATTGACAGTGCATACAAATTAAACTCTCTATATATTTTTTCTATAAATTATTTGTGCTGGTTTGGGCTTGATGGTTGGACCCAACCTACGAAGGGCCAAACATATTGAGAAACCCTACCTTGGCTGGAGGGCCCCAATTACCATAACAACTAAGCAGTTGGCTCCCTGCACGATAATAGTCAAGATTCACTTCATCGTACTTGTACCGTAACAGCGTAACTGCACATATATACTCAATAAATACCAACCTATTGTGCAGGTATTATCTATCTAGTTTTTATTTAGAGCTATGTTATTTGTACAACTCCTATGAACATCCAAGTGACTCTCACACACACAATTGAATATAGTATACCTACTCTATTTTGAAATATAATACACCTCTATCCCATCCACACTCACACCAATGTACGGTGTCTGTACGGGTGTCCATATTCAGTTGCCCAAAAATCATAACTGTTCATGTACTCACCTAGCGCCCATTCTTACTTTAGGTATCAAAGTGTCTTTGTAAGTACCACTATTCACTCTATAAATCATGTTTCACCATCATCATTACAACTTCAAATTTTCAATCCACTCTTACATTTTACCCTAGACATATAGCAACATATAATTGACCAAGTGAAAACATAGGCATGACAAATATAAACATGTGATAATGTTTGCTCTTGACTTTTATTGATAGTCATTGCAAAACTCAAAACTAATAGTAATTGTTGTCTCAGAAGATTGGTCAATATTCCTCATCAACATATTAGGAACATCTACTTTCAATCCTCTTTTATCATTAGAGGGACCTAAACATTTGATTTGGTTAACAAACTTAGGAGTTAGCCAACCAAAATTAATCCAAACAACTTCCTCCATGTTACAAATACAGTCGGAGCTAAGATATTTTCTTTCTTCACCAGGTAGCAATGATAATACATAATTATTGACTTTTTCTACAATTTCTAATGTTGGCACACCGATATTGCTCAAATTCTGTAATATGTTGCTCTTTAGTCTAAGCTATAATTACATAGGAATGTTAGTGATCTAAATTAAATGTAGAGACAAATGAAAAAATCTTGCTTTGAAAATTTCATGACACCCAATAGGTAAAACCAATCTGCCAACACATGCATATCAAATGAAAGGATTCTTCTGATAAAATGGTACTATACCGTCTTTATTCTCCTGTTGATTTAATTCTCTTTTCTTTATTACACCAATCCACTAAAACACATGGATACCATCGACATTCGATAGTACCACATCTTTTGTACATTTTATAACTTTAGTTTAGCAATAAAAATAATTAAATTATGCCTTTTAGATATGTCTTGACAAAAGCTGAGTGCATATCCAATAAAGGGAACATACATATTATAATGTCGACTTTATTTTGCATTGAATACTTCATTAAATTCAAAAATAGTCTTTTTTTTTCTTTTCTATGAACTGATTCAAAAATAGTCTTATACAATAAAACATAAGAAATAAGAAATTGCATTACATTTGAAAGCTAATCGCCTTCTCAAATTAGCTATATAGTTCAAGATTCATCCTGCATAGAGTTCAACCTTCATCACACATATGGAAAATTTAGTCAAACAATTTCCATAATTATGTTCCAGATTTCCACCATAATAAAAACAAATAGAAAAGCTACAAAATCATTCAGAAATATTGCATCTTGTGAAAGAATCATCACTTTCTTTTAGAAACAAAAAAGGTCTAAATATGGTCAATGTTCATAAAGATTTCAAGAAAAAATGTGAAGTATATAAGGAAAAACAAATTGATTAAAGAGAAGAGATCGAAAAGGGAAAAATGAAAATTTAGAGAAGAGAAAAGAAAGAAGTCCTAGCAAAGAAAAAAACAATCCCCACATATATAACTTGTTTCTCATGGCTCATATCATGCACCTAAAACTGGTATTGTTTTTTTTGATAAGCCAACAATTATATTGATTAGTAGTACAAAAGGTATCCCAACCCATATATATGAACAATACCAAACAAGAATAAAGAAGGATCAATGTAAGTAAAATGGTGATCATATTCGATACAAACACAATGTACTTACTTGCATATCTATTGCCAACTATTCAAAATTCAATGTCCATATGAAGTATCATATATATATATTCCAATGAGGTGTCAAAGTATTTTTTTTTTTCCCAATAATACAATTAAAACCAATATTTAGTGATACAATTGACAATTGAAACTGTACATTAATTCGGACTACCAAAGTACGCTTGTTCACTGACGCTGGTGTTGGCAAGATTCATACCCATCCATGGTATATAAAAAAATTTATATTCAATCCTTCTTCTCCACATATATAGCACGCTTCAACTTTGTGAACTCTTTCTACGCCAATGATGTTTCACATTGTTACTATTGTGGTTGTTGGGGGTGGTGACCACGAACAATTAATGCAAACTTGACCGGCAAAATGGCGTGTTGCCCTTGGAAGTGTCTGGAGTTAAAGGCACTGTTTGGTTTGCCAAATCCGCTAGCGTTTAGCGGATAGCATATAGCGGATGGAAAAGTAGTCCCATTTGGTAGTCGTTTTTAAAATTAGCGTATAGCGTTTTTTCACTAGCGTATAGCGTTTTTCCCAGACGCTACTTGAAGTAGCGTTTGAGCTTATAGCGTATAGCATTTCATTTTTTCTTCCATTTTTATCCCTACCATCTTAATTAAATTCCTCACATATCCTTGATTATAAAATAAAATACTAATCATTTAACATAGTATATAAATAAGAATTAATTTTGCTATTTAGATTTATATTTAAGATAAAAAAGTGGAAAATATATTTTTATCTATAAAAAATAAAGCTTATACAAAAATCAAATCAATATATAATTTTATTTTTATTATTCCATTTTATTTATTAAAAATAATTAAAACTAGATTAATATTAAAATTTAAAATTAATTATTGAATTTTTTTTAAACGATAAATAAATTTTTTTGAAGTGATAAACAATAAATAATTTAGAATAAAATAAATTATTATAAGTGATAATTATAATAAATAATATATATACATATAATTTACATAAAAAATTGCAAACATATCCTTTTATGTCATTTTATATTTATCAGCTAGTCCAACCGCTAGTTTTACCAAACACTTCAAATCCAATCCGCTAGCTAATCAGCTATCCGCTATCAGCTAGCTTATCCGCTATCCGTTATCCGTTAGTTTATCCGCTATCGCTATCCGCTAGCTTATCCGCTATCCGCTAGTTTTTACCAAACAGAGCCAAAGTCGCGTCACTGTCAGCGATTCAGTCCACAAGATGAAGGGTGCCAGGGACCATTCACCATGGCAAATGATTTTTCAACATAAAAAATGGGACTCTTTGTCTTTAGGTTTAATTATTCTGTAGATCCCTATACTTTTTAGGAATTTTTAAATAGGTCTCTATACTTTTAAAATTTGTAATTAGGTCCCTGAACTATTATTTCATTTGTAATTAGGTCCCTATACTAAAAAAATTGTAATCGGGTCCTCAAACTTTTATAAAGTTTTCAATTGGGTCCCTGAACTAAAAAAAATTTAATTGGGTCCCTGAACTTAGATAAAATTTTCAATGGAGTCCCTAAATTATAAAATTCGTTAGTGATATGTTGAACTGAATGGAATATAACTGATTTCATCAAAGCTGGCTATTTAATAGTAGTTCGTGGAAGATGAACCTTGAGATATTGTCACAATAAAATGTAGCAAGATGTAACAAGATGAAGTGAGATGTAGTAAGTTGCAAGTGAGAAAACTATTTTGGACGAAATTATTTCAAGGAATGGATATATAACCGCAAAACATAAATCGGGGAAGTAATGAACTATTTGGTCATATGGAGGAAAAGCAATTACAGGTTAAGCTTTGGTTTTCTGACTCAACATTTTGGTCTCTTGCAACCCTAAATACAAATTTGGGGGAATTCCAGGCCATGTTTAACATCAGCGGACTTAAAGACCTCTTTACGGAACCCTACCCCAGGGACTCCATTGAAAATTTTATATAAGTTCAGGGACCCAATTAAAAACTTTTTTAGTTCAGGGACCCAATTGAAAACTTTATAAAAGTTCAAGGACCCAATTACAAATTTTTTTAGTATAGGGACCTAATTACAAATGAAATAATAGTTCAGGGACCTAATTACAAATTTTAAAAGTATAGGGACCTATTTGAAAATTCCCAAAAAGTATAGGGACCTACAGAGTAATTAAACCTTGTTTTTATTATATATTTCTGGAATGCGTGTATATAAGCAAATAAAAAATAAGTGAGAAATAAAGTTAAATATATATCGTGTCACATACAGTGTCAAAATTTTGTGTTCGAATAACATAGATGATTTTGGCATCCACGTGAAAAACAACCATACTTCACATCCTTGTCAACTCTGGTCTATGCAATTTGCGTCCAACTCCAAGGCTGTTGTTCTCTCTCGGAGTCTCGGAGAAATTCTTGGGTAAATTTCTTTTTACTATAAAAATACATCAATTGAAGACAGTTTTAGAGGTGAATATTTTTTTTAACTTCAAGTATATGATTTCACACGTTTATAATATTATATATATTTATAATAGAGAATTCTAATTAAAGAATTTTTTTTTCCGCAACATATACATGTTGAACATTCACTCAAGATTGCTTTTCACTGAAGATTAAAATTTTATTTTATTTTTTAACATTGCTTTTTATTCTTATTTTAGTTTTTATTTTTTTAAAAAATCTTATGGATTTCAATTCAACTGATAATATATACATTCACTCTAGGCCTCTCTATTCACATCACTGTACGTATGCTAAATATGAGAAGGGAAACCTTCGTACATATATATTCTAAAAGGTATCGACACAATTTGATTTCGAGATATCGCAACAATATTGCCTAAATCTTTACCAACTGATTTAACTAACACTCACAGTATAGTCCTCCTATCTATATTTCCATTTTGAATAAACAGATAGGTTAATGTGTCATTGTAACAATAGTATTGGTTTCTTTCTTCATCAGGTTTGGTGTGATATAATAGTTTTTGGAGGTTTGGGTCAAGCTATAAGCTCAACCTTGTAGTAATGTTCTATGCTTTTGATTGATGAATTCTCCAATGCTCTATTCAATACATTTTGTTTATAAAAAAAAAAAAAAAATGTATAATTTTTTATTTTTTATTTTGACATCAATTATCAATATATGTCATATGTGAGAGTTTGAAATTTTTATTTTTTTTGACAAGTTGGATTCAAAATAAATAAATGTGACAGATTGATAGTAGATAGCCATAAGGATGCATATAAAATTATGCCATTACATTCTCCATTCGCATTTAAATCTACTCATAAAACATTACAAATCAAAATATTTAAATAAGTAAAAACATCAAAAAAGGAATTAAGACGCAACTAGGTTTAGAAATTTAAAAATCTTTAGATTAATTTTGATTTTAAAATTTGTATTATAGTTAAAATTATATATATTAGTAATATAAATAAATAAATAATTATATGTACATGTGCATATATGCGGGTGTGGGTCGAGGTGGGTATCATAGTATCCGTACCCTCACTCATACCCATTCAAATTTGAGGGTAATTGCCCGTATTCGGACCCTTACCCATTGTGTGGGTAATTACCCGACCCATTATGAGTAATTTTTACGAGTACCTAATGGAAATGTTACAAATTACCTTCCCTACAGGTATAGTTCTAAACAGACACCGTATGAATCTCATGCATAGAATAATTAACGAATCAATTAGAAAATCTTACTTATCTTAAAATCAATTATTCTCATCTCAAAATTAGTTTTACAATAATGATATTTGGACACAAATTTTGACACACTAATGGGATGTACGGGTGAGCATTGGTCGGTTTCGGACGGATTTGGGTTACTACGGGCCAACCCGTTGCAAACCGATGTGAGGAATTTACAATCCATTTCCGCCCATTATATACGGCGGATTGGTTAGGTGGCGGGTTGGGCGGATTGGCAAGTGGATTCATGCGGGTCCACAATTTTTTTTTTATTGTTTTATTCATTATTTCAGGAAAAAAAAAGAAAAGAAAAATAGAGGAGAGGAAGAGATCCATGAACTGATTCAGTCACCAAGATGATTAATTTCTAAAATGTTTTCTGTTCTTTTTATGCCAGGCGTTTTTCAAGCAAATATCAGAGGAAGATGTCCATGGAAAATATCAGAGGAACTTCATCGGACTCCACCGCGCAACCAGATCTGAGGAAGACGTCAATCGAGCCGCCGCCGAGCAACCTGATCTGAGGAAGACGTCCATCAAGCCGGCGCCGCGTATCGGACTCCCGTCGCGCAATCCGCCAGATTTGCGAGTGGAAGCTGTCGTCAGGAGAAGACCAGATTTGGTTCGTCGGAGAAGCAGAGCTTCACAACGATTCTGGTTCCTCGGAGAAGCAGAGCTCCAGATCTGGGATTTACGGTAGCCACCTCATGCTCCGTCGCGAGCCACGTCGAACAGGTCCAACCAGTCAAGAACGAGCTTCCTCTGTCGACGACGATGTGAGCTCGAGCACCTTGAACCTGTGCGGTTGTGCGCTACCTCCACTGGCCGCTGCATAAGGACTAAAGAGTTTAGGATTTCAAAGAGTTATGTGTGTGTTCTATCTTCTAGTGTGGGTGAGATTGAATAAGTCGAGCTTTTTAGGCTTGGGCCATCGTGTGTAAGGCTAATAATTGGGCCT
This sequence comes from Echinosophora koreensis, assembly GCA_035048595.1. Classification (NCBI taxonomy): domain Eukaryota; kingdom Viridiplantae; phylum Streptophyta; class Magnoliopsida; order Fabales; family Fabaceae; genus Echinosophora; species Echinosophora koreensis. Next base: position 13,397,252 of record JAPCYP010000004.1, read on the forward strand.
TGGTAGGCCATTCTTGATAAATGTGATTATGTATTTTTTGTTAGGTATGGGTGGGGTCGGATACCGATGGATGACATAAATCAGACCCGAAACCGATCGTTGATATCCATATTAAGCCTATTCTTTCAACCGCTCAACCCGTCCAACCGATTCAACCCGCCCGTTTCATAAAAAATCACAACGAATTGATCGTTTTCGGGTGGGTCAGACATTTCTGATCACCCCTGATGAGATGTTTTGGGAGTGATAAAATATATGATGAGAGACAAGAAAACAATAAATAAGTGTTAAGAGTATTTTTATATGGTGTTGGATACTATTTTTGTATCCAAATATCATTATTTTTAGTTTTATTACCCACACTTTTAAAATCAAACACCTCCGATTAATCAGCAATTGAACTGCAGGACGAGAACACCGGTCAAATGTCCATTGCGCTTGTATCCAAACACCCACCAAGTATTGTGATGTTCTTTGTTTAATGAGTAAAGACCCAAATTGATCCCTCAAATTTTTCAAGCAGGGCAGTTTAGTCCCTGAAAAAAAAAAGGACAATTTGGTCCTTACGGAGGGACCAGATCGTCCCCCCTTTTGAAATTTGGGAGATCAAATTGTATTTTTTTTTTTATCAGGGACCAAACTGTCACACTTGAAAAATTTGAGGGACCACTTTGGGTCTTTACTCTTGTTTAATTTATGGGGCCAAAATAATTAAAAAAAAAGCCAGTTGTTATGTGGGCCCACCTTGTAATTTGGGAATAGTCTGTCCCTTGCAAGTGCTTGAAGATAGGCTGATAAAGGAAACGTGTCACACTATAACTTGCCGGCCCAAGATCTTCATCTAGCTGTGTTGTGATGGACACCCACCAGCTATGACGTGGCAGATCTACGACCTTGTTTCGTTTTTGAGGTGTAGGGTACCCAAGGCGCTCCAGCATCAGTCTTAGCCACTCACTCACCAGTCACCCCCCTAGTTCAATACACTTCACATCCCGTCTCCCACAGTCCCTCTCAAAATGTCCATTTTCAATAAGAAATTGATATTTTGACACCAAAATTTAATATCATAAGAGAACATCCTAATTTTAAGTAGGTTATTTATCATTTTATTTTTTATCTCTTTATTTCATTGGTTTATAACCTACTTAAAACTAGAATATCCCTCATGATATCAAATTTTGGTGTCAAAATATCATAACTCAATTTCAATACACTTCGAATTGAATGCCAAGCAAGAATTAGAATTCTTTATTTTAATATTTATAGTTTTATACACAGAATTGATAATAAGGAATGATTCTATAATAACGACGTCGACAACCAAACTAAAGCATAAAATTCAAAACTCAAATCAAATAAACTTATAGCCACGAATAATCATATATTTAAAAAGCAGATAGAGAGCTCATGTAAATGTCATTGGACAAAATGAATATGCAGGGTGAAATTGAAATCCTGTGGAGCCAATGGGAACTTCTTGTCTGAAATGTCGCAGGCAGATTAAAAGGACAGAACGGGTGAAAAAGACTTCAAATATTACCTTAAAAAGGAAACATTAATTTTACAGAGAAGATAGCCACGAAACATAACACACCAATTAACATCACAAATTTGGACCACAATCTCGAATCTCATCAGTTCAATCCAATTGAATCCGTGAAGATAAGATGATAATAACAAAGTAAAGCTACAGGTTCCAAAATCTCCTTATAATAGCCCCCCACCATGCAACCCATTGTTTACCTCAAACTCATCACCAACTACTTCATTGTCTTTGCCTAATCTCTTTCATCACCAACCCATTGTTGCACCTCTTTTTACCCAATATTTTCATTTGCCTATAAAAAAAATCCAAAAAACAAAACCCAACCAAATAAGCTCATGGCAACTCCCAATAGACTCTCTCTTGCCATGGAAAGAACCGGGCAATGGTATACACACTCCACTCTACATGAATGCATTATGTATATGATGTTTTACTCTCTATTAATTATTCCCTTTTATGAACCAATTAATTTAATCCTTTGTTGCATGCAGGGTTTTCTCTCAAGAAATCCCACCTGACGTCATAGTTCAAGTTGGAGAAGTTAATTTTACTCTGCATAAGGTATATATACCAAACTTCCATCTTATAATTTTGTGCATGAAATTACTGAATATTGATGGATCATGGTGTGGATTTGGTGCAGTTCATGCTGGTGGCAAAGAGCAACTACATCAGAAAACTCATAATGGAATCAGAAGAAACAGAACTCACCACAATCGACCTCTCTGACATACCTGGAGGCCCTGGAATCTTCGAGAAAGCAGCAAAGTTCTGCTACGGCGTCAACTTCGAGATCACTATCCAAAACGTCGCCGTTTTACGCTGCGCCGCGGAGTTCCTCGAGATGACAGAGCAGCACTGTCGCAACAACCTCGCCGCACGGACGGAGGATTTCCTATCTCAGGTTGCACTCTTCACCCTCACCGGCGCCGTCACCGTCCTCAAATCTTGCCGGAGCCTCCTCCCCTACGCCGAAGACCTCAACATCGTGAAACGCTGCGTCGAGGCCGTCAGCGCCAAGGCTTGCAGCGAAGCCAATTTCCCTAGCCGGTCGCCGCAGAACTGGTGGACGGAGGAGCTCGCCGTTCTCGACGTCGAATTTTTCGGTAGAGTCATGGCCGCCATGAAGCTGCGAGGTGCGAAGCCTCTAACCCGAGCCAGCGCGCTGATCACTTACACGGAGCTAGCGCTTCGGGATCTGGTTCGTGACCACTCCGGTAACGGAATCCGGTCCGGTGTTTCCGATCTCGATTCTGGAGATTCCAGAATAGAACAGAGGAACCTTCTAGAATCAATCGTGGATCTCTTCCCCTCCGATAAAGCGGCATTTCCGATCAACTTCCTCTGCTGCCTCCTCCGCTGCGCGATCCACCTCCGAGCTTCAACCGCTTGCAAGGCCAATCTCGAGAAGCAGATCTCGGCGATATTGGAGCACGTCACCGTGGATGACCTCCTCGTGCTGTCGTTCACCTACGACGGCGAGAGGCTGTTCGATCTTGAAAGCGTGCGAAAGATCGTGTCCGGATTCGTGGAAAAGGAGAAAAGCGCGGCGGTTTACGGCGGCGCCAGCGAGTTCAGAGGAGAACTCTGCTCCGCCGCGGTGCAGCGCGTGGCCTTAACCGTCGACGCGTACCTCGCTGAGATCGCCGCGTACAGTGATCTGAGCATCTCGAAGTTCAACGGCATCGCTATCCTCATTCCCAAAAATGCGCGTAAAGTCGACGATGCCCTTTACCGCGCAGTGGATATCTACCTCAAGGTACGGAATAGTGTCTTCTCATTCCCAAACAGAGAATTTTCATACAAAACAGCGTCGTTTAATATCTCAATAGCGTATTTTGGTTCCCAAACAGGGGGTTTCAATAGAACGACACCGTTTAACGAGTTAGCTGTTGTTTGTTTTGTTTAGGCGCACCCGAAGCTGGATGAGATAGAGAGGGAGAAGGTGTGCAGTGTGATGGACCCGCTGAAACTATCGTACGAGGCGCGTGTGCACGCGTCGCAGAACAAGCGGTTGCCCGTGCAGATTGTTCTCCACGCGCTTTACTATGACCAGCTGCGGCTGAGGAGCGGGGAGAATGACGCGGCGGCGGTGGTGACGGAGAGGAAGCAGCCGCAGGCGGATGTGTCGTTGGTGAGAGAGAACGAGGAGTTGAGGACTGAGCTGATTAGGATGAAGATGTACGTTTCGGATTTGCAGAATAACATTCAGGGAACGACGTCGTCTGTATCGTCCACTAAGAAGACCACGTTCTTTTCGTCTGTGTCCAAGAGGCTCGGAAAGTTGAACCCGTTTAAGGGTGGGTCTAAGGACACGACCCATATAAATGATGGGGATGTGGATTTGACCAAGCCCAGAAGGAGAAGGTTCTCTGTCTCTTAAGAATATACAAGATTGTTTTTGACTCTTTGTTCCTATATATATCAGTATGTAAAAGTCCAATAGATGCAATACGTTTAGTGTTCAGCTTTGATGGGGTTTTCTGAATAGCTCTCGTTTATGCTTGTAATTTTTTTGTAAAAAAGTTTTGTAATATATGTTTGTGTATGTGCAAAATTTATATATGGTCAAGGGTACATTTCTTGAAGGATAATGTGTTACTACTGTTATGGCAATATTCATGAGATACTGTACAATTTTCTGATGTGACAGTATAGAATGTTTACTATAATATGTATTTCAATTAATTAATGATTATCAAAGCTTAATAAATTACTAGTGTTGTTGCCAGTGCAAGACGCATGGGCACTTATGAGATGAATTTTTTTTATAATATAATGTTATTAATGTATAAAAAATTAATGTATTATTTTAAAGAGCAAATGGATTAGAGATCAGATGGCATTTTTTTTAACATATAAAGCTTAGTAGTTTTTTGGAAAATTTGTCCTCTCATTGATTGGTATAACTTCACGCCGCATAGTTGCTTAATTTAAAAGTTCATAGAACGTAAATACATTTGCTTAATCTTATATGTTAATCATTGACTATTGGTTTAACAACAACAATAGATACATAAACCTGACTAGATGGAGGAAGCTTATTTCAAAAACCTATTATTATCTAATTAGTAAAACCAAGCATTGATCAAAAAGTAAAGCAATTATACTTTGTTATAGAAAAATAATTTATATCGGTGAGCTTCTGTTACATAGGTCTAGTTATAATTTTGGTTTGTTGTTTTCAAATTAAGTTTTCAATTTGTTTCTTATTTTATAATTTGTTCCTCTTTGGTCGGTTTTGTTTATTGTAGGTTTAAACGTGACTATTTCGATTGCAACTCTGGTACAAATGAAGATAAAAATGACATAACTTTTGTAAAATAAAAAACAGTTTAGGACTATATAAAAATTTGGATGATCTCCAAACCCAATAAGCATAATGAGGGTCATTTTCTGTTAAAAAAAAATACATTAAGACGACATTAGTGTTACTATGGAAATTAAATGAATTCTTTGGGGGGAAAATAGAAATGTGACTGGTGTAACTTTTTCCATGGTGAAAGACACGTGGAACTTGCTAATTCCCCAAAGTAGTCATGGATCTTATAAACTTGCTGAAGCCTATAAACATCATCTGAACAATAATGAAGGCATAACGTAATCATTTTTAGTCTTATCCATCTCTTGTTAATTCCCAATATCAGGCAAGAGTCCAAATGTCCATGTTAAGGCAGCCACAAAGAGCTATAATATTCTAACAATCAAGTATAGACAACTATAGTGGGACAACTTTAAATAAACCTATTATTATGATGTTTTATATTATTATATTACTGTTTTTGACTTTTTTCTATCCTTAATGGAATTTATACGGTTGTTAGTTGTTGGTTTGGGTTGTCAACTTATCATTTCTCGCGACAAATTAGAAGGCAGATTTATACTGCCCTAAACAATGAATAAAGTACAAAAAAACAATGCAAGACTAATGAAGAAAAATTAAAGCAAAGTGCATCAATGGAGTCTATATTATAACTTCATTAATTTCAAAAAAGATAAAACAAAAAGTTTCACAAAAAAGGATCCACCTATTATAGCAAACTTACACATGACAGCTCCTCATTTTGCAATTGCAAACTTGCATATGATCAATGGTGAACATGGAGCTAATTAGCTGAAATGAAGCTCTCCGAAATATCTACCAGATTACCTAAAGAATGACTATTGTGATAATGACCCAAGACCTGCTTCTAAATCCACCATTGTGGTGGTAAGAACTAAGAAGTTAATACAGTCAAAACTAATCCTCAAGTCTAAATTTTCTCTAGCATTAACCAACATAGTATCCATGATAATGTTAGAATACAAATACCATTGTTAGTCTTCTTACGCTGCTTTTCTGTGGTTTCCCTTTCTAACGCGCTAAAGCTTCTATACTTGAAGAAGGATGCAACTTAAATCCATATAGCTAACTATCTTCTGCTTCTTGATGTGAAGAAATTCTTCTAGTTCTTTTGAATTGAAATCATTGAAATGGAAAAACTTGGCCATTCGTCTACAGAACCTTCATTAGAAACAATTAATCGTTTCATTGGTTTGCTGTAACCTGCAAACATAACTACAATTTTTCCACGGTCCATGATAGACATAATCTCCTCTAAGGCTTCCAATCCATTGGTATCGGTCTATATGATTCATCAACATGAATAGCCTCTGGATCTATGTTCACTGCATGAATAACCCCTGCAATCTAATTGCGTGGTTGTTTTCAGTCACACCAGTCTCAAATTATTTAGTAGTCAAGAAAAAGTATAAATGAAAATCCATGAGCAAGAAATTTTCATCAATATAAAAGCACATGATATTGGACTGACAAGCAAAGATGTTCCTGAATCCACAATCACAGAACATCCGCCATCACAAACACCTAAAATAGCATTGATATTTGATATATTCCACAAAGTTGATACAATTTTGAAATAAAAGCTTATGGCAATAAAGAAAAATAGGTGTAAAGACACTTTGTAGACAGGTCAGATTTCTTTAAAATATGAGGGAGAAAAATACACTTCAAGTTTGTCCCTCCTTATCACCAATAGCAGGTTATGACAATATATCCCAGTATCCCACTTTTATGCGTATAAGTGTCGATGTTTCATAAATCTCATTAAAATTTAAGATAGGACTTCCATTTTGAGATACATGGATCGATACACCATGAGAATACTTTATGTACTACAAAAAACAAAGAGATAAATAGAGTTTTCTTTATGTCAACCAAAGGACCTGTTATAATAAAATAAAATAAAATAAAATAGAGCATTTGAAGGACTCATGATGAAGAAGTTAATAAGGAAGGAAAAGGACCTAACCTTCCATGCCCATCCCCATCTAGAGAACATGCAAAATCAATTGAAGGGTTAGATTCACCATCAACTATTGCAGCTTACCAAGATGTTGTGCTCCAATAATCTTCCCATTACAGAAACTTCATCTAGTGTCTGGATTAGCTTCACATTTTCCTCTATATTTTGGAACTGTCCCCTATGGTTCAGTGTTGTAAGTTGCAAAACTTGGGTGGTGAGGATAGATCCCGGAGTCTACAATTCCAATCATAATGTCTTCTCCTGTCCGATCATAGCCACCTCCTGTTGGCCATACTCTACCATTCTAAGCCTCCTCACTTTCCAGTCCCCTGTCAACAGATTTCACACCGGGAGCATGTCTAAGAGTTTCTGCCTACTAATATAAGATGATAACATAAATGCAACCAATAAAAAGAAGCAGATTAAGTTACCTTCATCAAGATGAGGATGAGAAGAAACTTCATAAACTACCTAGCATCATCACGCTTCTATGAAAGACAAAATAAGGATAAATGTATTGTCATTCATTCACTTATAGGAAACAAAGCATAAAATGCAAAAGATTGTGGTAAGAATAGTAATGTTTTTATAAATTAATATATTTATCTGAACCAACACTCCAATTGAAAAGAAAAGCCCTTAAAATCAATTTAATCATGTACCTGTCTATATGATGTATCTTTACGATGTATGATCAGTTCCAGCAAATAAGATAGAAGAAACATAGAGAAAAGAGAACATTGACAGAAGAGAATTCATTTCCAAATTAATATTAATAATATATTGAAAATAGAAAATAATAATAATAATAGCTGTAGGAGATTACTATAGTAAACAAATGCTGAAGTTTTATACTATGCTAGCAACTATGCCAGCAGGCCACAGCCACACGTTGTAGTTATCCTCACCTTGTCATCGACATCGGTGAAATCCCATACATAGGTTACCTCATTGCCTAAGTGTTTAAGGTACCTGCAAGTCTTCATGTTAAGCATAGGTAAAGACCAAATTTAACTCTCAATCTTTATTTGAAATCTAAAATTAAGGCCCGTGCACCAGAATTGAAATTCCTTTGGAATACTGAGTATGAAATTGCACCGAACATAATGATAATGTTTTTATCTAAAACACACAATGGTAATGCACACATATAAAACAATAAATAACGATTAAAACATGTGCCATGCCATGTTTCATTCATTGTATCCATGCCTCTGCTTGATATAATTAAAAACATATGACTGAAGTAGAAAAGTAATCTTCACCTATGAAATTGTTCAGCTTCACTAAACTCATCCTTAGTTTCCCTGTAAACGAATTTTATGACTTTGAATGCTGAATAATTAACATCATTCTTTTCCATTGACATAAGATGCCATATTAGCCACTCAGACTGCTCATACCTAACAGAAGTCCAAGAAGACCAGAAAGATCAAGATAGCCAGCGTCAAATAAAAGCAAGGGTCTTTAGCATATTAGCAAAGTTGAACAAATAAAAAAAAATAAAGGTACAATTTTGCAAGTGCAGAACAATATTCATAAGCTATCAAGTTAACAATACATCTAAAAACCAAATAGAGTTCAAAGAAAAAAAAATGTACATTTAACATTCGTTTGCAGTGAGAGCACCTGAGTACATGTAACTCGTTAGGATTTTCCTGAGCCGCTTCCTTAAGCATTTGCTTGTGAACCTGAAGTACATTTAACTTGCAAAAGCAAAGTTCTCCTTAAGTCATAAAAAAGATTCCCATTCAGACAGCACCAATGTCTAAATACTTCAAGAATGCAGCACAAAAATTAATCTAATATATACCTATCCGAGAAGGAATAAGCAAAAAGCTTCCTCGAATTTCAGATCAATGCCCTCTGAAGCTATCAAACATTCACATATGCTTTTTGCTTTGTTAATCTGCATAAAGTTAATACAAACAATTGGTATCAAGATGAAATATGGACTATAAGAGGCAAACTAAAACATCCCTACAATAATCAAGCATCAGAGAAGGGTATTACCAACTCGTTTTGCTTGCTGGGGAAGGCATATTTGGATCCAAAATATATAGTAACAGCTCAAAGGGTATATCTCCAATTCAAGACTCTGATCATCATCACTTTCTCGTAAGTTAGCAACTGTAACTCCACCTACTATTAAGACCAAACAATAACTAAAATATGTCCACAGACAACTGAATGGCATGCTTAGGATAATAAAACATGACCCCATGCTGAAACAAAACAAAATAATTGCTAGCCAAGGGAACTGACAACTTTTCATATGTTCTGTATAATATTATGGACAGTAAAGAATACACAGAAGGCATATTAACGAAGGAGAATAGCTTCAGAATATGGTCATTGGCTAGAGTTTGTCATACATGAAGACAAAATGGTAAATAAGATATTATAAGAAACTCTTAAGAATATAACAACTTTTATAATATCATCCAGGAAAGCAACATCTCTATTACCAAAAATATATCTAATATGTCTATCCCGAGTTCAATAATCTAATGTTGTTTCTTTTTAAACTTTCAAAATCTTCAATTATGACCACTTGCTGGCAATTTACTAATAAATGTACATAGAAGTGACATTGATGCTACACTGTCCAAATTAGAACTACCCTTAAGAATGGGAAAGACAGAAAAATAAACTACGTGATTCAAACATCCTACCTACTAAATGAGAATGAACATCAGCAACATAATAAATTGCATATCAAGTAATTTGAGCTGTTTATATAAAGTTCATAGAGACGATTGCTATATAAAGTTCAGTTTAGTATTGGCAGTTGAAGCTGAATTATCTATGGGAAGATATTCTCCTTGTCTAACGATTTGACCTTCATAAGGAATTAGTGACATTGTTAATTTAGATAAGTCAGTCACAGGCAAATGACTACCTGACTCCATTCTACTATTACTAAGTGGATTAAATGGAGCTTCATTGGAAGACTTATTGTCAGGTGGGTTTATCACCTCAATATTTTCTATTGGGGTTTCTGCCAATGGCTTCAGTTCAGCATTTCTTGAAGACGATTTTTAAGGTGCCTTGTCTTCAACATCATCCACTGGTAAGAAGCAGTTGGGAAGTGCTAAAGGTATCTGAAAGACAAGTAAGAAAGAAAATCAATCAATGAAAAAATGAAAGCAAAAAGCACAATTGAAGTTAAGAAATGAAAGACAAGTAATAAAGAAATTCAATGATTCATTGATGCTATATGATCTGAGTTTTGTTGAAACAAAAACACAGTTGCAGTTAAGCTAATTCCCTACAAAGTTAGGAATAAATAAATTTCCTTTCTTTTTTATTTTTCATTATCATTTTAATTTCTTTGATTTTTCCCTACTCAATTGCCTAGAGCATATGAAACCATAGAGGCAAAGCAGAGGAGGAAGATTAGCAGCTGAAATTCAATTTAATTCATGAAAAGCTAGACATTACCTTCATAGCTTTTTGATTCATTTTGTTTTCATTTCCACCTTTTAACACCACTTTTTGTTGCAGGAAAAAAAAATCAGAGATGTGTTACTTGATTCAGATTATAATGGTTTAAAACATTCAGCTATATGAAAAAAAATCTAGATTGTAACTTTAGATTATACAAAGATAACCCAATATAAGAATGGATAAGAAAATCAAACAACTAAGACAAATTTAAAATCTAAGGGTAAAACAAATGCAAGAATCTATGAAACTGGACAGATTGGTAAAGCATAAAAAAAGACTTAACATGGATCACTCGTTTGCTAAAAACCTCTGAAGATGCAAGATCAATTCATACATGCAAGGTCAATTCTTATAAAACCGTGAAAGATAATAGATCTTGGTGGTTTCTCTATGCAAGAAACATAACGGGTCAATAACAACTCCACATAATGTTGGATCTATAGGGATCTCAACTACCTTCTTCCAATTCCCAACTTAATCCATACACCAGAACAAAACATGGGAAAGAAAGAGTGAAGAGAAATAATTTGCTCATCATTAAATGGAAGTCCCAGTAAACTAACCAACGATGTAACAGTTGCCACATTTCCCCTGACTTTGGCAGTTTTTGCTTAGCTTGTACTAAAGGAAAACAAGAAACTAGAGAGATGAAGAATTGCATCATGTAGAATTTGATGATTCTGTTTTTCATTCCTGAGTCAATTACATGGGTGGGTATTTATACCCTTTGTAGTGTCTAACTGCCACAGCTGTACACAGCTGGCACTTCTAACCGCCTAACAATTATACACATGTATGTAACTATACACTTCTTATACATCTTGTATAGTTATACTCTAATAGCCCCCCACAAGATCAAGGGGGTTGGGGAGGTGCAACCACCTTGAGCTTGGTACGCTGGGCAATAAATTTGGAGGTAGGTAAGGGCTTAGTCAATGAATCAGCCAACTGAGCAGCAGCAGGAACATGTTGAACCACCAAAGACTTGGACACAACCTTTTCCCTTACAAAATGAATGTCGAGTTCCATATGTTTAGTGCGGGCATGGAGAATGGGGTTGTGAGATAGTAGAACTGCACTCAAGTTGTCACAGAGTAGTGTAGGAGTGTGGAAAGGCACTTGCAGCTCTGTCAAAAGCGATTGCAGCCAGAGTAGCTCAGAAGTGGTATGGGACATGCTTCTATATTCTGCTTCGGCACTCGAACGGGCCACAAGGGATTGCTTTTTGGAGCTCCAGGACACAAGATTGGGCCCAACAAAGATGCAAGAACCCGAAGTGGACCTCCTATCATCAGGATCACTTGCCCAGTCTGAGTCACTATAGGCCCTTAAGGAAAGTTTGGTGTCAGGAAGTGCAGGTTGTAAGAGAAGGCCGTGGTGTGTTGTTCCTTTCAAATAGCGGAGGATACGTTTCACAGCCCTCCAGTGTGAATCCAATGGAGCTGAGAGAAACTGACATACTTTATGCACAGAATAGGACAGTTCAGGTCTTGTTAAAGTGATATACTGCAGTGCTCCAACTATCGAGCGAAAATGATAGGGGTCTGGCAAGATATCTGTACCGTGTCTGCTAAGTTTGCTATCACTAACCATAGGTGTAGAGATCCCTTTGCAGTCTAGCATGTTAGCTTTGTGCAGCAAGTCGCGGATGTACTTAGCTTGAGTTAACAACATAGTGCCATTAGGGAGATACTTCACCTCGATGCCAAGGAAATAGTCAGGACGTCCAAGTTGTTTGAGGGCAAATGTGGCATTGAGCTTGCCTATTAAATCAGCTATAAGCTTTGAAGAGGAGCCAGTGATGAGTATGTCATCAACATACACAAGGGCATACATAGTGACACCATGACTGACATATATGAAAAGGGAGGGATCACAACGGCTAGCCCGAAAACCAAACACCAGAAGGGCCTGAGTAAGACGCTCATACCAGGCACGGGGAGCCTGTTTAAGGCCATAAAGAGCCCGATTGAGTTTACACACCAGAGACTTATCAGGGGACTCAAAGCCTTGAGGTTGTTGCATGTAGACCTCTTCATGGAGAAGGCCATTCAGAAACGCATTATTAACATCAATCTGTTGGACATCCCACTTGTAAGTCAGGGCAAGTGTTAGAATAACACGAATGGTTGTAGGCTTGACCACCGGAGAGAACGTTTCACTGTAATCAAAACCGGGCTGCTGGTGAAATCCTTTTGCAACTAGACGCGCCTTGTACTTGTTTACACTACCATCTGGATTCTCTTTAACTCTGAATACCCATTTACAGCCTATGGCCTTGCGATGGGGTGGCAAATGTACCAAGGACCATGTATTGTTAGCCATCAGAGCCTGATATTCTGCCTTCATGGCCTCAAGCCATTGGGGATGAGCTAAAGCTTGTTTAACACTGTGTGGCTCAGTATGAGCAAGAAAGACACGTGGTTTAAGGCTACCAGTTTTGGAGCGAGTGACCATAGGATGAGTGTTAGTTATGGGTTGAGGAGGAGCAGATGGTTCAGGTTGAATGGTAGGTGAGATATCATTTGAGGGTGATATTGGATGATTTGTGGGAGTGGATGAGTGAGTGGAGGATGAGTTTGATGGGTCAGAGTCTGAGGAAGATAATGCTGTATCAAAAGGAGCTTCATTTTGGGAAGGAGGTGATGGACTCGAGACAGGTGTGGATGCTGGTGCAAGAGGAATAATAGCAGGGAAAGTGGAGTAGGGAGCAACTGAGGTACGTGACTGAGTGGAGAACAGAATGTTGAAGGGAAAGCGAAACTCATTGAACAAAACGTCCTTGGATATATAGACTCTGCCATCGGAACTTAAGCACTTGTGGCCTTTGTGGCTTGGTGACATGCCAAGATAGATACACTCAGCACTTCTAAATTGTAACTTGTGCTGATTGTAGGGGCGAAGTAATGGAAAACAAGCACATCCAAAAGTGCGCAGAGACTTGTAGTCAGGGACAGACTTGAACAAGGCATAGTGTGGTGAGATGAAGTTGGGAAGAGATGAGGTTGGAAGCTTATTTATGAGTTGTACAGCAGTGGTGAAACTGTGATCCCAGTAAAGAATAGGAATTGAAGCATGAGCTAGAAGAGTTAATCCCATTTCAACTATTTGGCGGTGTTTCCTCTCAACAGTGCCATTTTGGTGTGACGTGTGTGGGCAAGTGAGCCTGTGAGTGATGCCAAGATCAGCAAGATGCTTTGTAAAGGGTCTATACTCCCCTCCCCAGTCAGATTGGACAGACTTGATATTTGAAGAGAATTGAGTTTTAATCAATGAGTGAAATTGTTTGAAGGCATTGAGTGCATCCGATTTGTATTTTAGAAAGTAAATCCAGGTATATTTTGTACAAGCATCCACAAAGGCAATGTAGTATGAGTAACCACCATGAGAAGGTGTAGGGGAGGGTCCCCATAAATCAGAATGTACCAGTTCAAAAGGAGTGTTATGATCAGTGAGGGAAGGGGGAGCATATAGTCTATGTGCTTTTCCCAGACAGCAAGAGTTACAAAAATCAGGTCCAATTTTATTGGAAACAGGAATATTATAGAGTTGAAGTACAGACTTGATGGCAGCATCATTGGTATGCCCTAACCTATAGTGCCAAGTAGAGGCATTATTTACAGAGTTTGAAGCAAAGCAACTAGAATTGACAACACTGGTATTAACAAGGGAAACATGGGACTTGAGCTTGACATTGGAAGGTCCCTTGAGATGAGGAAGTGTCTTGAAGCTGTATAAGCCATCAGACCCTAGGGAACCTTCAAGAAGGATTTCTTTAGACACCTGTGATTTGACAAAGCAAGCATATGGGTGAAACTCAAAAAACACAGCATTATCTTGAGCAAATTTTGATACAGATATGAGGTTTTTAGTTATGGATGGTACATGTAATAGGGAATTCAGTGACAGTTTAACATGGGGCTTTAAAGTGGAAGAAAACTGAGAAGAGCCAACAGAGTTAATAGTCAGACCTTGTCCATTGGCTATGTGGACCCGATCTGAGCCCACATAGGTGCTACCTTGTTGCAGATTAGTACTGTCAGGTGTCAGGTGGTGAGTAGCTCCAGAATCCAGAAACCAAGGCTGTGAGTCTGAGACTATAGGCATATTCAATTCTTGTGTGTAACCTGTGTTTTGAGAATTTTGTGTTGCCAAATGAACACTAGGTTGTGAATTTTGTGAGAATCCATGCGATTGATGATAACCTTGTGGAGCCTGGGAGGAGTAATTACCAAAACCTTGTGCAGGAAACTGAGTTGGCAAGTTCTGAGGACCCTGAGATTGCTGAGGCTGGGGTTGTGGATTGGGAACAAAAACTCTGATCAAATCTATACCAACAGTGGAAAGCATCATGTCCATAGCGATCACATAGTTGACATGTAGGCCTATTTCCATTTCCGCAGCCTCTACCACGACTCCTACCTCGGCCAAAACGTCCTCTTCCTCTGTTATTATGCTGATATTGCTGAAACTGTTGTCCTTGTGATGAATCACTACTATTCTGAGTAGACTGTGAGCTCTGTGATTGTGTGGTCTGAGCCACATTAGCAGACACATTCGTGATTGCAAGTTCTTGTCTAAACTTGTCTAGTTGAGCCTCTTGAACAAGAAGCAAGCCTTCGATATCATACAAAGATGGAGAATCTGGTCTCCCATAGATCATCATAACAAAATTATTATACTCCTCAGGTAAACCTTCTAACACTGCATCAATCTGGTCTTGTTCAGAGATTGAGTCGCCTATGGCTAACAACGAATCTGCTATTGCCTTGATTCTCAAAACATACTCAGAAATAGTTCGATTTCCTTTCTTTGTGCTCTTGAGTTCAGATCTAAGTTGTCTAACCTTTGCCTTTAGGTGCGCATAGAAGTATTTGTGAATTACATCCCAAACTTGCCATGAATGTTTACATCCTATAACCCTAGGTAGAACAGAATCGGAGAGTGTGGATAACAGCCAAGTGAACAGCAATTGATCCTGAACTAGCCACTTATCATATGCATCTGATACTAGATCCAATTCTCTATCAGTTTCTGATTCATATTTCATAGGAATTAGAGGATTTACCACGAATCGGTGCAGTTTGTGTGAGGCAATGACTCCTTCCACTTGTTGATTCCATAAGAGAAAATTCTTGTCATCTAGCTTGATTGAAAGTGTAGGTACTAAGAATGCAGGTGAGGTGTTCGACCTTTGTCCTCCTCCTCCATTGCTGATACTTGAGAAGCTATGCGATGGTGTTCCCATAGTTCACGATTCTATGGACCAGGAAAGAAAAAGCTACTGATACCATAAAGGAAAACAAGAAACTAGAGAGATGAAGAATTGCATCATGTAGAATTTGATGATTCTGTTTTTCATTCCTGAGTCAATTACATGGGTGGGTATTTATACCCTTTGTAGTGTCTAACTGCCACAGCTGTACACAGCTGGCACTTCTAACCGCCTAACAATTATACACATGTATGTAACTATACACTTCTTATACATCTTGTATAGTTATACTCTAATATGTACCAAACCCTGAAAAATGGTTCAACTTAGGTTAAATATCCAAAGCAGAAAAGAAAATATCATAGATTCTATGGAATCTTGGAGAGGAAGCTCAGTTCAAATTTAAAATTTTAGCATATAGAGAGCAGATTAATTTCAACATATTAAAAATTAAAAATGCCTTCTATGCTTTCTCTCCCAATGATCACCCCTCCCTCCCTCCCTCCCTCTCTAAAATCAAGTTTTATAGTCAACATCGGTGCTAATTGCTAACCCTTCTATGTGATTTGTTTTAGCTGAGTCCCTACCCTTAAGAGTAGAAACTAAGATTTTTAATTTTTAGCAATACATAGTTCAGAGAAATCCTTATTTCATTTCTATTTCACACAGAAAGACAAATTTTTGCAATTATACACCGAGACAAAATTAGACAAAACATATAAACACAAAAGGCAATTATTCACGAAAATAACATATTAAAGTACTCTCACATATATTCTAATAGAGAAACCCCAATTCAAACGAAAATAATTGTCAAACAAATCAAAGAAAGGGGGAGGGGGTCTCCAAAATAATAATAATTCAGGCAGAGGGAAGAAATCTCAGCCCAGTTATGGATTTTGATCCTAGAATAAAGCAGAGATAAAAAAAAATATAAAAACCATTTGAGAAATAACATGTACAACAACTTAAACAAACACAAGAAAGGAAAAAAAGAAGAAGCTTTGGTCGGGAAGGGTTTTAATGCAGTAATAACATGAACCAATACCAAACCTCCAACCTCTTCCTCTTCCTCTGGACCACCATCAACCTCATACGCCAGCAGGGACTCCACCGGCTACCACCAGTCCTCCGACACCTCCATCTAAAGCCGAACCACCGTCGCCACCCTCCCCGAAAATCCTCACATCTAGACCTTCTCTGAAATCTCCACCGAAAAGAGAGGAGAAAAAGAAAGGGATAGAAAACATATGGAACCCCAATTTTGTGAGGCCAAGATGCCACCCTCCTCCTCACACTAACCCTTTCTTCTCTCTCTTTTTTCTTCTTCTACCAGCCGAGTCCCATCTTGTTTGTAAAGAAAAAATAGAAGAAAGAACTGAACTTGCGTGTGCTCGTTGCCTGAAAATCTGAACTTGTGTGTTTGACTCCTAATAACTGTAGATGACCGGTTGAAATTTTTTAAAACAATTATTAATATTAAATTAATATTAAAGAAATTTTTGTGGGGCCCAGAAAGCTGCCACGTGTCGCTTGGCCATTACTCAACAGTGAATAACGGAACCACTAATTAGTATAGTATTGATGTTGGAGGAGTAAGAAGTTACTTTTTTTTTTTTTTGTTATTAACACGGTATTCACATAGGTTTAATTGTAAAACTAGGCTGCGTCTAGGGTGAGCAACCTAGACAAGTTGCTCACCATGAGAGACCCCTCTTTGTAAATCAAATTTTATTTTTCACTCCTTTTCCTTTCTTTCTCACTCCCCTTCTCTTACACCGACTACCTCAAGTCAGTCCAATGACACCACTGGAGAAGCTGTCGGAGTCGGAGTCGGACTTCTCTCCAGCATTTCTGCCCTGCCCTGCAAACAAATCAAACACAAACAGATATGAGCAACACAGCAAGGAAGACTATTAGAAAAACAGATTTGGGTCATCTCTGACCTCATCTTTACCTTCAGGAACATCCGTCCATTGTCGTCCTTCGCTCCTCACCTCCTCCGCCCACCTCCCGCCGCCCGCTACCTCTCCTTCGTCTGCCCTCCTTCTCTCTCACTCCCCTCTCCCTCACCGAGTTGGCTCAGCCCAATTTAGATGAGTTCCGACACCAAACCTCTCTTACGACGAGCTGCACCCACCTCTAGAAGGAACTCTCTGATCACTTATCTTCCCCATCACGTCCTTGCCTTTGTCGAATCTAAATCTTCTCAAAAATCCCCTTTGTCTCTAATTTGAGGATCTGCTGCTGCAAGGATTTTGAGTTGTATTATTCTTGGTTTTGCTCTTAGAGGCCAGATCATAACACAGCGGTGGTGCGCGGGCTGGATCTGGGCGGCGTCTGTTCGGCGGCAGGAAGACAAGACTAAGAGAGGGGAGTGAGAGATAGAAAGAGATGGGGCAATCTTTTAAATTTGAAAACTTTAGGGATTAAAAAATAAAATAAAAAATTCAAAGAAGGACTTGCTCATGGTGGGAGACATGAGAAGCTCTCCCACCGTAGCCTTCGCAGTAAAACAAATTTTTTCTGTTTTCACTGTTTCTTGTACAAATCTTTGAAAACAGGAAACACAATGAAAACAAAGTGACAGTTTTGTAATTATTTCTGAAAACAGGAAATGAAAACAGGAAACTGGAAACAAAATAACCAGGTCCTAAACCTCCAATTATTGTGATTAGGGAAAATTATCTCTAGAGTAACGATTTCAAGATTTAAACCCCAAACATTGCAAATAAAATTTAATTGAAGTCATAATCCACTCCACGACCACTTTTTTTTTTAATACTCCACTCCCACTTATAGCTTACTATTGTGTACGCACATACTTGATCACTTACAGAGCATGCCTTATTATGGTATTGGTAGGTCCGTTTGGGATGGCGGTTTGGAAACACAAAATTGAGAAGATAATGCTAAAGTCCTCCTACAATGGGGTGGAGGTCAATCCTCCACAAAATCCAACCATGGATTAATTGAATAAATGAATGCAATAAAATGAAATGAATAATAACTTAGCTTCATCTTATTATATCATCCCATACCCCCAAAATAAGAGAAAAGAAGAAACAAAGACAGTACACGAAATGGTCCATTCTATTTTATTTTAAACAATTCAAATAATAAAAATGTAATATGTCCCACTCCATTTTACTCCATTCAATATATATTTTTATCAATGAAAATTATAGTATACTAGTTTAAATATTTATATGAAGATGGCCATTAATAAAATCATAAAAATTATCTCTGCCAAAAAAAAAATCAGACGAATTTCTTCCTTCACACTTAAAGGTTGACTTACTATCCTTAACATAAAGAGTGTCCCTTCCTAGGGATCCATTGTTAGGTTAATGCTCTTAGGAAACTCTTCAGAGCATCTTCCTAGGCATATATTATGATCAAATTCCTCATAACTACAACTTAGTCTCCAAGACTCAAGTCCAATATAAAGATTTACCATGGTTTTTAAAACTAGACCAGATCGTCCGATTCAACCGGTTGGACCGGGAACTGCCCTGCTGTCCGGTCCTATTCACCCAGAAAACCGGCCAGCTAAAGAATCAGTGAAAACCGATAAAACAGTTCCTGAACCGGCCAAACCCGTCTGAACTTACGGGTCTCCGGTTTTAACGGTTCAGAAACAAGGTTGATTTAAAAAAAAAAAAAAAAAAACTGCAAAGGCATCGTGACCTAAACCGTCTATTCAACACCTTTAGATCTCTTCTTCTCCTGCGAGCTATTTCTCTTCTCCGGCGACCAGGTTATAAACCCCAACTTACCAGGTAGCTTTCGTTCTGCTGCAGTAGGGGAGCTAAAATGTTTCTCTTCCTCGTTTTTTAGAAGAGAGAAACAGAATAACACCAAAAAACAAAGGAGAAGACAGAGCTAAAATGGTTTGCGGCATTTCTGGCCTGAAGAAGAACATGGGAGAAGAAAAATATGCATGAAAGAAGAGAGAAAAAAAAAAGGATATTTCCATCCTTATAAATTTGTTTTACTGTCGTGTCTACCACAACCATATGCACATATGTTTTACAGCCACTCCATTACACTTATATATATATATATATATATATATATAACCTTAAAAAATTAACTACATAATGGAGAAATGGACAGTTACAGACCATTGAATCTCGGCCGTACATGTGTCAATTAATGAAATCAATGGCTAAGAATTATTAATATTTACTTTATTATTTAATTAAAATAGAAACTAAAAAAAAAAAAACCTTTTTTCTGTCACTCTTCCCCATGCCCTTCGACCCTCCACCATCTCCTGCCCGCCCCATCCACCCTGCCCCTCCGTCGAGAACCACCACTCGCCTTTGTTCTGCCACGCCTGGAAGTCGTCTTGAAGGGGAATCAGAAGATGGTGCACCAAACCCAAAAGATCGTGCCCACAAACCCATTCGACCCCCCACCATCTCCGGCCCGCCTCATCCCTCCCCCCCCGGTCGTCGAGCGCCACCACGAGCCTCTGTTCCGCCATGCCTGGACATCATCTTGAAGGAGAAGCAAAAGATGGTGCCTATTTTACCAATCGTGCCCTCATCACAAACCCGGATCATGCATCTTCAAACCCAGAAAGAGGGAACAACGATGGCATATGACGGAAGAAGGGGCGGAGGCTGGATGGCGGTGGTCGACGGTAGAAAGAGGTGGTCCGGGGCGGAGGCTTTGGGTGGTGGAAGGTCGAAGGGCATGGGGGAGAGGGAGAGAAAAGATGTTTTTTTAGTTTTTGTTTTAATTAAATAATAAAGTAAATAATAATTCTCAACCATTGATTTCATTAATTGCCACGTGTACGATCGAGATTCAATGGACTAGAACTGTCCAGTTCTCCATAAAATGGAGAGGATCCGGCTCCATTTTGGTGTATAATTTTTAAAAAAGGACTATTTGAAAGGGAAAAAAAACTCTATTCAATGTTGCAACCTTTCAAAGTGGCATTTTCTTTTGGTACCCGTTCAAAGTGGTTTTTTAAGAGTTCTTTATTTCCAAGAAACAATATTCATATTTAAGCTCATTAATTTTCTTGGAAAACCAATATGCTTAATAATCATATTATTGGAAAATCAATATACTTAATATTATGTTATTAAATTGTCAGATTTTAATTCCCAAAAAAAAAAATGGAATATGCAAATTAAGGTTAATTTAAATATATTTCATATTATTTAATTATGAATGTAAATTATTTATTTAGTATGTTAATTTTTATTATTATTAAATATATTATTTAAAATTAAATATATATATTTAATTACAACCACGGTTCAACCAGTGGTGAACCATAAACTGATCCCTCAACTCGATAGGTGAGAGACTAATCTCTCGGGGTACTGTGACGCGCCTAAGCGAGCGGCCCCTTTTAGGGATTTTTTTCCATATACACGGAACCAGAGATCGAACCCAGGACCACATGCTTAAGGGACCCAAACCTTACCACTTGGACCAACACCACATTGGTAGCTGTCTGGATGTTTAACTATGGGTGGAACGAAATCAAATGTGGTGAAATGTAATGGAGCAAAGTTTTCATATTAATCTTTGAACATTTCTTAATGAAATACAATGAAATGAAGTAAATAATAAATGAGCCAAGCTACTGTGGATTAAAGAAGGGTTCTGGGGAGAAATGGAAAGCACCTATCACGCCACAGAGAGTTTTAAGGATTTCTTTTGGAGAATGATGATGCAGCTATCTCCATCTCGGAAGGAAATATGGTGCATGCTTTTATGGAGCCTATGGAAGTGTCGAAATCTGAAGCTTTGGGAGGGTAAACAAGAGCTCAACGCCCAAATTTCTACCCGCTCTTTTATTTTCCTTCATTACTGGAAGCATGCACGTGTGGCTAGTCCCCAGCCGAATGTAGCAGTGGATACCAGTCTTCTAGATGTTAATCTTCGCAAGTGGAAGAAGCCTATGCATGGCAAACTCAAGTGCAACATGGATGCATGTTTCTCTGAGCAGGATAAGGTTGGGATTGGCCTTTGTATTAGAGATGGGTGGGGATCCTTTATTAATGCCAAGACCTTGTATTGAAATTCCCAGTTATAGGTCATGAAGGAGAGGCTTTTGGCTTGCATAGTGCTCTTGAGAGGACGAAGGAGCTTGGCCTTCCCAACATGACTTTCAAGCTTGATGCCAAGTACGTGGTAGATAATTTCCATGCAAGCCATGCAGACTTCTCAGTGTTTGGTGCTATTATTAAAGATTGTAGGGACCTTTTTTATTCTTTTTTTCACAAACTCTTCAATAGAGTTCACTAGGAGGGAAGCTAATGTAGTTGCTCACACCTTGGCTAGGGTGGCTACAAGTATGGCTAACCTTCAAGAATTTGATGAAGTTCTTGATTGTATTGCAGACTTGATTTTTAATGAACTGCAGTAGAACTATTTCCCTAAAAAAATAAATGCGTAAAAAAAAAAAGTAAATAATAAATTGATATCTGATGAATTGCATATTATTAGATCAGTTATCTTTCCCTTTATTAGGAGTTAGTTATTGTGTTAGCCACATATATCAGTTATTAGTTATAACTGAATTAGTTGTAGTATCTGTTGTTAGCTTTATCTCAAAGCTATTCAAGCAGTGTATATATATAGAACACAAGTGTAATATGAAATTCAATTAATGAAAGCATCAATGCTATGCAATATTCAGAAATCACAGAGTGTGAATTTTACATGGTATCGTGAGCTATAATCCTGGTAGTGTGATACTGATTTCTCAAGAAAGTCAGAAAAAGAAGATCAAGAATCATCTTCTTCAAGCAGTGAAGATGCCAAGCCTCACACGAAGAAAGGAAAGGAAATTGATACTCATGTTGACATCATGTCCCCATATTATCTTCATGCTTCTGATCATCCAGGGCAAATTTTTGTTAGTGAGCTCCTGCATGATGGTAACTATGGGGAGTGGGTCGTAGACATGAGCAATGCGCTCTTCGCCAAAAATAAAATAGGCTTCGTCAATGGGTCAATTTCCATGCCTGACTCTAATTCCCCTAATTTGGCACACTGGATGCGTTGCAATGCCATGGTGAAAGGATGGTTCAAAAGTGGAATGGACAAGGAGGTGCGTCATAGTGTACAATATGCAAGCACAACAAGGGAGATCTAGGCAGAGGTTGAAGGACGATTCACAAAAGAAAGCACACCAAGAATCTATGAGCTTCGGCGTGCGATTTCCCTTCTCAATTAAGAAAATCTATCGGTGCCAGCATACTACACCAAACTCAAAGGATTGTGGGATGAGCTTCAATCAATTGCTCCTTGGCCCAGATGCACATGCGAAGGATGCAAATGTGATGTTCAACAGCGCCTCTCAAGAATCAGGGAAAAGGAGCAACTTTATGACTTTCTTATGGGTCTTGATGAGGTCTTTAACACTGTTAAATCTCAAATCCTAAGCATGATTCCCAATCTCACCCTTGGCCATGCTTATCACATGGTAGCTGAGGATGAACAACAAAGGCTCATCTCAGCCACTCACAAACCCTTGATAGAAGCTACAGCATTCCAGACACAAAATGCCAAATACATAGGGAATGATCACAAAGGAAACAAGAAAGAAAGGCCCAAATGTGATCATTGCCAGAAGATAGGGCATACACAAGAAGAGTGCTGAGAAATAGTAGGATACCCCCAAGATTGAAAGAAACCAAATTGGGACAAGAAAGGTTCTTGGAATGGAAAGAAAGCTGGAATCAAGGTAGCTCAAGTCAGTTTAGAAAGTTCAATTCCAGGCTTAACCTTGTAGCAATATGATCGACTAATGCAGCAACTAAAGGTAGATCATGACGCAGGTCTAGGAGTCTTTCAAGCAAAATCCAATGCCAATGTAGTAGGTAACTCTATTTTTGGTAAAACTTGGGTGATAGATTCAGGAGCAATTGAACATATCACCTGTGATGCAAAGTTGTTAAAAGAAGTTTCCATATGTAAACAACAACCTGTTCAAATTCCAAATGGCACAAGTGTACCAGTTAAGGGAATAGGAAATGCTGACCTTCCTAATGGCCTAAAAATAGATAAAGTGTTGCATATCCTTGATTTCAAATGCAATTTGTTGTCAGTCAGTAAACTAACTAGAAAGCACAACTGTGCCATAACCTTTACTGCTGATTTTTATATCATACAAGACTTACATTCGAAGATCCTGATTGGGAGGGGTAGAATCAAAATGGATTATACCTACTTGAGCCAACAAAAGATGAAATCATGGCAATGAAGGTTGGCAAGCCAGCTAACAGTCACTTATGGCATCTAAGGCTTGGTTATGCTTCAGAAGCCATGCTTGCTCACTTAGGCTTAGATGTTGTTAAGAAACAAAATAAAATACATTGTGATTCCTGTATTAGGGCTAAGCAGACTAGGTTGCCTTTTACTTCTAGCTCAATAAAATCTACTTCTTGTTTTGAACTTATACACTGTGATATTTGGGGACCATACAAAAATGCTTCTATTTCAGGAGCACATTACTTTCTTTCTATTGTAGATGACTATAGTAGAGCTGTTTGGGTTTATCTTATGAGGTATAAATCTGAAATAGAACAGTTGTTGCCTAAATTCATTTGTATGATAGAAACACAGTTTGAAAAATGCATAAAAAGAGTTAGATCTGACAATGGATTAGAATTTACTTCTAAACACGTGCAAGATTTTTATGCAAGGAAATGGATCATGATGGATCTTAGCTGTCCTTACACACCACAACAAAATGGTGTAGTGGAAAGGAAGCATAGGCATATCTTAGAAACCGCTAGGGCTCTGAGGTTTCATGCTAATCTTCCCATCAAGTTTTGGGGGGAATGTGTCCTAGCAGCTATACATATTATAAATAGATTACCCTCAAAGATCATTAATGGTAAAAGTCCTTATGAGGTTATTCATAATAGAAAGCCTGACTATGACCAGCTGAAAGCCTTTGGATGCTTAGTTTATACCTTAAAACATAAGAAAGAGGGAAAGTTTGATGGGAGGGGGAGAGCATGTATTTTTATAGGGTATCCTCTAGGACAAAAAGGTTACAGAGTCTTTGACACATCAACTAATGACATTTATGTATCCAGAGATGTTGTCTTCTTTGAGCAGAGTTTCCATTCAAAAACAACAATTCTTTAAAGTTAGATCAACCAAGTCAGATAATGGAATGGGAACATCATCCTCAAGGAAGAGAACAACAATTACTGCAATCTGATAATGCAGGCAGTAATCTTTCACATAATGAAGAACAACAGAATCCTATTAGCATAGACCCTTAATCCTTAGAGAATAGAAATAATGCAGAGAGTAGAAACAATAATAATGGAAGAATAAGGCAATTTCCAAGTCATTTGAGAGATTATGAGGTAGATCTTCCACCTTCTATTGCTCACCCTATATCTATTCCTCCTTCAGGAAACTTTGTGCATCATCCTTTATCAAATTATGTATGCTATGATGGATGTTCCTCCACCGATATTGCTTACCTTGCGGCCATCTCTGCAAATGATGAGCCAAAGACTTTCTCACATGCAATCAAGCATGATCACTGGAAGGAATCTATGTAAAGGGAAATTTAGGCTCTACAAAACAACTAGACATGGACTTTGACAAATTTGCCACAAGGCAAACATGTTGTGGATTCAAAGTGGATCTATAAGATCAAATACAAGCCAAATGGTGAAGTTGAACGCTATAAAGGCAGATTGGTAGCTAGAGGCTTCACACAAGTAGAGGGTGAAGATTTCCATGAAACCTTTGCACCAGTGGCAAAACTTGTCACAATTAGAAGTCTGTTAACAGTTGCTACAGCAAAGGGTTGGATTGTTCATCAACTTGATGTGAACAATGCCTTCCTTCATGGAGATTTGACAGAAGAAATCTATATGAAAATACCTCAGGGATTTGCCAAAAAGGGAGATCACAGGGTATGCAAATTAAGAAAGTCTCTTTATGGTCTGAAACAGGCCTCAAGAAACTGGTACCAGAAGTTCACTCAAGCCTTGAAGAAGATTGGATTCACTCAAGGGCAGATCATTCCCTCTTCATCTACAATGCAAGGGGAGTTTTTCTCACTGCGCTTATATATGTAGATGATGTAATCCTTGCTGAGAATAACTCTGATTTTATGCAACAGGTGAAGGACTAATTTGACCAAGAATTCAGCATCAAGGACTTAGCACCTCTAAAGTATTTTTTTAGGAATCGAGGTAGCAAGATCTGCAAGAGGAATGATGCTCAGTCAAAGAAAATATGCCATTGACATTCTAAAAAAGACTAAAATGCAGAACTGTAGACATAGCCACTTTCCAATGGAGAAAAATTGCAACCTAAAGCTAGATAAGGATGAGCCCGATATAGATGCCTCGAGATACAAAAGGCTTTTGGGGAGACTTCTCTACCTTACTGTGACTAGACTAGACATAACATTTGCTGTCAACACTCTTTGCCAATTTATGACTACACTAAAGCAAAGACATATGGATCCAGCTGATAGAATCCTTAGGTACATCAAGACTACTCCAGGCCAAGGCATATTTCTGCCAAGCAGTAACAACCTGAAACTTGAGGCTTACTATAATGCATATTAGGGAGGTTGTCCCTTGACTAGGAGGTCATGCACAGGATATGCTATTACCCTTGGAGGTGCACCAATTTCATGGAAAACTAAGCGGCAAATTGTGGTTGCCAAATCTTCTGCAGAAGTAGAATATCGATCCATGGCAAGCACTGCCAGTGAAGTAATTTGGCTTCGGTGGCTTCTAACTGAGCTATCAGTATCACAAGAGGGTCCTACTCAACTATTTTGTGACAATCAAGCCGCCCTCCACATAGCAGCAAATCCGGTTTTCCACGAGAGGACCAAACATGTGGATATAGATTGCTATTTTGTTCACGAAAGAGTACAGTCCAAAGACATAGAACCTTTGAAGATTAGCTCAAAGGAACAAGTTGCAGATATGCTAACTAAACCCCTAGAAAGAGACAGACTCGAGTTTCTCATTAGCAAGTTGGCCATTATCAATCTCCATGCGCCAACTTGAGGGGGAGTGATGAATTGCATATTATTAGATCAGTTATCTTTCCCTTTATTAGGAGTTAGTTATTGTGTTAGCCACATATATCAGTTATTAGTTATAACTGAATTAGTTGTAGTATCTGTTGTTAGCTTTATCTCAAAGCTATTCAAGCAGTGTATATATAAAGAACACAAGTGTAATATGAAATTCAATTAATGAAAGCATCAATGCTATGCAATATTCAAAAATCAGAGTGTGAATTTTACAATATCACCTCATTCTATCATCCCATATCTCAAATTAAGATGAAATAAAAAAATAAAGGTTCTATTCTATTCATTTTAAAAGATTTATTTTATAAAAAAAAAAGATTTAAATAAAAAAATGTAGTATATTCCATTCCATTTTACCCCTATCAGTCCTATGCAAAGATATAGAAGGATAGTTTCACAATTCATATGAACATGAATTATCATTACCGTTAATAAAATCATAAGAATCTAGGAAATTATTTCTTCATTCACACGCAAACTACAGTTGTTTTCCCCTTCATTCACACTCCTCTTGCATCAAAAGCCCTATCTGCCCCAAATCCTCTCTCTCACTCCATTCGATTCTCTCATCTCTCTCATTCACAGCCTCATAATCATCATCATCAACAAAACAATGGGATCCTCAGCAATGGTACTGGATCCAAAACCCTCATCAGAACCACCGCCATCCCTTCCATCAACCCGCTCGGACTACCTCTCAGGCAGCTTCTCCTCCTCCCCGGAAGACCTCTACACCACCCTAAAGTGGCTTCAACGGCAATTAGAGTTCTTAGACATCCAAGAAGAATACGTAAAGGACGAGCAGAAGAATCTCAAGCGCGAGCTCCTCCGCGCTCAGGAGGAGGTCAAGAGGATCCAGTCGGTTCCCCTCGTCATCGGCCAGTTCATGGAGATGGTAGATACAAATAACGGCATAGTCGGATCCACCACGGGCTCCAATTACTACGTTCGGATCCTCAGCACCATCAACCGCGAAATGTTGAAGCCTTCCTCGTCAGTTGCGTTGCACCGACACTCCAACGCTCTCGTCGATGTGCTTCCGCCGGAGGCTGACTCCAGCATCTCGCTCCTAAGCCAGTCGGAGAAGCCTGATGTCACTTATAATGTTAGTTCCTCAACGATTTTGAAGTTTGGGTTTCGTCTTAGTGCTAATTTAATTGTAGTTTGATTATGCTTTGTTGTAATTTAACTTAATTTGCAATTGCCAGTTTGATTGAGGTTTTCTTTTGTCAGAAAATAGGGTGAAAAATGAAATATTGGTTTTTGTTTTATTTGCCGTTTGATTAGTGCTAATTTAAATTAGTGATTGCAAATGCATCTGCTTTTTTTTTTTTAAATGATATTCAATTGTGGTTTGATTGGGCATAGTTGAGGAAAATGAAAACTTAGCTGTTGTGTTTGTGGTTTGTATCAAACTGAAAAAAAATCTCCTTTCACTATGGAGAGACTGCTTTATGTTTTTTGGGGAGCTTAGTATTTTGTATTGTTGTGATATTTACCGTTGCTATTCTGGATTGACTATGTCTTAAAATGGTATAGCTAAAGGATAACAGGTTTTAGTGTACAAAGCTTTCACTTGTGCCTTGAGAGTTATGGTGTTGATCCTAGAGATATTGGTACGATGGTGATGGAGTGTCCTTGCTTTCTGAGACTGAATTGGGACTATTGTTAAACCAGGAGAAGACTACATGGTCTCTTCAATGATGTCAAAGATTGTTTAATTTAAGGCTTTAAGCTAGATACTTGTGAAGTGACTCTACACTCTACATGACTCTGCCCACATGCACTTTGATCTTGATAAGACTGTTAAATCAAATGCATATTGTCTAATGTCTGCAGATTCTTGGGATGACTCTGAAAACTAAGTTGTGATTACATTCTCATAAATAATTCTGGAGTTTGTTTAAGATTGGAACCCTAGGATGTGTGCAATTGTTAGAGTTGACCCCCCAGATAGTTAGCTTCACCAGTCTGCGACAATGAAAAATTTTGAGTTTGTTTACGAGAATTCAAGTGTTTTAGATTAGTAGTTGCAATTTGAGCTCAAGAACTGTTCTAACTTCAAGAGTGAGAGTGAGACCCATTAAAGAGCTTGGGTGAGTTTCTCTTAATTCTTTGTTTGTAGTTTGAAATCCAAGATTCTGATGCCAGAGGTTGCAAAAATAGTTGATTAGAATTTAGATGTTCATTAAATTTTATGTTAAGTTGTATTGAGTTTAGCTTATTGCCGGGTGATGACATTGAAATGAAGCATAGGTCCATCGTGCTGTGTGGGTGGGAAGTTGGACCTTCCAATGAGATGATGTGCAACGAGGAAGATGAGAGTGATGATGGAGACCGTACAGGACATTATTTTTGTAGTATTTTATTTTTGATAAGACAATGACACTGATACTAACAAGTATTAACTGTTAGCAATTGCTTTCTGTGGTATATTTGCTAAGTCTTCTGTTTAGTATGTATTGTTGTCATCTCAAGCTATTCTTTAGGTGGCCTGTACATTCCTGCTTATTATGGTTTTGATCCTTTTTAGGACATTGGAGGATGCGATATCCAAAAACAGGAAATTCGTGAGGCTGTGGAGCTTCCCCTTACACACCATGATCTATACAGACAAATTGGTATCGATCCTCCTCGTGGTGTTCTATTATATGGTCCCCCGGGCACTGGTAAAACAATGCTTGCCAAGGCTGTTGCAAATCATACCACTGCTGCCTTCATCAGGGTTGTGGGATCTGAGTTTGTGCAGAAGTATCTTGGTGAAGTATGTTTCTTAAGTCATCTGCATTTGAAGTTATGTTAACGATGTTGTATCTTATCGTGCTTTCTTAGTTTGCTTTCGAAGATTATGGGTTTCGGATTCATCATTATTTATGTTTAGTAGTTTTGTTTTATATGTGACAATCATATATATATTTTACTGGGAGTTCATTAGTGTGTTTCCTGTTCGTGATTATAACTACTGTTGTTCCTATAGTTTCCTGGGAGCTTCAAAATCATATGATCTTCATAGAAAGAAGACTTAATTGTTTAGCAATGATTTGCTGCAAAAAAAAAAATTTAAAAATCTTTCGTGCTATTTATATTTCAGGGTCCACGGATGGTTCGTGATGTATTTCGTCTTGCTAAAGAGAATGCCCCTGCAATTATATTTATTGATGAGGTTGATGCGATAGCTACTGCTAGATTTGATGCCCAAACTGGAGCTGATCGAGAAGTACAGCGTATCCTCATGGAACTTTTAAATCAGGTATTTATGTCAGGATAATTCTGTCAATGCTGTATGTTGTGTATTACAATTACTATTTACTAAACGCTGCGGAGCAACAGTGATCTAGTCTTCACTGTCCTCTTAATTTCTGGTTCTTTGGTTTTAACTACACTTCCTTCTATGTTTTAGATATTCTCCGAAGTTCTGGTATAATTGCCTATTCTTTTTTCAGATGGATGGTTTTGACCAAACAGTGAATGTCAAAGTCATTATGGCAACTAATCGGGCAGACACTTTGGATCCTGCTCTTTTGCGTCCTGGAAGGCTTGATCGCAAAATTGAGTTCCCTTTGCCTGATAGACGCCAAAAGAGGCTTGTATTTCAGGCAAGTCTTTTCTCAATTCTATTTGTTATAATTTTACACCTTGTCAGTTTTCCTTGTTTACAGTCAGTAGGACATTTTATATTTCATGAGTAACAAATTCCGGTTTGTTCTGTAGACTTTCAGTGGTTTTTATATTGAATTGTTTAAGTGTATTTTCTGCGGCTTAATAGCTTCTTATCCAATGGTTTTCTTTTTAACAGGTTTGCACAGCCAAAATGAACTTGAGTGACGAGGTGGACCTGGAAGATTATGTTTCTCGTCCAGACAAAATTAGTGCTGCTGAGGTTTGTTCTTATCTTATCCAATAATTTAATGATGTTAATCATTTTATGTAAGCACGCCTGTTATTAATTTCATGGTCATTAATGATTTATCTAACTACTGAAATTTTTTTTCAATTTCTTGTTTTTCACTTCCATAATCTCGTGAGAGGGCTTAAAACAACTTCGTAAACATGTTTGAGGAATGGTTGGCAGCTTTTTTGAGAACCACTGTTACAAATTTCAAATATAGTGCAAGACTTGTGGAAAATAAGCTGCTGCTTTGTACAGTTTCGTATGAGAACTGAAAACAGATTTTTAATAGGAAATTATATTGTTTCTTTAAATTGAGGTACTTTACATTAGTTGATAGGCTGAATGAATGACGTTAGTTCATGGGACTTGCAGAACAGAGTTAAATTAATAGATAGGAATATAGGATGGGAATTGGTTATGGGAAGATAAATTGTTATTTTTATGAGAAGGATTATGCTGTGGAGGACATGTTCTTCTGAGCTTAAAATGTTGGACAGCTAATGAGAGATAATGCGATTGCTGTACAAAAAGGATATATTAGATTGCCTGGATATATTTTCAGCAAAGGCCCACACTGGCTCCTCTCTAAAAGAGGAGGAAGGTATATAGGGAGCAATGGTGCGTGGTTGAGGTAGAAACTAGAAACTTTAGCTTCTAGATTAAAAATAGCACTAAGATGGAAGGCACAATTGCTTGCTTGAATGATAGGCTTTTATATTTGATCTTGGGATACACTGTCTCGTACCCTTAAGAATGAGATGTATACACATGATAACAAACAAGTCAACCTTCCTCCCTTTTCAACCTTCCAAGGCCTCAAAAGCAGCACTTACGTTATTATATACATAAATTTGAGTTTCCCCTTTATTACTGAAAGAGATGGTTGCGATAAGAATGTCAATGATCAAACTTTTACCAAGTAGAATGTTAACATGAAGATTACCTTCTCATCAGTTCTTTGTTGTATTATATTAACAACATTAATTATTTGATTATTGTTGGTGCCTGCAGATAACAGCTATTTGTCAAGAAGCAGGCATGCACGCTGTTCGTAAGAATAGATATGTCATACTGCCAAAGGACTTTGAGAAGGGCTATCGGACGAATGTTAAGAAGCCTGATACTGACTTTGAATTTTACAAGTGATGATGAGGTCTCCTAAATAGCTTTCTGATTTATGATTTAGTTTTTGCATTTTATGTTGTGTGTGTGTAGAACTGGGTTATGTCAAATAGTCATCAGAAATGATTCAACGTTTCTGATTCTCGCAAACTTGTCATCTTACTGTGTAGATTATTTAATTTACTGAGAGTGGATTATTGTGGCAACTTAATATTGAGAACATACCTAGGAAACATGAATACAAATATAGGTACACATACGACATTACAGCATGAGTATACATCGATATGGTACATATTAAAAATTATAAGACATTCAGAATGATGTGTCTAGAACATTATAACAGGGACACCATAGTTTTTTATTTTATTTTTGAAATGTATATATAAAGGAGATTCGCATATGAAAAAAAATTATAAAACATGGTACAAATATGGTACATATTAAAAAACATGGTACGAAATTAACCTAGAGCCGCCTCTCTCTCTCAACCTTCCTTCTACTTTCTCTTTTTCTTCTTCCTCATCCACCGGAAGGGGGTGGTTTTTGGGTCATCTTTTTAGTTTGGAATCACCTCTCTATATCGTTATTTTTCTCCTTTTATCTAAATAAGTTGTTGTTCCACATAGATCTGGTTTTTTCTTTCGTGTTTTTCCATGTTTTCGTCGTCTGCGTGCAGCGGTGTTTTTGCTTGTCGTCTTGTTACCGGCGTTCGTTTGGTTTTCCCGTCTTGTTGCGGTGTTCGCTTGGTTTAGATTGGCAGATCAGCTTCAATCCATTACAGATTCAATCAAGACTTGGGCGTCAACATAACAGATCCGGAGGCATGGGTAATTCCGGTCACTTTTGATTTTATCACATATATAGGCATTTTGCCATGTTTATGCTATTAACTTGGGTGCTGTGAGTTTTGTTCGCAGATTCATCTTTTTTCGGTTTTTAGCGATGTTGAATTTGTATTGTTTTTCGATGTATTTTACCAATTTGAATAAATGAATATCTTTTTTTAGTAAAAAAAAAAAATTATAATATTAACATAATTGTATTTTTTTTTTTTTTTTATCTAAACAAAGACTAATGTTTTCATAAGTTAAATTAATAATTGTAAATGCAATAAATAACTGTAAGTTTTATAATCATAAGTTTGTTAGGAGGCAAGGTAATGTAGTTGCTCATTCTTTGGCTAGGACGGCTACTAGATATCTTAATCCCCATTTCTTTGATGCTATCCTATTTTGTATAGAAACTTTGATTTTTAATGATATGAAGTAAGTTGTTTCCTTTTTAAAAAAAAAAAAAAAAAAAGGGCGAGAAGCGAACTTCCTGACTAGTTAAAAATTTGCACTAGGCCACTAATATAAATTCGGACCCCACTGGCATGAGACAACTATTTTACATTTATTCAGGCAGTTCGGGGTGGAAAGCACTCCAGGATGCACAACATTTTCCTTTGGAAGGATCAATGCTCGAGGCCCATGAATTCAACGATCTGGGCCTCACGAGAACTTTCTTGGACCCAATTAAGGATCAACACAAACTTCAATCCATCAGAATATCAGTTTTTGGGACACTTCAAAAAGGTCATTGTCATTTAGAATGATGTTTCTTCTTGAACATTAAAAACAAGGGACACCATATATTTTTTTATTTTTGTATGTACTTTTGAAATGTATGTATATAAAGAAGAAAAAATAAATATATGTAATGTTCAAATACAATATGGTCCCAAGGGGAAGAAGGTAACGAAGCATACTCCATCTCCAGACAAAACTAAAGGCGTTAAGCTGAGTAAATAAATATAAGGGGGACCATGAACCATTGATTGGATCTAGAGCAACATCTATATCTTGATATGTGTGAACTGTGAAGTGCAACCTGTGGCTTTTATTTTTTACCTGAGGCTCTTCTTAATTTTCTTATTGGTCTTAGTGAACAAAGGCACGAGAAATGTCTTACTTTGTTTGTTGGTTGCCCCATTCTTCTCACTGACATAACACAGCCTGAAATTGACATGGACACCTCTGTGCAGCTTCACAATCCAGAAAAGTTTGGACAAATAGGGACTCAAAGTTTTCTTAGGTATTTTAGGTGCCGTGTTTTCAATGAGAATAGAAAAATATATAACTATTACACATGTTATAATTTTATTGATGAGCTGATATATATTTTCTATTTTCCATTTTCATTGAAATACAGTACCTAAAATATCTCTTAGACCTCCGGCTAAGTCAAGGTCCTCAAATAAGTTATTGTGCCCCTGTGATTTGGGAAAGTAAGTTAGGAGATTTTGATGGTGTGGAATAGTGGGAGTTTGTTAATTTTATTGTTGTTGTTATTATTTGTTTTGTTTATTTTATCCAAATTAGCTGTTTACTTAACAGTTGATTGATCACAACTAGAGGTACTGAAGTAGGGGAATGGATTGGAAGGTTTGTGAAAACATTTGCTTGAAAGAGATAGGGAATATAAATCATAGAGATGCCCAACATTTAAATAATCCAAGATAGCGTGGGGCAGGAAGAAAAAACGCCGTAGAGTTGGAAGTTAGGTTTCATGTGATACAATACACAGAAACAAGTGTCAAGAGGTACAAAATCATAGGTTGTTACTGGATACTAGCTAGTAGCACTGTTTTTCATTTGCATTTATAGGACTATACTTTCTTCGACTACCTTAAATATCAATAGTGGTTTGCCCTCTATAATTGCTTGCAATAAGAGAGAAGTCACATGAAGAAAATTGATTTTATGATCACAAGGCATAATATGTATAAAATATATATATTATATAATGATTACAGATTATGAAATTATTTAATCAAAACAGCTCACAAGTCACAACCAGCACATATGCTTCATTTTAATCAAAACCGCTCACGATTACTTAATAAAATTATTAAATGAAAAATAAAATATAATTAATATTTTTAAAATATGTATAATAATTAAAAATATTATTTAAAATTGAATTTAAAAGTATTTGAAAAATTTTCATTCGTATTATAACAATTGTATGGTTGATTCCTTTCTTGAGGAAACATGGGAAAGCTGATTTACTAGTACGTTACTGTCGTTTTGTTTGTAATGCCAAATATTTGAATTTTTTACTAATAAGTATTCTTAAAGCATTTATTGAAACATTTAAGTAAGAAATTTTTTATAATTTTTTGTAATATCCTAATTTTTTTATAATTTTTTTAATTTAAAAACTTCATATTTAGATCCTTATCTTATTATCCTTTAAAAAAGTAGTTTGGGTCACTGCTATGGACAAATAGTGAGGGAATGTGGACTTTTAATTTAATTTGTTAATTAGGAGCTGCAACTTTGCAAGGGTGGAAGATTCTTTGGTGCAGTCTCAGGACAACAAAAACTTGCTGCCACAATAATGATTTTAATCTGTGCGGTTGCAGACACTGTCGTCCATGCATTGTTGGTTTTTGTAATCACCACCTCTATCCTTTTTCTCTCCATGCTAGACCTTATTATTCCATTATAGTTAGGGTATTGATGTTTTTTAATTTTCTATTGGGCGAAAAAAGGAGAATACAAAGGATTATCATTAAGAATTAGAATGCATTTGGGTATACAACTTATTTAAGAGTTTATGCCATAAGCTCTTTTTGGAATAAGCTAAAAAACAACTTATTTTCATAAGCTTCTCTGGCAAAACTTATGGATATAAGCTAAAAAAGAGCTTATACAAAGATCATAAAACTATTTTTAATAAACTATTTGCTTAGATTTTATTATCATAAATTATCTCTATAAGCTTTTCTAAACACACACTTAATATATAAGAAAAAATGTTATACTTAGTTTTTTAATACAAACTTTATTTTTGTTGATTTCTTAAACAATAACCTTAGGGCACCGTTAGCAAAACCAGATTAAAAAATATATATTATATTCATTAATCAAATGGACACATTGAGTTGGCATAGGTTTTTTTACACAAAAATTTAATGAAGATAATACTGTTTTATTTAAATACCATGAAAGGTCATTTTCTTCTCAATCCAACACAATGTACGTACTCTTCCATTTTTTTAAGCATTGCTTTGCCAAATACTGAAAAGAAATGCAAAGGAAGGGACATGGGCCCAATCTTTGCTGCATATATTATAATTATAATGTTGTACTAATTTCATTCTTGTTTGTCTATAAATTTTAAGGAATTTTCTTTATATACCTTGAATATAATACTTGTGTGGAATATTGTATTTAATTAATATGAGTGTGATTAGATATATTATATATAAATATAAATAATTATTATCATAAATATCATATTCCAAATATTTAAATTATTACAGCTTTATATTTATTATTACGTTGATTCACGTGCATAGATTTCCTTACCTGATATTTTTGTTCTTTTTTTGTTCCAAATGATGCATTAATTCTTTTTTTAGGTGGTCACATTAATAAATAATAAATTATCCAGTACACTAGCGTACACATATTTAAGAATAATTGGTTGTAATGTATGTGAATGGTTTATATCCCATTCAAATTCATCATCATGAAATTTGATGCCAGTATACACCATTCAAATTCATGCTCATTGTGTCAACAAAAAAAAATCATGCTCATCATTAGAGATGTAAATGGGGCGGGTGGTACGGGTAGAAGTCCCCCACTACCTACTTCATTTAATAAATTTCATATCCGTCTCCATCCTATATCCGTGCGGATATCCATCTTACGGGTTTTAAACAAATTTATCGATATTTGCAAGTATCTATGAATATTTAAACACCTCACACATTTTTTTTATTCACCATGAAATTCAAACCAATTCTGCCAATCAGACTTGATTTAAGTTCCTTGTTGCTACGAGAAATTCTTATGTGCTTAAAAAATATTATAGTAAATATACTAAATAAAATGATATGTAAATAATACAATCATACACGTCATGAAAGGGTGATGAAAGGGGAAAGGGGCTCGGAAATGATAGGGTTAATTTGGGTGCTGCAGTTGCCAAATTTCATAAACAAAATAAGGGCACCTAAAAAAATGAGGGCATTTAGTTTATATATGTAAAAAGGGTATTTTAGTAATTTTACTTTAGCAGGTACCCACGGTATGGATACTACACTACTTGTCCCCTCCCCATTAATGGCGGGTAGAGGAAACTACCCGTTTATTTCACCCTTAGATACCCATTAAGGTACCCAATTTATATCTGTTTACAGGTATTATCAGCGGGTTATCTGTAGGTACAGATAAAATTTACATCCCAACTCATGATATTTGATACTCCCTCTGGACTCAATTTTAAGAAAAATTAACTAACTTCACACTTATTAAGGAAGTTAGTTAATTTAGTTTAATTATCTTGATTTATGTAAAAAAAAAATTATAACTATTAAATTACCCTTTAATTGTCTCGAGAGTGTTCAATACTCTTGGAAAAGTAAAATGAGAGTTGATTGGATTAGTTGATTGTCTTGACTTTTGAAAAACTGGCATTAAATAGAGTTGAATAGATTGACTTTTGCTTATATTTTGAGTTCACAAAAATATAGGTACTTTTTTGCTTATAAATGAGTCCAGCGATAGTACCAGATAAGATATATGGATATGAATGAACAATATCCCGTACTTTCCTTTGAAGCTTGAAACTTTCAATTAATGCAGCTGAAAATGCTTCAATATGGGACCATGTTTAATGTTTTTGGCACAACTCATAACCAAAGAATTAGCTATCAATGGCAATATGTTATTACCAAAAAAAAAAAAAATCATGGGCGATATTTTTTTGAGTGGATGCAAATCATCTGTCCCCAAATGTCTGTCACATTTCCTGTCACACCACTCAAATGTTGGACACCTGGCTTTCTCATTTAAAATTTTATAATTTATTTAATTATTAAGTTCACAACTCATCAAACGTCATCACTGTTTCTATAACGCCTCCCTTATGTTCACCGCCCTCCGAAATTGCAGTTCCGACCAAATTGATAACAACAAATCTCTTTGCCACTCAGCACCGTTGATCTGGAATGTTGACACAGATTGGGGATTTACGCCTCTTAATTCCTCCATGAAACGCTTACTTATGCCCTCCACCGCCTTTAACATTGACATCAACTTCTCCTTTCTCAGCGACCACTTTGAATCCAGATTATGCATGTTCATCTTGTTCACTTGGGATTATGCCATCAACATTTAACAATTTATAAAAATCTAAATATGCATCAAATTAAAATATAGAATCCAGATTGCAGATGGGTTTGGGACTATCACAGCCTTTTAGATTCTCGAGTATATTTGGTGGGCAGAGGGCTTTTTATAGTTGGAGAATGAGAGGTACATGTCATACACATTAGGAAAAAGGAACCTCCCTAGATTTAAATGTATTGCCTCCTTGTTAATTGGTATGGAATTTTGGTAACGAACCATGGATGGATTCCCTGTTAAAGAACAAAAGAAATCCCCCATCAAAAAGATGTTTTACCAATTGAGTAGGCTGCAGTTGCCGATGGCGATGAGCGTTGGCGCAAGGGTCCATGGAAACAGTGATGGCGTTTGATGAGTCGTGAACTTAATAATTAAATAAATTATAAAATTTTAAATGAGAAGCCAGGTGTCAACATTTGAGTGGTGTGACAGGAAATGTGACAGGCATTTGGGGACAGACGATTTGCATCCTTTTTGAGTAGGCTTATAGTAGAGAAACAAAGTTTGAAATATGGATTATAGTGTATCATATATTAAAAAATAATTATCGGGGCTTTTTTTTTTTTTTTTTTTAGAAATATGAACTAACTAGCAAAAAAAATAGCAGCTTCGGCTTTCCATTGAGGTTTAGCAGATGATCACTTTAAATATTCTCATTACACTGATTCTTGTGGAATCTCCTTCTATTTTGTGTTTAGTTACTAATTTTTATTTTATTTTATTTTGGGCTTATGCCCATTTTCTGGCCCATATCAAGGGGTGAATTTGTATTTCCCAGCTTGGCCTGCATGTTGCATTTGTACAACCTGGATTAGAATCTGTGGCCTCCCCTCAAAGTGATAAGTGTATTGAACTGTTCGACACTTTGACTCAATATTTCAAAAATTGTACTTAAAAACAGTAACTTATAAAGTTCTCGTGTATATGTACATGATACATCTGTGAAAATTGGGATCCTCAAAATAGATCCTCCTGTTCAGCCAACTAGCATGTAATGAATATTAAATAAAAAATCATTAGCATGTACCTTGTTATAACGCAGCTGTTGGATATAATAGTATTTTTCTTCCTACGTACAACATCCCATTCTATAAACTAACATAAATGTTATTCTAACATCTCCATTTTGACATCTACTTGACATCTATGGTATTGTAGCGTTACAGTACCTTACTTTTTTTTTTTTTTTTTACAAAGTATGACTTTTAAAAAATAAGTAAAAAATTTAGCTTTTTTTAATACTAACATTTTTGGTTAATTACGTGTAAATATATGGTTAATTCAGTTCATTATATGGTTAATGGATCATCCTAAAGCTTACAATTATTTTCCACAAACCATGTAAATATTTGGTTAATCCTTTGAAAATGGATGGTTAATTCAGTTATGTAAATGGTTAATTCAGTATCCTGACACTTCCAAGTTTTTAAACATCACTTAAAAATATTTGGTTAATCCTTTGAAAATGGATGGTTAATTCAATTATATAAATGGTTAATTCAGTTATATAACCATTTAAAAACTTGGAAGTGCCAGGATGCTGAATTAACCATTTATATAACTGAATTAACCATCCATTTTCAAATGATTAACCAAATATTTTTAAGTGATGTTTAAAAACTTGAAAGTGTCAGGATGCTGAATTAACCATTTATATAACTGAATTAACCATCCATTTTCAAAAGATTAACCAAGTATTTTTAAGTGATGTTTAAAAACTTGGAGGTGTCAGGATGCTGAATTAACCATTTATATAACTGAATTAACCATCCATTTTCAAAGGATTAACCAAATATTTACATGGTTGTGGGAAATAATTATAAGCTTTAGGATGACCCATTAACCATATAATGAATTGAATTAACCATATATTTACACCTAATTAACCAAAAATGTTAGTATTCAAAAAAGCTAATTTATTTATTTATTTTTTAAAAGTCAAAATTAGAAAGAAAAAAAAAAAAAGGTACGGTACGGTACTGTAGCGCTACAGTACTGTAATTGTCATGTAGATGTCCCAAATGGGATGTTAGAATAACATTACTCATAAACTAATTATCAATATGATTACAAATATTTACTCATTAATTTTCTTTAGAGTGCAACCAAAATTCCACTTCTCTGTGATGCTGTCAGGAGAAAATATTTTTTATATAAAATTAATATGGATACAATTGTGGTTCATAATTTTATAACTTTTCCATTCTAATGTACTACCGGAAGGAATTTGGTAACGAGTGTCCGGACATTGTTTAAGAAATTCAAATGTGGTAATCATTTATTGAAAAATTAAATATCTGTCTTCTCAATATATTGATTATGGCATTTCTTCATAGAAACTTACTTTTTAAGATAACTTAAATAATGCCTTTAGGATACTTGTTAACATTTACCTTACTGGAAAATGACTTTCTTTTTAATGTATGCAATAATTCCTAATATAATTATAATTTTAACTATAATTTAGTTATAAAAATGAATTGAATGACTACTCACTTTTTTTTAATAATATATTTTTGTCAATATCAAAGTTTGTTCTTTATAACTCTTTAGGAAGAGTTTTGTCGTCATTGTGATCTTATCCAATTTGAGGGATTAGTCTATACAATTTCACGCAAAGGATCCTCAGGGTCATAAAATTTTTTATTCCTTATGCAAATGAATTATTAATTTAGTTTTTTTTATGTGCAAAAGTTAAGGTGATGTTTCGTTTTCAATACTACAATATTCTTTATAATTAATTTGTAGAGTTACTAGAACAAATTAAGAATATTTGGAAATGGGTGTTTTTAAGTTATAATTATAAGAATGGAGATGCACAAATGGAAAGGAAAATCAACTTGAAAAGGAATATATTTATGTGGCATAAATGGCACCGAAGACTTATATAGAAGACTTTAACCTCAGACGAAAATTCCAAGATTCTATAATATGCTATTTATCCTGAACTTTATACAGAAGAACGTCTGCCTATTATTTGATAACAAAGTCAAGTATAATTAAATATGTGGTTCCTACTATATTGTTACGTGTAAAAGTTATGGTCAGCTATGTGTATAGGTTTTACAAATTAAGCACATATTTAAGTAAATTAGCAAAGTTATTTAAAACTTCTCCTTCGTCTATCACTATAAATGTTAAACATGGTAAGAAAAGGTAGGGTACTGTAAAATTATACTTAGTTTTTTCCCACACTTCTTTTAAATCCCCCTCTCTTATATCATTGTGATTTGTGAAGAAATTTTGGGTCACAAACCTCCACAAATTGGCCGCTCCCTACAGTTGTAATAATGTGCTTTTGGGCTAAAGTTGAGACATCATGATTTATGAGTTGAAGCTTCACATTCAATAGACTTCTTATTTAGTGACCAATTATGGACAATTTAAACAAAATTACCACAAATTTATGGTTGCCATATTCCACCATCATTGTTGCTTGCCATTCAAATACTTAAGTAGCTAGAATTTCTGTTTACTCCTAGCCTCTCTGGTTTACCATTCAACTTCAATTTTTTGTTTTGTATATCACATTTATTTTCTTCTATTAATTAGCTTTTACTTTTCTCTGAAAAATTACAATGGGGTTATTTAGTTATCACATCATATATCATTTTCAATATTTGTTAGCTGATTCATGGGTTATTTGTCTTCTATCTGGGTCTCAATAATCTATAACATAATAATTGAGTTTTTTGTTTCCCCGTTTGTGTCAGTTGGAATTTGTTTGATACTATAAAGATGGAGATCCAGATCCAGCAAAATATGGAAGTGGTTGGAAAATAAAAAATCAGAGTGGTTGGAAGTGGATTTGATTGGCTTTCTCTCTCTCTCCTTATTAATGTGTCATCAATATCATCATGAAGCTTCTGCTTGTGCTTTACTTACCCAATATACAATAACACCACCTCCCTTCAAAGGTAAATAATGCATATGCTTATGACCTGCCTTTGACTATGAGTTTTGATCCACTGATTTTTACCATCTGTCATTTTCTTATCTCTGTTAACAAATTTAACAAATTAACAACTACTATATGATATACTTTAAGATGGATTTGGCAGAATTGGTGCTAACTGATTCTGTTAAAATAATCTGTTGACTTTCTTCTTGGAATTCAGGATTGGATCCAATGTTTATTTGTTATTGTGATAAGTTTTTTATTGTAGTTATTTTCTATTATTTAAAAATAAAGTGAGAAGATATTTTTATATGCCCTTGAAGCCTTCAACTGGGGAGCCAAAGATTAGAAGTTACAAAAATGTCATTCATCAATGGAACAAGAGTTAATCTTTCTTAATTATTTTTTTTAAATGCCTTAAAGGTTAAATTTAGGTGGATGCATCAAAGAAATAAATTTATAAAGGATCTTGTTAATCAGTGTCATAAATACATTGGTTAAAGAATCCAACAAAAGTAACTTCTATTAGAAAGCTAAAAATAATACTTATCAAATGTTGAATACACCATTTTTCAATGAAAACATTCGTTTTTTTTTGTTTTTTACTGAGAAAAAAAAACGTTCGTTTTTTATTGATTAGCCTTCTCCATTTATAAATACTCAACATTTAATTGTTTTTTCATCAAAGGATATTAGATTTATTA
Organism: Echinosophora koreensis; assembly: GCA_035048595.1. Taxonomy (NCBI): domain Eukaryota; kingdom Viridiplantae; phylum Streptophyta; class Magnoliopsida; order Fabales; family Fabaceae; genus Echinosophora; species Echinosophora koreensis. Next base: position 13,439,638 of record JAPCYP010000004.1, read on the forward strand.
GCACATTCTATTTGTACTTTAAACTTTAAAGGGAGTAGATTAAGGATGTGTTTGAGTATACAGCTTATTTAGGCGCTTATGCAATAAATTCTTTTTCAAATAAGCTAAAAACAACTTATTTTCATAAGCTTCTTTAACAAGCTTATGGAAATAAGCTTAAAAAGAGCCTATGGAAAGATTATAAACTATTTTAATAAATTATTTGTTTAGGTTTATTATCATAAATTATTCTCATAAACTCTCTATAAGCTCATCCAAACGCACCCTAAAATCCTATTGATCAATAGTTGTATGATTACCCTACATGGATTTCTAATAAATTTCTTTGCTGTAATTTATGATCAGACGACTAATCTATAATTAAGCTTTCAGTAATTTTATTTGTTTTTCTCTTTTAGTTTCAGTTATGACTTCAATTCGGTTTCAAAGGAATTCGTATTGATTAATTAATTAATTAATTAATTAATTAATAGGATAAAATGATAGACCTGTCAAATAATTTTTTCTCAAAAAAAAGAGTTAATAATACATGACGTATACATTATAACCTATAAAATTTCGTAGTATTAGGTTTATATAATTTATAGAGTTGTGTTATTTGAACACAAAAATTTAGACACCGTATATGATATCGTATATGTTTATTTCTATCTCTCACTTACTTTTTATCATCTTTATTTCTTCGTATATCGAGAATACATAAAGAAAACAAACGGACACCGTATGATATCTCCGCTGTGATGTTCAAAAAATGTTTCCCGAGTTTTATAATATTCCGTACGCTACAACTAAAGACAAACTATGAGCAAAATAAATTTTTAAGATTTAAAACGCTTTCCTTTCTTTTTCCATAGATTTTCTTCAAGTATATTAGTAAAGGGACAGGGGAGCCTCACTTTTGATGTACTATTTGAATTTCAATGGAGAGATTCCATTTGACTTATTTCAGCATTTCCAATCCCGACAAAGTAATGAAGAAAAGAATAAGCTGTGGGGCTTTATTAATAGCCAATTGTGTAATTTCAAAGAGTTTAAGGTGTCCTCATGTGCAACGCTGTAAAGTCTTTTTTTTTTTTTTTTGGGTAAGCAAGAAGTATATTACCAAAAAGAAAAAACACTACAAGATTACAAAGGGCATACCTCAGGAAAGAACGGCACACAGGTCACCAAAAACAGAGGCATGCAAGTCCCAACCAAAAAAGCACAACCTAATGATAAAGGCATATAGGCCAACTAAACAAGGCACATGAGCCAACAGAAGGAGAAAAAAAACAAAAAACCAACAAACAAGTCCCAAAAGGAAAAAACTAAGTCTGAAAGGATATGTAACCTCCACTCATTTGCACCAACGATTATACACGGTAAGAGGAAACTTGTGAGTATCAAAAAGCCGATCCTGAACGGTCCGAGCAATAAGGGTACAAATAACAGGAGCAGAACTCACATCGTCCTAGAAAATACGAGCATTACGCTTTCTCCAAATGAAATAGACCATAGAGGCAAGAGCAATCCTAGTAACAACCGAAGGGAGAATGTTACTCCAGCATCTCATTGTAAGCTCCTGGATAACACAACTCCAAGTTGAAGAACTCAGGTCCAAGCAATACTTACGACAAATAAAGGACCACACCACAGAAATAAAAGGACATTCGAAGAACAGGTGGGAAAGATCCTCAGGCTGATCACCACAAAGAAGGCAAGAGTCCTGTTGAATAGTACCCCACTACCTAAGCCTCACCCAAGTGGATAGGCGATTACGAACCACAAGCCACATGATGAAAGAGTGCCTAGGAGGCCAGACCACTAAACTAAAGGCATAATAGGCCACAAAGCATGATAAGCAGCAGAGACACTGAAAGATCCAGATGAAGACGACATCCAACTCCACTGATCATCACAGAAGATCCTCAGACGACCATGCCTAGTAATAAGCTCACTCATCTCCATAAGCTCCACCGATACATTATGGGGAAGGCTCCAACGATCATCGATGATAATATCTACGACCCTAGCCTCTTTTGGAAGACCCAAGTCATGGATAATCTGCTCACCAAATCTACGGGCAATAGGGCCAATATCCAACCAAGGATCAAACCAGAGAGACACTTTTCTGGCCATTCCCGGTCACATACCTGCAAAAAGGAATAATAATATCATGAACCATAATAATTTTCCGCCAAACCCAAGAGGCATTGACAGTAGCACCAAGTTGCCAAAAAGAGGAACCTCAGATCAATTGTCTAAACACCCAATCAACCCAGAGGGAATCCTCTTTACAATGGAGAATGACCCAAACATGTTTAGCAACAGCTGCAATATTCAAGGTATAGAGGTTTTTCAGGCCCCAACCACCTTCATCTTTTGGGAGACACACAGAGTCCCATGATACCTTAGCATGGTGGCCCGAATCAACCCCACCATTCCAAAGGAATTTACTAAGGATAGAACTCACTTCCTTAATGACTTTTTTGGGAAGGACAAACAGCCCAGCCCAGAAATTCTGAATCGCATAGAGGACATATTGGATGAGTTGAAGCGTACCTGCATTGGAGAGAAACTTTGCAGCCCATGATTTCTCTCTACAAGTAATTTTCTCAATCAGAGGGAGGCACTCCCGATGCGACAACCTAGAGCTAAGCAAGGCACACCCAGAAAATATCAGGTGGTCAGTATCTATATTATAAGCATTTTATTTAGAATTTAACATGTATGAATAGGTGTTTGTACCTCCTATCCTTCAATTTAGTGAACGATATCTTTTATTTTACTTGTATAGTCACAAATTTTATTTTATAAAAAATTTACCATTATTTATATAGATCCACCAATTTATATAAAATTAGTTTATGTCTATATCTTTATTATGTTGCATGGCACACACAAAAAAAAAAAAATTGGAACTTTTTTTTAAAAAAAAAATAAGAGGGCATGGATGTTTTAAGTTCATGAACTTTTTTTATAAGTTTGGATTTCTGACAAATAATGTCTTTAGAGCACTCATTAGCAAAACCTTATACTATATATGAATCGAGATTTGTAGAACATACAAATGGATAGCATCATTTATCAGCCCGTGCATTTGATTAATCAATCTGTATCTTCTTTAACTTCATTTTATTTTAACAGTAAAAATGTGAGGGCATGAGTGTTTCAAGTTGGTGAAATTTTTTATGTGAAAAAAAAAATCATGTCAGACAGAATGCTGATATAAAAATGATCTGCGCAAGCACAATTTAGCAAACAAGTCAATAAATTAGGAGCATAGTAATGAGATGAGAATGGCATTTAGGTGTGCCATGCAACATAATAAAGGCAAGCCTCAATTAAATTAAATAGGTTGGTCACTCCATGCATGTGATTAGGTGATAACATTTTTTTTTCCTAGGATTCTAATAAAGAGACATTACCAACCTCCGGTTACCATAAAAAAAAAAAAAAAAAAGGTTTAGTTGAAGACTTCTTCTAAATTTCAAAAGGGTAATGATATTTTTTTGGATATAAAAATGGTATCTAGCTAACACCGTATAAAAATACTCCTAAACACTTATTTATTATTTTTTCCTCTCATCATATATTTCATTATTCCCAAATTTTGAGTTTTCTTGTAAAAAAAAAAATCATGTATTTCACCACTCCCAAAACATCATATCAACTATACGATATCCATACATGGTGTCAAATTTTGTGTCCAAATATCATTGTTGATTTCAAAACTAGCTTTATATATTGGTATATTCAAAACTGGCTTTATATGAAGACAAAAGCTGAGTATAATCTACCTGTTAAGTAATCAAAACTACAAAAGGGTTAATTTAATTCAAAGTGAACTTTTTCATAATAGGAAAGGAAGGGGTAAATAAAATATAAAAGAAGAGAAAGATTTATACTTCAACCTCAAATTTTAAATATATTTGTCTGTATTTCTCAGTTACTTTATCCTTTTCATATATACATATCTTAAAAATATATATATTTTTTAATGTTCAACAAAAAAAAAATCTACCATAAAATGGCCTTTTCATGAGCACTTATTATTATTATTATTATTTATTTTATATTTATTGGGGAAAAAAAAGAACTGAAAAACAAGCACAACTAATCTGTAGCCGTTGAAGGAGTCATCAAACAGTATCAGAATCATAGTATTAGAACGTGTGCGCTGTCCTCTGACTTCTCTCACTCTCTCACTCCCATTCTCTCTCATTCGCAGAGTCTCAACTCTCAAATCTCAACTTTTCAGTTACCAAAATAAAAAGTCTCAACCTTTCTCTTTTTTCTCTCTCTGGGTCTGTGGTAGGTCAAGAAAGAAAGAGAAGGAGGTTGAGGTTAGTGTGCACTCTTCTGCATTGCCCTGCTGTCACCTTCATTATTTAATCCTTACCTTACTTTTTGTTTCCTCTTTGTTTATTTGTTTATTTTTCTCTAACTTTTGCAAAAACAGAAATTAAAAATGCAGTCACTTTCCTGAATCCTTGTTTTTTTTTTTCTCCCTTGAATTCCTTATGAAGCTTCTGTCTTAAGTTCTTTTTGTAGCTGCTATCACTCTCTCTTGCTTAAAATGCTCCTCATTTTCAACCAAATTCCCTTGCTTTATGGGTTACTACTTACTATGCTCCTTTCCAATGAAACCCAGTTTCAGATTATGAATGCTCATGCTATAACAATCACTTCAGATTCTGAAGCACTTTCTTCAGCAAATGCTATGTGGTTTCAGCTGTGAAACTAACACTTGCTTCTGAGATTTCCTATGAATCCCTATGCTGCTTTCTATGCTTCATTTCAGGTGATTACTCATTGAAAAAACTGTCCTTTTCTCACTAAGCATAACAACTAGTACTCCTAATTTAGCTTGCAGATCTGGGTTGTTTGAATGGTGTGCATGAATTCTCCACATTGTGGGCTGGAATGTGCTTCAAAGCATTTTTGGTTTCTTTCTGGTGCTAATTCTTATGTTTGGAACACTTGAGGTTTTGGTTTTGGTTTAGGATCTGAAGGTACTTGTGGAAAAAGATATTTAAAAAAAAAATAAAATACAAATTTAGTTGTTTAACTACTCTGACTTTTTTTATCCTTTAATTCCTTCCTAATCCATTAAATGGGGGTATGGATTTGAAGAAAATTTTGGGTTCTATATTCATTCATTTTATTCAATGTACAAATTCAAGTAAATTTAATCAGGAGGGAAGCTTAAGAATTGGTTAGGGTTGGCTAGAAAATTATATCTTTCTAAGAAAAAATTGATGAAATGTTAGTTCCAGTTATCAAACAGTTTATGAAGTTACCACAAAGCTAAAATTACCTACTCTTATGACTTAATTTTGCATTGAATGATGTCCTTTCCTTGACTTCTCTCTCACTTTCCTCTTCAGCCAAAATCTTATAAATTCTTTTTGTTGTTCATATCCTTCTTTTGGTAGCTGGGTTTGTGCCAAACATTGTTCCTTTCCTTTCTAAGCTTTTTGGCATATTCTTTTCAATTATCTGCTTCTTCACTGCTGATTACTCCATGTAATTGCTTTGCAGCTAGGATTTAGGTATGGGCTTGCCTAAAGTAATCGTTTTAACTGTATTGACTAATCTTGCTGAAATAATTGTCAATATGTTTCCATTTCCATTTATTGAAAAAGTTCCAAATAATGCAACTGTTATTGTTCAACTTAATAAAACATTTCCCCCATTCTGTTGCTTATCTTCTTAGTTACTGTATACAGGGGTTGTGACTGATGTACAAAACATGCTCCATGTTATTGAGCTTAAGTTGCTTTTGTTCTATTGTAACTCTACAAAGATGAAGCTAAAGTGGAGCATGCTTAAACCTGTTCAGGATGTATTTGATATTTTAGGAGATTTAGTAGTTTACAGAAGGCACTATATAGTTTTAATATGATAAATCATGGTCTGTTGGTGTAGTATATCTCTTCATAGCTGTACAACTAGAGCTTCATTAAATTTTTTATCTTCTCTTAATCATGGATAGCATATTCCTCCATTCTCTCTCTCTTGATAGTGAAAATCTTACAAGTAAGCCAAAAAAGACTGCAAAAACTTACCCAGTGTCTGCAATTGACTATCTGTTCCTCAGTTAATTAGGGTGCTTCCTTTGATTAAAATTGTGAATGGTTCTGTTTCAAATTTATTTTCTGAAATTAATTATGTAACCTATTACCTATGTTTATTGTTTATTTTTCATGCTGCTGGATCCTAACTTTGATTTATGGTCATGATGCTACACCAGGAAAATATGAAGGCTGGCAAAGTTTACTCTGAATTTAAGTGTCAATATCCGATACCTTACAGCAAACAACTCTCCATGAAGTTCTATTCTACTTCAGTGGCTCCTTTCCTTTTTATCATAATTATTCTTTTTCCTCTGGCTACTGCTGACCTAAGTTCAGATAAGCAAGCCCTTCTTGATTTTGCTACTGCTATTCCCCACCGTCGGAACCTCATGTGGAATCCAGCCACCTCTATCTGTACATCTTGGGTAGGCATCACTTGCAATCAAAATGGAACTCGTGTTATTTATGTCCGACTCCCTGGAGTTGGACTAGTTGGCTCCATCCCAGCCAATACACTTGGCAAGCTTGATGCTGTGAAGATTATTAGTCTTCGCTCCAACCTACTCAGCGGAAACCTGCCTGCTGACATTGCTTCTCTTCCTTCTCTCCAGTATCTCTACCTTCAGCATAATAACCTTTCTGGTGATATACCTGCCTCATTGTCACCCAGACTCAATGTACTTGATTTGTCATATAATTCCTTCACTGGTGCCATTCCAAAGATTTAGCAAATTTTACAGATTTAACAAGTTTGAATCTCCAGAACAACTCCCTATCTGGACAGATACCTAATCTCAATGTTACTAAGCTCAAGCTTTTGAATTTAAGCTACAACCATTTGAATGGCTCTATCCCTGAAGCTCTTAAGATTTTTCCTAATTCATCCTTTGAAGGAAACTCTCTTTTATGTGGCCCACCTCTAAAGCCGTGCTCCGCGGTTCCCCTACGCCTCCTCCTGCCTTAACTCCAGCACCACCAACAGCTCCCGGAAGACAAAGCTCCAAAAATAAACTAAGTAAGGTTGCTATCATTGCAATTACTGTTGGAGGAGCAGTGCTGCTATTTTTTTGTAGCTCTTGTTATTGTTCTTTGCTGTTTCAAGAAGAAAGATGATGGAAGCTCCCGTGAAATTAAAGGGAAGGGTCCTAGTGGTGGTAGGGGTGAGAAGCCGAAAGAAGAGTTTGGGAGTGGGGTGCAAGAACCTGAGAAAAACAAGTTGGTTTTCTTCGAGGGAAGTTCTTATAATTTTGATCTTGAGGATTTGCTAAGAGCCTCAGCCGAAGTTTTGGGAAAAGGTAGTTATGGTACTGCATATAAGGCTATATTGGAGGAGTCAATAACAGTTGTGGTGAAAAGGTTAAAAGAAGTTGTGGTAGGCAAGAAGGACTTTGAACAGCAGATGGAGATTATTGGAAGGGTTGGACAACACCCAAATGTTGTGCCACTTCGTGCTTATTATTATTCAAAAGATGAAAAGCTTTTGGTTTATGACTATGTCCCAGCTGGCAACCTATCCACACTCTTGCATGGTATGCACTTGTTTCCTTAGTTTCAATTAAATCTTCTAAAATTAAACTTGTTTCCTTTTTCCCCTTATTTGAACTTGCTTTATTTCAGTTAAGATTATTCAGAAGTTTTAAGTCCTTCTGGATAATTTGATTTTCTACCCTTAGTTGTAATTGTCCTTGCTATAGCATCTTATCTGTTCTAGCTAAAACCTTACACTTTCCATTAAATTGAATCTCAATTTGATTACAGGCAATAGGTCAGGTGGAAGAACTCCATTAGATTGGGACTCGCGAGTAAAAATATCCCTCGGAACTGCCAGAGGAATTGCCCACATACATTCAGTTGGTGGTCCAAAATTCACACATGCGAATATCAAGTCCTCAAATGTCCTTCTCAACCAAGATAATGATGGCTGCATTTCTGATTTTGGCCTGGCCCCGCTTATGAACCCTCCTGCAACCCCTTCTAGAGCTGCAGGTTATCGTGCGCCTGAGGTGATTGAAACCCGTAAGCACACTCATAAATCAGATGTGTATAGCTTTGGCGTCCTCCTGCTGGAGATGCTTACCGGGAAAGCACCTCTCCAATCTCCAGGACGCGATGATATGGTTGATCTCCCTAGGTGGGTGCAGTCTGTTGTTAGGGAGGAATGGACTGCTGAGGTTTTTGATGTTGAGCTAATGAGGTACCAAAACATTGAAGAAGAAATGGTGCAGATGTTGCAAATAGCCATGGCCTGTGTGGCAAAGATGCCAGATATGAGACCTAGCATGGATGAAGTAGTAAGAATGATTGAGGAGATCCGGCAATCTGACTCGGAGAACCGACCATCCTCCGAAGAGAATAAATCCAAGGACTCAAATGTTCAAACTCCATAAATTTTACTCTATGACTTCTTGCTTAACCAGGAAGCAACATTAAATGGTACATAAGAGTGCATGTTTAGTCAAGGTTTTTCTCAATCTGTATTCAAACCTTTCTGTCCAATTGTTCCATACTTCTCAGGGATGGAATTCCTTGAGTTAATTTCTTCTGTAGGTAGGTTGCTTTTCTTGAATTCTTATGTATTAACATCATGATTCAATTGATGATCTTCATTCAAGCACATTTGGTCTCATGTAATTGTTTTATGCTGTTTGTTAGCCCTGCAATGGATATGTTTATTAGATCATCTTATCATACCATGGCTGGGTAATGTTGATGACAAAATAACCTATCCAGTCTCTTGTTCCTTTGGTGACATTATGGCAGTACATTAATAAATGCTTTAAAAATAATATGTTGACTTTGGAAAATTCAAAATATACCCTTAAATTAAATGGTTCCAGTCCTATTAGGTACCCCCTAAGGGTACCTTAGTTTTACCTTTTCAGTTTACCTCTTTTGGGCCCCTTTTTAGTCTTCTCTCTCTGCAATGGCAGCCTTCAGGGAAGACGTGAAATATCACTTACATTTATGATGTTTGCTTGTTGCTTTATTTAGTAAAGATATCATGAAATTTCAAATCCTAAAAGAGTGCTGATGAGTTGAGCACTTCAGTTTGGCTTAAGCAATGTGAAGTAAGTTTTACAACTGCTCATCTTGAGTTAAGCCCGTGAGCTAATTATGAGTTAATTAATCCACGCCATCTAAACATGAGCTACACTTAGCTCATGAACTCAAGCAATTCTTTCAAATATTAACATACATAATTATAATACTGTTAGTATTTTTATTTTTTATTGTTAGTTATACAGATATTGCAACTCGTTTATTGCTCATAAGCTTGAGTGAAAAAATGAGTTGATGTGGTCTCCAAAGGCTTATATTATGTTAGAACAAGATCAAAGCAGTGGGCGCGAAGTCAAGTTGAAATGAGTCTATAATCCCTCTTCTCTGGGCAGTCCACATTCATGCCTCCTGGCTTTGGGCCGCAGACAGTACGGTTCTTGGATCATACAATAATTTCTCCTTTCAAATTATTGTTGGAATTTAAAAATAGAGTAAAGACCCAAATTAGTCCCAAAAAAATTTAGAGGACCCATTTTTGGTTCCTGAAAAATAAATTACTCATTTAGTTCCTCAAATTTATTAAATGCAGGACATATTAATCCCTCTTCCACTTCCAATGTCTGCTTACTTGCCTATGTGTCATATTAAGCATCCTGCCTGACTCGTTAATGGTCCTGTGTGGCCTATGACAAATTTTCACTGTAAAAAAAAAAAAAGATAACAAAATTTAAAAACGTGTAAAATTTTAAAACCCTAATACTTGAAAATTGTGCATGTTTTTCACTTTTTATTCATTTTTCACTATGAAAATTTGTTATTGACTATATAGGACCACTAACAAATTAAGTAGGATGGTTAACATATTTTGTAAGACTCATATCAACCTAGAATGGTTATTGAATTCACATTTATTTTAAAATTGTGTGTTTCCTTTCCTTTATATCTTCCTTCTCTAAACATTGTATTGGCTGTAACGTTATCATAATTCAAGCTATAAGCATGAGCCAACATACACAAACATACTTATTCTCAGATGACAGTGCATGACAATAAAATGTAACATCCGTAAGACCTTATCTTCTCGGCCTTGGAAAGATTTGTGATTTTCTACTACTTGTATGACGAATCAATGTGTAAGTTATAGAATCAGTAGCAAGAGTCTCATGTGAGATTAGGAAATGGAAAATAAAGATATGTTGGACAAATTTGATTTACCTATAGAATGTTTAAACAATGAATAGAGCAAGGAAACCAAAAGAACTCGTATCTTGGAAAATTGAAGGTCCCTCTTATCACATTAATGTTCTTTCATTAAGTTGGTTGAGACTTTGTTCTCTTTTATCTGTGCCAAAGTCAGATACTTGGTACGTGAAATCCTATATGTTGCCCCAATTGGAATGGTAGTAACCAAGATCAAAATGACCCTGTTTTAGCTTTTAAAAGAAGTCACATCAAATTCTAAAATTATATCTACTCTACAGTTTCATTTCATTTGTTGTTTATAGTTAAGTAAGCTTCTTAAAAAAAATACAAAATTCTAGTAGGAAACTATTTTTTTTGTGTGTGTGTGCATAAATCTATCTAATTGCTAGTATACTTTTTTTTATTTCCCCCGCAGTGTAGACATATAACTTGTCTTTTTAATGTGTTTTAAAATAGTAGTTTCAGATTTTGCAATTCGACAATGCATTACGTAAATGCATAAGAGACCAAGGCTTCTACAGGGAAATGCTTAAAATGTCTTATTAACATATCAAATCTTTTATTAATGACAGTGGTGGTTACTTTTCAGTTAGATTAGCTGCTGAACAAAAGATGACAATAGGTTCAAGGTCTTCTAATAAGTTATGTTTTTTTTTTTACTTTTCAACCATTTGAATAGAGTTTATGGCGGCTTCTAGGGTGGGCGAGGAGGGCATGTCTCTCATGGTGAGAGACAACTTATGACCGTTAGATATACCAATTTTTAAATCAACGATTGTGATTTGTTCTAGGTGACCGGCCAAGTGAGTATTTTCCAAATTGCTGATAAGTCCCTTTATGATAAGGGGTCTGCTGAGTGGTAGGGGCTGTCGTATTTGTCCCTCCCACGATTCCACTCCTTTGAACTTTCATCCATTACCAGGATCATGGCCATCAACCAACCAAGCTCCATCCAAGCCAAACCCATCACCCACCTTCTGCGCCTCCGAGCGTTGCCCTGCCCCCTCTGCGCGCCGCCCTCCCCGTCCTCGCGCCGCCTCAGATCGCTACTTGCGCCGCAGATCCGCTCGAAGCGCCACCGCCGCTCCGCCGCAGATCCAAGCCGAACAGACATGGTCACCTTAACCATCGCGGACTCACCCCCTTTCCCTCTCCACCTTACATTGAGGGACCGCCAGAGAGAGAGACTGTGGTGAGTTGCGACCGGTTCCTCTGAGATCAGTCATGGCTTTCTCCTCCAACACCCGCGACAAACCAAGCTAAGCCACCTCCATGCGGTAGCCACCTCCGCCGTCTACTCTCTCTCTCTGTGCTGTACCGACTCCGCCGCGCCGTCACGTCGTCCAGCCGCCGCAGCTCCGCCAACCAGTATTACCATAGGTCGCAGGTGGTTTGAGTGAACAAGATGAAGGTAGTTTGGGCTTGGATCACCTCTTCTTGGGCCTGGAGTTTTTAAACAAAAAACTCATGTCATGTTTTTTTAAAGGGTTGGCAGAAAATTCTACAAACTAAAAAAATTCATTTTTTTTTAAATATTAATCTAAATCAGAATATCTAATTTTTCCTATTAAAAACAATTCAATTTCTTGTTCTTTGAATGAAAAATCATTTTCAAAAAGAGAATTTAACCTATGAGATATACCTAAATATATGTACCTAAAATCCTATCATACCTGAGACACCTCATTGTATCTTATTGAGAAATTTTTTAATGCACTTTGATAAAATTAGGTGAGAATCTTGGTTGAGTGAAAATGGAAGAGAATGGACGGTCCTATAAAAAAAAAGAGAGAAAGAAAGAATTTAAGTGTAGTAAATGAGATTAATAGAAAAATGGAATGAAATAAATGTATTGATTGAAATATAAATGAGATTTAAAACTATTTAAACCAATTTGAGTAAAACTAGAAGAACTAACCGTGGAATGAGCGAAATAGGAGAGAGAATATGTTTCAAAATTCAAATTTTGAGTAAAATGTATGCACTTAGAATTTTCAAAGTGTGGGAAATCTTTTCAATTTTAAATTCCAAATCTCATTTAGAATTCAAAAATCACAATTAGTGTGAAAAATCTCATTTCAACCATTTGAATAGAGTTTATTACCTACTAATCTACTAACTAAAGAAAACTACATTTGGCAAGTAAAATAAGGGTGTTATTTAGCATCGAAAAATTAGTGTCACAGTGAAATACCTTGAAATCCGTAAAACCAAATCCTCTGCAGTTTAAGAAAGAGTGAAAGACTGACCAATGATTTAAAGGCATTAAAGTCATAAATAAGCCTCCAGAAAGAGAATTACTGCAAGCAAATAGGCAAAGTGGATTGCAGCAAGCAAATGGCAAATAGCTTCGGTGGGTAAAGGAAAATGGGTTAGTTACTTTCAACTGAAAAATAGGTTATGCGATCTACTGCTTTCCATCACATTTGAGGCAAGAAAACAGGGATAAATAGCAAAGGCAGTTGCAGAGTTTGGAATTGAAGGTGGCGTAACTGCTTCATTTGGAATTGGAGGAGTCGAGGAGGTGGATAATGAGGTTTAATGATATTCAATAACGGTAAATTAATAGGGAATGAGACATAACAGGAAGTAGAAAGAAGAGTGGTTGATGAAAGAATAAGGACCAGGTGGGTGTATTGTTGTGATTTGGAGGGTGTCACATCAGAAAATATTTGAGGTGGCAAAAATCAAATTGCATGGCATATAAAAGGATGAGGTGTCAACGCCAAGATTCTCAGCTTAGTTTTAATATATTATAATAAATAGATAGATAGATATATCATAATAGATAATAGATTGCACTGCACAACACCTTTAAGTTGGAAACTACTTATTGCTTGCTCTAACTTGCCTCATTCTTCATTCTCTCTGGCATTAAAAAAAAAATAAAAAAAAATACACATGAGATAAGTATGCTCCCATATATTTGTTATTTAAGTAGGCATGAGATAAGTAAACTCCCATATATTGAAGAATGTTATACAGCTTTTCATTGTGTCCCTTTGCTTAAGGATGACAATATGGATAGGGTCTGGATAGGCCCTATCCATCATGAGTATTTTTTATGGGTACCCAATGGGTAGGGTCCATATTGTCATCCCTGCCTTTGCCTGAGGTTTGAACTTCAACTGAGAGAGAGAAATGCCCATTGGTTCTAGGCTTTTTTGGGTTGCCTTTTGTAAAGTTCAGTTTTGGCTTTTTATGTATTAGGGGTGGTATTGTTGTGGAAGTGGTGGTTTTGTGGGTAGGGTCTATAGCTATTTCTCAACTTTATAGTTCTCTTATTTGGTTTTAGGTTTATGTAATATTGTAGTTGCTGTCATTAGTTTTGACAACTTTGATACTTTGTATATGGGTTTGGTACCTCTTTTACTCATTTTTTATATGTTTTTGCTTATAAAAGAAAAGTGTATTCCAAATATCATATGGCTTGTATTTTTTTTAAATTTTTTTTTGATAGTTCTGTTTATGTTTTTTTTTTTAGAATTGTTAGTGGATGAGGATCCAACTCACGCTCCTTATAGCTCTCAACCCCGAGTCCCTCACCCTTAACCACTCAGCAACTCCCACTACCAGATGGCATGTATTATATATTGTCCCTATGAAAACACTCTAATTAATGACTAACTATTAAATTATGTACTTAGTAAGTGTCATTAAAACTTAGCATCCTTTGTAAAAGTTACATATAAAATACTATCACACATGCAACATTTATAAGAATATAATTTTGGTTTATGTTAAAATATTTATATTATTTGTCTAATCTTATATTTACATCATATATTGATATCACCAATGATATCAATTATTACTCTACTATATTCCTCTAAGAATCTCTTGTTTAATTTTTCTTTTCTTTTTTCATTCAGTTAAATATTTACATATACATGCCAAACTGCACGTCTAATTAGGAACTTCTTTTAACTCGGTGTCTATCCGCCAACCTTGATTTGCCATATATAGAGTTATGCATTTGTGGTGATAAAACCTTTGCATCTTAAAAAACAAAAACATCATCACACAAATAACCTACATTTCCGTAGGTCTTGTTCCCCTGAGGGTGTGGTCAGGGGTTGGCAAATGGCGGAGCTACAGAAGTCCGCCAGCAAGCCGGCGCTGGTGAAGAATCCATCCACCGGTAGCTTCCGCAAGTCAGGCCGCCGTGTCGCCTTTGAAGTCCCCGACAACCACCACTCCGGCCTCAGCGACATCGATTCACACATCGACGACCTTAACAAGCGACGTCGTTGCCACTCATGTTGCTTCACATTTTGTGTGTGCTCATGTCTTACATTTTTCATCATCATTATCATTCTCCTCTTCATTGGTATCTTCTACTTGATCTTTCTCCAAGCAGGGTTACCCAAAATCAACGTAAGGATGCTTACCATAACCAAGTTGGAGATTGATAACAGCACACAAAAGATGGATGCAGTTATAAGTTTAGGGTTAAGGGTTTCAAACAAGAATGACAAGTTTGAGATTTTGTATGGTCCTCTTTCTGTTGATGTTGCCAGTGACGAAGTGCCACTAGGGAAGGATACAATTAGAGGGTTCTCTCAGAGGCCACATAATGAAACGGATTTGGAAATGACAATGACATTGGACAATGCTGATGTGAACAAGTTTGCTGTGGATGATTTGAAATCAGATATAAGTGCTAAAGAGATGGTGTTTGATGTTTATGTTGGTGGGAAAATTGGTTATAAGATGGGAAGTTTGCATATGATTAATGTCCCCTTTCTATCTTCTTGTCATCAAATCAAGCAGATGGATGTGGATTTTGGAAGAAGACCTGGATGTGATGTCAAGATGTTTGCTGTCAGGTAAAAACTATATATGTTGCTAATGTGATGATATCATCACCTCCTGAGGTGTTGTCTAAGATGTATCACCCACCAAAGTGGTGTAGTGGTGCACTACTCACATGACAGATTAATTGTGGGCCAATCATTTTGCCATGTTGATCATTTGACTTTTCAATCATTTTGCCACATTGCAAAATAATTGGCCCACAATCTATCATGTAAGTGGTCTATCACTGTACCACTTTAATGGGTGCGCATCATAGGCTTCACCCCATCCTAATACTGGATTCATAAATATTTTAGTTTTGATTAATAGCTCTAGTCATTTGTATTTGAGGTTTTCATATTTAGCTTGATGAAACTTGAAACATAAAGGGGAAAAAATGATTGCATGGATGAGAAAATTTAGGTAAAGGTATGTTTGAGTTGTGGTTAGCTCTAAGCTGCGTTTGGCAAGACACCAAACTAGTTTATAAGTTAGTCAACTAACTTTTTTTGACAAAAAAATAAGCCAGTAGCTATTTGATGAGGGGTCTTTTTTGAAGAATCAACTCTTATTTGATAAGTTAGTAGTGGCTTACAGAAATAAATTGCATGATTTTTTATTTTTTTTACAATCTTTTACGTCTCCTAGTTGATCATTTGACGGGCAACTTAATTGCTAAAGGTAGACGAAGAAAAAAAAAATTATAGGCGAAAATGTTAGTAAGATTTAGAGGTCAATGTATAGCATGATTTGTCTATAAACATGTGATTTATGATAGAACATTGTACAGTATCATTGTGATCCATCATTCATGTAGCCAACCTCATTAGAAAAAAATCTTGGTTTGTTGTTGTTTCAACTTTTTGTAATTAATATTTTAATTTTTAACTAATGTTAAATGACCCTAAAAGAATCCTTTGAGAACAATAGAGAAACCATGCATTACATGGCATGCCTAAATCAATAATGATTTTTGAACAGCATATTTTGGATTAATAGCTTATTTTCTTAATTGAAGTTGATAATATGTTATTCAAAGTTGAAACTTCGTTAAACCGTTGATATACATTATCAATAAATTATTGAGACATCATTAACTAGTATGAAAATAGTGTACAAATTTTGTGAGTGAATAACAAAATTGAAAATTGCTGGAAAAAATTGTTCAACAAAAATTAATTGCACACGGTGATATTATTGTAACAACTATACTAATGGGTTTCTAAATGTTGATGTGTACAATTTTACTGCAGGCCTAAAAGTAATTGATGAAATCGATGACAAGCAAGTTTTGCTAAAGGCAACATTTTATGCCATCCTTCATTGGTGGACAAGTTTATCCATAGGGAAAGAGGGTTTCTGATAATAGCCAAGCCATGTATTCATATAGCCATTAGTACATGTACATCTTTGGAGTTCTTCAATTAATCTAGATATATAAACTTCTGTCTTCTTCATTGTGGAAATGTATATATGTAGGAATGGTAATGAGGATGTTACCCAATAGACACCCGCAAAAATTACTCATGATGAATAGGATAATTATTCACTTAATGTGTATGAGTACTGAGGTGGATAATTACCCACAAAATTTAATGGGTATGAGTGAGGGTACTTTAGTATCCAACCTGCACACACACACACACACACACACACACACACACACACACACACACACACACACACACACACACACACACATATATATATATGCCACTGTGGATCATCTCAAGTAAAGGAATAAGTAAAAACAGAGAAATAATAATGAAATCAGAGTAAGAAATAGAAAATCTTTGTTATCAAACTATGAGTTTTATTGCTATAATTCAAACGTACATAAATACAACTGCACTATGAGTAAATTGTTATCAAATGACTTACAAACAGTAGCTTCAGAAACTTGCTTTGCACTCTTAAACACTACAAGATTACAAAACAAGGGAATTAGTACAAAGTTGGTAATAAAAGCTCTGAGTCTTCAACTTCAACGAAGTCTTCTTAAATAGAGAGGGGAGAAGCCTTCGAGATGCGGACTTGAAATGGATTGGAATCCGCAAAAGTGAATACTGTTGAACTTTTGACTTCGATGTTAATTTTACTGTAGCCATGTGAACTTTGTCGGCCAATAAATTAGTGTCGGCACAACACGACGAATCTTCTTTATTGAAAGTCGAATGATAACTGGAAAAGCTTTGTCGGTCAGTGCTAAATCTGTCGGCACAAGGAGACAAAAACCCTTAACTGCTATTCATTAATAAAAAAATCCTTCGTCTGGATCATGATTTTCCAGATAAGGATTATAGTCGGACCCATGAGAAGATAATTCTTCGTCTTCTTCATCGGAATCTAGTGAAGATAATGCTTCCCGGAGTAATTTTTTATATTCTGCTGGGGAAGCGGCATTAATGCTTACTGAAAATGGTGATGGAGTTATTTGCTGAACAGAAGAACTGCAGACTTCTTTTAATTTTTGTGGGGAAGGAGGTCTGAGGAATTTGGGGAGAAGAAACCTTTTTGGAACGGTTTCTTTACCAGGTTATGAACTTGATTTCTACAACATTATTATTAAACTTTTTCCACCAGGAGACCACACCAACTGAGCAGATATATTTGGGGAACGGCTCAGGTAAATGTTGGTGATATTCATAATTAAATTTGAGTAACCAGACAATTCCAAATTGAGCACAGAAATGAAGTAATTTTTCGAAAACTGGAATTGTTGGGGTTAATTGCTTGTATTCTTCGTAAATCTGGAACAGTGAGTTGGGGAGGATTTCAGCTGAAAGGCCATGCATCCAGAACCATTCCATAAACCAATTGGGGAATCTGGTTTGAATATTTAAAAAATTAAAATACCAAGAATGACGAGGGTTTGGTTGTCTCAAAACCATATCCCAAGCCATCATATAATCATAATAATTATAAACAGGAGGCTCAAACACCCTAGAGAATCTTTTGGGCATAAATGGTCCTTGAGCCCAATCTGAAAGGGTGAGCACTTTTAATATCTTGCATTTTGAGTATACAATCACATCAGGAGCATTAGCATTTGTCTCCTGCTCAATCTTAACTGAATTAGTGTCAATTAAAATGAATTGATAAAATGGTAAATTCTTGCGGCAACTGCTGGTAGGGACCCAGCCAAAGTCTTTTGGAATTAATTGTTGTAACATGTCCCAAGGGGCCATGTCAAGATTACCAAATTCTAACTCTGTAAGAGCCATCTTTTTACAAGCTGGCCTTATTTTGAACGGCAAAGGTTCCCTGGAGGAGGCTTCAACAGAGGCATTTATTTTGGCTAAAGTTTCCTCACTTAGTGGTGCGAATTTGTTGGTATTTTGGTTATTTGTGGTTGGGTTATTTTGTTGAAGATTACTTTTGGTTACTTGGGCCGTCGAGGGAGCAAATGAATCCGGGGTTAATGTTTTGGATCTGGGGGGAGTAGGAGGAGCCCCACCTCGAGAGGAGGACCCACCTCGGGATCTGGTGGTCATCGGGGAGGTGTGCCTTGAAGAAATTCCCTGGTTAGAAAGTCAAGGATAAAATTATTTTCACCTTTCAAATATTCAATATCAAAATCAAAACAACTTAATAAACTTTGCCATCTGGCGAAAATGTGTTTTGAAACAAGATTTTGAACATCTTTTTGTAAAACATCTTTGACAGCTTTACAATCAATGCGGAGTAAAAATCTTTTATTTATTAAATCATCTTGAAACTTTGTAATACATAGTACTATAGATAAAATTTCCTTTTTAATAGTACTATATTTTTCTTGAGAAGAGATCCAAAGACCTGAATGATATCGGACAATTTGTTCGACTTTTGAATTTGGAAGGATCTGGAGTAAGATACCACCATATCCTAAATCTGATGCATCGGTTTGAACAATTAAACTTGCATCTGGATGAGGAATGCCAAGACATGGAAGAGACTTGACATCCTTCTTAATTTCTAGGACCAAAGTGAATAATTCATCTGACCATGGCTTAGGATTTGCGGTTTTTCTAAGCCTAGAATGCAAAGGTTTACACTTAATCCTAATATTAGAAATAAACTCGGAGACATAATTCAGACATCCTAAAAAGCATTGTAATTGCTTTTTATCTTTTAATTCATTTGGAAATTTTTCTGCAAAAGTGATACTTCTGCTTATTGGAGTTATTGTTCCTTGGTATATTTCATGACCTAAGAATCTTATTTTTGTTTGGAATAATTTTATTTTCTTTGCAGATATAACCATCCCATTTCTTTTTATTGTATCTTTGAAAATCTGCAAATGTTTGAAATGCTGATCTATTGATTTGGAATAAATTAAAACATCGTCAAAATAAACAATGGTGAATTCTGAAAAAGGATTTAGAATATCATTCATTATATGTTGGAATTCAGATGGAGCATTTTTTAGACCCATGGGCATTACATTCCATTCATAATGTCCAAAAGGTATTGTAAAAGCAGTTTTATATTTATCTTCTTCTTTTACCTTTTTTGATAAAATCTAGATTTCATATCAAACTTAGAAAAGATAACTCCATCATATAATCTTTTAATTAAATCTCTTTTATTTGGGATTGGATATCGTATCCATTTTAAAACTTTATTTAATGGTTTGTAATTTATTACCATTCGAGGTTCTCCTCTCTCAATCTCAGATTGATTAGAGACATAAAAGGCAGTGCAACTCCAAGGGGACTTGCTTGGCCTAATTAATTTTTTATCAAGAAATCCTTTTATTTCTTTCTTGCAATATTCTAAAGTTTCATTATTCATTTGAATTGGTCTTGCTTTAGTAGGTATTTTACTTTCATGAAATCCTTCTTCATATGGTAGGGATACCATATGAGTCTTTCTTTCCCAAAAGGCATTTAGAACTTCTGAACAGACTTCCTGTTCAAATTCCTTTTGTTTTGATTTACTTTTTCTTTTATGTAGGGGTCTTGTAATTGTTTTTCTATTCTTGCATAAAGAATTTCTTTTTGTAGAAATCCTATTTGGTTTTCTTTTCTGTGTATAATAGATAGAAAATTCTTTTCATTTATTTGATCATTTAAATTGTTTAATTCTTTTCTTTTTATTGGGTTTATAAATTCAAACAATACTTCTTGATTGTCCTTTATTGTTGTTATTCCTGTTCCTGTTACATTTAAAGGATAAAGTTGAGTTAGAAAAGGAGTTCCTAATATTATTTGTTCTGAGGTATCTTTTACTAAAAGGAATGAATTTTGAAAACAAATTCCATTATTACAAATACTTGCATTTTCTAATTTATATTGAACTTGTAATTTTTGATTATTTGCTGTATATAATTTTTGAAGAGTTTTTTGATAATATTGAGTTGGAATTAATCCTTCCTGAATACAATTTAAATCAGCTCCTGAATCTATTAATGCGATAAATGGTTTATGAAAAGAGTTTTTAATTTTTAGGTTTACTTAACATGCCATTTTTGCTGCATGGTGTGACACCCTAACTTGGGTCATCACATGATTACCCGTTGCAGAAAATAAAATTTTAATTTCGCTGGTTGCTTTCGGAAAATAATGTTTTCTCAACGTTTATCTTTTCAAAATATGGTGATAAATTTTTTTTCTTCTTGTTAACCTCATAATAACAACAACATAACCAAAACACACTTAAGTACATAATAGTATATAAGTCATACAACTATACTGCCTCATATGTTTTCACACTTATGTCTGTAATAAGCATAGATTATCTCCAAACATAACATAACATAAAACCTAAGCTGGTCGTAACTTAACTAATACTATAACAGTAGAGGGTAGCTTCAGCACGCTCCAACCTAAAGGGTCTTTCCCTTATATTCACCAACAGGAAGAATACCTGATATTGTTTGTAAGGGTGAGACACCAATATATGGATATAAACACGATAACCATTAGTGTGACTCACATACGACACATACACATATATAAGCATATACTCTATCGATGGGTTTCACACCCCAAACATCAACATTTTAAAATTATGCATGAACACTTCATATACACCATCTAAACATTCACACATAATCTCATGAGATATCCCAACACGTAATGAGTGGATCAAACTCAATAGCCATCCCATGGCACAAGGCACGCAGCCAAAACCCATTGCACACTGTCCAACACCGTGGCACAGTGATAAAATCGTAAATGGGGTTTCATTGTCCAACCTGGCACAATGAAGGAAATCGTAATTATGAAATACCTGACGCCGCAAGGTAATCATACATAAAACCGTAGGCACGTCTGCCAAATGCATGCAAGAAAACAATTTGTTCTTGATACTTTTCTTTGTGTTCAATCTTTCCTTGTCGAAGCTTAAAAGCTTACGACCAACCATAATCTTAAGCATCTTAAAACTTTCATTAATAACACAGGACCTCAAAGTCCGAGTGCTCAATCACAAAACACCTAGACCGATGCATCAGGCTTCGGGTTTGTGGTAATAGAAAACATCTCAAAATGTTTTAACACCTTTAACAACCACCAAGTCAACACCACGTCTACAGGACCTCAAAGTCCACAGGACACCAAGTCCACAACACCTTAAGAACCTTAATACCCCGACGTCTCGGTTACTAAGTTCCATAACACTTTCAACCTTTAACATCTTTGAGAAAACTTGATTTCGAAAAATTTGCTAAGTGGAAAGATTTCTATCATAAAACACCGGTTACCAAAAAACATCATTTTCAGAAAAGAGGGTCACAGAGATTTGGAGTTCATCAAAAATACACGTTGCCGTTTCTAAAATACTTGTCATTGTCGGTTTTCCAAATTGTCGTCGGTTAAGTCCTTTTAAAGTATTTTAAGTAAAACTTAGCTTTTTCCGCTTAAACAATTTTCTAAATTCATGATTAAGTTATTTTCGCAGATTAACTTCACAAAATAACTTTTTATAATATTGCGGAATATCTTATGTAAAAATTAGCAGTAGTAAAATATTTTCACGGTTCCGCCCTCTATGTGACTCCTAGTTCACTTTTACGCTAATAGATCGTTAAAATAATAATATTTTCCAAAAACTCTTATTTTTCCCAAATAATATTTTCCATAAACATTATATTCCAACATTTCCCATAAAACATTGAATATAATTTTATGCAGCTTAATTAAAGCTTTTATCTGATTAAACGATTTGTGCACTGACCACTGTCAGGCTTCACAAACAACATCTAACATCATCATACAAAACGATATTACCAAACAAATCATATATCATAGCAACATCATATATATCTGCGGATAATTAAATAAATTAAAGTCAGATAATCACCGAAACACAAGATAAACAGCTAGAAACACATAGCCAAATAAAATAAACCAGAAACACGACAAACCACATATATCACACCACACAGTTATCGAGAAAATCCCTCAGCAAGGCTCCCCTTACCTCTTGATGATTTCAAACTAGCAGTTTCAAGAAATCTCCCTATCCGATCTGATTCTCCTCCGTCGCTTAAGTCAAACTTACTCGATCGATTCTTTCAAACGATTGCAACCAAATAAATCAAATCAAACAACAACACATCTAATTCATGCAAGAGTAGGTTTCGGCCTCTTCAAAAAAACTAGATTATGGAAACTTAAAATTTTTTTCCAACTTAGAGATATATGATCCTTAAGTATCTTAAACATGAATAAGAACTAAACTAAGATCATGAACTAAGAACATGGAATAAACTAATCTAGTTTCCAAGGTTTGGGTTTCGGTTTTCTCAAGGCAAAAAAGCTAGGGATTATTTGGAATTTTCATCAACTCCTTGAATTAAATCAACATACAAAACCTAAAGTTGATTTCAAGTGTACTTAGACAACCTTGGAATCAAAATTCCTTCAATAACAAAACATAAGGTTTCGGCCTAGTGAACAAAACTAGGCTTGGATTAGATCTTGGTTATTTCAACCCACTTACATACAAGAGCTATCAAGGTACTAGAGATTTAAATCATGAATCAAAGTTTAAGTTGAAAAAAATCCAAAAAACACCCACTTTTGAGGGATTTCGGCCAAGCTCAGAAAAATTGGGAAGGAAATTTCTCATGATCATATGATATAGATGATGAATATAGAGATGATTATGAGATCATAGCAATTGGTTTCAAGTTCAAAAGGATTTTTTCTACAATATAGTTATGGATTTTGAAGTTAGCTTCATAAACTTTGAATGAAATGAAGAACATGATGATCAAAGGCTTAAACTCATAAAAGTTGTGAAGAGAAAACTTAGAATAACAAGATTATGAGAGGTTACCTCTTGATGATCAAAGGAAATTATGATTTGGGTGATGTTCTTCACAAAAATCATGAAGTGTTCTTGAGAGAAAATGAAAGAAGAAGATGAAGGTTTTAGAGCTGTTTCGGTAATCTGGGCATATCTCCCAACATACTCATTCGTTTTTGATATTCTTTATGTCGTTGGAAAGAAGAGAGAAATAGAAACAACTTTCATGTAGAAAGTTTTTCGAGTTTCCAAACAGAAAAGGGTCGAAAGTTGCGAGACAGTTTTGATGTTCTTAGAGTTCTTAAGAGAAAAGCTTAAGTTCTTTAAGGAAAATGGCAAGAATGAATGAAATGAAATTGCCTAAGTGCATTATGATGAAGGAGCCGTGGGTTTTGGGGGCATTTGGGTCAAAATTACAATGGCAAACTTGCAATTATCATAACAAACCAAGGGCAAAATTGTCAATTCCAAGCAAAAATATCCATTTGTCATAAATGCGCCATTATGGCCATTATGATATGGATAGGATCGTCATTAATGCTAGTCACATCAGTCATATCAGTCATCTAAGCTCCGTTGCAGACCCTTTTGGTTCATCTGACGCGGATTTCCTAGAGATATCTCGACGTTTACGACCGCAACAAACAAAATATTTTATTTTTACATGAAAATTTTCATAACTTCCAATAACGTAGCAAATACGATAAAAATATTTTTCATCTCGTTCACGATTTAAAATTATGTCATCTGAGCAGTAAACTTTTACTGTCAGTGAAATCACAGAGCGGGTTCCGTCTGAATTTTCAGGCCAAAATTTTATCATAAACTTAAGATATAAAACATGACATGAAAATAACAGTTTTTTACCCAAACTCATTTTCTGAGTCTTGGATAAAAATATATGTATTTATATATTTATTACCGATATGTAAACAGCGAAAAATCGGGGTGTTACACATGGTTTTAATTCTAAAAAGGAAGTTTGAATCATTGACAGGTTCTTTAGGTTCTTTAGGTTCTTCATGTTCGTTATAAAGATTGTTGAATTCATTTTCGAGATCAGTTTCATAAGGAGATGAAGGAGAAGAGTCTGCTTAACCCTTACCTTTCCCTAGAGAACTTTGAAAATTTTGATGCAAAATTTTGTACTGTTGTTTTAATTGAGTGACTTCCTGTTTTAAATTCTTAACCTCTTTGTATAAAGACGGAAGAGTTATTGGTTCTTCTGTAAAAGATGATTGAGGATTAAGAATATGTTGCAAATTGTATCCTTTAAATTCTTGAGTGATTACTTCTTGATTTTCGAATTCTTAATATTTTTCTAACATTGCTAATTTAATTTGGGGATCTTCAATTTGACCAATTAAATCTAATAAAACATTAATTGTTTTTCTAAATCTAAAATATCTTCATTTTTTATTACATTAATTGTTGATTGGGATATTTTTAATGTAGATAACCTTTTATTAATTTCATCCAGAAGATCACTTGTAGGTTCTCTTCCTATTTTTATATCTTTTATTTCAGAATCTGAGAGTTTATATGGAGTTATTAATGATTTTTCAAGTTTCTGCGAAGAGGATGCCCTTTCAACCTTTGGGGTATCTATTTCTTCAGAAGTACCGGCTACTTGATATAAAAGTTGATTTGTATAATTTAGTTGTTGTTGAATGTTGTTTATATCATATCGGGTTGGACTTTGAACTTTTAATTTTATTGGATCTTCTAACATGATCTTAAAAGGAGATGCTGTTATTTCAATATTGTCAATATTTGGAAAAGTGATATCTTCTAAAGGAGGAATTTCGGAAATAACTTCTTTACCTTTAGCTGTTTTCCAAATTTTCTTTGCAGAGTTTAATGTTTTTAGTTTTAATTTTGGAAAACAAAATTCTTCGAACCATTGGAAGTAGGGAGTACTGTCATCCTCTACCTCCTCTAAATAAGCGTAATAGGAAGACCTATAACGCTTGATTTCAGATTGAGAAAATGTTTCAAAAAACCATTTTTTTTTAAAATCATTTTTGGATTCTAAAAATTCTTTTTGAAGTTTTTCTTTGTCAATGTAAAATTTTGTAATAACAAAACATTGATTAACTTCAAAACTTTGATTTATTTTAGATTGAGTCGGAGACTCTCTCTGAACTGTTTGGGTGTTTCAACCCTATACTCCGGCTGAGGAGTAATAGGGTGATCTCGTATCCCTGCTAGTCTTAATGAGTGAATTGGGTTAATATTAACTGATCTTCTTGAATTAATTGATTGTCTACATCCTTCAGGAGTTCTGTAGGATCTGGTAGAGTTACACCTACTAAGAGGTGCAAAGCTTATTGAAACATTCCCAGATTTGTATTCAATTGGAACACTCACCTGAGAAGGCTCTGGCTCTTCTGGAGGCATAACTTCCTCTAGGCTCCAAGTGTAGGGTCGTAAATCCGTTGGTAAGCCAGGTGGTCCCCATGTTTCGGTAAGAGTTTCTTGTGTCTATTCAAGTACTAGATCAATAAGGTTCAGTTATCATGTCTAGCCTCCTTAAGATGGTCTCTAGGATAGGTAAAGAAAAAATAGAGGAATTAGGTGAATCAAGTAATAGTTAGAGTCTTAATTCATCCTTAATTAATGAACAACAAATAATTCTGCCTGAAATAGAACAAAAGTTAAATGATTGGAGTATTCCTTCAATAAATGTTTCTGAAATATATAAAAGAAAACTGTTTGATAAGTTTAAGTTCGATTACATCATTAAAACTGCTGAGTATACAATTAAAGTTGATAAAACTCAAGAAAGTTTAAATTTTTTAAGTACATCCATGTTGAAGGAACATAAACAAAAATATAGATTTTTGCATATAGGTTTAATTCAAGTTGCAATAAACCTTTGCACAGATTAGGCATGGATACATCTGTATCTGTATGCCTAAGAGATACTCGTCCTGCAAAGTTCGAGGATCAGATTCTTTCAATAATTGAGACCAATCTCCACAGTGGTCCAACCTTTTTTAATAATTATCCAAATTATACTATGTCTCTTTAAAGCCTAGGGAAAAATAAACATAATATCAAATTAGATATAAAAATAAAGGAAGGAATTTGGAACCCAAATTCCTATCCCATGGCTGTAATATATAAAATATATTATAAGGCCATGAAAACCAACA
Source organism: Echinosophora koreensis (assembly GCA_035048595.1). Lineage (NCBI taxonomy): Eukaryota > Viridiplantae > Streptophyta > Magnoliopsida > Fabales > Fabaceae > Echinosophora > Echinosophora koreensis. Next base: position 13,466,090 of record JAPCYP010000004.1, read on the forward strand.
TCTCACCAAAAGCATTAAATATTTCTTCAAAAGATGAAACTTTGCTTTTACAAGTTAATCTTGAAAAGGCAAAAGCTGTCACTCCCAAGAGACTTAACCATGATCAAGTCTCTAGAAATTTAGATTGGAGCCTAGAGGAAGTTCTGCCTCCAGAAGAGCCAAAGCCTTCTCAGGTGAGTGTTCCAATTGAATACAAATCTGGGAATGTTTCAATAAGCTTTGCGCCTCTTAGTAGGTGTAACTCTACCAGATCCTACAGAACTCCTGAAGAATCTAGACAATCAATTAATTCAAGAAGATCAGTTGATATTAACCCAATTCACTCATTAAGACTAGCAGGGATACGAGATCACCCTGTTACTCCTCAGCCGGAGTATAGGGTTGAAACACCCCAAACAGTTCAGAGAGAGTCTCCGACTCAATCTGAAATAAATCAAAGTTTTGAAGTTAATCAATGTTTTGTTATTACAAAATTTTACATTGACAAAGAAAAACTTCAAAAAGAATTTTTAGAATCCAAAAATGATTTAAAAAGAAAATGGTTTTTTGAAACATTTTCTCAATCTGAAATCAACCGTTATAGGTCTTCCTATTACGCTTATTTAGAGGAGGTAGAGGATGACAGTACTCCCTACTTCCAATGGTTTGAAGAATTTTGTTTTCCAAAATTAAAACTAAAAACATTAAACTCTGCAAAGAAAATTTGGAAAACAGCTAAAGGTAAAGAAGTTATTTCCGAAATTCCTCCTTTAGAAGATATCACTTTTCCAAATATTGACAATATTGAAATAACAGCATCTCCTTTTAAGATCATGTTAGAAGATCCAATAAAATTAAAAGTTCAAAGTCCAACCCGATATGATATAAACAACATTGAACAACAAATAAATTATACAAATCAACTTTTATATCAAGTAGCCGGTACTTCTGAAGAAATAGATACCCCAAAGGTTGAAAGGGCATCCTCTTCGCAGAAACTTGAAAAATCATTAATAACTCCATATAAACTCTCAGATTCTGAAATAAAAGATATAAAAATAGGAAGAGAACCTACAAGTGATCTTCTGGATGAAATTAATAAAAGGTTATCTACATTAAAAATATCCCAATCAACAATTAATGTAATAAAAAATGAAGATATTTTAGATTTAGAAAAACAATTAATGTTTTATTAGATTTAATTGGTCAAATTGAAGATCCCCAAATTAAATTAGCAATGTTAGAAAAATATTAAGAATTCGAAAATCAAGAAGTAATCACTCAAGAATTTAAAGGATACAATTTGCAACATATTCTTAATCCTCAATCATCTTTTACAGAAGAACCAATAACTCTTCCGTCTTTATACAAAGAGGTTAAGAAAGATATAAAAATAGGAAGAGAACCTACAAGTGATCTTCTGGATGAAATTAATAAAAGGTTATCTACATTAAAAATATCCCAATCAACAATTAATGTAATAAAAAATGAAGATATTTTAGATTTAGAAAAACAATTTAATGACACACTTGAAGTAGATACAGTAAATAAAATAAAATAAAATAAAAAATACTTCAAGAAATTATCCAACCACTCGAAATTACTATCCAAAACCCACTCTACCAGATATTCAATTCGAAGAAAATTATCTTGATTTAGCATCACAATATACTAGTGATGGTATATGTGAATGGAATATTGATGGGTTTTCAGAACATCAAATAATGAGAAAATTAGAAGAAATGACAATGGCAGCAACTGCTTATAGAGCAAAACGTAATAATGCTGCTAGTACAGTAAAAATATTGGTTCAAGGTTTCACAGGAAGCTCAAAAGGATGGTGGGATAATAATTTGAGTGAACCAGAAAGACAACAAATTTTAACATGTGTTAAAACAGAAACTCAAACAAATGAAAGAGGAGAAATAAACACAATAACTATAGATCAACAAGTTGAAGCGTTAATTTTTGCAATATCACAAGCGTTTATTGGCGACGCTCATGTTTTTGCAGATAGATCACTAGAAATATTAAATAATCTTTATTGTCCAACAGTGGGAGAATTTAGATGGTATAAAGATAATTTTATATCCAAAATTTATACTAGGACAGACTGTAGACACGCCTATTGGAAAGATAGGCTTATCTCTGGTCTTCCTAAAAACTTTGCACAAAAGGTAAGAGAAAATTTAAAATTAGAATATACTGGAATGCCTTTAGAGGATATTTCCTATGGAAGACTAATTTCACTAATTAATAAAACAGGCTTACAATTTTGTACTGATATTAAAATGCACAGACAAGTCAAATATGAAAGTAAAATAAATAACAAAGAATTAGGAAATTTTTGTGAACAATTTGGTTACGAAAAACTAACACCTCCTTCTAAGCAGCGAAGAAATAAACCCAAAAATTTAAGAAATTTCAAAAAAGATATCACAAAAATAAACAAGTAGAAAAACCATATAAATCCTACAAAAAACCTCAGAATAAAACATATAAAAAGCCTTATACAAACTTTGATAAAAATATAGTTTGCTATAAATGTGGACGCACTGGTCACATAGCACGAAAATGTAGGGTCAAACTGAAAATAAAAGAATTAAAAATGGATGAAGAAATAAAAGAACAGATAGCCAACATTCTTTTATATGAAACAGATTCATCAAGTAATATCTCCACAGATGAGGAACCAGAAATAATATATCAGAATCAAGAAACATCTTCTGATTCTGATGATGGATGTCTAAGTTGCTGTTGCTTAGGTGATAATTGTGAATGTAAATTCACTATCAATGTTATCACTAAAGAAGCTCGTGTTTTATTAGATTTAATTGGTCAAATTGAAGATCCCCAAATTAAATTAGCAATGTTAGAAAAATATAAAGAATTCGAAAATCAAGAAGTAATCACTCAAGAATTTAAAGGATACAATTTGCAACATATTCTTAATCCTCAATCATCTTTTACAGAAGAACCAATAACTCTTCCGTCTTTATACAAAGAAGTTAAGAATTTAAAACAGGAAGTCACTCAATTAAAACAACAATACAAAATTTTGCATCAAAATTTTCAAAGTTCTCTAGGGAAAGGTAAGTGTAAAGCAGACTCTTCCCCTTCATCTCCTTATGAAACTGATCTTGAAAATGAATTCAACAATCTTTATAACAAACATAAAGAACCTAAAGAACCTGTCAATGATTCAAACTTCCTTTTTAGAATTAAAACCATGCAGCAAAAATGGCATGTTAAAGTAGACCTTAAAATTAAAAACTCTTTTCATAAACCATTTATCGCATTAATAGATTCAGGAGCTGATTTAAATTGTATTCAGGAAGGATTAATTCCAACTCAATATTATCAAAAAACTCTTCAAAAATTATATACAGCAAATAATCAAAAATTACAAGTTCAATATAAATTAGAAAATGCAAATATTTGTTATAATGGAATTTGTTTTCAAAATTCATTCCTTTTACTAAAAGATACCTCAGAACAAATAATATTAGGAACTCCTTTTCTAACTCAACTTTATCCTTTAAATATAACAGAAACAGGAATAACAACAATAAAGGACAATCAAGAAGTATTGTTTGAATTTATAAACCCAATAAAAAGAAAAGAATTAAACAATTTAAATGATCAAATAAATGAAAAGAATTTTCTATCTATTATACACAGAAAAGAAAACCAAATAGGATTTCTACAAAAAGAAATTCTTTATGCAAGAATAGAAAAACAATTACAAGACCCCTACATAAAAGAAAAACTAAATCAAATACAAAAGGAATTTGAACAGGAAGTCTGTTCAGAAGTTCCAAATGCCTTTTGGAAAAGAAAGACTCATATGGTATCCCTACCGTATGAAGAAGGATTTCATGAAAGTAAAATACCTACTAAAGCAAGACCAATTCAAATGAATAATGAAACCTTAGAATATTGCAAGAAAGAAATAAAAGGATTTCTTGATAAAAAATTAATTAGGCCAAGCAAGTCCCCTTGGAGTTGCACTGCCTTTTATGTCTCTAATCAATCTGAGATTGAGAGAGGAGAACCTCGAATGGTAATAAATTACAAACCATTAAATAAAGTTTTAAAATGGATACGATATCCAATCTCAAATAAAAGAGATTTAATTAAAAGATTATATGATGGAGTTATCTTTTCTAAGTTTGATCTGAAATCTGGATATTATCAAATAAAGGTAAAAGAAAAAGATAAATAAATAAATATATATATATATATATATATATATATATATATATATATATATATATATATATAATATACTAAATTAAAAAGAAAATGTAACCTAGGTTAAATGAATTTCTTATGGATTAGACTCATTTAAAGTGAGCAAAAGTAAGAAGTAAGAAAGTAATGGTGATTTCATCCTTGATTAATTAAAGTACATTGAAATCTCAGTCCACTTTAACTAATAAAAGGTAAATACACCCTTACTTTCATACTAACACTTTTACTTACTTAATTTATAGTAGCTATAACCCTTTCCATATAACCCCAAAAAACACTTTTACTTACTAGTAATGGTGAACTGATCATCATTATTCTGGGCAAACAGTTCAAAGCAGAGAAACGTGGGATAATTCTACAATGCACCATCTCCTGTTATGGTGCATCATGCACCAAGTGAATGTATGATCGCGTAACCTGTAATAGCCTGTAAAACTAGTTTTGTTATTTTTATTTTCACCCCACTCCCACCAATTTTGTTATTTTGCAATTTCACCTACCCCACCCTACCACCACCATCTCTCACCCCCCCCCCCTCCCCCTTCCCCCCTCCCATCCACTTTGACGACCCCCAGCCACGACCCTCCACAGACAGCCACCACCACCACCGACCCCACTCTTCCCACCTCACTTGTACTCGCTCTTACATACTTCAACTCTCCTATTGACGATGGCAATTTGTATCCTATCTATTGGGTACCCGCAAAAATTACCCACGATGTGTAAGGTAATTACCGACAAAATGGATAAGTGTTCGGGTACGGGTAATTACCAGCAAATTTGAATGAGTACGGGTGCTGGGACGGGTACTATGGTACCCACCCCGCCCCGCATATATGTATATGTATATACAATTATTTATTTATTTATTTATTTATTTATAGTGCTAATTTATATAATTTTAACTATAATGCAAAATTTAAAACCAAAATTAATCTAAAGATTCGTAACTTTATAAATCTAGTTGCATCTATAATTCCTTTTTTTATTTATTTAAATATTTTGATTTGTAATGTTTTAGGAGTAGATTTAAAAGAGCTTTGAAATTTTTTTTTAATTGTTATAATGTTTCGTTTGTTATTTATTGTTTTTCATAGTTAAAATGTGGGTAACGGGGGCGGGTACAGGTACTTAGGTACCCACGGGTAAGAGTACTAATGTTGCTACCACGCGGGTATGGTCTGGGTACGAGTAATTTTTTCAAACGCTGGCATGGGGACGTATACTATAGTACCCTACCCAGACTCTACTCATTGCCATCCCTATCTCATGTCCCATTTCTCGAACCACCAAGAAAGTTTGTGTCTTTGCTGTGCTTAGCAACCAAAGCTCCACTTCCAGCTCCGTCACCACCATCGATTTCAGGAGGGCATCGAGCTGTTTCAAACTTCCCCACATCATTGACATCTTCCCATGGTGCCATTCATATTCTTTGGATGAGGAGCTGCTCCAAAGAAGAGGCCATGGCCGCCACTGCCATTAAGGAGAAGGGGACGCCGCTGCCAAAAAGAAGAATGTCATTGATAAAGAATTTTAATTTTAATTATATTTTGTGTCACTTAAAATGATTATGAACTTCTTGAGTTTGTTATTTATCTTTTCTTTAGTTTTTCTGTTAGCTAAATCAGATTGCATTCTGATAAGTTAATTATCTTTAGTAAGTTTATCTTTAATTAGCTTTAGTTATCTTTTAGCTAGACTTATCTTATCTTTCTGTTATTGTTGTTGATCAATGCTTATATAATGGCTTGACTTCTATTCAATAAAGCATTCATTCTCCAATTTGTTTAAGAGAGACATTGCAATCTTTACAGAACTATGGAAGGTCTTTAATGTAAAACCAAATATTTTGAAAGTATAATTGTTTTATCAATTTCCAGTCACACATCTCAACCGTTCCTTTTATTTTCCATCAAAATTATCAGCATATGTTTAAGATGCATCGGTGCACCTTATTTTAGTTTTAGTCGGTGCATTCTAGAACGACCCCAGAAATTTGAAACCAACATTTTATCTCTGGGAAATAAAAGTAGGTTTAAATATAGAGTTTAATTGTTATGCACTGTCAGTCTAAAGTTTTTTTTACACTGGCAATCAATCATAAATTATGATTTGAATGCACTTTTTTTAAGGTAGTTAGGATAAGAGTCAATCATTTTTACTGATTTGACAATTTCTAATTAGTTGACAGTGTAAATTTACACTGTCAGTGCATAATAATTAAATCCTTATTTATATATATATATATAAACATAAAATCAAACACATACTTCTTGTGTTTTTGGGCCATCTCTAATTTTTATGTTCTATTATCTCGATCCATTTATGCTTCAAAAGGATCATAAAAGATTTTGATAGTATCAATGACAAGTCTTTCGACATTATTTGGACTAAGACGGCCCAACTATAAGTTGATCATAAAATTAATAGTGTCCTTTTGGGAAAGTGGAAGCTGACTGTCAAGAGTTGAGACCTTGGGCGTGTCTTTGCTTGAGTTGCTCTGAAAATGAAAGCAACGGAACGGACAAGTCAATTATGTCAGGGCAGTGGGCACGTTCAAATTTTATGAGAAATCTCAGAGTATTTCCTAGGAATTAGAAAACCGGTAAAGAAGGTTAGGTACTAGTACTGTGCTTGACAGCATGCTTTTATTGCCATTGAGAAGCTTGAGTAACACTTCCTTAACATCTTCGATTGAATCGATTCTTCGTGTATATGGCAGGTTTGATCAAGAAGTCATGAAAGAGAAACTTTTTTTTTTATTCTTTTTATTTATTTAGCATCTAAATCCTTTCCTCATGTGAGAAAATAGGATTGAAATTGAACTTTATATCTTTATTAAACAAATGATCTAGTTTAAGATGACATTAATTAAGATTAACATAAATTTATAAGTTTGAGATACTTTCAATATGGTACTAGTCTATTTTTCCACATTTAGAGAGGATCTTGGTCATTTTATGGATCAAAATTTTATTCTGTTGTGGGAAAACATGATTAAATTTTAACTTTATATTTATATCAAACAACTTTATTTGTAACAAATAAGCTTTAATTTTAATATACTTTGGGATTTGTTTAACTTTTTTTTTTTTTTTTGGTAACCATGATATTGGTATGAAGTATCCATCATCGTAAACAATGAGATATGTATGACATTTAAGGGTTACCCACTTCCGATCAAGTTTTCTCTCCATACATAAGAGTCGAGAATCAACTCCTGATTACTTATTTAAGGAATCTGAACTTGTTAATTACCTCTCGAACTAACCATGTGTTATTAGTTGAGATTTGTTTAACTAGACTCATGTTTTCCTACAACAGGAAAGTATCCAGGTCCTTTCATCCTTAAACGCTATCGAAGTATTGGGTTCACTTAGAATTTAATAGTGCTGTCAAAACGGGCAACTCGGCTCCACCCGGGTTGGTCAACCACGAGTTAGGCATAAAAGTGGGTCAACCCAACCCGGCTCACTTTTTGGTGAGCCAGGAAATAGCCAACTCGACTCGACCCACCACGGGTTGGTGGGTTATGTGGGTTGGGTCACTTTTATTATAAAAAAAAACCAGAAAAATAGGGAAAAAACTAGAAAAATTAAAAATAATAATAATATAACATAACATAACCTATGTTCTCACTTCTCTCACGAGTCACAAATTTGAAATGGGTCCCAGAAACATATTAAACTTTCACTTTCTCTTTGTTTTGGTCAACAATAAGTGGATGTTGTGCGTTATTTATTTTTTTTTAAGAAAAAAAATGATGCAACCCGTGTTGGTGAGCTGGGTCAAAATAACCCAGAGTTAAAATGAGTCAGATTTTAACCAACTCAACCCATCAGTGAGCTAAGTTAAATCGGGTTGACTCCCGGGTTCCAACCTATTCGGATAGTTCTAGAATGTAATATGTATAGGCATGAAAACATGCCGGGTGGAAAACACTGGCACTGCAGCAGCAATTAACAGACGAGGTCAATTCAGGTTGCAAAAGTATAAATCAGCAATTAATAACTTAATAAGAACAAGAGTAGTAGGTTAGAAAAAGGATAAAATTAATTAGAAGACTCATTGCTTGGTTGACAAGCAACTAGCAAAAAGGGAGGGTCACTCGTCCGCAATCTCTTGCCTCTCCCCAACATTGATAACACAGCACATGTTTGACTTATTAGCATGCTTATTTATTTATTTTGCCTTTGCTTCTTCCCCAAGCCAATACCTAACTAAACTTTTAAACAATTTCCCTACACCATTTTGAGTTTTGACCCTTCCTAGGATGCAAACATTTTTTTTTAATTTTTTAATTCACCTTTAGCCATTGCTCACTGCATCTTTTCATATATGATGATGATCAGAGTAATAAACAACTCTATTATCAAATCTGATATGATCTTTGAAGTTTATCTTTCAGTTTTTGTCATTACCCACTTGAAAATTTCCTCCATTGTTCGTGGTAGAGTCATTGAGCACTAACGATTCAAGCAAGTTTGAACAAATATTTAAAGGGCGTAGGTTCATTTATTCAAGACCTATGATACTTGCAACAACACATTAAGGCCTGCAGCTGCATGTGCTTAAACACGTGTAGTATTTCTTAAACTTTTTATCTAAAAAACTGTGGTAATTTTGTCTTTCTAGTAACTCAAAAGGAGCATTAGTTCCCTTTTTTAATAAAAAATTATTTCACCTTCTCTCTTTTGGTTTCTATGTTGAAATTAAATTTGATAAATATTATTGATACATCAAAGGTTTGGGCTAAGGTGCACCACCCACTGCACCACCAATATGACAAATTTTGGACCAATCAAATAACTATATGGGTTGGTCAAAATTTCAAACTTAGGCCAGTTTTAAAATGGATTTGTCGAGCTCTTGACACGTGGGTGGTGAAGGTGGTACATCATAACCTTAACCTACATCAAATTATTTGTTTATACTCTTTATCAAGTAATCATAATCAAAAATTTTTATTTTATAAAATTATTATTAATTATTAATTAATAAAAATATCAGTAAATAATTAAAGATTCCAGCTCAAATTGAAATTGATATTGATATTCGACTCAGTTACTGTTAATTAAGGTATCTAGCGGCTTTTTTTACGTAGGTAGTGTAATTTTATGGCTCAATTACGTGATTGGTATCCTTTTTAAAATTATTTACATAACTAGTGTAAGTCGTAAATCATAAAATAAAAAAATATGGGAGTTGTATACCATAGATACGACTTATATTTTTTATTATTTTTTTACTCCTAATTCGTATGTATAAAATACGACTTTAGTATTATATATTTTTTTTTTTTATTAAGAAGTCGTATCCAGAAGATACGACTTTACTATTTAAATTTTTTTTATATACCAACAAGCCGTATTCACTAGATACGATATTAGTATTTAATATTTTATTATTATTAACAAAGCATTCTTTATATACTATTTTATTTATATACTATTAAATTTATAGTATTAAATTTATGTACGCTTTAAATTTATATGAGTTTAAGTGTAAATTTTTTTACTCTGTCAACCAATCACAAATTATAGATTGAATGGCTTTTAAGATGATTTAGATAAGAATCAAAGATTTTCAATGATGTGACTATTTATTATTGGTTGATAGTGTAAAAAAACCTTTACACTGATAGTATATACCAATTAAACTCAATTTATATACTATACTGATAAATTTATATTTATATACTATTAAATCTATATTATATTTCTATCCTTTACACTGACAGTATAAAAATCCTTTACACTAACGGTGCATAAAAATGATTAAGCAAATTTGGAACAATTATAATTACATAAATAATTAAGCATTGGTCAATAGTATAAAGGACAGAAATATACATTTAAATTTAATCGTATATAAATATAAATTTATCAGTATAGTATATAAATTTAAAACCAACATGTGGTTGGTCTAAGTGATAGGGGATTTAGACATCTTAAGCAAGTTGTTATGGGTTCGAATCCTGACTCTTGTGTATGGAGAAAACCTGATTGGGAAGGGAGAACCCACCTTATGTGCCCAACAGGTTCTCCAACGGAGATTAGTCACTACTAATGATGGTAGATACTTCATACATATAACACGGTTAAACAAAATAGTATATAAATTTAAAGTGTACATAATTTTATTTTATTTTTAAGGAAAGTGTATATAAATTTAACAATATAAATTTAGTAGTATATAAATAAAATATATAGAAAGAATGTTGGAGTCGTAACTTATAGTTACGACTTATTAATAATAATAAAATATATTAAATACTAAAGTCGTATCTTGTGATTACGACTTGTTAATATAAAAAAAAATTTTAATAGTAAAGTCGTAACTATTGGATACGACTTCTTAATAAATAAATAAAAAAATAATACGTAATACTAAAGTCGTATTCTATATATACGAATTAGGAGGAAAAAAATAATAAAAAATATAAGTCGTATCTATGGTATACGACTCCATTTTTTTTTATGAATATAAAAATAAATCGTGAATTTGGGATATGACTTTTAATGCAATGTCGTTACCTCTAATGACGACTTACACTAATTATGTAAATATTTTAGAAAGTACACCAAACACGTAATTGTATAACAAAATTATACTACCTACGTAAAAAAGCCGTATCCAGCTAAGTAGCAGTGGACAAACCGTACGGAAAATTGTACTGAAAAGATATTACTGCCATATTTGGGTCATGGTGGTTGGACGAGGCCAATAGTTTCGTTCGTTAGCCTGGATTCTTTTGTTTTGTATTCTTTTTTAACATGATTTTTTCATTAACTTTTTTTTACATATTACTTTTATACATAAAATAATAAAAGGATATTTATTTGTTCTTTTCTCCACCGCTGTGGTACAGTGGTACAATTTACAAACAAACTACAAGCCACGCCAATTGCGCAATTTCAACGTTATTGATTCTTGGAATAGCAATTGTTCTTCTAATGAAAAGTTGCGTGGTCTGAGATTCACCAACGTGGAAAGTTGGCACCGTTTTTTCACCTTTTTGGACCTTACTCATCTTTTTCTCAATCTCTTTTATGTGCTTCCTCATATTATATAATCAAATTTCAGTTGCCAATAGACTAATGTCCACAGGAAAGAGCATGCTTTGAAGTTAAAGAACCACTAGCTAATTAACTATCCCATTTTCTTTAGTATATGAATGAACTATTTAGCTAAAAGACTTTTAAACTACAAGACTCAATCAATGACACCAAGACACACAAGTTTTATATATTGGAAAAAGATTTTAAAGTGAGAAAGATGCGATACTATATCATTTACGTTATTTAGTGATTAAAATTACGATATTTCGCTAAATTAGGAGTAAATTAAGTTTTTCACATAAAAGATAAATTTAATTTTGATGGCATTGTGACTTTAGAAAGAAGCGGACATGAGAGGAGTAAAGAGGCCTAGAAGCCGTGGATTTTTGTGCTGCCGACAACGACACATAAATGATAAACCATACACAAGGGCGAGTGATGAGTGATGAGTGATGAGTGATGAACCTCCACTCACTCACACTCCCTCCATTGCCTCATTCATTTTCCCTCCCTCCACCCCTAGACACAACACTCTTCCTTTTCTCTTTTCACCTTAATTCAATTCCTTACCCCCACCATCACGAGCAAAACATTTTCATGATCCTCCAACGGGAGAATTCTATAATACTCCCTCTTAAACTCGGAGGATCAATACTCACTGAAATTTGACCTGGACAAGCCGGTTACCCGGTTTCTTTTCTTTTTTTAATTTTATAAAAAAAACACAAATCATCAACGTCAGAACTCGTCACTGTTGCTCTGCCTCCAACCTCCATCTTCTCTCTCTCAACCTCACTGCTCGTCTCCATCACTGGTTGAAAGGATTGTCTCTGCCTTCTCTCTCGTGACTGTCCGCCATCTCTGCGTTCTCTCTGGCCTCGACACCAACCACCTCCCCGCCAAATCAGATCTAAGGAAGAAGGGAGACACTGTTCAGGAAGAGGATCCTCCTCCTCCTTCTAATTGGCGCATCATAAAATGATTTTTATATATGGCTCCCTCCCCTTAGAAGAACCAAATTTACTGTCATTTCAACCAAAAGTTATCAAAGATCAGAATGCCTTTTCATAGTTTCAAAATCTTTCATTTCATATCTTCCGTAAATTTCTTAACAATATTTTCCACTCCATTTATTCCTTTCTATCATTTAAACTTTAAAAGTTAGAATGTGCTCAGTCCAACAAGCTTAATTTTGATGCAACAAATAAAGCACATCTCACAATGAAAATACAAATCTGGGGAGGCATAAGAGTTAAAACAAAGAAAAAAATTCTACCCTTAAACTCCAAACCCAATGGCTTCTTAACCCTTGGAACTTGCAACTTGGAAGAACAATAATATTATCGTCCAAAACGTGATTCAGAGCATAGAAAGGAAGAACGGGCGGATACGGTGGTCGTGGCGGTAGCGGTGGAGGAGATGGGTGAACTGTGGAGTGGCGCTGGTTGGGGGAGGGGGAGGGGGAGGGGGAGGGGCTGGCTGGAACCGTTGAAAAAAAAAAACTAAGTAAACAAGTTGCCTGTAAAAAAGTTGAATAGATCTGAACAGTTTATTTTTAAAAATAATAAATTAACGGTTTATGTACAAGGAGTATGTATCCTCCAACTTTACAGTGGAGTATTTTAGACAGTGCCCCTCCAACGGGGACATAACCTGTGATCCCCCATAATAAATACCCTTTTATCTTCCCCTCTCACCTTGTTCTTCTTTTTCTACAACAACCTTCACTTTTCTTTCTCTCCACTCTCCTTTCCCGCCAAATCCCTCACAAGCTCCCTCTTCCCTCTCATTTACCCTCTCCTTGTGTGTGTGTGCAAATTCTTTCAGTGTTGGTATTCTCAAACTTATTCCTTCAGTCAGTCCTAAGTAGTACCCTTTGGTAAACATAAAAGAAAAACACAAGTTTCTCCCACAAAACGCTCAACACCTTGGTTTTCATGCACCCTAACAACACAATATAGTATCTTGAACCTTTTCCATTTCCTCACTCTCTTCACTGAAACAACCCATCTTCTCTCTTTTTCTCTCTTTCCCCATGTCCGTACGATCAATCCTTGAGCTCCATCACTTGAAGCCCTCATCAACTGCAGCAACAAGTTCCCATTTTGACGGTGACCCACTATGCAAAACCAAAACCAAGAACAAAACCCAACGCCACTGCAAGAAGCTTATTCGGATCATACTCACCGACCACGACGCCACCGATTCTGACTCTTCCGGCGACGACAGAAAAAACCCACCAACGGTTCGGAGAGTGAAGAGGAAAATCACCCAAATCACCATGCACCTTCCCTTCTCAGATCCTTCCACAACCACCTCAACTCGTACCCCTCCTCACACATCTTCCTTCGGGACCGACCCGACCCGGTTCAAGAGACCCGTGACCCGAATTGCTGGAGATGTTACCTCTTGCCGTTTCGGCAAGCTCAGGGGCGTTCGCCGGAGGCCGTGGGGGCGGTGGACTGCGGAGATCCGGGACCCGATCCGTCGTAAACGGGTCTGGTTAGGGACGTTTGACACGGCGGAGGAAGCCGCCGCAGTGTACGACGCGGCAGCGGTGAAGCTCAAGGGTCCTAACGCCGTTACCAACTTCCCGCGCGCTGCCGCCGGAGCGAAGAGAGAGCAGACGGCGGCGGCGGCGCAGCCGGTTCCCGGCGAGGGTTTTGCTTCTCCGACGTCCGTGCTTGCCTACGACCCGTTTGAAGACTTGCGTTACGACGCAGTGGACGCGCTCGGGTTCGATATCGACGTGCCGTTAAGTCTGACGGACGTTAACTCGGTGATGCTGAGTCAGCGGTTTGGGAACGTTGAGTTCGGCGATTTTGACCCGGACGAGTTCTTGACGTGGCCCAATTAAAAGAAGAGTTTTTACTCTTTTCCGAAGAAGTCAAGGACTGTTCAGTAATTGTGATAAGCTTTTGTCGTATTCTGTTTTTACTTTGTGGAATTTCGAAACTACCCTCACGATTTAGGTGTTTTTGTGAGCTAGCGTTGGAAGAGTGTAGAGCATTTTAGAGTATATATATATATATATATAAGCATTTTAGTATTTTACCACCTGAAGCAGAGTTTTTTCGGTCTGTATATGGTTAAATTGTAATTAATCAGATTATCATCATGCAAAGGGCGAAGGAGAGAAAAAGTGTGAATGAGTAGATGGAGAAAATATGAAATCAGTGAGTAGTGATAGAAAAAATTAGAAGGAATCTATTGTAATTCTATATATATTTCTATATAAAGTATTTTTAAATTAAAAAATTGCTCTCTGAAGTTCAAAGTGTTTTTTTTTCCCTTCTTAATTATACTTTTCATCTCTCAACCTTTTAATAGTGCGATTGTTGTTTCTAAAAAATTTTAATTGCATATTTTGTCCCTCAACTATTTTATTTGTGTGATTTTGGTCTCTCAAAAATTATAATTATACATTTTATCCTCTAATTTGACGAATTGTTCAAAATTAGTCATTCTGTTTATGACTAGTCAACGTGTAGTAAAGACTGATTTTACATAATTTTATAAATTAGAGGACTAAATTTACAATTAAATTTTAAAGGAATCAAAATCGTACAGTTAAAAAAGTTGAGGGAACGAAAAGTGTAATTAATTTTTTTTTTTTAGAGGTTGACATATTATTCTAACATGATGTACCTTTATATATTCCAAATCTTCATGCGTGATACAGAATAGAGAATGCCTTGCCTCGTTTAGTAAGGGCCTAAATCATATCAATGGAAGATTCAAGATAGCCTATTTATAACGAGTTATGTTATTTGAATACCTGAATTTGGACACCCGTATAGATACTATAGATTGATGTGAGTGTGGGTGAGATGGAGATGTATAGTATTTTAAAATAGAGTATATGTATAGTATGCAATTGTGAGTGTGGTATCACTTGGGTGTCCAAATTCAGGTGTTCAAATAATATAACTCTTTTATAATTCATCTTGTACGATACTACGATTCTATATGTATTTAGAGGTAGTCATTAATGCCTTTTATTTTATTTTATTTTATTTTATTTTATTTTATTTTGGTTACTTTTTTGTTTATTTCTTAAAAATATAAAGAAATTAAAATAAAATTAATTAATAGTTTTTTGTTGTATGAAATGATAAATAAAATAAAATAATTTTTATTTGAAATGATAGTATAATGATGCCTAAATTACACTTTTGGTCCCCAAATTGTTTTTCAATATTTAATTTGGTCCCCAAGTTTTTAAAATGTTCATTTTAGTCCCTAAGTTCCTAAAACTTATTCAATCGAGTCCTTCTGTCATGTTGACTAACGGATATGGACGTTGACCCCGTCTGGTCCGCCGGATTAGGGATCAAATTGAACATTGAAAAACAACTTGGGGACCAAATTGAACATTGAAAAACAATTTGGGACCATTTTTTGGGGTCAACGTCCATGTTCATTAGTCAACTTGACGGAAGGACTCGATTAAATAAGTTTTAGGAACTTAGGGATTAAAATGAACATTTTAAAAACTTGGGGACCAAATTGAATATTGAAAAACAATTTGGGGACCAAAAGTGTAATTTAGCTTATAATGACAATATTGAATGTTTATAAATCTATTATTTGACATTTGTCTTTAAAGTTGCAATTTGCATTGTGATCAATGAGCTAATTTGTCTGTACTATTTTGAAGAGAGAAAAATATTGTAAAAAATTATTTTGTATGTTGTTAAATGTTTGAGTGAACTTAGTTAAAAATATAAAGTAGAAATTCAAAAATCATGTGTTGAAAAATTATTACGTCCTTGTAGTGTTAATGATATGACAACTTATACGTGTAAAAAATGGTATGAAAAAATGTGTACAAATAAAAATTAAAATTTGTAACATATTTTTTCTTTAAAATATCTCGTATGCAACTGTAAAGACTAATCAGTCGAATCGAAATGGACTACAAGGATGATTAAACTCTTGAAAGTTTTAACGCTGTTACATTTTGAATTTTAAGAGATATTCTCATGGTTAAAAAAATTATAACATGGCTGACTTCTTTGGACTTTTGTTCTTTGTAAAAAAAAAAAGTTATAACATGTTTGATTATTATTTGTTTATTTAGATTTTAAGAAATTTGTTCACATATGAACTAAATATAAGATTAAAAAAACTCCAAGTCAAAGTTTTTTCTTTTAATTCAATCTTTTTTATACTTTCTTTTTCCTTATTATATTTTCTCTCTTGCTTTGTTTATATCATAATTTTTAAAATTAAAATTTAATTACGGATTTAGAACTGGTTTTAGTTATGTAATAAAATTAGGTACTTAAACTGTAAGTGTATTAGTTTTAATGATACAGAAAGAAAAAATGATTTCCAAGGATGGATTAATATTAAGGCAGTGGAGAACCAATCAAAATACCTAGGCCTTCCAGCCTTTGTGGGGAGGTCTAAGCAATAGGTATTTGACTTTGTCCAAGATAGAGTCTGGAAGAAGCTTAAGGGATGGAAAGAGAAATTTCTATCTACAGCAGGGAAAGAGATCCTTATAAAATCAGTTGCTCGGGCTATCCCAACTTATGTAATGGGGTGCTTTCTTTTGCCTACTACTCTTTGTGACCACATTGAAGGAATGATTAGGAAATTCTGGTGGGGCAGCAGAAATGGTGAGAAAAAAATTCATTGGATTAATTGGAACATTTATTGCAACTCAAAGGAGAAAGGTGGCTTAGGCTTCAGAAGTTTCAAGGCTTTTAATTTGGCCCTCCTTGCTAAACAGGGTTGCAGAATAATAACAAATCCTGATTCCCTTCTATCGAAGTGCTTAGCTGCAAGATACTTTCCTAGAGGTGGCTTTCTAAAAGCTAAAGTTGGTTATGCTCCTAGCTACACATGGCGCAGCATCCATCAAGCTCGGTGGGTTATAAAAAAGGGTGTGCTCTGGACTATTGGAACTGGACATTTCATTAACATTTGGGAGGATAATTGGTTACCCAAACAAAATGGGTACAAGGTTTGGACATCAAAGCCAACCAACCTGGAAATTTCTTTGGTATCAGAACTGATATTACATGAATATGGTTGCTGGAATCATAACTTGGTGAACTCTATTTTCTTACCCTTCGAGGCTACCCAGATACTGTAGATTCCTCTTCCCATTAATTCTCAAAATGACCATTTTTCTTGGGGTCCAGATAGGAAAGGATGGTTCTTTGTGAAATCTACTTATCACTTTATTAGAAGGTGGGAAGAAGTAGAGAGTGCTCATAGTTCTGAAGAATATCAAAATAGCAAAGTGTGGAAGAAATTATAGCATTTAAAAACTATTCCGAAGCATGTACATCTAGCTTGGCGTATTCTGCACAATATTCTGCTAGTTAGAATAAAACTTATTTCTAAGGGAGTGTCTTGCATTCCTTTATGCCCAAGATGTGAGTCTCATGTGGAGGATATTAACCATGTTTTCCAGCATTGTGTTTAGGCTCAACAGGTTTGGTTGTGTTCCCCTCTTGGTGTTAGATTTAATTCTGTTGATGAAGATTTTTGCAGCTGGCTATTTAATATCATTTCATCTGCCCCAGATGCAGTCATCGAGTTGGTTCTTTCCTTGTGTTACGTTCTATGGCTTGCTCGCAATAAAGCTTGCTTTGAGAACGTAAGTATAAACTCGCTGGATATAGTGAGAAGATCATGCCTATTGGTGAGTCAATACAAAATGAATGTGGCAGCTGATACTAGTCCAGGATGGGGTGATATTGGCGCAAATAATGATGGGCATCTTTAGAGGGTTTTAATAAATAACCCTTTCTCTCCAAAAAAAAAAAAAGCCTCTTAATTGTGACGATGTCTAAAGGTTAGTCTTACGATGACATTTACAGAAATACTTTGTCAAAGGCAAGAAGAAAATGAGTGATATCACGTGTAATCTACTAAGAGTTCTAAATTTTTAAAATTAAAGTTCAAATATTTAGATTGAAAGAAATTTTTTGATAAGATAATTAAGTAATGAGAGTTTAAAGTTGAAGTTCGAAAAGATAAAAGAAAATTTCAGAATGACCAATTTTTGAAGAAGAGTGTCATAACTAATTTAACCATTCTCAAAAATATATTTTATTTTAATATATAAGGATGGATTTATTATGGACCGCGTAAAAAATTATATAATGATGGAAAATGGTAAAAATATTTATGTTAGCTAAATTCAAAATCAAAACTATAGCCTTTATATTGGATTGGATAAAGTATTTGTAGGGCATTTTAGCAATTTCTTTATTCGATCCTTAAAAAAAAAAAAAACACACAATTTCTTTGTTTGTTTTCATTTTTTGGGTAGTGCTAAAAATTGCTTTTCATTGCAAATTAGCATTGGTTTTTTTTTTTTTTGGTTGAACCCGTGTATCCTCCGTCCGGGAGACATAGACTAATTCCTTGGGGTACTGAGATCCATTTAAGGGGTTGACCTCTCCCAACATATGCTTTTCCATATACATAAGCCAGGAATCGAACCCCTAACCATATATTTAAGAGGCTCAGTTATCTATCAACTATACCATACCATGTTGGTAATTCGCATTGGTTTTAGGCTCCTCTTCATTTGTAATAGGTTAGACTTATTTTCTCTGCTTGCCGCTTGGGAGGATAAAGAGTAAATCTTGTTTGATTGACCACAGTTTAAAGACATGGATCAAAATATCAATCTGTGGGGCCCTAAAGCCCACACAGAGATGGCTGCTTGTGGTTGAAAACAAATTATCAATAATAATGGTGGGCCCACCATAGTAGTTCATGCTCCGCACAATGGCCTTTCAAATGGACTTGGACCCTCCGAACCAACAAAGTGATTGGGGCGGCTGAGATACTCAGAAATTTCAAAGGGAAAGAATACCTTATGCCTTATTTGGTGTCAGTCAATGGCTTGGATGCGCCACATAGCGCGATATGGTGAGGGGTGCATTTTTTTATTTTTTTTCTTGGATATTCTGACGGACCAATCATCGATTGACATGTGTTAGTCAATGACATCAGCCAAATTAATACCACACAGCAATTAAAAAAATATAAAAGGTTTCACATCAACAAAAACAAGATTATTTTGATAAATTATTTCCAAAATAAATTATTTTGATAAATAATTTTTAAAAGTAGACTATTTTTATCAAAAATGCCGTCACACAACACAGCACGAAGCATGGAGCCAATTTAGATTTGGAACTACCCTTCCTGGCTTCCATATCTTATTTTCTCGGTGACATTAATTTGATTTATCATAAGAAACTTATCTTACAAAAATTGTTGTCAAATATCTTAACATCGTAGATATGGAACAAGTCTCTTGCGTGGGGGTTTGCTTCTTTTGAGCTTTCACTTTCTCATCAATTCCACACTATTTATATGATGGTGCGTTTGAATTAACTCGGCTGATTTAGTTACAGGATACAAATTATGACTATGCCGGTTCAAATCCTCACAATGCGGTTTCCTCATTTCTCATCCCCTCTTCCTTTTCTAAAACTTTCTATGGGCCTCCCCTTGCACATAAAAAAGGTAATCATATGTTAATTTTAAGTTACTGTTTAATATTGATATAACTATTTTTAAGTAATTCAGTCACAAAAAAAAAAAAACTATTTTTAAGTAACAGTGCACATGTTAATTTTTTAAGTAAACCACGATTAAGTTTTTTTTTTTCATTTGTTCAAATCTAAGGTCTAAATCTTGTGTAATTAGTTTACCAGGGGGAAAAAGTAGAGTATTCAAGACAAAATGTATACCTTTTTAAAACATCATATGAGAATCATGTGACTCTTGCCGCACAACCCATCTCAATACGGTTGCAGAATTCAGATGTTATGTTCAATGAAATACAGTAATACACCAAACAAGGAGTAGAATCGATGTGTTATGTTCCATGGTGTTCTAACATGTCTAACAAATTAATGGTTTAAACTTTAAAGATGTTGAAAGGGCATGAAATGGTTGATTTGGTATGTCCCATGGTTGGTGACCAAAACATATGCAAAGCTGAGAAAAGGGCCCACCACCACAAGACAGCCGCCTTCCACTGTTTCCAATTCAACTTTTAATTTTCATGCCTCATGTTAACGAGTGTCTATAGAATATCGTTTAAAGATTCAAAACAAGATGATTATTCATTGAAAAATTAATTATATCTATTTTCAATAAATTGATTACACCCGTTCACATAGGAAATTTACATTTTTAGATTTCTTAAGCAATATCCTTAATGCACTCGTTAGGATTTGCCTAATTCAAATGATAACGTTAATATTTTTCTCTAATCCTAAGGTGGGAGTAAGGGATATTATAATACTATATGCATTTAATTATAATGCAATAAAAGTTTTTTAACTCTTTATTCAATCATATAATGTCATATAATTACCCAAGAACGTTTGGATGAGATGGTACAGATCTCTTCCAGCTTAATCAGAGGTCTCGAGTTCGAATCATGGCCCTGGGAATGCAGCAGCCTTAAAACTAATAAGGGAGAGTTTTGTCGCCATTGTGGTCCTACCCGGCTCGAGGTATTAGTCTCCGCAGTTGCACGCAGTATAATTAAAATTATTTGACTCTCACATTAACTATTTTAAAAAGTCATACTACCATATAATCGGTCGATCATATATAAAAAAACAATTAAATTACATTAAAATTAAACTCAAGCTATATTACAATTTTTGCCCTATAATTTGCCATTTACAAATACTGACACTGTTTCTAGTCCATTTGAATATTTATTAATTCCTGGCGTTTCTGCAGCTTGCACTTGCAATTAATATTAAGAAGACATTTGAAAGAGAGAGAATGTCATTGCTTCATTGGGTAGTTCCGTTTGTTTATAGGTTCACTCATTGGATCCATTCTTGGCTACAAGAGAAAGTGAACAAAATATTTAATCAGTATAAACAGTTTTAAGTGGATGTTTTTGTTAAGTCATAAGTGTTAGCCTTCAATCAACTTCTCAACCTGGTCTTTAACCATGATTTAAAACATAACATTAATTTTAGTTTTTTTTTTCCCTCTCCTGTTTATATACCGTGCTTTAGTTCTTATTGCTTTGCTCAATTCACCTAATTTGGCTACATTATTTTTAACCTTGCAACGTGAGCCAATTTTTTTATACATTTTTTCTTCTTTTCCTTTTCATTTGAGTAAGGGCCAACAAGAGTTGACCGCTTATCTTCTGAAGAACTTGTACAAAACCAACTTTAAACTGCTTATCAAAAAATAAAAAAACAGCTTGAAACTAAAATGTAAGATAAATGATGAAAAGTGTAATTTAACATTTTTTTTAAAGGATGGAATGGGGAAGGACTTGTTCAAACTATTAAGTATTAATAGGCACAAAATCATATATATATATATATATATATATATATATATATATATATCACTTTCTCCAACAAGATTTGGACATAACTACAACTTCAGTGATATATTTCTATGCTTTCCTATGTAGAGGGGCAACTAGTACATTTTCTATGAGTACATACTCATAGGCCACCCTTGGATTTGGCGATCTCACTCTAGTACTGGGTGTCCAATCCCAATGAATGCTAAATCAGGTTACAAGATTGACTGCAGAGTCACAAAAGGCAATTAAGGTGCATCAAAAAGTGGAAACAGATGGGGTTATATATACATATAAAAGTGAGGAACATATTGATGGACTAGCCATCATGTAATATATAGCACATACTCATTTACATTCACATGGTGAATCATTCACTTGACAGTGTGATGCTAATGGGCTACTAGCAAATCCCACTGCCTATTTGGCTATTTTACTTAATGACCCTTTTATTTGATGATAACATTTCAGCCTAGGCAACGAGAATAGATACCACATTTCCTTTTTGTGAGGTCTCCTATGTTCTGCAGGTAGTGGCAATTTTATGGTTGGTGTTTATTCTAAAGCTTAGTTTGAAATAAGAAAAGATTGATTAAGCTCTCTTTAAAACTAAAGTGAAGAAGGCATTGAACCATCTAGTTTGAATGTTTGGTATGTTGGCTTTAGATGTGAGGAGTCAAGGAGACACAAAGAGGTAAGGTAACAGACACCTTAACAATATAATCTCAGACACTTTGACAATATAATTCAATGGATCATACTAAAGGTATCAGGTGCATCAAGAGAGAAAGAGAGAAGGGCCGAAAGAGTTGGAGAATGTTAATGAATGATAGAAGTGTAATGAATTGTCTCAATTGGTTCAAGATACATCCTTCAGTATATATACAAGCTATGATAGCTAACTGACTCTAACAGAATATAACTACCACCCTAACTTAGTTAGTTTGTTCCCCTTACACCCCCCCTGCAAACTCAAGGGTGTGGAGTCTAACACCTTGAGTTTGGCCTTACATTTCTCAAATATAGAGTGTGTGTCACTGGTTTTGTAAGAATGTCAGCTGTTTGTTCAGTAGAGGGATGTGATGCACTGATAGTTTCATGTTGCTGTATCTTCTCTCGAACAAGTATAGATCAAGTTCAAAGTGTTTTGTTCTTGAATGAAGTATAGGATTGGCAGCTAGCATAACTGCACTAAGGTTATCACAGAACACAACTGGAGGCTTAGTAATTGGACAATGCAGCTCAGTTAGAAGGGATTTTACCCAGGTTAGCTCAGCAACTACTGCAGCTAAACCTTCTATACTCAGCTTCAGTGCTCGATCGAGACACTACATGTTGCTTTTTGGAATGACCAAGAGATGGGATTTGGCCCTAGAAACACACAATAACCAGTACCAGTGGTGGACTTCCTATCATCAGGATCTGACCCCCAATCAGCATCACAGAAAGCGTGAGGGTGAGATTTGATGATGTTCGGGTCAGATTAAGACCATGAGATGCAGTCCCACTTAGGTACCTTAAGATTCTTTTGACTGCCTGCCAATGGCTTTCCTTAGGGGCATGCATAAACTGGCAAACTTTGTTCACTGCAAAGGC
Source organism: Echinosophora koreensis (assembly GCA_035048595.1). Classification (NCBI taxonomy): domain Eukaryota; kingdom Viridiplantae; phylum Streptophyta; class Magnoliopsida; order Fabales; family Fabaceae; genus Echinosophora; species Echinosophora koreensis. The sequence continues at coordinate 13,489,313 of JAPCYP010000004.1, forward strand.
AATATCAGGCCTTGTGACAGTGACATATTGCAGTGCCCCTACCAACAGATCTATAGAGACTTGCATCAGTGGCTCAGGACTGTTCTGTGGCTGAAAGTTTTGAGGCCTGTTACCATAGGGGTCTTCATTGGATTGGCTTCTCCCATGTTGGCTTTGATTGGCAGATCATGAAATGTATACTTGGTTTGTGTTAAGGTGACCTTGTCTGGTGTCACAGTTGCTTGAATGCCAAGGAAGTAATTCAGCCCTCCCAAATCTTTGAGTGGAAATTTGGCATTGAGAGCTGCAATAAGGTCTGCTATAGATGAGGGAGAGTTGCTAGTGATTAGAATGTCATCCACATAAACTAGAATGATAGTGATCTGTGGCCCCTGAGATCCTTATGAATAAAGAGTTGTCACATTTTTGTGGATTTGAAGCCAAGCAATATCAGTTGACTGTGCAGTTTGTTGAACCAAGCACGGGGTGCTTGTTTGAGGCCATAAAGAGCTTTGTTAAGCCTACAAACAAGTGATCCATCACCCTGTTTGAATCCAGTTGGCTGAACCATGAACACTTCCTCATTGAGGTCTCCATTTAGAAAGGCATTATTTATATCAATCTGCCTTATAGGCCAGTTGTTGGTGAGGGCAAGGGTTAGGACTATTCTGACAGTAGTTGGTTTCACTACAGGGCTGAATGTTTCAAAGAAATCAAAGCCTTGTTGCTGATGAAATCCCTTTGCTACAAGCCTTGCCTTGTATTTTTCAATTGTGCCATCTGGCATGCCTCTTGATCCTGAACACCCACTTACATCCTATAGCATCTCTTCCTGGTGGAAGTGTGGTAAGTGTCCAGGTATTATTCTTCATAAGTGCCTCATACTCATGCTGCATAGCCAATTTCCATTTTGGATTGGAAAGTGCTCCTTTGACTGATTTAGGTTCAGTTTCAATGAGATCTGTGGTGGCTAACAGAACCTTAGGCTTTGAGATTCCTGCTTTTCGTCTGGTTATCATAGGGTGGCAGTTTTTCTGATTCCTGTAAAGTGGAGGATCCTGATGGGATAGCTGTTGAACTGGTGATGTTAGGAAACAGATGCAGCAGCAGTATGTTCATTTTCAACACAAGGTGACTGAATTGGAAGACTAGATGAAGTAGGGACCTGAAATGGTGCTGAGTTTTCAGGCTCAGACTCATGATGTAAAACAGAAAATCTGTTAGTGCAAGTAAGTGGACTTGAATGAGATAACACAGGTATAGAAGGTAAAGAAGGATGATCATGACTATATGAAACAGATGTAGACTGATTAAGAAAATTTGGATTAAGTTTGAATGGAAATTGTACTTCATCAAATATAACATGCCTTGATATGTAATGTTTGCCATTTGGAGATAGACAAATGTAACCTTTGTGTTTATCACTGTATCCAAGAAATAAGCACTGTTCTGACCTATATTGAATTTTATGTTTATTGTAGGGTCTTGTATAGGGATAGCACACACAACCAAAGGTTCTTAGGGAGTTGTAGTCTGGTTTTCTGTTGAACAAGAGTTCAAGAGGGCTATGATTGTTGAGAGTAGGTGTAGGCAAACAGTTAAATGAGATAAACTGAGGTTAGAAAGGCTTCGCCCCAGAACTGAAGAGGTAAGGAAGCATTTGCAAGAAGTGTCAGGCCCATCTCAGTGATATGCCTATGCTTCCTTTCTGCAGAGCCATTTTGCTCATGTGTATATGGACAGCTGAATCTATGTTGGATTCCATGTACTGATAGGAATTGGAGAAGGCAATGTACTCCTTTCCATTATCAGACTGCAGGGTTTTTATTTTGTGGCCAGTGAGGTTTTCAAATATGTGTTTTGAAGTGAATAAAGGAATTCAAGGCTTGAGATTTGTTTTGTAATAAGTAAATCCAAGTGTATTTGGTATAGGCATCAATGAAGTGTATATAGTATCTACAACCACTAGTTGATGGAATTGGGGAAGGTCCCCATATGTCAGTGTAAATCAATTCTAAGGGTTTTTCATACACAGTGCTGGAGACAGTAAAAGGCATTTTTATGAAATTTTCCAAGGCAACATGCTTTGCAAACAATAGGAATTTTATTCATATCAATAGCAATGTTACACTTTTGAGTACACTAGATACAATTTTGGGAGAGGGGTGGCCTAGCCTAGCATGCCAAGTGGCTAAAGAATGCTCAACAGAATTGTTGTTACAAACAGTAGCAATATGACACAGTTTATTCTTGACATCATCAGAAAAGTTGATGTTGTCAAAGGCATAGAGTCCATGCCTAAGCTTGCCCTCAAGAAGCACTTATCAGTTACCTGACATTTAACATAGCAAAGCATTAGGATGAAACTCAAAGTAAACTTGATTATCTTTGGCAAATTGAGAGACACTGAGTAAGTTCTTTGAAATATTTGACACCATGCAGAGATTTTTCAAGTAAAGAGGTTTTCAAAGAATAGGAGAGTAGAAGATTGAGTTACCAATGTGTTGAATTTGAGTTGAAGTGCCATCTGCCATCTTTATCCTAGAATCACCATTGTAGACAGCTTTTCCCATGAGGTTTCCATCTTTAGGAGTCAAGTGGTTTGTGGCCCCTGAATCAGGGTACCAAGCAGGATCATAGAGTGTTTCTGGCACTGCCATATAGGGCTAACATTTGTGCATTATCATCAGGCACAGATTCAGCTAGCATTGCTCTTCCATGTGGTTGATTGTTAGAGCTTGGACTCTTGTTATCATATCTGTACCAACAGTCAAGTGCAAGATGGCCATACTTTTCACAAATCTGGCACTGAGGCTTGTTAAAACCTCTGCCACCTCCTCTAGAGGATCTACCTCTGCCTCTATAAGGGCCACCTCTATAAGAATTGCCACCATTGTTATAAGAGTTGTTACCATTGTTTCTACCACCTCTATTAAAGCCACCTCTATTGTAATTGTTCTGATTTCCTCTGTCATAACTGTTCTGATAAGAACCTTGTTGCTGACTCTGAGCCAAATTGGCTTGTAATGACTTCATGGACATAGAATCTGTATACTACTTTTGTGTTTTTCGATTCTTTCTTCCATTGTCATAAGCAAAGTTCCATTTCAGGAATTGAGTAAGCATAAGTTCTTGAGATTATGGATTGTAACAACTGAATCATATTCATCTGACAAGCCATCTAATATGATTTCTACATGATCCGAATCACTGATTGGAGATCCCACTGAGGCTAAAGTATCAACAATCTTTTTTTATAGAAAGAAGATACTCATTCATTGTACCTGTTTTCTTGATGCTTTTTCAACTGAGTCTTTAGCTGGCTCACTTTGGCTCTTGTTTGGGAAGCAAAATACATCATCAATTTCTGCCAGATCTGAAACGCTGCTCACACCCAACCATTCTCGCATGAAGATTCTGAGACATTGAGGCTAGGAGCCAGGTGAACACATGCTGATCTTGCTGCTCCAACTTTCATACTCATCACTAATCTTTCCCAATATTCGATCCCTCTTCATTCAAGAACTTTCTAGGTTTTCCACCAGTCAGATTCAGAGATATATTTCTGCAATTTGTGAGCTTTGATTGTGCCCATGGCTTGCATCTTCCACGTCAAGAAGTTGTCATCATCTAGCTTTACAGAAATTGGAACCATCGACTGAGACAATTGAGTTTGCGCAGGTGTGGTGGCCATTTCAGGATCTTGAGCTCTGATACCATAAAGGTATCAGTGCATCAAGAGAGAAAGAGAGAAGGGCCGAAAGAGTTGGAGAATGTAATAAATGATAGAAGTGTAATGAATTGTCTCAATTGGTTCAAGATACATCTTCAGTATATATACAAGCTATGATAGCTAACTGACTCTAACAGAATATAACTACCAAACTAACATTCAGTTAGTTTGTTCCCCTTACACATACTGTGTTTTTTTGAGTATATGATTCTGCTATATTTGGTTAAGAGACAAAATGAGAAGAGAGACAGAGGTAAGAAAGAAAGTGGGAAGAGAGAAATAGGTGAGAAAGAGGGTGAATTATGTGTATTGTTTGGTATGAGAGAAATAAAAGAGAAAGAAGTGTGAGTTCTCTCTCCCTTTGTTTGGTTAGATAGAAAAGTGAGAAGAAAGAATTGATATTATTTGAAAGGATAAGAATATCCTTGAGATAAAAAAAAAAACTAATAAACAATTTTATATTATATGAATTTTATTTCCCATAAAAAATAATTTTATTTCCCGTAAAAATATATGAATTTTAACTTTTTTTAATTCCATTAATTAATTAATGTTTATTTTAATTTTATTTATTTAATTGATTTAATTAATTAATTGACCATCGCTCCCTATAATTTTGTCTCTTTGGACAACTCGCCATTATTATTAGTTTATTTACTCATCACCTCACATTTCTCAATTTCTCACTGACATCACTTGCTCTCCAGTCGCAACGCTCCGCTTCTTGTTACTTTTTACTCAGCAAATTCACAAATAAAAAATGAACGTGAGAAACAAAGATTGGAGCAAAGGTACAAATGGAATGGCAGGAAAATCAATGTTTCTCCACTCCTTTTCTTCACCCATTAGCGAAGATTACAAAAAGCAGTGGGTCCCATGCAATTTCATTCACTCTTCCCTTTTTTTCTGCTAACCAAACAAGGGAGAGTTGCTATTCTTCTTCTCTTTCTCTCTTCTCTAATTCTCTCTTCCCTATTTCTGCCGGAAGGGCTAAACGAAGGAAGGGTAATAACAAGTTTTTTGGGTTGTAGAAAAGTAAATGTAGCTGTTAATGTTTTGCACTAAATCATTTGAAAATTGGAGAAGTTGAAGTTGAATAAGAAGCAAGTGGGCCTTAAGCTTGAGGGTGCGTCCTCTTGGATCCAAAGTCTATCGGTTCTAGGTAGGGATGTAAACGAGTCGAGCCGAGCTGAGTACTTAAAGCTTGAGCTTGGCTTGTGAAAAAAATGAGAAGCTTTAAGCTTGGCTCATTTATTTAAACGAGCCTAACTAAAAGCTTGAGCTTGTCTTGTTAGAAAAAAGTAAGGCTTGAGCTTGGCTTGTGTAGCTCATTAGAACTTAATTATTTGTATTTATGAAAACTTTTCTTAACAAAAAATCATGCATAGTTCCATAATATGAAAATTTTGCATTTAGTATTAATTAAAATTTTAACAAAAATGAAACTTCAAATGGTGCCCGTTTCAATTTCTCTTATTTTAAATGCGTTTTTTTGTTGCTTGTATAGCCGTATGTTAGTAACTTAGTACTAAAGTAGGATACAAATAATTTTCTTTATATTAGATATTACGGGTAGGGCAGTGGAAAGACTTTTCATTAGGATAATTACAAAAAAAATATTGGGAGTGCGTTTAACTATTGGGCCCAAAAGATATTTGGACTATAATCAGGTTGGTTGGGACCCAACCATTAATTTTCAAAGTTTTTAGTTATATGAAATAGGAGTTTATCCATCAGCAAATCGTTAGGAAAGAGGAAGCAAATAAAAGGCGTTGGTAGTATTACTGTATATAATATATTATTATATACAATTTTTTTTGGGGTCATATTATTATATGTAACTTAAAACTTATATATATATATATATAGATACACGAGCTATTGGCAAGCCCTTAATGTCGAGCCTATAAGGTTTGGCCTTGGCTCATTTAAATAATTGAGCCCACTCTCAAGCTTGGGTTTGTTTATTTAATTAAACAAACGAGCTTCATCGAGTATTTGATGAGCCGAGTCCGGATAGTTCATGAATAGCTCAGCTCATTTACACCCCTAGTTCTAGGTTAATCTATTTCCATTGTATTTATTACTTTCTTTGTGAGCTTTTTTTTTTTTTTTGGATACTTTCTTGTGAGCTTAAAACATGTGTAAGATGCTGATGATCAGGCCTCAATAGAAAGAGCCGAAGGAACATACCGAGTTTGAGGATAGTCTCATGCAATTTAATACCCAACAATCCTATAAGCTATAACATGGGCCCAAAATTGCAAAACCAATCCACCATCAAATGAGAAGCCACAGTTGGTCTCCTACTTTAAAAAAAAAAAAAGAAGTTTATCATGGTTTTATTGAAAAAGTAACATTATAAACGTAAAATATATATATATATATATATATATATATATATATATATATATATATATATATTACCAAAATTTTATTAGAAACCAACAACATGGTTTCCAGATCTTTCATAGAAAGAAATATAAATATTAGATTAGTCAACTAATAAATAAGTAAATAAAATCGATTGGATGAAACCACCTCCTCAGTGCTTAACAATAAAAATTGGATAGTATTTATTTGAGTTCGTGCTACATTATAAATGATAAGAAAAGTATATATGCCCCACTTGTTTTTGTTATTACACTTGGGTATGTTTGAGAGGATGGAGTGAAATGGTTAGTGACGGAGTGAAGTGATGTAAATTCATTAACCTATTGTTTGAGAGTTTTTCATTAATGGAGTAGGATGGTTTAGAATGGTAATCCAAACAACACCACTCCATCCAAACCTCTCATTTTCATACCCTCCAATTTAGGGGTTTTAGATTTTCTTGCATGTCCCTCGTTAAACTTTTCAAACAATAGATTGATATGTTTTTGTCTTTCCACTTCACTCCATTACTAACCACTCCATTATTAACCACTTCATTCCATCCACATAGAAACTTTTAAAGATAGCCTAAATCTTAATTTCATATTTGTTCAAATTTTTTTAGATTATATATTTTTTTAATCTTTAAAAAGTGTTATACGATTACGAGTATATACATGCTTTCTTAGGTCACGTGGAAGTACAAAAGACTCGGTGTTGCTCTCTCAATCAGGTTGAAAATAGGCCAGACGATTCATTGGGGCCTATAGCCTAACCTATGTAAATTAGCTATTGGGAAAAACCCAAGTCCCACATTGACTAGAGATAGTATCTAATAAGAGTTTATAAGTAGTGGGCAATCCTCATCCTATGAGCTAGCTTTTGGGATTGAGTTAGGCCTAAAATCTAATATGGTATCATAGTTATCCTAGATCCATTGTTGGGTCACCCACTATGTTATCCACGCACCAAGCCCAATAGTGCTGGGCGTGAGGGGGTGTATTGGGAAAAACCCAGGTCCCACATTGACTAGAGATAGTATCTAATAAGAGCTTATAAGTAGTGGGCAATCCTCATCCTATGAGTTAGCTTTTGGGATTGAGTTAGACCCAAAATCTAATATTAGCCCCGATCTAACCTAGTCTATTTATTAAACAAGTGAGATCAAGATCTTTTCAGCCCTTTCTAGGTAAAAAGGCATGCAAAGGTTGTTAGCTCCTGTGTAGCATCGAAATGTGGTGAATTTGATGAGGTGTTATTAGGGGTGGGAATAGGGTGGGCCACCCGTCAGGAGCCTATGACCTAGCCTATTGAAAGGCCTATTCTGGCCTAGCCTATTTAATAAAAAAGTTAGGTCAAAACTTTTAAAAGTCTATATAATTAAAGAGGTCAAATTCAGGCCTTGAAATTAGAACGTTAGCCATACCTGTTCATGTTAGGGGCTAGTTCGGCCTAACTTATTCCCACCCTTAATTGGGCCGATATAATGCAAATTGATCCTGTTGCAAAACTGGACTGTAGCTTTGGGCTTAGATTTCTAGGGGTTTGGTTTTTTTAAAAGTATCAAAATTTAAAATACCCATGAGAGTTGGTTACTCAGTGAAGGAAGAGTTAGGCTTTTTTTCGGTCCAAAAATACTTTTGCAAGTTGCTAACATGTCCCTTTATCAAGTGAGAGTATATCAACAATTCCTTAATAAATTATTTAAAGAGATTCATTTTAATATATTGTTATTATAAAAAAAATTATACGGGTAATCAATCACAAATCATCATATATATTACTTTTAATGCAATTATAATAAAATTTAAATATTTTTAATAAAATAAAAATTTATAATTACTCGACAATATACAAAATATTTACACAAATAATACATATTAGTTAAATTTTTATTCTAATTTGTAATTACTTCATTCTTATTAATTTGGTATTTTGGTTTATGCATTTGTACAAAACTTACTAACCCTATAAATATCTTTTGATCTAAGTGGTTAAAACTTGATTTCTCTCAAACAAAACATCCGGTTTGAGTATTGTAAATAAAAGAAATAGATAATGAGAGAGTTTTGCTCTCTTATATGGGTTCTTATGGCTTGATCTGGATTAGTTGACTTCCCAATAGTAGCCAAACCAACAAAAAAGGTACTAACATATTATATTGAAATAAGATTAAAGTAGTAATAATTGTTAGTATAAAAAGTTTTATATTAACATATACTAATATTTTGACATAAATACTTTTATTTTAATAACTATGAGAAAGAAATAGTAATAATTCTGATTTATTAAAATATTATTAAATATCAATATAAAAATAATTTACATAGAATGTACAGAAATTAAATTTTATTGAAAAATTTTATTGAATAATAATCCACAACCCTAACGCAGCGTTATTGAGCGCAAAAGAAAAGGGGTTTTTAATTCGAAGAGCAGACAAGGGATATCACAACGCATACCACTCTTCAGCCCAAGCGATTCTTGCTCTCTCTCAGGTTTCCCTGCTTTCGATTCTTTGCCCCTTTTTGATTTTCTTGATTCGGTATTTTGTTTCGTGTTATGCGTTTGGATCTGTGATTTGCGTAATTTCTGAGTATGCGTTTTTCTTGTTCTATTCATGTACAGTTTCACAACATTCTTCTTCTATTTTGAAAGTAGCATCGTTTGATTTTTATGCATAAAAAGTTGACATTTTAGAATTGTTATTGTTAATAAGCAAATGGGGTTCTCTTAGTGTTATGGTTCTCACACACACAGACGCAGCCTCTTCATCTTCTTCCATCTCAACCCTCTCATTTCTTCACCTCCCGCCGCCTCTCTTCAACCACTTCTTTCACCCCATTTCGATTTCGATGCATGCAGAAGTGGATTTGGGATTCCGATTTCGAGTTCACAATCATCACTGAAGTTCGCAATCCATCTTGGTTCAGAAGCGAGTTTCCATTTTTACTCTGCTTTATTTCGACCATTTCTCATATCTCATTTTTTTGTTGTTCTGATTGTTTTTTCTGGGAACGTTTTTTCTGATTGTTGTAAAATTGTATGGAGATTCTGCTGAAAATTAGTTTTTTTTTAATGCTAAGGAACCGTTCCTTCCTTATACAAGGAACGGTTGTTACATCTCTCCTTCCAGTTAAGGAACGACCATTGGAGATGCCCTTTGAGGAACAAGAGCCTCTAATTTTGATTATCAATTTTGGGAAAATTTTTTTTTTTTATCACTACACATCTTTAAAAAAAGTGATTCTTATGATTGTAAATAAACACAAAATGGCTTCTGTTTTTTTTTTTTTTTCAAAATCTCTAAAAATAATCTCTAAATTATTCATTGCCAGAATTACTTATTTTTTAATCTACAACAAACGGGCCCTAAATTTATTGATATTTGCCTTAATCTTCATTCTTCCACCCTCTCTGTTTTTTTTTTTTTGTTTACATTTATCTTCCCAATCTTTTGATTTTCTAATTCTATTTTACTTTGGTTTCAGTACTCATGGCAGACGAATCACAAAATGATCTGAAGGAGGAGGTCCCAGAAGTAAGTTTATGTCTCCCTTTTTTTGTTTTTTGATTTTTTAATTTTATGCAATGGTTTCCCGTTATATGTTTCTCTTAATTCTGTATGTGGCTATGTAACTGGGATTTTAAGTTGTATTCTGTAAATTGCTATTTCTCAAGATGTCATTTTATGCCTGCTATTCCTAGTTGCTAATCATGTTGATTATTACTACTACTACTACTACTACTACTACTACTACTACTACATTCTAATTCTAATTCCTCCATTTTTTAATGGTAGGTTGTGCCATTTGATCCTACTAAGAAGAAGAAGAAAAAGAAAATTACAATTGTGGATCCTGCTGATGATCCAGTGGATAAGTTGGCTGAGAAAACAGAAAGCCTGTCAGGTATCTAAATTGAAGCTTTTGTCTTAAAGCTTTGCATAAACCTAGTGCATACCAGGCCAATCACAATTTCACATAATTAATTAATAGATAACTGTCATAGTTAGTTAGTAAATAACCTTAATCACCTATTATAATTTATGATGTGATTGGCATAGTGCACTCAACTTGGCTGTGCCTTGTTTATGCAAGAACTTCTCTGTCTGAGGTATCAGTAATTGTGCTCGCGCATGGCTGATGTCAATTAGCTTTTCACTTGCAGTTTCAGAAGGTGTTGAGAGTACATTTTCTGGCTTAAAAAAGAAAAAGAAGAAGCCTGTATGTCATACTGACTTTTTCTGTCGTTATATTACGAAACAAGATTTTTCTTTCAAAAGCTTAAACTTTTGATGTAGCTGGTTTTTTGTTGGAAACAATGTCACATCTGAAATTTGTTGGTGATTACAGGTTGAAATCAGCAACTTAAATGATGAGAGTGGTGATGTAACTGAAGATTTGGATGGTAAGCAGTGTTGTACACATAAAAGCTTTATGTCTGACCTTTACGGACTGCATGTTAATTCTACCAACAATGTCTTAAGGGAAGTTGATGAATGCTTAATATTTGATAAATTCTTTTCTTAGATCACGCTGAAGAAGAAGAAGGAGACACTGCTTCCTTGCATCCTCGTTATCCGTGGGAAGGGAGTGACCGTGATTACGAATACGAGGAGGTATAATGATATTTTGCATGCTTTCTGCTACACTATGCCTCTCCCTTAAAACTTCATTGTAAAATTATTTTCTAATGCTCTTATCTGAATTGATTTTACTTTTTATTTTTGATTCTGAATATTAAATTGTGGTGCTTGTGCCCTTTATGCCACCAGTCACCACATTAGTTTTATAAGCTGTCTTCAGGTCTTCAAATGGTGCTGTTGTGTTGTTTTAGAATCCTTTACATGCTCCAGAGTTTTTAATGTGGAAGCATGGTAATCAAATTAATGATTTACATGTGCCTCGGCAATACTTCTGATTTCATAGATTCTGCATTGTCGATGTTGGATCAAGGAATATCACCTGTTGAGTTGAGGGTTTTAGGTAAGGATGGAGGAAAAGAGCGAATAGAGACTCAGAATAATATGAGATTGATAATAATACTAATATTAAAGTGATGATAATGTGATGAGATGATTCGAAGGACAAACCCAAGTCCTATTTATAGTTTATACTAGTAGTAGACTATTAATCCTAATTAAATAAGGAAACAAATAAGGGAATGTTAGTAGGAAATAAATCCTAAGATACCATCTAAGATACAATAACAATATTATGAGATATTTTTCATATGTTCTAAGTAAAGCAGTTTTAATTCACTCTGGTTCTGCTTCTGCTTGGTTGACAAATTCTGCAATGTCTTCTGAATTGTGATGTCATCTAAATCTTTGATGTTTTTCTGCACAGCTTCTTGGCAGGGTGTTTAACATTTTACGCGAGAATAATCCTGACCTTGCTGGAGACCGGCGGAGGACAGTTATGAGGCCTCCACAAGTTCTTCGTGAAGGCACAAAGAAAACTGTGTTTGTCAATTTTATGGATCTATGCAAATCGTATGTTATTTCATTCACCTGTTGGCTCTGTGTGTAATACCTCTTGGCATATTTTTCTTGGTTGTCATCAAAAACTTGCTTTCCTGACATCCATCCTCTCCTTTTGTTAATGTCTTGCTACCAAATCTTTTAGGATGCATCGCCAGCCAGACCATGTCATGGCTTTCTTGCTTGCTGAACTGGGTACAAGTGGCTCTCTAGACGGACAGCAGAGATTGGTTGTGAAGGGAAGATTTGCTCCAAAGAACTTTGAAGGAATTCTGCGACGATACATCAGTAAGTATTTGCTCCAACTTTTGTGTTGGATATGTCATTCCATTCCTACTTCCTGGTTTTTGTTTTGTAATAAATTCATTCCAAAATGTTTGATGCTTTTGATGTGTCTTTTGGAGTTGTGGTTATTATATTGCTGTGTATTAATGGCCTTCAGAGTTTGACCTACATTCTGCTTTTCAGATGAATATGTTATTTGTTTTGGATGCAAAAGTCCTGACACAATACTTAGTAAAGAGAACCGTCTGTTCTTTCTTCGGTGTGAAAAGGTAAATTTTCTATGCCATCCCTCTTTCTCTTCTTGCCTGTAAGCGTACCGTGTTTACCCTTCCTCTTTCGAAGTATATGAAGGTTTCTGCCTGCCGTGTAATTTGTTTCACTCAGTTTGTGATTAATTATTTTGCTAAGGGGGTATTTGGTGATCTGAATTCTGAAGGGTTTTGGTAATTGGATTGCTTAAATTTGGTCAATTATTTTTGTTTCAGTTTTTCTATACAATATTTATTAAGTATTTTTTTCCCCATCAGAGAGAAAATTCTATTGAGTTTTGTTGAGGTTGTTTGATGAAATTAGCTTTCCATGTAGTTTCAAATATTTCTGTTGCCTTCACTAATTTGAGTTTTTATTAGACAAATGCCGTGTACATATAGTTTTTAGACACCTCCGCTTCTTGATTACGGCTTTCTGTTTTAAGTAAAAAATACACACAGGAGATATATTTAATCTTTGAAACTAGAGAGACTCCATATAATCTCATCCAATCATAAGAGACATCAAAGTATTTTGCCTTTGCATAACCTTTCATGTCTTTAACTGTTAATATTATCATGGCACTGACATCAAATGATTGAATCATTATGTTTATTGAATGCTGGGAAAAAAACTGTTGTGAATATAATTTTAATGCAGAATCTAGGGACATTGTACTGTTGGATATCTTATTAGTTCTGGTTTGTTGCTTGCAGTGTGGATCAGGAAGATCAGTTGCTCCAATCAAGGCTGGTTATCAAGCTCGCGTTGGCCGTAGGAACGCTGGCACATGATTTTGTCTTTCTAGTTTTTTTCTTCTATATATGTAAGACTGGCCGGGCAAATGAACCCATTCCCAAAAGTTTTTCTTATGGATGATGTAACTCGTTTCGGTTTGATTTATCGTAGTACATTTGCAGCTTGTTATAAGATGCTCTTTCGAGTATAATACATGAATGGCCTAAAGTATTCCCAAAATACTAAAATTGTGTTTGTGTGGCTACCATTATCAATCGAAAAATGGATCTCAAGTTGAGAGAGACCAAAAATAAAGATAACAAAAAATTGTGTACAAGCCTAGAAGATCAAGTGCGCCCATGTTGGTATTTTGCAAAGCTAAGATGAATGTTCACCCCAGGCCAGAGCTCTCGTCATGAGGATTGACAGCAAATTCGTTAGTGAAAGTCACACTGGGTTCATCTGAAATTCGGTTTTGCTGAATGTAACTCTAAAAAACAATGGAGAGTTGGATTTGATCAAGTCAAACTTTGAGAGGGATTGGATAATTTACCAATTCATTGTAGTGAACAACTTATCAAAGTTCAGCGTCCGGCATCTTTCTCTCCACCTTGCCCATACCTAGGTCACCGGCACCCTGTACTTTATGATGTGTAACTAGCTGTTATCCGGTGCATCTTATAGGAGTTAATTCAACTCACCATTCAATACAAATATTCATAGACTCAGTCAGATAAATGCCTACTTAAATACCAAATATACACATTCCTCTCCTATCTATTTACTTAACAGAATAAGAGTGTCCAATTGTGTTCAAATGGTAAAAACTATGAAAATTTAAGATGATATGAATGATATGAATGTGAGTGTGTATATGTAGCATCATTCCTCATAATCAATACCATATTTTTTCATTACTATTATAGTTTAGAATAAAGTTTAACTCCAATTTCTATTCAAGTCTAGTCTATACACAATATAACAATTATATTAGTTTCTTTGGTCTTTGACCGGGTATCTACACAGAAAAAATTGTGAGACTAATCATTGGATCGAGGGTGGTGGTTAGATAAAGCTCTCTTCAAAGTAACAACTCCAAGATTCAAAACTCTTACCTTATAGGTAAAGTCTGCTTGGGAACACAGTTCGTTCCATTAAGATCAACCACTTTTGGATACGTGTGTGTATCACTTCACATCTCTATATTTTTTATTCAATTCAATTATAATTAGATTTACTTCTTTTTTTACGCTTATACTCTGATTTCGTTACATAGACATGTGTGAGATATGATCTAAAAAGATATGTATATGTATCATTTTCAAATCATTGGTGTCTGTGCAGAGAAAAAATGGTAATATCAGCCACAAGCTTAGGGTGTTCAAGACTTGACCTATTCTACTCATCTGTCTCAACTTAATGTTAATTATAACGAGTTCAAGTTATGCGTTGGGTTATCTGAACCTATGAACCTAACCTAATGCGTAGTGGCGGATCCACGTTGCAACTAGAGTGTGCAGGCACCCACTCAACTTCTTTAAAAAATTTAATATCTTAATTTTTTTATTTTGTTCCCCATATTTGAAATATTTGCACTCATGTCACTTCCTTCTTTCTTTGATTCTTTATTTCTTATGCGACAGAGAGCACCTCACGTCCTCCTCTTTAATGAGGTGGGGTGTGGTGGGAGGTGGGAGGAGGTGGGGTGAAGGGGAAAGGAAGAGGAAGGGTATTTTGGTGTAGAAATTAGGGGAGGGAGGTGGTAGTATTAATAAAAGAGGTGGAAAAAATAAATGCCGTATTTTCATCCTCCAAACTGAAATACAATTCTATATGGAATGGGCTAGATTGGGCTAGATTTCGTCCCAATAGCGCAACAGGCCCAAGACCGTCCTTCCCACGACATCTTTCTATTTTTCATCCTCAAACCCCAAAAACCTAAACAAAAAAAATCATAAACGTTTAATTTAATTGGTTTTATCGAGGCGGTGTTTAGTGTTCACAACTTGAACTTCACACTGCTTTCATATTTTCTTCTGTTGTTCCTTATCTCAGGTTAGTTCAGTCCTCCTTTAGATTTTCAGTACCTTATTTTTGTTTTCAATTTTGTGCTTAATTCGAACCATAATAACTTCAAATTTATTTATGAGCTTTCTAGAACTATCTTATGCTTTCTGCAAAATTTAATTCAAAATGTGAAATATTGGGTACTTTAGGATTTGAATATTGTAAAATTAGATATGAATAAGGTTATTTATTTATTAAAAGGATCCCAAACAATTTTGATTAACTCTTTTGTGGTTTTAGCTAGATTTGATTTATTACTTCACTAGTTGAGAAGTACCTGTTTCATTTTTTTTTGCTGTCAAATGGAACCTAAATGATTTGTTGCATTTATTTATTTATATTTTTCTTTCCGTTTGCGGGTATAAGGTTGCGTACATTTACCCTCCCTAGACTCTACCAGGTGGAGCCTCATGCTCTTCACTACCCTTATTTGTTTATATTTTTGCTACAAAAGTCAACTATGTGAATGTAATTGTTTGGCTAAGAAGGGTTGAAAGGAATGTTGATTAATTTATGTCACTGCATATTTTGTTGCTCACAGACGTTTCAACACAACATGCAGCTTTATTTTCACTCCAATGACGAAGAAGAAGAGTAATTCTAAAATGACCCAAACAAGTCAATTGCATGAGAATATTGTTGTGGAAGAGGAAAAACCCTCCCCAGTTCCAAAAAAAGCCTGTTAGTGAGATTGATGAAAACTGAAGAAGAATTGGGTTTTAGTAAAGCAGATGATGGAGGTACCCCGCTTTGCCCATTTGATTGCTCTTGTTGCTTTTGATGGTAGTTGCATCAATAACAATTTGAGCACTTGATTCTTCTCTCCTGTGAACAATCAACACTGCTCTTTCTTCATTATATTTATAATAGAGCCAAAAATGTTATCTTAAGCATTGAGTTCCTTAGACCTGTATGTTATTCCTTAGATGATTTGAGATAGAATATTGCAGCAGCTGCATATTTCCACCACTCATCTCTCTTGTAACAAGTTGTGTTCATAATCTAAAAGTCAGAATGTTTGTGCTTTAAGGGCTCGTTTGGTGGTCAGGATAAGAGAGATATGATAGGATAAACTATCATATCCTGTCTAAAACTATTGTTTGATGAGCCAATAGGATAGGATAAATTAATCCTGCCACCTATCATATCCTGTCCATCTAGTTAAAATTCTATCCTGAGGGGAGGGCTGCGTTAGAACTCAATAGGATATGATAAGATGATTTAAGGTGTAATAAAATATAAAAATATTTTATATATAAAACAATTAAAGTATAATGAAATAATAATTAAAAGTATAATAAAATATAACATGGTTACAAAAAAAAAGGTATAATAAATATAAAACATTTAAGATAAAAAATATTAATAATTATTTTTAAAAATTATTTTTATTTTGTCACAAGGCTAATTTTATTATTTTATATCTAAAAAAACTGAAAAATATAAAATACTAGTCTAATAATTTACCTATATGTAAAGTAATAACTAAAAACGAATATTTCAAGTTATAAAAAAAATTAATTTATGTTAAAAAATATTTTAAAATTTAAAAAGTTATATGTAATTTTACCACAAGGATAATTTTGTCTTTTTATATAATTTAAAAAAATAAAAATTATAAAAAAACTAAAATATAATAAAATATGAAAATATTTAGAGTAAAAACAAAAATTTTAAAATCCATACTAAAATTATAATGCTATCAGGTTGGTTATCTGGTAGACGCCAAACGCGAATAGGATAAAATCTTATCCTACTCATATCCTCTCATATTCCTATCATGTCCTCTTATCCTATCCGCCCATATCCTATCTTGACTACCAAACGAGCCCTAAAAGTTTTTTTTTTTTTTTTCTTGAGATGCTTCAATCCTATGACTTAATGTCTGAATTCTTAATTTTTTTTCCTTCTCATGTTCAGCCAAACTTCCCCACGAGTTCAATTTTTAATAATTGCTTATTGCATTCTTTGATTAAATGTGAATAAGTTGGGTGTGGCAGAGATGGGAATGTTGTATTAGATGAGTTGGCATACAAGAAAAGATAAGATCAATAATGAATATATTAAAGGGGAAGTATGAGTGGCACCTATTGAGGAAAAGATGATGTACTTGCATCTAAGATGGTTTGGATGTGTGATAAGAAGATTATAGAAGCCCGGTTAGAAGAGTGGGTCAAATAGAGGATAGCACCATAATTAGAGGAAGAGGAAGTCCAAAAGCTTGTTTGGATGTGCTTTTCAGATGAAAACAAGACCCTATTTTATAAATAAAAAAATAACAAGTATTTTTACTCAATTTTAGCATGATTGGATGAACTTTTACAATAAAAAAAGCACCAGAAAAGGCACAAATTGTT
The DNA here is from genome assembly GCA_035048595.1 of Echinosophora koreensis. NCBI lineage: Eukaryota > Viridiplantae > Streptophyta > Magnoliopsida > Fabales > Fabaceae > Echinosophora > Echinosophora koreensis. The sequence continues at coordinate 13,506,579 of JAPCYP010000004.1, forward strand.
CTAAAAAGACCTTTTTTAGGTCATCGAAAGGCTGCTATAAGTAATTATACCATAAAAAAGAGCCCCTTTACAATTTCCAAACATAAAATAGCTTTTACTTTTTTAAAAGTTCAACCAAGTGAGCCGCAAGAAAGACTTTAGGTGAAACTTTTAGGAAGGATTTAGACCTCTATGGCTTATTGGATTAGGTTTTTGATAGAATACAGTGATGTGTATTCTTTGATTGACCGTGTGATACATAGCTTAAATTGCTTGACATCCGAACTCACTTTGAAACCTTGAGTTAGATGTGTTTTTGTGACTGTTAACATATTGCAGTATCTGTAACAAACTTTACCAAATATTTACTCATATCCTGTCTAAAACCTTAAGAAACGTATTTGATTTTAAAGATGTATAGTATGAGAACAATTTTGAATCTCGATTCTTGATCAATATTTTTTAAACAAATTTGAACTTTTCACGTGGTTGAAAACTGCATCAAGGGATATGGACAATTTGGCCTTTGCACTTCTGCAAGGATGCAATCAGCATAATAAAGTTTTCATTCTAACAAACTATATTCAAAGAGAAAGACAAGGGTTGCAAAAAGCATATTATCTATTGGGGTAAAAGCTGCTTATTTATTTGTATGAATACGTATAGAATAACATTTATCATCAAGATTCTTGATATTAAAAGTGTCCATGTGAAATCTTATGTTTGTACTCAAGCTTCTGCCATCTCAGTCTCTGCCCATGTGATCCATTCATATCTGGCTGAGAAAACTATCACACATCGAAGGTGGCGATGAAGACGAGCGTTGCTAGTGTTGAAACTAGTGGCATGTATAATCTCCCATACAGACTTGTTGCACTGTTAGGGTCGTGGTAAGTTATATTAAAACCTGCACCATTGGCAATCATAGGTAAAACATCAGTTACTTTCCATGAAGCACAGACTATGACACGGACACCACGACACAACACGACACGGACACCGCAGCATGGCTAATGTCCAAAACAAAGGACACTGGAACACCGCTTATATATATATATATATATATATATATATATATATATATATATATATATATATATATATATATTCACCTTCTAAAGACAAAGTTGTTAAGCTTTACAATTTTCAAATAATAATATTAGACCCTCACAAAAAGAATACTAAGACTAAGAGGGATCATTTCACAATGCAATCCTTTTAAAAATAATCCCAAGACAAAAGACGAATTATGTTTCATAAAACAAGAAGAATATGCTTTATGTCTCAAAAAGTAAAAGATCTAATTGGGGTTGGTAACCCGTGACCTTTATAGAAAATATGTCTCGAAAATATTTAGGGTTGGTGACCCCATGATCTCAAATGCTAAGTTGGCTTTTTTTCAAAAAAAAAAATTTATGATAGGAATGTCCGAGAAGTGTCCAAGCTAGTGTCCGAACCGAAAAAAATATTTTTTAATTGTGACACCGCGGAGGGGTGCCTGACATGTGTCCAAGGCGTGTCCGAGAAGTGTCGGTATCCGAGGCGTGTCCGACACGCGACAAGACACTTCAAAGAGATGTCTATGCTTCATAGGTTATTTTCCTTTCCCAATAGAGCTCTTACCAGTGGCAGATTCAGGACCCTGAGTCAGTGGGGACAATATTTTTAAAAATTAATAATTATTATTATACATATGAAGACAAAGACAAAGGATTGGGTGAGAGTGAGAGTTTGAGAGAGATCAGATGGCTGGATGACACTAGTTTGTTCGAATAAATAGAGAAGAACATGTAGTGGGTTCAAATATATAAAAATAGAGGGGGCAAAATATAAACACTCAAAATAGTTACTTGGACTTTTATCAAAGTCAAGGGGTGTGCACTTGCACACTCTCATTAACATAGGTTTTAAATTGAGGTCGCGGTTGCTTTGTGGATATTGCGGGAAAATGCGGCCGATACGGCTGCAATTATGATGACGATACGATTTTGGTAACTGTCAAAACCAACGCATCGCGACCCAGATTTTGGTTTCAGACCTAGATTTGAAACCTCCGCCACCAGCTCTTACAGTTCATTGATGTAAACTATAGTGGTTTTTGCTATAAAATTTATAATTATATGGTTGCAAGAATCATTTTGGTGTGATTTGTCTAAATAATTCTGTTTGCATTGTTAATGTCATTTTGTTACCTTTGCGGTCACTGCATGCCTTGACAATGGCATCCTTGACATACAAGAGGGGTGCTTTGTTCCCGAATTTAAAGTCTCTCTTGACATCTTTGATACACTGCATCACATCTAAGTTGTGTTGATAGCAACCACCAGAACAGTAGTCAAAGATCTCTGTGTCTTGCACGGTTAGCAAACCTTCAAGTGTGAGTCTGTGGCTTGAGCAAGTTGCTGACATGGATGTCTATATATACGTTTATTGAAAAGAAAAGTAAGCATTATTATGGCAGTAGAGAAATCTAATCAAATTTTGTTGCTAATGAATGACAAGAATAGCCATTAAGGGTAAAAATTAAGAAGCAAATTCATTGTAGTATGTATAGATAGAAGTGGCAGATATAGCTTATTACATTCAGCAGACAGAAGTAAGCGCTCCTGATACTCTCAAAAGGGCTCAGATTTGGGTTGCGCCTGGGTTCAGATCTGTCTGAAAGGAGACACACACACAAAGATAAGGATTTTTGTTTGCTTCAAATTAATGCTCACCAACTATTAGGGTACGTTTGGAAAAACTTATAAAGAGCTTTTCCAAATAGCATATGAAAATAAACTTATATAAATAATTTCTGAAAATAGTTTATGATATTTTCATAAGTTTTTTTAGTTTATTTTAATAAGCTTGTCAGAAAAGCTTATGAAAATAAGTTATTTCAGTTTATTTAAAAAACAACTTATTATATAAGCGTTTAATTAATTTGTGTACCTAAATGCACTGTTACACATAAGGAGTTTTTCAAACAAAAGCATCATAATCCAAATGAGGAAAATCTAAAGGAATGGAAAAGAAGGAGATGGGAAATAGGAGTACTAACTCTCAGCATTGGTTGGGCTGAGCAGGAGGATGAAACATAACCCTAGAGAAAAGTAAACAAGGAAGTTGCTGTTTTCCATTGCTGAATCAAATTATGTGGACAATTTGTTGGCTATATGTTTCTAAGGGGTTTCTTGCATTGTTGAACATGTGTTTTTGGAAAGGTGTATTTATATAACTTAGAACATTGAGCATTGGTGATAATTGGGTTAGAAATAAGTGAAAGCTATTTTCTAGGGCATATGCTAGAATATGGAATCAAGCATTTGATACTAACAAGGGTATGTTTGAAGTCATAGAAACACAACATGATGGAGGCTTTTCGTTAAGGACAAAATGAAACACTTAATTGGAGCATTGTGTCGGAAATTAAGAGGTGGCATACAATGATTGCAACGTCCTTGGCTAATTGGATAAGATTGTAAATGTGAAACTTTATAACTTCGACACTTTGATGCATTGAGGCAAGTTATAGCAATCAGCTGATTCTTAAAAATATCTATATGCTTTTATTATATAATTTTTATTGAAATCTATAAACTGAATTCTACTTAATACAGGAAAAGCCGGTCCCCCCCTGAAAAAAAAACGGCCTAATAGACTAATACACTGCTTTATTTGATCTAATTAAAAATAGAGGAATGCTAGCATCTCACCCTCTATCACACCCTTTTAAACACAGCTTTTATTATCGGTCTATTTTATCCTCTCTTAAAACTTTTACCCTTTCACCAGGTTATCAAATTAAATTATTTTTTAAAAAACAAACATATTTTCTCAAAAGTGCATGCTTCCTTCATCGTGTGTTTTCCTTCTTCTTAGATTTCTGCAAATTTTCTATTCATGTTGATCAAGATCTGGCTTGTGGTTAGATTCTAATCTGGAGGATTTCTTATTTTCGTTAACTTTTTGTTTTTTCATTTTCGTGTGTGCTTGTCTGGAGAATCTGGTTATTGGCAAAATTAATACTTAATCTATTCCCTTGCAAAATGGTGGAGCATCTGTTCGGGACAATGCCTGAACGACAAAACATGATGCAATTGACAAAGCACCAAAACTTCTATCCTGGAAGGATTGTGTGAAATGGATAATCTGTCCTACACAATGTAGTAAGAAGCATGTTCAATTGTTCTAGTCCATTGAACAAGTTTTATATAATTTACATTGCTTGAACATGGTTTCTAACAATGACTAAGGCCATGTAAATTATATAAATTCAATCACATCCAAGCTATTTTTTAGTCTACGTATGATGGCAAGTGTGGAGCAATCAAACTGTGATTCCTTCCAGACTTGATGTGCAATGTGAATCATCAGTGTGATCATTACTTTTTAATATTAGCTTGTCCTCTATTAATAGTGTCTCTGGGATTTCAAATTGTGATTTCAACTTGATAGTTGTGTTTCAATTGTGTCCCAGATTTGATGCAGGTTAATTGAGAATAAATTGTCATTTGAATTGGAGCACCAAAATGAAGAATGCGCTTGTCATTTGCATTTCTGCTTCATCTCTATCTTGTAAAGCGACTTTATATTTCTCAACAAATTCCTTTAATGTGGTTTTCTTGCATACATATTTGTCAAAAAATGAGTTGATACTCTCTGATCTTTGAGTAGTGGACATGCCACCAAAAAATGTATTCTTCATGTAAACGGGAATCCAATGCTCTCGTTCTTCATATAGATATTGCATCCATTCATCCTCTAAAAGCTGAAAATTTTTCAATCATCTCTTGCCATTTATCCTCAAATTGTTGCTTTGACCAAGACTTGTAAATGCATGTGTTAAGATGTCTCATGAAATCATCATGTTTTCTTAATACATGACCAAGCTTCTCAGGTACCTGTCTTAAAATATGCCAAAGACAAAAGCGATGTCGAGTATTGGGAAATACCTCTTTGATAGCTACTTTCATTGCTTTGTCTTGATCCATTATTGTTGCATTTGGAGGCTTGCCACCCATAGCTCTAAGCCATGTCTTCATTAACCAAGTGAAAGTTTGTGATGACTCATTTGCTAGTAACGCACAACCTAGTAATCTTGACTGAAAATGATTGGTCACGCCAATGAAAGGAGCAAATGGCTTTTGGTACTTATTTGAGATGTATGTTGTATCAAATGAAACTACATCTCCAAAATCAGCATAGTCATCTCTACCTTTTGCATCCACCCAGAAGATATTTCTTACACGGCCTTCATCATCCAAATCAATGGCATAAAAAAAATCTTGGATTTTCTTCTTGCATAAGCATAAAACATTGCAACATTGCATTTGCATCTCCTAACTCTAAATCCAAACGACGATATTTATCCAAGTGATTTCTAATATCTTTCTCCAAGCAGCAAATGTTTTCATATCCTCCATGTTGTTTTGCCATTGAAGCATAAATCTTGCTTGTTCTAACTCCAACAGCATGCAAAGTTTCAATACACAGTTTTTTAGCTGGATTGATACTCCTGTGGCAAGGAAAATAGTGCACATATCCAAGAAAAAGCTCATGATTGTGGTCTTTGATGAAGCTTTCGGCAAACCATTTTCCATCGTACCTTCTTTTAATTCGGAAGCTAGCCATACATTCCACCTTGAAACAAGGACGGGGATTAAGTGTAGTGGATTCTTTTTTTCTTTCCATATCTTGTGCAAGCATATTTCACATCAATAAATTGTCGAGAAATCTTTGAACGACGACTAGTTTGAATTGACACCCCAAAACCCATACGTTTAGCATAAGATTTGTAGAATAAATAAGCACTTTCTTGTGACTCAAATTCCATTCCATTGTAAGGTTCCTCACTACCATCAGCTTGAAAGTCATCACCACACGAACCAATATTATCAGTTCCATTAATAACATTCTATGCATTCCCATTAACAATATCTTCTCTAACTGTATCAGAATTTTGAATAAGTGAATCTCTTTCATTATTGTCATTCCTAGCATATCCGAGTTCCACAGATACCTACCAGTGAAGATGAATCAAAACAAAATGATAAGAGGGTTACAAAAGGATGGCTATATAGTATATCTGCAAAAAAAAAAAAAAATGTATGCATTCCACTCCACAATACAAGTCCACGGACCTAGATGTGGAGTACGAATTAGAACCCACTTGAAATAGTTTGCGTTGGTCTTAATAATAAATAATTCCTCAAATAATTTACATGGGGTTTTCAATTAAAATGGTGGAGACTATTATACTGGTACCTTGCACTAATAAGGGAATGCAATACATATCAAATAAATTTAGAAATCGTTGTCACCACCGCTTATATCACAGTTTACATCTAAAAAAATATACAAAAGAATGATGCAAAGAGAGAAAGGAACCTGAGAGCATGGAACGTGAAGAGATGCAGAAAACGCTACAGGAATGGATTGCATTATGGTTAATCCGAGATGGGAGCAGTCGACACTCGACACACTGATGAAGGCAGCAGCACGCAGCAACAGAAGTATGGGAGGGTGGAAACTATGAAGCGAGGTTCTAAAATAGAAGGAGAAACGGCAATTATTTTTAGAAAAAATGGCGGTACAGTACGAGGAAACAAAGCTTTAGAAAATGGTGGTTCTTTTTTATTTTGAGAACATATGTTTCTTTTAAAAAATTAATTAAATTTCAATAACCTGATCAATGGGTAAACAAGTTAAGGTGGTGAGGTGGACCAATAAAAAAGGGTGTGTTTAAAAGGGTGTGATAGAGGGTGTGATGCTAGCATTCCTCTTAAAAAATCTGGTTTTGTACCTTTTTAAAAAAAAAAAAAAAAATCCTATTGTGGTTGTTTCGAATAATCTTTTGAAAAATGCCTGTGACACACTTTGTCGTACATTCTCAAATCTCTATGTAGGCGATAGAAATGAAATTTGTATGCTAGGATTGGGTTCCAACTTCGATTAATTTGTATAATAATGTGTTTGATTTCGTGTTAGAAATCTCTAGAATTGATTCTGTCTCATGTCAAACATGATTTTAGTAAAAAAGAGGTGTTTTGTTATTGTCAAGTATAATCGATTTTGCCTTCAGACGCCATTTTGATTAGAAGCTAAAAAAAATAGCTTTTGGGTTGAGTTGAAAATTTTACACCAAATTGTACATCAAACTTGCTTTTAAAATAAAAACATCTAAATATAAATCACTTCATTTCAAACTCAATTCCAACAAAATCAATTTTATAAAATCAATTCTATTAAAAATCACTTATGTAAAACGTTTACTCAAACACACACTAAGTTCATATTTTTATTTTTTGGACAATTTGTATAAGTTCATATATTTAAACCTTATTGCCACCCATTTAGAGAAACAGTTTATTACTTTTAAGAGTCTTTCTTTTCTTTTTTTTCATATACTTTATGAGTCTTTCTAACGAGTGTTATAAGGACATTGCTCAAGGAATAAAATAAAAACAAGTTTTTATTGGAAATTTAAATATAACACTTCTCAAAATTTTGAATACATCACTTCAATGAAAACTTTCTCATTTTGATTCTTTAACCAATGACCTTAGGGTGCTAGTTAACATTCTCCTAACTTTATGAAAATAAGCATAATTTAAGAAGAGGAAATAAATGGACGCAAATCTGTCACAAAAATATGTTTTGCATATTAGTTTTTTCTAATTTCAGAAAAGTATTTATTAGGGAGCATTCGAATGAACACAGAAGAAGAAAGGCTCTTTTTATGTTTTAGTCCTGTTTATGATTTTTTTAATGATTAGCTAAATGATTGGTTAATTTATAAATATTTGATTCTTAACAATCAAATAACAAACTCTCGAGTTTTGAGTTTTATGAATGAATAAAATAGGTGTTGAGGGAGTTTTATCCCCTTATATGGGTCCACCGACTCGACTTGAATTAGTCTGAATTTAATGTGATTTTTGAATATCGAAGGTCTAAACGAGAAAAAAAAAATTTGGAAGTTTTTGCTCCATTTACATTTTTCCCCTCAACTCCTTCAACCTTGGAATCAGTTCCACCCCTCCCCCTATATTCCCTCCACCTATATAAAAAACCAAAAGGCTCTTGTTAACAAAGTCTCATCTTCTATTCTTCTAACACATTTGTTACTCCTATTAATACAATTTTAAGGGCTTTTAGACCATCAAGGTTAGGTTGTTTGTTCCACATTCTAAACAAAGAAAAGTTAAAACAAGTAAAGAAACTAACATTAGTATCTTATTAACATCTTGTCTCCTCCTCCTTGGCCCTCAAAACATATTAGAAAAACAGGATATCCCTTTCCCAACTTCCCAACAATTAATTGGGAAGGGTGGTTGAGTTTTTTCATTTTGTTTATCTTTAAAATCTCATAGTAACTTACACTCCATATCCCATAATCATTTTTCATCACAATGACTCTAAAGAGATTAACAAAACGGTCTCTAATCTCAGAGATGGATCGTAATGTGAAGCAAATGCTAAAGCTAATTGAAGATGATGGAGATTCATTTGCTAAAAAAGCTGAAATGTATTATCAAAAGAGACCAGAAATGATGTCTCTTGTTGAAGACTTCTACCGCGGTTATAGATCACTGGTGGAACGTTATGATCATGCAACCGCAGGAGAATGGTCAAAGAACATACCCTCTGATCTCCAATCACAAGCTTCAGGTGTTTCTGATAATGGTTCTGAGCCTTCTTCTACATGGCCATCTGCTTCTCCAAGAAAGCTAGGCCGTCGCATATCCGGTAACCGCGCCGCGGGGTTTGATTTCTTTCTTGGTTGGGGTGGAGATGGTTCCTCTACGTTGACGGATTCGGACGACGAATCTGATGATGCTTCATCCATAAACAGTTATTCTGGTTTTTATGGGAATGGTGGTGGTGATCATGGCATGAATAGAAGGATCATGGACTTGGAAATTGAGTTGCGTGAGGTGAAAGAAAAGCTGTGGATGCATGAGGAGGAGGGTTCATCTAGAGGGACAACAAGGATTGATAATGGTGAAGATTTTCGTGCCAGGATTAATGCATATGAACAAGAGTTGAGGATTGTGAATCAAAAGTTAAGATTTTCAGAAGAGGAAATCACCAAATTGAAGATTGAACTTGAAAAATACAAACCAATGGAATCACCAAATTTGCATGATGGTATTGAAGAAGAAGATTTCAAGAAAAGAGGGGAAGCCTTGGATAAGGAGATTATTGAGTCATTTAGAGAAGAGTTGAGAATCACCAAAGAAAAACTTGAGTCTTCAGAAATGCAAATTGCTTCAATGGACTTTGAGGCTGGTAAATCATCTGAAAGCATTCAGCATTTTCAGGAACAACTTAACTTGGCTCAAAGGGACATTGCTGCTTGGGAAACAAAGTTTAACTCTGAGAAAAGAGAGAGCACCAAACTTCTAGAAACACTTGAGCAGAAAATCTTCTTAGAGAAAACACAGTTGAAGTCTGAAATGTCCAAATTGATGGCAGAACATACTCACATAGAAGATCAGATCAAAGAATGGGAATGTCATGGACTATCTTTGGAGGAGGAAATCAGAAAGATCCATTCTGAAAAAATAGAGATAGAGGAAACACTCAAGGTTGAAATTGAGCTGTTAAAGAAAGAGAACAAGGAGGGAAAGACCAATATAAAAGATCTCAATGTTAGCCTTGAAGCTTTGAAATTAGAGAGAGATAATCTCATTGCAGAAGTTGGTTCACTTAAGGAAGAGGTAATTTCAAGAGATAATCACATTGAACAACTTGACATGCATTTGAAACAGTTACACATGGAACATGTGCAGCTAATTTATGGAATGGAAGAGGCACATACACAAGTGGAAGAACTAAAGTCAAGAACTATAAAATTAGAGGAAGAGATTGAAAGGCAAAAAACTGAGATCATAGAAGGAGCTGAAGAGAAACGTGAGGCAATAAGGCAGCTGTGCTTCTCACTTGAGCACTACAGAAATGGATATAATGTGCTAAGGAAGGCTTTCATAGGCCACAAGAGGTTTCCAGTTTTGGCTTCCAAAATACATGCATGATTGATTGCATGTGCTTTAGCAAATCTATTAGTATAATCCTATGAGATGGCTTCCATTTTTCTGTATCTGAGATGCCTTTCTTATTATGTTTTGGGGTCTAGTGTATATCACTCAAAGTCATATGAGAAGGTAAAAACTTAGAAGTCATAAGTCATAACCATGTTTTCATGGTTGGTTTGACACTTTGGCTTGTTTAAATATGGTTATGCTAAGTATCATCCGGTGCAGTTAGGAAGCTGTGCAGGGCCACCCTTTGTTGAGGAGATGGCTCATAAATAGAAGAGACTGAAAAACTTGCCAGGTTTGTGGAATGTGGACCAGTAAATTAGAGATATTTTATCCTCCATCTTGTATGATATAAATTAAGGGGGTGGTGCAACACTCATGTTGAGTTGGAAGTTGATTTTCTGTTGCAATGAATGTAAAACTTTGTGGTGAATTTGGTTTTGTTTTCTCTGAGTTCTGTATTTGCACATCATTTTTTAAAAAAAAAATCAAAGCATTAAATTTCTTCTTTAAGTTAAAAAAGGGCAAAAAAGGAAAATTTCCCTATACTTTCTCTCACTTCCTTTTCTCAAAAGGATGTTTTGAGTTTGACTTGCAAGTGGTTGTTTTAACATGTTCCAATTGGGGGAAATCCATAATCAGTTTCTTCGGCCATTATTGTTAGAAGTTCTTGAGCTTTTGCACAGATCCGACTGAAGAGCTTCATATATACCGTGAAGCAAGTCAATGTGCACGGATTTTCTTGCTAACAAGGGTCATTGGAGCTCCTTTACGTGGACAGTGTTTGATAGGGCTATGCCCTCTTTAGCTTTGAGTTTGAGGAATGATGCTTTAGGTGTAAGCATTCCTCGTGTCAATGCTTAGTTTTGTTTTCGATGTTTCCTCTTTCAATTAAAAAAAGGAATGTTCTAAAGGTTTAAAGTAGAAAAATGATATGAAAAAAATATAAATTCTCACTTTCTTTTGTTTTGTGCTAGAACCAAACTTATGGATAAAAAAGCGAGAATAACTTTTGGCTGATAAACAACTTTTGTTTGAATGAACTAAGACTTGTCTAAAGGTTCTGTTTGACAAAAATAGTTGATAAGTTAATTTATGACTGATGAGCAACTTATAGTTAATAGCTTATAGTCGAAAAGTTAGCTGATTGAATTTAAAGCGTTTAGTAAAATTAATGGCTAAACTAGTTTATAAATATAAATGACATAAAAAAACATATTTATATGATTTTTATATTAATTCATTTTAAATTCTAACTAAAACTTTATAATTAGAATATTAATTTTTTAAATTTATTTTTAAATATTTTTATTAAATAATATAAATGAAATGATATATTTATATATTTTTAGATTAATTTTATTTACGAGAGGTCGGGTAAAATTGAAATTTCTTTTAATTAATAAGAGTAAAATTGAGTAAAAAATGTTAGTAAGCTATAAGCTAAATAAATTAGCTTATGGAGAAAAACTATAAGCTAATGAGATAAGTTTGTTTGCCAAGCACCTCTATTTTAGTTAAACAAACTTATAATTTTTTTACATCACCTAATTAACTAAAAAGTTTTATTAAATATTTATGGTATTAAATATTCATACTTTTTTTTTAATATTTTAGTTTGGATTTAATTAATTTAATTTCAATTATTAAAAAATATTTTAAAATTCTAAATAAAATGGAAATTTTAGGGAAAAAAAATAAAAATTTAGTACACCAACATTAAAAAAATTAGCACATATAGCAAATTCATAATACGCTAGCATACTACCTAAAAGCGCTTGGATGAGATGGTACGGATCTCTTTCAGTTTAACCAGAGGTCTCGAGTTCAAATCCTGATCCTGGGAATGCAGTAGCGTTAAAACTCTTGTGGGGGAGCTTTGCCGCCCTTGTGGTCCTACCCGGCTCGAGAGATTAGTCTCCGCAGTTGCATACGGAGGATACCCTATATTCATAAGCAAATTCTTAATCCAAATTTCGTAAACCAGAAATGGGTAGTAGCGATTCAACATAGAAACTCTAAGCAAATTGGTTGAAATCAATGGGTGGTAGCATTGTGTCTACTCTTTGCTAAGTTTCTGATTTTGTATAAACATTTGGAGAAGAAAACGAGTAGAGAGAGAAAGAGAAAGAAGTAAAGAGAAACAAATGGTGCAAGACGAATGCTGATGAGATAGATAGTAATGACGGGTTGGCTGCAAACTTATAGTGGCTGAGGGAGGGAGTGGATGATGCCGATGGGGGAGAAGAGACAGGAGGACGGACGAATTAGGGGTTTATCTTAAAACTGGGTTCAAAGGCTAGGGTAAAGGACTTAAGCGACTTATTTTATCTTAATCTCAAAAATTGAAGGAAAAAAGTTTAAAAAAAAAAAATACTAATGTATTAATTTTATATAGTCATTGGTTCAATTTGGGTCGAACAGGTTCAAGATCTTTGAATTTGATATCCAAACCGATCTTTGGGTTTGACATTTAAAATTCAATCTGATTCGATGAACTGATCCGAACCATCAATATCGGTTTAGTTTGGTTTGATTGCATCAAATTCGCCAATCGGTTCAAATTCGTTTACCGCACTAGCTATTGCCACATACAAATTGCTATCCATATGGATCATGGCAATGAAAAGTCTAGCACGTGCGAATGCTGCGAAAGACTTTTATAAATTATTATACCGGTTAGGTTAGGTTATGTTTTTTATTTATTTTATAAATGTATATAATGAAATCCACCAATTAATTAACTAGTCCATGATCACAATGTGATACTGAGAGATTTCACAGGTGAACCAAATTCGTCAAGTCTTGTGTTATTAACTTATTATATCAAATTTAAAGGCAATACTATTAGATAAACGAACAATTTCCAAATCTTTGTGCTATTATTACTTTGAATAGATATTTTTTTGGTTACAAATGAGAAAAAACAGAAAAAACAAAGAAAACAGCACTAATGGCTGATGTAGGACACACCGTACCCATTGCATCGGCACGTAAAATAGGCATCAAATCTGTTGGCACTTCTTGCAACACAACCATATTGGACTCACTAGCGACCCCTTTCTTGGCTAAGTAATCAGCTGCGAAATTACCCTCCCTGAGGATATGTAGAAGAGAGCAATCCCAGTCTTTGGCCTTCAACTTCTTAATATCAGCTACAATGTTGCCCAGCTGATGATAAATGCTCATGTTCTTCGTAACCAAATCCACCACATGAGAAGAATCTGAGTAGCAAGTGACTCTTCTATAACCTTTCTCCCAACACAAATGAAGGCCCTGGTAAATTGCGACAACTTCAGCATGCATGATATTGGACTTGCCAAGACTTCCAAAAAAGCCAAACATTCAAGGGATGAATAGATAATGTAATAGTGACTGTACTAATTCACAAACGTGAAAGATGAATCCCCTACTAGGTCGTTATGGACCTAATTTATTCCAAGAAAAAACATCATGCCAAAAAATATAAGTGCTGGAATTGCAAGATTTAAGACATTGAAGCCAAGAAAAAATAATATGAGGATTACGATGATGACCATGATTTCAATCGGAAAGCCATTATTTTGACCTGGGCTGGTATCTCGTTCTTTTGGGGCAGAAGTAGAATCAACTTTAATGTCAAGCTGCTTATATAACCGAGATTGAAGAAAATTTGTTTGGTTCACTTCTAACACACTATTGTCATCTATCCTGTTCAGTCCTGAAACCACAAACCAAGACCCAAAGGTATGCTTCAGAATAAACCATTGTTCACAAGAGAAAGGAAACTAAAAGGAAGAATAATAGGCTTTTGTATATATCATGCACGAATCATCCATATTATATACTAACATCAAGGTTTTAAATTCCGATCTCGGTTGCATTGTATTTATTGTAATCGCGGACAATTACGGAAAAATGTGATCGTATTTCGATTTTAGAAACCCCCGGAACCAAAATATTGTGGTTCCAATTGCATTCACATACCTTTATTTAAAACCTTGACTAGCATATAAAATACCGGGTGTGCTAGTGTGAGAGGTGAGCGGAGAAAATATTAACCATTAGATGATACATGAATGATTATTAAAATATAAAGTAGTGTGTGAAGAAAAACTAGCATAGTGAAGAATCCAACCTTCAACGTCAACATCATATCCCAATCTTAAAGGACTCTAGCTAGTGTCAAATGAATTTTAAAGCCAAAAACATTTTTTTTAGTATGTGTCTTGCTAATAGTACCATAAGGACATTGGTTAAGGATTTCATAAAAGGTAAGTTTTTCTTGGAATGTTAAGTATTTTACTTCTCAAGATATTAAATACTCCCTCTGGTCCTATATATAAGAGGCAAAACCCTAAAACATACAGACCAAGGAAATGCATTGAAATAAGTTATTTGTAATTAATATTCATATAAATTTACAAATTTAACCCTAATTAATGAACAAACCTACTTGTACGGAAAGTTGATATTGTCTCGTAAATATAAACCCTATTATAAATAAGGGAAAATTGGAAATGAGTATTTAATATTTGTCAAAATACATGCATGTCTCTTATATTTTGGACCAAATAAAAATAGTCATTTGTCTCTTATAATAAGGACCGGAGGGAGTACATCACTTTTCAATAAAAGTTTTTCTTCTTTTGATTATTTAATTAATGCTCTTAGGACACTGGTTAGCATTCTCCTTTGAGTATTAATGCCAATAAAATTTTTTCCTTAAAAAAGAAAACTAGTTACGCATGACCATGAGTCCATGACATTAATTGAACTAACCAGAGAGAAAAGGATCTTACGGAGAGTGTTACCGAAGGACAGGTCTTGTGTGTTGTAGTGATTATGAACAGCAGTGCACCTTTCAGAAACAGAATGTCCCAGCTTGGGAATCATAGGCAGCGAAGAAGCTACTGAAATACCAAATTTTATTAACATTAATACGATTAAAATGACAACTTTGTCTGCCAAAACCATTGCTATTGCTACCTATGATCAGAGAAGAATATAATTGAATAGATGTATATGTAAGTGGGTTAACTTGTATTTATAGATAGTGTGCATGCTTGTGGGTTATATATATAAAATCTGCAGAGATACGATTTGAATATAATTAGAAATAGTATTTACGAGAGATATAAGGTTCTAAAATCTCCTAGTTAAAAATTGATTCTGCTAAGATTTAATAGTATTCTATTTCCCGTCAAAAATAAAAACTAAAAAAAAATAGTTTTCTATTTATTAAACAGACGTTTATGAGGATTAAGATAGCACTTGGTGACATAACAATGCAAGAAAGGTTATTTTGTTTCAATTTTTTTTTTATAGAGTGGAACTAAAACCTTCCATTTTTAAGCTAAATAAATACATATATAGGTTTTGAGTGTATCCTCTCACTTGATATGTGAGAGTTTTTTTTTTTGTTTCCTAGGGCCTCCGTGCACAACTGCGGAGACTAATCCCTCGAGTCGGGTAGGACCACAAGGGCGGCAAAGTTCTCCCTCAAGAGTTCTAACGCTACTACATTCCCAGGGTCAGGAATCGAACTCGAGACCTCTGATTAAGCTGGAAGAGATCTGTATCATCCGGGGGTGGCAAAAGGATCCGCGGACCAATTATCCATCCGGTCCATCCACAACAAAATCCATCCAACCCATCCAATAATAAATAAAAAATAATACTAAATGGATTGGATGGGTTGGATTGTTTTTTTAAATGGATGGTTAATGATCCATCCTATAATTTTTATAATCCATTGGATCAAATAAAAATAAAAAAAAAAGTGGATCATTTATAATCCATTAGTTTTTTCTGAGAACATATGGCTGTAGCTAGTGCAATTTCTTTCTTCTTTTTTTGATAAGGTAGCTAACGCAATTTCTGTAGAACCAAACCAAGCATGCAGTGATTGTACACTTTAACAATTATTGTTAGGAGGAATTGATAGTAGAGTCCTCTGTTTCAAATGCATCAATGTCACAGTTTAACGATCTAATTCAGTTTTGGATTTCTTCTAAGGCTTTTGGTCGATGTGGTTAAATGCCATTTAGTTTCTATGCGTTTTGAATCATAATTTGTGGGGGGGGGGGGGGGGGACCACGTATATAATTAAGATCATTGAGAATCTAGAGAGATAAAATATTATGTAAAAATTGTTAAAATAAAAGTTAATGTATAATATATTTTTAAAGGATGGGTCGGATATCCATCCATTTAAAATTGAGTAATGGATGGATTAGATTGTTTTTTATTAAATGGGTCATGGATGGATTGGATTTTTTTAATACATTTTTAATGGATCGTAATGAATTGATGAATTGTTTTTGATCCATCCATTCTAATCCGAATCAAAATCCATCCGGTCCATCCGTTTGCCATCCTTAGACTATCATCTCATCCAAGTACTCTTGGGTTGTATGTGAGTGGATGACCCTTAGACTAACAAATATATTAAAAAAACTATCAATTTTATATGTCCTGTCATGTCAATTGGGCTAACGAATATTGAATCACTCTTGAGGTTCACAAGGCTACCTAAAAAGAAATGAGACGGGGGCAGAGGGGAGCACACGACAGTGCCTGTTTGGAAGAGATTTCCCCCAACGCAAACGGTACTATTTGGCATTCCCATGCACTTTGGAAGCTCTAAAAAGAAGTTTTGGTCAAACGCATGTTGGAACGGTGATTTGCGGTAAGAAGAATCTTACATAGTGGTGTTTAGAAAATCTGCTACTGTGCGCAGAATCACGTCTCCGACGTGGAAGCTACTCACGGTCTCTGAAACCGTGTGAATCCAAACATGTGTCAATCACATATAGACAGGGAGTTTTCATAAATCCGTAGTTTGCCAATGCCAAACACATATGTGGGTGCAAGCCAGATCTACAAGTTATCTATGTATACAATTTAATTAATACGCGACAATATCTAATAAATATGTAAAAGTTTTTATGATTAATATAATTAATATACCATAATATATCATCTCATATCTTCTATCATATAAAACTATAAAAGGAATAGCAAATACTCCACAGATTGACATATGACTCTCCAGCCGTTAATAATGTAATGACAATCATAAATAATCGAGTGAAAAAAAATACAAAGACAATCATAAATAATACATTATTTTATTAAATTAATTTGGTTTTTTTTTAATACTATTTTTAATCATATTTTGCTGCTATATTTGAGACCTTATTTCTTATTTTCAATGTCACAAGCAAATCATTAATTTTAATTTATTTTTTATTCAATTAAATCAAATCAATTCATTCATAAGACTCTTATTTGATGGAAATAAATGCAATCAATTGACATTATTAGTTTTTTACAGATATAATTATTTTAAATTTTTGATATATAAGAAATGTTCAAAACAATTTCAAAAGTGTTGCTTTATAGATTATTATATTAAAAAATCATGCAATTTTAAATTTAAATTTGTTTTAATTCATTCATGTGACTTTTATTTGATAAAAGTAAATTAAATAACTAAAATCAATTGACATTATGAGTTTTTACATATATAATAATAATCAATTTACATTTTACATATATAAGAAATGTTGAAATTAAATCAATTTCAAAATTATTTTTGCGCAAGGGCAAACGTCATAATATAAATTATTAAATTTAATTTGAAATTAATGATTATTATTGTCTACATGTCATCAACATATTATTATTATTATTATTATTATTATTATTATTATTATTATTGTCCAAGTTATTAGTGATGCATAAAGAACTTGATTTTCACAATAAAAATAAAAATAAGAAAGAACTCGATTTTCAATCTCAAATCTTTTCTAAATTGAAGTTTTTTTTTTTTTAACTGATTTTAAATTGAAGTTAAATCTATTTAATTTATCCATTATCTTTTTTTATTTGTTATATTATATTATATAACATAAAAGAAGATTTTTTCTGATACCACTTGAACACTCAACTAACAATTTTATTTTATTTTTACTTTTTTCTTTAATTAATTGCCTAAACATTGAATATGGAAATATATATGTAGCATTATAAGGACAATTTGATTATTTATTTATTACATATAAAAATTAATTGTTATATACTCTCAGAATAAACACTTTTTTTTCCCTATCTACCAATTATAAATTATCACTTCATTACAATTGTTTGACTCTTATCAAACTCTTAATTATCATCCAGATTCCCAGATGGAGATTAATCACTAATACAACAACAAATACTTCATATCAATAGCATAATAACCCAAAAAAAATTACCTTAAAAGTCACGTATAGAAAGGCTTATTATTGGTTCACAGTGTTTATATCTGGATCTGCCAAAATATCTACTCGATCTAGTTAAAGGCATATCATCAGTAACACAAAACAAAAGAGCGCATATCATCGCAGTCGTAAATACAAGATTCACCCAAAAAAAAAAAATCTCATTAACAAAGTAAAGGTTCAATTTGTTACACTAGAGGTGCAAAAACCATTTTTTATAGTTGAGCAATAAGTGCAAAAGGACGACCACCTAAGTAAAGAGACAAGGAATATATAAAAAAAATAAGAAAGGTCTTGAATTCGACCAAATACAAGCCAATATAATAAACAAAAATAATTGCCACAGTTTTCTGGGTTTTCTACAAATGCTTTAAAGTGCTAAACCAAAGGAACAAACAAAACACGGGAGTGGAATACACTGTTGGATATACATTTAACGACCCTGAAGAACCTTTGGGAACATCCATATTTAACGCGCCACAAATTTATAAAAAAGAAAGGAAGGAAAAACATTTTTTCTAGGATTACATAAGATGCATTACCTATATGCCAACTCTACAACGCGTCTAGCAAGCTACCTTCTTACAAGTGTGCTAGCTACAACAAAGGAGTGAAAAGCAACACGTAGACTTGCAAACTTAACGAGTCCATCTCCAGCATCTTAGAAGCAACAAACCTACAGAGGCACTCAGTCCAAGTAAGCAGAAGACATCAATTATACACCAGCACCAACAAACATATAACAACATGCACAAGGAAACCATTAGAAAGGAAGAAAATGCTACCTTGAAGGCTTCAACAATTGTCGTCAATCAAATGTGGGAGCACATCACACTTGCCATTAATCATCCCAGGCACTATCTGCAGCACCCTCTCCTTTACTGTTTGAGGAAGTAACCATGAATTTATACTTATCTTCGATGTTAATTGAAGCAGCCCCCATTCCTAAAGCAATATTTGCCTCTTTTTGTGCAGCTGCTGCTTCTTTCTCCTTCCTTCTAGCAACCTAGAAGCCAAGAGGAGATAGTCAATCGTGAGAGGTTAAATATAACAAATCTGAGTCCAATAAAACTACTAGACACCATAAGAATCCTAAAACACTAATTGCCTATTCAGTATACCCTTAAAAATAGGGGTGAAAATTTCACAGATGAGACTCGTGTAAAATTATATTGAAAACCCTTCCCTTAATGTTTCACCCTCATTTGTAAGGATCTTATACCAAATGGAGTATAAGAGTCCTAATATTCTAGCAGAACAAATATAATACCTTTCCGGTAGCAAATGCCAGAGTGCTCCCAGATTCAGCATCAGCTATTGCTTTTCTTATATTTGCCACAAGAAACTAATGAAAAGATCGTACTAATGTTAAAATCAAGAAAAAGAAGTGCAGTTCGAGAATCATTTTAAAATAAAAGAGTATAGCATGTACCATGTCACGATCAGTATAAAAGGAAGTAGATAGGCCTGTTGATCCGGCACGCCCTGTCCTTCCAATCCGGTGTACATAATCTTCCATGGTCTATATAATTGGGCAGCCATAACTGAAGATTTAGGTATGCATTTCTCAAGGAAATTAAATTTGACTGAAAAATACCAGGCTAATGAGAAGCCAACATAGCAGCCATCGAATGGCTATCCAGTAACCGTGGGCTATAAAGCATGGGCTCACCATTTTGGTGGTGTCGGGACTCGCGTATTGGACACCAATGCTTGTACGACACATGTTCAAATTGAAGGGGGGGAAAAATTGACTCCGACATGGCTATGATATTATGAATTATGATTTTTTATCCTAAAATTCACACACATACATATGTATGTATTTGCCATGTTCATGTCAGTGTCTGATTCATAGACCATGGAAAATCCCAGTATGTTTTCAGTTAACCCTTTCCTAGTGGATTACAGATAAAATTCAGCCATCAAGTAGTTTTTGCCTGGTGCATAAATACCTTTGGAAGATCTAGATTAATGACATGTGACACTCCTGTGACATCCAAGCCACGAGATGCTACATCAGTGGCAACCTGCATGACAGTGTCACTATATAATTAATATGGTTAGTGTATAAAAAATGCTGAATTTAACTTTTGAAGTAGAATTATCAGAAGGAAAAAGGAATGTACAATATAAAAACCAAAGGCACCAATGTTAAGCACTTAAGCTGATAGTTTTGCAGACAATGCAGAATTGAGTGTATTGAGAAAATTTAGATAATAAAAGTATTCATTTAATCCTATACTTTTTCTTTTTTTGTCCTTCCCAAATTGATACAAGAAGGAATTTCATTTAGCAAACATAGGTATACTATACAACAAGCCAAGGAGACAAGCCACAGTTGGCTTCACTATATGTCTCAAGAATATTTTCATAACTATAAAATATCCATCCAAAACAGTTAGTTGCAATGAGTCATGACTAGTACAGATTTTGCAAGGGAAGGAAAGCAAAAAGAAGTAAAATGATATACCGATAAAGTTGAATATTATGTTCTAGCAGTGAAGAAGAGATTACCAAAATGTTGGTGGAGCCACTCCGAAAATCATGCAGGGCAGCCTCTCTTTCACCCTGACTGCGGCCACCATGAAGAGAAACTGCAGATAATCCTTGAGCTACCAATGCTTCAGCAACTTCATCACACCTTGTCTACATGCACACCATAGAATTAATAATGAGATCGATTGGGATATCAATTCTCAAACAGGCCCAGGCTAAAGTAAAAATATCCTACTTCAACTTTGACCCTCTATCAAACTACCCATAGTTTTTAATTATGCAACTAATCGACTCAAACTCTCAATATCTAGCAAATAACCCATCTCACTCACTAAGAACTGAATCTGAAAGAAAGCAAGGAAATCGGGTTGAGTTGAGTTTGGTGAAACTTGAAATAAGAAGTGTGCCCCTAAATGGGATTCTTTCAATTTCGTAATCTTTCAGGATTTATAAATTTATGGCATTTTGCTGACCCCAATTAGAGGGATAACAAGGCTTGGTTGTTCTTGTTGCTGGATGGAAGGGGCGATGTTAATTTGCCAAATTACAGTTGAATTCGCCAGGTTAAAGCTGAGCCAATCTATTAGCCATATGCCCCATAAGAGAAAACAGAGTTATGAAAACATAGCTCCAGGGACACAAGCAATTAGTTTGGCACATAAGTTAAATTAATAACTATCATTTCCCAACAAGGAAGAGCTTGGAAACCAAATCTAACAATTCTAGTTTGAACTTAATTCTGCAGTGCACTATTACAATATGGGAGGAAAAAAATTGGGTTACGTCACAGTACAAAATGAGAAAAATAAAATAAAAAGGGGCATATCTAAGGATGCCATGCTCGCAAAATAATTCTTCACACAAAACCATAAACATTCAAGTATTTAACTTCTGATTTCTTTCATCTAAACATATAAGTAAAAATACAATTGTAGGCATGATATTGACACAGGTTGCACACAGAACACAGCATACCTTTCGTTCAACAAACACAATTGTTAATGGAAATGGATGACCACACTTTTCAGCCTGTGATGCCTCCTCTACAAGCAAACCCAGAAGCCGATCAATCTACAAGCACAATATAAGATTTCAAAATAGAAACCAAAAGAAAAGCAGATGGCCAAAGAGAAACTAAAAAAGGGCCATGCATATTTAAGTAGATGTAGATTAATTACAGAAGTTCTCATCATCCAAAATCTTAGATTTTGGGCCTAACTCAACCCCACAAAACCGGCTTGTAAGGTGAGGATTGCCCAAACCTTATAAGCACTACAAAGGCCATATCTCTAGGTGATGTGGGACACACCCCTCAAATCCAACACAATAACGGTGCTAGGAGCTGCAATGAAGGCAGCTCAAAGTTGCCGCAATTAAGGCGACTAGTGGCGGGACCACAATTAAGGTGGCTTTCCAACACACCCCCTCACGCCCAGGGCACTAGGCCTGGAGCGTGGACAATATGGGTGGCCTAACAACGGATCTAGGATAGGCTCTGATACCATATTAGATTTTGGGCCTAACTCAACCCCACAAAACCGGCTTGTAAGGTGAGGATTGCCCAAGCCTTATAAGCACTACAAAGGCCATATCTCTAGGCGATGTGGGACTAAACACACCCCTCAAACATGCTAGGGGCTGTAATGAAGGCAGCTCAAAGTTGTCGCAATTAAGGCAACTAGTGGTGGGACCGCAATTAAGGCGGCTTTCCAACACAAAATATTGTTAAAAATTATTTGATATAACAAGGTGTAGCATTGAACAGAAAACAAGTAAACATATCTCCCTTTCATTTGACTAGGATGAGTGTCTAAATTGACTTGACATCATCAATACGAGCTGAAATGCACTTTCAAAGATTGAATGCATGAAGTTCCAAGAAAGTCCTTACTGTTCACAATTCCCATATTTGTCAAATAATCCAAGTGTTTGGATTACCTGCGAAAATTGATTATTTCCATAATCAATTATATGCATAATCGATTGTTGTTATAATCAATTATAATAGAATCAATTTTATGTTTGGATGTGTTTGTTGAAAAAATATTTTAAAATAATCTATTTCATTTGGGTTGTGTAAAAAAATCACTTTTATATAATAAATTACAAAAAAAGTATGAAGTTATTTGTATAATTTAATATTTGTTTGATAGTTACTTTTGCAGGGGTGAAATGGGAAGAAAGTTATTGGTTTTAAAATAATCTAACAAATTTTCAAATAAAGCTTCAAAGTTATAGATTCTCTAAAAACAACTTTTTTTAACTTTTTTCTCAAAAAAATAGTTGTTTTGCAATTTAATCAATGTATCCAAACCTATCAGCTTCTACTCAAAAACAGCTTTTACCATAAAAAACAACTGTTTGGGTAAGAATTAATCTTACCCAAACATGCACTAAAATAAAATTAGGGTAAAAAATGTTGATAAGGGCAACCTGATGCTTTAAAGCTCCTTCATGCGTAAAGTCCAAGGAAGCGCTAGGCCAACTATGTGGGTCTATAGTAGGCAGCCTTACCTTACATTTGCAAGCGACTGATTCCATGACTCAAACCTGTGACCATGGAATCAACCTCTTGCAAATGCAAGGTAAAGTAACCTACTATAGATCCTATCAATTATCAAAAGACACAAGTATTTCTGAATAGCTTGAGTGAATAATGCACCCAGCAAAAGATATATTTATAGAGCTGATTTACATACGAAATAACATGCTTACAATTTACAAGGTAAATAACTAAGCTAGAATTAATGTGGACGGTGCATGCTAGAATTAATGTGGACGGTACATCTATTCTACATCTATACAATGAATCTAACTACTTGGGAAGAGAAATCATGAATATTGCTATTTCCAACACTCCCCCTCAAGCTGGTGAATAGGTGTTCTCCATTCCCAGCTTGGATATGATTCGTTCAAAAATTGAACTGCTCAACCCTTTGGTGAGAATATCCGCAAGTTGCCCTTGTGAGGGCACATATGGAGTGCAAATTAATCCACTATCCAGCTTCTCCTTAATGAAATACCTATCAACCTCTATATGCTTAGTCTGATCATGCTGAACAGGATTATGTGCTATACTAATTGCAGACTTATTATCACAATAGAGCTTCATAGGTCCTTCCCATTTAATCTTCAAGTCTTCTAAAATAATTTTCAGCCAAAGTAATTCACAAATGCCTTGAGCCATGGCTCGAAATTCAGCTTCAGCACTAGAACGAGCTACTACACTTTGCTTTTTACTTCTCCAAGACACAAGATTTCCTCCAAGAAAGGTGCAATATCTTGTAATAGATCTTCTATCAACGATTGATCCCGCATAATCAGCATCAGTGTATGCCTCAAGTGTTGTATTCCCATTTCTTTTGAATAGAATTCCTCTTCCTGGAGTTCCCTTGAGATACTGCAAGATCCTATGAGCTGCATGTAGATGAACCTCTCTCGGACTATGCATGAATTGGCTAACCAAACTTACTGCATATGCAATATCTGGCCTGGTGTGAGACAAGTAAATTAACCTTCCTACCAAGCGTTGATACATTTCTCTGTCCACCATAGCATCTTCTTCTGCATTTCCTAATTTCAAATTCGGATCCACAGGAGAACTTGCGGGTTTGCATGCTGTTTTCCCTGTATCTTTGAGTAAATCTGTAATGTATTTTTGCTGGGATATAAAAATGCCTTTCCTTGAGTGAGCCACCTCAATACCTAGAAAATACTTTAGCTTTCCTAGAGTTTTTATTTCAAACTCCTTGGCCAAACACTGACTCAAGATTTGTTGCTCTTTCCAATCATCTCCAGTTACTATGATGTCATCCACATATACTATCAACACCGTTACTCCCCCTGCTGTCGAGTGTTTGATAAACAGAGTATGATCTCCTTGACTTTGCTTGTACCTCAAAGTTGTCATAACCTTACTGAATCTTCCGAACCATGCTCGGGGTGATTGTTTCAGCCCATATAATGCCTTTTTCAACTTGCACACTGTATTGGCAGCAACCTTTTTTCCATACCCTGGTGGCACTTGCATGTAAATTTCTTCCTCAAGTTCCCCATGTAAGAAGGCATTCTCTACATCAAATTGCTGCAACTCCCAACCATAATTGGCAGCAAGGGACAAAATTACCCGAATTGTATTCATTTTGGCAACAGGAGCAAATGTCTCTGAATAATCAATCCCATAGGTTTGTGTGAACCCTTTGGCGACCAATCTGACTTTGTATCTTTCAATCGATCCATCAGCCTTTTTACTGTGTACACCCATTTGCACCCAGCTAGCTTCTTTCCTTCTGGTAAAGAAACTAACTCCCACGTTCCATTCTTCCTTAAAGCCTCCATTTTTGCATTCATGGCTTGCTTCCATTTTTCATCAGACAATGCCTCAGAAACAGTAGTGGGTATGGAAGTGGTGTTTAGGTTTGTAAGGAAGGCTCTATGGGTTGGTGAGAACTTTTTAAATGAGAGGTAGTTTGAGAGGGGATATAAAGGCTGTTTGGTGCATTTTCTGGTTCCTTTTCTAATGGCAATTGGGAGATCTAGGTCATCACATGTTGTTTGGGCTTCAATTTCATCCTGTAATACTGGAGAATTAAAATTAATTACCTCATTCAAAGGAGTCGAGTCGGGCTCTTGAACATGTGTCGATCCAGGAATAGCCTTTGACCTTCTTGAAAACACCAGATTCTTTCCATATCTTGCATCCACTTTAGGTCCAGGTTCAGCTGCAAGTAAATTTGGTTGATCGGACTCAACTTCAGATTCTTCAGTTTCAGGTGGATCTGACACAGGTGTGTTTGACTCGAGACCAGATGTTTTTGACTCAAGACCAGAAAGATCAAGTGTTTCAAACTTATCTTCCCTAAAATCCTCCCCCTGAAGGTAAGGTTGCGTGAAATAAGCTTCCCCTTCATGAAATGTGACATCTCTTGACACAAAAAATTTTTTAGATGGAGGATGGAAACAACGGTATCCCTTTTGAGTGGAGGAATATCCAACAAAAACACACCTTATGGCTCTAGGGTCAAGTTTTCCCCTATCTTGACTATGAACATGGACAAAAGACTCACATCCAAAGACTCGAGGCTTAAGATTATTAGTGACTGACACATTGGGATAGAAGGAAGAAAGAACATCCATAGGACTCTTGAACCCTAAGATTCTAGAGGGCAATCGATTAATGAGATATGTGGCTGTGAGAGAACGGCTTCCCCCCAGAATTTTTTGGGAACATTTTGTTGAAACAACAGTGCTCGGGTTTGGTCTAAAAGGTGCCCATTTTTCCTTTCTGCAGTCCCATTTTGTTGTGGTGTTTTAACATAAGAAGACTCATGGACAATTCCCTCCTTCTGACAGAATGAAGTAAGGACATGATTGAAGTACTCTTTTCCATTGTCAGACCTGAGCCTTTTGATGTTCACACCAAATTGATTTTTAATCATGTAGAAAAAATTTGGGAAAATAGTGCTTACGTCAGCCTTGTTTTTGAGTAAGAAAATCCAAGTAACCCGGGTACAATCATCTATAAAAGTCACAAACCATCTAGCACCAATCACATTTGGAATAGTAGAGAGACCCCAAACATCTGTATGGATAAGATAGAAAGGAGAGGTACTTCTTTTGTCACTTAATGGGAAAGGTAGACGCTTGTGTTTAGCAAGCTCACACACATCATAATGAAGACTCTCAATATCTACCTTAGTAAATAGAGATGGGAACAAAACTTTATTGACACCAAAAGAAGGATGACCTAACCGATAATGAAAAAGAAATATTTTGTCCTTATTAGAGAGTAGCGTCTCTGACATGAATGAGTGAGACAAGTGGTTTTCTGTAGACAGACTAGGTTCTTCAAGATAGTAAAGGCCATTCCCTTCTCTAGCACGTCTAATCGTCCTCCCCGACTCCTTGTCCTGAAATACACAACAATCACTGTGAAAAATCACACTACAGGATAAGTCTTTTGTAAGTTTCTGTATAGAGACAAGGTTTATCGATAGTTTTGGAACATGGAGGACATTTTTTAGGGTTATAGAATGATTTATTTGGATGTCTCCAATGCCAGCTACAGTTATAAGTGTACCATCTGCAGTGGCAATTTTCTTATTGCTGGGACATGGGGAATATGTGGAGAAGTGTTTAGAAGAGGGTGTCATATGGTCTGTGGCTCCTGAATCTAATACCCATAAAAGAGTTGGTGTTTTTGAGACATTAAATCCAAATGAAAGTGGAAGCTTACCTGAATACGCCACAATACAGTTACCTGATGATTTCACCAGATTATAAGGCTCCCATTCTTTCTAAGTCCTTATGGTTGACAATTTCCTCACTATTTGACATGGAGGAACGAAACCAGTAGCGAAACCAGAAAACAGAGGAACATTGGTTGAAAAGTCTCAATTCTGGACCCACAAAAAACAAGTGTCCAAACACAGAACGAACCACCAAAATAGGTTCAGCAGAGGCCGACAGTTAGAACGAAACAGTCGGGAAGCGCGTGTGGTGGTCGTAGGGCGGCGCGTGGAGCATACGCGCCAGAACGTGTGCGTGCGTGCGGTGGCGCGTGAGGGCGCGTGCGGTGAGTTTGGCGGCGGAATTCTGGGTTCTGGCCGATCTCGGGCCGGCGGTTCTGATGGTAGGGTCAGTGGTCTGAAATGTTATGGTCAACGGAGGATTGCGGCGGTCAACAGTGATTCTGATGGTCGGAACAGTGCTATGGCAAGTGGTTCACGGCTGGTACAAAATGGGTGTTGGTGGGTCTGATCTGTTTGGCCAGTTTGGGACTTTCTGTGGTGATTAGACTACAAAGGAAAACGTAAGGCAAACAGCACACAATGAAGGTGTGCAAATGAACAGGCCTGCAATGAAGGCTAGGCATTCAAAGTCAGCTGTGAAAGCTGAGACAGCGGAAACAGAGACTCCCAGATCGGGAGCTCTGATACCATATCAATTATCAAAAGACACAAATATTTCTGAATAGCTTGAGTGAATAATGCACCCAGCAAAAGATATATTTATAGAGCTGATTTACATACGAAATATCATGCTTACAATTTATAAGGTAAATAACTAAGCTTGAATTAATGTGGACGGTGCATGCTAGAGTTAATGTGGACGGTGCATCTATTTTACATCTATACAATGAATCTAACTACTTGGGAAGAGAAGTCATGAATATTGCTATTTCCAATAGATCCACATAGTGGGTCCGACCCTTCTAGGGAAACCAGGTTGTCCTAATAGACTAAATAATTTAAAATTTAACTTCTTTTCTCCAATATCCTCATTTTTCTTCACCCTTATCTCTATCGCTTTTCTCATCCCGTTCTTCGTTCTATCACTTTTCTCATCCCATTCTTCATTTTGTTACTTTTATGCACGCAAGTGTCTCAAGTCTAGCATTTAAGAACTCGCATGCAATTATTTCTCAGCAAAGTACTACTTACTACAGAAAATGGAGGAGATAATGAAAACAAGAAAAGTCACAAATAAAAAATCTTCGGAAACTTCAAACTAAACTGATAGTTTTTTTTTTAGACAGAAGAAGCTATTCAATAGGAAGGAAGAGGATTACATGATACAAAAAAACTACAGAGAGCTAAAATTAGAAACCAGCTAAGATAGACTAGAAAACAATGCAGAATGGAGCCCAATCTCTCTATGCACATCCTCCTAAAAAAACAATAAAAGAAGCACTTAGGGCTCTTTGGTTTGTACTTTGTAGAAATGTTTTCAGTTCTCATTTTCAGAAAATCATTTTCAGTTTCAGTTTTTCATGAATTTGGAAACATGTATGTTATTAGTATTTTCATTTTCCTTTCCCCTCACTCTCATCCCCACCACGCACTTCTGAAAACACTGAAAATGACGATGTTAAAATTTCAAGTTTATACTCATTTTCAGAAATATTTCCTGAAATACTTTCGTTAGAATCTAAGCAAATTACCAAGCATAATTTCAACCTTATTTCCTGTTTTCATTCTCAATAAAAACAGGAACATGGAAACCAAAGGTACCCTTAAGAGCTAAGAGATTGGGTCATGTAACATGTCAGGCCAATCTCTCTGCATGCCTAACAAAGAAACAACTCTAAAGAAACCATAGGCAGGACACCACAAACAAGGCAAAAGAAATAACCCTGTTCCAAATGCTATCTAAAGATGAAGAAGTTTCCTTGAAAATTCGGGCATTCTTTTCCAACCATTGGCACCAAAGACAGCAAACACAGTTCACTGCCACAGAATCTTAGCATCTTTATGGAAGCCAAAACCTCTAAAATTAATCCAGCTCTTAATTGATAATTAATCCAGTTCTTAAAAAAAGTAGGTTCCATTTTGTTAGCTTATTAAAAGTACCTTCTCATTTTCAGAAACCTTCACAAGATTTTGTGAAACATTTGTTGTCGGGCTGCTCACTTTTCCCACCTTCACTTGCACAGGGCTAGCTAAGTACTCCTGAAATTTACAGAAGATTGGTAAACTCCCGAAAATTCTTTCAACAACTGAACTTATGAAGAAATAACTTGATGAAAAAGAATAATGCTTCCAAAATTTTGGGACTATCATTTAATTGTAAAGGAGAGAAGCATGGGGGGAAGTAAAATAAAGAAAGCCAAAAAAGAAAAAAATATATAAATTATGAATTATATATACGGTTCAATATGCTACTATATTTTATGATCAATCAGCAAGTGGAAAGGTGCAAGTGATGGTAACTAAGTTCATAAAGTTATTATAAAATTATGTTTCTGAAAAGCAAATACTGAATGCTGGAATTTTCTTATTATTGTTAAGCCCGCCGCACATCAAATGGCAGGGTATATAAGCAAAGCATCCCTTTTAATGGCTTGGGCAAACCTCCCCCCTTGAGCTAGCTTTCTGGTAGAGTTGGGTCCGATTATTCTTATATGATATAAGAGCCTCTCCTAGTCCTAATCTCGGGCCACTCATAGATACCCTGTTCTATAAACTTCAGCTCTAAAGCATGGGTACTCCATTTTTGAAGGAGTGCCAGTACCGGGTACGGGTACAGCTCGGGTACGCCGGGGTACGTACCCATTTTTTTGTTTTTGAAATTTAGGTTGGGTACGCTTCTCTGGTATGGCTGGCTTCAACGGGGTACGGCTTGGGTACGGCTATAGCACATATTTACCTAAACTGAAACTAAATTTGAGCAAAACACCATTGTTTCACTTTAGGGTAAAAAAACCCTATAAATATAAGCTCCAAATGAAAAGTTAAAACTTAAAACACATTACAGTGCCGCCTGTTGGAAACTAAAAAATAAAAATATTGTTCTGACTTCTTGGACTCCATTTTTTAATCTCGATGCCTTCATGATATGTTCCATTCGTCCCTTCCTTTTTGTCTTTCTATACTTTTTTTTTTTTTATGATTATTGATCTGTCGTCTGTTGTTTGCCTCTTAGCAAGTAGGAAACACCGAAACAAGAAATTTTTATTTGTTTGCCATTTGTCCCTGACACAAGCACATGGTAGAGGTATTCTTGAAGTTGCTAGTCTTTCTCTTGATGAACCAGACTTGGAGGCTATTCTTTTTACTGATGATGGGCAAGGAAATAATGATATTGAGACTGTTAGACCATGATTTTTATATTCATGCTTACATTTTATGTTATGGAACACATATAGTTTCTTTTTGTGATATGCTATATTGTCATTTGAACAATTAAGCTCCTTTTTATGTTATATGAAACCTATTGTATATATATATATATATATATATATATATATATATATATATACATATACACACACACCAACGTACCCGTACCTTAGTTTTTAAAAAAATGCCGTATCCCGCACCCGTACCTGGTACCATACCCGTACCTATGCAACATAGAACTTCAGGCTCCAGATTTCTAGTCGTGGGCATGAGCAGGGGGAGTGTCAAGCCCCACATCAAATGGGTAGGGCAAAGTACCCCTCATAATGACTTGCCCCCCACCCCCACCCCCCGTGACGTCGAGACAGCTTTTTGGTGTGGACTTAGGCTCTAGGAACCACGGACACCCCTAGCTTTTGGGGTGTCCGAGTGTCGGACACGTATCCGACTCCGACACGACACGTGTCTGACATTTCTTGTCAGGTGTCCAATTTAAAATTTTGTTTTTTTTGGGCTCGGAGACTTCTTGAACACTTTGCCGACACTTTTATATATGCCTTAGACACCTTAAGGACACATCTCAATTTTTAAAAAATAAAATAAAAGATAAATTAGAACTTTTAAATAATAAAAAAAGTAATGAATAGACTCTTTTCATTGTCGTTTTTTCCAATTCATTAAACAACTTTTTTTTACTTCCTCCTTGCATACATTCCTTTCTTCTTCCGGTAGTCTATTTTTTGCCCGCACCTCCACTTGTAAAGAAACAAAGTGCTCAAATTGTATAATGATGTCTCCTTATTTTTTGTGAGACTCATTATCATTACACTGATTATCTTGATTTTCAATTTATATCATTTAAATGATGCTCATATTTAATTTTATTTGATTTAACACACACACATATATATATATAGTCGTGTCGTGGTGTCCTATGTTTTGGACATTGTCAGTGTCCGCGTGTCCGTGTCTGTGTCAGTGTCTGTGCTTCCTAGCTTAGGCTTAGTTATTTTAATAATTATTTGTCTTAGCATAAGCCCGCGGAAATTACTTTGAATATTAGAATAGCACTGCTGCATTATTTTAACATAGCTCAAAGGAGAAAATAACCATATCTAAAACAACTCAGGCATCGAGAAAGAAGGAAACCTTACCTTTGCTAATGTTTCGATCTCCACAGGCATAGTTGCACTAAACAGAAGTGTTTGATGCTTCTCTGGAAGATTTTTCATCACCTGAAGATAATATTAGAAATGTATATTTTCTTCAGTAATCTAGATGGTTATTTATTGTTCTATTGCAACAACATAAAAGGTTATTTATTATTGATAACCGTTCACATGAGATCATATGTAATAATCAGGTACGAAATTTTCAAGCATGATCATAATAGTTATTTCATGCAAAATCAACTCATATAAGATATAGACAAATGAAATTGCTAAAAGAATTAATCTGATGATGAAAATGAAAATTCCATCCAGACAAGAGGCATCATTTTTATTGTTGAATTTGTGCTTCGGAGATTGTAACCTCATTTTGCTTTCTTGTCTTCTGAGACCTTCTCCCACTAAATTTTTAAATAAGTTGGGCTCTTATCCTCAAAACATCATGTTTGAGCATCACTGGTTTAACCGTTTAAGTTCCAAGTTTAATATGGTAATAATTGAAGCAAAGGGGAAAAGAGTTGCATGGAACAACTGAACTGGAGAACATTGCAAAGGAAAGGATAAACATTACAATGAAGAAGACATACTATTTATCTGACATTAGGAATGGAATTCTGATGAAAATTAAGGGAAACTTCATATACAGGATAAAAACTCCAATGCCACTAACCTCTCTTATCTGTGGTTCAAAACCCATATCAAGCATTCTATCCGCCTCGTCTAAAACAACAAAAGAAACTCTAGAAAGGGAAGTGTTGCCTTGTTGTAAGTGATCAATAAATCTTCCAGGGGTGGCAACCACTATTTCAACTCCTGCTCTTAGCTCAGACCTCTGCCATAGATACCAGGAAGAGAACATACAAAAATACTAAAACAACTTCAAAAGAAAAAGTAAAATGTGTTCCGATGCCCTTGTGTCCGAAACTTTTATTTTGCTGAAATATTATTAGACAACGTTTTGGCACTGTTTCCACACTAGCCTTATAATAACACATGTATCAGTCTATGAGGAGAACCAGATGCATGAAAACACAGCTTTTACTCATGTCAAAGCCAAAGGAAAATGACATCAAAGATTTACAATTAAGTTGTATACATAACACACAAGGACTTGTAAGATGCACTTTGACCAAACTTAAGAGAATCTTGCAATGCCAACAGGACAAAAAATAGTCATCCTTTGTCCTTGACCAAGCCTTCACAAACACAGCCACAATAGAAAAAGTTTATGTCAACATGTAATCACCTGCTTTTCAATGTTAGATCCACCCACAACTATGGCAGTTTTTAATGATTCGAGAGATCTGCTAAAAGCTTTAACCTGTCAAAGGTCAAAACACCACAAAAACACTTAAAAAAAATGACAACAAATTTGTAATTCATAGAAATGGAAAAGAAAAAAGATAAAATGAAATTAATTGGATTAAAAGTTGGTTGCAGGTATAATAAGAGAAGAAAGCCCATCACAGTGTTGAACAACAAATAACTCAAGTACAATAGCAAGAGTGTTGAACTCATGAAATAAATTATTTTAAGGATCCAAATTCCAAATAGGGAATGTAGAGAACAGACAAGCACAGTTTCAAAAAAGAAGATGGCAACAAACAACTTTGAAGCTTCACATCAAAAATTAAATAAAGAAATAAAGCATTCCATTAGAAATGGCCATAAGAGGAAAATAATGACTATATCCTCTCATTGATAAACAATTCAAAGGTGACAAAAAAGTAAAAATTTCATCATTTAATGTCTCAAGCATTGTTTGAATCAAGGTATAAGAAAACATGCTGAGATAGTCCTAAAATATGTATGGCTCACAAAGAAAGTTACCAACTAGAATTGGAGAAATAAACAAGAAAGTTTTACCCAAATGATCCACATTTCATTCAAATAAAATTACATATATCACCTCTTTTTCTATCTGTTGAGCAAGCTCTCTAGTAGGAGCCAAAACTAATGCCAGAGGACCATCACCACGCCGAATTGGAGATTGAGCCAAGCAATGCTAAAAATTAGGAAGGAAAAAAATCACAAATAAATGGATGATCATTATCATTTACAATTCATTTTTTTTTTTTTACCAATTAAGGAAATCATTACAAAATTCAGTCAAACATGCCAAGTATAATAAGTTCAGACCTGTATCATAGGAATCGTGAAAGCTGCAGTTTTCCCACTACCAGTTTCAGCACAACCCAATAGATCCCTTCCACTTAGAGCAATTGGCATAGCCTGTGCTTGGATAGAAGTTGGCCTGGTGTAGTCGTGATATGCAATATCCTTCATGACACTTGGGTGCAAACACTGAAATAAAGTAGTTCACAATTTTATACACATTTGCAATAATAACTCATAATCACCTAGTAGAAATACAAATATGACTGATAAATTAAATACCATATCAGTGAACGATTCTATTGGTGCAGGTGCAGCAGGAGAGTCAGATGCAACAGTAACATCAAGATTCAGTCGTAGGCAGACCTCTTCAATCTGGATACGAATAACGAGCACTAGAATTCAGCAAATAATATTTGCTTATGTGGTTATAAAAACTAGAGAGACATGTAGGAATAAAAACATCAGTACAGCAATACTAGTTGAACTTAAAAAAAAATGGAAACGAAATAAAGATAATTCTATTATGAGGTACTCTAAAAGAGAGAAAATGGAGATGGCCAATGTGTGTGAGAGAGAGATTATTGGGAGGAAATGAGATTAATAAGCACTACTTAGGACATATCTCTAGTCGATGTGAGACTCTCAACACACCCCCTCAAGCTCGGGACTGGGCATCTGAAGCGTGGACTAATGCAAGCGGAATAATAGGGATCTCAACACACCCCTCATGCCCAGGACTGGACATCTAGAGCATGGACAAATACGGGTGGAATAACATAAATCTTGGCCCAATAACAGATATAGGATAGGCTCTAATATCATATTTAGAATTTGGGTTTTGGGCCTAACTCAACCCCACAAAACCGGCTTGTAAGGTAAGGACTGCCCAAGCCTTATAAGCACTACTTAGGTCATATCTCTAGTCGATGTGGGACTCTCAAAGGGGTTCATGAAAAAATCTATAACAGCCCCAGATAATAAAACACAAAGACGAAACCAACTTCGTGCCAGCTTAATAAAAACTAAATTTGTATCCAAAGTGAAAGGGCAACTTATAGGCCCTTCTTTGGCTAAAAATTACCTCTACCCTTTTCACTCAATTTGAAGCCTACAGCTGAAGTAACTCACTTCACAGCAATAAAATTACTGTCCTATAACTTTAAAGTTTAAACCCATCGAAACAAATCCAGCAACTTCCAGGCAGTTAAAAAGCCAATCACCCTTCTCCATTGTTACTAGGTCCACGTAACGTGTACCATATTCAGCTTAAAGAAACTCCTGTAATAATGTCAAAAGTGATGAACCGTGTGCCCAAATGACCCGCATACCTGTTCCGGTACCCGTAACACATTCTTAGTAACTATACTCTTCTCATTGTCATTGTTGCGATTATTACCTCTACTATAAGCACAATGTCCATAACTACATCGTGATTCCAATTAAACCAAACCTTCATAATGAACTTCCTGAATTGAACAGCAACTCCCCTTAGTATATACCCTTACGAATATCTTAAACTACCAAGCCAATGAGATATGCCACTTTTATTCAAACATAACTAACTTCCTGAACTGTTCACCACCACTCTCACAAACATAAAAGACCCTAAACATATGAATCAAAGCAGACACACATTCCCTCAAAAAAAAATCTCGAAATCGACACATAAAAAAGGAATGGAACATAAAAATTAAAAAGCATATAGCATATGAAACTTAAAATTAAAATTTTAAACATAAGTTCAAAGGTTTAAAATTAAAAAGAAAAATTAAAAACATATAGCATATGAAACAGAAAATGAAATTCGAAGCGAAGAAAATGATAAGAATAAAAAAAAAATGAGAGGTGAACCTGGTTGGGGTTCATGCGGGAAACGCGTTCGGAGGGTTGCCAGGGAGGGAAGAGAGGGTCGGGGGCGGCGGCGGAGGATAAAATGCGAGACGACGGAGGAGCGGCGGAGCTCCGGCGATAGCCATTTGAGAGAGAACTATTATTGGAGTGAGAGTTTGAGTTTGAGTGTGAGGAAGAGAATGCGAGCTTAGCGATGTTCGTGTGATTATTGTTATCTATGGTTCTGGTAGCGACGGTGGTTGGGTTCGAGTTCCTTAGGTGTGGAGGCACATACGACATCGTTTCCTGGCGCAGTAGAGAAAGAGAGAGGGTTTTTCAGGGAGTGAGGTGCATAAACCAGAGGTTCGTGATAACGATGATGATGATGACACCGATGAATTGAACATGTATGATGAACGAGTGATAGGTGATAAGCTCACTCGTAGTAGTAGCTAAATTGCGTCACTGCGTGCTCTCTTTCTATGGGCTTACGAGGTTATATGGAGGCCCATATTAGGTAACCTGCTTATACTTTTTTGGTTATTTTTTAAAAATGTTTTGGAAGAGACGAGCTAGTTATTATACTGATACATAGGCTTTGTCTAGGGTGAGAGGGCTGGCAACCCTCTCACCATGAGAGGGCATTAATCACCGTTGGATTATCAAGATCTCCATGGTTAGATCCTATACCATCTATACTGGATTATTCCTCCTAAACTCTACAAGCCTCCCACCTACCCTCATCTCACCCTACCACCACCACCACATACCACAGCTTACCACCACCGTCGTCCCCCACCACCACCCCCCGAACCTGCTGCCCCCATCCCCACCATGCAGTGATTTTTTTCATTTTAAATTTTTCAGAGGACATCAAGAGAAGGTGGAAGTCCACTCCACGGTGGCAAGGAAGGTTTCTGGGGCGGGGTCGCATTCGTGTTCGTCATTCCCTTCTTCGAATTCATCTTCAGCTTCTTCGTCAATTCCGTCGCCAACGATTCATTCCTTCCTTCCTCACTGCCTTCTCGTCCTCGGGCGCATGGAGAGCACGCGACCTCGCGCACATGGAAACTGATACGTTGTTGGTGTTGTTGTCACCATTGTCTTCATCTTCTCCTTCATCTTTGGCGGCGCCTAGGTTGAGCTTCTTGCTGCCGGTGTCTCAGAGCCACCGCCTCCATCCCACTGTAACCACTATCCTCGCCGAACCCCTCTCCCTTTCAATCGCCACCAACATCAGAAGCAATATCTAACCCCCTTCCCTCCGAATCCCTGAAAAAGTTATGAGGAAATGAAAGCAAAACAGAAGCGATTGATTGGAGAGGAAGGAGAAGATGTGAGTGGTGAGTGGAGGTGGGTGGCGGTGGTGGCGGCAGGAGTAGGTGCAATCTAGGGAAATCTTTAATCCAATGGCTATTAAAGCACTCTCACGGTGAGAGGCTTCAGTGCCCCGTGCATGCTAGAAGCCGCCCTGATACATAACATAATAAGAAATTTTTCGTGCAATCAGTGTCCACAACTTCATAAGAAAAACATTTTATAAGAAAAAAAGTCCTTTTTATTATTAAAAAAAACCTTTTTATGATAATATTTGGTGACCTAAAATATATTTTTTGTCTTTTATCTTTTGGTTAGAATTCATTTTTGTCACGACCCAAAAATCCAAGCCGTGACCAGCGCACAGGCTTACATTCCTGGCCTGGCAAGCCTTTTAGTTACACAACATCCTTGATAGAAAGTAACATTTTTACTAAAATTTCGACGAGTCCTCAATAATTCCAACATCGGATTATTCAGGCAACTGCTCAACTACCTGAGAATCTGTATGAAAAAATAAGGAGGTGAGTCACACAGACTCAGTGATGGCATAACAACCACCATGAACTAGAAAGAATACATACTAACACACCAGTAGTTATTCTTTCAAACTTAAAAGGCAAGCATATTGGGTATGGACATATTGGGTATGGATACAATATAATCATTAAACTTGCAATTTGACATGGTGCAAATAATAACATTTTATCACTCAGTCTAATTAAATAGGTGAAAATAGAAATAAAAGAGTAAAGTGGCAAAACACAAGTTTAAAGAAACTTTTAATCACAGTGGGGTCACACATGAGAGAACAAAAAATCTGATTCTAACATGGATCTCCCAAATCACAACATTCAAATCATTTTTAGTTTGTATCAACCTCTTCAAGAATAGAATTCCAAATCTCATATTTCCTGTTCAACTGTTGTCAAAGAATTGCTCTATACAACTCTCAAGTATAATCAAAATCATTTTATAAAAAGACACAACCTAAAAATATTTAGGAGTGGTTAAAATGAACATCAAAGGTATGTTTCCCCAAACATAATTTCAAAGACAATTTAAATATAACAAGATAATCAGAAACAATAATTATACATATTTAAAATACGTCACAATGATAGTTATCCACTCACAAATATGGAGAGACAACAAATCTACTCCCAACAACTTCAAAGGAACAAGAAAGATGCTAACTGACAGATCTTAGAGAGTCTAAATGCACGGCTTCGCAGAGTGGGTACCTTTCTTCCTTCAGAGAGCTCCACCCTTAACCCAAAAATGCTACAACTTAGCTTCCCAAAAAGAAAGAGGTAGAGCTTCAAGATTTATACAATAATCTTATAATAATGCTTGATATTGGTAGAAAATGGAACAAAAGAAAGAAAGAAAAAAGAAGCATTTGGGGGGGGGGGGGGGGGGGTGTCTTATGGGAAGCTTGTACCCCCGTTATTTGATTTCTTTTATTGAAAAAAAAAAATTTAAAAAAATCTAATAAAACAATGTGTTTTAGTTTTGGTCCTTTATCTTTTAAAAGATTCAGTTTGGTCATTTATCTCTCTAACGTATATAAAGTCATCCTTTTCATCATCTCCCTCCTTGCATAGTTCCTTGCTCTTAAGGCCTTGAACTTTGAAATGTCAGAATTCTACTTCCCATGACATCTCTCTTATATCTGTAACTTTTCTTGGGGTTGTCTCTGACACCTAAGAACAACCTCTTTCTTAACCAAATGGATTTCAATAATATAACTTTGTATTCCCTGCTACAAGAGTGTTCACCCACCAAGGTCCTTAACTGCTATGTCTCCTCATTTGGCAGCTTTGCACAATATGCTATGTAGGAGAGTTAACGACCATGGCATCTAATATTGACGTCGTTTGTAAGGGAGATGACGGAAAAGGCGAGTTTGTATTAAAGAGATAAATGACCAAAATGAATCTTTTAAAAAAAATGACCAAAATGAATTCTGACCAAAAGATAAAAGACCAAAAGTATATTTTAGCCTATTTGGTGATGCATGAAGGTTGGTGGTGGTCATGGTAGTTCGCCAATATGATGGTTCACCCATGCTGATAGTTGTCAAAGATGCCAAACGCTGCAAGAAGTCATCAGAAATTTGCTCGATATTGGCAGCAGTCGTCGGAGGTTGTTGGCGACCATTGGCAAAAAAAGGAAAATTTGATAAAATACACGAGATTGTGTCACATATTAATATTGGATCCTTATGTTTAAATAACAAGACTATAGTTACAATTTGAGTCATGGTTGGTCGATGTTGCTATAGCATTTATCGTTGGTC
The DNA here is from genome assembly GCA_035048595.1 of Echinosophora koreensis. Taxonomy (NCBI): domain Eukaryota; kingdom Viridiplantae; phylum Streptophyta; class Magnoliopsida; order Fabales; family Fabaceae; genus Echinosophora; species Echinosophora koreensis. Next base: position 13,545,687 of record JAPCYP010000004.1, read on the forward strand.
TCCAAGTATATGACTTGATCGCGGTGAGATACTACAATCAAGTATGCATCCAGAGAACAAAAAGAGATGTATCATACCAAAATTTCATCATATATAAAGTTTGAGAATTAATGAATAACTGTAATACGAGCCATAAAAATGTTTTTTCTCAAACTGTCTCATTTGGACAACTCATGATTCAATATAATGAGTATTGTGACTTGTAGGAGTACATTTGCTCAATAATATTAAACCTCAAACAAAAATATAAGGTTTTCTCAGGAATTAACTGGTCTAGAGAATAAAACTTTAACTGAGACAATATCCTTTGTACTTGAAATTCAAGTCCATATGGTAAATGTAATTCAATAATTGCTTCAATCCGCTCACTTTAGCAAGATAAAGTGCACAGGGACTAACAAAATTGGCAAACATCCACAAGTATATAGTCTAAAACTAAATACTATTCATAATAAAAAATGAATCCAACATTTAATCGAAGCTTAGTAAATTTTCAAATTTAAAACATTGTTTAATTTTTTTCTCTTTCAGATCTTACAGGGCTTAATATCGAGTCTTTGTGCAGACCTTGCTATTTATTAACTTATTTTTTTATTTAATTGTTTATTTCCTTAATTTTAGTTATTTATTTTATTTTATTAGTTAATTTTTTTTTTACTTATGAGTAGTTTTAAATTATTTTTAAAATGTTAATGGCAAGATATTTATTAAATTGTTTTTTATTTTTTTCTATATCTCTTTAGCTTCTTCTTCAATTTTATTTAAGTAATTATTCCTATCGCGTCACACGATCAAGTCGATGTCGTCCAACCATCTACAACCTGTCGTGACCCTGCCACCAAAACTCGTTGCGTTTCATCTTCATGTTCATTTTTTATATATGTTTTTGTTTACTTTTTTTTAATTTGAGTCTGGTTTAGTATGCTAGACCCTTAGGACCAGCTTTCTAACTTAACCTTATATCATAATTTTTTTAAGTCTTATGAAGTTTAACACAAATATAAGTGTTAAGGGAAATCCTTTTGCTTAACACATTGATATAGGTCCCTATACATTTTAGGAAAACACAAATATGTCGTTGTACATTTTGGAACTTTAATGGAATCCTAACGGAAAACATATATTGTATGCTTGATTGTATCCATGTGCCAAGCTGGCGTTGAGCCATGTATATCCGTGAATCGAGATTGGAGCACTCCAAACGCTTACTCCACATCCTTTCTTGCTGATTCTTGTTGTTGGGTGAATGGTTTTCTCTTTTCTCCTTGTAGCATTGGGATGGTCTTGACAAATGTAGCCCACCTGGGATAAATATCATCTGCTAGATAATACCCCATATTATATGGGGTGCTATTCACAGTGTATTGTACCGTGGGAGCTTGTCCTTCCAAAACGTCATTAAACACATTTGATTAGTTTAACATGTTAATGTCATTGTTTGAATCGCAACAAAAAAAAATGCATGTCAAACCCATAAGTCTTTGTGACATCACTGCTTCAAGCATGATCGTCGGTTTGATATGATCACTTGTACAAAACTGACCTTTCCACACAACCGAATAAATTTTCCAATCCCAATGCATAAAATCAATGGAACCTAAGATACAAGGAAAGTCATGTGTCTCCCCCATTTGTAGTAGGTGTTCGATATCATTGTTCTTAGGCTTTCTCAGGTACTCAGCCAACAAATACCCCCCATTCACACCTTTTACAAATCTCTCTAAGCATTCCACTACAATGCTTTTGCCAATTCTAACGAAGTTATCTACGATCCATATGCCAATATACGAATAGCAGCAGTGCGCTTCTGCAACGATGAAAGACTCATTCTATCGACTGCATCAACCTCATTTGGAAATATTCGTCATGATTGCCAAGGGCTACTATAGTTTGAAGGAACACATGCCTTTGCATTCGGAATCATCATCAGAATTGTGTCTCTGTGTATACCGGATTTTCAGAGAAGTAGTAGCAATCAATCATGTCCTTTTTCATGGCTCCGATGTTGACCACAAGTTCTTCTCCTATGATTTCACAAAAGATTCTATTGAGGTCTCTGAATTGTTTGGATTCATTAGATTCTATTGAGGTCTCTAAATTGTTTGGATTCATTAGATGGACGATTCGAGTGTGAACAATTTTACACAATATGATAAGAAGATGAGAGATGGAGAGAAGATTGCACATTGAGTGGCATAAAAATATTCTCTTACGTTAAGAGTATATATAAGATACAACATAACAACTAGTTGGAATAACAATACAACACTATCTTAACTAAATACATACTTTTCTCAAAGCATGCTACAAAAAATCTCGTGATCCCAATGTTGCTTCTCAATCGTCCCGGATGTGTCTTTCAAGAGGTCCTCCAATGCCTTGAACTCAACTCTTCCTGCTTTACCTTGTTTTCCTCCTCCTTAAGATGTGCCCATTTTCCATGAGAGACACTTTTTTACCAAGTATGTCTTGCAAGACAGGATAGTCACTAGAAACTTTTTCACTAAGTATGCCTTGCTCGACAATATAGTCACTTTTGTTAAAAGATGTTTAAGCTTTGCCCTTCCTTTTTGCTGTCCTTTGTCTCATAGGATATTCTAATGGTAATGTTGGGTTATATTCACAACTTACTAATGCCTTAGAATCTTTGTTCTTTTTTAAGAATTTTTCATCAATTTTATCCATTATGGAAGCCTAAAAATTAAACCGAGTGGAATCCATTTGAAAAAGAAAAACTAACAAAATTATGGCTAGAGAACAACAAAAAACAATAGAATTGTGAGTTGAGAAATTGTATTCAAAATGATGTAAATTTGAGGATTGTTTATAGTGAGAATTTTTATTATGGTTGGACATGGCATGATCTCAACGGTAACAATTTCCAGGTTGGAAAATTTTCCCTGAAGTAATATTTTTTGCACCAAAGTCCAAACCACAAAGGTTCCAGAATCCAGAGGCATCATGATGGGTTTTTCTAGGCATTTTTTGACTTGAGTAATATAATTTCTTCTGCAAATTACTAAAATAATGTAAATTAAAAAGATTTTACCTGATTGGATAAATCATATACTTTTTGACTTTTATTATAAAATAATAAAAATCGTACTTGATATGTACTCGTACTTCTTTTTTTAAGTTTTGAGATAGTCATAAGTGTAACTTCTATTATTTTATAATAAAAACCAAAAAATAAAATTGTAAAAGTCATATATGTTATATATTACTTACCCCAATCAAGCAAAATCTTTTCACTTACACTATTTCGGTAATTTGCAAAAAAAAAAAATTGGGCCACCGAGGTCAAAAAGCCGTTTTTCTACCTCTAGAGTTGTATGATTTTTTCTTCACTATGTATGATTTTTGTAATCTATTTTTTTTATTAGCTGATTTATATAACCTATGTTTTAAATATGTTTTCTTCCTCTTTCTTTCTCATATCGCCATTTTTTTTTCCTTCTTTCTTTAGATCAATTAGGCTTGGACTGTACAACAAACTCACATAGTGTAAAATGCTTATCAGCCTTATCTTGTAATCTAGCCGCCCAAGAAATATTTATTAATTTAATAGCAAGAAACTTCCTGTCTTCTTCCTTTGCAGTTTACAAGGACCATTGTTTATTTATGTAAGATAGTCAAGAGTTGTTCTTTGATAAAAACTGATTTAAAAAAAAGTTGTGACCAAAGTTCTAAAATATAGGGGCCACAACATTGTAAATTGTGTAGTTTTCACATGCATATCACAACCGCAATTACAGGCCAAATATTCTTGCAATTATTAGCGTAAACACATTTGTAACTTCAATTTAAACCTTAATTATGACTAATTTTTTTGGGTACATGAAACGGGCTTAGGACCAATAAAAAAATTTACTGCTAAAGTCCAACTGCCAACATAGTGCTTCAATTCATCAGAATCAAGCATACATCGGATGTTTTTTAAATCTGAAATAATAAATATTATTGTACAAGTAAATGAATATTGTAAATTTAGCCATAATTCACTTTAGTTAATGTTTCAATCCCATGCTAATTTGATGTTAACCCATCAAAGATAATGAAACAAAAAAAAAGGTTATGGGTTAATAAAATAAAACCCAGAGGTGGCAGGTATTTCGTAATAAAACAACTGAAAACAAAGCATAGATCAAATACGAATTCACAAGCTATTTTGGATTTCAATATTATACTAAAATAATTTTTTAAAAAAAATCTGAAAAATTGATTAATAAGAGAATAAAATCAGATATTGGAAGATGGAGAAGATAAAATGTGAGTCGCAACCAGGCCCTCAAATCAAAGAGGAATCAGAGAGAGCAGACATGTTGACTCAATGAGATCAATTTCCGTGCCCACAACCATGCTGCCTTCATTCTATATTCCAGAGCATCGGCTTATTGTGCACGGTTTCAAATTAAATTTCTACAAAGAACAAAGAAACCCATTCACAATCCTAAGATACTAGAACTGGTAAGATAAACACTAACAAGATACCTATGCCAACAACGTTAACAAGACAGGAATAACTTAAGCGGCAGCTAAATTTTCAGAAGATATTAGGTTTTGGGGTTGAGACACTATTATTTATAGAGGGGAGAGAGCTGTTTAGGGTTTGTTTCTTCGTATGGGTTACAATGGTGGGCTTAGTCTTGCTAAAACTTGGAAAGATTGGCCCAGAAACAAATCATGCTAAAGCTTGGTTGGAAAATTGAAATTGAAATATTATTATATGATGAACCTATCTACACGTAATACAAGGGATTTTTTGCTATCTACACGTAATGCAAGGGATTTTGTTGAAGATCACCCCCAAAAAACGACTGATTTAGTTTGGTAAAGATTTAAAATATAGAGTTTAATTTTGATATATTATTAATATAATTTTTTTTTATATTGTTAATCAATCTTTAAAATTTATTATAGGAATCAAATATTTTTTTTAATAATATATCAATATATGATTGCTGACAGTATAAATTATGTTTATACTAACGGTCTATTGCAATTAAATCACAAAATATATCATAATTATAAATTTGATTTATAATAAATAAAAATTTTGTATACAAGATTATTATGTGAATGTATGGCTTTGTAAGAAAAAACATAAAATTTTCTATTCTCCTTGAGTAACAAGAATCTAAAAGAAAAAAATTAGTAAACTCTCTTTTTAATATGTTTTTAATACACTTTTTATTATTCCAGTAAAAAAAAGCACTTTTTATTATTGATTGGGTTTCACATGAAAGTATGGAACTCACTCTTTATTTAGTGGATTTCAAATAAACCCCACCTAATGAAGAATTTGTTGAAAGGAGAATTGAAAAGAACGTAACAAACGTTTCATGAATGCGGAGAGAACAAGGAAGGTAGCTGTCTGGGTTAGGATCCCTCGACTCCCAATAGAACTTTATAATGAAGTCTTCCTTAGAAGAATCGGGATGAAGCTTGGAAATTTCCTAAAGACGGATCGATTAACTTCGGTACACTCAAGAGGAAAATATGCACGCATCTGTGTCGAAATCGATCTAGACAAACCTCTGGAACCACATATAGTTATTCGTGGATGTCCCTTATACGTTGAATATGAGGGCCTGCATACAATTTGCTTTCGTTGTGGCAAGTTTGGTCACAAAAAGGAACAGTGTAGGGAGATTGTAGAAGGGGACAGCCATGTTCAAGAGAAAGCAGATAAAAATCCCATACCGGAAAAAGTTACGGCAGTCATGAACACCACCAGTCAAGATGCTAGGGCTGACGTCAGCATCCAGGCTGCCTGTAACGAGAAGAATGAAGATGAGAATCAATCTGCTAGCCCCAATCCCGAAGAATCAGGCACGTATGGACCTTGGATGATAGCTAAGAGTTATCCGAGGCGAAAATCAAGCAATCAATCAGGTCAACAGAAAAAAGTAACGTTAAAGGGCCATGCAAAATTTCAGGAAGGATCAAGATTTACCATCTTGGCCAAGGGTAGCAACAAACCAACGGATACTGTGGAAGAAATCTCTCACGTGGAGAATGCCAAAACTGATATGGAGAGAGACAAAACAATTAATGAAGATTCCAATCTTGATATGGATACAACCCACCCGGGCCCTCAAATAAAGAAGCCCATGCAAGACCCATCCACGTCGAAACAACAAACTAAGGCTAAAGGGGAAGGTAAGCACCAGATTACCCAGCGCACAAGAAACCATCGTGGAGGTAAAAATCCTCAGGTAAACTCAGGAAAGGAAATAAAGTTGGCAACTAAATACCAATTCAAGAAAAATAGTGCTAACCCGCCAACCCTAGGGAAATTTGAAGAGGGTATATCGAAGGAGTTGAAAATTAAGCCAAAGTTGAATAAAAGAGAAGAGGAGAAAGCCATGTTGGACCGTATGAGACAATTGCAACTAAGACAACTTGAAGAGACCAAACCGTGTTCGGGTTGGGCCGAAGCGCTTCAGGGTGTTCAAGTTCATATTGACAAGGAGGCTATTGAGTACGTGCAAAACCTGAATAGGCAAAATATGCATGTAGAGGCTAGCCCAGCGAATCAGTTTCCTACTGAGATAGAGATGGCGAATATGGAGCAAGGGGCTGTTATGCCTCAGGATAGAAATGGCAGTGAAGTGCCACCCACCCAATATAGTTCTCAATGATTGAGTTCCAAGATCTTTCTATCCTTTCATGGAATGTTAGAGGAGCCATGAATATGGATGGTAGGAGACACACTAGAGATCTGGTGAAGAAGCATCAACCTTCTTTGGTTGTCTTGATGGAAACTCACTGTCCTTTTAGTCGGGCTGAAAGGTTTTGGCATCAACTGGGGTACAAAGCTATAACTTGTTCAGAAGCGAATGGCCATGCAGGGGGGCATATGGATCTTGATTGAGAAGAATAGCAACTTTCAGGCAACTTTGGTGGACTCCTTTCACCAAGTAGTCACGGTAAAGATCAAAAGGAGCTCCAGAAGCTGGACCTTTTCTGCAGTGTACGCTAGCCCTATCCCAGCGGTTAGAGATAGTCTATGGCACCACCTCATTGGTCTCAGAAGCTTGATATCTGAACCTTGGTTGCTCATGGGTGACTTCAACGAAGTTTTACACCAATCAGAGGTGCGAGGTGGGAACTTCCTGCTGAGGAGAGCAGCAAAGTTCTCTAATATGATGGATAATTGTGATCTTCTTGACCTCGGGGCTAAAGGAAATTTGTTTACTTGGTTTCGTAAAGCTGTGGGTGAGCGACCTATATCTAAGAGATTGGATCGAGGCTTAGCTAATTGCAATTGGAGAACTCTCTTTCCAGAAGCTTTTGTTGAAATCCTGGTAAGAAAACACTCTGACCATTCCCCTATGCTCCTAAAATGCAAAAGTGAAACTCCAGATAGAAGAGCTAGACCTTTTCGCTTCCAAGCTGCTTGGCTCACTCATAAGGAGTTCCCTCCAGTTGTCCAAAATGCTTGGGGTCAAAGGTAACCATATAGTCCCAAATAGTTTGGGCAAAGTTAAAGAAGAAGCTCTAGAATTCAACCAGAAAGTCTTTGGCAACATTTTTCAAAGAAAGCGCACCCTTGAAGCCCGCCTTAAGGGAATTCAACGTTCCCTAGAGCTCTCAGATGATCTGCGTCTCACCCTCCTTGAGAGGGATCTTCAAAAAGAATACAATGAGGTCTTGAAGCAAGAGGAAGTTCTTTGGTACCAGAAGTCAAGGGAAAAATGGGTAAAGCTTGGGGACAGAAATACTGGCTTTTTCCATGCTCAAACTATTATAAGGAGGAAGAGAAATAAAGTCCATGGCTTATTTTTGAGGGATAACAATTGGTGTATAGACCCGGGTATCCTAAAAGATGAAGCATTACTGTTTTTTAAAGAGCTTTTTACATCCAATATGGTCTCAGACCCGACTAGTTTCATTGTCCCTCTAGTTCCTATTCTGAGTCATGCTGGTGTAGATTCTCTTATAGCTCCTGTGTCTATTAATGAAGTGAAAAGGGCAGTTTTCAGCATGAAATCCTTCAAGGCTCCGGGTCCGGATGGATTCCAACCACTGTTTTTCAAACATTTCTGGGAGGTGGTTCACTTGGATATTTGGCAGTTAGTTTCTGAAGCCTTTATGAGAGGTAAATTTGATGAATCTCTTGCAGAAATCTTAGTTGTTCTCATTCCAAAGGTGGACCAACCAAGGTACTTTAAGGAATTTCGCCCTATTAGCTTGTGTAATGTGGTGTACAAAGTTATTACTAAAGTTGTGGTTCAGCGACTTCGTCCTTTCCTTGATGATCTAGTTGGCCCCCTCCAAAGTAGTTTCATACCGGGTCGAAGCACTACGGATAATGTCATTCTTGCCCAAGAAGTTGTGCATACTATGCATCATTCTAAATCCAAAAAAGGTATCATCGCTTTTAAAATCGATCTTGAAAAAGCGTATGATAGAATTAGTTGGAATTTTATTGAGCTTACTCTTAAGGAGTTTGGTTTCCCGGATAAAATTATTATTCTGATCATGTGGTGCGTGAAATGTTCTAACTTATCTATTATGTGGAATGGTGAGAAGCTGGACTCTTTTAGACCGTCGTGTGGTCTTCGCCAAGGGGATCCTTTATCCCCATATTTATTTGTCCTTTGTATGGAACGCTTGGCCCTTAGCATCCATCATAAGGTGGCGAATGGCACTTGGCGCCCCATCCATGTTGCTAGGGGAGGGCCTGGAATTACTCATCTGTTCTTTGCGAATGATGTTCTCCTTTTTTGCCAGGCTAATACTTCCCAAGTTAAGCTGGCAATGGATACAATGCACGAGTTTTGTGAAGCAAGTGGCCTGAGGGTAAATCTCGCTAAATCTAAAGCCATGTGCTCTCCTCATATCAGTAGGCAGCGGAAGGTTGAGCTTTCGGGTCTCTCAGCCATTAGCTTTGTGAGAGATCTAGGCAACTATCTGGGCTTCCCCTTGGTCCAGGGAAGAGCTAACAAAAAGCACTATGATTTTATAGTGGAGAGAATTCAAAAGAGAATGGCCTCTTGGAAGGGCAAGCTGTTGAACAAAGCTGGAAGACTTTGCTTAGTAAAATCAGTGTCCTCTTCATTACCTATTTATACTATGCAAGCTCATTTGTTACCAAAAACGGTTTGTAGTGAGATTGACGCTGCGGCTAGAGGTTTTATCTGGGGGAGAAATGAGAATCATAGAGGTTGGAGTTTGGTTAACTGGGATACGGTGACCACTCCCAAGAATTTTGGTGGTCTGGGAGTTCGTGACTCTAGGCTCACTAATGTTGCTCTTCTTGGTAAACTTGTGTGGAGCATGGTCCATGATAAAAATAAGCTTTGGGTCCAGGTCCTTAACCATAAATATGTGGACAACAACTCTATCTGGAATGTGGGCAAGAAAAACCGTGCTTCAGTGACTTGGAAGGGTATTGTGCAAGCTGTGGATGCCCTCCGAGATGGTTTTGAAATGAGATTATACTCAGGTGATACATCTTTTTGGTATTCAGACTGGACAGGGAAGGGTCCTCTGTGTCATCTTGTGGACTATGTCCACATCTCTGATACCCAAATGTGCCTCAAAAATCTGTGGAATAATGGCAATTGGAACCTCAATCTTCTAGCTACCCTTATGCCTGACAGCATCAAAGAAGTGATCCTGAACACTCCAGTTTCGTTGAAATCAACTGAAAACCTTCAAGATACTTGGTCTTGGAAGGGTAGGAATGATGGAATTTACAAAGCCTCTTCAGGTTACTTATGGTTACTGGAGAAAGCTAGAGATTGGAACCCTTCGAATAACTGGGGTTGGATCTGGAAAACTTGTGCCCCTGCGAAAGTCCAATTCCTTCTTTGGCTCATTACTCATGATGCGTTACCTACAAATAACATGAGGCACAAAAGAGGTATGACAGGGTCCCCTCTGTGTCAACGTTGCTCAAGCGGTCTTGAAGATGCACTTCACTGTCTTAGGGACTGCCCTCATTCATGCGAAATTTGGAACAGGTCAGGGTTGTGTCAAAATATAGCGTTTTTCAACTTGGGTGATGTGGTGCGTTGGATCCAACATTACTTGAACACTGACTCTGAATGTCTTTTTCTAGCCAGCCTTTGGTGGATATGGTGTTGGAGGAACCAGATGATTTTTGGGGAAGAGAAGTGGGATGCCCAGGTGGTCCTTAGAAAAGCTAAAGTCTCAGCTGAAGAATACAACATTTTCCTTCATCCGAGAAAAGCCAGGGATAGTAATGGGGAGCTCGTGGTTCGTTGGCAGCCACCTCCTGTGGATGTGGTCAAATTGAACGTGGATGGTAGCTGGAACCATAACTCCATGTTAATGGGTTCAGGAGGTCTTATCAGAAATTCCTCAGGTGATTGGCTTGAAGGGTTCTCCAACCATGAGGGTATTGGTGATGCTTTCTTAGCCGAGACTCTAGCCATGAGAAATGGTCTCCAGTTTGCTTGGGAAGGAGGCTATAGGAAGCTTACGTGTGAAACTGATTGTAGGGAGCTTTACGATGCACTTCAAGACAATGCTGATTCTAATCACCACAGACATGCTCACCTTCTAGTGGAGATTAAGGACATGTTGAGGCGCCAGTGGTCAGTTGATATTGGCCATGTCTACAGGGAAGCGAACGTTTGTGCAGACTTTCTTGCAAAGTATGGTGCTAACGAGTATATGGGATGGAAGACTTGGACTACCGCCCCCTCGCTGCTTGGCTCTTCTCTGCTTAGGGATAGCTTAGGCTTAAGCTTTTAATCTTTGTTCTCTTTTTGCTTTTCTTTCTTTCCTTTTACACCAAAAAAAAAAAAAAAACGTTTCATGATATTATAATATTAAACCCTACACGCTGGCTTCAAGCACCCAATTGCCATAGCTAGACAATTCACGGTTAAACCTTTTTTTGAGATGATTATAGTGTGTTTGGAAACCTGAAAAAAAAAAAAAGATTATACTGATAATCAATTTTTGTATAATCGATTATTGTGATAATCGATTATAATCAGAATTTGTTTTTGTTTGGGTTTATTTCCTGAAAAACGATTTTAAGATAATCTATTTCATTTGGGTGGTGCAAAAAAAAAATCACTTAGTAAATTATAAAAAAGGCTATGAAACTATTTATATAATTTAACAATATTTTTTTAGAAGTTAGTTTTTCAGGGTAAACAGGGAAGACAGTTTTGAGAATGAAAAATAATCAAATCATAACAACCTTAAGCTAGAACAAACTAGATGGCATAAATCAGCTTTTTTTTCCTGAAAAAAAGATTTTCTATAAATTTAAGCAAAGTACCAAACATATTAAATTATTTTAAAAACAGCTTTTTTGGGATAAAATAACTACAATAAAAAAAAAAAAAACATTTCCAAACATGCTGTAAGTTTATTCTCGTGTTTAACCACTAAGCACGGCATAACTAACGCAGACTATATTTTCAGGTCTCTTGTAGTTGTATCACGTAGAGAAAAGAATAACAAGGATGATTAATTTATTATTTTATTAGGAAACATTCCTCAAACATGTGTATTCAATATTACATCACATACATAAGTTCAAACTTCAAAGGTACTCATACTACACAAGGAATTGAAATTCTCACTTTTTTTTTTTATTCCAAACACATTGCAGCATTATATATTCATGAATCATATGAATATATTAGTATTCTCCATAGAGTTTGCTTCCCCGGTTCCTATGCATTCCGCAGCATTCTCTACTCAATCAAGTCCATGTCTCTGTTTGTATTCCATGGCAAAGCCATAAATCTTGTGAGGGTGAGGGAGTGACTTGGCCACACTCTCTTTTTCCATGCACCTCTTGGCCCAAGCCACAAGCTTTGGACACTCTGCCTCTATGCTTAGATTCCCATATGTCTCATACGTGTAAAACCAGCTAGTAAAGGGAACAAGAGCCACATCTACATACCCAAATTCCTCACCACCAAAATATGGCTTGTCTCCAAGCTCTTCTTCCAAGATCTTTAAGCATTCTATAAATTGCTTCTTCCCCTCTTCTTGTTCTTCACCCTTCCCTGTCCACACTCTTTTTCCAATGCTGTATATCTATACCAAGAAAAATTCAACAAATTAAAATGTCTAATTTGTTCATGTGCTTAACAGCATGTACCATGTAGCTTGGGAAAAAAACTTAGTTTGACATAGTTTACCTATCAGCATGTTCAGATGCATGTTAAAAAAAGTCAGAATTATTTTTGACAATCGAAAGCTATTTACAGTGTGTTTGATAACTCAATGATCAAGAGGTGGAATTGCCTTTATCTTCTCAATTTCAAAAGTGATTCTGAAAGTTTCAAAAGTGATTCCAAACAAACTAACAATAACTTTAAGGAAAAGTATTTCCAGGACTAAACCACTATACATCTAAACATACCAATAATTTCTTAAACACTAAAATAGTGTTGTCATATTGTTAAGCATTCAAATTATTATTTGCTTAGTGTAAAAATGGTTTTTTTTTTATAGATAAATAGAATATTTTTTTTTACACTCTCCACAACTTTATACATGTCAAACAATGATGTGAGTGTCAACTGTAATTATAGTAGACTATACCTATATTTGATTTATCGTTGCAAATGTACTTTTGAGACCAAAACTATGTTTGCCCAAGAAGAATTCTATAAATACTTTTCTCCAAACGAATGTACTATAAACCACACATACACTATATCTAATATAGAATTATTTTGTAGGGTATGTAACTTACATTTTTGTCGATGTAATTGCCCCAAAACCTGGCTTGGGACCGCTTGTAAGGGTCAGAAGGGAGCAGAGAAGGTTTGTGGTTCCAAGCCTCATCAATGTACTCAACTATGTTGAGTGATTCACAGATGGGTTTTCCATTATGAATCAAAACTGGGATCATTTTGTAAACTGGGTTCATCTCTAAGAGAAGAGAACTTTTAGCTTGGAAATCTTCTTGCTTGCACTCATATGAGACCCCCTTTTCTGCCAAAGCAATCTTCACCCTCATTCCATAAGAGCTTGGCCAGAAATCCAATAGAACTACATTGCCCTCTGCCATTTTGCTTGAGAAAATTAAGTAGCTTGCTTAGATTTTTTTTTTTTTTTCTGAGACTGATATTGTTTAGATGATTTAGATCTTTGTTGGTTTGGGGTATTTATAGTTGTGCATTATTAGTTTGCATAAAAATGAAACTTTGAAGGTTGACCAAAGATGGTGTCATTGCTCATGTAGGACTTGATATCTATCTTGTTCGCCAAGTTCAACGTCTTTCTTTTTTATTTTGATTGCTGAGTTCAATGCTATCTGATAATATAATTTTACAATATTTAATGTTTCTTTTGTAGGATTAGAGGGCACATGGTACATCTTTAGGTGCGGTGCTTTAACCACCGAAAATGTGAACGGAACAGACTCAAATGCATTTTTGGCATATTTTCATAGAAATCAAATTTGACACGGGTTGTGGTAGAAGACAACAAAGTTAACTGTAAGACCAAATAATAGAATAGATAATGTTCTGGATATCCTTCTATTGACACCCTAGCAAGGTGATAGAATCAGACATGGCACGTTAATCTTTTGTTTGGTTGTGAGAAAAAATTGAGAAGAGAGAAAATGTAAGAAAGAATATGAGCAGGGAGAAATAAGTGAGAAAGAAAGTGGATTTAATGTATTGTTTGATACAAGATAAAGATAAAAGAAATAGAGAAGAAAGAAATGTTTATTATATTTGAAAGTACAAGAATGTCCCTGAGTCAAATAGATTCCATCAAAATTAATTTACTTTTTATTTAAATTAAATCAATTAATTATTAAACTAATTTATTTATTTTTTATTAAATTTTATTAATTAATAATTTAAATGATTTAATATAATTAATTTAATTATTAATTAATTTAATTTTTGGAGAGAAGGGATAACATAGAGAAGGATAGAAAAGGAAAGATAAAATGGAGAGCACGACTAGTACTTTCTCATCATTTTCTCTTCGCACAACTGAGAAGGAGAAAAAGAGAGTGGGACCCACAGTGTTTTAGTATCTCTCCCCTATTTCTTTGATGTACCAAACACGCGAAGTTTCGTTGTTTCTCTCTTTGATGTCTCTCTCTTCCGTCTTTATTGCACAACAAACACACGCTAAGTGTGTACGTTTAATCCGATGAGATCAACTATACCATTTGTTGCTTTGGGTTATTGTGGCTATGTTTGGTTTGCCGTCTTCGATGATGAGGCAGCAAGGAACCTTTGACACTTGAAAGCTTTGTTGTAGAATCATAAGCACACACCATTAGGGTGGTGTATAGAAATTTTGAGTCCTTGGACAAAGTCTTAAAAGAAATATTACATAAATTATCCATTCCTATATTAATCTTAGCTTTTAAGTTATTGAGTTGCGAAATCATTTATCAAAATTTTATAATCAAGCAATTTTAACGTTTCATTTTCAATAGAATATGAAGATGAAGAGAAAAAATGAGAGAGCTAAAAGAAACTTGGAGTTAAAATATTAAAATTTTATAATATATAAATATAATAAAATAACAGTTAAATTTTGGAAATATAAAAAAGTAGTTAAATCTTAACTAATTACCACCAACGACTATTTTATCCTTTTGCAAAGTTGCATTCCATTTCCCAATTGTTAATTATATGGATTAACTCTAATGACAATTAACTATGACATTGTACACAAAAGAGTAATAAAATGTAATGATGCATAAAGCGGAGCCTTGAACGTTGAAACTTAACTAATGTTGCGTCTTGCGGAGATTGCACTAACTGTGATTGATTTTCAATCTCAATAATGTATGCATCGTATGTGAAATGAGGCATTGTTACTCAACCACTTACCATACCAATTGCCATTGATCATTCATGATTGGATCTAATGGATATGATTTGCTCCTCTCACTCTCACATAATTAAAATCTCTCCTATGTTGGTGAGAGTTCGGAGAGAGATGAATAAAAAAATTGAAATGACAATTATAACCTCTTGTTTTCAACTATGTAAATAAGTTATTAGGGATAAAAATGTCTTTATAACAAAATTAAGCTTTTCTTTCTCTTCTACTTCTTTCAATCCAAATAACCTAAAAATCTATCTATTTTATACTCATTTTCTCTTCTCTCATATTTCTTTCTACTCTACTTATCTCATCTCTACTTCTTTCCTCATCCAAACAAAGTATTAAGGTGCTATGTCTGATTCCGTCACTTTGCTCTTAGACATGTCCAACAGAAGGATCAACGTGGCGACGTTTTCCAACTTATTTGGTGACACAAATCCTTTTTATATCTTCTTTGTTTTTGGAAGCACACAACACTTTTTTTCAAGACAAACAACGATAAAAAACAATGCAGCACTTAAAAAATAAAGGCTAAATTAGTCTTTTTGTCTCTTATCTTTATTTTAGATATCATTTTGGTCCATCATTTATTTTTTTGTTCCGTGTTGGTCTCCTATCTTACAAATGCTAGCCTATTTCGGTTCCTTCCGTTAGTTTTGCACTGACGGTATTAGGTGAACATCACTGGAATCAGGGTTTAGAGAGAGAAAAACTCCATTTCCCTTTCTCTTTCTTCTTCCTTCTCTTCATCCCTTCCTTCTAAGATGGTGTTGCTCATTCAAAGAACATTCTGGATACCATTTCCCCAAATTTTGCTATAACCTTTTTCTACCTTTTTATTCAACTCAGTCTCTCATAAACCCATGATCTTAACTCCACAGTTCTATTTAATGGCACAAAGAGTATATTAAGTCCGAAGACCATGTCTTTTTGCTATGTTGGAGAGAATACCCAGTTCAGTTTAAGAGCTTTTGACGTGGATTATAGTACATTTAATTGCATAGTGATGGGAAGCTGAATGAAGCTACTGAGATTTAGGGGGAAAGAAAAAGATTAGTATAAGTTGTTTTCAGAATGATGAGACCGAGGTGAGAACATGGTTATTTAGAGTCAGTTTGAAGAGAAAAGTTCAGTGAAGAAAGATGTAGAGAGAGGAGAGAGGAAGAGAAAATGGAGAACATATAGATCTCTGAACATCGCACATTATAGAGGGAATAAAAGGAAAGAAAGATCAGATCTTGGGTTGTTCAGGTTTCGGATTATGAAGTCTGAGAACTGAATCAGTCACCGACTCCAACCTGAACAAGAATGGGAGGAAGAAGGAAGGGAGGAAGAGAAGGAAGAAGAGAGAAAGAGAAAATGGAGTTTTTCTCTCTTTAAACCCAGGTTCCGGCGAGCGACGGTGGTTTCCTGCAACTAACGGCGAAAACCAAACGCCGTCAGTGCAAAACTAATGGAAGGGACCAAAATAGGCTAACGTTTGTAAGATAGGACCAAAACGGAACAAAAAGTAAATGAGGGACCCAAATGAAACATAAAAAAAACGATAAGTGACCAAAAGACTAATTTAGTCAAAATTAAACAATGATAAAAAAAATATCTTTCTTCATGAAAAAAATATCAATTTAGTCATGACAACTTATTTTGCGTCATTTAATTTTAGTGACACGACTTGATGACCTTTTTTTTCTTCGTCGCTAAAAATCAAATCAAAATTAAAAAAGAAAAAAGTGTAAACACACCCCCTAAGCTTTAACCTATTTGCAAATAGACACCTTCAACTATTTTTCTTCCCAGTTGGTCCTTAAACTCTTACTATTAGTAAAATCAATCATTCAACTATTTTTTTTGTTCTAATTAGCCCTTAAACTCCTAGTATTAATAAAATTCATTCTTTTGTTAACTCTCAGTTAGATCACTAACGGTGAACAAAAAGTCAGTATGTCTGGATAAATATCAAACATAACTTATAAATATCAATCAACGCAAGCATAACTTAAAAATATCAATGTAAACATATAATAGGACTTTAAACATAACTCAAACTAAACTTACACTGTGGTCAAGTAGTAACGTTCTCCCATAACCCTTCTTGGTGATCATTACGAGTAGCATGTACATCGTCCACTTCATTTTCCTCATTGAAATTAGGCACCCGTGTTGAGAAAGAAGGAGTGTCAGAAATATCAAGAGTTGAATCTTGATTTCCCTCACTACTATTATACATGTTTTTTCCCTGGAGAACCACTGACCACCTTTTGTTATAAGGATCACGGATATAAAACACTTGTTTTGCCTGGGATGCCATGATGAAAGGCTCGTCTTTATTACCTACCTTATTAAGGTCCACCAATTTGAATCCTAACTCATCGGTTTGCACACCATTGTTACTGTCGACCCATTGACATTTAAACACAGGCACTCTAAACTTCATGTAATCAACCTCCCAGATCTCTTCAATGATCCCAAAGTATGAAACGGATGCCATAACAGGGTTTTTATCTTTCGAACTAGAGAAATGCATGGACTCAGCGACGACCATAACCCCACTGTTTTGCATAGTACTTTTGTCATCCTGGGACTTTGTATAGAAGGAAAACTTATTGATATCGTACCCACTCCAGCATATGACATCAAAGTTAGGTCCCTGTGCTAGCCATTTTAATGTTTCAGAAGCAGTACCATCCTTTGCAATTTTTTCTTTAAACCAGTTCAAGAAAGTCTTATTATGCTTGTTCAAACACCATTTTTCATTCATTCTAGGGTAAGTTTCGTTGATGATGCTTTTGTGCTCACATAAGTATGGTTCAACCTCATCAGTGTTATTCAATATATACAAATGTGCTTGAAGCACTTCCTCCCGATCCATGCTCTTAACAGTGATACCTCGTGTACCCTTCCCATCATATCTTCCTTCATGACGAGACTTCGGAAGCCCTACAGGTTCCGCTTCTGACATGTAGTCTGTACAAAACTCAATAGCTTCTTCTGCAACATACCTTTCAACAATAGATGCTTCGGGACGGTGTGGATTCTTCATATATTCTTTCAAGATCTTCATGTATCGCTCAACCGGGTACATCCACCTTAAATAAACGGGGCCACACAATCTAATCTCCCTCACTAGATGAACAATCAAATGAACCATGATGTCAAAAAATGAAGGTGGAAAATACATCTCCAATTGGCACAAGATAATGGCTGCCTCATTTTCCAAGTCATCCAACTTTTTAGTGTCAATGACCTTGCTACATATAGCATTGAAGAATAAGCATAACCTAGTAATGGCATGTCTGACTTTTTTAGGCAAGATGTCACGAATGGCCACCGGTAGTAATTGTTGCATCAAGACATGGCAATCATGAGACTTTAAGCCAACTAATTTGAGATCTTTCATTGAGACAAGTCTCTTGATATTTGAAGAGTAACCCTGTGGCACTTTGACTCCCCGTAGACATTCACAGAAACTTCTTTTCTCTTTTTTTGATAAAGTATGACATGCTGGGGGCAAATAAGTCTTCTTATCCCCCACTTTATGTGGAGCTAACTGCTCTCGTATACCCATCGCAACTAGATCCAGACGAGCATTCACACCATCCTTTGTCTTGCCTTGAATGTTGAGAAGCGTTCCGATTAAACTGTCACACACATTTTTCTCCACATGCATCACATCAATACAATGTCTTATATCAAGCTTGCACCAATATGGAAGATCAAAGAAGATCGACCTCTTCTTCCATATATTCTTCTCAGTAGCCTTCTTTTGGCTTGGTCTCCAGTCAAGGCCACCGGAGCAAATGCATTCTCCGGAAGTCCATTGAAAGCTTTTCTCAACCTACGATAAGGATGATCACGCTGGAGAAATCTCCGATGCCCAAGGTAGACTGTCTTCCTTCCATGTTGCAGTTGATGGTAACATGTGCCTTCTTCACATATTGGACATGCTTTATGCCCCTTAACACTATACCCGCACAAGTTCCCGTATGCTGGAAAGTCATTGATGGTGCAAAATAACATGGCACGCAATCTGAAAGTCTCACGGCAATACCCGTCGATCACATCAATGCCTTCATCCCACAACTTACTCAAGTCTTCAATCAATGGACTCAGATAAACATCAATATCATTTCCTGGCTGTTTTGGACCCAAAATCATCATACTTAACATAATGTATTTGCGCTTCATGCACAACCAAGGAGATAGGTTGTAAATTACCAGGAGAACAGGCCATGAACTATGAATACTACTTAAGTTTCCATATGGATTCATTCCATCGGTAGCAAGTCCAAGCCTGAGGTTTCTGGGCTCATTGCCAAACTCCGGAAACAAACTATCAATTCTCTTCCACTGCAAAGAATCAGCCGGATGACGAAGCTGTCCATCACATTTCCTCTCATCTGCATGCCATCTAATATTCTTTGCATCCTTTTCATTAGCAAACAATCGCTTGAACCGCGGAATTACTGGAAGATACCATAACACCTTCGCAGGAGGACCCTTGGTGACCGCATCACAACTAGAATCATCATCCTTCACTTTGTATCGTGATACCCCACACCTGGGGCACTCGTGCATCTCTTCAAACTCCTTCCTGTACAATATACAATCATTGGGGCAAGCGTGTATTTTCTTATACTCCATACCCATCGGACACAATATCTTCTTCGCCTCATAGTTTCGGGATGGTAATGTGTTACCTTCTGGAAGCATGTCTTTCAACAACTCAAGCAATTCAGTAAAGCTTTTATCGCTCCACCCATTTCTCGCCTTCACATTGAACAATCTTAACACCGCTGACAACCGTGTGAAATTAGTGCACCCCGGATACAAAGCCACTTCCGCATCACTGCACAAAGTATCATACACATGTGCTCGCCGAAAGGACTCTTGCCCAATATCACGGATCATGTCCTCCAGTCCATCGTCCATATCTACGTCATCAACTTCCTCTCTATCCGACACCCTTGGCCTGTCTAACGATTCACCATGACATATCCATATTGTATAACTCTTGCAAATCCCCTCACAAATAAGATGATCCCGTATCTCGTCAGCTTCTAGTCGTCTCTCATTCAAACAGTTAACACAAGGACAACAAAACCTTCCGTCACTACTATCAGGAGCATTTGTTTTAGCAAATTGTAGAAAATCTTCCACTCCATTCTCATACTCATCACTTGTCCGTCTAGCATTCATCCAACCGCGATCCATGACTAAAACATTAACTTCATACTTAGTCCAACATCTTCATCAACTACTTCTTATGATAGGGTATGGCCCTATCCCATTCGAGAAGAAACTTTTTCAACATTCGGTTAACAGTTAGTCCTTAACTCTCATGGTCATACTCGACGAAATTTCGGCAGCATTTCCCTTCGGTCTCCGACGTACACAACTTGAACGCGATGCCATCCACCACGATAAAGTATGCACCCGGAGAACGAAAGGAAATGTACCAATCCGAACTTTCATCAGGTATATAACATGAGAATCAATGAATAACTATTTTAACTGAATGAAGAAAAAGTTTTTTCCCAAACTGTCCAACTTGGACAATTCAAGATCCAATATAATGAGCTGTACAAGTACCTTAAGCAGGTACACGTGTGCTCATTAATATTGCATCTCAAACGGGAAACTAAGGCTTTACTAATTAATAAACACTAAAAAATTAATAAAACACTCCAATCCCCAAGTTAAAACAAACAAAAATAAAACTAGAAAAATAGAGATGAGAAACTTTACCGGGTGTGGAAGAAAAACAACAAGTGTGGAAACGAAGTCCTAAGTTCAAATAATCAAGAAACCCTGAAAGAAAGAAAATAGATATGATTCTTAGAAACATTTAGAAAATAGAAACTTGTTTTGAAAGCATAATGCAGACATGAATCAAACAATACAAATCTCAAATCTCAAACAATACAAACCAAAAAAGACCATCCAACAACACCAAAATTTACTCTTTAGCTCTTAATGATTGCCAAGAACATACTCTATAATCTATACACAACATTCATGTCTGCATTATATCTTCATGAACCAATATATAAACCATAAGGTATTCTTGTTTACAAAAGAAATACATATTGCTTCAAAAGAAAAAGAACATATATTCATGAATGCAAGTGGTTCTTATTAGACTTCATTGTTGTATATTATTTCCTTAGAGTGGTTCTTATGAGACTTTATTGCTCATTCAGTAAAGACACAGAAGCAGAGCCACCATGCCTAGTAATTAGTTTAAGCACACTGTTTACAGAAAGATGATATATCTCTTATCATGTTAAAGAGTGAGAGTCATTATCATTCCTTGCAAAGCCAACCAAAGCATTACTTGCAGAAATTTTTAGTTCTATACATATATAAATATAATAACAGTTGTGAACAGTCTATTCTTTACTATGTAGTACTAAGGAAACCCATCCTCAAAACCAAAAGACAATAAGAAAATCAAGACAAAGTATATATAATAAACACAGTTTTGCTTGAATAAATCAATTTCATAAGAAAAATTAATAAAAATAAAAAAAATTCCTCAATGAAACAGAAAGAGAAAGGGATAGAAAACAGAGGAAGCAAAGACTCACAAAGTGGAAGCTGTTGCGTTGGGAAACAGAGAGTGGCTATGAAAACCTGCAATGGAAGACATTAACAGAGTACCCATTAGTCACAGTTCAAAGAACAAATAAATGTAAAAATAAAAAGAAAGGGAAGGGGCAAAACCTGAAATCAGAAGAGGGCAATGGAAGGGAAGAATGGGAATGATGGGGCAATGTTCATGCGCACAGCAGTGACGCTATCTGACTGTGAGTTCTTAGGGTTTGATGGCGCGACAGCAGTACCTTCGACGCGATGACAGTGACGCGATGACAGTGAGAGGAACGGAAATGGAGTTGGAAAGGGGAGCGTTTGGGTGTCTGAGTGTGGGAAGGAGAGGGGTTTGGGTGTCTGAGTGTGGGAAGCAGAGTGAGCATTCAGCGCGAAAATGAAATAAAACAGACATTCCACATCGGTTATAAAGACAACCGATGTTAAAGTGTTTTCCACATCGGTTATTAGTAAAACCGATGTGTAATCTTATGCATAATTAAATTTTTTTTTTTTTCTTTTTTCATTTTCCACCTCGGTTATCATAAAACCGATGTCTAAAATATATTCCACATCGGTTATTTCAAAACCGATGTCTAATCTTTTGTCTGATAAAAAAATATTAATTTTTTTTTTAATTTTCCACATCGGTTATAATAAAACCGATGTCTAATATTATGTCTGATAAAAAAATTAAGTTTTTGGTATCACTTTTCCACATCGGTTTTTATTAAAACCGATGTTACATAATTTTTCACATCGGTTTTAATGATAACCGATGTTAAAATACTTCAGTTTAATTTCAAAAATGCCACCGCCTCTTTTTTCACATCGGTTTTTATAAAACCGATGTTAAAACCTCGATGTTAAATGCGTATCTTGCACTAGTGAATCCGTTGATTGTACTTTTTAAAATTTACGTTTTAAAAAAAAAAAAACTAGTACGGTACGCGTGCATTCGCACTGATCACGTTGATTTTTACACATGTTTTAAAATCATCTGCGTATATAATTAAATATTTACTTAAAATTATATTTAATTCTTTTGCCTTAGCATATTAACTATTATATTAATAATTTTGAAGCTGTAGTATGGATAGTTCAAGTTTCATTTGAGTACAGCATGAAATAATAATAAACAAACAAATTTTGCATGCTCTAATTTTCTCAAGGAGAGACCATTCCCTAGGTCAAAAAATCATAACAATCAATGCTTGATGAAGTCATGTGTTCACAATCCAATACCAAGTAATGTCAGCAATAGTACGTTCTTGGAATATTTCATCCATGGCTTGACACTTCCCATGAGTGTGAAAATGATTGGATTCACGGTCATCAATAATCAATTACAAAATAAAACCTCTTCTGCATGATTTAAAATGAAAACTAATAAGCTTATATAAGTTGATATACATACACATGCATATAGTGATCCACTCTTAGCTAAGAGACTCGTAGTGTTGCACGGATTGAGTTGCTCAATATGTATAGTATCTGTTCTTTTATAAAGGAATAAAAAAACTATTATTTTTTATATCCATCATTCTCTGCTGCATTTGAAAACTGTTTTTTTTTTTTTTTGTGATCATTTGAAAACTGTTTTACTCGTGAGTTTGGTTGCATAAATTATCTGTGTACTGCACAGTATAGTAGTCCTTATTAAAGCATTTCAACGTCTTGAGTTGCACAAACATGCTCCCAACTGATCCAAAACGTCAAGCTTTTTCACTCATTATGCTAATTAATGCACATTATCATGACACGTGAGATCCAAAGCTGATCAATTATAATTGGCAAAACCTTCAATTGTGACATTTGTTTGTCATCTTTGCCATGCCTAGGCATATTTAAGTGACCAAAGGCAAACAAAATAACTTACATTTATTCTACTTGGTAGAATACTTTTCCAGTTGTTAGTCTATGTATAAATGGTTGAATTTAATTTTTATCGAAAACAGATATATAAAGATGCCAAGATACAATATTTTTTTTTTTACATAATAATCATATTAAAAATAGTAACTTTTAAAAGTTAATTTTTATATCTGCAAAATAGCTACACCTTTTAGAAAGTACCACGGTTTGATCTATCATTACACTTTGTTGGAATGGCCTTCCAAACTATACAGCAATGACAAAAGTGTTTGGCATATTAAAAAATAAAACTGTAAGAGCACATTTTCTGCCATGATGATCCAACCACTAAAGAAGAAAAATTCCTCGATATGCATTCTATCATTTAAATTAATCTGTGTAAATAGAAGCTAATCCTATTTGCATGGAAAAATTATCTATAAACTAATTTGACTATTTAATCTTAAATATAAAATTCAGGCTCAATAGAAGAATGATGAGAAATATATACAGATAAGATCAAAAGTAAAAAATATATATATATAAAAAAGTCAGTGCACCTTGGATCAAAAGAAATAAAAATTCACTATAAGCTGAAAATGGAAGCCCTTTGTGAAGACAATAAGCCAGTACTATGGTACAATCAACAACTTCAAGCTCAAAGGATCGATATCATGCTAAGTCCTTTGACATTTTGATGGTTGATAATTTATAAATTTGTACTTCAGAAAACGAAACATAAATAAATAATGTCATGCATGTTCAAGCAAGAGTTGGCAAGTTAAAACTTCCTCTTGTGCGTTTGAATCGCATTGAGGTACATGACAAGGAAAACAACACAGAACAAACCTCCAAGTTACTGGATAACTTTTTGTCTTGTACAGTGTAGTATTGCTAGAAAGAAAAGACTATGTAGGTCAATTAATATTTAATTAACTGGATTGATATAACAATTGTTTAGGGCCATTCATCCCACAAGGAGCCGAACTTTTCTTTCCATGATATTAAGTTCTTAATTATACATGAAATCGTACATATTTTCGATTTCTTATAGTCCTATTGAAACTAAAGTTGTCACATTCTCTCTAAAAACTATATCCAAAATGACAAACTTCAAAGCACATATATTTTACATGGCAAATTCTAGGGTGAGAGACTTGATGAAGTCTCTCACCATGAGAGACTTGGATTGACCGGCTCTAGTAGGTAAAATAGGTAAAAGATATTTTGCCTCTCTTCTGCAACGCAACTTCACCCACACCGCCCCACCCCCTCCTTTCATCATCACCGATCTAACCATCGTTGTTGAACAACAAAGGGAGCATGCCAAAGCATCACTGATGCAATTTGAGCTCGGATTCTCGAGGTCTCTCTTCACAACCACCCAAAGTTCTTATCTTTTTTCCCATAAAAATTTGTAAAATATCATTGGATTCAGACCAAAGCGTCTATTTTACTTGACTGCAAATTATGCCTCTTTTGTTAGTTTCAATTTCAACAAGTTTGAATGTCATAATTAAGTTATAAATTTGCCCCCGTCCATGTCTCTGTCTCCACTGACCCTTTTCCTTTTCTGTTTTTTTTTTCTCTGTTTCCCCCTTCCCCATATACATAATAGATGAAAGTGAGAGAAAGTTTTCATCTTCAACATTCTCAAAAACCAATCTGTCCAACCAAACTGCTTTCTAGGTTTGAATTTATATTTTCATTTTCATGATAGAAGAAAGACTTACCTCACAGAAGCAAAAAGCTTCGAACTTGGAGATAACCCAATGGCTAGCGAGGCTTTGATTTTGCTCATTCTCTTGCCCTTTTGTGTTCTGGTTTCTCCTACTAAGGACGACCACCAGAAAGGGGCGGTGATGCGAGTCCCGACGACCATAGTAGCGTGGAAGAGTTGCTGAGTGTGGCTCCTTACAACCTCGAAGGAACGACATAACCAACTGGCTATTTCGGTTGCCTTGGGTGGGTGCCTCTTAGCCGTCCATCTTTTTTTATTCAATCCAATGGTCATGGGTTTGTCGCTCACGGTACGTGACTTATTTGCCTCGCACACAGTAGAAGTAGCCTATTCTACATATATTCAAAACACATCTTCCAATGCAACAACTTTTGTATGCAAAGATGCAACCTCCTCCTAATTTATTAAGATAATGATGAAATAAAATAAGAAAAAAAATAAAAAATTACATGCTAATAATAATAATGCCTCCAATAAAACAATAGTACAATATTGAAGTGTTAAAAGTATCAGTAAGGTACATAAATCAAATTATTGAGATCTGGTGGGGAAAGGGAGAAATGAAAGATGTCATATCAAACTTATATTTATTTTGATATAAAGGCACAACACTATCCATTCATTGATATTTATCTTGATATAAATGTAACAATTCATTTCGCTTGAATCCAATCCGGTGACTGTGCTTTATAATATTTTTTTTAAATAAAATAAAAACAAAGCCTTGAGCCTTATTAGTTGAAGGATTAATATTTACTAATAGCATGAATTTAAGGATTAATTAGGACAAAAAAGTTGATGGACTAATTTTACTAATAATAGAAGTTTAGCGACTAATCGAAAATGAAAAATAGTTGAAAATGTCTATCTGCAAATGAACCAAAGTTTAGGGATGTGTCATGTGTATGCATTTTTCCCTCTCGAAAAACAAAGACAAAAATAAAAAAAAACTGCTGCTCCGGGCCCAAACCCAAACCCAAACACATTTAAGCATACAAATTTCCGGAGGGACTGAGTTCATGTCAGTCTCTTCCCGCGGTGCCATTTGTTTGGGTTGAAAATTTCGGTTTTCGCTGAAGCAGCTCTTCACTACGCTCCGATACCGATATCCGGATTTCGATTCGCCATTGCAGGTCTTCTTCTTCTTCTTCTTCTTCTTCAGTTTTTCTGTGACTGCAATTTCTCTCTGTGGCTCGAATATTTTTCTTTTTTCATACGGTGATTGAACATTGTGATTTTGCTTCGTTTCCTTTCGTGTGAGGTTTCAGATCGCATCGTGCACGATGTTACAATGGATGGGAGGATCGAGGCGGAAAGTCACAACTGTGAGTGTGAATTTGGATTCATTTTTCGTCTTAATTCTCAGAGAAATTTCAATGATTTTCGGTGATTATAAGCACACTGCAAAATACTTCAAGCCAAAGGAGATATAGTGTAAGATTAGGGAAAAGAAACTAACATCTAATTTTTTTTAAAGAATTAAACAGTAGGATAAGCCTAATTTTTGCATTAAAATGATGGCAAGTAGTGCAATCTACATGCTTGTAGTTGTATTGATTCAGAACATAACATACTATGGAAATTGATCATATTTCGTGCAAATCATTAGATTTTCGAAGAAAAAATATATAAAGTAGTAATTGACTTTGGTACACATTTGAAATATGATTTTCATGGGTCCTTACTCCTTAGCACACATTTCATGCAATTCCAAATTGCAAATATTTTAAACCAAAATACTGAAATGGTGTTGTTTGTTTTTATTCTGATATGCAAACATTCTATTTGGTGCATGATATCACTTTGTGCTGAGATGGGAATTTTCAGTCAAGGAAGTCTACGCAGAAAAGGTAAAACACAGATGTACTGCTGTTGAATGATATTCTTCACCCTTTTCATTTTTGAATGTACTGTTATGCAAACGGTGGTTACATGCTGAAGTTGTAATTAACTCCATATTTCCACAAGGCAAAAGCAATATTTTGAACAAAGGAAGCGTCAGCAACAGAACCTGCATATGGTGGGGTCAGATAACTGCTCTGACAGGCCAGACATGAATGGACAAAATCTCAAAGAACACCGGTCTCTGGACATTCTTAATTTGATATACTTGTCAACAAATGATCAGAAATGCAATTCTTCCAGCCTGAAGGGTTAGCATCTAATATTCTTTTTGCAGGAAATGGCTCATCCAAAGTGATTATGTCTCTAAAGTGAGCAAGCATAGGTGTATCTACCCTTGATTTGATAAAGTGTATTGAGATCTCAACCCCCTAAATAATTTAAGGGTGGATACACGCTTGTTCACTTTAGAGACAAACTCACTTTAGAGGAGTCATATCCCTTTTTGCATAGCTGTTTTATTGCTCATGTTTCTTTAGTCTTGAAAAATGAGATTCTTGTGTGAAGTTTAAAATTCTTCTATTTTGTAGCATATGTTGATCAGCTAAGCAGTTTCCCACTCATGTCATGGGGGTGGGGGATGGGATGTTATAGTTGACTTTTGACTCCCTTTGCATTATATATTTAACCAAACCTATTCTGCATCTTCTCTGATTGCTTGTGAAAGAGACAAAAAGTTTTTTTTTTTTTTTTTTTGGAGATTTCTTTATCACTCTTTTTCACTTTTTCCCGTTTTCTATGGTTTACTAACTAGCTAATATGGAAATAATCCCATAATATTAAAACCTTGCCGCTAATTTAGGTTAATAAGGCATTATGCTCAAAAAATTCATACTCAAATAAATGTTTTGGAGGGCAGCCATGTGGCATGGTAGGGAAAAATATTTATTAGTACTTAGGATTCGTTTCCGAATTATGTAGGTAATGCTGCTTCTTGTTTCTTTTGTTTTGATAACGTTATCTTTCTTGTCTATTTCTTTTCTTGCTTATGTCCTGTTAACTAAATTACCACTTTCACCGTATATTAATTTTACGAACATAAAAGGGAGGGATGATAGAGAAATCAATGTTTCTTCCACGCCGGATGGAATCTCAACAAATCAACCAACAATTTTTACCAACATGAATACTACTGTAGATTCTTGCAGACTACAAGAAGCAAGTACGTGCTCTACATTTGCCCAATTGTATAAACTGTCAAGTCTGTCTGGTTTCTTTTAAATGCAATGTATATCAGAGATAAGTAATAAGTAATATATAATGAATGTATACTAAAGCAGGAGCACCTTTGTGCCGCCAGCTTGAAGCATCACCAAAGAAGTGAGTGAACACTTTTACATGTTTCTGTGATTGAGCCTTCTACATTATTACTCCGCTGAGTAGGCATAAGACATATATCTTAAAGCAATTGAATAGATAGAAGGGACTTTTATGAGGTTAGGAGAATGACTGCATTGCCTACCAGTACATGTATGCATTATTTCACTCATATCTTCTAATTCATTGCTCCACTTAGTAATACATCCATGACAAGCAAACAATAAAGTTATAGGAGTTTTCAATGAAGCTTGAAGCAACAGTCACACATAACATATATTTACCGGTTGCTTTTGACTCCATTATGCCTTTTCTTTCCTTTTATGGGTGTGTGGGAGCTGGTTTGCTGTGGTATTTTTAAGACTTCATTAACTAGGTTGGTTCAGTTTGGTGTGATTCAGAAATTTTTGAAACTCAGAAGCCTGGACCAAACTAATCAAAACAAATTGAAAATCAGGGTCTTGCTAACAAGGACACTTGCTAAGGAGCATTTAATACTCTTTATTAAATAAACCAAACCACAGCATTTGAAACGGCACTGGTCATGCAGTTATTTGATTGTTAAAAAAGGCCTGCAGCCCATTCAAAGTATTGACTTTTTTTTCACTTGACAGGGGTTTTGATGGTGCTCCTGCTCCCCAGAATACTGCTTTTAATAAACCACCAAGCCATTGGAAAACTGATCAATGTAAGTAGCATATTACAGATATTCAACATACATATGTTGGGACTATGTTTCTTGTATAATAAAGATCTAGATTATCTGTTAATATCTTATTATTTTTGGTTTCAGGCCATAAAACTGAAATTTTTTAACACCTATTTTTATTGTCATCAAGCTACCTATCGTCCTCTGAATTTTCTTCCTCTCACCTATTAATTTGTCTTTTGTCTTAGATTCGCAATTATCCGTATTGGATTTGATTTATGATGATGAGCCTAATGCCACTGTGGAAAAGTGTCCGACCAGCGAAGATCATGTTTCTTTCTCACTTGAAGGTATACCTAGCTTTCAAATCGTGTTGGCTTTCTTGTTTAATATTGCATTAGTTTTAGGGTCTTGTGTGATTACTGTTTTATGCTCATCAGCAACTTGTATGGATATTTCCCTTTTAAATTTGATGGAAAGCAAAGGTGTGATTGAATTTTGCCTCTTTAATTGTGCAGATAATTTATTATAATGGAAAGTAGTGTCCAAATGTAGCAACGAAATCAAAAGTCTTAATAATAATATAAGTTCCTTTCTCAGGAACTTGATATATTCAAATTCTTTGTTCATCTTTTGTAGCTCAAATTATCGTGCTTTTCAAAATTCATGTCTTTCAGTACTTCTCTGTTCTTACAGATGTTGTTGCTTAGAAGATTGCACGATCTTTCATATATATGACTGTTTATCTAATTGCCTGTTACTCTGACATGTTTTTTCATGTAACATTAACTGAATTCTTCTAGGTTTGGGTAAAGTGGGAACAGAGACACCACTTCATTCGCTAGAACAACGGGATAGGTAACAAAATTTATATGTTTTCGGACAGTTCCCTCCTTTCTGTAATATTATTCTGTTATCTTTAATTATATTTGAAATATTCCCAGTTTGTGATTAGTGTATATGTTGTCTATGGCATGACTTTTAGGTTGAATAATTTGATTTCATTAAAAAGTGGAATTTGCTTCAATTCACAGTGTCACCTCACTCACATTGATGAAAACTTTGGCTGATAAACAAGCATACCTGTAACATTGTTGTAGTACACGAGATCTGTTTCTAATTAAATATCCATCAGGGGATGCATTATGAGTGATAATGCCTGTTTTAATTGTTTAGGAATTCTTTTCTTGAACAAATGCTATAAAAATATATTTCGGTTGCCTCCAGTCACATGTTTGTAATAAAACCTTTAATGGCTGGTGTCTATGCTGTGAATGAAAGGATGGAGTTCTCTTTGTGCTATTGCTGTATGGTTTTCAACTAGTTGTTTTGCCAGTTATAATAATTCGCAGCATTGAAGTCCCATATTATTGCTACATCTCTTAATTTTACTTGTAGTCTTCTTTTCATGTTTAAAAAATCATAAAGATGACCTTATAAGTTTTATCTTTTTTAAACTATGAGATATCATATTAGCTTTAGCTAGTGTTCTTTTAAACAATATTCCTTAAATTACTTGTTGAAGCTTGAGATTATCATCCCTTTAGTTTCATGAAAGGTAGCTTTAATCAGTCATGCAAAAGAACATCCACTTGTAAGTTGTGGCTCTTGAATATAAAAAATTGAATTTTGAAAATATTTTAATGAACATAGACAGATGGGGGTCTGTAGCATTTTTGGTATTCACCGGCAGTTAGCATAGACAGATGGAATCTTTTTTAACATGTTTTGAAATTTGTGGTTTGCAGAATTCCATACAGCTGCTCTCCATTGCTGAAGGATGGAAAGAAATCAAAATTAAAGAACCTTAACCATTTACTGGATGATATTGAACTTGAAGTGGTGAGGGAAATATCAATAACATCTTTCTACACTTTTTTAGGGGACTAATCCTATCCGCATCTTCTGAAACTATATGTTTGTCATTGGTGCCATACTTAAAATGTATAAATCTTCTATACTTAATCTTGTACCTGAAGAATTAACATCTTTTGTTTTACTAACATGCTTTCAGTAATCATTATATCTAAAGTAATTTACTTTCTTTCCCATGGTATAACGCTATGTGATTGATGAATATTGGCTGGCAGGATACCAATAAATAATATATATGTTGTGTTTGAAAAGTTATTAGAGCACTGATACAGGTTGAGCCAAAAGTTAGTCCATAATTTTTTGTTATAAAATGAAATGCATGAAAACATTGAGAAGTACATATTAGAGAATCTTCTTGGATAAAGCCAGATTTATATCTATAAGCAGAGGTGGATTGACTTAGTGAGTAATAATCACTTGGCTATGGTGTTGTGATTGTAGAAATGATCGTGATTGTTAAGGCAAAGGATCTTTCTCTTTTAAGCAGAGATCGCTGACTTAGTAATGACTTGTAGTGGTAGTTGATTGACCTCTGCACTTGTAGGACCTGATGCCTTGTTCTTTTATTATTCTCTGCGCCATCCAGTTTCATGATTATGTACATTGCAGTTGAGCCTCTTGTTCCTCTAATTGGTTGACTTGCAGAGTTGCAGTAGTTTGCATTATATTCCACTTTTTTAATTCAAACTGAGTGTCTTGTATTGGTTAACTGGATTAAGATTATGCAATGTGATGCACTACTTGTAGGATACAATGATGCAAGATATCAAGGCTTCCCCCATCAGTTCTTCGGACTTCCCATTTAACAAAGTAAAGCAAAGTTTCGCCACTGCTGGAGACTGCAAGCATTATTATGACCATGCTAACAAAAATGGCTCTTCCATCAGTGAAGAATTCTTCTACGAGAGTGAAAATAATATTGAAGACATATGGAATGGTAATCTATAGTTAACTCTTTTCCATATATTATGAATTACATCTTATTGCAGGTTTTGAGTACAAATCTGATAAAAGGCCAGAGCCAGCCTCAACTCACAGTCACATAATTAGTGCTTTTAATAAATGGCATGACCATCTTCGTTTTGGATATTTGAATAACATTTAACTCCTCTGCCTTTTGTCTAATATAGCTAATTCTAGCTTCCTTGATGAGAAATTTGACTATGAGGAGGGGTATGAAACCTCATGGAAGAACACTTTCCAAGTGGGTTCAAGATCTCCTGAATTATTGAAAAGTGGGGCCTACAAAATGGCAACTTATGCTTTTCAAGACCTCCCAAAGAAACGGTATTTGCTGTATTTGAGCATACCTCCCCCCTTTGCCCATAATGATATTTTTTACTTAAAGATGGTTATGTATGAATGGTTGTGTAGGTCTTCAGAAACAGCAATGAAAGAAATCAACATGAGTGGTACTGCTTGCTTCCTTAGACCATCATATAGAATCCTAGTTTATTGTATTGAAAAGCATTCTTGAAACTCCAGTGGCACTGACAAGATTCATAATTCTTTAATGCCTACCTTCTCTAGTCAGTTCTCTATTGTGAGTTTCTGTACAGTCTATACTTCTGTTATGTCAGGTACCTAAAAACTTTGTAGGGAATTGCCTGGTCTTTTTAACACTTCATTCAAACATATCATATGGAACTTATGTCTTGTTTTCCTATTAATGATGCTACTTACACAATTGTTGGTTAGACTCAGATGGAGCTACAGTTATGCACCTTTGAACATCAAAACATCACATCATCATCATATTACCACCACATCGCCCCGTATCATCAATATCATCTTGAGTTTACAAGCGTCTCTTTTTTCCTTATTTCCTAGCCCAAACCTAATTTCCTTCAAAGTTACCTATGCCAAACTTACGCTCTTTTAATGTGATTCACTAATTCATTGATCTGATGTAATGAACATATAACATGTATGATTTCAGTGATTTCCGAGTCCATACCCCGAAACATATCAACATAAGTAATGTTTTATCTATCATTCCACGCTGGTGTTTACTTTTATGCTCTTTTTCTTCAGAGCCTCCGGCTTCATTTTCCAAAGACCAATTAGAGGATGATTTTGACTTCTGTGTTGCTAGTAGGGCAAGGTATGAACACTATTCTTTGAAGCTCTGTAGTGGGATTAGCATCTGCTTATTTTGTTGTGTGATCATAGATGTTCTAGAATGGTTGGAAACCTCAATGCTCAGGATTTAGTTCCGGAAGATGTAAGGGATAATTCAAGCTTGCTGAGGTAAAATCAGAATAATCCTGGGTTTCTACTTTCTAATTCTGAGTGATTTTATCTGTTTCTTTATACTGTCGTGTTTGACTATTATTTATATACTTTCTGTCAGCGAAGAGTCAAGCTCATCCACTGCCGGTAATATATATGCTCCTCGCTTAAAGGATGATATTGTATATGATTAGTACTTTAGTAGTATTATATAGAGCATTGGTACCGGTTTTAGTTGTAATAATAATAATAACAATATCTGCATTTTATGTCAGTGAGGGTTGAGGCCATCAAGCATTCATCGTCAAGAATAGTAACAGGAGAGAGCAGAAGAAAGCATAGAAATGCTTTTGAAAGCCCTAGAAATAAGCGTAGTAGTACTAAAGAAGAAAAATGCAGAGGCATGTCAAATCCATCAAAGCGAAAAGCATCTCATTACTCAAACTCTATTCTCCAGGAAGAGTTGGGTGCACATAACAGTTGGCAGTTTGACGGAAGATATGCTTCAGTTGATATGAGTTCTGTTGCCACATCATTTTGTCAAGATTTAGAGGCAAATTTTGCAGTCCCCTCCAAGAACAGTGCTAAAGATCCTTTCAGTGCCTTTACTACCCCTGAATTACATAATAAGG
This sequence comes from Echinosophora koreensis, assembly GCA_035048595.1. Classification (NCBI taxonomy): domain Eukaryota; kingdom Viridiplantae; phylum Streptophyta; class Magnoliopsida; order Fabales; family Fabaceae; genus Echinosophora; species Echinosophora koreensis. The sequence goes on from JAPCYP010000004.1 coordinate 13,579,291, forward strand.
CCAGTCCTTCCTTTGGTCCATTTAAAAATGTGGCACCTCTTGCAGATTCACCTCCTTGCAGTTTTACCTCTGAAAAGTTTGCATTTGCTTCCTCACCTGCATTCCTCAATGTTGGTTCATGGCCAACCAGCCCAAGTTCATCTCCAGATTTTCAGTTCAAAGGAAAGCCTCAAGATGCTGCTGGTTTTCACCGCGATACTTCATCTGCTGATATGTCGGTACAGGGAAGTGTTAGCAAAGGTGAGCAAAAAGTGAAATTGCAAAAGGACAGATGCAGACATTTTGAGCAAGGAGAAGATATTTTCATGGGAGATAATGAATTGTCTTCAGAAAAGAAAATGGCAGGAGATGCTTGGACTTCAAATAATCATACTTTAGAATCTGAAGCCACAGAGGACACAAATCCAAATACAACACATTGTCTTGAACCAGCTGATTCTCCTGGCCATGTGGATGAGATATCATCATCGCTGAAAAAACCTGGCAAACATGAAAGCCGAGTAGATGAAAGAAAGTATGAATATTCTTAATTCCTATATTCTTTTTTCTCTTGGCTTGGTGGCTTGGACCAATAGTCTCATAATACTTATTTTATGAGGATTTATACTAAGGAATCTGAAAATTTCACCAGGAGCAATTGTGATGCTGCAACTCCTCTTAACTGTAAAATGACAAAGGAAGGTATGCAATTCAGTGGCTTTATCCGTCTAATTTCCCTTGTAATGCTCTTTAATTGTTTTGGAAATGCAAATCAGTTCATTTTCCTTATAATGTGTATCTACTTGCTACTGTTATTTCTTTAAACAGAAATGAAAAATTGGCAGCCTGAAGGAAGAAACAGTGTGAGTGGAAAACATAATAATGGAGATGTTAGCTTGTCAGGTCAGGTGATGTTTGAAAGCTGCGTATTTCAGCTTCTGTGTGTTCAGAAAGTATTGAAGGAGGCATGTACAACATCAAGAAGGAATAACGCCTTCCTTGGTCCTGGACCACCTGGTAGCAATACAAATTATACCATTTCTCATCAAACTTAGGGAACAAAAGTACATTAAACAGTATTTTCCCCCCCGCAGTGGGTTGTTAAAGCAGATAATTTGCTGGGCTAAATTTCGGTATTCTACCTGTATAAGTCCGCTTATTGATTAAGGTCAAATATTTTTCCAAGGCATAGCGTCTCAGGTTGTAACATGAAAAAGTAATGGGTCAAATCTTTTTTCCAAGGCATAGGATCTCAGGTTGTAACATGAAAAAGTTATGGATCACTCATCTCAATCTTTTCTTTTGTTCCACCTTTGGCAAGCGGAAGAGAGGATAACAACTCAAGAAAAAGACAGGATAACAAGAAAATGAGAGGTTAAATAATATTTGTTTATTTAAATAAGTAAAATATTTTAGACTAAAATAAGAACAGATTTTGAATAATGACATAATTTTGTTATAATTTAGAAGACTCCCAAACACAAATTTATTTTCTATAAATTTTGATATTTATTAAAACATTTATGATGGATCAGCTTACATCAGTGTAAATCGTTTTTCATTTATACTCATTTTCTATTGTTAATCTTGGTTTTTTTTCCGGCAGTGTAAATTGTTACTAATTAAAGTTAAAATCACAATTACTATTGGATGAAAAAAAGATCAATAGCTGAAAGTAGGTGCAAGTAAAAAATGCTTTATACTAGTATGAACCGATCCTTCCTCAAAATTGTTATTTTTGTGAAATAAATAGTAAAAATAAAATTTCTTTTAATTATTTTCTGCACAAAATTTTGAAAGCAATTTGTTTTCTGCATCAACTCACCCATGAAAATTTATTGAATTCCAATTAATTTGTTGATTTGGGAAGGGAGCAAAGTTTTTATAATGCCTATTATTTTTTACCTGGTGAATCGAGTTTGAAATTTCAGATCTTATTAAAGAGGATCGAGTTCATTCTGATCAAAAAAAGAGGATCGAGTTCATTTCCACCCAAATCAAGAATAAAATAAAATACATTAAAACTAGAGTAAGATTTAGCACATTAATAATAAAGACATGTTAACTCACAAAATAAACTAAATCACCCTAAGTTCTCCATTCTTTCTTCTCCCTTTTCGATGCAAACCAACCAAAGGTGTGCTAAGCATTTCTTGCGAGGCTTCTGAAAGTGGATTTTCAACTATCTTCAGGGTAAGCTTCCTTGTGGGACGTACCCCGTGGCCGTCATGGTTCACTCCAATGAAACCGAATATTGTATTAAAAAAAGAAGAAAAGTAAAATTGAAAACTCTAGAGATAAAGATATTTTTAGTTTATGTTAGCCCCTTTATATAAAATTTGTATCCAGACATGACATCCTGATAAACACGTACTTTGATGTGATTATGGTTAGATAAAAATTATATATTATAAATAAAAATGATTATATATAATAGTATATATAAATACGGGTGAAGTGTTTTATTTTGATTATTGAAAGTTTTGTTGCATCTGGTGAGTATAAAACGAATAAGTTGGGTAGCGTGTTCCATGTTGGTTTATTGTGTATATTTTTAAGCTGGGAAATATGATTGGCCCAGTGCAGAGCTATTAAATATTAACAAAGACGAAGAACTTTAACATAAAAGTAGGGTCCGATACGTAAAATTTTTTGGTTGTAATGTTGCTTATATTTAACCTACTTCATAAATATGGTTGGAAAAATACTTCGTGCACCTAAAATACAATATTAATATGACATATTATTCTGGACCGAATTTAGGGTCAAACCCGACTCTGGACAGCCCAACACCATATAATATAGAGCATGCAGAAAGAGTGAAAGATCCAACTATGAGGATTTCCTCAAAAAAAAAAAAAAAAAAAAAAAGTCCAACTATGAGGATAGCTAGCTTATCATCGCTGAAATTCTGAAAAAAAACTGCATGGAAATCTTAATTGCATGGGCTCGATTGTATGTATATATATATATATATATTCCCTCCAATTGAAATCGATTGTCAACCTTATCGTGTGGGGATTCCAGATAAAAACTTTCACAACCTTAGCCATTTAATTAAACAAATTTAATTTATTGACCTTGTTAAATGGTGCTCCATTGATTTGGCCTATGTTGATAATTTTTATTTAGCGAGCATTTTCCACCTTGATGATGTAATTACTTTTCGACGACCAATTCTGAGAATGTTCATAAGTGGTCGAATTTTTATATTTGAATGGGTGGCTTGACAGTGTACCAAAACAACAATGGGCGGTTTGATATATCAGAGCAAGTCAAGGCATTCATGGTACGTATGCCAGAAGAGATATTACGCCTGATTAATTTTCATATGTTTTATGGTCTGTTTACGAATGAGATTTTGGAGGTAAAGTAATTAAAGGACAAACTTATTTTTTATCTTTCTAAATTAAGAAAATCATAAAATGTTTTATAAAAATATATAAATGGTGATATATGATTATCTATCATTTGTTTCTTCGTTCTTTAAAAACTCTCAAATTTAGATTCACCTATTAGAAATAATAAATCTTCCGTTCCATTCTTCTCCAAAGTCTTACTTGCAAACGGATCCTTAGTGTTTTATGTCAAGTAGAAAAAACTTCATTAGTGCAAAATATGCATTTAACATCGAGGTTTTAACATCGGTTTTACAAAAACCGATGTGAAAAAGGAGGCGGTGGCATTTTTGAAATTAAGCTGAAGCATTTTAACATCGGTTATAATAAAAACCGATGTTATAAACTATTTAACATCGGTTTTTAAAAAAACCGATGTTGAAAAGTGAAACAAAAACAATTTTTTTTATCAGACATAATTTTAGACATCGGTTTTGTTATAACCGATGTGGAAAAGTGAAACAGAAAAAAATATTTTTTTTATAAAACATAAGATTTTACATCGGTTTTATTAAAACCGAGGTGGAATATATTATAGACATCGGTTTTATGATAACCGATGTGGAACATTGTAAAAAAAAAAACAAAAAAATTTAATTAGCCTCAATATTACACATCGGTTTTGTTAATAACCGATGTGGAAAAAGTTTTAACATCGGTTTTGTTTTGTAACCGATGTGGATTTTCTTTGTTATTTCATTTTTCGCGCTGATAGTTCACTCTGTTTCCCACACTCAGACCACCCAAACCCTTTCCCCTTCCCTCTCCTTTTCAGTTTTCACACTCAGACCACCCATTTCCTCTCACCACCGCGCCGTATCCACCGAAACCTAGACCCCTCACCGCGCCATTACGTTTGCTGCTTGCTCGCCGTTGTCTTGCGTTGTCTTGGTCCGTCGTGCCTCCTTCTACCTCTGCCTGACCGTGCTAACAACGAAGTGCCTCCTTGCAAGCGGTTCTCACCACTCAAGCTCCCCACAGGTAACCCATTCTCTTCTTCTCTGTAAATGGTTTATGTATTCATCTCTTCCTAGAGTTTAGGTTTATGTATCTATCATCTCTATGGTTTTTTTAATGCCCAGCTCTTGAGATTCTGAAACTCTGTTTATCGTACGATTAATTCATTGCCATTGCTTCGTTATTTATCACCACAGAGCTCTTGGGCTTCTGAAACGTCTCAAAACAAATCATAGCTTTTTTCTGGGTAGCATAATTTTATTTACTTTTGCATACTTTGTGTCTTGATGTCCATTTATTTATGTGTTTCACATCATGTTTGTTTTGATGTTGATATCTCTTGTCTTTTTTTTCTTTTTCTTTGATGATATTGGTCATTGGTTTGAATCTATGCGGGTGGTGGCAAATACACTGTGAGACGTTTATGGTTTACAGAAACAAAAATTGGTTTGACTGTGATTATATTGAAAAAATTGTTAATATGAGTTATTGAATGAAGTGGAATTGGAGATTTAGACATTTAGATACCATCAAACTATATATGTAAGGTGAGTTATATTAACTTGGCTATTAGGTCTTCTTTTGTAATTAAAAAAATTCTATTGATTCTTTTTATCAATCGCAAGAACTTAAACTTCTGGCAACCTCTCCTTAAGGTGCAAGGATAATATGCATATCATAAACTTTTGGGTCTGTGCAATTAGTTTTAGCTTCTTTCTCTTTCTCTTTCAGGGTTTCTTGATTATTTCACAATTAGGATTTTGTTCCCATTTGTGTGTTCTTCCCACACCCGGTAAGCTTTCTCCTTTCTAGTTTTTTAGTTTGATTATTGTGTGCTTTTTACTTGGGGATTGGAGTGTTTTATTATATTTTTAGTGTTAATTAATTAGTTAAACCTTAGTTTCCCGTTTGAGATGCAATATTAATGAGCACACGTGTACCTGCTTAAGGTACTTGTACAACTCATTATATTGGATCTTGAATTGTCCAAGTTGGACAGTTTGGGAAAAAACTTTTTCTTCATTCAGTTAAAATAGTTATTCATTGATTCTCATGTTATATACCTGATGAAAGTTCGGATTGGTACATTTCCTTTCGTTCTCCGGGTGCATACTTTATCGTGGTGGATGGCATCGCGTTCAAGTCGTGTACGTCGGAGACCGAAGGGAAATGCTGCCGAAATTTCGTCGAGTATGAGCATGAGAGTTAAGGACTAACTGTTAACCGAATGTTGAAAAAGTTTCTTCTCGAATGGGATAGGGCCATACCCTATCATAAGAAGTAGTTGATGAAGATGTTGGACTAAGTATGAAGTTAATGTTTTAGTCATGGATCGCGGTTGGATGAATGCTAGACGGACAAGTGATGAGTATGAGAATGGAGTGGGAGATTTTCTACAATTTGCTAAAACAAATGCTCCTGATAGTAGTGATGGAAGGTTTTGTTGTCCTTGTGTTAACTGTTTGAATGAGAGACGACTAGAAGCTGACGAGATACGGGATCATCTTATTTGTGAGGGGATTTGCAAGAGTTATACAATATGGATATGTCATGGTGAAACATTAGACAGGCCAAGGGTGTCGGATAGAGAGGAAGTTGATGACGTAGATATGGACGATGGACTAGAGGACATGATCCGTGATATTGGGCAAGAGTCCTTTCGGCGAGCACATGTGTATGATACTTTGTGTAGTGATGCGGAAGTGGCTTTGTATCCGGGGTGCACTAATTTCACACGGTTGTCAGCGGTGTTAAGATTGTTCAATGTGAAGGCGAGAAATGGGTGGAGCGATAAAAGCTTTACCGAATTGCTTGAGTTGTTGAAAGACATGCTTCCAGAAGGTAACACATTACCATCCCGAAACTATGAGGCGAAGAGGATATTGTGTCCGATGGGTATGAAGTATAAGAAAATACACGCTTGCCCCAATGATTGCATATTGTACAGGAAAGAGTTTGAAGAGATGCACGAGTGCCCCAGGTGTGGGGTATCACGATACAAAGTGAAGGATGATGATTCTAGTTGTGATGCGGTCACCAAGGGTCCTCCTTCCGCGGTTCAAGCGATTGTTTGCTAATGAAAAGGATGCAAAGAATATTAGATGGCATACAGATGAGAGGAAATGTGATGGACAGCTTCGTCATCCGGCTGATTCTTTGCAGTGGAAGAGAATTGATAGTTTGTTTCCGGAGTTTGGCAATGAGCCCAGAAACCTCAGGCTTGGACTTGCTACCGATGGAATGAATCCATATGGAAACTTAAGTAGTATTCATAGTTCATGGCCTGTTCTCCTGGTAATTTACAACCTATCTCCTTGGTTGTGCATGAAGCGCAAATACATTATGTTAAGTATGATGATTTCGGGTCCAAAACAGCCAGGAAATGATATTGATGTTTATCTGAGTCCGTTGATTGAAGACTTGAGAAAGTTGTGGGATGAAGGCATTGATGTGATCGACGGGTATTGCCGTGAGACTTTCAGATTGCGTGCCATGTTATTTTGCACCATCAATGACTTTCCAGCATACGGGAACTTGTGCGGGTATAGTGTTAAGGGGCATAAAGCATGTCCAATATGTGAAGAAGGCACATGTTACCATCAACTGCAACATGGAAGGAAGACAGTCTACCTTGGGCATCGGAGATTTCTCCAGCGTAATCATCCTTATCGTAGGTTGAGAAAAGCTTTCAATGGACTTCCGGAGAATGCAATTGCTCCGGTGGCCTTGACTGGAGACCAAGTTTATGAACGGGTGAAGAACACTAATGTTATCTATGGGAAGTCCCAAAAGAAGGCTACTGAGAAGAATATATGGAAGAAGAGGTCAATCTTCTTTGATCTTCCATATTGGTGCAAGCTTGATGTAAGACATTGTATTGATGTGATGCATGTGGAGAAAAATGTGTGTGACAGTTTAATCGGAACGCTTCTCAACATTCAAGGCAAGACAAAGGATGGTGTGAATGCTCGTCTGGATCTAGTTGCGATGGGTATACGAGAGCAGTTAGATCCACATAAAGTGGGGGATAAGAAGACTTATTTGCCCCCAGCATGCCATACTTTATCAAAAAAAGAGAAAAGAAGTTCCTTGGACGAGCAGGCCACTCAAGGAACCTTTGTTCCTAGAGGACGCGAGGATATCTTAGCTGCTGCCATCGATAAACCAGACCACCCCGGCCGTGTCATTGGTGTTGGATGGGGCGTTGGCATTCCCCAATACCATGGTTCATCTTCACACCAACGCCACAGGGATGTTGCTGCAGATAGAGAACGGCTAAAACAGGAGATTGCAGCTGAGCTTAGACAGGAGATGACCCAGCAGTTTAACCAGCAGATGGCAATAATGGCTGCTATGTCCCAACAATTCACAAGTGTCCAACCCTCTGTCCAACCCTCTGTCCATGTGAGCACTAAGGGCTCATGTGAACCTCCTCATCAGCCTGATGATGATGATGATGATGATGATGATGACGCCCCTGATAGGTGTGAGCTGAATGTTGATGATCGTCATGATATTCTGCCTAAAAGGTCAAATCCAGGAAGACCAGAGAAATCTGCTCCTGCCAAGGTATTCATTTGAGACCATTCAATTAATTACGAATGAAATAACTTAACTGTGATTACTAATGTATATCTTTTTTGTTGTTTAGGGGAACGACAAAGGGGATCCTGGTGATGTTTTTCAACGTCTTGCTATAAAGCTTGTCACCATGGAGGTTGATGCAGCTTTGGTAAAGTTGGAACATGATGGCAGGGCGGATGACGATCTGTATATCCCAAAGAAGGAACTTATGGAGATGGCGCTCCACCATGAAATGGCTAGTGCTGCACACATCTCGTTATGGTGCACGTAAGTACATTTTATTTATAAGTTAAATAATTAAATTTTAAATACTATCATAATTAACATGTTTTATCAATATATTAGGTATCTGCATCGCATGCTAGGTAATCAGGGCAACCTCACCCTTTATGGGTTCATTGACCCCATGCTCATTCAGGGTGATGTTCTCCTAGCATCAGAAGACCCGGTCGCCACCATACGTGATATAGTTGCCCGAGACCATCATCAGTTCTACCTTACGCCTTATCTCTATAAGTAAGTACCAGTTATTTAATTATAACTATATATGACTTAGTCACTAATTGTTCTGCAAATGCAGACGACATTGGCAGTTGTTGATCTTGTGCCCTCGTGTGAATGTCGTGGTCTTCTTCTGCTCGATGGGCCATAGGCCGGCGAATGAACTGAAGAACATCATGGAAACGTAAGCATTAAAATAAGTTAGAATCAGTAATGAAGTTGTTTTAATTATCTGAAATCTATTAGATATACTTTAATTAATGTTTATTTTCTTATGATAGGTCTATTGATGCAAGCCGCATGCTGTGTGGTGAAAGGCGTCGGCCTATTAGATGGATTATTCCTAACGTAAGATATTTATTAGTTCAAACGCTTCAGGCGCAGTGGGTATAATTATTGATTTCTATTTAATTTCTCATATTCTAACTGGGTTTCATTTGTACGTAGTCTCATAGACAACGTGGATCATGGGAATGTGGATACTATGTGATGAAGTGGATGGTCGAAATTATCTCCTCCGGTATCACTGAAAGATGGCAGGAGGTAAATGCTAATTGGTACAATTAGTTGTAACAATTATATATAGATTCGTTATATGTTTAATTTTAGTTTATTACTTAAAAGATATAATCTAATTATGTCCAATTAAACTTGCAGATATTCAACAATCCGACTCCACTCTCTGATGCCGACATAAAAAACATAAGGATACGTTGGGCAAATTTCTTTCTTGAAGTGTACCAACATTAGTTTGTATGTAGTTAGTATATAAACGCATCATGTAATAGCTATAGTGTACTTTTGACTGATATATGTTTTGACATGAAATCTATAATATATCATATGTAGCTTTTTGGTTTCTAATTATCTTTGTTGTCTGAATGTTATTGAATATATTTATTGTTAGTAGACTTTTAATTTAGTGTGTTTTGGTTGTACAAAAATGATTCTGTAGACAATATAGATTCTGTATTGATCTGGATTACTGGATTACTGGATTACTGAAACAGGGGAAGGACTGTCAATACTGAGAAGGATGATTTAAAAAAAAAAAAACTAAAATTCACATCGGTTTTCATAAAAACCGATGTGGTAAACCAACTTTCCACATCAGTTTTCATAAAAACCGATGTGGTAACCCAACTTTCCACATCGGTTATATTAAAAACCGATGTTGAAAGTTTGTTTTCCACATCGGTTTTTAATATAACCGATGTGGAAAGTTGAGTTACCACATCGGTTTTTATGAAAAACCGATGTGGAAAATTGCTGAAAAGGAAATGTGGCTTTCTGAAACAGACTTTTTTACATCGGTTTTAAAACCGATGTGAAAAGTGGTAATAAACCACATCGGCCTTTTCAACATCAGTTTGAAAACCGATGTGAAAAGCAAAAAAAAACCGATGTGAAATCCCTTTTATGCACTAGTGCTTCAAACATGAAACAACATTGACTCAGACAGTTTGGGCGGTGTGGTTCTTCATGTTGAGGTACCTAAAGCATGTTAGAAAGGATCGATCGCAACTAAAATATTGTTGTCCACAACCACAAAGAAATAATGCGTTTATTGTATAGTATATTGTCCATGTTACAACTAATTAACTAAACGCACACCTTCACCTCTAGAATTCATAATGTAAGCTTTCAAACATTTTTGTGATAAAATTTTGTTTTTCTAATCACATGACCTCATTCAGCTATATTTGATTGAGTCAATCAATTCCAGTATTGCTGAAGTCTTATCCAATAAGTGTTTAATATATATATATATATACACACCAATCTATGCTTAGATATATATAACCTTACGGTGAAGGCTAGGGTGAAGTATTTGAACATATGGTTTACGGCTGAGTCATTTAAATCACCCTCTGTAGCCGGTTTGTGCGGGATTTCTAGGTTAAAAAAAAGAAAAAAAAATGCAGAAAGGGGCTTGACTAATTCCGACGGAACAAGCAACGATGTCACAAGTCGAAGGCGGAAGCATGCAGCACGGAGGAGCGGGACGCTGCGTCACGAAGTGGTCGGAAGGACAGATCGCTGGAAGGAGACATGGCTGGGTTTCGTGCCTGTTGACAGAAGATGTGGCGAAGCTTTGTGGAGGCGTTGTGGGAGGTTCGGGCAGCGGTGGCCTATGGAACTCGCGGATGGAGCTGGGTGTTGGATCTGGGAACAGAGGCGGCGGAGGAGTGCGACGGTGTTGGATCTTCTTTTAATGCTTTGGTGTTCTGGGTTCTTTGATTAACATTGAAATAGAGAATGAAAGTCGCTCTGTTCTTCTTGTCCACCTGCTTATTCTGGAAGGAAAGTAGGAAACACTATCAGGAAACATAAGAATTTCCTAAAACGAATTTGGCCCCATGAATTATCATCACTTTCTTGAGAGTGAGAAATTATTATTTTTTCTTTTATTAGAGTTGCTAGAAGTAGCAGAATGTTTGATTAATATTAAATCATTACAAAATAAATGCTTTTAGAAATTAATAGCTCAGATCCAAAATTTCAAGACCCTCAAATGAAGTCTAATTGGGCCCTGTTCCAGCGGTGAAGGTGGCGATGATTTGGGAAGGTGTATTATCAAATTACACTTTATATATGTATTAAAAAGGTTATGTTGTTTCTAACAAATGGTTTAATATTAATCAAACATTCTAAATGGGTTCTGTTCCAGCGGTGAAGGTGAGAAATTTATATATGTATTACTTCATCGACCACCCACTCTAGTTGCAGAACAATGGGATGTGAAGGTGTTGATGATTTGGGGAAGACACAGATAGGGGTTTATCTACAAGATGGAAGGGACCATTTAGCAAATACCAAAGAAACATGGCTGCTCAAGTTGCAGGTCCACTTTTTTGTTTGGCCTCAAAAATCATAACCATTGAATATTATATTCATAAATCCAATGGTAATTTTAAATGGTTCAGTGATGAACCATATGTTAAAATGGTTTATGTTAGACGTTACCATAACGTTACCCCTGCTAAAGGATCGTTGACACTCAAAATTAAACCATCTTATTTCATGCAGTCCACGAGGGATACATAATTCTACTTTTGGATACAACGAAGGATACATAATTTACATCCATGCTGATATGATTTTATTATTTAACTATATATATTATATGCTAAAGTCAATTATATATAATAATTTTATTATCAATGGCACGCTCAGAAGTTCTCCATTTGATTCCATTATGTTAATTGACAAAGAATAGAAAAAAAAAAATTATGAGTATGATCGTTAACTTTTAAGTATTAGGTCGGTTAGTCAATGAGTATCGATGTGCATTATAAAGTGTTACCGGCGAACTTTCAATTCTTGAAGCTGCTCAAAGATAAATATTAAGGATTATTATTTTTTGTGTTACATATAGTTTGGTAAATGCTAGTCACTGGTTAAAGAATTAAACATAAAAAATTATAATTAAAAAAGTTATTCAAAAAATTTAATATTAAAAATTACATTTTTAAATAAAAAGATTTATATATTTAGATTTTTTTAATTGGTCGGTACTCAAAAGACATTGATTAATTAGCTCACCAAAAAGTTGATTGAATTGGTTTTGCTTACTTTTTGGTCAATTTGTGGTGGGCCAACCTGGTTAAGTCGAGTTGACTCACTTTGCCAATTCTAAGTAAAGAGTTATCTACCCTCCCATAGATTAAAGTAATTGAGATTCTCTCCTTTTTTGTCATCTCATTTTCTTTCTCATCTTCTCACTTTATGAAAGAGAAAAGGAAAATAACAAATTCGAAAGAATTCCACAATCAAAAATAAGTTTTTTTCTAATAACCAGAGAGAAAATAGAAGAGGAAAAAAGAAAAAAAAAAATCCAAAAAGGCCTTTAACATATTTTTTTCAATGCATGAAAATTTAATACGAATGGACCTTAATTTCAATTTTTCGAATCGAATGGAGCCGCTCAAATCGGTGAATGGCCCTTACAAGCGCAAAACAACCACTTATTCAGGACAAAAGGATGGAAGCATTAGCCACATTATTAACGTTCATGTGAATGTCACAACTAACACCTTTTTCCTCCATCGCCCATCATTAATAATCCCGTTTTTAATATTTTTATCCCTCTCTTAACCAAACAACCCTCAATTATAAATTAAATAAATAAATAAAAAATAAAACTAGATATATATATATATATATATTTTTTTTTAAAGTTTTTAAGTGCCACCTCACCTACATGTGCAACCATGGAGACATGTTTCACCTAATCCCAATGCAACAAAGAGTGATAGAGACAAAGGTAAGGGAGCCCAAAACTCCAATTCTCACAGTTTCACACACAGAGAGAGACAACCTCAAAACCCGCGGGTGACGCTATCACTTGTCCAAAAAGTAGTAAAACAAGTAAAAAAAAAGAAAAATGTATGACTTGTGTTGAGGTTAGTAATAGTATAGCGGTGGTGTGTTGTGTCTTCAAGTGTCGTGCATGCATTTTATGCACCTGTTCCTTTGCATGCACTCTCTCTCTTCTTTCTCTCTCTATTCTCTCTTTCTCTCTCTACAGAAACACCCCCCTTTTCCTTCAATCCCATACACACGCCCACGTTTTCTCTCTCCAAAATCCAGGTTAATTCCCCATTACCCTTCGCTGATTTCTCTCTGTTTTTCTTCTTCTTCAGTTCACTGCTCACATATATAACAGATGCGAGAGTGTGTGTGTGTGGTTGCAGAGATTTCAGCTGAGAGAGATAGCTAGCATAGCAAAGTTGGGTTCTTTTTGGTTCATGTGGATGACCCATTAATTTAATTTCTAGGTTTTATTTTTGGGGTGACACAAAGGGTAATTTTTTTTTTTTTTTGGTTTTGGTTAACCCTTTGTTATTCTCACTGTAAATCTCGAAACTTTGTGCATGGATGTTAATCTTAAGAATTTTTATGAGTTATGGGTCAAAAGGGTTTTTTTTCATTTAGGGGTATTTTGATTTTGTATTTTGATTTCGATTTCTCTGTATTTTGAAGTTGAATTTTGGATTGATGGGTTCGGACATTTGCGTCAATGGTTCGTGCGCACACGATTGGAAGAAAGGGTGGCCTCTGCGATCTGGTGGATTCGCCCAAATATGCATCAACTGCGGGTAAATTTGACTTCTTTTACTTTCAATTCCATCTATTCCCCCCTTTTTTTTAGGGATTTTGTGTTGTGTGTCCACTGATTTTGTTTTGAATCTCATAGATATTCTTGGATTTGACTTTGATGTAATCTTCTGGGGGGTTCCAATTGGATTAGTAAGGTTAACTTTTTTTTTTTTTTTTTTTAAATCTTTTTCTTTTTCCATTTTTTGGTTCCCGAAATTTTCTGGTGTATGTCTTAGTGCCTAATTATAAAGAAACTAGTCTTATTGTTGTCAATAACAGTAAGCGGATAAGTCAAAGAACAGTATCTATAGTACGTAGTAATTTCAAAACAATACGCTTTATTATGAAATGTTGAGGCCAGGGTAGAAATGGAATTGTTGTTGTTTGAGGATGAGGATCAATGTAGCTAACTTGGGAAATATTTTTAAAAACTGAACGAGCAGGGGTGTACCAAATAAGTATAAGTATTAATTGTTAGTAGTAAAAAATAAATATATATTATGTATTGCTTAATTGTTATTTCTCATGATATCTTTTGTTGACTACTTTTTTGGCATCTTTCTGTGACTAGATTTATGGAGGAAGGGAAGCATGACATCCTTGATCCATTGTAAGTGTAACAATATGGTAATTGTAGATGCCGATGGGACAAGTATGTTGCTTTTATGCTTATTGTTTTTTTCCTTTATGTTCATTGTACTAAGTACTAACTAAAGGTTTGGTTGATATTTTCAATTTTTCATTGTAGGTTTACTATTCTTATATAACTGAATCAGTGATTGTTATCATAGGTGTTTAGAGTCAGTCACAGCATTATACCTTCATTTGATAAGGAACTTAGAGTTTATGCAATTTATTGACATTAGTGTATATCTATCCAGTTGACTACGTCACTCTAGTGTATATTTTTTTGTAAATGTTTCTTACGCATTGATATTTACAAATAAATGGTTTGCTGTAATTCTAATGCCACATTTCCTGCTTCTCTTGTGACGTGTCATTGTCTTTCTATGATGATGCATCCAGCTACTGTAAGGTGTAAGGTGCACATTAGAGAGTAAAATGCAAAGTGCTAATCAATAAATAGAAGACCCTGGGAATGAGTTCTCACATATCCATTGTTTTTCTTTAAAAAAAATCCAAATGCTTGTATTACAACAAACACTGCTTTTCCCATTAATACACTTTACAAGCACACCTTGGACTTCCAAAGATATTTTTCCTATAAAATTCTTCACCAATTCGAATTGAACTTCAGGTTTACTTTCGTTGTGAAGTTACCTCTAGGTCATGTAATATTGTTCTCCCTTTGCTTAGCTCTTCCCCCATTTATACTTTTGGTAATCTTGCCATGCATTTTGATTGGTAGTAATTTATTAATAATTCTTCATACTTCCCACTTGGAAATCATTAATGTGTTACTCCATGTGCTTCAGATCTTCCTATGAGATTTCAGTTTTTTGTAATAAATTCCACCGCCAAGAAACTGGTTGGAGGGAGTGTAAATCTTGCAACAAGGTAAAGTGATGATCTATTATTTGAATTTTCTATTTAAATTCTATTCAGGCCTTCTCTTTCTCTCCTTATTCATTGAAGTCTATTTAACTTGGTTTGGCAGCCTATCCACTGTGGATGCGTAGTATCTAGATCTTTGTTTGAGTACCTTGACTTTGGTGGTATAGGTTGTGTTAGCTGTGTAAAGGCTTCCCAACTTCGTATGGTAAGTTTAATCTGGATATTTTCCATTGTAAATTTTGGTTTCAAATTAGTAATTTATGGTTAATCTCTGTTTAATGCAACTGGCTTTAGTTTGTATCATTTGTTGCTAAATCTTGCTTTTAGAATCTCATTTTTGCTCATGGATGTCTATATTTTCCTCCCAATTATTTAATGCAATAGTGGTCACTAGGATTAGCTTTTGGCTTTCAAATGTGTGGGTTGGATATCAATACTTAAGCAGTGGCATTACTTCAGCAATGCACGGTTAGTAGTTTCCCCTGTTACACAAAAGTCCATATGCCTGACACCAAACTTTCACTCTTTTCTGTATGCAATGCATGTGATAGGAATAAACTCCTATCAGTAAAAGAGTGTGTATTATTTACATAAGAAAGGAGGAATACAAGAAAATAAGAGGCAAGCCTCCCAGGTTAGAGAAGAACTCTCTAGACCCCAAGTCAGAGAATAATCTCAGACTCCTAAATCAAAACAATATTCTGCATACCTCATTTACCCCCCCACCCCCCTCTATATAACCGATTTTGTCATTCGGTGCCTACTCCTTTTACAATTTCTCTCACCTCTGTCCATAACTAACTAATCCTTAGCATATATTCTATTTTCTAGATACGGGTAGCTGCTAACAGCTGAGCAGCCGTTAGGCTTTGGGGTATTTGGGCCTCCGTGTATAAACTTGGAAGGCCTTGGTTAGTTGTGGGCTCTCTGGCTGAGGCTGGTTCCTATCAGCATGTATATGCCTATGATAATTTGAGACCTCCATACAAAAAAAAAAATTATCATTTGAAGGGCCTCAAGCTTCTGCTAGCTAGACTAGAGTTTTTGTTTTTTTTTTGTTTTTTTTAAGTATGTTCAGCAAATTATTGTTTCTTGCTTGTTGGTTCTTTCTAGTGATTCTATGCCTTGGCATTCTTTTAGGACTGTTATTTGCTATGAAGCACAAACACAGACACAACACGGACATGAACGCTCAGACATGGACAATGTCCGAAATATAGGACATTGGGACACGGCACTACACACACACACACACACACGCATATACATACACACACATATGAGCGAGTCAAATGAAATTAAATATGAGCAACATGACAAAAGATCTAAATTGAGAATTAGGACTTATAAATTCACCTTCTCAAATCAACTTGCCAAGCTCTATATTTTCCCTATGATAATTAGTCTCACAAAAAAAAATACTAAGATGCATCATTTTACATAGTAAGCACTTTGTCTCTTTACAAAAATAAAAAATAAAAAAATTCTAAAACAAGATGAACTATATCTTTCCTTTCAATCTATTCATGTACAGCCAATAAATTAAGGAAAGATCTAATCTAAGGCCTTTTGGAAAGTTATTTAAAAAAAGAGAGAAATCTTTCAAATTTTTTAAGAAGAGTTGTGCCCTTCAAGTGTCAAGCTATTTGGCGTGTTGGCTGAGTGTTCAAGCTGTGTCCAAGAGGTGTCCGGCACATGTCAGACAGGTCTTGGAGAAGTGTCAGAGTCAGAAACGTGTCCAAAACTCCGACACCTCAAGAAGGACTGTCCGTGCTTCATAGGTTATTTGACATATGTATCTGCAATAACTTTGAAGAGGCTACACTTTGACTTGTTATGTTGCTTAATTCTTTGACACACTTCACAAATTCCTATTATTTGATGTTTTTCTACAGATGTGGAATACTGATAAACCTAATGGGTCTATTTCATCAACCAAAAATGATGCAAGTGACCGGCATTCTGCTCACATTGATGGCAGACTGTTTGTGGATAGTGTTGATGAAGGAAAACTAATGCAATTGTGCAGAGTTGTTGAGGCTAGTGAATCCAGCCGTTGGAATCATGCTCAGACAGATGGCATAGTGTCATGTAGTGGGCATAATAGCCAAGAGGTGAAGTCTTCATTTAGGGAAGTGGATACTGGATTTTCAAATGTGATTAAACCATCTGTTCAGTCATTAACATTTGGTACATTAGAAAATAATAGATCAACATGGGAGATTAAAAACATACATGAATCAACTACGCAGCCATCTTTGAATATTTATCTGGGAAATCCATCAGGGAACAACTCTGTCCTGTCTTCTTCTGCTGGAGAGACTGTAGAAGCAAGACTTGAGGGCAAAGCATCTCCTTCCTTTCATCTAGGGCAAAGATCTCGCCCTATATTGCCCAAACCATTGAAGACCGGGCTTACCATGAATCTGGAAACAGATAAAGGCACGCTTTCTCAGGCACGCATTGCCCGGCCACCTGCTGAGGGAAGGGGCAAGAATCAGTTACTTCCTCGATATTGGCCCCGGATTACTGATCAAGAGCTGGAGCGATTGTCTGGGGAGTATCCTTTTTATGTTTTATTTTGGTCTTCTTGCACATGTATAGTAAACTGTGATGATATAAAGTTGATTTATCAGCAATTTCCCTTAATATTATGAAAACAGTTTGAACTCCACTGTAGTGCCATTATTTGAGAAGGTATTGAGTGCCAGTGACGCAGGTCGGATTGGGCGTCTTGTTCTCCCTAAAGCCTGTGCTGAGGTATGTTGAAGGTTTCATTTTCTTTCTTTCCTTGTTTTATGTGCTTGTTTTGCTA
Organism: Echinosophora koreensis; assembly: GCA_035048595.1. Classification (NCBI taxonomy): domain Eukaryota; kingdom Viridiplantae; phylum Streptophyta; class Magnoliopsida; order Fabales; family Fabaceae; genus Echinosophora; species Echinosophora koreensis. The sequence goes on from JAPCYP010000004.1 coordinate 13,597,144, forward strand.
TCTCTCTGTATGTATATATGGAACGCTCTATCTGCAGTTTTTTTCCCTCGAAGTTTGTTTTAATAAGAGTAAATTCTCTAATTAGTCTTCCAAGGATACACGGGGCATCAAGTTGGTGTCTCGTGATATCTGTTCATTGTGTAACTGCTACTCATCTTACAAACTGCATATGAATTGCAGGCTTATTTTCCTCATATTTCACAATCTGAAGGTCTTCCTTTGCGGATCCAAGATGTGAAGGGGAATGAGTGGACATTTCAGTTCAGATTTTGGCCTAATAACAACAGTAGGATGTATGTATTGGAGGGTGTGACCCCTTGCATACAGGCCATGCAACTATGTGCTGGCGACACTGGTATACATCAATCGAAGGAACAAATTCTTTGCACACACTTCTTTTATCAAAAAATAAATAAAAAATTCTTTGCACATACCTATTGCACTACAATTTTGCACTTCTCTGGAAATATGTTCGGTATTCTGATTTATGTCAAAATGTTATAAAAAAATGCATGTGATTTTATAGTAAATGCTTTTATAGTTTCATTTACCTCAAAAAAAATAAATATAAGCACCCATGGCTACATATAGGATGATTGTGTGCCAGTATTATTATTTTAATGATATTTTAGGACAAAAGGAAGAATTGATGCCCTTACATAATTTGATCTGGGTTGTATATTATTTATTGTTTACTATGTAGAGTGGAACTGTAGATATTTTTGGTGAGGCTAATATATCTTGCAAATATGAAATTACTATTCTTTACTTTTATTTGATCTTTTTGCAGTAACATTTAGTCGGATAGATCCTGGGGGTAAACTTGTTATGGGTTTCAGAAAGGCATCGAATTCTATAGATACACAGGTTGTGGCACAAAATTTCCCACTTTACTATCTGTGGCCTCTTCTTTGTATTTTACATCTTTATTTTTCTTCTGTTGGTGAATATGATAAGTGGTTATTGTTTAAACAGGATGCTTCTACATCTGCACATTCTAATGGCGTTTCAACAAAGGGAGCAGCCGTTTCTGGTGGAACCGAGAATCTGCCATCGGGTAGTAGTTATTCTGATCTTCTCCAGTCGATAAAAGGGAATGGGGAACCTCACTCAAATGGACATCCGGAACATCTGCATTTGGGTAATGGAGCTGCTAGTTTGCTTAAAACAGAAAATTGCAAGGAGATGACAAACAATCATTCACTGCAGCAACCAATTTCAGTTTCAGAGAAGAAGAGGACTCGCAATATTGGGCCTAAAAGCAAGAGGTTGCTCATCGATAATGAAGATGCTACGGAGTTGAGACTTACATGGGAAGAAGCACAGGACTTGCTTCGTCCGCCGCCTAGTGTCATGCCAAGCATTGTCACAATTGAGGACCAAGTATTTGAAGAATATGATGTAAGTGCGACAATGTGAAATGAGTCTGTTTTTATTTTTATTTTTATTTTTATTTTTATTTGGTAGGTTAGCTATTGCAAGGTGATTATGGACTGATATACTCTGTAGCATCATGTTCAAATTTCTATTACCTGGCTAATCCATGTATCCTCTGTGCTTCATTTCATTTAGGAGCCCCCGGTTTTCGGAAAGAGAACTATATTCTGTGCCTGTTCGTCTGGGTAAGAATACATTACTTTTTGCATATTTAGCATTGTATTTGGTACCATAGAAAGTCTTGACTGGCTACATCTTGTTCATCACTTGGTCTTGCCTATGAATTTGTTCAAACAGATGACAACAATTTGGTATTTTCTTCAATCTATGTCTGTCATAACAAGAATGGTACTATATCAAATTTAGGCATTAGATCTTCTTTATGCTCCATGAGAGCATTTGGACTTGCCATATTGATTTGGTGAGCAAATTTTCAACTTGTGCTTGAATATGTTAACTATTCCCATCCAGGGGAAGGACCAATGGGCTCAATGTGATGATTGCTCTAAATGGCGAAGGCTGCCAGTTGATGCTCTTCTTCCTCCCAAGTGGACATGTTCAGAAAATGTTTGGGATTCAAGCAGGTGCACCATGATTATTATTTATACCACCTCTTTACATGAGAGAGTGATCATATGATTTACAATTCTTATTGTGGACAATGTTTTTTCAGGACTTCATGTTCCGCACCAGAGGATCTGAGTTCAAGGGAATTAGAAAATCTTCTGAAACCCAGCAAAGGTGTGATCCTATTATCTATGTTCTAGGACAAGCTCTGCATCTTTCATGTCTGAGACTGGTTTTGAGGTTGAAATTGCTGTTACTGTACAGTTGATTGAATGCTCATAATGCTTATGCATCCTTGCAAGGTCTACATTCATAACATTATCTGGATGTGATGATTGATGTCAGCATCAGCATTACTATAAGGACAAAACTTAGGTCAAGTTCCAAGTGTCCAGTTGGTCCTGTTCCTCACACACAGACGGTTTCATTTAGTAAAGAGATGTAACGAGACGGTTTCTAAATGCACCTTGTGAGACAGTTTTTGACAGTTATCTTGTATTTTCAGTAGAGAACAGGAGGAACTTGACCTTTGGAACTGTATATAAGTTGTGTCCTTAATATAATGCTTGTCACATTTTATGTTTGCTTGCTTGGCTATGCATAGATTCCAAAAGCATGTTGCTATATGTATTGTATAACACAGAAATTGTGGGGCTTCTGTATTCGTGTATGTATTTAAAAGAAGTCTTTCATTTCTCGCACCATGTTTGTAGTTGCTACTTTGGTGGTAGAAATCTACATTGCCAGTTAGGCTGCAACTCTACTTTCCTTTGTTCTACTTGATTGGACTCAACTGTTGTATTCCATTTTGTCCTTATTTGGTTAGTAAAATAATTCCTGACTCTTTCTGGATGTGCTCCATTTTCCCAGATTCTAAGAAGCGAAGAAATGTAGAAAATGGCAAGTCAATCCAAGAACACGAGCCTTCTGGATTAGATGCTCTTGCCAGTGCAGCAGTTTTAGGAGAAAATCTTGTTGACGCTGCCGAATCATCAGCCGGAGCCACCACAAAACATCCAAGACACCGTCCTGGTTGCTCTTGTATCGTGTGCATTCAGCCCCCTAGTGGAAAGGGGAGACATAAGCCAACATGCACTTGCAATGTGTGCATGACTGTGAAGCGCCGGTTCAAAACCCTCATGCTACGAAAGAAGAAACGCCAATCAGAACGCGAAGCCGATGCTGCCCAGAAAGATCACAATCACCAGAGAGATGAGTCAGATACCAATGGAGCATCAAAAGATGATGCAAGTCATATAGAGAAAGAGGGAGGACTTAAAGGTCAACCTGAGGTTGGAGAATCCAGTGCTGGACAAATAGATCTGAATTGTCATCCCAACCGTGAAGACATGCAAATGGATATAACAGGACTTGGCATGTCTAGTCATCTTGAAATTACAAACAATCAGGTAAGGGAATGTATGAATCAAAATGGCATAAAAGGCTTTAATAGTGAACTGCAGGGTAGTCAGCATTCTTCATTACTCCCTCAATCTAATGGATCAGAAGGTCAGAAATGCTTTTCATCCATTGTCTGGAAGAGGGAAAGAAGAGATGAGGTATACAGTCACCCCAATCATAGTCAAAACAATCTTTCTTAACAATTTATTTAGTTATTTATTTTTATATTTCTCCTTACTTGCACTCTCACAAAGTATATATATTATATTTTTGCTTTCTTTTTCAAATGGGTGGTCAAAGATAGTTCTTTCTTACAGTTGAAAGAATGTAATTTTGTTCTCTTTTATCTTTTGAAGTAATTTTCTTCATGGAAGTGGGTCTTGCACATTTCTTTATTTGATAATAATGTATTTGTTTTTCGTTTGAAAATGAAAAAAGTATATCTAGTCCAACCTTGTCTATTTTCCTCTTTGTAAATGTTGATGTTTATATTTTGTTTGGCGTTGCACTGAGGCATGATTCTATGGTGTACCGTTCAGAGATATTTAGTTTTGCATAATTACATTAAAATAATTGCCTTGTGATTGGTAACAACTTAGAGCCAAATCGCCCTCACTTGGTGTTTACAAATAAACAATGTTTTAAAAATCGTTTTAAGTATCTAACCAGATTGGTCAACCTATTGGACCATCGATCAGATGTCTCTTAGGTTTTGCTCGGACTAGAGAATCGGTCAAGCAGTCTGAGCATGCAAAAGTCGGTTAAACCATTGGAAAATTGGTTAAACCAGTTTTCGGAAATCGTTTTATTCATTTTTGCCTTTTTTTAAAAAAAATATATATTTTTGGTTCGATTTGTTTGGGCAATGGGCCCAGCTTTCGTTTAAATCCAATTCACATGAGTTGGGGTTCTTAACATGTTGTGATTAGTGTAATTCAATATTGAAATTAGGCTTAATGAACTTTTTGGTGTCTGAAAATATGGTTATTTTTTGTTTTCGTCACTATTTTTTGTTTTCTTTGCATTCGATCATTTTAACTTTTTAACTTTTGCATTTAGTCCTTGTCGTTAGTCAACTCCATTATCTGCTGATATGACAGACGAAGTTGCCATGTCACCATGCCACGTGGCATTAAAAATTATTTTTTAATGTCACACGGTTTTTTTCTAAAAAAAAGTAATTAATTTTATTTATGGTTATTATATTCTTTAAATTTAAATAATTTTTAATTTCTAATAAAATTATTATAAAATTATGATTTTTCTTTAAACCCTAATCCCTTTTTCCAACACCTTCCTCCATTTCCTATCGTCGGACACCCACCACCCCCCTTCTCCAGATTCGTGTAACTCGACCTCCACCATCACCGCTGATAAGGAGGAAATAGTAGTAGGAACCTTCGATAACGTGGATTTAAAGGGGCCAAGGCTAGTGCACAACTGATGGCAATGTCAGATTCCCTTAACCTCTTGTTAATCTTTCGTGCTTCTGTTCCCAACAAAAGCCATAAGCTTTGAAGCAAAATCAGGGAGTAAAATTGATTTTGCAGTTTGTTGGTGACAGCGTAATCGGAAGGGGGTGAGAGGTTGGAGAGGGTGATGTGATGGTGATGGGTTCTGGATTTGTGGGTTGAAGATGGGTTGGGTGGTGGTGGGAAGGTGATGGATTGGGTGGTGGTGGAATGGTGATGGTTGGAAGATGAGTTGAAGATGGGTGGTGGTGGGTTCTGTGATTCTGCGATGGAGAGAGGGTTGGGAGATGGAAGGAAGGGTGGTGTGATTTGGAGAAAGGGGAATAAGAAGATATGTAAAAAAAAGATTAATATATATAATTGTTAAAATAAAAATATTAATTATTATTTATTAAAAATTTAAAAAAATTGTTTTCGAAATTGTCACGATTTTAATGCCACTTGGCATCCTGACATGGCAGGTCCGTCTGCCATATCAGTATATAACGGAGTTGGCTAACGGCAGGGACTAAATGCAAAACTTAAAAAGTTAAAAGGATCGAATGTAAAAAAAATAAAAAAAAGCAGGGATGAAAAGGTTCCTTGAAATTATAATAACTAGTTATTGAATTTGCAATTGAATAATTTGAACTTTGTATGAAGAATTGAAACGAGAATTGAAATTTGACTTATTGGTTTGTTTCTTTATTAATATGTATACGTAATTTTATATATATTGATACTAGGTGTAAGTCTTTTGACTTATACCAAATATGGATTGTTAATATTAATTAATCTAAAGGATCCAATTTTTTTTGTTGGATAATCGGGGTTAATGCCCAAACAAACAAAGAAAACTAAGCAACCCTTTCAAAAAGGGTACCATACAAATCGTCAATACAAGCAAGAAACAAAAACGAGGGCACCTGGTTAAAAGTGAAAATGCCCTCACCTAATTTGATGACCATGATCAGCTAAGATACCCGCACAGCGGTTGGCCTCTCTAAAAGTATGCATCCTTTTGACCTCAGTTAAAGAATTAATCAACGCCTTTAAATCAAAAACCACTGGTGCACAAGGGTGGAGGGGATCGCAATCATCATCTAAGAACTGCATAGCACTACTGGAGTCAGCTTCAATAATAATCTTGTCCACATGTCTATCTTTTGCAAGCTTCGGCCCATTCTAAATACCTTGCAATTCAGCTTGCATAATGGTACATGACCCCAGGTTGCACGAAAAAGCCAGCAACAAAAGCTCCATACTCATTACGTAAAAGGCCACAACACGAAGCTCTGGATCCACCCTCTCTAACGGAGCCATCCGTATTTAGCTTCATCCACCCCTCCGGAGGGGGCTTCTTTGCACTCATGAATACACGCATGCACTCTCAAGAAGATCTCATAAGGAGTAGAAACCTGGTTCTCGAAAATGAATTTATTTCTAGCATACCAGATGGAGTCCATGGCAAGCGGTGAGGGACTGTTTCGGCATATCTACCATAAACCTAACAGAGGTCATTCCGAGCAATATGGCGAAGGACTCTAATTCTATTCGTAAGAAGGGCTTGATGCGCAACAAGCCAAAGGAAAATCTTTACACGCTGGGGACCTCTCCGCTTCCAAATAATTTGTAAAAATTAATAAAAAATTAATAAAAATTTGGCTAAATTAGTGTTTTGATCTCTTATTTTTATTTTAGTTTTTATTTTGGTCCTTTATCTTTCTTTCTTTCTTTCTTTTTTTCTTCCCTGTTTTGATCCCTTATCTTTTTTTTAGGTTTCATTTTGGTTCCTTTCGTCAGTTTTGCAGTGACGGCGTTAGGTATCCGCCGTCAGTCGCCAGAAACCGCCATCGTCGCCGGAAACCACCACTGGAGTCTCGCCGAAATCTGGGTTTTAGAGAGAGAAAATCTCGTTTTCCTTTCTCTCTCTTCTTCCTTCTTCATCCCTTCCTCCTTCCTTCGCTTCCTTCTCTTCCTCCCTTGCTCCTTCCTCCTCCCTCCTCTTTGGCCTGCCTCGTTCTGGTTGTGAAGAAGGAACAGGGGATCCGAGCTAGTGGGTTTGATTACAACCCCACACATTTCATGATTATCATGACTAAATGCTGCAATCCTTGAAGAAATGCATAAATCATCATCTCCATCTATGGAATTCGTTAGTAGCCTTAGCCTTTTCGAGCATCTTGTCGAGGTCCTGTTCAACCCGGGCCTCCCATTTGAGAAGCTGGTTCGCAAAAACAGTGCCCATCCCCATTCCTAAAACGTGCTCCCATGGATAGTGCATATAAGGGAGTTTACAGAGAGCATTGGAGTATATTTGGGTACCCAATAGAAGGAAGGAGGAAGAGACAAAAAGAAGGAAGGAGGAAAGGGAGGAAGAGAAGGAGGAAGGGAGGAAGAGAAAATAGTAACACCCAGATTCCGGCGAGTCGGCGGTGGTTTCCGGATACTGACGACGGAAACCTAACGCCGTCGGTGCAAAACTAATAGAAGGGACCAAAATAGGCTAACAGTTGAAAGAAAAGTGATCAAAACGGAACAAAAAAAAGATAAGAGACCAAAATGAAAACTAAAATAAAAATAAAGGACCAAAACACTGATTTAGCCTAAAAATTTGTAATAAATCACGTGACCCTTTGAATTGAAAATGATCTTCCCAATTCTTCTCTCTTTCTCTATCTCTCCAACAACAACAGTCCCTTTGTGAACCCTCTTTCTACAAAAACCTCCTCTCTTCTTCTTCTTCTTCCTCTCACTCCAAGAATACAAAGCATCACCGCTGCCCATTGTTTAACATCAAGATTTTCTTTCTGTCGCCGCTACCCATTGTTGAACACCAGGATTTTCTTTCCACCAACGCTGCCCACTACCGCCCCCGTGTAACTCTTCTCTTCAATGGTGCCACTGTGGCCCATTGTTGAACGATGCTGTGCCCTTAAAAAAACCTAGCTGTGACCAAAATAGATTGAGAAGAATTTAAAGTATGGTAGGCTCATGATAAAAAAATTGCTGCAAAAATTTGAAGGTGTATAGACAGTTCAAATTTATGGGGCAAGAAAAACTTAGTGACATGCGCGGAAAAATTAAATTGTATAGAAAACTTGAGCACCTAAATAATCTTGACCAAAGTTCTGATATTAAGGATAAAATAAAGCAGGAGCTTGACACACTACTTGAACGAGAAGCAGGGGTGGCTTTATATGTTTGAAACTTTGAATTCACAATCATTGTTGAACGGCGATTTTCAGAGAGCTCTGCATCGCGAGGGAGGAGGCAGAAGAGTGCAGGTTTTTAGTGGGAGAGAAAGTCACGTGACTCATTTTTTAAACTTCTAAGAGAAATTGATTGAATTATTTTGAGCCATCAGATTAATTAATTTTAACGGTTTAGATTTGGTATGTAAGTGAAAAGACTTACACCTGATGTCAACGAATCCTAATTTATATATATATATATATATATATATATATATGTGTGTGTGTGTGTGTGTGTGTGTCTAATTAATATTTGGCCATGGTGTTGTATATTATTGAAGACAGTTGTTGAGAGGTAAATTACGTATGTTTTCTCTTACGCCTCTCAATCACTGTATGGCGAGGGAATTACTATTCTAAATAAAGCATGCAAGAGCACTAGAGCACGAAAAAAATATTATTGATAATAGATAGAAGTAAATAGTAATGAATTAAGCGTGATTATAACTTTTGTTTAACTTTTGGCTTTCTTTATAACTTCCTGCATGCGTTGACTTTTGAGAGTTGGATTGATTTCTTTTTCTTAAAAAAATCTTTTGTTTTATTAATTTTTTTAAAAAAAAAACTCATTAAATTTTTTTTTTGGTGTTCAAAGGGGCTAACCGCCCAACAACAAAAACAAACTACAAAACGGAAACAACTCGGGGTATGGCAACCCCAATCAAATCACGAACTAATAACGCTTTAAGTATCTATTTGAGGATTTTCAACAATATGAAACCCCATATCCTTATTTAAGCTCCAGTTAGCCAACCAGCCCGCACAAGCATTGCCCTCCCTCAAAATGTGACAGAAGGTGATACTCCAGTCCCTCTTTTTCCAGCTTAGAATGCGGTCCAGGAACTTCTTGTTGCATCCATTGGGAACTCTCTTAGCATCATTGAGCATAGTTATAATTGCCAAGGAATCTGATTCTACCATTATCTTGCGAATACCTCTATCCCAAGCCAGCTCCACACCTTTCAGAATAGCCCAGAATTCAGCTTTATTCTGATAGATGAGTGTCCTTATCATTACAATTTCAACATATGAACTCCATCCAAATGTTCATTCTTGTCAAGCACCTATGATGACAACATACTACTCCAAAATATTTAGAATAATTGCATCTAGCTGTGATTCCTTTCAATTGGACACATTTTAATTAATCAATTAAGTCAATGGTTTATTCTCTGTCTGGCCATCCTTTTGATTTCACTAACCTGTTAATTACTGCTATAGAGTCTTACACAAATAGTTTGGGAGCTGATAATTATAGGTCTGGCTTGGGCTTACTTGTTGGGTTGTGCTAGTTAGATTTTCAATCTTGTCGCAAATTTGTCTCTATTGGTTGAATTTTTACCTTCCATCCCCTTTGTAAATGAATCTTTTGTATACAAGTTTGAGTACATCTAAACTCTAGTACTTATATTAATACATTTTTTGCTTATAAAAAAAATGCATGATGTGATTCATTATCATTTTTGAGACTTGATGTTATTTTGATAAACTTTGAGGTGATGAATTATTGCTATAATTTTAAAATGATAAAAGACAAGTGTTCAAATTATTGCTACATCAATTTTTTTTATTTTTTATTTTTTCAAATGCATGAATTTTTTATAGAATATAATTGATAATACCTACAACGTTTTGATACTCACTAGTTATATATAAATACCATAGCAAAACACATTTCTCAAGAAAAGGACATTAGGGAAATCTAGTCCAAACTTGTGGATTATTATATTATTTAAGCCTAACATAACTATTTCAACTTATTTCACTCCTTGAGGACATTATTAATATATGCCATAAGCCTCCAATGGTAACCTTGGCTTTGCAAATGCGACAAGTGGCTTAGCTTTTGTGGTGTCTTCTTCAGATTCAGAGAGGTCAATGCATGACTCATTGGGTGGCACACACCAAGTGAAGCCATGCAGCAACCTTGCAAACAACATAACAATCATTGCAGTGCCAAGCATGATTCCTGAACAACCACGCCTTCCGGTGCTGAATGTGATCAATTCCAAGCTTGGCTCTGTCAAAACCAAATTAGACCCATCACTCTTAAGATGACGTTCTGGTTTGAACTTGAGTGGTTCTTCCCAAACTCTCGCGTTTTGGCCAATTCCTTGCCTCCTTAACAGCACATGGCTACCCTTTGGGATAAAGTAATTGGCAACAACGGTGTCAGCCATGGAGACACGGGGAAGGGTAAAATCGGAAATGGGGTGAAGGCGAAAAGCTTCTCTTGCACAAGCTTTCACATAATTGAGCTTTGGAAAATCTGATTCTTGTACTTGCCTTCCCCTACCAACCACACTGTCTAATTCTTCAGTTGCCTTATGCAGTAGTTCTGGCTGGTTTATCATTTCAGCAAGTCCCCATTCAACTGCATTTGATGGATTATCCACTGTTGCAAGCATAATTTCCTGCAACAGATCAAGATTATTATTTTAAAATTTCAATACGGGTATATTAAAAGTGTTACGTAGTGTGTAAAGGCACAATATTTTATGTAGAATCTTGTTTAAAGATAATATATATATATATATATATGTGTGTGTGTGTGTAATGATGTAAAATATTTATTTGCTTATCCATAGCCAATTAAGTTCTATAGACACTGAGTCAAAAAAAAAAAGTTCTATAGACACAGTTTGTAGAAGAATTGTTTTTGGAATATTGACCACATTTTTTAATAAAAACATTTTTAAAAAAAAATCAATTCACAAATTGGAAACATCTTAGTATAATAAATCAGAAGATTATTATGTCTTTATTATATATATATAATAGTCAAAACAGATATAGCACCGGACCAATGATCCAATAAGAATTTTTTTTTTTTTTTAAAATTCGGCATTGTATTGATACTATAAAGAAAACACTTAAAAACGGATTTGTTTTCTTGTCTGAAAGTTTACAAAGTAACGCTAGTTTGACTATCAGAATAACCCTTGATCAATAGCTTATTATTCACTTAGGGTCTGTTTGCGAGTCTTGTTTAGGAGGGGAAGTAAGGGAAAGGGAAGGTTTATGACAACCTCTCCCTTGTTTGTGAGTGCAAAAATTTGGAAGGGAAGTTTTTTAGGTTTTTAGAAAACCCCCCAAACCCCTCCTCACCTCAATTTTTTTGTTTACCCCAATTTGGGGTTTTTTGGGGGGTTTACCCCAATTTTTAGAGGAAAATGAATAATTTTTTTTTGCATTAGTATTATTTATTTTTTTTTGAAAGGTGCATTAATATTATTTAACAAATATTACTTATGTTAATTTTCTAAAATAAAGGTAAAATTGTAAAAGTATGTTATAAACTCTCCATTTACTTTCCCTCGTACAAGATGCACTCACAAACAAGGGGAGGGATAATACTCTCCTTCCCCTCCCCTCCCTCCCCTTTCCTTCCCCTTTGATCCCCTCACTTTCCTTCCCCTCCAAACTCCCAAACAGACCCTTAAGGAAAAATTTCTAAAAGGAACTAATAGCTTGTTTCTCAATAAAAAGTAATGAATGAGTAAAATAATGGATGAAAGCACATGCATGGGTTTGTAATACGTTGGGACCGCCCCACCAACTTTGTTAGCATTCATGTCTACGATACCACGATGTAATAGAATTGGTTTAGATCATATTTGTGTTAATTTAACATATGTTTCAATTAATGTTAATCAGATCACATTGGATCGAATTTTGTAATTTTTTTGTATGAAACGGAATCGAACTAATCTGATTAATTACAGGTAAATTATCAGATTATTCTATTTTTTAAAATTTTGAAAAATAGCAAAAAAATATAGAAAATATAAAAAAATTACACTAATGAAAAAATATTACCTATAGCAAATTCGTAAGAACATGACATTAACATATTCATAAACATTAAAAAAAAAAAATATAATAGTAATAATATATTAATTTTATATAATTGTCAATTTGTTTCAAATTAGACAGATTCAATCTCAACCAAAATTGCCTTCTAGTTCAACATTTAAAATTCAATTTGGTTTGATGTAGCAATCCAAACCCAAAAAAAAAAAAAAAAAATTGATTCGATTTAATCCACCGAATTCGCGGTGGGTTGGAATCTGCATGTAGCCTTAAGTGTGTGATCACAAGTATGTGACTATATGTCCAAATCTGGAATGGAATAAGAGTTGGGAAGAAGAGTGTTACCAATTACCATGATTTGAGATTGAATTTCCTCTATTGTCAACAGTGTATTGTTATGAGCATCTTTCAGATTGATGAGAACGTCGAGCAAGTCTTCTTGATCAATCCTTTTTCCATTATCCCATTGCTGAATTCTGTCTTCAATAATGGGATCATGATATTTCCTTAAGATGCTAAAAGCCATTTTCATAATTGTTTCATGACCATCCAAGTCAAGTCCCCTTAAGGATGGAATGTAATCAGAAACAGAAAAGGCAAACATGTACTTTAGCATAGTGAAAATTGCTTCTACATGTTCTACTTCCTCAAAACCAGGTCCTCCATCTTCCCTACCCTTTCCAAAGTACCTTTTATTGAAAACCAACCTCCTTATCACATTCCCACCATAATGTTGGGAAGCAACCCTCACATTCACAATGCCACCACCACTCTTATTATTGCATTGGTTGAACACATACCTGACAAGTTTTTTTTTTTTTTATAAGCCAAAAAGTATATTGATTAGAAGGTACAAGGGTATCCCAACCCGAATGCAAAAACAGTAGAAAACGCTGAAAAGTATATTACCTGACAAGGTTATCAGCTTCTTCCACCCTCTTGTCGTGAAGCCATTGATGCTTGAAGGGCGAAACCAAATGGTTGGTGACGACTTTCTTCATCTTCTTCCATTGTTCTCCGTAAGGCACTAGAGCTGTGGATAGATATCCACTCGTGGCATACTCGCTGGACCAGTTTGAGGGTCTTGAAGCAAAAATAGCATCATGTTTGATCAAGAACTCGCGTGCAATTGAAGGGCTAGTGACAGGGATGACATGAACGTTCCCTAGACGGATGCATGCAATTTCAGTGCCTAGGTCATTCATCAGCTTTTGTATCCATCTGAATGTAGGCTTGTTTGCAAGCATTTCAGGAAGATTACCAACTACAGGCCATGGTTTGGGACCTGGAGGGAGAGTGTTGGATTTCTCAGTTGTTTGATATCTCAAGAATTTGAAGAGGGTAAAGCTAAGTAGTATGGGAACAAGAATGAACCAAAATCCTAGGTTTGAGAGGGAAGAGGCAAGAGCAGACTCCATAATTTGGAAATGTGGAAAGGACCAAAGGGTGTAAGATAGATGCATGGGTATGTCAATGTTGATTATTATATATTGCTGAATGGATAAGAATATATGCTACCATGATGAATAAGCATTATAATTTTTATGGGGGGAACACTGAAGTTTTTATAATATGGTTGTGAAGGTGAAACAATAATTTTTTATAATATAAAAAATATTACACATTATTTTCTTATAAAAAGAAATTCTATAGACAGTACTTTGTAAAAGAATTATTGTTTTTGGAATGTTGACGACATTTTCTTAAAAAAAATATCAATTTACAAATTAATAGAATACATCTTAGTATATTATTGTAAGTTTAAAATTAATTTATTAAAAGAAAGATTATTATGTCTTTATTAGCTAGATATATTATCGTCAAAACAAATAGATATCGGCATATAGCATCTTACATATATGTAGTATAAAGAAAATAGAGATTTGTTTTCTTGCTGAAAGTTCACAATATCGCTAGTTTGACCATCAGAACAATGCTTGATCAATAGCTTACTATCCATTTAAAGAAAAATCACTAAAAGGAATTAATAGTGTGTTTCTCAATAAAAAGTAATGATTCACTAATTAATGGATGAAAGCACATGCATGGCAGCATGGGTTTGTAATATGTTGGGTCTAAATATGGTAAGGACCAAAGGTGTAAGATAGGTGCATGGGTCTATGTTGGTTAGTACTGATTGTTTTTATTTTTATTTTTATAATAACCAAAATATATATTGAATGAAGGGTATAAGGGTACCATAACCCGTATATAAGAACAAAGAAAAAGAACAAATGATAGTTTCAATAATCAGCTACAGTGATAAATCACCATTATAATTTTTATGGGTGATGAAAAACTATAAAAATTTTATAATATAATTGTTAACAAATAATTTTTTATAATATAAAAAATATTATGCATTATTTACTTATTTTTAATATAAATATTTGTTATCTAGACTTTTCATTTAACTCTTTTCCTATTCAGGTGATGAGCGCAAATAGCATCAAAGGTAAGTGTACTTTTCCAATTTGCTTGTTCATGATCACTTCATTTAGTATTTTTTTTTTTTTTTTGATAAGCCCTTCTTTTAGTAACTGATTATGATTCAGTCGCGAAATAGATTGGAAAAAGTCATTGATAGCCTCATTCACCGAATTGCGACAAATTTTTAATTTTAGTGAGTAGCGATAGGTGTTTAATTTCTTACATATATTGCTCAGTGGAGCTTTCTTCATGCTCCTTTGTCAATTATCATAAAGTCTGCTTTTGTTTATTTATTTCTAACTAATTATAATAGTTTTAAAACAATAAGTGTAATTATTGGAAGACTTTCAAATGTTTCATCTAAATTTTAATATTTCTGATAAATTTCGACTATTTTACACGCAATTCAAAGTTGAAAGACACATTTTTGAAAATTTAGAGACTAAATCACACGTTAACCTAAGTTTTTTATTTGAAAGTCACACGTTAACCTAAATTAAAAAGTTGTTTTTGGACTTTCATTAACTTAACTAGATATATTATCGTCAAAACAAACAGATATAGGCATATAGGATCTCATATATATGTAGTATAAAGAAAATACAGATTTGTTTTCTTGCTGAAAGTTCACAATATCGCTAGTTTGACCATCAGAACAATGCTTGATCAATAGCTTATTATCCATTTAAGGAAAAATAACTAAAAGGAATTAATAGTGTTTCTCAGTAAAAAGCAATGATTCACTAAATTATAGATGAAAGCACATGCATGGAAGCATGGGTTTGGAATATGTTGGGTCTAAATGTGGTAAGGACCAAAGGTGTAAGATAGGTGCATGGGTCTATGTTGGTTATTATATATATATATATATATATATATATATATTTATAAGCAAAAGATTTATTGAATGAAGGGTACAAGAGGTATATACCCAAACCCGTATACAAGAATAAAGAAAAGAACCAAAGGATAGGTCCAATAATCATCTACATTCTACCATAACAAATCAGCATTATAATTTTTATGGGTGATGAAAAACTATAAAATTTTTATAATATAATTGTTAACAAATAATTTTTTATAATATAACAATATTATGCATTATTTACTTATTTTTAATATAAATATTTGTTATCTAGGCTTTTCATTTAACTCTTTTCCTATTCAGGTGATTTTTTTTTTTTTTTGATGAGCGCAAATAGCATCAAAGGTAAGTGTACTTTTCTAATTTGATTGTTTTTTTTTTTGTTCATGATCACTTCATTTTCATTTAGTAATATATTGTAATGACCCAAAATATGGCAAGTAGACCCAATTTCCCCAATACTAAGCTCAAGTAGTTTTAACCCTCTTATGTGTGACAATGCACCTAGATTAGAAGAGAGCCTAGAAAAATGATGAGTCGCATCATTTAGGAAGGTTCTAGAGTAATGGTGAGTCCCATTATTTAGGAAGTATCTACAATAATGATGAGTCATTCTGATGGGTTTATTTGATTTGTTATTCAAGGGTGCTATATATATGTAACCAATTATGAAATGAATGACAAGAAGAAAATTATGGAAGCATTTGCTTAAGGAGGTTGCTCCCCTCGAAGGAGTGTTTTTATTTTATCTTACTCTTTCAATTAGTCTCCGTTTGGTATAATCCTTATACCATTACATACATACATATATATATATATATATATATATAAGCCCTTCATTTATTAACTGATTACTATGATTCAGTCGCGAAATAGATTCAAAAAAGTCATTGATAGCCTCATTCACCGAATTGCAACAAATTTTTATTTTAGTGCGTAGCGGCAGGTGTTTAATTTCTTATATACTAGATTGATGGACTCGTGTCATGCAAAGGAAATATATTAATTTTTTATATTTTATTTTTAAATATGTAATTGTTGAATTCGTGTTTTGATGGACCCGTGCCACATATTAATTACCAATGTCGGAGATATTAGAGTTCCAATAAAATTGTAAAATGTGAAGAGAATTATTAATTGTTATTCTAGTAACCTCGAGTATTTGAAAATATCTTAAAATTACTTATTTCGAAAATCTTGTCTGCACTTTGAATAATTTTAATAAAAATTTTAAAGGACACAATTGTTTCAGTTGCATAGATGACAAAATAATAATTATAATTTAAGATATTTTAATAATAATAATAATAATAATAAATTATTATTATTATTTTGAAAGAATTATATTATATTATTATTATTATTAGACCCAATCATATGATGCAACTTTTCATATTTCAAATCATATTTATCTATTTGAAATTTTGAATGCAAAATTTTTCATTTAAAGTTTTAATCATATAAAGTGCAAATTTATAATCCAATATATAACTTTTAACCCCGTGCATCATGGAGATTTTTTAAATTATTACTTTCATAAAAATGTGTTGATAAACAACAAACAATAACATCATAAAAGGATGATTTCTTGCTAACAGTATTTCTTTATTAATATTTACTAATATAGTAAGAGAAAGAGCAAGTGTGTTTTAAAGAATAAAAGAATTCAAACTTAAAATAAAATATTTGATTAAAAAATTGATCAAAATTATGATTCTTATTTTAAGAAGATATACAAATCATACAATTATATTGAATTAAGACTGTAATTATATTTTTTTATCCAAAAAAAAGACTGTAGTTATATTTTAATCACTAAATTGAAGATAACAAACTGTAATTGAAGAATTAGCTTGAATAGTTACAAAAGTAAAAAAATTGTTTATATTCATCATAATTAAAATATAAATTGTGTCAAGAGATTAAAGTAATTATAAGTAAGTAAATATAAAAAAATTATAAGTGAAAATATACGAAGGGGTCATAAAATGTATTGTATAAAGCAAAGAGTAATTATGATGAATCATAATGCTAGAGACACAAATAGTTAACAATCTCATTAAATGATAATTTGCTAATAGGTTGACACATGGAATAATATTCAATGAGATTATTTCTAAATGTATATAGTATAGCTAGATATTGCTTGGTGGAGCTTTCTTCATTCTCCTTTATCATAAAGGATGCTTTTGTTTATTTACTAGAGTTTGAACCGGTGCCCACATGGAATAAATTATTAATGATTTTTAAATTATTTGAATAATAATTTTTGTATTATAATTTTTCAAAAAAAGGTTAATTATTAATATATTTTTATGTTTTTCAAAAGAAAAATATTATAAGATAACTTTTGAATTTGAACCTATCAATTATATATAATTTTTAACAAAATATTCACATATTATATAAAATATATGATGCATGTGAATATCATATTATTAGTTAGGTTTAAATGACCTATTTAATAAGTTGAGAAATTAAATATTGATTATCTACATTAATATATTGCTAGGATCAAGTTTATTATACCGTGATTCAATGACATGAGTATTGTATAATTTTTTTTTTTTTGGTGACATAAGAGAAAAGACAACCAGAACAAACAAAAAACGGCCTAAGGCCTTACAAAAAAGATGTCCATGGCTTTAGCAAGAAGCAAATTCCCCATTCCTTCTCGAGGAGTATCCAGGACCGCTAAATTGGAGTCGCTTCTAGCACCCATTTTAGCTAGAAAATCAGCACAATAATTTCCCTCTCTCAATGTGTGTCATAGTTGACAATCACACTGCTGTGGCAACAAATCTCTAATGACAGCAATAACATTCCCTCGGCTTGTGAAAGTTTTGATTACCCTCCTGGATGAGCTTAATTATGTGCATGGAATCAGAGTAACAAACAACCTGAATCCAGCCAGCCCTGTATTAGTCAAAGCGCTCCCATCAACATTGCCTCCGCAGGTTTCATCCAAGCGACTTCTTTATGCTGCTTCCCAACTACGCAAGCATCAGGCGTCCTATGCAGCGCTCTTACTTGCGTCACAATGGACCAAACATACAAATTCTGAGCTTCAAAGATGAGCTTGTTTCTTGTGCACCATAGTTAAAGGAAAAATAGTGCCAAACTTCTGCACATTTAAATGCAACCAAGCGTTGAGATCGTCCTCTACTCCAGGCACTATCACCAATCCATCAATGCAAGCATGCCACACCTCAACTCCCACAAAAGCCAACAGGATCCCACGAGTAGGACTAGGAAGGCTATCATGACAAAACTGCTACATGAAAAATTGGACATCGGAAGGTTTGCCTCCTCTCTGTTTCATCCCATGCATCTCTCATAAGCCAATAGTAAGCACTTCTTGTTGAATAAACCCCTGTACTACAATATTGCCAATTCCAGCGATCCATCATTCCCTCCACCAAAAAACGTTTCATGCTAAGAATGCGGTTCCTCACTTTCTCTGGGAGCAAAGTATATCATGTTTCAAGCTGCCATTCCATTCTCCTTCCCTGGACACATCATTAAGCATAAAACCGTGTTATTTTAGTATTAATCGATAATTTAAAAACTCTTTATTCTAATAATATATACAAATTAAATCTTTGAATCATATAAGTCAAAATAATTTAGGTACTATTATTAACAATAAAATTAAAATATAAATATATTATTTATTTTCTTAAATAAAACTGTTGTTTTGGAATAAGTGTTAAAGAGTTTGTTGAATAAGTGCAGAGCAATATTGTGCAGAATAAATAAATATCAAATAAGAATAGAAAAGTAAATTTAAAAAAAAAAACGTGTAAATATAATTAATCAACATTCTCATCCATCAACAACATTTCCATAGCATATGATTTCTTCGCATTATTAAAACCTGGTACATACCATATCCGCATAACCTTAACTTTGATCATTCAATCCTCCTTTTCAGGCATTATGTCATCAAGAAAAGTATATTCAGAGGCCATTTCAAGTCAATATGGAAATTGAAGGGAATATGTAAATAGTGAAGATATATGCAGATTAGGATAGAAATTGAAGCAAAACAATCAGATTTATTTTCAAAAATTAGATTATTGTAGATAAGATTGAGGTAACTAAATAAGATGATGATACAAAGAGTTAGAATTAAAATTGAAATGAATTAGATAATTAGTTAAGATTAGTTAAATTTAAATGTGATTGAAAATCATAAATCTGTTAAATTAAATTGAAATAAAATCATAAATCTGTTAAATTGAAGTATAATTAGATAAATTAGTTAAATTAAAATCATAAATTAAAGCTGAAATAAATTAGATAAGATTAGTTAAATTTAAAATTTAATTTCCAATTCCAATTTAAATTTAAAATTGCAACATCCGATAAGATTTGTTTAAATTTAAAATTAAAATCCTAATATTACTTTTTGATGCTATAATATTTACGTAATATTGTTAGCAACTTACGTAGTGTTGATAACAATGTTTAAGTAAATTTGAAATTTGATTTATATTTAGTTAAATATGGCTCATTTAACTAAATAAGATGATGAGACAAAGAGTTAAAATTGAAATTGAAATGAATTAGATAATTAGATAAGATTAGTTAAATTCAAATGTGATTGAAAATCATAAATCGGCTAAATAAAAGGATTTAATTGGTATACACTGACAGTGTAAAGTTTTTTTTTTACAGTGTTAACCAATTAGAAATGGACATATTATTACAAATCTTTGATTGTTATCCTAACCAACTTAAAAATCATCAATTTCATGATTTCTGATTGGTTGTCAGTATAAAAATCTCTATACTGACAATGCATAGAAATTAAGCTCTATTAATAATGTCCTGAAGGAGTGATTGAGAGGCGTAAGAGAAAACATACAAGAGAAATTAATCTCTACACGTACAGTGATTGAGAGGCGTAAGAGAAAACATATAATTTACCTCTCATCAATTGTCTTCTATAATATAACATTTTGGCCAAATATTAATTAGACACATATACAGGCATAAGAGAAAATATTGTATTTTGAATATATATATATATATATATGATATGTGAGATTTGCTAGCATACACCCACCCATTTTTTTTAGAAGGAGTATGTAAGCAAGCTATACCTTCGAGTGTATTTTCAATTTTTTTAATTATAGATTGCTAACGGACACCTTCTAAAAAATGGATGAGTGTACATTAGCAAATCCATATATATATATATATATATTATTTGGACTTGGACTCGGACTCTAACCCGTATACAAAGAAAAGAGAGAAACCTGTAACTGTGATACTCCTCCTAAGAAAAGAAACCAGGATCAAAATTACAAAAGACCGACAAAAAAAAAAAACCAACATAGGAAAGAAAACCCACTAAGAACCGTATATCATCAAGTAACCACATTATCACTTGAGAAATGTTTTTCTAACAATCGGGAATGACAATTATACGGGACAACATGTATAGTTGAACATTATAATGTTACTGTAGTGCTTTTTTTTTTCTTTTTTCTTTTTTTACAATTTTTGACTTTTTTTTGAAAAAATAAAAAAATTATTTTTTTAGAAATAAATTTTTTTGTTAAGTATGTGCAAATATCTGGTTAATCAGGTACAAATATCTAGTTAATTCAGTTCATTATCTGGTTAATGGGTTTTTTTGAGAAATAAAATTTTTGGTTAAGTATTTGCAAATATCTGGTTAATTCAGTTCATTATCTGGTTAATGGGTTTTTTTGATAAATAAAATTTTGGTAAAGTATATGCAAATATCTGGTTAATCATGTACAAATATCTGGTTAATTCAGTTCATTATCTGGTTAATGGGTTTTTCGAGAAATACAATTTTTGGATAAGTATGTGCAAATATCTGGTTAATCACGTATAAGTATCTGGTTAATTCAGTTCATTATCTGGTTAATGGGTTTTTTTGAGAAATAAAATTTTTGGTTAAGTATGTGCAAATATCTAGTTAATTTAGTTCATTATCTGGTTAATGGTTTTTTTGAGAAATAAAATTGTTGGTTAAGTATGTGCAAATATCTGGTTAATCAAGTACAAATATCTGGTTAATTCAGTTCATTATCTGGTTAATGGATTTTTTTGAGAATAAAATTTTGGTTAAGTATGTGTAGATATCTGGTTAATCACGTACAAATATATGGTTAATTCAGTTTATTATCTGGTTAATGGGTTTTTTTGAGAAATAATTTTTTTATTTTTTCAAAAGAAAGTCAAAATTTGTAAAAAAAAAAAAAAAAAACAAGAAGAAAAAGAAAAAAGGTAACACTACAGTGAAAGTTATCTTATGATTGTCGTATTCCATTTGTTAGAATAACACAATTGTTATCACTTACAACTTTAACCCAATAGTAATAACAGTACCGCATAATTTTTCAAACCAATCAGCACCCATCCAATTTGTGTAGGAGGCCAAAATCATTGATACCATAAACAAATAGTAAATGTACCAGTCCTACATGCTCGCTCCTATATCAAGTACCAATTCAACAACATTGCTCACCAAGTTGGCGTCTACGACTACAACAACTATGGTTTCTTCATCTTTTTCTTGCACCTTTAGTTAATGAACAATCATTGATCAAAACATCTTGCTTTTAAATTGTTAGAAAATAGTATGGACGATCGATAATTGTGCCGTGGACGAACCATTGCCTTAAAAGCAAGATTCAGGTAGACTTCGAGTACAATCTGACAACCTGGCTTGCTCCCCAAGCTTAACACAATAAGCTCAATTTTAGGTTTTCAATTTGTTTCGATCCCTCACTTCTCCTTCACCACTTTCAGTTCTAGTGCCACTACCATCCATGGCTTCCAAATTGTCTGCTATATATTACCTCTATTAACTATTAACTAGTTTAATGTTTAGGCTTTATTTGTGAGTTTGGAGAGAAAGGAAAGGGAGGAGATCAAAGGGGAAGGAAAGGAGAGGGAGGGGAGGGGAGGGGAGGGGAAGGAGAGTATTATCCCTCACCTTGTTTGTGAGTGCAGATTATATGAGAGGAAGTAAATGGAGGGTTTATAACATACTTTTACAGTTTTACCTTTATTTTAGAAAATTAACATAAGTAATATTTTTTAAATAATATTAATGCACCTTTCAAAAAAAAATTATTAATGCAAAAAAAAAAATCATTTTCCTCTAAAAATTGGGGTAAACCCTCCAAAAAAACCCAAATTGGGGTAAGCCAAAAAATTGAGGTAACGAGGGGTTTTGGGGGTTTTCTAAAATCCTCAAAAACTTCCTCTCCAATTTTTTACACTCACAAACAAGGGAGAGGTTCTCATAAACCTTCCATTTCCTTTACTTCCCCTTCTAAACAAGACTCACAAACAAAGCCTTAATAAAAAAAAGGAAATAATTGAATAAGGATACCCTTAATATATTTTGTTTTTGAAAAAGACAAAAGTAGCATTTATCATTTATAGAGTACAAGAGCTGCCCTGAAACCCATTTACAGGATAAGTTAGTAGCTGTCATGAATTTAAGACATAATACATAACCATAATAACAACAGCAACATGCCACCTATTTATCTAGACAAGTAAAGGGATCAATACACCAATAGGAAAAAGAACACAAATAGATATGGTTAGATGTTGCAAACCACCTCCAAGAGCATACTTTAATCCTATCTAAAAAATAAATCAAATCAAATGAGCTCATTTCAGGAAATATTATCATTCCGGCTTTCCTAAATGCACTAAACTACCGCATGCCACAATAGCAAACAACCACCTGTCTTCATTCTTCTGCGCAACGGCTCCCAAAAAAAAAAAAAAAAAAAAACCAATGTGTGAGATACAAATGCAGTAGGAGTAAAATCCACACCTATACATGACCACAGAGAGGAAGAGCATGGATAGTGGAAAAATAAATGGCCAATAGATTCAACATGTTCATTACAAAAAACACACAGAAGGGAATCATTTTCACCTAGCACCTTCCTAATAAAGAGATTATTTCTAGTAGGCACCCTATCCAATAGCAATTGCCAAGAAAAAGCCTTAACCTTTAGAGGAGCATAACTTTTCCAAAGAAAATTAAACACCTTTACCTCTAGATCCAAAAGGAGCTCATTTTGCAAGACCGAGTCGGACAGAAAATCATAACTAGATTTAACAATATAGTCCCCGAAGGGGTGCGATTTCCAAACCCATCTATCCTCCCTTTGGTACAAAAAAATCGAACTAAGAGAGTTTTGTAGCTCCAACAGCTGCTGCTCCTCCCAAACAAAAGGAGGCCTTCTCCACTTCAATCACTACACCAACACCGAACCCTCCCATCTACCAAAAGCATGGATAAACTCATCTTTCAAATTTGACAGCGCAAATAACCTAGGGAAAAATTCCTGTAAGGAAGAACCCCTAAACCATTTGTCCTTCCAAAACAAAATCTAACGACCATCCCTTATTTTTTTTTTAAACACCCCATCCACCACCCAGTCACCAGCCACCCCCTACAAAGACCTACCGAACACAAATCTTTCCACCACATTGAAGCATTCCTAAAGCTACCTACAGACTGTAAGTTAGGAATATCACACACCGCTTCACCATATTTTGCTTTTAGGACCCTACACCAAAGAGCTTTCGAATCAGTCAAAAGCCTCCATCGCCACTTCCCAAGGAGATTGAGGTTAAATAATTCTAAATTTTTCACCCCAAGACCCCCCTTCTCCTTAAGTTTACAAATATTCGACCATTAACCCGAGGGATCTTCTTACAATCCGAAGTGCCACCCTTGAGAAACTCCCTTTGTATTCTGACCACCAACTTCGAAACCTTCTTAGGCATCTACCATTAAGAACTGAATTGGGGAGCACAATCCTACCTCCCAAAGACAAATACCTATTCTTCCAAGAGGTTAACTTCTTAACAAGGGCATCAATCAAAGGTTTCCAAGTTGAAGCCCGCCTCGGATTCGCCCCTACTGGTAGTCCAAGGTACTTAAAAGGTAACCCTACAACCTTACAGTTCAGGAACTCAGGAGCCGGCCATTAGAAAAACTCAGCTATATTCCCCCCTATAAGGTAGCTTTTATGATAGTTGATTTTTAGCCCTGAAACCAATTTGAAACACCGAAGGACAGCTTTCATCACCCATAAATTTTGTTCACACGCCTCATCAACAAGGATTGTGTCGTTCGCATAATGCAAGTGAGAAATAATCACCTCCGAAGAGTTCACCTTGAACCCTTTGAATTTACCAAAGAAAACCGCGTTCCTAAGAAGACCGCTTAAACCTTCACCCACCAACAAAAACAGAAAGGGAACAAGAGGATCACCTTGCTTCAGACCCCAGTGGATTTGTACTTCCTCAGTAGGACTACCACTAACCAACACAGAAAGTTTCCCTGGAAAAACACAAGCATGGATCCAACCTCTCCACTTCACATCAAAACTGAATCTCTGGAGCATATAGTCTAAGAAATCCTAGCTCACGAAATCATAAGCCTTCTCGAAGTCCACTTTGAAAATGAGACACTACTTCCCCCGTTTCCTAGCAAGATCAATAATCTCGTTCATAACCACCACCTCATCCGCAATATGCCTCTTTTTAATGAAAGTCGATTGGTTGTTAGAGATGATTGTCTCCATCACCCCTGCCAATCTAGCCGTAGGAACCTTAGAAATAAGCTTATATAGTCTCCCAAGGAGAGAAATTGGATGAAATCCCCAAGGGTAGTATATGATTCAAGTGTGGAAATCCCGAACACCTCTCTAAGGAGTGCGGGCAGCCCAAAGTGAAACCTTCTGGAAGTAACATATAGGTTGTGAGGCCTAAGATAAGGATATGATTAAGGAACTGGGTGCCAGAGGAGGTAGTTCACCAAAGTCTAAAGTGAAAATCTGTGGTTAGTTATTATCAAGTGGGACCTTCGCCACAAGTTGGACTGAAGCATCACAATCTGGTGAATACTCTTAAGTGAAATGTGTCATAGAAAGTAGACTCTGGACTGTACTGTTAATTCACGTGGAAAATCATTCTTGATTTTCTATGAATGTGTAAAATTCTGTGTATTTATTTATGTACTGCCTATGTTTGTCGCCAACTTGTTTTTGAGTTGGTTTAATTTCATCGTCACATCTTTTGTTGTCTACATTGTAGGCGAAAGGATCTGATTTTGTACTACTTTGTTATCCCTTAATAGGGTTACCTTTACAGTTTCTTAAGAACTCATCCTAGTCAAAGAACTCTGTTTGGATACTCCTGTATTGTTGAAAATTGAGTTTTGTAAACTCAACCATCTGTTTTCCGCAAATGAGTACAATTGAGAAATGGGGTGATCTCTTGCAGATCATATCTAGTTAGTCTGTGTGGGTAAAGAGTTATAAATTTTCTGGCAGATGAAAATTTTATCAATTCATTTTGTTGTTGTGACAAACGAGTTGGAGTTACTTCAATTGAGGAAACTCGTAAATTCTTTTACTGTGGTTTTCTTAAAAACCAAGAGTAATTTTAACTTGAGTTTTAGACTCTTGGGAAAGAAAGAAAATCACCGCCTTCAAAGATTTTTCCTTTGAAGGGAGTTCTTGTGGGAGGAGTAGCTTTACTAGAGTCATGTATGTAAATCTGTACCGGCCGGACACTTTACATTCAGGAATCTATTGAAGAGCTTTTTCACATATGAGAATATTCTTTGTCTTTCTATTCATTTTAATTTATTCTTTCTTGTAAGAGTAAAGTCTAGATATTTATTTTTTCTCTCTTCGAAATTTTTTTATTTGAATTATGAGTTCTTATTTACCATTGGTGTATTAGAATCGCCACCGGAAATGGAAGTCAAAGTTTGGTATCATTCAAATTTCCAGATTTATCGGAAGTTCGTGTATTTCATTCTATTGACATTCGAATTATTCGAGTGTGTTTCGAGTCTTGAGAGTTTAAAAGGGGGTTTGCCTGATTTATTTTATCGGATGGTTTAGCAAATACAGTATAAGTCAGAGCAACAGTCTAATCTAGGAAGTAATTCACGTCACGTTTTGAGAAATGAGAATGTTATGCAAATGGAGCACGATATAGGGGATTGATATCCGTGTTCATTTTCCTTAGATGAGTAAATTTCGGGGCAAAATTCTCTTTAGAGGGGTAGTATTGTAACACCCCGTTTCCTCGCGCCTTGACCAGTAATTATATTTTATATTATTACCGAGTATCTAGTAAATGATTTTGAGGAAAACAAAATCATAGTTGAGACCTTCTATATTGAAGGAAGTTACAGTTAAATTTTGGGTTTTAAAACTCAGACGGAAACAAGTCTGTGTTTTTACTGATAGTATAATTTTATACCGGCAGAAACCCTAATTTCGGCCCTAAAATGAAAAATTTCAAGATTTTGCCACTTGTTTGGGACAAAATATATTTCAAGAATTTCTACTCAAAAATAAAATATTCTATTTTATCGGGTGAAATTTTAGCGAAAAACGGGTGGGAAACCTAATCGGGTAAACGACGGAGCCGGATTTGGATCTGCAGAAATATGTCGAAGGATAGGAATGATGATTCAACTTGGGCAACTCACCTACATGAGTCACCTAGTGAGTCACCCTAGTCATAAATGACCATAAATGAAAAATGATGAATCACCAAAGTTATAAATGAAAAGTAGTGAATCATTATCTTGCACATGTTAACTGTTTGTGTTCAAATTCTCTTCCTCTTGCTCCATGGTCCATGAAATTTGACCAAGTCCTCCTAGCCACACATAAGTCACCTAGTCATCATGACTTAAACAAAAATATATTAATATCCTTGTGAAACGACCAAAATACCCTTTGATCATTTTATGAATTCCTTTAATGTCCAACAAGTGTTTTGACCATTTTGTCTTCCCTTCTACCATGTACAATTTCGACCAAGCCTCTTGAGTAGGCATTCTTTCACTTCATTCTAGATGATCATGATGGCTTTCAAGACACCTAAGTATTTTAAGTTATTTTCTAGACTAACCTAAAACTATGGTTACTACCTAAGGTTATTAACAAAGACAAAACCAAATTGACTTCTTCTTCCTCCATGTGATACACACACGGCCACATCCTCCCTAGATACACCTCCACCACACATTTCTTTCATTCTCATTTTAGCATGATGACTTGGTACAAAAATATCTAGATATTTATAACCAAACCTAGCTTTGGTTAACATCAACTATGGTTGTCATTAAGGTTATCAAAGCTAATTTCTTCTCCTCCTTGGCAAGGGTACACGGCTGCCTCCTTCCCCTTTTAGCAAACACTTCATTTTCATTCTTCATATTTCCTACACAAAAACCCTAAGTTCATCATCAAAGTTTCCATTGGAACTCCAAGTTCTTATTCACTTCTTCATCATCCTAACACAAAGTTCTTCCTTTCTCTATTGTGCCAAGTTTCGGCCACCTCCTCTCTTCCACACACTTCTCTTCATTTCTTCAACTTATCACCTTTGTAAGAACAAAACTCTTTTCCTTCCACCAAGAACAGGATTCGGCCAACACCCTTAAGCCATGATCCATTCATTTGTTTCAAAAACTAAGAGTAGATTCTTCATCCTCTCATCATTCTAAGACCATACTATCTCACAAAAAACTCCATTTAGAGCACTCCTTGAAAATGGATTTCTCCTAGGTTATGACATCCATTCTTGATCATTATCATCCTTACTCCTAGTAAGTGATTCAATCCTTGATTTACCTTCCTTGGTTATGTCTAAGCCTAGTTGTATAACCCTTTGTAATTTTGTGTGATTTTGCTAGGTTTTGTAAGCACAAGACCTTGAGCACCATTAGTTTGGACAACCATCCTTGCTTGTTTTAAGTGCGCTACAAAAGGTATGGGGGAGATTAACTACCATCTACATTATTGTGGGTGTATGTGTGGTTTATGTTATGTTTGTGTGGTCTTGAAACCATAAATGTTAGGGTTATGACTTTGTGTATATGTGATCCTCTAAGAGGACTTTGTATCATGATTGTGTTGTGATTGTGGTGTGATCATGTTAATTGAGTTATATGCTTATTTGATGCATGTTAGTTAAAATAAAATTGTTAGTATGCTTACTTGATCATTGAAAGAAAATATTTTGAATATGTTAAATAATCATGCCATGATCTAGTACCTATGTACCATTGATTGACTTATGGTCAAAATGATTTGATTTTATCTAAAGGTTTTGGTTTTAAGCCAAAGAGGATTTTAGTCTTCAAAGACTAGTATTTATAGTAAAATCCAAAACGTAAGTCATAGATGACTTAGTGAAAATATGAACTTAATGATTTATGACTTATGGTGAAGCAAGACCATTTATCATAAAGTGTGGACAATTCAATATCCATACATCCATAAAACTTAATGGACTCAAAATAATTTGATTTCTTGGAAGCCAAGTAAAAGGCTCCATTAGAGAAGTGCAAAGAAATAAATGATTGGATTGTTGATCCAATTCCATAATGCGTTAGGACTTGTAAGCAAGTGCCCCAAAACATCTTTGCACAAACATGACAAGTCTGTTTGAGAACTGTGGACCAGTGACAGGCCAATGATTCGAACCCGAGAATATCGTCCGTCAGAGATTGAAATCAAATGGATTCCGGTGGAATCACAAGGTTACCAAATGGATAAATATGAATGCATACGCCGTTATCGGCTTGATCTGCTGAATTGTCAGTGTGGTCTTTGTGCCTAGGAAGCTGAGCTGACAGGTTAGGTAGAGTGTTTCACAATGAATTTGATGTCACATGTTGTAAAGGATTTTGATGTCACATGTTGGATTGTGAATAGTGTATGTACCATTATGCCCGCGGCAGGCACAAGTGAAACATATACTGACCATTTCCTTTCCAAAATGTCAATTAGCTCCAGAGTTAGGATCAAATATTCTTCGAAGCTGTGTAGGTATGAGACTATACAATTTCAGTCAGTTTCTCTCTATTCTCATCCTTCGATGGACAAACCGTGTCCGGTATGCTTGATAAGCTTACTGTTGAGTTTGGTATAGTATATTCTTGGAGTTTTGAGCTTCAGAATTAGAATGGAAGATAAAATGAATGTATGTCTTCTGTAACATGTATGTGGATCGTACCACTGCATGTCTGCTTTATGTGTATGATGAATGGGGATCTCACCTCTTTTTGTGTTTTCTGGTATTCTGTTTATTTTATGTTCTGCAACGAAGATGGTAGTACTGCTTCAGTATCATAGCCAGCTTTGGAATATGAGACGGACCGGTCATGAGGATGCATCTTCAGAGATTAGTATATAGACGATGTGAGAGCTCAACCCCAGTGTGACAATGTATCGTCCTCATTTTGTTATTGTGGTACAATGATGACACCTCGTCATCGTTTTTGTACAAGCCAGCATGATGAGTCCTTGTGTTTAGGACTAGTTTTATGGAGCTGTGTCTCCAAAGTTATTTATGATTCAAATGGTCATGTTATTTTTAATGGCTTTGTTATTTCCGCCTATTGTGAATTCTGTCTTTTAATAACCTTTATCTTTTGAAAGAATTTATGAAGGAACTATGTACATACAGGAAGTGTATGATTATTTACTACTTATTCTCCATTTTCTGGATGTATATGTTTTATGCCTGTTAGTGGTTGGAAAATGTTAATAAATGTTAAGTATTATATAATTTCTTATTTGCGAAAACGAATAGCGAAAAATAAACTCGTATCTTTTGAAAACTTAATTTACTCGTTTAAACGATATTGAGAAAATGTCACAGAGAATGTAGCGCCTGAGAAGGGTGTTACATTATTTGGTATCAGAGGTGGTCGAGTCTTTTTGGGGCTTGGGGTTTAGGTTTGTTGTCGTTTTTGTTGTGTTTTTTCTGGTTGTGTCTTGTGTTGTTTTGTTTTCTTGGTTCTACGAAGAACCAATGTTTGGAAGGATAGTGACTTTAGTCTATCCTTAATCGAGTTCATGTTCTTCGTGACGTTGTTCCGAGAGGATACAAGATTGTTTGTTGTTTTTTTCATTATGGTTTCTAAGGAGAAATGATAGTGGACAGAATTTGATGTCTTGTTTTCTCCCTAATTCTGACTGCCATGTTTGATGGGAAATCATGGTTAGTCCAGGAACGAGTGGATCTAGTCCAGCAAGCAAGGATCCTGCAGATATGGTAGCAGATGTACAAGTCCTGAGGGAGCTAGCAACAACTGTGGCACATCAGAATGAGGAAATTGCATAGAGGCGAGGACTAGCTGAGTTCTGCCATAGTAATCCACCTCAATTTGATGGTGAGCTTAACCCGGAGGAAGCTGAACTCTGGATTAAGGAGATGGAGAAAATATTTGGAACAATGGAATACCCTGAGAACTGGAAGATAGCTGGTGGAACGTTTATGTTGATAGGAGATGCTGGATTTTGGTTGGAAGAAACTAGCCAGCTGTTAGTGGCAGAGCAGAGAGTGATCGCTTGGGATGTATTTCGGAATAAGTTTCTGGCGAAGTATGCTTCCACTGAAGTGAGTCATGCAGATGAGATTGAGTTCCTGAAGCACGGACAAGAGGACATGACTATCAGCGAGTATGTCGCTGAGTTGGAAGAGCTGATTAAGTTCAAGGAGTTGTATTTAAAGAATCTCGATGAAGTACGAAAGTGTAGGAAATTAGAGGAAAATCTAAAAGTTGAAATGAGGAAGACAATCTTGTCATTGAAACTACTACAATTTCCGACCTTGATGGATAAGTGTCGAGTTCCTCAAGATCTGGAAGTGAGTAAAGGTATAAAGAGAATTTTTGGATCTTTGAAGTTTAGAGGCAACAAGAAGTTAGAGAAGAAGCCATACGCGAAGCCAACGCAGGCTCAGTTACGACAGAAGTCAAAGTTGTTCGGAGGAGGCACTGGAAGGTCTGATCCATCCGTGATACCTCCACCGAAGTGCATGAAGTGCGGCAAGGGACATTCTACGAAAGACTGCAGAATTAAGGGTAGTATATGCTTCAAGTGTGGGAACCCCGGACACCTCTCTATGGAGTGCGGGCAGCCCAAAGTGAAACTTTTTGGAAGTAACATGTAGGTTGTGAGGCCTAAGATAAGGATCCGATTAAGGAACAGGGTGCCAGAGAAGGTAGTTCACCAATGTTTAAAGTGAAAATCTGAGGTTAGTTATTAACAAGTGGTATCATCGCCACAAGTTGGACTGAAGCATCACAATCGGGTGAATACTTTTAAGTGAAATGTGTCATAGAAAGTAGACTCTGGACTGTACTGTTAATTCACGTGGAAAATCATTCTTGATTTTCTATGAATGTGTAATATTCTGTGTACTTATCTATGTACTGCCTATGTTTGTCGCCAACCAGTTTTTGAGTTGGTTTAGTTTCATCGTCACATCTTTTGTTGTCTAAATTGTAGGCGAAAGGATCTGATTTTGTACTTATTTGTTATCCCTTAATAGGGTTATCTTTACAATTTCTTAAGAACTCATCCTAGTCAGAGAACTCTGTTTGGATACTCCTGTATTGTTGAAAATTGAGTTTTGTAAGCTCAACCAATTAGCTAAGGTAAACGTTCTTCCCTCTTTTGTTTCCTTTCTGTTTCATGAATTGGGAACTAATGGGTTAACCTTGTTTGTGTTGACCAAGGCTTGGGATCATTCGTCGAGCAGTTCGAGGGAACAAGTTTAGGAGCATCTTCGGTTTAACGGGAATTCTTCTTACCAGGTCTGGGGAGAAGAAATTGTATAAGTATGTAGGCTTAGGGGTAACGTAAGACGAAGGGTTCCCATAACCCTTTATATATGTTTGATAACATATTGTATGCCTATATGCCTAGTTGCTATTTGATGTTAACTGTTGTATTAGTATGATTATTAATTATTGATGTTGGTATGAATGTCTTGTTATAAATCATTGACTGTTATGAACATGATGATGTAAGTTGCCGTGATTGGATGTTTATCATATGTGTGATATCATGATGTATTTTCTGCTGACTATTGTTGCGACGCGTTAATGTAAAAGACTAAATCTGTTAAATAACGTTAAGGGAAGTTGTTCCCCTTGTTCATAAGACTGAACCGTAGTAATGAGAGGTGAGGTTATTGTTGATGGTTCATAGCTAGACCTTAGGGACTGATTCATGAGTGATTAGGGATAATTTAATGAACTGAAATTAAAGGACTAATTCCCCTTAATTTGTAAGACATGAACATTCATTCAATATTAACGAAACTGATGAGTTATGGATTAGAAGAGCCTCAGGATTGAATATAAGATGTCCCCAAACCTTTTGGCTAAGGGTCTGTGACCCTTCTGCCCAGAACAGTAGGGCGCAATTGAGCACGCCCGTGCTCAACAGGGAGCACGCTCGTGCTCCCGTTCAAACCTAGAACCTAGGCAGCACGACCGTGCTTTCCTGGGAATGTACAGAACAGAAACCAGAATTGTGCAGAAGCAGGGGTGTTTTCACCCCAAATGCCTTAAAAGACTTAATAAAATACCAACGAAACATGAAAACCAAAAGATAAGTGATAAGAAGTTGTACTTTGGTAGCCTAGTGGCCAAGGGACCTTGATGCGCGATGGTCAAGGTGGTAATCTCTAGTGCTTAATGACTAGAGTGTTAATGATGATATGGTACCTTGGTAACCTAGTAGCCAAGGGGGCCTTGATGCTTGATGGTCAAGGTGGTAATCTCTAGTGCAGAACGACCAAAGTGTTTAATTAATAAATACGAAAAGATAAACGTTGATTCTCGATAGCCGAGTGGTCGAGGTGTTGATGGTGTTAAAACTTGGGTAGCCTAGTGGCCCAAGCGGAGGTGGTGGTTATGCTTATGTGTTGTGTTGAGCATGTATTCACGAATCGGAGATGTTAGCGGAGGATGTTCAACATAGGGGAGGTCACCTGAGTTATGGTGATCTTGCCGTCCGCGGCGATTTAAGTGAATCATGTACAACCATGGTGGCACATCCGAGAGCAAGGTGCGTCGGCTCTCCTAGGGGTCCATCCGAGGTTTGGTGGATTGCTCCGGTGTTGGTGCTTATTGGCCATTGTGGAGATGTAACTCCGAAGTTGACTTCCCGAGGTAGATGGATCCAAGTGCATAATGGAGTAGTGGAGCAGAGTTGCATGACATAGCATACACGTTTATATGATGATGTTATTACGTTATGTTGCTGTTATTGTTATAACATGCTTGATTGTTATATGCTCGTCTTGCTAACTGCTTCCTTGCCATTATATTCATATTCATGTTTCTTACTCCCTATTTCTATGTTTCTTGTATGGTATGTATCTTTTATGCAGAGGACGGTAAGCAGCCAGTTGAAGGGTGACTCCGAGGAGCCGCGACTCTTTAGTTAGGATTTCCAGTTTTTAGTAGTTGTTTTTAGTTGTATCCGAGGATTTATTCCGGATTGGTTATACCAGCTCTGTAATATGACATCGGCGTTGGGTTTTCTTTTATGTTATGTTATGCTTTATTTTCCGCGTTTGAGACTTGATACATGTGGTATTCTCTATCCATTGATGGTTTAAATTTTTAATAAATGATGCATGTTTTATTTTAAATATCTTATCTTTTAATGCTTTAAACGTATGCGGGGTAGAGGATGTCACAAGGTATAGAGGAGCAATTTGTCCCATGATACAACAGAGGTTGGAGAAAAACTAAAGAGAGGCTGATAGATGGACACCTCATTGGTGTGGAGATGAGGGATACTCCTTGTTTGAGGTTAGAAAATCCTAAGATATGTGGTGAATTTGGTTGCTTGGGCTTGTGGTTGTGATAAATGGGACTTATCCGGGGTCCTATGTGCTCATGCAGTGGCTTGTATGTGGCACAATTCCCTTAAGCCAAAGGAACATGTGGATTTTCACTTCAGGTATGTGGCTACATTCCTCAACCTTTTCTTTTTCATAATGTGATTATTTTTCCTGTTATTAATCAGTTTGATTGTTTTGCAGCAAGCAAACCTTCCTGTCAACATACTCTCACATGATTCTGCCATGCAATGGTCCAAGACTGTGGCCCTTTAGTGATTATGAACCCATTCATCCTTCATATATGAGAAGGGCACCTGAGAGACCCAAAAGACATAGGACAAAGACTAATGATGAGCTCAGAAACCCCTATAAGTTGCCTAGACAATTAAAAACTTTAAAATGCTCTAAGTGTGGAAAGTTGGGTCACAACAAGGCCTCCTGTAAGGGTAAGGCTGCAGCAGATAGGGTCATACCCAAGGGAGGAAACAAGGTACATATAGTAGTGTTACAGATTTCT
Source organism: Echinosophora koreensis (assembly GCA_035048595.1). Lineage (NCBI taxonomy): Eukaryota > Viridiplantae > Streptophyta > Magnoliopsida > Fabales > Fabaceae > Echinosophora > Echinosophora koreensis. Next base: position 13,631,584 of record JAPCYP010000004.1, read on the forward strand.
TTATATTCTTTGAACCTATATCAGTCAATGACTTTTTTGTATTTGCAGAAAAAAAAATTGAAGCAACCAGACACAACCACTACCTCTAGGAAGAGACCAAAGAAGCAAAATGTACAAGAGAGCCAAGGAACAAGTTCATCAACTATCACTGGAGTCCAATATGTTGAAGGGACAGTGAGCAATGAGGCTACAACAAGGGAAGTGACTGCAACACAAGGGTCCCAAGCCCCTAATGGGACATGACATACTATATAACTGTTTTTTGTAAGCTCTGCATGAGCAAATAGGCCTTATTTTTTGTAAGCTCTAATGAGCACATTTTGGAACAGTTTAGCATTGTAGGTGTTGCTATCTGTTGGATACATTTTCATTTCGTTAGCTCTAATGAGCATACATTGGTTATATCCCTTTTTTAAGGATGGTTATATCTGTCATGTTTTGTAATGTGTTGAACACATGAATTTGTCATGTTGGTTATATCAGTGAACACATTGACTATATCTGCCATGTTGGTTATGATGTTTATGTAAGTGTGATCAATTATCAGTACTAGTTTGTATCAGTTTAGACCAGTTTGCAAATGTACATTAAGTAAAGAACTCTAGGACAATTCAACAGAGTTTACTAATTCCAAATATTCATTCAAAATGTTCAGGTTACATAATCTAAGCACACTTCTGAAACACAACACCTACACGTGCAAGAACCCTTAACACCACTACACATTCTCAATTTGTTGAAAACCAGAACCCCTAACAGCAGAACCCCAAACAACACCTACATATTCTCTAATTTGAACTACATATTTATGAGAAAATTACAAACCAATGATAACAATCTTAAAATGAGAACTGAGCTTGACAGGTAGCAAGATGAGTTGGACTAGTATATTAAACTTCAGGTAATATATAATAGTTGCTCTTTGCTATTTTATTTTGTATTGTTGGTTATCAGATGTTCATGGCTTTAGAGAGCAGATGATTTATGTTCCAAAATATTTCTATTCTTTGGAAAGGAATGGATGGTCGACACGTGGCCTTAGTTTGATCCAATAGGAAAAAGAGGAAAATATACACATACTCTTGAATCACCTAGTCACTATTTTGTATTTTGTGGCCTGTGATGGAAGGTTTATAGGTGATCTTTGTTTTATCTATTGCACAAAGATACATAGAACTAGAAGTTGCACTTTGATTATAGAATTATCAACTGTACGTGATTTATGGTTTTGTTATTTTTGCACTTTTCTGAGATGTTATTCTAATTCCTTTCTGCACAGAAGGAACAATTGTCAAAAGGAGTAAGAGACATGAAGCAAATACACATAGCATAGCTTCTCTCCATACTTCCATTGAGAAAGGTGTTAGCAAGAAGCTAAGGGAAAGAGATGTGGAGATAGAGAGAATGAATTGAAAAAATAGGGAGCTACAGTTGTCGATGTGTTAAGGAACAATCTCCAGCAAGCAATTTATCAAGGAGTTGAACAAGTGAAGGAAGGGTTTTGAGACAATGAAATTGATGAGGCTGCTTCATACATAGATCCCAATAACTTCCTAAGCATCCCGGGTGCACCTATGAAATCTACTTACAATAGTTTCCAAGTCATGGAGAATCTGACTTGCAGAGCATGCAAGGCAAAGGAGGTTTCTATGTTGTTGATGCCTATTGGTGGATGTGATCTCATCATTGGTGGGAGCCCCTGCAACAACCATACTGGCAGCAACAGAGTCAACAAAAATGGGTTATAAGAGGGCAATCACTCCTCACCATTTTTATGATTACTGTAGGATTGTTGAGGCAGTAATGAATAATGATATATAGTGATAATGAGCTTATGTGTAGAAAATAAAAACACAAAACGGGTTTTTGTTAATTCCCACTTATTTTTGTACATTTAAAGGCATAAATGAAAACTATGCGCATAATGAATATTAGGAACATAATACAATAGACAATATCCCCATAGAATATCAACATTATTTGAACTGATTCGGATAATATCGGGTGATACTTGATAGTTTAGTAGGTATCAAGATCTATGAATTAATTGTATAAATTACATTTCCAACATAAAATATGCATGGTTGGGGCTTTTTTAAAAAAATATATATATCTTTATATGTTGTTGGTCTACAATCCATTTTTGAGTTAAATTAGTGTAAATTTGATCTATGAATTAATTGTATAAATTACATTTCCCACATAAAATATGCATGGTCGAGACTTTTTAAAAAAAAAAAAAAAATCTTTATATGTTGTTGGTCTACAATCCATTTTTGAGTTAAATTAGCTTAAATTTGCAAGTGTGTGTATTTGTAATTCTTTTTATTTGGTCGATATCCTCGGGAAAATGTTGTGTCATGCAGTTATTATAATGCGGAAACAAACAAAGACGTGGTAAATGTGCAAACCGACGACCTAAACTCTAGCAATGGTAACAATCTTAAAATGATTGCTACAGGTGTAATAAATTGCTACAGGTGTAATAAATTTTTGCCGTGATCTATGTGATTCCTATGCAAGTTATACAATTGATTTTTATAAGAACGGGTTTATAATTTTTTTTTTTCAAACCTTGATATTTTGTTGATATGATTGTTGCGAATGTAGATTCATGGATAGAAAAGTTTGCAATTTCAGGAAAGAGAAGTATAAGCCCAACTTTACAGGGGATTTTCTTCCAAACTGTTAAAAAGCCAGGGATTGAAAGAATGGAGTATAAACTAAAAATATCCTCCAAAAGAAAATGCACAAAACCAAAAAATAAAATGACAAAAATTAGAATTAGTGAAATATTATGTCATTGTCAAAACACTAATACTCTTAATTTTTTATACAAGCATGAATATAAAAAGTAGATAAATGTTACAGTGTGACACCAAATCTTAAATTAGAAAAAGGTACATCATCAAAATACTGATATTCTAAAATTAAATCACTAATACTCTAAATACTCTAATATTATTAGAAAAAGGTACATCATCAAAGTAAGTTGAAAAGGGTTAATTAATATTTTATATTAAATTATTGATTTAATCTCAATTTTGTGACATTTTATATAACATATTGATATACGTGTCAACAATAACCAATCAAACATACACAACAATATAAAATGGTCAAAAATCAAAATTATCGATCAAATATACATTTCTTACTCAAATGGCCAAAATAACAAATAAAATACCAACAAAAAATTAACACAGCGAAAAAACGTTATATATCAAGAACGTGGATAAAGACGAGTAACAGAATTAAAAATGTGGATGGACAATTGATCCACGGATCCTTTTGCCAGCCCTAATGTAAATTATAAAATGACCTAAAACCATGTTACTGTAGACGCCTGTGACATTAATTTTATGTGTTCATGTTAGAAGAATTACTATTTTACTCTAAGAAAGAATATTATTACATAGAGGAAATAGAAAAAACAAAATATGCCTGGGAAGAGGATAAGAATTCCTCCTAAAAAGATGAAAGAGGAAACAAGACAGCTAAAGTGTCAAAGAATTGCAACCAAGCTGTGTTGTCTCTTTTCATATAAGTAAGAAAGCATACAAATAAAATAAAATAATAATAATCAATCAGACATACACATCTTACTCAAAAATGGCCAAAATATTATTATACACTAACAATAAAATGCACAATAGATAAAAAAAAAAAAATAGAAATGCAGACAAAACAATAGAAAATCAATTAAAAAAATACGCCTTACACAAGTGACAAAAAAAAAAATAGATTGAAAGCTCAAATTGGTCATTGAAAAATTTTGGAACCTACTTTTAATCCCCAAAAAAACAAATTATCCATTTAGTCTCTCAAACTTTCAAACGCGGATCACATTAGTCCCTAGATTTAGTTCTGACGTTTATTTACTTGTCTACGTGTTCCACTAAACATCCTACTTGGCCCGTTAGTGGTCTTGAGTTTCTTATGATAAATTTCCTATGTGAAAAACGAATAAAAAACAAAAAAAGTTCACAATTTTAAAATTCCAATACCTAAAATTTATGCACTTTTTTTCACTTTCCATTAATTTTTCACTAATGAAACTTTTCATAGGCTACCCGGGACCACTGACTGACCAAGTAGGATGGTTAATGTGACACATAGACAAGTAAATGGACGTCAGAACTAAATCTAGAGTAGAGACTAATATGTCCAGCGTGTGAAAATTTAGCATTCACTCAAAATATTATGTAAAAACATCATGCATATACACGAGTAAAATATTATGTACCAACACCGTACATAAACACGAGTAAAAGCATTAAAAATGCGGCCATACATGCATTAGTAACAACAACAACAACAACAACAACAATAATAATAATAATAATTAGTATTTGGACCAAAAATAATAATAACAAAAATTAGTAACTTAATGTAGTTCAAATTGTGATACCAATTCATTAGAAATATGTATCCTAAAAAGGAAAAATAATAAAATGGAAATGAAAAAAATGTATGTCACCACTTCTTTATATATATATATATATATATATATATATATATATATATATATATATATATATATATATATATATATATATATATATATATATATATATATATATATATAAATAGATAATCAACATGTGTATGAAAAGTAAGAAAGTAATATATAGTATTTTTTTTATATTATAACAAAGTATTATTCACAGTCATTTAATAAAAAACATATATAGTTTTTCACCCATAAAAAGATTATAATGCTGATTCGTCATAGTAGATTCTTATCCCTCCAACAATATATAATAGTCCACGTAGACATACTCTGCATGCACTTATCTAGCTGCCACCTTTTGGTGCTTGGCACATTTCCACACTATGGAGTACTTTCCCTGTAATTTTTTTTTAACAATGTTATAGGTATAAAGTATCCACCATCAGTAGCAGTGGCTAATCTCCATCGGAGAACCTGTTAGACACATAATGTGAGTTCCTCTCATTCCAACTAAGTTTTCTCCATAACTAGTTAGCTTAACCCTCAACTTATGTTAATTATGACCTGTCAAAAAAAAAAAAAAAACCTTATGTTAATTATGTTAATAAGAATTTAATGATATAAGATTCTCCGGCTAAATTTATTTAATGATATTACTAATGGATTCTCTTCTTAAATGGATCATATAGTCTTTGCACCTACCAAGGAAAAGAAAAGGTGAATGCATGATAGTATTCAGCAATATATAAACATCAATTATTTACATTTTATTTATATAAATATGAATAATCGTTATTTATATAAAAGTAAGAAAATAAAATTCATATTATTTATTATAAGAAAATTATTCACAATTATATTATAATAAATATATCAATATATACAGTACATGAATAATTAATATTTATATGAAATTAAGAAAATAGTATATGATTGATTATATTCATATTAGGATCTTAATAAAAAAAAAAAACACTAATACTTTTTTTTTATAGGAAAATATTAGTAATTAGTTGTTATTTTTATTTTTTTCTCCTTTGTCAGGGTTTGAACCCTGGTCCTCCTACTCCCGCAATTCGTTAAACCCTTAAGCTTAAACCATTTGAGTTACTTCCCCAAAATAATCCACATAGACATACCCTGCATGCATTTATCTTGCCACCACCTTTTGGTCCTTGCCACATTTCCAAACTATGGAGTACTTCCCCATACTACTTATAGCTTTACCTTCAATTTATGTTAATTATGACCTGTCAAAAAAAAAATCTTATGTTAATTATGTTAATAAGAATTTAATGATACAAGATTCTCTGACTAAATTCATTTAATGATATTCTAATGGATTCTCCGCTTAAATGGATCATATGTACTTTGAACCTACCCAGGAAAAGAAAAGATGAATGCATGATAGTAGGTTCTTATCAATATTCAGCAATATATAAACATTAATTATTCACAATTATTTATATAAAATTAAGAAATAAAATTTCATATTATTTATTATAAAAAAATTATTCACAATTATATTATAATAAATATATCAAGATGCATTACATGAATAATTAATATTTATATGAAATTAAGAAAATAGTATAAGATTGATTATATTCATATTAGGATCTTAATATTATAAATAATAATAATAATAATAATAATAATAATAATAATAATAATAATAATAATAATTAATAATATAAGTATTTAGGCAAAAAAAATAACAATAACAATTTTTTTGATAGACAAAAATGTTAGTAATTAGTTGTAATGTTATTTTTTTCCTCCTTTGTCAGGGTCTGAACCTTGGACCTCCTACTTCCGCAACTTCTTAAATCCTTAGCTCAAACCAGTTGAGCTACCCAACCCCCCAATAATAAGTGGATGGAGATTTTCTATCCCACTTTTCTGTCACATTTCCTGTCCCCAATCAATGAATTTTTGCCACTTAATAAAATAAAATCATAACTTATTAATGCATATGGATATCCTCAACCTTTGATTGATAGGAGATACTGAGACATCGTTTTTTGAGACAGCAGAATCTTGTTCAATAATAAGTAGTAGTATTCAAGAATTAAGTTCAAAAAGTTAACAATTTGAATAAGTTGTTACACCAATTCATTAGATCATATGTATCCTTAAAAGGAAAAAAAATAAAATGAAAACAAGCAAATGTATCTCACTAGCTACTTTTTTATACATAGAAAAAAATCTAGATAAGTAATGTTGATTCATCATGGTAGTAAATTCGTATCCATCCAACAATATATAATAATCCATATAGACATACCACATACGACATACCCATACACATTTCCAAACCATGGAGTACTCTGATCTTGCTTCTTCACTCTCTGTTGGATTTTGGTTTCTGGTTCCCATAGTAGTTAGCTTTACCCTCATCAAGTTTTTGAGACATGATGAGAAAACCAACCAAAGAAGACTCCCTCTCCCTCCAGGTCCCAAACCATGGCCTATAATTGGTAATCTTCCCGAAATGCTTGCAAACAAGCCTCCATTCAGATGGACAAGAAAGCTTATGAATGATCTATGCACCGAAATCTTATGCATCCGCCTAGGGAACGTTCATGTCATCACAGTTACTAGCTCTGCAATTGCACGCGAGATCTTGATAAAACAGGATTCTGTTTTTGCTTCAAGACCCTTGAACTGGACCAGTGAATATTCTTCAAGGGGGTACCGAGGCGCCACAGCTCCAGCACCATATGGAGACCAATGGAAGAAAATGAAGAAAGTCCTCACCAAAGATTTGATGTCACCCCTCAGGCTTCAATGGCTTCATGACAAGAGGGTGGAAGAAGCTGATAACATTGTCAGGTATGTATAGTTAGAAATAAATTAAAAATCCAAAGGTTATGTAACTTCCTTATTATATGAAAATTCATACATTTATTATTAGGCACTTAGCATATATTTAGTTTCTTGCACTAAACATTTAATTCTAAGTGGAACAATTATGTATGATAGCTTAAGGATCACTCTGACTCTAGTATAAATAGAGGACCATCACTGCTAGAAATTCATGGATTATTATTTCCTGCGAATTTTGCTACAATTTTTCCAGAAATAAGGTTTTTCCTATAGAGTTAAATTCGTAGAAAATTTTGGCATTTCCTGTGGATTTAATCTTTCGCAAGAAAATCTACAGGAAATTTCCTACGAATTTTAAAATTCGCAGGAAAGAAATCACCTACAAAGAAGGGATTACCTTATGATAGAAATCCGTAGAAAAATCTGCATGAAACATGTTTCCTGCAATTTTCGAACAAAATTCACCGGAAAATTCGCATGTAATCCAAAGATTTTTAGTAATGCATACTCTTATATCAAGTGTGACAAACTAATAGAATCCTCTTTTTTTAACAGGTATGTGTTCAACCAATGCAAGAATGGTGGTGGTCTTGTGGATGTGAGGCTTGCTGCACAGCAATATGCTGGGAACGTGATGCGGAGGTTTCTTTATAATAGAAGGTATTTTGGAAAGGGTAGGGAAGATGGAGGACCTGGTTTTGAGGAAATAGAGCATGTTCATTTTCTTTTCGAGTTGCCAAAGTTCCTTTTTTCTTTTTCTATTTCTGATTACGTGCCATTGTTGAGGGAATTTGACTTGGATGGTCATAAAAAAAATATGAAAAAGGCTGTTAGTATCTTAAGCAAATATCAGGATCCCATTATTGAAGAAAGAATTCAGCAATGGAAAAATGGGGAAAAGACAGATGAAGAAGACCTTCTAGACGTTATCATCAATCTCAAAGATGCTAATAACAAGCCACTGATGACAGAAGATGAAATTAAACCTCAACTTATGGTAACACTCTTCTTCCATGCATCTTTAATCCTATTATTCAATGTTTGCACACAGTCACACACACTGCACAATTTTGTTGGAAGCATTGCCTGCAATATTAATATAATAAATCATTTTCTTTTTTTTGAGAAACATGCGATATTTTTCCTTGATTGGAAAACAAAATAGAAATTTATGTTTTCTAAATACAATGTATGTATGGAATTTTATCTGTTTTCACCTATGTATAGGGGTAGAGATAACATGTCTCAAAAGGGTATCTCATTTCCCATTCTACCATTTAAATTATATTGTGTTAATTGAAAAATTAATCACATTATTTATTATAAATATATCCTTTTTAAATGACATGACACATGCATGTAACCAAAAAAAGAAAATTTGATATGACACAATCTAGTTAAGCGGAACAGGAAATGGGACACCTTTTTATGACTCACAATCTTTATCCTATATAGAGATGCTATGTCTAATAGAGACACAATCTTTTCATGTGGTGCCTTATAGTATGTCATACATTGGGGAGAGGGAGAAGGAAGAATTAGGGAATGAGAAATGGGTGGACTACACGGCACAATTTATATCCCACGGCTTAACCAACTAAAGTCAAGAGGAATATTAATATTGTGGCTTTAAATTTTAAAATCTATGAGCTTGTTTGGATGAGGTTTTTTTGGGAAAAAAAACACTTAATTTTTAAATAAAAGTGTTTTTGAAAAAAAATATAAGTATTTGGATGGGTTTTTGAAAAAAAAAAAAGCAAAAGCAAACAAAAATGCATATTTTGATGTTTTTTATAAGAAGTTATAATTCCTAACTTCTAAAAAAAAAGGAGAAGTAATAAAAGAGAGAGTAAAGATCATTAATGTTTTATTGGACAATAATGTTCTTATAATAAATCTTTCAAAAGCCTTTTTTTATAAAGCTCATCCAAATGCATAATAGTTTCTGCTTCTAATATTAGTTTATTTCTTCTACTTTTATACCATATGAGTACTTTTTTAAAATGTTCATCCAAACGGCCCATATATCTTGCAGGAAATGCAGTTTGCATCGGTGGATAATCCATCGAATTCATTTGAATGGGCACTTGCTGAGATGCTAAACCAACCAGAGACACTTCGAAAGGCCACTGAAGAATTGGACAGTGTGGTTGGCAAGGAAAGACAAGTCCAAGAATCAGATTTTCCCAAGCTCAACTACATAGTGGCTTGTGCAAGAGAAGCTTTTCGCCTTCACCCGATTCAGGATTTCAGCATTTGCCATTGCTCCACGGCTGACACAGTCGTTGCTAATTACTTCATCCCAAAGGGTAGCCATGTGCTGTTAAGTAGACAAGGAATTGGCCAAAACCCGAATGTTTGGGAAGAGCCACTGAAGTTCAAACCAGAACGTCACCTTAAGAGTGATGGGTCCAGTGTGTTTTTGACAGAGCCAAGCTTGGATTTGATCACATTTGGCACTGGAAGGCGTAACTGTGCAGGACTCGCACTTGGGACTATATTGACTTTTACTCTGTTTGCTAGGATGCTGCATGGCTTCACTTGGAGTATCCCACCCAATGAGTCATGCATTGACCTCTCTGAATCTAAAGAAAGTACCATAAAAGGTAAGCCTCTTGTGGCATTTGCAAAGCCAAGGTTATCACCACAGGCTTATGGCATATATTAAGAAACACCTTGTGAAGCTGCCATGTTTACCATCGTTAATTAGGAGTTAAATAAGTGTCTCGATGAGATAAAATAATGTGTACTTTATGTTAAGCTTGAATAATACAACGATGGACAAGTTTGGACTAGGTTTTCCTAATTTAACTAGTGAGTATCAAACCGTTACTAATTCATGGAGTGTTAATAGTTCTCGTATTAAAATCAATCAAAAAAATAATAATCTAAAATTAATCCCAAAAAAAAATTTGAAAATAAAAAAAACTGATGTTCATCGGACCTTTTTGGACATTTTTTGTGAAAATCGACCGGATCGGTTTTTAGATTCTTTTCTTGAAACTGAACTAAACCAGACCAAATCGAACTACATATATAGAATTTAATATACGTTTATTTTATTTTTTTACATTATTGTTTTTTTCTAATAATACTTATTAGTTTGATGTGACGTAATTTTTTTTTTTTTAATATTCCAAACATAAAATTGATGATACTTGCTAGCTTGTAACATTTTAATTTTTACTATGTTATATTTATTAATGTTATTTAGAATGATTTCTTAATTAATGTATTGGTAAGAACCAAATCATCCGGTCCAATACAAATGCTTTTACTTGGATTGGATTGATTCGGATTTAAAATATGAATCAATTCAATCCAAATTGAAGCGCAACTTATTTTATGTTTGAATCGGCTGAATTTTTGGCACTAAACCGATCCAACAACCGAATCAAGAACGCCTCTCACTTTCCTCGGACTATTGCCACAAAGGGCTCGATTTTGGGAAGTAACGGTGCATTAGCTCTAAATTCGTGAAATGATGCTTTGGTGAGTCACTATAGTCTTATTTTGCCCTTGAGAATAAATACCTATCCTAATTCATTCATCACCCACCCTTACTAGTCGTTTTCCCCGTATGTTTAGGGACGGATCTACATGGATATTAGGAGGGGTCTTGGCCCTTGCTATCGAAAAATTAGTTATTAGAACGACGGTCTCGAAAAGACTCCCTAATATAATTATATAATTAGCCCCTCCTATCATTTAAGTCTGGTTCCGTCCCTATGTTCTTCTTAAATTTGTTTTATTTAAATACTAGATGAATCTTTCATGCTTGCACGAAAGTGTAAAAATACATTAAATTATTATTCTGAATTTTATTTGTAAATATAATTTGGAGTTCAACTTTTGCTTAAGGAATCAATAAGGGAGAGAAAGAGTAGCCACATATGGTTTCTCTATATTCTTTGCCTTAATTTGTATTTTCTTCAGTTTTGACTTGTTCTTCCTACCTTTCCATGCTCACCAAATTGTTCACCTACATTCCAAGTGCTTTTGTTGCCAGATTTCCTCCAACATCCCTACCACTCCCAAGGGATATGCGCTTCTTGTGAGGATCCTTTAGGTTGTTAATTCACAATGTCACTTGAGAAGGAATCCGACTAACTGTTTCTCAATACATATGGGTTATTTTCCCTACTCCCTACTTCTGCCTCCAAGTTACACAAGGTAGCTAGTTGCTTTTCAAAATAGTTTCATTAGTCAAAAAACTTAGGGCTCGATTGATTTGTTTTCAGTTTCCTGTTTTGATTTCCTGATTTTAAACATAATTACAACAAAAATATTATAAAATTATTACTGTGTTTTCATTTTATTTCTTGTTTTCAAATATTTGTACAGGAAACAGTGAAAACAAACAAAAAGTTGTTTTTAGTGTTTCCTGTACAAATGTTTGGAAACAAGAAATATAATGAAAATTAAACAAAGTAACAATTTTGTAATCATTTTTGTTGTAATTATGTTTAAAATCAGGAAATGGAAACAATAAACTAGAAATAAACCAAACAGACCCTTTTGGTTTGGACATGAATGCCTCATTCTTCTGATGAACTATGCAAATATCTCCTCTTTGATCATCCTATGGGTCTCCCTTAGGTGTGAATTCGAGAAAAATATCAAGGGACTCCTATGGATGGGCTAAAGGTGACCCATATTGACCACTTCCCCCAGAAAAGATGGGGAGATTCCTCCATCCCAGACTATACTTATCAGAGTATGGATTGTATTAAACTATTTGAATTCTAACGATACTATATTACTATCCTACATACCGAGCACTCAACCCGTAGGGAACAACTTTCCATAGGATGATAGCCTCCACAATGCTTACAAGAAACAAAAGGACTCTATACTACTATATTGACACTTAAATTGTCCAATTTTTTTGTTATAAAGGTAACTTAAGTTGATACGGAGGTGTGTCAAAAAAAAAAAATTGGTACAGAGGTAATTGAGTCCAACTCATGAATATCCTATTTGGCAACTTCCATCTATGCGCGGGTCAATTCAAGGACGAGGACCATACCCTGCCTTGTGTAGTTTACATAATTACCCTTAATATATCTATAGTATTATATTATAACTAAATGTCTTTTTTGGTCTTTATGTCTATTTTTAAAAAAAAAACTAATACACATTTTTTTAAAGAAAAGAAGAGCCTTGACGATGATGTTCTCACTTCTCAAATTCACTCGTTTAACATTTTGATGACTCATGGAAACCCTAGCTCCCTAATGTCTTGAGCCGCACACCGCGGCACCGCCACACCCCAGACGGCTAGACCCACCGCACACCACCGACCGTCTCTGTTGGTTCCTCTGTCACCGCTCGCTTCTGCTCGCCGCCGCTCGCATCACTACCACTGCTTGCCGACCGACCACCGAACACCACTGACCGTTCTGCTCGTCAGCTCTGCTCTTGTCTCCGCAGGTTTAAACATTTACTCAGGATCTGATGCCTCTATGTGTTTATGTTTCTATATTTTTATGCTTTGTATATGGATGCAGTTACTGCTCTGTTGTATTGGTTTTGTTGAACAATGGATCATGTTGTTCAACTTGTTCCTGTGTACCTGGGTTAACCTTTTGATATGTTGTGTTCTGCGGGGATTTTCTGGGCTAACTGTGTAACACCCCGCTTTTCATTAAGTGCTTTCCGTAAGCTTGTTTGGTTGTTAAATTGTTGTCTAAGGGCTTAGTGGGATTTTTAGCTTAAAAGTCCCTTTCTGGTACATGAGCACGCCTGTGCTCATTAGCCAGCACGCCCGTGCTTAAAGTCAGAAGCGTGTTTTTTATTTTAAGTTGAGCACGCCCGTGCTCAATAGTGAGCACGCCAGTGTTCAATGTGCGGACCGCGTCTCGTTGGCGCTAAGTTCAGCACGACCGTGCTCAAGGGTAAGCACGACTGTGCTCAGGTGTGACCTATATATTCTTGGCACAGAAACCGAGGGTTACGTCATAACCCTATTTTTGACGGCTGCTGCTACCCTGTTGCGGCCAGAACAGATCCTCTCCCCTTTTCCACTAACACAATCAGTTTTTGAGTGTTGGAGACTCTTAGGAGACCTTTTGCTTATCCGTGTCAAGTATATAGGTAACGTTTCTTCCCTTAAGTTTCCTTTCATTATATTGAATTGGGAACTAATTGTTTGTGTGTTCTGTTGATCCAAGGCTTAGTACCGGTGTAAGCCGTTCGAGGATTTGGGACCAGTTTGCTGTTAGGACCATTGTTGGAGCTACCTTCAATCCAGATATGGGGAGAAGGGTAGTGTATTTATAGGGTTGGGGTTAGTGTAAAGTAAAAGGGTTCTCATAACCCCGTGTTGTTTTATATGTATGTATGAATAACATGCTGAATTGAGTATTTGGTGATAGTATGTTCTTGGCTGTTTTAGTATGTTATTTATATGTGTTTCATGTTCGTGAGATGTTGTTAATTTTTATGTTGGTTGCCTTGATATGAACATGATGGTATGATGATTGTCGTTGTTATTACGATGTTGGTTGTTGATGATATGTTGGTTGCATAGTTGATGCTATGAACGTTGAGTTGATGGTTAAAATGTTTAAAACATTAACTGGTTAATTAGGCTTAAAAACGTGTTAGGTTTAAAGGACTAATTAACCCTAAAAATTGGTTAAAGTCTCAGACTCAGGTTCTGCCAAAAACAGTATAGTCGTGCATTGCACACGACCGTGCTGAACAGGGAGCACGACCGTGCTCCCAGTTTGAATTCTGGAAAATGGTTACGCAATAAGAACGGCCGTGCAGGACAAAGAGCACGACCGTGCTCCCAGTTTGAATTCTGGAAAATGGTTACGCAATAAGAACGGCCGTGCAGGACAAAGAGCACGACCGTGCTGCTGAGCACGACTGTGCCTAATAGGCGGTCGTGCCTAATAGGAAACACGATCATGCTTCACTTATGTGACCAGCACGACCGTGCAGGGGACTAGCACGCCCGTGCTCCCCTAACAGACAGAGATGGAATTAAAGGTTTAAATAAGGGATTTTGATCCCAATCTTCGCAATAACATGTTGATGACATAAATGACTCAGTTTGGATAACTCAGTTAATGATTAACAAAGGTGATTAAGACGATGAGATGGTGAGGTGTTGAGTTGATAAGCCGGTACCCATTGGGTTACCACACGCTGATGAGCTGTGCCTTGGTACTTTTTGGCCAAGGGAGCCTTGACACCGTGGTTTGTGTCTAAGGTGTTGTTGATGTTGTACCTTGGCAGCCGAGAGTTTGCTCCAAGGGGGTCTTGACCCGGTTGGGTTTAAGGTGTTGCGAAAGATTCCGCTGCAGTCGATTCCGCCGATTAAAGGTTTTGCGGTTGATCCCGCTGATGTCTTCGGTTGATTCCGTTGAAGTGAAGGAGGTGGCGTTTGCCCGTTGTTTGTTGTTTACTCATACATCATTGGAGATGTTGTTGTTGAGGGATGTTCGACATAGGGGAGGTCGTCCTAGAGTACGACGATCTGACCATCCACGGTTGGAGTAGATTCTCCTTGCGCCCCCGTGAAGAGGCATTTATTCGATGCGTTGGCTATCGAAGGAGTAGATTCTCCGGTGTTGAGTCGATTCTTAATATGGATATATAACTCCGAAGTCGTCTATCCCGAGTTTAGTAGATCTACATGCATTGTTGGTTTAGCGGAGTAGGACTGCATTGCACTACATAGCATGCTTGATGTTGATGATGTTGATGTATGTTTATACATGTTGTTGATGTATGCTTACATTGGTGCCATCTTTGTATGTTTTACTTTACTTCCTACCTCCTTACTATTATGTTTACATGATTCTTACTCCCTATTATTTGTTTGTTTGTTTGGCCTGATTGGCACCTTGCAGATGATGACGAGCAGCCCGGAGAGGAGTGACTCTGAGGAGCCGCCACTCATAGTTATGGCTTGTTCTTATGTTCAGTTAGTTTGTTAGTCTTCAGTTGTAATTCCATCAATTTTATTCTGGAACGGTTATACCAGCTCTGTATGTGACCGGGGTTGGGATAGGTTTATTTTCTTGATATGTTTAATTGTTTTAAACTTGTTTTATTTTCCACGTTTTTGAGAACTAGTTAATGTGAGACATTTCTACCCATGGACAAATGTTTTTATTAAATGTTGATGCATGATTTTATTTTTGATTGTCCATCTCTTTTATGCTTTATAACATACGGGGTAGCAGGGTGTCACAAACTGCATTGCATATAACAACTCTAATTATTTGATGATCAGCTTCTAGATACTTTTAAGTTTCTATTGGTCCAGTGTCCATTATGTCTTAACAAAGAAGCCATTTAAATTTAAATAAATAGTCTGTCTTGTATCCTTTTTATTATGCAGATATAATGTTTGATAACTTGATTTTATGGAATGTATCATTCTATTAGGCGATCCATTGCCATCTAGACTCATTAATTCATGCTTAACGTTTTTAGCTCTGAAATAACCATGTTGATTTGGTTATTTGTCCAATTATAGTAGTTATCTCATTTCAAAACCATATTCTGGTCCTTATTAAACATGTTCATGATTATGAAGAATTTCTATGATATGCACCTGTTATTCACAGATTATTTTGAGCTATATATTATATAAAATAATCCAAACATATACAATGATGACCATATAGTAACAAATACAATTAGAGTGCCTTTTGAAATTAGTCACTAATCATAGAAACTTCTATGTATTTGAAATTTGAATTCCATCCATAACAGAATTACATGTTCATGAATTTTCGGGGTCCCATGCCTTGTGTAGATTACGTAATTACCCTTAATATCTATAGTGTTATATATATAACTAAATGTCTATTTTGGTCTTTTTGTCTATTTTTTCAAAAAAACTAATACACATTTTTTTAAAGAAAATAAGAGCCTTGACGATGATGTTCTCACTTCTCAAATTCACTCATTTAACATTTTGATGACTCATGGAAATCCTAGCTCCCTAATGCCCTGAGCCGCACACCGCCACACCCCAGACGGCCAGACCCACCGCACACCACCGACCGTCTCTGTTGGCTCCAATGTTGCCGCTCGCGTCTGCTCGCCGCTGCTCATGTCATTGCCTTTGCTTGCCGACCGACCACCGAACACCGATGACCGTTCTGCTCGTCTGCTCTGCTCTTGTCTACGCAGGTTTAAAGCTTTACTCAGGATTTGATGCCTCTATGTGTTTATGTTTCTATGTTTTTATGCTTTATATGTGGATGCAGTTACGGCTCTATTGTATTGGTTTTGCTGACCAATGGATTATGTTCTTTGTGGTGTTGCTCAACTTGTTCCTGTGTACCTGAGTTAGCCTTTCGATATGTTGTGTTCTGCGGGGATTTTCTAGGCTAACTGCATTGCATATAACAACTCTAATTATTTGATGTTCAGCTTGTAGATACTTTTAAGTTTCTGTTGGTACATTGTCCATTATGTCTTAACAAACAAGCCATTTAAATTTAGATAAACAGTATGTCTTGTATCCTTTGTATTATGCAGATATAATGTTTGATAACTTGATTTTATGGAATGTATCATTCTATTAGGCGATCCAATGCCATCCGGACTCATTAATTCCTGCTTAACATTTTTAGCTATGAAATAATCATGTTGATATGGTTATTTTTCCAATTATAGTGGTTATCTCATTTCAAAACCAATATCTGGTCCTTATTAAACATGTTCACGATTATGAAGAATTTCTATGACATGCACCTGTTATTCACAGATTATTTTGATCTATATATTATATAAAATAATCAG
The DNA here is from genome assembly GCA_035048595.1 of Echinosophora koreensis. Lineage (NCBI taxonomy): Eukaryota > Viridiplantae > Streptophyta > Magnoliopsida > Fabales > Fabaceae > Echinosophora > Echinosophora koreensis. The sequence goes on from JAPCYP010000004.1 coordinate 13,648,640, forward strand.
AACATATACAGTGATGTCCACTTTATATTATAGTGGTTATCTCACCACGGTGGGGATCGGGGACGGGGAAAAACTGGGGGACATGGAGTACTCCCCGCCCCCACCTTGCTCCGTTGATAGCCATTGGTACTGATTCATGGCTATGAACACCCTATTTTGACTGAAAATTTTATATTCTTTATTTTTATTGAAATTTATATAAATTTATATTTATATATATTTTAGAAAAAATATTTGAAAAAAATATGAAAATAAAAATAAACAAAAAATAATAATCATTACAGCAAAACAATTTTTTGGTATCCTAGGTTTCAATTGCGACAATTGGGCTTTAGGTATTACAATTGTGTAATTTTAGTCCATCTGGTTCCAATTGCACCAATCGGGTCCCTTAGGTATCACTTGAGCTGGGTATATGGATTTGGGTCCACGGACAGTCCGCTTAACTCGCAGTCCGTGAGGACTTGGACTAGGTAAAATATGAGTCCATTTAAATGCGAGATTTTTGAGTCATGTCCATTTAGCCCGCGGATTAAATGGATTTGATCCATGGATTCGTGGATCAGTCCCCGGACCATGCATAAAAAAAAGGCCGTTGCTATTAACACCATGCAATTTGCTAGTGGCACCTTGCAACTTGATTTTGATATTTTCTTTCCAAAAATACCCTTTTCTTTACAAAGCAGCTTCCCTCCTCCTCCAACATACAACACCTACACCTACACGGCAACACCCACACCCAACACCCAACACTCACACCAGAAAACACAGTTCCTTCCCCCCACCTTCTCACCAGAAAGGGCTACTGTTGGTTCGTTGTCGTCGTGCTGTGAATGGTGGTAAGGTGCAAGTAAGTACATACGTAAACATTCGAAAAAACCGCAATATTATTTCCGAAAAACTTCCGGAAACCCACTTCCGGAAACTATCCGGAAACCCATTTCCGGACACACCGGAAACCATTCGGGAACCATTTTCCGGAAGACAAAGGAATATCTTTAGTTACCTTACATGATAAAGAAAAAGGATCGTTTATCTTTTTGTGTTGTGTTTTTTCCAAAATGTCTGCACCAGAACCATCAATGCTTAGATAGATGTGTTATGCCTTATCATCATCACCTAAGAACGATGTGTCTCCCTCTGTAGATGTGGCGAAATTGTTTAGAAGATTATGTCAGTCCAGTATCAATTTGGCACCCACGTGCTCCAGATGGATTTGTGTCTCCTGGATGTGTTGCCGTTGCTGGTTATATGGAACCGGAGCCTGATCTTGTATACTGTGTTGCCGAGTCACAAATTGAGGAAACAGAATTTGAAGAGCAGAAGGTTTGGGCGATGTGCACTGTGCAGAAAAGAAAAGGCGTACTAGGTGTTCGGAATTGGTGAGAGTGATTTTTCAGAAACATCCGGATTTGTTTTTTCGGAATGTTTCCGGATTTTATTTTCCGGACGTAAAATTTAGTCTCCGGAATTTAATTTCCGGACGAGTAAAATGACCTTTCATAAAATTTTACACATCCGGAGTTTAATTTCCGGACGTGTAAAATTTAATACATCCGGAATTTAATTTCCGGACGTGCAAAATGCAAAATCACCTTTTGTAAAATTTACACATCCGGAATTTAATTTCCGGAAGTGTAAAATGACCTTTCATGAAATTTTACACATCCGAAATTTAATTTCCGGACACTTTCCGGAATTAAATTTCCGGATGTAGAATTATTAGGTTAGTGAAAAGGGTATTTTTGGAAAAAAATTTAATGCAAGGTGTGTGTAGCAAAAATGCAAGGCGTCAAAAGTAAGCCCCTAAAAAAAATTTCCTTACCTGCTCTGCCCAAAATTGTAAGCCCAATTCCAAGCCCAAAGGTTTTCCTAACAATTTCAGGCTTCAGCACAAAATCCCCTTAACAAACCTAATTTCTCCCCTGACCAAAAAACCCCTAATTTCTCCCCTCTTCTCACTCAGAGTATGTTTGGGAGGATGAGATGAGATTGTTAGTAATGGAGTAGAATGGTAAGGAATCCTTCACCAATTGTTTGTGAGTTTTTTAAACAATGGAGTGGAATGGTTGATGATGGAAAGTCAAGTCACTCCAAACCATCCAAAGCCTCTATTTTTTATACCCTCCAATTTGAGAGGTTTGGGATGGAACACCTCCATTTTTTTTTATTAAATACAAATTTACAGTTTTAATCATTCTAAACAAAATATAATTATGAACAATGAAATATAAAAATGATAGTATTGGAAATAAAATTTGTAATTCACTCCACTCCATTATTTACCATTGTCACTTCCAAACAATGGAGAAAGATATCCCTCCATTCCTTCGTTAAAACTCTCAAATAATAGAGTGGTATACTTTTACCACTCCACTCTACTCCATTCTAAACCACCTCATTACTAACCATCCCACTCTGTCCTCTCCAAAACTCCCAAAGTTAGCCTCACTCTTGTCTCTCAACCAGCCGCACAACAACGCCGCTCTCTCCCTCGATCTCGCCGGCTCGCCCTCACGCGGCCAAGCCCGACCCTACGCGGCCAGCTCCGACGCGGCCACGCCCCCCTCGGCTTCGTCTTCTGCGAGCAGAGTTCTGTCAAGGTCCGCTTCGCCCCCACGACGCCACCACGACGCGACCAGCTCTCTCTCGATCTCTAGCTAATTTGAGGTTTTGTTAATGTTCGGTTCCTAATTTCACTAGCTAAAGGTGTGTTTTGTTAATATGGAACAAACGTTTTGTTTGTGTTGGTTGTTGCGAGAATCTTATGTTTATGTCCTTTATTTCTCGGCAAAGCTTCCGTTTTGATGTCTCGCTATGGCTATGGTTGTACCTTGTGTTCATTTTTGAGCAGCAATGCGAGTGTTTTCATTTACATATATATCGATAGTTGATCTTTCAAGTGTTAGTTTTGTTGACTTTCAAATTTCCATTACTTTTGCTTTCACTGGTTATTTTGTTTCGCCCATAATTGAAAATTATGTTTCTTTTGTTACTCACCCCTTAATATTCTCTTTTCTAGTTTGTTAATATGGCATATTTTACATCGGTGGTAATTTTGATGATGATTTTGCTCAGTGTAGTTTTGATGAAAATAATTTAGTTGGGTAATATGCAATTTGGTTTTTTAATTTTGAAAATCATTTTAAACAGGAGTGCAGAACTTGGAATCCTTCATTTGATTAGTGGTTGGCCTAGATAGATGGATCCTATGAAGGACAAAAGCTCAAGAAAAAGGTCGAAAAGAAGGAAAAGATTGAAAAACATATCCAGTGAGATAAGGGTTGAAGATACGGCTTGGCTTTGCACACTTTCAGAGTCTGAGATTGTAAGTGCCTTGTCTTGTTAAATTGATGTATCATGTCATTGTTCTCTTTTTATCTAGATTCTTTTCTTTTGGTTGTTTTGGTTGTATCAGTTTCTTTTGGTGTTTGTGTTTCACTTTAAAATAAGTCAGAGTTGGGCACTTGGGCTCTGGCTAGGTGTTTGATAAAAAGGTTCATGTTAGAAATAATGCTTAAATATTATAGATGATAGAAGGATGATTACTAAATTGATTACTCTTAGCATTTTGTGTTATTATAGAATAATAATATTACCAAAGAAGATAGAAACAAAATACAAAGGGGATGAGGATAAGCTATCCTCAATAGTTGACAAAAAAAAAAAAGAAAAGAAAAAAAAGAAATAGTTATCCAAAAGTAATAAAGGCTAGGTACTCAATCCTGGATTGTGGCATGGAGCGGCTGACCCAAAACCACTAAAGCTGGATAGCGGATAGCAGATAGCGGGATGACCGCTATAGCGAAGATTAGGGAAAATATATGGTGGCTGAGGATGCAGAGGAATTGAGCAACAGAGAGTAGGAGAGAAGAAGAAATCATTGGAAGTGATGCAGGGATGAAGACAGAGAGCCGGAATGCTCCGGAAGTTGCTAGAAAATGCTGGAACTTGCCAGAAAATGCTGGAACTTGCCAGAAAATGCAGGTCACCGGAAACAGAGAGGGAATGGACGAGAGAAATTTGGCTGAACATTCGGCTGCAGTGTGCCCACGAAGAAGGTTGGATTTGGAATGACCTAAACTAAAACTGGTGATGCAAAATGATATAAAAACCTAAAAAAGGGAAGGAACGGCTAAATTCCAGGGCCAAATCGGGACTTCAACCACTGTTCACCTTTGCAGCCACCTCCCCTGTGATTTGTGCTGTGGCTGGCCACGTTTTGCGGTCGCGATCGCCGATCCAGAGATCCACTCCGCGATGACTGTCCAAAATGTGGCAACCCGCCACTCTGCACCACACCTCCGTGATTTGCCATTATAGCGGCACAATTGATAACATAGAATAAAGGAAGATAGGAATGCAGCAAGGCAACCCACTCTGTAACCAGTACATTTGTGCAGCAGCTACCTTTTTAAGCATGTTGGATGAACATTGGGTTTGGATGTGCCCCTTCACCTTGTGTCTGTTTCTCTTAGTTTATTTTATTTTTGTTGTCCTCTGGTGCATTTGATTGAAGAGAATTGCCCACATTTTTTAGGATGCATATTTGCCATTATGTTTGGTCAGCTTGGGATAGGATTGCGTTTATGGCTTCTCTTTGGTGCTCATTTTTCAACTTTCAAGTTTCAACAGAGTAGCCATTATAAACATTCGGAGAGATTATATTGTCTTGCTGCATTTTTTAATATTTATTTTTCCTCTCTTTTTTTTTTTGGGAGGATATCTTGGGGCTTGTTTACTTTCTAAAAACATTTTAAATTTTCATTTTCTAAAATCTATATTGATTTTAGTATTTTTCTCACCATTTTCTTTTTCAATTTTTGAAAACAGATCCAATATTTCCAATATTTTTGAAAATGCCTATTGTTTCTGAAAATACATTCTCCATAACTAGCCTTCCATCTTCTCTTTGTGACAATTGTTTATTGCAGGAAAATTCCATTTTCTTGCTAGTAATTTAAAATCAGTACAGATTTTAGAAAATGAAAATTGAAAATGTTTTAGAATGTATACAGGTCCTCGCTCTCCTCCTCACTTTCCTATTCTCTCTTTAATAAAATCCCTTCCTATACATAATTAATAAGCCCGTGAAAACATATTTAATTGGGTATTAAGAAGTTCATAAAAAAGGTTTGGGTCATAGAGCCTGTCGTTTTGACCAGGTTATTTATGCAACTCTAGTCTGAAGTAGACCCTACCAATCATAGCCAGCCAGGTTATGTGTGTTTGATGAATATTGAGTGTGCCCTTCACTTTAGAGTGATTTCTTTTGGAAGTTCTTAACTTACAATATTTGAAATTTTGACAGGATATGCTGATTAGCTTGAAATTGCTGATCATTCAGCGTGCAAAAATGATAGGATATGGTGAACTGGTTAATAAATTCGACCTTAAGATGATTCGAGCCATTGGTATGCATTTCTTTCTAACTTTATGCATGCCTAACGTTCCTTTACGTGCAATTTTATCTTCTTTATTTGTCTATATCCTTGTTTTTTGTGTTTCATTATTATATAGTTTTGATACTGAAGATAAGGCAGGGCTCAAGAGGATTTAATCTAAAGAAGATACCATATCCCCTTAATTGGGGATTAGGTATAACGTTTTAACCTTTATTTAGGGCTGGATTGGACCTTCTGTGTGTGTATGTGTAACAATAATTAATTAAATTATCTTAAAATGTTCTTTGCTTGCATCTCTTGAAATCATTGAAGGACTCTGGCCTGTCCTGGGATCTGCCTTGATTTGACTATTGCATAATACAATGAATTGCTGGACTATGATGGTCACAATTCATGACCTTTCCTGATTTGTGCTTGCTGCTTGAATCGCTGAGATATATAATTGAATTGAATTTTGCTGTATTAACTACAATTAATTGAAATTCTAACTACCAGGTGCATGAAAATCATTCCAGTAATCCATTTCTCATGCTATAGCTAATATATGATTGCTGATGTATTAGATTATTTGATTAGCTGCATTTTCTAACCTCCTATGAGCCTTTATGCAGCACTTGTTTTGATGGAAAATCTGAAAGCAGAGGTAAAAGATTCATCACTTATCCCAGATACAGTGGAATCTTCTGCTTTTTTAGATTCTTGCAACCTATTGAAATGTGATAATGATGTTGCTCCAACTGCTGAAGAGCCAAGTAAACATGTTGGTCCTGAAATACAAACATTTGTGAAAAGGTATGTTTATCAGCTCGTTATTTTTCTAAGAATTCACGAATTAGAAGTGAAACTGTGGTAGTATGAATTGTTTGTGATTTGTCTGTAAAATAGGTTTTGTATATTTTAAGTGATTTGTCATGCTCATGGGAGAAGGCGATTAATTTGACTTCCAAGTTTTTGTACCATGACATCTATGGACTATGCTGCATAGAGCTAGAACTTCATTACCAATGAATTGAGAGCAAATTATCCAGCTTTCTCAACTGAACAGCTTTGAAAGATGTACAATGCTAAACCAACCGCTAGACTAGAGCTTTATTACCTATGAATACCGAAATTATCCAGTTGTCTCCACTGATCACTTGTCTACAAGTAAATTCTAAACTTAGGGTTGTCTGTTTGTCTGCCAGATTTTGCCCTAGAGTTCTCTCCTGAAAGTATAATCAAATCATTACATTTAGTTTGTTTTATACTAATTTCTTCAATTGATGCTTCTATTCCTCTTCCTGCTGTTAATCTTTTCTGTTCCCCTGTTTCCACCCTTAGTCTCTTACTGCACATCTGCCCTTCCTTCCTTCTAATGACTGGTACTGTTCATGTGGAAGTAGTGGCTTCCTGGCAAAATTTCAGGGAATACTTATCACTCCCCCTCCCACCCTGTCCATTTGACTATCATGCCTTATGCCTCTTATGTTTTTTTTTTTTTTTTTTATATTTTATTTTTTGGTTACAGCCTCAAATGTTTTTTTTATACATGTATATATATGTCAACATTAATATTCTGATTTGTTTTTAACTTCCAGACGAAAGAAACGGAAAGCCAGAAGCATTGAATAAAATTAGCTGTTCTTGGAGAACCTAGTTTCTAGCTCATCCTTAAGACAATGTCTTTAATTTTGCCTGGGGAAACTCTGTTGAGTGTCCTCGTTGGTTTACACACAAGTAATTGATTTTTTTTTCTTAATAGGTTGCTTATAGTTATTGATTTTAGAAAACAAAATTCTGTTTACATTGAATAGAAAAACTGGAGCAAATTGTCCAGTTAAGTTTAGAAAATTGTTGCAACAATGTGTAGCAAATGTGTCAGCCCATGTCTATGTTGGAGGTAATGTGTAGCAAATGTGGAAGCAGGTGCTGACTTTTGTACGTATGGAATGGATTGATCATTGAACATTATTTAAAGCGTTTGATTATAGGATTTGGCTCCTTTAAAGTGAATGAATGTGTAAAGTGATAAAGTAAATGTGTAATCATCCTTGATTAATGTATTGAGATCTTAACTCATTTTAGCTAATCAAAGGTGATTACATACTACTTTCTCATTTTATACATTCATTTATTTTAAAGGAGCCAAATTCTTAATTACAGGGTAGTATGCACTTGAAGTCTTGGAATCCTTGCCAGTTGCCATGCATAAAGATGTGTAATATTGACAAAACGATCTGCAAAAGAACTAATATTTCTTGAATGGAAAAGGGGAGTTTGTAGTCACTATTTTTTGTCTATTGTCATTTATTTTTTTTTATATTAACTTATTATTAAATGATCTTACTGTTTATATATATATATAGGCAAATGTTAGTAATTTGTCGGTAGTTGGGGTTTGAACCTTTCTCTTCTTTATCACTCCACTCCTTAACTAACTCATCTCAATCACCATGACAATCTTATAACCCCTATTATTAAATGGTCTTAATTGAATTGTTAAATTAAAACAAAAATCGAAGGTTATCTAATGAAAAATAATATAATTAGTGAAAATAATCGTAAAAGGTTGATAATAGAGCCTCCCGAAAAAAGGCTTTAAACCACTGTTGTCTATGAAGCCGGTCATGCCATTGTGGATTGCTAATGCTTTGTTGTCATGCCACTCATGCGTCTCGTGACTCGTTTTTGGTGACAGAGTTCAAAATTATAAGGCTTTTTTCCTCATTGTTAACAAATAAAAGTAGGTGCATCTGATAGCTCAGAATTCAGTCAAGTTCTTCAGAGCTTCAAAGTAGAACCCCTAACACCTTTCTGATTCTTAAACAAGCAGGTTTTTTTTTGTTTTTTTTAATTTTTTTTTAATTAAAGTTACATTTTATGTTCCTCATTTTGGGCAACTAAATTCAATCTAGGTAATGAACCAAATGAATCTTGATCGGTTTGCTATTTTATGAATGATTTGACAATCATACGGTAAAACGAGTTATATAGCATATCTGCAGATCACGTTATTTTATTTCATTTTCACATCTTCTAAGAGTGCTACATTATTACTGTGTATCATATTATCGTTCGTCACATGAATAAAATCATCATGCAATGCTCCCATTTAAGAATTTGAAGGGCAAATTTGTTGCAAATGAAAATATATAGGGGAACATATTTGAGTTCAAGTTAGATCTTTCAAAAAATAACTAAACTTTTTAAAACGTTTTTTTTTTTGAAACAAAAACTTTTTAAAACGTTAAAATTCTATAATTAAGTATTCTTTAATAAATTTATCATAGTTGAAAATACAAGTAATCCTCTTTAACTATAATCCAATTACAAAATACTCCCATAATTCAAAACTTAACAATTACGAGTGTTTGGATTCTCCTTGAGAAGTGCCAAACAACCGTTTAGACAAACACTATAGTTTTGCTCAAACACCTTCTCAACATGAATCCAAACACATCCTCATTAAAGTTTAGTATTCGATACAGTTTAGTTGAGATTCGTTATATAGGAGAAACCAAATTTATATAATCCAGCAGATATTATATAACTTTCACTTAATAATAAAAAATATATTAAAAAAATGTTAGAGAGTATATTATTTGTATTTCTATTTCTATCCACCAAATGTCCCATGCCATGTGCAATGAATAATGATAGGTGAATACCTGGGTTTGACATTCAGGTGGACACCTTGGTTAATTATGTGTAAATTTTTGGTTAATTCAGTTCATTATATGGTTAATGGATTATATGAAGCTTATTTTCCATAATCATATAAATATTTGGTTAATCACATACAAATATCTAGTTAATTCAGTTTTTTATATGATTAATGGGTCATCATGAATTAACCAAATATTTACACATGATTAATCATATAATGAATTGAATTAACCAAATATTTACGGTGATTAACCAATATGTCAACTCTAGATGTGCAGACATTATTACTCATGTGGAATCTATCTGCCCCTCGTTTTAGCCGGCAAAATGTGACCTGTAGCTGATATGGTTAGCAATGATTGATTCACCTCATTGCGAAGCAACTTGCCGCATATCCAGAAGAGCCTAAAGGAGAAAAAGGTGACATCCTTTAATTAATTGTTATTGTCTCGTACTCTCATATAAAAACAATGTATTTTTTTTTTCTTTCCAAAAAACAATGTATTTTAATTATACATTATGCATTATTAACACACACACACACACATATATATATATATATATATATATATATATATATATATATATATTCTATATTATAATATTTGATCTTTATAACAATTTTGAAGATTATATATATTGTATTATATAATCAATTAATCAATTAATGATATAAAAATTTCTATTCACAATATATTAAAATAATGGTATTTACACCACCAAATAATTATGAAATCATATTTCATTAATAAAATATGTTTGAACAACTCTCTTAAAAATCATACATACTATAATTTTTGTAATTAATTGATAGTATAAAAAACTTTATAGTATCGATTTATTAAAATCAAAGTCTTAGAATTATATATATAGTTTACTTTTGGTACATAGTTAGTGTAAAGTTTTTCACGATGTTAATCAATCACAAATTATTCTCTGAGTGACTTTAAAATAATTATTATAAGAGTCAAATATTTTTAATAATGCTAAATTTATGATTGATTGATAGTAAAAATTCTTTGATTTATTTGAAAGATAAGATTCAATAATTCATGTGTAGTTATTTACAAAGAATTTAATTATTATGTATTGTTAGTTAAAATATTTTTTACACTATTTATCATTCATAAATTTTCATATTATTAAGCTGTATTAAAAATCACATATAAGAATATAAGATGAGTTATATCAATTCAAACTATAGAAAAAATTTTAGCCGATTATATATATCAAAATTTAAATTTTTTTGTTCAAATCATCAATCATTTATGAGAAATTAGTTTATTACTAATACATACATGCATGATAAGGAGATAAAAATAAGAATAAAGAAAGAGCTTGTTGCTTTTCAACAACAACACCAAATATAGGGATCAGATAATGAGAGAGAGGAGAAGCATGTCACTGATCCAGTAGGGAAGTACATATATAAATCCACACACAGCTTTATTTGACTCTTTTCTGTGTGCCAACAGTCTCTCAGAACTGAAGCTAGTTTACAGCCAAAAAAGATTGAATCACTGCAGAACAAAGATAAAGGTGATGACTTCATTATTTTCACATACTCCCATAAATAAATCACAATAAATAAAGTTAAATAATTTTCTGCTGTTTTATGCTCTTGTGTTATCTCATCTGATCTTCTGATACTTGATATCATTTTCAATTTCTCAATTTGTTGGGATATGAAAAATAATCATATAAAGCAAAAGGGTTTTAAAAAAAATCCAATCTTTTACTCTTTTTTTCTTTCTCCCTCTCTAACTTTCCTTTTGGTTTATTCCTCAAATTTTCTCTCTCTTCATGGTTTAGCATCTGTCAGATGTTATTGGGCACTGCAGATTCCATTGGCTTTGCAACTTGGGTTCTTGCTTTTTCAATCCCAGTTGTCCTATTTGTAGCAAAGCTATTGTTACTTGATGGGATTGGGACCAATTGTGACCCATCCTGCATCTCTTTGACTCTTTCTTTGTGGTAATCTGAGGATAACCATCAATGTCATTTATGATTTTTCTAAGTTTACCCTTTAATAAATTATTACTACTCAGCTAGGGCCTTTTCCTTAAACCTGGTTTTGTTTTCTAGTTTTTCCTTATTCTCAAAATATCTGGATTCTCTTTATCTGTCTTTATTAGGCTAATTATTAATTTCATTATATTACTTTTTTTTCTAGTTAGTCTGGAACTAAATCAAAATGAAATGTTCTAAAATGTGCTGGATTTTTCTCTGTCTTCTAAAATTTGAGGAAATATGGGATACATAAAAAAGTCTTTCATTGACTATGAATTGAATGTGAATGAAAGTTTTTTGTTGGTTGGTTAAGTGTCAGAAGCTTCACAGTTGCTTGTTGTAACTTTTGCATTCAATATTTTCAATTGATTACTTGCTAATCACTTTGAGCTCTGATAACTAGCATACCCCTATATCTACAAATGGAATCTATAGTTGATTTTATTGAGGTATTTAAGCTGGGTTTTGTGACTTGGGAAATTGGCCATTTTTGCAAACTTTTACTGAAAGATAACCTTATTTATACCCAAGCTGGTAAAATGATTTTGAATCTTTTTTTTACCTGAAGTTTCAACCTTGGTGCTACTGCTTGGTCTTGATGCCTTGTTTTTTCTTCTGGGTTGAAGGCTTCTACTCTGAGTTGTGAACTATTTGTGTGTTACATAACAAGAATAGAGAACTAAATATGAGGATGCTGAATGTGTTCAGTGAAAACGAGCTTTACAACAGTTACAGACTTTGTGGTCCTGTGCTGTTAAAAATGTTCCTATCGATAGGACTGTGGATAAATAGCAATTTGAATGCTCTTGTTATCCATTATGCTCTTCTCGTTTTTTCTACTTTGTTTGTTTCTGAAATGTCTCTTTCGTATATTAAAGGTGTAGAGCCTAATTACAATCTCATTTACTACCTTCACATCAATTTCTAGATTTTCACTTGCCTTAAAACGCCATATATTGCATCTTTGTATTTATGGTTGTCAGATATTTCTAATGTTATATTCTAACTGTACTTTGTTGCCTTTCTCATTCATCAATAGGTAAGCAATTCACAAGAGCCCACTTTTCTGAAGTCTGAATCAAAATCACCATTGAAATTTAATATACCTCAGAGAGTTTTGGGATTTCATTGGTTTTGAACTCTGTTCTTCTTCCTGGCATTTTCTGCCTTTGTTGTCTCTAGTTCTCCACTACTGTATAGTCCAACATATCTCCTCCAATACAATACACACCATTGAAGTTAATATTAGATATTCATAGTTGAAATTTAGATCCATAGTTCCCATAAAACAAACCAGAGAGCTTATGGCATTTTAGATGAGTTTGACCTAAATTGTATAGCTGTTAGATAGAAACCTTTACTCTTCTTCCTGTAATAAAATCCAAAGTTGATTCACACAAGACTAGATGACTGTGGATGAAGTTGGTAGTAGCTCTGAGTGGAGCATAGAGCAGGATAAAGCATTTGAAAATGCTGTGGCAACTTATCCCGAGGACGCTTCAGATCGATGGGAGAAGATTGCGGCTGATGTACCAGGGAAAACTTTAGAAGAAATTAAACATCACTACGAGCTCTTGGTTGACGATGTTAATCAGATTGAATCTGGTTGTGTGCCTCTACCTTCTTATAATTCTTCTGCGGAGGGCTCAACAAGCCATGCGGGTGATGAAGGAGCAGGCAAGAAGGGAGGCCATCTTTGGAATTATAACAGTGAGTCTAATCATGGAACCAAGGCTTCAAAATCAGATCAAGAACGACGAAAGGGTATTGCTTGGACAGAAGATGAACACAGGTTAGTTTATCTTTGCTTAAATATTTAGAAAATCTATATATGCAAGTATATATGGCTATAGTAGAATGCATAAGGTTGATTACCTATTTTTGATTTGCTATTATTTCTGTCTCAAGTTTGTGCTTAACCAGCTTATGGCATTGCTTTATGGTTTAAGGTGAGGATGAAGTGGCTAAAAACACAAGGGTTAATGGGGAATCTCAATTTTGAACTAAGTTTTAGTTAAGATCCACTAATTCCATATGGACAGGCATTGTGTTTATCAACCATGTCACTATAGTACGATATTATTTGGTTATGATTTCAGTTGATATTTGCCTTTATATTTGTGACGATAGTTTTGAGATGTGTGCACGAATGAATAAACTGAGAGGAATGACATTTAAGTATATTGCAATGTTATCCATTCTTGCCTTAGCTGATAAATATAACACATTCAGTTGCTATCTGTCGTCTGGTGCATGATGCAAGTCCTTGTAGTCAAGGCATTCTGGATTAGATAAGGGGACTTGTATCTTTTCGGGAATCGGGAGGTAACTCTGCAGTAAAAAAATTGTTCATTGTTCCCACATTCTTTTAGAATTTATCTGATGTAGTTCAGTCCTGTCAGTTGTGGGAAGCATAATGGATTGTTGATGGAAACAGGATGCTCTCATCATTTAGTAAATCAGCATGTAGGCCACTGGATGCGTAAGCTATTCAAGCTCACATATCATAAACACCTTATGGTGCTTATTCCATAGTAGAATGCAGTTTATGCTAAAAGAAGCTTCTTGAAGGGTGGACTTTGTTGTATTCTAGCGAAAAAAATAAAGTGGACATTTTGTATATAATGGAATTGGAACATTAAAAATTCTGATTTTGGGTCTCCATGTTGTAATTAGTTGCTTCTTTTTCAAATCTGTGTTTCTCGGTGATAGAAGATGTGGGTTCCCTATTATGTTTTCATCTTCTTTATCCCTAGTATCATACTACCATTTTATTTTTTTGAAATACGGACACAGCTTGTGACTTGGACATCTGTGATGAATTTTTTTTTCCCTTTCATTAAGACTCGTGTTCTGTGGCAGTTTCTTTGGTTTATTATAGTCAAAGTCATAAGACTGTGAATTGATCATTCTGTAGGGGAATAGATTTTGCATAACTTTCCAAAAGCTATAAATTCTTATGTTTGTGTTAGTGCAGTGCAACTGAAAATTAAGTCTGACTTTTACTTAGACCTCATCCTACTTATTTCCTATTTCAGTAAAGGAAATGTTTTCATCTTAAATCACTGTTGTCCAGTTTATGGTTCATGACTCGTTAAGAAAGTACTGTTAGATCTCATAAGTTACCCTTCGAAGAGTACTATACTATTCATTTCCACAGCCCAGCATTGGACTTTCTGTATAACCTCTTTTACAACCTTAGATTACACATGTTCTGAAGCTAGGCTTGGTAAGATATTTTGCTTTTGTTGGCCCCTGAGGATTAAGTTCTGAACCCTGTAAAACCAATGACTTTTATAGTCTAGATAATAACTACTAGCCTCATAGTATTTTATTCCATCTAATCTTTCTTCATAAAACATTGGATTGATTACACTTATGGTCCTGCACAATAATATTGTATTAATTATTACTTGATTTTTTTGACCCTTCACCCTTTATAGCCCCTTGTGATATGTTTTGGATTTCAAAAGAAATATAGCAAAACAAGCAGAACAGAATTTCCTTTGACCTCAAACTAAGATCTGTAGACATGGTCTGGGTGCATGTTTGAAGCCTTACATGCATTTAAATTGCATTGGATGAAGATTTGGTTGTTTTGTGAGTTTTTCTAATGGGTTTGGGTTTACTCCAATCTTAGGAAAAGGTATTATATCTCTCTGGAAAACAACTGTATGATGATGAGATTCTTTACTGAAATGATGCGAGAACATCATATTGATAGTTGTTAAATATCTCTAATGAGTTTGATTGTTATAAACAGCATTACATCATGGTTGGTATGTTGACCGGATTTGTACGTTACTATGTTGTGAAAAGCATTTGATCAACTTTGCAGCAGTTAAATTTCAAACATGATTTCATCTCATCCGTTTCTTTTATTTTGTGGCCTATATTTGTAGTCTTCATTTGGTATTGTTAGATCACAACTTTTGTGGTTAGAATTCCAGAGTTAAGATTTGTTCCTTAGATTCTTCTTTGACTGTTTTTGGGGTGAAAAATCCTTTTGCTGGATCTGAATGTCAAAATTTTCAAACATTGGACTGCTCAAACCAGGGAGTTTGGCAAATCTATATCTATATTATATTATATTTAAAAGGTGTTATCTGGTTGACTTTGCCATTCGTAATTCTCTTTTGGCATTTGTTTGCATGGTCTCTATTTTCTTAATGACTCCTGTTGTTTCCAATACTTTTCTTTTCCCCCAATAACATTCTTTCTTGAATTCATTTTACTTCAGATACTACTAAATTTAAATTTTTTGTTATACAATAAATTAAAGTGACATTTTAAAAGAATAGACTAAAATTTATTTTTCATTATTTAAAAGTATTTTTTAGTTGAATATATATAATATAATATATAATATAATATTATTTTCTATCTTTAATATCCCTTGCAATGCAAGAGAAGATCTGCTAGTACTGTTATAAAAGGAGTGGGATTAGTTTTATGCATGCGAAATGCTGAAGTTTTGGACTCATTTTTATTTAAAGGATTGTAAGCTAAGTCACTTATGTTATTGTTCTTCTTCTCATTAAATTGCTAATGATCTTGCATTGCACCCCCTTTGCCAGAGAAAAAGAAACCAGAGTTACTATACTTTTCATCTCCATCTAAAAACATCCTTGCATTCTCATATGTTCCAAAATTATGGTTGATTTTTATTTATTTATTTATATTTATATTTATATTTTAAGCTAAAATGACTCTCAAGAGTAGTCTTGGAACTTTGGTTATTTCTGCTGGCACTCTCTTCCAACTCAGCCTTTTCTTGGCACCTTATTTTAAATCCTTACAGCTCCTTGTGCTCCTTGAGCATTCTCTATATATACCTATACTTCATTATGTTATATGCCTCCATACAAACCTTGTTATGAATGTTTCTAAACCATCACATATAAATCCGTGTTTCATGCTGGGATTATTTTCTGGTTCTTTATCACATTACATTGATTGACACCTGTACCATCATTCCTCTAATCCCTTTTAAATAATCAATAACATTTCAAATTGTTTGAGCGAACATTATTTCTCTACTGCCAATAACTGTGGTCTTCCATCCAAAATTTGGTTTGAAACTAAGTTTCTTTCTACCAAAAACTATGTTTTTTTTTATTTATTTTAATATTTGACATTAGCTTTGCACTATGGGGAAATCATCCACTGGCCAAATTCATTACTCTTTCCTCTAATTTATCATAATGCCCGCTGTTCTTATATAGGCCATTCACATTACAAGTATTTGTAAACAGTGGTTGGTTATTGGTTCTGGGTCCTTTAACTTTCTAAGAATAAAAAACTGCCTTTTGCTTAAAGTCTCGTGTTCTGATCTCACCTATTCCAGACTTTGTCAATCTATGCATAGAACTTCTCAGTTTACAACAATTATTTAATAGTACCTTTGAGATCTTTCTGGTTATGTTTAGCCATGCTATATGACTACCAGTAACATATTAATTGTAGAGATTAATCATATGGCTGTGATAACACATTAACCATAGAAAGAGCGACTAAAGATGCATCAAAGCTGCAACTGGCGGTACCACCACCTGTCATAGTTGTCAAAGCATAGTGCTAATTTTAATCAATGTATATGTGAGGAAAGATAGAAGTGAGGTAGTAGATCAGCTCACTGGGCAGTAAGGACGACTATGGGGTAACTCTGAAGAGGGGGGAGGATAGAAGATAGGCAGTCATTTAATATGGAATTGGGGCCTTCAATCTGGGAGGAAGTAGACACTCAAAGATCTGCTGTGTCTTTATCCATCTTCATCTTTCTCTTCATTTCTGTTATTGTTTTGTTTATGTTCTTGAGGAATTACTGAGGTATTCCTCTACTGTAAGGAGCTAATCTCCACATTTTCTCTAAGAAATAACTGCTAGAGGTTATCTTCTGTTAGAATGTATAAACTAAGGATCACTTTTGCATTACTCTGGGGATTTTGCAATTTTATGGTTACTGGTGTTCTTCTAATTGGCAATGCTTTTGTTTTAAAAAATTTCAAACTGGTTAAACAGGTTATTTCTTCTTGGTTTGGAGAAGTATGGAAAAGGTGACTGGCGAAGTATATCAAGGAACTTTGTGGTAACAAGAACACCTACACAAGTAGCAAGCCATGCCCAAAAGTACTTCATTCGTTTGAACTCGATGAATAAAGATAGAAGGCGATCCAGCATACACGATATCACCAGTGTGAACAATGGAGACATCTCAACACCTCAAGGACCAATTACTGGTCAAACAAACGGCTCTACTGGAAATTCTACTGGAAAATTAGGCAAACAAGCCTCTCCAACCTCAATTGGGACCCCAGGTGTAGGAATATATGCTCCTCCTACCATTGGGCAGCCTATAGGAGGACCACTTATATCTGCAGTTGGCACCCCAGTGAATCTTCCTGCCCCTGCACACATGGCGTATGGTGTCCGAGCCCCTGTTCCAGGTGCTGTTGTTCCTGGTGCACCAATGAACTTGGGTCCTATGGCATACTCCATGCCACACACATCTCATAGATGAGGTTCTATTTAGAGGCCTAATGTACAAAAACAAAACAGCAGATTAAGATGGCTTCTGAACTTCAATGTAATTCTTTTACTATTCCTAGACAGTTGCTTATAAGCAAGCATTAGTTTTATGCTAAAAAATTATTTCAAATAAGCCATACCATAAAGCTATTGCATGAAAGTAAGGTTGTTTGTAAACATTTAAACTTTTATTGTTAGTAACTGTAGATGAAGGTTCTGTAGCTTTAAATTGTAAGTTATTGTTGTATTTTCTATTGGTTCTTGTAGGGATTAAACTGCTGGTCTACCTATGTTTCACTTATATATCATGTAGGTTGCTATAATGGGCATGAAATGTTATAGCATATTTCAGTCCATTGTAGCAGCTTAGCCATCAAAATGTTTCAATTATAAAACTTAGAATTCTTCCGAGGTTGATAGGCTAATATGGATTGTCTAGTATCTGCAAAGGTAGAAAACCACATCTTAAACTGGTAATAAAAAGTTCCATATCCGGTGTATTTGTTTGTTCCTAGTTTTGTTGTTTGTTTTGGGTGGTTTTTTTCCCCCATTGAGGTAAAAAAAAAAACAACTATAAAGTTTAGTAGCTTGTTAGGGTTGAGCCACAACACTACAACCAACTCCCTTGTAATTCATTCACAAAAGAGTGTATAAAAAAAGGAAAAAAAGGGTTAAAATAATAATTTGGTCTTGATATGTGACCTTGATTTTGAATTTGGTTCTTATACATAAATTTTTTTAAATTGATTTCTATATGTATAATTATTTCAAAATTTTAAATTTGGTCTTTGTTGTTTATTCGGGTTATAGGGACTAGAAATTTTTTTAATTCGGTCCCATGTTATTAGTTTAACCAAAATGAAAAATTTATGCCCTCTATTTTCAACATCCTCCTACCAAATGTAACTGCTCGACTTTTTTTTTGTTTCATTGGTCGGTTTATAGGAGGCCTTATATAAGGAAGGGAAAGAGGGGAAAAGGAGATGGGAAAGGAGCAAAGCACATTGCTAGGTTTGAATTGGCATACTCATAATTTTTGTCTCGCAGCTTAACAAACTAAGCTACCTTTAGGAGACAAATACTTTATTTTTAAAATGCTTATTGCACACAAATTAAATGTTTGCTTGTAAATATATAAACTTTTTGGAAGTCCAGAGTATACATTTTTTTCTCAAATAAACACCCAAATTCCTTTTTGAGAAATAAATGTGCTTTAGAATTCAGTTCATAAAATAAAAAATCTCAACTTGGTTAATAAGAATGTCATGTCACTCGAAAATTGTCATGAAAATAACTAATTTCACATATATTTAAGATTTTTGGGACCAAGTTAAAATTTTCATTTATCAAAAGCTAAATTGAAAAGGGTATTTTTTGTCATAAAGTTTTTTGAATATTGACTTTTTTTTTTCTCTCCTTGCCATAGATTCAACGAGGATGGTAATTAGCCTAAAGGATATTGGTTGTTTAGGTCCCCACATTGGATTAGTATGGGTCCCTAAGAAAATCAAAATCATAGTCAATTGCTGATGATGATAGACTTTAATACTAACATTGACGGTTACACCATACAAGAGAAAGATTTAGGAACAAGGTAAAAACAACATTTGTAATGAAGACTAGGAGAACTATTGACAAGGCCCTCCCAACTAACACTGTATTTTTCAAGTTGTATAAACAAGTAAAACTTAAATAAGATGAAAATGGAGAATGGGGTTGCAGTTTCCATTTCCTTATCAAAGTAAACACCCCACCACCACTTGGTAAGCAAGCAGTCCCTACTTTTTCTTTTCTCAGCTTTTTCTTTTCCTTAAAGTACATATCTCTCTACTTGTGTTGTCTGTCTCAGAAAAATGTAGGTTGTTGGAGGATATGCTGTTGAGTGTTGAGTATTCATCTAATCTAACTTCACTTGCTCCATATGTACTCCATACAGGATTCCTATACAGTAACAAATACTGTTTTATAAGGGAAAAGTTCTATTTTCTCTCAAATGCATATGCCAACTATTCCAATGTGATTATTTACTTCAAGGCTCTTGGAGAAATCCACATGTAGCTCTTAGGGTCTCATATTGAGCATTTTGGTTTTGTACATTTGTTAGAACATGCTATTTTAATTCTTAAGCATAGAACAATACAAGATAGAGCCATCATGCCATTTGGTTTGGTCTCAGCTTGGAACAAGCGCAGAAGAAGCAAGTCTCAAGATCATTCAGACCCTTGTATGTTCTTTTTCTTCCTTTCTCTTTTTCTCATGTTGTAATTTTGTAGTAAGAGTGATGTTTCCTTGCACAATCAACTTGTAACATTTAGACATTCATTCTGTATTCAGGGGTTTATAAACCTGCGGAGTTTTGGCAACTTGAAGATCATACACCACCACCTATCAAAAGGCGGCATGGATCATCTGTTTTCACACTCAAGGAGATGGAAGAGGCAACATGTTCATTCAGTGATGATAATCTAGTTGGAAAAGGAGGATTTGGCAAAGTGTATAGGGGTACTTTGCGGTCAGGAGAGGTAATGTGTTTTGGATGTAAGTTTATAGCCTAAAGTAATTCACCATAATTCTTAAGATTTTGTAACATTAGTTGTAGCATCAATAAAAAAAACATCCCCTCTAATAATTATGCAATAGTAACATAGGATATCAAGGTTTTAAATTGTAGTCGCGGTCGCCTTACAGTTTCGGAAACTATCAAAACCACAACGTTGCGGCCTTAGTTACAGTTGCGGACCAAGATTTAAAATCCTATAAGACATAGGAAAGTAAATGGCTCAAATTTATGGTATAACACAAATAAATACATACTAATATCTAATCCTTTAAAGGTTGTAGCAATCAAGAAAATGGAGTTGCCAGCAATTAAAGAAGCTGAAGGGGAGCATGAATTCCGCGTAGAAGTTGACATATTGAGCAGACTTGACCACCCAAATCTTGTTTCTTTGATAGGCTACTGTGCCGATGGGAAGCATAGATTCCTAGTATATGAATATATGCATAATGGGAACCTGCAAGATCATTTGAATGGTTTGTCATGTACCCAATTTCTACATTAAAGATTTCTTGTATCAAGCTTCTATTAACCAATGCTTAATTTTAGGAATCGGTGAAAGGAAAATGGATTGGCCTTTAAGACTCAAAGTGGCACTGGGAGCTGCAAAGGGGCTTGCCTATCTCCATTCAAGTTCTTGTGTTGGGATTCCAATTGTTCATAGAGATTTCAAATCCACGAATGTTCTTTTAAACACCAATTTTGAAGCAAAGGTGTTAATAAACTCCCAACAATGACTTGATAGCATTATTAACATGTCTTTCTTACAATGTTATGTAAAATTAACATCATTTTTTTTTGTAGATATCTGATTTTGGGCTTGCTAAGCTAATGCCAGAAGGACAGGAGACACATGTGACTGCCAGAGTACTTGGTACCTTTGGCTATTTTGATCCTGAGTATACATCGGTATGCATCATCTATATATGTCATAAGGATTGATTCTTTTGCAATTATATTCTGTGCATATGATGCAATCAGTTTCACAGTTTTTAAACACCTATTTTAGAATCCATTGTTGCTCTAAAACCAGATCAAATGCACAATATATACCTAGGTATTCAACTATCTTCGTTGTGTTTTGCCCGTAAGTGATTATTTCCCATCTTATCCAAGAGTGAGATTCATCAATGGTCAAAAGACACCAAATGTAGTCATTCAATCCACTCTAAAATACATTACCAACTAAAATTAAGGCAGCCAACTCAACACCAACTGACCCAGCAGAATAGGCTTAAGACTGAAAGTGTGGTCCTCTTTAGAAGCATAAGGCTGAAATTCTCTATCCATACCAAAGAAATGTAGTTTTCATGTAAGAATTATTAGGTTATTAGTAAATGATTCTATGAATACTTTTGTTTATATTTGAGAGTCAACATAGTGTCAGAATAATTAAAAACTTTCAATCATGATATTCTCACACCATTTTTCTTTATATCCTTTTTCACACCTACCTTATAACCAGGATCAAATTACTTTTATTTTGGAAATAACAAGAATCTGGATTCTCTGCAATCAAAAATCACACATTCACTGAGGATAGATGACAGATGATCAGGATTTAGTGTAATCATGTAAAAAGTGATTGATAAAAAAAAGGGGAGATGAACATTTTCCAAAAACTTCAGTATCATGTTTTGGTGGCTTGGAAACCAAGTTGCTTTCTTCTTGTGTTTTTTCTCAGGTCACAAAGTTCCAGACCTCAACCACCATGCAACCAACCAGCCATTAAATCTTTTTAAATAGACAGATTAATGAGTGCCTGCAATATATTTTGGTGAGAAATTCTTTGCCTTTCACATTTGTCAGGATACCTAATAAACAATTCTAACTGCTTGGTCAAGTGGTTGGCATGGTATCAGAACTTGATAGACCAAGTGGCATATAATTCAATCCTTGCCATTCATGTTGTCTAGTAACTAAATTTCAGTTTATGTACTGTAATTTATGTATTTCATCCTCATTTCAAGCCTTGAGGGCTTTCAGGGTAGGAGGTGTTTTAAGAGTTATTGAAATCACATTTAAGTCCTTTCCTGACTGCTTAAGTTTTCTGGTCATGTGATGACAAATCTATTCTGATTCTTGTCCCATGCAAAAACAGACTGACAGAAAGTAGCAAGGCCTGGTCTCACAGATAAAAAAGAAATGTACCAACACATAATTAAGAAGTATTTGTTTTTACTTACTGATAACCTTAAAAATGTAATATAAAACATGTAATTTTAATCATAATTGAATATGATCTGAAATGAACATAATCCAAATTCTGAAGGGAATTGATTACTTATCAGTTGAATATTGCTACTAAAAATTATATATCTTTCTATCATTCTTGCCGTCTATGTACACATATAAACCGTTCTATACCTCAAAAGTTAATATATCACTTGATTCTTTCTAGCAATCTTTAACTTTCTTCTATCTTGTATATCCCAATTGCTGCACAAGATAGTCTCAGGCTCACATAATTTATTTCTTACAACAGACCGGAAAACTCACTCTGCAAAGTGATGTTTATGCTTTTGGTGTTGTTCTTCTCGAGCTTTTGACTGGACGTCGAGCTGTAGATTTAAACCAGGGTCCAAATGATCAAAATCTTGTACTACAGGTTCGTAGGAAATGTGTGTCTATATATATAAATATAAATCGAGTCATGTTTTTAATTTGGCACATATATATTTGGTCATGAAAATACAAGTAATCAGTTGTTTCTTTAACTTCTTTCACAGTGCAAAACATTTTTCAAACATCCTTTAGCATTATTTTTCTTTCATATGCACATATATAATGACATGGGTAATCATTATAAGGGGTGAGAAGAGCAAATCTTATTATTAGATTTCATATGAAAAATTCAGATTAGAATATACTAACATTACGTTGGTCCGAGTGGAACTGGATTTGGATCCCTTAAGCAAGGTCTCAAGTTCGAGTCTTGTGGAAGTTGTTTAGTCATCGGCGAAGCTGATGGATACTTCGTACCAATGTCATGATAACCAAAAAAAAAAAAAATCAGATTAGAATATAAATTCATGTTAATTTTAGCTAACTTTTATGGATCATAATCATTTATATATGCTTTAATGGTTCAAATTTATTTTTCTCATCTCTCACTAAAATTATATCTCTCACTAAATATGTTATTTTAGAAGAGACTATGATTCATAAATCTAAAAGGTTAGATTCATACAACTGAAACACACTTTAATATGGTTGCCATTCATATTGATATACAGGTGAGGCACATCCTGAATGACCGGAAGAAGCTCCGTAAGGTGATAGATCCAGATATAGCTCGAAATTCTTACACCGTTGAGTCTGTATTCATGTTTGCCAATCTGGCATCACGATGTGTCCGTATTGAGAGTAATGAGAGACCTTCAATGGTAGAATGTGTAAGAGAACTCCAAATGATTATTTATACAAATTCAAAAGGCTTGAGAATGGTTATGCATAGCTTGAGAATGATCTAATGAAATCCCAAGATTAGACTCCAGGGGTTATGATGATTTCTTATTGATTAATAAAAATAAGTGTCTATTATCCATAAATTCTTCCACTTATGTATGGGAATTGATTTTGACACATCAAAATTCATATAACATTTTTACACTTGTTTGGAAAGCATGGGTTAGTATATATTGGAATACATAATTTTTTTTTCTTCTTGTTTTATATATATATCTAATAAAGTAGTATAAGAATGATGTAACTTTTGTGCATAGATACCATTTCTGTCATTTTTATTCATGTTTAGATACCAAAATGAATAATATATGATCAGGAAGTATTTACTATGAACCTTTATAAAGGATCATTAATTTGGATGACCTTAATTATAAGAAATGAGGAAATCAATCCACTGTGGACAAATTTAAAGTACAATTTCCCGGACATCTAGCTATTCAATGTGAGATCTCCGCTGTTAGTGGTTCAATGGATCTATGATAAACTTTGATGCCATCATATAATTTGAGTTTAAACCCAACCCAACCCCAAAAGCTAGCTTATGAGATGAGGGTTGACCTCCACTTATAACTACTATTAAAGTCATATCACTATTCAACGTGAGACTCTCAATACACCTATAAACTATTAACGAACCAGATATTATATCAACTAGATTGTGACCCGCGCGATGTGCGGTTGCCAATTTTTTTTTAAGAAATTTATTGTATGAAATTGATAATAAATTGACGATAAGTGAGATTATAATAAATAAATAATATTTGTATTATAAGAAGAAACTTGATAATAGTTTCATTGATTGAATTGATTGATACAAAGGGAGTGTTTATATAGAAACACTTGATAGCTCTAAACTAATTCTCTAACTAATAAAACTAACTTCCTAACAAATTCTGTTTTCATATTGTT
This sequence comes from Echinosophora koreensis, assembly GCA_035048595.1. NCBI lineage: Eukaryota > Viridiplantae > Streptophyta > Magnoliopsida > Fabales > Fabaceae > Echinosophora > Echinosophora koreensis. Next base: position 13,673,162 of record JAPCYP010000004.1, read on the forward strand.
TACACATTTAACACGTGTATATTAATCTAATACCCTCCCTCAAGCTGGAGAGTGTATACTAAGAACTCTCAGCTTGGATACAAAAGAGAATGAAATAAGTTTGCTTGAAGAAATTTGTAGATGAAAAGAGTCGACGTGCTGGAATTTAACATCAGTCTTCGATCGCTCGTAATTGGCTCTATAGGCCTCATGAATGTTTCTTGAAAACGGGTTTTGGGTTTTCCTCACCGTTCTTTGAAAAATGTCTTTGGAATATGGGTATTGGGTTTTCCTCACCGTTCTTTTAATGTCTTTGAAATAAGGGTGTTGGGATTTTCTCATCATGCTTTAAATTCTTTGTTGTGGTCTTGAATGCACTCTTGATGGTTCGAATATGAGGAGCACCAGCAGCTTTACCTCTTGTTGACCAAATATTACCCATGGTTGATGTTTTCTCCATTAATTCTCTGTGCACTGCTTTATCTGAATGAGTGGGTAGCACCAATATCAGGTCTACCATGCTTGACTAGCTTGTATGAAATTGAGAACTCTGGAGGAGCTTCCCTTTTTGCCTTGCTAAGTTTTTTTTTTTTCCAGAAGAATTACTGTATTATATCTATTCCAAAACCTCCAAAACGTTGATAGAAACAGAATCACAGCCACAATCTCCACCCCTTTCCTCTATATTGTTCACAAAATAACCGAGAAGGAATTCTTGATATAGAAACAGGACGTCAAACTTATGATCAAGACTCATCACCTTGAAGGATGCAGGTGCATTGTTTGCTACTTGAAGATGAATAAGGAGGAGGAGAATAAATGAGAGCAATTAGCATGGCTCCTGGGAGAACACCGTACTTCCCAAACGCTGTCACTTTGGTTACCACTGGCTTTCCCTTCATAAAAGCCATTTAGGCTTTCTCTTCTTCAACTCTCTTTGCTGGGTCACGCGATTTTTGCTCTGATCTAGAGCTGACCAAAAACTCTTGAGACCAGGTTTTGGAAGGTTGTATGAATCTTGCTTATCTTGAATGAGAATAGTAGGATCAACACTTGTTTTCATGACTTATTTTCATGACTTATGCCTTCTCTGTCTGAGTACATGCATCCTAGGGTGGTGGTTGCCTCCAAGCAAAGCATATCTTGGAGGATTTGAGGATTAGTGTCTGGCATCAACAATCATCACCATGCATTGTGACTGAAATCAAGTCTCCACTCGTCACATGAAGCCTATATTGAGTGATTCTTTGCACTGGCTCTTGATGCTTGGAGAAAAACGAGAGGGAGATGAAAAAAGAAAGTGGAATAAAGAAATTAAAAGGTGTTTGGAAAAAGAAGAGAGTATGCAGCGGAATCAAAATAATTCAAGGATGATGATATCATTCAAGAGCTTTCATGGAAGAGAACTTAAATTCTTTCAAGAAAAGAAGGAAGGGGAGATAAAAATAAAAATAAAAATTGCTCTTGATACCATATTATGAGAAGAAACTTGATAATAGTTTCATTGATTGAATTGATTGATACAAATGGAGTGTTTATATAGAAACACTTGATAGCTCTAAACTAATTCTCTAACTAATAAAACTAACTTCCTAACAAATTCTGTTTTCATATTGTTTACACATTTAACACGTGTATATTAATCTAATAATTTGTGTGAAAGAGCAAAAAATATTAGAAGACGATTGCAAGTTATTCCCAGCTTCAGTTTTCAAATTCAATATGCATAAACTTGTTCTTAGTCATGTCATATCATAGGTAGAATTTTGAACATCTAAACCAATCCAACGATACATAAAGAAGGGTTAAGTAATGAGAGTAATACAAAAGCTTTTCATGAAACAATGAGCATATATTTTCACCTGTAGATCCTGAATGAGTGGGAAACTGTAGGTAATTGAGTAAGGTTTTACATGCCCAACCACTTCCTCAGTTGCTTTGCATAAAACATGGAAACCTACGAAATTAAGATCACAAGCAACTCCAGACATTGTCTCATCAAAGGTTAGAGTGAGACGGTAAATGACAATGAGGTCAAGGAACCCATTTGAAAAAAATGGCACAATCAATAGATCAAAATAAAATATCAAGTGATTAATACTACAAACTAAAAAGACTGAAGAAAGGACTCATAAGATCAAGTTTCTCAAATCCATCTCTGTCAGTTATTTTTATTCTCAGAGTTTGAGACCATATCCCAGAAAAGGAATCCCTTGAACTATCTGCACCTTTATAGTACATAGCAGGTGTTATATCTTCTACAATAGGATCTTTGGGGTTTTGACTTGTCTGCTCAATATCAACTTTATCTGGTATATCAACTTGGTCATCTAGGCATCAAATCCATGTGATAGCAGTATACAGTAACAATATGATCATTATGATGGTGAATATGATTATCAAGATGAGGTCATACTCACTTGTATGTTGATAACAAAAAAGAATTTGTAGCCACCTTTTGCTGCATATTGCTGAGTAAATCCCAAAGAACATATGAGAAGACCTTTTTAGCAGTGATATGTTAACATAATAAATAGGAACTCTCCATCTTAAAAGAACTTATACACAAGTGACAAAGTAAGCAATGAGAATAAACTTAAATTATGCTACCAGGACAACTACTGAGATCATTTTCTGGCCTTAATCTGGAAGATAGTTTTTTTTTACACCAGGAAATCTTACAAAAAAATTGATTTTTTTTTTAAAGAATTTAGAATCATTAGCGTCTATTTTTATTGAGATTTTTCACATTTAACAAAGTCCTGTATGTAATTATAGTTCCTTCTTCAATAAAAGTGGATTTGCAGCATAAAATCTATGAATTGCACCTTGAGTCTATCAGAGAGAGGGAGGTCAATGAGACCACTTTTTCACAATTTTTTAATGCTTATTAGTTATTAGTGACGTGACTTATTTGGAGGTAACACTGATTCTAAGGCTAAACCCAATCTTTTAAATCTTCCATTGCACTTTTTTTTGGGTGCTTATCTATAATGGAGCAAGCTGAGAGAAGGGAGCCTTTACTTGGGGAGGCATCTCTTTTTGTTGCTATGGCAGGGGATGATTTGTGCTTGAAAAAAAAAAAAGAGAGGAGAAAACAATTTGTATGATTGAACTCAAAATTCTTGAAGCATTCTCTAAACTTCAACTTAATTACATACAGAGATGGAATTGTGCATAAAAAAGTTCTACACCTTAAACATTTGACCACCGCTTTCCTTGAATAGGAACTTCCAATTTTTTGAAAAAAGTCACGTATTCACATTTAAAATTATTCAAAACACTGAAATACTAAGACACATAAATTATGATCAATAACCTTGCTGACTCAATAAAGTGATTTACTAAGTTTTTCCCTTAAAAAAACTGAAAAGCATGAAAAAAGAAGCAAAAACTCATAAAACTAAAAACCAGAAGCGGGTTAAAAGTTTACGGCTATGTTTGGAAGTTTTTATGGGGATGAAGTGGAGTGGTTAGTAATAGAATGGAGTGGAAAGACAAAAGTATCACACTCCATTATTTGGAAGTTTCACGAGGGATATAGAAGAAAATCCCAAATCCCCCAATTTGAAAGGTATAAAAATTAGGGTTTTGGATGGAGTGGAGTGGTTTGAGTTACCATCCAAAACCATCCCACTCCATTAATGAAAATACTCCCAAACAATGAATTAATGGGTTTACAGCACTCCACTGCATTACTAACCATGGAATACATGATATATATTGTACAAACAATACAAATATCAACATGAGACCTTTTCTTCTGTCTGTTTTTTCCGTATAGGTGAAATGGGATTGAGTAGTAGAGAAATTATCCTAATGAAAAGAAAGCTTTCAAATTTTCTCATAAATATCAATGATATGATTAATTAGATAGCTTTTATTTGTTTTGATAAAATAGTAATGAAGTGGGATGCTTCAAAAGATAGCATGCTTCCTAGTTGAGGAATACGGTCCATAATTTCTTCAAAAGATAGCATGCTTCCTAGTTGAGGAATACGGTCTCCTCTAATGGCAGTGAGTGCATCCTACAAATTCAGTCATAGATATTACTATAAAAAATTTGATATGTTATCCTTACCTCTCCTTAGGAGTCGGATTAGAAAAGGAAATAGACAAAAGAAAAACCAGAGTACATGATTACCTTGGTCACTGCGCAAGTTTACTGTCGGATTCAAGAAATCTGAAAGAGAAAAATCAAAGATTTCTGATGGAGGATACACAAAAGCTTGGGTGCTCTGTTCACTTGCTGGGAAATTTCTGCAACGGTGTATGATAGGTTGACGGTGGCGGCAACAACGACGACGGCGGCATTGACAGAGACAGCGTCAAAGGTGACGACAACGGCATCGAAGGCAATGGTGACATCGTCGAAGGCAATGACGGGGATACAGAAGAGGAGTAGGAGGTGGTGTTGTCGCCAAGGAAGTGGGATTGTGGGATTTTGATATCCCTGAAATGCACACTTGCCTTTGCCCTAAAATACGCACTCCGCAAGGTTTTTTTTCCTTAGCCCAGAGACAGCCACATAGGATCATATGGTGATGTGGAACATATTGTAATAGGTGGCAAAATACATGCTGAGATGTCATTAGCAGATTTTGAGGCTGAATTTTAATATATTATAATAGAATAGATAGATAATAGATAACAAAAAAGTGTTACTGGACTTGGGAAGCATTGAATATTGATGTTTGTACTTTATTTAGGGTGAAGGCTATGGTGTACCACCCACCAAAAATGGTGTAGTGTGAACCACTCAAGTGGCACATTGTGGTCCAATAGTTTTGCAACTTAGGATTGTTTGATTTTTCAACTCAATTTCCTTTCTACATATCATATTTTCATATTTTGAAAACCCAAAGTATGCATTAATGAACAAAAAACAAAAACATTGATTCTGTATCCAACCTTCATCTCCGTTCATTTCGGTCGTCGGAACGCCTCCCAAACGCAGCACAACCACTCACCATTTCAAGCTTCATTCTTATTGCTGGTAAGTTCTTCGCTTCTCTCACTATCGCTGTAACACCCCGTTTTTCGTAAGTGTTTTTATAAAGCTTGTGTTATTTAAGCAAAAACCGTTGGTTAAGGGCTAAGTGGGATTTTGGCTTAAAAGTCCCTCTCTGGTACATGAGGACGCCCGTTCTCATTATCCAGCACGCCCGTGCTTAAAGTTAGGAGTGTGTTCTGATTTTAAGTTGAGAGATACTGATTATTGATGTTTCTGATCAACCAAGGCTTAGTACCGGAGTAAGTCGCTTGAGGATTCGGGATCAGTTCGCAGTTTAGGACGTTGTGGAGCTACCTTCAATCCAGGTATGGGGAGAAGGGAATTGTAACCATTAGGAAGTGGGGGTAGTGTAAGGTAAAGGGGTTCCCCATGACCCCAGAGTCGTTGTATGATTTGATATGCTAATTGTTTGACTGTGGTGATAATATGTTCTTGATGTTAATGTGATGTTTTATTTGTCTACGTTCATAACATGTTTTTATGTTTATGTTGTTGTGGTTAATATGAACATGATGTTATGACGATATCGTGGGATGTTTGGTTGGAATGATGATGTTATTGTTTGAGTTTCAAAGTTAAGATGTTAACTGATAAAATAGGATTAAAAACGTGATGAGTTTAACGGCTGAAAGATCCTAAAAATTTGGTTAAGATTAGATGTTGTTCCCTGCCCAGAACAACACTGTCGCACGATAAGCACGACCGTGCTGAACAAGGAGCACGACCGTGCTCGCAGTTGAATTCTGGAAAATGGCCATGCTGTTTAGCACGGCTGTGCAGGTCAAGAAGCACGACCGTGCTGCTAAGCACGACCGAGCTCAACAGGAAGCACGACCGTGCTTCACTTAAAAGGGCAGCACGCCCTCACGTGTCCAAGCACGACCGTGCTGGGGTTTAAGCACGACCGTGCTCACCCCTCCTGGACAGAAACAAAATTAAAGGACTTAAGGGGTTTCAAACCCCATTCCCCAATGATAACAAGTTGAGATAGTTAATCAAAGATGGAAATTAGACAACCTGGTTAATAATTATCTAAGATGATTAAGATGATAAGATGTTAAGTCGGTATTCGTTGGGTTACCGCACGTTGATAAGTTGAAGTACTCTTGGGTGCTTAATTGACCCAAACACGTTGAGTTGAACCTTGGTGCTTATTGGGCAAGGGAGCCTTGACTCCATGGTTTGGGTCTAAGGTTACGTTGAATGTTGATGTTGAAGTCTTGGGAGCTTCATGGCTCAAGCAAGAAGGTGGTTGAGATTGTTTGTTGTTGTGCCCTTTGCATAGAGCATTGGAGTTGTTGATGGGGGAGGTTCGACATAGGGGAGATCGCCTGAGAGTACCGTGATCTGGCCATCCATGGTAGGTCACCCATGGTTTGGTGACCGAGGTCCCCCCGTGATGAGGCATCCACGGTTTGATGCGTTGGCTATCCATGGGGTTCACCCAAGGTTTGGTGAACTACCGGTGTTAGTGCTTCTATGGCCAATACGGATATGTAACTCCAAAGTCGTTCATCCTGAGTTAGTTTGGATCCACATGCATAGATGGAGTAGTGGAGTAGTTGATGCATTGCACAGCATAGCATACTTGGTTGATATAATATTGTTGGATGTTGATGTATGCTTATGTTGTATGTTTACCTTGCTTACTATTCCCATGCTGTATTTGTTTACATGAATCTTACTCCCTGTTATTTGTTTGCGTTTTGCCTAATCGGCATTTTGCAGAGGATGACGAGCAGCCCGAAGAGGAGTGACTCTAAGGAGCCACCGCTTAAAGTTAGGGCCTTTTCCTTCAGTTGTTAGTTTAGTTGTCATCTGGTTGTACGGAATGGTTATACCAGCTCTGAATTATGACATCGGGGTTGGGTCGTTATTTATTATGTTTTATTGATTTTTTTAACTTGGTTTATTTTTTGCGTTGTAACTGGTTCATGTGGGACTTTTCTACCCATGGACAAATGTTTTATTTTATTTAGTAAAATGCATGTTTTTATTTTCATTATTTTTATATTAAATGCCTTATAACATGCGGGATAGAAGGGTGTCACATTTAATGGTATCAGAGTAGTTCGACCTTGTTCTGACGTGGTATGAGTCTGTTGTGAGTCTGTTGTGTGACTCTTGTTTGAATTGTCTATACTTGTATAGATTATGATGCTTTAAGTTAGTTGCCTATCGCTTTTACTCGCTTAAGTTCTGTACTAAAAGTTGTTTTTGGGCATGTACAGGAACTAATGGCCGGTAGAGGACGCAACGATCAGGCAATTGCGGACGCATTGGCACTTCTAGCCAATGCTATTGGTCAGGTTAACCCTAACAACAACGGTGGGCCAGCTGAGTTCCAGAGACTGGATAAGTTCCAGAGGAACAACCCTCCATCGTTCAAGGGAGCATATGATCCGGAAGGAGCTTTGCTATGGCTGAGTGAGACTGAGAAGATCTTCCGAGCCATGGATTGCAACGACCAGCAGAAGCTCATCTTTGCTACCTTCATGCTGTCCGAGGAGGCAGAGGGATAACTGCAGGCAGAGGATGCAGGCTGAGGGCACAGCGGTTTCATGGGCTGTGTTCAGACAGAGGTTTCTAGAGAAGTACTTTCCGACAGATATCAGGGAAAAGAAAGAGATGGAGTTCTTGTCTTTGAGGTAGGGGTCGCTGTGTCGGTGACTATACGGCCAAGTTTGAGGAGCTGGCGAGGTACTACACTCCTTATCAGCATGAGACAGATGACCGCTCCAAGTGTGTCAAGTTTGAGGCTGGACTCCAACCTGAGATCAAGTAGGCTATCAGCTATCAGGAGATCAGGATATTTCCATTCCTGGTCAACAAGTGCAGGATTTATGAGGATGCCAGTCAGTTTAGAGTTGCCAGTGCCAGAGGATCAGATAGTCAGAGTGGCAAGAGGACTGACCAGAGAGACAAGGGCAAACAGCGATATGCTCCGACCTGCAAGGATTTCAAGCAGAGTGGTAAGAAGCCACAGTTTCAGCAGGATGGGTTTAGGGGCGAGTTCTCTAATGTCTCTAGGCCCATGAGGTGCGGCAAGTGTGGTGCTACGGATCACTACTCATCTCAGTGCAAGGAGACGCAGGTTATCTGCTTCAGATGTGGCAAGCCAGTACACGTCAGCCGAGAGTGCGAAGGAGCCAAGGCCGAGCCTCCCAGCGCCAGCAAGAATCAGAGGTCCCAAGCCAACCGACTGAAGACCACTGGAAGAGTTTTTACTCTTAGTGGAGCTGAAGCCTTCGAGTCTGATGACTTGATCCAAGGTACATGTTTCATTGATGGAACTCAATTGACTGTATTGTATGATTCGGGTGCTACTCACTCGTTTATCTCGCATGATAGGGTCATGAGTCTTAAATTGCCTGTTACTTTCCTTGAGTATGATTTGCTGGTTTCTACACCTACAAATAAACCTGTTTCTACTTCTTATGCATGCAAGAACTGTCATATAGTTATAAATGATAAAACCTTCATTGCTGATCTTGTATGCTTACCTTTGAAAGACCTGGATATTATTCTAGGCATGGACTGGTTATCTTCCAACCGTGTCCTCCTGAACTGTTTTGATAAAACCTTGATTTTTGGAACTCCAAAGGAGTCTAAGAATCCGGACCTTCTCTCTGCCAGCCAAGTTCAAGCTTCGATGAGAGACGAAGCCCAAGTATACATGATGTTAGCTTCCCTGGAAGTAGAGAGCAGCCCTTGAGGAACACCTGAGGGTTGTCTTGCAGACCCTTAAGGAGAAGCAGTTGTACGCTAAGTTGTCTAAGTGTGAGTTCTGGTTAGAGGAAGTGAGCTTCTTAGGACATGTCATCTCTAAGGGTGGCATAACAGTGGACCCAGCTAAGGTAGAGACGGTGCTCTAGTGGGAAGCGCCAAAGTCAGTGACCGAGATTAGGAGTTTCTTGGGGTTAGCCAGGTACTATAGGCGGTTTATAGAAGGTTTCTCTAAGATAGCTTTACCCTTAACCCGTCGCACCAAGAAGGGACAGTTGTTTGTGTGGGACTCCAAGTGTGAAGAGAGTTTCCAAATCCTTAAGAATAGGTTGACATCAGCACCAATGTTAGTTTTACCAGATCCTAGTGAACCCTTCATAGTTTACTGCGATGCTTCTAAGCAAGGGTTAGGTAGTGTATTGATGCAGAATGGTAAGGTAGTTGCTTATGCTTCTAGGCAGTTGAAAACCCATGAGAAGAACTACCCTACCCATGACCTAGAGCTAGGAGCTGTGGTATTTGCCTTAAAGATCTGGAGGCATTACCTGTATGGCTCGAGGTTTGAGGTCTTTAGTGATCATAAGAGTTTGAAATACCTCTTTGATCAGAAGGATTTGAATATGAGGCAGCGTAGGTGGATGGAGTTTTTAAAGGACTATGACTTCGAGCTGACCTATCACCCAGGAAAGGCCAATGTGGTGGCCAATGCCTTGAGTAGGAAAACTCTGCATGTCTCCGCTTTGATGGTTAGGGAGATGGATCTGATTGAGGAGTTTAGAGACCTTAGTCTAGCTTGTGAGCTTACCCCTAAGAGTATTAGGCTTGGTACCTTGAAGGTTACCAACAGTCTGATGGATCAGATTAGAGAGGGTCAGAGGTTAGATAAGTTTCTCTTAGACCAGCGAGAGTTGCTCGCTCAGGGTAGAGACCTAAGTTTTAAGGATGGCAGTGATGGTATCTTGAGGTTCAAGGATAGAGTTTGTGTGCCAGATGTTCCTGAGCTTAGAAAGTTGATCCTTGAGGAAGGACATAGGAGTGGACTGAGTGTGCACCTAGGTGCCACTAAGATGTGTCAGGACCTTAAGATTATGTTTTGGTGGCCTAGGATGAAAAAGGATGTGACTAAGTTTGTGTATGCATGCCTAGTTTGTCAGAAGGCCAAGATAGAACACCAAAGACCATCAGGTAAGTTGCAACCCTTGAGTATCCCAGAATGGAAATGGGATATCATCTCCATGGATTTTGTGTCTGGACTCCCTAGGACTCCAGCTGGTTTTGAGGCGATTTGGGTTATTGTGGATAGACTGACTAAGTCTGCCCATTTCATTCCGATGAACATGGAGTATCCATTGGAGTAGTTGGCTAAGCTGTACATCAAAGAGATAGTTAGGCTTTATGGTGTACCCTCTAGCATAGTATCAGATAGAGACCCGAGGTTTACCTCTAGGTTTTGGAATAGTTTGCAAGAGGCTTTAGGGACAAAGCTTAGGCTTAGTTCAGCTTACCACCCGCAGACTGATGGGTAGTCTGAGCGGACCATCCAGTCCTTAGAGGACTTGTTGAGGGCTTGTGTGTTAGAACAGTCTGGTAGTTGGGACAAGTTTTTGCCCCTGATAGAGTTCATCTACAACAACAGCTTCCATTCCAACATTGGGATGCCACCTTATGAGGCTCTGTATGGGAGGAGATGTAGGACACCCTTGTGTTGGAGTGAACCTAGTGATAGTGTGGTGCTAGGGCCAGAGATAGTCCAAGAAACAACAGAAAAGATTAAGTTGGTTCAGGAAAACATGAGAGTGGCACAGAGTAGGCAGAAGAGCTATCATGATAAAAGGAGGAAGGCGCTCGAATTCCAGGAAGGTGATCATGTATTCTTGAGAGTTACCTCCACGACTGGAGTTGGTAGAGTGATGAAGGCGAGGCAACTTACTCTGAGGTTCATTGGCCTTACCCCCGTTCTTGTCAAACCTCCACAATGTTTTTCATGTGTCTCAACTCAAAAAGTACATTCATGACCCTAGTCACGTGGTAGTTCCCGACACAGTACAGTTGAAAGAGAACCTGACATTTGAGGTGTTACCCCTTCGAGTCGAGGATAGAAGGGTGAAGCAGCTAAGAGGTAAGGAGATTCCCTTGGTCAAAGTAGTTTGGAGCGGGGCAACTGAGGAAAGTGCTACCTGGGAGCTCGAGGGAAAGAGGATGGAGGCGTACCCGCATCTTTTCGTTTGAGGTACGTAGAAATTTCGAGGACGAAATTATTATAAGGGGGTGGAATTGTAACACCCCGTTTTTCGTAAGTGTTTTTATAAAGCTTGTGTTATTTAAGCAAAAACTGTTGGTTAAGGGCTAAGTGGGATTTTGGCTTAAAATTTCCTCTCTGGTACATGAGCACGCCCGTGCTTAAAGTCAGGAGCGTGTTCTGATTTTAAGTTGAGCACAACCGTGCTTAATAGTGAGCACGCCCATGCTCAATGCGCTGACCGCGTCTCGGTGACGCTAAGTTGAGTACGACTGTGCTCAGGTGCAGCCTTTATATAGTTGGCACAGAAATCGAGGGTGACGTAAAACCCTATTTTTATGTTGGTAGCCGTCACCAATTTCGGCCAAAGTGATCTTTTTCCCTATTTCCTCTTCTTCCATTGCAATAGTGGAGTTTTGGAGGCTGTTTGGGAAGCTTAGTGCGTCTGTGTTGGTGTAGAGGTAATGGTCCCTTTTCCTTTGTCAGTTTCCTTTCGTTTTAAATGAGAGATACTGATTATTGATGTTTCTGATCAACCAAGGCTTAGTATCGGAGTAAGCCACCTGAGGATTCCGGATCAGTTCGTTGTTTAGGACGTTGTGGAGCTACCTTCAATCCAGGTATGGGGAGAAGGGAATTGTAACCATTAGGCAGTGGGGGTAGTGTAAGGTAAATGGGTTCTCCACGACCCCAGAGTCGTTGTATGATTTGATATGATAATTGTTTGACTGTGGTGATAATATGTTCTTGATGTTAATGTGATGTTTTATTTGTCTACGTTCGTAACATGTTTCTATGTTTATGTTGTTGTGGTTAATATGAACATGATGTTATGACGATATCGTTGGATGTTTGGTTGTAATGATGATGTTATTGTTTGAGTTTCAAAGTTAAGATGTTAACTGATAAAATAGGATTAAAAACGTGATGAGTTTAACGGCTGAAAGATCCTAAAAATTTGGTTAAGATTAGATGTTGTTCCCTGCCCAGAACAGCACTGTCGTGCGTTAAGCACGACCGTGCTGAACAGGGAGCACGACCGTGCTCCCAGTTGAATTCTGGAAAATGGCCGCGCTGTTTAGCATGGTCGTGCAGGTTAAGAAGCACGACCGTGCTGCTAAGCACGACCGTGCTCAACAGGAAGCACGACCGTGCTTCATTTAAAAGGGTAGCACGCCCTCACGTGTCCAAGCACGACCGTGCTGAGGTTTAAGCACGACCGTGCTCACCCCTCCTGGACAGAAACAGAATTAAAGGACTTAAGAGGTTTCAAACCCCATTCCCCAATGATAACAAGTTGAGATAGTTAATCAAAGATGGAAATTAGACAACCTGGTTAATAATTATCTAAGATGATTAAGATGATAAGATGTTAAGTCGGTATTCGTTGGGTTACCACACTGATAAGTTGAAGTCTTGGGTGCTTAATTGACCCAAGCATGTTGAGTTGAACCTTGGTGCTTATTGGCCAAGGGAGCCTTGACCCCATGGTTTGGGTCTAAGGTTACGTTGAATGTTGATGTTGAAGTCTTGGGAGCTTCATGGCCCAAGCAAGGAGGTGGTTGAGATTGTTTGTTGTTGCGCCATTTGCATAGAGCATTGGAGTTGTTGATGGGGGAGGTTCGACATAGGGGAGATCGCCCGAGAGTACGGTGATCTGGCCATCCACGGTAGGTCACCCATGGTTTGGTGACCGAGGCCCTCCGTGATGAGGCATCCACGGTTTGATGCGTTGGCTATCCATGGGGTTCACCCAAGGTTTGGTGAACTGCCGATGTTGGTGCTTCTATGACCAATACGGATATGTAACTCCAAAGTCGTTCATCTTGAGTTAGTTTTGGATCCACATGCATAGATGGAGTAGTGGAGTAGTTGATGCATTGCACAGCATAGCATACTTGGTTGATATAATATTGTTGGATGTTGATGTATGCTTATGTTGTATGTTTACCTTGCTTACTATTCCCATGCTGTATTTGTTTACATGAATCTTACTCCCTGTTATTTGTTTGCGTTTTGCCTAATCGGCATTTTGTAGAGGATGACGAGCAGCCCGGAGAGGAGTGACTCTGAGAAGCCACCGCTCATAGTTAGGGCCTTTTCCTTCAGTTGTTAGTTTAGTTGTCATCTGGTTGTACAGAACGGTTATACCAGCTCTAAATTGTGACATCGGGGTTGGGTCGTTATTTATTATGTTTTATTGATTTTTTTAACTTGGTTTATTTTCGGCGTTGTAATTGGTTCATGTGGGACTTTTCTACCAATGGACAAATGTTTTATTTTGTTTAGTAAAATGCATGTTTTTATTTTAATTATTTTTATATTAAATGCCTTATAACATGCCGGGTAGAATGGTGTCACAATCGCCCCTTGAATGGAACCCTAAATCACCAAATTCCTAAATCTTTATTTCCTCAAAATTCCCCAAGCTACTCATTACAAAAAAAAGGCTGATTACCGACGGAAAAGGCAAAAAGGCATCGGTAATCAGTGTTTCCGATGAACTTTCCGACGGACTTGTATCCATCGGTAATAAGCGCTTAGGAAAGGGTTTCCGACGGATCTGAGTCGTTCGTAGGAAATTTTCGACGGCCTTGTCCGTTGGAAAACGCGTCACACGGAGCCCCACATTACCGATGGATATGTCCGTCGACAAGTGTCAGTGAAATTACCGACGATCATATCCGTCGAAAACTCTATTCTACACCTACCGATAGATATGTCCGTCGTAAACGATGGATTTTTTTTATATTAAATTTTTTTAATTAGTAATTTTAATTTATTTTTAACTTTATTTTGTTTTATATTAATAATTAATTTTTAAATTTATTAAAATTAATTTTTTTATATTTTAAATATTAATTATTATTAAATTTTATTTTAATTAATGATTATTATATTATTAATTAAAAACAAAATTGAAATTACAAATAAAATTAAAAAAAACAATTAAATTAAAATTAAATTAAAATAAAAACAAATTCAACATATAATCCATACATAAAATATCCGTCTAGCTACAAAACACTACTACATCTATAACTATCCTAATACTCATCACCATAATAACCGTCATCGTCGTCCTAGAGGGAGGAGTTCTCCGGCATCAGATGACCATCAGGCTGCGACTTAGAAGACACACCGGCATCATGCGGCTGCGGTGGTGGATCGGTAGAAGTAGTGGAGGACTGACTGGCATGGAGGACCCCTTGCAGAGTGATGCGCCTCTCAGGTGGGAGGAAATCGAGCACAGCGGTCATGACCGTAGAGAATGTCTCCATCTGCTGCATTATGCGCTCGTTCGCCTCCCTCTGCTGCTACACCTCCTGCCTCAGCCGCTGCACCTCCTCCGTGTCCTGTGAGCCGGAGGATGTAGGCTCCTGAATGGTCAAGCTAGGTGTCGACCCCCAACATATGGACATGGCTAGGGTCGCAGTACCGTAAATCCGCCCCTTCTTCTTCCCGCACGCCACATCCATCTAGACCTGGGTCTGTAGTCGCTCAACCTCGACGGGGTCCAGCTGGAAAGGATCCGAGGCTCCAAAAGCAGGAGGCAGCCTCAGAGGCTACCTGACTAAACCTGTTATTGAACTCCTCTTGCGATCAATACATGAATCGTCTGAAGATACGATCACGGTCATCCTTCGGTATCACTCCCCATGATGGCCAGAAACGACGATACTGCTCCTTGATGGCGTAGATAACATGCTTCGATCCCACTTTCGATGGGATGAAGCTGAAATGTTTATAATTTTGTTAATTCAGCAATATGACAACCAACAAATATATACTTATTGAATAGTAACTAAAATAGTCAAAGTTAAAAAACATTAAATTAAAAAAGACTTACTATCCAGAAACAGGCCGGACCCATGGTCGATCCTCAGGTGCCCGAATCCTGGCCCACTCAGGCATGTCCTCCGCCGCGGCCGATTGTTGCACAGACGATGAGGATGGAATGGCTGTGTCGTGATCGTATGCAGGCGCGGATGATGAGGATGGAATGGCCGTGTCTGGCTGTGGCATCATCCCAGGAGTCGGCATAAATGATAATCCTGCTGGCTGTGTGGCCGGCGCAGCCGATGAAGATGGTGGTGCTGGGTGTGGGTGTGGTGTGGGTCCAGTAGGGGGCGGCGAGTAGCATGCTAGTGCACGTCGTGGCGCAAAGCGAGTGGAGGTCTGGACATGGGTGGAGGATGGGGTAGTGTGGGTCGGGGATGGTGTAGTATGGGTCGGTGAGGGTGTAGAATGGGTGGAGGAGGCTCCTGTAGGTGCCGCTGGGGTGGGTGTGGTGGGTGCGGAGGGAACTGCTGCAAAACGAGCAAGCACCTGCGACTTGACGGTGCATCGTCCCCACTTAGCCTTCCCCTCCCCCTAATTATCGCTAAGAAGTGGGGGGCAGGGCTGCTGTCCTCCTGATGCTGACATATTTATTTTTATAGAACAATTATAAATCAATGTAAAAACAATAAATCAATCGGCATCTAACAGAAGGGATGGTCACGATCTAAGAACTGACGATGAGAATCAAACCAGGAACTTTTGCCACCATATCTTAGGGTAAAAGCCTTTCCATGTTCCATGCAATACGGGCACGCCAATTTACCATGGGTCCCCCAACCAGAGAGCATGCCATATACAGGAAAATGATTGATAGTACACATCAGTGTCGCCCTCATCATAAAGTTTCGCTTCTTTGAAACGCCATTTGTCAACACACCATCCCACAACTTCTTCAGATCATCGATCAGAGGCTGCAAATATACATCTATCCCAGCCTTCGGATTAGATGGTCCCGGAATGAGACAAGTCAGAAAGATATACAGATTTGACATGCACATCTCGGGAGGAAGATTGTACGGTGTAACAATCACTGGCCAGCATGAATATGGCGAGGCAGACGCCTAAATGTACGGGGTAAAACTATTTGAGCACAACCCAAGTCATACATTTTACATCTTGAAGCATTTTACAAAAAAACTCCAAACACTGCTCGGGGACATTCCAATTGGACTTGCAAGCTAGAAGCCTAACACAAATTGATAATTTTGAATCCGACGCCCCTTCAAACAATGGCTTATTTGTCTATAACAATAAATTGTAGAATCCCTGAGCCGATTCATTAGGAGGCTCTTCCATGTCATCAGACTCATTCGCCTCAAAATTCCCATGTTGCCCAAGACAATCATCCACCATCATATTCATTGACTGGAGTTGTTCAACATAGTCGTCGTGTAAGCCACTGCCTGATGCACCCATGTCAAGATCGTCACACCGACTTCATTTAGATCAATATCCGACAACTCTTCACCATGATCAGTCTATATCCAATAATTAGGCTTGAACCCACGTCGGTATAGGTGTAACTTACGTCATCATCACTCAAAACTATCATATAGTTGCACTATATGCACGGACATCTAATCCCCCCTTTTTCGGCATAATCACAATGTTGATTGGCTTTCGATATAAGCTCCTCAACTCCATCTACAAATGATTGTTTCAGAAGTCATCTCCCAAACTCGTTCCTATCATACACCCAACTATGGCTCAAGGGATAATATTCCATCCTTCTGTATTTTCAGATAAATTGACATATTTTCAAACATGATATTATAACCCTGAATCGCTCCCTTTCCTTAAAAGGTGTGGCCCTATCCCATTCGAGGAAAAACTTTTAACCACTGTATTATACTAGTTACTCATAACTTTTCATGCTTATATCTGACGAAATTTCGGTAGCATTTCCCATTGGTCTCCAAGTACACGACTTAACCACGGTAAGATACCACAATCAAGTAAGGACCCGGAGAACAAAAGGAAATGTTTCGAATAGAAATTTAATCAACTATTTAACAAATGAGAATCAACGAGTAATTAGTATAGCAATGGAGAAAAAGTTTCTTCCCATACTGTCCCAATTTGACAATTCAAGATTCAATAAAATGAGCGATACCATGACCACGAGTACACATGCTCAATGATATTGAACTTTGAACGGGAAACTAAGGTTTTTCTCGATTACGTATTAATTATATACTCTAACATAAATTAAAACTTTAAGTAATAGAGATAATTTGCATAAAGTTTGATAATAACAACAAACAGTATAACACATAATCAAGCAACCATCATAAACAAATATTTGTCCAAAAAAATTGAATAACCATTTGTCTAACGTTTTATTAAATCATTTATTTTTTAAATTAATTTTAATTAATAAAACATTTTATTGAATTAGTTAATTACTTATGTTTGTTTACTTTACTTTTTAAATATCAAATTTAAAAATCTATTATTAGTATATTAGTTAATTGCTTGGTTGAAAATAGTTACTAAGAAATTATTTATTTAAATAATTTTTTATTCTTCCGACTTATTACGTTACTTGACTATTAAAGTCCTATGCTACCAGTTTTCAAAATTATTATTAGTATATTAGTAAATTACTTAAATAATAATTACTAATTCTTCCCATAAGATTGATTTATTCAAATATTTAAATTTTTTAATTATATATTATTGTTTAATTGTAACTATTAACGATATGATTATTTTTTGTAGCTTAAATGTTTTATTTATTATTATGTTTTGATAATATTGTTTATTTATTATTTGATTGTGAGAGTTTAATTTTATTTAATTAAATAAAAACTAATTAATTTTAACAATATTATTCAATTTTCGAAAGGCAATCCTTGAAGACCATCGATGTTGATCCATGCGTATCTCGCGTACCACATCAACGAGACGTCGACATAACATTTTATAAGGATTAAACCATTTTATCTAAATTAAGTATTAATTTAAGTTTTGTCAAAAAAAATGTATTAATTTAAGTTTTATATGACATCAAAAGCTAAAGGAATTTTACACTATCAATAAGCAGCATTGAATGACACATATTTCTAACCACAATCAAACCCTAATTAAAAAATAACAGTAATAAAAAAAACCACCATTTAATTACACTCCAAACTATAAATAGATAACAATGGAAAAACTCCAACAAAACAGTCTAACACATTTTATCACAGTCCTAACAATTTACAACATCCTAACAAACCATCCATACAACAATTAATTAATATAAAAAAAGTAAAAAAGATTTTGGAAACCACCTGAAACAACCACACTTGGTGGCCGGAATTCGTCCGGCGCGGTGATTGGTGGTGGTTCTCTAGAGAAGAAAAAAATTCAGTCACTATTATACATAAACAGAGGATAGAGTTGGAGGAGAAGGTGACTCCTTACCTCACAGTGGTGGCATGCGGCGGAGAAGGTGGCGACAATGGTGGCGTGCGGTGGAGAAGGTGGCGGCAATGGTGGTCTCGAGCGGAGAAGAAAGAGGAAGAAGAGAAAGGAAGAAAGGGAGAAAGGAAGAAGAAATGGAAGGGGGAAAGGTCTAGGTGGTGAGCGATGGTCTCGGGTGGCCGGAGAGGCATGGGAGGTGGAGCCGCGACTGGGGGGAGGGAGGTGTTTTCAGGAGTTATTAAAAGGTTACCGACGGACTTGGCCGTGGGTAACTGAAGGACGTATTCAAATTTCTGACAGAATGTCAGTCGGTACAGCCAAGAATTTTTACCAACGGGTTACCGAGCGACATTTCCGTCAGCACATGTTCCCGCTTCAAAAGCCTGCCAATATTTTCGACGGCCATACCAACGAAAAGCCTGTCGGTAAAGGTTCTGACGGTCAATCCATTGGAAACCTCTGTGACTTTTCACTTTCCGACTTTCCGACAGAGTTTTCCGACGGTAAATGATAAAATTTCCGATGGAAGCCCTGTCGTCGATAATTATCCGTCGGTAATATGCTGATTTCTTGTAGCGACTATCAACCCTACCCAAAAAGCATCTTCCATACCTGACTATTCTCCCCAACCCGGTTCCAAAATATCTAGCATTTCGGTACTCAAGGACAACCACCGTACCTTGCAACTAAGCATAGTGTAACCCGTACGTGCAGCCACCATCCACTATAGCGCAAATGTCGGGATCGACAAGCTTTATTTGGAAAAATACAAGTTTTATGCTCCAAACCCCCACCTTCGATTGAAAACATACAACTGTTAAATTTTCAAACTACGGCGTCCTCATTTGCTAACCAGGACGGCTATGCCACAGACGCCGACAAACTCCAGCCTACACTGGGGCCACCCAAAAACCACACAAGTGAAAATGGTGCAATGGTGGAACAAAACCATTGTCAGCTTCATTTGCAAACCACATCGGCTCCGCGACTGTCTCAGCCTACCATCGGTCTACACTACCGCCACCATAAAGCCACCCAAGTGAAAATGGTTCAGTGTTAGTGAATCATGACAAATTCACAAATTTATTGAATGCGATAAACTTTGTTGGAACAAAGAAGACAAAAAAATGAGCACATAAATATTTATTATTATTAAAATGAAATCTAAAAATACGTGTGTCTAACATTTTTTTTAAAAAAAAATTGGTGTGTGTAATGTATTTGACTACTACCAATGTTGAAAAGTCTAACAATCCCAAGTGACAAAATTATTGGACCACAATAAGCCATTTGGGTGGTGTACCACTGCACCACTTTGGTGGGTGGTGCATCATAGACAACACTCTTTATTTAGTGGTAAATATCATTAGGATATTGTTGCTGGATATTGGCCTTATCTTCTCCAGTAGCCTCAGAAGGGTCCAATCCTTCCTACCGAACTCACAATTGGTGCATTGTTGCCTTTAATAATAGTTCAAGATTGCAAGATGGCAATTGGGTGTAACACGGGTGCAAGGGAATGTGTTGCATCTTGCCATAACCCTTGAGACAACTTTAATTGGCAAACATGGAATATTGGGTGGATTTTAGAAGCTAGGATAGTTAAAGCTTGTAAATCTGATGGATTCTATGGTGAGGCACCTAAATTTTAGGTGCCTCATGGGTGTATTACAAAATTGACTGGTAATAATAGGTTTTTCAAGTTTTTAATTTTATTTTTTTAATTTCTTTTATTTTTAAAAATCTCATTTTACCCCTCCTTCAGCACCACCTTCATCACCACCCTACTGTCCTCTTCCACCACCAATAGTCGAATCCCTAACTTCTGCCACCTACCTATAACAACCACCCAAACGTACTCGACTTCTGCCACCATTGGGAACCAGCCTCCTTTGTGCGTAGACCACAGCTACCACAACATGGCCACCATCAACTCCACAACACCATACTCTTCTCACTCCATCGAAACTGTGACACTTGTCACACCTCGACATTATTGAAAATTTTAACCGAGATACAAGCCAATGTGTGTGCTCCCCTTCACCCAAAACTTATTGTGAATCATGCAATTAAACAACAAATTCCCTCTATGTTACCAACTTTAATTTTTCACATGCGGTTCAACTATCAATTCATGGGGGAAATCACTCAAAGAAAACATATATCATGCATTTTATCTATGAATCAATCAACCTATACATACAAGCTCACTGACACAAGACTCAATCGTTAAACAACAAAACTATCTATATACAAGACTCATCGCATATGACTCAAGAAAATAAAAGAAAACGAAAAATAAGAGTTGAGTTTAGAAATGTTATCTTAGGGGTCAGAGAGGACCCTTCCCCCTCATTTGTATCCCTCATTTCTTCATTATATCTCTTTGCCTTCTTCTTTGGTCTACTAGATTCAGGCACATCTTTCTCCTTCTTGGCATCCTCATTCATTGCCTACACAAGTAGGGGACTAGTTACTGTAGCTCCTCTCTCGTCGGCATGCCCTCCGGTATGCCCTCTTCGGCTATCCGATTCATCTCCATCTCTCACCATGCACAAACATTAGCTACTCGGAAGATAGCCAACCAAGTTAGGTCCCAATCTTCTTCTTCCTTAGTCAATTTCTCCACCTTGGGGAATGGGAGACGTTTATCTTCAACTGCTTTCTTTACGGGCGAGTACAAAAAGTGCTCGATGAATGTGTATTAGACGTTTGAGGTCCTAATACTTTTCACTTACTCCCAAATCAATTTTCCATTCCTCATCATGGAATATCAAAAGAAGTGTCTCCACGGGAATGATAGAAGCATCCCCTATGGAATGCTTTTGTTTTTTTTAATCTTCAGACATAATGAAGTCTATATGCATGACATAAAAGAGTATCGAAAACCTCACACTGTCACCTACCTCACAGAGAGAAGTATTGAACATGTTGGGAGTAAAAGTCCTCCTAATCCTCCCTTTAAGATGGATTCTTTTCACTTGTATCTAGAACCATCCTCACCACTGTCTTCAACTCAATCTACTCTGGCGGAGATAGAGTAAAAAAGAAAACGTGAGCATAGTCTGGCTTATCCCAATGTCATGCTTGCTACTCAGGCCAAAGATCATTTTAGAATACATGGCCAAGAAGAGAAAAATGACTCAAGTTGAGCCATTGCTAAAAGTGCAAGAAGGAGCATAAATTCTAAAAAACCTCATTCTCTATATCGCCGCGAACTTCATCTTTTGTTGAAAGTGGACAATTTGTTGCTTCTCTTGATGAAGCTATCATTAGTTTGTTGGAATGATTCAAGACAGTTGTTATGGAAAAGTTTGATGAATTAATTGTTATTTTTAGAAATCCTTAGGAATTATCTTATGAGCAAAATTTATAGTTATATCTATTCTATTTACTCATAACAATTAATTATCAATGAAGTGTTGTTTCTATATCGATTTTATTTTCTATCTATGGTGCTATACTCCCTTCATTATTAGTTAACGTGATGAATCCCATTGCCTATGCTCATAACAATTAGTGCCTAAGTTAAACTCTTTCACAACGTATAACTAATTCACAAGTTATGAAAAGTGTATATTGAATACTTTGACAAAACTCAACATAATCTACTATTTATCATACCTATAAGAAAATGTCGAGAACCAATTATAAGAAACAATTATTGCATGACTATATAACTTAGAATTTTAAAGAAAGATGACAATAGAGAAGGTTGGATTCATGTTTACATGTCTTGCAGTGTATAGCCAACTTCACCACTGAATTATTTCTTCTGCCTAATAGGCATACAATGAATTGCATTGTTTATTTGGCAGCTAAGGATATTCTCTTCATGATCAAAGTTATTAAATAATAAATGCACTACATAAATTTATGTACATTTTAAGTGATGATGCACTGAAAAAATGTTTCTTCAAACCATTTTATATTCAGGATCAATATTCATTGCAATATTGATAAACTCTTTGGCAAAAACTGGTGATCGCAGAGAGGGTTTTGATTTTAATATGGGGGAAGACAACGCAGACTCAAGGAAACACTATCAAAAGTATACTTTTAATAGAATTTAATTGAGAAAGCGCTATTTTTTTTTCAAGGTGATCCTATGTCACCGTAAATTTATTGATAAAAAAACAAAGAAATCAAAGATAACAAAACCATGTGGGACATAAACCAAAACCCAGACAAAAAACAAGAATCAAGTAAATCTAGAATTAAGCCTTCTATTCTTTCTCAAATTATACTTCTGAGATTTAGACATAACTATTGTGAAATTAAAATCATCATCGACAACAATATCATTTTTTGCTGAAAAAGAGTCATTCGCTAGATCTTTCTCATCCCCATCTCCCACAAACCTGGCAAGAACTTTCATATCATGAATAACATTAAGATGCACAGAGGTTGAATTGATCACGAAAGTCTCAAAATTCTTATTACTAACTGTTAGATCACATGTAGCCATGGGGTGCAATGAATGTATGACAGAATCAGGCATAATAGCTGAGTCTTGAAGAATGGAGTTTGAGATGCGATCAGGGGTGGTCTCAATCAATTCATTGTCATCGGACTTGTCAGTCAAATTCATATCCTTATCCAAAGAAGTACTATTAACACCCTTATCAGTTGTATTTATGTCACCAACATTCAAACCAATCTCCTTATTAGCATGCACTGTGTTCACAACAAGATCTTCTTGAATAACTTGAACCTCAATAAGAGAAGAGGAACAAGTGTCTTCCTTATGAGCCATCACTAGAGCAGACACTTCTTTATTCTTAGGGACATATTTAGAAGCAGTTTTACGAGCTACTAGAGGTTTTTCCTTCGGAATAACTTGATCGTTCCCAGAGCTAGGAACAAAAGTAGAAGTCTTTATACAATTAGCCAAAGAATGACCAATTGTTTTTCAAGTAAGACAGAAAAAAGGCAACTTTTCATATTCTACTCACGCAAAGAAAGCATATCCATCTCTTTGCACCAGAATTTGGTCATGCAATTTCCAATTAAGAGCAATGTCCACAAGAATCCTAGCAAGGTTGCCCAAAGTTTTATTTCTAGTTGCTTCATCCAAAGAAATAGGAATGCCAAGACCCCCTGCAATTTCAAAAAAGATTTCGGCCTCCAATATTCTTGAGATAGTCCATGTATGAGAACCCAACATTGTGCGTGTGTCTACCTTAAAGAATTAGGATTGAAATCAGGAGACCAAGAAAACAGTCAAAGGAATCCTGGTGTGAGATTCCAAGAACCCACCGTCCAAACGCTATGCAGATCTTCTAGGGAGGCAAATTTGAACTCATAAAATCCTTTGCCAAGAGGAACAATCCTCCACTGACCAAGAGTTTCCAAAGCTTGGATAATTTGGAGCGCAGGTCTTCATACTTGACGGATGAGTCACCTTTTGAGAGGATTAATTGACCATAAAGATTATTTTTACATCCATCCAAGCTAGCTTTGTATTCTCCATCAGAAATGTTGATCAATAACTCATCACTTTAAGTGAAGGTTGTGGTAATTGAATCAAATGGATATCACATGTATTACTTAAAGCTTATGCAAAGGTCTTCTGAAGAGAGAAGAAATCGTTGAAGAAGCATCGTCATCCTTGTTTGTTGCTCCTGTGTCAGATCGGATCAGAAATTGCAAAACCGAGAGCAGAAGCGTTGCTATTATCTTGTTCCTCCTCTCCTCTCTAATGCTCTCGTCCCTTTTCTTTTCTGGAACTGACGCTACCTCTAATCTCGTCTCACCGACGCTGCCTGTGAGGCTTTGTGTGGTCCGTGGGGTTATTTTGAATTACTCTACTTATGATATTTGAGAAAGCACAATTAAATGTTACTCACATCACATTAAATAGCCTTTAATCTAGGAAACACCATTAAAGTTAACCCTATAAGCTTGGGTTATTTATATTTGCACTCGATGATTAAAAAAAAAAAACTTTGATTATTTTATTATAAGTGTAAAAAAAATATAGCTCTATAATTCTTCCTCAAAAGCGTATATTTCAATGAATTTGCAAAGCTTTGAATTTAAAGGCCTACTAATTTGTTCTTTCTTAACTAATATTGCAGAAACCCTAAACTAATATTACAATCACGTCAGTTTACTTGAAAATACAAATAAATATGAAGCAAAATTTAGGAAGAAGAGCTTGCTAAACCTTTTTATTTAAAAAATGAAAATTACAAAGATTATTCAGCTCCAAAACGTCCTATTGCTTGCTGAATTTTTTAATTTTGGTAAAAGGTTAAAGAGGCAAAATAAAACACATAGGGGGACTTACAGTCTTGAACCTTCCAATCGCAACTTCTCAGGGAATTTTTTAAAAAGTTCAAGAAACCGCATGATAATCGTCATGAATCTTCCAAACTCAATCTACAGGAAAAAAAAATTACCAACACATGTTTTGTAAAAAGGTTAAAAAAGCAAATTAACCAGATGAAACACATAGGTTGCTAAGGGGAACCTTCCAATAGAAGCTTCTGGCAAACGTGCGGTGAAAGAGACTTTAAGTAAGTCACCTAACTCTAAGTTGACATATAACAGCAATGAAATTACTAAAAGTAACCCTAAGTATTTTAAATGACAGAGGTGAAGAGACTTACCAAAGAAGACATAGAGAGTTAATTTCTAGGTGGGGGAGAGAGAGAAACCAAGCGAGAGAGAGAGCGAGAGCGAGCATAATAGTGGGAGAGAGAGTTTGAGTTTGAGAGTGTGTGCTGGTTTGAAAGAGTGAGAGAGAGAGAGAGAGTAATAGTGGTCATATTCTTTTAATATAGCTATTTTGATTTGATAGACCATACCTTTAATAGCGCCTTATGTGAGAAACACTATTAAAAATTATACAATTAACAGCGCTTCATTGGAGAAATGCTATTATATCATGATATCAAAAAAATTAGCGGGAATGATACCAAGTGACAGAGGACGACTGCACGTCTTCCTTTTCTCCATCTCCGCTAACGTTCTAAATTATAATAACGATTTCTCTTTGAAAACGCACGACTGAACGTACGTTTTCCTCTTCTCCATCTCCACTAACATTGTAACTTCTATTTATGGTATCTCTTTGAAAACGCATGACTGATCTTCTTAGCGCGTTTTCTCTATAAAAGGGGCTTTCTCTGGTAAACCAAGTAACCATTCCCTTACTTCATTCTCAGAATAATTAACTTCCAAAAATGGCCCCTAAATCTTCTATGCATAACATTACATCCATCAAGGAAATTGATCTTGAAAAACTCAAGACTAATGGATTTGACGTTACTACAGAGGTCGAGGCTCAAGGGTGGAAATATTTCTTCAAAATCGATCATCCCATCCCTGTGATAGAACTTCAAATGTTATGGTCCAATGCTGAGATCAAAGTCGACGGATCCATCAGCACAGAAGTAGTTGAAAAACTAGTGACAATCAATGAGGGTTATATTTCTTTCATAACAAGTGCTCTACAAAGCGGTTTGCTGAGTTACAGAAGCCTGAAGTAGATAAAGGAAGATCCAAGCCTCTCTCTGAGAAGATTTATCGGGTCATATTTGGGAACAATGCTAAAAAGAAGAAGGCTTAAAGACAATACATGACCACAAGGCTCAATTATTCGTTGAGTGTTTGTCGCTATTTCTTTGTTCATACCGCCTACTATCCCCAGGATGTTTCAAAAATAGAATTGACCATCGTTTATCACCTCCTTATTTGCTCTCAAATCAATCTTTTGTTCCTTGTAATGGAACACATGAAATACTGTCTCCGTAGGAATACTGATATCCCCTATGGACATCTTTTTCAAACTATCTTCAAGCGTTATTTTGTCCACATGCATGATGTGCCTAAAATGAAACCTTCACGCAAACCTCTCACCTCCAACTACCTCATTAATCAAAAAATTCAACCATGGGAAGGGATGGAAAATCATAATCCTATCATTCTAGATTCTTCTTCAGAATCTATGTATCCAGAACCAGAGTTACCAATGTCTCCAACTGAATCTGCTGTGGGGGAGATCCAGCCAAAGAGAAGGCATGCCTATAGCGAGGCATTTGGAAGCACACCAAAACCGCATCGCTTATTGGGAGAAGATCCCAAAAAGAGAAAAGTGACACAAGTAGAGTCTTCTTCATTGAGAGCAATAAGTTCTGACGACCGCCCCTCCTCTTCATCGCCATCTTCTGATGCTTATCGTCAAGATATCATTGATGTGGTGAAGGATTCAAGACAAAAGTTATAGAAAAGATTGAAGTAATTTCTACTCTTAGAAATAGTTAGGAATTATTTCCTTCTATGTTCATGTTTTTTTTTTTTACAACAATCAATGAAGTACTAAATTATCTATTCATTTCCTTATATATATATATATATAAACTATTTATCATTCAGCTATAATAATAAATGAAAAGAACCAAATATTAGCAACAACAATTGTATATGACTATAACTTAAAAGATTTAAGGAAATTAATAGTTAAGGCACAACTCTAAGGGTATACGTGAGAGAACAATGATATTTATAGGTTAATAGAGAAGCAGAAGCAGTAATTTGAAATTTGAAGTGAGTGTGTGGTCACAGCGAAAAGTTTCATTTTTAAAATAGAGAAATGATAGTGCTTATAGAAATAAGCGCTAATATAATCTCTATTATAATCATTATGGACCTTTTAATAGCACTTTCGTGAATAAACGCTATTAAACCATTTACTTTCTTAAGGGTTTACGTGAAAGAACAATGATATTTATAGGTTAAAAGAGAAGCAGAACGGGTATATGAAGTTTAAAGTGTGAGAGCGTGGTCAAAGCGAAATTTTTCAAATTTAAAATAGGAAATTGATAGCGCTTATTCAAACAGGCACTATTATAATTGATATTTAATCACACATTCTTTACGAAGTGCTATTAAATTATTTTATTTATTTTTAAAAATATTATTTTTCATTTCTTTAAATTTTTAGTGCAAGCAGACATTTCATTTATGTTACATTTTCACATGAATATTTTTCATTCCTTTTTAATGCAAGCAGAACATTTCCTTAGTTTTTCACAACATTATTTTTCATTCCTTTAAATTTTTTATGCAAGCAGAACATTTCCTTGGTTTTTCACATGAATATTTTTCATTCCTTTAACTTTTTAATGCAAGCTGAACATTTCTTTTGTTACATTTTCACATGTTTAAAATTCGTTTTTGTGTTCCCACTACATACTGATGATCAACACCAATAAACGGATAAGTATTGCAGTTGATGAGAACAAATACCTTCAAAGAACATTTAATTTCTATTTTATTTCACTTCAAATATACATCTTTTGAGTTTACACTTTTACACTTTACACTTCAAATATACATCTTCTAAGCAACATGTTGATGGCAAGAGAGAAAATGGAATGAAGCTTTGTTGTATTTTCCCTTCTATCCTCCCTTCAATATCCATTCTTTGTCTTTATCCCTTCAATATCCCTCGCTTCTCATATATTTTTATCGTCTGTCATGCCAAAAGGGTCAGTGGGTCGCCAGCGCCTCCACCAACGCCCCCTTCTGTTATTTTATAAGGGCACTTTGTGGATACCCCTCATAATGGCCATATGCCATTCACATATCCTTTTGAAAGGCTCACGTTTTGTTCTGGGTCGCCAGTGACTTCTTGATCATCCTCATATAAGATTAGAGCACTACTTGATCTCCTAGACATCTCATTCCGTAAGCCATTTTTCGGAGACGCTATTCGGGAAGAATAAAAACACAAAGAAGAATACATCATGAGATTTTATAAAAATTGTAGTGTGAGTTAAGAACACAGATGATGGTTATTTATAGGAGAAATTGTCTTAGGTTTAGGAGCCTTTGTTCAATAGTTATTAAGGCAGGATTGATTATGTTCCAGTTTTCTATGCATTGAAGGTTGAATATCGGGTTTTCTGTGCGGAAAGTTTATTGAACTTCCATCAGTTCCATGAACTGTTCCAACGCCCAACGACTATAGCCAGAGAGTTGGTCACTTAGAAAGTTTAGTTTTAATTCGAGGTAAAGATAATGTTTTTCAATTCAAGCACTATTATAGTTACAACTTTCGTAGTATTCGTATATACAAACACTATTAAATTTGTCTATTATGATAGCGCTTCCCGGTTATGCGCTATTAATGATGTATGGAGTAAAGAGTGTTTTTTTTTTAAAAAAAAAATAGGTTACGGGGTAAAGATAGCTTTTCCTCATTGCACCGCTATTAAAGGTTTATAATTTAATTAGTAGAGTTTCTATTGGTCAACGCTAATAAATACTCCCGCGCATTTTTTTAGAGCACCTCCTGCCAAAACCTCTATTAAATGTGTGCTATTAAATCCCGAATCTGGCATAGAGAACTAATTCAGAATCTCATTTCTAGTTGTTTTTTATTTGAAAAATTGAATCTCTCTGCCCTCCAAGACGAAGGAGAGCGGGAGAGAAAGGGAGGATGGAGAGGTCCATTTGGTTGGAAAATATAGCCAAAATTCCACCTCTTTCCCAAGAGAGAAAAGTCCATTTGGCAGTAGTCTTGTTGCCACCTTGTCCGGTTCCTCATTTAATGAAGATGAAGCAGAAGTCCACGTTCTGGATTTTATTAGAGCTCACATTCTTTATTCTGGACTTTATTATAGCGTTCACATATTGGATTTTATTGAGTCATATTTCTTCCATCTTTTCCAAACAAGAGAGGGAACTCCAAAAATGAACAACATGCGGATTGAGAATGAGTAATTGGTAAAAATTGGAGTGTGAAAGATAACAGCATAGAGGATGAATTATTTATAGGAAACTTTGGTCAAATAATTCAAAGTAACGTTTTCAATGGTGTTGAGTTACAAAGCAACATAATTGATGAATCGAGAATATTGTGCGCGCTGAATATCTTGCTTTCTATGCAGATATAATTGTTTATTTAACTTCATATCTTGTAGTTCATGGACTGTTTCAACATAACGTGCTGAGAGTTGGTCACCTACACGTAAAATTTTGTTTTAAAAGTGGAGGAAATATAGTGTTTCCTCATGCAAGTATTATCATAGTTATTCCTTTAAGGTTTAATTATTGATTTGGACCCTAAACTATTTGGGAATTTTCAATTAGGTCCTTGAACTAAAAAAATTTCTAATTAGGTCCCTGAACTTATATAAAATTTTCAATTGGGTCCTTGAACTAAAAAGTTTCTAATTGGGTCCCTGAACTTATATGAAATTTTCAATTGGGTCCCTAAAGTAAAAAGTTGACTGTATAAATTAAAAAATGTTTAATTATTGAGTTAGCCCCTAAACTATTTTGGAACTTTCAAGTAGGTCCTTGAACTAAAAAAGTTTCTAATTAGGTCCCCGAACTTAGATAAAATTTTCAATTGGGACCCTAAACTAAAAATTTTCTAATTAGGTCCCTAAACTTATATAAAATTTTCAATAAAGTCCCTAAAATAAAAAAGTTGAATATATAAAATAAAAAATAATAAAATGATAGATAATGAAATTTAAAAAAGAAATAGTGTTTGACATAATAATAAAGTGACAAAAGACGAATATTAGAGAAAATACTTACTATTTAAAATAATAATAATAAAAATAAAACTTAGTGAGAAAAACTATTGTTTAGCATAATAATTAAATAAAAATAAATAAATTTGAGAGACAAAATTTATTTCTTGAAATGGTAATAACTAAATAATGAAATATTAAGATATTAAACTGAGTCAAATATTTAATATTTAAAATAACATTAAAATTGTAATGGTAATAGACATATCAAGCAAAAATATTATTTAAGAAATATTAAAATAATTTAAGAAAAATCTCAATTAAAATAAAAACAATATAATAAAAAAAATAAATTAAATAAATCAATATAAAAGTGGCAATCAAATAAGAAGTGATGTTTTGCTTAACTAGATTATTGATTTGATATATTATTTCTAATAATAACTTTTTTGTTAAACTATATTTTTATTTTTAATTTTAATTTTTTAAATATTGAATCTTTTTACTCAGTTTCATCTCTTGTTATAATATTAGAATAAAAATTATTTCAAATAATGACAATCTGTGCTAAATTTCATCTTTACTATTTTGTTTTTATTTGAAACATTATTTTTTTCAAAATCATCCTTTAATAATATATTACTATTTAAAAAATTTATATTTTTTTAATTAAGGTTTATCAATTTAATCTCTTCAATTTTCTATCACAATTTCATATTTCACTATTTTGTTATTATCATTTCCAGAACTAAATTTTGTCTCTCAAATTTATCTACTTTTATTTAATTATTATGCTAAATAATAATTTTTCTCACTGTGTTTTATTTTTTATTTTATTATTATTATTTTAAATAGTGAGTTTTTTCTCTCATATTCGTCTTTTGTCATTTTATTATTATGTCAAACAATATATTCTTTTTTTCTAAATTTCATCATCTATTATTTTTGTAACACCCATTTGGGCATTACATGACTAACTCAATTTCGTAAAAACATATTAACGCGAAGAAGGGATCATTTCTTAATGTTGGTTACTTTCGGAAAATACTTACGATCTTGGGTATGGTGAAAGACTAAAAAAAAAAAAATTCGACAGACTCTCCTCTGTAATTTCAACATCCCAAACAAAACACCTATTGATATATTTATATTTTCATCCAAAAGAAAGGCTCTCCGAGCCATACACATTCTATCCAAAGTAAAGGCTCTCCAAGCCATAAACATACATACTATCATTAATCAACAACGTCTTAAAAACCTAAGCTGGTCGTCCTAAAAGACATTCATAAACATGGTAGTAATCCCATAAAAGACTCTCAGAGCCATAATGCAAACAAAAATGAAACTTCTCGAAAACTAAACTTGACTCGGCAGACTAAGCTGGTCATACAAAGAGACTCTTAGTGGAAAAGACCCCATGGTTATTCCAGTAAATCAACCTCCTTCAAAAGTCGGGATTAATCCCTCCGAGTGGGGCATAGAACCCCTCTGCATCATCTGTATACGAAAGAGTTCACCACAACAAAGAGAACCAAAACAATAAACAATGCAAAGGTGAGTTACCAATTTATGAGCATAAACCATAGCAGTCACATATTCAACATATAAAAAGCATCAATAATACCAATATAACAATGTTGGAACCAAAGTAATTTGGATTAAATAATCTCTAAGTTTTGATGTTAACAATAAGAATTAAATTCGTGTAGCAAAGTGTTAGCTTTAATCTAACAAGTGCCTTCAGTCTTGAAGGATCTCTGTTTTTATAAAATAAGTATATCTCCTTTGCAATCCGCGTCCATTTAATCTGTATTGGAAGTTTCCCAGAGTGGTCGAGTCCACTCTATTAAGGATCTCCTTTAAACTCAAGTGCCACGTCAGTAGACGAGCGCTTGAATGTTTTTAGTAGACGGAGAAATTCTTCTTGTATAGACGTGAGCTTCTCTTTGATAATAACATTAGTTTTCTAATGCCACGTCACTGGACGGAGATTTTAAATGTCTCAAGTACTGGCAAGACCGTTGTTTTATGTAGACGAAGTTTTGGTTGCCACGTCAGTGGACGGAGCCTTAAAACTCCTTTTTCTTAACTTGCCTTTACTATTGTTTTGCTGGACGAAGAATTTTGAGCATTTATATCAATCTGAACCAAAGCAAATTTATTTCATATGATTGATATTCATTCCTATATTTATAATGGTCCTTCTCATTTACTATTAACGGCTTTTATTGTCTTGTTTCATTGAGAGAGACATAGTACAAATAAGGAATTGCAAAAAAGCAGAATAGTACAATGCAAAACGTTGTGTACCCTGTCACCTTTTACGCTGAAATAGCTGGAACTTGTACAAGGAAGGCAAGACTGTTTTTCAAGTCGCATTTGCTCAGAGGTGTGCAATTGCATGCAAGAATTTTGTCACATAGTACAAAGGCCACGAGCAAGCTGAGTCACAACGGATATTTACTTGGTTGATTCTATCACTAAACGGAAATTTCAAATACAACCGTTGATGATTCTGAAGAGAAGATCAAGGACCCTATAAATAGAAGACTAAAGCTTTTGAAGAAAGGACTTTTGCGCATACAAAGAAATCTCAAGAAATCTCTTGCGAGCAAATATTCTCTTATTCATTCAAAAAGCAAAAGTCTATAATATCATAGTTTGAATATTGCTATAATATTCATCTGATCTTAAACTTTCATATTCTCACACATAGTGAGTTAGAAGATCAAAGAAATCAAAAACTCTTTATTAGAGGTAGAGCCTGAAGAGGCTTGGTAAGAAAGAAATACTTGTGAGCCTGGAGAGGTGTTGAATACTTGGTGTAATCTATTTGGAAAATAGTGGAGAAATCCTTCAAGTAGAAGGGACTGGACGTAGCTCTTGGTTGGAAGAGAGTGAACCAGGATAAAACAACTTGTGTGAATCCTCTAATCCCTTATCTCTTTGGTTTTAAGTGTTTATACTAACTGTGGGGATTTGAACTTGAATTTGTTATTCTTTCAAAAGATTGTTTTTTCTGTGTGCTTTATTCTGCCTCCTTATCTTTGTGTGAGAAAACTATTCTTGAAAAGGTTGTTTTCGAAAAATATTAACAAACACAATTCAACCCCCCTTCTTGTGTTTGCCTGTGGCAACTTCAGTTGGGATCAGAGCTCAGCCTCGAAAGGGTTGAGCATCTAACAAGTGCTGAGGAAGTACGATCCTACCACCATGGATGCAGAAGGACAAGCTATCAACAGACCTCCACTCTTTGATGGAACTGATTATGACTATTGGAAGAAGAGAATGATGGCCTTCCTAGATGCGCAGAACTTAGACATCTGGGAACTGATAGAGAATGGCTATTCTGAGCCAAGAGGTGAAAACCAAGCAGTGTTGGCTAGAGCAGAATGGAGTGCTGATCAAAAAGCCAAACATCAACTAAATCTCAAAGCCAAACATTACTTGATGTGTGCTATTACCATATCAGAACATGATAAGGTACACAGCTGCAACACAGCAAAGGAAATCTGGGATACACTGGCTCTCGCTCGTGAAGGCTCATCACAAGTGAAGGAGTCAAAGATAAGCATGCTGGTTCACCAATATGAACTCTTCAAGATGACTGATCATGAGTCTATAGATCAGATGTTTGGAAGATTTCAAACAATAACAAACAGTCTCAGATCTCTGGGAAAAATATATGAGAATAGAGATCATATCAGAAAGATTCTGAGAAGTCTCTCCAAGCAGTGGAGACCGAAGGTCACTGCTATTCAAGAAGCTAAGAATCTGAATACTCTCTCTGGAAGAACTTCTAGGATCATTAAAAGTTCATGAGCTTGAACTAAATGAGGAAGACAATTCCAGAAAGGGAAAGTCCATTGCTTTAAAGGCAAGGAAAGCAAGCTCTTCAAAAGTCCTCAAAGCTGCTGAGTCTTCAGATGATGCTGAACCTTCAGATAGTGATGAAGGATCAGATGAAGATGAATTATCTTTCATCTCCAGAAAGATACAACATATGTGGAGAAGAAAAGGTAATTTCAAGAGAAAGCCATTCAACAAGAAATTTTCTAAGGAAAAATCAGACTCCAAAGAAAAAGGTCCATCTCTGTGCTTTGAATGCAAAAAGCCAGGCCATTTCAAAGCTGACTGTCCTGACCTAAAAGAAAAGAAGAAGTTCTTCAAGAAAAAGAAGGGCTTAATGGCTACATGGGAGGACTTGGACTTATCCTCATCAGATGAGGAAGAGGAAGCTGAGGAAGAGGCAAACATTTGCCTCATGGCTGACACATCATCAGAAAATGAGTAAACTGATGATGATGAGGTAACAGATTCTGAACCTTCAACTCTCAAAAATGCCTTTGATGAATTACTGCATGACTCATCCATATTGTCTCATGAATACAAAAGCCTTAAAAAGAAGTTTGCAAAATTAACCAAAGAATATGATAGAGTCTGCATGGAAAAACAAAGTTTGCTTCAAGAAAATGATAAGCTAAAATCAGAGAATGTCAGTCTAACTGACAAATCTGAATGTGAGCCTGACAATTCTTGTGAAGTTGCAAAACTAAAACAAGATGTAAAATACTTGACAGACTCTCTGTCAAAACTGGTAGGAGGCTCAGATAAGCTTAGTCTTATCCTAAGGTATTCTAGGTCACCCTTTGATAAATTTGGCCTTGGTTATGACAATAAGAAGCATGAGGCATCTTACATTAAGTCAAAACCACCTATGCAGCAAAGAGCTTCAAAAGCTCCAGCTAGGTATGCAAAAACCAAATCTGGCCCGTCCAACACCTTTTGTAAAGTGTGTGGAAAAAGTGGGCACTCTACATCTAGATGCATACATAATAGGCATACCAAATATTCTCGTCCAAAGAAAACTAACATGAAAGGACCCAAGTCAATTTGGGTACCTAAGGACAAGATAATACCTGTTGCAGATCTGCTTAACAACAGGAAAGAAACAAACATCCTGGTACTTGGACAGTGGATGCTCACGTCACATGACGGGAGAAAAGTATATGTTCCAAGACCTTAAACATAAGGATGGTGGCTGGGTGACATTTGGAGGAAATCAGAAAGGAAAGATCACTGGTATAGGTAAAATCGGTAAACATCCTTTTCCCTCCATTGATAATGTTCTTTTTGTGAATGGTTTAAAACATAATCTACTGAGCATAAGTCAATTATGTGACAGTGGATATGATGTTTCTTTTAATAAGAACATGTGTTATGTCAAGAAAAATGATGGATCAATCTTATTCACTGCTAAGAGGCAAAACAACTTATACAAAATTGACTTGGAGGACCTCTCAAATCAAAGTGTCTCATGTTTAGTGTCCATTTAAGATGAACGTTGGATTTGGCATAAAAGGCTAGGTCATGCAAGCTTGAGATTAATCTCAAAGCTAAATAAGCATAACCTCGTGAGAGGATTACCAAACCTTAAGTTCAAATCTGATGCTCTCTGTGACACATGTCAGAAGGGAAAACAAGTCAAAGGTTCTTTTGAATCTAAGAATATTGTGAGTACCAAGAGACCAC
Organism: Echinosophora koreensis; assembly: GCA_035048595.1. Lineage (NCBI taxonomy): Eukaryota > Viridiplantae > Streptophyta > Magnoliopsida > Fabales > Fabaceae > Echinosophora > Echinosophora koreensis. Next base: position 13,708,401 of record JAPCYP010000004.1, read on the forward strand.
TAGAACTGCTACACCTTGATCTTTGTGGTCCAACAAGGACTGCTTCTATCAGTGGTAAGAAATATGGTCTAGTCATTGTAGATGACTATACTAGATGGACATGGGTTATGTTCCTTGCTCACAAGGATGAGTCCTTCAAGGTATTTTCTGTATTCTGCAAACGTGTACAGAATGAAAAAGGCATGTGTATAGCTTTAATTAGAAGTGACCATGGGGGAGAATTTGTCAATGAGCTATTCAATGAGTTTTGTGAAGAAAATGGAATTCAACACAACTTCTCAATACCAAGAACACCACAGCAAAATGGTGTGGTAGAGAGAAAGAACAGATCTCTTCAAGAGATGGCTAGGACTATGCTCAATGACAATTCTGTCCCTAAGCATTTCTGGGCTGAAGCTGTGAACACTGCCTGCTACATTCAGAACAGAATATACATTAGACCTATTCTGAGTAAGACTCCCTATGAATTGTGGAAAGGCAGAAAACCCAACATATCTTATTTTCATCCTTTTGGATGTAAATGTTATATTTTAAATACAAAAGATCAACTTGGTAAGTTTGATGCAAAAGTAGACAATGGAATTGTACTAGGATTTTCTGAAACCTCGAAAGGATTTAGAGTGTATAACTCAAGATATTTAACAGTAGAAGAATCTATACATGTTAGATTTGATGACAAACAGCCTGATAAGAAATTATCAGAGCTAGATGAAAGTTTTGCAGATCTTGACTTAAACATCTCAGGAGAAACAAAAGAAGTTAAAACTGATGATCTAGTTGAAGACACTTCTCTTCAACCAGAAGCATCCACCTCTCAACAAGGCAATGTTCAGAGAACTTGGCATTTCAAGAATTATCATCCACCGGATCAAATCATAGGAAATCCAAGCGATAAGCTAAGAACCAAATCAACCTTCAGAGAGCAAGAAGATTCTGCATTGGTCTCTGAATTGGAACCAAAGACTGTAGACGAGGCTCTGCTGGACAATGGTTGGATTTTAGCAATGCAAGAAGAGCTAAATCAGTTTGAGAGGAGTGAAGTTTGGACTCTGGTAACCCTACCTAAGGATAAATCTGTTATAGGAACAAAATGGGTTTACAGAAACAAGCTTGACGAAAATGGTAAGGTTATAAGAAATAAAGCAAGATTGGTTGCACAAGGTTATTCTCAAGAAGAAGGTATAGACTATACTGAAACCTTTGCACCTGTTGCAAGATTGGAAGCAATTAGAATTTTACTTTCATTTGCTGCACATCATAATATTATGCTTTTTCAAATGGATGTAAAAAGTGCTTTTTTAAATGGTTTTATCAATGAAGAAGTTTATGTTATGCAACCTCCGGGTTTTGAGAGTGAAACCCAACCTGAACATGTATACAAGCTTAAGAAAGCTTTATACGGCCTAAAACAAGCCCTAAGAGCTTGGTATGATAGGCTAAGTTCTTTTCTAATGGATAATGGCTTTGTCAGAGGAAAGGTTGATACAACCTTGTTTAGAAAATCAATTTATTCCAACTTCATAGTAGTACAGATCTATGTAGATGATATTATATTTGGTGCTACTAATGAATCTCTGTGCAAAGAATTCTCAAAGCTAATGCAGAAAGAGTTTGAAATGAGCATGATGGGAGAACTCAAATTCTTCCTTGGACTTCAAGTCAAACAATCTATGGACGGGGTGTACATCCATCAAACTAAGTATACAAAGGAACTTCTCAAAAAGTTTAAGATGGATGATTGCAAACCCATGAACACACCTATGCATCCCACGTCCATACTGAACAAAGATGATAAAGAGAAAAAGGTAGATCAGAAGGTATACAGAGGTATGATTGGATCTCTCTTATATCTAACTGCTTCTAGGCCTGATATAATGTTAAGTGTTTGCTTATGTGCTCGATTTCAATCTGATCCTAGAGAATCTCATTTATCAGCAGTTAAAAGAATTTTTAGATATTTAAAAGGTACTACTAATCTTGGTCTGTGCTTTAAGAAAGATGGAGATTACAGATTAGTTGGCTTTTGTGATGCTGACTATGCTGGAGATAGAATTGAAAGAAAAAGCACCAGTGGGGGATGTCACTTCATTGGAGCTAATCTAGTATCATGGTCAAGCAAAAGGCAGAGTACCATTGCTCTATCAACTGCTGAAGCAGAATATATATCAGCTGCAAACTGCTGCTCACAACTCCTCTGGATTAAACACCAATTGGAGAACTATAATGTGTTTGTAAGTAGTATTCCACTAATGTGTGATAATACTGCTGCAATTAATCTGTCTAAGAATCCAATTCTTCATTCTAGGGCTAAGCATATAGAAATCAAACATCATTTTATCAGAGACTATGTGCAAAAAGGTGTTTTTGATGTTCAATTTGTAGATACTGACCATCAATGGGCAGATATCTTTACTAAACCTCTTGTTGAGGACAGATTTATTTTTATCAGAAAACACCTTAACATGTTGTATGTGGTTTAATTTGGTATATGTATTGATTACATGTTTTATCTGCGCGTCCACTGGTTTTGGCGTCCAGAGCACGTGTAGTCTACGCGTCCACTACTGTTGGTGTGCCGCGTCCACTACATATGTTTTTATGCGTCCACCCTCAATCTTTTGTGGACCCAATCTTACATACATTTGTTTTTAATATATTTGCATCTTTATATATCTGAACTCAGTTATCTTAAAAAGTTTGATTTTAATCATTTCCTTGCTGAGTCAGCTACTTCCATCAATCCCATCATAACTTTTTACGGTCCCAATATACCAACGCCGTTTTTTCACTAAAGTCTTGTCTAATCAATCTTTTCTTTTTTGAATTTCCCTTGAAAACTGTTGGTATTCGGAAACTCTTTAAAGGTAACTCCTTTCCCTCGAAAAACCTTTCGCTACTCTTCATCTTTGATAACCTCTCTCTGAAAGTTTTCGAAATCTCTTTTCTACAAACCTAAACCTGTACTCAAGAACTCAACAATGGCTTCAACCTCAACTCCCGAGCCTTCCTATGTTACTGACATCATTAGTATCGCGGCTGAACATCATTTTAGTTTTGAAATTCTGAGTGAGTATAACTTGGATGTAAGCAAGTACATCAACGCTGCTGGTTGGGACGGTTTGTTCTTGGAAAATATCTCGATTTATCCGGACTTAATAAGGGATTTCTGGAGGAAACCAAAGATTACTGACACTGAGGTAGTAGGGTTTGTTCAAGGCAAGAAAATAACTATTTCTGAGAAGACCATTTCTGATGCAATCCTTTGTGCTCAAGAGGGTTTGATTATTACAGAAAACTGGGAAGAAGATCTTGGTGGTATAGAAACTATCTCGGTTACACTGATGCGAGAAGATACAGTGAGGACTCACTCGTGGAAGTCATCTGAAATGAAGGATCATATCAGGATTCTTCATCAGATTCTGAACAAGACTGTGCTTCATAAGGCAGGGTCTAAGGACAACCTTTCTGCCCTTCACAAGTTTTGTCTCTGCAACATGATCTATGAGACAAAAATAAACCTGCCATGGATCCTGTTTCATCGCTTCAAGGATGTCATTACACACAGGGAAACCGCCTCTCACATCACTTTCTCTCATCTTCTATAAAAAATTTTCAAGCAGCAAGGCTTGTATGATTACATAAGTGCAAAGCCTATGGAAGAACAAGAGAAAATCCTTCGTTCGAAGGGGATGCAAGCTGCCATTTTTGGAAAGAGCAATCTAAGCAGCATGCATCTTGACACGTACAAACTAGTTGAGATGTCAAAACAAGAGGAGAAAATGAAGATTAAAGAAGAATCTGTTGAGGCCAACAATGCAGCTATTCTTGGTCTCAACAGAGGAACTAAAAGGAAAACTATGGCTGTCAGGAAGCCTATTCCTAGAAGGCCTACCAGAGGCGTTGTTGTTAATGAGCCTAGGGCTGAGGCTCCTCAACCTGTTCCTCGACCTGCTCCCAAGAGAGCAAGAAAGCTGGTACTGCCTCAAGATGAGGATGATGAAGATGACAATGTTCCTCTGGGAACAGTTTTTAAAGAGGAAAGCAGCTGTTGTTGTTGATGCTGCTGCTGATGCTGTTGTGCCTACCAAGAGGAGGCAACCTGCAAGGAAAGCAAGAACCTTTGCAGCCTCTGAGGTAAACACCTCTTCTGATGTTCCTACTAATACTGTGAATGATGATGCCCCTACTCCGGGAGTAGGATTTTTTGATAATGTGTATAGACCTACCTTACCCACACCCCAACCCTCACCACAAAAAGACCAATCTGACCAAACCTCAACTCCATCTTCACCACAAACTAGCCCAAATCAATTAACCATATCCCAACCTTCACCACTCAAAACCATCTTTCCACCCATAATTCCTGACTCGGATCCTTGGTTTCATCAAAAGGATGATGGAATTTGCCGAGGTGCCCCCTTTCCTAAACCCCTAAGAAAACTCTTTCCACCAATTATACCCTCATCCACTATTTTTGCCAATAAGTCTGAGAACTGGGCTCAGGTCAAGAGAAATTGGAAAATTCTGTTTCATACTCACCAACCTGACCCTGAAATTAACCTTGAAATTCCTCTAGCAAGGTGGTACTCCCATCCTGATTATGACTGAACCCTATGAGGAATACCCCTGGACCACGAAATACCCAAACTCTCAGCCTCCTAAAGGTCCCTATCCATCTGAGATGCACAACCAACATGGCCCTCTCCTCACCCATCTACCCCTCAATCGTTTTCCCCAAAGGAAAATTTACCCCAACCTACAAAAAACCCCACCATTGATTCCTCACACTAAAGGAGTAGCAAGGCACATCATTCCTGTATGGGAAAATGATCCTAAAAGGAACAGACAGCCTTCTTTACCTCAGAAGAGAGCTAGATCATCTGCGCACGTTTCAATTATTTTGGATGCAAACACAAAATGGCTGAAATTCGAGCATCCCAGCATTTATGGAAGTGCTTCAGACCCCTTCGCAGATTAACTGATCTATAATATTCTGAAGTGGGAGTTCAGCTACTTCCAAATTGAAAGAGCTGCACGTTGGGTTCCTATCACATGGCTGAGGCATAATAAGGAAACACGTGTAGGCATTGCTCCCTACCCTATCTGTCCAAGGCTTGGCATGATAGACCTCAACAAGGACAAAGATATGAGGTTCAGAAGAAATAAGGGAGTCATGCCTGAAGCTCATTCTGCTATGCTGGATTTGTCTCAGGAAACCTTTGATCACTCCCAGCTCGACTTCTATCTGTATATGGAGGATGTGAAGAATATTGGAGAAATGAAAGCTGCAGACTTCTGGTTGTCCCATATCATCCACTGCACCAGGGATGCTTCTTCTTCTGGCTTGACTCAGGAAGAGAAGCAAGAAATTCCCAAGTTCAGAGGAAAGTGTGGACTATCCAAAGTAAGGCACATGATCTACAAAGATCTGTGGGCACTTCCTATTACCAGCAGGGATGTGGAGGAAATTACTCCTATCCACTGGGCAAAGGATGTCCCTTAGAAATCTGTTAAAGCTGCCACTGCATCTCCAGCAACATCATCCTCTGATCATATAACTGAAGAGTTGATTGTAGAAGGCCCTGAAATTGATGCACAACTGTCTTCTCAACCTACTTCAGTTGTTGAACCTCCATCTGCACAAGCTGAGCAGTCTGCTGAGGTTGGTGTCTCTAAGCAAGGTGCTAAGTCTGCAAAGACTTCTTCTCAACCATTAGCTCTTGCTATGGTTAATCCATCAGCCCAAGCTCAAGACACTGTCTCTGACACTGCTGAGAGCTCCAGACAACTTTCCTTGACACCCAATCTTGAAGACATCATTGGAAAAATTGTTGATGATAAGGTTGGCAAGATAGTTGAAGTAAAGACTGAACAGATGGCTCAACAGATTGAAGAAAGGGTACAGAAGAAAGTTCAAGATTCTCTGGCCCCTACAAATGCAGTGATGAATCAGATGCTGGCTCTGATCTTGGAATTTCAGAAGAATCAAAATCCACATCCTAATCAACCACCTCCTCCACCACCTCCTTCTACCTAAAAACTTTTTCCTTCTCTGTTTTATCTTTTTGTTGTTAGCTGACAATGATGGTCCACTCCCTTTTACCTTTTTGTCTGATGACAAAATAGGGGGAGAAAGGAAAGATTAAATTTTATAATACAGAGATTTTTTTAAAAAAAAGTACATAGTTGTCTGCATATGCATAAGTGTATATTCATCTTGCTGATACTATGCCTTGACTTTATGTTTATGCTTCGATACTGCTTTGAATCTCAAATGTTTAATAAGCTGCTATCTTGATCTGTTATCCTATATAATATTGCAAATAAGACTTAGATTATTATGCCTTAACTGCTTTAATCTGATGACTGTTTTGTCTTAGGGGGAGCCTTGTAAGCTCTCTTAGACTTTGCAAAATAAATTTAATTAGTTTTTGTCATCATCAAAAAGGGGGAGATTGTTGGAACCAAAGTAATTTGGATTAAATAATCTCTAAGTTTTGATGTTAACAATAAGAATTAAATTTGTGTAGCAAAGTGTTAGCTTTAATCTAACAAGTGCCTTCAGTCTTGAAGGATCTCTGTTTTTATAAAATAAGTATATCTCCTTTGCAATCCGCGTCCATTTAATCTGTATTGGAAGTTTCCCAGTGTGGTCGAGTCCACTCTATCAAGGATCTCCTTTGAACTCAAGTGCCACGTCAGTAGACGAGCGCTTGAATGTTTTTAGTAGACGGAGAAATTCTTCTTGTATAGACGTGAGCTTCTCTTTGATAATAACATTAGTTTTCTAATGCCACGTCACTGGACGGAGATTTTAAATGTCTCAAGTACTGGCAAGACCGTTGTTTTATGTAGACGAAGTTTTGGTTGCCACGTCAGTGGACGGAGCCTTAAAACTCCTTTTTCTTAACTTGCCTTTACTATTGTTTTGCTGGACGAAGAATTTTGAGCATTTATATCAATCTGAACCAAAGCAAATTTATTTCATATGATTGATATTCATTCCTATATTTATAATGGTCCTTCTCATTTACTATTAACGGCTTTTATTGTCTTGTTTCATTGAGAGAGACATAGTACAAATAAGGAATTGCAAAAAAGCAGAATAGTACAATGCAAAACGTTGTGTACCCTGTCAACTTTTACGCTGAAATAACTGGAACTTGTACAAGGAAGGCAAGACTGTTTTTCAAGTCGCATTTGCTCAGAGGTGTGCAATTGCATGCAAGAATTTTGTCACATAGTACAAAGGCCACGAGCAAGCTGAGTCACAACGGATATTTACTTGGTTGATTCTATCACTAAACGGAAATTTCAAATACAACCGTTGATGATTCTGAAGAGAAGATCAAGGACCCTATAAATAGAAGACTAAAGCTTTTGAAGAAAGGACTTTTGCGCATACAAAGAAATCTCAAGAAATCTCTTGCGAGCAAATATTCTCTTATTCATTCAAAAAGCAAAAGTCTATAATATCATAGTTTTGAATATTGCTATAATATTCATCTGATCTTAAACTTTCATATTCTCACACATAGTGAGTTAGAAGATCAAAGAAATCAAAAACTCTTTATTAGAGGTAGAGCCTGAAGAGGCTTGGTAAGAAAGAAATACTTGTGAGCCTGGAGAGGTGTTGAATACTTGGTGTAATCTATTTGGAAAATAGTGGAGAAATCCTTCAAGTAGAAGGGACTGGACGTAGCTCTTGGTTGGAAGAGAGTGAACCAGGATAAAACAACTTGTGTGAATCCTCTAATCCCTTATCTCTTCGGTTTTAAGTGTTTATACTAACTGTGGGGATTTGAACTTGAATTTGTTATTCTTTCAAAAGATTGTTTTTGTGTGCTTTATTCTGCCTCCTTATCTTTGTGTGAGAAAACTATTCTTGAAAAGGATGTTTTCGAAAAATATTAACAAACACAATTCAACCCCCCCCCCCCCCCCCTTCTTGTGTTTGCCTGTGGCAACTTCAAACAACACATGTAATCACAATCATATTTACCTCATAAGGATTTTTAGATTTAAGGATTTTTCCACAAATAGTATTTTAACACTTCAATAACACCTTTCCAACACAAATCTCCGAAGATTATAACTTCCCTTCGTCTAGTATAATAGGCCGCGATAATTCCCATAACACAATTGTTTCGCGTTGGGTGGCCTCTCCATGGGTCCTTTCCCCAATTGTTCTAGGATTTCACGTATCACCTATATAATATTTGATAGTCCCCTATTGAGTACATTCGTGCAGGGTAACCGAGTTCCACGACAAGAGGTTGCAAAGCCCCAAGTATTTCGTGGAGTTTGAGCCCGAATGTCCCTAAAGATCCAAAAGCCCAAGAATAGGCCTTTGGTCCGTAACTATCAAATTTATCAGTCCACCCGATGTGAAAACTGTAACTCGATAACAATAGCACGTCTGCCAGATCATCTTTTCAGATATTAACTAAACTTTCAATATCCATTGAGTTTTAAACTCTCACTAAAGATTTTTCAAAATCTTTTATTAACAGACACTAGTCCGACGTCTCGGAACTCTAGGTCCTTAACAGTAGGAAGGCTAGTCCGGCTTCACCGTAATTAGAATCCAGTCTGAAACCTCAGCACAAAACTCGAGTCCTTTTCTGTTTCCTTTCCATAAGACATCACCAGCAGAAAAAGATCCCTTACTCCGGGTTCCACAGTTTACTCCCTGTCTAATGAAACTTCGCAAAACTGGACACCCGCTAACAACTTGAAAACTTGCAACACACGCAAGTAACTCACCGCCAACTTCCTAACATGAAGTTCATGTTTTCCCTAAACAAGCGCAATCACGATCAACATCCAAGAGCGAGCATCCAAGTACATTCACAACAACCAAACGACATATAAGTAATAACTCGACATCGAACATACTATCTACTAATTTCTAATATTCCCTTTAATAAAACAGAAATCAACTTTCCAATAAATCAATTTGGATAAAAGGGTTTTATCTTAAAAAAAATAAGGAAACTTTGATATAATTTGGGAATCATGAAATTAAACTTAGAAATCATCAATTAATAACTTCAATTTCATAAATAAATAGTTAACTTCATAAAACAGATCCGATTTCAAAAAAATCAGATTTGGGTTTAGGGTTCCTAAACAAGATTTGGGGAAAATCAATCTAACCCAATAACAATGAAATTAGTTTAGGGAAACACTAATTCATAGTCCCAATTGTATAAAACAAGGTTCAACTTCAAGATTAAACTCTGTATTTAAAAGGCTAGGGTTAGGGTTTCAAAATCCATTTGGGGCTTTATGAAAACTTAACATGATAAGGTGAAGAATCACTCACCCACAAAGAAGGAGAAGAAGCACGCGGTGGTGGTATGGTGAACGCGCGGCGACGGCGGCAGCAAAGAGGCGGAGGAGCGGCGGCGCGATTCTGGATAGCTCCAAAGATCCAAACGAAAACAAGAGTCAAGTTTTAGGGGAGGAGGAAAGAGAGTTCAACAACACAAGGATGTGGAAAACCATCATTAATGGCGGCCTAGAAGGCTTACCGCACCTGGGAAGGGTGGTTCGCGCGGTAGAGCAGTAACCGGAGTGCAGGAACGCGAACAGGGCGCGGCCTTCTCCCCTTCGCGGGGGTGAGCGGCGTCCGGCGGTGGTCCTAGGGGCGGCGCCGATCAGAGCAAGGAGGGAGGGAGGGAGATGAAGTTTGAGAGGGCGATGTGGTCTCTTGGTGAAGAATGGAGAAAAGGAATGAAAATAAGAGAAAGGGGGGAGGTCGTGGCTGATAAGAGAGGGAGGAGAGAGAAAATGGAGTTTTTAACTTAATATTTAGTGATAGGTACAAAAATGAGTGATAAATATTAAGTCTAAAAATAAACATGTTTTTAGTTTTTGAATCTAAAAATAAAGGGTGACAAATATATACTTTTAAAATTTGAAATAAAGTAGAGATTGAGAGTTGAATTGATTAACTAAGAAAATCCACGGTCCAACATTTAATCTCCGATTAATGTCAAACCAATTTATTTTCAAATATAAAATTAAATAGAATAAAATATGAAAATAATTTTCTTTCAATCATATCATTTAAAATATTTTTCTACACAAACAATATTAGTGACAATAACGAAATATTATTGTCTAGTAAATTTGCATACATTGAAATAAAGCAGTACTGACGCACTCAATAAAATAATTTTAATTGAGTAGATAAAATTACTCAAATCAAACCTTATAAAATAAATAAAAATAAACATTCAGATAAGTAATCACTACAAATAAAACAATATAAACAAATAGGTTTTACTAATATTGAAATACAATAACAACCGGGGTGTTACATTACTACCCCACTTAAAAAAATTTCGTCCTCAAAATTTCGTGACTCAAAACTAGACAGGATCTTGTAATTACATCTTAATCCTAGGATCCTTCATTGTACTTCCCGTATTCACTTTCCCTTAGATGACTTTTGTAACTTAATAATACATTTCATACTTATTCTTCATTGTAATGATCCTCAAAATTTAATCCTTTATCCTCAATTCATACTTCTTGTCCTTAACAATTTTTATCTCAATTTTCCACACATAAAGATATAATCAAAACTTAATCTCTTCTTCCTTTAATACTAGTCCATTAGAAAATTTTTCCTGTACATCCTTAACTCTTACTGTTAACACCCACATTTAAACTAAGATTCTCACTTCTTCCTCAGCATGCACATCAGTTCCTATCCTAGATTCTATGGTGTAATTCCAGTCCCTTCATTCCTCTTATTGCTAATTCCATAATAAAATCAATTCTTACATAGTTCTCTTTCATCCTCGAAATTTTCCACCACCACATGGAGAACAACAATCAAACTTAATCATTTCTATTCTCAATTACTGGTCCACTAGAAAAACTGCTTTCCACACATCTAATTCTCTTATTTAACACTAAGGTCAAAACTAATCTTTACTGCAACATGTATCAACTTCCTACCCAAGGTATACAGTTGTAGTCTTATACCCTCTGAACGTAATCTACTTTTCCAGATTCTATCAAAATCACATACTTCGAGTCTCCAATCAAAACATCGTAATACTTCTTAAGGTAAACTGAAATCAATCAAAAAGGAACCTTGTTGGGTAGAATTATCTAACTCATCAACTTTGAATTTCTTCAGAAACTTAATTTTCACAAGAGCTTATCCCTCTCGCTCGAATCCACTTAAGTGAAATTACTATTCACATTTCGTTCACAACACACAAATCAGTTCCTATTCAAGATATCCCATTGTAGTCTTAGTTTCCTTTGAACATATTCTATCACTCCAAATCATATCATAAGCATACATTTCAGTATTAAAGAACATGATTACACTCCTTCATGCAACTACAGCCAAAAAGGAATCACCTCGGTTTGAATTATCCAAAATCATAAATCTTGAACTTTTCTAACAACTTAGTTTTTACTCAAGAACTCCTCTTTATTGCTCCTTTTCAGCTTAGGGAAAACTACTATAAACACTTTCCTGTAAATTTCCAACTCATAAAATCAATCTTAGTCATGGATATTGATCTTAAGGATTCACATATTACTAGTCACAACTATACCTCGACAAAGCTTTCGTCGCTTCTTGTTCATCCGGCTAAAGGGATAATCATAGTTAAGTACTGCACTTACTCTCAATCAACCTTCTAAAGATCATATCTTTTTTTTTTCCTCTCTCACTCACTCGAATCGAGGATGATCCGTTGGGCTTAGCCTCAACTTGGTCCTCAACACTTATATTAGATTTTAACAACAAACGTTGATAAACTTCGGTTTTTCATTTGAAAAGATACTTGAAGATACTCCATGAAGTCTGAAGAATCCTCTGATACATTCTTTGGTGAGCTTCTCCATTGCATAGTGGATCTTTAACAAGTAAGAAAGGTGTCGACTTCGTCAGTTGGTCCACGATCACTCGAACTTAAACAAGACTCTTATAGGTCTTCAGTAAACCCATAACGAAAATTCATGGTGACGTAAACATCTTAAAGTGAGGTCTCAAACGTCAAATTATCTCTTTTTCACTGTACTCGACTAACTCCGATATCTTGATATGGACCAGATACCCATCCTTATGACTCATGAGATAGGTCACATGTCAAGGACGTTTGGAAGAATACGTAGGGTAAAGTTGATCAACGATGACAAATCCTTTTGAACTACAATAGGACATGGTCTTGGAGATCATAGAAAGAAATTTTCAAAAAAGAAATTTCTTGATTTCACTTTCACAAAAGCATAGAGAAGAATTTTCATCAATTTGATAGATACAGGAATATCCAGTATGGAAAAATTTCTTCAATTAGGCTCGTGGGTGTAAAAATGCATGATCAATACACATTTATAAACATGAATCTAATAAAGCAAATTCTTCCACAAGAACTTCTAGTGGATTTAGGAAATCACAGTATGAATTCCTAATCCCAAGAGGATTCATTCTTAGTACAAAGAATTTACAAAACAACGATTTTAAAAAGGAAAACAGTCTGGCCAAAAATCAGACTGGGTCACCTCTACCAAAAGTAAAAGTGATTAGACTAAGTTTCATCAAGAAACTTCTGTTATCAAGAAGTCATTTATGTTACAACTTAAGAAATAGTCATAACAAATTCTTTCAACGAAAAGTGAAAATATCTAGACCAAGGATACATTCAAATCAATCCACTCCAATGTCTAATACACTGAGGGTTATTTAGAAGTGTGAGTACAACTTCTCAAAAACAAGGAAATCAATTGGAATAGCTTGAAATTTATGAACTAGCATAACTAATTCATGAGTTCTGACAGATTTTAAATCAAAATCAGAAAAATCTGTCTAATACGTACAAACTTCACCGCTGTGATTGTGTAATACAACCATAGGGCTCGAGAAACAAATGTCGACTTACAAATTCATAAAAATCGAATAGTACAGTGAAGAGTTTTCTTAATCCTGAGACACCCATCTAAGGTCGAAAGTTCAATTCGATTATCCTTGGTTCCAACCAACATACAAGTCTTTCCAGACATGCTTAGTATGGTCACCCTGAATCGGGCACGATCACGGACAACTTGGTCAGTCTCTCAGACAAACGAAGAGTTGATCTTTCCTCATAAGCTGAGTCAACAACGCAAACTCTTTAATAGGTCCTTACTTCAATATGATGATAATGCATCCTCAAGTCGATCTTTGAGTAGACAATAACTTCTCGCGAGTGATCCAACAAATCAACTACGCACAACAGAGAATGCTTATTCATAATCGTCATTTTGTTGAGTTGTTAGAAATCCACGCAGTGTCTTGAACCATCACACAACTTTGGTGCTTTCAACGGAAACCACTCAGTCTAACAAACTGCTTAGACCACCGGTCTTTCAGTTAAATCAAGTCATTTAACTCGATTAACTTTGTAGGCGACATCCTACACAAGGAGATAGAAATCGGACCGAACCTAGAAACTAGATCGATCGAAAATCAATATCTTTTGCTAACAGCAAACCTAAAACATTTCCAGGGAACTTCCGGAAAATCCTTTACAACAGGCACACTATTCAAATGTCTGACACAATCCAAAAGAATAGCCGAATGTGTCACACATGGACCAAAACACAATTTACTAGCCATGGGTTCCTACAAGTCAAAACTCGTATAACCCATCAAGATAAAAACACATACTTATAAGCTAACACATATTGCTTCGACAAGGAAACAATTCAAACAAGGTCCAATCAGATATCACACAACAAAAATATAACAGACCTATTCCCCAAGGTTCCCGAAAGACTCGACCAGCTCTGATACCACTAATGTAACACCCCCCCCCCCTGGGCATTACATGACTAACTCAATTTCATAAAAACATATTAACGAGAAGAAGTAATCATTTCTTAATGCTGGTTACTTTCAGAAAATACTTACGATCTTGGGTATGGTGAAAAACTAAAAAAAAAATTTGACGGAGTCTCCTCTGTAATTTCAACATCCCAAACAAAACACCTATTGATATATTTATATTTTCATCCAAAAGAAAGGCTCTCCGAGCCATACACATTCTATCCAAAGTAAAGGCTCTCCGAGTCATAAACATACATACTATCATTAATCAACAACGTCTTAAAAACCTAAGCTGGTCGTCCTAAAAGGCATTCATAAACATGGTAGTAATCCCATAAAAGACTCTCAGAACCATAATGCAAATAAATATGAAACTTCTCCAAAACTAAACTTGACTCAATAGACTAAGCTGGTCGTACAAAGAGACTCTTACTGGAAAAGAGCCCTTGGTTATTCCAGTAAATCAACATTCTTTAAAAGTCGGGACTAATCCCTCCGAGTGGGGCATAGAACCCCTCTGCATCATCTGTATACGAAAGAGTTCACCACAACAAAGAGAACCAAAACAAGAAACAATGCAAAGGTGAGTTACCAATTTATGAGCATAAACCATAGCAGTCACATATTCAGCATATAAACAGCATCAATAATACCAATATAATATCACATGTAATCACAATCATATTTACCTCAAGGATTTTCAGATTTAAGGATTTTTCCACAAATTGTATTTTAACACTTCAATAACCACTTTCCAACACAAATCTCTGAAGATCATAACTTCCCTTCCTCGAGTATGATAGGCCGTGATAATTATCATAACACAACTGTTTCGCGTTGGGTGGCCTCTCCATGGGTCCTTCCCCCAGTTGTTCTAGGATTTCGCATATCACCTATATAATATTTGATAGTCCCCTATTGAGTACATTCGTGCAGGGTAACCGAGTTCCACGACAAGAGGTTGCAAAGCCCTAAGCATTTCGTGGAGTTCGAGCTCGAATGTCCATAACGACCCAAAAGCCCAAGAATAGGCCGTTGGTCCTTAACTATCAAATTTATCAGTCCACCCTATGTGAAAACTGTAGCTCGATAACAACAGCACGTCTGCCAGATCGTCTTTTCAGATATTAACTAAACTTTTAATATCCATTGAGTTTTAAACTCTTGCTAAAGATTTTTCAAAATCTTTTATCAACAGACACTAGTCCGACGTCTCGGAACTCTAGGTCCTTAACAGTAGGAAGGCTAGTCCGGATTCACCGTAATCAGAATCTAGTCTGAAACCTCAGCACAGAACTCTAGTCCTTTTCTGTTTCCTTTCCATTTTCCAAAGAAAGCCAAAATCACTTTTCTGTGTTCATATGTTTTCAATAAAATAATTTTTTTCAAAACATAAGCTATGACAAAAGTCATGCCTCAACCAGTCTCAATAAAATATTCCACAAACACAGATAACCACATATATATATATATATATATACATATTCCTCAAATATAACAATTTTAATATCTCAGCGTCATGAAATATATATATATATAAAATAACAGGCTTTCCCACAATCAGTCAACATATTATAAGACATCACCAACAGTTTATAATATCAAATATATAACCACTAGGGACTCCTCAGGCGTACTCTCTTTACCTTTGTAGACCAGAACAAGATCATTTACTCCAGGTTCCACAGTTTACTCCCTGTCAAATGAAACTTCGCAAAACTGGATGCCCACTAACAACTTGAAAACTTGCAACACACGCAAGTAACTCAGCGACAACTTCCTAACATGAACTTCATGTTTTCCCTAAACAATCACAATCACGATCCAAGAGCGAGCGTCCAAGTACATTCACAACAACCAAACGACATATGAGTAATAACTCGACATCGAACATACTATCTACTAATTTCAAATATTCCCATTAATAAAACGAAAATCAACTTTCCAATAAATCAAATTGGATAAAAGGATTTTATCTATAAAAAAAATCGGGAAACTTTGATTTATTTGGGAATCACAAAACTAAACTTAGAAATCATCAATTAATAACTTCAATTTCATAAAACAGAGCCAATTTCAAAAAAATCAGATTTGGGTTTAGGGTTCCTAAACAAGATTTGGGGAAAATCAATCTAACCCAATAACAATGAAATTAGTTTAGGGAAACACTAATTCATAGTTCCAATTGTATAAAACAAGGTTCAATTTCAAGATTAAACTCTGTATTTAAAAGGCTAGGGTTAAGGGTTTCAAAATCCATTTGGGGCTTTATGAAAATTTAACATGATAAGGTGAAGAATCACTCACCCATAAGGAAGGAGAAGAAGCACGTGGTGGTGCTATGGTGAACGCGCGGCAGCGGAGGCAGCAACAAGGCGGAGGGGCGGCGACGCGATTTTGGACAACTCCAATGATCCAAACGAAAACAAGAGTCAAGTTTTAGGGGAGGAGGAAAGAGAGTTCAACAACACAAGGAGGTGGGAAACCATCATTAATGGCGGCCTAGAAGGCTTACCGCGCATGGGAAGTGTGGTTCGCGAGGCAGAGCAGTGACCGGAGCGTGCAGAGAAGCGAACGGCGCGCGGCCTTCTCCCCTTCGCGGAGGTGAGCGGCGTCCGGCGGTGGTCCTAGGGGCGGCGCCGATCTGAGCAAGGAGGGAGGGAGATGAAGTTTGAGAGGGAGATGTGGTTTCTTGGTGAAGAAGGGAGAAAAGGAATGAAAATAAGAGTAAGGGGGGAGGTCGTGACTGATAAGAGAGGGAGGAGAGAAAATGGAGTTTTTAACTTAATATTTAGTGATAGGTACAAAAATGAGTGATAAATATTGAATCTAAAAATAAACATGTTTTTAGTTTTTGAATCTAAAAATAAAGAGTGACAAATATATACTTTCAAAATTTGAAATAAAGTAGAGATTGAGAGTTGAATTGATCAACTAAGAAAATCCACGGTCCAACATTTAATCTCCGATTAATGTCAAACCAATTTATTTTCAAATCTAAAATTAAATAGAATAAAATATGAAATTAATTTTCTTTCAATCATATCATTTAAAATATTTTTCTACGGAAACAATATTAGTGACAATAACGAAATATTATTGTCTAGTAAATGTGCATACACTGAAATAAAGCAGTGCTGACGCACTCAATAAAATAATTTTAATTGAGTAGATAAAATTACTCAAACCAAACCATATAAAATAAATAAAAATAAACATTCAGATAAGTAATCACTCCATATAAAACAATATTAACAAATAGGTTTTACTAATATTGAAAAACAATAAAAACCGGGGTGTTACAATTTTATTATTTTTTGTTGGTTTAATTATTGAGTTGGTTCCTGAACTATTTGGGAATTTTCAATTAGGTCCTTAAACTAAAAACTTTTCTAATTAGGTCCCTGAACTTATATAAAATCTCAATTGGTTCACTGAACTAAAAAGTTTCTAATTGGGACCCTGAACTTAAATGAAATTTTCAATTGGGTCCCTAAACTAAAAAGTTGACTGTATAAAATAAAAAATGATAAAATAATAGGTGATGAAATTTAGAAAAAAAGAATATATTGTTTGACATAATAATAAAATGACAAAAGACGAATATGAGAGAAAAACTCACTATTTAAAATAATAATAATAAAAATAAAAAAAAACTTAGTGAGAAAAATTATTGTTTACCATAATAATTAAATAAAAGTAGATAAATTTGAGAGACAAAATTTAGTTTTTGAAGTGATAATAAAAAAATACAGAAATATGAAATTGTGATAGAAAACTTAAGAGATTAAATTGATAAACCTCAATTAAAATATATAAATTTTTTAAATAGTAATATATTATTAAAGGATGATTTTGAAAAAAATAATGTTTCAAATAAAAAAATAGTAAAAGATGAAATTTATCACAGATTGTCATTATTTGAAATAATTTTTATTCTAATATTATAACAAGAGATGAAACTCGGTGAAAAGATTCAATGTTTAAAAATTAAAAATTAAAAATAAAAATATAATTTAACAACAAAGTTATTGTTAGAAATACTAAATCAAATCAATAATCTAGTTAAGCAAAATATCACTTATTTGACTGTCACATTTATTTTGAGTTATTTAATTTATTTTATTATTATATTATTTTTATTTTAATTGAGGTTTTTATTAAATTATTTTAATATTTCTTAAATAATATTTTTGCTTGATATGTCTATTACCATTATTATTTTAATGTTATTTTAAATATTAAATATTTGACTCAGTTTAATATCTTAATATTTCATTATTTAGTTATTATCATTTCAAAAAATAAATTTTGTCTCTCAAATTTATTTACTTTTATTTAATTATTATGCTAAACAATAGTTTTTCTCACTAAGTTTTATTTTTATTATTATTATTCACTATTTTCTCTCATATTCATCTTTTGTCATTTTATTATTATGTCAAACACTATTTCTTTTTTTAATTTCATTATCTATCATTTTATTATTATTTATTTTATATATTCAACTTTTTTACTTTAGGGACCTAATTGAAAATTTTATTTAAGTTCGGGGACCTAATTAGAAACTTTTTTAGTTCAACGACCTACTTGAAAGTTCCCAAATAGTTCAGGGACTAACTCAATAATTAAACCTTCATTTAATGACGCTTGCTTGATAAAACGTTATTATATGTACATCTTTTAATTAATAACGCTTCTTAGAGGAAGTGCTGTTAATATTTGAGCACAATTTTTCAAAATAAGGTATGAGGTAAAATAACATTTCTTGGAAAATGCTATTAAAGATATATAGTTTAATAATGTTTTTTCCTGCAAGCGCTATTAAAATCCTTCGCGTTGAGTTTAAAGTGTTTCCTCCTGAAACTACTATTGAATGTATGTTATAAACTGCCAAATCCGACATAGTGTTTAAGGTAGTTATTATGAAAATCAAATATTTTTAAAGTTGTGAGAATATATGATTAGGTGATATTGTAAAAATATAATTATAATAACAGTATGTTATAATTAAATCCATTTTACACTTAAAATGGAAAAGTCTCCTTTAAAACGAGTATATTTTGAAAATAAGCAAATAATATTATGTATACTCTTAAATTATTTAGTGAGAAGATTTTTTATGGACTTGTCCAAATCAAGAATAAATACAACATTACTCATTACTTTTAGAGTAACTTTATCCCAAAATATGGTACCTTGGGGAGAAATCATATTTGATTTTGAGTGTTCTTCTGTATTGTATTTTAAATTTTAAATTAAAATAACATATCATATATAAATGTCAGTATGATGTTATATAAAAATTATAAGATGTGTTTAAATTAAATAAATATTTAATTAGTATATATTATCAATGTAAAAATATTTTTAATACTGTCAATCAATCAATCAAAAAGTGACACATCATTAAAAACACTTGATTATTATCTTAACTATCTTAAAAATTATCCATACTATGATTTTGATTAGTTTATAATATAAAAAACTTTACACTAACAATATATATCAATTAAACTCATGAAATGATACAAATATAATTTCGTGTGGAGTATATGTTTGCTTGTGAAGCACATGCATATCAGCATATCAAGAAAATCAAGTATACGCAGTGTCTGACGTGTACTCGGACTTGGATTTCTATACAATCACTTATGCAATGATATAAATAGAAATCATACATCATTTCTAAAAATCATGTCCGTAATGATTACACAAGACAATGTGTCCGAGTCCTCCCCAGCATAATCCCTCCTGTCCACAATGTAAGCAAAAATTTTCAAATTTTTTAATCCAAAATATAAGTAAATTTCAACTACTTTCTTCACATTTAATGAAGTTATTCTCAAAATACCCTTCATTTAATACAAATTTTGTTTTCCAATGACTCCTTTTATTCTCAATAACACAAGCTTAATAAATAAGAGGAAAGATAATTTAGGTAACAAACTTAATTTTTTATTCCCAATGACTCTTTTAAATGAGATCAACTAACTATCTTAATATGTGTGTCCCATTTAATTTTTGCTTACAATAGAAATCGGAGGGAGTAGTTGTCTCATTACGTCATTACGTGGCAACCATAAGCTTGACATGCTTAATTAGAAAAAATATCAAAAAGAAAAAAACAGAAAACCTCTGCATCATCCACATGTGAGGGGTCATCCTTGTCTAAAAATTCTACGAGCACAACCACAAATCTTCCCATCTCTGTAAACCGACAAAAATTAATATCATAGACCTCAAAGTTTTTGTTGCCTCAAAAATTGAAGAAGCAGATTACAAAATCAATAACAAGGTCGTGTGTGGTAATAAATGAGCCATATTTAATCAATTAAAGTTCAAACTTTATAAAAGGGAGAATGCTAACGGGTGCTTAATGAGTTAAAAATAGTAATATTTCATTGGAAATAATATTTTCAATATCTTGAAAAATGATATATTTAATTTACTGATGAAAACTTGCTATTTTTTATTCCTTAACCAGTGTCCAAAGAACACTAATTAGCAAGACCCTTATAAAAGCAATGACTGAGGGCATTTCTTACATACAATAGTTAATATAACAACAACAACAACAACAACAACAATAATAATAATAGTAATATATGAAAATTACTCTCATAGTAAATTACAAAAACTAACTGTATAAAAACAGAATGAGAGACACTCTAATTCATTACATCAAGTTAATTACAACCCACAACAAAACAATCATAAACCTAAGCTTTCTTTCTACTAGCAGATTCCATACAACTTAAGAGTTTGTATGGGAGTTAGGAGGGGAAGGGTTTGAGGAGGAAGGGCAGGGGAAGGAGGGATAACCCTCCAAACCCTCCAACAATTCACTTTTTAATAAAAGAAACAAAAAACCCCAGTTTGGAGGAACTTAAAAAAGAACTAGTGCAGGGTTTTGGAGAGCTATTTTCCCTTGTCCATTTTCCCCTCCCTTTCTCATCAAACTCTTCCCTCTTTTCCCCTCCCTTTATCATCAAACTCTTCCCTTCGTTTCCCATCCTAACTCCCAAACAGATCCTAAAGGATTATTAGATGAGAAAGTTACTCCCTATACTTTTGAAGTAAACCAGCCCATGCCCGAGCATACTCCAGTGTCCGTGCATTCCAAGACTACCTGTGATTTAACAGTTAGTGGTAAGAATCTTGAGACTCCTGAGATTAATTCAAGTTCAGTTTATGTTCAAGATCTTAGCGTTTTTCCAACCGTTGTTCAGAATGATTTTAATGTTTTATCTGCTTGGTTGGAAAAGCAAAACGATGCTAATACTTCTAAGGAAGGAGAGCAGAATAATAATAATGTTGCTGAAGATGGTTTCACGGTGGTTACATCAAAATCTCAAAAGAAGTATAACCTGAGACTGGATAAAAAACCTAATTCTAGGTATGCTTGATTCTCGTTTATTTCGCATGGGTTTTGGTTTTTGTCCCCCCATGTTCTTGTTTTCTTTTTTATTTTATTAATAAATTTAAGGTGATTTGTCACCTTGCTTAAAAAAAAAAAAAAAAGTAAACCAGCCCCAAGCTCTAATTCTTATTAAATCAAATACCTTATCAAAATCTACCCGACATCTTTTGAAGATGATGCCACCACAAGGACCAATTAATTAATAGAGAACCAAATCAGTTGGTAACACTGTTCGGAAAAAATAGGCAAAATAGGTAAATTGGTCATATATGTTTATTTTACTTTTCATATGGGTCCTATAAGTTTTTTTATTTTTCAAATTAGTTCTACACGTTACGTTCCGTTTTCACATTAGTCCTTTTTGTCAATTTTGACCTAACGCCATCAGTTTTGATGCCACGTGTCGGACTAAGGTGATAGCCACGTCAGATCAAAACTGACGGCGTTAGGTCAAAATTGACGGAAATTAAGAGTTCAACATCTCATTTACTTTCAAGCTAACATTAAGCTTATTGATACTTTTCTCTTTCCGAGATCTCTTAAGATTATATCATCAAGTTGGTAATATCCATCTCTTGAGTCATAATACATCTTCTTAGTTCTTATATGTCAGTGAAATCTTATGACATGGCCCAAGTTATCTTTCTTTTCCATGCCTCCCTTACTTGAAGAAATAGGTCCTATTTTGAAAAATAGGTTCTTTCTACAGTAACCATGAATTTTACTTAACCTTCTCACTGTTTGAAGTTTTTGTTTATGCTCTTGTATTAATGTTACATGTTTCTGCTGCGTCACTCTGATGATGGTTAACTTCTTTAATTCCAGACTTAAGATTACTCAGGATCTTGCTTGAATCTCAACTTCTGACTTTCTTTGACGTAGCATGACTCTTTGCATCCTTAAGACTGTCACCAAACCTTACTCGAGGAACGTACTATTCAAACTGCTTTACGGTTTGACAGTGGTCCTTCTAAACAAATTAGTTCTTTTAAACCTCTCTTGATTGCACAGTCTCATACCTTCACAGTCTCAGGATTCCCTTAACCACACAGTCCCATACTTGTATAGTCTCAAGATTCTCCTCTCGATTCGTAGAGCCCTTAAAGCTAAGGTAACTCAACTTGTACCTCTATAAGTGACATTTCTGAGTTAACCTGTAGCAATAATTCTTAATTCATCACCATAATACTCACGTACATGATAGTACTAATTGTCTCTATCTTATGTGGCACCTTTGCAAAAAGAATTAATCATGTAAAAACCCTTAGACCTCATTATCAGTCACAACATCATTCCTTTAAAGGGGTGGAACCTCACAACACTGCTTCTTCCTTTTTTCTCTTAGATAAGAAATTTTCAGATTTGATCATGAACGATCCATCAATTACCTTTATAAGATTAGGACTTGTGTCACCGTTTCTTTAGATAGATTTGGTGTCTTAGACTCATTTAGACAAAGGTCTTGACTTTTTATCTAATTTCCGATATCTGACATTTTTCCTTTTTCTCTTGAATCTTGATCTCCTTCATCTCAGAACCACTTTTTGAAGTTGACACAGGCAAACACAAGAAGGGGGGGTTGAATTGTGTTTGTTAATATTTTTCGAAAACAGCCTTTTCAAAAAGATTTTCTCACACAAAGTTAAGGAGACAGAATAAAGCACACAGAAAAGAAGTCTTTTGAAGGAATAACAAATTCAAGTTCAAATCCCCACAGTTAGTATAAATACGTAAAACAAAAGAGATAAGGGATAAGAAGATTTACACAAGATGTTTTATCCTGGTTCACTCTCTTCCAACCAAGAGCTACGTCCAGTCCCTTCTACTTGAAGGATTTTTCCACTATTTTCAAATAGATTACACCAAGTATTCAACACCTCTCCAGGCTCACAAGTATTTCTTTCTTACCAAGCCTCTTCAGGCTCTACCTCTAATAAAGAGTTTTGATATCTTTGATCTTCTAACTCACTATATGTGAGAGTATGAAAGTTTAAGATCAGATAAATATTATAGCAATATTCAAACTATAATATTACAGACTTTTGCTTTTGAATGAATAAGAAAATATTTGCTTCGCGAGAGATTTCTTGAGATTTCTTTGTATATGCAAAAGTTGTTTCTTCAAAAGCTTTAGTCTTCTATTTATAGGGTCCTTGATCTTCTCTTCAGAGTCTTCAACGGTTGTATTTGAAATACCCGTTTAGAATAGAGTCAACTAGGTAAATATCCGTTGTGACTCAGCTTGCTCGAGGCCTTTGTACTGTGAGACAAATTCTTGCATGAAAAAGCACACCTCTGAGCAAAAGCAGCTTGCAAAAAAATTTTTGCCTCCTTTGTACAAGTTCCAACTATATCAGCGTAAAAGGTGACAGGGTACAAAAACGTTTTGCATTGTACTATTCTGCTTTTTGCAAGTCCTGACTTGTACTATGTCTCTCTCAATGGAACAAGGCAAAAGGAATCGTTAATAGAAAACGAGAAGAACCATTATAAATGAAATGAATATCAATCATAAGAAATAAATTCGCTTTGGTTCAAATTGGTATAAATGCTTAAAAAAAATCTTCGTCCAGCAAACTAGCGTAAAGGCAAGATAAGCAAAAAGAGTTTTAAGGCTTCGTCCACTGACGTGGCAACCAAAACTTCGTCTACTCAAAACAATGGTCTTGCCAGTACCTGAGATAACTAAAATCTCCGTCCAGTGACGTGGCAATAGCAGACTAAGGGCTCTCGTCTACACGAAGAGAAATTCTCCGTCCACTAAAAGCATTCAAGCGCTCGTCCACTGACGTGGCACTGGAGTTATAATGGAGAGTGGACTCGACCATACTTTCAGCATAGATATTCAATAGAAAACATATGGACGCGGATTTGCAAGGAGAAAAGACTTAACATTTTAGCTTATAAGAACAGAGATTCTTTAAGGCTAAAGGCACTTGTTAGATTTAAAGCATTAACACTTTGCTACACAAAATTAATTCTTATTGTTAACATCAAAACCTAGAGATTATTTAATCCAAATCATTTTGGTTCCAACAATCTCCCCCTTTTTGATGATGACAAAAACTAATTAAATTTATTTTGCAAAGTTTAAGAGAGCTTACAAGGCTCCCCCTAAGACAAGGCAGTCAACAGATAAATGCTGTTAAGGCATAATAAGTCAAGTCTCATTTGCAATAACATTGATTAACAAATCAAGATAGCATCCTATAAAACATTAGAGTTCAAAGCAGTATTGAAGCATAATCATGAAGTCAAGGCATAGTATCAGCAAGATGAGTATATATTTATGCATATGCAGACAACTATGTAAAAAAAAATCTCTGTTATAAAATTTAATCTTTCCTTTCTCCCCCTTTTTTGTCATCAGACAAAAAGGCAAAAGGGAGTGGACCATCATTGTCAGCACACAAGAAAAGGATAAAGACAGAGAAAAGAACAAAAAAAATTTAGATAGAAGGAGGTGGTGGAGGAGGTGGTTGATTAGGCTGGGGATTTTGATTTCTCTGAAACTCCAAGATCAGAGCCAGCATTTGGTTCATCACTGCATTTGTAGGGGCCAGAGAGTCTTGAACTTGCTTCTGCACCCTTTCTTCAAGCTGTTGAGCCATCTGCTCAGTCTTTTCCTCAACTATCTTGCCAACCTTATCATCAACAATTTTCCCAATGATGTCTTCAAGATTGGGTGGCAAGGTAAGTTGTCTTGAGCTCTCAGCAGTGTCAGAGACAGTGTCTTGAGCCTGGGCTGCTGTTCTGACCATAGCAAGAGCTAATGGTTGAGAAGAAGTCTTAGCAGACTCAGCTCCTTGCTTAGAGACACCAGCCTCAGCAGACTGCTTAGCTTGTGCAGATGAAGGTTCAACTGAAGTAGGCTGAGAAGACATTTGCTCATCAAGTTCAGGGCCTTCTACAATTAACTCTTGGGCTGCCTGATCTGAGGAAGAAGTTGCTGGAGGTGCAGTGGCAACTGTGATAGGTTTCTGAGGTAAATCCTTTGCCCAGTGGATAGGTATGATTTCCTCCACATCCCTGCTGGTAATAGGAAGTCCCCACAGATCTTTGTAGATCATGTGCCTTACTTTGGATAGGCCACATTTTCCTCTGTACTTAGGAATTTCCTTCTTCTCTTCTTGAGTCAAACCAGAAGAAGAGGCTTTCCTGGTGTAGTGGATGATGTGAGATAACCAGAAGTCTGCAGCCTTCATTTCTCCAATTTTCTGCACATCCTCCATATATAGATAGAAGTCAAGCTCGGAGTGATCAAAGAGTTCCTGAGACAAGTCCAGAATGGCAGAGTGAGCTTCAGGCATGACCCCTTTATTTCTTCTGCACCTCATGTCTTTGTCTTTGTTGAGGTCTATCATGCCAAGTCTTGGACAGATGGGGTAGGGAGCAATGCCTACTCGAGTTTCCTTATGGTGTCTCAGCCAAGTGATAGGAACCCATCGTGCAGCTCTTTCAATCTGGAAGTAGCTGAACTCCCACTTCAGAATGTTGTAAATCAGTTGATCTGCAAAGTGGTCTGAGGCACTTCCATAGATGCTGGGATGCTCAAATTTCATCCATTGTGTGTTTGCATCCAGAATAATTGGAACGTGCCTAGATGATCGAGCTCTCCTCTCAGGTAAGGTAGGCAGATGGTTCCTTTTAGGATCTGTTTCCCATACGGGAATGATGTGTCGTGCTACTCCTTGAGTGTGAGGAATCAGAGGTGGGGTTTTTTGTAGGTTGGGGTAAATTTTTCTTGGAGGGAAACGGTTGAGGGGTAGATGGGTGAGGAGAGGGCCATGGTGGGTGTTCATCTCTGATGGAAAGGGACCTTTTGGGGGCTGAGAGTTTGGGTATTTGGTGGTCCAAGGGTATTCCTCATAAGGTTCATAGTCATACTCAGGATGGGAGTACCACCTGGTCAGAGGAGTTTCAAGGTTAAGTTCAGGGTCAGGTTGATGAGTATGGAACAGAATTTTCCAATTTCTTTTGACCTGAGCCCAGTTCTCGGACCTATTGGCAAAAATAGTGGATGAAGGTATGATTGGTGGAAAAAGTTTTCTTAGTTGTTTAGGGAAGGGGGCACCTCTGCAGATTCCATCATCTTCTTGATGAAACCAGGGATCTGAATCAGGAATAATGGGTGGAAAGAGGGTTTTGAGTGGTGTAGGTTGAGGTGAGGTTAAGTGAGTTGGGCTATTTAGTGGTGAAGATGAATTTGTGGTTTGGTCAGGTTGTTCTCTTTGTGGTGAGGGTAAGGGTGAGGGTAAAGAAGGTCTATATACATTATCAAAGAAATCTACACTTGGGGTAGGGACATCATCACTCACATTAATAGGAGGAACATCAGAGGATGTGTTGACCTCAGAGGCTGCAAAGGTTCTTGCTTTCCTTGCAGGTTGCCTCCTCTTGGTAGGCACAGCAGCATCAACAGCAGCAGCTGCTTTCCTCTTTAAAACTGTTCCCAGTGGAACATTATCATCTTCATCATCGTCTTGAGGCAGAATTAGTTTTCTAGCTCTCTTGGGAGCAGGTTGAGGAGCAAGTTGAGGAGCCTCACTGCCAGGCTCATTTATAACAATGCCTCTGGTAGGCCTTCTAGGAGCAGGCTTTCTGACAGCCATAGTTTTCCTTCTAGTTCCTCTCCTGAGACCAAGAATAGCTGCATTGTTGGCCTCAACTGCTTCTTCCTTAATCTTCATTTTCTCTTCTTGTTTTGACATTTCAACAAGCTTGTATGTGTCAAGGTGCATGCTACTTAGATTGCTTTTTCCAAAAATGGCAGCTTGCATCCCCTTTGAACGAAAGATCTTGTCTTGTTCTTCTTGAGGCTTTGCATCTAAGTAATCATACAAGCCTTGCTGCTTGAAGACTTTTGACAGAAGATGAGAGAAAGTGATATGAGAGGCTGTTTCCCTGTGTGTGATGGCATCCTTGAAACGATGAAACAGGATCCATGGCAAGTTTATTTTTGTCTCATAGACCAAGTTACAGAGACAAAACTTGTGAAGGGCAGAGAGGTTGTCCTTAGACCCTGCCTTGTGAAGCACTGTCTTGTTCAGAATCTGATGAAGAATCCTAATGTGATCCTTCATTTCAGATGACTTCCATGAGTGAGTCCTCACTGTGTCATCTCGCATCAGTGTAACAGCGATGGTTTCAGTACCACCAAGATCTTCTTCCCAATTTTCTGTCATGATTAAACCCTCTTGGGCACAAACGATTGCATCAGAGATGGTCTTCTCAGAGACAGTTATCTTCTTTCCTTGGACAAACCCTACTATCTCAGTTTCAGTAATCGTTGGTTTCCTCCAGAAGTCCCTTATTAAGTCTGGATAAATCGAGACCTTTTCCAGAAACAATCCGTCCCAACCAGCAGTGTTGATGAACTTGCTTACATCCAAGTTGTACTCACACAAAATTTCGAAGTTAAAATGATGTTCAGCCGCGATATTGATGATGTCAGTAACATAGGCAGGTTCGGGAGTTGAGGTTGAAGCCATTGTTGAGTTCTTGAGTAGGTTAAGGTTTGAAGAAAGAGAGTTCGAAAACTTTTCAGAGAGAAGTTATCAAAGATGAAGAGTAGCGAAAGGTTTTTCAGAGGGAAAGGAGTTACCTTTAAAGAGTTTTCGAATACCAACAGTTTTCAAGGGAATTTAAAAAAAGATTGATTAGACAAGACTTTAGTGAAAAAACGGCGTTGGTATATTGGGACCGTAAAAAGGTTACGATGGGATTGATGGAAGTCGCTGACTCAGCAAGGAAATGATTAATATCAAACGTTTTAATATAACTGAGTTCATATATATAAAAGACAAATGTATGTAAGATTGGGTCCACATAAGATTGAGGGTGGACGCATAAAAACATATGAAGTGGACGCGGCACACCAACAGTAGTGGACGCGTAGACTTCACAAGTTCTGGACGCCAAAACTAGTGGACGCGCAGATAAAACATGCAATCAATACATATACCATTTTAAACCACATACAGCATGTTAAGATGTTTTCTGATAAAAGTAAATCTGTCCTCAGCAAGAGGTTTAGTAAAGATATCTGCCCATTGATGGTCAGTATCTACAAATTGAATATCAAAAACACCCTTTTGCACATAGTCTCTGATAAAGTGATGTTTGATTTCTATATGCTTAGCCCTAGAATGAAGAATTGGATTCTTAGACAGATTAATTGCAGCAGTATTATCACACATTAGTGGAATACTACTTACAGACACATTATAGTCCTCCAATTGGTGTTTGATCCAGAGAAGTTGTGAGCAGCAGTTTGCAGCTGATATATATTCTGCTTCAGCGGTTGATAGGGCAATGGTACTCTGCCTTTTGCTTGACCATGACACTAGATTAGCTCCAATGAAGTGACATCCCCCACTGGTGCTTTTTCTTTCAATTCTATCTCCAGCATAGTCAGCATCGCAAAAGCCAACTAATCTGTAATCTCCATCTTTCTTAAAGCACAGACCAAGATTAGTAGTACCTTTCAAATATCTAAAGATTCTTTTAACTGCTGATAAATGAGATTCTCTAGGATCAGATTGAAAACGAGCACACAAGCAAACACTGAACATTATATCAGGCCTAGAAGCAGTTAGATACAAGAGAGATCCAATCATACCTCTGTATACCTTCTGATCTACCTTTTTCTCTTTATCATCTATGTTCAGTGTGGACGTGGGATGCATAGGTGTGTTCATCGGTTTGCAATCATCCACATCTTAAACTTTTTGAGAAGTTCCTTTGTGTACTTAGTTTGATGGATGAACACCCCGTCTATAGATTGTTTGACTTGAAGTCCAAGAAAGAATTTGAGTTCTCCCATCATGCTCATTTCAAACTCTTTCTGCATTAGCTTTGAGAATTCTTTGCACAAAGATTCATTAGTAGCACCAAAAATAATATCATCTACATAGATCTGTACTACAATGAAGTTGGAATTAATTGATTTTCTAAATAAGGTGGTGTCTACCTTTCCTCTGACAAAACCATTATCCATTAGAAAAGAACTTAGCCTATCATACCAAGCTCTTGGGGCTTGTTTTAGGCCGTATAAAGCTTTCTTAAGCTTGTATACATGTTCAGGTTGGGTTTCATTCTCAAAACCCGATGGTTGCATAACATAAACTTCTTCATTGATAAAACCATTTAAAAAAGCACTTTTTACATCCATTTGAAAAAGCATAATGTTATGATGTGCAGCAAATGAGAGTAAAATTCTGATTGCTTCCAATCTTGCAACGGGTGCAAAGGTTTCAGTATAGTCTATACCTTCTTCTTGAGAATAACCTTGTGCAACCAATCTTGCTTTATTTCTTATAACCTTACCATTTTCGTCAAGCTTGTTTCTGTAAACCCATTTTGTTCCTATAACAGATTTATTCTTAGGTAGGGTTACCAGAGTCCAAACTTCACTCCTCTCAAACTGATTCAGCTCTTCTTGTATTGCCAAAATCCAACCATTGTCCAGCAGAGCCTCATCTACAGTTTTTGGTTCCAATTCAGACACCAATGCAGAGTCTTCTTGCTCTCTGAAAGTTGATCTGGTTCTTAGCTTATCGCTTGGATTTCCTATTATTTGATCCGGTGGATGATAATTCTTGAAATGCCAAGTTCTCTGAGCATTGTCTTGTTGAGAGGTGGATGCTTCTGGTTGATGAGAAGGGTCTTCAACTGGATCATCAGTTTTGACTTCATTTGTTTCTCCTGTGATGTTTAAGTCAAGATCTGCAAAACTTTCATCTAGCTCTGATAGTTTCTTATCAGGCTGTTTGTCATCAAATCTAACATGTATAGATTCTTCTACTGTTAACGTTCTTGAGTTATACACTCTAAAACCTTTTGAGGTTTCAGAAAATCCTAGAAGAATTCCATTGTCTACCTTTGCATCAAACTTACCAAGTTGATCTTTTGTATTTAAAATAAAACATTTACATCCAAAAGGATGAAAATAAGATATGTTGGGTTTTCTGCCTTTCCACAATTCATAGGGAGTCTTATTCAGAATTGGTCTAATGTATATTCTGTTCTGAATGTAGCAGGCAGTGTTCACAGCTTCAGCCCAGAAGTGCTTAGGGACAGAATTGTCATTGAGCATAGTCCTAGCCATCTCTTGAAGAGATCTGTTCTTTCTCTCTACCACACCATTTTGCTGTGGTGTTCTTGGTATTGAGAAGTTGTGTTGAATTCCTTTTTCTTCACAAAACTCATTGAATAGCTCATTGACAAATTCTCCCCCATGGTCACTTCTGATTGAAGCTATACCCATCCCCTTTTCATTCTGTACACGTTTGCAGAATACAGAAAAGACCTTGAAGGACTCATCTTTGTGAGCAAGAAACATAACCCATGTCCATCTAGTATAGTCATCCACAATGACTAGACCATATTTCTTACCACTGATAGAAGCAGTCCTTGTTGGACCAAAAAGATCAAGGTGTAGCAGTTCTAGTGGTCTTTTGGTACTTACAATATTCTTAGATTCAAAAGAACCTTTGACTTGTTTTCCCCTCTGACATGCATCACAGAGAGCATCAGATTTGTATTTAAGGTTTGGTAAACCTCTCACGAGGTTATGCTTATTTAGCTTTGAGATTAATCTCAAGCTTGCATGACCTAGCCTTTTATGCCAAATCCAACGTTCATCTTCAATGGACACTAAACATGAGACACTTTGATTTGAGAGGTCCTCCAAGTCAATTTTGTATAAATTGTTTTGCCTCTTAGCAGTGAATAAAATTGATCCATCATTTTTCTTGACATAACACATGTTCTTATTAAAAGAAACATCATATCCACTGTCACATAATTGACTTATGCTCAGTAGATTATGTTTTAAACCATTCACCAAAAGAACATTATCAATGGAGGGAAAAGGATGTTTACCGATTTTACCTATACCAGTGATCTTTCCTTTCTGATTTCCTCCAAATGTCACCCAGCCACCATCCTTATGTTTAAGGTCTTGGAACATATACTTTTCTCCCGTCATGTGACGTGAGCATCCACTGTCCAAGTACCAGGATGTTTGTTTCTTTCCTGTTGTTAAGCAGATCTGCAACAGGTATTATCTTGTTCTTAGGTACCCAAACTGACTTGGGTCCTTTCATGTTAGTTTTCTTTGGACGAGAATATTTAGTATGCCTATTATGTATGCATCTAGATGTAGAGTGCCCACTTTTTCCACACACTTTACAAAAGGTGTTGGACGGGCCAGATTTGGTTTTTGCATACCTAGCTGGAGCTTTTGAAGCTCTTTGCTGCATAGGTGGTTTTGACTTAGTGTAAGATGCCTCATACTTCTTATTGTCATAACCAAGGCCAGATTTATCAAGGGGTCACCTAGAATACCTTAGGATAAGACTAAGCTTATCTGAGCCTCCTACCAGTTTTGACAGAGAGTCTGTCAAGTATTTTACATCTTGTTTTAGTTTTGCAACTTCACAAGAATTGTCAGGCTCACATTCAGATTTGTCAATTAGACTGACATTCTCTGATTTCAGCTTATCATTTTCTTGAAACAAAATTTGTTTTTCCATGCAAACTCTATCATATTCTTTGGTTAATTTTGCAAACTTCTTTTTAAGACTTTTGTATTCATGAGATAATATGGATGAGTCATGCAGTAATTCATCAAAGGCATTTTTGAGAGTTGAAGGTTCAGAATCTGTTACCTCATCATCATCAGTGTACTCATTCTCTGATGATGTGTCTGCCATGAGGCAAATGTTTTGCCTCTTCCTCTGCTTCCTCTTCCTCATCTGATGAGGATAAGTCCAAGTCTTCCCATGTAGCCATTAAGCCCTTCTTTTTCTTAAAGAACTTCTTCTTCTCTTTTAGGTCAGGGCAGTCGGCTTTGAAATGTCCAGGCTTTTTGCACTCAAAGCACAAAGGTGGACCTTTTTCTTTAGAGTCTGACTTCTCCTTAGAAAATTTCTTGTTGAATGGCTTTCTCTTGAAATTATTTTTTCTTCTCCACATATGTTGTATCTTTCTGGAGATGAAGGATAGTTCATCTTCATCTGATCCTTCATCACTGTCTGAAGGTTCAGCATCATCTGAAGACTCAGCAGCTTTGAGAACTTTTGAAGAACTTGCTTTCTTTGCCTTTAAAGCAATGGACTTTCCCTTTCTGGAATTGTCTTCCTCATTTAGTTCAAGTTCATGAACTTTTAATGATCCTAGAAGTTCTTCCAGAGAGAGAGTATTCAGATTCTTAGCTTCTTGAATAGCAGTGACCTTTGGTCTCCACTGTTTGGAGAGACTTCTCAGAATCTTTCTGATATGATCTCTATTCTCATATACCTTTCCCAGAGATCTGAGACTGTTTGTTATTGTTTGAAATCTTCCAAACATCTGATCTATAGACTCATGATCAGTCATCTTGAAGAGTTCATACTGGTGAACCAGCATGCTTATCTTTGACTCCTTCACTTGTGATGAGCCTTCATGAGCGAGAGCCAGTGTATCCCAGATTTCTTTTGCTGTGTTGCAGCTGTGAACTTTATCATGTTCTGATCTGGTAATAGCACACATCAAGTAATGTTTGGCTTTGAGATTTAGTTGATGTTTAGCTTTTTGATCAACACTCCAATCTGCTCTAGCCAGTACAACTTGATTTTCACTTCTTGGCTCAGTGTAGCCATTCTCTATCAGTTCCCAGATGTCTAGATTCTGTGCATCTAGGAAGGCCATCATTCTCTTCTTCCAATAGTCGTAATCTGTTCCATCAAAGAGTGGAGGTCTGTTGATAGCTTGTCCTTCTGCATCCATGGTGATAGGATCGTACTTCCTCAGCACTTGTTAGATGCTCAAACCCTTTCGAGGCTGAGCTCTGATACCAACTGAAGTTGACACAGGCAAACACAAGAAGGGGGGGTTGAATTGTGTTTGTTAATATTTTTCGAAAACAGCCTTTTCAAAAAGATTTTCTCACACAAAGTTAAGGAGACAGAATAAAGCACACAGAAAAGAAGTCTTTTGAAGGAATAACAAATTCAAGTTCAAATCCCCACAGTTAGTATAAATACGTAAAACAAAAGAGATAAGGGATAAGAAGATTTACACAAGATGTTTTATCCTGGTTCACTCTCTTCCAACCAAGAGCTACGTCCAGTCCCTTCTACTTGAAGGATTTTTCCACTATTTTCAAATAGATTACACCAAGTATTCAACACCTCTCCAGGCTCACAAGTATTTCTTTCTTACCAAGCCTCTTCAGGCTCTACCTCTAATAAAGAGTTTTGATATCTTTGATCTTCTAACTCACTATATGTGAGAGTATGAAAGTTTAAGATCAGATAAATATTATAGCAATATTCAAACTATAATATTACAGACTTTTGCTTTTGAATGAATAAGAAAATATTTTGCTTCGCGAGAGATTTCTTGAGATTTCTTTGTATATGCAAAAGTTGTTTCTTCAAAAGCTTTAGTCTTCTATTTATAGGGTCCTTGATCTTCTCTTCAGAGTCTTCAACGGTTGTATTTGAAATACCCGTTTAGAAATAGAGTCAACTAGGTAAATATCCGTTGTGACTCAGCTTGCTCGAGGCCTTTGTACTGTGAGACAAATTCTTGCATGAAAAAGCACACCTCTGAGCAAAAGCAGCTTGCAAAAAAAATTTTTGCCTCCTTTGTACAAGTTCCAACTATATCAGCGTAAAAGGTGACAGGGTACAAAAACGTTTTGCATTGTACTATTCTGCTTTTTGCAAGTCCTGACTTGTACTATGTCTCTCTCAATGGAACAAGGCAAAAGGAATCGTTAATAGAAAACGAGAAGAACCATTATAAATGAAATGAATATCAATCATAAGAAATAAATTCGCTTTGGTTCAAATTGGTATAAATGCTTAAAAAAAATCTTCGTCCAGCAAACTAGCGTAAAGGCAAGATAAGCAAAAAGAGTTTTAAGGCTTCGTCCACTGACGTGGCAACCAAAACTTCGTCTACTCAAAACAACGGTCTTGCCAGTACCTGAGATAACTAAAATCTCCGTCCAGTGACGTGGCAATAGCAGACTAAGGGCTCTCGTCTACACGAAGAGAAATTCTCCGTCCACTAAAAGCATTCAAGCGCTCGTCCACTGACGTGGCACTGGAGTTATAATGGAGAGTGGACTCGACCATACTTTCAGCATAGATATTCAATAGAAAACATATGGACGCGGATTTGCAAGGAGAAAAGACTTAACATTTTAGCTTATAAGAACAGAGATTCTTTAAGGCTAAAGGCACTTGTTAGATTTAAAGCATTAACACTTTGCTACACAAAATTAATTCTTATTGTTAACATCAAAACCTAGAGATTATTTAATCCAAATCATTTTGGTTCCAACACTTTTCTCCTTCCATTACTTCTTCTATCACATCCACATCTTTCATATTCATTTTAGAAGCTTCTTCAAACACTACTTTAACTTTCTTGAATTCAGAGTCTATTCCGAGCTTTCATTTTATTCCTGAAAATTAGAGGCTCGACATCATTATCATCATTATAATATTCCTATTGTATTGAGACTCTTTCCTCATTTCTTTCTATGGTGACTTCTTCCCTTACGTCATTCCTTTCAGCTTCATTGAAATCTCGTCCATAACTTCACTTACAACTCTTTCTTGAAAAAATCTTTTCACTCTCAATTAGCATACAACCTTAGTATTCTAATTTTTTTTTTCACACTTATCTCAAAACCATCTTCATACAAACCATATAAGCTATGACAAACATTTGAGTTTTCACCTTTGTCAACTCTAAGTCCTTCACCAATAAATCATCCTCAAATTTCTTATTCATTTTATAACTCTGCCTTTCTTCTTTTCACATAGACCAAACAGTTAACATCAACTTCTGTACTCACCTCAGTTATTTTTACTTCGTCTTCATTCATGGCTACATTTATTGAATCAATGCTTTACTTTACTTCCTCTACATATCTAAACTTAAATCTTATTCCATATACAACTTGATAACCTTAACCTTTCCTCTTATAATTATCCATGCCCCATAGCATGTATAATCAAGAATAATCCTTCTACTTCCTCAGTCTGTATTGTTGTTCGCTATGCATTCACCAACAACTTGAACAAAAACCCACGGATAGAATCTTGAAGAGCTTGTTGTTCTTCAATGACATCCCATTGACGCCTGATGTTAGAATCAGGTAGATTTTGATAATGTTCCATTCATATCCGAGATATCACATTCTCCATCAAAGTCGGAAGAGAATCACTTCCTCTCCCATCCCTCTTATCCAATTTCAACTTCCTCAATCTGTTTCCCTACTAACATGTCCTCAACATTTTCCTCACTCTATTTCTCTATTACTTAATTTTCAATGTCTCCTTCTTCTTAGTTCCTCTTCAATCAACTTCTACTTCACTACCTTAACATTTCCTCCTTAATTTTCCTCACTATTTTCTATACCTTCATTATTCTCAGTCTACTTCAACTTCCTCGATCTGCTCCTCTATTATTATCTCCTTAAAATTCCTTCCTTAATCAATTTCTACTTTACTATCCTCCTAATTATCCTTAATGCACTTCAATTCCTTATTTTACTCCTCTATTACCACATTCTCAACAATACCTTCATATTAATTCCACCTTCAAGGGAAACTACCCTTGATTTCATTTTCCTCGCCCATCATAGACCATGTACCAAATACAGTCCAATAACACACTGAGGTGGCCAGGCTCAGTATACTATTGCAAAGCACTAGTTTACATGGCATACAATTGGCTCACTCTTATCCTAATTGCCCTGTCTAGACATGTCTTACTCATAAACATAGTCCAACATAGGATTGAACTACTCTGATACCATTAATGTAACACCTCTTCTTGTTACATTACATATAACAATTATACGCGTCTAATTATTATATGTGTATCAGAATAGACGAACCTCTTATATTGCTAAAAACATAATCTTGAAAACTAAATAAAAACTTTATATACATGCTTAAATTTTTCTTAAAATAAATTTACATTTATGCATTAAATTTGACTATTTTGATATGTCACTGGGCGAACTAACTACTTCTTATATTCTTTCCTTTCTTCACCTTCACTGTCTCCAATTAATCCTTGCTCAACCTGCATCCACATCTGATTGTACTGCTAAAGTGAGACTACGTCTCAATGAGGACCTACAATCAATTTAATAAAATAGCAGTACAACCAGTCGGAGGAACTCCGGAAAATTCCCTCAAGCTATCATCAAAACTATATACATGAAGAACATATAATTCATCATAAAATACTTGTATGTTTTTACATCAAACTTCGTCATAAAGTACTTTTATACTTTTACATCAAACTTTATCGTAAATACTTTTTATGCTTTCACATCAAACCTTATACTTTAATAAAACATCATATCATATATCATAGGAAACATCATAAATGTCATTATAACATCACATTCTTAAGTAAAACCTCATATCATAACATTATAACATCATAATCTTTAATGAAACATCAAGAATAACATTTTAACCTTATAACCTAGGGAATGAATCCTCAACCTCTATGGTACGTGAGGTCACTACCTGACAAGGCATCCCACTGTCTTACCTCAATGCAAATGTCATGAAAATAACCCTCAACATCATAATAATCTCATTCCCTTAACTTAACATTCATAATTAGCTTCATAATAACATCATATGTCCCTAAGGACCTTCAACATTATAATAGTCTCATAAAACATCAACTTAAACATTATCTTCAAACTTCTCATGAAAGCATATTCTTTATACATCATATAACATCTATAATGCATAATATCTTAACATTTTCAACATACAAATCCTTTCATATCTTTTAAGAAATCCTTTCATCAAACATCCTTTTGAACATATCCTTCATAAACATAAACTTTTATAAAAAAATCTTAATTCATAATTAACTCATAAGAAACATTATTTGGAACTTCATC
The DNA here is from genome assembly GCA_035048595.1 of Echinosophora koreensis. Taxonomy (NCBI): domain Eukaryota; kingdom Viridiplantae; phylum Streptophyta; class Magnoliopsida; order Fabales; family Fabaceae; genus Echinosophora; species Echinosophora koreensis. Next base: position 13,745,604 of record JAPCYP010000004.1, read on the forward strand.
ATCAAATCTGTCCTTAATAAACATTCTTCGTAAAACATAAGCCTTTAGTACTTCAAGTAATTATATAACACTTGACCAGTATCTAGAAAAATAGCTCAATAACAACAAACTATTGGTTTAAGCATTTCATCAAATACCTTAGGGGCTATCTTCTATTCTTTCAAAGGAGAGACTATTTAAAACATAAACACCCCTTTACAATGTCTATTTCTCATAAATATCAAGAGATCCACAAATCCTCCTTCAAATCATATATCTTAAACTTAGAAATAAAACCACTTCAAACATAGAAATCCATCAAATCTTCCTTTAAACCATCAAACATGTATTTTCTAGCATAAAAATCTTCTTAGAGCTTAGAGGGGTTTAAAGATTGTGATTCCTCACCTTTTATGAAGATCTTGAACCCTTGCACCATTCCTTCTCTTCCTCTTCTTCTTTTCTTCCTCGATCTCTTTGTTCTTCAACCTCCAAATAGTTTGATCCACCTTCAATCCTTGTTATCCTTCTTGATTTCCTTATTTTCCTTCATTTTCCATCATTTCTTATATTTTCCCCTCATTTCCTCTCTCTTTTCTCTCTCTAAAATGCATTTTCGAAACCCTAGACTCATTTTCTGCATTTCTGGTTCGAAACAGAGGTATTTATAGGGAAAAAAAGCCTGTCATAATCGATTATTGGCAAAATATAATTGATTATGAGCAATATAATCAATTATATGCTGTCTGTAAGTCATTTTGCTGTTCCAGAGAACCCATAATCTATTATACCTAGCAAAATAATCGATTATATCACTAAAAATTCAGTTTTTAATCATTTTAATCATCTCTAATCAATTCTAATCCTCCAAATAATCCTTAGGACTTAAAATCAAACCTAGATAAAGGTCTTCAAAATAACGGGATGTTACACTGCCCCCTTTAAGAGCCGACATCCACAACTAGAGCTGTCAAAGTGAGCCAACCCAGCTCACCCTGGTTGGCTCACCACGGGTTGAGCAAAAAGTGGGCCGAGCCGGGTTGGCTCACTTTTTCAGTGAGCCAAGAAATAGCCAACTCGGCTCGACCCACCACGGGTTGGTGGGTTACACGGGTTAGCTCACTTAGAATTAAGAAAAAATAAATAAATAAATAAATAAAACAGAATTCAACAGGAGCAATTTAATAGGAGCAATAAGGGGGCCAAGGAGAATAGTTGAAGCAGCGGCGGTGCGGCGGAGGCAAGCAGCACAGACAGCGACGAGGCAGAGGACGCGAACGACAACTTATTTTGCTATCAGTGACTAAGTTAGGGACTTAGGGTTGGGTGAGCTGAGAAAGGGTGGGGGAAAGAAAGGTTGAGAAAGTAGGTTGGGCTACAACTTACTTGGGCTTCAGCTTCTGCATTATTTTGGACTTTGGTTGTATAGTAAAAATATTCAAAAAAAAAAAAAACGTGCGGCTCGCGAGTCAGCCCGGCTCACCCCGGGTTCAACCCGGCTAACCCACGGGTTAAGTGAGCCGGGCCAAAATGACCCGTGATCTAAATGAGCCTATTTTTTTACAACCCAACCCACCAGTGAGCCGGGCTGGCTCACGGGTTACTACCCATATTGACAGCTCTATCCACAACGGCTTTCACTCTATTAGCATTAACCCGATGGTAGCCCCTTCGCCTTTGGCGGCTCCACTCACCTATCAGTATCCGATTGCACATTAATCCAGCTTATAGGTAGCCCTTTCCGAGGTCCAACACTCAACTGATTTTTGATTGATTTGAATTTTTATTCATCCAAATCCGAATCAAAACGACCCGTGACCTCTCAAATGGGGTAATTTTGGCTCAGAAGTTGTGAAGTTTTTTTCTCCAAAAATAGAAAAACATCTGACGTAATTACAAGCCAATTTAACATAATTATATGAAAGTGACTTGTCTCTGGACCAAACCCAGTCATCATTATTATTTTACTGCAACACATTGTTGATAATCAAGTTAGTTAGTTAGATAAGTCGTCATAGTGACCAATTTCTGTTATGACTTAAGCTCATGAGGAGAGCCCAACCCTAAAGACTAGTCCACTAGGTGGGAGAGCCTCATGACTTAAGTGCCACATTGAGCATCATTATCTACTCAATGTGATACTCATAGCATTGGCGCTCCCTTTAAGAGCCGACGTCCACGGTGGCTCTCACACTATCGGCATGACCCGATGGTGGTCTTTTCCCCTTTTGGTGACTTCATTCACCTATCAGTATTCGGTTGCACATCAATCCAGTCTATAGGTAGCCCTTTTCATTGTCTAACTCTCAACTGATTTTTGATTGGTTTGAATTTTTATTCATTCAAATCCGAGTCAAATCGACTAGTGAACGCCTCAGTGAAAAGTAACCACTCTCAAATGGGGTAATTTTTGGCACAGAATTTGTGAAGCTTCTTCCAAAAATAACATAGCATCTGATGTAATTACAATCCAATTTAACATAATTATATGAAAGCGACTTGTCTCTGGACCAAATCCAGCCATCATTATTATTTTGCTGAAACACGTCGTTGTTAATCAAGTTTGTTAGTTAGATAAGTTGTCACAACGATCAATTTCTGTTATGACTTAAGCTCATGCAGAGAGCCCAACCTAAAAGACTACTCCATTAGGTGGGAGAGCATAATGGCTCAAGTACCATATTGAGCATCATTATCTACTCAATGTGGCACTCATAACATTGTTGCCCCCTTTAAGAGCCGACGTCCACGGCGACTTTCAATATATCGGCACTGACCCGATGGTAGCCCTTCCCCTTTGGAGGCTTCACTCACCTATCAGTATTCGGTTGCACATTAATCCAGCCTATAGGTAGCACTTTTCGTGGTCCAACCCTCAACTGATTTATGATTGGTTTGAAATTTTATCCATCCAAATCAGAATAAAATCGACTCGTGAATGTCCCTGTGAAAAGCAACCACTCTCAAATGGGTAATATAAGTTGTGAAGCTTTTTTCCAAAAATAGAACAAAATCCAACGTAGTTACAGGCCAATTAAACATAATTATATGAAAGCAACTTGTCTCTAGACCAAATCCAGCCATCATTATTATTTTGCTGCAACATGTTGTTATTAATCAAGTTAGCTAGTTAGATAAATTGTCACAATGACCAATTTCTATTGTGATTTAATCTTATGAGGAGAGCCAAACCCTAAAGACCAGTACATTAGGCGGGAGAGCCTCATGGCTCATTGAGCATCATTATCTACTTAATATGGGACTCATAACATTACCGCCCCTTTTAAGAGCCGACGTCCACGGCGGCTTCCACTCTATCGGCATTGACCAGATGGTAGCCATATCCCCTTTGGCGGCTTAACTCACCTATCAGTATTTCATTGCACATTAATCCAGCCTATAGGTCGCCCTTTCCGTGGTCCAACTCTCAATTGATTTTGGTTGATTTGAATTTTTTTCCATCCAAATCCGAATCAAATAGACCCATGAACGCCTTAGTGAAAAGCAACCACTCTCAAATGGGGTAATTTTGGCCCAAAGGTTGTGAAGCTTCTTCCAAAAATAGAACAACATCCGACGTAATTACATTCCAATTTAACATAATTATATGAATGTGACTTGTCTCTGGACCAAATCTAGCCATCGTTATTATTTTGCTGCAGCACATCATTGTTAACCAAGTTTGTTAGTAAGATAAGTTGTCACAATGACCAATTTCAGTGATGGATTAAGCTCATGAGGAGAGCCCAACCCAAAAGACTACCCCGTTAGGTGGGAGAGCCTAATGGCTTAAGTACCACATTGAGCATCATTATCTACTCAATGTGGCACTCATAACATTGCCACCCCTTTAAGAGCCAACGACTTTCAATATATAGCCTTTTCCCCTTTGGTGGCTTCACTCACCTATCAGTATTCAGTTGCACATTAATCCAGCCTATAGGTAGCCCTTTCTGTCGTCCAACTCTCAACTAATTTTGGTTGAATTGAATTTTTTTCATCCAAATCCGAATCAAATCGACCCGTGAACACCCCGGTGAAAAGCAACCACTCTCAAATGGAGTAATTTTGGCCCAGAAGTTGTGAAGTTTTTTTCCAAAAATATAACAACATCCGATGTAATTACATGCCAATTTAAAATAATTATATGAAAGCGACTTGTCTCTGGACCAAATCCAGTCATCATTATTATTTTGCCGCAACACGTCGTTGTTAATCAAGTTAGTTAGTTAGAAAAGTTGTCACAACGACCAATTTCTGTTATGACTTAAGCTCATGAGGAGAGCCCAACCCAAAAGACTAGTCCATTAGGTGGGAGAGCCTCATGGCTTAAGTACCACATTGAGCATCATTATCTACTCAATGTGATACTCATAGCATTGCCACCCCCTTTAAGAGTCGATGTCCATGGCGGCTTTCGCTCTATCGGCACTGACTTGATGATAGTCTTTTCCCCTTTGACGGCTTTACTCACTTATCAGTATTCGGTTGCACATTAAACCAGCCTATAGGTAGCCCTTTTTGTGGTCCAACTCTCAACTGATTGTTGATTGGTTTGAATTTTTATTCATCCAAATCTGAATCAAATCGACTCGTGAACGCCCTGGTGAAAAGTAACCACTCTCAAATGGGGTAATTTTGGCCCAAATGTTGTGAAGCTTCTTCCAAAAATAGAACAACATCCGATGTAATTACATGCCAATTTAACATAATTATATGAAAGCGACTTGTCTCTGGACCAAATCTAGACATCATTATTATTTTGCTGCTACACGTCGTTGTTAATCAAGTTTGTTAGTTAGATAAGTTATCACATTGACCAATTTCTGTTATGACTTAAGCTCATGAGGAGAGCTCAATCCAAAAGACTAGTCCATTAGGTGGGAGAGCCTCATGGCTTAAGTACCACATTGAGCATCATTATCTACCCAATGTGGTACTCGTAACATTGCCACCACTTTTAAGAGTCGACGTCCACGGTGGCTTTCACTTTATCGCCACTGACCGATGCTAGCCTTTTCCCCTTTGGCGGCTTCACTCACCAATCAGTATTCGGTTGCACATTAATCCAGCCTATAGGTAGCACTTTTCATGGTCCAACTCTCAACTGATTTTTTATTGGTTTGAAATATTATCCATCCAAATCCGAATCAAATCGACTCATGAACACCCATTGAAAAGCAAAAACTCACAAATAGGGTAATTTTGGCCCAGAAGTTGTGAATTTTTTTTCCAAAAATAGAACAACATCCAACAATTATATGAAAGCAGCTTGTCTCTGGACCAAATCTAGCCATCATCATTATTTTGCTGCAACACATCGTTGTTAATCAAGTTAGCTAGTTAGCTAATTGTAGAAATGACCAATTTCTGTTATGACTTAAGCTCGTTAGGAGAGTCCAACCCAAAAGACTAGTCCATTAGATGGGAGAGTCTCATGGCTTAAGTACTACATTGAGCATCATTATCAACTCAATGTGGGACTCATAACATTGCTGCCCCTTTAATAGCCAACGTCCACGACGACTTTCACTCAATCGACATTAACTCGATGGTGGCCCTTCCCCTTTGGCGGCTTTACTCACCTATCAGTATTCGGTTACACATTAGTCCAGTCTATTGGTAGCCCTTTCCGTGGTCCAAGTCTCAACTGATTTTGATTGGTATGGATTTTTTTTCATCCAAATCTGAATCAAATCAACCCGTGAATGCCCCGGTGAAAAGCAACCACTCTCAATTGTGAAGCTTTTTTCAAAAAATAGAACAACATATGACGTAATTACAGGCCAATTTAACATAATTATATGAAAGCAACTTGCCTCTGGACCAAATCCAATCATCATTATTTTTTTGCCGCAACATGTTGTTGTTAATCAAGTTAGTTAGTTAGATAATTTGTCACAATACCAAATTTTTTATGACTTAAGCTTTATTAGGATAGCCCAACCCAAAAGACTAGTCCATTAGGTGGGAGTGCCTCATGGCTTAAGTACCACATTGAGCATCATTATCAACTCAATGTGGTACTTATAGCATTGTTGCCCCCTTTAAAAGCCGACGTCCACGACGGCTTTCACTCTATCAGTACTGACCCAATGGTAGCCCTTCCCCTTTGTCGGCTAAACTCACCTATCAGTATTCGGTTGCACATTAATCCAGCCTATAGGTATGGAAGCGTCTAACCCGTAAAATAGTATGGAAGCGTCTAACCTATGGCAACATAGAAATGTTATAAATTTAAAGCAGCCATCTATTTTTTATTGCATTAGAGAGATAGTCGGGGCATCACTTACTATAGAAAATATTGTAGAATATCGCCTTAAATGGTTTGGACATGTGTAGATAAGACTTATAGAATTCTTAGTAAGAAGAGTGATTAGATGGAGGGCATAGAATCCGTAAAAATATTCAACCGATGAATTGATCCTACTACTGGTCCGGGTGCCCCTTAAACCATTTGGCTTGAAAATCGGTGGAGAATCGACCAAACCAACGAAAACCACCAGTCCAAAGGTTTGCCCAAACTAGTGATATTTCTAGATACAATTTTAGAAACGAAATGTTGATCGTAAAGGATGGTTTCATACTTGTCAGCAACCAGCAGGTGCATCTCATACCTGTCTATTTCATCCTCTTTGTCGATGATCATCTCTATCAATTTGATGCTTCTATGGTTTGCTTTGATCATAGTCTCTATAACTGGTGAAACTGAAGCCTTCACGACAAAAGAAAAAAAAGTAAGATAACGAATGTGCTGTGTGGTTGAGGCAAAGGGGTTTTAGTGTAACCTAAATCTAAGGATTGTAAGAACATCAATGTTGTTGTCTTTTATGAGAATCGAACTACTGTAAATGTCTCACGTGGCACTTCAGGAAAAGAATAATAAATTTTGAGATAATTTGCATTAACCCCTATTGAGGTTTAATGAAATGATAACTAACCCCACTTTTGAATAAAAATAACAATCCATCCCATTTTTGATAAAAATGGAACTTGACCACGATTAATATTTCTTGAGCAATACTAGCATCACACTCTTCTTCACACTCCTCTCAACACACCCTTTATTATTGGGTGGATTTCATGTGGGACCATGTGTTTTGGTAGGTCTCACATGAAATCCACCCAATAATACAGAGTGTGTTGAAGAGGAGTGTGACAAAAAGTGTGTTCTTAGCATTTTTCATTAAAGAATGTCAAATTTATCCCTCATCTACCAACAACCCCTCATCTAATGGGAGCACAATTGTAAATTCAAGAAAAACTCATCCACTTCCTTTCTACTTTTTCTCATATCAAACAGCCTTTAAAATTCAAAAATTTTTTTCACCACTTTCTTTCTACCCATGTTCTTTCTTTCTATATGATCTTTTCCAAAATAAATTCCCAAACCAAACAAAGCATTTCTATTTAGCTCATTCTCTAACTGAAACTATTAATATAATACTCCCTCTGGTCCTTATTATAAGAGGCAAATGACTACTTTTTTTTTGTCCAAAATATAAGAGACATGCATGTATTTTGACAAATATTAAATGCTCATTTCCAATTTTACCCTTATTTATAATAGGGTTTATATTTACGAGACAGTGCAACTTTCAATACAAGTAGGTTTGTTCATTAATTATTGAAGGATTAAATTTGTAAATTTATATGAGTATTAGTTACAAATAGCTTATTTCAATACATTTCCTTTATCTGTGTGTTTTAGGGTTTTGCCTCTTATATATAGGACCAGAGGGAGTATAAGGCTATCTTTGCAAATCTTGAGTTGATCACTTTTTTTTTTTTTGGTAAGCCAAAATGTACCCAACCCGTATATAAAGTAACCTGGGACAGATCAATATAACTAAAATACTAGATCCAAAGATAAACCTTGCATTTGTATTACATATATGCCTGACCAAAACCCCAGCAACTAACGTGAAACAGAAAACAAACAGGAAAGCACCAAAAATTTGAGAAGAACAGCTTCCTTATGTGTCTGCTACAATTATGTGTCTTGAGTTGATCACTTAATTTAATGATAGAACTCTGCTGCTAATCTTGGCTTTGCTACTGCGACAAGTGGCTCATCAAGAATCATAAAACCATCGCTGGACTCGGCAAGGTTGATGCTTGATACACTTGAGGTGCAGTCCAAGTGAAGCCATGGAGCAACCTTGCAAGTAACATGACAGACATTGTGGTACCAAGCATGATTCCAGGACAACCACGCCTTCCTGTGCTAAATGATATGAACCTCAGATCTGGCTCTGTCAAAACCACCTCAGACCCATCACTCTTGAGGTGACGTTCTGGTTTGAACTTGTGGGGTTCATTCCAAACCTTTGGGTTTCGACCAAGCTCTTCTCTACTTAGTAATACATGACTACCCTTTGGGATCAAGTAATTGGCCACCATTGTGTCGTTCATAGCGACATGGGGAACATTGAAAGGTACAAAGGGATGAAGGCGAAAAGCTTCTCTTACGCAAGCCTTCACAAAGTTGAGCTTAGGGATATCAGATTCTTGGACTGGCCTCTCTTTCCCACCACATTATCCAATTCCTCGGTGGCTTGTTGAAGCAACTCAGGCTGGTTTATCATCTCTGCAAGTGCCCATTCAACTGCATTTGATGGATTATCAACTGGTGCAAGCATCAATTCCTGCAAGAAGTTTGATTTTGAGAATAATAGTTAAATATGTATAAATGGTATATTATATCAACCCAGTCGTTTATTATTCAACAATAATATTTGAACACCCGAGATTTTGACAACATTGACCAAACTTTGTACTTCATTAACCACAAATATGATAATAACAAAAAAATATATATATGAAGGTGCATGCATAAAACATCTTAAAGATTATTTAAAAACAAGAAAACATGTAAAACAGGTGCATGCTTGAAGTTTAATCTTAACATGTTTTTTCAGCGTTCAATTATTAAATAAAAAATCAATTAGACTAATGAATAAAAAATGTTAAAAAAATTTAAGTAAGAGTTTTTCAGACATGTTGAGGGAATAACTAAATTGAAATGGAGTTTTAAAAAATTTGTATAGCACATTTAAAAAGCCATTAGTTGTTGTACGTCTTGTACCATAACAAACAAAGGATCGAAAAATATATATGCATGGCTATAAATATATGGAGAGAAGTTAATTAAATATGCTGACCAAGAGTGTACTCAGTGGCAGTGCTAATTAATTAAAGCATATGGGAGAGAAAATTGAAAAGGAGAAGTAGTATATTACTCTAATTTGCGCCTTGATTTCCTCCATTGTCAACAATGGGTTATTATTGACATCTTTTAGTGAGATCATAATATCAAGCAAGTCCTCTTCAACGATCTTTGATCCTTCATTCCATTGTTTAATTCTCTCTTCAATGATTGGATCATGATACTTCTTCATGATCATCATAGCTTTTCTCACCTTTTTCTCATTACCATCAAAGTCAAAACCCCTCAAGCATGGCATATAATCAGAAACACAAAATGCATAAACATACTTGAGCATCATGAAAATGGCTTCTATATGTTCTACTTCCTCAAAACCTGGCCCTCCATCTTCCCTATCCCTTTCCAAAGTACCTAGTATTAAAAACCATTTTTCTAATCACATTACCACAATAATGCTGTGCAGCAATTCTAACATTGACAAGGCCACCATCATAATTCGCATTTTTGCATTTGTTGTACACATAAAACATTAGGTTATCAGCTTCTTCAACCCTTTTGTCTTGAAGCCATTGATGCTTGAGGGTAGAGAACAAATCGTTGTTAAAGATTTTCCTCATTTTCTTCCATTGTTCCCCATATGGTACGAGAATTGTTGTCAAATATCCATTGCTGATTATGTCAGTGGACATGCTCAATGGTCTTGATGCAAAAGCAGCATCATTTTTTCTCAAGAATTCATGAGCAATGGAGGGACAAGTGACAGGGATAACATGGACATTTCCTAAGCGGATACATGCTATTTGGGTGTTCATTTCTTTCATAAGATTGTGTATCCACTTAGAAGCAGGCTTGTTTGCAAGCATTTCAGGAAGGTTACCTACTATAGGCCATGGTTTGGGACCTGGGGGGAGTTTGGGTTTCTTGGTTTTCCAAATCAAGTAAGATTTTAAGACTTTGAGAACCATAAGGCTAGAAAGTAAAACAAGCAAAGAACACCAAATGCCTAGAAGGAGCGACACCAAAAGACCATGGACGTGATCCATAGCTGGGAAAAGGCCTAAAGTGAGTGAGTGTGGTTATCTTTTTATGGTTAGATGCTTATTTATACACATTGTTTTGAAAACCGGATCGGACCGGACGATTTGATTGGTTAGAACAGGAATCGATCAGATATTTGGTTCGTTTAATTCTAAAAAATCGGCTAGTTTCAGAATTAGTCAAGAACTAATAAACTAATTAAAACAGGTCAAAAAACAGATGACCAAAACCGATTTCAAGAAACCATTTTTATGTTTTGCAAAAAAAAAATTTAAATTTTTTTTTTTAAAATTATAAAAATATATTTTTTTGTCAAATAAAAGTCCATTCATATAAGTTATAAAAATACAGATACATAAATTTTTATTATTTATCCTTCTTTGATGATTTTTATCTTATGAAATATATAATATGATTATTTTATGTTAATTTAAAATTTGATTTTTCTTAAGTTTATTACATAATATTAAAAATATATATTTAATTATCGTCAATTTGATCATGATGGTTGAACCATTGAACCTTGAATCAGTGATTTCATCAATTTAATGATCGGTCCGATTTTTAAAACATTATTTATATATGCAAAAGGTTCTTTTGCTATTTTTGTACACTTCAGTTGTTTTTTTTAAATAAATTAAAATAGAAAGAACAATATGTTGTCCTTGCTCCTGACAGATGTACAAGATTGTTATCCATGAAATAATTTTGTGAATATTTAAGGAGGTTTGGGCTAAGATGTACTACCTAAATTGATGCACCACCCACTATATTATTTATGTGGCAAGTTTTGGGTCAATAAAATTATCATATGGGTTGGTTAAAATTTCAAACCCAAAAAGTCAAATGACCACATATACAAAGAATTGGTGAAACTCTTGATATATGGGTGGTGTACTATAAAGGTGGTGCATCGTAACCTAAGGGTGTGTTTGGTTCATTAGAAGGGAGGGGAGGGGAGGGGAGGGATTTTAATAGAGGTGAGGGATTTTAGTTAGACATTGTGTTTGGTTGAGAGGAGGGGAGGGGAGGGAAACAGCACCTTTCATGTTTGGTTCAGGAGGGGAGGGGAGGGATTTTGTGACACCCTTCTACCCCTCATGTTAAAAGCCAATTAAATTAAAACAATTAAAGGAAAACATGCAATTTATTGAATAAAATAAACAATTGTCCATGGGTAGAAAAGTCCCACATGAACCGTTTACAACGCGGAAATGAAATAAGTTTTAAATAACGAAAACATAACAAACCAATAAAAATAACCCAACCCCGATGTCACATACAGAGCTGGTATAACCGTTCCGGAATAAAATCCACGGAATTACAACTGAACTAATAACTAACAAAACATAAACTAGCCCTACAATGAGTGGCGGCTCCTCAGAGTCACTCCTCTTCGGGCTGCTCGTCATCCTCTGCAATGTGCCAATCAGGCCAAACACAAACAACAAACATATATAGGGAGTAAGAATCGTATAAACATATTAGCATGGGAATAGGCAGTAAAGTAAACAGCAAGCATAGCAGCATCACATCAAACATCAACATCATCATCATGCTATGCAGTGCAATGCAGTCCTACTCCGCTAAACCATCAATGCATGTGGATCCACTAAACTCGGGATGAACGACTTCGGAGTTACATATCCACATTGAGAATCTACTCAACGCCGGAGAATCTACTCCTTGGATAGCCAACGCATCAAACCAACGAATGCCTCATCACGGGGGCGCTAGGAGAATCTACTCCAACCGTGGATGGCCGGATCGCCGTACTCTAGGACGATCTCCCCTATGTCGAACATCCCTAAACAACATCTCCGATGCAATGCGTATGTAACACAACAACAACGGCAACGCCACCTCCATAACTCCAACGGAATCGACCGAAGGTAGCAGCGGGATCAACCGCACCAACTTGCCTCGCGGAATCTACCTGAGGACTTAAGCGGAACCAACCACAGTAATTGGGGCAAACTCTCGGCCACCAGGGTACGTAACAACAACACCTTAGACCCAAACCGTGGGGTCAAGGCCTCCTTGGCCAAAAAACACCAAGGCACAACTCATCAGCTTGCGGCACCCCAAAGGGTATCGACTTAATCATCTCACTATCTCATCATCTTTATTTATCTTTAGTACCATTTACCAAGTTGTCTAATCAGTTATCATCACAAGGAAGTGGGGTTTAAAACCCCTTAAGTCCTTTAATCTGGTTCTGACACAGTGGGTTGAGCACGGTCGTGCTCGTAACCCAGCACGGTCGTGCTTAAGCACGTGAGGGGCGTGCTCCCCTGTAAGTGAAGCACGGTCGTGCTTCTTAATGAGCACGGTCGTGCTCAGTAGCACGATCGTGCTCTTCATCCTGTACGGCCGTGCTCAAAGCGCGGCCATCTTCCCAGAATTCAACTGGGAGCACGGTCGTGCTCCCTGTTCAGCACGGTCGTGCTCAACGCGCGACAGTGCTGTTCTGGGCAGGAACAGAGGCTAAGTCGTTATCCAATTTATAGGTTTCTACTCCTAATAATCCTAACTCCATTAACAGTGCGTTTTAAGGATTAACATACATCAATAACTCCGAAATTACATCAATCAAATCAACAACATGTCAACAACCATTATCATCATCATATCAAACTCATAGGGTAGCTATCATATTATTCATGAATACATCAACATATTCGCACACCAGTATACAACGCATATCAGAAATTATCAGATTGTCATATAAACATTTAGACACTAATACAAACATAACATGCATCAACCGGGGTTATGGGAACCCCTTTACCTTACTCTAAACCCAAACCTACGTAAATACTACCCTTCTCCCCATACCTGGATTGAAGGTAGCTCTCTAAGATTTCCCAACAGCAACCGGTTCCTCTCCTTTAGGCGGCTCACGCACGGACGAGCCTTAAACAAACAGGTTGAAACGGTGTTAGTTTCCCAACCAAAAACGAAAGGAAACTAAAGAAAAGGAACGAAACCTTACCTATACACGAAGTGCAGACGAGACCACGTTTCCCTAGTGTTGGAACCAAAATAGTTTGGATTAAATAATCTCTAGGTTTTGATGTTAACAATGAGAATTAAATTTGTGTAGCAAAGTGCTAATGCTTTAAATCTAACAAGTGCCTTTAGTCTTAAAGAATCTCTGTTCTTATAAGCTAAATATGTTAAGTCTATTTTCCTTGCAAATCCGCGTCCATGTGTTTTATATTGAATATCTTATGCTGAAAGAGTGGTCGAGTCCACTCTATCAAGGATCTCCTTTTAACTCAAGTGCCACGTCAGTGGACGAGCGCTTGAATGCTTTTAGTGGACGGAGAATTTCTCTTGGTGTAGACGAGAGCTTCTCTCTAATAATAACCTCAGTCTGCTATTGCCACGTCACTGGACGGAGACTTTAGATATTGTAAGTACTGGCAAGACCGATGTTTTAAGTAGACGAAGTTTTGGTTGCCACGTCAGTGGACGGAGCCTTAAAACTCTTATTGCTTATCTTGCCTTTACTCTCGTTTGTTGGACGAAGATTTTCTTAAGCATTTATACCAATCTGAACCAAAGCGAATTTATTTCTTATGATTGATTTTCTTTTCATTTATAATGGTTCTTCTCTTTCTGTATTAACGGTTCGCATTGCCTTGTTTCATTGAGAGAAACATAGTACAAATAAGGACTTGCAAAAAAGCAGAATAGTACAATGCAAAACGATTGTACCCTGTCACCTTTTACGCTGATATAGTTGGAACTTGTACAAAGGAGGCAAAACTGTTTTCAAGCTGCTTTTACTCAGAGGTGTGCTTTTACATGCAAGAATTTGTCTCACAGTACAAAGGCCTCGAGCCAGCTGAGTCTCAACGGATATTTACTGGGTTGACTCTATTACTAAACGGGAATTTCAAATACAACCGTTGAAGATTCTGAAGAGAAGATCAAGGACCCTATAAATAGAAGACTAAAGCTTTTGAAGAAATAACTTTTGCGCATACAAAGAAATCTCAAGAAATCTCTTGCGAAGCAAATACTCTTTTATTCATTCAAAAAGCAAAAGTCTGTAATATTATAGTTTGAATTCTTGCTATAATATTTATCTGATCTTAAACTTTCATACTCTCACATATAGTGAGTTAGAAGATCAAAGAAATCAAAACTCTTTATTAGAGGTAGAGCCTGAAGAGGCTTGGTAAGAAAGAAATACTTGTGAGCCTGAAGAGGTGTTGAATACTTGGTGTAATCTATTTGAAAATAGTGGAAAAATCCTTCAAGAAGAAGGGACTGGACGTAGCTCTTGGTTGGAAGAGAGTGAACCAGGATAAAACATCTTGTGTAAATCTTCTAATCCCTTATCTCTTTGGTTTTACGTATTTATACTAACTGTGGGGATTTGAACTTGAATTTGTTAATCCTTCAAAAGACTTCTTTTCTGTGTGCTTTATTCTGCCTCCTTATTTTTGTGTGAGAAAATCTTTTTGAAAAGGCTGTTTTCGAAAAATATTAACAAACACAATTCAACCCCCCCCCCCCTTCTTGTGTTTGCCTGTGTCAACTTCAGTTGGTATCAGAGCTCAGCCTCGAAAGGGTTGAGCATCTAACAAGTGCTGAGGAAGTACGATCCTATCACCATGGATGCAGAAAGACAAGCTATCAACAGACCTCCACTCTTTGATGGAACAGATTACGACTATTGGAAGAAGAGAATGATGGCGTTCCTAGATGCACAGAACCTAGACATCTGGGAACTGATAGAGAATGGCTACACTGAGCCAAGAAGTGAAAATCAAGCAGTACTGGCTAGAGCAGATTGGAGTGTTGATCAAAAAGCCAAACATCAACTAAATCTCAAAGCCAAACATTACTTGATGTGTGCTATTACCAGATCAGAACATGATAATGTTCACAGCTGCAACACAGCAAAAGAAATCTGGGATACACTGGCTCTCGCTCATGAAGGCTCATCACAAGTGAAGGAGTCAAAGATAAGCATGCTGGTTCACCAGTATGAGCTCTTCAAGATGACTGATCATGAGTCTATAGATCAGATGTTTGGAAGATTTCAAACAATAACAAACAGTCTCAGATCTCTGGGAAAAGTATATGAGAATAGGGATCATATCAGAAAGATTCTGAGAAGTCTCTCCAAGCAGTGGAGACCGAAGGTTACTGCTATTCAAGAAGCTAAGAATCTGAATACTCTCTCTCTGGAAGAACTTCTAGGATCATTAAAAGTTCATGAACTTGAACTAAATGAGGAAGACAATTCCAGAAAGGGAAAGTCCATTGCTTTAAAGGCAAAGAAAGCAAGTTCTTCAAAAGTTCTCAAAGCTGCTGAGTCTTCAGATGATGCTGAACCTTCAGACAGTGATGAAGGATCAGATGAAGATGAACTATCCTTCATCTCCAGAAAGATACAACATATGTGGAGAAGAAAAAATAATTTCAAGAGAAAGCCATTCAACAAGAAATTTTCTAAGGAGAAATCAGACTCCAAAGAAAAAGGTCCATCTTTGTGCTTTGAGTGCAAAAAGCCAGGACATTTCAAAGCCGACTGCCCTGACCTAAAAGAAAAGAAGAAGTTCTTTAAGAAAAAGAAGGGTTTAATGGCTACATGGGAGGACTTGGACTTATCCTCATCAGATGAGGAAGAGGAAGCAGAGGAAGAAGCAAACATTTGCCTCATGGCAGACACATCATCAGAGAATGAGTACACTGATGATGATGAGGTAACAGATTCTGAACCTTCAACTCTCAAAAATGCCTTTGATGAATTACTGCATGACTCATCCATATTGTCTCATGAATACAAAAGCCTTAAAAAGAAGTTTGCAAAATTAACCAAAGAATATGATAGAGTCTGCATGGAAAAACAAAGTTTGCTTCAAGAAAATGATAAGCTAAAATCAGAGAATGTCAGTCTAACTGACAAATCTGAATGTGAGCCTGACAATTCTTGTGAAGTTGCAAAACTAAAACAAGATGTAAAATACTTGACAGACTCTCTGTCAAAACTGGTAGGAGGCTCAGATAAGCTTAGTCTTATCCTAAGGTATTCTAGGTCACCCTTTGATAAATCTGGCCTTGGTTATGACAATAAGAAGCATGAGGCATCTTACATTAAGTCAAAACCACCTATGCAGCAAAGAGCTTCAAAAGCTCCAGCTAGGTATGCAAAAACCAAATCTGGCCCGTCCAACACCTTTTGTAAAGTGTGTGGAAAAAGTGGGCACTCTACATCTAGATGCATACATAATAGGCATACTAAACATTCTCGTCCAAAGAAAACTAACATGAAAGGACCCAAGTCAGTTTGGGTACCTAAGAACAAGATAATACCTGTTGCAGATCTGCTTAACAACAGGAAAGAAACAAACATCTTGGTACTTGGACAGTGGATGCTCACGTCACATGACGGGAGAAAAGTATATGTTCCAAGACCTTAAACATAAGGATGGTGGCTGGGTGACATTTGGAGGAAATCAGAAAGGAAAGATCACTGGTATAGGTAAAATCGGTAAACATCCTTTTCCCTCCATTGATAATGTTCTTTTGGTGAATGGTTTAAAACATAATCTACTGAGCATAAGTCAATTATGTGACAGTGGATATGATGTTTCCTTTAATAAGAACATGTGTTATGTCAAGAAAAATGATGGATCAATTTTATTCACTGCTAAGAGGCAAAACAATTTATACAAAATTGACTTGGAGGACCTCTCAAATCAAAGTGTCTCATGTTTAGTGTCCATTGAAGATGAACGTTGGATTTGGCATAAAAGGCTAGGTCATGCAAGCTTGAGATTAATCTCAAAGCTAAATAAGCATAACCTCGTGAGAGGATTACCAAACCTTAAATACAAATCTGATGCTCTCTGTGATGCATGTCAGAAGGGAAAACAAGTCAAGGGTTCTTTTGAATCTAAGAATATTGTAAGTACCAAGAGACCACTAGAACTGCTACACCTTGATCTTTTTGGTCCAACAAGGACTGCTTCTATCAGTGGTAAGAAATATGGTCTAGTCATTGTGGATGACTATACTAGATGGACATGGGTTATGTTCCTTGCTCACAAAGATGAGTCTTTCAAGGTCTTTTCTGTATTCTGCAAACGTGTACAGAATGAAAAAGGGATGTGTATAGCTTCAATCAGAAGTGACCATGGGGGAGAATTTGTCAATGAGCTATTCAATGAGTTTTGTGAAGAAAATGGAATTCAACACAACTTCTCAATACCAAGAACACCGCAGCAAAATGGTGTGGTAGAGAGAAAGAACAGATCTCTTCAAGAGATGGCTAGGACTATGCTCAATGACAATTCTGTCCCTAAGCACTTCTGGGCTGAAGCTGTGAACACTGCCTGCTACATTCAGAACAGAATATACATTAGACCAATTCTGAGTAAGACTCCCTATGAATTGTGGAAAGGCAGAAAACCCAACATATCTTATTTTCATCCTTTTGGATGTAAATGTTTTATTTTAAATACAAAAGATCAACTTGGTAAGTTTGATGCAAAGGTAGACAATGGAATTCTACTAGGATTTTCTGAAACCTCAAAAGGATTTAGAGTGTATAACTCAAGAACTTTAATAGTGGACGAATCTATACATGTTAGATTTGATGACAAACAGCCTGATAAGAAACTATCAGAGCTAGATGAAAGTTTTGCAGATCTTAACTTAAACATCTCAGGAGAAACAAAAGAAGTTAAAACTGATGATCCAGTTGAAGACCCTTCTCATCAACCAGAAGCATCCACCTCTCAACAAGACAATGCTCAGAGAACTTGGCATTTCAAGAATTATCATCCACCGGATCAAATCATAGGAAATCCAAGCGATAAGCTAAGAACCAGATCAACCTTCAGAGAGCAAGAAGACTCTGCATTGGTGTCTGAATTGGAACCAAAAACTGTAGACGAGGCTCTGCTGGACAATGGTTGGATTTTGGCAATGCAAGAAGAGCTGAATCAGTTTGAGAGGAATGAAGTTTGGACTCTGGTAACCCTACCTAAGAATAAATCTGTTATAGGAACAAAATGGGTTTACAGAAACAAGCTTGACGAAAATGGTAAGGTTACAAGAAATAAAGCAAGATTGGTTGCACAAGGTTATTCTCAAGAAGAAGGTATAGACTATACTGAAACCTTTGCACCCGTTGCAAGATTGGAAGCAATCAGAATTTTACTCTCATTTGCTGCACATCATAATATTATGCTTTTTCAAATGGATGTAAAAAGTGCTTTTTTAAATGGTTTTATCAATGAAGAAGTTTATGTTATGCAACCACCGGGTTTTGAGAGTGAAACCCAACCTGAACATGTATACAAGCTTAAGAAAGCTTTATACGGCCTAAAACAAGCCCCAAGAGCTTGGTATGATAGGCTAAGTTCTTTTCTAATGGATAATGGTTTTGTCAGAGGAAAGGTTGACACTACCTTGTTTAGAAAATCAATTAATTCCCATTGTAGTACAGATCTATGTAGATGATATTATATTTGGTGCTACTAATGAATCTTTGTGCAAAGAATTCTCAAAGCTAATGCAGAAAGAGTTTGAAATGAGCATGATGGGAGAACTCAAATTCTTTCTTGGACTTCAAGTCAAACAATCTATGGACGGGGTGTTCATCCATCAAACTAAGTACACAAAGGAACTTCTCAAAAAGTTTAAGATGGATGATTGCAAACCTATGAACACACCTATGCATCCCACGTCCACACTGAACAAAGATGATAAAGAGAAAAAGGTAGATCAGAAGATATACAGAGGTATGATTGGATCTCTCTTATATCTAACTGCTTCTAGGCCTGATATAATGTTCAGTGTTTGCTTATGTGCTCGTTTTCAATCTGATCCTAGAGAATCTCATTTATCAGCAGTTAAAAGAATTTTTAGATATTTAAAAGGTACTACTAATCTTGGTCTGTGCTTTAAGAAAGATGGAGACTACAGATTAGTTGGCTTTTGTGATGCTGACTATGCTGGAGATAGAATTGAAAGAAAAAGCACCAGTGGGGGATGTCACCTCACTGGAGCTAATCTAGTATCGTGGTCAAGCAAAAGGCAGAGTACCATTGCTCTATCAACTGCTGAAGCAGAATACATATCAGCTGCAAACTGCTGCTCACAACTTCTCTGGATCAAACACCAATTGGAGGACTACAATGTGTTTGTAAGTAGTATTCCACTAATGTGTGATAATACTGCTGCAATTAATCTGTCTAAGAATCCAATTCTTCATTCTAGGGCTAAGCATATAGAAATCAAACATCATTTTATCAGAGACTATGTGCAAAAGGCTGTTTTTGATGTTCAATTTGTAGATACTGACCATCAATGGGCAGATATCTTTACTAAACCTCTTGCTGAGGACAGATTTATTTTTATCAGAAAACATCTTAACATGTTGTATGTGGTTTAATATGGTATATGTATTGATTGCATGTTTTATCTGTGCGTCCACTGGTTTTGGCGTCCAGAACTTGTGTAGTCTACGCGTCCACTACTGATGGTGTGCCGCGTCCACTACTTATGTTTTTGTGCATCCACCCTCAATCTTATGTGGACCCAATCTAACATACATTTGTTTTTTAAAATATTTGCATCTTTATATATCTGAACTCAGTTATCTTAAAACGTTTGTTTTTAATCATTTCCTTGCTGAGTCAGCGACTTCCATCAATCCCATCGTAACCTTTTTACGGTCCCAAAATACCAACGCCGTTTTTTCACTAAAGTCTTGTCTAATCAATCTTTTCTTTTTGAAAACTGTTGGTATTCGAAAACTCTTTAAAGGTAACTCCTTTCCCTCTGAAAAACCTTTCGCTACTCTTCATCTTTGATAACTTCTCTCTGAAAAAATTTTTTAAACTCTCCTTCAAACCTAAACCTGTTCTCAAGAACTCAACAATGGCTTCAACCTCAACTCCCGAGCCTGCCTATGTTGCTGACATCATCAATATCGCTGCTGAACATCATTTCAACTTTGAAATTCTGTGTGAGTATAACTTGGATGTAAGCAAGTTCATCAACGCTGCTGGTTGGGATGGTTTGTTTCTGGAAAAGGTCTCGATTTATCCAGACTTAATAAGGGATTTCTGGAGGAAACCAACGATTACTAAAACTGAGGTAGTAGGGTTTGTTCAAGGCAAGAAGATAACTGTCTCTGAGAAGACTATTTCTGATGCAATCGTATGTGCCCAAGAGGGTTTAATCATGACAGAAAACTGGGAAGAAGATCTTGGTGGTATAGAAACCATCGCGGTTACACTGATGCGAGATGACACAATGAGGACTCACTCATGGAAGTCATCTGAAATGAAGGATCACATCAGGATTCTTCATCAGATTCTGAACAAGACAGTGCTTCACAAGGCAGGGTCTAAGGACAACCTTTCTGCCCTTCACAAGTTCTGTCTTTGCAACTTGGTCTATGAGACTAAAATAAACCTTCCATGGATCCTGTTTCATCGCTTCAAGGATGCCATTGCAAACAGAGAAACCGCCTCCCACATCACCTACTCTCATCTTCTATCAAAAGTCTTCAAGCAGCAAGGCTTGTATGACTACTTAGATGCAAAACCTCAAGAAGAACAAGACAAGATCTTTCGTTCGAAGGGGATGCAAGCTGCCATTTTTGGAAAAAGCAACCTAAGTAGCATGCACCTTGACACATACAAGCTTGTTGAAATGTCAAAGCAAGAAGAGAAAATGAAGATTAAGGAAGAAGCAGTTGAGGCCAACAATGCAGCTATTCTTGGTCTCAAGAGAGGAACTAGAAGGAAAACTGTGGCTGTCAGAAAGCCTGCTCCTAGAAGGCCTACCAGAGGCATTGTTATCAATGAGCCTGGGAATGAGGCCCCTCAACCTGTTCCTCGACCTGCTCCCAAGAGAGCTAGAAAGCTGGTTCTTCCTCAAGATGATGATGAAGATGACAATGTTCCTCTGGGAACAGTTTTAAAGAGGAAAGCAGCTGCTGTTGTTGATACTGCTGCTGATGCTGCTGTGCCTACCAAGAGGAGGCAACCTGCAAGGAAAGCAAGAACCTTTGCAGCCTCTGAGGTAAACACATCTTCTGATGTTCCTACTAATGCTGTGAGTGATGATGCCCCTGCTCCGAGTGTAGACTTTTTTGATAATGTATATAGACCTTCTTTACCCACACCTCAACCCTCACCACAAAGAGAACAACCTGACCAAACCTCAAATCCTTCTTCACCACAAAATAGCCCAACTCAATCAACCACACCTCAACCTACACCACTCAAAACCCTCTTTCCACCCATAATTCCTGACTCAGATCCTTGGTTTCATCAAGAGGATGATGGAATCTGCAGAGGTGCTCCCTTCCCTAAACAACTAAGAAAACTCTTTCCACCAATTATTCCCCCATCCACTATTTTTGCCAATAGGTCTGAGAACTGGGCTCAGGTTAAGAGGAATTGGAAAATTCTGTTCCATACTCACCAACCTGACCCTGAAATTAACCTTGAAACTCCTTTAACAAGGTGGTACTCCCATCCAGATTATGACTTTGGACCCTATGAGGAGTATCCCTGGACCACAAAATACCCAAACTCTCAGCCTCCTAAAGGTCCCTTTCCCTCCGAGATGCATAACCAACATGGCCCTCTCCTAACCCATCTACCCCTCAACCGCTTTCCCCAAAAGAAAATTTACCCAAACCTACAAAAAACCCCACCATTAATTCCTCACACTGAAGGGGTAGCACGGCACATCATTCCCGTATGGAAAACTGATCCTAAGAGGAACCATCTGCCTTCCTTACCTGAGAAGAGAGCTCGATCATCTAGGCACGTTCCAATTATTCTGGATGCAAACACAAAATGGATGAAATTTGAGCATCCCAGCATCTATGGAACTGCTTCAGACCCCTTCGCAGATCAACTGATCTACAACATTCTGAAGTGGGAGTTCAGCTACTTCCAGATTGAGAGAGCTGCTCGTTGGATTCCTATCACATGGCTGAGACACCATAAGGAAACTCGAGTAGGCATTGCTCCCTACCCCATCTGTCCAAGGCTTGGCATGATAGACCTCAACAAAGACAAAGACATGAGGTGCAAAAGAAATAAAGGAGTCATGCCTGAAGCTCACTCTGCCATTCTGGACTTGTCTCAGGAACTCTTTGATCACTCCAAGCTTGACTTCTATCTATATATGGAGGATGTGCAGAACATTGGAGAGATGAAGGCTGCAGACTTCTGGTTATCTCACATCATCCACTGCACCAGGGAAGCTTCTTCTTCTGGTTTGACTCAAGAAGAGAAGAAGGAAATTCCTAAGTACAGAGGAAAATGTGGCCTATCCAAAGTAAGGCACATGATCTACAAAGATCTGTGGGGACTTCCTATTACCAGCAGGGATGTGGAGGAAATTATTCCTATCCACTGGGCAAAGGATTTACCTCAGAAACCTATTACAGTTGCCACTGCACCTCCAGCAACATCTTCCTCAGATCAAGCAGCCCAAGAATTGATTGTAGAAGGCCCTGAACTTGATGAGCAACTGTCTTCTCAGCCTACTTCAGTTGAACCTCCATCTGCACAAGCTAAGCAGTCTGCTGAGGCTGGTGTCTCTAAGCAAGGAACTGAGTCTGCTAAGACTTCTTCTCAACCATTAGCTCTTGCTATGGTCAGAACAGCAGCCCAAGCTCAAGACACTGTCTCTGACACTGCTGAGAGCTCAAGACAACTTACCTTGCCACCCAATCTTGAAGACATCATTGGGAAAATTGTTGATGATAAGGTTGGCAAGATAGTTGAGGAAAAGACTGAGCAGATGGCTCAACAGCTTGAAGAAAGGGTGCAGAAGCAAGTTCAAGACTCTCTGGCCCCTACAAATGCAGTGATGAATCAAATGCTGGCTCTGATTTTGGAGTTTCAAAGGAATCAAAATCCACAGCCTAACCAACCACCTCCTCCACCACCTCCTTCTACTTAAAATTTTTTTTCTCTGTCTTTATCCTTTTATTTGCTGACAATGATGGTCCACTCCCTTTTGCCTTTTTGTCTGATGACACAAAAGGGGGAGAAAGGAAAGATTAAATTTTATTATTCAGAGATTTTTAAAAGTACATAGTTGTCTGCATATGCATAACTATTTGCTGATACTATGCCTTAACATTTTTTTTATGACCTTGCTTCGATAATGCTTTGAATTCTAAATGTTTAATAGGCTGCTATCTTGATTTGTTAATCAATTTTATTGCATATGAGACTTAGCTTATTATGCCTTAACTGCTTTTATCTGATGACTGCCTTGTCTTAGGGGGAGCCTTGTAAGCTCTCTTAAACTTTGCAAAATAAATTTAATTAGTTTTTGTCATCATCAAAAAGGGGGAGATTGTTGGAACCAAAATAGTTTGGATTAAATAATCTCTAGGTTTTGATGTTAACAATGAGAATTAAATTTGTGTAGCAAAGTGCTAATGCTTTAAATCTAACAAGTGCCTTTAGTCTTAAAGAATCTCTGTTCTTATAAGCTAAATATGTTAAGTCTATTTTCCTTGCAAATCCGCGTCCATGTGTTTTATATTGAATATCTTATGCTGAAAGAGTGGTCGAGTCCACTCTATCAAGGATCTCCTTTTAACTCAAGTGCCACGTCAGTGGACGAGCGCTTGAATGCTTTTAGTGGACGGAGAATTTCTCTTGGTGTAGACGAGAGCTTCTCTCTAATAATAACCTCAGTCTGCTATTGCCACGTCACTGGACGGAGACTTTAGATATTGCAAGTACTGGCAAGACCGATGTTTTAAGTAGACGAAGTTTTGGTTGCCACGTCAGTGGACGGAGCCTTACAACTCTTATTGCTTATCTTGCCTTTACTCTCGTTTGTTGGACGAAGATTTTCTTAAGCATTTATACCAATCTGAACCAAAGCGAATTTATTTCTTATGATTGATTTTCTTTTCATTTATAATGGTTCTTCTCTTTCTGTATTAACGGTTCGCATTGCCTTGTTTCATTGAGAGAAACATAGTACAAATAAGGACTTGCAAAAAAGCAGAATAGTACAATGCAAAACGATTGTACCCTGTCACCTTTTACGCTGATATAGTTGGAACTTGTACAAAGGAGGCAAAACTGTTTTCAAGCTGCTTTTACTCAGAGGTGTGCTTTTACATGCAAGAATTTGTCTCACAGTACAAAGGCCTCGAGCCAGCTGAGTCTCAACGGATATTTACTGGGTTGACTCTATTACTAAACGGGAATTTCAAATACAACCGTTGAAGATTCTGAAGAGAAGATCAAGGACCCTATAAATAGAAGACTAAAGCTTTTGAAGAAATAACTTTTGCGCATACAAAGAAATCTCAAGAAATCTCTTGCGAAGCAAATACTCTTTTATTCATTCAAAAAGCAAAAGTCTGTAATATTATAGTTTGAATTCTTGCTATAATATTTATCTGATCTTAAACTTTCATACTCTCACATATAGTGAGTTAGAAGATCAAAGAAATCAAAACTCTTTATTAGAGGTAGAGCCTGAAGAGGCTTGGTAAGAAAGAAATACTTGTGAGCCTGAAGAGGTGTTGAATACTTGGTGTAATCTATTTGAAAATAGTGGAAAAATCCTTCAAGAAGAAGGGACTGGACGTAGCTCTTGGTTGGAAGAGAGTGAACCAGGATAAAACATCTTGTGTAAATCTTCTAATCCCTTATCTCTTTGGTTTTACGTATTTATACTAACTGTGGGGATTTGAACTTGAATTTGTTAATCCTTCAAAAGACTTCTTTTCTGTGTGCTTTATTCTGCCTCCTTATTTTTGTGTGAGAAAATCTTTTTGAAAAGGCTGTTTTCGAAAAATATTAACAAACACAATTCAACCCCCCCCCCCCCTTCTTGTGTTTGCCTGTGTCAACTTCACCTAGTGTCTCCAACACTCAAAACCACACTGAGTATGAAGGAAAAAGGGAAGAAGGGAGGTTGCAGCCATATTAGGGTTTTTAGTAGCAAGATAGAGTGTACGGCACAACCCTGAGTCTGCTCAACGTATATAGGCCCGGACTTGAGCACGGTCGTGCTCATCCTTGAGCAAGGTCGTGCTCAACTTAACGTTACGAAACGCGGTCAACAGGTTGAGCACGGGCGTGCTACCTGTTGAGCACGGTCGTGCTCAACTTAAAATCAGAAACACGCTTCTGACTTTAAGCACGGGCTTGCTGGCTAATGAGCACGGGTGTGCTCATGTACCAGAAAGGGACTTTTAACCAAAAATCCTACTAAGCCCTTGAAGCATAAATCCAACTCAATACAACCAGCTTAATTAAAATTAAACCGAAAAACAGGGTGTTACAGATTTTAAAACAACTTTACTTTTAAACCTTATAATTATTTATTTAAAAATAGAAAAGTGAAGATATTTTAATCAATACACATGAAATGTTTTAAAATCCCTCCCCTCCCCTCCCCTCCCTTCCAAATCCCCCCAATATTGGAGGGGAGCTAAAATGGACCCAGGAGGGATTTTGCTCCCCTCCCCTCCCCTCCTAAAATTTGAACCAAACACAAAAAATTTAAAATATTTCCTCCCCTCCCCTCCCTTCCCTTCCCTTCCCTTCCCTTCCCTTCATTCCCCTCCAACCAAATAATATCTTAACCAAGGTTTCATAATAATATCTTAACTTTTAATAACACGCGGCTTTCCCTCCGCCTCATTTTTTCTCGTACTCTACTACTCTTTTGTTTACTTCTTTCACCTTTTTCTTTTCTTTCATCTGACTAAATCTGATAGAATGAGAATTAAAAATAGAAAAAACGTGCAATTCTTGTTTTTTCTGTAATGTGCGGTCTTTCTCTTTTTGATGTATTTCATAAACACTAGAAAGGTATCCGTGCCACTGACGGTCCGTTTTTTCTTACTTTCATTTAATTAATTCATGTAAAATAAATATAATTATATATTAATTTAATATGTATAAATGTATATTTATTTTAATATTTTTTAATACATACTAATTAGTTATATAAAAACAAGAAATTAATATCAAAATGTGATTGGTACAAGTGATAAGGGATTTGGACACCTTAAGCAAGTGACTAGGGGTTCGAATCCTGACTCTTGTGTATGAAAAAAACATGGTTGGGAGGGGAGAACCCATCTTGTGTGCCCAACGGGTTCCCCGATGGAGATTAGTCACTGCTAACAGTGGTGGATACTTCATACCTATAACATGGTTACAAAATGAAAATCATTTTATAAAATTTAATATTATAAATATGAAATCAAATATCATTCAATTATACTTTAAATAAAAATGCAACAAAAATTTAAGATTTAAATAAATATTTTGCTATACAATTTTTTTTTGACGTGATTGCAACAACTTCAAATAAATATGTTGAATGATATTAAGTTATTAAAATTGAGTCAATGATAAGAAATTTAGATAATTTACATGAGATTATATTCCAAAGCTCATTATTATAAGGATTAAAATATGTTGTATTGTCCGATAAAAAAAAATAGTGTGTATTGTTAGTATAAAAAAATTTATACTGACAACCACTAATATTTTGGATGTGTGTGCTTTTATTTCAATAATAAAGATATATAACTATTAATAAGAGTTTAATTTTATTTAATACTTTAATTCAAATAATAATGATGTTGATTTGTCCAGATATTATTGGATGTCGGTGTAAAAATATTTTACACAGATAATGCATAGAAATTAAACTCTTATTAGAATCTTATACCAAACAAATATATATTAGTTTGTTAATTTAAATAGAGATAAAACATGAGGGGGAAAAAAAAGGAGCAAAAGGAGTGGAAGTGTGAAACAATATAAGGTACTGACGCGTGGATTCGTACCGTGAACATTATTGTGTTTTATATATACTATAGATATAGATATAGATTAGAGAAAAGACTATATGATTAAAAATAATTCTTTATCTTTTTAACCTTTCATCTTAATAATTTTCTAATTAATAAATAAATTTTTTATGTTCTTATAAAAATAAAATGTCAAATAATATTTTTAGTTAATACGTTACTGAAAAAATCTAGTCTTAGCTTTTTGAAGAGGTTTGTGAATCATAATAAATCATACACTAATCTTTATAGCTAGGCAAAGACACATGATACGCTCTCAGCAACAATATTAAATCATACGAATAATATGTAATGGGTAGAGTATCATTTACACACAGAATTAATTATGTTAAAGCGGGCTATTCCGTCCTGATTCACCACCAACCCGCTTGAAACGGGACGGGATAGATTAATCAGCTTCTTGAATATCGGTTAGAAATGTCAACTAATCCCGTTTTATGGTGGGCTGCCTAAATAATATAAGTATAAAAATATTGTTTTTTGAAGGATCAAAATTTAAATTAGTGTAATATTAAGATTTGAAATTTTAAAAAATAATTTATCTACCCCACAAGAAATTAGTAGTTTGGCGACCGAATTAGTAATATCGACCGAATAAATCAGTCACTAATCATATAAATTGATCTCATGTTCTAGGACTAATTTAGTGACCGAACAAATCGGTCGCTAATCATATAAGTTGGTTGCTAAATTGGTTACTAATTAAAAAAAATGGTTGCTAAATTGATCTCCAATACATGGTTTGGAGATAGGGACGGACCCAAGTAAGGCACATTGGGGGCAGTTGCCCCCACTAAGTATTTTTTTTTATTATATTAAGTATTAGATAAATTTTTTTTGCCCCACTAAAAAAATTATATTGCCCCCATTGCTCTACAATCCTACTCTAAATAACACTAAAAATGTTGCCCTCATTGTTCTGCAACCATACTTTACATAAGATCTTTTATTTTTTTGTACAACTTGGTCACATACATATCGAGATATTTGTTATAGTATTGAAAATGAAAAAATATACAATAATCTTAAAATATGAAGACACGTAGACAGCAATTATAATTTATAGAAGTTAAAGTGTTTTCAATTTTATTGGTATAAAATGATATACTGTTTGTAATCTCCAATTCCTTACTTAATGATAATGATGTCATTATTTTATTGCTTATATATTTATATATATTTTTATAATTAAATTTAAAATATATAATCTTACCCTCACTAGTCAAAATTTCTGGGTTCGTCCCTGTTTGGAGACCAATTTAGCAACCAATATTTGTAAAATTTGTTATTTGGTTGTAGTTCTAAAACAACATACCAAAATAGAAGCAACAAAACTTACAAATAAAAAAAAAAATCACAATAATTCACAAGAAAGAAAAATAGTTACAATAATTCACAAAATTCTTAGAACCCATTAATTGGCTGCCAATACTAGAAATAGTGGGTGACATAGGCTGATAACGCTGTACTCTTGATCTTGGACAACCTTATTGACTATCCAATTTAGCACTAACCATTAAAAGTCCATGGTATTAGACATCGAGAACAGTGGGCCATATTGAAGGATCTTGAAAGGTATGGAAGATGGGTGGTGCAAAGAGCACCAGTAACGAACACCTCGTTCTAGTGCAAACTGAACTTATGCTTCATGGTTGTCCTTTGGGGCAAAGGACCTAGCCAGCACATTTCTCTTTAGCAAGTAGGCTTTCTAGAAATAAAAAATCTAAATTAATTAAAACTAGAGAACTTTATTGTTTAATTTAATATAATATTGTTCTCACATGTTAATTTTTTATTGACTTAAACAGAATTGTTAGATACACTTTAAAAAAATAAGTTGGCCTAATGGGTCTACCAGTCTCGCATACGAGTTATGTAGGTTAATGAATTGTGAATGTCAACCCAACCTACCAAATTTGATGGGTTATATGTGGTGACCCGACGAGTTAGACCCATTTTGCCATCTCTACAGAGAATAGTCAATACTTATTATTTATTAAAATTTTCACTAATTTAATATAATATTGTTCTCACATGTTAATTTTTTATTGACTTAAATAGAATTGTTAGATATACTTTAAAAAAATAAGTTGGCCTAACGGGTCAACCAGTCTCGCATACGAGTTATGTGGGTTAATGAATTGTGAAGGTCAACCCAACCTACCAAATTTGATGAGTTATATGAGGTGACCCGACGAGTTAGACCCATTTTGCTATCTCTACAGAGAATAGTCAATACTTATGATTTATTAAAATTTTGACTAATTGGATTATATTAACAAAAGAATTGATTGAGATGTAAGAAAATATAAAATTCAAAATAGAAATAAAGTATAAATTAAATAAGAAATCTAAAATTATAAGCAATAATTAATTGTGTTTTCCCAATTAAGCAATGGTTAGGGATTTTATTTTTGGAGAATGCTAACCAGTGCCCTTAGGGCAATGGTTAAGGAATCAAAAGAGGTAAATTTGTATGGGAAAGTGATGCATTTATTACTCTAAAAAGTGTTAAACTTGTATTTTCAATACAAACATTCCTTTTATTGATTCCTTAACCAATGCTCTTAGGACACTCGTTAGCAAGACCCCTTATTTTTACTTTTTTTGTCTTGCTAACGAGTGCCCTAAGGATATTGGTTAAGGAACCCACAAAAGCAAAATTTGTATTGAAAAACTAAGTGTAGCACTTTTTCAGATGCTAAATACACCATTTCCCGTACAAAATTTCCTTTATTGGTTCTTTAAACAATGCCCTACGTGCACTTGTAAGCATTCTCCCTTTTTTTTTTTTACTATTATTTGAGATTCTAACATAATTAAATTATAATTAATCATTTTATGTGAACTCCCTAATTAATTAATTAACTAATACTCAATTTCTTACTGTATCAATGACCTCTTTAATTTTAGAAATTTTTTTTGACAAGTTTAATTTTAGAAACTTAAACCTATGTCAATCCGAATCCCAAAAACTAAAGACATCATACAATCTAAGAAATTTCAAGCAAAATCTACGCAATTAATAAGTTCTAATATTCCTAGATAATACCTGTCAAAAAAATAATATTCCTATATAATTATGATTATTGGATGTCATATGATCTAGGTCATGCACTAATTTTACAATTTCTCACATATCCCATAAGTGGTCAATTTAAAAAAGAATTAAAAATAACGATACACACTCAAATGAATAAAATTGGGTCATTTTTTTTTATAGATAAAATTGGGTCATATTAAACTAAGAATTCAAATATATAATTATTCTAAAAGGAAAAATCAAATAAAAAATGAGTAGGTGGATTTGATAGTTATAGTAATTAATTGATGAAATTATAGTAGTTATTATAGTCATAGTAATTAGAAATTATAGTTTTGAAAAGGAAAAAAATTAAATAAACAAAAAGCAGGTAAACAAATTTAGAAATGAAGGGATTGTGTTGTGGAGAATGATGACTCGTGTTAAAACTTCAATTTTATTTTAGCTCATAAAACCCAAATAGCAGCCCAAACATGGAATGTGTTAATCACGTGTTGGGCCATAACATGGTGTCCAAGAAAAATGAAAAATAAAATAAAATAATAGATTGGACACTAACTTAGGAAAATCCATTTGATTTTTGCCGCTTTTATCGTGCACGCGTCCATTACAGGAGCACTGGTGCACACATTACTTATGACCGTTGGATGTTGCTAAAAATTGAATCAATGGTGATAACTTATTTACCTGTAACCGGTCAAACTGGTTAACACTACTAGTTATTGAAAGTCACCCTTATTGAATGTAAACATTTAAAAAAAAAAAAAAAGAATAAGATAAATGACGTTAATGACGGTCATCCTTATTAAATGTAAACATTTAATTCGTGACTTTTTACTTATGAAAGCATCATATGTTAATTTAATTGGGTTTTTCATATAAAAATCATATATTTTATTTTGTTAAATTTGTTCTATTGTATTTTTTTTATTTTTTTATTTAAAATTTAAAAAAATAAATGAAATTAATGAATTCAAAATCAAATTAATTTATTATGTAATTTAAAATTAAAAAAAAAGATAAATCACATTAATCAGCCTAGTTGATTATCAATAAATGTATTTTTAGAATTTGTTGATTCTGAAATAAACTACATTGATAAGATAAGGGTCTTGCTTAGGCCACTCGTTAACGAATTCAAAAAAAGTAGCTTTTCATGAAAAAAAACTAAATACATCACTTCTTAAAAATATAAATACACAAGTTCCTATAAAAGCTTACTCTTCTTTATTCCTTAATCAGCACCCTAAGTTAGCATTCTACATAAGATAAATCACACCAACGTTCATAGGAGTCAAGTTGCACACCTATTAAAAACTTTTACAATAATATTAATGAGTGCCCTTAGGACAATGATTAAGGAATCAAAATAGGTAAGTTTGTATGAGAAAATGATGTATTTATGAAATTGAAAATTGTTGAATTTATATTTTCAATACAAACTTCCCTTTATTGATTTTTTAACTAATACCTAATGACACTCGTTAGCGAGACAAAAACTTTTGGGAACGGTTCCCAAAGGTACCGTGACTTTGCCTCTTTCTCGTCCATCCAATCAATCATAAAGTCTAGAAGGTGACATGTGGACTTTCTTTTTGTTTTTATTATTAAACAAAAGAAAAGCTTAAAATGAAGAAAGCTTGAACGCAGAAATAGAAGAGGCCGCGCACAGTATTCTCCGTTGTCGCCATTGCCGTTGTTGCCGCCGCTCCCCCAACTCGCTTGAAACAGAACAATTTGGGTGAGGAGCATAATGCGATACTAGTTATGTACAGCATAGTAAGCCAAATTGAAGAGATTCTGAACCAAATTTTGGTGAGGTTAAAACTCTCAGAATTATTTTTGATGCAATGTTACAGTCTTACAGAGAAGCAAATAATTTTTGGGTGTCTTATGCAGCATGGAGAAATTGCCAACCTCCTTAAACATGGCGGCGTGGCAACGTGCTGCAGTTAACGAAGATTATGGTGGCAACATGGCAGCACTAAAGCCCACGGTGGTCAGAGTTGATGATAGGTGCGGGTGTCGAGGTTGATGATGGCGGTGGGACGACGGCGTGATGCGCGACGGTCCAAAGCAGGAGAGTTCGATTGTGTGTTTGTTGGCAAAAGGATAGCTTATTCATTTCTGAAAAGGATATCCGTTTTTTTTTTTTTTTTTTTTTTTAATTTAGACATGTGGCTTCATCTGGATTATTAGATCAATCTAACGGTTCTTAATAATGGAAAGTCATGGTAACTTTCCCTCCCCAACGTCAGGGAATCCAAATCCCAAACTTTTAATACACAATTTATTACTTTTCCAACAACAACCTCAAATTAACGAAGGATAAATTATAATGTTTTCTACCTTTTACTATATCAAATTCAAATTTAAATTATAAGTTGCAATTCATTAATTTTTTTTGTTGATAAATTCATTAATTTTCCTTTACATAATTCATTAATTTTCCTTTACACAATATTATTATTTTCGAATGCACAGGCATCTGTACAACTTCATGCATCATAACCTTATTTCAAGTTGGACTTTAATTTTCGAATGAGCTTTGGTGTAGCATACATTACTTGCAATACATCCAAAGGGTCAGTATATTGTCGTTGTCATGGATTAGTGTGCATTCAAAAATCAAGGTCTTCGCTACCGGATAATTTATTAAAGATACTCAAAATAACTTATCACAACAGGTCAAAACATGTGTGTACTAGTACACTCCTTAGATATGGGGTGCACAATAAAAGCAACCTTTGATTTTGTCATAAATTAAGGCAAAATATCAGCAAAATATGCTACCTAAAAGCCACCAATTGATTCAAAATTATATGTTACAAAATATCAACAAATAAATCATTTTGCTAGATGTTTCCTTGATGCTCATGTTACCAAAGCTACATTGTTAAAAATAAAATACTCTCATCAAACAAGATTCTTTCAATGCCCTAAAAGCCACAAAATGCTTCCTAAAAGCCACCAATTAGGCTAGTGTGAGACGTGAGATGTGAGAGTAGAAGTTTAGTAACTTCACACTTCTTTCTTAGTGACCGCGCATGAAACGTATTCTAGGGAGGGATACAAGTAGATTTTTATTATATGGGACGGGTGGGTAACCCGCAGGTCAACCCGGACCCGTCCCTAACCCGGCGCCGGGTTACAAAGTGGGACGCGGGTTCATCTCTTCTCTTCTGTGGGTTAGGGTTAGACCCGACCCGAACACCACGGATTGGGACGGGTTCTAGGGTCGGGCCGGGTTTTGCATACCCCTACTGGGAACTGATTTCCGCTAACAACTGTTGGACTTGTTTACTAAAGACTAGAGTATTTAAAAATGGTAGAGCAATATCTTACCATTTAAGGTCTTCTATCTGGGGTGGCATCAGACCCTATATGTCAACAGTCTTGGAAAATTCAGTGTTGCAAATAGGGAATGGCATTGATATAAATTTTTGGCTTGATAACTGGCTGTCCAAGCCTTTGTCTATTACCTTAGATATTCCAGTTTCTGTCCATCACTCTCTTTGTGCTAAGGTTAGTGATTTCATTCAAAATGGTAAATGGTGCATCCCATCTTCTATTCTTCAAGCTTATCCTGCCATTAAACCTGAGTTGCAGCATTTGGAAATTCCTAAGTTTCAATGTGATGATCAAATGTTATGGAGTAACACTGATTCTGGTTTTCTGTCCTTCAAAGAAGCCTTTCAATTCCTAAATCCTCCTGGACAGGTGTTGTCGTGGTCTAAATTGATATGGAATGGTTGTATTCCCCCATCCAAATCATTCATCTTATGGAGGATCATCCACAACCGTATGCCAACAGATGAGCAGCTTTGCTCTAGAGGTTGTTGTTTGGTCTCTAAGTGCTACTTATGTGGCAGTAATGTAGAATCTACTTCTCATTTGTTTTTTAATTGCCCATTTGCCAAGGAATTATGGAATTGGTTTGGGAGTGTCATTAACTCTTGCATAGACTCCTCTAATGTGCAGACTATCCTCTCTTCTTGTGACAAAAGTTGGAGCTCTCAATTCAAAGACATTGTCATAACTGGCATTGTTAATATTTTCTGGGTAATTTGGCATTGTAGGAACAATGCTCGTTTTGAAAACAAGAAAATCCCAGTTAAGGTTGCAATCAATTTAACTGTTGCCAATGTGTCCTTATCGGGTAACAGCAGTAAAGGTCACATGTCCTCCTCCATTCTAGAGTTTATGGAAATGAAAGCCTTTTCAATCTGTGGTAAACCTTCGAATGCCCCTCTTATCAAACTGGTTTCTTGGTTTCCTCCAAAAGCCTACTGGATCAAGTGCAATACTGATGGTGCAGCTAAGGGTGATTCGGGTACCATCAGATTCGGGTTAAGTCTGAGGACATTCCGAAGACAGCGTTTAGGACGCGATATGGTCACTATGAGTACTTGGTTATGCCTTTCGGTGTGACCAACGCTCCTGCGGTCTTCATGGACTACATGAACAAGACCTTTCACCCTTACTTGGATAAGTTTGTGGTAGTGTTTATAGATGACATCTTAGTGTACTCCAAGAGTAAGGAGGAACATGAGAAACACCTGAGGGTTGTCTTGCAGACCCTTAAGGAGAAGCAGTTGTATGCTAAGTTGTCTAAGTGTGAGTTCTGGTTAGAGGAAGTGAGCTTCTTAGGACATGTCATCTCTAAGGGTGGCATAGCAGTGGATCCAGCTAAGGTAGAGACGGTGCTCCAGTGGGAAGCGCCGAAGTCTGTAACCGAGATTAGGAGTTTCTTGGGGTTAGCCGGGTACTATAGGCGGTTCATAGAAGGCTTCTCTAAGATAGCTTTACCCTTAACCCGTCTCACCAAGAAGGGACAGTTGTTTGTGTGGGACTCTAAGTGTGAAGAGAGCTTCCAAACCCTTAAGAATAGGTTGACGTCAGCACCAGTGTTAGTTTTGCCAGATCCTAGTGAACCCTTCGTGGTTTACTGCGATGCTTCTAGGCAAGGGTTAGGTGGTGTGCTGATGCAGAATGGTAAGGTAGTTGCTTACGCTTCTAGGCAGTTGAAAACCCATGAGAAGAACTACCCTACCCATGACCTAGAGTTAGGAGCTGTGGTATTTACCTTAAAGATCTGGAGGCATTACCTGTATGGAGCGAGGTTTGAGGTCTTTAGCGATCATAAGAGTTTGAAGTACCTCTTTGATCAAAAAGAGTTGAATATGAGGCAGCGTAGGTGGATGGAGTTTTTAAAGGATTATGACTTCGAGCTGACCTATCACCCAGGAAAGGCCAATGTGGTGGCCGATGCCTTGAGTAGGAAAACCCTGCAT
Organism: Echinosophora koreensis; assembly: GCA_035048595.1. Classification (NCBI taxonomy): domain Eukaryota; kingdom Viridiplantae; phylum Streptophyta; class Magnoliopsida; order Fabales; family Fabaceae; genus Echinosophora; species Echinosophora koreensis. The sequence goes on from JAPCYP010000004.1 coordinate 13,780,997, forward strand.
GTCTCCGCTTTGATGGTTAGGGAGATGGATTTGATTGAGGAATTTAGAGACCTTAGTCTAGCTTGTGAGTTTACCCCTAAGAGTATTAGGCTTGGTACCTTGAAGGTTACCAACAGTTTGATGGATCAAATTAGAGAGGGTCAAAAGTTAGACAAGTTTCTCTTAGACCAGCGGGAGTTGCTCGCTCAGGATAGAGACCTAAGTTTTAAGGATGGCAGTGATGGCATCTTGAGGTTTAAGGATAGAGTTTGTGTGCCAGATGTTCCTGAGCTTAGGAAGTTGATCTTAGAAGAAGGTCATAGGAGTGGATTGAGTGTGCACCCAGGTGCCACTAAGATGTATCAGGACCTTAAGAGGATGTTTTGGTGGCCTAGGATGAAAAAGGATGTAGCTGAGTTTGTGTATGCGTGCCTAGTATGTCAGAAGGCTAAGATAGAGCATCAAAGGCCTTCGGGTAAGTTGCAACCTTTGAGTATCCCAGAGTGGAAATGGGATAGTATCTCCATGGATTTTGTGTCTGGACTCCCTAGGACTCCAGCTGGTTTTGAGGCTATATGGGTTGTTGTGGATAGACTGACTAAGTCTGCCCATTTCATTCCGATGAATATGGAGTATCCATTGGAGAAGTTAGCTAAGCTGTACATCAGAGAGATAGTTAGGCTTCATGGTGTACCCTCTAGCATAGTTTCAGATAGAGACCCGAGGTTTACCTCTAGGTTTTGGAATAGTTTGCAAGAGGCTTTAGGGACAAAGCTTAGGCTTAGTTCAGCTTACCACCCACAGACTGATGGGCAGTCTGAGCGGACCATCCAGTCCTTAGAGGACTTGTTGAGGGCTTGTGTGTTAGAACAGTTTGGAAGTTGGGACAAGTTTTTGCCCCTAATAGAGTTCACCTACAACAACAGCTTCCATTCCAGCATTGGGATGGCACCTTATGAAGCTCTGTATGGGAGGAGATGTAGGACACCTTTTGTGTTGGAGTGAACCTAGTGATAGTGTGGTGCTAGGGCCAGAGATAGTCCAGGAAACAACTGAGAAGATCAGGTTAGTTCAGGAAAAGCTGAGAGTTGCACAGAGTAGGCAGAAGAGCTACCATGATAAAAGGAGGAAGGCGCTCGAATTCCAGGAAGGTGATCATGTATTCTTGAGAGTTACCCCGACGACTGGGGTTGGTAGAGTGATGAAGGCGAGGAAACTTACTCCGAGATTCATTGGTCCTTACCAAATCCTTAAAAGAGTCGGCGAAGTCGCCTACCAAATAGCCTTACCCCCGTTCTTGTCAAATCTCCACAACGTTTTTCATGTGTCTCAACTCAGGAAGTACATCCATGATCCTAGTCACGTGATAGTTCCCGATACAATACAGTTAAAAGAGAACTTGACATTTGAGGTGTTACCCCTTCGAGTCGAAGATAAGAGGGTGAAGCAGCTAAGAGGCAAGGAGATTCCCTTGGTTAAAGTAGTTTGGAGCGGGGCAACTGAGGAAAGCGCTACCTGGGAGCTCGAGAGTCAGATGATGGAGGCGTATCCGCACCTTTTCGTTTGAGGTACGTAGAAATTTCGAGGACGAAATTTTTATAAGGGGGGTGGAATTGTAACACCCTGTTTTCTTAAAATGTTTTCTTAAGCTAGTTTATTTATTTTAATTTGTTGGTTAAGGGCTAAGTGGGATTTTAGCCTAAAAGTCCCTTTCTGGTACATGAGCACGCTCGTGCTCATCAACCAGCAAGCCCGCGCTTAAAGTCAGAAGCGTGTTTCTGATTTTAAGTTGAGCACGACCGTGCTCAATAGTGAGCACGCCCGTGCTCAATGCGTGGACCGCGTCTCGCTGACGTTAAGTGGAGCACGACCGTGCTGAATGGTAAGCACGACCGTGCTCAGGTCCGAACGTTATATACGTGAACAGACCCGAGGGTTTGACGTAAAACCCTATTTTCTTTTGTTGGCAGCCGTCACTAGTCGGCCAGAGAGACCTTTTTCCCTGATTTCTCTTCGTTCATTGCCATAGTGGACTTGTGAAAGCTAGTGGTTTGGAGTTAAGGTAATGGTTCCTTTTCCTCTGTCAGTTTCCTTTCATTGTAATGAGAGATACTGACTGTTTGTATTTCTGACCAATCAAGGCCTAGTACCGGAGGGAGCCGTTTGAGGATTCGGGATCGGATTACCGTTGGGAACCGTCAGTAGAGCAACCTTCAATCCAGGTATGGGGAGAAGGGCTTGTATTCATTAAGTAGTGGGTTAGTGTAAGGTGACGGGGTTACCCATGACCTCGGTGTCGTTGTATGCTTACGAGTCATGATTGATAAATGTATGTTTTCTGGTTATATGTTCATGATATGTACTCTATGTTCATATTGGTTGGTTAATGAGTATGATGATATGTTGACTATTGATATTAATGTGATGTTGGTTGATTGATGTTGTGATAGTAATGATTAGCGTGTTGAGAAAACTGTTTAATTGAATTTTAGGTTTAATAAACGTGTTAAATTTAGGAGTTTAATCCCTAAACAATTTGGTTAGAATTCGGTTACTGTTTCCTGCCCAGAACAGTGCAGTCGTGCATTGAGCACGACCGTGCTGAACAGGGAGCACGACCGTGCTCCCACTCAAATTCTGGAAAATGGCCGCGCTGCTTCGCACGGCCAAGCAGGCTGAACAGCACGATCGTGCTGCTGAGCACGACCGTGCTGAGTGTGAAGCACGACCGTGCTTCACTTAAAAGGGCAGCACGCCCTCACGTGTCCAAGCACGACCGTGCTAGGGTCTAAGCACGACCGTGCTGACCCCCTGGACAGTAATGCAATTAAAGGACTTAAGGGGTTTTTAACCCCATTCCCCTATGATGATAAGTTGAGATAAATAATCAAAAATAAAGATTAGACAACTTGGTTATTAATTATATAAGATAATTAGATAACCAAATGTTAAGTCGATATCCGTTGGGTTACCGCACGTGGATAAGTTGAAGTCTTGGGTGCTTATAGACCCAAGCACGTTGAGTTGAACCTTGGTGCTTATTGGCCAAGGGAGCCTTGACCCCACGGTTTGGGTCTAAGGTTACGTTGAGTTGATGTTGAAAGTCTTGGGAGCTTCATGGCCCAAGCAAGGAGGTGGTTGAGATTGTTTGTTGTTGTGCCATTTGCATAAAGCATTGGAGTAGTTGATGGGGGAGGTTCGACAAAGGGGAGATCGCCCGAGAGTACGGTGATCTGGCCATCCACGGTAGGTCACCCAAGGTTTGGTGACCAAGGCCCCCCGTGATGAGGCATCCACGGTTTGATGCGTTGGCTATCCATGGGGTTCACCCAAGGTTTGGTGAACTGCCGGTGTTGGTGCTTTTATGGCCAATACGGATATGTAACTCCAAAGTCGTTCATCCTGAGTTAGTTTGGATCCACATGCATAGTTGGAGTAGCGGAGTAGTTGATGCATTGCATAGCATAGCATACTTGATTGTTATGATGCTGTTGGACGTTGATGTATGCTTATGTGTATGTTTACCTTGCGTACTATTCCCCTGCTGTTTAAATGTTTACATGAATCTTACTCCCTGTATTGTTTGTGTTTGGCCTGATTGGCATTTGCAGAGGATGACGAGCAGCCCGGAGAGGAGTGACTCTGAGGAGCCGCCACTCATAGTAGGGTTGTTTTAGTTTAGTCAGTTGTTTCCAGTTGTATTCCGAGGATTTAATTCTGGAACGGTTATACCAGCTCTGAATTGTGACATCGGGGTTGGGTTATTTATTTGTTCGCGTTTTTATTTGATTAAACTTATTTTGTTATTTTCCGCGTTGTAAACGAGTTCATGTGGGACTTTTCTACCCATGGACAATTGTTTCATTTAATTCAGTTAAATGCATGTTTTTCCTTTATTTGTTTTATATTTAAATGTCTTATAACATGCGGGGTAGAAGGGTGTCACAATTCTTGGCTGCTTTGCAGTTTGCCTTGGGATCACTAATGCTTTCCCAGCTGACCTTTTTGGTGCTATGATAGCAATTGAGACAACTCATAAAAAAGGTTGGTCTAATCTCTGGCTTGAATGTCACTCAAAGCTGGTCCAATTAGCCTTCAACAACTATCACATTGTTCCTTGGAAGCTTATAAACAAATGGAGGAATTGTCTTGTTCTAGTTAAGGGTGTGAATTTTATTTGTTCTCATATCTATAGAGAAGGTAACTCTTGTTGCTGACAAACTAGCAAACGATGGTACCATTGTCCAAGGGTACCATTGGTGGGATTTAGTTCCTTCTTTCATTAGGGATGATTTCAACCATAATAGGTTTGGTCTCCCTAATTATAGGTTCTCTTAATTTCTTTTTCCTCATGGGTCAGGTTTATGCCCCCCATGTTTTTGTATTCTTTTTATCCTTTTTAATAATATTAAAGTGTGCTGCAAATGATGAATAGTGGCTGGGGTGTCAACCTAGTTGGATATCAGATGCTTTTGCACTCAGTTTTGCTTAAAAAAAAAAGGCAGACATGAGGCCCAGTGAGTCCACTGATGAAGAGGCAGAAACCCAATCTCGTCCAAAATGTCAGTCCACAAAACCTGCATGGATGAGAAACTACGTGAGCAGCTGATGTGTGCTGAAGCATTTGCCATTTGTTTTTGGTTGGCTTTCACACATTTGGTGTGAGTACTATTATTAGCTTTCTATTTTACTTTTATTCTCAGGCATTTAGAGTGTTAGGCATGACACTATTATATTCATTCAGATATCATTAATATACAGATTCTCTCTTTTCGATTAACTTCTTCTCTCTCATTCTTCCTACTTTCTTCCTAACACCTGCAACGTCTTCAGGAGTCAGCTCATCCTTTCACTCGAAGAGTGACCTTCTATGCAATCTGATCTCAACAAATTGTATCAAAACATCATAAAAATAGAAATAAGACTTTTAATATCTATACAATATTTTTTTATAACAATTATGTCTTTAACCATAAACCTTATCTCAAATAGATAACTTTAATTTTGACTAAATAAAATAATGGTCCTAATATATTTAAGCATTACATGTATGATCCAAAATTTTCTAACATATAGTGCCTGACATATACCCGGATTTAGATTTCTTACCGTCACTTATACCATAATTTAAATAAGAACCATGGACCATTTTTAAAAATCATATGCACGATTTCTAGAAAAATACGCAATGACTACACGAAATCCAGATTCTCTCTGTGTTCCGTGGCAATCATAAGCTTGACAGGCTTAATTATAAAAAGAAAAAGAGACAGAAACCTCTACATCAACATGTAATATCCACATGTGAGGGATCATCCTTGTCTCAATTCTACGAGCACAACCACAAATGTTCCCATCTCTGTAAATCCAAAAAAAATTAATATCATAGGCTTCAAAGTTTTTATTGCCTCAAAAATTGAAGAAGCAGATTACAAAATCAATTGAGATTACAACATGGTTCTGTTGACTGGAGAACATGAAGGATCAATTGAGGACTTTCTTAATCAAGAGAAGTTAAACTTATCAAAGTGGTTTATAGAGATAAAAAAAATGGTCATCAAAGGTGGTAAACAAAGAAAGGAGAGTATGGGTTACAATTATGGGAGTTCCTGCCCATGCTTGGAGTGAAAATGTCTTCAAAACTCTTGTTCAGTATATAGGGCGGTATGTGGGGGTTGATGAGTCTACAAGATTGAAGAGGAGAATGGACATTGGCAGATGTTTAATTACGATGATAGCAACTGAAGTGGTGAATCGAAAAGTAAACATTAAGATCAATGGTGAACTGTTTGAAATCAGGATACTTGAGGAGCCATTCTCAGAAGAGTTCTTCTTTGTGTATACTGATAGGAAATGTTTAAGCACTGTTGATTCTTCGTCAAAAGAAACTGATTTTGTAATGGACACATTAGATAGTCTGGACAAAGTTCCAGAGACCATATTTTCGTCATCTGGCCCAAGGGATAATCTGGAAGAAGGTTTTAAAAATTTGGAAAATTCAAATTTTGATCTGGTCGTGCCGGAGACGGAAATTACGGGGGAGCTCAGGGAAGAAGATCTACAACGGCTACATGTGGATTTTTCAAATCAGGATTTTGGCAAAACATCTATTCCCGAGACAAGGACGAAAGGATATTACAAATACGGCTCTGTGGAAAAGGGGGCGCAGGGAGACTCATCGAGACAAGCTAAAAAGCCTGTTTCAAGTACAGTAGCTGGTCAAAATCACTTAGAGGGGGAGGTACGGTTATCACTTTCGGAGAAAGAAATGGAAATTGAAAGCTTTATTGTAGAAACTTGCATTTTGGGTTGTGGGGAGGCCCAAGGCTTTGATGGTGACACAAATTCAGCCCAAATTAATAGAAGAGAGGAGTTGTCACATAGGCCTTTCATTTTGGAGAGGAAAAAGGGTGCAAAGGTGTGTTGGGCTGCATCTGTTGGGCATGAATCTGAAATTGGGCTCGAAGGAGAAGGTGAAATGTACAAAGGAATTGAGAAAGATGAGGGTAACGATTCCATATCCTCCTTTGTGGGCTCGGACGTGGGATTGGAGGAAATAGATCTGGGTGAAATGCAAAAACAAAGGAAAGAAGACGGTGGGGAGCTGTTGACAAAAGACAGGGTAAATGTGGTACTGCATAAAAAAAAAAAAATTGCTAAATTCAGATTTGAATTGTCCAACAAAATCTGTCTCTGCTGGGTGTGCTTCGAAAAAACAGAAGAAGAAAGGGAGGAAGGTAGCTGCTGGTAAAGACAGGGTTTTCACAGCAGAGGATCTGGAAAAAAGAAGAGCTGCCATAAAGGAAGGAAAAAGAAAGGTTTGCCAGGATTCAGATGGAACAGAGGGCACAGATTCAGGATTTGTGGCGGTGCAACTTAAGGAGGCGTTTGCCTCTAATTGCAACAGAGACAAGTGTGTTGGGCCAGGCGCTAATCCAAAGCAGTTTATTGGGCAAAGGGTTTTAAGCCCAGCAAGGGAGCTTCTCACGCATGCTGTGGATCAATGGCCTTTTGAGCATCCGGCTATTAGGCATTTGAATATGGGTTCTATGAAGGAGATTATCATGCGCTTGGATGGCAGGTCTACGGCATTGATTTTTGATGGGGTTCAAGAGAGAGTTTGTTCGAAGGTGAAGCCGCGTAAGAGGTTAGGCTCCAAGGCTCACCAAGAGGCGAATCTCATCTAGGTGTTGGGGGAATTGGGGTCTGGGTTTGGATTGGAGTAGAGGTTGGCAACATAAGAAAATATAGAAAATACATGAGAGGGGTGTTTGAGGTAGGTCTTGCAACTTAATTTTGGTGGTCTGTCTCTGAAAATGGGCCTTGAGTTTTGGGTGGTAGGTGCTTGTGGCTGCTTTGTGGGATTGAGGATGTCTTGTATGGAAATCAAAGGTTTGGGTGTTTGGTATAGTTGGGGTTTTAAGTGGTCTAGTACTGGTTGATTCTTTTCTGGGATGTTTTGCTTACGATGCGATTCATGCGTTTCTTTGTTGTTTCTAAGGATATTTGGGGATTGGAGATTGTAATGCTAATACTATGTCGATCGGGAGTAGTATTTCTTTTCCAGTTAATTTGTTGCTTCTGGTGGTTCTTTTGTATTTGGGTTAGAGTATCCCTAATACTCTTATTCAATACATTCTTTGCTTATCAAAAAAAAAATAGCAAGGTCGTGTGTGGTAATAAATGAACCATATTTTTAATAAAAGAATTAAATTTCAAACTTAATAAAAGTAATGATTGAGGACATTTGTTAAATACAACAGTTAATATAATAATAACAATAATAGTAATATATGAAAATACTCTCATTGTTTTTTTTAATAAACGAAAAAACTTCATAAAAATAGTATGACAAGTACCCTAACCCATTACATTTGCTTATAAAAAAATAAAAATAAAAACCTAACCCATTACATCAAGCTAGTTACAAACCTTGTGTAAAAAAAATAGTTACAAATAGGAGTGAGAATAGGCTAAGCCGCTTGTCGGGAGCCTACGGCCTAACCTATTTAAGGTCTAGCTCGGCCTAGCCTTTTTAGTTAAAAGGTCAGGTCAAGGCTTTTTAAAAAGCCTATATAGCTAAAGAGGCTAGGTCTAAAGCTTTAAAGCTTTAAAAAAAGCCTATTAGGCCGACCTATTTAACACACACACACACACACACACACATATATATATATATATATATAATATTATAATACTATAATATATTATTTACACTATAATATTTGAAAGTAAAGGCCTATTGGCCATGTAGTGGCCTACTTGCCTATTTATTTTTGAACGTTTGGTGACATATTTATTAGTATAGGTCAACCAACTTCTTTATCATTAGAGGCCTACGAGGTTATTTACAAGTGAACGCATATGACCTATTTATAGGTGGAAACATATTTAAAGGTCTTGTTGACAAGTAGCTTTTAAGTAGGCTTTCAGGCCAGGCCAAACTTTAAAGTAGGCCAGGCTCAAGCCTTAAAAATTGGCCTATATCAGGCCATAGGTCAGGCTCAGGCCTCGAGATTGGAATGCAGGCCAGGCCCAGGCTTGTCAGGGCCTAGTTCGGCCTAGCCTATTCGCACCCCTAGTGACAAACCACAACAAAACAGTCATAAACCTAAGCTTTCTTTCTATTAGAAGATTCCATACAACTTAAGGGATTAAATGAGAAAGTCACTCCCTGCACTTCAGAAGTAAACACTCCAAGCTCTAATTCTTATTAAATCAAATACCTTATCAAAATCTACCCCGCATTCTTTGAAGATAATTTCATTCTTATGCAATCGCTAGGAACAATATTAATAGTGAATCAAATCACTTGCCAATGCTTTTTAGAGAGAAACAAAAAACAACTTTTTTTAGCAGCCGGAATTTTGAAGGAAGTGCATCTTAGAATTATTAGGTATAACACCAAATCTAGCCCAAGCCAATAATTATACATGTGCAGATATCCACACATAATAAAAAAAAAATTACATGAAAAAAAGAGATGAGTAGAATCTTGAGGAAATGATTTGCAAAAATGACATCCTGAATGTGCAGATTTACACATATTGGAATCCTATCTATTATCTAATACTTTCCCGCAAAAAGCAACCACCCTGTGTGTTTAGGTGAGTGTTCATTAACAATGATTTTGGATGAATTTGATTTTACAAAATTGATTTGGTTATAAATAAATTTAAAATGAATAAATTTATGTTTGGATTTTTATTTTATTTTTTGTTATAAGGAGGGGCCTAAGTCCAGAGAAAAGAAAAAACCACATGTTCACTGCTCGGGATAAGGTAGAACCTGACATATCATCTAACAGAAGAAGAGAAAGGTCCGAGGAAGGATGAGTCACTTCCTCAAGACGATAGTCCTTTGAGAGACTCCATATGTTTGGATCTTTTTAAAAAGTAAGTTTGATGTAAAATTTAGTGTAAAATTTTATAATATAACGCAAAAGTTATTTTTATCACTTTTAGTCAAACTGATATTTGGAGGTAAAATCAATTTTGTTGATTGTAATCAAACATATATTTATATTAAAATCCTTCCAATTTTAAAATCAAACACACCTCACAAGGGTATTTTTGGCCCATAAGTAAGTTAAGTTTTTTACCAAAAACAAAACATCCGACGTAAATAAGCCGATTTAACATAATTGTATGAAAGAGACTTGTCTATGGACCAAATCCGGTCATCATTTTGTTTTGCTGCAACACCTGGTTGTTAATCAAGTTAGATAAGTTGTCACGAAGACCTATTTCCCACTCAAAAAGGTTACAACGCCACGTAAACTCCAGCACCATAGATTAGCCTCCAAAAAATTTCTCACTTTCCATTTAACTAATGATATTTTGACACAGTTTTGATGTCCAACACCATGTATTTATATAATATAATATTTATTTATTATTTTCTCTTACTCTTTCTCTAACCCATTAATTCAAAATGTCACATCAAATACGGTGTCCTTTTAACGTCTACTTTTTTGTCAAAATATCACTCCTCTTTCATTTTCATATACATACGTAATAAATATGTACATGACCTGCAATGCGTGAGAATGAAAATGTATCTTTTGGACGTGATAAAAAATAAAATACACAAGTTTGAATATAGATAATAATTATACTGTTTTAAATATGAATGTATCTAGTTATTTAACATCGTTTCTTTTATGCATATATGATCCAGCATTTTTTAAATAAATGTTACATTCTGTGGCCACTCCAGGTTTTTGTTCGAAACTCACTGATCTTACCCAGGTCAAAGAACAAAATAAAAATAATCCAATATTAATGAAGCCTTATTGAGTACTAACATCGGTTACACTTGTATTCGTCAATTCGCCAAGTGACTTGAGGCACGACACGCGCTTATGAAAAATACTTGATTGGTATTGAAGTAGGCTGCCTTGCCTGTTTGTTATTGCAGTACATTCTATAGAAATTTTCAAATATAGTTAACCTTTGTTTGGTTGGATTTGAATTTTCTGCAGTAGCTTATATAATGGTTGAAACAAAAACTGGTCATGGTTTCTAGGAAACCGGATCCAATTTTCAGGAAACGATGCACTGATTGAAGGGTATAAGGGACTGCAAAATCCGATCCGAGTCCTATTTAATTTGGTAAGGTGAAGAAGGAAGGAAATAAAATAAAAAATAGAGGGATTCGTTTGGTGGATGAGAAGAGAAAAAGTTAGGGGGAAAAAACACGAAAGGACCTACTACATTTTCTTTCTCTCTCTTTTTTTTTTTATACGCCAATACCTTTCAATAGTAAGAGAACAAGGGATCCTCTCACTCATATACAAAAAATGAGAACCAACACCAACTAATGTAAATAAAAGACTACCTAATGGCAAGGATAGTATTACCTTTAGAAAAGTTAGAATTCCTAGCCAAAAGGTAAGCATATCCATAAACAATAAAGAACAAATCAAATAGAGCCAAAACCAAAAAAATACAACCAAAGAATCTAAGAAAGTGAGAAAGAGATGAAGGAACGTCAAATTTATCCTTCATCTATCAACAACCCTCGTCTAATAGGAGCATAATTGTGAATTCAAGAAAAACTCATCTTCTTCCTTTCTACCCACAAAGCATTTCTATATAGCTCATTCTCTAACTGAAAACTATTAATAAGGCTATCTTAGGGTTAAGGCTATGGTGCACCACCCATTACATCACCCACATGTCAAGAGCTCCACCAATCCTTACCCAAATACATGGTTGGGTTTGAAATCTTGACCAGCCCATGTGACAATTTCATTGGCCCAAAAATTGTCACATGGTGGCGTAGTGGGTAGTGCATCAATTGGGTGGTGCACCTTATCCAAAACCTTATCTTTGTAAGTCTTGAGTTGATTGCTTAATTTAATGGTAGAGCTCTGCTGCTAATCTTGGCTTTGCTATTGCTACAAGTGGCTCAGCAAGAAGCATATCATTGTTGGACTCAGCAAGGTTGATGCCTGATATGTTAAGGGGTGCACTCCAGGTGAAGCCATGGAGCAACCTAGCAAATAACATGACAGTCATTGTGGTTCCAAGCATGACTCCGGGACAACCACGCCTTCCTGTGCTAAATGATATGAACGTCAGATCTGGCTCCGTCAAAACCACCACAGACCCATCACTCTTGAGGTGACGTTCTGGTTTGAACTTGTGGGGTTCATTCCACACCTTTGGGTTTCGACCAAGCTCTTCTCTGCTTAGTAATACATGACTACCCTTTGGGATCAAGTAGTTGGCCACCATTGTGTCTTTCATAGATACATGGGGAAGATTAAAAGGACCAATGGGATGAAGGCGAAAAGCTTCTCTTGCGCATGCTTTCACGTAGTTGAGCTTAGGAATATCTGATTCTTGGACTAACCTCTCTTTCCCCACCACATTATCCAATTCCTCAGTGGCTCGTTGAAGCAACTCAGGCTGGTTTATCATCTCTGCAAGTGCCCATTCAACTGCATTTGATGGATTATCAACTGCTGCTAGCATCAATTCCTACAAGAAGTTTGAATTGAGTTATTTATCATTTTTTTTTTTATTATAGAAAGTGGATGGAAGAGCCTATATTGCTATAATTGTTATAGAGTTTTAGGTTTAGAGATTAAATTAAAAGGATTGAATCACCATTTTGGTCCTTAAAATTGTATAACGGTGGCAAGTTGATCCCTCACATTAAGAAATAGACAAAAATATCCCCCAAATTGAAAAAAGTCCATCACATTAATCCAATTTGACATCATTTTTTTAATTTGAGGGATGTTTTTGTCTATTTATTAAAATGAGGGATCAACTTGCCACCGGATTCACTCTCAAATTAAAAGATTTTATAAATAATAAATAATAAATAATAAATAATACAAATATATTTTCCACGTGCATGCACGGTTTGTATTTGCAACTGCTAGTATGGATGCATGAAAGAACTAAAAGAAGAGAAGTGAAGAATATTACTATAATTTGGGCCTTGATTTCCTCCGATGTCAATAATGGGTTATCATTGGCATCTTTGAGTGAGATGAGAACGTCAAGCAAGTCCTCTCCATGGCTCTTTGATCCATCTTTCCATTGTTTGATTCTCTCTTCAATGATTGGATTATGGTACTTCTTCATGATCCTCATAGCCTTTTTCACCTTTTTCCCATGACCATCTAAGTCAAGTTCCCTCAAGCATGGCAAATAATCAGAAACACTAAAGGCATAAATATACTTGAGCAGTGTGAAAATGGCATCTAAATGTTCTGCTTCCTCAAAACCAGGCCCACCATCTTTCCTTCCCTTCCCAAAGTACCTTGCATTGAAAATCAGTTTCCTGATCACATTGCCACAATAATGTTGTGCAGCAATTCTAACATTCACAAGGCCACCATCATTAGCATTTTTGCATTTGTTGTACACATAAAACATAAGGTTATCAGCTTCTTCAATCCTTTTGTCTTGAAGCCACTGATGTTTCTGGGGGAGAACAAATCATTGCTTATGATTTTCTTCATTTTCTTCAATTGTTCCCCAAAGGGTACAAGAGCTGTACTCAAATATCCATTGCTGATAATGTCAGTGGACATGGTTCTTGGTCTTGATGCAAAAGCAGCATCATTTTTTTCTCAAGAATTCAAGGGCAATGGATGGGCAGGTGACAGGGATTACATGGACATTTCCTAAGCGGATACATGCTATTTGGGTGTTCATTTCTTTCATCAGCTTGTGTATCCACCTAGATGTTGGCTTGTTTACAAGCATTTCAGGAAGGTTACCAACTATAGGCCATGGTTTGGGACCTGGGGGGAGTCTGTGTTTCTTGGTTTTCCCAATCAAGTAAGATTTTAGGACTTTGAGAACCATAAGGCTAGAAAGTACAACAAGCAAAGAACACCAAATGCCTAGAAGGCGCGACACCAAAAGGCCAGGGGTGTGATCCATAGCTTAGAAAAGGCGAGGGACTGAATGTGGTTATTTTTTTATGGTAAGATGCCTATTTATACATGTGCCCAAGGGTTTTAAATTGTGGTGATCATAGTTGCGGTCATGTTACTTTTTTTTTAATTATTATGAGCAATTGTAGAAAAATATGATTAATGCAGCTACAAATTATGGTTACAATATGATTTTACTTTTAGAGACTATCAAAATCGTAATATCACGACCTATATTATGATTTCACAAATCGATTTTTTTTTTTTTTTTTTTACACTTAAATTTTAATCATATAATATGACTAACATCAAAGCAGTTGCCGCTTGCCTCTACCCACCACTAGAAAAGAAAAAAAAAAAATATAATAACAGAGAGAACAATATGTTGTCCTTATACATGACATAATTTTGTGAATATTAATTTAAGGATATTTTATAATAAACATCTTAACTTTTGATAACGCGCGGCGTTCCCTCAGCCTTATATTTTCTCTTGTAATCTTTTGTTTACTTCTTCCACGTTTTTCTTTTCTTTCATGTGATATAATGAGAATTAAAATCATAAAAAATGTGTAGTCTTTCTTTTTCTGCTTACTTTTTCTAAGTACATAAACAATAAAGAAAAGACAATATGATAAAAATGGTTGTAGGATGAGATTTGGTTTTAGTCCCATCAGTTCTTAGGTTTTGGTTCGTAAACTTAATTTTAAAACTTTAAAATTTGTCCTTGCCGTTGGGGTACTTCCGTTAAGTGATAACGTGGCACATAGAGTGTCATGTCATCAGTGCCGCATGTACAAAAATAATAATTTTTAATTCCACAATTTTTAAATAAATTGTTGGTCCCTTTAAAGTTCATCAATTTTTATTCTATTTCCTGTAAATTTTTTTAGAATTTCGTCGCTATAATCTCAATTTTTTGTGAATTACCATCATCTCTCTGTCTATTAACTACTGGTGTGGCAAAAGGATCTGTTATACCACGTCGGTGCCACGTCCAAAAATTGGATGTTGTAACAGTTTTCGCTCAATTTGAATGTATATATTGGAAGTTATGCGATACAATTTACAAGTTGTTAGCAACCTGGTTCTGCAGAAAATTAGCGGAGTTCTAGCTTGGGAACAATTCGCGCATCTAAAATTTCTAATAATTTTATCAGACTTAGATGGGGATTTTAGCTTTAATTCTAATTTGGTTTCACTCGATTCGAACAAGTTTAGAGGAAGATACACATCCCATAAGGTAGAGACTATTTACAAAAAACAAAAAAAAAAAACAAAAAATGAGATTGCAAGGATGAAATCCTAAGAATATATTTTTCACGTACTAAAATCAACATTGATGATCTTTGCAGGGATAAAAACTTGAAGAATCCAAATATTACCTGCTTCCAACCTTTTCCGCAATACTTCCAAACATGCTATAAAAAGTGGGTCATACTAAACTTAAAGAATTCTAATGTATCATTAATCTAAAATAAATAAATAAAAAATGACTAACTGGATTTGATAGTTTTAGAAATTATAGTTATTAGAAATATTAGTTTTGGAAATGAAAAAAAGGGCTTTAGAAATGGTTGGTTGTAGAAATAAACTTCAGCTCATTGTACCCAAATAGCAGTCCACACCGTAGGAAGTGTGCTCACCACGTTTTAGGCCAATGCATAGTGTCCAAAAAGTGTCGGTGGAGGGGAGAAAAAAAGAGATTGGATGCTAACTTAGGAAAATCCATTTGATTTTGTCATCGGAAATATAGAACTTCTTTATTTTTAAAAGTTTCAACTTCTCAATCTAATGTCAACATTTAGTATGTTTGGTTCCATGGTAAAAATTTATAGAATTAATTTTATTTCATGTCAAACGTGATTTTAGTAAAAATAAGATATTTGGTTACTGTCAAATAAAATTGATTTTGCTCTCAGAAGCAATTATAATAGGTTGAATTGAAAATTTTACACTAAGAGTGTTTGGGAAAGCTGGAAAAAAAGATTATGCTGATAATCAATTTTTGTATAATCGATTATTGTGAAAATCGATTATAATCAGAATCAGCTTTTGTTTGGGTCTATTTGCTGAAAAGCAATTTTAAAATAATCTATTTTGTTTGGATGATGAAAAAAATCACTTTTATATAGTAAATTACGAAAAATGGTACGAAGTTATTTTTATAATTTAATGATATTTGATGTTTTTTAATATTAAAATTTTTTGAATTTTTTTTTAAATTCAAAATCTTAAAAAAATTAATTAAAAAAAATAAAGAAGCACCCTCCCTCTTATGGCTACTGACGCCGATCCTGTGGAGTGTGGACAATGCTCATTTAATTTTCATATGCAAATTTATTGTTTTTTAAATTTTTTTTAATATCAAACAATTACACTCTCACATGTGACGGGGGTAGTAGTGGTAAACCAAAAATTAAGTGAAAATAATCGGTAGCAATCTATCTATACATTTACTATGCTTGATCCTTAAATTTACTGTAGATGAACAGTAATTTGAGGTGTCAAGCTATAAAGTTTTTTATATTATTTTATTCTACATCAACCTATACATTTATAATTAAAAAAACGAAGTCCTATTTATTGTTTTTTTACAATAAGTCCTATTTATTGTTGATATTTTAAAAAAAAACTTAAGATAGTATAAAAAATAAAAAAAATATAAAACCAAGTAGAAAATGTTTAAAAATTAATTCACTATTTATATAAATAATAAAATAGTAAAAGATAAAATTAAAATAGTATGTATTGTTGGTGTAAAAAGTTTTATACTGAATTCCACTAATATTTTAATATTTATGCTTTTGTTTAAATAACTAAGAAAGACAAATGACATTAATATTCATTTGTCAAAATATTATTGGATGTCAGCGTCAAACTCCTTTGTACTCACAGTGTATAAAAATCAAACTCTTAGAAAAATCATCATTAAAAATAATTATAAAATTATGAGAGATAAAATTTAGGAAAAAATTAATATCTATAATGATAATACAATAATAAGATAAAATTGAGTTAAAATTGTACTTTTTTTTTTTAAGGCATAAAATTTTACTTCTTGAAATAAAGATAAAATCATCACAAACAAGGTATGAAAAATAGTAATTACTATTTGAAATAAGGTTTAATTGTTGAGTTTGTCCCTGAATTATTTGAGAATTTACAAGTAGGTCCCTAAACTAATTTTTTTAATTTGATCCCTTAACATATATGAAATTTTTAGTTGGGTCCTTGAACATATTTAAAATTTTCAATTGGATCCTTGCGGTAGCAAATCCGTTAGTGTATCGTGAAATTGAACGGAATATCCATGAATTCCACCAACTTGGACACCTATATCAGTAATTTGTGCATAATTATTGAGAATTTTGGACATCTATTCAATTAATCAACCAGATTTTTTACGCATATACACAGATATGATTTTGAATGCATCGGCAATGAAGGTTGATTACTTGAATAGATGTCTCGAATTCTCAATAATTATGCATAAATTGTTGATATGAAAGTCCATCTTAGAAGGATTCACGAATATTTCATCCAATTTCACGGTTCACTAAAGTATTTGCTACTCCAGGGACCTAATTAAAAATTTTATATATGTTTAAGGAACCAATTAGAAACCTTTTTTAGTTCAGGGACCTAAGTTAACGAGAAAATCACTATCTACAACAAGGATTAAAAAATGTAAAACTAAGTAGAAAATTTTATTATTTTAAATAATAATAAAATAATGGGATGTAAAATAAAAAAATAATTGACTATTTATATTAAAATAAAATAGTAAAATATAAAACTAAATAGAAATAGGATTACAATATTATGCATTGTCGGTGTAAAAGTTTTATATTAACATCCACTAATATTTTAACATTTATGATTTTATTTTAATAATTAAGAAAGAGCCACAATGATAATGATTTCTCAAAATATCATTGGATGTTAGCGTAAAACTCATTTATACTAACAGTGTATAGAAATAAAACTCTTAAAAATAATCATTATTTAAAATAATTATAAAATAATGAGAGATAAAATTTAGGGAAAAATATACCTATATTGATAATAGAATAATAAGATAAAATTGAGTTAAAATTTTACTTTTTGAAATAAAATAAAATCATCATAAAAAGGTATGAACAAATAATAATTACTATTTGAAATAAGGTTTAATTACTGAATTGGTCCTTAAACTATTTGAGATTTTTAAGTAGGTCCCTGAACTAAAAAAGTTTCTAATTGAACATATATAAAAAATTTAATTGGGTCCTTGGACATATGCAAAATATTCAATTGGATCCCCGAGGTAGCAAATCCCTTAGTATATCGCGAAATTGAATAGAATATCTGTGAAATCCACCAAGGTTGGACGTCTATATCACAATTTCCACTTAATTGTTGAGAATTTTGGACATCTAATCAAGTAATCAACCATAATTTTTTTATGCATATACACGAGTATGATTTCGAATGCACCAACAATCAATGGTTGATTACTTGAATAGAGGTCCCAATTTCTCAATAACCTGAATAAATTGCTTATATGAATGTGTAGCTTGGAGGGACTCACGAATGTTTCATCCAATTCATCGATTCACTAACGGATTTGCTATCTCGGAGACCTAATTGAAAATTTTATATATGTTTAAGAAGCCAATTAGAAACTTTTTTAGTTTAGGACCTAAGTTAATGAAAAAAAATCACTATATACAACAATAAGAAAATAAAATAATGTAAAACTAAGTAGAAAATTTATTTTTTAAAATAATAATAAAATAATAGGATATAAATATTAACACTAAATAATAAAACATAAAACTGAAGAGAGATATGATTAAAATAGTATGCATTGCAAGCGTAAAAAGTTTTATACTGACATTCACTAATATTTTAACATTTATGCTTTTATTTTAATAAATAAAAAAGAAACAACAGTATCATTGGATGTCGGCGTAAAACTCATTTATACTGACAGTATATAGAAATCAAACTCTTAGAAATAATCATTATTTAAAATAATTATAAAATAATTATGGTTATAAAATTAGTTTAACTATTGAGTTGGTCCCTGAACTTTGAGAATTTTCAAATAGGTCCCTAAAATAAAAAAATTTGTAATTGTGTCCCCGAACTTTTATAAAGTTTTCAATTGGGCCCATGAACTAAAAAAGTTTCTAATTTGGTCCCTGAACTTATATAAGATTTAATTTTCATCCAAGCCGAATAACCATCTCAGCCATCTATGAGTGATTTGGGTGGAGAATGAACCTTGAGACATTGTCATAACAAGATGCAACAAGATGAAGTTAAGTTGCAAGTGGGGGAGCAATTTTGGACGAAATTATTTCGAGGAAGGGATATGCAACCGTGAAACATAGATTGTAAACTATTTGTTCATATGGAGGAAAAATAGTCGCAGGTAAATTCTTTTTTTTTTGGGGGGTGGGGGGGGGGGTGGGGGGTTTCCATGTTACGTTCCACATTAGCAAACATAAGGACCTCTTCACTGAACCTCACCCCAGGGACTTAATTGGAAATTTTATATAAGTTTGAGGACCCAATTATAAATTGTCTTAGTTCAGGGACTTAGTTAAAAACTTTATAAAAGTTCGGAGACCTAATTACAATTTTTTCAGTTTAGGGATCTATTTAAAAATTTTCAAATAGTTTGGGGACCAACTCAATAGTTAAACCTATAAAATTTGAAAGTAATTTATTTAATGGAAATAAATGCACGGGTACTAAAAATTAGTATAATCTAACAGTCCTCACTTTGAGATGCATGAATATAGCTATTTTCTCAAAGAAAAAGATTTTTCTAAATTTAAGTTTAAAACCCAAACACAAAAGATTTTATATGAAACAACTTTTATAGAAAAGAAAGCTGAAATGAACAAATTTCATCTTTCCCGAACATACTCTAAGTTTTACGGTGGCATCTAAGGTGAGAGGGCAACTAAATCCCTCACCCATGAAAAAGCATTTATAACCATTAGATTTAATAATTAAATAAATGAGTGACTGTAATGATTTTAGGGTAACCTGATTTCGGGTTCTAGAAAATAACGTTTATGTCGTTTCTTCCCCAAAATTTCTTCTTCCTGATTTGCTTATGGTGCTTTCTGTCAGGTCTCTTTCGTTGTTAAGGATGTGCCCTTCCTCTCTAACTGGTGATAATCAGCAAACCACCTTGTTGGGACCATTCCATTTGGAAAAAAAAAATTGGTCCCTCTCTTTCGTTGCCTTTTTGTATCTATTTTGTTTCATCCTCATCTTTTTGGTTTATAGGCACTGCTTATTCTTATAGAAGCAAATGAAAAATCCGAAAATAAAAAAGAAACCCAACGAAAATAGAACTAACAAAAAACGTGTGATTAAGCAATAAAATTAATTGTTGTGTGGCATAATGGAAGTCCCAAACTTCCTCTTCTTGCATCAGAATCACACAAAGGGTGTGATTGGAAAAGAGACCACACGACTCCACAATAAACTGTTTATGAAAATGTGACACGTGGTCAAAAGGGACGACTTTTTCTTAATTGGGATAGATGGTATCTTTATAACCATGCTAATATTACTGACTCGGAGGGAGCCAATATTAAGTGGTGGGAGGGGCCATGAGCTTTTGGAAATGGAGGGTGAAGAAACAGTAGGCATTGTTGTTCACTAAATATTGGGATTAGTGATCCATGAAAATTGGATTTTTTTTATTTTTTTTTTTTTTGCAATTATATAACACTGTATACGATGTATCATGATCACATTAGACGTCGCCACTCATACCACGTAACAGATATCATATGCTCGACAATATTCTCAATTTTCAGTTCTTTTGATTTTTTGCTCTGTTCGTATTGTGTGGAGTCATTGTGTTTTGCTCCTTTGCTTCTTTCACGTTTGTCATTCTGCGAGCCAAGGCCAACGATGGGTCATTTCCACTCTTCTGAGACACACGCTCATAGTTTTAAAAAAAAAAAAATTCGACAGAGGCTCGGACCCTTGCAGCCTTCAATGTAGCTCCGGTTGAACTCCCATTACAGTGAGTACGGACATACTAAAGAAATGGGCAATACGCGGCCGGTTGGTTGCAAAAATTGACTGAACAAAACAAGGATGCTTAGGCAATGTTTGGTTTGCCAAATCCGCTAGCGTTTAGCGGATAGCGTATAGCGGATGGAAAAGTAGCCCCGTTTGGTAGTCGTTTTTAAAATTAGCGTATGACATTTTTTCACTAGCGTATAGCGTTTTTCCCAGACGCTACTTGAAGTAGCGTTTGAGCTTATAGCGTATAGCGTTTCATTTTTTCTTCCATTTTTATCCCTATCATCTTAATTAAATTCCTCACTTATCCTTGATTATAAAATAATATACTAATCATTTAACATAGTATATAAATAAGAATTAATTTCACTATTTAGATTTATATTTAAGATAAAAAAAGTGGAAAATATATTTTTATCTATAAAAAAATAAAACTTATATAAAAATCAAATCAATATATAATTTTATTTTTATTATTCCATTTTATTTATTAAAAATAATTAAAACTAAATTAATATTAAAATTAAAAATTAATGATTAACTTTTTTAAACGATAAATAATTTTTTTTTTGACGTGATAAACGATAAATAATTTAGAATAAAATAAATTATTATAAGTGATAATTATTTTAAAATAAATAATATAAATAATATATATACATATAATTTACATAAAAAAAATGCAAACATATCCTTTTATGTCATTTTTCATTTATCAGCTAGTCCAACCGCTAGTTTTACCAAACACTTCAAATCCAATCCGTTAGCTAATCCGCTATCCGCTATCAGCTAGCTTATCTGCTACCCGCTATCCGCTAGTTTATCCGCTACCGCTATCCGCTAGCTTATCCGCTATCCGCTAGTTTTTACCAAACAGAGCCTTAATCTTATCATTTGATTTGTTAGTCATTCTTGTTTAATGAGCAATAACTGCTTTTCAAAGCTGTATTTTCTTTTCTTCTTTAAACCATGCATGTTCCCTTCTCGTGGAAATGGGTTTTGATCATTACCAAATTAACAAATAAATATACTAAAGATATATAGATATGGGGATGTGTTTACTTCATTACTGTCGATTGAATTTTTTTTTTTTGAATAAGCCAATGGTAGCATTTAATATTAGTTGTTATGTTAGGGGGGTTGGGATGGGATTTGAATTCCTTATCTCCAAGTGAATTTGGAGTCTCCTATGTTCTTAGCATCACCAAGTAAGCTACCTAAGTGGGAAATTGGTTGATTGAATTGATGTTTCACAAACTGAAAAGTCATAGATTACCACAACATTATTTGATTAATCCATAATTCATTGTTGTCTCTATCTATATATATAATTACCAATATGAGTTGATACAAGTAAAAAAGGATTAGAAAATATTAGGATTAGTATTTTTTATTTGAGAATAAATGAAGAATTTGATTAAAATAGTAAGGATAAAAATGAGAGGAAAAAATGATAAGTTATAAGCTCAAAAGGTTCTTCAATTAGCGTCGACCCGGAAGAAACGTTATAAGCTAATAAAAAACGCTATAAACTAGTTAGAAATACATTTACTAAATATGGCTACAATTTTATCCGCTATATAAGCTAGCGGATTGATCTTGACAAACAAACTCTTGCTCTTTCACATAATAAGTTGTTGACATTAAAATAGTTGGAAAAACTACTTTTATGTTATTTGATGACCAAAATTATTACTTTTTTTTTTTTTTTACCAAACCAACATTATTACTTAAAGATCAATTTTGACGTGATTAATTTTTTGAACACCAAAGATGTTCCAAAACTCTTTGGAGAACCAAAACTACCATGTTTATTGACCTATATATGTTACATATATTCATAGGTCAATTTTATGTGTTGTTAATTTCCGACCGGCCTTGTAAAAAGCTTTGGCCACATATAGTTGTCTTTATTTCCAATGGACCAAACAATCCAGCAACACCTCTTCCCTTCATTTCACTCTTTTTCCATAAATATTTCTGTCACATAGAGACTCATAGATAAAGCATCATCTCATTAATTCATCCTCAAAGTTCTAATGAGTGAACCCATGAAGAAAACCATGCAAGCAAAGCCAAGACTAGAACTTGAAGAACTGTACCAAGGAATCCCAGATGAGTCTGTTAACCTCACCTTTCAAGACTTAGCCATTTCTGAAGCTAGCATAATTAACAACCCCACAAAGGCACAGGCACCATCACCATCACCTTCACTTTCTCCTTCTCCTTTGTTCAAACCACCTAGTTTTGACTTTAACAAAGGCTTAAGGGCCTCTAAAAATCAGGGTCATCACCTCCACCATGATAACAACTACAGTAGTCACCACCATCAAGATTTTGGCCATGGAGGTAACTCGCCATTGGGTCATCTTGGTCACCATGTTGAAGATGATCGTAGACGACATGGTGGTTTTAGCCATGCAAGTGGTGGTGCACTACAAAGTCCTCGAAGCAGGTCTGTTGAGTATAGCATGGGGTATGATAGCGCGAGTGGCGTGAGTTTGGCTTCAGGAAAAGGTGGTGGAGCTGGTGGTAGACGACGGAGACCTGGGATTCCTCACTCTAAGAATTGCACCGTTTGCAGTAGCTATGTCCATCTCTTCAGGACTAGATGCCTGGTATGTCTTTGTACATTAACATTCAATTGTGATGCACATGCTTACATTTATATATAATATATATTTACTCCATTTTGAAATTAGGAATATCTTGATATCCACTTACAATCTCTAGGGAATATCTAAATCCGGTTGTTTAAATATTGTTTTCCATTAGTTGCAAGTTGATAAACTATAGTAATAGAAAAATGCAAATACTAGCTAAACAGTGTTCTCTTCTCAATGACACTTGTTAAGGAACTAGAAGTTTTCTTTAGGAAGAGGTGAATTTAATGGATTGAAAATGATATTCTTAGTTTTTTCGACGAAAATTTACCTTTTATTTATTCCTAAATCAATGTCGTAAGAGCATTGGTTAATAAGACTCATAGAAAAATGAAAGTTTTTTCCCCCTTCATTCTTATATTTAGAAGACCAATGTTATTAACATTACAATATTGATGTCATTCTTACATTGTTTTAATCTTGCTATGTCATGAATATAATTACGAAGGGCTATAACTGAAGTAAAATTTAACTTATAGCTATAGTTCAGAATTCATTTGTTTAGTTAATAATGTTTCTGGGATATGCAGGTATGTGGCAGGGTTTATTGCAGGCAGTGTGTGGAAATAGGCATGGGAGAGATGATAGAGGGAAGAAAGTGTATTGAGTGCCTTGGATTGAGATTCAGCCAAAGGTAACGATTTACTAATCCCGTGTTTTACTTGAAAAATACTAGTTTCTAACGTTATATCTCCTAAGATCTGATATTTGTTTTGAAAAGCCAATTTTTGTTTAGTTATATTGCTTTATGTTAAACTCATAACCAATATGGTTTTTAAACATAAGATGTGCCAGCTTATGAAAAACTCTTATGTTCGTGATAAGTTTGGTCTATAGGAATTTACTCAATTTAGACATGTACTTTCATAAAATGAACAATTTGAATTCTGTAAGACTTACACGAATTTTATCTAATAAAAAAGAGTGTGTTAGAATCAGAGTATATTTCTAGTATTTCTAACAAAATTATCAACGATAAAAACAATGATTACATTCTCATCCAAGTAAAGTAGTTAATTCGTGTTAGCCAACTAGTTCAAATTTTCAGGGACAATTCCTAAGCATTTATGAAACAATGACCATGACAGATTAGAATTTTGGGGTTTTAAGTAACATTTGTCACGTCATTTTGACCAAGTCTCTCAGAGTCTGATCAGTTACTAAGCGTAATTTCTGGCTAGCCCAAGACGGCATTTGGATTTTTGTTTGCCGTCCATTTGTCTCATAAGAAACAGCAATTCTGTAGTAGACAAGAAATCACGCGTACACATTAAAATTGGTCATAGTCAAACATATCCAGAACAAGAAGAATAATGTAATATACTAATTACACAACTTCCTCTATTAACAAATTGTTCATGCCTTGTAATGAGATTAACATCTGAGTTTAACTATACCAATTTTATATTTTTCTAGTCAAACTTAGATGAAGTTAGATAAGCATACTAGTATTTCATTTAAAAAGAAAAAATCTTTAACTGTCATTATTTTAATTTTTAACCAAACTGGGATGATGCTAATTTTTATTCTAAGGTCTTCTTCTTCTACAGAACATAAATGGTATATATGGTGAATTTGATTGTTGTTGACACAGGTACATTGAAAGAGCAGGGAAGGTAGGGTGTTGCAGTTGGAGGTATCCAAGTACATTGAAGCATGCTGAGCTCAAATGGGCTGAGAAAGGACCAAGGAGGAGTGGTGACAGAGGCTATGGTCACCATGGGATGGGGTCCTCAAGGCCAAAATTCTCTCCAGCCCCAAGGAGTCCTCTTTCTAATGAACCCTCTTTTGTCATGTCTGCAACCTCTCCTCACCGCCACCTCCCTCTTTAAAAACAACAATGATATTCAATTTTAAATGCTACCATATATTATGTACCAAACTTAGAGTGCCTCATAAGATATTCTTTTAGTATGATTTTATTTTATTTTATGTTGCTTCATTCTATTTGTTGATTTAACTTAAATTAAAAGCTTTATTCTTTCCTTCTTTAAAAGCTTTGATAGACTTCATTTTGTGTCACTCTCTTTTATCTCTGTCGTTGCATATCTAGCCAATGATACCACTACTAACTACACCAGACTCACTTCAAAATATTCGCCAACTGTGATCTTGTTTCCTTATAACTTCTAATCTTTCTAAACGACAAATACAAATTGTCCAAATTGCATAGATCAAGTTGATAGAATGAGTAATTGTTAAATATAGAAAGCCTGCTGTTCCTGCCGACTAGTGGCTTCAGCCAAATGAGCCAATATATATATATATCTCCCTCACAAACGACAATGCTCTTAGCATTTTTTCACGTGAATAAGTGTCCTTTTAGGATTTGAATCTCTTTTGCAAGGTTTCAAATCTAGGTCCGAAATTAAAATCTGGGCCGTGTCGTGTTAGTTTTGGCAGTCGCCGAAACTGCACACAACCGTAATTGCAACCCTATCACATTTTCCCGCAATTGTCTGCAATAATGGAAAACGCAACCGCGACCACAATTTAAATTTAAAAACTTGCTCTTTTGTGAGGAAGTCATGGGTAAGCCATGCCACTAAATTCAATCGATGCTCATATGTAAAGTAAGTAATAAAATGTACATATGAAATCTTATGTGGTATAGGCAAGAAGAGGAATACATTTACTAAACTTTCAAAAGAAACAATTGGGTGCCTAGCACCTATTTCTCTTTCTTTGCTTTGTTCTAATGGAAGGCTTACAAACTGAATTTCCTAAATTCCTATTTATAGTCAAACGCAGGATTGATATCACTAGAATTTTATGTCTTAGATTTGTATTAATGTTTATCCTTTTGGAAAAGTGGATGACCTCTCAATACTCCTCATCCCCTTTCCTATCACTATGGAGTATGGACCTTGTAGTGATTTTAGCCACCAGATAAATGTCTTTTCAAAGTGTAGCCCATACTTTGTGAAAATTCTCGTGCCACTACACGAGGCTTGTATTTGTTTTTTCTTTTTATAGGCAAATGTTAGATTGTTAATATTTGTTAATTGTTATATTAGTGGGGGGAGTTGAACCCACAATTTTCTTATCACTCCAAATCCTATGTCCCTCCCCCCAAACCACCAAGCCATCTTATCACTCCAACGAGGCTTGTATCTTTCCACTGATTTATAGCAAAGAGTCTTCACTTTGTATACCCTTTTACAAGAAGGATAGAGATCCATTGTCCCCAAATCCTGTGTCAAATCCTGTTTACATTATAACTTTTTAATATTCATGAAAGTGATACGTGAATTTGGGACAGAAGATTTGTATCCATACAAGGAATGAGTGGTGCTCTAATAGGTCATGATACTAACTCCCAGGTTTCATTTGTATTAAACTATTAATGCCTTTAATTTTTCTCTTTTATTAAATCCCTCCATTCCTTTGACTGAGGTGTTTCTTCATATGTACTTGACTCTTTCACACCGTCATCTTCAACCAACACTGCATTAGCTAAGCAGTTTTATTAAATCTATGTATTCCCTTGAGCATTCAGGGCAAAGTCCAGAGTTCTTTGAAATGGTATGTTTGTTCTTGTTCAGATGAGAGGTCATGAAGGGTAGTTATGCATAAAGGGTTGTAACTCCTATAAAGATGTCTCTCAACATCTATATAAGGACATGGTTCAATAGAATATGAAGAAACCATCTCAAATCTTCTAATGCACCACAAGTTTATTTGAGAAATATCTTTTGTAAAACACTATTGGTTTAAGTGGGTTGGTTTGCAGTGTTCTTCATTTTATCCTAAAGGAAAATTACTATTATCCTTTTGTTGGTGTGAGCAATTTAAGCCTAAAGAAAAGTATATTTGGATTCCATGCTGCTGCTTATACCATGGTTTAAACAAAAACCATGCACGGTTTCAAAACAGTGCAGTGTCTATAGGTATAAGCAACAGCAGGGAATTCGGGTGCAAAGAAAAGTATACCTTAATGAGTAGCAGCTTTTCCCCGCATAATTCTGGTTTTGCTGGTTTTTGAAGAAGATTCTCCGACATATATTAACAATATTACAAAAGAAACAATACTTGCAATAAAACATCAATGCACATAGGGCAGGACTAGAAGTTTAAGACATATTACATCTGGGTTTGATCTTAATTGGGAGACCCATGGATGGATATGGCATTGGTTGACGAGTAATAGTTTCCTCTGGGTATACTTGAGACCATTCATACATCTTTACAAGGTTGTGTATAGTAGTTAAAGTCTCAACCCTGGCAAACTCATTTCCTATGCAGCTATGAAGCCCTGCTCCAAATGGAAGGTAAGCAAATGAAGGGATTGGCTTGGTTGGATTTTCAAAACGAGATGGATCAAACTTGTCGGGATTCTCGAATATCTCATTGTTCATATGAGTTCCATATGCTGCCCAATATACCTGAAGAAGTAACCAACTTGACTTTTAAATTTTTGCAAAGTTGCCCTCTAAGTCCAAGTAGTGGGAAGCACTCATCTATCAAAGAATAAAGAATAGGACAAAAACTTAAGGGGTGTTTTTAGGTGCTTGTAGTGTTGTTTTCCAATGAGAATATGACATGTATAACAGTTGTTATATATGTTACGTTTTTATTGATGAGCTATTAAACATGTATTTTTCTCGTTGGAAAACAACAAATAAGTTCCTAAAAAATAATGCCAACTCGGGTAATAATTCTGGTAAAAGATTCTAATCATTTGTTTTTTTTTTCAAATGTCACTAATTTGTGAAATTTTGGGATGAAAATATCACCTGCCACCCTTTTGGTATGTCATATCCTTCGAAGCTAATATCTTTAAGTGCTTTCCTGAAGCTGCCAAACAAAGGAGGGATCATCCTCATCAATTCCTGAGCAACTCTCCAGGTGTACTTCATCTTTTGTATGTCTGCCCATGTTAGCCTGCCTTCTGCTCCTTCCCTTTGCTTTATAATTTCCATTTGTTCTGAATAAAGCAATTTAGCAAAACAGTCAAAGAAGAACAAATCTCTTATATTTTACACTTGAGAATGGCACAATAGCATAATCTAAACATCTTGTTATTTTTACCTTCTAAAACTTTATTGTAAACCTCTGGATCTCTAGCCAACTTCCATACCAACAAGCTCATAAGAGTAGCAGATGTGTCATGACTTGCAACAAATAAGAAAATAAAATTGTCAGCAATTACATCATCAGCTAAAGGTTGATTATTTTCATCCCTTATTGCAAGCAGGCAGGATAGCATGTCATTAGTAGAGCTTAGAACTCCTTTGGACAACTCTTCCCTTCTTTTGTTCATAATAGTAAGTATCCTTTCAACAATTCTTTGCCTGGCTCTTTGGCCTCTCCAAAATGAGGTACCAGGGAAATTGATTGGAAGAGAATGAATTGCCTTAAATGCTAAGATAAAATCTTCAAACAAAGCCTCCCTAGTGTTCTCATCCTTAATGTCAAACAATATATTGCATGCCATATCATAGGAGAGTCTTTTCATGAAGATCACAGTTCCAATTGTTTCTTTCTCTGTGAATTCTTTAAGTAATGCTGTATTCACCAATTCATCCATCTTTTTCACATAGTTCTGAAGGCATTCAGGTTTCAAGAATTTCATCATTTCCCCTTTGACCAGCCTGTACCTGCATTAAAAATAAACACAGCCTCAAACCAAATGATCTAGTAATTCCCTTATCAATAACACTTTATAGTTATGAGTTATCCTTCCAGACACTACCTACCACTACCACTATTCCAAAATCACTTCTCCAATTGTCCATCAACATAAAACACCTTATTCCAATGTGCCATTATTAGCTAACAACTTATTTGAATCAAGATCATCACATAAGGACTATTTTGACAATTCATCTTCCAAACCATTTAAGCTGCATCAATGAGTTAAAGTTCAAGACTGTTTTACCTTTGTCCTGTAAGTTCAACTAAGCTTTGTCTTCCAAGTATCTTCTGCAGGGTGAGGGGTTTCTTAGCAGAAAGAGCATCTTCTGGGGAACCAAGGATAAATTTGTTTCCAGCTTGTCCAATGAAGAACACAGTAGGGGAACCCATCAAGGAGGTTTTGAAGATAGGACCATACTTGCATACCCTTTGTTCCAACCAGTCAGAGCCCTTGTCTTGCTTCTGTGCCTTAAGAAAACTAAGTGTCTCTCCAACGATGGGATACCCCAGAGACCCTTTTGGAACATTTTTGGTTTGACCATTTGACAGAAGTTTTGAGAGGAGAAAAGCTATAATCGAAGTGAATGCAAATAAGAAAAACAAAGACATTCCTACAACCATTTTGCTTTGGCCTTTGGGACTATTGAGGTTTGACCAATGAGATGACACTTTAGATCATTGGGAGTAATAGCTAAATCAGGTGGGAGAAATACTCAGATGAAAGAAATCATACAAAGTCTTCTTAGGACTTTCAGGATGAATGACATTGGAAAGAGAAAAACTGAAACTGATATGTATTTTTTTTTATTTGGCATAAATAATCAATTGAATAATCCACTTGATTGAGAGATAAGCACCAAACTTAAGTCCATGGTTATTAAAAAATATTTTATGCTACAAACAATTAAAGAAACTAACATTTGGGAATACTTCAATTTTTTTAGGAAAAAACTACTTTGTGTTAAAATTGAGATGTTTGAGATAAGTGGTTAGAAATTATTATAATCATATATTTTAATTCTTTTATTAGAATAAACTTCTTTTAAGTAATTTTTTTAGCATTATTTTAATTATAAGCAAAAGCTAATAATGTCGAAATTTTGACATTGTTACCAAAGTAACCCTAAAATATAAAATATTATTTAATCTAAATAGAATATTTCAAATCATTCTACAAAAATTATTTTTATATATTACCTAAAATTCAATTTTCAAAAAAATATATAAAAAATATAAAATTAATTTTACCACAATTGATTATAAATAAAATAAATTATAACTATAATTGAAAATTGAAATAATATTTTATTACAACTAATTCAAATTAGCGTTTGTTTGAATCTTTTAAAATTTAAAACTCTTCATTTCACCAAAGATAAGAGAAAAATTTTACGAATGGAAAATAGCTTCAAGTAAAAACTAAAAAAAAACCAATGCTTGCTTTAATGAGCTGCCACAATCCCAGCTTCCGTCTTTAGTTTCCTGGTATCCACTTCATAAGCATAACATAACCGGCACAAGGAGCGGTGATTTCTAGGGTGAAGCATGTTTTTTATGTCTATACCGATATAGACATTTGTTAAGTTGTGAATAAGAAGTTTTCAACCGTTGGATTGATTATTGTATGTAAGGGACGGCTGAGATTGAATGGTCCAAGAAAAATCAAAAAAAAAAAATTGAAAAATACAATTTTGACCCTCTCTCTCTGCACTATCAATGACGGAGCAACCCTGCCCTCACCGTCAACCAACCACCACCACCACCACCGGAACAGAAAGTGAACACACCAGAATTGAAGAAAGTGAACACATAGAAGAGAAACCCATAGATTTGGCAAGGCAACTTTGCCACCCCGGAGATGGGCGGCACGTGGCAGCTCTGCAATTCTAACATCCCCGAACTCGTCGGTTCTCTGCCTCGACCCGATTCCAACTCACCCCGAGATGATGTCGCATTCATATTCCTCTTATTCTTCGTCTTCTTCCTCTAGCGACCTAGAGGAGCTGGGTGATAGTTGGAGCTGCCATGTTTGGGAACTAGTTGATGGGTTGGCCCTATTTCCAATCGTCGAAAAGCAATGGATGATTGTTGTGGCGGTCCGAGGTTGAGACGACTGGGCTGGTGGCGGTGGGGTCAGAGAGAGGCAGTGTTGCAATTCCATTCATTGTTGGGGTGGTGGTGGGGTGGTCGGTGAAGGGTGGGGAGGGTTTGTTGAAGATAAGGGCAGAATGGAGTTTTCACAAGTATTGCTTCTTTTTTTTATTATTTCATTTTAACAATATTTTATTTAACTTAAAAACAAAGAAAGGAATACGTAGGTGTGTATACAGTGTTTAGACATATGGATGTTCAAATAACACCACTCTTTGGCTTATACCCAAAAGGGAAGAAGAGGCTCAGAGAGAGCTACAGTGGGAGACAACAATTTTTCAAAAAAATTTTTTTGGTTTAATTACTCTGTAGGTCCCTGTACTTTTGGGAATTTTCAAATAGGTCCCTCTACTTTTAAAATTTGTAATTACGTCCCTGAACTATTACTTCATTTGTAATTAGAATCCCTATACTAAAAAAATTTGTAATTGGGTCCTCAAACTTTTATAAAAGTTTTCAATTGGGTTCCCTGAACTAAAAAAGATTTTAATTGGATCCCTGAAACGTATATACAATTTTCAGTGGGGTCCCTGAATTATAAAATTCGTTAGTGGTATGTTGAATTGACGGATAACTGATTTCATCCAAGCTGGCTATGTAAGAGTAGTTTTGGTGGAAAATGAACCTTAAGATATTGTCACAATAAAATGTAGCAAGATGAAGTGAGATGTAGGTAAGTTGCAAGTGAAGAAACTATTTTGGACGAAATTATTTCAAGGAAGGGATATACAAGCGTAAAACATAAATCGGGGAAGGAATGAACTATTTATTCAGATGGAGGAAAACCAATCACAGTGTCAAGTTTTGGTTTTCTGACTCAACATTTTGGTCTCCTGCAACCCTAAATACAATTTGGGGGAATTCCAGGTCACGTTTAACATCAGCAGACTTAAAAGACCTCTTTCACGGAACCCTACCCCAGGGACTCAATTGAAAATTTTATATAAGTCAGGACCCAATTAAAATTTTTTTTAGTTCAAGGACCCAATTACAAAATTTTTTAGTATAGGGACCTAATTACAAATGAAATAATAGTTCAGGGACCTAATTACAAATTTTAAAAGTATAGGGACCTATTTTGAAAATTCCCAAAAGTATAGGGACCTACAGAGTAATTAAACCTTTTTTTTTTTACTTATTAACAAGCTGAAAAACTTGTTTTCTTTTTTGTTTTGTTTTCACTTCCTTTTTTTTTTTTTTGGTTAAACTAATGTTTTGGTCCCTATAACGTGACACTGATTTTTAATTTGGTCCCTATACGTAAAAAGTTATCAATTTGGTCCCTATACGTGACACTGGTTTTTTCAATTTGGTCCCTACACTTAAAAAGTTATCAATTTGGTCCCTATACGTGACACTGGTTTTCAATTTGGTCCTCACCGCTAATTGGTCCCTATATAAGAGGCCCAAATTACAAATTATTGTCAGATGTAGGGGACCAATTCAACAAAAAAAAAAAATTGAAATCAGTCCCTACATGTGACAATTATTTTCAATTTGATCTTTACATGTGATAATAATTTGTAATTTGGTCCCTCTTATATAGGGACTAATTAGCGGTGAGGACCAAATTGAAAAACCAGTATCACGTATAGGAACCAAATTGATAATCAGTGTCACGTATATGGGACCAAATTGAAAATCAGTGTCATGTATAAGGACTAAATTGATAACTTTTTACGTATAGGGACCAAATTGAAAATCAGTTGTCACGTATAGGAACCAAATTGATAACTTTTTACGTATAGGGACCAAATTGAAAATCAGTGTCACGTTATAGGGACCAAAACATTGCTTTAACCTTTTTTTTTTTTTTTTATGTTTGGGCTTGGAAGTTTGACTCAAAAACTTGTAACAAGCGAAAGTGGGTTAAGTTTCATCTTGTAATGCCCTAAAGCATAAACAAAAGTATTTTTTGTTTTTGGCATTTTTTGTATTGTTTTCTTTTTCAAAATATTAATTAAAAAGATAAAATACCCGGACAAAATTAGGTGTTCACAGGGACTGATGCAAAATGTAATAGAGCTCCTTGTAGTTTTTATTGCTGCAAAAGATCCAGATTAGTGTCAGTTATGAGTTTTTATATTTTGCAAAATTAGAAATATGCAGATGCTGCCATGTGTCCTTAGATCCTTAATAGTAGGGTAAGTTATATGTAAATTGGTTATATAAACTAATAGGGATGTGAATGAAAGGAAGCAGAAAGTTAAATAAAAATCTCTCTTTCCCTCAAGGCTTTCCCTTAATAGGGAATTCAATCTCTCTCTCTTCCAAATTCTACTTCTTATCAGAGGATCTGTTGCTTTACTTGGCATTTTATGCACGGTTGATTGTTAACTAATCAGAGGACTTATCATTAGGGTATTGGTGGTGAAGGTTGTCCTTCATGTGATGAGACTATAGAGTCTGTACTGCATGCTTTGAGGGAATGACAAGAGAAGTGCTTTCTTCTCATAGAGATATCTAGTATTGGATGAACCTCAACCTTTCTAATTAGGTGGGAAATCAGAAATGTAGTGAGAAGTGGAAGGAGCTTTGGGCTATAGCTTCGTGGTTTCTTTGGAAATGAAGAAACCTTCAAGTGCATAATGTCGAGTTTTAGTATCCGAGATACTCGTGGAGGATTATTCATAGCACTTGAAGAAGGGTCTTGATTTTTATACCCCTTCAATTAATCCCCCACCCCACCTCCATTTTTTTAAAATTTATTACACCAAATACCCTTTTCTGTTTCTCCTTCTCCTTACTACACCCTTTCCATTCTTACCTCCTTTTATTCTTCTCCCAT
The DNA here is from genome assembly GCA_035048595.1 of Echinosophora koreensis. Taxonomy (NCBI): domain Eukaryota; kingdom Viridiplantae; phylum Streptophyta; class Magnoliopsida; order Fabales; family Fabaceae; genus Echinosophora; species Echinosophora koreensis. The sequence continues at coordinate 13,814,661 of JAPCYP010000004.1, forward strand.
ACATACCGCTGCCCTGCACTTTCCCTTTCCTTTTTCTGTATCCAAGAACCAGCATGTTGTGTTTAAGAAAATGTTGCTCTGCCTAAAATGAAAATTGTAAAACAACCTATGACGAATTGAACGGAACATGCGACTCTTGTGAAAATTGTAGAGTGTTTAAGATTGAACTAAAAATGTGACGAATATTTTCGAAGAGACTGAGCTGAAAAGACAACAACCCCTAAATCGAAAACAACCTTTTTCTTAAACCACTATACGAAAACTAAAGAAAACCCTTGGGTCTTGCACTAACATATGGAAACTAAGTTTCCATGTTTTATAAAAAATTTCATAACACATGGAAACTAAGTTTTCATGTGTGTTAATATTTTTTATAACACATGGAAACTTAGTTTCCATTTCCGTGTGTGTTAAAAATTTTAATAACATATGGAAACTTAATTTCCGTATGTGTTGAAAAATTGTATAGCACATGGGAACTAAGTTTCTGACTGCGTTGTTATAAATTTTTTTAACACGCAGGAAACTAAGTTTCCATATATTATAAAAAAAATTAACACATACGGTAACTTAGTTTCAATGTATTATGAAATTTTTTATAACACATGAAAACTTAGTTTCCGTATGTTATTGCAAGACCCAAAGGTTTTCTTTAGTTTCCGTATAGTGGTTTAAGAAGAAGGTTGTTTTCGATTTAGGGGTTGTTGCCTTTTTTGTCGGGTATGTATGGGAGAAGAAGAAAAGGAGGTAGGAAGGGGAAGGGTGCAGTGGGGAGAAGAAGAAAGAGAGAAGGGTATTTGGGAGAATAAATTTTAAAAAAAATGGAGGTGGGAGGTGAGGAGATTAATTGATCGATATTAAAATCAAGACCCCTTGAAGAATTGTGACGCAGGCCCTTTTGTTAACAAACAAACAGACCCTCTACATTGCCATAATAATAAGAAAATGTATTATGAAATTTTTTATAACACATGAAAACTTAGTTTCCGTTTGTTATTGCAAGACCCAAAGGTTTTCTTTAGTTTTCGTACAGTGGTTTAAGAAGAAGGTTGTTTTCGATTTAGGGGTTGTTGCCTTTTTTGTCGGGTATGTATGGGAGAAGAAGAAAAGGGGGTATGAAGGGAAAGGGTGCAGTGAGGAGAAAGAGAAAGAGAGAAGGCTATTTGGGAGAATAAATTTAAAAAAAAATGGAGGTGGGTGGTAGGGAGATTATTTGATCGATATTAAAATCAAGACCCCTTGAAGAATTGTGACTTAGGCCCTTTTGTAAAAAAATAAACAAACAAACGGACCCTCTACATTGCCTTAATAATAAGAGGGAGGATTTTGGTTAACCGTAGATACTATTTAAAAAACATTTAATATTTTTTAGTAAATACATTTTAAAAGAAAAAATAACAAATACTTTTAAAATTCTTGAATAATTCATTCTTCATCTCATATTTTTTTATTAATTTTCAATCCATAACATGTATTCCAGAGAAGCTGTCTATAAATTCCAAAAATAGGCAAAAGTTATAAAAAAAAATTTAGTTGATGTGGATCATCATTCATCACCTTAAAATAATTTACACTATTAATTAATTAATTAAAACTTATCATATTATTAAAAAATGATTAACTTTTAATGATAATTGTTTAGAATTATATATAAAACTATTTATGATTAATTAACGATAAAAAAATTATCAACATTATGTCAAAGTTACACCGAAAATTAAGACTAAAGGCCCATTTTGGTCACTGGTAATTTTCGAGGTACCACTTTTCGTCTCTAAGGAAAAACATTCGCCAAATAGTTCTTGAGAATAACAAAAGAGAGACACTTTAGTCCTTCCGTTTGTTTCCGTTATGAACACACCGTTAAAATGTTGATGTGTACCGTTAGTGTGCCCATGTGTTTGTTAAAATCATCCATGTGACTTGTGTTTGTGCATCTGGTATGGTACATCTGGTGCATGTGGTCTGTTGCTTGTAACATGTAGGGACTAATTTGTCCCATGATAAAAATTGTCAAAGACTAAATTGAGTTGCTTAAATAATAGTTGGAGACTTTATTGGGCTAATGCATAATTGTTCTTATGGTCTATTCTACATGCAAGAATAGATGCTTTGGCACCTGGACTCATAAAGATACACATCAACATTATAATGGCATATTCAAGACGGAGACAAACAGAGGAACTAAAGTGTCCCATTTTTGTCATTCTCAAAAACTATTTGGTGAATTTTTTTTTCCTCAGGAACAGCAAGTAGTATCTCAAAATTTGTGAGGAACTTAAATAGCCCTTTAGTCAAAAGTTAAAACAAAAGAGAGAGACTGTCAAAAAAAATAAATAAAGGAGACAAAAAATATAAACAATATTAAATAAGAATATAGAAAAAGGTACCTTCTATGACGAGGGATCAAGTAAGTCCCTCATCCCATGGGGGAGGAAAATGACCTGGAACAACAGGTCATTTTGGGGTGAAGATATAAATTTAATTTTTATATGGTTGGACTTTATTAATTTTGTATTTTGCATAGAAGTCTCTTTCCTTTATTCTCCTCCGACCCACCCCTTCTCCACTGAACACGGGCTCGCATAGCTCCTCTCATTCTCAGCCAACATCTTATCTTCTTCCACAACCACAACCAAGTTGATGTTGAACATGAAAACTTTGTTTGGTGCCTACCAATATATCTTGTATATACTATAGTTTCAAGTTGGACGATGGTGGAGCATTCCCCATCATGTTGTAGATTAAAAGGCACAAAAACTGGTATAAGTTGAAGACAGAGTCACAAATCGAGCATGACAACACGAAATTTGTAAATAAAGGAAGTAAAAGAGTTTAAGCAAGAATTGCAGTGTAAAATAAATGCTGAATTAATTTATGTAAAACGGGTCTTTTGACCCGATTGGAGGTAGGGGCTGATAGGCAAACAATATCGTATATTATACTTCAAATACAAATAAGTGTTAAACACTAGCAGATATTGTTTTAATATAAAGGTTACCAGGAAAGCAACGCCTGCCATTCATCCCCTACCTCCAATCGGGTCTGCAAAATCCTCTTTGCATAAAACGGGTATTTATGGTACCCGATATCAAGCCCAGACATTTTTTTTTACCATTTTCATTGTATCATCACCGTTAGAAATCAAAACTGACCAAAGAGCAAATTACTGTTATGGTGAATGGTGTGGTGGAAGACGTGATGAAACCACTTCCTCTAATGGGGCGAAGCCGACCTGATACTTCTGGCGGTGCTCCATTGAACACACCTCAGCCTTGAGCCAGCGATTGGTGGCCATAGATAGAAGCTCAGTTTAACAAGGGAAATGACAATGGAAATGAAGTGAGAGAAAGAGGAGTTAGGAAAGAGAGTACGGTTAAGAGGTACTATTTAGCAATTAAATGACTAACCAGTATTGGATTTTTTTTTTGAATATCACTATTTTAATATTTATATCCCAAAATACCACACTTTTCAAATTATATACCAAACTACCACACTTTACAAAAACAAGTGAGAAGTCTAGTTGGGAGGACTAGACTTCTCAACATCAATTTTTTTTTTTTTAAATCTGGTTGAGAAGTCTTGTTTTGGGGGCTAGACTTCTCAACATTGTTTTCTTCTTCTTTTAATTTAATATTTATATTTAATTAATTAATAATAACTTAATTCAATTAATAACCTAATTAATTAATTAAAGGATTACATTAAATTAATTAATAATAATTGCCTAATTATCATCAATATTAATTTACATAATATTTTATTTAAATAAGTAATTATAAATTAAATAATTAACACCATAATAATAATAATTGATAATCCACTCATTAAAATTAATTTTCATTTAGTAATTATACAAGCGTGCTACGCTTGCGTAGAAGACCCAGGACGGTGAGGACATTTATTTTTGCTATGACCCTCCGCTCGGCACAATCCACATCTTTTACGATGATGTGGATGAACTGCATAACCTAGATATGCGAGGCCAACATGCTGAAAACTGGGCACAAAGGCATCACCACTGGTTACAGATCTGGAGGAATCGACAAAAGTCCTTGTGGGCCAACCTATCCAGGGTTTCTTCGGGCACACAGAAGAGTACATGGCATGGTTCAGGTGGAACTCAAAACCCTACCTAATAAATCCGCCACAACAGCAATACCAGGAAGGTCCTGCTCAAGAGAATCAAGGTGTTGGAACCAGCCAGGAAACCCAAGGACGTGCATGACATGGTACACGTCGACAGCCGAGCCCCCAAGTTGCCATGGAAGAGGAAGAGGAAGAGGAACAGGTTGAACTGCATGGCCATATATTTGACCAGTCACCTGCACAACAATCATTTGCATTCACCCCTTATCAACAACAACTATATCAGCACTCTTTTGCACCAAGCAGTGGAGATTTTATGAGCAATCTGTTTGGTGCTGACGTTGGAACGCTAGAGTCTGCTCGGTTGTACATGGAACGCATGACCAACATGCGCGGCATGTACACATTTGGCGTTCCGTCAGGGCCCAACCAGGCGGGCCCTAGTACTTCAACATCGCATAGCGTGGACTTTCAAGATAATCCGCCGCCGACTTATGAAGAACACAATCAACCTGTTGCTGCACCTACTGATGAACAGCATGATCAGCATCGTCCACGCCGTACCCGGCGACCTACACGGTGTGGAACTGGAGGCCATTTAGGACATTAATTTTTACTGTATTTGGTATGTCGTATTGTAGTTTAAGTTTGTGTATTTTCATTTTAATCCATCATAATTTATTATTACTTAATTAATTAGTATTAATTAACAATAATACTAAATTTATCATTACACTATTTTAATTAACTTATTTAAATAAAAAAATTATGTAAATTAATATTGATGATAATTAGGCAATTATTATTAATTAATTTAATGTAATCCTATAATTAATTAATTAGGTTATTAATTGAATTAAGTTATTATTAATTAATTAAATATAAATATTAAATTAAAAGAAGAAGAAAACCACGTTGAGAAGTCTAATCCCCACAACAAGACTTCTCAACCAGATTTAAAAAAAAAAAAAATTGATGTTGAGAAGTCTAGTTCTCCCAACTAGACTTCTGACTTATTTTTGTAAAGTATGGTAGTTTGGTATATAATTTGAAAAATATGATATTTTGGTAGATAAAAATTAAAATAGTGATATACCAAAAAAAAATCCAACCAGTATTACCAGGTTAAGGTGATAAATCCAATCCATACATTTATTATATTGATTTATCTAATGATGGAAAAAGGTGATACACAAACGAGGGACTTGCTTACTTTTTCTCACCTAAGTTGGGACCTTAGAAAAATACAAAATACAAAATTAAATTATTCTTGACATTCTATTGGAGTAAACACCCAATTTGATCCCTGAAATTGTGAAATAGTATCAACTTAGTCCCTAAAATTATCGAAAATCCAAATTAGTCCCTGAAATTGTAAAATTGTAATCAACTTAGTCCCTCCGTTGAAAATAGCATAGACTAAGTTGATTTTAAGTTTGTAGTTTCAGGGACTTAATTGATATTAAGTAAGTAAAATTAAGGACCAAATTGATACTAACTTATCATTCAGGGACGCTTTTGAAATTTTGATAATTCCAAGGACCAAGTTGATACCACTTCACAATTTTGAGGGACCATATTTACTCCATTCTATTGCAACGTGAGGAAGAAGAAAGAGGAGAGAGAGTGTTATTGTAAGAAACAGAAAATCGATCGGAAAAAACACAGAAGAGAAGAGAAGAGAATTGCCACACAAATGCAAGATCCGCCTTCAAACCCTAACCCTAATCCCAATGCCAATGCCAATTCACAATTTCAGCAGCCGCCTTCCACATCCCCGGCCACGGCGGCGACGCCTCCCGCCGGCACATCCGTCTTCATCCGCGGCGCTTCTTCCGCCGCCGGCGAGTCCCACTCTCACCACCGGAGAGCCCACTCTGAGATGAGTTTTCGATTGCCGGACGACGTGATGGACCTGTCGCCGTCGGATCCGTTCAACGGCGGATCTTCCACGGCCAGCCTGGAAGAGATCGGATCCGAGGACGACCTCTTCTCCACCTACATTGACGTCGAGAAGCTCGGAGGAACCACGAACGGGTCGGCCCGCACCGGAAACGGATCAGATCAGGGAGGTTACGGGAACAACGGCGGTGGCGCAGGCACGAGCGGTCACAACGACAAAGAGGATAGCCCGAGCGCCACCGCGAGACCGAGGCACAGGCATAGCAGCTCCGTCGACGGTTCCACGTCGACGAGCATGTTCGGTGAGATCATGGATGCGAAGAAAGCCATGCCTCCGGATAAGCTCGCGGAGCTGTGGACCGTTGATCCAAAGCGTGCTAAGAGGTTTATTGATTCTCACTTCTTCTTCTTCTTTTTATTCTGAATTTGATTTTGATTGGAAATGCATCAAGCTTTTCGGTTCAATTTTGAAAACTGATTGCAATGGATTAACGTTGATATTACGTAAATGTAAATTCCTCAACAGAAGGATTATGATTATTATGATTATTATTATTTTCTTGCTGAGTTCTTAGGATTTTACATTGCCTTTAATTGAAAATTTTCTATTAAAATGAAAATTGAGGATTAATTTATGTAATCTCAAAATTGTTCATTTAATAGAAACTTGATACGGGAGTCTAAAATTTAGCATGACATTTGATAGTTGCTGTGTTTCTTCATAACTTGATGCATGTGTAGATTTACGTGTATATCCTTACATTATCGAAACTAGGCTTGCTTTATTATATATATCTTACGTAATCAATCTATTGTAGCAGTTAGTTGCTGTGAAAAATTCCACCGTTATGTGATTGTAGTGTTTTTCTAGAAGCAACATACGAAGCATCGGAATGGAATATGAGTTGTATGACTGAGAGGGAGGGGAAGAGAAATTATAATTGATAACTCATGACTTGTAATTTCTGAATAGATAGAGGAAGGTTTTAAATTGTAGTTGTTTTGTGATTACAAAAGGAAAATGTGCCTAATGTGACCGTAATTGCAGCTGCAGAGATCTCTATAACCTGAATAAATTTGCACTTGTGAATCATAATTTAAAACTGTCATTGAGAATTTTCCTGTTTGGTGTAAACTATGTTAAACCTAGTGACATTATAATGATTATATAAATTGATAACTTATGATTTATGAATAAACAGAGACCATTTCTGATCGACCTTTTCAGTGTAAATTATTTTAACTGTATTGTTTGGGTGCTATTTCCTAATGAAGAATAAATCATCAACTATTGTGGGTTGGTAACTTCTAAGTCTATATATGCTTGTTGAATGTTGAGGATTTAAAATGGGGACGGGGCAGTGAAAGTGAAGCAGAGTACAGGTTTATGGTAGAGAGTAGAGACACTGTTCTTTAGCTTCATTTAATTTTGAATTTTCAATAACTGTATTTTAGTAATTGCTGTGGATTTTTTAAATTATTATTCTCATAAGTATTGTTGTTATGTATAGAATACTTGCGAATCGGCAATCTGCTGCACGTTCAAAAGAGAGAAAGGCCCGATACATACAAGAACTTGAGCGCAAAGTTCAGACCCTTCAAACTGAAGCCACAACTCTTTCTGCCCAACTGACACTATACCAGGTTTGTGTTGACATATATCAAAAAGCACTTATACCAAAACAATAAAAAATAAAAAGGCTCTTGAATGTTTTGTCCATCTTCTATGCAACAAACTGGAGATTCCTTTATAGCCCATTTTGTTTATTGGATGGCTGCATTATTTTTTTTTGCCTTCATATTTATGTCAGAAACTCTGAGAATATAGTTGAACTAGGTTTTCATATGCTACTGCAGTTTCTTTCCTTTTTGCTGCTTATGATTATTGTTTGATGATTCTTATAATCTTACATTATTGCCTGCAAATATATTTTCTTCAACCTTGTGTAAGTATATCTATCTGCTGACCGCTGCTCAAACAATGCACTTAAATAATAGGAGAAATATCTTTGCTTCTATTATTTGCAATGACCAAAAAATCACATTTAGATAATTGTGCTCACTCTTTTTTGTATATATCTCTTCAGAAATTCCTCTTTTTTCGTAAAGAAATCTATTTTTTTAAATCATATTCTAGCTTAGTGCTTTAATTTTACAAATCATTTTGTTATTTCCTGATACACATGCTGGTTTTTCATTTAACCTTCACCATTAGTTTGGCTGAATTGGAATATGACTCATCACTTCTTAATTTTTCATAGAGGGACACAACTGGTCTGAGTAGTGAAAATACTGAGCTTAAGCTCCGTCTGCAAGCCATGGAGCAACAGGCACAGCTTCGTGATGGTAACTATTACTAAGTCAATCACTTTCTTACGACAACATACATACTTTACATTTTTTGAAATGATAATCTTTAAAATTAATTTGTTAAGGTTAATTAATTCTATCAGCACTTGTTTCTGATCTGATGTAGCTCTTAATGACGCGTTAATGAAGGAAGTTGAGAGGCTTAAGATTGCTACTGGGGAGGTAATGAACCCCTCTGAGTCTTTTAATCTGGGAATGCACCAGATGCCATTTGCAGGGTCAAACTTCTTTCCAATCCCACCACATTCAGGTCATCCTGGTCATCAGAACATACATATGCCTCCATTTGGTCACTCTCCATCTAGCATGCCCACTCATCAACTGCAACAAACAAATTCTCAGCAACTCTCAGACATATTGCAAAATGATCAACTTGGTCGTTTGCAGGGACTTGACATTAGTAGCAAAGGATCAAGCCTCGTGAAGTCTGAAGGCCCCTCACTTTCTGCAAGTGAGAGTAGCACTACGTTTTGAAAATTTGACCTAAACTGCCTGACCTGCTGACTAATCGATGGCATTCCCTTCTCTTCAATTGTTTATAGTGGTGACATGTAGTCATCTAATGAAGGTGATTCGTTAAATATTCCATTTTGATTAAGGGTTAATTCGTAATTGTTTATTTTTGGGATGCTCTCCAAAAAGGGAAGCACCCTTGGGGTTTTGTTGCAAAAGTTCATGCAGTCATGTTGAAGCATGGCATTTTGGTGTTTGTGGGTGCTAGGATATTGGGAATAAAAGGCCATTCTCATGGTATCTTTGTATGTTGGGATGCTTATCGATCCCCCTCCGGTCATTTGTATCGTCATTTACATGATAGCATGTAAATTGTGATTTATTCTGTTCCATTCGAAGGATATGTAAGAAGAATTATCACTAAAGAAAAAAAAAGGGATTTGTTTAGATGGACTCACTTCCTTCTATGATGTCTCATTATAATAGTTGTACAATCCAAGAGTTTTGGATACCTATTGTATTATGCTTCTAAGATCAGATACATGTTTGCATCCGATTTTAATATATCTAATGGAGGCCTGCATCAATGACCAAATTGGAGATAAGGTTCCGAAAGATCTCCTCCATGTATTTGGTTTTTGGCTTTGCAAATAGCAGCTGTCCTTTTGTAAGTGTTGAGATAAGGACCTCTCTCTCCCCCCACAACTTTTTAAGTTTTAACTCTCTTGTCGACTCTACCTTTTTTTTCTCATAATATATAATATATTAATATTCAATTTCTGGATGTGGAGGGTCCCAATTCCCAACATCGAAATATCGAATTATCAAGACAAGGCAGATTCGTGTCTTCAGAATGATGAATCTTATATGGATTTTTCCAAGAGTAATGGTATTTTGACACCAGAAGTTGACACCAACTTTTGACACCTAGGTTAATCGGTACAAATATATGGTTAATTCAGTTCATTATATGGTTAATCACGTACAAATATTTGGTTAATTCATGATGACTCATTAATCATATAAAGAACTGAATTAACCAGATATTTACATGTGATTAATCAAATACTTACATGGTTAAGGAATATAAGCTTCAAATGATCCATTAACCATATAATGAACTGAATTAACCAATAATTTGTACGTGATTAACCAAGGTGTCAATTTGGCGTCAAAAAACTGATGTCCAAATATCATTACTCCTTTTCTAACCTGTGCAATATTGCACATGTTAAGGAATCAAAAAATAAAAATATTTTATTGGAAAGAGTAGCTTTTAGACTTTCAAAAAACTGATTACACAACTTTCAATACAATATTTCTATGTTTGATTCCTTAACATGTGCAATATTGTACAGGTTAGAAAAACCCATCTTATATTAGATGTTATAGGTCAATTTCTCCGATTTCTGTTTGTATTCCAAATGGTGCACATACCACTGCACAATTCTGTGGAACTATCCACCTCTCACAAACACTAACTCTTTACAATGTTCTTTACATTCCAAAGTTTACTATTAACTGATTGAGCTATGTGCTGTATTCTTCACTTATATTAGATGTTAGATGATGTGGTTTGTCATTCTAAGCCGAACTGCACAATCTAATATTATCAAAAAAGGAAAGCGGAGCCGGAGCGCACGAGACAGTAACGTTGGTATATTAGTCCAACTGCATACAATTCCACAGATAATTACAGGGATTTACAGCTTTGTTAACCATGGAAACAAGTCGGGTAGGGCAAGTTAATTAACCCGAAGGAAAAAAAAAGTAGGGCAACCCAATGATGGTTGGTTGTAGTGTGGAAGTCGATTGCTTCTCAAGATGAACTTTATCTGCAAGGCTAGTGTTTAAATCCTGGAGTCGTTATTTTGGGGCGGGGGGGAATTACTTTAACTACCATCCTCGGCTCGAGGACTAGCTCGACCCAAGGATTAGTCTCACAATTATGCTTGTAGGAATACTCGACAAAAAACCAAAAAAAAGGTAGGGCAAGCTGAAATCACTTTGGAATTTATGATGCATAAAAGCACACAAGTAGTAGATGTTTGAGATCGGTTCGCCCGGTTGTATGTATTGAATCTGGCCCATTCCTTTAATATAATAGTAAATATATAGAACATGTCTTAAATTTCTACTACTTGTGTACTTCAACATCAAGTCTTTCTCTTGCCGAATTCAATATGGGCTATGATGTCTCAAATCTATGATGAGCATTTTTGTGGTGGGTTCTTCATCAGACATGGTGATGGCGAGCTGGGGCTCATACATGGCAAGGATATTGGGGGAGAGGACGAAGACCTCAAGTTTTACTCGTTTTATAAAAAAAAATAAGAAATAAAAATCACCAAAATGACCTGCTACAACCGTTAAAGTGATGGAGGAATGGTCCTCTAAGTTGTGGATACAAATCTGTTGTCCCAAAAAATGGTGTCTCGGTATCCCTTACCAATCAAAAGCTGAGAATGTGTATAAGTATTAATGAATTCAGATTTTTATTTTATTAAGTGACAAATTATAATTGGTAGGGGATAGAGAATGTGACAGGAAAGTGGAACAGATGATCTCGATCCCTAAGTTGTAGGATTGAAGAATTGTTCCCTTGGAATATGCTATTAGTATTCATAAAAGTTTAGAGTGATACTTACCATTATTTTATCAAGATAACCAAAAAAAATTGAATCTAAAACCATTTAATTTAATCTTTATTGGTGAGCCTTTATTGACTTTGGACACATCTTTATCTTCGAAGGGATTTTTTTCAAGGAACTTGCTATATAGACTAGGTATATCCTCTAAAACCTCACTAGTTTATTAAGAGATATTTTTGCATAGATCTAGTTATTTAAGTAAAGGGTAAGAAAAATTAAGGAGAGGATCCAAATGCGATTATTAATTAATAAATAATTGCTACAAATACTTTATTAACTACTCTAATTAATAATATGAATAATCTAATACAGTTAATTGAGGCTCATTCAAAATAAGTGACTTTGTTTTTAAAGTGAGTAAACAATGATATATTTGTATTTGATTTTATAAAATGCAAAGATCTCGACTTATGAAATCATGTAAGGTATATAAGCTTTTATTTCCTTATTTTAGGGATATATACTCAAGACAAGATCTTGCATGGATATAACGATTATTGGGCACAACTAATCAAATTCTCAATACTCACTAAAATAAAAATTTAAAAATATAACAAAACCCATATTAAAATTATTTTAAAACTATCTTAATATTTTAATTGTTTGTGTCCAATAAATACGTAGCTATGCAAAATTTCTTGTACACAGAGTAGCCTTGTATCCCTTAATTTGAATGCAGAGGTTCACGCAAAAAAAAAAATAAAAAAAATAAAAAAAATCCATTGTTAGACAGTTAGATTGGACAGCAATATACATGTAGGCCAATAATGAGAAAAGAAAAGCCATAATATAATGCGTTAATCCCGTGAGAATATCATCTATTAGATTTTTCTCTCTTCTTTGGTTAGAACTTAGAAGAATCTGTTGAAAGAAAAAACCACTTCCGGTTAGCTAAATCTCTGATTCTTTCCCTTTCTTTCTCTTCTTCTCCAAGACTTCTTTCATCTTCTTTGACTGAAACTCGAAGCTTGCAATGGCTGAAATGGCTGCAATCATTCCTCCTGTTCAAGAACCAGTGAATCCTCTCCAAGATCCTCTAAGCTCATACTATATTCATCCAAATGAAAACCCCTCTCCGGTGCTCGTTTCTCCCCCTCTTGATGGCACCAATTATCACTCATGGTCTCTTGCAATGATCATGTCCCTTCAAATGAAGAACAAATATGAATTTCTGGATGGCTCCATAGTTGAACCCCTTGCCACTGCTCTTCTTTATGCAGCTTGGAAAAGGTGCAACACTTTAGTCTTTTCTTGGTTGCTTCGATCCCTAACACCAGAAATTGCCAAAAGCATCATTTCACTTGGTAGTGCACACAAGGTTTGGAAAGCTCACAAAGATCGGTTTTCTCAAGGAGATCATGTCAGAATCTCCCAGATGCAATATGATATGCTAACTTTGAAACAAGGTGAATCCACTGTCACAGCTTATTTTACAAGATTACAATCTTTATGGGATGAACTTCAGAATTTTAGACCTATTCCTATCATCTCTTGTTGTGATACTGCCAAGATCTTTCAACAGTATTTGGATAATGATCATGTGATTTACTTCTTGAGAGGATTGAATGACAATTTTAGTCCTGCATGCTCCAACATCTTGATAATGGATCCTCTCCCGCCCTTAAGCAAGGCTTTTTCCTTAATAATTCAGCAAGAAAAGCATCTGAACATTGGTTTGCTACCTGATCCTTCCAATGCCTTGAATGTTCAGACCAAACCAATGTCAAATGGCTACCAGGATCAGTCAAGATCCTTTCCTGCACATCAAAAGAACTACAATGGCAGACAAGGTGGCAACAAACATTGCTCTCACTGTGGTAAAAACAACCACACTATTGATACATGCTTCTTTAAGCATGGTTTTCCTCCTGGATACAAGTCCAAGAAATCGATCAATGCAGTTTCCGCTGCCTCTCCTAATGACGAGGCACCCTTGCATGGTTTATCCAAGGAACAACTTCAAGGTCTATTGGCCCTTTTTCCATCTATAGCCCCTACAGCCACAGCTAGCTTAACTAATCTAGTTAGCACTCACAATGTAACCACTTCTCAACCAGAATCAGGTAAATCTTGTAGCATTTGGATCCTAGACTTAGGTGCACATTTCCTCTTCCCTTTCCTATTTCACTTCTTATAGGTCAATTTCTCCAATTTCTGTTTGTATTCCAAATGGTGCACATACCACTGCACAATTCTGTGGAACTATCCACCTCTCACAAACACTGACTCTTTACAATGTTCTTTACATTCCAAAGTTTACTTTTAACTGATTGAGCTATGTGCTGTATTCTTCACTTATATTAGATGTTAGACGATGTGGTTTGCTATTGTAAGCCGAGCTGCGCAATCTAAAATTATTAAAAATGGAAAGCGGAGCCGGAGCGCACGAGACAGTAACATTGGTATATTAGTCCAAATGCATACAATTCCACAGATAATTACAGGGATTTATAGCTTTGTTAACCTTGGAAACAAGTCGGGTAAGGCAAGTTAATTAACCCGAAGGAAAAAAAGTAGGGCATCCCAAAAATGGTTGGTTGTAGTGTGGAAGTCGATTGCGTCTCAAGATGAACTTTATCTGCAAGGCTAGTGTTTAAATCCTGGAGTCGTTATTTTGGGGGGAAATTTACTTTAACTACCATCCTCGGCTCGAGGACCAGCTCGACCCAGGGATTAGTCTCACAATTATGCTTGTAGGAATACTCGATAATATACCAAAAAAAGGTAGGGCAAGCTGAAATCACTTTGGAATTTATGACGCATAAAAGCACACAAGTCGTAGACGTTTGAGATCGGTTCGCCCGGTTGTATGTATTGAATCTGGCCCATTCCTTTAATATAATAGTAAATCTATAGAACATGTCTTAAATTTCTACTACTTGTGTACTTCAACATCAAGTCTTTCTCTTACCGAATTCAATATGGGCTATGATGTCTCAAATCTATGATGAGCATTTTTGTGGTGGGTTCTTCATCAGACATGGTGATGGCGAGCTGGGGCTCATATATGGCAAGGATATTGGGGGGAGAGGATGAAGACCTCAAGTTTTACTCTTTTTATAAAAAAAATAAGAAATAAAAATCACCAAAATGATCCGCTACAACCATTAAAGTGATGGAGGAATGGTCCTCTAAGTTGTGGATACAAATCTGTTGTCCCAAAAAATGGTGTGTCAGTGTCCCTTACCAATCAAAAGCTGAGAATGTGTATAAGTATTAATGAGTTAAGATTTTTATTTTATTAAGTGACAAATTATAATTGGTAGGGGATAGAGAATGTGACAGGAAAGTGGAACAGATGATCTCCATCCCTAAGTTGTAGGATTGAAGAATTGTCCCCTTGGAATATGCTATTAGTATTCATAAAAGTTTAGAGTGATACTTACAATTATTTTATCAAGATAATCAAAAAAAAATTGAATCTAAAACCATTTTATTTGATCTTTATTGGTGAGCCTTTATCGACTTTGGACACATCTTTATCTTCGAAGGGATTTTTTCCTAGGAACTTGCTATATAGACTAGGTATATCCTCTAAAACCTCATTAGTTTATTAAGAGATATTTTTGCATAGATCTAGTTATTTAAGTAAAGGGTAAGAAAAATTAAGGAGAGAATCCAAATGCGATTATTAATTAATAAATAATTACTACAAATACTTTATTAACTACTCTAATTAATAATATGAATAATCTAATGCAGTTAATTGAGGCTCATTCAAAATAAGTGACTTTGTTTTTAAAGTGAGTAAGCAATGATATATTTGTATTTGATTTTATAAAATGCAGAGATCTTGACTTATGAAATCATGTAAGGTATATAAGCTTTTATTTCCTTATTTTAGGGATATATACTCAAGACAAGATCTTGCATGGATATAACGATTATTGGGAACAACTAATCAAATTCTCAATACTCACTAAAATAAAAATTTAAAAATATAACAAAACCCATATTAAAATTATTTTAAAACTATCTTAATATTTTAATTGTTTGTGTCCAATAAATACGTAGCTATGCAAAATTTCTTGTACACAGAGTAGCCTTATATCCCTTAATTTGAATGCAGAGGGTCACGTAAAAAAAAAAAAAAAAAAAACCCATTCTTAGATAAATAGATTGGACAGCAATGTACATGTAGGCCAATAATGAGAAAAGAAAAGCCATAATATAATGCGTTAATCCCGTGAGAATATCATATATTAGATTTTTCTCTCTTCTTTGGTTAGAACTTAGAAGAATCTGTTGAAAGAAAAAAAACCACTTCCGGTTAGCTCAATCTCTGATTCTTTCCCTTTCTTTCTCTTCTTCTCCAAGACTTCTTTCATCTTCTTTGGCTGAAACTCGAAGCTTGCAATGGCTGAAATGGCTGCAATCATTCCTCCTGTTCAAGAACCAGTGAATCCTCTCCAAGATCCTCTAAGCTCATACTATATCCATCCAAATGAAAACCCCTCTCCAGTGCTCGTTTCTCCCCCTCTTGATGGCGCCAATTATCACTCATGGTCTCTTGCAATGATCATGTCCCTTCAAATGAAGAACAAATATGAATTTGTGGATGGCTCCATAGTTGAACCCCCTGCCACTGATCTTCTTTATGCAGCTTGGAAAAGGTGCAACACTTTAGTCTTTTCTTGGTTGCTTCGATCCCTAACACCAGAAATTGCCAAAAGAATCATTTCACTTGGTAGTGCAAACAAGGTTTGGAAAGCTCACAAAGATCGCTTTTCTCAAGGAGATCATGTCAGAATCTCCAAGCTGCAATATGATCTGCTTACTTTGAAACAAGGTGAATCCACTGTCACAGCTTATTTTACAAGATTACAATCTTTATGGGATGAACTTCTGAATTTTAGACCTATTCCTATCATCTCTTGTTGTGATACTGCCAAGATCTTTCAACAGTATCTGGATAATGATCATGTGATTTACTTCTTGAGAGGATTGAATGACAATTTTAGTCCTGCATGCTCCAACATCTTGATAATGGATCCTCTCCCACCCTTAAGCAAGGCTTTTTCCTTAATAATTCAGCAAGAAAAGCATCTGAACATTGGTTTGCTACCTGATCCTTCCAATGCCTTGAATGTTCAGACCAAACCAATGTCAAATGGCTACCAGAATCAGTCAAGATCCTTTCCTGCACATCAAAAGAACTACAATGGCAGACAAGGTGGCAACAAACATTGCTCTCACTGTGGTAAAAACAACCACACTAATGATACATGCTTCTTTAAGCATGGTTTTCCTCCTGGATACAAGTCCAAGAAATCGATCAATGCAGTTTCCTCTGCCTCTCCTAATGATGAGGCACCCTTGCATGGTTTATCCAAGGAACAACTTCAAGGTCTATTGGCCCTCTTTCCATCAATAGCCCCTACAGCCACAGCTAGCTTAACTAATCTAGTTAGCACTCACAATGTAACCACTTCTCAACCAGAATCAGGTAAATCTTGTAGCATTTGGATCCTAGACTCAGGTGCACATTTCCTCTTCCCTTTCCTATTTCACTTCTTATAGGTCAATTTCTCCAATTTCTGTTTGTATTCCAAATGGTGCACATACCACTGCACAATTCTGTGGAACTATCCACCTCCCACAAACACTGACTCTTTACAATGTTCTTTACATTCCAAAGTTTACTTTTAACTGATTGAGCTATGTACTGTATTCTTCACTTATATTAGATGTTAGGTGATGTGGTTTGTTATTGTAAGCCGAACTGCGCAATCTAATATTATTAAAAATGGAAAGCGGAGCCGGAGCGCACGAGACAGTAACGTTGGTATATTAGTCCAACTGCATACAATTCCACAGATAATTACAGGGATTTACAGCTTTGTCAACCATGGAAACAAGTCGGGTAGGGCAAGTTAATTAACCCGAAGGAAAAAAAAGTAGGGCAACCCAATGATGGTTGGTTGTAGTGTGGAAGTAGATTGCGTCTCAAGATGAACTTTATCTGCAAGGCTAGTGTTTAAATCCTGGAGTCGTTATTTTGGGGGGGAATTTACTTTAACTACCATCCTCCGCTCGAGGACTAGCTCGGCCCAAGGATTAGTCTCACAATTATGCTTGTAGGAATACTCGATAATATACCAAAAAAGGTTGGGCAAGCTGAAATCACTTTGGAATTTATGACGCATAAAAGCACACAAGTCGTAGACGTTTGAGATCGGTTCGCCCGGTTGTATGTATTGAATCTGGCCCATTCCTTTAATATAATAGTAAATCTATAGAACATGTCTTAAATTTCTACTACTTGTGTACTTCAATATCAAGTCTTTCTCATACCGAATTCAATATGGGCTATGATGTCTCAAATCTATGATGAGCATTTTTGTGGTGGGTTCTTCATCAGACATGGTGATGGCGAGCTGGGGCTCATACATGGCAAGGATATTGGGGGGAGAGGACGAAGACCTCAAGTTTTACTCTTTTTATAAAAAAAATAAGAAATAAAAATCACCAAAATGACCCGCTACAACCGTTAAAGTGATGGAGGAATGGTCCTCTAATTTGTGGATACAAATCTGTTGTCCCAAAAAATGGTGTCTCAGTGCTCTTTACCAATCAAAAGCTGAGAATGTGTATAAGTATTAATGAGTTAAGATTTTTATTTTATTAAGTGACAAATTATAATTGGTAGGGGATAGAGAATGTGACAGGAAAGTGGAACAGATGATCTCCATCCCTAAGTTGTAGGATTAAAGAATTGTCCCCTTGGAATATGCTATTAGTATTCATAAAAGTTTAGAGTGATACTTACAATTATTTTATCAAGATAACCAAAAAAAATTGAATCTAAAACCATTTAATTTGATCTTTATTGGTGAGCCTTTATTGACTTTGGACACATCTTTATCTTTGAAGGGATTTTTTTCAAGGAACTTGCTATATAGACTAGGTATATCCTCTAAAACCTCATTAGTTTATTAAGAGATATTTTTGCATAGATCTAGTTATTTAAGTAAAGGGTAAGAAAAATTAAGGAGAGGATCCAAATGCGATTATTAATTAATAAAAAATTACTACAAATACTTTATTAACTACTCTAATTAATAATATGAATAATCTAATACAGTTAATTGAGGCTCATTCAAAATAAGTGACTTTGTTTTTAAAGTGGGTAAGCAATGATATATTTGTATTTGATTTTATAAAATGCAGAGATCTCGACTTATGAAATCATGTAAGGTATATAAGCTTTTATTTCCTTATTTTAGGGATATATACTCAAGACAAGATCTTGCATGGATATAACAATTATTGGGCACAACTAATCAAATTCTCAATACTCACTAAAATAAAAATTTAAAAATATAACAAAACCCATGTTAAAATTATTTTAAAACTATCTTAATATTTTAATTGTTTGTGTCCAATAAATACGTAGCTATGCAAAATTTCTTCTACACAGAGTAGCCTTATATCCCTTAATTTGAATGTAGAGGTTCACGCAAAAAAAAAAAATTAAAAAAAATCCATTTTAGATAATTAGATTGGACAGCAATATACATGTAGGCAAATAATGAGAAAAGAAAAGCCATAATATAATGTGTTAATCCCATGAGAATATCATATGTTAGATTTTTCTCTCTTCTTTGTTTAGAACTTAGAAGAATCTGTTGAAAGAAAAAAAACCACCTTCCGGTTAGCTCAATCTCTGATTCTTTCCCTTTCTTTCTCTTCTTCTCCAAGACTTCTTTCATCTTCTTTGGCTGAAACTCGAAGCTTGCAATGGCTGAAATGGCTGCAATCATTCCTCCTGTTCAAGAACCAGTGAATCCTCTCCAAGATCCTCTAAGCTCATACTATATCCATCCAAATGAAAACCCCTCTCCAGTGCTCGTTTCTCCCCCTCTTGATGGCGCCAATTATCACTCATGGTCTCTTGCAATGATCATGTCCCTTCAAATGAAGAACAAATATGAATTTGTGGATGGCTCCATAGTTGAACCCCCTGCCACTGATCTTCTTTATGCAGCTTGGAAAAGGTGCAACACTTTAGTCTTTTCTTGGTTGCTTCGATCCCTAACACCAGAAATTGCCAAAAGAATCATTTCACTTGGTAGTGCACACAAGGTTTGGAAAGCTCACAAAGATCGCTTTTCTCAAGGAGATCATGTCAGAATCTCCAAGCTGCAATATGATCTGCTTACTTTGAAACAAGGTGAATCCACTGTCACAGCTTATTTTACAAGATTACAATCTTTATGGGATGAACTTCAGAATTTTAGACCTATTCCCATCATCTCTTGTTGTGATACTGCCAAGATCTTTCAACAGTATCTGGATAATGATCATGTGATTTACTTCTTGAGAGGATTGAAAGACAATTTTAGTCCTGCATGCTCCAACATCTTGATAATGGATCCTCTCCCACCCTTAAGCAAGGCTTTTTCCTTAATAATTCAGCAAGAAAAGCATCTGAACATTGGTTTGCTACCTGATCCTTCCAATGCCTTGAATGTTCAGACCAAACCAATGTCAAATGGCTACCAGAATCAGTCAAGATCCTTTCCTGCACATCAAAAGAACTACAATGGCAGACAAGGTGGCAACAAACATTGCTCTCACTGTGGTAAAAACAACCACACTATTGATACATGCTTCTTTAAGCATGGTTTTCCTCCTGGATACAAGTCCAAGAAATCGATCAATGCAGTTTCCTCTGCCTCTCCTAATGATGAGGCACCCTTGCATGGTTTATCCAAGGAACAACTTCAAGGTCTATTGGCCCTCTTTCCATCAATAGCCCCTACAGCCACAGCTAGCTTAACTAATCTAGTTAGCACTCACAATGTAACCACTTCTCAACCAGAATCAGGTAAATCTTGTAGCATTTGGATCCTAGACTCAGGTGCACATTTCCTCTTCCCTTTCCTATTTCACTTCTTATAGGTCAATTTCTCCAATTTCTGTTTGTATTCCAAATGGTGCACATACCACTGCACAATTCTGTGGAACTATCCACCTCTCACAAACACTGACTCTTTACAATGTTCTTTACATTTCCAAATTTTACTTTTAACTGATTGAGCTATGTGCTATATTCTTCACTTATATTAGATGTTAGATGATGTGGTTTGTTATTGTAAGCCGAACTGCGCAATCTAATATTATCAAAAATGGAAAGCGGAGCCGGAGCGCACGAGACAGTAACGTTGGTATATTAGTCCAATTGCATACAATTCCACTGATAATTACAGGGTTTTACAGCTTTGTTAACCATGGAAACAAGTCGGGTAGGGCAAGTTAATTAACCTGAAGGAAAAAAAAAGTTGGGCAACCCAATGATGGTTGGTTGTAGTGTGGAAGTCGATTGCGTCTCAAGATGAACTTTATCTGCAAGGCTAGTGTTTAAATCCTGGAGTCGTTATTTTGGGGGGGAATTTACTTTAACTACCATCCTCGGCTCGAGGACTAGCTAGGCCCAAGGATTAGTCTCACAATTATGCTTGTAGGAATACTCGATAATATATACCAAAAAAAAGGTAGGGCAAGCTGAAATCACTTTGGAATTTATGACACATAAAAGCACACAAGTAGTAGACGTTTAAGATCTGTTCACCCAGTTGTATTGAATCTGGCCCATTCCTTTAGTATAATACTCCCTCCGGTCCTTATTATAAGAGGCAAATGACTATTTTTTTTAGTCCAAAATATAAGAGACATGATTGTATTTTGACAAATATTAAATGCTCATTTCCAATTTTACCCTTATTTATAATAGGGTTTATATTTACAAGACAGTGCAACTTTTAATACAAATAGGTTTGTTCATTAATTATTAAAGGGTTAAATTTGTAAATTTATATGAATATTAATTACAAATAGCTTATTTCAATGCATTTCCTTGGTCTGTATGTTTTAGGGTTTTGCCTCTTATATATAGGACCAGAGGGAGTAGTAAATATATAGAACATGTCTTAAATTTCTACTACTTGTGTACTTCAACATCAAGTCTTTCTCTTACCGAATTCAATATGGGCTATGATGTCTCAAATCTATGATGAGCATTTTTGTGGTGGGTTCTTCATCAGACATGGTGATGGCGAGCTGGGGCTCATACATGGCAAGGATATTGAGGGGAGAGGACGAAGACCTCAAGTTTTACTCTTTTTATAAAAAAAAATAAGAAATAAAAATCAAAATGACCCGCTACAATCGTTAAAGTAATGGAGGAATGGTCATCTAAGTTATGGATACAAATCTGTTGTCCCAAAAAATGGTGTCTCGGTGTCCCTTACCAATCAAAAGCTGAGAATGTGTATAAGTATTAATGAGTTAAGATTTTTATTTTATTAAGTGACAAATTATAATTGGTAGGGGATAGAGAATGTGACAGGAAAATGGAACAGATGATCTCCATCCCTAAGTTGTAGGATTGAAGAATTGTCTTGGAATATGCTATTAGTATTCATAAAAGTTTAGAGTGATACTTACAATTATTTTATCAAGATAACCAAAAAAATTGAATCTAAAACCATTTAATTTGATCTTTATTGGTGAGCCTTTACTGACTTTGGACACATCTTTATCTTCGAAGGTTTTTTTTTTAAGGAACTTGCTATATAGACAAGGTATATCCTCTAAAACCTCATTAGTTTATTAAGAGATATTTTTGCATAAATCTAGTTATTTAAGTAAAGAGTAAGAAAAATTAAGGAAAGGATCCAAATGCGATTATTAATTAATAAATAATTACTACAAATACTTAATTAACTACTCTAATTAATAATATGAATAATCTAATACAGTTAATTGAGGCTCATTCAAAATAAGTGACTTTGTTTTTAAAGTGAGTAAACAATGATATATTTGTATTTGATTTTATAAAATGCAGAGCTCTCGACTTATGAAATCATGTAAGGTATATAAGCTTTTATTTCCTTATTTTAGGGATATATACTCAAGACAAGATATTGCATGGATATAACGATTATTGGGCATAACTAATCAAATTCTCAATAATCACTAAAATAAAAATTTAAAAATATAACAAAACCCATATTAAAATTATTTTAAAACTATCTTGATATTTTAATTGATTGTGTCCAATAAATACGTAGCTATGCAAAATTTCTTCTACACAGAGTAGCCTTATATCCCTTAATTTAAATGCAGAGGTTCACGCAAAAGAAATAAAAATAAAAATAAATCCATTGTAGATAATTAGATTGGACAGCAATATACATGTAGGCCAATAATGAGAAAGGAAAAGCCATAATAATGCGTTAATCCCGCGAGAATATCAAATGTTAGATTTTGTTCTCTTCTTTGGTTAGAACTCAGAAGAATCTGTTGAAAGAAACCTTTCCACAGACAATGTTGACTCTCTTAGAATAAGTGTTGTAATCCATTATCTTTGTTAGATTGAAATCCATTATCTATCTATGCGTCAGCAGCCACAGTAGTAACAAAGTCGTTACAAAATGATTAGATGATTTTTCTGCACGTAACTGTTGAGTTCCGCTGGCTTAATTTTCTGATTATTCTTTTCTATTTTCTTTTCCATCTTTGGAGTTTGGTGTATACTTTTTTATATTTGCTTCCAAGTCCAACCGTGGGAGTCTTGATTTCTAGTGGAAACCCTAATCATCTAATCAAGAATATTTACATCCGAATTTTGAACAATGATATTTCCAATTTTACCTAATCATTCCATGCACAACTTCCACAGAATTATGGACGTTATTGCAAATGATTTTTTTTTTTTAAATTACTCTAAATTCTAACCAAACAGTTGGGTGCAAGTGGTTAATTCATTGCTATAAGGACGAATGGTTCGTGCTTTACATGAGTTCAATCCTTGGTAGCAACAACTCTTGACCAAGCCTTACTTATCTCCTGGTAGAACCCCGGATTAGTCAAAGTCAAAGACTCTTGGACACCGAGGCGGGAGTCAAAGACCCTCCGGACCAAAAAAAGTTACTTTTAATTCCTATAGATTTTTCTTTTGGTACAAAGAATTCGTAATACTCGTAGGTTTTTAGGATACTAATTTAATTAGTCCTTCCCCTAGAGCAATACTTTTGATTATGTGTGTGCGGGTTTAGGCAATAACATAAGCCTGCAAGTAAGTTGCACTGGACACGCTCCAATAATAAATATCGTTGATGTTGTTGTTTAATAGTTTCGATGCTTCAGTTGTGGTACTCAACTACCGTATGCTATCAATCTCCCTTTTCAATACTCTCTTCAACACATAATTTGTTATTGGATGAATTTCATGTGAACTATACTCTATCTTAGATATTAGTGAACTGAATTATATTTTTTTTAATCTGTATATTGAAATTGTGACACATTTGTTTACCAGTGTAATTTTACACCTACGCTTTGGTACTTGATTTTCAAATGAATTGGAGGACAAACATGGATGGCTATGACAATCACCCTTTTGGGAACACCAATTCTAGTTGCATCTAGCAAGCTTGCGCTACTTTGTTTTTTCGACAACATTTTTAAGAATTTCCACAGTGATCTCAACAAGAAGCAAGTCGAAGCCACTCTTTCTCAATTCTCATGGTCTTACTCTGCTAATAAATCAAATTTGGATTAATATGATTATGGTGTTAACAATCTCTCTGCGCTGTAAGCCAAGTATAATATGTTTCCACGAAAATAAGACCACTGTTTCAACCTTTCAACTGAAAATGTATGCTCACTACTTTATAAGATTCTTCTACTGAGATTGAAATTGAAGTTTCAGCTTGTTGGATTTGCTAATATTTGTGATTATTATTCATATTCAGAACTCAGACCACTGCTAAAGTTAAATATAGGTATTGGACTATAATTATACATTTAGGCT
Organism: Echinosophora koreensis; assembly: GCA_035048595.1. Lineage (NCBI taxonomy): Eukaryota > Viridiplantae > Streptophyta > Magnoliopsida > Fabales > Fabaceae > Echinosophora > Echinosophora koreensis. The sequence goes on from JAPCYP010000004.1 coordinate 13,838,949, forward strand.
CAGTTTGGCAAAAATAGTTGATAAGCTAATTTTCAGCTGATAGCTTATAGCTGATAGATGGTAGCTAAAAAACTAGCTGATTGAATTTGAAATATTTGATAAAATTAACGGTTAAACTAGCTTATAAATGTAAAATTGCATCAAATGGCATATTTATGATTGACATGGTAAAATGGAAATTTCATTAAATGAATGAGGTAAAGACGAGAGAAAAGTCAATAACCTATAAGCCATAAGCCAAAAGCTAAATAAATTAGCTTATAAATAAAAGCTATAAGCTAATGAAATAAGCTTATTTACCAAACATCTCTATTTCAATCAAATAAGCTTATAAGCTAGTCAAATAAGCTATAGGCTAGCTTATTGGAATTGCCAAACAAAGCCTTAGTCATAGATATTAAGATTTCTGAGCTTTGCACAACTCGTACTACACTCATCCAGTAGCTAGATTGAAAAAAGATGAACAAACAATTTGGTGGAGAGACGAGCATGAAACTTTATTGGAAAGATAACCCAAACAATAACAAAAAAAGAAAAAAAAACATATTTTAGTGACATGTTTTCAATTATGTATTTTTTTACATTCTTTTTCTATACTTATTCATTTTCTCATCACTATAATCAAGCGTAACCTTAAAAAAAATAAAAAAAAATAATTAAATACTGAAGGGAAAATTTTATTGCCGATTATTTGTTCAAGAAATTCATTGGATCGTTAAACACTACACGATCCATACACTTCATTTCCAGATAAGGCTAATATTTATTTATTATGCATAGAATAATCTTCTCAGACTCCTATCAGCAAGGCATATATTATATTGCAACCTTTGATGCTTACTTCACCCTGCACACAATCACATCAAAATCAATAAAATTTGTGTACAAGTCAAAACTTTTCATCAGTAAGCAATTTTATGGCAAACTCAAATTAAAACCACTATATAAATAAAAAGAAAATTGAATAGGCACATATATAGAGAGAAAGCTTACTTGGAACAATCAGTGGTAGGGTAAACTTTGTAGGGACATTTAGTGCCACATTTACCAGCAATTGCATTAACACGGTTATAGTCAATTCCAGGGATGTAAGCTGCCGTATCCTTAATGCACTGGCATGCACTTCTTCTATCATCTCCATTCTTATAGGCTTTATTGATAGCGTAGATACCTTGGCAGCACAAGGATGACACACTCCCTCCCAACACTGCGTATGGTATGCATGGAGACAGAAAGATTGTGACTTGATCACATGTCAAGGTTGCTTTAGCATGAGACCCTACTATAAGCATGCAACACATTATTGCAGCTACCAATGTCACCTTAGTCACTCCCATTTTTATTCTTTTTTTTTTTTTTTTTTTTGGGTGAAAAGGGTCTTTTAATTTGGTTAGTGACTTAGCTACAATATATGTTTTGGGGTGTGTTAGCTTTAATGAGTATAGGTGTTTATATAGAGTGGAGAAAGTGGGGTAGGTGTCATGGAGAATTTTGGCAGTAACTTAATGGGTCTAAGGGCTGCGAGATAATTGGAGATAGAGCCATAGAATTTTTTTGTTTTCGTGTAATAATTCATCGTGAGAAAATTCAAAGGAATGTCTCTCATGAAACTCAAAACAGGTAGCAGTTACGTATGTCAATTTAGGAACTGGGGCCCAGGGATAGACTGAATAGGTTGCAAAACCGCCAATACATAAACGTGTGGTCTTACCATTATTAATGTATCAACCTCACATTATCCAGGGCCATAATAATTTTGTTAACAGTTAATAAGAAATATCTTGTTTCATTTTGTCAAAAAAAAGAAAAAAAAAAGGAAGAAATATCTTGTTTCATGAATTGCTTAAGATAAGTCACTTTCTTTCGAAGAATCAATACATACATACTTTGTTTATGATAATGATTGTCAATAATATATTCATAATAAAAGTTAAAAATTATAAATATTAGCAAACGAAAAACATCTATCCGATTTATAATTCCAATTATTGCACAAATTCAGACAAATTTACTGCTTCAACCACTGGATTACATAGTAGGGGTATTCATCAACCGATCCAATCCAATGCCAACCGCACTAACCGAACCGAAATAACCGAAAACCGAAAAAATCGTAAACCGAAAAAACCGAATTTTTTCATTGGATCGGATTTCAGATCCTATATGTAAAACCGATACAATCCAAACCGAACCGAAATTATTTAGTTCAATAAAAATAATTTAATCTTTATATTATAGAAGTAATTATTAGTCTTTATATTTTTATAAGTTATTATCTAGTCCTTATGTTAGATGAGTTTATTTGGTATGTAAATGTAATGTTAGTGTAAAAACTTTACACTGTTAACCAATTATAAATCATGTTATGAGTGACTTTTAATATATATATTTAGGACAAGAATCAAACATTTATAATGATTTAACAATTTATGATTAGTTGATAGTGTAAAATATCTTTACACATGAGAGTGCATATCAATTCATGTATACCCCGTTAAAACACTTATTAGAAGTTGTCAATATAATATTTTAAAATTAATTTTTATTTTAAATAAGTAACAAATGCATATGACTCTTTATATACTCAATCAAATCCAAATCGAAGATGTAATATAACTACGTAAATATGTATTGATAAAAACCGAATTATCCAATCCAATCCAAACCGTATTTGATCGGATTGGATTTTTTGAAGGAAGTAAACTGATCAAATCCAAACCGCATGTTTTTATCATTGGATCGGATGACTTTTTTGCTCAAACTCGATCCAATCCAATCCACAAACACCCCTATTACATAGCTTCATGAACAAAAACAACAATTTTTTTTTTTTTGCATTTCTTGTGTTTAAAAAGAGAATTTTTTTATGAATAAATATTTTAAAACTACCAATTTTACGGTGCAATTATAATTGAGTAGCTACTTGAAATTTTTAAGCTCTATTTTTTGATAAGTAATGGGAACAAAAATGTAATTACATATGGGGATCCTCGTAGTTTAAATGAGACATACCATATCTATGACAAAATCACAAAACACGCCCACCACTTCTCAAGTTACTTATCACTCGACCCCCTTTAACTTTCATGTCGTTAAACCCATAAACTTTGGTTCAAAGAGAAACTATTAAACCCAAAATGTGTGGTCCAAGTGACAGTAGATTGGGCCCTTTAACTATATGTTCAGGGTTAAATCCTGATGATATGAATAGAGCTGTATCTGTGGGTAAAGGAGTTGTCCCTTAACTGGTACTCTACATCTTCAGGGGATTAGTCCTATGACTATCGACTATAGGATACTCTGGGTTCTATCTCGGACAAAAAAAAAAAAGGGAAACTATTAACATGTGTAAACTTTAACAACAGTTGAAACACATGCTTGTCATGTGACATCTCACATTATATCTCATACAAAAAGGGGATGGAGCCAGTCTCCCTCATATCCCCCTTCTTCTCCTACTACACAACCCTCAAAGATGAGCCTCCTTCCAAGGCCGCCATCAACACCCCCTGCCTCTATTGATGTCATCAACTATAACTACAATGGAAGAAAGTCTTTTGCTTTTGTGTATGGTTGAAATTGAAGAAAAGGATCAGTTCATTTTTTGTTTTCTATTGATAATTTTTTTTTTTTTGTTGCTTTGGCTCTTCCGCAGTTATGGCCTAAAATATGAACGAACAGAAGAATATGCCTCCTCCATTGCTTTGAGAATAATCAGAAAAAGAAAGTGTTCAATTACAAGATAAAACTGACTAAATTTTCCTAGTTACTATTCGGAACAAAGTGGAAGGGGAGAGATTCTCAAACAAAAAAAAAATTCAATAGCTTCGAAAGAATAGAACAAGGAGCAATATCATTTGAGAATTTGTTTCAGAGAGTAGAAAACAGAAAAGAAGCAACCTTCAACACATGAACAAAAAGAAGAACAATGATTAATCACAACTGAATAGCTTCTCCCTTGCTTTGAAAATAATCAAAAAAAGAAGTTTTTGGTTCCTGAAAAGTTTCCAATATTTGGTTTTAGTCCTCTTACTTTTTTTTTTCATAGGTTTAAATCCCTACATTTTTCAAAGTTAAGAAAATAGTCCCTGCCGTTAAACCCTTTCTGTTATCTGCTGACGTGGCAAATGGAGGCCACATCAGCGTCGCTAGCTCTGTGCCACATCATCGCCACGTGGTCAAATATAATATTTTTTATTCCACGTGTATTTTTTAATTTTTTTTAAAAAAATTAATTTCTAAAATTTTAAAAAAAAAAATTTTGTTTTGTTTCGTTTTAAAATAATTGTTTTTTTATTAACATTTAATTATCTTATTTGTTTGGTTTTAAAAAAAAATTTAAAATTGTGGAGTAAAAGCCCATTTCCCCAACCCGGCCCATTAGCCCTGGTGTTATCAGGAAACCCTAGAATAATAACATCTCATCTCCAGCTATTGAAGTTTTGAAGGATGCCAAAGCTTTGAAGCTTGCTGGAATGAGAGAACCCACATCTCCAAAAGCTTGCTGGTCCCAAGAGGAATTGTGCCTCCATAGTTAACTGCACCTACCTCCACCGTTGAAAGACTAGAGTGGGTACAGATCCACCCACTACCTTGTCCCGCCCCGGGCCCAGCCGCACCCTTCCCCGTCGTCGCAACCTGAGCCATTGCGAGGTCCAGCGCAAGCCACCGCCGATCCCAGTTCTGCCACGCATGCTCCGCCTCAGACCAGAAGCCCAGCCGCCAAGCAGATCCACCCAGAAGCCGCGTTATCACCTCCGGCTCCACCTAGAAGCATTGTCGTCGATCGCCGCCTCCACCACACACCTCTCCTTCTCTGCCGCATTGTTGCTGTTGTTTGGTATTCTGACCAGGGTTTGTTCAATACCCTAACCTTCTCCTCTTCCGAATGAGAACTCTCGCTTTCGGTCTCAGACCTTCTCCTTCTGCTCTGTTTCGATTTAGACCCTGAAGAACGCTTCCTCTTTCTTCTTCCACTGTCATCAGAGTCATCACTTTCGCTCTCTTCACTCTCCTCCTCCTACGCTTGGAACTGGAACTCTTTCTTCTCTTCTTCCTCGAACGCACGCGAATCATCTGATTCAGATTCGGAGTCGGATTCGGATTCAGACTCAGAAGAACTCTCAGATTCAGATTTCTCGGGTTCAGTATTTTTTAAAGGAATATTAAAAAAAAATGTAATTGAAGGTAATTTAAATGCTTTATCCAAACAAACAAAGAATTTAAAATATAAGGTATTTGAATTACTCTATCCAAACAAAATATTTTCGAAATGAAAGTAATTCAATTGAAGTAATTGAATTACCTTGTATTTCAAATTCCTTGGAATTTTGAAAATACCCTATTCAAACCCACCCTTAGGTTTAATCTCCTTATCACTGGAATCGCTATTTTCAGCACCATCTTCTCCATAGATGTGTGAAACTGTGGCTTGCTAGGGCTGAACAACCTATTGAGCCCAATGCTGATGTTACATGTAACTTTTTGATTCTGAAATTTGATAGGTTTTTGTTGAATTTGTGTTGTTCTTTGTTTTGTTGATTGAACGGCGAAGAAGACATGTTTCTATTCTAGGGTTTCCTGTAATGGTTGGTGTCATCCAGGGCTAATGGGCCGGGCTGGGGAATGGGTTTAGACTCCAGAAATTTTTTTAAAAAAAAAACGAAACAAATAATATAAATAAATTTCAATAATAAAAAGAATTATTTTAAAAAGAAAAATAATAATAATAATCTTTTACTTTTTTTAAAAAAAAAAATACACATGGATTAAAAAACAATATTTCTACACATGTGGCAATGCTGACGTGGCCTCCATTAGCCACGTCAGCAGATAACGGATGGGAGTTAATAGCAGGGACTAATTCTTAAACTTTGAAAAAACTAAGGATGAAAACTTATTAAAAAAAATAAGAGGACCAAAACCAAAAAATAGGATTTTTCAGGGATCAGAAATTCATTGAAACCAAAAAAAAGAAAGTGTCCAATTAGAACATAAAAATGTAACCAAATTTGCCCTGGTTACTCTTTGGATGGAGTGGAAGAAGGGGAGAGATTCTCAAATGTAAAAAATAAAATAAAAATATCCAATAACAAAAATAAAATAAAAATATCCATAACTTCGAAAAAATTGAACTTGGAGCCATATGATGTGAGAATTTGTTTCGAAAAGAGTAGAAAAAAGAAAAGCAATCGTCAACACGTGTAACAAAGGGATCGATTTTCTAGTTTGTGGTCTCCATGGAGGATTTTGGTTGCAGAGGGTGAAGATGGCGGTGCCCTGTCGCTAGTTGAACTGGAGACTTTATTTCTACTAGGCATATTTGGGAAATTTTAGGGTGTTAATGCTTGAGGTTATTTGGGTCGAGGGCAGTGTAGGCTGTTTTTATGGAAGTTGGGCTCTATTGTACATTGGGTGTTAAGGGTTAGGCTAAATTAGTGTTTTGATCCCTTATTTTTATTTTAGTTTTCATTTTGATCTTTATCTTTTTTTTTTTTTTTGGTTTTGTTTTGGTCCCTAATCTTTTTTTTAGGTTTCATTTTAATCCTTTCCATTAGTTTTGCACTGACGTTGTTAGATATCCACTGTGAGTCACTGGAAACCACCATCAAAATCTAGGTTTTAGAAAGAGAAAAAATGAGTAAGAAGGAGGAAGAAGGAAGAAGGAAGAGGAGAGAGAGGAAAACAGGATTTTCTCTCTCTAAAACTCAGATTCCGGCAATATTCCAACAACAGCGACGGACTGACGGAAAGAACCAAAATAGACTAACGGTTAAAAGATAATGGGACCAAAACGAAACAAAAAAAAAGATACCGAACCAAAAAAATCTACGTTCCCATTTCCTGACTTCTCTCAAATATTGTATAGCGGTTAGAGCCTTCGAGGCAGTAGTGATTGCCTCATAGAGGCTCTGCGTGGGGTTCAATTTTGGTACCGGAGAAGACATGTTCATCATGAACTACTGGATGTGAGACTTGGGTTGCTGGAATTAAGGTGAAGAGCTTGAAAGTTCGGGGTATTGTATCTCATGGACAACGAGTATGATGGCCGGGGATTCATATTTGTTTCATTGCCCAGAATTCTCTTTTCCCAGCTGCGACAATGGAACATAAAAAGAAAAAAAAAAAAAAACAAACAAAAAAGAAAAGAACAGAAAGAAACACCTGCACATGAACGAATGAAGATTTGGATCTTAGGACACTCAGCATTTCAAGTTTCTCCATCAGGAAGATTATAGAAGATGAAAATGTGTTTGGAGCTCATCTGTGTGTCACATAAGTAACAGTTTCACTTCAAACCAAATTTAACAAAGGTTTTATTACACACACAAAAAAAGTTCAGGCCGAGATAATTGATAAAACTTGAGATAGGTAAATTGCTTTTGTCCAAAACTAAATATTAAATTGAAGATACAATTTACATGGCTACCATACTCCTATCAAGGAATAATTGCATAATATACATTATATGGAAGAAAAGGAAAGCAGTATCACATATCATTTTTGTTTATACAGTACGATTCAGATCTCAAAAAGTAAGCATGATCTCTTTTCGTCTAAAGATTCCCATAGTTGCGAATCGACGAACCTGAAATTTTAACCACAAGTTAATATACCTTTCTCGTAAGCTATTTTACTTCATCCTACCATTATATTAGTCAAATGCTATGCAATTTGTTCAGGAAGTTTTGAAGGATACCAGGTATGTTTGTTAATCCATAAAATGTAAATTTGTATGGAGAATTTTACACATAATAAATGCTAAAATGCATGCAAGAACTATTATTATACAACTGATAGGAACTCCTATCAGTAAACTTTATTTCTGTACAAGGAAAGAGCAGAAGCTCCCAAGCAAGAGAATACTCTCTAAGCTCCAACAACCCAAATTACATTCAACAAGATCCCCCAAATAATTCCCCCTCCCTATTTAATAGACTTTCACCTATTCTCTCTCTCCGTAAGTAATCCCCCTTCCCCTGCTAATTCCCGCCTAAGAGAGCTAAGGGTCTGGTTCTGTGGGCCTTTGGCCTTCGGGTGTAGACCTGAAGTGACTTCTTTATGGCCAGCAATGCTGCCCAAGAGTCACAGGAATTATATTCCTATCAATACCACACATTATAGTTACTGCCTTGTCCTCAAGGCATGGAGATGGATACTGCTGCCTGATAAAGTTTGTCTCCTCCCAACTCCCAAGTAGCTTCTTCCACTGGCTGAGCTTTCCAAAGAATAAACCATTCTTGGACAGGCTCCCCATTGTGTTTGCTCACTCTAGATGCAAGAATGGCCTCCAGAACAACAGGGCCAGCTCCCTCAACCACCAACTCAGAAGGTAGAATTGATGCTGCAGGATTCCCCTTGAAGGCACGCTTGAGCTTGGAAACATGGAATGTGGGGTGGACTCTAGCCTGGTCGGGCAGCGGCACTTTATAAGCAACTTCCCCAACATGTGAAACGGTTTGGAAAGGGATGAAGTACCATGGAGACAGCTTGGGGTTCATCCTACGAGCCACACTCTGCCTTTGGGGTCATAGTTTAATATAGACCCAAGGCAATCACCTATAACAAAATCAACCTGCCTCTGACGGGAATCAGCATACTACTTCATAGTCTGTTGTGCCCTGTGAAAATGATATTTCAGCTGCCGCAAGGCCTCGTCCCTGTAAATCAACACCTTGGCTATGGATTCCACCAAGGTAGACCATTTAAATAACAAACTACGGTGGGAGGATGTCTACCATACACCACCTCACATGGTGTTTTACCAGTGGCCTGTGACATCCAGAGATACCACTGTTTAGGCTGTTCAGAGGCAAAGCATCTAAGGTAAGTCTCTAGGCATTGATTGACCACTTGGATAGAATCTGCACCAACTCTTCATCAGTATGATCCCCCAAGCTCTCTACCGCCAAGGGGTAAATCTTCTTAGCATTCTATTCCTTGCAAGGCTGTCTCGCCATCTGCTGTAGTGTGCTGGCTGTCTTGTGGATGTCATACCCCTGAAGCATAATAACTAGACCATCCATTTCGAAACTCACTATTTTCTTCCACCAATCCAAAGTAGTCTTCCCCACTGCCTCTAGCCATTCCATTCCTAGTATGAGATGCACTCCTCCCAAATTCAACACATATGTATCCACCACGATATCATACCTTCCTACCTCCACTTCAAGTGCTGGCCAAAGGCCTTGAGAAACACATCTGCCATTCCCCTACTTCACTTGAAAGTTCTTTGTGCTGGTTACATCTAACCCCAAAGAAGCCACCAGCTCCTTCGCAATGAAATTATGGCTCGCACCACTATCAACGAGAAGCAAAATGGGGTACCCACCCAATAGACCCTCAAGCTTGATGGCTCTAGAGTGAGACAACTCTCGGGAATCAATTCCCCTATAGTCCAAAACTTGGCACACCATTTCACTTTGCACACCATTTCACTTTCTGCATCATCATCCTTCTCTTTCAGCACCAAGTGATTCAGGTAGTGGTTCTTTGCCCTCCCAAATTAAAAATCACAGGTGCATATTGGGGAACTGATGAGTGGGGCTATAATGCTGCCCAATCCTGAAGCAGAACCCCATGTTTGGATGTTCCTGCATCCCACCTCAGGGCTGGGAATTCAAGCTGTGTTTCCCCAGATTTTGGCCCCTTCTCACTGCATCTAGTGGAACCAGAGGATTGGATAGAATTACCTTGAGCTCCTCCATAGTGTCTCGAGCCACTAGAGGTTGAGTTGGCCGAGGGAGAAGTATTTTGAGCTTGATGTGAACCACACCATTCAGTAGAAGTGCCCAAGGAAATTGAGCGAGCAAGTCTCTGTTCAATCAATCGTGCCATAGAGATTAGCCTATGGCGATTTATGAAGCACTGACACTGACATCGGATACGACACGGACACACGGACACCGACAATGTCCAAAACATAAGATACCGCGACACGGATATATATATATATATGTGTGTGTGTGTGTGTGTGTGTTAAATAAAATAAAATTAAATATGAGCATCATTTAAAAGATCTCAATTGAAAATCAAGATTTATATATTTATCATCTGAAATAACTTGTTAAGCTTTACGTTTTTCCTATAATAATGAGTCTCACAAAAAAAAAAAAAATGAGACATTATTATACAATTTGAGCACTTTGTTTCTTTACAAGTAGAGGTGCGATCGTGCGGGCAAAAACAGAGATTGCTGGAACAAGGAAGGAGTGTATACAAGGAGGAAGTAAAAAAAGTCATTTAATGAAATGGAAGAAACGACAATAAAAAATTTCTTATTCTTAACTTTTTTATGATTTAAAAGTTTTAATTTATCTTTTAATTTTTTTTAAAAAAATTTGAGATGTATCCTTGAGGTGTCCAAGGCACATATAGAAGTGTCGGCTTAGTGTTCAGGAAGTGTCCAAGCCAAAAAATAACAATTTTTAAATTGGACACCTGATAAGAAGTGTCGGGCACGTGTCATGTCGGTGTCGCACGAGTGTCGGTGTCGGACACGCGTCCTACACTCGGACATCCCAAAAGCAAGGAGTGTCCGTGCTTTATAGATGGCGATTAGGAGGCTCAAAAGCCAAAACCTCCATGTGAATATCCTCCTTCAGCCCGCCAAAAAAAAATCCCATGTATTGCTCCTCCACCATTGATGGTATTCGTGCCCTGAGGATTTCGAATGCCTCCACGTTATGCTAGTTTGCCGGAGCCGCTTGAGCTGTGAGAACCGGCTCCCTAAGTGATAATCGCCATAGCAGTCCATGAGCGAATGCTTGAATGTTTCCTAAATCAGCTGCCGGCTAGAATCCCGCAGAATTTTGAACCAATGCCAAGTCATACCCTGCACATACCCTGCATACAGATTTGTTCGATTTCACCTACATCTCAGGTAAGGTCTCATGCACTACAAAATATGTTTTAGCTTCGCCACCCATCCGACTGGGTTGTCACCATTAAATGACGGCAATTTGACACGTTTTTTGGAAAGTTGAAGCTCATCTTGAATCGAAAAAGTTGACATGGATGCACTCGGTCCACCCAATGCCATGAATGGCGATGGTGGGGGTTGTTGCAGCCTCTAGAATTCGTCTCACACCTCGGCATGCAATGCTTGGAGGGACTTGGTGATCTCACTGGCACTCATCATCAAGGAACCCAACTGAGTTGTGTGTTCCTTCGGTGTCAAGTCATAAGATCGCACCAATTGGTCCTGCCCCCACAACATTGCTTCCTAGTTTTGAGACTCGATTCGACAATGACAATTCAAGCATCTGTTGCCATTCTCATGTGCATAAAATGTGATACTCGTCTTCTTTGTCGGGATCTCTCACGAAAGCACCAATTCATAGGAACTCCTATCAGTAAACTGTGTTCTTGTATTAAGAAGAAGAAAATACAAGGAAATAGCAGAAGCTCCCAAGCTACAGAATACTCTCGAAGGTCCAATAACCCAAATTACATTCAACATGATCCCCCATGTGATTCCCCCTCCCTATTTAACGGACTTTCACCTAGTACCCAATCCCCCTTCCCTTGCTAATTCCGGCCTAAGAAAGCCAAGGGTCTGGTTTTGTGGGCCTTTGGGCGTAGACCCAAAGTGGCTTCTCCTTTATGGCCTGCTTCCCAAGAGTCATAGGAATCAGATTCCTATCAACAACAGACACACATTCTATAAGCTCTACATGGAATGGTAAAATAGCAAGAAGGCCACAAAAGATTTATCCTCAAGATGAAAAAAATGATGGTGTGGTGATATTTAATTTTTCTATCGTTCCGATTCTTTGTTCATGACTGAGTAGCAAGAAAATTTAAAATTGTCTTGAGCTTTCAAGATGCTGGAGTTGCACATCATGACAAGAAAAACCATTCTTTACTAAATTATCATAAGCTGAGTCTGAAAACAGAAAAAACAAACTATCATGTAAAATCATAAAAACTTCAGATATATATTCATCATCAAAATCCGCTCTTAACATGGAGCAGACTAACCTTCAGATGAGCCCTCAAAACCGGAACGTAGAGATGAATGAAAAAGTGAGTGGGCACTTGCAAGGCCTTGAATAATTGTTGGTCAGAACCTTGAATAGCTGTTGGTCCTCACTAACTGAGCTAGCCGGATCACTTTTTTACAAAACTTGATTGCATACATACAACCTGCTATCAAAATTATCAATACCTGCCATATGACAAGTTTTTGCAGATAGAAATATAATGTCAATCTGTTTATCCCATAGGCTAACTTAAGTCTCCAACTGACTGAGTACGAAGTATGAACCAGGAAGAAGGAGAGACAAGGAAAGAACAAAATACTTTCAACACAATCACGCATCCAAGATCACAAAACTACAAGACATCAACTAAAAATGTGTTAAACGAAGTCCTTATATGCAACTTTCATCACATTTCACATGCTATCTATTTTTTTACAATTTATAATTTAAAGCAATACCCCAGTGAGCCCCCAGATTAGTGATTCACCAGTGCAGCCGGGCCAGGGAAATACAGTCTGGTCATTTTAGAAACTCTTGTTCACATCTATACAAAATGAAAATTAACAGAATATACCACCATAACATATGGTCCTTCGACAAAACTAACTAGGATTTTTATGAGTGTATTGCATTAAATGTTCTTTAAATATGCTAAACAGCCAAAAGTCTTTTAACTTTTTCAAATTATAAGCACCTCACTATAAACACAATAGATTATTTTTCAGTCTATGAGGTGTGGGTTTCACAACCAGAGATAGTCCTGTCTACCATAAACCAATCTCTCTCTTTTGTAAAAGGCAGTATATGATTCAAATCCTTGCAGTCATTGCAAAGGACTTTACCCAGTGAGCCACCTATTGCCTTCAAGTGTCTTCCTATTATAGTTTTATTTCCCATGCTACGTTGATCATATGTTTCTTTGAAGCATTTAAAACCCTCGAAACAGTTGCCAATCCATCAACCTTGATAGACCATTTGTATAAGCACAAACACGAGCATATCTTTCATGGGGACAATATACAGGTAAAATGCATAAAACAAGCAAAAAAAAAAAAGAAAGAAAATCATTACAGTAATACAATCACCCATTTCTGTAATGATGAATACAAAGGATCAAGCAAGAAGTGAAACTGGACATGAAATACAAATATTAACCCACATAAATACTATTTTAAAGGACAAATGCAAGTGAAAATACCTCCCTAAGATATACACATGAATGTTGAAATATCTCCTTGTATCACCGCATCATGTTTCTCCACTTGTCTTTCAGATCACCCTTGAAAAAGAAAAACAATTGGAGTTATACTAAAGGCACAAGTCCAGAAAGAAACAGGGCAAAGCATTCTGGGGCATAAATTGCATACTCCATTTCTATTTTCAAATATGTCACTATAAAAACTTCGGATTGCTGTCCAGTTTCCTTCGCCAAACCTGCAAAGAAAATATGGTGAATGATAACAGAAATCTTGATGCACAAAACTGTTACTAAATTGATTAATTTCAAGTATAACTTATATCCATGATAGAGAACCAGGAAAATTTATGATTTGACTAGTTTAGAACAAGCACGTACTTTTTTACGCCATTCCTTAGTGTCTCCTCTTCCAACGAGGTCCATTTTCTTTTCCTCCTTCTTAGCTGTTTTCCTTGTGGCAAGTTATCTATTGAATCATCCCACTGCAAAGAGAGGGAAATAGCTAATATGCCAATGCAAAGATAAACACTAGTACAAACTGGGTACCCACAACAAGAAAAAGAATCCATCAAAAAAGAGGCTCTTCACCATCTGATTATGTAAAACTCGATACTGTTTTTGTGGGACCACATTTGCAGAACCCACAGGTTACCGTATCAGATGGTGGTAATCCTCGTGGAGGAAGACCTTCCTTGGGGAGAAAGCAAGCGTTTTTACAGCAAAAAAAAATAAAAAATAAGTTATCTTGAACAAGATACCCCCCTTTAGATCAAAACATGGTCCCTTCCTAACAGTTACAAGGAATGTAGCACCATAATAAAACATAATTTGAAACATGATTACCTCATAAGTACGAGCAGTATTTTTTGGTTCCATTAAGTTGGGGCAATGAACACTACTACAATGAACAGAAGACTTCTTCACAAGATTAGCATCATTTGGTCGATAAAGTACAATACTCTTGCAAACATCAGGATCAGGTGCATCTACATCTCCACTCTGGTTTTCAATATGTGGCTCATGATTTATGTCTTTTGCTGCCAATTTCGATCTTACAACTTCAGAAGTTCGCAATGCATCAGGAAGAGGATCCTTGACCAATGCTCGCAACTCCAAAGAACTTGATTTAAGGGATTCCTGAACTTCTTTAACTTCAGGACTAGGAAATAGATCATATTTGCTACGTGAATTTGCTGGTTCCACTTCCTCAGTACCAGAGATTTTAACTCCCTTATGGCATCTTCGAAGTGCAATGTGCTTACCTTTAAGCTGAACATTTCCTTTCTGAATTTCTATTACAGATATGGTAAACAGAATGATAACAAAATTAGTGTAGGGATAGCAATTCTTGAACAGTGTTGGAACTTGTCTCATTGAAGCTTGTTTTGAATAATGAATAATGAATGACCTATTCATTTTTTAAAACAGATAAACATTTGTCTAAAGTTTACACTGTTTGATTGACAACAGTCCGGTAGACAGTGGGGAGTAAGAAAATAAATATCTACTTAGTTCCAATTGGTAGGGACAACAGTGGCAAGGTTAAAGTATAAAGAAAGTAAGAAATAGGGTAAATCCCTTACAAAATGTAATCCCAGAGTATTTGAGAGACTCTAGACTCTCCCAATGCCCAAAGGCCCCAACTATTCCCAAAATGACAAGATACCCTCCTCTCTCAATCTCTCCTTTTATTTATAGGCAACATGCCTTATTTCCCTTAACTCCCTAACTCACCTACTAACTAATCAACTAACTAACTACTTAGCTAACAATATCTAACAAAACACTTGTTGTGCCAGTTCACATATAGTAAGCCGAAGTGCCAAACAATCAACACAAATTTCTTTTCTTCCACTGAGAGAGCTTGCATTTATATGCTTACTTAAATAAGGAAAAATAAATAGCAAATATATTTAAAAAAAGGTTCCAAGCAAAACAGAAAAACAGAAACCTTGATAAAAAGACACAACAGCCACTGAAGTATGCAGTACAAACAACACAGCTAGTATCAAGAAACAAACACCACATGTTATTACACCTTTAGAACTTTAACCATGTGTAGCACCTAAAAAAACATCATTTGCATGTAACACATACAATGATGCAAAAAACCCTTCACATCAAATTTTACAAAGCAATCCTCATAGTTAAAAAAAGGTGACAATTTTCAAGTATCTAATTGTTGTTTTGAGGGGATTAAAAGGAAAACCAGACCTTTCTCTCCCTTTGCAGGCAAGACATGTCCACCCAATTCCTGATTTCTATCAACAGAAGTCCCAGCTCTCCCTTCCACTTGTTCCTTCTGCTGCTTTTCACCAGCCACTGGCACATCCTCCATGCAGCATATACCACCATCTTCACCATCAATTGGATCACGCCTATCACCACCAACAAAGTCCCTCCTCCCCTTTGTCGAACCTTTTAAGCCTTCACCATGCTTCCTTATCAGTTCACCACCATAAGCAAATGCACCAATACTGTCAGGGAATCTACGAAGTGCAGAGTGCTTCCGTTTAAGTTGACGATTGCTTTTCTGAATTTCTATTAGGGACACATGGTAAAGAAAATGTAAATAACAATTAAAAAGGTGAATGCATAGCAATTATTGAACAGTGTTGCAACTAGTGTCGTTGAAGTTTGTTTTGAATATAGAATGACCCATTCATTTTTAAAAACATAGAAACATTTGTCTAAAATGTAAACCGATTTTAATACACACAATTCTTGCAGAAGGTGGGGAATAAGAGAAGAAAATAAACTTAGTTCCGATTGGAAGTAACAAGACTGGCAAAGGTACGGCAAGGGGAGCATTTGTTGTGCCCATTCACGGTTAAAAACCCAACAATAAAAAAAAGGTCGACCCAGTGCAGGAGGCTCCACCTGGTGGAGTCTAAGGAGGGTAGATGTATACAGTCTTATCCCCGTAATCAAAGAGGCTAATTCTAGGATTTGAACCTATAGGTCACAAGGCAACAACTTCATCGTTGCGCCAAGACTCACCCCCTTAATAAGCCAAACAATCCAATCACATATTTCTTTTCTTCCACCGAGAGAGTTTGCATATAATTATCCTTACTTAAATATGGAATAATAAATAGCATACATATATATTACAAAAAAGGCCTGCAAGCAAAAAACCAATAAACCTTGACTAAAAAAAAAAATCCAAGTGACGCTCAAATTATGCAGCCGAAAAGTCCATAGCTAGTTTCACAAACAAATTAAGCAATAGTGCTAGCACCACTTAAGCTATCAATTCCAGACCAAGGTGTAGTCAATTGGATAGAGGCACGGAGTGGCCAGCCCCAAAAACACTATAGTGATATAGAGGATAAGCTACTATACCGAAGGTTAGGGACACAATTTAAATAATTTATAATTTATAATTTATACTACACATATATAAATGCTCAACAATAAAAAATTACCCAAAATTAAAGACCTAATCACCATCAACATAAGGCATAGTTAACAAATTAAGCTTTTATGAGGAAGTTTGAACACAGGAATGAAGTAGAAAACACTGGTG
This sequence comes from Echinosophora koreensis, assembly GCA_035048595.1. Classification (NCBI taxonomy): domain Eukaryota; kingdom Viridiplantae; phylum Streptophyta; class Magnoliopsida; order Fabales; family Fabaceae; genus Echinosophora; species Echinosophora koreensis. The sequence continues at coordinate 13,855,660 of JAPCYP010000004.1, forward strand.
GGCTACAAAGTACACAAAAAGACAACAATAGCAGCAACAACAATCAAGTTCATTCCCACTAGGTAAGGTCAGCTACATGGATCAAAAGACACCACAATGTTCTATAAAGACAAACCATTTACATCTAAAATCCTTCTTAATGGTTTCACCTATAGAGTTTTCTTAATCTCTCTCTACCTCTAACTATTGGGCTACTGTCCATTGAGCTACTATCCTTATTGGACCTTCTACAAGTTCTCCACACATGCTCAAACCATCTAAGGTGAGATTCTATCATCTTTTCTACATTAAGTATTACCTCAACTTTCTCTCTAATAGATTCTTCCTAATACTATCTTGTCTAGTGTATCCACTCATGACTCATCCAATGCAACATTATCATCTTTGCTACATTGAGTATATTCTCTTGTTGGCATTTTACTACCCAACATTCAGTCTCATACGACATTGTAGGTCTTGTAACTGTACAGTAAAATTTTCCACTAAGATTGAGTGATACATTTCTATCACAAATAAAACTTGCACTCCTCCACTTCATCCACCCTACTTGAATCATATGGTTTACATCTCACTCTATTTCCCTGTCATTTTATATGGATATAAGATATTTAAAATGTGTGACTTGTGGGTTGATATGATCTCCAATTTTCACCTCTAAGCTAGAATTAGTAAGTTTCATGCTAAACTTACATTCCATATACGTTGTCATACTTCTACTTAAACGACAGTCATGTGCTTCCAAAGCTTACTTCCACATGTCTAACTTTCCATATATTTCCTCTCTCGACTCTCCTACTATGATTGTATCTCATGAAAAATTTTAAAAAAACATGCATTGTGGCACCAGCTATTGGATATACTCAGTAAGCACATCCAAGACCAAGGTTAAAAGTTATAGACACAAAACACATACCATTGAATGTAGAGGTAATCATTTGCTAGTTAACACATACAATTCAATCAAAAAGGACTTTGACATCAAATTCATAAAGCAACTCTGCCCAACTCAGATAGTTAAAAAAGTGAAAATATTTCAACTCTCTTAAGAGTTGTTTTTGAAGGTATTAAAACAGAACAAACCTTTCTTTCCCTCTGCAGGATATTCATGATTTAAATCAACAGAAGCCCCAACTCTCTCTTCCAATTCTTCTTCCTTTCCCTGATTTTCATCCTCCATGCCGCATGCATCATCATCATCATCATGATCATCATCATTATCATCATCATCTTCATCATTATTATCATCATTCTCCAATTCACTCCTATCACCACCAACAAACTCCCTTCCCTCCTTCCTCGAACCCTCTACCCCTCCATCACGCTTCCTCACCGGTTCACCCCCAAAACCAAATTCACAAACACCTTGAAGGCACAAACCCTTTGCCTTTGCCATCGCCGCCACCGATTCAAGAAATGAAGGCCCCATAACCTCCCACGCTTCCTTCAAATACACCTTCACCTCGCTCAGCGCTGCCGCCCTACTATTCAACCCCGCCAGCCTCTCGCAAACCCTAGGGTCCCAAACCGCGGCCTCCACGTCATCCTTCCACCGTGCCAACTCGCCGGAGAACAACCCTTCCCGGCGGCAACCCGCATTCTCCTCCATCTCCGCCACGCGGCCCCGCCAAATCCTCCGGACGGCGGCGAAGTAATTCCCTTCAGCGTCGTCGGGGGAAGCGGCGAGATACTTCACAGTGCACTCGACGGCAACGGCGCAGTAGGCGCGGCGCATTGAGTCGGGGATCGGAACGGCGTCATTTCGGTCGATTTCTTCGATGAGTTCGAGGATTTCGAGAGCGGTTTCGGTGATGGAAGCTTTGGAGTGGAGGGATTGGAGGGTACGGAGGAGAAGGGTTTTCTTGAGGCGGAAGTCGGCGCCGGAGAGAGGAAGGGCGGTGAGGGTTTTGCTGATAAGGGAATCGGGAACAGAACTTCGGAGGAGGAATTCGAGGACCCAACGGGAAACGTCGGTGTCCATTGGAACGAAAGTTTCTGGTGGAATTTGGGATTTTTCAGAGAAAAATTGCAAACTAGAGCATAGCGTTCATGCAATCGCACCGGCAACTCAATTTTTTCCTTTGTTACGCTTGTAATTTGGTACTTCGACTGATTTTGAATTTGATGGCATACTTTAAAAAAAAAAAGGAAAAAAAAAAAAGAAGAAGAAGGAGAAGACGACTAAATGCCCAAAGTGTTCCCTAACACAACATTCTATACACTTTTAGTCCCTGTCCAAAAAAAAAATCACTATTTTATCCCGTGAATGTAAAAATCAGGACACGTTAGTCCATCCGTTAGTTGACTAACTTTGACCTCAAGTAAAACATTGACGTGGCCCATATTTTTGCTGATGTGCAGGTTAACCTTGCTGACTACTAGTCCAACATGGAAATTGTAAATAAAAGTAAAATAAAAATAAAACATCAAAAGCCCTAAGCCCAAAACAGAGACGTACCAAGGGAGCCCTTGCCAAGGAAACAACGTCGTTTCCCTTGTGGTCTGAGTGAAGCGGAAGAACATGAAGGGTCGACATCCATAACCCCTTAACACATTTCCCTCTCCCTAATTCATACCCTAACCTTTGTATTTGTGAAGTCTTAGTGGCGAAGGAACTGAAAGAGACGGAGAAGGGAAGGAACTGAAAGAGACGGAGAAGGGAAGGAACTGAAGGGACAGAAAGCATCTCAAGGAACTCTCGTTTGACAAACTCCCATTTCTAAAGGTAATGTTCCTTCCCCTTATCTATGAAGTTTCGCGATTTTAGGGTGGGTAATTTGGGGGATCGATAGCTAGGGTTCCATTTCCCCTAATCTATAATGTTGCTGGCGTATGTGTTCTCATGCATGTGTGTGTGTGTGTGTGTGGGGTTGCTATTTCAATTGGTGGGGGTTTAGGGTTTTATGGAAAATTTACTTTTTTTTGGATATGATCATCTGCATCCCTATGTGGTTCCCCCCCCCCCCCCCCCCCCCTTTTTTTTTGCATTTGTTAATTGTTGAATGAGTTATTTTACATATAGTATGTGGTCCTTTTGTTATTGAAATTTGTTGTTTATGTTGTGTGGGTGTATGGCATGTGGGTGGTGTCTGTGTGGGGCCATGTGGTCCTTGTTAAACTATTTTTTTTTAGACAAAATTGTCCTTCTAACATGTACAAAGTCTGGAATAGTAAGATTGTCAAGTATAGAGAGAAACCAATTTTGACCATGCTCGAGGAGCTGTGTTTTTTATTTGATGAGGAGGCATAGTGGCCATTTGAGGGTGTTAGGTACATACAAAGGAAGGCTACCACCAGTACAACAAAAGAGGCTAGAAAACTGAAGCTAAAGAGCAATAAGTGGACACTTACCTGGATAGGTGATCCGGACAATGAGAAGTTTGAGGTTCAAAGGTATGGGTCAAAGGTTCGAGTGAGCTTGAGTCTGCAGACTTGCACTGCCAACACTGGTAGCTAACTGGCATACCTTGTGCTCATGCCATAGCAGCTATAGCATACAAGAATGAAGAGGCCCGATGATCATGTGCATCAATGGCTGATAATGGAATCCTTTAATGAAACTTATGAGCATCGCATTCACCCAGTACCCAACAAAGAATTTTGGGATGAAACTGACCTGTAAATATATGCCATGATAGGTACTTTTGTTTTGATGATTGACAAAAAAAAAAGGTCCAGAAGGACTAAGTAGCAAAAATCAAAAATTCATAAAGCAAGCCAGCACAAGGGGCAAAATAGGAATTTCAGTTATTGTATTGTTTGTTTTAGAAAAATGTGTGTAAATGGTAAGTAGAGTTCTCAATTTAATATCGACCTCACACACACACATTTAACATGTGCCTAAAACTATTATAACATGTTTTATATCTGACAATAATCGATTATGATATGTATTAAAAGGCTTTAAATGAATTTAATGAGTATTGATTATTATTAAAGCCATTAAGTTTTGAATTTGAAATAGAATAATCGATTATGTCATTTGCATAATCGATTATGTCCTTACTGTCTTTCAACGAGCTTCAAATAGAAACCCCGTAATCGATTACGGCATTTTTTATGATAGTCAGTGGACTCGTAATCGATTAATATAATCGATTATGCTTATTCTGTCAAAGTGAGCACATCCTGAAAATGCTTTAAATAATCGATTATGAGAATGTAATAATCGATTATGCTGCGATAAAAATGAATTTTAATGAGGCTTGACCTATTTTCTTTGGACCAACTATTCTCACATATAAAAGACAAGTTATAGGCAGCCATCAGCAGACAGAACACTACTATTTCACTTGTGCTAAAAACTCTTATAAACATTATTCTATACTCTTTCTCTTACACTATCACTTTGACCATATAATCTTGAGAGTTCTACACACCATATAGGTGTTATGGTATTTGTTCTTCAATTTGTTTATCTGCACTATTAAGAGTGCTTTATATCGGTAAGAGTCGGATTGATTCAAACCATCTTTTGGTTACAATTCTTACAATAGAGGGTACATCTCCTGTAGGTCTTTCTTGGATGTGATTTCCAAGTGTTTACAAGGGAGGTGATATTCCTTGTGGTTGACAAGAGAGGTGATATCTCTTGTGGTGTTTCTTGGATGTGATTTCCCAGTGTTTACAAGGGAGGTGATATTCCTTGTGGTTGACAAGAGAGGTGATATCTCTTGGGTTATTGTCTTGAGGCTCTTTCACCGGGGGAGGTGATATCCCTGGTCTGTGAGGGGTGCTCTTTATTGTAAAGGTTCTAGTTGATCCTGCTTAAAAAACTAGAGTTGATTGAAAACCCTTGATGGTATTACCTTGGGGACTGGACGTAGGCCACTTGGGTAGTTTGTGGATGAACCAGGATATCTCGCTTGTGTTCATCTTCTAAACCCTATCTCTTTTATTTCCGCTTTGTCTTTTACAAATCGTTTTTATTTGCACGCGACGTTAACAATTTGCTTTACAAAGTATTTTAAAATGATTATAATTTTAATTTGTTAAAGTTTTGAAAAACACAGTTCACACACAATTCACCCCCCTCTTGTATTTGGAGTCACTTGTTAACAAGTGGCATTAGAGCTTAACTCTTGGATATAAAGGGTGAAATCGCCTCAAGAGGTAACATTATTTCAAACCGTTTTTTAACGTGGAAACTCCGTAAACAGACCCCCATCTTTCAATGGTGAAGGGTATGGTTATTGGAAAGATAGAATGCAAATCCTTCTTTTAGCTTTTGATATTGATGTTTGGGATGTTGTGAAAAATGGTCCATTTGTCCCTAAGCATGAAGCTAATGGTGCTTCAGTGGATAAACCGAAAAATATTTGGACTGACGCGGAAAAGAAAAAGGTCCAATACAATTTGAAAGCTAGGAAGATCATCACTTCAGCTTTAGGCTACGATGAGTTTTATAGGGTCTCAAATTGCACGACCGCTAAAGAAATGTAAGACACCCTTCAATTGACCCATGAAGGTACTACCGAGTTCAAAAGGGCTAGGATGAACACATTGACCCATGAGTATGAGCTATTTAGGATGAAATAGGGTGAAAGCATACAAGATATGCGGAAACGTTTTACCCATATCATAAATCATCTTAGGGCTCTTGAGAAATCTTTTAATAATGAGGATTTGATAAATAAAGTGCTTAGATGTTTAAATAGAAGTTGGCAACCTACAGTAACTGCTATATCTGAATCTAGAGACTTGTCTTCTATGTCTTTGGCTACTTTGTTCGGCAAATTGCAGGAACACGAGCTTGAACTAAATCGCCTCTTGGAAAGTGAGCAAAGCAATGATAAGACAAATAATGGCCATGCACTCAAAGCACGCATGATTGAAAATGATGAAGAAAGTGACTTTGATGATTGTGATTGTCTTGATGAAGACGAGGAAGATATGAACCAAATGATCTGCAAGTTTAAAAAGTTCTTAAGGCGAAAAGGCAAAGCAAAACAAGTCTCCAACCCTTAAACGAAATATGAGGAAGAAGGAACCTCTTTCAACCCAACATGCAACAAGTGTGGCAAAAAGGGTCATATAAAACCCGATTGTCCTAATGGCCAAAGAAAGCATAAGACATCGGATAAAAGGCAACAAAAGGACCTAAGAGAAAGAAGGGCCTATATTGCTTGGGACGACAATGATATCGATTTATCCGATGAATCGGATAATGAAGAGGCAAATTTATGTCTCATGGCAAATCATGAGGAAGATGAGGTAAATGACCTTGAACTTGAAACCGAGTTATCTTATGATGATTTGCTTATTGCTTGTGAAGAATTAAATGATGAAACCATTAGACTTCGAAAATCATTTCTTTGTCCAAGAAAACCATTTTAAATAAAGAGATGGAAGCCCTTAAAGAAAAACAAGTTGTTTTAAATGAAACTTCCTCTTACACTTATTGTGAAAATAAAAAGGATGAAGTTTTCAAACGTGAAGAGTGCAACGTTTTGAAAACTAAAGTTGAGGACTTATATAACACGCTTGCGAAATTCATAATGGGAAGGGATAACCTAAATGTTCTTTTGGGAAATCAAAAGGGGATGTATGACAAAGCAAGTTTGGGTTATCATCCAAGGTTTCATGAAAAATCTTTTAAAAAGTTTTTTGGTCCAAGCAATATGTCTAATAGTCCTTTTGTTAAATGTTTTTATTGTGGTAGAAAAGGCAACACCGCCTCTATTTGAAACATTAGGAAATACAAAGGTATGAATGTTAACAATGCATGGATTTCAAAGGGCTTATTGCCCAAGACTAATGTTCAAGGACCCAAAATGGTTTGGGTACCAAAAGCCAAAACATGATCCTGTTTTGCAGGAGTGCTTGAAGACCAAGAACTAAAATTGGAACATTAACAGTGGTTGTTCAAAGCACATGGCAGGAGACAAACACAAATTCTCCTTTCAATCACCCAAAAATGGTAGTTATGTTTTTCTATGGTGTCAACCTTAAAACGTATCAGGTAGAGTTTGTTTCTTCTAAATATTTGGTCATGACTTGACAAACAAACCAAGTTATTTGAACAATCAATTGAAAATATCTATATGGTTATATCTTGGATAATATATGCTTCATATGTTTTTTACCTTGTTATTTCTAATCTGTGCGTTGAAGTATAGAAATAGGCTATACAGGTTCTCTCCAAAGAAGTTGGCCAAGTTCTGAAATTTTCGAGTGATAATCGATTATGCACAAGCAATAATCGATTATTCAAAAGTCAGTGAGCCTAAAATCGATTATGAAAAGCTAGAACACAAACTCGATTACATAATCGGTTATGCTTTGAATGTTAATCAGCAAAAATCGATTTTCTAATTAATTATACGAAGAAGCCCAAAAGGCGTTTCCTCAAATATCAAAGGTCATGCTCTCAACTTTGATAGATTTTGGTACATCTTGATAAACCACATATGAAATATCTATATTTGCTTGTTAAAGCCCTTTACATACTCATAGCTTTGAAATTCTTTGAAAAAGGATCTTTCATCATCATACATGCTTGTCATGCTTCAAATTTTTCATTACATCAAATCAAGCTAAGCTTTTAATTTTTATCCTTGATGTTTATTTGAAAAATTATTTTCGAAAGGGGGAAAAATATTTGTGTGATTAAGGGGGAGTGGATTTGAATGTATGCATAAAGTGAGGGGGAGTAGAGCATAAAATTGTGCTTAGAACTCTGATATTTCTTATTTGTCTGCTCTAACCCATTTCTTAAGCAAATCCCTCCATTAGATGTTTGTCATCATCAAAAAGTGGGAGAATGTAAATATATGCCTTGACGGGTACTTTTGTTTTGATGATTGACAAAAGCAAAAGGTCCAAAAGGACTAAGTAGCAAAAAGCATAAATTCATAAAGCAAGCCAGCACAAGGGGCAAAATGGGAATTTCAGTTATTGCATTGTTTGTTTTAGAAAATGTATGTAAATGGTAAGTAGAGTTCTCAATTTAATATTGGTCTCTCACACATACACATTTAACATGTGCCTAAAACTATTATAACATGTTTTATATCTGACAATTAATTATGCTTAATGAGTAATTAAAATATTAATTGTTAAGATTTTCAAATTCAAATGTTCTTCGAGCCATAATCGATTATGGGAAACCAATAATCGATTATGATATGTATTAAAAGGCTTTAAATGAATTTAATGAGTATTGATTATTATTAAAGCCGTTAAGTTTTGAATTTGAAATATAATCGATTATGTCATTTGTATAATCGATTATGCCCTTGCTGTCTTTCAACGAGCTTCAAACAGAAACCACGTAATCGATTTTGTAATCGATTATGGCAATTTTATGAAAGTCAGAGGACTCGTAATCGATTAGTATAATCGATTATTCTTATTCTATCAAAGTGAGCGCTTCCTGAAAATGCTTTAAATAATCGATTATGAGAATGTAATAATCGATTATGCTGCGATAAAAATGAATTTTAATGAGGCTTGACCTATTTTCTTTGGACCAACTCTTCTCACATATAAAAGACAAGTTAGGCAACCATCAGCAGACAGAACACTACTATTTCACTTGTGCTAAAAACTCTGATAAACATTATTCTATATACTATTTCTCTTACACTATCACTTTGACCATATTATCTTGAGAGTTCTACACACCATATAGGTGTTATTGTATTTGTTCTTCAATTTGTTTATCTGCATTATTAAGAGTGCTTTATATCGGTAAGAGTCGGATTGACTCAAACCATCTTTTGGTTACAATTCTTACAAGAGAGGGTACATCTCTTGTAGGTGTTTCTTGGATGTGATTTCCAAGTGTTTACAAGGGAAGTGATATTCCTTGTGGTTGACAAGAGATGTGATATCTCTTGTGGTGTTTCTTGGATGTGATTTCTAAGTGTTTACAAGGGAGGTGATATTCCTTGTGGTTGACAAGAGAGGTGATATCTCTTGGGTTATTGTCTTGAGGCTCTTTCACTGGGGGAGGTGATATCCCTGGTCTGTGTGGAGTGTTCTTTATTGTAAAGGTTCTAGTTGATCCTGTTTAAACACTAGAGTTGATCGAAAATCCTTGGTGGTATTGCCTTGGGGACTGGACGTAGGCCACTTGGGTAGTTTGTGACCGAACCAGGATATCTCGCTTGTGTTCATCTTCTAAACCCTATCTCTTTTATTTCCGCTTTGTCTTTTAGAAATCGTTTTTATTTGCATGCGACGTTAACAGTTTGCTTTACAAAGTATTTTAAAAGGATTATAATTTTAATTTGTTAAAGTTTTTGAAAAACACAGTTCACTCACAATTCACCTCCCCTCTTGTGTTTGGAGTCACTTGTCAACATGACCACCCTAGACCTGAACCACCAAAGCTGAAAAGGTCTATTGGTAGACCAAAGAAGTACAGAAGAAAGGATTCCTAATCTGAAGAAGCTCCAAGCAGCCAGTCGAACAAGGTAAGGAAGAGGTATGAAGTCAGGTGTTTTAAGTGTGGATAAGCTGGACATTATGAGAAGATCTGCAAGGGACTAGCTAGGCCAGAAGTTACTATGAAAAGGCATCCTAAGAAGACTAAGGAAACTGCTGCACAAGATGAAGTGCCATTGGCACAATCACAGCCACAAGAAGATAATGCAACACAGGTAAATAATATCTCAAGGTCTGACTTTTAGCCTTTTGTACTTTTCTAACTACATGCCATTTTTGTGTTTCAGAGTCAGGAACCAGTTCAAGGAAGCCAGACAACACATGCTAACCAGACACAAGGGACTATTTTGTCCCAATGAATTTTGTAAGGATCAATTTGGGTTACTAATATATTAAATAGGGACTGAAATGTCGCACGAAATTGTTATGTTCAATGCTCCTCACTGGTTTGTTTTGTCTTATTTCAGGAAATTGGTGATCAAGAAGTTACACCATCACTACCACCAGCTATAAGGCCACCCCCTATCAGGCCACATGCTCAGGTTACACCACATGCAGCTCCACCTCCTTTCATCCCAAGTCCTTCTTCAGCAGTGAGAATGCAATCAATACGCCCACCACCACCTCTAATTAAGCCATTCTGGCCTCCAAGATATCCTCATGGTGAAGGAGAAACTATGTCAAATGAGACATTAGCAGCAGCAAGAAGTGGAACAGCAGAGAACTATTTCAGTTCATTTTAACCCCTGAATACAAACCACCACCAGTGAAAGATAATGGCAAGATCAAGAAGTGAAGATGGAAATGATGCATACATAGAGATGGACAACATAAGGATGACATTTGGACATTTGGTCCTTTTTTTTTATTTTAGTTTTGAGTAGTTAAATAGGTTCTATGATTTGGTTATTTATGACAATGTATTGGCTGAATTTTGTTGTTTGGTACATTGATGGGGTTTATTTTGGATTTTGGTACAGAAAGATAACAGGGTATATTTATGACATAGAGAAGGTCATATTTTGCTTTTTGGCACATTTTAGGTATATGGATTTACATGAATGACATAATATATTTGTAATGAATTGACAAAGTATATGAATGAAAAGTTCATTTTGGAGTTATCTTGTTGGTGCTTTCTCCTTTTTACCCATCTTACAAATTGGTTTACAGATTGGATTGTTTAAAGCAGAAATTTCCATTTCAGCACAAATAAATGCAAAATAGAAATTTCCATTTCATTATAAAAGCCAAAAGGAAGGGATTACAAACTTTCCACTTCAATATTACATCCACATAATCACCTAACTTTACATGACATTTACACTACTTCCAAACACAAAATATGATAACCATAACAACAAAAACAACCAAGACAACCCATATCACTACTCCAAATGATCTTTGGACATATGTAATATCTTTTATCTTGAGTTGCATTTCATTCATCTTTGCTTTCATCTCACTTATATCCATCTCCATCTAAGGAATTCTCCATTCTCCCATCTCCATCTCCTTAATTCTATCTTCTTCCATTTTCAACTCATATTCATCCACCCACACAAATGTGCCACAATGCAGTTTCTTCTCCTGCAACCAAAAACCAGACATAATGTAAAGAATGAAAGCCAACCAATAAGAAAGTGAAGTAGGGGATTCCATACCTTAAAATAAGGGCAGCCATAGAATGGTCTGATTGGGTCCTTCATTGTTCTTGATGTGCTAATGATGCAAGGTCTCTTACAGATGCAAAGTGGAGGAGGAAACTTTGGGGTTACAATGCTTGAGGAAGCACTCCAACTATGGTCACGCTTGGACACCTCCTTAGAATCCCAACTCATATCGTTCTAGAGCAAGATTGGAAAGGGGGCGAAATAACAATTAGGGTTTTAGTTCGAATTCGCAAGGGAAAGGGGACGCAGTGACGAGGGTAGCGATCGGAGAAGGGAAGGAGAAGAAGAAGGTCAATAATAACGAGATGGCACCATGGGTGAATGCCTAGGGTTCCTCTGTGTTTAACAAAGAAGGAGGAGGAAGAAGAAGCTTAATAGTGAAGGAAGAGAGTCAAAATGGCGTCGTTTTGACAGGGAAGAGGTGAAAAAAATAAAAATCCATGTAGGACTACCGTTATGGCCACATAAGCAACATAATGGAACACCTCAGCGATTTAACGGAGGTCAAAGGTGGTCAACGATAGGAGGGACTAACGTGTCCCCGTAATCACATTCTCGGGGATTAAATGGAGACTTTTTTTTGGATAGGGACTAAATAAGTATCGAGTGTTTTTGTCAGGGACCAATTTGGGCCTTTAGTCTAATAATTTTTTTTAAAATGAATCTACAATTATTTTTAGGGAAAAATGCATATGCACCCCCTAAACTTTAACATGTTTGCAAATAGGCACCTTCAATAATCAATTCTTCCTAATTAATCATCAAACTCTAACAATTAGTGAAATTAGTCCCTCGATTGACTCAAAGTCTGATCCCTAATGGTAATTGAATCCAGCCGTTCATTTCACTTTAATCTGAACCATTGATTTGATTTATTTTTAATTCATAATTTTTTAATGTATTTTTTAAATAAAAAAAAAAGGAAAGGGAAAAAAATGGAGAAAGATTGAGCTCTTTCTTCATCTTTCATACAAGAACGTCCAGTTACCACTTTCCCCATCTTCAAATCTTTTCTTTTCCAATTCTCTTTAATCCAAAACCACATCCACATTTTTTCATTTCTTTCATTCTTGGTAACCAGAAACACTCCAAGGCATGAAAATGAAAGTAGGTACCGTTGTTGTTGTACAGACCAGTAACCATGGCGATGTAATGACAAGCTTGCTACGAACCAGTCTCCCTCCATGACACGCCTTCGGGAACAACAAGTCAGCCGCATATCTCATTCTTCGTCGCCCACCCACAACAAGCAGTCGCCACTGCCAACCAGTCCCTGTTTGGCCGCCGCGACCCACCACACCTCGTCCCACCACTGTGTGAGACGCGCGCAGAACCGAGGGAGAAGCGCGTTCTGTAGGTACATGGAGCAGAGATTGCGGCCGGTGGCGTGGGTCTAAATGCGTTAAGGCTGACCGAGTGGAAGGAGAATCAAATGCACATGGACCCTAAGAAGAGGAGAACGAAGAAGAGGGGAGATGATCCAGAGAAGAAGAAGAAGAAGAAGAAGACAGAGACCTCTCTCTATTTTTTTTTTTTAAAACAATACTACAGGAATGTCGGCCACTACATAAGCCACTGGTGGTTGAGAGAAAACGAGCAGCACCTTGTATAGGTTGGGCGGAGCTTGAAGAAGCGAGCCCCTATCAGAGAAAGCCATTGCGCGCTAGCCTAGCTAGCTAGCGTTTTTTAGTTGGCTGTTATGTTAGTTGTAGAACGCCTTCCCTCCTTCTCTCACTTCGGAAAGATTTCGCAATCTTTTCTTATGATGACCTGGTCAAGAGAGTACAATACATCGGTGTAAAAGATGGAGTGGGATCTGTGAGGTTGGTTATAGTAAGGCCTGGCCGGAAAGTGTTCTTGCCTCTATCATTGAAGGAAAGATTGGTCAACAATTTGGAGAGTTCGCTTACCTCTCTCTATTTTTTTTAAATAAATAAAAGAAAATCAATGAATGGTTCAAATTAAAGCAAAATGAATGGTTGGATTCAATTTAGGTTAACAAGGACTAATTTCACTAATTGTTAGAGTTTGAGAATTAATTGGGAAGAATCAATAGTTGGAGGTGCCTATCTGCAAATAGGTTAAAGTTTATGAGGGTGTGTATGCACTTTTCCCTTATTTTTAATCTAGACCATGTAATTTATTAGTGTTATAATACCGGTTTTTTGAGTTAAAATATAGGGAACAAATTATAAATAATGATCGTGTAAAAAAGCAAAAGTAAAAATGGTTATTACATTTAGGGACAAATTTTTTTGAATTTGATCCTTACATGTGACAATCATTTTCAATTTGATATCTATATTTTAACACCAAAAACAATAATATAACATCAATAAATAACATGAACCAAATTAAAAATAATTTTACGTATAGAAACTAATTTTAAAAAAAATTACTTATAGAGCCCAAAGTGTCACATAACACATATAGGAACCAAAGGTTTAGTTTAACTTTTTTCTTTTTTTATTTCGTAAAATGTTTTTTTATTAATATATGAGAAGGGTTGATACCTTGGGTTGTTTGAGAGTTTTAAAGGATATGAAGTGGAATGGTTAATAAAGGATTTAAAATGTAATAGAATAGAATGAAAAGGTAAAAGTATAGCATAATAGTGTTTAGAAGTTTTAACGAGGGGATGGACAAAGATTACTTTATTATTCGAAGTCACAATGGAAAATAATGGATTGGATAAAATTACAAAATCAATTATATGTGTCTTGTTGATAAACTCCATACCCAAGTTTGGCCAATGGATTCTCGTCTTTGGAAGGCCATTACTGATTTATGGCCTCATTTAGTCTCAAATGTGTATCACACGCTTGGGGATGGCACTGGTATTGTGCTAACCTTCCTCCTTTTGAAGTGAATGAGAGTGATGGTTATGCTTGGGATGGGTCACAGAGTGGCATGTTTTCAGTCAAGAGTGCCTATGCCTTTTTGGTGCCTCCTAATGTTCAGCATGAGTAATGACAACGAGTTCAAAAGCGGAAGGGCCCATATCGTAATCCTATTTTCCTATGGATGACTTATCTTAATCGTGTATTGATTGATCTTTAGGGAAGCAACTGGTTGGAAAAATAACTGACTACCACCACCGTTGTGGAGTCACGGAGACGGTCAATCGATCATCCATGTTCTTTGTGACACCCAGGGCTGATGAGGACAAGGAGTAGTCACCGGTGCAAAAGAAGAAGCACATATAAGGAGCGACTCCTGCTAAACCTCTAGGCAGAGGGACGCATGTATGAACTGATTCCACATCGGTATGAGATGGAGCCTAAGACTGTGTAGGTATAAGACTACACAATTGATGGGATCCTGAGATTGTGCAGTTGAGGGAAGCTTAAAGAATTGATTGGTACTACCTATACCAACAAGATGCGTATTCTTTTCGGGAGCCCATCACTAAATAACTTTGAAGTTAAGCGTGCTTGATTTGGAGCAATTCTATCTAGGATATGTTAACTCTTGAGAATTTTTCATAGGAAGCGTGTGAGTGAAGACAAGCATGCTTAAAAGACCAGTGTTTGTTTGTGGGGATAGTCATCAATCCGGAAAGCATGCTGGGTTGTTACATTCTTCGTGACTGTCCAGCAACAAATTGCATTTAGGTGAAGCTCGCCATACCTTATAAGGTGGTATATTTCTTCTAGCTGAACTATGTTGAGTGGTTCAACGTTTGTATCAGTCAGAATATGGGAGTGACAAATGGGAAGGGAGCTAGGAGGATATTGATGGGCTTCAGCAAGTTTACCGGATCGAAGCAAGTAAAAATAAAAATATGGTAAGTATACCGAGGTCGAACACAGGGATTGGGCAACCAATTTATCAATTATCAAAATCAACAATTATCTTGACCAAGTCAAGAAGAGAGAAAAGATATGGTGATAATCAATTAAGATTTGCTATTAACTACCATATTGCAACAGAATCTAAACAAATCGCAAATAGTTAATGAGAGAGAGAATTATGTGGGAACGATCTAAGGTCCCGATTTCACCAACACAATCTAACTTGGGTCAAATCGTGAATTGTTCCCTGTTCCTAATTCAAATTATTGTCAACCAGGAACCTTAATTTATTCTTATGTCTTTGTCAAGCACAAAAGAAAACACTTTTGAATCCTAATCAATTATATCTCTATGATGATTAAAACACAAAGATTCAATAAGCCCTTGGTTCCCTATACCGATTGCATAGATCTCATATTATATCGCTATTAATATTCAACCTATGCTCTTGTTCCAAACCCTAAATCATAAATCTCCTTTCTGAGTCATCACGGTTGCTTAGTCAATCACGAGCTCTTTTGATTGAACGCAATAAAGGCAGAAATAAGAAACAATAAAATAGAAAAGGGAATAAATAACTTCACAAAAACCACCAAGCTGTCATGTGCGCTTATGTCGTTTCCTTAGACGAATGAATATCCAAGAAAGGCATCCAAAAAGCTCTGGAAAAACTCAGGGAGACGCAGCTCTTGAAATACTAGGATTAGGTTTTAAAATTTTGCACTAAACACTGCTTAAATACTAATCAGAACAGATAGAAATTTGTGGGGCGAATTGTAGCTTGCTGGGCAAATTTTACAGATAAGCTTAACCCAATCTTGTAGTCTCGCGGGGTAAGATTGAGATGCTTCCTTTACTGCTCCTCGGGTTCGCGAACCGAACTTCATCTCGCGATGCGCCACGGAGACCCCCAAAATCGCTCCTCTGGCTCACGGGGCGATTGACCTCTAATCAGCATCCAGCAACATTTTTCTTCATTTTTTTTCCTAACTTTCTTCCGGTTTCACTTTTCAACTTAATTCAAGAATAGTACCTTAAACTAACCAACAACATGTAATACTTTATTTGACTCAATTTCCTAAAAATTAACAAAAAAACTCGAGACACTACTTAAGGATAATTCAAGCTAAATTTGGGCTAAAATAAGATTAAACTCAATCGATTGGCTCAAAAACCATAGTTGTACTAGCGATAAAACCAGATAAGACAAAGGGTTATCAAAACACCCCCAAACTTAAATTTGTTTGTCCTCAAGCAAACCAAGACTCAAAATATGGCAACCTCAATGGAATCAAATCAAGCAAACTCATACATTTCCATGCAAGTTTTCACAATTATGATCATCAATGCGCCCCCCCCCCAAAAAAAAAAAAAAAAACCAACATATTCACCACATGCGGACTCAATAGAAAGCAATGAGGAAACTCATCATACATGTTATTGTCATTCCAAACAAGAGTTCAAAGCACACGCATAAAAGAGAACACAAGATTAAAAGTTGCATCCTCACAAGGTAGTGTTTCATTCTCTTTCATTGCCTTCTTCCTCCGCCTACTAGTCATTGATGCCTCCTCTCTCCGAGGCTTTCCCCTCGGTATGCGAGCTAGGTCATTGGCTATCCGGTCCAAGTCATCCCTTCATGCAAAATTGTTCGCTCCTCGGAAGTATGCCAATCAAGTTAGGTCCTACTCTTCCTCTTCTTCCATGTTCAACCTTTCCACTTTGGGATATGGGAGACGCTTATCTTCAATTGCTTTCCTCACTGGTGAGTACATGAAGTGTTCGGTGTCAATTTCCACCTTACACTTCATGTACCGCTCTTCTCGCTCATGCTCAATCTCCCTCCGTGCATAATCGTTGACCCCCTTATAGAAGCTCAAGAACATCGGATCCCATTACGCTTCTTTTTTGATAAATTTTTTAGCTTCTGGACATGGAATCCAACGTTTTTGTATAATGTATAGCTTCCCTCACTCTAGGGTACATGTAATGGTCGGGAGTGATCTTGTTGATTTCCTACCTAAACCCGTGCAAAAGGATCAAATCAAGCGACATCTAATAACAAGTCATACAATGGTCAATCATAACATTGGTGAGGAAATTTCTCTTCCTCCTGCAAACTTAGTGATTCACGTTATTGGTGATTGTTCTGGGGCTTTCTTACCCCGTTTAGTTAGGATGCGGTTTTATTTTGATGTTTCTTTGGGCTTAGGCCCTTTCTGTGTACCATAACAAAAAATAATTAATATTTAATATAATTTATTTAATTATGATTTTGAAAATATGTATTTAATAGATAAATGAGTAATGCTTAGTTTACCTTTTTTTTATTCCTTAGTTTTAAAGACAATAATAACAAGACCATATATTAGTGTTATCAATCGAATGAGAAATTATTGATTTTTAAAAATTATAATAATTAAGAAAAATTTATTGATATATAATTTTAAAATTAAAATAGTAATCAAATCTTTATTTGGCTATGTTCCTATCCCAATTATTATCAAATAGGTAATATGTTCATGTTGTAGAAAAGATAAAATTGATATTTTTTATTTTTTTATATTATTTAAATAAATTAAATCATAAAAAAATCAATACTTAAAATATTTAAATAAAATGATTAAAGGGATAAGTATATAAAAGAGAAATTTTTTGCATGCAAATACCACAATATTTTCGTAATCTTTAAAACTATTTTTTTTCCCCATAAGTTTCTTTCATAAATATTATATTTGATATTAAATATTATATCTGATATTAATTAAGTAAAATCTCAAATAATTATACCGTGAACCCCATTGGTATATATTAAGCTAATATTTATTATATTAAAGCTAATTTTATGATTATGTTACAAAAAAAAAAAAAAAGAAAGAAAAATAGGACAAGATAAATGCTATTTGGTACGAAAGCATTTCGTGAAAGGTGTGACTTTGGATGCGTCAAAAAAAAAAAGTGTGACTTTCGAACCATGTAGCAGTTCTGTAAACTGTAATTCAGTCTACCTAGAGGATTTATTAATATTACAAAAAAAAAAGGATTTATTAATGATATTTATTGTATTTAAGTTAATTTTACCATAATAGTAATAATAATATAGATATAGATTGATAGACTCATAATTGGAAATAATAATCCTGCAAATTAAAGCATTTATTCAGATTCATTATTTTGCTTTTACGTTGTTAATTCTATTTGCAGGTTTAATTAATAGACTTAAAGTAAATTTATTGAATTTGCTTCTCCTGCATAAAAAGTAATAATAACATTTAAATAGGATTTTCTAGGACACTCATAGTTGGAAATGATAATCCTGAAGATTATATACCATTTATTCAAAATTACTATTTTCCCTTTATTTTGTTTGTTTTTCTATGTTTGGTTAATAATTTTAAAAGAATTCATTGTATTTTTGTTCTTCTAGAGTAGCATATATATATATTGTTAAAATTGAGTTACGCTACTATAGATTTAGTTCATTATGAACTTTATATATAGCAATATATCTATCATTAAATTTTATAATATATGTCTTTTAATAATTTTTATTATGCATTTAGTAAAAGTAAGTTACCAAATATAAGATTCATCATATAACTCTTGTTTTACACTTTTAAATTAGAGTTTAATTTTGATATACCTTCAGATGAAAATACTTATATTGTTAATCAATTACAAATTATCCTATGTGTGATTTTTAAGACAATTTTTAAAGGAGTAAAATATTTTTAATGATGTGTCAATTTATGATTAATTAACAATATAAAAATCTTAGCACTGATGATACATACTAATTAAATCCTTCAAATTATGGTTTTTACAATTATATTTTGGAGGTTGAATCAGTGAATCATACGACCTTATGCAAAAGCTCATTCTCTTAACTGGTAGTTCACTTTTGTCCCAAAAAAAAAAAAAAAAAAAACGATAGTTCACCCGTAACGCAATTTCTTTTCTTTTTTACTTTTGGTAGAATCCCGTAACTTAATTTCAATATAGTTGTCCATTTACCCAAATGGTTGTGGCTCCATTGGTTCCGCTGGTTGGGTTTATGAGTTCAAATCCCATAAAACACATTCCGGGGAGGGACGAAGAATATTAATTGTGACTAAGTACCGGAGTGATGGCTCAGTTAGTTGTGTAGGCTGCGCTTATTGGTTCAAATCCAACAGAACACATTCTTGGGGAGGGGCGAAGAACCTTAATTGTGACTAAGCACCCGAGCGGAGATTAGTCACATAACGAGTCCAAAGGATCTAGGTTTGTAGGGACGCCCGCGTGGACCCAATAGAGAGCCAAATTAAGGCTCTAATTACAGTGGGTTCTAAACAAAAAAACATAGTTGTCCTTTTGATTTTAGATTTTTAATAATTGAATTTATGAAAGTCGGTTTACCTAAGTGAATATTGCAAACTTTAAAGATTAATATTAAAATTGATTACCTCAAAATTACAAATTTACCATGTTTCTTTTTATCATTTTTCTTTGTTGTTAGAAGCTTTATTTGGTTCCGATAAAATTGTTAAGCTATAATGGTTGGTTGATATTGAGGGATTTAAATAAGAGTTTATTTTTTATGCATTGTTTGTAAAGATTTTTGTGCTCAACACAAATCATGATATGGGTGACTTTTAAATTGGTTAAGATAAAAGTCAAATATTTTTAATGATTTGACAATTTATGCTTGATCGACCGTGTAAAATTTTTTTACGTTAACATCACATACCAATTAAGTCATTTCAATAAATGGTAAGAGATCACAAATTCAAAATTCATGCGCACTTTATCACAATAAGAAAGATTTTCTAAATTGTCGTATTTATGACAATCGGGATGACAACAGTTGGCAATTCAAATATCACGACCAGAATCCCGACAGATAGGCAAAAATGTCAAATGATGACATAAGGGAATTTTTATTTGACAATTGACCATACCAGGGACACCGTATCAGGGTTTCGCACATCTCTCATTTTTATCTTATGATGTGGTACCGTGCAGAAGAATTTATTTATTCAAATATCACGACCAGAATCCTGATGGTTCGGCAAAAATGTCAAATGATGACGTAAGTAATATATAATTAGCAATATAGTATAAGGGAATTTTTATTTGACAACTAGACCATACCGGGGACACCGTATCAGGGTTTCGTATGCATCTCTCATTTTTATCTTATGATGTGGTATCGTACAAAAGAATTTATTTATTTTTTTTATTCTGAGACATTTGGTACTTATTTAAGGGGATAAAACTCTTAATTATAACACCTATGTTTACATTCACAAAACTCGAAGCCCAGACCATACATAAGGTGACCAAACCCGCTAATAATAACCGTTAAAATGCCACTAGAATCTAACTATGCATGAATCCAATGAGAATAAGATTTTCTGCTACAACAACCCTCTGTCACCAACACAATCAATTGATTTACTTACTCATATCCTACTCACTATCGATATGAATCATTCACCCTTACAGTGAATTATGCAACTTGAATATCATAAAAGCGCTTGATTCCCCAAATCCTCCATAGAAGGAATGACATTTAAATTTTAAAGTGATATTTTACAGTGCAGCCCATTTAGCCATATAACACAGAATGCCATCTACAAATGACTCATTGTAAAACCAAACCATGCATCTCACATTGCTCTATATAAGAAGAGCTTATCAGTGATAAGAAAAACCACTTCTCTCAATTTTCTCTTCCTCCTCCTCCCTTTTCTCTCTTTTCTGGTCACAACCATGACTAGGAAAAAGGTGAAACTAGCCTTCATTGTCAATGACTCAGCAAGGAAGGCAACATACAAGAAAAGGAAGAAGGGTCTGTTGAAAAAGGTTGATGAACTAAGCACCCTTTGTGGCATTGAAGCTTGTGCTATAGTTTATAGCCCTTATGATCCTCAACCTGAGGTTTGGCCCTCCCCTTGGGGGGTCCAAAGGGTGCTTGCAAAGTTCAGGAACATGCCTGAGTTGGAACAAAGCAAGAAGATGGTGAACCAAGAAACTTTCCTGAAGCAACGGATCCTGAAGGCCAAGGAACAAGTGAAGAAACTGAGGAAGGACAACAGGGAGAAAGAGATGACTCAGCTCATGTTTCAGTACCTTAGTGCTGGAAAAATTGTGCATAACAACATAAGCATGCTTGATTTGAATGATCTTGCATGGTTGATTGACCAGAACTTGAAGGACATTGCTAGAAGGATGGAGACACTGGAAAAGAGGGGTCAGAATAATATGATTCCAACTCCAAGCCAAGCCCAAATGGCAGCAGCACCACCAGCACTATCACTGGTTGATAGAGTTGCCAAGAATGAAGAAATCACACTGATGGATCATGGTCATGGTTTGGAGATGAATAATAATGCAGCTGATAACAACATGCCAAGGCAGTGGTTTATGGATTTGATCAACGGTCATGGGGATGAGACTATGCCATTTGGAGAAAACAATCTCCAAAATGGGTTTTGGCCTAACCCATTACTTTGAAAAAATCATGATTTGCTTGGTTTGCTGCAATATTCTAGGGATCTGTCCCTAATTAATAAATTGCTTAAGATTTGGTTTGTATTTTCTGTCTGTGTGGATGTGAAGACATAATAGGTAGCATGTCATTATGGTATTGTTATTGTCTTCACATCTTTATTTGGTCGTGTAAAATAAGTCATTATATATGTGGGTTAGTCTCCACATGTTTATGTTGTACTTTCAGAACATAGCTGCTGATCAGTATCGTTTAAGAAAGTTCACTTTCCAAAATGTACTGATTATAGCTGATTAAATAAAGTTTATTGGTGTGGTTTTTAATGGTTTTGCATTGGTCATTTCATAAGAATGAAGAAGGTTAGAAAAATATATAAGATGGATACCAAATGTTGTGTAATTAACTCATATATAAAAAAAAGGTTTAAATAAGTTTTTGGTCCCTGCAAAATACACCAATTTTGGTTTTAGTCCCTGCAAAATTTTTCCTTAGGATTTCGTCCCTGAACTTTCAAATATTTTGGAAATGGTCCCTCCGTCATCTCTTGCCGTTAACTGCTGACGTGGCAAACGGAATGCCACGTCAGCAGGGACCATTTCCAAAAAAAATTGAAAGTACAGGGACGAAATCCTAAGGAAAAATTTACAGGGACTAAAACCAAAATTTTAAAAATTTACAGGGACTAAAACCAAAATTTGTGAACTTTACAGGGACCAAAAACTTATTTAAACAAAAAAAATTATATTTTCTGGCCAAACTTCAGAGCAAGTCAGACATGGATAAGATTACAATAAACTACCTCAATACCCACGAGTACTATAAATTATATCCAAAGAATAAATTTGATAATTTTATCCTTTTATCCCTAATGTATGATTTTTTTCTATTTGTTGGCCAAATCTCAGAGCAATTGGATAGGAATAAGAAATTATTTCGATACCTCCGAGTACTAAAAATCATATCAAATGAAGAGATTTGTCAATTTGAAACACATGACACTAATGTATGATTTCTTTCTATATTCTAGCCAATTTTACCAAGGTTAAAATTGCTAAATTCCTTAATCTGGTATGATTTTTAGTACTCAAAGGTATTGAGGTAATTTTATTTTCCTGTCCGACTTGCTATGAAATTTGGCAAGAAAATAGAAACAAAATCATACATTATGGATCACATGATTAAAATTGCTAAATTCCTTCATTTTGTATGATATCCAATACTCAGGGATATCGATGTAATTTCTTGTTCATGTCCGACTTACTCCAGAATTTGGCTTCAAAATTGAAAGACATCATACATTAGGGCCACAAATAAATTTTTGGTCTCAGCAAAGTTTTTGGTCCCTGTAAATTTTTAAAATTTTGGTTTTAGTCCCTGTAAATTTTTCCTTAGGATTTCGTCCCTGTACTTTCAATTTTTTTTGGAAATGGTCCCTGTACTTTCAATTTTTTTGGAAATGGTCCCTGCTGACGTGGCATTCCGTTTGCCACGTCAGCAGTTAACGGCAAGAGATGACGGAGGGACCATTTCCAAAATTTTTGAAAGTATAGGGACGAAATCCTAAGGAAAAATTTTGCAGGGACTAAAACCAAAATTGATGTATTTTACAGGGACCAAAAACTTATTTAAACCTAAAAAAAAATGCTCATTTATTTCGATGCGCATTTCACTCTATATATAGTTCATTTGCTCTCAACCTTTTTTTTTTGGGACAAAATAAGTTCTCAACTTAAGTTGGATAATATATCATATTATAAACGCTCAAATATTTTACAGCTAGCACCATTATATTGATAATTATTAAATCTCAAAGGTTTTTTTTTTTTTTAGACCGAAGGTTAATTTGTTATTCTTAATCAACTAGATTGTTGTACCCGTACGATGCACATATTTAATAATTTAATTTGCGTATTATATCAATATAATTGAGATAAAATAATAGAATATAAAATAATTATAATTAAAAATTATAAAAAATTGTGGCATTATATTAATCAATCAATCAATCATCAATCCTCTTTAATAAAACAATGTCCCATTTACTGTTCATATTACTGTTCATGTTGTAACACCCCCTTGGACATTACATGGTGAACACGTGCGGAAATAAAACTTAAAATAAAACAGCTGGTTGCTTTCGGAAAATTATTTTCTATAAGTCAAAAAAATTGGTATAAATTTTTTTCCCTGCGGAATATTTTGAAAATGTGACACACACATTAAAACAGTAGAACTATATTATGCTTGTCAACACATATAAACTGATTGTATTCATAATCAAACTGCCACAGCGCACAAGTTGTCTGAAAAATGCCTTCAATAATAGACCCGGCCTTTGTGGCTCACGAACCCGGATGTCCCTAATAGACCACTTTGGTCTTGACTTCCCTAATTTGTCAATCCACCCTTTGTGGATTGTAACTCGATAATACATGGCACATTGGCTAACAATACATGGCACACTGGCCAACAAAGGCACATCTGCCAAACAATGCATGTAAAACATTTATTCTCATTACTTTTCTTTTTCGTTCATTCTTTCTTTGTCGAGGCTCAAAACTCACGACTATTCTTACTTAGGCATCAAGCCCATTCATTCCTAACACAGGACACGGATTCAAATGTGCCAACTAGGATTTTAACCCACGACACACAGGACACGCAGTCCACTTAATTACTCATAGGAACCCTAGCCCGATGTCTCGGCCATCTAGGTGCTCACTTTTCTTTTTCAACATTGTTTTCGTTTTGTGAAAAACAAATACAATACCAAAACAAAACTCCGAAACTTATCCAAGTTTATCGGAAATATTTTCGCTGATTTAAAACCCTTTTGCAGAAAATATTTTCCGCTGAAATTCGTTTATAAATCATTAAATCATAACGAAATTCATTTTTTTTCCACAAATTCATTTACTTTTGAAATTTATTTTCTGAAAACACATCAAATCCTTGAAAATCATTTCTAACACGTTTTTCTTCAAATCAATAAAATTATTTTTCATAGTCTCGCTGTAAATCACTTTTTCTAAATTATTTTTTTGTGTAGAATAAAATCGTTTGTGAATCAAATGGCTTTTCTTTTTCCAAAAAGTTTTTCACCATCCACATTAAAACTATTTTTGAAACTTATTTTATTTTAATTACTATTTATTTATTTTTTGAATTTATTTTGGAAAAATTAATGTAAATGAAATTTCTTCACGGTTTCTTCCTCACTGTCACTCATTGATTTACTCATTCACCAAAATATCATTTAATATTATTATTTTCAACATTTTCTTCCACTTCCATAAATCAAAACACTTAAGTTTCTCCTCAAACTTTTTTTAAGTTTTATACTTAATTACAATTGAGCACTGACCACTGTCAGGCTTTCAGTCAATCAATCAACCAACAGTTAATTCATACATACAGCTATCCACATATCACAGGTATATCATGCTTTCATAGATAAAAATTAAAATCACATAAACAAGTACATAATAATTAAATTGAACACCACAAAAATTACTACGAATAAATTACACACGACGGACAAATAGCATATAGCTATCAAAAACCCCTAAGGTAAACTTCCCCTACCTCTTGTAGCACCCAAAGTGCAATACGATCCTCTTTAATCCATAGAGCAACCAAGTCCATCTTCATCCACAAAGCCACACCAAACCAACTCTAACACCAAACCTTAATCAACCAACAATTAAACTAGTTAAAACAAGAAAACCCAAGATCAAAACCATAGGGGGTGCTCACGGCCAAACAATGGATTATAGGGCTAGGATTATTTGTTTTCAAAATCATTTGGTAGACATGTATGGATTGGTATTTCTACTATAGAAAAATTGTCGGAAGTTCAAAAATCTAAGTATGCAAATTTTTATGAATTAATTCATAAATGATTAAGAATATGGAAAGTAAAATAATTTACATATATAAGATGCTAATGAAGCATGAAATAAGATTATCAACATATAATCTTAGTTAGAAGTTCAAAAATCACTATAGGAATGAAAAGAAATGACTTTTGCCTAAAGCACTCCAACTTTGATCTTGAAGGAACTATGTCAAGATGAATTTTTTTGATGAAAGCTTCAACATGAAAGTTGTTTGGAATAATGATTAGCTTTAGGAAAGTGGGTTGAAATGGTGGAACAAGGATTGAATGTTGGAAAGACAAGCTTGGCTCTAGAAAACCCATTTTGAAAACAAGCTCTAAATAGATTTTTGTATAAAATAGAAAGTGTCTAGGTCATCTAAAGGAGTAATAATATGATCTTAGAAGATCAATACAAGGTTTGGATGTTGATTTATGGGTGTGGGCCGAATTTGAGAGAAAAAGGAGATGAACTTCAAAGTTCATGGATCTAAGAACAAAGTGGATCAAAGTGAAGACAATGATCTAATGAATAAGTTTCATGAAGGAAGAATCATGAAATCATGTCTCTAAGTTAGTGGAAAATGGAAAACAAATGAAGAACAAGTGAGAGGAAATGAGGAATATAGGTTTTTGATCTTTGAAACCAACTTAAGTTAGTGACTTAAGTGTTTTAGAATAAGACAATGAAATGAAACAAATGGAAGGGATTGGTGGAGGAGGGTTGGCCGTGTACTCATGCCCTCAAGGAGAGGATATTTTTTTAATCAACTCAAGTGAAGACCATGGTTGAAGGTAACTAGGCATAGGTTAGGTTAATGTCCAAAATATCTAGATATTTTGTGTATTGCATTTATGAGCATTTATGATGAAGGTATGGCAAAGGAGCGGACATAGATGGATGAGGGAAATATGTGGTGGAGGTGTGTTTAGGGTGATGTGGCTGTGTGTGTACCACATGGAAGAAGAAGAAACCAATTTGGTTTTGTCTTGGTTACTAACCTTAGGTAGTAACCATGGTTTTAGGTTAGGTTAGAAAATAACTTAAAATAAAAGGTGTCTTCATAATCATCATGATCATCTAGAATGAAGTGAAAGAATGCCTATCTAAGAGACTTGGTCGAAATTATACATGGTAGAAGGAAGCAAAATTGTCAAAACACTTGTTGGACATCAAAGGAATTCATAACATGATCAGAGGGTATTGTGATCATTTCGCAAGGGTATTAAAATAATTTGTTAAGTAGTCATGATGACTAGGTGACTTATGTGTGGCTAGCAATAGAAGAATTCAAAGTTATCAAGTTCTTTGCTATTGAATGTCATGCTCCAAAGGCAGATTTGATCAAGCAAGTTGATTGGATTCCACCATTAAATGGATAGCTAAAGTGTAACAGGGATGGATCGGCTAGAGGAAGTCCAGGGTGTGCTGCTGCTGGGAGAATATTCAGGGACTTAAATGGCAAGGTTCATGGATGCTTTGCTGCCTATCTTGGTATTCAAACAGCTCTTTTTGCTGAATATGTAGCAGCTATCATGGCAATCGAGTTTGCATATCAAAGAGGATGGTACTCATTGTGGCTGGAATGTGACTCAAAAACAGTAGTGGATTCCTTCTCATGCAGTAGGAAAGCTCCTTGGCAACTACATACTAGATGGGAAAACTATAGAATTCTATATAAAATAATGAACTTTAGAGTGTCACACATCTTTAGGGAAGGAAATAGTTGTGCGGATGGACTTGCTAACTATGAGATTATTAGCAAATGTTTTAATTGGTGGGATTGCACTCCAAATTTCATTAAGAATGATGTTTTTAGGAATAGTCTTGGCTTGCCTAATTATAGGTTTTGCTGAATTTTCATAGGTTTTAGCTTTATGTCCCCCATGTGATTATTTGTATTCATCTTTTATTTTCAATAATATTTTTGGCATGCTGCAAATGATGGTTAGGAATTAGGGTGCCAACATAGTTGGGATGCTTCTTCCTATAGTGATGCTCTTGCATGCCAATAGCCTTTAATAATAAAAAAAAAGACTTATGTGTGGCTAAGAGGACTTCGTCGAATTTTATGGATCCATGGAGCAAGAGGAACATAATTTGAACACAAACTCTTAGCATTTGCAATATAATGATTCACTACTTTTCATTTATTACTTTGGTGATTCACCATCATTTATGATCATTTATGACTAGGATGACTCACTAAGTGACTCATGTAGGTGAGTTATCCAAGTTGAATCATCATTCCTATCCTCCGACATATTTTTGCAGATCCGAATCTGGCTCCGTCGTTTACCTGATTAGGTTTTCCGCCTGTTTTTCGCTAAAATTTTACCCGATTAAATAAAATATTTTATTTTTGAGTAGTAATTCTTGATATTCAATTTAATATATTATTATTTTATTAATTAAAATGTTAAGGTAAACTACAAATAAAATTTAAAAATAAAATAAAATAAATAAAAACATAAAACAAATATAATATCGATCCATACATAAATAACTCTACAGCTACAAAACCCTATAACTATAACTATCCTAATAACCATGATCATAATAACCTTCATCGTCGTCCTAGCGGGGGGAGTTCACGGGCGTAAGATGACCATCAAGCTTCGGCTGAGAAGACACACCGGCATCTTGCTGCTGCGGAGGTGGACCAGTAGAAGTGGGGGGTTGGTTGGTCTGGAGGACCACCTGCAGAGCGTTGCGCCTCTCGGGTGGGAGAACATCGACCACAGCGGTCATCACTATAGAGAAGGCATCCATCTGCTGCCTCATGCGCTCGTTCGTCTCCCTCAGCTGCTGCACCTCCTGCCTCAGCTGCTGCACCTCCTCCGTGTCCTGTGAGCTAGAGGATGTAGGCTCCCGGATGGTCAAGCTCGGCGTCGCCCGACAGATGGTACGAGCTAGTCTCCCAGTACCGTAAATCCGCCTCTTCTTCCCGCCGGCCATATCAACCCCCACCTGGGTCTGTAGTCGCTCAGCCTCGACAGGGTCCAGCTGAGAAGGATCCGAGGCACCGGAGCAAGAGGCAACCTCAGACGCTATCTGACTAAACCTGGTAGTGAACTCCTCCTGCGATCAATACATAAAAAACATTATATTATTAAACGATAATAATAACATAATATAAATGTAAAACAAAAACACTAAAGCTCACCACAATGGGCCTGGACCTCTCATCAACAAACTCGCTGTTGTCCGCATGTTTATGAGTCTGTGTAAAGACCGCAGGGACAACAACCGACCGGCCAAGTGATGTTGCCTACGAACGACACACGAATAAAATCAATTAATTATAAAATAAATTATTAATAAAAATATAAAGTTTATAAATAAAATTATTTACATATGCATACCATGTTAATGGCATGTTGCATGTGGTTAATCGAACCACCCGTGTGTAGACTCCTACCCTTCTCGGAAGCTCGATTCCTCTTCGCCTGCTAACACTTCAACTTGTAAAGACCCATAGAACAAAAAGAAATGCATCGAACCGAAATTTCATCAACCATTTAACATTTGAGAATCAACGAGTAGCTAGTATATCAGTGGACAAAAAGTTTCTTCCCAAACTGTCCCAATTGGACGACTCAAGATTCAATAAAATGAGCGATACCATGACCACAAGTACATATGCTCAATAATATTGAACCTCGAAAGGGAAACTATGATTTTTCTCGATTACATATTAATTATACTCTGAAAAAATAAAGCTTTATGTAACAAGACTGAAACATTAGCAAATAATCACATAAGCAAACTACCGAGACTGGAAAAATTGGCAAACAAACAAACAATCAAGTATGTTATTAAATTTTAAAATTTAATGAATATTAATTTATTATTTATTTTTGTTGTCTTAAGCACTATGAAACTCAAGTATTTATTTAGCAACATTAATTATTCAACCATGTTTAATTGTTTAAATCTTAGTTAATTACATTTAAATATTAGTTTGGAGACTTAATGTAACACCTAATTTTAATTAAAACCAATTAAGTAAATAAAATAATAATTTATTGGAAAATCTATGAAATAACCCTTCTGAAAATCGGGGTTTTTCATGATGACAAAATAACACCCGATAAACCATTAATAAATTTAAAATTTCCTCAAATAAAATTTGGTCACTGGTCTTGCATTAATTGTCAGGAGCGGAAAAATTTTAAAAAAACTTCATACATAGACTGAAGCTTATTAATTAAGTAAAATAATCCCAAAGATAGAAATATTTGTAACCTTCTCAAGGTAAACAATACAATGAGTTTTCAAAAGCTAATTAAGCCTATAAGTTTTCCACGACTACCAGAAATTAAAATAATATTTTGAAAATACTTTAAACAACTAACAACTTTAAATATATACATCAACAAATTAGACATACCATCAAAGCTCTGACATCTTGATCCACTTCATCAACATCTCATTGCCCTTCCTCATCTCGTTTACACTCTTTAGATGAAACTGATCATTGCTAACAAGGAACGAAGGAGAAAAGAAAATGCAAACAGGGGTAAGATTCTACAATAGGCTAGCAATGTAGATATGAGCATGTAGGTAAACGAATGAGCATTCAAGTGGATGGATATATATCAGTATACATAATTCAGACAAGACTGAGACTCGAATACATGATAGGACTAGACCTAACTTTGATCCAAGGAAACTATAGTTGTCAACTATTTCATCATTACATAGCAATCAGATCACTAACTCTTCGTTGATCGAGTCTTATTATGTGAATATCTCAGCCTAAACCCAATGTCTCTCATAAGACATTATTTGGATATCTCTGGCTTTCATCATACAAGACATATTATTTGGATATCTCTGGACCTAATTCCAATGTCTATTATAAGACATATTATTCGAATATCTCAGGGCCTAAAATCCAACGTCTTTCACAATACAAGACATATTAAATGTATATCTATGGATCTAAATCCAATGTCTATCATAAGACATATTATATGGATATCTCTGGACCAAAATCCAATGTCTTTCACAATACAAGACATATTATATGGATATCTCTGGGTCTAAATTCAATATTTATCATAAAACATATTATGTAGATATCTCTGGACCAAAATCCAATGTCTTTCATAGTACAAGTTCAACCATCAAATGCTCGACACAAAAAGTCCTTAAGCGACTTAACACTTACAAGAGATGGGTGATACTTAGAGCTTAACTACATTGAGATTAAATTGATGCTCAACATCTTAAAATACAAGAAGAGATAAGGTTCTTGGATTTGAACCTTACCCAAATTCAAAATTCAAAATATAGCATCAAGCTGTTACCATTTAAAATGGTCCACACATAGCATCAGATAAGATACTAAATTATTTTAAATCATTCCATCATATTTCATCCAATGATTACCTTAAATTATTTTAAATCATTCCATCATATTTCATCTTATCAAATATCATGAACATAGCCATGCTAACATCCCTTAATTGATTTTATACCATAGCTCAAAGTAATGGGCATCAGACGCACATGACATCATTGCCTTCCAATGCAAATATGACCAAAATAGATATATAGACAATAGTAAGTAGACATTAAAAAAAATGGAGTTGAAGAATAAGTGTACAACTTTTCATGATAAAATAGTTTTCACTTTAATAACTAGAAGACTCCAAGACACTTGTATAACTTTTTTATGATAAGATAACTTTAATAATCAATACAAAAGTCTATACATATCTTTCTTGCAGTACATTAAAGACTAGATAGTATTAAGTAATGCCACATAGGAATGAATACAGAGTAATCACAGGTTAAGCATAATATATTCATTAGACATAACTTGCTAGACCATAATGTCAACACAATCCTATCCCACGTATATCGCTATCATTCATCAGCATATCAATATTTATCTCATGGCAATATTTACATATATATATTTTGTACTATTACGATCACCAGAACACGAAATTGCAAATAATATGCTAGCGTTATACATATATTTAGTTTAATAGATGCCAAGCTGTTTTCAAAATGAACATCAAAAGCAATATGGTATCAGAGAGCAACTGATGACACTTTTTATGCAGATAAAAGTGACTTCGATTTGAAAACATGTATTCACATGTGTTATCAACATAATCAAGTAAATGATCTTTCGTAAATATAAATGGATGTAGGTAACTATACCCTATAAAATCATAAAGGAGAAATTGGGCAAAGTTCTTTGGGGGAAAGTTACATAAATTACCATATAAATGAACACAAACACAGTTATAAAGAGAAGCAGGAAAAGATATGGAACTAGACCAAAGTTGTTAGAGAGATCGCACAGTAAGAAAAACAAAAGAAAGGCAACATTGATGACATATATATATATATATATATATATATAAACATGGCACTACAGCAAGTCAGAGATCAACATATAACACCCACACAAATGGCTCTCCTATCCAGTTTGCGGTTCACGAATTAAGGGAAAAGGAGAAGTTAAAATAATAGTAAAATAACTTACAGACTTGGTCATTCAAAAGAAACAAACAATCCCCTCATAAAACAAACATTCAACAACCCAAGATTCCAAAAATGCAAAGAGAGTTAGAATTTCAAATTGGGGATTTAGGGTTTCAAATTGATTTGGGGTTTTCCGAAATCAGACTTGGTAAGGGTGAGAAAATCACTCACCCACAAGAAAAGAAGAAGCTGTCGTCGGAGATGATGCTGTCAGCGGCGGTGGAGACGGCGGACGACGGCGACGTCGTTTCTGAAGCAACCAAGAGCCAAAAGAGAGAGTAAGCTCAAGGAGAAGAAGAAAGAAGCTTAAACTAACAAAGAAAGCTTTGAAAACCACCATGGATGGCGGCTAATCGCACTTACCGCGGCGGAGGGCTGTGGCGCAAGAAGCTGGACGAACCAGACGCAATGCTGTTCGTCTTCCTCCCTTCGAGCGGCGGCCGGAGTGCTCCCTTGGTGGCGGCTGAACGGCGGATCTCTAGAGAGAAGGAGGAGAGAAAATTTTGAAGCTTTAGATAGAGATGTGAGGGAAATGATGTTTCTGCTGAAGAAGGAGGGGAAGATAACGTGAAAAAGAAGGGGAGGAAAAAGAAGGTGTCGTGGAGGGGTGAGGGCCAAGGAAGGAAAGAATAAAAACTTTCATTTAAAATTTGTTTTATGATAACAAATTTCCTTTCTCTTTTTTTTTTTTTTAACTAAAAATAAAATAAAATACAATAAACTATGAAAACAAAGTTTCTTCAACTATATTATTTTAGATAGTATTTTTTTCAAGAATAATAACGTAATGTTATTGTCTAGCAAGCGTATATATACTGTAGTAATACAGTGCTAATACACCCAATGAAATATTTTTAAATGAGTAAATAAAATTATTCAAATCAAACAACATAAAAATAAACAAAAATAAATATCCAGATAACTAATCACTCCAATAAAATATTTAAACATATATGCAAAAATTGGGATATTACACTTAACACCAAGTGCAAAGACGCGTCTACATTACAAGGCTTATAGTATTATTTGTTTATTTAATAATTTTAATTATATAATCATTTAATTTTATTTTTAAATATGTTAGTGATATTAATATATAAATTAATTAAGTGATTCTTCATTAATTAATTTAAATTATTTAATTATTTTACTTAACTACTTAAATATTAATTAATCTTCTCATAAGTCCTTCCTAACGTTAGTTTTAGATACTAATTAAGGTTGACCTGGTCGACCTGTGTCCATTGTTCATGCTTCGCTGTTGATCACGATCTATTGCCGCACCATTGCCTTGAGTTCTTACAACTATACGAGTATCTAGCGTGTTGATTAATTAATTCATTGAAGTTCCGATTTACTTAGAATTTTCTTTTTTACATAAATATTGGCTATCTTATAATTAAGTAGTGTAAATAATGTTATTGGGTATATCAATTAAAATAGTCACACCTATATAATCATAACAACAATTTAATTTGTACTAAGCATCAACAACATTATAACACATGTAAGCATCAACAACCAGAATCAATTATTAAACATCAACAAACATATATAAACACAAACTATTAATTATATGCAACAACAAAAAAACCAAAAAAAAAAAAAAAAACTTACTTACCTGGAACAGAATGCAGACAACTTGTCGATGAGGTAGCGTGCAGACAACCCGACAACTAGTACAAACCAGCCAACCAAACACAAAAAATAACCTTAATCAACATCAATCACTACACCAAAATTTCTTTTTGTAAAATAAATAGGGAAAAAAAATTAGGAGGATACCTCAACTGATGAGTGGTTGTGATTCTAGGGGTGGTGGTGGTTTTGGGTTCTGGTGGGAATGGAGAGGACAGGGAGAGGGGAGGAGAAGGAGAGGGGTGGTGGTGGGTTTCGGGTGATGGTTCATAATGGTTGTTGGCGGGTGGTGGTCGCGGCCGAGAGGGAACCAGAGAGGGAGGAGAAGGAGATGAGATGAGGAGGAAATGAGAGGAGAAAGGGGAGCAGGCGATGGCGGTGTTCGCGGCACAAGAACGGAGGCGGCGGCGGTGGTGTACGGTGGTGGCAGAGACGAAATCAGAGAGGGAAGCAGAGAGGGAAAACAGAGAGGAGAAAGGGAAAAGTGGGGGGGAATAAAGGTTTTTGGTGAGGGATAACTGAAATTTACAGACGTCCATTGAACATTACCGACGGCTTTTCCTGTCGGTAAGTCAAAAATATGATTATCGATAGAATTATCCATCGGTACCTACAACATATTTCTGACGGACCACTCGTCAGTACTTACAGTTCAAGATTACCGACAGAATAGTCCGTTGGTACACTCTCCCGCCAAGAATTTGTCATTCCAGCTAACTTTTCCGACAGATTTACCGATGGAAAAGCCCTTGGTAAGGTTTCTGACAGACTTTCCATCGGTAATTCATGAAACTTCTGGTATCCTTATTTACCGACGGCTAAATCCGTCGGTAATCCATTTACAACCGACGGAAACGATGTCCGTCAGTATACTCATGTTTTCTTGTAGTGTTAACAGGCAAGAATTCATTAAGTTCTTGGTTTCCTATATCGATTGCACAAGTCTCCTATTATATCTCTATCCATACTCAACTTGTGTTCCTAATTCAAACTCTAAAGCATGAATCTCCGGCCAGACTCATCACGCTTTCCTAGTTAATCACGAGCTCTTTTGATTAACACATACAATTCAGAATTAAGAAGCAAGAATTAAGAGAAGGGAATAGAAAACATCACAATTCACTATGCCTTCATGTGCGGCTACGTCGATTCTTTAGAAAAGAGGATTAGCTCCTCAGGGTGTTCATAATCACAAAGTATTTGAGTAGAAACATCAACAAAAACTCAAAAATCTGACTTAGGGAGACGCAGCTCTCAAAACTAGGATTAGGTTTTTAAAATTCGCAAAATTAACAAGCTTAAATAGAAAATCCTGATCACGCGCGCTCGCGGGGCAAAAATTAAGTTCTGGCCCAGTCTGGATTGCAGTGTCTCGCAGGGCGAGCCTTCAGAATTGCTCCTCTGCTTCGTGGGGCCAGCTTCTTCTCGTGGGGCGCCCCTGAGATGGTTCAACATTCCTCTCTATGGCTCGAGGGGCGCCCCAGAGAGCCTTCAAAATCTCCTAATTCAGGCTTTTGGCTGGCGAGGCGAGCATTGTCTCGCGCGGTGAGACAAACTTTTCTTTATTTCTGCTTGTTTCCTTCAAGTTTTTCCTAGTTTCCTCAAGCTTCACTTTTAACCTAAAACTTAAAATAGCATAAGATGTTTTATTTGACTCAAAAACTACCAAAATTCCTAACAATTACTAAAAAGACTCAAAACGTTGCTCAATGACAAATATATCTAAATTCATGTAAAAATGAGATTAAACTCGAACAATTAGCATATAAATCATAGCCTTTCCAGCTTTAAAACTAGATAATGTTGGGAATTTGTGCAACAAACAAGCACAGCGGAAAAATTCCCACCAAGGATCCTTGTGACTGGTCATGGTTCATGTTTCGAAAATTTACCTCTTGAAGCGCAGACCTTTGATTTCAGACGCTGCAAATCACGAGTATTGCACGAACCAGCAATGCCTCTACGTAGTCCACACGAACAGATAAACATGTCTCACGTGTTTAATCGGAGCACGCCTCTAAGCACTGCTAGGTACAATCAGAGACGTGGTGGTGTTTTCGTTTTTTACACAAACATAGTACTGAGTGCAGCCATGGAGTGTATATACGGCCATGCACTCTTACTCTACCTTATATGGGTAGGCGCTCCACTTAACCCAAAAGGGTTTAACCTGGCCTTATTGGGCTCATCTATCATGAGCATGACCCAATATGAATTTGGGTTTAACCCAATTTCTTTTAGCTCCGATTAATCTGTTCTAAGTGTGTGACCCTATAGGTTTATAATATTAAATCATATTTAATATTATAAACAATGAGCGGTGTCTAGCAACACATCATTACTACCCAAGTAATGAGAAAGTCAATGATTTGACGTAACCTTTCCGTGACCGATGTTAATGTGCATTATTATCCTTTATTGAACACAAGGCATAGAACGTGTCACCCTTGTATAGTTCAATATTACATTCCTTGATACCCGAGTAGACTTAATATTAAATGATGTCAATATCTCATATTGACTCATTTTAGCATGGCCATGCATTTTACAGTCTCACTCTATCAAGGGGCCCACATATATTACTCATGTTATGTAGGAGGGACAAATCCCATCTAGATCACTCACACCTCTCTGCATGACTCGCGGTGTACCCAATGACCGACTTTATAATCATCCTATTACAGATAACGTTTGACGGTATTAAAGCACACGATTCCTCATGTAGGGATTGTAGTGGTTTCAGGTCGAAGGATTGCATACACCATTGTCACTGTGAGAACTACTTATGACACTCACATAACGTTCCATGTATTGTTCTCACGGCGGGTCAATCCGGTACATCATTACTCTAATGTGTACCTTTGATATCACATATCCATGATCCGTGAGACGTGGTCATCAGTCCACACACATAGTAGTCTCGATGTATTATTATTGTCCTTATTAATAATAATACTTGACTATGGGTATTTAAGAATGAAGTTCTCTTGATTAATAGTGTCTCACTATCAAGTCGTATACTTGATATTCTATTAAATAGAACTTTCTATTCTAAGGACTTTATTACGTTTAAACAAATAACATAATAAATTGAAATGCCTCATATGATAAATAATAGCAAGATACAAAATGTAAGTCCAAAGGAAAAACATTGGCCTCTAGGGCTTACACTAACAATCTCCCACTAGCACTAGAGCCAATCAGGCATAAACCTAATACCCAATGATCTAGTGTGACCATCATGCTTCTGCTGAGCAAGTGGTTTCGTAAGCGGGTCTGCAATGTTGTCAAGTGATGATACTCTACATATCTTCACATCTCCTTTATCGATAATCTCTCGAATGAGATGGAAACACCTAAGTATATGTTTGGATCGCTGGTGAGATCTAGGTTCCTTAGCCTCTGCAATGTCCCCATTGTTATCACAATAGAGATCAATGGGGTCCACAATGCTAGGAACTGTACCAAGCTCAGTAATGAACTTCCTGATCCAAACAGCCTCCTTTGCTGCATTGGAAGCAGCAATATACTCGGTCGCTGTAGTAGAATCAACGACTGTCTCCTGCTTTGAACTCTTCCAGCTCACAGCGCCACCATTCAGGCAAAACACATAACTAGATTGCGATCTGGAATCATCTTTATCAGTTTGGAAGCTAGCATCGGTGTAACTAATTACAGCGAGCTCTTCCTCACCTCCATATATCAAGAACGAATCCTTAGTCCTTCTCAAGTACTTGAGGATATTCTTGACAACAGCCCAATGACTTTCACCTGGATCAGACTGGTACCTGCTCGTTATGCTCAAAGCATACGAGACATCTAGTCGAGTACACATCATGGCATACATGATAGACCCAATTGCGGATGCATATGTAATCTTACTCATACGATCCCTTTCTTCTTGAGTGGAAGCTTTGATAAGCATATACCATGTGACATAGGCAAGAGTCCCTTCTTGGATTCAAGCATATTAAAGCGTCTTAACACTTTGTCTATATATGTACTTTGACTCAGGCCAAGCAATCTCAGTGACCTATCTCTATAGATCCTGATTCCCAATACATAAGTAGCTTCACCCAAATCTTTCATAGAAAAGCAATTCCCTAACAAAGTCTTTACTTGTTGCAAGGTAGGGATGTCGTTTCCGATGAGTAGTGTGTCATCCACATACAACACCAGAAAGATAACTATGCTCCCACTAACCTTCTTGTAAACACAAGGCTCATCTTCATTTTTGATGAATCCAAACTGTCTTACAGCATCATCAAAACGAAGATTCCAGCTTCTAGAAGCTTGCTTCAATCCATAGATTGAACGCTGCAACTTACATACCTTGCTGGCATCCTCTGAAGTGTCAAAGCCCTCAGGTTGTGTCATATACACATCCTCAAGGAGATTTCCATTAAGGAAAGCAGTCTTGACATCCATCTGCCATATCTCATAATCATGGTATGTAGTGATAGCAAGCAAGATCCGGACGGACTTAAGCATTGCAACAGGCGAAAAAGTCTCATCATAGTCTACACCATGAATTTGCTTGAAACCCTTAGCGACCAATCATGCCATATAGGTATGCACTTTACCATCCATGTCATTTTCCTTTTGAAAACCCACTTGCACCCTATGGGTTTTACCCCTCAGGTGGCTCTACCAAGGTCCATACCTGGTTAGTGTACATGGAGTCCATCTCAGATCTCATGGCCTCAAGCCATTTCTCAGATTCCGAGCTAGTAATGGCCTCCTGGTAAATCACAGGCTCATCTTGATCCATGAGTAGTACATCACCTTGTTGAGTCATGAGAAATCCGTATCTCTCAGGTTGGTGACGTATCCTGCTAGACCTACGCTGGTCTTCTGTTACTTGAGCAGGCTGTTCTTGTAACACCCCAACTTGGGAGTCACATGGTTACCTGTTGCGGAAATATTAAAACTGATTAAAATGCTGGTTACTTTAGGAAAATAACATTCTCTTAATAATTAAATATTCTCAAAATG
Source organism: Echinosophora koreensis (assembly GCA_035048595.1). NCBI lineage: Eukaryota > Viridiplantae > Streptophyta > Magnoliopsida > Fabales > Fabaceae > Echinosophora > Echinosophora koreensis. The sequence continues at coordinate 13,894,025 of JAPCYP010000004.1, forward strand.
GCGATTATATATATATACATATATATAGAACATGATACATGAACAACATAAATATCTAAGTAGTGGTAGTTGCAACTTGATATATATATTACAAAAAGGTCAGGGCCTTATAGTACCGGCCATTGATAACACTAAACAAAATAAGCAAGATAAAGCAAAATGGGGTTAGGCCCGGAACCACATATCAAAATATCGTGGTTCTATGAAGCCAAAAAATACAGTCGGACCAGGATACACTGTTACCAAACAGGACACCCCTAAGCTAGTCTACAACTAATAGCTGTGAAAAGGGTCAGTTTGAACACTCCCGCTCCCTGAGGAGTTCTCCGGCGACGCATCCACCACTTCTCCGCCCTCATCGGGGGAGTCAGAATCATCAAAATCAGGATCGTCGTCAGGCACATACTCCGGTACCTCCTCAATGTCGTCGTCGTAATGGACGTGATCCTCCGGCTCGCCTTCAGGGTACTCCTCAGGATCTTCCTCTAGATCCTCTTCAATAGGTGAAGCTGGCTAAACTCCCGGAAGTGGCACTCCTAAGGGTGGGTGCTCGTGAAGCTGTCCCTTTTGCGCCAACACTTGTAGATAGTACTAAGGGGGTGGTAGTGACACCCGGACCATTTCCACTGTCTGCACTTGCTGCTGTGGTCCCTCTTCCCCGTTTCCTTTCAGTTCAGTAATCGGCCCGCGATAGATGGCCGCATGGGATCCGGGGAGTATGTTCCACGCCCCCGGATCTCCCGCATCATCAAAAGTTAGTGTCCTCATTCCCGTCGGTGCCAGAGGCGCATCGGGATCCATCTAAACCTGAATATATATATGTATATATATATATATATGTATATGTATATGTATAATTCCATAGGGAGAAGGAACAACAAGAAAACATGCAAGAGTGAGATACCAATATATGGATTGGACACAATAACAATATGCATGATACATACATCACGTAAACATATATCAGATATTTCCGAATAATCTATCAGATATAAACATGTATAAAGTCAAGGGGTCTCATGCTCGCATGGTCAGTTTTGATGAAAGTATGCATGACACTTCAATATTCAGGCTGTAAACTTAATCTCATGAGATCCCTTCGTCATTATCAGAGTTGATCAAACTGAAATCGCCACCAATTTGGCATCACGTTAAGTGACTAAACATCCATAGCATACTGTCCCATCCCAGGATGCAGTATTCCATGCTCATGGATTTAATAACACACTGTCCCATCCCAGGATTCAGTGATACATCATATTGTGAATACCTGATCATCAAGGCATCACTCCTATCAACGTAAGGCACGTCTGCCTAAAATGCATGTAAAACAATTGTTCTCATCGTTTTTTTTTTGTGTTCATTCTCTTTCGTTGTCGAAGCTCAAAAGCTAACGACTTTTCATAAATTTTAACGTTTTGAAATCATCAACATCAACACGGGACACGCAGTCCGAGTGCTCAAGCACAACACCTTAGACCGATGCACCAGTCTTAGGCTTGTGGTCATAGAAAACAACATTCACCTTTAACAACGTTATTCACAACGTGATTAGGACACAAAGTCCACAACAACGTGATTAGGACACAAGTCTGACACGGATCTAAGATCTACGTGTATATTACAGAACACTAGTATTCCGACGTCTCGTATACTAGGTTCATATTCCAACGTGATTATTCTTTTTCGTTCAGTGAAACACAAATACCAAACGAAACCTCAGCAACATATCCAAGCTTGCCAGAATATTTTCAAAAGTATTTTACCAAGAATCCTTTTCATTGGAAATTCATTTATAAAATATTAAGTTATAAAGAAATCCATCTTTTTTTTGAAATCCTTCTTTTTCTTCCAAACCATCTTTAGAACGTTGTCAAATCCTTTCAAATTCTTTTCTAAAATATTGCCAAACATTTCCAAAAGTTTTCATAAAACATACTTTTAAAATTATTTTCACGTATAGTAAAATTATTTTAAGAAAAATGATTTTCCTCTCACTCTAAAATATTTCACCTTTATATTCATTCTTTTATCAAGAAATCATCAAATAAATATTTTTGTTCCAAAATTCTCATAAGGCTTTTTACTCATAATTAATTGAGCACCGACGAGTGTCGGGCTTCTCAGATATCAATCAATCAACAGTAAAGTTTCCACATCAATATCATGACAATTAATACAGTTCATGCCATATATCAAATTCTCAATGCATCATCAAACAAATCATCAAGTTCAGACATTTTAGCACGGACAAGTCAATCACATAATCATTTCAGATAATCACAACAGGACTTAAGACAACATCACAATCCACAGACAATTGCATACAATTATTGAAACATCCCTCAGGCAGTCCCCTCTTACCTGAGTTCAAAGTAGAAATGTTTCTCGTCCTTTGTCGGGTACCACGATCTTCCTCGCTTGCTTCACAACGGAAGTCTAAAGATTCCAACACATAATCACAAGTTAAAAACAACCAAAACATCTCATCTACCTAAGGTCTAGGTTCGGCCATAGTATAAAAATAGGGTTAGGGATTTCCAAATTTCTCAAACTCAGGGATTATTGATCCTTAAGTATTAGAGATTCAGTAACAATGATCACTTAACAATGATTGAACAAAACTCCTCTAAGCTATTAGCTTAGGGTTTCGGCCTTGACCTCCAAAATAGGCTAGAAATTTTCAAACTTTTCAAGCTCTTGGATTTAACAACTAAAGGTACAAAAGAGTTCAAATCAATGATCATTTAATAAAAGTTGAAACAAACTTCCTTGTCCAACAACAACATAGGTTCGGCCTTATTGGGAAAATAGGGAAAGAAAATTTTGCTTGATGCATGCTCTTAGATAATGAATATAGAGATCATTGTGAGTCCATAGAAATTAGTTTCAACTCAAAAGGATTTTTCTACTAATTTCTAGAGATTTTTGAAGTTTCTAGATCTAAGAATAAAAAATGAGTGAATATGGCATAACTCTCAAAATGAACGAAAAGAATACTTAGATGAGTAAGATTATAGAGCATTACCCTTGAAGCTTGAAGAAAATGATGAAAATGAACACTTGAAGGAGTAGAAACAATGGAGCTTGAAGTGAAGAACTTGGTTATGTGAGTGTAAAGTGTGAAAAAGAAAGAAAGAAGTGTTTATATAGAGGGGAAGGGTGAGAGTGGCGTGAAGAGGAGAGGAAGAGTGAGGTTGGAGAGCAAGTTTGGTTTAGGAAGGTGTTTGGTTGGAAAAAGTGAGAGAAAAATGATTTTTTGTTTATAATATGATATATTCAAAAAGGTGTAATGATGGTTTCTTTAGGATGTGACATTTGACTCACATCAACATGTCACTCCTTTTCCAACATGTCACATTGGTTATCTCAGCTCCCCATCCTGCTTCGTTGTGTACCCGGTTAAGGTTTTCGATCGTAGTTTTCAACGATTTCGCCCGAATTAAATATTATATTTTATTTTCGAACAAAAATTTTCAAAAATAAGCAAGATCATTGGAAACACGATAAAAACACTAACCGTTTCGTTTACGGGTCAAAATTAGGTTTTCTGCTCAGTAAACTTTTACTGTTAGCGAAAACGCAGACCGACTTTCGTCTGAATTTTCAACTGAAAATTTAACCGTGACTTTCTACGGTAAGGTAGAACAATATAATGATTTTAGTTTATCCAAAATCATTCTATTGATTTTAAAAAAAATAAACACATATACACATGTATTTACTGCTACAGAAAGACACAGGAATCGGGGCGTTACAATTCTTCCGCAACATCTTGCGAAGGCTGCTCTTGTTCCTCCATAGGTATGTCGCCACTTTGTTTCACTTGAATTTCTCCAAGGTCTATATTCCTCCCACTGGTTCTGTAACACCCTGTTTTTCGGAATCATTTTAATTAAAACTGGCTTTGATTAAAGTGGATTTATCGGTCGAGGGCATAGTGGGATTTTTGGGCTAAAAGTCCCTTTCTGGTGCATGAGCACGCCCGTGCTCATTAGCCAGCACGCCCGTACTTAAAGTCAGAAGCGTGTTTCTGATTTTAAGTTGAGCACGACCGTGCTCAACAGTGAGCATGCCCGTGCTCAACGTGTTGACCGCGTCTCACAACGTTAAGTCGAGCACGACCGTGCTTAAGAGTAAGCACGACCGTGCTTAGGTCTGAGTTTTATATACGTGAGCAGAATCGAGGGTTAAACGTTATAACCCTATTTGTGACGGCTGCTACTACGTTGTTGCGGCCAGAACTCACTCTCTTCCTATTTCCTCTTCCCTCAGTGTTTTAGTGGAGTTTCGGAAGCCGGTGTGGACGCTGGTTGGTCCATGGCAACCCATAGGTAATGGTTTCCTCTTCTCTATTGGTTTCTTTTCCGTTTTCGTGATTGAGAAACTAATAATGTTGTGTTTTAATGGTGTAAGGACTGTTTGAAGTCGAGCCGTATAAGGAGAGGAACCGGTTGCTGTTTAGGACGCTGTTAGGGAGCTACCTTCAATCCAAGTATGGGGAGAAGGGTAGTGTAATCATAGGCTAGGGGTTAGAGTAGAGTAAAGGGGTTCCCATAACCCCGGTTTGTTTGTATTGATATCTGTTATGAACATATATGATTCAGCGATGATTCTGATAACATGTTAGTGTCTGTTAATATGTTATGTCTATGTTCATGGCGTTGGTTGTGTGCATGTTATTGTAATGGCTATGGATATGATATACTATTGATTGATGCTACTGTTGAGTGGATGTGATGATGTTACTGAGTTTGATCCTCAAACATGTGTTGATAACTGAATTAGGGTGGATAATGGATTTAAAACTTGAAACGCTCGATGAGCACGACCGTGCTGAACAGGGAGCACGACCGTGCTCCCAGTTGAATTCTGGGTAAATGGCCGCCCTGTTCAGCACGGCCGTGCAGGACAAAGAGCACGACCGTGTTCAATAAGAAGCATGACCGTGCTTCACTTAAAGGGGAGCACGCCCCTCACGTGCTTAAGCACGACCGTGCTGGGTTACGAGCACGACCGTGCTCAACCCACCTGGACAGAACAAAATTAAAGGACTTAAGGGGTTTCAAACCCCCTTTCCCAATGATAATAAACGATTAGATAATTTGGCTAATGTCTACTCAAGATGATAAAAGATGATAAGATAGTGAGGTGTTGAGTTTGATAAGTCGGTGCCCATTGGGTACCACAAGTTGATGAGTCGTGCCTTGGTGCTTTTTGGCCAAGGAAGCCTTGACCCCGCGGTTTGGGTTTAAGGTGTTGATGTTGCTGTGTACCTTGGTGGACGAGAGTTTGCCCCCGGTGCTGCGGTTGATTCCGCTTAAGTCCTCAGGTAGATTCCGCGAGGCAAGTTGTTGCGGTTGATTCCGCTGTTATCTTCCGTTGATTCCGTTGGAGTTATGGAGGTGGTGTTGCCGTTGTTGTTGTATTACATACGCATTGCATCGGAGTTGTTGTTTAGGGATGTTTGACATAGGGGAGGTCATCCTAGAGTACGGCGATCTGGCCATCCACGATTGGAGTAGATCCTCCTAGCGCCCCCGTGATGAGACATTCGTTGGTTTGATGCGTTGGCTATCCAAGGAGTAGATTCTCCGGCGTTGAGTAGATTCTCAATGTGGATATTTAACTCCGAAGTCGTTCATCCCGAGTTTAGTGGATCCACATGCATTGTTGGTTTAGCGGAGTAGGACTGCATTGCACTGCATATCATAATGATGATGTTGATGTTTGGTGTAATGTTGCTATGTTTACTATTTACTCTGCTATCTATCTCCTTGCTATTATGTTACATGATTCTTACTCCCTATATCTGTTTGTTGTTTGTGTTTGGCCTGATTGGCACATTACAGAGGATGACGAGCAGCCCGGAGAGGAGTGACTCTGAGGAGCTACCACTCATTGCAGGGCTAGTTTATGTTATCATAGTTGTTAGTCTCAGTTGTAATTCCGTGGATTTTATTACGGAACGGTTATACCAGCTCTGTATGTGACATCGGGGTTGGGTTATATTTTTTGGTTGTTATATTTTTACTGTTGAAAACTTATTTCATATTCCGCGTTGTAAACGGTTCATGTGGGACTTTTCTACCCATGGACAATTGTTTATTTTATTCAATAATTGCATTTTTTCATTTAATTGTTTTTAAATTAAATGGCTTTTAACATGCGGGATAGAAGGGTGTCACATTTAGTGGTATCAGAGTAGTTCGACCTTGTTCGGACGTGGTATGAGTCTGTTGTGTGACTCTTGTGTGAATTGTCTATACTTGGTATAGATAATGATGTTTAAGTTAGTTGCTTGTAGCTTTTACCCGCTTAAGTTCTGTACTAAAAATTGTTTTGGGCATGTACAGGAACTAATGGCCGGTAGAGGATGCAACGATCAGGCAATTACTGACGCATTGGCACTTCTGGCCAATGCTATCGGGCAGAGGAACAACCCTCCATCGTTCAAGGGAGCGTACGACCCAGAGGGAGCTTTGTTGTGGCTGAGGGAGATAGAGAAGATCTTCCGTGCGATGGACTGCAATGATCAGCAGAAGCTCATCTTCGCCACCTTCATGTTGACTGAAGAGGCAGAGCACTGGTGGGATAACTGCAGGCAGAGGATGCAGGCGAAGGGCACAGCGGTTACTTAGGCTGTGTTCAAGCAGAGATTTCTGGAGAAGTATTTTCCAGCGGATATCAGAGACAAGAAAGAGATGGAGTTCTTGTCTTTGAGGCAGGGGTCGCTGTCAGTTGGTGACTATGCGGCCAAGTTTGAGGAGCTGGCTAGGTACTACACTCCTTATCAGTATGAGACAGACGATCGTTTCAAGTGTGTGAAGTTTGAAGCGGGACTCCGGCCTGAGATCAAACAGGCCATCAGCTATCAGGAGATCCGAGTTTTTCCGATTCTAGTCAACAAGTATCGGATTTACGAGGATGCTAGTCAGTTCAGAGCTGCCAGTTCCAGAGGATCGGACAATCAGAGTGGCAAGAGGACTGATCAGAGGGATAAGGGCAAGCAGTGGTATGCCCCTTCGGGCAAGGACTTCAAGCAGAGTGGCAGGAAGCCACAGTTTTAGCAGAATAGCTTTAGGGGTGGGTTTTCTGATGCCCCTAGAGCTATGAGATGTGGGAAGTGTGGAGCACAGGACCACTATTTGTCCCAGTGCAAGGAAACACAGGTTATCTGCTTCAAATGTGGCAAGCCAAGAAACATCAGCCGCGAGTGTAATGGAGCCAAGGCCGAGCCTCCCAGCGCTAGCAAGAATCAGAAGTCCCAGGCCAACAGACTGAAGACCACCAGGAGAGTCTTTACTCTTAGTGGAGCCGAAGCCTCCGAGTCTAATGACTTGATCCAAGGTACGTGTTTAATTGATGGAACTCAATTAACTGTATTGTATGATTCGGGTGCTACTCACTCGTTTATATCGTGTGATAGGGTCAAGAGTCTTAATTTGCCTGTTACTTTCCTTGAGTTTGATTTGTTGGTTTCTACACCTACAAATAAACCTGTTTCCACTTCATATGCATGCAAGAACAGTCATATTGTTATAAATGATAAAACTTTCCTTGCTGATCTTGTATGCTTACCTTTGAAAGACCTGGACATTATTCTGGGTATGGACTGGTTATCTTCTAACCATGTCCTTCTGAACTGTTTTGACAAAACCTTGATTTTTGGAACTCCAAAGGAGTCTAAGAATCCAGACCTTCTCTCTGCCAGCCAAGTTCAAGCTTCGATGAGAGACGAAGTCCAAGTATACATGATGTTAGCTTCCCTGGATGTAGAGAGCAGCCCTCCTGATGTCGCCAACGTGCCTGTTGTGCGGGAATTTCCTGAAGTGTTTCCGGGGGATGTTTATAACTTACCCGCAGAGAGAGAGATGTTGAGTTTACCATAGACTTAGTGCCTGGCATCGGGCCAATCTCCATAGCACCCTATAGAATGTCTCCTCTAAAGCTAGCTAAGTTGAAAGAACAGTTGGAGGACCTGATGAAAAAGCAGTTCATTAGGCCGAGTGTGTCTCCGTGGGGAGCACCTGTGTTGTTGGTGAAAAAGAAGGATGATAGTATGAGGTTGTGTGTCGACTTTCGATAGCTCAACAAGGTGACCATAAAGATCGGTATCCCCTCCCTAGGATTGATGATCTTAAGGACCAGTTGATGGGTGCTTGCGTCTTTTCAAAGATAGATTTGAGGTCAGGGTACCATCAGATTCGGGTTAAGTCTGAGGACATCCCGAAGACAGCGTTTAGGACGCGATATGGTCACTATGAGTACTTGGTTATGCCCTTTGGTGTGACCAATGCTCCTGCGGTCTTCATGGACTACATGAACAAGACCTTTCACCCTTACTTGGATAAGTTTGTGGTGGTGTTTATAGATGACATCTTAGTGTACTCCAAGAGTAAGAAAGAACATGAAGAACACCTGAGGGTTGTCTTACAGACCCTTAAGGAGAAGCAGTTGTACGCTAAGTTGTCTAAGTGTGAGTTTTGGTTAGAGGAAGTGAGCTTCTTAGGACATGTCAGCTCTAAGGGTGGCATAGCAGTAGACCCAGCTAAAGTAGAGACGGTGCTCCAGTGGGAAGCACCAAAGTCTGTAACCGAGATTAGAAGTTTCTTGGGGTTAGCCGGGTATTATAGGCGGTTCATAGAAGGTTTCTCTACGATAGCGTTACCCTTAACCCGTCTCACCAAAAAGGGACAGTTGTTTGTGTGGGTCTCTAAGTGTGAAGTGAGTTTCCAAACCCTTAAGAATAGGTTGACATCAGCACCAGTGTTAGTTTTGCCAGATCCTAGTGAACCCTTTGTAGTTTACTGCGATGCTTCTAAGCAAGGGTTAGGTGGTGTGCTGATGCAGAATGGTAAGGTAGTCGCTTACGCTTCTAGGCAGTTGAAAACCCATGAGAAGAACTACCCTATCCATGACCTAGAGCTAGGAGCTATGGTATTTGCCTTAAAGATTTGGAGGCATTACCTGTATGGAGCGAGGTTTGAGGTCTTTAGATCATAAGAGTTTGACGTACCTCTTTGATAAAAAAGAGTTGAATATGAGGCAGCGTAGGTGGATGGAGTTCTTAAAGGATTATGACTTCGAGCTGACCTATCACCCAGGAAAGGCCAATGTGGTGGCCGATGCCTTGAGTAGGAAAACCCTGCATATCTCCGCTTTGATGGTTAGGGAGATGGATCTGATTGAGGAATTTAGAGACCTTAGTCTAGCTTATGAGTTTACCCCTAAGAGTATTAGGCTTGGTACCTTGAAGGTTACCAACAGTCTGATGGATCAGATTAGAGAGGGTCAGGGCTTAGATAAGTATCTCTTAGACCAGCGAGAGTTGCTCGCTCAGGGTAGAAACCTAAGCTTTAAGGATGGAAGTGATGGAGTCTTGAGATTCAAGGATAGAGTTTGTGTACCAGATATTCCTGAGCTTAGGAAGTTGATCTTAGAAGAAGGTCATAGGAGTGGACTGAGTGTGCACCCAGGTGCCACTAAGATGTATCAGGACCTTAAGAGAATGTTTTGGTGGCCTAGGATGAAAAAGGATGTAGCTGAGTTTGTTTATGCATGCATAGTTTGTCAGAAGGCTAAGATCGAGCATCAGACGCCTTCGGGTAAGTTGCAACCTTTGAGTATCCCAGAATGGAAATGGGATAGCATCTCCATGGATTTTGTGTCTGGACTCCCTAGGATTCCAGCTGGTTTTGAGGCTGTATGAGTTGTTGTGGATAGACTGACTAAGTCAACCCATTTCATTCCAATGAATATGGAGTATCCATTGGAGAAGTTGGCTAAGTTGTATATCAAAGAGATAGTTAGGCTTCACGGTGTACCCTCTAGCATAGTTTCAGATAGAGACCCGAGGTTTACCTCTAGGTTTTGGAATAGTTTACAAGAGGCTTTAAGGACAAAGCTTAGGCTTAGTTCAGCTTACCACCCACAGACTGATGGGCAGTCTGAGCGGACCATCCAGTCCTTAGAGAACTTGTTGAGAGCTTGTGTGTTAGAACAGTCAGGAAGTTGGGACAAGTTTTTGCCCCTAATAGAGTTTACCTACAACAACAGTTTCCATTCCAGCATTGGGATGGCACCTTATGGGGCTCTGTATGGGAGGAGATGTAGGACACCCTTGTGTTGGAGTGAACCTAGTGATAGTGTGGTACTAGGGCCAGAGATAGTCCAGGAAATGACAGAAAAGATTAAGTTGGTTCAGGAAAAGATGAGAGTTGCACAGAGTAGGCAGAAGAGCTATCATGATAAAAGGAGGAAGGCGCTCAAATTCCAAGAAGGCGATCATGTATTCTTGAGAGTTACCCCGACGACTGGGGTTGGTAGAGTGATGAAGGCGAGGAAACTTACTCCGAGGTTCATTAGTCCTTACCAAATCCTCAAAAGAGTCGGCAAAGTCGCCTACCAGATAGCCTTACCCCCGTTCTTGTCAAACCTCCACAGTGTTTTTCATGTGTCACAACTCAGGAAGTATATTCATGACCCTAGTCACGTGATAATACCCGACGCTATACAGTTGAAAGAGAACCTGACGTTTGAGGTGTTACCTCTTTGAGTCAAGGATAGGAGGGTGAAGCAACTAACAGGTAAGGAAATTCCTTTGGTCAAAGTGGTTTGGAGTGGGGCAACTGAGGAAAGTGCTACCTGGGAGCTGGAGAGCAAGATGATGGGAACGTACGCGCATATTTTTCCTTGAGATACGTGTAAATTTCGAGGACGAAATTTTTATAAGGGGGTGGAATTGTAACACCCTGTTTTTCAGAATCATTTTAATTAAAACTGGCTAAAATGGATTTATCGGTTTAGGGCATAGTGGGATTTTTGGGCTAAAAGTCCCTTTCTGGTGCATGAGCACGCCCGTACTTAAAGTCAGAAGCGTGTTTCTGATTTTAAGTTGAGCACGACAGTGCTTAATAGTGAGCAAGCCCGTGCTCAACGTGTTGACCGCGTCTCACAACGTTAAGTCGAGCACGACCGTGCTTAAGAGTAAGCACGACCGTGCTCAGGTCTGAGTTTTATATACGTGAGCAGAATCGAGGGTTAAACGTTATAACCCTATTTGTGATGGCTGCTACTACGTTGTTGTGGCCAGAACTCACTATCTTCCTGTTTCCTTTTCCCTCAGTGTTTTAGTGGAGTTTTGGAAGCCGGTGTGGACGCTGGTTGGTCCGTGGCAACCCATAGGTAATGGTTTCCTCTTCTCTATTGGTTTCTTTTCCGTTTTCGTGATTGAGAAACTAATAATGTTGTGTTTTAATGGTGTAAGGACTGTTTGAAGTCGAGCCGTATAAGGAGAGGAATCGGTTGCTGTTTAGGACGCTGTTAGGGAGCTACCTTCAATCCAGGTATGGGGAGAAGGGTAGTGTAATCATAGGCTCGGGGTTAGAGTAGAGTAAAGGGGTTCCCATAACCCCGGTTTGTTTGTATTGATATCTGTTATGAACATATATGATTCAGTGATGATTCTGATAACATGTTAGTGTCTGTTAATATGTTATGTCTTTGTTCATGGCATTGGTTGTGTGCATGTTATTGTAATGGCTATGGATATGATATACTGTTGATTTATGCTACTGGTGAGTGGATGTGATGATGTTACTGAGTTTGATCCTCAAACATGTGTTGATAACTGAATTAGGGTGGATAATGGATTAAAAACTTGAAAATTGGTTTAAACACAGTCTCTGTTCCTGCCCAGAACAGCACTGTCGCGCGATGAGCATGACCGTGCTGAACAGGAAGCACGACCGTGCTCCCAGTTGAATTTTGGGTAAATGGTCGCGCTGTTCAGCACGGCCGTGCAGGACAAAGAGCACGACCGTGCTGCTGAGCACGACCGTGTTCAATAAGAAGCATGACCGTGCTTCACTTAAAGGGGAGCACGCCCCTCACGTGCTTAAGCACGACCGTGCTGGGTTACGAGCCCGACCGTGCTCAACCCACCTGGACAGAACAAAATTAAAGGACTTAAGGGGTTTCAAATCCCCCTTCCCAATGATAATAAACGATTAGATAATTTGGCTAATGTCTACTCAAGATGACAAAAGATGATAAGATGGTGAGGTGTTGAGTTTGATAAGTCGGTGCCCATTGGGTACCACAAGTTGATGAGTCGTGCCTTGGTGCTTTTTGGCCAATGAAGCCTTGACCCCGCGGTTTGGGTTTAAGGTGTTGATGTTGCTGTGTACCTTGGTTGAGACACCCCGATGTCCCATTAAATAAAAACCTAATTTATCTAAAACTTAATCGTAATATTAGCGTTGGACATATATATAAAATTGTAATTATTAAAAACTTAAAGGTAAGAACAAAATTTAAACATCACATCACACATATATAAATATAAATACAAATATACTATGCTGATAAACTAAAGAGGGTACTCCATCAGTAGGGTCCCAAAAGATACATACTGATACAAAATGGTATAAGCAGCAGAAACTAAAACGTCACAAAAGACTCACTGGCCATCGACCCTAAACTCAACGGCTGGAGGTCACTGCTCGTCCTCCAGCATCCCCATCAAGCTCCTCTGTGGCCGGCTCATCCGCAGTGTCTTCTCAAAATGAGCACATAAAAGAAACATACATATAAAAGAAATAGGGGATAAGAAACTATCTATCATCATATAAGGAAAATGATACGTAACATATAAACAATAAAGGCACATAGACATGCATCACAGATACATAATATATATATAATCATCCTCAAGACACATTATCATCCTCTACCCTTCGCACTCATGCAACTTATGCTGATGTGGCCACCACCAATCCTGTCACACATCCCTTACCCGCTCAGGGATGTTAGTCAGTCGTCCAAGCGACGCGTCCCCAAACACCGGTGCACATTCTCATCCGCGGTGAGAATGCTCATGCAAAGCAATGACACTATAGCTACACAATACACGTCGGTGCACACCCTGGTTCTCTCTCGAGGGTGCTCATGCAAAGCAATGACACTAGAACTGTCAAATAGGGCTGTGGCCCAAGGGACTAACCCTTCAGCCCTTCATGAGGGCTCTTATTTTTATTAGCCCAAACAAGGAAAGCCCAAACTTGGTCCTAACCCAAGAAGTCCCAAAATTTTAAGGGTCAGGGTTGGGCTATCCCATGAATCAGCCCTCCCCTTCTCTACGACACACAATTCTTCACACTCGGTCTTTCATTCTCAACTTCTCATACGATTTCATCAATCATAGAAGCATCAAGAAATCGCTTTGACCTTTGTCATTTGTTCAGATAAACTAGATTGGTTGGTTGGAGGCAAAACAGTGAATCCACGACACTGTGTTTCAGTTTTGCAGCCTCGTAAGTACTCAGATCTGAACCACAATGTAGATACTGTTTTAGTTTTTCTTCTCTATGATGCCTTCTTTCTTGCTTTTGAATTTGGTTACTGTATTGCTTAATTATGAATTATGTGTTTTATGAGTTGAGTTTGTACCATCCTGATTTTTTGAGGCTTGTGTATATGCCAATGCCCAATAAGGCAACAATAGGGAATTTCCCAAACAGAATTTCCTTGTGTGTTTAGTGGCAAAATCATATTTGTGAACTGTACTGAACTGTGTATTAGTGGCAAAATTTCCTTATATGTTATTGTACTGAACTGTATAGGAACAAAAAAATTTATATTATGGAGTCTGCAAATCAAACTCTGAATGTAGAAGATGAAGGTTTTTGTGAAACTACTGCTGCTTTTTCTGAAAATACTGCATCAACAAGAAAAGCAATTTCAACTGTTTGGAAGTTTTTTACCAAAACTGGTAAAGATGAGGATGGTATTGAAAAGGCTAGTTGCAATTATTGTGGACGTTCCTATGCAATAGGTAAAAATCCTAAAAGCAAAACAAGTTATGGGACTTCACATTTAAGTCGCCATATTTTGGCTTGTAAAGAGATTTTGAAATCAAATTTGAATGTGGATGGTGTGTTGTTGTCAAACCAGAAATCTAGTGCTAGAAAGATTAACCAAAAGACCCATCGTGACTTGCTTGCAGAAGCCATTATCCAACACGATCTTCCTTTTAATTTCGTTGAATATGAGAAGATTAGAAAATGGGCGAGTTATTTGAATCCAGATGTTGTGATGAACTCTAGGAACACTGCTGTATCAGATATTAAAAAAATATATAGTAGGGAGAAGGACAAACTTAAGGAAGTTATGTCCAAAATCCCTAATAGAGTGTGTTTAACTTCTGATGTGTGGACAGCCTCTACTACGGAGGGTTATATTTGTTTAACTGCACACTTTGTTGATGAAAATTGGAAATTAGTTAGTAAAATTCTTAATTTTTGTCGGATGAAGCCTCCCATACTGGATCTGAATTAGAAACTGTTGTATTTGATTGCTTGGAACATTGGGGAATTGATAACAAACTGTTTTCCATTACTTTGGATAATGCTTCCGCTAACAAAAGCATGCAAGACATTCTAAAAACTCATCTTCGTTTGCGAAGTACTTTGTTGTGTGATGGTGAATTCTTTCATGTGCGTTGTTCCGCTCACATACTTAATTTGATTGTTCAAGAGGGTTTGAAAGTGGCTAGTGGAGCACTTAATAAAATCAGAGAGAGTGTTAAGTATGTGAGAGGGTCGGACGGGAGGATGATTAAATTCAAGGGTTGTGTGCAACAAGCAAACATTGACACAAGTGTTGGTTTAAGATTGGATGTGTCAACTAGGTGGAATTCAACATATTTGATGCTTGAAAGTGCAATCAAATATGAAAAAGCATTTGATATTTTGAAGGTGACAGATACAAATTTTACTGATTGTCCATCGGATGAAGAATGGAGAAGGGGGGAGAAAATGTGTGATTTTTTAGAACCATTTTATGAGACTACAAACATTATATCTGGTTCGTCTTACCCGACCTCTAACTTGTACTTTTTTCAAGTTTAGAAGATTGAATGCATGCTAAATGAAAACTTGGTAAATGAAGACAAGGTAATAAAGGAAATGTCTGCAAGGATGAAAAAGAAATTTGATAAATATTGGAAGGATTATAGTGTGGTCCTTGCTTTTGGAGCTATTCTTGACCCGAGGATGAAACTTGATTTCGTACTCTATGGTTACAAGCTTCTTGATAGGTCAACCGCTGAAGAGAAGGGTAATAATGTGAGGGAAAAGTTTGAGAAGCTTTATGGAGAATATGTAAGTAATTTCAACACACCAAATGCTTCTCAATCTCAACCAGCTGGTGAATCTTGCATGTTAAATAAGCCAAGTGGAGAAGGAAGTAGGTCCAAGAGAGCAAAAGTATTCAGGGTATGATTTTCAATGCTAACTTAGTCATTATTTATTTCTTACTTCCATTCTTGTTGTTTTAGATACTTAATAAATTATATATTGCAGGATTTTAAAGTGTATCAGAGTGAAACTAAGCCTAAGACTGGAAAGAGTGAATTAGATCTTTATTTGGAAGAAAAAGCTCTTGATTATGATGACAATGAGGATTTGGATGTGCTTAATTATTGGAAGACTAATGAAAAAATATTTCCCACACTTGCTTCCATGGCACGAGATGTGTTAAGTATTCCAATTACTACAGTAGCATCAGAATCCGCTTTTAGTATCGGCGGACGTGTTCTTACCAAATATAGAAGTTCCACCCTTCCTGAAAAGGTTCAGATGCTTATTTGCACTAGAAATTGGTTGCATGGTTTTGCTTTGAATCCTAATGGTAATAATTTGTATTATCTCTTTATAATAATATTTACTATTAATTAATCATGTTGGGATTGAATGTCTAATTGTTTCTTAATTGGTTGTGAGTTTTAGATGAAGATGATGTTCAACCTATTTGTCAAGAGACCATAGGAGTGGAGTTGAATGTGCATCAAGAAGATGAAAATCAAGATGAAATTGAAGACTTATGTGTTTGAACAGTTGTTCAGAAAACTCACTACTTTAGTAACCTATCGTTGTATTAGGTGTTTTTGTTAATTGTTAGAACATATCGTTGTATTGGGTGTTTGTATCCTAATGGTAATGTTTGTTTTCATTGTGCATTTTTCTTTAGTTTTTCACCATAATGTTCATTTTACATTATGGAATGTTGCATCAGAATGTTCATTTATAATACACCAGTGTAATGCAATATGTGCTTTTTATTGAGTTTGAGTTTGAAATCCTTTTTTTACTGAAAAAAAAAAAAAAATTGGCCCATGGGCCGACCCTAGCCCCACTTGGCCCTAAGGGCTTTTTGGCCCTATGGGCTTTCTATATTTTGGCCCATGTGGCCCTATGGGCCTCTTGGCCCTAACCCATGTGGGGCTAGGGCTAAATGGGCTAGGGCCGGCCCGTTTGATAGCTCTAAATGACACTATAGCTGCACAACCTAAATCTAAGTTGGGACGGTCCCGCGAGGACTTCTGACCTCGTGTGTTCCAAACACACGGCTGTGATCAACAACATGCATCTATATGGATCTTACCGGCATATATCGAATCATATCCTAGTGCCTTAACCTCTCATCACTATCTCATAGCATATATCATCTCATCAATCTCGTCATAATAAAATATTAATTAATTAGGTTAGGCACTTCTAAATCATATATCATACACTCCCCAACATGCATCACTCAAAAATATCAGATATCATCACCTAGATGTCACTAAGCATATTATTCCAGATAAATCATATTATCAATCAGAACAACATGTTATCAACCATAATCAAAATAAATAATAATCACAATAATAATAATAAAATAATACTAACATATTCAAACATATTCTAATAAATATAATAAAATAATACTAACATATTCTAATAAATATAATAACTATAATTTAACATGTTAATCCAAACAGCACACAAACAAACAATTCAAACATAATAAAACCAGACAACCTCAGATATCACAAAATTAACCTAACGGCGATAAATCTACAATCTCCGTATCATCATCGGTACCACTAAATAGACCCCAATGTGATATTGATATTGTCTATTATTCGCCCACTAGTAGGGTTAAGGTCGCCCTACGCCAATATTGAATAAAATGTTACTTAGCCATTTCCGACGCTAGATGGTTACTTTCCCCCACCTGAGGTGTCGTAGGCTAGCTTTAGAGCAACGAAACGAGCCCACTCCAATCTCCCCAAATCTGCCTCATGAGGTTCTCCTACCTCCGGGGCTCCAAAAATTCACCTGAACACATATTCACGAAGTACATGTTACGTTTAGCTCAAATCTGAAGACAGAATTGAAAACAGCTAAACGGATTGAGAGATAACTTCAATACTATCACGGACAGCATTTCGGCATAAAAACATAGACTTACCAAGAAAAGAAAGGTAGGATGATGAAGTAGAAGTCACAAGGATCACAACGGTATAATCGGTTTTTCAATAGGACGAACGGATTGATCAGAATCAGCTCTGGAATTTTCTCTCTCTTCCTTTCTTTTCTCTCCCTCTCACTCTAAAATCTGAGTTTCTGGCTTTTTCTAACAAGGTCCACGAAATTTCCAACATTTATCTCTTTTTTTTTTTTTTATTCTGGGCGCTCAGCGCACCAGCGCTCAGCGCTGGTGCCTCTGCACCGCCTCAGCGTGCCAACCGTGGTGCACCACGTGGCAAGGGCCAGCGCTCAGCGCCCGGAAGCCTGCGCTCAGCGCTGGTTTCTGTCTAGCACTTCCAGTTCTGACGTTTTCTCGCGTTCTGAGCTCGTTTGAAGTCCGATTGACCTGAAATTTGAAACATAGACTCTTCTATACCTAAGGAATAAGACTAAGCCTTCAAAAATACCTAATCTCTTCCACAAAAATAAATTTCCTATTGTGCACTCTTATGCATTCTAAATTGTATAACAGAAATTCTAGAACACTTTCTTATTCAATTCAACGCCGGTTAATCTCATACTTTCCATGCAAGGTTCCCAACACCTAAACATGCATATCTGACCTTAAATCAAAGTCTTAAACATAGTTATCCAACATATAAATAATGCCTTAAAACACAGATGTTACATTGGTGGCCGAGAGTTTTCCCCAGGTGCTGCGGTTGATTCCGCTTAAGTCCTCAGGTAGATTCCGCGAGGCAAGTTGTTGCGGTTGATTCCGCTGTTATCTTCCGTTGATTCCGTTGGAGTTATGGAGGTGGTGTTGCCGTGGTTGTTGTATTACATACGCATTGCATCGGAGTTGTTGTTTAGGGATATTCGACATAGGGGAGGTCGTCATAAAGTACGGCGATCTGGCCATCCACGGTTGGAGTAGATCCTCCTAGCTCCCCCTTGATGAGGCATTCGTTGGTTTGATGTGTTGGCTATCCAAGGAGTAGATTCTCCGGCATTGAGTAGATTCTCAATGTGGATATTTAACTCCGAAGTCGTTCATCCCGAGTTTAGTGGATCTACATGCATTGTTGGTTTAGCGGAGTAGGACTACATTGCACTGCATATCATAATGATGATGTTGATGTTTGGTGTAATGTTGCTATGTTTACTGTTTACTCTGCTATCTATCTCCTTGCTATTATGTTACATGATTCTTACTCCCTATATCTGTTTGTTGTTTGTGTTTGGCCTGATTGGTACATTGCAGAGGATGACGAGCAGCCCGGAGAGGAATGACTCTGAGGAGCCGCCACTCATTGTAGGGCTAGTTTATGTTATCGTAGTTGTTAGTCTTAGTTGTAATTCCGTGGATTTTATTACGGAACGGTTATACCAGCTCTGTATGTGACATCGGGGTTGGGTTATATTTTTTGGTTGTTATATTTTTACTGTTGAAAACTTATTTCATTTTCCGCGTTGTAAACGGTTCATGTGGGACTTTTCTACCCATGGACAATTGTTTATTTTATTCAATAATTGCATGTTTTTCCTTTAATTGTTTTTAAATTAAATGGCTTTTAACATGCGGGGTAGAAGGGTGTCACAGGTTCCTTTGGAGATAAACTCATTTTCTAGGAATACACCAGTTCGCGCGACAAACATTTTGCCTTCGGAAGGATTGTATAAATAGTATCCCTTGGTTTCCTTAGGATACCCCACAAAGAAGAACTTATCGGATTTGAGATCAAGCTTTGTAGAAACCTGACATTTTACATATGCTTCATAGCCCCAAATCTTCATAAAAGACACACTAGGTCTCTTACCAGTCCATATCTCATATGGTATCTTTTCTACCATCTTGGATGGAACACGGTTAAGTGTGAAGGCTGCTGTTAATAGGGCATGTCCCCAGAAGGAGTTTGGAAGATTTGTATGAATCATCATAGACCGAACCATATCCAGTAAAGTCTGATTCCTCCTTTCAGAAACACCATTCCATTGTGGCGTCCCTGGTGGAGTAAGTTGAGATAAAATCCCACACTCAATTAGATGATCATCAAATTCTAGGCTTAGCTATTCACCGCCTCGATCTGATCGAAGGATTTTAATATTCTTACCTAGTTGGTTTTCTACTTCATTTTTGAATTCCTTGAACTTTTTAAAAGATTCCGACTTGTGCTTCATAAGATACACAAGTCCATATCTACTGAAATCATCAGTAAATGTAATGAGGTACTGAAAACCTCCTCTAGCCGTTGTGTTTAGTGGTCCACATACATCAGTATGTATGAGGCCCAAAAGATCACTAGCCCTTTCACCTTTTCCTGTGAATGGGGTTTTTGTCATCTTTCCCAATAAACAAGACTCACATGTATCATATGATTCATAATCAAATGACTCTAAGAATCCATCTTTATGGAGTTTAGAAATGTGTTTCTCATTTATATGGCCTAAACGACAATGCCAAAGATAAGTTGGGTTCACCTCATTTGGTTTGAACCTCTTAGTATCAATGTTATAGATGGGCATCTCAAGATCAAGGACATAAAGCCCATTACTCAAGTGTGCACTAGCATAAAAAATAGGGTAAAATACCTTTTTGGTCCTTTATCTTTAGGGTAAAATTCATTTTGGTTCTTTATCTTTAAAAAGATTCATTTTAGTCCTTTATGTTTCAAAAGTGACCCAAAATAGTCCTTTCCGTCATCTCTCATCTACACTCCGTTAGAAATTGGTGACGTGGCCATTAAAAAGATTTATTTTAGTCCTTTATGTTTCAAAAGTGACCCAAAATGGTCCTTTCACGTAGGCTATGATTAATGGAAAAAGTAACAGAGCTTACGAAAAGGACCATTTTGGATCACTTTTGAAACATAAAGGACTAAAATAAATCTTTTTAAAGATAAAGGGCCAAAATGAATTTTACCCAAAAGATAAAGGACCAAAAAGGTATTTTAGCCTAAAAAATATCATCCAAATAAATAGAACAACATTTGTTCTTTGTTATAAAATGAAACCCAATCTTGTCCAAACAAGAAACCGAAATGATATTCCTGCTAATTGCAGGTGTTGCCTTAAAAACAGTTGTTCTTAAGCTTGTGCAAGTATACACAAATGCCTCAAGTAGTATAGAACTTTTGTTCAGATATCGTTCCCACAGGGATTAAATTGATGCAGCAAAATTCAGTTTAGATTATATGTTCAAGAGTTAGGAAGAAGTAACCAAAAATTGTTGTGTGCGGACAAATTAAAATAAAGGTGTTGATACTAGAAAGAACATAAACAAATTACAATTTGAATGTAAATTAAAACAGGTTAACAGAGAAAAGTGATCTGTTGATTTTGATAATTAAAAACAGCTTCAGGTATGCTGCAGCATAGTTCTTGTTTAGCCCTCATTATGCTCTGACCATGCTCTAGCATCTAGCTCCAGGAAATTACGGTTTGTTTTCCAACATTACAGGGTCAGGTTCATTAACTTTGTTCTATTCCTAGATTCAGATTAATTACATCACCCTCTAATTAAAGCTCGTTCCAGCTAGCTTAGGGACATGAATAACTATTCCTAGCCTACTCATCATCAATTAATTTTCCAATTAATGATTTAACCCTTATCCTTTATCACGTTCCCAACCACTTAATTCTTCCAAATTAAATAAGCTAAGTGTTCAATCAAGTTGATCACTCTTAATCAAACAATAGTAAATGCGTGATAAAAGAAGATGCGAACATAGCCATTACATAATTCAGCTAAACATTCATTATACTAGCATACCCAAAGCTTAAAGAGTTTAGCTCATAGTGAGCTTACAAAGAACAAATGTAAGAAAAGAGCTAGAAATCATTACAATGTAGGAACACGAAAAACACAGCAGCAGCAGCTCAGGAAGAAAGAACTCAGCGCAACTCTATTCAAGACAATGTGTAAAAAATTCAGAATGTTCAAGTCTGTCTCACTAAGGTTTTCAAGATGCTTTTATAGTACACTAAACCCTATTATCTCTCATTTCATTTTGGGCCAACAATCAAAAGAATTCATAAAATAACCCTAGCCCAAGTTCCAAATGATGTAAGGCAGCTGATCCTATGCGCTTGTGTTTCCTTAAAAACGACAGTGTCAGCACCCTTAAGGAAGAGGAAATGTGTCCTTGTCAGCTTTTGTCCTTTAACCATACTAGTGGAAGGTAGTCCTTGCTGCAGCAACCAAGCTCTTGTATCCCAATGCTTCAGCCTTGCTCCAGCCAGCTTCCTGCATGCCAAGACACAGAGTTTTTAGACAATGATAGAGCAATCAGGAGCAAAAGGCTAATATTTACTACACTTAACACAAGTATGTATAAACTAACTTTTCCTAAAAGAAACCAAACTTAAAACCTTAAGGATAGCAAAGAATTACGGTAAAAAGGATCTAAATAACTCTTCATTCAAGGAGTTATCACACCCCCAAACTTAAATCATTGCTTGTCCTCAAGTAATGCAAAAGAAACATACAAGGAACAACTCCTAATTAATGAATGATATGCAAGCACCCCTCAAATTTGTCCAACCTTCAACTTCCATCCAGAAATCCACATTTATTTACATAACCAAACTGCTCTGTCTATCCTGCTTTCAACAACAACTGCTACACACTAATTCAAATAGATTAACACATGCTGCAGCATACGTCTCTCATAACAGTTGGTTCTGCATCTCACCCTCACTTTAGACCTTTCACTCTTTACCACAAACATGCATCCCTGATATAGATTTGATGAGAATCTATCATAATCAAAACAAACACAGAATTACACACAGCAAGAGGTCTTTACGGTTGTAACTGGGCTTAGGACAGGTAAGGTTGAATCATTTGGGTAAGTAGCTTACTCAAGGTAGAGCATAAAGATGCTTTCATATCTAGCTCAACTTCCCCATTGATCCTTCAATCCTCGTTTTTCTGTTTTCTTGAGTCCTTTCCTTCCATTACCAAGTCCACCTTTTATTGAAACTTTGCTATGAACAGAGAACATTCAGTGTGATTTTTCAGGCATTGTTCTGTTCTCTGCTCATAAACATATATATATATATATATATATATATATATATATATATATATATATATATATATATATTTTTTACAGCTACTAGCTAGAAGCATAAAGAAACTAGCTTCACATTAAGGGATGGCAGCTTCACATTTTCCACTTATGACTTTTTTGATTCACTGGCTACTATCCCTTACTGATTTATTTACAGTCCTGCTGCAGCATGCACATGACATGTGTTGCAGCAAAGCACCCCCAAACTTAAGCAGATGCTTGTCCTCAAGCTTCCCCCAAACTTATGTCAGAACTAGCTACAAAAACATCCTCTAAATCTACCTTGAGGGTGAATTTTTTTTTCCAGGTCTAAGACTTGTAGTGTAGTTTGTCAATAAATGGCCAAAGCTCGAAGGGTGTAACTAGGGGCAAATGTATTAGTTGGGTGGGCTTATTCAGGCTCTGTTAAACATAAAATAAACAAGAAAATGCCTCAAGCATACAGTGTGTGCAATTATGTATGCTAAGATCAGACAGAAACAAAGCAAACCTTGCATGAGTGTGAAAACCTTTATCTGTTCATGCTACAGCACATATGTCCTTTATTCTAACAACTATGCAGCAGGGTTGGTGATCACATTCAAGTTGGTGCATTAGATTAGACAGCAAGAGTTTTATTCTAAACAGTAAGAGTTGAAAACAGCAAAAGGGCCCAGAGGCCTTTTCCAATTAATCATTAATCATTTGGAATCAAAAACAGGGGGTAGGATTCATGCACAGCCATTCATTAATCAGGATTCAAACAACTATGGCCCTATTGGCCCTACAGACAAACATATATAACAGGTCCTAGTGACCACTATTTGCGAAAACTTAAAAGAAAATAACATATTTCTGGAGTGGGGTGGAGAGTTTAGGGTAGCTCTGTTTCAAGCCTATGCAGCTCTGGTGCGCAAACTCTTCCTGGTGCCTCATTTCTTGGAGGGCACCTTGGCTTGTGTTGCTCCGGTGACCTGGACTTCTTCCTCAGCATTTCTTCTTACGCCTATGTCTCAGCACTCCCTTCATTCTCTTCTTCCGCCTCAGTGCTCTCTTCACCTCCCTCTTCTTTTTCTTCCTCTGCTTCAACAGCTTATTCTTTGTCAGAATCCTCTGCTGCAGTAGCTTTAGCCTCCTCTGCTCTCAATGCTGCAGCAACCTTCTCCTTTTTAATCTTCACAGCCACATTGGTTACATCCATATTTAGTTTCTTTGAGAGAGGCACTATGTCTTCCTCCTCTACAACATAACTAGTAGCAATTTTTGTTACTGGGCTCTCCTTCTTAGCAGCTGATTTTGTGCCCTTTGCTGGTTTTGATGCAAAGGGAGGGGTTGATGCTACTGCAGGGGTGGTGGAGGGTACTTTCTCAGATGCTGGAGCATGGGGCCTTTTAATGCTCCCTTGATCTTGCTGGGAGGCTTTAGAGACAAGCTTCTTCTTTTTAGAGGCAGGTGCCTCATCTTGTTTATGTTGCTGTTGCTTGGATGGGGCAATACCCATCCATTCTTCATCCGAGGCAGAGCTGTGAACAGGGTTAATGTTGGCTGATTTTTCAGGGTTTTCAGGTACTGGATCAGATACAGATTTTTGTTGTTGGGGTGTTACAGGGACATCTTCAACAAAAGGTAGCAGAATTTCTTGGGGAACTGGGGGATTGGAGTCTCAAGCTTCCAACCATTGAGCCTCATTGTTTGCTTTTCCCATTGATACTTGCAGAAGCAGTATTGCCAGAAAGTTTTCTCATGCTGCATATGTTGCTGCAACATGGTGGTCAGTTCTTCTACTTTCTGCTCCAGCATCCCAGAACGATCCTGCTGTTCTGGGGTGCTAGATCTGGGAGGTTTACTTCCACTAGCACTTGCTTTCTCAGAATTTGAATACATCCTCAGCACACAGTTCATATCAATGGGGCCTTTGTTCAGTTCTAGCCCTTCCCCAGGGTTATACTCTATTCCTTGCTCTAAACACAGTTCAGTAATAAGACAAGGGAACATTAGGTTACCTTGTTGCTTCATTACACAGATTGTGATCTGACTCTTGAGTATCTCCCCCATATTTATCTTTTTCTTGTTCAAAATACAATGGAGTAGAACTAGGCATTCTTTGTCCACAGTTTCCAGATGAGAAGTAGGGGAGAGAGAGTATCTGAGGAAGTGGTACCAGATTTTTGCGAGAGGTTGCAGCATGGATCGAGGCAGTTTGAGTTGGCCTTCTGCCTATTGTATGAATGCTTGGCAGTTGTTGCAGCTTTCAGAATCTGTTAATACTCGTTTTCAACTTCCTCCAAACCGAGATGTTAATTAATTGTCTTTGCAGAAAAAGACACCTTACCCCCTCTGATAACCACAAATGTTTGGGAGTCAGACGCAATATTTGCGTAAAAATCCCTAACCATTTGTGTACAACATCCGTC
The DNA here is from genome assembly GCA_035048595.1 of Echinosophora koreensis. NCBI lineage: Eukaryota > Viridiplantae > Streptophyta > Magnoliopsida > Fabales > Fabaceae > Echinosophora > Echinosophora koreensis. The sequence continues at coordinate 13,918,793 of JAPCYP010000004.1, forward strand.
GTTGTGCTCAGCAAAGGTCCTCCATTTATGTGCATCAATCATGCTCACAAGCTCTGGGAGCAGACCCAAGTTCACTCCTTTCCCATATTTGAAACCTTTTTCTTGATGGAGACTGCGGTTGATGGTCTCTTTTTCATACTTTTCTTGCACTTCTTCACTAACCCAGCTAGTTAAGGTTTCGGTTGGGTCAAAAGAGGGTGGTCCAGCATTCTTCACAGCCTTGTGTTTCACACGGCTTGATTTTTTGGCAGTCATGGTGGTTTGATTTCTTGAAGAATAGGAAGGGTGGAGTGTTAGGGTTACTGGTTGAAGAAGACGAAATAGACGTTGTAAAGTGTGAGTGAGAAAGAAGGGTGAGTGGTCTATTTAAAGTGTAAGGTGTGAGAGGGGTGTTGGTTACTGAGGGTGACAGTCGTGGGAAAAGAAAAGAATAAAAAAGAAAGAGAGAGGTGGAGATCGTGTGGTTGGGGGTTAGGTTTAGGGAAAAGTGATCTCTCTCTCCATATCTTTTGGCATTTATTGAAATTCAAAATTTATTAAATCTGCCCACTTTTCTCCTTTTTCCACAACGGACAAAAAGTCCAGCTGGTCCCCACTTTGTACCTTTGTTAGTAGATAGTCCCTGTCCTTAAGATTTCATTTTTCTATTTTTATCATGAAATTGCATGCTATAGGATCATTCCAGAGCAAACCAGTGTTTTGTCTTATGCTGCAGCCTAAGTTGCATCTGCCCTTACTACTGCTTCTTTATTCAGAAAGGTAAATGCTTTTTTATTCATGGGCTGCCTCCCATGAGCGCTTGGTTTATAAGGTCCTCAGCCAGACCGTGATGCAACATCATATAGTATCATCAAGATTGGTGGTGACCTTCATTCTGTCTACAGGTTCACCAGAATAATGCTTGACTCTCTAACCATTAACTTTGAATTCTCTTCCACTACCAGCATCCAACAGATCAACAGCTCCATGTGGGTAGACCTTTACAATTATGAATGGGCCAGACCATCTTGACTTCAACTTGCCAGGGAAAAGCTTCAGCCCAGAGTTAAATAGCAGCACTTGTTCTCCTTCGGGAAAGGATCTGTGATGTATCTTGTTATCATGCCAGATCTTAGTTTTTGCCTTGTATGCTTCAGTATTTTCATATGAGAACAGTCTGTGTTCCTCCATTTCATTAAGCTGCAGCATGCGTGCTGCTCCAGCAGATTGAAGATCAAAGTTCAGTTTCTTTGTTGCCCAGAAAGCTTTGTGCTGCAACTCTAAGGGTAAATGGCAAGCTTTCCCATACACCAGTCTATATGGGGACATCCCCAAAGGAGTCTTGAATGCAGTTCTATAGGCCCACAATGCCTCATCCAGATGTGAGGACCAATCCTTCCTACTTGTGTTAACCATTTTCTCCAAAATCCTTTTGATTTCCCTATTGCTTGACCATTAGTCTGGGGGTGATAGGTTGTGGCAACTTTATGCTTGACCCCATATTTTGCAAGCAATTTGGAGAAAAATTGGTTGCAAAAATGGGTTCCTTCATCACTAATGATTGCTCTAGGGGTTCCAAATCTAGTAAATATGTTTTTCTGTAAAAACTTTGTTACCACCCTAGCATCATTTTTGATTGTAGCCACAGCCTCCACCCATTTAGACACATAATCAACAGCTACCAGAATGTAATGGTAGCCAAAGGAAGGGGGAAATGGTCCCATAAAATCAATACCCCATACATCAAAAAGTTCAATTTCCAAAATGGTGTTTAGAGGCATTTCATATTTATTAGACAAATTCCCTACCCTTTGGCATCTATCACAATGTTTAACAAATTCATGTGCATCTTTAAAAAGGGTAGGCCAGAATAAACCTGATTGGAGAACCTTGGCAGCAGTTCTCATACCACCAAAATGTCCTCCATATGCTGCAGCATGGCACTGAGTCAAAATATCATGGAATTCTTCATCTGCAGCACATCTTCTGTTCAGATTGTCTGGGCACATCTTGTAAAGGTATGGTTCATCCCAAACATATTGTTTGGCTTGATGGAAAAATCTCTTCCTTTGCTGAGAGTTCATGTCTGGAGGAACCACACCACTAACAGCATACCAAGATGCTACAGCATCTTGCATTGTTAACAGTTGCTCATCAGGGAAAGATTAATCAAAGGCTATTCCCCTGGATTCTGCAACATCCTCTGGCAATCTTGAGAGGTGATCAGCCACTTGATTCTCCACTCCTTTCTTATCTCTGATTTCCAGATCAAATTCCTGTAATAGCAACACCCACCTGATCAGCCTGGGTTTAGCATCCTTCAGTTCAATTAAATATTTGATTGCAGAGTGGTCTGTGTAAACTACCACTTTTGGTCCAACAAGATAGGATCTAAACTTCTCAAAGGCATACACTACAGCTAGCAACTCCTTTTCAGTAGTGGTATAATTGATCTGAGCATCAATCAAGGTCTTGCTTGCATAATAGACTGGATGCAACACTTTGTTGTACCTCTGTCCCAGAACCGCTCCCACTGCATAGTCACTTGCGTCACATATAAGCTCAAAAGGCTTCTCCAAGCAGGTGGAACAATAATGGGAGCAGTGATAAGAGCAGTCTTTAGAAGTTCAAAGACTTTTATGCATTCTGCATTAAATGCAAAAGTCCTATCATGCTCCAGCAGCTGACACAATGGCTTAGAGATCTTTGAGAAGTCCTTGATGAACCTTCTGTAAAAACCAGCATGACCTAGGAAGCTTCTAATTCCTTTAACTGATGTTGGAGGAGGTAGCTTTTTAATTACTTCAATCTTTGCCTTGTCCACTTCAATGCCATTTCTGGAGATTCTATGTCCTAGCACAATTCCTTCAGTCACCATGAAGTGACACTTCTCCCAATTCAGCACTAGGTTTGTTTCTTCACATCTGTCCAAAATCTGTTCCAGATTTATTAAACAGGTTTGGAAAGTTTCCCCAAACACTGAAAAATCGTCCATAAACACTTCCATTGATTTCTCAATCATATCAGAGAAAATGGCCATCATACATCTCTGGAAGGTTGCTGGAGCATTGCACAGACCAAATGGCATTCTTTTGAAAGCAAAAGTGCCATAAGGACAAGTGAAGGTTGTCTTTTCCTGATCCTTTGGTGCTATAGCAATCTGGTTATACCCTGAGTATCCATCCAGAAAACAATAAAAATCCTTCCCAGCAAGTCTGTCCAACATTTGATCAATGAAAGGCAAGGGGAAATGATCTTTCCTTGTAGCTTTGTTCAACTTTCTGTAATCCATGCAAATCCTCCATCCAGTCACAGTTCTTGTGGGAATGATCTCATTTTTCTCATTAGTGATGACAGTCACACCTCCTTTCTTAGGCACACATTGAATTGGACTCACCCAAACACTGTCAGAGATGAGATAGATAATCCCTGCATCCAGCCACTTTATAATCTCCTTTTTGACTATTTCTTTCATAATTGGGTTCAGCCGTCTCTGACTTTCAATACTATTCTTTGAATCTTCTTCCAAGAGAATTCTGTGCTTGTATATTGATGGACTAATCCCCTTGATGTCTGCTATCTGCCACCCTATTGCCTTTTTGTGCCTTTTTAACGCTATCAACAATTGTTCTTCTTGCAGCCCATTCAATGAAGCAGAGATGATAAGGCAAAGTATTATCATCACCAAGGTAAGCATATTTCAAGTGACTTGGCAATTCTTTTAGTTCGAGAGGTGGAGGTTTAACAATAGAAGGAATATTGTCTTTAACAATGTCATCAGTTACCTCCAATGATTCATATTTTCTGGTCCACATATGTTGCACTGCCTTGCTGTCCTGTGGTCTATCAGAATCTTCATCAGAAAAATTTTCATCTTCTACTGATGCTGTAGCATAGTCTATATGGTTCTTCAGAAACTGCTGTTGCACCAATTCATCAAATGTCTCAATGCGAGAGCATTTTTCCATACCCTCTTCAGGGTACTTCATGGCATTGAAAACATTAAATGTCACATACTGATCATTAACCCTCATGGTGAGTTCTCCCTTTTGCACATCAATTAGGGTTTTTCCTGTTGCCAAGAATGGTCTCCCTAGGATGATGGGAACCTCTCCATCTGCTTCAAAATCCAGAATGATGAAATCCACAGGAAATACAAATTTATCGACTTTGATCAACACATCTTCAATTTTTCCTTCTAGATATGCAATGGATCTGTCCGCCAGCTGAAGTGTGACAGATGTAGGCTTTGCTTTTCCAATTCCCAGCTTCTTGAAAATAGACATGGGCATAAGGTTGATGCTTGCTCCCAGGTCATATAAAGCTTTTCCACAGTAGGTATCTCCAATAGAACATGGTATGGTGAAACTTCCAGGATCTTTCATTTTTCTTGGCACCTTGTTCTGCAACATCATGCTGCATTCTTCAGTCATAGCAACAGTTTCAAATTCTCCCAATCTTCTTTTCTTAGTGAGCACATCTTTCATGAACTTTGTGTAATTAGGCATCTGTTGCAGAGCTTCTACCAATGGTATGTTGATATGAAGCTGCTTTAGTACATCCAGAAACTTATTGAATTGTTTCTCTTGGTGGGCTTTCTTCAGCCTCTGATGGAAAGGTGGTGGAGGCCGTTCTGAAATCAATTTGGGCATAGCAGAGTGTGCTACAGCATCAGGCACTTTCTTAACAACTGCAGGTTGCTCTGCTGCCACACTTTCTTATGATTTTTCCTTATCTGAATCTGAATTATCCACCTTTTGTTTCTTCTTTGGCTCTGCAACTTCTACATCTTTACCACTTCTTAAATGGATTACCTTGCATTGTTCTTTACCTCCTCCAGAACTTGAGGCCTTAGGGTCTTCAGTAGAAGCTGGTAGTGAGCCAGGCTGCCTTAAGTTGATTGCGTTGGCCAACTGTCCCACTTGGGTCTCTAAGCTTCTCATTCCAGCTTTGGTTTCTGTCATGAATGCCTTTAGTACAGCTTCTAAGGATGAATCTGGAGTTTTCTGTTGCAATTGGAGTTCCTCTTGCCTAGGCTGCTGATGTTGATTGTGACCAGAGGGTGGATTCAGTGTATTGCTATAATTGGAATACCTCAGATTAGGATGTTGCGCTTGCTGCCATCCTGTGTTTCCAAATGAATTATTGCCTCTGTAATTGTTGTTTCCCACATAGTTGATTGCAGCAGGGTTTGTCGAACAATTCTCAAACAAATGATCTCCTCCACAATAAACACATGATACAACATCTGCCTTGTAGATTTGGTCAGTCAGTCATTATGGGTGGAGCAAAGGAATTTCCTTGATTTGCCATGGTCAGCCCCTTAACCATATTAGTTAACGAGGTCATTTGGGCAGACAGTGCTGCAACTTCACTTACTTCATATGCTCCTACTGCAGCATTGCCTTTTCCAGAAACTTGTCTTGATGTTGACCACTGATAGCTGTTAGCTGCTATACCTTCTATCAGAGCATGAGCCTCATTGTAGGATTTAGTGAGAAGACTGCCTCCAGCCGAGGCATCTAACATCATCCTTGAGCTAGGTAAAACTCCATTATAGAAGTGCTCCATCTGAATACAAAATGGAATGCCATGATGGGGACACTTCTTAATGAGTTGCTTAAATCTCTCCCATGCTTCAAATAGTGGTTCATCTTCATGCTGCCTGAATGAAGTGATGTCAGTCCTCATCTTTGCATTCATAGTTGGTGGGAAGAACTTGGTCAAAAAATTTTCAGCAAGTTTATTCCAAGTATCAACTGAATTTGCATTCAAGGAATTTAACAAGTTTTTAGCCCTTCCTCCCAAAGAGAATGGAAATAAACGTAGTCTGAATGCATCATCAGTGATTCCTGGGATCTTGAAGTTGCTTGCCACATCCAGAAACTGTTTGAGGTGCAAGTGAGGGTCCTCTGTTGCAGCTCCATTAAATTGACCAATTGTTTACAACATTTGGAACATCACTAGCTTGAATTCAAACTGAGGTGCAGTGATGGGAGTCCTCACTATCCCTGTGTTCATGGCTTCAGGGTCAAATACAGCATACCCCCTGATAGCACAATTTCTGTCATTGGCCATAGCCATACTGTCTTGTGGCATTTCTTCAGCCATTTATGAACCAGCAGGGGACAGTGGTTCAGTGGATTCTGGTGTGGAGTTGGTTGGAGTGTTCAGAACCAACTCAGGAGCAGGCTGGGATGGGTAACCTCTCCTAAGCCTTTTAAAAGTTCTTTCTATCTCTGGATCAAGTCTGTAATCAGGTGACAAGAACCTGTGCATACAGTTTCAGTACCCTGTGCTACAGCAAAGCACTAAGAGTATCAGTATCACTAACTACAGAACTAATAATCTAAAAAAAGAATTTTAACATCAATCACAATCTCCGGCAACGGCGCCAAAAACTTGTTGCCTTAAAAACAGTTGTTCTTAAGCTTGTGCAAGTATACACAAATGCCTCAAGTAGTATAGAACTTTTGTTCAGATATCGTTCCCACAGGGATTAAACTGATGCAGCAAAATTCAGTTCAGATTATATGTTCAAGAGTTAGGAAGAAGTAACCAAAAATTGTTGTGTACAGACAAATTAAAATAAAGGTGTTGATACTAGAAAGAAAATAAACAAATTACAATTTGAATGTAAATTAAAACAGGTTAACAGAGAAAAGCGATCTGTTGATTTTGATAATTAAAAACAGCTTCAGGAATGCTGTAGCATAATTCTTGTTTAGCCCTCATTATGCTCTGACCATGCTCTAGCATCTAGCTCCAGGAAATTACAGTTTGTTTTCCAACATTACAGGGTCAGGTTCATTAACTTTGTTCTATTCCTAGATTCAGATTAATTACACCACCCTCTAATTAAAGCTCGTTCCAGCTAGCTTAGGGACATGAATAACTATTCCTAGCCTACTCATCATCAATTAATTTTCCAATTAATGATTTAACCCATATCCTTTATCAAGTTCCCACTCACTTAATTCTTCCAAATTAAATAAGCTAAGTGTTCAATCAAGTTGATCACTCTTAATCAAACAACAGTAAATGCATGATAAAAGAAGATGCGAACATAGCCATTACATAATTCAGCTAAACATTCATTATACTAGCATACCCAAAGCTTAAAAAGTTTCTCTCATAGTGAGCTTACAAAGAACAAATGTAAGAAAAGAGCTAGAAATCATTACAATGTAGGAACACGGAAAACACAGCAGCAACAGCTCAGGAAGAAAGAACTCAGCGCAGCTCTATTCAAGACAATGTGTAAAAAATTCAGAATGTTCAAGTCTGTCTCACTAGGGTTTTCAAGATGCTTTTATAGTACACTAAACCCTATTATCTCTAATTCCATTTTAGGCCAACTATCAAAAGAATTCATAAAATAACCCTAGCCCAAATTCCAAATGATGTAAGGCAGCTGATCCTATGCGCTTGTGTTTCCTTAAAAACGACAGCGTTAGCGCCCTTAAGGAGAGAGGAAAGGTGTCCTTGTTAGATTTTGTCCTTTAGTGCCATACTACTGGAAGGTAGTTCTTGCTGCAGCAACCAAGCTCTTGTAGCCCAATGCTTCAGCCTTGCTCCAGCCAGCTTCCTGCATGCCAAGACACAGAGTTTTTAGACAATGATAGAGCAATCAAGAGCAAAAGGCTAATATTTAATACACTTAACACAAATATGTATAAACTAACTTTTCCTAAAAGAAACCAAACTTAAAACATTAAGGATAGCAAAGAATTACGGTAAAAATGATCTAAATAACTCTTCATTCAAGGAGTTATCAGCAGGCACAAAATAACAGTTCTCCAACTGAATAATAAGCCCAGTGGGCAAAGTCAATACATAAGGTCCTACAGCCAAAGCAGCAACCTTTGCTCCATTGCTAACTCGTAGATCGACTTCGACTTTCGCCAATGGTCTACTCCTTTTTAGCTCCTGCACATTTGTACAAAAGTGAGAACCACATCCAATATCTAATACCCATGATGCAGAAGTCGATAAATTGACTTCTATAACAAACATACCTAAGTTGGAAGTCCCACTTCCGTTCTTATTGCACTCTTCCAGGTATTTTGGGCAGTTCCTCTTCCAATGTCCGGTCTTACCACAATGGAAGCACGTGCCCTCCTTGGTCACTCTGCCAACAGGCTTCAAGCTAGAAGTGCTGGGTTTGAACTTGTGGTCCTTACCCTTGCCCTTCTGCTTGTACATAGGCCTTTTGGGCTTCCAGGGCTGCTTCTTGCCCTTTCCAGGTTGGACCATCATAATGGCCTTCCCTTTTCCCTTATTGATGTTGGTTTCAGTAGTTCTCAACATGCCCAACAACTCTGACAGTGTTTTGTCAAGATCATTCATATTGAAGTTCATGACAAATTGATTGAAACTTTCCGGCAATGATTGCAGGATCAAGTCAGTGGCCAACTCTTGGCCCAAGGCATAACCCAACCTTTCGAGATTCTCAATGTACCCAATCATTTGAAGCACATGAGGACTCACTGGGCTTCCTTCTGCCAGCTTCATTTGGAAAAGAGCTCTGGAGACTTCAAACCGCTCATGCTTTGCTTGCTCTTGGTAGAGCATCTTGAGGTGTTCGATCATATCAAATGCCTCCATGTTCTCATGTTGCTTCTGAAACTCAGAGTTCATGGTAGCAAGCATAAGACAACCAACATCCAAGGAATCATCCTGATGCTTCTTATAAGCAACCTTGTTTGCCTTGGGTGCACTAGCAGCTGGTGGCACATCTAATATAGCCTCTTCAAGAACATGCAACTTTTTCTCTTGCTTGAGGACAATCCTCAAGTTTCTGTACCCGTCCAGAAAGTTTGTTCCGGAAAGGTTGTCCTTCTCAAGGATAGATCGCAATGACAAGTTACTTGATGTGTTTGATGCCATGGTAATCTACATAGAGAAATATGCAAAATATAAGTATCATGCTATAAAATATTTAATTAGGTCTTTAATTAAATATGCCTCCCACTATTTTACTCAAACTAATGACCCTCAACATTGATCCGGAAAATCTCATTGGAAGATTTTCTAGTGGGCCAAGATCCATATTTCACCTAGCTTCAAGTCAGCTTTGGCCGATCGCTTAAAGTTTGGTTATTTATGTAGGAAACACTTTCCAATTACATCTTATGTAACTCTTGGATAGTTGGGTGAATTACTCTTTATTCTAATCCATCTCATGGACTAAAGCCCAACTCAATGTCTCCAAGTCTTTCAATCCTATTGAATATGACTTAGTTAAGTTAGACCCAATAGATAGCAATTAGACATTACAATTGTCCCATCGCATCTCACCAGTATAGAAAAATGCACCCCGCTTTGGCGGACCTACACTCATTCGATATTAGCCTTGACAAGTGCTATGCATTGGAAGGCTTTTAAACTTAATATTTCCTTTAAGGGATTTTTATTAAAGTGATCTCACCATTAGTTAAACTCTTTAACATGCCGTACATACATGCATCTCATACATATATAAAAAGCAAATAAATGTGATATGGTTATGGCCCCTAACACATTGATTCTCCCAAGCCAATGAGAGAATCTTAACTACGTCCTAGGAGCGTCCAAGCTTCTCCAAGCATGATCTCCCACCAAGTCCTTTTATGACGTCGCCTTCTTGTCTTCATCATTACATTACAAATAAAATAGAAACCTCGTTTTACATACGAGGGGAGTGAGGTGAGAAGAGAAGGTACAAATGGAATATAAGAGAAAGGCACAACATGTAGGCCGTATTTCAAAATATAAACCAAAAGGAAAAAAGGACTAAGGCCATAACCACTCACCATGCATCACCAAATAAATAATAACAACCAATAATAATCACCATTATTATTATTAAAATTTTATTAAAAAGGATTTCAAAATCTGAATTTTTGAAAACATAACATATATATAATAAATCACATTTATTATAATTGATGTCGTTATTAAAAGGAGACATAAAAGATTTCAAAATTAATTTTGAATCATAACAATCAAAATAATAATACACACTTATTACTATTAATGTTGTCAATTGTTATCAAGAGATATCAAAATATCCTTCTTTATGAAATTAATTTTTGAAATCATGATAAAGCACACATTACTAATATACCAAATAACTATTAATGTTGCAATTAATTGAGATTTCAAAATCTTCAAAATTGAAATTCAAATATGTAATTGAACACATGTTAATAATACTTAATGAGTATTAAAATATTGTCATTAAGAAGATGATACAAAAAATTCAATAGGATTTGATTTTGTAATCATAATAATAAAACTATTTTATTATCATTAAAACGTTTTAATGCCGTAATTAATTATCACACTACGCAGAGGTAGCACGGGGGTTCCGTGACATCACAGACGACAGCGGCTTCGGGTACCAACACTTGGACCTTCATGGCCGCGAGAACATGAACTCTTCATGTCTCATTGAACCTTAACGTCGCCATGATAAAAATGAAACCAATCATGTATATATCACATATAATACAATGATTACAGAACAATGTATATATCATATACATACATCTCAATGCGACTCATATCATATATGAAAAACGAAACATCAAAAACATGTTTTCCAAAACATGGCATACGAATTATTGAAATATTTTTCAGAAAAACAAATTCGCATATAAGCATGTTATCACATATCACAGGTAAGCCATACAAACAAAACCATGGTTTCGCAAGCGGCTTTGATACCACTGTTGGGAATTTGTGCAACAAACAAGCACAGTGGAAAAATTCCCACCAAGGATACTAGCGAATGGTCATGGTTCATGTTTCGAAAATTTACCTCTTGAAGCACAGACCTTTGATTTCAGACACTGCAAATCACGAGCACTGCATGAACCAAAAATGCCTCTACGTAGTCCACACGAACAGATAAACATGTCTCACGTGTTTAATCAGAGCGCGCCTCTAAACATTGCTAGGTACAATCAGAGACGCGGCGGTATTTTCGTTTTTCACACAAACAGAGTACTGAGTGCGGCCATGGAGTGTATATACGGCCATGCACTCTTGCTCTACCTTATATAGGTAGGCGCTCCACTTAACCCAAAAGGGTTTAACCTGGCCTTATTTGGCTCATCTATCATGAGCATGGCCCAATATGAATTTGGGTTTAACCCAATTTCTTTTAGCTCCGATTAATCTGTTCTAAGTGTGTGACCCTATAGATTCTCATAACGTTGGCAATAATATTAAATCATATTTAATATTATAAACAATGAGCAGTGTCTAGTGACACATCATTGCTACCCAAGTAATGAGAGAGTCAGTGATTTGACATAACCTTTCCGTGACCAATGTTAATGTGCATTATTATCCCTTTGACCTCATATCCATATTGAACACAGGGCATAGAGCACCCTTGTATAGTTCAATATTACGTTCCTTGATACCAGAGTAGACTTAATATTAAACGAGGTCAATATCTCATATTGACTCATTTTAGCACGACCATGCATTTTATAGTCTCACTCTATCAAAGGGCCCACATATATTACTCCTGTTATGTTGGAGGGACAAATCCCATCTAGATCACTCACACCCCTCTGTGTGACTCGCGGTGTACCCAATGACCGACTTTATAATCATCTAGTTACAGATAACGTTTGACGGTATTAAAGCACACGACTCCTCATGTACGGATCGTAGTGGTTTCAGGTCGAAGGATTGCATACACCATTGTCACTGTGAGAACTACTTATGACACTCACATAACGTTCCATGTAGTGTTCTCATGGCGGGTCAATCCGGTACATCATTACTCTAATGTGTACCTATGTGTGTGACTTGATATCTCATATCTATGATCCGTGAGACGTGGTCATCAGTCCACACACATAATAGTCTCGGTGTATTATTATTGTCCTTATTAATAATAATACTTGACTATGGATATTTAAGAATGAAGTTCTCTTGATTAATAGTGTCTCACTATCAAGTCTTATACTTGATGTTCTATGAAATAGAACTTTATATTCTAAGGACTTTATTACGTTTAAACAAATAACATAATAAACTGAAATGCCTCATATGATAAATAATAACAAGATACAAAATGTAAGTCCAAAGGAAAAACATTGGCCTCTAGGGCTTACACCAACAGATAAGACAACGGATTATCAGGGACACTCGAAGTTTAGGTGGCAACCGGTGCTTGGGGGTTGGGTCAAACTTAACATCGACGGAGCCTTTCAAGGAAACCTGTGTAACAGGGTGTGGTGGTATCATACAAAACAGTGTAGGGCAGTGGATGCATGGTTTCATTCGACGTATGGGGAGGTGTGATGCCAACATAGCTGAGTTTTTGGGCATCCTTACTGCGATATAGCTGCTTTGAGAAATTGACTGCAAAATTATGATATATATGTTAAATAATGGCTTCTCAAAGAAAGATACTTCTATCGTTCGTTCCATCAGGACCATGATTAGGGGTGACTGGCAAATCTGTTTGGTGTATGTTCCATGGTCAGGCAACAAATATGCGAACTTCCTCGCTCGTCTCAGCTTATCATTGGCGTCTTTTGAGGCGGCGGACTTAAACTAACCCAAGGGGAGTTAGAGGCTTTGATAGTTTGTGATGTTGTAGGGGATTGTTCTCCTACTGTTATTTCAATTTTTTTTTCTCTGGGACTGTGCCCCTCTTTTTCCAATAAAAAAGTTATTTTTTATTGTTTATATTAAAAAAATTATATGGAGGAAAAAACCTCAAAACTTCTAATAGTAAAATCGTGAATTTCCAATGAGATATTGTCTGCTAGTAATTTCTGACACTTTACAGCATCGTTTAAAATTTAGGTTGTTAGGTCACATGAAATATTTTGTGGTAAGATCTCGTGATTTGTGAAATATTTTTCTAAAAAAAAATTCGAGCACCGATTTTACCCAACATCCCATTTTCACAACAAAAAAAACTTCAAAAGTCAAATTTTTATATAGGTATTCAGCTTTTCCCTGCAAATAATAATGTCGGTAGTCTCGAATTTAATGTTGTTGAATTTTGTCTTCTAATCTAGCAACACATATTCTACTCAAAATTATTAGACACCTCATCGAATGTGACTAAATGTACTTTTCATATTTTTCGATGGTCGAATCGGTCATAGGATTTAGATCCTCTCCATCGAGGTTCCCTTTCCATCTTTTTTCTCAAGTCAAATGTCAGTTATTGGATTAATCTAACAGCTGACCCGAGAGATCATTTTTAGTACAATAATAATGATAGTAGTAGTAGTAGTATATGTTCTCCACACGTTATACATTTTTAATAATATTTTTTTTTGAAAGGAATAATAATTTTATTTATTGAATTTTCATAGCTAATTAAAGTCCGATTAACGGGTGCGGGTATGTGTACTAAGGTACCCAGTGGGTAAGGGTACGAGTACTTAAGTTGCTACCTATCCAGGTAAGGATCCAATTACGGGTATTTTTTTAAAACACGGGTTTGGGGACGGGTAATATACTATCATGATATTTTGGACTTGTTATATATATGTTCTCCACTTGTTATACATTTTTAATAATATTTTTTATTTATTGAATTTTCATCGTTAATTAAAGTACGAGTAATGGGTGCGGGTATGAATGCTGAGATAGCTAACAAGTTAGGGTACAAGTACTTATGTGCTACCCATGCGGGTATGGGTCCAGTTACGAGTCTATTTTTAAAACACGAGTATGAGGACGGGTAATATACTATCATGATATTTTAGACTTGTTATATATATGTTCTCCTCATGTTATACATTTTTAATAATATTTTTATTTCTGGAATTTTCATAGTTAATTAAAGTGCGAGTAATGGGTGCAGGTATGGGTACTTAAGTACCCAACGGGTAAGGGTACAAGTACTTAAGTTGCTACCCATGTGGGTACGGATCTAGGCACGAGTATTTTTTTAAAACACGGGTATGGGAATGGGTACTATAGTACCTTACCCATACCCTACCCATTGCATCTCGTAGTAGTAGTAATCTCAATGCTAGGTGAATTTTTTTTTTTTTTTTTTTTTTTTTTGTGTGCATCGAAGGTATCCTCCAACCAATAGCAGGAGACTAATCCATTCTGAAGCTTAGAGATTACTAAAGGAAGTGTTTCATTTCTCAACAAAGTCTTTTTCATACACACGAACGTAATCAAACCCTTGTCAACATCCTTAAGGAACCTAACTATCTACAAACTATGTTGGGTTTTGTTGGTTCATGGCTAGGCATCCATATCTTTCTGTTATATTGTTGGGTTGTTTCCATCTTATTGTCGTGAAAAAAAATTATTTATTAGGAGAAAGTTGATCAAATGGAAAGGAAAATTGAGAATTGGTAAAAGATTTTAATATTTGGTATTGAATGAATGATGAGAGAGTATATGAGGTATTTTGTTAATTACATTAAATTTCATATACTAAATTTTATAAGCAAAATTATATTTTTACCATTAAAAATATTAATTGATATTTAATTATATATTATATAATACTTAAAAAAGTAAATAGCTCAAACATAATCTGTGTGTGCATCAATACAAGAATAACAGATGTGTTAAGATTAACTATGTTATATTTAGAAAATTTAATAAGTAAAGTGTTAAAAGGAAAGTTTGCACTTAAAGGTTACATACATGTTCTGTGTAAAAAAAAAAAAAAAACTAAGAATTAAGAAAAGCCAAACATGCAACAATTTCTATTAAAACACGCCAACCGATTTCCAAACCAACCTTCCCAACCAATATACGCATTAAAGTCTCAGATTTTGTTTTCCCCTCAGATGGAAAGTTATTTAAACAATATTGCATTGTAAAATCCCTCTAATTGTTACGCTGACAATGCATATCGTATCCAGTTTGATACAGTTGTCAAATCAATTTAACGATATCTCATATTAGTTTGTATAAATAACTTAACGATTGGAGTAAGAAAATCACAAGAAAATCGTGTTTCTGTTCTTCCGCTCACTACCATGACTAGAAAGAAGGTGGACCTCGCATACATAACTAGTGACTCAAAGAGGAAGGCAACATTCAAGAAAAGGAAAAATGGTCTGATCAAGAAGATTGATGAGATCAGCACCCTTTGTGGGATTGATGCTTGTGCTATAATATATAGTCCCAATGAGCCTCAGCCAGAGGTTTGGCCATCCCATCTGGGGGCCCAAAGGGTGCTCTCTAAGTTCAGGAGAATGCCTGAACTAGAACAAACCAAAAAGATGTTGAATCAAGAGAGCTTCTTGAGGAAAAGCATCATGAAGGCCCAAGAGCAGCTTAAGAAACAAAAGGGTGAAACCAGGAAGAAAAAGATTTCCCTTCTCATGTTTCAATGCCTGAGTACTGGGAACATTGTTGACAATGTTAACATGAATGAACTGACTGATATCACGTGGCTGATTGATCATACCCTGAATGACCTTGAAAGAAAGATCACTAGTGTCGAATCCCATGAGGGGACACCGGTGGTTGCAAATGGAGCTGAAGCCATGTATGCTGGTGACCATCTCCAAGGGATGATGGAGACCAACGTGGGTGCCATGCAAAACCAGCATTGGTCTATGGACTCAGTCAATGGAGGTGGGAATGTTCCATTTGGACGTGTTAATCTCCCAATTAATGGTATTTGGCCTGGAACTTATGTCCCCTGAAGAATCATGTTCTTCATATTCAGGAGTCTCTCTTCTGTACTTGGTTTCTTTGATGTCTTTGGTCTTTGTATGTGTCTATGCTTAGACACAGTAATTGGTCATGGTCCAGATTTAGTTAATGCATGTTGAAAAATGTTTACTTCTAAAAAGTGGGAGTAAACAGTGGAATAAATATAGACTCTTGTTCGTGTCCTTTCTACTAATTTTTTTCCAGTGCCCTAAGGATATCTCTAGCATGCATGATAAGGTCTTGAATCCTTTTCTAATTATTCGATTCTATTGGCGCTCATACAAAAAAATTGGCAACCATTTTTTTTCTAAAAGACTAAACCAATGGAATAAAAAAAATACTTCAAAAAAATTTGAATACAAAACCAGTAACGAAGCCCAAGAGTCACTAAAAACTTGTTTAAGAATTTTTTTTATCTATGAACCGACAAACCTCAATTGAATGTCGCCCACAACCACTTAAAAAAATATGGTTAACAAAAATAAATAAAAAATTAAAATAATTTCCGGTGACACTAAACATCAATAAATTAAAATTTTAATGAAAAAAAATTAAATTGATGCAAAGTTGAAAATTATTTTAAAAATGTTTTTGGCAGAGCCTAAAATTTAAATAAAGTTCAATAAGCCGAAAACAAAACTTAAAAATATTAAAAGAAAACCCTTTGTGGCCTAATGCCACCAGAAATAATAATTATTATAATTTAAAAATTTCAAGCAGTACTAAGAAGCTGAAAAAGGAGAAAGAATGATGCTATTTAGTTCCAAAATTTGTAGACGAATTAATGTACACAAAAATATGATCAACCATTCCAGTTAAAGAAGATCCGAAAATGTCAGTGGTTTAAAGATAAAATGGGAAATGCTAATTTGTATAAACGACTCTAATGACGAAAAGTATGAATATACGTTCTAAACTTTTTGTAATGCTAGAACAACAATCCTTGGACGCGCAAAAGCCAAACTCTAAGATAGTTTTTTGTTCGTAGTTGTTGGTGATAGAGATGTTATGGTGGCTGCTTCTTCACCTCTGGTGCCGAGGCTCACGTCTGCAGGTTGATGGGAAACAAACAGTTGGTTACAACTTTGTGGTGTTTTACGATTGCATAATGGAGGTGGAGGAAAACATCGATACAGTTAGAAGGCCCAAGTGGAACTTTCACTTCTCTGTTGTACCAGAAAGTAGCTTTTGTTTTTCCTTCTTTGACATATTTACATTTACACATAGTGTAAAACACGAGGGTAAAAATGTCATATCATTATTTTTACTCCCTTTCTCTCGTTCTCTCGACAAGTTAGAAGAGAAAACTTTTTGGTGTGGGTACCACGCAAAGTTTTCTCTCTCCACACTTTTCTCTCCAAAACCAAACAATAAAAGTCATGATTCTCTCCCCTGCTTCTCTCTTCTACACTTCTCTCCTTCCAAAATCATCTTAATCAAACAATGCTTGCTTTGTTTGGTTGTGAGAAGAAAATGAGAAGAGAGAAAGAGGTGAGAAAGAGTATGAGAAGAGAAAAAAAGGTGAGAAATAGAGTAGATTTAATGTGTTGTTTGGTATAAGAGAAATAGAAGAGAAATAGAGGAGAAAGATGTGGGTAATTTTGAGGTGGGACCCACTAGTTTTATTTCCTCTTCCCTATTTCTCTCCTCCACCAAACAAGAGAAAAATATATTTTCTCCTCCTTTTCTCTCTTCTTGTTTTCTCTCTTCTCATTTTCCACTCTAACAAAGAAAGCATTAAGGAGCCAACTTAGACAAGAATATTACGAAAAATCTTTGCTTGTAAATTGTTACTCTACAACAACATTGCTTGCATCTCTAAGTGGAAATATGCTTGCATCTCTGAGTGGAAAGTCTTTTCTGCATATCAATTAATTGCTTTCAACATTGCATTTATTCCAACCGATGCGTAGAGATATTTAAGAGAATGATCGCCCACATATGTAAGGGACAACTCCTCTACTCACATATGTAACTTTATTATCATCACCAGAATTCGAACCCTAAACATATGGTTAAAGAGATTGAGCTACTAGCCACTTGAATCAAATCTTGTGGTTGAACGATCGCGCCCACTTTACAATTCAAGAGATCAATTAGTCATTTCTTCTACAACACTCAGATTAAAGTAAATGTAACATATCTATTTTTTAGAACTGCTATATGGTTCGAAAGTTACACCTACGAAAATGACGAAAATGGTTTATAGCCAATTAGCCAAATTATAATAAAAGATTAAAAGTAAAAAATATGTCTAATAACTTATATGGTTTGAAACTGTCGTATTGTCTTTCACGAAATGCTTTCGTACCAAATTGCATTTTTCTTTTACGAAAGTTGACTTTCAATCTTGATGCAAGTTCAAACATTCTTAGCACATGTGGGAGGTTCACCTTTAAAATTGTTTACGAAAGGATCTTATAGTAACCTTGCATGGAATTTAGTACTTGATGTGCAAAGAACAAGGATACAAATGGTAAGGGTGATGGAGTGACTGGTAATGTTCCTGCATAGACTGCTGAGGAGGTGTTGGAATTGCTAAGAAAATTATGGGTATTGGACCAATTGCTACTAAAGAAGTAAATGTTGGAAGGAAAATGCTAACGAGTGCCCTAAGGGAATTCATTAAGAAACCAAAAAAAAAAAAGTTTACATAAGGAATTGGATATTTAATCCGGGAAATGCTTGGTTTTCCAATGAAAACTTATTTTTCTTGGTTCCTTAAAAAGTGCCCTAAGGTCACTCGTTAGCATGACCCATGTTGGAATAGCTATTGTTGGAGTATTTGCTGATCTGGAGACGAGTGCTAGGGAACAGCTACTGTTATGGAGATAGGTGATAGTCTGCTAGACTATATGCTATTTATGGTCATTTTGAATGTGTTATTACTCCATTTACAACTTTTAGATGATGTTTTATCCCTTAGTATTAGTAGTTTAGCATATACTTACTTTCATTCCATAGTTGTTTTTTTGTTTTGTTTTTAGTATAATATACATTTTTTTTTGTTAATCTAATTTCAGTCCTTGAATTTTCATTTTTAAGAATTAAATAAAGTGGAGTTAGGAGCATATCACATTAAAGAAGATGAGTAGAAAAAGCTTAAAACACCAACGGAAGACTAGGGTTGAGCTTTGCACCCATGGCGGTGAGAGTTGGAGAAGAAAAAAAATCAAGTGTTGTAAGGACCCCAGCACTGAGCTCCACAAAGCTAGAGTTGAGAGCCCAATTCGCACACAAAAATGTTGGTTTCTATGTAGTCAACACCCAGCGGTGGCTAGGGGGTTCCCTAGCACTGACAACGACCCATATTCAATATACACTAGTGCAGGAAGCACTTTTAATAGCGGTTAAAGTGAATTTTAACGTCGGATTTGGAGGTGACGTTAATTCAATCGATGTTACAAGTTTAACTTGTAACGTCGGTTTTACAACCGCTGTTACAAGTTAATCAGTAACAGCGGTTGTTGGTAAGACCGCCTTTACAAGTGTCAGATTGAATATCAAAGCAATGGATGAAGTAACTTGTAATAGCGATTGATTTTATAACCACTGTTACTAGTTAACTTGTAACAACGGTTGGCTAGAGTAACCGCCGTTATATGTCACTTGTAACGTCGGTTATAGTTTTAACCGCTGTTACAAGTTTTTTTTTTTTTTAAAAAATTTGGTTTGCTTTTAGTTAACTTCACAAACATTGCACCTATTTTTAGATATACACACAGACACCAGAAATTCATTCAAATGGCAAAATCAAGCTATATTGCTTTATATATATAAATATCTTACATCATATACACTAGGCCAAAATTGACTAAGCTAACTAATTAATTAAGTCATGATCATATACACAATCTAATAATGTTCTAAGTATATAACTAAAACATTACATCCCTAGGATCTAAGTCTACTTGTTTCTCTTTAGCATTCTCAAAAAAGAACTCTGCAAACTGCTCCCTCAAGCTTGTGCATTCCTTAATAGTCAAGCTAGATTCATTGTCGAAAGCCTGCTAGTTCAAATTAATGCAAACATTAATTAAATTAAGTCAAAAAACAAAATATAATTAATTAACAGAATATATATATATATATATATATATATATAACTATTTTTTACCTCCTTCCATTTATCTTTAATACCAGTGGAGACAATGTCTAACATATGTTTCATGACATAGTAGCCACACTCCCAACTGCCGGGTTGTCGACGAGACTACAAATCAATATGAAATTGATTAATTAATTACAAGTAAAAATAATATTTGAGTGTAATAATAATAATAATAATAATAATAATAATTACTATTTATTAAACTACTTACCTTTGGGATTATCTATGTAGGCTTATTTTTTGCTTTTACACTCCTACTTTTACCATTTACGCAAGCAATGCTACATGCAATCATTGTACTATATATGATAAAAATATGAATATTGTCAAACTTTTGTTCATGCATGTTTAATAAAATAAAATAAAAAGTTACAAATTAAATAAGATTTTACATACCTATCAATATATTGTTTCACATCAGAGTCTCGTTGATAGTGCAACGAGCAAATAAATACGACTGTATGCTGTGCTAAGAAATGAAATAACTAGTCAATGTTAATTACGTAATATATTGAAATAAATAAATTATATTGAAATATTAGTACGTACGTGCACCAGATACTGACAATCGTATTGGCTAACCATACTCGATCATGGAGTAAGTCACCCACATCCTCCCCCCCCCCCCGGCTCAAAAAATTAGGTAACAAGTCAGTTACCGCGCACTCAGCCAGACGAGCTATCGGCGAGACACTTTCTCGGATTCGACGGAGCTGCATGGTCCTAAACAAAAAATATAAAGCATTAATATGAATAAAGGGTAAATATTATCCTAAACAATATAAAAATTGAATGAATATTAATACCTGGGGTGCAGGAGACTTCCCTTTCTGCTGCGACAGACTCGATGGATCACCGACTTTGTTATTATACTAAACAATTAACAAAGATAAAGTATTAGTAAATATTGTTAAGTCATTTCAATTGTAAATAGAGAAAGACATAATTAATTGAATGAATATGAATACCTTCGGCTCCACCACCAGCTCATCGTCGTCCCTCTCCTAATCATCATCAACCAACACATGTTGAGCTGGACAGCTCCCCTTTGTATTCACATGTGAAGGTTGGACTATTGGGCTTCCTTGGGATTGCATAGATGATATAAGAGTCCGCAGAGCCCCGGGGTCCTTTAGAAGCGACTGCATAACATCCTCTCTAATCTTCTCCGCGAGTAGCTGCTCCTGTTTGCCCATGGTTCCCTCATGTGAATGTGGTCCATGGAATTTCCGAATGCCCACCTGCCCTCGAACACCAGCTACTTGGCCAGGGTGGTAGTCTTTGTTTAGGGCAGCGGCCAGGATATCCCAATAACCCTGTGAACGAACGATCCTTGCGAGCTTTGCTCCTTCAGCAAAGCCTACAAAGACGAAATTCAAAATAAAATAAAATAAGTAAGATACTTAAAAGTCTATTACAAAGTACATGTAGAATTAAATATTAATTATTTACAATCTTTTCAGCAACAACACGTGTGGGCTCAAATTTAATAACCCCTGACTTTGTCTTTCGTCCTTCAATCCATGTATCCTCTCGTGGGGGTGGAGACAGAGGATCAATAAATGCCTCCTCATCTCCTGCTTCTTCCCGCCTCTTCTTCAACGTCTCCTCCATCATATTCTGCCGAACCAGTTTATAGCCACCGCGAGACATCGTGGGTTTGTGGACATTTTTTTTGGATCTCCTGCGCCTTTTCCCTTTTCGCCTATTACAAATAACATGGAGTCAATTCAGTTAAGTAAAAAAATTTAGGTTGCTCTATTATAAAAAAAATTAACTTCAACTAACCATATAAGCAGGCGAGCGTCGGATAACCACAAACTGGTCCCACGTATCTCAATCAAGGTACAGGTAATCATCAGCAGGACACTTGTCGACCTTCTCTCCAAAGATGTACTTTCTAGCCAGGTCTGACTTAAACCCCATCCAAAGGTTAGCCGCATGTGAAAGCAATTTCTTCTTCATAGCTGCAGTATTCGGTATATCAAAATGGACCTACATTACAGAGCAAAATAGAGGAATTAATGTATGATAATATATGCTTAAATACAATAGATACAAACGAAGATGTTAAAAGTTACTTTACCGTGAATGACTCCCAAATCTGATTTTTCACGTTACCCGGTACTTTAGCCCATTCCTCAATCTATATGCTAGCATGGCTTCTAG
Source organism: Echinosophora koreensis (assembly GCA_035048595.1). Taxonomy (NCBI): domain Eukaryota; kingdom Viridiplantae; phylum Streptophyta; class Magnoliopsida; order Fabales; family Fabaceae; genus Echinosophora; species Echinosophora koreensis. The sequence continues at coordinate 13,940,712 of JAPCYP010000004.1, forward strand.
CTTGCATAGCCAAGAAGCTAGAAAAATCCTTAGCATGCGAGCCAATAGCCTCCCCATAATGATTAAACTCAATCGGCCACTTCATATTATTAGGAAGGCGAGTGGTCAATTTTTTCATGGTGGTGCATGATCTACCCTCTTTTTGGAAGAGGTACTAGCTGCACCGCCCTGTGAAGGAGGCATACCAGCCGACGAGGGACTACAAGCATCGCCCTGTGAATCATCCATATATATGTATGCCTACTTAGACAAAAAATAATAAATTATTTAGGTGTAAACAAATTAAATTTCCCAATAGTTATATATGAAACATAGAAACAAATTGCAGTCCACATGATTGATCAAATCAGCATAAGCAAACCTGAGATGCTTAACTAATTGGATCTTACAAAGAAACTATACATTACATTAAAGAAGCAACGATGTGACCTATGGAACTCAGTGTGTGTACATGAAGCAAGAGCTTGGTTATTCAATAGGTATAGAGCAATAACACATTCAAGTAAGTTTACATACCTGAACAAAACAGTTATGAAAATGAAGCAGTGTAAACAATATGGCACAACAAACTCAGCCACAACAACAACAACAACAACAACAACTCAATGGCACAACAAATCAGCCACAACAAAAGAGCATCGTTCAGTCAGAACTCAATATTAGGTTTAGTTATCATTTAGTCAGAACTCAATATTAGGTTTAGATACAGAGTGAGTTAGAGGCCAAACTGGTTCATCAAATACAGAGTGAGTTAGAGGCCAAACTGGTTCATCAAACCTTACATCAAACATCTCAAGAAACACAACAAAGGAAGAACAGAGGAAGAACGAAGGAGAGGTGCTTACCGGAGCTGTGACAGAAAACCAAAAGAGCTTGATAGCTTCGGTTGTGTAGGAACCACAACCCTTCTCAACCCAAAAAATGAGGGACTGCCTCGATAGCTTCTGCAAAACCAAAAAAAAGTTAGGGAAATGAGAGAAATGGGAAATACGTGAAAGAGGGAATACAGAAATGGTTAGGGCTCTACTTACGTCAAGATTGAGAGAGAGAAGAGGACGGTGGATGACGGTGGCTTTGCAGAGAGAAGAGGAACAGAGATGAAGGGGTTAGGGCGCGGGAGTGAGTTATGAGATTGCTTGTGAGTGTTTAACGTTACAAAGACATGTATCGTCGGTTGCTTGTACAACCCCTGTTACATGTCACTTGTAACGTCGATTAATAGTACAATCGGTGTTACAAGTTTTCCCTCCAACCTAATTTTTTTAATGATTTCCCACTTGTAATGTCGGTTGTGTCAAAACCGCTGTTACAAGTCACGTGTAACATCGATTATCTTAAAACCGACATTACAAGTGTTTTAAATGAGCTATTTATTTATAATACTGTCACCGCCTCTTTTATAACATCGGTTTCCATCTAAACGTTGTTAAAACCAGTCTTTAAAGACATATTTTCCACTAGTGATAAAAAATTATTTCAAATATAGAAGGGGTCTTTTACCCTCCCAAAGTCGAGGAAAACATTGTGTGCCCTATTTCTGCATCTTGGAGCTTGGAGGAGGAAAAAGAGGGATCTCTTGCTCATCTCTCTTCATGGAGGTCTTTTACCCCTTTTGCATTTGGTTTTTTTTATTTCTTAACATGTTTAGCTAATTTCCGCTAATTCGGATTAGGCGAACTTCATGGATTCCTTCAAAAGTGAGCTCTAACAGTATTGGGTTTAAAAGAAGACCCGTTTTGATGGAGCTGTTCAATTATTTAAATATGTTAAATCAATAAGGCCTAATAATACACTACTAGAAATCTTTTGATTAACTGCAAATTTTCCAGCAGATTTTGCTCAAAAATTCGCAGGAAATAGGTTTCCTGCAGATTTTCCTACGAATTTTTGTCTCTAGGTAATACATTCGTGGGTAATTTTTTCTACAAAATCTAAAATCCGCAGGAAATTTCCTGCGGATTTTCTCAGGAAAAATTTAAATTCGTAGCAAAATTTACAGGAAATGTCAAAATTTCTTACAAACTTTTCTGTGAATTTAAATACACAGGAAAAAGACCTTATTTCTGAAAAATTGCAGGAAATTCCCGCAGGAAAAAATTCACAGAAAAATCCACCAGAAATTCATGAATTTCTAGCAGTGATAGTATTTCAAAAGACAAAATATTTGTTTATTTATGGGCTTTGCATGTAATATACTAGTATGTTTGATTATTTTGAGATTGTCTTACACAATAATTTTATTTTTTCGATAAATCCAACAATTGAATTAAAATAATACAACGGGTACTCCCTCTTACAATTTGTTTTCGTATAAAAGTGCTTATACCTCATCTTATCTTCCTACTACAATTAAAAAAAAAAAAAAAATTTAAACATGTCAAGAGGTCCGTTTAACCATCATTCAACATAAGACATAGACTCGTTCTCCAGTTTTTCTTTAATCCATAACCAAGTCCTAACTTTAATTTTCTCTAAAATATGGTTCAGATCCACCTGTATAACATTGAAAATAACTTGATTGCCATGCATCAAATTGACCAAATGATAAAAAAATCAAAGTAGCTTTTAAGAGCATTTACAATGAAGAACATCACTTTGGTTCTTAACTTCCATTTTATGAGCCCATTAATGCTAGGGGTGTTTGCAGTTCGGTTTGGATCGGTTTTTGGGCAAAAAGTCATCCGATCCAAAGATTAAAAGAGCATGCGGTTTGGTTCAATTCGGATGGCCCTCTTAAAAAAATCCGACCCGATCCGATCCGATCCGATTAAATATGGTTTGGATCGGTTCGGTTGATTCGGTTTTTACTGACACATCATTACATATTTATATTACAACAAAGCATCAAGATTACAAGCTAAATTGAACAAAATCTTAAACATGTATATACTTGTTTATATATTCATGTAATAACATTTCAGAAAATATGTACAAAATAAATAAATATCATTATCAACTAGTTCCAGGACATATTTTTTAATGTTTGGAACTTAGAAATAGTAAAAATTATGTCAAACCAAACTAGTAAGTATTGTTATGAAAAAAAAATCAACAAATAAAAAATCAATAATACAAAAAATAGAATAAATATATATTAAAATTTATATATGCGGTTTGGGTTTGGATTAGTTCGGTTTAAGAAAAGGAATCCAAAATCCGATCCAATCCAAGTGATTTTCATAAAACAAGATCCATAAAAAACCAATAGACATCGATTGTTTGGTTTTCGGTTTTTTTGGATCAGTTTTCGGTTTTATTTTGGATCAGTTTGGGTATGAACACCCCTAATTTTTTTTTTTAAACAGAAAGGCATGCAAAAGCATCACAATAAGGCAGGACATCCCAACTAGGTTGGCACCTCAAGCCCTATCCATCATTTGCAGCACACCAAAATATATTAGTGAAAAAAGAAAAACAAACAAACATGAGGGAACATAAACCAGACCCATGAGGAAAAGAAACAAAGCTAAGAGAATCTATACATAGGCTAGCTCCATCTATTAATGAAAAAGTCATGCCTAATAAAGTTAGGAATAAGATTCCACCAAGAAAAACATTTAGAGGACACTCCATAAGCTGCAAGCTTATCAGCACAGTGATTCCCTTCTCTAAAGACATGAGAGATGAACACCCCTAATTAATGCCATATAAGATTTAAGAACTTTTATCTATTTTTACTCCAATGAAGGAATCATAATTTAGGTTCTTAACTTACTTTAAGTGGAAAAGCCACCAATAATTGCCTTCTAAGTATCCATCACACTTGGAAATGTCCTAAAAAACCTATGGCCGCCTCTCTCTCTCAACCTTCCCTCTACTCCTCTTTTCCTTCTTCCTTATCCACCGGAAGGGGGTGGTTTATTTAGGCCATCTTTTGGCCTGGAATCACCCCTCTACGTCATTTTTTCTCTCCTTTTATCTAAATAAGTGGTTGTTCCACATAGATCTGGTTTTTCTTTCGTGTTTTTCTGTATTTTCGTTGTCTGTGTGCGACGGTGTTTTGTTCGTCATCTTGTTGCGGCGTCGTTTGGTTTCTCTTCTTGTTGCGGTATTTGTTTGGTTCAAATTGGCAGATCAGCTTCGATCCATTACAGATTCAATCAAGACTTGGGCGTCAACGTTACAGATCTGGAGGCATGGGTATTCCGGTTACTTTGATTTTGTCACATTTGTAGGCATTTTGCCGTGTTATGCTATTAACCTGGGTGCTGTGAGTTTGTTCGCAGATTCATCATTTTCGGTTTTTAGCGATGTTGAATTTGTGTTGTTTTCGATATATTTTACCAATTTGAATGAATGAATATCCTTTTTAGTAAAAAAAAAACTTACTTTAAGTGGGTCCCATAATTGACCCCGCATATTTATATTTTTTAATTTTTAATTTTATTTCAACTTAAAGTAACTTTTTTATTTTTAGATTTATTCCAAGACTGTATATCTTTTTTTTTTCTTCATAGATTTTTTATATTAAAAATAATGCAAAATCTGTAAAAAAAAAAAATAGAAAATTTAAAAAATTAAAAATAATGCAATTTTGTCGGACATAATGAATGGAGGTAGTGGCGGTAACCTCCCCCATTCACAGAATCTGGCTTTTTTTTTTTTTTTTTTTTTTTTTACTTGTATTTTTTAATTGGAAATTATGATGGAATTTTTTTTTTTTGGCAAGAACAGTTCTACACCCTCACAGCCACCTCATTCTCCTCCAATGGAGATTTTTACAAGAACCTATTCATATGTTTAAGAACTATCCTAAGAAGCATCATTAAAGATGGTTTAATACTCCTTTGACTCCTTTGGAAGAGCCATGCTTCGATATTGCGAAAAATGAGATTTTCCTTTTCCAAGTAGCACAATATCAAATATCAAACCATGTAAACATTTTTGCCACGCAAAATAAGCAAACTTGCATTTAAAGAAAAGATGTTATGTCGTCTGAAACTCATTATTATGGTTATGGTATAAAACAAGAGTCAACATATCATATTATTGTGGCAATGATGAGACATTTTTATTTCATGTTGATTTTTTTTCTCTCCAGATTTTTATGTCGGGATTTGAATAATGTGTTCATATTCAATAATGGAATTTTTTTTGAACAATCATAATATTATTTTGTTATTATCTTTATTTATTAAACTTATACTACATAAAGATTTAATATATATATATATATATATATAACAGATGTTTGCATGAGGATTATGCTAAAACCCTTCCTAGAGCCCACTCAGACCACCACCCTATCCACCATGAAGGATACTTTTCAGAGGTGGAATAAATATACCTTGAATAACATTTTTAGAAGAAATAAAATTTTGTTGGCCCGGGTTGGTGGGATCGAAAAATGTAGCCAATATTGGAGGAACACCTTAATTGATAAGCTGGAGGGGCGGCTTCAAGCGAAATTGACCAAGACTCTTAAGCAGGAGGAGGTTCTTTGATTTCAAAAATCCAGAGGGAAGTGGATTCAAGATGAGAATCAGAATTCCAAATATTACCACTCAAATACTGTAATAAGGAGACAAAGGAGAAAAATCTAGCTCTGCGGGGGAATGATGGAAACTGGATAAAGGATGATGAGAGACTTAATGATTTTGTCATTTTACAAAGACTTATCTACTAAGGAGAACTGTAAAGATTGTTGTTCGACCCTTACCTCTTTTCCTATCCTTGACCACATTTCCTTCGTTGGTTTGGACTACTCCTTTAAAAGCCCCTGGAGGAGGACGATTTTCTTGGAATATATATATATATATATATATATTTTAAATGGATATGGTGGAAGAAAACCTTTTTGATTTCTTTGGTCAGGTTTGGTGCAATCCAGACTCCATTCAAGTGGTGAAGAAGACTCTATTGGTGCTAATTCCTGAGAACAACATGCTTATGTTTATTGCACAATTTAGACCTATTACTGTGTGCAACATAATTTATATGATTTTGACTAAGGCTATTGTCAGCCGTTTGAAACCCCTAATGGATAGTCTCATTTTTCCTCATTAGACGAGTTTCGTCCCTGGTATAAATATCCTACATAATATTATCATTGCTAAGGAAATGGTGCACTCTATGCACTGAATGAAGCGAAGAAAGCTTTTATGGCCATTAAAATCGATCTGGAAAAAGCTTATGGCATGATCAAATGGATTTTATTGTGAATTGTAGGGGAGAGTGTCAATAGCCTCTCCTTCTCATCAAACTCTTTGAGTAATGCATTTGTACTCCCACTTTGCAGGTTCTCTAGAATGGAGCAATGAAAGACTCTTTTCGCCCCACTAGGGGTGCCCGTCAAGCGGATCCCCTCCTCCTTATCTTTTCATGCTTGTAATGGAAAAATTGTCTCATTTGATTGCGGATAAAGTTAATGCTAGACTGTGGAAACCTATGAAGGCAAGTCGGAACGGTCCCCAAATCGCACATTGTTGCACTAAAATTATACTTAAGGACAAGTGCACCCTATCGCAAAAGTAATATAGGAGTATTTGGGATTCCAAGTATCGAACCCACATAGATGGTTGACAAGTACTAGATTAATTACTTCCTTATGTTAGTTAGACAATCGAATTGGTTGAAAACAAATAAATAGAAAATAACAAGATTGTGAAAGCTAAGAAAAGCAAAGAATTGCAAGTAAAGGTTCAATTATGGAAATCCTAGGATGTCTGGTTTCACTTATGTCACTACCTATGATATTACCCAATTCTTTAACGATATGTATTTCTTATTGATTAACAATCACTCACTCTAAAGCTATTAATATCCAATGGTCATGCAATATTAATATTCTTTCTCCTAATCAGTTACCCCTAATGGTCATGCAAGGTAAGTAGTTAAAAGAAGCATAAAGAATTGGCAAGTTTTGTTAATTCAATAACTGATTGAAAACAAGGGATTGCGTTTTGGTTCACACAACCCCAAATCCGGTTAATCCTAGAGTTCCGTTAACTAATTGTAGTACGGTCGCCAATCAATTAATTAACTTGGTAAAGGACGATCAAACCTTCTAGAATTTCAATGCAAGGATTAAACCAAACAATTTAGCAAAATACTAAATCATATTAAAATTGGGAAAACATCAAAGGTATCAAAACATAAGATCCACCATTACCCTAGGAATGAAATTAGCTAAGCATAGTCATAAAGATCACTATACAAATCACAAACATGTAACAATCCATAAGAGAGAATTAGGAAACTAAAATCCGAACACCCTTTTAATGCAAAACAGTCTTCGAATCAACTGGGAGACGGTCCTTCACTTGAAGGCTCTATTCTTCTCTCTGTGATTAGCTTTTTTAAAGATGCAAAAGATCCCCCAAAAATAGGTTTTCTAAACCTATTTAAACTTAATAAAGGGTAAAATTGTATTTTCAAGAACAAACAGAATAGACACAGCTGTGTCCATCAGGAGACACAACTATGTCTCTGACCAGATTCGTGCCTTCAAGAACTAGACACAGCTGTGTCTATTAAGAGACACAACTGTGTCTCGTGGCAAAACAGTGTCTGCGATAATTAGACACAACTGTGTCTAATAGGAGACACAGTTGTGTCTAGCTCCAGGAGAGAGAAACGTTCACTTTTTGAAGACACAACTGTGTCTCATGCTCCAACTCTTAATTCATCCAATTTTAAGCTCCAAAAATACAATTTTGCTCCAATTATGTTCCAACTTGGTTCACTCTCAATAATCTGCGAAAGTAATCACAATTTATGAGAATCCATCCCTTTAATAGCCAAAAATCAATGAATAATTGCAATTAGAACATGGTTTTATGCTATATAAAATCATGTTATCAAACCACCTACACTGAGTTTTACTTGTCCTCAAGCAAAGAAATAACATTAAACTCAGGATTAATTTCAGCTTCCAAAGACAAAAATCAAAGGGCTTTAATAACAAACGAAGTCAGTCAAGCCAAGGATCAAAATCAGTCAAATATGAGCAATCGGTACCTAGTACAATTAGAAGCTTGAGTTTAACTAGCATCACTTCCTAATCAACAAATAAGGTCACTCAAATTTCCATCACTCAACTGTTCAAGGACAACGAGATCACTCCAAACTTCTCCTAGGAAAATGCATTACCATAGGCTTGATTGTCAATCTCATCTCCACTTTCTTATTCACATGCACAACATGAATCAAAATGACTTGCAATGGTTGTAACGGGGCTATGGGGGAACAATGAAAGGTAGGACAAGAAGGATGAAGATAATTTAGGACAAATCAAATATTGTAGAACCAGGTTGAAAAAAGAACAAGTGAAGCTCGATGTATAACCAAATAACAATCTTTTACTTCCAACCTTTTTTTTTTCTTCCAAAATTCTTCACCAAAGACTTCCCTTTTATCACATTTTTTATTTTTATTTTTATTTGAACCCATATAGATTGAATCCCCCCCTTTTTTTTCATAATCTTTTTCAATTTTTCTTTCTTTCTTTGCTTTCCATATTTTTCAACCCATCAACACACAAATAACCTTCAATGACCTTTTAGTCAGCCCATTCACATGCTTCACCCATTGTCAAGAATAATCAAAATAATTAAATATATTCAACCTGAAATTCTTAAAAGGGGTAAGTAAGGAAAATTTATATCAAGCTCAAATGGGGCAACTAAGGGAATAAACTTGTCAATACAACTCTGGAGGTCAAGAAAAATAAATCCTAATTGCCTTCATCACATTCAAGCATGCATGCGAATTATTAAAGTCTCAAGAAGATATCAAAGCAAGTTCTAGAACACATCAACTTAGAGAAGAGTCACTCCCAAAAGAAAATTGGATTCAAAATGACAATCCAATCAATAAGGCTCAAAACTCACTTTCTGGGCTAAGCAGAGAAGAAAAGCAAATGCAAGCAAACAGGCTAATTTTCAACTAGGATCACATAATGTCATATCAAACTGGAAAAAGATCGCTTAGCAAAATAGTCATCCATAAACAATGAAGTGCCCTTCGAAAAATATATCTATCTGCCTAACATTAATTCCAAAAAATTCAAAGCCATATCTTGCCTAATTATTCAAATTCTCAAGTGTAGTTCAAATTTTCAAAAATAGTAGAAATAAATTAATTGGTACCCCACCACCTACACTTAAATCCTAAAAATAAAAATAAATAAAATAAACAAATCCTAAAAATAAAAATAAATAAAATAAACAACAAAAAAGAAAAATAAAGGTTTAGAAGCACAGGTTGCCTCCTGTGAAGCACTTGTTTAACGTCTTGAGCCTGACGGTACCTCAGAAGTGATCAATCAGGGGGCTCTCCAAGTGCAAAATTTACCTTTAAAGCATTGCCCCTTCTTAATTTTCTAACCATGTGGTTCATTTGAATTTTTCGTTTCCCTTGTGGTGGATGAGCTTCAAAAGATGATGACATTTTTGCTTTATCACTACCCACCAATATGCTAAGATCCTGCAAAGTAAGAATTTTTTCCATAGGGCCCTGCATCCTTGGATCACCAAAATTGTTAGAAACAACCACATCATTAATAAAATAGGAAGAAACAAAAGGAGAAGGGTATTTGGTAGAATTTAAAACCTTTAAAACGTCCTCTTCCTTACCACATCTTAAAGTTACCTTTCCCTTGTGAACCTCAATTACAGCATCATCAATGGCCAAGAGAGTCTGCCCTAAAAAATTTGGGACTTCCTCCTTTTTCTCCATGTCCTGAACTACAAGGTCTTTCTTATTTTCCTCATAAATGCTCCCATCAGTGAGAGTTTCATCCTTCTCAATGGAAAGTTGCACCTCATGCTTGAGCTCTTCATTCAACTCTTTATCACTCCTAAAAGTGATAACTTGAGCCTCTACCTCTAGATTTGACTCAGCTTGAGTGGGCAGTGAATCTTGGACTTGTTGAGATATCAATGTAACAAGGGTAGAGATTTGAGTCTCCAAGGCCTTGAATCATTTATCAGTCCACTCCACGAATTTAGCACAGGCTTCCTCCAAGTCTGGCTCTTGCTCCTCTGGTTCTGGCCACTGATTTTGCAAGTAAGATAGCTCATAGACATTATCCCAATAAAATTCATATTGGCCTCAGTTGGAGTGGCTCTCATATTCAATCCAAGGATTGCTTGCTGGCTCCATAGTGGGTATGAGATAATCTTCAAGAGTTCCCCTCTCACCAATGATCAACTGCAAATAGGCTCATAGGAAAGTGTTAGCATAAACAAATAAAGAATAAAAAAAAGGTCTAAATTAACTAGGATTATTGTCAAAAACAATCCCCGGCAACGGCGCCAAAAACTTGTTGCGCTAAAACTACACTTAAGAGCAAGTGCACCTTATCGCAAAAGTAATATAGGAGTATTTGGGACTCCAAGTATTGAACCCATAGAGATTGTTGACAAGTACTAGATTAATTACTTCCTTATATTATTTAGACAATCGAATTGGTTGAAAACAAAGAAATAGAAAATAACAAGATTGTGAAAGCCAAGAAAAGCAAAGAATTGCAAGCAAATGTTCAATTATGGAAAGCCTAGGGTGCCTGGTTTAACTTATGTCACTACCTATGATATTACCCAATTCCTCAATGATATGTATTTCTTATTGATTGCCAATCACTCACTCTAAAGCTATTAATACCCAATGGTCATGTAATATTAATATTCTTTCTCCTAATCAGTTACCCCCAATGGTCATGCAAGGTAAGCAGTTAAAAGAAACATAAAGAATTGACAAGTTTTGTTAATTCAATAACTGATTGAAAACAAGGGATTGCGTTTGGTCCACGCAACGCCAAATCCGGTTAATCCTAGAGTTTCGTTAACTAATTGTGGTACAGTCACCAGTCACTTAATTAACTTGGTAAATGACGATCAAACCTTCTAGAATTTCAAATGCAAGGATTTAACCAATCAATTTAATGAAAAACTAAATCATATTAAAATCAGGAAAACATCAAAGGTATCAAAACATAAGATCCACCATTACCCTAGGAATGAAATTAGCTAAGCATAGTCATAAAGATCACTATACAAATCACAAACATGTAACAATCCATAAGAGAGAATTAGGAAACTAAAATCCAAACACCCTTTTGATGCAAAACAGTCTTCGAATCAACTGGGGGACGGTCCTTCACTTGAAGGCTCTATTCTTCTCTCTGCGATCAGCTTTTTTAACGATGCAAAAGATCCCCCAAAAATAGGTTTTCTAAACCTATTTAAACTTAATAAAGGGTAAAATCGTATTTTCAAGAACAAACAGAATAGACACAGCTGTGTCCATCAGGAGACACAAGTATGTCTCTGACCAGATTCGCGCCTTCAAGAACTAGACACAGCTGTGTCTATTAAGAGACACAACTGTGCCTCGTGGCAAAACAGGGTCTGCAATAATTAGACACAGCTGTGTCTAATAGGAGACACAGCTGTGTCTAATAGGAGACACAGCTGTGTCTACCTCCAGGAGAGAGAAACGTCCACTTTTTGAAGACACAGCTGTGTCTATCAGGACACACAACTGTGTCTCATGCTCCAACTCTTAATTCAACCAATTTTGCTCCAATTATGTTCCAACTTGGTTCACTCTCAATACTCTGCAAAGTTCAATAATCTGCAAAGTAATTTCAATTTATGAGAATCCATCCCTTTAATAGCCAAAAATCAATGAATAATTGCAATGAGAACATGGTTTTAAGCTATATAAAATCATGTTATCACCCATCTTATGTTCCTTGATGATTTGCACCTCTTTGAGGAAGCTGGTATTTTTCAGATGAATATTGTTACGACCCAAGTTGTAATGGCCCAAATCCCAAATCATTAGCTTGTAAAAACCCGACAAGTAGAGGTCCGAAACCCAAGGGGCCGAGCGAACAGCTCTCGGCCGACCAAAATGCTCAGTGGGAAACCCCACCTAAGAAAGTTTACTTCTCCGCTTCGGGAAAGACCCCCTTCATCTACTCAATGACGCATCAAGACCAGGCCACCCTTCCTCCCTGACACATGCAATCTTCCCAAATAATCATCTTCACCATCTCATCTCCTCGTTGACACAACGTCACACAGTATGGGTCAACACGCTAACCCATGGGAACTAGCATGCGACCTGGTAAGGGGAACCATGCATGTCAATCATGTTCACTCAAGCCAAGAGACCTCTATATAAACCTCCTAATGGGAGGATTTTATGATATAAGACACATACTTTATTTGCTACACCCTTGCTGACTTATGCATCAGAGTGTCTTCCCAGGTACCCCCCTAATTCGGTCCAGACATTGGAGCAAGAGGATGAAGGAGAAGGAGAATGAAGAAGTAGAAAACCAACGTTGGGCCATCACAACACATGCCCAATAGTTAGAATCATTATTTGAGTTATGGGCCTGATAGAAACAAGGATGGCTTGAGCATGTGGAAAGAAGAAGCATATTCGGATCTAGTTCAAGTTCCCTTTGATCTACTAACAAAAGCTCACTTGAAAGATAACCAATGGGTTACTTTCCATCAATTTGATGAAGATGCTTTGAGGCCATCTTGAAGACAACACATTGGAAAGCCCAATTCACATGACAAGAAGCATTTGTGGGCTGATTAGTGGACTAATATTATCGGGCTGATTAGATAATAATTAAGTCCAATTTTTATCATTTTATTTTTAATTTTTGTACTGTTTTTAGGCTGAATTTTCTGATGACCTTTTGTATTCTCCTAGCCTCACTAAATGCTTCCTAGTAGTGCTCTAAGTCATTATAGTGGCTAGTGGGAATTTATTATCATGTTTATGCTTACTTTCTAGGTAATGTACATGCACTTATCAATGTACTTGGTAAATGCATGATAGTTGGAATTTAATGCACTTATCAATGTATTTGGGAAATGCATGGTAGTGGGAATTTATTTCTTGTATTTCAAGGTTAGCCTATAAATAGAGAACTCATGTACTACACAAATCAGTTTCGGAATATTAATGAAATTTGAAGAGTTTTGTCTATTGTGAGAGCTTTCTTTGGATTCTTGGGTAAAAGAACTAAATCTTATCTTATCAAGGCAACTTGTGGGATCAAACACATGACTTATCACTCACCTTCTCACCTATATCTTGAGTGTGACATCAATATCCATTCCTTTAACTGAAACTTCAAGGCGGTCCGGATCTGGATCATATCATTCGATAATCAGAGCTTAGGCCCCTTGAATTTCAAGTGCTATCTTCCTTTGTTATTTTCTGTTCTATGAGAAAAAAATACGAAGACAAAAAAAGTGAAGGATTCCAAATTTTATTCATCTTTCTTTGTGGTTGTATGCAAAGTTCGAATTTTCCTTAGTGGGTTCTTCATGGAGTCACTAATGAAGAAAAATGATGCCATGCAAAGAGAGGATCTTTTCTATTCTAGATGCTATGTGAAGGACAAGATATGTAGCTTGGTCAATGATAGAAGGGATTACATTAACCTAGCTAGTACCATCATGGTGCAAAAGTTGGGACTTCCTGTTCTAAAGCATCCAAAACCGTATATCATTTGGAGCATCCCGGAGTTTAGTGATATTAATCACGTGATGGTGAACAAACAAGTACGAGTGTCATTCCGGATTGGGAGATATGAAGATGAGGTGTTATGTGATGTGGTGCCCATGGAAACGAGGCACTTGTTACTTGGGCTTCCTTGGAGGATTGAACGACAAGAGAGATATGATGTCTACAATAATAAGTACACATTTGTATTTAATAATCGCAAAATCACTCTTGGACCATTGTCGCCAAAACAAGTGTTTGAAGTTCAAATGCACTTGAAAGGAGAGAGTGAGAAAAGAAGAATGAGTGAGAAAAAAATAAAATAAAAGAAGAGGTTTGGTGGGTGAGGAAAAAGAAGGAGAAGTAAAGAAAAAGGAAACCCGTAAGAGAAAGGAAGAGGAAAGGGAGTGTGATGAAAGAGAAATAGAGAAAAAAGAAATCCATGAGAAAAAGGTAAACGACAAGGAGAGTGATGAGAGAAAAGAAGAGGAAAAGGAAAACCATGAGATAAAAGTTGAACACTACAAGAAAAGTTGAATTTTGCCGCGGGTTATTTGCGTCGGCTCTGTTGCCGTCGCTAAAACGGAATTTTGTGACGGCTTTAGCCGTCGCAAACGGAGCTGGTTGCATTTTAATGTTTTGCGACGGCTTTCTGGGACACCCTCGCAAATTACCGTCGCTAATAATCGCGCGAAATTGGTTTAAAAAATGGCGCCCAATTTGCGATGGCCAAGACCGTCAGTAAAATTTGCGACGGCCAAGGCCGTCATTAATTAAAAAGTTTGCGACGCCTGAGGCCGTCACTAAGGGAGTGGGCAGATTAGCGACGGCTTGGGCCGTCGGTGGGCCGTCGCAAAATGCCCTTCATTCTGCATAACCGAACCCTCCCTCTCCCCTTCCCCCACTTCACCATTTGCACCGTTTCAGCCCTTGTGAGCAGCGCCTAGCTCCTCCCCCCTTTCCTTGTGAGCAGCCCAGCTTCTCCCAGTTCCAGCGACCATTCCGGCAAATGTAAGTCCCTATTTTTTATACTCACTTTCTTTATCCTTGTGTTTCTTCATTTCATTCGTTTTCCTTGTTTTTAAAAAATTTCAGCAACCTCGCACCACCACCGGACCACCACACACCACCACGTCCCAGTTCCCTTTTGCTCCCAGGTTTGTTTCAATTTGTTGTCTTTATTTTATCTTAATTGAATTTGTGTTGAAATTGCTATTTATATGTTGTTTGGAGATGCCATGCATGTATGTCAAAATTGTTGTAAATAGTGATGAAAATGAGTGTGAAACTTGTGTGATACAGGGTTCTTTCTTTTGAAATAAACACTGATTTGGTATATATCACATATTTTTTTACTTTCATTTTCGTTCCTTCATCATAGGGATTAAAAAATATGTATAATGTCAAGCAAATGAATAAGTTTTGTTATGTTGTTCAAAACGCTCTTCACAATATCCACACCATGATAAGCTGACTATGGTTCTTTTAGTCCAAGACATCCATTTCCCCTTGAATATATTGAGGGAAAAAATTCATTTATTTGGTAGAAATTTTCTATTCAACATTATTAGCCATGAAAATTATGTGTTATGTGTACTATGTTTTGTTTCTAAACTCAATTAAGTGCTGCAGCTATTGCCATTCTCTGGCTTTATCTCTTCTCAGTAAATTGCTAAATTCAAGCAGAGTTTATATGGTTAGATAAACGACAAAAATAAGCATTGAGCCGGGACTTAATTTATTAATTATGCAGATTTTTACCCATATTATGAATATATTTTTAAAAGCTTTAAAGAATGAAAAAGGAAAAAAAAAATAGTGGTGTTTAGTAATGAACCTTCTGCACTGCCTATTAAAATATCAAAGAGGTTATAGCATACAAATCAACAATTGAGGTATGTTTTGGTAACAATTATTTATTGCCTTAATTCTTATTTGGTTTTGAAGTTTGGATCATAATTGGCGTTTATTAAAATTCATAAATGATTTTTGATAATTGGCACTAATTTGCGTTTTTAATTAGCATTTTGACTGCACCTTTTAATTTATTATTGGAGTGAACTATAAAGGATCCAATTGTGACACACAATGTAAAGAATTACGTTATTAATAAAAATCAAACTTTAAAATAACTTCTAAACATAAACAGTTTTATACAAACTATTATAAAGTTTAAGGGAAAAAAAAAACTCATAGTCAAATATATGAATGATTTCAAATTATAAATAAAAATGTCAGTAAATTATCAATGCCCATTTAAATTAGTAATTTAATCCAAGTAAATAATTTAATAAACAATTCATAAAAGAGGGTAAATTGTTATATTAATAAACAATTTAATAAATTCAGTAAAAAAAAACAATTTAATAAACAATGCATATTGTTATATTAAGCTTTTTTGTTTATTGTGTAAATTGTTGTTTCGTATTTCATTTGTAGTTAGTTCTGTTAGTGTTCAAATGTATATAGAAGAATCAAATATTGGTGACAACGTGTTCAAACTCATTAACATCCCTTTGGTATTATGAAATTAAGTGGCAAAATTGTATTTAGATGAGTATGTCTGGAGTGTGGCATGATGTTACATGCAATAGCTTTGTTGTGATTAGCTTTATTAAGTAGGCCAGGGTGCTAAACTGAATCATGTATAGATGTGGATGAGAACATTGTTGAAATGAAATTGAGAATATGACATAAGTTGAAAGGATTGTAAAACAAGTTATTATTCTAAATGAGCAATTCTTGAGAAATATGATCATCCTTGGATTATTTCTTTGGTATACATTGAAATATGGTAACGGATCCTTTTTTTGGGTTGTGACAATAAGTAATAAAATGAAAGCTAAGTAATTATCCGCACTATAATAAGTTATTTTTATCTCGGATATATGTTTTTTAATATTGTTATCTTTTTTTGGGTCAAATGCAGAGAATGGAATTTGTTTCTTCAAATCGTACTTGGATGTATGATAGGGTTTATCCACGTAGAGGGGGGTTGAAACAATATTTTTTAGATGGTGTTGAGGAATTTATTACCAAGGCAAGTCAGCAAGATACCTATAACAATTGGGGGGGGGGGGGGGGGGGTGATTAGATGTCCTTGTGTGAAGTGTGACTGTACACGGATTAAGAGTTTAGACGATGTGAGGCTCCACCTGTATAAAGTTGGGTTCAGGTCTAATTACTGGATTTGGACAAACCATGGAGAAGAAATGCCGCCATTTAATTTTGGCATTGACGAGAATTGCACTGGTGGTTCAGGTAGTGGTGCAGAAGTTGGATATGAAGATCATTTTGTTTCCATGCAGGAGATGGTGTGTGACGCTCTCATGATGCCCAGGTCGTTTGAGTCAAATAATACAGAAGAGCCCCCTAATCCTGAAGCGCAAAAATTTTATAATCTCCTAACAGAGACAAATAAGCCTTTGTGGGAAGGGTCCCCCGACTCGAGGTTATCGATGTGTGTTCAACTGTTGTCTGCCAAGTCCAATTGGAACATACCCGAGTTGGGCTTGGATTTCATTGCCAAAATGGTTTTGGCCGGGACGCCTTTCAAAGGAGGATTACCCAACAATTATTATGATGCGAAGAGGTTGGTGTCCAAGTTGGGATTGGAGTCCAAGAGGATTGACTGTTGTGAGAATGGATGCATGATCTTTTACGATAATGATTTCGACAGAAATGATGGCGCATTGGTATCGTGCAGATTTTGTCATGCGCCAAGGTATCGTCAGCGCACCGGAAGTAGAAGTAATCTGAAACCAGTTCCGGTAAAGTCTATGTTCTACTTATCAATCATTCCTAGATTACAGAGGATGTTTGCATCGATGCAGACTGCTGGAAAAATGACTTGGCACCATGAGAATAGGAGGAAAGCCGGAGTGTTATGCCATCCTTCTAATGGTGAAGCTTGGAAGCACTTTGATCGGGTGCATCCGGATTTTGCAGTGGATCCTCACAGTGTACAACTGGGGTTATGCTCGGATGGCTTTACCCCATATATCCAAGCCTTAGCCTCGCCTTATTCATGTTGGCCGGTTATTGTTACCCCTTACAATTTTCCTCCTGAAATGTGTATGTCAAAGCCATATATGTTCTTGACTTGTCTGATTCCGGGTCCATCTAATCCAAAGGCTGGCATTGATGTATACTTACAGCCTTTGATTGATGATCTGAAGAGGTTGTGGAATGGTGTTTTGACGTACGACATTTCTCAGAAACAAAATTTTATAATGAGGGCAGCGTTGATGTGGACAATTAATGACTTCCCTGCGTATTGCATGTTGTCTGGCTGGGGGACGCATGGGAAGTTTGCATGCCCGCATTGTATGGAGCATACAAAGGCATTTACCTTAAAGTATGGGGGGAAGTCGTCTTGGTTTGACTCTCATCGGAGGTTCTTGCCGAACGATCATCAATTTCGAAGGAATAAGAACGCCTTCAGGAAGGGGGTTGTTGAAACAGATGGACCGCCTCCGAGGTTGACACCAGAACAGATTTGGAGTAGAGTCAGGGACTTGCCAAAAGTCACTGAAGCCGGGGTTTCCCGATTAGATGGTTACGGGCAGTGGCATAATTGGACAAAGAGAAGTATATTTTTGGGATCTTCCATATTGGAAAGATAATTTATTGAGGCACAATCTTGATGTAATGCACATTGAAAAAAACTTCTTTGACAACATTTTCAACACTGTGATGAACGTGCGTGGCAAGACCAAAGACAACGATAAGGCTAGAATGGACTTAAAGTTGTACTGCAGGGGACCGGATTTGGAGCTAAGACATCAGGCTAATGGGAAGATGTACAAGCCAAAGGCCAATTATACTTTGACTATCCAGGAAGCAAGGTTAGTTTGTCAATGGATAAAGGAGCTCAGGATGCCTGATGGTTATTCTTCCAACTTGGCAAGATGTGCTGATGTTATAAGATGCAAGTTGCATGGGATGAAAAGCCATGATTGTCATGTGTTTATGGAATGCTTACTTCCCATCGCCTTCAGTTCGCTTCCACCCCATGTAATCAATGCTCTCACTGAAATAAGCCAATTCTTCAAGGACTTGTGTTCTACAACTTTGAAGGAAGACAATCTAATCAGGATGGAACAAAACATTCCACTCATACTGTGCAAGTTGGAGAGAATATTCCCCTCTGGCTTCTTTGATTCAATGGAGCATCTTCCAATTCATCTTGCATATGAAGCCAGACTTGGTGGTCCAGTTCAATATAGGTGGATGTATCCATTTGAAAGGTAATATAAATATCTATACTATTTAGCCTTTTCCATGCATGTTAGTTAATTAATAATAACATCATCATTTTTTCAATAGATTCATGGGCGAGTCAAAACGCTCGGTGAAAAATAAGGCTAGGGTTGAAGGTTCGATCTGTGCGTCTTACTTGCATCGTGAGACAACTCATTTCTGCTGTCATTATTTCAAACACATGGTTTTGTCGCCAACAATTAGAAGGAATGAAATGGAAAACGAAAGTGGAAGACTACCTGGAACCTTATCAGTTTTTTGCCTTCCCAGTCGTCATTCTGGAAAGGAGCTGACACATTATTTAACGGAGGAAGAGTGGAACTCGGCTCATGTTCATGTACTGATCAATTGTGCCGAGGTTAAACCATATCATGAGTACGTATATGTTTATAATTTTTATTCCTTCGATAGCATATGTTAATTGTCATAACTTATATCAATATATGTTCAGTGCATTCTTGTCATCTCAAAACATAAGCAACCGAGATGCATCTGCTCGAACTCATGCAGATTTTCCAATATGGTTTAAGCAACAAGTAAGTATTATACCGAACTATCATTCTGTTATTCACTCAAATGTATGCAGATAAAAAACTTATTGTCAACTCTGTGAATAGGTTTACAGTGAGGCACCTACAGTCATTAATCAACACTTACGAAACATGGCTGATGGTCCTCTAACAATTGTCAAAGAATGGCACACTTACTTTGTGAATGGATACAAATTTCATACTCAATCATGGACAGAAGACAAAACAACAATAAATAGTGGTGTTTACATAAAGGGTGAGTCAGGCGGAGGTGCATACGACTTTTATGGTGTGATACAACACATATATGAGTTGTCGTATCGTTATTTAGATTATCCTAAGAGAATAGTGTTGTTTTATTGTAAGTGGTTCGATCCATCTAGTCAAGGCACTAAAGTGAATAAAAAATATAATATTGTGGACATCCAAATGAGGAGAAAATATCACTTCTTTGATCCGTTTATCATGGCACATAATGTGAGGCAAGTATACTATGTTCCTTATCCAGCAACGCATAGGGACAAACAAGGTTGGTGTGTTGCAATCAAGACAAAACCAAGGGGTCGCATTGAAGTGGATGTTTCAGAGTTGGAAGAGCCATATCAAACGGATGAAATGTCACATGCAAATGAAGCAATTGAAGTTGAACTAATCCCTTGTTTACTAGACACACAAGTTGTAGGGGAAGAAGTGGACGCCTCCATCTTCACATCAAATCAAGTCATTCTGAATGAAGATGTTGAAGAAGCCGACTCGGCGGAAGATGATGAAGAGGAAAAAGATGTAGAAGATGAAGATGACTTTGAATATGACACTGGCTCAAATTCTGAATAATAATTAGCTTATTTATTGTAGTGATATATTTTGTATTAAGTTGTATTGTCATTATCATAACTTTTAAGTTAATTATTATTAGCATCATGTTTCAATATTTGCAAATTTGTGTTTTTGGTTACTTTAAGTTAATTATTATTAGCATCAATCTCCATCATGTGCAAATTTGTGTTTTGGTGATGATGAAGATTATTTTTATTTTATTAGTATCACTTTTCACTATAGAAATGGCTGATAAGGGAAAGGGTAAGGCATCTACTGGAGGGGCACGCCGTCGTGGTCGACCCCGTATCGTGACACGGATGGTCGATGAAGGATTCGTGTCCCTCCCATCTACATCTGCTCCACCACGCCCTCCGCCAACACCTTGGCCTACACATGATATGGCACCCCCACCCCCACCTGTTGCTCCTACACCACGCCCACCACCCACACTTATGCCTGACTATGTTCCGGCACCTCCCTACCGACCTGATGCTCCATCTACTCAGTTCATGGAGACCTCCATTGGCATCACGGTGATGCCTACCCCAGGGTTTGAGACTCATACCCATGGAGAGAGTTCTGGACAGCCAAATGCACCAGGGGTGGATTTGCCCATGGACGACGAGGAGAGTCATGGATATACACCGCCTATATCAGATTATGAGGAGGACATCGTCGAGTATATGTCTGACGGCCGACTTATTATTACCCCGATTGGTAGAGGGTAAGAAACTTTTCAAATAATGTTATTTTATTGTTGAGTTTATATGTATGTGTATTTAATTGTTCTCCATGTTTTATTGATAAGGTTCCTCCCGTCGAGGAAATCCGCTGATTGTGTCAAATATGCGGTCACATCTCAATTTGATCGGGCTTGGAAAAATTGGGGTGAGCTGCAGGACGAAGATCGGGCTCGATTCTTTACAGCTTTTAAGGTATTTTGTACATTTGAATTTAGTTCCATTTTTTAGTTATTTTTAATGTTTCTTTAATTTATTATTATCATAAAAAACATTATATTCTCGAAATTTACAGGAGAAGGCTGCTTGGAGAGTAGAACATCATGATCAAGTTGAGCAAAATTTTCATCACAAAGCTAGCAAATGTCTTTCAAGGTTGATGCAGAGACAACGGTCAAAGGGAGAACGTCCAGACTGCTGTTTCCCACCCATTTGGGAGGAGCTATGTGCTTATTGGGCTACACCTGCATTCAAGAAATTATCCGCCCAGGCCAAGCTCAACAGGGCCTCGGAAAAGGGTGGGAGCCTGCACACTGGCGGCAGTATCAGTCATCCAGAGCACGCTCGACGCCTTGTAACTTCAAATATCATATTTTGTGAATTCATTTAAATTTCGTTTATATTTAGAATGTTTAAATTTAAATATTAACAAGTTTTTTTGGTGCAGGCTAGGGATTTACGCCGTCCCGCTAAGCCGAATGAGCTTCATGCTCGTACTCATACTGGGAAGGATACCGGCGACTATGTAGATGAGCGCTCTAGACGCACTCAGGTGATTTACACATCTCTTTATTGGTATTTATTTTTACTTTATAATTAACAAAGTTCTGGTTATTTTGTATGATGATGTGCGTTAATTTTAATGACAGGAGGAGTATCAAGCTAAGTTATCTCAGGTTCGGTCTCAGACAGCCTCATCTTCCCCTACCACACTTGACCCAGAGGTGGAAGCCCAAGTGGAGTTGCAGACATGGGTTGAGGTTGCTGGCGGTAAGAAAAAGGGGCGCATTTACGGTATGGGAGACCTCTCTAGCAACTATACACGCGGGTGCTCTAGCGTCTTCACTCAGCAGAGTCCAGCATTGTCTAGTAGGACCCGCCAGTCTCAGGAGTCTGTGGAGATGGTCTAGATGCGACAAAGACTGGCAACTCAGGAGGCGATCAATCGACAGATTATGGAGCAGCTAAATATGATGGCAGCTACACAGAGAGAGCTGATGATGCGTTTTGGAGCCAGCACCTATCAGCCACAGTCGCAGCAGGACCAGCACCTTCACAACACCCCTCAGCCACAGCAACCGTCGTCCCAGCCACCTTCGTCCCAGCCTGAGGGTCATCAGCAGATCGATGATGAGGAGGGTCGATCCTTTACAGACTTGTGGAGGGGTTATAGAGAGGATTATTAGATTCTTTATGGTTATTTTGTATGATGTACGCACTTTGTCAAAACAATTATTAGTTTCTTTATAATGTACGTACACTTTGTTAAAAGAATTTGGTTTTTTAAGTTTCGTTATGATTAGATTTCATTTATCGTTTAAATTATTATTCATTTATTATCATTTAGAATTATTATTTATTTATATTAGCTGAAAATTATAATTAAGAAAAAAGTTTATATCAATTATGAATTTTATATTAAATAATTGATTAAAAATAATTCATCTTTATAATAATAAAAAATTAATTATTTAATCTGGTGATTTGCGACGGCCTGGCCGTCGCTAATGTCAGTGATTTGCGACGGTCAAGCCGTCGCTAAATTTTTGTTATTTGAGACGGCCTAGCCGTCGCTAATGTTAGTTTTTTGCGACGGCCATTTTGCGATGGCCAAGCCTTCGCAAATCAGCAGAATTTAGTGACGGCCAGGCCGTCGCAAATTTGCGACGGTCTTTAACAATCAGTCGTCGCAAAACTTTTGCGACGACCCTATATGCGACGGATTTTCGACCGTCACAAAGCCGTCACAAACAGTAATTTTGCGACGGATTTTGAGTTTTGCGGCGGCCTTTGGCCCTCGCTAAAACCATTTTTTCTTGTAGTGGAAGAAAAAGAGAACAATGAGGGATATCTTGTGAAAAATGAGAGTTTTGAGAGAAAAGGGATGGAAGAGCCAATTTTCAACCAAAAGGTGGAAAGAACAAAAGAAAGATGTTATTATATAATCCACTAACTTTTGATGTAGGTTTGGATTTGAGGACAAATCACTTTCAAGACGAGGGGAATGATAGAAACATGGATGGCTTGAGCATGTGGAAAGAAGCATACTCGGACCTGGTTCAAGTTCCCTTTGATCTAGTAACAATAGCTCGCTTGAAGGATAACCAATGGGTTACTTTCCTTCAATTTGATGAAGATGCTTTGAGGCCATCTTGAAGACTGATCCGTGGTCGTACACGGGTCAAAATAATAGTAATTAAAAACTGTAGTAGAAGGCAAAACAACCTTGGTCATCTCACGAGGATCTTTAAAATTATTAGCCAATCAAGAATGTTAGAGTAAGGGGATTTTTCGAATTTTTCAAGGAGAAAACAGTTTGCAATAAACAAAGAAATTCAATTAATTAAAAACATCAATCCAAGACATCAAGTTCTTTGGTAAAATTCGTCGTTGTTCCCAAAAGATATAAATTTGTTTGCCCTCCTCCTCTGTTAATTTGAAATCTACTACATAATCACATAGGGTTTAAACAACAAAATTGGAGTCACAATCGCAATCCCTAACAATGTTGATTTATGCACAAATTCAATTAACCTAGGTTACCAATCGGTTCCCTAATCTCTATTAGATTTTTGGATTAATCAATCCTAATTTCTAATTCCAATTCAATCATGAAAACTGAATCTACATCTAATCAGGCATAGATCAAGCATAATCACACTCACAACACAGAAATCATAATTGAAAGAAGAGAAGAGGAGAAGAAGCAATTGAAAAACAATTAAAAGTAAGAAACTTGGAATTCAAATCAAATTACTTGAATGTCTAGGATTGATAAAAGGTTTAGCCTTCCATAATCATCACCATTGGAGAAACTTTAACAACAAACAACCATCAAAGTGCAGAAAACTAAAAAGGAGAGAAGTGAATACGAGAATTCCAAAACTTGCAAAAACAAGGATTGCAAAAGTGTCTAATTTCGTCTCTGACTTGTGCGGCACTAAACTTCTAATTATACTAATTAATCCTTCTCTAACCCCAGCCCAAATTAAAGCCCTCTGAATAAGCTTTCCAACAAGGTATCTTATGCCTTAATTGGGCTTAAGATGAGTAAGTTATGCTCACTTAAGTGAAGGAACATCATGGACTGCGAACTGATACGCATCAGAGAATTCGGGACCCAGTTTCGCCTTGAATTTAGCCGAATTTGACAATTCTTGTGAAATCTAAAATTGTATATCTCTGTCTTAGCTTTCCAGGGACATCAATATCACCCAAATCCGATATCTGTAGCTCAAGTGATGCTCTGCACAAGACAATAAGGTCAGGATAAGTGAAAAATCCGAAAATTAACAATGTTTAGTAATTAAGCCCAATAATGCAAAACTCAGCCAAATCACCAATATTAAACACATATATAAATTAATTAGGCTAAGTATACAACACTAAAAGGTGACTCAAAAATGATTTATCAAAGACACCACATTAGAAAGCCCAATTCACATGACAAGAAGCATTTGTTGGCTGATTAATGGACTTATATTAATGGGCTTATTAGATAATAATTAAGTCCAATTTTTATCATTTTATTTTTAATTTTCGTACTATTTTTAGGCTGAATTTCTTGATGACCTTTTGTATTCTCCTAGCCTCACTAAATGCTTCCTAGTAGTGCTCTAAGTCATTATAGTGGCTAGTAGGAATTTATTATCATGTTTATGGTTACTTTCTAGGTAATGTACATACACGTATCAATGTACTTGGTAAATGCATGATAGTGAGAATTTAATGCACTTATCAATGTATTTGGTAAATGCCTGGTAGTGGGAATTTATTTCTTGTATTTCAAGGTTAGCCTATAAATAGGGAACTCATATACTACACAAATCAGTTTTGGAATATTAATGAAATTTGAAGAGTTTTGTCTATTGTTGAAGTTTTCCTTGGGTTCTTGGGTAAAATAACTAAATATGATCTTATCAAGGCAACTTGTGTCGATCAAACACATGACTTATTAGTCACCTTCTCACATATATATTGAGTGTGGCGTCAATATCCATTATTTTTCTTGAAACTTCAAGGCTGTCCGGGTCTGGATCATATCATTCCCACTCAGAACATTGGCATCGTCTGTGGGAAAAGGCAAACTTCTACTCCCACCTAATATAGTAACCACGAGAAGATGCAATGCTTAAAAAAACTATAGGATGGATGGACACCTCTTATGAACCACAAAGGGCGACCAGGCCAGAAAATTTGGCTTAGTCAGAAAGCCCAGGGACCAGAACGCACTCAGGGGTCCGCCTATAGAGGAGAGACATCCCCCCTTGCACAATGGGAGTTGCTCTGTAAACTTCACTGGCAAAAGGAGGCAATCACAACACAGGTCTGGCTGCACTAGGCGTTAGAAACCGAGGCGTCCTCAGAAGACGACCCTACTTATCAGATGTCGCACTCAGTGACTAGTCAAACCTCCCAAACTAACTTTTAGGGAAAGCAAGGATCTAGACCCAGACCAGGGAGACGATAAGCAATATCCAAAACTCCTAAGGGGATCAAACTCGTCACCGGAAGATCCGGTCGAACATCCGTTCACTGAAAGGATCATGCGCACCCGTATCCCTGTCGACCTTCGACAACCGACCAACCAAGAAATGTACGACGGAACCTCAAACCCTAAGGATCACGTGAACACCTTCTCGGAGGGAATGTTATTCCATGGCGTACACGAACACCTCATGTGCCGAGCCTTCCCACTTACTCTCAAGAGGGCAACCTTACGGTGGTTCACTTCACTCTCATCCGGATCGATCGAAGGTTGGGCATCCCTTAAAAGCAAATTCCTAGTGAGCTTCACCACAAGCATGCAACAACCTCACTTGTCCCATAACCTAGCAAGAGTCAAACAACAAATGGAAGAAACACTCATGGATTATATCCACTGCTTCAGTCAGGTGACCTCACAAGTACACAACCTTGATCCCAAAGTCGCTCTACATCTGCTTGTGCTTGAACTTCGACCAGGTCCATTCATCCCTAATTGGCAAAAATATAAGCTGAGAGCATGGACGAGTTACGAGTCGGATCCAAAAACTTTTTAACTTGGAAAAATTCAAAAAAGCTGATGGTTATACCCCTGATGACATAGGAACCGAAAAAGTGGGACAACAGAGGGCAAGGGTCCACATGGACAGAGAGAAAGGGTGATCAAAGAGAAATTACGACAGTTATACACCCCTCAATACCCCGGGAGCAAAAATCCTATGGTATGACATGTACTCTAAATTCGCAAAGATTATGAAAACCCATCTAATCAGAAAGGAGGGGACAAGAGACTAGACCAGATACTACAATTTTCATGAAGGCCATGGACATGACATAGAAGAATGCATCAATCTTCAAGATGTCAAAGAAGAATTCGCCAGGGCAGGACAACTTTAGCAATATGTCTGGGGACAGGAAGGAAATTCTCGAAGCTATCAACACCGTTCCATCACCCCCGTCCGCGAGCCAGGAGCAACACCCAAAGGAGGGTCTAGAAGCTAGAACTGAAGACCTGTGGGCCGGTAAGGAAAGGACCGCACTCAGTAACAAAAGGTCTAGGAAAGGCGAGCACGAACCCAGACACCCCTAGACAGAGAGAATCATCGACTCCCCAAGTAATTCTTATAATAGCAGGAGGATTCGCAGGAAGAGGGCTTTCCAACGTCGTACAGAAGAAGCACCTCAGAAATTTTGAACATCTCAAAGTGCGCAAACTTCAAGAAGGTTTCTGGCCCCAACCCAAGTATCTCTTTAGGAGAGGACGACTACGGTCCCATGATTCCAAACCTTGATGACCCGCTAGTAGTCTCGGGCACCATGGCAAATTTTGAAGTAAAAAGAATCTTCGTCGATTAAGGAAGCTCGATAGATATCTTTGGGGATTTATTCGAAAAGTTGGGGCTATAGCGGAAAGAACTCATCCTTCATCAGGGGGACCAAATAGGGTTCACAAGAGAAAGAATAGTCTTGAAAGGATACGTGGAGCTGAGACTGACAATGGGAGTGCCCCCACTTTCTAAAACATTGAAGGTATGGTCGACCATCAACACGCTTGGAGCCATTGTAACCACACCTCCCTTTGTCCATGATGTTCTTTACGGAAGAAGGTAAAGTCTGCACAGTAAGGGGGGATCAAATGGTTGCAAGAAGATGTTACAAAATTAGTATGGACGTACGTAGAGCCGCAGAACCCAGTGGAAGCGTCCACTCAAAAGATGATTGAAGCAAAGTCACGCATTGACAATACACAGTTAGGAGCCATCTCCCAACAACAAGCTAAACTCTATAAACCCTCTCTCCCTATGTTCTGGTAAGATAGGATGTGTCAAGTGGGAGCTTATTACTAAAGAAGGACTTTTAGAAAAACCCATCTCTTTTTATGAATGATCGCACTCGAAAATGAAACACGTCAAAAATGAAAAGTGAATCCAATCATCTCGAAAAAGATACAGGTCGAAAACCAAAAGCGAATCCAAATGCCTCAAAAATGAAAAAGAATCCAAACACCTCGAAAAAGAAAAAGAAAACAAAACCCATCGAAAAGCGAAAATGAAAAGCGAATCCAAATGTCTCAAAAACAAAACCCATCAAAAACAAAAGCAAACCTAAAAGTGAAAAACCGAAGCGACCACAAGTTTTCACTCGGTCGAAAAAGGCAAAACGACCTCGAGTCTTCACTTTGTTGGAAAAATGACACGACCTAGAGTCTTCACTCGGTCTAAAAAATGAAACAACCTCGAGTCTTCAAAAAGGGCAAAACGACCTAGAGTTTTCACTCGGTCGACCTAACTAAACGAAAGACCTCTAGTCTTCACTCGATCAGAAAAAACGAAACGACCTCGAGTCTTCACTCGGTCAGAAAAATGAAACTGGATCATATCTTCACTCGGTCAGAAAAACGAAACGACATTGAGGCTCAGTCGGAAAAATGAATTCCGACACGACCTCAAGTCTTCACTCGGTTGGAAAAATGAAACGACCTAGAGTCTTCACTTGGTTGGAAAAACTGAAACCACCTTGAGTCTTCAATTGATCGGAAAAAATGAAGCGACTTCAAGTCTTCCATCGGTCGAAAAAATGAAACAACCTTGAGTCTTCACTCGGTCGGAACAACAAAATGACTCTGAGTCTTCACTCGGTCAAAGTCCAAAAGAACAAGATAAAAAAGAACACGAGAGTACTACCAATAAACATTTTATTTCCATTAAAAAAATGTCTTTACGACACGGGTACAACATCAAGAGTAAAAACGAAAATAGATACAAAAATCACATGGCTCCCTAGAAATGAGCCACAGCCGCTAACCCATGGTCACAACGAGTGACCAAGGTACATCCAAAGCCTCGTTATAAGGAAGCATCCCTTCTCCAGGCCTACCTTAATGGAATGCGACCGAATAATGATGGTCATGGATCAAGGGAGAGAAAAGGACATTGGCACAAAGCTAAACCTTCCATCCAGAGAACAAGAGCGAACCATATGGTCATCCTTGCAACCCAGAAGGGTAGGCCAAAGAACAAAGAGAGGCTACTAGGAGGGATGACAGTGTCCCGTACCAACAAACACAAAAAAAAAAGGGTCACCATGAATTCACATGGATGGACACTATGTGGAGCCAAAGAAGACCGATCACACCTCCTTTGGGATGAAACGGTCAAAGAAAGGGAAAAGGCTTTGGACACAATCGAACTTCTAATCAAGAAAACCAATGAAGGGCAAACTTCCTGGTTTTCCTCCAAAAGAAAAAGGGTCTGAAAGTCAAGAGCCTTACCATGCATCCTCATAAAAGGATGAGATGAGAAAACACAACGAATCTCATCATCATCAGATGAAACACTCAGTTATAACAATGCCAGAAGAGGGAAACCAACAAATCTAAATACGAAAGAAACACCATGGTTTCTGAAAAGGCACAAAATAAGGAGAGGAAGGAAGGGCCTATTATATATAGGCAAATGATTCTCAAAAAAGAAAACCATCTCATCGAAAAAGAGGGAAAAACTCACTCCCCAGGGGAACTATTTCCTCGACAAAATCGCACAAGTTCCCGATAAATTGTCTGAGAAAACAACGGCTGAATAGTCTAAACCTCCCCTCAAATCAAAACCATCAAATCAATGAAAATCCAATTAGAAAAGACTAAAGGCGAATATTAAATAAAGTTTTGAGGCACAAGCTCGACAAGAAACTATCGAAAAATATTACAAAAAGCCCTTAAAGCAACCAGAGAAAAAGAAAAAAAAACTACTCAATATTAGCATCCCCCATAATCGTCTGACCTGCCTTTAATCCTTCGGTCGTCATCCCCGTGCCGCGGTCCTGTTGAGTTTCTTATGTTTATCTTATATTAAGGATTCTGTTTAAGGTTGTTTGGGATTTTTATCTGTTTTCTTTTAGTTATCTCTAAGTTTTGTTATCTCTAAGTTATGCTTATCTTTCAGTTTCTGCTTCTGTTAAATGCCTATATAAAGGGCTGATTCTTATTCAATAAAGTAATTCATTCTCCAATTGGTTTAGACCTTTCTGATCTCTATAAATTGGTATCAGAGCTCCATCCTGGGGCCTGATATACAAAAAGCAGCAGACTTTTGAGTGATTCAAAATGAGTGAGGATAAGAATTTCATGCAACCCGCCATACCACATTTCGATGGTCACTATGACCATTGCAGCTTGCTTATGGAAAATCTCTTGAGATTAAAGGGGTATTGGAGTTTGGTGGAGACTGGTTATGTAGAACCAGCAAAGGGGGTAGAGTCAACTGAGGTGCAGAAGAAGGAGGTAGAGGATCTAATGGTGAAAGACCTCAAGGTTAAGAATTACCTGTTTCAATCCATTGACAGGATGATTCTTGAACAGATCCTAGAGAAGTGCACGACCAAGCAGATATGGGACTCAATGAAGAAAAAGTTTGAGGGGAATGCAAGAGTGAAGCGTTCAACCCTACAAGCACTAAGGAGATATTTTGAGGTTTTGGAGATGAAAGTTGGTGAAACCATAACCGAGTACTTTGCTCAAGTTATGGGCATAGCCAACAAGATGAGGAGCAATAGAGAGGACATGAAGGAAGTCACCATCGTGGAGACAGTCCTTAGAACTTTAACTGAGAAGTTCAACTATGTTGTTGTCTCAATTGAAGAATCTAAGGACATTGATACACTTTCTGTTGATTAACTACAAAGTTCCCTAGTGGTTCATGAACAAAAGTTTATCAAGCCAAGTGGAGACGAGCAGGCACTGAAAGTCAGTTCAGATAACTCTTTTGGAACAAGAGGCAGAGGCAGAGGTCGAGGAAGAGGGAGAGGAAGGCAAAGCTTCAATCAAGCATCGGTTGAATGCTACAAATGCCACAAGATGGGCCATCAGAATGAATGTCCATTATAGGACAAGGAGTTGAATTATGCAGAGTTTGATGAAGGAGAAGAAATACTACTCATGTCCTATGTTGAAATACCTCGACATTATGCAGAGAAAGAGGAAGCTTGGTTTCTAGATTCATGATGCTCATATCATATGTGTGGATATAAATCAAAGTTCATTGAGATAGATGAAGTTTTCAGGTATTCAGTAAAGCTTGGAAACAACACAAAAATGAATCTGCTTGGCAAAGGCAATGTGAAACTGAGCATAGGTGGTGTCACTCATGTGATACAAGATGTTTTTTTATGTACCTGAACTCAAGAACAATCTCTTGAGTATATGTCAACTATCATGATTAAGTCAGGCACTTGCAGTATATATCATCCACACAAGGGACTAATCCTATAGACCAATATGACTTCAAACAGGATGTTCATATTGTCTGCTAGGATTCCAGAGAAGAAAGCAGCATGCTTCAGTACCACAACACATGACCTTCCTCATTTGTGGCATTGCAGGTATGCTCATCTCAGTCAAAAAGGTTTAAAGCTACTTCAGACCTGGAATATGGTACATGGATTACCTCATTTAGATGTCTGTACAATTGTGTGCACTGATTGTGTTAAAGGCAAACAACACCATGAGCTAATGTCTAAGAAAAGTCAGTGGAGAGCAAGCCAAAAGTTGCAGCTGGTTCATGCAGTTATATGTGGCCCAATTACTCCAGCATCTAACAGCCAAAAGAGGTATATCTTATGCTTCATAGATGATTATTCTAGAAAAGCATGGGTATATTTTCTTTTGGAAAAATCCGAAGCCTTCTATCATTTCAAGTGTTTCAAAACACTTGTTGAGAAAGAAAGTGGTCTGGCTGTTAAGTGTTTTCGTACATATAGAGGAGGAGAATTCACTTCTTCAGAATTCAATGATTTCTGTGAGCTGAATGGAATAAAGAGGTAGATGACCACAGCCTATACTCCAAAACAAAATGGAGTGGCAGTGCACAAGAACAGGACTATGAGGAATCTGGCGAGATCAAAGCTATCAGAAAAAAGGTTCCAAAGACTTTCTGGCCTGAAGCTGTGAAGTGGACAATATATGTTCTAAATAGGTCTCCCACCTTAGCTGTTAAAGGGATGGCACACGAAGAGGCTTGGAGTGGTGAGAAACCTTCAGTTGAGCATTTTAGAGGGTTTGGATGTGTGGGGCAAGCACACATTCCAGATGCTAAGAGAACAAAGCTGGAGAACAAGGGTGTTAAATGTGTCCTTCTTGGTGTTAGTGATGAATCCAAAGGAACAAGATGTATGATCCTGTCTCAAAGAAGGTTCTGATAAGTCGAGATGTTGTCTTTGAGGAAGATAAGCAGTGGATTTGGAGTACAAGCAACAAAGAATGTTTTCAAAAGGATTTAGAATGGGAGGACAATGACTTTGCTGATAATGATAGTGAACAGATTGACATCAACACAAATAAAGAAGGAGAAGGAGGTGAAACAGATCAGAATGAAGCTCAACATGACACTACTCAGAATGATACAAGTGAAGAAGGCAGAGTAAGACATGCTCCAAGGTTGATGGGAGATTATGTATCAAGAGAAGGACTATCAGAGGGAGAAGATGTCATTAACATGGCTCTGGTAGATTCCTCTGATCCTATTTGCTTTGAAGAGACAGTGAAAAGTGCTAAATGGAGACAAGCCATAGAGGTCGAAATCAAAGCTATAGAAAAGA
Organism: Echinosophora koreensis; assembly: GCA_035048595.1. Taxonomy (NCBI): domain Eukaryota; kingdom Viridiplantae; phylum Streptophyta; class Magnoliopsida; order Fabales; family Fabaceae; genus Echinosophora; species Echinosophora koreensis. Next base: position 13,972,837 of record JAPCYP010000004.1, read on the forward strand.
ACTAGACCTGGACATTGGTTGAGTTACCAAAGGGTGCAAAGAAGATTGGAGTCAAATGGATCTACAAAACCAAGCTAAATGAACATTGGTGAGGTTGATAAATTCAAAGCACGACTGGTGGCTAAGGGGTATTTACAGGAGCATGGAATTGACTATAATGAAGTATTTGCACCAGTTGCTAGGTTGGATACTGTAAGAATGGTGATAGCTCTTGCTGCACAAAGAGGATGGAAGATCTTTCAATTTGATGTAAAGTCTGCCTTCTTACATGGAACTTTGAGTGAGAATGTGTATGTTGAACAACCAAAGGGGTATGAGAAGAAAGGAAGTGGGCACATGGTTTATAAACTTCACAAGGCTTTGTACGGCCTAAAGCAAGCGCCACGACCTTGTTTTAGCCGCATTGAGTCTTATTTTATTAACAAAGGTTTCCAGAAAAGTCAGAATGAGCAGACACTCTTCTTCAAATGGATCAAGCTTGGTACAGTTCTCATTATCAGTGTCCATGTAGATGATCTCATATACAATGGAAATGATGAGCTCATGATGGATGGCTTCAAGAAGTCTATGCAGAAAGAGTTTGACATGACAGATTTAGGAAAGATGAGGTTTTTTCTGGGAATTGAAGTGATGTAATGTTCAGATGGAATCTACATATACCAAAATAAATATGCACTAGAGATTCTGAGGTGTTTTGGCATGGAAGAAAGCAATCCAGTATGCAATCCTATTGTGCCCGGTTACAAATTATGCAGAGATGAAGAATGAGTCAGGGTAGATGAAACTCAATTCAAACATATGGTGGGCATCCTGATGTATATTACAACCACTCAGCCAGATTTGATGTTTGTGGTCAGCTTAATTAGCAGGTATATGTCTCAGCCAACAGAAATGCATGCTAAATTGGCTAAAAGAATTCTCAGATATTTGAAAGGTACTGAGAATTATGGAATTCTGTTTAAAAGAGGAGGAACTGAGGAGCTACTAGCCTTTACTGATAGTGACTATGCTGGAGATTTGGAAGACAGAAAAAGTACATCAGGACATGTATTTATAATGAGTGGACGCTCAGTTGCTTGGTCCTCTCGAAAGCAACCGATTATTACATTGTCCACAACTGAAGCTGAGTTCATTGCAGCAGCCGGGTGTGCTTGTCAAGCAGTCTAGATGAGGAGGATCTTGAAGGAGTTGGGCTATCAATAACAAGGGGGCACAGTGATAAAATGTGATAATAGCTCTACTATAAAGTTATCCAAAATCCAGTTATGCATGGGAGGAGTAAGCACATAGATGTGAGGTTTCATTTCCTTAGGGACCTTTCTAAAGATGGTATAATTGAGGTAGTTCACTATGCGACACAAGATCAAGTAGCTGATGTGATGACCAAGCCTTTAAAGTTGGACTCTTTCCAGAAATTTCGAATGCAGCTTGGCGTATGTGAAGTTCCAGAATTAAACAAACTGCATGCTACAATTAGTCTAAGGGAGGGTTTGTTGAGTTTGTTATGTTTATCTTATCTTTAGGATTCTGTTTAAGGTTGTTTGGGATTTTTATCTGTTTTCTTTTAGTTATCTCTAAGTTTAGTTATCTCTAAGTTATGCTTATCTTTCTGTTTCTGCTTCTGTTAAATGCCTATATAAAGGGCTGATTCTTATTCAATAAAGCAATTCATTCTCCAATTTGTTTAGATCTTTCTGATCTCTACAGGTCCGACCCCTCGGGCGTTTCCTCATTTCCCCTCGATTGAGGACGATCCAAAGGCACCACCACCCTATCTCCCAAGCCTAGCACCTCCACCAAGCGACCCTCATCCACACCATCCGGGTGATGGACAACAGGTCTAGCCGGAGCGGCACAGAAGGATTTAGCAACTGGATTTAGCTCACAACATTCTAAAAGGAAGATTTAGAAGGAGCATCAAACCACTCCTCGAATTTTGCAGCCTCCCCTTCTAATACTGAGATTGTTTAGTCACCCGGTGGAGATCCTGCAAAGCCAGTTCATATGACTCACGGGTTTGACAAAGCTCCCGCGACACTTGATCATGTGCCTCCCACAGTGCTTCTCCTCTTGGTTTGCTAATAAATTGAAGTTTGATTTTGGTCACTATTCTGGGATTAATTGGAAGGACACAAGCATGATCAGCTATGCATTCAATTGGAGATGGAGAAATAGTAGGTGCTTTGAAGAAGGGTTTGTCTACCGTTCCAACCCTACACACATTATTTTGAGGTATGCCAGCGATATAGTGGAGTCTAGAAGAGGTTGTGTTCTGACTTTTCTGGGTATGGCCGAGGGACACTTGGAGGTTAGGTGGCAACCAGTGCTTGGGGGTTGGGTCAAACTTAACATAGATGGAGCCTCTTGAGGAAACCTGTGTAGCAGGGTGTGGTGGTATCATATGAAACAGTGTAGGGTAGTGGATGCATGGCTTCATTCGGCGTATGGACAGGTGCGATGCCAACATAGCTGAGTTTTTGGGCATCCTTACCGGGATAAAGTTGTTTTGAGAAATTGATTGCAAAGTTGTGATAGATATGTTAAATAACGGCTTCTCAAAGAAAGATACTTCTATCATTCGGCCCATCAGGACCATGATTAGGGGTGACTGGAAGATCAGTTTGGTGTATGTTCCATGGTCAGGCAACAAAAACGTGAACTTCCTCGCTCGTCTCAGCTTATCATTGGTGTCTTTTGAGGCGGCAGAGTTAAACTCACCCCAGGGGAGTTAGAGGCCTTGATAGTTTGTGATGCTGTAGGGGATTGTTCTCCTGCTGTTATTTCAGTGTTTTTTTTTTTTTTGGACTGTGCCCCCTTTTTCTATAAATAAGTTAATTTTGTATTGTTTATATTAAAAAAATTATATGGAGGAAAAAACCACAAAACTTCTAATAGTAAAATCGTGAATTTCCAATGAGATATTTATCCACTAGTAATTTCTGACACTCTATAGCATCGTTAAAAATTTAGGTTGTTAGTCACATGAAATATTTTGTCATAAGATCTCGTGATTTGTCAAATATTTTTCTAAAAAAAAAAATTTGATCACCGATTTTACCCAACATCCCATTTTCACAAAAAAAGTTTTGTTCAAAAGTCAAATTTTTATATAGGTTTTTAATTTTCCCGGCAAGTAATAATGTTGGTAGTCTCAAATTTAATGTTGTTGAATTTTTTGTCTTCAAATCTAACAGCACATATTCTACTCAAAATTATTAGATACCTCATCGAATGTGACTAGATGTGCTTTTCATATTTTTCGATGGTCGAATCGGTCATAGGATTTAGATCCTCTCCATCGAGATTCCCTTTCCATCATTTTTCTCAAGTCAAATGTCAGTCATTGGATTAATTTAACAGCTAACTCGAGAGATCTTTTTTAGTACAATAATAATAATAATAACAATAATAGTAGTAGTATATGTTCTTCACACGTTATACATTTTTAATAATACTTTTTTGAAAGGAATAATATTTTTATTTATTGAATTTTCATGGTTAATTAACGTCCGAGTAATGGGTGTGGGTATGTGTACTTAGGTACCCAATGGGTAAGGGTACGAGTACTTAAGTTGTTACCCATCCAGGTAAGGATCCAAGTAGAAGTATTTTTTAAAAGCGGATATGGAGACAGGTAATATACTATCATGATATTTGGGACTTGTTGTATATATGTTCTCCCCATGTTTACATTTTTAATAATATTTTTTATTTATTGAATTTTCATAGTTAATTAAAGTGCGAGTAATTGGGTGTGGGTATGGATACTTAGATATCTAGTGGGTTAGGGTACGGGTACTTAAGTTGCACCCATGAGGGTAAGGGTCCAAGTTAAGGATGGCAATTTGTACCATACCCATTAGGTACCCGCAAAAAGTACCAACAATTTTAAAAGCGGGTATGGAGACTGGTAATCTACTACCATGATATTTTGGACTTGTTATATATATGTTCTCCCCATGTTATACATTTTTAAAAATATTTTTTATTTATTGAATTTTCATAGTTAATTAAAGTGCGAGTAATGGGTGTGGGTATGGATACTTAGATACCCAGCGGATTAGGGTACAGGTACTTAAGTTGCACCCATGCGGGTATGGGTCCAAGTTAGGGATGGCAATTAGTACCCTATCTATTGAGTACTCGCAAAAAGTACCCACGATGGATAGGATAATTACCCGCAAAATGGGTAAGGGTCCGGGTACGGGTAATTACCCGCAAATTTGAATGGGTACGGGTGTGGGTACGGGTACTATGGTACCCACCCCGCCCCATACCCGCACATATGTATATGTATATATAATTATTTATTTATTAATTTATATTACTAATATATATATATAAAATTTTAACTATAATACAAATTTTAAAACCAAAATTAATCTAAAGATTCTTAACTTTCTAAACCTAATTGCATCTATAATTCCTTTTTGGATGTTTTTATTTATTTAAATATTTTGATTTGTAATATTTATTAGTAGATTTAAAAGACCCTTGAATTGTCTTTTAACTGTTATAACTTTTTTTTTGTAATTTATTGCTTTTTCACTGTTAAAGTGCGGGTAACGGGTATGGGTACGGGTACTTAGGTACCCATAGGGTACAGGTAAGGGTACTAAAGTTGCTACCCCATGAGGGTACGGGTCCGGGTACGGGTAGTTTTTTCAAACGCGGGTATGGGGACAGGTACTATACTACCATACCCAGACCCTACCCATTGCCATCCCTAGTACATGTACGAGTCTATTTTTAAAATGCGAGTATGGGGATGGGTAATATGGTATCATGATATTTCAGTCTTGTTATATATATGCTCTCCTCATGTTATACCTTTTAATAATATTTTTATTTTTGGAATTTTCATAGTTAATTAATCTGCGAGTAATGGGTGCAGGTATGGGTACATAGGTACCCAATGGGTAAGGGTACAAGTACTTAAGTTGCTACCCATGCGGGTACAGATCCAGGTATGAGTATTTTTTTTAAAATGCGGGTACTATAGTATCCTACCCATTGCATCTCGTAGTAGCAGTAATAGTAGTAGTAGTAATCTCAAGTCTAGGTGAGTTTTTTTTTTTTTTTTGTGCGTCAAGGGTATCCGCCAACCAATAGCAGGAGACTACTCCATTCTGAGGCGTAGAGATTACTGAAGTAAGTGTTTCATTTCTCAACAATGTCTTTTTCACACACACGAAAGTAATCAAACCCTTGTCAACATCCTTAAGAAACCTAACTATCTACAAACTATGTTGAGTCTTGTTGGTTGGTGGATAGGCATCCATATCTTTCTATTATATTGTTGGGTTGTTTCCATCCTGTTGTCGTGAAAAAAAATATTTATTAGGAGAAAGTTGATCAAATAGAAAGGAAAATTGAGAATTGGTAAAAGATATTAATATTTGGTATTGAATGAATGATGAGAGAGTATATGAGGTATTTTGTTAATTACATTAAATTTCATATACTAAATTTTATAAGCAAAATTATATTTTTACCATTAAAAATATTAATTGATATTTAATTATATATTATATAATACTTACGAAAGTAAATAGCTCAAACATAATCTGTGAGTGCATTAATACAAGAATAATACATGTGTTAAGATTAACTATGTTGTATTTAGAAAATTTAATAAGTAAAGTATTAAAAGGAAAGTTTGCACTTAAAGATTACATACATGTTCTGTGTAAAAAAATAAAAAATAAAATAAGAATTAAGCAAAGCCAAACATGCAATAATTTCTATTAAAATACGCCAACCGATTTTCAAACCAACCGTCCCAACCAATATACGCATTAAAGTCTCAGATTTTGTTTTCCCCTCAAATGGAAATTTATTTAAACAATATTGCATTGTAAAATCCATCTAATTGTTATGCTGACAATGCATATCGTATCCAGTTTGATACAGCTGTAAAATCAATTAACGATATCTCATATTAGTTTGTATAAATAACATAACGATTGGAGTAAGAAAATCACAGGAAAATCGTGTTTGTGTTCTTCCGCTCACTACCATGACTAGAAAGAAGGTGGACCTCGCATACATAACTAGTGACTCAAAGAGGAAGGCAACATTCAAGAAAAGGAAAAACGGTCTGATCAAGAAGATTGATGAGATCAGCACCCTTTGTGGGATTGATGCTTGTGCTATAATATATAGTCCCAATGAGCCTCAGCCAAAGGTTTGGCCATCCCATCTTGGGGCCCGAAGGGTGCTCTCTAAGTTCAGGAGAATGCCTGAACTGGAACAAAGCAAAAAGATGTTGAATCAAGAGAGCTTCTTGAGGCAAAGTATCATGAAGACCCAAGAGCAGCTGAAGAAACAAAAGGGTGAAACTAGGAAGAAAGAGATGTCCCATCTCATGTTTCAATGCCTGAGTAGTAGGAACATTGTTGACAATGTTAACATGAATGAACTGACCGATCTCATATGGCTGATTGATCATACCCTGAATGACATTGAAAGAAAGATAACTAGTGTCGAATCCCATGAGGGGACATCGGTGATTGCAAATGGAGCTGAGGCCATGTATGCTGGTGACCATGTCCAAGGGATGATGGAGACCAACGTGGGCGCCATGCAAAACCAGCATTGGTCTATGGACTCAGTCAATGGAGGTGCGAATGTTCCATTTGGACATGTTAATCTCCCAGTTAATGGCATTTGGCCTGGAACTTATGTCCCCTGAAGAATCATGTTCTTCATACTCAGGAGTCTCTCTTCTGTACTTGGTTTCTTTGATGTCTTTGGTCTTTGTATGTGTCTATGCTTAGACACAGTAATTGGTCCTGGTCTAGTTTTAATTAATGCATGTTTGTGCTATGTTTGAAAAACATAGCTAGTCATTGTCGTTTAAAAATGTTTACTTCTGAAAAGTGGGAGTAAACAGTGGAATAAATAGAGACTCTTGTTCGTGTCCTTTCTACTAATTTTTTTCCCGGTGCACCAAGGATATCTCTAGCATGCATGATAATGTCTTGAATCCCTTTTCTACTTATTCGATTCTATTGGTGTTCATATAAAAAAATTGGCAACCAATTTTTTTTTTCTAAAAGACTTAACCGATGGAATAACAAAAAAATACTTCAAAAAATTTGACAACAAAACCAGTAACCAAGCCCAAGAGTTGCTAGAAACTTGTTTAAGAATTCTTTTTTATCTATAAACCGGCAAACCTCAATGGAATGTCACCAACAACCTCTTAAAAAATATGGTTATAAAAAATAATGAAAAATTAAAATAAATTCCAGTGACACTAGACATCAATAAATTAAAAGTTTAATGAAAAAAAATTAAATTGACGTAAAAAGTTGACAAATATTTGAAAAATGTTTTTGGCATTGCCTAAAATTTAAATAAAGTTCAATAAATCGAAAACAAAAATTAAAAATATTAAAGGAATAACTGTTGTGGCCTAATGCCACCAGAAATAATAATTATAATAATTTAAAAATTTCAAGCAGTACTAAGAAGCTGAAAAAGGAGGAAGACTGATGCTATTTAGTTCCAAATTTTATAGACGAATTAATGTACACAAAAATATAATCAACCATTCCAATCAAATAAGATCCGAAAATGTCAGTGGTTTAAAGATAAAATGGGAAATCCTAATTTGTACAAACGACTCTCATGACGAAAAGTATGAATATACGTTCTAAACTTTTTGTAATGCTTGAACAACAATCCTCGGACGTGCAAAAGCCAAACTCTAAGATAGTTTTTTGTTCGTAGTTGTTGGTGATAGAGATGTTATGGTGGCTGCGTCTTCACCTCTAGTGTCGAGGCTCACGTGTGCAGGTTGATGGGAGACAAACAGTTGGTTACAACTTTGTGGTGTTTTATGATTGCTTAATGGAGGTAGTGGCAGACATTGATGCAGTTAGAATGGCCCAAGTGGGTGATAACTGCAATGTACGATGACTGCAATGACAAAGGTTGCATATGTGAGTTCAGTGGTGGTTGGGATGTACGGTCGGAAGTACAATGGTGGATGAGTGACGTGTTTATGGGTTAATGGTGTGGAGTTGGTTTTTCTTGATGCGTTGCAATGGAGAGGTATTGTTTTTTCTTTTTATATTTATTTAGTGATGATTGGTGTCTCAAGATGATTTTGAGATGGGAGTGGAGTATTGGTTTTGTATGGTGGTGGCTTGGGTTGAAAAAGAAGATAGAGATGTGGGTGACATTGATTTTGAAATTTTTAGTGATGGTGATAAATGGTGCGTGTCATGATGTTTAATGCTTTCGACATTATTTCTCGCAAAATATCAAAGTTAAAAAAGCATTCATGAAATTTCATATGGTCTTTTTTTTTCTTCATATTATATAGTAATACTCAGATAAATTTGACCACAAAAAAATGTTTCAATATCACTATTCGTACTAAGTCTACGAATTTATTTTGTACCAAGTATGATTTTTCAAAGAGGAAATGGATCCTCCATATATTGTTTTTTGTTATGCAGATACGTGGATGGGAAAAATAGGCATAAAAAGATTTTACTAATGATTTGTGATTTTTTTATAAAAAAATTAATATAAATTAAAGTTATTTAAAATTATTTCTAACAACAGTAGGCTATTTGAAAAAAAAATAACAATTAAATTTCAAAAAATTAAGGTTGCCAAAAACAAAAACACAAGTAGTGCCTCATTCTAGGATGAATCCTGGTTAGACAAGGAACCTATTTGTAATAGGGTGGTCTTGTTGACATCAATGTCCCAATTAGGGACCTATGGAAGCAACACGTTTGGCAGCTAGATGGCCTTGCCTGTATCATCCCTTATCATGTCCGAGTTGCATTTGAGAAGACTTCCAGTATGATAATCTTCTAAGTTATATGATTTGTATATATTTATTGGATATATTTTTTTCTCCTAATTATGTTAATTGTTTGAGTTTTGTCCCTAAGTAGTTTAGCTAGTTGAGTTCAGTAGTGTTCTACGTATTTTAGTTCAATTTTATGCTTTTAGAGCTAACCTAACCTTGTTTTACTAAAATACAGTTGTAGAAAATAATAAAAATGACACTGAATCATGAAGAGTCGAAGCAATAAGAGTTTTTTAATTGGCGCAAGAATATCACATTCTAGCAAGCCCATGAAAAATTTGGAAAAATGTCTAATTCACGCACGCCCTTCAATTCCACATTAGAGAGGGTATGGTATTAGAGATGGAAAATCCCTCTCTGCTTCCGTCGTGATTTTCCCCCCGAGTTCTTGTTTTACTGTTTCTTGACTTCTCTTCTACGTTTTCTTTCAAACCATGAATAATACAATAATGGCTAACTCTAATGCCATTGATCGTTCAAAAAATCCTTCGAGCCCTTATTATCTAAATCATGGTGAAAATCCAGGAATGGTGCTTGTTCATCCTCCGATGAATGGACCCAATTATCACTCATGGAGTCGAGCAATGCAGTGTGCTTTTTTTTTTTTTGATAAGCAAACTGAATATATATATAATGAGTACAAGGACTCACCCATATACAAAGAATCAAAGAGAAACCAATAAGTGAGACAAGATATGAGATCAACCCAGAAAACAACACTACAACCAGGTTGATACTATAGCTAGACCCACCCAAAAAAAAAATAGTAACTGGCAACCCCACAACTCTACATTGTTTGACTTTCGCCCAAACCAAGTTAAGCTCCTAATTCACCTTTTGTATTCTGAAGTGTTATGACATAATAACATTGACCTGCTTATATATATGGTACAACAAAATAAGCGCCCAACTCCCATTCCAGCCCTCTGACTCGCCAATACCCTGACCAAACCCTGCAGAATTTCAACTTATATATTGTAGACATTGCAATAGATTTACACTCCAGACCAAGAAGGATTTTATTCATCCTCCTCAAAACCAGCTTGATACACCAAGATCCAAACGCCAAAAGAACCCCAACTAAGATCCAAGGAGTAGCACCTGCAACAAGCCCCACAAAAGCTTGCATTTTACTTAATTCCTTGAACAGTACTCCAAACATAGTACTGGATTTGTACACCAGTCTGAGTAGGAGAAGTAATTCCCCTTCACCAAGTTTGCACACCAACTCCAAGCTCTAATTCTAATTAGATCAAAAACTTTTACGAAATCCAATGATGATCCAGAAAATAAGATTTCATTCCTATGTAACCAAATAGACCAAACAACCGCGAACCACAAGAACTCGCACCCAAAGTTCTGTTTTCTAAACCAAAAAATCCCCAGATGCTGAATAAGATGTGATTTTAAGTTTGAGTGCATCACCATATCCACCCCAATCCAGTTATAAACTTGCATCCAAATAGTATAAGAGAATTGACAAGATATAAGTAGGTGAGAGAAGTATCCTCAAAGCAGGACTTACAGAAGTGGCAGAGAAGATTGTTTGGGTCTATAAGAACTCCCCTTTTCTGGAGGTTGATCACTGTAGGGATCCTGTCCAAAGCTGCCTTCCAGCAAAAAGCAACAACTCTGATAGGTGCTTTGTTGTCCCAAAGGGATTTGTAGAAGTTTGCATCCAAATGTGGACCAGCCTGACTGATGAACCTATAAGCCGAATTCACAGAGAGTAAACCAATGAATTATCCACTATCCAAGACCAGGAATCCCGCTTATGTTGTTGCACCACACTTTGACTAAGAATCTGCATCAGACTACCAAGGATCTCCTCCTCCCAGGCAAATAGAGGCCTTCGCCATTGCAACCTCCAACACCAAACCTCCCCACAACAAAAACCCATATCAGCTACCAAAGCATCCCTAGAGGAAGAGATACTAAAAAGTCTTGGGAACCTAGAACAAAAGGGATCCTCTCCCGTCCAACGATCCTTCCAAAAGCAAGTCTCCGAGCCATTGCCTAACTGCCTAACCAAACCACCCGAGAGCCAACCCACCCTTGGAGAACCCGCCCCCTCTAAATTCCCTAGGCCCTCCACCATAAAGAGTCTGTCCCCAGCACCTCTCTGAAACCACCACCTTCCCCATATCTCACTTTAAGGACCCTACTCCACAACCCCTTACCATCAGTTAACATTCGCCACCTCCATTTCCCTAGTAAATCTAGATTAAAGTTAAAAAGATTTCTCACTCCCAAACCCCCCTCCTCTCTAGACCTGCACACCACATCCCAACTAACCCATGGAATTTTTTTGCCCTCCTCACAACCCCCCCAAAGGAAACGTCGCTGGATCTGTGATAACTCTTTTAAGACCTTTTTTGGTGCTTTATAAAAAGAAAGATAGTACACAGGCAAACATGTTAGCACCGCATTTAATAGTATGATCCTTCCCCCCAAGGAAAGTTGATTATTCCTCCAACCCAACAACCTAGATTTTAGAGTATGTATCACATCGGACCAAGTACTTCCTCTCCTTGGGTTGGCACCCACAAGAATACCAAGGAACTTGAATGGTACCTTGCCCACCTTACAGTTCAGAGAGTCCGCCAGCTCATCAATAAGACTAGATCTGTCCTTCACCCCCATAACACAGCTTTTATGAAAATTGACTTTCAACCCGGATGCCAATTCAAAACATCTAAGAATACCCTTAATCACAGAAGCGTTTTCAACTGACAACTTACCCACCAAAATAGTATCATCCGCGTATTGGACATGGGAAATTGCAACCTCCTCCTGATTGCTTTTGATAAGGTATGGCTCATAGCTTCCGAAAGAGACCGCCTTCTTTATTAACCCATCCAACCCCTCCGCCACTATCAAGAAAAGGAAAGGTGCCATAGGGTCTCCTTGACGCAAGCCTCTAGACACACCAAACTCCCTAGTCGGACTTCCATTCACCAACACGGAAACCGATGATGAAGATAGGCACACCCTAATCCAAGATCTCCATTTCTCATTGAAACCCATTCTTCCAAGCATATAATCCAAGAAGTCCCAGCTAACCGAGTCATAAGCCTTTTCGAAATCCACTTTGAGCATCAAAAGTGGATCCCCTCTCCTCCTTGCATAATCAATTAGCTCATTTACTACGACCACACCATCTAAGATATTTCCTCCTTTCATAAAAGCAGTTTGGGAATCGGAGATGATCGACCTCATAACTTTACTCATTCTAGCCGCCAACAATTTAGCCAGAATCTTATAACATGACCCAACCAGCGAAATCGGTCTGTACTCTTCCAAACTCTGAGGGCTCACCTTTTTCGGAACAAGCGTCAGGAATGAAGCATTACAGCCTCTAGGTAGCTTTCCATGTTTATGGAACTCCCTGAACATTTTAACAAAATCCTCTTTGATAGTTTGCCAAAATTTCCTAATAAACGCGAAATTGAAACCATCTGGCCCCGGACTTTTGTTGCCATCACAACTCCACACCTCTTCCTCAATTTCCTTCTCCGAGAACTCAGCCATAAGCATTATATTTTCACCCCCCGAAATCTGTTTAAAAACGACCCCATCTACTGTTGGTCTTGCCCCTTGGCTCTCACTGAACCGATTTTTAAAGCAAGTGTACACTTCCTCCTTAATAGATTCTGCATCTTCCACCCAAACATTCCCAACAAACAAACCATGAATAGAATTATCCCGTATTCTTTTACCGATACATGCGTGGAAGAACTTTGAGTTAGAGTCACCTTCCTTAATCCATCTTGCCTTCGCTCTTTGGACTATAAATGCCTCTTTCATCTTTGACCACCTCCAAAAAGCTTCTTGAAATTCTCTTCTCCTTACTATGTCTTCCTCATTTAGAACATCAGATTCCCCTTTTACATCTATTGATTTGATCCCTTCAATAGCCTTGGAAATATTCTCATCAATGTTCCCAAAGCTATTGGTATTCCACGCTTTAATTTCCAGCTTCAACAACTTCAGTTTCTGTTTTACCACAAAAGCACCCCACCCTTGAACATCGAGGGCCGACCACTTTTCAATAACTAGCTTGCTGAAATCGTTGTGCATAAGCCAAGAGTTCATCACTCTAAACGGTTTTGGTCCCCAGTTTTGACCCCCACTTTTTAGCACCACTGGACAATTATCCGAAACTGATCTATCTAAACCCCACTGGCCTAAATCACTCCATTTATTCAACCAATCATCGGAAACTAAGAACCGGTCCAACCTGCTCATTGATTTACCGTCAGACCTATACCAAGTATATTTCCTGCCTATAAGAGGAAGATCATTTAGATCCATAGAGCCAATAAAATCCACAAACTCTGACATATCTCTGTGGTTCAGAATGGATCTCCCTTTTCTTTCATTACCTCTTCTCACTGAATTGTAGTCACCTGCCACACACCAAAACCCACAGCTTGAGGCCAACTTTAATTTGAGCAACTCTCCACACAACTGTCTTTTCTCTGACAAACCGCAAGGACTGTAAATGTTTATTATCACACATTGTATCTGTTCCCTGCCCCACTTCCCTGTAACCCCCAGAAAACCGTGACCAGAGAATGAGTCCTCCATCATGAAGATTTCTTTGTTCCAAAGACACAGTAACCCACCTGAGTTACCATCAGATTGCCTTGATACCCAGCCGACATCGTTTCTTCCCCACAACCAATCATACCCTTTTTGATCAAAAGACCCCATTTTTGTTTCCTGTATACAAACAAAATCTAGCTTCTCTTTTATTAGCATGCTTCTAATTGCCCTCTTCTTCAACCTCCCCCCCAACCCCCTAATGTTATAGGTTCCTATCCGCATAAAGATTTTTCTTTTCCCCTGACACTACCTTTATGTTTCCCTCCACCTTTGCACTGAGATCTATCTCTTTTCTCCAATTCCATCAGTTTACCCACTATGGTTGTTTCATCATGTTTTGAATTCAAACCCAAATTTTTCCCCAATTCCCATATTTTCGTTGCTTCCTCCTCTAAATCTGGTTTGACAGGAACATCTTTCCTACTCTTCTTCTGGCTAACCGAGATTGAGTTACTAACCTGTTTAAGACCGCCCACTGATGAAGAGCCGTTGCCCACAATCACATCTTCTGGTGGATTTCTCAGTTGGAGCACACCTTCACTCACCTTCATTCCCACTTCATCCTCCTTCGCAACACAAGAACTAGGCCCTGCTAAAACCTTCTTATTTCTCGATCTCTGATTCCCATTTGAACACAGTAGTTTGTTCCATTTTGCCAGAGACGCCATATTCAGCTTCTTTTTTGATTTCTTCTTACATAGAGAAGCAATAGTTTCCTCCTTTTCTGAATGCCCAGCTTGATGATCTCTAACAATAGAGGGAACCCCTGTAGAACCCAAAATTGTGTCTTCACTAGACACCCCCAAAAAACGCCCAACCTGCCTAGACCCAATAACCCCAGCTTGATTGCCTGATTCCTTTTTGGTTGGGTTGGGCACACAACCCATTAAAGAGTTTCCAACGTCTCCTATCTGCTCCAACACCCTCTGCGTCGCACAGATGGGGGAGTTTGATTGAAATTGTAAATTAGGCCCAACACGCCCCTCATTTCCTTTTAGTGTTATGTGCTCCTCCTCTAGGACCACATTGAGGCCCAACACATTACTTGGACTGTGGCCCACTAGCGAAAAATCCCTTACTGCAACAGCTACCTCCCTATACCCTTCCTGACTACCAGCGACCCCACTCACCAGCTCAATTTTCTCGCCGCCTTCTGTGTCAGTTTCCACTGCTCCAAGCGCTAACAGAGGAGGGTCATCTAATTTGTATGAAGACTCAGGAACCTCGACTAACCCCATCACCTCTCTAACCTAGTCAACATCATTAGCCTCGATATCCGCTGGGTCAACGTCTTTTGAATTCGAAAATTGCTTCTGTAACTGCTGGATAATCTCTTGTCGGAGACTACCGGAGAAATCTGTTTCCGCCACTTCCTCCACACTACCGAAATCGTTAACTTCCCCCTCCGATGAACCCTCGTCGTCCGACTGGTACAAGTCGTCGTCTTCCAACAGCAAGAGATCCGAACCTGATAAATCTTCCAGCATCCTCAGAGAGTAGCTTACTGAGTTAAAGGTAACCTCCAACACCATATTAATCATTTCTGGCACCGGAGTTCTTATCAACACCCTTCCAAAGTCAAGTCTGTTCTTTTCTTTTGTATCTTCATCTATAGCAACGAAGGTCCCCATGAGTTGGGCAACCTGCTTGAAGATGTCTTCCCTCCAAGCAAAAACAGGGACACCTGTGATTCTGACCCACACAAACCTGTGGTTCTTTGAATCTTCGGGCTCCCAAGCTCTTATCTCCGAGAACCACTCTGCAAAGGTTGCTTCCTCCTCCTTTATTATAATACTTATCTCATCCTCCTCTTGGCTAGATAGAAGGACGAGGTTCCCTCCCATTGGAGCCGCTTTGACAGAAGTCAAACCTTCATTGTGCAGCAGTTGCTGGATGTTAACCACACCCTCAGGATTAATTGTTAGGCCTACATAGCATCCCTTAAGCCACTTCATTTCGTCCTCCGACACATTATATGCCATTCCATTCCAGGTATTGGCCTTGATCGCATTAACTGTCCCTCCACCAGTTTTTGTACGTACCTGGAGCCTTGAGTTATTATCATACTGCTTGCCAGCCTTGACCACCTCAACAAAGCTGTCCCCACCTCTTACACCTCCCCCATTTATAACCCTTGTATGATTCGCACGATTGCTTGCAAAATGGTGTTCTCTGCCATCCCTTTTGAACATAGAGATATTGACCTTCAGTTTAAGGTCACCTATCTATAAGTTGTCCAGCTTTGTTTCTAGCCATCTTGGTTGTTGAACATCTGAGAATTTCACGAAGCCAAACCGATTTCAAAATCTATCTGTTTTACTTGGGATATATACATCCCTAACCCTCCCCCATCTGAGAAACACCTTCCACATATCCTCATTACCAAAGGCAACAGGGAAGTTAGTGAAGAAGTAGGAGGTAGTTCCCTGGTCCTCCCATCTCACCCTAGGTTTTTGGACCCTTCTACTCCAGTATGGTTGTGGATGTGCACTATTATCTCCCCTTTTCCACACTCTGCTTTGTTGGGCGAAAACAAATTGAAGTTTGTCACTCGTTCTTTGGCTCCACACATTGCTTACAACACCATCTACTTCAATAATGCCAAACATATGTGGGATGATTTGAGAATTAGAATCTCCAAAGGAAATCATTTCAGATTTTATGATTTGCTTCAAGAAATCCATTGAATTAAGCAAGGTGAGAGGAACTTTTTGATTTATTTACTGAATTGAAAACCCTATGGGAAGAATTGGAGACTTTACGCCCCACTTCAAGTTGTTCTTGCCCTACTCCATCTAGTTGCAACTTAATTAAGACATAAAGCAGCTTAAAGAGTCAGAATATTTGGTTTGTTTCTTGAAAGGGCTTGAAGATCCCTATAGCACTGTTAAAACTCAGATTTTGATGATGGATCCCTTACCCCCAATTAGTCAAGCATTTGCCCTTGTTTGGTAGCAAGAAAGACATATTCTTGATAATACCTTTTGTGAATGATGGGTTCCGCTAAGTGTACTGGATCGAAGTAAGTAATAAAAACAAGGTAAGTAATTACCGAGGTCGAACATAGGGATTGAGTGACCAATTTTATCTAAATTCAAAGATAGTAACAACGTTTGACCAAGTCAAAGAAGAAAGAAAACAAGTATCAAGAGTAAGATTATGGTTGGGACAATCTAAGGTCACGATTTCACCTACACAGTCAAACATAGATCCAAGTGATTATTTTTCTATCCCTAATTCAATTTCATGCCAACCAGGAACTCTAAATTATTCTAATGTCTCGGTCGAGCACAAGAGAAAACACTTAAACATGCCAATCAACTATATCTCTATGATGGCTAACATGCAAGATTCATTAGGTTCTTGGTTCCCTAAAGTGATTGCACAGATCTCCTATTATATTTCTATCAATATTCAATCTGTGTTCTTAATTCAAATCCTAAAGCGTGAATCTCCAGCAGGACTCATCACGCTTGATTAGTTATCATGAACTCTTTTGATTAACGCATTACAAAACAGAATTAAGAAACAAGAATTAAGAAAAGGGAGTAGAAATATCCTAATTCACTATGCCGTCATGTGCAGCTACGCCGATTCCTTAGAAAAGAGGATTAGTTCCTCATAACATTCATAATCACCAATGATCCAAGAAAATACATCAATAAAACTCAGAGAAAAAACTAAGCAAGACATAGCTCTTAGAAAATTAGGATTAGGGTATAAAGTTGACACAATTAACAAGCTTAAATACTAATTTCTGGTGACGCACGCTCGCAGGGTGAGCAGCTTCTCGCGGGGCAAGTCTTGTCTTTTTGCCAGGCAGGATTTGAGGTCTTCGTGGGGCGAGCCCTGCCTCTCAGGGCGAGACAGAGTACTTACTAGTGCAATAAGTGCTTTTTACGTCAGTCAAAATTGATTTTACACGTCAGAATAATGTCTGACATAAATACAGCTGACGTTAATAGTTAACATTTTAACGTCAGTTGTTTAACTGACGTTAAAAGTAAAATATTAACGTCAGTTGTTTAATAAAACTGACGTTAATAGTGTAACATTAACGTCAGTTGTATTAATGAACTGACGTTAATAGTTTTATTTTTAATGTCAATTTTATTAAAAAACTGACGTTAATAGAGTATCTTTTTTTAAAAAAATACTATTAACGTCAGTTGTTTGAAACAACTGACGTTAAGAGATTTTTTTTTTTTTTTTAAATTTGGTTTTAAAATAACACTACCCCCAGCTGTCCCTGCATTTAGTAAACATCCCAGCAACACAGAATATTGTTACAGAATTGTAAACACTCAACTTTGGCAAAAATAGGGTCTCATAAAGTGTACCCTTAAATTTCAATATTACTAAAAGAAAAGAAATATACAAAGGAACAATGGGGGGACTTAAAACCAAAACCCATGTATAGGAAAAATATAACTATCTACAAGTATATATATATATATATATATATAAATTTTAGCCTCTAATGTCTAAAAACAAAACTACCAATCCAAGTATATATAAATGTTAGTCTCTAAAAAGTCTAAAAACAAAACTACTCATCCAAGTATTCAGGAGGTGTTTTCTCAATTCTTTTTTTAGCAGCATACTTGAAGAAGAATTCTGCCAAGTGCATCCTCAAGTGTCTAAACTCATCTTTATGAAGAGGCGATTGGTCGTTAAATGCCTACACACGTTCAAATAATAACAATAACATTAACGAAAGTCATCACTAAAACTTTAATATATAATTTAATAAGTTGTTTAAATATTACCTTCTTCCATCCCTCCGTATGGACAAAAAAAATGTTAAATTAGAGGGTTATAACATTATAAACTTACATTAAAAAAAAGGACTAAAGATAGTATATAACACGTCAACTTACACTAACATCAGGCGTAGGCGCCATCGTGTCCTGTGTAGGCCCCACAGTGTCCTCCCGTGCATGTGGGTGATCCGACTGATCCATATGTATGCCTGTTCAGAAACAATATATATTAAACTGGATAAATAAATGCAGATGGATAAATAAAATAAATCTATACTAAACTGGATAAATAAAACTCACACTATAATCAAGTTTAAACTTCCTATATCAATATCCCTTCATGATGATCATCACGAGTGGCATGTACATCGTCCACCTGTGTTTCCTCAATTATAGTAGGCATGTTTGTTGAAAAAGAAGGAGTCTCAGGAATATCAAGATTTGAATCTTGATTTTCATCACTATCATTATACATGCTTTTTCCTTGGAGAACCACAGACAATCTTTTGTTAGAAGGATCAGTGATGTAGAACACTTGTTTTGCTTGGGAAGCCATTATGAAAGGTTCATTTATATGACCTAACTTGTTGAGGTCTACCAATGTGAACCCCCATTCATCGGTTTGTACACCACCTTTACTATCAACCCACTTACATTTAAAAACCGGCACCGTAAGCTTAGTGTAATCGAGCACCCAAATCTCTTCAATATATCCAAAGTAAGGTGTCGGTGCTTTAACGGGTTTTGTGTCCTTTGCACTAGAGAAGTGCATTGCTTCGGCCACGATCATAACCCTACTATTTTGCATGGTACTCTTGTTATCTTGTTCCTTTATATAAAAGGAAAAGTTATTGATGTCGTATCCGCTCCAACATATGACGTTGAAACTAGGCCCACGTGCTAGCCATCTTACGTCATCAGAAGCAGTACTACCATCCTTAAGCATTTATTCCTTGAACCATTGTAAGAAAGTCTTGTTATGCTTGTTCAACAACCACCTTTCGCTCATTCGAGGGTTTTCTTGGTTGACTTTTATTTTATGTTCAAATAAGTAAGGTTGAACAGAATCGATGTTGTTCAATACATACAAATGTGCTTGAAGCACTTCCTCCCGACCCTTGCTATTAATTTTGAAACCATGTGTACCCTTACCTTGACATCTTATCTCATCATGCCGAGGCTTAGGAACCACTATAGGATCCGTGTTATGAAGGTATTCCGAACAAAACTCAATAGCTTCTTCTGCAACATACCTTTGAACAATAGATGCTTCCGGACGATGTGGATTCTTCATATACCCTTTCAAGATCTTCATGTAGCGCTCAACTGGGTACATCCATCTCAGAAAACAGGCCCACATAATCTAATCTCCTTCACCAAATGAACAATTAAGTGAACCATGATGTCGAAAAAGGAAGGAGGAAAATACATCTCCACTTGGCACAAGATTGTAGCAGCCTCAACTTCCAAGTCATCCAACATACGGGGGTCAACGACTTTGCTACATATAGAATTGAAGAATGAGCACAACCGAGTAATGGCATGTCTCACATTTTTTGGAGCAATACCACAAATAGCAATGGGCAGAAGTTGTTGCATCAAGATGTGGCAATCATGAGACTTTAAGCCAACCAATTTAAGATCACTAGAGACAAGCCTCTTCATATTTGAAGAGTAACCATGTGGAACCTTGATGTCCTGAAGACACCCACAGAAACTTTCTCTCTCTTTTTTTGACAAAGTATGACATGCTGGTGGCAAATAAGTCCGCTTACCATCCTCAACAACTAGAGCTAACTGCTCTCGTATACCCATAGCAACGAGGTCGAGACGAGCATTCACACCATCCTTTGTCTTGCCCTGAATGTTGAGAAGCGTCCCGATCACACTATCACACACATTTTTCTCCACATGCATCACATCAATGCAGTGTCTGACATCAAGCTTGCGCCAATATGGAAGATCAAAGAATATCGACCTCTTCTTCCATATGTTTTTTTCAGCAGTTTTACCCTTCTTTTTGGACTTGCCGAATATAACATCGATGCCCTTTACTCTCTGATAAACCTGCTCTCCATTTAAGGCCGTCGGAGCATCTTCAGTCTCTTGGCATCCATTAAAAGCTTTTTTCATCTTACGATATGGGTGATCACGTCTAAGAAATCTCCGATGCCCAAGGTAAACCGTCTTCTTTCCATGATGCAACTGAGTGTAGCATGTGCTTCTTTACATATAGGGCATGCTTTATGCCCCTTGACACTGTACCCGGACAAGTTACTATATGCTGGAAAGTCGTTGATGGTGCAAAATAACATGGCACGAAGCTTGAAAGTCTAGTGAGAATACCCATCAACTACATCAACACCTTTCACCCACAGCGTTTTCAAGTCTTCAATCAAGGGACTTAGATAAACATCCAAGTCATTTCCCGGTTGCTTTGGGCCCGAAATCATCATAGACAACATCATGTATTTGCGCTTCATGCACAACCAAGGGGGCAGGTTGTAAATTATCAACAGAACAGGCCATGAACTATGAATACTACTCATGTTACCATATGGATTCATTCCATCCGTAGCAAGTCCAAGCCTTAGGTTTCTTGGCTCATCGGCGAAATCCGGAAACATAGTATCAATATTCTTCCATTGCACAGAATCAGCAGGATGACGAACCTTTCCATCACGTTTCCTCTCATCATTATGCCATCTAAGATTCTTCTCATCTTTCACATTGGCAAACAATCGCTTGAACCTTGGAATTATTGGAAGATACCACAACACCTTCGCAGGAGGACCCTTTTTTTCTCGCATCACAAATCGAATCATCAAGATCATCACCACCACCCTTCACTTTGTATCGTGATAACCCACACTTGGGGCAATCGTGATTGTGTTCATGAACACCCGTGTACAATATGCAATCATTGGGGCATGCGTGTATCTTCTTATACTACATACCCATCGGACACAATACTTTCTTGGCCTCATAGTTACGGTCAGGCAATGTGTTGTCCTCCGAAAGCAAGTCTTTCAACACTTCAAGCAATTCAGTGAAGCTTTTATCGGTCCAACCATTTCTTGCCTTCATACAAACCAATTTTAGCACCGCCGACAATCGTGTATGAGTAGTACACCCTGGATACAAAGGCTTATCTGCATCATCGCACAACCTATCATACACATGTGCTCGATGAAAAGATTCTTGTCTAATATCACGGATCATGTCCTCTACTCGATCATCCTCCATATCTACGTCAACGTCCTCACTTTGGGAGACACTTGCCTTAGTATTCAACAACACATCACCATGCCATATCCATCTTGTATAACTCAAGCAAATCCCTTCACAAATCAAATGAGTACGTATATCCTTCACTATACATTTCCTCGTATTCAAACACTTGACACAAGGACAACAGAACATTCCATTACTATTAAGAACATTCCTTTGAGCAAATTCTATAAACTCTCCCACTCCCTTCAAATACTCAGCACTTGTGCGCTTACAAACCATAGCTAGATAGGTTCTGTAGATATACAAATATATATCCAATATAAGCACAATACGCGAGATTGAAAACTAGTTTTTTGAAAAATGACAGATGAGAGCATGATACAAGCTAGGTGGTTTATTTCCACAGTAATCTCACATCATTCTTCTCATCAAGCAGGCAACAACACATATTAGTACTATAACCACTCAGCTATATGAATCAATCCAGAGAGCATGATACAAGCTAGGTGGTCAAATATTATCTCAAATTTACACCATTTTCAGGTTTCTTAACACGGAAAAGAAAGCAGCAGATTAAGATAAATTATCAAAACAGAATTCCAATGAGCAATTGTTGATGTCACATGCTACAAGCAACTCTAAATTTCTTCCCATTTTGAAATAGGTCATGACAGCAGAAGAAAAATAAGAGAAAACACAAAGCCATCGACCAGAAATAGAGACATTCCAAACAACTCAAACTCTGAGTTTCAACTACAGAGACTACAGTTTCAACATACACTCAAAACAAAAAACAAAAAATAGTGCCCTAAAGAACTAACCAGAAATAGGTGCTCGCGTGGTGGTGGGGAGGGCAGCTCGAGTGGTGGCCAACGTTCGATGTGTTGCTGAGAGTCAGAGGGACAAGGAGAGTTGGTGCGCGCAATGTTCACAAGGCAGAGAGTGAGTTGGAAAGACTAAGTTAGGGTTAAGAGAAAGAGAGAGAAAGAGTGTACCTCACGGTGGTTGCGGAGAAGCCCTCGCAGTGGTGGCGGTGGAGAATAGCTCGCGATTAGGGCAGAGTGAGAGTGAGAGTGAGAGTGAGAGTGATGAAAAGAGAAGAACAGAGACAGAGCTTAGTGAAGAAGGCATACAGAGCGCGCGGGTGTGACGTTATAACCAAAATAAAACAATATTTTACGTTAGTTGTTACAAAGAACTGACGTTAATTGAAATTTTAACATCAGTTATGTACAACAGCTGACGTTAAAAGTTCACTTTTTTAACGTCAGTTATATTAAAAAACTGACGTTAAAAATATATTTTATTATTTTAAAAATAGTTTTAATGTCAGTTATTTAAGACTACTGACGTTAAAGGTTTATCAGTTTCTGTAAAAACATTTATACCTTTGACTACTGTGCTACCTTCCCATGCACCTTGTAACTTAATCCTCTTAATGAACATTAAGTTTATAGACTCAGTTTTGAAGAAAATCAGGCAGTCTCTTCTCCATATAAAGTACCATTCTTCCTCTATAATACACACACTTCGATCTTCCCCTATATTTCGTTTTCTATTTCTTCACAATATGGCTCTACCATATTTGAGATTTTTATTATTTCTTCCTATACCTAGACTCAAAGGTTTGTCTTAATGGTCAAACAACTTCTGAGGTTGAGTAAATCACATAACATGGATGATAAGGTTTCCCTTTCACCCCGGTTTTGATAGCCAGCAACTTCTGAGGTTGGGTAAATCACATAATGTGAGTTGGTCACCTTATCATCCTTGAGGAGAATCGACAGCTAGAGTTCCAAAACCTCAGCTTTGGCAGCCAGTGACTGTTCCAGGACCATTACTGAAACAGATCGAGTGCACCCTTGCTCAGACGCTCGACTCTCCTCTCTTGAAACAAATGTTTAAGATGTTGGCCTCAGATGGAGCATCAAGGACTTCAACTTTTTTATACGAAGGGGATGCAACCATTGAAGTTTCTGAGGACAGGACTGAGAAGAAACTGATGTTGAATCAGAAACTTTTTAATATTTTAGGGCTATGTTGCAGAAATTTTTTTATCTTTTAATCATGTAATTGTAACTTATGAATCACTTCAATGAGATACGATTTGATTATATATATAACTTGTTTTATATTAAGTTTATTTATTTTAATTTGCACATGATTTTGTTTATTAATTCAAGCTAATTAAGATTAGAAATAAAAAGCACTATATATGGAGTTATATCTGCGTTAAGAGTGACAACGAGGGAGATGACAACGAAAGAAAGATAGGAATGAGTTTCAGAGAGGAATAGGATTATTTACGTCCGTTTTTTATTTAACTGAAGTAAAAATCACAATTTTAACATCAGTTTTATAAATAACTGATGTTAAAAGTGTTAATCATTCTTGCATATCACTTTTAACGTCAGTTCATTAAACAACTGACGTCAATAGTGATTTTTATTTACAAAACTGCCACCGCCTCCTTTTTAACGTCAAACATATGGTTAACTGACGTAAATCGTTCCCGTATATTACATAATTTCCACTAGTCCCCTATGCTTCGCGGTGCCAGCATCTTCTCACGGGCCGCCTTGGAGATGATTCAGATTTACCCTCTTTGGCTCACGGGGCGCCCCAGAGGGTCTTCAAAATTCCACTTTTTTTTCAGCTCTCTGGCTCACTGGGCACGACACCAAAACTTTGCATCCAGCTTGTTTTCTTCAATTTTTCCTAGTTTCCTCCAGCTTCACTTTTAACCTGAAACTTAAAGTAACATTAGATGCTTTATTTGACTCAAAAACTAGCATATGAATCATAGCCTTTCCAGCTTTAAAATTAGATAAGCCAGCGGATTATCAAAATACCCCAAACTTAAACTTTGCTTGTCCCTAAGAAAACTAAAACTCAAAAAGACTCAAAACATGGCAAGCTCAATGGGCTCAATCAAACTTCCCATAAACTTCATGCAATTTTCTCAATACAATTTCCATTCCATGTACACCCCCCCTCCCCAATCATTTCATCAATGTAATCCCCACATTTATTTACTTCAAACAAAGAGAATTTCATCATTAATGCAATCATCACTCTAAGCAAAGGATCCAAGTTACACACAAAAGAGAGATCACCTGATTAACAATTGCCTTCCTCACAAGGGTGTATAGTATTTCACTCCATTCACTCAATTGTCTAGGCTATTAATTTTCCCTCAATTTCATACTTTCCATGAATTTGATTTCATCTCAAACAAAGTTCCAATGAAAACATGCATGCATCATCAAAAGGTCTTTTGTGGGTTGTAATGTGGCCTGACTAAGGTAGGATATTCAAAGGTACAAGGCTAAGACCCTAGGAGCTAAGAAAGTATGAAATCTTTTTGCACTTAATTCTTCACTCTCATTCCCTTTTTCAGGCCAAGTATCTTATTCCAAAGAAAATGCCTAGATCATGTGATGAAACATATAATCATGCAAACCATATAGGGATTCAAACAAATCCGGGAAAATGCAACTCAAAAGTGGATTCAATCAATTTAAGACCAATGTTGGAGGCTCAAATTCCTCACCTAGACATTTTTCACAAATTGTTTAACCGAGATGCAATCCTTGGTGTGTGCACCCCTTCACCCCAAACTTATCATGAATCATGCAATCACAACAAAATTGCTCAAAGTCCATCTTTCAATTTTTCACATGGGGATCAATTTTTTTTTAAAATTTTAAACCTTGGGGAAATCATCAAAAAACAACATTTATCATGTATTCCATCTATGCTAAATTCAATAAAATCCATTCAAGCTAACCGATATGACTCTGTTGACACTATTTATGTACATGACCATTTATCTAACTTGCAAAAACTAAAAACCAAAGAAAAGAAAAGAAAAGAAAAGGAGAAGGGTTTCGAAAGTGTTTTCTCAAGGAGTCCGAGACCCCACGCTCTCATTAGCATTCCTCAACTCTTCCTCATCTCTCTTTGCTTTCTTCCTAGGCCGACTATATTCGGCTTCATCAAATTGCCTTGCCCATGCAAGTTGGCACCTCTTAGAGTTAGCAACCAAGTCGGGTCCCACTCATCCTCTTCTTCTTTGGTAAACTTCTCCACTTCCGGGAATGGGAGCCGCTTGTCTTCCACTGCTTTCTTTACAGCTTCATACAACTCATGGTCTATGTCAATGCACACTGGGAAGTCCCTTTGCCTTTCTTATACCTCGACGCTGAATCTCCCTCCGGACGTAGTCATTAACCCCTCTATCGAAGCTCAAGTGAAACAGATCCACCTTCTCCTCTTATTCTTTTGTCGTATTTTCTAGTTCCGGGAAGGGGATCTGTCTCTCTCGAATTGCTTCTTTGACTTCTTGGTACATCTCATGGTACGGAGTTATCATTTTCTCATCGACCGACATCCTACTCATCCGTCTCGTTCCCCGAGTCATGGTTGGGGTACAACGGCTGCCGAGCCTCGGGTACCCCCTCCTGGCTGCCAAGAAAGTCTTGCCAGTCAAACTGAGGCCCCAGCTCCTCTTCTGATGGGTAAACTGGGACCCGGCCCTCCTTGATAGCTCTCTATTGCTCCCGGAAGAAGTCTCTGGTCGCCTCGTTAGACCGCATCATGGCCTAGAGGTTATGCTGGATGATGACCAGCATCTGCTCTATAGATGGCCGTTGTGGTGGCTGTGCTTGTCTCAACCTCCTGGGTGGTGCTGGCTCTCCATAACAGTGACGAT
This sequence comes from Echinosophora koreensis, assembly GCA_035048595.1. Lineage (NCBI taxonomy): Eukaryota > Viridiplantae > Streptophyta > Magnoliopsida > Fabales > Fabaceae > Echinosophora > Echinosophora koreensis. Next base: position 13,998,992 of record JAPCYP010000004.1, read on the forward strand.
GAATGTGGTGGTTGTGCTTGTCTCAACCTCCTGGGTGGTGCTGGCTCTCCATAACAGTGACGATGAATGTATTCATGGTCGATTGGCTGCCGAGGGGTTTTCTTAACCTCCTCAGTAACAGCCAATCCGGCCCGAGCACAAAGCTCCGTGATGAGAAATCCACTAGCCAACACCCCTTTCCTTATAGGGAGTTCGCCTTCTGCTGGGTGTCCGTGGCTATGACTGATCCCACGTCATTGCTCTTCCCTATCATGATGGCATAGAGGAGGTGGGCCCGGGAAGCAGTAATATCAGACTCATGTGAGCTGCACATGAGGTTGGCATAGATGAACACATGCCAGATCCGGGCCACGGGATTTAGACCCTTCCTATCAGCCTCAGTAAGTTGCCAGAGGTCCCGACGACCCACTGGGTTCCCGGCTTGCTGCAGGTGTCCAAAATAGGTTGGCCAAGGGCCTGGACTATCGGTATTAGTTGATGCTCACTATGCTGCCCCCAAGTGTTCTAAATACCTAAGCAGTGGTTGATGTCCTTAGCATCAAACATCATCTGTACACCCCTCACCATAGTGCCACACTTAGGATCAGTGGGGCAGAGGTTGTAGGCATTAGCATAAAATTCCTTGACGAGTTTAAGGTCAACTCGTCGAGGAAGAGAAGCTAAATAGCCCCAACCCCTCCTGGTCAGCTCCTTAGTGACGAAGGAGTAGAAGTTCCCCACGAGAACCACCCTCCTCTCGAGTACATTCTCCTTCTCCTTGACCCGGTTTTAATGTCTCTCATGATAAGGAGACCGAAATTGAAGAGAATGAGTCGTAATCCTAGAGGTGGTACTAGGTCCCTCAAGGAGCTCCTCCTCCTCCTCCATAGCCTGACGCTTCTTACGCTTAGGTTGTTGCTTCTCCATAGGCTGTTTAGGAGGAAACATACCTGAAAAGCAGAAAAGTTCGCAGTACAAAGCAACAATTATCAATATACAACAATTATTTAACATATTTGGAACACAGAAATTCATTCTAAATAATATCATAAAATTACCCATTGCCCCCTAGCATGCATTTGTCTCTAAAATTTCCCGAGATACCCCCAAACTTAGAATCTTACAACATCTAATCAGAGCAGTCATTTATCAATCATCACTTTCCTGTTCACCCACAAAGATTCCTCACTTCTCTCACATATTATTCATACATGTTCACGTGCATCAAGATTTGTCAAGGAAATTCATAGAAATCATACATTCATCACATTCATAACATTACATGATCCCAAATAATCTAAGCCTATGTTCAACGGTCTTCTCATCCCCTCTAAAACAACTTCATTATTTTGGCAAGCATGAGAGAGATGAGGACCCAAACAACATAAGAAAGTGGTTAAGGCTTACCTTAAATGATTGAGCTAGAGTGAAAGAGTGAGAAATATGATGAGGTTGAGTTCTTATTGCTACTGTCTTCATGCGCACGAGAGAGAGGAGGAATAGAGTTTGAAGTTTTAGTGCCCAAGTGAGCCACACAAGGCTCGCGGGGCGTTTAATCTCCTCTCGCACGTGGGGCGAATTTAAAGTTTTCCCCAAATTGGACACTTGTGGGGCAAGCATGCGTTCGCAGGGCGAATCTGGAAATTTTGCCCCTTCTGAGTTGACCAGATTCACGAGGCAAGCATGGGCTCGCGATGCGAACCAGAGAGGCCCAAAATTCTGGTGCTCTGGATCGTGGGGCGAGCCACGAGTCGCGAGGAGAATCTTAGAATTTTTTACTTTTCATCTTTTCCAGATTCGAGGGGCAAGTCATAGATCACGGGCGAATCTGGGTATTTTACCCTTTTTCATCCTCTATGCCTCGTGAGGTGAGACAAGATTCATGGTTAGAGACAAAGGCTGATCATCTTTGCCCTCCCTGTCTCGCGAGGTGAATAGACTCTCGCAGGGTGAGACAGAGACTCCTCATTTCTGAGGGCTCTGTCTCGCGAGGCTAATCTCTACTCACGGGGCTAGCCAGAGAAGAATTTTGACCCCTGTTTTCTTCATGAAACTAAATCCTAAATACTTCCTAAATGCAACTTTCTAACTAAGGATCCTATATGAAGATACTTTTTAGTTTTTATGGCTCTTTTTATACAACAAAAGGATATAAACCTTGGGTTGCCTCCCAAGTAGCGCTTGTTAAACATCCCGAGCCCGACGATCGTCACCCGCGAAGGGCTAGTCTAGCTTATAGCTCTGATGACCTCTTTGGAAAGCTTCTCTATAGTAGTATTGGAGCCTTTGGCCATTGACCTTGAAGAAATCTCCCGGTTCATTGCCCTTCAACTATACTACTCCATGTGAAAAAACTTTGTGGACCTTGAAGGGACCTGACCACCGGGATTTCAGCTTACCCGAAAACAACCTCAAACGAGAGTTGTACAAAAGAACCCATTGCCCCTGTGCAAACTTCCTAGGAAAGATGTGCTTATCATGCCATGCTTTTGTACACTCCTTGTAGATTCGCGCATTTTCATACTCTTGCTTAGGCACACTGTCAATAGCCTAAAAACCATCAATAGTCATGCCTATCAGAAGAAAAGGAAGATTAGGCACGACAAGTAACACAGACACCCTCATCTTGAACCATCCGAAAGCTGGAAGTGACGTCCCCTAGAGACTTCCCCATGTCGTCCTAATTCTCGAACCTCAACACCTCCGGTGGGTTACCCTAGTGACATCTCAACATCTCATCCTTCTTAGAATAACACAAAAAGTGCATAGCCAAACCAGACACAACAGTATAAAACAAAGTAGGCGAGATTCCCAACATCACACAACATATGGCAGATATGAAAACAGCACGACACAACATGGCACATATGCATATACATACTCTTACTAACATATCTCATGTTATCATCCATTTGCAGACCAACAATTCGATCAATATATCAACAACATACAGTATATACATATCATCAAAAGCATGCAATATCAAAGCATGAGAGGACACTGCTTATACACAAACATGACCTAGTGAAACTGCATAGTCCCATACCTACATAGCCTCACAAGAACGGAGACATGACTAATTGAAGCTGCATAGTCCCATACCTACATGGCCTCAAGGAAGATCCGACTCTACTCTGGAGTTAAGAGAATGTTCAGAAGGAGTGGTTAGAACACATGTTTCACAACTGCCAATATTAGGCATACTTGTGCATCAATAATAATAACCACATGTGGAAATTAGGACTGATTGTGAAACGCCATCGATAACCAGGATTGTACAACAGCAAGTAGAAGCTGTTGGTGTTTTGCATAGAACTCCACGACCAATAGTCCTAACTGGCCATCCGTGGTCATCCCAACCCCGACATTCCCAAGATCATTGAAGAATCGTCACCCTACAATCCACATGCGTACAGAACATGTAAGCCCACTTCCTAGGCACAAAGGCCTTACTGACAATATTCTTTGGATCAAGCCGATCACGGCATGTGCTTTCGTATTTATCCACCAGATAAATTTCGGGATTCCTCTTACGGAATCAAGAGCCATTCTAGAGGCAAGATAGTACCAACCCGTGAATCCTTACACAAGTTTAGGATCCTCTCATTGGTCTATCCATGTTTCAACGCTCAAGTGTATTATGGAGATTGGTCATTCCCCAATCCATTATATTTTTTCCGATTCTTCCCGAATGAGATTACTTACTCGGCAAGTAATCTTAGAATACTCTTGGTTATTAAGTATTATGGATCCTTGGATGATAAAATCATCTAGGGTATGAAGACATAGTCTTGCTCCACTATATCTCATACTTTAAATGTTCCATTTATTTTAATGGCTAAGTCCTACTCCTCGACTTAGGTTTTGGAATACACATTTGCTTTGGATTTGAAATCCTTTTGATGGTAAATCCAAATGTTTAAATCCCTTCTTTTTTTTAAATACCTCTCCCTAATTCTGCAGTATTAAGGGTTTGAAATCAAAATAAAAGAAGAGTTCTAAAAGCTTAACTTCCTTTTTCATCACTCTTAAAACTCCAAATGATAGAACTCTTATGGCCCAACAACTGTCAACCAATTGAATGTCACGTGGAAACTTTATAAAAGTCCATCATTTAAGTGAAATCATTCAAAGCCTAAACCATGGTTCCATCTTTCATTCATTTGTGTTTTGAAATCCGTTTTGAAAACCTTTAGAGCCATCACATAAAGTTTAGAAACCAAACTCATTATACGGGTCATTCTCACAAAAAACATTTGATCTAATCGATCTTTGACTTAGATAAAAGCATTTAACTGGTGAACTAAGTATAGAAAACATTCTCATATTCAATTTGTACCTCAAACCCGAATTAAAAAAAGCATCCTTTTTGGATGGTTTTGTTTCATGAAAACTTATGTCCATTGATTTCCAAATACGATTTCAACTACACAGTTACCTTGATTGAATATCAAAAACATTCTAAGTGAGGATTCTAAGGAAATCGTACCTATGCCTCACTTAGAGTAGGCTTTTAATTAAATCTATCCTTGTAATAATTGCATAATTTCATAGCTCAAGAACTTGTTCTTTTCCTTTCTTAATTGTCATTGTTCATATCCCCACTTAAGTGTTGTGAAATCGACTTAAAACTCGGGGAATGGAGTTAAACTCCCATTTGTTACATATGTGACCGAAACTTGACCACGATTCAAGAGAAGATTCCACTTCTTCAAAAACACTCATAACCATAACCATACATCAAACATAGCATATAATTACTCAAAAGTCATGCTATTAACATATTCTCATGCTATATCCATATTGACAATTCAAACAAATTACTCAAGTCAAGGCATATAAATAAATCAATCAAACATATCATGTTCGTGAGTAGATAATCATATCAATTTTCAACAAAGGTCACATATTAAAGCACATAAATCAAACCACAACCACTATTACAATCATGTCCTCATAGAGGACCAAACCAAACAAAGTGGATAACCCCATGTCTAGGGTTTCCATCCACAAAAATATAAGCCATCTTCACACCCACCAATATGGTGTGAAGTGGTTCACTCCTCCCCTTACCTCTTGTAGCTCCCAAAAGCAAGACATCCTCTTTGATCCACAAAACTCCATCACCATCACCTTCATCCATCAACAAATTATCCAAGTTAAAACAAACAAAAACCCAAAGGTACACTTAGGGTAAGCTCTCGGCCACATAAAGATAAAAGGGCTAGGATCATTTGTTTTCAAAACCATTTGGTAGACATGTATAGATAGGTATTTCTATCATGGAAACATTGTCAAAAGTCCAAAAACAACATCATGCAAATTCCTATGAATTAATACATGATTTTTCGAAAGTATGTAACTTGAAATAAATTACATATTCATGAAGATAATGAAGCATAAAATAAAGTTAATAACTAGGGTCAAGAGAAATTACCCCTTGGTTGATGAGAAACAATGAACAAAGTGAGGGTAGAAAAATACCCATTTTGCAAATCAACTCCGAATGAGTTTTTGCGTGAAATAATATGTCTCTAGATGATCTAGAGGAACAAGGATATGTGGTTGGATTGATGAAATAAAGTTTGGATGATTCTATGGAGGGCTTGGCCGAACATGGTCATGAAAACCCATTTCTCAAACATGCATAAAATGGAAACTTGTGTGAGATGAGAAGTGTCTAGATAATGTAAGGGAGTAAGATTATGGTCTTGGAGAATCAAAACAAGATTTGGGTGAGGATTTAGGGTCTTGGCCGAATTTAGTGTTAGAAGAAACAGAACTTGAATGTTCTTGGGTTTAGGAACAAAATATATCAAAGTGAAGGCCCTTCTAAGGAGCAAGTTTCATGAATTAAGAATCATAAAATCATGCCTCTAAGATGATGAAATATGATGGGGAAATCAAGAACATGTCATGAACATTGAAGAACATTTGAGAGAAATGAAAGTTTATGACTTTGATCTTAAAACTTAGAAACTTAAAGGACTTTAGGTATTTTAAGTAAAATGAATGATGGATGAATGTTTATGAGGGAGAGAGGCTCGAAATTATGGAGGAAAAAAGGGTCTAAAACTTGTTGGATCAAATTGAAATTTACAAAAAAGATCAAGGGCATTTTGGTCTTTTGTTCGCATAAATATCTAGATATTTTCAGGGTATTTTCATAAGATATTTTGTAAAATCATCATGACATTGATGACTCACTAGGTGACTCACTTGATGACTCATAGGGTGAGTTGTCCATGTGATCTAATCCTCCTGGCCCTCCTACATACCTCTGCGGTTCCGTTTCCGGCTCTGACGTTTTACCCGATTAGGGTTTCCACTCGTCTTTAGCCAAAATTCGTCCGAATAAAATACAATATTGTATTTTTGAGCGAAAATTCTAGAAATAGACTTTATCACTAAAATAATGATAAAACTTAAGATTTTTCAGTTTCGGGTAAAATTAGGGATTTCTGCCAGTATAAATTATACTGTCAGCGAAAACGCAGACTGGTCACCGTCTGAGTTTTAAACCCAAAATTGAACCGTAACTTCCCATGGTATGATAGGTTCCAACTATGGATTTTGTTTTTCTCAAAATCATTTTCTGGATCCCCTGTAATAATATAAAATATAATTACCGGTCAAAAGACGAGAAAACGATGTGCAATGTAAATATATCTGGTAGTCCCAAAGTCTACCATCCATTATTTCACATTTAGAATTAGACTAGCTTGAGAAATGACCACAACATTTATCATCTCCTTAAACCAAGTTTGCCTTTGGGTAAGGAGGTTCGTCATACCTCTTCAAACATATGCATTGAAATGTATGATCACCTGACTTTCCACTTACAAATTATAACCCCCACAGATCAAACATATCCATCATATAATGATCATCAATAAATGAATCCCGATTACATCAATCACAACCATCTTAGCTTTTTCTTATACACAATAGTGGTGTGCAATGTAATATGCATTATTCCAGAAAGCTCTCCCACATTGTAATAATAAAACGCTTAATACAACATAGCTCCAAAAATACTTCCATAATGTATTCAAGCATGCTGAGACAAATTATTGGAAAAAAGCACCCACACATATTCATGAAATAGAGTTCATATATTTTTTTCACATATACAGCCATCACAACTAGTAATCCTGAAGCATTATCAAACTTGAAACAGATGATAAAATGGCATTCTAATTTGCTCAAGCACTTGCTAGCACCATTCTGATCAATTTATTAAAAATTGGCTTCAACCATGCTTTCAACATTTAAGCCAACTCATGATAGACAATAAAATGAGTAATAGAACCCATACATATATATAACACAAAAAGACTAGACTATGCCATTCCTAAATCCATTTATCACAAAATTTCATTGGTCAAAAAACTGCACCGTATGCATTTGTTCCAAGTGGACGTTTCATCCTATAAAAGATACTTGAAGTTTAATACTATCTATGTTGGATTGAACTTAACACTTTAAAAGAAACTACTTCAATGATTAAACTTAGAAAAAGTGATGCTTTTGAGTGTAATATAATGTCTTCATGCCACGCAAACTAGCTCTCACTACAAAAAAAAAGGCGTTTACCGACGGCCAAAACCCGTCGGAAAGTCAACTAAGCCTTCGGAAAACAGAGTTTTCGACGGAATTTCCGACGGAATGGAGCTCCGTCGGTAACATTACCGACGGATTACACCGTCGGAAATTAAAGACGGATTTTCCGATGGAATTATCCGTCGGAAATTCTTCCGACGGAAAAGTCCGTGGGAAATTCTGAGCCATGGTTTCCGACGGAATTTTCCGTCGAAAATTATGAGCCATGTTTTCCGACGGAAATATTCGTCGGAAATTTTTTCTGAATTATTTTATATATATTTTAATACTATTTTGTTTTTAAATATTAATTTAATTTGTTAATGTTATTTTATTTCTAATTATTAAATAATTTTTTTATTTTAAATATTATTTATTATTTAATTTTTATTTTAAATAGTGATTATTATTTTATTTTTATTTTAAACGTTAAGTTTAATTTGATTTTATTATAATTAATTAAATATAAAAATTTAAATTCAAAACTGAAATTACAAATTAAATTAAAAAATGCAGTTACATTAAAATAGAAACAAATACATAAATATCCGTCAATGTACTAAACTCAGCTACATCTATATAACTATCCTAATAGTCATCATAATAATGGATAACGTCGTCATCCTGTCGGGGGGATGTCGCCGGTGTCAGCTGACCATCATCCTGCGGCCCAATAGGCGTATCGCCATCATGCGATTGCGGTGGTGGATCGGTACGAGTAGTGGAGGGCTCGCCAGTATCGAGTACCCCCTGCATAGCGCTGCGCCTCTCAGGTGGAAGCAAATCGATCAGAGAGGTCATCACCTGCGACCATGACTCCATCCGCTGTTGCATGCACTCTGAATTCCGCCTCTGCTCCTCCAGCTCCTGCCTCAGCCACCGCACCTCCTCCGTGTCCTGTGAGCCGGTGGGTGCAGTCTCCCGAATGGTCAAGTTCGACGACGACCCCCGACGGATGGTCCGACCTAGAGACGTGGTACCGTAGATCCGCCCTTTCTTCTTCCTGCCTATGACATCCATCCAGACCTGGGTCTGTATCCGCTCAACCTCAGCAAGGTCTAGCTGAGAAGGATCCGAGGCACCAGAGCAAGAGGCAACCTCAGATGCAACCTGACTGAACCTGGCATTGTACTCCTCCTGTGATGAATACATTACAAAAATTATGTTATTAAACTATAACACTAACATATACTTTAAATGTGATAGCACTTTATATATATAGCTCACCATGGTCTGCCTCGACCTCTCATCAACATACTGGCCGGTGTCCGAGCGAATATGCGTCTGCTGAAAGACGGTAGGGACATCGACGATAGGGACATCGACGGTCCGGGCAAGCTCTCCTGCCTGCAATCAACACAGGAATAAAATCAATTAAATATTTTTAAAATTATTAACAAAAATGTACAGTTTATATATTAAATTATTTATATATGCATACCATGTTAATGGCATGCTACATGTGGCTAATCGAGCCACCGGTGTGCATGCTCCACCCCTCTCTGAAGCCCAATTCATCTTCGCCTGCAGACACTTCAGCTTGTAAGCTAGAGTGTCCCAGTAGGCACATAGCTGGGCCCAGATGTTGGGCCCGATGTAATCCCGACGTATCCGATCCTCCCTACACTCCCGGAGCATGTCCCTCAGTCGGTGCGGTGCGCACTCGTTAAAGATATCGCATATCTCTGAGTCATGCTCCGGTAACCAGCGCACAAGCTCCTGTGGACAAAGAAAAAAACATTAATAACATTATACAAAAAATATATATATAATAAGTGAAAAAATTAAGGGACAATTACAGGAAATAATAAACAACAACTTACCCCGAATTGTCGGAAGATACGATCCCTGTCGGGATCGGGGATCACCCCCCATGATGGCCAAAAGCGACGATAATGCTTCTTGATGGCCCAGGTAACATGCTTGGATCCCACTTTCGATGGGATCCACCTGAAAAATTTATATATTTATTAATACAATAATATGGCAACCAACAAATATACACTTAATGAATAGTAACTAAAATAGTCAAAGTTAAAAAACACTAAATTAAATGAAACTTACGAGTGAGAAACTGGTCGGATCCATGGTCGATCCTCAGGTGCGGGAGTCCTGGCCCACTCAGGAGTCTCCTCTGCCGCGAGTGACTGCTGTGCAGTCGATGAGGATGGCATGGTGACATCGTGATCGTGAGCGGCCGCGGATGATGCGGATGGAATGCTAGTATCTGGCTGTGGCCGCCTCCCAAGAGTCGGCATAAATGCCAATCCTGGTGACTGTGTGGCCGGTGCAGTGGATGATGGTGGTGGGGCTGGGTGTGGGTGAGGTCTGGGTCCAGTAGGGGGCGACGAGTAGCCGGCTGGTGCGTGTCCTGGCGCAAAAGGTGTGGGTCGGTGAGGGTGTAGAATGGGTGGGGGATGGTGTAGAATGGGTAGGGGAGCCTGCTGTAGATGCCGCTGGGGTTGATGAGGCAGCGAATGGGGTAGGTACGGTGGGTGCGGAGGTGGCTGCAACAAAACGAGCAAGCACCTGGGGCCTGATGGTGTATCGTCCCCGTGCATATAAGTCACTAATTAGGCAACATATTTAAAATACAACAAAATCTGTCAACTCTTACATTGAAGTGCATAAGAAAATATTTAAAATACAATAAATTTAACTTAACAGAGATATTCCTATTCAGTGTCAGTATCATCATCTGATTGTAAGTCTGACTCTTCTTCTTCTTGCATTGAGTCATCACTTTGGACCTCTTCCTCTGGTGACTGATTGCCAATGACCACTTCTTCCCCTTCATTTGCAGATCCCAACATGCCAGTAATACGCTCGATCTCAATGACTTCATTGACATGTGACAGTTCATCCGCCAGGAAGGGCGTCTCATCCTCTCCATCATCAATTTCTATGCGACCCCTAGGCTTGGTAGTGACAGCAACACACCAACCTCGTTTGTCCGTTCTCATTGCTGGATAAGGGACATAGTAAACTTGTTTTGCATTCTGAGCAATTATAAACGGATCAAACAGTTGATATCTTCTATCTATGCGAATGTCCACAGTTCCATACTTGGGATCCACCTTTGTTCCTACCCTTGATGGATCAAACCAGTTACAATAAAATAAGACTACTTTTTTAGGATAAGTAGTAGTATTGTATTGTAACTCGTATATGTGTTTTATGACCCCATAAAATGCACCAGTACCTTCACCTTGTACGACAACCCCGCTATTAACTGTCTTTTTGCCCACGTTCCATTCATCTGTGTGGAATTTGTACCCATTAACAAAGTATGTATGCCATGATCTAACACAGCTATAGGGCTCGTACGCTAAATCTCTCAAGTGTTGAATAGTCACACTTAATGGTTGCTAATAAACCTACGAATATGTAAGTCATAGTAAATAATTACTTTATCAATTAGAACTTAAGCTTAATATATATTGACACTTACTTGTTGCTTGAACCATTCAGTAAATTCTGCATGTGTACGAGCAGAGCCATCTTGTTCACTTAATTGATTAATTTGCAGGAACCACACTGACAAATAAAATGAGTACAATGTGTTAACAGAGAAATTGATATAATATGTAAATATTATGTCAAAATTAAGTCGTTGAAACTTACTCGTGGTATGGTTTCACCTCGGTGCAATTTATCAACACATGAACATGGGCCGATGTATACTCCTCATCACTTAACCAGTAAGTAAGCTCCTTGCCAGCATGACGACCAGGAAGGTTAAATACGGACAGCATATAAGGATACCCTGCACTATCAGCACTTACCTCGTTCCTAATATTTCTTGGGGCCAACATGAAGTTATTGAAATAGTGGGAACAAAAATGGGTTGTCTCACGGTGTAAGTAAGAAGCACAGATTGATCCTTCCACCCTAGCCTTGTTTTTAACTGATCGTTTAGAGTCGCCCATGAATCTAAGTAATAAAAAAATGAATGACAAGTCATTATCCAATGCATGGACGATCTAAGAGTTTAATGTGAAAATATAATAAAATTACCTTTCAAACGGATACATCCACCTATATTGTACTGGTCCACCAAGCTTCGCCTCATATGCAAGATGGACAGGGAGATGTTCCATTGAGTCAAAAAATCCTGGGGGAAATACCCTCTCCATCTTACATAGAATTATTGGAATGTTTTCTTCCATCTGATTCAGACCATCAGCGCTTAAAGTTGCAGAGCATAGATCTTTGAAGAAATGACTAATTTCAGTAAGCGTGTTCGAAACAACCGAGGGCAATGAGCCAAAAGCAATAGGAAGCAAACACTCCATGAACACATGACAATCATGACTTTTCATCCCATGAAGCCTTCCCGTTCTTACATCAGCACATCGTGCCAAATAAGACGAATAACCATCAAGGCATCCTAAGGTCTTTTAACCACCGACAAATTGACTTTGCTTCATCGGCAGTTAGACTGTAACAAGCTTTGGTTTGACCATTTTTCCATTAGGCTGCGGCTTCAGCTCCAAATCCTTTCGTCTACAGTACAGAGCTAAGTCCATCCTTGCCTTCTCATTGTCCTTCGTCTTGCCAGACACATTCATAACCATGTTAAAAATGTTATCAAAGAAATTCTTCTCGATATGCATCGCATCAAGATTATGCCTTAACAGATTATCCTTCCAATACGGTAGTTCCCAAAAAATACTTTGTTTTGTCCAGTTATGCCATTCTCCATACCCTGGTAATTTTGAGACACCTGCTTCAGTGACCTTAGGAAGATCCCTAACCCGACCCCAAATTTTTTCAGTAGTCAACAAAGGCGGTGGACCTTCCTCTTTTGTCTGATTCTTTTTGAATGCTCGAGTATTCCTCCGGAAGGGATGATCACGATCTAAGAACCGACGATGAGAATCAAACCAAGAACTTTTGCCACCATATCTCAGGGTAAAAGCCTTTCCATGTTCCATGCAATACGGGCACGCCAATTTACCATGGGTTCCCCAACCAGATAACATGCCATATGCAGGAAAATCATTGATAGTCCACATCAGTGATGCCCTCATCATAAAGTTTCGCTTCTTTGAAACGTCATAAGTCACCACACCATCCCAACACTTTTTCAGATCATCGATAAGAGGCTGCAAATATACATCTATCCCAGCCTTCGGGTTAGATGGTCCCGGTATGAGACAAGTCAGAAACATATATGGTTTTGACATGCACATCTCGGGAGGAAGATTGTACGGCGTAACAATCACTGGCCAACATGAATATGGCGAGACTGACGCTTGAATGTACGGTGTGAAACCATCCGAGCACAGCCCAAGTCGTACATTGCGAGGATCTGCTGCAAAATCAGGATGTACCCGATCGAAGTGCTTCCAGGCTTCACCGTCAGAAGGGTGGCGTATAACGCCTATACTTCTTCTATTTTCATAATGCCACCTCATCTGTCCCGCAGTCTGCGATGATGCAAACAGTCTCTGCAACCTTGGAATTATAGGCAGATAGAACATTGCCTTCTCAGGAACTCGTTTGTTTTCACTACGGTCACTACTTTGAACGCGGTACCTGGATGTCTGAGAAAATTTACATTGACCGAGCGTGCTGTCATTTGTTCCCGAAGCACTATCATAATACAGCATGCACCCGTTCGGATAACAATCAATCCTCTTAGCCCCCAACCCAAGTTTCGACACCAACCGCTTCGCATCATAATAACTTTTTGGCAACAACTCTTTGAAGGGTGTCACATCTTGAAGCATTTTACAAAAAAACTCCAAACACTGCTCGGGGACATTCCAATTGGATTTGCAAGCTAGAAGCCTAACACAAATTGATAATTTTGAATCTGACGCCCCTTCAAACAATGGCTTATTTGTCTCTAGCAATAAGTTGTAGAATCTCTGTGCTGATTCATTAGGAGGCTCTTCCATGTCATCAGACTCATCCGCCTCAAAATTCCCATGTTGCCCAAGACAATGATCTACCATCATATGCATTGACTGGAGTTGTTCGACATAGTCATCGTGTAAGCCATTGCCTGATGCACCCATGTCAAGATCGTCACCACCGACTTCATTCATATCAATATCCGGCAACTCCTCGCCATGATCAGTCCATATCCAATAATTAGGCTTGAACCCACGTCAGTATAGGTGTAACCTCACGTTGTCATCACTCAAAACCGTCATACAATTGCACTTTATGCACGGACATCTAATCCCCCCCTCTTCGGCATAATCACTATGTTGCTTGGCTTTCGATATAAACTCCTCGACTCCATCTACAGATGATTGTTTCAGAAGTCGTCTCCCAGACTCGTTCCTATCAGACACCCAACTATGGCTCGGGGGATAATATTCCATCCTTCTGCATTTCCAGATAAATTAACGTATTTTTAAACATGATACTATAACCCCAAACCGCTCCCTTTCCTTAAAAGGTGTGGCCCTATCCCATTCGAGGAAAACTTTTTCAACACTGTATTATACTAGTTACTCATCGCTTCTCATGCCTTATAGCTAACGAAATTTCGGCAGCATTTCCCATTGGTCTCCAAGTACACGACTTGACCGCGGTAAGATACCACAATCAAATATGGACCCGAAGAACCAAAGGAAATGCTTCGACCCGAAATTTCATCAACTATTTAACAGATGAGAATCAGTGAGTAATTAGTATATCAGTGGATAAAAATTTTCTTCCCAAACTGTCTCAATTGGACAATTCAAGATTCAATAAAATGAGCGATACCATGACCACGAGTACACATGCCCAATAATATTGAATCTCGAACAGGAAACTAAGGTTTTTCTCACGTACGTATTAATAATACTCTAAAATATAATAAAATAAACCTTTTAGTAATCTAGACATTTTATATAAAGTTTGACATTTTATATAAAAACACATATATATATCAACAACAACAAAAAATAAAACACATAAGCAACTATCATACACAAAGTATTCGTCTAAAAAATAAATCGCATAATTACCCGTCTAACTTTATATCAAATCATTTATTTTTAAGTTAATTTATTTATTAAATCATTATTCATTATTTATTTAATTTTATATTTAATGTTATGTAAGTATTTAGTTTTTTTTTTGAAGCAAAGTATTTAGTTATTAGTTATTTACACATATTAAATTATATTATTAATTTTATTATTGTTATATAAAATTAACTTTATTTACTAATTAAACTATTTTGTTATTCAATTTTTTTAGGCAACTTCATTTTAATGACAGTCATTTCGTCAATGTTCCTCGATGCATGTCATTTTTTTAAACTATTGTTTTTAAATTTTTATTTAATGCTCCATTTAATTTATTGTTACGTAGTTATATAATTATTTACAATTTTAATCTTAATTAATTTTCAATTTATTGTTATGTACGTATGCAACTTTATTTACACGTACTATATGTTTTAATCACGACCGCCACCTCGTCCACGCTCTCCGATGCACAATGATTAGCTAATCGTCTCACCTTTGATTAATATTTATTTAATTACCTTTACACGTAATTTATATTAATTATCACAAAATTTATTTCATATAATTAATATTATGTTTCATGTACTCTCCCGCTAACTAACACCTAGACATCGGTTTCATTCCGCACCACGAAGTAGTGGCGCATCAATTGTATCGTCACTGTCATACTTTGGATGGAAACCTCCGCCTCGTACATGCTCTCTGATGCGCCATGAGTACCTAATCATCTCACCTTTGATTAATATTTATTTAATATGTAATTTGTATTAATTATTACAGAAATTTCATCAAATAATTGTATTTGATACTCTCGCTCACTAATACCTAGCCATCGATTCCATTCGCCACAGTAACGTACACTTTGGATATTGGAAACACTTCTTCGATCATTTAATTTATTGCTTCAAATCATTACTTAATTTGATGGATGCTTCATTATTTCTAAGTTATTTAATTAATTCATTGTTTCAATTAATTAATTTTATTAATTGAAATTTAATTACATCAATTTATATGATAGTTAAATATTAGCTACAATAAGAATTAAAATGCTACATTAATTATAAATCGAAATCGCATATTCCTACACTTCCAAATCAACAAATTATAATTGTACAATCAATAAATATAAAATAAACAATTTCAAACAAATTCAAGAAAAAATATAAATTTAGCAACTCTGTAACAAACATATTAGCATCATTACTAATTAAACAGTAAACACTTAATTAATAAATTAAACATTTGATTCAAGAAAATAAAAATTCAAAAACTAAATACCTACCAAGGGAGGTTGCTACTGGCAGTGGGGGAGGAAGGTGGTGGTGGTAGTGGCTGGTGAGTCTGGCAGTGTGGGAGCAAGTGGGGCTCGTGGTGGTGGCAGCGGTGGTTGTGGGGTTGGTGGGGCTCGCGGTGGTGGGGCTCGCAGAGGTGGGACTCGTGGAGGTGGGGCTCGATGGCAAGGGGGTGAGGGGTGCGCAAGACCGGAGGTGAAGGAGAGAACATAGAGAAAAGAGAAGAAGAGAGGTGGCAGTGCGCGGTGGGAGGGAGGCGGTGGTTGCGGTCGCGGAGGCAGAGAACCAGAGAGAGGGAGATCGAGGGAAAGGAACAGAGGAAGAAAGGGGAAAATGAGGGAGAAAGGATTTCGGTTGCACTTAATGAACCGATTTCCAACGGATACCGACGGTTTATGCCGTCGGTAATTCAAATTTTTGAATTACCGACGGATCTGTCCGTCGGTAATGTAAAAAAATGTTTTCGACGGAAACCGCAGTGGGTAATTACCGATGGCTTATCCAGTCGGTAAATTCGCGTGCCAAAAAATTCCAGATTTGCGCCACCTTTCCGACGGACTTACTGACGGAAAATCCGTAGGTAAGTTTACCGATGGTCATTCTGTCGGTAATATCGTTGGCTTTTCATATTCATGCTTACCGACGGACGTTTCCGTCGGAAATTTCCTGATTACCGATGGAATTGGTGTCCATCGGAAAGTGTCCATCGGAAATTATCCCTTTTCTTGTAGTGTCTGAACACTGATTGTATATATTATCCATCATGCAGATGCAATACAATAAGCTAACCATGTCCCTACACTAATAATTCTTATCATATTTTGAACCATGAACCAAATCATTTGTGGAAGACACTCATAAAAAGCATAAATTAAAATTTAGTTTCACATTCCAATAGCACTAGCAGAGCATATATCAATATACAAAATATTTGCCCATGCTTGATCAACATAGCCACATACACACATTTAGAAGGGAATGTATTTTCCCTTGTTGTTACAAACCCCATGAAATTTCCTTTACAACCAATCTCAATAGATGTGTACACAGTTACACACGCATACAAGTTTGCATTAATCATCACATCACTCCAAATGATTTCATATAGAAAATCATATACATACCACTTAATATTATACCCAATCCATAATTGTCCCATAATTCATAAGTTACTCAAATGCATGTCCAACATGTGACTATTTTTATTCAAACTGGAGAACCACACACAACACATTACTTGTCCTCATTGTGCATCGAAGTCATTTTCCAATATATCTCTTAAAAAAATATTCATTAAATACTTAACATATTTCACAGCCACAAATAATAAAAAGAATATAGGGAAGGAATCTCTGTAAAACCAGCAATCTCAAAAGTTTAGCTCTCATAAACATATCATATCATGCATCTTCTTAACAAAATAGTTCATAAAATCACTTTCGCATTGGTTATCTATTTAATCACAATACCACTTATTTGTTTTCCACAATGTAGCTTTGAGTTTTTTTTTTTTTTTTGAGGTAAACCAAATCAATTTATTTCACTAGCAATGAGCAAAGAAATACAAAGTGGAATATGCTGAAAGTTTTGGGGGCTAGGCATAGTAGGAGCCACTTTTGCTGGGCAATGAGCAACTCCATTATTACCTCCTAATAAACCTCACACTAAGGTTTGGGAAAAAAGATAACAACCTAGAGCCTTCTTTTGTAATACAACCAAACTCAGAGACATCTACCTTAGGTTTATTAATGCTATCAACAGCTCTTTTACAATCAGATTCAATAATGACATTATTAAAACCAAGACTAGAGCTCCATTGAATAGCAAACAAAATACCAAGAGCTTCTCCTTCATGAACTTCCAAACAAGGATTACTCCAGAAGGTTCTAGCTGCCACAAAGTTGCCAAAATCATTCCTCAAGCACAAGCCCCACCCTGTACAGCCATCATCCTTGCTAAAAGAAGCATCAACATTACATTTAAGGAAGCCATGAGGAGGGGAAGACCAATGGGAGTCATCGACCAAAGTGGGCATCAAAGGCTCCTCCCTGTGCAAATTCATGGCCACCTTCTAATCATCCAGAAAAGATGAGACTCTGGAACACACAGTAGTTGAATTATGGTTTTCATTCTCCCAAACATTTGCATTCCTAGATTGCCAAATGCTCCATATAACTGATGCAAACAAAGCTCTATCATCATTATTTAAAACTAGCAGGACTTTAAAGCACCAATCACTGAAACTCTCAGCCATATTCATGGTGCTACTCACCTTGTCCAGCAACCTAGTCTTGCATCAGCACTCAATAGCCGAGGGGCAGGAAATAAAGAGGTGCCAACTATTCTCTATAGCAGCACTACACCTGGTGCAAAAAATACCGCAATTTACACGCCTTCTACTGAGTTGATCTTTGTTTGGAAGAGTGTTTCTATAAGCCCTCCACAAGTGAAGCTTCACCCGAGGAGGCACACCCAAGTTCCAAATCAGATTCCACTCCCCCTCACATCTACAATTACTATCATCCACCAACTTGTTCATTGCAATGTAATAACCTAGGAAGCACAGACACCGCAAGCTTTTGGGGTGTCCGAGTGTCGGACACGTTTCCGACACCGACACTGACACCGACACGACACGTGTCTGAAACTTTTTGTCAGGTGTACAATTTAAAAATTATTTTTTTGGCTCGGACACTTCTTGGACACTTTGTCAACACTTCTATATGTGCCTTGGACACCTCAAGGACACATCTCAATTTTTTTAAAAAAACTAAAAGATAAATTAAAAATTTTAAATAATAAAAAAGTAATGAATAAACTCTTTTCATTGTCGTTTTTTCCATTTCATTAAACAACTTTTTTACTTCCTCCTTGTATACATTCCTTTCTTCTTCCGGTAGTCTCTGTTTTTTGCCCGCACCTCCACTTGTAAAGAAACAAAGTGCTCAAATTGTATAATGATGTCTCCTTATTTTTTGTGTGACTCATTATCATTAGACTCATTATCTTGATTTTCAATTTATAGCATTTAAATGATGCTCATATTTAATTTTATTTGATTTAACACACACACACACAGATATATATATATATAGTTGTGTCACGGTGTCCTATGTTTTGGACATTGTCGATGTCCGCGTGTCCGTGTCCATGTCCGGTGTTCGTGTCATTGTCTGTGCTTCCTAGGTAATAACCACTCTTCACTGAGTACTGCCAATTCGAATTCGGGGCCCAAATAATTTTATCCTGAGAGATAGAGGCAAAAAGACGAGTATTAAGGATAGCCTGGACTTGTTCATGAGAAAACAGCAAAGGTAACAAATTATTATTCCATATTTTATGGCCAGGAATCCATAGGTGACTAAACTTCAACCTCTCCACACCTTCAGCTGCTTGGTTACTATCAATGCAAGGAT
Organism: Echinosophora koreensis; assembly: GCA_035048595.1. Classification (NCBI taxonomy): domain Eukaryota; kingdom Viridiplantae; phylum Streptophyta; class Magnoliopsida; order Fabales; family Fabaceae; genus Echinosophora; species Echinosophora koreensis. The sequence goes on from JAPCYP010000004.1 coordinate 14,018,261, forward strand.
TATCACCACGTTACCAAGGAGAATTGAGCACATCAATGTTAAGACCATCTCCTATGCACCAACGAGCACCCTCTTTCAAAAGAGTTTGGGAGGACCGCAAACTTCTCCAACAATAAGAGGGATTATTACCTAAATTAGTATCCAAGAAATCACCATTAGGAAAATATTTGGCCTTAAAAATTCTTGACACGAGCATTTGGGCAATCAATAAATTTCCAAGCTTGCTTTGCCAACATTGCCAAATTAAAAGCATAAAAACTTCCGAAACCCATACCTCCATGCTTTTTTAATACAGTTAGTTTATCCCACTCCAACCAATTAATGCCTCTTGAATCTCTTTGGCTAGATCCCCAAAAGAATGAGTTCTTCATCCATTGAATTTCATCACCAAGAGAGGGAGGAAAAAGGAACATGCTTTTACAATAAGAAGGAATAGCTTGCACCACAAATTTCATAGGCACTTCCCTACCCGCCATAGATAAAGTCTTACACCTCCAAGAGCTAATTTTATTCCAAACTCTATCTTTAATGAAACTAAAGTTAGCCCTCCGGTTTCTCCCAATCATAGAAGGAAGACGTGATATTTACCAGCACCCAATCTTTGAGAAACCCCCAAAATACTAGCAAGATGAATACGAGAATCATGGGATACATTTGTACTAAAAATTACCTTAGATTTCTGGAGATTTATTGCTTGTCCCGAAGCTCTCTCATAGGTTGAAAAAATCTCTCATAGCTTTGTGTTGAGCCCTGCCTATACGGCAGTATATCAGCAAGTGCACCAGCAGTAAAATTCTTCACAACTTTAGATTTGTATGATAGAAGAATATTTTCCTCACATGATATTTTAAATTGAATATTTCCTTTCCTTGTTTACAATGGAACAAAACTGAATAACTTCTCACACTTGAAAACACAAAAGATAAGGAATTAAAGTATCTAATAAATATACAAGTGTACTCCCTCCAGACTCTATTATAAGCAAAAATTAAATAAAACACACATATTAAGGTAGTTCGTTAATCTCATTTAATATTGTTAATCATATTTTAAAAAAAATTTAAGTTTGTACCTAAATTATCCTTCATCTTATTTATTTAATAAAAGGAGTTATTGAAAAATAAAATTTGTATTAAATGAAGGGTATATTGGGAATAACATCATTAAATTGGAGAAAAGTAGTTAAAATCTGCTTATATGTTGGACAAAAAAAGGTTGGGATGTTTTTGCTTATAATAGAGACCGGAGGGAGTATGTAGGACCAGTAACAAGAGCATCCATATAAAACTCTTCTCAAAGTTGAATGAGGATATAGTAATTCAATCCTAATTAAAACTTCCAAAGCTTCGATATCCAACATGATAGGACTGTAACTCAAACACCATTTAACACGGACAAAACAGCAAACCATTGTGAATTTGAATTAAAATCAATCAGTAAGATTGCTAATAAAATAACAAGAGATGCTTTTTTTAGGTTTTCTTCCACTAAGTTGTGAAACTTGTATCCACCTCATAATCAAACTTGTGGAGGAACATAGAGTAGAAACCCATCACAAGTCGGTATTCATTGGGTTACTGCACGTTGATAAGTTGTACCTTGGTGCTTATTGACCAAGGGGGCCTTGACCCCACGGTTTGGGTCTAAGGCGTTGTTAATGTTGATGTCTTGGGTGCTTATTGGCCCAAGCATGTTGAGTTGAACCTTGGTGCTTATTGGCCAAGGGAGCCTTGACCCCAAGGTTTGGGTCTAAGGTTACGTTGAGATTGATGTTGAAGTCTTGGGAGCTTCATGGCCCAAGCAAGGAGGTGGTTGAGATTGTTTGTTGTTGTGTCATTTGCATATAGCATTGGAGTTGTTGATCGGGGAGGTTCGACATAGGGGAGATCGCCCGAGAGTACGGTGATCTGGCCATCCACGGTAGGTCGCCCATGGTTTGGTGACCGAGGCCCCCCGTGATGAGGCATCCACGGTTTGATGCATTGGCTATCCATGGGGTTCACCCAAGGTTTGGTGAACTGCCGGTGTTAGTGCTTCTATGGCCAATACGGATATGTAACTCCAAAGTCGTTCATCCTGAGTTAGTTTGGATCCACATGCATAGATGGAGTAGCGGAGTAGTTGATGCATTGCACAACATAACATACTTGGTTGATATGATATTGTTGGATGTTGATGTATGCTTATGTTGTATATTCACCTTGCTTCCTATTCCCTTGCTGTATATGTTTACATGAATCTTACTCCCTGTTATTTGTTTGTGTTTGGCCTGATCGGCATTTTGCAGAGGATGACAAGCAGCCCGGAGAGGAGTGACTCTGAGGAGCCGCCACTCATAGTTAGGGCTTGTTTTATGTTTAGTTTGTTTTTTTTTCTGTTGTATTCCGAGGATATTATTTTCCGGAATGGTTATACTAGCTCTGAGTAGTGACATCGGGGTAGGGTAGTTATTTTATCATGTTTTGTGGATTTTAAACTTGGTTTGTTTTTCCGCATTGTAACTGGTTCATGTGGGACTTTTCTACCCATGGACAAATGATTTATTTTATTCAGTAAATGCATGTTGTTTTTATTTAATTTCTTTATATAAATGCTTTATAACATGTATGGGTAGAAAGGTGTCACACCCAACACCACCGTGTCTGTATAAAGGCACTGTTTGGGTTGCCAAAAACGCTAGCGTTTAGCGGATAGTAGATGAAAAATTAGCCTCGTTTGGCAACCGTTATTAAAATTAGCGTATAGCGTTTTTTCACTAGCATATAGCATTTTTTTCCGTAATATTTATTAAAAATAAATTAAACTAAATAAATATTAAGATTAAAAATTGATATTTTAATTTTTGAAATGATAAATAATTTAAAATAAATTAAAGTGTTAGAATTGATAATTATTTTAAAATAAATAATATAAATAATATATATATATATATATAAATACATATATATAATTTATATAAAAAAATGTAAACATGTCCTTTTATGTAATTTTACATTAATCAGCTAGTTCAACCGTTATTTTTACCAAACACTTCAAATCCAATCCGCTATCCGCTATCTGCTAGCTTATCCGCTATCCGCTAGCTTATCCACTATCCGCTATCCGCTAGTTTTTACCAAATAGAGCCAAAAAGTATATATATTTACTAAAAGCCTCCAAAACATATATATCAATGAAAGAAACGTTGTAGGCTCCTGTTAATGAAAAATCACTGTCCAATGGTTAGAATAAAGAGTAATAAATCAAATGATAATGATATTAAGAGCCCATTTGTTATTGCTTATTTTGTTAAAAAAATTATTTTTTTAATCATAAAAATGATTTTTTTTTATGTTTATAGTGTGTTTGTTTTTGCTTCTGAAAATAATCAGAAGTAGAAAAAATTCATTTTTGGGGTTAAAATGAAAAGCAACTTTGAGTTGCTTCTTGAAAAAAACCAGCTTTTATAACTAACTAATTTTAAAAAAAATTGATTTTTATGATTGTAAACAAACACAAATTCTGCTTCTGCTTTTTTTTTTTTAAATCTCTAAAAATAATCACTAAATTATTTTGTAACAAAATCAATTATTTTTTAATCTTAAACAAACGGGTTCTAAAATGGCATCAAAGATAATAAAAAAAAATCTAAACATTAGTAGAAATATTGATTATAATTAATAGTAATAAAGAAGACATTTAACACATTTTAAAAACTAATTATTTTGAAATAATATCCATCAATGAGATATCATGAATTGCATACTTCAAGTGAGGAAAACACAATTCTTCCAACGGTACGGTTTGAATGTTAATTGCCAAGGAACAACATCAAAAGATAAGCAATTTCCTCCAGCCTCTTTGATAAGCAACATCAAAAAGCATGAAATCTGTTTCTAGCCACAATTTCCTCCAGCCTCTTTGATAAGCAATTTCAATTGCAATCATAGCACCTGAAAGCTCTGAAGAAAGTGAATTTGATATACCAATATTTGCTGCAAAACATCTCATTATTGCTTCACTACTGTCCCAAAACAAACCACCACAATCTGCCAATCCAGGTGATCCTCTTGCCGAGCCATCAACATTACATTTTAGCCAAGAGCATAAAGCAGGATGCCAAGTAACTTGTAGAATTTTAGGAGCTTTTCCTGGTTTGCCCGATATGGCAAAAGATTTTAGCAAAGTGAAATCCTCAATAGAGTTTGTCATTGTGCCATTAGAGAAATTTCCCAGATCTGCAACTGCAGCAACAATCATTTTAATAGCTTTTGAGAAAGGAATTTGCACATTTTCAAATCTGCTTTTATTTCTTCTATGCCAAATCATCCACACAGTGTTAATGATTCCATTCCAAATTTTATTTTAGAAGACTTTAGTTGCAATAGACTAGGTCTTTCTAATTATAGATTCAGATAATTCATTGTTCTTTGTTTCCGTGAGTTTTGGTTTATGTTCACCATGGCTATTTGTTATTTTTATCTTTTTTATCAATAAAATGTTAGTATGCTGCAAATGATAGATGGAAGTATGGCGCCAACCTAATTGGGATGATACTTTCCATTGTGATGCTTTTGCATACTAATTTTTGTTTAAAAAAAAATTGAGTTTGGAACAACATAATCATGATTCACGGATTAATTTCTGAACTTTGTGCAGGAAAATAAACACAAATTAAGCTATGAAAATGTTAGCTACAATTTATTTGTATCCATTTCAAGGAAAAAAAAAAGGATAAGTGAAAGTAGATATAGAGAAGTAACATAAAAGAACGTGTTAAAAAATATCGATACTTATTTTTTCTCAAATTAAAATGAAGGTTATCTTTTGTCCACTATTAATTAAGTAGAAAAGACACTTATAAGAACCCAAACCTACATTCAATGATACCTGAGTTGGGGTTTCGCTCTACGTAAAATCCTAGGGTTTATGCATGGTTCCATGGATGCTGCACCCCCACCAATATCCCTTGGGGCTTTCTGGCCTCTCCTCCCACTTCTCCTTCTCGCCATGCTTCTCCTAACCAACGAAAATCCTTTGCTCAAGCCTTGAGCACCTCTCTTGATGTTTCTCTTTCTCAACTTCCAAAACCTTGCAAAATAGGTGATGCCGTGTCTATCAAGATATCGGAGGAAGAGTATCACAAAGGCATTGAGGCATGCAAACTGAACCTCCATGGCCGCTTGCTCCTATCTAAAGGAAATAAACCTATGAAATACAATGATCTGCTTGATAAGTTAACAACCCTATGGAGGCCAATAGGTCAATGGAGTATGACTTCCCTTGGCAAAGGGTATTTTGAATTTGGTTTCTCAACACAAGAAGATCTTAGAAGTGTTTGGTCTATAGGCACTTGGAATCTAAAGCCAGGGTTGCTTTGGTTATCTCAATGGACGGCTGATTTCAATCCAAAGAACCAAAAGCAAACTCACTCTCAATGTTGGATAAGGCTCCATGATTTGCCTCAAGAGTATTGGAGGCCAAGAATTCTATTTGAAATAGCTGCCGGAATTGGTACTCCTATCTCCATTGATGACATGACTCGCAGGAGGATGTATGGCCATTATGCTAGAATCTTGGTGGATCTTGATCTTTCCTTGAGCCTCCCTACTGAGATAATGGTGGAAAGAGATGGTTTCTCTTTTTATGTGACAGTGGAATATGAGAAAATCCCTAACTTCTGTGATTTCTGTCAAACCATTGGGCACTATTTTGCAAACTGCACCAAGAAGGATGCTCAATTGGTCTCCAAGAATCAATCAGTCCCGAAAAAAGGTAATCCTTCAATAGCCCAAATTTATGTTCCAAAGAAGAATGATGTTAATGCTGCTGTTAATAACTCTAATCCTGACAAAGACATTGGAGGTCCCGATCAAGAAAAGGACAAAGGAAATAATGATGATGTTAATGATGATATCCACAATGTTGTTAATGATGGTTATGCCAAAAATGGAATTATCACTGACCCTAGTCAGAATGAGGATCAGCAGAGGAATGTGACACCTATTGCTTCTCCTGTTGCTGATGTGTTATATGATACTGTAGAGAATGAGGTGGTCCTAGAGACAAATAATAGCAGGGGGAATTTCCTACCTAATGATGTTCCATATGTGGTAGAACTTATCTCAGAGTCAGACAGGCTAATGCATGCCCCTTCTCAGAATCAGGCAAATCAAACTCCTGAGTGTGAAAAACATTTAAACTATGTTGATGTTTGCAACAGTTATGGCTCTAATGAAACTATAGCCAAGAATTCTCAAGATTCTTTAGCCAGTTCGCCTCTCTTTAATATTTTTGAATCAGGTGCCAGTTTTCCAACAAATGTGGTTGAAAATTCTGTTAGCTCCAAGGAATCTCCTTCTGCTGTTCCTGTTTTGGCTAATCAGCCTACAGCAGCAGCAGTGATTGCTATCAGTCAGATGGACAATGCTGTAGTGAATAATGATCTGAGATTGGTAGGCTCCTTCTGGAATGAAGACAATATTGAAGTTGAGAATGAAGATTTGAATACTCCAATCCAAATCCTCAGAGCTGATCCTAGTAAATACTTGAAGGATGCTTCAGTTTCAGGCAAAGACAAGTCAGATGCTGAGTTTCAACAAGTGCTTTCTAGGTCTCAAAAGAAAAAACTGAAGCAAAAGGCTAAGAATATCAAGGTTAATGCCCGAAGGGGTGGTCCTAAACTTTATGCTTAATGAAGACCTTGTATTGGAACTGTAGAGGCCTTGGCAATATGGAGACAAGGTCAGTTTTAAAGAATCTTTGTAAGTCAAACAATCCTGATTTCCTCTTCATCTCTGAACCATGGATCTCAGTGAATGACATTCCAGCCTCTTTTTGGAGGCAGCTTAATCTTCAGTTGTTCTTTGTAAATAACAGAAACAATCTCATCCCAAATTTGTGGGGCTTCTGTAGTAGCCTTCTGAACCCTGCTATCATCTCTAATACTGCCCAGCAAGTGTCTTTTTCTGTCAATTTTGATAATCAGCAGTGTTTTATTGGTGTGGTCTATGCTAGTTCTAATTACATGCTGAGAAGAAGTCTCTGGAGTGATTTGAATAACTTGAAATCTAATTATCATGGTCCTTGGTGCATCATTGGGGACTTTAACACTGTCTTAGGATCTCATGAGGTAAGAGGTTCTCATCTGCCTTCCATAGTCTCTTGTGAAGATTTTAGAGCCTTCACAGCCATTGGAAACTGGACTCACATCTTCACTAGAGGAGCCAACTATACCTGGAGCAACGGCAGAAGAGGGGCAGCCTTGACAGAAAAGAGGCTTGACAGAAGCCTTTGTAATGATGATTGGATGGACTATTGGTCTTCAACTAGTTGTTGCACTCTAGTAAGGAGTAAGTCTGATCATTTTCCCCTCTTATTCAGTTCTACAAAAGGTACCAACATCTATCCTTCCTCTTTCAAGTTTCACAAAATGTGGATTGGTCATGTTGATTGTAAAAGACTAGTTCAAGAAGTGTGGAGCCATCCTGTTTATGGCTGCCCAATGTATGTGCTATCTCAAAAGCTCAAGAATGTTAAGCATGCTCTGAAGGACTGGAATGTGAATGTGTTTGGGAACATCCATTTAAGAGTGAAAAATGCTCTTGCTGCAGTGGATAGAATCCAGAAAGATATCAGTACTATTGGGGCCTTGGATAGCCTCATCCATCAGGAAACTTTGGCTCAGGTGGAACTGCACCAAGCTCTTAGCTTTAAGGAGGAATTTTGGAGGGAAAAAGCCAAGGTTAACTGGCACTGCCAGGGTGACAGAAACACCAGTTACTTTCACAGACTGACCAAGATTAGGCAATCTTCTAAATCAATGACAATGCTTAGAAAGGATGATACTCTTATCTCGGATCAGGCTGACATTGAGAAACATGTGCGTGATTACTTCACTTCATTGTATGCTTCTGTGAATGATTGTGAGGAGAATGATCTCACTTCTGCAGTAATTCCAAATTCTATTTCTCAGGAGGACAATTCCATTTTGACAAGAATGCCTTCTGATTTGGAAATCAAGGATGTTGTCTTTGGCATGAATGGTGAAGGGGCTCCAGGTCCTGATGGCTTTGGGGGCTGCTTTTATCAAAGCTTTTGGGATGTTATTGGTCCTGATGTCTGCAAGGCAGTCTCTCAATTCTTCGTTCAAGGCTGGATGTTGCCTAACCTGAACTCAAATTCTGTGGTGTTAATTCCTAAATTCAAAGGAGCAGACAGAATAGAAGACTTTAGGCCAATAGCCTTAGCAAACTTCCAATTTAAATTTATAACAAAAGTATTAGCAGACAGGCTGGCTCCTATTGCTTCAAGGATCATTTCCAATCAGCAGAGGGGCTTTGTCAGGGAGAGACACATTCATGAATGTATTTGTACTGCCTCTGAGGTTGTGAATCTGCTGGATCATAAAGTGTTTGGTGGTAATCTTGCACTAAAGCTTGACATCAAGAAGGCCTTTGATACTTTAGATTGGAATTTCATTATCAGGGTGTTTGAATGCTTTGGCTTCTGTAGCAAATTCTGTTCTTGGATAAAGTTGATTCTCAGCTCAGCTAAACTCTCCTTTCTGGTCAAGGGGATCCCCTTTCCCCTCTTCTTTTTTGCTTGGCTGAGGATGTTTTGAGTAGAGCAATCACTCACCTTGTCAATTCTGGCTTGTTTAAGACTGTCTCTGGTCCTAAAAGTTTCTCATCTCCAAGCCATGTCATGTATGCTGATGATGTGTTAGTCTTCTGCAATGGTTCTAAGAGAAATTTGCAGACATTGATGAGGTTATTGAATGAATATAGTAAAGTCTCAGGGCAGCACATCAGTCTTGATAAATGCAAGTTCTACATAGGCTCCAACTGCTTTCCTAGAAGAATAGCTCAAATTTCAGACACTGTTGGTTTCTCTGCTGGCAGCTTCCCTTTCAACTACCTAGGGGTCCCTATTTTTAAAGGTAAACCTTCTAGACTTCACTTACAGCCTATTGCTGATAAAATCCTATCCAAGCTTGCTTCTTGGAAAGGTATGCTGCTATCTATCATGGGAAGGGTGGAATTAACCAAGTCTGTTATCCAAAGCATGTTGCTTTACAGTTTCCATATCTATGCATGGCCTTCTAAGCTTTTAAAGCACCTTGACAAATGCATTAGGAATTTTATCTGGTCTGGAGATGTTTCTACCAGGAAATTGGTAACCGTGGCCTGGAGTAAGGTGTGTTGTTCTGTCAAAGAGGGAGGCCTAGGCATTAAATCTCTTTCTTGCTTATATAAGGCTACTCTGTTGAAACTCTCTTGGAGTATGATTTCTTCTGATAAGGATTGGCCCTTCTTTCTAAGGGGTAGATTCCTGCAGCATGGCAAACCTACTTCCAGGTATGTAAAGTCCTCAATCTGGCCAGGAATCAGAAGTCTAGTTAACACAGTCTTTTCCAAGTCTCTTTGGTTAATTGGAGATGGCAAGGACATTAACTTTTGGTTGCATACCTGGCTCTCTGAACCTCTGGTGGATATGCTGAATATTCCAGCTTCTGTGCATAATTCTCTAGAAGCTTATGTGGCAGACTTTATCAAAGAAGGAAAGTGGCTAATTCCTGAAGATCTGTTGCAAAGACTTTCAAATGTAGGAGTTGATTTGTCTCTTGTCCCAGTTCCAATCTTCTCAGAAAAAGACAAGCTGATTTGGAGGGAGTCTAGTTCAGGCAACCTCTCTTTTAAAGATGCTTATCTTCATGTTAATTCTTCCAAACCACAAACAGATTGGTACAAACTCATCTGGAACCAGCATATCCCCCCTTCAAAATCTTTGGTTACTTGGAGACTGATATATGGAAAGCTGCCTACTAAAGATGAGCTGCAAAAGAGAGGCTGCACAACAGTCTCAGTGTGTTGTTTCTGTTACCAGAGTCAGGAATCTATTGATCACATATTCTTTCAGTGCAGTCATGCTAAAATACTCTGGAGCTGGTTTGGATCTGTCATTAGCTGTCCCAGGATTCCTACTTCTTTATCTTCCATTCTTGCCATTTGTGGGCAGAATTGGAGCAAACAAATGAAAGAAGTCATTACAGCAGCCATGATTAACATCATCTGGGTAATCTGGTTCAGTAGAAATAAAATGAAATTTGATAATAAGAAGATCTCCATCCGTGCTGCTATAAGCATGGTTATAGCCTCCACATCCTTGACTGGAAATTGCTCAAAAGGTCCTTCTTTCTCCTCTAGTATTGAAAAAAGTATCTTTGGTACTTTTAAGGTTTCTGCTCACTTTGGCAAAGCTCCAAAAGTCATTTCAGTTTGCTGGATCCCTCCTATGTGTGGCTGGATCAAAGCCAATACTGATGGCTCTGCCTTAGGGTGCCCGGGTCCTTCAGGTGGAGGCGTAATTTTTAGAGACAAGTCTGGTTCTATCTTAGGTTGTTTCTCAGACTTTTATGGTAATTTCGATGCCTTTCATGCTGAAATCTTTGCTACCATATCTGCAATTGAAACTGCTTGGAGAAAGGGCTGGTTGAGTCTTTGGCTAGAATGTGACTCCATTCTTGTGGTCCAAGCTTTCACTTGTCCTGACATTGTTCCTTGGAGAGCCATAACCAAATGGAAGAACTGCTTAATGTTAATTAAGAAAATGAACTTCAGGGTCTCTCATGTCTTCAGAGAAGGAAAACCATTGTGCTGATAAGCTTGCAGCTTATGGAGTTTCATCTAAATGTTACTCTTGGTGGAATCTTATTCCTAGCTTTATTAGGAATGATTTTTTCATTAATAGGTGGAGCTTGCCTATGTATCGATTTTCTTAGTTTGCTTTATTTTTCTCATGGGTTTGGTTTAAGCCCCCCCATGTCTCCTTGTTTTTCTTTTTTTATTCAATAAATTTTTGGCGTGCTGCATATGATGGATAAAGTTTGAGGTGCCAACCTAGTTGGGATGTCTTGCTCTATTGTGATGCTTTTGCATGCCATTCTTTGCTTAAAAAAAAAGTAGAAAAGACACTTGACATAAGAAAAAAAAATAAAGTATGACAAAAACCGAATTATCCAATCCAATCCAAACCGCACTTGATTGGATTGGATTTGATCGGATTTTTTTAAGGAAGCAAACCGATCCAATCCAAACCGCACATTGTTTTCATCATTGGATCGGATGACTTTTTAGCTCAAAATCGATCCAATCCAATCCGCGAACACCCCTACTAGAAAGCTAAGAAAAAGTCCACATATTTCATACGGATTATTAAGTCAAATTCCAAATCTATGTTGCTAAAAATATTTAAGTAAAGTTTGCCTAGAGCCGTCAAAATGGGTTGCAACCTGTGAGCCAATTCGGCTCAACCGGCCGGCTCACCGGTGGGTTGGGTTGGTAAAAACTAAAAACTTGACTCATTTTGACCCCGAGTTATTTTGACTCGGCTCATCGAACCAGCAGGTTGGGTGGATTCAACCCGGGTTGAGACGGGTTCGCTCACGGGTTGCACCATTTAAAAGAAAAAAACCAAAGCAAAATGCAACACATAGCAAAACAAGGTCCAATACGCAACTCCTTCATAATAGTGACCAAATTTTCATTTTGCATGCGTATGTCGAGGTTGTAGAGGATGATCTAGAGAAAGCTTTGGAAACTCCAATTGAATGCACACGGCCGGAATTCTTTTAATTCTATTTTCAATGGTCACTGCCCCTGTGCTCCCAGAATCATTGAGGTTAATTGGTATCCTCCTAGCAGCTATATGGTAAAATGCAATACGGATGGAGCTGCTAAAGGTAGTCCTGGTCTGGCCTCTTGTGGTGGAATTTTCAGAGATCACACAGCTGCCACCCTAGGATGCTTCTCTGTTAATCTGGGAATCATGAATGCTTTTCAGGCTGCGCTAATTGGAGCAATGTTTGCAATTGAAATTGCTTCTGACAGAGGTTGGAAATTTTTTTGGTTAGAATGTGATTCTCAGCTAGTCATCAGTGCTCTGAAAAATTATGAAATTGTCCCCTGGAAGCTACAGAATAGATGGAGGAACTATATAGAGCTAACCAAGAAGATGATGTTTGTTTTTACTCACATCTATAGGGAAGGGAATTCATGTGCAGATAGATTAGCCTCTCATGGTTTAGAGATTCCTAATTTCTTATGGTGGGATACAATCCCAAGATTTATTGTAAATGATTTCCTTAGAGATAGGAATGGTTTACCTAGTTGTAGGTTTACATAATTCTTCCAAGGGTCAGGTTTATGCCCCCCTTGTTCCTTCTTTTTTGTATTCTTTTCTTCTTTTTTAATAAATTATAGGGGTGCTGCATATGATTGGTGGTGTTAGGGGTGCCAACCTAGTTGGGATGCCTTTCATCATAGTGATGCTTTTGCATGCCTATTTTTGCCTAAAAAAAAAACCCGCATAACCCATCAACCTGCAGTGGGTCGAGCCGGATTGGCTATTTTCTGGCTCACCAAAATGTGAGCCACGTTGGGCTGGCCAGTTTTCCCCTAAACCTATGGTGGGCCAACCTGGATGAGTCGGGTTGACCCGTTTTAACAGCTCTAAGTGTCACACACTCTCTCATGTGAGACATCAGACTGTTCATCGTGTGCCGCATGGCCCCTCGGTGTGGACTCACATTGGCCATGTGTCTTGGGCACGTGGTGGTATATTAAAATTAAGTTTCCTAAATTTCATAATAATCTTTTATATGGGAACAATTAAGGAGGTTAAGTACATATTCAACTCTATTACAATATAAACATCCACTACTACAGAAAAGGGCTTTAATAGCACTTTTTTTTTGCCTTTAGTAGCGCTTCTAAGCGCTATCTATTCACCCGCTACTGAAGGTGGGAGAGATTAGCTGCAATGAGAACATGGAAAATATCCAATCGACAACCTTCTCTCTAGCTATTTTTATACTCTCAAATTCGGGTTTCATCAAGGATCTTGGAGAATTTGTGTGGTCGGTTATCATATTATTGGTGGATTATAGTGTGGTCACTACAATAATTACTTGCGTTATCGACGGACCATTACCAACGGTCCCGAGCCCATCGGTAAAATTAACACTTCCGTCTGCTTATGCCACCGGAACCATGGGAGTGATGAAGCATCAAAGTTATTGTAACACCCCAGTTTTTACAGTTTTTCAATATCGGTAAATATATAACTGTTTATATTTTTATCCGAGACCTCGAAAATGATTTTGGATAAAACAAAATCATATTTAGACTCTACTTGATAGTAGGAGGTTACGATAAAATTTTGGGTTGAAAATTCAGATGGAACCCGGTCTGCGTTTTCATTGACAGTAAGATTTTACTGATCATAAAAACCTAATTTTGACCCGAAAATGAAACTTTTTAGATTTTTATCACCTTTCGAGTGATATGATCTATTTGAAAACTTTCACTCAAAAAATAAATATTATATTTTATTCGGGCAAATTTTGGCGAAAAACGGATAGAAACCCTAATCGGTAAACAACGGAGCCAGATTCGGATCTGCCGAAATATGTCGGAGGATAGGAATGATGATTAAACTTGGACAACTCACCTACATGAATCACCTAGTGAGTCACCCTAGTCATAAATGACCATAAATGAAAGATGGTGAGTCACCAAAGTCATAAATGAAAAGTAGTGAACCATTATCTCGCATACGTTAAGAGTTTGTGTTCAAATTCTCTTTCTCTTGCTCCATGGACCATGAAATTCAACCAAGTCTTCCTAGCTACACATAAGTCACCTAGTCATAATGACTATTTAACAAATTATTTTAATATCCTTGCGAAATGACCAAATTACCCTTTGATCATTTTATGAATTCCTTTGATGTCCAACAAGTGTTTTGACAATTTTGCTTCCTTCTACCATGTATAATTTCGACCAAGCCCTCTTGGATAGGAATTCTTTCCCTCCATTCTAGATGACCATGATGGTTATGAAGACACCAAAGCATTTTAAGTTATTTTCTAACCTAACCTAAAACTATGGTTACTACCTAAGGTTAGTAACCAAGACAAAACCAAATTGACTTCTTCTTCCTCCATGTGGTACACACACGGCCACGTCACCCTAAACACACCTCCACCACATATTTTCTCATCCATCTATGTCCACTCCTTTGCCATGACTCACCAAGGCAATGATGACAAGGTTAGAAATATCTAGATATTTTAGTGTGTAAAGACCAAAATGCCCCCAAGTTTAAGTGAATTCCCTTCCTTGTCCTAAGGACACATCTCCTCCCCCTTAATCACCCCATGTACACGATTCACGCTCCCCACCCTCACACTTAGTCATTTTTTTTCATCCTTCACCAAGAACATACAAAGAAAACCCTAAAACATCCATTGTTGCTCTTGCAAACTTGATCATTTCTTCATTCCTTTCATCATCTAAGAGGTAAACCCTCCTTGTTTATGACCATGGTTGTCTTCCTCTTCATTCATTTCAATTCATTCTTGTTAAGAACACCATTTTTCCATTTTCATTGATTTTCTTCATTTAATGATAGAAAATCATAGGATGAAAATTTTTGAAGCGTAACAAATTTTCCTAAATCTCTAATACTCTAGGATCATGGATCCAAGAGCTTGAAAAATTTAGAGGACCCTAGCCTATTTTTTTCATTCTTGGCCGAAACCCCTCCAAAATGGGTCAAGAAGAAATTTTTTCATCCTTTAACTTGTATTAGTGTTTCATGACAATTTTTATCTTCAACCTATGGCACTAGGGTCATGTATCCAAGAGATTGAAAGAATTTGAAAACCCTAAACCTATTTTCTTGTTTAGGCCGAACCAAGAGTCTTGGGGTATTATAAACGGGTTTGTTTTATTAACTTATTTTTATGATTGTTTTTTGAAGGTTGGAGTTGAACTAGTGTAGTGATTAGTGTTTGGTGGAAGAAGAGAAACGTTGAGGAGTTGGCAATCAAGGAAAAGTTATTCTTCAAGAGGTAAAGGGAGTTTACCTGAGGGGTTTTTGATAGCTACATGCTATCTGTGAGTTGTCTGTATATTTGTTCGTAGTGATTCTGTGGTGTTTGATTTAATTTTACGTATTTGGTTATGTGATTTTTAATGTCATATGTGAAAGCATGTCATAATCTGTGATGTATGGATAACTGTGATATATGGATTAACTATTGTTTGATGTGATTGACTGAAAAGCATGACAGTGATCAGTGCTCAATTTTAACCAAAAAGTTATTATGACGTGAAGCGGTTGGTGTGGAAACTGGGGTTAGGGGCTAAGAAGATTGATTGTTGTCCGAACGGGTGCATGCTTTATTATGACAGTGATTCTGCCACAAACGACAGCGCGCTGGAATACATAACTACATAGGCACCAGTGTACTACCCTTTAAAATTTATCAAGCAGTGGATAACAATCTCATAATTAACCCTTATTTATATCAACATCGAATACGTAAATATAATTAATCTCATTCAGATAAAAATACCAAATGTTTTTTTTTTATCAACTTTAGTGATAAAACTAAACATATTTCAAGACAATAATGACAGATTAAATAGGTGTAATGCACTATCAATCATATCAGCAACACCATTTTACTGTATAAACGTCTTTGCATAGTTTTCTTACCGAAGCAGACCACAAAGTCATCGATATATTAGGGTTAATTATGATATCTTCCTCATCAATAGTCTTTGCCTGTAATCATTTAAATATTAATTGTGCAGCAATAAGCCAATACAGAACAGAATAGAGCGCGTGCAGTATGAGTAGAGGTGAAAGCTTTGTTGGTGAACACGTGACCTCCTTAGCCCCGCGGTGGTGAACATGTGATCTCCTTTTCCCCCACCGATTCTACATCATCCCCTACCCATACTACAGTATCCCCTACCCATACTACACTATCCCCGACCCATATCCAGACCTCCACTCACTTTGCGCCACGATGTGCACTAGCCGGCTACTCGTAGCCCCCTATTGGACCCACACCACACCCACACCCAGCACCACCATCATCATTGGCTGTGCCGGCCACACAGCTAGCAGGATTATCATTTATGTTGACCCTTGGGATGATGCCACAGCCGGACACAGCCATTCCATCCTTATCATCCGCGCCCGCATACGGTCACAACACGGCCATTCCATCATCATTGTCTATGCAGCAGTCAACCGCGGCGGAGGACCTGCCTGAGTGGGCTAGGGTTCCCGCACCTGAGGATCGATCATGGATCCGGCCTGTTTCTGGATCGTAAGTTTAATTTAATTTAATGTTGTTTAAAAATAGTTACTATTCAATAAGTATATATTTGTTGGTTGTCATATTGTTGAATTAATAAAATTCTAAATTTTTCAGCTTCATCCCATCGAAAATGGGATCGAAGCACGTTACCTACGCCATCAAGGCGCAATATCGTCGCTTCTGGCCATCATGGGGGGTGATCCTCGGGGACGATCGGGATCGTATCTTCAGACAATTCGGGGTAAGTTGTTGTTTATTAATTCATGTAATTTTCCCTTTAGTTTTCACGTATTTTATATATTTTTTGTATAATGTTATTAATATTTTTTCTTTGTAACAAGAGCTTATGCGCTGGTTACCGGAGCATGCCTCAGAGATACATGCTATCTTTGACGACCGAGCAGCTGCTCGACTGAGGGACATGCTCTGGGAGCGTAGGGCGACCCAGATACGTCTGGATTACATCGGGCCCAACTGTGTGCGTACTGGGACACTACAGCTTACAAGCTGAAGTGTCAGCAGGCGAAGAGAAATCGAGCTTCTGATAAGGGTGGAAGCATGCACACTGGTGGTTCTATTAGCCACATGCAGCATGCCATTTACATGTATGCATATATAAATAATTTTATTTATAAACTGTATATTTTTATTAAAAATTTATTTTATTGGTGTGTCGGTTGCAGGCAGGAGAGCTTGCTCGGTCCGTTAATGTCCCTACGGTCTTTGAGCAAACACATATTCGCTCGGACACCGGCGAGTTTGTTGATGGGAGGTCGAGGTAGACAGTGGTGAGCTAAAGTTTCTTTTTTTATATTTAAAGTATAGGTAATTATTATTATATATATATATATATATATATATATATAGTTTAATAAATATTGATTGTAATGTATTGATCGTAGGTGGAGTACAATGGCAGGTTTAGTCAGGTAGCATCTGAGGCTGCTTTCTGCTCTGGTGCCTCGGATCCTTCTCAGCTGGACCCTGCCGAGGTTGAGCGACTACAGACCCAGGTCTGGATGGATGTGGCGGGCGGGAAACAGAAGGGGTGGATTTACGGTACCGCGACCCTAGCCATTCGGGAGCCTACATCCTCCGGCTCACAGGACATAGAGGAGGTGCAGCAACAGAGGGAGGCGAATGACACATGATGCAGCAGATGGAGACATTCTCTATGGTCATGACCACTGTGCTCGATTTCCTCCCACCAGACAAGGGCAGCGCTCTGCAGGGGGTCCTCCATGCCACCTAGTCCCAGCCCTCCACTACTACCGATCCACCACCGCAGGCGCCGCATGATGCCGGTCTGTCTTTTGAGCCGTAGCCGGATGGTCATCTGATGCCGACAGACTCCCCCCGCCAGGACAACGGTGACGGATATTATAGTGATGAGTATTAGGATAGTTATAGATGTAGTAGAGTTTTGTAGCTAGACGGATATTTTATTTATGGATTATATGTTGAGTTTGTTTTTATTTTAAATTAATTTTAATTTAATTACTTTTTTAAATTTTATTTGTAAGTTCAATTTTGTTTTTCAATTAATAATATAATAATAATAATTAAAATAAAATTAATTAAAATATAATATAATAATAATTAATAAATAAAATATAATAATAATAACTAATATCCAAAATATAAATTTTAATAAAAAATAATAAAAAATTATTAATATAAAAAATTTAAAAAATAAAAAAAAAAAAAAATAAAAAAACCTTGTTTCCGACGAACAGTTTCGTTGGTAACTGTTGTTTACATTTTCCAATGGAAAGTTCTGACGGTAACTACGGACAATCTGTCTATAATTAGGGGCTCTATGTGACGTGTTTTTTGAAGGACAAGGCCGTCGGAAATTTCATACGGACGACCCAGATCCGTCGGAAAGCCTTTCCTACGCGTCTATTACCGACCGAACTGTGTCCGTAGTAATGCCGTTTTTCCGATGGTTTTCCTTCTTTTCCGACTGTTTTTGTTCGTCGGAAATGCCCTTTTTTTTGTAGTGGGACACCTCGAATACATCTGTGCTCATATACCAAAATACAACAACCAAAACCACAAACATTCATATTGCAAGGGTGAGATACCGACATATAAGTTTATCACAGTAGCCATATATGCGACACACAAAACAACAACAACATATGACAATAGTGACATATAAACAACATATTTCACAGTCATAATATCAATGATATTTGAACAAGGGATTCATACCCGACAACCATCGTAGGTTTATAAAAATTCATGACACTTCAAAAATCCACTATCTCTTTCGTAATATCTAGAGATCCTAACTTCCCTTCATCGAGCAAGATAGGCCGCAATAATCCCCATAACACAATTGTTTCGCGTGAGGTCGGCCTCTCAATTTAGGTCCGATCCCCCAATTGGTCAAGGGTATCTAAATAATACTACCTCCGGTCCTTATTATAAGAGGCAAATGGCTACCTTTTTTTGGTCCAAAATATAAGAGACATGCATGTATTTTGACAAATATTAAATGCTCATTTCCAATTTTACCCTTATTTATAATAGAGTTTATATTTACGAGACAGTGCAACTTTCAATACAAGTAGGCTTATTCATTAATTATTGAAGGGTTAAATTTGTAAATTTATATGAATATTAATTACAAATAGCTTATTTCAATGCATTTCCTTGGTCTGTGTGTTTTAGGGTTTTGCCTCTTATATATAGGACCAAAGGGAGTATTAAATAGTTCCCTATTGAGTACATCCGTGCATGGTAGTCGATTTCCACGACTCGAGGTTGCAAAGCCTCGTCCTTCCATGGAGTTCGAACTCGGATGTCCCTAAAGACCCGTTTCCTTGGACCGTAACTATCCAATTTATCAATCCACTTATGGATTGTAGCTTGTTAACGTGGTGGCACGTCTGCTAGTTCATGCATTTAAAACAGTTGGTTCGCTGTTTTTCTTTTTCGTTCGTTCTTTCTTGTCGAGGCTTAAAGCTCATGACTAATTTTATACATGCATCAAGCCCATTCACACTTAACACAAGACACGCAGTCCGAGTGCTCATTTACGAAACTCGAGGCCGAATTACCGGTCCCTAGGTTTATTAATATTTCACACGAAGTCAAGTCGCCAATGTTGGATTTTTAATCCGCGACCACAATACTTACTCACAGGAACTCAAGTCCAACGTCTCGGTTGCTAGGCCCTTACAACTTTCATAATTTGTAACATGGTTTTCATTCTGTGAAAACTAAATGGAAAATCAAATATAAGAGTTCAAGAATGTTTGTCGGAAAACATTTTCACTCTTTTTAACAACATTTTATAGAAATCCTTTTTCTTTTGAAAATTCATTTCTAAGAACATCAAATAGTTTAAAATCATTTTTAAAACGTTTTAACTAAACCAGCAAAATTATCAACAAGAGTTCCGCTGTAAGGCATTTTTCTAACCATTTTTCATTTAGAATAAAATATTTCATAAATCAAAGGCTTTTATTTTAAAAAGCTTTTTCCTTGATGACATTAAAATATTTTAGAGACTTTCTTGTCATTTTCGAAATATTTAGTAAAAATAAAGATAATACGATTTTTTCCTGTTTGTCCTCACTAACACTCGTTCTCTAAAAATTATTCCAAAATCATCTGTAAATCTTCTCTGAATTCTTAACCTGTCTAACGACAGGGTCCTTAACTTATATTTTCATAACATCTTCCTCTTGAGAAAACTAGAAATCCCTTTCTTTTCTTATTAACGTTTTCCATGACTTAATCCATTATTTTCGAGTTATGACCAGTGTCATGCTCTCAGTCAATACAATCAACCAACAGTCTCATTCAACACTTACATACATATCTCATTTAGAGCATACTTTCACATATAATGTTTAACAACATTAAAAAAATTCAATCATCAAAGAAATCATCATATAATAACTACAAGCAATCTACACACATCCAACAAAAAGTATGTGACTATCAAAACTTCTCAGATAAGCTCCCTTTACCTTTGAAGTACTTGACTCTTTCTTTGATCTTAATCCCTTGGTCCTTGTTTTCCTTCTTCCACACAAGATATTTCAAACAAGTAACAATCACCTTCATAAACAAACAACAACACAAGTTAAGAATAAAGAAAAACCTACTTGACCCATTTGGGAAGGTTTCGGCCAAGACATCAAAATAGGGTTAGGATTTTCTATTTTTTTAAAACTCTTGGATACATGATCCTAGGGTCTTAGATAGAAGATAGAAATTGTCATGATACAATAATTCCATTCATACAATTTTTCATGAATTTCTTCATGAAACTCTAACAAAATGGGTTTTAGAAAAGAAAATGAATGGAAGCCAAGTAACTTAAGATGGATGAGAGGCGATCATGGATCATAACATATACCTCAAAGTGCTGGAGAATGGATGAGAAAGGTGAAGAATAAGGAAGAACTTCTTGGAAGAGTTTAGGAGAACTTGGGTGACTTAGGGGGCTGTGGCCGTGTTTCACTAAGGGGTAGTGTCGCAACCGAAAATCGCTACAAGGACGGCGATAAAAAGAAGTTTTCAAAAAAGAGTAGAGTCGCCACCAATTTTATTTAATTTAGGTAAAAAATGGAAAACCTTTAAAAATAGTCTTTGGAACTGAGATTGAGTTTGGGAGTCGATTGTGCATAGAGAAGGGTGAGGACTTAACCCCACAGCACCCCTGATACACCCGTTAAAAAAACGATTACCCAAATTATTTGTGCAAATAATTATTAAATTCCAAAAATATTTATTTTACCATAAAAACGACAAGAAAGACTTGAATGGAGTTCATTTTTATATCTTTTTCTTTTTAGATTTTTATTTAATTTTAAATTGACCAATTACAGCCCAAATTAAGAGGACTTCAAAATATAAATAAAAATAAAGAATAAAAAAAGTATTTGCTTTATGCACTAAAAAGAACTTACCTGCTCATATTGACATGTAGTGAAACATAGTTGCCAATTTTCTCTCTTTACAAGCAAGATATAATTTTTTTTTCCTTTCCATGAGAAGAAACAGGCGCAAGCCCACAACACTTCACCTTTCTTTTGTCATGCATTTTTGGCCACACAAAGTCTTGCATATTGATCAACACCAACAAGTCATGAGAGGCATGATGCAAACTCAATGAAACCTTCAATTTCGAAACTAACAACAACCTTGTTACAGAAAATTTCAACAGATTCATGATCACAATCAAATTTGAATTTAGGCATAACAGGAGATTCTAATAATAGGAGAAGTGAACAGACTACCAATGAAAACAGTAGAATGAGTTAAAGAAGAAAAACAAAAATAGATTAAGCTCCATTAAAATGATGATCATAAACTTGATGCATTAATTCTTGAAAGTTCTTCAATACAAATGACAGAGATAGAGATGAAGTCTCTGTCTTCCAGAAAAGAACCAAAATACAACAAAGAAATACAAACTCTCTCTCTCTCTCTCTCTCACAATTTTTTTTGTCTCTAACCCAGCCTCAATATGCCTTTCTCTCTCTTTTATGTCTCTGTTTTTTTTTTCTTCTGCATTTCTGTTCTTCTAATTTTCGCTCCCCTTTCCTTCTGCTTGTTGCTCTTTTATTTATAGAAAAATCTTGCCTTCAACCCCCTTGATTCCTTCCTCCTGCAAATCAGCGAAAATGGCAATTAAAATATTTGATTTGAAATGAAAATGGAAGGGAATAATACTTAGCCTGGCTGGGAAAGGAAAGAAAATCTGATTTGAAATCAAATTGATGCCATGAGGGAGGAAAGTGGTGGCTGCTATGGTTTATTGGAGGAGGATGAAGTGGATCCGGGTCATGGGTCAAAGAGATGGGTCTTGGGCAAGTATGTGGATAATGGACTTTGTGCTGGTTTGACCCAATAATAAAATAAAACACAAAAAAACCATAAAATTAAAAATCTTTTTATGATTTTTGTCTTTTATAATTTTTTTTTGGATTTTGGGATAAATAAAAACAAACATCAAAATAAGATGGCAAGATATTTATTTCTTTTATTTTATTTGCTTTTTTTTTTGAAAATTTTAGTGTAAACTAAAAAAAGAACCCGGTCAAAATAGGTTGTTCACAGTTGCCCTTCTTTACTTGTTCATTACTAGAATACATGATGAATGAGTGATTCTTCATGTGATCGTAGTAAGGGGCGAGTAAAGAATGTAAGACTCAATGACATAGAGATTTTGATGTATGACAAATATACAATTTGATGTGTGTGCAAGTGTTTTTAGTACCAAATTGCAAAGACAGGTATCCAACTGAAAATATCAAGGTCAGTAAGCAATCCAAATGGAATATCCAAAGAAGAACTTGAAGGAATCAAAAGAGCAACTTGGAGAACTCAAGGAGCAACAAGCAAGGACAAAGATCAAGGAGTCATCAAGACAAAAGCTTAAAGAGAAATTAGATTTAATTCTTAAATGATTTGTAAGAGAAGAAATCTCTTATTCACAAATAGCTCATTTAAAAAGATGCATGAAGAAAATCATTTTTCATAACCTGCATTAAAAAGAATAAGTTTTAATGAAAATGATTTTTTGGAAGTTAAGAAAATTCTTTGTCAGTACAGCCATGTATTCAATAGATGTATATCCTTTTCTGTAACTGACAAATGAATATAAAGTTCTTGATATTCAGTACATAAATGTACTACACCTATGAACATGAAATCAGATCAGTTTTAAATGGTTAACTAAATACAGCCCTGTACATATGCTATGTACGCGTGTATTCAAGTTTCTGGAAAATCTGATGTTCATTAATACATAGATGTACTGAATGGGTATACTGATGGATTAACCAAGATCAAGTTTTTTAAAGAACTCGTACAGCCATGTACTACACAGGTGTACAGAAACTATGAGTATGTAAAATGGTTAATACATCCCTGTACTCAACCCCTGTCCAAGAACTTGAATCAGTTCAACTGATTCTGCTATCAAACCCAAATCTGTTTTAATTGATCCAAACGGCTATAACTTGTTTTCTATATAAAGTGGGATCAAAGGAACACTCAGAACATATCAGAATTACATGAAATCAATTGTAAAATTCATTCATCATCTTTCTTGAGCTTATTGTGAAAAGTGTGTTTCATTCTCATAAGAGTTTCAATTTGTATATCTGAACTTTTGAGAGTTTAGGAATCAATCTTTCTGTTCTATTTGATTGTAAAGAGAGAGGGAGTCTCTCTGTGTGATTAGGGTGAGGAATCCTAAGGAAGAATATTGATTGAGGCTCTTCACAAGAGTGTGGTATCTCAAGGTGAAGGAGTGCTCTGTGGTGTAAAGGTTTTTCAAGCCACCTGGCTAAAGCTTGCTGTGATAGTGTGTGAAAACCCACATGTGGAGTGGGGACTGGATGCAAGTCACAGTGGTGGTGACTGAACCAGGATAAATCTGGTTGTGTGGTACTCCTAAACTCAAAGCTCTTTAATTTCTGTCTTGCGCATATAAACTGTTATATTTGATATTCATAGTTCTTCAAGGATTCAGTTCTTGATATGCAAAACCTGAATTAAACATTGTGTAATCTAAAACACAAATTATGTTGTTCAAATCTGTTGTTTAAGTTCTACATCTGACTTCAATCTTGTGCATAACCTGTACTTGAACATTGACTGCTGAACTGAAATCTGCATAATTGATTTTACTGAGTTTGGAACTTGATTTGTATTGTATCAATTCTGTTCTTGATTCATCTTATCCTCATCACCTTCTATTCAAGATTTTGTAAAAAGCCCTTCACTGTTTTTGATAAAGATCCTGAGGCAACAAAAATCTGAAAACTAAAAGAAGGAAAGTTTTTGAAAACTCAATTCACCCCCCCCCCCCCCCCTCGTGAATCATTTGAAGCCAAAACAACAAAGAAAATGAACACTTATTTTGTCCAGGATTATGGATTCAAGCTTGAGAAAATTCAGAGCAATATGCAATGGACAGAACCTTCTCGTCCAATAAATAAGTAAATATGCAATGGACAGAACCTCCTCGTCCAACAAAAAACGTAAATATGCGATGGACGGAAACCTCCTCGTCCAAACAAATATAAACATGCAATGGACGGAACCTCCTCGTCCAACAAATAAAATGTTTTGGGCCTCAGATCCCAAAAACAAATTTACAATGGACGGGACCTCCTCGTCCAACAAATAAGTAAATATGCAATGGACGGAACCTCCTCATCCAACAAAAATAAATATGCAATGGAGTACGGAACCTCCTCGTCCAATAAATAAAATGTTTTGGGCCTCAGATCCCAAAAATAAATTTGCAATGGACGGAACCTCCTCGTCCAACAAAAATAAATATGCAATGGACGGAACCTACTCGTCCAACAAATAAAATGTTGTGGGCCTCAGATGTGGCACCCTTTCTACTCATACATGTTAAAAAGCATTTAATATAAAACAAATAAATGAAAAACATGCATTTACTGAATAATATAAAATATTGTCCATGAGTAGAAAAGTCCCACATGAACCAGTTCACAATGCGGAAATTAAAATAAGTTTTAAACCATTAAGACATAACAAATAAATAAACATATCCCAACCCCGATGTCACATACAGAGCTGGTATAACCGTTCCGGAATAAAATCCACAGAATTACAAACGAAAACTAACAAACTAACTGAACATGAAACTAGCCCTAACTATGAGTGGCGGCTCCTCAGAGTCACTCCTCTCCGGGCTGCTCGTCATCCTCTGCAAGGTGTCAATCAGGCCAACAACAAACAAACAAACAACATAGGGAGTAAGAATCATGTAAACATAATGGCAAAGAAGTAGGAAGTAAAGTAAACACAAACAGACATGGCACCAACATACATCAACAACATCAACATTCAACATGCTATGTATTGCAATACAATCCTACTCCGCTAAACCAACAATGCATGTGGATCCACTAAACTCGGGATGGACGACTTCGGAGTTAAATATCCACATTGAGAATCTACTCCACGCCGGAGAATCTACTCCTTGGATAGCCAACGCATCAAACCAACGAATGCCTTGTCACGGGGCGTAAGGAGAATCTACTCCAACCGTGGATGGCCAGATCATTGTACTCTAGGACGACCTCCCCTATGTCGAACATCCTAAACAACAACTTCGATGCAATGCGTATGCGACACAACAACATTGGCAACACCACCTCCATAACTCCAACGGAATCGACCGAAGATAACAGCGGAATCGACCGCCACAACTTGCCTCGCAGAATCTACCTGAGGACATTAGCAGAATCAACCGCAGCACCTGGGGCAAACTCTCGGCCACCAAGGTACACAACTCCTTAGACCCAAACCGCGGGGTCAAGGCTTAACTCATCAGCTTGCGGCACCCAATGGGCACCGACTTATCAAACTCAACACCTCACCATCTCGTCATCTTAATTATCTTTGGAGGACATTAGCCAAGTTGTCTAATCAACTTATCATTATTGGGGAAATGGGGTTTGAAACCTCTTAAAGTTCTTTAATTCTGATTCTGTCCAGGAGGGGTCAGCACGGTCGTGCTTAAACCTTAGCACGGTCGTGCTTAACCACGTGAGGGGCGTGATGTCCCTTAGGTGAAGCACGGTCGTGCTTCCTGTTTAGCACGGTCGTGCTCAGTAGCACGGTAGTGCTCTTTGTCCTGTACGGCCGTGCTGAACAGCGCGGCCATTTTCCAGAATTCAAATTGGAGCACGGTCGTGCTCCCTATTCAGCACGGTCGTGCTCATCGCACGACAGTGCTGTTCTGGGTAGGGACAAAGACTGAAACCCTAACCAATTTTCAGGGTTTTTAATCCATTAATCGTAAGATCAATTATCAGCACATTTTAAGGCTTAAACTCATCAATAACATCAACATCAATTCAGCATTGGCATCAACCCAACAATAACATCATATTCATAGCCATCACAACAACATAAATACAACCAAATATTATGAACATGGCATATAAAACACATATTACCAATCATATATATAAAATAGATATTCACACAACAAGCCCGGGTTATGGGAACCCCTTTACTTTACTCTAACCCCGAGCCTATGATTACACTACCTTTCTCCCCATACCTGGATTGAAGGTAGCTCTCTATCAGCGTCCTAAACAGCAACCGGTTCTCCCCTAAGGCGGCTCAACCTCAAACAATACCTTAAACAGTTGAAATACAATTTTATTAGTTTCCCAATCACAAAACGAAAAGGAAATCAATGAAAAGGGACAAAACATTACCTATATATGAAGTACAGACGAAACCACGTTTCCCTAGGGTCTCCAATACTCAAGAACCACACTGAGTATGAAGGAAAAGAGGGAAAAAGACGTAGCAGCCGCACTAGGGTTTTAGGCACCAAGATTTAGAGTGTACGGCGCAACCCTCGAGTCTGAACAACATATATAAGCTGCACTCGGAGCATGGTCGTGCTCCTTACCAAGCATGGTCGTGCTGGACTTAGCGGCAGCGAGACACGGTCTGCACTTGAGCACGGACGTGCTCACTTTTGAGCACGGTCGTGCTCAACTTAAACTTGGAAACGCGCTCCAGGCCTTAAGCACGGGCGTGCTGGCTAATGAGCACGGGCGTGCTCATGTACCAGAAAGGGACTTTTAAGCCAAAAAATCCCACTAAGCCCTTAGCCAATAATCTTAACTTACAGAACAGGCTTAAGGAAAGCACTTAACAAAAAGCGAGGTGTTACATTAGATCCCAAAAATAAATATGCAATGGACCGAACCTCCTCGTCCAAGAAATAAAGTGATGTTGGCCTCAAATCCCAAAATAAAATGCAGTGGACCTTGAGTCAAAATATGTGAGCTTGGAGCCAAAACAAGTAAGCCATGAGCCTTAAAAATGGACCATTGAGTCAGAAAAATTTTATGATTTATGATTAGGCCATGACTCGAGAATGCAATGGACCTTGAGTTAAAACAAGTGAGCCATGAGCTTGAAAAATAGAGCTTTTAGCCAAAAACTTTTTTATGGGGGCCTTTGAGCGAAAAACATTTGTAGTGGGGCTTTGAGCCAAAGAGTTTTTTGAATTGGGCCATGAGCTGAAAACATTTTGAAGTAGGCCTTGAGCCAACAAACGATGAATATGGCCATGAGCCAAAAAAATTTTAGGTGGCCCTTGGAGCCTAGAAGAAAACGAGTCTTATCACAGAATTACAACTTTTCTTTTCTTTTTTTCTTTTTCTTTTCTTTCTTTTTTTCTTTTTTTCTTTTTTTTCTTTTCTTTTTTTTTCTTTTTATTTTTTTTTTTTGCAAAACATTTGTACTTGCAAACCAACTTGCCACAAACTCACACAAGAGAAAATACTAGGCATGACGAGCGACCTTGCAGATGAACCTGATGCTTCTTAACAAGTATCGACCAATCAAACCCGCCTTTGGACCCTTCAGACTTCCTATCCATTTAGAGTCAGACGCTGTTCTTGCTGCCAATGTAGCATCTTAAACACCAAATTGTATTCATCGTCCCTTCATTTTCAAGCATCAAATTGAAAATCAAGCTGCCTCACAACCTCGATTTCTCCTAGAGAACATCATTTTCAACCTCACTTTAAATTTTTGAGATTTTTATGACTTCAATGGTTCCTCGAGAGATTGCCATTAGATTGTTGAACCATATTGTTAGACCTATATTCAATTATCCTGAAGCATTACCTAATGAACATCCATGGAATTGCAAGTGTCTCAAGAAGAAGATTGATTAAAGACATTCTTTGAGGACTTTGAAGGCTTGACTGCAAGGAATAGAGAAGAGCAAGAAAATCAAATGGGTGTTGCTCCAAGTGAGTTCCTTTGATGGTCCTGGTTCAAGATTTACTTATTGATATGACCCTTTAAGAGCCATAACAAAATTGCCCCAGTTTAAGGTTGAATTAAGCAACAAGGGAAGAATTTGCCCCAGTGTAGGACTGAATTGAGCAATGTGAAAATTTGTCGCAATATAGGGCTAGACTAGATCAACATAGTAATTTGCCCCAGTGTAGGGTCAACTCAAAAAATTGCCCCAGTTTAGGATTGAATTGAGAAATGAGGGGAATTTTTCCCCATTGTAGGGCTAAATTAATTAACACGAAAATTTGCCCTAGTGTAGGCCCACACTCGACCAAAAGTTCTGCCTCAACATAGAGTTGGGTAGAGAGTTATCCCTATGTAAACCCCTCTTCTTTTATTTCTTTATATTTTATTCACCCTAACTTTTGCTTAGACTGCCCTTACGAGTTTTCAGTCTAATGGGCTTTTATTTTCTTCTTCTTCCTTTTTTTTTTTAATTTTTTGTTATGGAGCAACATACTTCAAAAAGAATGTATAAATGCCTTGTCTAGAGATTAAGATTTTATGAAAATATGAGCAACCATTCATTGATCCGAATGGACTTTTTAAAGCTTGTAACGTGGCCATGGTTAAGGGTTAAGAAATGAAAGGTATGAAAGGCTCAAACAAGTATTTAAGGGTGAATGAGACCAAGGATCTTTGACTTTTCTTACATCACCAAGCGTACTGTTTGCCTTATCTTGCACCCAAAGTTTTTCTTCTTTCATTTTTATTCATTTTTCAATCCAACTATGTACTTTGCCAACATACCTCATTTTCTCTCTCTCTCTCTCTCTCTCTCTCTCTCTCTCTCTCTCTTTTTGCTTTTTCCTCATCGTCATCTCCTTCACATTTTCCTCTTTTTCCTTCAGTTATTGTTATTGCAAGCAACCTTCAGTACGAGCCCCATTGTAGGGATGATCCTGGTTCAGGGTTATTAGAAAGAATTTTCAAGGCTCAAAAGGGGTAGCAAGGGATAATGATTTTTTTTCTTTAATGAAGGATAGAGAAAGATGGCCAATCTTCATTTCCAAATCTTGGTTACTCAAATCTCATAAAGAATTAATCCTAAGACAAAACCAACCAATGGTGAAAACCGCACCTTCATTTATTTGCCCCTAATCTTTCTTTCTTTTTTTCTTTCTTGTGTTTTTTTTTTTTTTTTTGAAGAGGGGATTTAGGATCTTCTACCCGTCATTGTACATGTTTATCACAACATTAAGATCAACCAAGGGGTCTAAAATGAGTCACCAACCTTTTATTCCAGGATAATGAAAGACCAAACAAACCATGTAGGCACATTACAGTAAAACTTCAAGACAAACCAAACATAGGAAACAATATGATCAAACAATCTTTATGTGGCAATCATGGCTCAACAACATCTGTTCAATCCATTTGCTCAAAGATTCTTTGTCATGAGAGTGTTGGGCGGTGCATCATCGGTTTCAATTGGAACTCCATCGTCTTGGACAAGTAGTGGCCCGCCGGTTGGCAACCATGCTGGAAATGGAGGTTCCCTTGAAAACTCAGACACCTTTGCAACTAGTTGTACTCTACACAAAATCTTCAAACAACTCGATATTGGGGATTGAGAGCCTCGGAAAAGGTGGTAAACCTGAGCTTGGACAACAATGCTCTCATTCTTTGAGATTTGAGCCTTGTTGAGTGATGGTCTGGATAAGTTTTAGAGGGCACCGACAGATGACTTGGAAAGATCGGATGCCCCAAGTTATGAAACTGTGCTGTTTCTTCTTTTCCTCCACCTCATTAATAAAGGTTCCTTCAACTCTTTGTCCATCAATTTTCATTATCCAAGTTTGATTGGTATCAACTTTTCTTGAAAGCACAAGGATTCAATTTACCAGCAAAGAAGTAGAGAATTTTTTTTTTTTAAAAAACAAAATTGACATGCAAAGGCATCACAATGAACAGCTAAGGTTCCAACTAGGTTGATACCTTAGCTTTCACCAATCATCTGCAGCACACCAAAGATTTGAACTTTTGAGGAAAAAAATCTCAGTCATCCTTTTTCTTCTTTTTTTTTTTTTTTTGTTTCATTTTCTCCTTTCTTTTTCTTCTTTTTTTTTCGAACTTAAAAAAAAAATCTAAAAGAAAATTTTACTACCTAGTCAAATAGTCTTTTTTTTTTTTTTTTACTTTTCAAAGAAAACGCTATCTTTACCGATTAACCAATTTTGCAAAATAAAAAATAAAAAACCATACATCATTAATAGCGCGTAACCGTGGAAGTACTATTATAATATATTATTTTAATAGCGTTTATTTGGACAAACGCTATGGAAGTAGTAACTATCATAACGCTTGAATGGAAAAACCCTATATTTTCCTCGAATTAATACTACACTTTTTAGGTGACCAACTCTCTGCCCATAATCGTTGGGCGTTGGCACAGTTCACTGAACTAATGGAAGTATAATAAACTCTCTACACAGAAAACTCGATATTCAACATTTAATGCATAGAAAACTGCCCGTAATCAATTCCCTCTTAATAGCTATTGAACAAACGCTCCTAAAACATAAGTCTAATTCTCCTATAAATAATCCTCCTATGTGTTCTTATCTCACACTTCAAATTTTATAAAATCTCCTCATGTATTCTTTTTTGTGTTCTTATCATTACAGAAGAGGCCCTCACTCTCATATCTTTTTGCCGTGTGTCATGATTAATGTCCAGATAAGACCCAGAAGAGGGCCAATTCTAAATGTCATGACAGATGACAAGAAGATATGTGAATGCCACCGTCTCTCCCAAATGCCTACAAAAATAAGGTGCCTGAACTGAACAAAATGCTTCAAGCAATAAATCTTTTTTTGCATGACAGACGATAAAAACATGAGAGTGGGCAATAAAATGCCCACACGAGATGAGAAGCGAGGGCGCCCCAGTCACCCTATTCTGGGTGAGGGGAGCTTGCTTCTTGTCACTAACTTATTCTGGATATGTGGCTGGTCTCTCCCAAATGCCTATGAACATAAGGTCCCAGAACAGAAGGGAGGGATGGAGGGTTTTTGCATGACATATGACAAAAAGATATGAGAGTGGGTCATTAAATGTCCGCTTGAAATGAGGAATGGAGTGCGTCCAGTGACCCTATGTACAGATGTAGACCCAAAAGTGTCCTCAAACTCCATTCTGTTTTTTCCCTAGCTTGCCATCAACACGCTGAGAAGAATATTCAATAATATTGTATTCAATTTTTTATTGTGACTGTAAAGTGTAAATTCAAATGATGGTATATGTTATCTGCATCAAGTGCAATCTTTATCCGTTTAACAACTTTTGATTGTCATCACTGTGAAGTGGGAAGTCAAAAATGAATTTTTAACATGTGAAAATGTAAATAAAATATCCTTATTTGTTCTCAACTTTTGATTACATTAAAATTTTAAAGGAATGAAAAATATGATTAAAAAATGTTTTAATAACCCTTATTAAAGGAAGCGCTATTAAAAATCTGAGGAACTCAAAGATACACATAACAAACAGCATGTTATGCTTGAATTAGAAATTTAAAGGAATGAAAAATATTTATTTAAAAAATGAAAGAAAATGCTTTATACATCACTTATTTGACAAAGCACCATTAAAAGCTCAATCATGAATAGTGTGTCGTTTCGAAACCGCTATTAAATAGATATTATAGAGACGCTTATTTGAAAAAGCACTATCATTTGCCTATGTTAAAATTGAAACCTTTCTCTTTGACCACAGTCTCACACTTCAAATTTTGAATTACTTTTAAATTTGTCATACAATTTTTGTTAGTTTTATTTGGTTCTTGTCATTTTCTATTATAGCTTATTAAAAATATTGATCTCATTCCTTGGAAGCTGTTAAACAGGTGGAAGAATTGTCTAAGTATGATAAAACACATGCAGTTCTTTTGTTCTTATATATTTAGAGAAAGCAACACATGAGCTGACAAGCTGGCCACATGCAGTTCTATTGTTCTTATATATTTAGAGAAAGCAACACATGTGCTGATAAGCTGGCTGCTTATGGCCTTGCTCATAATAGTTTTTCTTGGTGGGACCATCCCCACATTTTTATTTTAGCGGATTTTAATCGTAATAGATTTGGCCTTCCATTCTTTAGATTTGTTTAATTCTTTTCTCTTGGCTTGGATTTTGGCCTAGTCCCCTATTGCTTCCTTTGGATTCTTTTTTCTTTATTAATAAACTTTAATGATATGCTGCAAATGATAGTTAAAGACTAAGGTGCCAACCTAGTTGGGATGTTAGTCTTTAAAGTGATGCCTTTGCATATCATTATTTTTTGCTTAAAAAAATATTATAGCTTAACGATAAATAGTTTTAACTTCTTACTTAAAATTTCTAACTTAGTCATACACTTTTCATAACTTTTAAGTTTGTCAATGTATTCAATGTTTCATTACTTGTAGATATTGAGAGTTAAAAGTTAATTAGATAGTGATCAGGATTGCATATTGCAAATATAACAATTTCATTAATAACCAATAAAATTTACTTATACAAAAATAGCCCTCACCCTCTTCTCCTTTTTCCTATGATATTCCAAGTTTTGCTTGGCCTGATGTGTAAGCTGATGCTTGGGGTAGGCCTCTCTAAACTCACTTCTTCTTTTTGATTGAATCTCCTCCATGTCAGATTCAGATGGAGTGTGGGACACGATCCCTTCTTTTGTCAGAGAGGATTTTTTCGAAATAGGCTAGGTTTGCCTAATTATAGATTTTCTTGACTTTGTATTCTTTGATGGGTTTTGGTTTTATGTCCCCCCATGTTTTCTTTTCACTTTTGTTTTTTCGTGGTTCATCAATAATAGCGTAGTGTGCTGCATATGATTGATGGAATTTGTGGTGCCAACCTAGTTGGGATGACCTATTCCATAGTGATGCTTTTGCACACTACTTATATAAAAAAGATTCAGATGGAGACAATGGTGAGGCAGGCTCTGGATACATAGATTCTGAAGAAGAATCTATCACGAGAGGAGTCGGTTGAATACCCATGCCCGTAAAGGAAGGCAGTGTTGAGGGAATTGGGACACTCTGAGGATGCTGCATGCCAATAGGCTTCATGAAATGCGAAGCACCTAGTAAATAGCATTGCATAGGGGATGCTTCCATTATTCTTGCGAAGACATAATGTTAGATATTCCATGATGAGGAATGGAAAGTTGATATTGGAGTAGGTGAGGCGGTGATAGACCACAATTATTTCAAACTTTGATAGACTGGAGGAGTGCCGACTTTCACTATCTGTGAGGGGAAGAATGAAATGGCGGCAATACTCCAGCAAGAACTTAGCCTTGTTGGTTAGCCGAGAGGTCTTATTCTTCTTCTGACTAGTGTTGTCCACAAACAGTTTCTGATATACCTTCTTCAGTGAAAGTCTAGGGTTTTCCAATATCCAGTCCAGACATGTGGAACTCTCCAGACCATTGTTTGGAGCTTCTATTAATTCAGCAACAATGGCCTGTGTGATGGCCACTGGTACACCACCCACAACAAAAAAAAATCATTTAGCGACCGCAATTTTACGACAGATATAAACGGTCTTTATTTGCGACCGAAATTGGTACTTTCCGCCCGTGCCAAGACTTTCAAGATTGTACTCTTCAATGGCCACTGCATCTCATATGAGGTGGTATAGTGAGCATCAGAGGGAGCAAGATGACTTGTGTCATTCGTCGGATGGAGAAGCTTGGAAGCATTTTGATAGGGTTCATATGGCATTTTTGCAAGACCCTCGGAATGTCCGATTGGGATTATGTACGAATGGATTTAATCCTTTCAGGCAATCTGGAAAAGCCTACTCTTGTTGGCCGGTTATCCTAACTTCGTACAATCTTCCCCCAGGGATGTGGATGAAGCGGGAGTTTATGTTCCTGACAGTCATAATTCCGGGTCCATCTAATCCAAAAAAGAAGATTGTTGTGTACTTGCAGCCACTGATAGATGAGTTGACAATGTTGTGGAATGATGGTGTGTTGACTTACGACGTATCTTTGAGGCAGAATTTCATGATGAAAGCAGCCTTGATGTGGAAGATCAATGACTTCCCTGCCTATGGGATGATGTCGGGTTGGATGACCACAGGGAAGCTTGGTTGCCCAATATGTATGGAGCGATCGAAGGCATTCACGCTTAAAAACAGTCAAAAGATCTCATATTTTGATTGTCATCATCAATTCCTTCCACAAGATCATCCTTATAGGAGGAACAAGAATGCATTCAAGAAGCGTTGTGCGGAGACCACACCCCCTCCCCCGCGTTTGTCTGGTCCTAATTTATGGTGGGGAGTAGAGAATTTACCGCTCGTCCATGAATCCCACGGAGAACATATTCTTAATTATGGCATCAAGCATAATTGGACAAAACAAAGTATATTTTGGAGGTTGCCGTACTGGAGAACACACTGACTCCGTCACAACATTGATGTCATGCATACTGAGAGGAATGTGTTTATGAATGTGTTTGACACTATGATGGACATCAAGGGGAGGACAAATGATACAAATAAAGCCTGATTGGATTTGGCCGAAATTTGTAATCGGAAGGAGCTTGAGTTACAAGACGGTGGTCGTGGGAGACTTATCAAACTGAAGGCAAGTTATACACTAAGCAAACCACATAAAGTAGCTGTCTGTAAGTTGGTTATAGAACTAAAGTTGCCCGATGGGTATGCTTCCAATCTGGGTAAATGTGTTGACATTAAGGAAGCAAAGTTACATGGAATGAAGAGTTATGATTGTCACGTGTTCATGCAATGGTTGCTTCCAATTGCGTTCGACGCGTTACCGAAACCAATTTGGAACCCACTTGTTGAGCTTAGCCACTTTTTCAGGGAGCTTACTTCGACAACACTAAATGTGAAACAATTGAAGGATATGGATGAGAAGATACTCGTGTTGTGATGTATCCAAATGCGGAGTATCCATTTTAGCTTTCCTTAAAACTAGTAATTATTTGTATGTATCCCTCTTTAATAGGTTTTTGCACTCCCTTAAACACAAAGTCAAGAACAAGGCACAAGTAAAGGGTTCCATTTGTGAAGCATACTTAGTAGAGGAGACTTCCACTTTTGCCTCTTATTACTATCTGGATGAAGTTAACACGAGAAGGACTAGGATTTCTTGAAATATTGATCTGGGTGAAGGATGTTCAACTAGTCCTCCTATATCAATATTCAACTATACGGATAGATTTAGTGACAAATCTCAAGGATATTTCTTGGAGCAGCGTGACATTAATGCTACTCATCTGTATATCCTTCAAAATTGTGATGAGGTGGTGCCATATTTAGAGTAAGTGTCTACAATGTCTTTTATAAGTTCAATTGTCATTTATGATTATTAATCGTCCTGATGTTAACCTCCCATGTGTAGGATGTATGGCAATTTTATAAGGGAAATCCAACCTGATATTTCGAACGCTCAGGTTGATCGAGAAATTACTTCTCACTTTGCTGCGTGGTTTAGTAAATATGTAGGTTAAGCATATTCATTTGTTGCAATACTTTTTCTCTCCTTAAATATATACGGTGTATAAGTTAGATATATTATTAAAATTTGTAGGTACTAGATCCAGTAAACAATGTTCAAAATCCATTGTTGACTAATTTGGCATGGGGGCCTAAAAGATGGGTTACATCATGGAACACTTACATTGTAAATGGATATAAATTAACACAAAACAATGGAGTGAAGGAGTGTAGTTGTGTAAGTATGGTGTTTGTGTGCGAGCCACTGATGGCAATGTAGAGGATGATTTCTATGGGGTTCTAATAGACATCCTTGAACTTGAGTATACCGGTTTCCCCGTGATGAAGTTAGTTCTCTTCAAGTGTGATTGGTTTGATCCTACTCTTGACTTAGGGACAAAAATCAATAAAATGTATGGCAATGTTGAAGTTAGGCTATCCCATATCCCGAAGGACATCAAGGCTGGTTGGGTGTCATTAAGATAAAGGCTCGCAGTACAATTACTGATAACGTAATCATTCAGCCTGAAAAAGATGCTCTGTACCAAGATGGTGAGTTTTCAGGGCCCCATGTATCGTTGGATATTAAGCCGGACATTATTGTTAATTCTCCGACGGACATTTCCGGTGATGGGGAAGAAGTTGAAAGAGAGTTAATTGATCAATTTGAGTTGGACGAATCAAGCGAAGGCACATTCCATTCAAGTGAGACTGATGAGGGTGGTGGTGAATTTAGTGACGAAGATTCTACTTAGGTAATTTATATATGCATTATTCATTGTGTAATGTTTATTCATGTCTAAACTTGTTGATTAATTAGTTATTATTTATACTGTGATGTAATAGCTTTATCATTTTTTACACAGATGGCAGATTCCACTAGAGGTAGGGGCAGCATGGTGGTCATTGGGGACGCCATGGCAGAGGTCGTGCTGCGAGAGATCCTCCCCCAGCCGACCCACAGACTTCAGATCGAGACCACCCTGCCAATACCTCTGTGGACGGGCCTCAGGATGATGGAGTTGCACCCATTACGCAGCCCTCCGCTGTCGGGGCACAGGCTGCACCGTCATCATCCAAACCCATGCCAGGACCATCATCATCATCGGCACAGGAGAGTCGTGGTTCATCCGACCGGAGGACTTTTCTTATCCCCAGGGGGGATAACGAGTAAGCTAACTTAATTTATATATATATATATATATATGTATTGTTAATTTCCATATTACTTGTTTAATTATTCATAACATTTATTAATGCTCTAATTTTCCTGCAGCTTTCTGCCCGCGAAGGGCCCTTCTAATTCGATCTCGAAGATCATAAAGCAAAAGTTTGATGGTCCATGGCCTACATAGAAGGGGATCCCTGAGGGACATAGGGAACAGCTATTTAAAGAGTTTAAGTAACAATTTATTATATTATTTAAAATAAATTTACATTACCTATTAATTTAAATTTAAGTTTAAATATATATAACAATTGCCTAACAAGTGTATGTTGCATAAAGAGTATACATGGAACCAAGCTTTGGAGGATCTCATCAGGTCCATATTTAAGCATAAAGGTTCATTGGCCATGAAGAATGCCATGAACAAGCTGAGGAAGGGTAAGGATAAGGGGAAGTGGTTGGATCCTAAGATCAGGAGGGGGCTGGAACAGTACTGGGCGACTAAGAAGTTCCAGGAGAAGCAGGTCATAGCTCGGCTTAATCGAGCTACTGATGGTGGTGCATGTGCCTCCACCGGCGGCTCTAAATCATCCGCCGCCCACTTCGACGAGCTAGTAATGCTTAAAACTTTATTAACTTAGTGTACTTTTTAATTAGTTTTCATTTTTAAATATTCTTATGAATTTAATATTATTTTTTTCTATGCAGAAAGCACAAAAATAGCATAACCCCACTGCTATGGAGTTGGTGGAGAGGACAAAGAAGTTGAAGTCAGGGGAATGGGTCAATGAAAAGGCCCGTAACTATGCTGTAAGTAAAAAACATTTTAATTAGTATATACTAGTAATTTATTATTATTAATTTGTTAATATTGTTTAAGTTGTAACTAATTATCTTTTCAATTATAATTTGAAGGTTGGATTTAACGAGAAGAAGGACGATGCCATATCACGTGCCTCACAGTCACAGGATGAGGCCTTGACTGGTGAGGGGCCCCGCTCTCCTGTCTCTGTCGACGACAACGCCATATATTTGGAGGTCGTCGTTGGCAGGAACAAGAAGTGGCACGTGTATGGCCTCGGACACTTGGGCAGCGAGTTTACCGCATCGTCGTCTGGCACGCTTGCTCCTTCGTACGCGGATACCGTCCCTCCGGAGCAGTTCAACCAAATGCAGGACACCATCACGCAGCTAAACGCAGAGCTTCGTGAGAAGAGGGAGATAGAGCGGCAGATGCAGGAGCAGATTACACATTTGACTCAGGCACACCAGCACCTACTGCAGACGACAATGGAGTAGGGCCAGACACTGCGGCTGGTGTTGGAGTAGATGAGGATCCAGGCTCCAGTTGCTCAGGTAGATGCTCAGACAGTTGTGCCGCCTGCTGTCGCTCCTCCAGTTCCGCCACCTCCTCCTACTGATGATGCTGATCGGAGGACGATGAGATGGCAGACGACGGCGGCACACACGGAGAGTCCCCTCCGCGTTCGCCTCCCCAAGATTGATGATTTTCTGTTGTATTTTTTCCATTTTATGGATTTACATTCACTTTATTGTATGACATTTTTTAATTATTTATATGATACTTGGTTTTTTTTTATATATTGGTGAGTTGCAGTAGTATATTGAAGAATATTAAAGTAAAAAATTAATTAATTTTTAATTTTTAAAATAAAATTTAAAATAAAAACCAAAATTAAAAATTAAAAAACATTAAATATTAGCGACCGAAATGTCAACCCCAACATCGGTCGCTAAGATTAAATTAGGAAAAATAAATCAATATATTAAATTATTTCATTTTTAGCGACCGAATTAGCAACCGATTATTAGTTGCCAATTTCGGTTACCATGATCATGCGACCAACTAGGCTGCGACCGAAATATATAATTTATCGACCGACAATTCGGTCTCTATTTAGCAACCGAAACATAAATTTGGTCTCTAAAACCTTAGCGACCAGGGTTTCTGCCACCCCATTTATTCGATCGCTATTTCGGTCGCTAAACAAGATAGCGACCGAATTAGCATGTTTAGCGACCGAAATCTTCAATCGCTAAACATGATTTTTTTTGTAGTGACCACTTATGTGCCCAATGATGGATCCATCATCGTTGATATCAGCATTTGACCAGAATTCCCTGATTTCTACAGTAGGGATGAGTCTATAGAGGTTGAAGTACTCAGTCCATCGTTGAAAAGCAATTTCTGAAGTTGCATCATATCCATCTTGTTTAAGCTCTTCAAGATTCATTGTCCTCATTAGAATGGGATGCCATTTAGGAGCCATTAGGATTTTGGAGAGTGAAGGGTTACTAGGAGAGAGAAAGGTTTAGGAGTGTGGGATGGTTTCAGAATATGAAATGGTTCTATTTATACACACGAGTGGATGATGTGCAGTCATGCGTTTTCAAAAGAAACCATAATGAGAAGTTACAATGTTAGTGGAGAAGAGGAAGAGATCAAGAAGTCACATGTTGTTGAGTTCTGTCGCTTGGTATCATTCCCTCCAAAAATTGTGCTAGCAAGTTATAACAGCGTTTTCTAGAGAGATGTTGTTAAATGTATCCATTTTAATAGTGTTTGCTACATAAAGCGGTATTAAAGGTATGGTCCACCTAAAATAGCTATATATTAAAGGCCTGAACTATTACTCTCTCTTAAATCTTCCAAACTGCATGCGCTCTTAAAATTTAGTTCTCTCTCTCGCTCAATCTCTCAAACCTAGCCACTAATTCTCGTTGTCTTCACTGGTAAGTCTGTTTACCTCTATTATTTGAAATGTTTAGGGTTACTTTTAATATTCCCTCTGTTAAATTGCTACTTAGGGCTACCTCTGTCCAAGGCTTGGCATTGTAAATACCTAGCGATGCAGACATTCTGTTGCTATTTAGGGTAACCTCTATCCACCACAACATTATTAATGTAAGTTGGTGTTTGGCACATTCGTAAGAAAGTTTAAGCTTATATTTAAGTCCATCTCTTGTCTCTTGTTAATTCATTTTAAAGTTGACCAAGCATTCTCGAATCATCCTGTGGGCATGGAGGGTAACATTTTGCTATTGGAAGGTTTATATATGTGAGTTCTATTATAATCACCGACCAATTGTTTCTTGAACTTTTTCAAATATTTCAAATATTTTACATGTGTTGGTAATTAATTTTTATTATTATTATGTAGGTTAATTCAGACACAGGATAGTGGAACTTGCTTCTTGTTACTATCTTAATATGGATGACAACAAGACATTAGTGAAAGGTTAATTCTCATTGTCTTTTTAGATCTGTTTTTTGTTTCAGTAGCGCATAGGCGTTTTAATCTTTTGTGTGTTAATATCTGGTATACTCTTTGGAATGTATTTTTTTGCTTTTGCATTATGATATATGTTTTTAAGACCTAAAGTTTGTTTATGGTTGATTTTGTTAATTGCTGTTGTGGTATGATTGTTGTTGATTTCTGAATGCTATTTTTTGAATGTTGAATGCTCAATTCTATTTTTGTATAAGCTGAATGTTGTTTTATGAGCTGAATGTTGTTTTTGATTTAATGCTCAGTAGCTTATTCTGGTATGATGGTGAATGAAGAAATTGGCTATAAAATACCAATTATAAAGAAAGGTGGACAATAGACAATGTTTGTTTAAGAAAACACTATCGTAGTTCAATGCTACGTTACCGCTTTTTTGAGGTCACGTTATAGTTTTTCGGCAACTAAGATAGCACATTTTTAAGTCAGCGCTATCCTTATTTAGATTCCACGTCAGCACCACTTCCTGGTTGCATATTTTTGGTGTGAACTAATATAGAGTTTTGTTGACAAGTGTTATTGTAGTTAAATCTACGACAACGCTTATGAAACGCTATCTTGTTTATGACTTTCAATAGCACCAACATAGATAGCACCCGAAAGCATTATAAATGCCGAAATAAAACGCTATTAAATCCTGAATCTGTTGTAGTGATAGTTGTTGTTGGCACCCTATAATTTCCTTTATTGTAATATCGTTGTGACACCCTAACTCGGGTCATCACATGGTTATCCGTTTGCAGAAAATAAAAGTTTAATTCGCTGGTTGCTTTCAGAAAATTATTTAATTTAAGTCAGAAAACTTGGGTGAAATTTTTTTTTCTTCTGCCGCGAATACTTTGGAAACGGGATACAGATGCTAAAACATTAAAAGCACATTGTACATCACCACACAAAGAGATAATCACATTCATAATAAAGTCGCTAAGGCATACAACTTTTAATAATTAAGTTTCCATTTCCAAAACAGAAAATTAAACCTAAGACTAAAGTTTAACACCAAAGTTACTGACCAGTTCAACACACCACCCAACTATGATTCCTAAGCTGGTCGCTCTACATGACATTTATCAGAAAGACTCCATTGTCATTCCCACAATCAAAATACCTCTTCAAGTATCTAGAACTAAGTCCCAAAAGACTTAGGGAGACTTCTCAGCTCCGTCTGCACTAGTGTACCAATGTACAACAGCAATACCAGAAGAAAACTTGATATGTTTGTAAGGGTGAGACGCTAATATATGGATTTAACACAATAACTACATGTGAAACATAACAGAAAACATACACATATACATTTTCATAAATACATAAGCATTCATAATAAGGCAAATAGTTTATCAATAGGTTTCATATCCCAAACATCATCGTTTGAAAAGCTATGCATGAACACTTCAACTTTCAACGTCTACCTTTTCACTTAATCTCTAGAGATCCCCTAACGTCATTTAAATGAGTTGATCAGGCTCGATTGCCAAAAGAGGCACGTCGATTTTACCATAGCCCACTGTCCGGCATAGTGAGAACGTCGATTTATGGTTTTTCAGTGTACGTCGATTGCCCAAAGGCACAATGAATACGTCGATTACATGAATATCATAAAGATACCATGTTTAACAAATACGTCGATTACATGGATATCATCAAGATACCATGATTAACCTCGCAGGCACGTCTGCCAAAATGCATGCAAGACATTTTGTTCTCGTCATTTTTTCTCTGTGTTCAATCTTTCCTTGTCGAAGCTCAAAAGCTTACGACCAATCATAGTTTTAAACATCTTTAAAACTTTCATTAATAACATGGGACCTCAAAGTCCGAATGCTCAATCACGAAACCCCTAGACCTTGCAATCAGTCTTAGGTTTGTGGTGATAGAAAACATCATTAATCTTTTACCGTTGTTTATTACGTCGTGAAGTAGACACACCGTCTACTGAACACCAAGTCTATAACGTCATAAGAACACTAGCACCCCGATGTCTCGGTTACTAAGTTCCATATCATTTTATCGTCATAAGAACACTAGCACCCCGATGTCTCGGTTACTAAGTTCCATATCATTTTATCGTCATAAGAACACTAGCACCCCGATGTCTCGGTTACTAAGTTCCATATCATCGTTTTCGTTCTGTGAAAAACAAATCCAAAATAAAATCTCCGTAACTTATCCAAGTTACCGGAAATACGTCATTGAGTAAAACTCGTTTACAGAAAATCCTTTCTACTTGAAATTCGTAACGGCAAATCATAATAAAATCCATTTTCCTTTGGAAACTCGTTTTTTTCCGAAATAACGTCAAATCGTCAATAAACTCTTTTTCCTCTGAAAACTTTTTCTGAAACTTTCTAAAAAAAATAAATCATTTGAGATTAAATCTCTTTTCAAAATAAGTACTGCTGTTTTGAAACTCCTTGCCGTAAATAATTTCGAAACTTGCCGTCGTTTAGCATTTTCAAAGAAAACATTTTTAAGCCAAACTTTGACCTTTCGTCTAAAATAATTTTCTTATATAATAAATAAGTTATTCTCGAAAATTAATTTCTCACAATTACTTTTTATAATATTTTGGAATTCTCACGTAAAAATTAGAAGTACTAAAATATTTTCATGGTTACGTCCTCACTGTGACTTATAGTTCAATCTTACACCAATAAGTTATTAAATAAAGACATTTTCCAACATTTCTTATTTTTCCCAATTAAAATTCTCCATCAATATTATACTCCAATACTTCTCTCATAAATATTAAATATAATCTATAAAGCTTCTTAAGGCTTTTATCTGGTTAATTGATTGGGCACTGACCACTGTCAGGCTTCTCAAAC
This sequence comes from Echinosophora koreensis, assembly GCA_035048595.1. Classification (NCBI taxonomy): domain Eukaryota; kingdom Viridiplantae; phylum Streptophyta; class Magnoliopsida; order Fabales; family Fabaceae; genus Echinosophora; species Echinosophora koreensis. The sequence goes on from JAPCYP010000004.1 coordinate 14,061,043, forward strand.
AACATTCCTCAACAACATAACAATATACTCCGAGATAGATTATACATCACAATGACATAACAAATAACTGCAGATAAATAATTTAAAAGCAGATAACTAACCACAGAATAAACAAAACAACTGAAAACAAATTAACTGAAAAGCACACAATCACAGAATCAATACACAGACCACACATTAATCATAAATAGTTATTGGGAAAAATCCCTCAGGTAAGCTCTCCTTACCTCTTGAAGAACTTAGCTTCCGATTAAAAACTTTGCCGCGAATCCCGAAATCGTCGACACACGTACACGGCACAATTCTTTATCCTTTCAACAAACCACAATCAACCAATCAAAACAAGCATATACAATCCCCTAAACACTAAGGGTAGGTCACGGCCTCAAGGGGTTTTTGTGACTAAAATTCCTAAATTTGCTTAAGTCTTGGATTAATGATCCTAAGTACTTAAGTCTTTGTAATACATGTTAAACAACAAAGATTGAAACATAAACTTCCAAATTCATAAATGATGAAATTCGGCCAAGACATGAAAGTAAAGCAAGAAATCTTAGTTTGACATAAGAACTCGGATTCATCCTTAACACATAGTATCAAGACAAGATCTATGACAACTTTCTAAAAAAAGGAACAAAGTTCCTCCCCCACTTTTCCTCATGGTTCGGCCTTGGCTCGAAATAGGAGTAGGAAAATTTTGCTTGCCACAATCTCTTGGATCATGATAGTAGAGATGAGTACAAGATCATAGAAATTGGTTTCACATTTTTAGGATTTTTCTATGATTTTCTATGATTTCTCAAAGTTTCTAGATCTAAGAATTGGAAATGATGAACAAGGATGAATAAAGCATTGAATCATAAAATTTATTGAAGAACATGAAGATGATTAAGCAAGGAGAGTAAGATTCACCTCTTGAAGATCAAAAACAAGTGAAGATCCAAGGACTTGCTTCACAAAATGATGAATGAACTCATGAAATTATGTTTAAGTGTTAAGATGTGACATAGGAGCAAAAATGAGTGTGAGGTGGTGATTTAAGGAGGGTGGGCTGCGCACATTTGGAGGACCAAGGGGAGAGGAGGTGGCTTCATTAAGGACCAAATTGCAATTATTTTGAAGGACTAGTTTGCAAATTCCAAAAGTATAAGGACTAAAATGCAATTTCCTACAACTTAGTCATCATGATGCCATGTGCACCATTAATGTGTTCACATGGGTGACTCATCATGCATGACTCAATGGTATTATCCATTAGCGGCTCCCGGAACCCATATTCTGCTCCGTTGCTTCCCCGATTCAACACGACGCCCGGATAAAATATAATATTTCACTTTTTAGTGAAATATTTCAAAATATCCAAAAACATAGGAAATTAAATAAAAACCTTAAGTTTTTCTGATATTAGAAAATAGCAAAAAAGCGGGATGTTACAATCGTCAATATTCCCTTTAAGTTCCTAGGTTTACCTATTAGCACTAATATGAGAAAATTGGCCACTTTGCAACCTATAATTGATTGACTTAAGAGGAGATTGGCTTCTGGGAAAGGTAAACTTCTATCCTTGGGATGTTGATTTATTTTTTATTTTTTATTAAGAGTAGAATGCCAAAGCATCACTCTGGTGAATTCTATTGTCAATTTTTCTATTGTATTACTTGTCTTTCTTTAAATTACCAAGGAAAGTCTTAAAAATCCTCATTGGGATTCAACAATCCTTCCTTTTGATCTGGGTATGATGATTCGCATAAAATTGTTTGGATGAGTCGGGAAAAAGTATGTCAACCAAAGAATTGAGAAGGGTATTAAAAGTCTGGAAATATTCAATATCAGCTTGTTGGCTAAGTGGAAATGACATTTCTATGTTGATTTTTTAATTGTTTGGTAAATGCTAGGTGGAATTGTTGGAGGGACTTGTGCACTATTGAAGGTGCGATATATATGTCTCCTCTTTGGTTCTCTCTTGGGGTGGAGAGAGAAGGGCAAGAAATGGGGCGCAGAACAATTGAAGTCTTTATAAACTTAATGCTTGGATCATCTTAATTTTAGAATTACAATATCCAATTCTCAATTATATTCCCTATAACAAAAACTGTGAGGTCTTTGGTCAATGAGAGGGGAATATTGAGGAGCAAAATCTATCCCCCTCAATTTGGACACCCTTACAATATTGGGGGATTGATTAAAATTTCTTGAATGCATCGTCTAAAATATCCTTAATCATACTTTTTGCATTCTAAAACTATAAGGGTATTAAAGTAAATTAGTTTTAAAATTCTTCTCTGCCCCTCCTGAACCAAAAAAGAATATTGTTATTTCTTCCCTCCTCCATTAACATTCCCCTCCCTTCCTTTAAACTAAACAACTGTTCTGATTTAAATTCCCCTCTTCCCTTCCCCTTCCCTCCCCTTGTTTGAACCTAACATAGCCTTAATTTCTTTCAAGTCCAAGAAGGGAAACAATGTAAGCCTTCTCCGATAAGGTTTACCTAATATTTGAAGACATGTTGTCTTCATAAAAATATAAGCTTGCTTCTACTATGAAACCCTATATGTGAGTTAAATTATAAAATATTGTAATAAATGTCAATTTATGGTTTTTCAGTTACCATATATACTATATATGATATTTTTATCCTTTTGTTGATTTAGTAAAAAATGATAAATAACATGCGCGATGAATGGGTTATTAATTATGTGTTAATTTGGTTAATTAGTTGCACTCAGTGAACTTAATTACAGATAGAATAATAATTGGGTTTGGTCTAACGATAGTTCTAGTTCTTTTACTGCACAATCTACACATTCTTTTATACTATAAATTGTTTGGATAGTAACATTTATTTGTTGCCTTCTTCTGATGCGACTGTACTTTTAACCACTATTGGAAATGATTAGCTCCTCCAATAGTGCTTGTCTTTCCTGACAACTTTTATTGGACCATATCCCCCAATATATCCCTTTACACAACAATCACTACAATAGATTCAGGATTTAATAGCATTTAAATTTGTCATCTTATAGCGCTTTCAGGTGCTATATATCTATGTTGATGCTATTGAAAGTTGTAAACAAGATAGAGGTTCTGACTCGCTGTCATAGATTTAACTACAATAACGCTTGTCCAATGAAACACTATAGTAGTTCACACAAAAATGTGCAACCAGGAAGGGCTGCTGATGTGGATTCATAATAAGGATATCGCTATCTTAAAAATGTGTTATCTTAGTTACCCAAAAACTATAGCGTGATCTCACTAAAGCGCTATCGTAGTTTGAACTACGATAGCATTTTCATAAAAAATGTTGTATATTATCCACCTTTTTTCTTTTAATCGGTATTTCATAGCTGCTTTCTGCATTCACCATCATACAAGAATTTGATCAATCAAAAACAACATTCAGCTTATAAAAAAAAAATTTGAATTGAGCATTTAACATTCTAAAAATAGCATTCAGCATTCAACACCTATCATACCCTTATTGTAATCAACAAAATCGACCATAAACAAACTTTGAGTCTTAAAAACATATATGATAATGCAAAAACAAAAATATACATTCCAATGAATATACCCGAATTTAACAAACAAAAGTTTAAAATGCCTATGTGTTATTGATACAAAAAAAAAAGGATCTAAAAAGACAATGAGAATTAACCTTCCACTAATGTATTGTTGTCATCCAAAATAAGCTAGTAGCAGGAAGCAAGTCCCACTCTTCTATGTCTGAATCAACCTACATAATAATAAAAAAAATTAATTACCAACACATGTAGAATACCTGAAATATTTGGAAAAGTTCACGAGACCATATGTCGGTGATAATAATGGAACTCACATGCAGAAACCTTCAAATAGCAAACCGTTACCCTCCACTTCCACATATAGGATGATTCAAGAATGCTTAGTCAACTCTGAAATTCATTAACAAGAGACAAGACAACAGAGATGGACTTAAAAACAAGCTTAAGCTTTCTTACAAATGTGTCAAACACCAACTTACATTAAAAATGTTGTCATGGACAGAGGTAACCCTAAGTAGCCACTGAATGTTTGCATCGTTAGGTATTACAAATGCCAAGTCTTGGACAGAGGTAACCCTAAGTAGCCATTTAACAGAGGAAATACCAACGAAAATACTGAAAGTAACCCTAAACATTTCAAATGGTAGAGGTGAACAGACTTACCAGAGAAGACGACGAGAGTTAGTGGCTAGGTTTGAGAGACTGAGAGAGAGAGCGGGCAAGAGAGAGAACAAAAGTTCTTTCTAGAGTGATGCCGCCATTTCATTCTTCCCCTCACAAGAATTATGGAAGCATCCCCCATGGAATGCTCTTTACTAGGTTCTTCGCACATCATGAAGCCTATTGGCATGTAGCATCCTCAGAGTACCCCAATTCCCTCGACACTGCCTTCCTTAGGGGCATGGGTATTCAACCGACTCCTCTCGTGATAGATTCTTCTTCAGAATCTACGTATCCAGAGCCTGCCTCACCATTGTCTCCATTTGAATCTGACATGGTGGAGATTCAATAAAAAAGAAGGGGTGAGTACAAAGAGGCCTACCCCACGCTCCGGCTTTTCAAGCCAGGGAAAACTTGAAATATCATCAGGAAAAAGGAGAAAAGGGGAGTGATTGTAAAAGTTAATTTTTAATAATTTTTAATTTTAATTATTGAAATACTATATTTTCAATGCATTTTTTGTTGCTCTATATATATATGTTATCATGATCACAATCTAGTTAACTTTAACTCTCAATATCTATAGTAATGAAAATTGAATACATTGACAAACTTAGAAGTTAAATGTGTATGACTAACTTAGAAACTTTAAGCAAAAAGTTAAAACTATATTTATCATTAATTGTGATAGAAAATGACAAGAACCAAATAAAAGTAACAAAAATTGTATGAGTAACTTAAAAGTTTTAAGGAAATATGCAAGGCCCGCTTCTAAGGTTGAAGTGTGAGAGTATGGTCATAAAGAAAGATTTCAATTTTAAAATAAGGAAATGGTAGCCCTTCTTCAAACAAATGATTTATTTAATAGTGCTTTCTAAACGAAATGCTATTCATGATTTACCTTAATAGTGCCTTCTTGGATAAGCGCTGTTTAAATATTTCCTTTCATTTTCTTTAAATAAATATTTTTCATTCCTTTAAATTTTTAACACAAGTAGAGCATTCTGTTTGTCACATGGTGTTTTTGAGTTCCTTACACTTCATCTGATGCCATTAAAATCAAAATTTGTTAAAAGGATAAGGATTGCACTTGCTGAGATCAAATACAATGATATCTTAAACTAATAGGGAAGCAAAAGCAGTAATTTGAAGTTTGAAGTGTGCATGAGTGTGGACTTTGCAGTCATAGAGAAAGGTTTTAGTTTTAAAACATTGAAATGATAGAGCATATTCAAAAAAGGCTTTATAATAATCCTATTTAATAGCACATTCTTAATGAAAGCTATTCATGATGGACCTCTTAATAACACTTCCTTTAATAATCGCTATTAAAACATTTTTTTAAAATGAATCTTTTTCATTCATTTAAAATTTTAATGCAAGCAGAAATTGAGAAAAAATAATGATATTTTCCTTTACATTTTCACATGTTAAAAATTTGTTTTTGAGTTCCCACTTCACAGTGATGACAATGAAAAGTTGTTAAACGGGTAAGGATTGCACTTGCTAATAACAAATACCTTTAAAGAATATTTAATTTCTATTTTATTTCACTTCAAATACATTGTTTGAGTTTGTTGTAAAAATAATATAAAATATAGATAAATGAAATGAAATAGAGAAAATGACGAAGAACACCAAAATTGTTTATAGTTTGAGACGTGTACAAGACACTATCCTTAAGGATTATTTCACCACAAAAGTAATAATAATGAGAATATCCCTAGGATTTAACAGACTCTTCCGAAATAACAATATTATTCTAGGTATACAGAACAATAATACTATCAACTCTCACAAAAAAAGAGAAAAGAAGAGAAGAAAAACATTTTCCTTTTACGTACAACCACCTAAAACATTTAGACTTTCAAAACCATTTTCTAGTCTCTACACCAACATCATTCTTAGGTGGCGTTTGTTACAAGTTTTATAAAAATATTCCCGGGAATGTTATAATGGGAATAAAAGTCTCCCATCTTTGGTAAAAGTTTTAAAAAACTATTCTAAGGAATAAAAGATACCCGGGAATAAAATTAATGAATGATAGTTATAAACTTTGAAAAACTCTATTCCCATGTGTGAATGTGGGAAAGAAAGATTCCTGAGAATGTGATTCTCAGGAATGTATAGTTTGTCTAGGAATAAAATATTCTAGATACCAAATGCCACATAGCTTTTGTGTTGTATATATAAGTTATTTTCTCCTCAAAACTTCTCTTTACTAATAAAACACCTGCAAAAATAAGAAGTAATAATTGCCCCTCCAATTTCAACATTAAAATTCATGTACGTTGCACCCCAATTGTATCGTTGATATCTCATCAATTGCATTAAAAATTAATTTAAAAATTAAATAGAAATGAAAAGAAAAAACGTTAGCAGAAAATTAGAGAAAATAAATAATCACAAAGGTAAACAAATAATGATAAATGATGGTAATAAAGAAAATTTAAAACCTTTTAAATTTCAAAACAAATTATTTTAAAATAATATAAAATATTCAACAGAGTTTAACAATAAAAAGTTGAATACAATATTATTGGCTATTCTTTTCAGCAGCGTACGTTGGTGGTAAGGGAGAAAACTAAATGGAGTTTGAGGAGATAAAGAAGACACTTCAGTTGTGGCTTTTCTTTAGTTATGTCTTCTGACCCCCTTCAAGATGCCACACATCCCTTCTGTGCCTGAATCTACACATACAGTCACTGGGGTGCCCTCGCTTCTCATTTCATGTTGCCATTTAACGGCCTACTCTCATATCTATTAGTCGTTTGTCATGCCAAAAGAAAGATTTGCTGCTAGAAGGCTCCCCATTATGTCTTCTTATTGCACCTTATGGTCATAGGCATTTGGGTGGAATTCACAATTTGTTTTTTTTTTGGGTCATCTATCATGACATTTAGGATTGGCCGTCTTCTGGCCCTCATCTGGACATTAGTCATGACATATGACAAAAATATATAAGAGTGTTGGCCTCTTTTGGAATTATAAGAACACAGAGAAGAATACACATGAGGAGATTTTATAAAATTTGAAGAATGAGATAAGAACACACAGGAGGATTATTTATAGGAGAAATTAGATTAGGTTTAGGAGCGTTTGTTCAATAGTTATTAAGATAGAATTGATTATGGACAATTTTCTATGCATTGAATGTTGAATATCGAGTTTTCTATGCAGAGAGTTTATTGTACTTCCATCAGTTCCATGAACTATGCCAACGCCCAATGACTATGGGCAGAGAGTTGGTAACCTAGAAAGTCTAGTTTTAATTCGAGGAAAAGATAGATTTTTTCCATTCAAGCGCTATGATAGTTACCACTTCCATAGCGTTAGTCCAAATAAACACTATTAACATGGTCTATTATGATAGCACTTCAACGGTTACACGCTATTATTGATGTATGGGGTAAAGAACGCTATTTTTCAAAATAGGTTATGGAGTAAAAATAGCGTTTTAACGGTGAACCGCTATTAAATGTTTATAATTTAGTATCGTTCCTATTGATGAGTGCTATTAAAAACTTCTACGCATTTTTTCAGAGCGCCTCTTGTTGAAGCCACTATTAAGTATGTGCTTTTAAATCCCAAATCTGGCATAGTGAATAGTGACTAAAGTGAACTTAAAAATGCAAGTTAAATTTTAAATGTGAGAAGAAAACTTTGAGTTGAGAAAAAGGAAGGTCCAAGAGAAAACATTACAAGTATAGGGAGGTACCATCGATAAGGAAAAAGAATACCTAAAATAGATAAAAGAGTAAAAGGAGAAATAACTACTTACAAAATGTAAGTGTAGGTAAAAGTGTTAGGAAAACGCTGGTTGATACGAAAATGGTTTTCGTATTTTCATACAACTCTAGGATCCGAACCCAATAGGCTAGTTGGGCTCATCGAGCAGCGGCAAAAAGACTTGGTTTTTTTTGGGCTGGTATTTAAGGAGCCTAGCTCGGCCTAAAATATGGGCCGCTTGTGACACTCGGGGCTGACAAGGGCGAGGAATGGTCGCCGGGGCAAGAAGGCACGGACAAGGAGTGGCTCCTGGCAGGCTTCTAGGCGGAGGGACACATGAATGAACAGATTACAGACCGGAATGACAGGGATCCTAATACTGTGTAAGTATGGGACTATACCGTTGATGGTGGCTTATATGAATTGATTGGTACTACCTATACTAACAAGATGCATCTTCTTTTCGGAAGCCCATCACTTTAGAACTCCATAGTTAAGCATGCTTGACTTGGAGCATTTCTGGGATGGGTGACCTCTTGGGAAGTTTTCCCAGGAAGCGTGTGAGTGAGGACAAAGCACGCTGAAAAGACCCGTGTTGGTTTGTCGGTACAGTCGTCAATCCATAAAGCAGTCTGAGATGTTACAAATGGTATCAGAACGGCACCTCTCCCAGTATGGTGTGGTTCGGGGACGAACCAAGTGGAAGCTGGTGGGCATGTGACACCCACGGCTAACGAGGGCGGGGAGTGGTCGCCGGTGCAAGAAGGCACGGACAAGGAACGGCTCCTGGCAGACTTCTAGGCGGAGGGACACATGAATGAACTAATTACAGACCGGAATGAGAGGGATCCTGAGACTGTGTAAGTATGGGACTATACAGTTGATGGTGGTTTATATGAATTGTTTAGTACATCCTATACTAACAAGATGCATCTTCTTTTCGGATGCTCATCACTTAAGAACTCCATAGTTAAGCAAGCTTGACTTGGAGCAATTCTGGGATGGATGACCTTGTTGAAGAGACTAGAGGTTGTGAAATGCTTGAGTGCTTAAACCCACTCAGCTGATCTATATTTATATACACTTAGGGAGTAAATACAATGTGAAATTTACAAGAATATTAATGAAGGTCTAGTTCCTAAGTACATGTATGTGAATTCCTAGATTCATGAATATGTGACTAACTAGGTACATTAATAACTATGATTTATTGGAACAACTACCTATACAATGTGTGTAATTCCAATACTCCCCCTCAAGCTGGAGCATATAAATCAAAAGCTCCAAGCTTGGAACAAATATTCTGAATTCTTGGTCCCCTTAGAGATTTTGTAAAGATGTCTGCTAGTTGATCATAAGAACTAACAGATTCAGTGATAACTTCCTTAGAAAGGACTTTCTCCCGGAAAAAATGACAATCAATCTCGATATGTTTAGTTCTCTCATGGAATACTGGATTGGAAGCTATATGTAGGGCTGCCTGATTATCACAACATAGCTTCATTTGTTGAGTATCTCCAAACTTCAATTCTTGAAGAAGTTGTTTAATCCAAATGAGCTCACACGTGGCTACAGCCATAGCTCTATATTCAGCCTCTGCACTAGACCTTGCAACAACATTTTGCTTCTTACTCTTCCATGAGACAAGATTTCCTCCAATAGACACACAATATCCTGAAGTGGATCGCCTATCAATGGGTGATCCTGCCCAATCTGCATCACAAAATCCAACTACTTGAGTGCTTCCTTTGTCTTCATAGAGTAGTCCTTGTCCTGGGGTCCTTTTGATGTATCTCAGAATTCGAATTACTGCATCCCAATGATCATTATGAGGAGATTGCATGAATTGACTCACCACTCCAACTGCAAAGGAAATATCTGGCCTTGTAATAGTGAGGTAGATAAGCTTCCCAACCAATCTCCGATATCTTTCAGGATCAGAACAAGGCTCCCCCTGATTTGGTAGCAATTTTTGATTTGGATCCATTGGACTATCAACTGGTCTACAATCTGACATACCAGTGTCTTTAAGTATGTCTAACGCATACTTCCTTTGTGAGATGATAATCCCATCTTTTGACTGAGCAACTTCTATTCCAAGAAAATATTTAAGCTTTCCCAAATCCTTAGTCTGAAAATGACTAAATAGATGTTCCTTCAGTTGGGCAATTTTTTCTAGGTCATTTCCTGTGATGACTATATCATCTACATAGACCACCAAGTAAACACATCTATTCGGAGAGGTATGACAATAAAAAACTGAATGGTCTGCTTCACTTCGTTTCATTCCAAAAGCTTGAACAACGGAGCTGAATTTTCCAAACCAAGCTCGTGGGGATTGTTTGAGTCCATAAAGAGACCGTCGCAGTTTGCAAACCAAGCTAGACTCCCCCTGAGCAACAAATCCTGGTGGTTGCTCCATATAAATCTCCTCTTCTAATTCACCATGTAGGAATGCATTTTTAATATCCAATTGATACAGTGGCCAATGACGGATGGCTGCTATGGCAATAAGGAGTCGAACAGAAGTAATTTTAGCCACAGGGGAGAAAGTATCTCCATAATCTAGGCCATAAATCTGGGTATAACCTTTGGCAACCAATCGAGCTTTGAGGCATCAATCTTTCCATCGGCCCCAACTTTTATAGCATATACCCATCGACAACCAACAGGTTTCTTGCCTGGAGGAAGAGGAACCAGCTCCCAAGTACCATTATGCTCCAAAGCCTGCATTTCATCAATCATGGCTTGTCGCCATCCTGGATGATCAAGTGCTTCACAAAGATTTTTAGGAAGAGAAACAGAAGATAAAGAGGAAACAAAAGAATGGTACGAAGGAGTGAGACGATGATAACTTAAGAAGTTATAAATAGGATAAGGATTACGTGTAGACCGAGTACCTTTCCTAAGAGCAATGGGCAAGTCAAGATTCTCTTCGGGTAGGTCCGCGGTCGGGTTGTCCGCTGGAGTAGGACATGATTCAGCTGGTCTTTCATTACCTTCAAGTTCTGCATTAGGAATTCGAGGACGACGCCGATATAAGATGGGTGATCTTTGAGTCTGCTCAGGTGGAGGATTGTCAGGAATATCTACAATTGACTCTAATTCCTACAAAGAAGGTGATGGACCAAGATAGGGAATAGGAAAGACTTCTTGAAGAGTATTGGACTCAACCATGGAGGGAGCAAAGTATGGCTTTTCTTCGAAAAATGTTACATCTGCAGAGATATAATAACGATTGTGAACAGGAGAGTAACATCGGTAACCTTTCTGTAATCTGGAATATCCAAGGAAGACACATTTGATGGCTCGAGCAGCAAGCTTATCAAGACCTGGAGACAAGTTATGAACAAAATAGGTGCAACCAAAAATACGTGGATCAACATGAAACAACGGTTCTTTAGGAAACAAAATGGAATGTGGTATTTTATTCTCAATAGAGGAAGAAGGCATCCGATTTATCAAAAAACAGGCTGTTAAAACAGCATCACCCCAGTGTCGGACAGGTACATTGGCATGAAGTAATAATGTCCGAGCAGTCTCAACAAGATGCCTATTCTTCCTTTCGGCAATGCCATTCTGTTGAGGAGTATGAGGACAAGAGGACTGATGGAGAATGCCCTGCGCCGACAAAAAAGAAGAAATAGCAGAAGAAAAGTATTCTTTTGCATTATCACTTCTAAGGATCTTAATTGTCTTACCAAACTGAGTTTTAATTTCATTAACAAAAGAAGTGAGAATGGACAAAATTTCAGACCGTTCTTTCATTAAGAAAACTCAGGTACATCGAGAAAATTCATCAATGAAAGTAACAAAATATCTATAACCCATAGAAGAAACACGACTAGGACCCCATATATCAGAGTGAATAACTGAAAAAGGGGAATCAACACGACTTTCAACATGCCTAACAAAAGAAGAACGAACATGCTTTCCTAGTTGACATGACTCACAAAATAGGTTCTTTATTTTTTCAAGACTCGGAACCATTATTTTTAATTTAGATAAATGTGGGTGTCCCAAACGTTCATGAAGGAGCTTTGGTGATGTGGCAGCACTGCAAATCCAAGAAAGGCTAGGCTTGAGGTAGTAAAGACCATGAGATTCATGTCCTATGCCAATCGTTCGACCCGTACCACGTTCCTGTATGACAAAGGAGTTAGCATCAAATGTTACTGAACAATTATGAGAACGAGTAAGTTGACTAAGAGATATTAAATTGAAAGGACAATCAGGTATGAGCAAAACAGAGTTTAAAGACAAAGAAGAAGTGGGTGATACTTTGCCGATTCCTGTTGCTGCAACTCTAGAACTGTCGGCTAAAGTAATGAAATGAGGAATTTTAGGAGAAGAGATGGATGAAAATAAAGAACTATTACCAGCAATGTGATCAGAAGCACCTGAATCAATTATCCATGGACTTTGATTGTTACCAGATTGGGAAATGCAAGCAGTAGAGTTATGACCACTTATAGCAGATGATGTTTGAGATTCTTTGGCAGCTTTTAGCTGGAGGTACTCTTGATAGTCAGCTTCCGAAAACTTTATCTCAGATGTTTCAGACTTTGAAATATTCACCGATTTTCCGGGGAATCCGTGAATAGAGTAGCAAGTGTCTTGTGTGTGGCCCACTCTCTTGCAGTAAGAACATTGAGGGCGACCTCCTCTTCCACCTCGTCCTCCTCGGCTTCCACGACCACCTCGTCCCCCTCGATTAGAAACCATGGCAGAAGTTTCAATACTGTCAAATGAATTTCCTCCTGTTTTTGGTGAGGGGACTCGAAGGAGCCGGGTAATTAGATTCTCTAGAGAAGGAACTTCTTGGCCGGTTAAGACTTGGTCATGAATGTGATCAAAATCTGGATGCATCCCACGTAGTACCAACACCATATATAGATTATCAAGTTTCGTCTTCACGTCTTCAAGTTTATCGGCTTCCAATGATAATTTTAACTCCTCCACCGCAGATTGGGCTTTCGAAACATAGGCAACCATGTCATGATCAGTTTGTTTAAGAGTGGCCAATTTTTGAGCAGCATCATACAATTGTTGAATGTCATTAGCAAAAACACTTTGTGCCTTCTTCCAGAAAGAATGACAAGTTTTGAAGGCTCTGAAATTTGTCAATATAGTTGGCTCAACAGATTGCCATAAGAGAGCACAAAGCTGATAATCAAGTTTCTTCCACTGCTCGCGTTTGTCTTCTGAAATCTTTTCCGAGGATTGCTCCAGATGTTCATGATAACCTTGGCCAAGAAACCAAAGTTCAACAGAGGCTGACCATGCAAAATAATTTTTGCCATTCAATTTTTCCGAAGTGATTGTTGGCGTTCCAGAGATAGAGAAGACGGGACCATCAGTTTTCTGAGAGCTTGAAGCCATTTCAGCACCTGAGAAAATGGAGGGACCAGCAAACAGAGAGAGAACAAGAATAGAACACCAAAGTGAGGAGACCCACTTGTCAAAGAGTTGGATAATCGAAGAACTGATCACCTAGGCAGAAGGAGGAGAGGCCGGCGATCAGATCTGGGCGAGCGCGCGGTGGTTATGACGGCCGGACGGTGGCGCGTGGGTGACACGTGCCGGCAGGATCAAGTGCGCGTGGAGGCGCGTGGACGGCTTTCCGGAGACGCGACTTTGGTGGCTGGCCGATCGGCGGTTGCTGAGTGGTTTTCCGGCGGCGGTGGACAGTGGGCAGGCCAGTGGAAGGGACTTTTGGATGTTGAGTTGCTGTTTGGATAAAAGGACGTTGAGGGACTTTAGGTTCTGCTGACCAGATGCAGAAACCTTTTAAAGAACAAACAAAGTGGCTCTGATACCATGTTGAAGAGACTAGAGGTTGTGAAATGCTTGAGTGCTTAAACCCACTCAGCTGATCTATATTTATATACACTTAGGGAGTAAATACAATGTGAAATTTACAAGAATATTAATGAAGGTCTAGTTCCTAAGTACATGCATGTGAATTCCTAGATTCATGAATATGTGACTAACTAGGTACATTAATAACTATGATTTATTGGAACAACTACCCATACAATGTGTGTAATTCCAACAGACCTCATGGGAAGCTTTTCCAGGAAGCGTGTGAGTGAGGACAAAGCACGTTGAAAAGACCCGTGTTGGTTTGTGGGGACAGTCGTCAATCCATAAAGCAACCTGAGATGTTACAAATGGAATCAGAACGGCACCTCTGCCAATACGGTGTGGTTCGTGGACAAACCACGCGGAAGCTGGTGGGCATGTGACACCCACGACTGACGAGGACGGGGAGTGGTCGCCGGTGCAAGAAGGCACGGACAAGGAGCGGCTCCTGGCAGGCTTCTAGGTGGAAGGACACATGAATGAACTGATTACAGACCAGAATGAGAGGGATCCTGAGACTGTGTAAGTATGGGACTATACAGTTGATGGTGGTTTATATGAATTGATTGGTACTTCCTATACTAACAAGATGCATCTTCTTTTCGGATGCCCATCACTTAAGAACTCCATAGTTAAGCAAGCTTGACTTGGAGCAATTCTCGAATGGATGACCTCCTAGGAAGTTTTTCCAGGAAGCGTGTGAGTGAGGACAAAGCACGTTGAAAAGACCCGTGTTGATTTGTGGAGACAGTCGTCAATCCATAAAGCAGCCTGAGATGTTACACCGTTCGGGTGAGCCCATCTTGCCGGGCCAAAATTGACAGCTCTATAGGAACGTTAATCTAAACTCATCTTTGGATTTTATTTTATTTTTTAAGTTTAAAGTTATAATCAATGAATATATTAAAAAAAAAAGGCCCATTTGCCTATTCGTCAAATTTCGAAGAAGCTGAGTTCGTACGATATAGCGTAATTAATAGTTTTAACATCCTTAAGGAACCTATCTATCTACCAACTATGCTAGGCATCCATATCTCTATTATATTGTTGCGTTGATTAGGAGAAAGTTGATTAAATGGAAAAGGAAAATTTGAGAATTTGTAAAAGATATTAATATTTGGTATTGAATTAATGATGAGAGAGCATATGAGGTATTTTACTAATTACATTAGATTTTATATACTAAATTTTATAAGTAAAACTATAATTTTACCATTAAAAATATTAACTAATTTTTAATTAAATATTATATAATTAATATAATACTTTAAAAAGTAAATAGCTCAAACATAATCTTTGTGTGCATCAATACAATAAGAATACTTGTGTTAAGATTAACTTATGTTCTATTTAGAAAATTTAATAAGTAAAACATTTAAAGGAAAGAATGCACTTAAACGTTACATACGTGTTCTGTGTAGGAAACTAAAAATTAAGCAAAGCCACGCATACAACAATTTCTCTTAATACATCCCAACCGTTTCACACCAACCTTTACAGCTATTGACACCAATATACGCATTAAAGTCTCGGATTTTGTTTTCCCCTCAAATGGAAGGTTATTTAAGCAATATTGCATTTTAAAATTCACCTAATTGTTATACTGACAATGCATACTGTATCTAGTTGTATGGCTATGAAATCAACTTAACAACATCTCGAATTAGTCTGTATAAATAACGTAACGATTGGAGTAAGAAAATCACAAGAAACTCGTGTTTCTCTTTTTTTCTGTCACGACCATGACTAGAAAGAAGGTGCACCTCGCATACATAACCAATAACTCAAAGAGGAAGGCAACATTCAAGAAAAGGAGAAATGGTCTGATCAAGAAGATTGATGAGATCAGTACCCTTTGTGGGATTGAGGCTTGTGCTATAATATATAGTTCCAATGAGCCTCAGCCAGAGGTTTGGCCATCCCATATGGGGGTCCAAAGGGTGGTCTCTAAGTTCAGGAGAATGCCTGAACCAGAACAGACCAAAAAGATGTTTAATCAAGGGAGCTTCTTGAGGCAAAGCATCAAGAAGGCCCAAGAGCAGCTTAAGAAAAAAAAGGGTGAAACTAGGAAGAAAGAGATGTCCCTTCGCTTGTTTCAATGTCTGAGTACTGGGAACATTGTTAACAATGTTAACATGAATGAACTGGCTGATCTCACGTGGCTGATTGATCAGAACCTAAAGGATATTGAAAGGAAGATCACTAGTTTCCAATCCCATGAGGGGACACCAGTGGTGACAAATGGAGTTGAAGCCATGTATGAAGGTGATCATGTCCAAGGGATGATGGAGACTGACCTAGACGCCATGCAAAACCAGCATTGGTTCATGGACTCAGTCAATGGAGGTGGGAATATTCGATTTGGACATGTTAATCTCCCAATTAATGACATTTGGCCTGGAAATTATGTCCCTTGAAGAATCATGTTCTTCATATTCAAGAGTCTCTCTTCTGTACTAGGTTTTTTTATGCCGTTGGTCTTTGAATGTGTCTATGCTTAGACACAGTAATTGGTCATGGTCCAGTTTTAATTTAAGCATGTTTGTGCTATGTTTGAAAAACATAGTTGGTTATTGTCATTTGGAAATGTTTATTCTAAAAAAGTGGGAGTAAGCAGTGGAATAAATAGAGACTCTTGTTTGTGTCCTTTTTATTAATTTTTTCTAGTGCACCAAGGATATCTCTAACATGCTTGATAAACTCACTTATCTATCAACTATATTGAGGCTGAAGCCCTTTCTACCTATTAAATTCTATTGGAGTTCATTAAAAAAATTTGGCAACCTTTATTTTTCTCTAGAAGACTAAACCATTGGAATCATAAAAATACTTTAAAAATTTGAAAACAAAGCCAATAACCAAGCCCAAGGGTCACTAAAAACTTGTTTAAGAATTCTTTTTTACCTAAGTTCCGACAAACCTCAATGGAATGTCACCAACAATGTCTTAAAAAATATGGTTAACAAAAACAAAGAAAAATTTAAAATAATTTCTAGTGACACTAGACATCAACAAATTAAAATTTTAATATAAATTTAAATTGGCTCAAGAAGTTAAAAAAAATATTTTAAATTTTTTTGACAGTGCCAAAATTGAAATAAAGTTAAATAAATTGAAAACAAAACATAAAAATATTTAAAAAAAACATCTTTTGAAAAAAAAACCTTTTGTGACCTAGTGCCACAAGAAATAATAATAATAATAATATTAGTAATTTAAAATTTTCAAGCTATATTAAGAAGCAGGAAAATGAGGAAGGGTGATGCTTTTTAGTTCCAAAATTTATAGATGAACTAATGTGCACAAAAATATAATCAACCAATCAAATGAAAGAAGATCCAAAAATGTTAATGGTTTAAAGATAAAATGGGAAATGGTAATTTGTACAAACGACTCTCATAACGAAAAATATGAATATACGTTCTAAACTTTTGGTGATGCTAAACAACAATCATCGGACGTGCTAAAGCCACACTCTAAGCTCTTTGTTTGTAGTTGTTGGTGATAGAGATGTTATAGTGGCTGGGTCTTCACCTCTGGTGTCGAGGTCTCACATCTGAAGGTTGATGGGATACAAACAGTGGTTACAACTTGGAGGTGTTTTACAAATGCTTAATGGAGGTGGAGGCAGACATTGATTGAGACATCCCGATGTCTCATTAAAGAAGAACCCTAATTAACTATGCTTTAATCCGTTATTAATGTTAGCAGCTTTATTACAGACGAAAATATTATAATAATAATAAACCGTAAAGATATAAAACGATTAAACATACGCAAATAGTAAATAGCAAACATATATACAATATATACAAACGTCATCAAAGTACGTGAAGTCCCTAGCAGAGGGACCATAACCTATCAAAATCTATACAGATGTTGCTCCAAGAAAAAGATACAGAAACTGGTCATAGAAGTGTACAACAGAAGTCCTACACTACCCAGCCGCCTCACCAAAAATACATCAAAATATTAAAATACGCTCAAAGAGGAACACCCTAGCATATGCATCCAACAGATCCATATCAAAGCCGATATGGACATCTGGAACTACTCTCTCCCTCGCCGAAGCGACGTCAATAAACTCTAGCATCTTTGGCTCTAGGCTCCTAAACAGACTCATCACTACTCTTCACCACCCTGGAGCGATGAAAGTGATATATGGTCTGCACACTCCTTTGTATCCTGCCTCTCTAAAGCATGCCCATGCTCCTAGCCTCAGACTTATCCACCTTGTTCCACATATCGTCAGGGAACTCCCTCTAACGGGGTGGATACCACATCTCTAGGAAAGGAAAACGCTAGGCAATGCGGTACGGGCCATCTAAGTGGAAATAAGGACCTCCTCCAAGACGCACATAGAAACTGACAAGGCCGATGTAAGTCATGAAGAACTATGAGTGGTCGACTTGCCACCCACGGTCATCATGGTATACAATCTCAATAGATCCGAGGGTCGGGATCCTGGGCGGGATCTTCTGCAGATAGTGTAGTGGGTGATAATCCTGCCACGCAGTTGTCCACGTCCTACTACTGCTGCTCATCTACTGTACCGATACATACACATAAAGAATAGAGAAAGAAGGGAGATAAGCAACTAATCATCACCATAAAAGGGGTTGGGGCACAATACAACATGTAATCAAACAGCATAGATTTACAGACAGTAAACATCTCTCAAGTCATCCTTTTACAAACATCCTCAATTGTACATCTAGGATCAATCCTCTAAGGAGTAACACTCCTATTTAGGTCGACCGATCTCTCACACTAGGAATAATGATTCCCCGGACATTCTTTCTCTCTCACGGGACTCCCTTGCCTAGAGAATGTCAGTTAGTTTGTCCAGTAACTGTTCCACTCGTCATGAACAATAAGGGTGCTTCCCCCTATGAGCTCAATCTCCAACAGGGCTATCTTAGCCTCGGAAGGTCCAACTGTGACTGGAATATTGAGGGCCAAACTTCGGGATAGCCAAGCCTCCACGACATCACGACACAGTGGGTGCAAATCACTGGTCACTGTAGATCGTTCCACACCAGACTACATCCCCAAGGTTCCCAGAGACGTCCCTCTCCAAATTTCGTACCCGCACCCGGGTACACCAACCTCGCATGACTCACAGTCACGTGGCTCGCCACTTTGGCAATTGTGCAATGCACAAACAACCTAAGTTGACACCGGTACCAATCTTACACTCACACGTAACATGATGCCCTAGGCATCCATATTCTGATCTCGGTGCCCATACATCGTTTCACTGTTTCACATCACTTTCACAAACAGTGTATCCTCAAGGTGTCAACTAGTGTTCCTAGCATACAACCAGTCAACCTCAACAACAGTACATATGCATCTCAGATATCAATCATCAATGGTATTAATATATAATAAAACATATAAACATGTATCACACATCAACCAGCACAATCATCCAGAGATATTATCATATAGCGGATAAAATATGCATCCTTGACCAGAATTGTCTAACCTAGGGTTTTGCCCTAAAGCCGATTAGCCTACAATAACCAAACCCTAAAAAAACATTCTAAAACCATTTTCAAGAAGGATTTCGTTGTTGTTGACTACTCGACATCTATTAGGGTATAGGGCACCCTACATATAAAACTTAACACACAGTATTATGCTTGCCTCCCCGGCACGTTAGGTACTTGCTCCCCACCTTACTGACGTGCGTGCTTTCCCGTCTCTGAATTAATGTATCCGCGCTATCGAAATGAATCGATACGTTCTCCAACAACTCCAAATCTACCATCAATACCCCAAAAGGTGCATTGGATCAAAAAATGTCCCGAGCACATGTATGGGGTTCAAAAACAAGCAGAAACATTACAACAATCACAGAATCAACAACAGATCGACCAACACAGCCGCTATCCCACAAATTAAGATTCGTCTTCAAACCCGCGATCAATTTACGGTCGACTGATTTAACAGAGAAACCCGTAAACGCCTAAAATGCACCAGAAATGATTTCGGGAATGTCGATGATGTCAACACAAAAATTCCTTGGTGATATTCACATGCAAAAACACAGCTACGAAGATGCCGAAGCCATGAGCACGAATACGCGATCGGTTTGAAAATCCGGTGACCGAACTACTCACACCGAGCTCCCAAAGGACCTTAACAATGGCTGTCTTAACTTGAAGAATTCATCTCCTCCAATTATCATTCTATGTAGCGTGAAGATGAGAAGGTGGAGAAATGTCCAACATGCATTTTTCATTTCATTAGCTTATTAATTAGTTCGCATGTTACCATTAGGTGTTAAGTTTTAGCATAGGTTAGGTGTCACATTACGTGATGGTGGAATCCACGTGTCACTACCTTAGGGTATGTGAGATCAGTTAGTGTAATGGCGACATGGCGAGACACGTGTCACCGCGTGTTGCTCCGTCGGCACAACCGGGTGTTTTCTTCCGCATCTTCTTGCG
Source organism: Echinosophora koreensis (assembly GCA_035048595.1). Classification (NCBI taxonomy): domain Eukaryota; kingdom Viridiplantae; phylum Streptophyta; class Magnoliopsida; order Fabales; family Fabaceae; genus Echinosophora; species Echinosophora koreensis. Next base: position 14,081,279 of record JAPCYP010000004.1, read on the forward strand.
TAACCTATTGATGAGATATTTTTTTTGAATTATTTTAGGTTACTATTAAAAACTTATTGTAATCAAGCCCATCCTAATTTTAATGTTCTAACTCTCAATTGATTAATTAATTAATTAATCGCTCGATTTGTGTTTCTTTGCGTTCTGGACCCCTTTCAACTCTGATTCTCCTCAAACTTGAAACACAATATCACTAACACCTAAGGAACATGATTAAGCCTTCAAACATGCTTAATCCTTTCCCCATACACTAATAAAAAAAAGGGCGTTACATTGATGCAGTTAGAATGGCTCGAGTGGGTGATGATTGCAATATACGGTGACTGCAGTTACAACGGTTGCATCTGGGATTAAAGTGGTGGTAGTGATGGATGGTCGGATGTACAACGGTAGATGGGTGAAGTGTTTATAAGTTAATGGTGTGGGGATGGTTTTTCTTGATCGGTTGCCATGGAGATGTTCTATTTTTTTTCGTTTATTTAGTGATGAGTGGTGCCTAAAGAAGATTTTGAGATGGGAGTGGAGTATTGATTTTGTATGGTGGAGGCTTGGTTTTAAGAAGGTGATAGAGATGTGCTTTCGGGATTATTGCTCACAAAACGTCAAAGTCAAAAAAGTATTCGTAAAATTTCATATGGTCGTTTTTCGTATTATACAGTAATACTCAGATAAAATTGACCAAAAAATTGTAAAAAAAAAAAATTATTCGATATCACTATTTGTACTAAGTTTATGAATTTACCTTCATACCAAGTATGACTATTCAAAGAGGAAATGGATCCTCCATATTTTGTTTTTGCTTTTTGTAACACCCCGTTTTTCATATATAAGCAAAATGTGTTTATATATGTTTTATATATATATATATATATATATGCTTGTTATGTTTGTTTCCGATTGAGGTGATATTTTTGCGTTGGAAAGCTAAGAGAATTATCTACAAGTCTTATTTTATTTGTTTTGGCCAATTCAATAGTTTAGTTAGCCTCGCACTTCAATCTTTGTGCATCCCGTGCGCAGGAATTGAACAAAGCCGTGCTTAAAAGGAGCACGGCTGTGCTCAGGGCACAGAGTCTATAATAGAACAATTCCGTGAGGGTTGTGAGCAAAACCCTGTTTTGGCACTCTGGGCAATCCTAGTGTGACAGAAACCTCTTCCATTTCCCTTCCCTTGAACCCTTTGAAGTCCTTGGAGTTCATGACTTCGTTTGGGAGAGAAGTCACGCGTGTAATGTCTCTAAAGGTAAATTGGTTATCCCTCTCTTTAATCTCCTTTCTATTTTCTTAAATTGGAGATTAATTGGTTATCCGTTTCATGTTTGACCGAGGCTTGAGGAACTCGTCGAGCCGCTCAAGGGAACGAGGATAGTTTGCTTGCGTTGTCATTTTTGGGAATCTTCGTACCAGGTATGGTGGGAAGAAAGAATAGTATTAACATGTAGGCGTTGTGGGTAGCATAAGATGAAGGGTTAACCCATGACCCTGTCGTATGTTGTTTGTCTATTCATTGCTATCCTGTTTATGATGCTATATGCTTAATTGATATTGGTATGCCTATTAATAATTTGTAGTTGATGATTGGTATGCCTGTTGTTATTATAATTGATAATGATGTTTATGCCATGTTTATGTTTGGACTGATGATGTTATGAATGGATGTTTATGATGGTGATGATGATGATGCTATGATGATGATGATGTTGTTGTTCTTTGAGTGAGTGTTGATTGTTGAGGATGTTAATGTCAACAATGATGTTAATTAATAAGACTCTAATTAATTAATAGGGCTTGTTAATGATGTAAAGACGTTAAAGGATGTTAGAAATGATGAAAGAGAATTAAGGGATGTTTTCCCAGTTTGTTCATAAGACATGAATATAGTATTAGAGTCAAGGTTATGTTCAAAGGTTTAGTTAAAGACCCTAGGATTGATTCGTGAGTGTTTAGGGACTTTAATGATGAAGCTGGAATTAAAGGATTAATTCCCCATAATGATAAGACACGGAGTTTAATTAAGAATGATGAAACTGATGATTGATGGTGTAGCTTAAGCCAATAGGTTTGATCTTCGAATGCCCTAGGAAACATAGTAAGGGTATCTAACCCTTTCTGCCCAGATTAGTACAGTCATGCTCTAATGAGCACGGTCGTGCTTATTAGGTAGCACGCCCATGCTCAACTTAAAGTTCAGCACGCCCGTGCTGAGGGTAAGCACGCCGTGCTCACCTGTCCAAAACAGAAATGCAGAAACAGAACAGGGGTGTTGCACCCCAATTGTTCCAAATAATGAAAGAAGACACCAAACGAAGTAAAGACAAGTTATATAACTTAAAGATAATAATGTACCTTGGTAGCCGAGTGGCCAAGGGGGCCTCGATAGCCTAGTGGTCGAGGTGTTGAGCTCTGGTGCTTATTGGCCAGAATGTTAAAAAATTAAAGATTAAAGATAATGTTGAGCCTCGATAGCCAAGTGGTCGAGGTGTTGATGGTGATAAAACATGGGCAGTCAAGTGGCCCAAGCGGTGGTGGTGATTGGTGTTGTGTGTTTGTGTTGCCCATGCATTCATGCATCAGAGATGTTATTTGGGGATGTTCAACATAGGGGAGGTCGTCCGAGAGTTAGGCGATCGCCTTCCACGGTGATCTAAGTGATCTAGCCCCGCGTGATGGCGCATCCGAGAGTAAGGTGCGTCGGCTATCCTAGGGGTCCACCTATGGTTTGGTGGATTGCCCCGGCGTTGGTGCTTATTGACCAATGTGGATATGTAACTCCGAAGTTGACATTCTGAGGTAGATTGGATCCAAGTGCATAGTGGAGTAGTGGAGTAGTGCTGCATCGCATAGCATACATTGTTGATATGAATGTAATATGTTGGATGATGTTATGATGTTTGATATGCTATGTTTATATGATGCATGTTCATCTTACTAACTGCTTCTATGCCATTATGTTGATATATATGTTTCTTACTCCTCGTCGTTTGTTGTTGCTTTGCATGTACCCTTTTATGTTATGCAGAGGACGGTGAGAAGCTTGTTGAGGAGTGACTCACAGGAGCCGCTACTCGTAGTTTTGTTTGGTTTCAGTTTAGTTTGTTTATCCGAGTTGTTTTATCGGATTGGTTACACCAGCTCTGTAATGTGACATCGGGGTTGGGTTCGTTTATATGTTTTTGTTATGTTTTTCTTTTAAACATGTTTTATAATTCCGCATTTGAAAAGTTATGTTACAGTGCGGCAGCCTCTGCCCGGTTTTTATTATTATGATATAATATGCATGTGTTCTCTTTTCCTTTTATATCTTTTACGCTTTATGAATGCATGCGGGGTAGAGGGTGTCACATTTAGTGGTATCAAAGTCGGTCTGTCCTATCAGGCCGTGGTATGAATCTATTATGAGTCTTCTGTGTGCTCTTGTTTGAATTGTCTATATTTATATAGACAATGTTACTTGGTACTAAGTACCTATAGATTCGTTTTGGTTTGACTTACAGCATTTGGTGGTTTGTCTTGAACGATCCAAGAAGCCTACGAGTGTTTCTTGTGTTTAGGAAAGCTGTTCTATTATCATTTGATAATAAGAACTCTACAGCTGGTCTTGTGTGCTTAGCTTTTAAAGCCGCTTGATGTTATTCTTGGAATGAACTGGTTATCTTCCAACCATGTTCTCTTAATCTACTTCGATAAAACCAAAGTTCTTGGAACTCCTATGGAGTCTAAGAATCCGAGATTTCTCTCTGCCGATCAAGTTAAGGCTTCTATGGAAGAAGAGGCCTAAGTCTACATAATGTTGTCTTCCCTGGAAGTAGAGAGCAAGCCTGATGTTGGAAGTGTGCCTGTTATGCGGGAGTTCCCTGAAGTGTCTCCGGGGAAAGTTTATGGACTACCCTGAGAGAGATGTTGAGTTTACCATAGACTTAGAGCCGGGAACAGGACCCGTATCCATAGCACCTTATAGAATGTCTCGTCTAGAGCTAGGTGAGTTGAAGAAACAGTTGGAGGAAATGGTTCAGGAACAGTTCATTAAGCCTAGCGTGTCCCCATGGGGGCGCCAGTGTTGTTGGGAAGAAGAAGGATAGCAGCATGAGGTTGTGTCGACTATCAGCAACTCAACAAGTGACCTTTAAGAATATGTATCCCTTCCCTAGGATTGATGATCTTATGAACCAGTCAATAGGAGCCTGTGTTTTCCCTAAGTGTGAGAAAAGTTTCCAAACCTTAAAGGAAAGGTTAATGGAATTATGAGCCGTAGTGTCTACCCTAATGATTTGGAGGCGTTATCTTTATGGAGTTAAGTTTGAGGTTTTCAGTGATCATAAGAATTTAAATTTGACCTGAAGGAGCTTGATATGAGGCAACATAGATAGATGGAATTCCTTAAGAATTATGATTTTGAGTTGACCTACCGCCAAGAAAAGCCAACATAGTGGCAGATGCCTTAAGTAGAAAAACCTTGCATGTCTCCGCTTTGATGGTTATGGAGATGGTTTTGATCGAGGAGTTTTAGAGACCTGAGCTTAGCATGAGCAATTACCCCTAAGTCAGAGGATAGATGTTTACCTCTTAAGTCAGAAAGAGCTGTTTGCTCAAGGTAGAGACCTTAGTTTAAGGAAGGAAGTGACAGAGTCTTGAGGTTCCAAAATAGAGTTTGCATACCAGATGTTATGGAGCTTAGGAAGTTGATCTTTGAAGAAAGGACATAGGAGTGGACTGAGTATGCACCCAGTGCCACTAAGGTATATCAGGACTTAAAACATACTTGGGTTGTTGACCCATGCTGAACGTACGGGTACAGTTTTATTAAGTATCAACAAACTTTTTTTATAAATAATATTAGTTTACATTTTTTTTATAGAATAAATAATAGTTTACTTAGCATAAATCACTTAAACCAATGAATTTCAGTAATTTACAAAAAGTACTTAACATGGCCCAAACAAAATATACCAATCACCACTTGCATCATTAACTTGCTATAGATGAAATCATATATTTTTAACATAAATGAAATCATATGTAGTTTAAACTAATAAGAAGAAACACCAAAAATAATTAGAGAATAAGAAACGAATGACAAAGCAAAGTGGGGTATCTTGCTAATCTTTGTGGCACCTAGTCTTCATGCCTACTTCTACCATAATAATCAGCTTCCTCAAGTTAATGTTATCAATTTTATTATTTTCCTGGTTGTTGTAGTTCACTTTTTTTTTTTTATAAGTTTTGTAGTAAACTTATATTCATGATCTATTTCCTTGCAGTTTATCAGAATATGGAAATCACATAGCACGTTCGAAACTCTCCCTTAGCCACAATAGAATAGATCAGCAATGAGTTCCACCAGTTTTAGAATATATAGTCATCTCCTCTATTGTCAACATTCTAAGCAAATGAGCTCCTATACGTTTACACTTCCCTGATTCAAAAGACAATAGCACCTAAGAATATACATTTAAAAATTTAAAAAATAATGATAGAAAAAGTGCAGAAAAGCAAAAATAGCACTTCACATATTACTCCCACAACAAATCTTATCAGAATATTTGAGATTGGATGGCATATTACTTCTATGACGGTGTCTAAGACACTGGGTGATATGCACCAAAACCTCATTTCTATTATAGCTTGTTTGCAAAGAGAAGCTTCCAGGACTTTGTGGCATATTGCATGCTTCATATATCCCCAACAAACTTTTAATGTGAAAAGTACTACTATCTTTACATAAATGTTTCAACAAACCATCTCTTTCATTCTTTCCACATTGATTATGAACAGCTCACACATATACTCATAAACTCTTGATAATGTCAAGATATAGGCAATGAGATGAAGAGTTTAACAACCAACTAAAAAATCAATGCCACGAAAATGAATAATAGCACAAAAGAATGTTCTAAATGGATAAATAGGAAGACTTGTCTTCAGATGCTGCTTTACGATCAATATTTGCCTCCATTAAATGCCTCAGCAGCCTCAATTCCTGATGCCCTGGTGCATTAACCATTTTTTTATGGTTTGCTTACAACATTTGTAGCTCCATTGATGATCCTTCCACCATGAACCCCATACTCGGGTGATTATTAATGTATAAATCTTCTTCATATTTGCTTTTTAGGAGAGATTTCTCCTATAGTTATAAAACCAACAAAAAATAACAATCACCATAAACATTTCCCACCACTCTACACATTATAATGATCAATGGCAAAGAAAAGAGAAAAAAAATAACGAACACATCATCATAATTGTAGTTAGAAATTTTGTACCAAACAGTTACAAATTTACAATCATAACCAATTAACACCGTTTCACTATTTCAAAAAATGAGGGCTGCACAAATAATATATGTACATAAAAGACATCTACAATGGATCAGTTATTATTTAAAATGTATGCAAACAAAGGAATCCGATTCTAATAACTCATTTAATCCTCCAACGGCACACTAAGCTCCAACTTCATAAAGCAAAGAGAAAAAAAGGACAAGTGGTTGTGCAAGACCACCAAAATCCAAAAGGCGTTTTATTGAATTCTCCAGGAAAAAAAGACATGAACCTCACATCAAATAATACCAGGCCTTTTATATAGCAATTTAGCTTGAGAAGGTGCAGCTTGCAAGTGGATATCCTGGCCTTTCTCAAATGCCTCCCAAGCAAGAACATTAAGTTGCTTGAACTCCAAAGTTTGCCCACTCATTCTAGGTTGTCTCCCTGGAAAAAAAAAAATATAGTAAACACATTATATTAAATAAAGCATTTTCAAAGTTTTATGGATCTAGCAACCAAGTAAAATCTCCCATGATACTCACTCCATAGAACTTCTTATTAGGATCCACATCAGGAAGGGGATACTCTCGTATGGAACGGATAATCTAGCAGCTTGTTAAGCACTCTCTCCCTTTCACAAAAAATGCCCCCATGATAGACTTCAACAGTAAATTAATCTAAATTAAAGTAATTATTTTTAAATCACTATAGAGAAAAGAATTTATAGAGAAAAGAATGAAACAAAATTGAAACGGAAAGTTATAGTTATTGAGAGTTATTAATCGTAAAGCTAAAGAATATATTGTTCATGAGGGCACCAAAATATCCATACAAATCAAAATCATACTCACCTTGCTTGGAAAAGCTCTAGATCAGCAGAAGATCCAAGTAGACTTCTTGATGTAGTTGAAAGTAAACCTGTATATAACCAAAAAGAAGAAGAAGAATATGCATGAGAAAATACCAAGACATAACATGTAATTAAAATTGAAATTTTCACCAATAGTGTATGGGAAAAATAACATGATCATAATAAGTTATAAGCTATTATAAATGTGGAACCACTTCAAAATATTTTTGAACTTTAGAACCACAAAAGACTTAAAATAAGGATGAAGATAGTTTGCCTTTAGAAGGATGCTCAAATCTCAAGTCCACAATGGCAAAGAATATAAAACCACAATATAGCAAGATAAAGCTATAGACTAAAACAACAAAGCAAGTAAGGAGAAAAAACAATGACAATAAATCATACACAAAACAGAGAGAAAAAAGAAAGCATAGAGAAGAATTAGAATTGGTACTTCAATACCCCCAACAACAAAGCTATAATTTTGGTATAGAGTCTATTAAAATATCATTCATAAAAAAATAAAATCAATTAGATATAACCGGAAAAACTTGGCCACTAAACTTGAATCTGGATTTTTAATGATAATGTTAATTCTAAATAGTATCTTATCTTAAAGATGAGCAATATATTACTATTGCTGAGAATGTCAAATATATTAGTCACTCTTTCCAATCTGCAGCATGTAGTAAAGCTCCAAATCTTGATCATAAAGTAAGATTTACAGAGCACAGTGGAAAGTTAGCCATACTTATATTATTGCCCACACATTCATCATCAATTATTCTAGAACCACCACTTTATACACCATACTCATCATATACACACCTACCTATTCATTTTTACATGAACCACATTATCAAGCTAATATAAGGTATACTCATGCATCATTATCATACTACACCTTTCATATCCTACTTCATTGTCTTAAAAGCATTCCCTAACATGTCCTGTTCTTTTCGTAGTCCCCCGTAGACAAAAAAAATGTGTTCTTCATAAAATAATTGTGTTAATAAATAAATCATGACAAAGTTGCATATAAAAAACAGTTTCTTCATAAAAATATGAGTTGGGCTGAAACTTTTGGAAGCTAGGCAATTTTCTTATACTGGGAGTGGGATCTTACAGCAAATGACTCAGTAGATGTTCCTCTCACATGCCAGCTGGACACTAACAAATAATAGTCACCTTCAGCCGTGTATAAACAAAGATTTTAATTAATAAAAAAATTTTGAAATACCAGAAAGAAAAGTCGCTAGAGAGGAGGGTTACCATACCATCTATGACACATGCAGTATTTTGTAAAGCCTCATCCTTCATCATCTTTATCTTTTACTTCATTGTTATCTCCCTCTTACCAGTTACCACCACCAACTCAATGACCTAAGCCACTCTTGCTACAAATCCTTAAAAAAAAAAAAAAAAAAAAAAAAAAAAACAACCTAAATAAAACTCTCTGTAAGTATAAAATTGATGATTAAAAATTTAGCAAACAGATGAGAAGTGTGGGTGGTCAAGGTGAGAAGCTAACCTTGCAAACTGATATGTAGGTGCCTGAAGCCAACAGATGTCACAAAAGCCACCACTCCTTTTCACCATCTACCCCTTTTCACAAAAAAATAAAATAAAAATTCAGTTTCAAAGACCAAGCAAAATGTACGCTACAAAGGACATATGAGAAAGTGAGAAACTCAAAGCAAAACCCAAACATATCCATTTCCCACCCATGTATTCTCTAAACACCATCATCCAAATCAAAGCAAAGCAAAGCCAAATGGTCCCACAAAACAACCAGAAGTGGAAATGCATAATTTATAGGGAGCAAGAAACCTAAAATTCAAAACAAATTTGGGAGGGAAACTACAAATTTGGAATCGTAAAAACAAAAAACAAAAATCAAAATCATAAATTGACCTATACCTCTTTGTAGTGGATGAACAATCAAATCAGAAATGTATAACAATATCAAAATCTAAATTAGATCTAATACCCGAGTAATCAATCAAATCAGAAGCTAAAAAGATAAAAAAAAAGTACAATGATCATTACAATTTTAAAATCTCAATCTCAATCTAGCTAATAACCTAAAAGAAGGGTAATATTGTGAGTAGGATTTGTAAACAAATCAGCACACAACCAAAACACAAAAGTAAAAAAGCACAGTGAAAAAAAGAACACAATGTATTTTATTAAAAAAAAAAAACTCACACCCATAATGATTTAGTTACCATGACAACCCTTTATAAGAGGCAAGATTTAAGAGGGACCAGTAAATTAGAATTTTAAGTAAAAAAAATTGAAATAGATGTGTAGAAATCGCGCCCCAAATCAACCCTAAATAGATATGTTTGTGGCTCACTCAAAGCAATCAACACCTAAAGCAATCTTGTTTCCAGGAAATCCTGGAAAATAAACCACCAATTATAGACTCCTAGGGTTAATCTATGCTAAAACACATCCACTCAGTAATTTGACAGGATGTACAACAAACCGTAAATGTCAGTATATCCAGCAGAACTACTTCACTCGACCAAATCCATTGTACAATCGGCGGAGAAGACCAAAAGTTGAAGTGAGAAGGGAAATTGTAGAAAAAGAAAGACAAGACTACAAAGGAGTGTGAGAGGAGAAGAAACTTGGGAAGAGAAGAAAGAGCAATGCGGTGAGCAGATAGGGTAGGAAAAGGCAATAGTGTGAAATGGAAAAATCATTACCCCTAAAAATAAAATATTTAATAAACATAAACAAAAGAAGAAAAGTTGACCATAACTCATTTCTCAACGTCCTATCGCCATTAATGTTGCCTTCCAGGGTAAGGAAACAAAATATAAAAGATAAAAATAATAAATATAAAAAATCAGTAGTAAAAATTGAATAAAAAACTGATTATAAACCCTTAAAATGCGGTTAAAAGGCCAACTCAGCAAACTGTAAAATCTCAACATTGAAGAATGGTAAAAGTACGATGTTTTGGTGGTCTAGGATGAAAAAGGATGTGGTTGGATTTGTTTACGCGTGCTTAGTGTGCCAAAAGGATAAGATAGAACACCTTTGTGTTAGAATGAACCCGGCGAGGATGTTGTGCTAGGACCTGAGATACTGCAGGAAACCACAGAGTAAGTGAGAATGATCTAGGAAAAAGGTGAGAGTGGCACAAAGTATGCAAAAAGGAGTGATCATGACAAGAGGAGGAAGGCTCTAGAATTCCAGAAGGTAATCATGTCTTCTTGCGAGTTGCTCCAACAACTGGGGTCGGTAGAGTAATGAGATCAAGGTGATGAAAATTTCGAGGACAAATTTTTTTATAAGAGAGGTGGAATTGTAACACCCCATTTTTCGTAAATATGCTTAATGCATTTATATATGTTATATATATGATTGTATATGCTTGTTATGTTTCTTTTTGATGTCTAAGTTTATGTTTGGGGAAGTTTAGCCTTAAAAAAGTTCAATCCTTTTAGAGTCTTAGAAACCTGTTTCACCGTTTTTGCCATTTATTGAGTTCTAGATGTCCGATTGAGGTGATCTTGGTTGTGTTGGAAATCTAAGAGGATTATCTACAAATATTATTTTATGTTTTTTGGCCAATTCGATCGTTAAGTTAGCCTCGTACTACAATCTTTGTGCGCCCAGTGCTCAGGAAATGAGCACGACCATGCTTAAAGGGAGCACGGCCATGCTCAGGTCACAGAGTCTATAAATAGAAAAGTTCCGTGAGGGTTGTGAGAAAAACCCTGTTTTGGCACTCTGGACAATCCTAGTGTGACAAAAACCTCTTCCCTTTCCCTTCCCTTGAACCCTTTGAAGTCCTTGTAGTTTGTGAGGCCGTTTGGGAGAGAAGTCATGTGCACTAGTGTCTCTAAAGGTAAACTGGTTATCCCTCTCTTTAATCTCCTTTCCCTTTTCTTAAATTGGAGATTAATTGGTTATCCATTTCATGTTTGACCGAGGCTTGAGGAGCTCGTCGAACCGCTCGATGGAACGAGGATAGTTTGCTTGCGTTGTCGTAGTGGGAATCTTCATACCAGGTATGGAAAGAAGGAATAGTATTAACATGTTAGCGTTGACGGTAGCATAAGATGAAGGGTTAACCCATGACCCTGTCGTATGTTGATTGTCTATTCATTGCTATCATATTTATGATGCTATATGCTTAGTTACTATTGGTATGCCTATTAGTAATTTGTGGTTGATGATTGATATGCATGTTGTTATTATAATTGATAATGATATTTATGCCATGTTTATGTTTGGACTGATGATGTTATGAATGCATGTTTATGATGGTGATGATGATGCTGTTATGATGATGATGATGTTGTTGTTGTGCTCTAAGTGAGTATTGATTATTGATGATGTTAATGCCAACAATGATGTTAATAATACCCTTATTAATAGGGCTTGTTAATGATGTAAAGACGTTAAAGGATGTTTGCAATGATGAAAGAGAATTAAGGGATGTTTACCTAGCTTGTTCATAAGACATGAATATAGTATGAGAGGCAAGGTTATGTTCAGAGGTTTAGTTAAAGACCCTAGGATTGATTCGTGAGTGTTTTAGGGACCTTAATAATGAAGCTGGAATTAAAGGATTAATTCCCCATAATGATAAGACATGGAGTTTAATTAAGAATGATGAAAATGATGATTGATGGTGTAGCTTAAGCCAATAGGTTTGATCTTCGAATGCCCAGATCAGTACAGCCATGCTCTAACGAGTACGGCGTGCTTATTAGGCAGCATGCCCATGCTCAAAGTTCAGCACACCCATGCTCACCTATCCAGAACAGAAACGCAGAAACAGAACAGGGGTGTTGCACCCCAATTGTTCCAAATAATGAAAGAAGACACCAGACGAAGTAAAGACAAGTTAGATAACTTAAAGATAATAATGTACCTTGGTAGCCAAGTGGCTAAGGGGACCTTGATGCTTAATGGTCAAGGTGTTGACCTCTGGAGTTGATCCGCCAGAGCATTAATAATTAAAGTGAAAAAATGATGTTGTACCTTGGTAGCCGAGTGGCCAAGGGGGCCTCGATAGCCGAGTGGTCGAGATGTTGAGCTCTGGTGCTTATCAGCCAGAGTGTTAAAAGATCAAAGATTAAAGATAACGTTGAGCCTCGATAGCCAAGTGGTCGAGGTGTTGATGGTGATAAAACTTGGTTAGCCAAGTGGCCTAAGAGGTGGTGGTGATTGCTGTTGTGTGTTTGTGTTGTTCATGCATTCACGCATCGGAGATGTTAGTGGGGGATGTTCAACATAGGGGAGGTCGTCCGAGAGTCAGGCGATCTAGCCATCCGCGGGGATCTAAGTGACCTGGCCCCCCGTGGTAGCGCATCCGAGAGTAAGGTGCGTCGACTATCCTAGGGGTCCACCCATGGTTTGGTTGATTGCCCCGGCGTTGGTGCTTATTGGCAAATGTGGATATGCAACTCCGAATTTGACATTCTGAGGTAGATTGGATCCAAGTGCATGGTAAAGTAGTGGAGTAGCACTGCATCGCATAGCATACATCATTGATATGATGTATATGATATGAATGTAATATGTTGGATGATGTTATGATGTTTGATATGCTATGTTTATATGATGCATGTTCATCTTACTAACTGCTTCCATGCCATTATGTTGATATATATGTTTCTTACTCCTCGCCTTTTGTATGTTGCTTTGCATGTACCCTTTTATGTTATGCTGAGGATGGTGAGAAGCTTGCTAAGAAGTGACTCTGAGGAACCGCTACTCGTAGTTTAGTTTGGTTTGAGTTTAGTTTATTTATCCGAGTTGTTTTATCGGATTGGTTATACCAGCTCTGTAATGTGACATCGGGGTTGGGTTCGTTTATATGTTTATGTTATGTTTTTCTTTTAAACATGTTTTATAATTCCGTGTTTGAAAAGTTATGTTACCATTCGGCAGCCTCTGCCCATTTTTTATTATTATGATATAATATGCATGTGTTCTCTTTTCCTTTTATATCTTTTATGCTTTATGAATGCATGCGGGGTAGAGGGTGTCACATTTAGTGGTATCAAAGCAGGTCTGTCCTATCAGACCATGGTATGAGTCTCTTGTTTGAATTGTCTATATTTATATAGACAATGTTACGTGGTACTAAGTACCTATAACTTTGTTTTGGTTTGACTTACTGTATTTGGTGGTTTGTCTTGAACGATCCAAGAAGCCTGCGAGTGTTTCTTTTGTTTAGGAAGGCTGTTCTATTATCATTTGATACTAAGAACTCTGCAGCTGATCTTGTGTGCTTACCTTTTAAAATCCCTTGATGTTATTCTTGGAATGAACTGGTTATCTTCGAACCATGTTCTCTTCATCTGCTTCGATAAAACCAATGTTCTTGGAACTCCTGTGGAGTCTAAGAATCCGCGATTTCTCTCTGCCAATCAAGTTAAGGCTTCTACGAAAGAAGCAGCCCAAGTCTACATAATGTTGTCTTCCCTAGAAGTAAAGACCAAGCCTGATGTTGGAAGTGTGCTTGTTGTACGAGAGTTCCTTGAAATGTTTCCTGGGAATGTTTATGGACTATCCTGAGAGAGATGTTGAGTTTACCATAGACTTAGTGCCGGGAACATGACCCTTATCCATAACATCTTATAGAATGTCTCCTCTAAAGCTAGCAGAGTTGAAGAAATAGTTGGAGTAACTGGTTCAGGAACAGTTCATTAGGCGTAGCGTGTCCCCATAGGAGCGCCAGTGTTGTTGGGAATAAGAAGGATAGCAGCATGAGGTTGTGTGTCGACTATCGGCAACTCAACAAGTGACCTTTAAGAATAGGTATCCCCTCCCTAGGATTGATGATCTTAAGAACCAGTCAATAGGAGCTTGTGTTTTCCCTAAGTGTGAGGAAAGTTTCCAAATCTTAAAGGAAAGGTTACTGGAATTAGGAGCCGTAGTGTCTACCCTAAAGATTTAGAGGTGTTACCTTTATGGAGCTAAGTTTGAGGTTTTCAGTGATCATAAGAATTTAAGTTTGACCAGAAGGTGCTCGATATGAGGCAACATAGATGGATGGAATTCCTTAAGAATTATGATTTTGAGTTGATCTACCGCCAGGAAAAGCCAATATAGTGGTAGATGCCTTAAGTAGAAAAACCTTGCATGTCTCCGCTTTGATGGTTAGGGGACGGTTTTGATCGAGGAGTTTTAGAGAGCTGAGCATAGCATGAGAAGTTACCTCACTAGTGCAGGAAGCACTTTTTATGTCTGCTAAAAGTGCTTTTTGACATCACAAAAAATCCATACGTTAATACAACAGACATTAAAAGTTTGACTTTTAACTTCTGTTGTGAACAGACGTAAAAGTTTACATTTATCGTCTGTTTGTTATGCACAGATGTTAAATGTAACACTTTTAACGTCTGTTAAGATATTTAACAGATGTTAAAAGTCCTTTTAACATCTGTTTTATACTCAACAGACGTTAAAAGTAATTTTTTTTTTTTTAAAATTCTGGTTATGCAATATCCCTTTCCTCCGGCTAGTTCCCTACATTAACTAACATTCCAGAATACAGAATTTGCACATATTACAGAATTTGCACACACACATCACTAACAAGTCCATATATGGAGAACTTTGCACATATATTAACTCATGGATTTGCATTCCAATATATATATATTCAGAACTAGCTAGTCACAATTATACAGAATTTATCTTAATTAACACAATTTAGTATTCTATTGCTAGCTAGGCCACAATACATGAAAAATTCATAATATAATATATATTCTATACAACTACACATTATCTTCTAAGTATATAATGTAAATTCATACAAACTACACATTATCTTCTAAGTATGCAAGAGGTATATTTTTTACTCCTTTTTCTGTAGCATACTTAAAAAAGAAGTCTGCAAATCGCATCCTCAAGTTTTAAAAATCTTCTTTCGAAAGAGGAGATTGATCGCTGAAAGCCTGTACAAGTTCAAATAAAATAAACGTTAATCAAGTCATCACCAAACATAAAATATATAATTAAATAACTTGTTTAATTAATTACCTTATTCCATCCCTCGGTAATAGATGTGGAGACGATTATCAACTTATGAAGCATCACATAATAGGCACATGACCAACCATCTGTTTGATAACGAGACTACAAAAGAAATGAAATTTAATTTCAATTATATATATATATATATATATAATATTAATTACTATTTAATAAACTAGCAACCTTGAGGATAATCCATTCAGGACTTGTTTTTTACTTTGAAGTCCTACTTTTCCAGTTGGCGCAAGATATGCTATTTGCCTTCATCGCGCTATCATAAACAAAATATTCATGTCAATTATATGTTCATCATGTGTGTAATAAAATAAAAGCAAATGTTACAAATTAAATTAAATAGAAGATTAATTACTTACGTATTGATATTGGCCACCACCTCCTTCGGCGGGTCCTGGTGGAGAGATCATAAGAATACGACAGTATGACTAGAAGGATGAAGTAGGATCAACTGCCAATGTTTATTCCATAAGTAGGGTGCCAGATATATGTCTTTCCGATCACTTCCTCTCACTAAGTTGCCAATGTATGCACTGACTTTACTGTGATCCGACAAGAAATCAGGCAGCATGACAGTGGGGTCTAAGAATCCATAAACATTGCAGCCCCTGCCAATTAGAAGGCGATGCAGATACCTAAGATATGAAATAAGTGGATGTTAATTACGTAATACATTGAAATTGAAATAAATTATAAAATTAAAATGTACTTACATGCACCAAATACTCAGAACCATGTTGGCTATCCACTCGCCATCTATGCAAAACTGCCCAAGATCCTCACCATGGAATTGAAAAAGACATGCTGGGTTTGGGCGTGCACTCCATCCATCGTGTTCCAGCGGAAATACAAAAATATCAGACGCAAAACCCTCATCAAGAGAGAACAGATGAGTAATGGGAGAATGACGAAGCGACATCGGCTTCGGCTTTGCCTTCAATTGTAAATAAAGAAAGCATAAGTAATTGAGAATAAAGAAAACATAAGTAATTGAGAAATATGATCATTATGAATATACCTGGGACAACTCGAACTCCCGCTGTTTCAACTCCCGCTCCCTCTTTGACAACTCATCCACCTCCACATATGTCTTTTGACAACTCTCTTTTGTGCTCACATGTGAAGGTTGGGCAACTCTCATAAACATCTGCGTGAAGGCTGGGTTCGTTAGAAACCCTCTCATCAGCTGATCTGTAAAGGTCGGGTCGGCAATGAGCTCATGTTTAACCTCTTCTCTAAGTTCCTCCTTATCGATCGCCTGCTTGACCCGCCTACGTGAATCGCATTTCCCATAGTAATTATTGATGCCCACCGTCCCTGGAACACCAATGACCCGACCAGGGTGGTCATCTTTGCCGAAGGCAGTGACCAAGATATCCCGACGTCCTTGTGGGACGAATGATCCCTGCTAGCCTTTTTCCTTAAGCTCCTCCTACAAAGACGAAATTAAAAATGTGTAAGACAATGTGTTACAAATATCAACTAGAAATGCAGTTAGTTTGTTACTTACAATATTTTCTGCTACGATACGTGTGGCTTCAACTTTAAAATCTCCTTTTTTTGTCTTTCGGCCCTCCACCCAACACTTCTCGCGTGCGGGTGGAGACGAAGGATCAACAACTGTGTCCTCAGGTACCTCTCCTGCTGCTAACATCTCATTCAACTTCTCCTGCCTCTCCTTTAACTTATTCTCCATCATATTCTTCTTCAAAGTGGGGTACCCACCTTGAGACATGGTGTGGGTGCTTGATTCCGCTTACCCCTTTCCCTTTTAGCCTGTTACAAATAACACATAATAAAGTTAGTTAAATAATTTTTTTTTAGTTAAATGTACTTTAAAATGGATAAGTTAATTAACTTCAACTAACCAGAAATTGAGGTGTGCCTCGGCTCCTAACAAAGCTATCCCACATTTCCTTATCAAGGTATAGGTAGCAAGTAAGAGGAGATTCAGAGCTCTTCTCTCCGAATATGTAATGCCTAGCCAGATCGTGCTTAAACCCCTTCCAACGTGTAACCGCTAGTGAGAGCCATTTCTGCCTATGCTCATCAGTATTCGGCACGATCCACGTGATCTACATTAATTACATAACAAAAAGGAGGAATTATAACTCAAATAATTCTTTAATAATGTACATCAAAAGAGTGTAAAAGTAAAATACCGTGATTGACTCCCAAATCTGATCGTTCACATTCTGCGGTACGTCTTCCCACTCATCATACAGAATGCTAGTATGCTCTTTAGCTTCCTTAGCCACCCAACTGGTAAATTTCTTAGCAAGGGGTCCCTATGGAGTCAGTTCATGATCAAGCCAGACCTCAAGTTTCTGACCGCTGAGCCTAAACTTGTCTAAATTTTTCAAACTAGTGGCTGCTCTACCCCGTTTTTTGGTTGAAATGCTAGCTGACCCTGCTGAATCAGCCCTCTGTGATGCCTGTTTGGACAAAAATAATAATAAATTAGAGGGTTAGGTATAACATGGATAAATAAACAAAATAAGCCTAATTAATTAACATTATATGTGTAAATAAAACTTACACTATCAGCTGGCGTAGCCACCACCGACCCCTCCTGTGCATGAGGGATGTCTGCTGAATTAGCCATGTGTATGCATGTTTAGATAAAAATAATAATAAATTATGTTAGTTTAACATGGATAAATAAAAATAAATCTAAATAAACATGGATAAATAAAAATAAATCTAAACTAACATGGATAAATAAAACACTTGCCCTAAAATAACAAAACTCACAGTATGGTCAAGCTTAATTTAGGTAGATCAATATCCCTTCGTGATGATCATCACGAGTGGCATGTACATCGTCCACCTCATTTTCCTCAATGATAGTAGGCATGTTTGTTGAGAAAGAAGGAGTCTCAGGAATATCAAGAGTTGAATCTTGATTTTCATCACTACCATTATGCATGTTTTTTCCTTGGAGAACCACAGACAACCTTTTGTTAGAAGGATCAGTGATGTAAAACACTTGTTTTTCTTGGGAAGCCATGATGAAAGGCTCATCTATATGACTAAACTTGCCAAGGTCTACCAATGTAAATCCCCATTCGTCGGTTTGTACACCACCTTTACTATCAACCCACATTTACATTTAAAAACCGGTAACGTAATCTTAACGTAATCAAGCACCCAAATCTCTTTAATGACTCCAAAGTAAGGTATAGGTGCAATAACGGGGTTTGTATCTTTTGAACTAGAGAATTTCATGGATTCAGCCATGATCATAACCCCACTATTTTGCATGGTACTCTTGTTATCTTGTTCCTTTGTACAAAAGGAAAAGTTATTGATGCCGTATCCGCTCCAACATATGACATTAAATTTCTTCTTTAAACCATTGTAAGAAAGTCTTGTTATGCTTGTTCAACAACCACTTTTCATTCATTCGAGGGTTTTTCTTCCATGACTTTTCTTTTGTGATCACAAAAGTAAGGTTGAACAAAATCGATGTTATTCAATATATACAAATGTGCTTGAAGCACTTCCTCCTGACCTTTGCACTTTATCATTACACCATGTATACCCTTACCTTGACATCTTCTCTCATCATGACGAGGCTTAGGAACCCCTATAGGATCTGTGTTAGGAAGGTAGTCTGAACAAAACTCAATAGCTTCTTCTGCAACGTACCTTTGAACAATATATGCTTGCTTCGGGACGGTGTGGATTCTTCACATACCCTTTCAAGATCTTCATGTATCTTTCAACTGAGTACATCCACCTCAAAAAAAGGGGCCACATAATCAAATCTCCCTCACTAAATGAACAATTAAGTGAGCCATGATGTCGAAAAATGAAGGAGGAAAATACATCTCCAATTGGCACAAAATTATAGCAGCCTCAACTTCCAACTCATCCAACTTATGGGGATCAACGACTTTGCTACATATAGCATTGAAGAATGAGCACAACCTAGTTATGGCATGTCTAACATTTTTAGGAGCAATACCACGAATAGCCATGGGTAGTAGTTGTTGCATCAAGACGTGTCAATCATGAGACTTTAAGCCAACTAATTTGAGATCACTTGAGACAAGCCTCTTGACATTTGGAGAGTAACCATGCGGAGCTTTGATGCCCTGAATATAACACCCTGTTTTTCAGAATTAATTTAATTAAGCCGAGTTTATTAAGTTGAATTTATCGTTCAAGGGCTTAGTGAGATTTTTGGTTAAAAGTCCCTTTCTGGTACGTGAGCACACCCGTGCTCATTAGCCAGCACGCTCGTGCTTAAAGTCAGGAGCGTGTTTCTGATTTTAAGTTGAGCATGACCGTGCTCAACAGTGAGCACGCACGCCCGTGCTCAACGTGTTGACCGCATCTCGTAACGTTAAGTCGAGCACGACCGTGCTTGAGAGTGAGCACGACCGTGCTCAAGTCCGGGCCTATATACGTCGAGCAGACTCCAGGGTTGCACCGTACACTTCTCTTTTGTTACAAAAACCCTAGTACGGCTGCAACTTCCCTCCTTCCCTTTTTCCTTCACACTCTGTGGTTTTGAGCATTGGAGGCTCTAGGGAAATGTGGTACGCCTGCACTTCGTATATA
The DNA here is from genome assembly GCA_035048595.1 of Echinosophora koreensis. Taxonomy (NCBI): domain Eukaryota; kingdom Viridiplantae; phylum Streptophyta; class Magnoliopsida; order Fabales; family Fabaceae; genus Echinosophora; species Echinosophora koreensis. The sequence goes on from JAPCYP010000004.1 coordinate 14,100,992, forward strand.
GGTAACGTTGTGTTCTCTTTCTTTAGTTTCTTTTCGTTTTATAGTTGGGAAACTAACACTGTTTCTGATCTGTTGGTTTAAGGCTGGCTTGAGTGAACGCCGCTGTTAGGAAAGGAACCGGTTGCTGGTTAGGACATGGTTAGGGAGCTACCTTCAATCCAGGTAATGGTGTTATGTTGCACATGGTTATGGTTACTGTTTGTAATCATTGTTATTAACATGATGATGTTATTGCTGGATTGATGCCATGATTGAGTTGGTTGTTGTTATGATGATGAGTTTAAACCTAAAAACATGCTGATAATTGATGTTAGGAATAATTGAGTAAAGACCCTGGTAATTTGATTAAGTTTCAGTCTCTGTTCCTGCCCAGAACACCACTGTCGCGCGATGAGCACGATCATGCTGAACAGGGAGCACGACCATGCTCCCAGTTGAATTATGGGTAAATGGCCGCGCTGTTCAGCACGGCCGTGCAGGACAAAGAGCACGACCGTGCTGCTGAGCAAGACCGTGCTCAATAAGAAGCACTAACGTGCTTCACTTAAAGGGGAGCACGCCCCTCACGTGTTTAAGCACGACCGTACTGGGTTACGAGCACGACCGTGCTCAACCCACCTGGACAGAACAGAATTAAAGGACTTAAGGGGTTTCAAACCCCACTTCCCTATGATGATAAATGATTAGACAAATTGGCTAATGTCTATTAAAGATAACTAAGATGAGAAATGGTGAGGTGTTGAGTTTGATAAGTCGGTGCCCATCTGGTGCCGCAAGCGGATGAGCTGTGCCTTGGTGCTGTTTGGCCAAGGAGGCCTTGACCCCGTAGTTTGGGTCTAAGGTGTTGTTGTTACGTACCTTGGTGGTCGAGAGTTTGCCCCAGGTACCGCGGTTGATTCCACTTAAGTCCTCAGGTAGATTCCGCAAGGCAAGTTGGTGCAGTTGATTCTGCTGTTACCTTCGGTCGTTTCCGTTGGAGTTATGGAGGTGGTGATGCCGTTGTTGTTATGTTGCATACGTCATTGCATCGGAGATGTTGTTTAGGGATGTTCGACATAGGGGAGATCGTCCTAGAGTACGGCGATCCGGCCATCCACGGTTGGATTAGATTCTCCTAGCGCCCCCCGTGACGAGGCATTCGTTGGTTTGATGCGTTGGCTATCCAAGGAGTAGATTCTCCGGCGTTGAGTAGATTCTCAATGTGGATATGTAACTCTGAAGTCGTTCATCCCGAGTTTAGTGGATCCACATGCATTGATGGTTTAGCGGAGTAGGGTTGCATTGCATTGCATAACACATGATTGTTATGATGATGATGACGTTGTTGAGATGTGATTATGCTAGTTGTTGTATGTCGTCGTTTACTTTACTTCCTACTCCCTTGCTGTATATGATTACATAAACTTACTCCCCATGTTTGTTTGTGTTTGGCCTGATTGGCACATTGCAGAGGATGACGAGCAGCTCGGAGAGGAGTGACTCTGAGGAGCTGCCACTCTTTGTAGGGCTAGTTTATGTTATCATAGTTATTAGTTTCAGTTGTAATTCCTTGGATTTTATTTCGGAACTGTTATACCAGCTCTGTAGGTGACATCGGGGTTGGGTTATTTTTATTGGTTTGTTATGTTTTTACTGTTTAAAACTCATTTCATTTTCCGCGTTGTAAACGGTTCATGTGGGACTTTTCTACCCATGGACAATTGTTTTATTTATTTCAATAATAATTGCATGTTTTCCTTTAATTATTTCTGTATTAAATGGCTTATAACATGCGGGGTAGAAGGGTGTCACACTGAAGACACTCACAAAAACTTTGTCTCTCTTTTTTTGAAAAAGTATGACATGCTAGAGGCAAATATGTCCGCTTACCATCATCAACAACTGGAGCCAACTGCTCTCGTATACCCATCACAACGAGATCGACACGCCGTCCTTTGTCTTGCCCTGAATGTTGAGAAGCGTTTCGATTACACTGTCACACACATTTTTCTCCACATGCATCACATCAATAGTGTCTGACATCAAGCTTGCACCAGTATGGAAGATCAAAGAATATTGACATCTTCTTCCATATGTTTTTTCTCAGTAGCCTTAGCCTTCTTTTTGGCCTTGCCGAAGATAACATTGATGTGCTTCACCCATTGATAAACTTGCTCTCCATTTAAGGCCGTCAGAGCATTTTCACTCTCGTGGCATCCGTTAAAAGCTTTTTTCATCTTACGATATGGGTGATCACGTCTAAGAAATCTTGATGCCCAAGGTAAACCGTCTTCCTTCCATGATGCAACTGAGTGAAGCATGTGCCTTCTTCACATATAGGGCATGCTTTATGCCCTTTAACACTGTACCCAGACAAGTTCCTGTATGCTGGAAAGTCATTGATGGTGTAAAATAACATGGCACGCATCTTGAAAGTCTCGTGAGAATACCCATTAACTACATCAACATCTTCCACCCACAGCTTTTTCAAGTCTTCAATCAAGGGACTTAGATAAACATCTAAGTCATTTCCCGGTTGCTTTGGGCACGAAATCATCATAGATAATATTATGTATTTGCGCTTCATGCACAACCAAGGAGGTAGGTTGTAAATTATCAGGAGAACAGGCAATGAACTATGAATACTACTTAAGTTACCATATGGATTCATTCCATCTGTAGCAAGTCCAAGCCTAAGGTTTCTTGGCTCATTGGCAAAATCCGGAAACAAAGTATCAATTATCTTCCATTGCACAAAATCAGCCGGATGACTAACCTGTCCATCATGTTTCCTCTCATCATCATGCCATCTAAGGTTCTTTGCGTCTTTCACATTAGCGAACAATCGCTTGAACCTTGGAATTATTGGAAGATACCACAACACCTTCGCAGTAGGACCCCTATTTTTCACATCACAACTAGAATCATCAAAGTTCATCACCATCATCACCATCCTTCACTTTGTAGCGTGATAACCCATACTTGGGGCAATCGTGCATCTTTTCATAATCACCCGTGTACAATATGCAATCATTGGGGCATGCGTGTATCTTCTTATACTCCATACCCATCAGACACAATACCTTCTTCACCTCATAGTTACTGTCAGGCAATGTGTTGCCCTCTCGAAGCAAGTCTTTCAAACAATTCAAGCAATTCGGTGAAACTTTTATCGCTCCAACCATCTCTCGCCTTCACATAGACCAATTTTAACACTGCTGACAACCATGTATGAGTACTACACCCCGGATACAAAGGCTTATCCGCATCACTGTACAATCTTTCATACACATGTGCTCGCTGAAAAGATTCTTGTCCAATATCACGGATCATGTCCTCTACTCGATCATCCTCCATATCTACGTCAACGTCCTCACTTTGGGAGACACTTGGCTTATTATTTAACAACACATCACCATGCCATATCCATCTTGTATAATTCAAGCAAATCCCAAAACAAATAAGATAAGTACGTATATCCTTTACCGCACATTTCCTTGTATTCAAACATTTTAACAAGGACAACAGAACATTCCTATTGGGAACATTTCTTTGAGCAAATTCTATAAACGCTTCCACACCCTTTAGATACTCATCACTTGTGCATTTACAAACTATCCAACTACGATCCATAGCTAGATAGGTTCTGTAGATATACATACATAGATCCAATATAAGCACAATAGGGGAGATTGGAAGAGCGCACTATTATTTGAAAACCTAACAACCATATATATACACCACTACACTCCATCCCTCTTTGAAAACCTATTTGAAAACCTAACAACCATATATACACACCACTATCTAAAGAGTTGTTGGCTTTGATCCGCCTATCAATCAAATTTCATTTTCAAAAGGAGAGTGAGTTCTACAGTAATTTTTTTCTTTTGACAATAGAAGCTATAAACAACTATGCCCTTTAGATATTTCAATATATCTTAGCTTTTGTATGGCCAATAATAAGCATTAAGCATATCAGAACCAATCATGCCCCCATATATAAGCCAAATTATGAAATATGCATGAACGCTAGTCATGATTTCATCCCTTGATAGATCAAGAAAGGCCATAATGATTAATGAGAATCATCATCTAGCAGAAGGTTTATTCATTTTAGTGTATTAGTGAACTTCCTTGAGTCCATATATGGTTGACAAGGTTTACAAAACAAATTGCCAAATAAGATAAATAGTAGTAACTGCACATTTCCTATTTATTTCTAAATTCATACTGCCAATCTATGCATAAGCAAGAATCCATTAACTATGCAAGCACACTTGTAACCACCAACTATTACAAGAGCAGTCCTTGGACCAATCAACGCTTGGTGTAACCATTGAATCTATTCAACAGCAGTCAGGTAAGAACACCATTTGAAAAAAGAAAAACTCAAAAAGTGTATATTGTATCAAAATATATAACCCCATAACAAACCAAATAGAGAATCCAAGAAAACCAAACAAGGAAGAGAAACAAAGCATGTATCATGACATATATAAATATATAATATAATAAAATATATAATCACAGATGCCATGAACAAGGTACCCAAAGAAGAACCCAAATGAGCAAATGAGTAAGATTTGAAAGCACAAACAAAAATGGGTATTGAAAAACAGAAACTTTGAGGGTTTAGGGCTTTACCTGCATTCACAGAGAGGGCAAGGAGAGTGGCTTAGTGGTGGTGCTACCAGGGTGGTCTTGGTGTTGGCTCTCCATTGGTGGCCGCCATTCAATGTGGTGGCTGAGAGTGAGAGGGAAAGAGAGAGTTAGGTCACACACGCAATGTTTAAATATGAGAAAGAGAGTGTGAAGTTCAGAGAGAGAGAGAAAAAGAGTAAGTACCTCGCGGTGGTGGTGGAGAAGACCACGCGGTGGCGGTGGAGAAGAGCTCGTGGTGGCGATCACTAGAAAGGGTTAGGGCAGAAGAGGTGGTGAGAACAGAGGCAGAGAGTGAAAGGTGAAGAAGGCAATGCGTGCGGGTATAACATATACTTACCAAAAAAATTTAAAGTCACCTTTAACATCTGTTGTTTAAACAACAGATATTAAAAGTGACACTCATCACTTTTAACGTCTGTTGTTTAAACAACAGACATTAAAGGTGATTTAAATAAACCTCATATTTAAGGTTCTGCCACCGCCTCCTTTTTAACGTCTACTTTTTATTTAACAGACGTTATATCTGATCGTTTAGTCCATATTTTCCAGTAGTGCCCCTAAGAGTATTAGGCTTGGAACTTTGGAGGTTACAAACAGTTTGATGGATCAGATTAGAGAAGGTCAGAGGATATATGTTTACCTCTTAGGTCAAAAAGAGCTGCTTGCTAAAGGTAGAGATCTTAGTTTAAGAAAGGAAGTGACGGAGTCTTGAGGTTCCAAAATAGAATTTGCATACCAGATATTCCGGAGCTTAGGAAGTTGATCCTTGAAGAAAGGACATAGGACTGGACTGAGTGTGTACCCAGGTGCCAATAAGGGGTATCAGGACTTAAAACGTATGTTTTGGTGGTCTAGGATGAAAAAGGATGTGGCTGAGTTTGTTTACGCGTGCACGCTTAGTGTGCCAAAAGGCTAAGATAGAACACCTTTGTGTTAGAATGAACCCGACGAGGATGTTGTGCTAGGACCTGAGATAGTCAAGGAAACCATAGAGTAAGTCAGAATGATCCAGGAAAAAGGTGAGAGTGGCACAAAGTAGGCAAAAAGGAGTGATCATGACAAGAGGAGGAAGACTTTCAAATTCCAGGAAGGTAATCATGTGTTCTTGCGAGTTGCTCCCACAACTAGGTTCGGCAGAGTGATGAGATCAAGAAGATGGAAATTTCGAGGACGAAATTTTTTATAAGAGGGTGGAATTGTAACACCCCGTTTTTCGTAAATAAGCATAATGCGTTTATATATGTTATACATATGTTTGTATATGCTTGTTATGTTTGTTTTTGATGTCTCAGTTTATGTTTGGGGAAGTTTAGCCTTAGAAAGGTTCAATCCTTTTAGAGTCCTAGTAACCTGTTTCACCGTTTTGGTCATATTTTGAGTTTTAAATGTCCGATTGAGGTGATCTTTGTTGCGTTGGAAAGCTAAGAGAATTATATACAAGTCGTATTTAAGGTGTTTTGGCCAATTCGATCATTTAGTTAGCCTTACAATGCAATATTTGTACGCCCCGTGCTTTGGAATTGAGCACGGCTGTGCTTAAAGGGAGCACGGTCGTGCTCAGGTCATATAATCTATAAATAGAACAATTCCGTGAGGGTTGTGAGCAAAACCCTGTTTTGGCACTCTGTGCAATCCTAGTGTGACAGAAACATCTTCCATTTCCCTTCCCTTGAACCCTTTGAAGTCCTTGGAGTTTGTGAGTCTGTTTGGGAGAGAAGTCACGCGCGCTAGTGTCTCTAAATATAAACTGATTATCCCTCTCTTTAATCTCCTTTTCCTTTTTTTAAATTGGAGATTAATTGGTTATCCGTTTCATTTTTGACCTAGGCTTGAGGAACTCTTCGAGCCGCTCGATGGAACAAGGATAGTTTGCTTGCGTTGTCGGAGTGGGAATCTTCATACCAGGTACCAGGTATTGGAATAAGGAATAGTACTTACATGTAGGCATTGGGGGTAGCGTAATATGAAGGGTTAACCCATGACCCTGTTGTATGTTGTTTGTCTATTAATTGATATCCTGTATATGATGCTATATGCTTAATTGCTATTGGTATGCCTATTAGTAATTTGTGGTTGATGATTGGTATGCCTGTTGTTATTGTAATTGATAATGATGTTTATGCCATGTTTATGTTTGGACTGATGATGTTATGAATGGATGTATATGATGGTGATGATGATGATGCTATGATGATTATGATGTTGTTCTCTGAGTGAGTGTTGATTGTTGAGGATGTTAATGTCAACAACGATGTTAATTAATAAGACTCTAATTAATTAATAGGGCTTGTTAATGATGTTAAGACATTAAAGGATGTTAGCAATGATGAAAGAGAATTAAGGGATGTTTTCCCAGTTTGTTCATAAGACATGAATATAGTATGAGAGGCAAGGTTATGTTCAAAGGATTAGTTAAAGACCCTAGGATTGATTCGTGAGTGTTTTAGGAACTTTAATAATGAACTTTAATAATGAAGCTGAAATTATAGGATTAATTCCCCATAATGATAAGACACGGAGTTTAATTAAGAGTTATAAAACTGATGATTGATGGTGTAGCTTAAGCTAATATGCTTTGATCTTCGAATGCCCCAGGAAACATAGTAAGGGTTTCAAACCCTTCAGCCCAGATCAGTACAGCCATGCTCTAACGAGCACGGCCGTGCTAAATAGGCAGCAAGTTCGTGCTCAACTTAAAGTTCAGCACGCCCGTGCTAAGGGTGAGCATGCCCGTGCTGAGGGTGTGCACGCCCGTGCTCACCTGTCCAGAATAGAAACGCAGAAACAGAACAGGGGTGTTGAACCCCAATTGTTCCAAATAATGAAAGAAGACACCAAACGAAGTAAAGACAAGTTAGATAACTTAAAGATGATAATGTACCTTGGTAGTCGAGTGGCCAAGGGGACCTTGATGCTTAATGATCAAGGTGTGAGCTCTAGAGTTGATTGGCCAGAGTGTTAATAATTAAAGTGAAAAGATGATGTTGTACATTGGTAGCCGAGTGGCCAAGGGGGCTGCGATAGATGAGTGGTCGAGGTGTTGTTGTTAATGTTGTACCTTGGTAGCCTACTGGCCAAGGGGACCTCGATAGCCTAGTGGTCGAGGTGTTGAGCTCTTGTGCTTATTGGCCAGAGTGTTAAAAGATTAAAGATTAAAGATAACGTTAAGCCTCGATAGCCAAGTGGTCGAGGTGTTGATGGTGATAAAACTTGGGTAGCCAAGTAGTGGGAACATAGGGGAGGTCCTCCGAGTATAAGGCGATCTAGCCGTCCGCGGTGATCTAAGTGATCTGGCCCCCCCGTGGTGGCGCATCCGAGAGTAAGGTGCGTCCGCTATCCTAAGGGTCCACCCATGGTTTGGTGGATTGCCCCAGCATTGGTGCTTATTGGCCAATGTGGATATGTAACTCCGAAGTTGACATTCTGAGGTAGATTGGATCCAAGTGCATAGTGGAGTAGTGGAGTAGTGCTGCATCGCATAGCATACATTATAGATATGATGTATATGATATGAATGTAATATGTTGGATGATGTTATGATGTTTGATATATATATTTCTTACTCCCCGTCTTTTATTGTTGCTTTGCATGTACCCTTTTATGTTATGCTGAGGACGGTGAGAAGCTTGCTAAGAAGTGACTCTGAGGAGCCGCTACTCGTAGTTTAGCTTGGTTTCTGTTTAGTTTGTTTATCCGAGTTGTTTTATTGGATTGGTTATACCAGCTCTGTAATATGACATTAGGGTTGGGTTCGTTTATATGTTTATATTATGTTTTTATTTTAAACATGTTTTATAATTCCGCGTTTGAAAAGTTATGTTACAATGCGGCAGCCTCTGCCCGGTATTTATTATTATGATATAATATGCATGTGTTCTCTTTTTCTTTTATATCTTTTACGCTTTATGAATGCATGCGGGGTAGAGGATGTTACACTTTTTGATACGCAGATACATGGAAGGGGAACTAGGCATCACAAGATTTTACTAATGATTTGGGGATTTTCTTACCAAAAATTTCATATAAATTAAAAATATTTAAAGTTGTTTCTAGAAACAATAAGCTATTTGAAAATAATAATAATTAAATTTTAAAAATTAAGGTTGCAAAAAAAACATAAAGTGCCTCATATTAGGACGAATTCTCCAGCTGAACAAGGAACCTATTTGTAATAGGGTGGTCTACGTTGACATCAATGTCCCAGTGAGGGACCTATGGAAGCAAAAAGTTTGGCTGCTGGGTGGCCTTGCCTGTACCATCCCTTATGATGACCGAGCTACATTTGAGAAGACTTTCGATATGATAAACTGATAATCTTCTAAATTTTGTTAATAATAAACTGATAAACTGGTTTAATTATAAGAATGAAGAAAAAACCTAAAGGAGGGCCAGGGTATCAAGCTTTCGAAAGAGGGAAAAAAATTAATAGCATAGGGGTGTGGTCTTTTACTAGAAGGAAGGGTGATGCTTCAGGAATAGGAGGAGCATGGGGAGAGAGAGAGAGAGCGAGCTTCACAGACGAGTGCGTCGAATTTTTTCTATAAAAATAGAGATTTAATATATATATATATATATATATATATATATATATATATATATATATATATATATATATATATTATAGAGCAATGCTAATAACCCTTTATCAATACATGTTAGGCTGGAGTTCTACCTTTGTAGCTTGTGACTATATTTATTGGTCTGATTGTAAATAGCTTACGTTGACTCTGGTGTTTAATTTTGGGGCTATAATTAGCTCTCTGGAGGTTATAAGTTGGGGCTTTGTATATGGATTGTGTACTGTAAGTACTCTTATAAATATACTTTTGGTTTATTAAAAAAAACTCTGTTATTAGATAAATTTTTTGTGGGACTGAGAATTTTATCTAGGATTCATTTATTTAATGAGTCTCATATGAAATATTTACCAATAGTCAATAGTGTGTTGGAGAGAGTGTTAAAAAAATGTGTTGCTAGGACTTCTATGTATACTAATATACAATATGTATCATCATATTCATATATATATAGAGTTTATACGTTTTTAATTATTTATATAATTTTTATATATTAGAATAAATTATAAAATTAATTATTACTATAAATAAAATAACTAATAATTATAGACAATTCTAGATTAAATATTCTATTGAGTATTAGAAAACATTTTTATTTAAAAATAAAAAATTAAATACTATGAAAGTTTTGAAAAATTCTTTATTTACCTTTAATTTTTAATTTGAAGTCCAATTTATTGGCCCGTAAAAATTATTTCAAACCCATTGTTAGCCCATTTTTTCTTCTTTTATTCTTTTAACATTTTTAAGAAAAAGAACCTTAAAAAAATCGGAAGACTAATTTTGTGATCAGTTAGGTTTCAGGGCCTTGTTTAGTGGGCCGAAGAAGTTGGTATTCTTCTGCTATTGTCTTTGGCAAAATGATAGATAAGCTTCCTATTTTTAGAAAAATACAAAGAAAATTTAATTTTGGCATAATTAATTTTATTTACGCTGAAGTCAGTGCCATCGACCAAGATCTTTGAGACAATTTATATCTCCGTCTCGCTCATAAGAATTTACCACCTAAGAAAAAAATTGTTAAAATGGTCTTTTTGATTTTGTAACTTATTTCTAGGTTTACATTAAGTAAATTCTGTTTTGGTCCTCTAATTTAAGAATGTTAATTAACGTTAGTCGGCCTTGACGTTAAATATGTTATAATAGTGTTAGATTCTCATCATTAGTGGCTGGAAATCTCGTCGGAATCTCCTTCCCTGTCCATCTCTCTTCATCCCCACCACCATTCTTTCTCCTTCCTCCTTCCTCTCCAAGATGAAAAGCATTTCCACATGTGAAAAAAATTCTCAAAGCATCTTCTTGGAGTGTCTTCTTTTCCAATCACTTATGCATCAAATGTCTGATCAATGAAAAATAAATTGCACAACAACAAAAATTAACTATACAAGTCAGCTCTAGTACAAATAGCAAATACCATGACTAGGAATAATATATTATCAAAATGATTTTGGTTCCAAATCACAACATTATGCGGCAAACTCCATGAAACACATAAATACATCAAATTATTTGGCATGGTAGATGCCCAATACAACATTTATGTTGAAAATTCATTATCAAAATATATTGATATAAAAAGTTGGCAACTTTCTTTTTCACTTGAGAGGCATATTTCAATTTATAAAACTTTCTTAACCCAGTTTATAATATGAAGTAATGGAGATGCTTGATGATCTCACCATTCTTCGTGGAATTGAAGCATTTACTTTAGTGTATAACAAATCCAATGCTAATCAAAAGTTTTGGTCATGCCCAATTGAGGCCATAAGTGTGGCTAGAGGTGTCAGGAATTTTCCTGCAACGGTGTTGGACAATCTGAGCATGACTGAGTCGTTTGAAATGGGAAATCAGATTAGCCAGAAGAAGTACGAAACCATGGTGGTTAATAACATTCAAAATCATGGTTAATTATGTTCAAATCAATGTTAATTACGTTCAGTGGATACTTAATGAGTTGCGACACCTTGTTATGACCATCCACTGAACGTAATTAATCACATATCTGAATTGTGTAACCATACAAATTGTTGTCAAAAATTGTTGTCCATTTTTGTGTTCAAATAACACAACTACGATGGAAACGACTCCTTTATAGTAACTAAGAATGTATCTATTTTTAGATTATTTGGTGAGTTGAAATCTAGCTATATACACTTTATCAAATCAATGTTTTATATATATATATATATATGTCATTCCTTATTTATTTTATAGACAAACTCATTTTACAGAATCTTCTTCTTTCTTAGGCCGATTGGAAAAAGGGAAAAAGGAAAATATATTTGTAGAGGATATAAAAGTGTTGGTGGTGTTGAATGCTGGTAGTGAATTCTGGTATTGGTCAACAAGTGATGTAGTTTAAGTTTTTGGGAAAGGCACCAGACAGGAAAAGGAAGACCATATGGTATTATAGTTGGCTGGCATCTTAATTGGATGGTGATTTGTTGTAACTTTGACTGTGAATCATTGCATATTTCAGCTTTAAGGAAAGAAAGCGTTCTTAGCTGCGATGAGAACATGGAAAATATCAAATCCACAATCTTCTCTCTAGCTATTTTTCTACTCTTAAATTTGGGTTTCATCAAGGATCTTGGAGAATTTGTTTTGTCGGTTATCATGTTATTCGTGGATTATAGTATGGTCACTACAAGAATTACTTGCGTTATCGACGGACCATTACAGACGGTCCTGATCCCATCGGTAAAATTAACACTACCATCCGCTTGTGCCATCGGAACCGTGAGAGTGATGAAGCGTCAAAGTTACTCACGACATCAACCATCGGTAAGGGTAGTGAGAAGTTACCAACGGCCTATACCGTCGGTAATGTTGAAATATTTTGGCATCCTTTTCTACAACTACCGACGATTGTTCCATCGGTTTGGTTATTTTCACTTTAGCGACGACCAGCCCGTCGGTATTTTGGGTTTCTAAGATCGTCAACGACTCTCAGATGTTATCGATGGCATAAATCATCTCTAAGTGATTTTTTTGATTAACAACGACTAAGGGACAATTGGATTTTCGAGGTTGCATGTGTCATCGATGGCACAAATCGTCGATATAGAAATTTTTTTTATTACAGACAGCCAAGCCATTGGTAAATTCTCAAGGAAACTTGATTTTTAAAATGGATGTTTAATTTAATAAATAATTAATAATATTATTAATTTCCTCTCACTACAATTACTTAGTATAATAAAGTTCCTAAATGATACTTAATGCGTCAAAAAAAAAAAGATACTTAATGCAGTCTGCTTCTCAAATTAATGTTACATTTAATTTAATAATTAATTAAAGATATTATTTCCATCAAATTTAATTATATTATAAATTTCCTCCTAATGCAATTAATGGATAGTATACGTTATTGCCTTTTAAGGCAGTTACTTATGTACTTGGTATTATTGCTTTATATTTAAAATTAATACTAAATATGAATTCCTTCTCAAAGAGATGTACTGAAATTTTTTAATGCATTTCTGAGTGCATCATAACTATGAATTTATTTTTTGTTCAAAGTGCCATCGGTTATGATATTATTTTAAAATTTATCCGTTGCATGAATCCATGAATTAGTGTGATCTATTTTCAAAATAATGGGACCCACATGAATTTTAACCAATATGAGAAAGTGTGATGAAATATAGAGTGTTAAAGAGTGTGTTGCTAGGACTCCTCTAAAATTTATCCGTTGCATGAATCCAACCTGAATTTTATTATAAATTCACATGTTCGCTCTCATGCTCTAACTCAAGGTATCAAATTGCTCACTCATATTTGCCTATATATAGAACATTAGGCTTGGAGTAAGAAAACCACACACAAAATTTCATCCTTCAATTTTCACCATGAAGAGAAAGAAGCTGAAACTTGCATTCATGCATGAAACTCCTCAAAAGAGGAAGTTGGCATACTTGAAAGTGAAATATGAGGTACTGGAGATGCTTGATGACCTCACCATTCTTCGGGGGATTGAAGCATTTACTTTAGTGTATAACAAATCCAATGCTAATCAAGAGTTTTGGCCTTGCCCAATTGAGGCCCTAAGTGTGGCTAGAGGTGTCAGGAATTTTCCTGCAACAGTGTTGGACAATCTGAACATGACTGAGTTGTTTGAAATGGCAAATCAGATTAGCCAGAAGATGCATGAAACCATTTCGAGGATGAAGGCACAATACCATGCTTTCATCATTAAGAACCAACAAGCTCAAGTGGCCGTGGCTGTTGGAGAAGCTAACGAAGGACAGGAAGGACAAGTGGATGGTGGACAAATGGTTGATATGGACAACTTGTTGATGATCAATGGTGGGCCTGGAGGACCTGCAATGCTGCCATTTGTTTGAATCTAGCAAATGGAAAGGGAAACGGGATTTTTAGGAGGGATTATTTATCTTTTTCTAGAATTTCTCATTACTTGTATGAATAAAAATATTATAATAATACTTCTTGATCCCTTTGACTGGATTTCAGGGATCTCTTAATTAGCCGATGTTTTGATTTAAGTTACCTGCAATGTTTTAAAATTGGAATCAAGTTATTGAATCGGTGAAGACAATTCACAGTTCATCGATGATCCAGTCACAATCTTATCGATTGTTTGTCATACTCCTCTTCAACATACTCTCTTTTAATGGGTGGATTTCATGTGAGACCCACCAAAACACATGGTCCCACATGAAATCCACCCAATAATAAAGGGTGTGTTGAGATGAGTGTGAAGAAGACGCTTGCATTGCTCAAAAAATATTAATCGTGGTCAAGTTCCACTTTTATAAAAAATGGGTTGGATTGTTATTTTTATTCAAAAGTGGGACTAGTTATCATTTCATTAAAGCTCAATAGGGGTTAATGCAAATTATCTCAAAATTTATTATTCTTTTCATGAAGTGCCATATGAGACATTTACGGTCGTTCGATTCTCATAAAAGACAACAACACTGATGTTCTTACCATCCTTAGATTTAGGTTACTCTTAAACCCCTTTATGCCTCAGCCACACAGCACATTCGTTATGTTACATTTTTCTTTTGCTGTGAAGGCTTCGGTTTCACCAGTTATAGAGAATATGATCATAAACAAACCATAGAAGCATCAAATTGATAGAGATGATCATCGCAGGCCAAAGAGGATGAAATTGACAAGTATAGGATGCACCTGCTAGTTGCTGACAAGTATGAAACCATCCTTTACAATCCACATTTCATTTCTAAAATTGTATCCAGAAATATCACCAGTTTGGGCACACCTTTGGATCGTTGGTTTTCTTCGGTTTGGTCGATTCTCCACCGATTTTCAAGCCAAATGGTTTTCAGGGGCCCCCGGACTAGTAGTAGGATCGATTCATCTGTTGAATATTTTCATGGATTCTATGCCCTCCATCTAATCTACTCTCACTACAAAAAAAATAGATGTTTAGCGACCGAAGAATTTGGTCGCTAAACATACAAATTCAGTCGCTATCCAGTTTAGCGACCGAATTAGTGACTGGAATATGGGCATAGCAGAAACCCTGGTCACTAACGTTTATATTTCGATTGCAATACAACCACCCAATTTTCGGTCGCAAAATAATACAATTCGGTCGTAAAGTGGGTTGGTCGCCTGCTCTGGTTAACCAAAATTGGTGACTGAATTTCAGTCGCCAATTCGGTCACTAACGTTGGTTAAATTATCCAATTTAGCGACTGAATATTCAGTCACTATAAAATAATTAATTTAAAAAATTATTTTATTAATGACTGTCATTTATACCTAGCGGCCGATACGTTGGTAGCTATTTCAGTCACTAATAATTTTTTTTTTGTTGTTTTTTAAATGATTTTAAATTTATAATTATTTTTTCGTACTTTAAGATTTTTCAATTTATTAATATAAATTACTATTAAAAATCAGATATAAAAATAATCACAGTGTCATATAAATAAATATAAATGTGATACAAGAAAAATCTGTAAAATCTAGAAAATGAAAAAATACAAATGAAAGTTAGTCATGATGCGGAGGCGGCCGCGGAGGCGACCAACCTTCATCACCGTCCGTGCCGCCGTCGCCTGCCATGTCCTCATCCTCCGGAGCAACATCGTCAGAAGCAGTAGGCCGTGGAACTGGAGGAGCAGCAGGCGGCACGACTGGAGGAGCAGCACCCTGAGCAACGGGAGGCTAGATCCTCATCTACTTCAACACCAACCGCAGTGCTGGCCTTGCTCCATCGTCATCTGCATTAGCTGCTGGTGTGTCTGCGTCAACTATGTAATCTGCTCAGCCATCACCCGCTCCCCCTCCCTCTTCTCCCTAAGCTCCGCGTTCAGTTAGGAGATGGTGTCCTGTATCTGGTTGAACTACTCCGGAGGGACGATATTCACGTAGGTAGAAGCAGGCGTGCCGGACGATGAAGCGATAAACTCGCTGCCCAAGTGTCCGAGGCCATACACGTGCCCCTTCTTGTTCCTACCCCCGACGACCTCCAAATATATGGCATTGTCGTCCGCAGAGACAGGAAAGCGGGGGCTTTCACCAGTCAAGGCCTCATCCTGTGAGGCACATGATATGACATCGTCCTTCTTGTCGTTAAAGTTGACCTACGAAGTATAGTTAAAGAGATTTAGTTACACTTATAACCAATATTAACAAATTAATAATAATAAATTACTATTTTTAACTAAAATGGATTTTTTTTACTTACATTATAGTTACGGACCTTGTTGTTGACCCATTCCCCCGACTTCAACTTCTTCGCTCCACCAACTCCATAGTGGTGAGGAGTCGCTGTTTCTGTGCTTTCTGCATTAAAAAAACAGTTAAATTCATAAGAATAGTAAAAAAAAAAAAATGAAAACTAATTAAATAGTACACTAAAATAATCAAGTTTAAAGTAGTACCAGCTCGTCGAAGTGAGTGGCGGGTGATTTAGAGCCACCGGTATAGGTACATGCACCACCATCAGCAACTCGATTATGCCGAGCTGTGGCGACTTCTCCTGGAACTTCTCAATAGCTCAGTACTGTTCCAACCCCTTCCTGATCACAGGATCCAACCATTTCCCCTTTTCCTTACCCTTCATGATCTTGCTCATGGCGTTCGTCATGGCCAATGAACCTTTATGCTCAAAGCCGGACTTGATGATGTTCTCCAAATGTGGAACCCTCCGATACTCTTTCTGGAACAAACACTTGTTAGGCAATTCTTATATATATTAAAATTAAATTTAAAATAATAGGAAATGTAATTTAAATTTAAATATATAATAAATTGTTACCTTAAATTCTTTAAACATCTGATCCCTATGGTCCAGAGGGATGCCCTTCCAGGTAGGCCATGGACCATCAAACTTCTGCTTTATGATCTTAGAGATCGAATTAGAAGGGCCCTTCGTGGTCAGAAAGCTGCAAGAAAATTAGAGCATTAATAAATGTTATGAATAATTAAATAAGTAATATGGAAATTAATGATATTTATATATATATATATATATATATATATATATATATATATATATATATATATATAAAATTAGCTTACTCGTTATCCCCCCTGGGGATAAGAAGATTCCTCCGGTCGGATGAATCACGGCTCTCCAGCACCGCTGATGATGATGGTCGTGGCACGGGTGTGGATGATGACGGTGCAGCCTGTGTCCCGACATCTGAGGGCTGCGTAATGGGTGCTGATCCATTACCCTGAGGTCCATCCACAGAGGTACTAGCAGGGTTGGCTCGATCAGAAGTTGGTGGGTCGGTCGGGGGACGACCTCTCGCAGCACGACCTCTGCCACGACCACCACGCTACCCCTACCTCTACAGGAATCTGCCATCTGTGTAAAAAATAATAAAAACACATAGCTGGCAAACACATGCATCATTTCTAAACTATTAGCACACAAGCACCTACCTTTCAGACAGAATCACATCCTATTGAGCTCTGCTCTCCACTAATAAACATCACATGTTGGCAAACACATGCAGAAACTATAAATTATCAGCACACAAATCCTATTGAGCTCTTCTCTCCACTAAAAACAACACAGATTGGTAATACACATTATAGATACCACACAAATCAAGGCATAATATAGATGTATTTAACTTACCTTAGCTCCCAGCAAAGAATGATAAATAGAGACAAAGATCGAGGAGTTCTGGAAGTGATTAAATTCAAGAGCGCCCTATTCAAAAATAATTGATTAAATTCAACTCACATTTATGGTGACCCCTGCATTCTAGTTATACTAAGGTTAACTTATACCAAAGATGCTAAGTCACACTTATGTTCAAGTCAAGTAGGAATTAAAAATATATGTGAAGTGCTCTGCCGACATGATCTTGGATGCAGAATGTTGTAAACATCTAATGACAAAGCAATGAAGCACTATGAGCAATGACCTAAATTGTGAGGTAATTTAGATTGATAACCGCTAAAAGGAACCTAAGTCATGGATTAAAACTTATGTCTATTATTGAATAGAACTTGATGAAGGCATCTTTAACTGAAAACTAATGTCAAAATTAGTGCTTGTGAATAGATCTTGAACGCAATGAATTGTAGTTGCACCCATGAGCTGGTTAGTACTTAGTATATTATGCTTTGAGGTGGGAATTATTGTACCGTAACAAATTAAAATATTGTAATTTATAAGTGCTTTGATGATATTAGAAGGCGGTTGATCTTTTTATTCTGAAGATTCCTTTTATCTTTCTCTACTAGCCTCATTTTCACTGCTTAACTAATTAAAACAAAACATGAACGCTGAGAAATGAGTGTGAAAGTGAGATGGGATGTCCATCCAATTTCACTCTCAACCTTTTGTTCTGTTTCATGGATTTTTTTACATTTAAATTTTGCCCTTTAAATTATTCTTGGATTCTTTTCTTCCATCAATTCAGCTAAAAGTAGCATGCCCCACTAAATCCATATATCACGAAAGCAAACCAATTAATAATGAGAACAGACACCAACAAAAATTTGCTCTATCAAAAAGAGTAAAAGACAACAACCATTTCTCACCCCTAAAAAGAAAACTAAATCCTAAACCCAAGCACATGGGGCAACAACATATTTCAAGAGAACAAATATTTTCAAAGCACTAATTTGAAATCTGTTTACTAGCCAAAACAAAATGTAAATCTGTTTTTTGGTCAAAGCACTAATTTGATCTTTCTCCTACAATCAGAAATGTCAAACCACTCATTTAGGCATTTAAAAAAACTTAACAGAGAAGGGGGAATGGGCTTAAACCGAACAGAGAAGGGGGAAGGGGCTTACCTAGCGATGGTGACCGGCGTGACGCGATGGTGGCTGGCGTGACGTGGTGGTGCCCGGAGGAGGACGAGAGAGAACCTGAGAGGGAGAGTTAGAGAGAGAAACTGAGAGAGAGGAGAGGAGAGGAATCGCGGCGGATGGTGGTGGCGGAGGAAAAACCGCGAAGAGAGATAGAGTGAGAGAGAAAGAAAGGTGGAGCAGCACAAATAAAGAAGAAAAGGTTTCTGCCTGATTTAGGGATCTAATTTTTAGCGACCGAATTAGTCGGTCACTAAATCCGTCGCCAAAAGTTAAAAGTGAACTTCGGTCGCCAATTCGGTCATCGTTCAATAACTTTTGAAATTTTTTAACTCAATTTAGCGACCGAACAGCAGTCGGTCGCCAATTGGCTCCATTTTTTTTTCATACGCCTTTTAGCGACCTAAATTGGAATCGGTCGCTACATTTTTATAATTTTACCGTTGTACTATATTTGGTCGCTATTTCAGTTGCCAGTTAATCAACAAATGTTGACTTTTAAAATTACTCTTTTGGTGACCGAATTGGCGACTGATTTTTTTGCAACCGAGTAAATCGGGCGCTTAGTAGATTATTTTCAACTTTATAATAGATCCAAAAATCGGTCGCTGATTCGGTCGCTAATAGCAACTAACAAATTCGGTCGTCATTTTCGGTCGCTATTTGACTTTTTTTTTTTAGTGTCTTCTTACTAAGGATTCTATAAGTCTTATCTACACATGTCCAAACCACTTAAGGCGATATTCTACAATGTTTTCTATAGTAAGTGATACCCCAACTATCTCCGCAATACAATAAAAAATAGATGGCTGCTTTAAATTTATAACATATCTATGTTGTCATAGGTTAGACGCTTCCATATTCTTTTACAGGTTTAATTGGATGGTGACATGTGAAATATTTAATTAATTAGTCTCCCTTTAAGGTTAGTTGTTTTTTGCTACATACATTAGTTTTTTTTCATTGGTAATTTATTTAAGAATGCTAGACTAGAGAAGATAATATGGATAACTTTGGATTGGATATGGAGAACTTGTGGATGCTAAAGGTTGTTCTTATAAGATTCAAATTAGTGTCAGGTTTAAAAGCTAATTTTTATAAGATAATCTGATCGGTATTAATGTGGATGATAGTTTTTGTTGGCACTCTATAATTTCCTTAATTGTAATATCGACAATATTCCCTTTAAGTTCCTAGGTTTGCCTATTAGCACTAATCTGAGAAAATTGGCCACTTCGCAACCTATAATTAATTGACTTAAGAGGAGATTGGCTTCTGGGAAAGGTAAACATCTATCCTTGGGAGGTTGAATTGAACGTGTTGGTGAATTTTATTGTCAAGTTTACCTTTGTATTACTTGTCTTTTTTTTAAATTACCAAGTAAAGTCTAAATCATCATTGGGATTCAACAATCCTTCCTTTGATATAGGTATGATGATTCGTATAATATTGTTTAGGTGAGTCAGAAAAAAGTAAGTCAACCAAAGAATTGGGAAGGGTTGGGAATTAAAAGCCTGGAAATATTCAATTTCTATGTTGATTTTTTTTAATGTTTGTTTGGTATATATTGTTTTATTATATAAATATGGTCTGTTGGATCAAGTGGTTTCAAATGCTAGGTGGAATTGTTGGACGGACTTGTGCACTATCAAAGTTGCAATATATATGTCTCCTCTTTTGGTTCTCTCTTAGGGTGGAGAGAGAAGGGCAAGAGTTGGGAAAAGAACAACTGAAGTCTTTTGAAACTTAATGCTTGCATCATATTCAGCTACTATGCTCAAGCTAAGCTGGGATATTTTCTCTTCTAATCAACAATGGTCCTGCTTCCTCAAGGCAAGATTTATAAGGAATTCTACAATGATCTCAGGTTATGTGCAGTCCTCTATTTGGCCTGCTGTTAAAGTCTTCTTCCCGTTGATTTTGCAGAACTCTTGTTGGAATATTGGTAATGGGAAAAATGTGAACTTTTGGAGGGATAGATGGATTTCCAATCCTATAGCAAATATTCTCAACTTCCCTTCTGAGATGTATCCTTCTCTGAATGCCACTGTTAGTGAATTCATCCTGAATGGCAGATGAGATATTCTTAATTACTTACAGGTAAAATGTCCTGAGGTAGTTTTTGAAATTCAACAGGTGGAAATTCCAGTTTTAGACTTAGAAGATGAGCTGTGCTGGTCTGAATCAGATTCAGGTTTGCTGAGCTTTAAAAATGCATTTTCTTTTTTAAATCCTACCTCTAATCTGGTTGT
The DNA here is from genome assembly GCA_035048595.1 of Echinosophora koreensis. Lineage (NCBI taxonomy): Eukaryota > Viridiplantae > Streptophyta > Magnoliopsida > Fabales > Fabaceae > Echinosophora > Echinosophora koreensis. Next base: position 14,121,741 of record JAPCYP010000004.1, read on the forward strand.
TTGTAGTAAATCATTTTGGTCTACAGCTGTTCCTCCTTCTAGGTCATTTATTTTATGGAGATTGTGGCATAACAGGATGCCAACTGATGATCTTCTTTCCAAAAGAGGTTGCTGCATTGTGTCCAGATGCAATTTGTGTTCTGCAAGAGTTGAATCTAGTGATCATCTATTCTTCAATTGCACTTACTCTACTTAGTTATGGAACTGGCTTAGTTATACCATTAATCTTCCTGTGAATGTCTCTTCTATAGAATCAGTTTTTGCTATTTTGGACAAGAATTGGAGTCAACAGATGCAGGATGTTTTGCTTGCAGCTATAATTACTGTGGTTAATTCAATCTAGAACAGCAGAAACAAGGCAAGGTTTGATGGCAGGTTGATTTCAGTTCACAAAGCCATTAGTATGATAGTGAGTGATGTTGGTTTATCTGGAAACATTTCAAAAGGAACAATGTTTTCTTCTATTGAGGAATTTAAAATTTTAAAAGCATTCTCAATTGCTTGTCATGCTCGAAAATCACAATCTATTATTCAAGTGGATTGGCATCCTCCAATTTGCAACTGGACCAAATGTAATTTTGATGGGGCCTCAAAAGGTACTAATGCAATTGCTTCTTGTGGTGGAATTTATAGAGATCATAGAGGGACTGCTATGGGATGCTTTGCTGCCAATCTTGGTTCGGGTTCCTCTCTTTTTGCTAAGTTGAATGGAGCCATGATAGCTATAGAATTTGCAAAAGACAAGGGATGGAAGAATTTGTGGTTAGAGTGTGATTCTTCAATCACTGTGGCTGCTTTCAAAAATTTAGATTTGGTTCCTTGGATGCTAAGGAACCGTTAGAATAATTGTATCTCAATCACTAAAAGGATGCATTTCTTAGTTTCTCATATCTTTAGGGAAGGTAATGCTTGTGCAGACAAGTTGGCAGAATATGGGTCTAGTCATTTAGGAATTACATGGTGGAACTCTATTCAAGATTTTGTTAGAGTTGACTTTTTTAGAGATAGTTTTGGTTTACCAAATTTTAGGTTCAAGTAAATTTTTACAATGGGTCTTGGTCTAATGTCCCCTCGTTGCTTTTATGTTTTTCTTTTTTTATTAATAAATTTTAAGGGTACTCTTTTCCCTTTTTGGTGCTTTTAACCCTATGGAGGGTTTTGCATCATAAGGTTTTAATGAGGCCCTTTTTGCTTAAAAAAAAAAATAATGCTTGCATCATCATAATTTTAGAATTATAATATCCAATTCTCAATTATATTCCCTATAACAAAAATGTTGAGGTCTTTGGTCAATGCTTGGATCATTTTATTTTATTTTATTTTTTCAAATGACTTTTTTTAGCTTAAAGCCTTCATCAGGTTACCCTTTACACTGATGCTATGACTATTATTCATTTGATTCAAAACCCAATCCCTCCTATGCATAAATATGTGTCTCTGCTTGTTGATATAAAGAGCTTGCTTCAAAGACAATGGCCGATTAAAGTAGAACATACCCTGAGAGAAGGGAACCAATGTGCGGATTTCATGGCTAAGCTGGGAGCTAACCAGGATGAGAGCTGGAAGACCTTTTCCTCCCCCCGCAAGGTCTTGACAGCTTACTCTTAGCTGATAATGCTGAAGTTGAATTTCTTAGAACATAGTTTGTTTTTTCTTTTTCTTTTTTTGTTGTTGTTCTCTTCCTCTACAAAAAAAAAAAAGAATAGTTATGGACCTATTTATATGTAAGTTGTAACATCCGTGTTTTTACGACATTATTTATATGTTTAAGACTATGTTTAAGACCTTTATTATATGTCTAATATGTATGTTTAAGCATTGGGAACCTTGCATGGAAAGTACGCGATCAACCGGCTTCGAATCGAACGAAAACGTATTCTAGGTTTTTTATATAGTCTTTAGAATGCTTAAGAGGGCACAATAGGAAATTTAGGTTTGAGGAAGAGATTAGGTATGTTTAAGGACTTGATCTTATTCCTTAGGTATAGAGGAGTCTATGTTTCAAATTTCAGGTCAATCGGAATTCAAATGAGCTCAAAACACGATGAAACGTATGAATCAGGAATTGCTGGTCAGCTTGGAGCGCTGGGAAGGCGGTGCCACGTATCAGACAGGGACGTGTGGAGGGACATGTGGCACGCAAACAGCGTACACAGGTGGCGGTACAGCGCTGAGCGCTGGCTCACGGGCACTGAGCGCCCAGACCAAATTTTTGATAAAAAAATTAGCTTTTTTAACGAGGTAACTTAAGTTGCCTCGTGCAGTAGGGAAAAGGGATAGAAAGAAGAGAAATATATAGAGAGATAGAGGGAGACCGAAGGTGAGAGAAAATTTCCGGAGCTGATTCCATTCAATCTGTTCGTCCTAATGAGATTCTGATTATACTGTTGTGATCATCGCAACGTCTACTTCATTATCCTATCTTTCTTTTCTTGATTAAGCTAAGGTAAACCTTTGTCCATTTTATGCCGAAATTCCATCGGTGACGGTATTGAGGTTATCTTTCAATTCATTTATCGGTTTTCAATTCCGTCTTTAGATTAGGGTTACCCGTAATGTGTGCTTCACAACGATGTGTTCAGGTGAATTTTCGGAGCACCGGAGGTACCTATACCTTGTGTGGCAGATTTTTGGGCTTTAGGAGAGAGTCTGTTTTGTTGTTCTAAAGCTAGCCTACGACACTTCAGGTGGGACAAAGGAACCACCTATCGTCGGAAATGACTAAGTAGCATATTTTACGTTAATGACGTAGGGTGACCTAAACCCTACTAGTGGGCAAATAATTGACAATGTCAATATCACATTGGCGACTATGTAGTGGTACCAATGATGATATGGCGATTGTAGGTTTATCGCCGTTAGGTTAATTTTATGATATTTGAGGTTGTCTGATTCTATCGTATTTGAGCTGCTTGTAGTGTGCTATTTGGATTAATATGTTGGATGTGGTTAATTATGTTCATTGAAATATTTTATTATTTTAGTATTATTATATTATTATAATGATTATATTATTATGGTATATATGATTATTAATATTATTATATGGTTATGGTTTATATTATTATTATCATCATCATCATCATCATCATCATTTATTATTATTATTATTATTATTATTATTATTATTATTATTATTATTATTATTATTATTATGGTTGATAACTTGTGTTGGGTAATAATATGTTTTATCTGCTATAACATGCTTAGTTGTTTCCTAGGCGTTGAGATATTGTATTTTGGAGCGATGCATGTTGGGGAGTGTATAATGTATGATTTAGACGTGCCTAACCTAATTAATTAATATTTTATTATGATGAGATTGATGACGTGATATTACTTAAGATATTTTATGAGATAGTGATGAGAGGTTAATGCACTAGGGTATGACTCGAAATACTTCGGTGAGACCCATGTAGATGCATGATGTTGATCATAGCCGTGTGAGTGGAACGCATGAGATTGGAGTATCCATAGATATATCCGTAGTCCTTGCAGAGTGGCTCCGTGTAGCTTTGGGCTACTGTGGCTTCGGGCTACTGTGGTTTCGGACCATTTATGTATACATATGCATCCGGATATATATATGATAGAGGGGAGTGCTCGCTCGGACGAAGGACTAACATCCCTATTATGATGGAGGTTGTGTGAGAAGATCGTGGTGGCCACGTCAGCATACAGGACCAGTTGAATGAGCGCGAAGGGTAGAGGAATATGATCTATCTCTAGCATGATTGTTCTGTTTATATGTGATTATTCTGTGATGCATTTCTGTGTGCTATTATTGTTGATATGCTATGTAACCTTTTCCGTATATGATGATAGCTTGTTTCTTATCTCCTTATAACTTTCTATATATGTTTTATATATGTGATCATTATGAGAAGACCCTACGGAGAAGCCAGATATGGAGGAGCTTGACGGGACCCTTATGAGCCAGATGCTGGAGGACGAGCAGTGGACCCGAATAGTTAAGTATAAAGTCTGTGGCCAGTGCGTCTTTTGAGACATTTTATCTCCCATTCCTTATGTCAATTTGTGCTATTATGTATGTTGTGGGACCCTACTGATGGGATGCCCTAGACCGTTTTTGTATCTTTTATGGTTATATTTATATATGTGGTGTACTGCTTATATTTATCTCTTTTATGTTTAATGTTTTAATATCTCCGCCTTCCATTTTATATACGTTTAACGTTTATATCTCAATTAAGGTTAGTTAAATTTAGGTTTTCTTTAATGGGACATCGGGGTGTCTCATATGGTGGTATCAGAGCAGTTTGATTCTGATCAGACTGTGAGGTTAGGGTGTACTGGCCAATTTAGTTGAATCCACATAAGATGTTGACTATGTTTAGAAATTGGGTAGTGAGTCCGGATACGATAGTTAACATTTGTATGGCATATAGTATTTATATACCAGTTTTATGTAGTAGTATATGTCATATGAATGTGAGCTGATGATTTCTTCTACAGGATCATGGCTCAAGGTAGAGCTACAGAGAGAGTTGCCGGAGATGGCAACGGAGAGGCTTCTCATACTGGAGGAGGAGTAGGAGGTGGAGGGGAGTCATCTGAGACTCTCCAGACTATTCGCGAGCTTGCTACTACTATGTTCAGCAGACTCAGTAAAACACTTAGATGCTATAGATGACCAGAGAGCAGCAGGAGCACAGAACCAGCGGAGAACTGCAGAGGCAGAGGGTGCAGGGATGGCTACCTTCCTGAAAGGGAAGCCACCACAGTTTCGAGGTGACCATGACCCCTATGACACCCTCTACCCCGCATATTATTTATAAAACATTTACATAAAAGAGGTAATATAAAAACATGCATTCATTTCGTAAAATAAAAACTGGATAGAAAGTACCACATTGTAACATCTCAATGCGGAAAGAAACTTAGTTTTAAAATAAAATAAAACATAAAACATAATCCAACCCCGATGTCACATACAGAGCTGGTATAATCGTTCCGGAATAAAATCCTCGGAATACAAACGAAACTGAAAATAACAAAACAACTAAAACATCTAGCCATCCTAGCTAGAGTCATGACTCCACAGAGTCACTCCTCCACTGGCTGCTCACTGTCCTCTGCATAAAGAAATACATGCCAACAACAAAAACAGAGAAAAAGGGGAGTATGAAAACATGTAAACATATCAGCATGGAAGTAGTAAGCAAGATGAACATACATCATAGTATGGCATAGCAATATACAACATATAACATCAACATAAAATAAGCACATTATCATGTTATTTCAACCAACATATGCTACGCGGTGCAACACTACTCCACTGCTCCATTATGCATTTGGATCCAAACTATCTCAGGAAGACAACTTTGGAGTTACATATCCACATTGACCAAAAAGCACCAACGCCGGAAGTCCCAAACCATGGGTGAACCCCTTGGATAGCCGACGCACCATACCTTGGATGCGCCACCATGGGGACGCACGGTTCACCAAACCTTGGGTAAATCACCCACGGACGGCCAGATCGTCGTACTCTAGGACGACCTCCCCTATATTGATCTTCCCCCACTAACAACTCCAATGCGTGATGCATGAACACAACAACAAACAGGGCAACCACCTCCTTTGCTTGGGCCAATAAGCACCCAAAACTTATCACCAACATCAACATCATCAACACCCTAACCCTTTAGAGTCAAGGCCCCCTTTGGCCAAAAAACACCAAGGTTCAACTCAACAACACCTCCACCAAAAAGCATCGAGGCCACTTTGGCTAAAAAGCACCAAAGCTTATCAACATGCAGCAACCAATTGGGCACTGGCTTAACCAACTTATTATTCTCTTTTCATCTTAATTAGTCTTTAATTAAGTTATCTAACTCTTCTTCATTGATTGGTGTTTTATCACGTTATTGGGGATATTTGGGGTGAAACACCCCTTTAAAACCTTTAATTCACGTTCTAACCAGTAAAGGGAGCACGGGCGTGCTCGCCCCAACATGGTCGTGCTGCCACTTAAGTGCAGCACGATCGTCCTCATTGTCCTGCACGGCTATGCTCAATGCATGAACACCTTCCAGATTCAACTGGGAGCACGGGCGTGCTCCCTGTTCAACACGGCCGTGCTCCTGGAGCCAGCCGTACTGTTCTGGGCAGATTCAACATGTTCTTGAAACCAAGAACTCCCTAAGCACTCTCAATCAGTTCCTAGGGTCTTAACTAAACTAGTTGGCATAAGTCTCACATCTCACTACTAAGTTCAAATTTTATGAAACATTAGGGGAATTAATCACTTAACCGTTATGTTAACTAAGAATCCTATTTAGCCAATAAGGGTCTTATCAACTGTTCAACGTTAAACAACATCATTCAGCCAATCAACATCATCAACAACAAAATTCATAACATTGAGCATGTCATACAGTAATTGGTATACAACATATAGTAACTATAAACAATAGGTATACATGACAGGCATACCAATAACTAATGAGCGGTTATAGCAATTAAGCATACATAACAGGCATACTCATAATCAAATAACATTAATAGCAATTAGTCCAATTATAACATGGCATTGACAACAATTAACAAACAACGGGGCTATGGGAACCCCTCATCTTACGCTACCCCCTTGCCTAATGATTACACTATCCTTCTCCCCATACCTGGTATGAAGAATCCGATAGTAGGATGCCAAACGGTAGACCAAACGACAACCAACGTGTTTCCTTAAGTGGCTCAGTCAGCTTCCAAGCCTTGGTCAAACAAGAATGTTAACCAATTAGTTTCCAAATCTAAATAACAGAAAAGGAAACCAAAGGGGAAGAAACCGTTACTTACACGGATTGGCACAGATGAACAAGGCTTCCCAAAGGTCTCCAAAACTCGTAAGATGCACTGAGTTTAGAGGAAACAGGGAAAGGAACAGGTGTAGCCGCACTAGGGTGGCTATTGTGCCAAAATAGGGTTTACAGCCAAAACCCTAGGTTACTGTTCTATGTTTAAAGGCATCAGACCCGAGCACGGTCGTGCTCCTCGTTGAGCACGGGCGTGCTCAACTTAACGCCTACGAGGCGCGGTCTGCCTTTGAGCACGAGCGTGCTCCCTATTGAGCACGGTCGTGCTCAACATAGCGTCAGCGAGACTCGCTCTCCCCAACGAGCATGGTCGTGCTCTCTAATGAGCACGGCCGTGCTTGCGACTCAGACAATCACAAGACACAAGCCTAAGAAAGGGATTTTAAGCCGAGAAATCCCACTTAGCCCTCAACAACAACTCTAAGCTAAGTCCTAAGGCTTAAGCAATCAATCAATCAAACAAACAAACAAACAACACTCAACGAAAAAACAGGGTGTTACAACTCCACCCCTTATAAAAAGTTTCGCGGTGCGGATATGATTCCATCATCTTGCTTTCCAGCTCCCACGTAGCACTTTCCTCAGTAGCCCCACTCCAAACGACTTTGACCAAAGGAATCTCCTTGCCTCTTAGCTGCTCTACCGTCCTATCATCGACTCGAAGGGGTAATACCTCAAAGTCAAGTTCTCTTTTGACTATATGGTATCGGGTACTATCACCTGGCAAGGATCATGAATGTACTTTCTGAGTTGAGACACGTGAAAAATACTATGAAGGTTGGACAAGAACGGTGGTAAGGCTATTTGGTAGGCGACTTCGCCGACTCTTTTTAGAATTTGGTAAGAACTAATGAATCTAGGAGTAAGTTTCCTAGCTTTCATCACTCTACCAACCCCTGTTGTCGGAGTAACTCTCAAGAACACATGGTCACCTTCCTAGAATTCGAGCGCTTTCCTCCTTTTGTCATGATAGCTCTTTTGCCTACTCTGTGCCACTTTCATCTTTTCCTGAATCATTCTCACTTAACCTGTGGTTTCTTGCACTATCTCGGGTCCTAACACAACACTATCACCAGGTTCACTCCAACACAAGTGTGTCCTACATCTCCTCCTATAAAGAGCTTCATAAGGTGTCATCCCAATACTGGAATTGAAACTATTGTTGTAGGTAGACTCTATCACGGGCAAAAACTTGTCCCAACTACTCGACTGTTCTAGCACACAAGCTCTAAGAAAGTCCTCTAAGGACTGGATGGTTCTCTCAGACTGACCATGCAATCTGTGGATAATAAGCTGAACTTAGCCTAAGTTTGGTTCCTAAAGCCTCTTGCAAACTATTCTAAAACCTAGAGGTAAACCTCGGGTCTCTATCTGACACTAAGCTAGAGGGTACACCATGTAGCCTAACTATCTTTTTGATGTACAACTTGGCCAACTTTTCCAAAGGATATTCCATGTTCATAGGGATGAAATGGACGGACTTAGTCAGTCTATCCACCATAACCCAGATTGCCTCAAAACTAGCTGGAGTCTGAGGGAGTCCAGACACAAAATCCATATGAATACTATCCCACTTCCATTCTGGGATACTTAAGGGTTGCAACTTTCCTGATGGCTTCTGGTGTTCTATCTTAGCCTTTTGGCACACTAAACAAGCATACACAAACGCAGGCACATCTTTCTTCATCCCAGGCCACCAAAACATACGCTTAAGATCCTGATACATCTTAGCCGCACCTGGGTGCACACTCAGTCCACTCCTATGTCCTTCTTCAAGAATCAACTTTCTAAGCCCCGGGACCTCTGGTGACTCTATCTTTGAACCTCAAAACTTCATCACTTCCTTCCTTAAAACTAAGGTTGCTACCTTGAGCAAGCAACTCTCTCTGATCTAAGAGAAACTAGTCTATCTTCTGACCCTCTCTAACCTGATCCATCAAACTGTTGGTAACCTTCAAGTTTCCAAGCCTAATGCTCTTAGGGGTAACTTCCCAAGCTAAACTCAGGTCTCTAAACTCCTCAATCAGATCTATCTCCCTAACCATCAAAGCGGAGACGTGCAAGGTTTTCCTACTTAAAGCATCTGCCACTACATTGGCTTTTCCCAGGTGGTAGGTTAGATCAAATTCGTAATCCTTTAAAAACTCCATCCACCTACGCTGCCTCATATTCAACTCCTTTTGATCAAAAAGATACTTCAAAATCTTATGATCACTAAAAACCTCAAACTTTGCTTGATATAGGTAATAGCTCCAAATCTTTAAGGCAAATACCACAGCTCTTAATTCTAGGTAGGGTACTTCTCATGGGTATTCAACTGACTAGAAGCATAGGCCACTACCTTGCCATTTTGCATCAACACACCACCTAAACCTTGCTTAGAAGCATCGCAGTAAACTACGAAAGGTTCACTAGGATCTGGCAAAACTGAAACTGGTGCTGATGTCAACCTATCCTTTAAGGTTTGGAAACTCTCCTCACACTTAGAGTCCCACCAAACAACTGTCATTTCTTGGTGAGATGGGTTAAGGGTAAAGCTATCTTAGAGAAACCTTCTATGAACCTCCTATAGTACCCTGCTAAACCCAAGAAATTCCTAATCTTGGTCACTGACTTCGGCGCTTCCCACTAGAGCACCATACCTGGTATGAAGAATCCGATAGTAGGACGCCAAACGGTAGACCAAACGATAACCAACGTGTTTCCTTAAGCGGCTCAGTCAGCTTCCAAGCCTTGGTCAAACAAGAATGTTAACCAATTAGTTTCCAATTCTAAATAACAAAAAAGGAAACCAAAAGGGAAGAAATCGTTACTTACACGGATTGGCACAGATGAACAAAGGCTTCCCAAAGGTCTCCAAAACTCGTAAGATGCACTGAGTTTAGAGGAAACAGGGAAAGGAACAGGTGTAGCCGCACTAGGGTGGCTACTGTGCCAAAATAGGGTTTACAACCAAAACCCTCGGTTACTGTTCTATGTTTAAAGGTATCAGACCCGAGCACGGTCGTGCTCCTCGTTGAGCACGGGCATGCTCAACTTAACGCCTACGAGGTGCGGTCTGCCTTTGAGCATGGGCGTGCTCCCTGTTGAGCACGGTCGTGCTCAACATAGCGTCAGGGAGAAAAGCTCTCCCAACGAGCATGTTTTGAGGCCCTGATTCAGTTCTCAGAGTTTTACCAGAGGTTTCCGGATGAGGATTGGCAGTGTCAGAGATTCGAGGAGGGACTGAGACATGAGCTACAGAGAGCTATAGTGTCATTGGATATCCCTAGTTTTCCAGAGTAAGTGGAGAGGTGCAGTGCCATTAAGATCATTGATCAGAAGAGAGAGGCTGAGCAGAGACAGAATAGGAGTGGAGGTCCTATCTGATCAGGGACACAAAGGAGAGGAGGCAGTAGTTCCCAGTGGAGACGGGAACCTTATACCAGACTAGGGTAGACTGTTCAGACATCAGCACCAGTACCTGTTACTACAACACCATTTGGTGGAGTAGGCCAACAGTATAAAGGCCTAGTTTGTTATAGATGCGGAGGTCCGCATCATATTAGATTTTGCATAGAGAGACTGGGGTGCTACGTTTGTGGTAAACCAGGTCATCTGGCTCGTGATTGCAGGCGGAAAGGTATGCAGAAGCCGGTAACTACTGATAGAGGAGCTAGTGGTTATAGAAGTGGAGCTAGGAAAGGAGTTCCAGCAGCAGGACAGCAGACAGCCAAACCTCAGGCAGTTGGGAGAGTGTTTACCGTGAGGGGAGCTGAATCCTCTCAATCTGCAGATCTTATCTAGGGTATGTGTTTGATATCTGGTAGACTCTCCTCTGTGTTGTTTGACTCAGGTGCTACACATTCATTAGAGCTAGTGTTTCACTGTGAGGAGCACCGGTGTTGTTTGTTAAGAAGAATGATGGAAGTGCTAGGTTATGCATGGATTACTGAGAAGCCTCTAGCTTATCTAGTTTTACAGCTAGAAAGGCTAAGGTTTCTATGCCATTTGAGCGATATAACTTCGGTAATTACCCAAATTTGGCTTCTTTTGTTCCTAAGCAACGTTTTGAGTCTCTTAGATAAGTTTTAGTATATTTTAGTCAATAAAGCATTAAAATGCTACTTTTATGTTTCAGGTTAAAAGTGAAGATCAAGGAAGCTAGGAAACTTGAAGAAAACAAGCTTAAAGGAAATAACGCAAATTCGCCTCGCGGACAAGGGCCCTCCTCGCGAGCCAGAGGAGCAGACTGAGCAGGAACAGACCATCATTTAGCCTCGCCTCGCCAGGCAGTGCTCACCCCGCGAGGCAAACTCAGGAAAGTTGAAGACCATTCGGGCTCGCCTTGTGAGCAATGTCTCGCCTCGCGATAATTCAAAATCAGGCTGGAGCCAAAACTTAAGGCTCGCCTCGTGAGCCCCTGCTAGCCTCAAGAGCGCGCGCAGACCTAGCCCACTATATAGCTTGTTTTGGTGCAGATTGGATTTTTGGATAGAGACCTAATCCTAGTTTCTTTGGAGCTGCGTCTCCCACTGTTATACATAGTTTTCTTCTTGTTAGGATGAATTATTTCTTTTCTTTTGATTGTGTTACTGTTACTATGAGGAACTAATCCTCTTTTCTAAGGGAACGATGAAGCCACTCATGACAGCATAGTAATTCAAGTGTGTTTTTCTTACTCCTTTCTCTTAATTTCTTGTTTCCTAATTCTGAATGTATTGAGTTAATCAAAAGAGCTTGTGGTTAACTAGTCAAGTGCGATGAGTCTGAGAAGAGATTCGTGCTTTAGGACTTGGGTTAGGAACACCGATTGAGCACTACTAGAGATAGAGTAAGAGATTGATGCAATTGATATAGGGAATCAAAGGCTTAATGAATCTTCTTGTGGGTTGTCGGATCGAGAGATAGGCAATTTGCATGCGTAGGTATGTCCTTTCGTGCTTGAGAGAGACATTAGGATAATTCAGGGTTCATGTTTAGCAAAGAAATTGAACTTAGGGATAAGAAGTTAATTACTTGGGTAGTATGCATGATTGGGTAGGTGGATTCGGGACCTTAGATCTCAAGCCATAACTGAATCTAGATTTGTTTACTCTCTTCTTTGATACTTGATATTTGATAAATTGTTTAGATAAATATTTTTATCCCAACAACCTCGATAGTTGACTTGGTCAAACTGTTACAATTTCCTGTAAATTTGGTATAATTGGTCACCCAATCCCTGTGTTCGATCTCGGTAATTACTTATCGTGTTTTATTACTTGCTTCGATCTGGTACACTTGCCTGAGTCACATCAAGTTTTTGGCGCCGTTGCCAAGGATTGGCACAACCAGTTTTTCTAAATTTTAGGAAAATCAATTCTTTTTTAACAAGAAAATTTTTCTTTTATTTTTCTTCATTTTTATCTCTTTAAACTTCTTTGATATCACTTGGTCTTGCCGTGTTTTTGTTGTATGCGAGGTACCGTTCCACTGGAAGACTTGCTATACGACCCTGAGATTGGTAGGACAGAGAAAAGGTTGAGGAAGCAACTAAGGGAGCAAAGGAGACTTGAAGCAATCCAACCCATCAATCTTGAAGGGATGGCAGAAGAAGATCTACCTGCTTACAAACCTCTTTATGAGTACACTCTTCCTAATTTGGAGGATTACACTTCTACTATTATGAGGCCGTCCATTACGGCTAATACATTTGATGTCACTATGTCGGTACTTCAACTGGTGCAACAACATCAATTCGATGGAAGCACACATCAAGATCCTCACAGGCATATCTCTCACTTCTTGGAAATATGTGGCTTCACAAAGTGTGCTGGAGTTTCAGAAGATGTATATCGCTTACATCTATTCCCTTTCTCTCTCCGGGATAGAGCACGTGATTGGTTGGACTTGAACTTGGATCGCGGAAGCATCACCACTTGGGAGGATATGGCTTAAAAGTTCCTAGCAAGATTCTTCCCTCCTTAGAAGGCGGCACAATTGAAAATAGCTGTTACTTCTTTCAAGCAACATGATGAAACTTATAATGAAGCTTGGGAGAGGTATAATGTGCTTTTGAGGCGATGTCCATCTTCCTTCTTTGACTTGGTATCAAAGGTTCATAACTTCTTCAACGGCTTTGAAAGGTCGCTACCAGATGAATTGTGATGCCGCAGCTGGCGGTTCTTTCTCTTGTAAGTCAGCGGAGGATGCATGGGCTTTGTTGGAAAAGATGTCAAGGAATGAGTACAATCGTAATATGCATCAATCTACTAATGCACCTCTTCAAAATTCTTCTGGACTTAGTGCAACATCAATTGAAGCCATTCTTGAGAAGAATGCACTTCTGAAGAAACAGAATGAGGCACTTACTAGGAAGATGAAGGTGAATGCGGTGCGGGAAGGTCTACCTCCAGGTTGTGAATTTTGTCAAGGTGATCATGATAGTGTATATTGTCCGGGCAACTTTTCTCAGGAGCATGTGAATTCGTGTCACAATTTCTATGACACAGTGCCACAACGCAATTATTATCAGAGGAATAGGCAGAATAACTACCATCAGGGGCAGAATTAGAATATCAAGAGAGATCATCCGGGTTTCTCTTGGAGCAACACTAGTGATGGTTTGGCCGGGCAACAACAACAACATCAAAGGTAGAATTATGGGATTCACCAGCACAACACTCAACAGACTCTCCCTCAATCTACTTAATTGCAAATCATGGATGGTGGGAAGCAGACTTGGGAAGTGGCCTTTGAGAAATTAGCTAGTCATACTAGCATGGCCATTGAGAAGCTGACAGTGCACATTGACACTTCCATTGATAAGCTAGCAATTCACAGAGGATCAGCAATCCAACTCTTAGAAATTCAGGTAGCTCAGCTAACGAAACAGATGAATGAGCGTCTTCCAGGCACTTTTCCTGGTAACACAGAGGTTAAACCCAAGGCCAAATGCAATGCCATATCCACTAGAAGCGGCAATGTGTTGGAACCAAAAGGAAATTCCTTGGTGACTAATGAAGATCAAATTCCAGAGGTGCCACATGTGGAAGCAGAGCAAGCTAAAGAAGAAGTGGCTAGTGAAAAGGTGCCAGAGCAAGAGGGGAGGTTGAAATTAGTGGATAAAGAGTTCCGAAGGAAAAAGTGGGTTGAGCCCAAGGATCTCCCTTCTTACATGACGGTGCCATATCCCGAGCATCTGAAGAAGCTTGTACAGGACAAGCAATTTTCTAAGTTCCTTGATGTCTTCTGCAAGCTCCAAATCAATATTCCATTTGCAGAAGCCTTGGAACAAATGCCGTCCTATGCCAAATTCATGAAAGAGCTTCTCTCTAAGAAGCGAAAAATTGTTGATGATGAAACGGTTGCTTTGACCGAGGAGTGTAGTGCAATCCTTCAACGCAAGTTACCTCCAAAGTTAAAGGATCCGGGTTCATTTATTATTCCATGCGCTATTGGGGAGATGACATTTGGGATGGCACTTTGTGATTTAGGGGGAAGCAGCAACTTGACGCCCCTATCTATGATGAGGAAGCTTGGCATTCAAGAGGCCAAGGGGACGATGATGCAACTCCAACTAGCGGATCGTTCTATTAAATTCCCCTATAGGGTGGTGGAAGACTTGTTGGTGAAGGTTGACAAGTTCATCTTTCCGGCGGATTTTGTGGTGCTAGACATGGATGAAGATGCCGAGATCCTTCTTATATTGGGTAGGCCTTTCTTGGCTACAGGGCGAGCATTGATTGATATGCAACTAGGCAAGCTCACACTTGGGGTGCAAGATGAAAAAGTGGAATTTGATGTCTTTGAAGCTAAGAAGCATCCGGTGGAGAGAACTAATTATTATAGTGTGGATGTGGTAGAACCTCTTGTCAAATCAACTCTTACACATAGATCAATTTGTTCAACACTAGATAAGGTGTTTATAAAAAACCACTCTTTTGAGGATGACATGGAAACAGATTAGCTGGTACACTTGGGGCATAAAGATGAGTTGCCTAGATCTATTATGGGTGACCCAAGCAAATTGGAGGAGAAGCCACAAGAGCAACATAAGTCACACACTAAGGGAGCCAGTGAAAAAAGGATGCTAGATCCAATTAAGCTCAATGAAATCCTCTTGAGAGCTTATGAGAAAGATCGTGGCAAAAAGGGGCCACCAAAGGTTCGACTTGATGATTAATTCGTACCTGAAAAATTGAGGATAGGAAAAAAGGTATGTCTTCCCAACTCTGAGAAGAAGTTATTTCCGGACCAATTGAAGTCTTATTGGTGAGTGAAAGTTAGGAAGAAAACAACTCATTCCAGGGGTGCCTTTAAGAAAGATTGTCAGGACTCCAGTGATACATTTGATGATAATGGCCAGAGGTTAAAACTCTTTATGGAAGAAGGAATTGGAGGCCATCATGAAGAGTTCGCAGTGACTTAGCCCTCTGGGGCTATGACCGTCAGGCTCGGGACGTTAAACAAGCACTTCTTGGGGGGCAACCTAAGGTTTATATCCTTTGTTGCATTTAAAAAAAGTCATAAAAATACAAAGTGTCTGCATATAGGGTCCTTTAGTTTAGAAAATTTTGCATTAGGAAGAACATAGGACTTAGATTGCATAGAAAACAGGGGAGAATTCTCACTCTAGCTCGCCTCGCGAGCATGAATTCGCCCCGCGAGACAGAGACCCCAATTCTGGGAAGTCTCTATCTCGCCCCACGGGAAGTTGTTCGCCCCACGAGATAGAAGGACCTATATCTGAGGTCCTCTGCTGCGCCCTGTGACACCCTTCTACCCCGCATGTTAAAAGCCATTTAAATTAAAAACATTTAAAGGAAAACATGCAAATACTGGATAAAATAAACAATTGTCCATGGGTAGAAAAGTCCCACATGAACCGTTTACAACGCGGAAATCCAATAAGTTTTAAACGATAAAAACATAACCAACAAACCCAACCCCGATGTCACATACAGAGCTGGTATAACAGTTCCGGAATAAAATCCACGGAATTACAACTGAAACTAACAACTACGAAACATAAACTAGCCCTACGATGAGTGGCGGCTCCT
Source organism: Echinosophora koreensis (assembly GCA_035048595.1). Classification (NCBI taxonomy): domain Eukaryota; kingdom Viridiplantae; phylum Streptophyta; class Magnoliopsida; order Fabales; family Fabaceae; genus Echinosophora; species Echinosophora koreensis. The sequence continues at coordinate 14,137,606 of JAPCYP010000004.1, forward strand.
CAAAGTCACTCCTCTCCGGGCTGCTCGTCATCCTCTGCAATGTGCCAATCAGGCCAAACACAAACAACAAACATATATAGGGAGTAAGAATCGTATAAACATAATAGCACGGGAATAGGCAGTAAAGTAAATAGCAAGCATAACAACATTACATCAATCATCAACATTATCATTATGCTATGCAGTGAAATGCAGTCCTTCTCCGCTAAACCATCAATGCATGTGGATCCACTAAACTCGGGATGAACGACTTCGGAGTTACATATCCACATTGAGAATCTACTCAACGCCGGAGAATCTACTCCTTGGATAGCCAACGCATCAAACCAACGAATGCCTCGTCACGGGGGCGCTAGGAGAATCTACTCCAACCGTGGATGGCCGGATCGCCGTACTCTAGGACGATCTCCCCTATGTCGAACATCCCTAAACAACAACTCCGATGCAATGCGTATGCAACACAACAACAACAACAACACCACCTCCATAATTCCAACGGGATCGACCGAAGGTAACAGCGGGATCAACCGCACCAACTTGCCTCGCGGAATCTACCTGAGGACTTAAGCGGAATCAACCGCAGTACCTGGGGCAAACTCTCGGCCACCAAGGTACGTAACAACAACACCTTAGACCCAAACCGTGGGGTCAAGGCCTCCTTGGCCAAAAAGCACCAAGGCACAACTCATCTGCTTGCGGCACCCAAAAGGGTATCGACTTAACATCTCACCATCTCATCATCTTTAATTATCTTTAATAACATTAACCAAGTTGTCTAACCAGTTATCATCATAGGGAATTGGGGTTAAAAACCCCTTAAGTCCTTTAATCTTGTTCTGTCACAGTAGGTTGAGCACGGTCGTGCTCGTAACCCAGCACGGTCGTGCTTAAGCACATGAGGGGTGTGCTCCCCTGTAAGTGAAGCACGGTCGTGCTTCTTAATGAGCACGGTCGTGCTCAGTAGCACGATCGTTCTCTTTGTCCTGTATGGCCGTGCTCAACAGCGCGGCCATCTTCCCAGAATTCAACTGGGAGCACGGTCGTGCTCCCTATTCAGCACGGTCGTGCTCAACGCGTGACAGTGCTGTTCTGGGCAGGAACAGAGGCTGATACTTAACCGATTTTAAGGATTTGATCACTTAACATCCTAAGTCCATTTTTAACACGTTTTAAGAGTTGAACAACAGCGTTAACATTAGCATTCATACAGCATTGGCATCAACCAAATAATCATCAACATATTCATGTTCATATCAACCAATCAACATAATCATCATATGAACAGAAAGCATAAAAATCATAATGCCAACCAGAGCATGTTATCAAAAAAAGTAACACATATCAACAGATAGTTGCACAACAAACTGGGTTATGGGAACCCTTACTCTACTCTAACCCCAAGCCTATGAATATACTACCCTTCTCCCCATACCTGGATTGAAGGTAGCTCTCCCAACACCGAATAGTAATCTGGTTCCTCCTCTTTATCCGGTTCAACCTCAACTATGTCTTAAACAAAGGAAACACACCAATATTAATTTCCCAATCATAAATCTGAAAAGGAAACCAATAGGGAAGAGGAAACCATTACCTCCAGACTACCACGGACGAATCAGCGTCTCAACCGGCTTTCAAAGTCCTCCTACAACGCTGGAAAAAGGGAAAATACAGAACGGATGAGTTCTGGCCGCAACAGAGCAGTATCAGCCGTCACAAATAGGGTTATGGCGTTAACCCTCGATTCTGCTCACGTATATAACTTCCGGACTTGAGCACGGTCGTGCTTACCCTAGAGCACGGTCGTGCTCCACTTAGCGTCACTGGACGCGGTCCACGCATTGAGCACGGGCGTGCTCACTGTTGAGCACGGTCGTGCTCAACTTAAAATCAGAAACACGCTTCTGACTTTAAGCACGGGCTTGCTGGCTAATGAGCATGGGCGTGCTCATGTACCAGAAAGGGACTTTTAGCCAAAAATCCCACTAAGCCTTTAAACGATAAATCCAACTTAATGCAACCAGCTTAAATAAAATATTCTGAAAAACAGGGTGTTACAATTCCACCCCCCTTATAAAAATTTCGTCCTCGAAATTTACACGTACCTCAAGGGAAAAGATGCGGGTACGCTTCCATCATCTTGCTCTCCAGCTCCCAGATAGCACTTTCCTCAGTCGCCCCACTCCAAACCACTTTAACCAAAGGAATTTCCTTGCCTCTTAGCTGCTTCACCCTCCTATCCTTGACTCGAAGAGGTAACACCTCAAACGTCAGGTTCCCTTTCAACTGTATAGCGTCGGGTACTATCACGTGACTAGGGTCATGAACATACTTTCTGAGTTGTGACACATGGAAAACGTTGTGGAGATTTGACAAAAACGTGGGTAAGGCTATTTGGTAGGCGACTTCGCCGACTCTTTTGAGGATTTGGTAAGGACCAATGAACCTCGGAGTAAGTTTCCTCGCCTTCATCACTCTACCAACCCCAGTCGTCGGGGTAACTCTCAAGAATACATGATCGCCTTCCTGGAATTCGAGCGCCTTCCTCCTTTTATCATGGTAGCTTTTCTGCCTACTCTGTGCAACTCTCATCTTTTCCTGAACTAACTTAATCTTTTCTGTTGTTTCCTGGACTATCTCTGGCCCTAGCACCACACTATCACTAGGTTCACTCCAACACAAGGGTGTCCTACATCTCCTCCCATACAGAGCTTCATAAGGTGCCATCCCAATGCTGGAATGGAAACTGTTGTTGTAGGTGAACTCAATCAGGGGTAAAAACTTGTCCCAACTTCCTAACTGTTCTAACACACAAGCCCTCAACAAGTCCTCTAAGGACTGGATGGTCCGCTCAGACTGCCCATCAGTCTGTGGGTGGTAAGCTGAACTAAGCCTAAGCTTTGTTCCTAAAGCCTCTTGCAAACTATTCCAAAACCTAGAGGTAAACCTCGGGTCTGTATCTGAAACTATGCTAGAGGGTACACCATGAAGCCTAACTATCTCCTTGATGTACAACTTTGCCAACTTCTCTAAAGGATACTCCATGTTCATCGGAATGAAATGGGCAGACTTAGTCAGTCTATCCACAACAACCCAATCGCCTCAAAACCAGCTGGAGTCCTAGGGAGTCCAGACACAAAATCCATGGAGATACTATCCCATTTCCATTCTGGGATACTCAGGGGTTGCAACTTACCCGAAGGCCTTTGATGCTCGATCTTAGCCTTCTGACAAACTAGGCACGCATACACAAACTCAGCTACGTCCTTTTTCATCCTAGGCCACCAAAACATTCTCTTAAGGTCCTGATAAATCTTAGTGGCACCTGGGTGCACACTCAATCCACTCCTATGACCTTCTTCTAAGATCAACTTCCTAAGTTCAGGAACATCTGGCACACAAACTCTATCCTTGAACCTCAAAATACCATCACTGCCATCCTTAAAACTTAGGTTTCTACCCTGAGCGGGCAACTCTCGCTGGTCTAAGAGATACTTATCTAACTTCTGACCCTCTCTAATCTGATCCATCAAACTGTTGGTAACCTTCAAGGTACCAAGCCTAATACTCTTAGGGGTAAACTCACAAGCTAGACTAAGGTCTCTAAACTCCTCAATCAGGTCCATCTCCCTAACCATCAAAGCGGAGATATGCAGGGTTTTCCTACTCAAGGCATCGGCCACCACATTGGCCTTTCCTGGGTGATAGGTCAGCTCGAAGTCATAATCCTTTAAGAACTCCATCCACCTACACTGCCTCATATTCAACTCCTTTTGATCAAAGAGATACTTCAAACTCTTATGATCGCTAAAAACCTCAAACCTCGCTCCATAAAGGTAATGCCTCCAGATCTTTAAGGCAAATACCACAGCTCCTAACTCTAGGTCATGGGTAGGGTAGTTCTTCTCATGGGTTTTCAACTGCCTAGAAGCGTAAGCGACTACCTTACCATTCTGCATCAGCACACCACCTAACCCTTGCTTAGAAGCATCGCAGTAAACTACGAAGGGTGCACTAGGATCTGGCAAAACTAACACTGGTGCTGATGTCAACCTATTCTTAAGGGTTTGGAAACTCTCTTCTCACTTAGAGTCCCACACAAACAACTGTCCCTTCTTGGTGAGACGGGTTAAGGGTAAAGCTATCTTAGAGAAACCTTCTATAAACCGCCTATAGTACCCGGCTAACCCCAAGAAACTCCTAATCTCGGTTACAGACTTTGGCGCTTCCCACTGGAGCACCGTCTCTACCTTAGCTGGGTCCACTGCTATGCCACCCTTAGAGATGACATGTCCTAAGAAGCTCACTTCCTCTAACCAGAACTCACACTTAGACAACTTAGCATACAACTGCTTTTCCTTAAGGGTCTGCAAGACAACCCTCAGGTGTTCCTCATGTTCCTCCTTACTCTTGGAGTACACTAAGATGTCATCTGTGAACACTACCACAAACTTATCCAAGTAAGGGTGAAAGGTCTTGTTCATGTAGTCCATGAAGACCGCAGGAGCGTTGGTCACACCGAAAGGCATAACCAAGTACTCATAGTGACCATATCGCGTCCTAAACGCTGTCTTCGGGATGTCCTCAGACTTAACCCGAATCTGATGGTACCCTGACCTCAAATCTATCTTTGAAAAGACGCAAGCGCCCATCAACTGGTCCATAAGATCATCAATCCTAGGGAGGGGATACCGATTCTTTATGGTCACCTTGTTGAGCTGCCGAAAGTCGACACACAACCTCATGCTACCATCCTTCTTCTTCACTAACAACACAGGTGCTCCCCACGAAGACACACTTGGCCTAATGAACTGCTTCTTCATCAGGTCCTCCAACTGTTCTTTCAACTTAGCTAGCTCTAGAGGAGACATTCTATAGGGTGCTATGGAGATTGGCCCGGTGCCGGGCACTAAGTCTATGGTAAACTCAACATCTCTTTCTGGGGGTAAGTTATAAACATCCCCCGGAAACACTTCAGGAAACTCTCGCACAACAGGCAAGCTGGCGACATCAGGAGGGCTGCTCTCTATATCCAGGGAAGCTAACATCATGTATACTTGGGCTTCGTCTCTCATCGAAGCTCGTACTTGGCAGGCAGAGAGAAGGTCTGGATTCTTAGACTCCTTTGGAGTTCCAAAAACCAGGGTTTTATCGAAACAATTCAGAAGGACATGGTTGGAAGATAACCAGTCCATTCCCAGAATAATGTCCAGGTCTTTCAAAGGTAAGCATACAAGATTAGCAAGGAAAGTTTTATCATCTATAACAATATGACAGTTCTTGCATGCATATGAAGTAGAAACAGGTTTATTTGTAGGTGTAGAAACCAACAAATCAAATTCAAGGAAGGTAACAGGCAATTTTAGACTCTTGACCCTATCATGCGATATAAACGAGTGAGTAGCACCCGAATCATACAATACAGTTAATCGAGTTCCATCAATTAAACACGTACCTTGGATCAAGTCATCAGGCTCGGAGGCTTCGGCTCCACTAAGAGTAAAGACTCTCCCAGTGGTCTTCAGTCTGTTGGCCTGGGACTTCTGATTCTTGCTAGCGCTGGGAGGCTCGGCCTTAGCTCCATCACACTCGCGGCTGATGTGGCCTGGCTTGCCACACTTGAAACAGATAACCTGTGTTTCCTTGCACTGGGACGAATAGTGGTCCTGTGCTCCACACTTCCCACACCTCATAGCTCTAGGGGCATCAGAAAACCCACCCCTGAAGCTACTCTGCTGAAACTGGGGCTTCCTGCCACTCTGTTTGAAGTCCTTGCCCGAAGGGGCATACCGCTGCTTGCCCTTATCCCTCTGATCAACCCTCTTGCCACTCTGATTGTCCGATCCTCTGGAACTAGCAGCCCTGAACTGGCTGGCATCCTCATAGATCCTGCACTTGTTGACCAGAATAGGGAAGACTCTAATCTCCTGATAGCTAATGGCCTGTTTGATCTCAGGCCGGAGTCCCGCTTCGAACTTCACACACTTGGAGCGATCGTCCGTCTCATGCTGGTAAGGAGTGTAGTACCTTGCCAGCTCCTCAAACTTAGCCGCATAGTCACCGACTGACAGCGACCCCTGCCTCAAAGACAAGAATTCCATCTCCTTCTTGTCTCTGATGTCCGCTGGAAAATACTTCTCCAGAAACCTCTGCCTGAACACAGCCCATGTCACCGCTGTGCCCTCTGCCTGCATCCTCTGCCTGCAGTTATCCCACCAGTGCTCCGCCTCTTCAGTCAACATGAAGGTGGCGAAGATGAGCTTCTGCTGATCATTGCAGTCCATTGCACGGAAGATCTTCTCTGTCTCCCTCAGCCATAACAATGCTCCCTCTGGGTCATACGCTCCCTTGAATGACGGAGGGTTGTTCCTCTGGAACTTATCCAGTCCCTGGAACTCAGCTGGCCCACCGTTGTTAGGGTTGACCTGTCCGATAGCATTGGCCAGAAGTGCCAATGCGTCAGCAATCGCCTGATCGTTGCGTCCTCTACCGGCCATTAGTTCCAGTACATGCCCAAAACAGCCTTTAATACAGAAACTTAGCGAGTAAAAGCTCTACAGGCAACTAACTTAAAACATCATTATCTATAACAAGTATAGACAATTCACACAAGAGTCACACAACAGACTCACAACAGACTCATACCACGTCCGAACAAGGTCGAACTGCTCTGATACCACTAAATGTGACACCCTTCTACCCCGCATGTTAAAAGCCATTTAATTTAAAAACATTTAAAGGAAAACATGCAAATACTGGATAAAATAAACAATTGTCCATGGGTAGAAAAGTCCCACATGAACCGTTTACAACGCGGAAATCCAATAAGTTTTAAACGATAAAAACATAACCAACAAACCCAACCCCGATGTCACATACAGAGCTGGTATAACAGTTCCGGAATAAAATCCACGGAATTACAACTGAAACTAACAACTACGAAACATAAACTAGCCCTACGATGAGTGGCGGCTCCTCAAAGTCACTCCTCTCCGGGTTGCTCGTCATCCTCTGCAATGTGCCAATCAGGCCAAACACAAACAACAAACATATATAGGGAGTAAGAATCGTATAAACATAATAGCACGGGAATAGGCAGTAAAGTAAACAGCAAGCATAACAGCATTACATCAATCATCAACATTATCATTATGCTATGCAGTGCAATGCAGTCCTACTCCGCTAAACCATCAATGCATGTGGATCCACTAAACTCGGGATGAACGCTTCGGAGTTACATATCCACATTGAGAATCTACTCAACGCCGGAGAATCTACTCCTTGGATAGCCAACGCATCAAACCAACGAATGCCTCGTCACGGGGGCGCTAGGAGAATCTACTCCAACTGTGGATGGCCGGATCGCCGTACTCTAGGACGATCTCCCCTATGTCGAACATCCCTAAACAACAACTCCGATGCAATGCGTATGCAACACAACAACAACAACACCACCTCCATAATTCCAACGGGATCGACCGAAGGTAACAGCGGGATCGACCGAAGGTAACCGCACCAACTTGCCTTGCGGAATCTACCTGAGGACTTAAGCGGAATCAACCGCAGTACCTGGGGCAAACTCTCGGCCACCAAGGTACGTAACAACAACACCTTAGACCCAAACCATGGGGTCAAGGCCTCCTTGGCCAAAAAGCACCAAGGCACAACTCATCTGCTTGCGGCACCCAAAAGGGTATCGACTTAAAATCTCACCATCTCATCATCGTTTAATTATCTTTAATAACATTAACCAAGTTGTCTAACCAGTTATCATCATAGGGAATTGGGGTTAAAAACCCCTTAAGTCCTTTAATCTTGTTCTGTCATAGTGGGTTGAGCACGGTCGTGCTCGTAACCCAGCACGGTCGTGCTTAAGCACGTGAGGGGCGTGCTCCCCTGTAAGTGAAGCACGGTCGTGCTTCTTAATGAGCACGGTCGTGCTCAGTAGCACGATCGTGCTCTTTGTCCTGTATGGCCGTGCTCAACAGCGCGGCCATCTTCCCAGAATTCAACTGGGAGCACGGTCGTGCTCAACGCGCGACAGTGCTGTTCTGGGCAGGAACAGAGGCTGATACTTAATCGATTTTAAGGATTTGATCACTTAACATCCTAAGTCCATTTTTAACACGTTTTAAGAGTTGAACAACAGCGTTAACATTAGCATTCATACAGCATTGGCATCAACCAAATAATCATCAACATATTCATGTTCATATCAACCAATCAACATAATCATCATATGAACAGAAAGCATAAAAATCATAATGCCAACCAGAGCATGTTATCAAAAAAAGTAACACATATCAACAGATAGTTGCACAACAAACTGGGTTATGGGAACCCTTACTCTGCTCTAACCCCAAGCCTATGAATATACTACCCTTCTCCCCATACCTGGATTGAAGGTAGCTCTCCCAACACCGAATAGTAATCTGGTTCCTCCTCTTTATCCGGTTCAACCTCAACTATGTCTTAAACAAAGGAAACACACCAATATTAATTTCCCAATCATAAATCTGAAAAGGAAACCAATAGGGAAGAGGAAACCATTACCTCCAGACTACCACGGACGAATCAGTGTCTCAACCGGCTTTCAAAGTCCTCCTACAACGCTGGAAAAAGGGAAAATACAGAACGGATGAGTTCTGGCCGCAACAGAGCAGTATCAGCCGTCACAAATAGGGTTATGACGTTAACCCTCGATTCTGCTCACGTATATAACTTCCGGACTTGAGCACGGTCGTGCTTACCCTAGAGCACGGTCGTGCTCCACTTAGCGTCACTGGACGCGGTCCACGCATTGAGCACGGGCGTGCTCACTATTGAGCACGGTCGTGCTCAACTTAAAATCAGAAACACGCTTCTGACTTTAAGCACGGGCTTGCTGGCTAATGAGCATGGGCGTGCTCATGTACCAGAAAGGGACTTTTAGCCAAAAATCCCACTAAGCCCTTAAATGATAAATCCAACTTAATGCAACCAGCTTAAATAAAATATTCTGAAAAACAGGGTGTTACACGCCCCGCGAGGCGCTTCTCGCCTCGCGAATGGGGTTAAAAAAAATTAACAAATTAAATTATTATTATATTGTTTTTGTTGCCTCGGTTTGATGATTTTCAGGTGGGATGAAACTCCAAAGGAGGAGGCCACAAAGACTAGTGAGCAGGAAGAAAATGAAGAGAGTATAGCATCAACGAAAGTTTAGGGTTCGCTCAGACCTCTTGAGATAACAAATTTCTAAACCTTACTCTTTTTTTTTCTTTTGCTTTTCTTTTTGCTAATTGGTCATGTATATAAATAAGTTGATAGAGTAATGTTGGTAAGTTTTTTTGGATTGAATTTAAGGAAACTTAGTTTCAATGCATGAGTTTTGTGAAAATCATTTTGATGAACCCCTCTCGATGTTTTGAAAGTTTAAACCCCCATATGAAAATTGAAAATATGAACTTAGAGAATTTTTGTTGTGATTGCATGATTTATGATAAGTTTGGGTTCTCTCGGTTAAACAATTTGCAAAAATATCCGGGTGAGGAATTTGAGCCTCCAACATTGTCTTTAATTGTGTGAATCACTTTTGAGTTGCACTTTCCCGGATTTGCTTGAATCTTTGCATGGTTTGCATGTCTATATGTTGCATAAAATGATTTAGGCAATTTTCTTTGAAATAGCTACTTAGCGTAAAAAGAACCATCCCTAATGCATTTTCCATAGTTAGCCACATTGATCCTTGAGGCCTATTTTTTCTTAATAACCTGACACTACAAGCCATTAATCCGGAATTAAACCAATCTTAGGAATTAGGAGAGCATGAAAACTTAGCAATGTAAGTGTTGTTTGGAAACTAAATTTGGGGTGGCTAAAAAAATTATCATGTTGTTTTGGTTGAGAAAAAGAAAAAGCAAAAAAGGATGAAGCCAAAAACATAAGAAAGAAAATGATTGCAAAAATGCCAAAAAGGGCAAAGTGAAAAAGATTGTAAAAGGAAAAGGGTTGTAGCCACCCAAAGTAAGAAAAAGAGAAAAACAGAAAAAGAAATGAGAGTAAGATCAAAAAGTGTAATTGCAAATTTCATGCTCTCATAAATCTTAGGGACTTAGCCTTGATCCTTTTCATATCCTACCTTGAGCCAGGCCACATTACAACCTTGAAAAGACCATTTGATGATGCATGCATGTTTTTGTAGGAACTTTGTTGAGATGAAAATCAAATCCAAGGAAAATGCGCTTAATTGTGAAGATGAGTGAAAAACTATAACCTAGACAAACGAGTGAAAGAGTGAAATAACAAATGCCTTTGTGAGGAAGGCAATTTTTTGAAATTGGTGATCTTCCTTTTGTGTGTATGTTGAATCCCTTGCTTAGAGTAATAATTGCATTGATAATGAATTTCTCTTTGGCTCAAAAGTAGATGCATGTGGGGGTTACTATAATGAATAATGGGGGGGACATCAATTTGAAAAAGGAATTGTAACAACTGCATGAAAGCTCGGTTAAATTTGATTGAGTCCATAAAGCTTACCTTGTCTTGAGTCTTTTTTATTTTAGTTTGCTTGATTTATGATAAGTTTGGGTTATCTCGGTTAAACAATTTGCAAAAATATCCGGGTGAGGAATTTGAACCTCCAACATTGTCTTTAATTGTGTGAATCACTTTTGAGTTGCCCTTTCCCGGATTTGCTTGAATCTTTGCATGGTTTGCATGTCTATATGTTGCATAAAATGATTTAGGCAATTTTCTTTGAAATAGCTACTTGGCGTAAAAAGAACCATCCCTAATGCATTTTCCCTAGTTAGCCACATTAAGCCTTGAAGCCTATTTTTTCTTAATAACCTGACACTACAAGCCATTAATCCAGAATTAAACCAATCTTAGGATTTAGGAGAGCATGGAAACTTAGCAATGTAAGTGTTGTTTGGAAACTAAATTTGGTGTGGCTAAAAAAATTATCATGTTGTTTTGGTTGAGAAAAAGAAAAAGCAAAAAAGGTTGAAGCCAAAGGCATAAGAAAGAAAATGATTGCAAAAATGCTAAAAAGGGCAAAGTGAAAAAGATTGTAAAAGGAAAAGGGTTGTAGCCACCCAAAGTAAGAAAAAGAGAAAAACAAAAAAAGAAATGAGTAAGATCAAAAAGTGTAATTGCAAATTTCATGCTCTCATAAATTCTTAGGGACACTTAGCCTTGATCCTTTTCATGTCCTACCTTGAGCTAGGCCACATTACAACCTTGAAAAGACCATTTGATGATGCATGCATGTTTTTGTGGGAACTTTGTTGAGATGAAAATCAAATCCAAGGAAAATGTGCTTAGTTGTGAAGATGAGTGAAAATTTCTAACCTAGAGAAACAAGTGAATGAGTGAAATAAGAAATGCCTTTGTGAGGAAGGCAATTTTTTGAAATTGGTGATCTTCCTTTTGTTTGTATGTTGGATCCCTTGCTTAGAGTAATAACTACATTGATAATGAATTTCTCTTTGGCTCAAAAGTAGATGCATGTGGGGGTTACTATAATGAATAATGGGGGGACATCAATTTGAAAAAAGAATTTTAACAACTGCATGAAAGCTCGGTTAAATTTGATTGAGTCCATAAAGCTTACCTTGTCTTGAGTCTTTTTTATTTTAGTTTGCTTGGGGACAAGCAAAGTTTAAGTTTGGGGTATTTTGACAAGTCTCTAGCTTATCTAGTTTTACATCTAGAAAGGCTAAGGTTTCTATGCCATTTTAGCGATTTAACCTTGCTAATTACCCAAATTTGGCTTCTTTTGTCCCTAAGCAACGTTTTCAGTCTCTTAGATAAGTTTTAGTATATTTTGGGTATTTTTTAGTCAATAAAGCATTAAAATGCTACTTTTATGTTTCAGGTTAAAAGTGAAGCTCAAGGAAGCTAGGAAACTTGAAGAAAACATGGTTAAAGACAAAAAGGCAGATTCGCCTCGCGAACAAGGGCTCGACTCGCAAGCCAGAGGAGCAGACTGAGCAGGAACAGGCCATCATTCAGCCTCGCCTCGCGAGCCAGACTCAGGAAAGTTGAAGAGCATTCAGTCTCACCTCGCGAGAATTCAAAATCAGGCTGGAGCCTAAACTTAAGGCTCGCCTCACGAGCACGCAGACCCAGCCCACTATATAGCTTGTTTTGGTGCAGATTGAATTTTTGGATACAAACCTAATCCTAGTTTCTTTGGAGCTGCGTTTCCCACTATTTTACATAGTTTTCTTCTTGTTATGATGAATTATTTCTTTTCTTTTGATTGTGTTACTGTTACTATTAGGAACTAATCCTCTTTCTAAGGTGACAATGAAGTCGCTCATGACGGCATAGTAATTCAAGTGTGTTTTTCTTATTCCCTTCTCTTAATTTCTTGTTTCCTAATTCTGAATGTATTGAGTTAATCGAAAGAGCTCGTGGTTAACTAGTCAAGTGGGATGAGTCTAAGAAGAGATTCGTGCTTTAGGACTTGGGTTAGGAACACCGATTGAGCACTGGTAGAGATAGAGTAGGAGATTGGTGCAATCGATATAAGGAACCAAGGGCTTAATGAATCTTCTTGTGGGTTGTCGGATCGAGAGATAGGCAATTTTGCATGCGTAGGTATGTCCTTTCGTGCTTGAGAGAGACATTAGGATAATTCAGGGTTCCTGGGTAGTATGCATGATTGGGTAGGTGAATTCGGGACCTTAGATCTCAAGCCATAACTGAATCTAGATTTGTTTACTCTCTTCTTTGATACTTGATATTTGATAAATTGTTTAGATAAATATTTTTATCCCAACAACCTCGATAGTTGACTTAGTCAAACTGTTGCGATTTCCTACAAATTTGGTATAATTAGTCGCCTAATCCCTGTGTTCGATCTTGGTAACTACTTACCGTGTTTTATTACTTGCTTCGATCCGGTACACTTGCTGGAGTCACATCAATTACAAGCAATTGAATAAGGAGACGATCAAGAATAAATATATGTTGCCTAAGATAGATGATATGATGGATCAGTTGAAGGGAGCTTCAGTGTTTTCTAAAAGAGATTTGAGGTCCGGATACCATCAGATTAGGGTGAAGAAGGATGTTGTATCCAAGATAGCTTTCAGGATGAGGTATGGACATTACGAGTATTTAGTTATATCTTTTGGTGTGACTAATGCTCCAGCAGTATTCGTGGATTACATGAACAGGATCTTTAGACTGTTCCTTGATAAGTTTGTGGTTGTATTCATTGATGATATCCTTATCTACTCCCGTTCACGGGAAGAGCATGAGGAACATCTTAGGATAGTGTTGCAAGTGTTGAAGGATAGGTAGTTATAAGCTAAGTTATCCAAGTGTGAATTTTGGATGGAGGAAGTGCAGTTCTTAGAACATGTGATTAACAAGGAAGGAATAGCAGTAGATCCGGCTAAAGTGGAGGCTGTGATTAAGTGGGAGAAACCTAAGTCAGTGAGTGAGGTGAGGAGTTTTCTAGGGTTAGCTGGTTACTACTGAAGGTTCATAGAAGGTTTTTCGAAGATTGCGTTACCTATGATGCAGTTGACGAGAGAGGGTACAACTTATGTTTGGACAGATGAGTGTGAGAAGATTTTTCAGAAGTTAAAGAATATATTGACCACATCACTAGTGTTGACTTTACCAGATCCTCTAGGATAGTTTAATGTATATTGCGATGCGTCATTTCAAAGTTTGGGTTGTGTGTTGATGCAAGAGGGAAGAGTTGTGGCTTATGCTTCCCGACAGTTGAGAATTCATGAGAGGAATTATCTGACCCATGATCTAGAGTTGGCAACTATAGTGTTCACACTGAAGATATGGCGACACTATCTTTATGGAACTAAGTTCAATGCTTATAGTGATCATAAGAGCTTGAAGTATCTGTTTGATCAGAAGGAGCTGAATATGAGATAGCAGAGATGGATGGAGTTTATCAAGGATTATGAATTTAATTTAGGGTAAAGACCCATTTTGGTCCCTGACAAAAAATACGGTACCCATTTCAGTCCCTGACAAAAAAAACACTACCCCGTTAGTCCCTGACAATTACTACGTGGGACAAATTTGTTCCTACGTGACTTTCGTTAGTCAGCGTCCGTTACTAAAATGTCCCACGATACTAATTGTCAGGGATTAATTAGTCTCACTTTAAATATTGTTAGGGACTATAATGTCCCAAAGTAATTGTCAGGGACTAACTTATCCCACGTTAGTAATTGTCAGGGACTAACGGGGTAGTTTTTTTTTGGTCAGGGACTGAAATGGGCATCGTATTTTTTGTCGGGGACCAAAATGAACCTTTACCCTTTGATTTACAATACCATCCTGGGAAGGCGAATGTTGTAGCGAAAGCATTAAGCTGAAAGTCTTTGTACGTGTCCGCGATGATGGTAAAGGAAATGGAGTTGATTGAACAGTTCAGAGATCTGAACTTAGGTATGGAGTTGAGTGGAGATAGGATATGTTTGGATATGGTGACCATTAGTAGTGAGTTTCTGAGAGAACTTAAGGATAAGCAAGTACATGATCAGTATCTTCAGGAGGTGAGTAGAGGGATGGATGAGGGGAAGGTTTCAGAGTTCAGTATAAGTTCAGATGGTGTGTTGAGGTTTAGAAACCGGATGTGTGTGCCCGAGGATATAGAGCTTAGGAAGATGCTTTTGGAAGAGGTACATAAGAGTAAGCTAAGTTTTCACCTAGAAACCACAAAGATGTATCAAGACTTAAAGAAGATGTTTTGGTGGCCGAGGATAAAGAAGGAAGTGGCAGATTATGTTTTATCTTGACTGGTTTGTCAGAAGGCTAAGATAGAGCATCAGAAGCCTGCTGGTTTGTTGCAATCGTTAGATATCCCAGAGTGGAAATGGGATAGTATAGCTATAGACTTTGTGGTTGGATTACCACGAACTCCGAAGAGACACGATGCGATTTGGGTTATCATTGATAAGTTGACAAAGTGTGCTCACTTCTTACCTATTGGTGAAAGTTATAGTTTGGAGAGATTGACCCAGATATATATTAATGAAGTTGTTAGATTACACGGTGTGCCGTCGAGCATTGTCTCCGACCGAGATTCTAGATTTACATCTAGATTTTGGAGACAGTTTTACAGTACTTTGGGGACTAATTAAGTTGAGGATGAGTTTTGCGTATCATCCCCAAATAGATGGTCAGTCAGAGAGGACAATTCAACTATTTCAGGATCTTTTGAGGGTCTGTGTGTTGGAACACATTGACAGTTTGGATGAGTTTTTGCCATTGATTGAGTTTACATATAATAACAGCTTTCATAGCAGTACCGGGATGGCACTTTATGAGGCTCTATATAGTAGGAAGTGTAGGACCCCTTTGTGTTGGTAAGAGACTAGTGAGAATCTAGAGTATGAGGCTTTACCGGTTAGGATCGCAGATAGAAGGATTAAGGAGTTTCCACAACTTTTCATAGGAACGTAAATTCCGAGGACGGAATTTTTTTTAAGGTGGGTAATAATGTAACATCCATGTTTTTATGGCATTATTTATATGTTTAAGACTATGTTTAAGAATTTGATTATATGTATAATATGTATGTTTAAGCATTAGGAACCTTGCAAGGAAAGTACGCGATCAACCGGCTTCGAATCAAACGAAAACATATTCTAGGGTTTTCTATGTACTCTTTAGAATGCTTAAGAGCACACAATAGGAAATTTAGGTTTTAGGAAGATATTAGGTATGTTTAAGGACTTGATCTTATTCCTTAGGTATAGAGGAGTGTATATTTCAAATTTCAGGTCAATCGGACATCAAACGTGCTCAGAGCGCGATGAAATGTATGAATCAGGAATTGTTAGTCAACTTGGAGCATTGAGCGCTGGTTCGGAGCACTGAGCGCTGGGAAGGCGGTGCCACGCGTTAGACAAGGACGTGTGAAGGAACACATGGCGCGCAAACAGTGCGAGCAGACCAATTTTTTGAAGAAAAAAAATAAGTTTTTTTATGGGGTAACTTAAGTTACCTCGTGCAGAAGGGACTAGGGACAGAAAGAAGAGAAATATATAGAGAGAGAGAGGGAGACCGAAGGTGAGAGAAAATTGCCAGAGTTGATTCCATTCAATCCATTCGTCCTAACGCGATTCTGATTATACCGTTGTAATCCTCACGATGTCTGTTGGTGTGGCTTCAAACACTCAAGAGGGGGTGAATTGAGTTTTCTAAAAACTTTTTACACTTAAAATCCTTTTCAATACTTTGCCTTAGGATCTTTGTAAAACAAAAAAGGGGTTTTCACAAATCTTGAATTGATTAAGAGGATAAGAAGATTTAGGAACAGAATTGATAATTCACATATCAAGTTCTAAACTCTATCAAACCAGATTTTACAGCATACAATTCAATCTTTAAAAATCAAGAACAATTTGTATCTGATTGAATTTAAGATTTACAGTTCAAGATCATGTTATGAACAATTCAATCTTAACATCAACAATCAAGAACATGTGATATAGGTTCAGTTCAGTCTTTACACATTAAGACCATAAAGCAATGTTAGACTTTGAACATAAAGAACATATGATAGGCGCATGAACAGAAATTAAAGAAGTTTGAGTTGAGAGATAACAACACAACCAGATTTATCCTAGTTCAATCACCACACTGTGACTTACATCCAGTATCCACTCCACATGTGGGTTTTCACACACTAACACAGCAAGCTTTACCCAGGTGCTTAAAAAACCTTTAACACCACAGAGCACTTTTCCACCTTAGGATGCCACACCCTTGTGAAAAGCCCCAATCAATTGTTCTTTCTAACCTTAGGGATGCCTCACCCTAATCACACAGAGAGATTCCCCACTCTCTTACAATCAAATAGAAAGAAAAGGTTTGATCTATAACTCTTAAAAAGTCATATACACAAATTGAAGCACTATAAGAAGAACACTCTATTTCACAAAATCTGAACATTTATAACAGAAGACTAATTTTGTGATTAATTATGTTTCAGGCCTTGTTTAGTGGGCCGAAGAAGTTGGTCTTCTTCTGCTATTATCTTTGGGTAAATGGTAGATAAGCTTTCTATTTTTTTTTTAAAACAAAGAAAAAATAATATTGGTATAATTAAATTTATTTAGGCTGAAGTCACTGCTAGCGACCAAGATCTTTGTGACAGTTTATGTCTTTGCCTCACTCATAAGAATTTTGCCACCTAAGAAAAAAAAATGTTAAAATAGTCTTTTTGATCCTGCAACTTATTTCTAGGTTTTCATTAAGTAATATTCTATTTTGGTCCTCTAAGTTAAGAACGTTAATTAACATTAGTCAGCCTTGATGTTAAATATGTTACAGTAGTGTTAGATACTCATCGTTAGTGGCTGGAACCTTGTCGGAATCTCCTTACATTTCTATCTCTGTTCATCCCTACCACCATTCTTTCTCCTTCCTCCTTCCTGTCCAAGTTGAAAACCAACTTCTTGGAGCGTCTTCTTTTCCAATGACTTATGCATCAAATGTCTGATCAATGAAAAAAAAATTTGCACAACAAAAAATTTAAATATACAAGTCAGCTCTAGTGCAAATAGCAAATAGCAAATACCATGACTAGGAAAGTAGGAATAATATGAATATCTTATCAAAATGAGGCAAACTACATGAAACACATAAAAACATCAAATTTATTTGGCATGGCAGATTCCCAATACAACATTTAGGTTGAAAATTCATTATTTTTTATTTTTATTTTTTTTGGTTGAAAATTCATTATCAAAATATATTGATGCAAAAAATTGGTAACTTTCTTTTTCACTTGAGAGGCACATTTCAATTTATAAAACTCTCTTAACCCAAGTAAAAAAAAAAATTGGAATTTCAGATTTCCAGTTGAACAAAAATAAAAGTTAATAGAAAAATGCATCTCAAATCATAGTGCATCACAGTTCAAACGAGTGGCAGTTTTTTTGTGGCGGTTCACATATGGGCACAAATCAGATGATATTTAAAAATAGAATAAAATAAAAACAGTGAGTGTGGCAGTTCCCCCAACCCAAAATTAATCCCGCCGAGAATGGTAGCGGCATGAGGAAGAGTCGGAGACGGCAGTGAGGGAGAGAAATGGTGATTAAATAAAGACATTCAAAGCATACAATGAAATGGGCATTGGCGGCACAGACTAAAATCAAAGCTCTGATATTTATAGGGACCAAAAACCAATGCAAAAAATTATAGAGAGCAAAATCAAAGCTCGACACCGTATCAACTAAAAAGTTCATTAAACCTAAAAATTATAAATGCTATTTAGTTCCAAATTTTTTTAATGAATATGTACAAAAGTATAATCAACCAATTAAATCAAAGAAGATTCAAAATTGACAGTAAGAAAATCACACACACATTTTCCTTTAATTTTCACCATGAAGAGAAACAAGCTAAAACTTGGATTCATGTATGAAGTTCCTCCAAAGAGGAAGATGGTGTACTTGAAAGAGAAATGGAGTGTACTGGAGATGCTTGATGACTTCACCATTTCGTGCGTTTAAAGCATTTACTTTAGTGTATAACAAATCTAAAGCTAATTAAGAGTTTCGGCCATGCCTATTTGTGGCCCTAAGTGTGGCTAAAATTGTCAGGAATTTTCCTGCAACGGTGTTGGACAATCTGAGCATGACTGAGTTGATTGAGATGGGAAAACGGATTAGCAAGAAGAAGCATGAAACTATTTCGTCCTCGGATGGATTATAATTAAATATATATTTTTAATTTTATATAATATATTCAATAATCAATAAAATAAAAAACTAATATAAAAAATATTAACCGTGGTCAAGTTCCATCTTTATCAAGAATGGGGTGGACTGTTATTTTATTCAAAAGTGGGTTGTCGCGACCATTTCGTCCGGGAGCCGCGGAAAAAGATAAAAATAGAGGAGTTGTCACCAAATTTTTTAATTTGGAAAAACCTTGGAAAACTCATTTATTTAAGGAAATATGGTCTTAAAAAAAATAGAGAGTTGAGCTCGGGAGCCGGTTACAAGTAGGGTAGGTGTTAGCACCCTACATCGCCCTTTTAAAAAAAGATTCTTCAAGTTAATTGTGCAACAAAAATTTTAATAAAATTTTTAAATACTTATTTTACCCCAAAAATTATTTACAAGAAAGAATTATTTTTTTAATATTTTGTATTTTTTATCGGTTTTGCATTTTTTAAATTTATTGTTGATAAAACCTAAATAAGGTTGAACATGGCACATAAATCCACAGAGCAACCTCAAATCTATGGTATTGAACATGGTACCCGAGTCCATAGGGCATCCCTATAAATATCACAAGTTCAAATGTTTTAATTAGTTATTCAAAAATAAAAAAAAAAGACCCTAAAATAAAGGAAAATTTTGTTTTGCCTTGACAGGATGATTAATCTCGCTCATATGTATTCCTGAGTGCTATGGGAAACTCAAAGCCATGTAGTTCTTTAAAAAAAGCTTGATTAGTTGATTGATTTTGATTTTAGAAAAGATTAACCATGAGTAGATCGAAAAGGTCTCGAAAGCCGGTAATCTTTTGCCCAAGATCCTCTCGGACTATCTCGAAAAGGATTTTTTCTTGACGAAACAAAGAGGTGAAATCTTCTTTAGGAAAAGGTTTTTTTGTATTTTATGATATTTTGAGAAATGAATTTTTATGTTTTTATCTTTTGAATTTTTTAAAGGAATTTTTTAATTTTTAATTTTAAAGTCTTCAAAACATTTTTCTTAAATTGCCTTTCAAACACAGCCCAATATCATATTTTATTTTCAGAAACATTTCTAAAACCCTTTATTTGAATCATGTAAGAAGTCTACCTTTCAGCTGGAACCAAAATCCACAAAGTTGGAAATAAGACCATAATTGTTTACAACATTTGGCACCAGACAGAGTTCTGAGGCATCCTTAAGACCATAATTGTTTACCCCTTCAATGGCTCGCAGTCTATCCTCTAGAATTTCCAACTTTTCCTTGGACGGAGGATTCTCACACGACTGATTCACAGGAATATATTGTGGGGAAGAGAAGTTTTGTGCTGCCTAGATCCCATTGGGACCAATGTGGAAGGTGTATGGTGAAGTGTTCAGGTTAGCAGGATGCACCATTACTGGGGTGCAACCTTCCGGCAGGTTGGTGGTGTGTATTTGTGGTAATCCACTAGCATTGGTGGGGATTTGTATATGGGTAATATTTTGGGAGCTCGGGTTGACGTCTTGTGGGCCGGGAGCCACTGGCGGCACAAATCCTCGAGGAAGACCATATGGAGGGTTGTTCGGGTCAAATGAATGTTGAGTTTGATTGCCTGGGTAAACAATGAGAGGCATCACGACCCCTTGTTGGTTGAAGCCTTGAGTGAGGTATGTCCGGTTGTTCTTCAGTTGAGGCTGAAGGATTCTTACCTGTGTTCTTTTCGTTCTGCATGGCTTGTAGCATTTCAATCATCTTAGTCATCTGATCCTTAAGTTGACTTACATCGTTCCTGATTTCTTGAGCTTCCTCTAGCCCATCCATGATTTTGGCTCGTGATCGAGTTCGATAAGGGTGTCGTAGAGAAATTGTTCAAGAGGTCACTGTAAATTTAGGAAAAAATGCAATTAAACCCTTATTTGTAAAAGCTTGTTGAAGATAACCCTTCTGAGATGCATGAAAACAGATTTTCTTGACCCAAAAAGGTATTAATGCAAGTGATATGCATGGAAAGGAATTTTATTTTTTATTTTTTTAATATTGACCCAAAATATTTTAATGCATGAGATGCATGAAGGCACTTTTCCTCTCACCAAAAGTATGGCACATGAGATGAGCTTCTTATTTTTAGAAGAATCATTTTTATGAATGTATGAGATGAATGAATTTATTTTCTTTCTTTGTTTTGAGATGAATGAGACTTTTTTATGAATGCATGAAATGAATGAATTTTTAAAAAAAGTAAAAATAAAAAATAAGGTCATTTTTGTATTTGGGAAACGAAATGGATATATGAACATGAAGAGATAGGTAAAGAAGAAACATGCCCCCTTTTTTGTGTCATAAGACGGGTAAGACTTAGGTCTGGACACCTACAAAGTCATGACTCTAATCAGTTGGCCCCAAGGTTGTTTTATTAGTGAAATTTAGGATGGGTCTAGACTTCTAAAAGACATGGTTCCCAGATTGCACCTACCTCGAGAGATAAGGATCTGATTCATGAATCTAGCCATAAGTAGGGATAAACCCTCTCAATATGACCATTCCATGATATATCGGATAACACTTGGGTGGTGAATCGACAAATATAAGGAGGTACAAGACCACTTCAATGACAATGTCGAGACACTGCCTAGTCCTTGGGTTTTGAGCCAGTTCGGGTTTAGAGTTAAAAGTGTGTGCACTATGTGATAGTGATGTGTGTGATGAGAGCATAAAAACCTTTACAAAATCCTACTAAAACAAAACTACCCCAAACATGCAAGAAAAACGATAACATAATATTTCTCTATCCTAGGGTTGCCAAAATATATATGAAGGCATATTTATGAATAAAAAACTAACCATAAAACAACAAAAAAAAAAAAGGTAAATAAAATAAATAAAAGTTATTAAAAAAAACAACACAACTAACTATGATAGGCCTGTCACGATCGTCCCGTCCAGGAGCCGCAAAACAGATAGAAACAGAGGAGTTGCCATCAAAACTTTTAATTGGGAAAACCTTGGAAAACCCATTTATTTAAGGGGAAATGGTCCTAACAAAAGAGACATATTTGAGCTCAAGAGTCGGTTGGAAGGTGTTAGTTAGGCTATAACCACATTCGAACAAACTATACAAATAACAATATCTGTACTTCTTTTTTAAGCTTGATATTATATATATTATGGACACAATTATATTATTTGCTGCACTTAGTACTTAAATCCATTTATGTAAATGAAAATGATACACCATCATATTTTATTACTATGAACTATGCTTAAATCATGCTAGTTGTCCTTACTTTTTACTGAATCTTTTGGTTTTTGGTTGTTGCCTTGATGGCAGAGACAATTTCAGTCATGACCTGAAAGCTATAAGAAGATTGAATTGAAATATATAGAAAGAATATTAAGTGAATGAAGCTTAAAGAAGAATATTTAGCGAAGGAGAAGTGGCTAGATACTACTTAAGCAACCAAATTACAGCTTAAAGAAGCATACCACATCTGACATATATCACAATGAAGCTTTTTTATAGAGTCTCCTCTACCAAACTCTTCTTTAATCCCATAAGCAATGTATGTTTTCGGACCCGTGTCAGGACACTTGGGGTAGCTCCGGTGAAGGTCAACGATTGAAGTAGCACAATGGTCGATGCTCCAATCCAAGACCTAAATATAAAAAAAAAAAAAGATCTATTATTATACAACATGGAAAGATGGAAAGAATCATGCTAGTATGTTAAGCAAATGGACACCTACGTTCATTGCCTCTTTGTGGTATCTCAATATCATAACATGATTTTCCAAAAAAAAAGAGTTTATTGTTGGTGACTTCTTCAATTTAATAACAAAAAACGTAAAGCTGAATATTAATACCTTGTATTTTAGCTTCAATGTCTTCATCGCGTCTTGTAGTCTTATCCCCTCCGCTTCCATGAGCGACCTTCTCCCCGCCGCTGCCAGCCGCAAAATGTAACACCTTGTTTTCTCCCGTCGTAACCAATAATTATATTCGATATTTTACTGGTGATCCAGAAAATGATTTTTGAGGAAAACAAAAATCATATTTGAGATCTTCTATATCAAAGGAAGTTACGGCGAAATTTTAGGTTTAAAACTCAGACGAAAACCAGTCTGCATTTTTACTGATAGTATAGTTTTATACCGGCAGAAACCCTGATTTGAACCGAAACTGAGAAATTCTAGATTTTATCATAATATCATTGATAAAGTCCATTTCTAAAATTTTCGCACAAAAATAAAATATTATATTTAATTCGGGAGAATCTCAACAAAAAACGATCGAAAACTCTAATCGAGTAAACAACGGAATCGGATATGGAACCGCAGAGATATACTGGGAGATAAGGACCAAGAGTCATCCATGATGACTCAACCCCATGAGTCACCATGGTGAGTCATGCAACGACTTACCATAGTCATCAATGTTCATTTATGGCAAATGGTGAATCACCATAATTTCATTAATGCAAACGGTGAACCACCATCAAGTCATTAATGCAAATGGTGAGTCATGGTATTGACTCACCTAGTCATCACAACCACTTAACAAAATATCTAATCTTTCATGCGAAATGACCAAAATACTCTTGGACCTTTTTATGAATTCCATTCATATCCAACAAGTGTTTTGACAATTTTATCCTCCCTTCCCTCATGGATAATTCGGCCAGCCACCCATCACACATATCCTCACTTATTTTTCATCCTATCATGATGGTTTACGAAAAATATCTAAGTTATTATATGTTATTTTCTAACCTATCCTTGGTCACACTTAACCAACCATGATTCCAACATGAAAATATCTTTCCTTCACTCAAGTGCTACACGGTCAAACCCTTTCCACACACTTCATCTTCATTCATTTCTTCAACTTATCCTTTATTTATCAAACAAAACCTCCCTTGTGACTTTTACACTCAAGTTCGGCCACCACCCTCCAAACCACCATCCATTCACTTGCTTACAAAACTAAGACTAGATCCTTAATCCTCTCATCATTCTAAACCTCTCTAATCTCACAAGATAATTCATTTGGAGCAAGTTTGAACAATGAGTTTGCTAGATCTAGAATTCGGCTAACACCTCTAGTTCATCAACCATTCACTTGTTTCACAAACTAAGACCATATCTATCATCCTCTAGTCACTCTAGACATAAGCCATTTCATACAAAAATCCCTTTAGAGCCTTCTACTAAAATGGGTATTTCTTGGTCAAGAACACCAATCATTTGATCATCGACCTTTTGACTTGAGTTAAGTTTTTCAAGTCTTGATTTTACTCCCTTGGTTATGTCTAAGTCTATGTGTATAATCTTTTGTTTTGTTGATGTTCCTTGCTAGGTTTTTGAGAGCAAAAACCGTGAGGCTTCTTGGTGGGTTCTAGCTTGGATTTGCTTGCTTGGTGTGATCTTCAAAGATATGGGGGAGAATAACCTTCATCTACCTTATTGTGGGTGTATGTGTGGCTTAATGTATTACTGTCTTGTTTTGAAACCTAAGTGTGGGGTTATGTGTGTATGTCCATATAAGAGGATTTTGTGTAATTATTGTGTTATACATATGATGTGCTTGTGATTTGTGAGTTATATGCTTACATGATATATGTTTGTTTGGAAGCAATGCATGATTTGACATACTTGAACTTTGGTAGGAAAGTATGATTAATGTGCTAAAGTATCATGCCATGATTTAGTGTATTGATATATCAATAAGTATGTGTGATTGTGAGTTTGTTAGTGAAGCAAAAGAAATTCAGATTGAGAAGATAGCTTCGGAAGACAATCCAGCGGATGCATTCACAAAGTCACTACCTAGAGCAAAGTTCAAGTTTTTCTTGGACTTGATAAACTTCATTGAAGCATAATTCCATAAGTGGGAGAGCCACCACTGCAAGGTCAACTCAATCCTCTAATTTGGAGTCAAGGTGGAGTATTGTTAAAAGTGCCTCAAAATCAAAGTGTTAAACCATAATTTTGGTTACCAGAAACCAGATAATCGATTATGGGAGCAGCCATAATCGATAGCCATAATCGATTATGAAGCTTCTGCTAGGAATCCTGAAGTCTCAGCTCAGTGGACAGAATTGCGTAATAGATTACGACCTCCCCGTAATCGATTACCACAGACGGTGCCACTTATTGTTTTAATGTATGAAAGAATCCAAAGAAGATCCCTGAAACAATAAACAAAGACTACACAGTACCAAGAAATAGAGTTTTGCAGCCTAAACTAAATACACCTAATGTAGAAGAAATACTATAGCAAACAACCAGCCTAAAATAAAACGCAAAACATCCAATAAAAGCACAACATAGTATGATAATCGATTATCTACAGAAGATAATCGATTATGGCAGTAGAAAAGAGAAAGGGAAGAAGAGAGAGAAAGCAGCAGACACACAGTTTAGCGTGGTTTACCCAATGTGGCCTACATCCACGGGAGAGAGCCTCCTCCACTATGAACTTTGATCAAGATTATAATAGAGATCCCTTGGATCTTCACTCCACCATGCTCAAGGTGAACATACAAGAAAACCCAAGCCTTTTGTCTCTCTATTTTCACATAACCCTCGATATCTTTAATCCTCTCTTGATTTTTCTCTCAATTCATAATAGAATCAATGCAATACAAAGTGAAAGTATTCTCTGGGTTTTTCTCACTCTTTTTCACTCTAAAAGTCGCACAGAAAATCTCAGATCTGTCCTGCCCATTCTGTTGTAACAAACTTAAATATCTGAAACTGACGCGTGATAATCGATTATACAGAATTGCGTAATCGATTACGGTAATCGATTACGGCCTCCCCGTAATCGATTATCAGGTTTCTGTCCACTGAGCTGAGACTTCAAGACTCCTGGCAGAAGCTTCATAATCGATTATGGCTGCTCCCATAATCAATTATCTGGTTTCTGGTAACCAAAATTCTATAGTTTAACACTTTGATTTTGAGGCACTTTCAACAGTTAGTGAAGTGAAAATCTTCACTTGGTTATGTCTTGGTTTCGGCCAATTATGATAAAATATGATGAACAACTTGATCTTGGCAAACTATGAAATTCTAAGTTTGTTTAATGGCTTTAAAGAGTAAACAAATTAAGAAGAAAACAATTATTTGCAAAATTGTTTTCATGGTATCGAAATATGTCTTTTGTGGTTTTAATGACCCACATCGGTTTTAATTTGATTTTAGGCCTTAGGAGAATAAAAATTAAGTTTTAGTGGACTTAAAAATGAAATTTTCAAAGAACCAGACATGTAAAATGAGCTAAGACATTAATTTCGGCCAAGATAGTTTTTGGACAGTTAGTGGCTGTTTTAAGACCTAATTAAGTGTCCTAATTTCGGCCTAGATGGTAGGTTTTTAGGGTTTTTTAGTTGGATAGGTTTAAAAGTGTAAATATTGGGCCCAAAATTAGAAATTTGAAATGGCCCAATTTATAATTAAAAAAACGAAAAATGGCCCAGCCAAAATATACTCTTTTCATTCATAAGTTATAGTTTCAACTTTTAAACCATCTCCACACCTATTTTTACATTTGTTCGGTTGTTCCTTATTGAGGTCCAGTCCACTTTTTAATTTATTCCTTATTGAGGTCCATCTATATGAGCCCATTTTTTCAGGCA
This sequence comes from Echinosophora koreensis, assembly GCA_035048595.1. Lineage (NCBI taxonomy): Eukaryota > Viridiplantae > Streptophyta > Magnoliopsida > Fabales > Fabaceae > Echinosophora > Echinosophora koreensis. The sequence goes on from JAPCYP010000004.1 coordinate 14,163,908, forward strand.
TCATTTTAGTCCTCAAACCCTAGAGTTGCGCCTCTCTTCTCTCTCACTCAAAACAAAGAAAATCTTGCTTTGCTCTTCCCTGTTTTCATCTCTCTCTGACTTTCACCTCTCTCTGACTCTCCAGAGAGAGTCTCAATCTTTGTGCCTCTCTTTCAATATCTCTGCCTCTCTTTCAAACATTTGGGGTTGGCTCGTTCCTCTTCTTCCTGTGATGGCGATTTCTTAGATCCACTCCGAGCAGCGTAGATCGGCGTTTATTGTTGAAGAACTGAAGCTTTTCTACGTTTTATTATTGCTTTACTTCTTCTTTTTTCATTTTTTCTGTATGATGAAACCTGCCCAACCCGCCCGCCAACCGCCACCCGACAAACCATTGCCCAAATGGATGGCGGCGGGCTGTATATTTACCTACTTGGTTTTGGTCGGTGTTGACGATCCGGCAAGTGTACCGTTTCGTTGCAAGTAATAAAACACGATAAGAAAATATCGAGGTCGAACACAAGGATTGAGAGACCAATTTAACTAATTTAATAAAGAAATTCAAAGCGTTTTACCAAGTCAAAGGGGAATAGTTATGAAGAGAGATAAAATTAAAGCAATGATTAAATCAAAACCAATTAATTAAAGATGCTAAAAGATTATGATGAGATTTGATTATGACTAAGGCTCTAAGGTCACGAATCCACCTACCCTATCGAGCAAGTTACCCAAGTGTTTATCTCCTTATCCCTATGTTCAATTTAATTTCTTTGTCAACCAGGAACCCTCAATTATCCTAATGTTACTGCCGATTTTCAAAAGGAATTATCTACAATTGCAAGTTATCAATTTGCCAATCTATTCAACCCACAATTAGTTTCACTAAGTTCTTGGTTCCCTATAGCGATTGCACCGCTTTCCTATTCTATGCCTAGCAATATTCAAACGATGTTCTTAATTCAAGTCCTAAGTACGAATTACCTGCCAGCCTCAATGCGCTAGACTAGTTAACCATGCGCGCATATGATTAACTCAACCAAATCAGAATTAAGAAACAAGAAAAGAGACAAGGGTATAAGAAAATATTACTTGGATTCACTATGCCATCAATGGTGGCTTCATCGTTCCCTTAGAATAGAGGATTAGTTCCTCATAGAGACGAAAACAACGAACAAAGTATGGAAACCATTCATCCTTAAAGAAACTGAATTAAAACTCACTACACAGCTCTAAGCAAACTAGGATTACAATGAATTTTCAAAAACTCCTTCAATTGACCTAAAACAAGCTACCTATACTGTTTGGGATCTACGTGCGCTCGAGGGTGAACAGGGATTCGCGAGGCGAATCTTCAGTTGGCGCGAGTTCAAAATTGGATCTTTCGCGAGGCGAGATACTACTCGCGAGGCGAGACAGAATGATCTTCAATTCCCTGAGTCTGGCTCGCGAGCCAATGCTCGTGAGGCGAGACAGAATGATCTTCAATTCCCTGAGTCTGGCTCGCGAGGCGAACACTTTCTCGCGAGGCGAGGCTGAATGGCTGTTGACATTGCTTCATCTGTTCTTCTGGCTCGTGGGGCGAGCTTCCGTTCGCAAGGCGAATGACCAATTTTGTCTTTTTTGCTTGTTTTCTAAACTAGCTTCCTCGAGCTTCACTTTTAACCTAAAATACAAAAAATAGCATTTTGATGCTTTATTTACTCAAAACAACCAAAAATTCCTAAAAAAAACTCTATAAGAGACTAAAGACCCTGCTTGGGGACAAAAGAAGCCAAATTTGGGTGTTTAGCGAGTTTAAATCGCTCAATTGGTATCAGAACCTTGGCTTTTTCTAGCTGTAAAACTAGATAAGCTCGAGGCTTACCAGTCGAATTGGGATTTTATGGCCCAAATCCAACCGAAACCGACCACTGTCCAGCCCTATGCACGTGATTCTCAAAACTTGGCATCTCTTCTTTTGTTTTTATTTTATTTTATTTTATTTCGGGTTTGGGTCAACGGCTTGCAACAATGAAAGATAAAATTGGACCACATCTAATCTTATAATGGGCCAAGAACAAAAACCATTTATTTACAATTTTGTTATTTTTTTATTTTTCAAAAAATTAATTAAAAAGAGATTTGGACAAAATTAGGTGTTAATCCAAATTATCTCAAAAGTGTAGGCTCAAATTGGTCTTTGAAAAAAATTGGGAACCCATTTTTTGTCCCTGAAAAAAATAAAGTAATCATTTAGTCCCTCAAATTTTTAAATGTGGGACACATTACTCCCTAGATTTGGTTCCAACGTCCATTTCATTGTTTATCTGTCTCATTAACCATCCTATTTGGCCTGTTAGTGGTCTTACGTGGCTTATGACAAATTTCCTCCATAGAAAACGAATACTAAGCGAAAAACGTGCCCTATTTTAAAAATCAAATACCTGAAAATTATGCATTTTTTTTCCACTTTTCATTAAATTTTCACGGCGGAAGTTATAGGTAATGCAAGATCACTAACAGACCAAGTAGGATGATTAATGGGAAACTTAGGAACTAAATCTAGGGACTAATGTGTCACGCATTTGAAAATTTGAGTGACTAAATGGTTACTTTATTTTTTCAGGGATTAAAAGTGTGTCCCCGAAATTTTATAGGGACCAATTTGAGCCTTCACTCCAAAATTTATTATTCTTTCCCTAAAGTGCCACGTCGATCGTTCGATTCTCATAAAAGACAACAACAGTGATGTTCTTACAATCCTTAGATTTAGGTTATGTTAAAAAAAAAAAAAAACCCTTTATGCCTCAACCACACAGCACATTCGTTATCTTGCTTTTTTCTTTTGTCGTGAAGGCTTTAGTTTCTCCAGTTATAGAGAATATCATTGACAAACTATAGAAACATCAAATTGATGGAGATGACCCTCGCAGGACAAAAGAGGATGAAATGGACAAGTATGGGATGCACCTGCTGGCAGCTGACAAGTATGAAATCATCCTTTACGATTCACATTTTCATTTCTAAAATTGTATCTAGAAATATCACCAGTTTTGCAAACCTTTGGACCACCGGTTTTCGTCAGTTTTGTTGGTTCTCCACTAGTTTTCAAGCCAAATGGTTTTCAGGGGCACCAGGACCAGTAGTAGGATTGATTCATTGGTTGAATACTTTCTCGGATTTTATGCCTTCCATCTAATCTACTCTTCTTACTGAAGATTCTATAAGTTTTCTCCGCACACATGTCCAAACCACTTAAGGTGAAATTCTACAATATTTTCTATAATAAGTGCTACCCTGACTATCTCTCTAAGGCAATAAAACAATAGATGTTTGACTTTAATTTATAACATTTCTACGTTGCCATAGGTTAGACGCATCCATACTCTTTTATGGGTTTAATTGAATGGTGATATCTGAAATATTTAATTAATTAGTCTCCCTTTAAGGTTGGTTGTTTTTGCTACATAGATTAGTTTTTTTTTTGCGAGTAATTTCTTTCAGAATGCTAGACTCGAGAAGATAATATGGATAATTTTGTATTGGATATGGATAACTTGGGGATGTTAAAGTTTGTTCATAGAAGATTCGAATTAGTATCAGGTTTGAAATTTAATTTTATAAGAGTAATGATATCGGTATTAATGTGGAGGATAGTTTTTGTTGGCAACCTATAATTTCCATAGTTGTAATATCGACAATATTCCCTTTAATTTCCTAGGTTTTCCTATTAGCACTAATCTGAGAAAATTGGCCACTTCACAACCTATAATTAATTGACTTAAGAGGATATTGGCTTCTGGAAAAGGTAAACATCTATCCTTGGGAGGTCGAATTATGTTGGTGAATTCTATTGTCAAGTTTGCCTTTGTATTACTTGTCTTTCATTAAATTACCAAGCAAAAGTCTTAATAATCCTCATTCACATAAAATTATTTGGGTGAGTTAGGAAAAATTACATCAACCAAAGAATTGGGAAGGGTTGGGAATTAAAAGTATGGAAATATTCAATCTCAGCTTGTTGGCTAAAGTGGAAATGACATTTCTAGGTTGGTTTTTTCAATGTTTTGTTGGTATATTCTTTTATTATATTAATGTGGTGTTGGAACAAGTGGTTTCAAATGCTAGATGGAATTGTTGGAGGGACTTCTCCACTATTGAAGGTGCTCTATATATGCTTCCTCTTTGGTTCTCTGTTGGGGTGGAGAGAAGGGTAAGAAACGGGGAGCATACCAACTGAAGTCTTTTGAGACTTAATGCTTGCATCATCTTAATTATATTCCCTATAAAAAAAAATATGGAGGTCTTCGGTCAATGCTTGAATCATTTAATTTTATTTTTTCCAAATGATTTTTTAGCTTAATTTGAATAGTTATGGACCTATGTTATATGCAAACGCTACCCTCTCAAGGATCTTACATAGTGTTTGGTTTGGAGGAAATGGATGGGAGGGGAGGGGAGGGAAATAGATGGATATTTATAAACTTTTATTGTTTTGGTTCAACTTTTTGGAAGGGTGAGGAGGGTAATGCAGAGGATAAAAAATATTTCATCCCTTTTGGCTCCCCTCCAAATTAGGGGGATTTGGAGGGGAAGAGATTTCAAATATTTTGAATACATTAACTAAAATATCATATTCTAACCAAAAAGTTAGCATAGTTATGGACCTATTATAGATAAGTACTACCCACTCAAGGATCTTACATAGTATTTGGTTGGGGGAAATGGAAGGGAGGGGAGGGGAATGGAAGGGGTGGTTTTCATAAACTTTCTTGTGTGATTCAATTTTTTGGAGGGGAAAGGGGAATATTGAGGAGCAAAATCTTTCCCCTTCAATTTTGGCTCCCCTATTGGGGGCCATTGACTAAAATTTGTTGAATGCATTTACTAAAATATCCTTACTCATATTTTTTGCATTCTAAAATTATAAGGGTATTAAAGCAAATTAGTTTTAAAACCCCTCTCAGCCCCTCCTGAACCAAACAAGAATATTGTTATTTCCTCTCTCCTTCATTAACATCCCCTTCCCCTCCTTTCCATAAAACAAATGTTTATTAAAATCTCTCTCTTCCCTTCAAGTCCATAAAGGGAAACAATATAGGCCTTCTCCCATATTTGAAGACATGTTCTCTTCATAAAAAGATAACTTGCTTCTACTATGAAACCCTATATGCGAGTTAAATTATAAAATATTGTAATAAATGTCATTTTAGGGTTTTTTCAGTTATCATACATACTATATATCATATTTTTATCCTTTTATTAACTTAGTAAAAAACAATAAATAACATGTGCGACGATTGGGTTATTAATTCTACGTTAATTTGGTTAATTTGTTGTACTCAGTGAACTTAATTAAAAATAAAAGTGATGATTGGGTTTGGTCTAAAGATATTTTTTAGTTCTTTTATTGCACAATCTACACATTCTTTTGTACTAAATTGTTTGGATAGTAACAATTATTTGTTGTCTTCTTTGACGAGACCATACTTTTAAGCACCTTTTGAAATGATTAGTTCCTCCAAAAATGCTTGTCTTTTCTTGGCAACTTTTATTGGACCGTATCCCCCAAAAGATCCCTTTACACAAAAATCGTGACAGAAGAAGTATAGGGAGGTACAAGAGAAAACATTGCTAGTATAGGGAGGTACCATCCAAAAGGAGAGAGAATGCCTAGAATAGTTAATGAGAGTAAAGGAGAGATAGCTACTTACAAAACATAAGGTAGGTAAAAGTTTTAAGAAAATGCTAGTTGGTACGAAAATGGTTTTCTTATATTGATACAGCTCTAGGAACGTTGATTTGGACTCATCTTTGGATTTTATTTTATTTTTTAAAGTTTAAAGTTTATAATCATTGAATATTTAAGGAAACACTTATTTGCCTATTCGTCAAATTTCGTAGAAGTTGAGTTCGTATGATATGGCATAATTCCAAGTTTTTAGTATGTCGTGACTTGATTTAAAAATCATAGGTAAAAATAATCTTTAGTCACAGAAAATATTTCGTCTGTACAAGTGTCTGTCACTGTATGGAAATTTTTCTTTAGTGACGACAATTAATTATGTCAATATAATTAACTTAATATCAATATTAACTCTCACTTCCGGGCATTTTTTCAAAGCGCCTCTTACCGAAGTCGCTATCAAATGTGCGCTATTAAATCATGAATCTAGCATAGTGAATCGTGACTAAAGTGAACATAAAAATGCATGTTAAATTTTAAATGTGAGAAGAAAAGTTTGAGTTAAGAAAAAGTAAGGTCCAAGAGAAATCATTGCATTTATAGGGAGGTACCATCGATAAGGAGTGAGAATGCCTAGAATAGTTAAAAGAGTTTTAGGGAAATGTTGGTTGATACGAAAATGGTTTTTGTATTTTCATACAACTCTATGAACGTTGATCTGAACTCATCTTTGGATTTTATTTTATTTTTTAAATTTTAAGTTATAATCAATGAATATAAAGGAAACACTCATTTACCTATTCGTCGAATTTCGGAGAAACTGAGTTCGTACGATATAGTGTAACTCAAAGTTTTAACCTCCTTAAGGAACCTATATATGCTTGGTCTTGGTGGTTTGTGGTTAGGCATCCATATCTTTCTCTATTATATTGTTGGGTTGTTTCCATCCTCTTCCCGGGAAAAAAATGTTTATAGGATAAAGTTGATCAAATGGAAAGGAAAATTTGAGAATTGGTAAAAAAAATATTAATATTTGGTATTGAATGAATGATGAAAGAGTATATGAGGTATTTTACTAATTACATTAAATTTTATAAGTAAAATTATATTTTTACCATTAAAATATTAATTAATTTTTAATTATATATTTATAATTAATATAATATTAAAAAATTAAATAGCGAATCAATACAATAAGAATACATGTGTTAAGATTAACTTATGTTCTATTTATAAAATTTAATTTAATAAGTAAAATATTTAAAGGAAAGTTTGCAATCGTTTTGCACACCAACCTTTACAGCTATTGACCCCAATACACGCATTAAATTCTCAGATTTTGTTTTCCCCTCAAATGGAAGGTTATTTAAACAATATTGCATTGTAAAGTTCCTCTAATTGTTATACTGACAATGAATACTGTATCTAGTTGTATGGATATCAAATCAGCTTAACAATATCTCAAATTAGTCTGTATAAATAACGTAACGACTGGAGAAAGAAAATCACAAGAAACTCGTGTTTCTCTTTTTCCAGTTACTACCATGACTAGAAAGAAGGTGGACCTCGCATACATAACCAGCGACTCAAAGAGGAAGGCAACATTTAAGAAAAGGAAAAATGGTCTGATCAAGAAGATTGATGAGATCAGCATCCTTTGTGGGATTGATGCTTGTGCTATAATATATAGCCCCAATGAGCCTCAGCCAGAGGTTTGGCCATCCCATATGGGGGTCCAAAGGGTGGTCTCTAAGTTCAGGAGAATGCCTGAACCAGAACAAACCAAAAAGATGTTTAATCAAGAGAGCTTCTTGAGGCAAAGCATTATGAAGGCCAAAGAGCAGCTGGAGAAACAAAAGGGTGAAACCAAGGAGAAAGAGACGTCCCTTCTCATGTTTCACTGCCTGAGTACTGGGAACATTGTTGACAATGTTAACAAGAATCAACTGACTGATCTCATGTGGTTGATTGATCATACCCTGAAGGACATTGAAAGGAAGACCACTAGTGTCGAATCCCATGAGGGGACACCGGTGGTTGCAAATGGAGCTGAAGCCATTTATGTAGGTGACCATGTCCAAGGGATGATGGAGACCAACATGGGCATCATTCAAAACCAGCATTTGTCTATGGACTCAGTCAATGGAGGTGGGAATGTTCCATTTGGACATGTTAATCTCCCAATTAATGGCATTTGGCCTGGAACTTATGTCCCTTAAATAATGATGTTCTTCATATTCAAGAGTCTCTCTTCTGTACTTGGTTTCTTTGATGTCTTTGGTCTTTGAATGTGTCTATGCTTAGACACAGTAATTGGTCATGGTCTAGTTTTAATTTAAGCATGTTTGTGCTATGTTTGAAAAACATAGTTGGTCATTGTCGTTTGAAAATGTTTACTCTCAAAAAGTGGGAGTAAGCAGTGGAATAAATAGAGGCTCTTGTTGGTTTCCTTTCTACTATTTTTTTTTTCAGTGCACCAAGGATATCTCTAGCATGCTTGATAAACTCAGTTGTCTACCAACTATATTGAGGCTGAAGCCCTTTCTACTTATTTGATTCTATTGGCATTCGTTAAAAAAATATTGGCAACCTTGTTTTCTCTTGAAGACTAAATCGACGGAATCAGAAAATTACTTAAAAATTTGAAAACAAAACCAGGAACCAAGCCCAAGAGTCGCTAGAAACATAAAGTGCCTCATTCTAGGATGAATCTTGGCTGGACAAGGAACCTATTTGTAATAAGGTGGTCTATGTTGACATCAATGTCCATAGTATGATTTTTTTTCAATGAGTAAATATGAATTGTATGTTTGAACCTGATGATTATATTTTTGTTCAAGACAAAAACAAAGGTTTCAGATTTGATACTTATATTAAAGTAGTGTCAATAGACTAAAATGTATTATAATTTGTTTTGACTAAAAAAAATGACTTTTTTATTATATAATAGTATTACGATTTATTTTGTGGTACTTAATATATAATTTTATTAATAATTTTAACAACTAGATCTGAATTATATTTGGATTAAATAGTATGATTGTTAGTGTAAAAAAGTTTACACTGACTTCTACTATTTTGACATATATGCTTTGATTTTAATAATTAAGAGAGAGACACAATAATAACGTTGATTTATTAAAATTTTATTGGATATCAATGTAAAAATATTTTATTCAGATAGTACATATAAATTAAATTCATTATTATATTATAATAATAGTCGTCTTAAGTTTTATACATGTTATATGTGAACATAATTACTTCTCCAAATAATTTATAAATTTAATTCAATAGTCAATTATAATGTTATTAATTTCCTGTCAATACAAATAATTAATACTCCCTCCGGACTTAAATATAAGCAAAAAAGTAGCTACATTATTTGGACTTAAATATAAGCAAAAATCAATTAAGTCAACACTATTAAATGTTAGTATTGCAAAAATCAAGAAAATTAACCAATCAAACCAATTATCCATCTACTTTTCCAGGAGCATTGCATATTCTCTAGACAATTAACTCTCTTTTTTACACAAATCAAGATAATTAAACTAACTTAACTAACTTTCTTAATATGTGTGAATTTAGTTTTTTTTGCTTATAATTAGGTCCGGAGGTAGTAGTGCTTTTTATTGCTTCTCCGGGCAGTTCACTTCCCGAAACAATTTGGCTATTAATTTCAGAATTAATTAATTAATTAATGTCAATATTAATTTTCTCACAAAACAATTGATTGATAGAGATTTTAATTACCTCTTAACGAAATTTAATTCTCAAAATAATTTGATATTTAATTCAATAAATAATTAATAAAACCAGTCCCATCGAAATTAATAATATTATTAATTTCCTCTCAAGACAATTAATTATAAGTTATCTTTATTGCCTCTTAAGGTGATTTTCCTTTCGTAATAGCTATTAATTATTTATTTTAAAATAAATATGAAACGAATTACCTGCATTTCCCTTCATTTCTGCCTCTATACAATTCTCAGGTATTAATCAAATTTAATTTCTCATTAATGTATAGAAATTTGTTTATACAGTTAGTGCTATGGTTCTATGAATTTAATTAGTCAAATCGAAATACCATTGATTAAAATAATAGCTAAAATCTATCTGGTGCATGAATCCAAGCATTAAACGGCTAACTCATATTACAAAACCTTACAGCTTATATATACACATTAAAGTGCCATATTTTCTATATATCCTCCATTAATGGGAGAAAATTTAGATCACGCGAGGCATGCTTGCACACCTAATGTCATATTACCCAGAATTGATTGAAAATTCAATGGGCTATACTCCCTCCGGTCTCTATTATAAGCAAAAATTAAATGGAACACACATATTAAGATAGTTAATTGATCTTATTTAAAAGAGTCATTGGGAATAAAAAATTAAGTTTGTTACCTAAATTACCCTTCCTCTTATTTATTAAGCTTGTGTTATTGAGAATAAAAGGAGTCATTGGAAAACAAAATTTGTATTAAATGAAGGGTATTTTGAAAATAACTTCATTAAATGAGAAGAAAGTAGTTGAAATTTGCTTATATTTTGGACCAAAAAATTTGGAAATTTTTGCTTATATTGTGGACAGGAGGGAGTATATGCTAAGAAACTTCATTGGGGTATTAAGTGGGGATAGAGATCACTTGTCTCATTTTGGTATACTATACCCTGTCCCACCAATTAAATGTTATCACATATGTTAAAATTTTATGTAATATTAAAAGGATAGAATATGGGCCTTTAGGCCTGTCTTTTCAACCCAAAATAATAATAATAATAATAATACATGACAACATTTGATTGGTGGGGATAGAATATGGTATACTAAAATAAGACAGGTGATCTCTATCCATTAAGTAGAGTTATAAGGCTAGTATCACATATTTGGCTATATAAAGAACATTAGGCTTAGAAAGCCATACACAAAAAAACCTTTTTGCTTCTCTATTTCCCTTCAATATGTTAACCTCTGTGAGAAAGAAGGTGAAACTTGCATTCTTTGTGAATGATACTAAAAGGAGGATATCATATGAGAAAAGGAAAAAGAGTCTTCTGAAGAAGGTTGCTGAACTCTCCACCCTTTGTGGGGTTGAAGCATGTGCTATAGTTTATAGCGAATTTGATTCTCAGCCTCAGATTTGGCCATCACCACTGGAGTTCGCAAGGGTGGTCAACAAGTACAGGAGTGTTCCTGAAATGGGGTCTACAAGGAAGAAGCTTAACCAGGAGAGCTACTTGAAGCAGAGGATCCACAAGACCAAGAAGCAATTGGTGAGAACCAGAAAGACCATGAGGGAGAAGGAGGTGAACTTCATCATGTTTCAATGCCTTGGTGAACCACATGTTGTGGGAAATCTGAGCAGGTTTGATTTGACTGATATTAAGTCTCTTATTGACCACAAGCTGGAAAAGGTCAATTCAAGGATGAGTGCACTAAACAATATGGCTCCCACATCTCAGATCAGCCAAACTCAACTAGTGGCAGCACCCACTTTGGCAGATTTTGAAACTATCCATATGCATGGAGAGGAGGCACAAGTGGTTCTTGGCCTAGGGTTTAATGGTCAGATGACCAACATGGATGCCATGAAAAATGAGCCATGGTATATGGACTTGATCAATAATGGTGGTGGGATTGAAATGGAGCCATTTGGAGATATCAATTACCAGAACAATTACTGATATGCCCTTCGGTTGTGGTTTAGGGATATCTCATTCAGTTGCTCTATGTTTGGTTTTAAGTAACCTTTTGTTTTGAAATACGTGTAGACTTATTAGTAATGAGTGTCATCATGGTTTTGTCTTCACATTTATTATATGATGTTTCAGGATAAATTTACTTTTCAAAAGCGTTGCTAAGGTGAATAATCATGCTCAATCGTTGTTGATTGTTATGTTTTTAATCATTTGTGATTTAGAGTTCATTATCAATATAAGGAAAAATTGAACATCCATTGTAGCCCATATATATATATGGATAATTCAACTTATATATATACATCAACACACATCCAACGAATAACATTATATCTATTTGTCTAAACTAAACCAGAAAATAATAAAATAAAAGCTCCACTCTTTTATTAAAATAAACCAGCAAAAAGTTACTGGCAATCAACTTGCAATCCTCAACCAATAACTTTAAGAAAAGATTCTGGGTCCGAAACCGAAATCTGGGCCGTGACTTATTGGTTTTGGCAGTAACCGAAACCGCATCGCAACCGTAATTACAACCACATCGACCGCATTTTCTTGCAATATCCGCAATGCAACGCAACGCAACCGCGATCGCGACCGCAATTTAAAACCTTAGATTCTGCTAAACCAAAGCAAAACAACTCCCCTCCCTATAATAAAAACCAAAATCGGAAAATTTACTGCCGAACAGGTTACAACCTAGATCTAGATTTTATAATATCCAACAACCTTATAAAGCCAGCAAGTGTATTCTGAAAGATTAGTCCAATATTTTAACAAACCATAATGACTTTACAACTACTTGCTAAAATATTAAACATTTTGGTTATCTCTTTTACATGAAAAGAGATATTGCAAATAATAATATTTTATATCGGAAGGCATATTCGCACTAAATTCGAGCCAAGCATAAACCTTTGCCCAAGTTTCTTGAGCAAGCCTGCAATGAAGGAGTAGAAGTATTGAGTCTTCTAACATTTTTTCGTGCAAAAAACGTTAGGTCTTGTAAACGCCATCACATTCCTCGTATACAAATTATCTTTATAGAAATTATACCCCTTAACGCCATGCAAAAGCTAGGGCTATAGGAGCTAGACAACTCCAAAACCATTTAAAATCTTATGATTTTGTATCAGCTGAATTGCCTGCGATGATGCAAACTGGTATTGGAGCCAATTATACATTGATTTTAAAGAAAAACAACATGAGATATCGAGAGACTACACCCACTCATCGTCCCTACGTTTGGTTAAGGTCACCAACTATTTCCAGTAGATTAAAGAATTCAGCTAGCACATTATCCTCTCATTTCAAGAAAATTCTTTTCCATTTAAAAGACCAATTCCATCTATCATTTATCCAATATCCTAATCTATCAATAACCTTAATTTTATACTCTAAGATGTAAAAAAAAATCTAAGGAAATAACTCCTTTAGGCTATTATTACTCAATCAAGCATCCTCTTAGAGTTTTATACAATTACCCCTTCCTAACCTTCTTTTCAAATCGTTAGAGAACCAATCCATAGCATTTTTATACCTTCCAATTTTGCAAACATCATTTCACCAAACGGATGCATAATGCATTCTTACCTTTCCATCCATACATAAAGAACGACAAATTATAACCTTCAAAGTTTCCATGTCTATAAATAAGAACAATATCCACAACCCATATATATCTTCCTCCTTAATCAACTTTCATCTCCACTTAGCTAGCGATAACAGATTGAACCATTCTAAGTTTTTTTTACTCCAAGAACTCCCTCATTTTTCTGTTTACATACTAACTCCCACATCACCCAAGAAAATTTCCTCTTTTGAACACAACCGCCTCACAAAAACTTCCTTTGAATTCAAGTGAGTAACTTCAAAATCTTTCTCGGAACTTTTAATAAGAACAAAAAATAGACTAGGAAATCATTCGAAACTTAATTTACAAGAGTAATTCTGCCACTAAACGAAAGATGTTTACCTTTCTATGATGAATGCCCTTAGGTCACAAATCCAATATCTACCTACCAATAGTATGTAACACCCTGATGTTTTGTAGATCATTATCTAAGTCTGAGCTTATATCTTAAGGATGATTTGGAGGATTGGAATTGATTAGAGATGATTAAAATAGTTAAAAGATGGTTTTTGAGTGTAATAATCGATTATGTATTGAGTATAATCGATTATGGGTCCTCTGGAAAAGCGAAATGACAAACAGACAGCATATAATCGATTATAGAGATCTTCATAATCGATTAGAAACTCTCTGGTTTGAGAACCAGAAGTCCAGAATGAGCATAATCGATTATATAATCGATTATGAGTCCAAGATGTGTATAATCGATTAAAGAATCGATTATGAGCTTGCTGGAACTGAAAGAGCAGGAAATGAACCCAAAATAATCCATTATTGAGTTCCTATAATCGATTATCATTTGTAAAATAATCGATTATGTTGTTAAAATAATCGATTATAGCAGCAGAATATATATACCCCATATTACGAAATCAGAAACGAAAGGGAGGGTTTTTAGGGTTTCGAAGTGGAATTCTAGAGAGAGAGAAGAGAGAGAAAGTGAGGGAAATGAATGGAAATGAAGGGAATTCAAGAAAATCATGAAGATAACAAGGATTGAAGGAAGATCAAGCCACTTGGAGGTTGACGAACAAGAAGGTTGAGGAAGAGAAGAAGAAGATGAGGAGAAGCAAGAGGTGCAAGGGTTCAAGATCTCCATAAGAGGTGAGGAATCACAATCTTTAAACCCCTCTAAGCTCTAAGAAGATTTTTATGCTAGAAATACATGTTTGATGGTTTAAAGGAATATTTGATGGATTTATAAGTTTGAAGTGGTTTTGTTTCTAAGTTTAAAATATATGATTTGAAGGAAGATTTGTGGATCTCTTGATATTTATGAGAAATAGATATTGTGAAGGGGTGTTTATGTTTTAAATAGTCTCTCCTTTTGAAAGGATTGAAAATAGCCCCTAAGGTGTTTGAGGAAATGCTTGAACCAATATCTTGTTGTTATTGAGCTATTTTTCTAGATATTGGTCAAGTGGTATAGATTTATTTGAAATATTAAAGGTTTATGTTTTTATGAGAAATGTGTTTTAAGGAAAGACTTGATGTTGGAGGTTTCAAAGGATGTTTCTTATGAATTAATCATGAATTAAGGCTAAGCCATAAAAATGTATTTATGAGACTTTATGATCATGAACCATGGTTTACCCTAAATGCTTATGACCATGAAGGAAATGTTCAAAATGATGTTTTGACAAATGATTTCTTTAAAGATATGAAAGGATTTATGATGTTAGTATATGGTTGAAAGTCCTTCGGGACATATGATGTTATTATGAAGTTGATGATGATTGAATGTTAAGTTAAGGGAATGTTATTATTGTGATGTTGAGGGTCATTCTCATGGATTTGAGGTAAGGCAGTGGGACGCCCTGCCAGGTAGTGAGCTCACTACCAATGAGGTTGAGGATACATTCCCTATGTGTTGAGGTTATTCATGTTGTTGCATTTGTGATGATGTTTCAATTAAGCTTATGATGTTTTAATGATATTGATGATGAATCCTATGATATGAGGTTTTGATAGATTATAAGGTTGATGAGAAAGCATAAAGAGTATTTTATGACAAACTTTAATGTAAAAGTATGAAAAATACTTTATGATAAAGTTTGATGAAAAGGCATATAAGTATTTTTATTATAGAGTATATATATTTTTCATGGTTATAGTATTGATGTTAGCTTGAGGGGATTTTTCGGAGTTCCTCCGGCTGGTTGTACTGCTATTTTATTAAGTGATTGTAGTTCCTCATTGAAACGTAGTCTCACTTTAGTAGTACAATCAAATGTGGATGCAGGTTAAGCAAGGACTAACATGAGAAAGTGAAGATGAAGACTTGGAAGATTAGAGATATAGTTAGTTGTCCAGTGACATGTCAAAGTCTTTAAGTTTACGTATTTTATTATTTGATGTAAAAATGTAATTTATTGATAGAAAATGAGTCTGTATAAAGAGATTTTATGAAGTTTTCAAACTATGTTTTTGAGAAATCTATGAGATTTTGTTTATTCTGATACATATATAATAGTTAGACGCGTATAACTGTTATATGTGATATAACCAAGTTGAGGTGTTACATTATGGTATCAGAGCAGTTCAATCCTATGTTGGACTGTGGTTAGGGCTACGACATGTCTTGACTGGGCAACTAGGATGAGAGTTTGTCTGTTGTATGCCATGTAAACTAGTGCCTTGCAATAGGATATTGAGCCTGGTCAGCTCAGTGTGTTATTGGATTGTACTAGGGACATGGAAGCCGGCGGACAAGAAAAATGAAATCAAGGGTCGATTCCCTTGAAGGAGGAATTGAAAAGGAAGAAATGTTAAGAAGATTGTAATATAGAGGAACAATTTGAGGACGTTGAGGTAGATTAAGGATAATGAAGGTAAAGAAAACTGAGAGGAAAGTTAGGGAGGAAATGTTAAGGGTAGTGAAGTTGATTGAAGAGGAATCAAAAGAAGGAAACGTTGAAAATTAAGTACTAGGGATATAGAGTGAGGAAACGTTGATGACATGATAATAAGTTTGAAGAATGCCTCAAAATCAACAAAAGTTGATGTTGCAGAGGCATAATCGATTATGGTTATGGCGTAATCGATTGTATGTTTGGCAGAAACATAGTAATCAATTAGGATGATCGATTATGGCTAGTTTCAGAAAAGGCATCTGAGGCAGAGGTAGCGTAATCAATTATGGTCAATCGGATAATCGATTATGGTGCGACTGTTGCAATCTGTTGAGGAAGTTGAAACTGAATAAGATGGATGGACGAGCAAGTGATGCTCCTTCCGACTTATATCGAGAAAGTGATATCTTGGATATGTATGGGGAAGGATCAAAACCGACTAGTTTCTATCGTCAGACTTCAATGGTTGTTTTTGGCAAGTAACAAGCTCTTCATGTTTTTACCTAATGGTTGTTGTTCAGATTGTTGGCGAATGCGTGGCGAACGACAGTTTGACAGAGGGATAGACTAAACAAGTAGGAAGATCATTTATGGCTAAGAGAACTTTGAGGCATGGCTAAGTAGAGGAGGAAAGGTTAATGGTAGCAAGTTGAGTAGGGAATAAGACCTAAAGTTAGAGGTGTAGTGGAAGTAAAGTAAAACAAAGGTTAAACAAATGTAGCTATGAATAAAGACGAGGTAAACGTAGCCGAGGTGAGTACATAAGTTGATGTTGTCCAATTGGACTATGTGTAAAGAATCAAGGCAGAGTTATATACTAAGTAAGAAGTTTGAGGATGATTTAATGGTGGAGGACTTAGAGTCTAGGAAGGTGAAAACTTAAATGTTTGTCATGCCATATGTGTTTTGTGTGAAGATGGTTTTGAGATAAGTGTGAAACACAGAGCACTAAGGTAGTGTATGAACTAAGGTCAAGGATACCCCTTCGAGGAAGAGTTGTAAATGAATATATGGATGAATTTTAATGAAGTTGAAAGGAATGACGTAAGAAAAGAAGTCAGATATCGGAAATTAAGAAAAAGGTTAAGACCCTTGTGTATAGGAGTTTAAGACACCGTTTCCAATGGATACAAGTCCTAAGCATATGAAGACAATTGATGGAACCCTTAAAGATAAAATTTGAGGATCTCTTGTCCAAAAGAAAAGAGGAAGAAGTAGGTGGGACATAAAGGAAAAGTAGTATTCATAGGTTCCACCATCCTAGCTGTGTAATGTTATGGCGGATAAGGATGTTTAAAGGTTTTATATGAAGACACTACATAGAAGTATGAAGAAGTTAGTGAGCTTTTGAAGTGCAATGTTCGGGCATAAAAAGAAATGGAATTGTTAAACATAGTAGAATTTTATGCAAGGGCATAACGCTTTAAACCTTTAGAGTACAGGTATGCTTGAGAGACTGTATAAGCACAACCACGAGGATCCACATTTCTCACAAACGGGCACAAGTCAAGAGCAAAGTTGATCAGCTACGTGTTGGTGCAAATGAATGATTAATTCTTTTTGCAAAGGTGACACATAAGATGGAGACAATTAGTACTATCATGTACATGAGTTCTATGGTGATGAATTAAGGATTATCGCTATAGGCTAACTCAGAAATGTCGCTTATAGAGGTGCAAGTTGAGTTACTTTAGCTTTAAGGGCTTTACGAACTGAGGGGAGACTCTTGAGACTATACAGGTATGGGACTGTGTAGTTGAGAAAATCCTGAGACTGTATAAATATGGGATTGTACAATTGATGGTGGGCTAAAAGAACTAGTTTGTTTTTTTTTTCTAGGACCACTGGCAAACCGTAAAGCAATTTGAATAGTATGTTCCTCGAGTAAGGCTTAAAGACAGTCTTATTCAGTAAGGGTACAAAGAGTCATGTTAATTCCAAGGAAGTTAGAAGGTAGAATCCAAACATGATCCTGAGAAACCTTAGTTTGGAATTAAAGAAGTTAATCATTATCAGAGTATCGCAGCAGAAGCGTGTAGTATTGATACAAGAGTAAAAAGGTTAAGTAAAAGTCATGAGTGCTGTAGAAGGAATGTACTTCCAAAGGAGGACCTATTCCTATAAGGAGGGGAGGCACAGAAAATAAATACTAGGAAAGTCATGTCATACGATTTCACTAACCTATAAGAACCAAAAAGATGTATGTGGTTCAAGCGGTGGATATTAAGGCAATATTATTTAAGGAATCATACAGAGATGATGTAGAGTTAATAACATATGAAGAGGATAGGTCTTGCCAAGCCGAGTTAGTCCGAAGAACTATCAATGAAATCCCAATAGTCCAGGTGAAATTTTGCCCGCGCATAAGATAAGTAAGAATTGTCTAAAACAAAGGAAGAGATAGATAGAATTAGAGGAATGTGTTGATAA
The DNA here is from genome assembly GCA_035048595.1 of Echinosophora koreensis. Taxonomy (NCBI): domain Eukaryota; kingdom Viridiplantae; phylum Streptophyta; class Magnoliopsida; order Fabales; family Fabaceae; genus Echinosophora; species Echinosophora koreensis. The sequence continues at coordinate 14,182,182 of JAPCYP010000004.1, forward strand.
AGTAAATCAAGTCAAATTTCGAGGACGAAATTTCTTAAAGGAGGGGAGTATTGTAACACCCCGATGTTTTGTAGATCTTTATCTAAGTCTGAGCTTATATCTTAAGGATGGTTTGGAGGATTGGAATTGATTAGAGATGATTAAAATAGTTAAAAGTTGGTTTTTGAGTGTAATAATCGATTATGTATTGAGTATAATCGATTATGGGTCCTCTGGAAAAGCGAAATGACAAACAGGCAGCATATAATCGATTACAGAGATCTTCATATTCGATTAGAAGCTCTCTGGTTTGAGAACCAGAAGTCCAGAACGAGCATAATCGATTACATAATCGATTATGAGTCCAAGATGTGTATAATCGATTAAAGAATCGATTATGAGCTCGCTAGAACTGAAAGAGCAGGAAATGAACCCAAAATAATCGATTATGCTGTTAAAATAATCGATTATAGCAGCAGAATATATATACCCCCTGTTGCTAAATCAGAAACGAAAGGGAGGGTTTTTAGGGTTCCGAAGTAAAATTCTAGAGAGAGAGAAGAGAGAGAAAGTGAGGGAAATGAATGGAAATGAAGGGAATTCAAGAAAATCATGAAGATAACAACGATTGAAGGAAGATCAAGCCACTTGGAGGTTGAAGAACAAGAAGGTTGAGGAAGAGAAGAAGAAGATGAGGAGAAGCAAGAGGTGCAAGGGTTTAAGATCTCCATAAGAGGTGAGGAATCACAATCTTTAAACCCCTCTAAGCTCTAAGAAGATTTTTATGCTAGAAATACATGTTTGATGGTTTAAAGGAATATTTGATGGATTTATAAGTTTGAAGTGGTTTTGTTTCTAAGTTTAAAATATATGATTTGAAGGAAGATTTGTGGATCTCTTGATATTTATGAGCAATAGATATTGTAAAGGGGTGTTTATGTTTTAAATAGTCTCTCCTTTTGAAAGGATTGAAAATAGCCCCTAAGGTGTTTGAGGAAATGCTTGAACCAATATCTTGTTGTTATTGAGCTATTTTTCTAGATATTGGTCAAGTGGTATAGATTTATTTGAAATATTAAAGGTTTATGTTTTTATGAGAAATGTGTTTTAAGGAAAGACTTGATGTTGGAGGTTTCAAAGGATGTTTCTCATGAATTAATCATGAATTAAGGCTAAGCCATAAAAATGTATTTATGAGACTTTATGATCATGAACCATGGTTTACCCTAAATGTTTATGATCATAAAGGAAATGTTCAAAATGATGTTTTGACAAATGATTTCTTTAAAGACATGAAAGGATTTATGATGTTAGTATATTGTTGAAAGTCCTTCGGTACATATGATATTATTATGAAGTTGATGATGATTGAATGTTAAGTTAAGGGAATGTTATTATTGTGATGTTGAGGGTCATTCTTATGGATTTGAGGTAAGGCAGTGGGACGCCCTGCCAGGTAGTGAGCTCACGTACCAATGAGATTGAGGATACATTCCCTATGTGTTGAGGTTATTCATGTTGTTGCATTTGTGATGATGTTTCAATTAAGCTTATGATGTTTTAATGATATTGATGATGAATCCTATGATATGAGGATTTGATAGATTATAAGGTTGATGAGAAAGCATAAAGAGTATTTTATGACAAAGTTTAATGTAAAAGTATGAAAAATACTTTATGATAAAGTTTGATGAAAAGGCATATAAGTATTTTTATTATAGAGTATATATATTTTTCATGGTTATAATATTAATGTTAGCTTGAGGGGATTTTCCGGAGTTCCTTCGGCTGGTTGTACTGCTATTTTATTAAGTGATTGTAGTTCCTCATTGAGACGTAGTCTCACTTTAGTAGTACAATCAGATGTGGATGCAGGTTAAGCAAGGACTAACATGAGAAAGTGAAGATGAAGACTTGGAAGATTAGAGATATAATTAGTTGCCCAGTGACATGTCAAAGTCTTTAAGTTTACGTATTTTATTATTTGATGTAAAAATGTAATTTATTGATAGGAAATGAGTCTGTATAAAGAGATTTTATGAAGTTTTCAAACTATGTTTTTGAGAAATCTATGAGATTTTGTTTATTCTTATACATATATAATAGTTAGACGCGTATAACTATTAAATGTGATGTAACCAAGTTGAGGTATTACATAGTACGCTAGATTTAGGATTTAATAACGCACATTTAATAGCGATTTCGGCATGAGGCACTTTGAAAAAATGTGTGGGAGTATTTAATAGCACTGACCAATAGAAACACTACTAAGTTAGAAACCTTTAATGGCGGTTCACCGATAAAACCCTATCTTTACTCAATAACCTAATTTGAAAAAATAAACGCTCTTTACCCATACCTGGTTAACAGCATGTAACCGGGGAAGTGCTATCATAATAGCCCATTTTTATTAATGGCGTTTTTTTGGACAAACGCTATGGAAGTTGTAACTATCATAGCGCTTGAATGGAGAAACACTATTTTTTCCTCAGATTAAAACTACACTTTCTAGGTAATCAACTCTCTAATCGTAGTCGTTGGAACGGTTCATGGAACTGATGGGAGTACGATACTGCACAGAAAATCCAATATTTAACCTTCAATTCATATAAAACTATTCGTAATCAATTCCGCCTTAATAACTATTGGACAAACGCTCCTAAGCCTAAGCAAATTTCTCCTATAAATAGTATCCTCTGTGTTCTTACGCCACACTTCAAATTTTATTATATCTCCTCATGTGTTCTTCTTTTTGTTCTTATCATTCCAGAAGAGGCCTCGTGTGTCATGACTAATGTCCAGATGAGGGCCAGAACAGGGCCAATCCTAAATTTCATGACAGACGACAAGAAGATATGTGAATGCCATCATCTCTCGATCCCTTATGTGGGCAATAAAGTGTCCTCACGAAATGATTTGTGCTATGGGAGGCTCTAGCGACCAGAACAGAACGAGGAGTCTTTCTAGCAGCAAATCTTTCTTTTGGCATGACAGTCGACAAAAAGATATGAGAAGCGAGGGCGCCCTAGGGACCCTATGTGCAGATTCAGACACAAAAAGGATTTGTGGCATCTTGAATGGATTCAGAAGAAACAAACTAAAGTAAAGTTTTAACTTAAGTGTCTTTTTTATCTCTTCAAACTCCTTTATGTGTTCTCCCTTGCCACCAACATGTTGTTGAAAAGAATAACCAATAATATTGTATTCAATTTTGTATTGTCACCGTAGACATACATCTGAAAAAGAATTTAATTTTTTCATATAGCTTAATATTTCTACTGGGGTATTAATTTCTTTTGTTAAAACTTCTCTCAATACTTTCAATTCTAAAAATAAATCAAGACCATCAATATCATAATTTTCACTAAATCTAATAAAAATCAAGATTAATACATCTAATCTTATAATCGGCCAAGAACAAAAAGCATTTATTTACAATTTTGTTATTTTTTATTTTTCAAAACATTAATTAAAAAGAGATTTGGACAAAATTTGGTGTTAATCCAAATTATCTCCAAATTTAGAGTGTAGGCTCAAATTATTGGTCTTTGAAAAAAATTGGGAACCCACTTTTTGCCCTTGAGAAAAAATAAAGTAATCATGTAGTCCCTCAAATTTTTAAATGTGGGACACATTACTCCCTAGATTTGGTTCCAACATCCATTTAATTGTTTATGTGTCTCATTAACCATCCTATTTGGCCTGTTAGTGGTGGCTTATGACGAATTTCCTCCATGGAAAACGAATACAAAGTGAAAAGCGTGCCCTATTTTAAAATTCAAATACCTGAAAATTATGCACTTTTTTTTCACTTTTCATTAAATTTTCACGGCGGAAGTCATAGGCAATGCAGGATCACTAACGGACCAAGTAGGATGGTTAATGGGAAACGTAGGCAAGTAAATGGACGTAGGAACTAAATCTAGGGACTAATGTGTCACTCATTTGAAAATTTGAGTGACTAAATGATTACTTTATTTTTTCAGGGACTAAAAGTGTGTCCCCGAAATTTTATAGGGACCAATTTGAGCCTTCACTCCAAAATTTATTATTCTTTTCCTAAAGTGCCACGTGAGACTTTTACGATCGTTCGATTCTCATAAAAGACAACAACAATGATGTTCTTACAATCCTTAGATTTAGGTTATGTTAAAAAACCCTTAATGCCTCAGCCACACAACACATTCGTTATCTTGCATTTTCCTTTTGTCGTGAAGGCTTCAGTTTCGCCAGTTATAAAAAATATCATTGACAAACTATGGAAACATCAAATTGATGGAGATGACCCTCGCAGGACAAAAGAGGATGAAATGGACAAGTATGGGATGCACCTGCTGGCTGCTGACAAGTATGAAATCATCCTTTACGATTCACATTTTCATTTCTAAAATTGTATCTAGAAATATCACCAGTTTTGCAAACCTTTGGACCACCGGTTTTCGTCGGTTTTGTTGGTTCTGCACCAGTTTTCAAGCCAAATGGTTTTTAGGGGCACCAGGACCAGTAGTAGGATCGATTCATCGATTGAATACTTTCGCGGATGCTATGCCCTCCATCTAATCTACTCTTCTTACTAAAGATTCCATAAGTTTTCTCCGCACACATGTCCAAACCACTTAGGGTGAAATTCTACAATATTTTCTATAATAAGTGCTACCCTGACTATCTCTCTAATGCAATAAAAAAATAGATGTTTGGCTTTAATTCGTAACATTTCTACGTTGCCATAGGTTAGACGCATCCATACTCTTTTACGGGTTTAATTGAATGGTGACATCGAAATATTTAATTAATTAGTCTCCCTTTAAGGTTGGCTGTTTTTGCTACATAGATTAGTTTTTTTTTCGCGAGTAATTTACTTTAGAATGCTAGACTCGAGAAGATAATATGGACAATTTTGTATCGCAACCTATAATTAATTGACTTAAGAGGATATTGGCTTCTGGAAAAGGTATACATCTATCCTTGGGAGGTCGAATTATGTTGGTGAATTCTATTGTCAAGTTTGCCTTTGTATTACTTGTCTTTCATTAAATTACCAAGGAAAGTCTTAATAATCCTCATTGGGATTCAACAATCCTGCCTTTGATCTCGGTATGATGATTCACAAAAAATTATTTGGGTGAGTTAGGAAAAATTATGTCAACCAAAGAGTTGGGAAGGATTTGGGATTAAAAGTATGGAAATATTCAATCTCAGCTTGTTGGCTAAAGTGGAAATGACATTTCCAGGTTGGTTTTTTTCAATGTTTGGTTGGTATATTCTTTTATTATATTAATATGGTGTTGGATCAAGTGGTTTCAAATGCTAGGTGGATTGTTGGAGGGACTTCTGCACTATTGAAGGTGCGCTATATATGTTTCCTCTTTGGTTCTCTGTTGGGGTGGAGAGAAGGGTAAGAAATGGGAAGCATAACAACTGAAGTCTTTTGAGACTTAATGCTTGCATCATCTTAATTTTATTCCCTATAAAAAAGACGTTGAGGTCTTCGGTCAAAGCTTGAATCATTTAATTTTATTTTTTCAAATGATTTTTTTAGCTTAATTTGAATAGTTATGGACCTATGTTATATGTAAACGCTACCCACTCAAGGATCTTACATAGTGTTTGGTTTGGGGGAAATGTATGGGAGGGGAGGGGAGGAAAATAGATGGATTTTTATAAACTTTTATTGTTTGTTCAACTTTTTGGAAGGGTGAGGAGGGTAATGGAGAGGATAAAAAATATTTCATCCCTCAATTTTGGCTCCCCTCCAATATTAGGGGGATTTGGAGGGGAAGGGATTTCAAATATTTTGAATATATTAACTAAAATATCATATTCTAACCAAAAGAGTTAGAATAGTTATGGACCTATTATAGATAAGCGCTACCCACTCAAGGACCTTACATAGTTTTTGGTTGGGGGAAATGGAAGGTAGGGGAAGGGAAGGGAGTGGTTTTCATAAACTTTCTTGTGTGATTCAATTTTTTGGAGGTAAAAGGGGAATATTGAGGAGCAAAATATTTCCACTTCAATTTTGGCTCCCCTATTGGGGGCCATTGACTTAAATTTGTTGAATGCATTTACTAAAATATCCTTTCTCATATTTTTTGCATTCTAAAATTATAAGGGTATTAAAGCAAATTAGTTTTAAAACCCCTCTCAACCCCTCCTGAACCAAACAAGAATATTGTTATTCCCTCTCTCCTTCATTAACATCCCCTTCCCCTCCTTTCCATAAAACAAATGTTTATTAAAATCTTTCTCTTCCCTTCAAGTCCAAGAAGGGAAACAATATAGGCCTTCTCCCATATTTGAAGACATGTTCTTTTCATAAAAAGATAACTTTCTTCTTCTATGAAACCCTATATGCGAGTTAAATTATAAAATGTAAAATATTGTAATAAATGTTATTTTAGGGTTTTTCAGTTACCATACATACTATATATCATATTTTTATCCTTTTATTAATTTAGTAAAAAACAATAAATAACATGTGCGACGATTGGGTTATTAATTCTACGTTAATTTGGTTAATTTGTTGTACTCAGTGAACTTAATTAAAAATAAAAGTGATGATTGGGTTTGGTCTAAAGATATTTTTAGTTCTTTTACTGCACAATCTACACATTCTTTTATACTAAATTGTTTGGATAGTAACAATTATTTGTTGTCTTCTTTGATGAGACCATACTTTTAAGCACCTTTTGAAATGATTAGTTCCTCAAAAACTTCTTGTCTTTTCTTGGAAACTTTTATTGGACCATATCCCCCAAAAGATCCCTTTACACAAAAATCGTGACAGAAGAAGTATAGGGAGGTACAAGAGAAACATTGCTAGTATAGGGAGGTACCATCGAAAAGGAGAGAGAATGCCTAGAATAGTTAATGAGAGTAAAGGAGAAATAGCTACTTACAAAACATAAGGTAGGTAAAAGTTTTAAGAAAATGCTGGTTGGTACGAAAATGGTTTTCTTATTTCCATACAGCTCTAGGAACGTTGATTTGGACTCATCTTTGGATTTTATTTTATTTTTGAAGTTTAAAGTTTATAATCATTGAATATTGAAGGAAACACTTATTTGCCTAGTCGTCAAATTTCGTAGAAGTTGAGTTCGTATGATATGGCATAATTCCAAGTTTTTAGTATGTCGTGACTTGTTTTAAAAATCGTAGGTAAATATAATCTTTAGTCACAGAAATATTTCGTCTGTACAAGTGTCTGTCACCGTATGGAAATTTTTCTTTAGTGACGACAATTAATTATGCCAATATAATTAACTTAATATCAATATTAATTCTCACTTCCGCACATTTTTTCAGAGTGCCTCTTGCCGAAGTCGCTATCAAATGTGTGCTATTAAATCATGAATCTGGCATAATGAATCGTGACTAAAGTGAACATAAAAATGCATGTTAAATTTTAAATGTGAGAAGAAAAGTTTGAATTAAGAAAAAGTAAGGTCCAAGAGAAAACATTGCAAGTATAGGGAGGTACCACCGATAAGGGGTGAGAATGCCTAGAATAGTTAAAAGAGTTTTAGGGAAATGTTGGTTGATACGAAAATGGTTTTTGTATTTTCATATAGCTCTATGAACGTTGATCTGAACTCATCTTTGGATTTTATTTTATTTTTTAAATTTTAAGTTATAATCAATGAATATAAAGGAAACACTCATTTTCCTATTCGTCGAATTTAGGAGAAACTGAGTTCGTACGATATAGTGTAACTCAAAGTTTTAACATCCTTAAGGAACCTATTTATCTACCAACTATATATGCTTGGTCTTGGTGGTTCGTGGCTAGGCATCCATATCTTTCTCTATTATATTGTTGGGTTGTTTCCATCCTCTTCCCGGGAATAAAATATTTATAGGATAAAGTTGATCAAATGGAAAGGAAAATTTGAGAATTCGTAAAAAATATTAATATTTGGTATTGAATGAATGATGAGAGAGTATATGAGGTATTTTACAAATTACATTAAATTTTATAAGTAAAATTATATTTTTACCATTAAAATATGAATTAATTTTTAATTATATATTTATAATTAATATAATATTAAAAAATTAAATAGTGAATACAATAAGAATACATGTGTTAAGATTAACTTATGTTCTATTTAGAAAATTTAATAAGTAAAATATTTAAAGGAAAGTTTGCAATCGTTTTGCACACCAACCTTTACAGCTATTGACCCCAATATACGCATTAAAGTCTCGGATTTTGTTTTCCCCTCAAATGGAAGGTTATTTAAACAATATTTCATTGTAAAGTTCCTCTAATTGTTATACTGACAATGCATACTATATCCAGTTGTATGGCTATCAAATCAACTTAACAATATCTCGAAATTAGTCTGTATAAATAGCGTAACAACTGGAGAAAGAAAATCACAAGAAGCTCGTGTTTCTCTTTTTTCAGTTACTACCATGACTAGAAAGAAGGTGGACCTCGCATACATAACCAGCGACTCAAAGAGGAAGGCTACATTTAAGAAAAGGAAAACTGGTCTGATCAAGAAGATTGATGAGATCAGCACCCTTTGTGGGATTGTTGCTTGTGCTCTAATATATAGTCCCAATGAGCCTCAACCAGAGGTTTGGCCATCCCATATGGGGGTCCAAAAGGTGGTCTCTAAGTTCAGGAGAATGTCTGAACCAGAACAAACCAAAAAGATGTTTAATCAAGAGAGCTTCTTGAGGCAAAGCATTATGAAGGCCAAAGAGCAGCTGGAGAAACAAAAGGGCGAAACCAAGGAGAAAGAGACGTCCCTTCTCATGTTTCATTGCCTGAGTACTGGGAACATTGTTGACAATGATAACAAGAATCAACTGACTGATCTCACGTGGCTGATTGATCATACCCTGAAGGACATTGAAAGGAAGACCACTAGTGTCGAATCCCATGAGGGGACACCGGTGGTTGCAAATGGAGCTGAAGCCATGTATGAAGGTGACCATGTCCAACGGATGATGGAGACCAACATGGGCACCATGCAAAACCAGCATTTGTCTATGGACTTAGTCAATGGAGGTGGGAATGTTCCATTTGGACATGTTAATCTCCCAATTAATGGCATTTGGCCTGGAACTTCTGTCCCTTAAAGAATGATGTTCTTCATATTCAGGAGTCTCTCTTCTGTACTTGGTTTCTTTGATGTCTTTGGTCTTTGAATGTGTCTATGCTTAGACACAAGAATTGGTCATGGTCTAGTTTTAACTTAAGCATGTTTGTGCTATGTTTGAAAAACATAGTTGGTCATTGTCGTTTGAAAATATTTACTCTCAAAAAGTGGGAGTAAGCAGTGAAATAAATAGAGACTCTTGTTGGTTTCCTTTCTACTATTTTTTTTTTCGATGCACCAAGGATATCTCTAGCATGCTTGATAAAGAGTAAACAGCCAGTTTAGTCCCTGAAATTGTGAAATAGTATCAACTTGGTCCTTGAAATTATCAAAAATCCAAAAGAGTCCGTGAATAATAAGTTAGTATCAATTTGATCTCTCATTTTACTCACTTAATATCAATTAAGTCTCTGACACTGCAAACTTAATATCAACTTAGTCCATATGATTTTTGACGGAGGGACTAAGTTGATCACCGTTTTACAATTGCAGGGACTAATTTGGAATTTCGATAATTTCAGGGACCAGATTGATACTCCTTCACAATTTCAGGGATCAAATTGGATGTTTACTCGCTTGATAAACTTAGTTGTCTACCAACTATATTGAGGCTGAAGCCCTTTCTACTTATTTGATTCTACTGGCATTCGTTAAAAAAATATTGGCAACCTTTTTTCTCTTGAAGACTAAATCAACGGATCAGAAAATTATTTAAAAATTTGAAAACAAAACCAGGAACCAAGCCCAAGAGTCGCTAGAAACATAAAGTGCCTCATTCTAGGATGAATCTTGGCTGGACAAGGAACCTATTTGTAATAAGGTGGTCTATGTTGACATCAATGTCCATAGTATGATTTTTTTTCAATGAGTAAATATTAAAAAACAAAGGTTTCCGATTTGATACTTATATTTAAGTAGTGTCAATAAACTAATATGTATTATAATTTGTTTTGACAAAAAAAAATGACTTTTTTATTATATAAATAACTAATATAGTATTACGATTTATTTTGTGGTACTTAATATATAATTTTATTAATAATTTTAACAACTCGATCTGAATTATATTTGGATTAAATAGTATGACTGTTAGTGTAAAAAAGTTTACACTGACTTCTACTAATATTTTGACATGTATACTTTGATTTTAATAATTAAGAGAGAGACACAATAATAATGTTGATTTATTAAAATTTTATTGGATATCAGTTAAAAATATTTTATTCAGAAAGTGCATATAAATTAAATTCATTATTATATTATAATAATAGTCGTCTTAAGTTTTATACATGTTATATGTGAACATAATTACTTCTCCAAATAATTTATAAATTTAATTCAATAATCAATTATAATGTTATTAATTTCCTGTCAATAGGGCAGTTCACTTCCCGAAACAATTTGGCCATTAATTTCATAATTAATTAATTAATGCCAATATTATTTTTCTCACAAAACAATTAATTGATAGAGTTTTTAATTCCCTCTTAACGAAATTTAATTCTCAAAATAATTTGATATTTAATTCAATAAATAATTAATAAAACCAATCCCATCGAAATTAATAATATTATTAATTTCCTCTCAAGACAATTAATTATAAGTCATCTTTATTGCCTCTTAAGGTGATTTTCCTTTCGTAATAGCTATTAATTATTTATTTTAAAATAAATATGAAACGACTTACCTGCATTTCCCTTCATTTCTGGCTCTATACAATTCTCAGGTATTAATCAAATTTAATGTCTCATTAATGTATAGAAATTTGTTTATACAGTTAGTGCTATGGTTCTGTGAATTTAATTAGTCAAATAGAAATACCATTGATTAAAATAATAGCTAAAATCTATCTGGTGCATGAATCCAGGATTAAACGGCTAACTCATATTACAAAACTTGGGCTATATAAAGAACATTAGGCTTAGAAAACCATACACACAAAAACCTTTTTGCTTTTTATTTCCCTTCAATATGTTAACCTCTGTGAGAAAGAAGGTGAAACTTGCATTCATTGTGAATGATACTAAAAGGAGGATATCATATGAGAAAAGGAAGAAGAGTCTCCTGAAGAAGGTTGCTGAACTCTCCATCCTTTGTGGGGTTGAAGCATGTGCTATAGTTTATAGCGAATTTGATTCTCACCCTCAGATTTGGCCATTACCACTGGAGTTCACAAGGGTGGTCAACAAGTACAGGAGTGCTCCTGAAATGGGGTCTGCAAGGAAGAAGCTTAACCAGGAGAGCTACTTGAAGCAGAGGATCCACAAGACCAAGAAGCAATTGGTGAGAACCAGAAAGACCATGAGGGAGAAGGAGGTGAACTTCATCATGTTTCAATGCCTTGGTGAGCCACATGTTGTGGGAAATCTGAGCAGGTTTGATTTGACTGATATTAAGTCTCTTATTGACCACAAGCTGGAAAAGGTCAATTCAAGGATGAGTGCACTAAACAATATGGCTCCCACATCTCAGATCAGCCAAACTCAACTAGTGGCAGCACCCACTTTGGCAGATTTTGAAACTATCCATATGCATGGAGAGGAGGCACAGGTAGTTCGTGGCCTAGGGTTTAATGGTCAGATGACCAACATGGATGCCATGAAAAATGAGCCATGGTATATGGCCTTGTTCAATAATGGTGGTGGGATTGAAATGGAGCCATTTGGAGATGTCAATTACCAGAACAATTACTGATATGCCCTTCGGTTGTGGTTTAGGGATATCTCATTCAGTTGCTCTATGTTTGGTTTTAAGTAACCTTTTCTTTTGAAATACGTGGAGACTTAGTAGTGAGTGTCATCATGGTTTTGTCTACACATTTATTATATGATGTTTCAGAATAAATTTACTTTTCAAAAGCGTTGCTGAGGTGAATAATCATGCTCAATCGTTGTTGATTGTTATGTTTTTAATCGTTTGTGATTTAGAGTTAATTATCAATATATGGAAAAACTGAAAACCGAATAAAAAGGATTTGCTTAGCCGTCTAAACTCGGCTAAAATCTTTTCAAAATTTGATATGAAATCTGGTTATTACTAGATAGAAGTCAAAGAAAGTGACCGTTACAAAACAGCGTTCACTGTTCCTTTCGGGCACTATGAATGGAATGTAATGCCCTTTGGACTCAAAAATGCTCCTTCAGAATTCCAGAAAATTATGAATGAAATTTTTAATCCTTATTCAGATTTTACACTTGTCTACATTGACGATGTGTTAATCTTCTCCCAATCTATTGATCAACACTTCAAACATGTCAAAATCTTTATTGGCGTAATCAAGAGAAATGGTTTAGTAGTGTCTAAGACCAAAGTCTCTCTCTTCCAAACAAAAATCAGATTCCTTGGTCATAATATTCACCAAGGAACTATCATTCCAATCAATCGAGCAATAGATTTTGCGGATAAGTTTCCAGATCAAATCATAGACAAAACCCAACTCCAAAGGTTTTTGGGTTGTCTCAATTATGTTGCTGATTTTGTTCCTAATCTCAGCAATATTATCAAACCTTTACACAATCGTCTTAGGAAAGAACCTCCTCCTTGGACAGACGAACACACCAAAGTTGTTCAAATCATAAAATCTCAGATAAAGAATCTTCCATGTCTTTATCTTCCAAATCCAACTGCTTTCAAAGTTGTCGAGACCGATGCTTCTGACATTGGCTATGGCGGTATTTTAAAACAAAGAATTTCAAATAAAGATCATATCATTGCATATACTTCTAAACATTGGAATTCTGCACAACAAAATTATTCAACTGTTAAAAAGGAAATTTTAGCAATTGTTTTGTGCATTTCTAAATTTCAATCTGATTTACTTAATCAAAAGTTTTTGGTCAGAGTAGACTGTAAATCGGCTAAAGACATTTTGCAAAAAGATGTTAAAAATTTAGCTTCAAAACAAATTTTTGCTAGATGGCAAGCTATCTTAAGCGCTTTTGATTTTCAAATTGAATTTATCAAGGGCTCTTCAAACTCTCTCCCTGACTTCCTTACTCGTGAATATTTGCAGGGAAAATAAAAAAGTGAGAGTGGCAGAAATGCCAAGAACAGCAACTTCCTCTGTGAAGGGGAAGGGGAAAGGTAAATTAGTCCTTTCAGGACTTCAACAGCGCCAAGTTGCGTCCAAAGAATCAGGGTCTTCGACCCAGTCTGGGTCATTAACCCAGAAACCAATCAAGCTGGGGTCGTCCCCCCAGAAACCAACAATCAAAGCAGAGTCATCAACTCAGCAAATTGCCAAACAGTCTAAATCAGACTATGGCATTCCAATCCAAACTTTGTTAGCCTTTCAAGATCAAGGCCTAACCAAACTCCCTAAGGGAACATGGGGAGATAGAGTGGAGAATGAACCCGACTCTCCACCCCTACTAAAAACCCTAATCCAAGAGTTAGCCCAAACAGCTACTCCCTCAAAAGTGGTCAAACCTGATACAAGATTATCAACAGAGCACACTCAAACCCAAACCGTTGCAACTCAATATGTTGCCAAAACCAACACCAATTTGTTGTGCAAATGGAACCAGGATTTTGGGATAATAACCCTAACAAAGTTCCCGCCAAAATCTTTCAAAATGGTTGCCATTTCCAGCAAACACAATTAAATAAAAACAGAAATTTTTATGAGTTTATATTGATTGACACTGATTCAGTCTCGATTAAACATTATCGGGATCCCAAGGATCAATCAACATACACTCATTCAACTTTCCAGATTTTAAAGGTCCTAACACCTGAGCAATTTGGAAAGAACTTGAATGTTTTCAAAAAATTTTCTCAAACTTTTGATCCCATTGGTTTTAATTACTGGGATTACCAAACAGCTTGGTACAATGTTTTCTGGTACCAAAACAATCAAAATAAACATTCTTGGTTGATTTATTTCAAGAAGAATGTCAATTATAAATTTCCTCAGTGGTTTATCCATTGGTGGAGAATTTTTGGTCCAATCAAACAGATCCTTCCACCAGATCTTCTAGAAGGATATCAAACTTTTGAAAAATACTTTGATACCAAGGAAAGCCCATTTCCAGTCAATCTGGTATTTTTCTCAAAATTTTCCCTATCTTGGGTTTTCAGTTGGCAATATAAGTATCAGAAGCAAGATCATTATCCTGGTATTTTGCCAACTTTGCAAAGATCAACTTATGTCAAATGGGGGGCACAGTTCAACTATGCAGCAGCCACCAGCGACAATATCAAAATATGGTTCCAACAAAATCCAAAATGGATGAAGGCAGCCAATCCAGAAGCCTGTGAATTTCTGAATCAAAAGGCTCAGATTATTTCAGCCTTAGCTGGAACCAAGTCCAAAGATAGTTTCCTAAACAATTTGGAAGCTATTTTGAAGCTGGCAAAACAAGAGTCAGCTTCACCTTCAAAAACAGCAAAGCCTTCTAAGCAACAACTTCCCCAGTCTGACGAGGAAGATGAAGACCTAGAAGACTTGAGCCAATGCTCCGACCCATTCTATCAAAATGAAGATGATTGTTATGGGATCGACCTTACAGCCAATCTGAGTGACGAGGAATAGTTTCAGTCACCAGTCAATCAAAACAGTTTGCCGACAGTTACAGTCCCAGTCATGATACCGGCTCTGTATGTTACCGGCACTGTTCTTTGCCGACAGTCGCAGTTCCAGTCAAGTTACCGGTACTGTTCATCAATAGTTGCAATAGTTTAGGTTTCTGTTACCTGTACTGTTGTAATAGTAAATTTTCAATCTTCTATTTAAAGGATGTTAGGCTCAGTTGTTAGACATCCGAAGTTTTAGAGAGAGTTTTTAGAGATAGAAGCTCTGAGTACTCAACAGTAAGAGTTCCTCAGATATTCTACCTTCCTCCCTCGGATCAATCTTTTTGTTTTTCAATCTTGTAGTGTTCAATCTTTTGATTCAATAATACTTATTGAAATAACCAAAGTGAACACAAGAAGGGGGGGTTGAATTGTGTTTACCAACTTTTTCGGTTACTTAAAAAGATTTTCGCAGGCACAGCAAGCAAGGTTTGAATGAGAAAGGTTTAGACGAGTGAAGCGTCTAATATTAAGACAGAATAGTACACACAAACAAAGAAGGTTAAAAAAAGTTTGATAACCACAGTATTAACTCCCCAAGTTAAAAGGCTAAGACTTAAACAATACTTAAACAAATTAAAGATAAGAGAGAAGAAATATCACTCAAGAGATTTATACTGGTTCACCCCAAAATCCACAGGGCTACGTCCAGTTTCTTGGCAGCACCAAGTTTCCACTATAACTGAGTAAATTACAGTACAAGTATTCTTTGCACACCTAGCCTCTTCAGGCTCAACACTCAAACAAGTATTCTTTTCTCACCTAGCCTCTACAGGCTCAAAAATAGTAATGGATAGCAAGTTTTGTGTAGTTAATACAACTTGCAAGTCTTTCAGATCACACTCAGAGAGTGGAATAAATATGAAGTATGAAAGACTGCGTATTTATATCTAATGATTGAATATGTATTCAATGAAGGAATGAAGAAGTTAATGAAGAGAGTAAATGCTTCTGTGCAGAGTTCTTTTGATATTCAACTTCTTTGCTTCATCTTCTTTGTTTGATCTATTTAAAGGCTTCAATCAAGAGATCCGTTTTGACACAGCTTCAGAAAGTGTTTGCATCTGACTTGAGCTTTCTGAGACACCATTTAATGCCAAAGAGTCGTTCTGAATATTTATTAAATGCTTGAAAACATTGGGCATTATCAAGAGTGTCCAAGAGTACACTTTAAACTGAACAGCTGTTCTATCAGAGTATATGGCAGCAGGCTTCTTGTACTTGTTGCAGAGAGTTTTCTTCTTTTAGTGCAACATCAGTTTACTTTGCATAAAGTACTTTTTACTTTGTACTAGAACAGGCAAAAGGTTACTGCAGTGGTGCAGAGATAGCGTGTTTATTCCTTAAAACCTTGAAACAATGTTCTTTATTCTTTGTCCTTCGAGCTATTGTCCATAGGTCTTCGAGATCCTTAAGGATGGCCTATAATTTTGAATATGGTGACTAGGACTTGATTTCTGACAAACTGACTTGGTGTCAGCAATGAGAATTTTTAGACGGGTGGAAGTCATCCAAAAACTTAGACGGGTGAAAGCTTGTTCCAAACTTAGACGGGTGAAAGCTTGTTCCAAAGTTAGACGGGTGAACGCTTGCTCCAAAGTTAGACGGGTGAACGCTTGCTCCAAAGTTAGACAGGTGAAAGCTTAGCTGAGCCAAACTTAGACGCATGCTTCTTGCCACGTCATCAACTGAGCTTAGTCTTTCTTGAGCGTTGACTTTCTTTGATTAATTTTCTAGACGAGTGAAACTTAGACGAGTCACTGCTGAGCTTCTACTAAAAAAAATAGACGGGTGACTTCAAGTCTATTTTCCTGCACACTTATCAAATATATCAGTAATTTCTTTTGGTTCAATATTACCATACTTGAACTATTTGGAATCATCAAAACATAGAGGATTTACACTTTGAATGTGTTTTAGACTTATGAGGTCTCAACATTCTCCCCCTTTTTGATGATGACAAATATCTTTTCTGATTTTATTGAACATCAAAAAGAAACAGTAGAAATTTCTAAACAGATATGATTGATCAGGGTATGTTAAGCTCCCCCTTAGTTTAAGCACTAAGTAAGGACAGATATCAGAACATCATGATATTAGAAAGAATTACATATACATAAAATCATGAAAACTTAGTTATATTTCCTCCCCCTTTTGGCATCAATCAAACACAAAAAAATCGTAGAAGAGAAATTGCCAGATGAAAAATTCATGTCATTTAATCAAAGTCATGAAAGATTACAAGTGATAGACATCACTGACTTAGTACATTGCATGACTCATCAAAGAAATGAAAAACAGATTTCTAAACACTAAGAATTAGGGCCTCCTTGGCTTTTGAAGAAAGCTTCCATCATCTGCTGCATTGCTTGCTGCTGAGCCAACATCTGAGCTTGAAATGCAGTCTGTTGAGCAATTGCTTCATCCTGTCTTTGAATGACAGTCTGCAAACTTGTAGCCATTTCATCCAGTCTTTGATGTGCAGCAGGATCAAATGCAACAACTGGAGCAGTAGAATCTGTAGTGGCCAGAGAAGTTCCAGAAGCTGATGGACAAGGAGGAGGGGTAGGAGGTAACTCTTCAACAATAATATCATCCTCAGGGTGACGATCTAGAAACACATTTGTTGACAGAGTGGTTTCAAAATCATTATTAGGGCAGAATTCTTTTAAAAAGGCATGAATTCTGTCATGATGTAGAGGGGAATTTATGATAGATAGAAGAAACTCATAAGATCTCCTAATGAGATTTATGTGAGTAAAAGGGGCAGTTTCAGGAAAGTTTAGGACAGAGAAGGGGAATACCATGAAAAAGGGAGGGATAAAGTAAATAGAGGGTGAGACGGGGTAGAGAGCATAGGCTTGGCTACCTCTAGTGGGAATGTCTGCCTTCTCTTCTTCTGTCAACCCAGAACTGCAGCCACCCTTAGAGAACATCTTCTCTTTGAATTTCAGCTTCTGATCAGTTCTCCTGATAAGGGAAAACTTCTGCTCTACTGGCAGGGATATTGTCTTCTGCTTTCCTTTCAACACCATTGAGTCAGGCATTACTCTTATGGCAGTGGAGGGCTTCATAAAGATGTGAGGATTAAATAGCCATTTTCCTACTGGCTTCTGCAACCTTTCCAGCCTCACAATCTGCCTTTCAGCCTCCAGGGAAGCAATCATGTCCAGAGTCTTGCCATCAAGGTAAGAGGGACAGAGATCATCTGTTACAGAGAAGGGTGTGGTTCTGGAGGATGAGTTGTAGGGTGGTAAAGTGGCTAAGGGGAGAGAGTTGTGTCTGGTTTCAGAGAATAAATCTGGAAAGACTGTTCTCAGAGGCACTTGGCATTGGTTTGAGATATGGTCAGGGATTGGTGAGTGTGGTGAGGGTGGTGAAATAGGGTTGTCAAAATACTCAAAGTCATTGATATCCTCAGTTTGAGGAATATCAGAATGGTGAGATATTTGTGGTGAGGGTGGAGCAGGTGAGTGAGTATCAGACATGTGATGTTCTGATGTGGTAGGGTTAGGTTCAGGAGAGTGATGGTTAGGTGATGTATGTGGTGTGGGAATTCTTGGTGATAGAGGTGGGTGTTGGAATTTTTGATGATGGAAGGGGTGTAGGTGATCTGTGAGGTGGTGTAGGCATTCTTTGAGGTGAAGGTTGTGGAGTTGGAACTGTGGTGGTAGAAGGTGATGTTTCCTGAGGTGGAGGGGTTGAATCCTTCTGAGGTGAGGGTGATGGTGATGGAGATGAAGAGGGAGGCAAAACAAGTTTCCTCTTTGTAACAGTTGTCCTCTTCTTTTTAGGGATCACAGTCTCTTCTGATTGAGACTCCCCCTCAGCTTGTACTATCCTCTTTCTCTTGAATACCTTGGTGATCTTAGGTACAGAGGTAGTAGCTTCCTCAGAGACAGCAGCAGTAGGTTCAACAACCTGAGTAGACTCTTCAGTCCCAGCAGTTTCAGCAGTGGTTTTTGTAATCTTCCTCTTCTTCCTCTGAAGCTGATCAGTAATTTCCTCAGCTGGTTCCTCAACCACTTCAGATTTAACACCAGGAATGGAAACAGTTGCTTCCATCTGAGCAGAGGCTTCAGCATTGCCATCCAGAGTAGGATTCAGGTTCATCTTCATTAAGGCCAGGGTTTTTGTGGTAATCTCAGTACAGAGATCAGCAGAAACAACCCTTCTTAAATCCAACTTACAAGCCCTGAAGATCCTAGTCATAACCATTCCAAAGGGGTAATCTTTATCTTTTCCCTTTACAGCTTTCTCCATATGAATAAAGATTAGATCAGTTATGTCTATCTTTATTCTTTGGACAAGATGGAATAGGGCAAACTTTTCCAGTAAATTGACATGTTTTCTAGACCCAGTCCTAGGCATTACACAGTTGATAAGCAAAACATGTAAAAACCTTGCCTTGGGGGTCAGATACTTGGAGTCCATGTTGTCAGGGTTTGCAGTCCCATAGAGTACCAAATTTACATTAGCTTCCCCTTGATCCTTCATCCAGTCTTTGTAATGCCCAGCTCCTTCCCTAGGGCATCTTGTTACTTCAGCGAGTAACTCGTGAGTGATGAAGATATGATCCTCACCAACATCCCCAGAAATCATGTGGGTAGTGGTGTCCTTGGTGATCTTCGCTGTAGTCCAGAAATCCCTAACAAGAGCAGGGAAGACAAGTTCTTGCAGTTGGAAGAATGGTAACCATCCAGCATGGTTAAGTTCCGGGAGTACGTCGAAACCTTTGGTTCTGAGTTCATCAAAGTTTGGAACTCTTCCAGGGAGCACCTTCTTCAACTCAGTAACAGATACCTTAGTCTTCTCAGATAGCGTCTCAAGGAGGCTTTTGGGTGCCATTGATTTGAGAGAATAGATTAGGGTTTGACAGAGAAGGTTTCGTGAAGGTGAAGACGAAGAGAGCTTAGAGAGAGAGTTTGTAAGCAAGGAACTTTTGAGTGGGTAGTTTTTGAAAAGACACGGGTTTATGCTAAAAACGCTTGAGTGCTTTTTGCATTGGGAAAGAGGAAAGAGAGTGTTGCCATAAATGACAGACAATCAATTTCAAACAAAATAAAATATTTTAGAAAAGGAGGGGAATGTACAATGTACGTGTGTCTCAGTCAGAATTTAGCACTGAGTGCTTTTAGCCACGTCATTAGACGCTTGGCTAAATTAGACGAGTCAAGTAATCATAGAAAATATAGACAAGTAATTTTTCTGACAACACAGCAAAACATTTAATCAGGTACATTATGCATGTTAAGATTTCTTCTTATAAAAACAAATCTGTCTTCACTTAAGGGTTTGGTAAAAATGTCTGCCCACTGATAATCAGTGTTTACAAACTTAATTTCAAAAACACCTTTTTGAACATAGTCTCTAATGAAATGATGCTTTATTTCTATATGCTTTGCTCTAGAATGCTGTATTGGATTTTTAGACAGATTAATAGCACTAGTATTATCACACCAAACAGGTATATTATGCTCAATCATTGAATAATCTTCAAGTTGATATTTTACCCAGAGTAGTTGTGAACAACAACCAGCTGCAGATATATATTCAGCTTCTGCAGTTGATAGAGCAATGGTGCTTTGCCTTTTGCTTGACCAAGAGATCATATTTGTTCCAATGAAGTGACATCCTCCACTGGTGCTTTTTCTATCAATTCTGTCTCCAGCAAAATCAGCATCACAAAATCCAGCTAACCTGAAATCTTCAGATTTCTTATATAATAGACCAAGGTTAGTGGTTCCAATTAAATATCTGAAAATTCTTTTGACAGCCTTATAATGAGACTCCTTAGGGTCAGATTGAAATCTAGCACAAAGACAGACACTGAATTGAATATCAGGTCTGCTAGCAGTTAAATGTAGCAAAGATCCAATCATACCTCGGTAGACAGTTTGATATACCTTTTTACCTTCCTCATCTTTGTTTAGAACAACCGTTGGATGCATAGGAGTACTCATAGGCTTTGAATTTTCCATTTTGTACTTTTTCAGAAGCTCCTTGGTGTACTTCTGTTGATGGATATAGATTCCATCATTTGACTGTTTTATTTGAAGACCAAGGAAGAACTTCAACTCTCCCATCATGCTCATTTCAAATTCATTCTGCATCAACTCAGAGAACTCTTTGCAGAGCTTTTCATTAGTAGCACCAAATATAATATCATCAACATAGATCTGTACTATTATGAAGTCTTTTCTTGAGCATTTCTTAAAAAGTGTAGTGTCTACTTTCCTCTAATGAAGTTATTTTCCATTAGATATGTGCTTAATCTATCATATCAAGCTCTAGGAGCTTGTTTGAGTCCATATAAAGCTTTCTTAAGCTTAAAGACATGGTGAGGATTTTCAGAGTCCTCAAAACCTGGAGGTTGCTTGACATAAACTTCCTCCTCAATTATTCCATTTAGAAATGCACTTTTAACATCCATTTGATAAAGAGTCATATCATGTTGTGCAGCATATGACATGAGAATCCTAATTGCTTCTAGTCTAGCTACAGGAGCAAAAGTTTCAGTGAAATCAATACCTTCCTGTTGATTGTAACCTTGAGCAACTAGTCTTGCCTTGTTCCTTACCACTTTTCCATCTTCATCTAGTTTGTTTCTAAACACCCATCTGGTTCCAATAGTGGTTTTCTCTTTGGGTTTAGAAACTAGTGTCCAGACATCATTCCTTTTGAACTGATTTAGCTCTTCTTGCATGGCTAGAATCCAGCTTTCATCTTGCAGAGCTTCTTCAATCTTTTTAGGTTCCAAATCTGATATGAAGGCCATGTTGTTGTTTTCATTGAAGGCAGATCTGGTTCTAACTCCTTGAGATGGACTTCCAATGATGAGATCTTCTGGATGATAGGTCTTGAATTTCCAATCTTTCTTCAGAGTCTGAGTTTCAGACTTATCAGCATCTGTCTGTATTTCAGATACGTCTACTTTTGGCTTGTCTGAAGATTCTTCTACTGTAGGATTGAGTTCAATACCTGCAACATCATCTTCTAGATCTGATAGTTCCCTATCAGTCTTCAAACCATCATTAAACTTTACATGAATTGATTCTTCTACAATAGAAGTTCTAGAATTGAAAATTCTAAAAGCTTTAGACATTTCAGAATAACCAATAAATATTCCTTTATCTACTTTAGAATCAAATTTACCAAGATGATCTTTTGTGTTGAGAATATAACATTCACAACCAAATGCATGAAAATATGATATGTTGGGTTTTCTGTCTTTCCACAATTCATAAGGAGTCTTATTTAGAATAGGCCTAATCAGTATTCTGTTTTGTACATAACAAGCAGTGTTAATGGCTTCTGCCCAGAAGTACTTAGGAAGATTATTTTCATTAAGCATTGTTCTTCCCATCTCTTGAAGAGATCTGTTCTTTCTCTCAACTACTCCATTTTGTTGTGGAGTTCTAGGTGCAGAGAAATTGTGAGAAATACCATTTTCCTCACAGAACAGTTTGAACTGCTCATTTTCAAATTCTCCTCCATGATCACTTCTTATAGCAGAGATACAAAAACCTTGCTCATTTTGTACTCTTTTACTGAATACTGAAAATGCCTTATAAGATTCATCCTTGTGGGTTAAGAAGAATACCCATGTAAATCTAGAATAGTCATCAACTATGACAAAACCATATTTCTTTCCACCTAGGCTAGCTACACTAACTGGTCCAAACAGATCCATGTGTAACAGTTGCAAAGGTCTAGAGGATGTGACTTCTTTCTTGGATTTGAAACTTGATTTTACTTGTTTACCTCTCTGATATGCATCACACAAAATATCTTTCTTAAAAGAAATGTCAGGCAATCCTCTCACAAGGTTATGCTTTTTCAATTTTGAAATTTGCTTCATACTAACATGTCCTAATTTCTTACGCCACAGCCATTTTTCATCCTCTTTAGACATAAAGCATGTTACACTTTGATCTGAAAGTTCAGTCATGTCAATCTTATACAGATTGTTTTGCCTTTTAGCAGAAAAGAGGGTTTTTCCATTACAGTCATTGACCATGCATGCATCCTTAGAAAAAGATACAGAAAGTCCACTGTCACATAATTGACTTATGCTAAGCAGATTATGTTTTAATCCTTTCACAAATAACACATCATGGATAATAGGTAAGGGAGGTTTACCACCAATTTTACCTAAACCAACAACTTTTCCTTTCTGGTTGCCACCAAAAGTTACATGTCCACCTTTCTTAGGTTGGAGGTCTAGGAACATAGACCTTTCGCCTGTCATGTGTCGCGAGCATCCACTGTCCAGATACCATGACAGGTGTTTGCTTTGTTCTGTTGAGAATGTCTGCAACAGGAATGATCATGACCTTAGGTACCCATATTTTCTTGGGTCCTTTTTTGTTAGTGTGAGGAGTCTGTAAAGACTTCCTTCTCTTTTTTGTGAATACACTTAGACATGATATGTCCAGCTTTTCCACAGTAGGAACATATAGATTTAACAGCTATATTTGAAAATTTTGTTGATCCTTTATGATGTTCTTGATTGGAATATCCTATACCTTCTTTGTTAAGGGAGTGCCTCTGACTTCCTAAGAGTTTAGTCAGATTATCTCTACCATTAACAAACTTGGCAAGATCTGAGGTGAGCTCTTCTACTTTCTGTTGAAGTTTAGTTACTTCTTCAGATGGTAGAGTTTCAACTGAGATCTCAACTTCAGACTTTTCAGTCTTAAGTTTACTATTCTCTTCAGCTAACTTTTCACACTCTAGAGATTTCTGTGTATACTCATTAGAGAGTTTAGCATACTGTCTCTTGAGGGATCTAAAGGCCTTAGATATATAGTTGGATTCTTCCAAAAGTTCATCATAGGTATCATTCAATTTTTCAAGTTCAGAATGTACCTCAGTTTCTGATTCTGAATCTGTATCAGCCATAAGACAGAGGTTTGCTTCAAGCTCCTCTCCTTCACTTTCAGTGGAGCTTTCATCAAGATCTTCCCAAGTGGCCATCATTCCTTTCTTCTTCTTGTTGAAGAATTTCTTGGAAGATTGCTTTTTGAGTTGAGGGCATTCTGCCTTGATGTGACCAGGCTTTTTACATTCATAGCATACAATGACATTTCTGTCATTAGATCCACCATCCTTGTTGTGCTTGTCTTTGTTGAAGCGCCTGAAGGGTTTGTCTTTTCTGAAGTTTCTTTTCTTCCACAGCTTCTTCATTTTTCTGGTGAAGAGAGACAGTTCATCATCTTCATCATCTGAGTCATCCTCATTTGATTCTCCAGATTCTTCTGAAGATTCATCTGCTTTTAGAGCTTTTGAACTTGCTCCCTTAGATGACCTCTTGTCAGCTTTGAGTGCAATGGACTTGTTTTTCTTTCCATTGTTCTCTTCAATCAGTTCTTGTTCATGAATCTGAAGAGTCCCAAGAAGCTCATCAAGCTTCATTGTTGTTAGATCCTTGGCCAGAGACACAGCAGTTACAAGTGGTCTCCATTGTTTTAGAAGACTTCTGAGAATCTTTTGAATGTGTTCCTCAGTCTTGTAAATTTTTCCCAGAGATTTCAATCCATTGGTTATGGTTTGAAACCTTCCATACATTTGGCCAATAGTTTCACCTTCCTCCATTTTGAACAGCTCATACTTTCTGACAAGCATGCTGACTTTTGTTTCTTTGACTTTGCTAGTTCCTTCATGAGCAATAGCTAGTGAGTCCCACATTTCTTTTGCAGACTCACAAGCACAGACTTTTTCAAATTCTTCTCTGCTCAGAGCACACATGATTGCATATCTAGCTTTGGCATTAAGCTGCCACTTTGTTCTTTGATCAGTGGTCATGTTTGCTTTAGGAACTTCCTCTCCTTTGTCATCTTTAGGGACAAAAGGACCTTCATCAATGATATCCCAAAGATCAGAGTTAGTGGATTGTAAAAACCACTTCATCTTTTCTTTCCAGTAGACGTAGTCCTCTCCATTGAAAAAGGGAGGTCTCGACATTGAGGATCCTTCTCCAGTATGGTTCTTGCTTCCACTGGTTTCTCCTGCCATCTCCAAGATCTTTTCCTCTACACTGTTAAGTGCTCAACCCAGAGGCTGAGCTCTGATACCAACTGAAATAACCAAAGTGAACACAAGAAGGGGGGTTGAATTGTGTTTACCAACTTTTTCGGTTACTTAAAAAGATTTTCGCAGGCACAGCAAGCAAGGTTTGAATGAGAAAGGTTTAGACGAGTGAAGCGTCTAATATTAAGACAGAATAGTACACACAAACAAAGAAGGTTAAAAAAAGTTTGATAACCACAGTATTAACTCCCCAAGTTAAAAGGCTAAGACTTAAACAATACTTAAACAAATTAAAAGATAAGAGAGAAGAAATATCACTCAAGAGATTTATACTGGTTCACCCCAAAATCCACAGGGCTACGTCCAGTTTCTTGGCAGCACCAAGTTTCCACTATAACTGAGTAAATTACAGTACAAGTATTCTTTGCACACCTAGCCTCTTCAGGCTCAACACTCAAACAAGTATTCTTTTCTCACCTAGCCTCTACAGGCTCAAAAACAGTAATGGATAGCAAGTTTTGTGTAGTTAATACAACTTGCAAGTCTTTCAGATCACACTCAGAGAGTGGAATAAATATGAAGTATGAAAGACTGCGTATTTATATCTAATGATTGAATATGTATTCAATGAAGGAATGAAGAAGTTAATGAAGAGAGTAAATGCTTCTGTGCAGAGTTCTTTTGATATTCAACTTCTTTGCTTCATCTTCTTTGTTTGATCTATTTAAAGGCTTCAATCAAGAGATCCGTTTTGACACAGCTTCAGAAAGTGTTTGCATCTGACTTGAGCTTTCTGAGACACCATTTAATGCCAAAGAGTCGTTCTGAATATTTATTAAATGCTTGAAAACATTGGGCATTATCAAGAGTGTCCAAGAGTACACTTTAAACTGAACAGCTGTTCTATCAGAGTATATGGCAGCAGGCTTCTTATACTTGTTGCAGAGAGTTTTCTTCTTTTAGTGCAACATCAGTTTACTTTGCATAAAGTACTTTTTACTTTGTACTAGAATAGGCAAAAGGTTACTGCAGTGGTGCAGAGATAGCGTGTTTATTCCTTAAAACCTTGAAACAACGTTCTTTATTCTTTGTCCTTCGAGCTATTGTCCATAGGTCTTCGAGATCCTTAAGGATGGCCTATAATTTTGAATATGGTGACTAGGACTTGATTTCTGACATACTGACTTGGTGTCAGCAATGAGAATTTTTAGACGGGTGGAAGTCATCCAAAAACTTAGACGGGTGAAGGCTTGTTCCAAACATAGACGGGTGAAAGCTTGTTCCAAAGTTAGACGGGTGAACGCTTGCTCCAAAGTTAGACGGGTGAACGCTTGCTCCAAAGTTAGACGGGTGAAAGCTTAGCTGAGCCAAACTTAGACACATGCTTCTTGCCACGTCATCAACTGAGCTTAGTCTTTCTTGAGCGTTGACTTTCTTTGATTAATTTTCTAGACGAGTGAAACTTAGACGAGTCACTGCTGAGCTTCTACTAAAAAAAATAGACGGGTGACTTCAAGTCTATTTTCCTGCACACTTATCAAATATATCAGTAATTTCTTTTGGTTCAATATTACCATACTTGAACTATTTGGAATCATCAAAACATAGAGGATTTACACTTTGAATGTGTTTTAGACTTATGAGGTCTCAACACTTATGGTTTAAAGTATCTCTTCTCCCTCCACCGGTCCTGGTGAGGCTCTGCCTCCGCTCCGGTTTCTTTTATTTTTCCAGATCTTGGTCGGTTCACCGCCTTTCTGGGTTTATGCTTTTATATTGATAGTTTTAATCTCTACAGTACTTGTTTTTACTGTTTACATGTTTTAATTTACCTATTTTAATTATTTCTTTGTTCTATTATATGTAATATACCTCTATTAATCCTACTTCTCATCATCCTGCTCTCTTCCCCCTCTCCCTTCCTGTAACCTCGTCATCCCTCTGACGGCTAAGCAAATCCTTTTTATTCGGGATTGGATACCTGATCCACCTAAGAGCTTGGTTTAAAGGTTTGTAATTGATGACTAAGCGGGGCGTTCCTCGCTCAATTTCTGCTTGCTTATTGACATAGAAAGCTGAACATGACCAGGGAGATTTGCTTTCCCTAATCAAACCCTTTTCTATAAAATCATTAATCTCCTTCTGGCAATACCTAAGAAGTTCATGATTCATTGAATTGGTCTAGACTTAGTAGGGATTTGCCTTTCATTGAAATCTTGTTCATAAGGCAAGTCTACAACATATTTCTTTCTATTCCAAAATGCCGTTGGCAAATCAGAACAGATAGATTTTTGAATTTCATCAGATAGGATTTGGATCCTATTTTTGATGCTAGGTTGCTGTAATTGTAACTCAATATTTTTAAAAGAAATCTCTTCTTTCAAGAAATTGATTTGGTTAATTTTACAATCAAGAAAATTCAAATCTCTAATGATTGGTTTTCTGATAAAGGGGAAAATAATGTCTTTTCCCAGATGTTGTGTTGTAATCCCATCGTCAGAAATGGAAATGGGAAAGAGTGATCTTATGAATGGTGTTCCAAGGATCACTTCATTTGTAAGGTTTTTGACTAATAGAAAAGGAGTCTCAACCTGAAGACCTTGA
The DNA here is from genome assembly GCA_035048595.1 of Echinosophora koreensis. NCBI lineage: Eukaryota > Viridiplantae > Streptophyta > Magnoliopsida > Fabales > Fabaceae > Echinosophora > Echinosophora koreensis. Next base: position 14,209,484 of record JAPCYP010000004.1, read on the forward strand.
TTTTCTATTAGGGCTTTTGACAGCTTGTAATTGATTTTAAGTTTAGAACCATTAGCAGCTCTTAACTTTTCAGAAGTTTTTTCAAAGTATTTAGTAGGGACTAATCCCTCCTGAATACAGTTTGAATCAGCTCCTGTATCGAAAAGTGCTATTGAATCAAGAACAAAATTTCCTATAATGATCTTGATTTGGATATGGAATTTCTGAATCCTTAATTGATTAACTAAATTCAAGAATGTTTCATCATCATGGAGATCTTTATTTTCTTGAACATTAGTAGGATTATTTTTCTCGCTGTCCTTGATGATACTTGATCCTGGTTTTTCTTCTGAATCAGAATCATCCGTATGAGCTTCTACTAGCTGAGACAGGATTAACTTATGAACGGATTGTTCTTGTTTGATGTCTTTAACTTCTTGTTTCAAATTCTTAATCTCTTGTTGGAGATCTTGAATTGTTACGGGTTTAGTTTGTTGAGTAGCCTCAAGTCTTTTAAGGATTTGTTTAAAGTCAAAATGGTCTTTGACAATAACTTTTCCTTTGTTTTTGAAATCTTTTTCTGTTGAGGATTCCATTGAAGACTTAAGCTTATCCATATATCTACGTCTTTCATTTGGATCTGGAATTGAATTAATTACTTCAAAAAGGAGATCTTGTTCCTTAGTGAGGACATTAACTTCTTGAGATGAGTCGGAATCCGAATTTCCAAAATCATCATCTTGGATTTGATTGAGGTCTTCGGAGAAATCACCATCTGATTCATCCGAAGTTTGGATTAAAAGATTGTTCAGTTGTTCCTCAACTGAAGGTTCGAGATTTAATTCTCTAATCTTCTTCTTTAGCCTACAGTATTTACTGATATGGCCTTGTTTTCCGCAGTTGTAACATGTAACCGCTTTTTTGGGAAACCTAGTACTAGTTTCTGGTTTGGGTTTGAATTCTGGTTGGAATTCAGGTTTTGGTTTGCTAAACCGTTTGTGTTTCTTCCACTTAGTATACTTAGGTTTATGAGGTTTTTCTTTATCCTTCTTGGAGGATTTTGGTTTATCTTTTGGGCAAGGGGTTATACCAAATTGCTCGCAAAAAGACCCTAAATCCTTTTTTGCGGCCTTTTCTTTTTTGAATTGGTCTCTAACTTTGTCTTCCTTGCAAAGTCTTGCCCCTATTTTCTGGGTTGCGGCAATGAGTTGTCCATAACTCAATTGCTCATATGGAATATTTCCATCTGGAGATTGGGCTATAAGTTCGTCCTTTACAAGATCACCTAAAGATGTTGGGAGTCCTGCGATGAACTTTTCTTTCCAGAACTTATTCTGGCAATCTTCTCTAGTGTAAACCCTAGTTAGGAAGGTATCCTTATACCACCTAAAACTGGATAAAGACCTACACTTAAGGTTGGATAATAACTCTGCAGACCTATCTTTCCAGGTAGAAGGACTACCCATAAAGCTTCCGCAAATTGAAAAGATTAAGGTATTGACAGCATCTGGAATTGTTTGGCCGTCATTATCCATAATTGGATTACCTTCTGTGTCAGTTTTGATTGCCGTGAACATTTGTTCTTTCTGTATCTCAGTGAAAGAATGATCCCACCAGCCTTTTAGTTGGCCTGTGAAACCAGCAACCAAAATATTGCAAATGGCTTCTTCAGAGCATTCATTCGCAGTTTGATATGCAGTGGCCATCATGGTCATGTGCTGCATTGTTTGGAGGATTTGATACTCCATTTGGCCATCTATGTTCCATTCATAGATGTTGTTTGCATTGAAGCTTTTGAGAGCAGAAGTTTTTTCTTCAAGGAGCAAATCCGGAGGAGTTGCTCTAGGATAATAAAGTTTTGTTGGCTTTTTCCAGGGTTGGGTATAGACTGGATTCATATTGATCAAAGGTCTGTTGATCAAAGGTTTTTCTACTGAGTTGGATTTAGAAGTACTGGCCACAGATTCTGTTTCTGAGCCGTCTTCGTTTAGGACATTTATGGTTGGATCTTTGACTATAGGATCTTTGGTAATTCCCTTACCTCTTAATAAGGGTTGGCCTTCTTGAGTGCTAGCTGGGGACTCTGGAACACTCAATTGTCTTATTTTCTCGACTAACTCTTGTTTTTCCCTTTTGATGTCTGGGTAAAGAAGGAGTTGTAAACTATCTTTGACCTTCTTATTGACCTTGAAAGGTTTAAACAAGGGTTTTTCTAAGGGAATCTCCTTCTTAATTCCCGAAGTAGATGCATCAGTGGATACATCTTTTTTGATAATGTGTTCCCCTAACACTTGTAGGTATTTGTTGGTATAGTTTGCTTGCTCCATTAACTTGTTAATGTCATAAGCCGAAATATCTTCACCCGAATTTTTGTTTTTGAAAGGAGAAGCCATTATGGGTTTGCTGGTGTTAGGATCTTTAACACCTGGGAGTTGGTAAGAGTGATTTGGTGGTAACTCTGTTTTGACTAACTCACCATTTTTTCAAATGCCATACTGTAATGACATTAGTGGTTTTATCAACATCTATCTTTGTTTTCCAAGGATAGTTAATTTGATATTTGACTGCGTAAGCATGAAACCAGTCAAAAAATAAAACATTTGTCTTAACATTGTTAAGAAATTGATAATATTCTTTTTGAATATTATTTCTGATTGTTCCCTTATATTCTTGTAAGAACCATTCTCTTTGAGGTTTCCATTCCTCAGAGTAAAAGTCCTTTCTAAGGGATTCCTTATCAATAATGGGCTTACAAATCATTATAAGATTCATTAAGGGAGGAAAAGGTTGGAGACTGAATTGATCGTTGATCATCTTCTGTCTGATAAATTGGTCTAGGGATAGTAGATGATGTATCTAATCCCTGAAGATTAATATTCGGAATTTGAGATGTGGTTGAGAAAGATTGTCTTGAAGGGACAGTCCTAAAGGCTTCTGATCTAAGACTAGAGGATCTGATAGAACTGAAAGAATTTCTTCTTTCGAAAATTAATTCAACTTGTCCTGATTGATTCTGGACAATATTGCTGAAATTGGCAGTTTCCCTTGGTAAAGCAGGTACTGCTTTATCCAAAATCCATCTTTCTGGTAGATTTACATCTTTCCAGTGGATTGTCTTAGGGACAATAACGTTTGCTTTAGTAACATCAGTAAGAAACAAAGTTGTCTCTCCCGATGTTCTAGTTTTAAGAACTTTAGAATTACAAGAATTCATAACCTTGTATTGAATCCTGTAAAGCAAAGCTGCTGGGATAGATCCAGGCTTCATGTCTAAGCCACAGATCTTAATATTTAAAAACAAAGAGTCTAATATATTATTGTCCTGTAGACTCAATGTCCTATTTGGGTAACAATTGAAGTAAATCGGACCTTGACTTAGGCCAGTTTCTATTGTGCCTAATAACGAATCCTCAAATTTGTTGTGCCTAATGTCTCTTAAGCACATTAAGATTGAAGCATTTAATCCTTTGCGGATTAAAGGTTTAACAGCTACTTGTACACATCCTATGTGCAAGTATCTGTATTTTTGTTTATGATTTTTGATTGTATCCATTGAGAGAAGATGAAATTCCTTACTCTCTGGATTGATAGGAATATTTTTCTCTACCGTTTTGATAACATAATCAGAGGTAGCAAAAAATCTACCTTCTGGTTTGTATAATTCTTTTGTGGGTATCTTTGGGATTACCCAATTATCAATATCTTGATTGATATTTTCAAAGCAGATTTCCTCTTGGAAAATACTGCTTGGATTGGTAGGAATATCAGATTCCTGAAGAGATGAAGAAGAAGGTTGGGAAGAGTGGAAAGAAAGCCTTGAAAGGGAGCGAGATAACATAAATTCAATTAACTGATATCATTGCCTTCCTTTGGTTCCATAAAAACAGTAGATATAGATCTAAGCCTTACTTTGCTGAATATTTTTTATTAAAATATTAAAATTAGCAACTTTACAAAGATTTACAAAATCATTAGATCTTATTATACTTAAACATAGCTGTACCTTACCTTTTGAAAAAGGGTTTACTTAAATAACCAAAAGCTACCTCAAAGTAGACTTACTGGTACTCGTTATCTATACTTTGATTTATCTTGCTTCAAGCATCGGCGAATTAGACTGACTGCCTCTATCCACACGAGGTCTTACTGCTACAACTTTAACAAGACATACCAATGTATAAACACGGAGGTCCTTACCAGTTAAAAGGTACTCAAACCATTTAAGCATAATAATTTCTGCCGAAAAAACTCTTTTTTTTTTTTTTTTTACTCAGCAAGGTACGGATCTTAGATCCATACTACAGTTCCTACTTCCCCATCGGGCTCTGATACCAGAGGGATGACGAGGTTACAGGAAGGGAGAGGGGGAAGAGAGCAGGATGATGAGAAGTAGGATTTATATATATATATATATGTCTAAACTAAACCAGAAAATAATAAAATCAAAGCTCCACTCTTTTATTAAAATAAACCAGCAAAAGTTGCTGGCAATCAACTTGCAATCCTCAACCTTTGCAACTTTAAGAAAAGATTCTGCTAAACCAAAGCAAAACAACTCCCTTCCCTATAATAAAAACCAAAATCGGAAAATTTACTGCCGAACAGGTTACAACCTAGATATGAGTAGTGGAGCATTTGGGAGATGAGAAATGACATTGTGTTTAGTGGCAAAAGATCAGATATGGCCAGTTTTATTCTGAAAAGGATAAAAGTTACTTCATGGAGATCGTTTATAACTAAAGGAAAAATTATATCTTTTTCTTTTTTTGATTGGTGCGTAGGTCCTAAAAAGTGTATAGAGTGTGTTTCATTTGCTTTATCTACTTTGAGGCTCTATTGGTCTTTTGTATATAGGTTTAGAGTACCCCTAGTACTCGAATTAATTAATATACCTTTGGCTTTTTTTAAAAAACAAAAACAAAAAACAAAAAACCTAGATCTAGATTTTATAATATCCAACAACCTTATAAAGCCAGCAAGTGTATTCTGAAAGATTAGTCCAATATTTTAACAAACCATAATGACTTGACAACGACTTGCTAAAAAATTAAACATTTTGCTTATCTCTTTTACATGAAAAGAGATATTGCAAATAATAATCTTTTATATCGGAAGGCATATTCACACTAAATTCGAGCCAAGCATAAACCTTAGCCCAAGTTTCTTGAGCAAGACTGCATTGAAGGAGTAGAAGTATTGAGTCTTCTAACATTTTTTTTTGGCTAAATTACATTTTTGGTCCTCAAATTGTTATTAAATGTTCAATTTGGTCCCCAAGTTTTTAAACGGTTCATTTTGGTCCCCTAATTCCTTAAACTTATTCAAATAGGTCCTTCCGTCAAGTTGACTAACGGGGACGTCAAGTTGACTAAGGGACGACAATGAACATTTTAAAAACTTGAGGACCAAATTGAACATTTTAAAACAATTTGGGGACCAAAATGAACATTAAAATATTAAATTTAATGCCACGTGGCACTAAAATATTAAACTTAATGCCACGTGGCATTAGATTTAACGTTGTCGTTAGTCAACTTGATGGAATGACCTATTTGAACAAGTTTAAGGAATTAGGGGACCAAAATGAACCGTTTAAAAATTTGGGGACCAAATTGAACATTTAATAACAATTTGGGGACCAAAAGTGTAATTTACCCACATTTTTTTGTGCAAAAAACATAATATAGGTCTTGTAAACGCCATCACATTCCACTTATACAAATTATCTTTATAGGAATTATACCCCTTAACACCTGCTATGAAAAAGCTAGGACTATAGGAGCTAGACAACTCCAAAACCATTTAAACGCCATCACATTCGAATTGCCTGAGATGATGCAAACTGGTATTGCAGCCAATTATATGTCGATTTTAAAGAAAAACAACCTGAGATATTGAGAGACTACACCCACTCATCGTCTCTACGTTTGGTTAAGGTCACCAACTATTTCCAGCAGATTAAAGAATTCAGCTAGCACATTATCCTCTCATTTCAAGAAATCTCTTCTCCATTTAAAAGACCAATTCCATCTATCATTTATCCAATATCCTAAGCTATCAATAACCTTACTTTTATACTCTAAGACTAAGATGGAAAAGTAAAAATCTAGGGAAATAACTCCTTTAGGCTATTATTACTCAATCAAACATCCTCTTAGAATTTTATACAATTACCCCTTCCTAACTTTCATTTCAAATCGTTAGAGAACCAATCTATAGCAGTTTTATACCTTCCAATTTTGCAGACATCATTTCACCAAACAGATGCATAATGCATTCTACCACTAAAAGAAAGATGTTTACCTTTCTATGATGAATGCCTCCAGGTTACAAATCCAATATATGGCTACTAATAGTACGTCAGATTTGGGATTTAATAGCGCACACTTAATAGCGATTTCGGCATGAGGCACTCTGAAAAAATGTGTGTGAGTATTTAATAGCACTGACCAATAGAAACACTACTAAGTTATAAACCTTTAATGGCGGTTCACCGATAAAACGCTATCTTTACTCCATAACCTAATTTGAAAAAATAAACGCTCTTTAGCCCATACCTGATTAACAGCTGGTAGTTGGGAAAGAGCTATCATAATATATAGACCATTTTAATTAATAACGTTTATTTGGACAAACGCTATAGAAGTTGTAACTATCATAGCGCTTGAATGGAGAAACACTATTTTTTTCCTCATATTAAAACTACACTTTTTAGGTAACCAACTTTCTAACCATAGTCATTGGAACGGTTCATGGAACTGATGGGAGTACGATACTGCACAGAAAATCCGATATTTAACCTTCAATGCATAGAAAATTGTTCGTAATCAATTCCACCTTAATAGCTATTGAACAAACGCTCCTAAACCTAAGAAATTTATCCTATAAGTAATATCCTCTGTGTATCTTATCCCACACTTCAAATTTTATTATATCTCCTCATGTGTTCTTCTTTGTGTTCTTATCATTCCAGAAGAGGTCTCATGTGTCATGACTAATGTCCAGACGAGGGCCAAAAGATGGTCAATCCTAAATTTCATGACAGATGACAAGAAGATATATGAATGTCATCGTCGCTCAATCCCTTATGTGGGCAATAAAGTGTCCTCATGAAATGATTTGTGCTATGGGAGGCACTGGCGACTGAAACAGAATGAGGAGTCTTTCTAGCAACAAATCTTTCTTTTGGCATGACAGTCGACAAAAATATATGAGAGTGGGCTATCAAGTTCAACAACAAAATGAAAAGCGAGGGTGCCCCAGGGACCCTATCTGCAGATTCAGGCACAAAAAGGATTTGTGGTAACTTGAAGGGATTCAGAAGACACAAACTAAAGTAAAGTTATAACTGAAGTGCCTTTTTTATATATTCAAACTCCTTTATGTTTTCTCCCTTCCCACCAACATGTTGTTGAAAAAAATAGCCAATAATATTGTATTCAATTTTGTATTGTCACTGTAAACACATATATTTGAAAAGGAATTTAATTTTTTTCATATAGTTTAATATTTCTATTGGGGTATTAATTTATTTTGTTAAAACTTATCTCGATACTTTCAATTCTAAAAATAAATTAAGACCATCTCAATATTAGAATTTTCACTAAATCTAATAAAAAATAAAGATTAATACAATATTTTTTGTAATTCATTCTCATCTGAAGTTTTAATTATTTTGGATTCAAATAAAAAACTAAAAATGGTTTCTTATAAAAAAAAAAAAATGTTCAAATCAAGTCTCATTAAAATGTACACTCTCATCATGTATCTAAATTAGTGAAATTTAGTTTTGTCCCAATATTGCTTATTTCGAATTCTATATTTTTTTTAATCCATTAAATTACCAATGGACAATGGATGGAAGAAGGTGAGGCCTAAGGCATATGCCTTAATGGATTTACCACTAAAACAACCCTGTTATAGACAAACCATTGACCTATAATTCCTTCTTAATGTGCGATTACACCTATGATTTTTCTCGGCCTCCCTCTACCGCCACTACAAAAAAAAAAAGTCTAAATAGCGACCGAATTTTACCGACCGAATTCGTCCGTCGCTAATGGCGACGAAATAGCGACTGATAACCAAGATTCATGATTAAGCTGTATATATATATTTCACGACCGATTTAGCAACCGACATGCGTGGTCGCCACTAAATCGGTTGCTACCCAAATAAATTTGAAAGTCAAATTTTTTGACCATTTTACGACCGAATTTAGTGACTGGTTTTCACGTAACGGTAAAATTTGACTTTATTAGCGATCGATTTAATATCGGTCGCAAAAGCGTGTTAAATGAATTTAATTTAGAGCCATTTAGCGACTGAATTTGCGACCGATTTTTTATTTTCGAGTTGGCTACAGAAATAGCGATCGAATAATTCAGTCGCTAAAAATAAAATCCCTAAAAACTCAATCGAGCCACATTTTCTCCCCATTTCACTATTAACACTCTCTCTTCTCCCTAATACCCTCTCTACGTCCACTCCACCTCCGACCACGTACAGCTCGTCTGGCCACCTCGCCTCCTGCCATCGTGACCATCACACAGTTAAGTTTCTCTCTCTCTCTCTAGCATCCTTCTCTGTCTCTCTCTCTCTTACATGTCTCTCTCCCTCTCTGTTTCAGGTCCGACAGCTGTCTCACGCCTCCTCTGCCATGTCACGACTGTCGTCCACCCACACACCCACGCGTCTGTTCACAAACCACCGCATACTGCCACGTCTTTGTTCGTTGTCCACTGTTACCCTGTACTCTTTGTTGTTTTATTTGAATTCGAAAAAAAAAACTATTTCTTGCATTGCTTCATTCATATCCTACTGTGCATGTTGAAGTTAGGAAAATTTGTGGGTGCAGTTCTGAATGGGTGATTTTATATTCTGATTTGGGGGTGAATTTTGAACTTGTGAAGTTAGGGTTCATAGTGAATGAGGTTTATTTCTTTCTTTGTGGTGCCAAATTGTTTGAGAAATTTTATGTAGCATACTCTGGTTGAAATGTTGAGACTGTATGTCTGTTGCCATGATTTTGTGTTTTTCAAGTTCTAAATGTTGTGAAGGACTGATTTTGAGAATTGATATTGACATGGCTGTTAAAGTCACTAATTGTTGTTCTGGCCAATATAGTTCTAGCATGCTCATTTATCATGGTCTTTTCATTTTCACATTGCAGTATTTGGTTTGACCATTGAAATCCTGATTGAATTTGACTGTGAATTTCCACCTCCATCGTCTCTTGCTTTCTCTGATATGGAAAACAATTTGGGATTCTCTGTTTAGGGTTCTTGTTCTATGGAAAATGATTTGGGGTTCTCTGATTTAGGGTGATAGTTCACTTTACAAATATGATAGTACATGCCTTTAGTGTTAGAAATGTTTTCTACATGTCTTTAGATAGTTTAGATAACTATGTAGCTTTAGTGTTAGAAATGCTTACACTTTGCAGGTTGGATTTAACGAGAAGAAGGGCGATGCCATATCACGTGCCTCATAGTCACAGGATGAGGCCTTGACTGGTGAGGGGCCCCGCTCTCCTGTCTCCGTCGACGACAATGCCATATATTTGGAGGTCGTCGAGGGCAGGAACAAGAAGGGGCACGTGTATGGTCTCGGACACTTGGGCAGTGAGTTTATCTTTCATCGTCCGGCATGCCTGCTCCATCCTACGCAGATACCGTCCCTCCGGAGCAGTTCAACCAGATGCAGGACACCATCACGCAGCTGAACGCGGAGCTTCGGGAGAAGAGGTGGAGAGAAACAAAGAGAAGAAAAAACTTTCCTCCCTCAATCTTTGCTTCCCTCTAATATTGAGGGGATTTTGAGGGATGAGAGGGGATTTCAAATATTTTGAATATATTAATAAAATATCCTATTATAACCAAAAGAGTTAGATATGGCTATCTTATAGGTAAGCGTATCCACTCAAGGATCTTACATAATGTTTGGTTGGGGGGAATTGAAGGGAGGAGAGGGAATGAATTTTTTTAAACTTTCTTGTTTGGTTCAAACTCTCCCCCTCAATTTTGGCTCCCCTTCAATATTAGGGTGATTTGGAGGGAAGGGGATTTCAATTCAAACATTTTGGATGCATTAACTAAAATATTTTACTAATATTTTTTGCATTCTAAAATTATAAGGATATTAAAGTAAATTAGTTTTAAAATTCCTCTCTGCCCCTCCTGAACCAAGCAATAATATTGTTATTTCTCCTCTCTTCCATTAACATCCCTTCCTCTCAACCAAACAAATGTCTGATAAAATTAATCTCTCTCTTACCTTCCCCTCCCCTCATTTGAACCTAACATAACCTTAATTTCCTTCAAGTCTAAGAAGGGAAACGATATAGGCATTCTCCCATAAGGTTTACCTAATATTTGAAGACATGTTCTCTTCATAAAAAGATAACTACTTCTACTAGAAACCATGTATGCGAGTTAATTTTAAAATATTGTAATAAATGTCATTTTAGGGTTTTTCAGTTACCATATTTATTATATATCATATCTATATCCTTTTGTTAATTTAGTAAAACACGATAAATAACATGTGCGATGATTGAGTTAATTCTATGTTGATTTTGTTAATTTGTTGCATTAAGTGAACTTAATTAAAGATAGAAGTGACAATTGGGTTTGGTCTGACGATAATTCTAGTTCTTTTAATGTACAATCTGCATATTCTTTTATAGTAAATTGTTTGAATAGTAACAATTGTTTTTTCTCTTCTTCTGATGCGACGGTACTTTTAAGCTCCTTTGGAAATGATATATTAGCTCCTTCAAAAGCGATTGCCTTTTCTTGGCAACTTTTATTGGACCATATGCCCCAGAAGATCCTTTTAAACAACAATCGTGACTAAAGTGAACACAAAAATGCAAGTTAAATTTTAAAATATGAGAAGAAAACTTGAGTTAAGTAAAAAGGAATGTCCAAGATAAAAATTTGCTAGTATAGGGAGGCACCATCGAGAAGGATAATGAATGCTTAGAATAATAGTTAAAAGAGTAAAAAGAGAAATGGCTACTTACAAAATGCACGTGTAGGTAAAAGTTTTAGGAAAATGTGTGTTGGTAGGAAAATGGTTTTCGTATAGCTCTACGAATGTTGATTTGGATGACTCAACTTTGGTTTTTATATTTTTATGTTTAAAGTTATAATCAATGAATATAAGGGAAACGCTCATTTCCCTATTCGCTGAATTTAGCAGAAGCTGAGTTCGTACAATATAGCATAACTCAAAGTTTTAACATGTAGTGACCTGTTTTAAAAACTTTGGATGTATAAAAGTAATCTTTAGGGATATAAAATATTTCATTTCATTTTTCAGAGTGTGTCACTATATGGAAAATATTACACTTTACATACTGTAATAAATAGATTAGCAAACTGTTAATTCTGTTAATTCTGTTTAGGCTCAAGGTTAGTTACATGATGAGCTGGCATGAGCTGGCATAACAGAATTAAGCTCCATAGCTTGTACTATATAAGCTGAAAGCTTCAGCTAAATCAATCAAGAGGAATCATTAGCATCTTATAGCTTTGCTTCTTCTTCATATTCTCTGATTACTTCTTCAAGTTTCTTAGTTGGTTTTATGGTATCAAAGCTCCATTTGTGAGCTTCGTTGCTTTGTTGAACAATGGTGAGGAACAACAATGGAGGTGGAGGCGGAAGTTTTGTTCAAGCAAATCTAGTTGCAAATCCTTCTCAAAATTCTTCAAGTCATTACTATGTTCATCCTGGTGAGAATACCAATGTTTCTCTTGTGAATCCCGTTCTGAATAAAAGGAATTATAATTCCTGGGCAAAAATGATGAAGCGAGCATTGATTGGCAAGAACAAGTGGAAATTTGTCAATGGATCGATTCCTGTACTAGATCCATTCGATCCAAGCTTTGATGCTTGGGAAAGATGCAACAATATCATCCATTTGTGGCTTGTGAGCTCGGTTTCTCCTTCGATAGCTCCAAGCATAGTTCACATGGATCTAGCTTCCAAGGTTTGGAACAATTTGAAAGAAAGATTCTCTCAAGGAGATCTGGTTCGAATCTCTGATTTACAAGTTGAATTATATGCTTTCAAACAAGGTAATCTTTCTGTCACTAATTTCTTCACTGAGCTTACGAATTTTTGGGAAGAATTGGAAAGTTATAGACCTATAACAGAATGCAATTGTGATTCTCTTAAATATAGAGAGGAAGATTATGTCATGAGGTTCCTCACTGGTTTGAATGAGTGCTATTCAGTTGTCAAAACTCAAATTCTGATGATGGTACCTTTGCCACTACTTACTCGTGTTTTCTCTATGATTTTACAACATGAGAGACAACTAGGTTTAGATGACACTAATGAGAATTTGCCTATGATCAATGCTGTTGATGGCAAAAGATTCATTAAAGGAAAGAACTCAGGTGGCAAAGTATGTACATATTGTGGAAGATTTGGCCATACACAGGAGACTTGTTTCAGAAAACATGGATTTCCTTCAGGATTTGGCTTCAAATCCAAGAATAATGGAGGTTTTGTAAATAATGTGGCCTATGATGGAGATGAACTTGATGAGAGAACTGAGACAAGCAGCACCAATGACAAGGAGTTGGTTGTCTCGGGGCTCAGTGCTGAGGAATGCAGAACCTTGATCAACTTGTTACAAAAGACTAATGTTCAAAATCCTACTGTTCAGAGACCTGCAACTGCCAATGATCCACAACCTAGTTCTCAGATAAATCAAGCTTGCACAGGCAGAATTGTGAGTGACAAAACAGGCTTGGTAAAACAACATGAAGGTACAAAATCTGTGTTTTCATGCAGAACTGTGATTGACAGTCAGGATTGGATTGTGGATTAGGGGGCCACTGATCACATATGCACTTCTATAGTTTGGTTTGATGATTATCATATGATTGATCCCATTCCTGTTACTTTGCCTAATGGAAATGTTGTGATGGCACAGATAGCAGGGAATGTAAAACTCTCAGATGCTCTTGTGCTTAGGAATGCTTTGTTTTTGCCTGAATTCAGCATTAACTTAGTCTCTATTTCAAAATTAACCAAAACTGCTCAATGCATCTGCATGTTCACTGACAACACTTGTTCTATTCAGGACTCAGCATTGAGGAAGATTGGTTTGGCTGAGTTGTGCAATGGTCTATACTACTTGAAGGTGCATGGAAGGGATAGGAACACTATGAGAAATGTAGTTCCAACTATTGGCAATGCAAATGTAATATCTAGTTCAGTCAACATTCCTAAGAGTGCCTTGTGGCACTTCAGATTTGGTCATGTTAGTTCAGAAAAACTAAGCATACTTTGTAAAGATTTTCCTATGATACATATAAATAAAGGTGAAGTCTGTGACATTTGCCATTTTGCAAGACAGAGAAAATTACCTTATAATGTTAGCACAAGTAGAGCATCTGCACCTTTTGAAATGTTGCACATGGATATTTAGGGCCCTTACTCACTTCATTCTATACACAAGCACAGGTATTTTCTAACCATTGTGGATGATCATAGCAGATTTACTTGGGTATCCTTGTTGAAAGGCAAATTCCAAGTGCAGTCATTGGTTCAGAATTTCATCACATTTATTGAAAAGCAACATAATGCAAATGTAAAAGTGGTGAGATCAGACAATGGATCAGAATTTGTTCTTGGAGATTTCTATAGCAAGAAGGGCATCATTCATCAAACAAGCTGTGTAGAGACACCACAGCAGAATGCAAGGGTTGAGAGGAAACACCAATTCATTTTGAGTATTGCTAGAGCACTGATGATTCAGTCTTCACTACCAAAGTTCCTATGGAGTTATGCAATACAACATGCTGTTTTCCTGATGACTAGAGTACCTTCCAATGCCTTACAAGGAAAAACACCATACCAAGTGCTGCATAGTGCACTGCCTGATATTAGCATGTTAAAAGTCTTTGGATCACTCTGCTATTTTTCCACACTGGCTAATCACAGAGGGAAATTGGATGATAGGGCAAGAAAGTGTGCATTCCTAGGCTACAAAAGTGGAGTGAAGGGTTATGTTGGCTATGACCTCAACACCAAGGAGATTTTAATCTCTAGAAATGTGGTGTTTTATGAGCATATCTTTCCTTGCTCTTCACAATACAACAGTACAACTGAAACTCACAAATGGCAATATATGAGTCCTACCAACTCAGAAACACAAAACCTTGATCATATATTCCCTGTTGCTGATCCTGCATTTCCTGATGCAACTCCAATTCCAATTTCAGTTGAGCATGACACTGAAGAACCAGAATGTACTATGCCTGCCACAAACTCTGTTCCTGTGACTGATGCAGCACTAGAGCCAACTACTACTGAAGCAGAAACTACTGAGTCACCTCCTTGTCACAATGATCCAGCACCTAGAAGGTCAAATAGAGAAAAAAGAACACCCTCTTATTTGCAGAACTATCACTGTGCACACATGAATGCAACTTCTACATCCCCTAAGTCCTCCAACTGTTTCTATCCACTGAGTTCTTATATTTCTTATGCTGAATTGTCTCCACAACATAGAGATTATGCTCTTTCCTTATCCACTGTCAGTGAACCCTCTTCTTACAAGGAAGCAGTGAAAGAATCCTGTTGGATTGATGCCATGAATGCTGAGTTGAAAGCTTTAGAAGCAAATCACACATGGACAATTGTTGAACAACCTCCTGGAGTGCATCCCATTAGCAGTAAATGGGTGTATAAAATCAAAAGAAGATCTGATGGATCTATTGAGAGATACAAGGCAAGGTTAGTTGCCAAAGGTTATACACAAACTGAGGGTGTAGATTTCTTTGACACATTCTCTCCGGTAGCAAAAATGACCACTGTTAGAATGCTTCTAGCACTAGCCTCTGCCCAAAACTGGTTTATTCATCAGCTTGATGTAAATAATGCTTTTCTCCATGGAGAATTGCAAGAGGAGGTTTACATGCAAGTGCCTGAGGGTGTGAACTGTGTTGGCAATAACAAAGTTTGCAAATTGCTCAAGTCATTATATGGCTTAAAACAAGCCAGCAGAAAAAGGTATGAGAAATTGTCCAGTTTGCTTGTGGAACTTGGATATAAACAAGCATCATCAGACTACTCATTGTTCACCAAAACATTCAATGGCTCATTCACTGCTTTGCTGATTTATGTGGATGATATTGTGTTAGTTGGAACTTCTATGGATGAAATTCATTTCATCAAAACTACTTTGGATACACAGTTTAGAATCAAGGATTTGGGAGTGCTCAAATACTTCTTGGGGCTTGAGGCAGCACATTCCTCCAAGGGTATTTCTCTGTGCCAAAGGCAATATTGCCTTGATCTCTTGACTGATGCAGGGGTTACAGGTAGCAAACCTGTTTGCACTCCTATTGAGCCTAAAACTAGGCTGCATCAGGACAATGGCCCAGCATACACAGATGTTGCAGGTTACAGAAGGCTAGTTGGGAGGCTTCTCTACCTCACCACTACTCGGCCAGATATCAGTTTTGCAGTCCAACAGTTGAGTCAGTTTCTTACTCAACCAACTATGCTGCATTTTCAAGCAGCACAAAGGGTTCTAAAGTACCTTAAAGGCAACCCAGGAAAGGGTCTATTCTACCCGCGATCCTCCTCACTTCAGCTACTTGGTTTTGTTGACTCGGATTGGGGAGGGTGTCCTGACACAAGGAGGTCCATCAGTGGTTATTGTTTCTTCTTAGGAGATTCCCTAATATGTTGGAAGTCCAAAAAGCAACTCACTGTTGCCAAATCTTCTAGTGAGGCAGAGTACAGGGCTTTGGGATCAGCCACTTGTGAGCTACAATGGCTGCACTACCTCTTAGATAATCTGAAAATTCAATGCTCTAGACAGTCTGTGATATATTGTGACAATCAAAGTGCCTTACACATTGCGGCTAACCCCGTGTTTCATGAACGCACAAAACATTTGGAAATTGATTGCCACATAGTTAGAGAAAAGAGCATGGCTGGTCTCATGAGGCTTTTGCCTATTACATCTCACAGCCAAACTGCTGATGTGTTCACTAAAGGACTGCATTCCACACACTTTCGAAAGCTTATTTCCAAGCTAGGATTGCTAGACATCTACCATCCTTAGCTTGCGGGGGGCTATTACACTTTACATACTGTAATAAATAGATTAGCAAACTGTTAATTCTGTTAATTCTGTTTAGGCTCAAGGTAGTTACATGATGAGCTGGCATGAGCTGGCATAACATAATTAAGCTCCATAGCTTGTACTATATAAGCTGAAAGCTTTAGCTAAATCAATCAAGAGAAATCATTAGCATCTTATAGCTTTGCTTCTTCTTCATATTCTCTGATTACTTCTTCAAGTTTCTTAGTTGGTTTTAGAAAATTTTCTGTAGTGACAGGTTATTTTAAATTTAAATGTAGTATCATTTTATTTTTATTTTGAGTAAATATGAATTGTATGTTTGAATATGATGATTTTTGCTTTAGAAAAAACAAGGGTTTTAGATTTGATACTTATAATTATGAGTCTGTTTGATTTGCCAAATCCGATAGCGTATAGCGGATAGCTTATAGCGAATGTGGGAAAATAGTCCCGTTTGATAACCCTTTCTAAAATTAGCGTATAGCGTTTTTTCACTAGCTTATACCCGTTTTTTCCAGACGCTACTTGAAGTAGTGTTTGAGCTTATAGCATATAGCTTATCATTTTTTCTTCTATTTTTTTATCCTTACTATGATAATTAAATTCCTCATTTATCCTTAACTAATAAAATAAAATACTAATCATTTAACATATTATATAAATAAAAATTAATTTCACTGTGTAGATTTATATTAAGTTAAAAAATAGAAAATATATTTTTATCTATAAAAAATAAATTTATAAAAAAAATATATCAATATATAATTTTATTTTTGTTATTCCATTTTATTTATTAAAAATAATGAAATTTAAATTAATATTAAAATTAAAAATTAATCTTTTAATTTTTGAAAAGATAAATAATTTAAAATAAATTAAAGTTTTAAAAGTGATAATTATTTTAAAAATAATATATATATATATATATATATATATGCAAGTACATATCTTTTTATGTCATTTTACACTTAACATCTAGTTCAAACGCTAGTTTTACCAAACACTTCAAATCCAATCCGCTAGCTACTTCTCTAAATAATTTAAAATTTTAATTCAATGGTCAACTGATTTGAGCTAAGTGTTTAAGTTGTTGAGGAGTTAGATCAAGGTTTGGGGTTCAAACCTTGATAAGAAAAAAAAAACTAATATAACATTTAACATACTAATATTGATCAATCAAAAAAAAATTATAATGTTATTAATTTCCGGTCAACACAAAATTTTACAGCTTTAATATAGACATTAAAGTGCCATATTTTCTATATATATCCTCCTTTAATGCAAGAAAATTTAGATCACGCTATACATGCTTGCACACCTACTGTCATATAACCCAGAATTGACTAAATATTTATCGGGCTATATATGCTAAGAAACTTCATTGGGGTATTAAGTGGAGTCATAAGGCTAGTATCACATATTTCGCTATATAAAGAACATTAGGCTTAGAAAACCATACAGACAAAAACCTTTTTGCTACTCTATTTTCCTTCAATATGTTAACCTCTGTGAGAAAGAAGGTGAAACTTGCATTCATTGTGAATGATACTAAAAGGAAGAAATCATATGAGAAAAGGAAAAAGAGTCTCCTGAAGAAGGTTGCTGAACTTTCCGTCCTTTGTGGGGTTCAAGCATGTGCTATAGTTTATAGCGAATTTGATTCTCAGCCTCAGATTTGGCCATCCCCAATGGAGTTCGCAAGGGTGGTCACCAAGTACAGGAGTGTTCCTGAAATGGGGTCTACAAGGAAGCAGCTTAACCAGGAGAGCTTCTTGAAGCAGCGGATCCATAAGGCCAAAAAGCAATTGGTGAAAACCAGAAAGAACACAAGGGAGAAGGATCTGAACTTCATCATGTATCAATGTCTTGGTGAACCAGATGTTGTGGGAAATATGTGCAGGTTTGATTTGACTGATATTAATTCTCTGATTGACCACAAGCTGGAGAAGGTCAATTCAAGGATGAGTGCACTAAACAATTACTGATATGCCTTTCGGCTAGCTGTGGTTTAGGGATATCTCATCCGGTTGCTCCATGTTTGGTTTTCGGTACCCTTTTCTTTTGAAATATGTGTAGACCTAGCAACGAGTGTTATCATGGTTATGTCTACACCCTTATCATATGTTGTTTGAGAATAAATTTACTTTTCAAAAGCAAATCTGCTCAATCTTTGTTAATTGTTATGTTTTTAATCATTTGCGGTATAGAGTTCATTACTGGGATAAGGAAAAACTGAAAACCAGTTGTGTAGCCCGTATTATCATCATATCAATTTTTTAATGAATGAAACTGAATTAATAAGAACCAACATGGTGTGGTTCAGTTGGTAGATAACTGGGTCCCTTAAGGATGTGGTCAGGGGTTCGATTCATGGCTCATGCGTATGAAAGAGTATCTGTTGAGAGAGGTCAACCCCTTAAATGGATCTCAATACCTCGAGGAATTAGTCTCTGTCAATCAGCTTGCCATCCTCAACTTATGCAACTTTAAGAAAAGATTCTGCTAAACCGAAGCAAAAAACAACATTTAACGTCCCTTGCAATAATAAAAACCAAAACCGAAAAATTTACTACTAAACAGGTTACAACCTCCGACAATGCAACTTTTAAAATTCCATCAGATTTATGCATCAATCCGATCGAGAAGAATAATGAGATCTATAGTTTAACATAAAACCACAAAGATCTAGATTTTATAATATCCAACAACCTTATAAAGTTTTTTCTCAAAAAAAAACAACCTTATAAAGTCAGCAAGTGTATTTTGAAAGATTACTCCAATATTTTAACCAACCATAATGACCTGACAACAACATGCTAAAAAATTAAATCATTTTGCTTATCTCTTTCACATGAAAAGAGATGTTGCAAATAATAATGTTTTATATCGGAAGGCATCTTCACACTAAATTCAAGCCATGCATACACCTTAGCCCAAGCTTCTTGAGCAAGCCAGCCTTGAAGGAGTAGAAGCACTGAATCTTCTAACGTTTTTTGTGCAGAAAATATAACGTAGGTCCTATTAACTGCCATCACATTCCTCTTAGTGTGTGCTTGGTTTCATTTGAAATCCTCTATAATTGATTCTGCCCTCTATCAAACATGATTTTAGTAAAAATGAGATGTTTGGTTACTGTCAGGTAAATTTGATTTTGCCTCCAAAAGTGATTCTGACTAGAAGCTACAAAAAGTAGCTTTTGAGTTGAGTTAAATAATCTACACTATGTTTTACATCAAACTTACTTTCAAAATAAAAATATCTATACATAAATCACTTTACTTCAAACTCAATACTAACCAAATCAATTTTACAAAACATAGCGAAGCTAAATTTGCTTTGTAGAAATTGGCTTTGTAGAAATTCTACCCTTTAACAAATGCAATAAAAAGGTTAAGACTTTTTTAGGAGCTAGACAACTCCAAAATCTTTTAAAATTCTAATATGTAGCAATTGAAGCCTGTGATGATGTGCAAACTAATGTTGTAGCCAAATTTTTTTTTTTTTTTTTTGATAAGCAAGAATTATATTAATGGGAGTACTTGGGGTACCCCAACCCATATACAAAAAAGGACAAGCACTAATGTAAACTAAAGACTACCCTAAAAGGAGGATAGTATTGTGTTTACAAAAGCTAAAGTCCCAAAAAAGAACCCTAGATAAAGGATATAACAACTGAGGTAGTATTAGAAACTACACAAACCAAAATGAAGAAATCAAAATAGGACCCCACGACATACTGATAAAACCAATAGCTGGCAAAAAAACTGCGTCCAAGAAGATTTAGCATTAGCCAGACAGCAACATAGCCTACTTAGGACAATTGATGTATCCACCTGTATCAACACCCAAAAATATCCAAAGGCAAAGTCACTAAATAGTAAAAACCACATTCAAAACCACCACAAATAGAAGTAAATCCACAGCCGAGAGACAAAACATAATTACACCGTGTTGATAAAAGCCAGGAATCTTGATAGACACCCAAAGAGATAAACACCAAACCTAGTTGAAGCTCCAGCAAGACCACTCACCCCCTCTATATTTTTCTTAGCCGAATAAATGAGACATGCATGAGGTTCACCAACAGATGATCAATTTCTAAAATTTATAGACTAGACCCTGTAATCAAAAACAGGAACAAAACCATGGATCCATGCACGAGCAGTCACTATAAATGCACATCCACACCAGGAACTAGTGAAGCAGGAAAGAGACCATGTTGTCCCAACTCCCTGTAGCTAGATGAAAACGAAATTGCCAGCTACTAAAATTCCAAATCCAAAAAGCACTTTGTTTAAGAATTAGAAGTATCAAAGAATTAGACATAGACTCATGACACAACATGCACAACACATTTAAAGTGGTTCACTCAATATTTGGTATTCTCTCCCCAATAACCTGAGAAACCCTCACATCCGCTTTTCACTCTCTCACAAAACCCCCAGCCTCCCTGTTGTAGATCCAGACCAGCCTCTGACCCTTTTAGGGCCAAAACCTGCATAAGCAAAGAAATAAAAACAGTCCAATATATTTGTCAGTTGGCAGAAAAGACCTTTCCAAACCACACTCTTTTAGTTCACTCATTTGTAGCACTCCTGAAACTCTCCATTCTCTCCTTTTTGTATTTCAATCTATTGTTTTCTTTATTGTAACATAACTCTCATATAAGACATAGCTGCACACTTTTGTATTTTTGTCACTCAAGAAACCTTTCAATTATCCTTCCAGCTCTGAAGTGGCCATCCAAGATTTACAATACCCTGCAAAAACATTAATGCAAATTCCAATATAAATTCAAATAAAAAGCATCCATGTTCACTTACTTTTTGACCTTCATCCATACCCTATTTATTGCAAACAGCCTACCGGGTTCAAGCACCAAGCAGCAAAGTTGAAATTCCAATCTTTATCCGCATTCAACCAAGACCAAGATCTACATTTTATCAGGTCCAATATCCTCAACAAATCAAAAGTATTGTTCGAGAATATGGCAGCATTCCTTTCTAATCAAATCGTCCAAACAACCACATGGCACACAACCATGCCTCTCCGCTTTCCTTTTTTCTTTTTGAATAGCCCCTTAAGTAGCCAGTACAGCTCATCAAGGGATGACGGTAAAGGTACCTGAAAACCCAGCCAACCTAGTAACCTTTTGCCAATCCAAGTTTGTAAAATTACAGTTTAACAACAAATGATCTACTGATTCCAATTCTATTTTGCAGAACTCATATATCAGATCCTGTTGTACCCCAAGAACTTGCCTATTGAACAGATTTAGTTTGGTTGGTATCCTTTTCCTAATAGCTTGCCAGGAGAAGGCAAGTACCTTTGGCGGGGCCTTTGTTTTCCAGAATTGCTTAAAAATTAAATTTTCCTCCTCACCCCTCACATCAATACTAGAGCAATGATCATGTAACCATATATAGGCAGAAATTGAAGAGAATATTCCCGATTCCACTAGAATCCACATCCAAACATCCTCCCCACTGTTTGAAGGACTTGCCGGAAGAATAGTATCCTGAAATTCTAACATTTCCCCCAGCTCCCAGTCAAAACAGTTTCTTCTCCAAGAAAAATTCCATATCCATCTTCCCTCCGTCCAAGCTCCCACATTTTCTATCATCTTTTCCTTATCCTCTGATAGGCTATATACCCTTGGGAAAAGGTTCTTTAAGCTAATAGGACCAAACCACACATCTTCCCAGAACCTAGTTTTATTTCCCCTTCCAAGTTTTCCCTTTAAGCCCTCCCGAAACCAATCCGGACATGAGTGAAGGCGTCCTAATCTACATATATCCTTCCACCATTGTGACCCTATTTTCAGACCCTCCACAACATCCAAACCCCCTAAACCCTCTACTTTCACCCCATATCTAGCTTCCAACACCCGTCTCCAAATCCCCTGATCTTCCTTTAGAATACGCCATCTCCACTTTGCTAGAAGAGCCAGGTTAAACCAGTCTAAACTTTTTATACCTAAGCCACCCTCTTCTCTTGGTTTACACACCTCCATCCAGCTCACCCAAGGAATTTTCCTCCTATCTGAGCTCCTTCCCCATAGGAAGTTCCTTTGTATCCTAGTTAATACCTCAAGTACTTTTCTCGGCATTCGAAAGAAAGATAAGAAGTAAATCGGAAGGCTGTTTAAGACCGAGTTGATCAGTGTAATCCTTCCCCCAAGGGAAAGGTGCCTTCCCTTCCAAACTGCCAATCGTTGCTCTAAGGCTCTAATGATCGGCAGACCCAGATATTTGAAAGGAAGCTCCCCAGTTCTACAATTTAAGAAATCAGCTCCTGAGGACAGAAATTCCTCATCAACATTAATACCAAACAATCTTGTCTTATTAAAATTGACTATAAGCCCTAAGACCGATTCAAAACATCTGAACACCGATTTCATCACCCAGAGATTATCCCAACTTGCCTCACCCACCACAATAGTATCATCTGCATACTGGAGTAATGAAATTTTTGGACCCTCAGAGCCAATTTTTATCCCTGAGAACTTCCCTAGGGAAACTGCTTTATTCATGAGGCCACTCAATCCTTCGGCCACCATTAAAAACAAAAAAGGGGCCAGAGGATCACCTTGTTTCAAACCCTTTTGTATGTTTATTTCTCAGTCGGGCAACCATTAACTAAGTCTGACCATCTCCCCAAACAAACACACTCTCTGATCAACCTTCGCCATTTTTCATAGCACCCTAGCCTATCCATCATATAGTCTAAGAATACCCAATTAACAAAATCATATGCCTTTTCAAAGTCCACTTTTAGAATAAGGCATTTCTTTTTCTTCCTTTTTGCAAAATCTACAACTTCATTTATTACCACCGCCCCGTCCAAAATATTTCTATTTGGAAGAAAGGCCGACTGGTTGCATGAGATGATAGGTTGTAACGCAGACTTTAATCTGGCTGCCAACAGTTTTGAGATTATTTTGTATAAACACCCCAGAAGAGAAATTGGCCTAAACTCACTCAGTACATGAGGATTTTTTATCTTTGGAACAAGCACCACAAAATAGGAAGAGAAGCTGGATGGGAGTTTTCCATATTCAAAAAATTCATTCACCATTCCCCACACGTCTTCCTTAATTAACTACCAGAAAGATTGTAGAAATTTGAAGTTATACCCATCTAGTCCTGGGCATTTATCTCCATCAAAACTCTGCACTATATCTTCCACTTCTTCCAATGTGAAGCTTGATACCAGACGCTCCCTAGCACCTAAATCAATCCTTTGAAAAGCTACCCCATCTAATTTAGGCCTAACCATAACTGTTTCAGAGTACATCCTAGTAAAATGACAGAGGACTGCATTCCTTATTTGATTTACTCCCTCTACCCACATATTATCTACCTTTATAGCCACTAACTGATTCTTTCTCCTGCGGATTGCTAGACTTGCATGAAAAAATGATGAATTTTAGTCTCCTTCTCTTAGCTATTTTATTCTTGATTTTTGTCTCAAGAAACTTTCTTTTGCTTTTAAAGCGTCCCACAAGTCTAGAAACTTAGATTTCCTCAGATTCACCTCCTCTGCTGACAATCCTATCAATTCCGCTTTTGAATCCAACATATCTATCTCCTCTTCCAGAGTTTTTAAATTTGTATCAACATTCCCAAACACATTTGTGTTCCAAGACCTTATTACTAATTTCAGTGATTTCAAATTTTCTTTTAGAACAACAGCTTTCCACCCGGTGCTCGTGAAATTTAGCCAAGCCTCTTCAACTAGCTGTTTAAATCCCAGGTGATCAAGCCAACAATTAAGGAACCTGAATGGTTTGGGGCCCCAATTTTGAGACCCCTCCTTTAGGATTATCGGGCAATGATCCGACACATCCCGATTTAAAGCCCACTACGCAACAACACCCCATTCTTGTACCCATTCATCGGACAAAAGAAATCTATCTAGATGACTCATTGCAGAGCCATCCGCTCTATACTAAGTGAACTTCCTACCTAACAAAGGGGGGGTCTACTAAGTTCATTTCCCCCACAAAGTTTTGAAACTCTATTGCATCTGAGCTACCCACCGTAACACCACAACCCCTTCTTTCTCTAGCACTTGAAACCGCATTAAAATCCCCTACTAGGCACCATCGACCAGGCCCGAATGCCTCTTTTAACCTAGTTAGGTTAGCCCACAATTGTCTTTTTCCCGATAACTCACAAGGTGAATAAATATTCACTACAAAGCATTTTACCCTGTTATGACCCCTTTCAAAACAACACCCTACATAGCCTATCCCTACAAAGGAGAATAGGCTAAAAAGGCTATTAGAGTCCCAAATACTCAGAATACCACCTGACCTCCCAATTGAAGGTGAAAAAGTCCAATTACATTCAGTACTACCACACAAAAGGTTACACAAAGAGGCATCCACCACTTCCAATTTAGTTTCCTGGATTGCCAATAATTCTAATTTTTCCGAATTCACAAAGGAGCGGATTTTCTTTTTTTTAATCTCAGCTCCCAAACCCCTAATATTTATTGACCCTACTCTCATTTTGACACTTTCTTGTTCCCAAATTCCGAGACTCCCTGTTGGTCTCTATTTTCCAAATCCCTAATTTTCCTAATTATTGAATCTTTAATCCCCCCGAAGGAAACACCTAGTTGTGAGCCTATTTTCCAAATACGCTCAGCAGAAGATACCTTCACTGCCGGAGATAAACTAATCCTACTCTTTAGAACAGAATTACAATTTTGAATAGCAGAACCGGTAATAGACTTACCTCCCGAGACATTTCCACCAATGGACTGCTGAGGGATACCATCACCTGCTTCCAGCCCTTTTTCCTTAAAGGCACTACTCGGCTCCCCTCTACATTTAATTGAGTGTTTTTTTTCTCCCCAATCCTTACACAGAGCATGTCCTAAAGCTTGTTTCCCCTCCAAAACTTTCCTATTTATTGGCCCTTTGCTTTTTCTCTTGCCTCTTGTACCTTCCTTTGTTCCTTGTATTTTTGCTTTGGGAGCTTCCAACAAGCGCCTAGATGACAAAGGGAAAGAAGAACCAAATGCTAAATTTGAGAGAAACTTGATCCCCCCCCCCCCCCCCCCCCCCCCCCCCCCCCCGCTCGCCCCAGCCCCATCTTCTTTGAACGATAGCCGGAATCAAGCTTTTGGCCCTTCTCTGAATGATCTGGATTCTCCCTCTTATATTTTCTTCTTCTTTTTTTCTTTCACCCTTTTACCTAGTAAAGCAATAGTAGGGATATAGCCATCTTCCTTTTGCTCCCTAGACCCACTTGTGTTCTTGACATGAATCTTTACTCCCTTTTCGTACTTGTCCTCTTTCTCCCCTGAGTTACTTTGCAGCCCCTTAATTCTAGAAGTTTCAATCTCAACGCAATCATTTCCTTTCTTTAGTGGCGTTTTCTGATTGTTGCAGCCCACTTCAGAGTTATATTGCACTATTTGATCACTTCCCAACCTATCAGACCTCAATTTTTTATTTTCCAACCCAACATCATCTAGGCTTAAATAAAAATTGACCTCATTCCCAAACTCACATTCTTCCTCTCCTGGGCCCAACGTGCAAATAGCATCCATAGGTTCCTTTCCCATATTTCTTTTTGGCCCATTTACATTAAAGCCTTTTATCCTTTCCTCTGAAACCTTTACTTGGTTAGCTATCCTCCCACCTTCAGAATAGGGACGCCTGACAGCACCAATATTTGCGCCGTCCTGCACACAAATTCGGTCACTTGAGACCTGCTTTTGAGGGATCACACTCCCCAACCCAATCCCTATTTCTTGCAACGACAAGAGCCTCCTAGCCCTCTCCAATTACATGTTGACTTTGAAAAAAACAACATGAGCAATTGAGATACCACACCCACTCATCATCTGTACGTTTTTTTATTGGCAAATGTTAGTATTAATGTTTGTATTTTGTTAGCATGTGAGGTTTAACTCTCTCCCTTATTATCTCCTTATCCCTATGTTCAATTTAATTTCTTTGTCAACCAAGAACACTCAATTATCCTAATGTCACTGCCGGTTTTCAAAAGGAATTATCTACAATTGCAAGTTGTCAATCTGCCAATCTATTCAACCCACAATTAGTTTCATTAAGTTCTTGGTTCCCTATAGCGATTGCACCGCTTTCCTATTCTATGCCTAGCAATATTCAAACGGTGTTCTTAATTCAAGTCCTAAGTACGAATTACCTGCCAGCCTCAACGCACTAGACTAGTTAACCATGCGCGCATATGATTAACTCAACCAAATCAGAATTAAGAAACAAGAAAAGAGACAAGGGAATAAGAAAATATTACTTGGATTCACTATGCGGCTTCATCATTCCCTTAGAATAGAGGATTAGTTCCTCATAGAGATGATAACAACGAACAAAGTATGGAAAGCATTCATCCTCAAAGAAACTGAACTAAAACTCACTACACAGCTCTAAGCAAACTAGGATTACAATGTATTTTCAAAAACTCCTTCAATTGACCTAAAACAAGCTACTTATATTGTTTGGAATCTGCGCGCTCGCGGGGCGAACAGGGATTCGCGAGGCGAATCTTAAGTTGGCGCGAGTTCAAAATTGGATCTTTCGCGAGGCGAGATAGAATGATCTTCAATTCCTAGAGTCTGGCTCGCAAGGCGAGCCAATGCTCGCGAGGCTAGACAGAAGGATCTTCAATTCCCTGAGTCTGGCTCGCGAGGCGAACACTTCCTCGTGAGGCGAGGCTGAATGGCTTCTGACATTGCTTCATCTGTTCTTCTGGCTCGCGAGGCGAGCTTCCGTTCGAGAGGCGAATGACCAATTTTGTCTTTTTTGCTTGTTTTCTTCATTTTTCCTAGCTTCCTCGAGCTTCGCTTTTAACCTGGAATACAAAAAATAGCATTTTGATGCCTTATTGACTCAAAACAACCAGAAATTCCTAAAAAAAACTCTCTAAAAGACTAAAGACCTGGCTTAGGGACAAAAGAAGCCAAATTTGGGTGTTTAGCGAGTTTAAATCGCTAAATTGGTATCAGAACCTTGGCTTTTTCTACCTGTAAAACTAGATAAGCTGGAGGCTTATCAGTCGGATTGGGATTTTTTGGCCCAAATCCAGCCGAAACCGACCACTATCCAGCCCTATGCACGTGATTCTCAAAACATGGCATCTCTTCTTTTGTTTTTATTTTATTTTATTTCGGGTTTGGGTCAAGGGCTTGCAACAATGAAAAATAAAATTGGACCACATCTAATCTTATAATGGGCCAAGAACAAAAAGCATTTATTTACAATTTTGTTATTTTTTTATTTTTTTATTTTTCAAAACATTAATTAAAAAGAGATCTGGACAAAATTAGGTGTTAATTCAAATTTTCTCAAGAGTGTAGGCTCAAATTGGTCTTTGAAAAAATTGGGAACCCACTTTTAGTCCCTGAAAAAAATAAAGTAATCATTTAGTCCCTCAAATTTTTAAATGTGGGGCACATTACTCCCAAGATTTGGTTCCAACGTCCATTTAATTGTTTATGTGTCTCATTAACCATCCTATTTGGCTTGTTAGTGGTTTACGTGGCTTATGACGAATTTCCTCCATGGAAAACAAATACAAAGTGAAAAACGTGCCCTATTTTAAAATTCAAATACCTGAAAATTATGCACTTTTTTTCTCACTTTTCATTAAATTTCCACGGCGGAAGTTATAGGTAATGCAAGATCACTAACGAACCAAGTAGGATGGTTAATGGGAAATGTAGGAACTAAATATAGGGACTAATGTGTCACGCATTTGAAAATTTGAGTGACTAAATGGTTACTTTATTTTTTCAGGGATTAAAAGTGTGTCCCCGAAATTTTATAGGGACCAATTTGAGCCTTCACTCCAAAATTTACTATTCTTTCCCTAAAGTGCCACGTCGATCGTTCGATTCTCATAAAAGACAACAACAGTGATGTTCTTACAATCCTTAGATTTAGGTTATGTTAAAAAAAACCCTTATGCCTCAACCACACAACACATTCGTTATCTTGCTTTTTCTTTTGTCGTGAAGGCTTTAGTTTCGCCAGTTATAGAGAATATCGTTGACAAACTATAGAAACATCAAATTGATGGAGATGACCCTCACAGGACAAAAGAGGATGAAATGGACAAGTATGGGATGCACCTGCTGGCTGCTGACAAGTATGAAATCATCCTTTACGATTCACATTTTCATTTCTAAAATTGTATCTAGAAATATCACCAGTTTTGCAAACCTTTGGACCACCGGTTTTCGTCGGTTTTGTTGGTTCTCCACCAGTTTGCAAGCCAAATGGTTTTCAGGGGCACCAGGACCAGTAGTAGGATTGATTTATCGGTTGAATACTTTCGCGGATTCTATGCCTTCCATCTAATCTACTCTTCTTACTGAAGATTCTATAAGTTTTCTCCGCACACATGTCCAAACCACTTAAGGTGAAATTCTACAATATTTTCTATAATAAGTGCTACACTGACTATCTCTCTAATGCAATAAAACAATAGATGTTTGACTTTAATTTATAACATTTCTACGTTGCCATAGGTTAGACGCATCCATACTCTTTTACGGGTTTAATTGAATGGTGACATCTGAAATATTTAATTAATTAGTCTCCCTTTAAGGTTGGCTGTTTTTGTAACATAGATTAGTTTTTTTTCGCGAGTAATTTGTTTCAGAATGCTAGACTCGAGAAGATAATATGTATAATTTTGTATTGGATATGGATAACTTGGGGATGTTAAAGTTTGTTCATAGAAGATTCGAATTAGTATCAGGTTTGAAATTTAATTTTTATAAGACTAATGTTATCGGTATTAATGTGGAG
The DNA here is from genome assembly GCA_035048595.1 of Echinosophora koreensis. NCBI lineage: Eukaryota > Viridiplantae > Streptophyta > Magnoliopsida > Fabales > Fabaceae > Echinosophora > Echinosophora koreensis. Next base: position 14,238,388 of record JAPCYP010000004.1, read on the forward strand.
GATAGTTTTTGTTGGCAACCTATAATTTCCATAATTGTAATATCGACAATATTCCCTTTAATTTCCTAGGTTTTCCTATTAGCACTAATATGAGAAAATTGGCCACTTCGTAACCTATAATTAATTGACTTAAGAGGATATTGGCTTCTGGAAAAGGTAAACATCTATCCTTGGGAGGTCGAATTATGTTGGTGAATTCTATTGTCAAGTTTGCCTTTGTATTACTTGTCTTTCATTAAATTACCAAGGAAAAGTCTTAATAATCCTCATTGGGATACAACAATCCTGCCTTTGATCTGGGTATGATGATTCACAAAAAATTATTTGGGTGAGTTAGGAAAATTACGTCAACCAAAGAATTGGGAAGGGTTGGGAATTAAAAGTATGGAAATATTCAATCTCAGCTTGTTGGCTAAAGTGGAAATGACTTTTCTAGGTTGGTTTTTTCAATGTTTGGTTGGTATATTCTTTTATTATATTAATGTGGTGTTGGAACAAGTGGTTTCAAATGCTAGGTGGAATTGTTGGAGGGACTTCTGCACTATTGAAGGTGCTCTATATATGCTTCCTCTTTGGTTCTCTGTTGGGGTGGAGAGAAGGGTAAGAAATGGGGAGCATAACAACCGAAGTCTTTTGAGACTTAATGCTTGCTTCATCTCAATTATATTCCCTATAAAAAAATTTTGAGGTCTTCGGTCAATGCTTGAATCATTTAATTTTATTTTTTCAAATGATTTTTTAGCTTAATTTGAATAGTTATGGACCTATGTTATATGCAAATGCTACCCTCTCAAGTATCTTACATAGTGTTTGGTTTGGAGGAAATGGATGGGAGGGGACGGGATGGGAGGGGAGAGAAATAGATGGATTTTTAAAAACTTTTATTGTTTTGGTTTAACTTTTTGGAAGGGTGAGGAGGGTAATGGAGAGGATAAAAAATATTTCATCCCTCAATTTTGGATCCCCTCCAATATTAGGGGGATTTGGAGAAGAGATTTCAAATATTTTGAATACATTAACTAAAATATCATATTCTAACCAAAAGAGTTAGAATAGTTATGGACCTATTATAGATAAGCACTACCCACTTAAGAATCTTACATAGTATTTGGTTGGGGGAAATGGAAGGGAGGGGAGGGGAGGGGAAGGGAAGGGGTGGTTTTCATAAACTTTCTTGTGTGATTCAATTTTTTGGAGGGAAAAAGGGGAATATTGAGGAGCAAAATCTTTCCCCTTCAATTTTGGCTCCCCTATTGGGGGCCATTGACTAAAATTTGTTGAATGCATTTACTAAAATATCCTTACTTATATTTTTTGCATTCTAAAATTATAAGGGTAATAAAGCAAATTAGTTTTAAAATCCCTCTTAGCCCCTCCTGAACCAAACAAGAATATTATTATTTCCTCTCTCCTTCATTAACATCCACTTCCCCTCCTTTCCATAAAACAAATGTTTATTAAAATCTCTCTCTTCCCTTCAAGTCCATAAAGGGAAACAATATAAGCCTTCTCCCATATTTGAAGACATGTTCGCTTCATAAAAAGATAACTTGCTTCTACTATGAAACCCTATATGCGAGTTAAATTATAAAATATTGTAATAAATGCCATTTTAGGGTTTTTCAGTTCTCATACATACTATATATCATATTTTTATCCTTTTATTAACTTAGTAAAAAACAATAAATAACATGTGCGACGATTGGGTTATTAATTCTACACTAATTTGGTTAATTTGTTGTACTCAATGAACTTAATTAAAAATAAAAGTGATGATTGGTTTTGGTCTAAAGATATTTTTAGTTCTTTTACTGCACAATCTACACATTCTTTTATACTAAATTGTTTGGATAGTAACAATTATTTGTTGTCTTCTTTGACAAGACCATACTTTTAAGCACCTTTTGAAATGATTATTCCTCCAAAAATGCTTGTCTTTTCTTGGCAACTTTTATTGGACCATATCCCCCAAAAGATCCCTTTACACAAAAATTGTGACAGAATTGAAGAAGTATAGGGGGGTACAAGAGAAAACATTGCTAGTATAGGGAGGTACCATCCAAAAGGAGAGAGAATGCCTAGAATAGTTAATGAGAGTAAAGGAGAAATAGTTACTTACAAAACATAAGGTAGGTAAAAGTTTTAAGAAAATGCTGGTTGGTACGAAAATGGTTTTCTTATTTTCATACACCTCTAGGAACGTTGATTTAGATCATCTTTGGATTTTATTTTATTTTTTAAGTTTAAAGTTTATAATCATTGAATATTTAAGGAAACACTTATTTGCCTATTCGTCAAATTTCATAGAAGTTGAGTTCGAATTATATGGCATAATTCCAAGTTTTTAGTATGTCGTGACTTGTTTTAAAAATCATAGGTAAAAATAATCTTTAGTCACAGAAAATATTTCGTCTGTACAAGTGTCTGTCACTGTATGGAAATTTTTCTTTAGTGACGACAATTAATTATGTCAATATAATTAACTTAATATCAATATTAATTCTCACTTCCGCGCATTTTTTCAAAGCGCCTCTTGCCGAAGTCGCTATCAAATGTGCGCTATTAAATCATGAATCTAGCATAGTGAATCGTGACTAAAGTGAATTTTAAATGTGAGAAGAAAAGTTTGAGTTAAGAAAAAGTAAGGTCCAAGAGAAAACATTGCAAAGGGAGGTACCATCGATAAGGAGTGAGAATGCCTAGAAGAGTTAAAAGAGTTTTAGGGAAATGTTGGTTGATACGAAAATGGTTTTTGTATTTTCATACAGCTCTATGAACGTTGATCTGAACTCATCTTTGGATTTTATTTTATTTTTTAAATTTTAAGTTATAATCAATGAATATAAATGAAACACTCATTTACCTATTCGTCGAATTTCGGAGAAACTAAGTTCGTACGATATAGTGTAACCCAATGTTTTAACATCCTTAAGGAACCTATTTATCTACCAACTATATATGCTTGGTCTTGGTGGTTCGTGGCTAGGCATCCATATCTTTCTCTATTATATTGTTGGGTTGTTTCCATCCTCTTCCCGGGAAAAAAATATTTATAGGATAAAGTTGATCAAATGGAAAGGAAAATTTGAGAATTGGTAAAAAAAATATTAATATTTGGTATTGAATGAATGATGATAGAGTACATGAGGTATTTTACTAATTACATTAAATTTTATAAGAAAAATTATATTTTTACCATTAAAATATTAATTAATTTTTAATTATATTTATAATTAATATAATATTAAAAAATTAAATAGCGAATCAATACAATAAAAATACATGTGTTAAGATTAACTTATGTTCTATTTAGAAAATTTAATAAGTAAAATATTTAAAGGAAAGTTTGCAATCGTTTTGCACACCAACCTTTACAGCTATTGACCCCAATATATGCATTAAATTCTCGGATTTTGTTTTCCCCTCAAATGGAAGGTTATTTAAACAATATTGCATTGTAAAGTTCCTCTAATTGTTATACTGACAATGCATACTGTATCCAGTTGTATGGATATCAAATCAGGTTAACAATATCTCAAATTAGTCTGTATAAATAACGTAACGACTGGAGAAAGAAAATCACAAGAAACTCGTGTTTCTCTTTTTCAGTTACTACCATGACTAGAAAGAAGGTGGACCTTGCATACATAACCAGCAACACAAAGAGGAAGGCAACATTTAAGAAAAGGAAAAATGGTCTGATCAAGAAGATTGATGAGATTAGCACCCTTTGTGGGATTGATGCTTGTGCTATAATATATAACCCCAATGAGCCTCAGCCAGAGGTTTGGCCATCCCATATGGGGGTCCAAAGGGTGATGTCTAAGTTCAGGAGAATGCCTGAACCAAAACAAACCAAAAAGATGTTTAATCAAGAGAGCTTCTTGAGGCAAAGCATTATGAAGGCCAAAGAGCAGCTGGAGAAACAAAAGGGCGAAACCAAGGAGAAAGAGACGTCCCTTCTCATGTTTCACTGCCTGAGTACTGGGAACATTGTTGACAATGTTAACAAGAATCAACTAACTGATCTCACGTGGCTGATTGATCATACCCTGAAGGACATTGAAAGGAAAACCACTAGTGTCGAATCCCATGAGGGGACACTGGTGGTTGCAAATGGAGCTGAAGCCATGTATGTAGGTGACCATGTCCAAGGGATGATGGAGACCAACATGGGCATCATGCAAAACCAGCATTTGTCTATGGACTCAGTCATTGGAAGTGGGAATGTTCCATTTGGACATGTTAATCTCCCAATTAATGGCATTTGGCCTGGAACTTATGTCCCTTAAAGAATGATGTTTTTCATATTCAAGGGTCTCTCTTCTGTACTTGGTTTCTTTGATGTCTTTGGTCTTTGAATGTGTCTATTCTTAGACACAGTAATTGGTCATGGTCTAGTTTTAATTTAAGCATGTTTGTGCTATGTTTGAAAAACATAGCTGCTCATTGTCGTTTGAAAATGTTTACTCTCAAAAAGTGGGAGTAAGCAGTGGAATAAATAGAACTCTTGTTGGTTTCCTTTCTACTATTTTTTTTTTTTCAGTGCACCAAGGATATCTCTAGCATGCTTGATAAACTTAGTTGTCTACCAACTATATTGAGGCTGAAGCCCTTTCTACTTATTTGATTCTATTGGCATTCGTTAAAAACATATTGGCAACCTTTTTTTCTCTTGAAGACTAAATCGACGGAATCAGAAAATTACTTAAAAATTTGAAAACAAAACCAGGAACCAAGCCCAAGAGTCACTAGAAACATAAAGTGCCTCATTCTAGGATGAATCCTGGCTGGACAAGGAACCTATTTGTAATAAGGTGGTCTATGTTGACATCAATGTCCATAGTATGATTTTTTTTCAATGAGTAAATATGAATTGTATGTTTGAACTTGATGATTATTTTTTTGTTCAAGACAACAACAAAGGTTTCAGATTTGATACTTATATTTAAGTAGTGTCAATAGACTAAAATGTATTATAATTTGTTTTGACTAAAAAAATGACTTTTTTATTATATAAATAACTAATATAGTATTACGATTTATTTTGTGGTACTTTATACTCCCTCCGGTCTCTATTGTAAGCAAAAATTAAATGGGACACACATATTAAGATAGTTAGTTGATCTCATTTAAAAGAGTCATTGGGAATAAAAAATTAAGTTTGTTACCTAAATTATTGTAACACCCCGATTTTCACTGTTTCAAAATAATCGAAATGCGGACGATTATGTTTATATATTTATATGAGTGTTAGAAAATTATTTTAAATAAATGGAGTTCATCACTCAATCCTACTTGAACGTAGGAAGCTACGATTAAAATTTAGGTTTGAAAGTCAGGCGAATCCCGGCCCGCGAATTTCACTGACAGTATATTTATACTGATCAAAAGACCTAATTTTAATTCGTGAACGAAAAACTTAAGGTTTTTATTTTATTTCCTATGATGGTGTGTTTTTAGAATTATTTCATGTACAGTGACATAATTTAAGTTTTACGGGCGTAATACTCGATCGGGTAAACGGCGGAGCAGATTACGGGATTTCCGGGAACCGCTAACGGATAATATCGGCGACTCACACAAGATGACTCACATGGTGAGTCACAATGTGAACACATTAAGTGTTGCACATGGTCATAATTACAAACTATTAGGAAATTGCAAACTAGTCCCTATACTTTTGGAATTTTGCAAAATGGTCCCTAGGAGTTATTTGCACCTAAGTCCTTGAAGAAGCCACCTCCTTTCCCTTTACTCCCTTGGACTTGCGCAGCCCACACCCATTAAAATACATGGGAACACTTCATTTTGCTCTTATTTCACTCTTGACTCAAAACCAAAACTTCTAAGTTCATAAGCTTTCCTACAAGCAAGTTGTGAAGCAAGTCTTTGATTCCTTACTTGTTTTTGATCTTCAAGAGGTAAACCTTGTTCTCCTTACTCAATCATGGTGATGTTCTTCAATTATTTTCATGATTCAAAGTCTATTTCATCTATGTTCATCACTTTTAAGTTTCTAGATCTAGAACTTTGAAAAATCACCATAAATCATAGAAAACTCCTAAAATAGTGAAACCAATTTCTATGTGCTTATAATCATTCTTGCTATCATAATCCAAGAGATTGTTGAAAACAAAATCTTCCTTCCTATGTTCATGTGGGGGGATGAACTTTTGTTCATTTTTCATGAAAATGATTATGGATGTCCTAAACTGACCGAACTTGCACCGAATTTATGACCATCTTCCTTTCTGAAACTCGGAACACTCTCAACAGGAAAGTTGTTGCTATTTCTCTCTTCTTTCCAACGAGCTAAAGATCATAAAAAACGGATGAGTATATTGAGAGTTATGACGAAAATACAGAAACTGCCAAGAATCCTCAGATCCATGCGAGACAGCAGAAAGAAGCCTATTTTTACCCATGTTATGATCCGAAACAAATGAAACCTTAAACATAAAAGTTGTTCGTTTTCTTCTTATATTTCCAATAAGCCAAAGTTTGTAATTTTTGGATGAGTAGATCGTGAGATATACTCAAAAAACCAACACACCCTCAAACTGTCCAGATTTTAAATAAGTGTTGGTTGATCATTTTTTTCATTTCTTCAATCTTCAAGAGGTAAAAGCTCAACTCCTTGATCCTCTAAGCTTGCATATTCAATTGTTTCTCATGTTTATGCCATGAATCATATTTTCCCATTTCTAGACCTAGAACTTTGAAAATCCATAACTAATTCTAGAAAAATCCTATGATGTTGAAACCACTTCCTATGTTCTTATAATCATGTATATTGTCTAAATCTAAGAGCATGTGATGATCAAAAATTTTCTTCCCTTGAAACCCATCTTGGCCGAATCTACCATTTAGAGGGTTAGGATGGTTTTGATTCTTAACTTTGTTGTTTAGCCCTAATCCATTTCCTTAAGTATATTAGAATTATTAATCCATGACTTAAACAATTTTGGAGTTTGTTTAGTCCTTAAACCCTATGAGGCCGTGACCAACATAGGAGGATTTTGATGTTTGTGATTGTTTATTTATGTGGTCGTTTGGTTGTATTGTTGAAGGTTAAGTATAAAGCGGTGTACGTGAGTTTCCGGCTTCCGACGAATTAAATTCAACTTGCTGTGAATCTCCGAGAGGTAAGAGGGGTTACTTGAGGGATCATTCGGATGGCCATGTGTACTTTGTTTGTGGTCCATATATGTTTATCTATGTGGCTGTGGTGTTTTTCTGATTTATTTTACTGAGCTATGTGTTTATAGCTGTAAGTGGTTTATCTGTGTTTCGGTTGTTTATCTGCTTTTAATTGATTTAATTATCTACAGTTATATATTATATTGCTGTGATGCATGATTTGCTAGTAATATAATTATGATGATGATGTTGAATGTTGTTTGTGAGGCCTGACAGTGGTCAGTGCACAACCGATTAATGAGATAAAAGCCTTAATAAGCTGTGTATATTATATTCAATGTTTTATGGGAAATATTGGGATATAATGTTTGTGGAAAATATTATTTGGGAGAAATAATAAGTATTTGAGAAATCTTATTATTTTAATGATTTATTTATAAAAAAGTGATTTATGGGTCGTAGAGAGGGCGCAACCGTGAAAATATTTTACTACTGCTAATTTTTACATAAGATATTCCGCAATATTATAAAAAGATATTTTGTGAAATTAATATGCGAAAATAACTCAACCGTGAATTTAGAAAATTGTTTAAGCGGAAACAGCTAAGTTTTTCCTTAAAATACTTTAAAATGATTTAACAACGGCAATTTGGAAAACCGACGACGGCAAGTATTTTAGAAATGGCAGCTCATGTTTATGATGAATTTAAAACCTCTGTGACCCTCTTTTCTGAAAATGACATTTTTCGGTAACCGGTGTTTTTATGATAGAAATCTTCCCACTTAATGTGTTTTCCGAAATCAAGTTTTGACTTGGATGATATATTAAAAGATTTGAACTTAATAACCGAGACGTCGGGATATTAAGGTTCGGTGTATGGTAGACTGGATAGCTACCTAAAAGAGATAAAATATTTTGAGATGTTTTCTATTACCACGAACCTAAGCCGGATGCATCGGTCTAGGGTTTCGTGATTGAGCACTCGGACTTTGAGGTCCTGTGTTGTTAATGAATGATTTTAAAGATGTTAAAACGATATTTGGTCTAAAGCTGTTGAGCTTTGCCAAGGAAAGATATAACACAAAGAGCAGTGTTGAAAGAAATATGTTTTCAAGCATGCATTTGGCAGACGTGCCACAATACGATATATGATTACCTTGCGGCGTCAGGTATTTCATGCCACGAAGTTTTCATTGTGCCGGACGGACAATGGAACCCCATTCACAATGTTATCACTGTGCCATGATGTTGGACAGTGTGCGATGGGTTTTGGACGTGGGCCTGTGACTATATGTCTGTGGCTACGTGCCGGGAGTCTGATCAACTCAAACACGAGGTCGGGATATCTCATGAGATTAAGTGAAAACGTTAGATGATGTATATGAAGTGTTCATGCATATTTTCAAAAGATGTTGTTTGGGGTGTGAAACCCATTATGCTTTGAGGTTAATGTTTATGAGATCGCACCTATGTATATGGGTACGTATATGTGTTTTTTTTTTGTTGTGTCGTGCATGTGGCTATCGCGTTATGTCCAAATGTCGGTTTCTCACTCTTGCATGTTTTATTTGTGGTTTCTTTTCTGGGTTCTATGTGGTGGAATTCAGATGAACCTCTCAAGGACTATGGCGTCTACAAGAAGAAGAATGTTTAGTACGGGGCATGCTGATGCTGCATTCTTTTTGTCGTAGTGTTTGACAAGCTTAGGTTTACGTTAAGTTATATTTTGGGAATACTCGTTTCATTATAAATGTTTAAGTGTGAAACATATAATGCAATATGGTTGTATGACTTACATATATATTTTGATATATCTAAGTGTGATTATGTGAACGTTGTTGCGACGATGATGAAAAGAAAAAAAAATTTATCACCACATTTTGTTTAAGACAAACGTTGAGAAAACTTTATTTTTCGAAAGCAACCAACGAATTTATGATTTTATTTTCCGCAAACGGGTAACCATGTGATGACCCGAGATTAGGGTGTCACATTAGTGGTATCAGAGCTGGTCGAGTCTTTCGGGATCTTTGGGAATTAGGTCTGTTGTGTTGACGTTGTGTTTTCTCTGAGTTAAGTTTTGTTTGAATTACTTCTTAGAAGTAATGTGTTTTAATACGGCAATACGCGTTTCATTTTCTGGTTGCGGTCTAACTGATTTGTATGGGCAGGTCAGTATGGAACTCGCACCAGAAGGTGGACGTGGACGAGGACGTGGACGCGGTCGTGGACGTGGTCGTAGGGGTGGTCCTATTGGCGGTCGTGCCAATGTGAATGAAAACTATGAGGAAGGAGTGGACTATGCCGCTCAGGCGATGGAACATGTGGCAGCTGCTATTGCCAATCAAACTGCATCCATGAATGCCCAGAATCTGCAGGCTGCGGAAGGCAAGGCTCTGACTGCTTTTCGAGGTCAAAATCCTTCACAGTTTGGTGGGGATGCTGATCATGAAAAGGCTGATCTATGGATTCAGGAGCTGGAGAAAATCTTTGAACTGGTGGCTACTCCAGCAGATGTTAGGGTTACATATGCTGCTTTCCTATTGATAGGGGATGCAGAGTATTGGTGGAAAGGGGTCAGACAACTGCTTGAAGCTGATCATCAGGACATTACGTGGAATGTTTTTCGAACTGCATTCCTGGACAAGTATTTTCCGGAGAGTGTTAGGATCGAGAAAGAAATGGAATTTCTGGAATTTCGACAACAAGGATTATCAGTGGGAGAGTATGCGGCTAAGTTTGAATCGCTTGCCAAATACTTCCGTTTCTTTCAAGCACAACCCAACGAGAGCTGGAAGTGTGAGAGGTTTGAGGCAGGACTGAGATTTGAGATCAAGGAGTCCGTCTTACCTTTGCAGCTCCGAACTTTTCAAGCTCTGGTCGAGATGAGTCGGAAGATAGAGCTAATGATGAAGGAAAAAGATAATAAGGGAATTGTTGGAGGACCCGTTCGTTCCAAGAACCAGAACCAGGATCAGAAAGAGGAACGAAATCAAAAGAAGCCTTATTTTCGTCCACCGGGGAATAACCAAAGTCAACAACATCATTCGAATTTTGTTGCATCGGGGAGTGGTGGCCAAACGAACCAAAGTCAAGGCCAAGTTAGAAGGTGCTATAGATGTGGAGATCCAAGTCACATGAGGAATACTTGCCCTGAAAAGGGGACTAAGTGTTTCAATTGTAATCAAGTGGGACATTTGGCGAAAGATTGCAATGCGCCAAGGCGTGGATCGGCTATCAATAACACCAATGCTGTTAAACCGAAGACTACAGGGAGAGTTTATACCATGGTCGGAGCTGAGACTCCAAACTACGACGGTAATCCCTTAGCTATAATTTTCAAACTTGTGTACAATTCATACTTGTTTCGATGGATTGTGTGTGGATATGTTGAAATTATCCGTTTCTTTGATTTTCATGATGTCATTGTTTTAAACTTCAAAGTTTCTCAATGAGACTTGCTCTAATCACTTTTACTTTTAGTAGAAAGTGATTCAGTCTGAATTCTTGTCGGACCATAGTTCTTTTAAATTGTTGGCAAGAAGACTCTTGTGAGAGAAGAAACTTTCTTAGATTCATGTTTGTAAACGTGTACCGATCATACATTTTTACTTCCCTGAACCTAGCAAAGGATCTTTATCCATGAGATATTCTTATGTTCTTTTCAGTGGGATAAACTTATTCTGTGTCTTTTCTTGTGAGTAAAATGTTGGGAATAGGAAATCCGGTTGTTTTCGAGTCACGAAATTTCGAGGACGAAATTTGTTTAAGAGGGGTAGTAATGTAACACCCCGATTTTCACTGTTTCAAAATAATCGAAATGCGGACGATTATGTTTATATATTTATATGAGTGTTAGAAAATTATTTTAAATAAATGGAGTTCATCACTCAATCCTACTTGAACGTAGGAAGCTACGATTAAAATTTAGGTTTGAAAGTCAGGCGAATCCCGGCCCGCGAATTTCACTGACAGTATATTTATACTGATCAGAAGACCTAATTTTAATTCGTGAACGAAAAACTTAAGGTTTTTATTTTATTCCCTATGATGGTGTGTTTTTAGAATTATTTCATGTACAGTGACATAATTTAAGTTTTACGGGCGTAATACTCGATCGGGTAAACGGCGGAGCAGATTACGGGATTTCCGGGAACCGCTAACGGATAATATCGGCGACTCACACAAGATGACTCACATGGTGAGTCACAATGTGAACACATTAAGTGTTGCACATGGTCATAATTACAAACTATTAGGAAATTGCAAACTAGTCCCTATACTTTTGGAATTTTGCAAAATGGTCCCTAGGAGTTATTTGCACCTAAGTCCTTGAAGAAGCCACCTCCTTTCCCTTTACTCCCTTGGACTTGCGCAGCCCACACCCATTAAAATACATGGGAACACTTCATTTTGCTCTTATTTCACTCTTGACTCAAAACCAAAACTTCTAAGTTCATAAGCTTTCCTACAAGCAAGTTGTGAAGCAAGTCTTTGATTCCTTACTTGTTTTTGATCTTCAAGAGGTAAACCTTGTTCTCCTTACTCAATCATGGTGATGTTCTTCAATTATTTTCATGATTCAAAGTCTATTTCATCTATGTTCATCACTTTTAAGTTTCTAGATCTAGAACTTTGAAAAATCACCATAAATCATAGAAAACTCCTAAAATAGTGAAACCAATTTCTATGTGCTTATAATCATTCTTGCTATCATAATCCAAGAGATTGTTGAAAACAAAATCTTCCTTCCTATGTTCATGTGGGGGGATGAACTTTTGTTCATTTTTCATGAAAATGATTATGGATGTCCTAAACTGACCGAACTTGCACCGAATTTATGACCATCTTCCTTTCTGAAACTCGGAACACTCTCAACAGGAAAGTTGTTGCTATTTCTCTCTTCTTTCCAACGAGCTAAAGATCATAAAAAACGGATGAGTATATTGAGAGTTATGACGAAAATACAGAAACTGCCAAGAATCCTCAGATCCATGCGAGACAGCAGAAAGAAGCCTATTTTTACCCATGTTATGATCCGAAACAAATGAAACCTTAAACATAAAAGTTGTTCGTTTTCTTCTTATATTTCCAATAAGCCAAAGTTTGTAATTTTTGGATGAGTAGATCGTGAGATATACTCAAAAAACCAACACACCCTCAAACTGTCCAGATTTTAAATAAGTGTTGGTTGATCATTTTTTTCATTTCTTCAATCTTCAAGAGGTAAAAGCTCAACTCCTTGATCCTCTAAGCTTGCATATTCAATTGTTTCTCATGTTTATGCCATGAATCATATTTTCCCATTTCTAGACCTAGAACTTTGAAAATCCATAACTAATTCTAGAAAAATCCTATGATGTTGAAACCACTTCCTATGTTCTTATAATCATGTATATTGTCTAAATCTAAGAGCATGTGATGATCAAAAATTTTCTTCCCTTGAAACCCATCTTGGCCGAATCTACCATTTAGAGGGTTAGGATGGTTTTGATTCTTAACTTTGTTGTTTAGCCCTAATCCATTTCCTTAAGTATATTAGAATTATTAATCCATGACTTAAACAATTTTGGAGTTTGTTTAGTCCTTAAACCCTATGAGGCCGTGACCAACATAGGAGGATTTTGATGTTTGTGATTGTTTATTTATGTGGTCGTTTGGTTGTATTGTTGAAGGTTAAGTATAAAGCGGTGTACGTGAGTTTCCGGCTTCCGACGAATTAAATTCAACTTGCTGTGAATCTCCGAGAGGTAAGAGGGGTTACTTGAGGGATCATTCGGATGGCCATGTGTACTTTGTTTGTGGTCCATATATGTTTATCTATGTGGCTGTGGTGTTTTTCTGATTTATTTTACTGAGCTATGTGTTTATAGCTGTAAGTGGTTTATCTGTGTTTCGGTTGTTTATCTGCTTTTAATTGATTTAATTATCTACAGTTATATATTATATTGCTGTGATGCATGATTTGCTAGTAATATAATTATGATGATGATGTTGAATGTTGTTTGTGAGGCCTGACAGTGGTCAGTGCACAACCGATTAATGAGATAAAAGCCTTAATAAGCTGTGTATATTATATTCAATGTTTTATGGGAAATATTGGGATATAATGTTTGTGGAAAATATTATTTGGGAGAAATAATAAGTATTTGAGAAATCTTATTATTTTAATGATTTATTTATAAAAAAGTGATTTATGGGTCGTAGAGAGGGCGCAACCGTGAAAATATTTTACTACTGCTAATTTTTACATAAGATATTCCGCAATATTATAAAAAGATATTTTGTGAAATTAATATGCGAAAATAACTCAACCGTGAATTTAGAAAATTGTTTAAGCGGAAACAGCTAAGTTTTTCCTTAAAATACTTTAAAATGATTTAACAACGGCAATTTGGAAAACCGACGACGGCAAGTATTTTAGAAATGGCAGCTCATATTTATGATGAATTTAAAACCTCTGTGACCCTCTTTTCTGAAAATGACATTTTTCGGTAACCGGTGTTTTTATGATAGAAATCTTCCCACTTAATGTGTTTTCCGAAATCAAGTTTTGACTTGGATGATATATTAAAAGATTTGAACTTAATAACCGAGACGTCGGGATATTAAGGTTCGGTGTATGGTAGACTGGATAGCTACCAGGTAGACTGGATAGCTACCTAAAAGATAAAATATTTTGAGATGTTTTCTATTACCACGAACCTAAGCCGGATGCATCGGTCTAGGGTTTCTTGATTGAGCACTCGGACTTTGAGGTCCTGTGTTGTTAATGAATGATTTTAAAGATGTTAAAACGATATTTGGTCTAAAGCTGTTGAGCTTTGCCAAGGAAAGATATAACACAAAGAGCAGTGTTGAAAGAAATATGTTTTCAAGCATGCATTTGGCAGACGTGCCACAATACGATATATGATTACCTTGCGGCGTCAGGTATTTCATGCCACGAAGTTTTCATTGTGCCGGACGGACAATGGAACCCCATTCACGATGTTATCACTGTGCCACGATGTTGGACAGTGTGCGATGGGTTTTGGACGTGGGCCTGTGACTATATGTCTGTGGCTACGTGCCGGGAGTCTGATCAACTCAAACACGAGGTCGGGATATCTCATGAGATTAAGTGAAAACGTTAGATGATGTATATGAAGTGTTCATGCATATTTTCAAAAGATGTTGTTTGGGGTGTGAAACCCATTATGCTTTGAGGTTAATGTTTATGAGATCGCACATATGTATATGGGTACGTATATGTGTTTTTTTTTTTTTTGTGTCGTGCATGTGGCTATCGCGTTATGTCCAAATGTCGGTTTCTCACTCTTGCATGTTTTATTTGTGGTTTCTTTTCTGGGTTCTATGTGGTGGAATTCAGATGAACCTCTCAAGGACTATGGCGTCTACAAGAAAAAGAATGTTTAGTACGGGGCATGCTGATGCTGCATTCTTTTTGTCGTAGTGTTTGACCAGCTTAGGTTTACGTTAAGTTATATTTTTGGGAATACTCGTTTCATTATAAATGTTTAAGTGTGAAACATATAATGCAATATGGTTGTATGACTTACATATATATTTTGATATATCTAAGTGTGATTATGTGAACGTTGTTGCGACGATGATGAAAAGAAAAAAAAATTTATCACCACATTTTGTTTAAGACAAACGTTGAGAAAACTTTATTTTTCGAAAGCAACCAGCGAATTTATGATTTTATTTTCCGCAAACGGGTAACCATGTGATGACCCGAGATTAGGGTGTCACAATTATCCTTCCTCTTATTTATTAAGCTTGTGTTATTGAGAATAAAAGGAGTCATTGGAAAACAAAATTTGTATTAAATGAAGGGTATTTTGAGAATAATTTCATTAAATGAGAAGAAAGTAGTTGAAATTTGCTTATATTTTGGACCAAAAAATTTGAAAATTTTTGCTTACATTATGGACCGGAGGGAGTATATAATTTTATTAATAATTTTAACAACTCGATCTGAATTATATTTGGATTAAATAGTATGACTAATAATGTAAAAAAGTTTACACTGACTTTTACTATTTTGACATGTATGTTTTGATTTTAATAATTAAGAGAGAGACACAATAATAATGTTGATTTATTAAAATTTTATTGGATATCAGTGTAAAAATCTTTTATTCAGATAGTACATATAAATTAAATTCATTATTATATTATAATAATAGTCGTCTTAAGTTTTATACATGTTTATGAGAACATAATTACTTCTCCAAATAATTTATAAATTTAATTCCATAGTCAATTATAATGTTATTAATTTCCTGTCAATACAAATAATTGATAGTGCTTTTTATTGCTTCTCCGGGCAGTTCACTTCCCAAAACAATTTGGCTATTAATTTCATAATTAATTAATTAATGTCAATATTAATTTTCTCACAAAACAATTAATTGATAGAGTTTTTAATTGCCTCTTAACGAAATTTAATTCTCAAAATAATTTGATATTTAATTCAATAAATAATTAATAAAACCAATCCCATCGAAATTAATAATATTATTAATTTCCTCTCAAGACAATTAATTATAAGTTATCTTTATTGCCTCTTAAGGTGATTTTCCTTTCGTAATAGCTATTAATTATTTATTTTAAAATAAATATGAAACGAATTACCTGCATTTCCCTTCATTTCTAGCTCTATACAATTCTCAGGTATTAATCAAATTTAATTTCTCATTAATGTATAGAAATTTGATTATACAGTTAGAGCTATATGGTTCTATGAATTTAATTAGTCAAATTGAAATACCATTGATTAAAATAATAGCTAAAATCTATCTGGTGCATGAATCCATGCATTAAACGGCTAACTCATATTACAAAACTTTACAGCTTCAATATACACATTAAAGTGCCATATTTTCTATATATCCTCCATTAATGGGAGAAAATTTAGATCACGCTAGGCATGCTTGCACACCTAATGTCATATTACCCAGAATTGATTGAAAATTTAGTGGGCTATATATGCTAAGAAACTTCATTGGGGGTATTAAGTGGGAATAGAGATCACTTGTCTCATTTTGGTGTACTATACCATGTCCCATCAATTAAATATTGCTACATATGTTAAAATTTTATGTAATATTAAAAGGATAGAAATTTGGGCCCGCCTTTTCAACCCCCCCCCCCCCCCCCCCCCCCCCAAAAAAAAAAAAAAGAATACATGACAACATTTGATTGATGGGGACAGAATATGATACACCAAGATGAGATAGGTGATCTCTATCCATTAAGTAGAGTCATAAGGCTAGTATCACATATTTGGCAATATAAAGAACATTAGGCTTAGAAAACCATACACACAAAAACCTTTTTGCTTCTTATTTCCCTTCAATAAGTTAACCTCTGAGAAAGAAGGCGAAAAACTTGCATTCATTGTGAATGATACTAAAAGGAGGATATCATATGAGAAAAGGAAGAAGAGTCTCCTGAAGAAGGTTGCTGAACTTTCCATCCTTTGTGGGGTTGAAGCATGTGCTATAGTTTATAGCGAATTTGATTCTCAGCCTCAGATTTGGCCATCACCACTGGAGTTCGCAAGGGTGGTCAACAAGTACAGGAGTGTTCCTGAAATGGGGTCTGCAAGGAAGAAGCTTAACCAGGAGAGCTACTTGAAGCAGAGGATCCACAAGACCAAGAAGCAATTGGTGAGAACCAGAAAGACCATCAGGGAGGAGGTGAACTTCATCATGTTTCAATGCCTTGGTGAACCACATGTTGTGGGAAATCTGAGCAGGTTTGATTTGACTGATATTAAGTCTCTTATTGACCAAAAGCTGGAAAAGGTCAATTCAAGGATGAGTGCACTAAACAATATGGCTCCCACATCTCAGACCAGCCAAACTCAACTAGTCAGCACCCACTTTGGCAGATTTTGAAACTATCCATATGCATGGAGAGGAGGCATGTAACATCTGTGTTTTAAGACATTATTTATATGTTGGATAACTATGTTTAACACTTTGATTTAAGGTCAGATATGCATGTTTAGGTGTTGGGAACCTTGCATGGAAAGTATGAGATTACCCGGCGTTGAATTGAATAAGAAAGTGTTCTAGAATTTCTGTTATACAATTTAGAATGCATAAGAGTGCACAATAGGAAATTTATTTTTGTGGTAGAGATTAGGTATTTTTGAAGGCTTAGTCTTATTCATAGAAGAGTCTATGTTTCAAATTTCAGGTCAATCAGATTTCAAACGAGCTCAGAACGCGAGAAAACGTCAGAACTGGAAGTGCTAGACAGAAACCAGCGCTGAGCGCAGGCTTCCGGGCACTGAGCGCTGGCCCTTGCCATGTGGCGCACCACGGTTGGCACGCTGAGGCGGTGCAGAGGCACCAGCGCTGAGTGCTGGTGCTGGGGTGCTGAGCGCCCAGAATATAAAAAAAAAGAGATAAATGTTGGAATTTCGTGGAACTTGTTAGAAAAAGCCAGAAACTCAGATTTTAGAGTGAGAGGGAGAGAAAATAAAGGAAGAGAGAGAAAATTCCAGAGCTGATTCTGATCAATCCGTTCGTCCTATTGAAAAACCGATTATACCGTTGTGATCCTTGCGACTTCTACTTCATCATCCTACCTTTCTTTTCTTGGTAAGTCTATGTTTTTATGCCGAAATGCTGTTCGTGATAGTATTGAAGTTATCTCTCAATCCGTTTAGCTGTTTTCAATTCTGTCTTCAGATTTGAGCTAAACGTAACGTGTACTTCGTGAATATGTGTTCAGGTGAATTTTTGGAGCCCCGGAGGTAGGAGAACCTCACGAGGCAGATTTGGGGAGATTGGAGTGGGCTCGTTTCGTTGCTCTAAAGCTAGCCTACGACACCTCAGGTGGGGGAAAGTAACCATCTAGCGTCGGAAATGGCTAAGTAACATTTTATTCAATATTGGCGTAGGGCGACCTAAACCCTACTAGTGGGCGAATAATAGACAATATCAATATCACATTGGGGACTATTTAGTGGTACCGATGATGATATGGAGATTGTAGATTTATCGCCGTTAGGTTAATTTTGTGATATCTGAGGTTGTCTGGTTTTATTATGTTTGAATTGTTTGCTGTGTGCTGTTTGGATTAACATGTTAAATTATAGTTATTATATTTATTAGAATATGTTAGTATTATTTTATTATATTTATTAGAATATGTTTGAATATGTTAGTATTATTTTATTATTATTATTGTGATTATTATTTATTTTGATTATGGTTGATAACATGTTGTTCTGATTGATAATATGATTTATCTGGAATAATATGCTTAGTGACATCTAGGTGATGATATCTGATATTTTTGAGTGATGCATGTTGGGGAGTGTATGATATATGATTTAGAAGTACCTAACCTAATTAATTAATATTTTATTATGACGAGATTGATGAGGTGATATATGCTATGAGATAGTGATGAGAGGTTAAGGCACTAGGATATGATTCGATATATGCCGGTAAGATCCATATAGATGCATGTTGTTGATCACAGCCGTGTGTTTGGAACACACGAGGTCAGAAGTCCTCGCGGGACCGTCCCAACTTAGATTTAGGTTGTGCAGCTATAGTGTCATTGCTTTGCATGAGCACCCTCGAGAGAGAACCAGGGTGTGCACCGACGTGTATTGTGCAGCTATAGTGTGATTGCTTTGCATGAGCATTCTCACCGCGGATGAGAATGTGCACCGGTGTTTGGGGACGCGTCGCTTGGACGACTGACTAACATCCCTGAGCGGGTAAGGGATGTGTGACAGGATTGGTGGTGGCCACGTCAGCATAAGTTGCATGAGTGCGAAGGGTAGAGGATGATAATATATCTCGAGGATGATTGTATATATTTATTATATATATATATATATATTTATCTGTGATGCATGTCTATGTGCCTTTATTGTTTATATGTTACGTATCCTTTTCCTTATATGATGATAGATAGTTTCTTATCCCCTATTTCTTTTATATGTATGTTTCTTTTATGTGCTCGTTTTGAGAAGACACTGCGGATGAGCCGGCCACAGAAGAGCTTGATGGGGATGCTGGAGGACGAGCAGTGACCTCCAGTCGTTGAGTTTAGGGTCGATGGCCAGTGCGTCTTTTGTGACGTTTTAGTTTCCGCTGCTTATACCATTTTGTATCAGTATGTATCTTTTGGGACCCTACTGATGGAGTACCCTCTCTAGTTTATCAGCATAGTATATTTGTATTTATATTTATATGTGTGTGATGTAATGTTTAAATTTTGGTCTTACCTTTAAGTTTTTAATAATTATGATTTTATATATATGTCCAACGCTAATATTACGATTAAGTTTTAGATAAATTAGGTTTTTATTTAATGGGACATCGGGGTGTCTCAAGGCACAGGTAGTTCGTGGCCTAGGGTTTAATGGTCAGATGACCAACATGGATGCCATGAAAAATGAGCCATGGTAGATGGACTTGATCAATAATGGTGGTGGGATTGAAATGGAGCCATTTGGAGTTGTCAATTACCAGAACAATTGCTGAAATGCCCTTCGGTTGTGGTTTAGGGATATCTCATTTAGTTGCTCTATGTTTGGTTTTAAGTAACCTTTTCTTTTGAAATACGTGGAGACTTAGTAGTGAGTGTCATCATGGTTTTGTCTACACATTTATTATATGATGTTTCAGAATAAATTTACTTTTCAAAAGCGTTGCTGAGTTGAATAATCATGCTCAATCGTTGTTGATTATTATGTTTTTGATACGCTTAGTTTAATGAAAGGTTCTTCTTTCGAGCAGAAGAACAAGCTCCAAAATGCAAGGGAAGAAGAGAGACTACTATTTCATTGAATAATTTTCTGCTTATCTCATTTCATTGCTTATGCAAGAATATAAGGGAAATACGGTTCCTACAATTTCGCACATTCTGACAGGTGTACTGAAAAGGGATTTGGTGCAGATCCTAAATAACAGAATGGAAGGTTCTACTCAACAGAAAGGGAAAAGCGTAATTCAAAAAAGGAACATAATAATAAAACAATAAGAATAAGCTACTGGAAATAAGCCATCCAAGCTGGATTTCTCCTCACTCGTGTTGGCCTTGTGGACTTGGAATTGCTAGGTCCAATTTGTCCAGCAGCTTCAGCTTCCTTCAGGCCCGTATCATTACCCCCCGGGTCCACAAAGACCTTGTCCTCAAGGTCAAAATCTGGAAATGATGCACGAAATTGCTCTACATCCTCCCATGTTGCTTCTAGTTCGGGCAACCCCTGCCACTGGACCAATAATTGCTTGCGGTCACCATGAGAATTGAGTAAAGACCGAACTCCCAAAACACGGAGAGGCTGCACATCCACATGAGTTCCTGTGACAGATGGTGCCAAGGATGGAATGTGTGAAGGAGGCTCACCATGAAAGGGCTTCAGTTTGGAAATATGAAAGACAGGATGGATCTTTGCATCCGCTGGTAATGCCAATTCATAAGCAACAGGGCCAAGGACTTTCGTGACTTGGAAAGGACCAAAGTAGCGGGGAGCCAATTTAGGAGAATGACGACCCCTCACTGTAATCTGTCTATAAGGTTGAAGGCGCAACCAAACCCAATCCCCAATCTGGAAAGACCAGTCTTGGCGATGATTGTTGGCTTGAGAGCGCATGCGGAGTTGAGCTTTGGAGAGATTGTCACGAATAAGGTGCAACATTTGGCGCCTCTGAGTAAGAGTTTCATCCAGAGAAGCTACTGATGTCGAACCTGTTACATAGTCACGAATGGATGGGGTAGGGCGGCCATATAGAGCTTCAAAGGGAGTCATTTTAATGGCAGACTGAAAACAAGAATTATACCAGTATTATGCTAAATACAATTAATGAACCCAAAGTTTAGGGGTGTCCCCAACAAAACAGCGCAAATAAGTTTCTACCGATTGGTTACCTCCGTTTGTCCATCGGATTGGGGATGATAAGCACTACTAAAAGCTAGCTTAGTACCACTGAGTCGAAAGAGTTCACGCCATAACTTACTCACGAAAACCTTATCGCGATCGCTCACAATTGTCCTAGGCATCCCATGCAACCGATAAATTTCAGTGAGGAAGATAGGAGCTAAAGAAGCAGCCGAATAGTGACTGGGCAGAGATATGAAATGTGCAAACTTGGAGAGGCGATCCACGATTACCCAAACAACAGACTTGCCAATTGCGACAGGGAGGTGTGTAATAAAATCCATACTGATATCTTCCCAAACCTGAGTCGGAATGGACAGCGGTTGAAGCAGACCCAAAGGCTTCTGTGTGGAATACTTACTCTGCTGGCAAACCCGACAGTCCCGCACAAATTCCTTGACTGTTTTGGCCATATGAGGCCAAGTGAATGAAGCAGCTAGCCTAGCTAAAGTAGTCTTGACACCAGAATGGCCCCCAAGAGAGGAAGAATGATATTCTTCGAGGAGTAAAGTGTGCAGTCCAGTCTCGGCAGGAACAAATATGCGGCCATTGGCATACAGAACACCTTGCTGGATGGTGAAAGCATGAACTAGTGTGCTCGGATTCTGGTACTTGTCAAGCAGTTTCTTGCCAATGGGGTGGGTGCTATAAAAATCACGCAGCTGCTTAAGCAAGAGGGGTTGGCAAGCAGAAAAAGCCGCATAGGAAGATTCTGTGGAGGGCAAGGACCGGGACAAGGCATCAGCAACCACATTGGAGTGCCCCGGGGTATAGAAAATTTCATAGTCAAACCCCAAAAGCTTGGTTAGCCACTTTTGTTGAGAAGGAGTCTGAATTGTTTGAGAGAGTAAGTTGCGAAGGCTCTTCTGGTCTGTGTAAATGCGAAAATGACGCCCAACAAGTATTGGCGCCATTTCTTGACGGCCTCTGTGATAGCAAACATTTCACGGTCATAAGCGAACGTAGTTTGCATTTGAGGCCCCATCTTTTTGCTGAAGAAAGCAATGGGTTGCTTCTCCTGGGAAAGAACCGCGCCGACGGCCGTGGCGGACGCATCAGTAATCACATCAAACACAGCATTGAAATTTGGCAAGGCTAAGACAGGCAGAGAGCTCATAGCAACCTTTAGAGTATCAAAGGCATGTTGGGCTGCCGCTGGCCACGAGAATGAATTTTTTTTTAGTAAATCTGTTAATGGGCTTGCGATGGAGGCATAGTTCTTGACAAATCACCGATAGTACCCAGTGAGGCCCAAAAATCCCCGCAATTGAGAGGCCGAAGTTGGAGGTGCCTAAGTCTGAATGGCCTGAACCTTAGAGGGGTCAGCGGCTACACCAGCACTAGAGATAACATGCCCAAGATAATCTACTTGGGTAACACCAAAGTAGCATTTAGAGAATTTGGCGAAGAAATGGTGGTGAGCCAATGTGTGGAGGACCTGGCGTAGGTGTTGGAGATGGGATTCCTAATTGGTGCTATACACCAGAATGTCGTAAAAAAATACCAACACAAACTTCCGGAGAAAAGAACGAAAAATATCGTTCATAGTGGCTTGGAAAGTGGATGGAGCATTACTGAGGCCGAAGGGCATAACAAGAAACTCAAAATGACCATCAACGGTCCGGAACGCTGTCTTGAAAGTGTCTTCTGGTGCCAACAGAATCTAGTGGTAGCCCGAGCGGAGATCTAGCTTGGAGAAATGGGTTGAGCCATGTAATTCATCCAAGAGTTCATCGACTGTCGGGATGGGAAAACGATCCTTGACCGTGATAGCATTGAGGGCCCTGTAATCAACACAGAATCGCCACGAGCCATCTTTCTTTTTAACAAGAATGACCGGGGAAGAGAAAGGGCTCGTACTGGGCTTAATGATGCCATCCTGGAGCATTTGGTGTATCATAGAGGTCATGACTTCTTTGTGACACTGAGGATACCTATAGGGTTTAACATTGACTGGGGATGTATCTGGAAGGAGATGAATGTGGTGATCTTGACTGCGGTTAGGGGGAAGGTTTTGTGGAGTGGCGAAGATGGGGGCAAAGTCGGTGAGTATAGCTGCTATGTCCGGATGCAGGTTGCTTAGGTCAAGCGGTGAAGTAGGAGAGTTGTGGGGTGTGGCCGTGGGCTCGGTTATGGTTATGGTGGGGATGGAGGAGACGGAATGGGTGAACAGGAACCTACAGAACTGGGCATAGGAGGTTGCGGTCGGGGTAGATGGGGAGGAGCCACGAAGAGTGATGGGGGTATTGTTGTAAGAAAATTGGAAAAAGGGGACAGAGTAATCAGAGAGGAAGGGACCTAGAGTTTGTAGCCATTGGACACCGAGAACAAGGTCTGCTCCATGGATGGGTAAGATATAATAGGGATTGGAGAAAACTTGATCCGACAATTTGAGGGAAACGTTGCGGCAACAGCCGGAGCAAACAATGGACTCACCGTTGCCAACAATGACGGAAAAGGGGGTCATCGCCACCGCTGGAAGATGCAAGAATTCGGCATCCCTAGGTTGCAGAATATTGTGGGAACTCCCTGAATCAATCAGGACCGTGACGGTGAGCTCGTGCACCTTGCCTTGGACCCGCAAGGTCTTAGGTGAAGGTGGGCCAATCAAAGCAGCCTGTGATAACTGAAAATGGGCCCCATCAATTGGTGGATCCACGGTTTAGGCCTGTGGAGCTTGTGTGGGGCCTGGGTCAGGAGGGTTTGTTGATGCAGGTGCGTCCAAAAACCCATCATGGTAAGCCTCATCGGGCTCCTCAGATAAGAGTAGCAAAAACTGCTTGGATTTACATTTGTGCCCAGGGACAAACTTGTCATCACAATAGAAACAAAGCCACTTTGCACGCCTTTCCTGAATGTGGGCATTGTTAACGTAACGGATGGGTAAGGGGTTTTGGGGGCCAGGGCCGAGGAGGGACGGTGGTGTACTGGTGGCGGCGGCGGAAGGTGGTGGTCGAGGGTTACGGCTAAAGGTGGGTTTGGTATCATTGATCTTGGCCTCAATGAGTTTTGCCCAACCAATAGTTTGGCTCAGGGTAGCAGGTTGTAAAATCGCCAACTCCCACTGTATTTCTGTTCTAAGGCCGGAAATGAAGTAATTCAGAAGGGCATCGCTTGGCAAGCCAAAGACGCGATTAGAGAGGGTTTCGAATTGCACTTGGTAATCCATGACGGAACCTGTTTGTTTGAGTTTAAACAAGGCGGCTTGGTGATTGGCATAAGCAGGGGGGCCAAAACGGAGCTCAAGGGCTCGGAGAAATGCTTCCCAGGTGGTGACGAGTTGGTTGGCGTGGCACCATTTAAACCAGCTGAGGGCAGCTCCTTGCATGTAGAAGGCCAATCAGGGTCATGCGTTAGGTGGTCTCGGGGCCGGTGGTGGTGGGAGTTGAAAGGGGGAAGCAGCCGCTAGTTGCTCACGGATCATGGTTGGGAGTTGGTCGGAGATGAAGGTTTGAAGGTTGTCGATATGGAGCTGCATATCTCGGAGCTGGGCAGCAAGCTCTTCGTTGGCTTTATCGGGCTTGTCGTGTTTGGGAGGCATGGTAAGGGTAATGAAAGCACTAGTGATATGCTTAGTTTAATGAAAGGTTCTTCTTTCGAGCAGAAGAACAAGCTCCAGAATGCAAGGGAAGAAGAGAGACTAATATTTCATTGAATAATTTTCTGCTTATCTCATTTCATTGCTCATGCAAGAATATAAGGGAAATACGGTTCCTACAATTTCGCACATTCTGACAGGTGTACCAAAAAGGGATTTGGTGCAGATCCTAAATAACAGAATGGAAGGTTCTACTCAACAGAAAGGGAAAAGCGTAATACAAAAAAGGAACATAATAATAAAACAATAAGAATAAGCTACTGGAAATCAGTCATCCATGCTGGATTTCTCCTCACTCGTGTGGGCCTTGTGGACTTGGAATTGCTAGGTCCAATTTGTCTAGCAGCTTCAGCTTCCTTCATGCCCATATCAGTTTTTAATAGTTTGTGATTTAGAGTTAATTATCAATATAAGGAAAAACTGAACATCCATTGTAGCCCATATATATAGGGATAATTCAACTTTTATATATATATATATACACATCCAACAAATAACATTATATATATTTGTCTAAACTAAACCAGAAAATAATAAAATCAAAGCTCCACTCTTTTATTAAAATAAACCAGCAAAAAGTTGCTGGCAATCAACTTGCAATCCTCAACCTATGCAACTTTAAGAAAAGATTCTGCTAAACCAAAGCAAAACAACTCCCTTCCCTATAATAAAAACCAAAATCGGAAAATTTACTGTCGAACAAGTTACAACCTAGATATGATTAGTGGAGCATTTGGGAGATGAGAAATGGCATTGTGTTTAGTGGAAAAAGACCAGATACGGGTTTTATTTTGGAAAGGATAAAAGTTACTTCATGAAGATCGTTTATAGCAAAAGGAAAAATTATATCTTTTTCTTTTTTTAAGTGGTACGTAGATCCTAAAAAGTGTATAGAGCGTGTTTCATTTGCTTTATCTACTTTGAGGCTTTATTGGTCTTTTGTATATGGGTTTAGAGTACCCCTAATACTCGAATTAATATACCTTTTGATTTTTCAAAAACAAAAAAAAACAAAACAAAAAACAAAAAACCTAGATCTAGATTTTATAATATCCAACAACCTTATAAAGCCAGCAAGTGTATTCTGAAAGATTAGTCCAATATTTTAACAAACCATAATGACTTGACAATGACTTGCTTTAAAATTAAACATTTTGCTTATCTCTTTTACATGAAAAGAGATATTGCAAATAATAATCTTTTATATCGGAAGGCATATTCACACTAAATTCGAGCCAAGCATAAACCTTTGCCCAAGTTTCTTGAGCAAGCCTACATTGAAGGAGTAGAAGTATTGAGTCTTCTAACATTTTTTTGTGCAAAAAACGGTGAAGGCTACGGTGCACCACCCATCAAAGTAGAGCTGTCAATATGGGTTGTAACCCGTGAGCCAGCCCGGCTCAACCCGGCTCACTGGTGGGTTGGGTTGTAAAAAAACAGGCTCGTTTAGACCCCGGGTCATTTTGGCCCGGCTCACCTAACCCGCGGGTTAGTCGGGTTGAACCCGGGGTGAGCCGGGCTGGCTCACGGGCTGCCCCTCTTTTTTTAAAAATTTTTTTTACAACCCAATCAAAGTCCAAAAAGCCCAACTGCCCAAGAAAGTTGAAACCTGACCCACTTTCCCAACCCTTTCTCAGCTCACCCAACCCTAACTTAGTAACTTAAACTTATGTTCTGCCTCTGCCCTCTGATAGCAAAATCAAAAAGACAAAAACGCAGCCCCCTGCCTCCCTCATCTCAACACTCAACGTACACGCCGCCTCACGCCGCCTGACCGCCTCATGCCGCCTGACCGCCTCACGTCGCCTAACCGCCTCGCCTGACCGTCGTGTGAGCTGCTAACGTCCCTGTTGCGAAGCCAGTTGCCCTCCGACGAACTACGAACGGCCGAACACCGTCGAGCCGGTCTCCCTCTTCCTCTCAGTTTCGTTCTCTCTGTCGCTGTCTTCTCCAGGTTGGTTGGTTTCTTTCATTTTATTTTTGTTTGTTTCATTTTATGCTTCTTGCTTGGCTTGTTTCACCACTGTGAATGTGTAAAATCTTGCTTGGCTGTGCTTGGATTTGCTTGGTCTGCTGTAATATGTTGCTTGTATTTTTGTCTGATGACTTGTTGAGTTGCTATTGGGATGATCCTTATTGCTTGCATCACTGTAATATTGGTTTGCAGAATGGAATCTGAAACTTTAGCTGAAAGTGTTAATGTAAACTGTGTGAATGAACCTGAGCCATCAAAGCAAACTGAGGCTGAGAAACATAGTGGTGATATTGATGCTGATAGAGCAACTAAGAAGGCTAAGAAAACCACCTCTGAAGTTTGGAAATATTTTACTAAAATAGGTATAAAAGATGGCAAGGAAAAGGCTAAATGTAATGGGTGTGGACAAGAGTATGTTATTGGTGGCACCAAAATAGGAACCTCAACATTATTGCGTCATAAGAAAACATGTAAACTCATACCAAAATATCATGATTTGGCTGGAATGATGATTGATCATGCAGGGAAGTTGAGGGCTAGGGAAGTTGACCAAAAACGTGTTCGTGAGGTCATTTCAATGGCTATTATTGAGCATGGACTGCCATTTAATTTTGTTGAATATAAATGGATTAGGGAATTGCATTCAATGTTAAATATGGATGTAAAGCATATTAGTAGGAATACTGCTGTGGCCGATATTTGGAAATTTCATCTTGAAAAAAAGAGAAATTAAAATATGCAATGCATAGAAGCCGTAACCGAATTTGTTTGACATCTGATTGTTGGACTGCTTTCACTCAAGAAGGGTATATATGCTTGACTGCACATTTTGTTGACAATGGTTGGAATTTGAATAGCAAGATTCTTGCTTTTTGTAAATTGGAGCCTCCACACTCTGGTTATGAAATGGCAAAAAGGATACTTGAATGCTTGCATGATTGGGGAATAGATCGAAAGATCTTTTCTATCACCTTAGACAATGCTAGTGCCAATGATAATTTGCAAGACATTTTGATTGATCAATTAAATTTACAAAATAGTTTGCTTTGTGAAGGTGAATTTGTTCATGTGAGGTGTAGTGCTCATGTCTTGAATATTATAGTGCAAGAGGGTTTAAAGGTTGCTAGTGTTGCTTTGCACAAGATCAGAGAGAGTATCAAATATGTGAGAGCATCGGAGGCAAGAAGGATAGAATTTAAAGAATGTGTTATTCTAGTGAGGGGCATTGATACAAAGGTAGGTTTGAGAATGGAGTCTCTACTAGATGGAACTCTACTTTTGTTATGCTTGAAAGTGCTCTAAAATATCGTCGTGCTTTTGGAAAATTTACTATCAAGGATAGCAACTATAAGCATTGTCCATCAAATGATGAGTGGAAAAGGGCCGAGAGGATGTGTGACTTCTTGAAGCCATTTTATATTATAACCAACTTGTTTTCGGGCATGTCTTATCCAACTTCTAACCGATATTTTATGCATGTATGGAAAATTGAATGTTTGTTGCGGCAAAATGCCAAGAGTGATGATATGGTAATTAAAGATATGGCTGAAAGGATGTTGCTCAAGTTTGAAAAGTATTGGAGTGACTACAGTGTCATTCTTGCAATTGCGGCTATTCTTGATCCAAGGATGAAATTTAATGCGATTCGGTTTTGCTATGCAAAGCTTGATTCTTCTACTTGTGAAGAGAAGATTAGTTATTTAAAGGCCAAGATATATTTGTTGTTTGAAGATTATGTGAAGGAGAGGTCGAATGAATCAAGTGCATCGAATTCTCAAAGTGTTGCTACAATGCAACAAGTTTCCTATCCCGAGAACGAGCAAGCTGGGGATGCATTTGATGTAAGTGAAATATATTTTAAATTCAATTTATTTTCTGCATTTGTTTTCATTGTTATTTAATACATCCCCTTGTTATTTTTCTTGTAATGCCTTAGGAATATGTTGATTATGTGAGCCAACATGTTAATGACACTGGAAGGTCTGAATTAGATCTTATTTGGAGGAGGCTGTTCTTGACCCAAAGTTTCACGAAAAGTTAGACGTGTTGTTGTATTGGAAGGATCGCCGAGAACGTTGTCCAAATCTCTCTAGGATGGCATGTGATGTGCTAAGCATTCCAATAACTACAGTTGCTAGTGAATCTGCTTTTAGCATTGGCTCTCGTGTGCTAAACAAATATCGTTGTTCTTTTCTTCCTGACAATGTTCAAGCACTGATTTTAACACGAAATTGGTTACATGGCTATAATCCTTCTGGTGAGTTTTAATTGTTTATTTACCAATATGATTAATCAATCTATTTGTAAGTTATATTACTTAATCTTAACATGTTTTTTTCTTTTTATTGTAGATGAAGATGTTGAAGATGAAGATGTTGAAAAGGAGGAACTTGTTATTGATTTAGCAGTTCAAGAATCAAATGTTGTTGATGGACAAGGACAACAAATTCATCTCCTTGATTAATGATGTTATGCATTTGTATTTGATTTTGGAATCAAGACTTGTATTAGTTAGACTTTAGAAATGATCATTGGACTTGTGTTAGATGTTAGACTAGTTGTTGTTTTGGAGATGTTAGTTGTTATTTTGGGGCCCATGTTAGTTGATCATCTCCTTTATTGTTAATTTGGAGCCTTTATTTTGGTTGTTATAATATTGCTTATCATTACTTTGCTTAAATTGGACCTTGACAGTTTACTCATTAATATTATTGCTCCTTTTAAATTGCTCCTTTTGAATTCTGTTTTTTTTTTTTAATTTTTTATTTTTTAATTCTAAGTGAGCCAACCCGTGTAACCCACCAACCCGTGGTGAGCCGAGCCGGGTTGGCTAATTCTTGGCTCACTGTCAAAATGAGCCAACCCGGCTCGGCCCATTTTTCGCTCAACCCGTGGTGAGCCAACCCGGATGAGCCGGGTTGGCTCACTTTGACAGCTCTACATCAAAGTGATGTAGTGGTGCACCACCCATATGTCACATTGTGGTTGGTTAGTTGACCATTCAATTCAATATAATATGACATAATGTTGAGTTGAATGGTCAACTAATCAACCACAATGTGACATGTGGATGGTGCACCACTACACCACTTTGGTGGGTGGTACACCTTAAACCAAACCGCAAAAAACATAATGTAGGTCTTGTAAACGCCATCACATTCCTCTTATACAAATTATCTTTACAGGAATTATACCCCTTAACACCTGCCATGAAAAAGCTAGGACTATAGGAGCTAGACAACTCCAAAACCATTTAAAATCTTGTGATTTTGTATCAGCTGAATTGCCTACGATGATGCAAACTGGTATTGCAGCCAATTATATGTTGATTTTAAAGAAAAACAACCTGAGATATCGAGAGACTACACCCACTCATCGTCACTACGTTTGGTTAAGGTCACCAACTATTTCTAGTAGATTAGAGAATTCAGCTAGCACATTATCCTCTCATTTCAAGAAATCTCTTCTCCATTTAAAAGATCAATTCCATCTATCATTTATCCAATATCCTAAGCTATCAATAACCTTACTTTTATACTCTAAGGTGTAAAAATAAAAATCTAAGGATATAACTCCTTTAGGCTATTATTACTCAATCCAACATCCTCTTAAAATTTTATACAATTACCCCTTCCTAACTTTCTTTTCAAATCGTTAGAGAACCAATCCATAGCAGACATCATTTCACCAAATGGATGCATAATGCATTCTTACCTTGCCATCCATATATAAAGAAAGACAAATTAACCACCTTCAAAGTTTCCATGTCTATAAATAAGAACAATATTCCACAACCCATATATATCTTCCTCCTTAATCAACTTTCATCTCCACTTAGCTAGCGATGACAGATTGAACCATTCTAAGTTTTTTTTACTCCAAGATCTCCCTCATTTTTCTGTTTACATACTAACTCCCACATCACCCAAGAAATTTTCCTCTTTTGAACACTACCGCCTCATAAAAACTTCCTTTGAATTCAAGTGAGTGACTTCAAAACCTTTCTCGGAACTTTTAATAAGAACAAAAAGTAGACGAGGAAATCATTCGAAATTTAATTTACAAGAGTAATTCTACCACTAAACGACAGATGTTTACCTTTCTATGATGAATGCCTTCAGGTCACAAATCCAATATATGGCTACTAATAGTACACCAGATTTGGGATTTAATAACGCACACTTAATAGCGATTTCGGCATGAGACACTCTGAAAAAATGTGTGGAAGTATTTAATAGCACTAACCAATACAAACACTACTAAGTTATAAACTTTTAATGGCGGTTCACTGATAAAACGCTATCTTTACTCCATAACCTAATTTGAAAAAATAAACACTCTTTAGCCCATACCTGATTAACAGCAAGTAGCCGGGGAAGAGCTATCATAATATATAGACCATTTTAATTAATAGCGTTTATTTGGACAAACGCTATGGAAGTTGTAACTATCATAGCGCTTGAATGGAGAAACACTATTTTTTTCCTCATATTAAAACTACACTTTTTCGGTAACCAACTTTCTAACCGTAGTCGTTGGAACGGTTCATGGAACTGATGGGAGTACGATACTACACAGAAAATCCGATATTTAACCTTAAATGCATAGAAAACTGTTCGTAATCAATTCCACCTTTATAGCTATTGAACAAACGCTCCTAAGCCTGAGAAATTTCTCCTATAAATAATATCCTCTGTGTATCTTTCTAGCAACAAATCTTTCTTTTGGCATGACAGTCGACAAAAATATATGAGAGTGGACTATCAAGTTCAACAACAAAATGAAAAGCAAGGGTGCCCCAGGGATCCTATGTGCAGATTCAGACACAAAAAGGATTTGGGGTAACTTGAAGGGATTCAGAAGACACAAACTAAAGTAAAGTTATAACTGAAGTGTCTTTTTTATATATTCAAACTCCTTTATGTTTTCTCCCTTTGCCACCAACATGTTGTTGAAAAAAATAGCTAATAATATTGTATTCAATTTACATTGTCACTGTAAACACATATATTTGAAAAGGAATTTAATTTTTTCCATATAGTTTAATATTTCTATTGGGGTATTAATTTATTTTGTTAAAACTTCTCTCAATACTTTCAATTCTAAAAATAAATCAAGACCATCTCAATATCAGAATTTTCACTAAATCTAATAAAAAATCAAGATTAATACAATATTTTTTGTAATTCATTCTCATCTGAAGTTTTAATTATTTTGGATTCAAATAAAAAACTAAAAATGGTTTCTTATAATAAAAAAATGTTGAAATTTTCTTTAGTCCCAATATTGCTTATTTTGAATTCTATATTTTTTTAATCCATTAAATTACCAATGGACAATGGATGGAAGAAGGTGAGGCCTAAGGCATCTGCCTTAATGGATTTACCACTAAAACAACCCTGTTATAGACAAACCGTTGACCTATAATTCCTTCTTAATGTGCGATTATACCTATGATTTTTCTCGGCCTCCCTCTACCACCACTACCAAAAAAAAAAAAGTCTAAATAGCGACCGAATTCGTCCGTCGCTAATGGCGACCGAAATAGCGACTGATAACCAAGATTCATGATTAAGCTGTATTTATATATTTCACGACCGATTTAGCAACCGACATGCGTGGTCGCCACTAAATCGGTCGCTACGCAAATAAATTTGAAAGTCAAATTTTTTGACCATTTTGCGACCAAATTTAGTGACTGGTTTTCATGTAATGGTAAAATTTGACTTTATTAGTGATCGATTTAATATCGGTCGCAAAAACGTGTTAAATGAATTTAATTTAGAGCCATTTAGCAACCGAATTTGCGACCGATTTTTTATTTTCGAGTTGGCGACCGAAATAGCGACCGAATAATTCGGTCACTAAAAAGAAAATCCCCAAAAACTCAACCGAGCCACATTTTCTCCCCATTTCGCTGTTAACACTCTCTCTTCCCCCTAATACCCTCTCTGCGTCCACTCCACCTTCGGCCACAGCTCGTCCGGCCACCTCGCCTCCTGCCACCGCGACCATCACACAGTTAAGTTTCTTCCTCTCTCTAGCATCCCTCTCTCTCTCTCTCTCTCTCTCTTACACGTCTCTCTCCCTCTCTGTTTCAGGTCCAACCGCCGTCTCATGCCTCCTCCGCCATGTCACGACTATCGTCCACCCACACACCCATGCGTCTGTTCGCGAACCACCGCACACCGCCACGCGTTTGTTCGTTGTCCATTGTTCTATGCCGCAACCACTGTTCTAGTACCTTTTCACCCTGTACTCTTTGTTGTTTTATTTTGAACTCGAAAAAAAAAAACTATTTCTTGCATTGCTTCATTCATATCCTACTGTGCATGTTGAAGTTAGGAAAATTTGTGGGTACAGTTCTGAATGGGTGATTTTATATTCTGGTTTGGGGGTGAATTTTGAACTTGTGAAGTTAGGGTTCATAGTGAATGAAGTTTATTTCTTGCTTTGTGGTGCCAAATTGTTTGAGAAATTTGATGTAGCATACTCTGGTTGAAATGTTGAGACTGTATGTGTGTTGCCATGATTTTGTGTTGTTCAAGTTCTAAATGTTGTGAAGGACTGATTTTGAGAATTGATATTAACATGGCTGTTAAAGTCACTAATTGTTGTTCTGGCCAGTATAGTTCTAGCATGCTCATTTATCATGGTCTTTTCATTTTGACATTACAGTATTTGGTTTGACCATTGAAATCCTGATTGAATTTGACTGTGAATTTCCACCTCCATCGTCTCTTGCTTTCTCTGATATGGAAAACAATTTGGGATTCTTTGTTTAGGGTTCTTGTTCTATGGAAAATGATTTGGGGTTCTCTGATTTAGGGTGATAGTTCACTTTACAAATATGATAGTACATGCCTTTAGTGTTAGAAATGTTTTCTACATGTCTTTAGATAGTTTAGATAACTATGTAGCTTTAGCGTTAGAAATGTTTATACTTTGCAGGTTGGATTTAACGAGAAGAAGGGCGACGCCATATCACGTGCCTCACAGTCACAAGGTGAGGCCTTGACTGGTGAGGAGCTCTGCTCTCCTGTCTCAACAATATAACATTTTTGTAATTAGTTTAGTTGTAATTATCTTTGAAATTAGGAAATGAAAACAGGAAACTAAAAACAAATCAAGTAGGCCCTTATTTTTCATTTCCTAATTTCAAAGATAATTATAACTTAAATAATTACAAAAATGTCATCTTGTTTTTATTCTGTTTCTTGTTTTCAAAGATTTGTACAGGAAACGCTGAAAACAACTTTTTATTTGTTTTTACTATTTCCGATATGAACCTTTGGAAACAAGAAACATGATGAAAATAATCTGACACTTTTGTAATTATCTCTAAAATTAAGAAATGAAACAAGAAACTAGAAACAAACTAAATAGACCCTTAAGTTTATTCTTGTATATGCATTCAATTTCTTCTAATCTTTAGATTTCTTTGAAATTGAAACGAATGATATGCTGGAGTTTTCATGAATACTATTTTGAGAAAATTATTGTAGTGGAACTACAACACCAAAGCATTTGATCCATGTAAATCTCCTAACGGCCACGTCTTTTGATTTCCATGGATAATTTCATAGAATTAGTTAGATAATCAATCTTTAGCATCCTTGTAAGCAGTTCTGGAATTTCATTACTTGCCTTATAAAAGCACCATATTTGCTACCATAGATGTAATTAAGGTTTAAAATCTAGGTCTAAAATTGAAATCTAGGCCGCGACGTGTTGGTTTTGACAGTAGCCAAAACCACATTGTGACCGTAATTGCAGTCGAATCGACCGTATTTTCCCGCAATATCCGTAATGCAACGCGACCGCAACCTCAATTTAAAATCTTAGATGTAATCTTTATTCAAAACAGAACTTCTCTCAGAGAAAAAAAAAATCCTAAAATATGGACCTTTCCAACATATGCAACACTAAGATTATCAACTTCGCTTGGATCAATATTAAAATTGAGATGAAACCATGGATTTTTTGGGAACCAAAAACACTACTTGAATTGTTCCATGAATCTTTCCCTATTTCTGCAAATGACAAGAAGGTTGATTAAGAGACCCCGGATTTGACAGCTTGTATATACATGTGAAACACCTTCTCCTTACACCCCCAAACCTTTCCATCACACCCACGTGGCCTCCAAACGTGAACACTGAACATGGACCAATTCTGCTGAGTGTACTATGGAACATGTACATGAAATTTTACATAACTAGTCCAATTGTGATATGACCCGGCCGTACAGGGTCATGAAAAAGATTTGCAAAACGTAAAAAGCCATACATATATGTCTGACCTCTTCTGTCCTTAAGCTCATACGACCTAACTTAGGATTAATTGCAGCCTCAGCCAACCTTCTCAACTTCTCTTCACAACCAGTCATTTGAATTAATTACGCATGTTCTATCCTATTATTATTACTATTTTGGATACCATGCCTAAGGAAGGCATTTTCAGCACTATTGTCTCGTTTGGAACTCAATAATGAAGGTCCTATAACCTCATGGGCTTAGTCTAGTGAAGTAAGATATTCTCATATTTGACAGGTTACTGGCTCGAGTCTTCACTAATCTTCTTGTTGTGAGATGTAAATCTTTATAAGTACTCTTAAAACTCAGATGTTTTCTTTGACATCATCCATTTATCCTAAATTTTTATCCATAAAAAAGAATAATGAGTTATGGCCCGTGCTTCAGTGAACCCCATTTGTTATAGGTATGACTCGTGGTGGTGACACTGACACTAACAGGGATATGTTAGACAAAAAATGTTTTTAAAAATATTTTTGATCTTTAAATAAATATACTGAATATAATTTACAATTTTTGGCATATATCATGTACTTTTTTATTTTCTATATTTTATTATCTATTAGACGAAGAATCATTGCAAAAGTGTATAAAGAAAACAGAGTATTGCTTAAAAAAAGTGAAATGTATTATTAAAAAAAAGAGAAAAAAAATGAATTGATGTGAACTCTAATCTATTTTAAAATAATCCCAGTAAAATTTCAAATTAGAATTAGAAATTGTTAACCTTTTTTTTTTTAATTTGTTACCTATAAATTGAAAAAAAAAATATTCATCATATGATATGACTTATTTTCTTTGTTAATATTTGTAATATTTCATTTATGATTTTGTTTTGTGAAAATTTTGGACATCTTTCTTGTAATTAATTTTTTTAAGGATTTAATTACTATATACTGTTAGTATAAAGACTTTTTGCATTGTCAATCAATAATAAATTATCAATCATTAAAAATGATTGACTCTTATTGTAACTACTACCTTCAAAGTTACATATAGGATTATTTTGTGATTAGTTTATATTGATAGTATATCAAATTTAGGTGATTGTATTGGTTTGGGATTTCAAAAGATTTTAAAAGACTTTTTTATAAGGATTTAATTGGTATACACTGACAGTGTAAAGTTTTTTTTACACTGTCAACCAATCAGAAATTGACACATCATTACAAATGTTTGATCCTTATCCTAACCACCTTAAAAGTCATCAATTCCATGATTTCTGATTGATTGTCAGTGTAAAGAATTGTCAGTGTAAAAGTCTTTACACTGACAATGCATACAAATTAAACTCTTTATAGTAAAAAATCTTTTTGTATTCAATCAAAACTTTTAAATAATCTAAATGAGTCTGGTGGTATTTTGTGACACCCTCTACCCCGCATATATTTATAAAGCGATAACACGGAAGGAATTAATTATATTTTTCAAGATAAGATAAACACATATGTTTATTCTTTATATAAAAAGAAAACCAACAGGTAAAGGATACCACATTGTAACAAGGTCTCAACGCCGAAAATAAAACATGTCTAGAAAGAAAGACTTGACATAAATATAAACAAAAGATATAAATGAAACCTAACCCCGATGTCACATTACAGAGCTGGTATAATCAATCCAATAAAGAACTCGGATAAACAAACTAAAACTAAACATAAACTAAACTACGAGTAGCAGCTTCTCGGAGTCACTCCTCAGCAAGCTGCTCATAGTCCTCTGCATATCCAAAAAGATACATGCAAAGCAAACAACAAAAGACGGGGAGTAAGAACCTATAAACATAACGGCAACAGGATAGTTGGCAAGATGAACATACAACACATAGCAATCATAACATAGTCATCATACCAACACCACAAGCATATCACAATATAACATCAATCATATAATGCAATGTAACTCATCACCCCGAATACATGTGGATCCATCTACATCAGGCGTACGACTTCGGAGTTACATTTCCACGTTGGCCAAAAAGCACCAATGTTAGGGCTATCCACAAAACCTTGGGTGGGACCCTTAGGACAGTCGACGCACCTTACTCTCGGATGCGCTACCACGGGAGGCCAGATCACTTAGATCATCACGGATGGCCAGATCGCCTTACTCTCAGATGACCTCCCCTATCTCAATACCTCCCCTTATTAACTTCATGCATGGTGCATGCACACAAACAACAACCGTTTATCCACCACCTCCATCAACACCATTTATGGCTTAACGTCTTTGGCCAGCAAGCACCAAAGATAACATCATCTTTAATCTTTTAACTTTAAATGTTAAACAACACTCTGGCCAAAAAGCACTAGAGCCTCAACACTTTGACCATTAAGCATCAAGGCCCACTTGGCCACTAGGCTACCAAGGTACAACATCAACAATGTTATCTTCTCACTTTAGTTATTACCACTCTGGTTCTCGAGCATCAGATCTCAACACCTTGACCATTAAGCATCAAGGCCCCCTTGGCCACTCGGCTACCAAGGTACATTATCATCTTTAAGTTATCTAACTTGTCTTCGCTTTGTTTGGTGTCTTCTTTTATTATTATTATTAGGAACAACAGGGGCGAACCACCCCCTGCCCAGCTTTCTGCATTCTGGTCAGCACAGTTGAGCACGGGCGTGCTCACCCTTCAGCACGGGCGTGCTGAGCTCACAGTCAAGCATAGTCGTGTTGACTGTTGAGCATGGGCGTGCTTAAGCAGCGCGCCCTTTTCTGGGATTCTTGTTAAGCACGGCTGTGCTTAATGGAGCGTGGTCATACTGATCTTGGCAGAAGGGTCACAGACCCTTTGCTAAATCCTTGGGACGATTCATAGATTCAACCTATCGGCTTTTACTAATCCATTGAACATCAGATTCATTATTCTTAACTGTTCTTCATGTCTTATCATTATGAGGAATTAATCCTTTAATCACAACTTCGTTATTAATGTCCCTAGAATACTCACTAATCAATCCTAGGGTCTTTAACTAAGCCCTATGATCATAACCTTACCTCTCATACTATATTCATGTCTTATGAACAACTGGGACAACATCCCTTAAATCTCATTTATCTTTGGTTAACATATTTAATGTCTCAACATCATTAACAAGCCCTATTAATTAATTAAAGACTTATTAACATCATTGTTGGCATTAACATCATCAACAATCAAACACTCATTAAGAGCATAACATCATTATCATGGCAGCATTCTCATAAAAACAACATCATCATCATAGCATTTATCATCAGGAACATTCACTCATGGCATTCATTAAACATATCAACATCATCATCATAGTAACAAGTCTAAACATGCCAAACATAAACAGTTAAACATACAGATATTAAATAGGCAATTATAAACATGTTATCAAGCAAACAATCATAAAGGCATTTAATTAAACACCAGGGTCATGAGTTAACCCTTCATCTTACGCTACCCCATAGCCTACATGTTTATATTAGCCCTTCTCCACATACCTGGTATGAAGATTCCGATTCAAAAGAGAGAAGAAGATCCACTAGGGTCCCGTCTCACTGACGCTTGTCTACAACCTCAAGAACGACAAAGAGACACTTTAGTTCAACTATAAGATCAATAAATCAAAAGGAAAAGATCAAGAACTTGAGAGAAAGAACACAAGGGACAGGGTACACATATTTTACCTTTTCTAAAGTCCCAAACAGCAAGTACGACGAACCCCTATTCGTAGCGATATTCTCCTATCAAGAAGCGGTGAACAACGGTGCAAGAACGGGTTCCCTAGAGAGAGTTTTAGGGAGAAAAACCATAAGGATTCAAAGAGGAAGGAAGGGGCAGTTTCCCGAGTGTTGGGGTCATGTAA
Organism: Echinosophora koreensis; assembly: GCA_035048595.1. NCBI lineage: Eukaryota > Viridiplantae > Streptophyta > Magnoliopsida > Fabales > Fabaceae > Echinosophora > Echinosophora koreensis. The sequence continues at coordinate 14,277,186 of JAPCYP010000004.1, forward strand.
ATTAGGTTTAGGTCGAGTCTAATGGTATATATATGAGTTTGGGTCATTAGGTGCTGTTTAGAATCCCAAAAACACATTTTCGATGCGCGTCGATTCGCAGGGCGAACCACTTTTCACAGGGCGAACCCGAGAGTTCCAAAAACTATCTGTCAGATTCACGGGGCAAACAAATGCTCACTGGGCGAGGCCTAAAAAGCCGAATTGGGCAAAAATACATGAAATAAGACTTGTAGATAAATCGCTTAGATTTCCAATGCATCAAAGATCACCTTAATAGGACATCTAGAACTCAAGATATGGACAAAACGGTGAAACAAGTTACTAGGACTCTAAAAGAATTGAACTTTTCTAAGGCTAAACTTCCCCAAACATGAACTTAGGCATAAAAAACAAACATAACAAGCATATATATATATATATATATATATATATATATATATATATATATGTATTAAGCTTATTTACGAAAAAGGGGTGTAACATATATAATCAAGACAATCAGGATTTTTTAAAGATGGTGTCCAAATCTAGTGGTATTCAATCAAGATTTTTTACAAGTAACAAAAAGTATTATGGCATTCAAAAACTTCTTGATTTCGATGGATTGTTTTCTAAGATGGGTTTTGTGGGACTTTGAGTGACTTTTTAAAATCTCAAACCAATTATACACCCCCTTAAACTCTTTTTTTATACTCAATGTTTCAATTTTGATTAATCAAATAAAGATAAAGTGTTACGATATTTTACTTTTAAGTGTTGTCGGCTATGTGTATTAGTGAACGTGTGAGTGAACGTACGTTTACTCTCTTTTTTTTTTGGTATACAACATGTTTACGATATTCTAATGCTGTGTATATGAAATATGAAAATTGCATGTGAGGCTGTCATGTGTAAAGATTTTTGGTCTTTTTGATCAATGGGACATTCTCAAAGTAAAGCCGTGAGATTAATCAAGGTAGTTAAAACAGGACCGGACCGATCGGTCAGACCGGGAACCAAATACCATGACGGTTTGAATGACCCCCAGAACCGACTTTGCGAGAAACCGGTGCAAGAACCGGTGAACAAGTCCAAAACTGGTAAAACCGATCATAACTGGTTTAAACAACTCTGGACCAGTTCTCTAAACTTAAATTAAATAAAAAAAACTAAAAGAACAAGAACACAAAACGCAGAACGCAGAACGCGAAAACGAAAGGAGATGAATAAGAACCAGATTGCAGAACGAAAATGAAAGTAAGGTCGACCGTGTTGAAGAACAAGAATGTAGAACCAAAACGAAAAGTAGAATCAAAACGAAAACGTGTAACTGGAGATGAATGAGAGACTGAGAAGGGATTGGAGGTAGGTGCGAAAGCTGCTGAAATAAAAAGGAAAAGTGGAGAATTAGGGTCTCCTTGTGTTTTAATATAAATGGGCTTGGGCCCTTCCTATCCAAAACCCTTCCTTGTGTTTTAGTCCATTTGGCTTTCAAAAAGAAAAAAGAACGGGTTGGTTCAACTGCATCTCAACGTCATTTTCTGAACAAATGGTTTATGAAGAATGGTTTAAATATATTTAATATATCCTTACATTTGTTTGGTTTAATAAATAAAAATTAAAAATTGGGCTTAATAATTTTAGATGTTCTTTTGTTCAATATTATTATATATATTATATTTAAAAAATTAAAAAATTATTTAATTAATATCGGTCCAACCACGGTTGGACCATTAAACCTTGAACTAGTGACTTTACTTGTTCGATGATTAGTCCGGTTTTAAAAACCTTGAGACTAACTCTTAGCCTTTATTTGTTTGCAGAGAAAATGAGTAGAGAGATTGTAAGAAGAGATAAACTGAAGAGAAAAGGCCTTCTCTCGTTTGGAACTAAAGAGAATATGAGTAGAGAGAACAAAAATGACATGGGGCCACTAAAAAGTTTGCTCTCCAGACTTGCGAAGAACATCATCAGTATATGAAAGAAAAACTGACCTTTATGTTTCTACCCCTCGACCACGTCCAGCCACTACCTTCCGCCCATCTCCATCTAAGATCTAAGAAAATGAATCAGTGTGTTTGGATGAGTGTTTGATAAAAGTGATTTTGGATGTAATTAATTTTGTAAAATTGATTTGGTTAGAATTGAGTTTGAAGTGAAGTGATTTATGTTTGGATGTTTTCATTTTGAAATCAAGTTTGACGTAAAACATAGTGTAAATTTTTTTTAACTCAACTCAAAAGCTACTTTTTGTAGCTTCTAGTCAGAATCGCTTTTGGAGGCAAAATCATTTTTACCTAATAGAACCAAACATCTTATTTTTACTAAAATCATGTTTGACAGATGGCAGAATGTGAAGAGTCCCACATTAAATATATAAGGATGCTCAATATGGATCTTAAGCCATGAATCTCTCCCACCTAATGGACTAGTCTTTGGGGTTGGGCTCTTATTATGGACTTAGGTCATAACATTAAATCATGAGGCTCTCCCACCAAATGGACTATCTTTTAGGTTGGGCCCTCCTCATGGGGCTTAAGTCATAACATTGGTGCTTTCGTTGAGAGTTGGGCCACGGAAACGGCTACCTATAGGCTGGATTAAGGTGCAACCAAATATTGCTAGGTGAGTGAAGCCGCCAAAGGGGAAAGGGCTACCATCGGATCGGTGTCGATAGAGTGAAAGTCGTCGTGGACGTTGGCCCTTAAAGGGGGTGACAATGTTATGAGTCCCACATTGAATAGATAAGGATGCCCAATGTGGTACTTAAGCCATGAGATTCTCCCACCTAATAGACTAGTCTTTTGAGTTGGGCTCTCCTCATGAGCTTAAGTCATAATACAGAATCAATTTTATAGGTTTTCATCGTGAAACCAAACACACATTCAGAAAAAAATGGAGCCTTCAGCAGCATGAGTCGAGAGAGATAAGAAAGGGAGGGGATAAAGTGTATTGGGATTTCGGTGCGGGGATAATGTGTTTGTGGGGTAGGGGATAACGTGGATATAATCTTTAGATATATATTTAATATTTAATATATATTATAAATATTAATTAATTACTTTTTAAATAAATAATAAAAAAATTAAAATGTTTTTATTATTAATATCATTTATTATTCATAAATATAAATATAATTATTTTATAATATATTCATAAAAGTATATTTAAATATTTGATATATGAAAAAAAAAATAGTATCAAGGGACATTTATGTCTTTTTATACATCTTCTCATATTCTCTCTTTCCATTTTCTTTCTTATTTTTCTTATACCAAACAACCCTCAAAATCTACATTTTACTCACCTTTTTCTCTTTCCTCATGTTCTCTCTTTTCATGTTCTCTCTTTCCATTTTCTTTTGTAAACCAAACAAAGAATTAGGGTGGAGATGGAGTTAAGTCACTGTAAGAATTAATATGTTATCAATTAACCATAAATTATCACATTTAAAAATGTTTGATTCTTATTATAATTACCTTAAAAGTTATATTGTGATTGTTGATTGTGTAAAAAAATTTACACTGATAATATATCAAAATTAAACTATTAAATTAATAGTTAAAATTTTGTGATGTGCTCCAGATTTTCAAGAAATGCTCTATCCTCCTATAATTTTAACTTATAAAATTTCCTAATTATTAAATTAAGAAAATATTAAATGGTTATTTTATATTTTTAAGATATTGAATATAGGATCTCAAAAAAAAAAAAGATATTGAATATTTTTATTTTTATTTAATAATAGAAATATTATTAGAATTTTTTTTTGAAAAAGATGTATAACAAAACGTGTTTTATCCCTATATGTAAGAGTTTGTTAAAGATATATAACAAAACTTATTTTATCCCTTCCCTAAATATAACACCATCAAATGTTAGTAGACGATACTAACTAAGGTTGGCGTGAGTGGTTAAAGGCCTCTCGTTCCTTAACCAAGGTCTCGAGTTCAAGTCTTGGGTATGGTAAAAACCTCAGTTGGGAGGGATGTCACCCTTAGAGGTGCCGAACAAATTCCCGCGGAAATTAGTCCCCGTCTCAAGTTGGTGGTGAGATACTCCTCGAAGTAGATCGAAAAAAAAAATGTTAGTAGACGATGTAATCACCCAAATTTGTTAGAATACTACTTTTTTTACTCGACATAATAAAAAATAATTTTTTACCAAAAAAATAATCATTATTACTGGAATGAACATGCTATATTGTGTATCTTCGATATTGATTTTGAATTTTGAATTTAAAATATTTTCCATCATAGACTTCTTAGTTGCAAGTTGCAATAGTTTCTCACGATCCTTCTTCCTTTTGATTCACCATTAAAGTTTTAAGATATTTTAAGTGTGGTCAAATAACAGCTTCTATGTGTATTAATTAATTGCGGGTGGAGTGATAAGGAGATCGATGGTTCAAACCTTACCTACTAACAAAATATTAATATTTGTTTATAAAAAATAAAAAAAACTAATAATAATAACGTGTGAGTGAACACTTTTACAATATAGGTTTAATTGCACTTTTGATCATTTTATTATGTGCAATTTTAGTCTCTATCGTTTTTTATGAATATTTGGTCCCATATTTTTTCAATGTTGCGAGTTCGGCCCTTTCGACCAATATCTGACAAATTTTTCAAACATACAGGAACCACCCCTCTAATCGTACATAACCTCTGGTTAAGGTTCTCCCTCCTCTACCTCTGTGATTCAGCATTATTCAATAGTTCATCTCTACTATTTACTAATTTTGTCCCTCCTTTCGGGAAACTTTTTGTGGTTCCACCACAAGGTCCTTTACTACAAAAACTCAACCGGAGATTTTTTTCCGCTTAGATCAGTAGTTCCCCTCTGTTAATCATCGAAAAATTGACGAACATTAGAAAGATTGACCAAATTAATTTGTAACATTGAAAATATGGGATCAAATGCGCAAAAAAAAAACTATATGCAATAAAATCACATAAACCCAGTAATAGGAGAATCAAAAGTACAATTGAGACTACAAAATATTAATGGTGTGATTTATAAAATATGAAAATTATCTGATGCTTTTGTATTATTACCTTTCTAAGGTATATATTGATATGTCTTGTCAGTATAAAAATTGATCAAATAAACATTTTATACTGACAATATAGCAATAAAGCTCTGAAATTAATAGTTAAAATTTTGTGATTTCCTCCATTTTCTAAAAATGCTCTATCTTCCTATAATTTTATTTTATAATAAATTTTCCTAATTATTGAACTAAAAAATATTGAATATTTTGCATATTTTAGTACATTGAATATATTTAATTTTTTATTTAATAATAGAAAGATTATTAGGAAGAATTTTGGAAAGATATATAACAAAACTCTTTTTCTCCCTATATGTAAGACAAAGTCTTGGTAAGTGCTTCTTAGTATGAACCACCAGAAGAAGCCATATCCAGCAAGTCATTACCATTAAACTCCAAACCCCAAATAATTTTCTCCACCCCTCTTATATATTGTGCTTCAAGGTTCCCACTCCATACACATGCATCGTAAAAGCGTTGAAACTGTACTTGTCCCTATGTGTTACGAGGGAAGCACTAGTGAAATCAATTAAACGCAACACTTCTGGATTTCTCAGCATATCTCTGAGTCCTGTGCAGCACAAGGTGATGATCATGGCTGTTGAGATCCATGTTATTCCACCCGCATTAGTCCACGCTTCAGATGTCTAGTCCCGAATGTGAGATGGGGTATTTAGAGACCCACATCGACCTGTGATATGGCCTAAGTAGTGCTGATAAGGCTTAGGCACACTACAAAAAAAAAGGAGGTATTTAGCAACTACTGAACATGAAAATTCCGTCATTAAACCATTTAAAGACCGATTTAGTGACCACTAAGCATGGTGACAGAATGTCCGGTCGCTAAACCGTTTGGTTGGCGCTAGATCGGTTTAGCGACCTATTTGTCATGACCCGAATTTCGTAGCAATGACTAGCCGAAAGGGAAAACCGTGTCTTTCCCTTTCGCAGCCTCACAAGCATATATAAATTCGTTTCATCTAAAGAAAAATATTACATTTATTAAGTATAACAACATAACAAACATAATTACATCAGAGTGACAAACATAACAAAGAAAAATTACAAAGTCCCGCTAAACAACAGAAAACAACAAAGAACTAAGGGTACAACCCTTCAAACTATCCACATGGCATCCAATACTTTCGGCGACTTCGTAGATATCTGAAGCTGAGATATTAAACGTGGGGAGTGTTCACTGATTCAGTGAGGGAGTTCCCCAAATACATACAATCACACATAATTGAGTGTGAACTAATAATCACACATACATTCATACATAATTGAAAACATCATATTATCTCATAAGCATATCAATTCATCAAACACTTATATAGCATACATAGGACCATTTTGACCTCTTAGTGATCACTTTTGGAATGACTTGCAAGCTCATAACTTAACATAAGTCCCAAGTTCGGGGATAAAACATAACTGAGCATATTATCATAATTCGAACATTTGGGTATCCTAGGAGGTAGATTCTCTGAGGACCTCATGCTCTGATGGTTTTGATTTATACCTGGAGACTCTGTTAGGTCTCAAAGCGTCTGACACTGTGTCAAGTGTTTGACCCATTTGTTTTACTGAATCCAAACATTGAGCAAATGATTTTAAATGAACTGTCTGAGCATTTCTAATCATTTACGTGATATGTGCGGGATATACAATCTTAGTAAGATTAAACAAATGAAAGAATAGAAGAATAAAGTGCATGGTATACGTCTGATGCTTCAACTCGAGATCAACTGAAGCAAACATCTGATCAGTAATCAATCTGGATAAAACTCAGTTTAGTCATCTTCTGGAAAACTCAATTATAAGTTCTCTCTAAGATGATGAAGCAAGTCAATATATTTTGAAGAAAAAGTCTTGATGATTATAATCAAGTTAAAAGGCAAATGCATCTGAAGAATGGATTAAAAGCTAAAGATAAAGTTGTGCATCTGAAAACTGCAAGACCAGATGGTTTGAAGACCTCTCTAAAGAATGAAGAATGAAGTTTACTCCAAGCAAGCAAAGCTTATGAAGATGAAGATTCTTGTTATATAAACAATAAGATTTCTCTCTCAACAAAGGCTATAGAAGTTAGAATCTCTCTTGAACTTAGAAGCTGCATCAAGAATGTTTCAACAAGTTTCTAAGAAGGATTTCAAAGCCATATGAATATGTAATTCCTGTAGAAAGTTTGAAGACCAATGTAAAGTCAAGATCAGGTTACATTTGTTTGCAAAGAATGAACCAGATATCTAGACCTCTAAGAGTCAGTTATAAAGTGGTCGTCAAGCAAAGAAAATTGCTTGAAGCCTAAAGCATCTGAAGGACTGACAGAATCTACCAGTACAAAGAAGCATCTGAAGAATTACAAGGAAGCATCTAAGTAATTTATCAAGCTCTTTACCACTAAGGGACGAAAAAGGAAGAATAACCCTTGAAGGATTGTTTTGAGATCTGAAGGAAAGTGACTCATTGAAGATAGGATGCAAGTTATCGAAATATGAATATGATACTAATATTCTTATTTCCTCAGAAAGGTACAAAAAGTAAAAAGCAAAAAGCATATGTTACAGCTTTCTTTCTTATAACAAGTTGAAGCATATTTACTTGAGCATTTCTCAATGTTGCAAAAATAAGGAAAATCGTGCTGCCCAAAGACAGAAAAGCAACTGCGCTCAGCTCTCTGGTCAACAAAGTTCTCTAACGTTCATAAACATTAGATGCAATGTCAGAGCGACTATCTTGTATCCAGAGAATAAAGAGAAGATGTGTGATGCCTGAAGAATGTCTCTCAACGGATTTTTCAAAAGTATATAAAAGGAAGACTTTGAAGGATACTTTATAGAGAATATAGAACGAACACCTAGAGAGACCAATGCTAAAAAATATACCTACACTCTCATACAATAACCTCTGATATACTTCTTCCAACTGAAGATCATTTAGAGAAGATCATTCTTAGAAATCATACCTGTTCCAAAGCCTTATTCACTCTTTGAGTGTTAGTTGGTTGATTTGCAACTCTGAAGCTGTTGCTTCAGAAAAATCTCATTTCTTGTATAGCCTGAAGAGGCTTGCTGAAAGAATACTTGTTTAGGAGCCTAGAGAAGCTAGGTATGCAAACAATACTTGAAGGATCCTAGAGAGGCTAGGTGTGCAAATAATACTTGTCAGCAACTTGATAGGTTATAATGTGAAAACTTGGTGAAGCCAAGGACTGGATATAGCCCAAAGTTTGTGGGTGAACTAGGATAAATCTCTTAGTACACTTTTCCTTTTCTGCCCTTTTTATTTACTGCTCTTATCTTACTGTTACTAACCTTTTGGGAGTGTTTGAAATATATTTGTTTGTTTTTAACCTTGTGAACAGACGTCTGGTTAAAGCGTCTGACCTGTTCTAGTTTTGGTTTGTGCTAGAAAATCTGCTTTGCAAAAACACTATTCAACCGGCCAACATCAACACCCCCTTCTAGTGTTGATTTGTGCCATTTCAGATACCACTCCCTCCAGCCGACATCAACACCCTCCTCAACTTCCAGGTTACTTACTAGATCCCTCTCCTTGACGGTTGATATTTATATCTTGAAGCCTCCTCTTTCTTAAGTCGGCTACCCAAAGATTCATACCATGTCAATCCATTCCACCAAGTACCATATCATCAAACACAAGGAACATATTTACAAATATTCTATTCAGTTTGGGTCTGACGTGCCTTCGCAAGTTTTGTAGAAAGAAAAACCAGGCGTCCGCCATCTCACCCTCGACATTGCCAAAGGAAATGGGGAATATGTTGGGGTTTGACCGGTCACCATGATGGCTCCACACAGAAGTGTCGACCAGATAATGGCCGGCTTGGGACAATCAATGTCACCAAACAGATATGATAATGAGGACATCATCAGCTTGACTCAACCATGAACTGGTCTAACCATGATGGGTCTTTTAAATTTTCTCTATGTAATGTGTACCCTTATTGAATAATAAAAGTGTGTTTTTTTCCATTTCTCCATGTTATGTGTACTCTTATTGAATAATATTTATTAAGCGAAAATTAAAACTAAATTGTAAAATGTAGCAATCAATTTTACTGTGCGCGGGTCAGGAGCTTATCAATTTTACTGTGTGCTTTTGATCAACGTCATTATCACATTTTGTCCTTTGTGTCATTGGGAATCAATTTTACTATGCACGGGTCAAAGTGCCATTATCACACTTTATCCTTTGTAACGGTAAGAATCAATTTTACTAATGGCGGCTCAGTGCGCCATGATCACATATGTCTGTTGTGATATTGGGGGAACCACAACTACGGTGCACGGATTAGAATGCCATTATCACACCTTGTCCTTTGTGTCGGTAGGAATCAATTTTACTGTGTGTGGGTTAGTGCGCCATTATCACATTTGCTCATTGTGATAATGGGGAAACAAATATTACTATGCAGGGGTCAGAGTGCCATTATCACACCTTGTCCTTTATATAGGTAGGAATCATTTTAATGTGTACGAGTCAGAGTGCCATTACCACACCTTTTCCTTTGTGTCGATAGGAATCAATTTTACTGTGCGCAGGTCAAAGCACCATTATCACATTTTTCCGTTGTGATAATCGGAGATCAAATATTACTGTGCAAGGGTCAGAATGCAATTATCGCACTTTGTCCTTTGTGTTAGGTAATACGAGTGGCTAAGATTGCATCGACACTTTTGAACGGAACAGATCACTCTGGCACCTCTATACCTCTGATCCTCACAAATACACACTCACTTCATCTGTATCACATCTAACCCTTTGAACATTTATTTTTTCATAACATAACATCAATATCATGGATCCTTCCTCGTTGCTAAGAAAACAATACATTCATAGATCAGAACACATACATGATATGGTAAGTGATGGTAACTGGTACTTTCATTAACTTTGGAGGTAATATAGATATGTGAGGTAATCATACGACAAATTGGCTAGAAAAGCAAGCAGGGTGGCTCCCACTTTGAGGGATCGCAGAAATCATGTCTTAACGGGGCAACCTATTCAGGGTCATGTGTCACCAACCAAGGAGTATATGATGTGGTATAGGCAAAATTCTATGCTTTGCATGTCAATCCCACAATAATTGCAAGACCCACAGGTTGAACGGGGTGGATGTAACTAGAAAGTTGGTCAAACATCAGATGCAGCACAACAAGTGCCTACACAACTACGTGCAAGGCATAATAGACCACGACAACCAAGCTCTCTATTGCCAACGCCATGCAATTTGAAGACCTCGAACCGCCATGTCATTCGACCACGACAACCAAGCTCTCTATTGTCAACGCCATGCAATTTGAAGACCTCGAACCGCCATGTCATTCATTTGCTTACACTCCCACACAACAAGAGGATCCTGAATAGACTGACAATAGTCGACACTCTTTCGCCTCCTGCCAAGGAGATTTTATTAACAATCTATTTGGTGTAGACATTGAAACACCCCAATTAGTGCTGCTTACATGAATAGCATGTAATAGTTTGGCGTTTCATCATTCCCCAACCAAAGTAAGATGGGTAGTTCATCAACGCCATATATCGGCGAACAAATAGATGATCTGTCGCTGCCCCCCCCCCCCCCCCCCCCCCCCCCCTAAATCTTAATTTCAATGAACCCATGTAATAAGAGGAGCCAACTGCAGGTGACAAGGAACATCAAAGTTGACATCATCAACACTGACAACTTCCGGTAAGTAACAAACGGCATCCATGGTGTGGGATTGGGCACCATTTAGGAGAATAAATTTCTACGTTAATGTTGTAATAAATTTTTAATTAATGTTTTATAATAAATTTATTTTTAAAATTTTTCTAATTAACATCACAATTAATACTCTTAATTAATATAATTAAACTTAATTATTTATATAAATTATTACTAAATTTTAATTGATGTTTTTTAATATAGTATTAATTTTTTCAATCTCCTAATTAACATAAACATTAACTAAATTAACATAATTAATTAAAAAAAATTAACTAATAAATTTATTAAAACGAAAAAAATATAGTGAAGAAGTCGGCATTGCTAAAGCTGACTTCTGTGACACCCGTCTCCGGGCACCACATTATGCTAATGCATGTAATAAAATAACAGATAAATTTAAATCAATAAAACATATATACAACATATCATAATTCGTAGAAGCAATGGCATAAACCTAAAACTGACACTCCACTGGCCGTGGTATAAAATACTAAAGGCTCAACTTCAACTCTGAAATCCTCGTCGTCTTCTTCGTCTCTACACCCGCTAAAGGCATATCTCCGTCTTCAAATCACGATCCAAACCCAAAATAAATGTAAACAGAGACATACAGGAGGTAAGAAACTCTAATCATCATAAAGGGGAAACAGCATAAAATACTACTCACCAACATGTATATAAACAAACACATCCGTCTCCCAAGATTATTATCACATCAATCAACCTCAACATCTCAGCAACTAGGATCATAACTTATTCTAATGCATATCTAGTCCTAAATGCATGATTGGCCAATTCTACAACAACGTTTAGTCGGTAGTTGGGTTACTAACTCCTGCGTCACCAACATGAGATCCGTCATCTTGGTCGCTCTGGATAGTCCACCTCAACCTCGTGTGAAAATTGCTCAAACGGCTATTGCAACTGTTCACACGGCCCCTCTGTGTATAAATACACAGATACACCTCTTGTGTGATAGCCCAGCTATGCACCAATATTATCCGACCTCGTATGATAGCCACTCAAACGGCTTATCGTAGCTAGTCATACGGCCCCTTGTGAAAACTATCCAACTTTCGTTGTAGTCGTTCACAACACACCAACATCAACCTCATATTAGTAACCGCTCAAACAGCTATTGCGGCTACCCATAAGGATGACCAACGCAATGATATGCACATGCATCCATCACCACATAATGTCACACGACCTTCCTGTCTCGCACCTCAATATCACCACATAACATCATAACTTCCTAGTCAAGCTATCAACCTAGTTTCATATCAAATATCTCCAAAGTATCACCAATATTGATCCACCACCCATCAATATACCAACAACACATAGTACAATATTATCAACAAAACAACATCATATAATTAACGGAGAAATAAAATAATAACCATATATCACATAATCAACTAAGCATGTTATCATATAAGCATATTATCAATCAACAATCCACGGGGGTTGAGAATCCCCACACATGTAAATGTTCATATTTTATGCCTATTGTCCCGATAATTAAGGTTTCTTCCCCCTCACCTTGTGTACACTTGTACCGACGTCTCGAAACGAACACTCCCTTTATACCTTCAATTCTGCCACGCAAGGGAGCAAGGCCTCCGAGCCTCCGAAAATTCACCTAGACATCACGTTACGAAGCATACGTTACTACGAGTTCAAAATCAAAGACGGAATCAAAATCCGTCAACCGAAACTAAAGATATCACGAACATCGTAACGGACGGCATTTCGACATAAAGAGAGTAGGATTTACCTTCACATTTATAAGAAACGAAGAAGAGGACAATGAAGGTATCGCCGTCACGAACACAACGGTGTAACCGGAATCGTAACGGAAGGATCGAGCACCTCGTTCTCACACTACAACTTCTCTCTCTCTCTAGATTTTCTCTCTTTCTCTCTCTAGACTCTCCCTCTCTGTTTTATCAGGCTTCTCTCAACTCACCGCTCTCTGTTTCTTTCTGTTTCTGCTCTCTGTTAGGCTTTTATTTTTACAAAACCACGCAGCCACGCTCGAGCGTGAGAAATTCCACGCTTGAGCGTGGGAATTGCCACGCTTGAGCGTGGAAAGCTGTCGCACCATGCATCCACTCACAGGCTGCCACATAAGCCGTGACGACGCGTGGCCAGTCAAAGCATGGTCCTTGTCTGGTTGACTTGGGCGCTTGAGCGTGGATACACCCACGCTTGAGCGTTGACTTCTGACCAAAAGTCAACTCTTTGTGTTCAGGGTCCGTTCGACTTCCGATTGCGCTCAAATTTGAGATATAGGCTCCTTAGGACCTAATAAACAACCTAAAACCATCAAAAAGGCCTAATCTCATCTCTAACTCCAAAATTCTTATTTCACACTCAGACGTCTCGAAGACGCTTACCGGGAAACCCTAATTGGTCTTGACGTTCAAACTCACCCGGAAAAGCTGTGTACTTTCCATGCAAAGGTTTCTATACCTTAATCCATCTCTTAACCATATAATCCAAGTCTTAAACATGTTCATCTTACGTAAAACAAAATCGTAAAAACAGGGATGTTACAACTTCTCACTATGAAAAAAATTAACATGTTAGGAAGACGGCAATGGGGAAGCCGACTTCCCACCTAAAAATCAAAACAGGGGTATTTTGGTATATAATCTAAAAAAAGGGTATTTTGATGTTTATTTTTTTTACGCTAATTGAAAATAATAATAAAAAATCAAAACTTTTAGTATCTGTTCTTTTTTTAATTTTTCTTTCTATCATATAACTAGACAATCATCTAATTTCTTATTATTTTTTCTTCTTCCTTGCTTTTTTTCTCTTTGCTAAATAAAAAATAGTATAAAAGTGAATATTGAAATCACTTTATACATGACACCTTTCTTTTACCTACATCAGATCTAGACTAGGAAACATAGGGACACGTGAATCCAAATTGATAAGAGTAATCATAAATCAACATATTTTTGGTGTCCAACATCATATACATATATATATATATATATATTTGTTTATTATTTTTTCTCTCTCATCACATATATTTAGCACTTGAAAACAATCCACTACCATATGATATCTATACTTGATATCCCAAAAATATATTCATTTATCATTACTCAATTGATAAAGGAAAAGGATTTGGAAATCAAAATTGAAGAAAATTTGAGGAAGGCCCCACGTGAAAGAATATTTTGTCAAAAATGTTGAAATTGGAATTGGAATTGACATAATATCTAAGCATAAAAAGCCCAAACACATCGATATTCACTATGACCTCAAAGACCACACGCAAAACATATGAGTTATGTTATTCTAATAACTCAAATACAATAATTCTGGACAACTCTACTTTTGCTTCAATAACCAATATGAGGTAGGACCCAAAAATTATTCAAAGATTTCAGAAATGCCACTTGTATATACGGTTGTCATCGTAGTTGTCCATATTAGTTGTCAAGATAACATTTCTGGGAAGCATATTTACCTGAACTGGAGTATAATTCCATACAAACTGTACCAACAACATTATTCATTAAGTCATTAAATTCCATCTAGCTAATACTACCTCCGGACCTAATTATAAGCAAAAAAAACTAAATTCACATATATTAAGAAAGTTAGTTAAGTTAGTTTAATTATCTTGATTTGTGTAAAAAAGAGAGTTAATTGTCTAGGGAATATGCAATGTTCCTGGAAAAGTAAATGAAGAATTAGTTTGATTGGTTAATTTTCTTGATTTTTGCAATACTAACATTTAATAGTGTTGACTTAATTATTTTTGCTTATATTTAAGTCCAAATAATGTAGTTATTTTGTTGCTTATATTTAGGTCCGGAGGGAGTACAAATTAACAAACTCCGTGTGAGCCTCTCACAATTTGCGGTTTTGACAGTGCGAGTGGAAGTGGAACCTTGGAAAGGCCAATACGGCAATACTCGAAAAGTGATGATTGAAATCAGGAGTATACATGACCCTTTTCTTGTACCTACTGATAGTTTTTGCAAATAAAAAATGACATTTGAATAGAAGTAGAAATGATTTGTTTGTGTGGAACTGCACTTTATATTGCAAATATAGATAGTACATGGGACACTTGGGGTGGGATAGCTAAAGTGGTTTGAATTAAAGGGTATAAAGAGATGAAGGAGGTGGAAGTTCAATGTTCAAATTCAAACCTTGATAAAGGTTAAAAATTAACATAACAACTACTCCCTCCGTTACTTTTCTTTGGTGTTTTAATTTGTGTATATTTGTATCAAAATATCATTATTTCTACCATTAATTGTTTACAAGTTCCATTAGCATTTACCAATCTAAATAAATACTTCAAACACCACTAGGTCATTCATAGAAGGTTTTGTGTATTAAGGCAAATCAACTTAGTTCTATATAAGGGTATACATGGAAAAAAAAATTTGGTCAATTATACCTTGGGTTTATAAAATATCCATTGTTTTGAAACAAAAACAAGTAGCTAAAAATACCAAAGAAAAAGAACGGAGGGACCAACATACTAACATTTGCCTATAAAAACCATGATAAAGGTTAAAAATTAACATAACAACTACTCCCTCCGTTATTTTTCTTTGGTGTTTTAATTTATGTATATTTGTATCAAAATACCATTATTTCTACTATTAATTATTTACAAATTCCAATAACATTTACTAATCTAAATAAATACTTCAAACTCCACTAGACCATTCATAGAAGGTTTTGTGTATTTTCAAGACAAATCAACTTAGTTCTATATAAGGGCATACATGGAAAAAAAAATTGATCAATTATATATTGGATTTATAAAACATCCATTATTTTGAAACAAAAACAAGTAGGTAAAAAATACCAAAGAAAAATAACAGAGTGAGTAACATACAAATATTTGCGTGTAAAAAAAATAAAAATACACGACACACTAGAGGCAGCTATTGTTTTTTGGTTTCTTACACTCGCGTATAAGAAATTAATTACTAGAATCATTTGTAAAATTATTAAAAAATTAATTAATGACAGCCTCTTAATTTCAGGTTGTGTAACTCAGGCTATATATACCTTATCCCAATGTCCTAATTAACAAGCCTTGTAACCTTCAGCTTCAGTTTTGTTTAGCTGTAAATATCAGTCATAGCAATCTTTTCTTGTCCTTGCTGGTAGGCAGTTGCAACTTGCAATTTGCAAATGCTCCCAAGTCTTATGTGCCTGAAAAACTACTCCTCTTTTCACGGGTGAGAATTATGATATGCCAAAAGTCTATTGAATTATGCATCTCTACCAGTTTCGACTACTTCATTAAATGAATTTTATTAGTAGTTTAAAATGTTGCATGTGATTTACAGTAAGGTTTAAATCTCTGTTTTATTTCATTAGCTGATTTGATTTCAATTTTTACGATATAAAACAATATTAAAATAAAACTGATTGGGGGATTTAAGTGACCCCAAGGAAATATTGTTGGATTGCCTTGTTGACTCCTTATGGCTAAAAATCTGAACGCACGTGACCATGAAAGTTTGTGGTATTTAATCCATTTTCATGCCTTGATGTTTGATTGTTTTTGGTTTTTATGATATGAAGGTGCCTTTTTTTTTTTTTTTTTCCTGTATCACTTTTTTGTTGCATTGTGTGTGTTGGGAGGACCCGATCCTCTCCTGTGGCTGCACGGTGCAGCCTTTTTTTTTCATTGGTTTTCTCTCTCCACACATCATAACAATTGGATTTCTCTCTCCACACATCACAGCAGCCGTTGAATTTTGCTGCAGGGGCATTGGACGGGATTCCTTGCAGGAGAGGATCCGGTTTCATGTTGGGAAGGGTCTTCCTAATTATTATTTTTTTGGATTAGTCATGCCTGTCAAACGTGCATTTAAATTAAGGCTCTATTTGGTAAAAGTAGTTGGTAAGCTAGCTTGTGGCTGATAAGTTAACTTATAGTTGATAAGCTAACTTATGGTTGAAAGTTTATAGTTGATAATTGAAAAGCTAGCTAACTGAATTTGAAGTGTTTGATAAAATCAGCGGTTAAACTAGCTTATAATGTAAAATGACATAAAGTGACATATTTATGAGAGATGTGATAAAATAAGAATTTCATTAAATTAATACGGGTAAAAATGAGGAAAAAATGCTAATAAACTATAAGCTAAATAAAATAGCTTATGAAAAAAAAAACTATAAGCTAATGAAATAAGTTTGTTTATCAAATACATTTATTTTGGTCAGACAGGCTTATAAGCTAGTCAAACAAGTTATAAGCTAACTTATTGGACTTATCAAATAGAGTCTAGATCATTTACAAACTTCAACTTTGATTCAAAGGTACGTCCTTCTCTTCTTCATTTTCGTTTTTCCCAACTTGGGCCTTCTTGCCTTGGTTGGTTTAATAATTGAAACTAGAGCTTTATAATCGATTAAAGGGTATAGAAATAGAACTATATACTCCAGTGATTTATGCTTAGTAGCTTATAAACTTTGAAGTAATGGTTTTTTTTTTTTTTTTTACACCAAGTAATGGTTGTTAAATAAAATTGGTGTAAAGATTAATATTTTTGTTTTTTTGTTAAATAGTTGTGTTTAGAAAGTAACTACATTCAACTGGTTTTTTTTAGGGGTTTCTTCAAGAATGAGTGCAGGATGTTTGGTTAACATTAATATAGGCCTGAATTTAACAATGGTAATAGTTAGATATGTCTTTATTGTCTAATTTGCTTGCTGATAAATATTTTAAGGTTGAGTTAAGAAAAATTGTAGAGCAAATATTAGTATCTTGTAGGGTTTCTTGCTAGAGTAGTGGAGTGTGTTGGTTTCTTAACTCTAAAATAGATTGACTATTTTCTATGTTATTATGCTTGGTTGGAAAAATTATTGTTAAAATTCAGCATTGTTCAATTACCTTGTTTCAAGAATTATTGAAGGCTGAAGATATTGTTAGTGTCTTTTCTTCACTAATTGTCAAGGAAATATATTGTTGATATTCAAATCTATTGGTATTTGTAGCTTGGTGAGATGAATGGTAAAATGGTTGTTGGCAAACCTCTCTATGTCACCCCTGCACAGAGAAAAGAAGAGAGAAGAGCCAAACAAATTGTTTTGTGTGAGCTCCAAAACCTGAAGTTTTTTAATCGAAGGCGAAACATTTTCAATTTAAGAGGTTTTCACCAACCTATGCTAGAATAATTCCTGTAAGTGTGTTTTTCCAAGGTCCAAGGAAATTAACTTACTAGTGTTCTTCAAAATGGGAGGAAATATCCTTGAGAGTGGGTTGTTTTGAATGTGCAAAGACTAAAGCCAAGCTAAGTAACCCATGAATGGGGGTAAGTTTTCAACATAGTTACTTTCAAAATTTACATCACAGAGAGTGGCCACATTTGCCAATGAGAGAAGTCAAATTTCCCAAATTTCTCGGGACATAAGAAATAGTCTAATATATGTTATTGCCTTGTAGGTTCAAATGCTTGAGATGAAGGCCATATAACAAATCTGGTAGTTAATATGAGAATGAATTGAAGACGAATCAAGATTTTCGAGCAATGAAAGATTTCAAATGCCATTAGGAATCATTGAACATATTTCAAGAGAAACAAGCTATGTTGGTCCAAATATCAAGTTTGGGACACAAACAAAAATGTATGATATTTTAAAACACCACGTACGGGAAAGTTAAAGAGTGTGCAAAGAAAAAAAGTTAGTTGTGGATGGTTGGTTATAATGAGAAGTGTGCATCCTGAAAAGTGTAATTCTACCAAAGATGGAATAACTTGCTTCGTCGGTAGCCAATCAAATGATTTGGATATGTTTGCATAACTCGGAACAAGATATTCTAGGTGCATAACACAATTCAAACCTATCCAAATCATTTAATTGGCTATAGGCGATGCAAGCTATTCCATCCTGGGTGGAATTACACTTGCCAGGATGCTCACTTTCCAATTATAACCAACCATCCACAACTAACTTTTCATCTGTACTCTCACTCTTCAACTTTCCGGTGGTTTCTTAAAATCGCCTACATTTGTGTGTCCCAAATTTGATAATTGGACTAACGAAGCGTGTTTCTCTTAAAAATAAGTTATAATGATTCCTAATGGTATTTGAAACCTTTCTTTACTTGAAAATCTTGATTTGTCTTCGAATTCTTTGTCTCCTTCTCTACCATATTAGTTATATGGTCCTCATCATCTCACGTTTTTGAACCTACAAGGCAACAACTTGTATGAGACTATTTCTGATGTCCCAAGAAATTTGGGAAATTTGACTTCTCTCGTTGAAAAATGTGGCAATTCCTTATGGATGTAAATTTTGAAATTAATGATGTTGTCCGAAACTTGCCCCCATTCATGGGTTGCTTATAGCTTCACTTAAGTCTTCGCACATTTGAAACAACATACTCTCAGGGATATTTCCTCCCTTCTTGAAGAACACTAGTAAGTTAATTTCCCCAGACCTTGGGGAAAACACACGAATTATTCCAGCATGGGTTGGTGAAAGCCCTTTAAAATTGAAAATGTTTCGCCTTTTGATCGAACAAATTTTCAGGTCGCATTCTCAGTCAAATGTGTGCTATGAGAGTTCTTCAGGTTTTGGACCTCACACGAAATAATATGTTTGGTATTATACCTAATTGTTTCAACTACCTGAATGCCATGATGCTAGAGAACTAAAGTGAAGAATCATATTGAAGCAGCAGACTGATCGAGAAACCTTGGATACGATAGTATGCTCCCATGGCTGAAAAGAACAAGTGATGTACATCAATGTTCTCAGTTTGTTGACAAGCATTGCGTTGAGTCTCTAAATGTCTGATGTGGATTTTACCCTAAGTTTTAATGAAAACAAAACATTTGTTCAATGTTTTAATTGAACTATGTGTTATCTATTAATCTGTCTATTTAGTTTGCATATTGTGCTTTAAAAGATATTTAATATCACCTGTCTGCTCTAAGTGAAAAAGGTCAAAGTCAAAGAAACACGCGTCTAATGAAGTATCTTGACTCGTCTAGTAAAGATGTCTCACCCGTCTAATGAGTTCTTAAAGCTTTTAAGTTTATGAGGAGTATTCACACGTCTAATGACCCAACTTCACACGTCTACTGAATTATTGTGAAGTGCCTCCTTCTATTTGTAGTTCTCTGAAGCAACTCAAGACGTTTGTCAGCTGTCTACTCAAGTCAGAATTTGTTGAAGCTTCTTGTATACAAGAATCCAGATTCAGAGAGTCAAATCAACAAAAGGAGCCTTGTATATCAAATTGGTAGTGCAACAAAAGAGCTTTATTCTCTGCTACAACTAGTTGTTGCACAAAAGAATAAATGTACACAACAAAGGACAAAAAGCACTATGCTGATCCCTACAATGGTTGTTGCTAAACCATAAAGCATTAGACTTCTCTGTTAGAGTACAAGTAATGTTCCTAAACATTTAGTGGTTGCCCAAAATGACTCTATCGCATTTAATAGAGCTATGCTTGAAGCCAAAATTCAAAGGGAATGTCTCTAACGTATTTATTTTGAATGAAGGCTATAAATAGAAGATATTGAAGACCTGCTGAGAGTAATGTAATGTTGAACATTATCTGAACATGTTTTTACTCAAAGCATTCAATTTTTTATTATTCTCAATCAATTGATCATTCATTGTAAACATCTGAGAAGTTATTTCATAGTTTTTCTACTTCACATTTAATCCACTTTTTTGAGTGTTTGTGAAAGACTTGCAAAGTTATATTTATTACACTTTCTTTCACACCTGTCTGGGTGAGATTGAGAAGGCTAGGTGAGGAAAAAATACTTGTCTAGGAGCCTGGAGAGGCTAGGTGTGCAAATGAGTACTCGTCTGTCTTGTAACTAATGACTGTTAGTGAATAAAACTTGGTGAAGCTAAGGACTGGACGTAACCCTAGTTGTTAAGGGGTGAACCAGGATAAAGAAGATGTGTGATTCTCTGTCCCTCTATCTCTAATCTCTTTAAGATTATTTGTTTATCTAACTCGTTCAATAACCTAAAGGGTTAAAGCTGTTCATATCAAACAAGTTTTGTTATATATGCTTGTGTGTTTTTCTGTTTAAAACCTTTAGATGGGTCACTCGTCTAACTGAGCTTTTCAAGCTTCTGCCTTAAGTGTTTGTATGCAAAAGAATTTGTTTTTACTAAAAAAGTTTGGTAAACACAATTCAAGCCCCTTTTTTTCGTGTTTACATCTGTCTATTTTGGTTGGTATCAGAGCTCATCCTCTAGGTTGAGCACCTAACAAGTGTAGAGTTAAGATCCTAAAGAATAGACATGACTGGTGTAGCAAACTCAAGTGGAAGCCATCAGGCTGAAGGAGCATCCATTACCATACTTCCATTCTTCAATGGAGAAAACTACAACTAGTGGAAGGAGAGATTCCAGTGGTTCATTATGTCAACAAACTCTGATCTTTGGGATGTCATTACAAATGGTCCCTTTACTCCCAAGACTGGTGATAATGCAAATAAACCAAAAACTCAATAGAGACCTGGAGAAAAGACAAAATGGAATTTAAAGCATAAAGCTAGATATGTAATAATCCATGCTCTTAGTCCTGAAGAGTTTGATAAAATGTGCGATTGTGACTCTGCAAAAGAGATATGGAACACTCTATCTATCACACATGAAGGAACAGTCAAAGTTAATGAGTCAAAGATCTCTATACTTGTCAAAAAGTGTGAATTGTTCACTACGAAGGATGGTGAATCAGTAGCTCAGATGATTCGGAGATTCCAAACAATCATCATTGGTTTGAAATCTCTTGGCAAAACTTGTACAAATGCTGAGAAAGTTACAAAGATCTTCAGAAGTCTTCCTCAGTAGAGGAGACCTCTTCTCACTACAATATCTCAAGTTAAGGATCTAACTGCCTTGACTATGGATGAAATAGGGCTGGACATCCCAACGCGACCCAGCCGAAAACCGATAAACTGGGTAGGAGAAAAAAGCATTTGGACGGGTGCGGGTGGGTCATCAGGTAGGCGGTTGCTTTTTTTGGTTATTTGGGTGATGACGGTCTGGTGCGGGTTCTAAAAAAATATTCTGTCAATGCCCGATCCGACCGACCATGAAACATATTTTCCTTTTCCTATGATACAACGTCGTTTCTACTGAGGGTTAGACAAAAAACACTCCATCTCACTTTTTCTTCTCACTTAGCCTCTCTTCCCTGTAAACCTAGCGCCGTTCTTCTCTCGCCGACTCTCCAGAGTCTTAATCTCTTTGCCTCTCTCCCAATCTCTCTGCATCTCGCGTTCGTTGTTGGCTTTGCTTGTTTTTCTTCGCATTCCTCTTCTTCTTGCGATGGTGATTTTGCCTCATTTGTTGACCGTGGCAACCATCACCCAAGAGGGGGGTGAATTGGGTTTTAAATAAAGATAGAATCTTTTGCGTTAAATCAAAAACCTTTTCGAAGTTAAAACGTAATTTGCAGGGGATAAGTAGTTCTTTTCAAATTAGGGGGCTTTAGAAAAATAAATCGTTTGAAATTAAAGCGCGATAAAGAAAACTTCACAAATAATGAAGCATAGGAAAAGTAAGCGATTACAGAAAATAAAGAGGATAGGGAAATAAGATGAATACAATGATATATCCTGGTTCGGCCACAAACTACCCATGTGGCCTACGTCCAGTCCCCAAGGCAATACCACCAAGGGTTTTCAATCAACTCTTGTTTTTAAACAGGATCAACTAGAACCTTTACAACTCAGAGAACCCTTAACACAAATCTTATGACATACTATCCCTTGTGTAAGAGCCTCAAACACTAGCTTTTAAACAGGCATAGCTAGAACCTTTATAATAAAGAGAACTCCTCACAGACCAGGGATATCACCTCCTCCTGTGAAAGAGCCTCAAACAATAAACAGTGAGATCACACCCACTAAACACTTACAAGAGATATACCCTCTATTGTAAGAATAGTAATCAAAAGATGGTTTGAGTCAATCCGACTTTTACCAATATAAAGCATTCTTAATAGTGCAGATAAACAAATTGAAGCACAAATATAATATCACCTATATGGTGTGTAAAGTTCTCTCAAAAAAATGTGATCAAAGTGTAAGAGTAGTGAGAGTAGTAGGGAGAGAAAAGTTTGACAGAGTTTTAACACAGATATAAAATGATAATTTCGTGCTCTGAATTGTGCCCAAGTTTCCTTTATATAAGCCATGAAAGATTATGTCAAAAACTCTCTAAAACTCATTTTTTGCGCATAATAATCGATTATTTAAAAGCCATAATCGATTATTTTAACTCAGATTGAAAAAGTGCCTCTTTGAGACAATCGCAGCATAATGGATTATGAAAATCGATTATTTCAGCATAATGGATTATGTAATCGATTATTGACAGCATAATGGATTGTGCTAATCGATTATTTGTTCTCTGTTTGAAATCCTGATAGCGCTTTAAAACATATAATCGATTATATAAATCCTATAATCGATTATGTACGTTCAAAACATCAGATTTGAAAACTTAATGGCTATAAAACTTAATTACTCATTAAAGCTCATTTAAGGCCAATTAAGTCTATTCATAATCGATTATCCTATCCATATAATCGATTATTACTCGAGTTTAAATTTGAATTTGAAAACTTAATGGCTGTAATTAATATCTCATTTAAGTTCATTTAAAAGTCATTAGTTTTATTTTGAAAGCTCATTTATCTGTATGTGTGACCAATTTTAATTGGAGAGCTTTACTTACCATTTACAAGGGAATCTAAAACACATAATACAATTAATAAAATTCCCTTGTCCCCTTTTTGAAAGACTTGATCTTCTGGATGTTCTTTTCCATATGTGCAATCTAGTCCTTCTGGGATTTTTGCTCTTCAAGTTTTTGACATCATGGCTTTGCTTGTTCCAACCTGAAATTTTCTATTTCACAATGTTCTCATAAACCACATTAGTTCAAGGTATAGAAAATATTGATAATTTCATATACAAAACCATGTATAATAATTCATAAGACACATTTTGAGATAATATTACATTTAATATTCATTATGTCTTTACTCATATGTGATCAAATATATCAAAGGTATTATTCCTTATTAATGCACATTATCATCATTAAGAATCAAATATTCATCAAATAGTCACATAATATATATTAAGCCCAATATTCCTTTTAATGAATTATTACCATGATATTCTATTTGTCAACGTCAAAACCTATATCACCTTTAGGTTCACATTCTCCCCCTTAATACTATATTTGTCAACAACAAAACTACAAGCACTACGCCGGCGTCAAAGGGGAAAAGGTCGAGGTCACCGTCACAGATCCCCTCGTCGAGAAACCCTCTCAGATCCCCTCTAGGCACCGCAGTGTCGCCGCCATCTGCTTGCGAGAAGAACATCTACTTTATGAGAAGACTACCGCGTCTCTGGTGGCGTTTCGCAGCCATTTGTTTCCCTCCGGCAGTGCGGCCCTCTCTGTCTCTGATAGTCTGGTTGAAGGTGGCGGTTGAGTCTAGTTGAAGGTGGCTAGGGTTTGCAATAGAAATTGTGAAAGGTAATCCGGGTTTGGGCCCAAAAATTGAATGGTCCAAAAATGAAATTCCCTAACCCGCCCCAACCCAACCGACCTACCTGTGACCAGAATAACCCGAGACCCGCCTAATCTGAATGCTTTAGAGGGCACAAATGGGCCTTATATATGTATGGGCAGGTTGGTTCGGATTGGGCCATCTGGGCCCTAATCCGACCGAACCCGCCCGTTGTCCAGCCCTAAGATGAACTACTTGGCAAAATAACATTGCATAAAGAAATAGGTCTGAATCCACCTGAGTGGTTTGGTTTCTTAACTTTCGAGATAAGGCAGATAAGGGGTTGGTTGATATTACTGGAATTGGCTTCACCATTTAGGATGTCTA
Source organism: Echinosophora koreensis (assembly GCA_035048595.1). Lineage (NCBI taxonomy): Eukaryota > Viridiplantae > Streptophyta > Magnoliopsida > Fabales > Fabaceae > Echinosophora > Echinosophora koreensis. The sequence goes on from JAPCYP010000004.1 coordinate 14,301,861, forward strand.
GCACTAAAGAAGAGACTCCATCACCCACTATATGCCAAAATATTTGGTAGAACAATACTGGCATATGGCAATAATAGCTTTCATCTGAGAGAGCAATGAAAAAAACCTCAGCCTTTATGAACGAATTGTCTAGAATTGTCTTCGTGCTTTCTGTCACTCTGTCCTTTACTACCACAGTTGCTTCCTCAATACTAGTGTGATTTATTATGATTTACAACCATATCCAAAAAGCTAATTAAGCACTAGATTTGTTTTCGAGTAACGTATTAATTAAATAAAAATAAATTTACTTGATATTTTATTTCTTTTAAGAACATAAAAAATTTATTTAGTAATTAAAAAACTAGAAGTATTCAAGACACTTTTACCGTAATAAAAGGACAAATGCAACAAAAAGGGTTGGCCTAGTGGAAACGTTCTAGTTCTATAAGATGCAAAGTGTGTATTGGGAATTTCGGATACTCTTGAGAGTGAGAAGTCTCTGGCTCGAATCATTGCAAAAAATAAATTCCTCGAGGAGGGGCCATACCCATGTTGGTCGCAACCCCGGAGTGGTGCCTAGCTCACTCGCCACCATTTTATTCACCAAAAAAATTCACCCAAAAAAAGAACAAATGCATAATTGATAACTTGCTTTTACGTTTTAAGCCATATTTAATTATAAATATGCTTGGATTATATATAAATTACGTTATAATAATATCTCAAATAATTTAATTATCAAGTAAATTAAAAAATTCCATTATCATTTTTAAAAATATTTCACAACACTATTAATGTATAGTTATATTTTTTGTTGTTAATTAATAATAGTGATATTTTTTTTAGTCAATTTTATTGAAATGAAAAGAATATGTATTATAAATAACTTTTTAAAACAATATTTAATGATAAATCTACTCATAATTTTATGGTACCGTGTGATAGGTGCCAAGTACCCATCATCGCTAACAGTAATTAATCTCCGTTGGGGAACTTGAAAGCACAGAAGGTAGGTGGTCCCCTCTCAACCAGGTTTTTTTTCATTCACAATAGTTAGGATTCGAACCCACTAGTGCAAAAAAGGCATTTAACGTCGGTTAAAATTGACCTCTAAAGTCGGTTTTAGAACCGATGTTGAAACGGATGATGTTGTATATTGGAACTTTAGACATCGGTTCCTACCTAAAACCGATGTCTATAGTTCTCATTCAACAAATAACTGCAAGCAGAACAACACAATAGACATCGGTTAAAAGCTAGAACCGATGTCTAAACTGCACTTTAAACATCGGTTCTAGCTTTTAACCGATGTCTCAAGTCTCATTCAATAAACAACTTTAGCAGAACAACACTTTAGACATCGGTTTAGGCAATAACCGATGTCTATAGTGCATTTTTTTTTTTAAATAACTAGTTTACAATAGTTACAATCATTTCCCCTGTTTCAGTATTATATCCAGATCAATCCCAGTAAATTAACAGAATCTAAATATTCTCATCACAGACTCACTTATACAACCAAAACACACACTAAATTAATATACTATATTGATTACGAACAATACATACACTTTAATTACTTTCAGAGCTAAATAAGTAATAATGTCGCAAGCAGTGTAAACTGAACAATATGACAACAAAGATACTTAGAATCCAAAAAACTAGCTAGTACATGATATGTCATAGATTTCAAGTCAAAATAAATATTAGTCAAAAAACTAGCTAGTACATGATATGTTTGATTGGTACACTTCAAAAAAGAAGGTTGCCCAATGCAACCTTATGTCATTAATGTCCCCTACAGAGAGTGGAGTCGAATTGTCGAACATCTGCACGTTCAATTGGACATAATTAAGATTAATCTTATAAGTAATAAACTAAAATAAAACATAACTACTAATCTATATAACTGTTACAACTAATTGTGTTACTAATTAGTACCTCCTGCCATCTTTCAGTAATACCGATGGAGACAATTTCGAGCATCCACTTCATCACGTAATATCCGCACTCCCATCCGCCACGTTGCCTACGAGACTACAAATGAAACCAAATTTGAATATAAGGAATTAAACACAAAGTAGTAACTATTGTAAACTGCACTTGAAGCATTTGTACTAATAAACATCTTACGTTAGAGATAATCCACCTAATAGGCCTACGCCTTTCACCACCCAAAATGCGGCATGCATCCATAGAACTATTATAAGAAAATAAACATTAATTAAAATATATGTTATAGATTTCGGATAAATAAAACAACTTGATTACGTACTGATTAAATTAATTAAATCCTTACGTTTCAAAAGCGGCCTTGAGATACTTCGCCGGCTTCCTTCCCAGCGAGCAGAAGAAGACCATGGCATTCATACGAGGACATAAGATCAATAGTTTCCAATGTTTACTGCATTTGCGAAACAGTTAGTGACAAGTCATATATAGTTATAATTAAATAATAACTTATAAACTTGTACTTACTCTTTGAGGTAAGGCGCAAGGTAGCAATGATGATTGTCTCGGGCAAGTATAGGCCGTATATTCGCGAGCATGTCTTCTGATAGAAGCAGAACATCACCCTGAATGAACATAGGGTCAATGAACCCATAAAGGGCGAGGTTGCCCTTATCAAGACACAGCCGATGCAGATACCTAAGATATTGATAAAACATGTTAATTATAATAAAATTTAAAATTTAATTAGTTAAATTACAAATAAAATGTACTTGCGTGCACCAAAACGAGATGTTCGCGGTGCTAACCATTTCGCCCTCAAGAGCCATCTCCATAATTTCCCTCCCTGGGATATACAAATCATCATCTGGCCTGCCATCATGTTCCAACTTTACCAAAGCTGCACCCGTCCCTAAAGTCACAGCCTCTACAGCCAGACGTTTAAAAACATCACGAGGAGATAGTCTATCAATCCCCTAAACAACAAACACAAAACATTAGTAATCACAGATAAGTTATTTCATTTGTAATTAATTGAATGATTAAATGAATACCTTGGCAGGACCAGACTTCTCGAGTCTTCCGGGATCCGACCTTTTAGGCGGAACATCTTTTCCAACATCCTAAATAAAAAAACAAAAGCATTAATAGTAAACACAAATAAAATATTTCAATTGTAAATATAGAAAAACACAAGTAATTGAATACCTCAGATGCAACAAAAAACCTAACCAATCTTCTTGGCCAGGGAATGAAGTTACTGGGGGCCTCACCCACTGTTTGAACCTCCTCGGTGGGCAAAGGGACTGGAGCATCAGCATCTCGAATATCTTCAACCTCCACCCTCACCTGATCATCCGCTAATGTACGGTGGTGTATGGTATTTCCCAAGTTATGTGCCCTCCCCAATGCCACTAAGCGGCGATCATGATGATCATCAACATACAGCTCACACCTATCAGGATCCTCATCATCATCATCAGGCTCATGAGGAGGATCACATGAGCCCTTAGTGCTCACATGGGCAGAGGGTTGGACACCTCTGTTTTGCTGGGACATAACAGCCAAAGCTGCTAGTTGCTGGGAAAACTGCTGGGCCATTTCCTATCTAAGCTCATCTGCAATCTCTCGTTTTAGCCGTTCTCTATATGCATCATCATCCCTATGCCGTTGGTGTGAAGATGAACCATGGTATTGGCGAATGCCAATGCCCCATCCAACGCCAATGACACGACCCGGGTGGTCAGGTTTACCGATGGCAACAGATAAGATATCCCGGCGTCCTTCAGGAACAAAGGTTTCTTGAGTCGCCTGTTCGTCCAAGGCATCCTATAGCATACAGAATATTACGTCAGAGTACATCCACCTTAAATAAACAGGACCACACAATCTAATCTCCCTCACTAGATAAACAATCAAATGAACCATGATGTCAAAAAATGAAGGGGGAAAATACATCTCCAATTGGGACAAGATAATGGCTACCTCATTTTCCAAGTCATCCAACTTTTGAGTGTCAATGACCTTGCTACATATAGCATTGAAGAATAAGCACAACCTAGTAATGGCATGTCTGACTTTTTTAGGCAAGATGTCACGAATGGCCACCGGTAGTAGTTATTGCATCAAGACGTGGCAATCATGAGCCTTTAAGCCAACTAATTTGATATTTTTCATTGACACAAGTCTCTTGACATTTGAAGAGTAACCCTGTGGTGCTTTGACGCCTCGTAGACACTCACAGAAACTTCTTTTCTCTTTTTTTTGATAAAGTATGACATGCTGGGGGCAAATAATCTTCTTACCCCCCACTTTATGTGGAGTTAACTGCTCTCGTATACCCATCGCAACTAGATCCAGACGAGCATTCACACCATCCTTTGTCTTGCCCTGAATGTTGAGAAGCGTTCCGATTAAACTGTCACACACATTTTTCTCCATATGCATCACATCAATACAATGTCTTACATCAAGCTTGCACCAGTATGGAAGATCAAAGAAGATTGACCTCTTCTTCCATATGTTCTTTTCAGTAGCCCTCTGTTGGGTCTTCCCATAGATAACATTAATGTCCTTCACAAGTTCATAAACTTGCTCTCCAGTCAAGGCCACCGGAGCAATTTCATTCTCCGGAAGTCCATTGAAAGCTTTTCTCAATCTACGATAAGGGTGATTACGTTAGAGAAATCTCTGATGCCCAAGGTAAACTGTCTTCCTTACATGCTGCAGTTGATTGTAGCATGTGCCTTCTTCACATATTGGCCATGCTTTATGCCCCTTAACACTATACCTGCACAGGTTCCCGTATGCTGGAAAGTCATTGATGGTGCAAAATAACATGGCACGCATTTTGAAAGTCTCACGGCAATACCCGTCGATCACATCAACGCCTTCATCCCACAACATTCTCAAGTCTTCAATCAAGGGACTCAGATAAACATCAATATCATTTCCTGGCTGTTTTGGACCCGAAATCATCATACTTAACATAATGTATTTGTGCTTCATGCACAACCAAGGAGATAGGTTGTAAATTACCAGGAGAACAGGCCATGAACTATGAATACTACTTAAGTTTCCATATGGATTCATTCCATCGGTAGCAAGTCCAAGCCTGAGGTTTCTGGGCTCGTTGTCGAAATCCGGAAACAAACTATCAATTCTCTTCCATTGCAAAGAATCAGCCGGATGACGAAGTTGTCCATCACATTTCCTCTCATCTGCATGCCACCTAATGTTCTTTGCATCATTTACATTAGCAAACAATCGCTTGAACCGCGGAATTACTGGAAGATACCATAACACCTTTGCAGGTGGACCCTTGGTGACCACATCACAACTAGAATCACCATCCTTCACTTTGTAGCGTGATACCCCACACCTGGGGCACTCGTGAATCTCTTCAAACTCTTTCCTGTACAATATGAAATCATTGGGGCATGCGTGTATTTTCTTATACTCCATACCCATCGGACACAATATCTTCTTCGCCTCATAGTTTCGAGACTGCAATGTGTTACCTTCTGGAAGCATGTCTTTTAATAACTCAAGCAATTCGGTAAAGCTTTTATTTCTCCATCCATTTCTCGCCTTCACATTGAACAATTTTAACACCGCTGACAACCGTGTGAAATTAGTGCACCCCGGATACAAAGCCACTTTCGCATCACTGCACAAAGTATCATACACATGTGCTCGCCGAAAAGACTCTTGCCCAATATCACGAATCATGTCCTCTAGTCCATCGTCCATATCTAAGTCATCAACTTCCTCTCTATGCGACACCCTTGGCCTGTCTAACGATTCACCATGACATATCCACATTGTATAACTCTTGCAAATCCCCTCACAAATAAGATGCTCCCGTATCTCCTCAGCTTCTAGTCGTCTCTCATTCAAATAGTTAACACAAGGACAATAAAATCTTCCGTTGCTACTATCAGGAGCATTTGTATTTGTAAATTGTAGAAAATCTTCCAGTCCATTCTCATACTCATCACTTGTCCGTCTAGCATTCATCCAACCGTGATCCATGACTACAACAATAACTTCGTACTTAGGCCAAGATCTTCATCAACTACTACTTATGACAAGGTATGGCCCTATCTCATTCGAGAAGGAACTTTTTCAACATTCGGTTAACAGTTAGTCCTTAACTCTCATGCTCATACTTGACGAAATTTCGGCAGCATTTCCCATCAGTCTCCAACGTACACGACTTGAACGCAGTGAAAAACACCACGATAAAGTATGCACTCGAAGAACGAAAGAAAATGCATCAGACCGAACTTTCACCAAGTATATAACATGAGAATTAAAGAGTAATTATTTTAACTAAATGAAGAAAAAAAAATTCCCAAACTGTCCAACCTGGACAATTCAAGATTCAATACAATGAGCGGTACCTTAAACAAGTACACGTGTGCTCATTAATATTGTATCTCAAACGGGAAACTAAGGTTTTACTAATTAATTAACACTAAAAAAATAATAAAACACTTCAATCCCCAAGTTAAAGCAAACAATAATCAAACTATAAAAATAGAGAGGAGAAAGCTTACCGGGTGTGGGAAGGACACACAAATGGGGAAGAAAATCCTAGTTGTGAAATAATCAAGAAACCCTGAAAGAGAAAGAGAAAGAAGCTAAAATTAATTGCACAAATCCAAAAGTTAAAGGGTTCACAAAAATGAATAAACCGCAACGATGAGAAAACAATAACATAGCAGCATTATTCTGGGCATATTGTCGGATCAAATAAATTTTCAAGCAAATACATAAAAACTCCCATGCAAGCTTTTCAGTCAAAAATCAAACCAATAAGGGTGTACAAGCTTTTAAGCTTTTCAGTCAAAAGTCAAAAGTCAAAACTCCCATACAAGCTTTTCAGTCAAAAATCAAAAATCAAACCCATGCAAGCTTTTAAGTGCACAAGCCAGGGTTTACTTTATAATTTAGTGGCTTGTTTAACTTTCAAGTCACAAATCATTGATGTAGTTCTATTTTTCACTTTTACAGGTGTACCCTCCAGTTTTTATCCAAATTTAAATAAGCCATGGTTTACAGCCATGTCCCTTTTCGGAAGAAAAAAAAAAATCAAAAGCAAAAATTGGCTAAGATAGGGATCATTGGATCAAGGCCATGATAAGACAAAGTAGGCTCCACTTTGACAATAGCCTCACAGTAACATGGTATTGGATGACCATATGCAAAAATCACAACACATGTATAAGACAATCTAAAAGCTTTAAGATATTAACACCACTAACACAAACTCCAACCATCCCTTGCAGGCATAAAACAGAACAAGACCCATCAAAATTATAGTAACATTGCCAACCACTATGCCTTAGTATTTTTCCACTATGCATCAACTTTATTATAGTTTTTCTTAAATGTAATGTATTAAAGAATGAGTGAGGGTAAGTGGGTAAAATCCCAAAAAGATGGAAATCAAGCCTTACTTTGTAATTTTCCAATGCAAAGCGGCTATCTGCTGGTATAACTCCTTTCTTGTATTTTCCTGTCAGCACACCAGATGCAAGTGGACTCCAAGTGGTCAAACCCAAGCCATAGTTGCTGTAAAGTGGGAGGAATCAACCTATAAATAACAGGTTTACAGTCAAAGCAAAAAAAAAAAAAAAACAAATGAAGTATATTGACAAAAAAACTTTAAAATAGAAATTAAAACAAGAGATCTTTACTTTTGTTTAAATCATTTTCTGAGACAAAGATAATCTTAATGTCTAATATATCAAAACAGCATGTACCTTTTATTTAATGACTAAAAAGGTTTAGCAAGGAAAGCATGCAGAACAGGGGGCAGTGTGACACCCTTCTACCCCGCATGTTATAAGGCATTAAATATAAAACAATTAAAAAGGAAAACATGCATTTAACTTAATTAAATAAAACAGTTGTTCATGGGTAGAAAAGTCCCACATGAACTCGTTTACAACGCGGAAAATAATAATAAGTTTCATCAAATAAAAACGTCATCAAATAAATAACCCAACCCCGATGTCACAATTCAGAGCTGGTATAACCGTTCCGAAAATAAATCCTCGGAATATAACTGGAAACAAACTATCTAAACTTAAAACAACCCTACTATGAGTGGCGGCTCCTCAGAGTCACTCCTCTCCGGGCTGCTCATCATCCTCTGCAAATGCCAATCAGGCCAAACACAAACAATACAGGGAGTAAGATTCATGTAATCATATAAACGACAGGGGAATAGTACTCAAGGTAAACATACACATAAGCATACATCAACATCCAACAGTATCATAACAACCAAGTATGCTATGTTATGCAACGCATCAACTACTCCGCTACTCCAACTATGCATGTGGATCCAAACTAACTCAGGATGAACGACTTTGGAGTTACATATCTGTATTGGCCATAAAAGTACCAACACCGGCAGTTCACCAAACCTTGGGTGAACCCCATGGATAGCCAACGCATCAAACCGTGGATGCCTCATCACGGGGGGCCTCGGTCACCAAACCTTGGGTGACCTACCGTGGATGGCCAGATCACCGTACTCTCGGGCGATCTCCCCTTTGTCGAACCTCCCCCATCAACTACTCCAATGCTTTTATGCAAATGGCACAACAACAAACAATCTCAACCACCTCCTTGCTTCAAACTCAACGTAACCTTAGACCCAAACCGTGGGGTCAAGGCTCCCTTGGCCAATAAGCACCAAGGTTCAACTCAACGTGCTTGGGTCTATAAGCACCCAAGACTTCAACTTATCAACGTGCGGTAACCCAACGGATACCGACTTACATTTGATTATCTAATTATCTTATATAATTAATAACCAGGTTGTCTATTCTTTATCTTTGATTAGTTATCTCAACTTATCATCATAAGGGAATGGGGTTTAAAACCCCTTGAGTCCTTTAATTTCATTACTGTCCAGGGGGTTTAGCACGGTCGTGCTTAGACCCTAGCACGGTCGTGCTTGGACACGTGAGCTTTTAAGCGAAGCACGGTCGTGCTTCACACTCAGCACGGTCGTGCTCAGCAGCACGGTCGTGCTGTGTAACCTGTACGGCCGTGCTAAACAGCGCGGCCATTTCCCAAAATTCAAAGGGAAGCACGGTCGTGCTCCCTAATCAGCACGGTCGTGCTCAATGCACGACTGCACTGTTCTGGGCAGAGGCAGAAACCAGATTCTTAGCCAATTTTAAGGATCAGTTAACCAACTAATCTATCATGTTTTCAACCTAATTCTTCCAGTTACATCTTAAACAATAACTCAGTATTCAGCCAATCATTCAATATCACCATGATCAAGTCATCAATCATAACATCATGAACATGAGCATAATTCATCAAGCATCAAGAACAACTAAAACATGTTATGAGATAACAGTATTAACTTAAACGATCATGTTAACAAACAGACATAATATCAAGTAGACATACAACGACTCCGGGGTCATGGGGAACCTCGTTACCTTACACTACCCCACTGCCTATTGAAAACAATGCCCTTCTCCCCATACCTGGATTGAAGGTAGCTCTAACACGTCCCAACGAACGAACCGGTTCCTCCCCTTACGGCGACTCACACCAAAACGAACCTTGGATCAACAAACAAACCAAGGATTAGTTCCCTATTCACAATAATGAAAGGAACTAAGGAAGGGGAAAGAACCTTACCTGCGTAACTAACACTGATAAGCCAAAAGTCTCCCTATGCCTCCAACGCTCCCTAAACTCTTCAAGGAGGAGGAAGAAGGAATGGAACTTGTTCTGGCCGCACAAGGTGACTGCTGCACTCACAATTAGGGTTAAAACGTTAAACCCTCGAGTTCTGCAACGTTTATAACGTCCGGACCTGAGCACGGTCGTGCTTAGCATTGAGCACGGTCGTGCTCCACTTAGCGTCAGCGAGACGCGGTCCACGCATTGAGCACGGGCGTGCTCACTATTGAGCACGGTCGTGCTCAACTTAAAATCAGAAACACGCTTCTGACTTTAAGCACGGGCTTGCTGGCTGATGAGCACGAGCGTGCTCATATACCAGAAAGGGACTTTTAGGCTAAAATCCTACTTAGCCCTTAACCAACATTTTTAAAATAATAAAACTAGCTTTATAAAAACATTTTATGAAAAACAGGGTGTTACAATTCCACCCCCCTTATAAAAATTTCGTCCTCGAAATTTCTACGTACCTCAAACGAAAAGATGCGGATACGCCTCCATCATCTGACTCTTGAGCTCCCAGGTAGCGCTTTCCTCAGTTTCCCCACTCCAAACTACTTTAACCAATGGAATCTCCTTGCCTCTTAGCTGCTTCACCCTCCTATCCTCGACTCGAAGGGGTGACACCTCGAATGTCAAGTTCTCTTTTAATTGTATTGTATCGGGAACTATCACGTGACTAGGGTCATGAATGTACTTCCTGAGTTGAGACACATGAAAAACATTGTGGAGGTTCGACAAGAACGGTGGCAAGGCTATTTGATAGGCGACTTCGCCGACTCTTTTAAGGATTTGGTAAGGACCAATAAACCTCGGAGTAAGTTTCCTCGCCTTCATCACTCTACCAACCCCGGTCGTCGGGGTAACTCTCAAGAATACATGATCGCCTTCCTGGAATTCGAGCGCCTTCCTCCTTTTATCATGGTAGCTCTTCTGCCTACTCTGTGCAACTCTCATCTTTTCCTGAACTAACCTGATCTTTTCTGTTGTTTCCTGGACTATCTCTGGCCCTAGCACCACAATATCACTAGGTTCACTCCAACACAAGGGTGTCCTACATCTCCTCCCATACAGAGCTTCATAAGGTGTCATCCCAATGCTGGAATGGAAGCTGTTGTTGTAGGTGAACTCTATCAGGGGCAAAAACTTGTCCCAACTTCCTGACTCTTCTAACACACAAGCCCTCAACAAGTCCTCTAAGGACTGGATGGTCCGCTCAGACTGCCCATCAGTCTGTGGGTGGTAAGCTGAACTAAGCCTGAGCTTTGTCCCTAAAGCCTCTTGCAAACTATTCCAAAATCTAGAGGTAAACCTCGGGTCTCTATCTGAAACTATGCTAGAGGGTATACCATGAAGCCTAACTATCTCCTTGATGTACAGCTTAGCTAACTTCTCCAATGGATACTCCATGTTCATCGGAATGAAATGGGCAGACTTAGTCAGTCTATCCACAACAACCCATATAGCCTCAAAACCAACTGGAGTCCTAGGGAGTCCAGACACAAAATCCATGGAGATGCTATCCCATTTCCATTTTGGGATACTCAAGGGTTGCAACTTACCCGAAGGCCTCTGATGCTCGATCTTAGCCTTCTGACAAACTAGGCACGCATACACAAACTCTGCTACCTCCTTTTTCATCCTAGGCCACCAAAACATCCTCTTAAGGTCCTGATACATCTTAGTGGCACCTGGGTGCACACTCAATCCATTCCTATGACCTTCTTCTAGGATCAACCTCCTAAGCTCGGGAACATTTGGCACACAAACTCTATCCTTAAACCTCAAGGTGCCATCACTGCCATCCTTCAAACTTAGGTCTCTACCCTGAGCGAGCAAATCTCGCTGGTCTACGAGAAACTTGTCTAACCTCTGACCCTCTCTAATCTGATCCATCAAACTGTTGGTAACCTTCAAGGTTCCAAGCCTAATACTATTAGGGGTAAACTCATAAGCTAGACTAAGGTCTCTAAATTCCTCAATCAAATCCATCTCTCTAACCATCAAAGCGGAGACATGCAGGGTTTTCCTACTCAAGGCATCGGTCACTACATTGGCCTTTCCTGGGTGATAGGTCAGCTCGAAGTCATAATTTTTTAAAAACTCCATCCACCTACGCTGCCTCATATTCAACTCCTTTTGATCAAGGAGATACTTCAAACTCTTATGATCACTAAAGACTTCAAACCTCGCTCCATACAGGTAATGCCTCCAGATCTTTAAGGCAAATACCACAGCTCCTAGCTCTAGGTCATGGGTAGGGTAGTTCTTCTCATGGGTTTTCAACTATCTAGAAGCATAAGCAACTACCTTACCGTTCTGCATCAGCACACCACCTAACCCTTGCTTAGAAGCATCGCAGTAAACTACGAAGGGTTCACTAGGATCTAGCAAAACTAACACTGGTGCTGACGTCAACCTATTCTTAAGGGTTTGGAAACTCTCTTCACACTTAGAGTCCCACACAAACAACTGTCCCTTCTTGGTGAGACGGGTTAAGGGTAAAGCTATCTTAGAGAAACCTTCTATAAACCGCCTATAGTACCCGGCTAACCCCAAGAAACTCCTAATCTCGGTTACAGACTTTGGCGCTTCCCACTGGAGCACCGTCTCTACCTTAGCTGGGTCCACTACTATGCCACCCTTAGAGATGACATGTCCTAAGAAGCTCACTTCCTCTAACCAGAACTCATACTTAGACAACTTAGCATACAACTGCTTTTCCTTAAGGGTCTGCAAGACAACCCTCAGGTGTTTCTCATGTTCCTCCTTGTTCTTGGAGTACACTAAGATGTCATCTATAAACACTACCACAAACTTATCCAAGTAAGGGTGAAAGGTCTTGTTCATGTAGTCCATGAAGACCGCAGGAGCATTGGTCACACCAAAGGGCATAACCAAGTACTCATAGTGACCATATCGCGTCCTAAACGCTGTCTTCGGGATGTCCTCAGACTTAACCCGAATCTGATGGTACCCTGACCTCAAATCTATCTTTGAAAAGACGCAAGCGCCCATCAACTGGTCCATAAGATCATCAATCCTAGGGAGGGGGTACCGATTCTTTATGGTCACCTTGTTGAGCTGTCGAAAGTCAACACACAACCTCATACTACCATCCTTCTTCTTCGCCAACAACACGGGTGCTCCCCACGGAGACACACTCGGCCTAATGAACTTCTTTTTCATCAGGTCTTCCAACTGTTCCTTCAACTTAGCTAGCTCTAGAGGAGACATTCTATAAGGTGCTATGGAGATTGGCCCGGTGCCAGGCACTAAGTCTATGGTAAACTCAACATCCTTTTCTGGGGGTAAGTTATAAACATCCCCCGGAAACACTTCAGGAAATTCTCGCACAATAGGCAAGCTGGCGACATCAGGAGGGCTGCTCTCTACTTCCAGGGAAGCTAACATCATGTATACTTGGGCTTCGTCTTTCATCGAAGCTTGAACTTGGCTGGCAGAGAGAAGGTTTGGATTCTTGGACTCCTTTGGAGTTCCAAAAATCAGGGTTTTATCAAAACAGTTGAGGAGAACATGGTTGGAGGATAACCAGTCCATACCCAGAATAATATCCAGGTCTTTCAAAGGCAAGCATACAAGATCAACAATGAATGTCCTATCGTTTATAACTATATGACAGTTCTTGCATGCATAAGAAGTAGAAACAGGTTTATTTGTAGGTGTAGAAACCAACAAACCATACTCAAGGAAAGTAACAGGTAATTCAAGACTCTTGACCCTATCATGCGATATAAATGAATGAGTAGCACCCGAATCATACAATACAGTCAATTGAGTTCCATCAATAAGACATGTACCTTGAATTAAGTCATCAGACTCGGAGGCTTCAGCTCCACTAAGAGTAAAGACTCTTCCAGTGGACTTCCGTCGGTTGGCCTGGGACTTCTGATTCTTGCATGCACTGGGAGGCTCGACCTTGGCTCCTTCACACTCTCGGCTGATGTGTCCTGGCTTGCCGCATCTGAAGCAGATAACTTGCGTCTCTTTGCACTGAGACGAGTAGTGATCCGTAGCGCCACACTTGCCACACCTCATGGGCCTAGAGACGTTAGAGAACCCGCCCCTGAACCCATCCTGCTGAAATTGTGGCTTCTTACCACTCTGCTTGAAATCTCTGCCGGACGGAGCATACCTCTGCTTACCCTTGTCCCTCTGATCGGTCCTCTTGCCACTCTGGCTATCTGACCCTCTGGAAACTAGCAACCCTGAATTGGCTGGCATCCTCATAGATCCTGCACTTGTTGACCAGAATAGGGAAGACTCTGATCTCCTGGTAGCTGATGGCCTGCTTGATCTCGGGTCGGAGTCCAGCCTCAAACTTCACACACTTCGAACGGTCATCCGTCTCATGCTGGTAAGGAGTGTAGTACCTCGCCAGCTCCTCAAACTTAGCCGCATAGTCACCGACTGGCAGCGACCCCTGTCTCAAAGACAAGAATTCCATCTCCTTCTTGTCCCTGATATCCGCTAGAAAGTACTTCTCCAGGAATCTCTGCCTGAACACAGCCCATGTAACCGCTGTGCCCTCAGCCTGCATCCTCTGCCTGCAGTTATCCCACCAGTGCTCTGCCTCCTCTGTCAACATGAAGGTAGCAAAGATGAGTTTCTGCTGATCATTGCAATCCATGGCTCGGAAGATCTTCTCTGTCTCCCTTAGCCACAACAAAGCTCCTTCCGGATCGAACGCGCCCTTGAACGATGGAGGGTTGTTCCTCTGGAACTTATCCAGTCCCAGGAACTCAGCTGGCCCACCATTGTTAGGGTTGACCTGACCAATAGCATTGGCTAGTAGTGCCAATGCGTCAACAATCGCCTGATCGTTGCGTCCTCTACCGGCCATTAGTTCCTGTACAAGTCCAACACAACTCTCAATACAGAAACTTAAGCGAGTAAATGCTACAAGCAACAAACTTAAAACATCATTATCTATACAAGTATAGACAATTCACACAAGAGTCACACAACAGACTCACAACAGACTCATACCACGTCCGAACAAGGTCGAACTGCTCTGATACCACTAAATGTGACACCCTTCTACCCCGCATGTTATAAGGCATTAAATATAAAACAATTAAAAAGGAAAACATGCATTTAACTGAATTAAATAAAACAGTTGTCCATGGGTAGAAAAGTCCCACATGAACTCGTTTACAACGCGGAAAATAAAAATAAGTTTACTCAAATAAAAACGTCATCAAATAAATAACCCAACCCCGATGTCACAATTCAGAGCTGGTATAACCGTTCTGGAAATAAATCCTCGGAATATAACTAGAAACAAACTATCTAAACTTAAAACAACCCTACTATGAGTGGCGGCTCCTCAGAGTCACTCCTCTCCGGGCTGCTCATCATCCTCTGCAAATGCCAATCAGGCCAAACACAAACAATACAGGGAGTAAGATTCATGTAATCATATAAATGACAGGGGAATAGTACGCAAGGTAAACATACACATAAGCATACATCAACATCCAACAGTATCATAACAACCAAGTATGCTATGCTATGCAATGCATCAACTACTCCGCTACTCCAACTATGCATGTGGATCCAAACTAACTCAGGATGAACGACTTTGGAGTTACATATCCGTATTGGCCATAAAAGCACCAACACCGGCAGTTCACCAAACCTTAGGTGAACCCCATGGATAGCCAACGCATCAAACCGTGGATGCCTCATCACGGGGGGCCTCGGTCACCAAACCTTGGGTGACCTACCGTGGATGGCCAGATCACCGTACTCTCGGGCGATCTCCCCTTTGTCGAACCTCCCCCATCAACTACTCCAATGCTTTTATGCAAATGGTACAACAACAAACAATCTCAACCACCTCCTTGCTTGGGCCATGAAGCTCAAAAGACTTTCAACATCAAACTCAACGTAACCTTAGACCCAAACCGTGGGGTCAAGGCTCCCTTGGCCAATAAGCACCAAGGTTCAACTCAACGTGCTTGGGTCTATAAGCACCCAAGACTTCAACTTATCAACGTGCGGTAACCCAACGGATACTGACTTACATTTGATTATCTAATTATCTTATATAATTAATAATCAGGTTGTCTAATCTTTATCTTTGATTAGTTATCTCAACTTATCATCATAAGGGAATGGGGTTTAAAACCCCTTGAGTCCTTTAATTTCATTACTGTCCAGGGGGTTTAGCACGGTCGTGCTTAGTCCCTAGCACGGTCGTGCTTGGACACGTGAGGGCGTGCTGCCCTTTTAAGTGAAGCACGGTCGTGCTTCACACTTAGCACGGTCGTGCTTCACACTCAGCACGGTCGTGCTTCACACTCAGCACGGTCGTGCTCAGCAGCACGGTCGTGCTGTGTGACCTGTACAGCCGTGCTAAACAGCGCGGCCATTTCCCAAAATTCAAAGGGAAGCACGGTCGTGCTCCCTAATCAGCACGGTCGTGCTCAATGCACGACTGCACTGTTCTGGGCAGAGGCAGAAACCAGATTCTTAGCCAATTTTAAGGATCAGTTAACCAACTAATCTATCATGTTTTCAACCTAATTCTTCCAGTTACCATCTTAAACAATAACTCAGTATTCAGCCAATCATTCAATATCACCATGATCAAGTCATCAATCATAACATCATGAACATGAGCATAATTCATCAAGCATCAAGAACAACTAAAACATGTTATGACATAACAGTATTAACTTAAACGATCATGTTAACAAACACACATAATATCAAGTAGACATACAACGACTCCGGGGTCATGGGGAACCCCGTTACCTTACACTACCCCACTGCCTAATGAAAACAATGCCCTTCTCCCCATACCTGGATTGAAGGTAGCTCTAACACGTCCCAACGAACGAACCGGTTCCTCCCCTTACGGCGACTCACACCAAAACGAACCTTGGATCAAAAAACAAACCAAGGATTAGTTCCCTATTCACAATAATGAAAGGAACTAAGGAAGGGGAAAGAACCTTACCTGCGTAACTAACACTGATAAGCCAAAAGTCTCCCTATGCCTCCAACGCTCCCTAAACTCTTCAAGGAGGAGGAGGAAGGAATGGAACTTGTTCTGGCCGCACAAGGTGACTGCTGCACTCACAATTAGGGTTAAAACGTTAAACCCTCGAGTTCTACAACGTTTATAACGTCCGAACCTGAGCACGGTCGTGCTTAGCATTGAGCACGGTCGTGCTCCACTTAGCGACAGCGAGATGCGATCCACGCATTGAGCACGGGCGTGCTCACTATTGAGCACGGTCGTGCTCAACTTAAAATCAGAAACACGCTTCTGACTTTAAGCACGGGCTTGCTGGCTGATGAGCACGAGCGTGCTCATGTACCAGAAAGGGACTTTTAGGCTAAAATCCCACTTAGCCCTTAACCAACATTTTTAAAATAATAAAACTAGCTTTATAAAAACATTTTATGAAAAACAGGGTGTTACAGGCAGAGGGTAGAAATTACAAAAATAAAAACCTAAAACAAATGAAATCACATTCTTTGCAGAGAAGGAGAGAACGCCCAAGTTTTGAAGTAGAGGAAGAGAATGGGTTACCTCTGTGGGGAGCTTGAGTGGTGAGAACCACTTGCAAGGAGCATAAGTAATGGCGCGGTGAGGCAAAGCTAGAATGGGGACGGCACTTCGTTGTTGCTCCATCCAACCTCGACGGACGGCGCACGACGGAGCAAGACAACGGAGAGCAAGCAGCAAAAGTAATGGCGCGGTGAGGGTCTAGGTTTCGGAAGCAAACATAAATGAAGGGCGCGATGAGAAAACCGATGTATAAAACCGACATTAGAACATCGGTTATTAGAAAACCGATGTATAAAGTTTAGCAGATTTTAAAATTTCATTCTTCGTTTTAATTTTAGACATCGGTTGACACAAAATAACCGATGTCTTAATTTTATTACATCGGTTATTTAGGAAACCGATGTTAAAATTTCTGAGGTTAATTTCAAAAATGTCACCGCCTCATTTTAGACATCGGTTATAAAGAAACCGATGTTAAATCTCCGATGTTAAAAGCATATTTTGCACTAGTGACCCCTGACCATTTGTTTAAGGGGCCCAAGCCCTTACCACTTGGACAAACCTAGGTTGGTTAAATCTACTCATAATTTATATGAATTAATCTATTATACTTTATAATAATTTTAGAATACCTCCAACACAGTGCTCCCGCTCAAGAACCTTTCACTGTATAATAGAGACTTCTAGGCTCCTTCATTTTTTATTTTTTTTGGTTCATAGGAGGCATACTTAGACTTATAGGGAAAGGGGAAATTGAAGATACAATGGGATCGAACCAGCAACCTCACTGAAACCAAATGTCCCTGAGCTCTATATCACTTAAGCTACACTAGCGGGACGAGACATCTAGGCTTCTACTGTCCTTGAAATTCACCGATTCTCATAGTATTATTTTTTTTCTTTTAACTTCATGTCTATTAGATTAGATTAGATTATATAATCCTACTATATATATATATATAATAATCTTAATAACATTAATAATATTAATAGGATTTAATCGGTATGCACGTCTGTCAGTGTAAAGAATTTTTACACAGTCAACTAATCAGAAATTGTCACATAAGTTAAAATGTTTGACTCTTATCCTAACTACCTTAAAAACCATTCATAACATAATTTTTGATTGGTTGACAATGTAAAAACTTTATACTGACAATGCATAAAAATTACACTCATATTAATAATGAATTTCAGTTCTATTTTATACTTTTTTTAAAATAATAATTCTAACTCTGATTACTAATTTTCTATTACTTTTATTCTTTTTTTTGTAAATAATAATTGAGTATGTTTTAAAACTTTGGGAATTTAGATCTCTTTTTAAATGTTAAGAGCTATATAAAAATCTTATTTTTATGTAGTTATTAACATTTAAAAAGAGATATAAATTCCCAAAAAAAATTCAAACATATACTTTTAAAAAAATTCTGAGTAGAGTTATAATTAAAATTCCTTAAAAAAGTTATTAATAATACACATGTCTTTTCATTTCGATAAAATTGACTAAAAATTAATATAACTATTATTATTTAGCAAAAAAAAATATAACTATATATTAATAGTGTTGTGAAATATTTTAAAAAAATGATAATGAGAATATGTTAATTTATTTTATAATTAAATTATTTGAAACATTATTATTATAAAATAATTTATATATAATTCGAGGATATATTTAGAATTAAATGTTACTTAAAACGTAAAAGCAAGTTATCAATTATGCATTTGTCATTTTATTACAATAAAAGTGTCTTAAAATTTTGTCATGAAATTTTAAAAGTTTTATATATCATTATAAAAATAATTTAAAAAATATGGATTGCAAGTTAATAATAAAATTAAATTCTATATTTATTGAATATAATATAAAAATATGTATATTTATTACTATTTAATATTATATTTTTATTTATTTATTTAAAAAATATTGTATTTATTAAATTTGATATATTAAATATAATAACATAGGATACATAAAGTTAACTTGAGATTTAGAGGCATTAATGATAATATTGATTTTTTTTTAATAAATAAGATATTACATAAAATTATAAAAGTTTTACATTTCATAAAAAATATTATCATAACATAGTATAATAAATTTGAATGATAATTTTCACCCTATTTACATAATTTGCATGTAACTATTGTATTAAATATATTAACACAAATTAAAATTTTATATAAGTATGAAAATTTTAAAAATAAAATGTTAAAATTTAAATTAGTCTATTTATGAAATATGTTTATAGAAACAACATAACAATTAACGTGAAAAAAAATTGACAATTATTATTACTGAGTTTGATGAAAAACAAAAATCACATAAAAATATTTTTTAAAATAATTATTTCATCAATTTTTTTAATAAAAATATTTTTTTTACCTTTTATTATAATCTATATTTTAAAAAAAACATTTCCCAATCTATTTTTTATATATTTCTTTTATAATAAAGTCCATTTAATTCTTAAATATTAATTCTTATAAATATTATAAATAAATCCGTGCTTCGCACATATATTATTTCTAGTTCATAGTATTATCTTAATAATATATTGTGGTATTTAATTTTATATTTTTATCAAATATAATGATTACAAATTTATATTAATAAAAAGTAATTGTATGAGTGAGTATTTCAATTGTAGGTAAAAGGAACATAAATTTTATATTTGATAGTCAATATTAGATAATTTGTAATGTTATTTATATTTTAAAATAATTTTTCAAGTAATATTTAATAAGTACCACATGATTAAATAATTTTGATGTTTAATATTTTAAATAAATAAGAAGTTTCAAACTCAATATTTATTGTTTAATGATATATAATGTTATTAATTAAATAATTTTACAATTATGGTCTTGTTATTATTAATATTTCTCATCAAGTTAATTTTTGTAACACCTACTACTTTTTAAATATATGTTTGAGTTTAAGTAAATTAATTTAGTTTTTATTGGTTATCATAATATTTTTATGTAGTTCTAAACATGTAAAAGAGATCTAAATTCCCAAAGTTTAAAAGATATTCAATTATTATTTAAAATAAAAATAAAAGTTCTACCTAATGTATTATTTTCTTTTTCAATTTTCTAGCCAAATTTTGGAGCAAGTAAAACTGGAACGAGAAATCACATCGATACCTTTGAGTACTAGATATCATACAAAATGAAGGAATTTAACAATTTTAACTATGCGGTCCATAATGTATAATTTTATTTCTATTTTCTGACCAAATTTCTTAGCAAGTCGGATAGTAAAATTACATTATTTTGGTACCTTTGAATATTAGATAATGGAAAAAGATAATGGTAGGGACTGTTTACAAAAAATTTTAGAGTATAGGGACGAAATCCTAAGAAATTTTTTTACAGAGACTAAAACCAAATTTGATAAACTTTGTTGGGATAAAAACTTATTTAAACCTATATATTATTATATAGGATTATATAATCTAATAGATACAAACAAAAAAGAATAGGAAAAAGGAAAGATGGAACCGTTGGATTTCACTCGAAGGACATGAGCTAGAATTCTCTATTAGACTATTATTACACAGTGAAAGGCTATTGAGCGGATGCAGAGGATTTAAATTATATAGCAATAATAGATAGATTATTAAGATGAAAGGTTATAAGATATAGAATTATTTTTAGACTACACATTTTTCATATTTTTAATTCTCATTCTATCAAATGAATAGAAAGAAAAAACGTGGAAGAAGTAAACAAAAGAGTACAAGCAAAATATGAGGCGGAGGGAAAGCCGCGTGTTATCAAATGTTAAGATTTTATTAAAAAAAAAAATCCTTCAATATTTACAAAACTATTTCATGTATAACAATTTTGTACATCTGTCAGGACTCACGAGCACGGACAACATATTGTTCTTTCTATTTTATTTTATTTTATTTTTCTTTTCCAAACTGGTGGTGGGTAAAAGGAAAGAGGAGAGGAGAAGTTTCTGCCACAAAAAGGTTGATAAAAGTGTCAAAATAAGGGTTAATACTAGTAACCCTCTAAAACACTCATATTTAAGCTGGCGGACCCTGAGCATGGACATGCTCACCATTAGCACGGTCGTTCTCAACACCGAGCACGGGGTCGTGCTTAAAGGAGTACAGGGTCTGCAACATGCACGTCAAAACACTCCATTTTTCGACACGGTCGTGCTCCCCTTGACCACGGTCGTGCTCCCTTTGAGCACGGCTGTGCTCGTAGTTCACTCAGCCACTGCACGGGGTCATGCTTAAATGAGCACGGTCGTGCTCATGCACCAAAAAGGGACTTTTCACCAGAAAATCGCACTTGACCCCATTTTAACATTACGAAGGCATTTTCTAACAACCAACACAGCATAAGGCCATACATATAACATGTATAAACACATTTTAACACATAAAGGCTTTACTACGAAAAACGGGATGTTACAGGACACACGTGTCAAGAAGACTTCGCAACGAAGTTTTGACTCATCATCAACACTTGAGCGTTGAGCTAGGGTCGCTTGGCATTGCCACGCTTGAGCACTAGCAGCAGAATTTAGAAGGAAAAAAGAAAAGAAAAGAAAAGAAAATTAAGTAAAATGGTAACTTAAGTTACCATTTCTTCCTAATTTACGAACATAAGACAGAAACCAGAGAGAGTGAGATAGAGTGAGAGGCAGAGAGAAAGAGAGATATTCCGGAGCGAGTTTCGATCAATCCATTCGTCCTATCGCTATTCCGACTACATCATCGTACTCGTGACGACGTCTACTTCCTAACCCTACCTTTCTTTTCTTGCTACGACTAAGGTAAGCCTATGTCCTTTTTATGCCGACATGCCATCAGTGACGGTATTGATGTTTTCTCCTTACTCGATTATCGGTTTCCAGTTCCGTTTTCAGATAAGGGTTACCCGTGATGTGTGCTTCATATCCATGTATTCAGGTGAATTTTTGGAGCACCGGAGGTGCTAGAACTGGACGTGGAAGAATCCTAGAGGTGGGAGAGGAGCTCATTTCGTTGTCTCAGTTATCTCCACTTGTTGCTCAGGTGGGAGAAAGAAGCCACCTATCGCCGGAAACAGCTAAGTAGCATATTTTACGGTAATGGCGCAGGGCGACCTAAACCTTACTAGTGCGCAAGTAATCAACAATGTCAATATCACATTGGTGACTACTTGGTGGTACCAATGATTATATAGAGATTTTAGGTTTATCGCCGTTAGGTTGATTTTGTGAATATCGAGGTTGCGTGATTTTACCTCTTGAGCTGCTTGTTGTGTGTTGTTTGTGTTAACATGCTATAATTGGCAAATTATGGTTATCTAAATATTTTATTATTATTTTAATATGTATAATATGCTCTGTTTACTAACATGCAATACTTGCCGATATATGCTTAGTTGGCATCTAGGTGATGATATATGCTGTTTTGGAGAGATACATGTTGGGGAGAGTGTGAATTATGACTTAGATGTGCCTAACCTAATAAAATATTATTTTATACGTGATGAGCTATATGAGGTGATCTGAGATATGATATGATATGATATGACGATGGAAGGTTAGGGCATTAGGTTATGACCCGATATGAGTCTATGAGACTCATATAGATGCATTGTGTTGATCACAACCGTGTGGGTGGAACACATGAGGTCAGAGTATCCGACTACAGATACCAGATGTCAGGGGTGATTGCCCTCACGCTGAGGATGAGGAAGACTACCGTGATACTCTCGTAGTCCTTGTCGAGCTTCTCCGTACACCCTGCGAGGGTAAGAATATGATTATTGTATTGTGCGACTATTCTCCACCGGGGATGGAGAATTAGTTTCATTCTCAGAATGAGCACCCTAGTGGGAACTGGGGTGTGCACCGAGGTTTGTGGACGCGCCGCTTAGATGACTGACTAATATCCCTAACTAGACAAGGGATGTGTGACGGGATTGTGTGGTGGCCACGTCAGCATCAGGATACGTTGCATGGGCACGAAGGGTAGAAGATGATAACATGTCTCGAGGATTTTGTTAATTATATGTGCTTATTCTATGATGCATATCTTTGTGCTATTATTGTATATATGCTATGCATCTTTTTCCGCTTATGATGATAGCTAGTTTCTTATCTCCCTACCCCTTTCTGTGTATGTTTGTTCTCGGTTCGTGAAGCAGACCCAGTTGATCGAGATGCCTCACTTGGATCACCGTGGATGACCGGACCTGTGGGGTTTCCCCTGATGGGAACCCATGAGTTAGAGTTTCACGACAACGGTGGGTGGAGAGTGGATCCAGCCACCTTCTTCGTTGTATATACAGGTCCAGTGTCTGTGTGTGAGATTCAGAGAAGGACCTCACTTCGGGTTCGTCCGAACATTTCGCCTTGGATAGACCCTTCCCCTTCCAGTATTTTAGCATCCACCGGTCAGGCCACAGCCGTATCCTTGGGCAGGGTATAACATCCCTGACTGCATCCCTGACTGCTCTATGGATTGACGACTGACCCTACAGACCAACACGGATCTTTTCAGCATGCTTTGTCCTTACTCACACGCTTCCTGGGAAAACTTCCCAGGAGGTCACGCTTCCTATAATTGCTCCAAGTCAAGCACGCTTAACTGTGGAGTTCTTAAGTGATGGGCTACTGAAAAAAGATGTTTCTTGTTGGTATAGGCAGTATCAATCATTTCATATAAGACATCATCAACTATATAGTCCCATACCTACACAGTCTCAGGATCCCTCTCATTCCAGTGTGTAATCGGTTCATTCATGTATCCCTCCGCCTAGAAGCCTATCAGGAGCTGCTCCTTGTCCATGCCTTTTTGCACTAGCGACTACTCCCTGCCCTCGTCAGCACCGGGTGTCACATTCCCATCAGCTTCCGCTTGGTTCGTCCTCGAACCACACCATATTGGGAGAGGTGCCACTCTGATACCATTTGTAACATCCCTTACTACTCTATAGATTGACGACTAACCCCACAGACCAACTTGCTGATGTGTTCACCAAACTGTTGTCCCGTGCACCTTTTCAAACACTGCGGACAAAGCTTGGACTCTACATCTCCACACCAACTTTGACGGGGGTGGGGGTGAAAAGTGAAAACATATCAACATACAGCAACAACATGTTATCAGCACGTTATCTGTCATGTTTGGGAGAATGCATAGATTAGGATTAAGATAATTAGTTACTTCTTTTTCCTTCCTTTTTTTTTTTTGTGGTCAAGGTGGTTTTGGTGGGGGAGTTAAGGAGTGGAGTGACAAGGAGGTTGAGGGTTCAAACCCCACCCACTAACAAAAATACTAACATTTGCCTATCAAAAATAAATAAATAGTTACTTCTATTTTTAAATTTTTGAATTCATGGTTGTCTCTTTATCCTTTTGTTTATCTTTGCAAGAGCATGTTGTCTACATGTTATCTATTATGTTTTTACGAAGGTTTTCGAAGTTAAAACATCCTACATCGACCATATTTTCTCACATTTGTCCGCAATTTTGCGATAAACACAATGTTACTGAAACCACTAATTTAAAACATTGAGAGATCCCAAATTCGACAGCTTGTACATGTGAAACACCTTCTCCCTAGTCCTTACACCCCCAAAACTTTCCATCACTCGTGACCACACCACCCACGTGGGCTCCAAACGTGAACAGGGACCAATGATCTGCTGAGTGTACTATGATGGAACCTGTACATGAAGTTTTACATGCATAATAACCATGCAATATGAATCTAGTCCCAATGGATGTGACTCGGCCATACAGGGTCATGAAGATTTGCACGGCGTAAAATGCCGAGCATGTCTGTTCTTTATTAAAAACTCATACGACCTAACTTGGATAATTGGATTGCAGCCTCACAAGCTATGCGTGTCCTATCCGATGACTATTTGCTATTAAGATCTTGTGGATACAATGCTTAAGGAAGGCATTTTCTCAGCACTACTGGATGTCAGCCCGTTTATTTTGGTAAACATATATAAAAAATGCTTAATATAATTTATAATTGGCTAAAAAACCATTTTGGTCCCTTAACTTATTTTTTAGATTCAATTTGGTCCCTTAACTTTTAAAATGTTCAATATGGTCCCTTAACTTATTTTTTAGATTCAGTTTGGTCCCTTAACTTTTAAAATGCTCAATTTGATTCTTTAATTTGTCTATATTGACTCAAGTTAGTCCTCTCCCATCAATAATGTCAGTAAATGAGTTTCAAATTGGTCCTTTAAATTATTAACTTGTTTTAAATTGGTCATTTAAATTGTTAACGAGATTCAAACTGGTCCTTTAAATTGTTAGCGAATTTCAACCGGATCCTTAAAAATTAACACTGTTAATGACTCGTTGAGGGAGATGACTAACTTAGGTCAATAGACATAAATTAAGGCACCAAATTGAACTTTTTAAAAGTGAAGGGACCAAACTGAATCTAAAAAATAAGTTAAGGGACCAAATTGAACATTTTAAAAGTTAAAGGACCAAACTGAATCTAAAAAATAAGTTAAGGGACCAAAATGGTATTTTAGCCTTTATAATTTCAGAGATATATCATGTACTTTTATTATTTAATGTTTTTTATTTGGTATTAGACGAAGGATAATTGCAAAGATGTATAAAGAAAATAGAGTATTAGTAAAAAAATGAAATGTATTATTAAAAAAAGAAAAAAAAATTGTATTGACACAACGTGAACTTAATACTATTTTTAAAATAATCCCAGTAAAATTTCAAATTAGAATTAGAAACTGTTAACTTTTTTTTTTTTTGAAATTTATTATTTATTATAAGTTGAAAATAATTATTCATCATATGAAATGACTTATGTTTGTTTTACATTGATAGTATATCAAATTTAAAATCTTTGTTTAATGGTTTTTTTTTTTATAAACTCTTTTTTTTATATATATAAACATGATATAGGTACGAAGTATCCACCATCGTTAGTAGTAACTAATCTCCGTCGGGGAACCTGTCGAGCACACAAGGTGGGTTCATCCCTCCCAACCAGGTTTTCTCCATACACAAGAGTCAGGATTCGAACCCCTTACCACTTGCTTAAGGTACCCAAATCCCTTACCACTTGGACCAACCACTTGTTGGTGATAAACTCTTTGTTTAATGCTGAATATTCCATTTTTGATTAATTAAATAAACATAAAGTTTTACCATATTTGAAGTGTGGTCAGCTGTGTGTATTACTGAACACGTTTACAATATTTTTCCTTTTCTTTTTGTCTTGGTATACAACACGTTTATAATATTTTAAAAGTTTAATGGTTATAGTGTAAAGTTTTTTATACTATGAATCAATCAAAAATATCATAATATGAATGAATTTTTTTTTTTTTGATGAATGATAATATGAATGATTTTTAAAATAATTAGGATAAGAGTCAAACATTTTAGTTGACGTGGCATGTTGTGATAGATTAATATTATAAAAAAAATCTTTATATTGTTAGTGCATACTAATTAAATCTATATTTTAATGTTGTGTACTTAATGAAATATGAAAATTGTGACCACGTTTGGTAGAGATTCAACATTTAAACATTTAATGTTAGATACAAGGGCATGTTTTTTAATTGTTACCTTAAAGACTTAATTGATATGCACTTATTATATTGTAAAAGAATTTCGGTCCTTTTTTTGATCCCTATATGTAAGAAAAAGTCTTGGTAATCTTATGGCGTCACATGTACGTGAGGAAACGGGTGAGCATCGGACGGGTTCGGGCCGGGATCGTCGGGTTTGGGCGGATTTGATGCAAGAAAAATGAAAACCATTTCCGCCCGTTACATACAACGGATTAGGCGGGTTGGGCGGGTTGGCGGATTGGCGGGTGGTTTCGTACGGGTCCATGACTATTATAATATTTTATTTATTATTTAAAAAAACTAAAAAGAAAAATTGCAACAGAGACAAAGGAAGTGAGGAACGCATCATTCGACCAGATCTGAGGAAGACCCGCAGCCGACCGCCGTGGTTCGCCGCTCACTCCGCCCTCTCTCCGCTTCACCGCCCGACTACCTCCCAGGCTTCAAATCTGCGTCGTACAAACATGAACATGGTCCACTCCACCGCGCAAGCGCCGCCTCGCGTCTCCCGCGCCTCCCTCTTCCTCCACGTTCAGACGAGAGGACGCCACCAACATAACTCAGCTACCTTCACAGAGGTTTTGGTTCGTCGGAGAAGACAAGTTCCAGATCTGGAACATTTCGTGCTCCGCCGCGTGCCATGCCACAAATCCAACCAGTCAAGAGTGAGAGCCATGCCACAGAGCCACGCCTCGTTGCCTCGTGCTTCCTTCATCGACGACGTCATGACGACGTGAGTTCGAGATGATGAAGATTGAAGAACATGATGGTCGGAGTTGGGATGATATCGGGGGAAGGAGAATGACGAAGAAGAAGGAGAAGACTAGGTCTGCAAGACTGCAACAGAGGCCAGAGGGAGGGAGTTGGGGTCCGGGTCAGGCAAAGAAAGACTAATTGGGCCAGGGGTAGTGCAAATTTTAATTGGGCTAGTGTCTTTAAGGGTAAGAATTGGGCTTGGTAGACTTATAATAAATCTGGCCTTTTATTTTCTTTTGTTAATAGCGGGTTGGGTCGGGTACCGATGGGTTAAAATTTTCAAAACCGAACCCGACCGTAGTTATCCGTTAAAGACCAATTTTCTCAACCGCCCAACCGATTCAACCCGCCCGTCTCACCAAAAATGTTAACGGATTGGTCGGTTTCGGGCGGGTCAAATATTTTTTATCACCCCTAGAGGAAAGCATGATTGCTTTCCTCGTTTCGTGGGAAAAGTGCTATAACAGGATTAGTTCTTGGTTTTTTTTTTCACTGTACCCCTTTTTAAAAAAATATGCACCACCATACCCCTTTTTGAGAATTATTATCTCAAATACCCCAGTTTTTATTTTAGGTGAGAAGTCTCACTTGCTAAACATGACTTCTCACCCTTCTTAGTTTTTTTTTTTTTTTTTTTGCCTATTGAGAAGTCTCACTTGCTAAACACCATTTTTCTTCTTGTTTTTTTTTTCGTTTTAAATTTTTTAATTAAGAAACTTGTTAATTAATTGATAACTTTGATTAATTAGGTTAGTTAAGTTAATTATAGTGTTGATTAGGATATTTAGAAGTGAAGTTTTTACAAATAAAGATTAATTTTATGAATAAAAAACAGTAATTAAATATATTATACATCAATTAAACATAAGTAAATTAACTGGTTTCATTTTTTTTAATTATTTAGTTATATCTAGTTAATTAATTAAGCTACGGTGTTAATTTAGATTTAATTAGGGGATTATCAAAGTAAATTTATTGATTTAAAAGTTGAATTACAGACGTAACAGGGGCGGCCATACATAAATAAAAGTTACATGAAATTTTCAAGGGCTGAGAAGAACTTCCGGCACGGTTAGGACAATTGTTCTTGTTATGACCTGGCATCCGACAGACAGAGCATCTTTTTGGCTGAGCGGCTTCCCTCATGTCCATTTCAGTACGAATCCGAGAGGATCGTGGACGGCCCTTACGATCCCTCCGCTGCTCGGGATTGTGGCACACCGTGGGGCCATCATATTGTAGCCAGTATGCCTCGTTGCCGACAACCCCAAAATTTTCACAGTATACGCTGGACACATGTGTCAACCTGTACGCATCTGCCGCTTGGTCATACAAGTCTAGTCTCGCATGTGCACAAGCAGCAAGGACATGCGAACAAGGGAGGTGCGTTGCCTGAAATTTTCCACAGTCGCACCACTTCTGATCCAAGTTCAGCCGGAAGACGCCCCCAATTCGCCCCTCTATTTGGTTTGCCATCTCTTCCACCAAGAATGCACTCCTTCCCCGATCAAACTCACGCCAAAGTGCGAGTTGGCAACGGCACGATCAGCGTCCACAGAGTTGTTGAGGATCTCGGTCCATGTATGCCCGGCTCGGATCATTGCTTCGGCCTTCCGTCCCTTCTCAACAAAGGTTTTTGCCAATCTGTAATAGGTGGCCTTAACAATCGTAGTGATTGGAAGATTTCTGACGCCCTTGACTACGCCGTTGATGCATTCTGCAAGATTGGTTGTCATGTGTCCTCAGCGACGCCCTCCATCCCATGCCTGAGTCCATTTATCCTTAGGGATACGACTGAGCCACCTAGCGCCCTCTGCGTTGTCTGCTTCTAGATTACTATAGTACCAATTGAAGGTCGGCTGAGTCAAGGCGTATCCTGAAAAAAGAAAAACATCTTGTTAGGTTTGAATGAAAAATTTGACAAATATAAATTACAAATTAAATGAAATCGGGACTTACCCATATTAACCACCTGTTGTCGCTGGTCCTTATTCTTGAAGCACGTCATCCAGTTTTGTGCGATGTGACGGATGCAGTACACATGCACCAAGGGAGGGTCTGACCATCCACTGTCGTGCCGCCTGTAAGCACTTTTGATTGATTCGGCCCTAGCCGATATCAAGCAGAGGTTGGCTTGGGGGGTAACGTGCCTTCACAAGTTCCGCAGGAAGAAAAACCAGGCGTCCATCGTCTCTCCCTCGACTAGGGCAAAGGTAAGGGGGAATATGTTG
The DNA here is from genome assembly GCA_035048595.1 of Echinosophora koreensis. Classification (NCBI taxonomy): domain Eukaryota; kingdom Viridiplantae; phylum Streptophyta; class Magnoliopsida; order Fabales; family Fabaceae; genus Echinosophora; species Echinosophora koreensis. The sequence goes on from JAPCYP010000004.1 coordinate 14,331,648, forward strand.
TTGTTCCCATCCTGGCCAATTGCCATCAAGAGGGTCCCCTTGTACTTTCCATACAACCAAGTGCCATCGATCTGGACAACGGGTTTGCAGAATTGAAACCCTTTGACGCACGCGTCAAAGGCCCAGAATAGACGACCGAATCTGACTCGATCTCATACTAATTGGTAACCATTGTAGTCTAGCGCCGTCTCCAAGTCAACGATCGTGCCCGGGACAAACTTTTGCATGGCTAGGAGCCATCTAGGTATGTCATTGTATGATTGTTCCCAGTTGTCGTAGACCATCTCGATAGCCTTTTGCTTGGCTATCCACGCCTTCCTGTAGCTGGTGGTGTACCCGTAGTGTGTCCTGATGTGTGCAATCAAAACTGAGACTGTAATCGACGGATCCTCTTTAACCAGTCCCTTGATACTTTCACAGATCATGTTCGAGTCAAGTTGCCGATGATCTTGTGATATTGCTGATACTGCACACGTATGAGGTGTTGGCAGTCTTCTGATCTCCCAAATCCTTTCCTTCGTGCGGATAGCTCTACACGTCCACATGCATCCACCCTGCTTGCAACAGGCAATAAATCTCCCCATATCAAACTGTAGGACCTTGAAGTCCATAGAGTTTGTGATATGGTACGTCTTGATCGCTGACATGCAATCTTCTTTTGTGTGGAACTTCATGCCAACGTGAAGTCCTCCCCTCGCATCATATGTCTGTAGAGAGGTCCTGGTCAGAGCGTGGTCATATCCCCCCTGATCCACTGACTGATCGCAATTTATATTATGCATGTGTGGGGGCGCATCGTATGGAGGAGCTGTGGATAAGGGGACCACCTCAGTTTCAGCGTCAAGGGCATCATCATCATCGGAATGAAGAAGTTCATCATCCTCATTGTCTCTGAAAGGACCGACTTCCTCGTTGTGAAGTCCGGCTACATGACTTGCTGGAGGTGCCGATGATGGTTCGAGTGGAAGTGGTGTGTAGGCCGGGGTGGCTTGGTCAAATGAATGGTATGTTTTTTTCAGAACCCTCAAGATGTGAGCATCAAAGGCCACCTACATACCATGTCCCCTCCGAACCATCAGATTGAACCGTTGTTGCAGGAAGCTGGGTTATTGATGGCTGCGAAAGTCGGTCACTGTAGGATTGACATGGCCTTGATAACTGCAATGGTTGAAAGGTGGAGGCCTGAAACACACACATTTCATCTTCCTATGGGTGAATGTATGATAACCATGGAGGATGTTGCGCTTCAGTTGGGTCTGAAAGTTAGCGGATTACCAGTCATTGGCCCAAGTTATTTGGATTTTGATCAACTCTATGCCGAACTGTTGGGTGTGATGCCTCCTAAAGATAAGAAGAAGGGCTCTACCATAAAGATCATATGGTTGGAACAAACCTTTGCAACTCTTCCAGATGAAGCAGCACCTTTCGATGTTGCAGCACACTGCAGGGCATACATACTACGCTTGATCGGGGGGTTATTGATACCTGACAAATCACACAGCAGAGTCCACCTTATGTACCTGCCATTGCTGCGAGATTTTCAGTAGGCGGGCCGTTACAGTTGGGGATCGGCATGTTTGGCATGCCTTTACAAAGAAATGTGCCATGCAACCTTACCTGATGCCTTTTCAATGGGTGGTTGTCTTCTACTGCTACAGTCCTGGGCATGGTATCGCATGCCCTTCATTGCACCACGGTGCCCCCGTGATGTGACATGGCCGCTGGCACACAGGTTAATAAAATAATTTATTACCTTAGATTTACTTTAGTTCCTAAATAGTGGACTGACTTAAAAATGTTTTTTTACTAGATGGGCGGGGGGGAGGATGCAATATACCGGAACTCCTCAACACTCTGTTCCCGGTTACAGAACAACGATTGATCATATGGGACCTGACTAGGTTGAAATTGTCACTGTAAAATATATTCACCTATAAATGCTGCCATCATGCTTAATATTAATGATCATGCTTAAACTTTCAGTTTTTGTGGATGCCGTATGAAAGTTATCGGAACGTCCTGCCAGCCAGAGCATTCAGAGACAGGATCGTGGGGTGCTAATACGGTGTTGATCTGTTTCTCTATAATTGAATGGCACCAAACAGATAGGGTAAAGCTCCAGTTTGGAATACAGCAGGACATACCCGGGTCACCTTATGATTTGGATACCGAACACAACCTTGACATGAGGGGTCAACATTACATAAATTGGGAGGAAAGACACAGTGGGTATCTGCCATACTGGAGGAATCGTAGAGAGAACGTGGTGCAAGGGCAACCTATTCAGGGTCCACTGTCTCATATAGTGGAGTATATGACGTGGTTTAGGCAAAATTCCAGGCCTTACCTGTCAATTCACCAGCAATTGCGAGACCCACGACAAGCTGGTCGGGGTCGACGTCAGCCTGACGTTGGTGAAACCGCGGCTGCAGTCCACAAGGTGCCTTCACAACGACGTGCAAGGCAGACAACACCACGTCAACCAAGCCCCCCAGATGCCTACACAGTGCAGCTTGAAGCCCAGCAACCTCCAACTTAATCTTTTGTGAACACTGTCCCAGACCAAGAACCCCCTCCACAATGGACCGGCAATCGTCAACTCTCATACGTCTTGAGTAATGACGAATTTGTCAGCAATCTATTCGGTGCAGACCTCAGTACACCAGCATCGGGACAAAGGTACATAGAGAACATGTACTCCTTTGGAGAGCCAGCATTCCCCCACATGAGTGGGTTTGGTAGTTCTTCGATGCCGTATACCAGCGAACAATTTGATAACTCGTCAATGCCAGCATCAAACTTAAATCTCAATGACCCTGTGCAACAAGACGAGCCAGCCGCCGGTGACGATGATCAAGAAGCTGTCCCACAACGCAGGCAGCTTCCACCACGTAACAGACGCCCAACACGTTGTGGAACTGGACACCACCTTCGCGATTAGTTTTCTGTGTTGATGGCGTTAGGATTTTAATTTATGGTCATCATTATTGCTTTTAATTTAGGCTATTGCTTCTCAATATTAATGTTTAATGTGTTTAATTCTCAAATTTGTGTTCTAATCACATATTTTATTTGTAAACCGAATAATTAACACACTACGTAACTATATTAAAAAAATTAAAACCAGCTAATTAATTGATGTATAATATATTTAATTACTGTTTTTTATTCATAAAATTAATCTTTATTTGTAAAAATTTCACTTCTAAATATCCTAATCAATACTATAATTAACTTAACTAACCTAATTAATCAAAGTTATCAATTAATTAACAAGTTTCTTAATTAAAAAATTTAAAACGAAAAAAGAAAATGAAAACAAGAGAAGTCGTGTTTAGCAAGTGAGACTTCTCACCTAAAATAAAAACTGGGGTATTTGGGATAATAATTCTTAAAGGGGGTATTGTGGTGCATGTTTTTTAAAAAAGGGGTACAGTGAAAAAAGCCCTTAATTCTTAGGAGCTTGTCGCAGGTCATGTAGAATTGCTGTAGTTCTGATAGATGACTGGTATTTTTGGTAAATGGTTTTATGTTTTATTAGCTTTTCATGACAGCTTTTGGAGGGTAAAACTGTTTTTAGGATATCATCTGTTGTTTTTATTCTTGTATATTGGTTCAAATATTTCTTATACTCCTATATTAATATATTTTTTTTGGCTTATAAAGAAAAGTCTTGGTAAGTGGAAGGGTCGCCGTGAGAGAGAGAGAGAGAGAGGAGTGGGACGTCGTGGGAGAGAAATAATAAAAACTTTCTATCTTATCCTTTAACTAGTGTAAATTTTCGTGGGAGAGAAATAATAAAGACTTTCTATCTTATCCTTTAATTAGTGTAAATTTTTACTCCTTTATGCTTTATTAGGTTGTGAGAAGAAGAAAAAGAGAAGAGAGAGAAAAATGTGAGAAATAGTATGAGAAGAGAGAAAGAGATGAGAAATATAGTAGATTTGATGTATTGTTTGGTATAAGAGAAAGAGAAGAGAAATATAAGCGAGAAGTGTGTTTTTCTCTCTCCCTTTGTTTGGTTGGATAGAAAGTGAGAAGAGAGAAATGATGTTAGTTTTAAAAAGACCAAGAAACCCCTTAAAAATTAGAAGAGAATTACTCCAATTATTTTTAATTCACATTTTTTTTTTACTACAACATATTAATTTCATCTTATGACACTACAAGAAAAACATGGAATTACCGACGGCCATTTACCGACGGATTTTTTTCCGACTGAAATTTTGTAGTTACCGACGGAAAAACCGTCGGAATTGCGGGGGGGGGGAAAAATCAGCGTCATTTCCAACGGAAATGGCCGTCAGAAACATTACCAACGGGCATTCCGTCAGTAAGTCCGTCAGAAAATCGGGTTTCTGACGGAATTTTCTGTCGGTAATTTACCGTCGGAAATTTCCATCGGTAATGCGTTGCGAAAACCGGGTTACCGACGGAATTTTCCGTCGGAAATATGTCTTGAAAACCGGGCGGCAACACGTTACCGACGGAAAATTCCGTCGGAAAATTTTTTCCAAAAACGAGCGGGTCAGATCTGGGGTATTTACTGACGGAATAGTCCGTCGGAAATGTCTCGAAAACCGGGCGGGAACGAGTTACCGACGGAAATTTCCGTCGGAATTTTTTTTCGAAAAACGAGCGGGTTAGATCTGGGGTATTTACCAACGGAAATGTCGCGTTACCGACGGAATATTCCGTTGGAATTTTTTTTTCCAAAAACGAGCGGGTCAGATCTGGGGTATTTCCGACGGAATTGTCCGTCGGAAACGCGGATCTCACCATCGGTAATTTGAAAACGTCCATGGTTACCGACGACTCAGTCCGTCGGTAACCTCTTTATGTATATAAATTAGTTCCCCCCCAACCTATTTCATTTTAGCCTCCCCAAAACTTCTTCTCATTTCTCCCTCTCCTCACCTGACCAGGCGCCCGTCCGGCCACACCTCCATCTCTCCTCCGACCAACCGCCCCCAAAGCCTCTTCCCCCTTCCTCTTCTTCTTCCTTTCTTCCTCTCTTTCCTTTCTCTTTTCCTTCTTTCCTCTCCCCCACAGCCGCCAGAGACCACCGCACGACCGCCGCCACAGTCCGCCGCTCGACCTCCGCTTGTGCAGCCTCCTACGCCACCGCACGCCACCACGTAGCTAACCCCGCTCTCGCGTCTGTGAGTTCACTTGGAGATGCCATCTTGTTGATTTTTGCCCTTTGTGCTCACTTGGAAAGCTTTATGGACAATCTGTCTACACAAGAAATTTGCAGCCACTGCCATGGGTATTGCTCTCCTAAGGATGATGCCGAAAATTACCGGAAAAAATAAAAAATAATTATTTTATTTAAAAAAATACCAAAAAAATAATAAAAAAATTATTATAAAAAAATAAAATACCTACGGAAAAGTCAGTCGGTAACATTACCGACGGACTTTTCCGTCAGTAAGTTTCCGACGGACTTTTCCGTCGGTAATTTTTCGACGGCCAAAACTTTTCCGTCGGTAAGTTTCCGACGGATCTCCTAGTCCGTCGGAAACCGTTTGCAACGGGCTTATTACCTACGGAAAACGATCCGTCGGAAAGTCCATTGGAAATGCGTATTACCGACAGATTTTTGGCGTTTCCGACGGACTTTGGCCGTCGGTAATCAGTGATTTTTTTGTAGTGTGATTTTCTTTGAGTTTTTCTTGTCTTTTAAATATATTATATTATTCAATATTATATCACATGTCAAATTTTTTGTAGCATTTTTATTAGTATTTTTGCTAACTGGAACAGTATTTTTTAGAATTTAGTGATGAAATATAAGTAGTATTTTTTTTTTAATCACATTTTTTTGTTTAATTTGAGACTTCTTCACGTGAATAACAATGGGCAAATACAACAGTGGACTTTGTATGTTGCATAGTCATGTGGAAGGGTATAATTGAGAAACAAGAAAAAATGTCTTCTTTCTCGTGTTTCTTCCCACAACTGAGGAGATTTACTTTTATTGTGGGACCCACTGTTTTTTACTCTCTCTGCTATTTCTTTTCTGTACCAAACGAGGTTGGTTCCCTATCTCTTCCCAAATTCCCCCCTCTGCTGATTCTTTCTTCGACATTTCTTGCGTAACAAAAACAGTTATTGTCAGGACTCAGGAGCATAACGAAGAATGTGAAATAACTGACCCTTGTTTATAAACAGTTTTATATAATATTATAAAATATAAATATAAATCAGGCATCAAAAAGTGGTCCTAATTAATTTAGAGACAAATTACATGGTTCACATCAGGACGAAGATCTTTTAATTTGCCTCACTTTCTTGTCATATTCCTTGTTTTCCACCAATAATAATTTGACACTTAAAAAAATAAAATCATAACTCAATAATATCAATGCAAATCCTCAACCTTTGATTGGTAGGAGACATCGAAACATCATTTTTTGGGACAGCAGAATCTTGTTCTTAACGCTAATGCAGCAAAAGCAGGAAGTTGTGACGCAATTATGTCATCTATGACGAATGCATACAGATTTTTTTTTAACAACCATTGAATTATTGAAATGACAGATATGATAGAAATTACGCTCATAAAATACAGAATTGAAAAAAAAAAGAAGCTCTCCTATAATACTTTTTGATAGGGTTGGCAGTGAGGCGAGGCTGGGCGGGGGCGTGTGCGGGTTTTAGCTTCCCCGCCCCCGCTCTCTGTCAGGTTTCCCATGGGCTCCCTGCCCTGTCAATAAGTAACCAAATTTAAAAATTATTTTATTTTAATCAAAATTTAAAATTCAAAAATTGCACTTCAAAAAAAAAAAACAAATAAAACATTCACACAATTAAAACAATCAACCATACTGAAACTTAGTTTTATTTTAGCTACAAATAAAAAAGAAACTAGTGTTTTAATTATATTTCAAATAACACTGATAGCATCAAAACACCAGAATAAAAGCATAATCATGTGTTCTATAATATTTTTAAAAAAATATCCCTTTTATACATAATGAAATATTTAAATCAAAACAAATCCAATTCCCTACATAGATATATGAGTGTATTATTGTAATTACGTAAACAGCGGGCGGGCTTGGGGCGGGGCGAGTATCAGTGTCTTCATCCCCACCTCCGTCCCCAGTTAAAGCGGGTTTTCCCTGTCAAAGTCGGGGCGGTTTCGAGTGGTACCTACGGGTTCGGGTCTCGTTGTCATGCCTACTTTCAACCCCAAAACTAAAAGATTGGAAATAAAGCAAACCAAAAAATACAAAGATTAGCAGTATAAATAGGCACCGAACTTCTCAAAGTTTCCACATCCAACTAGTTTGCCTGTATTGTCTTTAAACCCACATCCACGTTTATAGTAATTCACTCACCTTAATCCTTTTTGTCTAAAACTCCTTTTCCTAGCTATGCATTACACCCATAGATTTTCCTTGTCTCACGTGGAAGGCTTTTGGTCTTCTTTGCTTATTATGATTTCTAGCTTTATGATTATCAAAGCCTTAAAGTATCACTTGATTGAGAAACCCAAGAAACGTCCCAAACTTCCCCCAGGTCCCAAACCATGGCCTATAGTAGGTAACCTTCCTGAAATGCTTGCAAACAAGCCAGCTTCAAGGTGGATACACAATCTTATGAAAGAAATGAACACCCAAATAGCATGTATCCGCTTAGGAAATGTCCATGTTATCCCTGTCACTTGTCCCTCCATTGCTCGTGACTTCTTGAGAAAAAATGATGCTGCTTTTGCATCAAGACCATTGAGCATGTCCACTGACATCATAAGCAATGGATATTTGACAACAATTCTTGTACCCTTTGGGGAACAATGGAAGAAAATGAGGAAAATCTTTAACAATGATTTGTTCTCTACCCTCAAGCATCAATGGCTTCAAAACAAAAGGGTTGAAGAAGCTGATAACCTAATGTTTTATGTGTACAACAAATGCAAAAATGTGAATGATGGTGGCCTTGTGAATGTTAGAATTGCTGCACAGCATTATTGTCGTAATGTGATTAGAAAAATGGTATTTAATACTAGGTACTTTGGAAAGGGTAGGGAAGATGGAGGGCCAGGTTTTGAGGAAGTAGAACATATAGAAGCCATTTTCATGATGCTTAAGTATGTTTATGCATTTTGTGTTTCTGATTATATGCCATGCTTGAGGGGTTTTGACTTGGATGGTCATGAGAAAAAGGTGAAAAAGGCTATGAGGATCATGAAGAAGTATCATGATCCAATCATTGAAGAGAGAATTAAACAATGGAATGAAGGATCAAAGATCGTTGAAGAGGACTTGCTTGATATTATGATCTCACTAAAAGATGTCAATAATAACCCATTGTTGACAATGGATGAAATCAAGGCGCAAATTAGAGTAATATACTCCACTTCTCCTTTTCAATTCTCTCCCATATGCATTAATTAATTAGCATGCCACTGAGTACACTCTTGGTCAGTATATTTAATTAACTTGTCTCCATATATTTATAGTCACGCATATATAGTTTTCGATCCTTAATTTGTTTGTTATGGGACAAGACGTACAACAACTAATGGCTTTTTAAATGTGCTATACAAATTTTTTAAAACTCTATTTCAATTTAGTTATTCCCTCAACATGTCTGAAAAACTCTTATTCAAAATCTCGGGAGTTCAAATATTATTGTTGAATAATAAACGATTGGGCTGATATAATATACCATTCAGTATACATATTTAACTATTATTCTCAAAATCAAAGTTCTTGCAGGAATTGATGCTTGCACCAGTTGATAATCCATCAAATGCAGTTGAATGGGCACTTGCAGAGATGATAAACCAGCCTGAGTTGCTCCAACAAGCCACCGAGGAATTGGATAATGTGGTAGGGAAAGAGAGGCCAGTCCAAGAATCTGATATCCCTAAGCTCAACTTTGTGAAGGCTTGCGTAAGAGAAGCTTTTCGCCTTCATCCCTTTGTACCTTTCAATGTTCCCCATGTCGCTATGAAAGACACAGTGGTGGCCAATTACTTGATCCCAAAGGGTAGTCATGTATTACTAAGCAGAGAAGAGCTTGGTCGAAACCCAAAGGTTTGGAATGAACCCCACAAGTTCAAACCAGAACGTCACCTTAAGAGTGATGGGTCTGAGGTGGTTTTGACAGAGCCAGATCTGAGGTTCATATCATTTAGCACAGGAAGGCGTGGTTGTCCTGGAATCATGCTTGGTACCACAATGTCTGTCATGTTACTTGCAAGGTTGCTCCATGGCTTCACTTGGACTGCACCTCACCGTGTATCAAGCATCAACCTTGCCGAGTCCAGCCACGGTTTTATGATTCTTGATGAGCCACTTGTGGCAGTAGCAAAACCAAGATTAGCAGCAGAGTTCTATCATTAAATTAAGTGATCAACTCAAGACACATAATTGTAGCAGACACATAAGGAAGCTGTTCTTCTCAAATTTTTGGTGCTTTCCTGTTTGTTTTCTGTTTCACGTTAGTTGCTGGGGTTTTGGTCAGGCATATATGTAATACAAATGCTGGGTTTATCTTTGGATCTAGTATTTTAGTTACATTGATCCTACCTATTTGTCCCAGGTTACTTTATATATGGGTTGGGTACTCTTTTGGCTTACCAAAAAAAAAAGTGATCAACTCAAGATTTGCAACGTCATGTAGGGTTTAGGTCGCCCTATGCCATTATCGAATTAAACGTCCTGTGCTGTTTCCGACGTTAAATAATTTCTTTCCCCCCACCTGAAGAACGTACGACCTCGGAAATGCTACGAGGTCACTCCTGCTCGACTCCTCTCGAATCTGCCTCACACCAAACTAGGTCCCCAAATCTCTGATATCCCACCTAAACATCACATTTTGAAAGACACAAAATAAGAAACTCAAAATCTACAGCAAACACCCCAAAATCCGCCACTGTTTCGGCTCTATATCTCACAATCCAGCCATTTGTTTAAAAAAGTGAACGGTGAGATTAAAGATCTACCTTTCCTTTACCTTCTCCAATAATTTAAGCTCGATCCAACGGTGTATGAGCCTCGAATGAACCATCCAAGGTGACTGGTCTGGAGCTACCCGAATTGAGCTTATCTCCTTCTTCTGAGTCAGATAACTCACACTCTAGGGATTTCTACGAAATTTCAACCGTTGGATGTGAAATACTATCAAACTAGAACCTCCCTATGAAATTTGAACAAGATCCAAAGGTGGATGAAGGTGAGGTGATGATTTCACAGTGACCACTCCAACTAAGCTTTGCAACTCAACAATGGCTGCCTTCCTTTGAGAGTTTCTTCCCACTTTTTCCTCTTGTTGTGCGCCCAAAAGAAGAGAAGAAGATGATGACCATGCATCCATTTCCTTTTATTTACTTAGTTTAGGACTATTTAATTATTATCTTAGTTTTAGTGGAAGACAAGTGTCATTACATGCTTTACTTGGATAGTTAGTGGGCTAGGTGTCTTAAGCTTGGGGTGTTAGGTTTGCATGTTATTATTAGGTGTCATGTGTAGGTGGGTTTAGGAACATTTTAGTGGAATGTGAGGTGGCGCGATGGTATGGCGACACGTGTCACCACGTGTGGCTCCGTTGGCACAATTGAGTATTTTCTTCCACATTTTCCCGCGTAACCTACTGCTTGAATATTTTTCTTAATTATTTTAGGTTACTCCTAAGACCTATTATACTCAGGCCTGACCTAAATTAATATTCCGACTTTCAATTAATTAGTCGATCACAAAACGCTCGATTTGTGTTTCTTTGCGTTCTGGACCCGTTCGACGTCCGATTGACTTCGAATTTGAGATATAGGCTCATCAAGATCTAATAAATAACCTCAAACCATCAAAAATGCCTAATATCATCTATAACTCCAAATTTATTATTTCACACTCATACGTCTTAAAGACGATAATCGGGGAAAAACCCTAAGTTTTCTTACGTTCAAACTCACTCAAGATGACTATGTACTTTCCATACAAGGGTCTCTAAACCTTCGATAACATCTCAACTATGTAATTCAAGTCCTAACCCTAATCCTCATACATAGACCATGCATAAAATAACTGATGTCACAATGCGTGTTGTGGGAGTCTCAACCAAGTCCATTTAGTTCAAGAGAAATTCACTTCTTGGACGAAGTTGTTGCCTCACTTCACTACGTGTTAATTCAAACCTTTAGGATATTAACACTAAAGCATTAATCCTTTCCTTTAACCAGATTATTCTTTTTGTTACTTGCTTGCCATTAATGGGGCATTGTTGGTATAATGGCAATAAGTAATTAATATTAAAATATTATTATCATTATTATTATTAAATGAACATTATTTTTGGCTTTTATATTCAAGTTAATTTCTTTAAAGACTATTAAAATATTTTTAAAATTAAAAGTTACTAGCGTATGGACCCGTGCCATGCACGGTGAATATGTTAATTTCTTAGGATTTCATAAAATAATATGTAATTGTTGATTTCATTTTTTTGTTTAAATTTTTTTGTTGGGAATTATATAAAAACAAAAATTGTTGATTTATAAGGTTAATTATGCATAAATATTTGAAAATATTGTTATGTAAAATATAAAAGATAAATCTCATCGTAAGTTTAACTACAAGGTTTTTGCTAACTATATACAATTCTTGAAAATATATTTTATTTATTTTCCCTATTTTCCCATGAAAGTTAAATATTTTTAGAAAATATATTTACCTATCGTATTATTTTTCTTCTTATTAGTTTGAAAATCTAGTCGATTTATTTCTCCTCTTTTCCCTTGCAACTTTTAGAATCAATATTTATCTATCATAATATATTTTCCTTCTTTCTTCGAAATCTATTTGATTTATTTCTGCTTGTTTCCCGTGCAAGTTAACATTTTAGAAAATATATTTATCGGTTATATTATTTATTTTCTTCTTTCTTCGAAATCTATTTTATTTATTTTCCCTCTTTTCCCATGCAAGTAAATCATTTTTAGAAAATACAATTATCTATCTACTATTTTCCCCTGCAATTTAACCATTTAAATAATCACTATCAAAATTATCTTGGAAACATTCTGCGGGAGGGGTGAACATAAATACGTTCATCGGAAGAGCATCATTATCAATCATTTTTACCTTTGTAGCATATTGAAAATTGAGCTTAAATCGGTGTCTGGTTGTACGATAGTGGCCCGTACGTATTCGGCACCACAGCAAAATTAGAGATATGATATACAAAACCTCCTTTCAAGTCACTTTTGTATTTATAGATCAGCGTCTTACGAATGGTAGCATAAATCTTTTTTCTCTACGAAAAAAGACACTGAATTTTAAGTATCCATAATTAAAAAAAAAAAGAAATGTGAAGAAGAAAAAAACGCATTGATATAAATACCTCGGGGTCAATGAGAACCATTTCAAGAGAATAGGGAAGCTTGCTCATGGTTAAATCGGAAACATGCCACAGTCTAAAAATACCCACAAGTAAATTCCAATTTCCGTGCCCATCGTGGATTTCAGAAACGTGGTCATACTTAGGAGGCATTTTTTTAGTAGTAGTGGTTTGTGGAATGCAAATAATGTATACAGTGTTGTAGATGATGCAATGAATGGTCATTGCTAATGTAATTTCTATAAATTCTGAAATTTGAATATTGAATATTGAATGCCATCAAGTTTGTAGAGATATTTTCATCTCATAATTGAGGATTTTGCTAACGAAACATTTAATGACTTGATTTGAATTTTAAAATCGTTCCATTCTTGTAGACTGATTTAATTGTGTTTCTTAGCATATTCCAAACGTGATATTGCCTTCATAGAGTATGCCCTTGATTTCATGAATCGCTGATATTAATAATATCATTTCAATGGTCTTGATTTTAATTTATCAAATCTTATTCATATTTCATGAATAATGCCCTTGATTTGTGGAGATTTTGATATTAATAATATCATTTCAATGCCCTTTTATGCTTTCCAATCTGATTCACATAAACTAATTTTGAATATGTAAATCGCTGCAGGTCTATTGAAGATTTCATTTCAATACCGTTGATTTGTGTCCTATTTGGTATTAATAATATCATTTTAATGCTTGTCTCCAATTTGATTTTAAATGTGTATTTTTGAATAGGTAATTCATGCTGGTCTATTCAAACTCTAGTTAACTACTATTTTTTTTTTCCCTTTTGAGCAAAAGCTTGAGGTGTATTTTGACTTTGCTAATGACCGTATTAAATGTGAAAAAGCTAATAGAATGCCACCTGTAATAGTATTCAATAAGTTTATTTGCATTTGTATATAGTATAGAATCCTTGTAATTTGGTTTGAAGTAAAAAAAATGTTATAGAATATTTGACATGATGAGTAAATCAATGGGATATTGATAGGCATTTTAAGATGCTTAAGAGCACAAGACCTAGGGTTTTATCGGTGAGAAAAAGTTCCTTACATATATTAGCTATATATATATATATATATATTAGCTATGGTGGAAAAACAGTATAGGAGTTTTTTCTAATCTAAATCTTAATTTTGTGATTTCCTCCCTCTATTCACTTAGTGATAATTTGGACAATTGTATTATGTAAACTCCATTGCTCTTGGCCTTGAATGCACAAGTTCAAGAGTTTGCTGTGTTAACTTTGGGGAGCAAACCAGTTGTCAGATTACACCTTAAGTCTACCGGAATCTTGCTTTTAAGACAGTGGTTTGTCCACGGCACAGCTATCGATCTCCCCTATTTTCCCAATAAATATAACTTAGATTTAATGTATATATACTGACAATGTAAAAAAGTTTTACACAGTCATCCAATCATATCTCACTATATAAATTTTTGTAAAGATGTTTTATGAATTAATATAACAAAGTGGCATAATGATGAAATATGCTTGGATATTCATGTAAAAAAAATTACACTATCAGTATATATTTATTAAACTCTTGATAATTTAATTACAAGTTATGATAATTTGTTTAGAAAAGTATCACTCGTGGGGTGCCCTTGGTTCTTTGCTTTATGCCTTGAGTAAAAGCCCAATTTAGTCCCTAAAATTATAAAGTAGTATCAACTTGATCCTTAAAATTATCGAAATTCTAAAAACGTCACTGAATGATAAGTTAGTATCAATTTAGTCCCTCATTTTACTCATCTAATATCAATTAAGTTCCTGACACTGCAAATTTAATATCAACTTAGTCCATGTGATTTTTAACGAAGAGACTAAATTGATCACCATTTTATAATTTCATGGATTAATTTAAAATTTTGATAATTTCAAAGATCAAATTAATATTATTTCACAAATTTAAGGACCAAGTTAGGTATTTACTCTTATCTTCTCACGAGAATAATTCTAACCTCCAACCCAAAGCCAAAAGCCGCAGAGCTCCGAGTCCTACACAGTAAGACCTGACCTGACCTGAACTGAACCTCAACAAAGAGAAAGTCCTTTGCTTGCAGCCACTGCACTCTCACTCTTCCTTATTCACTCTCCCTATTCTTTATTCTTCTTCGACCAACCCAAAAAATGGGAATGAAGGGTGCCCTTGACACCATTACTTTCTCCTCCGACGACGTCGTTATCAAGTCCCCAAACGATCGTCGTTTATACAGACTCATCCAGCTCCAAAACGGCCTTCAAGCTTTGCTTGTTCACGATCCCGAGATTTACCCTCTAGGCCCTCCCAAATATGTTGCTGCAAATGTCGATGAAGAAGAAGAAGATGATGATGATGATGATGATGATGAAAATGAAGACGAAGACGAAGATGATGAAGATGGAGAAGAAGAGGACGACGAGGACGACAATGAAGTAGAAGGAAAAGAAGGGTCCAAGGATGCTGCTCAAACTAAAAAGGTTGTTTTTTTATGTTGAAATTTTCTATCTTTTGTCTTTTTGACGAATACCCATCTGGATTTAAGCTTTGTTTATTGAATCCCTGTTATTCTGGCTTCGTGGGTTGACGTCGTTTTGTTGATGGGAAAAGTGTTATGGATTTAGGATCTGGATTATGTGTGAAAATTGAAAACGTAGTAACATGGGAGTGGAGATGAGAGTACAGTTGTGTTATGCGTATTTGGTTTGGTACTTTTGATTTTTGAATGCAAATTTGAATTCACATTTTTTGTTGTTTTCAGGCTGCTGCAGCCATGTGTGTAGGAATTGGCAGTTTCTCTGACCCTTTTGAAGCACAGGGACTTGCACATTTTTTAGGTTTGAATATTTATCTTATTTACAAGAAAAATTCAGATATTTTCTTAATATATGATTGTTTTAGAATCTTTCATAGGATGGCTTTTTTTTAAATTTCTTAAATTGCTAATTCTGTTTAATTGGTTTTCAGAACACATGCTCTTCATGGGGAGTGTAGAATTTCCAGATGAAAATGAGGTCTGTTTGGCTATGTCATGTGTTTGAAATTATTGGGTGTTTGTTTATGTCTATTTTAGTATTTCGAATGTAGCGAGACCACTGACCTAGGTCTTGATCCTTGACTCGAATTCAATGATCAAATCCTTCATGTATTATTAACTGAAATGAAATTATCTGATATATATTTGTTTTGTTTTAGAAGAATAGTCTATGAGATAGAACTTGAACCTGAAGATATACTGTATGAGTCTTATGACGTAATAATGCTTTCAGATGCGACACAATAATGTGACTTTTGCGTGAGAAATCTCTTACTGTCTTTCTCTTTGTCATGTGCCTAAAGTCAAATTCAGGAGTCTCTCCTGTCTTCAGTCAAGAAAGTTTTCACTATATGAAAGCCTTTGATGGAAGAATGTATTACAGATTTCAGGTTATGTTTAATTTTACAGCTGTAAGAAATCTTGGCATTCCTTCCCAGAATGCCAAATGGTCCCCCTGGAGGGTCTTTCTGAAGTTTCAACTTCCAATAGTTAGTGATGAAATAAATTATTATTATTGCTACTACTATCAATCATCACCATCATAATCTTCTTTACCTATCAAATGTAATTTTTTATTTGGTGCGCAACTCAGCCAAGTCCTAATCCCAACTAATTCTGTTTTCTTTCATAGAAACCTAAAAATCGATCTCACCTAGTGGAAAAAGGACTTGTTATGGAAACTTAAAGATAAAATTAAATAGGATTAAGTAGTTTAAGTTCTTTGTGCGTATGACTTGAAGTCCGCTTTTCTTGTGTTTGATTGTGGTCCTAATACATGTGAAAGATGCACAACATACGGTTCATTGGCCTAGCAGTTTGACTCTTTTTATTGCTAGTATGATAGCTATTTGTCCAAGCATGGTGGCTCATCAAATGCATACACAGAGACTGAACATACCTGCTACCATTTTGAAGTGAAGCCAGAGTTCCTGAATGGTGCATTGAGAAGGTAAACCCTGATGTGCATTGTACTAACAAGAGAATCATGTCTATTATATGATTTTACACATCACTTTTTGCAGATAGGTTGTTTTCAATTATTAACTCTAAATTGGCATTAAATTAAGGAGAATACTTAGATACAATTCTTTACACACTGTTGGTGCTGTTCTCTATTCACAACACAACATCTGGACTATTTAATCTAAATTATACATTATTATTCAGTTAATTTTTTTTTTTTTAAAGTTCACGTGTTGTGCTGTGATTAGAGAACAACACCAACAACATGTAAAGAACTGTATCTAAGTATTCTCGTTAAATTAATACTTTTGTTGCTGGTTGCTAACAGTCTGTAAGCCTGTATACTGTTTAGTATCTGGAAATCATGCATAAGTTGGGCATATGGTTTGTGGAACAAATTTTAGTAATCCAGTTTTACAGAAGTAAAAAAGACAAATCTTTAATCTCTTTCACTGTTTATAATTTTACTGGTCATATGGGTTGGAAACCATAAAACAGAATAAGAATATGTTTGAATACAATATTTATATTTTATAGATCATTAATCCAGCAAATTTTATCCTGCATTCCTGCATCTTGGTTATTTTAGTCATCTCAACGTTTGTTGGAAAACAACACCTTAGATCATCACTCCAGTGACCTTGATTCTTCATATTAATTTAGTCATCTCAATATTTATTGGTAAATTATTTGTTGGCGATTTGGTTAATAATATTTTAATATTTTAATTATCAATTTGTTGTTAGTTACATTGATCATAAACCTAACATAATGAATCTAATAATTTCAGTTTTGATAACAAGTAAGTTCAAAATATTGGGCATTTCAGTCCACTTTGATGTGTTAGTATTCTGTCTAACTTTTTTGTTGCCTCTTTCCTTACCAGATTTTCTCAGTTCTTCATTTCTCCTCTTGTAAAAATGGAGGCCATGGAGCGAGAAGTACTTGCAGTAGATTCAGGTATGTCCTATTCTACTCTGATTCTACAAATTTCCACTTCACCTTTTTTTAAAAACAATAATTATTTTAGAAAGAGATTCAACTTGCTTATCTACTAGTTTGCTGATGAAGTTTATTTTTGGTTGATAATCGTATACCATACTGGTGTACAATACTGAACATAGAATTTAACCAGGTTTTACAAAGTGATGCTTGCCGTCTTCAACAACTTCAGTGCCATACTTCCACACTTGGTCATCCTTTAAACAGATTCTTTTGGGGTAAGTTGTATATAATGTTACCCATCCATTTATTGGTCAATTAGTTATTCAGCATATTCTGTATATTTGAAAATCCATTATGTTTCTTTTTCATGCACATGAAGGGAATAAGAAGAGCCTGGTCGATGCTATGGAGAAGGGTATTGATTTGAGGGAGCGTATATTGAAATTATACAAGGATTATTACCATGGTGGATTAATGAAGCTTGTTGTTATTGGTGGAGGTGAAGTTCTATTTCACTATATTTTACGGTTATTCAATTTAGAACCAGGAAGTTTACCAAGTTTATTTTAGCCATGTTTAGTTCCAAGCAGTAAGGTGCTTGGGTTTCCCCAATAAGCCAAACATGGGATGCAGGTTTGCAGCTACTCTTATTGATTTATTAGCAGTTGAGAAAGTAATATACTAGTCTCAAGAGTTAAGGTAGATTTGTTTGTCAAAGTATATCTTTTTGTATATCATAAATCGTAGTTATGTTGTACTGGAATCTGGTGTAGATGAAAGTCCATTTTTAAAAGCCAAGCTGTTAAAAGGAGAGTGTCTATACTTTAAACATTCTGTGTCTTTTCAGATAATTGGGAAGACGAGGGAATTAACTAAAGATTGTATGTAGATTAGAGATTGAGTGCGGAGGGCTTGTTCTTGCATAGCAACTACTAACCTATGAGCAATAAATTCAGAGAGTAGTTGTCTCTCCTTGCAGCTAAAGATTTCACATTTTGCGATATAGTATATCATGGTATAACAAAATCAGAAAATTGGAAATTCTTCTTCTGAAAGGATTTGGATCCTTAAGAAATTTGATCCATAGTATCTACAAAAACCAATGAAAGGAGTGGCTTATAAATAAAGGAAGAATGGTTGGTTGAGAGGGAGGCAGATTATTGATCTAGAGTGAGTTGGGCACTTGGGAGAGACAGGCTCTCGAATAGCTGGAGAAGTTAAGAGTTTTTCTTCATTGTATTACATCTGGTTCAGTATCTCTCTGGTACTGATACAGAGTTGCTGTTGATCAATAAAACACCATTCTTTTCATCATTTCTGGTCCAGTTCTTTGAGAGACTTGATGCGAATTGTTGCTTTAAGTGAAGAGCCTGCTAATGAAAATGGAAATGAGTTTCCAGTCTGATAAGATTGAGGCACAATTAAGTATCTTTTGAATTAAAAGAATGAGAAAAGGGCAAGGTTGCATCTTGCTAATGTTGATAGGATATTTGTTTTGAAATTGAATAATTGTACTTGTAAAATGGTTGGGCATCATATGAATATTTAGATGATGTTATGAAAGTCATTTGGTTTGAAACAAATAATTTATTCTAACGACTTTAGTCAGGAATAGGATGAAAACCATTATATGGTGGTTTGATTAAAGATTTATATTGATAATCTTTATAAATAATACAGAGTCTCTGGATGTGCTTGAGAGTTGGGTTGTGGAATTGTTTAGTGCTGTCAAAAAGGGTCCTCAAGTAAACCCAAAGTTCACAGTGGAAGGCCCTATTTGGAAATCTGGTAAAGTTTATTGGCTAGAAGCTGTCAAAGATGTTCACATCCTCGACTTATCTTGGAAACTCCCCTGTCTACACCAAGAATATTTAAAGAAACCAGAGGATTATTTGGCTCATCTCCTTGGGCATGGTATGATATCTCATTATTGTTGAATCCTAGAAGGTTAAGAGTGTATATTTGCATGTACCCGTTGTTATACATTTTTATGCTTCTTAGTGTATTCCTTTGAGACAGACTAGAGTAATTCAAGTGTCATACAATTGACAAGGAGAGCTTCTCTTTTTTTGCAATTTCTCTCTCTTCTTTTCTTGTGATATTTCAAAGTTTGTCCACAGATTTCCTACAAAGCATGTGCAATAAGTTATCATATCTGGTTAATTTGGTTAATGATAGCAAGGAAAAAGTAGTCTTTATTTTACATATATTCTCCCAGTTGTTTGCTTATAAATAATTTAGCCCTAAATTAAAGGCTCGATAAGCTTCCGATATATTGTTTTCTTTACTAGAATGTTCTCCTACCTTTCAAAGCCATTATGTTTCAGAGTTTAATCATTCAATATACAATGGAAAGTGATTTTGGTTAATGGTTATATATGTTTTGGATTTATAACTAATAAGTAATTCTCATTCTTTCAATGATAATATCTTTTCTAAGTTTTTTTTTTTTTTTTTTTCCACTCAAAGTTTCACTCTATATTTATATCTAAAAATCTAAGGTTGAAATGTTTACCAGTGTGGCTTTCATTAACATAACATGATTAACCTTTCAGAGGGCAGGGGAAGCTTGCTTTCCTTTCTCAAGGCTAGAGGGTGGGCTACATCTCTATCTGCTGGTGTTGGGGATGAAGGAATTTATCGGTCGTCTATAGCTTATGTCTTTGTCATGTCCATACACCTCACTGACTCTGGTGTAGAAAAGGTAATCTCGCGACTATATGGTGGGCAGGGAAAATAATGTGTGATCAATATATGCTTTCAAATTTCAACATTATTACTTTTCGTCACTATGGCTTCACCTTTTGTTTCACCTTCCAGATCTTTGATATCATTGGCTTTGTCTATCAATACCTTAAGTTGTTGCGTCAAGTTTCTCCACAAGAATGGATATTTAAAGAACTTCAGAATATTGGAAATATGGAATTCAGATTTGCAGAAGAGCAACCTCAAGATGATTATGCTGCCGAGCTTGCAGGTTTCTTATATATTTCCGTTAGTTGTTTTCTCGACAAAGTTTTGAACCTTTTTTCCCAAAATTGAAGTTTTCTTAGCATATGAAGGGGAGAGGCTTGTGATGTTAGCATCATTCGCAATTCCTGGTCTTTGAAATGATGGAGTTTGGTACAAGAACAATTCAAACCACCATGCATGTTTGAAAGGATAACAGTGTTAATTTCTGTACAGTCAATGCTGTAAAAGGATAGAGAATAATGTTCTTAAGTTTGTGGCATTGGTATCATTGTACCTTATTGGGAGACTTTTACAAATCTCATTTTACTTTCTTAGATGAGAGCTTTTTGAGTGTGTGATTTGATTTTATATCTGAAGTGCTTTTTGAGTGGGTGATTTGATTTTTTGCGCCTTTATGGTTTTCATCTATTATTTACAGTGACAGTGGTCTTTTAAAATTATTGCATAATGTTTAGGCATCCCATGGTTACTGAAGTGTGTGTTGTGAATAAAGGTCAAAAGAGGGATTTGGGGCTGTAACAACGTTGCGTATGCAACAAGGGTGTGGAAAGCAGTTGAGAATCGGTTAGGAGCATATTACCGAAGTGTATGTTGTGAATAAAAAGGGCAAAGGAGGGATTTGAGGTTGTAACAACCTGGCCTATGCAAACAAGAGGCGTGGGAAGCAATTGGGAATTGGTTAGGAGGAAAGCATCTTTTGTTCTCTTTGGATAAATGAAGAAATTTATCAAGACAGAGAAGATGATTAGAAAGGAAAAGGAGGATCTTAAAATTTTAGAAAAGAAAAAGAAAATTACAAGGAGCAAAGACATCAATGTAACAAAGCTACCCAATCCTTCAAAATATGTGTAATAGACGCCCCTTTAAAAATATCATGCCCTTTACACCATATGGAAGCTAAATGCCTAATCTTTTCTCAAATTAGCTGCATATCTAAAGATCCCAAAACATGTGAGAGTCATGTTCCACCAAATTGCACCGAAGTGTAAGGGAGGGAAGGAACTTGGAGGAGGCACTCAGTCATTGAGTGAGAATTTGGGGCCTTTGGGCAAGCAGGAAGCAGACCCCTCGAAGGGTCTATAGTGTCTCGTTCATTTTCATCTTTTCTTTTCGTTTGTTCTTATTCTGCTTCTGTTTTTGAGGAATTACTGAGGTCTTTCTCTGCTGTAGGCAGTTAATCTTCATAATTGTTTAAGGAAATCCAAGTTCCTAATTCATAATAATGTTGCAAGATGACCGTAAACATTGCTAATCATGGCAAGGTTTCGAACTGTGTTAAGTGTGCTTGGTTTGTTTTCCAAAGTATCCGGGTTTTAAAGGTTTAGAGTTTCAACTTTCTGCCAATAAGCATCCAGGAACACCTTGGTATTATACTTAGGCATCTTGTTTCATATACCCAAGCTTTAATTTGGAATTGTTAAAGTGAAAAAATCTGAGCTCAATATTTGTTCTGTGGTATATGAACCTGAGTTTGAAGCATTCAACTAGTCTATAATACTCCCTCCGGTCCTTATTATAAGAGGCAAATGACTACTTTTTTTTGGTCCAAAATATAAGAGATATGCATGTATTTTGACAAATATTAAATGCTCATTTCCAATTTTACCCTTATTTATAATAGGGTTTATATTTACGAGACAGTGCAACTTTCAATACAAGTAGGTTTGTTCATTAATTATTGAAGGGTTAAATTTGTAAATTTATATGAATATTAATTACAAATAGCTTATTTCAATGCATTTCCTTGGTCTGTGTGTTTTAGGGTTTTGCCTCTTATATATAGGACCAGAGGGAGTATTTGTTAATGAATTGACTTGGAAAAAAGCAAACATACATTAGATGATTAGAGATGAAAGAAATCTCACTGTTAAACTGAAGTTCTATTTTATATGCTCTTCACCAAATGATATGATACTATATGGAAGAGTCTGCTGGCTGTCTTATTTGTGGTTGATTCCTTTATGGAAAATATTGCTATTCTGAAGATCTTAGATTATAATGATCATTCTTGTATTGATTCATTGCCCTTATTGATTTATTATTTTATTGTGCAGAAAATATTCACTTTTATCCGTCAAAGCATGTCATTTATGGTGACTATGTGTACAAGACTTGGGATGAGCAGTTAATCGAACAAATTCTTGGTTTCTTTATTCCAGAAAACATGAGGGTAGATGCAGTTTCAAAGTCGTTCCCTAAGTCAGAAGGTGCATTCTGTTTTCTTCCTTGGGCCCGTTTGGGTAAACAATTTAATGAAGCGCTTACAGGATAAGCGCTTATAAGCGCTAATGTGTAAGCTATTTCTATAATTAAAGAGAAAATACAGTCAAACTGTTTTCGTACAAGTCATAAGTTGTTTTCATAAGCTATCATTGGAGAGCTTATCAAAATAAGCTGAAAATAGCTTATGGACATGTCATAAGCTGTTTCCATAAGCTCTCCCAAACACTCTGACAATTGCTTATGCCACTAGATAAGCCCAGACAAGCTGTTTATAAGTCAATCCAAACAGACCCCTTGTCAATTGGAAATTGCATTTAGGCTGCTTTTCCTTTGTCTATATCATTGAATGAGTGGCAAAGGTTTAAGCTAGCGGCTATCATCACGCCCTTCAATAATCCTTATTCAATAACAATATTGTAATCATAACCTTTGTTTCCTTCCCATTTTTCCATGATTTATTTGTTGCTACTATATGTGCTTATCATGTCGGACTATTGGAAATTGATAAATGAAAAATTAGTGCTGGAAGTTATACTTCCTTGAAGATGATTGAACAACTTGATGTTGCTCTTCTTTTCAGACTTTCAATATGAACCTTGGTTTGGTTCGCGTTTTGTTGAAGAAGATATTGCTCAAAATTTGGTGGAGTTATGGAGAAATCCTCCAGAAATTGATGCCTCGCTGCATCTTCCGTCCAAGAATGAGTTTATTCCAAGTGATTTTTCTATACGTGCTGGTGAGACATGTCTTGATGATTTTGCAAATTCAACTTCTCCTAGATGTATAGTTGATGAAACATTGATGAAATTCTGGTACAAGCTGGATAGTACTTTCAAAGTTCCTCGTGCCAATACATATTTTCGAATTAACTTGAAGGGTGGATATGATAACGCAAAGAGTTGTGTATTGTCGGAATTGTTCATTCATCTTCTTAAAGATGAGTTGAATGAAATCATATATCAGGTTAATCATCTATCTCATACATCACTAAAAGTGCAATAATCTGTCTGTGTTATATCCTTCATAGAAAAACTGTATCTGAGCACAAGTCTTCTTTTGTTTTTGTGCTTTATTTACTTCTTTCTTGTTATTGGAGAATTTTTGTATCCTCCTTTATACTCCTGTTTTGTCCTTTAAAATATTATATTTTTAGAATAACTTGGTTTTATAGTGCCATACACCATAATTCAAACCATCGAAACTTGAGAAAGGTTTGGGGAATTTTGGAGAGGAGATTTTCTGAATTGCTTGAGTGGATTGCATTCGCATGCTTTGATATTTATATACACTTAGGAGTTAATACATCTTATGTTTACAAGACAATAATTAAAGGTGGTACTTCCTAAGTACATGAATGACACAATCTATGTACGCGAACCTACAGATACATGAACCTACAAATTTATGAACAAGAGCATTAATCATTTTCTATTTCCAACAGTTCACAGTACATTATTTTGGACATAGCTTTGTCTTTTTCTTGTTATTATGAAATAGAATACTTTCCATATTGGCATATTGTTGGTTATGCATTTAAGAGATTCTGCATCCTAAAAAAAAATTATCCATTTCTGTTGTTTCTGTAGCTCTTCACAAACTAATCTTAAAATTAGACAACCATCAGTTTGCCTATTCTAAATCATAAAAATGGTCTCATTCAGTAATATCTTTGTAGATAGCAAGTCCATAAGGGTGCCTATGTAGCTTTCTAGTGTTCACTTTCTTTCTCCTTCTAATGGTTCAAAAAATACTTTCTTAATATATTGCCATGGGAAACTGGCTGCTGATATCACACTCCCCACTAACTACTTTTAATTGCAGTTTCCTAAATTGCCCTCCACTAAATTACAATTTGCAATATTTTATGTTCTGACTTGTATAAAAAAGAAATTATTTAATTGAGGGAATTTTAGAAATTGCTGTTAAAAGTAGTTAGTGGAGGGTGTGAATAGGTATTTGGGAGTTCCAATAGTCCCATCCTTTGTATATGAACCTGTGTCCATGCATGCAGGCCAGTGTTGCCAAGTTAGAAACTTCTGTCTCCTATGTTGGCGATAAGCTCGAGCTAAAGGTCTATGGTTTCAATGAGAAGCTTCCTGTTCTCTTAACTAAAGTTTTGTCAGTAGCTAGATCGTTTATGCCAACTGATGATCGATTTATGGTACGTGACATGTTTCTTTCAAAATGTTAACCTTGTTTTTCCTTTTTTTTTCTGCTTCAAGTATCTGTTTTCTTTCTTTGTCGTAATGGACCAATGCTTATTTGAACAGGTTATAAAAGAAGACATGAAGAGAACTTTAAAGAACACCAACATGAAGCCTCTAAGCCATTCATCATATTTGAGATTGCAAGTTTTGTGTGAGAGCTTTTATGATGTTGATGAGAAACTTCATTATCTAAATGATTTGTATCTTGATGATCTGAAGGCATTTATTCCTGTGCTGCGTTCCCAGGTAGATACAAAATATTCAATAATAGTATTTTACTATTAGATTATTTGCAGTGTTTATTGTCTTCCAACTACGATTGCTTCAGCAGTAACACAGATGTCAGTCAATATTGTTAATGAGCATCAGGTACCTAAATATGTGTTGTGCCAAGCCCCAAGGTGCACACATGGGTGAGCATTTGTTGTTATGCTTGAAGCTTGTGACTCTATAACTTATGTTAACCAAATAGCTCTTTATTTCGACAAACTTGTGCTGTTGTGCATATGGAAGCACAATGCCTTAGGTTGATAATGCTAACTACTGCTAGAAAATAACTACTCCTTGATAACTCTTTCTTTATTTTTTGTTTTTCAATTAGTTTATTTGCAAACTAGTTTCATGATGAACATGGATAAGTCAACAGAGGTTAATTATAGCTTTATATTTGCTATTTGGTTTGTTTTGTCTTCAGTTTGTTGTCATGGCATTCTTAGTTTTATTCTTTATATCTTAATTTTTTGCAGCTATACATTGAGGGTCTGTGCCATGGAAATTTGTCCGAAGAAGAAGCAATTAGCATTTCAAATATATTTAAGTTGAATTTTCCAGTAAATCCACTCCCTATTGAGTTGAGGCATGCTGAGCGTGTTATTTGCCTTCCATCCAGTGCGAATTTAGTCAGAGATGTAAGTGTGAAGAACAAGTTGGAGAAAAACTCTGTGCTTGAGGTAATTTTAGTTTAGATTGGTTTTTGTTTGTATTTGACCAATGCATTCCACAGATAGTTATTTTTTTCAATAATCCGTGACAAATTTCTCGTGCTTCTTACTTTGGTTTTACCATTTATGCAGCTTTATTTTCAAATTGAGCAAGATGTTGGGATGGAATCAACCAAATTGAAAGCTCTGATTGATCTTTTTGATGAAATTGTGGAGGAGCCACTTTTTAATCAGCTGAGGTGACAATCTGATGTTAGAAAGTATCTTATATTTGACAATCTGATATTTGTTAATCAGGATGGGTTCCCTCTTCCCTGTTTTTCTCAAGGTTGTAATAGGAATCCTTGATTGTAGTTCTTTGCCCCCCAAAAGCTGTCTTTTAGAATGAGAACGTTTTGTTGTTTCTTACCTGTCTTCTCAGTGTAAACAAAAGACAAAATGTACTTGTGCTCGTGTTTGTTATGTTGATGGGTCATATGTTCTGAACTGAAACTTATTGGTTACTGCCTTTTAAACTCAATTCATTGTAAACTAGTTCAGAGCATAGGTTTTATGGCTTGATAGTGAGGTAGACTTTATCCCTGGAAACACTGAATTCAAATTCAGTGAAACTGTTTGCTTGAAGCAACTCTTCTGTTTAAGTTGTTATTGCTGTTTCTTTATCTTTCTTTCTTCTCTCATGTCTTCCTGTCTGTTTGGGGGCTGAAATTCTTGATGTTCATTTGAATGCAGGACAAAGGAGCAGCTTGGTTATGTTGTTGAATGTAGCCCACGAATAACCTACCGTGTTTTTGGGTTTTGTTTCTGTGTTCAGTCATCCGAGTACAATCCAGTTTATTTGCAAGGTAGAGTTGACAACTTCATAGATGGCCTGGAAGAATTGTTGGTAAGTTCTCCTGGTTCCTTACACTTCAACTTCCATGTCCTTACTCCTTAGCCTAATTGCTTCCGTGAACTGCGATAAAGTTGCCATGACTTGGGTGCTGAAGAAATTATAAGCAAATAATTTAATGCCTGTCTGAAATTCAAGGAAAATTGAGGCTGGAAAAAATGAGGAAGTATTTCCTGAAAAGTTAAAGTCAATGAATATTCTGACAATTATTTAGAATACAAATTGGTTTTCTCTTAAGCCAAGTTATGTTTCTCTGTTTATGTTTTTGCTTTTCGTGACAGAAAATAAAGCATGTCCAAAGAAATTGTTCTAAATCTGAGAAGTCTTTTTCAATAAGAACTTTAAAAAATCAGCAAACAACTATTAGCTGCTTCAATTTAACAGCACTTTGACCTTGAGATATCTACCAATGGTCAATGATAGCTCTCATATTCCTATTTTTATAGCATGTACTTTCTATTTGAGAACAGGTTCTTTTGTGCATAATCCTTGATTCAGTGCCTTGTGGCTGTTAATCAATGGCCTTTTTCTGAAATGGGCCTAGATATTAACGGATAAATCATGCTAGTTTTTTGGGATCCCCTCATCTAAAGTATTTTATGAAATGCATATTTGCTGAATGAAGGCTTACGTTTTAAAGAAATATATTGGCATTGCAGAATGGGCTTGATGAAGATTCCTTTGACAATTACAAAAGTGGGTTAATGGCAAAGTTGCTGGAGAAAGATCCATCACTTTCATATGAAAGCAATAGATTGTGGAATCAGATTGTTGATAAAAGGTGCTTTACATATTTTGTGCTCTACATGGTATACTTTAGCTAAAACTGTCAATTATTTTTGATGAAGTATTGCTAACTAGCAGCCATTTATTCCAACATGGCTCAGCTGCTAGATATATTTTGTGTAGACATTTATTTATTTCTGGTGACTGCTGAATCCGTCTGTTATTTTGGAACATTTTCTGCTAAGTCATATCAGAATTCTAGTGAGGATTAAAGAGGGCTAGCCATAAAAGAAATGTGCATTATTAGCTGTATTTGGTTACTGCAATGATGGTTTATATAATGATAAAATATTATGATTTTCAGGTATGTGTTTGATATGTCAAAGAAGGAAGCAGAAGAATTGAAGAACATAAACAAGCATGATGTTGTTGAGTGGTACAAGATGTATTTTAAACCGTCATCTCCCAAGTGTAGGAGACTACTCATCCGGGTATGGGGTTGCAACACAGACTTGAAAGATGCTGAAGCACTGCCCAAATCTGTGCAGGTTATCACAGATCCAGCATCCTTCAAGATTGCATCAAAGTTTTATCCAAGTGTTTGTTAAATTTGAAGACATGGTATGTTGAATTGTTTTGAAGTAAGGCATCTAGAACCATTGAGAGCCTTAATTTCTCATTTAATGGTTGTAGGCTGATGTGGTACCAGTACCATCCATATTCTTGAATGACACAGGTTTTAGGGAGGAAAAATTACTGACTGTGTTACCTGGGATTACAGATTTTTTGATGTAAATTACATTTATTTGGGAATTATACTCATTCATTTAAACAATAAAGCTAGGGAAAATTACATCAAAATCATTTGAGGCTGGATTTTAATTATACTTGACACCCTTGTTATTTTAGAAATTTCAGTAGTTTTCCTTGAAGTTTATTTTATTATTATTTTATTCATCACTCCTTTTTAAGGGGAGGTAAGTGTGACTTTTAAAACAAAAAGAGGATCGGATATAAGTTAAACTTTAATAGAAGCTAGTATAATTTTTACATAAAATTATCGTGTCCCTTGATTCAAAGCCTTGTACTTGTGTGATGGTTCTTTGTTCATTTACTGTGTTCACTTGGGCTCCTTAGACATTGATATTGTGGGTGTGTAATGGCCTAACATTCTTTGAGAACAGCTTACTAAGGAATCTTGTGCAGATAATCTAGCTTCTCTCTCTGATGCCGTGTTTGCAATCACAAATTGTCAAGCTGATCCAAACTATGTTATGCTGCCCTAAGATTCAGATTTCAAGCTTTATGGGTTCCTCCTTTAGTTCTATTCATGAAAATGAGATATAAATAGGGAAAAAAAAATAATTGACAGCCAAACTAAAACTTTTGGGAAACTTGAGAGGTGTAAATGGTGGCTTCTACCACGAGGGAGGAAGCAAGTCCCTCGTGATGAGGGATCAAAAAATCACCTGTTGTAGTAAGTAATTTTGAGGTATATTTATAAATTTAAATTTTATATGGGTTGACCTTTTAAATTTATTATTTGCAGTAAAGTCTCCATTATTTTTCTTCTGTACACATTCTTTAAGCTATGATTTTCTTCCATCTTGCTTCTTACCAAGGTTTTTAAAATCGGACCGGTCATTGAACCGGTGAAGGCACTGGTTCAAGGTTCAATGGTCTGACCGAGGTTGAACCGATAATAATAAAATAATATTTTTAAAACTTTTAATATAATATATTTAAAAATATTAACATATTCTCATATTATTTTAGTAGTATAGAATATTTTTTGCATTATGTGGTTATTAATTTATAAGAATTATTCTTGTATTCACTCCCAAAAATGTATTAAAAAAAAATTTGAGGGCTCAACAACTTAGAGTTCTTTTATATGAACAAAAATAAGAACAATTGGGCTGGTATAACTTACAAGCCCATTATGCAAAAACTAAAGATGAAGACAAAAAATTAAAAGAAAATTCAAGTTGCTGGGCGAGTAGGCCCATTAAGCAAAAAACAAAAGGAAAGGTTGACCTAATTTTGCCTTCTTATTCAATCAGCTGCTACTCCTTCCCCTTATCCCCTGTTTCCACATGCTGCTACTCGTTCTGGACCATTTTCAACTTCAACTCCATTTCTCCTCTCTCTGTCATGGATCTTCTTTGAAGTTCAAGCTCACTCCTCTCTTATTTCTTGATTTTCTTGTCCTTTTATCTCTTTTGCTCATCCTCCTTCAAGTTGCAGGAGGTTGAAGAAGCAATAAAACTATGGTTTGGGTCATCGGAGCGGCGCCGGAACAGAGGAACGTCCCATTTTTCGCGAACCGCCGGAATCCGGTGAACCACCGGTTTTGTCCGGTTTTTCCGGTTCTGCGTCGGTTCGACGGTTTTTTGACCTGTTTATCTGCAGAGCGGTTTTGGGGGTCACTCGGACCGGATGGCAGGCCGGTTCCCGGTTAAACCGGTCGAATCCGGTCCGGTCCGGTCCGGTTTTAACTACCTTGCTTCTTACTGCCGCCACAGGAAAGAAGCTTAACTTCTCCTTCTTCATAATTTTATCTACACAGGAAGAAACGATGGAACTATTGGAGCCGGTTCGTAGCAGAACGGAGCTGTCAGGTGGTGCCACTTTGAAAGCCACACCCACTTTCTCCGCCTCGATGGTGCCGCCGCGGTGGCACTTCGGCGGCTCTTGTCGCTTCGGCTCGTCTAGCAGCGGAGGTGGCTTGGTTCATTGCTTGGTCGGTTCGTCAGCGAACAAAGAGGTCGGCGGTATCAACACTTCTTAAGTAAGCGGAAGGAATAAAACCTAGTACAGCTACACACGTTTTGATTGCCGGCTACAGCTACACATGTTTTGAGAGTGAAAAAGTAAAACCTACTAACACCTCCTTCACAATGACCTCTTCATATTTCCCACCCTGTAATCCTATATAAATGTATTCACCTAGCACAAGTTCTCTCCACCTCCAGCTTAGTCGATCAGTACCCAACACACATACTTCTCTCCACAAGTTCTAACAATTCATGCCTCACCCAACCAATTATTGTAGCAAAAATGAAAGCTTTCACGGCGATAACTCATTAAAGCTGAACAATAAGCCCATGGGATGCAATAACTCATTAAAGTTGATAACTTTATCCAAAATTCATATTTAAAAGGAAAAAGTAAAAAAAGGATTTAAGGTACAAAACTCCACCGGGAAAGCCCCCTGCTACATTCTATTACTTGTACTTCTTTCTTTTGGAGGGCTGGGGATAGGGGGTGGCTGGTCGAGAGTCGTGAACAACCGCATTGTGAATGACAAAAATTTGGGGTCAAATTGTTAAAAGTTAACGCAACTAGATGTACATGTCACCTTCAATTGATCTCAACCACTCAATTTTTAAAATATTAAATCTAATGGTTTTTTTTACATCCTCACTGGTGAGGGACTTAATAGCTCCCTCACCATAGAAGCCACCAGTGTAAATAGAATTTTAATCTGCTTAAAATCATAAATATCAATCATCAATTTTAGGGTTGTAGAGATTAATTCCATATGTTCCAAATTTTTCTAGCCTGAAACTATTGAAACAATCCGTGACTTTAATAGCATGACAAATTAAAGTCAAGGAAAGCTCAAACCCCATTTTTTTTTTTTTTGATAACTCAAACCCCATTTTGTTGGTTCTATGTTTTTATGGATTTGTCATTTCTTACTGTTTGAGTTTGAATTAACTTTAATTTTTCAGGTCATTGAATTTGAAGCCATAGTTGTTCGGAGAGTTTTCACTAGAAAACTTTGGAATAGATAAGAATAATTTCTTTCTTTCTTTCTTTTTAATTTTTATCATGAGACTAATTTTATGACCATAGATGGTCGATTGATATTTAATGTAACACATTCTTTATATTTTATAAAGTTCCAATTTGACCATAAAAGTCTTTTTCTTTTATTTATATCTGTCATATTTCACGAAAGTATCGATTTATTCATGTCATCTAAATTCTATGTCATGTACCAAATGATCCTCATCGAGTACAAAACATTCACATAAAAGTAGATGCCATTCGTTTAGGCTTTGTTTGTTGGAGTCGAAAATAGCAAGAAAAAAAACAAGAAGAGAGAAAAGGATGACAAAATACACTTTTCACTTGTTTGGTGGAGGAGAGAAATAGGGAAGAGAGAAGAAAATTGGTGGGACTCACCTCAAATTTTTTTCTTTCCCTAAGTGAGAAGAAAATGGAAGAGGGAGAGAGTGTTTCATATAAAATGACTTTTTGTACCATTCTTTTTGGGTTCTCATTCAATTATTTAATAAATTTAAATAAACTGAATTAAATTAATCATTTAATTAATAAATTAAATTGAAATAAATAAAATAATTATATTAAACTAATAAATTTTATTTAAAATAATGTAAATTAGTTAAATCAATTTAAATTATTTGATTAGTTAAAATAACTTAAATCAATTAAATTTAAATATTTTTGTATTGATTTTTCAATTAAGGATATTTTTGTCTTGTTAAAAAAATTTTTCTCTCTTCTTATTTTCTATCCAACCAAACAAAAGGGAGAGAGAGAAAACACATATTTCTCCTCTATTTCTCTCCTATTCCTTTTACATCAAACAACACATAAAATCTACTCTATTTCTCACCATTTTCTCTCTACTCATACTCTTTCTCACCTCTTTCTCTCTTCTCCTTTTCTTCTTACAACCAAACAAAGCCTTAGGGAAGCCAATGCTTGTGCTGATATGTTTGCCAAATATGAGGTATTCGATCCATTCGAGAGTGAAGACCTTTGATCAGGTGCTTTCGTTATTGTTTCATGATTTCTTTCTGATTTTTCTTGGGCTCTCTTTGATAGAGCTATTCAGTGTTTTTTGTTGGTTTGTTTTTGGTCTGTGACCCCATCTATAAGAAAAAAAAATAAAAAAAGGTAGATGCCATAGTAGAAGTTACTAATTAATAAATAGATGGTGTCCAACATTGAATTTCTTTTAAGACGTTGGGAATGAAATGTTAAAAAAAAATGAAATTAAAATTTCACGAAAACCTTAAGGTAGCATTTATTCCCGGGAATGTGAGCACGTGAATAAAAATTTCTCGTGTTTGATACCAGTTTTAAAAAACCATTCTCAAGCATAAAAGATGTCCATGAATAAAATTAGAGAATGAAAAAGGAAAACTCTATTCCCAAGTGTGGAGTTGGGAAAGAAATATTACTTAGAATGAGATTCTCGGAAATGTAGTTTACCTGATAATAAAGGATTTCATGAACCAAACACTACCTCAACAATAAATGGAGCTTTCACAGTAAATTAATTACCCTGGTTATTGGGTTTGTGGCCCGGGTTGTAACTTGTAAAACAAGGCGCAGTCTCACAGTGTGAATTAATCAGGTTCAGATCCATTTGCAAAACACATCACATTGTCAAAACGGGCTCAAATCCATGGGCCAGCCTCCAAGGCCTGACATTAGGCCCTATTGTTGATAAGCCCACTCGATCAGCCCAGCAAGTGGAATCTCTGTCTCTCGACTCTCGTTCTTGCCTAAATCAGAAATTCAGAGCTTGAAGCCTAAATCCCAAGAACCCCAAATTCGATTGATCTCACTGTGTCAATTCTAAAACATTCTAAAACCCAGGTACATATTCTTTCATTGTTCTTCAATTGTTTCTGATGCATGAATATGGTTGTATTTGTTGTTCAAATGTATAAGATTTGTTCTCTTAATCATCTATTTGTTAATCATTAAATGCTTATTCTCCCTCTCACACTCAGATCTCAATCTTCGATCTCGATCTCACACTCTTTCAATACTAAACCTACTACTCAGTCCTTAGGTTCTTCAACTGTTTCAATTTGTTTATCCATATAGTTATTGCTCTGTGAATTTGGACTATTTTGTAGTTGTTTGTTCATTGTTTTATGAATATGTGATAATGGGTATAATTGTGATTACCAATGCTTTACTTTTTTGCTTGACCTGTTAGCCAAAGCTTAGTAAGATGCCTTTATCTCTCTTTGGTGCTTGTCATTTGAACTAATGTGAGTAATTTTGCTTGTGTATGAGTCCAAGTATACTGAATGGGTGAGTTGTGTGCTTCTAACATGTTTGATAAAATATCTATTTGATTTAGTTTGATTTAAGAGACTTATTGGAATATTTGGGGAAGCTAGATCTATTTGGTTAATTTTGTTTTCTTGAGTTTTCATTGTGTATGAATTTAAGGAAGTCTTCTTTGAATCCTCTGTTTGGCCTTGACTCGATGGGTTCTCAATGGGTTAAAGTGCTTCAAATGTTAGAAGTTGAATCCTTTTAAAAAGGACAGGAGGCCGTAACATAGGTGCTCTTGAAGGCTTATATGAATAAGTATATTTGCTAATGAAAACAGTTTGGATTTATTATGGGTCTTTTTGCGAATGTTTTCACGAGCTCTTGAAGGCTTAGTGACTCCTTGGATGTTATTATGTGGTAAGTTGTCCAGATTTGAATGTTTGAATTTCATCTGATCTTGCCTAATCTTGTGACCACTGACAACTGCTATGTGATAATAGTTAGTGTTTTCATCACTTTGCAAATAATTTGCTGTCCCTATTCTAAGCAAGGTGTAAGTGTTCTGTTAAATTTTTTTTTTTAATTATTATTCCTTGGAAGAGTGGCTCTCAAGAAAAGAACTTGGCAACTATGTCTTTTTGAATGTGGAAACCAGCTTGTTAGTTTGTATTGGATGCAAGACCAGTGTAAATCGGTGCAATACTACATGCGTCTAAATGTCCAATTTAACACAAGCAAGACCAGTGAAAATTTCCTTGTTAAACTCCATCTTCACCTTTATTTTAGATTCTGGCATAATTTTTGGAATGGCAGCGATTTACAGTCTTTACATCATCAATAAGTCTGGTGGATTGATCTACTATAAGGTATACTTGTTCTAAATTCTCTGTATGTTGCTCACTAATAAGGACGTCAAATTATTTTTGTTTGGTTTATGAAATTGGTGCAGAAAACATTATGGTTATTGCTTCATTCTCTTTGGTTGAAGAGTTGAAAATGTTTTATTGTTAATAAAGTCACATATGTTCACCTTGTAGACCGAGCTTCAGCTGATAGCCTATAAGCTTAATTAAATAAATGGCCATACCTTTGTATTTTCATCCCACTGGTTCCTCAGTATATTTTTTGTGGCATCTAGAGTTATTTGTTTCTTAGAACTGTCAAAATGTTTAAGAAATATGTTGAAGTTATGATAATTAGGACATGGGCCCTGTGGGCAGATGGATAGCAATAGCTTAGCTTTATTTGGCACCTTTTGTTAAAAACTTCAATTTCAATATTTTAGTTATAGTTGCAGTGGACATTTTCTTTTAACATGGAATCTTTAGAACTGTGTTTATTCTTTTTGACATTTAGGATTATGGGTCTTCTGGACGAATGGATACCAATGACAGCTTGCGGGTGGCAAGTTTGTGGCATTCAATGCATGCCATCTCTCAGCAGTTATCACCTGTTTCGGGTTGTTCCGGAATTGAACTTCTCCAAGCTGACACATTTGATCTTCATTGCTTTCAATCACTGACAGGTAATTTTAATATTATTCTTTAACTTATTGCTATGTTAACTTTCTAATATACCTTGTGAATAAAATGAAGAGTGAAGATATAATATCATTTACATATAATTGATTGGAATATCTAGTGCCAGCTTTTGTTTTTATGCACACACTTGTATGAGTCCTTGAAGCTTGCAGGTAGCTGCAGTGTGGCCAGGTTTCAATTAAAGATGGTTTAAGTAATTTAAGTATATTACAAGCTCTATATTTTTATTTTTATTTTTTTGACAAAAAGAAGCTCTAGATAGTTATTGATAGCATTAAGTTTTACTTATTTAAGGTGCATGTTCAAAATATGGGCTTGATTGCTTTGGGATTTTGCTTATAGAATCAATATGCTATTGTAAAGGATTTGATAGGCTAAACCTCATTTAGGGGAAGCCCGGCTGATACTTTAGCAGAGTTGTATGTATAGCAAAATTTGGAAATAGCTTTATATTGACAGGAATGAAAAATCATAATCATTACATTACGTTGGAAGGCAGACTCGGTTAATTTTGCAATCAATACAGCATTCATGGTTGTAATAGTTTTATATGCACTATCATATCATATATCAGATAATAAGCACTCATTTCTCATTTCCTTTTTGCAATGTCCTTGGTCTAACCTCTCTAGAAAATGAATGTCTATGCTATACAAGATATTTGATTTTCCTAGCCTCTTTAGAGGTCATGTATGCATCTTCTGAGTTGGTTCAATCATCAATGAACTTGAGTTCTTGATAGTATTTCTAGATGTTTGGCTGCTGTTTTATGTGTTTTCAAGTAATGCTTTTGCATTTATATTACAGACTTATGGGCTTGTCTTTTCATTGTTGATGAGTTTCATATTTTGTCTAATACTTAAATGTCTCTGGCCAAATGAAGCATTATCCAATGGTTTCCCTGACCATAATTTATTTTTTTGATATTGACATAAGCCAATGACTTGTGAAAATGATTCTTCTCCCACACAGGGACAAAGTTTTTTGTGGTCTGCGAGCCTGGAACACAACACATGGAAACTTTATTGAAATTTATCTATGAATTGTACACGGACTATGTTTTGAAGAACCCTTTCTATGAGATGGAGATGCCAATACGTTGTGAGCTCTTTGATATCAACCTAACACAGGCAGTTCAGAAGGATCGTGTTGCATTTTTGGGCCGATAAATTTACCTGACCAAAAGTTTTCATTTCTACATTCTGATATGTACATAATCTAATTTTTTTTGCACAATTGCAAGGTACTACTCTCTTCCTATTCCTAGCCTCTATATTTGCTTTCACAAACAAATTGACTTAGTGTCTGAGAAATGAGTTCTTAAGATCTCCCCTGTCCGAGATTCCACATTTTCGAGCTATGCTTTCCTATAGTAATAGTAGAAATGGCGTATGTGCCTACATAGATCATCTTGAAGTATGGTTTGTTGTGCGGGGGTAATTTTTTTTAACATGGATCATATGGTAGAATTATTAGAGATGGAACGGACCAAGGTTCTTGCATGGATCTGCTGCACTAAGCCGAACACTTTGTTGCAAATAGTGTTCTCTAATGTTGGAAGACATAATCACATTAAACCCGCGAGCCAAAGCATACACTAAAAGCCCAAACTTGACGAGCAATCCTGTAAGAACAAAAAAGATGCTCAAAATCTTCCATCATATTTTTGCTCAAAACATATGCAAATCTTGTTGTACCGCCATCACATTTTTACTAGACAAGTTTAGCTTCGTAGGAATTCTATCCATTAACACGTGCCACAAAAAAGTTGGAACGTTTGAAGGACCAGGACTTTTCCAGAACTGTTTGGAAAACTTTATATCTTAAATCGAAGCCTGCGAATATGCAAACCGACTCCGCAACCATTTATAAATTGATTTTGATGAAAAACAACTAGTTATCTAAGGTTCACACCCACTCATCCTCCTTATCTTTGAGCAAAGTCATCGATTGCAATATATTGTAAAATTCAATAAGAATGTTATTCTCCGAACAGAAATGGTTGTTTCTCCACTTAAAAGACCAATTATAACAATCCTTTCTCAAATACCCAAAAGATTTCAATCACTTTATTTCTATCCTCTGAGATGCAAAACAACCTGAGAAATAAGTCCATATGGTTGTTGTTACTCAACCATACATCCTCCCAGAATTATATAATGTTACCCCTTTCTAACTTCCTTTTCAAGCCCTCAGAAAACCAATCTTAATCTTATACCTTGCAATTTTACGTATATCCTTCCATCAAACTGAAGCATTCTTACAGATCCTTCCACACATCAAGGAAGGTAAACCCTCTTGAGGATTGTCATATCTAGAGAATAGGATATTCTTCCAGAAACCATCTTCCTCCTTCATCAACCTCCACTTAGCTAATAAGGAAACCGTAAGCCATTCTAAATTTTTAATTCCAAGTCCTCCCTCTCTTTTTGGTCTACAGACTAACTCCCACCTCAACCATGAGATCTTCCTCCTATTTGGGCAAACTATACAAAACAGAATTTACAAGAGTGATTCTACCTCCAAACAGGTGGTGTTTACCTTTCTAAGATGAGAGACTCTACGACAAATAATCAACAGCTGATTGCCAGGTAGAAACCTTACTTGGATTTGCTCCGATTGGAGGGCCAAGATACCTAAAAAGGTTGCCCCCAATTTTACATTTAAGGAACATAGAACCCAAATATAGAATGTTGACATCCATATTAATTTCATTCACATTGCTTTTACTAAAGTTAACTTTTAGCTTAGAAATTAATTCAAAGCACCTTAAAACCGATTTCATCACCCAAAGATTGTTCTTACACGCCTGCCCAACAATTAAAATATCATCTGTATATTGGAGAATTGAGATTTTAGACCCTCCCTATCCCACTTTAAATGGTTTAAACATCCCCAAGGAAACAACATCCCGTATTACCCCACATAACTCCTATGCCACCACCAGTAAAAATGAAAAAAGAGCTAGTGGAGTCAAGTTACATCAATCCTCATCAACCATATCATTAGATATATATCATACAATTTTTGTACAAAAACAAGTTTGACTTAAATTCATTATGGTATCAGAGCTTTCTCATTCAAATGCTTTTTGTTATTTGAAAAACCCAAACTCAATATTCAGTCATTCCACCAATGTTCAAGCTTAGTTTCAGTCCAAGTTATCCACTTGCCTCATGTCTCTTCGTTTTATTTGTAGTAAAGGTGAATTTTCTCTCTTTATTAGGACTAACTTCATTCTCTTATGTCGATGATGTCATCCTCATCGAAAATACTCCTTCCTTTTATTATTTCCCACGTTACCAACAAGCTTAGGAAGCAATTCGTGCTAAAAGATTTAGGCTAACTTCATTACTTCCTCGGTATTGAAGTAAAATACTTCCCAAAGAAAGCACACACATGCCCTAGAAAAAGCATCAATATGCTTCATGCCTAAAAAACGAGGCTTCCATTGATCCAAAGTCTAACCAACCTTCTAGATGAGTCCGTTGATCTTACTGAAAATCGTCGTTTATGTGGCTCTCTCCAATATCTCAGCTTCACTTGACCTGATACTACCTAGGTTGTCAATCTTGTGCCAACATCTTCAAAATCCAAGTTGGCAAATGCATTTTGCATTATATTAATTAAAGGAACTTTAACACGTGATCTTCACTATTTAACTCAAAGTTCTATTAACTTTAATTCCTTTTGCGGTGTAAATAAGCAGGTTGTCTGACAACTAGAAGAAGCACCATTAGGTTTTGCATCTTATTTGGAACAAATAGTGTATCGTGGGCTTCAATGAAATAACTGTTGGGAAATGCCCACACCATTTCCCTCTCTCTGATACCAACCGATAACTCTTTGAATGAAGAGTTATTTATATCCTTTTAACTGTAATTCTTTGCCATCCATAAGGTTTTAAGTTTGGTTTCTTTTAGAAAAAGTTAGTTTATATATATTTGTGTTAAGTTTAGTAAATATTAGCCTTTTGCTCCTGATTGCTCTATCATTGTTTAAAAACTCTGTGTCTTGGCATGCAGGAAGCTTGCTGGAGCAAGACTGAAGCATTGCGATACAAGAGCATGGTTGCTGTAGCAAGGACTACCTTCCAGTAGTATGGCACTAAAGGACAAAAGCTGATAAGGACACATTTCCTCTCTCCTCAAGGGCGCTGACGCTGTCGTTTTTAAGGAAACACAAGCGCATAGGATCAGCTGCCTTACATCATTTGGAATTTGGGCTAGGGTTAATTTATGAATTCTTTTGATTGTTTGCCCAAAATGGAATGAAAGATAATAGGGTTTAGTGTACTATAAAAACATCTTGAAAACCCTAGTACCATAGACTGGAACATTCTGATTTTACACACATTGTCTAGTGGAGAGCTGCGCTGAGTCTTTCTTCCTGAGCTGCTGCTGCTGTGTTTTTCGTGTTCCTACATTGTAATGATTTCTTGTTCTTTTCTTACATTTGTTCTTTGTAAGCTCATTATGAGCTAAACTCTTTAAGCTTTGGGTATGCTAGTATAATGAATGTTTAGCTGATTTGTGTAATGGCTATGTTCGCATCTTCTTTTATCACGTATTTAATGTTGTTTGATTAAGCGTGATCAACTTGATTGAACACTTAGCTTAATTAATTTGGAAGAATTAAGTAAGTGGGAACTTGATAAAGGATAGGGGTTAAATCATTAATTGGAATATTAATTGATGATGAGTAGGCTAGGAATAGCTATTCATGTCCTTAAGCTAGCTGGAACGAGCTTTAATTAGAGGGTGGTGTAATGAATCTGAACCTAGGAATAGAACAAAGTTAATGAACCTGACCCTGTAATGTTGGAAAACAAACTGTAATTTCCTGGTGCTAGATGCTAGAGCATGGTCAGAACATAATGAGGGCTAAACAAGATTTATGATGCAGCATACCTGAAGCTGTTTTAATTATCTAAATCAACAGATCACTTTTCTCTGTTAACCTGTTTTAATTTACATTCAAGTTGTAATTTGTTTATTTTTTCTAGTATCAACACCTTTATTTTAATTTGTCCGCACACAACAATTTTTGGTTACTCCTTCCTAACTCTTGAACATATAATCTGAACTGAATTTTGCCGCATCAATTTAATCCCTGTGGGAACGATATCTGAACAAAAGTTCTATACTACTTGAGACATTTGTGTATACTTGCACAAGCTTAAGAACAACTGTTTTTAAGGCAACAAGTTTTTGGCACCGTTGCCGGGGATTTTGATTGATGTTAAAATTCTGTTTTTAGATTATTAGTTCTGTAGTTAGTGATACTGATACTCTTAGTGCTTTGCTGTAGCACAGGGTACTGAAACCGTATGCACAGGTTCTTGTCACCTAATTACAGATTTGATCCAGAGATAGAAAGGACATTCAGAAGGCTTAGAAGAGGTCAAACGTCTCAGTCTGTACCTGAGTGGGTTCTGAATACTCCAACGAACTCCACACCTAACTCTTTTGAAACATTGTCCCCTGCTGAATCAGAAATGGCTGAAGAAGCACCACAAGATAGCATGGCTATGGCTAATGACAAAAACTGTGCCATCAGGGGGTATGCAGTGTTCGACCCTGAAGCCATGAACACAGGGATAGTGAGGACTCCCATCACTGCACCTCAGTTTGAATTTAAGCCAATGATGTTCCAAATGTTGCAAACAATTGGCCAATTTAATGGAGCTGCAACAGAGGACCCTCACTTGCACCTCAAACAGTTTCTGGATGTGGCAAGCAACTTCAAGATCCCAGGAATCACTGATGATGCATTCAGACTGCGTTTATTTCCCTTCTCTTTGGGAGGAAGGGAAAAAACTGGCTAAATTCCTTGGATGCAAATTCAGTTGATACATGGAACAAACATGCTGAAATTTTTTTGACCAAGTTCTTCCCACCAACTATGAATGCAAAGATGAGGACTGACATCACTTCATTCAGGCAGCATGAAGATGAACCACTATTTGAAGCATGGGAGAGATTTAAGCAACTCATTAAGAAGTGTCCCCACCATGGCATTCCATTTTGTATTCAGATGGAGCACTTCTATAATGGAGTTTTATCTAGCTCAGGGATGATGTTAGATGCCTCAGCTAGAGGCAGTCTCCTCACTAAATCCTACAATGAGGCTCATGCTCTGATAGAAGGTATAGCAGCTAACAGCTATCAGTGGCCAACATCAAGACAAGTTTCTGGAAAAGGCAATGCTGCAGTAGGAGCATATGAAGTAAGTGAAGTTGCAGCACTGTCTGCCCAAATGACCTCGTTAACTAATATGGTTAAGGGGCTGACCATGGCAAATCAAGGAAATTCCTTTGCTCCACCCATAATGACTGAAGAGATGGTGACTGAACAAATCTACAAGGCAGATGCTGTATCATGTGTTTATTGTGGAGGAGATCATGTGTTTGAGAATTGTTCGGCAAACCCTGCTGCAGTCAACTATGTGGGAAACAACAATTACAGAGGCAATAATTCATTTGGAAACACAGGATGGCAGCAATCGCAACATCCTAATCTGAGGTATTCCAATTATAGCAATACACTGAATCCACTCTCTGGTTACAATCAAAATTAGCAGCCTAGGCAGCAGCAACTCCAATTGCAACAGAAAACTCCAGATTCATCCTTAGAAGTTGTACTAAAGGCATTCATCACAGAAACCACAGCTGGAATGAGAAGCTTAATTAGAGACCCAAGTGGGACAGTTGGCCAACGCAATCAACTTAAGGCAGCCTGGCTCACTACCAGCTTCTACTGAAGACCCTAAGGCCTCAAGTTCTGGAGGAGGTCAAGAACAATGCAAGGTAATCCATTTAAGAAGTGGTAAAGAAGTAGAAATTGTAGAGCCAAAGAAGAAACAAAAGGTGGATAATTCAGATTCAGAGAACGAAAAATCAGCAGAAAGTGTGGCAGTAGAGCAACATGCAGTTGTTAAGAAAATGCCTGATGCTGCAGCACACTCTGCTATGCCCAAATTGATTCCAGAAAGGCCTCCACCACCTTTCCCTTAGAGACTGAAGAAAGCCCACCAAGAGAAACAATTCAACAAGTTTCCGGATG
Organism: Echinosophora koreensis; assembly: GCA_035048595.1. Taxonomy (NCBI): domain Eukaryota; kingdom Viridiplantae; phylum Streptophyta; class Magnoliopsida; order Fabales; family Fabaceae; genus Echinosophora; species Echinosophora koreensis. Next base: position 14,373,555 of record JAPCYP010000004.1, read on the forward strand.
TACTAATGCAGCTTCATATCAACATACCATTGGTAGAAGCTCTACAACAGATGCCCAATTACACAAAGTTCATGAAAGATGTGCTCACTAAGAAAAGAAGATTGGGAGAATTTGAAACTGTTGCTATGACTGAAGAATGCAGCATGATGTTACAGAAGAAGGTGCCAAGAAAAATGAAAGATCCTGGAAGTTTCACCATACCATGTTCTATTGGAGACACCTACTGTGGAAAAGCTTTATGTGACTTGGGAGCAAGCATCAACCTTATGCCCATGTCTATTTTCAAGAAGCTGGGAACTTAAAAAGCAAGGCCTACATCTGTCACACATCAGCTGGCTGCCAGATCCATTGCATATCCAGAAGGAAAAATTGAAGATGTGTTGATCAAAGTCAATAAATTTGTATTTCCTGTGGATTTCATCATTCTGGATTTTGGAGCAGACAGAGAGGTTCCCATCATCCTAGGGAGACCATTCTTGGCAACAGGAAAAGCCCTAATTGATGTGCAAAAGGGAGAACTCACCATGAGGGTTAATGATCAGTATGTGACATTTAATGTTTTCAATGCCCTGAAGTACCCTGATGAGGGTATGAAAGAATGCTCTCGCATTGAGACATTTGATGAATTGGTGCAACAACAATTTCTGAAGAACCATATAGACTATGCTGCAGCATCAGTAGAAGATGAAAATTTTCCTGATGAAGATTTTGATAAACCACAGGACAGCAAGGCAGTGCAACATATGTGGACTAGAAAATATGAATTATTGAAGGTAACTGATGACACTGTTAAAGACAATATACCTTCTATTGTTAAACCTCCATCCCTCGAACTAAAAGAATTGCCAAGTCACTTGAAATATGCTTACCTTGGTGATGGTAATAATTTGCCTGCTATCATCTCTGCTTCATTGAATAGGCTGCAAGAAGAACAATTGTTGATAGCGTTAAAAAGGCACAAAAAGGCAATAGGGTGGCAGATAGCAGACATCAAGGGGATTAGTCCATCAATATGCATGCACATAATTCTCTTGGAAGAAGACTCAAAGAATAGTATTGAAAGTCAGAGACGACTGAACCCAATTATGAAAGAAGTAGTCAAAACGGAGATTATAAAGTGGCTGGATGCAGGGATTATCTATCACATCTCTGACACTGTTTGGGTGAGTCCAATTCAATGTGTGCCTAAGAAAGGAGGTGTGACTGTCATCACTAATGAGAAAAATGAGATCATTCCCACAAGAACTGTGACTGGATAGAGGATTTGCATGGATTACAGAAAGTTGAACAAAGCCACAAGGAAAGATCATTTCCCCTTGCCTTTGATCAAATGTTGGACAGACTTGCTGGGAAAGATTTTTATTGTTTTCTGGATGGATACTCAGGGTATAACCAGATTGCTATAGCACCAAAGGATCAGGAAAAGACAACCTTCACTTGTCCTTATGGCACTTTTGCTTTCAGAAGAATGCCATTTGGCCTGTGCAATGCTCCAGCAACCTTCCAGAGATGTATGATGGCCATTTTCTCTGATATGATTGAGAAATCAATGGAAGTGTTTATGAACGATTTTTTAGTGTTTGGGGAAACTTTCCAAACCTGTTTAATAAATCTGGAACAGATTTTGGACAGATGTGAAGAAACAAACCTAGTGCTGAATTGGGAGAAGTGTCACTTCATGGTGACTGAAGGAATTGTGCTGGGACATAGAATCTCCAGAAATGGCATTGAAGTGGACAAGGCAAAGATTGAAGTAATTGAAAAGCTGCCTCCTCCAACATCAGTTAAAGGAATTAGAAGCTTCCTAGGTCATGCTGGTTTTTACAGAAGGTTCATCAAGGACTTCTCAAAAATCTCTAAGCCATTGTGTCAGCTGCTGGAGCATGATAGGACTTTTGAATTTAATGCAGAATACATAAAAGCCTTTGAACTTCTAAAGACTGCTCTTATCACTACTCCCATTATTGTTCCACCTGACTGGGAGAAACCTTTTGAGTTTATGTGTGACGCAAGTGACTATGCAGTGGGAGCGGTTCTGGGACAGAGGTACAACAAAGTGTTGTATCCAGTCTACTATGCAAGCAAGACCTTGATCGATGCTCAGATCAATTATACCGCTACTGAAAAGGAGTTGCTAGCTGTAGTGTATGCCTTTGAAAAGTTTAGATCCTATCTTGTTGGAACAAAAGTGGTAGTTTACACAGACCACTCTGCAATCAAATATTTAATTGACAAGAAGGATGCTAAACCAAGGCTGATCAGGTGGGTGTTGCTATTACAAGAATTTGATCTGAAAATCAGAGATAAGAAAAGAGTGGAGAATCAAGTGGCTGATCACCTCTCAAGATTGCCAAAGGATGTTGCAGAACCAAGGGGAATAGCCATTGATGAATCTTTCCCCGATGAGCAACTGATATCAATGCAAGATGCTGCAGCCCCCTGGTATGCTGATCTAGTCAACTTTCTTGCCAGTGGTGTGGTTCCTCCAGACATGAACTCCCAGCAAAGTAAGAGATTTTTCCATCAAGCCAAACAATATGTCTGGGATGAACCATACCTTTACAAGATGTGCCCAGACAATCTGAACAGAAGATGTGCTGCAGATGAAGAATTCCACGATATTCTGACTCAGTGCCATGCTGCAGCATATGGAGGACATTTTGGTGGTATGAGAACTGCTGCCAAGGTTCTCCAATCAGGTTTATTCTGGCCTACCCTTTTTAAAGATGCACATGAATTTGTTAAACATTGTGATAGATGCCAAAGGGTAGGGAACTTGTCCAATAAATATGAAATGCCTCTAAACACCATTTTGGAAATTGAACTTTTTGATGTATGGGGTATTGATTTTATGGGACCATTTCCCCCTTCCTTTGGCTACCTTTACATTCTGGTAGCTGTTGCTTATGTGTCTAAATGGGTGGAGGCTGTGGCTACAATAAAAAATGATGCTAGGGTGGTAACAAAGTTTTTACAGAAAAACATCTTTACTAGATTTGGAACCCCTAGAGCAATCATTAGTGATGAAGGAACCCATTTTTGCAACCAAGTTTTCTCCAAATTGCTTGCAAAATATGGAGTCAAGCATAAAGTTGCCACAACCTATCACCCCCAGACTAATGGTCAAGCTGAACTGTCCAACAGGGAAATCAAAAGGATTTTGGAGAAAATGGTTAACACAAGTAGGAAGGATTGGTCCTCACATCTGGATGAGGCACTGTGGACTTATAGAACTGCATTCAAGACTCCTTTGGGGATGTCCCCATATAGACTAGTGTATGGGAAAGCTTACCATTTACCCTTAGAGTTGCAGCACAAAGCTTTCTGGGCAACAAAGAAACTGAACTTTGATCTTCAATCTGCTGGAGCAGCACGCATGCTGCAGCTTAATGAAATGGAGGAACACAGACTGTTCTCATATGAAATGCTGAAGCATACAAGGCAAAAACTAAGATCTGGCATAATAAGAAGATACATCACAGATCCTTTCACGAAGGAGTGCAAGTGCTGCTATTTAACTCTAGGCTAAAGCTTTTCCCTGGTAAGTTGAAGTCAAGATGGTCTGGCCCATTCACAATTGTAAAGGTCTACCCACATGGAGCTGTTGATCTGTTGGATGCTGGTAGTGGAAGAGAATTCAAAGTTAATGGTCAGAGAGTCAAGCATTATTTTGGTAAACCTGTAGACAGAATAAAGGTCACCACGAATCTTGATGATACTGTATGATGCTGCATCACGGTCTGGCTGAGGACCTTATAAACCAAACGCGCATGGGAGGCAGCCCATGAATAAAAAGCATTTACATTTCTGAATAAAGAAGCAATAGTAAGGGCAGAAGTAAGTCAGGCTGCAGCATAAGACAGAACACTGGGTTGCTCTGGAATGATGTTATAGCATGCAATTTCATGATTAAAAAAAAATGAAATCTTGAGGACAGGGACTATCTGCTAACAAATGTACAAAGTGGGAACAGCTGGACTTTTTGTCCGTTGTGGAAAAAGGACAAAAGTGGGCAGATTTAATAAAATTTGAATTTCAATAAATGCCAAAAGATGTGGAGAGAGACACCACTTTTCCTTAAACCTAACCCCCAACCACATGATCTCCACCTTTCTCTCTTCTTTATTCTTTTCTTTTCCCACGACTGCCACCCTCGGTAACCAACACCCCTCTCTCACCTTACACTTTAAATAGACCACTCACCCTTCTTTCTCACTCACACTTTACAACGTCTATTTTTCCTTCTTCAACCCGTAACCCTAACAGTCCACTCTTCCTACTCTTCAAGAAATCAAACCACCATGACTGCCAAGAAATCAAGCCGTGTGAAACACAAGGCTGTGAAGAATGCTGCATCACCCTCTTCTGACCCAACCGAAACCTGTACCACCCTCTTCTGACCCAACCGAAACCCTAACAAACTGGGTTAGTGAAGAAGCGAAAGAAAAGCATGAAAAAGATACCATCAACCGTAGTCTCCATCAAGAAAAAGGTTTCAAATATGGGAAAGGAGTGAACTTGGGTCTGCTCTCAGAGCTTGTGAGCATCATTGATGCACATAAATGGAGGACCTTTGCTGAGCACAAAGACGGATTTTGTACACAAATGGTTAGGGAGTTTTACACAAATATTGCGTCTGACACCCAAACATTTGTGGTTATCAGAGGAGGTAAGGTGTCTTTTTTTGCAAAGACGATTAATCAACATCTCGATTTGGAAGAAGTTGAAAACGAGTATCAACAGATTCTGAAAGCTGCAACAACTGCCAAGCTGCAGCAAATGAAGAAAGAACTAGCCCTCCCTGGTGCAGAATTCATACAACAGGCAGAAGGCCAACTCAAACTGACTCGACCCATGCTGCAGCCTCTCGCAAAAATATGGTACCACTTCCTCAGATACTCTCTCTCCCCTACTTCTCATCTGGAAACTGTGGACAAAGAACGCCTGGTTCTACTCCACTGTATCTTGAACAAGAAAAAGATAAATGTGGGGGAGATACTCAAGAGTCAGATCACAATATGTGCAATGAAGCAACAAGGTAACCTAATGATCCCTTGTCTTATTACTGAACTGTGTTTAGAGCAAGGAATAGAGTATAACCCTGGGGAAGGGCTAGAACTAAACAAAGGCCCCATTGATATGAACTGTGTGCTGAGGATGTGTTCAAATTCTGATAAAGCAAGTGCAAGTGGAAGCAAACCTCCCAGATATAGCACCCCAGAACAGCAGGATCGTTATGGGATGCTGGAGCAGAAAGTAGAAGAACTGACCACCATGCTGCAGCAACATATGCAGCATGAGAAAACTTTCTGGCAATACTGCTTCTGCAAGTATCAATAAGAAAAGCAAACAATGAAGCTCAATGGTTGGAAGCTTGAGACTCCAATCCCCCAGTTCCCCCAAGAAATTCTGCCACCTTTTGTTGAAGATGTCCCTGTAACACCCCAACAACAAAAATCTGTTTCTGATCCAGTACCTGAAAACCCTAAAAAATCAGCCAACATTGACCCTGCTCACAGCTCTGCCTCTGATGAAGAATGGATGGGTATTGCCCCATCCAAGCAGCAGCAGAAACAAAATGAGGTTCCTGCCTCTAAAAAGAAGAAGCTTGCCTCTAAAGCCTCCCAGCAAGATCAAGGGAGCATTAAAAGGCCCCGTGCTGCAGCATCTAAGAAAGTACCCTCCACCACCCTTGCAGTAGCATCAACCCCTCCTTCTGCATCAAAACCAGTAAAGGGCACAAAGTCAGCTGCTGAGAAGGAGAGCCCAGTAACAAAAATTGCTGCTAGTTATGTTGCAGAGGAGGAAGAAGAGGAGGAAGACACAGTGCCTCTCTCAAAGAAACAAAAGATGGCTGTAACCGATGCAGCAGTGAAGACTAAGAAGGAGAAAGTTACTGCAGCATTGAGAGCAGAGGAGGCTAAAGCTGTTGTAGCAGAGGATTCTGACAAAGAAGAAGCTACTGAAGCAGAGGAAGAAAAAGATGAGGAAGCTGAAGAGAGCACTGAGGCTGAAGAAGAGAATGAAGGGAGTACTGAGACAGAGGCGCAAGAAGAAAAAGTTGAGGAAAAAAAAGAAGAGGAAGAAGTCCAGGTCACCGGAGCAACACAAGCCAAGGTGCCTTCCAAGAAAGGAGGCACCAGGAAAAGTTTGCGCACCAGAGCTGCAACATCCCACATCAGGATGCCCTAAACTCTCCACCCCATTCCCAGAAATATGTTATTTTCTTTTAAGTTTTCGCAAGTAGTGGTCATTAGGACCTGTTATATCTGTTTGTCTGTTGGGCCAGTAGGGCAATAGTTGTTTGAATCTTGATTAATGAATGGCTGTGCATGAATCCCACCCCTGTTTTTGATTCCAAATGATTAATGATTAATTGGAAAAGGCCTCTGGGCCCTTTTGCTGTGTTCAACTCTTACTGTTTAGAATGAAACTCTTGCTGTCTAATCTAATGCACCAACTTGATTGTGATCACCAACCCTGCTGTGCAGTTGTTAGAATAGAGGACATATGTGTTGTAGCATGAACAGATAAAGGTGAGCCTGAGTGAAAGATTGCACTGCACATCTATTTTTCACACTCATGTATTTTCTGTAAGGTTTGCTTTGATTCTGTCTAATCTTAGCATACATAATTGTACACACAATATGCTTGAGGCATTTTCTTGTTTATTTTATGTTTAACAGAGCCTGAATAAGCCCACCCAACTAATACATTTGCCCCTAGTTACCCCCTTTGAGCTTTAGCCATTTATTGACAAACTAGTACATTACAAGCCTTAGACCTAGAAAAACAAAATTCACCGGAAGGTAGATTTAGAGGATGCTTTTGTAGCTAGTTCTGACATAAGTTTGGGGGACGCTTGAGGACAAGCATCTGATTAAGTTTGGGGGTGTTTTGCTGCAACGCATGTGCATGTTGCAGCAGAACTGTAAATAAATCAGAAAAGGATAGGCAGCCAGTGAATCAAAAAGTCATAAGCGGAAAATGTGAAGCTGTCATCCCTTAATGTGAAGCTAGTTTCTATATGCTTCTAGCTAGTAGCTGAAGAAAAATTGTTTTTGAGCAGAGAACAGAACAATGCCTGAAAAATCACACTGAATGTTCTCTGTTCACAACAAAGTTTCAATAAAAGGTTGACTTGGTAATGGAAGGAAAGGACTCAAGAAAACAGAAAAATGAGAATTGAAGGATCAATGGAGAAGTTGAGCTAGATATGAAAGCATCCTTATGCTCTACCTTGAGTAAGTCACTTACCCAAATGATTCAACCTTACCTGTCCTAAGCCCAGTTACAACCGTAAAGACCTCTTGCTGTGTCTAATTCTGTGTTTGTTTTGATTATGATAGATTCTCATCAAATCTATATCAGGGATACATGTTTGTGGTAAAGAGTGAAAGATCTAAAGTGAGGATGAGATGTAGAACCAACTGTTCTGAGAGATGTATGCTGCAACATGTGTTAGTCTATTTGAATTTATGTGTAGCAGTTGTTGTTGAAAGCAAGATAGACAGAGCAGTTTGGTTAGGTAAATAAGTGTGGATTTCTGGATGGGAGTTGAAGGTTGGAAAAATATGGGGGGTGCTTGCATATCATTCATTAATTAGGAGTATTTTTATGTTCATTGTATTTTTCTTTTGCATTACTTGAGGACAAGCAATGATTTAAGTTTGGGGGTGTGATAACTCTTTGAATGAAGAGTTATTTCGATCCTTTTAACTGTAATTCTTTGCCATTTTTAAGGTTTTAAGTTTGGTTTCTTTTAGAAAAAGTTAGTTTATATATATTTGTGTTAAGTGTAGTAAATATTAGCCTTTTGCTCCCAATTGCTCTATCATTGTCTAAAAACTCTGTGTCTTGGCATGCAGGAAGCTTGCTGGAGCAAGGCTAAAGCATTGGGATACAAGAGCTTGGTTGCTGTAGCAAGGACTGCCTTCCAGTAGTATGGCACTAAAGGACAAAAGCTGACAAGGACACCTTTCCTCTCTCCTCAAGGGCGCTGACGCTGTCGTTTTTAAGGAAACACAAGCGCATAGGATCAGCTGCCTTATATCATTTGGAATTTGGGCTAGGGTTAATTTATGAATTCTTTTGATTGTTGGCCCAAAATGGAATGAAAGATAATAGGGTTTAGTGTACTTTAAAAGCATCTTGAAAACCCTAGTACCATAGACTGGAACATTCTGATTTTACACACATTGTCTTGTGGAGAGCTGCGCCGAGTCTTTCTTCCTGAGCTGCTGCTACTGTGTTTTTCGTGTTCCTACATTGTAATGATTTCTTGTTCTTTTCTTAGATTTGTTCTTTGTAAGCTCACTATGAGCTAAACTCTTTAAGCTTTGGGTATGCTAGTATAATGAATGTTTAGCTTATTTGTGTAATGGCTATGTTCGCATCTTCTTTTATCAAGCATTTAATGTTGTTTGATTAAGCGTGATCAACTTGATTGAACACTTAGCTTAATTAATTTGGAAGAATTAAGTAACTGGGAACTTGATAAAGGATAGGGGTTAAATCATTAATTGGAAAATTAATTGATGATGAGTAGGCTAGGAATAGCTATTCATGTCCCTAAGCTAGCTGGAACGAGCTTTAATTAGAGGGTGGTGTAATGAATCTGAACCTAGGAATAGAACAAAGTTAATGAACCTGACCCTGTAATGTTGGAAAACAAACTGTAATTTGCTGGAGCTAGATGCTAGAGCATGTCAGAGCTTAATGAGGGCTAAACAAGATTTATGATGCAGCATACCTGAAGCTGTTTTAATTATCTAAATCAACAGATCACTTTTTTCTGTTAACCTGTTTTAATTTACATTCAAGTTGTAATTTGTTTATTTTTTCTAGTATCAACACCTTTATTTTAATTTGTCCGCGCACAACAATTTTTGGTTACTCCTTCCTAACTCTTGAACATATAATCTGAACTGAATTTTGCCGCATCAATTTAATCCCTGTGGGAACGATATCTGAACAAAAGTTCTATACTATTTGAGGCATTTGTGTATACTTGCACAAGCTTAAGAGCAACTGTTTTTAAGGCAACACCAACATTGTTGGGAATCTCCCGCACACACAAAGGATCACACACAACAAAATTACTATTCACGTATACATTTACTATTCATATATACGTACACTTTTCAACATACCAGAAAGAGCATACATAAAGAACACAAGAATTTAACGTGGTTCGGCATCTCTTGCCTTCTTCCACGGAAACACTTGGTAAACTATTTACTATCTCAAATATGTGATTACGAGATTGTAACCCACCCCACATTATAAGTTTTTTTGGACAAACTTTATAAACCCTCTTTCAATAGTGTATCACTCTACAAACCCGAGTACCCCTCACTCTAGAGTTACAAGAAATAATACACTCTCACATTTTTACTCTCCCTACCGGGGATGCCCCCACTTGCTTGGGGACACCCCAGACTCTCTTCCCTTTTTATTTCTCTCTCATTCTCAGAAGATCTCTTTCTCTTATTTTTGCTTCTTGCTTCGCTGCCGAATGAATGAAAGTGCCTCCTCTATTTATAGAGGCTTCAGCAGTGCGAAAACACTGCAACAATTTCGGCTTCATGCTTCAAATTTCTACCGGCCTATGAAGTGTAACCCATGCTACTGCTCCATTTTTCTTACAAGAGATCTTGGCAAATCTACTCAGCAGATTTGCATTTAATGCTTCACATAATGTTCTCCTACTATGACTTTTCAAAGCAATGGCTGGACCCCACAATTCTCCCCCTCCAGGCATTGTGGAAAAATCCTTGGATCAGTTCAGGAGAGAACAAATCTCCCCCTCAAGCGGAAGTTTTTCCTTATCTCCCAACAATTCTACACCATCCATCCACGAGTATTCAATGGTGTAACTTATACCGCCATTGCTACCATCAACGGGACACGCTGCCTGACCTCCATTGGTAGGAAGACTTTCGATATAAGAGTCCATCCATGGATCTCCAACCAACGCTTCTATACTCGTCTGAATCTGTCACCTGATCGCACCAATAGCTCTGATACCACTGTTGGGAAATGTCCGTACCATTTCCCTATCTCTGATACCAACATTGTTGGGAATCTCCCGCACACACAAAGGATCCCACACAACAAAATCACTATTCACGTATACAGTCACTATTCACGTATACGGACTCTTTTCAACATACCACAAAGAGCATACATAAAGAACACAAGAATTTAACGTGGTTCGGCATCTCTTGCCTACGTCCACGGAAACACTTAGTAAACTATTTACTATCTCAAATATGTGATTACAAGATTGTAACCCACCCCACATTATAAGTTTTTTTGGACAAACTTATAAACCCTCTTTCAATAGTGTATCACTCTACAAACCGGAGTACCCCTCACTCTAGAGTTACAAAAAATAATACACTCTCACGTTTTTACTCTCCCTACCGGGGATGCCCCCACTGGCTTGGGGACACCCCATACTCTCTTCCTTTGTTTTTTTTTCTCTCTCTCTCTCTCTCACTCTCAGAAGCTCTCTTTCTCTTATTTTTGCTTCTTGCTTCTCTGTCGAATGAATGAAAGTGCCTCCTCTATTTATAGGGGCTTCAGCAGTGTGAAAACACTGCAACAATTCGGCTTCATGCTTCAAATTTCTACCGGCCTATGAAGTGTAGCCTATGCTACTGCGCCATTTTCCTTACAAGCGATCTTTGCAAATCTGTTCATACAGATTTGCATTGAATGCTTCACATATTGTTCTCCTGCTTTGACTTTTCAAAGCAATGGCTGGACCCCACAATAACCCATTGCTTCATGGTGCTGAAGCTGAATATATAACCTTAGCAATAAGAGTGCTGAACTTATATGATTTCAATATTGCAAGTTCAATTGCGATCGCAGATCGTAATTTAAAACTGAGAAAGTTGATTTATATAACTTTCCTAAAAACACCATATAGGATATATATCGTACGATTATATATATATATTATTGCTACATTTCATTAGAATGCTGGCCTAAGGGTCAAGCTACAAAAGCGGGCTTTAGGTCTCAAAAAAAAATTTAAATTTACTTACTAGTTAGTAGTTCCAATTTTATCGGATGTCCTCGAAGGTACACTTATTAGTTAGTAGTTACTATATAGTTAGACAGTTTTTTTTTAAATATTTTATTTACTAATTAGTACTCCTTCCGTTCTTTTTATTTGGTAATTTTGGCTATTTGTTTTTGTTTCAAAACAATTGGTATTTTATAAACCCAAGACATATTTGACCATTTTTTCCATATATACCCTTATAATAGAATTAAATTGAAATGCCTTGAAAATACACAAAACCTTCCAAGTACATAAATGGCTAGTAGAGTATAGAGTAAATATAGTTTAGATTTGTAAATAATTAATGGTAGAAATAAGGATATTTTGGTACAAATATAAATATATTAATGATTTCTTAATCTACGTGTAGAAACCTTAAATTACCAAAGAAAAAGACGGAAGGAGTAGTTAATATATACCATAGTCTAGTTACTCTATAGTAATTTAATAAATGATTTTGCATTCTAAAAACATCAAAAGATAAACTTTAAATAATTAAAAACATATTAAATAAAATAGTTATTAGCTTTAAAAATGCCTCATCCCAAAATTCGCTTTAGTTCTAAATAGGTGTTAGACCGACACTGCATCAGATCTACAAAATTCGAGGTTAAAAGGTATGAACATATAAGTTTAATGCTTAGTGAGAGGAGCCCTACCCTTGGCAGGTGCTCAAATTGGTTCCATGTGTGTATCCTATAATTCAGCTATCCTAGACCGAGATCCTGGCATCCAAATTGTGATCCACAAGGTCCTTACCATGAGAATGGGACCAAAATTGGGACAATCCCTTGTGAAGGTAACTTTCATATATCCCTGAACCAACAACAGCAACCGATCAAATCCGGTATGTCTTATTGAGTTTGTGTCTTAATTAAATATAAGAAACTTTGCTGTCTCGTCCCTTGCTATGTTCTTACATCCTAGCCCATGTTCCCTTTCAATCTTTTATTTTCTTTTTTCTTTTTTTCTAAGGCAACAAATGGGAAAAAAGAAAAACAAAGGAAACGTCGTTTTCAGATGGAAAATCCTTTGCTCCTCATGTCTCAAATTGTCCATATCTACCTTACACAATGACTAAGAATACAGTGTGGCAACATGGAAGGTTCATAATCATATACATATGCTGTTAGTGAATGAAAGTTCTAATATAACTTATTGGAGTACGCTACATATCTTTTTAAATTGGATATGGTTATATATTATATATGTATATTATTAGGGTGAAAGGTGACAAAGAAGATCCAAACCTACCAAAGGAGCATATTCCTTCTGGGAAGAGACAAAAATCGAATTTTTTGATATAGGAAAAAAATATTACTTGAGCTACAAAGTTAGAGACGATTCTCTTTTCAAGTTCATGTACATACTAGGTAACGTTTTTCTGAATAAAAAAAGTATCGTATATGATTGATTTTGTGATAAAAATAAAAGCGATTCGTATAGTTAAAATGATTGATTGGTTCATAAAATCTTATATAAGGAAGAAAGGAAAAACGACATGGATTTTGATTAAGAGAAAAGACAAGCCGAAACTTGCATGTGCCTCTAACGTGGTAGGGTCCAATAAAATGTCACCAGCTATTTTGGGCTTTCTCTCCCTTTTCAAGTAAGGCATGACATATGACAATAGGTAGGCTTTCTTAATCTGTTCTAATTTTAAGTTAGAATTTAATATTAACGTGACAATATTACTCTTTCTCTTTCTTATATGTCCCCATAAAATAAATTTAAAGGCTGTTTTATGTGGTGTTAATAATGTTATAATGATATACCAGAAAATGACAATACAAATTGAATATCTAAAGGGCCCAAAAAAAATTTAAAAAAAAGAAGAACAAAATATATATCTAGCAGAAAATTGATTAAAGAACTGTAGCCTTTTAAGTCACTTGAATTTTAAGTGGCTATGACAGCCGAAAATTTAAGTAGAAAATTTGTACTTGATTAATTAATCAAGTATTAAAAAGAAACTGAAGTCATTTAGCAGTAACATACATTATTACCTCATTATTATGATAATTAAATAGATTATCACATAAAGAGAGACAATTTTATGGGAGATGTCCAAATTTCTCCAGAATTTGATCATGCAGGTTCACATTGAGCTCAATGAAATAAAAAGAAGGACATGAAGAATAGACTTCTGCTACTTGTTCATGAGAGTGTAAGCATGCATATGATATTTCACTTCTCTTTTGCCTTGATCATGGAAAGTTGTTAGTAATAAAAGATATGAAAATGTATTGGTAGAGAGGTTAGAAGGAGTTGTCACATGTATGTCGGTCAGAAGCTATTTTCTCTTTCATTTGTTTTGAATGGAAAATATGACACTTCCTAAAGCATTGTTTGACAATAATTGCCATTATACTGTTCTTGTTGATGTCATTTTATTTAAAAGAATTATGCATTAGAGTTCTTTTTCAAAATTATATATACTATCGCGCGTGCTGCTGTGCTAGCTTTCCTCTTTGTAGCTCAATTGAGAATTGATTATTGATTGATTAATCAATAATTTTACAAATTGGTTACCTTACTATATGTGAAGCTACTTTTAAGCATGTGTTTGGATAAGCGTAACTTTGAATGAAATTGATTTTACAAATTTGATTTGGTTACAAAAATTTGAAGTGGAGTGATTTATATTTGAATGTTTTATTTTGAAAGCAATTTTGATGTAAAAATTAGTGTAAATTTCTTACCCAACGTAAAAGCTAGCTTCTAGCCAAAATCACTTATGAAGGTAAAATCAATTTTGTATAGAAGTAATCAAACACTTATTTTTACTAAAATTATGTTTGACAATGATAGATCGATTCTACAGTGTTGTCTAAGAAATCAACCATTCTAGCTATTAGATATGGAAGGTATAATTCTGTATTATCTAAGAACTTTGTAACCTTTTTTTTTTTTTGTGGTAAACCCACCGATAGTTTGTCGTTTATTATATGAATACAAACAGGGTAGCATAGACTTTTGTGCACCAAAAATATGTTATGTAGAATATAATTAATTAATTAAATCAACTACCAATTCAATCATTATAAAAGCTGTTATTGAATGGAAAAAGTTCAATTGAATAAGGTTATTAATTCCAGATACAGTAGTCCATTGAGAACTAAAGCAACAAAAGTCAAATCATTTTAGCAAGTTACATCTAAAAAATTAATAGTTATAATATGATTAGTTTGATTTATTGGGAGCCGCTATGGGACCATTGAAAAACGGAGGGGTTTGAAACCCCCTTCATTATTTTCTCTCTCCTCCTTTTTTTTTTAAAAAAAAAATCTTTAGAATATTTCTCATTATTCTATCCATGATTCTATTTTAATAATTATCACTTTTATTAATTCTATTTCTCTATCATATTTTTTACAATCACAATATTCGTAATAATATTTCATATATCAATTACATACTTCTGTAGCTTCATCTTTTAATTCTTGTACTAAATCTCTTGAATAATTTTGATTAGTTAAATATAACATACTTAATTTACATAAAAAAAAATCTATACTATGATAGTTATTCATTATATTACTTTATTTACTTAGCTCTGATACCAAATCGGTACCATCCTAATAATTTCAAATATTTTTAATTTATTCATTTTTTAGGGTAGTATTTTATTCATCAATAAAGACCAAATCATCATCATCACCATTAAAATCTACATAATAATCAGGATCGCAGTAGAATTTAAAATCAAATAAATAATATTTAGGATCGTTATATATCTCAAGATAATATTCAAGATCGTTATTTAGGATCACTTTTTCCAACATTCGAATTAATGCTAGAGTTTTTTTTTCATATGTTGGATAATTAATTTCCCTGGAGTTTCTAAAAGATTTTCTAATTGTTCAAGAACTTTTCTAATTTTTTCAATATCTCTATTTTCATATATTTCTTTACCTTTACTTATATTATTTAGTGTATCTCTTATATTATTTATTTCACTTTGTCCTTTCTGAATCCTATTATAAGTGTAATTTGCAATTTTATTTTTATTTTCTATTAGTTGAATAATATTTTTATTAGTCTCTTCCATTATTTTTTCTATACCTTTGAATTTTATTACTATTTCTTCAGATAAACTCATTATTTTATCGTTTTATTATTATAATTTTATCTTATGTGGGAATTATAGGGTTTTGAAACCATATGATTTAAGAAGGTTTCGTAGAAATTCTCTTTAAATAAACCAAAATAAGAAATGCACAAACTTATTTAAGCACCACCAAACTAGCAATCCTAGACCTTTTTTCTAAGCTCAAACTCCCTTCGTAGACACTGAATGTGAGTCTCACCCAATCTTAAAAAGGAAAATAGTTTTTTATTGTCTATGTTCTCTTTTAAAAAAATTAAAAATAAAATGCCATGTTATACTCGTTTTCGACATGGTCGGTTTAACATCGGCAATGTAAGCTTTCAAGCATGAACTACATTCAATACTAGCTTTTGGCAATTGCATTGCATGTGACCTAACATCCAACAAAGCACATCAGCAAAACTATCCACGATGTCTGCCTCATCCCATGAGTAACACACATTTTGTTTTCATCATTTCAGTAAGAAAACTCTTTTGAAAATCAAAATATACACTAGTAATACACATTTTTTATTCATCCTTCCTCTCCATAGTCCTATTTTAGTTAGTTTATTCATCTTTCATGAACAAATTGCTGAAACATGATACAATGTTTGCATGATGTTGAAAGAGATCAAGAATAGCTGGTGCCAATATATGATAATAATTTATTTACACATGTATAACATATTAGAAAATGGTTTTTAAGAAATAATGTAAGACCCTATATATGCTGTGGTATGTCCACATGATTTTTGTGTGTCAGATGCATAATCAATTCTTGAGTGTGATATATATAAACAGCTAATTTCCACATTATCTTCCACCAAAAAAAAAAAATTTCCCATATAATCTAATAAGAAATTCTGAATGGCCAAGGTAAAGTAATAATTAGAATTATTATCTTTCTCATACACACGCGCGCGAGGGTTTCCTTTGGATCATTGTATGTGTCACTCAACCCCTGCCACCATGCACAGTTTGTCCAACTGGAGGCAAGGCTGTTTCCATTAATTTATCGACCAAACAATTTAATTATATTTAAGAACTGGAAAAGTAAATGAGCATGCCCTTGTAATTCTACCTACGTGGCACATTCTCAAGCACAGAGAAGATACCGTTCGAGTATTGGAAAAGGGGAGCTGCATCATGCAAATGTCCTTAGGAGCTTCTGCTTTTGATCATGCCCAGATAGACAGATACTCCTCCATGTGCCAAGATACTGTTTATCATCTCCTCATGACCCTACCAATTTCAATTGAAAGTGCAAATTAGCTTTTGACCCTTTTGTCATTGGCACTCTTAACACCAAGCACTAGCTAATGATACCTAAGCTCTTATCCACGTCTCTATTCTCAAGAAGGAAAAGAATAATAAAAACAAAAATCAAAATTATCAAACTAATGGCTACCAAAGAATATGAGAAATTTTTGCTTGTGAAATAAGAAAAGGATGTATGATTTCACAATAATGTTATTTGAACATCAGAGATTTTGACAACATAAACTAAAGTTTGTATATCATTAACCACAAATCTAATAACGTTAATCAACTTGCCAACCATACACCTAGATACTATTAACCAAGATTTGTACACTTGTAAACCAAGTTGTCTGGTGTCTCTGGGTATACAAATAGCATTTTTGATGATTTAATGCATACCACATCAACTATTAGGTTATTATTATTTTTTACTTTAGTCATATTTTCTATATTTATTAGGTAAAACCAAGAGGATACAATTTTTTTTTAGTGAAAATTAAGATGATACATATTAAATAGTACAAAATGAGAATTTTTCTTGCTTCTGAGAGAGCATGTAAAAATTTCTGATATGAGATAGGTGGGTAAAGTTGTGAAGAAAGATGGTTGGGGATGCATGTGCAGTGGCCTGGGCCACCTGGCCCACCAAATTAGAGGTTGGGAACCTCAACTAGAACCAGTGCATGTGCACTTGATTTGTTACTTGTTCTGTGGGTTTAGGAAAAAAACCACACACCTGTTATTATGTGCATGTTATTCATGTAATGCTACTTATAAATAGAGGCCCCCCTTATGCATTCGACCTTGCAGCAGAGCAAACAAACTGCACCTTCCCCTGTTTTGCTCCCCTGTTTCTGCTTTATCATTAAAAGCTGTGAAGCTCAGAATGGCACACCAAGAATTTTCTGTTGTTCTAGTGATTCTCATTGTTGTCCTTATGAACATGAACCTGCAAGGTGCCAAGGCTGACTATGGCGGTTGGCAGGGTGCTCATGCCACTTTCTATGGTGGGGGTGATGCCACCGGCACAATGGGTGAGTTTAGCCTTTCATTTTTATTTTATTACATTACATGAAGGCACTAGGACTTGCATTATAGAGTGCACTAGGCCTATGCTAGTTGAACATTTTTTTTTGATAAGTAAATGTTAGAATGCTAGATGTTATGATAATTTTTTTCTTCTTTGTCAACCTCCAACTCCTTATACTCTTAGCTCAAATCGGTTGAGTTACCCCACCCTATGCTACTTGAACTACTTGTTCATTTAGCATTTTTTATTTGTATTATGTTATTACACACTCGTGGCAATATACATAATTGTAATTATAAAATTATGGTTTGAATGATGGATATGTAACCATATATAAAATTTATCATAACCCTAGTTAACATTTCTCTTTTTAAGAAAATATCTAGTTTGTTGATTTGAAAATATGATTTGAATAATTGATTAGGATAACTTCTCCCTATACCTTATAATTTTCTAGTGAAGTGTGTACTTGGTACATAAAATTGAAAAGTTGTATGAATTAGTTATTCAAATAACATTGGTTCAATTATTATGGTGGTCCCTAAACTATTTGAAAAATTTTAAATAGGTCCTTGAACGTTTTAAATTTGTAATTGGGTCTCTAAACTTATACTTTTTTGTAAATGAGTCCCTCATACATATCTCTGTTAGGGTTCCGTCGGAGTTTCAAAAAAGTATAGGGATCAATTTAAATTTTTTCGAAAAGTATAAGAACCTATTTGATTTTTTTCTGAAAGTTCAAGAATCCACAAATACACGAATGAATGGATTACTTAACAAAGATATACTGAAACCCTAACGAAAATGTGTATGAGAAACTCAATTATAAATTTTTTATAAATTTAGAAACCCAATTACGAACTTTTAAAATTCAAAAATTATGAAATATTTTAAGGATCAACAGAATAATTTGGCCAATAATATACTACTCTAGTTTGGTTGATGTGACTATTGAGAATTGAGATGGTGGGGTTTATTTACCCTTATGTTTCATGAATGCAGGAGGAGCGTGTGGATATGGGAATTTGTACAGCCAGGGTTATGGAACTAACACTGCAGCCCTAAGCACTGCTTTGTTCAACAATGGCTTAAGCTGCGGGTCTTGCTATGAAATGAGATGTGATGATGACCCAAGATGGTGCAAGCCTGGCTCTATTATTGTCACTGCTACAAACTTCTGTCCACCAAACCCATCTTTGCCTAACAACAATGGTGGTTGGTGCAACCCTCCTTTGCAACACTTTGATATGGCTGAACCTGCCTTCCTGCAAATTGCTCAATATAAGGCTGGAATTGTGCCTGTGGCCTTTAGAAGGTAAATGAAGCCATAAATTTGGTATTATCGTACTCAAGCTTAATGGTCCCATTAATTCCCGTACATATATACAAATATATTATTACCTAATTTATATAGTGAAGAGATTAAATGATTGAAAATCAATTCCACCCTCCTTGGAAACCTCATAGGGATCATGCCCTTAATTCTCTTGGCAATGATATTTGAACACGAGATTTTGACGATTTTAACCAAACTTTGTACATCATTAACTACAAATCTAGACACCATTAATCATGATTTATACACTCATTAACCATGTTGTCTGATATCTGGATGCACAGGTAACTTTTTTGTAATTCTATTTGTAGCACATGTCCTATTCATCATCATGGGAAATAAAAATTAGTGGTGGCTACCACCAAACCTCAACTGCCAGCTTTGATGTGAAATTGAACTAGAGTTTTTCTTTTTATAAGCCAAATGTATATTGCAAAGAGTACAAGGGGTACCCTGAACCTATATACAAAGAAATCAAATAGAAAAGTATACAAATAGCGACCACCCAAACTCAAATTCCCCACCTGCCAGATACCAAGAACATATCTAGTTTCAGCCTAGTTTTTACAGGATATTGCAAGATATTCCGTCTAAGCATATCCAACCAAAAATATAAAAACTAATCTACCCAAAAACAGAGCAAACAGCACCAAACAGATCTGATTCATAGTGCAGCTTCCATACAGTACAATGGGTTAAAAGACTTGAATATCATAATTACTTTATCTTTATAAAACCTACTTTTTTCACTGTTCTTATTTATGCCTAACTACTTTTTAACTGAGTTTTACTGTTGTTTGGTGATGATGACAGGGTGCCTTGTGTCAAAAAGGGAGGAATAAGGTTCACCATCAATGGCCACTCTTACTTCAACCTGGTTTTGATCACCAATGTGGGTGGTGCTGGGGATGTTCATTCAGTGTCCATCAAAGGGTCTAGGACTGGTTGGCAAGCCATGTCAAGGAACTGGGGCCAAAACTGGCAGAGCAACTCTTACCTCAATGGACAAAGCCTCTCTTTTCAAGTCACCACCAGTGATGGTAGAACTGTCACAACCTTTAATGTGGCACCAGCCAATTGGCAGTTTGGTCAGACCTTCCAAGGGGGTCAATTTTAAACTTTTGCAATGTGGGGGTAGGTTAATTAGTGAGAAAAGTTTGTATACTTATGAAGTTTATCCATGGCAGGCCCATAAAAGTGCCATTATAGGTATTGATTCTTGTAAGTTGTAATGTAACTGTGATGCTGAAAGGCCAGTGGTTTATTTTATTGGTCTACAAAGTAGCTGAGGTGGTTATATGGCACCCGCTGGTCACATCACATATATGATATTATAAGGAGAGTTTTATGTTTTTTTATTTTATTGGTGACTATTAAACTAAAACCTAATTTTTTAAAACGAGTCAAGTGTCTTTATATAGCACCTTTGGTTGTTAAATAAAACTAAGTTAATAGCATATACTATGGGCAATTGATTTGTTAAATCGATTGCTCTTCATTTTGAGTTCACAGGTCCAAGAGTCTGTTGTGATAATCTTGAATAATATTAAACAGAATTTTCAGATTGCATCTTGGATCCGTGGGAATCTTGTTTTTATGTCAGTAGGTAGTACGTCGACGACACAATCATCATTCATTCCTATTCCTTCTAAAAAAATTTCCAACAATAATTACTATATTTATTAGGTTGAACCTTTTCCTGAAGAAAAAGGAAGAATTAAAACAATTGTTTTGCACATTGATCAAGTTGCATAAAATGAGAATTGTCCACAGCTTCCTAATATGATAGAAGAAGCAAGAACAATGATTTCCATTATCTAAAAGAGAGGGTATGGAAGTATGTAGTTACAGGGATGGAGGGAGAAAATCATTTAAAGGTGGGTAAGGGGAGTTTTATTAAAATAGTAGCACAAGTCATCCTTACTTATTCCATGAGTTGGGCTTTGTAAATAGTTGAATTAGCTTATGACTTTTTATTAGTTTGGACAAAATTCAAATGATACAAAAATTCATTAATAGGGAAAAATTGGTTATTCCTAGGAATATGGAGGGTTGGAATTCTCCCAAACGATTACTTTATCTTGGTTTTTATAATGAAATGTGCTTCTTGAACCAAGAGGCTTAAGTTGGAATTCTTAGTTTGTAAATTAAGTTACTTGCCTTTTGAAGTTGAGATAACACTAAAATTCCAATAAGCTTAGCCATTACTTATGATGGGTAGTAATGGTTTTATGAGAACAAATCATGGGAGCTATAGTATCAAGCCAGCATACTTGCTTGAAATTAGGCAAAAGGGCCTGCTACTGGGTGGTTTGGGGTATGCACGTAGTTTCAATTCTTATCGTTGATGATGCATTGAGAGGAATCAAATGGCAAAATGCATGATAGAATCTATAAGCTTGGTGATGAAGAGTAAATTGACTATAAAAGATAGAATATGGAGTGTATTAGAAGACAACATGCTGAGAAAGGTAGCATTTCCATTACGCAACTTAACATGTTACATGAATAGGTATAATTTGATAATATGATTAAAAATATGAAATTGAATAACAAATATGGTCTTTTGCACCATTATCAAATATCCAATAATTAAATGATGATTGTAAATGATTTACCTGATGATAGAACATTGAAACTGGGTGAATCAGAATGTGGATTGGTGACAGTGTAATGGGGTTGGTGTTTTGTGATTTTAGGAGCAAAGCAAGCAAGCCTTGATAATGCTCTAGTATAAAGCCAAAATTATGAGATACTGGATCTTCTTTAGGACAGTCATGTTCCTCTTGGTCATGCTCATTCTCTTCTTCTGTGACTACAAAATTTATTTGCCCTTGATTTCTGAATTTGAAATTGGGGTGGAAACTCATGTTTCATGTAGCATGTAACAGTGGTATGCCTCAATTTCCCCCAGTGAGTATAGATTTATTGCCAAACAATTGTCTATCTTGTTGAACCACCAAAGAGAAGAGTTTACTGAGTGGTGGCAAAGGATCCATTAACATGAGTTAGGACCTAATAGTAGCATATGAACCACCAGCTCTATTGCCAACAACAACTAATTAGAATAGTACAGGTGTTAACAAGAAGCACCAGGGGGCTAGTGGTAGAATTTCACCCTGCCACGATAAAGACCCGAGTTCGATTCCCGGCTGGTGCAAATATTTGAGATGAGCAGTGATGATATCCGTGCTTACTGTGATGGATGGGTCCATCACCAACGTCTGATTCTTCGGGCGAAAAGAAGTACATCTGAGCTTATTCTATGTTTACTTTTTTTATCTCTTCATTATAGAAATTTTGGTGACAACTTTAAATTAAGTATTATTTTCTTCTCACCTATCATTCTTCCCAAAGGGAGCCATAAATTGGAACCCACAATCAAAACTAGTGTGCACTGTGCAAGCACAAGTCACGGTCATAGGAAGTGTGCATGTGCTGATGCTATTTGAATTGATCAATTCTGTGCCATCCATTGAATGTGTTTGGAAAAGCTGAAAAAAATGATTATGTTGATAATCAATTTTTGTATAATCGATTATTGTGATAATCGATTATAATCAGAATCTGTTTTTGTTTGAGACTGTTTGCTGAAAAGCGATTTTAAGATAATCTATTTCGTTTGGATGGTGCAAAAAAAAATCACTTTTATATAATAAATTACGAAAAAGGATATGGAGTTATTTGTATAATTTAATAATATTTGTTTAGAAGGTAGTTTTATAGGGGTAAACTGGGAAGAGAGTTTTGAGAATGAAAAATAATTAAATTACAATAATCTTAAGCTAGAAAAAACTAGATGGCATAAAACAGCTTTTTTTCCCTAAAAAAAGCTTTTTTTATCAATTTAAGCAAAATGTCAAACATAATAGATTATCTATGAAACAACTTTTAAGCTAAAAAACAGCTGAAACCAGGGAAAATAATCTTTCCCAAACATACTCTTAGTGGCAATGACTTCAAATTTTTCGTCATATATCATGTTCTGATTGAATTAGCATATCACTTGAAGTGCAAACTTCTAACTTAATTTAATCTCTTAATATTTGGTTATAAAACATGAATTTTCTAGCATAGTTCTATATTTCATTATTTTGTTAATATCATTTCTAGAATTAAATTTTGTCACTCAAATTTATCTATTTTTATTTAATTATTATGTTAAACAATAATTTTTCTCACAAAATTTTATTTTTTATTTTATTATTATTTTAAATAGCGAGTTTTTCACTAATATTCATTTTTTGTCATTTTATTATTATGTCAAACATAATTTTTTCTTCTAAATTTCATCATCTATCATTTTATTATTTTTTATTTACATAGTCATCTTTTTTACTTTAGGGACCCAATTAAAAAATTTATATAAGTTTAGCGACCCAATTAAAAAATTTATATAAGTTCAGGGGCCTAATTAAAAAAAAAATAGTTCAGGGACCTACTTAATAATTCACAAATAATTCAGGGACCAATTCAATAATTTTTAAAAAAAACTCAAATAATTATAAGGTGCATGACCATTGTATTAAGCTAGCTAACAAACTAGTATTCCCTCCGGACTCAATTATAAGAAAAATTAACCAACTTCACACTTATTAAGGAAGTTAGTTAATTTAGTTTAATTGTCTTGATTTATGTATAAAAAAATGAGTTACAATTGCTAAACTATCATTTAATTGTCTCGGGAGTTTGCAATGCTCTTGGAAAAGTAGAAAAGGAATTGGTTGGATTGGTTGATTGTCTTGACTTTTGAAATATTTACATTAAATAGAGTTGAATTAATTAACTTTTACTTATATTTGAGTCCATAAAATATAGATACTTTTTTTATTATATTTGATTCCAAAGGAAGTAGTTATTGGGGGCGTTTGGGAGAGCTTAACTAAGCTCCTTATAACTTATCTTATTGAAATAACCAAAGTGAACACAAGAAGGGGGGTTGAATTGTGTTTACCAACTTTTTCGGTTACTTAAAGAGATTTTCGCAGGCACAGCAAGAAGGTTTGGTTAAGAGAGGATTAGACGAGTGAAGCGTCTAATATTAAAACAGAATAGCACACACAAACCAAGAAGGTTAAAAAGAGTTTGATAACTACAGTATTAACTCCCCAAGTTAAAAAGCTAAGACTGAAACAATACTCAAACAAATTAAAAGATAAGGGAGAAGAAATATCACTCAAGAGATTTATACTGGTTCACCCCAAAATCCACAGGGCTACGTCCAGTTTCTTGGCAGCACCAAGTTTCCACTATAACTGAGTAAATTACAGTACAAGTATTCTTTGCACACCTAGCCTCTTCAGGCTCAACACTCAAACAAGTATTCTTTTCTCACCTAGCCTCTTCAGGCTCAAAAATAGTAAGAGATAGAAGGTTTGTATAGTTAATACAACTTGCAAGTCTTTCAGATCACACTCAGAGAGTGGAATAAATATGAAGTATGAAAGACTGCGAATTTATATCTAATGATTGAGTATATATTCAATGAAGGAATGAAGAAGTTAATGAAGAGAGTAAATGCTTCTGTGCAGAGTTCTTTTTGATATTCAACTTCTTATCTTCATCTTCATTGTTTGATCTATTTAAAGGCTTCAATCAAGAGATCCGTTTGACACAGCTTCAGAGAGTGTTTTCATCTGTCTTGAGCTTTCTGAGACACCATTTAATGCCAAAGAGTCGTTCTGAGTATTCATTAAATGCTTGAAAACATTGGGCATTGTCAAGAGTGTCCAAGAGTACACTTTAAACTGAGCAGCTGTTCTTTCAGAGTATATGGCAGCAGGCTTCTTGTACTTGTTGCAGAGAGCTTTCTTCTTTCAGTGCAACATCAGTTTACTTTTCCATAAAGTACTTTTACTTTGTACTGAAATAGGCAAAAGGTTACTGCAGTGGTGCAGAGATAGCGTGTTTATTCCTTAAAACCTTGAAACAACGTTCTTTATTCTTTGTCCTTCGAGCTATTGTCCATAGGTCTTCGAGATCCTTAAGGATGGCCTATAATTTTGAATATGGTGACTCGGACTTGATTTCTGACATACTGACTTGGTGTCAGCAATGAGAATTTTTAGACGGGTGAAAGTCATCCAAAAACTTAGACGGGTGAAAGCTTGTTCAGGAACTTAGACGGGTGAAAGCTTGTTCAGGAACTTAGACGGGTGAAAGCTTGTTCCAAAAGTTAGACGGGTGGTCAGCTGAGCCAAACTTAGACGCATGCTTCTTGCCACGTCATCAACTGAGCTTAGTCTTTCTTGAGCGTTGACTTTCTTTGACTAACTTTTTAGACGAGTGAAACATAGACGAGTCACTGCTGAGCTTCTACTAAAAAGTAGACGGGTGAAATTTAGACGAGTGACTTCAAGTCTATTTTCCTGCACACTTATCAAATATATCAGTAATTTCTTTTGGTTCAATATTACCATACTTGAACTATTTGGAATCATCAAAACATAGAGGATTTACACTTTGAATGTGTTTTAGACTTATGAGGTCCCAACATTCTCCCCCTTTTTGATGATGACAAATATCTTTTCTGATTTTATTGAACATCAAAAAGAAACAGTAGAAATTTCGAAACAGATATAAATGATCATAGTAGGTTAGGCTCCCCCTTAGTTTATGCACTAAGTAAGGACAAATATGAGGTCATCATGATATTAGAAAGAATAACATACAATAAGAAATATAAAATCATGAAAACTTAATTATATTTCCTCCCCCTTTTGGTATCAATCAAACACAAAGAGAAAAAATAAACATAGAAGATAAATTGCCAAAAGAAAAGCTCATTTCATTTAATCAAAGTCATGAAGGATTACAAGTGATAGACATCACTGACTTAGTACATTGCATGACTCAACAAAGAGAAAGAAAAAAAATTTCTAAGCACTAAGAGCTAGGGCCTCCTTGGCTTTTGAAGAAAGCTTCCATCATCTGCTGCATTGCTTGCTGCTGAGCCAACATCTGAGCTTGAAATGCAGTCTGTTGAGCAATTGCTTCATCCTGTCTTTGAATGACAGTCTGCAAACTTGCAGCCATTTCATCCAGTCTCTGATGTGCAGCAGGATCAAATGCAACAACTGGAGCAGTAGAATCTGTAGTGGCCAGAGAAGTTCCAGAAGCTGATGGACAAGGAGGAGGGGTAGGAGGTAACTCTTCAACAACAATATCATCCTCAGGGTGAGGATCTAGAAATACATTTGTTGACAGAGTGGTTTCAAAATCATTATTAGGGTGGAATTCCCTTAAAAAGGCATGAATTCTGTCATGATGTAGAGGGGAATTTATGATAGAAAGAAGGAACTCATAAGATCTCCTAATGAGATTTATGTGAGTAAAAGGAGCAGTTTCAGGAAAGTTTAGGACAGAGAAAGGGAATACCATGAAGAAGGGAGGGATAAAGTAAATAGAGGGTGAGACGGGGTAGAGAGCATAGGCTTGACTACCTCTAATGGGAATGTCTGCCTTCTCTTCTTCTGTCAACCCAGAACTGCAGCCACCCTTAGAGAACATCTTCTCTTTGAATTTCAGCTTCTGATCAGTCCTCTGGATAAGGGAAAATTTCTGCTCTACTGCCAGGGATATTGTCTTCTGCTTCCCTTTCAACACCATTGAGTCAGGCATTACTCTTATGGCAGTGGAGGGCTTCATGAAGATGTGAGGATTAAATAGCCATTTTCCTACTGGCTTCTGCAACCTTTCCAGCCTCACAACCTGCCTTTCAGCTTCCAGAGAAGCAATCATGTCCAGAGTCTTGCCATCAAGGTAAGAGGGACAGAGATCATCTGTTACAGAGAAGGGTGTGGTTCTGGAGGATGAGTTGTAGGGTGGTAAAGTGGCTAAGGGGAGAGAGTTGTGTCTGGTTTCAGAGAATAAGTCTGGAAAGACTGTTCTCAGAGGCACTTGGCATTGGTTTGAGATATGGTCAGGGATTGGTGAGTATGGTGAGGGTGGTGAAGGGGTTGTCAAAATACTCAAAGTCATTGATATCCTCAGTTTGAGGAATATCAGAATGGTGAGATATTTGTGGTGAGGGTGGAGCAGGTGAGTGAGTATCAGACATGTGAGGTTCTGATGTGGTAGGGTTAGGTTCAGGTGAGTGTTGGTTAGGTGATGTATGTGGTGGAGTTTGGATTTGTGGTGAAGTATGTGGAGTGGGAATTCTTGGTGATAGAGGTGGTGTTGGAATTTTGGGTGATGGAGGGGGTGTAGGTGATCTGTGAGGTGGTGTAGGCATTCTTTGAGGTGAAGGTTGTGGAGTTGGAACTGTGGTGGTAGAAGGTGATGTTTCCTGAGGTGGAGGAGTTGAATCCTTCTGAGGTGAGGGTGATGGTGATGGAGATGAAGAGGGAGGCAAGACAAGTTTCCTCTTTGTAATAGTTGTCCTCTTCTTCTTAGGGATCACAGTCTCTTCTGATTGAGACTCCCCCTCAGCTTGTACTGTCCTCTTTCTCTTGAATACCTTGGTGATCATAGGTACAGAGGCAGTAGCTTCCTCAGCAGCAGCAGCAGCAGGTTCAACAACCTGAGTAGACTCTTCTGTCCCAGCAGTTTCAGCAGTGGTTTTTGTAATCTTCCTCTTCTTCCTCTGAAGCTGATCAGTAATTTCCTCAGCTGGTTCCTCAACCACTTCAGATTTAACACCAGGAATGGAAACAGTTGCTTCCATCTGAGCAGAGGCTTCAGCATTGCCATCCAGAGTAGGATTCAGGTTCATCTTCATTAAGGCCAGGGTTTTTGTGGTAATCTCAGTACAGAGATCAGCAGAAACAGCCCTTCTTAAATCCAACTTACAGGCCCTGAAGATCCTAGTCATAACCATTCCAAAGGGGTAATCTTTATCTTTTCCCTTTACAGCTTTCTCCATATGAATAAAGATTAGATCAGTTATGTCTATCTTTATTCTTTGGACAAGATGGAATAGGGCAAACTTTTCCAATAAATTGACATGGTTTCTAGACCCAGTCCTAGGCATTACACAGTTTATAAGCAAAACATGTAAAAACCTTGCCTTGGGGGTCAGATACTTGGAGTCCATGTTGTCAGGGTTTGCAGTCCCATAGAGTACCAAATTTACATTGGCTTCCCCTTGATCCTTCATCCAGTCTTTGTAGTGCCCAGCTCCTTCCCTAGGGCATCTTGTTACTTCAGTGAGTAACTCGTGAGTGATGAAGATAT
The DNA here is from genome assembly GCA_035048595.1 of Echinosophora koreensis. Classification (NCBI taxonomy): domain Eukaryota; kingdom Viridiplantae; phylum Streptophyta; class Magnoliopsida; order Fabales; family Fabaceae; genus Echinosophora; species Echinosophora koreensis. The sequence goes on from JAPCYP010000004.1 coordinate 14,401,525, forward strand.
GATCCTCACCAACATCCCCAGAAATCATGTGGGTGGTGGAGTCCTTGGTGATCTTCGCTGTAGTCCAGAAATCCCTAACAAGAGCAGGGAAGACAAGTTCTTGCAGTTGAAAGAAAGGTAACCATCCAGCATGGTTAAGTTCCGGGAGTACGTCTAAACCTTTGGTTCTGAGTTCATCAAAGTTTGGAACTCTTCCAGGGAGCACCTTCTTCAACTCAGTAACAGATATCTTGGTCTTCTCAGATAGTGTCTCAAGGAGGCTTTTGGGTGCCATTGATTTGAGAGAAGAGATTAGGGTTTGACAGAGAAGGTTTAGTGAAGGTGAAGACGAAGAGAGCTTAGAGAAAGAGTTTGTAAGTAAGGAACTTTTGAGTGGGTAGTTTTTGAAAAGACACGGGTTTATGCCAAAGACGTTTGAGTGCTTTTTGCATTGGGAAAGAGGAAAGAGAGTGTTGCCATAAATGACAGATAATCAATTTCAAATAAAATAAAATATTTTAGAAAAGGAGGGAAAATGCAATGTACGTGTGTCTCAGTCAGAATTTAGCACTGAGTGCTTTTAGCCACGTCATTAGACACTTGGCTAAATTAGACGAGTCAAGTAATCATAGAAAATATAGACAAGTAATTTTTCTGACAACACAGCAAAACATTTAATCAGGTACATTATGCATGTTAAGATTTCTTCTTATAAAAACAAATCTGTCTTCACTTAAGGGTTTGGTAAAAATGTCTGCCCACTGATAATCAGTGTTTACAAACTTAATTTCAAAAACACCTTTTTGAACATAGTCTCTGATGAAATGATGCTTTATTTCTATATGCTTTGCTCTAGAATGCTGTATTGGATTTTTAGACAGATTAATAGCACTAGTATTATCACACCAAACAGGTATATTATCTCAATCATTGAATAATCTTCAAGTTGATATTTTACCCAGAGTAGTTGTGAACAACAACTAGCTGCAGATATATATTCAGCTTCTGCAGTTGATAAGGCAATGGTGCTTTGCCTTTTGCTTGACCAAGAGATCATATTTGCTCCAATGAAGTGACATCCTCCACTGGTGCTTTTTCTATCAATCCTGTCTCCAGCAAAATCAGCATTACAAAATCCAGCTAACCTGAAAACTTCAGATTTCTTATATAATAGACCAAGGTTAGTGGTTCCAATTAAATATCTGAAAATTCTTTTGACAGCCTTATGATGAGATTCCTTAGGGTCAGATTGGAATCTAGCACAAAGACAGACACTGAATTGAATATCAGGTCTGCTAGCAGTTAAATATAACAGAGATCCAATCATACCTCGGTAGACATTTTGATCTACCTTTTTACCTTCCTCATCCTTGTTTAGAACAACCGTTGGATGCATAGGAGTACTCATAGGCTTTGAATTTTCCATTTTGTACTTTTTCAGAAGCTCCTTGGTGTACTTGTGTTGATGGATATAGATTCCATCATTTGACTGTTTTATTTGAAGACCAAGGAAGAACTTCAACTCTCCCATCATGCTCATTTCAAATTCATTCTGCATCAACTCAGAGAACTCTTTGCAGAGCTTTTCATTAGTAGCACCAAATATAATATCATCAACATAGATCTGTACTACTATAAAGTCTTTTCTTGAGCATTTCTTGAAAAGTGTAGTGTCTACTTTTCCTCTAATGAAGTTATTTTCCATTAGATATGTGCTTAATCTATCATACCAAGCTCTAGGAGCTTGTTTGAGTCCATATAAAGCTTTCTTAAGCTTATAGACATGGTGAGGACTTTCAGAGTCCTCAAAACCTGGAGGTTGCTTGACATAAACTTCCTCCTCAATTATTCCATTTAGAAATGCACTTTTAACATCCATTTGATAAAGAGTCATATCATGTTGTGCAGCATATGACATGAGAATCCTAATTGCTTCTAGTCTAGCTACAGGAGCAAAAGTTTCAGTGAAATCAATACCTTCCTGTTGATTGTAACCTTGAGCAACTAGTCTTGCCTTGTTCCTTACCACTTTTCCATCTTCATCTAGTTTGTTTCTAAACACCCATCTGGTTCCAATAATGGTTTTCTCTTTGGGTTTAGAAACTAGTGACCAGACATCATTCCTTTTGAACTGATTTAGCTCTTCTTGCATGGCTAGAATCCAGCTTTCATCTTGCAGGGCTTCTTCAATCTTTTTAGGTTCCAAATCTGATATGAAGGCCATGTTGTTGTTTTCATTGAAGGCAGATCTGGTTCTAACTCCTTGAGATGGACTTCCAATGATGAGATCTTCTGGATGATAGGTCTTGAATTTCCAATCTTTCTTCAGAGTCTGAGTTTCAGACTTATCAGCATCAGTCTGTATTTCAGATACGTCTACTTTTGACTTGTCTGAAGATTCTTCTACTGTAGGATTGAGTTCAATACCTGCAACATCATCTTCTAGATCTGATAGTTCCCTATCAGTCTTCAAACCATCATTAAACTTTACATGAATTGATTCTTCTACAACAGAAGTTCTAGAATTGAAAATTCTAAAAGCTTTAGACATTTCAGAATAACCAATAAATATTCCTTTATCTACTTTAGAATCAAATTTACCAAGATGATCTTTTGTGTTGAGAATATAACATTCACAACCAAATGCATGAAAATATGATATGTTGGGTTTTCTGTCTTTCCACAATTCATAAGGAGTCTTATTTAGAATAGGCCTGATTAGTATTCTGTTTTGTACATAACAAGCAGTGTTAATGGCTTCTGCCCAGAAGTACTTAGGAAGATTATTTTCATTTAGCATTGTTCTTCCCATCTCTTGAAGAGATCTGTTCTTTCTCTCAACTACTCCATTTTGTTGTGGAGTTCTAGGTGCAGAGAAATTGTGAGAAATACCATTTTCCTCACAGAACAGTTTGAACTGCTCATTTTCAAATTCTCCTCCATGATCACTTCTTATAGCAGAGATACAAAAACCTTGCTCATTTTGTACTCTTTTACTGAATACTGAAAATGCCTTATAAGATTCATCCTTGTGGGTTAAGAAGAGTACCCATGTAAATCTAGAATAGTCATCAACTATGACAAAACCATATTTCTTTCCACCTAGGCTAGCTACACTAACTGGTCCAAACAGATCCATGTGTAACAGTTGCAAAGGTCTAGAGGATGTGACTTCTTTCTTGGATTTGAAACTTGATTTTACTTGTTTACCTCTCTGACATGCATCACACAAAATATCTTTCTTAAAAGAAATATCAGGCAATCCTCTCACAAGGTTATGCTTTTTCAATTTTGAAATTTGCTTCATACTAACATGTCCTAATTTCTTATGCCACAGCCATTTTTCATCCTCTTTAGACATAAAGCATGTTACACTTTGATCTGAAAGTTCAGTCATGTCAATCTTATACAGATTGTTTTGCCTTTTAGCAGAAAAGAGGGTTTTTCCATTACAGTCATTGACCATGCATGCATCCTTAGAAAAAGATACAGAGAGTCCACTGTCACATAATTGACTTATGCTAAGCAGATTATGTTTTAATCCTTTCACAAATAACACATCATGAATGACAGGTAAGGGAGGTTTACCACCAATTTTACCTAAACCAACAACTTTTCCTTTCTGGTTGCCACCAAAAGTTACATGTCCACCTTTCTTAGGTTGGAGGTCTAGGAACATAGACCTTTCGCCTGTCATGTGTCGCGAGCATCCACTGTCCAGATACCATGACAGGTGTTTGCTTTGTTCTGTTGAGAATGTCTGCAACAGGAATGATCATGACCTTAGGTACCCATATTTTCTTGGGTCCTTTTTTGTTAGTGTGAGGAGTCTGTAAAGACTTCCTTCTCTTTTTGTGAATACACTTAGACATGATATGTCCAGCTTTTCCACAGTAGGAACATATAGATTTAACAGCTACATTTGAAAACTTTGTTGATCCTTTATGATGTTCTTGATTGGAATATCCAATACCTTCTTTGTTAAGGGAGTGCCTCTGACTTCCTAAGAGTTTAGTCAGATTATCTCTACCATTAACAAACTTGGCAAGATCTAAGGTGAGCTCTTCTACTTTCTGTTGAAGTTTAGTTACTTCTTCAGATGGTAGAGTTTCAACTGAGATCTCAACTTCAGACTTTTCAGTCTTAAGTTTACTATTTTCTTCAGCTAACTTTTCACACTCTAGAGATTTCTGTGTGTACTCATTAGAGAGTTTAGCATACTGTCTCTTGAGGGATCTAAAAGCTTTAGATATATAGTTGGATTCTTCCAAAAGTTCATCATAGGCATCATTTAATTTTTCAAGTTCAGAATGTACCTCAGTTTCTGATTCTGAATCTGTATCAGCCATAAGACAGAGGTTTGCTTCAAGCTCCTCTCCTTCACTTTCAGTGGAGCTTTCATCAAGATCTTCCCAAGTAGCCATCATTCCTTTCTTTTTCTTGTTGAAGAATTTCTTGGAAGATTGCTTTTTGATTTGAGGGCATTCTGCCTTGATGTGACCAGGCTTTTTACATTCATAGCATACAATGACATTTCTGTCATTAGATCCACCATCCTTGTTATGCTTGTCTTTGTTGAAGCGCCTGAAGGGTTTGTCTTTTCTGAAGTTTCTTTTCTTCCACAGCTTCTTCATTTTTCTGGTGAAGAGAGACAGTTCATCATCTTCATCATCTGAGTCATCCTCATTTGATTCTCCAGATTCTTCTGAAGATTCATCTGCTTTGAGAGCTTTTGAACTTGCTCCCTTAGATGACTTCTTGTCAGCTTTGAGTGCAATGGACTTGTTTTTCTTTCCATTGTTCTCTTCAATCAGTTCTTGTTCATGAATCTGAAGGGTCCCAAGAAGCTCATCAAGCTTCATTGTTGTTAGATCCTTACCCTGAGACACAGCAGTTACAAGTGGTCTCCATTGTTTTGGAAGACTTCTGGGAATCTTTTGAATGTGTTCCTCAGTCTTGTAAATTTTTCCCAGAGATTTCAATCCATTGGTTATGGTTTGAAACCTTCCATACATTTGGCCAATAGTTTCACCTTCCTCCATTTTGAACAGCTCATACTTTCTGACAAGCATGCTGACTTTTGTTTCTTTTACTTTGCTAGTTCCTTCATGAGCAATAGCTAGTGAGTCCCACATTTCTTTTGCAGACTCACAAGCACAGACTTTTTCAAATTCTTCTCTGCTCAGAGCACACATGATTGCATATCTAGCTTTGGCATTAAGCTGCCACTTTGTTCTTTGATCAGTGGTCATGTTTGCTTTAGGAACTTCCTCTCATTTGTCATCTTTAGGGATAAAAGGACCTTCATCGATAATATCCCAAAGATCAGAGTTAGTGGATTGTAAAAACCACTTCATCTTTTCTTTCCAGTAGATGTAGTCCTCTCCATTGAAGAAAGGAGGTCTCGACATTGAGGATCCTTCTCCAGCATGGTTCTTGCTTCCACTGGTTTCTCCTGCCATCTACAAGATCTTTTCCTCTACACTGTTAAGTGCTCAACCCAGAGGCTGAGCTCTGATACCAACTGAAATAACCAAAGTGAACACAAGAAGGGGGGTTGAATTGTGTTTACCAACTTTTTCGGTTACTTAAAGAGATTTTCGCAGGCACAGCAAGAAGGTTTGGTTAAGAGAGGAATAGACGAGTGAAGCGTCTAATATTAAAACAGAATAGCACACACAAACCAAGAAGGTTAAAAAGAGTTTGATAACCACAGTATTAACTCCCCAAGTTAAAAAGCTAAGACTGAAACAATACTCAAACAAATTAAAAGATAAGGGAGAAGAAATATCACTCAAGAGATTTATACTGGTTCACCCCAAAATCCACAGGGCTACGTCCAGTTTCTTGGCAGCACCAAGTTTCCACTATAACTGAGTAAATTACAGTACAAGTATTCTTTGCACACCTAGCCTCTTCAGGCTCAACACTCAAACAAGTATTCTTTTCTCACCTAGCCTCTTCAGGCTCAAAAACAGTAAGAGATAGAAGGTTTGTATAGTTAATACAACTTGCAAGTCTTTCAGATCACACTCAGAGAGTGGAATAAATATGAAGTATGAAAGACTGCGAATTTATATCTAATGATTGAGTATATATTCAATGAAGGAATGAAGAAGTTAATGAAGAGAGTAAATGCTTCTGTGCAGAGTTCTTTTTGATATTCAACTTCTTATCTTCATCTTCATTGTTTGATCTATTTAAAGGCTTCAATCAAGAGATCCGTTTGACACAGCTTCAGAGAGTGTTTTCATCTGTCTTGAGCTTTCTGAGACACCATTTAATGCCAAAGAGTCGTTCTGAGTATTCATTAAATGCTTGAAAACATTGGGCATTGTCAAGAGTGTCCAAGAGTACACTTTAAACTGAGCAGCTGTTCTTTCAGAGTATATGGCAGCAGGCTTCTTGTACTTGTTGCAGAGAGCTTTCTTCTTTCAGTGCAACATCAGTTTACTTTTCCATAAAGTACTTTTACTTTGTACTGAAATAGGCAAAAGGTTACTGCAGTGGTGCAGAGATAGCGTGTTTATTCCTTAAAACCTTGAAACAACGTTCTTTATTCTTTGTCCTTCGAGCTATTGTCCATAGGTCTTCGAGATCCTTAAGGATGGCCTATAATTTTGAATATGGTGACTCGGACTTGATTTCTGACATACTGACTTGGTGTCAGCAATGAGAATTTTTAGACGGGTGAAAGTCATCCAAAAACTTAGACGGGTGAAAGCTTGTTCAGGAACTTAGACGGGTGAAAGCTTGTTCAGGAACTTAGACGGGTGAAAGCTTGTTCCAAAAGTTAGACGGGTGGTCAGCTGAGCCAAACTTAGACGCATGCTTCTTGCCACGTCATCAACTGAGCTTAGTCTTTCTTGAGCGTTGACTTTCTTTGACTAACTTTTTAGACGAGTGAAACTTAGACGAGTCACTGCTGAGCTTCTACTAAAAAGTAGACGGGTGAAATTTAGACGAGTGACTTCAAGTCTATTTTCCTGCACACTTATCAAATATATCAGTAATTTCTTTTGGTTCAATATTACCATACTTGAACTATTTGGAATCATCAAAACATAGAGGATTTACACTTTGAATGTGTTTTAGACTTATGAGGTCCCAACACTTATGTCATAAGCCCTTATATGAGGTGTTTGGCAAAGCTTATCAAAATAACTTATATCATCTCATAAGTTATTTTGGGCTTATTTTCATAAGTTGGTAGGAGTAGCTTATGGGTCCTTCTCAAAATAACTTATGCGGAGCACTAGCGAGATTTTCACTCTTCGAATCCTGCCTCCTTCCTTTCTTCGTTTTTTCTTTCTTTTTGCTTCCTTATTTCTTCTAGCCTTCTTCGATCAGAGAAGAAACATGACCCTTCTTCTTTGTTAACCCTTGCGCCGCCTCCGCCCTGTCGCGCCTCGCCTCAGCCCCGCCTCGCCTCGCCTCAGCCTCGTCCGCCTCGCCTGTCGCTTGCGCCTTCGTCCTCCGCCCCGTCGCACGTCTCCTTCCACCTCCTGCCTTCCGCCTGCGAGCTCGTCTGCCGCCTAGCGCTACCTCATCCTGCAAGATCCGTCGCTTGCTGCCGTCCACGAAGGTCTCCCTTTCCCTTTCCCTTTCCTTGCCAGATCTGATTATATGTGCTTTACTCCAGATCCCATAATGAACAAGATCCGTCGCTTGCTGTTGATGTGTTGCTGTTGATGTTTTGTTGTTGGGTTAATTAAGATAATCAAATTGTTTGTTAAAATTACATTTTTATTGTAATTTTATAAAATAAAATTAAAATTAAAAATGTTTATAAGCACTTATATAGTAATGTATCCAAACGTCTTAATTTGGTATAAGTGCTTTTCGAAGTGTACATCCAAATGCACATAACTTATTGAATTTAAGCGCTTATGCCATAAGCTCTCATGCAATAAGGTCTTATGCGATAAGTGCTTAATTAAGTTGTTTTCCCAAACGCGACCATTAACAAGTAACAAGTGCTTTCCCCTGCAACAAAAAACAAAAACAAAAAGAAAAGAAAAGAAAAGAAAGTCCTTTCCTTCTCCCTAGTCCCTATGCCCCACTCTGGACAACTTTTGTCCATGGGCATCCCATGTTATCCATAATCCATAAATGAATAAATAATTTTCAGATAGTGATTCTTCAATAGACTCATAATTTTCAGATAAAATAAATAATTTTATTCGAATTTTAATGTTAAATAAATTTTATTTGATTTGATAATATACTTTGCTCATCCAAAAAAAAAAAAAAAGATATACTTTAATCCACGCAATGTATATTGTATAGAAGTTAAACTATAAACGAAACAAAAAGTTTATCGATGCCTATAACAAAACGTGGCCAGAATATTTCCGTGCTTATAAATAAGACAATATAAACTGATAAAGGGGTAAAATATCTAGGTCATGAAAAATTAACTACGACAAATAAACAAGAAGCACCAGTGGTCTAGTGGTAGAATAGTACCCTGCCACGGTACAGACCCGGGTTCGATTCCCGGCTGGTGCAATTATATTAGATGAGCAGTGAGGAAGTTTGTGCTTACTGTGATGGATGGGTCTATCACCAACGTCTGATATTTCAGGCGAAAAGGAGTACATCTGAGCTCAATCTTGGTTAATTTTTTTTATCTCTTCATTATAGAAATTTTGCTGAGAACTTTAAATTAAGTGTTATTTTCTTCTCACCTATCGTTCTTCCCAAAGGGAGCGACAAATTGAAAGCCACAACCAAAACTAGTGTGCATGATTGCATGTGCTTCTGAGTTTGCAGATGCTATTTGAATTGATCAATTCTGTGTCATCCATTTAGTGTCAATGACTTTAATTTTTTCGTCAAATATGATGTTCTGATCGAGTTAGTATACTACTTGAAGTGCACACAAATTTCTCAAAAATTGATGCTTGGCACCCAGCTTTGAACAAATTTGCCGCTCACTGACTACACTGCTTGATGCTTTTCAAGTTGCAACTTGGCGAGAAATGAGTTTTGTACATCTAAAATGTGACATCATATGGTGTCCTTTTGTTTTTTGAGATATTCTTGAGATGTGTATATATAAAAGATGATAAAAAATAAGTGAGAGATAAAAATAAACATATACGATATCACATACGATATCTATACTTTGATATTCAAATATCACAACTCCAACTTGGCTCACAGTACAATAAGATAAACTTGTCTTACATGCAATTATAGCCCATATGAATAAGATAAAGATACTCGAGGGAACACAGCTGCAAATGCAATAACCACCACTACCACCAAATATGACCCACAAATCCCAAACCCAAAAGTTCAAAACACAATGTGCAATAAGAGACCAAGATTTGGATAAACATTGGAAAAATATCCGGGATAGAATTTTCAAATTTTCATATTAAAAATAAAAGATTATCCATACTGCATACGAGAGTAAAACATGACAACATTGAATAACAATAATATAATACAATGCAACTAGCCTGCAGAATGTTGGCACTGGCAAGTTCCAGTCCCTAAAGTCAACCTTGTCATCCTACATCCCCAAATTTGGAATCTTCTAACTCTGAAACCCCACTTTCCCAGTACATGACAGGATCACAATTTCTCCAATGCTGCCACCTCAGTCACAATGTGGCCCAATGACCCCACTGTCAACATCTCATAATATTATTTAGACTAAACAGAGTTACATGGAACATTTGCAAAATTTAACTATAATATTTAATTTTAATACCATATGAATATAAATTTTTTTTAACATCATTAACAATTCACAAATCATATTACATTTAACTTTTAAGATAATTATGATAAAAGTCAAATATTTTTATTGATGTAATAATTTATGATTCATTGACAGTATAAAAAATTTGTACATGATACCAGTAAAACCCATAATTATTTGATTAAATTATATAAAGTGAAATGATATGTATATATTTACAATCATTTTAACATAGGATAGTCTTTAACATGCACTATATACTTCTCCACACATGTATGATACCTGATTGATTCGAAAAATAAAATAAATAATGTATGAAAGTATCAACCTATTAATAATTCATACAATCTTGTTAGTTAGTATCTTTAATAAATAATTTAAAAATTAAAACCTTAACTTTTCAACTTCTTAAAATAAACATTTTAAATAACTTTTTTCTAATTCCTTAAACAATGAAGACTGATTATGCTTTATGGTATTCTCCAGAAATATTTTTAAACATTAATATCATATTTTTAAAGAGTTTAATTGAAATGTTTTAAAAATCATTTATATCATGATTTGTGATTGATTGAGAATATAAAAAAAACTTTACATTGATAATATATACCAATTAAATAACATACTTATTTATTTTCTTATGATCCATGCCACCTTTCCCTTATCTAAGTATTTATATACCTACAATGTTTTAGAATTGCACAAATCCTCACAACCCCCACCTCCTCCCCACCTACCTAGCTAGCTTCCAAGAGTTCATTTTCTATTATCTTCCAAGCTTTTGCCTCTGCTTCTACATCTGGGTTTTGTTCCCTTCTTAAGAGCTTCTGCAGCAGAGTTTCCCAAGCCTTGTTTTGTTTTGTTTTTGGACTTTACAAAAAATGCTTATATCAAAACGTGGCCATAGATTCTTCAAGTTCCGTGCTCTACTTCCTTCTCTCATCTTATCACACACACAAACAAACCCCTTATCTAAAAATCACTCGTGCTTTGTGAATGCCCCAAACTAACCCTTCCCAGAAGCCACACGTGCATGCAAAACCTTGGCCTAAAAAGGGCAGTGGCAGGATTATTATCCATTCATGATTCATTCCATTCTTCTCATCTATCTTGTCTTGTCAAATCTTGCACCCTCCACTTCTTCTCTCTCTTTATGTACTATTTGTTTTCCACAAGAATAAGAATAAGAAGACAAAAGAAAACAAAACCAAATGGTTGCTAAGGATTATGATCACTTGGCATGCGGGGTTGTTGAAAAGATGTGTAGGGTGATAAAGAGTATTGGTTACTCTAGACTTTTCTGGCTATTTTTTGGGGTATTCTCACACGTACACCATGAGGGAAAGCCTCGGATTTAGGATTCAACAACCTTGGATAATAATAATAGCATAAACTCGACTGTTTCTGTTTTTTTATTTTTTATGTTTAACTTTCTTTTTTCTGTTTTATATACTCTTTGTTGTCACTTGTAAACAAAAGCTGCAGTGCAAAGTTATAGTATTTGAAGTATAGGAGGGGATTGTTAGTTAGAGCATAAAGCTAAGAATCAAACATGTATTCTAATAATAAAAAGGGCAAGGAGGATGGCAAAGCTGAACCTCTTTACATTGAAACCGACCCAACTGGTCGATATGGCAGGGTAAGTCCTGATCTTTTTTGTTTTGTTCTTTATTATTTTTTTCAATTTGTTTTGGTATTTTTCTTATTTCATTTGAATTTTGATTATTATTATGTTACTTTCTTGCTGATAGTACGAGTTTTCTCCACCTGTTCAGTCTATACTCCACATTGTGAGAACATGAGAATTATACAATTTCTCAACAGAAGTTGTTTTCCTAAAATTTAAACTTCAGTCTTCACTGTTAAGGGGATGAAAGTTGCATGTCACCTTGATAAATCTTCGTGGATATTATTAGCGTGTTACTTAAAGGGGAAAAAGTAGAGTTTTTTAAGTATTTTTTTGTATCATACTATCATGGGCATGTTACTTTAGAAGGGGAAACAATTTTATACATTTTTGTGGCCATGGTTAGTCTTGTGAGCAGGTTGAGCCATATGATACTGTGTTATTAGATTTAGTGAAATCCTAGCTAGTTGGAAAATAGAACTGATTCTGAAATTACATGTGTTATCAAATGCAAAGTGATTTAGACATCTTGTTTTATGACTCATCTTTTCTCTACTTTTAGGCTTGTCTGCTCAAATTGGGGATATGGTTCAAGTCTCATTTGTCCAAGCAAAACTCTCTTGAATTTAATCTTTCTTGCTCTGAAGCAATCTTTTTTATACTAGTAGTTGTTGTAAGTCAAATTTGCATGCACAGGCAAAACATTTATTGATTGGTTTTACCATTTAAACTATAATTGTGTGGATCAACCTGGCTTCATCCTAAGTAAGATGAAGCCTTTTATAGTCAAATTACCTGTGATGATATTTGTATGCCTGGTGTGAGACTGCTTAGAAATATAACCATGGTCCAGAGCTTGTTTACCTGTTTTCAGCAGATTTGTTGTATTTAAGAAAGGATTTTTGTGTATTGAATATTCCAAGAATTGCTTACCTGTTTTCTAGCATGTTTTTGGAGCAAATGCATGCTCAATAAAGATTTCCACCATTGATTTTAAGCCCACTAGTGATAGAGTTTCACTCCAAAATTTTCCTTATTTGAGGGGGTCAAACTCAAGAAAACAAAATAATAAATTAATGATAATGCATTCTAAAGAAAATTTTGGGGGAAAGGATATGCCAAGGCCTGACACAAGAGGTGTCATAGCTGAAATGCTCTGAGACTATATATTATTGGCTATGACAATTGTATTGACAGTAATCCTTCTTTTTTTTTTTTTTACCTTGCCTGGTTTGTGCCTAGTGTAAACTGCTTCTGATTTTATCTACCAGAAATGAAAAACTGCTGATTTTTCATTTGAGAACTTCTCAAGGGACTAAGCATAAGCACACCTGTTAATTATTGTACAAGGGAAATGGGGACGTCACCACACAGTTAACTTAATGTGACAAAATTTCTTTATTCTATGTGATTATTAGGTTGGATATATTCTTGGAAAAGGGGCAATGAAGAAAGTGTACAAAGCAATTGATGAGGTCCTTGGAATAGAGGTAGCATGGAACCAGGTCCAACTCAATGAAGCACTTCGCACCCCAGATGACTTGGAGCGGCTTTACTTAGAAGTTCATCTCCTCAGTACCCTCAAGCACCAATCCATCATGCAATTCTATACCTCTTGGATTGATGTTGACAACAAGACCTTCAACTTCATCACAGAAATGTTCACTTCTGGCACACTGAGAGAGTAACTTCCTTTCTGACTATAAATTAGGCAGTACTTAAGTCCCATTTTGTAGTTAATAAGAAATGGCCTAACTACATATATATTGCTCAGCCTCAGACTATAAACAAACCACGTCCCTCTTTTCATTTTATCTTGACATATATTACTCAAGTATTCTGATCTATTCTATGTTAATGTGTAGATGGAATTTTATACATTAAACTCTATAAAGATAGGAATATGGAATTTCATTCATGGTATGCACATATTGCAATGCTAAATTATTTGATTTGTTTTACCTATATATGATATGCATGCGCAATTCATAGTCTTTAAAGCACTATAAGTAAACTTCAAAAATTGAATTTGTAGCTCTTATCTATTATTTCTTTCTGTTGGGGATCATTCCAACTCAAATTAAGACTAAAAGTCATCAAATGGATTTTGTTAGACACCAGTGAAGTTATTATAACATTTAAGCACTCTTAATGAACACTTACCAGGGGTCAGATAAACAATGAAAACGTAATCATGAGCTCCTAGGATCAGTTGATTATGGTGGCATTCCTCACATATGAAATGTATAATGCACTTTTCTGGCTTGTTTTATGCCTAATGAAATAATTGATAAGTTTGTGATTTTGCAGATACAGGAAGAAATATAAACAAGTAGGCATACAAGCAATAAAGAGTTGGGCTCGCCAAATCTTACAGGGTCTTGTTTATCTACATGAACATGACCCTCCAGTAATTCATAGGGACTTGAAATGTGATAACATATTTGTCAATGGCCATCTTGGACAAGTGAAAATTGGTGACCTGGGTCTTGGCAGCAATTCTCCACGGTTCCCAGCTAGCCCACAGTGTTATAGGTACTTACATTTCTGCCAATGAGTTTTGCAGGTATTGAGCCACTCTAATTATTGTGTATTAAAATTTTCTACTTTGTGCTAGGCACCCCTGAGTTCATGGCACCAGAATTGTATGAGGAAGAATACAATGAACTAGTTGATGTGTACTCATTTGGCATGTGTGTTTTGGAAATGCTTACATCTGACTATCCATATAGTGAATGTGCTAACCCTGCACAGATATACAAGAAAGTGACATCGGTAAATTCGGATCCTGGTTCAAGGTTTAATGATATTAGTAAAGCTAGGACTTCATATATATAAGCAAATTTTCATGTTCAGGGGAAGCTACCAGCAGCACTTTACCGGATCGAAGACAAGGAAGCACAGAAGTTTATTGGCAAATGCCTAGTAACTGCAGCAAAGAGACCATCAGCTAAAGAATTGTTGCATGATCCATTTCTTGCGTCTGATGATGCGTCAACGATGACAAAGATTGGAGTTCAGGAGCCATTTTTAAATTACAGTGAGATGGACAAACTTCAATTGAGTGAGGATTCACCTAGGACTCAAATGTCAATAACTGGGAAGCTCAATCCTGAAGATGATACTATCTTTCTCAAAGTGCAAATTTTTGATAAGGATGGTATGTAATATTTTCTTAATTCTGAATGTCCTATTTGGTCTATATTAGGGAAAATTTTGTTTTAAAGCTGTATAAATATTTTTTTCCTTGAAATTTTACTGCAACACCAATACCATTTACTTCTGTTATAGTAACTAAACTTTAGATTGGCTAAGTTTATAGACCTGAAGTGAACTTTATCCTGGTGGTTCACTGATAGTGCAAGCTCATAGATTGAAGTAGCAATAAAAACATTCTTCTGCCTTTTCCTGCAGGTTCAGCTAGGAATATATATTTTCCCTTTGACATTTTCTCTGACACCCCCATTGATGTTGCAAAGGAGATGGTGAAAGAATTGGAGATCACAGACTGGGAGCCTTATGAAATTGCAAATATGATTGAAGGAGAGATATCTATGCTGCTGCCAAATAGGAGGAAAAATAACTGGTCAGATAGCTGCCATACATTCAATTATCAAGATGATGATGATAGACCTCATCAACATTTCCACTCTGTCTCTTCCTGGTCATCATACCAAGAATCAATAACAGGTTTAGTCAGTAAAGAAGATGACATATCAAGTGAATATTATTGGAACCAAGGTATGTCTTCTTTGTCCCTTCCCCCTTATTGCAATTGCTATTGTGGATGTCCTATTTCATCAATGTACTTAAATGATTGAACTGTACACCACCTACTTGGTAGCAGGCTTCTTTAGTAATTTACATGGCCTGGTTTGTAAGGCACGACCTAAGATCAGCAATGATATTTGAACATATGAGATTCTAACAACGTTAATCAAACTTTGTACATCATTAATCACAAATCCAACAACATTAACCATCCAGCCAGCCATACACTTAGACACCATTAATTATGTTGTCTAGTGTCTACGTGTACAAGTAACATTTTTGGCCTAAGATTACCATGGAATAACAGTGTCGTTGAGGACATAATTAGTAACTACTACTTGTTACTTTAATGTTTTGCATGAATTTGTAAGCTACATTTTACAATAATCATCTAATGGAAGATGGAAAACATTGGATTGTGTTATTTTAGTCTCTACAGTAACCTGACAAACTACTATTGCAGATGATATGCTTGATGATGCCAGTTCAAGATGCTCTTCACAAGGGACATATTCCAACTTGAATTATGATTCTGTGGATGACCATGAGTACAATATGGCTTCTACAAGAAAAGATAAACTTCCCATCATAAAGAGTCACAAGTGTACAAGGTTTTCCCCTGGAGAAGACCTATTCACTTTCAACCAATGCAAAGTTCTTGCAGGACCACAAGCACCTTCTACTAGTAAAAGTAAGAGAATGATAGACGATCCTAGGCTAACAAGGAACAAGTCACTAATTGATATGAGGAGCCAATTACTACATCGATCACTAGTTGAGGAAGTAAACAAAAGAAGGTTATTCAAGTCAGTTGGAGCTGTGGAAAATATTGGATTTCAGGCACCTTATGAGGTTTCCAGAGAAAAAAATTCACAGCCAGTTTTTGGTGCTTTAAAGAGTGGCAAGGGAGAAAACTTAAAGAGCTAAATAAAATTAGAAATGGCTGTCTCTTGAGCTTTGAGTTGAAGAGAGGAAAAAATGCATAATCTTCTGTGTCATGAGCTTGAGAAAATGGTTTGGTTGATTGGCACTATTTGAAGGAAAGGTTAATCTTCAAGGTTGGCCACTGGGATACCCCAATAATTGTAATTATTAAGGTGTTGACTGTTGAGTTCAAATGAGTGTAAATAGATGTACATGGAGTGTGCTGGACAAAAATAAATGCTTTTTGGAGATAAAACTAGTCTTCTAAAGTAAGTTGGACCAGCATGCACTACTATGTCTTATTTCTTATGGGTCTTCCTAACTAGTGCCTTAAAGACATTGGTTAAGGAATCCAATCAAAAAACGTTTTCATTAGAAATTTAAAGATAACACCTCTCAAAATTTTGAATACATCACTTTCAATGAAAATTTTCCTTTTTTTGACTCCTTAACTAATACTCTTAAGACACTAGTTAGCATTCTCCATTTCTTATTTCTAGATGAAAGGATAAGACATGTAGAAGGGGCTACCAGTATCAATATCATGATACTTGTGTGGTTTGTTTTACTGGTTACTTTCTCACTTACACAGTATACCGATTTGGAAACTTTTGGTTTTGTATATGTATCATGTGACTGTGTGCTATTTATTGCAGTAATGAAGAGTCATGTAGCTAAAATTTTCGAAGTTCACACCAAAAGCATTAGTGGATTGTGTGGAATGTTATATGGTGACATGCATTTCCTCCATACCAATCCATTATTGATGTACTGGATGTGATAGTTGCTAAATCTGGCTAAGCATCATAACAAAAACTCAGGATGCACACATGTCTAGTTTTCTTAGGTAGACTTACAAATTTTCGAGCTCACACTAGACACATTGAAGTAATTACTTGAAAAAAACGTAAATATTCAATCCAAAACAGCATCCAAGTTTGACCATTTTGATTTTTTCTATGTATTTACTTAAAGTAAAATGAATTTATGACTAATGAATCCTTATCATGCGTGGAGCTATATTACCAGTGTCTCATTTGTTAGATACAGCATGCCATTATATTTTAGACTATAATTGTGTATGTGTATATTAAAATAAAATCATCATGCTTAATACTTATCCCCTGACCATGAAGCTCAATAGTATTGGGTCTCATTAGAATGATGATGCTGTTTTCAAGTCTGTTATTACTTATGGGAGTAAGCTTTACTCTGAACAAATTTTATATAGTAAAGGTTGAGAGTGAGCCTTGGCACAATGATAAGCTTGTTGCCTCATGATATGAAAATATATCACGGGTTCAAATCCGGGAAACAGACTCTCCGTTTGCGGGGTAAAGCTACATAGAGTAGATCTACCTCCCTGACTCTCCATTTGCGGGGTAAAGCTGCATAGATCTACCTTCCAGTATCCCATTTAAGGGTGGCAGCAAGTTTTCCTGTGCTGCTAGTCATAAACTTGTCCCAGAGGGCTATAAACTGAGGTGGATTGAAGCTAGCTAGAATCAATTTTCTGTCTGTACTAGATCTTTGAAAGAAACATTACATGAAACGTTTATCTGTATGTAAAGAGACTGATCAACTTTTATCAATTAAAAAGAACAGTTTAAAGAGACTGATCAACCCTGCAATTATGGGCAGGTTTCCCCTAGAACATAATGTCTAGTTGGCTATGTGGACTTTGACGTGGTCCTCCCTTCCCTTTGATTATTTCTAGCAGCCTGTTTTTGATGATGTTGTGGTCCTCATTATGTGCTGAACTTGTGTTCCTTTTCCTTACTTGAACACTTGTCATTTGTGCAGTCTTTGTAACTTAAGCAATATCACCAGTTTTTACGTGTTCTACTATTCTCTCCATTGGCACTGATTTTGATGACAGTGCTTATGAGTACAGTGAATCTGGTCATTTCGTAAATTGCATTTTCAGGACATCCAAATAGGGTATAGTTTCAATTAAAATAGAATTGTACTGATTTCAACTATTGTTAACTTATATATGTAATAACATTGTGAGATTTTTAGGATGGAATTATATTGGTACCATTCTTTTTTCTGATCTATAAACGTCTGCAATTAGCCCCACGTAATATTTTACTTTCTTGATAATATGATATTATTATTATCCTTCAATCTGTGATGAATGAATTAGATTCTTATAGATGCAAATATTGTAGATTCATCCCTATCTGATCTCACTGCTTTCAAGTTCAAACATTGCCATCAACATGTTAACATCATGCTCCAGATATTTTAATAATTGGCAAACCCTTGAACTTTCTTTGTATTGCATTCTCCTGTCCAAGTTTTATGTTACTTAAGGTGTATTGTTCTTGTGGGATCACGGATAAACATGATGAGCATTTGTTTGGATGACGCCATGACAAATATTTGACACATTGTGAGTCAAATTTCCTAGTTAATAAGAAAAACTAGAACAATTTTGGGGAAAATAATAGTTATAATACCTATCCTGTGATTGTTAAAAATTTTCTGCCTGAAGGAACACTTTTGTCTTATTATTTTTACAAAGTAAATTATATTATTTATATTGCAGAACATAACATTGCTACAATTGGTCAGACTCCACAACCAGAGAGGGCTGTTACTTTTTTATGCTTTTGTGAAGTCTGTTATGCCTGGCTTTAATTAAGAAATTTAAACGCTTTGAAAACTTTTCTACTTCAATCTAGACACAGTTAAATTTTCAAAGAAAGACATTGAGTTTACATTTGACACAGTACAATAATCCAGATAACTAGAAAAGCTACAACCTTAATAAGGAAGTGGCAAGGCCATTCAGCATGTAATTTTTTTCAGTATTGTGTTGCTCATCAGGCCATCTAGCTAGAGAATGGGTCATAACTCATAAACTGGGATGTTACCACAATCCATAGCCTGATACTGAAGCAAGTAATTAAAACCAAATTCCATTTTGCTACAGCATATTTCAGTTTGTCAACAATTGAGAGTATTCATTATATGAGGATAGCCAATTTAGATCCTTGAGATTTCAGAACAGAAGTTGATCTAGAGTGGTAGTACTTACAAGACTATACATGTGCAATAGATAATATAAGATGTTTACAATCTGAGTTGAGCCATGTCATACCAAATTTGCTCAAATGCTTTGACAATGAGATCATGGTATTCTCTTGAATTCAGTGAAAGATAGCAGGCAAGTAGGTTCTCCAAATCTTTTGATGCCCGGATATTGTTCTCCATAATCATCTCCACCATTGACTCCTTAAAATCTCTTTGAGGATCAAGTGATGACTTGACAACTGCAAAGCCCTCTGGAATATCTGTATTTTTTGAGGCTTTGCTTGCACTGGATGACACACTCCTTCTTGCATATGCTTGAACTTTCCTGCTTGCAAGTTTTGGAGAATGAACTCTAAGTCTTATACCTGTAGAATTCTCTGAGGAATTTCGAGTTATCGGACTAGCTTTTCGCTCTCTTTGAGTTCTACTACTTTTCTCCTTGCTAATTTTGACAGAGAGAGACTGACGAGCCTGTAGCTCATCCAATTTAGCTGAACTTCTCAACTTAGTAGCTTCAATTACCTTATCATCAAACTTCACTGGCTTTGTCAATATTGGGGCAAGTCCTAACTGTGATATTGTATGAAACCCCTCTAGATTTTCAGAATTTCCAATGAAGGATTCATCATTTTTCATGTCAATGATGATGTCATCAGTTGAAGAGCTAACTCTACAAGTACTGCATTCAGAGGGTAGCCTATTAAGCAAGTCAGGAGCAGCAAACTCATCACACTCAGACTCAGATGAATCACATTCTTGGTGGTTTGACTCAGATGAACTCTCTATGGATGAGACATAATAGTTTTGAGACTGAATGTGATTTTGCTTAGTCCAATTATTTGTGGAATGATAGCTATAACTGTCTATGACAGGAGAGGAGATAGCTGTGGGAGAAGGCATATAAATGGTTTTTCTCCTTGCCCTTCTCTTGGATGACCTTCTTGGTGAATCAGTAAATGTGGTGTTGGAGTGTTTGGTGTAAATAGGAGACTTGCATAACTTACCAACTCTCTTTGGTTCAATGGAGAAATAATGTGAGTATCTTGGCTGAGACCTTTGTGATGTTGTTGGTGAGGCTACTTTGTTCTTCATAACATTATGAGAAGAACCATTTCGTTTCCTTGATCTGCCCATATCTCTGAGCTTGTAAAACCAAGAATTTGGTATCATATCTGACAATTTGAACTTGTTATTACCCATCAAATATATGCCTCAGCCACAGCCTTGCTCTTAGTGTTTATGTGTAATTGTGAAACCTCAGAATTGTTCAAATTCTTATGAGCTGAAATGGGAGATGTAGAAAGCTAGAAAATTTAGTTTATAATAGGAAAAAATAAAGTTGGTGGTCCACTAGAAAACATAAGTTCCAAAATGAAAGCAAGGGGACCAAGTATGTCCACCAAATGACTTTTTCTCATCATTGCTTCCAGCAAACATGCAAAAATCTATGACTCTGTATGCTACAACAACTACTAGTTTTTTATATCCATGCTTATCAATTCCTTGGTAAGTAGTGTAATTAATGTAGTTGTACCAAGGTACATGCCATAAACAATATTCTTTGTTGCCTAAAAAATATTTAGAAGCTTAAAGTCTTAAGTATCGATTTGGCATGTAAAATTAAGAATTCCCAAGTATTTTACGTGTCTGAGTATGCATTATTTGAATATATGATGACTGATTTTCAAGATCCTACATGTTCAGGTATATAAGGTGACTAATCTTATGGGGCAGCTACTATAATTTGGTTACACGAATACAACTGTCATGCAGTAACTTCTGCATCATTGGGTTAAATTTGAATCTGACTTTATATTAAAAAAGAAAACACTTTAAAGTTGTAACATCTAAGTCTAAAAACTGTTATCTACTAGTTATGTTGGTGCAATAGTGGCATCATAGATTTCATAAGTAAAATAGTAATTTGATATGATAATATTAAAAAGTTGCATGCTAAAAGCTTATAGAGATGAATGGATCATAGGCGTCTTCATTACGAGACTGTCAATATAAAGATTTTTATGTTGTCAATCAATTAAAAATATTTCACTTGTATATCCTAACTATTTTAAAAGTTAATCATATCATGAATTCATAATTTTTTATGGTTCACAATGTAAAAAACTTTACGATGGCAAAATACCAATTAAACTTTTATCTTGTTTCTTGTAACAAATTTATCTATTTAATAAACTTTATAAAAGTACCGACGTTTCTATCAATTCATCTTCACAGAGGACATTACTAAGCAACAAGATTGCCTTCCATCACTGCTTATGCTTTTTCTTATTTTGGTCTGCTCTTTTTCTTTTTCCTTTTTCTTGTCCTTTGTTTTTTTTGGTTCTGGTAGTTGAAGTTTTGTAACTCATTAATCTGATTCTCCATGCTTTGTTAGGAGTATACATGTATTTAACCTTAAACAAGTAATCATGATTTCAGCAATCAAGGAGACCCATTTACAAATGCTGATTTCATTTATTCCCTATTTCCTGGCTTTTGGAATGATGGCATCCTTTGCTTTTTTATCCATCATCCCCCACATGTATTTTTGGTATTAAATTTTTTTTTGTTTGCTTTTATTTTATTATTTATTTTTAATGATTAACATTATGTCCAGCTGCTATTGGACAATACTTCAGCCCCAGCTTAGGTTGACTTGGAGTAATCTCTAAGATCCTATGTAGGCCTAACCCAAGCCCATTGTTTCAAACCCTTTTTTTTCGTTATTGTTAAAGCTAAAAATATAGTCCCGAGGATGTATATAAGAGGGGCTTACTTTGGTATCGAGTTTTTTTTAGTTTTGAACCTAGTGTCCTTTTTTTAAAAAAAATTTGTCATTCCAAAATACCCTTCATTGCACCAAGGTTTTTTTTTTTTTTTTTTTTGCACCTTACTGCCTAAGTGTCCCTTTCTTTGTAATGGATTCCTAAAATAATTTTTCGGAGGTTATATTGTGAGGTTCAGAGTTATATTTTTTGGATGTGTCTAAAATTAATTTTTCGGACATTATATTGTGGTATTCCGATTTTTATTTTCCGGAAGTGTTCGGAATTTATTTTTCGGACCTAATATTTTGATGTTCTAAGTTTTATTTTCTAGATGCATCCAGAACTAATTTTCCGGATGTTATATTGTGCCATCGTGGTGTTCTGAATTTTATTTTCCAAACATTATATTGTGAGAGAGGTTTGATAAATGATGAGAGTGAAGGATATTTTTGGAAATAAAAAACTAAAAAAAATAAATTGGGATAGGTGTATGAAACAAAAAATTAGATGTCAATAGCAATATGTGATCAGGGCATCTATACGGTTTAACAACAGTTCAAGTCCAATATGGTTATCATTGATACCAATGAACAAGTATCGCTTCAGGAGCAGCGTCCAACCAATATTAATCTTACTATTTGAACAAGGATACAATAATTAAGGATGCATGTATCAGCCTTCCCCATATGTACTTATTAATATGAAAGGAAGTATGCAAGCATGAAGTAGCGGAAGTGTTGGAAATTTTTTGGGTTTCTTTTATTTGATTTTCATTCTGAAATCATTTTATTCTATTGGCTCTTTCACGTTAAAAGTATTTTAAAAATAAAAATAGCATTTTAAGCTTAGAGATAATATAAGTTGTCATGCTCCACAATACAGTAGTAATTACAGCATAGTATCCCATTAAAGCAAAAATACAACATAGTAAATAAACATCCTTCCAAAAGATAAATACATCGCCCACTGCTTAATGATGAATTTGAGTCATCTACACTACTTTGAGAAGGAAAAATTTATGATGGAGATTACACCATAACTTAAAACAGATACAAATCAGCACATGAGACTAGGGGGGATTACAAAATAAGTAAAGAGTAACACGTTTCATCATTGATGAGCATGGATTATATTAGAGTGAATTCATTAACTTTCATTAACTTTGATTTTACATGATAGCACAAAAAAGAGAAAGCTAAAAATCCACTTACTTAGAGTGTGTTTGGGAAAGCTGTAAAAAAAAGATTATGCTGATAATCTGTTTTCAAATAATCGATTATTGTGATAATCGATTATAATCAAAATCTGTTTTTGTTTGAGTATGTTTGCTGAAAAGCTATTTTAAGCTAATTTATTTCGTTTGGGTGCTGCAAAAATAATCACTTTTACATTAAAAATGGACAATGTTGTGAATAGATGCTGGTTAGAAAAAAACTTTTTTAGAAAACAGGTGGGTCTTGCAACTTGTTAGAAAACAGCTGAAATGAGAAGAAAAAAACTTTTTAGAAAATAATCTAGGTAACCAAACATAGTGATTTTTTTTCACCAAACAGTTTTTTCCTTCAAAAACAGTTGAAACTCCACAAAAACATCTTTCCCAAACACCCTCTAAAATGGCACTTTTGATTAAACATCTATGTACAGTTCATAGAGAAATTTAAAAGGGAAAAAGAGAACACACTTAAGTAAGGAAAGTAAGAAGCTAAAGATGGTCAAAACTAGTAGTCAGTAGATATATCAAGACTCTAATCAACAGGAAGTACAAAATATTACAAGCACAAAGATGAAGGATTTAATATCTAACATAACCTAGTAGTATCTATTTGTTATCTTGACTACCTAAGATACCAATAAAAGAACTCTAGTACAAAATTTATTTGGTTCTTAAACCGAATTACCAATTAGAAGAACCACCATTTAGCATTAAGCATGTTTTGAGATATAAACTCTAGACTTCACCAATGTCTGTCCAATTTTAAAGCCAGGCATGATCATGAACTGAACTTTGTAGGTGGCATGTTCTCCTTCTGATAGAACTACACTCTCTCTTTCCTCATCAACAGATTCCATATACAAACTAGAAAACATGCTTTCTCTGGTAACAGAAAACATGATTGCTTGGGAATCTATTGATACAGCAGACCCTACTAAAACCCAAATCCATTTTGCCATTTTTGCAAATAATTGATAGAACTCAGTCCTAGGGTGCTTGCCACTCAATATCAATGTTTGGTGATCCAAATTCCCAAAGAATGACTCTTCCATTGTGGGATGAACAACTAGAAGATATTTTGTTCTACAAAATTTGGAAAAATCTGAGTCTGGATTCTCCATCAGTGCATCAATTGGGTCATCAAACTTGACAATATCACTCACATCATAAGATGTTAATGAAATCCCATGGAACATTCTGTGTGCAATGTAGGCCTCAAAAGCATACTTCTTGTCACTCCTTTTGGAATAAACAGCTCCATTTTCAATCCACTTTGCTGCCACATCTAAGTCCCAACCTGAAGCTTTCAGCAAGCTAATAAATGGTTTTGCAAAATCATGAATTGACTTTGAAGCTGCCTTGAAGGCATTCTTGAACTTAGTGACACTCAAAATACTTGCTTTCCTCTTCTTACTCATCCTCTTGATCTTCTCTGCCAGATTTTTGTTCCCCATATCCAAATCCTGGAGCTTTTGCCGCAACCGAAGAATCTCAATGTCTTTAACACTGTTTAGAGACTTAAGCTTCTCCAACAATGTTGCTTTGGCCTCGAGTTCAGATTGCAAGATATCAGAAAGTGCAGCATTGAACTGTGCTTTCTTGTATTGCTTCTCCTTATACTCAAGCTTGAACTTGCAAAGCTTCTCAAGCTCAGCCTCTACTTGTTCATCAGCAACAATAATCTTCTGTGGGTCATAAGGGATATGAGCTTGCTGAAGCTGAAGATATGCAAACTTCAGTGATGAAACAGTGTCAAATATCTTCATGATCTCCAAACTAGGCACTTCAATGGGATGGGGATGGGGATGGGGATGGATTTTATGGCCATGGTTTCTGGTCTCTTCACTTGCATCAGTGCTGTTTTCACTCAGAGAAGCATTATTGCAAATGGGTTTGTGCAAATGGTGGAGATTGGAGACCTCAGTGGAGAACACCCCAATTGATTTCAATGTACATACTTTGGCCGAATTGCTAACAATTTCTGATATGTTTGAGTTGGGTTTGATGGGATTTGTGTTTAGGCATTCCATCCCAAAGTAAAATATCAAACCTTGTACTCATAAAGATTGATCTAACAGTGATCCTTGCTTCAACAAACAACTAAGGCATTTTCAAACAAAAGAAGCATACTAAGGCATTTGATGAAACACAAAGAAGTTTCAAAGGCATGATTTTTTTCTCTCTTGGGGGACTAACTAGTCACTACTCAAAGAATTATCTAAGACTCAAGTGTTTAGGACCCAAAAAGACTCATTGCTAAATCCAACTAGGCAATATTAAAACATCAAAATTACAAAAGAATAAAAAACTAAACTCATTAAGAAAAGCAACAATGTATAGCCAAAGTCTCATTGGAAAGTGGAAGGTGTAATGGGATGTGGAGTGGCTAGTACGATGACGTTTAAGGCAGTTTTTGGATGGAGTTCATGCCTTCATGGCTATTGGTATCAGCTGTGTTATTTGCACACCTGGTTGGGACACCCACTTTTGACACCTGGTTAATCACTTGTAAATACTTGGTTATTTCAGTTCATCATATGGTTAAAGTCTCATTGGAAAGTGGAAGGTGTAATGGGATGTGGAGTGGCTAGTACGATGACGTTTAAGGCAGTTTTTGGATGGAGTTCATGCCTTCATGGCTATTGGTATCAGCTGTGTTATTTGCACACCTGGTTGGGACACCCACTTTTGACACTTGGTTAATCACTTGTAAATACTTGGTTAATTCAGTTCATCATATGGTTAATGGGTCATATGAAGCTTATTTTTATTATCATGTAAATATTTGATTAATCACATGCAAATATCTATTTAATTCAGTTCTTTATATAATTAATGAGTCACCATGAATTAACCAAATATTTACACGTGATTAACCATATAATGAACTGAATTAACCAAATATTTGTATCAATTAATCAAGGTATCAAAAATGGATATCAAGTTTGGGCGTACAAATATCTTTTCTCAGTTGGTATCTCGTGCTGGTTTTGGCACCATCTTTTGAGTTCTGACATTTGAAAGCTTGAAACTTGTGAATGCGTGATTGTCCTGTTCAGGGAGACATTGTAAAATGTGACAAAAAATTAATAATGTTATTATTAAAGTCTTGGTTTGAGTTGAGGGTAAAAATAAGTCGGTGGAGTCGGATGTCCAATGTTCAAACCTTGATAAAGGAGAAAAAATTAACATAACAACTATCTACTAATATTTGTCTATAAATAAAAAATAAAAAAATAAAAAACAATGGTTAAAGAATTAAAAATAATAAATTTTATTAAAAAATTAATATATCACTTTTTAAATATATGATTTTTCAATAGAAATTTATTTTTCTATTCATTAACCATTATCCTTAGTAGTTAGTATTACTTTTTTGCCGGATATGAAATAGGTATCTATCTCCTCAAAGACCTGCATGTCATTAGTTCCACCTCCTAGAGCTTTGGGAAATCAAAATTTGGAGCTTTGCACTTATATATATATATATATATTATTGGGTTTCAAAGGAAACACATTAGAGTCCCGGTTGGAGTGGTTGTTGAGGTCAACTTCCTCCATGTGTGACAATTCCATGGTGGAGACGTACCTACAAAAGGATACCCAAGTTAGTTGGGTACTCGATTTTACAAGTAAGAAGAAATATGCATATTCACAAATAACAGCCTTGCCATGCAACTCAAATTTGACAGTTGCAACATAATTAATAGCTATAATTATTAGGGTTATTAAATGCCATCATGATCCATGAAATACATGCGTAATGAGGATGTGTACAAGGACCAACAAACTAAATGTTGCTTGTGTTGGGTTCTGTGTTCCCTAAAAATATATAAATACAATTTTTCTATCTTATACAACATTACACATGTTAAAAAATCAAAAATAAAATATTATGTTGAAACTTACGTATTCAATTTCTTGAAAGTTTACCAACACGACATTTCTATATTCAAGAATGCTTGGGAGTATGTTGGTTAGAGATAAAACTCAAGGAGAAAGACCAAAGTTGAAGCAAAAGGATGACACTACGGTTGGGAAGAGAAACAGGACACAAGGCAAAATTCTTTTTTTATTTTTTGAAAGAAATCAGATTATAATTTTATTTTTGTTTAACTTAGCTATTGGGCTTACTAAAAACACTTAGTTGTTGAGCCAAAATGAAGTGGCCTAGTGATGGATTAAATTTTATGTTTTTTCCCCTCCTTTTTTCATATTTTATTTTTTTAATTAGATTTTAATTAATAAAATAAAATGAAAGAAAGCAACCCGACAAAATTGGTTATTCACACACCTTCATGGGAATCTTTTTTCCCCACACCTTCCTTGGGAATAAAAACATGAGAAAGTGGAAGTTATTTATTCTAGGGAATGTTTTATACTCGAGAATAAATTTTCTAACTTTGTAACAAACATGGGAATCCATATTTCCAACTTCTACGGCTATGTTTGTTTTGGATTATTGCCAACGCCAACTAGCGTTCAGTGTTGCATTAGGAGAAAGCTCCCTTGTGGAGCGTTGAGAAAAATTGGATCCAGAGCTTCGGGACGTGTATTTTTCCCATTTGCATTGAGAGGAATCTCGAACAAACAGGCACTACATTCCTGGGAATGTGTTTAGATAACCTGAAACAAATACACTCTTAGACTATGGTATCCTATGCAAAGTAACTTATTTTATGCATAGGTATTTAAGTTGTATCAATAGACTTCATAAAAAAGTTTTCGATGACAAGCTTGGCTCGATCATATAGATACATTGCCGCTTTTGCGTTATAGAGTGAGAATTATCAATTATCAGGTCTTAATTGTTTAGTAGAGTTGACCTTAATGTAAGAATCTGATCCGCAACAATAATGCAGGCTTTCAAAATCCCTGCCAAAAATGAAAGGAATGAAATACAACATGTGATCTCTGAATATAGCTGTGTAGTGTGTAGTACATTGTGGCTCAGACCGAAAAAATATGTTTCACATGAGAACAAATATTTGCACTTCTGAGATTTCGTCCACTGGTAGCAATCAGAGACTCTATGCGGGTGTGGACATTGCTAAGTTTCAAACTGTTAGGGTAAAGATGGGGGATAGGGATTGGGTTTCCTTGATATGGAGGACAAGGAAGAAACCTCCTTAGAAATTAGAGAGAGAAGAGAGATTTTGCTTAATTTTCTGCTCGTCCCCATTCATTCATTTACTACTCTTTATATAATAGTTTCTTACATCCAGAATATTAGAAAGGAAATGTAAATAACAAATAAAAGATAATAGGTGGCTAGATCTAGAATATTCTTGGTTGGTATTAGGATGAAATCCTTGAGGTGCTTTGGTCTTTGCTTGCTTTGATTGGGCCTGTGAATTGTTGTAAAACTATTTGCTCCAATTGGGTCATTTATTGGGCCCAATACCCTATCACAAACTTGTTGAATAAAAGAAGAAAGAAAATAGTTTGAAAGGAAACTATGGTATTACCATATTATTAATCAAGTTCATTATTTGAACATACCCTTTGAATTAGTTGACACTTGTGCCACGTCTGCATACATTATATGGGAGCTTCTAGGGTAGAATGGAGTAACAAATTTTTTATTTTGAAGCAATGGAGTAACATTAAGGAATGCTAAATTATGAGGGATTATATATAATTCAACCCATGATAGAAGAATCCCAACCAAAATGGATTTCTCATGAAAACCAACCTGAAAGATGTAAAATCAAAGTCGGAATTTAATTTGATTTCAATTATTGGCACAGCTCTAGCTCTAGTTGAAGAGCCTAAGGCTCCAATGCATTTAAAGAGCCGTGGAATTGCATAAATGGGAATAGAGGCCATAAATAGAGCACAAATATATATCCTCTGTCCGAGACATGTACCATTTTCGTCATTTGTTTGGAAAAATTTGTTTGACCAAATATTTATTAGTCATTACTTTTACAATGAATATTAAAAATATATTAAATATAATCAGTAACTAATAAGTAATTGATAATTCATTTAGATATCGATACCCATAAAATATATTCCCTCCGGCCTCCGATTTCTATTATATTTTTAGTCTAATATATAAGTAAATTTTGTTTTCCAATGACTTATATAATGACATTATTTCCAAAATACCCTTCATTTAATACAAATTCCAATGACTCATTTAATGAAGATTGAAGTTTTAGATGAAGGATAATTTAGATAACAAACCTAATTTTTTGCAAGATTCAATGAGATTAACTAATCATCTTAATATGTATGTTTTATTTAATTTTTGCTTATAATAGAGATCGGACAGAGTAGTTATCATAGTAATCCCCATGCAATATATGGTTATAATTATCTATACATGGAGTGCATTCTCAGCATCATGTACTTTTTTCATTCCAGAACAGTCCTGTTCCAACAGGGTGAACGAAAATATTGTATTTATGTGAATTATTAAGTATAAAATGAATCTCTAATGCAAGTACCAAAATATTCCATGCACCTCATTTCTCATTTCTCAACGGTGATTAAAACTGCAGGGTAGTGATATAAAGATCCAACTTTTGAAGTTTGAACCAATTATTTTAATCCCTCAAGAAGAGAACTATTTTGATGCTTGGATAGGACAAAAACAAAAACAAAACATCCACACTAAAGATTTTGTGTCTTTCTATTGGAAGAGGTTAGTGGCAATAATACATCTAAGAGCAAAGTCTAATGAGAATTGCATAAGTAGTTCTCCAGATAAGAACTCGTTCTTATTAAGTTGCATTATTGAACCCCAATAACGTGGCATCTGCCTAAAAGAACAATTGTTTTATAAGTCACTGATTCTTATAGAATAATCCAATAAAAAACCATGAAAAAGAGAGTAAGAAATAATAGAGAATTCTATTTGATGAATTATTTAGAGTTGCATCATTGAAATGTATAGTTCCTTCAATTAGTATAGAGTAAAAAGGGATAATGTGACATGGTGATAGTCGTAAAAATAGAAATTAAGTAATTTCATTGAATTGCAACATTGGAGATACTCTGAATGCCACATATTATACTACTTCTGCACCAACAATTTATGCATATGAATAATCTCAAGTACATTTTTACAGGTTGTGTCTGGAAGTTTTAAAGCCTCAAGCATAACTCATCAATCCTTGTTTGCACATTAATGTTATAATTCTTCCACCTCATATATTTGGTACCAATTATTATAGCTTGACATCTTGCAGTAAACTGTGAATTATTACTGAAATGGCAATGTAAATTGTAAAAGTACACGAAGGTGCAGTTAAAAATGGGAATTGGTAAAGAGTTTTGCAAAGTTTTGTTGTGGGAACAGACACTATCTAGAGAAGGGAAAAAACAGAGAAAAAGCCAGAGCAAGAGTGGGAAAAAAGGGTAGTTGCAGTGAGAACAGAAAGCAGCAGAGGAAAGGATTGGGGTTGTTTCAGTTTCTTTTGAGTTTGGGTAATGTTAGAAGACAGAAGAAAGCCTGGAAGTGAGTCCTAGACCCCAAACATGGTAAAGCTTAGGAAACCAATATCCTCATAGATTCACCTTTGTTTTATTACTG
Source organism: Echinosophora koreensis (assembly GCA_035048595.1). Taxonomy (NCBI): domain Eukaryota; kingdom Viridiplantae; phylum Streptophyta; class Magnoliopsida; order Fabales; family Fabaceae; genus Echinosophora; species Echinosophora koreensis. The sequence goes on from JAPCYP010000004.1 coordinate 14,432,107, forward strand.
TTTTTTCATCTACCATGCATTGTGCAAACACATTTTTTTCTGCCACAACCCACTTCACTAGATAAGCCATATCATTAGGCCACATTTTCCACCTTGCATTACTATTTCTCAGTTTCTCTTCCCTACACTCTCTAGCTAGCATGCTTCTTTATTACAGTCACACTACACTTGGAGAAATAGTTAGGTGAGGGAGTGGAAAACATGTGTGATTTCTGATTTGGTCTCAGACAAATGGGCTCAAACTGTTGGGTATTTATGTGTTTGTTTAGCTTGATATTTGCATGGAATATACAAGCCACAAATGCTGTAAAATGTAAACCCTTTTATTGGTTTATAGCTTGAGAGTTAGGACTTGAGACCCTACTCTTCTAAAGGTCAGAGTTAAAGAGTGTGTGTGTGTGTGTGTGTGAGGCATATATCTGCAACCATCACAGTGTTGTTGCTACTTACTCTAGGGGCTTTCTGAAGGATTTTTCTTCTTGTTCATGGAGAGGAAGAGAAATACCAATAGGCCAATAAACATAACCAATCTTTATGGCACACTCTCCTTCTTTTTCATGCTATCAATTTGCACACTGATTTTCAGCATTGCAACTGGCTCTACCAGCACATGTCTAGGTATGCAAGATCATACCCTTTCTACTTTTCCATTACATACTCTAATATTATGATTCTGCTTAACCCTATGATATTAATTCAAATCATAAATTCACTGCATCTTCATCCCCTTTTCAATGCAGATGCCACCAGGGGTCCCATGTTTGCAAAAGCTGATACAGATTTTCAGGTAGAATTGGACAAATATATTAATTATTTACAGCCAGCAAGCATAAATGCATACTTGGTTAATTCTGTTCTAATCAAATTTCCCAATTATTCATTGTACCCTCAAACTAGAAAGTGCCATATAAAATATTTTGAGTAAATAAGGCATTAGCTCCTAAGGTTTAACGTTTTCACTTTTCATACGAACATTATTTTATAATACTTAACTAATTAAACTATGATAAAAAGTATAAACATGTATTCTTTGTTAAATTTAAGAGTGGCAGCCTGCATGTTTATATTTTTTGCAATAGTTTTGAGAGGTTGTGTTATAAAATGAAGTTTGTGTATGAAAAGTTAAAATGAACATAACCGCAGGTGATAATGTGTAATTTATCCAAAAAATTTCTTATGGTAATTTGAGTTGCCTAGGTCTAATTCTAATTCTGGAGTCGGAGGAGATATTTTTTAAAAAAATGGGGGAAGGGCGGCTCAATGCACGAGGCTCTCACCTGGTGAGATCTGAGGATGTTAGATGTACGTAATTTTACCTTATCTCACAAGTAAAGATACTGTTTTTACTTTTTAGGATTTGAACAAGTAACCTCTAGGTCACAACACAACAATCTTATCGTTGCGTCAAATTTGATATTCTGGGGAAGATAGTTTTCACATTCTACAAATTCTCATCCTCACATACACTTTCTTAGAACAAACTGATACGTGGCTAAAATGCGCCAAAAATAGGTGCAGGATGCAGGGACCGCTGCAATGTGAGCCATCTGATGCATAGTGTCCCATATGCTTCCTTATTGGGTCCACACTGAAGTGATCACTGACCATTCAATCTTAATGCATCTTCAGGATCACAAACTCTTTTTGCCACTGTCCCACATCAGACTAGAGACTAGAGAACCATAGGTTACACCCAAATTTGCATTTGCATGATTGAATTTGAAGCTTTTTGTTTCATTATTTGTTTGTTTTCTTGTTTGTTTACTGTGTGGGGATTGGATGATAATTATAATTTTTTTAATTGAGCACTAATTATTGGAGAATTATGTTTTTGGCCAGAAATTTAAGGAGAGAATTGGACAAAACATGGTACTTGGAGGCAAAAAAGAGTTCTCCTTAGGTTGGGCAAGGAGGTTTCTTGGTGGGCCTGGGTCATCACCGCCACAATGCACCTCCAAGTGCGGCAATTGTACACCATGCAGGCCGGTCCATGTGCCGGTGCCACCGGGAAAACCGGTGATGGCGGAGTACTACCCGGAAGCGTGGAGGTGTAAGTGTGGCAACAAGTTAAACATGCCATGATCATATATTTTCTCTATATGATATATATAATGATGATGCACTTCTATTTAGTCCAGTAACCATATAGTTAGTTCTTTTTAGTGACTATGAAAAGACTCCTCTTTATTTAATTAATTTTGCTTTAGTTTATGGTTAATATTGGATATCAAAACAAAGAGCAGCACTAGATTTTATATGAAAAGAAGAAAACATATCTCGACACTAAGTTGGTGGCAGTAGAATTATGTTGTAACATTTTGGTTATGGTGCTTGGATTTTTCCTGCCTTGTCTCTTTCTATGTTTTATTGAACTAGTTGGTGCATAAAGTGGTGGCATGGGTGAAGACAAATTCATTTAATAAACCCAAATCCAGCGTCACTTTTTGTGTTGACACTTGGCAGAGTGGTGGTCTGAAAATGCTATCTTTTCTTTTCAGCTTCTTTAGTTTCATCCTTTATTTGTATATTTTATTTGAAAACGTATTAAGTACATCAACAAAACTACAAAAGATTTTTTAAAAGAAAAAAAAATATATACCAATGGAAAGAAGAACAATCATGTTGGAGGGTGGAATAGAATGCAAAACTCTCCGTGCACCTTATTGTCTAAAGATATGATAGGTGACTCGATCCTGATGAATCTCCAATACTACTATAAATAAACTAACGAAACAAATTATATCATTAAAATAATACTTTTGAAATATTTAATTATATATTATTTTGCAATTTTGGCAAACATAAACTTAATTAATAATTTAATTTTTTTTCCCTATTGACATGTTTCTAATTTTTCAAACATTATATACAGAGACGGAGCTAGAAATTTGACATAACAGAGGCCAAAACCAAATATATATAACACGAAATAACAATAGAAAAAATTAACTAACATATGGGAGCTAGCTATATGAAACTAAATTGATATATGATTATCAACTTGATATAATATAAAGAGTAAATTACACTCAACTATTGTTAAATTTATTAAAATATATCAAACCCAAAATTTGATTATAAATAAATTACAATCTACTCTATTTTTTTAGTTTTGACCAGTTATTGACTTAACGTTGTTAAGTTACTAAAAGTAAAAAAGAAAAAAATTATAAGTTATTTGATAAAAAAAAAATCATATATCAAGAATTAATTAGCTTGGATATGACAAAATACTATCTCAAAAAAAATTTCCGAAACCAACATGGTGTGGCATAGTTGGTAAATAACTGAGCCCCTTAAGCATGTGGTCAGGAATTCGATTCATGGCTCATGTGTATGGAAGAGTATCTGTTGGGAGAGGTCAACCCCTTAAATGGATCTCAGTACCACGAGGGATTAGTCTCTGGCTCCCGACCGAAGGATACCCGGGTTCACCCAAAAAAAAAAAAAATTCCGACTACAATCTCTTAGTGTGTTTGGATGGGGTATTTCAAAATTCCAAGGAATTTGAAATACAAAGCAATTGAATTGCTTCAATTGAATTACTTTCATTTTAAAAATATTTTTTTTGAATAGAGTAATTCAAATACCTTGTATTTCAATTTTTTTGTTTGGATAAAGCAATTTAATTACCTTCAAAGGGGCCGGGTCCAGGTGGTGCGGGCCACGAAGGCCGGGCCCAGGTGCTACGGGCCATGGGGACGGGGACCAGGCTCGAGTGGTGCGGGCCGCGGGGGCCGTGCCCGAGTGGTGCAGGGGTAGGGCCCCGGTGGTGTGGGGGCTGGGCCCGGGTTGTGGGGGGCGAGCCCCGGTGGTCCGGGGGCTGGGTGGTGTGGGGGTCGGGCCCGGGTGGTGCAGGGCCGGCGTCGGTGGTGGGTGGCACATGAGTAAGGAGAGGGAATTCCAAAATACCACCTCTTTAGGTAGTATTTCAAATTCCTCAAATTTACCTTTAACCAAATACCCCATAAAATCCATTGATTTCTAAAATCATTCATATTTAATACCCAAACAAGACATTTTGCATTGATGCCTCTAAGATTACTTTACCCTCTCCAAATGCCCCATCCAAACACACACTTAACTTCTAAACCAATGATTTTGTGTTAGATGCCAAATACATGACATTCAAAATATCTTGGAGTTTTTTTTATTGCAAAGCTTGTTAGTAATTTCCCATAACACTTATTGAAAATAAAACCAAATGACACCAATGATTTAAAACTTAAAAGTATAATAAGCATCACTTCATTGAAAATATTTAGATACTTTAAAAGCAAATGACACCAATCATACTATTAATAATATGTAATATTATGGAGTTAATAAAATATTTGTCAATAAATATATATTAAAAATAAAAAGTTACTCACTTGGAGTTAAGGGGCCTGTGACATCCAAAGACCCCCCTTTCCCTCCACCTATGATTATATATATAGACAAAATCAATATCAGCAAGATATATGTTCTTCATCATGCACAAATCCAAAACAAAATTTTATCTACAATCTCATGTCAATTCAAGATGATTAATGAATGTGGAAACATACATGAAGGATCCATGAGATCTTGATGGAAAGGATGATATTCTTGTTAGAGTAGTGATCTTCCAATTGTATAATTCCTTAGATCTTGCCTTAGTTCCTCTTCTGATGGGATTAAGAGAAGTAATCTTTTGTTCTGTTCTCCAATTGAGGACTATAAGCCCTTATATTTATAAGAAGCACATGTAAGAGTAATGTTTGATTGAGTTCATACCATTTCATGAAGACTCATGGCTATTAAACGTTTCTTATATCTATTTTGACTCATCATAAAAACAGAATTAAGACTTTTGGTATCAATACAATATTTTTCATGACAATTATGGCTTTAGCCATAAGTCTTATCTCAAATAGATTACTTTAATTTTGGCTAATTAAAATAATGGCCCTAACATATTAAAATATAATAATCTCCTACTAATCACATATGTATCCTTACAAACGTGTTAGACTTTATGAACTCCAAAAATTACTATTATAAACGTAGTGCATATCCGAACAATCTCATTCGTTAGTTATATCAATATAGGACCAAAGCGGGCTTTGTTATATCAATCATAATTGAACCCATCAATGATCAATAATATCAATGCAACCAAACGACATAGATCAATCATAAAATGTACAACATGATAATAACATGAAGGTGATCTGTACATCTCGATTTTTAACTGGTCCTACTTTACTTTAGTGAGATTATTAAAAGACATTATCGTACAAATATAATAAGTTAAATTGAATCCCAAACTTTATTTCTTAGAAAAAATATCCAAATACAAGAGTATGCATACATAATACCAAACATAAAACATAAATTACATCAATAACTAACTCTCGCTAAACCAAAGAATCCTCAGACTGTATGACACCCATGTGAGTAGTGAGCTCATGAAAGACCTTGGGTGGAATGCCCTTTGTAAGAGGGTCTGCTATCATGGATTTTGTCCCTAAGTGTTCTGTGGAAATCTATCCACTTTGTATCTTCTCCTCAACAACTAGGAACTTGATGTCAAAGTGTTTCAACTTTGTTAAGCCCCTTTTGATATTGGAGTATAAGACACCTGATTTGTTGTGTCACAGTATAACTTAAGTGGTCTTTCAATTTCTTCCACAATTCATAGCCTAGTGGCAAAATTCTCCAGCCAAATCCCATGGTTTGATGCCTCATAACATGCTAGAGACTCTGTTGCCATGGTGGACAAAGCAATAAGAGTTTACTTGGCATTGTGCAAGAAACTGCATGCTCGAAGTGGATCTTCTACTATCTTTGCATTCAATAAAATCAGTGTTAGGATACCCAATGATCTCCAAAGAGTCTGACCTCCAATGTGCATATAATCTCTTGCTCTCTTCAAATGCCTCATAACCCTTTTGGTTGATTTTTAATGTTCCATTTTTGGATTGCTTAAGTACCTGCCTAACACTCCAGCAATGTATGCTATGTCCGGACGCGTACAAACTTGAGTATACATTAGACTCCATATAGTTGATGTACAAGGAATCTTCCGCATCTTTTGAATCTCAATGTTTTCTTTTAGGCAATGACTGAAATTAAATTTGTTTCCCTTAATGATCGGGGTATCACCTGGTTTACAATTTTGCATGTCAAACCTTTTGAGCACCTTATCAATATAACTCCTTTGTCATTAATGGCATCCCATAAGAACTAAAAAAAAAGATACAAAAGCGAAATCAACTTTGCTATTGTCGACTTCTTAAAGGGTATAAAATAATGTATATTTTGAAATTTAATTTGGAACAATATGTACAGTGGGAAATAAATTTTTTTTTTGAATAGTTCTTATTTTTGTATGTTTTCTCGATTGCTCAATCCTATAAATGCTATCTCATCATATATATATTTTCAAATCAATCTTTTGCATTATTTTGACATCACTTTTATATGTATGCAAATTTAGGGTCTGTTTGGATTGATTTATAAACAACTTATTTGAGCTTATCTACTAGTATAAGCACTTGTCAGAGTGTTTGAGAGAGCTTATGAAAACAGCTTATGGCATGTCCGTTAGCTATTTTTGGCTTATTTTGATAAGCTCTTAAGGATAGCTTATGGAATCAACTTATAGCTTATATAAAAAAAGTTTGACTATATTTTCTCTTTGATTATAGAAATAGCTTATACGTAAGTGTTTATATGATAAGCGTTTATCATATAAGCATTTAATTAAGCTGTTTATCGAAACATGTCTTTTTTTTATTTGTGGAAACCCAAACATGTCTTTAATCCTAATTGTTTCTAAAAAAAATGCATAACTAATCAGAAGTTAAGTCATAAATTAAATTAAATGTAGTACAAAACAATATATTAAAAAAGAAATGTACTAGCTAGTTTACATAGATTTATTAATCAACAATATACTCTTAGAGTATGTTTGGGAAAGATTATTTTCCCTGGTTTCAGCTGTTTTTTTAGCTTAAAAGCTGTTTCATAGATAATCTATTATGTTTGGCATTTTGCTTAAATTTATAAAAAAAGCTTTTTTTAGGGAAAAAAAGCTGTTTTATGCCATCTAGTTTTTTCTAGCTTAAGATTATTGTGATTTGATTATTTTTCATTCTCAAAACTCTCTTCCCTGTTTACCCCTATAAAACTACCTTCTAAACAAATATTATTAAATTATACAAATAACTACATATCCTTTTTCGTAATTTATTATATAAAAGTGATTTTTTTTGCACCATCCAAACGAAATAGATTATCTTAAAATTGCTTTTCAGCAAACAGTCCCAAACAAAAACAGATTCTGATTATAATCGATTATCACAATAATCGATTATACCAAAATTAATTATCAGCATAATCTTTTTTTTCCAGCTTTCCCAAACACACTCTAAGAGTATGTTTGGGAAAGATTATTTTCCCTGGTTTCAGCTGTTTTTTAGCTTAAAAGCTGTTTCATAGATAATCTATTATGTTTGGCATTTTGCTTAAATTTATAAAAAAAAGCTTTTTTTAGGGAAAAAAAGCTGTTTTATGCCATCTAATTTTTTCTAGCTTAAGATTATTGTGATTTGATTATTTTTCATTCTCAAAACTCTCTTCCCTGTTTACTCCTATAAAACTACCTTCCAAATAAATATTATTAAATTATATAAATAACTCCATACCCTTTTTCGTAATTTATTATATAAAAGTGATTTTTTTTGCACCACCCAAACAAAATAGATTATCTTAAAATCGTTTTTCAGCAAACAGTTCCAAACAAAAATAGATTATGATTATAATCGATTATCACAATAATCGATTATACAAAAATTGATTATCAGCATAATCTTTTTTTTCCAGCTTTCCCAAACACACTCTAAAACAACTCAACTTAATTTGAATTAAAAAAAAAAAACCCAACTTTCAAAAGGAAACACCAATTAATTAATGATTCCAATTCCAAAAGACCAAAAGTAACTGAAGTGATATGTCATGATCGCTTGATTTGGATATGTCAAAGATTGGCCTGGTAGGCCCCACGAAGATGATCCATCAGTATATTTAAATTATTGACAGGTTGGATGCAATTCAGGCCAGTTCTCATCCTTTTATTTTAACTTTTATTTTTTGGTCTATTTAAATAAGTCAAATTTTCATTAAAAAAAATAAGCAAGTTTATATAATAATATTTAAACAAGTCACCGAATCTAAATATTTAAATAATATTTAAAAAGTCTAAAAAAAAAAGCAAGTTTTTATAATAAAAAAAAATATTCAGTATATTGGAAAGAGAGGAGAAATACTTAGTTTTTTAATGATTAATTACAATGTTTGAAATCCTTAAACAATATTATTAAGATACTTGTTAACAATATCCCATTTAAACAAAGAGAATATTAACAAGTGTTTTTAGAATATTGTTTTAGAAATTAAGAAAAAAAATTATGAGAAAATGATGTATTTAATATTTTAAAATGTGTTATACTTATCATTCCAATATATATATATATATATATATATATTAAATTCCTTAACCAATATCCCTTGAGACTTTTTTTTTTTCTCATAGTATTCTCCACATGCAACTGCGAATGGTAGTCTCTTGAGGTACTAGACGATATTTAAAGATTAGCCTCTCCCAATCAGATTTTCTCTATACGCAAGAGCTATAGATCGAACTCCTGACCACTTATTTAAAAGGCCCAAATTTGTTACCACTTCAATAATCACGTATTGGTATATCCCTCAGGCTTGTTAGCCATACTCTTTAAATAAACATAAAAGAAACGGCAAATTACGCCCTTGTTAATTATGGTTTCAACGACTGAAAAGTACGCAAAAATGGTTTTAGTGTCTTAGTTTAGAAGGAACGTTAAAACGAGCAAGACACAAAAATCAAATCATTTCCAATTTGGCCACTTCTAGAACTCCAGTTCAAAAACTTATTACCAACAACCTCATGAAGGGCCCCACCTGAACACGTGGCGACATCTTATTGCACAGACCCAACGTTCACAGACCAAACTATACGTGTGTGACCACAATACCATAACATTTTTCTGATTTTCTCTTCTGTTTCCTAAACTTTCGCACCTTAAAAAACAAAAACCTCTTCTTTCCCCAAAAAAAAAAAAACGCAGAACATTCAATTTTTATTTTCCTCTCAAAATTGAAGCAAAATAGAATTTTGCGAGCGACCCATTTGAATTCGACTCATCAATTCATCAAATCTATCTTCCAATCCCGCTTTAGATTCTCAGTTCCCAATTAGGGTTCGGTCTCTGGTCAACCATGCCGGAGATCGAACACGCAGCGGCAGCGACGCCGTTGGCGGAGGAAACCGCGCTATTCGGAAAATACGAGCTCGGCCGCCTCCTGGGTTGCGGCGCGTTCGCGAAAGTGTATTACGCGCGGAACGTGAAAAACGGGTCAGAGCGTGGCGGTTAAGATAATCAACAAGAAGAAACTCGCCGGAACGGGCCTCGCCGGAAACGTGAAGCGCGAGATCTCGATCATGAGCAAGCTCCACCACCCTCACATCGTGCGTCTCCACGAGGTTCTCGCCACGAAGACCAGGATCTTCTTCGTCATGGAGTTCATTCGTGGAGGAGAACTTTTCGCGAGAGTTTCCAAAGGTCGATTCGCGGAAGATCTCAGCCGTCGATATTTCCATCAGTTAATCTCAGCCATCGGTTACTGCCACGCGCGGGGGGTGTTCCATCGAGATTTAAAACCCGAGAATCTCCTTCTCGACGAGAATGGTAATTTAAAAGTCTCCGATTTCGGGTTGAGCGCGATTCGGGATCAGATCCGACCCGACGGGTTGCTCCATACCCTTTGCGGCACGCCCGCTTACGTGGCACCGGAGATTCTCGCTAAGGGGGGTTACGATGGTGCTAAGGTTGATGTGTGGTCGTGCGGCGTCGTTTTGTTCGTTCTTTCCGCTGGGTACCTTCCGTTTAATGATCCTAATTTGATGGTGATGTATAAGAAGATTTACAAAGGGGAATTCCGGTGTCCACGGTGGATGTCGCCGGAGCTCCGGCGGTTTTTGTCGAAGCTTCTGGATACCAACCCGGAAACCCGGATTACCGTCGATGGGATGACCCGGGACCCGTGGTTCAGGAAAGGTTACAAGGAGATTAAGTTCCATGAGGAGGATTATGGCGGATCTGGACCCGGGTTTGGGTCGAAGGGTGACGGGTCTGAGAGGGTGGTGGACTTGAATGCTTTTGATATCATATCGTTTTCGTCGGGTTTGGATTTGTCGGGGTTGTTTGAGTTGGGTGGTGGGGAGAGGGTGATGGTGGAGGGGTCGCCGGAGAAGGTTTTGGAGGCGGTGGAGGAGGTGGCGGTGGCGGCGGGGTTGGCGGTGAGGTGGAAGAAGGAGTGTGGGGTGGAGCTTGAAGGGGTGGATGGGAGTTTTGGAATTGGGGTTGAGGTTTACCGGTTAACGGAGAAGCTGGTCGTGGTTGAGGTTAATAAGAGAGGCTGCGACGCCCTGGCGTTTGGGGATGTGTGGGAAAATAAGCTTAAGCCTCAGCTTCTACGCCGTAGCTCTGACAATGTAGCCACGACGTCGTTTCATGAGTCACCTGAGTCGCCGGTTGCCGGTGACTAAAGTACAGTAACATGATCTCCCTCTATTTTTTTTTTTGGTTAAATCCAAAAATTATATTTGGTTTTTCGTTGGAAATGAGGGATTACTTTTGAGCATTTTCTAATGAAAAAAACCAAACATACCTTCCAACATTGTATAGGAAAAAAAAACATTGAGAAGTCTTTGCTGCCCTAGAATGAAGATTGATGGCACACATGGATGGAACTGGAAAGTGAGGATCAATTGGAATTTGGAAGGTGGTGACTTCAAACAATGGTTATTTATGATTTTATGTTTGTTTTTGTTTTCTGTTTTGTATACTACATTGAAATAATAAGGAGTATATGGTGAAACATTGTATTTTACTGGGTGAGGAATAATTTTCCTCATTTGCTATACAACAGTATGTTTTTGCTTTTTATTTTTCCTTCTAGGATATCAATGGGATGTAAATATACGAAAGAAAACAAGAGCTAGTTTATTGTTATGGAGTTTTTAGTAGCTAGGTTTTTTTTTTTTTTTTTTTGGTAAACATTGCTCCAATGGTGATAGGATTCTCTTTAATTTGATGGTGTTGATGGTTTGATATAAATTATTGTAAATTAGACTAATCAAAGTCAAAAGGTAATTTCGGATTTTTTTAAAGATGTCAATTTTATCATAAAGTATAAAAATGTCTATGTCTCAAATACATGATGATATACAAATTTTAGTGTGCGACTAAAGATTGCTTCATTCTATCAAAAAAAAAAAAGAAAAAGAAAAGATTGTTTCAAAAAGAAGTATGCGACAAAAGATAATAATTCATCTGTCATATTCATGTGCAAATAATTGACTGTCTTGGCTCGTCAGAGTTTTAACTTACAGTTTGGATAATACATGGTGCATACTATAAAAACGAATTTTGAAAGAAATATTTCCCCTTTTGTACACCTTAACGGCTTAACCCTGTAAAAAATAATATAATTTTATATTTTTGTGAGATAATCAGTGTGGATATATAAAAGATGGTGTGGTCAGGGAAGACTTTTTGATCATATGGGTGGTCAATTAATAAAACTAAAGTTCATCTAATAAATATATATTATTCAAATTTCATGTAAAATATTTATCATTATATATGTTTCAAACGTTAATTACATTAATAATCTATTAAAACACAGAATGTTTTTTCTACATGTCAGGAAAATAATCTATATTTTTTTAGAAAAAAGTTCAGATTAGGGGAAAGCATGTTACTTTGCAATGCTAGAGAATACCACTAACCTTAATAAGGATTTATAGTGTAATTTACTTACATTTCGCCCTACAAGCATGGGAGATCTAGAAATCGAACCCAAGTCACCGCTAGTGTGAGCTGAAAGCTTGACCAAATGTGTCATTTGTGCTTATAAAAAAAATTAATTTATAGTTGAATTTACATTAAACTTTTCAAAGTATACTAGTGACCCACAATGACCCGTTAGATGATTATATATATATATATATATAGGTTGGTCACCACTAAATGTAACACTCGATGGTTCCTATGACCTATTGCTAATTATATACACATGTAATATTTTGCCAAAAATATATGTATACATAATACAGAAAAACAAAAGTCAAGGAGGGCCAATGCCCCCCAGAAGCTAACGTGGCTTCGTTCTTGGATGTGGCTAGTTAGTGTCATAAGAGTATTAGTTAAGGAATAAAATAAAAAAGTTTTATTGGAAATCACAATTTCCAAAGTTTTAGTGTATTGAATCCAATATTTTTCAATACAAACTTTTTTATATTTGATTCCTTAATCAGTGTCGTAAATACAGTAGTTGGTATTTTTGTATAAAAATTGAGATAAGGCCAGAGTTTAAACTTTGTATTCCAAGTTTTTTTTTTTTTTTTGTTAAATTGTGTTAAAATATGTTATTATAGTATGTTTATAGGTTCTAATGCTATGTTTGGGAGTTCCAGTAGGGAAAAAAATGCCATGTTTGAGAGTTCAAATTAGATGGAATGGAGTGGTTAATAATAAAGTGATTTATAATGGAATGAAGTGAAAATGTAAAAATATACCACAACATTGTTTGAAAATTTTAATAAAGGAATAGAGGGGGTTCTCATCCATTGTTTGGAAATTACAATGGTAACTAATGGAGTGAACTAAATTGCAAAAGGTTTTAAGTGTATTGCACTCCTTGCACTCCACTTCTTCACAAAACCCCCAAATTGTAGGTATGAAAATTTGAAGGTTTCAATGATATGAAGTGGTTTGAGTTTCCTTCTTTGACCACTCTACTCCATTAGTGACAAAACTCCCAAACATTGGGCTAAGATCCATTTTCACTCCATTCTTTTACTAATCACTCCGCTCCATACATCCAAACATAACCTAAGGTGGCGTTTGGTTTATGAAATGTTTTTATTACCAGGTAAACTACATTCCCGGGAGTCTCATTCATGGGAATATTTATTTCTCACCTTCACACATGGGAATGAGGTTTTTAAATCTTATCCACTAATTTTATTCCAAGACATCTTTTATGCTTGAGAGTAATTTTTTTAAAAACTTTTACCAAACATGAAAATTTTTTTATTCTCGTGCCTACATTCCTGGGAATATTAAAATATGACTAATACCAAACGCTACCTAAGAGTTATGCCACACTCATCAAGTGGAATGTAGGTGTTAGATTAATGCATAATGCCATGTCGTTTCTCATAAACGAATCGCTTTACTTGTTTACAAAGTTTTAGAGCAATTTCAATGGAAGTTGCTTAACTAGTTTTTAAAATTAAGGACAAGTTCTTGCTGCATTGCATAATTGGAACAAGCTGATGTGGATGTCACGTGTTAGGACCCACCAATAGAATTTTATTTTAATATACTATCAATAATTCTATGTTAATGTATATGTGATTGTTAAGATAATTCTTACAGGAGCTAAATATTTTTAATGATACAATAATATATTTGTTTATACATCGACTAAATTAACTTGGGCTAAATTAACATCTAATGAAATTAACTCGGGCTAAATTAGACTTTTGGTCCCTTATTCTTTTAGATTCATTTTGGTATCTTATCTTTAAAAAGACTCATTTTTGTTCCTTAAATATGAAACGTTAGTCAAAGTTGCCTTTTTCTGTCACCTTTGTTAGTAACAACATATATTTTAGCATATGTGTCAATTAAGTGATGACATGACTGAAGATGTGCTAGCGTTCTTCAATCTGGCATGATGACGTGACAATCTACTTATTCCCCTTTCTATCACTTTGGCTTCTCACACCTGATTTTCTTTCTCTACATGACGTATTTCTCGCTCCCTAAACCTCTAAACAATGCAGCGGCTAGATTATTGTAATCTATAAAAGCTTCTAAAATATGCAAAGCTTCTTCAACCGGATGCATATGTTGTGAATTTTTGTGTAGACATACACGTGTGTGTGTGTGTGTGTGTGTGTGTAGTGTGAGAGGTGACTCGTGACTCACTAGTGATTGGTATTAAATCCTTGTGTCTTTATTGAATATGACTAAATGGCCAGAAAACTTATAGGCATCAACAAGAGAGCAATCAGAGTATATGAAGACATTGTTTATGTTGGTGTTAAAGCGTTGTTGTTGATATATGGGGAAAAAATGATAAAAAATGTGAAGGATGTTGGAGAGCTTGAGAAGCTATAAAGGTTGGTGGATGGGGAGATCCCTTGGGCAACATCACACAATCACATTCCCCTTCATCTTTACCATCGCCATCAACATGTTGATGGCTGTAGTGACGATCATGGTCATGGTTATTATGTAACAAAACAGGCAAACCATGAACTGCACGGTAATGGTATGTATTATGATGATGACCCTTTAACTCAGATTAAGTATCCATGTACATCATCCTTTGTTAGTGGCTTCTCTATGAAATATGACTGTTGTTGTTCCTCAAGCTTGTTCTTTAGTGGGAACTCATTGTCTGATATTGGATCACCAGCCCCACTGCCACTTCCTTTGGAGGACCTTAAATCCACACTATCTTCCGAGATTTCCTATCACTCCAACAACTTTTGGTTGGATTTCAACATGCCTGATTCAACTGTGATCGTGAGGAAAAATGCCAATGACATCTTGGTTGATGACCTAGGCCTTTGCGCCAATTTGAGTAAAATGTACATCGACAATCACTAAGAAAATCCTAATGGGCTTTCAATTTCTTTAAGTGGAAATAATCTAATCAATGTTCGCAAAAAGAATGGTAATTATAAAAATTTCAAGAGAGAATTTTGCGGTTCTGTGGGATTTCAATCCCCTTTTCCCAGGGGTCCTATGAGTCATGATGCAGAAATGAATTCAACACTCTTAGGGTTAGCCCGGGACTATAAAATGGCTAATTTATTTAGACCACAAACATTTTCCCAAACGACATGAGACTAAGACTACAGTCTCTCAATTTAATGGATTCAATGGTTCAATGGATTCTCCAAGGTACGTGAGGAACTGATAAAGAGCCATTATTGTAGAGGAAGTCTAGAAAGTGAACTTGCTTCTTCTTTGAGCAGAAATCCAATGCTTGATGTTCCACTTTAGAGAGAAAAAGTGAGGAGCGAGAAGCCATAGTGATAGAAAGAGGAAGAAAAAGATTGTCATGTCATCGAAGGAGACTAACACATTATCACTTAACTGTCATATATGCAAAAATTAACGGTGTTACTAACAGATGTAACAAAAAGGGCAACTTTGGCTAACATTTCATACTTAAGGGATTAAAATGAATCTTTTTAAAGATAAGGGATCAAACCGATTCTAAGAAATAAGAAAAGTCTAATATAGCCAATTAAGTCATATAACATAAACTAATACGTGGGATTGCAATTCTAAAGGAGATGTGTTCCAAACCTTGAACAAGTCTTAAATCTTGGCTCATTCCTTGGCAAGCCAAAAGTATAATTATTCGCCTCCCAAAGTGTATGTTCCATTTTGACATCGTACTCCACAACTAGAAGGTGTTTAATGCCATGAACCAAAAAACATACTTATGATAATGCTCAATGGATTCCTTTGTTGGTGTGAGCCCTAAAGGCCAATGTTTTTTCTTTGGACTTACATTTGTATCTTGTTATTATTTATGATATGAGGCATTTCAGTTTATTATGTTGTTTGTTTAAACATAATAAAGTCCTTAGAATATAAAGTTCTATTTAATAGAATATCAAGTATCGAATTGATAGTGAGACGCTATTAATCAAGAGAACTTTATTCTTAAATATCCATAGTCAATTATTATTATTATTAATAAGTGTAACACCCTGTTTTTCAGAATTTATTTTCTTAAAATTGGTTCTGTTAAGCTGTTGGCTGGTTAAGGGCTTAGTGGGATTTTTGGCTAAAAGTCCCTTTCTGGTACATGAGCACGCCCGTGCTCATTAGCCGGCATGCCCGTGCTTAAAGTCAGAAGCGTGTTTCTGATTTTAAGTTGAGCACGACCGTGCTCAACAGTGAGCACGCCGTGCTCAATACGCTGAGTCGCTGACCACGTCTCGTAACGTTAAGTCGAGCACGACCTTGCTCAAGAGTAAGCACGACCGTGCTCATGTCTGAGTTTTATATACGTGAGCAGAATCGAGGGTTATCGTCATAACCCTATTTGTGACAGCTGCTACTACTCTGTTGCGGCCAGAACTCACCCATTCTGTATTTTCTCTTTTCTCAGCGATATAGTAGAGTCTGGAGGCCGGTTGGGAAGCTGGTTGGTCTGTGGTAGTCTAGAGGTAATGGTTCCCTCTTCCCTAGTGATTTCCTTTTCAGTTTTTATGATTGGGAAATTAATCTTGGTTTGTTTCCTTTGTTTAAGGCATAGTTGAGGTTGAACCGTATTGAGAGGAGGAACCAGATTGCTATTCGGTGTTTGGGAGAGCTACCTTCAATCCAGGTATAAGGAGAAGGGTAGTGTAACATAGGCTCGGGGCTAGCGTAGAGTAAAGGGGTTCCCATAACCCCGGTTGATTTGTATGATTATATGTTTGATGATTACATGATGAAAGGCTATGTCTTAATGTATGTTTCTGGTTTGTTATGATAATTATGTTATGTTGCATATGGTTATGATCGCTGTTTGCAATCGTTGTTATTAACATGATGTTGTTATTGTTGGGTTAATGCCATGGTTAAGTAGATTGCTGTTATGATGATGAGTTAAAGTCTGAAAACATGCTGATAATTAAGGTTAGGATTTGGTTAATAAAAACCCCGGAATTTGGTTAAGTGTCAGCCTCTGTTCCTGCCCAGAACAGCACTGTCGCGCGATGAGCACGACCGTACTGAACAGGGAGCATGACCGTGCTCCCAGTTGAATTCTGGGTAAATGGCCACGCTGTTCAGCACGGCCGTGCAGGACAAAGAGCACGACCGTGCTGCTAAGCACGACCGTGCTCAATAAGAAGCACAACCATGCTGCACTTAAAGGGGACCACGCCCCTCACGTGCTTAAGCACGACCGTGCTCAACCCACATGGACAGAACAGAATTAAAGGACTTAAGGGGTTTCAAACCCCACTTCCCTATGATGATAAATGATTAGACAACTTGGCTAAGGTCTAATAAAGATAACTAAAATGAGAAATAGTAAGGTGTTAAGTTTGATAAGTCGATACCCATTGGGTGCCGCAAGCTGATGAGCTGTGCCTTGGTGCTTTTGACCAAGGAGGCCTTGACCCCGCGGTTTGGGTCTAAGGTGTTGTTGTTGTTGTGTACCTTGGTGGCCGAGAGTTTGCCCCAGGTACTGGGGTTGATTCCGCTTAAGTCCTCAGGTAGATTCCGCGAGGCAAGTTGTTGCAGTTGATCCCGCTGTTATCTTGGTTGATTCTGTTGGAGTTATGGAGGTGGTGATGTCGTTGTTGTTATGTTGCATACGCATTGCATCAGAGATGTTGTTTAGGGATGTTCGACATAGGGGAGGTCATCCTAGAGTACGGCGATCTGGCCATCCACGATTGGATTAGATTCTCCTAGCGCCCCCGTGATGAGGCATTCGTTGGTTTGATGCGTTGGCTATCCAAGGAGTAGATTCTCCGGCGTTGAGTAGATTCTCAATATGGATATTTAACTCCGAAGTCGTACATCCCGAGTTTAGTGGATCCACATGCATTTTTGGTTTAGCGGAGTAGGACTGCATTGCATTCATAGCATAATGATGATGTTGATGATTGGTGTGATGTTGCTATGTCATTGTTTATTTTACTACCTATCTCCCTGCTATTATGTTACATGATTCTTACTCCCTATGTTTGTTTGTGTTTGGCCTGATTGACACCTTGCAGAGGATGACGAGCAGCCCAGAGAGGAGTGACTCTGAGGACTCGCCACTCATAGTTAGGGCTTATGTTATGTCTTGTTAGTTTTCAGTTGTAATTCCGTGGATGTTTATTCCAGAACTGTTATACCAGCTCTGTAGGTTACATCGGGGTTCGGTTATATTTATTGGTTGTTATGTTTTTACGGTTTTGAACTTATTTCTTTTCCGCATTGTAAACGGTTCATGTGGGACTTTTCTACCCATGAACAAATGTTTTTTTTATTTCAGTAAAATGCATGTTTTCCTTTAATGGTGTTTTATATTAAATGGCTTATAACATGCAGGGTAGAAGGGTGTCACAATAAAGACAATAATAATACATCGAGACTATTATGTGTGTATGGACTAATGACCACTTCTCACGGGTCATGAATATGAGATATAAAGTCACACACATAGGTACACATTAGAGTAATGATGTACTGGATTGACCCGCCATGAAAACACTATATGGAACGTTATGTAAGTGTCATAAGTAATTCTCATAGTGACAATGGTGTATGCAATCCTTCGACCTGAAATCACTACGATCCCTACATGAGGAGTCGTGTGCTTTAATACCGTCAAACGTTATCTGTAACAGGATGACTATAAAGTCGGTCATTGGATACACCGCGAGTCATGCAGAGGGATGTGAGTGATCTAGATGGGATTTGTCCCTCCTACATAATAGGAGTAATATCTGTGGGCCCCTTGATAGAGTGAGACTGTAAAATGCATGGCCGTGCTGAAATGAGTCAATATGAGATATTGACCTTATTTAATATTAAGTCTACTCGGGTACCAAGGAACGTAATCTTGAACTATACAAGGGTGACACGTTCTATGCCTTGTGTTCAATATGGATATAAGGACAAAGGGATAATAATGCACATGAACATTGGTCACAGAAAGGTTACGTCAAATCACTGACTTTCTCATTATTTGGGTAGCTATGTTGTGTTGCTAGATGTCGCTCATTGTTTATAATATTAAATATTATTTAATATTATTGCCAACGTTATGGGAACCTATAGGGTCACACATTTAGAGCAGAATAATCAGAACTAAAAGAAATTGGGTTAGACCCAAATTTATATTGGACCATGCTCATGACAGATGAGCCCAAGAGGGCTAGGTTAAACCCTTTTACATGAGTAGGGCGCCTACCTATATATGTTACACTTAGAGTGCCGAGCCGTACTACACACTCTCTGGCCGCACTTTGTACTCTGTTTGTTTGAAAATGAAAAACATCACCGCGTCTCTTCTCACACCTAGGAGTGCTTAGAGGCGCACTCCGATTAACACGTGAGACATGTTTATCTGCTCGTGCAGACTACGTAGAGGCATTGCTGGTTCGTGCAGTGCTCGTGATTTGCAGCGACTCAAATCAAAGGTCTGCGCTACAAGAGGTAAATTTTTGAAACATGGACCATGACCATTCGCAAGGATTCTTGGTGGGAATTATTCCGCTGTGCTTGTTTGATACACAAATTCCCAACACCCTTCACAACCAAATCAATGGCAGTTCCCAACGGACCATGCATGTAGGCTTTAGGGTTGGTATCCTATCACCATGGCTACAAATGATGTCCAACACCATAGGGTGGATCTTTCTCCAAGGCCGGCCCAACACCTTTGGAGACCTAAAGCGAACTCTAAAAGTAAGGCCTTTTTAAAGAAAATAAAAATATTTTATTAAAATTATTATATTATTATTTAAAGTTTATTTTTCGTGCTTTTTGGGAAGCAAATTCATTTATTAAACTATTATAATCAATTTCATTTAACAATTCTTTTTCAATCGATAATAAAGCCAATTCATTTAATCTTTGTTGAGACATTATTGATCTTAGATAAAATTTTATTATTTTTAGTTTTGAAAAACCTCTTTCCGCCGAAGCAACAGTTACTGGAATCGTTAACATTATTCTATAAGCAATATATGCAATTATAATAAAAAAGAACTACAAAGAAAAAGTGAGAACAATGAAACCTGATTGCCAAAAGATTATTTCACATAAAAACTTATGGATGCTTGCTGGACCAAATGCAACGGGAACAAGCACAAGATTTCTGCGATAAGGGGGAAAATAATTCGTCAATTAATCAATTTATTATTGTTTTATATAAAAATTAAAGATGCTACAGTGACAACATAGACAAACAAAGCCTACTGCCTAAAATCTACAAGACTACAACGTACTAAGTGCGACAGTGCCTAAAGCCAACAATCGCTGTCGTCGAAACGACTCAGACTCGTCGCCGTCGACCGGAAAACCACAAACCACTCGTAGCGAGCCAGCGACGCAGCGGAGGTGAGAGGTCGTAGCCCATAGAGGCTCTGTTCGATCTGAGACAGTGAGACTGAGGCGGTGAGTGAGGGAGACTGTCAAACAGGGTCAGGGATGACACAGACACATAGTGAGAGTGAGTTACGCAAGTTGAGAGCAATTGAGCAAAGAGAACTGAGAAGAAGTGAAGTCTAAAGAACGTGAGGGAGAAAGGGAGTTACAGAGATGTGAGTCAGTGAGTAATTGAGGGAGATAGAGATAGTGATACAATCAATGTTTATTATTATTGATTTTCTTTTTAAAAAAATTAATTACTCATTTAATTTTAGTCCATTACCAAAAAGAATTCAATACTCATTTACTCCTCTGCTAAGTGCTAACTGAACGTGCGTGAGTGATTGAGGCCTTGAGGGAGGAGAAGATGGAGAGTCAAGAGTCAGGTATGACTTTTTTTAAAAAAAATAAAAAATAAATAGGTAGTAAATTTTTTTTTTATTTTTTTAGGCCTAAAGCCCTTGCTTAGGCTGCCTCCCCCTTGGGTCGGGCCTGTCTTTCTCAACATCTCAAACTTCGGCTAAGTTTCTGTGGTGATAACAACTACATTCTTGCCCCTCCAAATTTACCATAGGATTACTAGAAATATAGTAGCATTATCGCTCTTCATGAACTGCCAAATCCAAGTGTTGGTGTGCAACAAAAGGAAGTCCAGCTGTTGGTTAAACCCCAACCTCTCCCAAATACCTCGCATCTCAGTGCAATCTCAAAGGTAGTAAGAGATGTTCTCAACTGACAAATAGCAACGACTGTAGGAATTCACCAAAGCTAAATGCCTCAGATGTCGTGTATCATTAGTGGGTAAGACCACTCGGAAAATGAGCCAAAACATACAATCAAAATTTTTTTTGGTACATGAAGCTTCCAAATCGAGCTTCATGAAGGAAAATACACTATCAATCAATTCTATATTATCATACCAAACAATAGTTGGTTGCAGTAGAATTGGACTGTACCCTAGACGAACTTTAGCTGCATGGTATGAGTTTGAAAAGTAGAAATCTCTTTTATATAATAAATTAATAAATTTTTTACACATTAAATTTTTATTATTTTTTTCAATATTATCGTGTGAAATTTAGTATTTTGGCAATGGCATATGCAATGTGCTAGGTAATAATTCGAACCCAATTATTATCTTCATATATACAACAATTTGACTTAAACTAGTTATATTAATTTGTTTAATTTTCCCGAGTTCGATTCCTAGAGTCGCCCATCTGGGAGGCAGCCTGATCCCGTGTATAAAAAACCGGAGGTCCCGCTGTCGACTCGGAGATTAGTCCCATAGTGGGTCCAAAGGATCCAAGCTTGTGGGGATATCCTGAGACGCCCACTAGAGAGCGAAAGACCCTAATTATGATCGGTTAGCACAAAAAAATATATATTTAATTTTATTTACATTTATTAGTTATTACTTTATCCAAAATAAAAACTTCAATTAGGGCCCAAAACTGAGCAACCTAGTCCCTTTTGATGGTTCTATTAGGGCCCATGACATTAGGCATTCTCAACCCAACACAAAACCCACCTTTGTTTACTTCAGTCACGTCCGAGGATCACTGCCTCTACAACCAGCAATCTCCTCTTTCAAAAATTCACTGCAACGTTCTTCACTTTCCAACTTCATGACGAGACCAAGTTGCTCTTTGTTCTTCTAAGCCCTTCTAAGGTAGCTCTGACCCTGTTCTATGCTTTGTTTCACGTAAAATACAAATGGGGTGTTCTTGCTTCTATTGATTTTGACTGTGTTGTGAATTGTGATTACTGAGAGTGTGTAAGAGTGTAAGTAACACTGTAACAATGGGTAGAATGCCTACTGAGGCAAGCTTAAGGCTGAAGCTAAAAAAGAAGCCTAAACTTGTGATAAGCACTTCTAGGAACTCTTTGAGAACTAAGAAAGATGAAAATTCTTTTGATAAGGATGGGGTTTATGATAGAGAAAATGGGTTGAAGGGGAAGTTGAAGAAAAGGGTGAAATCCAAAGGAATGGAGTCAGGTGAAGAAGGGAGGGCTGTGAGAACTAGAAAGTATGAAAATTCTTTTGAGAGGAATGGGGTTTATGATAGAGAAAATGGGTTGAAGGGAAAGTTGAATAAAAGGGTAAAATTTAAAGGGATGGAGTCAGGCGAAGAAAGGAGGTCTTTAAGAACTAGAAAGGATGAAAATTCTTTTGAGAGGAATGGGGTTTATGATAGAGAAAATGGGTTGAAGGGGAAGTTGAATAAAAGGGTGAAATTCAAAGGAATGGAATCAGGTGAAGAAATGAGGGCTGTGAGAACTAGAAAGGGGGAAAATTCTTTTGAGAGGAATGGGGTTTATGATAGAGAAAATGGGATGAAGGGTAAGTTGAAGAGAAGGGTGAAATTTAAAGGGATGGAATCAGGTGAAGGAGGGAGGGAAGGGGAGTTTGTTGAGAAGAGAGGAAAGTCGAGAACTTTCGATTCTTTCGGGAGGAAGAAGAGGATATATGCTAAGGAGGAAATGGTTGAAAATGGGAAGTTACTGAATGGTGTAGGAGCATCCAAGAGGAAAACTTTCCTTAAGAAAGGGGAGAAGCTGGTGAAAGATGAACTTGTTGAAGGGAAAACTGGCCACCACCGTACGATGTGGGTTCCTGGTAAATCAAGCAATGCCGGTACCAAAGCCAAGCATTCGACTCGCAGGATGAAGGGCAAGAAGGAAAATGTTGTATTAGCTACTTCTAAACCAAAAGCCAAGGCAAAGGAGGTGGGTGGAATGGAATTTGATAGGACAGATGACCGTGGGAGTGGTTTAGTGAAGAAAAATAGAGAAACGATGTCCGAATTCAGCAAGGTGAAAAGCCAAAAAGTTGTTTCTCCTTTGAGTTCTACAAAGAAAAAAGATCGAGATAAAGCAGGGTTGGATGATGATGCTGAGATACTAGATGATAAGCCAAAGAAGAAGAAAAGGGTAATAAAGATTGACCCTCATGATATCTCAAACAAGAGACTAGATGATGGCATTGGTATTAATGGTAGGTAACTTATCTTCCTTTCTTTGCATAATCATATTCATAGATTCTGTTTAACAATTTTGATTTATTTGTTTTTATGCTAATATTTGCCTGAGGAACTCTAAAGTTTATTCTGACATCATCCTGGTGACTGGGAGAACCTTGCTGATGATTATGCATTTTTGTAAATGTTAATTGATGTATGTTTTAATTCCATATAATTCAATGATATTAGTAATTGAGCACCCTTATATATGATGTATAAGATGTGCAAGTGATGGTAGCTGTGATCGGAGTTTTAGATCTGTACTGATTTAAATTTAATGGCTTACATTTACCTAGACAAGACAAATACAATTGTGAAGTTCTGAATTTTTGTCTTATATTTCCAATACTGCAAGGCATAATGTGAAAATGGGTTAAATGATACGAGTCATATGACCAAATTACTAGTAAAAAATAAACTTCTTTTTAGTTAGTATTGTTAAGAATGGTTGTGTTATTTATACCACCTTTTGCCTTTCTCATGAACACAAATGGCAACATTAGAATTTCACTGGAACCACTTTAAATTTTTCTGTAGTCTGTACAGTCTAGATTGTAGTTACCGTAAAAACATTAGTTTAATTATTATATTATTAAACTAATAACTAATTTACATTTGAGGATTTACACCAAGACTGAACATATTTTAAGGACTTGCGGGTTCAAATGAACCAACTATATATATTTTAAATAACTGAGGTTGCAGGTTGAGAGCACATGCTTAACATCTGCTTTGTGTATTGTCTAAATTTTCAATTAATCAAATATGCAAAAGAAGAAGGAGCTATTCATTTAACGGATAGAAAGACCCCTCAAGTGTCTTTCCTTGAAATGCTGACTATTTTTCTGTACTGTTTATCTGCAACACATCAGTAGCTTGGTTGCTTATTGTTTATCTCTAATGTAATGCTTTTTTACAGTTTTCATGAGTACCTTAAGGACTTCTTCCCTTTGATACCTTAAGTTAATTTCAGGAAGTAAAGAAGAGAAGAAAAAGGAGTCTGAGAAAGAACTCGAAATGTCCAAGAATGCCCAATTCCGTGCAATACAACCCAGCCCTTCAATACTTTCCTTTGTTGAAAAAATGTAATTTGCACGAGCAGGGACTTCTGATTTATGTGTTGATTATGTTGTTCTGCTGTTGCCGTGAAGGTATTTTGATTTCTTGCACTATGTTTATTATTCACAGCTGTTGGGCAGGAGACGCTTGATTGACTTACGAAGGGCAGGCTACAATACAGAACTTTCTGCACCGCTGGATAATGTTCCCTTCTCTAACAGTTCCGAAAGAGAGAGGATTGAAGAAACTGTATGTGCCTGTTTAATATGTCTGAAAACAATAATCTATGCAATCTATTCATTTTAAGTGTTGTCACTTCTCCTCTGTTAATGTCGGCATTCTGTGCTGACTACTTGAGACAGGTTTTCAGGAATAAATTGGAATTTTTTGCTGCTGCAAAGGTTTCGTCATCATTTCCACCTCCTAATCTTCCTGAGATTGCATTTGCTGGTAGGACTTTAAACCACCATCATTTAATATTTATTTCTTTGTCAGTTTGTCCCTTTGTTTTCTTAGTTTAGTTTAATTATATTATTATATTATTGTTGCATTTATTTGGTTGGAGTGTGATATTTGATTATTGTTGTCTTGTTTCCGTTTTCATTATCTTTAGCTGTTCTATATCTGTCATCCAAAAGTTTTTTATAATGATAAGGATAGTATAGTTATAATTAATTATTAATTGCGAAGCCTTAGTACAATGGTAAGGTTGCTGCCTTATAATAATCTGGTTGTCATGGGTTTCAGCCCCGCCTCTCCCCATGGCATTGCATACATCTGATCATCAAACACAATGGTGAGAGGCTCATGCACTAGTCCACTACGCAGCTCTTTTTATTGTTGTAATAAGAGACTCCTAGGACTGTAGTCAAGTCATTGTCAGGATATTTTCTATAGTATGTCAGCACTTACATATGAGGGTGCCATTCTAGGGCTCTGAAGTTTGAACTGAACTTACATATAGCAACTTTAGGGATTGACAGGAATTCAAGCAAACCGTTAGCAGAAGGGTTTAGGGTTGTTTCCATCATCGGTTTACTTTAAGGGGTCTGTTCAAATGACAAATCTGGGTAGAATGTAGGATCCAGGTTAGATATTAATGCACTTGCAAGTAAAATGATATTTTTCTTATCGAGTTCTGGTAATCAGGAAGGTCAAATGTTGGGAAGTCATCTCTACTTAATGCACTCACTAGACAATGGGGTGTTGTAAGGACATCAGACAAGCCTGGCCTTACACAGGTATCCTAGGTTCTTAAAAGTTCGCACATGTGGAAATTCAAAAGAAGAAGTGTTGAAGGATGGAATTTCTTTTGTAACAAATGATGAATTTTCTGCAGACAATTAACTTCTTCAAGTTGGGAACAAAGCTTAGCTTAGTTGATTTGCCAGGATATGGATTTGCATATGCTAAAGAAGAAGTGAAAGAAGCTTGGGAGGAGCTTGTAAGTGTGCAAATTGTATTTAATCTCTCAGTGTTCTAGTTGTTTCTTATAAGTTTTGTTTAGCCTCTAAAGTATCATCTTACCGTATATGCTAGTCTTCAAATGCTTCAAGTTTATATATGTAATAATTGTAATCACTAGTGTTCCAATGTTGCTCTTAGCTGATAGATTTTTTATTTATCCGTCTTCACTCTGTTATTGTATATGGGTTTGGCATTTTCCTAATATCTTATTGTTGACATGTGCATGGAGTGGATTTTGAGTCGTCTTGTTATATTAAGCGCCGATAAATTTTGTTTCCGGAAAAACTCTATTTGTAGGTTAAGGAGTATGTTTCCACAAGAGTTGGTCTCAACCAAGTTTGCCTTCTGATTGATACAAAATGGGGTATGAAGCCAAGAGATCAGGAACTAATTGAATTAATGGAAAGGTACGTCATACATGGGCAATTGGTGCAGTGCACATTTGTTGTATCTTTCTTTTTTCCTTGGACAAGTTACTGATAAAAGTGTGGCCTATGTTGTGTGTGTATCATATAATTATAAACTCAAAAAGTGCATGTCATATATGCGTAAATTTATTTGATGGGTGATATCAATTTGCAGATCAAAAACTAAATACCAGATAGTATTAACTAAGACAGATGTGGTTTTCCCAATTGATGTGGCACGGCGTGCGATGCAAATTGAAGAGGTGAATATTGGCCATCCAAATTAATCTTTTCTCTGAAAATTAATTTTCTTCTTTGGAGATTAACAAATTTCTGCATACTTGTTCACAGAGCCTCCTGGGGAACAAGTCTATAGTTCAGCCTCTGGTAAACTGACTCTCTTGTCACATTTCTTCATACTTTCCCTCTTTTTCTGGCATCATTGTTGTGAGTAAGCTGTGTTTTGCGTGGTGCCTATTGCAGATGATGGTAAGCTCAAAATCTGGAGCAGGCATCCGAAGCCTAAGAACAGTTCTTGGCAACATAGCTCGATTCGCCAAAATTTAAAAGATATAGTAAGGTGGTATTGATTTGTTTCTTATTTTCCTTTAAATGTTTTTGCTCGTAGTGACAAGTATATATAGTAAATTATACATGTTTCTTGGTAAAAAACCAAATATAGAAGGCATTGTTTTTTAAACTCTAAAACAAACTACTCTAACATCTGAGTTACACTCGACTTGGTAGGATGCCCTTTTTTTTTTGTTTTTTTTTTTTTGAAATGCACTGTTTTATTATTTCTCTGGGGTGGGGGGCGGGGGGATGGTTAGGCAACGTTGGAAAGTAGAGTGTCTTGAAGGTTGAAACTAGGACCCTCACCCAAATCCTTACATAACCAATGCTTGTTTGGTATTCATTATTTTCTAGAGAATTTTTTTTCCCCTCCAAAAGCGCTCTCAATAAGTTTTTATTAGGATCCAATTGGTATGGGACTTGAGTCCCTCTGGTGTGGGGTTTATATGACATTAGTTTCTCCAATCGCAACGGCTAGCTTTTATGGTGTGGTTCTCCCATGTGTATCAATTGTGGTGATCCTAAACACACCTAAGTGGATGCTGTTTGGTTTTAAGCATGATCCATGTAAAAGCATAATCATAAGGCGAATGCTGAGTTAAATAATGGATCCTAACAGAGTCATTCAGAGTCATTGGGTTGTGCAACAATAGTTGTTCCTTTCTTTTTATTATTCATGGCAGAAAAGTGACTAGGAACTCCCTCTAGTGAGTACTTTGGTCCAACATTTTGTGGATTCATTAATCATACTTTTTGTTAGTATTATTTTTTCCCACTAGTTAAAAACATAATCAAAACACTCACATCTAATTGCTTTCAATAACATCCAATTTTTATTTTATTCGCATTTTGCAGGACATGCTCTTTTTTGGGGTTTCATTTAAGGTGCAAACTTCATTTGCTTCAGCTGGCAGGCCAAACCTAATCCCATCATTTACTAGTTTTAAATGATATTGGAAGAAACTAATAATTCCGGCTTGCAAAAGCATAGTTCTGATTTGTAGAAATTGACATTTTTTAATCACGTTTTTGGGTTTACCATTTTGTTAATAACTTCAACATTTTTCCTTGGTCAAAAAGAGTGGTTGCATGCATGTTCACCACTCCTTTCTAGTTTCTATGATCTGAGTGCTTGTTGTCAGCATATACCTAACACGCCATAAGCTGCCACTTACTCAATTTAAAAGGTATTGTTAATATTGGTGGATAAGCAGTGTGGTTGGTGGATAAGCAAAGAATGAATATCGTTTTAGTATATGGTGGGCAAGATATTCCTGGCCCTGGGAATGTAGCAGTGTTAAAACTCTTGAGGAAGAGCTTTGCCATCCTTGTGGTCTTACCCGACTCGAGGGATTAGTCTCCGTAGTTGCGAGTGGAGGATATTCTAATAAACAAAACAAAAAACGTTGGGATATGGCCTTGTCGGGTTTGGTTGATTTAACTGGTTTAATAATAAATGATTAATCAATTAAAATGATTTTTCCTAAGATATTGAATCAAAGTCCAACTGCAAAATAAAATTTTCCCATTATTACTATCAGCAAAAAATAAATTACGTATATTGAATAAGAAATAAAAGTAAACTTTGGCCAAGTATTGATTATTTGATTATCATGGACATTATTTATTAGAAGTTGACTGAACTTGATGTCTTAATCAGCCACCAACCACATGCGTTGCCTTCTCCATGTGCGTCCCCACTAGACATGGGACTCGGATCTGCTCCTGCGGCAGGACCATCCTACCGCACTTCCAACCATCCGATCGTGGCCCCACATGACTTTGCAGTTGGTCCCACCCTCCCAAAACAAGCTTCGACCGTCCGATCTCCGCAGCAGCATAGCAGGACAACGGATTCGCAGGAGCGAATCCGTTCTGCTAGACATGCGCAAGGTCTTTTTAATTTGACGAAATTAGGGATGACGTTTTAGGGAATTTTATCCTTCAACCTATTCCAAAGTTGAGCTGAGTTAAACTCTAAAGTTTAATGTATATTTTAAAAAATTACTAAAATAATTGTTAAAATATAAAATTAAAATTTCATCACATATAATATGTCTGAAATTAAAAGAGCATAGTCTTACACAAATACAACAAATCTGAAACAAATAAAATAAATGTAATAAGTTACTAATTTAAAGAAAACATGAAAAAGTTTTGTGATAAATATGGACTTGCTCACTTAAAAAAAATTTAAGGGTAGGATTGAGAAACTGGAAAACTGATTAAGAGGTAATCATCAACTTTTGAAAATACATTCGAGAGGAAAATGTTCTTTCTAAAGATTGGGTGGAACTTTTTTCGTATAGATCGGTTATACTAAAAAATGGATTGTGTCTCTGGACAATGTTATTAAAACCGAATCGGTGATCGACTCGGTCAGGGCATTGGGTTAATGGGTCACTGGTTCAACCGGGGGTCACTGGTTGACTCGGTTTAAATTGGTATACATTAAAAAATTCTAAAATATTCATATATATGACAGTATAGTTCAACATATCCATAATCCAAATTTAAAATCATTACCATAAAAAGTATCTAATTAAACAAATATCAATCAAGGTCACTGGTTAAACCAGATGAACCGATATATATTAAATATATAAATTCTTATGATTAACTTATGTATATATATAATATTTGATAGGAGTTGACTTGATATACATTAATTTTTTTTAAAATATTCATACATAGGCCAAACATAATTTATCATGTTCAGTAGTTCAGATTGTGGTTCAGATTCAGTAGAAGACATATCTGACTAAAAAACAATTCAATATTATGGAGAGTAATATTGAGTATAGTATTGTGTCAGTTCAAATAATTATCAATATATTACTTGAATATTATCAGTATCAGAAATCAATATATCATTGTATCATTATAATATAAATTCAATCCATTAAAAAAAAAAAACCCGGGTCAACCGGTTTTTTCCGGGCCGGGTCAACCGGTTTTCACAAAAACCCGACCGGCTCAACCGGGTCAATCCGGGTCGATGTGCCAAACGGTCCGACATCCTAACCGGACCGGCCTGGTGACCGGTTCCCAGGCTAACCGGTCGAACCGGCCGGTCCTGTCCGAGTTTTATAACACTGCTCTGGACGTACTTTACTTGTAAGGTCGATTCACTTTACTTAACCACAATTCCAACCTAGAGTTAGTCTTACAAGTTACAACTCCAATAAAGATAACCAATCAGCCAACAGAGGTTGGCACATCTGGTCAAACCTTCTGCGTACACTAGCTGTGACTTGGGTTCGATTTCTAGATCTTTTCCTGTTGGTAGGCAATATGTAAATTCGACTATAAATCCTCCCTGTTGGTGCTATTCCCTAGCCTTTCGAGGGGGCATGCCTTCCCCTAATCTAAACTTTAGATTATCAAAAAAAAAAAAAAAGATAACCAATCAAAGGGAAAAAAAAAAGGAGACTGTTCACTTGTTAATGAATATAAGTTTAAATTATTATATTAATATTTAAAAACGTGAAATACTTACTTTTTAATAAAAAATAATTTTTATGAATTACTTCACTACTATCCTTGGGACAAAAAAAAAAAAAAAAAAACCTCCAAAAACCTTGTTGACCTGAGGCATCAATGACAGTATTATTACACACATTTCATGAATTCCACGTCCTTAAACTGCAGCATTTAGCACCTTAGTTAAGGTTAATTCCTTTTGTTTCCTGGGTGAGACTCTGCCAGCGCACACCCACACGTTTCTCAATCACATTCTTCACAGAGGGATCTGATTGAGAAAGAAGATGTGTCCTCTCAGGCTAATCCTCATTTTCTTATCCGCAACACTCGCCGGTTTCTTCGTACTCAGAAACCTCAGATCTCAACCACACGTTGAAGACAATGATGATGATGTTGATACTGCTCCTCATCCTCAAACCCCAGATTCTTCAAATCCTTCCTCAAATGGAAATTCCAAGGTTGACCCATTTCACCCTTTTGTTTCAATTTTGATAAAAATGTTTCCTTTTTCCAAAACCCTAAATTTTTTCGTGATTCAGGTTCGGGCTGCGTTAGAATCTGGGTTCTGGACCTTCGTGGACATGGCTAGTGGGCGTTATCTTTGGAGAAATATGGTTTCATCATCTTCAAAACGCTCTAGCTGATTTGATCAGTGATTGTACGTTATTGTTAACTGACCCTTATTCAACTTTATGATCTAAGGGTGAATGAACATTGCATCTGATATTGTAATTTTAGGCTCAATATGGATACTTTGTAATGTATCATAGCCTGTTGTTCATATTGTTGTTGTTTCTGTTGATGTTGTATGTTTTGAATGGTGAAAATAATATAAAGTGTTCTGAGTTGCTAACATCACTTCTTGTTTTCATGTAAAATTTTAATTTCTATGTGAACTGCTTCTTCATAAGGAAGAAGATTTTTGCATGTGATGCAGCGGAATTTGATATTCTGGTGGTCTCTGGTGGATTAATCAAATGCAGTGTCCTTTAGGGAGAAAGGTTTTTTTGAAAGTGTGTTAGCTTCTTGGCATGGTGTCAATAGAAGTGTGATGCTCTTATTTTATTGGAGTCAATGTCATTAACTTAAGGAATTATTATTGTTTAGCAACACAAGGTATCTAATATTGATGTAGCAATAGGATAGGTGAATTGTTGCATTTCTAGAGTCAAACTTAATTGGGACAGGCATGGCAGACAAAATAAAATTATGATAGGATAGGATTGGAATTTTAGGATAGAATAATTGTGGAAAGTTAGATGGACTAAAAGGATAATTAATGTACTGATGTATGTTGGTACTGATTCACTAATAACTAGTAATAATAGGGTAAGGATAGAGAACCAAGTTGGTGGCTGTTAATTGCTGTAAACAGCATGTGTGATTGTGAGAAAAGTATTTTTGGATGCTGATGCTCTTATGTGAGGAAGAACAAGTTGGTTTCTAAAGAAAGAATTTCTGATAATGCTTGGAGACGGAAACCGCCTACACTAAAACTGATGTCTAAACTCTAAACAGAAGAGAAAAGGAGCAAAAAAGAAGATATGCTTAGAATCACTACTCACGGGTGCATTTTGTCTTGCACTTTCCAAAGGAAAAGATATTAGTAGCTTCTTAAATCTTTGTGAAAATGAAACTGACAGTCACTTGAAAAATACCATTATATTTGTAAAAGTAGGCTTCAAGAACTTATTCTACAAGAATTTAGAATAAGATTCTGTCCAATGAGAATCTAAAATTTCTACAAATGCTAGACTCTGGGATGTGCTTGGAATCTCGACAAAAAAAATTCATATGGTAAGAGTTACCTTTGTCAGTTGATTTGGAAGAATTCATGTTGTAAATGTTAACTTCATGTTTGATAATTTTCTGAATAGTGCTGTGACTTGTTTGATTGGGTATTGTTAGCAAAAATCACCTTCTAGAAAGGGAATACAAGTGATTATTTATGTCTCAGCCCCATGATACTATGGATAGTTTAGTCAAATTAGGTTTGATCA
This sequence comes from Echinosophora koreensis, assembly GCA_035048595.1. Taxonomy (NCBI): domain Eukaryota; kingdom Viridiplantae; phylum Streptophyta; class Magnoliopsida; order Fabales; family Fabaceae; genus Echinosophora; species Echinosophora koreensis. The sequence goes on from JAPCYP010000004.1 coordinate 14,464,365, forward strand.
AATAACATAACACTTTTGCCTGAATCAGATGCAGGTATCACCTCTTTCTTAGCCAAAAATTGTTTTTCGCATTATTAGCTTTTGTCAGATTACTCATAATCTGTTTTTTAAAACACCCAAACATGGATCATTATATCGATTCCAAATACAGATCTTGGACCAGGGACCAATGAAATACACACGTTTGTGAATTTTCTTTGACTAATTAACCAAATGGCTCAGTTAACTAGCAAATACATGATTCATTGATTCTCAACAATCAAACAACTAATGTCAAAATAGGGATTATTTTTCTTGAGTGCAGGTTCGTAGGAGCTAAAGGAAGCTCCTAGATGGAAAGTAGCTCAAAATTTTCTATCCAATTCACTGTAGCAAATTGCACCATGTTGAGTTAAATGTGAAAGCAGTCCAATGTTATCGATAGCGGATGGCGGAACATAGCGGAAGGCAAAAAATCCACCATTTTAAGCCGCTATAAAACGCCATGGCCGCCCTGGCGCCACCATCCTTCACAAATTGGCCATAGCGGTTGGGCATAAATCTGCCACCGCAATCCGCCATGGCGCCCCCATGGCCGCTATTTGATAACATTGAAGTAGTCTATAAATAAGGGTTTTTTTTTTTGGTAGGCAAGTATGTTTGTATTGATTTATAGCGCTGCTTCTACTGTGAGAGTCCTTAGGTTTTTCACATGCATCATCTTTGATAACCGTTGGATTAATGAGTCCCGTGTGATTTTATCATGCACCACCCTCCACATAAGATATATATTTTTATTTCGTTTTCCATCTAACCCTTATTCAACCTCCCCCACCGTCTTCAACCCGGCATGCTCTCCGCCACCGTCGTCATCTTCACCGTCGCCGGAGGGTTGAGAACGGTACTGTGAAGAAACTCAATGAACTTTCCTCCTCTTCAGAACCACAAACCCGTTAGCGGCGACAGTGGCGACTTTTGTTATTTTCTTTGTCATACAGAGTGAGAGGTACAGATTGAGAAGGAGAACAGAGGGCGAGATCTGGGTATATGGAGGAGCCCTAAATGATTAGCAATGGGGTACGACGGAGGAATTGGCTGGAGCGCGAGACCGTCGATCAGCCTTTCCTTCCCGTGAATTGCTGTTACCCAGAACCGTCATTCTGCGACGAAGCTTCACGACCCACACTCCCCGTAGATCCGCTGCGAGATCCACCCAGCCCTCGTGTCGTTGAGGAGTAAAGACACCGTCAAGGGAGGCAGTGAGGGCGTGGGAGATGGAGTGAAGGAGGTGAACCTTTGGACAGCGATGAGGACACGAGGATCGGTGTAGTTCACGATTCCGGCGGAGCATGCGGCATAGGGGAGGGGCGGAGTGGTGGTGTGCTGTGGTTGGTGGTAGTGGTAGGGTGAGATGGTCGTAGGTGCGATGGGGGCTATGGAGGGAATTTAGGGGAGAGATAATATGATGTAGAAGGTATATGATATGATCATGGGGATTACATTAATCAAATGGTGGGAAGTTGTCTCTCATGATGATAGAATTAAGGGAGTCTCTCACCGTAGCCAAAGCCTGATTTATAGTTTGATTGTGGTTGTTTTCATGTTTAAGTGTATCATCAATGGCTCTATACATTATCTATCATGTTCTATTAACATAAGCTACATTTTTTTTTTCCCCGGTTAAGGTAATCTACGTTTTAATCAGTAGTTAACGACATATAATATAAACCAACCAATTCGTCTTCGACTGATTTGTATGTTAATTTGGTCTATTTATAATGAACAATGAGTATACTGCAACACCCCCATTGGGCATTACATGACTAACTCATTTCAAAAAATAAAAATAAAAATAAAAGCTGGTTGTTTTCGGAAAATAAAACTTTCTAGTTAAGTTACTTAATCTTGCTCTAAAAATAGTGATGAAATTTTTTCTTTCTTTCTTTCTCCATACAAACCAACCTCATAATATAGACATCATCATACTTGTACATACATCCATTCTTCATAATAATATTAAACATCATAAGTCCTTGTAGTGTACGAGTTTTGTTGAAAGTAATTTTACATGACCACAAACCACAAACAGATATATTATAAGGGTGAGATACCGACAATTGAGTCTTATCATGATAACCACATGCGTGACACACAAACAATAGCATATATATATATATATATATAAATTCTCAGAAATAATCATAATGCTTTAAACATTGGGATTCATACCCGACAGTTATCGCAATTTATAAAAAAATATATGACACTTCAACATCCATCATCTAACTTTGATATTTATTCTCCGGAGATCCTAACTTCCTTTCGTTGAGCATGATTAGGCTGCAGTACCCCTTACCACAATTGTCTCATGAGGTCGCGACCTCTTAATTTAGGTCTGACTCCAATTGTTCAAGGATATCACACTTAAGCATCTAAAATAATATTGAGTAGTCCTTGATTGAGTACATCCACGTTTTGCATCGTTATGTCCATGACTCGGAGTCTCGAGGCCTTAGCCTTTGTGGCTCACGAACCCGGATCCCTAATAGACCCACTTTGGTCTTGACTTCCCCAACTTATCAATCCACTCTTTATGGGTTGTAGCTCGATGGCACATTTGGCCAACAACACATGACACATTGGCCAACGATACACGACACAATGGTCAACAAAACATGGCACACTAGCCAACAAGGCACGTCTGCCCACAATGCATGTAAAACATTTATTCTCGTCACTTTTCTTTTTCGTTCATTCTTTCTTTGTCGAGGCTCAAAGCTCACGACTATTCTTACTTAGGCATAAAGCCAACTCACACTTAACATAGGACACGAAGTCAAATGTGCCAATTGAGACTTTAACCCGCGACACACAGGACACAAAGTCCGAGTGCTCAATCATGAAACCCTAGACCAATGCACTAGTCTTAGGTTCGTAGATATGAGAACACAAAGTTCACCACATCATTTACAGGACATAAAGTCCACAACATCTTCTACAGGACACAAAGTCCACAACAACTAACACGGATAAATGATATACGTGTCTTCACCACAGAACACTAGAATTCCGACGTCTCGGCTACTAGGTTCACTTTTCTTTCTCAACAACGTTTTCGTTTTCACTTTTCTTTTTCAACAATGTTTTCATTCTGTGAAACACAAAAACCAAAACAAAACTCCGAGAACTTATCCAAGTTTATCGAAAATGTTTTCACTAACTAAAAATCTTGTTGTAGAAAAACTTTTCCGCTGAAATCCGTTTATAAAACGTTAAATCACAACAAAGTTCAAATTTTCTCAAAACTCAATCACTTTTGAAATTCTATTTCCGAAAACACACCAAATCCTTGAAAATTATTTTCTAAGACGTTCTTGTCCAAAATAATCACTATTCCTCATAGTTTTACTGTAAAATCACTTTTCTGAATTATTCTTCGTTTTGGAATAAATCCTCTTGTAACTCAAAATGACTTTTTCCTTGATAATTTTTTTTTCCTCATCCACATTAAAATTATTTTGAAACTTCTTTTCTCATAATTAATTTTTATTTTATTTTTGAATTTATTTCGGAAAAATTAACGTAAGTGAAATTTTTTCACGGTTTCGTCCTCAGTGTCACTCATTGACTTATTCTTTTACCAAAACATCATTAAAATATTATTTTCCACATTTTCTTCTACTTCCATAAATTAAACACTTAAGTTTTTCCTTAAAGTTTTTAAAGTTTTTAACCTCAATATAATCGAGCATTGACCACTGTCAGACTTTCAGTCAATCATTCACACAGCAGTTAATCCATACATCACAGTTATAACAGACATCACAGTTATAACATACATCACAGTTATAATAAAAATCACATTAACAATACACAATAAATAATTTAAACACCACATAAAACAAATATGTAAAAAGAAATCAAACACTATAACAATCACAACAAATAAAATACAGATGACCCACAGATAGCATATAGCTATCAAAAACCCCTCAGGTAAATTCCCCTTACCTCTTGAAGTTTCAGTTTCCTCCTTGAACTTGGTCCTCCGATTTCGTTTCTTCTTACTACTCAACACCTCAAACAACCATAAATCCTTCACAAACAATGCTAAAACAAGTTAAACATTGAAGAAAAATTACTCTAACCTACTATGATGAAGGTTCTGCCTACATGAGTAAAATAGGTTAGGGATCTCTAAAATTTTCAAGCTTTTGGATCTATGATCCTAGAGTATTTGAGAGACAAGAACAATTGTCATAAGTCAAAAATTGAAACAAAACCATCTAACCTCTAGGTTAGGGTTTCGGCCAACAGCCAAAAATCAGGCTAGAGTTTTCAAAAATTTCAAGCTTCTAGATCTAGCAACTAGAAGTATTAGAGAGACTAAATCAAATGTCATATTTCAAAAATATGAAACAAAACTCATCCAATCCTCTTGGACTAGGTTTCGGGCCTCTCAAGAAAAATAGGGAGGAAATTTCTTTTGCTTTCCATGATTTTGGATAATCAAAATAGAAGTCATAGGGAGTTCATAGGAATTGGTTTCACGTTAAAAGGATTTTTCTATGATTTTCTAGAATTATTTGAAGAAAAACCCTAGAAATTGTAACATGGTGCTCTTGGCATGAAATACATGAAATGAATAAAGATGAAGACAATAGTGATCAAGATAGATGAGGTTTTACCTCTTAGATGATGAAGAAAGTGAAGGAAATGATCCAAACAAGCTTTGTTAAAAATGGAAGTTTTGGTTTTTGTGAGAGAAATGTTAAGGATGAAGATGAAGTGAGAAATGAACAAATGCCTAAGTATTGGAGGGGTGGGAGCCGTGTAACACAATGGGGGACAAAAGGGTCTAATAAATTTTGGGACAAGGTTGGAATAACATGAAAAGTTCAAGTGCATTATGGTCTTTTTGTGCATAAATTATCTAGATATTTGTAAAGCTCATTATGACTTGGATAGGGTTGCATTTATTGCTCGTCATGTCAGTCACATCAGTCACTTCAGCTTGGTATCTGGCTCCGTTGTTTACCCGACTTAGGTTTTACGCGTGTTTATCTTGAAGATTTCGCCCATATAAAATATAATATTTTATTTTTATGGGAAAATTTTCAAAAAAAATAGCAATATCGTTGCAAATATGATATAAACCTAAATCGTTTTGTTCACTAGTCAAAATTAGATTTTTTGATCAGTAAAATCTTACTGTCAGTGAAAACACAGACCGGGTTTCATCTGAATTTTCAACCCAAAATTTAACCGTAACCTTCTACTATCAAATAGTGTCTAAATATGACTTTGTTTTATCCAAAATCATTTTCTAGGTCTCAGATAAAAATATAAACATTATATATTTATCGATATTGAAGAATAGTAAAATCGGGATGTTGCATATACTAGCCAAGAGATGAATCCGCTGTCTTAGAATTATGGAAAATGGCTTGTCACCAAGATCTTGATGCATATCTACATGTAGTTGCTCCAAACAATCTCCATAGTGTTGTTCAACAAATAACTTAAGCTAACTCCTCTTATCTTTAAGGTGGGTGAAGATCTTATGCCCCACTTTCTTGTATTATAGTTGACTTGGTCAATTAACTTGATTCGAAGCTTCCAATCAAAAATCATCTTTTCCGGCCTATTTTTGCATATTTGGCCCAATATTACATCATTCTACTGGCAGCTTGTTAACTCTTCTAATCGATTTTTCCTTTCCCTCTTAGTTTAAATAAGCTTTTAGTCCCTGGAAAGTTTACTAATTTTGGTTTTAATCATTGTAAAAAAAATTCGTAGGATTTCGTCCCTGTATTTTCGAAAATTTTGTAAATAGTCCCTATTGTTACCCCTGAGTACTAGAAATCATACTAGATGAATAATTTTGTCAATTTTAACCCTATGGCCCTAATGTATGATTTATTTCTACTTTCTAACAAACTTTTGGAACATGTCGGACACGAACGAGAAATTACCTCGGTACCCCCTGAGTACTAGATATCATACAAAATGAAGAAATTTAGCAATTTTAACCTTATGTCCCTAATATATGATTTTGTTTCTATTTTATGGCCAAATTTTACAGCAAGTCGGACAGTAAAATAAAATTATCTCGATACCCATGAGTACTAGATAACAGAAAAAGATAACGGTAGGAACTATTTGCAAAATTTGTGAGATTACAGGGACGAAAACATAAGAAAAAATTTCACAGGAACCAAAACCAAATTTGATAAACTTTGTAGGGACCAAAAACTTATTTAAATCTTCCCTCTTCAATTGATGATTGATTATCACGCATTGTGTAATTTAGTTGATCCAATATTTTGTTTGTGTGAACAACCTCTTAAACTGAAAATAAAGAAATTGAAAATGATATAAACAAGCAACTTTTCACACTAACAACATAGTAAAATGGAAAATGAATTGTGTGATCGCAATTGGTTAGCGAATCATTGATTTCATATAATAAAATGGACAAAATATAATTTATATCAAAATAATCAAACGATTTTTTTTTCCTAGTTAATTTTGAATTTCTAATTTTGCTAAAATAATTTTCTTGTAAAAACTAGTTTTATACTTTAATTAGATTGATCAAACATATCATATTAAATTTAAAATAGTTTTTGTTTTGTCAAATCATACACTAAGGCTCTATTTGGCAATTCAAATATTTTTAATGATAAGATAATTTATAATTATTTGACCTTGTAAAAAATCATTTCATTGACAATACATACCAATTAATTCATATATATATATATATAATTAAAAAGTTATTTCATCTTTACTTATAAATATGATAATTTACTAATAGTTTTCCTGAAAATATAATGAGATTCTATAAAAGTGGATACAAATGGCTACCAGTGCCATAGTGCCATTTTGATGTGTTTTGATTTCTTTTCTTTCTTTCTTTTTTTCCTTTTTCTTCTGCCTAATACAAAAACCAAACTGATATGTTTATGTCATTTTAAAATAAAAATTCATATGATATGTATAAAATTTCCATTTCCAACCGGCAAGTCAAACTGAAATTTTTTTAGTTTAATTTGATGTATTGTTAGTGTAAATTTTTTTATATTATACTCAAATGTTTGTGATTTTTAAGATGATTATTATAAGGAACAATTATTTTTAATGATATTGTAACAATGCATAATTAATTGATTGATAGTGTAAAAAAAATCTTTATACTAATAATGTATTACAATTAAATCCACAAAGTATTATGAGTATGCTTGGAAGCAAACATTTTAAAAGTTAATTTGAATTATGAATTAAAAATTTATTTTAAATTTTTTAAATAATAATTAATTCATTTTTTATTTCAATTGTATATAAATAGAAATCCATTCAATTTTCATCGGATTTGAGTAGATTCAATTTGGTTTTAATTGGTAGAATTGATATTATTTTCTCTTATTACTTAAGTCGTTTACCTATTCGGTTAGTTTAGTCGATTAAGCCATTCCAACTACGCGTAACAAAAATTATTGATAGCTATTTTTTTGGGTAAGCAAAATTATTGTTAGTTATTACTTATTATAAAAGAATGAAATTCAGATCTGTATATAGATAATATTAGTAGGGCAATATACTTTTCACCGAATTTAAATATCCCCTAATTAGTAATTATTAATCACCAATCAAAATCTGTTGACACACGAAATTAGCACAAATAGTGGGATAAATGTTATCCGCTAATTAAAAGATACGATGTATCTAAATTTAAGATAGTTTCTTTTAAAGCTTATCTTTAATATCTCCGAATTGAATCTAAATCTTGTAGATTACACCTAAGAAATCAAATAAAATGATAACGATTTAAGGAAAATAAAACATAATAAAATTTAAATAAAACTTATTAAAAAAAACAGATAAAATTGCTAACAAATAAAATGTAAAGATGTGCATAATTTTGCATCTAATCTTTTTTTTTTTGATAAACCAAAGAATTGTATAGATAAGAGTACTAGGTGTACTCAAAACCATTTACAAGAGAAAGAAGAGAATAGAGTGGATTTGAACAAAATAAGAACTAATCCCCCCAACAACCACCTGCATGGGTCTCCTTGATTAATGTCTAATCTGATAATGATATTATTTCTCCATATTTTATCAAAATCAATTAGCAATCAAATAATATCTAAATAATAATGATGATAATAATAATAATAATAATAATAATATAATAATAATAATAATAATAATAATAATAATACCATACTTTATCAAATTACTTTTCTGAAAATGTAACAAAACCTATTTTTGTTAGAAAAAATAGTAATCTTATTGAATATATCTTACAGCTACGCATTCATGAAGAATTTGAAGTTTGGTATATCTATCACACCGTTTGAAATGCTAAGCAAACATTTATTTATTATGTAAACTAAAAGGTCTTTGAAAAATCTTCCTTATCAATTGGCAAGTATAGATACGGGTGGCCAAAACTTTGTCCCCAATTGACAGTTTCATGTACTTGATTGTGTTCGTTGATCGCTTGTCTTGGGATTGGAATATTGCTTATCCCGTTAAAGGAAAGGCTTCAATTCAAAAATATTCGGAAATATTTTTGCTATATTTGAGAGATTTTTTTAACATTGAGAATTATCCTATCCTAGTAAGTAATATTGAGTTTCCTAGTTCGATTAGTATTAGAATGTTCTGAACCCCTATATATTCATACATGTCGAGTACATCACACGACCAAACCCAAGATAACAAAGTAAACAAGTTACTTCATATTCATCACTGTTTCCCTCTCTTATCAGCCGTTCTTCTTCAAATTTTTCAGATTTCATTCTTTGCTTCGTCTATAGTTTTCTTCTACTCTCACTCTAAAAATCTTTTTCTTTGCTTTCAAACACCAACTCTCTCTATCTCAGCCATGGTATTGTCTCAAAACAAATTATTTGAAATATTTTCTTGGTTGCCGGCCAAAACAATTTATAGGTACATGTTCATTATCAAATCATCCTCCAGGTTTTCACATAAAACATATTTTGCATTGAAGCAGGCTCAAAATATGTGAATAAAGGATGATACATGCTTCTTCATTCAACTAGATATTGTCCAAAGATACAATGATCAAATTGAGTTGCACCCTATGCTCAAGAAGCAATTATTCTCAGGTATATTTGATGGTGTTTTAAGATTATTGCCATACTTGACAAAGTTTTAGATTCTAGTAATAGATTAATTCTTTGCCGTACTACTTATAAGCATCCGATTGAGTTATTCATTTGTAACCTAGCTACACAGTCGTGGTTGCCTATTCCTATCCCTGAGAATCTTCAAGAAAATCTTGATGCTAATCTTAAAATCATATTAGAAGGCAGTTGTAGAAATCATGATGTGGATGACTATAAGGTAATTCTTTTTGAAGACCCAATTGATTGTGACTCTACTTCGTATTTTACTTGCAATATTTATCAACCCAAGGTTAGTGTTTGGGAACAATGAAAAGAAGTATTTCCACTGGTCCTAGGAGAATGAAACTTAGTATGCTTGTACATTACAATGCCTGTCTCCACTTTATTTCAGATTGCTTCCCATCTTATGATAAAAGTAGTCATTTTAGGCCATATATAATGTACTACAATCTTGAGAGTGGTATGTGAAGAATTCTTAGAGTGCCTAAAGAAGCAAGAAAGGGTTCTCATGATGTAAGTTGTGATATGAGCATCTTCAAATGGGGCAAACCATCAAATTTAGTGTCTCAATCCATTTAATTGGTGAGATTGAGAAAGTCTATCTTTACCATATGGATTTTGACAGATTACGAATCATGCTCATGGTACAAGATTTTGAAAGTAAGAATAAAAGCAATGGGGTTGAAGGAGCAAGATCCTAAAGTGTCACAGTTTATAGTTATGAATGGTGATATTCTCCTTTACGCTACAGACAAAAAAGTCTATAGTTATGGCTTGGCTGGTGAAAGATATATGAGACTTGAAGAAGTTAGTGAACATAAATATGAATCCATAATATGCTTCATTTCCTACTCAAATACACTTTGTCCATGTGGAACCGGTGCTACCACGTTGCCTTGCAGAGGCTATTATCCTAAGATATTAAATATCAGAATCCAATTTCAAGGGGGACTCCACCATAGCATTCTCTTCACCATAAGGAGAAATAGGATAATAGCCTTTGCAGGGCAAAGTGGTAGCACCGGTTCCACATGGACGAAGTGTATTTAAGTAAAAAATGAAACATATTATGGATTCATATTTATGTTCACTAACTTCTTCAACTCATATATCTTTCACCAGTCAAGCCATAACTATAGACTTTTTTGCCTGTAGCTAAAAGGAGAATACCACCATTCATAGCTATAAACTATGTCATTTTAGGATCTTGCTCCTTCAACCCCATTGCTTTTATTCTTACTTTCAAAATCTTGGACCACGAGCATGATTCGTAATCTGTCAAAACCCATATGGTAAAGATATACTTTCTCAATCTCACCAAACAAATGGATTGAGACACTGAATTTGATGGTTTGCCCCTTTTGAATATGCTTACATCATAACTTATGTCATGAGAACCCCTTCTTGCTTCTTTAGGCACCTTAAGCATTCTTGACATGCCACTCTAGATTGTAGGACATAATATATGGCCTAAAATAAAGACTATTTTTATCATAAGAAGGGAAGCAATCTGAAATGAAGTAGAGACATCCATTGTAATGCACATGCATACTAAATTTCATTCTCCTAGAACCAGTGAAAGTATTTCTTTCCATTGTTTCCCAAACACCAACCTTGGGTTGATAAATAATGCAAGTAAAATATGAAGAAGAATCCTAATCAATTGGGTCTTCAAAAAGAATTATCTTGTAGTCATCCACATCAAGACTTCCATAACTGCATTCTAACATGATTTTAAGATTAGCATCAGGATTTTCTTGAAGATGCTCAGGGATAGGAATAGCCAACCAAGACTGTGTAGCTGGATTACAAATGAATAACTCAATCAGATGCTTATAAGCAACACGATAAAGAAATAATCTATTACTAGAATCTAAAACTTTTGTCGAGTATGACAATAATCTTAAAACACCATCAAATATACTCAAGGATAGTTTCTCCTCGAGCATATGGTGCAACTCAATTTGTTCATTGTATCTCTGGACAGTATCTAGTTGAACGAAGAAGCATGTGTCCTCCTTTATCCACATATTTTGAGCCTACTTCAAAGCAAAATTTGTTTCATGTGAAAACTTGGAGGATGATTTGTTAACAGACTTGTACCTATTAATTGCTTTGGCTAGAAGAAAATATTTCAAGTAATTCGTTTTGAGAAAATGTCATGGCTAAGATAGAGAGAGTATGTGTTTTAAAAGCAAAGAAAAAGGATTTTAGAGCAAGAGTAGTAGAAAACTATAGATGAAGCAAAGAACAAAATCAGAAAAAATTTGAAGATCGACTGATAAGAGAGGGAAATAGTTATGAATATGACCCACAAAAAGTGATTAGTTGTAGAAAAAAAAAAATATATATATATATATATATATATACCCACAAGTTATAATTGAACATTTTGAAATACCTTTAACTCAAATTTTACCACTATGTTGAAGGTGAAGGCTAGCATGAAGTATGTAACCATGTGGCATATTGCCAGTATATGCAGGTAATCTTTAATTCTTCAATTTTGCAGATAGGAGGCCGTCTAATAACTTCACAAGGGGCATCTTTGTAATACAATTTTCTGCTTTCCTCCTTTTAGCTTCATTTTGGTTTCGAATAGAAGAATAAGGAGCCTTTCGTCGACCAGGTTTGCAGAACGGTTATAGGGAGCAATTTTGTATTCCTAAGAGATCGTCGGTGGCACTAGTGTGCAGAACGGTGTTAGTGAGCGTTGATTTGGTGTTATCTGGTGGCTTAGTTGCAACCCTATATCTGTTGATTTGGGGGAGTTGTTTTTTCCCTTTCTACCCGAGATTTGTCACACATAATATGTTGTTCCGGTCTGAATCACATAATTATGGCGGCATTGAGGTTGATTTGTTGGTGGATATTGATAACACTGCACTCACCGAGATTTGTATTTGAGAATGTGATGACTTTTGGTTTGGTTTACACTGTGTTTGAAACTGCAGTGGACCCAAAGAAGGGTGACCTTGGGATAATTGCTCCAATTGCAAGTGGCTCATTTATTGGTTCTGCTATTGCCCTTGCTGCCATTGTCTATGAGATTATTAGAAGCTGAAGACTTTAAATTGAAAGTAGGATGGGTTTCTCTGGCTTCCCTTGTTGTTCTTTTTTTTGGCTGCATTTCCTTTGTCTAGCGTGAACTTTGTCCAGTTTAATTTATATGATCTTTATTTTTAAAAGTGACGTTCATTTCTTCTTGAATGTTTTAGCCAAACTTCAGCTCCAATTAAAATCATGAACACTTAAATGGAAGTTATATGTACCTTGTCAATTATTCTTGCTTTGCTATCTGCTTGAGATGGAAATTGGTTATGGTGACTTGTCCCTCGTTGTTAAGAATCAAATTATTGAAATTAGTTTCGTGAGATACAGATGTTGGTAGTGTTTTACATGAAAACAACGTGATGGCGAAATCGAAACGGTGGTCATGCATCTTCTTCCAACTTTCACCCTGAAGCAAACACGGTGCGATGAGAGATTGAATATTACGATAGAGAGATAGTACGGAGACAAGTTTGAAAGTCTCTATCTTCAAAACACATGAATTATATTATAATTTGCCAACAAACCGATTTACCAAGTCTCATGTTAACTTTTTTTTTTTTTTTGAACAAAACAATCTTAACCGTTGAATACTATATTGATAAATCCAACTGGTATTTTAAATGCTTCACCCATGTACCATATTCTAACATGCTTCATTATAGAGGTTACCTATGTTCAAATACCATTGGAATTTGAATGAAAGTGATGTACTAAAAAAGTGACCGTTGTGAGCGAATTAGTTGTGGTTGGTTACAATTGCAAGTGTGAAGTGGTGGAGGTTGTGGTGCGAGTTGCTGGTGATGGGGACTTGTGGTGGTGTAGCTCGTACCCAGACATTGGCTTATGGGTTAAGACAGATGAGATGCGATGATCTAGTTCCGCATGCTCCTCGTCTGGGTTGCCAAATCCTAATCTGAAACGGTAGCAGCTTGGGCCTCTTTCGCCTCATATCTTCATCATCCCCATTGGGATCCTTCTTTACCAGTTCCTTCCTCATGTTCTTTGCGGTCGTCGTCATTGTTCCAATCACCGAGCTCGATCTCGAGGTGGAGGTCACCTTTGGACCATGGTCAATTTTAGGACTAATGCAGTGACAAAATATAACATATATGACCAAAATACAAAAAATAAAGGATAAAACTCTTCTAAAGTGAATAAATGTGTGAAATAAGAAAGTGATGTGCATCCACTCTCGATTAGTTAAAGTGTATTGAGATGTCAACTTATTTTGTTTAATCATCGATGGATACACTCTTACTTTCTCACTTTACATTTTTCTCACTTTAGAGGAGCAAAATCCAAAAATAAAACATATAGAACCAAAGAATAAAAAAAACGTACAAGACCAACAACATATTTCACCTTCAAAAAATTACACATGTCTTCCGAATATAAAATTTCTTTTGTTGATTCCTTAAGCACTATCTTAAAAACCCTAATTAGTAAGACACAAATTTAAGGGTCTGTTTGGTTTGTTTCTAGTTTCTGTTTCCATTTAAAGATAATTACAACTAAAATAATTACAAAACTGTTATATTGTTTTCATTTTATTTCTTGTTTGCAAAGATTTGTGCAGGAAACAGTGAAAACAACTTTGGTTTGTTTTCAACTAGTATCCTGACCCATGCAACGCACGGGCTAGGTAAATTGCTTCGAAATAACAATTAACAAATAAAATTCAAGAAGTAAACTTTTAAGATCAAATAGTAATGAATCACAATTGTCTATAATAATTGTTTTAAAATTGCAACATAAAGGAAACAAATGATAATTGACTACATAAATCTAAAACAGAGTTAATATTATAGGGATTACAACAATTTTAGTTCATTTGATATAACTTCAAAACATTGACATTGCAAAGATGCTTTTGATAATGTTGTCATATGTCTATAAATCTGCAAAAGAAAAGAAAAAAAAGATGAATCATGATAGTTACATCTTATTTATGTGGTACACATTACATAAGTATAAAGCAATGGTTGTGAAGTTTACCTAGCCTTTAGAAATTGATGTTATGGAGCATAAAAGCAAGTTGGATAACTTGGATTGCATGTACCTAATTTCTACCAAAAAAAGACTGCCAAGAAGAGATTAGGGTATTAGTTAATGTCTCAGATAGCATATGAAGAATGACTGTGTGAAATTATTGGTACGTTGCTTTAGGAACATGTAATACATACTTGCATTGCAATAAGATGTGAAGGTTTGATAGCTGACCTGTTATGTGTTGTTGTTACCCAAACAAAAATAATTCAATAATAGTTGATGCCCTGTTTACGTTACTTGAGTGTCGGCATTTTCTTTTAGTAACCACATAGATGCAAAACTGGCTTCAAAATACCTATATTTACAACATGGAATCAACAATTCTGGAATTTGTATTAAAATATATTATTGAACATTTCATTTGTCAATAACTGACATGGTTTTGTTCATTGATAATTTGGAATTCATGATCCAAATAGAATTTACATTGAAACATGAATTCAAATCAGTTGAAAAAAAGGTGTGTATGCTATTTTCCCCTGGTCTAACCATTATGATATAAACTATAATATATGAGGAACATTTGGATGTGTAGTGGTGGAAAATAGATTTGGTTACCTGATGTCGTAGTATTGCTATAGGTTTTGAAAAACTTCTTGGTAAACAACATTCTTTGTATTAGTGCACACAATCTCATCCTCATTCAAGATCAATACTTTAAATCGTGTTCTTGATTTTACTCTAGAAACAGCAACATATAGCTGACCATGCGTAAAAACTTGGTGTGGAAGATAAAGTCCTACCTTAGAAAGTGATTGCACGTAATAGACCAAATAATCAAGGCTTTAAAAGAGCTAAATATTTTTAAAAAGAATCCGAAAATGCACTGTTTATGCACTGCTCATTACAAACATGCCACTACCCATGGACAAAATTACAAAATCGCTACTGTCATGTAGAGTTGTCACCGTATGTTGTCTAACTTAGTTGTTGGAATAACATAACTGTAGAAAGAAGGAAAGGAACTGAAAGGCCAAAGATGGTTCCAAAGAGTTTATGTTTAACCCAAAAAATATATTAAAAAAAATAGTTAAAGTCATATAGAACTCAACAATGTTGTTGTTACTGTCAGCAATAGACCCAATTATCAGTAAATAGAAACGTGTAGCCCAAATGAATTTTTTTTGGCAAAAAACTACTGAAGTCTTGGTAAAACTTTTAATTTTTCTATTAAAAAAAGTTTAATTAATTTCAAGAAACTTATTTAAATCAAAATCAAATCAAAATATCTAATATATTAGAAAATTAATCAGATTTAATCAATCAAAATAAATAAAATTAATTTACATATAAGTAAAAGATCACCTTTAATGTAAATGACGGATCTATAGTTATATTTTATGATCATCTTCTAGAATTCAGAATAATAACAAAATTGTCCTTTATTTTATGTCATTTAGTAGCTATCGCTGCATACTTGTAATAATAGAAGATATTTGTAATAGTAAGTCAGAAAATTATAGTCACCATGTAATTCATTCAATGGTAAATAGAAATATAAGTAGCCAAGGGATTTAAACTTAAAGGGCATTTCTCATTCATAAGCATAAGCCAGGTACATAAACACAAAATACATTGTTAATATAAGCCCGAGTTTACAGAACCACCTTCCATGAAAAGCATTACAAAAGCCACAGCACATTGTCCAGAAATTAAAAAAGCACACCTAAACACTAATAGGAAATTTGTCTACAAAACAACACCAAAGCCAATATAAGAAATACTTATAGTAGGTTGAATGACCAGCATAACCACCATAATAAAACACAGAAAGAGGTGGCGAAAATACATAACACATTCAACCCATAAAATAGTCCAGCAGCTAACTATTTCTTTTCAATCTTGATGTTTTTCTTCAAGACTTTCAGTGGAAGTTCCAAGTCTGATTGACTTTGTTGAGCTGCACAGACCCTCTTAAGAAGGGTTAGGTCATCTGAATCCTTATGATAGCCTTCCCATTCACCATTGGGACTCAGTGTCAACATCGACATTTGAAAACTTGGGCATGAGATTCTGTGAACAGCAACAATGAGAAAAACATCTAAGAAAGGCATTCACCAACATGAAGACACATTTGGAGAATACCTGTGCAAGTTCACTGTCACAAGCCTCAATCATTGACTGCTTTCCATCACCCAAAAAACAATTTTCAGAATTGACATCCTGTTAGAATAAAACAGAACATTAGCTGTTATCATTTGTATATAATGGAAAGCAAGTTCTGTAAACAATAGGTGATTAACAATTATTAACAGAAATTTACCACTGATTTCATGTATTTCTCATTGAACTTGTTGATAATTTACCAAAGGATTGCTCAAACTTAAAGCTTGATGCATTCTTGAATTGCACTTTGAATATGAAGCTCTTATCCACCAAATCAGAAATTGCCTTAGGCAGGGCTGAATGACCAGACCTCTAAAACAGAGTGAAAAACGTTAAAGATTAGTAAAGTAGAAAAATAGTAATAGTAACTTCAGCATTTTAGAATTAAGAAATTTAGACAACTATATCAACCTTGACATGTGCTTCAAACAAATCAGAGCAATTTTTTGTTAAGCAGGAGTTTGGCATCACGATCAAAGAGAACAAAAGTGTATAACAGATAAAACAGAGTTATAAATCAGTCTTATAAATCAGATAAATCATGGTGTATAACAAAAGTGTATAAAAAAAGCATGAAATTGAAGCGGGACGGTTTCAAAGGAAAGGGAAAGCACTATTTATAGACGATTGAAAGTGAAATCAAATACAAATCCTGATTTTGAAGAGAGAAATGAAATTTGAAATTGAAGCGGGAGTTTGAATTTTCAACTGACCTGAGCATGTAGCGTAAGATGGAGGAGAAACATTGTTCGAGGACGTCTCAGTCTCAGCTGTGAGCGGGGCGCTTGGCACCATGGCTGCAGCGACACACATAGAACAGAGAAAAAAGAGAAGGGAGACCAAAGAGAGAAGAAAGACTTTCACAAATGAGGGGCTTATTGAGTGGATTAATAGAGATTAGGATTTTGATTTGTCAGATTTTGTTGAAGGAAATAGAAAGGGAAAGTAGCATCCAGCTGGTTCCTTGCAGAAAGAGAGAGGACGAGATGGTAGATACTGGTATTGGAAGAATAGAGGTGGCATTGAAGAAAGAGACAAAGTAGATGAAAAAGGGCTCACTTTTTCTATTATTTATTTACAAAAGTACCAGCATTTGTCACTTTCAAAGAAAATGGTCCGACAAACATTTATTGAGAGCAACTGATTTATTTAAAATAATAACTGATAAATAATAAATAATTTAATAACACCCATTTGCGAAGCCATTGCACCAAAACATTCCAAAAATGGGTCTATTTTTTGTCTTTTGTGATTTGCCAGATCCCTTCTATATGGCTGCCACGTGTCCTAAATTACTCCAACAGTAACCTTGATATGTACATAGTTTAGATTAGATTAGATGTTTCATTTACAAATCTTTAAAAACAAGAAACATAATTAAAAAAGTAACATTTTTGTAATTACTTTAGTTGTAATTATCTTTGAAATCGGGAAATGAAAACATAAAACTAGAAATAAACTAAACACCTTTAAAAATTTAGATATATTTATTTAAATTTTCCTAAAAACTTGAAGGAATAATAAAGTAATTAAACCTTTAATTTAACATATCATATTCATATCACAATGGTGTACATGTGTCCCTGTTTGATCTCATTGTCGTATATTGTATCAAAGTGTGGTGTCAACGGTCGAATTTTATTAGAGAGAGAGAGAGAGATGAGGAAGAGAAAGGGTACAAGATCTGAGGCCTCAAGAACCCTCCTCAACTCTGCATCTGCATATGGGATAGTAGAAGAAGAAGCTCTGCAACTCCAACAACACCAAAACGACAACGAAGGTTCTGAACGCAATGGGTTCTTCGCTTGTTACCTCTTGACCTCTCTCAACCCTCGCTACAAAGGCCACACTTACATCGGGTTTCTCTCTCTCTTCCACTCTCCTCTTTCCTATTCTCAAGATCAAATTTTGATCACCCCCTTTTAATTAAATCCAAAAATTACACCCACCCTTTTGATTTTTCTTCATACAAATCCTGGGTTTCCACCAGTTTCTTCTATTTCAATTTCATTTCAAATTTGGTGCCTTTATGATGTGATCATTCTCTTGTTTTGCCCATCTGTTGAAAAATTTTCAATTTTGTTGTTGGTTTGAAATGATGGGTATTAACTTGCTCATTGATCTTTGTATTTATGTTGCTATGTATGCAATTTCAGATTTACAGTGAATCCGCGGCGTCGGATCAGGCAACACAATGGGGAAATTGGGTGTGGAGCTTGGAGAACGAAGAAGAAAAGGCCTTGGGAGATGGTTTTGTGTATCTATGGCTTCCCAACAAATGTGTCTGCTCTTCAGGTCTGATACTGCTTTCTATGTTCACTAAAATTATTTGAAGCCTTGTGATTAGTGTAGTTGGTTCGCATGAGCAAGTTATATTCAGTATTATAGTGTGAGTGTGAGCATCCATTTGGTGTTCTGGTGTTGGTGGGGGAGAGTGGCCTGTGAGATCTCACAGGGGGGAAGAACTGCAGTTTGCTACCACTTTTCTTTTTCATGATGTGTTAAGCATGAAGACATATGAATATTGAAAGTTTGTGAGTTCATTGACTTAATAACATGCTTGTTGCTTGATTATAAATCCATTACAATTCTTACTATTTACCAATGGTGCAAATCCCTTCTATTTAATTGCTTGCAAGCATTAACTCTCTTTTTTGGTAGGGCTACAATTGGCAACAGAACGGACTTTGCTCCTAGATGTGTAGAGCTGGCAATTGACATGTTTTAAGTACTTATTCATACTAAAAAGTAAATCTACACTTGTTAGATTCATGCAAATTTGGGATTAACATATGCAATCACATATCTCGGTATGCACTTCTTTGGAAAATTCCTTTAGAAAGATCAGATGTGCAAAATATGGATATTGGACCTAGATTCTAAAACTAGTGATTTTGGTTTCTGCAATTACACCATTTTATTATTTGTGAACTTAATTGTTGAGCTTACATTGTATATATCTGCAATTCTGCATTGCATAAAATGGTTTACTTCTTACTTGCCTCTGAAGTGTGGCATGTTGGATCAGGTGCAGAGCAACCATATTATGCTATTTAAAATGCCAAATTTGAATATAATGTTTTTATGTGGTTAATTTGATTGGAGCTTGCAGTTTGAATGGGCTTGGCAGCACCCTGTGGAATCCTTGGCTGTAAGGAAGGCAGCTGTTGGTTTCAAATCCCTCTCAGGAATTGCCAATAAGATTAAACTTGCATACACAATGCTCACCCTCCCATCCTGGCAGAGGTATGGTATATTTCTCTATTGAGTAAGGAATGGACATTCTTTTTGCTTCCATGGCATGATTTAGTATTTGATACTGACATGATATAAATGGTCACAGCATGAATATCACAGTGAACTTCTTCTCCACTAAGTACATGAAACATTGTGCTGGTTGCCCAATTTTGCCAGAGCACATGAAGGTCGAGATTGGCTCGATGGATGAACTTCCATGTTATACTGAAAGAGTTGATGGTATGTCAGAGAATGAAGATGATAGCATTGATGAAGTGGAATGTGATAATAACACTAATAATAGTGATTCTTTACCAGACGCATGTGATGATTCTATCGCTCATGATTCACAAAAAAATCCGAATTGTGGAGACAGGGTTAGTGAATCATTTGGATGGAACCAAGAATCTGAAGCAAGAGAACCACCAGGTCATTCATTCACTTCACAAGACCAGAGCCAACCATATGGTTCTATCCAAATGGTGAAATCATCAACAGCAACTTCATTAAAAAGAGTAGAGATCATTGAAGACAGAGATTTGATGAGTGTGTTGAATACGAATAATGCTGAATTGAGTCAAGCAGAATGTGAGCAAAAGAGTGCTGTATCAGCTGCCAATAAAAATCTAGAAGTTAGCAGCACATTCATTGTGTCCCATGAAGCTGAGATAATTGATTTGTCTACCCCTTCTCCTAGCTGCAGAAATGTTTTAGATAGGAAGAAGAGAAAAGTTTCCTCCTGTGTTGCTGCTGATTTTATTGATTTAACAAAGTCCCCGAACTTTGTTCAACTGTAAGGCTTTTAGTCTATTTAAACACACCAATGTGGTGAGAAAACATTAGTTGTTAAATAACCTGGCTTGTCCCTGTTGGTTTAACTCAAATAAGTGCTTGTATCAATATAGAGATAAGAAAACTATCATTTCCACGAGTGTAACTAAATTCATGGAGTACTAAAATCAGGACTTCATACTCTTATCCAAACACCCGAAAGAACTTGTAAAGGAAACTAGACAGAAAAGGCAATAGTTAAGCAAGAATGTGAAATTTATTCATGACAATCAATGGAGAACCAAGGATTAACACTTCATTCTATACTATGGTCTATGAATTTTCTTCACTCTTTCTTAATTTACCCAATGCCTTTGAGTTACTACTCTAGGGCATTAATTTATCTATGAGCATGATCGTCAAATAAAAATATTTCCCTCAACTACCTCTTTATATTCTCATGAGAATTCAATTAAGAAAAAATCATTAAGTTCAAGCCCTAATTGTTATTACATATGACTTGGGATATTTTCCAAGTTCAAAATAGGATTTTTAAGAAGAATGCTGCTGTTTCATACGAAATTGACAAATTAGTTACAAACCAGCCAGATGATTGCATGATCATGCACATGGTGGAATATTGAAAATCAATTTGGAATGTAATACTATCAGTTTCGACTGGGGCACCATCATGTCACCCTAAATTTTTTGTACCAAAACAATGTGGATACAATATGAAACGTGGTGTCAGAAAAAAGGACGTGTTGTGAGATGATATTTATTCTTGCCAAAATAAACTCTTCTCCTGTTTATGTTTTCTTTCTTTCCTTGCCTTTGTTTTGCTTTTGCCATTTGAGACTTGCATTTTGATAGAAGTACTCGAGACACAGAATGAGTGGAGGAAAATTTAAGATAAACAGCACCTCAAAGACCGGTCAGATAGCATGCATCATATGATAACTGTTCCATTTTTACCTATATACTCAAAAATAAAGAAGAGTCCTACTGACTAACGGATGTTTTGCAAACAATAATAAAGGGAACTAAGCTCTTTTGAAGCAGAATAAGCAGAGAAAGTGTCCACTAGAGAGTTTATCAACAACCAATACTTTCCCACTTTGAGGCCAGCATACCTCTGGCTATCCAGTCCTCTTTTCTAAACATCATAGCCAAGAGAAACTATCATATATATCTTCTCATACAGGTGCACTTGATCCTCGGGCAACACTTCTATGCTTTGAACATTCCATCTTTCACTTGGAGTAATATTTTGAGTCGAGTCCAAGTAGACTAACACTATAGAAAGTTGGTATTTACATTTAAAATTTTAAATTCTATTACCATCTAATCAAAATTGGCAAATGCTCAATAAGACTCTTGTTATACAGCAAGTTTGAGAATGTACTTTGACTTTGCAAACATAATTTGAGAAACATAATATGCTACAATAAGGCCATAGCATTTGAAATGTGAAACAGCTAAAGGCGGCCCGGTGCACGAGGCTTCCACCTGGTGGGATCTGGGGAGGGTAGATGTATGCAGCCTTACCCCCACAAGTGGAGAGGCTGTTTCCAAGATTTGAACCCATGACTTACAAGTCACAAGGCAGCAACTTTACCGTTGCGCCAAGAGTCACCTTTTGAATGTGGGATAGCTAAAATGACAAAAAAATGTTACAACAAGGTGAAATCAACATAGGCACAAACCACTTTTTTTTTTTTTTGCCATGAGATGCAGGGATGTGTTATGACTCTGGTTGCTGCTGCTGGTCATGTATCTCTAGCTGTTTCTGACTGTTGTGATTGCTGTTGTTGGTCAGTTTGCCAGACCCAAACAATATCCTGAAGAGCAGGCCTTATATCCTCATTCAATATTTTCTGATATTCCAATGTATCTCCATTTGATTTTTTCACCTCCACCAAATGGAATAAAGGAGCAACCTCAAAGATCTCTGCATCAATGG
The DNA here is from genome assembly GCA_035048595.1 of Echinosophora koreensis. Lineage (NCBI taxonomy): Eukaryota > Viridiplantae > Streptophyta > Magnoliopsida > Fabales > Fabaceae > Echinosophora > Echinosophora koreensis. The sequence continues at coordinate 14,486,685 of JAPCYP010000004.1, forward strand.
ATAAAACGCCTTTCCTACCTTCATCGAGTCCCTCGAATTTCAACAAACCAGCAGCTTTTTTATTTATTTTAAGCCTAAATCGATGAGCAATTTCTTCCAGCTTTGAGATGATTACTGATGCAGGATGTCTTGAAGTGAATCTTGCTTCTCTTTTCTTAAAACTGTCCTCAAAGAATCTTGAAAGATCAAAACTAGAAGAAAGGGAGATGATATCAAAGGCATTTATACTTATGGGAACAACTGACTCTTCGTTTGCTTCTCCTGCGAGACCATCATCACTTTCACCACTTTGACTTGTACCTGAAGAAGAGGCTTTGTTTTCTTCCACTTCAGGTTTTTTATTTCCAGCATTAGGTCCTTTCTTAAACCAAGAAGATTCCTTAATCTTAGCTATGGAAATCCTAGTGTCAGGATTTGGATTCAATATCTTGCACAATAGCTCACACACTTCTGGTGGGAACCAATTAGGATATTTTACTTCTGCTTTGCTTATCTTCCTATACATCTCTATCAGATTTGAGTCATGGAAAGGGAGATAACCTGCCAATAAGACAAATAGCACTACTCCACAAGACCAAATATCAGCTTTGGCACCATCATATCCCTTCCTTTTGATGACTTCAGGAGCAACATAGGCAGGGGTCCCACAAGGTGTATGGAATAAACCATCCTGTCGCTTGGATTCGGCGAGAGCACTTAAACCGAAATCAGATACCTTCAGATTCAAATTTTCATCCAACAGAATGTTCTCTGGCTTTATATCTCGGTGGTATACGCCTCTACTGTGACAAAAATCAACTGCATTGACTAGCTGCTTAAAATATTTGTGTGCAACATCTTCTTTGAGTTTTCCTTTGATCAACTTGTTGAAGAGCTCACCACCTTTAGCATATTCCATAACAAAGTAAATCTTACTCTTGGTGGCCATAACCTCAAAAAGTTGTATAACATTGGGATGTTTAGCCCGTCTCATAACAGATATTTCGCGCTTGATTTGATCAGTTTGCCCAGTTCTCATAACCTTATCTTTGTCAATCACTTTAATAGCAACACTCTGGTTAGTTATCGAACTCCGCGCATAGTAAACCTTTCCAAAGGTACCCTGGCCTAGTAATCTTCCTAACTCATATCTTTCCATTAAGATATTTGATTGACTCTCCATGAAACCTAAAGTAGGATGAAATTTTACACTACTTCCTCAGCCACTTGAATTTTATATCATTTACAATTATATATCTATATGTATATATAGCAGAAAGGCGTTTCAACTTTCAACCGTCTTCACACAGATCATGTATTAGCAGAACAGGCACTCTACAAAAAATTGTGTGCCAATTGTGCATCAAGGAATAGTCAAGTAATGAGCTATAAATTTGAGGTCTACTCTTGTCAAGCATGAAGTGGGGCAGTAGTAATAGCAAGGATATCACCTTATGGATCTCAGAGCCAGAGCTGCAATCAAGAAGGTACATCTTTCGGCATTCCCAGCACGGTGTATCTGTCAACCACAACTGAGAGTATAAGCTGCAAGTGCAAGTTGATGAACTTCAGCAGTATACTTGAATGTCAGCAGATGGTTTTTGCTAGAGAGAATCTGAAAAACAGAGAAAGAACAATACCCAATTCAATAATTGTTAAGATTTTAAAAAACAAAACCAAAAATAAGAAGAGGAGAAAGTATTATAAACTGATGAACATAAATTAGCTGCTGATTTGAAAACACACAAGGAAACTAAAAGGATTATCCATGACATGATTATTAATCAGGGTTGTCAGGGAAATCATAAATAATGGCTTTTTAGAAGGTAAAATATCAAAATAAGTTGGAGATTTCAGAAAGTAACCAGTTAAACTGGTCTTCCAAAAACATGATCTTTATTAAATTTCTATAAACCAAAACAACAATTCTACCAATAAAACCTCGAAAAGTTTATTACTAATTCAACAAAAAGAAGAAAAAGAGATATTACAAATGGAAGAACAATAAATACTCAGAATCTCAACTACACTTTCAGTCCATGATTGTTTGCAGGAAAAACCATGAGTAAATTTTGATCAGTCTAGAAGTGTTAAGAAGCCAGGTTCACTGTGTAGCAGATAATAAAGAGAAAGATGGTATCATCAGGAAGAATCTGGAACATGTTCAAGTTGCACCATAACTTGAAGCTAAAAAATCAACAGAATAAAAAATATTTCAAACAAAAGAGAATAAAATCATTAGCCAAGACAAACCTTGAAGATCAGGTGGTGGCATGGTACAAACAAGTTGAAGCAGCAGCACCAACCCAGAGAAAGAGAGATATAATAATAATAAATATAAAGTAAAAGTTTGATACAGGATTAGGAAACAAACATAATTTGATTGACTTAATGATTAATTATTATAATTGTTTATCTGTTCATACTTCATCATAGGATATATTATGGAATGCTTTGCTATCAACAAATTGACGAGTAAGTGCGTGCGGGCCCGTTTACAACCAACTTGAGGGGTTTAATTAATTACTAAAGGTATAGTTTAAACAATGTTTTTTATATTATGTATCATTTAATTATTATTTTTATTTACAAACATATAAAGGCAAAGTTCTATTTTATTTTTAAAGTTTTAATTCAATTTCAATTTTTTTCCCCCACTTACGTTTAAAGCATTTTTATGGTTCGAAATTTTATCTTCTTGTCTAACACCATTTAAATGGATCCTATGTGATTGACATGGATCCGTGTGAGATATGATTAATTTGAAACTTCTAATAGTATATGTGAGATGTAAATCAGACCAAAAAAATAAATAAAGATTTGATCTAAATTGAAATGTTTATGAGACGTGGGAGATATAAAGAGTTTTAGTTGGTTTAAAATCATAAACATCAATTATTAGGATGGTAGAATTATCACTATTCACCCTGCAATTTCACAGCTACCACAATCGTCAAATATAATTACTTTACTATCGGCAAAAACAAAGATCCTTTCCTTCACATGGCAGAAATGTATAACTTAATCATCATTCTTCCACCCATGCTAGACGTTGTGTGTGTCACATCCTTTATTAGATTTTGAACCTAATTCAATCCCAAAAGCTAGCTCATAAGATGAGGATTGCCATTACTTATAAGCTCTTATTAAATACTATCCTCTAGTCAATGTGGGACTTGGGTTTTTCCTAATATCCTTCAAGCCGTTTGAGTTGAAGCAATCTAATTAGTAGTTAGAGAGATTTATAGGCACGACAACAAGACTCGAACCCACGGGTACTCACCCGAACCCGTCCCGACTTTGATGGGGAAAACCCGCTTTGATTGGGGACGAGAGTGGGGATAGGAATACTGATATCAGTCCTGCCCCGACCCTGAACCCGTCACGTTATTTACGCAATTACAATAATACCATCATATATCTATCTAGAGAATTAGATTTGTTTTGATTAAAAGGTTTCATTCTGTATAAAGAGGTATTTAAAAAAAAAAATTACAGAACATTTAATTGTATTTTTATTATAGTGTTTTGATGAAGCATAACAAAGTGCTTCTAAGGCATTAATTTTTTTTAATTTGTAGCTGAAAGAAAAGTAAGTTCTAGTTTCTGATTGATTGTTTTAATAATGTGAATGTTTTATTTGTTTATTTTTTGAAAGGACAATTTTTGAGTTGTTAATTTTAATTAAAACACAATAATTTTTAAATTTAGTTACTCGTTGACGCGGACGGGCCAAGGCAAGGATGAGAATCTATTTTCCAACCCCGACAAGGAGCGGGGTGGGGTCGGGGAAGGTAAAACCCGCCCCTGCCCCGTTGCCAATCCTACCATTTAAATAAGAAAATTTTGAATCTCCAATAAACCACAAATAAAAGTGAAATGAGGAAAAGATGTACCAGATATGATAGCTAAATTAGAAAAGGTAAAAGAAAGAAGGCGGCCAAAACCCTAATTACATCCCTCACATTTCCCATCAACTTCAATTTGATCTTACAAGTTCTTTTTTTTTGGTCCTATTTACATTCCTCATCTCTACAATAAAATATTAAACTCACGATGTAATTATCTTTGATAATATTTCATTTTTATTACACAATGAAAAATGACAAAAACAATCATTTATCAGCATATAAAATACTAAAATCTAAAATCTAAACACAAACCCGTGCAGCACACTGGCATTATATCTAGTATGAACAGTATTTGTGTCTATAAACAAATTTGCTTTGCAAAAAATGAAATTAATTACTATTAATATGCCATGCAAAGAATTACCGGACATTGAATTTCTGTCTGTTTTTTGCTAAAGAATGATTACCATAAATTAAATGCTGAAAGACTAGCTATAAGGTCTAATGAAGAGATAGACCCTCATACAAGCTAATCAGTAACACAAGATATAATTGTAAGCAAAATGATAACAATCAATATAACATAAAATAGGGTAAGTTACAAGTTACAAGAGCAATCATGCTGTAAGTACTTGTTATTCCATCAATCAAGGAATCATAAGGTAGTCAAGATAGTTTAGAATGTGAGACAAAGATATTGGGAGGTATGAGGTGTAAGGTTTATATCTCACCCCCTACTAACATAACAAACTAACATTTTTAGCTATAAAAAAAATCTCATCAATCACTCAACTAATTATATCATGAAGGTTGATTAAACTTTTTTTATTTATTATTATTACAATAAGTTTAGGTGAGTTGGGTCCCGGAGGCTCACCAGGGGCAGGACAGGCCTCACGACTCAAAAAGCGCTTACAGAGGTAAGAAGGTTGATTAAACTTAATTATTATGTTTTACATATATTCAATATAAAATTAAATATAAATTGATATATTTATTAAACATGGTTTGCAAATTGCAATTGCATGGACTCCGTCTACACCAAAATGTTTTTGCTTTACAGTAATGCTAGTTGACACCATAGACATGGTAAATAAAGTGCTTACAGAGGTAAGAAGGTTGATTAAACTTAATTATTATGTTTTACATATATTCAATATAAAATTAAATATAAATTGATATATTTATTAAACATGGTTTGCAAATTGCAATTGCATGGACTCCGTCTACACCAAAATGTTTTTGCTTTACAGTAATGCTAGTTGACACCATAGACATGGTAAATAAAGTGGTTTTTGAAACATTGAAATAATTGGACAGAGAGAACAAATAATAAGTGTAGAAGAGAATGAATATACAGTGTTGAAGTACAATTTGGTTGCACAAATAACAGAACACTTTTATTTAAAATAACAAGTAATTTAAGTTATAAATAATATAGTAATTTTCTCATTAAAATACAAGGAGACTAATATCAATTATGAATAACAGAAATGTCAAAAAAAATTACTAGCACCAAATGATTCTTAACGCATTGGTTAGCGAGACACTAAAATAATTAGGGCAACTGCAACTGTTCTTCTTCTTTCAGAACCAATTGTGGCTATTTACAGGTCACAACACTACCAATGCTACCCGTTTAGTCCTCAAACCTGTGGTCAACTTGGCTTGGGATGATAAGAAATTCCTGCTGCTCTTTTCTGATGATCATCAGGAAAAATATGTCTCTTCCCCTCAACAAGATTATTCAAATTTATGTGAACCATCATTTTGTCATCTGGCCCCATGAAAAATTTCCAGGAATTTCATAAATATTTAAATCAATTCACTGTCAATGGAAACAGCTCAACATTGTCAGTAAACATGCCATGCATTCAAGCCACATAGCTGTTAAAAACTTGCTGCTGATAAAATACCATAATTATATACACCAATGATGTTGTGATACTTTTTATTGATAATATATATAGAGTTTTAAACTATTAATGGATGAAATTTAAACTCCCAACCTGAAGAAACACTGACCACTTTCATGTCATACTCCATAAAGCGGTAGAAATGTTTTGACAAATGAGTATGCAAGTGCCCCTGTGAACATATAACTGTCCACTCTGTCCAGTACTCCACCTGCATTATATGTAGTTAATAAAATGTGTTTACCTTTCAAATACTTTGTAATGAGGAAGAAACTAGGTCGATCTGAATATGAGCTGTTCATTTTTAGCGTGTAAGATTTGTATTTACTTGTTAATTCAGAGATAGCTTCCATGGTAGATATCCATTATTTTTTCTCCTAATGAAAACTGAAAAGTCATGACAATGCCTGATTTATTATGGGACAATACTTGGTTGTTCTTGTTGTTGTGCCTTTGTATAGGAGTAAGGAAGATGTTTTTCCAACTCTTCATCGTTATTTTTCTTCACTCTGTCTCCAGTAAAATTTCTTCTTTATAAAAAATAAATAAAGCATCTCTTACAGAAGTCATAAGTAATTACCATGACCAGGTATCAGGGAGCCAGAGTCTTTCACACCAGCATCACGTTTAATCATTGATTCAGTGAGATCACCAAAAACAGACCCAAAGAAATTCAGAACACCAAGAGCTATTGCACTGACAAAAAAAAAAAAAAAACATAAGTACCACAATTTAACAAAAGTGTCAATAACTGTGCTCATGCCATAAAAAATTGCATGACAAATGTATGAATGTTTATGTTAAACTAGAATGAAGTCTATTCACTGAATAACAGAGTAACCTTGCCATAAACAAAAAAGATATGCTATTCAAATATCTTAGTTCTTAAATAAGTGGGGCCAACGGAATAACACGTGAGAAAACCTCTACGCTGTACATACTCTACATAGCAAACCTTTATGCTGAATATACTCTACATAGCATTAATATGAAGATCAAGAACCAGGTCACCAGACAAAGATACCTAATTCTTGAGAAAGCAGGGTGCTTAACAATAAAATATGATCGACTAATTTTCTAATTCCACAAATCTCAAGCACGGTACTAATACGGACTGCCAGCACGTGTAGAAACTTTAAGAAACTCCTTATTCTCTAGTTGGAAAGGTTTCTCTCATAAGATGGTGATCATTGAATAAGTGACTTTCTTACTACTACTCCAGTACCTATCAATTACAATCATATAATCTCACAAAAATAATGCAAATTTTCAATATTATGTAGTGTTCTACTTACAAATTTTATCCAACAAATTATTACAATAGGTGCATCATAATTGAAACAATTAACGCACTGACATTAACTGAGGTCAGGTAGAGTACCTTGATAATGATAATGGCCAGCTGAAAATTTCTGATAGTACAATAGAAGTAACTATACACCCACAAAAGCCTATAATAGTACCCTCCCATGTCTTCTTTGGACTTATACTAGTAAGCGGTGTTCTACCAAATGCCTGCATGAAGGTACAAAAATAAATTTCATACTTGAATCCCAGATTAAGTATGTTACTTTCTTTTCTGAAGAGATAAAAAACAATCCGTCAAAATGTGATATCAAGGAAAGCTAATAATTCATAATTTATCATGATTCATGACATATCCATAAACTTTTTACCTAAAGGAAAAATATAAACAGTTCATTCTGTTCTCTTTCTAGTTTCTTTCGAAAGTATTCCTTATCCTCTGCCTTTGTACTCCTCAACTTAGCCTTTGTAAATGCAAGTATTAGTCCCCTCAAAATTATGGATTTTATTTAGCATCAACCCAATAATGCCCATTAAAAGGAGATATGTTAATATTTCACAACTCAAAGCTTCAAATTGCTGTCTCTATCAAGATCTACAGATTCTACGCACTTATGTTTGGCTTGGAAAGTCCATGAGTTGGGGGGGAGGAGGGGGGGCAAAAGTACATAAGTATAGCCTTCAGGAAACTGATTAACTAAGTGCATGCCACCCTTCAAAATAGAGAAGAATGGGAATTTTCCAAATTCATTATTACAAGTATCCTATTCCCTGAAGAATGGAGCTCATTGAACACAAAGGCCCATAAGAGGCAAGTTCGACCAGCCTCAAGATATATTATAAAGACTGACAGAAACAGATCACATGGGGAGACATTACAAATTGACTTCTCATCTCACCAATTAATCGGTGACATATTACCACTACATAACATTGATGATAATCAGTACTCGGACTTATAACCAAGATAGTAAACAAAGTTTGGCATACGCATATTGATAGTATTAATTATTTTGTTTTCTAACAGAATAAATCAATGACTAGTTCCATTGACATGCTCTTGGTTGGTTGTTGCCAGAGATGTGGACTATATGACCAGGATATCTCATTAGAAGCAACTTTTTTTCTCATAAAATATTAAATCAATTGAACCCCCCCACCCCCACCCCCACACAACCCCACACACTAATATAATATATGACACTTCATAGGTACAATCTTAATATAGAAGGCTCATAATAATGAAGGAATGAGTCGGTAATTACCAAATGTAAATATCACTTCTTAAAACAAGCGACGAATGGATAAAACAGGTTAAGTTGCACATCAAGAAGCCTATATACCTTGCCACCAAGAAATGCAAATGTATCAGCTGCGATTATGCTGCTTATGGAAATCAAAGTTGCAACAAGACCAACTGTCCAATGAGCTTGACCACCAAGAAGCACAGGCCATGTTGCTCCTATTCCTATAAAATAATAAAATATTGAGGACAATCATGTCTTAATTCAAGCATCGTGTTAATAAATTATATCTAAAGGATCAAGCATCTGTCATGTGTGCTTTAAAATAACATAAAAAAAGATGACCAATGGATATTGATAGGAACTGGGCATTAATATGAGAAAAAATAGAAAAATAATAAGGAGCAAGCTCCAATTACAGTGAATAGAAGCCAGAAAATGCAGAAAACTGTATAGAAAGACAGAAAGATATCAGAGAATCAATACTATCTCTGCCCTATGGCATAGCCAACTGCAAAAATACCCAAAATGATCAGATACCCCTTCGTGTTCCAGCCCCTCCCTTATATCCTTCCACACATCATTCTCCAATCCCCTTCCCTCAATCCCTTTATGCAGCTGTCGAGTTAGTTACTCATTTCCCTCTCTCTTCCAATTGATTCATCCACTCCTCTACTATGAGTCACTAGCCCACTAATTCCCATTTGAGGCCCATCAGATATAAGCTTCCTAAATAACATCAAAGAAGGCACTTGATTCATTGTTGAACATCAGAAAAACTACTAGAGCAAGTCAAATTTGAATGCAACCCCATATCATACAAAAGCATTGCATACAAAAGCAAATTAGCTAGACTATATAGGTCCAAGTACTTAATCATATACAAGAGGGAAAACCCAGACTTGCTGCCACTCTACCTTCAATTCATGCTATTGAAATTTAATTTACTTCAAGCCACAGGCAATGACACATTTCAAACAAAGTATTTGAATTTTAAACCAAACTACTTCTACGAAAGAAGATTGAATTTGGATTCAAAAATATTGAAAGCATACATAAATTACCAGCACACATCATTAAATGCATTTGAAAGGTGAAAGATGAAGAGTACAGTTAAGGAACACATTGTGTTTTTTATCAGCAAGTTATAGAACACATTGTTGATGCTTAATGGACCTTAAACATGTGGTTACCGGCGATAAGAGATACTTCCTCCGGACTCAATTATAAGCAAAATTAACTAACTTCACACTTATTAAGGAAGTTAGTTGATTTAGTTTAATTGTCTTGATTTATGTAAAAATTGAGTTACAATTACTAAACTACCCTTACTTATAACAATCACCACATTTAATTCTTGGGAGTATGCATTGCTCTTGGAAAAGTAAAAGGACATTAATTAATCAAGGGTATTTGAGGAACACTAACATTAAATAGAGTTGAATTGGTTGAATTTTGCTTATATTTGAGTCCACCAAATATAGGTACTTTTTTGCTTATAATTGAGTCCGGAGTAGTGCTATAACTTAACAGTTAACACCAACTAATTAAGAATTTAGACAAACCAAGCTAGAGAGCAATAAAATCTTTTCATTCCACATCCAGATTACAAAAGCTCCAGTTTCCAGACATCAATGATTTAAGTTAGCAAATAAGTGGCATAATATTATTCAGTAAAAACACTCAAACTTGATTGAAAAAAAATTCAAACCATATATGAAGGTGTATCCTTTGGGGGGGAAATGTTTAGATAAAACAGTCAGAATACTGTTTGGTAGTACAGATAGCTTATTGATTGATGACCAATTTGGTGAAAAATACAGTTAAATTATGGTTACTGCCTATAACTACAAATAGATATTAGTTACTAGCAATGAAGTGTAGAACTAGTGACTTCAGTAATTTTTTCGATTGGTAAAAAAGAAATACATCTGACCCTCCCCCACCCCACAATGGACAGAACTAAAATTGTAAGAGTACTATAAAATCCAATTACTTACTTGTGTTCAAGGCTGGAGCTGCTAAACCACATCGAAGCTTAACCCAAAAGCAAGGAAGATAGCCACAATAAAATAGCCCAAAGATGGCGCTACTTAGCTGCGCAAAACGGGGACTTCCTCTTTGTAAGAGTAAAGCCATAGCCAAAACAAAAGCAGCAGAAGTCACAGAAACATCAATATGACCACGATACCTGGCCATGTATCAAAAATATTACAATCAGTGAGCAACATCCATCAACCTTCCATACCTGAAGTTATGGGTCTACAATTATGTTTTAGAAGATGTTCGCTACAAAATTCTTCTCTCCATAAAATAACAACACAAACTTATAAACAAGGGAAAAATACAGATTACCCCCTGAAGTTTGGGTCATTTCTAAACTCTGTTTGGTACATAAACTTTGTTTATTACACATGAACCTTAATGAAAAGAAAACATTGAAACCATCACATGTGCTGTTAGACATGACAAAATTTTGAAGCACATGTGCCTCAAGGACCCACTTGCAACTTGAAAGGGTTTAAATCATCTTCGTCTTCCCCAACAATGGTCACCAAGATCCTTCTTCCACTAAAATCCTCAAGTGTCTTAATCTTTCCCAAGATAAAAAAGGTCATTGATATTGTTGGTAGCTTGATGCTTCTTGAATACCATTTAGAGAAATGCTAGCCAGACACTCTCTAACACACTCTTTCCAACACACTCTCCTATTGGTTGAAATCCATGTGGGTTCAACTATTTTGAAAATTGGTCCCATTAATTCATGTGGGTCTCACTTGAATTTTGTAGAACCCACGTGAATTTCAACCAATAGGAGGGAGTGTGTTTGAAAGAGTGTGTTAGAGAGTGTGTTGCTAGCATTTCTCTACCATTTAAAGGTGGATAATGAAGGAGTACTAAGTTGAAATTTGGACCTTGAGATTAATCTTAAGCATATGGTCGATGAATCCCACCAGGGTGAGTCACTGGAAGAGAATTGTGAGAGGTAGAGCAAGAAGATGATAAGAATGATGTTACTGATACTGTTATCTAATAGCTAAAGCCATGTGGTTATTGATACTGAGAATTGCCACAATCCTCTAAGTTAGAACTTAGAATGTAGAATAGAACATGGATGGATTACACAAAGTTCAGTATAATTATACATTACAATGAAAAAAGTGAAACGAATATCACTAAATTTTCATTGTTAAATGCACACAAAGTCTGCAATCAGAAAAATGCAACATATATTAGAGACTGCCAAATGCAATCATGGAAAATTAAGCCACCTAACCAATCTTACATGATAAATATGGGCATTAAGGCACAAATGACAGAGCAGACCCGTGATACATAGCGTGGAGGAGGTGTCATTCCTTCAGTAATTCCATGACTCCGAACCAACTCAAAATATTCACGTGCACCAGCAAAGACAGCAGCAGCCAAGGCCACCGTGAAAACCCATCCTCCAGCCAAAACAACACCTCCTACAGTTATCCCAATGCCAAGTCCAAAAACAACTCTGTTCCTTAACTGACTAACTTGCTGTTGAGATTTCAACAGTAAATCCTCCTACAAGGGCAAAATTATGGCTTCCATTAACTTCTTAAGATCACCCACTTTAGTGACTATGTACTGTTAGTTGTTATACATGCATTCTCATAAAATATAGGAAATGCAAGTGCATCATCAAACATAGTTTCTCATTGGTCCCTTAGGTTTTTAGGTATTGAAAGCATCAATAAGTTTTCAATTCACCACCACCACCGCCACCACAACAACAACAAAACCCTTTTCCCACTAGAAGAGGTTGGTTGCATGGATCAAACGACACCATTATATTCTGTCATAAACCAATTCTTCAGAAAGGCCATTTAGATCTAAGTTTTCAGTTTACCATTAAATTAAATTCAATCAACTTTGAAATTCATCATTTTATCACCATCAAAGCCAAAAAAACCAAAATATACGCATCATATTACACTATTCTTGCACATAAAATTGAAACTTGGCAGATGATTATAGTACATGATATTTTACCTATTCAATTAAAATACAAAAATATACCATACACCACAATGTCATTAATATTAACTAGACACAACTAAATGTTTTATAGAACCCGAAATCAAATTCAACAAGGTATTCACTTAATTAACTCCTAATTATACACAGCCATGTGAAAAAGGAATTTTCAACATTAAGGCACATCTCTTAATCATATGGCACTTTATTTTGCCAATTAAAATACAAAAAAAAAAAAGAGTAATACTATTTGGTATGCAATATCAGTGCAAAGTTTTTTTTATACTATCGACCAATCATAAATTAACACATCATTAAAAATGTTTTACTCTTATTATAGCTATCTTATAAGTTCACTAAGTGCACACATAATACATGATTTGTATTGGGTGTAAAAAAATTTACTATCGAAATTAAATTCAAAAAAAAAAAAAACATCACAATATGATTAAATTAAATAGACATAATGACTAAATGTTTCATACCAGTCCAAAAAAAAAAAACTAAATGTTTCATACAACTCCAAATAAAATGAACCGCATTTCAATTTCATTTTTCCGCATTGAATTGAATAGCCCTTAAGGAAGTAGTACCTTTTGGGCATTGGGATGAGGAAGGCGTTGTTCCGGTTCAGTCTGACCGATGGCGCGGGGGGGGCCGGTTCGGGGGTTGAACCGGAGGAGGGGTTTGCGTTTGGTTAAGAAGAAGGCGAAGTTGGTGAGATTTGAGGATGAAATTGAAGGGTGAGATTGGGAAGGAGAGGGGCGGCATGGGCAAGCACAGAGGGGAATGAGCTTTGGATTGGGATTAGGGAGAAAGATTTGGCGTTGGGTTGTGACCGAGTTATTGGTGAGTCGGTGCTGAGCCATGAGACCGAGTTGGAATGTGGAACGAGATAGATAGAGAAAAGAAAAAATACAAGAAATGGACGTTTACGTGTTACTATACGAGTTGACTGCGGCTGCTATGATGTACTTCACTAAATTCAGGTGCAATATGCATTTTACTTGATGAGTTGATGTTACATTAGTTACATGCTGTGGTTTCTTTTTCACCCGTTTAGGCGTTTACTAATTAAAAAAGTTTGGATTTAATATATATGTATTGATAGTGTAAAAAAAATTATACAGTCATCCAATCATATCTCATCATATAGATATTTGTGGTGATATTTTTTGAACTAATATAATAAAGTGGTATAATGATAAAATATGATTGGATGTCGGTGTAAAACTTATTTACACTGTCAGTATATTTATTAAACTCAAAAAGTTTTGATGTCAAAGTAGCATTTTTTTTTTATCAAAAGAAATTTATTTATTTTTTTATCAAAAGGTCAAAGTAGCATATGTTTTGTTTTTTTTTTTTTTTTTTCAAATTTAGTAAGATGTATATTATTTTCAATTTAGTGATCGTTGTTTATTATTGTCATAATTCTGTTTGTTTGAGTTAAAATATGGGATCAACTTGAAAAATGGTTGTCACGTGTAAGAATCAAACATATATAGTTCTTATACATGATAATTATTTCATTCTGAACCTTATATGTGACAATCATTTTCAATTTGATCCTTATTCATTAATTTTAATAAACGATATTAAAACAATAATAAATGGTAAGAATCAGATTAAAAATAATTATACATGTAAAGACTAAATTGAAAATTCTTTACATAAAGGGGTTAAATTAAAATTTAGTGTCACATATAGGATCCATAAAAAAAATTAGGCTTAATTGTACTTTTGGTCCATGTTATTGATCATAAGCAATTTTGGTTCTTATAGTTTTTTTTTTTTTTTTGTGCACATTTGATCACCTTATTTTTTTTTAATGTTGTAAATTTAGTCCTTTCATCCAATATCTGTCAACCTTTTCAATTATCATCATAGAGGAATCACTCATCTAAGCACATAGAACCTCTAGTTGAGATGCTCCCTGCTATATCTCTTCGATTCAACATGATTCAATGGTTCCTCTCTGCTATCTATTGGTTTTGTCCCTCCTTTTTGGGACCATTTTTTAGTTCAACCGCAGGTTCCTTAACCAAAAAAAGCTCAATCAGAGGTTTTATACGCTTAAACCCATGGTTCCTCTCTTTAATCATTGAAAAATCAACATACATTAGACTACGAAAGGACCGAATTTGTAACACTGAAAAATAGAAGGACCAAATGTGCTAAAAAAAATTTTAGGGACCAAAATCGCACATGATCAATAATAGAAGGACTAAAGGGGCAATTTAGCCAAAAATTTATTAGCATGAACTATAAAAGCATTCCTAATTTCTTGTTCAATTTTTCCATAGTCATCTTAGAAAGTAACTTCTGTCCAAACGCCCATTTGAAATCTTTCCAATTCAAACACACCCACACACTATAGTTTGTATAATAGAAATTATGGTTATTGATACTTGATAGATTGTATTGTTCTTAGGAGTGATCATCGGGCTGGTTTAGGCCCAAAATACCCAACCCGAATGAAATGAGAATAAAATATAACACATTTTTGCCAACGGGTTGGTCGGGGTGGCGAGTTGGTCGGGTAGCGGGTTGATCGGGTGGTTTACAACGAGTCAATTTTTTTAATTTATTTTATTTTATTTGTTAAAGAAACAAAGAAAAAAGGGGGGAAAAATGCATCCAACCTAGATAGCAAATCTGGACTCCCTCTAGGACCAAAAAAGATCATCCAAGATCCAACTCAATATCTGTAGTGTCCTAAAATTACAATTTTATAAATTTGATGATATAATACTCCAGGATCAAGCATATCCTGATTGCAGATTTTATAAATCTTTCAGATCTGCTCCACTTTGCTCATCCACTCCAGAGGACCTACTTTCACGATCTTCTTCGAACTAGTTGGTGGTGCTAAGTGGAAAGGACGACGAGCGTCACAGATTCATGGTAGGTTTTAGAGACATTCTGTCTATCGATGCATGGGTCTGATTAGCAGATCTAGGCTGCTGGTGGAGGAGCGAATGAAGCAGCGATGGATGGCATCAGCGGGGTCTTACGGTGGAGGATGACCGTCGGTCTGGTTTGTGATGGAGATTGGAGCAGGAGCAGATCTACTGATCTAGTTGATGATGGAGATTGGAGCATATCTCTTGTGTTTTTTTTTTTTTTTATCTGGTTCTGACTTTGAATGAATGAATGAATTGGATTGCTTTTGCATCGGTCGGGTTCGGTTATCGGTGGGTGGAATTTAGCAAAACCGAACACGCCTTCTGATATTTGTGTTAACCATATTTTTCTCACTCGTTAACCCATTGACCCGATCGAACCCGCCCATCATACAAAATTTTAAAACGGTTTGCACGGGTTCGGGCTGGTCACGGGTTTATGATTACCCCTAATTGTTCTTGTATGGTGGTGAAACGTGAGGGGTTTTCCTGTTATTTGGAGGAGACAGAGTGATGATAAAAATTGAAAGAATTATTTTATGTCATTTATTTATTTGGATTAAGTAAAAATGAGTGGAGAAAAGGTTAAAAAAAGCTTGTATTTCTTGTTTGGTTGTGTAAGAAATGGGAAAGGAAATCTAGTATATTATAAAATGGAAATTATATCATTTTCAATCAACTTATAGTAAATTGGAAAATGACATAATTTCATCGATAATAGTTTTAACAGCCTAAGCAATGAAAATTCAATCTTTACATAGAACTCAGAACAACCAAATTGCCTAGTTACATGCCGTTACAACACAATACACAATGGCCAAAATGTTCCAGAGCTTCACAGGGAGAAAGTACTCAGAGTAGAGACAAAGCAATACAAAAGAAAGATTCCATCCAATGTCCTGCAATGGAGGCAATGACCTAGAAGCTTGTGTGTAGCAATGACCATTCAGAAGTTGAAAGAGGTGAGGATGGACACGTTGAACGGGCTTGCAAGACATATAATGAGACCTTGTAGAGGAAGGGAAACCTATTGAGAGCAGGAGACAGAAAGAATAAAGAAATGGATGTAGGACCAGTATAATGGTTCCTATTATACAGTATGATGAGTTTTCCTTTGCGATGATGAAGGTGGCATTGGGTAGTATTGCAGATGGAAGTAAAAGAACAAGAAAGAAGAACAGTGCAAAGAAAGAGAAAGAATAAATAAATGTCAATGGAGTTAGTCAAAAGAAAAGCCACAAGTTTTATTAGGCCTTTGTCTTTCCATATAGGCAAGTTTAGGAAGGAAATGTATACCAGTAAGTGCCAAATGATGCAAGAACTAACGGATTTGGATTCTCTCCTGTTCACATAAAACAGGATTCTCTCCAGTTGGAGAGAGAAAGAAACAAAATTTAAAAATTATAACTAGTCGGACCTATAACCAAACATGGTGGGTCCATGTATATTAAAAATGTGTCTATATCTCTCTAACATGACCATCATCTTACAGGAGAGGATCCAATTCCAGAATTAACATAGGCATATAAGTTGACATCATATTAAAAGCCAATAAAACTTCAGCTCATTCAACTCTTCTTTATGTCTGGCTAACAATATCAACTATGCAGCAAAACATCAAATTAGGATTGCCAGTAAGAGGCCAGGAGGAAGCCAAACACTGAATCCCCAAGAATACCATTAAATAACTTATGAACTTGACTAATCTAAGCCTGATTTGGCATTTTTGACCAACTTATTTACTTCCATATTCCAAATCTAGAATTTTTAACTTGCAAATTTACTGTTGTGCTGCAATGATAGATACTCCAATAATTAGTACACAAGTGAAATGTTTATTAATAATAGATAATATATGTGAGTAAGAAATGTGAGAAGCATGGAAGTTGAAACACATTGCATATGCCAAATTGGCTGACCGATAAACATACTCAATTCATTTGTAACTTTGAAGCTTCTGTGTAACACTAAAATTCAAAGGTTTTCTAAGCATACAACAAACTTACAGAATAAATAAAACAATCTTGAAAGAATATTCAGCTAGTAATAAATCCTATCATGCAATTCGCACTAGCACCTTATTCTTTTTGCCTGCAGATAAAAGGAGAACTTTCCCATCCACAATATCAGCTTCCTCGATCCTTTTATTTTCACTATTTACTCTGCTGTTATTCAAGTAAAGGCCTCCTTGCTTCAACAGACGACGTGCAGCAGATTTGCTATCAAACAAACCAGAAGAAACCGAGAGATCAACCAATGACTGATTCAAAACATCATCATAAGCCAAAGAACAAGACGGGACATCCTCAGCAATCCCCTCAATTGTTTTCCAGTCCAATTTTGTCTCAGATCCTGGCCTCAATGCTTCAGTTGCCCTAAGAGCCTCACTTAAACCATCTTCCCCATGAACGAACCGGGTAACTTCTTCTGCAAGCCTCTTCTGCACAGTATTAGGCACATACCCGGGTTTCATCATCTCACCCTCCAACTGAATTATCTCTTCAATATCCAAAAAAGTAAGAATTTTCAAAAACCTAATCACATCAGCATCCGGAACAGAGAAAAAGTACTGGTAAAACTTGTACGGAGATAACAAATTTGGAGATAACCAAACAGCACCATCCTCTGATTTACCAAACTTTGTACCATCACTCTTCAACAAAAGTGGAAATGTCAAGCCATATGCAGCAGCACCCTCAACCTGCAATATCTTCCTAATCAAATCAGTTCCAGCAGTTATATTACCCCATTGATCACTACCCCCAATTTGAACACTCACACCCTCATTCTGAAACAAGTGCAAGAAATCATAACCCTGCAACAACTGATAAGTGAACTCAGTGAAACTCATCCCTTGTTCTGACTTCCAACCTCTTCCTCACACTCTCCTTAGCCATCATTGTACCCACCCTAGCATACCTACCAACATTTTTCAGAAAATCCAACAAACTAAACCCCTTCCACCAATCATAGTTATTCAATATCACAACAGAATCATCATCATACCCATCATCCAAGTTCAAATTGTGAGCACGACCCAAGATTCTACAGATGGTGTTAGCAATACCTATAGTGTTTCTCTCCAAAGAATCGACATCAAGTTCGGGTCTTTCGAGGCTCTTACCGGAGGGGTCGCCGACGCGGGCGGTGGCGCCGCCGATCAAGGCGACGGGTTTATGGCCGCAGCGGCGGAACCAGGAGAGAACGATGAGGCCGAGGAGGTTGCCGAGGTGCAAGCTCTCGGCGGTGGGGTCGAAGCCGCAGTAGACCTTGATGGGGGGGTTTGGAGGAAACGGTTCTGAGAGCGTCGTTGGTTAGGGACTCGAGGAGACCTCTTTCTTCGAGGATTTCGATGACATTGCGAGGATTTTGATGATGATGTTGTTGTGGAGAGGGTGAGAGGTAAAGAGTGGAAGTGGGTCTTGTGAAACGGAGAGGGAGAGAGAAGGGAAGATGGGAAGAAAAGGGGGAAGAAGGAGAAGATTTGAAGAGCTTGGAGGAATGGAAGAAGAGGATGGTCCTTGAAGCAGAAATGGTGGCCATAGGATGATGGATGTGAAGTGAGAACTCGAACTCACTGTGAGGCTCAAGTCTCAAACTCATATTAAAGCAATTATTCTTTTATATTTTAATTTAAATTAATTTATTTATATATCACCATAACATATATTTTTTATAATTTAAAATTATAATTATTCGGTATTTTAATATTTTATCTCATTTCTTATTTTGCCAAATAATTACACATCTAAATATATTTCCTTGGTTATTTTTAAAATTACGCATCTTTTTTTCAAATAATTGTGAAGACACTTCTAAATGTTTTTTAATTATCAAAATAATTTAAAAAATAAGGGAAGTCTATTTGGGATGGGCAAAACCTACTTCCAATGAATTGAGAAAGGTGTCTAATTAAAAAATGTTCAAATTTGGTCCCTTATTTATTTAAAATATTCAATTTCGTCTTTCAATTTTTAAAATGTTCAAATTGATCCCTCATTTGTATTAATTTATTCAACTTGGTCCCTCATTTGGTGTACTTTATTCAAGTTGGTTCCGATATTTTATTCAATTTGGTCCCTCATTTGTTTCAATTTGTTCAAATTGGTCCTTTATTTGTTTTAATTTATTCAATTTAACTGTGAAACTTAACGAAAAAGGACCTTTTTGCTTAACATTTGACATTTGAGGGACTAAATTAAATATTTTAAAACAAATAAGAGACCAATTTGAATATTTTAAAAATTGAGGGACCAAATTGAATATTTTAAAATAAATAAGGGACCAAGATAATAATTTATCCTTTAAAAAATAACTGGGAAAGTATTTTTTTTTGGTAAATAAACTTTTTATATTTGTTTTATATTTTTTGCCTTATTGTGGTTACTATTAGTTTGATTAGTTTTTTTTTTTTTTTGAGTTAAGATATTTTGACACCATGGGGGACCCTAGTTTTGAGTAGGTTGTGAATCAATAAAATGAAGAGAGAAAAAGATCAAAGTGATAAACAACTTACTCAAAATTAGGGTGTCTCCCGTGATGTCGAATTTTGGTGTCAAAATATCATAACTGTTTTTTTTTTAGTACGTTAGTTAGATTAGTTTGAATACTAAATTAGGAGCAAATCTTACTTATTCATGATCTATCATATGAAACATGATTTTTAAATAATAGTTCGCAATCCCAATGGCTATCATATTATTTTGATTTGAGTTATGATATTTGAACATCAAATTTCAGACACCATATGTGACACCTTATGGTGTCCCAAATTTGGTCAAATATATTTTCTGTTTTGATTTTGATACAAGGTTTTACAATCACTTTTTTTAAAACAAGTTTTACTATCGCATCATAATTGTAATTCCGGACATGTTAGCTACAATTTTCCCCAATAAATTGTACGTAGTAGGTTGCTAACCACAAATATGATTGCAACTATAATTAACAATTATTATTTGACATGTGTGAAATTATTAAAATTATTGTATATTTAAAACGGTGAATTCTTCCATATCCTTAAAATTGGGACCAGATGTACCTGCTCATGTGGTCCAATGAGGTGTTGCCAACTAGGGCCAGCTCATTTAAAATGTTCCACCTCTTCAAAGCCTTGGTCAAACCTCATTAAGGGTATATTTGCAAAATTAATACTTAATGAAATGTATTTTTCCTCTTATGTCCCTACTTCAGTCCCTTTCTATGCAAAACTAATCACCTAATAAAATCATCGAACTCAACATTCGACCAAAAACTTAAACTCATCATCATCACTGCACAACAAAAGTTGTCCAGAACCTGAAACCCACACCTTGTCCACCGCCACTAAAGTTCGAAGGCACTGTCCACAACCCAGTTGACGGTGACCCTTCCTTCCCCCTTGTTTGCGATGGCGACCCTTCCTTCCGTCTGGTTTTCGATGTTGGCCCTACCCTTTTATTCTACGGTGATTTCGTCCGCCATAGTCTTGCAACGGTGTTTCCTTCCGCTTCTGTCTTCCACCTCCAACCATCCAGGATTCATTCATTTGTTACAACTCGCGTTCGTATGGAACCCCGCTTTCCCTAATATTCAACACTTTGAGTAATCTCCAAGGAGGTTTTGTGCATTTAATTTTTCATTTTCGAAATTTTTAATTTTTTGTCATTCTGAATCCTCATATTGTTCTGTCTGAATCCCCAATTTATTTCGCAATATTAATTTTTTTTCGTGCATTTTATACAATTGGTTATGTCTTCTGATGCTTGAATTGTTATTACTCCCCGAGAGCTGCAGTTTTATTACTCCCTTAGAACTGCAGTTATCATTATTATCATTACTTTCATCCTTTTTGTTAACTTGGGAGAGGAGTGGTGGGGGAACTGGAAAGATTTACATAAACTTATTTACTTGTAAGCTAAAGTTGCTATCATCTTTTTTGTTTTGTTGAATGTGTTTGCTGAAATAAATCAAACTACCTGTGACCCTGTTTGTCTGAACATTATTAGGTTCTAATTCCTTTTTGTCTATAACATTGGGTATAGAAAATTATGTACTATTTTGTGTAAAAAAAAATGTATCAAAACGTCATGTCCTCTATTAGGTGTACGAACGATGAATTAAAAAGTACTTGGATAAAGTTGACAGAGTTATAGAGCATCGACCTTTAATGCGTATCAATTGTCAAGCCAAATTTTGTGTTCATTATGATGCGAAATCTTCACAGTGGGTAGTTGCTGCTTTCATAGATTCTCATAATAACCCACTTACTCTGCCAGAACATGTTCACGTCATTCTGTTTTATCGGTTGATGAGTAAGGCAGACAAATCACAAGTGGACAGTTTACATTTATATGGTGTGAGGACATGCCATATAATGAGGTTGATGTTAGGACAAAAAGGGGGTTATGCAGACTTGGGATTTTGCAAAAAAAACTTTATACAACCACATTGATCACCAGAAGCGTGCTAAGATTGAGGATGGGGATGCTTTTGCTGCATTGTCTTACTTGCAAGCTAAGGCAGATAATGATCATATATCATTTGCAAATTTCACGACTACAACAGATGGAAGCCTACAACATTTGTTTTGGTCGGATGGAGCCGTATTGATTTTAAGTTTGTGGGGACGTAGTGGCCTTTGATGCCACCTATAAGAAGAATAAGTACAATAAGCCATTGGTTATATTCTGTGATTATAATCATCATGGACAAACCACAATTTTTGCATGTGCGCTTGTTGATGATGAGAAGACGGAGACGTATAAGTAGGTTTTAGAGACATTCTGTGAAGCTATGTGAAATAAACATCACAATGCTATAGTTACTAACGACGACAATGTTATGAGGGAGGCTATTAAGACAATTTTTCCAAATGCCACTCACCGTGTGTGTTTGTAGCACTTACAACAAAATGCGATTGAGAATGTGAAGAATCCTAACTTATTAGAAGAGTTCAGAAGACTGGTATATGCCTACTTGTTGGCAGAGGAGTTTGAACTTCAATGGTAGGAAGTCATTGGTAAATATGCTATCCATAACAACAATTGGGCAAATAAGATGTACAAGATAAAGGAGATGTGGTCAACCGCTTACCTGTATGATAAGTTATTATGCGGTATCAAAACTACCTCTATGCGTGAAGGCATTATCTCGTTCATCAAAAGGTATGTCCAGCAACGTAGTAGCCTTGTTGATTTTCTGCATAATTTTGAGCCAGCTGTTAAAGAATATAGGCACAATGAGTTGATGTTTGATTTTAAGTCCTCATATGGTCATCCCGTACTTATAACCCCACTACATAAATATGAACAACGTGCCACGAAATTGTTGATAAGGAATAAGTTCAAGGAAGTTAAGAATGAGATTGAGGAATGTGGTGCTTTGAATATTGCAGATCGGTCAGTTGATGGGAACCAGGTGAAGTTTACTATGAATCAATTTGGCAGACCAAACACCGAATGTAATGTTTTTTATGAAACGTCATAGAAAAAATTTGTATGTAACTGTAGAATGTTTGAGTCATGTGATATCCCGTGTAGTCATATTTTCTATGTGATGAGACATGAGCGCGTCGATGTTATTCCCAGCAACTTGATCTGTAAGCGATGGACAGAGAATGCCAAGCTGGAATATATGACATCTGTTCCCACCGAAGAAAGTGAAAATGATAAAGCAGTTTTTTTGCGTTCCGGTGCATTGGCGACAGCTTGTAATAGATTGTCCACTCTAGCTGCAAAAGATAGGAATGATTTCTTGGAAATACATGCTGAAATCCACAAGCTTACCCTGAAGTTAGAAAAACGTCAAATGGTGCGGACCAATGTGCAGAAAGTCCAAATGTGATTAGTGATTCTGTTGTGGTTAAAACGAAATATGCTCTAAGGAAGGAAAGTATGGTGCGAAGAGGAGACATTATTCTAATTGCAAGAGAGAGGGACACTATAAAAAAAAGATGTGCATTGTTATCCCAGGCCCAAGTATTGTGCGACATTATGAAAATGAGTCATATGAAGAGTGGGAAGGCAACATGGGGACATCTGATAACGTAAGTTTAGCTGCTATTTTTTGTAAATATCATTTTATATGGTGAGGTAACATGTTAATAGCAATTGTAATTGTGCAGGTTATTCTTTCTAATGATGATATTGGTGCTCTAGAGACAATGTTATTGCAAAGTTCATCCAAAAATGAAAATGTATGTGTGTTTTAAGTTTTCTATTACTGGTATATCATCCTGACCATCTTTTGAGTTTGGCTTGAGTTTTTAATTTTTTTTTGTAGGTTGTTCCCCCAAATAAGCAGCAAATTGGGGCTATGTAACTTAGTTGGTCCTATATAACCTAATTGGGCCTAGATGACCAAATTGGTCCAACATTAAGAAATCGGGTCTAGTTGACCTAATTGGGCCTAGATGACCAAATTGGGGCTAGATGACATAATCGGGTTTAGGCGACCTAATTTGACATGGATGGCCAAATTGGGTTAAGATGACATAATCAGGCTTAAATAACCTAATTTTGACAACATGACCAAACTGGGCCAACATGACCAAACTGGGCCAACATGAGCAAATTGGGCGTATATGGCCAAAATGGGCCAACATGAACAAATTGGGAGCTAGTTGACCTAATTGAACCTAAATTGGTCCAACATTAAGAAAGGGACTAGATGACATAATCGAGCTTAGACGACCTAATTTGATGTGGATGACCAAACTGGGCCAAGATGACATAATTGGGCTTTGATGACCTAATTGCGACAACATGAACAAATTGGGCCTAGATGACCAAATTGGTCCTAATGCAAAACCATTCCTCTTCCCCGTAACACCTCAGATACTCTTGCATTTACTTTCGACAACTGAAGAGTCATGGAGTACTCATCGTTACGTTTTTCCAAATTCCTTACCTGAAACTCACACACCTATCTTATATAAAAGAACAAGAGGGTCTTTGCGTGAACACAACCACAACCAATTGAGACACTATCTATCATCGAAAACTCAGAATGAGGGAAAAGGGCAAACCAGTAAGGGGTGGGGGATGATGGAATTTTAAGAGGACACACATGATAACAGATCGAGAACGGATAAGGAGGTTACCAGATCAACAATTCATGCCCCTATTGATACAAATATCGTCCAGGTTTGCAAATTCCTTCTTGTTTGTCTTTTAGGGTTCCGACCAAAACTAACAATGCATGTCCCACTTGTTATTCGACCCTTCCTCCCTATTTCGTTTATGGCAATTTTATTAGGGTTCACACACTTTTCGTTTCTGGCAAATTGCTTTAAGGGGTCAATTTTTTCAATTTATTTCTTCTTAACCATTATACTTTTTGATTCTGTTCTTGGTATATAAATTTCATCACATATCAATATTTTTTTGGGTGATTTTATTACCCTATTAATATGATTTTTCATTATCATCATGAAATGGGTTGTTTTTATCACCATGTTCATCCCATTCGAAAGTTATACAGTGACAACCTATTTGTTTATCATTAACTCTTCTTATTTCACAATAAACAACTGTCAAAATGAAAGCCCTAAAAGGAAATATGTGTTTCAGGAGGAGTGTGGGGAATCCTCTCCTAAAGGCAATTCAAACAAGAAATTGGACAAGTTTCGAGCTGGCATCGACCAAAATTAAGCAGACTGTTGATGTGGTTGCAAAATTTTATATGTCAAGGAGCCCTGAGTTTTCGAGGTAGCCAATTTCACCTCCAATTGCCCAAACTGATATGATAGTGCAAAAGCTGTTCACACCTCAATCAAGTAAGAGTGCACATGGTAAGGTACTATGTACCGTCCAAACTTCTGGTGGTTATTATGTTGGACAGTCCTTACCCGATAGACGTAATCTGAACCAATTGATCGGAAAGTCAACGAATTGTCCCAGGGTATGTTTTTATTTGCAGCGTTTTAGTGCATATAACATTAAGTTTTAACCTTAACCAATACACTAACATGTATTATGCTATTCAAATGCAGTGGCTAGGTTCATTGTACAAGCCTGCGCAACAGATGCAATTGATCAGTGACGAGATAGCTGTAGCGGCATATATATTTGGAAGAAATGAAGTTGAGAATTTAGATTCGTAAGTAATCTATTTTCTTTAAAATTCTTGGAAAAATTCGAAGCCTACTATAACAACTAACTCATCAAATTTGACTAGCACTGAGACATTGATAAGGACCAACAATGGACTTGAGACTGCCACAAAAAAGATACTAAAGGGATTGAAGCCTGGGCAGATGCTTGAAGAGGAGGTTTTTATTTTAAATTTTGCATCATTTAAATCTTTTTTTAAAAGTCTTTTGAAATAAGTACACTTATGGTTCTTATAGATTTCAAATTTTTAACTTAAAAAATACTATGTGGCATATCCTGAATATTGTAGCTATCATGCTAACTGAACAAGAGACTACCTGAACCAAATCAACTGAGTATTGGTTTCTACCAACAGTGATGTTCGGTATTTTATTTTCCAAGTTTGTTCGTTTCAAATTCAAAATAAGTACATTTGTATATTAATATTAATCGTCATTGTTACAACAATGCATTGATTCATGGAGCGAAACACCCTCATCCATTGTAAACCTTTATGAAATGGCATACATGACTCCTATATATTGGGTTGAGAAGGTTAAATCAGATTCATTGTTAATTATCTTATTTTGCATTGTACACAAAAACATTATCTTACTTGTACTATGTCTTGTTTTTGTATTTTAAAACATATATTCATCCCAATAAATGAGGATAATTTCCACTGGTTTCTCATGGTGATAGACCTGTTCAATAGGCAGATTGTTGTGCTGGACTCATTCCCCTCACAGGCTCATGCACGTACTAGATTCAAGAAAGTGCGGGAAGTGGTAATGAATACTATGTGTCTATAGTATTACGTATTCAATTAAAAATTAAAATTGAAGGTTATGAATACTAATTTTCTCTATATTTTGTAGGCCTTTTTCTTTGAGAAGATGCTGAAAAACCAATTCTTCTTTAACTTACAAAACCCTGAGTTCATCCCAGTCTCTGGCTTCCCTATTATTGAGCCACAAGGACTCCCCGTTGAAAAAGACCACTCGTAATATGTTTTTTAAATTAGTGAAACATTTTAGTTACTCGAATTTTTAAATGATTCTTAATTTTTAATTGCTAGGAATGATTGAGTTTGTTGCAACTTGGATGATGAACCATGCAAAAGAAGACTATATGATTGAAGTGCATATTGGATTCTTTATTTTTTAATTTGATTGTTTCTTATATAGCTTACACAACTTCATAGTAATAGTAGTTCAGAATTGCAGGTGGATGATGAGAGCATATTGATGTTGGCGTTGGACTTAGTGATGAAGTCACACAATGAATTGCGCATAGAAGTCAAGTCGAGGGCTGTTGAGCACATTAAATGATTGGAGTTCACTGCACTGGGCATGATATGTTTTTTTTTTTTTTACTGGGGATGCTTCATTATGGATGCTGTTTTTAGCTTCTTTTCTGGTTTTTCTTTTAAATTTTAAAATTGTTTGGTTGTAATGGATTTGGCTGGTTTATGAGATGTTTTGTTTTGGACAACTAGTTGTTTTACATTTTTTTTTGGGCCAGAATTCTGACGAATTTAGCATAGGGGAAACTTTTCTTACATTCTTCTTTTTTTTTGGGGGGCGCAAAGTTCTGTTGAATTTGACATAGGGCAAAATGTTAAACTTATGAAGCAATTTAAATGGATATCGTGTTTACTTGTTCTGTTAAGGTTATGGTGCCATTTATCTTCTCTTTTGGCACAAAACACTACACATAGTAGACATTAATCCTATATAAAAGTGTGGAATGTATTCTAATTGATGTTTCAACAAAACAGAGACAAGGACAATCGTATAATGAGAGTGTTTCCATGTAAATATTCAAAGACATTCCACTTTGAAATCTGCACAAATAACTATGACAACCGTTGTTCGTGTTAATACCCATATAGAAATGGTTTTGTAAAGAGCATAACTGCCAAGAAATAGTGCATGAATGGTTCAGTGATGTTCCTTTTTTCTAAGCTAGTCGAATATAAGAAGTCATAAGCCTGGTGGTGGCACTTTGTTTCCTCAATGAGTTAAGGGTTATGTTGATGCTTTAAAAAGTGTTCTCCTAGTGCCTCTTTAACTTAATCCTAAAAATTTTCACTCAATAATCATAATTTCTTAACGCTTGTTTGGTTCTTTATTTTTGATCAAATTTCATTCAAGTGTCATATTCTTGTCAAAAGTAGTAGAGCAATTCAACAAAACAAAGACAATCAAATAATTATATGTGGATGGATCTTTCTTCTCCGTACGATCTATTAACAAATTAAGAAATTATACAACATCCATCGACCAAATGTAAGGGATCAATCGAACAATATATTGCAAATCGGCAACGCCTTGCATTCATTGTAAGTGTAAATACAGTTTCGACACAATTTCTATTATGTCCATTTTACATTCAAATTTCTACTATAAAAGAAATAAATTGTATCATTAGCCAAATCCCTGTAATAAAGTTGAAATTTTTTCCTTCTCTTCCTTGCTTAACAGAACCTTTGCATTTTCACTTTCCATCAACCCAACTGCTATCTGTGCTTCCTTTGGATCTGCCTCATTGAGTTTCCAATATGCATCCAGCTGCCTCACTTTCTTGTGAATTATGGATCTTGCCATTGTTGCAGCCTCAGATGCTTCTCTCATATTTTTAAATCTTAAATTAGAACTGTGTTCCATATTCTTCCTACTGGTGTCCCATAGACTGTTGTAGAGTCCTCTGGAGAGCCTACAATTACAAAGATTCTCCCAATTACAAACTTATAGAATTATACTAAATTAAAATCATAATCACTAAAGCATATTCTCAATCCTGAGTCATGGCTCCATAACTTTTAGAAATCAGCTACATCCAATCTCATAGTTGATACATCAAAGCATACTTGAGTTGTATTATTTTCTCTTATAATTCTTTGATGCTCAATCAAATTGACATGAATAACCAAAATAGACCAAAATCAAACGCAATTCATATAGATATAGGCACTGGCAATTTATAATGAATTGTAAAGCACTATCCAAGCTAACAGATTATTCATTTTAGCAGATGTAAAGGCATTAATTTAAGAAATTCCTCACGAAGTTTTTATACGAATAACTACTAGCCAAAATCAAACTTGTGCCAAATCAACACCAATGAAGATGCCGACCATTAGCAAATTGTAATTTATCACTGTAAGTACTCAACTTGATATGAGGATGCAAAGAAAATTTCCTAAAGAAGGTGAGGATAAGAAAAAGTTGCATTGGCTATGAAAGGTATCATGGTATAGTTCTATTCCGGCCAGCATTAATGCAGCATCAATTATACGTTCCTTCTTCTATTAACTTTGAAGCATCTAAACAAAAATAATCTAATACATTCCAAACAATAACAAGACCATTGAAACATTCTCAGAGAAAAAGTATACAGTAGAAATTGGAAAGAATAATTCAGATTTCAGAGTTCAACCTTAATCGAATCCACAAACCCTTCTAGGAAGCTTTATATTGCTGAACTGGTAGAAGGACAGAACAAAATGATTGAAGTAAGGAGAGAAGAAGTAGTACAGTTCCAGCAATGGAAGCAGCAGCATGGCAAGGAGTTTTGCCATAATCACCTCTCAAAGTCTCCCTCAATTTATTGAAAGGATCTCTACAAAAAGCATTCAATTTTTGGCAAAGATGAAAGTACTGGGGAATTGAAATTCAAATGGGTAATATTTTTCCAAAGACTATTATATAGGTTAGCCACATAATCACTATCTCCTAGCTAGTTAACCATTATTCCATTTTGAACCAGTACATCAACATCTCTGCTTGTGTTTATGTGGAAGTCCAAAACAACAACATAGTCAATAATGTAAGATTCAAAATAGTAGCGACATTGCTCGAAAGCTACGAGATTGCGAAACAAAATCTCAGTTCAATCCTCCACCCTGAAATGTGGGATTTCAAGAACCCCTCCTGAAAATCTAAAATCTAGCAAGCAGTTAGTTTTAATATATTCACTTTAGACATCACCCCTGCTTCCAGCAACTCAGTAGCACTCTGAAGATGTACCATTGACTCATCTATCTTAGGAGGTCGTTTTTTCCAAAGGTTGTTGTGAGTAAAAAATTCAAAGCAGATCAATGAAGTGTCTAATAGTAACCTTATCAGTGGCTAAGTTGCATCTATTGTAATATGCATAATAATTAAATGTAAGCATAAGAAATGAAGGGATGTTGGCATTACGAGAGGTAAAAGCTCGATTAAAGAGGTTGTCAAGAACAAAGAAGGGGTGCTGGTTCTCAAGTAACAACAAATCTAATCTTATTTTAGTGGTCAAACAAGGTTTTAAAAGAAAAGCATCATCCTCTGAACATTCATCATAATAGAATCTCCAAAAAAGCTCAATTATTATACCAGAATCCACAAAGGATAGCACCACAACAACATGAAATTAACAATAAATAAAAATACTCAAAACAACGGGAAGCTTACCTGATGTGCATAGATGAGGGAAGAAATACAGGGACCACGAATGCACAAGGTGGAGGATGAAGCTTGTGCGTGGATGGAAATCAGTTAGAAGAAACGTGAACACAGAGTGATATGTGGAAAGGGATGGAACTAAAATCGCCGTCGGAAGACAACATGGAAGAAATCGCCGTCAACTAAGAGGTGGATGCTGCCTTAGAAGTAGAGGTGGCGAAATGGGCTACCCGACCAGTGGCGGGCCAGCCCAATGCGGGTTCAGGCTTGATCGGACCGGGCTAAAAAAGCCCAAGATTTAATTTGGGCTTAAAAAATGTGCCCAAACCCAGCCCTATGCGGACTACGGGCTTATTCGGGCTGCCTGACATATATTACTTTTTTTTTAAGGCGAAACTTATTTCTCACAGGGTAAGGCCTTTTTAAAAACATAAAAATAAATAACTAATGGGCTACTGAACTGCTCCAAAATAACTCAAGGCCCAAATAATGAAAGGAAAAAAAAACAAAAACTGCTGAAGCCTATGCTATACGACTGTGACTGTGACTGTGACTGTGGCCGTCACCAGCACAGCAGTCCCTTCCCTTTCTTCTCTCGCAGTCGACCGTCATCCCTCACGGCTGTGCTCGATCCGTCTTTCCCTCGCAGCGCCGTCGCAATCTGTCTCCGTCTCAGGCTCAGCAACCAGTAACCACTTGGAGCACATGTGAGCAAAACCCCACATTTCTTCTTCCTCTTTTTAAATTCTCCTATCATTCCTTTTTCATAATCTCTCATGACTATGATTGATTGTTTGGTTTTGAGCAATTTATTATTTGAAACGAGCTACAGAGATGTTTGAGAACTTTTGCAATATTCTAGGATTATATATTTTATTATGTAATCTGTCTCTGGCATAGGTTTCATAAACGGTGAGGTGATTAACAGTTTTCCAACTTGTTAGTCCCAGATTTTTTATTATTACATACTAGCAGCTGATAAGTTTAAACTATCGAACCATTTCTACTTCAACGGTAGGATCAGATCATTTTATTGAAAAAATGAAATGCCTCGTTAAAACAGAATTTGTAGGCTACAACCTATCCAATATCCAATTCCAATCACTGCATCTGTGGGTTGGAATGATTCATGTTGATTATTTTTTTCTCCACTCAACACTCTACATTGGATCCAAAAATGTACTTTCGTAGCACTATACTTGTGAAACAATATGTTTTGAGTTTACAAGATCAGGAGAATTGTCTTGTTGTTACGGGTCTATTTGCTTTGTTTCCAGTTTTTTGTCTAGAAATTGCATTTCCTGTTTTTATGATGAGCAGGACAACTCAGTTGGTAAAAGCTGCCTCGCCTGCTCCCTTGGGTTGTGGGCTCGAGTCATGTTATACGGAGGAAGTGGGGAACCACTATTGATCCCCTTTTAAGGGGAAAAAAAAAGATTGTACAGGAAAACAAGAAAAAGTTGTTTTCAGTGTTTCTGTACAAATTTCTGAAAACAGAAAACATAATGAAAACAAGGTGACAATTTTGTAATTATTTCTGAAAACAGGAAATGAAAACAGAAAACTAAAAACAAAGCAAACAGGCCGTAGGTTTTTCGCTTTCAAAATTGCAAATAATTTTCCCGTTCATTTCTTCCCACTCACCAATCAATTGCTAATTGATTTTGACAATGTGGTGCACTGCGTGGATTTCAAATGCTTCTGATTTGTTAGTACATCACACTACATTGTATAATCAATCAATCAATCTTGCAGCAATCTGATTGACAGACATGTTTTTGACAAGAGCATTTGGACGAACACTCTTTGCTGCTGCTGCTAGATCAAAAACTTATACCACTGCAGCTGCTGCTGCTGCTACTGCTTCTTCTAGCAATGGCAGGGAAGGACACAACCCTCTCCATGCCTTCTTTGAGGAAGAACGGAGCGCTGATGATGACAAACCTGTTGTCTATGGTATGCTATATATAATATCCCACCCCCTCTCTCTGCAACTCATTTACACTATCTTAATTATTGTTCTCTGCTGCTTGTGTTGTGACTTGTGATTTTGTCTTCTTTTATAGACCCATTATAATGGTTCCAGTTGATTATCCTACATTGAGTTCTTCTGAGTCTTTGAAATTTACAATTTGTACAACTTTTGTTTTGTCCTATTAATTAAAGGCCTTGTTTCTTCGTTTATTTACTCTTGTTTGTTTTAGGTCGGAGTTGGAAGGCCTCTGAACTGCGTCTGAAATCTTGGGATGACCTTAATAAGTTGTGGTATGTGCTGTTAAAGGAGAAAAACATGTTGATGACTCAACGCCAAATGCTTAATGCACAGAACCTACGTTTCCCACACCCAGAGCGCATCCCCAAGGTTATTATCAGTATTACCTCACTTCTTTATTTGCACTTATTCTGCTTTACACATGTTGCTCCTGTTTCCCTTTGGTTATGGGAGGGAGGAAGAAAAGCATACTCGATTATGAATGGTTTTTGTTGATTTATTTTATATGAAATCAGGTGAGAAAGTCAATGTGCCGCATCAAGCATGTACTTACTGAGAGAGCAATTGACGAACCAGATCCCAGGAGGTCTGCTGAGATGAAGAGAATGATAAATGCTCTTTGATGATGACTTTCAATGGATCGTTCATTTCTCTGGCCATTATTGGGTATCTTGTTAGAATAGGACTTCTCCTTTCATGGATGTAAGAATGCTGGCTTGAGGTAATTTATCTATCAGCAAACATTGTTTACATGATGGATTCTTGCTTGGTTTTGTTTGTCTGAGTCAGTCTCAGCAGAAATGTAACAAAGCATTTATTTTTCCCAGTGATCTAGTTACTTGATAAAGAGGATGGAGATTGAAAAGTTGCATCTCATTTTCAACCATCCCTTATTTTTCCTACACAAAGCAAGTATAAAGTGGTTTACTTCCCAAATCTTTTACTGTGTTTTTACTTTTTATTCCCCACTCCCTGATGCATGAAGCACACAGACTTAGAAGTTACAAGTTACAACCACAACAACAAAACTTTTTCCACTAGTTGGGGTCAGCTATACAAATTGAACTTCCCACTATATATTGTAGGCTATGCAACCTGCTAAATAAAAGGTGTTTGGTATGCAGTATTTTTTATTATTAAGTGTCTTGGATACATGGGTATTCATTGGCATCTAAGATCCCCATGTTTTATATAGAAGTTGAAAGCTATCAAAGGAAGTGCTCGACTAGTATTCTATGAAAGTTGGAAAAGACTTTTGACGTAGGAATGTCATATTTTCACATATTTTGAGACATGAATACATCTAATTGGTGAGCACTACATGTTTGCAAGCATACCAAACACTGAAACACAGGAATCTAACCCGGCGAGTTCTATGGTCCTCCCTAAAAATATTGGAGGACCGAACCTCATTAGATCAGCATCATTGATTTAATATTAAAATAAATGAATGGTTCAGATCGAAAGGGCAAAAATGACATGAAAATTTTATGCTTCCGGCGATTAAATGCCGGATTCAGAAAATATGCTTCCGGCATCTAATTGCCGGAAACACATTTTTTACACTTTCCGGTAATTAAATGCCGGATTCAGAAAATATGCTTCCGGCATCTAATTGCCGGAAACACATTTTTTCACACTTTCCGGCAATTAAATGCCGGATTTATAGTTTCTGAATCCGGCATTTAAATGCCGGAAGGCTTTTTTTTTTTTTTAACCCCTAAAACACCCTTGGAGGATCGTCCTCCCATATTTTTTGGGAGGACTATAGAACTGGCCATCTAACCCAGGTATATGGGAATCTTAGATGCGGGATAAGAGGATAAGATGATGGTGTGCCAACCACCTAGCCTGGAATGAGGGAGTCAGAACATAAATATCTACGCATATTTGGTGTGGAAAGAGCTAGAGTCGTTTTCATTTCCCAGTTTTGGTCAAAACTCTGATGTGTGACAAGAAAATCTAGAATTAAACTGCCGAAATTGTGGATGTTACTCAATGATAATCAAGGCTCCACAACCTTGAGCTTGGTTGCAGATTACATTGTCGAACTTGTTTTCTTGTGGTATAGTTTATGCACAACTAATTACAAAACTGTCCATTGTAGATTTGGAAGAGTTTGATGGATAGAAAGCCTGATATGGTATGGATAAGATTATGCCACAAAGTTGTTAATAATAAATTTCTTGTGCAAAATGCGCGGCTGAAAATTGAACACAGAATGTAAGACGAATTAATGCCAAACTAATTTTTGTACTAAAAGTTCTTTTCCCTCTATTTTCCTATGCAACCTAGAGTGTTATTGTACTAGTGAATGGTGATTAAAATTATAGAAAGCGTTCGATAGTTTGGATAAGATAATTAGCAATTTAAATTCTACCTTTGATGCTAAAAAGAAATAAATAAATAATTTTCTTATCAAACTATTAAAGCATAAAATATGTTCATAATCGAAATGATCTTTCCCCACTTCAGTCAGATTTTGGGTTAGAGCATAATCTTTAGGCCATTAACCATGTACTTTCTATTGAAATTTTACTGAAGTTTGGACAGCTTAGTGCATGTTTGGTTGATAGTTGTATCCAACGCAAATTGCAAACGGAAATCAAAGTTTCTCTTACATTCAATGAAAAATATCTGATTTGTCATTCCAAAGATAAGTTCACACTCTCCAAATGCAAATCCAAACATGCTATAAATGGGTCATGTTTCGGACTTTCAACATTTTCGGCTTTGTGGTGGGATTTTTTATTGTCAATGATGCAAATGAAATGATAATTGAAAAAAAATTAAGCTCAGCAGCTTTAACAGCCCTCCAAAAATTTGGAGTAAGGTAGCATTCTCTTTTGTCCCCTTTGAAAACCCAAACACGTAAATTTTCTTTCTTTTTGTCAAGACTGAACTTTAGGCCGTGATTGGCTTACATGCTAATGCTAACTTATGTTTTATTAAGCTTGAAAAGCTTAAAGATAAAATTTTACTAATAACATATTAATAATTTAACTATGGGGCCATTAAAAATCCGATCTAATCTTCTCTAAAACTTTAGAAAACCATAAATCCAGAATCATCAACTGGAGTTAACATATCCAGTACATCAGTAACAAGTACTAAAATTTCAGCTATACAAAAGGGCATTTAATGACCTTGTGGTAGTGTACATATAAAAACAAACATGAGAAACAGTCTATTCCCTGTAGCTACATAATACTGGAGTTGAACATGACACTAGCCACCACTAAACAATGGAGGCCTACCAAAAGAGGAATAACACTTGAGTAAGTCAACAAACCCCATGAACCTGCTATTTTGCAGTATGCATCTGAATGAAAGGAATGGAGTGAGTCCAACAAACTCAACGAGGGCATAATAAACAAAATGAACAAAAAGAAGAAAGAAATGACTTCACGAGTATTTAAATTATGATATAACACAAGGAATGAAGTAACTCTCACTTAGACGCTGCAGAGCTTGGTGCAATAGTTCTGGATTGTAATAACTTGATTTCTTCTTCTTTTTGTGAAAACTCTCATGTGGAGTTTATTAGGAGGAATGTTAATATGGATGTTCATACCTTTGCTAAGGTGGTCACATATAAGGCTAGTCCTCAAGTTTACTTTGATTTGCCTGCCTTGATGTTTAATGTTATGAATTAGTTTTCTTGCATCAAAAAAAAAAAAAAAAGGAATGAAGTAACTAAAATAATAAAATTTATAAACAAATGTGATGTGACAGTCACAATCTTTCCTTTTGCATAATTTTTTTTTTTATCAAAATGCTTTTTATCATTTGGTTTAAGTGTTTAATGTATTGCCACTAAACTTATACTTTCTACTTATTAGCTTTTTGGTTCTTTAGATTTGGATTGTTTAATGTTATATTTTGTACATACAACTATACTCACAAAGTGAACTTTTAATTGAAGATTAGATATCATGTCTGGAAAGATTTGGAAGCTCTCAATCATAAAAACAAGTCTTTGGTATATTCAAAAATATCAAAAAATTAGTTTTATAGACATGATTTTCATAGACAAAAAGGTAAATTAATATTTATGATAGTTTATACATTTAGATTATGGATTAAAGTAGTATACACTTCACCGTAAAAAGTTTTATATAAGCATCCACTAACATGTTGACATAAGTACTTTTATTTTAATAATTAAGAGAGAAATAACAGTAATGCTGATTTGTCAAGATATTATTGGATGTTAGCATAAAAATGATAGTGTATAGAAATTAAACTCTTAGAATATTTCAAGTTTTTGTCTATGTAATTTTTTTTTTTTAGATATAGATTTGTGATGACTATATTTATTTTGGCCATTTGGTTAGGAAGATGAAATTTGGGCCAATGTAAAACCATCTCGATAAACAGTTTGACCAACCTTGGAAGATTAGCCTTTCTCTATCTGAGTGAGAGCATACTCACTATTAAAACATATCATAAATGAATAATCTTCTTTAAAAAATGTCAAAATTAGTCATTTCATCATCCAACTTATTTGTTTTGTTCAAGTTTGTCCTCTAACTTTATTTGCTTCAAATTAGTCCTTTAAATTTGTAAATTTATGTTAACCTAACCGCCAGAAAAATATTCTCTCTTTCTTCCTTCCACCATTTTTTTTTCATTCGATTTCCATCATTTTTTTTCCTAGCAACTGAAGCTGAACCACCATTTTGCGTCCAATAAGTGGCGCGGCCATCATTATCATCCACCATTTTTTTCGACGAGTGAAGTAAAATAAAAATTGTTGCAACTCTTACTCTGAGAAACAGAAACACCTTTAACCTCATAACTTGCTTCTTCAACTCACCCACTCTCCCTTGGAAACTTGATGGTGCAACCACCACAAGGTGGCTTCGAACCGTTGTCTACAAAGAACTTCGATTCCTTTTCATCTTCCGGTATCTTTGTATTCTCTCTCTTATCTCATTTGTTAGTCCTCTTTTCTCTTCTTACTTCATGTTATATAAAATGACAAAACTTAGGTACAATTTCATAAGTATATTATGTGCTGGATTTTCAATAATAGCATGATGTGTAACAACTTATCAATGAAAACATAACATATGCAACAACTGTTACACATATCTTTTTGTCATTGGAAAATAGCATGAATTGTATCTTAGTTTTGTCCTTTATAAAAAGCCATCATAGATTTTGTGATGCTGTTTTATTTTCCAGAAAATTTAGGCAACAGAAATCAAGTAGTATTGGGTCTTTCGAATAAAGTAATGACATTGGTGGAAAGCATGAGGTTTATGGGCTTGAGCCAAATGTGGTAACTTGTAATACTTTAATATTTGGATTTGCACCAAAATGTGACCTTGTAATGATTTACAGAAATGTTTTTTAGACAATCAGTTGGGACAACTCTACGGTAACAACCATAGAGTGAATAGTAACGTGCTATTGTAGCGTACTGTAGCGTGTTACTGTAGCGTTTATTTTTTTTCCTCTAAATTTTGACTTTTTTAAAAAAAATATATATTTTGCTTTTTTTTTTTAAATATCTGGTTAATTAGGTATAAATATCTGGTGAATTTAGTTCATTATCTGGTTAATGGGTTTTTTGGTTTATGTGCAAATATCTGGTTAATCAGGTACAAATATCTGGTGAATTCAGTTCATTATTTGGTTAATGAGTTTTTTTGAGAAATAAATTTTTGGTTAAGTATGTGCAACTATCTGGTTAATCAGGTACAAATATCTGGTTAATTGAGTTCATTATCTAGTTAATGGGTTTTTTTGAATAAAATTTTTGGTTAAGTATGTACAAATATCTGATTAATCAGGTACAAATATCTGGTTAATTCAGTTCATTATCTGGTTAATGGGTTTTTTTGATAAATAAAATTTTGGTTAAGTATGTGCAAATATCTGGTTAATCAGGTACAAATATCTGGTTAATTCAGTTCATTATCTGGTTAATGGCTTTTTTTGAGAAATAAAATTTTGGTTAAAGTATGTATAAATATTTGGTTAATCAGGTACAAATATCTGGTTTTAATTCAGTTCATTATCTGGTTAATGGCTTTTTTTGAGAAATAAAATTTGGTTATGTATGTGCAAATATCTGGTTAATCACGTACAAATATCTGGTTAATTCAGTTTATTATCTAGTTAATGACTTTTTTAGAAATAATTTTTTTATTTTTTATTTTTAAAAGTCAAAAATTGTAAAAAAAAAAAAAGTTGTATTACTGTAGCGCTACAGAAACGAGTTGTCCGGATAATTGTCCTGTGGAAGTTGTTCAAATAACAGCTCTGAATGATTTATGAGATTTTAAGGTATGTCCTCTGAATGATTATGAGATTTAAGGTATGCCATTGGGAAAAATGGTGGGAGCCAACTTTTTTATGATTCAGGGAGAGGAAAGACAAGAAAAGATAGAGAAAGAAGTAGTTTTATTTTGACTTTTAATTATTTTTTATGATGGTATACTATAATCTTTGTAACAATGTGAAAAATATTTTATTGGAAGAGATAAAATCCATTTCAATAATATTTAGTCTTTAAAGGAATCAATTTTGAACTATCTACTTAGAAGCCCTTGATGGAAAAAAAAAAGAAGCCAAAATTAAAGTAGTAATAAGTCGAACCAAACAATCCTTAAAAAAAAAAAAAGAACTCGAACCAAACCAAAATAAACTTTAACTTATACTCTTAGTAGGCCTTCGTTTGGTGGGCCAGGATATGATAGGGGCGGTAGGATAAGAGAACATGATATGAATAGGATATGATATGAGCAGGATATCTGTTATCCTATCCGACGTTTGGTATCCACCGGATAACTAACTAGATAACATTATAATTTTAGTATAAATTTTAAAATTTTTCGTTTTTATTCTAAATATTTTCATATTTTATTAG
Organism: Echinosophora koreensis; assembly: GCA_035048595.1. NCBI lineage: Eukaryota > Viridiplantae > Streptophyta > Magnoliopsida > Fabales > Fabaceae > Echinosophora > Echinosophora koreensis. The sequence continues at coordinate 14,525,285 of JAPCYP010000004.1, forward strand.
ATTTTTTTTTTTTATAATTTTAATTTTTTTAAAATATATAAAAAGACAAAATTATCCTTATGATAAAATTACATAAAAAATTTTAAATTTTATAAATATTGTCTAACTTCAATTATTTTTTTTAAAATTTTAAATATTCATTTTGAGTTTTTAATTTACATATAGTTAAATTATTAAAATATTTTTTTAAATATTTTTCAGTTTTTTAAAATAATATAAAATAATAAATTAGCCATGTGCTAAAATAAAAATAAATTTTAAAATTAATTATTAATATATTTATTATTTTAAATTTTAAATATTTTATATTTCACTAACCTTTTTTTTAACTATGTTATATTTTGTTATACTTTAAAATATTATTTTATTATACTTTAAATCATCCTATCTTACATGAAATAGCTAGTTTTGGAAGGAAAAAAAAAAAAAAAACTCAGACAAATTGTCAAATTGAGACTGTTAAGTGAAAAACGCGAACTTGTTTTTTGTCTCCCAAATTTCGCAATAATTCAACAGCTTGCCCTAACGACCACCACCCACTCCCACTCATATCATACTCCTCTGGCGGATCGCCACCGTCGACCAAGCCGGCGGCACCACCACCGGTGATCTCAGCCACTCTCTCTCTCACTTCGCCCAAGCAAGCAGCAACCAGAAACAAGAAGAAGAAACCCTTTCCGTTTCCAGAACCTTCTCGAGAGCTCTTTCCTCAATTCAATTCCACCCTCGTCGTTTCACCCAAAACGCAAATCGCCACATCACCTCTTAATCCAACACTGGTAAAACACATATCTTCGTTGAATTTGATTGAATTTCATTTGTATTTTGAAGAAATTTGCAAATGTAATGCTGAGATTGCTTGTGTGAGTTTGGAACTGTGGTTGTCGTTTTTTGCATTCTTGTTAATGGAGTAAGAAGAAAAAAAAAAAACACAAGGAAAGTAACAAAATAGTTTTAGTTAAGCGTTGAAGAAGTTCTAATTTGTTTATGGAACTCTGAATTGAGTTCAGTTTGTTGAGCTGGATTAGCTTCAAGTTTTTTTTTGAATCAATGATTTTGGGTTGTTTAAAGAAAACTAATTGCAAGTCACGTGGAACAAACTTAACTGTAGTTGAGTTTGATTTGATAAACTTAGTTAATGATCAACTTTTTTATTTTTTAAAAATTTTATTTTTAGTGAAAATTATAGGGTTAAGGGTGGATGTCCCATCCCAGGGTTAGGGCAGGTCCCAAGCTCAAAGAGAGCTTAAGGGTTAGTTGACTTAGTTCACCGTTACATTGGACAATGATCTTTTTTTTTTTTTTTATTAAAAAAAATTATTTTTGTTGGTTGACTTGAGTTTACTTTAGCTTGACTCAGCTGGCATTTCGAGTTCTAGGTCAACCATTATGATTTGTAACGCCTTGTTCGGCGAAACATATAAAGATAGGATTTCATAAGATGAAATTGTCCTGTGATAACGATGTTTGATGCATTTGCAATGCAGAGCAATAGTATGAGTAATGACGTTGTATAACTCCATTATGTTTAGGGGCTTGGGATAATACAAGATAGGAACGTGATGCATAAGTACGAGTTCCCTATTTGGCTTAGAGTATTTATTGGATGTGTAGTGCTTGATGGAACTGCGTTTTTAGTATGACACCACAAGCATGTTGTCAATCTGTGTGAGCAAATGCTTACCTTATAAAAAAAAGCTGCTGTGTCAGATCCAAATAAGAAGACCTGGTGTGTCATTGTGGGCCTTCTATGTTCATCATCATCCTTCTATATCTATTCATATTAACATATTTTAGGGGCTTTGCACAAGCCTTATCTTCCCTTGGTTTATGCCTCTGAAATACAACATAACTTGTTATCATGGGAAGTCCTTTATTCATTGTTTGAATTCTGAGATGATGATATTTTTGGTTTTTGCTTGCATGCAGTGGAGAATGTGAGGGAGGAGGGGATCCCTACTGTCGAATTTACTGTTTACTTGTATATCACTATATTGTACTTGAAGTTCATTCCTTTTCTTTTTCCTTTTTCGTTACAGTTAGAATTTTCTGGAACATGCTGTCTTACTCAATTTGCTTTCTACAAATTAAATTAGAATAATGGGAGCATTGAATTACAGATTGGGAGATTTTTTTTTCCTTTTCTATCGGATCTACATGCAAATTTTTTGTTACTGATGCAGGTATTATGGAGATATCATTGTTAAAGGTGCTTGTTAATGGCATATCCTCATTTTTGCATTTATCATTTTCTGGAAACATGAACTCAGAACCTGTCACAAAGTATTACCAGAAGGCAGAGGAGATACTTAAGTTGTTGAAGCCAATAATTGATGTGATTGTTAATTCTGAGTTAGCTTCTGAAGAAGTGCTTTGTAAGTTATTTGAAGAACTTGGTCATGCCGTTGATGAATTAAGGGAGCATATTGAGAACTGGCACCTATTGTCTAGCAAAGTTTACTTTGTAAGTCTCAAAATATCACAAGTCTTAATATAGAGGGCATATTTATTGTAGTTATTAATTTAATTTAAAATGAGCAGAGCTTCCATCATGGAGTTGTCCTTGTCATTTCTTTATGTGAAGATTCAATTTTAGGATAAATGTCTTTAATATTTTGTTTTATGGTTGGCATGGAAATCATGTTAATTACTGTTTCTCATGTAGAGGAACATATGATATCATTGGTGTATTTTGTCATCTATTTCCTCTCATACAAATTTTGGGAGAACCCACCGCCAAAGATAGCCGTTGTGGTGAGTGAGCCCAAGGCCTTTTAAAACCCACACTAAAATCCCATACTTCTGGTGTTGGATTCAAGCCCCAAACCTTGCAACTAGATCCTACCATTTCACCATGCTCCGCACAGCCTTGGCGCACACATGGGTTGGTTGAGTGCTAGTCCTAGGAGAACACTGCAATCTTGGTGTTACCGCCTACTCCTCTCGTTTGCAACTAGGAGACTTGGTGGAAGGCTCTGATACCAATTGTGATATGAACATTAGGAGAGCCATACAACAAAAGCTAGGCCAGCCTTTATGGTGGTAGACCCTAAACAAAAGCTAGGCCAGCCTTTATGGTGGTAGACCCTAAGGCCATATAAGCCTTACACCGGAATCCCATACTTCTAATGCGGGACTCAAGTCCCATACCTTGCAATTGGAACCTAACACCCTCCTTCCCCCTTTACTATACTTTTCTTGTCTTCCTTGTTCTCCTCCTCCTCCTCTCTCAGCACTACTTCATATTGTTTCACTCTAATTAATCAATGCTTTGCTTTGTGTTTGCTTAGCACCTATATTCCAATTGCTTTTTCAAGATAATTTATTTTGATGATTAAAAGTTCTACTTTTGGAGAATCAATGGTTATTAATGTAGTGTTGCCATTTCTTACACTACATTAAATGCATATATCATTTCCAATATTAATAATGCAAAAATAGTGGTGGTATGGTGATATGGTTTAGTGGTAAATGGAGAAGATGTGGTGGTGGTGGATGTGATAACATGGTAGCTTGCGTGTTGCATTCAAACTACAGCCATTTTTTAATAAGATTTTTTATTTTATTATTTCATTGTATTTCTTTTGTTTTTGTCTTCATCCTGTATCTTCATTACCAAAATATTGTTTGAAGGGAAAAAAAAGAAGATAATTTAATCCTCTCTGAACATGTGTACTTCTATCATCGTATTTAGCATCTCTAGAAGCTCACGATTCTGAGACTCCAACTTACATAAACTTAGTTCGCATCATTTTATAGTTTTTGACATGTAAATTTTGCAAGATATCTTTTCCCTTTTAGAATTTAGTTGGCAGATCAACTTAATTATCCATTACATATGGCCTTCGTGCTGCTGACAATTCTTATTATCTGATATTGCTTAATCTTCACCTTTCAAATTATAGGAGTGTCGTAGTTTTGGTTATTTAAGAATATATTTGTTTCTTCTCTATCCCTTTAATCTGAGTGAGAACACAAATTGGTCATGGGTTATGGTTGGATTTAGATTTCACTTGTCAAATGCATGGATTTACCGATTAACCATGTCGATACTTGTTTTGCTTTGTTTTTTTTTTCCTTTTTTCTGGGAGATAATGCTAAATGAACTTCTTAAAGAGATAAAAAGTGTTTGGAGTCATTGAATTGCATGTGGATTATGCAGAAAAGTTTTGGCATCATACTCCTCATATCTATGGGTAAATCTAATGGTACAGGAATAGTGGAGTTTATATATGTGTAAAATGTTGTTTATAAAGCATTACCTTTTCCTGGGAAACACATTGTTAACCAGACATTACTCCTTCCTAAAAGGTTGATGTTTCCTTTGTCTCCACCTTTGTGAGATGTGATTAGGTTAGAAGTGAATAGCGTCCAAGTATCTTTATCAGAGTATATGTGTAATGTATCTGCATAACTGAATGAGCTGAGTCAGCATCATTCAGTTATGACAGCTGTTGACAGTTGGCTAGCAACTGCTCTAAACAAGTTAGGTTCGATGGCTATATAAAGCCAACACTGTAATATTGTAATTCACATTGATTCAATAAAATACAGTTACAATTTCAATCTCTCATTCTCTTCTCTCTCCCTTTCTTTCTCACACACTCTATTATGGTATCAAGAGCTTTCTTCTGGGCCTGATTCTTCTCTTCGATGGCTTCAACCGGAAATCCTTTTGACACGGTCACCGGAGCTCCGGCGTCGTCTTCGGCGCCATCCAGTTTCAACCCTATGCTTTCGATCAAGCTCGACGATAGCAATTTTCTGCTATGGAAGCAGCAAGTCGAAGCTGTGATTATCGCGCACAAGCTTCATCGCCTTGTCGTGAATCCGGTGATTCCTCCTCAGTTCACGACCGAATCCAATCGCGATCTAGGAATTGAATCGGACGCATATCAGCTTTGGATCGTCCAGGACCAAATGCTTTTTACGTGGCTGCTTGGATCTCTCTCTCCATCGATTCTTCCAAGGTTCATTGGATGCAAGCAATCGTGGCAAGTATGGGAGAAAATCCACAAACAGTTTCAGGCGCATCTTCGAGCCAAGGCTCGTCAATTTCGCTCCGAGCTAAAGAACACGAAGAAAGGCACACGCTCAATTTCGGAGTACCTTATGCGTATTCGTGCCCTAGTTGAGTCTCTGCAAGCAATTGGAGATCCTGTCACCGAACAAGATCATGTTGACACGGTCCTTGAAGGACTTCCTGAGGAATATAGTCCCTTCGTCATGATGATTTATGCTAGATCAGGTATTCCTTCAATTGATGACATTGAACCTCTCCTTCTAATGCAAGATGCACAATTTGAGAAGTTTCGTCAGGAGCTATCTTCTCCTTCAGTGACTGCCAATGTTGCGCAAGTGCCAAACCGAGGTGAAAATTCTTACTCCAGTGGTTTCCCTCAGAATCAGAATGGTTATCGTGGTAATCGTGGCCGTGGAGGTAGAAACCGTGGTGGCCGTGGTGGTCGAGGCAGAGGCCGTGGAGGTCCCAAGCCCACTTGTCAACTCTGTGATAAGTATGGTCATGAGGCATTTGATTGCTGGTACAGATTTGATCAAGAATTTGTTCCCCAACGACCACCACCTCAGCCTCAGCAATCCAATAATCAGGGAAATCAGTTTAACCATGACTCTCGTGGGTACAATAACTCCCAAGGTTATGGTTCTGTTCCTCAACAAACCTGCACTCAGTTTACTCAACCTGTCCAGCATCCACCTAGTGCTAATATGGCCATGCAACAACCCCAATTTGTTCCCAAAACTCAAGAGCCTTTACAGAGGTCATTTGATAACCAAGCATGGTTTCCTGACTCGGGTGCCTCTCACCATATTACAGCTGATTCCACTAATCTCAGCTACAGTAGCCCCTTTGGTGGTCAAGATCAAGTTCTAATGGGGAATGGTCAAGGCCTCTCTATAAACTCCATAGGTTCTTCTCAGTTTTCTTCTCCTTCTAATCCTAACATTATTTTCTCTTTAAACAATCTCTTACTTGTGCCTAATATCACCAAGAATCTTGTTTCAGTATCCAAATTTGCTCGTGATAATAATGTCTATTTCGAATTTCACCCATTTTCATGCTATGTGAAATCTCAGGGTTCTAATCAAGTCCTTCTTGAAGGCTCTCTTGGAGGTGATGGTCTATACAGTTTCGAGAACATCAGCATACTCAAGGAGCCTTCATCCTCCTGTTTTCAACATTCTGTGCATTCCTCAGCTCCTAGTGAGCTTCTAGCTAAGTTCCCTACTGTAACTAGCACTTTTGCCACTTGGCACTATAGGCTTGGACATGCCAATAACAACACTGTAAAGGCTGTCCTTCAATTGTGTAAAATTCCTTCATTGAATAAAACATCTGATGATGATTTTTGCAATGCATGCTGTCTAGGAAAAGCTCATAGATTACATGCCCCCCCTTCCCTGACTACTCACTCTATTGCCTTTGAACTCATTCACACTGACCTTTGGGGACCTGCACCTTACACTTCCTTTGGGGGATACACCTACTACATTACTTTTGTTGATGCTTACACTAGGTTTACATGGATTTACTTCCTTAAACAAAAATCTGATGCCCTAACAGCCTTCAAACAATTCTCTGCCTTAGTCACAACTCAATTCTCTGCCACCATCAAGGCTGTCCAGTCAGATTGGGGAGGAGAATATCGTCCCTTCTCCAAATACTTAGCTGACCTAGGCATTGTCCATCGCTTGACATGCCCTCATACATCCCATCAAAATGGGACTGTAGAGAGAAAGCATAGACAAATTGTGGAAATGGGACTTGCCATGCTGTCCCATGCTTCTCTCCCTCTTAAATTTTGGGATCACAGCTTCACCCAAGCTGTTTACCTCATTAATAGACTGCCCACAGTGGCTCTAAAGTCTCATCCCTCACCCTATCATGCCCTTTATAACTCCAATCCTGATTACTCTAATCTTAGGATTCTGGGGTGTGCTTGTTTCCCCTTTCTCAGACCTTATAATCAGCATAAAATGCAGTTTAGGTCCTCAGAGTGTATCTACTTGGGGCTGTCACCACAGCACAAAGGTCACAAATGCCTAGACTCTACTGGACGCATCTTCATATCTAAGGATGTTTTATTCAATGAATCCAAGTATCCCTACAACCACCTGTTTCCCTCTCAGTCTTGTTCTCTAAATGCCCCACCTGAATCCCTATACCCTGCATCTATTCCTATTCCCTCCTACCCTCCTCTAGCTGCCACACCCTTAAATCAACATCCTCCTCCTTCCTCAACTCTCTCACCCTCTCAAACTGTTTCCACTCCTTCTGCAGACCAGCCTGCCTCACCCCTTGTCCCATCCAATGGCTCTCCCACCCATGACCAGTCTGTTTCTGCTTCTACTGAGTCACCCACCACCTCTCCCAACTCTGTCCAGTCTGTCTCCAATTCCTCTGGTTCTGTCCAGTCTCCAAGTCCCTCACCTGTTCCACCTATTAACACTCATCATATGTTAACAAGGTCCAAAACAGGTCACTTGCCACCCAGTCTTTTCTTGAGTCATGTTGAGCCAAGATCTGTCAAAGAGGCCTTGTCTAGTAAACCATGGTTGGCTGCTATGCTGGATGAGCACACTGCTCTCCTTAGAAATCACACTTGGTCCTTGGTTCCCTTACCACCAAATCGGCAAGCCATTGGTTGCAAGTGGGTATTCCGGGTCAAGGAAAATCCAGATGGCACAGTGAACAAGTTCAAGGCTAGATTAGTAGCCAAAGGATTTCACCAGCAGCATGGGTTTGATTTCCATGAAACTTTTTCACCTGTGGTAAAGCCAGTAACTATACGGATCATCCTAACTTTGGCCATCACTCACAAATGGACTATAAAACAAGTTGATGTCAATAATGCCTTCTTAAATGGGGTGCTCAGTGAGGAGGTTTACATGGTGCAACCTCCGGGTTTTGAACACAGTGACAAAACTCTTGTATGCAAGCTGCACAAAGCCCTATATGGGCTCAAACAAGCCCCTCGGGCTTGGTATGAAAGTCTTACATCTGCCCTACTGCAGTTTGGTTTCATCACAAGCAGGTGTGATCCTTCATTATTTATCTACACTAAGGGCTCTACATCTCTGTATGTGTTAGTGTATGTTGATGATATAATCATCACTGGCTCCTCTACCTCCCTTGTGACTGATCTAATTCAGAGGCTTCATAAGCAATTTGCTCTCAAGGAACTTGGGAACCTGGATTATTTCCTTGGTGTTGAAGTCAAGCACTTGTCTGATGGTGCTCTTCTCCTTACTCAGGGCAAGTATATTCGGGATCTGCTAGTCAAAGCCAATATGGCTGAGGCAAAAGGGATTTCTTCTCCCATGATCAGCAACAGCAAGCTTACTAAAACTGGCACTGATACAATGTCAGACCCTCATCTCTACAGATCCATTGTAGGAGCATTACAATATGCTACTCTCACTCGGCCAGACATAGCCTTTAGTGTCAACAAAGTCTGTCAGTTTATGTCAAATCCACTAGACACTCATTGGCAAGCTGTCAAACGCATACTCAGGTATCTTAAAGGCTCCATTGAGTATGGTTTGCTTCTGCGTCCTGCTGCCCACACTGCTTCTTTTCCTCTGCTGGCCTTTTGTGATGCTGATTGGGCCAGTGACCCTGATGATAGAAGGTCCACCTCTGGTTCATGCATCTTCTTTGGCCCAAATCTTGTATCTTGGTGTTCTAAAAAGCAACAATTGGTTGCCCGGTCCAGCACAGAGGCTGAGTACCGAAGCATGGCTAACACCACTGCCGAAACTCTTTGGATCCAATCTCTGCTCACTGAGCTTGGAATTCCATTCACTGCCCCAAAGCTTCTCTGTGACAATCTCAGTGCAGTCAATCTGGCACACAATCCTATCCTACATGCTAGAACTAAGCATATGGAGCTTGATATACACTTTGTCCGTGAGAAGGTTCTCTCCAAAGCTCTCACAGTGGTTCATGTTCCCAGTCAAGACCAACTTGCAGACTGCTTCACTAAGCCACTCTCCTCATCTAAGTTTATTGATTTACGAACCAAGCTCAATGTGGTTTCCTCTCTTGCCCCACCTTGAGCTTGAGGGGAGGATATCAGAGTATATGTGTAATGTATCTGCATAACTGAATGAGCTAAGTCAGCATCATTCAGTTATGACAGCTGTTGACAGTTGGCTAGCAACTGCTCTAAACAAGTTAGGTTCGATGGCTATATAAAGCCAACACTGTAATATTGTAATTCACATTGATTCAATAAAATACAGTTACAATTTCAATCTCTCATTCTCTTCTCTCTCCCTTTCTTTCTCACACACTCTATTAATCTTTGCTTGAATTAAATTGCCACTTGGTGTAGAACTAATAGAAGTAGAACATGTAGTGTTCTTTCGTTCTGGCTGCATCTTATGGATGTTAATGATGTGATTCTGGCTGGTTAAGTACTTGTCGAATTCTCACTACTTCCTCTTTCTTGATATTTAGGTTATGCAAGTTGAACCCTTGATATCTAGGATTCGGACTTCAGGGCTCGAAATTTTCCAGCAACTGAAGGCTTTTCAGCATTGTCTCCCTGACGAATTGAGTTCTGAACATGTAGAGGTAAAATTTTCTATTAATCAAATAGTTGCTTTAAGATTCCTATTTTTAATTGGATTTATTTGTTCATTATGGGATAGAAACTTAGGATGTATGATATCAATGTTAAAATTGCAGCACTGTGTTCAGAAACTTAAGCATTTGGGACATGATGAAACCTCATCAGTCATTAAGGAAGCTATTACGGAACAACTTGATGGTGTAGGGCCAAGTTCAGAGGTCCTGGCGAAAATTGCTGATAGCCTGAGCCTAAGGTCTAATCAGGAGGTTCTGATTGAGGCTGTCGCCCTTGAAAAGGTAAAGGAAAATGCTGAACAAACCGAAAACACTGTAGAAGCTGAAGAATACATTGATCAGATGATTGCTGTTGTAACGTGTATGCATGAGCGTCTTGTTATGCTTAAACAAGCTCAGAGTTGCAGTCCAGTTCCAGTACCCGCTGATTTTTGCTGTCCTCTCTCTTTGGAGTTGATGACTGATCCAGTGATTGTGGCATCAGGGCAAACCTATGAGCGGGCTTTCATCAAGAATTGGATTGATCTTGGCCTTACTGTTTGTCCAAAGACACGTCAGACTCTGTCGCACACCAACCTGATACCTAACTACACTGTTAAGGCACTAATAGCAAACTGGTGTGAATCAAACAACGTGAAGCTGGTTGATCCTACAAAGTCCACACATTTAAATCAAGCACCTGTCCTTCATGGGTATATGGAGTCTGGTGCAACCAGGGAATCATCTGTTTTGGCTCATTCCAGGAGTAACCAGCCATCCTCACCTGAGTCGGCTCGTTCTCGTTCTTTTAGTTCACCAGGTAATAACTTAACTTCTGGTGTAATCCAGCGAGAGGGAACATCACCATTGCATCCCCGTTCAACTTCAGAAGGTTCCTTAGGTGGCATGGTTAGTGAGCAATATATGGACCTTGTAAGAATATCACCCACAGGTTTAGATGACAGGTCTGCTAGCTCCGATGAAGGCAGTGTAGATTCAGTTGGCCAACTATCAATGTCGCCGTCTAGAAGGGAATCTTCCAGTGCCTTTAGCTCAGAACTATCACAAACCCATGTCAGAACTGTTTCTGATTCAAGCGCACTTTCTAGTGCAAATTTTCCTCAAGAAACACAGGGTGATGAGAACAATGCTCCTCAACTGTCAACCAGTCCAGGCTACAGTAGAGATGCTTCTGGTGAACTAAATCCTGGGTCAGATGCTGCTGGTGCTGCTGCAATGCCATCTCCACACAGAGAACCTGAGTTCCCACCCCGTTTGGTGGAGACAAGGTCTCGAAGCCAAGCTATGTGGCGGCGACCATCAGAGAGGCTTGTTCCTAGGATAGTATCTTCTCCTGCTATTGAAACAAGAGCTGATCTTTCTGGTATTGAAAACCAGGTTCGGACTTTTGTTGAGGGCTTGAGGAGCTCTGATCTTAATACTCAGAGAGACGCAACAGCCGAACTTCGCCTTCTAGCTAAGCACAATATGGATAATCGAATTGCGATTGCAAACTGTGGAGCGATTAGCTTATTAGTTGACTTACTTCGATCAACTGATACTATGATCCAGGAAAATGCTGTGACAGCACTTCTCAACTTATCAATCAATGATAACAACAAAACTGCAATTGCAAATGCTGGTGCAATTGAACCCCTGATTCATGTGCTTGAGACAGGGAGCCCAGAAGCCAAGGAGAACTCAGCTGCCACTCTTTTCAGCTTGTCAGTGATTGAGGAAAATAAGATCAGTATAGGGAGGTCTGGGGCAATTAGACCACTGGTTGATTTACTAGGGAATGGAACCCCTAGGGGGAAGAAAGATGCTGCAACTGCTCTGTTTAATTTGTCAATATTTCATGAAAACAAGAATCGGATTGTGCAAGCTGGTGCTGTGAAGCACCTTGTGGAGTTAATGGACCCTGCAGCTGGAATGGTTGATAAGGCAGTGGCTGTCTTGGCAAATCTTGCCACAATTCCTGAAGGAAGAAATGCAATTGGTCAGGAAGGTGGGATTCCTGTTCTGGTTGAGGTTGTTGAGTTGGGTTCTGCGAGAGGAAAGGAGAATGCGGCAGCAGCTCTTCTGCATCTTTGCTCACACAGTAACAGATTTTTAAGCATGGTGCTCCAAGAAGGAGCTGTCCCACCGTTAGTAGCTTTATCACAGTCAGGCACTCCAAGGGCCAAAGAAAAAGTATGGTTCTTCTTTCTCTATTGCTTCATATTTTAGTTGCCTTTTATTCTGTTTCCTTTTTTGGTATAAACCTTTTATTCTATATTAGTTATTACAAAAAGGTGGTGATGGGTTTTGTTCTATGTTTAGGCCCAGGCTCTCCTTAATCAATTTAGAAGTCAAAGGCATGGTAATGGTGGGAGGAGCTGATTTTGAATTCCCGACCTCTTGGGCCATCCAAAGGTTGAGTTAACTCCTATAGAACTTCTCTAATTTATACATTACACGGTGCAAATAATGTGTGTAAAGGTGTTTTTTTTTTTTTTGTTTTGTTTTGTTTTCACTTGCTTGTAAAGGGAAAAAAATATTTATGAGGATTGATTGTGTCCTCGTGTAAAACCTGTGATGTGAAGAAAATTATACATGTAAGTCTCGGTTTTGGTTTTTGACAGAAAATGTCAGGTTTTGTTGATTTGCTAGGGCAAGTTGGTTGTGCACAGACAATTTTATTTGGTTTATTTAGTGGATACAAATCCTCTATCCCATTTACATGTCTCACTTCCTATCCCATGAATAACAGTAACCGTTTGTTTCTTAAAAAACAATTTTAAAAGAAAAATGATGTGTATTTGTTGAGTAAAAATCTGTTGTCTTATTTTGTTTTACCATACTATCCCAACCAATACTATCTTACCATATCCGTTGAAATTCTATATAATGTCAGAAAGATAAAATGTGGCAAGAAAATATTGGTAGAGACAGAATATGGTATGACAAAATAAGTAACATATCATCATGGATACAAATCATTTGTCCTATTTACACATCTCACTTCCTATGTCATGATTCATGAATAACAGTTATAATGAAATCATTTAAAAAAAATAATAATTAAAAAAATGATGTTTACTTGTTACATTTTAATTGGATGAGATATGAATTAAGACAGAAAATTGAGATAGGGGATCACATTTTAATGGGATGAGACATGAATTGGTATAGGAAATTGAGACAAAGGATCTTTATCCTTATTTAGTGACACATTAACTGCCTCTTTCAATAAGACGGGGATCTGGGTATTATTTTCATGGTTGGATGATTTTAAAACAGGCAAGGCAACATCTCCAAGAAAGCATGGTATCAAATGTACAAATTGATGCATGTTCATACATGTAGGTGCAGTTCTTGCCTTCCTATTTTTCATCTTCCCCATGAAAATTCGATTGCATTGTAGCATTGCACTGTTCTTGTTACACTATCTTATTGCGATGAAACAGAAGCAGAATGTATGGACGTTCCTTTATTTTTATTTTTTTTGGTAACAACGACGACTTCTATTTTCTATACCAATACTTGGGTATTTGTGAATCTACTTATCCCTAGATTTTAGAAATTGAATTGTACCATTTGAACTTTTGGAACTCATCATGCTAAATCAGTAATCTTTATTTGGTTCAGTTTAATCAAATCCTGGCAACCTGGTTCGTTCCTTTTTAATTCCTACTAGTTATATTAAAACGATACTAGTCATAAAACCTAACTAATTATATCTAAGTAATATTCACCAGACGTGGTGCTTGTGTATTATTTGATTTAGTCGCAAAACTTATGAATTGAATCATACAGACTTGCTATTGAAAATCTAATTAGTAAGAAAATGGAATCAAATAGTTGGTTTCGTTGTTTCAGTGCAATTTTTTTGAACACTCGTAACTAGGGCTCATTATTAACAATGATAGTGGTGATATGAAAAAAAAAAAGGAATGAAAAAATAGCAGAAAGAGTATTATCGTCGGGCTAATGAAGTTTGTAAACTGTGTCTGATTAACCTTTCCACGATTATGACTGGATAACAGACTCTATTGTTGATGATCGATATGTAAAATCTCATCCGAAACTGACTCAGGCAACATATATTAAAATTTATTGTTTTGGTAACTAGAAAATTAAGCTATAAATAGTTCCTTTGAGTTAGTTTCAATATATATTTTGAGACAATGTTTGTCATGAGTATCTTTTTTTTTTTTTTTTATCAAACAAAAGTATATTGATAGGGGAACAAGGGGTGCCCCAACCCAATACATAAAGAGATCAAGGACAAAAGGAAAGATAATTGTTCAACCTAAATTACAAAGTAACCAACATCTCAGGTTACCAAACACAAAGGTTGAAGATTAACTAGCCCCTAACAGCCCAAGCAACCCACACTGAATAGACTATACAGAAACCAGGAGCCATATGAGAATCATCTCAGCAGAACCATGCAGTGACCGAAAAAAAAGAAAAGGCAAGGCAAGCAAAAGAAACATCCTGCATAGTCAAAGGCACCACACAAAAAATCAAGGCAAATTCCAACAGATCAGATGCTGAACTTAATCCCAACACACAGCAGAAAAACCAACTCCAAAGTTCAGCAGAAAACAGAAGGTTATTAACCAGACAAAGATTCCAGGCAGCAAATGGGATTTAAACACCAATCCACAAAAGAAAAAGAATTTGTTGTCCCTGCAGCAGCACACCAGCTCCAAGTATAGATCCTAATCATGTCAAACACTTTCTCAAGATCTAAAGAAGCATTGTTAAAGACGATGTCATTCCTATGTAGCCACAGAGACCATATAGCTGAGAACCACAACAACCTCCAATGTTTCTTTGAAACCCTTCTAGGAGCCAACCCTTCATGTTGAGAAAAATGTGCCTTCAGCTCTAAAGGAATCACAACCACCATTCCCAACCACTGATAAAGGTGCATCCATAAACAATGAGAAAAGTGACATGCCCTGAATAAATGTACCATGCACTCTTGATCAGTAAAGCAAAAAGGGCAGTTTTGATTGCTCTCTGAGATTCCCGCTCCCCTAACCAACAGATTCATCTTTGTAGGTATCCTATTAAGTATTGCTTTCCAGCAAAAAGCAGTGAATTTAAGAGGAGTTAGATTGTTCCAGAACGGCTAGAAGAAGCTCTTATCAAGCATAGAGACATTCGAGGAAATCTCCAAATAAGCCGAGTTAACCGAGTAAACACCCTCCTTGTTACCAACCCAACTCCACCCGTCCGGTCTATTTTGGATCACCGGCTTCAAAGACAGCAGAGTAATCAAAGAATCACACAGCTCATTCTCCCACACGAAGAGGTTTCTTCGCCAACTAAATTTCCAACACCAAACCCCTTCCCTCCATTCACCCAAATAAAAAATGGTTCCATCTTGTTGGCAAGACACTTGAAACAACCTGCTAAACTTAACCTGCGAGGACTCCGTACCAACCCACTTGTCCTTCCAAAAAAGAATCTCCCTCCCACAACCTAAGCTTCTATTAATACCCGAAGACAGCCATCCTGGTCTAGGTGAGTCCCCTCCCTCAATTGAATTCAAATCCCTCCACCAAATGGATCCCCCAGCCCTGCCCCTAGACTGGTCAAGTTTGAAACCCAACACCCCCTGCACCCCATATCTCATTTTTAGAACTTTCCACCACAGCCCCTCCCTCTCGGTTACCAACCTCCAATGCCATTTACCTAACAAAGCCAAGTTGAAGCTTCGTAGGTTTTTAATCCCTAAGCCCCCTTCCATCCTAGACCTACACACTACGTCCCACTTGACCCAAGCCACCCGCCTACGACTTTCACTACCCCCCCCCCCCAAAGAAAATGTCTCTGAATCTTGGACAGAGATAATATTACCTTCTTCGGAGCCTTGTAGAAAGATAGATTGTAGACCGGCAAGCACGAAAGAACCGAGTTAATCAATACTATCCGACCACCAAAAGAGAGGCTCTTATTTCTCCAGCCTAAAAGTCTCCTTCTGACAGATTGAAGGACCGGTTCCCAAGTTTCTGATTTCCTTGGATTTCCACCTACTTGCACTCCTAGAAATGTGAAAGGGGTGTTACCCAACCTGCAATTCAGAAGAGAAGATATTCTTCTAGCCAAATGAGTATCCGCCTTCAACCCCACCACTTGACTTTTGAAGTAATTCACCCTTAATCCTGAAACGAGCTCAAACATCCTCAAAATGGTTTTAATGGCAGTCGCATTTTCCATTGATATTTCCCCCAAAATTACAGTGTCATCAGCATACTGAATGTGGGATAGAGATATGCTTTCCTCCCCCTCCACGATCTTGTAGCCTTTGAATATACCTCTGTCCACCGCACTATTTATAATCCCGCTTAATCCTTCTTCCACTATCAAAAAAAGAAAAGGTGCCATTGGATCGCCCTGTCTGATTCCTTTTGAAACACTGAACTCCTCTGACGGGCTTTCGTTTACCAAAACAGAAACCGAAGATGACACAAGGCATTCTCTGATCCATTTCCTCCATGTCGCATTGAATCCCATCCTGATAAACATATAATCAAGGAACTCCCAGCTAACGGAGTCATAAGCCTTCTCGAAGTCGACTTTAAACAACATACCTGGTTGCCTCCTTCTTCTCGCATAATCATAAACTTCATTTATTACTGTCACACCATCTAATATATTCCTACCTTTCAAGAAAGCTGATTGGTTAACAGAGATGATAGAGTTTATTACCAAACATAGCCTCGATGCCAGAAGCTTTGCCAAGACCTTATAAATACAACTCACCAAAGAAATAGGCCTGTAATCATCCAGCTTAGAAGGGCTTTCTATCTTCGGAATTAGGGCAATAAAGGACGCGTTACTACCTTTTGAAAGTTTTCCATGCCTATGGAACTCATCAACCTTTCTGCACAAGTCCTCTTTAATCAAATGCCAAAACTTCTTGATAAACTTGAAGTTA
The DNA here is from genome assembly GCA_035048595.1 of Echinosophora koreensis. Lineage (NCBI taxonomy): Eukaryota > Viridiplantae > Streptophyta > Magnoliopsida > Fabales > Fabaceae > Echinosophora > Echinosophora koreensis. Next base: position 14,541,811 of record JAPCYP010000004.1, read on the forward strand.
AAGCCATCCGGCCCTGGACTTTTATTGCGATCACAATCCCACACTGCAGCTTCAATTTCCTCCACCTTGAACTTGGCTGTAAGCGAGTTACTTTGAGCACTCGAAACGCTTTTGAACTCCACTCCATCAAGAACCGGCCTCGACCAAATTTCTCCATTAAATCTGTTTTTGAAATGGTTGGAAATTTCCTCCTTAATTCTGGCTACATCATCAGACCACTCCCCATCAAAACTCAACCCTATTATACCATTTGTTTTCCTTCTCTTGCTCATACACGCATGAAAGAAGTGTGTGTTTGAATCACCTAGTTTCAGCCAAGTAACTCTTGATCTCTGATGGGAAAGAACATCCTTCATTTTAGAAGCTTTCCAGAAAAGGTCAACTGTTTCCCTCCTCGAGTACACCTCCATATCCGTTAGGCTTCCATTTTCTGCCTTCTCATCCCACCTCTCAATCTCCAAAGCTGCATTAGCAATTTTTGTATCTATATCACCAAAGGTATTCTTATTCCATCCCTTCAATTCACCCTTCAATAGTTTTAGTTTCTCTTTCACCACAAACGATCCCCACCCCACCCCTCCACTCTCATTTGTTTCCACTTTTCAGTTACAAAATCCTGAAACTGATTGTGCATGAACCAACTGTTAATCACCCGAAACGGTTTAGGACCCCAATCTTGCTCAATTGATTTCAAAAGAACAGGGCAGTGATCCGAAACTGATCTGCTTAACCCCCACTGGGAAATGTCAGGCCAGTTGTCCAACCAATCATCAGAAATAAGAAAACGATCAATTCTACTCATTGCCCTACCATCCGACCTCAGTCATGTGAATTTTCTGCCAATCAAAGGTAGATCTACAAGACCCATACTCCCTATATACTCATCAAATTCCATCATCTCCCTTGTAGAACTGTGTATGGACGCACCCCTCCTTTCTTCAGAAAACCTAACTGAGTTAAAATCCCCAGCTAGGCACCAGGCAACATTCAAGTTTGACTCTCTCAACTGCAAGAGCTCCTCCCACAATTGCCTTTTTCCACTTATATCACAAGGACTATAGATGTTACAAATGAAACATTCCACACTCTGTGCCCCCCAAAACCCCTTGACAGCCATAAAACCGGATCCTGTAACAAGCTCCACTACTTTGAAAACAGAGGTATTCCACAGGCAAAGAAGACCACCCGAGGATCCTACCAAAGGCTTAAAACCCCACCCCACCTCATCTAACCCCCAAAGCCACTGACATAACCTTAAATCAATACCCTCCATCTTTGTCTCCTGAATGCAAATAAACTCTAACTGCTCTGTCCGAATTAAACTTCTTATTGCTGATTTCTTCACTCACCCACCCAACCCCCTAATATTATAAGATGTAATCTTCATGTAACACCTTTTTTAATCCCCTCCTTAGAACCTTTAGATTGATTTTTATTGCACTGCTCTCTATCTTTGTTTTCCATAGCATCTTAAAAGTCACAAATAGAATGATTTGTGATTGGTTAACCGTATAAAGATTTTTACATTGATAGTCCATATCAATTAAACTCTAATTTATTCCACACAATAACATAATACAGATACTGAACAATTCATAATTTTCCAAGCCATGAAGAAATGACCTGAACAACTTAACAAATAACTTCCCACTTTGTTGTTGTAGGGGTTGGGGGGTGGGGACTGGGGTACAAGTTTACATCAAACAAACCACTCATGCATATTTTATATATGTGTCTCTTCTAATTAACTCTCTTGCGGTTCTTCCTAATCTCCCCTTGTGACCCAGTTAAGGGTTTGTTGTTTCCCATCTTAATCATTGCAGCAACAAAGTCAGAATCAAAGGTCTTCTCATTCTGGCTGTAAGTTCTAACTAGTGAGTCAGTAGATCCACCATTGAAGAGCACTTGATCAGATTGAAGGAGTCCCATTTTGTTGATGAGGTTCTCGTAGTAGTTGTTGTCAAAACAATTAGGAGTTTGGAAGTCTAAGACTGCTAAATTTGTGTCTCCTGAGCCACTAGTCCTTGGACACTTCCTCTGCCTGACCTTAGCAAATGTACTGTCAATGTTGCTTTCATTGTATATGCGATTTCTGAAACTAATACACCTTGACTTCCCAATTGTGTGAGATCCTTAAACCACAAGCAAAATATTTAAAACAAAATTCTTCTCATATACATTGGTGACATCTAAAGTTTAGCAAAGAGACTGTTGTGTTTGAATTAGCTGAAAAATAAATTATTTTAATAATTGATTATAAATAAGCAATTATGATTATAATCGATTATAATAGAATCAATTGTATGTTTAGATATGTTTGCTATTGCTAACAACATTTTCAAGGTAACCTTTTTATTTGAATAAAAAAAACCACTTTTATATAATAAATTATTCAAAAAATAAAGATATTTTTATATTTTAGAATCTTGCTGCACTAATTAAGGAATCCAATAAATACAAGATTTCATTAGACAACTAAAGATAACACTCCTCAGATTGAACACATCACTTTCTAATGATTTTTTTATATTCCTTAATCAATGTCCTAAGAGCACTGATTAACATTCTCTTATATTTATGCTGATTTTTCAAATATGTCACATTAAATTCAAAACAATTTTTCTTTCCAAAAACCACTTTTCTCTACCAATTTAATCCCAAACAAACACAATTTACATCTACATAAGGCTTGCTTTTTCTTTTTCTTTTTATCTTTGATCAAAGGTATAATTGTGATACTAACCCTTAAGTCGATGATGATAGTGATAGGTAAGCCCTTCCTAAAACGGTGATTCGGAATTTGAACCTCTGTATTATAAATGAAATTCGTCTGGGGTCGCAGTCCACTTTAATTGCAATCAACCATTATTTGGTTTTTTTAAATTGATAACTGATTTGATGTTATTAGGACTGCATTTCATTATATATTATTGAAAGTAAATTTTATTTATTTATTTATTTTTATCTACTGTGCAAATTTAATAAAAATTGTTGTGAGACTAATTTCATGGTGCGGTTAAGGCTAACTATTTAGGACTCTCGCAATAGTGTATTTTTTCCTTCTTTACTAATTTTAATTAGCTAACCCCAAATTTATAATGGAATTTTTTTATCTTTAACAATATTATTTTATTTGATAAAATTGTACAAAATTATATAAAATAAATACATATGATTATATATATTTTTGCTAATAATATTTTATAGTTGTATAAGAAATATGAACGGTATTGGTTTCATTTGTTATTCTTCATAGACATATTTTTCTTAGTTGCATGAATATGCTTTTCTCTTGGCTTAATATAAAATTGTGCAATGCACGTGGTTGTTTAAATGTCACATCCAGATCCAGGTACCATGAATTTTATTAGCTGAAAGTGTGCCACCTCCATACAGACAAAAGTATTGTCTCACATAATGAAGAGATAAATGGGGCATTAGAAAAGAGAAAATGTTACCAGATAAGGCAACCATGTCCTTGACAGAGAGCCCTTGAGCATCAAACGTTGAGATAAGGTTGCTGAGGTTAGAAGAGGGAGGTGGAATCACTCCATTGTTGGCAGCTGTGAAATTTACTGTCCTGGAATCCCTTCTTCCAAGTTTTACATTCCAAAAAGGCCCTCAAGAGCTGCAGAATACAATAAAATAAACAAACATAAGTACGTAACAAATAAATATCTTAGGCTATTGTGTGACAGAAGAGCCCTGGTTCCATTCACTAGTATTTGTATATACCACACTCCCATAATGGATAACCCCAACACGCACAAATTTATCAATTATCAATCATCAAGACACGATACATCGTACCACCCACAATCGTAAATATAAACAATACCATTTTCTTTTATTTTCATTCTCATAACCTATGTTATAGTCAAATCAACATAACTCATAGTAATACATAATAAACAAACATTTTCTTCTCTCCTTTCAACAATACAATTCATTTATCATAACTTGTTCATTCATTATCTCTATAGAAACCACATTGAACACAGAGATTCAAGATGTAAATATTTAGTCGCTTCTAAGACATTCATATTATTTGTCCAACCATATAGGACCTCATTGACGACACAATCAAAATTCACCTCATTGTTTATAATAGTTGTTTATGTGTAAAACATGATCAAATTATGATTTACATATTTTTGGGGCAATGTTGGCAATTGAGTTTGCTTATTCCAAGGGTTGGAAAAATTTGTGGCTATAGTGTGACTCTCAGTTGGTGGTTAATGCCTTCAAGAGCTCTCTCAGTATTCCTTGGAAGATTAGGAATAGGTGGTCCAATTGTATTAACATTACCAAATCTATAAATTTTGTTGTCACTCATATTTATAGAGAAAGTAATGTCTGTGCAGATAAACTAGCTAACCATGGTATTCACATTCAGGGGTCCTTTTGGTGGGATTTAGCCCCCTCTTTTATTAGTGATGAATTTTTTAGAAATAGGATGTGTCTTCCATCCTATAGATTTTGTTGATTTTATTTTCATGGGTAAGGTTTATGTCCCCCATGTTTCTTATATTTCTTTTCTTTCCTTTTTATTATTAATTTAGGGTGTGCTGCAGATGATGGGTAGGGGTTGGGGTGCCAACCTAGTTGGGATGCCTTCCCCTATTGTGAAGCTTTTGCATGCCTTTTTGCTTAAAAAAATAAATTATGATTTACATATTCGTGTCTCGCCTTTAATCAACTTTATGAGTAAACTCTATGAGTATACTTCCTAAAATTTAGATAGCTCCATGTCCTTTTTAATAGCTTTTCAATATCACCAGGAGTACCTAAGTTCGAAGGTTGTGACCTAGATGTAACCTTACCAAGACTGGCTGCCAGAGGAGGTTTCCAGCAAGCCTAGACTAACTTCAAATGCAAACAGGTAATAATACACAGATCCATAAATTCCTAAATTTTTAACACATCTAGATTTAGATTCTAATACCAAAATGAATTAGTTTCATATAAAAAGAAGGTCTACAACTCCATATATAAATTTCTAAGTAAGAATTGTTCGAGTACATCCGAGGCAGACGATACTTTGTTTTCCAAATTAAACTGGGACCTCCACAGGTCTCCTAAAATCACGAAATTTTACCACAACAAACTCCTACATTCCAGTTTTCAAACGCAAGAAGTTTAATCTCAATCCGAGTTTTACATCTCAAGCTACAATTTTCTAAATGCAGGTTGTTAGGGTGTTAGGGACAACACATGCCCTGTTTTCAAAATTCAACCAAGAGTGTATTAGGTTTTCTAAATTCACAAAATTTATACACTATGTATCTGTCTGTGTAGCTTTCCAATGGAACCAATTTCACCTCAAACCGATATCTACAACTCTAGTTACAAATTTTTTATTACATGTATGTCAGAAACTTACCCCCAAACCGAGACACCCAAAAAAATATCAAACCTTATGCTCCAATAATGGAGTATCCTCACCCTCAATTTTTAGGGTTCAACCAAACAGTCACAATATTTGTTTTCCTTTCAATTTCATGGACATAAACATTAACTAAAAGATTAAACGAGATTGGACAAGAGAAATTTAAGGAGTCATTAAACTCCCTCACTACTTCAATATTTGAGACACAAAGGTTAGTGCCCTTACCTTGACATTGCTCAAAACCCTAGTTATTTAGGGCAAGGAGGTTTTCCAACATCCTCTCACTTTCTTCGTCATCTCCTTACAAAATGAAGAGAAGAACATGAGAATGAAGATGAAACAAGAGGGAGGGTGAGGAAGGATAATGACTTACCAACCCTCCACCACAAAAAACCTAGCTTTCTTGACTTCCATTCTTTTCTCCCTTCACCCCTCTTCTTCCTTCTTTTTCTCTTTTCTATTTTTCTGTTGTTAACGTTGAAATGAGGGAGGGTAGTCCCCTCTCCTTCATTTTTATTTTAATAATAAATGACTTATTGCCAACTAGTCCCTCACTTAATTGATATTTTCTCCTTCCATCCCAATCCTTAACTTCTCACAATGTAATATTTATCCATTTCACTTACTCTATAACTTTTTTTTATAACTTAAAAAAAAAAAAAAAACATATTTTGGGGAAAAGAAGTCAAAAATCCATTAATGCCCCTATATAACTAGGATGGGTATCACAATAATAAAGCTTTGATGGTTTCTTCCAGGATTGACTAAAAACTGGATTAAGATCGATTTGAGGATTTTCCAATGTCTTTTTGGTTCAGAAGTAGTAGCCACATATTCCGTTTCTGAGCTATCTCCATTTAGGACATTTATGATTGGTGCTTTGTTTCTTATGAGGGGTTGACATCCTTGGAACACCGGAGGTTCTTTTTAAGAACATTGAGTTACAACTACAACAAGATAATATCGAAAATAGGATTCAAATCCTCCTTGATGATATTCAAAAATCTATCTATTCTGATTTTCCCAATGCATTTTGGAATAGAAAGAAATATGTTGTAGATTTTCCTTATGAACAAGATTTCAATGAAAGGCAAATTCCTACCAAGGCTAGACCAATTCAAATGAATCATGAACTACTTCGTTATTGCCAAAAAGAGATTAATGATCTCTTAAAGAAAGGATTGATTAGAGAGATTAAATCTCCTTGGTCGTGTTCTTCTTTTTATGTTAATAAACAAGCAGAAATTGAGCGAGGAACACCTCGCTTAATAATCAATTACAAACCCTTGAATCAAGCTTTTAGGCGGATAAGATATCCTATTCCTAACAAGAAGGATTTGCTTAACTGCCTGAACTCAGCAAAGGTATTTTTCAAATTTGACATGAAGTTTGGATATTCGCAAATAGAAATCAAAGATAGTGATCGCTACAAAACAACCATCACTATTCCCTTTGGGCAATACGAATGGAATGTAATGCCCTTTGGCCTTAAAAATTCTCCTTCAGAATTCTAGAAGATTAGGAAGTTGTTGATATATATATATATATTCTTTATGATATTATATATGTAATATAGGAGGGAAAAAAGTCAGGGAGGGCCAACGTGGCTCCTTCCTTACTAGGCACTAGTCTTAACGTTGGGTTTTTTTTACAGGCAAAATGTTAGTGTGTTAATAGTCTCAACGTTGGTTACTAGTGTTGGATGCCCAAGCCTGTGTAAAAACACTTTCGAAATCACTATTACAAGTGCACTATTAAAAGTCGTTTATGATGTAGTGGAAGGAATTTATTTGAATGTGAGCTTGAATCATGTTATAGCCTTCTTCTGCTGGAAGTTTGTGTTGGAGCTTGAAACATGCACTATTTATCAAATTACAACATGACAGATAGAAGTTTCTTTGAAAAAAATACCAGATCAATCATTTCCTTGAAGGTGGTGGCTTTCTGCTGGAATGTTTTTGTTAGACAAGATATTCATAAGAGTCAACTTGCAGAGTTCTAGAGTAATCCATCATGTTTGTCCTTTTTGTAATTTATTATTAGTTTAAATAAGTTTTTGGTCCCTGAAAAGTAAATCAATTTTTTTACTAGGTGCAAATGCATATATATGATTAACTTGATTCTTCTGACTGATTGCAAGGTACACTTCCTTCCACACTCAGATTTAGTTAAAAAGGCATATTATAAAGATTGTTGGCAGATGATTTCATTTTCTATTATTCGGTCTATTTGGCTATATTGAAATGACATTATTTTCGAAGGCTGCATACTTGATTTTGGTAAGGTATTATAATTAATTAAGGTTAGAGCTTACAGTTGGTTTACATCTAAAGTTCAAAGTATTTGTTTTTCACTCAATGATTGGTGTCTGAATCTTTTATGTTATTTTGAAGTCATTAGGTAAGAAGGACTCAATTTATTGTTCACTACTAAAAATACACTCTTTAGTAACTGATTTAGAGATCGAAAGTATTCAGTCACAGTAGAGACAAATTTAGAGACCAAATCCATATATTTCTTGGCAGAAATTTATTTGGTCTCTAAATCGATCGCAAACATATTTTAACATGTTGATGAAACCGAAGCCCATTGGTTCGTGTATTAGATTTCCAAATTTTTATAACCAATTAACTTGATCCAAATTAATCGAACAATACTTAAGAAATAAAACTAAGTAACCTAAAAATATAAGTCTAAATCAATCAAGCACACGTCACATTCTCACTTTTTTAATTAACTTTATCCTATCAGAATCCTTCGCCCATAAAATCCTCTATCTCGTCCTTTCTACTGGTGATTTTTCACACCGACCCCATCCTCCTTGTCTCTCAACCACGCCTCTTCCCCGTCGTTGTTGTCAATGCCTCCCTATGCTTATGCGGCCTTTGGGCCCTCCAATGAATGAGAAGGCACCCAACTGAAGCTAGTATGGTCGATTGTCATGAAAATTCTTCGCACACACATCGGTTTGGTGAAGATTTGGTATGTTCAAACACACAATACGATGTGTGGTCTTTGAATCCGGTGATTTGAGTATGCCACGATGAAGTTTCGAGTATGGTGGAGCTAGTGGTTTGTTGAATTTCGGGATTAATATGAGATGCTATCGGTTTCCAAACCATATTTCCTTGGCGCAGTTGGGCCATCCTAGACTTGAAACAAAGACCTCGCCTGTGAAGCAAATCATCACACCTACGATCCAATCAATTGGGAGAGAATTAATAGATTTCTTTTAAGGAGCAAGAACGTCTCAAAATCATACCGGGAGCAAGAGATTCACTTAACCGAGATTCCAAAGCTGAAATTTCTCCTTGGTCGTCAATAGGTTGGTTGAGTTTTTGTTTTTGCCATCAAAATTGGAATGGGGCATGGAAATATAGGTGCTCCAGAGATGGTCTCTTTCACATATTCAAAATCAAAGTTATGATGTTTTTTTATTTTTTTTTTCCTACTAACTCTCAAGAATTGAATTAAATTAATTTAAAAAATAAATTAACTCGATAAATCAATTCGAACCAACTCGAATGGTTCGGTTCGGGTTCCATAACAAAAGTTTGTAAAATCCGATTCAATTCAATCTAATCAATATTAATTGAGTTTTCTCTCTCATTCTCCTCTCTCCTCCCCCACCCCACCCACACTTTCCATCTCAGCCCACCTTCACCTTCAACAACCCTTCTAATATACCCATCAGTTTCCCCACCGGCATCGACACCGACGACATGTTCCTGATACTATAAACCCTCAGTCGAGCCTTCCCCTGCTTGATCGCACCGCTCTCGGTGCACTTCTCTGCGGTATCCAGCGCATTGACTACCTAGGCACCCCTTCACGACATCGTCGATGTAGGTGAAATCATGCATCACCTTGTTCCCCTTCTGCAGGACTCAGGGAGGCAAAGCCTCCAGATATGCTTGTGGCCGCCACCTGCACTATGTGGACCTCCACGTCACTGATGTTGTCCTCCGTCTCTTCCATGAATCGGAAGCAATCGGGGTCCTCATCTTTTATTGTTACAGACTTTGGGTTCTTTTTTAATTATTTCATTTTCATTGGTTTTACTCTTTTCTGTAGTTTCATCCTCAATGATGTATAACTTTTCTGTAATTGTACGCTCTTTGATTTGTGAGTATTTAGTTCTTCGATTCTATAACTTTAATTCTTGGTTTGATCTTTGATTTGTGCCATTTGAATAAATTTTACACTATGTAATTTTTCCCTCTTTTGTCGGGTTCTATGGGGTATGTTTTTTCTGGGGGGGGGGGGGGGGGCATGAAGGCCGAGTTGATGGGGTTAGAGGCGGTCCTTTATAGGTAGCCGGGGGTAGCAGCGACTCCCCCCAAATATTTTTTTTTATAATTCTTTTAAGTGTAAAATATTTTCAAGGCATATAATATCCCGGCTTTTACTGTTTTCAATATTAGTAAAACCTGTGTGTTTATATTATTTTATTTGGAGTGATTACTTATCTGAATGTTTATTTTTATATGGTTTGGTTTGAGTAATTTTATCTACTCAATTAAAATTATTTTATTGAGTGCGTCAACACTGCTTTATTTTAGTGTATGCATATTTACTATACAATAATTTCGTTATTGTCACTAATATTGTTTGTTTAGAAAAATATTTCAAATAATATGATTGAAAGAAATTTCTTTTATATTTTACTCTATATAATTTTAGATTTGAAAATTTATTGATTTGACATTAATTTGAGATTAATATTAGATTACTGATTTTCTTGGTTGACCAGTTCAACTATCAATCTTTACTCTAATTCAAAATTTGAAATTATATATTTGTCACTCATTATTTTTAAATCCAAAAACCCATATTTTTTTTTAGACTCAATCTCAACCACACAATTTACCTATTATTAACAAAAAGAAAAGAAAATTCCTTCCTCACCATCTTTTATACGCGCACGGTGCCCTCCCTTCTTTTATTCTCTCTGCTTTCTTCTTCTTCTTCTCCTCTTCACAGAAGATGTACCCACCTCTCTCCATACAACTTCATCTTCCCCCTCCTTCTCAATAAACCAATCGCGCCGCCCGCCCCTGCACCACTACTGGAGCCCCGCGACTACCGCCGCTCGAGGAGGACGACCGCGCCTCGCGTTCCCCACCGTGCGAACGCCATCTGTCGCGCGAAGCGCATCTCCACTGCGCGAAACGCCGCCCTCCGCCGCGTTCTGTCCGGTAAGCCGCCCTTATTGGTGATTTCGGACATCACCTTGCTAGTTCAAGTTCCTTTCTTCTTCCTTTGAACTTACCTTCTCTTCTTTGGTCATAGTTGCTCCAGAAATCGTCCAATCCACCGTCTGTCGTCGTGCCACCGCCATCCTCAGCCACTGCCGCCGCGCCAGTCGGACTTGCAGCAACCATGTCCTCTTTCCTCTTCATCTTGGGTGAGTGTTTCACCATAATCTCTTCTAGTCGAAAAATCCCTAAATTTATTTTGAAAACCCTAACCCTAGCTCTTGGATTTCATACTGTGATTTGAAATTAAAACTTGTTTTTATGCAATTGGGACTGTGGATTAGTGTTTCCCTAAACCAATTTCATTATTCTTTAGTTAGAATGAGTTTTCCCCAAATTGATTTATGAACCCTAAAGTCTCAATCTGATTTTATTCGAAATTGGTTCTATTTTGTGAAATTAAGTGTTTAAATTAACTTATAGTAAGTGTTTGATAAAGAATGATTAACTGTTAGATTTGTCTGATGGTTGAAAATGTTTTGACTCCCTCTCCGGGATGTTGTCGTGGTTGTGGTTGCTTGGGGGAAACAGGTTTTATATTTTTCGGGAGTTGACAGGGGCTATTTAGAGGACACTGGAACATCGAGTTGGGGTTTAGCCTTGTGCAGCTTTGTTAAGAGGAAAGCTAACTGTTGAATGTGTCAAGGAGATGATCTTTTCTGGGGTACAAAGGTAAAGGGAGTTTACCTGAGGAGTTTTTGCTAGTCATATATCCTGTTGTTGTTGTTGGATTATGTATTGTATTGCTTGATTGTGATTGGTTGACGGCATGACACTGATCATGGCTTGTTAATAAAGATCAAGATATTAAAATATCTTAACTCAGAACAACTGAAAAAGTGAGGTTTTGTTTTCTTTGGAAAGTGAGAATAAAACTCTAAGAAGGAAAGTGTAGAGATAGAATAAAGTTTAGGAGGTGAAAGAAAATGGAAAACTTCAAAATTTTATGAATATTTTTTAAAAGTATTTGAAGAACAAGTCTTTTGAAAAATCAAGATTCTTTAAGTTTTAGCAAAAGTTTCATTCAAAATGGAAAGAATTAGAGAGAATACTTTCTTTGATAAATTCGATTATAAGAGTTTTGTATTTAGTCAAACTTTGAGAAAAAGATTTAATAGTTTTAAAGAGGTTTTTTTAAAAAAGAAAAAGGTTTTGGTGAAAATGTATTTACAAGAACGAAAAGGTATTTATGATCCAAAGTTGAGAAACTTTGAATTTTTGTTTTTCGATTTAGTTTTTACTGAACGAAAAACCAAGTGGAAAAAGATGAAAGGAAAGGACGTAGATTGCCGATGCTGAGATTCGGCTGGATCTGGATTGCTGAAATATCGGCTGGATTTGGATTGTCGAGAAGTCGGGCTAGTGTTCCTATTGATAAGAACCTAGATTTCCGAGACTCAGCTAGTGTTCATTTGAGAAAGAGATTTTAAATCATTGTCTTTGTTTTAAAATCCTAAGTTGGTATTAAAGTTAGAGAGCATGCATAGCCAGTGGAAGAGATGATTCTCGGGAGGAGAGCATGCATAACCAGTGGAAGAGATGCATAACTATAGAACAAATGATAATCCGTGAAGACAACATTTTCTTGTGTTACTATTGCAACAAAAAATTAGCCACTCTATGTACTTCTTCTTCATTTTTTTTAATAAGGGTACGTAACTAAATGTGTGAGAGGTGCTTTGTAACATCCTTCCTGAGCATTACATGAGTAACTCAATTTTAGTAAAAACTTATTAGATAAAAAAAAATGCTGGTTTTCTTTCGGAAATAATTCGTGTAATTCTCTATAAGTCATGAAAGTGGGTGTAAAAATTTTTCTTTTTGGATATATACAAACATCATCCCAGTAAAACAACATTCCACCAAACTCAATAAAAATCACATTTCTCAAAAGATAAGTAAATTTCTGGTCATAATTTAAAACATCCGTAAATGAAATGTTATAGACATAACAGTAATCTAAGAAAGACTCTCAGAGCCATAATACAGAAAATTATGACCTCCAAATTAAAATTTGACTCAATAGACTAAGGTGGTCGTACTATGAGACTCTTACTGGAAAAGACCCCAGGGTTATTCCAGTAAGTCAACTTTCTTCAAAAGTTGGGACCAATCTCTCCGGGTAGGGTAGAGAACTCCTCTGCGTCATATGTACACTCAAACTAAAATACCACAAATAGAAACCAAATAGAAATAATGCAAAGGTGAGATACCAATATATGAGTTTTATCATAGCCATCACGTACACGACTCACAAAAACAACAGCATATGACAACAATACTTAACATAACATCATAACTTTATCCACAAGGATTCATTCCCGACAACCAAATGCATTTTGTAAAACCTTTTATGTCACTTCAATATCCACTATCTATTTCATAATTCTCCGGAGATCCTAACTTCCCTTCGTCGAGCATGATATGATCACGATAATGCCTATAACACACTTGTTTCGCGTTGGGTCGGCCTCTCTTAGGTCCAAACCCCCATTGTTCTAGGGTATCGCATCTCACCTAAATAATACAGAATAGTTCCTGATTGAGTACATTTCGAGCAGGGTAACCGAGTTCCACGACCGAAGATTGCAACCCTGATTATTTCGTGGATTTCGAACCCGGATGTCCATGAAGACCCAAAAACTAAAGAATGCGTCTTTGGTCCATAACTATTCAGTTTGTAAGTTCACCCTATGTGAAACTGTAGCTCCATACACAACGGCACGTCTGCCAGACTATGCATGTAAAAATCAATGGATTTTCGTTTTGTTTTTCTGTGTCGCTTCGTTCTTTCCTCGTCGAGGCATGCGAAAAAAACAAGGGAGAGAGAGAACAAAGAGCTTGTTAGCAGAGAAAGGTGGTGGGAGACAAAGGTATGATGAGTGGAAGAGATGAGAAAGAGAGAGCAGGGACGGTGATATTTATAGCCTTGTCACAACTACAGAACAAATGATGATCCATGATTCTCGGGAGGAGAGCATGCATAACCAGTGGAAGAGATGATTCTCGAGAGGAAGGCATGCATAACCAGTGGAAGAGATGATTCTCGAGACTACATCCCTTCTTTTGAGCCCAACTATAGAATAATTGATGATCCATGATTCTCGGGAGGAGAGCATGCATAGCCAGTGGAAGAGATGATTCTCGAGACTACGTCCCTTCTTTTGAGCCCAACGCTACATTTTTTTGTGAGGAAGGGGAGGGAGTGATTCTCTCTGTTGGGTGAGAGTTTTACAATTTCAGTTTTTTGAGAGGGATGGTGAGGGAGTGCTTCCCTTTGACGGAGAATCTCTGGTAAGTACTTTGATCCGTGTGAGTGTTGGTGAGGGAGTTGCTCTTTCTCTCATCTGTTTTGTTCGGTTTGGATACTGTTCTTACAGGCTCTGTTTGGCGGTGTGTAGTTTATATGGAGCCATCTGTTAGGGTCTTGATGCAGCGTTTTGAAATCACCGAATCAATCTGCTGCAGTTTTGGGGTGGGGATCTTCATCTATGGAATGGACCTCTGTGGATCGTTAGTTTGTTGGGAGAAGGGAGATTGAAAAACACAAGAGAGGTTACGCAAGTTGTTCGGATGAGAGAAAGAGCAACTCCCTCACCAACACTCACATGGATGAAAGTACTCACCAGAGATTCTCCCTCAAAGGGAAGCACTCCCTCACCATCCCTCTCAAAAAACTGAAATTGTAAAACTCTCACCCAACAGAGAGAATCACTCCCTCCCCTTCCTCATAAAAAAATGTAGCGTTGGGCTCAAAAGAAGGGACGTAGTCTCGAGAATCATCTCTTCCACTGGCTATGCATGCTCTCCTCCCGAGAATCATGGATTTCTTCCACTCCCGCTCCACAAGCAAATGCTGTCTTCACGGATCATCATTTGTTCTGTAGTTATGCATCTCTTCCACTGGTTATGCATGCTCTCCTCCCGAGAATCATCTCTTCCACTAGCTATGCATGCTCTCCTCCCGAGAATCATGGATCATCAATTGTTCTATAGTTGGGCTCAAAAGAAGGGATGTAGTCTCGAGAATCATCTCTTCCACTGGTTATGCATGCCTTCCTCCCGAGAATCATCTCTTCCACTGGTTATGCATGCTCTCCTCCCGAGAATCATGGATCATCATTTGTTCTGTAGTTGTGACAAGGCTATAAATATCACCGTCCCCGCTCTCTCTTTCTCATGTCTTCAAATCATCATACCTTTGTCTCCCACCACCTTTCTCTGCCAACAAGCTCTTTGTTCTCTCTCTCTCCCTTGTTTTTTCGCATGCCTCGACGAGGAAAGAACGAAGCGACACAGAAAAACAAAACGAAAATCCATTGATTTTTACATGCATAGTCTGGCAGACGTGTCGTTGTGTATGGAGCTACAGTTTCACATAGGGTGAACTTACAAACTGAATAGTTACGGACCAAAGACGCATTCTTTAGTTTTTGGGTCTTCATGGACATCCGGGTTCGAAATCCATGAAATAATCAGGGTTGCAATCTTCGGTTGTGGAACTCGGTTACCCTGCTCGAAATGTACTCAATCAAGAACTATTCTGTATTATTTAGGTGAGATGCGATACCCTAGAATAATGGGGGTTTGGACCTAAGAGAGGCCGACCCAACGCGAAACAAGTGTGTTATAGGCATTATCGCGATCATATCATGCTCGACGAAGGGAAGTTAGGATCTCCGGAGAATTATGAAATAGATAGTGGATATTGAAGTGACATAAAAGGTTTTACAAAATGCATTTGGTTGTCGGGAATGAATCCTTGTGGATATAGTTATGATGTTATGTTAAGTATTGTTGTCATATGCTGTTGTTTTTGTGAGTCGTATATGTGATTGCTATGATAAAACTCATATATTGGTATCTCACCTTTGCATTATTTCTATTTGGTTTCTATTTGTGGTATTTTGGTTTGAGTGTACATATGATGCAGATGAGTTCTCTACCCTACTCGGAGGGATTGGTCCCAACTTTTGAAGAAAGTTGACTTACTGGAATAACCCTGGGGTCTTTTCCAGTAAGAGTCTCATAGTACGACCACCTTAGTCTATTGAGTCAAATTTTATTTTGGAGGTCACAATTTTCTGTATTATGGCTCTGGGAGTCTTTCTTAGATTACTATTATGTCTATAACATTTCATTTACGGATGTTTTAAATTATGACCAGGAATTTACTTATCTTTTGAGAAATGTGATTTTTATTGAGTTTGGTGGAATGTTGTTTTACAGGGATGATGTTTGTATATATCCAAAAAGAAAAATTTTTACACCCACTTTCATGACTTATAGAGAATTACACGAATTATTTTCCGAAAGAAAACCAGCATTTCTTTTTATCTAATAAGTTTTTACTAAAATTGAGTTACTCATGTAATGCTCAGGAAGGATGTTACAAAGCACCCCTCACATTTAGTTACGTACCCTTATAAAAAAAAAATGAAGAAGAAGTACATAGAGAGGCTGATTTTTGGTTGCAATAGTAACAAGTATTGCCGGTCAAAGCTCGCATGTACACATTACAAAGGAACATATTAAAAAGAGTTCTTAGAAATTAGACAATAGACTTTTCCTTTATCATTTTTAAACTAGTGCGGTGGTTAAATTAGTGTAATGTATTGATGCATTGTGGATGCCTTATGCTGCTGCTATATTGTTACAATTGTTCTACATTGTTAATGCTATGTTGTTGGAGTTTTAATAAATTTTATGTAACTAATTTCACATGTTTTAGGAGTGATATAGTTTTGTTGAGAAGAAACAATGATCAAGCATAAGAGAATTGAGGCATTTTTCCATAGAAAAACTTTCAACAAAGATAAAAATTGTATAGCTTTAACATCTTCACTTCAAGAGCAATCCTTCTAATTCTAATGATCAAATAGTTCAAGTGGATGAGCAACCTTTCAAAATTCAAGATTGAATCTTTGATAAAATTATATATGATTCATATGAATTTTAATTACATTTTTTAGTTATTAACTTGCGGCTCCCCCAAAAAATTCCATTAAAGTCCGCCACTGGGTGTGGTGGTGGAGGGGGGAGTGAGAGAGAAGAGGAAAGGGGCAAGATGCTTGAGTCGACACGCCTCTCCGCCATTTTTCCGGTCCCGATGAAACCCATTTTGTACATATCAACAAGTATTGGAATAGTTGGGTGGGGGAGTGAGAGGGAGACAGAGGAAGAGCAAATATTTTATTGCAAAAGAGAGCTATATTTTTTATTTTTATTTTGCATATCAAGGGTCATTCACGATGAGAGCCTTGTCCCCCTCTCTCACCCTGGAATTCGCCCTAGTTGGGGTACATAGTTTTGTCAATGTTCTTTCTCACATGGAATAAACTTTGAATCATAAAAACAATTCTAGACGAAAAAAAGGGGACATATTAGATGATGCCGACAAAAAAAGGTAAAAGTAGAGGCTCTCATTATAACAACGGTCTTGCTAATGAGTACCCTAGGGATATTGGTTATGGAACCCATAAAATAAAAGTTTATATTGGAAAGCAGTATAGTACTTTTTAAAATATTAAATATACAATTTTTTCATACAAATTTTCCTTTCTTGATTCTTTAAGTAATGTCCTAAGGATACTTATTAGCGTTCACTAATCCAAATGTCTCAATCTACCCTTTTCTACCGTTGATTTGAAACTTGTCACTCTAACTCGTTACAAATAATTGCACAAGTAAAAATTATATTTCCAGAAAATATAATAGGAAAACCGAGTAATTCTAATGATGTAGCACTTTCATTATTATCACCAAGGCATAAACCCATACATTTTTTGGATAACTCCTTTCAGAAAACTGTGTGGATGAACGAAATTCAAGTCAAGCTCAATAATTGTCCTCTTTCATTTATAAGTGAGCTAAAAAGTAAGCCATGAACATGATGCGCACGCTGATTGACTATACACATCCCTATGTTCTTGGCTTTAAATTAAATGAATTATTTTAATTTACTAGTACTGAAAATGATGTTTTGAAATGGATAGTAACAAAGAACAAAAGAAAATGATCTTTGGAGAATCAAGTTCTGAATATTTAATTGACCTACTGGTTCTTCGTTACGGTCCTTGTATATGGAGATAAAGGTTCAGCCACATGACCAAAATCAGCAAACGTCCAACGTTCACTTTGACAAGTTTAACAAGTTAGCTTATAATTTATTTGACTAGCTTATAAGTTTATTTAACTAATATAAATGTATTTGGTAAACAAACTTATCTCATTACCTTATAGCTTTTCTTCATAAAATAATTTATTTACCTTATGGCTAGTAGCTTATAACTTATTGATTTTTCTCGTTTGTACCCTCTATATATTTAATGAAATTCTCACTTTATCATGTCTATTATAAATATGTCATTTTATGTCATTTTATATTTATAAGCTAGTTCAACCTCTAATCTTATCAAACACTTCAAATTCAATCAGCTAGCTTATCAGTTATTTTTGTCAAACAGAGCCTAAGTGTCTCTCTCTAGCATGATAATTCTCACACTAAAACATGAATTAGTTACAACAGAAATTTGTCTAGTAATGTCAGTTATATATATATATATATATATATATATATATGAGTTAGGATCCATTGACACCAGATGTAAGTCTTTTGACGTACACCGAATTTGGAGCGTTGAGGTTAATTGATCTGATGGCTCAAATTTTTTCAAAAACTTTTTTTAAAAAAATAACAAAAAACAGAAGTGTCACGTGCCTATTTTCTTCTCCGTTAGAAACAACAAAGCTTCTTATTGCTCCTCTTTCCACCCCAAGCAACTGCCGCCGCTCGATGCCCTCTGCCACCGCCACTGCCTATTTTTCAACACCTGGATTTTTTTCATCGTGACTTGGATGCCTGGTATCTTTGGCTTTTCTCTATGATTTTTTAATAACAAGGAGAACAAAAACCTAAAGGACCACTTGAACTACTCCGATTGAAGTTGCAGGTAAAATTATGCATTCTGGATACATTTTTTCCTCTGCGTATATGAACATCTAGTGACTCTTTATTGATGCATTTTGCAATGGTTTGAAACCCCCAAATTGTAGTGTGCAGCGGCGGGGCAGTGGACTACGATAGCGGCGGCTACGACGTGGGGTGGAAAGAGAAGAATTGGACACCTTATATGTATATTGATACCCATCAAAGTCAAACGGCTAAATTCACTTGCTTTTCATGTTTTAAGTTTTCTCGTTTTGGCCATCAAGGTCAAATGGTACCAATTTTTCTTGATATGCCGCGGAAACAATTTTTTTGTTGTCCAACATTTTATATGAAAATGTCAAAGAAACCTAAAGCAAGCTTACCAGAACAATTTTCCGGCGGCTTGGCGTTATTATTTTAGAAATCCCTAAACAGGGATGAAGAGGGCAATAACGAATAATGAGAAAATTGGGGAGGAAAACAAATTAATCACGTGACAGTCTTTTGAATTTTTAAAATTCTTTTTCTAAATTATTTTAAGCCGTTGGATTAAATAATTTTAATGGTCCAAATTTGGTGTAAGGCAAAAGACTCACATCTGGTGTCAATGGATCCTACCTCATATGTGGGACGGATCCGTTTACATCAGGTGTAAGTTTTACTTACACCAAATATGGATCATTGAATTTAATTAATTAAATGGTTCAACATATTTCAAACCGGCCGCTAGTGCGATAAGTGCTTTTTACGAAAATTGATTTTACACGTCAGAATAATGTCTGACGTAAATACAGCTGACGTTAATAGTTAACATTTTAATGTTAGTTGTTTAACTGACGTTAAAAGTAAGCTATTAACGTCAGTTGTTTAATAAAACTGACGTTAATAGTGTAAAATTAATGTCAGTTGTATTAATGAACTGACGTTAATAGTTTTATTTTTAACGTCAGTTTTATTAAACAACTGACGTTAATAGAGTATCTTTTTTTTAAAAAAAATACTATTAATGTCAGTTGTTTGAAACAACTGACTGACGTTAAGATATATATATATATTTTTTTTAAATTCGGTTTTAAAATAACACTACCCCCAAGCTGTCCCTGCATTCAGTAAACATCCCAGCAACACAGAATATTGTTACAGAATTGCAAACACTCAACTGTAGCAAAAATAGGGTCTCATAAAGTGTACCCTTAAATTTCAATATTACTAAAAGAAAAGAAATATACAAAGGAACAATGGGGGGACTTAAAACCAAAACCCATGTATAGGAAAAATATAACTATCTACAAGTATATATATATATATATATATATATATATAAATTTTAGCCTCTAATGTCTGAAAACAAAACTACCAATCTAAGTATATATAAATGTTAGTCTCTAAAAAGTCTAAAAACAAAACTACTCATCTAAGTATTCAGGAGGTACTTTCTCAATTCTTTTTTCAGCAGCATACTTGAAGAAGAATTCTGCCAAGCGCATCCTCAAGTGTCTAAACTCATCTTTATGAAGAGGCGATTGGTCGTTAAATGCCTACACACGTTCAAATAATAACAATAACATTAACGAAAGTCATCACCAAAACTATAGACAAAAAAAATGTTAAATTAGAGGGTTATAACATTATAAACTTACATTAAAAAAAAGGACTCAAGATAGTATATAACACGTCAACTTACACTAACATCAGGCGTAGGCGCCATCTTGTCCTGTGTAGGCCCCACAGTGTCCTCCCGTGCATGTGGGTGATCCGATTGATCCATATGTATGCCTGTTCAGAAACAATATATATTAAACTGGATAAATAAAAATAAATCTATACTAAATTGGATAAATAAAACATTTTCCTTAAAAGAAAAAAACTCACACTATAATCAAGTTTAAACTTCCTATATCAATATCCCTTCGTGATGATCATCACGAGTGGCATGTACATCGTCCACCTGTGTTTCCTCAATTATAGTAGGCATGTTTGTTGAAAAAGAAGGAGTCTCAGGAATATCAAGATTTGAATCTTGATTTGAATCTTGATTTTCATCACTACCATTATACATGCTTTTTCCTTGGAGAACCACGGACAACCTTTTGTTAGAAGGATCAGTGATGTAGAACACTTGTTTTGCTTGGGAAGCCATTATGAAAGGTTCATTTATATGACCTAACTTGTTGAGGTCTACCAATGTGAAACCCCATTCATCGGTTTGTACCCCACCTTTACTATCAACCCACTCACATTTAAAAACCGGCACCGTAAGCTTAGTGTAATCGAGCACCCAAATCTCTTTAATATATCCAAAGTAAGGTGTCGGTGCTTTAACGGGTTTTGTGTCCTTTGCACTAGAGAAGTGCATTGCTTCGGCCACTATCATAACACCACTATTTTGCATGGTACTCTTGTTATCTTGTTCTTTTATATAAAAGGAAAAGTTATTAATGTCGTATCCGCTCCAACATATGATATTGAAGCTAGGCCCACGTGCTAGCCATCTTACGTCATCAGAAGCTGTACTACCATCCTTAAGCATTTCTTCCTTGAACCAATGTAAGAAGTCTTGTTATGCTTGTTCAACAACCACCCTTCGCTCATTCGAAGGTTTTCTTGGTTGACTTTTCTTTTATGTTCAAATAAGTAAGGTTGAACAGAATCGATGTTGTTCAATACATACAAATGTGCTTGAAGTACTTCCTCCCGACCCTTGCTATTAATTCTGAAACCATGTGTACCCTTACCTTGACATCTTATCTCATCATGCCGAGGCTTAGGAACCCCTATAGGATCCGTGTTATGAAGGTAGTCCGAGCAAAACTCAATAGCTTCTTCTGCAACATACCTTTGAACAATAGATGCTTCCGGACGATATGGATTCTTCACATGCCCTTTCAAGATCTTCATGTAGTGCTCAACTGGGTACATCCATCTCAGAAAAACAGGACCACATAATCTAATCTCCCTCACCAAATGAACAATTAAGTGAACCATGATGTCGAAAAAGGAAGGAGGAAAATACATCTCCAGTTGGCACAAGATTGTAGCAGCCTCAACTTCCAAGTCATCCAACATACGGGGGTCAACGACTTTGCTACATATAGAATTGAAGAATGAGCACAACCGAGTAATGGCATGTCTCACATTTTTTGGAGCAATACCACGAATAGCAACGGGCAGAAGTTGTTACATCAAGATGTGGCAATCATGAGACTTTAAGCCAACCAATTTAAGATCACTAGAGACAAGCCTCTTCATATTTGAAGAGTAACCATGTGGAACCTTGATGCCCTGAAGACACCCACAAAAACTTTGTCTCTCTTGTTTTGACAAAGTATGACATGCTGGCGGCAAATAAGTCCGCTTACCATCCTCAACAACTGGAGCTAACTGCTCTCGTATACCTATAGCAATGAGGTCGAGACGAGCATTCACACCATCCTTTGTCTTGCCCTGAATGTTGAGAAGCGTCCCGATCACACTATCACACACATTTTTCTCCACATGCATCACATCAATGCAGTGTCTGACATCAAGCTTGCGCCAGTATGGAAGATCAAAGAATATCGACCTCTTCTTCCATATGTTTTTCTCAGCAGTTTTACCCTTCTTTTTGGACTTGCTGAATATAACATCGATGCCCTTTACTCTCTGATAAACCTGCTCTCCATTTAAGGCCGTCGGAGCATCTTCAGTCTCTTGGCATCCATTAAAAGGTTTTTTCATCTTACGATATGGGTGATCACGTCTAAGAAATCTCCGATGCCCAAGGTAAACCGTCTTCTTTCCATGATGCAACTGAGTGTAGCATGTGCCTTCTTCACATATAGGGCATGCTTTATGCCCCTTGACACTGTACCCGGACAAGTTACCGTATGCTGGAAAGTCGTTGATGGTGCAAAATAACATGGCACGAAGCTTGAAAGTCTTGTGAGAATACCCATCAACTACATCAACACCTTCCACCCACAGCGTTTTCAAGTCTTCAATCAAGGGACTTAGATAAACATCTAAGTCATTTCCCGGTTGCTTTGGGCCTGAAATCATCATAGACAACATCATGTATTTGCGCTTCATGCACAACCAAGGGGGCAGGTTATAAATTATCAACAAAACAAGCCATGAACTATGAATACTACTCATGTTACCATATGGATTCATTCCATCCGTAGCAAATCCAAGCCTTAGGTTTCTTGGCTCATCGGCGAAATCCGGAAACATAGTATCAATATTCTTCTATTGCACAGAATCAGCAGGATGACGAACCTTTCCATCACGTTTCCTCTCATCATTATGCCATCTAAGATTCTTCGCATCTTTCACATTGGCAAACAATCGGTTGAACCTTGGAATTATTGGAAGATACCACAACACCTTCGCAGGAGGACCCTTTTTTCTCGCATCACAAATCGAATCATCAAGATCATCACCATCATCACCACCCTTCACTTTGTATCGTGATAACCCACACTTGGGGCAATCGTGATTGTCTTCATGAACACCCGTGTACAATATGCAATCATTGGGGCATGCATGTATCTTCTTATACTGCATACCCATCGGACACAATACTTTCTTGGCCTCATAGTTATGGTCAGGCAATGTGTTGTCCTCCAGAAGCAAGTCTTTCAACACTTCAAGCAAGTCAGTGAAGCTTTTATCGGTCCAACCATTTCTCGCCTTCACACAAACCAATTTTAGCACCGCCGACAACCGTGTATGAGTAGTACACCCTGGATACAACGGCTTATCTGCATCACCGCACAACCTATCATACACATGTGCTCGATGAAAAGATTCTTGTCCAATATCACGGATCATGTCCTCTACTCGATCATCCTCCACATCTACGTCAACGTCCTCACTTTGGGAGACACTTGCCTTAGTACTCAACAACACATCACCATACCATATCCATCTTGTATAACTCAAGCAAATCCCTTCACAAATCAAATGAGTACATATATCCTTCACTATACATTTCCTCATATTCAAACACTTGACACAAGGACAACAGAACATTCAATTACTATTAGGAACATTCCTTTGAGCAAATTCTATAAACTCTCCCACTCCCTTCAAATACTCAGTACTTGTGTGCTTACAAACCATCCAACTACGATCCATAGCTAGATAGGTTCTGTAGATATACAAATATATATCCAATATAAGCACAATACGGGAGATTGAAAACTAGTTTTTGAAAAATGACAGATGAGAGCATGATACAAGCTAGGTGGTTTATTTCCACAGTAATCTCACATCATTCTTCTCATCAAGCAGGCAACAACACATATTAGGACTATTGCTATATCCAGTACTATAACCACTCAGCCATATGAATCAATCCAGAGAGCATGATACAAGCTAGGTGGTCAAATATTATCTCAAATTTACACCATTTTCAGGTTTCTTAACACGGAAAAGAAAGACGCAGATTAAGATAAATTATCAAAACAGAATTCCAATGAGCAATTGTTGATGTCACATGCTACAACCAGCTCTAAATTTCTTCCCATTTTGAAACAGGTCATGACAGCAGAAGAAAAATAAGAGAAAACACAAAGCCCTCGACCAGAAATAGAGACATTCCAAACAACTCAAACTCTAAGTTTCAACTACAGAGACTACAGTTTCAACATACACTCAAAACCAAAAAAAAAATTAGTGCCCTAAAGAACTCACCAAAAATAGGTGCTCGCGTGGTGGTGGGGAGGGGAGCTCGAGTGGTGGCCAACGTTCGATGTGGTTGCTGAGAGTCAGAGGGACAAGGAGAGTTAGTGCGCGCAATGTTCACAAGGTAGAGAGTGAGCGGGAAAGACTGAGTTAGGGTTAAGAGAAAGAGAGAGAAAGAGTGTACCTCACGGTGGTGGTGGAGAAGCCCTCACGGTGGTGGCGGTGGAGAGTAGCTCGCGATTAGGGCAGAGTGAGAGTGAGAGTGATGAAAAGAGAAGAACAGAGACAGAGCTTAGTAAGAAGGCATACAGAGCACACAGGTGTAAACGTTATAACCAAAAAACAACAATATTTTACGTCAGTTGCTACAAAGAACACGTTAATTGAAATTTTAACGTCAGTTATGTAAAACAACTGACGTTAAAAGTTCATTTTTTTAACGTCAGTTGTATTAAACAACTGACATTAAAAATATATTTTATTATTTTAAAAATAGTTTTAACGTCAGTTATTTAAGACAACTGACGTTAAAGGTTTATCAGTTTCTGCAAAAACATTTATACCTTTGACTACTGTGCTACCTTCTCATGCGCCTTGTAACTTAATCCTCTTAATGAACATTAAGTTTATAGACTCAGTTTTGAAGAAAATCAGGCAGTCTCTTCTCCATATAAAGTACCATTCTTCCTCTATAATACACGCACTTCTTCCCCTATATTTCGTTTTCTATTTCTTCACAATATGGCTATGCCATATTTGAGATTTTTATTATTTCTTCCTATACCTAGACTCAAAGGTTTCTGTCTTAATGGTCAAACAACTTCTGAGGTTGAGTAAATCACATAACATGGATGATAAGGTTTCCCTTTCACCCCGGTTTTGATAGCCAGCAACTTCTGAGGTTGGGTAAATCACATAATGTGAGTTTCTCACCTTATCATCCTTCAGGAGAATCGACGACTAGAGTTCCAAAACCTCAGCTTTGGCAGCCAGTGGCTGTTCCAGGACCATTGCTGAAACAGATCGAGTGCACCCTTGCTCAGCCGCTCGACTCTCCTCTCTTGCTCACCCGTGAAGGGAACGAAGCCTCAACAAATGTTTAAGATGTTGGCCTCAGATGGAGCATCAAGGACTTCAACTGAGGGGTACGAAGGGGATGCAACCATTGGAGTTTCTGAGGACAGGAATGAGAAGAAACTGATGTTGAATCAGAAACTTTTTTATATTTTAGGGCTATGTTGCAGAAATTTTTTATCTTTTAATCACGTAATTGTAACTTATGAATCACTTCAATGAGCTAGATACGATTTGATTATATATATAACTTGTTTTATATTAAGTGTTTATTTATTTTAATTTGCACATGAATTTGTTTATTAATTCAAGCTAATTAACTAATTAAGGTTAGAAATAAAAAGCACTATATATGGAGTTATCTGCTTTAAGAGTGACAACGAGGGAGATGACAACGAAAGAAAGATAGGAATGAGTTTCAGAGAGGAATAGGATTATTTAAGTCAGTTTTTTATTTAACTGAAGTAAAAATCACAATTTTAACGTCAGTTTTATAAATAACTGACGTTAAAAGCGTTAATCATTCTTGCATATCACTTTTAACGTCAGTTCAATAAACAACTAACGTAAATAGTGATTTTATATTTACAAAACTGCCACCACCTCCTTTTTAACGTCAAACATATGGTTAACTGACGTAAATCGTTCCCGTATATTACATTATTTCCACTAGTGGACGTAGCACCTCCCTCTTCTTTTCGAACCGACGTAGCACCGGCACACCCAGGATCAAAAACCACAACCGACATTTGAGATTAAAGACTGTTGCCGACTTCAACAACAACAGAGATCACCTTTTTGAACATCACCCAATACGCCTGAATATTTGTTGTCTCCTAACTTCTTCCATGACGAAGTTTGAACTTGAGTCACACGAGATTTGTTTGGGGCCGTTCAAGGGATGACTTCCATGATTAAGCATGTTGTCCAATAAAAGAAATAGAATGAGGGATGATATCCAGAAAAAATAATATTACTTCTTCAATTCTTCTCCTTAAAATCTTCTTTTCGTCCAAGAAAGTTTAGGGATACATTAGTCCTTCCTGGGACTGTTTTCACCATCATTTAAGATTTTCAGGGATCAAATTGGGATTTTTTATTTTTCAAGAACTAGATTTGGGGAGGCATTTATTCTTCAGGACAAACTTGAGTATTTACTCTAAATAAAAAGTGGTGTAAAAAAAAAGATTTAGGCCAGAAACCCTTTCTCACCTCGCAGGTAGAGAATGACTAACTTAATTAAAGCGTAAATTCGAGAGAAATAATCCATGGAAAAAATTGTCCCTTCACATCTCAATCAACTTTCCCCCACAAAATGTTCGAGAGATTTTGGGAATACATGCACTTGAAATTGGATTTAAAATGGGTTTTTAGGGAATTGTGTTATATTGGATTGACTTGTCTTTGACTTGGGTTGAAATGGAATTTTGGGTTTTTCCATCTGGGTTGTTCCTTTTTGTTGGTTTTTCAAGCAACCCTTGTGGGGGTCTAGAGGGAGTCTAGTGAATTTGGCTATTCTGTTATGTGATTGTTGAAATGTTCGTTTCTTTTTTGGATTGCAGATTAGGACTCGTTCTATTAAGAAAGCTCATGAGAATATTGATAAGACTTGAAGGCTTCAGAGATCATATTGGCTCACTTTGATCAATATCATCAGGTCGGTTGTGGTTACCGGGGTTTTAATTGTTTGTATGTCGATTTTATATTGTTGAGTCAACCCTCATGATCTGTTCTTACAATACAGTTTGTGTTTCTTACAAAATGACATTCTCTGTCCAGTGTCAATCACTAAAGTGTAGGTAGAATGAAAAGTATTGTTGATTCAGGTTAAAATAATCTGCATCACTCAATTCTTGTTAAATTTTTATTACTTATGTGATTATGTTGTTGCTTAGTCCTGCTTAATCTCATTTTAGCTTTTTTTTCCATATGTTTGTCTGTTATTTGTGTTGTTTTGACCAATTGCAAATGCATTGCACTTTGATCCCTGTAATAAAAATTACGGTAGAGTTCTTAAAAGGAAGTTAAACAATAAGGAAAGAAGTATGAATTTAACTCTGCTGATGATGAGTTTTCATGATTTTCTCTCCAAATATTTGAAACACTTCCTTTGGCTAAGATAATTGTGAATCTAATTTTCGAGTAATATGCCACAAAGAAGCTGTTAATTATCTATAAGGGACTGACATTATATTATAGGTTTAATTACTCTGTAGGTCCCTATACTTTTTGGGAATTTTCAAATAGGTCCCTATACTTTTAAAATTTGTAATTAGGTCACTGAACTATTATTTTATTTGTAATTAGGTCCCTATACTAAAAAAATTTGTAATTGGGTCCTCAAACTTTTATAAAGTTTTCAATTGGGTCCCTGAACTAAAAAAGTTTTTAATTGGGTCCCTGAACTTATATAAAATTTTCAATGGGGTCCCTAAATTATAAAATTCGTTAGTGATATGTTGAATTGGACGGAATATAACTGATTTCATCCAAGCTGGCTATGTAAGAGTAGTTTGGGTGAAAGATGAACCTTGAGATATTGTCACAATAAAATGTAGCAAGATGTAACAAGATGAAGTGAGATGTAGTAAGTTGCAAGTGAAGAAACTATTTTGGACGAAATTATTTCAAGGAAGGGATATACAAGCGTAAAACATAAATCGGGGAAGGAATGAACTATTTGTTCAGATGGAGGAAAAGCAATCACAGGTCAAGTTTTGGTTTCCTGACTCAACATTTTGGTCTCCTGCAACCCTAAATACAAATTTGGGGGAATTCCAGGTAACGTTTAACATCAGCAGACTTCAAGGCCTCTTTACGGAACCCTACCCCAGGGACTCCATTGAAAATTTTATATAAGTTCAGGGACCCAATTAAAAACCTTTTTAGTTCAGGGACCCAATTGAAAACTTTATAAAAGTTCGAGGACCCAATTACAAATTTTTTTAGTATAGGGACCTAATTACAAATGAAATAATAGTTCAGGGACCTAATTACAAATTTTAAAAGTATAGGGACCTATTTGAAAATTCCCAAAAAGTATAGGGACCTGCAGAGTAATTAAACCTATATTATAATACTATACTATAGTTACACTTACTTCCCAAAATAAGATAACACATTATAATTTGAAATTGATGTTTCTTGATCCTTTTATGCTCAGGAGGACATTGATTTCATTTTTTTACAACCAAGTGGCATTTAACGAAGTGATTTATTTTACACGTATAAACTTGTGCTCATGCCGTTACCAAAAAAATTAAAAACTTGTGCTCATACCATTTCAACCAAAATATTAGAATAATAGTCCACAAGCATAACCACTATGTGTATTTAATATTTTAATCCCACAAAAAATTTCTTCAGATATAACATTTCATAGGCTCCAATCTCCAACCAATAGGTTAGTATAAGCTCAGAACTAGACTTTGGGCACAACTTGTGCATATGAAGAGAGTCAATCCCCAAACAGGTAGAATTACTTTGGAGACATCATAAAAAGATACAAGGTTAGTGCATTAAATCAACCAATTTCCTGGAGAAATGCTAAAGCAAATGTAAATCAAACCTATGTGGCTGATGGAAGCAGTATCAATCAGAAAAGAAAAGCAATAGGATCTGCTGCTAAAGCCAGAGTGGTAGGCATTGACAAGTGACAAGGTTATCAATACTGCACGATAGAGGCGCTATCGTGGTGGAGCAGTCGGTGGCCGCTATTTGGACGAATCTGCAGAGTGTTTTGGAGTAGCAGTAGTCGCATCTGCAAAAGCAGCGTAAACCGCGGCTTTTTGCGGGCTACTGGCCGTAGCTTGGAAAGTTCTGCTTGTTCCATCCGCAATGCCTTCTGACAAGGCTTTTCCGGCCACTCCCAACTGTCACCGCCACAGTTCGGCGTGCCGACTCTTCCTCTCCTGCAGCGGCACACTTTGATCTATGGTTTTTTCAACATTTCTGTTCACTCTACTTTTTCTTCCTGTTTTACCCTCTCTTTTAACTGTTCAAATCTTTATTTTTCCCTCTCTTTATCTTTGTAAATGTCTTACTTACCCTTAAACTAATTCAATCCCCATTTTACCCCAACTTTTACTATTACTTCTCCCTCCCACATTCTTCATCTTTTCTTTCTGCCTCTCCCCCTCTTTTCATTCTTCTCCCCCCTTTGCAATAGCGACAGAAAGAAAAGAGGAGGAGAGGCAGCTACCTGAGATTGATAACTATGGGCAGTGAAATCTGGAAATATTTCCAGGCCTAGCTCATTCTTTGCAAGATTCCTGTAAGCATCAGATAGTATGGTTACTTCAGTTTTTAAGAAATTAATATCTAATAAAATTAGTAAAACAAAGAAAGGTTCATCCAACCCAAGTTACATCACAATTTTCGTAAGCTGAACAAAACATAGCTTAAGGCAGTTATATATATATTTTTTTTTCTTTTTTGCTGCAAGAAGAAA
This sequence comes from Echinosophora koreensis, assembly GCA_035048595.1. Taxonomy (NCBI): domain Eukaryota; kingdom Viridiplantae; phylum Streptophyta; class Magnoliopsida; order Fabales; family Fabaceae; genus Echinosophora; species Echinosophora koreensis. Next base: position 14,571,579 of record JAPCYP010000004.1, read on the forward strand.
TCATGATTATAATACCAGAAAAAATTAGGTTCTCAAACCATATTTCACTAAAAAATCATACGTTCAAAGCTTGACTGAAAGAGCACCCCATAGAAAAAAAAAAGCGTAGCTGATTTGTACATCTATCTATCTTTATCTTTATATAATATATAATATAAAACTAGTATCACCATTATTAAAAAATAAAAAGGATTTTATAGATAATACATATAGGATGTTGACGACTAGGTGACTAATTCTTAGCTCTAAGCTATGTCAGTTAATCACCTCTGTAGTACACCTTTTAACAATCTTCAAATGGAAACATCTCCACTATGTATCTCACAAAGCTCATTAAAACTGACCTAGCTAGCGATAGGAACCAGAATGCAAAAATGAAGAATAGAGAAGAGAATGCATAAGAAATGGAAATGTGTTTTGTATTATTTGCTGTGTAGAAAGGAAAATATAGAGGAATGATTCCTTCTGCATGCCTTTTTACCTCTCCCCTACAACTGAAAGCCACTCACACACCCTGCTCTCATCACTCTCTCTCTGCCACCTCAGCAATCATTCCTTGCCCCTTCTTATTACCCTCCAAGTTACAGGCTTGGATGGCTGCCGAGCTATTGGCCCATTTGGACCCAAGTCCAGATATGAGATCCTATCAGCTGGTCCTTTAAAAATTGTGACACATTTTAGTATATCTTATTACATCTCAAGGTATGTTTATTGGCAAATTTCAAGATTTTCAATAAATATTTGATACCTCAATCTGAGCTCGAGTTTGAGCACTAGACTGTTGAACATATTGGTCTCTAAAACCTCCAGCCAGTAAGTTTCATTAGTTATTTAACGTGCTATATAGTCTTTAAAAATCATTAGACCTTCCATTCCAATATAGCTTAGATGATAACTCCTAAAAGTATATTCCCGCCATGTTTCAAATTTTTTTTTACCAATATTTGATACCCTAACTAAAGTCAAACATGAGGATTGGACTCTTGAACATCCTACTGTCTAAAACACGAAGACAGCTAGTTCCATAAATTATTTAACTTATGGTCCTTTAAAAGTTATAAAATTTCTAGTATAGCATATTACACCTCAAGGTACAATGGTACCTTCTAGCCAAATTTAATATTTCTGCAAGATCTGATACCTCAACCGAAGTCAAACTTGAAACTTGTATAATTCTTGACATCCTTTTTTAAATCTTGAAGCAGTATCTCTCATTAATTATTTAACTTAACTTCCATGCTTTGTTAACAATGAGTTTGCGGAGTTATGGTCCTATGAGGAACCCCAAGAAAGAAAACAGGAAAAGGAGAAAGACTATCCTCCAAGGGTTCCCCTAAACAAATGAGTCAATTGCTCTGTTTTCCAAAACTAATTATTCTCCGAATGAATTACCTCTACCCTTTTCCCCCTTTTATCTAAATGATCCCCTCTGAGGCTCTGACTAGACTCAGTGCCCTGACTATTTTCTATTAACATGTAAATTTGCCATTGTGACTATGTTTGGATGGTGGAGTTTTGGAGTCGGAGAGAGGGGAGGTTAACTTTTCATTTTTAAATTATGATTATAATTTTTTGGTTAAACCAATTATTTGATCCCTATACGTGATACTGATTTTAAATTTTGTCCCTATGCATAAATTTTTTTGAAATCAGTTCCTATATGTATAATTATTTTTTATTTTGTCCTCGCCGTTTATTGGTGTTATTAGGGGTATTCAGATTCAATCCGATCCAAAAAATAACTGCAAACCGATCCAAAATAACCGAAAACCGATTAAAACCGAAATTGTTTGGATTGTTTTTTTTGAAAACCGATCGGTTCGGTTTTCGGTTTATTTTTCTGAAATCGAATCGAACCGAACCGAACTCTTATATTAAAATAAGAGTAAATACCCAATTTGGTCCCTGAAATTGTGAAGTAGTATCAATCTGGTTCCTGAAATTATTGAAATTCCAAATTAGTCTCTGAAATTGTAAAATGGTGATCAACTTAGTCCCTCCGTTAAAAATCATATGGACTAAGTTGATATTAAGTTTGCAGTGTCAGGGACTTAATTGATATTAAGTGAGTAAAATGAGGGACCAAATTGATACCAACTTATCATTCAGGGATGTTTTTGGAATTTTGATAATTTCAATGACCAAGTTGATACTACTTCATAATTTCAGGGACTAAATTAGATATTTACTCATTAAAATAAAGATACCCTGCGTTTTACTTGTCCAGATGCTGCGTTTTACACTTTGTCTGATCCATCACTTCACTATGGGAGTATTGTTCAAAGGACTTAGCCCTACCTATCTCGTCACTCTCATACTCACTCTCCCTCTGCCGCCGCTTCTCCGTCTACTCGCCGCCGTGCCGCAGTCTCCCCATCGCTGCGCCTTCGTCTCCTCACCGCCACGCCTCCGTTTCCTCATCGCTGCGCCTCCTTCCCTGTGCAGCCACGTCTCCCTCCCCTCGTCGCCGTCTCCTTGCCGTCGCGCCTCCCTCCCCTCACTGTTGTGCATCCCTCTGGTTCTGAGTTGAGAAATCTTCTAGGTTAGTCCTACTGTACTGAATTCCATATTTGTGTAAATCCAACTAATAAGAGAAATGAGTATGATTGTGGAATTTGTGGTATTGTTTCTACTTTCTTTTTCTTCTGATATTTTAGAATTTCTTTCCCATTCAAAATGGCTACGTTTTTCTTAAATGCTTCAAAATGGCTAGTGGAAGAATTATGTAAATTGATATTGTATTGGAAATATATTTCATTTCATACTATAAAGTTTATTGGTGTGAAGGTTAAAATGACCAGAAGCAATTGATTGGTTATATGGATGATTTACCCAATCATTTATCTGTTTCCTTGTCTTTTTAGCTGAAATCTAAGTTCATATTAAAATTGAGGAAATAAATCAAATTCACAGTATTTTTTATTCCTTCAGTGGTAGTACAGTTGTTGATTACCTGATACTCCAAGCCTAAACTCATCTCAAAGAAGCATCTTTTCAGCAACTTACCTGCTTGTGTGTGTTTAATAGTTCATATTATTTTGAGATGATATACTCGTATGGAACATTTGCAAATTTATGGAAGTTCTGCCTATTTATTTGACTTTTAAATCTGGAATTCTATTTCTCTCAGTGGTAGTAGGAGAGTGTTTGAGTACCTGATACTGGTATGAATTTAAAGTGTTGTCATGTAGAGTATGCTTCACCCAAAATCATCTCCCCTTCTGTTAAATTGCATTTATAAATATATAATGGCACGTCGGTAAAAACCGAACCAACCGAACCGATCCAAACCGCATTTAATCGGATCGGATTTTTTTTATGGGAGCCATACAAACCGAACCGAATTGCATGCTCTTTTTATCTTCGGATCGGATGGTTTTTTGCCTCAAAACCGATCCAAACCGAACCGCGAACACCCCTAGGTGTTATAACATCGTTTGTTGGAGTTAAAATATATGGACCAAATGGAAAATGATTGTCACGTGTAGGACTCACCAATAAACGGTGAGGACCAAATTAAAAATAATTGAACATATAAGAACCGCTTTCAAAAAATTTCACGTAAAGGGACCAAATTCAAAATTAGTATCACCTATATGACCAAAGTATTAGTTTAACCTAATTTTTTTATAAAGATAAATTTGTGATGATTGGAAGGTTGCATGATAATATCTCATTTTAAAAATTTCTCGAATAAGAAAATGTTTACATAAAATGAAGAATATCCCTTCCACCCCCCTTAATTCAAACATACCCTTGGGTTCGGTTTGTTTTGTTTTGTTTTGTTTTGCACTTCATATCCTCCTCACACAGTCACCGTCACAGTCATGCTCGCACTCAAATGCAATTGGTTTGGTTTGGTGCTGAATAATTGTTTTTTTTGCGCAGAGTTTTTGGAGAGAGAACTGTGAATCTGGATGGGTTATCTTCAATATGGAAGACATGGTCTTAGGCAGATCTTCAGGTTCAGAAATGCCACCAATCTGCTCAGAAATTCTGCGAGTTGGCAGTTCAGGGGTACATGCTCTGCCATACCCTCCAATTCCGCTTTCCTTGGAAAGTCTCATTATTCCACTGCCACTGGAGCTGAAGCCAGAATAGTGCAGGACCTTCTGGCTGAAGTGGAGAGGGATAGGCTTAGAGAGAAAGATCAGAGGATAAGGGCTGGTTTGGACACAGCTGACATTGATGCTGAGTATGAAGAAGACTACATGGGCGTGGGCCCCCTCATCCAGAAGCTTGAAAAGGAGAAGCTCAAGGACTCCCCTGACTTGAACCGCTACGAAGAACCAACTGATTCTGACAGTGAGGAAGAAGATGAGGAGGCCCTTGAGAAGAAAGTTAATGATTTTGAGAGGAAGTTCAAGAAGCACCAAGACTTGCTCAAGAACTTCACTGATGCTGAGACACTCGACGATGCTTTCAGGTGGATGAGCAGAATTGACAAGTTTGAACACAAGCATTTCAGTCTCCGTCCCGAATACAGGGTTATTGGGGAGCTGATGAATCGACTCAAGGTAGTAACCGAGGAAAAAGATAAATTCATTTTGCAACACAAGCTTAATAGGGCCTTGAGATTGGTGCAGTGGAAGGAAGCTTATGATCCTGATAACCCTGCCAATTACGGTGTCATTCAACACGAACAGGTGGGGCCTAATGTGGATGCCCTGCAACATTCTGGCTTTGAAAAGGAGAAGCAAATCATACAAGGAGATGATGCTAATAAAGATGGTGATGGTGATGATGATGATGATGCTGAAGAAGAGTTTGATGATCAAAAAGAAAAAGATAACATACTACTAGCAAAACTCGATGCTATAGACAAGAAACTTGAAGAGAAGCTGGCGGAGCTTGAATATACGTTTGGGAAGAAGGGGAAGCTTTTGGAGGAAGAGATCAGAGATCTTGCAGAGGAGAGAAATGCTTTGACTGAGAAGAAAAGAAGGCCTCTTTACCGAAAGGTAGCCACATACTTGCCTAATTCTTTCATCTTTGTTACTTATTGGAGCTTCCTAGTTTTAAAAAAAACAAAATTACCTTGACAACTTCAGGATGTGTTTTTTCCTAGATTTTTGGTGTCATTTTTATTCTTTCCATAATTGTTGATTTGTGGATACATCTAGTGATTCACAAAGTAACACTCTTAGGTATGAGAAAAATCTATAGTGCTGCTATTTGGAGCTTTGAACAGTTTTTTTTTTTTTTTAAAAACTTATTTCGTTTTAAAGGTTTTTTCTTGGTTGCACAGTTGAAGGGCTTAGGTATATCTTATTGTTCATATTGCTACTGCCTTTTCCTCCTGAATCAAAAGCAACTCTTGCTACTAGAGTACCAATTTGTATTATTCCTGCATTTGCTTGTGGAACCTGGGACTGAATTGGGACAAGTATTTTGATATCCACTATACAACCTCAAAGAAAATTATCAAACTGACCCTAAACTTATATCCAATCTTTAACGTCAGTGCAAAACTTTTTTCAGTGCATGTTGTTTACTTATTAGGCTAGCTACTTTAATATTTGACTCCTCATAGAAAAAAAACTTCCCCATGTCTGTTAAAAATATGAAACAAAAAATTGAGAGTCACTTCCCTACCTGCCTCTTTGTCTGACCAAGAAAATTCTCTTGGCCTATTCGACAATGTAGTTGTCTTTATGGAATTATGGTATGCTGGTTTTGGAATAATTTCATGGAAGGAATTAAATGGGGTGAATTGATAGCGGAATAAACTAATATTCATGGCAAATCCAGCTGCATGAGGTGCTCCTGAGTTTAAACAAATAACAATATTGATAATTAAAATGGGGAAGAAACCGAATAAATAACTGAATCTTGAAGTCATTAAAGCAGTCCTAAAAAATAATAATTTCCTCCCCCATAAAAGCACTCCTAAAAATGAAAAGTATATAATTTCAACTGATTTTGTTCTTTATCTATTAATTGCTTTTCTTCTTCCATAATAATATGTCAAATGAGCTGATTTTATAGTAATTTATGATATGAAAAGTTTGCCTGTGTTGGTGGGGCACATTCTGTGTCTGTAGCGGAGCAACTGCTCGGGTAAATTTGGTGATTCGTTTTTAACCTATGGTGATTGGTGATTTGTTTCTTAATTAAGCCATTATGGTGACAAGCTGGGATCCTACAGATTGTGGCATATGCTTTGGTTAAATCCAACTACATTCTATATATTTATCTCTAAGCTGAAAATTGAGATCCAAGTTATCCGCTGTCAAATCTTTCCATATTGACCCTGGTGTACAATGTCCGTAGAATGATTCTTCTGTGCTAAATGCCAGTAGTAACCTTTCTTAGTTTTTTTCTGCAAATCATGCAACTTTTCCATTTTCAGCAGTTCTGCTAGTGCTCTTTTATGGCTATCTGTATTTCCTTTTTTTTTGGTTTCCAAATCATATTGATTTTGTTTTCAAATTTTATGTATTTGAATGTCTCCTTTGATTGTTCGTCATGGAATTTGTTATAATTATCAAACACATTAATATTTTGATCTTTTCAAAGATAGTTTGCACAAAAGTTCTATTTGATTCAAATGTTTTGCACTTTCATAGATCTTGTTGGTGTAAATTGTTTTTTACCCATATTCTTGTTTGTTCTTTCTTTCTATAAAGCTAACCTGCGATTTTGTTTTTGTTTGGGTTGTTGTGTATGGAGCTAGGGTTTTGATGTAAAGTTGATAGATGTAAATCGGACTTGTAAAGTCACAAAGGTACTCCAGGAATCTGTCTTTCCTACCATACTTCCCCTCTGTGTCATATGTTCTTAGTTTGTTTCTTATCATGATCTAGGGAGGACAAGTTGTTAAATACACTGCCATGTTAGCTTGTGGCAACTATAATGGTGTTGTAGGTTTCGCAAAAGCCAAAGGCCCTGCAGTCCCTGTTGCGCTCCAGAAGGTATTGACTTTATCTTATTAGGTCTTTCACCTTCTGAATAAGATGGTTTGCAATCGATTGTTTCCAATTGTTCTGTGTTGAATGTAGAAAAGTTTTATAATTTCATTGCCCAGCCTATACATGTAAAGAAATTTATCTACTTTTGTTTCAGTCCTGATATTTTTAAGCTTATTAAAGTTTTGATTTATGTCTGTTGTGAGTTTTTTGGTGGCAGTTATGCTGACACTGTTCTTTGGCCAAAGTTCTGATGCTAATTTGACGTAGTTCATAGTTAATCCTTAAAATATTTGGTTTATAATTGGTGGGAGAGTCGCGGTTGGCAGCTGTACTGTGACTCCTGTTCTGCGATTAGAAATGTTCAACAGAAAACCCCTGCTTTATGACCCTACAAATTTTACTTGCGTATTGAATACACACAAATTTCTCTCAAATTTTCCGTTTCAACAAGCTTGATAAGAATTTAACTAACAAATCTTGTTTGGTTATTATAAATACTTAAATAGTATCCAAATAGTTTTCATTTTCATTTTCATTTTTCATTTTTTCATTATGACTTGCAGTAGGTATAACTAACTGTTTTTCTATTTTTCTATTCTAACTGAAAACCAAATTTGGCCAGGTTTTATGTAGATTTTCTACTAAGTAATTTATGAGTTGATTGAATTGTTGAATCACTAAGCACATTAATTTTTCCATGCTATGAAATACGATATTGAATAATGTTTTAAATTTTGTTTTGAAATTGTGCGTTGTCCAGTATTATTAGCCTTTAAAACATTGCTGAAAAATTATGGGTGTGAAAATGCTTATATTTTTTATCTCAAAATAAAAATAAAAAATAGAACCTGTGCATTATGTTTAATTCAGTTTAATATTTTGACTTCTGATAGCATATTGAATTAATGATTGATTTGACTACAATCAGGCATATGAGAAATGCTTTCAGAATTTGCATTATGTGGAGCGACACGAGGAGCACACAATCGCACATGCGGTGCAAACATCTTATAAAAAGACCAAGGTACTCGATTCCTTATCCTCCTTCTACTAGTAGTACTTCCCCAATTTATTTTTTATCTCTAATAAAATTTGGTTTTCTATAAATAAAATTGTTTCGGTGTTTTGTTTTACTTGTCTTCAATGAGTAATGGTGGAGCTTATAATGTCTGGATTTAACTTGTGTGTCTTATTTTAGATTTCATGTCATCTGCATTATTCCATAGGTGTATCTTTGGCCTGCTCCCACTGCAACTGGTATGAAAGCTGGAAGAATTGTCCAAACCATACTGCATTTAGCTGGTTTTAAGAATGTCAAGTCAAAGGTAACTGACTGCCTAATAAAATCAGTGAATTGAAGCTGGTCCTGCAATTTTAGTGTTTGTTCTCTAATTTTAATCGCCTTTGATAGGTTATTGGTTCCAGAAATCCTCATAATACAGTTAAGGCTGTCTTCAAAGCCCTTAATGCGGTTAGTAGCTAATCTTGCTGATGTTGCAATGCAAGTACTTCAAATCATTTTTCCCTGTGTATTTTATGTGTCATTTCTGTGTTTATCGCAGATCGAAACGCCGAGGGATGTCCAAGAGAAGTTTGGCCGGACTGTTGTTGAGAAATATTTGTTGTGATGGATATGATGATGTGCTGAGTTCTGTGTTCCTGGATGTCTTCCATTGCATGTTTTTATCCATCATTACATGTGTTAGGTGTTTTTTCTTTCACTTACCATAGAAGAATTTGAAGACACTTTTCTGAATGCATTCTACTTCTTGTAATTCCATTATATGTTCTTGTCAACATTAGGTATGAAATTTTCTTGTAGTTAATTATTTTTCATAAAACACAAAGGAACAATATAATATTAGGAAGCTTCCTTTCTGAGTGTCGGTTTAGGAGAGTTGAGAGTTTGGGAGATTTTCTATTTCTTCCATGGGATAAGCGAGAAATCTGTCTATAACAAGTATTGATCCAAATCTTTAGATATTAGGATTATGAGTTCATGTAGATGATTGATTGTTTCTGTTGGCTGAGATGTCAGTTACAATTATGATGTTTTTGCATATTATTTTACTTAAATAAAAAAGGATCATGAGTCATTTACCTGTAGTTCACTTTTTTCATTTCGGGCATGATTGGGAAAGTTGGATTTTTTAGATTTTAACAGATTTATACCCAAAAAACTGTTTTCAAAATAATTTAATATGTACTTTGCTTAAATTTTTTTTAAAAAACCTTTTGTTAAGGGAAAAAAAAGCTATTTTATGCTATATAATTTGTTTTAGCTAATTGTTGTGATTTGAAAACTCTTTCCTCTTTATCCCTATAAAACTAACCTATAAACAAATATTATTAAATTATATAAATAGCTTCGTATTCTTTTTCGTAATTTATAATGTAAAAGTCAGTTTTTTGCACCACCTAAAATGAAATAGATTATCTTAAAATTGTTTTTCAGCAAGTATATCAAAATAAAATTAGATTTTGATTATAATCGATTATCACAATAATCGATTATATATATATATATATATAAGCATAATCTATTTTTTTTTTTTTGACAATTTTTCCAGACACACTTATGAGATTTATTTAATTCACACTTGGAATCTTAATAGCGTGGTCGGTCACGACAACCACATTTGCATATAGTATCAAAGTTATTACAATTCTTCCTCCTCAAATCAAGGTTAAGGAAGGGGAAAATTATATTTTAAAAAGATAAATTACATTGTACACTCCTTAACTTTGATGTGTGTACATATTAGATCAATACAGCATTTGAAAATATGCAAACGGCCTTTTTCAGTGGTAGGCTAAAGAGAACGCAAAGTAGACTACAAATTAGTTAATATGAGTAGACATCCTCTATTGCAATATCCAAAAATAAAAATAAAAAGGTAAAATTTGAATGAAACTTACTGGTGTAATTAGTGATTACATGCAATTATAAATTTCAGTTAGTCTAACTAATGATTGCTCTTACTTTCCCAATTAAGTAGTGATATTATCTATAATTTTCTTTGGTTTTCCAGTAGTTTGTTACACAATGCTTACAAGTTTTAGTTAAGGGCAAGTTCTACTGTGGACCACTTTGATGGGTGGTACCACGGTGCACAACTAGTTGCAACCAATAAATTTTTGTGGACCACAGTAATATGGTACACCCTTCCACACCTTTTCATTGCCTCTTTTCTACCTCCCTCTGTACCCTAGCCGCCCCTCTCTCGTCGTTCCGAGTATCGCCACGTCGACCTCTGGTTGTCCTCTCCGTTCAACACATCCTTATCCTCCTCCCAGCGTTGTCCAGTCCATGTGTGTCTCCTTTGTCACCGCCTTCCCTTCCGCTTGCGCCGCCCCATCCCTCCTCTCCTAACCGCGAGCTCCGCCGCCATTCCAGATCAAACAATCACATCACTCCAGACCAGACGCCCTTCCAACCTCCCCTGTGCATGTTCATACCAGATCTGCACCGTTGTTGGGCTCCACCTTCTTCTCCATTCAACATCACCCAAACGCGAGGCATCTCCGCCATTGCAGAACTGCTTCGTCCAGCCGTTGTTGTCAGTTGCTGTGCCAGAAAACAAAGCTCTCATCTTCTCCAACGTCGCGCATCTGCACTTCTGCCACTTGCTTCCACGAACCCATAAGCTACAGTTCCACTCAAATCTAAGTGCCTAAAATCAAAGATGGGTTGTTGAGAAGAAATCGAGTGTCAGGAATGGGTTTGAGAGGAGGGAAAAGGAAAAGAGACAATGTGCACAAAGGATCGTTAGCATGGTGACTGACCGACGTCCGTTTGGTGGAGGCGCATTTATTCCTGGACGACGACGGTGGAGGAGGCAAATTAGACGGAGGGAGGGGGAATAATGAGGAAGAGGAAAAAAGATTCAGCGTGGAAGGGTACACCATATATTGAAACAATTTCAGCCGTCACTTACTTTTGTGTTTGATCCAACAGTTTTCAGAAGCTTGTGCACATGGTACTACCCATATTTCTTGTTACAAAAGTAAACCTGATTCACTAATTAAGAAATGAGCATGACTTGACTTAGGCTAACCAAATGGCCAAGAAAAATGACAAATGCATCAATATTTACAAAATGGAACAAGTCAGGCAGATTTTTTTAGTTAGATATTGTCTACTACATTATATTTAATCCAAATATTTTGAAAGGCTCGTCTACCCGGTTAGACGCGGATATAGACTCTTAAGAGATTTCCTTATCATATTGAATTTCGAATATCCTGTAAGACTAGATTAAACTTGTTAGATCTTTAACTGACACTTTGCCCTATAAATTTAATCCTTTTTGTTAACATCAAAACACAGAGATTATTTAATCGAAATTACTTTGGTTCCAACACAAGCCAGGCAGATTTTTTTAGTTAGATATTGTCTACTACATTATCTTTTAGACATTCTACTCATTACTTGAAAGAAGAAAATATTTTTCGACATTGATCCATTCATGATATACTCCAAATTAACAAGGCCATGCTACAGGGGTGGAAATAATGGTGTAGAAAGTACCCATGCATTGCCATAACGAGAACATTATATTTGGTCCTATATACATCATAGAAAGCAAGTCTTCTATAGGAAATTACAAGGAAGGTGTTGCTTTTTAGACTCAATAGTACTTTTAAACTTTTTGACAAGGTTAGAGTTACCGATAAGCATGGTTTGACTTGAGGTCAACCATAAGGAAAACCCAATAATTGTAAAGGGGCTTTTGCTTTTGCTTTTGCTTTTGCTTTTGCTTTCATAAAGGGGCTTTTGAGTTTGCGGAGAATCTTGCTTGACGTTGTGTTCTTTTCATGACCAAAATCTTCATCTTTTTGCAATTTTTCTAGCACATTAGATGTGGTAGGGAGAATTTCGATACCATTTCAAGTTGGGTCTTTGAGGGTTAACAATTGAGCATTTATAATTTTTAGGTACCCAAGACAACTTATTTCTCACATTATAGTTTCTCCTATAATGACATAGATGAGAAATATGTCCTAGATAACCACAGTAATTGTAAATTATAGATGAAGACTTGTTCTTTTGAAGATCATCATAGAAACTGTTAGACGTTTTAGATTGTTGACACTTCAAAATATTTTGGTCAAAGGCATTGCTCGATTTCTCATGTAGAATACCATTCTTTTCATTAAGAGAAAAACATATTCAACTTTCAAGTTCTTAATTTCAATTTCAATGGATGATAACTTTTTTTTTAAGGAAATCAAGTTTTTCTTTTATAAATTAATCAAACCATAATATAAACTCATTATATGCATCTTGAAAAATGCCTTCGAGAAGATGCTTAACATGATGAGAAAGCATCTTCTCGAGGGCATTTTTCTCGAAGGCATTTTTCAAGACATTTTTTTCCGTCAACGACTTTTGCTCTTCTTGCTTTTTATTTGCACTTTAATCGACAAAATCATTGTTAGCAAGAGCAATCCTTAATTCTAGCATATGCTTCATCATTCAAACTATTTCTCAAAATTTGCATTGCTTTAATATTTAAGTAAAAACAAATTTTATCAAATTCATTCTATTGTGATTTGGATTTGAAAATAAAACCATTTAGCATAATATCCCACAAATATAAATATATTGCTTGCACAAAAATCTCCATTAAAAGAAATCCACACCATCAAAAGATGGTAGTTTATCAAAATCGCAAAAACTCATTTTTCAAGAAAGCTTTTAAGGTTACTGGCAAAGAGGATCTTTTACTCTAAATTGTTAAGCCTCTAGCCAGAGTTGAAGTGCGACACCCTAACCTGGGGTCATCACATAGTTATCCAAAAAGCGGAAAATAAATTATTAATTGCTGGTTGCTTTCGGAACATTTATTAATTTCAAGCCAGAACATTTGGGTGTAAAAATTTTCGTTTACAGTAAACTCATATTGTACATCACCACACAAAGAGATAATCATATTCAGAATAAAGCCACCAAGGCATACAACTTTTAATAATTAAGTTTCAATTTCCAAAATAGAAAATTAAACCTAAGACTAAAGTTTAACACCAAAGTTACTGACCATTTCGACACACCACCCAACTAAGATTCCTAAGCTGGTCACTCTACAAGACATTTATCGGAAAAACTCCGCTGCCGTTCCCACAATCAAAATACCTCTTCAAGTATCTAAAACTAAGTCCCGAAAGACTTAGGGAAACTTCTCAGCTCCATCTGCACTAGTGTACCAATGTATAACAGCAATACCAGAAGAAACCTGATGTATTTGTAAGGGTGAGATGCCAATATTTGAGTTTATAATGATAATCACATGCACCACATATTCAAGTAGCACATAGTCATGCATAACCATAATAAAATAAGATTATCATAATTAAACAAGTAGTTTATCACTGGGTCTCATACCCGATCATCGTCATTTTAAAAATATGCATGACACTTCCACATTCATCGTCTAACATTCACACCTAATCTCCGGAGATCCCAACGTCTTCACAATGAGTTGATCAAACTCGATACATTGTCTCATTGGCTAGCTAAGCACAACAATAATACATCGTCTCATTGTCCATTTAAGCACAATGATATGTACATCGTCTCATTGGCAACTCAAGCACAATGATACAAATACATCGTCTCATTGTCTATTTAAGCACAATGATAATACATCGTCTCATTGTCCATTTAAGCACAATGATATGTACATCGTCTCATTATACATTCAAGTATAATGATACACATACATCGTCTCATATACATTCAAGTACAATGATATATACATCGTCTCATTATACATTCAAGTATAATGATACACCGTCACATGATACCTTTTCCATTAAGGTCTCACGTTAAACAACGTCGGGCACGTCTGCCGTAAATGCAAATGTAAAACATTTTGTCCTCGTCATTTTATTTTCGTGCATTATATTCTTGTCGAAGCTCAAAATGGCTTATGACTATTCACCATCTTCAACGTCTTAAAATTCTCATCGTCTCATCATTTTTAACGTCTTAAAATTCTCACCGCCTCATTATTTCCAACGTCTTAAAATTCTCATCGTCACACGGATCAAAGATCTTCGTGTTTTATTATAGAACACTGGTATCACGACGTCTTGGATACTAGGTTTATTTTTCAACGTGAACACCGTCTTTTGTTTGTGAACCACAATTCAAAACAAAATCTCCGCAACTTATCTAAGTTGACGGAATAACATCGTTAAGTAAAAATTCGTTTATAGAAAATCATTTCTAATTGAAAATTCCTAAATAACATCATCGGTTACTAAAAATTTAGTTTTCAGAAAGGAGAGTCACTTGAGGCTCATACTTGTTTAAAATACGTACTGCCGCTTTAGAAATACTTGCCGTCGATGCTTTTCCAAATTGCCGTCGATTAGCACTTTTAAAGTCATTTAAGCCAAAACTTAGCTTTTTCCACCCAAACAATTTTCTAAAATCATAATTAAATTATTTTCCACCCAAACAATTTTCTAAAATCATAATTAAATTATTTTCCACCATTGATTTCATAAAATAACTTTTTATAATATTACGGAATTTCTTACGTAAAAATTAGCAGTACAAAAATAATTTCACGGTTTCGCCCTCACTGTGACTCATAGTTCACTTTTACAGCGATAAATCATTAAAATAATGATATTTTCGAAAATTCCTTATTTTTACCAAATAATATTTTCCATAAACATTATATTCCAACATTTCCCATAAAACATTGAATATAATTTTATACAGCTTATTAAAGCTTTTATCCAATTAATTTAATTGAGCACTGACCACTGTCAGGCTTTTCAAACAACAACCAACAACATCATCACAGAAATATTTCCAAATAGATCATGCATCACAGCATAAGAATATAATTGCAGATAAACAATTAAATGCAAACAACTAACACAGATCAAAATAACAGAACTTAAACAGAATTAAACAAACACCAACAGATAAATAATTACAGACAACACTTGATAACACATGATTATAGGAAAAACTCCTCAGGTATTCTCCCCTTACCTCTTGAAGTTACAGAACACTTTCCACGTATTGTCGATTTTGATTTCGGCACGCGTCAAAAAACTTCGGCTTGCGTCAAGAAACTTCGTCACAAAGAAACTAGTGTCACACACAACAAAACAACCCAAGATCAATCCACAAATTCTCTCCTAACAAAAAGTTAGGTTCGGCCCTCATGACTTAAATTGACTAAACATGATAAAGTTTTGCAAGCTTTTGGATTAGTCCTTAAGCACATAAGACATAGGATTAGGGACTTAATACAAAAGATTGAAACAAAATCTTCTAACCCTTAAAGACATAGTTTCGGCCATGATAAGTTCATAGGGCTAGGGATTTTTGTTTAATACAACAACTTGGATTCAATAAAGATCTATACTAACAAGATAGGAAACAAGATCACTTATCAAAAACATGAACAAAATCTCCTCCAACTATACCCACATAGGTTCGGCCATGACAAGGAAAATGAGGAGGAAATTTTAGTTTAAATCATACTCTTGGATTATGAATATAAGGATGATAACAAGAACATAGAAATTAATTTCATACTCATAGGATTTTTCTATGATTCTCTATGGATTTTCAAACTTCTCGATCTAGAAATGGGAAAATATGATTCATGGCATAAACATGAGAAATACATGAAGAGGAAAGCTTAGATGATCAAGGATATGAGTTTTAACCTCTTGCAGTTTGAAGAAATGAATAAAATGATCAATCCAAACTTGATGGCTTTTGAGACAGCTTTGAGGGTGTGGTGGTTTTGTGAGTATATATCATGATATACTCATCCAAAAATCACAAAATTTGGCTTGTTAGAAAGATAAGAAGAAAAGGAACAACTTTTATGTTTAAGGTTTTATTTGATTCGGATCATAACAGGGGTGAAAATAGGCTTCTTTCTGCTGTCTCGCATGGATCTGAGGATTCTGGGCAGTTTCTGTA
This sequence comes from Echinosophora koreensis, assembly GCA_035048595.1. Lineage (NCBI taxonomy): Eukaryota > Viridiplantae > Streptophyta > Magnoliopsida > Fabales > Fabaceae > Echinosophora > Echinosophora koreensis. The sequence goes on from JAPCYP010000004.1 coordinate 14,587,452, forward strand.
TTTTGGTCATAACTCTCAACATACTCATCCGTTTTTGATGATCTTTATCTCGTTGGACATAAGAGAGAAAGAGGAACAACTTTCATGTTGAGAGTTTTTCTAGTTTCAGAAATTAAGAGGGTCATATTTTCGGTGGAAATTCGGTGTTCTTATGAGTTTTGTAACTTAGAGAAAATGGAGAAAGCTTGATGAGGAAGATGATGAAGTCTATTTATAGAGGAGATGGCAAGGCTTTTTGAGCCTTGGGCTGCACCCTTCATGGCTTGGAGAGCAAGAATGGCCCAAATTCAAGAACAACCTAGAAGATTACTTAAGGACCAAAAGGAAATTAAAGAAAAGCTTAGGGACCAAAATGCAATTTCCATAAAAATTGTCATCATGATGCCATGTGCACCATTAATGCATTCACATGGGTGAGTCATCTCATATGACTCATTGGTATTATCCAATAACGGCTCCCGAAAATCCCGTAATCTGCTCCGCCGTTTACGCGATTAAATACGACGCCCGGATAAAATATAATATTTCACTTTTTAGTGAAATATTTCAAAATAACCAAAATCATAGGAAATGAAATAAAAACCTTAAATGTTTCGTTCACGAGTTAAAATTAGGTCTTCTGAGCAGTATAAATATATTGTCAGTGAAATTCGCAGACCGGGTTTCGCCTGACTTTTCAACATAAATTTTTATCGTAACTCTCTACGGTCAAGTAGAGTGTAACTATGGTTTCGGATTAATTAAAATAATTTTCTAAGTCTCAGATAAATATATAAACGTATTTATATAAATTTCCGATATTAGAAAACAGCGAAAAATCGGGGTGTTACATGAAGCTCTGATACCACTTGTTGGTCGTGACAACCATTACAGGGTGGTGAATTGGGTTTATAAAATTTTCTAAAATAATTTGCCAAAAATTATTTTCTCAATATAAAATCTTAAATCACACAAGAAGCAATAAACAAAGTATGAATATATGAGCAATATTAGAATTAAACAATTAGGAGATAGGCACTGCTAGAAATTCATAGATTACTTGCAGATTTTTCTGCGGATTTTTTTCGATTTTCCTGCAACTTTTCTAGAAATAAGGTTTTTTTTTCTATAGATTTAAATTTGTAGGAAATTTTGTCATTTCCTGCGAATTTTCCTGCAGATTTAAATTTTTCGCAAGAAAATATGCAGGAAATTTTCTACAGATTATAAAATTCGCAGGAAAAAATTACCCACGAAGGTATTACCTATAAGTAGAAATTCGTAGGAAAATTCGCATGAAACCTGTTTCCTGCGAATTTTTGAGCAAAATCCACAGGTAATCAGAAGATTTCTAGTAGTGAGGGAAAATGATTCTTGCACATGGATTTATCCTGGTTCAGCCACTCACAACCAGTGTCCTAGTCCAGTCCCCACTCCATCTGTGGGATTTTCTTCCACTCTTATTAACTGGTGCTTGCAACCTTTGTACACAACAGAGCACTCTTGGGATACCTCATCCACCACATGTAAGAGCCTCAACGACCTCTAGCAGTCTCCCTCGCGCCTCTAGGATATCTCACACGCGTTTCTAAGCCTAAAGTCGCACACTAAAGGAATGTCCTACCCTTTGCTACAGAAGGATACATTACCCACAACCTAGGGATACGACACCCTATTTCTGAGTTGATACAAGAGTATAAGAAATTGAAACACTCTTAACTCTTGACAGCATAGATAATACAAATTGAAGCCTATGGTATGATAATAATAACACAAGATTTGGCTCAAATAATTTTAGAGAATATGAACAATTTTTTGATGCTTGTCCTCTATTTTTCTTTTCGTGCTCCAAAAATCCCTTTTTATAAGCATTGAAATTCATAATGTTGTATAATTAAAAGGGAAAGGGCTAAACTTAACAAAGTAGCCGTTGTCAAATTTTTACCGTTGTTTCAATATAAACCAATTAAAGAGCTGTCAATCAATTGAAGCCTTCACACAATCAATTGAAGCCAAATCAATTCAAACCAAATAGAATATAGAATAATAGAATTGATGTACGTTCGGGCTATTGTAATATATATTTATTCGATTTAAATTATTTTAATATGCACTATGAAAACAATATTTTAATGGATTGAAAATTAATTCAATTGAAATTTGAATTTACACAAACTGAAAACTGATTTTAATAGATTGAGCATAAATTAATATATTTTTAAAAACTTATTCTTTGATATTAATCAGTTTTTAATTTGAAATGAATTTGAAAAACACTTTGCAAGACAAATGTTTTTATTAAAATATAAATTTTTTTTTTGGTTTCTTAGGGTATTCTCCGAGTGCAAATACGGAGACTAATCCCTCGAGGTACTGGATGACATTTAAGGGTTGACCTCTCCCAACCAGGTTTTCTCCATACGCAAGAGCCAGTGATCGAACCCCTGACTACTTGCTTACGGGGCTCAAGCTCGTTACTACTTGGACCAACCACATGTTGGCTTTATTAAAAATCTTTACTCAAAAGTATAGTGTTTTAGTTTAATTAATTAAATGAGCCAAAGCAAGTTACAGTCATCGTACCCTTTCATTAACATCTAAGACCTAATATATTTATCCAATCTTGCTTGAAATCTTGATGCTTGAAGCTTTGATATTCCTAACTTATTTGTGTCTTGCTTTGCTAACCTTTAAATACACGGATGCTTGTAAATTATATTTTATTTTTGTCCTACATGCTCATGGTTAATGTCTGTCAATCATCAAAATACAAATAATATATACTTACACATAAGACACACAATATAGAGTGTGGAAAGAAGAGAGGGATTATAAGTGTGAGACAATTCTATCTCGAGGGAGAAAATCATAGAGTGATTTGTGAGAGATGGGAAATGTGTATAGGAGTAGAAATATCAACCTTGGGTGTAGTTCTTGAAGGTATGATGTGTGATTCATGGGTGTACAAGAATAGGCAAGTGTTGAGGGAAATTTCTATTGTAAAGTACTTTGTATCTCTAGTATCAAGATAGAGAGAAGATCAATTGCGTTTTCTCGTGGACGTATAGGTTACATGTGTGACCGAACCACTAAATCCCGGTGTTCATCTTTTTTACCCTTTTTTTTCTTTTAGTTTTCGATTCTTTCTTGTTCTAGTTTATTTGTATTTGTTCTTGTGTTTTGTTTTTCATGGTGCTATGCTATCATATTTCGTGGCCCGACAAAACCCAACACTTTTGTTAGTGAGGTAACATAACTTTAACAAAGTATGATTTTAATTGATAATTCTAAATTTAAATAATCAAATTTTTTTGTAAAAAAAAACTACAAGATTAAGTTAAAAAAATAAAAGCACGAGATTAAAATACCCTTTCAAATGTTTTAAAACTACAATGTGTGATTTAAGTGGTATACATTGACAGTGTAAATTTTTTTTACACTGTCAACCAATCAGAAATTGACACACCATTAAAAATCTTTGAGATTCTTATCCTAACCAGATTAAAAGCCATCAATTCCATGATTTTTGATTGATTGTTAGTGTAAAGACAGTGCATATAAACTAAACTCATATATATATATATATATATATATAGATGGGGATCCACTTACTCTAGGAATCACTCTTGCCAGAGTTACTCCGCTTAATAACTCATCGGAGACATTGACTTTCAACAGTCCGACCGTGAAATATATATATATATAGTGAATCATTCTAGTGTTGCCAAGGTGCATTTCCCTCCTCAAATGAGGACAATTTTAGTAACTATATTCATCATTAATAATTACAATTTATTTCAAAAAATTTATTTTATCTATCAATAACTAACCCTTCGTTCTTCAAATTTTTTTTTTTGACACAACTTCGTTCTTCAATTTAAGAGTCATTTTTAGTTATTCAACTGTATCATTGCCTAAAAAAAATTAAATTGTATAATTTATCTTTTAAATTATATATATTTTATTCTTTTCGTTTAAGGACAACTTACAATATCCTAGGTTACGGTTGAATTTAAAGTGAAGTGATTTATATGTTTGGATGTTATTATTTTGAAAGTAAGTTTGGTGTAAAACATAGTGTAAAATTTTCATCCCAATGCAAAAGCTACTTTTTATAACTTTAGTTAAAATCACTTCTAAAGACAAAATCAATTTTATCTTACAAAAACCAAACACCTCATTTTTTACTTAAAGTTTGACGGGGGATAAAATCAATTCTGCAGCTTTCCACATTGAAACCAAACACACACAATAAAGGTGCTGGTTTTTCAATCAATAGTACTATATACATTATAAGTCTTCAACGAATTAAAGCAAGTCTTCCATTGAAAATTACAGGGAAGGTGCTGCTTTTTGAATCAATAGTACTTGACTTGAACTTCTTTGATACGCTTAGAGTCACAAACTAGAATTATGTCCTTATTTAAACCCAAATCCAAATCCATTCCGTTACACAAAATGAGAATGAAAATGAAGAGTACTACTATGTGTGTGTTTTTGTTGATTTTGGTTTTATTGGAAATGATTTGCTGTCAAGGGTGTTGGAAGCATGCGAGAGAAGCTCTCCTGGCTCTCAACGACCAATTTGACCGACCTTTACCTTGGGGAGACAATGCTGATTGTTGTAAATGGTCTTATGTGAAGTGCAACGCTACCACGTGGCGAGTGGAGGAACTTGGTCTTAATGATGTGATGGATCATGGTCGGCCTGGGAATTGGTATATAAATTACTCAGATTTTCTAGTGTTTGAAGATCTAAAGAGTCTCGATTTGTCAATGAATTCCATAGCTGGTTGTGTTGAACATGAAGGTATCGTTAGTTCATTATTTTCAATATTATAATGAATTTGTTATGACTTATGACATGTCTATGTTAAATTAACTTTCTTTTTACAACATGTCTATTTTGCTTTGTTTATATACCTTGCAGGGTTGAGGTTAAGGAATCTAGAAGCTATTGACTTGAGTTATAATTTTCTGTACAATACCGAAAGCATTCTATCATGTTTGGATGGGCTTTCATCTCTTAAGTCTCTAGACTTAAGTTATAATGGGTTCGATGGTACTTCACTCCATGGTAAGGCTAGATATACACATAACTTATGACTTATGGCATGTCTATGATAAATTAACTTTCTTTTTACAACATGTCTATTTTGCTTGCTGGGTTGAGATTAAGTAATCTAGAAGCTATTGACTTGAGTGATAATTTTATGAGCAATACCGAAAGCATTCTATCATGTTTGGATGGGCTTTCATCTCTTGAGTCTCTAGACTTAAGTTATAATGGGTTCAATGGCACTGCACTGCACGGTGAGTTAGATATATATATGAACTTTTTTTTAATGCATTTTGGTAATATTTAGGTAAAAAAAAAGGTTTTCTCTCGTCTTTATTTTATTCTTTATTTTGGTTCTAATTTTGTTTTGTCAATTTGGTTAGTGTAAGTTTTTAATCGTCATTCAATATGGTTTTTAAACAAGATTCAGTCAAAAACATGCTTTAACATAAATAATGATGTATCAGTACTAATCATGACGACGCGGAGAAGATGAGGTTATGGCATTACTATCATTAATTAGTTAAATGTTATTACTTTTGTTAATGTGGTGACACCGTGACAGAGTTGTTGACAGGATGATTTTGATTGAAGGTTCTAATTTTAAAGAACCAAATTAAAAAAAAAAACTTATAAGATTAAATTGAAAAAAAATTAAGGCAAAAGATTAAAATACACTTTGTTGTAAAAAAAAATAAAAATTTAGAACTATATTTTTTATTTCTTAGTTTCTCACCCATATTTTGTAGCATTGTCATCAAAGTTGCTTAATCTTGAGGTCCTTCACATCGGTGGCAACAACTTCAATGGGAGTGATGTTCCATCTTCTCTTGGTGAGCTTGCATCCCTGAAATCTTTGCCAAGTTGACTAACTCTAGATCAATTTCATATTAATGCTACACTTCCTATATCATATATATCTCGTTACTTATTGATGAACAAATGTATGTAACTCATATCCGTTGAGCTCTTTGAAGACCCTTGTCTTAGTTGGGAGCAACATTAATAGGATGCAATGCCATCTAGGTTGGTTTGTTGTATATTAATTTGTTACTGCTAGATTTAATATAATTAACTCTAGAGAATATATATTGAAAATTTAAGGAGTATTATGGTAGTAAATATTTGATAACTCACATAGGATACCAAACCTATCAAGATAACCATAATTATTTCTTTAAATTAGAGAAAGGAGAATTCACATGAGCAAAGACTCCACAAGTTCATGGGTTAAATTTACACAGTTTCATTAATGCTTTTCTTTCTTTCTTTTTTAATTTCTAGGTGAGTTACAACATCTCAAACATCTTGGTTTAAGAACCACTCAATTGGAAGGATCGTTGAATATTAGTGGTTAGTACTGCAATGGATTACTTATTGCATCAACCATTTGTGTGCTATGCGGTGTCTTTTATCTAAAGGCGCACGTTTGAAAGATATAATATTTTCAGTGAAGAAAACTGTTATATTCTATGATCACCCTGTTTATATCGCAGCATTATTGGGTCTGAGCAATTTGAAGAGCCTGGACCTACAATATAATGATATCAGCAATTTTGTTGTCCACCAAGGTATTTATGCAATTTTTTTCCTGGTTATTATACAACAATAATCTGTACAAAGTTATGCCACCAATCCAAAATCTAAACTAGTATCTCCTTCATTGTAATAAATTTTGTGATGAGCATAACCTATATATATCTGATAACTTAATGTTCCAATATTAGCGGAAAGTTCCTGTAATTATATTTTCCACGTGATTTATTTAGATCCTTATGTAACTTGAGTTGAGACACTTTTTCCTGCATCTTCTACCAAATTAAAAATTTGAAGTTGGAGTTTTTATTTAGCCCTTCTTATATTTTCTAGGCTCAAAAAGTCTAAGCAAACTAGAAGTCCTTGATTTATCTTCGAATAAGATGGATGGAAATATGTTGCGGAAGTCATTACGAGCTTTCTCATCTATCAGGGAGCTTGATTTAAGTTATAATCAATTTAAAGGAACAATTGTTGCCGCAGGTGATAACACTTCTTAATTTGCCATTTGTAAGTTCATTTCTTTTTTGTTGAAATTTTGTTTAATTTTGTTTCTTTGTTTGTGTCATAGATTTTCGTGATTTGGGTAACCTTGAACGCTTGGTCTTGGACGATAGTATGAACATCGTAAATGAGTTCTTCAAAAGCATAGGATTGTTGACTTCTCTAAAAGTTTTATCTATGTATGGATGTAATATCAATGGCACTATCCCTGCTGCAGGTAAATTGTATATATCATTTCGGTTACTCAAATTTGCATCTTTTTAGTTTGTTTCAATTTACTTATATCTTTTCAATAATTCCATTCCAATAAAGTATTGTATTATTCCTCAGATTGGTCTAAGCTTAAGAAGCTCGGGCAGTTATATCTAAGCAGTAATGGATTTGAGGGGCCGCTTCCTTCATCCTTTTGCAACATGACATCTCTTCTTACCTTAGATCTTTCTAGGAATCATCTCACCGGAAATCTCGGTTCTAACATTGAAAGCCTTACATCACTTGAGTATCTTGCTTTTGGTGGTAACCAATTTGAATTTCCTATTTCATTCACACCATTTGCCAATAATTCAAACATCAAGTTCATCAATGGCTGGGGGAACAAAGTCATACTCGACGAACACCCTACTTTGCAAACTTGGGTTCCAAAATTTCAATTGCAAGAGCTTGATTTGTCATCTTCAGCAACTAAAACCAGCTCTCTTCCCCTTCCAAACTTCCTTCTTTACCAGCACAATTTGTCTTATCTAGATTTAACTGGTTGTAAATTGGAAGGAGTCTTTCCAAAATGGTTGTTGGAAAACAACACAAAAATAACCGACCTTTCTCTTAGAGATTGTTCTTTTACGGGTACTTTCCAGCTGCCATCCCGTCCACTTCCTTACATAACGGGTATTGATGTATCCCACAATGCAATAACAGGTCAACTCCCATCCAACAATATCAGTTCAATCTTTCCAAACTTATACTATTTGGACATGTCTGTGAATGATATCCATGGTCTAATTCCTCATGAGTTTGGTCAAATGAGTTTATTGGATAGGTTAGACCTCTCTGACAATCATTTGTTTGGAGAAATACCAAGAAACATATTTGGTTCTAGGTCGCTATCAACCTTGAAACTTTCAAATAATAAGTTTGATGGAACTTTGTTTCCTACTTTGCCAATGCTTACTAAATTGAGGTACTTGTTATTGGATGGAAATAGCTTTTCCGGTAGCATCTCGAGTAGCCCATTTAACAACATATCGTCACAGTTGTTAGTATTGGATTTAAGCAATAATCATTTTGTGGGAAAGCTTTTAAATGGTTGGAATCAAAGTTTTTCAAGTTTGGAGGCACTTTCTATGTCCAATAATCATTTTGAAGGATCTATCCCGTCAGAGCTTGCGAAACTTGAATCTCTAGAATATCTTGATCTCTCATCAAATAAGTTGTCTGGTACTGTTCCATATTTTCTATCTTCTTCCATGAAGTCTATCCATTTGAACAACAATGAGTTAATGGGTTTGCCGAAAAGAATGGTCAACGGAAGCTTATTGATACTAGACCTTAGCAACAACCATATAACCAGTGGCATTCAAGATATGATACATAACCTTATTGGTACGGGGTTGAAGATTCTTCTACTAAAAGGTAATCACTTTACAGGGCAGATAACAAATCAATTATGCCAACTAATAACTTTATATATACTAGACCTTTCTCATAACAACTTTTCTGGTCCAATACCCAACTGCTTGGGTAAAATGCCTTTTGTGTTTGACGATTTTGAATCAAGGACCGACGACTCATTATTTGTTGAAGGGAAAGCAAGTTTCACTACAAAGAAAAGTTTTTACACTTACACAGGGAGTATCCTTGTTTATATGACTGGAATAGATTTATCCTTCAATAAATTAAATGGGGACATCCCTTCTGAGCTTGGAAACTTGACAAAAATTCGGGCAATGAACTTGTCCTACAATGATTTGAGAGGAAAAATCCCAACTACGTTCTCCAATTTAGTACAAGTAGAGAGTTTGGATCTTTCTTTTAACAAATTGAGTGGAAGTATCCCTCCGCAACTAAATGAATTAACATTTCTTGAAGTATTTAGTGTGGCACACAATAACTTATCTGGTGCAATACCGGAAAGGAAAGGTCAATTTATTACATTTGATGAAAGCAGCTATGAAGGCAATCCTTTCCTTTGTGGACCTCCCTTACCAAAAAGTTGCAGTGCTTCTATTTTACCAAATGGCTCTTACACTGATGGGGACAATGACAGTTTTGTGGACATATATGTTTTCTGGGTGAGCTTTGCTGTGTCATACACAACAGTATTGTTGGGAATTGCAGCAGTTCTATACATTAATCCTTACTGGAGGCGAGCATGGTTTTACTATATAGGATTGATCTGCACCAATTGCTACTACTTCATTGAGGACAATTTGCACAAGTTTTTCAATTAATATTTGAATCATGTATTGTGTAACATGTTAAGTTGTATGTCTAGAATTTATGTTTTGTTTATTCAAGTGTGCTTCAATATATATGTTGTTCAATAATGATATGGAATTGATCTGACTTTCCTATCCAATAAACAAAAATGTGTTGTGTTTACAGATTTTTTTTCTGGTAATCTCAATTTTTTCTGTTTTAGTGCACGTTGTCACCAATTATGAACTCATATTATTGGTTACTTACCGAGTAAAATTTATATAAGAATTAATATTTGATGTAATAACTAGAATCTTGCAATCTAGATGAGCACCACGGTTTGTCGAAATCAATATTTGTTTAACTTATCTGTTGGGACCAAATTATTTGCGAGCAGAAGATTGCTAAATGCTATGTTCAACGGGTCAAATCTGAAGATGATGCAGAACTATTAGCATTGAACCACTTGATTTGAGCAAAGGAATATTGCTAAGTATTACCATTATATGTAGAGTTATTGTCTTTTAGTTATTTTATTTACGATATATGTTTGGTTTAGTTATGAAAAAAAGAATATTTTGATACTTATTTATTTATTTTAATAAGATTGTGATACTTAATTATATGTATAACCATATTTTTTATATTCACTTATGATTAAATCAATTTTATGTTTGAATATATTAGCTGAAAAATGGTTTTAAATTTATCTCTTACCATTATATGTAGATTGTAACCCACATGTTACGCGGTAACAATTTTGTTTTAAAATTTTAGTGTTGAATCCGGAATAAATTAGATGGTAATAAAAGACAATATTTATGTGAGGAACCGTTGAATATTAATTTAAAAACATATTTGATCCCCTTACCTCTGCTATTCATGTAAATAAAGCAATTTAAATGGGGCTGTTTGATTCTTCTTAAGATGATTATCTAATTATTCTTTTCAGTGAAAGGAATCAAAAAGAGCATTAGCATAAGAACTGTTGATGAAAAAGTTTCTTGAATAGTACAATTTGTATATGGGGCTGTATGATTCTTCTTAAGATGGTGTTGTTTTTTTGCTATAGTCTTTCACCTTTGTGGGGTTTTTTCTTCCATTTCTGGTTGTGTTTGCAGATTCTAGATTTATGTCTCATGCTCTTTACCTTCACGAATATTTCAGTGTTTCGATTAAGTTGCCTGCATGCTGATAACACTGCTGGTGTTGTGGTTGTCCAAGTCAAGTATCCTTTTGTATTTCTATCTTTCCAGTAAACTCAAAAGGACAAGTTGCACTGTCTATCTTCCTAAGAAGTAAGAAGGAGCATGGTAATGTAATGTTCTTTGTCTACAATTTCATTTTCTTTTCCTAAGTCAGTGGTCGTGAAAAAACAAAAAAAAACTATTCAACAGGTTCACCAGATTTTATACATATGTCATATATAATTCAAGAGAAAAATTCTTTTAACCAAAAAACTAAAATGAAGCTTGGTTCAGTTAAATATATAAAGGTTTAATTACTCTGTAGGTCCCTATACTTTTTAGAAATTTTCAAATAGGTCCCTATACTTTTAAAATTTGTAATTAGGTCCCTGAACTATTATTTCATTTGTAATTAGGTCCCTATACTAAAAAAATTTGTAATTGGGTCCTCGAACTTTTATAAAGTTTTCAATTGGGTCCCTGAACTAAAAAAGTTTTTAATTGGGTCCCTGAACTTATATAAAATTTTCAATGGAGCCCCTGGGATAGGGTTCCGTGAAGAGGTCTTTAAGTCTGCTGATGTTAAACGTGACCTGAAATTCCCCCAAATTTGTATTTAGGGTTGCAGGAGACCAAAATGTTGAGTCAGAAAACCAAAACTTGACATGTGATTGCTTTTCCTTCATCTGAACAAATAGTTCATTCCTTCCCTGATTTATGTTTTACAGTTGTACATCCCTTCCTTGAAATAATTTCGTCCAAAATAATTTCTTCACTTGCAACTTACTACATCTCACTTCATCTTGTTATCTCTTGCTACATTTTATTATGACAATATCTCAAGGTTCATCTTCCACCCAAACTACTCTTAAATAGTCTGCTTGGATGAAATCAGTTATATTCCGTCCAATTCAACATATCACTAACGAATTTTATAATTTAGGGATCCCATTGAAAATTTTATATAAGTTCAGGGACTCAATTAAATCTTTTTTAGTTCAGGGACCCAATTGAAAACTTTATAAAAGTTTGAGGACCCAATTACAAATTTTTTTAGTATAGGGACCTAATCACAAATGAAATAATAGTTCAGGGACCTAATTACAAATTTTAAAAGTATAGGGACCTATTTGAAAATTCCCAAAAAGTATAGGGACCTACAGAGTAATTAAACCATATATAAACCATAGCTAACTCAGACAATGCATTTAAAGTAGTGAAGTTCAATTCTACCTGTAGATAGCAATAAGATTGCAGCAAAAATCACTTCCAAACTTCAAGTGTTAGGCTTCCGTTAATTAATGTAACTAAAGTAATGCTCATGAGTCATGACTCATCACTGCCCAACCACACCTTTCATCTGCAATCTTGAAGCAACTTCATTGCACTTGACATTTTCTATTTTAATTTCATTTGATCCACCTTGGTACTCCCATAGTATGGATAAAATTTGCATTGAAAGAGATTTTGTGTCACTTGTGAGTTACCAAAACTCTTCTGTCGGCCAAATAACTTATCTATTTCATAGCTAATCTTAGCAATAGCATGGTCTTCTTGCGGTGCCATTTCTATTGGTTGGAAAAGAAAAAAGATGCAAGTACTTCTAAGGAAGTAAGGAAGGAGAGAAGAACAATGATAATGTTGCTGAAGATGGTTTCACGGTAATTACGTCCAAATCTCAGAAGAAGTATAACCTAAGATTGAATAAAAAACCTAATTCTAGGTATGCTTGATTCTCGTTTATTTTGCATGGGTTTTGGTTTTGGTCCCCCCATGTTCTTGTTTTCTTTTTTATTTTATTAATAAATTTATGGTGACTTGTCACCTTGCTTAAAAAAAGAAAAAGGTCTTCTTGTGCGACACCCTACCTTGGGCCGTCACATAGTAACCCATTGCGGAAAATAAAATTCAATTATGCCGGTTGCTTTCGAAAAATAATGTTTTCTAATACTCCACTTAATACCAAAAATGGTGATAATTTTTTTTTCTTTTCCTTTACCTGTTAACTTGACAACATCTCACAACATAAGTAACACACCATATATACATATCTATATGCATCATCGTTTTATACAAGATATAAACTATATAGGGCCTTTATCAGAATAGGCCATTCTCCACACTAAGAAAGTAAATAAAAACATAAGGACACATAGTGAAACGTCTAGGCCATATACAAAAATCATGGCTCTCAGTAGCCAGAAAGATTGAAGGAATCACTACCCCAAAAATGAAACTACCTACAGCTGGTCACAGACTAATGGTACCCATTGGGAAGACTAGAGTCTATCCCACTCCCTGCCGATGAGTCAGATGAAGACACAGCAACACCCTCATCAGGTGAATTGTCATCATCATCCAAAGGAATGTACTCAGGTACATCCTCCACGAACTCCTCTGGATCCTCCTCGAGATCAATGACCATCTCCTATGGGTCCGCCACAATGTCCTCTTGAGCTGGCTCAGGTGCTGCCTCAGCTAAGGGCTGAGCCTCTATCTGTCCATGATCGTCCAAGTGCTGTGCAAGTAGCCATAAAGGTGGTAGAGATACCTCAACCGTCTCCATCGACCTATGCTCCCTCTGGGGCCCCGTCTCGAGTGTGCCCTCTACAGTATGTATATGCCCGGTATAACGAAATACATGGGCTCCCGGGTGGATCACCCACGCATTGATGTTATCGGCGTCCTCAAAATGAAGGCTCCGAAACCCCGTGTGGGCTAACGGTATGGCCGGATCCATCTAAACTCAGATAATAACAATACCCATATAGAGAAAAGAGCAACAATAAAACATGCAAGGGTGAGAACTAATCATCTGGATTTTAAAGCGACAACCACATGTACGACTCTCAATTACCACTTAACATGAATATTCAAAGATAAACATTCAAAGATAAACAATATATATTTATCACAGGGTTTCATACCCGACAGTCGTAACCGTTTTTAAAACCATGACACTTCAATATCATCAACTAACTTTGAGACTTAATCTCCGGAGCTCCAACCATCAAGTAAATGAGCTGATCAGGCTCCAATTGCCAAATAAGGCAGAATCAATGCCAGAGATGGCAAAGTTCAAATAACCATTCCACAGTCCACAACGAGGCAAAGTGGTGACTATAAATAGCACATGGTTTTCTTGGTCATATATCCATCAAGGCACAGTGATGCAAACTACATGAATACTTGCCATCAAGTATTCAAGTCCTATGCAAAGGCACGTCTGCCCTGTAATGCATGTAAAACGTTTTGGTTCTCATTGTTTTCTTTGTGTTCAATCTTTGGTTGTCAGAGCTAAAAGTCTCACGACCAAAACAACATTTTAAACTTTAAAGTTTAATACCTCTTTCAACAATAATTGACTCCAAGAAAAAAGTGTGCAAATCACGAAATCTAGACCGATGCACCAGTCGTAGATAAGTAGATTTTAGTGTACAAAACCTGAAACACCACTTATAGGACATTTAGTCCATAATTTCAACTTTCGGACCTCGGACCCATATCTTAGAACTCTAGACCCGACGTCTCGGTTGCTAGATTCGTTCAAACCATTTTTGCTTCGTGAAATACAAAACCAAAATTTCCTCAACTTATCTAAGTTGACGGAAATAACTTATTGCTTACCGAAAATCCTTTTACGTTGGAAATTCGTTTTGTAAACTTGTCAAAATTCTTTAAAACTCATTTTTATTTAAAAATTGATAATTTGAACTTGAAAACCTCATTTGAGACAAATTCTCAGTATTACTCGATATTACCCTTTTTAAGACTACTTTCACAAATATTGATGGAATTGTCCGTCGTTTGCCGTTGTAAACGCATTTAGGTAAAAATAGGACACTTTGTCGTAAATTAATTTTTCCAACACTGTAATAAAATTATTTTCGAAACTTTTTCGCTTGAAACATCATTTTCTAATATTTGTAAATTCCTTAGGTGAAAATTAGCAGTGCTAAAATATTTTCACAGTTACGTCCTCACTATGACTCGTAAAACGCTTTTACGCTGTTAAACCATTAAAATAATATGATTTTTAACTTTTCTCATTTTCAACCAACCAAAATACTTAAGTAATATTATATCACTATTTCTCATAAATTAAAACTCATTATCCCATAAAAAGCTTTTTAATGCTTTTAACCTTATTATTAATTGAGCATTGACCACTGTCAGGCTTTACAATCCACAATCCACATCAACAACAATCATGTCAATAATATAGCATTTAGCACAATTAATGACATGCAACAACATATAAGAACAATTAAATGCAGATAAATAAATATTTAAAAGCAGATAATTGCAAAACAGATAATTTCAAACTACAGAAAATAACTAACACACCAACTAAATTATACAGACAGCAAACAAACAAACAAATAGTATATAGCTATCGAAAAAAAAATCCCTCAGGTACTCCCCTTACCTCTTGAAGATTGTTTTTCTTGTCGAATTGAAATTCCGTCAAACGTCCGGTTTCCGCAAAACACGTACTCATACAACAATTTATCCTTCAATCAAAACACAACAATTAAATATCAATCAAACACTAAATACACCTATGCTCCTACATGCTAGGTTCGGCCATGAGGTGATTGATTAGCTAAAAATTTCTAAAAATCCAAAGCTCTTGGATTAGTGTTCTTTAATCACTTGAAACCCTAAAACAAAGATTAAAATACAAAGATTGAAATAAAATATTCCAACCTTTCAAGAACCCTAATTCGGCCATGACACTTAACATAGGCTAGAGATTTCAAAATTTTACATACTCTTGGATCCATGACTATAGAGTAGTGTAGAGTTAAGATAGATTATCATAAGTTGAAAAATGAAACAAAATCTTTCAATTTTTCAAAAGTACAATTTCGGCCATGAACAAAATAATGGCTTAGAGGTTTGATTTTGATTCAACAACCATGGATTCAATACCTATATGAGCTATAAGGATTGAATCAAGCAAGACATGTCAAAAAAATGAACAAAGTCCTCCCCCCCACAATAATTAGGGTTCGGCCTCATCAAATCCAAAGGGCACGAAATTTTTGTTTGATGTATCCTCTTGGATCTTAAATATAGAGAGGATATTAAGATCATAGAAATTGGTTTCACTTTAAAAGGATTTTTAATGATTTTCTATGAATTTTCAAAGTTTCTAGATCTAAGAATTGAAAAATATGATCAAGGCTTTAAAACATAAAAATGAATGAAGAACATGATGATGATTGAGTGAGAGGAGCATGATATACCTCTTGGAATTGAAAAATGAGTAAGGAATCAAGCACTTCCTTCACAAAATGGCTTATGGAACTTAAGCTTTTTAATGGAAAAATGGAGAAAGCTTGAGGAAGATGATGAACATTGCCTTAAATAGAGGTGAAATGGGCTCTCAAATGGTGTTTGGGTCGTGGCCCTTTGGGGGTATTTGGGTCCATGGCATAAATTTTTAGGGACAAAAGAGTAATCTCACAAAATGGCATTTTTGTGGTATAAAGATAACCTAAGGACAAAATGATCATTTCCCAAAAAGCAATCATGACCAACATGTGGTGAGAAATGAGTGAGGATGTGGCTGATTTGTATCCACAAATTGTGGGGCAAACTTGTCATTTTGATGAAAGTTGAAGGGTAAAATCGTCCAAGGGCAAAACGGTCTTTACACTGGTTTTGAAGAAATATCTAGATATTTTGTTTAAAGGTAATGATGACATTGGTGAGTCACCCACTATGAGTCATCATCCATGATGACTCATTGTCTTCATCCATCCGGTGTCGAATTGTCTCTGCACATCCGTTCTCGATTCCGTCGATTACCCGATTTAGGGTTTTACGTTCGAAATAACTTATTTATTTTGAAAATTTTCAAAATAGCCTATATCGTTGGAAATCAGATATAAAATTTATTCATTTTGTTCTTGGGTCAAAATTAGGTTTTTTGATCAGTAAAATCTTAGTGTCAATGAAAACGCAGACCGGGTTCCGTCTGAATTTTCAACCGAAAATTTAACCGTATACTTATAAAAATAAGTATGATATGAATATGACTTTGGTTTTCCCAAAATCATTTTCTAAGTTTCAGATACAAATATAAACGTTTATTTATATTTATAGGAAAAATCGGGGTGTTATATCTTGCGGTGCCATTTCTCAACTGCACAAGGAAGGAAGAAATAGTAAATTTTAGTATCAAACTAATTTGTGCTTTCAGCTTTTTTCCAAAGTACATAACTTGAAAGGTCAAGGACACACACACATATATAATCTCCTGGGTTAATAAATTATTAGAGCATCAAATAAGGTGGCGGCTGAATAGTTGACGAGGTTCCTCCTATAACGTGGCTTGTTATGGACTCCTTGTCATGCATATATGCTGTTGGGTTCGTTTTTGTGAAGATCATATCATAGCACTGTGAACATCCTATTTTGACCGGATCTTTTTAGTTTTCACTAAAAATTTCGAAAAAATAAAAAATGCAAAGAAAATAAAATTTAATTATATTTTGCCATCTTATTTTGTCGTTTGTTTTTATTTATCCCAAAATCCAAAAAAATATATAAAGACAAAAAATAACAAAAAGATTTTAATTTTTAATTTTATTTTAAACACTTAGGTTTATTTTTGTTCATTATTGGGCCAAACCAGCCAAACCCATTTCCTTCCTTTATCCTCCTCCAACAAACCCTAGCAGCCACCCTTTTCTTCCCTCCAACATTATTTTGAATTTGAATCCAGTTGGCAAATCCCTTGATTTTTGCAGTTGAGGCTCGCAAGTTTTGATTCTATTTCAAATCAGAGATAGAAATTTTAATCCTTGCAGATTTTTCGGATAAAAATCAGAGCGAATTTGGGGTTATAAAATTACAAGAGAGCCTACACAAAAAAGGGGGCCTCCATTAAGCCTTCACGTAAAAAAAACCTACTCATTCTTCTCCATCTATCTATCTATCACACAGTAGCCACCAATCTCCTCCATTTAACTTGACTCCAACCTTAACAACAACAACTATCAGTAAGAGTCTGTCACAAACACCCACTGTCCCTCATACCAGTCGCACGCCCAAGCCATTGCAGCACAGCCCCGGACCACCGTGACCAGAACCTCCTCGCGCGGCGTCACCTTCCTCGCCCTGCTCCGCCGTGAACGCTGTGACCGCCGTCACGTCGTTATACAGATCGCGCGTCGCGGCAACCAGAGAGAGTCGTCCTCAAGCACCACTGCCGCCAACCTCCGCAAGCCGCACCACCATCTCGAGTCAGAACCACCGTGTCGCCGTCCCGAACCGCTACCGCCTCCGCTTCCTTGGACACGCTACTGCCAAACCCTTTTCTTTTTTTCATTTTACTTTGCTGATAAAAGGTTTTGGGTATTTGCCTTGCATTATATAAGTCTGATCCTTTTTTTTCATTTATTTCTTTGCTGTTTGTTTTGTTTATTTATTTATTTATTTATTTATTTTTTAAATTTTAAGTTAAAATAAAATAAATGAAATGATGTAAAAAGGGAATTACTGAAAAATAATTTTGGAATTGTTTTGTGAGAGGTTTCACACTCAATTCCTTAGATGCGGGATAGCTCTGTGGACGTACATGCCGTGTTTTATCTCGCTTAGGATTTTTCTATATATAAAAAAAAAACAAAAAATGAAATATATAAAAAACCTTTTTAAATGAAATTAAAAAAAAAATTTCATAAAAATTAAAATCAACCCACAAATAAAATATTTTCCACAAGAACTATGTGGCTTTGAGTTTCCCATTGCAGCAGGGAATACGTAGGAGCGGGATTGATCATCCCGTCAAGCCAAAATTAATTTTTGTTCTGTTTTTAATTTGTTTGTATAGTTAATTAAAATAATAAAATTGTGTTATTTATGGATGCCCGTGGACTTGAGTGTCATGTTCAATCCCTTAAAATTAAGGTTCCCCTGTGGACATATGTGCCATGTTCAACCTCTTTAGTGTAAGTATTAATTACTAATCTCTTAATTCGTTAAACAACTTTTGGGGTAAAATAAATAATTTAAAAGTTATTAATTTTGCACAATTAATTCAAGGTACCATTCGTAGGACGGGCGATGTAGGGTGCTTAACACCTTCCCTACTCGTAACCGATTCCCGAACTCAAGTTGTTTCAAAGACCATTTTTTTTAAAGGTTTTCCTATTTTTCCCTAAATTAAATAAAATTGGTGGCGACTCTACTTTTTTTTCTTAAAATCTATTTTTATCGCCGTCCCTGCCGCAATTTTTGGTCGCGACAGATGGCGACTCCACTGGGGATGTTTTTTCAGAGAGTCAAGCAATTGATTGTGCAAATTTTTAGTAAATTTTAACTATTCTCTATTTGATGTATATATGTGTGGCTTGGTTTTGTAAGGTATGTCCTAATTTTTAGGGCTGTACTAGTTTGGATGCTCTTTCCACACATTGCACTGGCACTTGCTACACACACTTTTTAGCTCTATACCTGAGCTTGTGGATAACTTAGGACTAGGCGGTATCTCAACATTGTCATTGATCGGCCTGGTGCCTCTCTGATATTTGTTGAGTCATCACTCAGATTGTTACTGGTATCATGGACTAGTCATCCTGTGAGGGTTTATCCCTACTTGTGGCTAGGGTCATGAGCCGGGTCCTTGCCTTTCGAGACAGGGGCAATCTGGGGATCACGACCTTTAGAATTCTAGATCCACCCTGAAATTTTCACTAATAGTTCAACTTAGTGGCCAATCCCCTTGGAGTCATGACCTAAGGACCTTTTACGGCATGCTATACCATTTTAGGACACAACGAACATTTTTTCCCTCTATCCTACATATTCTTGCACCTGTAAGAAAAAATAAAAAAAGGATGTATGTTCAACTTTTTAAAGAAAAACAACAAACCACCCCCCCCCCCCCTCAATTTCCCCCTCATAAAAAAAACTTGTTTCATGTATCTCATGCATTGTTAAACTTTGAATAAAAAAAAGACTCACCACATGCACGAACATACATTTTTCTTTCCAAACATGCCATGCATTATTTTTATTCTTTTTATTTCGTAAAAAAAATTTCAAAAAAGAAGAAGCTCAATTGAAAATATTTTGAGAAAAAAAGATTCATTTCAAGCAAAAATATATATATATCTGCGCCTCACCTCAACATAAGTTTTGCATCTAAGAAAAAGTAGGGACAATGATTTTATCTATTTTAATCCCAAGAATGACTTTCTCACAGAACAAAAGTTGAACCATTGCACATCCCATAAAAGAAGTCACCAATCAAACCCGTGTTCACGACACTAGAGCTAGAATGGCTGCTAGCAATCATGAAGCGGGAAGGAATCTGAGTTTGGAAATGGATGGAATGAGAGAAAGAATAGATGAGATGAATGAGACCCAAGCAAGACTAGAAGCAATATTGCAGGATATGAGGGAGTCACTAAGCTTGCTTAGTACAATTAGAAGTGCAAATTAAGCTGGTCCATATAAAAATTCACAACAAACCTCTTCCATGGTAACAACACCAATGTTCTCAAGCATAAGTACAAGCTTTACTCAGGGGTTGCCTTACCAAGAGCAGTCGCATTGCACAACGCCAATAGTAATTCCCATTGGAGAAGGATATCAATCTTTGGAAAATGCCTATCACAAAACTCCTGGATATCCAGGACTTACCTGGAAAGAACCTCATGTGTCAATTAGGACTTACCTGGAAACAAACTCAGAGGTTCTAGTGGTTATGGCTCCCTCAAAATAGAGGAACTGTGTCCCACCACGAAAGTCATGATCCCCAAGGATTTTAAGGTTCCCGATTTTTCTAAGTATAACGGAAGAGGAAATCCACGATTTCACTTAATCAGCTATGCCACCAAAATGGCAATTTGGTCTAAGGATGACAGATTCCTCATCAGTTTTTTCCATGAAAGTTTGACGGGTCTCGCATTAGAATGGTACCTTCAATTAGATCATTCTAAGATCTCGAAGTGGACGGAATTAGCTGATATGTTCATGGATTAGTATAAGTACAATCTGGATGCTGTTCCCACCCGTGAACAACTTATTGTGATGCAAAAAAGAGATGAGGAATCCTTCAAGTAGTATGCACAAAGGTGGAGAAGTTTGGCAGCACAAGTTCAACCCCCATTGACATTATCTGAGACGTGCTCGTATTTTTGGGAACCCTAGGAGCACCCTTTATATGGGCAATGGCAGGAGTTGCTTATAAAGATTTTTCAGACTTGATCTCTGCAGGGGAGAAAATTGAAATTTTGGCTAAAGCTGGGAAGCTGTCGGTTGACGATACAAAAGGTAGAGAGCCAAAAAAAGTGGTTGACCCAAGGAAGAAGGATGCCGAGGCAAATCACATACAACCCCAAGAAACCACCTTCCCCAACATTCAACATTGTACCTAAGATATCAAACACCACCATATGATCCTAATCCTTACTTTCCATACCAGACACCTACATTCATATACCCACCTCACCAAATCTTCCATCCCACAAATGTTTTCCAAGCTCCATCATCACCTTATCCATACACACAACCACACTCATCATATCCCACTGTTTCCCCACCAAATCACCCTAGCCAATTCCAACCCAAAGTGAACCCACAAATTAGAAGAACCTTTCGCCCTCAATCAACCCTACCACATTTCCTAAGGCTATCCATTTCCAAGGATGAGTTATTCCAACGATTATTTGATGTCCATATGATTTCAGAGAAGCCAATGCTCCCAAGGGAACCTGTGACACCCTTCTACCCCGCATGTTATAAGCCATTTAATTTTAAAACAATTATAAAAAAAGCAATTATTATTGAAATAATTAAAATAATTGTCCATGGGTAGAAAAGTCCCACATGAACCGTTTATAACGCGGAAAAACAAATGATTTTTTTAAACATAACAAACCAATAAATATAACCCAACCCCGATGTCACATATAGAGCTGGTATAACCGTTCAGGAATAAAATCCACGGAATTACAACTGTAACTAACAACTATGAAAACATAAACTAGCCCTACAATGAGTGACGGCTTCTCAGAGTCACTCTTCTCCGGGCTGCTCGTCATCCTCTGCAATGTGCCAATCAGGCCAAACACAAACAACAAACATATATAGGGAGTAAGAATCGTATAAACATATTAGCATGGAGACAGGCAGTAAAGTAAACAGCAAGCATAGCAGCATCACATCAAGCATCAAAATCGGCATTATGCTATGCAGTGCAATGCGGTCCTACTCCGCTAAACCATCAATGCATGTGGATCCACTAAACTCGGGATGAACGACTTCGGAGTTAAATATCCACATTGAGAATCTACTCAACGCTGGAGAATCTACTCCTTGGATAGCCAATGCATCAAACCAACGAATGCCTCGTCACGGGGGCGCTAGGAGAATCTACTCCAACCGTGGATGGCCAGATCGCCGTACTCTAGGACGATCTCCCCTATGTCGAACATCCCTAATCAACAACTCCGATGCTATGCGTATGCAACACAACAACAACGGCAACACCACCTCCATAACTCCAACGGAAACGACCGAAGATAACAGCGGAATCAACCGCAACAACTTGCCTCACGGAATCTACCTGAGGACTTAAACGGAATCAACCGCAGTACCTGGGGCAAACTCTCGGCCACCAAGGTACACAGCAACCTCAACACCTTTAAACCCAAACCACGGGGTCAAGGCTTCCTTGGCCAAAAAGCACCAAGGCACAGCTCATCAGTTTGCGGCACCCAAAAGGGCATT
Source organism: Echinosophora koreensis (assembly GCA_035048595.1). Classification (NCBI taxonomy): domain Eukaryota; kingdom Viridiplantae; phylum Streptophyta; class Magnoliopsida; order Fabales; family Fabaceae; genus Echinosophora; species Echinosophora koreensis. The sequence goes on from JAPCYP010000004.1 coordinate 14,609,883, forward strand.
GACTTAACACCTCACCATCTCATGATCTTTAATTATTTTTAGTATTATCAACCGGATTGTCTAATCAATTAATCATCATTGGGGAATGGGGTTTAAAACCCCTTAAGTACTTTAATTTGGTTCTGTCTTAGTGGGTTGAGCACGGTCGTGCTCGTAACCCAGCACGGTCGTGCTTAAGCACGTGAGGGGCGTGCTCCCCTTTAAGTGAAGCACGGTCGTGCTTCTTATTGAGCACGGTCGTGCTCGGCAGCACGATCGTGCTCTTTGTCCTGCACAGCCGTGTTGAACAGCGCGGCCATTTACCCAGAATTCAACTGGGAGCACGGTCGTGCTCCCTGTTCAGCACGGTCGTGCTCATCGTGCGACAGTGCTGTTCTGGGCAGGAACAGAGACTGAGTTTTTGTCCAAATTATAGGTTTTAAACCTATTAATCCTAAGTCCATTAACAGTGCGTTTTAAGGATTAAAATACATCAACAACTCCAAAATCACATCAACCAATCAACATGTTAACAACCATTATTATCATCATACCAAACCCATAGGACAGCCATCATATTATTCATGAATACATCAACATATTCACATATCAGTATACAACGCATAACAGCAAATATCAGATTATCATACAAAACATTTAGACAACCAATACATACATAACATGCATCAACCGGGGTTATGGGAACCCCTTTACTTTACCCTAAACCTAAACCTATGTAAATACTACCCTTCTCCCCATACCTGGACTGAAGGTAGCTCCCTAACAGCGTCCTAAACAGCAACCGATTCCTTTCTTAACAGCGACGTTCACTCAAACCAGCCTTAAACAAATAGATTAAAACAGTGTTAGTTTCCCAGCCATAAAACGAAAGGAAACTAAGGAAAGTAACATAACGTTACCTATATACGAAGTGCAGATGGAACCACGTCCCCTTAGAGTCTCCAATACCCAAAACCACACTGAGTATGAAGGAAAAAGGGAAGAAGGGAGGTTGCAGCCGTACTAGGGTTTTTAGTAATAAAGATGAAGTGTACGGCGTAACCCTGAGTCTGCTCGACGTATATAGGCCCGGACTCGAGCACGATCGTGCTCACCCTCGAGCACGATCGTGCTCGACTTAACGTTACGAGACGCGGTCAACACGTTGAGCACGGGCGTGCTCACTGTTGAGCACGGTCGTGCTCACTGTTGAGTACGGTCGTGCTCAACTTAAAATCAGAAACACGCTCCTGATTTTAAGTACGGGCGTGCTTGCTAATGAGCACGGGCGTGCTCATGTACCAGAAAGGGACTTTTAGCCAAAAATCCCACTATGCCCTCGACTGATAAATCCAACTTAATAAACTCAGCTTAATTAAAATTAATTCTGAAAAACAGGGTGTTACAGAACCCCCATTTCCAGCATGGTATGGCCCAAATGTCACTTGTAAGTTTCACATGGGGGTAGGTGGTCACTCTATTGATAATTGCGAAGATTTCAAGACCACTGTGAGAAGGCTGTTAGCATCTGGACTGGTCAGTGTTCAAGATCATTACAAATGATTCTTTTGACAATAGTTGAGGAAAGACAATATTTGGCGTCGTGTTTTGTTCATCAATAGATTGTCATGATGATGGTTTAACTATTTGTTGTGTTTAGTGATTAGAATCTGTTGAGATCTAAGTTTTTTCATCCTTCTTGAAGCATTAATATAATAAATTTGAATGGATTCCATCATAGTTTAGCTTTTTCATTTATGTGTTTACCTCTATCTTTCTTGTTGTTTCTTCTTTGACATTGGAATTGTGTAGGTATCCATCCTATGAGCCCTTTGTGCATGTCCTATTTGCCCCAGGGAAAAAAAACAAAAAAAAAAGAAGAAAAAGAAAAAATAAAAATGAGAGCAAATGAGTGAAGATGCGTTTTTAATTTACCATGTCTCAAGTTTAATTCTTTATGAAAAATGATTAATCCTAATTTGAAATGAAGATTGGCTATCTTTCTTTATCCTTCATAAAAAAAAATAAGCATTATCCTTTGTTACCCCTGTTGAGCCTTATATATTCTTTCAAAATAACCTTGGACAAGGATCACCACTGCAAAGGGGGTTCGTATAAAAGATTGATTGCAACCACAATAACTGAAGGAAAAAGGAAGAAGAATTTGAAAGAGATGCTAAAAGAAAGAAGAATAAGAAGAAGAATAAATAGAAAAAGAAAAAGAAGGAAAAGGTGATGCTGAAAGCAAAAAGGGACAATGTTTGCAATGTAATTGAATCGAAAAAAAAATAAAAAGGATGAGAAGGAGAAAAATGAAATGAAAAAATAAAAAAAGTTGTGTGTGCAAGTTAAAGCAAGCAATTTTCTTGATGATGTAAGATCCTTTGTCTCATTCACCCTTAAACACTTGTTTGAGCCTTTTATACCTTTTGTTTCTTAACCCTTAAACCATGGCCACGTTACAAGCTTTGAAAGTCCATTCTAATCAATGAGGAATTACTTTTATTTTCATAAAATATTAATCGTGAGACAAGGTATCCACACTTTCTTTTCCAAGCATTTTGCTCTTAGAAAAAAAAAAGAGAAAAAAAAGGCCCGTTAGACTGAAAACTCGAAAGGGCGGTCTAAGCAAAAGTTAGGGCGAGATTTGGCTTGAATGAGGATAGCTTTATCCTCAGAACCATAAACTGGGGCAAAGTTTTTTTGGAGCAATGTCATTCTTAAAAGGTGTACCCTTGGTTGTGTTTATTCTAGAATGCCTTACACTGGGGCAATTTTGGCCGCGTTTGGGTAAACAACTTAGTTAAGAGCTTATCACATAAGACCTTATCGCATGAGAGCTTATGCCATAAGAGCTTATGAAGAAAGGGGTAGGAGAGGATTCGAAGGGGGAAAACACGGAGGGGTCATAAGCACTTGTTAAAATTCCATAAGCTTGTTCCAGTGACTTATGAAAATAAGTCAAAAACTCCTTATGGGATGACATAAGCTACTTTATATAAGCTCTGCCAAACACACTGCATAAGAGCTTATGTCATCAGATAAGTCAAAAGGAGCATAAATAAGCTCTTCCCAATGCCACCAAATTCTTGAAAGGTTTACCCATTTTTGAGTTTTTGTTTTGGAATACCTTACAGTGGGACAAATTTCGATTGTTAGATCCATTTGTTGAGAAAAGGTCAATCTCATTAAGATCAGAACAATCCAGATTAAGAAAAGAACCCTTTTGTAATCCCTACCATCCTTTGTGTCTCTTTCCTTGTTTTCTGTATCTTGTGAAGTCAAACGCACAAGTCAAAGTTATCAAGTCAATCAAATCCTTTTTCATCACACTTCTGAATCAATGCATATCTGTTATATTATGTTTCAAGAAAGATGAACCTGGACATAATAGTTTGATTTAACCATCTAATGGTAATCTTTTGATGAACAGTCCAGACCAAAAGAGCTCTGAAGTTTCAGTAATGGAAGGAAATGACATCCTTATGGACAATAAAGGCTGAGAGGTAGAAATGGATATTCTGGAAGTAGCAAGCCTCAAGGAGGCATTATCAAGTGAAAAGGGATATAGGCAAGATCAATTTTGCAGAAGGTTCCATTTGAATATGAGTTTGATTAGTGAAAGCTTTTCTGAGAAGCGTTTGGTTCCACATTTTCTAAAAGGCAGTTTTCAATAAATTTCTTGGGTCATGGCCCAATCATAAAATTTTTGACTCAATGGTCTATTTTTTTTAAGGATCATGGCTTTGCTTGTTTTGACTCAAAGTGCATCAATTTCTAGGGTCATGGCCCAATCATAAAATTTTCTGGCTCAAGGCTCTATTTTCAGGCTCATGGCTCACTTGTTTTGACTCAAGGTCCATTGTATTCTCGGGTCATGGCCCCATCATAAATTTTTTCTAACTCAGTGGTCCATTTGTAAGGCTCATGGCTTACTTGTTTTTGGCTCCAGGCTCACATTTTTTACTCAAGGTCCACTGCAAATTTATTTTTCAAGCTCTGACGCTCACTGGTAATTTTATTTTTGGGATTTGAGGCCTGCTTCAAATTTATTTTTCGAGCTCTAAGGCTCACTGCTAATTTTATTTTTGGGATTTGAGGCCCGCTGCAAATTTATTTTTCGAGCTCTGACGCTCACTACTAATTTTATTTTTGGGATCTGAAACCCGCTGCAAATTTATTTTTCGAGCTCTGAGGCTCACTGCTAATTTTATTTTTGGGATCTGAGGCCCGCTGCAAATTTATTTCTCGAGCCCTGAGGCACTGCCAATTTTATTTTCGTGATCGGAGGCCTGCTGTCATTTTTATTTTCCGAGCTCTGAAGCTTAATGTTCTGAATTTTCTCCAGCCTGTTTCCCATCTTGGCCAAAATGCGAGTTCATTTTCTTTCCTAGTTCCTTACTACGATCACATGAAAAATCGTTCTTTTTTCATGTGTTCTAGTAATGAATAAGTAAAGAGGGACAACTGTGAACACCCTATTTTGACTGGGTCTTTTTAGTTTTCACTAAAAATTTCAAAAAAATAAAAAATGCAAAGAAAATAAAATTTAATTATATTTTGCCATCTCATTTTGTCGTTTGTTTTTATTTATCCCAAAATCCAAAAAAATATATAAAGACAAAAAATAACAAAAAGATTTTAATTCTTAATTTTATTTTAAACACTTAGGTTTATTTTTGTTCATTATTGGGCCAAACCAGCCAAACCCATTTCCTTCCTTTATCCTCCTCCAACAAACCCTAGCAGCCACCCTTTTCTTCCCTCCAACATTATTTTGAATTTGAATCAGTTGGCAAATCCCTTGATTTTTACAGTTGAGGCTCACAAGTTTTGATTCTATTTCAAATCAGAGATAGAAATTTTAATCCTTGCAGATTTTTCGGATAAAAATCAGAGCGAATTTGGCATTATAAAATCACAAGAGAGCCTACACAAAAAAGGGGGCCTCCATTAAGCCTTCACGTAAAAAAACCTACTCATTCTTCTTTATCTATCTATCTATCTATCTATCTATCTATCTATCTATCTATCTATCTATCTATCTATCTATCTATCTATCTATCTATCTATCTATCTATCTATCTATCTATCTATCTATCTATCACACAGTAGCCACCAATCTCCTCCATTTAACTTGACTCCAACCTTAACAACAACAACTATCAGTAAGAGTCTGTCACAAAAACCCACTGTCCCTCATACCAGTCGCACGCCCAAGCCATTGCAGTGTAGCCCCGAACCACCATGACCTTCCTCGCCCTTCCTCGCCCTGCTCCGCCGTGAACGCTGTGACCGCCGTCACCTCCTGTACAGATCGCGCGTCGCGGTAACCAGAGAGAGTCGTCCTCAAGCACCACTGCCGCCAACCTCCGCAAGCCGCACCACCGTCTCGAGTCAGAACCACCGCGTCGCCGTCCCGAACCGCTACCGCCTCCGCATCCGCTTCCTTGGACGCGCTACTGCCAAACCCTTTTCTTTTTTTCATTTTACTTTGCTGATAAAAGGTTTTGGGTATTTACCTTGCATTATATAAGTCTGATCCTTTTTTTTTCATTTATTTCTTTGCTGTTTGTTTTGTTTGTTTATTTATTTATTTATTTATTTATTTTTTAAATTTTAAGTTAAAATAAAATAAATGAAATGATGTAAAAAGGGAATTACTGAAAAAATAATTTTGGAATTGTTTTGTGAGAGGTTCCACACTCAATTCCTTAGATGCGGGATAGCTCTGTGGACGTACATGCCATATTTTATCTGGCTTTGGATTTTTCTATATATAAAAAAAAAGAAATATATAAAAAAACCTTTTTAAATGAAATAAAAAAAAAACATTTTTCATAAAAATTAAAATCAACCACCAAATAAAATATTTTCCACAAGAACTACGTGGCTTTGAGTTTCCCATTGTAGCAGGGAATACGTAGGAGCGGGATTGATCATCCCATCAAGCCAAAATTAATTTTTCTTCTATTTTTGTTCTCTTTTTAATTTGTTTGTATAGTTAATTAAAATAATAAAATTGTGTTATTTAGGGATGCCCGTGGACTTGAGTGTCATGTTCAATCCCTTAAAATTAAGGTTCCCCTATGGACATATGTGGCATGTTCAACCTCTTTAGTGTAAATATTAATTACTAATCTCTTTATTCGTTAAATAACTTTTGGGGTAAAATAAATAATTTAAAAGTTATTTATTTTGCACAATTAATTCAAGGTATGATTCGTAGGATGGGCGATGTAAGGTGCTTAACACCTTCCCTACTCGTAACCAACTCCTGAACTCAATTTGGTTTCAAAGACCATTTTTTAAAGGTTTTCCAATTTTTCCCTAAATTAATTAAAATTGGTGGCGACTCTTTTTTTTTTTTAAAAAAATCTCTTTTTATCGCCGTCCCTGCAGCAGTTTTTGGTCGCGACACCCATTACATGGCATTAAATTTAAAACAGAATATCTCCTAGAATAAGTCAAGGTTTAATGTCATTGGAGCTTAACCAAAAACAGGTTTAATTCTTTTTTTATGAAGAGTAGCAAATTGTGTATGGGGTGCATATTTAAATATTTAACTTTTACATTGAAGCAATTTTTCTTGATTTGGTTTATAGGCTTATACCAGCTAAAAAGCATAAGTTTTGAATTATAATCATAATCATCAGTCAAAATGCAAGTCAATACAACAATGCAAGGGAATCTCGAAGAAATCCACTGCACAATCGGCAGCAAAAGAACTCGTTCTAGAGCTTATATCTTCTAATTTCAGATTTCAGAATGCATAATGCTCGAGCTCAATAACAAAAATAAAGATGAATATTACTTGGGTACTTATCTTGAATCTTCAGTCATATTCTCTCTTTTCTCTCTTACACTACCTTTCACAAATTATAACACAAATTAAAGAGCCATAAGAAACTTGAAAGAGAAAGAATTCCAATGTCACACCTGCAGGTTATCCAGCAACAATGCAATTTGGAGTGCATTTGGATATTCCTCAGATTTTAGATAGATCAAATACGCAATGTCCAACACTAAAATATCATATGAGGACAGACCAGAGCATGAAAAAGGTATGAGCTAGCATAAATCGCAAATAGCCACGTCAGCATCTTTGATGAAATGAAGAATAATAAGAGTGCTGAATTGGGGTACAGGTTTATTCTTCCTATCTATATGTTGTGGAAGCTGGTTTGTCAGAGTGGATGGGAGACTGAGGATAAAGCTGCGCTTGTTTTAACCAGAATGATGACTAAATGCACCTTTTTATGAACAGTTTAGGTGATGATTGATGAAAGATTTCTGGTTTGCCATTGTAAATTAGATACTGCTTTCTACTTAAAGATGCAGTATTAATATTCAAATAATCCAACAACTTTTCTATAAAGCTCAATTTTTTTATTTTTTTTTTACCAAGAAACTTAATGCATTTTATTAGTAATCAAAGAAGTAAAACATGGTGGAACATGATAGAAAATAAGGGGACTAGTTTTTTTTTTTTTTTTTGACAATAAATATGGGGACTAGCTAGTAGCTATGAAAAGTATAGTCTATTGAAATTGTATTTGTGTCCCACTTTGTCAAGGTTCTTAGATTGTGCAATACTTATATTCAATTGTTGAATCACTAAGCACATTTATTTTTCTATGCTATGAAATACGATCTTGAATAATGTTTTAAAATTTGTTTCGATATTGTGTGTTGTCCAGTATTATTAGCCTTTAAAACATTGCTGAAAAATTATGGGCGTGAAAATGCTTATATTTTTTATGTCAGTTAAAAAAAAAGAACCTGTGCGTAGGGATGGCAATTTCCACCCATTCGTGGGGTTCCTCGCGGGGAATGCCCCAAATGGGGCCCTACGGGCGGGGGATTTTTCCCCGCAGGGACCGGGATGGGGGACAAAATCCCCCCGTAGCCAATTCGGGGAAGGGGGCGGGGACCATACCCCCACCCCGTGAAAAATACATATTTACCCTAAATATATAAACATGTATTATATTATATCTATTAAAATATTATACCTCACATGTTGGAGTGTTGGAAAATACATGAATTTTTTTTTGATATTGTAGTTTTGAAACTTTTTGTAATGTTTATTTAAATATTATGTTTGTATTATTTGAGTTTGAACTTGTTATAACTTTAAATTTAAGACTTATGAAGGCTTTTTTTTAATTTTATAGAATTTTAGTTTATGATTTTGTAATTTTTAAATAAATGTATGGGGTCCCCGTGGGGACCGCGGGGATCCGCGGGGACGGGGACAGGGGAGGAAAACCCCCACGGACGGGGGAGAGCTGGGGGGCGGGGACAGGGAGCGGGGTAGTGCCCCCTGCTCCGTTGACATCCCTACCTGTGCGTTGTGTTTTTTTATTTTATTTTTTGAAAAAACAAAAGAATCTATTTATAAGAGTATAAGGGTACCCGAACTCATTTACAAATACATATAGAACCTCAAAGTAAATAAAACAGATGTCCAATTACACCCATTCGATACATTTTTTAGGATCTATACACCAATCTGAGAATGAGCATGAACCAACTGTAAGAACAGACCTTAATCCTGTCCAAAATATATACCAAACCTGGACTCTTTATCACCAAAAATAATTCCATTATGCAACTCCCAAACATTCCACACTACCACATGCCAAATCATAACCCAATGCTTTCTTTTGTGCCTCCCCTGTATAGCTTCAGCAAACTGAACAAAAAAAGAAAGATGCTGTCCCTACTCAACAAAAGAAGCTCCTAGTCATATTGCTAATCCAGACCAAATAGAAACCGAAAAAGGGCATTGAGCAAAAAGATGGTCCCCATTTTCTAAAGCAGAATTACATAAGACACAATTTAAATTACAATTTACATCAAGAACCTTCCTATGGAACAAATTCTTTTTGGTTGGTAATCTATCCAACAACAATTGCCATGAAAAAGCCATTACCTTGAGCGGGGCAGAACTAGACCACATAAATTTAAATGCTTTAACTTCAACATCCTTCAGAATTTGCATTATGTGGAGCGACATGAGGAGCACACAATTGCATATGCGGTGCAAACATCGTATAAAAAGACCAAGGTACTCAATTCCTTATCCTCCTTCTACTAGTAGTACTTCCCCAATTTATTTTTTATCTCTAATACAATTTGGTTTTCTATAAATAAAATTGTTTCAGTGTTTTGTTTTACTTGTCTTCAATGAGTAATGGTTGAGCTTATAATGTCTGGATTTATCTTGTGTGTCTTATTTTAGATTTCATGTCATCTGCATTATTCCATAGGTGTATCTTTGGCCTGCTCCCACTGCAACTGGTATGAAAGCTGGAAGAATTGTCCAAACCATACTGCATTTAGCTGGTTTTAAGAATGTCAAGTCAAACGTAACTGACTGCCTAATAAAATCAGTGAATTGAAGCTGGTCCTGCAATTTTAGTGTTTGTTCTCTAATTTTAATCGCCTTTGATAGGTTATTGGTTCCAGAAATCCTCATAATACAGTTAAGGCTGTCTTCAAAGCCCTTAATGCGGTTAGTAACTAATAATCTTGCTGATGTTGCAATGCAAGTACTTCAAATCATTTTTCCCTGTGTATTTTATGTGTCATTTCTGTGTTTATCGCAGATCGAAACGCCGAGGGATGTCCAAGAGAAGTTTGGCCGGACTGTTGTTGAGAAATATTTGTTGTGATGGATATGATGATGTTCTGAGTTCTGTGCTCCTGGATGTCTTCCATTGCATGTTTTTATCCATCATTACATGTGTTAGGTGTTTTTTCTTTCACTTATCATAGAAGAATAGGAAGACACTTTCATGAATGCATTTATTTTTTTATGTAGTCTTGTAATAATCCCTGGCCCCTTATGTGTTCCTGTCAAACCATAGAAGCACAAATATTTGGGTATAAAAGGAACAAGTTAGGCAGACTTTTTAGTTGGACATTGTCTACTAGACTACTACATTATCTTTTAAACACTCTGTTCATTTTTGAAAGAAGAAAATATTTCTTCGCCATTGATGCATTCATGATAGACTCCAAACAGGTTGTAGGCCATGCCATAACAATGGAAATGGTGTAAAAAGTACCATGCAATTTCATAACGAGACCATTATATGTTGGTCCTTGGTCCTATATACATCTTATAAAGCAAGTCTTCCACAGGAAATTACAAGGAAGGTACTGATGCTTTTTGGAATCAATAGTACTTAATTTAAACTTGTTTGTTAAGCTTAGAGTTACCAATGAGCATGACTGCATAACTTGACTTGAGGTAAATCTTAGGATTTGGATTTTGGCCTAACTCAACCCCAAAAGCTAACTTGTAAGCTGAGGACTGCCCAACTTTATAAGCACTACTTTTGGCCATATCTCTAGGTGATGTGGAACTAAACACACCCCTCAGACTCAGTACAATGAAGGTGCTGGAGGTTGCAATGAAGGCAACCCAAACTTGCCGCAATTAAGGTAGCTAGGGGCGATCCGCAATTAAAGCGGCTTTCCAACACACCCCCTCACGCCCAATCCCAATGGGCTTGGAGCATGGATGATGCGGACAACCCAACAATGGATCTAAGATAGGCTCTGATACCATCTTAGAATTTGGATTTGGGCCTAACTCAACCCCAAAAGCTAGCTTATAAGGTGAGGATTGCCCAACTTCATAAGCACTACTTTTGGCCATATCTCTAGGCGATGTGGGACTAAACACACCCCTCACACTCAACACAATGAAGGTGCTGGAGGTTGTAATGAAGACAACCCAAACTTGTCGCAATTAAGGCGGCTAGGGGCGAATCGCACTTAAGGCGGCTTTCCAACAGTAAATGGGTAGAAAAAGGAAAAAGTTAGAAGGGCTTTTAGCTACTGTCTACTAAATTATCTTTTAGACATTCTATTCATTAGTCGATATGTGCATAGTGTCATCTAGAGATGAGTGTTTTGTTTTCTAGCAGAAATGTTAAATGGACAACCCATATACGACAACTACGTGACAACCCATACATGACCGTATACAACAGTGCAGTGGGGGAGTCATTGACCGGTGGCAATTTTGAAATTAAAAGCAAAGCAAACCAGGCATTTTTTAAAATAATACAAGATTGTATGTGGGAAATTTAATTTGACTTTCGGTGCAGCTCTTTCTCCCCTCTCCCACCCTTTTCATTTGCGCGCCAACCACACTCCCTCCAAGCTCTGATAAACGATGCCCTCCCCCAGCAAGCCAGTAAGCACAATTTGTGAGTGCTTCTCTACTTGGACGAATTCTGGTCATTACTGAGTTGAGAGGGAGCAGCTGCCTGTGTTATATTGTTTTGGGCTCAATTTGACTCTTTGTGAGTGTTTCTCTGCTTAGGTCCTTGTCTCTATGCTTTAGTGTTTGTTTGGGATGTTTTCTGGTGCTTATTATTGTGGTTTTTTAGTGTGTGATTTTTTGTGACTAACATTTCATCTTATGAATGTTGCTTCTATGGTCTATGGTTGAGACAAAGCAAACAGGGTTGGTCTTATTCAGGGTCCCTTTTTTCTTTGCTATATCATTTGAAAATTCAAACATATTTTTTTCATTTATCTCTTTTCAGTTAAATGCCAAATCCTGATACTTTTTCAAACAAATGGACAGCCTATGAGTTATTTGGTTAATCAAGTTCAGTTATCTGGTTAATGCTATTCAATATCTGGTTAATGCCAATTCCATTTTCCTTCCTCCTAGGTTTTGATACAATCTCCTTTGTGATATTGATTCAGGTTATGCAGTGGCTGAAGGAAGACCTGTAAGAGAACCCCACCTTCCTTGTTGTGGTCTTGGTTGCGGCTGGTTCATGTAAGCAAATATCCTGTTTGGTTGCATATTACTTCACAGTAATAACTTGTAGATACTAGATATGAGGATGTTGGCTTGTCTTTTCATGGTTCAATGTTCAAAACTAAATATAGATTTCTCTAAAGGTTTCAACTTTCAATGCTTTTGGAGTTTGGTCAGAAATTAACAGGAATTAACCAGACAAGTGTCATTAACCAGATAAGAAGTGTCATTAACCAGATAATAGGTGCCATTAACCAGATAAGTGAACTAGATTCACCAGATAACAGGAATGTGGTGTCCATGACTTGTGGTTGTGTCAAGAAGTGCCATTAACCAGATAAGAAGTGTCATTAACCAGATAATGGGTGCCATTAACCAGATAAGTGAACAAGATTCACCAGATAACAGGAATGTGGTGTCCATGACTTGTGGTTGTGTCAAGAAGTGCCATTAACCAGATAAGAAGTGTCATTAACCAGATAATGGGTTCCATTAACCAGATAAGTGAACTAGATTCACCAGATAATAGGAATGTGGTGTCCATGACTTGTGGTTGTGTCAAGAAGTGCCATTAACCAGATAAGAAGTGTCATTAACCAGATAATGGTGCCATTAACCAGATAAGTGAACTAGATTCACCAGATAACAGGAATGTGGTGTCCATGACTTGTGGCTGTGTCAAGAAGTGCCATTAACCAGATAAGAAGTGTCATTAACCATATAATGGGTGCCATTAACCAGATAAGTGAACTAGATTCACCAGATAGCAGGAATGTGGTGCCATTATTATCTTTGGGAAAACATAAATGTCAAACTTGTTTGACTGTGCATGAGGAAACAGCTCTCATTGCTTTCTAATGTTAATTTTTGTTTAAACAATCTTATTTTGAATTATGTATGATAGTAATTTCCTATCTGGTTGGAGAGGTTGCTCACAAGTTAAAAAGTGGTTAACCTCATTAAATTAACCATTTTATTAACTGAATTAACCAAATATGCGAAAGTGATTAACCATTTATTTACATTGTTGTGCAGTTTTGGTGTTAAAGTCATTGTTGAAAGTCCATGGATAGTTCAAACAATTTGGATACCTGTTCTACTGAAGCAGGCAACTTTACTGATGATTGTGAAAGATGGGAGCCTGCAACAGATATGTGTTTTTCTTCCTTAGACGAGGTGAAATCTTTTTATGGAGAGTATGCTTCGAGGAAGGGTTTTGGGTGGAAGGTTAGAACATCAAAGAAAGGACAGGATGGTGAGATAAATTACCTAATGCTAGCATGTTCAAGAGAGGGGTCTCGAGTTTCTGAAGTTCCATGTACGTTGAAGACACTACCGACTAAAAAGAACAATTGCCCCGCAAGGATTACTAGTAAGTTGGGAGAAGATGGATTGTGGTACATTAAAACTTTTGTACCTGAGCATTCCCATGAGATCAGCCCTAGAAAGGCAAGGTTCTTCAAGGCTAACAAGAAAATGGACTTGCATGTAAAGAGAACAATCCAAATAAATGATGATGCTGGAGTGAGGATCAACAAGACTTTCCAATCTCTTGTTATGGATGCAGGAGGGCATGAAAATATACTATTTTGTGAGAGAGACGTGCGGAATTATGTTAACAAGGAAAGGCGTTCAATTGGAAAGGGAGGTGATGGCAAAGCCTTAGTAAGCTATTTTAATCAAATGAGTGAACAAAATAGTAGTTTCTTCTATGAGATAGATTTGGATGATGATTTCCACGTAAGGAATGTGTTTTGGGCTGATGCAAGAAGTAGGGCTACTTATGAATCGTTTGGTGATGTTGTGACGTTTGACACAACATATTTGACCAATAAATATGACATGCCTTTTGCTGCGTTTGTTGGTGTGAATCATCATTGCCAATCAACCTTATTTGGATGTGGGTTGGTTTCAACTGAAGACACGGACACATTTGTGTGGCTTTTCCAATCGTGGCTCCGTTGTATGTTAGGAAAGGCCCCTGCGGGCATTGTCACTGACCAATGCAAGGCTATGCAAAATGCCATTGAGATAGTCTTCCCTACATCTCGCCACCGGTGGTGCTTATGGCATATAATGAAAAAAATTCCTGAAAAGCTGAGCGGATATGGTGAATATAAAAGGATCAAGTGTGCAATGAAAGAAGCAGTTTACGATACTTTCACACCAGCTGATTTTGAAGAGAAATGGTGTGCTTTCATTGAAAAATTTGAGCTTGGACAGAATGATTGGTTGAATGGGTTGTACAAAGAGCGTCACAGATGGGCACCAACGATGCTTAGGAAATATTTTTGGGCAGGTATGTGGTTAATTAGGTATCTTGATTCTTACATTCATTTCCCACATTTAACTGAATTATCTGGTGAATCGTGTTCACATATCTGGTTAATCCTGTTTGTTATCTGGTTAATGCCTCATCCTGCTACTTTGATGTTTTCCACAGCATTTTAAGTATCTGGTTAATCTAGTTGACATATCTGGTTAATCCTGTTAAGTATTTGGTGAACTGATCATGTGGTCATTATTAATCATGTTCATCTCCATCTTTTATTGGGTAGGTATGTCAACGACACAGCGAAGTGAGAGCATACATGCTTTCTTTGATGGATATATCAATTCAACAACAAGTCTAAATCAATTTGTCAAGCAATATGATAATGCTCTCAAGAGTAGAGCAGAAAAGGAATTTCAGGCTGATTTTCAATCGATGGATACAACTATTCCTTGCGGGTCAAACTCTTCAATTGAATTGCAATTCCAAAGCGCTTACACTCATGCCAAGTTTAAAGAGGTTCAAGCCGAATTTAGAGATAAAATGAATTGCAATGCCTCGTTGAAGACTGTGGAGGGTTGCCTTGCAACTTATCATGTATTGGAGGAGGTGTTAGTAGGGGATAGACGAAAGGAGCGTATATTTGAAGTTGTTCTTAATCGTGAAAACCATGATGTATGTTGTCAATGCTCGTTGTTTGAGTTTAGAGGTATTTTGTGTAGTCATGTGTTATGTGTGTGTTCTCAAGAGAGGCTTAAAAACGTCCCCGATAAGTATGTTTTAGCTAGGTGGAAGAAAAATATCAGGAGGAAGCATTCATTTGTTAAGAGCAGCTATGGTGTGATGGAGTTGAAGCCACAGATGGAAAGATATGACAAATTGTGCAAACATTTCTATATGATTGCTGAAGTAGCTGCAGAGTCTGAAGATGCAACTAAGGCGCTCCATGATAAACTGAATGAAATTAACTCTAATATGCTCACCATGGATGCTACATTGCATAAAGTTAACAAAAGTTCCAATGATGACTCAAATCCAAATAATGCTACCGGAATTCGCAGTCCAATACGGGTCACACGTAAAGGACGTCCTCGATCAAAGAGAAAAGTATTTGTGGTTGAAAAAGTAGTTAAGACCCACAAGAAACGATCCAAGCGAAGTGATGACAAAGAGACTACTAAGGTATGTGTTTTTCAATAAGTGATGTAGTTTTTCAACCATTAAAGCCTTAGGTGAACTGTTGCATCTTACAATATTTGTTTTCAAATATGTAGGAGGGAAACACTAGAATGGTGGGTAATCAGTGCGAAAGTAACATCTGCATAGAGTCATCTGTTGAGGTTGTCACTGGTGGAGATTTGTTGGATGCAAGCACCGTGGTTTGTGTCCATTATAAGATTGTGTTAAATGTGTAGAATTTGCTTGTTTATGCGTTGTGGGTTAATTTTTTTAAGGTTTCATGGATTCCATTGTATGTTGTAGACTTTCTACATAATTTGTGTTGATTGGTGACGATGAGCTGGAAATGTAATTTGATTTGTTGATTGTTTTTCTATACAATCAACGGATGTTTATGTCAATACAGATGCTTCAATGTCGATTATTGAAGAGAGTTGGATTCTCCAAAATCCAACAGTTTCACAGCCCACGTTTATGGGTTTAGGTTCAGCATTTAAAGATGATAATAATCCGAGTATACAGGCATGTAAATGGTTTAGGGTTATTTGGTTCATTGTTCCATCATTTTAGTTTCTTATTTGCTATTGTCCAGGTTGAAGGTAATATATCATTCATGGACTTGTTGACAACACCCGATGTGGACATCATGGGGTCCTCACTGTTCACTACACATTTGGATGACTAGACATGTTTTGGAATCTAGTTGTCTTCACTAATGACATTATCCTTTTGGTATATGGTTGTCATATATTTACATGGTTTGGAAGATTAGGAAGGCTGATTTTACATGATGGTATGGTGTTCATCTGTCCTTTATCGTGCTTATTAACATTGCGGTATGCTTTTTAGGTTACAATACCTTGCTAATGAACACCATTGGTTTTGCAGGTTGGTCGGGTTCAAATCACTTTTGTCAGATATTTTTGTATGACATGGTTGCAGCACTGATTAACCATTATCTTCTAAAGGCTTTAGGGTCATTTTGTGATGTAAATGACATTTACTCTTTGTATGTAGTTGATGCAAGTGGGTCGGGTGCAAATCAGTTTTGTCACTTTTTTGTATGACATGTTTGCACAAGAAAACAACCTCTTGCTGTGTTGTGTAGATATATAGACAATCCTATGTAAATGATCATGTATAAATGTCAAGTTTAGAAGGTGGTTGTAAATTCAGTTCAATTTATGGTTAATCAATTGTACTTATGTGGTGAATGCTTCTCATTTTCTGGTTAATGATATTTCCTGACAACCCAAGTAGGCATCCCATAGAGTTATTAGGTTAATCAACTTCACTTATCTGGTTAATCTAGTTCATTTATCTGGTTAATGGCATGCATTATCTGGTTAATGGCACCACATTCCTGTTATCTGGTGAATCTTGTTCACTTATCTGGTTAATGGCACTCATTATCTGGTTAATGGCACTTCTTGTGATGTTTTGGTGACTGATATATAGTCTCTGCTGCTGCTGCAATGTTGTCCATTTAGCATTCTTAAATAACTCCAGTTTGCTACCTGGGATCGTGATGCTGCTATGTGTGGAATTGTCCTACATTTATAAAATTTTGGTCAAGGAGTGAGACAGTGTAAAGGCACATTGCAAGGAACCTTTTGAATATATAGCAGATATTAAAAGAAAAGAAAGCTAACCATATTATAATTATATAAGTTTTTCCAACACATTTTTGTACATTTTGAATATATTAACTAAGTATAGATGTCCAAAGACTTCAAAAAACATCAGGAATTGTCATTAACCAGATATTGAATAGAATTAACCAGAGAACAGAACTTGATTAACCAAATAACTCATAGAGATGTCCGACGACTTTTTTAAGTGTAAGCGGTGTCATTAACCAGATAATGGGTGCCATTAACCAGTCAAGTGAACAAGATTCACCAGATAACAGGAATGTGGTGAATCATGCACAACCACAGGAGTTGGACACCACATTCCTGTTATCTGGTGAATGTTGTTCACTTATCTGGTTAATGGCACTCATTATCTGGTTAATGGCACTTCTTGACAACCACAAGTCATGGGCACCACATTCCAACAATCTGGTGAATCTAGTTCACTTATCTGGTTAATGGCACCCATTATCTGGTTAATGACACGCATTATCTGGTTAATGGCACCTCTTGACACACCACAAGTCATGGACACCACATTCCTGTTATCCGGTTAATCAAGTTCACTTATCTGGTGAAAGGAGCGCATTTATTTGGTTAATGGCACGCACTACCTGGTTAATGGCACCACATTCCACTTATCTGGTGAATCGTGTTCATTTATCTGGTTAATGACATGCATTATCTGGTTAATGGCACTTCTCGACACAACCACAAAGTCATGGACACCACATTCCTATTATCTGGTGAATCATGGTCATTTATCTGGTTAATATATCTGGTTAATGTCAATTCCTGATACTTAAAAAAGTCTTCGGACATCTATACTACGTATTTGGTTAATCAAGTTCAGTTATCTGGTTAATGCTATTCAATATATGGTTAATGCCGATTCCTGATTGTCTTTGGACATCCATGATCTAATTGGTTAATCAAGTTCAGTTATATGGTTAATGCTATTCAATAGCTGGTTAGTGCCGATTCCTGAGAAAGTCTTTGGACATCTATGAGCTATTTGGTTCATCAAGTTCAGTTATCTGATTCCACTAACCACCACCTACAATCCTTCAGATAACTACACTTTCTACCAGAACAACACAGTAAACACAAATGACATCAAAATTAGAATCCAAAAACAGAACACAAATCATAACTCATAGGAGTTTCCAACGGCTCATTTACTACAATATTCAAGCTTCATCACTTATGATGTCTTCTATAACCATATCCAGCAAATGCAACCTTATAGATGAAGCCAAATCTACACCCTATCCAAAAATCATCATCTCCAACAGCAAATATACATATTTATCATTCTACTAAGCGACAAAAAAGTAAGATCACATATGGCCAATTCCACAGGAGTTGCATTACATTCACTTCCAAAACCCAAAACAAACAAGATTTGCATTCCCCACTAACTCTATATCCTAATCCTATGTCCTAATTAAGAACTATTCCTTTGTAGCCTTCTTCTTGTTTCTCGCATATGCCCTGGTGATATATGGGGAGGCAAGTACAGAGCTTTGGGTGCGCGTCCTAGGCACACCTTTAATTCTTGTTGCTATGTTTGAACTAGGGTTTGAAGCACCCTCCCCATTATCTTCACCTGCAAACAACAGTCAAAATTGTAGATGGTAAGTAGGATTTCTTATGAGTTACAATGGTACTTTAATATTGTGCATTCACAAATTATTACTAACCAGCTTGGCTTTCAACAAGTGCCTCCTCTGGTCCACCAACCATTACTCCTGGAGGTACAACATTTCCATCATCATCAACCATCCGAGGAGAACTTAGAACTGCAAACATGCATATAAAAATATCCTCAAGTGTGCTTTCATCAAGTAAACTATATATGCATGCTATTCAAGATACTAACGCTCGTTTAGTAACCACGCACCTCTATGAACATTTGAACCTCCAATACCACCCATGTCAGGATACATTTCATAGACGGGAGTTTGCTGAAGGGGAGATGAATCATGCCCACCTAAACTAGAACATCCCCCATACTGATTCACAGGCTCCGTGTGTGATCGACGACGGGAAGCACCAGCTTTCAACATTCTCACGTCCGCCTCTAGAGTCTTTATCTTCTCTTCATGCTCCCGAAGCTTGGCCAACACTTTCTCATGTTCATCAATGTGTACATATCCATGTTGTTGGCCTAGCTGTAAGGCTTCCCTGACAATGTGTTCCGTTAGCTCATCATCTGTTGCTGTTAAGGCAACAGTTACCTACAAAAAACGAGAAGTACATCAAATACACATTGTATTTATATTCTTCAGCATATTATATAAACAATGGACATCCATAGTTACCCTAGCATTCTTGAATGCTTCCCTCATCCTCTTCTTTCTCAACGTGACTATTGGCCAATTGAACAATCGTGGGAAAGGGTGTGCTGGAGGGGTGCTTGGTGGATGCCCAATGGACACGTGGTTCATTGCCCACATCTACACCAAAGATTAATGACCAATTATTATCTCTACAATTTTTAAAACACAACAAAAGATGGTGATATAACATATGCGAAAATATATATCTGTAGGATAGCTGCACAGCCACACAGATGTGTTTGATGCTCAGTTGTCCCATCATGAATCGCACCAGCAGCTCTACTCAAGCTGTCAACCAAGTAGTCATACACCGCACGTGCCCAATTAAAGCTATGGGTGGCATCCAAGTCATCTAGCACCCTAGCATAATCAGTAAACACCCACCTCCCTGTTCTCGGAAAGTAAAACTCTCCGAAAGCAAGAAGTATGTATGCCCTACAGACATCTCCAACATTATCCTGAACCTCGAGCATCTTGTTAAGACAATCCTCAATGCTCACCTCAGCCCCTCCAAACAATGACAGTGTATAACACTGATCATTCTCTACACCTACCACAGTCTGACCTGTGGCTGGGAGTCCCAAAGCCAAACATACGTCAGCGGGGGTAAAAGGGATCACCGTACCCCTAACGTTGAATCCTCGGCACCCCTCATCCCACCTTATGACAAGTTCCCCCAATAGGACACTTGAAATCTCCACTTCTTTCGACAATTTACTCACCCAATGGAACGGGGTGGTCTCCAAATGTTCCAGCTGCTCCCCTGTAAGTGCTTGGTTAATATCAACCAAGCTTGCTGTACCACAGGCATGCCTCACACGAACCTGCCAATTATCATTAAATGTCAGTTGGATTGTAAATAGATGGCACACAATTAAATACAGATAGTTACGAAGTTCCTTTACATAATTATCATTTGCTGGTGCCATATTGCTTGCTTTTTTGTTACCTGTTTTTAAATGATCCAACACATGCCTAGTTAGAATCACATTAAAACAAAAGATGCTCCAAAGACATAACACAACTTCACATGTAGCCTGAAACCAAATAAAAGACATGCTTCGACCTTTTTGAAAACAACAGTCCAAGCTACAAACATTGAGCTGAGCCCCACTCAAAACCATATACAGCCAATGTAGTCAAGCAGAAAAGACATACAAGCTGATCTAATGCCTCATCGCAAAAAGAGGCAACTGCTGTTGAAGAAGTGCTTGCACAATATATACCTATCCTTAAGCTACGAATACACACCACAAAGGACCCCATTTCAACCACAGTTCATAAGCCCTTTACCCTAGATTGTGACAAACTGATTTTTAGTTTGTTGGTCTCTATAATCTCTTCTCTAAAAAATGTTCATGCAATTTAATAATCCTACATGCATTAATTTTACAATTGAAGTAAACATAATGTGAAATCCAATTTGCTAAAATTTTCAACTAAGCAATAGACAAATGTGTTTGGAATTTGGATTCTCTATGTTTTGTCAACCATAACAAGCTATGTTTAAGGTCATGTAACCATAACACCTTTCATGAAATCCTGATCTTAAATTAGCTCTTGGAAGCCTCTCACAATCTATTTATTATTGATACAAAGGTACCAAGTTCCAAATTGCAAGAATTATATTTTATATAAAAAGGGGACAAGACAATCAACTAATGCACAACAAAGATGGAATGAACCCTAAAACCCCAAAAACATAATGTAAATATAAACCCAGAAGCTGATCTGAAAAGGAGATAAACATAACCTTGCTTAAAGGAAGCCTCTTCACCACCGTCTTCAAGAGGGATGGGAGCGTCTTCAAAACGAAGGCAGGGACTGAGCTATTGTCTTCGTGCTGCTGTGCAGAGAGGGGTGCTAATAGTCTTCGAGCTCCTGATGGACAGTGATGAGAAAGAGTGAGCGTGGAGGGAAGATGCAGTGAGTATTGACCGAGCTCGTGGTGAGAAGACCAAGCTCGTGAAGGGAGAAGGTTGGAGGCTGGAGGGAGTGAGCGAGCTCGTGGTGAGAAGACCGAAGGCAACGAATGTCGTGAAGCGAGAAGGTTGGAGGCCGGAGGGAGTGGGCGGAAAAGGCTGGAGGCTGGAGGCTGGAGGGAGTGAGCTCGTGGTGAGAAGATCGAAGGCAGCGAGTGTCGTGAAGGGAGAAGGTTGGAGGCTGGAGGGAGTGAGGTCGTGGTGAGAACGAGATGAGTGTTTTGTCTTTAGGGTTTTCAGGAACAAAAATGTGGGACCCAAAACTTTCAGAATTGCCACTGGCTAAATTTTCAAATTTGCCACCGGTCTGCCTTTCTTATATTATACGGTCCTATACGGGTTGTTTGTGTAGAGTTGTCTACCAAGGTTGTTCATATAACATTTATGAAGTCGCAACCTTAGGGATTGCTTGAAAGTAGACAATTTAGTAAAGGAAATGATACCGTGGAAATAGACATAAAGAGTTAAGATACTCTCCATTTTTCTCTCAATTTTCTTTACATTAAGAGAGAAATAGACACAAAGAGTTTTTAATTATTTAATTTTTTTTAAATGATAAAAAAAGTTTGAAACACAAATCTCTCCTTTATGTCTATCTCTTTCCTAAATGAAAGGGAAATACAGACAACAAAATAGAGAGGATCTCTACTCGGAAAATACGCGTATATTGCCACAAGTTGAATACAATGCTTATGACAAAGATGTGACTATGTCATTACTTTTGTTAGTGATGCAACACAAAGGATGAATTTTTTTTTTTTTTGTACAATTACAAAGGATGAGTTTAATATGATAATTCGAAATTTAAAAATAATCAAATTTTAAGAAAATGGTACAACATTAAGTTATAAAAAATATTAGAGATTTAAATATCATTTCACCTCATCTTTATATATAAAAAAATAAGGTCGTATGTCACCTCCAGAGTGAGGACTATTTTAGAAACTATATTGAATTTATTTCTAAAGTTATTTTACCTATCAATTACTTACCAATGCTTTGAATTTAAATAGGGTGGCTTCTAGGGTGAGGGAGCAAATTGATCTAGTATCATAGATAATTCTGGTGGTCATTTAGAATATGTTAGTTTTGTAAGGACACCCTTATTAAATTTGATAAATTACATAAAAGTCCCATGAGAAATTCTGATGTAGGTGTCGTCTTCACCCACACACAGTCGGCCATGGCAGGACATGGTGGATATTCTCTTATATGAACATGAAATCTGATCACTATCTTGTACACACCAAAAAAACACAAGCACATTTTTAAGCACAAAAATGAATATCCTTCTAGAAAGTCCCACGAGTTCAATCAAGCAAGAACTCAAGTTCACACCATTTGTGGAACCAATTCGAAGAGACGGAAGCCCTGAGAGAACGAATTTGAGATTATCGAGGGATTAAGCATGATTCCTAGGGTTCTCTTGGGACCAATCGGTTGCAGAAACCACATTAGCCATTGAAGAGGAAATCATATAGCCGCTGCGTAGCGTGTTCTTGTCAATGGACTTCATAATCTTTCCTGATAGTTTATCGTATCGGTGTCCGTTTCCGTTCGCCGTCGTCATGCTCTTCGTGTCGTGGCGGAGGGTGGAGCGCGGCAGATTTCGATAAGGCGGTGGAGGACGTGGTTGACGGTGCGGCGGTGGATGTAGAAGGCGGAGATAGCCATGATGGAGGCTCCGAGCAAAGCGGCCATGGCGAGGTGCAGAGTGGGTGGGAGCGAAATGGAAGATGATGGTTTATGGAAATAGTTGGGTCTTTTTGGAAAAATTGGTATGAAAGCTTTCAGAATTTGCATTATGTGGAGCGACATGAGGAGCACACAATTGCACATGCGGTGCAAACATCGTATAAAAAGACCAAGGTACTCAATTCCTTATCCTCCTTCTACTAGTAGTACTTCCCCAATTTATTTTTTATCTCTAATACAATTTGGTTTTCTATAAATAAAATTGTTTCAGTGTTTTGTTTTACTTGTCTTCAATGAGTAATGGTTGAGCTTATAATGTCTGGATTTATCTTGTGTGTCTTATTTTAGATTTCATGTCATCTGCATTATTCCATAGGTGTATCTTTGGCCTGCTCCCACTGCAACTGGTATGAAAGCTGGAAGAATTGTCCAAACCATACTGCATTTAGCTGGTTTTAAGAATGTCTAGTCAAAGGTAACTGACTGCCTAATAAAATCAGTGAATTGAAGCTGGTCCTGCAATTTTAGTGTTTGTTCTCTAATTTTAATCGCCTTTGATAGGTTGTTGGTTCCAGAAATCCTCATAATACAGTTAAGGCTGTCTTCAAAGCCCTTAATGCGGTTAGTAACTAATAATCTTGCTGATGTTGCAATGCAAGTACTTCAAATCAATTTTCCCTGTGTATTTTATGTGTCATTTCTGTGTTTATCGCAGATCGAAACGCCGAGGGATGCCCAAGAGAAGTTTGGCCGGACTGTTGTAGAGAAATATTTGTTGTGATGGATATGATGATGTGCTGAGTTTTGTGCTCCTGGATGTCTTCCATTGCATGTTTTTATCCATCATTACATGTGTTAGGTGTTTTTCTTTCACTTACCATAGAAGAATCGGAAGACACTTTCCTGAATGCATTCCTTTTTTTGATGTACTCTTGTAATTCCTTATATGTTCCTGTCAACATTAGGTATGAAATTTTTCTTGTAGTTAATTATTTTTTCATAAACACAAATGGAACAATAATATTAAGGAAGCTTCCTTTCTGAGTGTCGGTTTAGGAGAGTTGGAGAAGTTTGGGAGATCTTCTATTTATTCTTCCATGGGATAAGCGAGAAACTGTAACAAGTATTGATTCAAAATCTTTAGATATTAGGATTATGAGTTCATGCAGATGATTGATTGTTTCCAAGTGCCATTGTGTCAACCTAGCTGAGATGTCAGTTACAATTATGATACTTTTGCATAATATTTTACTTAAATAAAAAAGGATCATGAGTTCATTTACTTAAATGTTCACTTTTTTCATTTCTTCTCCATATGGAATTTATTTTATTCACACTTGGAATCTTAATAGTGAGGACAGTCACTACAACCACATCTGCATATAGTTTCAAAGTTAATACAATTCTTCCTCCTCAAATCAAGGTTAAGGAAGGGGAAAATTGTATTTTAAAAGATAAATTACATTGTACACTCCTTAACTTTGATGTGTACATATTAGATCAATAGAGCATTTGAAAATAATTTTAAATTTGAAAACTTACTGTTGTAATTAGTGATTACTTGCAATTATAAATTTCAATTACTAGTCTAACTAACGATTGCTCTTACTTTCCCAAATTAAGTAGTGATATTATCAATAATTTTCTTTGGATTTCCTACTAGTTTGTTACACAATGCTTATCAGATGTCCGGACATGACCACAAGTTTTAGGTAAGTTCAAACTTGGTGGCTGACACGCTTTCTCCTATTACAATCATCAATTTGCTGTGAGAAATTCAGGGTGTAGCCTATTCTGAGCCAACCCATATTGTGGCATACACTGACATTGGCTTTGATGGATAAATAAAACGATATTTGGTAATGTGCATGAATTCCCTCACTGGTATTTTGCCCATCAAGAACTTACAAAATCCAAATATCTTTAATTGGATACTCTATTAATCAAACACGTTCATTCTTTGGAGTTGCTTCAAATGATAGTCTTCCTAAGCATGGTCAAACAATTAAATTCTAAAATAGTAGCCTACCTAGTACAGAGATTGATTCTACACGCAAGTAGATAGTCAAGTTTTTTTTAACAAAAAAATAAACATATGATCCATCACAAAATCAAAGGAAATAAGATATGAATAAGCAAACACTGTTTTAATTTGTATCAATATGAAGATCCCCCAATCCCCAACCATGAAGTAAGCCAATTGGATACCTAATCTCTAGGAACTGTGTAATGACAAAGCCTACACAAAATGGCAAACCAGAAGGTTAAACAATTGCTTGAGAACCCCAAGTATAACCAAGACTAAAGGAATTTAACAGCAAAAGAGCAGACTTTATCATTATTGTTTGCAAACTACTACAAAAGGACAAATCAAGCAAATACATTATTGTGACTATGTACCCTAAATGTCTGATTCTGATAGCATAAGAGCTTCTCAACTTCTTTATACTATTATGCCCTATTTGATCATCTTATATCAACATGTCTAATACTATCATATGTGCCAAATGGAGCTTAAGAAAATATCATTTGCTAGATTGTTCCACAAACAAAGCATCATCAACATTGAGCAAAAAATAAAAATAAAAAAAATACTTACATGGTCTTGTCCTCTTGGATCTCACAGTTTGTCTACCTCAGAGCAAAAAATAAAATAAAATTACTTGTTTGTCCCACAGAAACATGCAATTAGTTAATCAATCCCCATCAAAACAACAATTCCATCTAAAAAGCACATAAATCAA
Source organism: Echinosophora koreensis (assembly GCA_035048595.1). NCBI lineage: Eukaryota > Viridiplantae > Streptophyta > Magnoliopsida > Fabales > Fabaceae > Echinosophora > Echinosophora koreensis. The sequence goes on from JAPCYP010000004.1 coordinate 14,635,504, forward strand.
GATAGGAAAAAAAAAACAAAAAATCCTGATATATATATATATAGAGAGAGAGAGAGAGATGTAAGTAATTCATCACCGAAATCAGAACAGGACATAACCTGTGAATTGAAAATGATGCCAAAAACATGAACACATTAACAGAGGGGTTGTAGAACATAAATAACATATATAAGAAATTAAACAAAGGTTGTCCACAAGGATTGCTCTATTTGAACCAAAAAACATTGAACAAAACTTGTCTAAAGTCCTGGGGTGATGGAAATTAGTTATACTAAATTGAAAATGAGTAAAGAGCTTGAAACTCAAAACTTAGAGAAGCATCACTGAAAGACAATCCAACAATCATATCAGGCTATCAACCTTAACAAAGGACCAAATAATAAAATTAATGAGATTTAAAAAGTTAAATTAAATGTACACAAAATATACCAGAAATAATTATTGCTGGTGTGTAAAACTACATTATAGTCATTTATGTCAAGAAAGCCAAGACTCTCACTTTATACATCACCTCCATGATAGCTTCCTTCAACAGTGAATGATCCTGAATCTTTCACAATTTTGGGAGGCCATATCTGCTCACATTATTTGACCAAGATTAGACACCCAAAAGAAAGGATATTGCTCATATTCATACTCTATTAGAAAGGATACTGATTTAGACCAAAAAAATGCTAGAGCAACTAACGTAGTAGATTTCTTTAAATCATAGAATCAGTAGAAAATGAATTTTTGCACTTACTGTGAACCAGAGGCTATACCCTATCATAGGCAAGCCCAATGGGACACAATCTACCAGATAATACGTATAAAAGTTGGATTGGAGTTAAAATGATGAACATGTAATTAAGAAACAACAACTACAGGATTGATAGAGCAATTTTCTAAGAATAAGGAAGGAATCTATCTTGCAAATACAGGACCAAAATTTCATATTGATTACATGTAATTAAAAAAGAATGATTATTAACATAAAAAAAAAGGGGCTGAAATAGATACTAAATATGATTGAAACTAAAACACTCCTATCATGCTTTGCCTCCCTTCTCGTCACTTACTACAAATTTCCATGTAAACATTTCTAGCCTAGCTTGAGCTGACTAAGTCCCTTGGGTCAGCTTGCAGTTCATCCCTCTTCATAACTTGTGCATGGCAGAGGTTCCCTGTTGGGGACAACACCCTGCTTCAATGCATAACCAAACAAATTGGGAGCACAAACCAATCTCTCCTGTGCATTGAGTTATTTGACCAATACATCATAAGAAATTCTATTGGGAACTCTTCCATTTTCATGCAAAAGGAGCAAAGTTGACACTGCTTCCTCCACCCTTCCTTGAGTACAAAGGCATTGAATCACTTTGTCAAAGGTGATTGCCCCAGGAGAATACCTCATTCTAACCATATCATTCAAAATTTCCAAAGCTTCATTAACCTCCTTTCTTCCAGACAGTGCCTAGACCATTTAAACAATTAAATTAAAACTTCCAAAAAAACAAAAAAAAGAAAGAAAGAACATAGATCCAACAAACAAAATGGAAAGTTTCAAATCCAATTACACCACAAAACAATTCATTAAGGCAGACTAAAGCATAAAAGAAGAAAAACTTTAAATGATAAATTTACTTCACTCTTTCGCTATTTTGACATCGTTTTTCAAAAGCTTCACACTTGCACACTGATCAAGTCCATCAGAATGTCATGAATCTCATGATCCACTTGAAGTTATGTACAACCTAATTTTCCAAAATTTCCTTCCACCGTACTATATGAGATATTAAAAACTTTTTAGAAATTAAAAACTAATAAACAATTAAATGAGATGTATATAACGGTGCCTAAGATCATAACTCTTGAAATGATGCATCATCATCGCAGTAGAGGGAATAAGAGTAGAGAATTCAGTTTCACTTTCACTGTTTAAAAAATAAGCAAAAAAACTTAGAAAACTCAGCAGTGTGGTGAGATCAAAAATCAAAGCTTGATAGATTGCAAGAAATCTGAGTGAGAAAACCAAAGATTTTCAAGGTTAATGCTTGTTTGGTGAGAGAAATTTGAGAGAGAGGAAAAAAAAATAAGTGAGTGACATCTGTGAGAGAAAAATAAAAACCAAACCTCAACAACATGCAGAGATATGTCCACGCCAATTCCGGAGCTCTTCCTCGAAATAGACCTCCCTCCCTCGCCTCTGCCATGTGAATTCGGAGAACTGGGTACCTTAACAGCTGGAAAGGTAAAAAGAGAGAAACTTGGGAGAGAAACTTTTCAAGTGGGAGAGAGAGACAGAGACAAAGAGATAGATGAAGACTAAAAACCTAGAAAAAGGAAAAAGGTGGGAAATTTGAAATTCAAAATTTGCCTTGGGGAGAGGAAGAGAGAACAGAGGAGGGTTAGGGAAAAGAGAGAGGTTTTTTTCGAAATGTGTTGGAAAAGATTGCTGATTGCCAAAAATGGATCCTTTTTTGTCTTTAGTGATTTGTTTGTGTAGTATTAGTTGTTTGACACGTGTCAAAAATTACCCCAACAGTGGCCAGGAGATGTATATAATATAGATATAGATTAAAAACTTTTTAGAAATTAAAAACTAATAAACAATTAAATGAGATGAATATAATGGTGCCTAAGATCATAACTCTTGAAATGATGCATCATCATTGCAGTAGAGGGAATCAAGGTAGAGAATTTAGTTTCACTTTCACTGTTTAAAAAATAAGCAAAAAAAACTTAGAAAAGCAGTGTGGTGAGATCAAAAATCAAAGCCTGACAGATTGCAAGAAATTTGAGTGAGAAAACCAAAGATTTTCAAGATTAATGCTTGTTTGGTGAGAGAAATTTGAGAGAGAGAAAAAAAATAAGCGTGCGAAATCTGAGAGAGAAAAATAAAAACCAAACCTCAACAACATGCAGAGATATGTCCACCCCAATTCCGGAGCTCTTCCTCGAAATAGACCTCCCTCCCTCGCCTCTGCCATGCCAATTCGGAGAACTGGGTACCTCAACAGCTGGAAAGGTTAAAAGAGAGAAGCTTGGGAGAGAAACTTTTCAAGTGAGAGAGAGAGACAGAGACGGAGAGATATATGAAGACTAAAAAGCTAGAGAAAGGAAAAGGGTGGGAAATTTGAAATTAAAAATTTGCCTTGCGGAGAGGAAGAGAGAATAGAGGAGGGTTAAGGAAAAGAGAGTGGTTTTTTCAAAGTGTATTGGAGAAGATTACTGATTGCCAAAAATAGGCCCTTTCTTGTCTTTAGTGATTTGTTTGTGGACTATTGGTTGTTTGACATGTGTCAAAAATTACCCCAACAGTGACCAGGAGATGTATATAATATAGATATAGATATAGATATAGATATAGATTAAAAACTTTTTAGAAATTAAAAACTAATAAACAATTAAATGAGATGTATATAACGGTGCCTAAGATCATAACTCTTGAAATGATGCATCATCAACGCAGTAGAGGGAATAAGAGTAGAGAATTTATCTCTCATCTCAAGTAATGACTCTCATCTCTTCAAAGATTATCTTTGGTTCATTTTTTTTTTAATCATTGCAAGGTTCTGAGATTTAGAATCATTTGATTCTCGCTATTTTTTTTATTTTTTCCAAAGGACCATCCCAAATCTTAAAAAGGTAAAGGTCCACTCTCTTCTCATTTTTTTACGAAGATCACGAAGAAGATGATGAACCGGATGACAATGATAACGATGATGTAGAGTCCCTCTCCAACAAAGTTGTCCCTCTTCTTCAAGGTTTTTTACGTAGCGTTTTAGGGTTTAGAATCGTTATCAATATCAATAGTTGAATTCATGTTGCTTGGGTTAATTTGGTATAAGGAAATGATATAGAATCGTTATCATTAAATAAATTCAAAATAGAAACTTCATTATACAATATTGCATTGATTAAAATTTATTCAAAATTATTCTGAGCAACAATTCAAAATTCACCATAATACAATCAATGCATAATTGATTAGCTTCTGATTTCCTGTTTTTAAAGTCTTCCATACTTGTAGTTTTAAATTCAAGTTTAATCATAATTGATTATTAGGAAATCAAAATAATTGCAATTGTTTTTAAACATTTTCATAAATGGCATTATTGCCATTAACATGACATTATTATTATTCTAAACATTTCAAATATTTCATGACATTATTTCAATGCAATTATTGCTGGAATTAATGCTATATTTGTTTCCTTATTGATTGAAATTTTAAAATAATTTGAACTTAACTACAAATTTTTATTGATGGCATTGATTCCAGTTTGAATTTGGAGATCTTTATTGACGTGAATGTTGTTGTATGAATTGGAAATTTATACTGATTTAAACCAATTTGTATTAAGTGATATTCAAAAATGACATTAACATAATATTTGTTTCCTTATTGATTGGAAATTTGAATTAATTTGAATTTGAATAGGAATTTTTTATTGACGACATTAAATCAATTTTGAATTTAAAACAATATAAAAAAGAGAATGAGTGTATTTTTAACAAAATTGATATGGTTTCAACAATTTAAAGCAATTTAAATCTGAAACTCATTAACACTTAGTAATTTAAACCTAAGCCATTTTAAATATATTTAAAATATATATCGTATAAGGAAGGTTTTTGTACCCTAAATCATATAAGGAAACTCATATAAATGTATTTTTAACGAAAAATGATATGATATCAATAATTTAAATTAATTTAAGAGTGCAATTCAACTGAAGTGGAATGTTTTAATTTGTTGATATGGATTTTCCCCTATGTTTAAATTTTTAATTTCAAAATGGAACCGCATGTTGAAATGTGGGAAAAAAATGTTGTTAGATCATCTAATCTGATTTAATTCAAAGAAAAAAGGGGTGGTAATAGGCAATGGAATAATAGTAGATAAACAACGAAGCAAATGCAAATTAAATACAAATATTAATGCAAAGTAAGAAGCAAATTAATTTATTGAAGATGTTCTTTTATCAAAGAAAATTTGAATTTATTTTACCTAATTAATATATAATTAATTACATGATAAAAAATTGAATTAATTTATATTTAGATGTAATTGATTTAATAAACTATATTTATAGGGTTTGTCATATCATTTAAAAAAAATTTAATATGTCCTATGTTATAATAAAATATTGTTCCAAATCGTAAAAATTATATTTTTTTTTAATTTACACATTAGTTAATTAAATTTAATAATTTACAATATTTTATATAAAAAAAACGACATCCAATAATAAATGCGCATAGAAATAAAAAAATTATAATTTAAATATATAAAAAATTATATTATTAAACAAATATGCATAACATCCGGTGCAAAGCACGGGGAAATCAGCTTCTAATAAGGAAAAGAGAAGATAAAATAACATTATAGATAAATATGTTTTCTAAAAATGGTTAATTAACTTGCATAGAATAAATAAATAAAGTAGATTTTATGAGAGAATAAAAATATGATAGATAAATATATTTGATGGAAAAACCTGTTCTCAAAATAGATAATAGCTAACTTACACGGGGAAAAGAGGAAAATTAATTCAAATATATTTTCAAGAGAAAATAAAAAAATAATATGATAGATGAATATATTTTCTAAAGAAAGTTAACTTGAACGAGAAGAGAGGAGAGGAGAAATTAATATGATAGATTTTCAAGAGAGAAGGAAAAACAAAATGACCGATAAATATTTATCTAAAAATGATTAACTTGCACTGGCAAAGAAAAAAAAATCAAATAGATTTTCAAGAGAGAAGAAGAAAATTAATATGATAGATAAATATATTTTAGAAATGGTTAATTTGTACAAAAAAGAGAGGAGAAATGTAACATCCTTGGTTGTTTTATGGATTGACGACTGACCCCACAGACCAACACGGGTCTTTTCAGCATGCTTTGTCCTCACTCACACGCTTCCCGGGGAACTTCCCAGGAAGTCACCCATCCCAATATCGCTCCCATCCCAAAATCGCTCCAAGTCAAGCATTGGGAAAAACTCATTCTAACTAAAGAATAATGAAATTGGTTTACTAGAACACTAATTCACAATCTCAATAGCATAAAACAATGTTCAATTTCAAGATTAAACTCTGAATTCAAAACCTAGAGTTTAGGGTTTCAAAACTAAATTTGGGGCTTTTTGAAGCTAGAAGAAATTAGGGGTAAACTCTTACCCAAGGAAGAAGAAGAAGTTGTGATGGTGTTGTGATGTGGTGACGCGGCGGCGGACGGTGGCGACGCGGCGGCCAGCGGCGGTTCGTGGTGGTTTTGTTCGAATAAGAGAGAGATAGAGTAAGACCAAGGAAAAGAAGAAGGAAGAGCTTAAGATGACTCACATGGTGGAAACCACCATGGAGGCAGCGGCGCGCGGTGCTTACCGCGGTGGAGCACTGTTCGCGCGACTGAGATGGCGGAGGAAATGCGTGCAGGAATGCGAACCAAACGTGAGCAGGTGCGGCCGGAGCTTAGGCGGGCGGCGGTTGCGGTGCGGCTGGGCTGAGGTGGTGGTCGCGATTCTGGACAAGCAAGGTGGAAGGAGGAAGAAGATGAAGTTGGAGAGAAGGAAGAAGAGGATGGGTGAGAAGTGGGTTGTGATAAAGAAAGAAGGAAATGTAAATAAATAAAAGAGGGGAGGGGGCTCGTGTGCGTGAGTTCTGCCAGGGGAGGGTCATTTAGTTAGTGGTTAAATATAAAATGAGTGGTTGAGATTGAGTCTAAGAAAGAATAAATAATATGGGTCATTGGATCTAAAAATAATGAGTGACAAATATATGATTTCAAAATTTTAATTAGAGTAAAGATTGATAGTTGAATTGATCAACTAAGAAAATCTATCGTCCAATATTTAATCTCCGATTAATGTCAAATCAATTTATTTTCAAATCTAAAAATAAATAGAGTGAAATATGAAAATAATTTTCTTTCAATCATATCATTTACAATATTTCTCTAAACAAATACTAATATTGACAATAACATAACATTTATTGTTTAGTAAATGTACTTATACTGGAATAAGGCAGTATTAACGCACCCAATAAAATAAATTTAAAAGAGTAAATACTCAGGATTAAGCGTCATAAATAAACAAAAATAAACATCCAAATAATTATTATTCCATTAAAATAATATAAACAGATATATTTTACCGATATTGAAAAACCGTAAAAATCGGGGTGTTACAAGAAATAAATCAAATAGAGTTTAGGAGGGAAGGAAAAATTAATACGATAGATAAATGTATTTTAGAAAAATGGTTGATTTGCACGGGGAAAGAGGACAACTAAATCAAATAGATTTTTAAGATAGAAGAAAAATAATAATATGAATGATAAATATTTAGTAATTGTGTTTAAATAAATTAAGCAAAGAAATGATTAACTGGCTTAAAATGAAGTTGTTGCGTTAAAATATATATTTACTATTAGATGTTTAGAGAAGTACAAACTAAGGTAGTGAGAGATGTAACACCCCGTTTTTCGTAAGAATTTTATAAAAACTGGTATTTTTTTAAGTTAAAAGTGTTGGTTAAAGGCTAAGTGGGATTTTTGGCTTAAAAGTCCCTTTCTGGTACATGAGCACGTCCGTGCTCATTAGCCAGCACGCCCGTGCTTAAAGTCAGAAGCGTGTTCTGATTTTAAGTTGAGCACGGCCGTGCTCATTAGTAAGCATGCCCGTGCTCAATGCACTGACCGCGTCTCGGTGACGCTAAGTGGAGCACGACCGTGCTCAAGGGTGAGCACGACCGTGCTCAGGTCCGAACTATATACGTTTGGCACAGAACCCAAGGGTTAACGTGAAACCCTAATTTCTATTTGTGGCAGCCACTGTTACGGCTCAAAGTGCCTCTCTCCCTATTTCCTCTCCATTTCTTGCTATAGTGGAGTTTTGGAAGCTGTTTGGGAGTCCCCTGTGAGTCTTGTTGGTCTAGAGGTAACGTTCTCTTCCACTGTGTTTCATTTACTTGGTTAGAATCGGAAACTAATAATGGTGTTTTTGTTGTTCCAAGGCTTGGAGTTGTGAGCCACTCAAAGGGAAGGAACCAGTGTGTCGTTTGGCAGTTGTTGGAGCAACCTTCAATCCAGGTATGGGAGAAGGGAATTGTACTCATTAGGCAGTGGGGGTAGAGTAAGGTAAAGGGGTCCCCATGACCCCGGTTGGTTATATGTGGTTGTATGTTTATATGTCAGTTTGATTGATTGTGATAATATGTTTTGATATATGTGTCATTACAAAATTGGGTTGTTATAAAATTGATGCCATGATTATCTTGTTGGTATGTTGGATTGGATGATTGATTTATGGTTGTTGTGATGATGACTTTTGGACCCGAAAACACATTGCTAACTGATCTCGAACTAAGGAATTAAGAACCTAAGATTTTGGCTATGAACTCGGTTATTGTTCCTGCCCAGAACAGCACTGTCGTGCAATGAACACGACCGTGCTGAACAGGGAGCACAGTGCCATCTGAATTCTGGAAAATGGCCACGCTGTTTAGCACGGCCGTGCAGTTCAAAAAGTACGACCGTGTTGATGAGCATGACCGTGCTGAAGATGAAGCACGACCGTGCTTCACTTAAAAGGGCAGCACACCCTCGCGTGTCCAAGCACGAGCGTGCTAAACCACGACCGTGCTCAACCCTCTTGGACAGAAACAGAATTAAAGGACTTAAGGGGTTTTAAACCCCAATCCCCAATGGTGATAAGTTGAGATAGTTAACCAAAGATAAAGATTAGACAACCTGGTTAATAATTATCTAAGATGATTAAGATAATAAGATGTTAAGTCGGTATCCGTTGGGTTACCGAACGTTGATAAGTTGAAGTCTTGGGTGCTTATTGACCCAAGCATGTTGAGTTGAACCCTGGTGCTTATTGGCCAAGGGAGCCTTGGCCCCACGGTTTGGGTCTAAGGTTACGTTGAACTTTGATGTTGAAGTCTTGGGAGCTTCATGGCCCAAGCGAGGAGGTGGTTGAGATTGTTTGTTGTTATGCCATTTGCATAGAGCATTGGAGTTGTTGATGGGGGAGGTTCGACATAGGGGAGATCGCCCGAGAGTACGGTGATCTGGCCATCCACGGTAGGTCACCCATGGTTTGGTGACCGCGGCCCCCGGTGATGAGGCATCTGTAACATCCCGATTTTTCGACTTTCTAATATCGGTAATAATTATATAAATGATTATATTCTTATCCGAGATTTAGAAAATGACTTTGGATAAACTAAGGTCATTTCCTTGTCATACTTATTTTTATAAGGTGACGGGGAAGTTTTGGAATGAAAATTCAGACGGAAACCGATCTGCGTTTTCTGCATTTTCACTGACAGTAAGTTTTTACTGATCAGAAACCCTAATTTCGACTCGTGAACGAAACAATTAAGGTTTTCATTATATTTGCTACGATTGTGAATTTTTAGAATTATTTCATAAAACATGAAATAATATACGTTTTACAGACGTTATGTTCAATTGGGTAAACGACGGAGTCGATTACGGAAGTTTTGAGACTCGATAAGTGGACAAACCCTATATTCTCTTAGGAATAGGTCATCCATGTGAGAGGTTTAATGTGGCTTAGGGTTATGTTAGCAATTTTTAACAATTGCATTTTTATCCTTAAATTTTCTATTAATGGTATTTTGGTCCCTAAACTAATTTCTTTGATACACTAAGTGAAGTGGGCCAAATTCTTACCATTCAAACCCAATAAGGGCTGCACCCAAAAGTCTCAATTTCATGTCCAAGGATTCATTTCCATGAAGGAATTCTAGTCTTAAATTTTCCTATGTCTTCATTATGCCTTAAATGATTTTCAAGTGCAAAATTAATTGGGCTTGGGCTTTCTAGGCCCAAAATTTCGAAAGGCCCATGGCCTTGGAGGCTTGCTCTTCAAATTCTAGAGCTCACTTGGTGACTCTAGCTCATTCTACAATCTTCTCAACTATTCCTTCATCTTCTCCATTCTTCTTTTTCCTTAAGCTTCCATAAGCTTGATTTGTGAAGCAACTTGGAGATTCTTGCACTTTTCTTCAATTCCAAGAGGTAATCCATGATCCTCATCATCATTAAGCACTATGTTCTTCATGTATTTTCATGTTTCAATGGAATGTTCATCATTTTCAATTCCTAGATCTAGAAACTTTGAAATTGTCTAGAAAATTCTAGAAAAATCCTAAAAATGTGAAACCAATTTCTATGAGTTAGTTATCATCTCTACTATCATAATCCAAGAGTATGACTTAAACCAAAATTTCCTACCCTAATTTCTAGTCAAGGCCGAACCTAAGGAAAAAATGGGTGGAGGAGTTTTTGTTCAAATGTTAGAAATGATCATGTATTCTATTCTTCTAGCATGAATTCATGTTGAATCCAGGATAATTATCAAACCAAAATCTCTTGCCATATTTTTGTCTTAAGGCCGAACCATATGTATTGGTCTTGGAGGAAGTTTTTTCATTTCATGTACACATAATCTTATATACTATCTTTCTAGTATGTACTCATGGTAAATTCATGTTGGTTTAGCAAAAAAAAATCTCTAACTCCATGAACTCCTCATGGCCGAATCTAGGGTTTTGGAGGGTTGGAGAATTTTTTATCCAAACTTTGTTGATTAGTCATTAATCAATTGTCTTAAGTAATTAGGATCATTAATCCATGACTTAGGCAATTCTAGAAATTTTTAGCCACTAAACCTAAGGGAGGCCGTGACCTATTATAGAGAATTAGGAGATTTTAATTGTTTGATTAGTGATTAGTTGATTGTGGTTGATGAAGGTTTAGCAAGTTCGTTGTGTACGCGAACCCGGACTTCCGACAAGTTACGTATTACACCGCGGAGAAGTCTTCGAGAGGTAATGGGAGCTTACCTGAGGGATTTTTCCCAATACCTATGTGTGTGACTAATGTGTAGTCTGTAATTATTTATTTGCTGGTGGTTGTTTAAGTGTTCAAGTTGTGTTATTTTATCCGTGTTGTTTATCTGCTCATAAGTGGTTATCTGCAGTTATTTATTATAATGCTGTGATGCATGATCTGTCTGGATATATTATTGTGATAATGTTGTGGATGTTGTTTGAGAAGCCTGACAGTGGTCAGCGCCCAATCAATTAATCAGATAAAAGCTTTGAAAAGCTTCGTAAATTATATTCAATGTTTTAACGGTAAAATATTGGAATATAATATCAATGGAAAATATTTATTTGGGAAAAATAAAGAGTTTTGGAAAATATCATTATTTTAATGATTTATCGCTATAAGAGTGATTTATGAGTCACTGTAGAGACGTAACCGTGAAAATATTTTTGTGCTGCTGGTTTTTACTTAATAAATTCCGGAATATTGTAAAAAGTTATTTTATGAAATTAATTTTCGAAAATAACTTAATAATGATTTTAGAAAAATGTTTAAGTGGAAAAAGCTAAAATTTGGCTTAAATGGCTAATTTGACGGCAACTTGGAAAAATACTGACGGCAAGAAATCCTAAAGCGGCAGTACGTAGTTTAAACAACTTTGAGCCTCAAGTGACCATATTTTATAAAAAGTTAAATGTTTAACTTACGATTTATTTCCCATTTGAAATGATTTTCCGAAAACAGGTTGAACGCAACTGTGTTAAAAGTGGTTTTGAACTTAGTAACCGAGACGTCGGGGTACTAAGGTTCGTGTTGTGTTATGGACTTGGTGTCCTTTGGACTTTGAGGTCCTGTAGACTTGGTGTCTACTGTAGACTTGGTGTCTTCTGAGTTAAAAACATTTAAGATGTTTTCTATTACCACGAACCTATGGCTGGTGCATCGGTCTAGAGGTGTCGTGATTGAGCACTCGGACTTTGAGGTCCTGTGTTATTAATAAAGTTTTAAAGATGTTTAAAACTATGGTTAGTCGTAAGCCATTTTGAGCTTCGGCAAAGGGAGATTGAACACAAAGAAAAGTGTCAAGAACAAAGTGTTTTTGTTGCATGCATTTGGCAGACGTGCCCCAGTTTATGTGTGAGTACCTTGCGGCGTCAGGTGTCTCATGCTATGATTTTCTTCATTGTGCCAGGGTTGGACAATGAAACCCCATTTACGTTGTTATCACTGTGCCTTGGGTTTGGACAGTGTGCAATGGGTTTTGGCTGCGTGCCAATGGCTGTGTGCCTGTTTGCCTAGTGTGGCAATTGAGCCGATGTATTGGAAGTGTTCATGCATAAGTTTTCAAACGATGATGTTTGGTGTGTGAAACCCATTGATTAACTACTGTCTTGTTATGAACGCTTCTGTTTTTTTTATGAAAATGTATATATGTATGTGTTGTTGTGTTATGTCTCATATGTAGCTATTGTGTTAAATCCATATATTGGCGTCTCACCCTTACAAATATATCAGGTTTTCTGGTTTGACTGTTGTGTCTTGGTACACGAAAGTAGATGGTGCAGAAAAGTCCTTAGCTTCACTCGGGAACTTTGGTCCTGAAGGTTGAAGAGATGTTAGAGTGTGGGAATGACCACGGGGTCTTTCCAGTAGATGTCTTGTAAGACGACCAGCTTAGGACTTTCTTTGGGTTGGGTATTTTGGGAAAGTTGTTATAAATGGTTTGAAACACCTTGTAAGGTGTATGAAAAACAATTTCAGAAAAGCTTATATGTTGCAATGTTTTGGTTTACGAATAAATTCAGTTTGTATGTAAGTTTAAAGTAATTCTACTATTGTGATGTTTATATATCTTTGTTTTAAGTATTTCGCAGAAAGAACAAAAAAATTTATCACCATATTTTGAAAGGATAAGTGTTGAGAAATTAATATTTTCCGAAAGCAACCAGCGAAATTATAATTTTATTTTCCGCATTTGGGTAACTATGTGATGACCCTAGAAAGGGTGTCGCAGCATCCACGGTTTGATGCGTTGGCTATCCATGGGGTTCACCCAAGGTTTGGTGAACTGCTGGTGTTGGTGCTTCTATGGCCAATACGGATATGTAACTCCAAAGTCGTTCATCCTGAGTTAGTTTGGATCCACATGTATAGTTGGAGTAGCAGAGTAGTTGATGCATTGCACAGCATAGCATACTTGGTTGATATAGTACTGTTGTATGTTGATGTATGCCTATGTTGTATGTTTACCTTGCTTTCTATTCCCATGCTGTATATGTTTACATGAATCTTACTCCCTGTTATTTGTTTGTGTTTGGCCTGATCGGCATTTGCAGAGGATGACGGGCAGCCTGGAGAGGAGTGACTCTGAGGAGTCACCACTCATTGTAGGGTTGTTCTTGAGTTTAGATAGTTTGTTTTTCAGTTGTATTCCGAGGATGTATTTTTCCGGAACGATTATACCAGCTCTGAGTTGTGACATCGGGGTTGGGTAGTTGTCATTATGTTTATTTGTTTCAAACTCGATTTATATTTTCCATAGTTGTGAACTGGTTCATGTGGGACTTTTCTACCCATGGACAATTGTTTATTTTATTCAATAATTGCATGTTATTATTATTTAATCTCTTTTACAATAAATGCCTTATAACATGCTAGGTAGAAGGGTGTCACATTTAGTAGTATCAGAGCACTTCGGCCCTGTCCGGACGTGGTATGAGTCTGTGTTGGAACCAAAGTAGTTTGGATTAAATAATCTCTTAGTTTTGATGTTAACAAAAAGGATTAAATTTGTATGGCAAAGTGTCAGTTAAGATCTAACAAGTCTTATCTAAGTCTTACAGGGTATTCGAAATTCTATTAATAAGGAATCCTATACTAAGAGCCTTTATGCGTGTCCAACCGGGTAGACGAGCCTTTCAATATATATGGTATATTTTAAATATAAAGTAAATGCTCTAGTAGACGGAATTCTTAAAAAGTACCAATAGACGAGCTCCACTCTATTATGAGTAGACGAGCTTTAGAATAGTGCGTGTGGACGAGCTCTTTACTCATGTAAGTAGACGAGCATAGGTGCCACATCAGCAGATGCGAATTTTAAGCTACTCTTCAATATGTAGCAAGTCCAAAGACTTGATAGTAGACGAGCAAAATTTGCCACATCACTGGACGAGCTAAATAAATTTTTTAGCTCTAAGCATTTAGACGCACCTTTTAAGTAGACGAGCTCTTTACTGAAAAGGAATGCTTGATATATTCAGAATTTATATCTCGACCATATAAAAATATTTATTTCAAATGTTTGTTATTTCAAATATATGATGGTCCTTCTTATTTGTTATTAACGGTTTTATTGTCTTGTTTCTATGAGAGAGACATAGTACAGATGAGGAATTGCAAAAAGCAATATAGTACAATGCAAAACGACTTGTACCCTGTTACCTTTTACGCTGGAATAGCTGGAATTTGTACAAAGAAGGCAAGACAGTTTTTCAAGTTGCATTTGCTCAGAGGTGTGCCCGTTTCATGCAAGAATATTATTACATAGTACATTAGCCACGAGCAAGCTGAGTCACAACGGATATTACATTGTTGATTCTATCCCTAAACAGAAAAATTCAAATACAACCGTTGATGAATTTGAAGAGAAGAGCAAGGTCTCTATAAATAGAAGACCAAGACTTTTAAAGAAAGAACTTTTGCACATATAAAGAAATATCAAGAAATATCTTACGAGCAAACATTCGTTTATTTTTTCAGAAAGCAAAAGTCTGTAATATCTTAGCTTGAATATTGCTATAATATTCATCTGATCTTAAACTTTCATATTCTCACACATAGTGAGTTAGAAAATCAAAGAAACCAAAAACTCTTTGTTAGAGGTAGAGCCTGAAGAGGCTTGGTAAGAAAGGAATACTTGTGAGCCTGGAGAGGTGTTGAATACTTGCTGTAATCTATTTGGAGAATAGTGGAGAAAACCTTCAAGTAGAAGGGACTGAATGTAGCTCTTGGTTGGAAGAGAGTGAACCAGGATAAAACAACTTGCATGAATCTTCTAATCTCTTATCTCTTTAGTTTTACGCGTTTATACTAACTGTGGTGATTTGAACTTGAATTTGTTATTCCTTCAAAAGTTTGTTTTTCTATGTGTTTACTTCTCCCTCTTTATCTTTGTGTGAGAAAAGTGTTCTTAAAAAACTTGTTTTCGAAAAATATTAACAAACACAATTCAACCCCCCTTCTTGTGTTTGCCTGTGTCAACTTCAGTCTGTCGTGAGTCTGTTGTGTGCTCATGTTTGAATTGTCTATATTTATATAGGCAATGTTACGTGGTACTAAGTGCCTATAGCTTCGCTTTGGCTTGGCTTACTGCATTTGGTGGTTTGTCTTGAACGGCCCAAGGAGCCTACGAGTAATTCTAGTGTTTAGGAAAGCCGTTCTATTATCTCTTGATAATAAGAACTCTGCAGCTGATCTTGTGCGCTTACCTTTTAAAAACAACTCGATGTTATTCTTGGAACGAACGGGTTATCTTCCAACCATGTTCTCTTTATCTGTTTTGATAATACCCTAGTTTTTGGAACCCCAACTGAGTCTAAGAATACGGACCTTCTCTCTGCCAGCCAAGTTCAAGCTTCGATGAGAGACGAAGCCCAAGTATACATGATGTTAGCTTCTCTGGAAGTAGAGAGCAGCCCTCATGATGTCGCCAGCTTGCCTGTTGTGCGGGAATTTCCTGAATTGTTTCCGGGGAATGTTTATAACTTACCCCCAGAGAGAGATGTTGAGTTTACCGTAGACTTAGTGCCTGGCACCGGGCCAATCTCCATAGCACCCTATAGAATGTCTCCTCTAGAGCTAGCTAAGTTGAAGGAACAGTTGGAGGACCTGATGAAGAAGCAGTTCATTAGGCCGAGTGTGTCTCCGTGGGGAGCACCTGTGTTGTTGGTGAAGAAGAAGGATAGTAGTATGAGGTTGTGTGTCAACTTTCGGCAGCTCAACAAGGTGACCATAAAGAATCGGTATCCCCTCCCTAGGATTGATGATCTTATGGACCAGTTGATGGGCGCTTGCGTCTTTTCAAAGATAGATTTGAGGTCAGGGTACCATCAGATTCGGGTTAAGTCTGAGGACATCCCAAAGACAGCGTTTAGGACACGATATGGTCACTATGAGTACTTGGTTATGCCCTTCGGTGTGACCAATGCTCCTGCGGTCTTCATGGACTACATGAACAAGAACTTTCACCCTTACTTGGATAAGTTTGTGGTGGTGTTTATAGATGACATCTTAGTGTACTCCAAGAGTAAGGAGGAACATGAGGAACACCTGAGGGTTGTCTTGCAGACCCTTAAGGAAAAGTAGTTGTACGCTAAGTTTTCTAAGTGTGAGTTCTGGTTAGAGGAAGTGAGCTTCTTAGGACATGTCATCTCTAAGGGTGGCATAGTAGTGGACCCAGCTAAAGTAGAGACGGTGCTCCGGTGGGAAGCGCCAAAGTCTATAACCGAGATTAGGAGTTTCTTGGGGTTAGCCGGGTACTATAGGCGGTTTATAGAGGGTTTCTCTAAGATAGCTTTACCCTTAACCCGTCTCACCAAAAAGGGACAGTTGTTTGTGTGGGACTCTAAGTGTGAAGAGAGTTTCCAAACCCTTAAGAATAGGTTGACATTAGCACCAGTTTTAGTATTGCCTGATCCTAGTATGCCTTTCGTTGTATATTGTGATGCATCGAAGCAAGGTTTAGGTGGTGTGTTGATGCAAGATGGTAATGTAGTAGCTTACGCTTCTAGGCAATTGAAAACCCATGAGAAGAACTACCCTACCCATGACCTAGAGCTAGGAGCTGTGGTATTTGCCTTAAAGATCTGGAGGCATTACCTTTATGGAGCGAGGTTTGAGGTATTTAGTGATCATAAGAGTTTGAAGTATCTCTTTGATCAGAAGGAACTGAATATGAGGCAGCGTAGGTGGATGGAGTTTTTAAAGGACTACGACTTCGAGCTGACTTATCACTCAGGAAAGGCCAATGTGGTGGCCAATGCCTTGAGTAAGAAAACCCTGCATGTCTCCGCTTTGATGGTTAGGGAGATGGATCTGATTGAGGAATTTAGAGACCTTAGTCTAGCTTGCGAGTTTACCCCTAAGAGTATTAGGCTTGGTACCTTGAAGGTTACCAACAGTCTTATGGATCGGATTCGAGAGGGTCAGAAGTTAGATAAGTTTCTCTTAGACCAGCGAGAGTTGCTCGCTCAAGGTAGAGACCTTAGTTTTAAGGATGGAAGTGATGGTATCTTGAGGTTTAAGGATAGAGTATGCATACCTGATGTTCCTGAGCTTAGGAAGTTGATCTTAGAAGAAGGACATAGGAGTGGATTGAGTGTGCACCCAGGTGCCACTAAGATGTATCAGGACCTTAAGAGGATGTTTTGGTGGCCTAGGATGAAAAAGGATGTAGCTGAGTTTGTGTATGCATGCCTAGTTTGTCAGAAGGCTAAGATAGAGCATCAAAGGCCTTCGGGTAAGCTGCAACCTCTGAGTATCCCATAATGGAAATGGGATAGCATCTCTATGGATTTTGTGTCTGGACTCCCTAGGACTCCAGCTGGTTTTGAGGCTATATGGGTTGTTGTGGATAGACTGACTAAGTCTGCCCATTTCATTCCGATGAACATGGAGTATCCTTTGGAGAAGTTGGCTAAGTTGTACATCAAAGAGATAGTTAGGCTTCATGGTGTACCCTCTAGCATAGTTTCAGATAGAGACCCGAGGTTTACCTCTAGGTTTTGGAATAGTTTGCAAGAGGCTTTAGGGACAAAGCTTAGGCTTAGTTCAGCTTACCACCCACAGACTGATGGGCAGTCCGAGCGGACCATCCAGTCCTTAGAGGACTTGTTGAGGGCTTGTGTGTTAGAATAGTCAGGAAGTTGGGACAAGTTTTTGCCCCTGATAGAGTTCACCTACAACAACAGCTTCCATTCCAACATTGGGATGGCACCGTATGAGGCTCTGTATGGGAGGAGATGTAGGACACCCTTGTGTTGGAGTGAACCTAGTGATAGTGTGGTGCTAGGGACAGGGATAGTCCAGGAAACAACAGAAAAGATCAGGTTGGTTCAGGAAAAGATGAGAGTTGCACAGAGTAGGCAGAAGAGCTACCATGATAAAAGGAGGAAGGCGCTCGAATTTCAGGAAGGCGGTCATGTATTCTTGAGAGTTACCCCGACGACTGGGGTTGGTAGAGTGATGAAGGCGAGGAAATTTACTCCGAGGTTCATTGGTCCTTACCAGATCCTTAAAAGAGTTGGCGGAGTCGCCTACCAAATAGCCTTACCACCGTTCTTGTCAAATCTCCACAATGTTTTCCATGTGTCCCAACTCAGAAAGTACATCCATGACCCTAGTCACGTGATAGTTCCCGACACAATACAGTTAAAAGAGAACTTGACATTTGAGGTGTTACCCCTTCGAGTCGAGGATAGGAGGGTGAAGCAGCTAAGAGGCAAGGAGATTCCCTTGGTCAAAGTAGTTTGGAGCGGGGCAACTGAGGAAAGCGCTACCTGGGAGATCGAGAGCCAGATGATGGAGGCGTACCCACATATTTTCATTTGAAGTACGTAGAAATTTCGAGGATGAAATTTTTATAAGGGGGGTGGAATTGTATCACCCCTTTTTTCATAAGTATTTTATAAAAGCTGGTTTTTTTTAAGTTAAAAGTGTTGGTTAAGGGCTAAGTGGGATTTTTGGCTTAAAAGTCCCTTTCTGGTACATGAGCATGCCCGTGCTCATTAGCCAGCACGCCCGTGCTTAAAGTCAGAAGCGTGTTCTGATTTTAAGTTGAGCACGCCCGTGCTCATTAGTAAGCACGCTCGTGCTCAATGCACTG
This sequence comes from Echinosophora koreensis, assembly GCA_035048595.1. NCBI lineage: Eukaryota > Viridiplantae > Streptophyta > Magnoliopsida > Fabales > Fabaceae > Echinosophora > Echinosophora koreensis. The sequence continues at coordinate 14,654,245 of JAPCYP010000004.1, forward strand.
ACCGCGTCTCGGTGACGCTAAGTGGAGCACGACCTTGCTCAAGGGTGAGCACGACCCTGCTCAGGTCCGAACTATATACGTTTGGCACAGAACCCAAGGGTTAACATGAAACCCTAATTTCTATTTGTGCCAGCCACTGTTACGGCTCAAAGTGCCTCTCTCCCTATTTCCTCTCCATTCCTTGCTATAGTGGAGTTTTGGAAGCTGTTTGGGAGTCCCCTGTGAGTCTTGTTGGTCTAGAGGTAACGTTCTCTTCCTCTGTGTTTCCTTTACTTGGTTAGAATCGGAAACTAATAATGGTGTTTTTGTTGTTCCAAGGCTTGGAGTTGTGAGCCACTCGAAGGGAAGGAACCAGTGTGTCGTTTGGTAGTTGTTGGAGAAACCTTCAATCCAGGTATGGGAGAAGGGAATTGTACTCATTAGGCAGTGGGGGTAGAGTAAGGTAAAGGGGTCCCCATGACCCCGGTTGGTTATATGTGGTTGTATGTTTATATGTCAGTTTTATTGATTGTGATAATATGTTTTGATATATGTGTCATTACTAAATTGGGTTTTTATAAAATTGATGACATGATTATCTTGTTGGTATGTTGGATTGGATGATTGATTTATGGCTGTTGTGATGATGACTTTTGGACCCGAAAACACGTTGTTAACTGATCTCGAACTAAGGAATTAAGAACCTAAGATTTTGGCTATGAACTCGGTTACTGTTCCTGCCCAGAATAGTACTGTCGCGCGATGCGCACGACCGTGTTGAACAGGGAGCACGACCGTGCTCCCATCTGAATTCTGGAAAATGGCCGCGCTGTTTAGCCCGGCCATGCAGGTCAAAAAGAACGACCGTGCTGATGAGCACGATCGTGCTAAAGATGAAGCACGACCGTGCTTCATTTAAAAGGGCAGCACGCCCTCACGTGTCCAAGCATGACCGTGCTGGGGTTTAAGCACGACCGTGCTCAACCCTCTTGGACAGAAACAGAATTAAAGGACTTAACGGGTTTTAAACCCCAATCCCCAATGATGATAAGTTGAGATAGTTAACCAAAGATAAAAATTAGACAACCTGGTTAATAATTATCTAAGATGATTAAGATAATAAGATGTTAAGTCGGTATCCGTTGGGTTACCGAACGTTGATAAGTTGAAGTCTTGGGTGCTTATTGACCCAAGCATGTTGAGTTGAACCTTGGTGCTTATTGGCCAAGGGAGCCTTGACCCCACTGTTTGGGTCTAAGGTTACGTTGAACATTGATGTTGAAGTCTTGGGAGCTTCATGGCCCAAGTGAGGTTGAGATTGTTTGTTGTTGTGCCATTTGCATAGAGCATTGGAGTTGTTGATGGGGGAGGTTCGACATAGGGGAGATCGCCCGAGAGTACGGTGATCTGGCCATCCACGGTAGGTCACCCATGGTTTGGTGACCGAGGTCCCCCGTGATGAGGCATCCACGGTTTGATGCGTTGGCTATCCATGGGGTTCACCCAAGGTTTGGTGAACTGCCGGTGTTGGTGCTTCTATGGCCAATACGGATATGTAACTCCAAAGTCGTTCATCCTGAGTTAGTTTGGATCCACATGCATAGTTGGAGTAGCGGAGTAGTTGATGCATTGCACAGCATAGCATACTTGGTTGATATAGTACTGTTGTATGTTGATGTATGTCTATGTTGTATGTTTACCTTGCTTTCTATTCCCATGTTGTATATGTTTACATGAATCTTACTCCCTGTTATTTGTTTGCGTTTGGCTTGATCGACATTTGCAGAGGATGACGAGCAGCCTGGATGTAACACCCCCCTTGGGCGTTACATGTTGAAACTAAAAGACTGCAAATAATTACGCTGGTTGCTTTCGGAAAATTTATTTATTTGAGGTCAGAAAACGCGGGTGTAAAAATTTTCTTCCGCGAATAACTCTAGAACACCATAATACATACAATAAATAGTAAAGTTGTATTCCTAAAGAAGTCACCACAGTATACCGTTTTTTTTCTTTTCAAAAGGTCTCAATTTTAAAAAAAAGAAAGGGAACTTAAAACCAAGATAATATTACAACATCACAGCTACCGACCTTTTCAACATAAAACCCAAAACAAGACTCCTAAGCTGGTCGCTCTACAAGACATTATTGGAAAGACCCCCGTGATCTTTCCCACAAACAGATACTTCCTCAAACATCTAGAATCTATGTCCGAAAGTGACTTAGAGAACTCCTCCGCTTCATCTGTACTAGAACCCCAAGATACAACGGCCATTACCAGAAGAACCTGATATATTTCTAAGGGTGAGATACCATCATTGAGTTTCATCATGATAACTACATGTCCAACACTCAAACAAACATCATGTATACATACTATAAATATTTCCTACCAACGGGATTCATACCCGGTCATTCAATCATAATTTTTCAAAAAAATGCATGGCACTTCAATATCCATCCTATGAGTCTTGACCTTTATTCTCCGGATATTCCTAACTTCCCTTCTTCGAGCAATGATTAGGCTGCAATTCCCTTAACACAATTGTCTCATGAGATCGGCCTCTAAATTTAGGTCCGGCTCCAATTGTTCAGGGAATATCATGATGGAGCACCTAAAATAATATTGGAATAGTTCCCTATTGGGTACATTCGTGCCAGATAACCGAATTCCACGACCCGAGGTTGCAAGGCCCCAAGTATTCGCTGGATTTTCGAAGCCCGAATGTCCCTAAGACCCAAAGACCCTAGAATTTATCTTTGGTCCGTAACTAACCAATTTACCCAATTCACCCTTTGTGAAACTGTAGCTCGATACCCAGGGCACGTCTGCCCCAAAATGGCATGTTTTCCAGACTATGCATGTAAAATCTGTTGTTATCGTAACTTTTCTTTGTCGTTTGTTTTCCTTTAAAGTTCCCGATTACCTTTCCTTAGGTATTCCAATTTCATTTCCCCTCCAAAGTGCAATTTCCTTTTAGGAACACTAGCCCGACGTCTCGGCAATCTAGGTCCTTATCCTTTCCTTTATTTTTCCCAAAGAGTTTTCGTTCTGTGAAAAACAAATACCAAAACAAGAGCTCCGAAAAACTTATCCAAGTTTGATGGAAACGTCCACTGTTCTTAAATCCTTTTCCAAAAATCATTTTCTGATGAAATTCGTTTTAAAAGGTAACGAAAAACATTTTTCCTCAAATCCTTTATTTTTATTTCTAAAAATCTATTTTCCCTTTGAAAAGTCATTTTTGTTATATAAATTCATTTTTCTTTCTTAAAAAGATTGTTTTTCTTTCTACTGCCGTTAGGCAAATATAATCCCTTATTTCTTGAAAAATTATTTATTATCAACCTTAAAACAATTTTTAAAATACAATTCCTTAAAATTAAGATTTGTTTCCATTTTCTTACAACTGTTTCCCAAAAAGTGCGAAAGTGAAATTTTTTCACAGTTACGTACGTATTATTTTCTTCTTCCTTAAAATTAAATCCACTGATTTTCAAAATCATTGTTTCCCTTAAATATTTCTTAACGTTTTATCTTTAATTTCCAATAAGCACTGACCGATGTCAGGCTTCCAGCCAATCACAAAATCAACAGAAAATATCATACAACAAAATTTATCACATGCTTTCACAATCAACAATAAATTCACACCTCACAATTTATAGCATGCTTTCACAGATAAATCATGCATCACAGAATATTATGCAATAATTTTAAAATAAACACCATAAACTACAATAATTAATTACAGACACACCAAACAAATTATACACATAGCTATCGAAACTCTCCAGGTAAACTCCCCTTACCTCTTGAAGTTACAGTTTTCCTCGTGAAGTTTTCCTTCCGAATTAAAGTTTCGGGAAACATCCGCTTTCCATAAACTCGTACACGATTTACACACAAATCAACCTTCAACAACCACAATTAAAATCATCAACCAAACAACTAAATACACCTATTTTCCTACATGAGAGTTTCGGCCATGAGGTGTTTTAGATAGCTAAAAATTTGTAAAATTCCTAAGCTCCTGGATTAGTGATCCTTAAGCACATAGAACTTAAGATCAATAATCATAATACAAAAGTTACAATAAAATCCTCTAGTTCCACATAGGGCTAGGTTCGGCCATGACTAGTTTAGTTGGCTAAACATGATAATATTTTGTAACTTTTGGATTAATGATCATTAAGCATTAGAGATACATGATCATTAATCACTTAACTAAGATTAAATCAAAAACTCCACTAACACAAGGGTTAGGGTTTTCGGCCATGCTCGTTAAATTAAGCTAGGGATCTTCAAAATCATCAAGCTTTTGGATTTAACTATCATATGTATTCAAGAGATCAAAACAAGTGTTATACTTGAAAAGTTGAAACAAAACATATTTTCTCCTTTTATGCTTGGATTCGGCCAAGCTTGGAAAACAAGGATAGAAATTTTGTTTGATCTCATGCTTCTAGATATAGCAACTACAAGTATTAAAGAGATTTATTCAAGTTTCATATTTTAAGAAAATGAAACAAAACTCATCCAATCTTGTTGGAGTAAGTTTCGGCCATGAGTAGAAAAATAGGGAGGAAAACTCTTTTGCTTCCATTCTCTTAAATGATGAACATAGAGATCATGATGAGTTTATAGAAATTGGAATCACATTAAAATGATTTTTCTATGATTTTCTAGATATTTTTGAAGTTCTAGATCTAGAAAATGAAACATGATGATTTTTGACATGAAATGAAAAATGATTGAAAGGAAAGATGATTCATGATCATGGTGATGAGGTTTTACCTCTTGAATGAAGAAAAAGTGAAGAGAATGATCCAAGCTTCAAGAACAATCAATGGAGTTTATGTGTGTTCTTGAGAAAAATGAAAGAAAGTGAAAGTGAATGAGAGAAATGAGAGAAAATGTCTAAGTGTGGAAATGGGTGTGAGAGCTGCGCCTATTTTGATGTAGTCAAGGGTATCTTGGTCAAATTTCACTTAGGGCACTCTTAGAATTACTTAAAAAGACTAGGGGCAATTTGGTCTTTTCCTTAGCTAAATATCTAGATATTATTATTCATCATTAATGATAGGAAACAAGTGTGTGGTGGATGTGAGGAGGGGCATGTGGCTGAGTTTCACACCACAAGGAGGAGGAGAAGCCAAGTTGAAATTGCCTTAGTCATGACCATGGTTAAAAATTAACTAGGATAGGTTAGGTTAGGGGCAACACATTTCACTCTTAAACTCATCATTACACGTATTAAATGCTAGGTGAGTCACCCCTATGACTCACCACCCTAGGTGGCAAGATGTCTCATCGTCCGATGTCGGGTTTTGTCTCTCCACATCCGTTCTCGACTCCGTCGATTATCCGATTTAAGTTTTAGGCCCGAACAATGTATAATAATTTAATTATTTTGAAAATTTTCAAAATAATCACTATCTTTGGAAATGGGATTTAAAATCTACTCATTTCGTTCACGAGTCAAAGTTAGGTTTTCTGATCAGTAAAAGCTTATTGTCAGTGAAAATGCAGAAAACACAGACCGGTTTTCGTCTGAATTTTCAACCAAAAATTTAACCGTATACTTATAAAAATAAGTATGATATGAATATGACTTTGGTTTTCCCAAAATCATTTTCTAAGTTTCAGATACAAATATAAACGTTTATTTATATTTATACCGACCTTAGAAAGCAAAAAAAATCGGGGTGTTACATTACTACCCCACTAAAAAAAATTTCGTCCTCGAAATTTCGTGGCTCAAAACTAAATAGGATTTCTTAATCCCTAAGTTCTACATTGTACTCCTAGTATGTAATACTCCCTTAGGTAACATTTGTAATCCAATAACAAAATTCATATTTATTCTTCGTTCGATTCATCCTCTAAAACGTAAATCATTTATATACTCCTTCTCCTTAATACTTACCTTAATCTATTACACGAGAAAGATATAATTAAAACTTAACCATTTTTTTTTCTTTCAATACTAATCCATTTAGGAAATCTTCCTCCGACATCTTTAACTCCTACTGTTAACACCAAGATTTAAACTACGATACACATTTCTTCCGACACACACACATCAGTTCCTATCCAAAATATCCAATCTTATTCTTACTTTCTTTTGAACGTAGTCCACCTCTCCAATTCACATCATAATCATACATCTCAATCTTAAAGAACATGATTGCACCTCTTAATGTAACTATAACCAAACAGAAATAACATCGGTTAGAATTATTCAAAATCCTAAGTCTTGAACTTTTCTAACAACTTAGTTTTACTCAAGAACTTCTCTCTTTTTTTTTTTTTTTTTTGTTGTTGCTCATATTCAACTTAGGTAAACTACTATGGACACTTACTTGTAAATCTTCAAATTCACACGATTCAATCTTATCCACAAGCATTGATCATTACCCTAGATTCCTTAACAATACTCTGCCTCGATCAACAATTGATTTATAACTAATGATCTCACTTACCGAGATTGATCTTAAAGGTTCACATCTTATCAGTCGCCACTATACCTCAACACAACTTTGATTACTTCTTGTCTATCTTGCTAAAAGGATGATCGTAGTGAGATGCTACACTTGCTAAAACGATTTAATCTTTAACTTTATAAAGATTAAATCGTTTTCCATCATTTCGCATACTCGAGTTGAGGGTGATCCGTTGGACTCAATCTCAACTTGGTCCTTAACACTTGGAGCCATTTTTTTTTTTACCAGAATCGTTAGTAACCTTCGGGTCTTCATCTGAAACAATGCTTAATCAGTGAGGTCTCATACACAAAATTATTTCTCATCTAACTCTGATATTGGAATATGAATCAAATAACCATCCTCATAACTTATGAGATAGTTTACATATCAATGACGTTTTGAAAAATAGATTGGGTAAAGTTGATCAAAGGCGACAAATCCTTTCGATCTACTATAAGACATAGTCTTGAAGAATATGACAAGTATCGTAAAAATACAGGAATATTCCTTATGTAATAAGATTCTTTAGTAGATTCGTGGTTGTAAAAATGCATGATCGGTACACGTCTACAAAGATGAATCTAATAAAGTTCCTTCTTTCACAAGAACTCAGATTGGATCACTTCCACCAAAAGTAAAAGTGACTAGAGTAAGTTATGAAAATCTCAGATTACCAGAACCAATTGATCAGTCATGATAGACTTTAAATCAAGGTCAGAAAAGTGAGTTTGGCATGTACAAAATGTACCGCTTTGATTGTCTAATACAACCATAGAAATTTGAGGAACATTTGTTAACTGACAAGTTCATAAAGAATCAAATAATAGGGTGAAGAGTTTTTCTTAAACATAAGACACTCATTCTAAGAGTGAAGATTCGGATTGGCTTGTCTCGACTTCGAACAAGCACAAAGATCTTTCTAAACATGCTTACTCCGGTTTGTTGCTGTCTTCCGCATCCTTTTTTGAACTGCATACGATGACCGGCAATTTAGTCAGTCTCCCAGTCATGGAAAGAGTTGATCTTTCCTCGTAAGGCGAGTCAACGGCTCCAAAATCTTAAATAGTTCCTCGATGAGCCTTTGATAAATATCGGTTAGCCTAACCATCTACGGATTTCAATCATTGTTTGTGATCACTTCCACAAAAGTAATGCTTCATCCTCATGAACAACATCGATGCTCTCTCAGGACACACTTGGTCCCAAAACAATCCTGACAACAAATCTTCCTGTTAAAACAAGCCATCTAACTCGACTAACTTTATAGACAATATCCTATACAAAGTGATAGAGATCAGACCAAATCAAGAAACTAGATCGATTGAAAACTCAATATCCTTTGCAAACGACAAACCTAGAACATTCTCAGAAAATTCTTCCAAAAATCTTCTACGATAGGTACCTTATTCAAATGTCTGACATAATCCCTAAGGGATGAACGAATGTGTCAACATGAACATAAGTACCCTTTACTAACCATGAGTTCTCACAAGGTCTCAACCCAACTAGAACCCATCAAAACATACATACTTGTATGTCAACACACATTGTTTCGACAAGGATACAATTCAACCAAGAACCAACCAGAGATCACACAACAAAACATAACAGACCTATTTCCCAAGGTTCCCGAAAAGACTCGACCAGCTCTGATACCACTAATGTAACACCCCCCTTGGGCGCTACATGTTGAAACTAAAAGACTGCAAATAATTACGCTGGTTGCTTTCGGAAAATTTATTTATTTGAGGTCAGAAAACTCGGGTGTAAAAATTTTCTTTCGCGAATAACTCTAGAACACCATAATACATACAATAAATAGTAAAGTCATATTCCTAAAGAAGTCACCACAGTATCCCGTTTTTTTTTTTTCTTTTCAAAAGGTCTCAATTTAAAAAAAAAAAAGGGAACTTAAAACAAAGATAATATTACAACATCACAGCTACCGACCTTTTCAACATAAAACCCAAAACAAGACTCCTAAGCTGGTCGCTCTACAAGACATTATTGGAAAGACCCCCGTGATCTTTCCCACAAACAGATACTTCCTCAAACATCTAGAATCTACGTCCGAAAGTGACTTAGAGAACTCCTCCGCTTCATCTGTACTAGAACCCCAAGATACAACGGCCATTACCAGAAGAACCTGATATATTTCTAAGGGTGAGATACCATCATTGAGTTTCATCATGATAACTACATGTCCAACACTCAAACAAACATCATGTATACATACTATAATTATTTCCTACCAACGGGATTCATACCCGATCATTCAATCATAATTTTTCAAAAAAATGCATGGCACTTCAATATCCATCTTATGAGTCTTGACTTTTATTCTCCGGATATTCCTAACTTCCCTTCCTCGAGCAATGATTAGGCTGTGATTCCCTTAACACAATTGTCTCATGAGATCAACCTCTAAATTTAGGTCCGGCTCCAATTGTTCAGGGAATATCATGATGGAGCACCTAAAATAATAATGGAATAGTTCCCTATTGAGTACATTCGTGTCAGATAACCGAATTCCACGACCCGAGGTTGCAAGGCCCCAAGTATTCGTTGGATTTTCGAAGCCCGAATGTCCCTAAGACCCAAAGACCCTAGAATTTATCTTTGGTCCGTAACTAACCAATTTACCCAATTCACCCTTTGTGAAACTGTAGCTCGATACCCAGGGCACGTCTGCCCCAAAATGGCATGTTTTCCAGACTATGCATGTAAAATCCGTTGTTATCGTAACTTTTCTTTGTCGTTTGTTTTCCTCTAAAGTTCCCGATTACCTTTCCTTAGGTATTCCAATTTCATTTCCCCTCCAAAGTGCAATTTCCTTTTAGGAACACTAGCCCGACGTCTCGGCAATCTAGGTCCTTATCCTTTCCTTTATTTTTCCCAAAGAGTTTTCGTTCTGTGAAAAACAAATACCAAAACAAGAGCTCCGAAAAACTTGTCCAAGTTTGACGGAAACGTCCACTGTTCTTAAATCCTTTTCCAAAAATCATTTTCTGATGAAATTCGTTTTAAAAGGTAACGAAAAACATTTTTCCTCAAATCCTTTATTTTTATTTCTAAAAATCTATTTTCCCTTTGAAAAGTCATTTTTGTTATATAAATTCATTTTTCTTTCTTAAAAAGATTGTTTTTCTTTCTACTGCCGTTAGGCAAATATAATCCCTTATTTCTTGAAAAATTATTTATTATCAACCTTAAAACAATTTTTAAAATACATTTCCTTAAAATCAAGATTTGTTTCCATTTTCTTTCCATTGTTTCCCAAAAAGTGCGAAAGTGAAATTTTTTCACGGTTACGTACGTGCTGTCATTTATTAACTTATTCTTTCATTAAAACGCATTAAAATATTATTATTTTCTTTTTCCTTAAAATTAAATCCACTGATTTTCAAAATCATTGTTTCCCTTAAATATTTCTTAACATTTTATCCTTAATTTCCAATGAGCACTGACCGATGTCAGGCTTCCAGCCAATCACAAAATCAACAGAAAATATCATACAACACAATTTATCACATGCTTTCACAATCAACATTAAATTCACACCTCACAATTTATAGCATGCTTTCACAGATAAATCATGCATCACAAAATATTATGCAATAACTTTAAAATAAACACCACAAACTACAATAATTAATTACAGACACACCAAACAAATTATACACATAGCTATCGAAGCTTCTAGGTAAACTCCCCTTACCTCTTGAAGTTACAGTTTTCCTCGTGAAGTTTTCCTTCCGAATTAAAGTTCCGGGAAACATCCGCTTTCCGTAAACTCGTACACGATTTACACACAAATCAACCTTCAACAACCATAATTAAAATCATCAACCAAACAACTAAATACACCTATTTTCCTACATGAGGGTTTCGGCCATGAGGTATTTTAGATAGCTAAAAATTTCTAAAATTCCTAAGCTCCTGGATTAGTGATCCTTAAGCACATAGAACTTAAGATCAATAATCATAATACAAAAGTTCCAATAAAATCCTCTAGTTCCACATAGGGCTAGGTTCGGCCATGACTAGTTTAGTTGGCTAAACATGATAATATTTTGTAACTTTTGGATTAATGATCCTTAAGCATTAGAGATACATGATCATTAATTGTGACACCCTAATCTCGGGTCATCACATGGTTACCCGTTTGCGGAAAAAAAAATCATAAATTCGCTGGTTGCTTTCGGAAAATAAAGTTTTCTCAACGTTTGTCTTAAACAAAATGTGGTGATAAATTTTTTTTTTCTTTTCAACATCGTCGCAACAACGTTCACATAATCACACTTAGATATATCAAAATATATATGTAAGTCATACAACCATATTGCATTATATGTTTCACACTTAAACATTTATAATGAAACGAGTATTCCCAAAATATAACTTAAAGTAAACCTAAGCTGGTCAAACACTACGACAAAAAGAATGCAGCATCAGCATGCCCCGTACTAAACATTCTTCTTCTTGTAGACGCCATAGTCCTTAAGAGGTTCATCTGAATTCCACCACATAGAACCCAGAAAAGAAACCACAAATAAAACATGCAAGAGTGAGAAACCGACATATGGACATAACGCGATAGCCACATGCACGACACAACAAAAACTACACATATACGTACTCATATACATATTTGCGATCTCATAAACATTAACATCAAAGCATAATGGGTTTCACACCCCAAACAACATCTTTTGAAAATATGCATGAACACTTCATATACATCATCTAACATTTTCACTTAATCTCATGAGATATCCCGACCTCGTGTTTGAGTTGATCAGACTCCCGGCACGTAGCCACAGACATATAGTCACAGGCCCACGTCCAAAACCCATCGCACACTGTCCAACATCGTGGCACAGTGATAACATCGTGAATGGGGTTCCATTGTCCGTCCGGCACAATGAAAACTTCGTGGCATGAAATACCTGACGCCGCAAGGTAATCATATATCGCATTGTGGCACGTCTGCCAAATGCATGCTCGAAAACATATTTCTTTCAACACTGCTCTTTGTGTTATATCTTTTCTTGGCAAAGCTCAACAGCTTTAGACCAAATATCGTTTTAACATCTTTAAAATCATTCATTAACAACACAGGACCTCAAAGTCCGAGTGCTCAATCACGAAACCCTAGACCGATGCATCCGGCTTAGGTTCGTGGTAATAGAAAACATCTCAAAATGTTTTATCTCTTTTAGGTAGCTATCCAGTCTACCTGGTAGCTATCCAGTCTACCATACACCGAACCTTAATATCCCGACGTCTCGGTTATTAAGTTCAAATCTTTTAATATATCATCCAAGTCAAAACTTGATTTCGGAAAACACATTAAGTGGGAAGATTTCTATCATAAAAACACCGGTTACCGAAAAATGTCATTTTCAGAAAAGAGGGTCACAGAGGTTTTAACTTCATCATAATTATGAGCTGCCATTTCTAAATACTTGCCGTCGTCGGTTTTCCAAATTGCCGTTGTTAAATCATTTTAAAGTATTTTAAGGAAAAACTTAGCTGTTTCCGCTTAAACAATTTTCTAAATTCACGGTTGAGTTATTTTTGCATATTAATTTCACAAAATATCTTTTTATAATATTGCGGAATATCTTATGTAAAAATTAGCAGTAGTAAAATATTTTCACGGTTGCGCCCTCTCTACGACCCATAAATCACTTTTTTATAAATAAATCATTAAAATAATAAGATTTCTCAAATACTTATTATTTCTGCCAAATAATATTTTCCACAAACATTATATCCCAATATTTCCCATAAAACATTGAATATAATATACACAACTTATTAAGGCTTTTATCTCATTAATCGGTTGTGCACTGACCACTGTCAGGCCTCACAAACAACATTCAACATCATCATCATAATTATATTACTAGCAAATCATGCATCACAGCAATATAATATATAACTGTAGATAGTTAAATCAATTAAAAGCAGATAAACAACCGTAACACAGATAAACCACTTACAGCTATAAACACATAGCTCAGTAAAATAAATCAGAAAAACACCACAGCCACATAGATAAACATATATGGACCACAAACAAAGTACACATGGCCATCCGAATGATCCCTCAAGTAACCCCTCTTACCTCTCGGAGATTCACAGCAAGTTGAATTTAATTCGTCGGAAGCCGGAAACTCACGTACACCGCTTTATACTTAACCTTCAACAATACAACCAAACGACCACATAAATAAACAATCACAAACATCAAAATCCTCTTATGTTGGTCACGGCCTCCTTAGGGTTTTGTGGCTCAAAATCACTAAACTTGCTTAAGTCATGGATTAATAATTCTAATATACTTAAGGAAATGGATTAGGGCTAAACAACAAAGTTAAGAATCAAAACCATCCTAACCCTCTAAATGGTAGATTCGGCCAAGACATGGTCATGAGGCTAGGGTTTTTTTTAGTTTAATGAACAAACTAGGATTCAACAAGTATACATGTATGATGAAAGACATGAAAAAAATGATCAACCAACACTTATATAAAATCTGGACAGTTTGAGGGTGTGTTGGTTTTGTGAGTATATCTCATGATATACTCATCCAAAAATTACAAACTTTGGCTTATTGGAAAGATAAGAAGAAAAGGAACAACTTTGATGTTGAAGGTTTCATTTGGTTCGGATCATAACATGGGTAAAAATAGGCTTCTTTCTGCTGTCTCGCATGGATCTGAGGATTCTGGGCAGTTTCTATATTTTGGTCATAACTCTCAATATACTCATCCGTTTTTGATGATCTTTAGCTCGTTGGAAAGAAGAGAGAAAGGGGAACAACTTTCATGTTGAGAGTTTTTCGAGTTTCAGAAAGGAAGATGGTCATAGTTTCGGTGCAAGTTCGGTCAGTTTAGGACATCCATAATCATTTTCATGAAAAATGAACAAAAGTTCATCCCCCCACAGGAACATAGGAAGGAATATTTTGTTTTCAACAATCTCTTGGATTATGATAGCAATAATGATTATAAGCACATAGAAATTGGTTTCACTATTTTAGGAGTTTTCTATGATTTATGGTGATTTTTCAAAGTTCTAGATCTAGAAACTTAAAAGTGATGAACATAGATGAAATAGACTTTGAATCATGAAACTTATTGAAGAACATAGACATGATTAGGAAAGGAGAATAGGATTCACCTCTTGAAGATCAAAAACAAGTGAAGATCCAAGGACTTGCTTCACAAAATGATGATATGAACTTAGAACTTTTGGGTGTTTTTGTGTAAAATGTGAAATAGGCAAGTAATGAAGTGAGAGTATGGCTTCTATAGAGTGTGGGCTGCGCCACTTTTGAAGGATTAAGTGGAAAGGAGGTGGCTTCTTCAAGGACTTAGGTGCAAATAACTCCTAGGGACCATTTTGCAAAATTCCAAAAGTATAGGGACTAGTTTGCAATTTCCTAATAGTTTGTAATTATGACCATGTGCAACACTTAATGTGTTCACATTGTGACTCACCATGTGAGTCATCTTGTGTGAGTCGTCGATATTATCCGTTAGCGGTTCCCGGAAATCCCGTAATCTGCTCCGCCGTTTACCCGATCGAGTATTACGCCCGTAAAACTTAAATTATGTCACTGTACATGAAATAATTCTAAAAACACACCATCATAGGAAATAAAATAAAAACCTTAAGTTTTTCGTTCACGAATTAAAATTAGGTCTTCTGATCAGTATAAATATACTGTCAGTGAAATTCGCGGGCCGGGATTCGCCTGACTTTCAAACCTAAATTTTAATCGTAGCTTCCTACGTTCAAGTAGGATTGAGTGATGAACTCCATTTATTTAAAATAATTTTCTAACACTCATATAAATATATAAACATAATCGTCCGCATTTCGATTATTTTGAAACAGTGAAAATCGGGGTGTTACATTAATCACTTAACTAAGATTAAATCAAAAACTCCACTAGCACAAGGGTTAGGGTTTTCGGCCATGCTCATTAAATTAAGATAGGGATCTTCAAAATCATCAAGCTTTTGGATTTAACTATCATATGTATTCAAGAGATCAAAACAAGTGTTATACTTGAAAAGTTGAAACAAAACATATTTTCTCCTTTTATGCTTGGATTCGGCCAAGCTTGGAAAACAAGGGTAGAAATTTTGTTTGATCTCATGCTTCTAGATATAGCAACTACAAGTATTAAAGAGATTTAAACAAGTGTTAGATTTTAAGAAAATGAATCAAAACTCATCCAATCTTGTTGGAGTAAGTTTCGGCCATGAGTAGAAAAATAGGGAGGAAAATTCTTTTGCTTCCATGCTCTTAGATGATGAACATAGAGATCATGATGAGTTTATAGAAATTGGAATCACATTAAAAGGATTTTTCTATGATTTTCTAGATATTTTTGAAGTTCTAGATCTAGAAAATGAAACATGATGATTTTTGACATGAAATGAAAAATGATTGAAAGGAAAGATGATTCATGATCATGGTGATGAGGTTTTACCTCTTGAATGAAGAAAAAGTGAAGAGAATGATCCAAGCTTCAAGAACAATCAATGGAGTTTATGTGTGTTCTTGAGAAAAATGAAAGAAAGTGAAAGTGAATGAGAGAAATGAGAGAAAATGTCTAAGTGTGGAAATGGGTGTGAGAGCTGCGCCTATTTTGATGTAGTGAAGGGTATCTTGGTCAAATTTCACTTAGGGCACTCTTGGAATTACATTAAAAAACTAGGGGCAATTTGGTCTTTTCTTTAGGTAAATATCTAGATATTATTATTCATCATTAGTGATAGGAAACAAGTGTGTAGTGGATGTGAGGAGGGGCATGTGGCTGAGTTTCACACCACAAGGAGGAGGAGAAGCCAAGTTGAAATTGCCTTAGTCATGACCATGGTTAAAAATTAACTAGGATAGGTTAGGTTAGGGGCAAAATGGACATTTCACTCTTAAACTCATCATTACACGTATTAATTGCTAGGTGAGTCACCCCTATGACTCACCACCCTAGGTGGCAAGATGTCTCATCGTCCGATGTCGGGTTTTTTCTCTCCATATCCGTTCTCGACTCCGTCGATTATCCGATTTAAGTTTTAGGCCCGAACAATGTATAATAATTTATTTATTTCGAAAATTTTCAAAATAATCACTATCGTTGGAAATGGGATTTAAAATCTACCCATTTCGTTCACGAGTCAAAATTAGGCTTTCTGATCAGTAAAAGCTTACTGTCAGTGAAAATGCAGAAAACGCAGACCGGTTTTCGTCTGAATTTTCAACCAAAAATTTAACCGTATACTTATAAAAATAAGTATGATATGAATATGACTTTGGTTTTTCCCAAAATCATTTTCTAAGTTTCAGATACAAATATAAACGTTTATTTATATTTATACATATCTTAGAATGCAGAAAAAAATCGGGGTGTTACACCGGAGAGGAGTGACTCTGAGGAGCCACCACTCATTGTAGGGTTGTTGTTGAGTTTAGATAGTTTGTTTTTCAGTTGTATTCCGAGGATGTATTTTTCCGGAACGGTTATACCAGCTCTGAGTTGTGACATCGGGGTTGGGTAGTTGTCATTATGTTTATTTGTTTCAAACTCGATTTATATTTTCCACAGACAGTTGTGAACTGGTTCATGTGGGACTTTTCTACCCATGGACAATTGTTTATTTTATTCAATAATTGCATGTTATTTTTATTTAATCTCTTTTACAATAAATGCCTTGTAACATGCTGGGTAGAAGGGTGTCACAAGAGAAGAAATGGTTAGTGTTAATTTATAATTTTGCTTTGAAAAAAAAAATCACAATAAAACTTTAACGCTATTTTCAAATATTATTTTTTATATATATCTTTATACATGTTTTATTTTTAAATTATATTGTTTATACTTCCCTCAAAAAAAATTATATTGTTTATACTAAAATTGTATAGTAGATAGTATGTACTTACTTATATCTAAGAGTCATTATCTGTATTATAATATAAATAATAATTATTAAGTTAATATCTGTTACACTTTATAATCGACGGTTCAAATAAAATAAACTTTTAACAATTTTTTATATATAATTCGTCACAAAAATTTTTAAATCACAAAACGTGAAATCAACAAGTACATATTTACGTCAAAAAAAATAAAAAAAATACAAGTACATATTTAAAAATGAAATTATAAAAAATAGTATATTTCCCTGTGTATGACACGGGTCAATATACTAGTATAGATATAGATATAGTTATAGATATAGATTATTGTTGTGTGATATAAATTCGACCTGCATGTAATGGTCCAAAAGTAAACCTGACCCATTATTTAAGAAATGAGCATGACTTGACTTGAGGGCGGCTAACCAAATTGCCGAGAAAAATGACAAATGCATCAATATTTACAAAATTGTCCACGACATCATCTTTTAGACATTCTACTATACTTAAAAGAAGAAAATATTTTTCGACATTGTTCCATTCATGATAGACTCCAAACAAGTAATAGGCCATGCTATAGGGGTGGAAATAATTGTGTAGAAAGTTCCCATGCATTGCCATAACGAGACCATTGATTATACGTTGATCCGACATACATCATATCATACAAAGCAAGTCTTCCATAGGAAATTACAAGGAAGGTGATGCCTTTTGGAATCAATAGTACTTTTAAATTTCTTTGATAAGGTTAGAGTCACCGATGAGCATGACTTGACTTGAGGTCAACCATGAGGAAGACCCGAGAAATATTTGGGGTAGAAAAAGGAACAAGCTAGAAGGGTTGTTTAGCTAGACATTGTCTACATTATCACATTGTATTCATTAGTCGATATGTATATTGAGTCTTTGTTTTAAATTTTGATAGAAATACTTTTGAAGGAATTGATTTTTAAAATATTAAATTTAAAAAATTTATTTGAATATGGTAATAATATTTTAAAAGTGAGTTTAGAAGAATTGGTTTTGTTTGGATGATAAAGTACAATTACTTTTGAAGTGTAAATATAAAGAATATTATGAGTTCCTCCACATGTAGAGTTAGGGGTGGCCATGGGTCGGGTTGGATTCAATGAGTTTTGGCACCCAACCTAGTCAAAATTGAGTGGGTTGGGTTGAGTTTGTCACAAAAAATTATGAAACCCGAACCAACCCAACACGATCATTTATTGGTTGGGTTGGGTGGGTCGTCGGGTCTGCCAAGAAACACATGGATTTTCATTTTTGGGTCAGGTCTGCCGGCCTATCAGGGCGGAAAACGTGAAAAAATGTCAAAAATCACAAGTAAACATGTTTAAAACTTTAAATTATATCAACAACCATGAACTAAAAGTCTATAATCATCAACAACCATCAACTAAAAGTCTAAATTATTACAATGAAAGAGTAAAAGTCATCAACATTCAACAACCATCAACACAAAACTAAGTAATATGAGTTGGGTTCGGTTCAGTGGTTTTGAAATTTTGAAACCCAATACCCAACGTACACTCTATTGGTTCTATGTATTTTTTCCCAACCCAACCCAATCACCTGAACCAACCTACGAAATCTGGGTTGGGTGGGGTCGGGTTGGTGGGTCTACCCAGACCCATGGCCACCCCTACGTAGAATCAATTATACTAAACGGAAAAACTAGAAATTCATGTTTCTCTTAAAACCAATTCTACCCAACCTATAATTAATTTTATTGGACGCTAAATTTAAAACAAATACTTTTAAATTGATCTCTTCAAAATCTAAAACAAACGAGCACAAAGTATCATTCAGAGGTGAGAGTTTTTTTAAAAGGAATTGGGCTCCTCCAGAGTGTGAAAGTAAGGATATATTTGCCATTATATAATTTTTAATAAGTTAAGATCTCTATATGTTTATTAAATCAATGATAAATATATTCTTACTTTCTCATTTTAGAGGATCCAAATCCTTTTAAACGTGAATCCCCCTTGTCTAATAGTGAACACAACAAAGTCGCAACCTTTCGGACCGCTTGAAAGAGTTCGATCCATTAATGCAAGATTTCAAACAAACATTGGTGTAAATTTTATTAAATTGTATCATTTGTTATCTTTTAAATATATTTTATTCTTTTCTTTTAAGGACAAAACTTATAATATCCTAGGTCACAATTGAGTTTGAAGTAAAGTATTTATGTTTGAATATTTTTATTTTAAAAGCAACTTTAATGCAAATTATAGTGTAAAATTTCCAACCCAACGCAAAAGCTACTTTGTGTAGCTTTAATCAAAATCACGTCCGAAGACAAAATCAATTTTGTATGACAGTAATCAAACACCTCATTTTTATTAAAATTAAGTGTGTGTTTGGATGAACGTTTGACAAACGTAATTTTATATGGAATTTATTTTGTAGAATTTATTTCTAATACAATTGAGTTTGAAGTAAAATGAATTATGTTTTTATTTTAAAAACAAGTTTGATGTAAAACTTAGTATAATTTTTCAATCCAAAAGCAAAAGTTATTCAAAGCTGCTTATGATAGAATCGATTCTGGATGCAAAATTGCTTCTCCAATTCTGTAACCAAACACTTGATAGGTGCAAAAGCTCTTTTGGTGTCTTCAGAAGTGGAACCAAACACATACTAAGTTTGAGAGGGGGTAAAATCAATTCTGCAATTTTTCACCGTGGAACCAAACACTCACACAATGAAGGTGCTGCTGGTTTTTGAATCAATAGTACTATATACCTTTTTATTTTATTTTATAAGCAAGTACTATATACATTATCAGTAAGTCCTATATACATCACGAAAATTAGATCAAGTCTTCCATAGAAAATTACAAGGAAGGTGCTGCTTTTTGAATCAATAGTACTTGACTTAACCTTCTTTGATACGCTTAGAGTCACAAACAAGGAATTGTGTCCTTATTTAAACCCAAATCCATTCCGTTACACAAAATGAGAATGAAAATGAAGAGTAACATTATGTGTGTGTTTTTGTTGATTTTGGTTTTATTGGAAATGATTTGCTGTCAAGGGTGTTGGAAGCATGAGCGAGATGCTCTTCTGGCTCTCAACACCCAATTCGACCAACCTTTACCTTGGGCAGACAACACTGATTGTTGTAAATGGTATAATGTGAGGTGCAACACCACCACATGGCGAGTGGAAAAACTTGATCTTAATGGTGTGATGGACTATGATCGGCCTGTAAATTGGTATATAAATTACTCAGATTTTCTAGTGTTTGAAGATCTAAAGAGTCTCGGTTTGTCAAGCAATTCCATAGCTGGTTGTGTTGAACATGAAGGTATCGTTAATTCATTATTTTCAAAATTATAATGAATTTGTTATGACTTATGACATGTTTATGTTAAATTAACTTTCTTTTTACAACATGTCTATTTTGCTTTATTTATATACCTTGCAGGGTTGACATTAAGTAATCTAGAAGCTATTGACTTGAGTGATAATTTACTGAACAAAACCGAAAGCATTCTATCATGTTTGGATGGGCTTTCATCTCTTAAGTCTCTAGACTTAAGTAGTAATGAGCTTGATTGTACTTCACCCCATGGTGAGACTAGATATACATATAACTTATGACATGTCTATGATAAATTAACTTTCTTTTTACAACATGTCTATTTTTCTTTATTTATATACCTTGCAGGGTTGAGGTCAAGTAATCTAGAAGTTATTGACTTGAGTTCTAATTTACTCACTAATGCTGAATGCATTCTATCTTGTTTGGATGGACTTTCATCTCTTAAGTCTCTAGACTTAAGTAGTAATGGGCTTGATTGTACTTCACTCCACGGTGAGACTAGATATACATATAACTTATGACATGTCTATGATAAATTAACTTTTCTTTTTACAACATGTCTATTTTTCTTTATTTATATACCTTGCAGGGTTGAGGTTAAGTAATCTAGAAGTTATTGACTTGAGTTCTAATTTACTCACTAATGCCGAAAGCATTCTATCTTGTTTGGATGGACTTTCATCTCTTAAGTCTCTAGACTTAAGTAATAATGAGTTCAATAGCACTACACTGCAAGGTGAGTTATATATATATATATATATGAACTTTTTTTTAATGCGTTTGGGTAATATTTAGGTAAAAAAAATGGTTTTCTCTCGTCTTTATTTTATTCTTTAATTTGGTTGTAATTTTGTTTTGTCAATTTGGTTAGTGTAAGTTTTTAATCGTCATTCAATATGGTTTTTAAACAAGATTCAGTCAAAAACATGCTTTAACATAAATAATGATATATCACTAATCATGATGACGCGGAGAAGATGAGGCTATGCCATTACAATCATTAATTAGTTAAATGTCATTACTTTTGTTAATGTGGTGACACCGTGATAGAGTTGTTGACAGGATGATTTTGATTGAAGGTTCTAATTTTAAAGAACCAAATTAAAAAAAAAAAAGCTTATAAGATTAAATTGAAAAAAATTAAGGAAAAAGATTAAAATACACTTTGTTGTAAAAAAAAATAAAAAATAGAACTATATTTTATATTTCTTAGTTTCTCACCCATATTTTGTAGCATTGTCATCAAAGTTGCTTAATCTTGAGGTCCTTCACATCGGTGGCAACGACTTCAATGGGAGTGATGTTCCATCTTCTCTTGGTAAGCTTGCATCCCTGAAATCTTTGCCAAGTTGACTAACTCTAGATCAATTTCATATTAATGCTACACTTCCTATATCATATATATCTCGTTACTTATTGATGAACAAATGTATGTCACTCATATCCGTTGAGCTCTTTGAAGACCCATGTCTTAGTTAGGAACTACATTAATAGGATGCAATGCCATCTAGGTTGGTTTGTTGTATATTAATTTGTTACTGCTAGATTTAATATAATTAACTCTAGAGAATATATATTGAAAATTTAAGGAGTATTATGGTAGTAAATATTTGATAACTCACATAGGATACCAAACCTATCAAGATAACCATAATTATTTTCTTTAAATTAGACAAAGGAGAATTCACATGAGCAACGACTCCACAAGTCCATGGGTTAAATTTACACAGTTTCATTAATGCTTAATCTTGAGGTCCTTCACATCGGTGGCAACGACTTCAATGGGAGTGATGTTCCATCTTCTCTTGGTAAGCTTGCATCCCTGAAATCTTTGCCAAGTTGACTAACTCTAGATCAATTTCATATTAATGCTACACTTCCTATATCATATATATCTCGTTACTTATTGATGAACAAATGTATGTCACTCATATCCGTTGAGCTCTTTGAAGACCCATGTCTTAGTTAGGAACTACATTAATAGGATGCAATGCCATCTAGGTTGGTTTGTTGTATATTAATTTGTTACTGCTAGATTTAATATAATTAACTCTAGAGAATATATATTGAAAATTTAAGGAGTATTATGGTAGTAAATATTTGATAACTCACATAGGATACCAAACCTATCAAGATAACCATAATTATTTTCTTTAAATTAGACAAAGGAGAATTCACATGAGCAACGACTCCACAAGTCCATGGGTTAAATTTACACAGTTTCATTAATGCTTTTCTTTCTTTCTTTTTTCATTTCTAGGTGGGTTACAACATCTCAAACATCTTGATTTAAGCGCCACTCAATTGGAAGGATCGTTGAATATTAGTGGTTAGTACTGCAATGGATTACTTATTGCATCAACCATTTGTGTGCTATGTGGTGTCTTTTATCTAAAGGCGCACGATTGAAAGATATAATATTTTCAGTGAAGAAAACAGTTATACTCTATGATCACCCTGTTTATATCGCAGCATTATTGGGTTTGAGCAATTTGGAGAGCCGCGACCTACAAGCTAATGATATCAGCAATTTTGTTGTCCACCAAGGTATTTATGCAATTTTTTTCGTGGTCATGATACAACAATAATCTGTACAAAGTTATGCCACCATTCCAAAATCTATACCAGTACCTCGTTCACGTAACAAATTTTGTGATGAGCATAACCTATATATATCAGATAACTTAATGTTCCAATATTAGCGGAAAGTCCCTGTAATTATATTTTCCATGTGATTTATTTAGATCCTTATGTAACTTGAGTTGAGACACTTTTTCCTACATCTTCTACCAAATTAAAAATTTGAAGTTGGAGTTTTTATTTAGCCCTTCTTATATTTTCTAGGCTCAAAAAGTCTAAGCAAACTAGAAGTCCTTGATTTATCTTCGAATAAGATGGATGGAAATATGTTGCGGAAGTCATTACGAGCTTTCTCATCTATCAGGGAGCTTGATTTAAGTTATAATCAATTTAAAGGAACAATTGTTGCCGCAGGTGATAACACTTCTTAATTTGCCATTTGTAAGCTCATTTCTTTTTTGTTAAAATTTTGTTTAATTTTGTTTCTTTGTTTGTGTCGTAGATTTTCGTGATTTGGGTAACCTTGAACGCTTGGTCTTGGACAATAGTATGAACATCGTAAATGAGTTCTTCAAAAGCATAGGATTGTTGACTTCTCTAAAAGTTTTATCTATGTATGGATGTTATATCAATGGCACTATCCCTGCTGGAGGTAAAGTGTATATATCATTTTGGATTTACTTATATCTTTTCAATAATTCCATTCTAATAAAGTAATGTATTCATCAGATTGGTCTAAGCTTAACAAGCTCGAGGAGTTAGATCTACGCAATAATGAATTTGAGGGGCCACTTCCCTCATCCTTTTGCAACATGACATCTCTTTGGAAGTTAGATCTTTCTCAGAATAATTTCATCTGAAATTTTGGTTCTAACATTGAAAGCCTTACATCACTTGAAGATCTTGCTTTTAATTATAACCAATTTGAATTTCCGATTTCATTCACACCATTTGCCAATAATTCAAACATCAAGTTCATCCATGGCAGTGGGAACAAAGTCATACTCGACGCACACCCTACTTTGCAAACTTGGGTTCCAAACTTTCAATTGCAAGAGCTTGATTTGTCATCTTCAGCAACTAAAACCAACTCTCTCCCCTTTCCAAACTTCCTTCTTTACCAGCACAATTTGTCTTATCTAGATTTAACTGGTTGTAAATTGGAAGGAGACTTTCCAAAATGGTTGTTGGAAAACAACACAAAAATAACCAAACTTTCTCTTAGAGATTGTTCTTTTACGGGTACTTTCCAGCTGCCATCCCGTCCACTTCCTTACATAACGAGTATTGATGTATCCCACAATGCAATAACAGGTCAACTCCCATCGAACAATATCAGTTCAATCTTTCCAAACTTACACTCTTTGGACATATCCGTGAATGATATCCATGGTCCAATTCCTCATGAGTTTGGCCAAATGAGTTTATTGGATAGGTTAGACCTCTCTGACAATCATTTGTTTGGAGAAATACCAAGAAATATATTTGGTTCTAGGTCGCTCTCAACCTTGATACTTTCAAATAATAAGCTTGATGGAACTTTGTTTCCTACTTTGCCAATGCTTACTAAATTGAGGTACTTGTTATTGGATGGAAATAGCTTTTCCGGTAGCATCTCGAGTAGCCCATTTAACAACATATCGTCACAGTTGTCAGCATTGGATTTAAGCAATAATCATTTTGTGGGAAAGCTTTTAAATGGTTGGAATCAAAGTTTTTCAAGTTTGGAGGCACTTTCTATGTCCAATAATCATTTTGAAGGATCTATCCCATCAGAGCTTGCGAAACTTGAATCTCTAGAATATCTTGATCTCTCATCAAATAAGTTATCAGGTACTGTTCCATATTTTCTATCTTCTTCCATGAAGTCTATCCATTTGAACAATAATGAGTTAAGGGGTTTGCCGAAAAGAATGGTCAACAGAAGCTTATGGATACTAGACCTTAGCAACAATCATATAACCGGTGGCATTCAAGATATGATACATGTCCTTATTGGCACAGGGTTGAAGATTCTTCTACTAAAAGGTAATCACTTTACAGGGCAGATAACAAAGCAATTATGCCAACTAATTACTTTATGGATACTAGACCTGTCTCATAACAACTTTTCGGGTCCAATACCCAACTGCTTGGGTAAAATACCTTTTGCGTTTGACGATTCTTATCCTTTTGCTAACTTTGATTTTGAATCAAGTAGCGACACATTGGTTGAAGGGAAAGCAAGTTTCGCTACAAAGAAAAGTTTTTACACTTACACAGGGACAATCCTTGTTTATATGACTGGAATAGATTTATCCTTCAATAAATTAAACGGGGACATCCCTTCTGAGCTTGGAAACTTGACAAAAATTCGGGCAATGAACTTGTCCTACAATGATTTGAGAGGAAAAATCCCAGCTATGTTCTCCAATTTATTACAAGTAGAGAGTTTGGATCTTTCTTTTAACTTATTGAATGGAAGTATCCCTCCGCAACTGAATGAATTAACATCTCTTGAAGTATTTAGTGTGGCACACAATAACTTATCAGGTGCAATACCGGAAAGGAAAGGTCAGTTTATGACATTTGATGAAAGCAGCTATGAAGGCAATCCTTTCCTTTGTGGACCTCCCTTACCAAAAAGTTGCAGTGCTTCTATTTTACCAATTTTACCAAGTGGCTCTTACACTGATGGGGACAATGACAGTTTTGTGGACACATATGTTTTCTTGGTGAGCTTTGCTGTGTCATACACAATAGTATTGTTGGGAATTGCAGCAGTTCTATACATTAATCCTTACTGGAGGCGAGCATGGTTTTACTATATAGGATTGATCAGCACCAATTGCTACTACTTCATTGAGGACAATTTGCACAAGTTTTTCAATTAATATTTGAATCATGTATTGTGTAACATGTTAAGTTGTATGTCTAGAATTTATGTTTTGTTTATTCAAGTGTGCTTCAATTGATCTGACTTTCCTATCCAATAAACAAAAATGTGTTGTGTTTACAGATTTTTTTTTCTGGTAATCTCAATTTTTTCTGTTTTAGTGCACGTTGTCACCAATTATGAACTCATATTATTGGTTACTTACCGAGTAAAATTTATATAAGAATTAATATTTAATGTAATAACTAGAATCTTGCAATCTAGATGAGCACACGGTTTGTCGAAATCAATATTTATTTAACTTATCTGTTGAGATCAAATTATTTGCGAGCAGAAGATTGCTAAATGCTATGTTCAACGGGTCAAATCTGAGATGATGCAGAACTATTAGCATTGAACCACTTGATTTGAGCAAAGGAATATTGCTAAATATTACCATTATATGTAGAGTTATTGTATTTTAGTTATTTTATTTACGATATATGTTTGGTTTAGTTATGAAAAATAGATTATTTTGATACTTATTTTTTTTTTTAATAAGATTGTGATACTTAATTATATGTATAACCATTTTTTTTTATATTCACTTATGATTAAATCAATTTTATGTTTGAATATATTAGCTGAAAAATGGTTTTAAATTTATCTATTTCATTTGGATTGTTGCTTTTATGTAATAACTAGATTGTAACCTGACAATTTTGTTTTAAAATTTTAGTGTTGTATCCGGAATAAATTAGATGGTAATAAAAGACAATATTTATGTGAGGAACCAATGTTGAATATTAATTTAAAATATATTTGATCTCCTAACCTCTGTTATTCATGTAAATAAAGCAATTTAAATGAGGCTGTTTGATTCTTCTTAAGATGATTATCCAATTATTCTTTTCAGTGAAAGGAATTAAAAAGAGAATCAACATAAGAACTATTGATGAAAAAGTTTCTTGAATAGTACAATTTTTATATGGTGCCTTCTACCTTGCTCCATCACAAAAGTTGGAGTAAGCTTGCTCCATGTTGACCAACAGTTATAGACCAATGATTATGCCATAGTGGAATGTATATATATAATTTGTCTTTTAGTGGTCAAAGGTATGGGTATGGGTATTTATTTTGAACAATACTGTGTATTGCCTAACTATACGACACATTTAAAAATATCTTTTGTAATCCGTATTTGCCTAAGGTTGTAATTCTTTTGTATTTAAACACTTATACAAAACAAAAATAATACATCTCTTTATTGTATTTGCATGTATTTTCCTGTAATGATTTATATTTTTGAATTATTGAGATAGTCAAAGGAGGTCAAAGATATTATAAATTTTTGTATTTGCATATGGAAATTTATTTTTTAAATGTGAGCCCCTACTGAATTCATTGAATTGTTTGGCCATGTTATTTTTTTTAACAAAATAAAATTGTTAAATCCCTAGAATCTAGTTCCAATAGAACCTAGAAACTCAAGATGTTCTGGTAGGGGGTTGCCGTATCAGGGAGGGGGTTGCACAGCTAGATAGGCGCGGCGGTGGCAGTAACACCACCATGTGATTTCCCCAGGTTGCAGATCTGTGTCTTGCGGAACAGGAAGGGGGTCGCACGGCGACATAGGCGTGGCGTTAGCGATTCATGGTGGTCCGGTCAGAGGCGTGGTGGTGTGGTTGTGTCACAGTAGTAGACGGCTGGAGGAGCATCGTTCGCGGCGGTGCGAGGCAGCAACGGTTTTGGATCTAGTATGGCAGTGACGCTGTCAGGCATGGGGAGAGTTGGAGCGCAACGGCGCGGTGGTTTGAGGTTGGTCCGAGTTGTATTTCTGCTGCTGGAGATCTGTTATGGTGGTTGTTGGGGCTGCAGATCCTGTCTCTTCTTCATCTATCACCACTCCACCCACACCCCTTCTTCGTCGGCAACGGCATCGTTACTCCGCCGTCGCTGCAGCCTCAAACTCTCCTCGGACTACGATCAAGAAGACGCCGGACCCGAGGATCTGGATGTTTGGTGCGGCTGCAAGTGGATGTTCACAATTCCAGAATGTTCACAACAACAGTAACATTCAAACACATACGACACTAGCAAAATGAAAAAAAATCAACGAAGAAGATATATACTATCCAAACCAAATACGACATGCCATTATTATACAGGAACTGCCTCAGTACCCATGAAAAAAACAGAAGTTTTGGAACAGTTTTTTATTGGTCAATAATTCACCTTTGTTTCATTATCTTTTCCTTTTTATTAAATAGTAGTCAAAGTTTTTGTTATTGTAATTTAGTCATGTAACCACTACTTCCATCCCAATCTCTTTTTCATCTTCTCCTTCATTTCAGTGTGTCACAATTCACACACATGGTAGGGCATAAAATGAAATAAAGATCATAGAAACCCCTAATCAATAGAACACAACCAAGCAAAAATAGAGAATTGGTTTGTCAATTATCATAAGATTTTTTTCAGCAAGAGATGGAAAAGAAGGGGGATTGTGGGATTTGTTTTTCCAAAAAAAAAAAAACAACTTATCCTGATTTATTAAAATTAAATTTAAATTAATAAGAATTTTTAATTTTAAATAGAAAAAATATTTAATTAGTCAAGGACTCAGTTGAAATAAGTGAAAGTTTTTATGTTTAAATAAAAAAATGTTTGATCTAAATTTATTAAATGGAAGATCATTCATCTATTGGTTCAAAAATAAATATTCTAAAACCCATTGAATTAACGTGGGTACGGTAGAATTTGCCTAATAATAAAGGCTGAAAGTAAGAGATTGATACATACACACAGGGGCTTGTGAATAACAAAATCATCAAATATAGTTTTTTTTTTTTAAGGGAAAAGGCTTGCTGGATGCCATATAAGGGAAGGGGAAAAATGGAAAAAAGAACTAGAAATAATTAGAGCATATTGGGGGGTTTGAATCAACCACTCACAACATAATTTATGTCTCGTAGTTTGACCAAGTGAGATGATTCGAGAGGACTAAGGCCTTGTTTGGTAAAAACTAGTTGATAGCGGATAACAGATAAGCTAGTTGATAATGGATAGTGGATTGGATTTGAAGTGTTTGGTAAAACTAGCGGTTGGACTAACTGATAAATGTAAAATGAAATAAAAGGATATGTTTGCATTTTTTTTCATATAAATTATATATATACATATTATTTATTTTAAAATAATTATCACTTTTAACACTTTAATTTATTTTAAATTATTTATCATTTAAAAAATTAAGATATTAATTTTTATTTTTAATATTAATTTAGTTTTAATTATTTTTAATAAATAAAATGGAATAATAAAAATAAAATTATATACTGATATGATTTTTATATAAATTTTATCTTTTATAGATAAGAATATATTTTCTATTTTTTATCTTAAATATAAATCTAAATAGTGACATTAATTCTTATTTATATACTATGTTAAATGATTAGTGTTTAATTTTATTAGTTAAGGATAAACGATAAATTTAATTAAGATAGTAGGGATAAATATGGAAGAAAAAATAATAAGCTATACGCTATAAGCTCAAATGCTGAAAAAAATGTTATACGCTAGTGAAAAAATGCTATACGCTAATTTTAGAAACGGTTACCAAACGGGGCTACTTTTCCATCCACATAAGCTATTCGCTATACGCCAGTGGATTTGATAAATCAAACAAACTCTAAACTTCAGTATAATATATTATTAACTTTTTCCCCCATATTTGATAGCATCGAAATATAGTTGTTGAGGTGATAAAGAATTAAAAATGAATTTAAATCGTATGTATGGTTAGAGTAAGGATTTTTTACTTTATCAATCAATCATAAATTGTTCGTTATGGAGTCACTTCCATTAAGAGGCTGAGAATTAAGGGGTAAAACTCTGCTCAATCAGCCGAACCAGATATTAGTCCCATAGCATGCCCGAAGGGCCTAAGCCGTGGGGATACTCTGGTGGACCCACTTGGCCCAAATGGCTAATTAGGGTGGATTCCGAACCAAAAAAAAAAAGAGAAAGAAATGATCATAACTATCTTCAAAGTTGTATATATATAATATATAAGATGATTTTTGACTGTTGAAGTGCAAAAATTTTTACACTTACCGTATTTTAAAATTAAACTCATGAAAACAAAAATGAATATTAAATAATATAATCATTCTGAATAAATAAAATTTTGTTTTTTATTTTTCAACATGTGATTTTCTTTAAAAAAAATGTGATTTAAAAATGCACGTTAACAAAACCATTAAATTAAGAGCACGGCTATCTAGTGTCATAAGGGCGCTGATTAATAAATCAATACATAAAACATTGTTATTGAAAATCATTTTTTTAATTTTCAATGAATTAAATACATCATTTATCGATATAAAGCCTTTTTTCTTGGCAGAGGAGATTGAAATTACTTATGATTAGCTCCCTTGAAACAACCAAATTGGTTAAGTTGCTAGATATGAATTATGAGTGTATGACATCGCAATATGAACATTCACATCTTTTCCTTTTCCTTCTCCCTTGCTTACCTCACATGTAAGACCTCTTATGAGTCATCCCTCTAAAAAATTATTTTATGATTGAAATGTACAACATTTCCCATTGCACGTATCTCACGTTTCCCGTGCAAGCGTGGAAAAAAATACTTATGATTGAAATATCCAAAAATTCTCGAATCCTCAATGATTAGTTAGGTTTAATTGCACTTTTGCTCCATCTATTATTGATTATTTACGATGTTGGTCTTCCTATTTTTGCAATATTGCAAATTCGGTCTTTCCATGATCCATCTAATATCTATCAATTTTTTCGGTGATCAACATAGAGAAATCACCGCTCTAAGCACATAGAACCATTGTTTGGGGTCCGGGTTCTCCCCCTTTGCATCTCTTATTCAATATGATTCAATGGTTCCTCTCTACCATTTACTGATTTTGCCACTTCTTTTTGGGATCTTTTTGGTTCCATCATAGGATCTTTTACCACGGAAACTCAACCAGGGGTTCTATACACTTAGAGCAATGGTTCATCTCTATTAATCATTAAAAACTTGATGAACATTGGATGGAATGACCGAACTTGCAATATTGACTAAATTGGGGACCAAATGTGTAAAAAAAAAAAAATTAGGGACAAAATTGCAAATTACGATAATTAAGCGTATCAATTATCAATTATTATTTATTTATATTAAAAAAGGGAACTGCTACAGTAGCCATGAAAAAAACAGGGGTTTTGGAACAGTTTTTCATGGGCCAAGAATTCACCTTCATTTCATTATCTCTTCCTTTTTATTAAATAGTAGTCAAAAATTTTGTTATTGTAATTTAGTCATGTAACCACTAATTACATCCCAACCTCTTTTTCATCTTCTCCTTTATTTCAGTGTCTTACAATTCGCACATAGGGTAGGGCATAAAATGAAATAAAGATCATAGAAACCCCTAATCAAAAGAACACAACCACGCTAAAATAGAGGATTGATTTGTCAATTATCATAAGATTTTTTTCAACAAGATATGGAAAAGAATGGGGATTGTGGGATTTGTTTTTCAAAAAAAAAAAAAACTTATCCTGATTTATTAAAATTAAATTAATAAGAATTTTTAATTTTAAAAAGAAAAAATATTTAATTAGTTAAGGACTCAGTTGAAATAAGTGAAAGTTTTTATGTTTAAATAAAAAAATGTTTGATCTAAATTCATTAAATGGAAGATCATTCATCTATTGGTTCAAAAATAAATGTTCCAGAACCCATTGAATTAACGTGGGTAAGGTAGAATTTGCCTTATTATACTAGTTGACCGTATATAACTCAAATAAAACTAAAGTGGGCTGATGTGTCAAATTGAAACTACTTTATTGGTCATTCAAAGTGGAGTATGGTTGCACCAGCAAAAATGTTGGTGCAACTTAGACAGAACCTTTTTATATGGGGCTGTTTGATTCTTCTTAAGATAGTGTTGTTTTTTAGCTATAGTCTTCACCTTTGTGGGGTTTTTTCTTCCATTTCTGGGTTGTGTTTGCAGATTCTAGATTTATGTCTCATGCTCTTTACCTTCACGAATATTTCAGTGTTTCGATTAAGTTGCCTGCATGCTGATAACACTGCTGGTGTTGTGGTTGTCCAAGTCAAGTATCCTTTTGTATTTCTATCTTTCCAGTAAACTCAAAAGGATAAGTTGCACTGTCTATCTTCCTGAGAAGTAAGAAGGAGCATGGTAATGTAATGTTCTTTGTCTACAATTTGATTTTCTTTTCCTAAGTCAGTGGTCGTGAAAAAAAAAAACTAT
Source organism: Echinosophora koreensis (assembly GCA_035048595.1). Taxonomy (NCBI): domain Eukaryota; kingdom Viridiplantae; phylum Streptophyta; class Magnoliopsida; order Fabales; family Fabaceae; genus Echinosophora; species Echinosophora koreensis. The sequence goes on from JAPCYP010000004.1 coordinate 14,685,739, forward strand.
TCAACAGGCTCACCAGATTTTATACATATATCATATATAATTCAAGAGAAAAATTCTTTTAACCAAAAAACTAAAATGAAGCTTGGTTCAGTTAAATATATAAACCATAGCTAACTCAGACAATGCATTTAAAGTAGTGAAGTTCAATTCTACCTGTAGATAGCAATAAGATTGCAGCAAAAATCACTTCCAAACTTCAAGTGTTAGGCTTCCGTTAATTAATGTAACTAAAGTAATGCTCATGAGTCATGACTCATCACTGCCCAACCACACCTTTCATCTGCAATCTTGAAGCAACTTCATTGCACTTGACATTTTCTATTTTAATTTCATTTGATCCACCTTGGTACTCCCATAGTATGGATAAAATTTGCATTGAAAGAGATTTTGTGTCACTTGTGAGTTACCAAAACTCTTCTGTCGGCCAAATAACTTATCTATTTCATAGCTAATCTTAGCAATAGCATGGTCTTCTTGCGGTGCCATTTCTATTGGTTGGAAAAGAAAAAAGATGCAAGTACTTCTAAGGAAGTAAGGAAGGAGAGAAGAACAATGATAATGTTGCTGAAGATGGTTTCACGGTAATTACGTCCAAATCTCAGAAGAAGTATAACCTAAGATTGAATAAAAAACCTAATTCTAGGTATGCTTGATTCTCGTTTATTTTGCATGGGTTTTGGTTTTGGTCCCCCCATGTTCTTGTTTTCTTTTTTATTTTATTAATAAATTTATGGTGACTTGTCACCTTGCTTAAAAAAAGAAAAAGGTCTTCTTGTGCGACACCCTACCTTGGGCCATCACATAGTAACCCATTGCGGAAAATAAAATTCAATTATGCCGGTTGCTTTCGAAAAATAACGTTTTCTAATACTCCACTTAATACCAAAAATGGTGATAATTTTTTTTTCTTTTCCTTTACCTGTTAACTTGACAACATCTCACAACATAAGTAACACACCATATATACATATCTATATGCATCATCGTTTTATACAAGATATAAACTATATAGGGCCTTTATCAGAATAGGCCATTCTCCACACTAAGAAAGTAAATAAAAACATAAGGACACATAGTGAAACGTCTAGGCCATATACAAAAATCATGGCTCTCAGTAGCCAGAAAGATTGAAGGAATCACTACCCCAAAAATGAAACTACCTACAGCTGGTCACAGACTAATGGTACCCATTGGGAAGACCAGAGTCTATCCCACTCCCTGCCGATGAGTCAGATGAAGACACAGCAACACCCTCATCAGGTGAATCGTCATCATCATCCAAAGGAATGTACTCAGGTACATCCTCCACGAACTCCTCTGGATCCTCCTCGAGATCAATGACCATCTCCTCTGGGTCCGCCACAATGTCCTCTTGAGCTGGCTCAGGTGCTGCCTCAGCTAAGGGCTGAGCCTCTATCTGTCCATGATCGTCCAAGTGCTGTGCAAGTAGCCATAAAGGTGGTAGAGATACCTCAACCGTCTCCATCGACCTATGCTCCCTCTGGGGCCCCGTCTCGAGTGTGCCCTCTACAGTATGTATATGCCCGGTATAACGAAATACATGGGCTCCCGGGTGGATCACCCACGCATTGATGTTATCGGCGTCCTCAAAATGAAGGCTCCGAAACCCCGTGTGGGCTAACGGTATGGCCGGATCCATCTAAACTCAGATAATAACAATACCCATACAGAGAAAAGAGCAACAATAAAACATGCAAGGGTGAGAACTAATCATCTGGATTTTAAAGCGACAACCACATGTACGACTCTCAATTACCACTTAACATGAATATTCAAAGATAAACATTCAAAGATAAACAATATATATTTATCACAGGGTTTCATACCCGACAGTCGTAACCGTTTTTAAAACCATGACACTTCAATATCATCAACTAACTTTGAGACTTAATCTCCGGAGCTCCAACCATCAAGTAAATGAGCTGATCAGGCTCCAATTGCCAAATAAGGCAGAATCAATGCCAGAGATGGCAAAGTTCAAATAACCATTCCACAGTCCACAACGAGGCAAAGTGGTGACTATAAATAGCACATGGTTTTCTTGGTCATATATCCATCAAGGCACAGTGATGCAAACTACATGAATACTTGCCATCAAGTATTCAAGTCCTATGCAAAGGCACGTCTGCCCTGTAATGCATGTAAAACGTTTTGGTTCTCATTGTTTTCTTTGTGTTCAATCTTTGGTTGTCGGAGCTAAAAGTCTCACGACCAAAACAACATTTTAAACTTTAAAGTTTAATACCTCTTTCAACAATAATTGACTCCAAGAAAAAAGTGTGCAAATCACGAAATCTAGACCGATGCACCAGTCGTAGATACGTAGATTTTAGTGTACAAAACCTGAAACACCACTTATAGGACATTTAGTCCATAATTTCAACTTTCGGACCTCGGACCCATATCTTAGAACTCTAGACCCGACGTCTCGGTTGCTAGATTCGTTCAAACCATTTTTGCTTCGTGAAATACAAAACCAAAATTTCCTCAACTTATCTAAGTTGACGGAAATAACTTATTGCTTACCGAAAATCCTTTTACGTTGGAAATTCGTTTTGTAAACTTGTCAAAATTCTTTAAAACTCATTTTTATTTAAAAATTGATAATTTGAACTTGAAAACCTCATTTGAGACAAATTCTCAGTATTACTCGATATTACCCTTTTTAAGACTACTTTCACAAATATTGATGGAATTGTCCGTCGTTTGCCGTTGTAAACGCATTTAGGTAAAAATAGGACACTTTGTCGTAAATTAATTTTTCCAACACTGTAATAAAATTATTTGCGAAACTTTTTCGCTTGAAACATCATTTTCTAATATTTGTAAATTCCTTAGGTGAAAATTAGCAGTGCTAAAATATTTTCACAGTTACGTCCTCACTATGACTCGTAAAACGCTTTTACGCTGTTAAACCATTAAAATAATATGATTTTTAACTTTTCTCATTTTCAACCAACCAAAATACTTAAGTAATATTATATCACTATTTCTCATAAATTAAAACTCATTATCCCATAAAAAGCTTTTTAATGCTTTTAACCTTATTATTAATTGAGCATTGACCACTGTCAGGCTTTACAATCCACAATCCACATCAACAACAATCATGTCAATAATATAGCATTTAGCACAATTAATGACATGCAACAACATATAAGAACAATTAAATGCAGATAAATAAATATTTAAAAGCAGATAATTGCAAAACAGATAATTTCAACTTACAGAAAATAACTAACACACCAACTAAATTATACAGACAGCAAACAAACAAACAAATAGTATATAGCTATCGAAAAAAAAATCCCTCAGGTACTCCCCTTACCTCTTGAAGATTGTTTTTCTTGTCGAATTGAAATTCCGTCAAACGTCCGGTTTCCGCAAAACACGTACTCATACAACAATTTATCCTTCAATCAAAACACAACAATTAAATATCAATCAAACACTAAATACACCTATGCTCCTACATGCTAGGTTCGGCCATGTCAAGTATCCTTTTGTATTTCTATCTTTCCAGTAAACTCAAAAGGATAAGTTGCACTGTCTATCTTCCTGAGAAGTAAGAAGGAGCATGGTAATGTAATGTTCTTTGTCTACAATTTGATTTTCTTTTCCTAAGTCAGTGGTCGTGAAAAAAAAAAACTATTCAACAGGCTCACCAGATTTTATACATATATCATATATAATTCAAGAGAAAAATTCTTTTAACCAAAAAACTAAAATGAAGCTTGGTTCAGTTAAATATATAAACCATAGCTAACTCAGACAATGCATTTAAAGTAGTGAAGTTCAATTCTACCTGTAGATAGCAATAAGATTGCAGCAAAAATCACTTCCAAACTTCAAGTGTTAGGCTTCCGTTAATTAATGTAACTAAAGTAATGCTCATGAGTCATGACTCATCACTGCCCAACCACACCTTTCATCTGCAATCTTGAAGCAACTTCATTGCACTTGACATTTTCTATTTTAATTTCATTTGATCCACCTTGGTACTCCCATAGTTTGGATAAAATTTGCATTGAAAGAGATTTTGTGTCGCTTGTGAGTTACCAAAACTCTTCTGTCGGCCAAATAACTTATCTATTTCATAGCTAATCTTAGCAATAGCAAGGTCTTCTTGCGGTGCCATTTCTCAACTAAACAAGGAAGGAAGAAAGTAGTAAATTTTAGTATCAAACTAAGTTGTGCTTTCAGCAATTTTTTTTTTTTTTGAGTACATAACTTGGCAGCACAAGTTCAACCCCCATTGACATCATCTGAGATGTGCTCGTCTCGTGAAAAAGGCCTTTCTATCTGGCAACTGTCTGTAGAGGCTAATATCTCTAGGACCTCCCCTACAGTATCGTCACCGCAGTAGAGTTTAACCACCAAGTTCGGGATGGATTGGTGTGATTTCCAATTTCATTCTCAGTTGGCTTAAGTAATAGAGCAGGGCCTCATCTATGTTGAAGCCCGGAAAGAAAAACAAAGAAAACCGAAGAAAACAGGATAAAAAACCAAAAACTACATGTTATCAACCCCTTCTGATTAAAAAAATGCCTTGAGAAAGGGCAGATGTATAGAACCTTTCAGCGAGATAGTGCTTTTTCAACTCTCCACCCTTTATATGGGCAATGGCAGGAGTTGCTTATAAAGATTTTTCAGACTTGATCTCTGCAGGGGAGAGAATTGAAATTTTGGCTAAAGCTGGGAAGCTGCCGGTTGACGATGCAAAAGGTAGAGAGCCAAAAAAAGTGGTTGACCCAAGGAAGAAGGAAGCCGAGTTGGGACATCCTTTACAGAGAGCTGCACCAAATGTAGTAGTGCCTGTTGAGCCTCCTGTCGAGGTAGTTCCAGACGATGAGATAGAGGAGGACCCCGAGGAGTTCGTAGAGGACATCCTTGCGGACTTGCCACCTGTTGAGGACGACGATGACGATTCACCCGACGAGGGTGCGGGAGCAGCAGTATCCTCATCGGATAGTTCTGAGGGGGTGATCATTCTGATCTCCCTAATGGTTTCCATTAGTATTGACCAGCTGTAGGTTTAGTTATTTTGGGGTGGTGATATTTGTCAGTTGACCTGGCTACTGAGAGCCATTAGTTTTTGTATGGTTTTAGACATTCACCACTATTTTGTATATGTCTTTACTCTCTTTACTTAGTTTGATGGAGAATAGCCTATACTGATGAGGGCTCTTTTGTGATCTCCTTTTAGTGATGCTATATATATGTAACTGATGATGCATATACGTATAGATATATCAGTATATGTTTTTTTTATTTCTGACGTGTTGATCGTTTCACTATAAAGAAAAAAGATTTTCACCATTTTTGCAGTAATGTTATTAATTTAAAAGTTTTATTTTCCAAAAGTAACCAGCACTTTAATTTAATTTTTCGCATTTGGGTAACTTTGTGATGACCCTAGAGAGGGTGTCGCATACGCTGAGCGTTCAAATGCTGTGCTGAGCGCCCAAATGCTGCTGCAGCTTCTGTTTTTTGTTTTCTTCCGAGGCTGAGCTCCCGTTTCCTAAGCTGAGCGCTGGGCCTTCAATCCTACACATTTTCAATATCTTTTTGAGTATATTTGTCATATAAAAGATCAAAACTCAAATCAAATGAATGTGCACATTTTCTAAAACTTCTCAAGCACATTTCCTAAGATTATTTACAACTTATTCCTAATTACACTTCCAAACTAGCATATATTGCACATTCATCACTAAGCACATTTATTTTTCTATGCTATGAAATACGATCTTGAATAATGTTTTAAAATTTGTTTCGGTATTGTGTGTTGTCTAGTATTATTAGCCTTTAAAACATTGCTGAAAAATTATGGGCGTGAAAATGCTTATATTTCTTATGTCAATAAAAAAAAAAAAAAAAAACCTGTGCCTTGTGTTTTTTTTTTTTTTTTTTTTTGAAAAAACAAAAGAATCTATTTATAAGAGTACAAGGGGTACCCCGAACTCATTTACAAATACATATAGAACCACAAAGTAAATAAAACAGATGTCCAATTACACCCGTTCGATACACTTTTTAGGATCTATACACCAATTTGCGAATGAGCATGAACCAACTGTAAGAACAGACCCTTTTTTTTTTTTGATAAGCAAAGAATTATATTGAATATAGAGTACAAGGGGTACTCCACCCATTTACAAATCGAACAAGGCCAAGTGTAATTAGCATACAACATGAGATCATTTGTATACGTATTACACAAACCTACAAAATAACTATTTCAACAGAAACTCCCAGGGAACAAAGATTAAATCCCAAACTACCTAAACATAAAATACCTTTCCCCCACAACAGAAGCCCGCAAGCAGGGACCTTTCCAGACCCAACAGAATATACAGCAATTGCAACACCACCTGCCTCACCAATCAAAGTTAACCATTACAGTAATGAAGACAAATAAGTGGGTTTAAACACCAGTCTGTGAAAGAAAAGTGTGAGCCCTTCAGAAGGTTAGAACACTAGCACCATGATCTATATCTAATAAGATCAATCACCTTCTCAAAATCGACACTGCTGTTGTTAAAAATTAAATCATTTCTATGCAACCAAATTGACCAAGTAGTTGCGAACCATAACAGTTGCCAAGCTTGGTTCGTTTTCCTTCCTCCAAGAAGACCCGAGTGTTGCAAAAGGTGAGTTTTCAAATCCATAGGAAGCACCACATCCAAACCAATCCAATTGTAAATAAACATCCAGATGTTATATGAGAAAGGACACACTATTAGAATGTGTGATGTTTGCTCTAAACCCTCCCTGCAGAAATAACAGCTCATACCATTATTGCCCAATTGGATACCCCTCAGCTGAAGGTTTACAGCTGAAGGAATCCGGTCCAAGGATGCTTTCCAGCAGAACGCAGACACCCTTAATCCTGTCCAAAATATATACCAAATCTGGATTCTTAACACCAAAAATAATTCCATTACGCAACTCCCAAACATTCCACACTACCACATGCCAAATCATAACCCAATGCTTTCTTTTGTGCCTCCCCTGTATAGCTTCAGCAAACTGAACAAAAAAAAGAAAGTGGCTGTCCCTGCGCAACAAAAGAAGCTCCAAGCCATATTGCTAATCCAGACCAAATAGAAACAGAAAAAGGGCATTGAGCAAAAAGATGGTCCCCATTTTCTAAAGCAGAATTACACAAGACACAATTTAAATTACAATTTACATCAAGAACCTTCCTATGGGACAAATTCTTTTTGGTTGGTAATCTATCCAACAACAATTGCCATGAAAAAGCCATTACCTCGAGTAGGGCAGAACTAGACCACAAAAATTTAAATGCTTTAACTTCAACATCCTGTAAAGTTGGAGTAACAGCTGCCCTTTCCGCAAAAAACAAGGTAATGATTGATTTGACTACAATCAGGCATATGAGAAATGCTTTCAGAATTTGCATTATGTGGAGCGACATGAGGAGCACACAATTGCACATGCGGTGCAAACATCTTATAAAAAGACCAAGGCACTCAACTCCTTATCCTCCTTCTACAAGTAGCACTTCCCCAATTTATATTTTTATCTCTAATAAAATTTGGTTTTCTAAAAATAAAATTGTTTCAGTGTTTTGTTGCACTTGTCTTCAATGAGTAATGGTTGAGCTTATAATGTCTGGATTCATCATCTCTGTCTTATTTTAGATTTCATGTCATCTGCATTATTCCATAGGTGTATCTTTGGCCTGCTCCCACTGCAACTGGTATGAAAGCTGGAAGAATTGTCCAAACCATACTGCATTTAGCTGGTTTTAAGAATGTCAAGTCAAAGGTAACTGACTGCCTAATAAAATCAGTGAATTGAAGCTGGTCCTGCAATTTTAGTGTTTGTTCTCTAATTTTAATCGCCTTTGATAGGTTGTTGGTTCCAGAAATCCTCATAATACAGTTAAGGCTGTCTTCAAAGCCCTTAATGCGGTTAGTAACTAATAATCTTGCTGATGTTGCAATGCAAGTACTTCAAATCATTTTTCCCTGTGTATTTTATGTGTCATTTCTGTGTTTATCGCAGATCGAAACGCAAAGGGATGTTCAAGAGAAGTTTGGCCAGACTGTTGTTGAGAAATATTTGTTGTGATGGATATGATGATGTGCTGAGTTCGATGCTCCTGGATGTCTTCCATTGCATGTTTTTATCCATCATTACATGTTGTTGGTGGTATTCTAGAGGTGGTGGTGGTGTCTAAGACACTCAAGGGACTATGTTTTATGGAGGGCTATAACTATAGTAAAATTATATAGAAAATTGGAGCAAGAGGAAGAGTATTTGGGGATGGATAATTCTCTCTCTTTTTATTTGAAATGATCTTTCTTGGTTGTACATTCACAACTAGAGATAGCTCACATATTTATAGTGAGCAATGGAACTCCCTAGAATAAGCATTAACTCACTAGTGCATGAACCCACATTAGTCTAGGTACATGAACACACTTAACTAGATGCATACAATTCACTAGGTACATGAACATCATTACCAATGTAACACCCCGAATTTTCGCTGTTTTCTAATATCGAAAATTTATATAAATACGTTTATATATTTATCTGAGACTTAGAAAATTATTTTAATTAATCCGAAACCATAGTTACACTCTACTTGACCGTAGAGAGTTACGATAAAAATTTAGATTGAAAAGTCAGGTGAAACCCGGTCTGTGAATTTCACTGACGGTATATTTATACTACTCAGAAGACCTAATTTTAACTCGTGAATGAAACATTTAAGGTTTTTATTTAATTTCCTACGATTTTGGTTATTTTGAAATATTTCACTAAAAAGTGAAATATTATATTTTATCCGGGCGTCGTATTTAATCGGGTAATGGCGGAGCAGATTACGGGATTTCCGGGAACCGCTAACAGATAATCTCCATGAGTCACAAATGACAAGGCCATGTGGATGATGTCAGGGATGGAGTCACTAGTCATGATGACAATTTCTAGGGAAATTGCATTTTGGTCCTTTAACTTTCTCTTAATCGCTTTTTAGTCCAAAGTGAATTCTTCAAGCTATCCTTGTCAAATTGGGCCAGAATCTTCATCCAAGCCCATTAGGGGGCTGCGGCCATGAGCCTAAATTCCATGCCCATGAAATTATTTTCATGATGCCAATTCATTTATATAAGTTTCCTATGACATAGTTTATGTCTTAAGCATTGTCAATGGACAAAATCAAATGGGCTTAAGTGGGCTTTCAACTCCAAATTTCGCAAGGCCCATAGTTGGCTCATAAACTTCGATGAGTCAAGTGTTTCTAGATCATTCTCCAAGCTTCTCACTTCATCCATCATCTTCTCCATTCCTCCTTTTTCCTTCTAACACACACATGAGCAACCATTGATGTCCTAAACTAGCAGAATTTACACCGAAAATAAGACCCTCTTATTTTCTGAAACTCGGAAAACTATTAACATGAAAGTTATTCCTATTTCTCTCTTCTTTCCAACAAACTAAAGATCATCAAAAACGGATAAGTGGATTGGGAGATATGCCCAAAATACTGAAACAGCTCTAAATCCTCAGATCCATACGAGACAGCAGAATCACCCCTGGTATGATCCGAATCAAATGAAGCCTTCAACACCAAAGTTGTTCCTTTTCTTATTATATTTCTAACAAGCCAAAGTTTGTGATTTTTGGATGAGTATATTGTGAGATACACTCACAAAACCATCACACCCTCAAGCTGTCCAGTTTTCAACTAAGTGAAGGTTGATCATTACAAAAATACCATCACCATCATCTATTCTACCTCAAACTTCTGAACAAACTTTGCCAAATACCCAATCATCCACCATCGAATCTCAGGTTGATGGGCATGTTGATCAAGAATGTCTTCTAGAAATAAAGCCTTATGGAGATGAGTAAGTACAAAAATATTATTAAGCGAAAGCTATCAACATATAGTTTTGCAAAGTATGATTAACGTGCATATATGCATATTACAATGTCTTTTACACTAACAGGTTTAATCCATCATCTACTGTTCGTTTCTTAACTGCTGCCATTAAGAGCAAGTTTGATTGGTTTTGTCCTACTTGGGGACATTCAACTACTGATATGCGAGATTTATGGTTTAAAGAATTTAAGGTAAATATGATATTAGATTATTAATATATGTCATTAATATATTGTATCAAAGATGGTTTGCAGAATTTAAAGTTTCTTACATATCATATCAATTTTATTTTCTTTTGTAGAAGAACTGTAGATGGGAACCAAAATATGATGCAAGGATTCGTCAAATTTTTGACATCAAGGGAGAAGCTCGATTTAGGGGTATTATGTATGAAGAGAGGCAAAAATATGAAAAAAGTCAAGAATACAAGCCAAAGTACATTCCTATACCAATATGGAATCAACTAATACATTATTGGGCATCAGATAAGAAGTTTAAGAATTTGTCTGTGGCAAACACTGCAAATCGTGCTTCAAATGAAGGTAGCTCTATGCATACTGGTGGTTCTATATCTATGGGTGAGCATGCACGTAGAATGGTAAGACACTTGAAATTGTTTGCTTGAGTATTTAATTTATGAACAAACTATTGTGAATTTTCTCATTGAAGTTATGACAAAGTGTAGGAGGTAGCTACAAAAGTCAAACCTTCCATAGAAGAAGTGTTTGCTAAATGCCATTTGAAAAAGGATAACTCTTGGGTTGATAATAGATCTGAGACTGCTATGGTATGTGGTGTTAACTTTAATTTCTCTATGACTTTTGTCACATGCATAGTTTAAAATTGTTTGTTAGTGAAATGACTAACAAAAGTCAAACTGAAATGTTTTGTAGGGAGAATTTAAAAGGAGAAAAACAGAGATTTCAGAATTATCATTGTCTCAAGATGAGGATGGTGATGGGTTGTCTTGTGAAAGCCAAAATATGCCAGATGACTTGACTATTTGGAAAGAAGTAGTTCCTAAAGGCAAAAAAGGGACATTGTATGGTATAGGTTCTATAGGAACAAATATGTCTTCAAAGTATGCTGCCAGCTCATCCTCAAGTGCATCTAAGGACACAAACACGGAACAAGAGCTAGTAAAGTGGCAAGAAAAGGTTAAAGAGCAAGAACTTATAAATCAAGAGCAAAAACGTAAGTTGGAGGAGCAACAAAAGAGGATTGAATCAACTGAAAGTTTGGTTGTTGCTTTATTTGGAAAGTTAAATATGCCACTACCTCCAAACTTTGCTTCTGCGACAACTATGCAAGATGGATCGAATGAGATTAGTGAGCCCTCTAATGGTGACAATGATGATAATTTTGATGTTGATTGATGGCTTTGATCTAGATTCATGAGTCCTTAAAGGTCTATAGTTTGTTTTGATTTAATATAGATTGATGAGCACCATGATGACACTAGTTAGTTTTATGTTGTTTTAGATCTATAAACATATTACTCTAGTTTGTGTTACTTTGTTATTGACTAATGAGTATTTTGATCATAGTGTGGTTTGTTTTATTGTGCTAGAATGATGGAACACTTATATGAATTTAGTTTATGTGATTTTTCTTCATTGTTAGGTAAAAGCATTATTAGGTATACTTGATTGTTCTTTACAGGTTAATGTCTTGTTGGAAATTTGTTCAAATATGTCGAAATTTTCAATTCAGTTTCGTCTCAAATCTGTGTGAAACAAAAACTTGAATAATGATTTTGATATTTCATCTCAATGTTGTTTCAAAAATAAATTAAGCCAATTTATAAATTTGTGTCAATTTCCTTCATAAAAAAAATTATTTTTTATTAAATTTGTCCAAAATCCGTCTCTAAAGGATAAACGTTTCTGTCTTAAATCCGTGTGAAAAGTGGAATTTTTAAATTTATTTATTTAATCCGTGGGAAATCCGTCCCAACAAAAATCATAACATTCGTCCCAAATCCATTGGAAAACAATAATAATTCTGTCCGAACTTCGTCTGAACAATAACCAAAATCCGGATTTGTGTGTTGTCCGGATTTCGTCCACAATCCGTCTGTAAATATTTTCGGACGGAATTTGGGACGGAATTTATAATTTCCAACGAGGCTTTTTCGGACGGGTGACGTTCCGTCTGAAATTCGTCCATAATTAATTATCTGTCCGTAATCCGTAGGAAAATTGTCCATTTTTCGTCCGAAATCCGTCTGTGAATCGGTCCGAAAAAGACTGATTTCTAGTAGTGGTGGGCGTGGGAAGAAAGAAGGCACAATTTTTTTTTTTTTAACTATATTGATTAGATTATTTTATACCATTAGATTGGTTAATTTTAACGGTTTAGATTCGGTTAAGTCAAAAGACTTACACCTGGTATAAAGGGATCCTCTATATATATATATATATATATATATATGTGTGTGTGTGTGTGTGTGTGTGTGTGTGTGTGTGTGTGTGTGTGTGTGTGTGTATAGGGAGCAACTCAAATGAGAGGAGTATGTTATTATGAGAGATGAGAGGAGTAAATCTGGACATTTGGATCACACATGAATGATCAAGATTAAAACATAAAGTCAAGTGACTTTTTTAAGTGATCACATTACCACCTACTAACTTCTAATTCTGACCATCCATATATGATTTAATGGTCCTAATTTCCTCCTATCACTCTTACAATATATATTAGTATTGTTTACCCTTGCGAAATGCATGGTCATATTTTTTCTAAATAAATTATTATAATATATAATTAAATAATCAATTGTAATGATCACATTCTCTCTATTAGATTATGGACTCCCGTCTTCATTGCGGACAGAGCAACTATTGACAAAACAATGGTGTGGGTTAGAGTCCCTTGATTAAATGCAGTATATTATAATGAGAGTTTTCTTTTAGCTCTAGCTTCGGTTATTGGAACTCCAGTCAAGGTGGACATGCATACGCTTCAAATTGAACGAGGCCGGTTTGCTAGGGTGTGCGTGGAGATTGATCTACATCAGCCAGTAGTAGGGAAGGTGGGTGTTTGTGGACAATGGCATAATGTTCAGTATGAAGTCCTTCACATAATCTGTGCTCAGTGTGGTTGTTATGGTCATGTGTTAAAAGACTGTAAACTACCACCTCCAGCTATGGTTCGGAGTCCTGCGATGGCGGCTGTGCAACCAGAGACTACAAGGGAAGAAGGAAACCTAGGTGACAGAATGCAGGAAGTAGCATCGGTTTCTGTTCCGAAGAATGGGGAGGATATCTCGGGTGGATTGCATGGAGATTGGCTTGTTGTGCCCCGCAGAAAACGACCAATGAGGCCTGTTATCAATTTTGGTCTTAGAAATAAGGGAAAAGAGGATATGGGGCTAACTAACGTATTTGAGTTGCTCAGGAAAGATTTGATTGAGGAGATTAATCAGGAGAATATGACTTCCTTAGTCAATCCCCATAATATCGTGACTAAAGGTGCCAGTAAGAGTGGGTCTCATAAAAAAAAGGCTAGGAGAGATATTGGTGGGCCTAGTATTATGAATGGAGGCAAGGGGAATGAAGTCTTCAAGCAGAATATCCTTCCTATGGATTATGTGAGGAAGAGTAGAGAGAGTATTTCAACGAATGGGCCTAGCCCAATTGACAAAGGCAAAGGTGTTGTTTCCTTCATTACTCCAACGCCTATTTCCAAGGATCCAAAGCCAGCTCCCAGTGGCCAGCCCAATAATTTCTCTATTGCTCAGCCTATGGACCAAGAATTAATGATCCAGCCAGACCCAGGAGAAGGAAATCGTAAGCTTCATGCTGGAGTCCCAGGAGTTAGTCATGCGAGCCCAATTTCTAATGAGACAAACATGGAATCTCCCTCATGTGGTGCACTAGGAGTGAATAAGGACATAGGGCTCATGCATATGGATGAGAGCCATACAGGCCAGTGATAGGCTTGTCCATTTTTATTTCTTTAACACGGATATGGAATTTGCTGATTTTACTATTTTAGTTTGGAACATCCGTGGAGCAGCTAATTTGTATGGTAAAAGGCATGCTAGAGAGTTGGTTCGTAAGTTGAAACCTTCTCTTTTTGTCATGCTGGAAACTCATACGCAGTTTGAGAATTCTAGGAGGTTTTGGAGTAATCTAAGGTATAATCCGATTGCCATTGAAGAAGCATCGAGTCATGTTAGGGGCATTTGGGTGTTATCAGCAGAAGGAGGAGTCTCATATGATATCATTCAATCTTCTAATCAGATTATTACCTTGTAATTCTTTAAAGGGCAGAGTGTTTGGATGGGCTCGTTCATCTATTCTAGCCCGATTACAACAGTTAGAGCTCAGCTCTAGAGTTACATGGTTTCTCTTCGTAATGCTATAACCATTTCTTGGATGATCATGGGTGACTTCAATGAAATTATCAAGCCATCTGAAGTTAGAGGTGGGAACTTTTGCTTTTCGAGAGCTCTTCAGTTTGCGGATATGTTGGAGTCTTGCAATATGGTGGATCTTGGTGCTTCAGGTTGTAGATTCACATGGCATAGAAACCAAAGTGGAGTCCGCACTGTTTCTAAAAGGTTGGATAGGGATGTGGCAGATTGTGTTTGGTGCACCTCCTTCTCGGAGGCCTATGTAGATAACCTTTGTAGACTCCACTCTGATCACCACCCCATTCTTTTGAACTGTGGGGGAGTTCCTCCGTATAGAAGGCTCGGCCTTTTCGCTATGAGGCGGCCTGGAGTTCTCATAGTGATTTTAGAAGGGTAGTGCAGGAGGCTAGGTAACCATGATGTCAAGTTGGGTTTGGATGTGGTGAAACATGAGTCTTTAAGATTCAATGAGGAGGTTTTTGGCAATATTTTCCGTAGGAAAAGATACTTGGAAGCCCAGATCCGTGGTGTGCAAAGACGTTTGGAGGAAATTGATTCGGCTAGATTGTGTTTGCTTGAGAAGGAGCTCCAAGCCGACTATAACAAGGTTCTTCATCAAGAGGAGCTTCTGTGGTACCAAAAGTCTTGTGAGAAATGGGTCAAATTTGGGGATAGGAACACTAGTTTTTTCCATACCCAAGCCATTGTGAGGAGGATGAGGAAGAGAGTGGAGGGTCTTACTTTAGAAGATGGGTCTTGGTGTTTTGATAAGGAGGTTCTTAAGGTTGAAGCTCAATAATACATTAAGGACCTTTTTGCTCCTTCCTTAGCTAGTACTTCTCAAAATTTGGAAATTGAGGATTTTGTGAACTTACCTCCTGAAGGGTCTGAAGCGTTGTTGGCTCCCACCTCCAAGGAGGAGGTTTTTTATGCCCTCCATTCCATGAAATCGTATAAGGCCCCTGGCCCGGATGGATTCCAACCCTTCTTTTTCAAGAAGTATTGGGATATCATTGGGGATGATATTTGGAACCTTGTAAAGAATGCTTTTGCTAATGGGAGCTTTGATAGTAATATCTGAGACTCTAGTGGTCCTGATTCCGAAGATTGATCGTCCGAAGAAATTATCCCAGTTCAGGCCCATTAGCTTATGCAATGTAGTGTATAAATTGATAACTAGAGTTTTGGTTAACAGGCTTCGTCCTTTCCTTCATGATCTTATTAGTCCTCTCCAGAGCAGTTTTATTCTGGGTAGGGGAATAGTGGATAATACTATTGTGGCTCAGGAAGTTCTCCATTACATGCATCGCTCTAACAGTAGGGAAGGCTCCATGGCTTTTTGATCTTGAGAAAGCCTATGATAATGTCAATTGGGATTATCTATAGGCTACCCTTCAGGATTTTGGTTTTCCTAGCCGCATTGTTGATCTTATTATGTTCTGTGTCTCTTCTACCTCCCTGGCTATTTTATGGAATGATGAGAGGTTGGATAGTTTCAAGCTTAACAGGGGTCTAAGGCAAGGGGATCCTATGTCTCCCTATTTGTTCGTCCTCTGTATGGAGAAGTTGAGCATGATGATCTCTAAGAAAGTGGGTCGTAGAGAGTGGCTTCCGGTTCAAGTCTCTAGGAATGGTCCATTCATATCTCACTTATTATTTGCGGATGATGTGCTTCTCTTTGCTAAAGCTAAATTCTCACAAATTGATGATATTCTGAGTGTCTTGGAAGACTTCACAGCTGCTTCAGGTCTCGGAGTGAATTTTGAGAAGTCTAAAGCTTTAGCCTCTTCCAAAATCCCTCATAGGCGGAAAAGTCAACTTGCTGATAGGTCTTCTATTAGATTTTCTAATAGTCTTGATAAATATCTGGGTTATCCGCTTTTGCAAGGTCGTGCCAAGAACGTAGATTTTTTGTGCCTCATTGAGAAGCTTCAAAACTGGCTAGCTACTTGGAAGGGGAAGCTTCTGAATAAAGCTGGTAGGGTTGCATTGACAAAGTCTGTTTTAACCTCTGTCCCTATTCATGTTATGCAGAGCATGTGGATCTCGAATGGAATTTGTGATAGGCTAGACAGTGCTGTCCGCAAGTTTATTTGGTGTAATTCGGGGGATGGTCATGGTATTCACTGGGTCAATTGGAATACTATAACTAGTCCTAAGGTTTATGGGGGGCTAGGTGTTAGGGAAGCTAGAATCACAAATGTGGCTCTCCTTGGCAAGCTTATTTGGAGTATTTTAACCGAGAACAATAAGCTTTGGACTCGGGTGTTGTTAAGTAAATATGTTAGCCAAGGCACAAGTCTCTTTGACCAGGTGTCCAATGCTTTGTCTTATACTTGGTGATCAAATTTGAAGGCTCTCAGTCACTTGAAGGATGGTTTTGTGTTCATATTTTGCAAAGGGGAAGTGTCTTTTTGGTTTGATTGTTGGCTCCATGAAGGTAGAGTTTGTACTATGGTGGACTTTGTTAACATCAGTGACTCCCATTTGCGAGTCAAGGATGTTTGGAGGGATGGGGTATGGAAGTTGAATGAGCTCTATACTATTATGTCCTCAGAGTTGTGTCAAAAGATCGAGGCCTTTCCTATGTCTTTAAATGAGTTGGTGGATGACCATTTTGTTTGGAGTGGCCAGGAATCCGGTGTATATGAGGCCAAATCTGCCTATTCTTGGCTTTTTCATAAGAATAGGAAGTTGGATTATAGCTCAAATTGGAGGTGGGTTTGGCGTATCCCTACTCCTAAGAAGTGTCGCTTTCTAGTGTGGCTCATATGTCATAATGCACTCCCAACGAATGATCTAAGATTTAATAAAGCCTTTGCTATTAACCCTTTATGTCAGCGTTGTCATCAGGCTCCCGAAACGATTCTTCACTGCATGAGAGATTGTTATAGTGCTTGGAGAATTTGGCAAACTCTAGGGTTTACATCTGAAGTTGGTTTCTTGAAGGAGGATACTCGAGACTGGCTCCAAGTGTTTGCTAAGCAGTGTTTGCTAAGCATGATAGAGTCATTGATTTCTTTGTTGTTATTTGGTGGCTTTGGGTCAGGCGAAACAAGGCTCTCTTGGATAACACCTTGTGGACAGACTTGGAAGTCCTTCATAAGATTCGCTGCACTATCGAAGACTGTAATATGGCCCTGGCTGGCGAAATTGAGGCTTTGGAGTCTAGGTTGATAGGGTGGAGTCCTCCACCAGCTGACGTTATCAAACTGAATGTAGATGGGAGTTCCATGGGCAATCCTGGTCCTGCAGGGTTTGGAGGTTTGTTTAGGGATTCTAACTGTAGTTGGCTTTTTGGCTTCTATGGTAGTATTGGAAATGCTCAGGTCCTTTTATCCGAATTGAGGGCCATCCAGGAGGGTCTCAGTTTGGAGTAGGAGCATGGTTCCCATAGGATCATTTGTGAGAATGATAGTTTAGAGGCGGTGCGCCTTGTGAATTATGTAACACCCTGTTTTCAGAATTATTCTATTTAAGCTGAGTTGGATTTATTGTTCAAGGGCTTAGTGGGATGTTTGGTTAAAAGTCCCTTTCTGGTATATGAGCACGCCCGTGCTCATTAGCCAGCACGCCCGTGCTTAAAGTCAGAAGCGTGTTTCTGATTTTAAGTTGAGCACGACCGTGCTCAACAGTGAGCATGCCCGTGCTCAACGCGTGGACCGCGTCTCGGTGACGCTAAGTGGAGCACAACCGTGCTCAAGGGTGAGCACGACCGTGCTCAGGTCCGAACGTTATATACGTGACAGAACTCGAGGGTTTAACGTGTAACCCTATTTTTGGTGAGTTGCAGCAGCCACAGTGCGGCCAGAAAGAGTCTATTTTGTTTTCCTTTGTCTCGATCAGTTTTGGAAGCCTTGGGGACACCGCTAGCACATCTGTGTTATTGCCTAGGTAACGTTTCTTTCCCTATCTTAGTTTCCTTTTCCATTATTGTGAATAGGGAACTAACCTTTAGTATTTTGTTGATCCAAGGTTCGTTTCGGTGTGAGTCGCTGTAAGGGGAGGAACCGGTTCGTTGTTTGGGACGTCGTTAGAGTTACCTTCAATCCAGGTATGGGAAGAAGGGTAGTGTGATCATAGGCTCGGGGTTAGAGTAGAGTAAGGGGGTCCCCATGGCCCCGGTTTTTTTGTATGATTGGCTGTTTATGTATGCATGATTGGTTGATTGTTTTGATAACATGCTAGTGTTGATAATATGTATGCTTATGTACATGGTGTTGGTTGTGTTTATGTTATTGTAATGGCTATGAACATGATATACTGTTGGTCGATGCCATTGTTTGGTTGATGTGATGATGTTACTGAGTTTAATGTTTAGAAACGTATTGTTAACTGACTTACGGTGGATAATGGTTTAAAACTTGGAAATTGGTTAAAACACAGTCTCTGTTCCTGCCTAGAACAGCATTATCACGCGATGAGCACGGCCGTGCTGAACAGGGAGCACGACCATGCTCCCAGTTGAATTCTGGGTAAATGGCCGCGCTGTTCAGCACGGCCGTGCAGGATATAGAGCACGACCGTGCTGCTGAGCACGACCGTGCTCAATAAGAAGCACGACCATGCTTCACTTAAAGGGGAGCACTCCCCTCACGTGCCTCAGCAGGACCGTGCTGGGTTACGAGCACGACCGTGCTCAACCCACTTGGACAGAAGCGAATTAAAGGACTTAAGGGGTCTTAAACCCCATTTCCCAATGATGATTAATTGATTAGACAATCTGGTTGATAACACTAAAGTTAATTAAAGATAATGAGATGGTGAGGTGTTAAGTCGATACCCTTTTGGGTGCCGCAAACTGATGAGCTGTGCCTTGGTGCTTTTTGGCCAAGGGAGCCTTGACCCCATGGTTTGGGTTTAAGGTGTTGATGTTGATGTGTACCTTGGTGGCCGAGAGTTTGCCCCAGGTACTGCGGTTGATTCCGCTTAAGTACTCAGGTAGATTCCACGAGGCAAGTTGTTGCGGTTGATTCCGTTGTTATCTTCGGTCGATTCCGTTGGAGTTATGGAGGTGGTGTTGCTGTTGTTGTTGTGTTGCATATGCATAGCATCGAGTTGTTGATTAGGGATGTTCGACATAGGGGAGATCGTCCTGGAGTACGGCGATCTGGCCATCCACGGTTGGAGTAGATTCTCTTAGCGCCCCCGTGACGAGGCATTCGTTGGTTTGATGCCTTGGCTATCCAAGGAGTAGATTCTCCGACGTTGAGTAGATTCGCAATGTGGATATTTAACTCCGAAGTCGTTCATCCCGAGTTTAGGGATCCACATGCATAGTTGGTTTAGCGGAGTAGGACTGCATTGCACTGCATAGCATAATGATGATGTTGATGTTTGGTGTAATATTGCTATGTTTACTGTTTACTTTACTTCCTACTTCTTGCTGTATATGATTACATGAACTTACTCCCCATGTTTGTTTGTGGTTGGCCTGATTGGCACATTGCAGAGGATGACGAGCAGCCCGGAGAGGAGTGACTGAGGAGCGGCCACTCATTGTAGGGCTAGTTTATGTTATCGTAGTTGTTAGTTTCAGTTGTAATTCCGTGGATTTTATTCTGGAACAGTTATACCAGCTCTGTATGTGACATCGGGGTTGGGTTATATTTATTGGTTTGTTATGTTTTTACTGTTGAAACTTATTTCATTTTCCGCGTTGTAAACGGTTCATGTGGGACTTTTCTACTCATGGACAATTGTTTATTTTATTCAATAATTGCATGTTTTTCCTTTCATTGTTTTTAAATTAAATGGCTTTTAACATGCGGGGTAGAAGGGTGTCACAAATTATGAGCTGGAAGGCTTCCACATGTATGAGCCTGTGATTATGGATATCAAGCAGCTTCTTGCTCATGACTGGGATACTTCTCTCGTTCACATGTTTTGTGAGGTAAATTTCTGTGCAGATCTTCTTGCTAGAACAGGTGCAGCGAGCCATTCTATGTTGGAAGTGGTTCAAAGCTGCCCTGAAGAGCTAGTTAGTTTAATTTCTGCTGATGCCTTAGGCACTCTCTATTTTAGAGGGCTTTAGCTTTTCTTTTCTTTTCGGTTGTACCAAAAAAAAAAATCAATTGTAATTGTTATTTATGTTTTAGAATATATTTAAATTATATTTTATGAATTTAATTTGTATGTATTGTCAAAATAAAGAATTTGCATACTGATATTCAATATTATTTTGATAAATTCACATTATATTATTTTTTAATATTATTAAAATAAAAGCACACATATCGAAGTATTAATGAATAACAGTTTAAAATCTTTTATGCTAATAACATACACTACTTTAAAACATACAAACAAAATGATTTAACTAATGATATGCATGCTTATCAAGCAGCCAATAACACCTAGAAACAAAGCTTGAGTTATCTTGGCCATGTGCATAACATATGTGGATCTTTTCTTCATTACCAAACTGATGTTGGGAGAAAGAAAAGAATGACCATAAAGGATGTCAGAAATAAGTTGTTACATCAATGATCCAATCTAACATCAAACTCAATAACCAAAAAGCTGAAGGATGGAAATATGATCACACATAATAAACACTATAATATGATGATAAAATCTACAACAAAAACATAATTCATTCCCCAAATAATACCCAGAAAAAATGATAAAATGAGATTGAATTATTGCTTATAAACTATATTGCATATAAAATAGAGATAATGCGTGATATAAGTTAAACACTATCCTAATAGTTACTTATTTCAATACTTCCAGATTTAACAGAAGATTATATCTAAGCCTACTAAATACCAAAAATCCCATAAAAAGGTATCAACCACAGAAAATGCAATTTGAATTGAAGACAATATCAATAAAACTGGTAAGGAAAAAACTAATTTTGTCACTATTTTATCCCCTTTACTCCAAATGAACATAAACGATACAGTACGTTAAAGAAACTAAATTTAATGTGCTAGTCACCACCATAAAATTCAAACTAAAACAAATATAAAAACGCAAGAAAACAAAATCGTCACATTTATGTGCTCCTGAGCTTCATTAACAATTTTCCCACGACCATTTATTTTTCCAGTTATGCACATTATCCACAACCACATTCTCCACAGAAATCTATGTTAGCAAACATAATAATATAATTGATAAGCAAACAGAAAAGGCCAGCTGTATAATTTTTACACCCCTACGTATGCTCCATTCACCCTAAATGTTCAATTTTAGAGGGTGAAATGACGGTTTTGACCCTCTGAATTTTCCGGCAATTAATTGTTGGAAACACAAAACTAATTGTCGGAAACACACTCTCGTGTTGTCTGGCAACTAATTGCTGGAAACACAATAACTTGAAAAAAAAATATAATCCGACAATTAGTTGATGTTGGTAACAATTATATATTTCGGCAACTAATTGCCCGAAACACGCAAACTAATTGCCTGAAACACATTCTCGTGTTGTTTGACAACTAATTACTGGAAACACAAAAACTAAAAAAAAATATAATCCGACAATTAGTTGTCGGAGGTAACAATTATATATTCTAGCAGCTAATTGTCAGAAACACAAAAATTGGGGAAAAAATATAATCTGACAATTAGTTGCTGGAGGTAACAATTATATATTCCGGTAACTAATTATCGGCAAGTATAAAATATATTTCCGGCAATTAATTGCCGAAATACAAAAAATTATGTTTTTGGCAATTAATTGCCGTATTGTTTCCGGCAGCTAATTGTCGGAAGATGCCAAAAAATTATAGTAGATAGGTTTTTTCTTAAGGGTATTTTGGTAATAAAAAAGTTCAAAAGATATGTGAAGTGGATGGAGCATGTGTGGTGGTGTAGGTTGCAACACTTTTTTCCAAGCCAAATGAGTTTTGTTTGGATGGAAAATTGCTAAATAATGCACGCGAGGCCCATGCTAAATGTGAACCCCAATTCCATTTTGAATTGGAATTTCGAAAGGGACCACGTGAAGCTCGTGGAGGCTTGGCTTGTGGTCTTTATCTAGAGTTAAAGAATTGAAAAGGGCAGGGAAATAAGAGTGTGTCTAGGACAATTGTGAAAAATATGTGATAAATCCATATTTGATGTGGATTCATGGTGTTAAATAAAGAAATGTTGTATGGAATGTGTAGCTTTTGGTAGTTTTAGGATTAAAAATTATTAGAATTAAATTTTTTATAAACATTTGTTAGTCTTATGTGAGTTTAGAAGAATTTTTCTAACATTTGTAGACTTTTTACAGGTTTCTCGCCTAGCAAGGATTGTTTCTCACCCAACGAATTTTAGAAGTTTTGCTTGTCTCAACTCAACTCACCCAAGAGGATTATCCCATGGCCAACGAAAATGCCCAAAAATAGGAATTTTGTGAGTCCTCATCTAGCGATGGCTTGTTCCTGCTGGGTGATGGTGGTTATCCAGAAAGCTATAAATACACGTTTTGACTGCGTTTTTTTAATCTTTTTCCATTTTTTTTTTTGGGTTTCGGAGCTCCCATTTCTTTGATCCACTCTTATTCAAGCTTGAAGAGTCAAGTCATTGGGAACAATATTGAAGATTCAGTGGCATTCCATACCTCCTGCCACATATAGATTCTTCCAATTCTATTATCTAAAACATGAATTTCTATATTTCTTTAGGTTAAGTTAGGATGGTTAACCTTGATTCCAAACTGAAGCGGCTTCTACAGTGGAAGACCTTAATACGTCTCTCACATGCACCACTTTTTAAAACCGTTGGATCAAGTAATTTTATGAATTCCATCATGTACTATCAAGCACCAGATTATGCACTCTTTCTCACTCTTCAGTGGCCCTGTTCCTAATATCCCCACCCACCCGTCTCCCTTCACCATTGCGCCACCACCGTCTCCTTCTCCTCCTCCCTCATCTCCATCCTTGTATCCAACAAGCGCCTCTTCATCTCCCGCTCCCAACCGACGTCCTCGCCTCCGTCCTTCACTCTATCGCCACCATAATCACCGCTATCCGCCTCCTTCACGGCCGCCTCCATGGTTGTTCTTCTCAACCCATCATCTCTATTCCCCAAGGTACTTCTTTTTCCTCTTCCTCTTCCTGGGTTCTCATATTTTTTCCTTTAACCTTTTCCACAGCCGGCTACGGTGACTCACCTGTGTCGATTTTTCATCTGGGTTGGATCACCTTACCATTCGTTGGCACTAGATTCGAGGTGTTTGAGGTTATCGAGGGTGGTGGGGATATCGGCAGAGAGGTTGTTGAAGGAGATGTCAAGGTGGCGGAGGCGGCGACAATTTTACTGATTCTGTCTCTCACTTCAGCTATGCTTTGTTGGCCATGGCAACCATCACCCAGGAGGGGGAGGGGGGGGTGAATTGGGTTTTAAATAAAAATGAATTCTTTTTAATCGAAAAACCATTTAAAGGATAAAACATAATTTGCAGCGGATATTAAATTCTTTTCAAATTAAGGCGCTTTAGAAAATAAATCGTTTGAAATTAAAGCACGATAATTAAAATGCGGAAATGTAAAGAGGATAGGGAAAGAAGATGAACACAACGATATATCCTGGTTCGGCCACAGACTACCCACGTGGCCTACATCCAGTCCCCAAGGTAATACGACCAAGGGTTTTCAATCAACTCTAGTTTTTAAACAGGATAAACTAGAACCTTTACAAATCAGAGCCCTTAACACAAATCTCAGGACATAGTATCCCTTGTGTAAGAGCCTCAAACACTAGCTTTTAAACAGGCGCAGCTAGAACCTTTAAAATCTAGAGAACCCTTAACACAAATCACATGACATACTATCCCTTGTGTAAGACCCTCAAAAATATCCCAAGAGATATACCCTCTCGTTTGGTAGCCAAAAAGGTGGTTTGAGTCAATCCGACTCTTACCAAGATAAAGCACTCTTAATAGTGCAGATAAAAACAAATTGAAGTATAATACAATATCACTATATGGTGTGTAAAGCTCTCTCAATATATTATGATCAATGTGTAAGAGTAGTAGTGAGAGTGATAAGAGAAAAAGATAATGACAGAGTTTTAGCACAAATAGAAAAATGGGGAATTTACACTTTGTTATCAGCCTAAGTCTCCTTTATATAGAATAAGTAAAATAGTCCACGGAAATTAGGTCAAGCCCATTTTAAAACTCATTTTTAGCGCATGATAATCAATTATTCAAAGACAATAATCGATTATTTTAATTCATTGTAAAAGGTGCTTTAAGGCAGTCGTAATGTAATCGATTAGACTAATCGATTATATGTTCACTGTTTAAAATCCAGCCAACTGGAAAAGGATATAATCGATTATCATAATCGATTAACAATTCTCTGTCTTGTAATTCAAATATCGTAATCGATTCTAAAAAGTGTATAATCGATTATTTCAAGTTCAAATTCAAATACTTAACGGCTAGAGAAATAATTACTCATTAATACTCATTAAAGCCAATTAACTTTATTAGAAACGTGTTCAGCATAATATAATTGATTATGCTAATCGATTATTATCATTCAAAATAGTTGATTCAAAATCTTATTGGCTCCAAAAATTAATTACTCATTAAAGCATATTTAAAGCCAATTAAGCATATTCATAATCGATTATCATATCCATATAATCGATTATTTCTCCATTTTAAATTTGAATTTGAAAACTTAATACCTGAGAATAATTACTCATTTAAGTTCATTTAAAAGCCATTTAAGTTTTACTTAGAAAGCTCATTTATGTGTGTGTGTGACCAGTTTTAATTATGAGAGCTTTACTTACCATTTACATCTTTTTCAAGAACGAGCAATACAAATAATAAAATTTCCCTTAACCTATCTTGATTGCTAGCATGTCCTTTTGCCGCCTTTTGCAGTTAGGTCTTTTCACGTTTTTTGCAATTAGGTCCTTTAGTTGAATTTGCGTGTTGGTCCTTGGACTTGAAATTTCCCTTTTGTTCATCATCAAAACAAAAATACCTGTTAAGGCATATATTCACAAACTCCCCCTTTTTTATGATGACAAACATCTCATGAGAGATTTTCTAAAAGATAGAGTTAGAGCAATAAAATATATCACAAATTTTAGTTTCGCTTTACTCCCCTCACTTTATGCAGTTTGAGCAATAATATATATATATATATATATATATATATATCTCATTTCAAAGTTGTGCTCTACTCCCCCTTAAGCATGATCATATATATTAATTGAGAATTTACCACTTGAAATTTCTCTCCCCCTTAAGCATGCATTTATACAATTCATATATCAATCGAACTTATCTCCCCCTCAAACATGCACTCATGTAACTATCCTCCTTTTGTCATTATCAAAAAGCGGGAAAAGTACTATAGTTTTATCATGGCATATATCCACTCAAGTAATAAACCATTTAAGTGTAAGATATATACCTTAGCATGCATAAATCAGGTATGTGCGCGGAAGCAAAAATGTCAGAAAAATTAACGCAGCACAAGAGTTACACTTAATTGTTGTAATCACTTGATATAATGACCACTTGTTGGCCATTGTTACTATATGAAGCTCATATTTATTTCAAAATAGAGTTAATCCCAAATTAATTAACTCATAGAATTATCTCACTTATTAGATATTTCAATTTTGAGATCAAGAGATAGAACATGCATAGAAGAGAATTTCAGAGATATAACACAGTTTAAAAGAAAATTCTCCCCTTTATGTATTTGTGGTATAATAAAAGATTTCCATAAATTTGAAGAATTTTGTATTTTGAAACAATTTTCAAATCAGTCATTGATTCATCATCATAAAGAATTTTTCACCTCAAAATTTCAAAAGTGGTCAACAAAAGGATTTGAATTTTGAATTTGAAGTTTGAGATCTTCATTAAAGAGAGATATTATCAATATTTATGTTGATTATCTTAATTACAAAATCAATCCTTTAATAAATTTTCAAATCAATAAACATAGAGGATTTATTACCACAATGTTAATGATTTTCTATTTTGAAAAATATGTAGTATATTAATTCATGCAAAGAAATTAATTTTTCAATAAAATGCAATCATGAATTAAATACTAATTGAGTCTTAAAATATGTAGTTTAATATCTCATGATAAGAAATCAATTTTATAATAAAGTGCAATCATGAATCAATAATTTATCAATCAGATTTTGATTTTTATAGAGAAATAAGGAAATTATGATTTTGAATTTCAAAATAAATTTTCATAATTTAATATTTCAAAAATAAAAATAAAAATATTTTGAATTTTGAATTTAAAATCTCAAAAATTTGATTCTCTTTATTATGATATTCAAGAGATATTATAATTATTTATTTATTATTTAAATTTCAAGAACTGATTTTAAATACATTTTCCAACCATCAATATCAAAGATATATTTTCAAAAACTTAATGATTTTCAATTTGAAAAAGTGGTTAACTATTTCAAGACAAGAAATCAATTTTTGAATTAAGTATGATCATGAATTTAAACCATAAAATAATTTTCAAATTAGATTTTGAAACCAATAATATTTCAAAAATAATTTTGTATCATAAAAGAAATGAAACATTTATTAGAACATTAATTTAGGATTTGATTTAAAACAAAACATTTTCAAAATGCCAAATTTCGTAGCATAATCGATTACGCTAATCGATTATGTGTTTACTGTTTTCTGCGAAAAATTTTAAGCTCATATGATAATCGATTATCTTAATCGATTACAGTGTTTCTGACTTTCTTCCCTGTTTTATCGAGGAAGCATAATCGATTATCCCGTTCGATTTTCAAATTTTATAACAAGGAAAATTTATAACTTATTCAAATTATTTATGCCATTATTCAAATAATAATCAATCAACATACAAGCATAAACATGGCATCCAGCACAACTTTCATATTCAAGCAATCATACAAGTATATGCACGACATTTATCAAAAGTTCAACCATCATGAAAAAATTTCACAAACAGATAGTCATATTCATGTTAGAATTATTGGAAGGAATATTTCTATGTTTCATCTTGATTAAATTCATATAGACATTTTTATCATCATACAGAGTTTAACAAATTTCATATTCGAGCATGCATGGGAGATAGAGGACGAAGTTACCTCGTTCTGTGAATTCACAAGATGATTCTTTCTTACCCACTTTTGTTTGAGCTGAAATTTAGCTCTTACATCATCTATCTTG
Source organism: Echinosophora koreensis (assembly GCA_035048595.1). Lineage (NCBI taxonomy): Eukaryota > Viridiplantae > Streptophyta > Magnoliopsida > Fabales > Fabaceae > Echinosophora > Echinosophora koreensis. The sequence goes on from JAPCYP010000004.1 coordinate 14,713,198, forward strand.
TTCTTGTTGGAGTTGGTCATCAAGAGTCCCTTGCTTCTTTGGGTAGCAGTTGCATTTTCGGAACTTTGAAGTTTTCTTCTTGATGTCCCCTCCTTTTCCAAGATAGCTTGTTTCTGAATTAATGATTTTTCATGTACATTGGAAGTGCTAGAGAAACTTTTTGGTACCCATTTCACATTGGGTCCTTGTGGGTTAGTGGACAAGTTATTTTTGCTTTTAGGCAGCCCAAGCAATTTTATTTCTCATATGAGGATTTTTTCTATAATTGCATATATGAGAAATATGTCCTAACCTTCCACAATAATTACATGATACATGCTTTTTATTTTTCATATGATAATTTTCATACCCCACTATAGTACAATTATGACCTTGATGCATGTCATGTTTAACAGTTGACAAATCATAGTTGGCATGAATTTCTTCATTTTCATACGAAAATTGTTCACATGTGGAACTTTTTGTTTTAGCAATTTCATGTAATATCTCTTCAACTTAATTATCAAGGATTGTGCAATTTTCAAAACATTAAGAGAATTAAAATTTCATAATTTTTTCTTCACTAAGAAAATCATATTCATTTTTCTGATTTTCTATATCAATTTCAATAGATGAAATACTTTTCAAACCATTCATGCTCTTATTTTCCAAACTCATCATTTGATCATACAAATTATTGTATGCATATAACCATTCATCGTTCAATAGATTAAGTTCAGAATCTATTACCTCCAAGTTTCTTTGAGTTGCTTGGGGAGTAGTTTCTATCTTCTTGACCATTTGCTCTTTACTTTTGTGGTCTTTCTTCTTGGCATGTTTTTTAGGATATTTTTCCTCCATTGAAATTTGCCCTTTCCTGTAATTACTTCAATCTCAAAATTGTTAGTGACAAGGTAAGTATAATCAAGCACATTTAAAATATCCTTGGAACAATTACAATTTTTAATTATCTCATGAGCATCATCGCATAAACAATTTCGGAGAATTTGCATAGCTTTGAGATTTAAGCAAAAATAATTTTTATCAAACTCAGTCTGATGTTCTTTGGGTTTGAGAATGAGTCCATTGACTTCAATATCCCATAAGTGGACATCAATTGACTGCATAAAAATTTCAATTCTCATTTTCCAATACATGTAATTCTCACCATCAAAGAATGGTGGTTTGTCAATTACATTTTCGGGATTTTTTTTTTTTAAAAGGGTTGCCAACAGGATCTTAACCCTAAGCTGTTAAGCTACTAACCAAAGCCGAAGCTCTAATACCACTTGTTGTCCATGGCAACCATCACCCAAGAGGGGGGTGAATTATGTTTTAAATAAAAATGAATTCTTTTTCAATAAATCAAAAAACCGTTTAAAGTATAAAACAGAATTTGCAGCGGATATTAAATTCTTTTCAAATTAAGGCGCTTTAGAAAATATATCGTTTGAAATTAAAGCGTAATAATTAAAATGCAGAAATGTAAAGAGGGTAGGGAAAGAAGATGAACACAACGATATATCCTGGTTCGGCAACAGACTACCCACGTGGCCTACATCCAGTCCCCAAAGCAATACGACAAAGGGTTTTCAATCAACTCTAGTTTTTAAACAGGATCAACTAGAACCTTTACAAATTAAATAACCCTTAACACAAATCTCAGGACATACTATCCCTTGTGTAAGAGCCTCAAACACTAGCTTTTAAACAGGTGCAGCTAAAACCTTTACAATCCAGAGAACCTTTAACACAAATCACAGGACATACTATCCCTTGTGTAAGAGTCTCAAAAATATCTCAACAGATATTCCCTCTCTTGTTTGGTAACCAAAAAGGTGGTTTGAGTCAATTCGACTCTTACCAAGATAAAGCACTCTTAATAGTTCAGATAAAAACAAATCGAAGCACAATACAATATCACCTATATAGTGTGTAAAGCTCTCTCAATATATTATGATCAATGTGGAAGAGTAGTAGTGAGAGTGATAAGAGAAAAAGATAATGACAGAGTTTTAGCACAAATAGAAAAATGGGGAATTGGCACTTTGTTATCAGCCTAAGTTTCCTTTATATAGAATAAGTAAAATAGTCCGAGGAAATCAGGTCAAGCCCATTTTAAAACTCATTTTTAGCGCATGATAATCGATTATTCAAAGACAATAATCGATTATTTTAATTCATTGTAAAAGGTTCTTTAAGGCAATCGCAGTGTAATCGATTAGACTAATCGATTATATGTTCACTGTTTAAAATCCTGCGAACTGGAAAAGTATATAATCGATTATCATAATCGATTATCAATTCTCTGTCTTGTAATTCAAATATCATAATCGAATCTAAAAAGTGTATAATCGATTATTTCAAGTTCAAATTCAAATACTTAATGGCTAGAGAAATAATTACTCATTAATACTCATTAAAGTCAATTAAGTTCATTAAAAACGTGTTCAGCATAATATAATTGATTATGCTAATCGATTATTATCATTCAAAATCTTATTGGCTCCAAAAATTAATTACTCAATAAAGCATATTTAAAGCCATTTAAGCATATTCATAATCGATTATCCTATCCATATAATCGATTATTTCTTCATTTTAAATTTGAATTTGAAAACTTAATAGCTGAGAATAATTACTCATTTAAGTTCATTTAAAAGCCATTTAAGTTTTACTTAGAAAGCTCATTTATGTGTGTGTGACCAGTTTTAATTATGAGAGCTTTACTTACCATTTACATTTTTTTCTAGAACAAGCAATACAAATAATAAAATTTCCCTTAACCCATCTTGATTGCTTGCATGTCCTTTTCCCGCTGGCAGTTAGGTCCTTTTCACGCTTTTTGCAATTAGGTCCTTTAGTTGAATTTGCGTGTTGATTCTTGGACTTGAATTTTCCCTATTGCTCATCATCAAAACAAAAGTACCTGTGAAGGCATATATCCACATGCTTGTCAGCACTAACTCCCTCCACTACCAGTTCGTCTTCTTCACCATGTCCTCTGTCACTTTTTGTGGCCATATTCTCTTGATTTCTTTGATTTTTCATGTCTAGAGCATTGAAGTTAATGAAGGAACATGCTTCCAACCCCAACTCTGGTTGATCATAGGAATCAGAGTTGTCGGGATCGTGGTTTTGGCGGAGACATAGCAAAGATGACGGCATTGAAACACCACCGTGCGCTGCAACGAGCCACTGTCACAACCGTATAGCAGAGCCACCCACACCGGTTCGTTGTCCAGCACCACCACGATTTTGTCCCGTCACGCCGTCAAGTCCCTACCACCACGAACTACAGCTCAACACAGATCAAAAAGGTGCCATGTGTGTTGCCATCAGTCCAGATCGGACCGCCGTGCATAGCCCCGCCGTGTGCACCATCGTGCTCGCCCAGCCACAAACACCGCGTGCTATCATTTCCACTCCTTTGCGAGGTCCTGTAAAACCTCTCGCTAAACAAAACCTCTTGGCTGCGATTTGGATTTAGAATAGGAAGTCTTTTTGTCTGAAACAAGATGCTAGGCGAGCATTTGGAACTTGGAAGGGTCAATGAAATTAATCCGGAAATGAAGTAGTGAGGCGGTGAGCAGGTTGTAGATTGTAGGGAGGAGAGAGAACCAAAAAAAAAAAAAACTGGTGTGGGTAGATGTATGATAAAATCTGATGAATTAATTGATCTAATTGGTAATGAATGGTGGTGCAAGGTGAGAGACATGTTAAGGTCTCTTACCCTAGAATTTACCTTCAAATTGATTCAATCTTGAACTCAGCTCTTGATTCAAAGTAATTGAGTAAGTTCTTATGCTCTTAATGCAATTCCTTGGTTGGTCGTCGTTGGAATTGATTCTTGACTTAATTGTGCATTTGAAAAATTGATGATTAGATTAGACTTGATGCAATTTACCATGAATCACACGATTCTTGGAATAGATACATGAACTTCATGCATTTGTTGAATTCTTATGCTAATTGCTTAGTTTGAATTAAAATCACCTAAGAAATTAGGGTTCTTAGTTGAATCACCAGACAACCATGCCCACATCATGTAGCGTCGTATTTTATTATGTAAATAAACTAGCATGTTTGACCCGTGCAATGCACGGGTTATACCCTTGAAGATGAAGTTATATATCATGATGTCTTTAAACTATTTAGATCATTTCTTATAAATTTTAATATAAAAATAAATATTGAGGTGAAATCAATTGAAACACATTTCATTATATTTTTAAATTTGAGATCAAGAGCTAATTTATTTGAATTTGAATTTGAATTTGATTGAAGATAATAAAATTTTATTCCAAATATTTAGATAATTTATTTACGATTTTTTTATTATATTAAATTCATTAATTGATCACTTTCTTTGTATAAAATTTATAATTTCCGTATAATATTTTAAGTATAAATCAATTTGATTTTTATTGATATGAAAATAAGATAATTTTAGATAGAAAGGAAATGAATATCGTGTTGATATGTGACATAATTCATAATGCATGAGATTATTTTATACAATAATAATAATAATAATAATAATAATAATAATAATAATAATAATAATAATAATAAAAAAAAAAAAAAAAATTATTGTTGTTAATATCATGATTGATGGATATTTTAGGTATGATTTAATATTATTTAAATTTTGATTTGATTTAGTTTGAGTAAACTAATTATAAATAACATAATTAGTAACATTATCATTTGATTTAATTAGTTTATATTTGATTTGATCTATTTATGGGAATACTTGAATTATAGTTGTTAAAAAGATAATTAAAAAACAAAATCTTGCTTTACAATATATTATTATTATTATTATTATTATTATTATTATTATTATTATTATTAGTAATGGATTAATACATATTATAATATTATATATATTAGATTAACTATATTTATTTGAATTTTAGAGAAGGTAATTACTACTTTTTTTTTTATGATTTACGTATGATTTATTTGATATTTGAAATTTATTAATTGATTACATTATTTGTATATATTTTTTATGCTTGATCAAATAGAATATGTTGAGTAAAAAAATTATACAATCGTATCTCAATTTCCTTTTTTAAATATGTTATAAGGGATATATATCACAATATACTATTAGATTATACATCTTGAGTATTTAATAATGATTCAATTTTATTTGATATTATTTTTTGAATTTTTATATTATTCGAATAAATTTAGATTTGAATTTGAATTTCAGTTAGATTAAAAGGGACAATTATTAAACTTAAAAATTCGGATGATTTACTTATAAATTATTAGTTATTTTAATTTATTAATTGGTTACTTTATTACTTCATTTGTATAAGCTTGATAATTTAATTTTGATATTTTTTGTATGAACTATTTTAATTATAGTTTTATTTGATTCAAGTCATAATATTATCCATTATGTAGTAAATCTACATGGTAAGATAGTAGTAAATAATGATTAATGATTGATATACTAATATACTAATTTGAAATCGATAAGTCATTTAAGAGAATTTATTTATGATTATGATAATGGTTTTGGTGGAAAAAATGAAAATCTTGAATTTATTATTATTTTCATTATTATTATTATTATTATTATTATTTTCATCTTTATTATCACTAATTATCCTAATGAAAATCTTAATGATTATTGTTATTACGCGTGAAAAAATCATATTGAAAAGGCATGAATCTGCACTTGCCTAAAACTTATTGAAACAAATTCATTTATTAGCTTTAAAATAATCACCACACATTCATGACTAAGTTGATTTGAAATCAAATTTGATAGTAATTCTGAATAAGGAAATTTTAGATTGTTGGAAGTAATTAAATGTATAATTAAAATAATTAAAGGAAATAGTTAAAAGAATTGTATTGTATGATAATAATTATAATTTAAGATAATTAATTTCAAATAAAAAATTCGAACTTAATTTTTCGAAATAAAATTAAATATACAATAGTTTAATTGCTGACAAAAAAGACAAATATGAGAATGAACTAAATAAAAATTGAAGAGACCGTCTTCTCCATCCTTTGTGAGTTGTGAGTGAAGATCAATATTGCTACCATCTTCTTGAGCTCCATCTTATGGGTTCATTTTTTTAAATGAACCATAACCCCTAAATTGTGTGCATCATTTAGATATAAAGAAGAGAATAAATTAACACTAAATTATTAATTATGCTTCAGATGCCTTGATAACCAAGAAAAATAATTTTCTTTATTGGAACCTGATGAATTGGAATGGACCTTACTTTCACTGTGTTGCTCAAGTCTTGAAGAGAATAAAACCCAGTCACCATTTGATTCTTTTAAAACGCATAGTGATCATTGAGGAGGCCCTGCATTTTTGTTTTATTTTTTTTGCTGTTCAAGCATACACCTTTTGAGCTCCTAAATTTCAGTATTCATTGCTTGTAGTAATGAACAACATAAACCCATAAAGTAACAAACAAATGAAGTGTCAATAGAGAAGGGATGCTTACCTTTTAAAGATTTGAGACGGTGCTCTGGAAAAATCAAAATGAGCGAGAATTAGAGGGTTCCAATTTTCAGAACCTTGCAATGATAAACAGAGATAACTTGGAAGAGATGCGAGTCATTACCCAAGATGAGACAGGATCAAATAAGCAGGGAGCAAATATGGTCTTCAAAGAACCTGAGAGGAAAAAATTATGAGAATGAGCAGAGAAAATTATGAAATGAGCAAGGTACATGGAGTGCACATTTATAGAAAATGGTTAAATATTGTCACACCTCTTCGTGCGACTGTTTAATAAATAAAGCAAAATGGAATAATAAGAACAGAAAATCAAGGAAAAATCGTACCTGAGAAGATATACAATTTGAAAAGCAAAGCAAATTTGAAGAGAGAGTGAAGAGGAAAGGAGAAGAAGAGTAATGAAATAAATAGATAGAGAAACAATGCATGGGAATATGCTCTAGAAAGATATTATCTTAATTTAAAATTTGAAATTAAATAATAATTAAATTAATGATGATTGATATTCAATTTGAAATATTTTCATTTGAGAGATATATCTTACAATCAATGTTTTGATTTAATCTCAAATTTGAAAGTTTATTGATTATTTTTTAATTAAAAAATGTATATTAAATAATATTTGTCTTCAAATATATTTATAGTAGTCGAAATTTGGATGGGGAAATCAAATTTGATTCTTATGTCTTGATCAAAAAAAGATTTGATTCTTGTGATTCGATTCAAATATATTTTATAGTTGTCGAAATTTGAATTGGGACATCAGATTTTATTAATTGTTGATTTGATAAAATAAAAAAAGATCAAATTAATGTTGATAGAGGTAATAAGTATCATAATCAAAATATGAATAATGAATCAGGTAATTAATGAGCCGCAATTCTATTCACCGTGAGAGCGACACGTGTACTATTTCATGTGAGACTCTATGATTGACTGCCACGTGTACTTAGTTGCTCAATGTAGAATCATCTATTATTCTGGTTTGTATATATTATAGATTATAGATAGATTATACATTTATTCAAAACATAGAAAGAAAGGGAAATGCAGGATGGTACGGATTAAGAAAGTTTTCGTTGAATAATGGGGTTTTTACCAAACTAACCCACTTTTAGAAACTATTTACCAACTACTTTTGAAACTATTTACCAAACTAACCTACTTTTAAATAAAATAATATTTTTTTTTTGTTGACTTTGAGTGGCGCTGGTCCTACCAGCGCCATTGACTTTGACCCGCCACGTGGCGGGTCTTTATTGGACAAAAAAAAAACAAAAACGAAAAAAAAAAAGAAAAAGAAAAGGGCAGTGGCGCCAGTTCTAACGGCGCCACTGCTTTATAATATATATTATTATTATATATATATATATATATTATAATATAATAATTATATATATATAAATAATTAAATATATATATAATTTAATATAATTATTATATATAAATAATTTAATAATATTAATATAATTATATTAATTATTAACTAATTAATAAATATTTATTATTAATATTAATAATTAATAATATATGTTAATATAACTTTATATATATATAAAAATTAATAATTTAATATAATTATTATATATAAATAATTTAATAATATTAATATATTTATATTAATTAGTAATTAATTAATATAATTCTTATATAATGATAATATTTATTAGTATAATTTAATTAATTAATTATGATAATATTTATTATTAATTAATAGTTAATAATATAAATTTGTGTTGTCTTATGTCTGTAATGTAATTTGTTAAGCTCGTTTCCTTTGACCGATGACTTGGTTGCTCGTCACATTCACATCACATGCATGTTCACTGATCACAATACTATCACACTGGTGGACTGTTTGACAATTTCACAATTCTTGCTCCACAAAAACCAACTCCAACAAATTTGTTTATAATAATTAATTACTATATAAATAAATGATAATATTAATTATTATATATATAAGAAGATAATTAAAATTATAAATTATTATTATCATTTATTTATATAATAATTAATTATTATAAACAAATTTGTTGGAGTTGGTTTTTGTGGAGCAAGAATTGTGAAATTGTCAAACAGTCCACCAGTGTGATAGTATTGTGATCAGTGAACATGCATGTGATGTGAATGTGACGAGCAACCAAGTCATCGGTCAAAGGAAACGAGCTTAACAAATTACATTACAGACACAAGACAACACAAATTTATATTATTAACTATTAATTAATAATAAATATTATCATAATTAATTAATTAAATTATACTAATAAATATTATCATTATATAAGAATTATATTAATTAATTACTAATTAATATAAATATATTAATATTATTAAATTATTTATATATAATAATTATATTAAATTATTAATTTTTATATATATAAAGTTATATTAACATATATTATTAATTATTAATATTAATAATAAATATTTATTAATTAGTTAATAATTAATATAATTATATTAATATTATTAAATTATTTATATATAATAATTATATTAAATTATATATATATTTAATTATTTATATATATATAATTATTATATTATTATATATATATATATATTATAATATATATATATATATAATAATAATAATATATATTATAAAGCAGTGGCGCCGTTAGGACTGGCGCAACTGCCCTCTTTTTTTTTTTTTTTTTTTTTCGTTTTCGTTTTTTTTTTTGCCCAATAAAGACCCGCCACGTGGCGGGTCAAAGTCAATGGCGCTGGTAGGACCAGCGCCACTCAAAGTCAACAAAAAAATATATATTATTTTATTTAAAAGTAGGTTAGTTTGGTAAATAGTTTCAAAAGTAGGTTATTTTGGTAATTAGTTTCTAAAAGTGGGTTAGTTTGGTAAAAACCCCTTGAATAATACAAACAGTGTTGATTGGTCAATATTTATAGTTTTTGATACACTCTTGATTTATCTTTTAGTTTTTTATTATTTATAAATCCTAAAACAGATTTCGTGCGTTCACATTCGCACTAAATAACAAGTCTTGGGAAGAAAGCCCGATTGGTCCACGTGATAATAGATTTAGACACCTTTTTTTTATAAGCTAAATGTATTAATAAAGAGTACAAGCGATACTCAAAACCTGTATATATTAGAATCAAAAAATGAGATGAAGAACATCTAAATGTTCAACCAAGAGAAATTACATCCAGGATGAAATCTGGTCAGGGGTTTGAATCATGTCTCTTGTGTATGTAGAAAACCTGGTTGAGGGGAGAACCCATCTTATATACCTAACAAATTTCCCGACGGAGATTAATCAGTACTAATGGTGGTAGATACCTAGTACCTATATCATGGTTAAAAAAAAAAAAAACTGCTTTGGTTTTAGCTGCCAGCTCAATGCTATCTAGTTGAAATGTTAGGCACTGAATTTTCATTGTATATAAAAGCTTATGCATCGGGTGCCTGCTACAATATTTTGCAATTGGCTTTAGAAGTCATTGGTTATATTTTTTAAAAATTAAATCAGTTTTATGCTCGAGAATCTTGTTTGAAAATTTGTGAGAATAGTTGATCAAATACAGTGAAGCAAAATAACAAAAAGGTTAGTAAATGAAACAGTGTTTCAAAGGTAGTGACAGTGATTTGATTTATCTTATTTAAAGAACTAAATACGTGGCTTCCTCTTTTCCGCTGGAGTCACATGACTTCAGCTTCTATAGCCACGTGAGGCAATGTTATGAATAATGAACTAAAATATTATGGCGATAAGCACAAAAATATAATAATAAATGTGGATAACCCAAGTAAGTAATTCCTTGTGGATACCTTCCTTCTATAATTCTATATAAACCATATCAATACCCAAAGGAATAATAACATAGCTCAAAGCTTCATAATAATAGCACAACACGATGGTTTCTCATCTCCAATATTCTTTAGTTGTCACTTTGGCCATATTGATGGTCCCTACTCATGCAAATCTCACTCATGATTTCTATAACAAAGTTTGTCCGCAGGCATTGCCAGTCATAAGGTCAGTCGTTCAACAAGCAATTAATCGTGAACGGCGCACTGGGGCATCCTTGCTGCGTTTGCATTTTCATGACTGCTTTGTTAATGTAAGTTACTATATCAAATAATACTAGCATGTGTGTGTCCGCGCGCGCTAAGTGATTTTGTTTCAAGTTTAATTCAAATGCATGCTATGTGTAAACTATTTTAATTTACATTATATCCCTTAATCAAGCATATACATTTTTTTTTATTAGCAAGGAATTTATTAAGAATCACGCCTATACATATTATTAAAAGAAAGCGACTTTTAAAGTAGAGTTTAATTGACTCATAAGTGTTAAAACTTTTTATTCACATAGTATATGATATGATTGACTATAATAGTGTAAAAAATTTCTATTGAGAGTATATTAAAATTAAATTATTAAATTTATATGTTGTAGTACCATAAGTTTAGATCAATCGAGTAATCACTACTACAGAAAAGGGCTTTAATAGCCCTTTTTTTTTTCCTTTAGTAGTGCTTCCAAGCGCTATCTATTCACCCGCTACTGAAGGTGGGAGAGATTCAATAGCGCTTAAAAAAGTGTTACTGAAAGTCGGAATAGGTAGCGCTTCCTTGAGAAAGCGCTGTCTAAAGTTAGAAATAAGACACTCTATTGCATACTTTAGACAGCGCTTTGTCAAGGAAGCGCTACCTAAAGTTTGAAATAGATAGCGCTTTCTCAAATAAGTGTTGTCTATTTGTAACTTTAGACAGCGTCTTAGGGAAAGAATTAATACTTAGGTATAGTAATAGATAGCGTTTCCTTAAAAAAGCGATGTCTATTGTTATACATAAGATAGCGTTTTCTTAAGAAAGCGCTATCTATTCCTATCCATCAGGAATAGACAGCGCTTCCTTAAGAAAGCGCTATCCTAGGATGCACCTATGATAGCATTTTCTTAAGGAAGCGCTATTAAAGGCCTTCCGCCTCTTTTTAAATAGCGTTTCTTATTAAAATGCTATTGAAAGTGCATTATTAAAGCCCTTTTCTGTAGTAGTGAATTTTGTGAATTTTTGCTCGGTGACACTTTTGGACCTCCCTAAGTTTTTTTTTTTTTGAATACAGATAGGCATACAAATGCATTACAATAATGTCAAAGATTCCAACTAGGTTAGCACCTACGATACTATCTATCATCTACAGTATACCCAGATATTATTACTAAAAGAAGAAAAGAGAATACGGAGAAAGAAAAACACGAGGACATAAATCAAAACTCATGGAAGAATAAAGAATCAAGTAAACCTATAGTTAGGAAGATTCAACCTATTACGATTAAAATCTTCTCTAATAAAGTCAAGAATTGAATCCCACCAAGTGAAGCCTTTCGAGTGAATGCCATAATTAGCTAATTTAACTGACAATCATTTCTTAAGCTAATTAGTATGTTTGCTTTATTTTCAATTTCTCATTTGAAAATGTGATTATAAAACTATAATCTTGTTTTCATTCTCTATTCCCTATTTTCAAAGATTTGTATAAGAAACAGAAAAAATTAACAAAATTTTTAAAACAGAAAATAGAATGAAAAGAATGTAATAAATTTGTAATTATTTTTAAAAACATGAAATAAAAATAGAAATCTAAAACAAAAATCTTTAATCTCTCCTTTTTTTCCGGTCATGATCTCAAAAAACACACTTCTCTATTATTGTGAAATTGACTGATTTGTTTAATCCTTGCAAGCACAGGGCTGTGATGGATCAGTTCTGCTAGATGACACTCCTCACTTCACTGGCGAAAAGACAGCCCTCCCTAATATTAATTCATTAAGAGGTTTCGAGGTAATTGATGAGATAAAAGCAGCTGTTGACAAAGCTTGCAAACGCCCTGCGGTATCATGTGCTGATATCTTAGCTATAGCTGCGCGTGATTCTGTAGCCATAGTAAGTATTATAAATATAAATTTATAAAATCTTTCATTCCAGCTAGCAATAATTTCTTTTATTACAGGACAAATATTCCACAAGGTTTAGTTTGTTTTTCATTTTTTATAAACAATCTTTTATACATTATAATAAAGAAGTGTAATTTGTATTTCTTATTAATTTTAATGGTGAAAAAAGGTATGTTAAAGGAATGTGGTATGTTTTATTTAACATTATTTAAACACTTAACCTTTATGTGCAGGTTGTCATGGTTAAATTTCACAAAGAAAATACGTGCGAAGTTACACTTTTTACATAATTTAGAGGAATTCTGTGTTATAAAATAAATTTTATGTAATAAAAATAGAAACTGACTTAATTTGTATGCACTTAGTATAAGTATATTTTATACTATCAATCAATCATAAATTATCATATCATTACAAATACTTGACACCTATAACTACAAAGTCAAAAAAAAAAAATATTTACCGACCACTAAATTCGAATGTTGAATGTGGAAATTCGGTCGCTAAATTATTTAGCAGATTACCTAGTCGCTAAACTGTTTGATGGTCGTTAAGTGATCGATTTGACAACCGAATTTTCATATTTAGCGATCGAATTTTCATATTTAACGATGAATCGGTATTGGATTTGTCTTTGACTTACCTAATCCAATCCAAATACACCCTCATTTGTCCAAGATTATATATTCCTAACTCTGAAAACTAACCTATTAACAGTTGGGGGGTCCACACCTTCACTACAACGTATTGTTAGGCAGAAGAGACTCAAGAACCGCAAGCAAGGATGCTGCAAACTCCAATCTTCCTCCTCCAATTTTCAGCTTCTCACAGCTTCTCTCTAATTTCAAGTCTCATGGATTAGACCTCAAAGACTTGGTGGCACTCTCTGGTGGCCACACCATTGGATTTGCCAGGTGCACTACCTTCCGGAACAGGATCTACAACGACACAAACATAAACCCAAGTTTTGCATCCTCTTTGCGGAAGAAATGCCCTCGAAGTGGTGGAGATAACAATTTACAACCATTGGATCCAACCCATGCAACAGTTGACACTACATACTATAAGGAATTGTTGTGCAAAAAGGGCCTCTTGCATTCTGATCAAGAGCTGTTCAAGGGAGATGGTAGTGAAAGTGACAAATTGGTAGGGTTATATAGCAGGGACCCATATGCATTTGTTAAAGACTTTAAAGCTTCCATGCTCAAGATGGGTAACATGAAGCCTCTTATTGGAAATAAGGGAGAGATTAGACGCAACTGCAGAAAAGTTTATTAAAATGGCATATTATAAGTTTGGGGTGTTATAATGTATGCGCCAATCTATGTCTGTTTTCACTGTCAGTGAATGTATGATTTAATATTTCGATTGTTAACATTAAAATGCTCTATTTGTTGGGAAAGATCAACCCCTTAATATCCTCAAGGAAGTTATGATCGAGATGGGAACCAGGAAAACCGGATGGATAATAGCGATTCAAGTTATTATTTATACTTGTGGCCTGTTTTGGATTCATTATGAAATAAAGTATTTCAATAAAATTATATGCATAATAAAAAAAATTGGTAGAATAGAGGGGCCTAAGCCGAAAAAACAACAAAAATGGTGTGAGAATAACTAGTCACTTCTTCTTTTGTGGATGAATAATAGCACGGTTTGATAAATTTAGGGAGAACTACAAGAGTATCTCTCTGACTTACTACAACACCTTAAAATTCAGATCCTTAGATCAGTATAACTAGACAGTAGACATGAACTAGGTAATATTATGGTCATTATACATAAAAACTTGTGACTAGATGAGCATGTTTTGCTCATGATATATATTTTTTATTTTTTAGTTAATTTTGTGGCAGTTAGTACGAATCTCGCCACTTTTCCCAGTTAAAGGGCTAAGGTTTCCCATTTTGACCATGGCACTAGCAAAGTCTGCATAGAAAGATGAAGGGCTGGTGCTGTAGCTAGTGACCTGAGAGTCTGTAGAACCACCACTGAAGAGTTGCTGATCAGAATGTAGAAGCCCTTTCTTGTTTATCAGATTCTTGAAATAAGCATTGTCAAATAACACATTGGTTGTGACATCAAGTGGGGAAAGGTTGCTGTCACCACTAGTGCTTGGACAGTTTGACTTCACTGATGTTGCAAAATCTGAGTCAATGTTGGTTTCATTGTAAATTCGGCCTCGGAACAATTGGCATCTGGATTGCCCTGTTGTATGTGCTCCTATAAATGCAAAGTTTAGGGGGGAAAAAATAGATAATTCAAGATCAGCAATGGTTATGTTGAAATAATCTTAAGGATTTGACTAACGAGTGCCCTAGACGCATTTAGTTAAGAATTCAATAAAAGAAAAGTTTGTATTGAAAATCTAATAAGTTTAACACTATCCAATGTAATATGTAATAAATACATCAGTTTCCATACAAACTTATCTCTTTTGATTTCTTAATCAATGCTTTAAGGGTACTCGTTAACATTCTTCTAATCTTAATTACGAGAATAATCAAGTATTTTTTTATTAATGGGATGTTAGTTTACCTGAGAGGACTACCATCTCTTGGGTGGAAAACCCCTTATTTGAAAAAGCAGATATAAGGTCACTAAGATCCATTAGAGGGGATGGGATATCCGTGGTGGCAGCATCTTTACTTGCAGTGGTCGAATCTCTTCTGCCTAATCCAACAGTCCAAGATGGACCACCCAACTGAGACAATGACATGATATAAGTCAGTTAAAGCTCTAAATTAGCCAAATTTATATTTAGGATATGAGTTTTCTGCATCAAAATGTCAAAGTATGAGGGCTATATTTATATATCCCATCTTAATTAATTAGTAGCATTGCTAGCATATAATAACTAGTATGAGGGATATGAGTTTTGTGTTGCGTCTATCGTCATTGGCAACAATTGCAGGAAAATGTGACTAATGCGATTGTGTAGACTACCAAAAGCCACAACGTTATTACGACCTCAATTACAGTAGGGTACCTCATTTGAATTTGTTTAATTCTATGGCTTTCTATATGTTTATATTGATTATGGTATTAAACTTACTGCTACAACAGAATCACGGGCAGCGACAGCAAGAATATCTGCACAAGAAACAACTCCGGGACAGGCAGTCTCCAACTGAGTTTTGATGTCATCAATTACATCAAAACCTCTCAGAGAATTCACATTTGCACCAGCTGATTTCTCTCCTGTAAAGCTCGATGTGTCATCTAATAGAACTGATGCATCGCATCCCTACATGTTTCATCCGTAACAAATCAATAAAGATACATGCAATTTTCACCATGCATGATGCTTCCAAATGTGTAATGTATTATATAGAAACGCATGCTATAATTAACTTCCATAGCACCAAATAGTTTTCTTTTTGTCTTCCACGTAGATAAAGCAGTTTGAATTAAAAATTGCACTCATAGTTATCATGGGCTAGATGCATGTGAAATTTGACCCAAACCACTAATAATAGCTTAGTACTTGCACATATATGACTAGAATAATGTGCTTATCAAGAAAAAAAAACATCATGCTATTAATTGCGCGCTTGGATACACTCATACACATATATATAAAATGTAAGAAAATAAAAACTCATGATCAAGTTATTAAATCTAGATCTAAAATAGCAACGGAGGCCATGACATTACGATTTTAGTAGTCTCCAAAATCGCATAGTGACTACAATTGCAGCCCCGTCATCCACATTTTTTTTTCAAAATGTCTGTAATAACAAAAAATACAATACAACCACAACTGTGATCATAATTTAAAACTTTGGTCATGATAAGAAAATAATATCTCGAAAGTATATAAAGTAGCGATTTTATGCAGATATTTTGTAAGTCATACGTGTGCATGGCTGGGCAAGCTTTTCCGAATATATAATTTTCATGTAACTGTATATGAATGCATGCACTTGTGCATGAATCAAAGTGTGAAAGAGATTAAGGAGAAGGGAAGAAATAACGTGCATTAACAAAGCAATCATGGAAATGTAGACGGAGCAAGGAAGCACCCATGCGGTGCTCTTTGGCAACTGCACTGGCCACAGCTGATTTTATGGTAGAGAGGGCTTTTGGGCACGCTGTTTGATAGAAATTTGAAGATAACTGGGCAGAAGCTATGGCAAATAAAACAGAGAAGCAAAATATGTGATAATGTAAGTGGAAAGCCATTGTTTACACAACCGAGATCACTAGCAATTAATAAAAGTGATTAACTCAAGTAGTAAGCTAGGCTTGTGGCTTTGCACTTGTGATTCTTTCAGCAAACACACTGCTCCTCGAGCTTAATTTATAGTGAGGCACGCACATTTGTCTCTGGGATATTGATCAACTTTGGTAGAAAAAAAAACAGAAAAAGAAACACTACGGTACATGCATTGTTGGGTTTCAACCAAATTCACCGTTTTAATAATCATTGATATATAGTTGCTTGTTTTGAATTGTATTAATATATTGGAGTTATAGAGAAAGCAAAAGTATATTCTTTATTGGCAGAGCGAAGTCGCATGAATACAATGTTAGTATTAAAGCTTTAAATAATAATGCAAACTCAAAGTTTGAGAGAAAAGACGTACAGTAATATAATTGAAAAGATAATTATAAGAAGTTGAACGTAACAATTCTATTACAAAGAAAATTTAAATATTAAAATAAATATAATCATGGTTTATTATCTATTCATGACTGACGAAAGGAAAAATAAGGGCCGTGCTTCCTTGATCCGCTGATCATTTCATTTCATAAACTATTACAGTTTGGGATGTGAACATGCGATAAAAGGAATCAAATTAGTCAACAAAAATATTCCCGAAACTTGGAACCCAAGTTCTGCCAATCTGCCTAACTTTAGAAAATTCATACTTCCTAGTGTTTTCAACTCTGACTTATATAATGTTTGCATCGCAAAATAACGATAATATTAATAATAAGGGAGTTGCTAGGGTACCCTCAAAGAATCAACTGGTTTAAAACAGTTGTTTTTTAGATCAATAATTGAGTTAATTGCATTTAATGAAGTCACTCATATCTGATTTATTATTTAGTTCCCATAGTTTTTTTTTTTCCATTCTAGTCCCTCAGTTAATTTTGTTTTTACCCAAGATAATTTAAAATAACAATTATTCAAGATTGTAAAATAAGAAGAAGAATAGTCATCTGTAATTAAATGTTTATCACCGTTCTGTCTCTCTCTCTCTCCCCTTCGATTGCCTCTCGCGTCTGTCTGTATTTCTCCTTCGGATCTGTCGGCCACCGCCCAGTTCCGGCCGCCAGCCGCCCACCACCCAGCCACCGCAGCAGCCAGTTCCGGATCTCTCTCTAAATATATATTTTGTATTTTTACTATTACTGAAAGCTTTTGAAGAGCCTCACTGCTAAGCCTTCAAATTCAAATAAAAACAAGTATGCGTTAATGGCATACAATTAGTTGTGGCACATTGGCTGACACTTTATTTTACAATGAGAGGAGTCCACTGACGCTTGTAATGCTCATATGTCAGATTATTGTTGCTGGGCATGGGAATGTTTTTGCGATGGGAGGGAGGGGTTCGGGTAGGGAAAGACGAAAAACTTATGTCTGCACAAGAGATAAAAATGTTTTTTTAAAAAAATTCAGTTATTTGAAATTTTAAATAATAAGATTTTTAGATTTAAAAGGGTTAAAAACTTATTTATTTGCTAGGGGACCAATCTGCAAATAGCAAAATTTCTTGGTTAAAAACATCAATCTTTGACTTGACTGCATTAAATATATAACTACTCATCTATTGGTCCAAAAACAACTGTTCCAAATCAGTTGATTTTTTAAGGGTGCCATAGAATTTCCCTAATAATAATACCCAAAAGTATGTGTTATGCACAAAAAAGGGTCTAAAGGGTTCATATTAAATCTGGTTTGTTAGAGGAATTAGTTGATGCCAAAAGCTATAGCAAAAATTATAGTCAATCCGAAACCAAGAGAAGTTAGCGTCATATGCATATAGGAACTTTCCTTGCGTCACTAGCATATTCAATGTTTCAAGTGAGGTCCACCACTTATCCTTCGTGTGTCTCATATTGATAATGATGAAATATTAAATTTCCACTTTCCAATGTTCATTTGAATTTGCAAGCAGGCAGTACAGAATGGAAAATAAGATGCAAGGCGGCGACTGCCTACTCATGCCCAACACCCCACTAAGCTCATGGTTGACACCTTTCTTATTAACTCTCTTTTAGAATCCATTACTGCAACTATGCAAAAGAAAATAATGTTATTATCTTGATAATAATATGTATTTAAGTATCTTTGGTAAAACATGATATGAGAATTATTGTTTACTAATTTCGTAAGTGCCCAAAATCTTAAAAATAACAAATTGGTGAACAATATCGTTCTCACGAAGATTGAGTTGTCAAGCTTCATTTCATTAGTCTAACTACTATCCGGACAATCACTAGTGCATGAAGCACTTTTTACGTCGATTAAAAGTGCTTTTGAACATTACAAAAAATCCAGACGTTAATACAACAGATGTTAAAAGTGTGACTTTTAACGTTTATTATTCAACAGACATAAAAGTTTACATTTAACGTCTGTTTTTTATACAACATACGTTAAATGTAACACTTTTAACGTCTGTTAAGCTATTTAACAGACGTTAAAAGTAATATATTTTTTTTTAAATTATGTTTATGCAATATCCCTTCCCCCAGCTAGCTCCCTGCATTAACTAACATTCCAAAATACAGAATTCAATATTCTATTACTAGCTAGGCTACAATACATGAAAAATTCATAATTCATAATATAATATATTCTATACAACTACACATTATCTTTTATTCACCCACGCATTTATTACTTTATTTGACTGTCAACTTCCCATGCGCCTTGTAACTTAATCCTCTTAATGAACAATTAATTTTTTAGCAAGTTACCACGCATGAAGAAACGGTAATGTGATAACTATCTACCTTTATAAATAGCTTCCTTTCATATGACCAAAATATGACTCCATTCTTCCTCTCTATAATGAATCTCTGCAAAGGCATCACCCCTTTTTGTTTTCTGCTTCACAATATATGGCTCTACCATGTAGATTATTATTCTTTCTTCCTATTCCTAGACTCAAAGGTTTTTGTCTTAATGGTCAAACAACTTCTGATGTTGTGTAAATCACATAACATGGTTGATAAGGTTGAGTAAACCACATAATGTGAGTTGCTCACCTTATCATCCTTCCAGAGAATCGGCTGCTAGAGGGCAAATCAAGTGCTTGGGCATCATGGCTCCAAAACCTCCGCTTTGGCAGCAAGTGACTGTCTTGGAAGTCTCTAAAACCATTGCCTTTGCGTGAAACAGATCGAATGCACGACTTCTCTCTTGCTCACCCTCGATATGTGAAGGGAACGAAGCCTCAACAAATGTTTAGGCTAGGCATAAACCCTTTCAATTTGTATAACCTTAGGATTTTAAATCTTTGAATGTATAACTACTTAATCATGTAACTTGTATCTGCCAAATCACTTCAATGAGATCCGGTTTGGGTTATTGATTCAACTTCTTTTTACTTCGTACATATTTTAGTTTTCAATGTAAAATCAGAACAGAACAGAAACTTTAGCAAATCAGATCTTAATTAGCATTATATTAACCAAATAAGTTCCTAATGTTAACATAATAGTAACACAAACCACAAAAAAGCAAGTGAAACTGAAACTAAAACTTTGAGGGTTTAGGGAGTTACCTGTGTTCAGAGAGAGGAGAAGGAGAGTGGCTCAGTAGTGGTCTCGGTGTTGGCTCTCCACTGGTGGCCACCGTTCGATGTGGTGGTTGAGAGGAAAAGAGAGAGTTATGGCGCACGCGCAATGTTTAAATATGAGAAAGAGAGTGTGAAGTTCAAAGAGAGAGAGGGAAAGAGAGAGTAAGTACCTTGCGGTGGTGGCGGTGGAGAGGAGCTCACGGTGGAGAAAGGGTTAGGGCAGAGAGTGACAGTGGTGAAGAAGGCAATGTGCGCGGGTACGTATACTCACTAAAAAAATTTAAAATCACCTTTAACGTCTGTTGTTAAAACAACACATGTTAAAGTGCATCTTTAATTTCTCTTGTTTAAATAACAGACATAAAATATGCACTTTTAACGTCCGTTGTTTAAACAACAGACGTTAAAAGCGACACTCATCACTTTTAACGCCTGTTGTTTAAAAGATGATTTGAATGAATCTCATATTTACGGTTCTGCCACCTTCACCTTTTTAACGTCAACTTTTTGTTAAACAGACGTTATATCTGATAATTTATTCGATATTTTCCAGTAGAAAATGAATTAACTCAAGAAGAAATTCCAAAGAAAAATAAATAATTAAAAGAAAATTTGAGATAAATTCCAAAGCACAGTAGCAAGGTCTCTAGGTTCGTATCCAGGATTTTAGCAACTTGGTCCAAACGTCCATAAAAGTCTTTAAATTCCTACAAAACAGAATAAAAATGTATTGAACTCCATGGCACAAAGGATTCACTCAAAATGGATAGTAAGTAGCATAATGCTTTTCTCAAAACACACAACTCCATGTTAATTTAAATAAGAAAAAAGAAGTGAATTTTAAACACACGCCAAATACACCCAAGTTTGAACAATTGCTTATCCCCAAGCAAAAAATAAACATTAACAACTTATACCAAGGGTATTTCTTTTGTAAAGTGACAAGTATTGCAATACAAACTCCCAAGTCTCAAATGAACCACAAGAATCCAAATCCATAAATAGCGCTCCTTTACATGTTTAATTAAGAAGCCAAAATATCCAACCAAGTATACACATTTAACAAAGTGCAGACAACTTAACTTGATCATGCTTTACAAATAAAATCATGAATCCATGTCCACTTGGATCAGACTATGCACGCAAAGCAATATCTAAACTAAAACCAGTATGACATAATTAAATTTGTGAACATATGTCCCAAATTCCATAAGCAAAACCACTTTTCCTTTCTCTACTAATGTAGTCTGCACCTTCAAAGGATCAAAAGGTCTCTATTAGAGTTGTGATGTGGCCAAGGAGTGAAGGTTAAAACAAAGAAAAGGAACAGGGGATAAGAGAACCATGATGAACCATAATGTAGTCTGCAACTCCTTATTTCTCAAGTATACAGCTTACATTCCCAGTATTGAATTTTCATAAGGCAAACAACCTATTTTCTCCACACTTGACAATCACTGGTGGTATAACTCTTCAGTGCACCCTGCATTGCTATTAAACACAATACGACTTTCATTGATACAAAACATCAAGTGATTAGATGGAACAGTCGAACTAATGGATATATGGAATTTTTAACGTCTGCGTCAAAAACTGCACACATCACCTCCCCAAGAAGTCAAGAATCTGTAACATTATTTGCTTTTTTTCATTTACCGTTGAACAAAATGGTAAAAGAAAATTGCTGATTGGAAGGGGCCTAGCTACCTCTCCAATATGCTAATGCTGACTATCTTATTGCTACACTCAGAATACAAACTTCTCTTCATCCGAAGCAATGTCAGGCAATCTATCACCCGTCTTTCTAAGAGCATCTGCTGTGGAATCATTTATGTCCAACAGATACTGCAAACGTGACAACTTTCCAGGAGTTGGATCACTCTTGAAGTATATAGTGTATAGATCAGCAAGTTCCTCTCGCACTTCCCACGAGAGTGACCGTGAGGGTACTGCTTTGTCACAAGCCAGTATATCATTGAGTGAAGAAACCTGCGCAAAGGGCCAGAAGCAATCACACTTAGTGTACTATCACACAACCAAATCTAGAAATATACTAGATTTCTCCGAATCTGAACATGTAGCTTCAGAAAACACACTTACCACTCCTTCACGATTTCTCTGTCTTAAGAGTGCCACGGCCTGAATGAGTGAATTAGATAACCTAGTTTGTGCAAGCTCACCAACAACACCTCTTGCTTTCTCTTTATTAATGTTGAGATCTGATGCAATTGCTTCCTTGACAACCTATTAGAGAAAACATGAGTTATTAACTCATAAATTCTTCAATATATCTGGCAGAAACTGAAACATACCCTTGCAAAACAAAGAAACCTTAATTTCTTTGAATATCAATATATCAACTAACTATGAATTAACTGTTCTTTTTTATTTTTAGCTTCGGTGTAAGACAATCAGAACCAACACCGATATTTGAAAGTATATACATTTTTACAAAGTGAAAAGACTAGCCTGACTAACAATTGTGATTTGTGAACAAAACATAATTCTAAAATTTCTTGACAAGCTCTATCATGTTCATGTGCAAACACTATGACAGCATAAATATCATAAGATAAAGAATACTGCAAACCGTTTCAGGATCTCCATATCCATGCTACTATTAAATGAGTGCATCATCACTGCATAAAAGTGTGACCCTAGCAATCCATTTAGAGACTAGAATCTTTGCAAAGAGATAGATGAAATAAGAAATAAATGGCACGAAACAACTTGCCCAGTAGAAAACACCTTCTGTGCCTCCTAAAAGCCACAAACCATTCTTATTAATTTCTACTTAGACACGTCAATGACAATGATGGACAAACCTTAATCTATCAGTCACAGAAGATGCACAAGATTGGTATCTCAAATAATAAATGAGACGAAGACACATTATCAGGTTATCACGAAATGGGTGCATGGATTGTACTTTTGCATAGCAGGAGTGTGCATTGACTTCAGAAAATATAACCAATGAACTAGAGAGGAAGAGAGAAACATTACCTTTTCAAACAAACTGCCACAGATATCTGAGTGAGCTGCTTCAACAGTCTGTTGAGGTATACAGAGCATTACGCGCAACCTCAACAAAGCCGCAACATCATCCTCACTAAGCTCCCCATCAGCCACAAATTGCTGAAGCTTTTGCAGGTAAATTTCTTAAAATAACAAAAAATTGCTAGATGATAAAGCCAATAATGCAATTGTGTAATGTACCTTGTTCAAATAAAGTGGCCAATGAAGTTTGCCCCGCATGTTGTTCGGGTAAGTCTCACAGACTTTTTGCCCCTCCTTCTCTCACTGCTCATACTACAGCCTTTGAGCTCATTCATTCAGACTTATGGGGCCCAGCACCCATAACATCATCAAATGGCTACTCTTATAATTACATAGCCTTTGTTGATGCCTACACAAGACACTCTTGGATTTATTTTCTCAAAAAGTCTGATTCCCTTGTTGCCTTCAAACTGTTTCATGCCTTAGTAAAAACTCAACATTCAGCAAACATAAAAGCTCTCCAATCGGATTGGGGAGGTGAATTTAGACCATTCACTAATCATCTTGCTGAACAGGGCATTGTTCATAGACTCACATGCCCACATACATCCCATCAAAATGGGACTGTTGAGAGAAAACACAGGCAAATTGTTGAAATGGGGCTAGCCTTACTCTCTCATGCCTCACTGCCCAAGTCCTATTGGGACCACAGCTTTACTATGGCTGTTCACTTGATAAATAGGCTACCTACTGCAGCTCTATCCAATTTCACTTCCCCTTATCATGCCTTACATGGCACAATTCCTGACTATACTGCCCTAAGAACCTTTGGATGTGCATGTTTCCCCTTCTTAAGACCTTACAATAAACACAAATTATAGTACAGGTCTAGTGAATGTGTCTATCTAGGAATCTCTCCACAACATAAGGGTCACAAATGTCTTGATCCCTCAGGTCGCATCTTTGTATCCAAAGATGTGCTCTTTAATGAAAATCGCTTCCCTCATTCCTCACTGTTCCTTGGCACCAAGTCCATCTCTCAGTCCTCTGAGTCCACATATCACTCTGTCATTCCTATTCTCCAAACCACCCCTCTGAATCCCATGCCTCTTAGTCAGTTTCCTCCCCCATCTCCTACATCAAGTGTCCACCTAGAGTCACCTGTTCACAATCTCACCCCTATAAACTCACCTTCCAGTGGTCATACTTCCTGCTCAGTCACCTGAACAATCTCAGTCACCTATTCAGTCCTCTGAATCCACCACCTCACACTCCCCTCCCCTAGAAGAGGTTGCACCTAGCATTTCTGCACCCTCCTTGAACCCTTCCAGTTCAACTCCTTATCCTCTTCCCTCCCACCCTATGCTCACTAGAACCAAAACAGGGTGCCTTCCACCTAAACTCTATCTCACTCATATGGAACCCCACTCAGTAAAACAAGCCCTATCTAGCCCTGAATGGCTAGGTGCTATGAAAGATGAACATGCTGCCCTTCTAAGAAATCAGACTTGGTCATTGGTTCCTCTCCCTCCCAATAGAAAAGCCATTGGGTGTAAGTGGGTATTCAGAGTCAAGGAGAACCCAGATGGCACCATCAACAAGTATAAGGCAAGACTTGTTGCCAAAGGGTTTCATCAGCAGCATGGCTTTGATTTCCATGAGACTTTCTCACCTGTTATCAAGCCAGTCACCATTCGGGTAATACTCACCATGGCTCTCTATAGAAACGAAGGAATGTTGGAATGTTTGAATATTATTCCTTGAATAATTGTGTACAGAAAGTTACAATATATAGACAAAGGGATTTAAATGATACCCTAAAATTAAGGATGCAAATCTGTCCTAATAATGAAAGAAATAAAAACCTAATCTGTCTAATTATAACTGATGGAATCAGCCATAAATACAAGATATTAAACGATATTACAACACTCCCCCTCAAGCTAGTGAATGGATATCTATCATTCCCAGCTTGCAAGTAAGACCATGAAACCGCTCTGTGGGAAGTCCCTTGGTGAAGACATCTGCTAATTGGAACTCTGAGGGCACGTACTCAGCAGCTATAAGACCATCATCCAATTTTTCCTTGATGAAGTGTCTATTTATCTCAATGTGTTTAGTCTTATCATGCTGGACTGGGTTGTGAGCAATACTAATGGCAGACTCGTTGTCACAAAGTAATCTCACAGGAGCTTCATACTTTATTTTGAGATCATCCAGAATGATTCTTATCCATAATGATTCACAAATCCCTTGGGCCATAGCTCGAAATTCTGCTTCGGCACTAGATCTTGCAACGACATTTTGCTTCTTACTTCTCCAAGTCACTAAATTTCCTCCCAAAAACATGCAGTACCCTGAGGTGGATCGCCTGTCTACAATCGACCCTGCATAATCCGCATTTGTATAGGTCTCTATGGACAAGCTTTCCCCTTTCTTGAATAATAATCCTCTTCCTGGGCTTGACTTCAAATACTGGAGGACTCTATTCACTGCTTGTATATGTCTCTCACGTGGATCATGCATGAACTGGCTAACCACACTGACAGCATAGGCTATATCCAGCCTAGTGTGGGATAAATATATCAATTTCCCCACTAGTCTTTGATATTGTGCCTTGTCCACCCTTGGGCTCACCTCATTGTTTCCAATCCTGTGATTCTGTTCAATAGGTGCCCCTGTGGTTTTGTAACCCAGCTTACCTGTCTCTTTAAGGAGATCCAGGACATATTTCCTTTGGGAAATAAAGATGCCTTGCTTGGAGTAGGCAACCTCTATCCCAAGGAAGTACTTCAGCTTTCCCAAGTCTTTCATTTCGAACTGTGCAGCTAGTTTCTCTCTCAGAACCCGTTTCTCAACCTCATCATCACCGGCAATGATGATGTCATCCACATAAACCAACAGAAGTGTGAGCTTGCCGTCCTGAGAATGTTTAACAAAGAGGGTATGATCTCCTTGGCTCTGTCTATAACCTAAGGATACCATACCATTGGTGAACCTTCCGAACCAAGCCCGAGGAGACTGCTTGAGCCCATATAAGGCCTTTTTCAATTTGCACACCTTATTCCCTCCACCAGTAGGGTCATACCCTGGTGGAATATCCATATATACTTCCTCTTCCAAGTGCCCATGTAGAAAGGCATTTTTAACATCAAATTGGTGCAAGTCCCAACCAAAGTATGCTGCCAAGGAGAGAATAATCCTAACTGTGTTCTTCTTTGCTACCGGGGCAAACGTTTCCTCATAACCAATCCCATATGTCTGAGTGTACCCTTTTGCAACCAGCCTTGCTTTGTACCGGTCAAGAGTACCATCAGACCGATATTTCACTGTGTAAATCCATCTCCACCCTACTATCCTTTTGTCCTTTGGCTTCTCAACAATTTCCCAGGTCTCATTCTTGTTCAAAGCACTCATCTCTTCATGCATGGCTTGAACCCAATTCTTATCCATTAAGGCCTCTTGTACTGAAGTAGGGACTCTGGTAGAATCAATTGCTGAAATAAAACTCTGATGCTGTACTGATAGGTTTTTAGTGGACACAAACTGAGATATAGGGTATTTTGCAAAATTTCTTTTGGCTTTTCTTAAGGCTATTGGCAAGTCGTCAAGATTAGGTTCACAAATATCATGTAAAGGATTCAAAGGCACAGAATCAGGAATGCTTACCTCTGGTTGGGACGACTGAAGCTGCTGTTGGACCAGGTTTGGGTTTTTTCCGATAATACACCTGTTTGTATCGATCAATAGGAACCGATTCTTTAGGTGTCTCTGAAGTACCAGAAGATGATGCCACATCCTTCACCAAAGGAGTCAGAAGAGGACAAAAAGATGACTCAGGAGACTCAGCTTCTGGATCACTCTCCCCCTGAAGCTGAGGACGAATGTGAAAAGACTCGGATTCATGAAAAGTGACATCCATTGAGACATAGACACGACGACTTTGAGGATGATAACATTTATACCCCTTTTTGTCTGGTGCATAGCCTATGAAGATACATTTGACAGCCCTAGGATCCAACTTACTACGATGTTGACTATGGACATGAACAAAGGCAACACAACCAAAGACACGACACGGGAGATTCTTCATGGTAGGAACGGAGGGAAAGAAGGAAGTCATAAGTTGCACAGGACTAAGACCATCTAAGACACGGGAGGGCAATCTGTTCATCAAGTATGCGGCAGTTAAGACAGCTTCCCCCCAATAAGACTTAGGGACAGACATTTGAAATAGAAGTGCTCTTGCAATTTCTAGGAGATGACGGTTCTTTCTTTCTGCAACCCCATTTTGTTGAGGGGTATCAACACAAGTGAACTCATGTAACACACCATGTTCTTTATGGAATTTTGTGAAATGTTGATTCACATATTCCCTGTCATTATCAGATCGTAACCTTTTTATAGACTTTCCAAACTGAGTTTGAACCATGCGATAGAAATTCAAGAATAATGGAAACACTTCTGTGTTATCTTTCATAAGAAATATCCACGTGACCCTAGTACAATCATCAATAAAAGAAACAAACCATTTTGCACCAGATATATTAGAATTAGAGGAAGGTCCCCACACATCAGAATGAATAAGATCAAAAGGTTCAATACTTTTATTATTACTTGGAGAAAAAGTTGTGCAATGGTGTTTCGCAAACTGACAAACATCACAAAGAAAAGACTCAATAGACTCTTTTTTAAACAATTGTGGAAATAAAGACTTAAGAAGACTGAAAGGAGGATGACCAAGGCGTTTGTGGTGAAGCCGGATCTGAGATGCAGCGGAATCTGAACTTGTCTGATGTCTGTATGTGGACACCGTTTGACTGGTACTACCATGAGTCCGATGAAGGACATATAACCCTCCCTGTTCCTTAGCAACCCCAATCGTCCTCGCCGTGGTAAGATCCTGAAACACACAATGAGAGGGAAAGAAGGTCACTGTACAATTTAAATCTCTGGTAAGCTTATGAATAGAAATAAGGTTATTTGACAAATGAGGGACATGAAGCACATTATGCAAAGGAAGGGAAGGTTGAAGTGAAATTGTACCACATCCTGAAACAGGGACATGGGATCCACTAGCAATCGTTATGTGATGCTTACCAGATAATTTAGAGTAAGTGAAAAAATATGAGGGATAAGGGGTCATATGATCAGTAGCACCAAAGTCAATAATCCAGAGATCCTCAGATACAGTACTAGAAACATTAAAGGACAATGAACTTAAATTCTTACCAGTCATGGATAGAGAACAAGTGCCAGAAGGCTTACTCATAGAATCCAACAGAGTACGCAAACGATCCATCTCAGCTTTACTAAGTGCCGGAATTGCCTCCCCGGATGGTGGTGCAGATACCTCTGTACCCTCAAGAATCAAGTCAGACACTGTTTGATTAACTTGCCTTTATTGACTACCTTTAACACCCCCAGAACGTCCAAGAACCTTGTCTCTGCCATGGAGTTAAAACAAGTGTCCTTAGTGTGACCGGACTTCTTACAATAAGTACAGCAGGTGCTCATCACGTTTAGCGGACGACTTCCAAGAGGAGGATCCAGGCTTTTCAGATGATAACCCACCAATAGGACCTTTGCCGGTGGCCAAAGCAGAACCATCACTTGAATTATCATTATTCAACATGACAGCCCTACGACTCTCTTCCCCCTTAACTGTGTAGAATACCTCGGAGAGAGAAGGAAGTTTGTCCTTACCTAAAATCTGGACTCGGATAGGATCATACTCAGAGTTCAACCCAGAAAGAAACTTAAACACCCGTCCACACTCAATAAATTTGGTTAAAGTGGCAGAATCCTCAGTGCATTTCATCTTTAAATCCTGGTTTTGGTCCAACTCAATCCATAAACCATTCAGAGTACCATAATAATCAGTGACGGGAAGAGATCCTTGCTTAGTGTTAAAAATTGTGTTTTCCAATTCATAACAAGCAGCAATATCTTGTTTCATAGAAAAACTCTGACTACAACTATCCCAAATTTCACGTGCAGTTGCAAAAAACATACATTTCTTACTGATGTCTGGGATCATAGAGTTCCAAAGCCAAGTCATAATCAAAGAATCTTCATCATCCCATATGTCGAACTGTGGGTTGTCTGCCTTCGGAGGATCCCCGACAATGTGAGACAACTTCCGACGACCCTTGAGAGTGGTGCGAATGACCTGGGCCCATTGGAAATAGTTCTTACCGTTGAGGTGATAAGAAAGGTGTAGAACTGGAAGATCATTTGATTCAGTGCAGCAACGGCCAGAGGCGGAGGCGGCATGACGGTGGTGGAGGTCTGGGTGTCTTCTGAAGTCATTCTGTTTTGGCCTGAAACTAGTCAGAAAAGGACGGGGAGGAGCCGGCGATCAGAACGGTGGCGGTCGCGCGGTGAAATGCGGTCTGGAGGGCGGCGCATGGCACTCACACGCGCTGACAGTGCAGCGGCACGTTGGTGGCGCGTAGGGGTGCGTGGCCCGGCGGTTCGGGATGGGTTTTTCGTGGTTGGCCGGAAAAGCGCCGACGGGCAGTCCGGCGAGGGTGGTGAGACCAAAAACGGTGGCGGCGGGTGGTGTTTGGCTATTTTACTGTTCAGGCAGTAATAAGGTTGCAAAGGAGACAGCAATCAGGCTGCTCAGAACCGGAAAAAAACAAAAAACAAAAAACAAAGGCAAGCCCTAGGAACAACCTAGGCTCTGATACCATATAGAAACGAAGGAATGTTTGCTGGTGCAACCTTACACCATTTTGACTAGCCAATAGAATGTTTTATTTGACACATAGCATACTTGGTTATCTATGTATAATACTTATATTTTCCTGTATCTGAATTATTGTTTGTGTATTTTAGCTAAATGAGATTTGGTATTTAGGGCACCCGTATTTGGACCATATTTATGTATTTTTTTTTCTGATAACCAAATAAGGTACCCGTATTTGGACCGATACATCCGCCATGGTCACCACGAAATCCAATCCCAAACCTCCTCCACCACCCTCAATGAGTCCAAGTTCAGATCCTGTTTCTTAATTATTTCTTGATTAATTTGTTATTTACTAATTTATTTGCAATCCAAATTCAGAGCTATGTGTATGATGAGGAGGAGATGGTAGGGAGATGAGACGGAAAGAAGCTTCAAGCCTCCGACGACCGGAGCATGAGGAATCGGAGACCACCTCATAACAGAGCAGCCCCACCACGCCAACCACTGCGTTCCCCAACAACCACCGCACGTGGCTCACTGTATCTGGTCTCCTCTAGCAGAGCTCGCCCAAAACCACTATCACGTCAGTCTCGAACCAAGCCTCGCCGTCAAGGTCGACAGCGCCCACACCGCCGTGTCCCAGCAGCGAACCACCGCACTGAGCACCGCCATCGTTGGGATTGCTGGGGAAAGCACAAGGGGATTGGGGGTATTTGGTGAATAGCTCGATAAAAATGGAGGAGAAAGGGTTGAAGCTCGGGCAGATCTGGGTGGTGTTGGCCCCGTGATGGAGCAGAACGATGCGACGGAGCCCCGCTTGCGGAGGAGAGAGAATGGAGCTACGAAACGGGTTGGGCAGATCTTGGCGGCAATCGACGCAGGTGTTGGCCGGAGAAGACAACTGGCGATGTTGGTACGCGGTAGCGGTCTGACCAAAATGGAGAAGAGTGAGCTCATTGAGAGGAGATGGGGAGTTAAAGGTCAGGGACTTGGGACTGATACTACGGAGGAGAGGGATGTATTAATGTTGTATATACAGAAAAATCTAATTTTTACAAATACTTCATATGAATACACCCCTTTGACCAGGAAATAAATAATTGGTAAAGTAAAATCCAACATGGCAAAATAGTTGGTCCAAAATGTAGGGTCAACAAGGTGTAAGATTGCACCACTTTAAGTGCTAGTGCACCATAGAAGGCACCTTGATAATATGGTATATGAATAAAGAAATTAGTGATGATATGCTAAATGTGCTATGTGTAAATTCATGGTGTAACTTTTGGAATGAACTGATCAAGTGATGATATTATGTAAATGGAATGGCTATAATGTTGCCTACATGTATTTGTGATCGGGAACTTTATGGACTTATTGAATACCGCTGAGATGATTATTCAAGATGTGTTATGAAACACAATGAACATATGCTATGGTAAGGCATGATATATTGTACCTGGTGCTTCGGTATGATGCTTAGACATTGGACAAGACTTGGTGTATCCGATCGGTAGCGGATTCGACCGGTATATAAATGTGACCGTCGGAGCGTGGGGCTTCTAGTGAATACCCCCGGAGTTCATAGGGTGGTTGTGTAGTGACCAAGGTCACTTGTCGGTCAGCGGACTGGACTGAGATATAAATACGATCGTCGGAGTGAGAGACTCTAGTCAACAACTCCAAGAGGATACACAAGCATCTTGCCCAATGGCAAATTGACTTCATAGCAAGTGATGATTTGTTATGTAAGGTTATGCACAATCTAAAGTACTGAATGAGATATATTTATGGAGATGCTTATATATTGCACTATTTTGCTATTATGTTTTGTTTATTCTTCACTGAGTTCTGGGACTCACCCCCACCCATTTTTATTTTAGCTTCGGGTATTCCGCGAGTGGAGCCATCTTAGGGAGCCAATGCACTTGTGTAGTGCGGTCAACTGCTGCTGTTTCAATTTCTTTTTAGTTTGATTTATTGTCATTTGAGAATTCTCCACTATTTGGAGTTTTAAACTTCATTCTAGTTGTAAACCCATTTGGGCTTTGTTTTTAAAACTCTTGATGTTGACTCAGGACCACCTTTGGCTTACTTTTTGTATAATCTTTTACTCTGATAATTACTTATGATATGCAATATATCTTGTTATGGTGTGACTTATACATGCTTGAAAGGCCTGGCCAGTCAGGGATGCCTAAGTTGGGTCCTGACAATTTACAATTCGTATTGTTGCCATTTGTACAGAATAGCATTGATCTTTAATATTCCTTTCAATTCTTTCGTCTATTACACTAAACATTCTTTACATAGCAGTAACTATAATGAATTATATAATCCAAATCTATTTCATTCGCTTAAATGAGCTTGTCTGGAAGAATATAGTGAGGATACATATCTATCAAGTGAAAGTGAGAGTGATTTCAGTGATACAGATACAACATAGGTAAAGTTGCACTACACCAGGTTCTGCCTTTAATAGCGCAGTGGTTTCAGAAGGAAGCACTTTAAAAAAATGCGTGGTGGTTTTAATAGTGCTTCTCTAAGGAAACACTCTTAAGAGATATCTTTAATAACGTTTCCTTGAAAAAAGCGTTATCTCTACCTTGAACCTTATTTCTAAAAAACGCAATCAAACATTCACTTTATCGAAGAAGCAATATCTTATTGCATACCTTTAATAACGTTTCCTCAATGAAGTGATATCCTTTCCCATTTTTTTTTTCGAAAAAAAAAGTGCTCCACCTTTGATAGCGCTTCTTCAAGAAAGCACTATAAAAAGGATACCTTTAATAGTGCTTCCCTAATTAAAAGGGATAACTTTAATAGCATTTCCTCGAGGAAGAACTATCTTTTCCCTTTTCTTTAGATAAAAAAGTGATCCACTTAGGTCATGTATTCATTTATATGTTTGCAGTCCCCTTTTGCGTTCTTTGTTAGGGTTTTTATCGGACTCAATCTCCCATTTAAAGAAGGTAAGTAATAAGTATGAATTCTTTCTTTTTTAGTTTCCAAATCATGATCCTTAATTCCTGATGTGATTTCTTTTTTAGTATCAAATCTAGAGACGCAAAGTTTAGGGGTTTCTAATATCACAATTTATTTCAATTCCTATGTATCTATTATATATGAGTTTTTTCCTTTTTTAATTTTCAAATTGTGATACTGATCAATTTTATA
This sequence comes from Echinosophora koreensis, assembly GCA_035048595.1. Classification (NCBI taxonomy): domain Eukaryota; kingdom Viridiplantae; phylum Streptophyta; class Magnoliopsida; order Fabales; family Fabaceae; genus Echinosophora; species Echinosophora koreensis. Next base: position 14,746,245 of record JAPCYP010000004.1, read on the forward strand.
TTTTTTTAGTTTCCAAACTTATATAGAGACGCAAAGTAAGGGGTTTCTAAGAGTATTAATGTCGTGATTCGTTTCCATTCTCATGTCTCCGTTTGAAGAAGGTAAGTATGAGTTCTTTACGTTTTGGTTTCGGAATCCTGATACTAATCAAATTTACTTTTCTGTATGCAAGTGCAACTGATACACAAGTGATACTAATCAAATTTACTTTTCGAATTGTAACACTGATGATTTTTTTTTTGTTTTTTGATTTACGAATCCATCTGATACACAAGATCTGAAGTTTCTAAGAAGGAATATCATGATTTTTTTACATTCTTATGTATCCGTATGAATAAGGTAAGTATATATTCTTTTCTTTTTTAGTTTTCGAATCTCACTCTTGCTCAAAAATTTGAATGTATTCTTTGTTGAATGTTATTTTCTTACTTTGACTTTCTTTTTTAATCTGCAGGTTTAAGCATTGAATATAAGAAATTATGTTTTTTTTTAAAAATGGTGAAAAGATAGCACTTCTTTGAGGAAGCGCTATTAAAGAGGGTGTTTTTAATAGCGCTTCAGAAACGCTATTATTGTTTACCTCTTTTAATAGTGACGAGATAGATAGCGCTCAAAAGCGCTATAAAAAGCGAAAAATAAATGCTACTAAATCTCGAATCTAGCATAGTGTTGTGTATAAAAACCCACTACATTTTGATGTTGATTTTGTTTTTTCATAGTTAGTTAACTGTGATATGTAACAATATGTTTTTTTATAGTTAGTTAACTATGATATATGTAACATTTTTTTCTAGTTAGTTAACATAGTATTCTTTTTATGTTGATTCTTTCGTATAGATGGTAGACTCAACTGGACTAGGTAGAGGTGGTCATTCTAGCAATTGTCGTGGTGGGAGAGATTCTCCTGCCCCTTACTCGACTATTGATCCCAAGCAGATTCTCTCCACCACAAGCTCAGCAACGACACCTGGTGCTAATGGAGTGAAACCTACTACAACACCTTAGACCCAAACCATGGGGTTAAGGCCTCCTTGGCCAAAAAGCACCAAGACACAACTCATCAGCTTGCGGCACCCCAAAGGGTATCGACTTAACATCTCACCATCTCACCATGTCATAGACATTGGGAGGTCGATTAGATCATCATCATCCACACCACCATCGGAGCCACCGTTAGGGTACCAGGATCAAGCTGATCAGAGGATTTGAATTTCCCCAAAGGGCAAGAACAAGTTAAATTCATTTTATTGGTTAATTTTTTATGAATTGTTTAAATATGTTTCATTTTATTAGTAAATTTTTATAACATTTTTCAATTTTCCCATAGCTTTACTCCCACGAAGGACCCTACTGATACGATATTAAAAACAATCAAGTAGAAGTTTGAGGAGTTGTGGCTGAGCTAGAAAATGGTCCCTTATGGTGTTAGGGATAGGTGGTTCCTAGAATTTCGGATAATTTAAATTGTAAATTATTTTTAATTTTGGTTCTGTATGTGTTAGATATGTTCATTGCATACACTACAAAAATAAAAAGATATCTTTAGCAATCAGCAAATTCGATCATTAAATATGGAAATTCGGTCGCTAAACTATTTAGCAGTCGATTTAGCGGCCACTAAACGTGGTAGCGGATTGCCTAGTCCCTAAACCGATTGGTAGTCACTAAATGGTTTAGTGACTCATTTAGCAACCAAATTTTCATATTTAGCGACCAAATTTTCATGTTAGCAACCAATTAAGTGTGGTCACTAAATGATCAGTTGCTAAAATGCCTTTCTCTTGTAGTGATAACATATTTCTATGCATAAAACTTATAAGTGGGACCCGCAACACGAGAACCCCGTCAGGACTGATTTGGAACTTAAAGATTCATTGCTTATGAAAAAAGCAATGAACATGCTCAGAACCAGCCAAGATAAAGGGAAGTGTATGGAAACCCCATGTACGGGGTAGGGCTTAGAGAGACATTAAGCGCCCGATAAGTTCTAGGAGAAGAGTGTGATAGCCAGGCAAAAGTGAGTTATAGCTACGGAAGCATCTACCTATATTGGTGGCTCTAAATCTACCACAACACAGTATGATAACATGGTAGGTTTAATTTATTTTAGCTTTTATTTAACGCATTGATTTTTAGTCGATTTATACTGATTACAAGTATTAAAATTTCATTTCTATTTAAATATAGCAGGTTGCACAGCTCCATGGCCCACCGAGTGCCAGGGATATCGTGGAAAGGACGAAGAAGCTCAAGTTCGAAGAGTGGGTCAATGACAAGGCCCGTTACTTAGCGGTAAGTATAAAAACATTCTTAATCAAATTTTTATTTTGTAGTTTATTATTTGTTGATTGCAAATAGCGATATTCAATTGTATTTTGCAGGAACGGTTTCATCAGAAGCGAGATGTGGTCATATCGCGTGCCTCAAAGGAGAATGGTACTTCTGGTGAGGGCCCCCATTCTTCGGCCTCCGTTAATGACAATGTCATATATTTGGTGGTCGTCAAAGGACCAAATAAAAGGGTTTGTTAATGGGCTTGGCCACACCTGAGCTCAGAGTTTGTTGCCTCATTTGGCCTATGTCCCCCCGGAGCATATGGAGGAGATGCGGGAGACAATAACACAATCGAACGTCGAGCTCAACGAAGAAGGATGCTAGGGAGAGGGAGAAAAGTATGGTTGCTAAGGATAAAGAGGTGGAGGAAAATATAGCTAGACTGACACAGACTACAGAGTTGCAGAGTTAATATGACACCCTCTACCCTGCATGTATTCATAAAGCGATAACATAGAAGAAGCTAAAAAGAAATAAAAGAAATACATGCATATCATTCATTATAAAATGAAAACCATCTGGTAGAAGATACCACATTGTAACAGACTTCTCAAATGCGAAAAAATAAAACATGTTTAAAAGAAAACATAACGAACCCAACCATGATGTCACATTACAGAGCTGGTATAATCATAGTCCGAAACATATCAGATAAACAACATAAACCAAGAAACCCTAGACTACGAGTAATGACTCCTTAGAGTCACTCTTCAGCAAGCTGCTCACCGTCCTATGCAATACCAAAAAGATACATGCAAAGCAAACAACAAAGACGGGGAGTAAGAAACATATATATGAACATAACGGCAAGGAAGCAGTTAGCAAGATGAGCACACATCATACAAACATAACATGTTATCACAAATCATCATGCACAACACATATACATCATCCATAACATCATTATTATCGTCTTTAACTGTCTTATTAACCTTATTAATAAGCCCTATTATTTAATTAAAGTCTTATTAACATCAACATTGGCATAACGGCCTTAACAACCAAACACTTATTCACAACATAACAACATCATCATTCATTCATGGAAATAACATCATCATATTAGTTTGCAATTAAAGCATGCCAACAAGTAGAGAACATTAACAATAGTCATATAACAAACAAATATCATTTAAGCAAATAGCAAACAAATAAGGTCATGGGTTAACCCTTCATCTTACGCTACCCTCAATGCCTACATGTTCATACTATCCCTTCTTCCCATATCTGGTATGAAGATTCCTAACAACGACGATGCTGGCAAACTAAACTCTCGAGCGACTCGACGAACTCTTCAAGCCTTGGCCAAACACAAAATGATTAACCAATTAGTCCCCAAATCACAAAAGGAAAAGGAGATTAAAGAGAGGGATAATCAGTTTACCTTTATAGACACTAACATGCATGACTTCTCTCCTAAACGGACTCAAGAACTCCAAGAACTTCAAAGGGTTCAAGGGAAGGGAAAGGGAAGAGGTTTCTGTCACACTAGGATTGCCTAAAGTGCCAAAAAGAGGGTTTTCACTCGAAACCCTCGTAGACTGCTCTCTATTTATAACTTCAGACCCGAGCACGGTCGTGCTCACTTTAAGCACTGCTGTGTTCAATAATGAGAACGGGGTGAACAAAGATTGCGGTGTGTGGCCTACTAAACAATCGAATTTGGCCAAAACATCTGAAATAAGACTTGTAGATAATTCTCTTAGATTTCCAATGCATCAAAGATCACCTCAATCGGACATCTAGAACTCAAGATATGGCCAAAACGGTGAAACAGGTTACTAGGACTCTAAAAGGATTGAACCTTTCTAAGGCTAAACTTCCCCAAACATAAACTTAGACATCAAAAACATAACAAGCATATATATATATATATATAAACTCATTAAGCTTGTTAACAAAAAATGGGGTGTTACAGTCAACATGGTGCAACTTGTATTTGAGTATATGAGGATGCAACCTCATTCTGCATCACCTCCTCCTCCTCCAGCGACGACAATGACGCACGACCATAACGCTGAGGACAATCGTCACGACCCCCCCGCCATGCTAATATTTTCTTTTCTTTTTTTTGTATTTTTCATTTTCATTAAACTCTACTATATGAATGCTACAATTTAAATTTGATTAATAGCATCTCTGTTTAATATCTTCATTTATGTTACTATACAAAAGTTATTATTCATTATTACGTGTTAATTGTAATTAATTTTAAAATATATTTTCTATTAAAATTCATTTTAAAAAAATATCTTTTTTTTTTTAAAATAAAAATAAAGGGTAGTGACTGATCATTGGTGTTCACATTTTAGTCATTAACTCAATCATAGAATGATAAGCTTATCAACTGCAATAGTACCCAAATTGTGTCCCTAGGCTTGTTATGCACTGACTGGCCTAGTGACCGGATTAGCCACCACGGTTTTTGCGACCAAGTTTCATTAACAGCGACGTGCTTTGGTCGCTAAGCAACCCTCAAGGAACCTAATTTTTTATTCTTTTTTATTTGCTATTGAATTTATTCTATTTTCATTCAGTTAATATTAGCTTTAATCTTTCAAAAATAATATTTTTTAATAGATAAGCAACCCAAGGAAGGGTTGCTTATATAAGCAACTTTGCTAAATTTTAAGCAATCACATATAAAACTCCAATACTAAAATCTGATAAGCAACCTGATGGGAGATGCTCTAAGAGCAACTGAATTGTCATTTCGGTCGCTAAACTTTTATGGGCCAAGGGATCTGTCACTGCATTAATTCAGTCGTGAATATAGTCGCTAAACATGATAGCGAACAAATTTTTATCTTTAGCAAATGAATACGTCGATTGTCAGACACCTCTCTTTTTGTAGTGATATAAGTTGAAAAAAAAAAGTAGGGTGTTTAATTACAACTCAAAGAAAGTTGACCATTATATATCTTGAGTAAGGTATTCACCAAATATTTCATGCATTGCTGATTATAATTTAATAAATTTTAAGTAGTTATTTATCATCTTAATATTCAATAAATATTGGATAACTTACTTTGAGCACCATATGCCATAGCAACTACATTATCTTACAATATACAAAATCTCAACGGAGAGGCAAATTTTTCGACCCATAATTAAAAGATGAAATTATGTAATCGGATTTTAAATTATGATTGTGCTCGCAACTAATGTGGCTTCATGAAATTATGTATTCTATAATCACGATTTGATACGATTGCAGTAGCTGTCACAACCAAGATGTACGGCTGCATCACGTAGAGCAGCCCACATTTTGAAACACTGAATGTAGCAAAAAGCAGACTCAACAGTGAAAAGTTGTTCTAATTTCAACAGTAGTTTCTGGATTATTCTTGCTGCGTAACTTCCCTCCAGCTTTGAATAGCTTGAGACACTACTTGTTCAACTAATTGTGCATCCAAATGGCCAGTATCTTGATTGTTCTCCTGAGACATCCACAAGTAATTAATTAATTGGGTTAGTAGTCCCACCAAAACGTTACAATACAAGCAAAAATAAATCAAAAGAGGGAGTGATTTCCTGATATAGATAATTTTGTGCATGTGTGTGCTTGTGTGTTTTCATCATTACTTTGACTCCAACTGCTTCCAAACAGAAGTTGTCCTCACAAGAAACCCTAGCTTGGACCACATCAAGACCCAGCTCTTCAAAGGCTTCTAATATGAACACAAGTAACCCCTGACAACTCCTTTCACTCACCACCTTGATCATAAAGCCCCCTTCTTGTGGTTCAACTTTAAGCTACAAAATCATTAAGAACATGCACAAAAGTAATTAAACAACATCTGTGGAAAAGGAGTAATAAGTAATTAAGGCAGCAGAATATTTTCTAGTGGGATATATAAATTTATTTTGATTATAAAAAAAAAGTTCGTATACCATAGGCAATGGATCATAGTCAATTATTTTTTGTGATGTTGCAACTGCTAATTGGTTCAATCCTTGCAGCTGTTGCTTTAAACCTTGTATGTAATTTGACGCATCCAACAACACTGAGGTCTTACGGCGCTGCATATATAAACACGGAAAATATTACATCATATCTCAACATATGATTCTCAATTCTTGAATATCGATTAAGAGGCAAATATATAAGCAAGAGACAAGTTAGAAGGATTTATTTCTCATGTCACTCAATATACACAAGAAGAAAAGGGTTGAATAAAGTGAGGGACCCAGATTCCCTGCAGTCACTACATTATTTTATGAAAATCGTAATCTATTGGTTTCCTGAAAACTGTAAACAGTTTTCGTTTAAATTATGGTATAACTGATTGCAGGAAATCCAAATCCTAAAGTAAGTAGTCTTATTTAATTTTTAACATTAATTATGTAGAAATCTCCCTAGAAGCTTCGACTAATTAATGGGATGAAGATGAAGTATATATATTAATTTGATAAGATAGAAGGAGATGATGATCACGGTGATAGGAATAAAATGGAATTCAGCTGGGTTGTAAAATGTTATCCAGAAAATGAATAAGGGAAAGGTAAGCAAATAGAAAAGAATGAGATGTTTTGGAGAGTAATCACCGAATGGGAGTATGTGATTGAACGAAGCAGTTGCAAGTTCCTGTACATGGCTGTTCTCTTGTGAACCTTGGAAACCATTTGTCTCTTTAGCACTCACTCTCTTTCTTTCTCTCACGAGAACTATATAAAGAAGTGTGAACAATATTACATGGTTTATATAGAGGATGAAGACACAGAATCTTGTGGATCACATGTGATGCAGTTTTGGAATTACCATATGTATGAAATGTTTTAACTTTAAGGGCAATCCTGTTTTTTTCCTCGTGTTATATTATTTGACACTGAACCAACTTTGTTCTTGGCAAGCAAATTAAGACCTAGTTTGACACGGCATATTTTTACGGGATAACACTTAATAATTCATGGCTGTACAAAAAAAAGAAAGAATTAAAGATATTCTTGGGAGAATTTTTAAAAAAAAAAAATGAATTTTTTTTTGGAAAAAAGATAGAAAAATTTGAAGTTAAAACAAAGAATAACTAAATGAATTTGACCAGTAATCACATTTTAAAATAGGAAAATTACAATGTTAGGTAGTTCATAAAGTTATTTCCAACTACCTTTTACCATGCCTTGTTTTATTGCCTCAAATTATTATTCCTTCACCATTGGGTGTTATTATTTGCACATCAATATATACATCATTCCTACATCTTTTTTATTGTGAGAATAAAAATGGGAAGAGAGAAGATTGCTAGGAGTAAGTGAGGCCTAAAGTAGTCTTGAGTGATGCCTTTTTCTTTTAAGTGAGAGAGTGTACCTGAGTTGGTTGTGCTTTAGATTGAGTCTTTTTGTCAATATGTGTGACCTTTTTACTTTATAAAAATGAAGAACAATATTTTTTTTTTTGCTGGTGGACCTAAAATTAGGGTTTTAGTTGCCTCACAATTCGATCGACCTTGGGAGGTTGTGCTGGGTTTTTTATGATGTGATGAAAATGAAGTGCAAATAAATATTATTGTTAACTATTGGATGCTAAATTTACAAGATGAAAAAATCCACGACAGGGCAAAGTTGATAGGAAAGATTCAAAGTTTTTTTTAAAGCCGAAAAGTATATTGATAGAAAGTACAAGAGGTACTCTAACTCGTGTACAAAGAAGCAGAAGACCAAAGAAGGAAGATAAAATGTAATTAGCATATTGACTAGACTAGGGAACGATATGATCAGTACACTAATCAAACCTAGTAGGAAAGATTCAATGTATTACCATTTTTTCCCCCTCGATCTCAATTTGGTTTCTTTTAAACCATGTACAACATTTTCTAATTATATTATTACTCCTAAATACAGTTATCTATAGTTACCAGTTTTTTTATAAACAAATGTTAGAATTAATGTTAGTATTTTATTAGTGGGTGAGATTTGAACTCTCAACCTTTTATCACTCCACTCCTTAACTCCCTCGTCCCAACCACCAAGTCAACCTTATAACCCCTTGATATATAGTTACTAGTTACCAGTTGCTTCTTTCATATATACTTTAACTTGATATGAGAGAAGGAATTGAACTAGTTGGACGAAAACATGAAGTTCATAATTTAGGAGGAACCCGAGTTTGGTGGCATGGTGTGAGTTTGTCCTGTCTAAAATAAGCCACGGATGCATCATACATACATATGAAAGAAGAAGCGTGTGGGGTCACAATAATAATAATGGAAAACTGTATTAGTGTACATGTTTTTGAAAACAAACACTAATATATATATCTGCATGGGAACGTGAAAAGCTAATGAAAGAGATGGTGGTGTTAAGTTGGAAGCTGCAAGGAATCTCAATGGCCGATTGAGACACCACCATTCACAGTAGCAAAAAGCTAAGTGTCAAAAACATGTTACAGCTTTAGGTGTCTTCTTTGGATGCCTCCAAGCTTTCCTCACGGGGAAGGGATTCTCTCTCTCTTCAATTTCTCTTTTCTCTTCCTATTGGGTTGGCTTCCCCTATATATCTACCAAGAAACGTTAAAAGAAATTTTGGTTTTATTATAAGTGCTGGAAATTAATTTTAAAAAATAAAAACGATGCAATTTGTTAATGATTTTTTTAATTTTATTATTATTATGGGATTTGATACTGCTGAATTGTTATTGTCCAGTACTCCTCCAAGCTAAACAGCAAAAAGGCTTCGGCTGTACGTGTGTCGTGTTCTTTTCTATTGTGTATATATACCTGCTTGTAATGAAAAGAATAATTAAAGTGATAATGATAACATTAACCAAAAAAAAGGTTAATGATAGAATAATTATAGATTTTGGTGTGGCATTTTGTTATTTCTGAAATAAGTGTTTCAAAGAATTTTTACTTTTTTGTTTTGGTGCTTGTGTTTCAAAGAATTTTACACCTATAATTAAGTAGAAAATTAAACCGATTTTTGATCACTAACATTCCAGTTTCTCTTAACCAATTGAGTTATTTTAAGCCGAATTAGTTAAGTCAAATTTTAGAAATCCTTCAATTTTGTTTCTTATCTAAAGTTATCTTCTAGGATTGTTTGCTTGTTTGTCTAAATAGCAATTTGCTTTTAATATGTGTGTTTTGTGAATAAAAAAAGGTTATAGTTTACTTTTGATTCACCCTCGGTATAATTTTTTTTACATTACCAATCAATCACAAATCATTCTATGATAAAGGTCAAGTCAAATATTTTTTTTGATATAATAATTTATAATTGCTTAACAATGTAAAAATATTTACACTCACTGTATACCAATAAATCCTGATTCCTGTCTTTTAACTTTAATATAAAGAGAGTCATTCCAATATATTGAATTGTGCGCCTGTGACTCTTAAGTGGCGTGAAAAAGTTGTTGAGGTATTTTTTCGTGATACAAGTTGGTCTCTTCCTTGTACATGAGCCGCTTTAAGATTTTGTTTTCTTGGTTTTTCATGGTGTTCTCCGTGCGTAAATGTAGAGACTAATCTTTTAAGGTACTGGATGATAATGAAGGGCTGACCTCTCTCAACTAGGCTTTTTTCATACGCAAGAATCAGAGAATGAATTACTGGCCACTTGCTTAAGGGGCTCCCATTACCATTCAGACCAACCACATATTGGTGTCACTTTAAGATATTTAGTTAATCCATAGCATGTATAAAAATTATGTTTGGCACATCTAACATGATAAGAGATCGTTACAGAGCATTGCTTAGCAAATCGAAATCATTTTCCCACATAGCTATTATAAGAAAGGATGAGAATCTGTTGTTGTGGTATACAAAAATGGGAGAGAAGATCAACTGTGAAAACAAATTATAGCGATAAAAGATATGAAAGTGACATAAATAGTTGTGGTAACTGGTAAATTCCATAATCAATTAATTGATAATAATAGTTCTCTTATATTGGGTTTGGGTACCTCTTGTACTCGATTTAATACATCTTTTGCTTAGAAATTTTTTTTGATAATAATAGTAATAGAATTAAACGCAGCAATGATAGGCATATCTGTGGAAGAAATAATGATCATTGCCGTAGTCAATATGGAGGGGAGAATGTGTTGATTAGAAATAAGATTTTCTAGATATAGTTGCTTGATTTTTTATTTGATTTTTTTGGTAAACATAGGGGCAAAACGCCCAGTTGCTTGAATTTTCGTGTTAATTTAATCACTCAAATTAAATCATATATCTATGGGTAGTTGAAGTGACAAGTAAGTTTCAATTTAATGAAGGGATTTTAGAATTTTAAGAAATGCGAATATACAAAAAACATATGTGAGAAAGGATAACATCAACACTGAAAGCAATATTATATAGAACATTATAAGACCAAAACCTTTCAAACCGCGTCCCAATTAAGCTCTTCCTATTTTACAACTCAACTAGTTTTTATTAACAAATTATATTGTAAATTTACTTGTGAAGCCCTTTTATTTGGTTTTTTTAAATATTAGAGAGAGTTCTATGATACACTAATGACAGTGCATTTAAGGAGAAAAAAACTCAAATAATTTTTATGCACAAAAATAACGTTGTAACTTAATTTGCTTACGAAGCCCTTTTTGCGGAATTTTTTATTATTATTATTTTTTTAAAAAAAAAAACTGTTAGAGTTCTTTGATACATGGACCTTGTATTGTGCATTAAAGACCAAAAGTCATTTTGGGTTAGTGACATTGCGTGGAATATGTTTTTGAGTTAAGGGTAGATGCTGAGAGCATCTGCATCGGCGGGTGCTTAAGTCACAAGCACCGTTCTTGTAAAATTTTATGCGATGCGGGAGGTGCTTAAGTAGCATCCCAAATTTGGAGGATGCTTGTGCAAGCACTCGTTGCTTGTGCATTTTGTTGTGACATTTCAATTTTTTTTTTAATTATAACATATTCAATTGCACAATTGGGGGAAATGTAAGGATGTGGAGTTACTGGTGGAGTCCATTTAAGAACTTTTTAAAAGTTACTGGGTTGTAAAGATGCGGTGCTTAAATTATAAAAAATAAAAATGGGTGATGTGTAATGGTGGAACCCATTTAAGAACTCCAAAGTGGGGTGCTGGGATGTGGATGCTCTAAGCAACGTCGAGCAATGCATTAGGCTATTAGCTATATCAAATTTTAAGTAGCCACTATTTGTTACTGAAAACCAATGCTGCTGCACATAAAAGAAACATAGTTTTAAAATTTTATTTTGTGGAAGAAACATAGCTTATTTTGTTGCTAATGCTATATTTCTCTCCGATTCTGTCCCTCCATTTGTTATTTATATATATATAGACGAGTAATGATATGCTAATTTTGGAAACATTTTTAGGCTGCGACAGTTTATATATAATAATGACGTTTCTGAGTACAGCCATGACTGTCGTGAAAATAGTACAACTCTAAGATAAGGTTATAACTGAGTAATGTTATTTTGACACCCAAATCAAATATCATGAGAGACATCGATCCTAGTGTTTTAGTAGGTTATGAACTAATAAAATTAAGCGAGAAAAAGAATAAAGTAATTCATAGTCTACTAAAATACTAGGGTATCCCCCATGATATCTAATTTGAGTGTCAAAATAACAATATTACTCGTTATAATTCGAGCAAGATCATTTGGTTTTTAATTTCTCGAAACTTGCACAACATGAATATGGATGCAGTGCACTATAAGTCTAGACAGATTATTATTTAACCCCAAGGAGTTGATTTAGTGGAGTATGACAGGATCTCATATCTGACAGGTTGTAGGTTCGAGCTTTCACTAGTCTCCTTGGGGTGAGGTAAATATAAATCACTTTGTAAGTGTTCATAGACCCCGAAAGTTTTCCCTATCTTGTACTAAGGCAACATCCCCTCACCCTAAATTTTTGTAATAATAATAAATAAATAAAAGACAGATGATACATTTCATCGTGGGGCTCATAGAGGGCGAAACTCTTTACCTGTCCATATTCCAGTATAGATGTACGTGGAGGACTATGCAAATACGAATAATATTTTCATAGATTATATATGTTATGGTCATGGACAACTTTCACCAAACAACATAAAAATGGAGAAAGTAGTGAAGGGAGAAAAAAAATATAAAAACAAATAAAAATATATATACTATCAATGTTCAATTTCATTATATAAGATTCTATTTTCATGGAAGGCAGTATGCCGCTATTTCATAATGAAAATGTTTTTTCTATATTATTTTCTTCGGACTACTTTTTGTTTTATACACTTATTTTGTTTGTGAATATGAGGGTCATAACAATTTAGGTGGCCAGTGTGAATTGAGAAATTTGTGTCATGATTGTTGATTTTAAACCTAGCTACAACTTAAACTCCCAATTAATTGTTCCAAAGTTTCAGAGGCCACCGTCAATTTAATTCTGAAAATAACCATGAAAATTAGTATTATTTGTATTTTTTTTTTTAATCAAGTATCACATGGTCAAAGTTGCAAGACTAATCTTCATATGCTATGATGGTAAAGCCCTTTCTTAAGTGACGACTCCAAGATTTGAAGCACTGATCTTACAGGTAAAATTCGCTAGAGGGCACTGCTCACTATTGATTGTTGTTTTAGATATAAGAAGATTAATATAATAAACTGAAATGAGAACACAAGAATGAAAAGGTTTATACCGTGTTTTTTATGACAAATTTGTTGTATCTCACTAATTTGCAGTGGCAAGAGAGTAAAGGAACAGAATAGAATATGACGGATGATAATTAGGGATGACAATTTGTATCATACCTATTGAGTACCAGCAAAAATTATCATGATGGATAGGGTCGCACAATAGGTATATAAGGATCCTGGTACAGGTAATTACCTGCAAATTTGAATGAGTAATGGCACGAGTACGGGTACTATGGTACCCACCCCGCCCCGCACCACACATGTGTATATGTATATAATTATTTATTTATTTATATTAATAATATATATATTTTAGCTATAATACAAATTTTAAAACCAAAATTAATATAAAGATTCTTAACTTTCTAAATCTAGTTGCATCTATAATTCCTTTTTGAATGTTTTTATTTATTTAAATATTTTGATTTGTAATGTTTTATTAGTAGATTTAAAAGACATTTGAATCATTTGTAATTGTTATAACGTTTCTTTTGTTATTTATTGTATTTTCATAGTTAAAGTGCGGGTAACGGGTGCGGGTGCAGGTACTTAGGTACCCAGAGAGTACGGAAAAGGGTACTAACTACTAAAGTTGCTATCCACGCGGATACGGACCCGGTTATGGGTAATTTCTTCAAATGCAGGTATGGGGCGGGTATTATAGTACCTTATCCAAACTCTACCCATTACCATCCATATCGATAATGGATTGACTATCAAGATTTAAGAACATGCAACGAGGGTTAATGATTGAGTGTGATGTACTTGCAACCAGGGCCATGTTTAGAAATTTTCAGGCATAAGGTAAAATCTTTGAAGGGATTTGTTTAATGTAAATCATCGATTCTCATTTAATTCTTTTAGCTTTCTGAGTTGCATAATCATTTATCAAATTTTATAATTAAATAATTTTAACTTTTTACTCTTGACACTCGATACATTCAGTCCATCTGATAACTTATTTGATCTCGAATAAGATATAAGTCATTTAATTTGAAGAACTTCTTTTAACGGTAGAAACAATCCTTTGATAACCATAATCTTTCGAGGGAAAAAAGGGTAGAAACAATAATAAGTATTTTTTTGTGGTAACCATGACATAGGTACGATTATCTATCACCGTTAACAATGATTAATCTCCGTTTCCCACCTGTTAGGTACACAAGTTGGGTTCTCCCCTCCCAACCAGGTTTTCTCCATACATAAGAGTCAGGATTCGAACCCCTGACCACTTGCTTAAGGTACCCAAGTCCCTTAGCACTTGGATTAACCACATGTTGGTGAAACAATAATAAGTATTATCCACAATATTTTATTACCAATTCATATATTTGAAAAATAATATAATCTTTTGATATAACAATAATTTGAAAATACGTGTTTGTCTTGGAAATTATAATAATAATTTAGAGATAAAATTAGTACCAATTAGTATGTTGTCCATTTATTTTAAAGTAATATAAAAATTCAAAAAAAAATTAATAAAAAGATATTAAAATAAAATTTATTACCTATATTAACAATAAATAAAATATAGTAATGGTAAAAGATTTTTTTAGGCCTTAGGCGGCTGCCTGATGGCCTAAAGGCAGCCACGACCATGCCTGCAACTTGCATGTGTGATACCATTTGACACAGAGACAAAGAATCAAAGAGAGCAAGAGGAAAAATCGAAGTAATGATTTTAGAAACTACATTAATTTAAAAAAATATTCTGATATACACTTCCCATATTATCTTTTATCAATCTATTATTAAATTTTATTTTAATATTTATATACTAATTTAATTTTTACATATTATCTATGCGACTGTGCCCCCTTAAAAAAGGGCAGTATACAAAACTAGTGTGTGCTGAAATTTAAATTTCTCTTGTTTTATTAAAAATGTGAAATAAAAATATAGTATTATATCAAAATAGTGTGTAAATTGATTACGTACGTATAGGTCTGTAGCATGAACAGAGATGAGACCCACTTAATCAGATCGAACCAAAAAGAATAATAGTTTGAATAGTTAGGATCAAATATGCTCCACAGGTTGGGAATATATACTGCTGAGAATAATTAGCACGGATATGATTAAGCCTGGTGACCAGAAGTGTTAAGCTCTTACATTATTGTACTTGAAATTACTTGTTGGCAATTTTGGCTCGTAGCATGAAGAAGACATATCATGGTTGTCAACCTCGTAAATATCATCTCAGATATATATAGATCCTGACATTAAACATGCTCTAGTTTAACTCTCACGTGAATGGTGAAATGGTTATTTGCATACATAAAGTCTGAATTTTTTGGATATAATCATATAAGTCGAGGTTTGGTTACTTTAGTTACTGGCTAGTACCATTCCTTTGGACAGTTTAGATAAATAGGTTAAATGAAGCTTTTAAAATAAGGTTTACTGTCATGAGTGCAATCTAAAGTAAATTGAATGATGCTTGGGTTGATATTTCGAAAACCACTCATTCATATAAAATTTGCCAATTCAATAAAGTTAATTTAGTTAGTATAATTCTTTTTTTCCTTTTTTTTTTATGAAAAAAGGACCATATAAAGTTAATCTTTATAACCCGATCACCCGGTGTACTAAACCTATGATTTGGTTTGCCAAACCCGCTAGCGTATAGCAGATAGCATATAACGGATGGAAAAATAGCCCAGTTTGGTAACCGTTTTTAAAAATAGCATATAACATTTTTTCCATATGTAGCGTTTGAGCTTATAGCGTATAGCTTATCATTTTTTTTTCCATTTTTATCCATACTATCTTAATTGAATTCCTCACTTATCCTTAGCTAATAAAATAAAACACTAATCATTTAATATAATATATAAATAAGAATTAATTTCACTGTTTAGATTTGTATTTAAGATACAAAAAATAGAAAATGTATTTTTATCTATAAAAAATAAATTTATATAAAAATCATATCAGTATATAATTTTATTTTTATTATTCCATTTTATTTATTAAAAATAATTAAAACTAAATTAATATTCAAAGCAAAAATTAAATATTTAATTTTTTAAATGATAAAGAATTTAAGATAAATTAAAGTGTTAAAAGTAATAATTATTTTAAAATAAATAATATATATATAATTTATATAAAAAAACATGCAAACATATCATTTTATGTCATTTTACGATTATCAGCTAGTCTAATCGCTAGTTTTACCAAACACTTCAAATCCAATCCCCTAGTTAATTTGGTATCCGTAACAGAGTGTTAACCTCTTCACCAAATTTTATAACTAGTTCGTCGATTTCGGATGGGTCATGAATTTTTTATCACCCCTAAAGACCTATGATCAAGATGCCGCATATCGTATATATACAATTCTAATTGGCTTAAACCAGCTATATATTAAAGATGCCAATTTAATTCTCATCTTCGCTTCTATATATATATGTCCCATAAATTTTTTTTTTGGTTTCTATATAATTGTGTAAACAAATGCATTTGGTATAACATATCAAACAACCATTTCCTTTCTTGTGAAACTTCTCTCTGAAGTAAAGGTGAAACCTAATTCCAAATTCTTAGGCTGGCTTAATAGTTAATAGTTCAATCAAACAACGCTTTCACCTACGATCCTACTACAGGGAATGACAAATATGATGTACTAGAAACATTCCCAAGCACAATATCTTCAACCTTATATTATTTCTTGGGAACATATGGGATTGGTGGTTCATGCGTCAAATTAGCTTTGGGTTTGTCTCCGAATAAGTCTAGGATAAATCAAGCAACTGGTCTTAGGCATTGGAAGAAATTGTACAAACAGTAATAAACATCTATTACACGAGTCCCCTGTTAATTATCACAGCCATAGGTGGCCCCTTCCAGCTCACTTTGTGGTTTGGATCACTTATATGTTTCCCTTTGTAGGCTCCATACAACCATGTGATTCCATTTTAGGTGAGTGTGATGGGATTGACTAACATTCGCAGTTCCTGACATATAATTTGTGAAATTCCTTAGCTTCTCAGCATCAGAATGAAACAAATTTAAAAAAATATGGATGAATGAAAAAGGGGTATTGTTAAGGTAGATTTCGAGAAAGTTTATGATTCGGTGAGTTAATGATTATCTTCATGGAGGAGTACTAAGCATTTATCTTTTGGAGGTCAAATGATGATACGGCTCAAATCAGCCCATTTTCTCTCCCAAACTACTTTCTATTAGGTCTCTAAGCATCTGCTAGCTGTGCTATGTGTTTGACTCTTGTGTTTTGATGAATCCAAATATTTAATAAATGATTTAAATGAACCATATGAATATTGCTAATGATTCTCTTAAGTGTGCATATTACTTAGAAGAACTAACCCACTCAAGAATGTCTAAGATAGTGAAACCAGTTAAGCGATAAAGACATATCGGAGCTTTGAAGCATCCGAAGAGCGAGATTGAAGCCTCTCAAAGAATTTGACCAACATAGTGACCAACAGTTCTATTGTCCATTCACTAAGTTGGTGGCCATAAATAAAATGTAACCCACGCATAACATCATATTTTATAATTTAGAGATCGATTTTGACAGTCACTATATAACGCCATTGCATAACCGATCGCTAAATGCTTATTGATTGGAGTTTTGATAGCCATACAATGATAGTCGCTAGTTTGACTACTAAATTAGCGACTGAATTTGTCGGTCGCTAAAATGAACATTTATTGTAGGAAACCACGTGGACCTACTAGAAGTCATGATGCCGAAGAACCTTGCAGAGGGAGGAAAGCGAAAAAATGTACATTAATTCTCGAACGGCTTTTTTTTTTTTGTTAAATTCTCGAATGGCTTTATCATGGAAATGTATGCACACATTCAAGCTATCATTCATCAACCTTTCAATGGATTTACTTAATATTTAGAGGCAAATAATAACTCTTTTGATTTTGGCATCCTCTAGAATGAGGGGGAAAAGAAGAAGGAATGATTCAGGACGGTGGCCTTGATATATCTTCTTGGCATCCTGATGGTTTTCAATTTTTTTTTTTTTTTTTTAATAATCTACAATGGGATCCTCAAATTTGTATATTTTTAGAGGATTAATCACTGCTATACGGTTTCTGTGGTGTTGGTGATGCACAAAGATGGAGTTGTTCCTGCATATCTTTTAGGCCGTGAGAACACCACCGGGGCTAAAGTATGGCACATATGCACTACGAAATCAATTGGGGTTCTGATCTTTCTGTTCTTCCCTCTCTTTCCCGTACTTATGACCTTTTACTATTTTTAGGTTCTCAGCACTACCATTAAGCAAAAAAGATAAAATCATTTGCATTTTATCCATATTATTCTACAAATAATATATTGTCTCTCTGTAGGACATTTTTTTTTTATTTTTTTATTTTTTTAAAAAAAATGTTGTATGACTTGTAATCTATTAAACATATAAAAAGGAGTTGAAACCCCATAACACGGTCAATTTATGTGAGGGAAGCACGTGTGATGTTAGTGTTACCATTCATGTCATGCTGCTGCTAAAAAAGAAAAAGAAACAAAACACAGAAAGAAACGCCACATATGCATATCAAAGATATGAAACCAAAAAGCTTAGAAATGACAAAAAAGTAATGGGTTCCTAGAATTGCTAGTTGCAAAAAACTGAATAAAATAAAACATTATTGTTCATGCATGGGATGCTGTTGATTCACGTGTCTCACACAATTGGATTTTACTCTTCGCCAGTAGCCAAAAGAACTGGTCACTGGCGAATGGCAAACGTAGCCAAATGAAATAACTCCCACAACGAGCATAGTTTTTTTTATCCCATGTCATTGGTACGAAATATATCCACCATCTTAAATAGTAAGTAATTTGACATTTAAGAATTGTTTCATTCCAACTAGATTTTGTTCATATACAACAACAAAGGGTCGAATTATTGACCACTTATTTAAGGGGTCCGAATCTATTACCACTTGGATCAACCACATGTTGGTCGTGAGAAGATGGTAAACTTGTAGGAAAGGGATAACTAATATACTAGTTTTAATTGATAGCCTTCTGTGTTAAGATTTAAGAAGCTATATGGTTGACAACCAATATGACAGCTGAGATTAAGGCACACACCGTAATTCACGCTATGAACAGAGGTTAGATATGCAAGTTATTGTAGAATCAGACTCTAAAAAAGCTCTCTATTTGTTGGACTTGAAGCTAATCAACTTCGAAATTTGATGAAAGACATTAGAAATCTTAATTTGATCAATGGGAGGGGTCAGTCACGACTCAACTTTTGTCATATACGAATTCGTGAGGCAAATTGATGGTTGGTCCTGCTAATCATGGTACCAGACAACATTAAAAGACCCTAGCTAGTTTTGGGAGCTTCCGTGGTTGAAATTAATAATAAAAATATAATTTAAATATCTAGAATCATCAGCATGGCTGAGTAAAGTTAAATAAGCCCAAAATTGTACTAATTTTTTTGGTCTTAATTTGTGTGATAATTCAAGATGCGAATGTGTAAGTGGGTAGACTCATGAACTTAAATATCTTGTTAACGAGTGTCCTAATTAAGGCACTGTGACACCCTTATACCCCGCATGTTAAAAGCCATTTAAATTAAAAACATTTAAAGGAAAACATGCAATTACTGGATAAAATAAACAATTGTCCATGGGTAGAAAAGTCCCACATGAACCGTTTACAACGCGGAAATAAAATAAGTTTTAAACAATAAAAACATAACCAACCAAAGTAATATAACCCAACCCCGATGTCACATACAGAGCTGGTATAACCATTCCGGAATAAAGTCCACGGAATTACAACTGAAACTAACTACTACGAAACATAAACTAGCCCTACGATGAGTGGCGGCTCCTTAGAGTCACTCCTCTCCGGGCTGCTCGTCATCCTCTGCAATGTGCCAATCAGGCCAAACACAAACAACAAACATATATAGGGAGTAAGAATCGTATAAACATATTAGTATGGGAATAGGCAGTAAAGTAAACAGCAAGCATAGCAGCATCACATCAACATCAACATTATCATTATGCTATGCAGTGCAATGCAGTCCTACTCCGCTAAACCATCAATGCATGTGGATCCACTAAACTCGGGATGAACGACTTCGGAGTTACATATCCACATTGAGAATCTACTCAACGCCGGAGAATCTACTCCTTGGATAGCCAACGCATCAAACCAACGAATGCCTCATCACGGGGGCGCTAGGAGAATCTACTCCAACCGTGGATGGCCGGATCGCCGTACTCTAAGACGATCTCCCCTATGTCGAACATCCCTAAACAACATCTCTGATGCAATGCGTATGCAACACAACAACAACGGCAACACCACCTCCATAACTCCAACGGAATCGACCGAAGATAACAGCGGAATCAACCGCACCAACTTGCCTCGCGGAATCTACCTGAGGACTTAAGCGGAATCAACCGCAGTACCTGGGGCAAACTCTCGGCCACCAAGGTACGTAACAACAACACCTTAGACCCAAACCATGGGGTCAAGGCCTCCTTGGCCAAAAAGCACCAAGACACAACTCATCAGCTTGCGGCACCCCAAAGGGTATCGACTTAACATCTCACCATCTCATCATCTTAATTTATCTTTATTAACATTTACCAAGTTGTCTAATCAGTTATCATCATAGGGAAGTGGGGTTTAAAACCCCTTAAGTCCTTTAATCTGGTTCTGTCACAGTGGGTTGAGCACGGTCGTGCTCGTAACCCAGCACGATCGTGCTTAAGCACGTGAGGGGCGTGCTCCCCTGTAAAGGAAGCACGGTCGTGCTTCTTAATGAGCACGGTCGTGCTCAGCAGCACGATCGTGCTCTTTGTCCTGTACGGCCGTGCTCAACAGCGCGGCCATCTCCCCATAATTCAACTGGGAGCACGGTCGTGCTCCCTGTTCAGCACGGTCATGCTCATCGCGCGACAGTGCTGTTCTGGGCAGGAACAGAGACTGAAACTTAGTTAAATTACCAGGGTTTTTACTCAATTATTCTTAACATCAATTATCAGCATGTTTTCGGGTTTAAACTCATCATCATAACAGCAATCCATTCAACCACGGCATCAACCCAACAACATCATGTTCATAGAAAAGCAACCAACACTAACATTAACAACATATTATGAACATGAACAGTAAACCAATAACATACTAATAACATACCGAAACAGCCAATAGCATACCATCATTAAACAACTAATTCAGCATGTCATTCATACATACAAATATAAACACATCGGGGTTAGGGAACCCCTTTACTTTACACTAAACCCAAACCTACGTAAATACTACCCTTCTCCCCATACCTGGATTGAAGGTAGCTCTCTAAGACTTCCTAACAGCAACCAGTTCCTCTCCTTTAGGCGGCTCACGTACAAACGAGCCTTAAACAAACAGATTAAAACGGTGTTAGTTTCCCAACCAAAAACGAAAGGAAACTAAAGAAAAGGAACGGAACATTACCTATACACGAAGCGCAGACGAAACCACGTTTCCCTAGCGTCTCCAACACTCAAAACCACACTGAGTATGAAGGAAAAAGGGAGGAAGGGAGGTTGCAGCCGTACTAGGGTTTTTAGTAGCAAAGAGGAAGTGTACGGCGCAACCCGGGGTCTGCTCAACGTATATAGGTCCGGACTTGAGCACGGCCGTGCTCAACTTAACGTTACGAGACGCGGTCAACAAGTTGAGCACGGGCGTGCTACTTGTTGAGCACGGTCGTGCTCAACTTAAAATCAGAAACACGCTTCTGACTTTAAGCACGGGCTTGCTGGCTAATGAGCACGGGTGTGCTCATGTACCAGAAAGGAACTTTTAGCCAAAAATCCCACTAAGCCCTTGAACAATAAATCCAACTTAATACAACCAGCTTAATTAACATATTCTGAAAAACAGGGTGTTACAATTCCACCCCCCTTATAAAAATTTCGTCCTCGAAATTTACACGTACCTCAAGGGAAAAGATGCGGGTACGCTTCCATCATCTTCCTCTCTAGCTCCCAGGTAGCACTTTCCTCAGTCGCCCCACTCCAAACCACTTTAACCAAAGGAATTTCCTTGCCTCTTAGCTGCTTCACCCTCCTATCCTCGACTCGAAGAGGTAACACCTCAAACGTCAGGTTCTCTTTCAACTGTATAGCGTCGGGTACTATCACGTGACTAGGGTCATGAATATACTTCCTGAGTTGTGACACATGAAAAACATTGTGGAGATTTGACAAGAACGTGGGTAAGGCTATCTGGTAGGCGACTTCGCCGACTCTTTTGAGGATTTGGTAAGGACCAATGAACCTCGGAGTAAGTTTCCTCGCCTTCATCACTCTACCAACCCCAGTCGTCGGGGTAACTCTCAAGAATACATGATCGCCTTCCTGGAATTCGAGCGCCTTCCTCCTTTTATCATGGTAGCTCTTCTGCCTACTCTGTGCAACTCTCATCTTTTCCTGAACTAACTTAATCTTTTCTGTTGTTTCCTGGACTATCTCTGGCCCTAGCACCACACTATCACTAGGTTCACTCCAACACAAGGGTGTCCTACATCTCCTCCCATAAAGAGCCTCATAAGGTGCCATCCCAATGCTGGAATGGAAGCTGTTGTTGTAGGTGAACTCTATCAGGGGCAAAAACTTGTCCCAACTTCCTGACTGTTCTAACACACAAGCCCTCAACAAGTCCTCTAAGGACTGGATGGTCCGCTCAGACTGCCCATCAGTCTGTGGGTGGTAAGCTGAACTAAGCCTAAGCTTTGTTCCTAAAGCCTCTTGCAAACTATTCCAAAACCTAGAGGTGAACCTCGGGTCTCTATCCGAAACTATGCTAGAGGGTACACCATGAAGTCTAACTATCTCCTTGATGTACAACCTTGCCAACTTCTCTAAAGGATACTCCATGTTCATCGGAATGAAATGGGCAGACTTAGTCAGTCTATCCACAACAACCCAAATTGCCTCAAAACTAGCTGGAGTCCTAGGGAGTCCAGACACAAAATCCATGGAGATACTATCCCATTTCCATTCTGGGATACTCAGGGGTTGTAACTTACCCGAAGGCCTCTGATGCTCGATCTAGCCTTCTGACAAACTAGGCACGCATACACAAACTCAGCTACGTCCTTTTTCATCCTAGGCCACCAAAACATCCTCTTAAGGTCCTGATACATCTTAGTGGCACCTGGGTGCACACTCAATCCACTCCTATGGCCTTCTTCTAAGATCAACTTCCTAAGTTCAGGAACATCTGGCACACAAACTCTATCTTTGAACCTCAAAATACCATCACTGCCATCCTTAAAACTTAGGTCTCTACCCTGAGCGAGCAACTCTCGCTGGTCTAAGAGATACTTATCTAACTTCTGACCCTCTCTAATCTGATCCATCAAACTGTTGGTAACCTTCAAGGTACCAAGCCTAATACTCTTAGGGGTAAACTCACAAGC
Source organism: Echinosophora koreensis (assembly GCA_035048595.1). NCBI lineage: Eukaryota > Viridiplantae > Streptophyta > Magnoliopsida > Fabales > Fabaceae > Echinosophora > Echinosophora koreensis. Next base: position 14,769,618 of record JAPCYP010000004.1, read on the forward strand.
TAGACTAAGGTCTCTAAACTACCCAATCAGGTCCATCTCCCTAACCATCAAAGCGGAGATATGCAGGGTTTTTCCTACTCAAGGCATCGGCCACCACATTGGCCTTTCCTGGGTGATAGGTCAGCTCGAAGTCATAATCCTTTAAGAACTCCATCCACCTACGCTGCCTCATATTCAAACTCCTTTTGATCAAAGAGATACTTCAAACTCTTATGATCACTAAAGACCTCAAACCTCGCTCCATACAGGTAATGCCTCCAGATCTTCATGGCAAATACCACAGCTCCTAACTCTAGGTCATGGGTAGGGTAGTTCTTCTCATGGGTTTTCAACTACCTAGAAGCGTAAGCGACTACCTTACCATTCTGCATCAGCACACCACCTGACCCTTGCTTAGAAGCATCGCAGTAAACTACGAAGGGTGCACTAGGATCTGGCAAAACTAACACTGGTGCTGATGTCAACCTATTCTTAAGGGTTTGGAAACTCTCTTCACACTTAGAGTCCCACACAAACAACTGTCCCTTCTTGGTGAGACGGGTCAAGGGTAAAGCTATCTTAGAGAAACCTTCTATAAACCGCCTATAGTACCCGGCTAACCCCAAGAAACTCCTAATCTCGGTTACAGACTTTGGCGCTTCCCACTGGAGCACCGTCTCTACCTTAGCTGGGTCTACTGCTATGCCACCCTTAGAGATGACATGTCCTAAGAAGCTCACTTCCTCTAACCAGAACTCACACTTAGACAACTTAGCATACAATTGCTTTTCCTTCAGGGTCTGCAAGACAACCCTCAGGTGTTCCTCATGTTCCTCCTTACTCTTGGAGTACACTAAGATGTCATCTATAAACACCACCACGAACTTATCCAAGTAAGGGTGAAAGGTCTTGTTCATGTAGTCCATGAAGACCGCAGGAGCGTTGGTCACACCGAAAGGCATAACCAAATACTCATAGTGACCATATCGCGTTCTAAACGCTGTCTTCGGGATGTCCTCAGACTTAACTCGAATCTGATGGTACCCTGACCTCAAATCTATCTTTGAAAAGACGTAAGCGCCCATCAACTGGTCCATAAGATCATCAATTCTAGGGAGGGGATACCGATTCTTTATGGTCACCTTGTTGAGCTGTCGAAAGTCGACACACAACCTCATACTACCATCCTTCTTCTTCACCAACAACACAGGTGCTCCCCACGGAGACACACTTGGCCTAATGAACTGCTTCTCCATCAGGTCCTCCAACTGTTCTTTCAACTTAGCTAGCTCTAGAGGAGACATTCTATAGGGTGCTATGGAAATTGGCCCGGTGCCAGGCACTAAGTCTATGGTAAACTCAACATCTCTTTCTGGGGGCAAGTTATAAACATCCCCCGGAAACACTTCAGGAAACTCTCGCACAACAGGCAAGCTGGCGACATCAGGAGGGCTGCTCTCTACATCCAGGGAAGCTAACATCATGTATACTTGGGCTTCGTCTCTCATCGAAGCTCGTACTTGGCTGGCAGAGAGAAGGTCTGGATTCTTAGACTCCTTTGGAGTTCCAAAAACCAGGGTTTTATCGAAACAATTCAGAAGGAAATGGTTGGAAGATAACCAGACCATACCCAGAATAATATCCAGGTCTTTCAAGGGTAAGCATACAAGATCAGCAAGGAAAGTTTTATCATTTATAACAATATGACGGTTCTTGCATGCATAAGAAGTAGAAACAGGTTTATTTGTAGGTGTAGAAACCAACAAATCAAACTCAAGGAAGGTAACAGGCAATTTTAGACTCTTGACCCTATCATGCGATATAAACGAGTGAGTAGCACCCGAATCATACAATACAGTTAATCGAGTTCCATCAATTAAACACGTACCTTGGATCAAGTCATCAGACTCGGAGGCTTCGGCTCCACTAAGAGTAAAGACTCTTCCAGTGGTCTTCAGTCTGTTGGCCTGGGGCTTCTGATTCTTGCTAGCGCTGGGAGGCTCTGCCTTAGCTCCATCACACTCGCGGCTGATGTGGCCTGGCTTGCCACACTTGAAACAGATGACCTGTGTTTCCTTGCACTGGGACGAATAGTGGTCCTGTGCTCCACACTTCCCACACCTCATAGCTCTAGGGGCATCAGAAAACCCACCCCTGAAGCTATTCTGCTGAAACTGGGGCTTCCTGCCACTCTGCTTGAAGTCCTTGCCCGAAGGGGCATACCGCTGCTTGCCCTTATCCCTCTGATCAATCCTCTTGCCACTCTGATTGTCCGATCCTCTGGAACTAGCAGCTCTGAACTGGCTGGCATCCTCATAGATCCTGCACTTGTTGACCAGAATAAGGAAGACTCTGATCTCCTGATAACTGATGGCCTGTTTGATCTCAGACCGAAGTCCCGCTTCGAACTTCACACACTTGGAGCAGTCGTCCGTCTCATGCTGGTAAGGAGTGTAGTACCTAGCCAGCTCCTCGAACTTAGCCGCATAGTCACCGACTGACAGCGACCCCTGCCTCAAAGACAAGAATTCCATCTCCTTCTTGTCCCTGATATCCGCTGGAAAATACTTCTCCAGAAACCTCTGCCTGAACACAGCCCAAGTCACCGCTGCATCCTCTGCCTGCAGTTATCCCACTAGTGCTCCGCCTCTCTAGTCAACATGAAGGTAGCGAAGATGAGCTTCTGCTGATCATTACAATCCATCGCACGGAAGATCTTCTCTGTCTCCCTCAGCCACAACAAAGCTCCCTCTGGGTCATACGCTCCCTTGAACGACGGAGGGTTGTTCCTTTGGAACTTATCCAGTCCCTGGAACTCAGCTGGCCCACCGTTGTTAGGGTTGACCTGTCCGATAGCATTGGCCAGAAGTGCCAATGCGTCAGCAATCGCCTGATCGTTGCGTCCTCTACCGGCCATTAGTTCCTGTACATGCCCAAAACAGCCTTTAATACAGAAACTTAGCGAGTAAAAGCTACAGGCAACTAACTTAAAACATCATTATCTATACCAAGTATAGACAATTCAAACAAGAGTCACACAACAGACTCACAACAGACTCATACCACGTCCGAACAAGGTCGAACTGCTCTGATACCACTAAATGTGACACCCTTCTACCTCGCATGTTAAAAGCCATTTAAATTAAAAACATTTAAAGGAAAACATGCAATTACTGGATAAAATAAACAATTGTCCATGGGTAGAAAAGTCCCACATGAACCGTTTACAACGCGGAAATAAAATAAGTTTTAAACAATAAAAACATAACCAACCAAAGTAATATAACCCAACCCCGATGTCACATACAGAGCTGGTATAACCGTTCCGGAATAAAGTCCACGGAATTACAACTGAAACTAACTACTACGAAACATAAACTAGCCCTACGATGAGTGGCGGCTCCTCAGAGTCACTCCTCTCCGGGCTGCTCGTCATCCTCTGCAATGTGCCAATCAGGCCAAACACAAACAACAAACATATATAGGGAGTAAGAATCGTATAAACATATTAGTATGGGAATAGGCAGTAAAGTAAACAGCAAGCATAGCAGCATCACATCAACATCAACATTATCATTATGCTATGCAGTGCAATGCAGTCCTACTCCGCTAAACCATCAATGCATGTGGATCCACTAAACTCAGGATGAACGACTTCGGAGTTACATATCCACATTGAGAATCTACTCAACGCCGGAGAATCTACTCCTTGGATAGCCAACGCATCAAACCAACGAATGCCTCATCACGGGGGCGGTAGGAGAATCTACTCCAACCGTGGATGGCCGGATCGCCGTACTCTAGGAAGATCTCCCCTATGTCGAACATCCCTAAACAACATCTCCGATGCAATGCGTATGCAACACAACAACAACGGCAACACCACCTCCATAACTCCAACGGAATCGACCGAAGATAACAACGGAATCAATCGCACCAACTTGCCTCGCGGAATCTACCTGAGGACTTAAGCGGAATCAACCGCAGTACCTGGGGCAAACTCTCGGCCACCAAGGTACGTAACAACAACACCTTAGACCCAAACCGTGGGGTCAAGGCCTCCTTGGCCAAAAAGCACCAAGGCACAACTCATCAGCTTGCGGCACCCCAAAGGGTATCGACTTAACATCTCACCATCTCATCATCTTAATTTATCTTTATTAACATTTACCAAGTTGTCTAATCAGTTATCATCATAGGGAAGTGGGGTTTAAAACCCCCCAAGTCCTTTAATCTGGTTCTGTCACAGTGGGTTGAGCACGGTCGTGCTCGTAACCCAGCACGGTCGTGCTTAAGCATGTGAGGGGCGTGCTCCCCTGTAAAGGAAGCACGGTCGTGCTTCTTAATGAGCACGGTCGTGCTCAGCAGCACGATCGTGCTCTTTGTCCTGTACGGCCGTGCTCAACAGCGCGGCCATCTCCCCATAATTCAACTGGGAGCACGGTCGTGCTCCCTGTTCAGCACGGTCGTGCTCATCGCGCGACAGTGCTGTTCTGGGCAGGAACAGAGACTGAAACTTAGTTAAATTACCAGGGTTTTTACTCAATTATTCTTAACATCAATTATCAGCATGTTTTCGGGTTTAAACTCATCATCATAACAGCAATCCATTCAACCACGGCATCAACCCAACAACATCATGTTCATAGAAAAGCAACCAACACTAACATTAACAACATATTATGAACATGAACAGTAAACCAATAACATACTAATAACATACCGAAACAGCCAATAGCATACCATCATTAAACAACTAATTCAGCATGTCATTCATACATACAAATATAAACACATCAGGGTTAGGGAACCCCTTTACTTTACACTAAACCCAAACCTACGTAAATACTACCCTTCTCCCCATACCTGGATTGAAGGTAGCTCTCTAAGACTTCCTAACAGCAACCGGTTCCTCTCCTTTAGGCGGCTCACGCACGAACGAGCCTTAAACAAACAGATTAAAACGGTGTTAGTTTCCCAACCAAAAACGAAAGGAAACTAAAGAAAAGGAACGGAACATTACCTATACACGAAGTACAGACGAAACCACGTTTCCCTAGCGTCTCCAACACTCAAAACCACACCGAGTATGAAGGAAAAAGGGAGGAAGGGAGGTTGCAGCCGTACTAGGGTTTTTAGTAGCAAAGAGGAAGTGTACGGCGCAACCCGGGGTCTGCTCAACGTATATAGGTCCGGACTTGAGCACGGCTGTGCTCAACTTAACGTTACGAGACGCGGTCAACAAGTTGAGCACGGGCGTGCTACCTGTTGAGCACGGTCGTGCTCAACTTAAAATCAAAAACACGCTTCTGACTTTAAGCACGGGCTTGCTGGCTAATGAGCACGGGTGTGCTCATGTACCAGAAAGCAACTTTTAGCCAAAAATCCCACTAAGCCCTTGAACAATAAATCCAACTTAATACAACCAGCTTAATTAAAATATTCTGAAAAACAGGGTGTTACAGGCACTGGTTAAGAAACTGAAAAATAGCAAGATTTTATTGAAAAATCAAGTGTTTATCTTCTCAAAATCCTTAATCAGTGCCCCAAGGGCACTCGTTAGCATTCTCCTAAGCTTAATGCCTTAAGTTTTTGGGTCAAAATGCGATCACGAGCACACTTATATGACTCTTAACTTAGTCCATTGGATATAAATGTTTTCGTTGCTGGCATTGAAATAGACAGCTATAAACACGGAAAGATGGATTGAATTGTGTTTATCAAACTAAAAGAGAAAGTTATAATCTTTTCGCATACAGAAGCTAGGGACAGACAAGTGTTTTCACACAGCACAGACAAGTGACTTGTCTATTCAGTTTTCAACAAAAAAACACACAAACATGCAAGATTAAAACTTGTTTGATATGCACACTTTAACCCCTTTAGTTAGCTAACATGTAAGATAACCAAAGCAACTAGAAGTTAAGGATATGGAGATAGACACGACTATTTTATCATGATTCACCCCTTAACAACTAGGGCTACGTCCAGTCGTTGGGAGCACCAAGTTTCTTTCACTATAACTGATCAGGTTACAGACTCCAAGTATTCTTTGCACACCTAGCCTCACCAAGCTCCAAGACAAGTATTATTTGCTCACCTAGCCTCTTCAGGCTCACTCAAGTTTGTTTGAGAAAAAATTGTAATAAATACAATTTGCAAGTCTTTCACTAACACTCAGAAGAGTGAATTTAATGTGAAGGTTTGAAAGACTGTGTAATAACTTCAAATGATTGAAGAATATAAATTGAAAGAATGAAGGAATAAATGCGCAGAGTAATGGCTCTTTTAATGCTATGTGTTCTTTGTCTTCATCTTCAATGACTTTTGTATTTATAAGCTTCAACCAAATTAAATCCATTAGAGACATTCCTTCAGATTTTGGCTTTGATTTGAACTCTATTAAATACAATAGAGTCGTTTTGGGCAGCCATTTAATGCTTAGGAACGTTGGTTGTATTCTAACAAGGATGAGCTATGCTTAATGCTTTGTCCAGCAGCCAAATCAGAGTTGTGCAGGTTTCTTTTGTACTTGGAGAGCATGTTTCCCTTTTCGTGTAACTCCCAGTTGTAGTAGGGAATAAAGCATATTGGAAGCACTCCTTTTCTGAGTCCGTTGGTTGCTTTGAGTGTTTGATCTTCTGACTTTCTTGATTCTCGTGAGAGAAAGCTTCAGTAATTTCCGCTTGAGGGGACAGCTCCTAAAAGTTCCTTTGTCATTGTGTTCCTTGTCGATGAGCCATAGACGAATGAGAGCTTCATTAGACAGGTTGACAGAAAGTCAACAAACCAGTCAGCAGATAGGTTGATTTTTACTTAGCAGACAGGTAATCTCCAGAGATGATCAAGTTACTTTTTGGGACAGACAAGTTATAGATATACTTAAGGTAATAATCTATAATCTGCACACTAAGTAGACAGATCAGCAACCAATATCAAGTCCAATTAAATCATTGATAAATGTTTAGTTTTCATCAAAACTTAGGGTAAATGCACATCAGACATTTAGAGAGTTAAGAGGCATTCCAATACAATCCCAACAAGCCGACTTTTCGACTCCCTCTGTTAGGGGTGTCCATTGATTTGGATCAACCCGACGAGCCCAAGGATTCAAATCGAACTAATTAAGTTGGTTCATATTTTTTGGATGTTCGAGTTCGAAATCCGAATCGAACCAATTAAAATCCGATGTAGATCGGCTGAGGTCATGGGCTCAATGTTTCTAGAACTGAACCGAAATAATATACTTTTTCTTATTACAAAAAGTTTAGGTGAATTGGGTCTTGGGTGCTCACTACGACCAGGGCAGACCTCACGACTTAAAGAGCGCTTACAGAGATACTTACAAATTACCCACCAAAGAGGTCCTCACATCGGCAATGAGATTCGAACTCACGACCTTGCGGGGTTATGAGTCGTATGCTTGCCAACTGGACCAACATTCATTGGCGAAAAAATATACTTTATTATTTATAGTTTAATATTACATATTTATATTTTTTATTAGTTTTAGAGCATTTAACCCTATACTAGAGTTCACTTTCAGACATTGCCCGTGAAAAAATTCAGGCAAAGTTGTACCGTTTGCTCCCCATTTCCAGCACCAATTAATCAACTGGTCCGTTTTCTTACCAAACCCCTTTACCCTCTTCCTCTCTTCAAGCCTCTCTCCAAGTTGGGAGTGTTAAACATAGACTCAAGTGTGTGATTTCATGTTGGAAGCCTCCGGAATTTATTCTGTACTCTATCAAATGTGATTCTAGTAAAAATAAGGTGTTTGGCTACTATCAGATAAAATTGATTTTGCCTTCAGAAACGATTTTGGCTAGAAGCTAAAAAAATAGCTTTTGCGTTTGATTGAAAAATTTACACTATGTTTTACATCAAACTTATTTTCAAAATAAAAACATTCAAGCATAAATCATTTAATTTGAAACTCAATTCAAACTAAATCAATTTTATTAAAAATCGCTTTTATCAAATGTTCCTCTAAACACACACGAAGTGAGTTATATTGAAGGGAACTTGATCTGTATATAAACCAAAAACGGCTGAACAATTTCTCACGGATTTATAATACTATGCTAAAAAAAAAATTGAACTCATTTCTGATTTAAAAAAATATTTAAAAAAAGTAAAAATAAAAACTTGTTATGTATAATAGTTCATGCACCTAAAATTTATCATTGTCATTCATATTAAATATAAAATGGTTTATGGATTTTCTTTTTGTAGTTTTATGTCAATAAAATGCCGACACATAATTTACCGTGGGTGGACATTATCTCCAGAATATAGAATCCAATTTAATGAGATTATTCCAAAAATACCTTTCATTTAATACAAATTTTGTTTTTCAATAACTCCTTTTATTCCCAACAACATAAGCTTAATAAATAAGATGAAGGATAATTTAGGTAACAAACTTAATTTTTAAATAAGATCAACAATATTAAATAAGATTAACTAATCACCTTAATACGTGTGATTTATTTAATTTTTGCTTATAATAGAGGCCGGAGGGAGTGTATGTATATATATATATATATATGTGTGTGTGTGTGTGTGTGTGTAGGAAGCAACTCAAGTGAGAGAAGTGTGTTTCTGTGAGAAATGAGAGGGGTAAATTTGGACCTTTGTATCATATATGAATGGTTAAGATTAGAACATAAAGTCATGTGACTTTTTTAAGTGATCACATGACCACCAACTAACTTCTAATCCTGACCATCCATGTATGGTTTAATGGCCCAGATTTGCTCCCGTCACTCATAATAACACTTTCCTCTCACTTGAGATGCTCCCTAATGCATTATTATAAGAGTTAGAGGAGTAAATCTAGGTCATTAAATCAAATATGGATGATCAGGGTTAGAAGTTAGTAGATGGTTATGTGATCACTTAAAAAAGTCACATGACTTTATGTTCTAATCTTGACCATTCATATATGATCTAAAGGTCCAAATTTACCCCTCTTATTTCTCATAATAATACACTATTCTTACTTGAGTTGCTCCCTATATGTGGGGTGCCTCGAGTGAGAGGAATGCAGATCCTCACGTAAGCCATGTTATTATGGCCCGTGACATATTCTATTCTAGGATACATTGTTTCGATGAAAACAAATTCTCTCTTCGAAATTCAAGTTCCAAGTTTCATGCGTTAATATTCTCTATCTTATTGCCAGCTATAATTATTGAAGCCAAATATGGTACGATTATCTCATTCTCTTCTATGCATACAAAAAATATGGTAAATGCCATCGAGAAACACCTTGATATATATATATATATATATAGTTTCCAAAGTAAGATGAATTACGGTTTTGCCTACGAAAGCGTGTAGCTCACGTGTTAATCCATAAGATAATCCGCTCATGTTCATGATTCCTATAATCCTATGTTCTTGCTTCCTGTCTTGTTTCACTTACCAGCGTCCGAATGCCAAGTTGTCTCATACAAAGCAGCAAGATTTTAAATTGATTGTAATCTCATTCCCAGTTGCAGTGACATTGCCTTTATTGTCATTGCAAACAATTTAAAAAAAAAAAAAAACGTAGGAACCACGTTATTAATAGGGAGGGCATTGGCCGTCCCCAACCTTTTGCTTTTCTATGTTACATACATATATATATTATCATCTAACGGTCAATTGTGGGTCACTAATATACATTAAAATGTTTATTATATATTCAATTATAAAATATTTTTTATAAGCACAAATATAGATTATTTTCGTCATACGTAGGAGAGACATTTTGTGTTTTGATAGACTATTAATGGAATCAATATTTTGAAACATATAATTATAAATATTTTATACAAAACTTGATGATACATAAATTTGTTGGATAAACTTTAATTTTATTAGTTGGCCCCCCTTATGATCCAAGTCTGGCTCCGTCCCTGGTTACCATACGATTGTGAAAACTACCAAACCACGATATAACAACCTCAACTGCAGTTTCGTACCTCATTTCTGCCCCCATATTCATGAGTCAGCCATCAAATAGTAATCTTCCGTGAATTTTCATTTCGTTGATTGAAGTAATTTTCTTTTTGTTTCCATTTCCTTGCTATAATTACTCGCTACCACTTGGATTTTGATATCAGATTCCTTATGGTATGTTTGGAACCACGTTGAAAGTGGCAAGAATCAAGTTTGGGACATGAAAGCTATTTATGTAGCTTCTCCAAAACCATCCAAACTTTATTACAACAAGTTTCCAAACATACACTTAGTTGAATCTCACAAATCGATAAGCTTCCATTAAAATATAATATACACTCTCAATTAGTTAAAGTAGATTGAAATTTCAATACACTTTAACTAATTAAAAAATGGATATATCTCTATTTGTTTCACTTTACAGTCAAATTCACCTTTAAAGGAGTTTAATCCTTTTAAGAAAATAGTAAAGTAAACACAAACACCATGGCTCTATACAGGCATAGCAGGGAATCATTTAGCTATAAGATTTGGCACAACCTTCAACATTACAACATATAAAAGGAAACTTCGTTTTGAAACTGGGAGAAGGACACTTGTCAAATGAAATAACTGGAGAAGAGGAAAAAATATATATATAAACAAATGTATCATGATACAAAAATATGGTATAGGTATTGAAAGTTATACAAATAATAGTACTCATGTCTTAAAAAGAAGACATATCAAAAAGCCGATGCAAGATTCCGAAAGTACATGACTCTCCATCTTTCTAAAGCCCTCAGAAGATGGATTCCTTTAAACAAGTAAACAAAAATTCCAGATGCATAGTTATACACTCAAAGAACATTTGCAACACCTCAAAAGATAAAAGAAAACAGAGGAAGACTGCACATCCTTATATAAAAATTTGAATGATTTTTCATCTAATTTTTTCTACCCTTGCTTCTTCTGTTAGTAACTGCAATCCATCCATCCTCTGCTTCATTTGCAACTGATGGCAGAGGACTATTAACAGGTCTGTTCACCAAATTCGCGTTTGATTCAGATTCTGGACTGTCCACATTCATGTTTGAAGAATTATCATCCCCAATAACGTTTTCATCTTCAACGTCTTCATCATCATTCACAATCTAGCACAACATAGATTGTCCAACATTATTACTCCTTTCAAATTCAATTCAAGTGAAATGGATGATCATCCAATTGTTACTTAGCACATATGTAAACAAGGAGAAATGTCTATACATCAGCCAAACATACTAAGTATAACAAATTGACAATTACCATCATATATTCCTATCTTATTAGATTAATAGAATAGTTGTTCACATTTTTTTGTTACAAAAGAGTTCCAAGACTTGGTGAGTGTGGAGAAGGGGGAAGGTAAGCTAAAGTGTGGCCAAAGAGGCACCCGGGATCAAGCAGCTCCCAAAGTTGATTCTTGATCACGCATCTTTAACATGGTGCAGGAATAGTTCATATTGTTTCGTGATAAAATCAAGTAAAAAAGAACTTAACTTTCATCAGATTCCTAAACATCACAACTCACTAGAAGCGTGGTAATTTTTGCCGTATTTCAAATATAGAGAAATATAATAATTCTGGACTTAATCCAATCTTCATGGATAATATATGCCATAGAACATGGAATAAAACAGAATTACTTGAAGTGTCAAAATAAATGCAAAATTTAAAAAGTAGTGTTTCTTTGATGACTATAATAAGGCTTCAAAATTTTCAATTGACAGGAAGGGTAGAGTTTTTAAAGGTAAGAAGATAGCCACAATGACAAAAAACAAAGCCATGGCAAAAAACAAAGCCATTCCATTAACTGTGACACAAAAGAACCCTTAAAAGCACTATTCCTAGAACAGTAATGGAGATGCCAATAAGACTAAATCCAATAACAAAGAATGTGTAAAGTTCATACTCTCTTTGGATCCAACCCCATACATCAAAAATACTATAAATCTGACATTACTCAATATAGTCTTGTAGCACAGTTCATAGAATAGAACATACCAAAATCATTCATCACATCAAATAATAAGTTAATGTTCCTCCCTCCTAATATTGAAAAACCTAAATTAATCTTATATAAGCCTGTAAATTGACATTATGAATCTAACTATAAAACAGTCAAGTGCTACTCCAAACATATTGTGCTGGAATTTACCTGTGTCACTTGAGGACGAGCAGCTTGCTTAAGATTGGCTTCCCTGAGAAGCTCGACGGATCTAAAATTACCGTCTAAGCATTCTTCGTGCATAACCATTAGGTTTTCAGCTACCTTCACAATCATGATAATGAATAATACGAAAAATAAGAACAATGAGTGAACATTGCAAAGACATACATATATTAGAAACAACTCACTAGCAGTGGCATATACCATCTGCAACATAATTAACGTCTAATCTAATTTGCATGGACATGAGTACAAGAACTGTATTTAAAATAGCTTTTTTAATAAATGTATAAAAAACAGTATAATTCAGAGATGCAATTTTTAAAAAAAAATTATACAGGTCAGGTTTTTAAAATAAAATAGCAATATATGATATGAATATGCAAATTAGAAAACAATGAAATCTTCAGTGCCAAAACTAAAAAACAGAAAGTACCATAAATTATGTTCAAATATAGAGTGATGTCAACATAAAGTATATTTTCCACTCTACCTGATCGAATAGTAAAGAATGGTTGCAACTTTTTACCTAGGTATAGGCATATTAAAAAAGATAACAGCAGAGTTCAACCACAAATAATTACAAGACATAACAGAATGAGTCTATTAGGAATTGGGAGGAACTAAAACCAGGAGATATTCTTCTTTAGGCTAAGTGAACAACCACAAAGGTGGGCTTAACATCACATGTCGACCCAAAACCTTAAAAGCAATAAGTCTATAGGTCTTCCAACTCATATAATATCCATTTAAGCCATTATTTACCAACATGGAACCTGCACTCAGGAAGAGTAATGCTTTGAAAAAAGGCGTGATTCATTAAGTGAAAGATTCCCAACACTCACATTTCAATTCACAACAGAGTCCAACAAATGCAAAAACATAATAACAATAATACCTCTTCAACGCTGCCATCCTCAACCTCGACATTAAGAGAAAGCATGCCTTCGTCAAGTATGTATTCCAAGTCATCAATATAAAGTGGCTCTGGGTATCAACAATGACTAAAAATTAAGACAGAAGTATCTTAAAAATTAAACAATAATAACACTAGAATGAAAGGAAATCCCATATACCTTTGGATTGAGTGAACCAAGAAAGTATGTCGGCAGCCAGTTGATCAGCTTTAAGGCGTGACTCATGCCCACCCCATTCGTTCTCAACAGCCGTACGAAGAGCCGACCACCGATATAAAACTAAACCAATCCCTTCACTAAATGTTGGGATTGATTCAGATTGTAGCCTTCTCATTCCGCCATCCATTCCTTCTATCTCTTTCTTTCTTTATACACGCTTCAGTTTCAGTGTGTCACCCAAACCAACAAACCCTTCTTCTAGGATACCCTCTCCCAGCTTAGACAAAATCTAATTCAGTAGGTATAGGTCCACTACCTGTGAGGCCCAGCACTCAGTTAGCCACTCAGCCCAAGAAAATTATTTATTTAATTAAAAAAGCCATAGGGTGCCATTAGCTCTTAAGTTCGAAAAACTGTTATTTCAATTCAAGTTCAGCAAATTGTTATTGAAAGTTCAAAAAACTGTTCAAGTTCAGCAAACTCTCAACCGAGTATTGAAATTTTTTAAAAATAGTCTCTTTAGCAGCCATGTGTAAAGAGTAGAACAACTTCTCAAGAATTTCTGGAAAAGTGAAAAGGAAAGCAATTCAACTTATCGTATTCATGTTTTGGAAAAAGAACATATAACCTCCAAAATCAGCAACCTTAGCAATATAAAGCTCAAATCTTCCAGTGAGCACCAGCCACCAAGTGGTTAAAATGCAGAAGACTAAAAGTTTCAAACTTATCCACAAAAACAGATTTTAACACTAACAATTCAGAGCACCAAAGATTAAAACACACTGCAATTGGTCTACTTATACTGGGAATAAATCATACTATTGTAAGCACCTAGATCAACATATTCCATTTTAAGAATAAATAAAACACCCCCTCAATTCATAATCCACTAATGGATTTTCAGTTCCTATCACAGATCAATAATCTAAATCCGATCCAGACAGAAGAACAATCAATACAGAAGCACAATTCACAAATGACACAAAGTGAAAGGGAAGTGATGGAAGAAGAGCAATAGAAAGATCTGAAAAGTGAAGAAAGGACTTACAATAGTGAGCTCAGAGGAGAGCGTTCTGCGCCGTTCCCATTTTCAGCGTGAGAGATGGAGAGCCTGCTGCGTAGAGTGGCAGTAGTGGGCTGCAATGAGTTATTGGGCTTTTTTTTTATTGAGAAACCGGGCCACCTCGAAAATGATTGGGGCAACCCGGACCGAAACAGGTTGACTTGTCACGCTAATCGACCCGAGTTTTGGCTAAGAGGTGCAGCAGGCGCGCAGCTTGATTGTAATTACGAGCACGGATTGTTCTATATAAGCCGGATTCAAATTTCCAACTCTAAGAAATAAGAATGGATAATAAGTAATTAAAGGTAGAATTATTCCAAAATATCTTAGAAAATATATATTTTACGATAATATGTTTCGTCTGAATTATATAAAAATAGGATTTAATTGATATATATCGACAGTGTAAAGTTTTTTTTTTATACTGTCAACCAATCAGAAATCAACAAATAATTAAATTTGTTTGATTCTTATTTTAACTACTTTAAAAGTCACTCATACCATAATTTCTGATTGGTTGACAGTATAAGAAGTTTTACACTGATAGTGCATACTACTAATTAAACTCATAAAAATAATCGATTTTGTGTATTAAATTACAAGAAGAAATATGGAATAGGTTAAAGTAATGTTTTGGTCCCTATACGTGACACTGATTTTCAATTTGGTCCCTATACGTAAAAAGTTATCAATTTGGTCCCTATACGTGACACTGATTTTCAATTTGGTCCCTATACGTAAAAAGTTATCAATTTGGTCCCTATACGTGACACTAGTTTTCAATTTGGTCCTCACCGCTAATTGGTCCCGATATAAGAGGATCAAATTACAAATTATTGTCACATGTAGGGACCAATTCAACAAAAAAAATTTGAAATCGGTCCTTACATGTGACAATTATTTTCAATTTGATCCCTACATGTGATAATAATTTGCAATTTGGTTACTCTTATATAGGGACCAATTAGCGGTGAGGACCAAATTGAAAACCAGTGTCACGTATAGGGACCAAATTGATAATCAGTGTCACGTATAGGGACCAAATTGAAAATCAGTGTCATGTATAGGGACTAAATTGATAACTTTTTACGTATAGGGATCAAATTGAAAATCAGTGTCACATATAGAGACCAAAACATTACTTTAACCTATGGAATAATTGCAAAAATTAATTGATCGAAGACTATGATATTATTTTAACTGAAAAAGTTGTAGTGTCAATTCACTATGTAGAATATTCAATCCAAAAAGTAAATCTGTGTCATGTCACTTAAAATTAAAACTCAAATTTAACTCAAAAAATGTAGTGTTACGTATGTTTTAAAATTAACTTATATTTAAATATCATATACTTGAAAACTTTTGAAAGAGTTTTTTGAAAAACAAACAATTATTTTTTAAAAAAAATTAGACGAACCAAAATATGATTGCACTAGGTTCCTTTCTTCTTAAAAGTTTTTTTATTTTTAGTGTCTTGCTAATCTGTATTCTAAGGATATTAGTTAAAGATTCTAATAAAAGAGAGCTTTCATTGAAAAATTAAATATAGTACTTCTTAAAATTTTAAATACGTTCCATCAAAAAAAAAATTTAATACGTCACTTCCAAATGAAAATATTTCTCTTTTTATTCCTTAACCAATATCTGAGAACACTGGTCAACATTCTCCTTTTTTTTATTGTCATTTTAGCAAATTAATGAAGTAAATTAAATTTTATTTTTATTTTCATATTAGCAACTGAGAAAAAATATTAATAAAGTAATGATAATATTTGAAGTATTTTAATAGTGTCATTTATGTTAAATGCAGTTACTTTTACTTATGATTAAAGGGTCATGCTAAGTTAAAAATCAAAAAATAGAAATTTTGTAATCGAAAGTATAATTTTTAAATTTTCAATATATTAGTTACCTTAGACTATATTAGTACAATCAAAATATTTGTTATCTCAACACTAAATCGATAATTACATGTACCAACTGAGGTTGGCGTGAGTGGTTAAAGGTCTCTCGCCCCTTAACCAAGGTCTCGGGTTCGAGCCTTGGGTATGAAAAAAACCTCAGCTGGGAGGGATGCCACCTATCGAGGTGCCGAACAAACTCCCGCGGGAGATTAGTCCCTATCTCAGGTTGGCGGTGGGATACTCCTCGAAATAGATCGAAAAAAAAAATTGATAATTACACGTACTGCATAGTTAATTGAATATTACATTCTTCTTTAAACAAAAATATTTGTCATAATAAACTATACTTTTTTTTGGTAATAATAAACTATACTTTTATATATTTAAGCTCTTTCATGATATCTTAATCTTCACATAAAAAATTTGACAGACAAACAATGTGAGGGGGCGAGTATATATATGCATATGTGTCATGAGTTGAAGGAAGCATCACCGTTATAACTACTTGTATCTACACGTTGCAAAATAATCTTGCAACTAGACACAGGAAACACACGACCGACTCAAGAGCAAGTGAGGTCTAAAGCAAACTTTGATTGAGACATTTTTATATTAAGTGGGGGAGACTATTTGGATCATGTTGTACTTTAAGTTGAGTCTTTTTACTAGCATATGTAATCTTTTTACTTTTTTAAAACTAAGTAAATAATTTTTTTATTTTTTATTTGCTTGTGAGCCTAAAGTTAGGATTTCAATGGCTTCACCCTTACGCCGGCCATAAGGAAATGTGGGAACGGTAGAACACCATCTTTCCTGGGTTAGAAATATTACTGTTGTGGATCCTCCACATTGCCCTCGTTCAACCACATTAAATTGTGTGCCTAAACTTTATCGGTTCGTTACCCTTATATGCAAGATTAATGGTTAACAACTAAAGATACAAATCAGTACTAAAAAGATGTAACACAATTGATAGCTGGATATGTGTAAGGAAAATACTTTAACGAGAGAATCAAAACTCACTTCCATAATTTTTATGACTCAAATGCCTTTGATATACTAAAATTAAATAAAATAAAATAAGAATGTTTAGTTTTTAAAAAATTAAAAAAAATCAAATTTTTGTCAAAAATTTCAAATATCAGTCGGTTTAATCAGTTTAAGGATAAATTTAAGACATATACTTTAATTTATATTAAAGATTATTTTGATTAGCATTTAAACAAGTTGAGATTTTTTATACTTCACAAATCAAATATAATTGTATATTTTTCTCCGAACCAGTTTATACCTTTTACTTGCGGTGATTTTTGCTTCTCTATACAGTAAGCTTTGTTTAGAAAAATAAAAATAATTTTCTCCACTTGCTCTTGTTAATTAGCTTCTCATATCTTAATCATGACTTCAATTAGCTATTTCAATAATATGTGCGAACCTAGACCTAGAATTCCTTTTTTTTTTTTTTTTTCTTTACAGATATCTCTACCATTTAACTAAAGTTTATGGCAGCCTATTAAACTTGGGTGGACCAGTACCTTGCTAAAAGTCAACTATTAATTGTGAGATGGACATATGGCTAGACTTTACCAAGGGATGACATCATGGCAATGTGGCAAGATGGGGCCGGGTATACCCTCCCGCTCCCCGTCCTCGTCCTCGTCCCCATTCCCGATCCCCATTACGAGGAGTATTCTCCCTCATCCCCATTCTCTCCCTCCTCATGGATGGATCCGAGAACGGCAAATGGTGCAAAATCAAACTCTAGTTTCATCCCCATCAATACCTATTTTTAGTTCAATGCAATCACCCTTTAGATTGCAATAAAATCCCTTAGCCTCATCTTCTTGTTTCTAGTGTCGTGGAAGGCTTTCAGTACTTATTTATAGTTTCTACACTCATTTTTGGATTTCGAAACCCTACCTGATAAGCACCACAAGAACATGAATAGGTTTATATATGCATATGAAATTAGTAAAAATAGGTTTATATATATATATATATATGGGATATGATCAAATGACACCATGGTGTCAAACTTAACTTTGACACCAAATCTTATCCTTCCATTTTAATCTAATCTAAAGGTTAAGATTAAGTCATTAAAAAATCACATGCCTCACCCCCTTCTCAACGCGACCCTCATCGTGTGATCGTGTCTCTTCTTCTTGCTTCCACTCTTTATTTTCTTTAACAACTGCTTTGTCACCATGCGATGCCAACAACCGCTCACCACCATTTCGTAATGCCATGATTTTGTTTCTCACTCTACATTATTATCTAATACTCTGCAGCATTACATCAATTCCAAGACTCCTGATATCACCCAATGAACTATCAATTTCGTAAAGCCATGATTCCGTGGAAATAATTAACGTTTTGAAAATTTTGCAATAAGAATGCATAAAATATTAAAAAAATACAATAACAGTCATATATTAAGTTGCTTATTATGATTCCAGCCCTACCACTGCATAGAACATTTACGCAAAAGTATGTCCCCTTTGAAGGGCATTTCTTCAATACAACCATGATGAAGAACGGCACATGCCACTGTTATCACTTTTGGATGGTGAGACGAGTGAGGGTTAGATTGCAATAAGAATGCATAAAAATATTTTTTTGAGAAAATACAATAACAGTCCTTTATCAAGTTGCTTATTATGAATCCAGTCCTGCCACTGATGTACAGAACGCAAGAGTATGTCCTCGACTCCTATTTGAAGGGCATTTCTTGAATACAATCATGACGAAGAGTGGTGAGCGGCTGTTGGGCAGCACATGGTGACAAAGTTGTTGTTAAAGAAAATGAAGAGTGGAAGCAAGAAGAGACATGTGAGGTTGAGAAGGGGGTGAGGCTTGTGATTTTCTTAATGACTTAATCTAAGCCTTCATACACACACACACCACGCAAATTGTCTCAGGGATGAGGATCCTGCGGGGCGAAGAGTATAATCCTCATCCTCGTCCCCAAATTGTCTTCGAGGGGATTTTCTCCCCCATCCTCATCACCGTGGGGAAAAATTGACATCCTCAGTCCCCAAAAGGATCCCCACGTACAAGTGAAAATTGACATCTCTAAATTTACCCCATCATCCAACAACTAGCAAAGAGAAATTTTTTGGTAGGAATTTCTTGTCTATGTAAATGTGTAAAAAAAATATTTCTCTATAAGTTTTTTGGTGGAAATCTCTAGATTTATCATTTTGAATTTCGAAACCCTACCCGATAAGTCCTTACCCTCGCCGCATCATCTTCCCTCTTAGGATGAAGCACCATTTCAATAATGAAGCCTAGCCTCTGCCCTCTGGTTAGGACCAGTGAGAGGTGGGGTTGGTGGTTGTTTCGGGGGCGTTAGCTTGACACAGCCATCGCGTCATGCTCAGAGGTTGTCGACCACTCCAGATTCAGACCGCTGATTCTTTCCCTTTCTCTTATGCAAAGGTACCAATCAAGGGTAAAGATTGGGGAAACCAAAAAACCAAATCTGTTATGAAAGAGGATTGAATTTTTTAATATACAACCCACCTTTAAATCTTTACCATTGATCTATATTGTGGATCTGGGCAGAGGAGGAGGAGGATGGTGGTGGAAGAGAGGTGGTGATGAGAGGCGGGAAGATGAAGAGGAGTCGAGGGCAAAAATTATATTTTCAAAATAATTAAAAAATTAAAAAATAAATAAAATATTTGGCCTTGATATGCAGAAATCATATCTCTCAATCTATATTAATAAGCATGTTAGGCTGCATCTGTTAGAAGAACTTAATGACTTGTGAGTCATGACTAGAAATATTTAATCGGATGGCAGCCAGGCTACCTTATGACTTTAAGCCAACTTTGAGCAGATGCTAGAAAACAAATATGTTTACAAATACATAACCATATGTTTAGAAGTCAACTTTGTGATTTCCCATGGTATTTTATCTCTCTCGCTCGGTCTTTCTCTCCTTTCCCCAACTTGCAAAGTTTTAAAGAATGTTTTGATTATTTGGTTTACCTTCAATTTTAATTTGAAAGTTCTGAAGACTAGGCACTAGCTATACTATATGGTATCACATGCCTGCCTTCATCAATCAGCATTGATCATACGCTTGTTTGGATTTTCGTTATTATAAATCTCCGCAGAGAAGAAGGTTATTCAATGGGATTTTATATAGAGAGTATGCTAACATATTTAGCTAACTAGCTATCTGTACTAATAGAAAATAATTTATCAGTAATCAACAAACAGAATCTAACGGCTTACCAAAAAAATAGCTTACAAAAAAAAAAAAGAATCTAACTAATTCTATTTTGAGCTAATTACTCTTTATCTACGCACCAGCAAACCAAAATGTGTAACCAGAAGCAAACATTGCAAAGACCATAAAACGATAAAGATGCAACCAAAATACCTTAGCATAGTGAGAGCAACCCAGACAAAGAAGCAAAGGAGCAAATTGACAAGCTCCTACATGCAACAAAATCAAACACAAATTAAACCAACAGCTTGAGAGTAATTTCTATGATAAAACCAAAACCAATAATAAAAAAAAAGTAAAATTAATGAAAAAAAATGCAAAAGCTGCAAAGGATTGAATTAGAGAGTCAATCAGCCCTAAACTTGGAGAGCCTTCAAGTAAATGAAAAAAAAAATGCACAATCCAGCATTAGAAAAAAATGATTGGCGGCGAGGGAGAACCTTCAAGTGTCTCAACTAGGCAACACGACGGTGGCGCAAGAGGGATACGAATACGGTAATGACGCGAGTGCAAAGATTATGGTAGCGAGATGGAGATAGTAAAAAAGAGTCAATGGCGTACATGACATAAGAAGCGACAGGAACGAAGAGGGCCAGAGGTAGAGAGGAGAGGACAGTGATGGGGAGAGTGACGACGCTCCGACAATGCAATTGTGAACCACTTTTGTTTCCCATCCCGAAAAATTGACGCCATTTCCAATATTTTTTTTTTACTAAGCCATTTCCATATTTTTACTTACAGTGATTTCAAATTTTAATCAGTCACATTCTATGATTTTTATTTATTATTTTATCAAAATAAATTTATTTTTATAAAATATAATGACAGTTAATTTATTTAAGAAATTAATTTCCAAAATAAATTTATTTTTATTAAATATATTTTACACTTATTTTTATTAATAACTAATAATATAATGCATAACCCTATGCAATTATATCATATTAAATGACAAAGAAAATAAAAAAAAATGATTTTAAATAAAAAATATTAAAAAATATATATTAAAATATAATAATTAAATTGTGATGGAAAAATATATCACATTTCCATCCAGACTATAGCGTTAGTATTCCCTCCATTACATTCCCAAAAAAAAAACTGAGATGGAATATAAGTTATGTCCCAAATCTGTGATAGAATCAAGACTTCCGTCTTAAAGTAATGTATATCACATTAAATAATGAAGAAAATAAAAAAATGATATTGAACAAAAAAATAATTATTTTAAATATAATAATAAAATGGTGACGGAATTTTTTATCAGTTTTTTGTTCCAACTATGGCGCGAGCTTTCCTGTCATCACATTCTCAAATAAATCTAAGGCAAAATATAAATTATGTCTCAAATTGAGGACGAATCACACATTCCGTCGCAAAGTGGAGACGAAATATGAATTCCGTCACAAACTAGCAGATAAATTCCGTGTCAATTAAGTTTTTTCTTGTAGTGAACCACATATTTTGGTGCTTCATGCTAGAAGTCATTGTTTTCTCAAGACCTTTTTTTTATAAGATGAACTTAGAATGAGGGGATAGTACCTGAGTCCAAGGCAAGAAAAACCTCTGGGCTCTATAAGCACTTACAATTAAATTTATATTTACCTCACTCCAAAGAGATTAGTAGGGGCTCGAACCTGTAACTTGTCAAATACGAGACTATGTCATATTCTACTAAACCATTCCATTAAGATTTTCTCAAGACGTTTTGAAATAACATAACATCATGACTTAATATGTTTTATATATCTGTGTCTGTGTGTAAAATTAAAATCGATCTTCACAAAATTGTCGTCAAGTCTTCGGGTTTAGTCTTAACACTAACAGTTAAAAAGAAGATATCTTGACAATAATTGATGCAATGCTATTTCATTTTTGCTAGACTTTGTGTGTTAGAGAAGAAATTGGAGTCAAGTTGATGCTGGGAAATGGGTTAAATTATAACGTAAATTTATGCTATGTTTTACGAGTTCAATATGTTAGCTTATAATTTAGTTGACTAACTTATAAACTAGCTTGTTTGACCGAAATATAGATGTTTGATAAACAATTTTATCTCATGAGCTTATAGCTCTTTTCATAAGCTATTTTATTTAGCTTATGACTTATAGTTTATAGTTTATTGATTTTTCTCTCATTTTTACCCCTATTAAATGAAATTCATATTTTATCATATCTCTAATATAAATATGTCTTTCATGTCTTTTTACATTTATATGCTAGTTCAATTACTAATTTCATCAAACGTTTCAAATTTAATCAACTAGTTTTTCAACTATCAACTATAAGTTTTTAACTAAAAATTAGCTTATCAGCTACTACCTCTAGACTAGGGATGGCAATCCGGACCCTACCCGCCGGGTACCCGTAAAAAATACCCACCGTGGGTAGGATAAAAACCCACTTTATGGGTATGGGCACGGGTACGGGTAATTACCCTCAAATTGGAGAGGGTATGGGGGCAGGTACGGGTACCTTGGTACCCACCCCGCCCCATACCCGCATGTATATATATATATATATATATTGATACATTAATACATATAATTATTAGAGATCAAAATTAGAAACTTGAAACCCTAGTACCTCACTACCTCAGTCGTTTCACACTTTCACAGCTGCAGCTCAGGTTCTGCTCCATCTCTTCCCATCTTCCTTGTTCATCTCCAAGCCTCCAACCATTGTCCCTTCCTCCTTCATATATAATGTATTTTTTTTATTTTACTGGTTTTGGAGAACATCGACAACATTGGCTCAAGAATTACTACTTGACGAATTTATTGTTTTAGAGGCTTATTGTTATACTTGTTTTGGATATTTTACATATTTTTATTTGGTATAATACACTGGTTTGTAATGTTTGATGAATACATTCGAAAAACCGTTGGATGATTTTTAAATTAAGTTATGATCATTTTGTTAAAAAAAAAATTTCTTTGTTAAAGTGAGGGTAATGAGTGCGGGTGTGGGTACTTAGGTACCCAGAGGGTATGGGTAAAGGTACTGAGGTTGCTACCCACGAGGGTACGGGTAATTTTTTTAAACGCGGGTATTGGGACGGGTACTATAGTACCCTACCCAAACCCTACCCATTGCCATTCCTACTCTAGACTCAATTATAAGCAAAAATAACTAATTTCACACTTATTAAGGAAGTTAGTTAATTTAGTTTAATTGTCTTGATTTTTGTAAATAAAAATGAGTTATAATTATTAAACTACCCTTTAATTATCTCGGGAATGTGCAATGTTTTTGAAAAAGTAAAGTGAGAATTATTTTGAATGGTTAATTTTCTTAATTTTTGGAATACTTACATTAAATAAGGTTGAGTTAGCTGGATTTTGCTTATATTTAAGTCTAAAAATTATTTTTGCTAACCAGTACTGAATATGATTGCATATTTCCATCAACTGTGCGTCATCGATATCATTAGAGACGAGGACATACCCGATTTATGCCTTTATGGACAACCTATATATGCAAGGGGAAGGGTGGGGTTTCTTCATTCTTGTTGGGAAAACATCTCATCTATTAATTTTGGTGACAGAATTTTTATCGGTTGTCTCAAAGAATGAACGATGATTCGTTATTCTCATATTGAGTGGGGGCTAATATCATTAATGTTACAAACTGTGGATCCGCATGATTGAACATTAAAGTCGTAATTTTAGCGATTTATATTACATTGAGAATATAAACTACATTATTAAACATAAGGTTTTGCCAACCGATACCCTTATTAAGAAATTAAAAAAATAATAATAAATTTTTATTGATAAATTAAATACTCCTTCCGGTCCACAATATAAGCAAAAATTTCTAAATTTTTTGATCTAAAATATAAGCAAATTTCAACTACTTCTATCTTATTTAATAAATTTATTCTCAAAATACCCTTCATTTATTATGAATTTTGTTTTTCAATGACTCCTTTTATTCTCAACAACACAAGTTTAATAAATGAGCGGAAGGGTAATTTTTGTAACAAACTTAAATTTTTTTATTCCCAATAACTCTTCTTAATGAGATTAACTAACTATCTTAATATATATGTTTTATTTAATTTTTTCTTATAATAGATACGGGAGGGAGTATACCACTTTTGGAGGGATTGAACACTCAATCGTATGAGTCAATTTTTATTGTTGAAAAGCTGAACAAAGTAATATAGAACACTACTAACCTATCTACCCAGAATCGACCCATGTTTAGTCACATGTCATGTATACGAATACATGTATAAAAAAAAAACACAAAGTCTTGTTAATGAGTATCCTAAGATCATCTCCATTCCAGTATTTCATATTATACTTTTTGGAGTTCTTAAATGGGTTTCATTTTGATACATCACTCATTTTTATTTTTTACAACTTAAGTACCACATCTTTCCAACCCAGTAAATTCAAAAAAGTTCTTAAATGAACCCCATCAGTGATCCCATATTCTTACATTTGATTGACAACACTGTACATTTTTGTATTTAAAAATTGAAGCATGGCCCACTGAACAGTATAAGGACCGTCCCTGTACAAGGACCTCATCTTGTTAAGCACCCCTTGTGAAATCCTCTCGAACAAAGGGTGCTTGTTAAGTACCAATGCTTGTTAAGGTAGCACCAGCAAAAAAGCCACCGTTGGAGATGGCCTAAGAGTATTGGTTAAGGAATCCACAAAAGAAAAATTTGTAGTGGAAAACTAAATATTATACTTTTCGAAATACTAAGGACACCATTTTACAGACAAAATTTTCTTTCTTGATTCCTTAAACAATGTCCTATGGGCAATTATTAGCATTCTCCAAAAAGGAAAAAAACAATTTTGCAACCAACATTTATTAGTCCAAGTGACATGTGGCAAGTGACAAGGAATTTGGTTCTTCTCAAGCAAGGTGTTGGGTTTGAGTCTCGTGAATGAAAAAAATAGCCGTTCGAAGAGCTTTGTCCCCTCAAATGGGTCTTACCTTTTCCTAGCTCGACTCGGATTAATCAGAGTACAATATAATTTTTGGATAATAATGGTTATGGAATAAAAGAAAATACCTTTTACTGAATATTAAACATAATAACATTTTAATAAATTACATCATTTCAACATCATTTTTTTAAAATAAGATCTTGCTTTTTTATTCCTTAGTCGTTTCCATGGGCAGCAAAAGCGAATCTAATATAAAACTTAATTGGTATATATATATATATATATATATATATATATATATATATATATCGTAAAAAATAATCATAAGTATCATATTATTAAAAGTATTTGAAAAATATTTTACTCTTATTATAAATATCTAAAAAGTCATATATAAAATAATTTATGATTAATTGTTAGTATAAAAATCTTACACTAAGTATCAAAATTAATTTCTTCAATACAAATACATACATGATATAACTAGAGTAAATGACCCGTGCCATGTACGGGGAATATGTTATTTTTTTAGGATTTCATCAAAAAATATGTGATTGTTGATTTCACATTTTTAGTTTAAAATTTTGTTGGGGAATTATATACCTCAAATTATTAATTTATGAGATTAATTATGCATAAATATTTGAAAAAAAATTTATTATATAAAATATAAAAGATAAATCCTCATATAAGTTTAATTATAAGATTTTTTTTAAATCTATTTGATTTATAAACTTTCTCCCTTAAAATTTTTTTTTTTTTTTATTCTTTTCCCTGAAAGTTAACCATTATTAGAAATTATATTTATCTATCATATGTTATCTTTTCTCTTCAAAATATATTTGATTTATTTATCCTCTTATCCCCCATGCAGGTGAACTATTTCGAGAAAATATACTTATATATCATATTATTAATTTATTTTCTTTTAAAAATATATTTAATTTATTTATCTTTTTTTCCCATGCAAGTTAACCATTTATAGAACACTTATATATTTATCATTTTTCTTCTCTCATTAAAATCTATTTGATTTATTTCTTCTCTTTTTTCGTGGAAGTTAACCAATTTTAGAAAATATTTTTATCTATCATAATATCTTTCTTCATCTCACTTGAAAATCTATTTGATTTATTTCTCCCCTTTACTCGGTGTAAATCAACATTTTTAAAAAATATATTTATCTATTGTATCATTTTTTTATTCTCTCTTGAAAATATTTTTGATTTATTTCTACTCCTTTTCCGATAAATTAAACTATTTTTAAAAAATTCATTTTTCTATCATATTATTTTTTCTGCTCTCTTAAATATATATTTGATTTATTTCTCCCTTTTCCTTGTGCAAGCTAACCATTTTTTATAAAATATATTTTGTTTTATATTATTTTTATTCTCTCTTGTAAATCTATTTGATTTATTTATTCTATTTTCCGGTGCAAGTTAGCAGTTTTTAGAAAATATATTTACCTATCATACTTTTTATTTTCTCTTGAAAATCTATTTGATTTATTTCTCCTCTTTCCCTGTGCAAATTAATCATTTTTGTAAAAATATATTTATCTATCATATTATTATATGTATTATTTCTCAAAAGTCTATTTGATTTATTTCTCATATTTTCCCGTGCATGTTAACCATTTTATAAAATATATTTATATATCATATTATTAATTTATTTTCTCTTAAAAAATTATTTGATTTATTTCTTATCTTTTCCGATGTAAGTTAACCATTTTTAGAAAATATATTTATCTATAATATTATTTTAAAAAATATTATTAATTGATTTAAATAATATTATTAATTGATTTGTGCCCTTGAGTTTTATTATTGGATTTGCATTAAATGGTGTTTTTCTAAGAGAATGACACATTGCATAGAACTAGTATTATTGACCCGTGCAACGCACGAACAATTTTTTTTAATTTTTTTTATTATAATCTTTAATTTAATTAAAAATTAAGTGTAATTATGATCATGCCTGCTTATGACCTTGAATGTCATCACATCTGTTTATATTTTCCTGAAATTGGTTTTCATTAAATTATAGGTTCAAGAGGACATTGTTCCATTGAATCAATTATTTCAGTTACTTGTCAAGAACTTGTGATATATATAGTCAACTGCTGAATAGTTTAGTTTGTCAACCATGTAATCTTTTATTTCACACAGTTATGGATTAGCAACCAGATTCAAAACTTAATAGGATAAAATTTCTCTTGCAACAATATTGGACACATGTAACAGGCTCACATATAACATTGAACACTACCCAAGATGTCGAAGCTAAGATAATTGTAAAGATCAGTTCATCAATTATTACACCATCACACTTGGCAGCAATTATGTTTGCATTGCGATAATACTAAATAGACATGCTCCAATTAGAATATCAACAGTCTATTGATCAAAACTCCATTTCTTATAGATTAAAACATAAATTTTAAATGAAGCAGAAAAATAAAAATAAAAATAAACTGTATAGAATAGAAGTCAATTGCTGTTTCATTAGATTGTATACATAGTAATGAATATTTTGAGTGCATGAATTCCTAAATCCTAACCATCCTTTTTGTTCTTGTTCAAAAATCTACATATATAGTACGTTACTGATACGTGGAAGGCTATATGTTAGCTTGCAACTTAATTTTCTGCTTGGGAAAAGCCTTGTGAATATATATTAATAGATAATCTTCAAAGATTGAAAATAGGGTGAAGAATCACAAAATATGGATAATATCACCAATATATTCTCCTCCTTGTGATATCTATAAACATAGATATAGGCATGCAGCTGCCCAATTGCTTTCACAATAGAAATTCATCTTGGTGGTCCAATCGATCGAAGCAATTTATCTATGACCTATGAAAAGAGATGAAGACTCTTCCCTTTGAGTAAAATAATTTTTCAAGGAAATAATATGGCTTCAGTAAATCATTTATAATCATCATCAGTGAGCTAAAATTTCAAACTTGGATGTATAAAAGGGTCATACTTCAGGACCTTTTAAGTAAAGATATACAAACATAATGTGGAAAAGTTGTATGGATAAAAATAGAAAGGAAATGTAAGTGTTGGTCAAAAAGAGAAAGGAAACGATAAAAAGGTCATGGTCACAGTCAATGAAAAAATTGAAGAAATAAAAGATATTGGTGAGCCAGAACATATAAAAGAGGTCAGGGACATTCCTACAACCTGTTGTCAAGTTTCAGGAGCTGAGAAGTTGACTAACATAACATAAAATTCTAGCCATGGCTTGACCAATTTTCCAAACACAGTCAAACGACAGGTTTAAGTTTCTGACAAATTGGTTAAAACTTCTCTCGTCACCGAGGCCTGTGAAGATTTGGATCCACTGGCAGTTGCTGATCATGGAAGCATGGAAAAAGAGGATCAATATATCAACATTGAAAAAGCTATTGTTACTGTTCAAAATTCTTACAATTCATCCAACCATATAGGAAACATAAATGTAAAATCATCAAAGAACCCTGAACAAAAATAATTGTGTTTTCTAACAAAAATAAAATCATTAGAGAACTCCGATGATTAAAACGAAAAATAAAAAAGCATTAGCTTCATAGACCTTTCTAATTTATGCAAATCTAGTCAGTGTCAGTAATTTAATCATTTTAATGATCACAAACCATTAACATGTACCAAAGAACATTTGTTAATTCTAATGCCAGCAACAGAAGCTCATTTGCTTCAAACTGAAATGCAAAATACACAAGTCATTGTTGCACCCAATATTTACTGAAGGGAAGGTTAAAAAACTTCCACACCTCCATTCCCCATCAACTTGCTTAATAGATGGTGCTTCTCGAAGGGGTGGGGTAGCTCAAGTGGTTAGAGCTAAGGGGTTAAAGCGTTGAAGGTATTGGAGGTCCAAGGTTCAATACTTGACAAAAGAGAAAAAATTAACAACTAACATATTAACCTACTAACATTTGTCTATCAAAAAAAAAAAGATGGTGCTTCTTGAAGCATTGGAAGAGGTACCGAGTTGTTCCTAGAATTGGAGAAGTTTGTCAACCCAAAATCTGCTACCTTTAGTATCCCTTCATTATTCATTAGAAATGGAAATATCAAAGTAAAAAAGTACCAAAAAATAGAAGAAATGGCAAACTGAAGCGAATTGGGAAAATTACCACAGCATGTTTGACAAATCTCAAAGATGTTCATCTGAGATGAATCCATGGAGAACCTTGACCCCTGAAGCTCTTTGAGCAAGTAGGTGTAGATGTGTGAAGGAAGATAACAACAGAGAGATAGAAGAGTAGCTATTCTAATTATGGAGAATAAAATGATACAAATTCAGAAACTGGGGACAAAAATGCCTACATGACCCTACCTTTTGTGTTCTAATATGAACCTCCACAATGGTATCACCATATTAAAGTCGATCTCTCCTATTTTAGTTGTTCATCTATTTGTCCGAACCTACCTCAATCCTATGCATCTACATTAGCTTTATGTCCATTGAAGAAAAACTTTCCTGAAAACGTACGTCAGCTCCGCAGCAGCACATGCCACAAAATTCATCTTTGAGGAAGAGCTCTTCGTCGAAAGCAAAGAAAGGGAAAATATTGGGAGAGGACACAAATTGCTACAAAAATCAAATTATCCAAGAAGAACAAATTTTATCATACTCAGATCATAATTCAAAGATACTCAACATAAGAAACAACATCTAACACAAAAATCTTTGGAAACCTAAAAAAACATCGAAAAGGAGACCAAGAAAGAAAAACGATACCGTCTTTGGGAGAAGCGAAGTTAACATAGCCGTAACGGATTAACTTGCCGGTGGAGGAGTCCTGACAAATGCAAACGGAAGCGAGGTTGTTGAACTCCAAGAATGCCTCGAACAGCTGACCGTCGGAGTCATCGGAGTGAAGTTCACCGACCAAATGTCCATTTTCTTTTAACCTCTGTTCACTAACCTCGGAGAGAAAAATGATCTGAAATAAAGAGGATGAAGGGGAAGTAATTATCTTTTTAAGAAACAAAAATAGTGAAGAAATATGGTTTTTTCCAAATAGAAGGAGTATTAGTTAATGCCAATACGTTAGATAATGCTTCACTGTAAGTCAGATGGGAAGAGATTTTTCATCAGCAGAGAAGATGGAAGAAACAAAGAGAGTATGTGGTGCTGATGGGAAATAAAGAAAGAAAGAAATTAAGTGGAGTGATAAAATGTGTCATGCATTTTTTAATAAAAACAAAACAGATACTTCATTTTTTAATGAAATTTTTTTCTTGGCAGTGATGAAATGGTACGTAACATCAATTCAGGCAGATATCAGAATTCACATACTTGGCGGTATGATGGGAAATAAAGAAAGAAAGAGATGAAATGGGGAGAGATAAAATATAAAATAAATCTGAGTAAGAAAAATTATTGTTTAGCATAATAATTAAATAAAAGTAGATAAATTTGAGGGTCAAAATTTAGTTCTGGAAAAGATAATAATAAAATAATGGAATATAAAATTGTGCTAGAAAATTCATGTTTTACAACAAAATATTAAGAGAGTTTCTTTTTAGGAATGTTTCTTTCTCACTTTCACACATGCGAATAGGGTTTTTCTAAGTTTATAACTATCATTCATTTATTTTCTTTCCAACATTTTTTATATTCGAGAATAATTTTTTAAAACCTGTATCAAACATGATAAATTTTTACTCCCATATACTGATATTTCTAGAAATATTTTTATAAAACTTATACCAACTCTACCTAATTATATTACATTGTCAATGATAAAATGGAAGAAAGAGGAGGAGTGAGAAGGTATTTCCCACGAGGCACGTATGCTGCTCTCCATATGTCAGATGACAAAACCTTCTTCTTTCATTCATGCAATAAGAGAAAAGATATTTGATCACCCAAACTTGACACCCATTTTTGATACCTTGGTTAATCGGTGTAAATATTTGGTTAATTCAGCTCATTATATGGTTAATCACGTGTAAATATTTGGTTAATTCATGGTGACTCATTAATTATATAAAGAACTGAATTAAATAGATATTTGCATGTGATTAACTAAATATTTACATGATAATAAAAAATAAGCTTCATATGACCCATTAACCATATAATGAACTGAATTAACGAAGTATTTACACGTGATTAACCAGGTGTCAAAAGTGGGTGTCCAACCAGGTGTGCAAATAACACAGCTGTGCAATAAATGTTGTCTTTTGTTTTTTCAAATAAAAAATGGATGCTGAGTTGCCGACCCAAATTAAAAGCAAGAAGGCCCACAAAAATAAAAAGAAAAAAAAAGGCGAAAAAACCACAACACAACACCTGGATCTCCAGTGATTTCACCGATGAGCCATAATAAAGTTATAATTTAACGAGGTTATTTCTAAATGTATATACTATAGATAGATACAGATATAGATATAGATATATATGATGAAAATGGAGAGTTATGAGAATAGATATTAGTTAGTTACACTTGTTGATGAGTGATGAATATCATTAATATTCTCATTCAAAAGCAATCAAGATGATTATATATCATATATCATTCAAAATATAAAAAAGTAACATCTAATAAATGATCAGTAATGTTGCATCAAAATTTTTTTTTTAAATGACTTTAGTTTGAAAATTTATTTCTTTTAATGAATTAAAATCTTTCCTTTTGTAGGGAAATCCTGCATATCCAGCAATCCCTTGAAATGTGGTATGAATGATACGTAGGAAAATGTTGATATAGACAACCTGATTGAACGACACATGTAGAATTGATTCATGCATACATTTTCTTTTATATATATATCATAGATTATTGATTATTGATTATAGATATAGATTATAGATTATAGATGAGAGATATATTTGAACAGCTGAACTAGAGCGAAGACAACTTAACATTTACTTCCATTCTATTATTTTTACATTTAATTTGAACATCCAATATAAAACAGTTAATTTTTATACACGCTAAATAAATTGCGGTCTTTGTATAAATAAGTAGTAATTGAACTACCTAACTAGTGAATTAGTTATCCATTCCATAACTTGACCTTTGGAAGATCATACGATTTTTCCTCATCAAACATAGTAATCAATATTTAATTTGCTCAGTTTTTACATTTGATATGTGCTCATATTAATTCCACACTTCACAATACGTATTTCTAACCTGTGCAATATCACATATGTTAAGGAATCAAATATAAAAATATTGTATTGAAAATTGTGTAATAAGTTTTTTGAAAGTCTAAAAGCTACTCTTTCCAATGGAATATTTCTATTTTTTGATTTCTTAACATATGCAATATTGCACATGTTAGAATAATCGTTTTTATAAAAATAAAGTGAATGGGAAATCTCATAGATAGTAAATTAATTATTTGGATATAGAGTCACTTTGTGTCAGCATTTCATTCAGTTCTTGCTATCTTCTTTTCTCTAACAAAAAAAACATTTTCTTAGTAACAATTAAGACACAGTTATGTTGATACTCCAATTTTGGTAAAAGACATTATTACATGTATAACCACATTATTTCTCACTTGGTAATTTCACACCTGAGGCCTGTGGCCCTTCCTACTTTTCTTCTCAACATTTATAAGCCCTCACACCCCATCCTCTCACATGAGCTTAGAAGTGCAGTTCAAATATTTCCCCAAGCTTCTTCACCATGCCTTCTGCTCTACAATGGCTAAGCCTTGTGGGCATCATTTGGCTCCAATCCATAAATGGGACAAACACCACTTTCCCTGCTTACTCTTCCCAGCTGAAGCAGCTTCTTTCCCTTTCCCAAGTGCAGCTCAATAACCTTGCATTTGCCTCTGATGCAGGGAAACTTGTTGGTTGGATATCTGGTGTTGCTTCTGTTTACCTCCCCCTTTGGCTTGTCCTAATGATAGGTTCAACTCTTGGTTTAATAGGTTATGGTGTGCAATATCTCTTCATAACCAACCATGTCCCCTCCTTATCCTATTGGCATGTTTTCTTACTAACTTTTCTAGCTGGGAATAGCATTTGTTGGATTAACACAGTTTGCTATGTTGTCACAATAAGGAACTTTCCTTCTGATCACCAAATTGCTGTGGGGCTAACAACTAGTTACCAAGGTTTAAGTGCAAAGATTTACACCAATATTGTTGATGCTGTTTCTCCACACAAGAAAGCTAGAACCTTTCTATTCCTAAACTCTCTCTTACCTGTGGTAGCTGGCCTGGTAGCATCTCCTTTGGTCAGAGAAATTGAAGTCACAAGTCCTGAGCATACAGGTGTGGGGTTTGCTGTGATGTTTGTTGTTTCAATTGTAACTGGAATGTTTGCTGTGATGAGCAGCTTGCAATTTGTCACAAGGAAAATATCCTCATTGGGTATCCTGATTAGTATTCTAGTGTCCCTTCTCATACCTCTAGTGCTCCCAGTTTGTGTGAAGATCAAGGAAGTAGCAGGATCATGGCACACAAAGAAAGAAAGACTAAGAGTCTACCACATCAATATGGAGGAGAACACTAATGAAGAGAGGGCAGAGAATGAGGTGAAAGAGGGTGAAGATAGAAGAGACTTTCAAGAGCTTGGTGTTAGAGAAGAAATTGGAGTGAAGTTAATGCTAAGAAGAATAGATTTCTGGCTATATTTCTTTGTTTATTTTTTTGGTGCAACAATTGGTTTAGTATTTCTGAATAACTTGGGACAAATAGCTGAATCCCGGGGTTGTTCTGGTACATCGGCTTTGGTGTCTTTATCTTCATCTTTTGGGTTCTTTGGCCGTCTCATTCCATCTCTTATGGACTACTTCTACAGGTAATGCAGAACACAACTTCTTGGGTAAGAATTTCTTACCATAGATACTCAAATAATATTTGACATGTGTAAAGGTATTTTTTAAAGACATGAAATTTTTTACTAGGACTCACAATACTTTACATGTCAAATGTTAGTCCATCTGCATCGGTGCTCAAAAGTGAGGTGCTTAACTCCCAAGCACCGATGCTTAAAAATTTGAGGCGATGGAGCAGATGAAAGTGACATCTTTTTTTTTAATTGAAAGTGAATGAAACTTGTAGAGATGTGGGGTCACTGATGGGATCCATTTAAGAACTTTTAATAATTGCTGGGATGGAAAGATGGGGTGCTTAAGTTATTAAAAGTAAAAATGAGTGATATATAATGGTAGGACCCATTTAAAATCTCTAAAGTGGGGTGCTGAGAT
Source organism: Echinosophora koreensis (assembly GCA_035048595.1). Taxonomy (NCBI): domain Eukaryota; kingdom Viridiplantae; phylum Streptophyta; class Magnoliopsida; order Fabales; family Fabaceae; genus Echinosophora; species Echinosophora koreensis. The sequence goes on from JAPCYP010000004.1 coordinate 14,804,135, forward strand.
ATGGATGCCGTGTCTGTAGAGTTTGAATGTAGAACATTTCCTACCTTCCTGTAGCTCATCTTTGTATGTAAGACCGACCAGAATCGGTGCATTTACATTTTCATTTAAAGCAAATAATGACTCTATATCTGTTAGTTGATATGCATTGATGAAGATAAATGTATGGTAAAATGAAACAGCTGTCTTATTTGAGCACATACATACAATATACACACAAACATATATATATATATATATATAATATTTGAGATAGCAATTTAGAATATCCTTAATGGTGCAACTCATTGTAGTTGATTAACTCATCTTTTTTCGGACATCATATGTTATATTATTACTTTTTACTTTATATTACTTCAAACAACTCTCTGCTTTAATGGTGTAACTTTAAAAAGTTCACCAAATGGGTCTCAAGTTATCTCAAATTTCTGTTTTCATTTCCTATTTTAAAAAATAATTATAAAACTATCGTTTTATTTTCATTTTATTTCCTATTTTTAAATATTTATACATAAAAGAGTAAGAACAACATGGAAATATGAAAACAAACCAAACATGTCCTACTTCCTTCACCTCGAAACATGCAACACCGTATTCACTTACACTCACATAAATAAAATGTGGTCCCAATCTAGAAAATGTTGTCAAAAAAACATATCGCAAAATTAAAAGCTTCTCCCCTTATTGACGTGGCTTATGCTACTTATTATGTTTTCAGGGGAAAGCGTACAATTTCAAGGCCAGCTTCAATGGTGGCATTGATGGCTCCAACAGCAGGTGCATTCTTCTTACTTCTCAACAGAACTGACCTTGCCCTCTACATCAGCACCGCTGTAATAGGAGTGTGCACTGGAGCAATCGTTTCCATTGCTGTTTCCACAACCACGGAGCTATTTGGCACAAAGCATTTCTCTGTGAACCATAATGTGGTTGTGGCCAACATTCCCGTGGGGTCCTTTCTGTTTGGCTACTCGGCTGCACTTATTTACCATAAGAAAGGGCATGATCATGGGAGATGCATGGGGATGGAATGCTACAGAAGCACTTTTATCATCTGGGGTTCCTTTTGTTTCCTTGGTACTTTATTGGCTTTGATTCTACATGCTAGGACTCGCAAGTTTTACTCACAAAGGCAATAGGGTACACATTTTATTTTACCAATTTTACACCATACCTATCATTATATTATCTTTGTAATATACACGGTGGAGCTTGTAACTTCTGCCCCAATCTCACCTAATTTTAGTAGTAGACAAGTATATAGGCTATCTCAAAATATGACATATAATTATACTATAGCCGAAAATAGATACATATGTTACAAGTGTTACTGACTTTCAGTTACATAGTCAATCAATTAATAATTTTAAAGTATAATTTCTTGGTTAGAAAATAGCTGTGATGGACCTGTGGTTCAGCAAACAACAGCAACATTCTACAGTTTCCACCTCATCAATTAATAATTATATTATTTAAACATCTAAAATATGATATCCAGATAATACTTCTTTTTTTATTGGACATAAACTCTCAATTTCTAACCAAATGATTGGGTGCAAGTGGTTAACGCACTGCTACTTAAGGATGAATCATTCAGACTCTACCCGAGTTTGGTCCTTGGGTATGCAACAACCCTTGGTCAGACTTTACTAACCACGCGGCCAACTAGGAGATTAGTCCCATAGCGGGTCTAAAGGATTTAAGCAGGGGATACTTCGAAGGCTCACTCGTTCCCAAGAACTAATTAGGATGAGTACCAAACCAACCAAAAAAAAAAAAAAATTCTCAATTTCTTCACAATTCCGATGTAATCAGCAACTCCTGTTACCAAAATGCCAAAAGTAATTACTAACCTTTCACAGTGCTCTTCAATTGCAAGTTCCTTACCTTTTTCTTATTCTCCTATATATCATACAACACAGATAAGATGTTTTGGTGAGTAACCAGCTTCAGTTATCCTCAGTCCTATTGTTTCAAGCATCTTGTAAATGTCTGAAGAATGCTCATGCTCTCTGTCCCCTGCAACAAAGCGATGAACTCTACCTTGCACTTCAATCAAGCTCCAACCCGCAACTTTATTCGTGATCCTCTCGACCATTAATCTGCGAACTCTAACAACATCTTCCCATTTTCTCGCTTTTGCATATATTCCAGCTAATTGCACATAATGCCCGTCATGGGTTGGATCCAACTGTATCAACTTATTTCCAATCTTTTCTCCCATTTCCACAAATGCATGAATCTTACATGCATCAAGTAGTGTTGCCCACAATACAGGGTCTGGTGGAATCACCATTGTCTCAATCAACTGAACAGCTTCGTTTATTAAACCAGCACGAGCCAGAAGATCAACCATACACCCATAGTGCTCCATCTCTGGTTGAATGCCATAATCATCTACCATTAACTTAAAGTAATGCTTTCCTTCACTAACCAAACCAGCCCTACTACAAGCATTTAGGACTCCAACGAAAGTCACATTCACTGGACAAAAACCTTCACATAAGAATTTGTGAAAGAGCTCAATCGCTTCCTTTGCATGATCATGTGAAGCTAGCCCACAAATCATAACATTCCATGTCCATATATCCTTTCTCAACATGCTATCAAACAAGGCTCTAGACTCTTCAATGCAACCGCACTTTGCATACATGTCAACCAGAGCTGTTCCTATAGGAACAGTTATAGGGAACTTCAATGATTCAATGGTGGAATGAATGAACCTTCCAAAACCAAGCAAACCCAATTGAGCCGAAACTGAAAGCACCGTAACCAATGTAGCCTCATTGGGTCTTACCCTTCTCTCCCTCATTGCTCTAAAACACTCCAACCCATCTTCCAAGAGTCCATTTTGAACATACCCCATCACCATGGTGCTCCAAGAGATAACATCTCTCTCAGGCATTTCATCAAACACTTGCTCCGCAACACAAACATCACTGTTTCTAACCAAACCAGCCAGCATGGAGTTCCAGGTAACCACATCCCTGAAAAGGGTATCTTCCTCAAACACCCTTTTGGAAGATTCAAACCTGGAACACGCAGAATACATGTGAATCAACGCGTTTCGAACGAACACGTGCCGTTCGAAACCGAGCTTGATCACGTGAGCGTGAACCTGCACCCCTTGTGAGAAAGCCTCGTCGTAAGTTTTGCTGCACGCGTGCAGGACGAAAGTGAAGGTGTGTTGGTTGGGGTTCAAGAAACGACGCCGCATGGAGGAGTATAATGGGATGCACTGAAACGGGGCGTTTTGTTTGGTGTGGCAGCGAATGATGGAGTTGAAGGCGAAGACGGTGGGGGAAGCGATGGAGTGGAAGATAGAGAGGGGATAGGAGAGAGGAACTGAGGAGGAAGAGATGGAAAGAAAAGAGAGAATGTGTGCCATGAAACGAGCATGGTTTGAAAGCCCAGAAACGACAACGCGTGCATGGGTTTGCTTGATTTGGTGTAGTGAGAGAGGTTGGTGGTGTGAGTGAGAGGGAAATAGAGAGGTGTGTTCCCTTGGTAGATGAAATGGAGGATGCAGGGGTTTGGTTTTATGGGTAAACATAAAGAACTCTAGTGTCTACTTCATCATATGACGTCCTCTTTTATAAGTTCAGTCCACTTGTTCATGAAAAAATGCAATAGTATGAAGTGAAAAAGAGAATTCCTTTTATAAATTCTCTCCCGCTCCAACCTCTGCAGCTCTCTCATGCCCTTCAAACTAGAACGTCCGTTCATATCGACGTTTAGATCGGACGATCCATATTTAATGCCATTTTATAAATTTTTCTTTTTTTTAAAAACTCAAATCTGGATTGAAATTTCACCACTCACATCCCCCGTGAATAGAGATCCTCTGTCTTACTCCCTGTCCCCCACTAATTATAATTTGTCATATAATAAAATAAAATCTTAACTCACTAACACTTATTCACATTCTCAGTTTTTGATTTGATTGGAGACATTGAGACACCATTTTTTGGAACAACAGATTTGTATCCCCAACCCATAGCCACCTTCGCCCGATGTCGAGCACCTTCACCGCCGCCTATCGTCCCTCCATTTCCCTTCATCTCTCTCCTGGTGCCCTCTTAATTCTTGAACCAAGTCATCTATCAATAAGTTGACTGGTTTATGAAGAACCTTTCTTGACTTGTATTATGAGTATGTCTCAATATTGTACTTCTACTATCTATGTGTGCAAAAAAAACTTTTTTATAGGCGAAGTTAGTTTATGTTAGTGTGTTAAATGTTAATGGGTGGGGATTGAACTTGCTCATCTTATACCTCTCAATTCCTATGTCCCTCACCCTTAACAACCAAGCGATCCTTATAACTATGTGTGCAAGTGAAATAGGAGTTCTATTCTTAATTCTTAATTCTTAAATTTGATTATATACTCCACCAACTTACCATCATCAATATTAAATTGCTTCATGCGGACAACTTGCATGTCATGTGTGAACACCCAATTTTGTCCAATCTGTTTTTATTAATTAAATAAAAACAGATCGGACAAAATTGGGTGTTCACAGCTGCCCCTCTTTACTTGTCTCTCATTAGATAAGAGGTGTAACCGTAGTTAACCTTTTATCATTATGAGAAGCAAGTAAAGAAATGAACTGCTATTTTGTCCGGAATTTTTTTTATTTTTTTATTTACAGAAACGGTATCCTCAGAAGCTTAAAGCGAAAGAAGCTCACAGAGATGATATCCGCAAAAGATGAGAGAAGCTCACGGAAGCGGTTCCGCAGGAGCTTGAAAGGAACGATAAGACAAGTTCACGGAAATGGTATCCGCAGGAACTTGGAAAGAAGTTCACTAAGACTGTTTCCTCAGGAACTCGGAAGGAAATATAAGACAAGTTAACGGAGACGGTATCCGCAGGAACTTGAAAAGAAGCTCACGGAGACAATTTCTGCAGGAGCTTGAAAGGAAAAAATAAGATAAGTTCATGGAGACAGTATCAGCAGGAACTTGGAAAGAAGCTCACGGAGACGGTATCCGCAGGAACTTGGAAAGATGCTCATAGAGACGATTTCCGCAGGAGCTTGAAAGGAAGATAAAACAAGTTCACGGAGACGGTATCCGCAGGAACTTGGAAAGAAGCTCACGGAGATGGTTTCCGCAGGAGCTTGAAAGGAAATATAAGACAAGTTCACGGAGACGGTATCTGCAGGAACTTGGAAAGAAGCTCATGGAGACGGTATCCGCAGAAACTTGGAAAGATGCTCACAGAGACGATTTCCGCAGGAGCTTGAAAGGAAGATAAAACAAGTTCACGGAGACGGTATCTGCAGGAACTTGGAAAGAAGCTCACGGAGATGATTTCCGCAGGAGCTTGAAAGGAAATATAAGACAAGTTCACGGAGACGGTATCCGCAGGAACTTGGAAAGAAGACGAAAGCTTACGAGGCCCTATGCCTGCTAAAGCCTATAAAGACAACTTATGAGCCCTATGCTCATTAAAGCTGAACAAAAACAAAAGAAAGCTTAAGAGGCCCTATGCCAACTAAAGCTATTAAAGACAGCTTATGAGCCCTATGAACAAAACAAAAGAAAGCTTAAGAGGCCCTATGCCAACTAAAGCTATTAAAGACAACTTATGAGCCCTATGCTCGTTAAAGCTGAACAAAACCAAAAGAAAGCTTAAGAAGCCCTGTCCCAACTAAAGCTAACTGAAATACAACTTATAGGCCCTGTACCTAAGTGTGATGCAACGATGTTGAGTTTTGCTTTTAAAATGTTGCAACAGTGCATAATGCAAGAGACATTTTGTAAAGCTTATTTTTTGCATTTTTTATTTTGTTTTGTTTTGTATTTTTTATTTTGTTTTTTTGTTTTTAACCACATTTTATCATTGGCCCCTTACGGTATTGAGTTTTGACCATAGCCAAATCTTGGATGAACTAGAGCAAAACTTGCTGAGTTGACCAGTCCATTGCATGCTTTATTGATGCTTTGCTTCTTACCAGAGATATGATGATCCCAATAGATGAAAATGCCTGATTGCCCCTTTTTTATCGTTGCCCCTTGTTAAGAGATAGTTATGCTTTCCATGACTTTTGAAATCTTGAGAGAAACTCTAAATGTTATTATTATTGACATTTATTTCACATTACAGTATGAAAAATGCATGTTGAGTCCATGGTAAATGGCAATAAAAGGGGTACCAGAAAATGATGGAGAGTGAAAAGGTGATAACAGTATGTGAAAGGTGATAAGGATGTGAGAAAAATAATGATATTGGGGTTGGAGATGCCTTTATAAGGGAACAATGAGGAGGTGAAGTTTGCATTTCTTCAAATGATACTCTTTAGGATGATTAGTGCTAGCCTCTCATGCATATGATCTGGAGCACCAATTTAATCAGTTTCCAAGGATATTACTTGCCCTAGTCTTCATGTATTGGGAGCATTTCATGATCGGCCTTTAAATTCAAGCTGCCCCAGTTTGAAGTTTGTATTTCTTCAATTGGTCTCGAGCACCATTTCAATCAGCTTCAAAAGATATGACTTGCCCCATTCTTCATTTATTGGGGTACTTCGTGATCTACCTTTAAATTCAAACTGCCCTAGTTTGTCTCTTTGATGGATCTTTTCATCGGGACGCTCTAATTTTTGCCTGGATCGCCCTTTCAGGTTTTCAGCCCAGCGAGCCATTTTCTTCCCTCTCTTTTTCTTGCTTTTTTTTTTATTCTTTTTATTATATTTTCGAGAGTGATATATTGAAGAGCACATATTTTCTTTGTCTCAAAATTAAAATTAATGAAAATGATAACAATCTTTCATTGATCAGAATGGACTTTTTTAAGCTTGTAACGTGGCCAAGGTTAAGGGGTACGAAAGAAAAGGAATGAGGCCCAAATGAGTGTTTGTGGGTTGAAAGGGTCAAGGATCCTTGTTCTTACTTTGCATCAACCACTTGTATCAATATTACATTTCCTTTGCCCACTTCTCGTTTTTTTTTTCTTTTCCATTTGGCTTTGTTGTGAGCTTATTTATTCATTTTCTCTCCTTTCTTCTTCTTCTTCTTCTTCTTTTTTTTTTTTACTTTTCAACAATCCGCATTTAACTCAAATTAGCCCCAGTTTAGGGGTGATCCTTGCCCAAGGTTCTTTGAAAAATAATTCTTTCAGGCTCAAAAGGGGGTAACAACGGATAATGCAAATATGTCAAGGATAGAGAAACATGGCCATTCTTCATTTCAAATCATGATTGTTCATTTTCAAAAAATTTAATTAACAGACAAAAATTATGGTAATTACCAAAATGATCGCTCTCTTTTTCCCTTTTTTTCCTTCTCTCTCTCTCTCTCTCTCTCTCTCTTTTTTAAGCCTCTAGCCTTAATCGGTTGGCTTTTCAATGTTGCTTTTGTAGCATCTTTAAGGAGAGAATCTCTACTTCACTAAAGGTACCTTTTGATTGCCTCAATCGTTGCAAAAATATTCATTTAGTGCTTTCGGCTCAGTTGATCATATAAGTCGATGAGGATTTTTTCTATTGTGAACTTGATTAATCGGGTGATCAAAATCATATGATGAGATGCTAGCACATACCTTCTTCTTTTTTTTTTTTGTTGAGAAAATCATTTTCAGATCTGGATAACTTCAGGAGAAATGAAAAGATAAGGCTAAAGTAAGGTAAAGTCAAAAGATGGAGAGACATCAAGGAAACTCAATGCATTCATTTATTCATACTGAAATGGAAACAAGTAAGCCCATTATTCAAGATTTCCTAAAGCCTTGGACAGAGCTAAAGGATTAACATTAATGAATTACTCTAACAAGAATCAAAGGTCATGCTTCACAGTGCCTTCTATGGCGTTGACTCCAGAACCTCCTATATTAGGAGTATCTTGTTAGAAACTCAGCAAATTTGCATTGATTAGATCTTGCACTTTGTACTTTAAGGTCTTGCAATTTTCAGTCGAATGACCAATCACTCCTGAATGATAATCACACTTGGCATTTGGGTCAAACCATTTTGGGTATGGGGGTTGTACTGCCTTAGCCGGGACTGGGACCAACAAAGATTTGTTGATGAGGCTTGGTAATAGCTCAGTGTAAGTAATGGGTATTGGGTCAAACTGCATGGGCTTTGGCTTTTGTTGAGGTGGTACAGTGGGAAACGTTTGATGTTGGGTAGGATATGATGGCTGGTATGATATCATCATAGGATAAGGTTGGGTTGGAATTTGTGAGGTGGCGGCTATATATGGATGGTTAGGCTGTTGATGTGGTGGATAATATGGGATACAAGTGTTTTGAAAAGATGGTTGGGAGTTGACAGGAATTTGGCTTGATACCTAATGCCCAGGAATCTTCTGCTCTGACGCCACAGTATGCGTCTCTCCTTCCTTCTTTTTGACAAATGGAGCTTTCTTTGTTTCAATAGCCACCACAGAACTTTCAACAATCTTACCACTTCTCATCCCACTTTCAATTAGTTCTCCGATGATAACCATGTCAGAAAAGTTTGATGACATGCTTCCAACCATTATGTCATAGAAGGGTGACGGAAGTGTATCAATGAACATTGCTACAATTTCTTTCTCAGCTAATGGGGGCTCTACTTGAGCAGCTAATTCCCTCCATCGTTGGGCATATTCTTTGAAAGTTTCTGTATTCTTTTTTGACATACTTTGCAATTGCATTCTATCGGGAGCCATGTCAATGTTGTACTTGTATTGTTTCAAGAATGCATCTGCTAGATCCTTGAAGATCGAATGTGGGCCCACTCAAGGTGTGTGTACCAATTTGAAGCTGCCCCAATCAAGCTATCTTGGAAGAAGTGAATCAAGAGTTTATCATCATGGGCATGCGATGCCATCTTCCTGACGTACATGATCAAGTGGTTTTTAGGACAAGTGGTTCCCTTGTATTTGTCAAAATCAGGCACCTTGAATTTTGGTGGGATTACAACATTTTGTACCAGACAAAGTTCTGAGGCGGTTCGAAGACCACAAATATTTACCCCTTCAATAGCTCGCAGTCTTTCCTCTAGAATTTCCAACTTCTCTTTGGATTGAGGATTCTCACCCGACTGATTCAAAGGAATTTCCCCATGGGTTCTTGGAGGAATATATTGGGCCCTGAAGTTTTGTGCCAGTAGGGTCCCATTAGCACCAACATGGAGGGTGAATGGTGGAGTGTTCAGGTTTGCAGAAGGCACTACTAAAGGGGTGTTACCTTCTGGTGAGTTGATGGTTTGTGCCATTTCAACTGCATTGGTTTGTGCCTGGGTGGTATTCTGGGAGCTTGGGTTGCCTTCTTGTGGGCCATGAGCCACTGGTTGCACAAATCCTTGAGGAAGGCCATATGGGGGATTGTTCAGGTCAAATGAATGATGAGTTTGATTGCTCGGGTAAAAATTGAGGGGTATCATGACCCCTTGTTGGTTGAAGCCTTGAGTGAGAAGAGGTACGACTGGCTGTTCTTCAGTGGAGGCTGAAGGATTCTCATCCATGTTCTTTTCTTTTTGCATGGCTTGCATCATCTCCATTATTTGAGCCACCTGTTCTTTGAGTTGACCCATATCTTCTACGAATTTCTGAGCTTGCTCTTGTTCATCCATGATTTTGGCTTGTGATCGAGTACGATAAGGGTGTAGCGGTTTTCTCGTTATATTGATTATTTTACCTACCATGAAATCATGCATGGCAACTATTAATTAAACCGGTATTTGTACCACATGATCAAATGAAGATTGATTAATTATTCTTAGAACGTCTCATTCAAATGTCTTAGTTTCGTGAATATTCTTAGAACGTCTCGTTCAAATGCGCTTGGTCGTGAAAATAATTGCTTAACCATTCCTAGAACGTCTCGTTCCAAGGTGTTAAGTGTGAACATATTTGATTTAATCATTCCTAGAACGTCTTGTTCAAAGGTTTTAAATGATAAATATTTAACTAACCATTCCTAGAACGTCTCGTCCAAAGGTATTAGGTTGTAGAAAAATAATTAATGGTGAATTGTATGCATAATTAAAAAGAAGATAAGGAGAAAGTACACCCCCTTTGTGTCCTAAATCGGGTGACCTCATTGGACTCTATCCTAATGGGCTATGGATCTTTAATCGGTGACCTCCCATAAGGTGGTTCTACAATTCCAATATTCTTTGGCCACTAGAGCTAAGATCCAAATTCATGATGTTGAACAAGACAGTAGGAGATCTACCAGCCATGTGACATCATAAAAAAGGTTACACTCTAGCCGAGGTTTTCATGATACCCAGATAGGATGTATATCCCAAAATGGCTATCACTACACAACCTCTTTCTTAATCTTAGGGTTACCAAGACCCGGGTATAGGGCCTCACTCATAAGTGTGTGCTGAATGTGTAAGTGTAGTATGTGGAGAGAGCATACAAACCTATACAACCCCTAAAAGTTAAGATCTACCCTAGAATTAACATAGAAAATTGTAACAATATATACATGTAGAATAAAGAAATAAAACAATATTTACAATGTAAAATGGGTAAAACAAACAAATAAAAGTTATTAAAATTTTGCACAACTAACTATAATAGGCCTGACTCTCAAAAAGTCCCCAGTGGAGTCGCCAGCTGTCGCGACCGTTCCGTCCGGGATCCGCAATGAAAAAGAAGAAACAGAGGAGTCGCCACCAAATTTTATTTTAGGAAAAAACATGGAAAAACCAAATAGTAAAGGAAAATGGTCTTTTATTAAAAATTGAGATTTGAGTTCGGGAGTCGATTACGAGTAGGGAAGGTGTTAGCACCCTACACCGCCCGTCCTAAGACGGTACCTCAAGTTAATTGTGCAAACTCTTAATAACTTTTTAAAAAATATTTATTTTACCCAAAAAAAGAATAAAAATAAAATAAACACAAAATTAGGAAAATTTTAATTTTTAGCTTGACGGAATGACTAATTCCGCTCCTACGTATTCCCGGGTGCAATGGGAAATTCAAAGCTACGTAGTTCTTCTAAAAAAAATTTGGTTGGTTGTTTTTTTTTTTTAATTTTATGAAAAAAGGACTTTTATTTATTCTTTTTGTTATTTTTTTTAAAGGAATTTTGATTTTTTTTTTCAATGGATTTTTATTTAAAGAAAGAACATATTTTTATTTTTATTTGTTTCTGGAAATGGATTTACTTTTTCTTTAAATGCAAAGACAACTAATTTAAAAACAAAGAAAACAAACTACATGGGTTATCTTCTACATTAAACCTATAAGAGCAGAAATGCAGTAGAGATGGCGGAACACAGTGGAGATGGCGGAAATGTGAGGGACTTCTGAGATGGTATGCGTCTAACAAAGGTGATGAACCTGGGTGGCCGAGGCAACATTCATGCGTCTAGTATGGTCCACGACAATCTGCAAACGGCGGTGATGGCGGAGGAACGTTTCTGTTCTGCCAATCACCGTCATCACGCAAACCAGAACAGAAATGTTCCTCCGCCATCACCGCCGTTTGCAGATTGTCGTGGACCATACTAGACGCATGAATGTTGCCTCGACCACCCAGGTTCATCACCTTTGTTAGACGCACACCATCCCAGAAGTCCCTCACATTTCCGCCATCTCCACTGTGTTCCGCCATCTCTACTGCGTTTCTGCACTTACAAACCCATGTAGTTTGTTTTCTTTGTTTTTAAATTAGTTGTCTTTGCATTTAAAGAAAAAGTAAATCCTTTTCCAGAAACAAATAAAAATAAAAATATGTTCTTTCTTTAAATAAAAATCCATTGAAAAAAAAATCAAAATTCCTTTAAAAAAAATAACAAAAAGAATAAATAAAAGTCCTTTTTTCATAAAATTAAAAAAAAAACAACAACCAACCAAATGTTTTTTTAGAAGAACTACGTAGCTTTGAATTTCCCATTGCACCCGGGAATACGTAGGAGCGGAATTAGTCATTCCATCAAGCTAAAAATTAAAATTTTCCTAATTTTGTGTTTATTTTATTTTTATTCTTTTTTTGGGTAAAATAAATATTTTTAAAAAGTTATTAAGAGTTTGCACAATTAACTTGAGGTACCGTCTTAGGACCGGCGGTGTAGGGTGCTAACACCTTCCCTACTCGTAATCGACTCCCGAACTCAAATCTTAATTTTTAATAAAAGACCAGTTTCCTTTACTATTTGGTTTTTCCATGTTTTTTCCTAAAATAAAATTTGGTGGCGACTCCTCTGTTTCTTCTTTTTCATCGCGGTGCCCGGACGGGACGGTCACGACATCATGAACACCAAAAAAAGAAGATAGTTAAAACTCAAAAGGAACAATAAATAACTTTATTAGGAAAAACCACTTCTAGGCATGGCGACGAACGAACCACGACGATGAACAAACTAAGAGGCCACCGGGAGAGAGATGAAGGGAAATGGAGGGACAATGGGCGATAGTGAATGTGGTCGGTGTCAAGCAAAGGTGGCCAGCGAAGGTTGTTCTGTAACAAATGGGGGGCAGATAGCGTGAAGATGGAACAAGTATGAGGTGGGTCGTGAAATTTCAATCCAGATTTGGGTTTTCTTTTTTTAAAAAAAATTTACAAAATGGCATTACAGATTGAAAGGCAGACGAGAGCTGCAGAGGTTGGAGCGGGAAAGAATCCATATTGGAAGTGGAGTCTGGAATTGGATCCTCTCCTGCAAAAGCCTCTACAGCCTCTCTCCAGCATAAAATCTCATCCATTGGATGTATTTCATGGCTTAGATTAAAAGGAAAAAAAAAAACACCCTTTTGAACCTGCAGCATCTTCCTCCTGCTACCACACTCCTTTGTCGTCTCCTCCACTCGGTCGTCGTCTCTGTCGCCCATTATAGCCACCACCGCCACGTCACTCTCTCTTCCCTGCGTCATTGCTGGGTTCGCACACTGTAAACTCCCTTGTCGTCTCTGCCGTGGTAGCCCTCATTCCTCCGCCTCGTCACCCCCACACCAGATTTTGGTCTTGATGCCTTTCTTTTCTAAATACAATCCAAGCAGCGAAAACTATAACAAGAGGTATTTGAACAGAAGAGAGAGTCCAGTATCCCACACCTAATGGCTCCATTGGAATGATACTCTGTACAATTTGAAATGTTGGCATGGTTCATCAAATCATCAAATGCATAGTCCCGAACTTCTGATAATTAAAGAGGCCACCATCACCAATTCCACCGGCACTGGATATAGAAGAAGCTATGAAACTCAAGATCAAGCACCACAGGACTTGACATAATTAGCTGAGTTTCTTGGAATATTTGTGCTTCACTTCCCCATTGATATATTTTGTTTAAGAAAAGGTCTAAACTAAAGATTTCTGAAATAGGTTGTGTTTGCACCAGGGATTGAAGGTAATGATGGTGAGAACTGAGTGGGCTAGCAGGAAGAGGATGGAGGGTCAAAAGAGTTTTTTTTCTTTTAATCTCAACCATTAATTGCATCCAATGACGGAGATTTCATGCGGGAGAGACGTTACAGAGGCTTTGCGGGAGAGGATCTGAATCCCTTAAAAATGGTGTGGAATTCTTATATCCTCAACTTGAGTTTTGATGTATCCTTTTAAAATAATTTTTAAATATTTTGAATTTATAAAAAAGTGTTAAATAAAAAATTAAATGCAGCCAATATTTTGAGAATATAAACTTCATTTTGGCAGAGGAGAATGCCAAATCTACTATGAATAAGGTTAAATACAACTTTTTAAAAAGCTACAAACCCTCTTTAAAGGAAATCTTTCAAAAGACTTAAAGTTGAATAACAAGTAAATAACATAAAATTAAAGGAAAATGCATAAGAACACATTGAAAGAAAAGTGCAAGAAAGTAAATAATTCAAAGTAAAGACACGAATTAAATGGTTGAAAGTAAAATGACTTGGAATTTATAGAAAGGATTTGAAAAAAAATAGAAGCATACTTAAAAGTCAATCCGTATATCTGCTCGAGTGAGATATATAGAATTTTATTCAAGTATCCAATCCCTAAGATGTTAAAGAAAAGCCATATTTATAGGCAAAAACAAGAAATAACTGACTACCAAATAAAATGGCATGTGTATTGACGTTATAAAGAGTGAAAAGTATTGTAAAAAAGAATGAAAAGTAAATGAGAATCAAAGAAATTAGAAATGAAAATTAAAATCTATGATAAAGGAATATTCCTTAAGAAAACAGTTAATAATGTTTTCTTCAAGGCCGCGTTATTTTTATTTTTTATTTTATTTAAAAAAAACGTATATTCCACCAGACCTCCCTTAAAGGAAGCATCCTCGTTCCGATTTTCATAGCACTTTCTTAATACAAGTCTACAACCAGTGCATATGCTATTGGTGCTGAATAGCACCACTAACTTTATTATTCAAATTGAAGATTACACAGAGAGAAAGAGCTACAATCAAGTATTATTATTTAAATAAAGCATTGAATCAAACATATTATTCTTATCGGTTGTAGACTTCAACAAATCATCTTGAGAGCTTCCATCTCCTCCTTGAACTTGAGCATAGCAGCACTTGGCAGTGATGTAAAAATCCTAAGTCCTCCTTTCATCGAAGGATCCAAGTAACTAGGATTACAGAAAATGCACAGAGTCTCTGTCCCAAAATTGTCACGTGGAGCAGGCACTGCATTCACTAGTTTATTCTCACCCAAATCCATATTCTCCAAGAAACCCACATGTCTCCAATCTGTCACAGCCGTGTATGCACCACCAGAAACGTTAAAATCATCTATGCTTGGACGAATAGTGTTGATGAACTTTTTCATATAATCACTAGTAGAAGCAACCTTGGTTTTCACGCTTATGAGCTTTGAAATCTCATAGAGTGGTTTTTCATTGAGTTCCTTCACTGTTAGAGGAATATATGCATCCACAAAAGCATTCCCATAATACCCTTCAGGCAAAGGAGGATCCACCAAGTGCAATCTCACACCCACCAAGAAAATCAACACTGTTTTCCCATCATTGCTTAGATTTAAGGCTCTTGCTCTTGCTCTCCAAACATAAGCAGTAAGGGATTCAAAGGTTGTGAAACTTTTATTCATAGTTTCACTCTCACTACTTTCCTTCATCAAACTCATCTTAAGTCTTGTTAGGCTCTCTAGGTCAACCTTGAAACTTGCATGGATAAAATCTGTGGTTGGACTTGGCAAAAAGGGTGAAACTGCAGCTTTGGCATCACCCATTGGATGTTGAAATAGTTGTGTAGGTATTGATTCATCTAGTACTTTCTCTCTATCCCAAATGGGTTTCACAGAAGGCTCACTTTTTCCACCTGCAAGTTCCGCAAAAGCTCTGAAGAATTGTGCACCACCAAACCCATCAACAATAATATGTGACACGCTCCATCCAATTGTGAAACCCCCACAAAGAAACTTGGTCACCTTGAACAACAAGGGATATTGGCGCCCATTTTGATCTTGTAAAGGAAGATCAGAAGCCAAGTGTTTTGCAATATCTATGTCATCACCATCCAAGTAATCAAGAGAAGAAAGGTGGCAACTAGCAACTGCCTCCAAGAATGGAACTCCATTATCATCTTCATTGAAATGGACTCTAAAATTTCCATCAACGTGTTTGACTAGCCTACCCGCAAGAGGATAATAATAAAGCAACGCCTTTGAGAGTGCTTCTTTGATCACAATAAAAGGGTCTAGTTGGTTATTAGGGGAATCATTATTTGTTGGGCGATATACATGAACCATTGGGCATAGGGCATTAACTTCGGGTCTATTGTCAATATGAGTAAGAGAAAGAATAGAAGAAGGAATGGGTTTCGAGGGTTTGACAAAGACAACATCTTTTGTGTGAAGCTTGAAGGGTGTCTTCTGATATGCCATAGAAAAAGAGTTGATAGAAAATGTGAGAGTATGTATTGTGAGATTTGAAATGTGGGAGTAGCTATACATTTATATGGCAGTGATACATTCACTGTATCCGTAAATTAATCTTGCATACTTGAATATTGGTTATTTATTTATGTATCTATATATATTTATTGTAATATAATTGTGAATAATAAATTATTTTTCTTATAATATAAAAATCATATACATTATTTTCTTATTTTTATATGAATATTAGTTATATGCAGATCTATCATTAAACAGTTTCCGTTTTAGAACAATTTTTTTTTAAAAAAATCTTTCATTTTTTATACAAAAAATTCTAAAAAAGGTTTTGGAATAACTATATATCCTTTTCAGTATTTCTTTTAATAGAAATCATCTTAATTATTTGATATATTACTTATTTCCATTTATTTTTTTCTTTTTCAGAAAGATTGTTATAAATCATGTTGTGAATACTGGTAATTCTTTTTCAATGATTCTTAATAGCTATTATCTTAATCACTTAGTCTATTATTTACTTATTTCTATTTAATAATATATCATATTCAAGATTAAGTATTCTAATCTTTATATATAAAAGTAGAAGTGAATCTGCTATATCCCCCTAAAAAAAAACTACAGGCAATTTTGTAAAACAACAACTTCAAGAAATTGATAAAAATTTCAAGAAAATAATAATTAGTGGCTGGATTTGAGAATCTTTATAAACACAGGATGGAAAATCTTACATGAATATGATTAAACTTTTAATAGGTGTAATCACGAGGTTCAATCCTTTTACAACAAACATCTTAAATCTTTATATATGAAAGTAGAAGTGAATCTTCTATATCCCCCCCCAGCACGCGCACACACACACACACACACAAAAAAAAAATGTAGGCAATTTTGTAAAACAACAACTTCTAAAAATTGATTAAAATATTTCAAGAAAACAATAATTAATGGTTGGATTTGGGAATCTTTATATATAAAAGAAGAAGTGAATCTGCTATATTATCCCCCAAAATTGTGAACAATCTTTATATATAAAAGTTGTGGCCAATTTTGTAAAACAAAAACTTCTAGAAATCGATTAAAATATTTCAAGAAAATAATAATTAATGGCTGGATTTGGGATTAATTTTTTTTTTTTTTTACTTTTCCCTTCATCCCTGCCACTGATTTGCCTTATTATGTATTACCTGATTAACCCGATCCAAACCGACCCGTTTTTGTTGGGCTGGTTTGGTTTAGGTTTCCAAAAAATTTATAGAAACCCGACCCGACCCAACCCACAAAGAGGTGGTTGGTTCGAGTAACGAGATCAGTCACAAAACCGACCTAACCCAATCCATGTACACTCACACAAATGGGTCCTATTTACTTTTAGGGGTTGTTAAATGGGTCTCACCTTACACATTACTCATTTTTACATTTTAACAATGTCTTAAAAATCGGATCGAACTGAACGGTTCAACCGGGAATCGCCCAGTTCGGCGCCAGCCGTTTTGAACCTTGATCTGATTGAACGTCCCAAAAACTGGTTAAATCGCATTGAACCAGTGTTGAACCACTTTGAAACGTGAATTGGCCTGAGTTGAACCGTTCAAAATGAATTTTTTTTTTTTACTTCTTCTCGCAATTTAGTACTTTTTTATTGATTAGTTTATTAGTCATCAGATGAACCAATTGATCCATAACCTAGAGGTCTCGTCGCTTCGATCTCCGACTCAGTTTTTAAGACATTGCTTTTTACAACTTAAACACATCAACTCTCTAACCTAACATTTAAAAAAAAAATGTTAAATAGGACCCACCAGGGACCCCATCCATACTGTCATCATCAATTTATTTATTTTCAATGCATGTAACCCCACTTTTTCATATATATACAAGCATTTGTGCTTGTATAAGCACCTCTCAAAATTAGGGTGCTATTAGAACTCACGCCAACTTTTGTTGCATGTAAAACACCCAATCTTAATAGGATAAGAACCTCATTTGGAGTCCATTGGAGGGTGCTCTTAAGCCTACATTATTCTTTTCTTTTCTTTTTCTTTTTCCCTTAAAAAATGCCTTCCACCTTTAAAGGAAGCACTCTCGCTCTAATTTTCATAGCACTTTAATTTCTTAAGTAAGCTCTATTTCCACAAAGTTTCGTCTACAAGTAGGGAATATATGCTATATATTGGTAATGGTGGCTAAATAGCACCACTCAATTTTATTATTCAAGTTGAAGATTACATAGAGAGAAAGAGCTACATTCAATTCAAGTATTATTTAAATAAAGCATTGAATCAAATGTATTATTCTTATCAGTTGTATACTTTAACCAATCGTCTTGAGAGCTTCCATCTCCTCCTTGAACTTGAGCATAGCAGCACTTGGTAGGGATGTAAATACCCTAAGTCCTCCTTTCATCGAAGGATCCAAGTAACTAGGATTACAGAAAATGCACAGAATCTCGGTCCCAAAATTGTCACGTGGAGCAGGCACTGCATTCACTAGTTTATTCTCACCCAAATCCATATTCTCCAAGAAACCCACATGCCTCCAATCTGTCACAGCCGTGTATGCACCACCAAAAATGTTAAACTCCTCTTTGCTTGGACGAACAATGTTGAAGAACTTTTTCATATAATCACTTGTAGAAGCACCCTTGGTGTTAACTCTTATGAGCTTTGCAATATCATAGAGTGGCTTTTCGTTGAGTTCCTTCACTGTTAGAGGAACATATGCATCCACAAAAGCATTCCCATAATACCCTTCAGGCAAAGGAGGATCCACCAAGTGCAATCTCACCCCAACTAAGAAAATCAACACTGTTTTCCCATCATTGCTTAGATTTAAGGCTCTTGCTCTTGCTCTCCAAACATAAGCAGTAAGGGATTCAAAGGTTGTGAAATTTTTCTTCATAGTTTCACTCTCACTACTTTCCTTCATCAAACTCATCTTGAGTCTTGTTATGCTCTCTAGGTCAACCTTGAAACTTGCATGGATAAAATCTGTGGTTGGACTTGGCAAAAAGGGTGAAACTGCAGCTTTGGCATCACCCATTGGATGTTGAAATGGTTGTGTAGGTATTGATTCATCTAGTACTTTCTCTCTATCCCAAACGGGTTTCACAGAAGGTTCACTTTTTCCACTTGCAAGTTCAGCAAAAGCTCTGAAGAATTGTGCTCCACCAAACCCATCAACAATATTATGTGACACGCTCCATCCAATTGTGAAACCCCCACAAAGAAACTTGGTCACCTTGAACAACAAGGGATATTGGTGCCCATTTTGATCTTGTAAAGGAAGATCAAAAGCTAAGTGTTTTGCAATTTCTATGTCATCACCATCCAAGTAATCAAGAGAAGAAAGGTGGCAATTAGCAACTGCCTCCAAGAATGGAACTCCGTTATCATCTTCATTGAAGTGGACTCTATATTTTCCATCATCGTGTTTGACTAGCCTACCTGCAAGAGGATAATAATAAAGCAACGCCTTTGAGAGTGCTTCTTTGATCACAATAAAAGGGTCTAGTTGGTTATTAGGAGAATCATTATTTGTTGGTCGATATACATAAACCATTGGGCATAGTGCATTAACATCGGGTCTATTATCAATATGGGTCAGAGAAAGAACAGAGGATGGGATGGGGTTTGAGGGTTTGACAAAGACAACATCTTTTGTGTCAAGCTTGAAGGGTGTCTTCTGATATGCCATAGAAAAAGGGTTGATAGAAAATGCAAGAGTATGTATATATTTGTGAGATTTGAAATGTGGGAAATAGCTAACTAGCTATACATATATATGGCAGACATACATTCACTCTATCCGTAGCTAATTAATATATATTCAAGGTATGTATATATCCAAGTACTCACTAGCTATTAAATGTAATCAATTATATTTTATTTTCTTTATTTTTATACAAATATTGGTTATTCATTCATGTATCTATATATATTTATTGTAATATAAATGTGAATAATAAATTATTTTCCTTATATTATAAAAAAAATCCTATACATTATTTTCTTATTTTTATATAAATATTAGCTATATGCAGATCTATCATTAAATAGTTTCCTTTTGAGAATAATTTAAAAAAAAAAATCTTTCAGTTTTCAGGCAAAAATTTCTAAAAACGAGTTTTGGAATAATTATATATTATTTTTAATATATATTTTTTAAATAGAAATTCTCTTAATTATTTGCTATATTTCTTATTTCCATTTAATTTTTTTCTTTGTCAGAAAGATTGTTATAAAACATGTGGAATAATTGTATTTCTTTTTCAATGATTCTTAATAGCTATTATCTTAGTTACTTATTATATTATTTACTTATTTATATTTAATAATATATCATATTCAACAGTAATTATTCTAATTTAATATATAGCGGTTGATGTTTAGCATCATACGGGAATAACAGACTCCAAAACTCAGTCATGCTTGTTTCTGTTATTACCATTGGTCCATCAAGTTTCATATAAATTTACTTTTAATTAGTTAAAGTATATTGAAATCTTAACACACTTTAATTCATTGTTAGTGGGTGATGGTTCGGCTCAAAATGTGTGGGCATTGAAATCCATACTAAGGTGCTTCGAGCTAGTGTCGGGTTTTAAAGTTAATTTCCTAAAGAGTAGCATCATTAGTACGAATGTGGAAAAAGAATTCCTAGAAGCTGCAGCTGGGTTTTTGAACTGTAAGATCAGTAACGTGCCTTTTAACTCCTTGGGAATACCTTTTGGAGAAAACTCTCGGGATGGAGAAGTAGAAAGCTCTCTGTAGGAGGTAGAATCGTGTTGATAAATTCGGTACTCTCAAATCTTCCCATTTATTTTCTATCTTTCATGAAAGCACCAAGAAAGGTGGTGAAGGAAATTACATCTATTCAAATTAACTTTTTATGGGGTGAAAACTGTGAAAGGAAGAAGATAGCATGGGTGAAATGGGGCGTGGTGTGCAAACCAAAAACAAGTGGAGGGTTGGGTATCAAGGACATACACTTGTTTAATTTATCCTTGCTGGGCAAATGGTTGTGGAGAATCATAAGAGAGGAAGAAGCTTTGTGGATTGAGGTGCTGAAATTTAAATACAATATAGGCAATCCAGGTAATGGTAGGATTTTGGACTGATTGCTGGCTGGATAGTGAGAATCTCAAATCACTATATCCAAGTCTATACTCTATATCAGTTATTCAAGAGGCAAAGGTGGATGAATTAGGACGATGTACTGATAATAAATGGACTTGGAATTCACAATGGAGAAGAAATTTCTTCGCTTGAGAGGATTCTCTGGTGCAACAACTAATGGGAGTGCTCTCAAATGCTATTCTAGCTAGGGACAAAGAGGACGAGTGGAAGTTTAGATATAACAAGGATGATATTTACTCCTGCAAAGCAACTTACAGTGTTCTCATTCAACACCAAATGCTTACTTTGGAACCTAGCAGACCGACCATAGACGAGTTCTTCAAAAAGTTTTGGATCCTTTTAGTTCCCTTGAAGATCAAAGCCTTCGGATGGCAGCTTATTTTGGACAGAGCTCCATCAAGACTAAACCTTTGGAAGAGAGGAATTATTGAAGATGCAGGAAGTGTGTTGTGTGTGTTATGCGACAGTGGAGTGGAAACCATGGACCACCTGATCTTCTCCTGCAACAAATTTGTGCAGCTCTGGAAAATGGTATACAACTGGGCAGGGGTTGAAGTGGTTTTGCCTGCAGATGGAAAGTCACATTTCATGTATCACAGGGGTTTAGTCAGAGGGAAAAGTCTTAAACAGATGTGTATGGTGTTGTGGTTCTCTACTACTTGGTTTATCTGGCTATTCCGCAATGGAATCATTTTCACGCAAGAAAATTTTGATGCCACTAAATTGCTGATCTTATCAAGTACAAAGCCTGGAGCTGGTTTCAATTCAGTGGTAAAAGCAGCAGGTACTATTTTTCGGATTGGTGTATTTCACCAATAGAATGCATGAAATCATGTGTTTAGTTTGTTCTTGGGATATTTTACTGCTGTGGTATAAGACTATAATCTGTATGACTGGAACCTTTGATTGCTATTGCCCTATTCTACTTCATCAGAAATACATGTTGTACTGCAATTTTGTTTCATGGTTTGCAAGGCTGTTCTATTCATGCGCATAGTCTGGATGGGTCGAGTGAAGGACTTGTCAAAAGGTTAAGGGAATATGACGAGGATTTAATGGATTTGGACGGTTTTCAAAGTTATTACACATTGGATCCTGTTTTGGTTTGAAAACATAACAGTTATGCCTCAAGCTTGTCAGTTTTCCCATGTTGGAATACAATTGATGATTTCACATATAGGTGTTTTTTGGGGTGCTATCAGTTAGACAATATTAATTTGTACTGAGCAGGGTTTAAACTTGTAATGGGATCAGCCTATTAGAGGTCTTTCTTTTTTTTTTAGCTACTGCTATTGGTGTAGGCCTTTGTAAAACAAATACTGGATCCTTTTTGGCTAGAATATTAATTACACTAGACCTATTATCTTTGATGTTCTTATGTATGTGGGTTGGAGTATCCCTTGTACTCCCATCAATATACTTTTTGATTATAAAAAAAATCAACGGTTATCTGTAAAAAGTGAACTAATTTGTTAAGTTTTTTCTTTCAAAAATAATTTTGTTGTTCATTTTCAAAATTTATTTTTGATAAAAAATTACATCTACTTATAGATTTTTTTGTTTGGTTTTATTAAAAAAAAAAAAAAAGCTGAAAAAATAGAAGAAGCGGAAATTTTTTTAGTAGAATTTATATTTTCAAGTTTCTCTTAAAAAACTCATGATTTTACATAAAAAAAAAAGTTTTTGCTAAGAGTGCAGTATTTTGTTTTTTTTTTTTTGGGTTTGGAATTTCTTCATGTGTAGTAAGTAGATCTCTAGAAGGTTATCAAAAATTGGGCAACAGGTCAACAGCACAAGTTGCTCAACGATTCCAAGAACAACCCTATTTTTCACACCATTCTTTTTTGCTTTACACACCTATCTTCATTTTTTAGTCTTCTTTCCCTTATTACCCTCTTCTCTCTCCTTCTCTATTCAGCAACCCCATCGCAGTGCTGTGCTCCCAAGTCTCAGGTACTTTTTTCATAATCCTAAAATCTCTCTCATCTATTGTTCTGTTCTTAATCTGTTGCTCTGATTATTGCATTTGTAATTGTATTAATAAATTTGATTTGATAAAACAAAAGCGGTTGAGTTTGTGTGAAATTTTGATTGCAAGTAGGGTTTTGGTGAGAGATGTCGTACCTGTTGCCTCACTTGCATTCAGGATGGGCTGTTGATCAAGCAATCCTCGCCGAGGAGGAGCGTCTCGTTGTCATCCGTTTCGGTCACGATTGGGATGAGACCTGCATGCAGGTAATTCGTCCTCAAATAAATCACTGTTGAGATTTCGAGTAAACAGCTTAATTAAGCGTTTATTTGATAAACTTTCTTGAAATAGGACCTTTTTGGGTAAACGGCTTAATTAAGCGCTTATCCTTATCACATAAGTGCTTATGTATAAGCTATCCTGGAGAGCTTATGATAATAAGCTGAAAACAGCTTATGAACATGTCATAAGCTGTTTTCATAAGCTCTCCCGAACACTCTGATAAGTGCTTATACCAGTAGATAAGCTCCAATAAGTTGTTTATAAGTCAATCCAAACATATCCATAATAATAAATAAATAAATAAGCTTATTTTTGCTTGCTTACCTGATAAGTTTATTGAAATAAGTTAAAAAGAGCATATAGGAAATTCGTAAGTTATTTTTATAAGCTATTCTCATAAGTCCAAATAAGCTCTCTATAAGCTCTTCCAAACGTCTCCTAAATATAATGAAATGAAAAATTACACTGAACTCCATAGAGGTTTGAGTTAATTACACCTGACATCCTTTTTGCTTTTCAAACTTACACCAGATCGGCTTAATTTCAATATCACGGTTTAGGGGAGGTAAATGTTAGGTGTAATTTCTGAAACAGAAGGGATGTCGGGTGTAATTATTAAGTAAAGCCTTAGGAGACATCATTGTAATCTTCTTTGGATGATTTGTAGGATGTTAATGGATTGTTTCACAGACCATTCTTGGCAAATAGGGGTTTAAATTGATTCTGAGGTTTGAGGTGTGATGATATATGTAAGTGGAAGTGCTTGTGTTCAACTCTTCTATTTTTATCAGAGAAGTGAGCCTTTGTAATGGTATTATGGTAGCAGTGATAATGAGAGTTCAATGGTCCAATGCTGTTTTCTATCAACAATTTGTAAGAAGATCAACACAAAACAAAGCTAATATGCTATTGATGATAGCTAACTGAACTGATAGTTGTAGCAGTAACGAATGATAAGAGTCTATCCTCAAAGATGAGAATTATGAACTCAGAGACAAAAGAGAGAAACAAGTCAGCAAAGGGGAAAGAAGAATAGCCGGAGAGGGGAGAAATTATTCTTAGTAATTGCCTCGCAATTTTCTTCTTCCGTCCATGTTGTTTGAATCCCTTAGCTAAGAGCCTTCCTTTTGTTGCTCTCTGTTCTAACAAACTGATATGAGTCAGCAACTCTGATCTGTTCTACTGTTACAATTATCCACTCGGCCTCTGACTCATCTGTATTCATAACAGCCTTACACGTCTGTTATTTCTTCAAGAAACATTTGATGATACTGGTTGAATATCTGGGGGGATGTTATATGGAAAACCATTAAGGTTATGCAGTTTATGCCAATTCTTGATTTTAGGTTGTTTGTGTTTAAATTATTTGGCGCTTTTTTTTTTAATAATACAAAGATGCTGTTTGCACTTTTGTTTGATACAAGTTATATTGAAATTGCACTAGATTTTTATTGCTTTTATGAAAATGAGCTGCATCAGTATTCAGTATTGTAATATGGTGTTCTAACTTGTAATTAATTATTTTCTTACATGTTCAGATGGATGAGGTGCTGGCATCAGTTGCTGAGACAATTAAAAACTTTGCTGTAATTTACCTTGTGGACATCACTGAGGTGCCTGATTTCAACACAATGTATGAGCTCTATGATCCTTCCACAGTTATGTTCTTCTTTAGGAACAAGCACATTATGATAGACCTTGGCACTGGAAACAACAACAAGATCAATTGGGCTCTCAAGGACAAGCAGGAGTTCATTGACATTATCGAGACGGTCTACAGAGGTGCAAGGAAGGGGCGTGGTCTGGTGATTGCTCCCAAAGATTACTCCACCAAGTACCGTTATTAAGCTCTCAAGCAGAATTGCTGCTTTTATTCTTGTAAGACCATATGATGTGAATTTTAGATATATCTCTGGATGTGTAAAATAAAAGTCTACATTTTGTTTCTCTTTCAAAAACTACTTAATTTATATGACTCATAATATTGTGCGAGACTGAAATATGAGCTTTCAAATCTTAGAAACAGTCTTCCCCCTTGTCAGGATAAGACTGCATATATCTTCCTTTTTTTTTTTTTTTTCCTTTCTTTTTTTGATAGGCAAATGTTAGTGTTAATGTTAGACTGCTTATATCTATCCTCCTCGAGTGAGAGCCTTGTGTTGTGCACTGGGTCACCCTTTTATTGAAATATATACTCGTGTAGCATGTCATTTGGTTAAGCATCAGCTTTAGTGCTCAATTGGCATGTTCTAGCAATAGCAACTGATATTTCATTTAGGTATAGATATATGATTTCATCTTATTCATTACTGCATATCTGCAATGTCGTGATCAAAAAATAAAGGCTGGTGTCTTTAATCTTTGTTAGTCAGAGAACATTGAGAATCTGAGATACATCTGACCTTTGAAGATAAATTTCCATATAGATTATTTAGGTTTGTGATGGATTGTAAGTAATGACTCGATCTTATGAATGAAACGTGACGGCCTTTCAAACTATTGAAAGGCATTTTCTTGTAGTAAACAAATTTCATTCTTCATTCATTTTTTGAAATTAACAAATAAACAAGATCCATTCTTTGTGTGTCGAAAAGAAAATTTTTATATTTTCTTATGAGCACCTCTGATTAAGGGTCATTTCTGTATTCCTTTCGACTTATAAAAAAAAAATATTCTTATTTTCTTTGCTTCTCAGGATAACCCTTACAAATAAAGCTTCCTGCAATTATAGTTTCAAACTCATTTTATTTTTATTCAGTAGTTAAAATTTAGTCCAGGACAACCAATGTAGACAAGACAAGAAGTAACCATAATTATCTGGAAGTATTTCGTATAATCATTGTATACCATGCCAGTGTTAATCAACATTCATATAAACCTTATTCAATTTTATTTCTTTGGTACTATAAAAGTTAAGATTAGAGGAAGGCATACTCCCTTGCAACGGAAAACTTCCAACTTCAACGACAACTTTATTTGAATTTCTTGCTACCCTAATTTCAATTTGCTTCAAAGGAAAATGCAGGCAAAAAGTAACCCTATTAATCTAGAAACTAGAAATAGATGAGGCACCAAAGATAAATAATCATTTTCTAAGTGTTAATGCTAAATACATATAATTTATATTGCACTAAATAACCTACCTCAAGTCAATACAATTCGTTTCATAGAGTACATTTAAAAAAATGTAAATGTGTCCGGTTTCATATACATTCTTATGGATTTTTGCTCTTTCATTTTGGGGATGAGGCAGTTCGATACTGTTGTTCCTATATATTTTTACCCAAAAATTTAGTCAGCCTAAGTTAATTTTTTTGGACATATATATATATATATATGAACAAATTCAGGCATAAATTAGAATTTTCAATGTCCTTAGATCATACAGGTGAAAGCTGCAAGAAAGTGGTAAATTTTAAATCTCAAGAAGTTTCGGTTAATGTTTCACACCTGTGTTTCAGAAGAAGCTGGGTTAGAAGATATAATCAAGTATGATATTCTTAATGGAGAATTTGTAATACATAATTTGCAATTATTCATGAGTTTCTTCATATACTTTACTGCTAATTACATGTATCTATCTTATCTTTGCTATTAACCTTTTAATCTTCTATTATGTACTCCTATCTATTTCTATTACCAATGATGGCCACAATTTCTATAATTGCCATTCCAATCATATACCATGTAGCTGCTGCCAGGATACTCTGTAACCAAGAGCTGTTAACAATTTCCAAAGCTAGAGAACCACCCACATGATGTTGTTGTTCCAAGTCATGAACTGGCCCTACTTCATGTAAACGAACTGTAGCCACTGCAATCAATGCAGTCACCATTGGAAATCCCCATCTAATAGGGCTATTTTGATTCTCATGTGCTTCAGAATCTATTTCATTTGTTCCTTTCTGTCCTCTAGTTTTAGTAACTGAAGGATTCTTGGCTGGTATTGGAGTAACAGTACTTGTAGTTGAAGATGGAAGAGCATAGGTTGATGGAGCCCAATACTCCTCAGGATGAATGCAATTTAATGGGATTTGATGGTTGGCCCTTTTGCTATCTCTTATTTTCTTCTTTGCAGCGGCATCCCTGAGCTTACCGATGTTCGGTTCAGGTAATTTATATACAACTCGTGTCATGCTTTTGCCAGGTCTAGTTGCAATAGGTGATTGCCAGTATAACCAATTGGAAATTGATCTTATTGCCTGAATTGCTGACATTCTTGAATCTCTTTGGAAGTCTGTTTCCTGAAAGAGATACTCTCTTGTTAATCCATGAAGAGAATGAGGAAAACAAAAATTGAATTCTGATATAGCACAATGAAGACAATATTTTATGCCCATTCATGCTTTCTTTGTAGCCCCCCACCCCACAAAATACATGTCAAACTTACCTTAGAAAACTTCATGGAAGCTTTTTCCATTGCTTCCTGAAATCTGGTCTGAAATTTCTCCACATCTACAAATATGTTAGAGACACGAGCACCAGCTGTATTACCTGCACCTACTCTTACGTTACCGCGTGGCTGCTTGGACATCAAGAACTCCAGAGCTGCAAGGTTGGACCTTTCAACATGCCTATAATATCCAAAGCAGAAAAATGATGATTCACAAAATGTAAAGACAGAAGGCAGATATTTATACTGTGTTTGGATGACACATAATGAGAACAAAAAGAGAATGAGGAGAAGGGGAACAAGTTACCTTGTTTGGGACTAGTTAGAAGGGAAAGGAACTCATGGGGAACTATTCCCTCACTCTTCTCTCAGAGAGGAATGCTTTTTGAACACAAAATTGGGGACACCATAAGGTGTCTCCTTTGTTTTTGGATGTATTTTCGAGAAGCGTGTATACAAAGATGATAAAAAGTAAATGAGAGATAGAAAAAACGAATACGGTATCATATACGGTGTCTAAAATTTGTGTTCAAATAACACAATTCTTTTAATAGAGTCAAGTATCATAGTTTCTTAACTCCCAAACAAGTGTAACAGAATTCCATTCCATTCCTTTTTTGTAATCTTTCTAACAAGGGGAAAGTAGCTTTGTTCCATTCCTTTCTGGCCCATTCACACTTTTAGGAAGTCCTTTCCAAACATTTCCATTTTAGTTCTTAAGTTGCAGTTAATCTAGTTTATGTCAAACCGAAATGAACAAACAAAAAAGAACCAAAACAGGAAGACCATTATGAAGGCAAAATAATATCTTATCTCTAAGTAACTAGAAAATAGTCTATCTTTAAAAGTTTCAAGCACTCTGTTTCAACCAATGTAACATTATTTTAACTTTGCAGTTCGAAGAGAATCTTTCTTTCATTAATAGTTGGAGAACTCCTAAAACAATCAACATCTTCTCTAATTTGTGCACAAGCCTAAAACCTACAGGACAAGAAACCTATTCCAGATAATAGTTACAAAAAAACTATATAACATAGATGTTTATGATTATTTTCGGCTATAAATAGAGATGATGGACAAATGTGCTCAACTTGTCCTCTGCAAAGTATCAGATCATTTACTATTGACCCTATCAATGACTGTTGACCAAAGTAGAATACAGGAGATTCTCAGCTCATCAAATATGAATGGGAAGTAATAAATAATTAGATTAACAAACAAATGTAAGTTTCCATAGATGTGAACCATCAAGAACATAAGTTATTAGGAGTATAGTATATAGTTGACAAACAATAAATGTCAGAAAAGCAGCAGAAAATGACTATCAAACAGAGGGCCTTTCTTGAAACAAAAAATTGAATTATGAACAACCTTATAAGGAACCAAAGATAAACAAGAAATATACCTGATAAAATTAATTTCAATGAACCAAATGTAATATCATATCCAACTTCCATCACACAGCCATTTACTCATTCATAATGCCTTCTTATCCCCTAATACTATGTAAAGGAAAATTGCACACCTATGTGGTGGCATTGTAACATTCCGATAAGAAATTGCCATCACTTAGACATCTGTATGTAAGCCCTATTTCTATAACAAACCCCCAACTAATTAGAATTAGATAACCCCACTTCCCATCTCCCATTTCAGGAGAAAGGTATATCTCAATCCTCTGATGTTCTTTTGCAACTCAACATAAAGAGATACTAGAAACATGTTAATTGCTCTTATAATTAGCATTATCGAATTTGGGAGTTGATGCTGCTGCAGCAAGGAGAGCAAGTATTGTAGGAGAATTTTACACTGACATACAAAACAAAGAATATTCAGTCTTAACTCTTTTTCACGTAGTAATCATATCTTGATGAGGCTTATTTATGTAAGAGTCTAAAATGATCTATATATGGATTTAATGTTCAAGGTAAGCTGTTCAACAAGAAATTACAGTTTCTCTTAAGTTGTGCATCACCTTCTCTCTATGAAGGATGCATCGATTTACCACAAAATTCGACCCTATACTAAGTAGCAACATAATATTGTACAACATCAACAGTTTAAGAGAAACAAATCACAACAAATAATATGCAACAATAGAGTGATAGTGATGATGCCAATTCAGATTCTTTGAATTTTAGTCATTCCCAAAATATCAAGCCAAATGCAGAGTTGTATACACACTTACGAAATGCAGTTGACAGGACAAGATTCTATTGCCTCTTGGATTTTCTGTTCAGAATCAGCCCACTGAGCAACAACCCTTGCCCTTCCATAAACTGATTCGATAGCAAAAGTCTTCTCAGCTAACAAAGCACATTTTAGGCAACCAACACATTTGATTTCATCCACAAATATTGCCCTTTGCTCACTTTCTGACCCATACCAAACTGAATATATGGGTCTGCCAGTGAAGCCTTTGAATTCTGAAACCTTTGCATGCTCCTGCACCATTTTTTCTCATATTAACCAACCAAACAAAACAAATTGGCAACTAATTTCACTTGAAATATGATACAAAGCCACAGATTCACTACTTCAATCACTGAAATATTCTAAGTTCAAATAATGCATAATCTCATAGTTTGTTTTCTATTCTTCAATATTTTTTATAATTATTATTAAACAAACATTATATGGCAGTTCATTTCATAACCAAATAATAATTTGTAATCAAATATTAGAAAATGGACTAAAACTTGAATTGGATAAATTAATAGAAGCACAAGGACACCATTCTTTTAAAAAGATTTCATTAATATTTTAACTAACTTACTAAAGTCTTAGATGGACTATATTATTGTCCACTACATAGCATAGAATTGAGGATTCGGATTGCCTGCAGTCACTACACCATTTCCTAGAAACCATGCACCTTTTCTTGGAAATCATGACCGGTTTCCATTTAAACCATGGTATAAGCGACCGCAGGAAATCAAAATCCTAGAATTTGAAGGAAGCAAAACCAACCTATGCAAGAACACGAACCTTATCATAGGCTAGGCGTGCATATGGGTCAGAAAGAATGGCATAAGCTTCATTGAGTATGATGGCCATGTCATGGCCAGCAGGGCCAGCAATATCAGGGTGGCAGCGCTTCTGAAGAGAGCGGTATGCCAACTTGACCTGTGTTTGATCACATGAGCTATCAATGCCTAGAAGGTCATACAAATCCAAGTCTTGCATGGAAGAAGAATATGAAGATGATGATGATGATGATGCCTTGCATGTGAAAGTGGATCCATTAAACTTAGAACAAGACTTGAGCATGTTTGAAGGGTGAAATCTCAGCGTTATTGGGATTATTGACTCTGTTCTTATCATAGAAGAAGAGGTGGGAGTGTACAAAGGAAAGCATGCAGATGCAGCACTAGCCATTTTCATGGTTCGAGTTTGAGAGCAAGGCAAGAGTTGAGAGGATAAGACATTATATGGTAAAGAGTTTGATTCCGGAATCTATACAAAGATCCAAGATATTTTGATTTCTAATCTAGTTTTTGCTGAAAAGGTAGGAGATATTTTTCGTTTTGCACTTTTCTCATTTCTTTTTAGACTTCTGACAAAATAATTCTAACTTCACATATTTTTATCTTTTAATATATTTTTTCATACACACATATCATAATTCTATTTCAATTTGTAATTTATAGATAATTGTTTTTTGTTACTCTTTCTATAATTTTATTTTCAATTTAATAATCTAATTCACAATATTAGTAATTATAACTATTAATTTTTTTATATATACTGGGTATGTAAAATCAGTTAACATTAAATATTTGCATAAGTCTTTGTATTACAAAAATATTTATATTTTAAAATAAAGATGTATTTGCTATTTTCGATCATATAATTGTCACCGAAAATTGGTATTCACTCTCCAGTCTCCATTCAATATGTGTCTATTCTAATTCAGATTACGGGGTATTTCCAAATATTTACAAGGTGTCTCAAACAGTTGTCCAAAAATATCTTTCTAAAGTTTTTGATAAATTTTTTAATATAAAAAAGGCCAGGCTTAATTTTATTAGAAGTATAATTTATAGTTAAAAAAATTCTTAGCTTCTATAATGTCGATTCTTTGATAGTCAGTTTCGACTTTCAAGGGAAGCATGGAAATGGATCTCTCCTATTTTTTTCTCTCATGTTTCCAAATCCCCACTATTAACAATTTTTTTTTTTTTTTTTTTTACAATGAAGGGGCTAAAGCCCAAAACAAAAAAAAACTAATCAAAAGAAACAACAGTTCGTGGCAAGGAGACTCTAGTATCATTAAGCAAGGAAACAAACCCCTAGGGAGGGAAACTAAAGGATGAAATCCGAGATTCTTGTGAAGACTTTCGTTTGCAAGCCAATCTGCGCAAGAGTTACCTTCCCGGGGAAGACAGATACCTACTCGTTAGAGGGGATGACAGAGGTATACCTCCTCGCTAGAGGGGAAGATAGATACCTCCTCGTTAGAGGGGAAGACAAATACCTCCTTCTGGGAAGGGGATGACAGATACCTCCTTCTGGGAAGGGGATGACAGATACCTCCTTCTGGGAAGGGGAAGACCCACCATTATAGATACCTCCTTCTGGGAAGGGGAAGGTAGTGTGACGCCATTGCATTTGTCATGAGCTCATAGACTAAAACTGGGTAATTAAATAAAAGAGACTTGGATGATAAATTGAGATTATTTGGACACAAGAGATGTCCTTTGTATGATTTTATTTATGTTATAGTACTTTAATGATGGATTATATCTATTGATGATGTTATGACTTGTACATGAATTTCGTGAGATTGTATTGCTTATCCTTAATTTATATAAAATATTTTGAGTTATATTTGAAATAGACAACTATAAACACGAGAAGGGGGGTTGAATTGTGTTTATTAGAATTTAAAATAAAGTTAAAAACTTTTTGCATGCAGAAGCTAAGTACAGACGGGTGTAAAAAGATACACAGACAGGTCACCTGTCTGTTGTAGTTTTCTTAGAAAAACAACACACGTAGAGATAAGAAAACAGACTTGACAGAAACAGTTTTAACCCCTTTGTTAGAAAGCAGATGATATATATAATCAAAGTAACTAAAGAGATTAAGGGAAGAGAGATTAACACAGAGATTTATCCTGGTTCACTCTTTAACACAAAGAGCTACGTCCAGTCCTTGGCAGCACCAAGATTTATTCACTATAACTGATCAGGTTACAGACTCCAAGTATTGTTTGCACACCTAGCCTCTTCAGGCTCCAACACAAGTATTCTTTGCACACCTAGCCTCTTCAGGCTCACTCAGATTTGTTTGAGAGTTTGGTTTGTAATAAATACACTTACAGACCTTTCACTAACACTCAGAGAGTGGTTTAAATATAAAGCTTTTGGAAAGTCTGCGTAATAACTTCAAATGATTGAAGAATACAGAATGAATAAATGAACAGAGTAATGACTCTTTAATGCTTTGTAAAACTCTGATGATGTTCATCTTCAATGACTTCTGTATTTATAGCCTTCAACCATTTAATATCCGTTAGAGACATTCCTTGCAACTATGGCTTCAAGCAGAGCTTCATTAAATACAATATAGTCGTTCTGGGTAGCCATTAATGCAATGAAGACGTTGGTTGTACTCTAACATGAGGGATAATAGCTTTATGCATCGTGTAGACGCCAAATCAGAGTTGTGCAGAGTGCTTTTGTACTTTTGCAGAGTACATTTCCCTTTCTGTGTAATGACTGAAAGTACTAGGGAATAAAGCATGTTGGAAACATTCTTTAACTGGAAGTTTATCTCTGACTTCCTAGTTTGCTTGAGAGAGAGCACTTCTGAGTTTCTTGATAAGCGTGAGAGAGTTCTCAGAGTATTCTTCATGAGGGGACAGCTTGCAAAAGCTTCCTGTACTTCGAGTTCTTTAACGAAGAACCTTAGACAAGTTGAAGAGTAGAGACAGGTTGTAAAACCAGTTTGTACATAGTCAACAATCCTAGTCAGCAGACAGGTTGACTTCTTGGCTTATACGGACAGGTGAGACTTAGGTAGACAGACAGGTGAGTTTTGTAATCTTCTGATCTGTACACTAAGTAGACAGGTTAGCAAGCACAAAATAGGTTAATTAAATCATTACCCAATGTTTAGTTTTCATCAAAACTTAGGGAAATGCACACAGACATTTTAGAGACTTAACAATCTCCCCCTTTTTGATGATGACAAACATTCAGATGATTTAATGAACCTTTGAAAATATCAGAGTACAGAAGTACAGACAGTAGACAAGTTGATATTTTCTATATGTGTAGACAGATGCATCAGTATTCAATAAAGAGCATCAGAGTAATATGCAGCAGTTTTAAGTTCATAGTGTCAGAGTATATCAGAGAATGAACACTTAGCATATATTGTTTACATTAAACATCTTAACATTTTTCTCCCCCTTTTGTCAGCAACAAAAAGAGTTAAATAGATAACAGTGGAGAGAAAAAGAAAAAAAAAATGAAAAAGAATAAGAAAGTAAAATTTGATTTGTATTCATCATAAGCAATTCAATTACAAGGCAGTTCCTACAACTACTTATCTAGGCTGATTAAACATAAGATACAGGGAATCAACTTTCTGTTCTAACAGCAGCCTAGCATGCCTCTCTGCATCCAATTGTCTTCTGTCTTCTTCTAGCTCAGTCTTAAGGAGATTGAAGCTCACTGAATCCACCATATGAGAGGAGGAGACTTCTGTAGACAGGCTGGTTGAAGGATCAGACAGGGATGGATACCAGGGTAAGGCTAAAACTGGGGGTGCCTTAGGTACAGAGAAGGGTGAGGAGACACGGGGAAAGAAAAGTTGATGAATGGTTCTGAAATAAAATAAAGGAAGAAAAACTATTTTAAACAGAGGGGTGATTCTGACTATGTCAAAATCAGGAGAGGGAAAGACATAAGAGAGTCTTTCACAAAGAGACAGTCGAGTGACTCTTATTGGAATAGGAGGGGGAAGAGGTTGATTGGCTAAGACAGATGGAGGTAGGGGTAGGAGAGAGTCTATGTGGGAAAAGAATGAATTAGACCCTGTGACTAAAAGAAAGAAATATCTAGACCTAGAGGGTAACATTACAACAGAGGCAGGATAGTTAGATCCTTCCAATGTTCTAATGAACAACACAATAGGGGGATAAAAGAAGATCTCCCTACATGGGTTCAGAATGTGAGGTGGTGGAGAAGGGATGACAGATAAGTGAGATATACTTGTAGTCATCAGAGATTGCAAATCACTCACAAACAGTCTAGATGATATGCCAGATTGTTCTCTGGGAGTTGAGTCCCTGTGAACAACTGTGTATTGACATATATCAGACAGGACATCAAAAGATGGTTGAGAGGGGTGAGAGGAGACAGGTGAGTGAAAAGGGGAGGCAACAGATAAAGGGTTGACACAGAGAGCAGAGGGGGAAGAAACAGCAGAATCTGGAATACCTAGATGAAGGGGAGAGGATGGTGCAGAAGGGAAGGTGAAGAGTGGTTCTTCAAAAAACCTTGCTTTCTTCCTTGAAGGAGACAGAGAAGCTTCTTCATGATGACCAACTGTCTGTGTTCCAGCAGACAGGTCAGTGGAGGGTGCAGTAGCAGTAGCAGCAGCAGGCTCTTCTGCAGGGACAGCTTCCCTTTCAGCAACAGCCACTACAGGCATAGGGTAGCCTGACCTTCTTTTTCTGGGAATGAAACCCAGATCAAGAGATTTGATCTCCCTAGGCTCTTCTGCAGGTGGAGAAGTCTGCTCCCCCTGAGCAGGTGCTTCCTCTTTACTAGGCACAGACTTCACTTGTCTGTCCTTGGTAAAGGTCTTCACCAGTCTTCTTCTCTTGGTGGGTTGTGTAGAAACCACACCTGATTTTCCACCCTCACTGGTCTTCCTCTTGGGAGAGGGCTTCTTCAGCTTGAATCTGAGAGGCTCTACTGTCTCAGCAGATCCTTCAGAAGCTGTGGGTTCCTCAGGCCTTTGATCCTGTCTGCCAACCTTTCCAGCAGCTTTCCAAATCCTTTCAGAGATAGGATACTCTGATTCACCAGTGGAATCAGCAGGCTCCTCTGCTATTTCCTTTAGTTTCTGCTCAACAGCAAGCTTCTTCTTCTTCTTCTTCTCTTCTTCCTCATCCTCCAGAGGGATTCCCTCAATCCCCATCATAGACAAGACCTTCTTGTCTATGGGCAGAGCCATGTCCACAAAGTGGACATCAGTTGGAACAAATATCTTGTTCCTAAAAACCCTTGTCAGCAACATTCCATAAGGGTAGGTAGGCATATTTGTCCTTCTGATCAGAGACTCAAGATACATGTAGATGAGATCATTGATGTCTATCTTGATTTTGTGAATCAAGTGGTACAGAGCAAATCTGTCCAACTTGGTCACATTGTCTCTTGACCCTCTTCTGGGCATCACACACTCCAGAAGCAGCTTGTGCAAGAACCTGCACTTGGGCACCATGCAGACAGGCTTCTTGTTCTCAGGGTTGGGAACTCCATAAACAGCAATATTGATACTTTCAGTTCCCACCTGATCTTCCCAGTCAGGTCTGAAGGCAGTTCCAATCCTTGGACATCTGGTTGCCAGTTCCAGAGAGCTTATAGGAAACTGAAGAGTCACATCAGCTGACATTTGAGCCTTGAAGCTCTTGGTTCCATCAACCACATTGGTGATGACCACAGCATTCCTCCAGAAATCTCTGACAAGCTTGGGATGGACCAGCTCCTTGATATCAAAGAAGGCTGTCCACTTAGAGTATTCCAACTCCTCAGTGACATCCATTCCCCATTTCTTCATCTGTTGAAGATCAACAGTCTTTCCAGGTAGAATCTTCTCTACATCAGTTAATCTCATCTCGTATTTCTCAGCAATCTCTTTTGGAGACAGGCGCTTTGAAGATGCCATTTTTCAGAGAAAAGAGAGAAGGTGAAGGTTTTGGAAGAGAGAAGGGTTTGAACGAGAGGAAGACGAAGATGAAAAGACTTAGGGCTTTTTGAGAAGGATAAAGTTTGAAACTTTCTGAAGATTTGCCTTTTAAAGAAGTAAAAGCAGGAGAGAGAAAAAAAAAGACATTTTTAATTAAGAATGGCACGATTTATGTCGGGAACTGTAGCGCCCACTTAGACATAAAGAAAACATGGTTTCGAGGTAAAAACTGCCGTGTTCATGATTAGCTTCAGATTAACAAATGGTATTAAATAAATAAATAAATAATAGCCATTTCAATAAAACTGTTGGGTTTCAGCATAGTGACTCAGCAGAGTCAGACAGGTGATCACAGACAGTTTAAAAACTCAGACATGTCATTCAACAATACAATGCATGTTTAAATTATCTCTAATAAATAAAAATCTTTCTTCTGCTAAAGGCTTAGTGAAGATATCAGCTCATTGATTTTCAGTTTTAACAAACTTAATATCAAAGATACCTTTCTGAACATAATCTCTAATGAAGTGATGTTTGATTTCTATATGCTTAGCCTTAGAATGCTTAATTGGATTTTTAGTTAAGCAGATAGCACTAGAATTATCACACCATACAGATATATTATGCTCAAAAATAGAGTAATCCTCAAGTTGATGTTTTACCCATAAAAGCTGAGAGCAACAACTAGCAGCTGAGATATATTCTGCTTCAGCTGTAGATAGAGCTATAGTTGTCTGTCTTTTGCTTGACCAAGAGACCAAGTTTGCTCCAATGAAGTGGCATCCTCCACTGGTGCTTTTTCTTTCTATTCTGTCTCCAGCAAAGTCAGCATCACAGAATCCCACTAATCTGTATTCATTAGTTATTAAATACAGCAAACCAAGATTAGTAGTACCAAGCAAATATCTAAATATTCTCTTAACAGCTTTAAGATGAGATTCTCTTGGGTCAGATTGAAATCTAGCACACATACAGACACTAAACTGAATATCAAGTCTGCTTGAAGTTAAGTACAGCAAAGATCCAATCATACCTCTGTAGACAGTTTGGTCTACTTTTTTACCTTCATCATCTTTACTAAGTTTTGCATTGGTTTCCATGGGAGTTTTCATAAGTTTAGCATTTTCCATTTTGTATTTCTTGAGCATTTCCTTGATATACTTTTGTTGATGGTGTGGATATATGCCTTGACAGGTATTTTTGTTTTGATGATGAGCAAAAGAGAAATTTCAAGTCCAAGGACTAACACGCAAATTCAACTAAAGGATCAAAATACAAAAAGCGTGAAAAGGACTTAAGTGCGAAAAGCGGCAAAAGTTAAACAAGCAGTCAAGATGGGCAAAATGGGAATTTCAGTATTTGTATTGCTTGTTTTAGAAAAAGTGTGTAAATGGTAAGTAGAGTTATCAATTTAATATTGGTCTCACACACACACTCTTAACATGTGCCAAAAACATTTTAAACATATTTTATATGACAATTAATTGTGCTTAATGAGTAATCATAATATTAATTGTTAAGATTTTCAAATTCAAATGCGCTTCGAGCCATAATCGATTATGGGAAACCAATAATCGATTATGATATGAATTAAAAGGCTTTAAATGAGTTTAATGAGTATTGATTTTAATTAAAGCCGTTAAGTTTTGAATTTGAAATTGAATAATCGATTATGTACTTTGTATAATCGATTATGTCCTTACTGCCTTTCAATGATCTTCAAACGGAAATCTCTTAATCGATTATGTAATCGATTATGCCTTTTATGTGAAAGTCAGTGGACTAGTAATCGATTAGTATAATCGATTATGCCTATTCTGTCCAAATGCGTGCTTCCTGAAAATACCTTAAATAATCGATTATGGCTTGCAATAATCGATTATGACGCGACAGAAATGAATTTTAAAGAGGCTTGACCTATTTTCTTTAGACCATCACTTCTCACTTATAAAAGAAAAGGTAGGCAGCCATCATAAGCAAAAAATATACAACTCTACTATTTTTCTCTGTGCTAAAACTCTGAAAATCATTTTTCTATACTACATCTCTTACACTATCACTTGACCATATTATTTTGAGAGCTCTACACACCATATAGGTGTTGTTATTCTTGTGCTTCAATTTGTTTATATCAGCACTATTAAGAGTGCATACTATTGGTAAGAGTCGGATTGACTCAAACCTTCTTTGATAACTATTCTTACAAGAGAGGGTATATCTCTTGAAATATTTTTGAGGCTCTTACACAAGGGATTGTATGTCCTGTGATTTGTGTTAAGGGTTCTCTTTATTGTAAAGGTTCTAGCTACGCCTGTTTAAAAGCTAGTGTTTGAGGCTCTTACACAAGGGATCGTATGTCCTGAGATTTGTGTTAAGGGTTCTCTTTATTGTAAAGGTTCTAGCTACGCCTGTTTAAAAGCTAGTGTTTGAGGCTCTTACACAAGGGATCGTATGTCCTGAGATTTGTGTTAAGGGTTCTCTGAATTGTAAAGGTTCTAGTTGATCCTGTTTAAAAACTAGAGTTGATTGAAAACCCTTGGTCGTATTGCCTTGGGGACTGGACGTCGGCCACGTGGGTAGTCTGTGGCCGAACCAGGATATATTGTTGTGTTCATATTCTTTCCTTATCCTCTTTACTATATCGCACTTTATTTTATAGCGCTTTAGTTTCAAACTGTTTATTTTTATCAAGCGCTTCAATTCGACAATAATCTTTTATCCGCTGCGAATTCTGTTTTAACTTTAAAAATGTTTTTTGATTTATCGAAAAAGATTTCATTTTTATTTAAAACCCAATTCACCCCCCTCTTGGGTATGGTTGCCACGGCCAACAAGTGGTATCAGAGCTTCGGCTCTGGTTAGTAGCTTAACAGCTTAGAGTTAAGATCCTATTGGCAACCTTTTCAAGTTTTCCAAAAATGTATGGTTTTGAAATTGACAAACCACCATTCTTTGATGGTGAGAATTTCATATATTGGAAAAAGAGAATAGAAATTTTTATGCAGTCAATTGATGTTGATTTATGGGATATTGGAGTCCATGGATTCATTCTCAAACCCAAACAACATCAGACTGAGTTGGACAAAAATTGTTTTTGCTTGAATCTCAAAGCTATGCAAATTCTTAGGAATTGTTTGTGCGATGATGCTTATGAGAAAATTAAGAATTGTGATTGTGCCAAGGATATTCTGAATGTGCTTGATTATAATTACCTTGTCACTAACACTTTTGAGATTGAAAGTAATTACAGGAAAGGGCAAAACTCATTGGAGGAAAGAAATCCTCAAGAACATGCCAATAAGAAGGACCACAAAAGCAAAGAGCTCATGGTCAAGAAAATAGAAACAACTCTCCAAGCATCTCAAAGAAACTTGGAGGTAATAGATTCTAAACTCAATCCTTTGAAAGATGAATGGTCACATGCATACAATAATTTGTATGATGAATTGTTGAGTTTAGAAAATAAGAATTTAAATTCCTTGAAAAGTATTTCATCAATTGAAAGTGATTTGGAAAATCTGAAAAATGAATATACTTTTCATGGTGAAGAAAATTTAATGAAATTCGAATCCTCTTCATATTATAAAAATTGCATATTTATTAATAATCAAGTCGAGGAATTATTTCATGAAATTGTTGGAATAAAAAGTCATACATGTGTACAACCTTCTTATGAAAATTGTTTGATGAAAAATAAAAGGGATGTCACATGTAATTATTGTGGAAAGTTAGGACATATTTCTCATATGTGCAATTATAGGAAAAACCATCTTATGAGAAATAAAATTGCTTGGGTTCCTAAAGGCAAAAATTGCATGTCCACTAACCCACAGGGACCCAAAATGAGATGGGTACCAAAAGGTTTCTCTAGTGTTTCAAATTTACAGGAAAAGTTCAAAGTTGAGAAACCAGCTATCTTGGAAAAGGAATTGACATCAAGAACGATGCTTCGTAAATCCAAAAATGCAATTGCTACCAAAAGAAGTAAAGTTATCTTGGTAAGCAACTCAAACAAGGTAGACAATGTAAGAGCTGGATCCAAGATTAAGCAAAAATGGGTAATAAAGAATAATCTTGTGAATTCTAGCAAAGAGGTAACTTTATTCCCTACCTTCAATACATGTTCAAAAGTGAAATTTGTTAATTGGAGGTATGCTGATAAAAATGTCTACATGAAATCAAGATATGTTCCATGCAATAATCCCAACTTGAACATGATTACTTGTTCGTGAAATTTCTTTTCAAGTTGGTGTATGAACTTTGTGATAAATGTCATGCATATACTTGTATGATTGCTTGATTATGAAATTTGTGCTGGATGCCATGTTTATGCTTGTATGTTAATTGATTATTATTTGAAGCATGGCAGTATTAATTTAAATAAGTTATAAATTTCCCTTGTTATAAAAATTGAAAAACGAACTGGATAATCGATTATATAATCGATTATGGTTCCTCGGGAGAACTAGGAAGAAAGTCAGAAATATTGTAATCGATTAAGATAATCGATTATAGGACAATGCTATAAAATTCGCAGAAAACAGTAGGCACATAATCGATTAGCGTAATCGATTATGCTACGAAATTTGGCTTTTTGAAAATGATTTGTTTTAAAATAAAATAAAAAATTAAAAAAAAATTAAAAAAAAAAAAAAATCAAGTTGCTAATAAATGTTTCTTTTTTTTCATATGATATCTTATTTAATTTTATAATCATTTTCAAGATATCAAATTCAAATTTGGCCTGACATTAATTTCCCTTATGACACAAAAATATTTTGAAAATTATATCTTTACTATTTTCTTTCAAAATCTGATTTGAAAATTAAATAATGATTTAATTATCATAATTTATTTTCTAGTCATGAATTATTTGACCACATCTTTTTCTAATTGGAAAACCGTTAAGATTGGAGTGATAAATCCTTTATGTTGATTGATTTGAAAATTATTGATGATTGATTTTGAAATTAAGATGATCAACATAAATTCTGATGATATTTCTCTTTAATGAAGATTTCAAATTTCAATTTCAAAATTCAAATTGTTTTTGGATATTTTCGAAAATTTATGGTGAAAAACTTTTATGGTGATTATTCTATATTCATTAAGGATGATTTGGAAATTTATTTTCTAGTCATGAATTAATATACCACATTTTTTTTCAAATTTAAAATCATTAAGATTGTGGTAATAAATCATTGATGTTGACTAATTTGAAAAACTTTTGAGAATTAATTTTGGAAATTTAAATATTCAACAAAAATTCTGATAACATTTCCCTAAAAAGAAAGATTTCAAATTTCAAATTCAAAATTCAATTTTTCAAAGGGAACACTAATATAGAGTTTTTAAAATTCAAACTTAATAATCGATTATCATAGTTAATAATCGATTATATGCGTTGCACCAAAGGTTGATTTTCAAACAGAGAAGCAGTAATCGATTAGCGTAATCGATTATGCTTTTTGTGCGCGTAAACATGTTCAAACAGAGAGGTTGTAATCGATTAGAGTAATCGATTATGACGCGATTAGTCTGACTAGTGGGCTAAACCTATTGCACTTAGACCTAATTACCTCTCCTACAAATAGGGATGTTAAGACAGCCACTCATAACATACTAATCCTCCGTATTGAAACCTCGTTAAAAGTCTCCACTTTACTTTTGTCAAACAATGAGACTCTTGAAATCAACCAGAAGAAAACATCATAGGGTCAATCTCCAGTCACTTGATGTCTCACAAAGTCGTCTATCAAAAACATCAAATGAAGCTCCTCCAAATACCTCCAATCTGACTTCTAAGACAACAAATCTCCTCTCAAGTGAAGAACAAAGGAAACGTTTTGCCACATACTTCATCTATCGCCCTATCATTTCCCCTAGCTACATCAATCTGGACTCATTCAAGTTCCAAGAGTTTGAACTGTTTCAAACTCTCTCCAAACTTGATCTTCTCAAGTTCTGCTCAATGAATGATAAAATATATCCCTCACTGGTCAAAGCCTTCTACTGCAATCTCCGCTTCCACTCCTCTCTAAAAGCCTTCTCTTCCGAAGTAAAAGGAGTATCCTTCACCATGACCTTCACCTCTTGGGCTTCTGTGTCTTGTCTTCCTAAAGATGGAGACATAATCACTAGCCAAAATCTTAATACCTTATGGGAAGGAAAATTTCAAAGAGATATGGTGTGTAGTACCCTTACACTTCCAGGTACAAATATTAATGGTACTATTCATGACAAACACCTAACTCTGAGAAAGAAACTGATCCACCATGCAATAGTACATTGGCTTCTACCTCGCTTCATGGATCAGTCAAGGGTCTTAGAGGAAGACATAGCCCTAATGTGGGCCTTAGAAAAGGGTAAATATATAAATTGGGCTGCTAGTACTCTGATGCACATGGTAAACTCTGGACTTTCCTCTTCAAGCTCTCATCTTCCCTATCCAATGATGATTACCAAAATTCTTAAACACTTCAATATTCCATTGGAAAATGAAGAGGTAATCCCAATAAGGAAGAATGCTGGTCTTGATGAAGATACCTTATACAAGATGGGTTTTGAGATGGTGAAAAATCAATGGATTCCAGGAAAATAGAACAGCTCTATCTTAACTATTGTATTTCCCTTGCTTTGTTTTCAAATAAAAGTGTTATGTCTTGACCTCACTCTTACATCTCAAAATTTCTAGACATTGATCTTGTCCAACAAATTGATTATTCAAAATGTTAAAATCAATTTTCAAAATCTGTTTTTGGACATATTAGAAAGATAAAATTTACACTTTCTTAAAATATCCCTCACAAAATCTTTGCAAAATCTGGAAGATTAAGATCAAATCAAATCTTGAATAAAATCTGATTTCAAATCATGAAGATTGTAAAATCAGTATCAATCCTCTAATCTTCCAACCTTGAGAAAGTGTTTAAATACACCTTGAAGGATTCATACCAAAACACAAAATAATCGATTTGAAAAAGCTTCATTTCCTCAACTCTCACTATGGTTTGCAACTCAAGAAAGAATGCTGAAAAGACTCCATCAGAGATTAAGATTCCTCTAAGGATGAAGATGCTCTTATCCTCCAAGACTCAACAAGGACGAATTTCGGCGATTTGCATGAATAGGCCTATCGTCCCTCTCAGCTACATCAACAAGAAGGAGCTCAAAGATTCAACCTTCAACCTTCTGAAAATTCTATCAAATCTCAAACTCACTGCCTTTTGCTCTCGTAAACTGAAGATTTACCCATCCTTGGTAAGGCAATTCTATGAAAATTTCTCCTTTCAATATTCATCAAAAACCATCTCTTCAAAAGTAAAAGGTGTTGAGATCAACATTCCTCTTGAAATATGGGTTAATCTAACTCGCCTACCAAACCAAGGCATTGACATCTCTCTTGCAAATCCAAAGTTGGTATGGAAAAATTCTTTCAAGAGAGAAAGAGTCTTAAAGAAATTCATTAATCCAAAAGCCAAGCCATCCAAAGTAATCTCCTTTAAAGCTCTCAACTCTAAAGAACAATTGCTCCACTATGTTCTTGCTAGATGCCTTCTTCCTAGAGGAAATAATGTGACAAGAATCTCGGAGAACGACATAGTTCTCATGTGGGCCATCAACAAGGAGAAGAAGATCAACTGGGCCACTGCAGTTCTTCAACACATGGTAGATTGTGCTTACTCAAAAACTGCTTCTCATCTTCTCTATCCTATGCTAATTACAAAGATCCTCAACCATTATGGCATTCCATTAGAGGGTGAAGAAGAAATAGAGCCTCAATCCAATGATAGCATCAACGAAGCATATATAGCATCATTAGGGTTT
This sequence comes from Echinosophora koreensis, assembly GCA_035048595.1. Lineage (NCBI taxonomy): Eukaryota > Viridiplantae > Streptophyta > Magnoliopsida > Fabales > Fabaceae > Echinosophora > Echinosophora koreensis. Next base: position 14,848,458 of record JAPCYP010000004.1, read on the forward strand.
GTGAAGCATGATAATACTTGGCTACCTAAGGAGAATCAAAGCACCAAGTAGAAATTATAGGCCTTTATGTCTCTTGTTTTTGCTACATTCGATATTTTGAATGTTATGTCTTTACGATTAATGAAAGTGTGATTGACCTTTTCTTGTTAGCACTTCATCTTTTTAGACATAAACATTATTCATCTATTGAAATCAACGTATGGTATACAATAAAAGACAGAAACGTAATAATCGATTAGAATAATCGATTATATGGAGAAAAGAAGGGAAAATCGATTAACCAAGAACAGTAATCGATTATGGAGCGTATAAAACTCAGAATCAACTATGACCATCAAAATCCAAAATTGATTGGCTATAAAAATATTTGTATGGTATTCAATGAGTATTGGATCTACACTATACCATAATATAAAAAGATTCTCACATTTATTAAAAACAAATCTTTAGGTGAAGAATCCTTGACAATAAATGCACATTTTTTTTGGGAGAATTATTTGTATGAATCCTTAAATTCTCTTCAAATGGTTATTACTCCTATACTATCATTAACCCTGGCACTTTTGCTTCCGTATGTACTTAATAAATATGATAATTATAAGCTTGCATGCCATGGTGATTATATCTTATGCTTGAATTATTCAATTTGATAGTGGATATATGCCATGATATTATTTTGCCTTTCCCGCTTTTTGATAATGACAAAAGGGGGAGAATTACATGAGTGCATGCTAAAGGGGGAGATAAGCCAAGTCAAATTGATATATGATTTTAATAAATGCATGCTTAAGGAGTAGAGAAAATTAAATTGGAAAATCCTCTATTGATTGCATGCTTAAGGGGGAGTAGAGCAAAATTATGAAATGAGATATATTTTATTGCTCTAACTCTATCTTTTAGAAATTCCCTCATGAGATGTTTGTCATCATCAAAAAGGGGGAGTTTGTAGATATATGCCTTGACAGGTATTTTTGTTTTGATGATGAGCAAAAGAGAAATTTCAAGTCCAAGGACTAACACGCAAATTCAACTAAAGGATCAAAATACAAAAAGCGTGAAAAGGACTTAAGTGCGAAAAGCGGCAAAAGTTAAACAAGCAGTCAAGATGGGCAAAATGGGAATTTCAGTATTTGTATTGCTTGTTTTAGAAAAAGTGTGTAAATGGTAAGTAGAGTTATCAATTTAATATTGGTCTCACACACACACTCTTAACATGTGCCAAAAACATTTTAAACATATTTTATATGACAATTAATTGTGCTTAATGAGTAATCATAATATTAATTGTTAAGATTTTCAAATTCAAATGCGCTTCGAGCCATAATCGATTATGGGAAACCAATAATCGATTATGATATGAATTAAAAGGCTTTAAATGAGTTTAATGAGTATTGATTTTAATTAAAGCCGTTAAGTTTTGAATTTGAAATTGAATAATCGATTATGTACTTTGTATAATCGATTATGTCCTTACTGCCTTTCAATGATCTTCAAACGGAAATCTCTTAATCGATTATGTAATCGATTATGCCTTTTATGTGAAAGTCAGTGGACTAGTAATCGATTAGTATAATCGATTATGCCTATTCTGTCCAAATGCGTGCTTCCTGAAAATACCTTAAATAATCGATTATGGCTTGCAATAATCGATTATGACGCGACAGAAATGAATTTTAAAGAGGCTTGACCTATTTTCTTTAGACCATCACTTCTCACTTATAAAAGAAAAGGTAGGCAGCCATCATAAGCAAAAAATATACAACTCTACTATTTTTCTCTGTGCTAAAACTCTGAAAATCATTTTTCTATACTACATCTCTTACACTATCACTTGACCATATTATTTTGAGAGCTCTACACACCATATAGGTGTTGTTATTCTTGTGCTTCAATTTGTTTATATCAGCACTATTAAGAGTGCATACTATTGGTAAGAGTCGGATTGACTCAAACCTTCTTTGATAACTATTCTTACAAGAGAGGGTATATCTCTTGAAATATTTTTGAGGCTCTTACACAAGGGATTGTATGTCCTGTGATTTGTGTTAAGGGTTCTCTTTATTGTAAAGGTTCTAGCTACGCCTGTTTAAAAGCTAGTGTTTGAGGCTCTTACACAAGGGATCGTATGTCCTGAGATTTGTGTTAAGGGTTCTCTTTATTGTAAAGGTTCTAGCTACGCCTGTTTAAAAGCTAGTGTTTGAGGCTCTTACACAAGGGATCGTATGTCCTGAGATTTGTGTTAAGGGTTCTCTGAATTGTAAAGGTTCTAGTTGATCCTGTTTAAAAACTAGAGTTGATTGAAAACCCTTGGTCGTATTGCCTTGGGGACTGGACGTAGGCCACGTGGGTAGTCTGTGGCCGAACCAGGATATATTGTTGTGTTCATATTCTTTCCTTATCCTCTTTACTATATCGCACTTTATTTTATAGCGCTTTAGTTTCAAACTGTTTATTTTTATCAAGCGCTTCAATTCGACAATAATCTTTTATCCGCTGCGAATTCTGTTTTAACTTTAAAAAGGTTTTTTGATTTATCGAAAAAGATTTCATTTTTATTTAAAACCCAATTCACCCCCCTCTTGGGTATGGTTGCCACGGCCAACAGATGGATGTAGATTCCATCACTTGTCTGTTTGATTTGTAGACCAAGGAAGAACTTCAATTCTCCCATCATGCTCATCTCAAATTCTGCTTGCATCAGCTTTGAAAAATCCTTGCACAGCTTCTCATTAGTTGCTCCAAAAATAATATCATCAACATATATTTGGACTACAATGAAATTTTCTTTATAGCTTTTCTTAAACAGAGTAGTATCTACTTGACCTCTTGTAAAGCCGTTATGCATGAGAAAAGAGCTTAGTCTATCATACCATGCCCTAGGTGCTTGCTTTAAACCATATAATGCCCTTTTAAGTTTAAAAACATGATCTGGTTTATTAGTATCTTCAAAACCAGGGGGTTGTTTAACATAAACTTCTTCTTCAATTATTCCATTGAGAAAAGCACTTTTCACATCCATTTGAAAAAGAGTGATTTGGTGTTGTGGAGCATATGACATTAGTATGCGAATAGCTTCTATTCTAGCTACAGGTGCAAATGTTTCAGTATAGTCAATACCTTCTTGTTGGTTATAGCCTTGAGCTACTAACCTTGCCTTGTTTCTGACAACTTTGCCATCTTCATCTAACTTGTTTCTGAAGACCCATCTTGTTCCAATGACAGACTTGTTTTTGGGCTTGGAGACAAGTGTCCAGACATCATTTCTGGTGAACTGGTTGAGTTCTTCTTGCATAGCAAGAATCCAGCTTTCATCATCAAGAGCTTCTTCAATGTGCTTTGGCTCTATTTCTGACAAAAAGGCCACATTGCTTGATTCTCTTAAGGTAGATCTGGTTCTTACTCCTTCTGAGGGATGACCAATGATGAGATCCTTAGGATGATGAGTTTTGAATTTCCAGTCTCTTTCAAGAGAACCTTGACTTGTCTGTGTCTGTTGACTTGTCTGTTCCACTGGTCTGTCTGGTTCTGCTTCAGGTTCTGGTTTGGTTAAGTCAGGTTGTTGATCTTCTGACTTGTTTATATCAAGACCTGCAAGATCATCTTCTAGATCTGACAATTCCTTATCAGTCTTTAAGTTATCATTAAATTTGACATGAACAGATTCTTCAATAACAGATGTTCTAGAATTGTAAATTCTAAAAGCTTTAGACATTTCAGAGTATCCCAAAAAGATACCTTTGTCTGTCTTAGAGTCAAATTTTCCAAGTTGATCCTTGGTATTTAATATGTAGCATTCACAACCAAATGCATGAAAGTAAGAAATGTTGGGGCTTTTTCCTTTCCACAGTTCATAGGGAGTCTTCTTTAGAAAAGGCCTAATGAGTATTCTGTTTTGTACATAACAAGCTGTGTTTACTGCTTCTGCCCAGAAGTACTTAGGGAGATTATTCTCATTGAGCATAGATCTAGCCATCTCTTGCAGAGATCTGTTCTTTCTCTCAACCACTCCATTTTGTTGAGGAGTTCTAGGTGCAGAGAAATTGTGAGAGATCCCATTCTCCTCACAGAACTGACTAAACTGCTCATTTTCAAATTCTCCCCCATGGTCACTTCTTAGAGTAGAAATGCAGAAACCCTGCTCATTTTGTACTCTTTTACAGAATACTGAGAAAGCCTTAAAAGACTCATCCTTGTGGGTTAAGAAGAGTACCCATGTATATCTAGAATAGTCATCAACTATGACAAATCCATATTTCCTTCCAGCCAAGCTAGCAACACTAACTGGTCCAAACAGATCCATGTGTAACAACTGAAGAGGTCTAGAGGTTGATATTTGGTTTTTAGATTTGAAACTTGATTTTATCTGTTTACCTCTCTGACATGCATCACACAAAATATCTTTCTTAAAACTAATATCAGGCAATCCTCTCACAAGGTTATCCCTTTTTAGTTTTGAAATTAATTTCATACTAGCATGTCCTAGTTTCTTATGCCACAACCATCTTTCATCCTCTTTAGACATCAGACATGTTACACTTTGATCTGAGATATCAGTCAGTTCAATCTTATACAGATTTTGTTGCCTTTTAGCTGAAAAGAGGGTTTTGCCACTAAGATCTTTAACTATACAGAAATCTTTGGTAAAGGAGACATCAAATCCACTGTCACATAATTGACTTATGCTAAGCAAATTATGTTTTAATCCTTTAACCATAAGAACATTTGATATAGAGGGAAGAGGAGGTTTACCACCAATAGTACCAATTCCTATAACCTTCCCTTTCTGATTTCCACCAAATGCCACATGTCCTCCTTTCTTAAGTTGGAGGTCTAGGAACATAGACCTTTCTCCTGTCATGTGTCGCGAGCAGCCACTGTCCAGGTACCAGCAGTGGTGTTTTCTTTGTGCTGTTGAGAACATCTGCAACAGAGATTATTTGATCTTTAGGTACTCATAGTTTTCTGGGTCCTTTTCTGTTAGTTCTAGGAGTCTGTGAAGACTTCCTTCTTTTCTTATGGAGACACTTAGACATAACATGTCCAGTCTTTCCACAGAAATTACAGACAGGTATGGATTTAATAGAAGTAGATGTAGCAGACACTTTAGAGTGCTTAGTTGATACTTTATGATGTATCTGATGGACATATCCTATACCTTCTTTGTTAAGGGAGTGCCTCTGACAGCCAAGCAGCTTTGTCAGATTATCTCTACCATTAATAAATTTGGCAAGATCAGAAGTGAGCTCTTCCACTTTCTGTTGAAGTTTTTCAACTTCTTCAGACTGTGATGTATCACTAGAGATCTTAGCTTCATTAGACTTTTCAGTCTTCAGCTCACTGTTCTCCTTGGCAAATTTCTCACACTCTAGAGATTTCTGTTTATGCTCCACTGCTTAGGTAGGCTCCTAAGTATCTTTCCAACCTTCTCAGCATTGGAGTAAACTTTGCCAAGAGACTTTAGACCATTGATGATAGTTTGAAATCTCCCAATCATTTGAGCAACAGATTCTCCTTCTTCCATGAGAAATAGTTCATACTTTCTGACAAGTATGGCAATTTTTGATTCTTTGACCTTGGCGGTTCCTTCATGTGTGACAGCTAAGGTGTCCCATATTTCTTTGGCAGAGTCACAGGCACAGACCTTCTCAAATTCATCAGGACTGAGCGCACAAATAATGTTGTATCTGGCTTTGTGATTCAGCTCCCATTTTGCCTTTTCTGCAGGGGTCCACTGAGCTTTTGGCTTGTCAGTGTTGTCATCATTTTTAGGGATGAAAGGACCATCTGTGATGACATCCCAGAGATCAGAGTTTGTAGATAGAATGAACCATTGAAATCTATCTTTCCAATAGTTGTAGTTTTCTCCATTGAAGAATGGAGGTCTGGTTAAGGAGGCTTCTTCAGTCTGGTTACTTCCACTAGCTCCAGCAGTCATGTCTATTCTTTAGGATCTTTTACCTCAACACTGTTAGATGCTCAACCCAGAGGCTGAGCTCTGATACCAACTGAAATAGACAACTATAAACACGAGAAGGGGGGTTGAATTGTGTTTATTAGAATTTAAAATAAAGTTAAAAACTTTTTGCATGCAGAAGCTAAGTACAGACGGGTGTAAAAAGATACACAGACAGGTCACCTGTCTGTTGTAGTTTTCTTAGAAAAACAACACACGTAGAGATAAGAAAACAGACTTGACAGAAACAGTTTTAACCCCTTTGTTAGAAAGCAGATGATATATATAATCAAAGTAACTAAAGAGATTAAGGGAAGAGAGATTAACACAGAGATTTATCCTGGTTCACTCTTTAACACAAAGAGCTACGTCCAGTCCTTGGCAGCACCAAGATTTATTCACTATAACTGATCAGGTTACAGACTCCAAGTATTGTTTGCACACCTAGCCTCTTCAGGCTCCAACACAAGTATTCTTTGCACACCTAGCCTCTTCAGGCTCACTCAGATTTGTTTGAGAGTTTGGTTTGTAATAAATACACTTACAGACCTTTCACTAACACTCAGAGAGTGGTTTAAATATAAAGCTTTTGGAAAGTCTGCGTAATAACTTCAAATGATTGAAGAATACAGAATGAATAAATGAACAGAGTAATGGCTCTTTAATGCTTTGTAAAACTCTGATGATGTTCATCTTCAATGACTTCTGTATTTATTGCCTTCAACCATTTAATATCCGTTAGAGACATTCCTTGCAACTATGGCTTCAAGCAGAGCTTCATTAAATGCAATATAGTCGTTCTGGGCAGCCATTAATGCAATGAAGACGTTGGTTGTACTCTAACATGAGGGATAATAGCTTTATGCATCGTGTAGACGCCAAATCAGAGTTGTGCAGAGTGCTTTTGTACTTTTACAGAGTACATTTCCCTTTCTGTGTAATGACTGAAAGTACTAGGGAATAAAGCATGTTGGAAACATTCTTTAACTAGAAGTTTATCTCTGACTTCCTAGTTTGCTTGAGAGAGAGCATTCTGAGTTTCTTGATAAGCGTAAGAGAGTTCTCAGAGTATTCTTCATGAGGGGACAGCTTGCAAAAGCTTCCTGTACTTCGAGTTCTTTAACGAAGAACCTTAGACAAGTTGAAGAGTAGAGACAGGTTGTAAAACCAGTTTGCACATAGTCAACAATCCTAGTCAGCAGACAGGTTGACTTCTTGGCTTATACGGACAGGTGAGACTTAGGTAGACAGACAGGTGAGTTTTGTAATCTTCTGATCTGTACACTAAGTAGACAGGTTAGCAACCACAAAATAGGTTAATTAAATCATTACCCAATGTTTAGTTTTCATCAAAACTTAGGGAAATGCACACAGACATTTTAGAGACTTAACAATATTATTTTGGAAATGGTGGATTATCATGGTTGTTTTTTCGGTTACCGCGCCGGCTGAAAGCTACATCTTTTCGAAAACCTTTTAGAACTGTGTTTACTTACTGGGATTATAAATCTCATTAATGGTGTTGTCTTTCAGAGTTTACAGGTGTTGAGTTAGATGATGCAACGTCTTGAGAGAGTCTTGAAGATATTAGTTCTAGTTTATTCCTTTATATTTATTTCTTTTGGGGTTTATTAGGCGCCCGTGTTTTGAGGTAAAAACAACTGTAAAAGAGTTATGTGGTTTTAATAATTAATATTTATGAAGTTTTATTTTATTTGGATATAATGGTTTATTTAGCACCATTACTTTATTTAATTATTTTGAATTTTGAATATACGAAATAATTTCAGACTTAAATTTATTGTGAAAAATTTTATCACTCGATTATTTAATTTAAATGTTTTAAAGTTTTTTTTTTTATAGAAAATTAATTTGGGCTACTAATGTAACGAAGGGCGTTACATTGCTAGTTAGGCTTAGATAGGTATTATCTTTTAACCTTATCTTTTCTGATATCTTTGGTAGATCGGGTCTCCAAGCTCGGTGACCGAGTTTGCCATCTCGGCCAGTACACAAGCCCCCAAGCTTTGAGCTCAAAGGAGCGTAAAAGCTTTCATGATAGAAACCGAGCTTGGCATTAATATTATATCATTGGAGAGTCTAGGATTTACTGTGTAGATCTTCTCCCTTTGTTTTCTTGAGTTTGGTGACCAATCTTTACACTTCGACTAATACTTGAGTTCAGTGGGCTCGATGGGCGAGCCTAGTAATCCTTTCCCTTTGATTATTTGGGTTTGGTGGTCGAGCTTTATTTCTCGGCCAACACTTTAGTTCGGTAGGCTCGGTGGTCGAGCTTAACATCTCGACCAGTACACAAGCCTTCCAAGCTTTGAGCTCAAAAGAGCGTAAAAGCTTTATGAAAGTAGCCGAGCTTGTCCTTAGTGTCGATAAAGTCCAGGATTTGTTGTATAGATCCTCTTATCTCAGTTTGAGTTCGGTGGCCGAGCTTCACATCTCAGCCCTAACTTTACCATAGGAAAGTCCCGAACTTGTATAGATCCTCTCATTTCGACTACTCAAGCAAGGTGGCCGAGCTTCATATCTCGGCCATTTTTTGAGCTCAATGGGCGAACCTGACATCTCGACCAGTACACAAGCCCCCCAAGCTCTGGGCTTTGAAAAAGCGAAAGAGTTTATCGAAGTTTCTATATGCCGAGCATAGTCATGCTTTGGCATTGGACTTTTTTCCTTGTCTATCCGGGCTTGTAAAACCGAGTTTTTCTTTCTCGGATTTAGTTGAGTATAAAAGAACTTGGTTTTCACTATAACCTCCTGGGTAGTAATAGACGTAATAAGAACATGTTCTGAATAGAAGATATTTCAGTCTTGCCTTTGTTAAGACAAGTTTAGATGCTGGTAGCTGAGATTCAGCTTATCAATGATTCAGGCTCCGACCTTTTGGAAAGTCATGTTCAAACTTGGTCATTAGAAATTTACTCAGGCTTGTATTTCAGCTGAAATCTTTGATACACTCAAGATGCTTATCTTGAGAGTTTGAACTCGATTCAAGTACTTAGCGTAGGAGATAGGAAATAACTGATCTCCAAAGTATAATTTCCGAGTTGTAGGCTAAGACATATCCTTCCTCTGTAATTTCCGAGCTTGGTGTAGGATAAGAGAATATCCTTACTTTATCCCCCTAAGTCACCCAAGCTCTAAGTTTGAAATAAGCGAAAGAGCTCAAATGTCAACATGCTTTTCCGAGGATGGTTAAGCTATTTTAGAAGACTTCAGACTTACTACTATTTATACAACTTGCTAAAGCTTATATACTACTAGTTTTTGGCCTGAGCTTAAAATACATGAGCTCGAATTCAGCACACTCTAGAGTTTTGGGAAATCTCGGTTTTTTTAATATGATGGAGTTGTACTTGACCTCGACTTTTCAAGCTTCTGCCCTTTCCACCGAGATGACTTGTTCTATTTTTCTTTCTTCAATCAGAGTTCAACTTATTGAGGTCAGGCTAGCATCTCTCGGATCGACTTTTAGGCCTGGAACCTTTTCTATTCTTAGATGAATTTACAACTTTTCGTAACAAGGGTCATAAAAGTTTAAGCAATACACTGATTGCTTTTATAGCTCATACCCTTTCTTCTTGGCGAGATGATTTTAACCCAAGCCCTTTAGTGGATTCTCATGTTCTTAAGCCAGCAGATGCTCGGCTTTTACTGGAACAAAGCCCTGACGCGAGCATGGGAGCCGCGACTGCTTATGCTCTTCGAATCTCCTTCATTACCCTTTTTGGAGACATGAGCTTTCTTATAATATGAAGAAGATGAAAAGCATGAAGTCTGAAGCTGCCCGAGCAGCAGATGAACTTTTGTTTAGGAATGCTAAAGACTTTATGCTTCGAGAATACTATCCCAAGCTCTGCCTTTTTTTTCTTTTTTTTAAACTTAGCCACTTCTTAGGTTCGGCGTTTCGACTTTAGCTCGGTCAGCCATTTCGGTCCTGCATCTCGATTTTAGCTCGGTCAACCTTTTTAGGTTTTTTGTTTCCCTTTTTAGGTCTGGCTTTTCGACTTTAGCTTGGTCATCCCTTCGGTTCGGCCTTTCGATTTTAGCTCGGCGAACCTCTCTAGGTTTTTTGTTTCCCTTTTTAGGTCTGGCTTTTCGACTTTAGCTCGGTCATCCCTTCGGCTCAGCATTTCGATTTTAGCTTGGTCGACCTATTTAGGTCTTAGTTTACCTCTTCAGGTCCGGCTCTTCGACTTTAGCTCGGTCGACCTCTTTAGGTTATTTGTTTTCCTCTTTAGGTCCGGCTCTTCGACTTTAGCTCGGTCGATTTTAGCTCGGTCGACCTCATTAGGTTATTTGTTTTCCTCTTTAGGTCCAACTCTTCGACTTTAGCATCGGTTGATTTTAGCGGGCTCTTCGACTTTAGCATCGGTCGATTTTAGCTCGGTCAACCTCATTAGGTTATTTGTTTTCCTCTTTAGGTTCGGCTCTTCGACTTTAACATCGGTCGATTTTAGCTCGGTCGACCTCATTAGGTTATTTGTTTTCCTCTTTAGGTCTGGCTCTTCGACTTTAGCATCGGTCAGTTGTAGCTCGGTCAACCTCATTAGGTTATTTGTTTTCCTCTTTAGGTCCGGCTCTTCGTCTTTAGCATCGGTTGATTTTAGCTCGGTCGACCTCATTAAGTTATTTGTTTGAAGGCACACTCACTAGTTTGGTGGACTTCCCTTAGCGCTGTTGAAGAGGATCCATGCTGATCTTCTTCAAGGAAAATTGCTTTCTCTCAACTCCGCCATGAGGTTATATCCGCTATCTTATAAGGCAGCCTTGTTGGGACTCTGGGAAACTCTTCATGAGCCATGTCGTCGTACACTCAAATCACGGGCCAACGTTTTTCACCTAGGAGCGTCCATCATCGTTTCCCCATCCTCCATCTAAAGAAAACGCGAACTCACCTCTGATATTCGCATCTCTTTGACGAGATAAGCATTGACCATTTTGTTCTCTATTGAGAATATTATTTGGTAGCCACATCTTAAGCATTCCATATTCATCCCAGTTGTGGAACCTGGATGCGTGTAACTTATGAACTAATCAAGATCCTTTAAAACTTACCGCATCGGGAAATTCAATCAAATATAAAGTATATACTTTAATTACATGCGAGCGGGCTTGTTGGCAAGTTATTTCATTTTGTGCCACTGAACTTTAGGAAGTTAGACATCAGCATGGTTCCTCCTTATTAAATAACCGATGCTCACAAAACTTAGAACATCATGGGCAGCTCGCACATCTCGGACCAAGCCATTCCTCAACCTATGAAGGTGCCTCCAATGCCTCCAAACGAGCTCGTGAAACTTGCATTATAAAAGTTACTTCATGCATGGATCGTGTTCGCCATGACGCCATCTGATAGCTAAGACGACGTTGCTGAACCTAACACCAAGGAATACTCCGCACTCCTCTTGAATCTGAGTCATGAGTCATTCCGAGTCCGGCTCGCGCTGCCCATGTCTACGTCATGTCACTAACAGAGGCACCAAAGCAACTACTGTCCTCTTTCTTTCAAACTCCGCCATCGTGCTTCACATTGTTTGTATAATAATAACAATTAATAACGGCAATAGAAACACACCAACCAGATGGACAGTGGTTTGTCAGCTAGGGTGTGGCTGTGTAGGATTGGAGCACCAATTTACTAGCTCGTTGATTAGAATTGAAGGTCATTAGTTAAGGATTAGCTACTTTACTCCACATCAATAGCTTACTTTCGAATGTCGCTTGCTCACATGATATAGTGATTATTCATGCTAGCTTCAACTTATGGCTCAGCTTTGTAACCATAGTTCCATGTGTATATCACTGGTATTGTTGTTGTTGATGAGTTTAGCTTCACACAGCTGCCATGATTTTAGTTCATTTGGGTTTGACATCCACCACCGGCTCTCTGATCCATTCAAGGGTATTCTAGAAATTGCTGAGCTACCCTAGAAGGGAACTCGTGATGGCTGAGACGCCGAGGCCGAGTTCCTTCTGGTTGGCCGAGCTACAGTCAGCGTACTTATCGAGGCTGGCCAACCGCATAGGTTGAATCATCGGAATAGCCAAAACAGCACCATGACTGTATGTTGATCAGGAGAGGAAGTTGCGCAATTTACAGCATGAATCATGCCTGCCTAAGTTGCTTCACTCCGTGTGTGGTTGCAATCTCTTCACCACTTGCAACCTTTTCGGGTATGGTTGTATCATGTTCCAATCCCAAAAAATGATTGCTAACATGTATTGTTTGAAACAAATAATCAATTTACTGAGATATTGACTTAGGAGTAAGGTGGCATTTGGAAGAGCTTATTTAAGCTTCTTTTGACTTATTTGATGACATAAGCTCTTATGCAGTGTGTTTGACAGAGCTTATAAAAGTAACTTATGTCATTCCATAAGGAGTTTTTGACTTATTTTCATAAGTCACTAGAACAAGCTTATGGAATTTTAATAAGTGTTTATGACCCCTCCATGATTTCCCCCTTCGAATCCTCTCCCGCCTCTTTCTTCATAAGCTCTTATGGCATAAGCTCTCATGCGATAAGGTTTTATATGATAAGCTCTTAATTAAGTTGTTTGCCTAAACGCGACCTAAATGGCACATTTGACATGCTCACTTATCCACTTAACCAACTTTATCCCTTAAAAAGATTGTATCTGATTCATCTTTCAACTGACCTATGCTTCAGTTATGAACTTATCATGTTGGTATCTGATCAGATTAGATAATACCAATTAATTTAAGCTAAGTGAAAGCATTCAAGCTTTTATCCTCTTATCAATATACCCAATAAATAGCAGCTATTTTATACGGTTATGAACACAACATTAAATATAACTCTATATTCCCTTCTTTTTTTTAAAGGAAATATTAAATATATTTCTTCATATCATGTTCTACGGATCCAAGATAAACCAAGATATATTCAGCACTATTTGATTTCTAACTCAATAAATCTACTAGGGTATGTGCAATATAGCAGGGTAGCCGCCACAACTACTATAAGCCTCGGGTTATAATCCCCTGACAAGCGTATAACATATACTTCTATTTTCAAATTCAAATAATTAATATTAATAAAAGAATATAAACTTTGTCAAGTTATGTGGACAAGATAACCCTTTGGGGAACAAGCTATCTCCAACTAATGGCTAATGTCCACATAGTGCATCTCAGATGGTTCAAAACAGTGGACTTTATCAGCTCATGTTGTTGCTTGAGCAAGGGAGCTTATCCACCTTTTATTAACCGTGGAAATATGTGGACAGTATATTGTTCTGAGTTTAAATCATAACAGGAAAGCCAAATAATTAGAGCGAAATCACCTGAAAATCATTTCAAGGAACACTGGGTGTGCTTCACGCTAACAAGGCAGTGGAGCTTTTTTCCTCTATATTTCTTTTCTAGAGCATTCATGGACGCCAACAGCTGTGAGTTGAACCCCTTTGGATGATTAGACGATGATCTTTCCTCTGGATCTGAGGATGGTTTAGACGCAGTACTCTCCGCACTAATAAACCTGAAGATCACGACTCGATCTTCTTGGTGATGTACCGAGATGGTCGAGCTCAGGACGGCGGCGACGATCCTCTCGCCGATCGAGTGCACGATCTGGTGTGGACTTCTCAATGGTGCTAGTTCTGGGAGCGCAGAGGCTAGCACAGGTTGGTATTCGTCGACGGCAGACCTGAGATCTGAGTTTGAGGGCATCTAAACAGAAACGAGACAGAGGTCGGTGTTGTGGAAACTCGGGGCGTGTGACACCCAAAATCCGAATCACGGAACCAGCTCCAGAGGATGGCATCGTTACAACAGAGTGTGACTTTGATGCCGACAACATTGTATTTGCTGGAGAAGGTGGATCATCGAGTATGGCGTTGGGCGGTTCACACGGAGAATGATGTCTGGAGGTGGGGCCGGGGAAAGTTTCACCTCGGCCCCACGGTGGGCCAAATGTTCCTGTCAAAATCCGACTTACCGGATTCTAGTCGGAGTGCGTATAACCGAGAGTGAAGATCAAGGTTGTTTTAGATTATATCTTGACAGATTGTTGGATTCTGGTCCTATGTATCCCAAAGGAAATCAAAGCTAACGTAGTTATCTGTTCAACCCTCGGTCCTATGGTGATCTCAATCCCTTAATTTTGTATATGGTGAATACCGGTGATCAAGAACTCTTCAAGTAGTCTCTTGATTCTGCTGGTTTCCAAATACGCTTAAGGGAGATTCACCTAGGTTAGCAAAAGTGAGTCTTTCTCTTGGGGTTTTCCTCCTTTTATAACAGGGTCCCCTGATCTCTTTTCCTTAGAGATTAGTCTTATCTCTTCTTATCTCTTATCTTTTAAGCCAACTTCCGGATATATGATATCCTTATTTGATATTGAGATAAGGTTGCTAGATAGGCTTAGATATATATTATCTTTTAACCTTATCTTTTCTGATATCCTTGGTAGATCGGGTCTCCAAGTTCAATGGCGGAGTTTGCCATCTCGGCTAGTACAGGATCTTTGCCACAACCGGATTAACTGGACTCTCCATTTCCTGTCCCATACTACATGTACAATGTAGATTATAGCTAAGAAGTATATATATATATATATATATATATATATATATATATAGTGAGTGAGGGGGGGGGGGGCGATTGAGGCATACGGAGACATGAGCATAGCCACCATAACAATAACAAACGAGTAGTGCTAGCAACACATTCTTTAACATACTTCTTCCTATTGGTTGAAATTCATGTGGGTCCCATTAATTCATATGGGTCCCACTTAAAATTTTGTATGACCCACATGAATTTCAACCAATAGAAGGGAGTGTATTGGAAAGAGAGTATTAGAGAGTTTCTTACTAGCATTTCTCATAACAAATAGATTACTCTCGCATTTCATATCTCCTCAACAGATACACTCCCACATTTCTACCCAATGGAAAATAAATATTACATTATGCAAATGGAAATGATGAGAAAAGGAACTTGTCTATAGAATTTGGACACGAGTAATACCATTAGGCAATCTAATGTGAACTAGTTTAATTGAATAATAATATGAAGTGAAATAAGACCAAGAAACATGGTAGGTTACACCAGTATCCAGAATCTACATGTGTGGTAGAAAAGAAAAGAGTAAAGTCCCATTTTGGTCTCTGAAAAATATTGTGGTACCCAATTTAGTCCCTGAGAAAAAGAAAAACTTACCTGTTAGTACTTGACAATTACAAATGTAAGACATATTAGTCCCTCTGTTGATGTCCGTTGGGAAGGCTCCATTAGTTTGCTGATGTGGCCCGTTAGCTCATCCAGCTATCCGTTAAGGGACCAAAATGGGTCGAAAATTTGTCAAGGACTAAATCGGGTACCTTCTTCCAGAGACCATTTCTTCCTCTACCCAGAAACTCATTTCTTCCTGTATCTCATAATGGAGAAAACGAAGTGTTATTTAGCCCACTTATTCATTTTACACTTTAATCAAGACATATTTTTTTGTATCCTTTATGCCATGTGATGCCTCTTAGAGTCTAATATTCTCTTTCTTATCCTTCTTCATCAACCTCTACACTCTGAAGTGGCAAACAACTATGAGATTTGTTCATACATTCCTACAAGACACAAAAAGAGGGGGGGTATCTTGGATGTGGTGGGCGGTGTCGATGAAGAAAGTGGGAGATTTGAGATTGTTGTGCTACACTAGAACCCTAGCTCCCATTTTTGGAGTGATTGAATTGAGGGAAATGGAGTTCAACTATGCTTGTTACTTCTATCACTGCTTCTTCACATTAAGGTTCAAAAACCATTCATCTATGACCTCTTTCATTTTTGACCCCTTCATCTGGGATTGCACATGGGATTAGGCAGAATCAGAGGTGAAGAAATTAGAGTTCTTCGCATTTGGGTTCAGCAGCTAACCCATGGAAGAAGACATGAATCAGAATAAAAAAGGAGGAGGAGGGACGTTTTGGGCATTTTCCCCAATTTTTCTTGTAAAAATAAAATACAAATTATATGCTGAAAATACATTAACGAGACATATAGGCATCTTTATGTGACAACTAGGCATTTTAATGGGCCACCTAGGCAAATTAACGGAGGTCAATAAACGGAGATAGACAGAAAGACTCGTATGTCCCACGTTTGTAATTGTCAAGGACTAACGGGTGAGTTTTTTTTTCCTTTCTCAAAGACTAAATTGGGTACCATAAAATTTGTCAGGGACTAAAGTGGGCCTTTACTCAAAAGAAAAATTATCTGAGAAAAAATAGGACGAAGTTATTTGTCTTAAATTACAGCACATATAATCTGATGAAGTGGAACTTAGTTAAGGTGTAAACAGGAATTGATATGGTAAAGTATGTAAAATATGTGCACAACTTTTTATCTCAGTTTGTTCTTGGCTGGATTAGTTTGTATACATGTGTTACATTGGTTATTAATAAATTTTTTTACTTGTATGGCAGGAGTTTGCCTAAAAATGGTTGAAGGCCAATCATCTAATAGTAATATGGAAAGTGTCGTTCCACCCACACCTCTTTTAAATTCGATGGGAGAGACACAGGGAACTGAAACTCCACAAAATTAAACAAATATGGGAAATCAAGATCATCAAGTGGAGCGTTCAAGTCCTAACAAAAGAGGATTAACTTCAGAAGCTTGGAAGCATTTTAAAAGGGAGAAGATAGATGCCAAATGGAAGGCAATGTGCAAGTATTGTGATAGGAAACTACTTGGTGAAACTAAACAAGGTACCAAGCATTTACATGACCACATCAGGACATGTAACTTAGCACTGTGAGGGGTATAAGGCAATCCATAATAAAAACTTTGGAACAGTCAACAAGTTTCATGGGAACTAGAGCCGAATCACTTGTAGTTGGCTACTATACATTTAATCAAGATGTTGCTAGGAAGGAACTTGCGAGGATGATTATATTGCATGAATATCCCATCATGATGGTTGATCATATCGGCTTTAGAAGGTACATCCATGCTCTTCAACCTTTGTTCAAGATAGTTTCTCACAATACGATCAAGAGTGATATAATGAAGTTATATGAAAGTGAGAAGTCAAAGCAAATGAAGTTACTTGAAAAGAATAAAACTCGCATTGCGATAACTACTGATATGTGGACTTATAGCAATTAGAATAAAGGATATATGTCTGTTACAGCTCATTACATTGATGATAATTGGACTTTGCAAAATCGCATCATTAGGTAAGTACTATTTAACCACTTTATTGTGAATATGTTTCATTTCTTTTATCTTTGATTTGTAAATGTTATGATTGATGATTATATGTTATATTTATTTTTATTTGTTTTAGGTTCATTTATGTGCCTGCACCACATACTGCATTACCTTACCAAGAAGTTTTTAAATGTTTAACACAACGTGATTCTCAATATAAATGTTTGCCAAGTGAAGAAGATTGGAAAATAGCAAGTGAAATTTGTGACAAATTTGAAATGTTTTTTAGTGTCACTGAGTTGTTCTCAGGTACTCGGTATCCAACATCAAATATTTATTTTCCAAAAGTTTGTGAAATAAGATTGGCTTTAAGAAGTTGGCAAACTAGTTGTAGTGATATCATCCAAAGTATGGCTACAAGTATGATATTGAAGTTTGACAAATACTGGGGTTTGATAAATGGAGTGATGACAATAGGGGCTGTTTTGGATCCTGGATATAAAATGACATTGTTGAATTATTTCTTCCCTCTTGTGTATGGAGATGATGCTCCCAAGGAATTGGAAAGAGTGAAGAAATTATGTCAAGATTTAGATGAATATCAAGCAAGGGATAGGAGTGTTCTTCCTGCTAGTAGTGGTTCTAGTGCATCAACATTGACAGATGTTACTCATACTACAAAGTCAACTTGGAATTGTATATGTCCAATATGTGAAACAGAATGCTTCAACTACTATTGTGAAGTCAGAATTAAAACTTGCTACTTAGAAGAGCCTGTCTTGATTGATGAGTCAAATGCAGAAAGTTTTGACATATTAGGTTGGTGGAAAAATAATGGACTGAAACACCCAACTTTGCAAAAAATTGCAAGAGACTTAGCTATTCCTATCTCTACAGTTGCTTCAGAGTCAGCCTTTAGTACTGGTGGTCATGTTTTAAGTTCACAGCATAGTAAGTTGAATGAAGACACTTTGGAGGCTTTGATGTGTACCTAGAATTGGTTACGTAAAGAAATGCAAGGTAATATATTTTATTTTGAATTCACTTTTATTTATTTCCATAAATAGTATTCTTTTGAAAGTTAATTTGGTTCTTTATTTGTTAGGTTCTTCAAACATAATGCATCAACTTGAATCCGTTGGTGAGGATATGGATAATGATAATGAGGTAATGGATATATATTGTTTATAATTTTTTAAAATAATTTTATGAAGAGATGATGATGACTGTGTGTTTATTTTGTAGGCAACAGAAAGAGGGACATAGACATTTGGGATGGATAAAGACCTCACATGTTGGAGTGTTGGAAAAGACATGGAAAAAATTTGATATTGTAGTTTTGAAACATTTTGTAATGTTTATTTAATAGTATATTTGTATTACTTGAGTTTGAACTTGTTATAATTAAATTTAAGACTTATTATGACTTTTTTAAAATTTTATTGGATTTTAATTTATGATTTTGCAATTTTTTGACAACTCTAAATTTGTCTGACTTCAATATATGAGTAAGTTTGACCAACTCTTTTTTTTTTTGGAAAAGAAGGGGCAACAAGCCCAATATATATATATATATATATAATTACTTGAGTTTGAACTTGTTATAATTAAATTTAAGACTTATTATGACTTTTTTAAAATTTTATTGGATTTTAATTTATGATTTTGCAATTTTTTAACAACTCTAAATTTGTCTGACTTCAATATATGAGTAAGTTTGACCAACTCTTTTTTTTTTTGGAAAAGAAGGGGCAACAAGCCCAATATATATATATATATATTCAATATATCTAGCCCCATTTGCAGGAAAGTTTGCCAAGTGTCACCTCTATAGAGATTGCTTCTACAAGAAGCTTTCTAAAAACTTTCTATAATAGGAAACTCTTTGTTTTAAAAAATAATATTAAAATTCGAAAAAAAAAAATAAGAAAAAGAATAAAAGAGATGCAGAGAATTTATTGCTAGCTACAACTTTCAAAAGAATTGGTTGACTGCACCTCTTCATTCTATTGGTTATTTAAATCTTTAAAAATCAATTAATATTATGGAAAAGAGGAATAAAAGAAATTGGTTGGCAGCATCTTTTCTATTGGTTGGAAGTATCTTTTCTATTGACTGGTATTTTATTGCTACGAGTTTCAAGATAAAAATATTTTCAAAAATAGTGACAATCACTTAATAATCAAAGCTTAGTATTCAAATTTCAAATTTAAAATTTATTGTTGCATAATTCCAACATATAATAATTATCCATCAAACACTTTAGCATCTTTTTATTTATTCATCTGATTCACTACTTTATTGTTGCTCTACCTTCTCTCTTTGTCTCTCCCTCTCTCTGAATATATATTTTTTTCGTTTATCCCTCTATCCAAAAGGCCCCTGACGTGAGGAGATTGCCGCCGCTGCTATGAGGAGACCGTCGCCGCCGCTATGAGGAGGCCACCGTCGATCGTCTTCTCTGCACTGAACAAGGTATGCTTATTCCGAGATTGTTTTATTCTTAGACTGTTTGTTTGTTTTGTTTTCTCATTTGCTTCCTAACTTTGGTTTACGGTTGTTTCTAAAGATTGCAGTGGATTTCATTTGCTGCTATTTCGATTCACGACTTCGGGGTAATAACAAACTCTATTTCCTTCTTCCTAAACGGTGTGTCACTTTTGTTTGTCACTGATGTCTCTATTCATGTTTTTCTTTTTCTTTTATGGTTGTTTTTGAAGGTTGCAGATCTTCTAACGATACCAGCAATCTACATCTTCAGGTTTTAACACTCTTCAGGTTTTAAACACTCTTCATGTACCAACAATCTATATCTTCAGGTTTTAACACTCTTCCTTCATTTAATTTTTTTTTTCGGTTATGAAAAAACACATCCAAAAGTGGTTTTCTTTTGGTTTTGCTTCTCTCTTTGTTTTGAAATCAAAGATTAAATTACAATATTTAACACCATATTTAACACCAACAATCAGATTTATTTATTTGCAATTAAAAAAAAACAAATAAATTTCGAAAAAATAATATATTAAAAGAAAAAAATATGCAGACAATTTATTGCTACGGGTTCCAATGCATTGGTTGGCTGACTCTATTCTATTGTTATTATAAATATATATACCTTCCCAATGCTCTTATTTAACTAAATATATATGAAATCAGTAATTGTTTTAATTTTTATCAACTTATTTTACATTATTACCGAGATCATTAAATGCTGCATTTCAACACAATTTTTTTTTAAAAAAAAGTTCATTCACAGTTTCTAATGCAACTTCAACATAGTATTTTAAGGTCATCTAACTAGCTTATCTCCAATCTATAATAATAATAATAATAATAATAATAATAATAATAATAATAATAATAATAATAATAATAATAATATTTTTGACAGAATAATGATTTTCAAAAATGAAATAGTTTTATCTATATATTTAATTTAATTTAAATGTTTAAACTCAAATAGTTTTATTATTCCAATACATTGTGACTATCAAAACAGGCAATGTATTGATTTTCTGAATTTATTTTTTTAAATTTTTTTAATTGATTTATTTCAACTCCCAAGAGACCATAAAACTAATTTAATTCCAACCACCCATGACATCCAATCAAATAATTTATGTTTTCTTATATTCTCTTTTCTTTCTTTTCTATACCAATACCCTATTAATTAATACTTAATTTCTTCCATAAGCATATCCCTAAGAAAAAAATATATTTTAAATTCATATAAAAAAACGAGAAAAAAAACGAGAATAAGAAATAATAATACATTTTATTGTTATCTGTTGAAAATAAATGATGTGTGTATCTTTCCAATACTTATTCAATCTTTTCAAAGCCCAACAACTAAAGAGATGTTAAAAACCCAATACAAGCTATTTCCAAGATGCAAGTTTTTTAAATATGAAATTTCATAGTGCCTCTATATCTATGAACTCCCTTATAAAAACCCATCTGAGGGATGAAATTAAACAATGTTGCACCTTTGACCATGATGAAATGGAAAAATGCAGTGCTCTTCTTCCTGAATGTATGAACACTAGGTATTTATCTCTTTCTCTAATTTTTAAATTTTTTGTTTTGTCTTTCTTTTTCGAACCATTTGATTTTTAGTTAAGAAGTCCGAATCTCAAAACAACAAATGCAAGACTGGTAAGATGTTGGCTTCCTTCTATCTGATGATTATTATTTGGTCATTTTTTACTTCAATCTCTTCTTCATTATTTACATATTAGTTTTGATAAATTATGAGTTGTTAGATTTATAGTTGAACATGAAATCTTGATGCCATTTTTTTTTTAATCTCTGTACAACCTTTATTTGCTTCAGGTTTATAGGAGCATGGTGAAGAAAAGCCTAAGGATGGTCCAAAACATTGTATTCAAACTGTATAGATTATTATGAAAGTTGTATTCAAACTTTTATTATTCAAAGGATGCAAGTAACATTTGTGTATGATATATTATATAGTATTGTCATGCCATGTGCCATTTTCCGAATCTCTCTAAAATTTAATTTTCATATTAAGTATTCTTGATGAAGTGGTGAGGCAACATTAGTTCTTGAAGAAAGTTGTAGGAGAAATATAATTGAAAGAGATTAATCATAAATTTCCAATGGACAATGTGTAATTTAAAGTTTCTTTTCAAAAAAAATGTTTAGTTTAAAGTATTGATTGTGGTTTTCATTCTCTAGAAATTTATGACATTATAATAAATTAATTAATCCATTGTTTGACTGTAAAAAATTTAAAATAAAATTATTAACAATTATTATCTAACCATAACCGTCCAGAATTCAAAATAAACGAATAATTATTAAAATTACATTAAAATTGCTTTAAAACAAAGTAACAATTAACATTAATTCCAATAATATGTTTTAGATATGAAATTACTATATAACCATAATGGTCTAGAGTTCAAAATTACCTTATAATTAGATATCATCATACCTTAATAGAAATTAAGTAGAAATTGTCTGTATTCTCCATAATCTTGCAGCATTCTCGATAAACTTTGATTGGTGTGTTATTATATAAGCAATTAAAGTTAATCATCACAGTTAGTTTAGAAAATGGAGGAGAGTTAAACATCTATATTTATTCTATATATTCAATATATCTAGCCCCATTTGCAGGAAAGTTTGACAAGTGTCACATCTACAGAGATCCCTTCTACAAGTAGCCTTCTACAAACTTTCTATAATGAGAACTTTTTGAATTAAAAAATAATTAAATTTCGTAAAAAAATATTTCAAGAAAAATATATAGACAATTTATTGTTACGGGTTCCAATAATACATTGGTTGGCTGGTGAATCTATTTTCTATTCTTATCATCATGAATGCATATAGCTTCCCAATGCTCTAATTTAACTAACTAAGATATTAAATCATATTTATAAATAATAAAATAGAATATTTGAATTGATTTTAAATGATTTGTCTTCTATAGACAATTAATATTTAAAACCATTTGCTTCAACCAATCATGATAAAAATCTTTTCAAAATCTAATTCGAATTTAAAATTTAAAATTTATTGTTACATAATTCTAATGTATAATAATTATTATCCTTCAATCCTTTAACATCTTTCTTTTCATTTTTATCTGTTCACTACTCTGTTCTCTGTTCTACCATCTCTCCCTGTATTTTCCTTCCTCTCTAAGTCCAGACGGCAGACGACCTGAAATGAGGAGATCGTCGTCGTCGCTGCAGTGAGGAGACCGCCAATGCCGCCAAAACGAGGAGATCGCTGTCGTCGCCGCTACTATATGCAGCTTTAGAAATGAGACATCTTTTAAATAAATAAAAAATAAATGACATGTTTTCAAAAAATTTATGATAGATGAAGGGGGAACCAATGAAGAAAACATGTTAGATAAAGGGTGGTGAGAGGAACCAAATGTTTATAAAAATATGAAGAAATTATGTTGTGTATGATTATAAAGATCATTGACAAATTTCTATTATTAAAAGGGGTGGAAACTTGGGTGGTGCTACTATGTGCAATTTTAGAAATGAGACATGTTTTAAATAAATAAAAAAAGAAATAACATGTTTTAAAAAAATATATGATATATGAAGGGGGAACCAATTAAGAAAATATGATAGATAAAGGGTGGGGGAACCAAATGTTTATAAAATTATGAAGAAAATATATTGTGTATGATTGCTAAGATCATTGACAAATTTCTATTATTAAAGGGGTGGAAACTTGGGTGGTGCTATTGTGTGTAGCTTTAGAAATGAGACACGTTTTAAATAAATAAAAAAGAAATGACGTGTTTTCAAAAAATATATGATAGATGAATGACAGAACCAATGAAGAAAATATGTTAGATAAAGAGTAATGGGAGAAACCAAATGTTTATAGGGTGGTGGGAGGAACCAAATATTTATAAAAATATGAAGAAAATATGCTGTACATGATTATTAAGTTCATTGACAGATTTCTATTATTAAAAATGTGGAAACTTGGGTGTTGCTACTGTATGTAACTTAACAGATGAGACATATTTAAGAATAAAAGGTTGATAGTAAATATAATTTTTGTACGAAGTAAGATGATTATAAAATTAATGAAAACTTTGTAATATCGACGATGTAGTCTTAAGTTTTTTAGATTAAATATTTGTAAATGATTATGAACAATATTTTTTTATTAGTAATTATTTATATTCATCAATTTATCATTTTTTTTATTTTAAAAATACAAATTAAATAAACTTTATACCCGTGCCGGGCACTGGTGAACAACCTAGTATATATATATATACACTATAATAAGTAGCTAAATTATACAGGGTAATGCAGCCCCAATAACATCACCACTAATTAATGAGGTTTCTCAAACCTAGAGAGGAGGGTCATGTAGTTCTATGACACCATGTTTCTTAGGAGATACACCATGAAGCAAGCCAATCTGCATTAGTTTCCCTCTCTCGGAGTGTGCATGATTTTTTAATAAATCAAGTCTGAGTTATAAGTGTTTGCTTGTCCCTACTTCTAACTAGGCTTAAGCTTACGTAATTGATTATGTTTAATGTTTGTTGGGTTTTGAATAAGTGGTGATGGAACAAGTTAAGGGTGTTGCTTTTTACACCACAATTTTTTTAAATATTCCCAAAATACCTCATGGTCTTCTTTCGGTATATATATATTTAGAGTTTAGTTACCGGAATTATATTTCCGGTACTATAGAATTACAGTACCGGAATTATAGTTCCGGTATGTTACTGATAAATAGCGTATCGGAATTAAATTTTCGGTAATACAAAACTACAATACTGGAATTATAATTCCGGTATGTTACTGAAATTCTTGATAGTGTACTAGAACTAAATTTCCGGTATGTATGTTCAGTGTCTTAGGGCATGTAATTTCTATATCTTTTTTTTTTTGGTGAAAAAACATCTTTATCTTTTTTTTTTATTATTATTAAAACCATACTAACTACTCCCTCCGGTCCATAATGTAAGCAAAAATTTTCAAAATTTTTGGTCCAAAATATAAGCAAATTTCAACTACTTTTTTCTCATTTAATGAAGTTATTCTCAAAATACCCTTCATTTAATACAAATTTTGTTTTTCAATGACTCTTTTTATTCTCAATAACACAAGCTTAATAAATAAGAGGAAGGGTAATTTAGGTAACAAACTTAATTTTTTATTCTCAATGACTCCTTTAAATGAGATCAACTAACTATCTTAATATATGTGTCCCATTTAATTTTTGCTTACCATAGAGACCGGAGGGAGTATCATTTAAGATATTTGTGTTTCAGTTACCTATGGGAAATCTGCACTTTGTAATAAATTGCTTTTGTAAAACGTGGAGCAACTATTCACTCTTTGATTTTGCCATTTCTAGCATTTATGGCATTTGTGTTTCAGTTGCCTATTTTGATGAATTTGACTTAGTTGTTTTTTTTTTAATATTTAGATAATAGCAAATATATTGGTTTATATCTCTTTATATATATATATATATAGCAGAGGCTGAAATAAAATTTTCCCTCCAAAACTAAGGGTAACTTTATAATTTAACGAACTAAAATATTATATCAGAAATGTTATATATCAAAAATGTTATAATTTATTTTTATTTTTATTTTTATTTATTTGCACGATTTCCCTGGTCATTATTTTGTGCATTTACCCACTCATGTTTTTGGGAGTGATGAGTGCATTTGCTCCTTACATATTCATGAGTTCTCTGCTGCTGTTTCTTCGTCTTCCCAATCAGATTCAAATTTAAATTGGATGCATTAATTTGAGTTTCTTGGAACAAATTGATAACATTAATTGCATGACTCAATTATTGTGCTTTAATTTTTTGCATTGCAAAACGAAAAGCCATTCTCATTCTCTTTCAGATGTCATTGTTACATTCCTCTTGCATTTAGAGCACATTTGTTTAAGATTAAAAAATAATTGATTTTGTTACAAAATAATTTAGTAATTATTTTTAGAGATTTTTAAAAAAAGCAGGAATAGATTTATGTTTGTTTACAATCATAAAAATCAATTTTTTTTTAAAAGTAGTTAGTTATAAAAACTGAATTTTTTTCAGAAGCAACTCAAAGCTGCTTTTCATTTTAACTCAAAAAATGATTTTTTTTTCTGCTTCTCAAATCAGAAGCAAAAACAAACACACTAAAAACATAAAAAAAAATCATTTTATGGTTAAAAAATGATTTTTTTTAACAAAATAAACAATAACAAACGGGTCTTAATCTTTTTATTTTCCATTTGGTTTTCTCTTTTAATATTGACTAATTACCGAAGATTCTTTATCTTTGTAGAGCACATAAGGCATAACCTTCAAGACATAGGAAGGGTTTCTTCAAGCTTTTTTTATCGTTTATGATTCCATTTATCTTCTCTTTTTTGATGTGTGGCTACAACGACATCTCGGGCCTTTTAGGACTACGAAGTGGCTCACAACTTCATCTTGGATGGCGGTGCTGTGCGTTGGAGGAGCTGGTGTGGAGGTGGTTCTGCAGGTGACGGGGCTGCTAATCGTGGAGCATGAGAACGGCAATGTCGGGTTACAGACTTTATGCATTTATGAGGATTATATAAGCATATAAATATGCTCAAGTAGAAAATAAGGTGTGGCCATATGATAACTTAATTAATATGAGGATTGAGTTCTTTTTGTCTTATGGTTCAGCCTTACTCAACATTAGATATGTTTGATAATCTTTGAAAAATTTAAATATGTAAAGGTATCAGTGCATCAAGAGAGAAAGAGAGAAGGGCCGAAAGAGTTGGAGAATGTAATGTATGATAGAAGTGTAATGAATTGTCTCAATTGGTTCAAGATACATCTTCAGTATATATACAAGCTATGATAGCTAACTGACTCTAACAGAATATAACTACCAAACTAACTTTCAGTTAGTTTGTTCCCCTTACACCCCCCTGCAAACTCAAGGGTGTGGAGTCTAACACCTTGAGTTTGGCCTTACATTTCTCAAATATAGAGTGTGTCACTGGTTTTGTAAGAATGTCAGCTGTTTGTTCAGTAGAGGGGATGTGATGCACTGACAGTTCATGTTGCTGTATCTTCTCTCGAACAAAGTATAGATCAAGTTCAAAGTGTTTTGTTCTTGAATGAAGTATAGGATTGGCAGCTAGCATAACTGCACTAAGGTTATCACAGAACACAACTGGAGGCTTAGTAATTGGACAATGCAGCTCAGTTAGGAGGGATTTTACCCAGGTTAGCTCAGCAACTACTGCAGCTAAACTTCTATACTCAGCTTCAGTGCTCGATCGAGACACTACATGTTGCTTTTTGGATGACCAAGAGATGGGATTTGGCCCTAGAAACACACAATAACCAGTGGTGGACTTCCTATCATCAGGATCTGACCCCCAATCAGCATCACAGAAAGCTGTGAGGGTGAGATTTGATGATGTTCGGGTCAGATTAAGACCATGAGATGCAGTCCCACTTAGGTACCTTAAGATTCGTTTGACTGCCTGCCAATGGCTTTCCTTATAGGGGCATGCATAAACTGGCAAACTTTGTTCATTGCAAAGGCAATATCAGGCCTTGTGACAGTGACATATTGCAGTGCCCCTACAACAGATCTATAGAGACTTGCATCAGTGGCTTCAGGACTGTCTGTGGCTGAAAGTTTGAGGCCTGTTACCATAGGGGTCTTCATTGGATTGGCTTCTCCCATGTTGGCTTTGATTAGCAGATCATGAATGTACTTGGTTTGTGTTAAGGTGACCTTGTCTGGTGTCACAGTTGCTTGAATGCCAAGGAAGTAATTCAGCCCTCCCAAATCTTTGAGTGGAAATTTGGCATTGAGAGCTGCAATAAGGTCTGCTATAGATGAGGGAGAGTTGCTAGTGATTAGAATGTCATCCACATAAACCAGAATGATAGTGATTTGTGCCCCTGAGATCCTTATGAATAAAGAGTTGTCACATTTTGTGGATTTGAAACCAAGCAATATCAGTTGACTGTGCAGTTTGTTGAACCAAGCACGGGGTGCTTGTTTGAGGCCATAAAGAGCTTTGTTAAGCCTACAAACAAGTGATCCATCACCCTGTTTGAATCCAGTTGGCTGAACCATGAACACTTCCTCATTGAGGTCTCCATTTAGAAAGGCATTATTTATATCAATCTGCCTTATAGGCCAGTTGTTGGTGAGGGCAAAGGTTAGGGCTATTCTGACAGTAGTTGGTTTCACTACAGGGCTGAATGTTTCAAAGAAATCAAAGCCTTGTTGCTGATGAAATCCCTTTGCTACAAGCCTTGCCTTGTATTTTTCAATTGTGCCATCTGCATGCCTCTTGATCCTGAACACCCACTTACATCCTATAGCATCTCTTCCTGGTGGAAGTGTGGTAAGTGTCCAGGTATTATTCTTCATAAGTGCCTCATACTCTTGCTGCATAGCCAATTTCCATTTTGGATTGGAAAGTGCTCCTTTGACTGATTTAGTTTCAGTTTCAGTGAGATCTGTGGTGGCTAACAGAACCTTAGGCTTTGAGATTCCTGCTTTTCGTCTGGTTATCATAGGGTGGCAGTTTTCTGATTCCTGTAAAGTGGAGGATCCTGATGGGATAACTGTTGAACTGGTGATGTTAGGAACAGTGCAGCAGCAGTATGTTCATTTTCAACACAAGGTGACTGAATTGGAAGACTAGATGAAGTAGGGACCTGAAATGGTGCTGAGTTTTCAGGCTCAGACTCATGATGTAAAACAGAAAATCTGTTAGTGCAAGTAAGTGGACTTGAATGAGATAACACAGGTATAGAAGGTAAAGAAGGATGATCATGACTATATGAAACAGATGTAGACTTATTAAGAAAATTTGGATTAAGTTTGAATGGAAATTGTACTTCATCAAATATAACATGCCTTGATATGTAATGTTTGCCATTTGGAGATAGACAAATGTAACCTTTGTGTTTATCACTGTATCCAAGAAATAAGCACTGTTCTGACCTATATTGAATTTTATGTTTGTTGTAGGGTCTTGTATAGGGATAGCACACACAACCAAAGGTTCTGAGGGAGTTGTAGTCTGGTTTTCTGTTGAACAAGAGTTCAAGAGGGCTATGATTGTTGAGAGTAGGTGTAGGCAAACAGTTAATGAGATAAACTGAGGTTAGAAAGGCTTCACCCCGGAACTGAAGAGGTAAGGAAGCATTTGCAAGAAGTGTCAGGCCCATCTCAGTGATATGCCTATGCTTCCTTTCTGCAGAGCCATTTTGCTCATGTGTATATGGACAGCTGAATCTATGTTGGATTCCATGTACTGATAGGAATTTGGAGAAGGCAATGTACTCTTTTCCATTATCAGACTGCAGGGTTTTTATTTTGTGGCCAGTGAGGTTTTCAATATGTGTTTTGAAGTGAATAAAGGAATTCAAGGCTTGAGATTTGTTTTGTAATAAGTAAATCCAAGTGTATTTGGTATAGGCATCAATGAAGTGTATATAGTATCTACAACCACTAGTTGATGGAATTGGGGAAAGTCCCCATATGTCAGTGTAAATCAATTCTAAGGGTTTTTCATACACAGTGCTGGAGACAGTAAAAGGCATTTTATGAAATTTTCCAAGGCAACATGCTTTGCAAACAATAGGAATTTTATTCATATCAATAGCAATGTTACACTTTTTGAGTACACTAGATACAATTTTGGGAGAGGGGTGGCCTAGCCTAGCATGCCAAGTGGCTAAAGAATGCTCAAAAGAATTGTTGTTACAAACAGTAGCAATATGACACAGTTTATTCTTGACATCATCAGAAAAGTTGATGTTGTCAAAGGCATAGAGTCCATGCCTAAGCTTGCCCTCAAGAAGCACTTTATCAGTTACCTGACATTTAACATAGCAAGCATTAGGATGAAACTCAAAGTAAACTTGATTATCTTTGGCAAATTGAGAGACATTGAGTAAGTTCTTTGAAATATTTGACACATGCAGAAGATTTTTCAAGTAAAGAGGTTTCAAAGAATTAGGAGAGTAGAAGATTGAGTTACCAATGTGTTGAATTTGAGTTGAAGTGCCATCTGCGACACCCCTCCTTGGGGTCATCACATAGTTACCCAAATGCGGAAAATAAAATTATAATTGCTGGTTACTTTCGGAAAATAATCGTTTATGATACTTTGTTTAATACAAAAATGGTGGTAAAAATTTTTCTTTTCTTCGACATACATAACCCTGTCACAAATATATAACCATGTATTTATATATAGAAAGAGTATTTATATATAGAAAGCATCAGCCAACTAGACCTTTATCCATAGAGGCCATTTAGGGAAAGAAACAACATAAAATATCGTTATACATTATTGAAAACATAAAACTTCTCACTTCAAAAGTATGGCTCTCCAAAGCCAGACATACATATTAGACACCCATCTAATACCCTAGTTGAGCTGGTCACTCTATACGACACCTACTAAGAAGACTCCAAAGGTTATTCTTAAGATCCACGGTTGCTTTTAAAGGTCCGGCCTAAAGATCCTCGAACGCGCCAGGGGCATCTCCAAGTCCACCTATACTCAGATAGAATATAATCCACACATAGAGAGACCAACAAGAAAAATGTGCAAGAGTGAGATTCCAATATCTGGATTTAACACGACAACTACATGCCCGACACAAAAGAAAACAGATAAACATATACATGATTATAACAACATAAACATTCATATCAAAGCAAATAATTCATCCATGGGTTTCACACCCCAAACGTCATCATTTAAAAACTATGCATGAACACCTCATATACTTCATCTACATTCACTACTTAATCTTTGGAACTTCAAACACCAAATAGATGAGCTGATCAGGCTCGATTGCCAAATAAGTAACACCTTAACGCCTTCGTGAATACCTTTCCATTAAGATATCCAGGTTCGCCTTCTGGAATACCTTGTCTACTAAGATACCCAGATTCGCCTTCGCCTTCACCTTCTTGAATACCTTACCCTTTAAGCTATTCAGATTCGACTTCATGAATACCTTATCTACTAAGATACCCAGATTCGCCTTCGCCTTCTTGAATACCTTTCCATTCAGCTATTCAGATTCGACTTCTGGAATACCTTATCTACTAAGATACCCAGATTCGCCTTCGCCTTCGCCTTCTTGAATACCTTTCCATTCAGCTATTCAGATTCGACTTCTGGAATATCTTCTCTCTTAAGATATCCAGATTCACGCCTTAGACATGTCTACCAAATAAATGCATGTAAAACCTTTTGCTCCTAAAACCTTATTCAGAATACCAAATCCAAAGAACACTATGTTCATAACGCCTTAAGAATACTAGCACACCATTTTTCGTTTTGTAAACTTGTTAAAATTGCCTTAAAACTCATTTTGTTCAAAACTCATTAATTTGAACTTGGAAACCTCATTTAAGACTAATTCTCAGTATTACTTACTTGTACCCTTTTAAAAAAAAACATTCGTAAATATTGACGGAATTGTCCGTCGTTTGCTGTTTTAACACGTTTTCAGGTCAAAATATCACTTTATGTCGTAAAACAATTTTCCAACGCTGTAATAAAATTATTTTTGAAACTTTTTATTTTAAAACATCATTTTCTAATATTTAGAAATTCCTTATGTGAAAATTAGCAGTGCTGAAATATTTTCACGGTTACGTCCTCACTGTAACTCATAAAATACTCTTACGCCGTAAAATCCTTAAAATAATATCATTTCCAACTTTTTCTCATTTTCCACTAACTAAATCCTAAGTAATATTATATTACTATTTCTAATCAATTTAAAACTCATCATCCCGTAAAAACTCCTCAACACTTTTAAACGCATTATTAACTAAGCACTGACCACTGTCAGGCTTTTCAATCCACAAACAACATCAACAACAATCATGTCAATAATATAGCATATAGCACAATTAATGACATGCAACAACATATAAGAACAATTAAATGCAGATAAATAAATATTTAAAAGCAGATAATTGAAAACAGATAATTTCAAACTACAGAAAACAATTAACATACCAACTAAATTATACAGACAACAAACAAATAGCATATAGCTATCGGAAAATCCCTCAGGCAATCCCCTCTTACCTCTTGAAGATTTTCCACCGATTGAGAATTTGTCGCAAATCCAAGTGTCGGTAACACGCGTACACGATAACTAAGTTATCCTTCAACAAAGACAACAACTAATCAACAATCAAACAACTTAAAAACACCTAAACTCCTACATGTTGGTTTCGGCCTAGGGCTGTTTTTTTAGGACCAAAAATTTCTAAAATTCCTAAACTTTTGGATTAGTGATTCTTACTCACTTAAAACCCTAAAACAAAGGTTAACATACAAAGATTGAAATCAAGTATTCCAACCCTTCAAAAATGAATTTCGGCCATGAATAAAACAGTGGCTTAGAGACCTTGATTTCATTCAAACAACATAGATTCAATACATATATCATTTATAAGATTGAATCATGCAAAGACAATGAACAAAATCTTCCCCCCCACTAAATCCTAGGTTCGGCCTCATGGGGTTTAAAGGGCTAGAAATTTTTGTTTGATGCAAGCTTCTAGATCTAGAATATAGAGGTGATAATAGGAGTATAGAAATTGGTTTCACATTTTTAGGATTTTTATATGATTTACTATGAATTTTCAAAGTTTCTAGATCTAAGAATGAAAACTCATGAAATAATTGATGAAAATGGATTTTCATGGATGATTAATGAAACTAAGGTGATAAGGAACATGATCCTCACCTTGGAATGAAGAAGTTTGATGAAGAACTCAAGGAGAAATGAAGAACAAAGATGAACACCAATGGAGTTCTTTGTGTTTTTGGTGAAGAAATGGCTTAGAAGGTGCAATAGGAAGAGAAAGAAATTTGCCTAAGTGTTATGAGGGGCTGCTGCACGAAAATGAGAGGAAGAGTGAGTACAAAATGGCTTTCTTTGATTGGCTTAATCATAACCATGATTAATTTATAAATTAAGCTTAGTTAAACAAAATAGTATAATAATCTAACTATGGTTAATTGTCATGATGACAAAGGACAAGTGTGTGGCCATGAAGTGGGGTGGTGTGGCAGCCTAACTCACCACATGTGAGGAGGAGAAAGCCAATTTGGCTTTGTCTTGCCCTTAACCATGGTTAAAAGCTAACTAACCTAGGTTAAGTTCACTAAAATACTTTATTTTTTTACAAAATTTTCAA
This sequence comes from Echinosophora koreensis, assembly GCA_035048595.1. Taxonomy (NCBI): domain Eukaryota; kingdom Viridiplantae; phylum Streptophyta; class Magnoliopsida; order Fabales; family Fabaceae; genus Echinosophora; species Echinosophora koreensis. The sequence continues at coordinate 14,881,326 of JAPCYP010000004.1, forward strand.
AATATCCTAACTCGTTGGAAACGTGATAAAAACATACTTTGTTTCGTTCACCAGTCAAAATTAGGTTTTCTGCTCAGTAAAATTATACTGTCAGTGAAAACGCAGACCGGGTTCCGTCTGAATTTTCAACCTAAAATTTAACCGTATCCTTATAAAAATAAGTGTGATATGAATATGACTTTGGTTTTCCCAAAATCATTTTCTAAATTTCGAATAAAAATATATACATATTTATATAATTTCCGATATTAGAAAGTAGCGAAAAGTCGGGTTGTTACACCATCTGCCATCTTTATCCTAGAATCACCATTGTAGACAGCTTTTCCCATGAGGTTTCCATCTTTAGGAGTCAAGTGGTTTGTGGCCCCTGAATCAGGGTACCAAGCAGGATCATAGAGTGTTTCTGGCACTGCCATATAGGCTGACATTTGTGCATTATCATCAGGCATAGATTCAGCTAGCATTGCTCTTCCATGTGGTTGATTGTTAGAGCTTTGACTTTTGTTATCATATCTGTACCAACAGTCAAGTGCAAGATGGCCATACTTTTCACAAATCTGGCACTGAGGCTTGTTAAAACCTCTGCCACCTCCTCTAGAGGATCTAGCTCTGCCTCTATAAGGGCCACCTCTATAAGAATTGCCACCATTGTTATAAGAGTTGTTACCATTGTTTCTACCACCTCTATTAAAACCACCTCTATTGTAATTGTTCTGATTTCCTCTGTCATAATTGTTCTGATAAGAACCTTGCTGCTGACTCTGAGCCAAATTGGCTTGTAATGACTTCATAGACGTAGAATCTGTTATACTACTTTTGTGTTTTTCGATTCTTTCTTCCATTGTCATAAGCAAAGTTTCCATTTCAGGAATTGAGTAAGCATCAGTTCTTGAGATTATGGATGTAACAACTGAATCATATTCATCTGACAAGCCATCTAATATGATTTCTACATGATCCGAATCACTGATTGGAGATCCTACTGAGGCTAAAGTATCAACAATCTTTTTGATAGAAAGAAGATACTCATTCATTGTACCTGTTTTCTTGATGCTTTTCAACTGAGTCTTTAGCTGGCTCACTTTGGCTCTTGTTTGGGAAGCAAAATACATCATCAATTTCTGCCAGATCTGAAACGCATGCTCACACCCAACCATTCTCGCATGAAGATTCTGAGACATTGAGGCTAGGAGCCAGGTGAACACATGCTGATCTTGCTGCTCCCAACTTTCATACTCATCACTAATCTTTCCCAATATTCGATCCTCTTCATTCAAGAACTTTCTAGGTTTTCCACCAGAATCAGATTCAGAGATATATTTCTGCAATTTGTGAGCTTTGATTGTGCCCATGGCTTGCATCTTCCACGTCAAGAAGTTGTCATCATCTAGCTTTACAGAAATTGGAACCATCGACTGAGACAATTGAGTTTGCACAGGTGTGGTGGCCATTTCAGGATCTTGAGCTCTGATACCATAAAGGTATCAGTGCATCAAGAGAGAAAGAGAGAAGGGCCGAAAGAGTTGGAGAATGTAATGTATGATAGAAGTGTAATGAATTGTCTCAATTGGTTCAAGATACATCTTCAGTATATATACAAGCTATGATAGCTAACTGACTCTAACAGAATATAACTACCTCAGTTAGTTTGTTCCCCTTACAATATGGTTTCCTTTTATAGAATTTTCGTGATCTGCTTTTTATTAATAGGTATATGAAGGGACCATGGTTGTGGATATTTTACTCATTGGGGGAGTTTCGTATTGTTGGCTTTTTTTGGTGGTGTCTTGGATTGATTGGAAGCCGTCTATATGTTGTCTTGCTTGGCATACAATATTTTAATTGAACCAATTCACCTCTTATTGAAAAAAAGGGTTTCAAAAGCAGTAATCGTTTTATATCTCTTCTATAGATTGGTTTCAAAATCGAGGGCATTTTGGTAAATATTGTTTCATAACTTAATTATTTTCAATATTTTAACATTTTAATATATTAAATATTAAATACTGATTGTGTATGATTGGTTAGGGAGTGGTGAGTTTATTCATAACTTGGTTTCTTTTGCTAATACTATTCGTTTTTTGTTTTGTAATGTCATTAACTAACTGCTCCAATTGCCAAAGACACGCACATAACCCCAAGGGTTTTGAGCTTCAGCTGCTTTGCCTTCTTCAGTTGGGAATAGCCAAAAAAAATTACTATGACAGTAAGTAACCTTGGGTCCTACTTCTAATCCCATATCTGATTCTAATGCAGCAGCAAGTTCTGTCTTCGTGTCTCAATAGCAATAAACTTTAAAGTCTTGCTTATATGGATTATGGAGATGTAAAGATTCCTAAGAATAAAAGTAAGCATGGGGAGCACATAGTTGGTTAAGGTGGTTGGAGCAATAAATAATTATCAGGAGAACCTGATAGCCAATGAGCTTAAAAGAATTCTCAATACGTAGTGACTTAAGATTTTGCAGTTCCTTTTATAACCTTCATAAGTTGATACAAGTTGTATTATCTTTAGACATTTTTATTTACATTAAAATTGATAAAAAGAAATTTGATTGGTACGATCCACGGATTATTCGTATATGCAATATAAAATATCACAAGTTTTGAAAATAACAAAAATTCCGCCGTTACTATAAACTATAAAGTTGTACGCAATCTATTAATTTAAAAGTGCAAGTTGACATCCCATTGAGAAGCTTTTAAGGTCAGAATTCTTAGGTCTTATTTTATATTTATAATTCTTAGGTCTTATTTTATATTTATATTACTGGATCGAAAATCTTACATGAATATGCTTACATTTTTAACTGGTGTAATCACCAGGTCTAATCCTTCTATGAGAATCTTCTTAAATGTGTTTCATGAAACAGAAATATTCAATGAAGACATGAAATAAAAGGATCTTGCATCGTAGAATTCAAAAGTCCAATTCTTCTATATTTTTTTGCTTCAATATTAACAAAAATATTAAATTATTAGTCTTTTTATTCTAACATTATTTTAATGTTTCAAATATAAATTGTCTTTTAAAATAATAAAAAAATATCATTCCTACATATAATCTACCCATGCTAGGTACATGTTCAACCTATACATGTAATCTAACGTTGACAGGTTCTATAGACTGCAAACTCTTTATTGGAATTTTCTTTTTATAAGGGGCATGTATTTCATTTCAAAATTTCAATTTTATTTTGAACTTCATTAATGTATGTTGCAAAACCCTTTGTAAAATGTATTGTGTCATTCATGTATCTATTTATTTTTTCGAATTAACATGACCATGTAGTGTCTTTTCAAATAATATGAAATTATACTACTCACATATGTTTCACCTGTGCATCGCACGGGTCCATTGTCTAGTAGTTTAAAAAGCAATTGTCAACTGTGTCACACAGAGACACCTTCAGGCACCAACAATATCCTTTCCTTGACCAAAATATCTCCATTTTCTAAGCTGCTCCATCTCTTCATCTCTCTCTTTCTCTCAGCCTCAAACTAGGATATATTTTTTGTAACACTTTTGCTAGCTTTAGGTACCTTTTAGTCGTTCTCATGGTGGGTTAATATTTTGTGAAGGATTTGTTGCTTGGACGTAAATCTGTGTTCCTAGATAGCGAGTGAAAGGGATTTTCTTTCCCTTCAATGTTTTATGGCTTAGGAAAAAAAAAAACGTAGGATTTGTAGCACCGAAATGTATTTCCGGTATGGTTTTGTCTAAGGTGCACCACCCACCAAAGTGGTGCAGTGGTGCACCATCCATGTGGCAAAATTTGATCCAATCAATTTGCCACATGGGTTAGTCAAATATTATAGTATAGTCAAAAGTATATATACAATATATTTCAGTATAATTCTTGTACTCTTTGTATTTGCAAATCTCACCTATATATTAAAATAAAGTTTTTTCTCATTACCAAAACATATATATATTTTTTAATTATTTAGCACAAAAATATTTTTTTAATTTTTTTTTTGTTACTTTTTTTTTGTTATAGACTTTTCCCCTGTCGTGATTTCCATCCCACTGCCACTGATCTTCTCCCCTCACTACCACCACCATCCCCCATCACCACAAACAGCCACCACAAACAGCCACCGTGCGAAGCCCCACCTCGTCGTTCACCGAAGCACCGCCACGAAGCCCAACTCGCCGTTCATAGAAGCACCGCCGCGTCACACCAGACGCGGTCTAGATCTGACCCACGTGGTTCGGATCCGTCGCGAGCCGCCACCTCCACGAACCGCCACCCCACGAACCACCGCCGCGAAGCCCCACCTCGCCATTCATTGAAGCAACGCCCGCCCAGCCGCGTCACACTAGACGTGGTCTGGATCTGACCCATGCGGTTCAGATCCGTCGCGAGCCGCCTACCAACCGCCGTCATCCGCCCTTCGCCGCACCATCCGATCATTTTGTCATCACTACCGCGCCACGTGTTCAACGCCATCGTCACCAGTTGCAAATGCGTCAACGTATTTTCTTTGGTTTGCGGGGGGGGTGGTCTGGGTTGTGAAGGTATGGTGGTGGAATGATGGGGGTGGTGGTAGTGGTGAGGAGAAGACAGAAGAGTTGTGGGAGTAAGATGAAAATACTTTTGTTAAAATTGGGTCTTTTAGCAAATACGAATTTAGTGTGTATTTATCTGCAAATACATAACTTAATTTGACCAATTAATCAGTTGAAAAGTCAAAAGTGACAATTGTCAAATTGATTGGCTCAACTATTGCCATTTGGGTGGTGCACCACTGCACCATTTTGGTGGGTGGTGCACCATATCCTTCACCTTCCGGTATAGAGAAATTAGATGTCAGTAACATACTGGAAGTATAATTCCGGTATTATAATTCTATAGTACCGGAAGTATAGTTCCGGTAAGTAAATCCTAAACACATACATACCGGAAAGGAGACAATGGGGTATTTTGGGGATATTCAATTTTTATGTGGTGTATTAGAAAAATTTGTAGTGTAAAAAGCAATACCCTCAAGTTAATGGTTTAGATCGTGGGCCAACTATACTTGGATGAGTTAAGTCAGACTAGGGGGCTTGATTTTCCCACCCCACAACTTGATATTCCCACCTTTCTTTCCCCAATTTTTTTTTAATTTGTTTCCCAAAATACCCCCACCCCATTTTTCAAAGGAGGGGAGGGGAGGGGAGGGATTTTAATGGAAGGGAGGGGAGGGGAGGGGAGGGGTTTTAACTAGCTATTGTGTTTGGTTGGGAGGAGGGGAGGGGAGGGATTTTAAAACAAATTTACTCTTAAACCCTTATAATTATTAATTTTAAAATACATAAGTAGGGATATTTTAGTCAATACATAGATTATGTTTTAAAATCCCTCCCCTCCCCTCCAAATCCCCCCATTATTGGAGGGGAGGCAAAACTCACTTAGGCTATGTTTGTTAGAGTAGAAAATGGTAAGAGAGAAAACAAGAAGAGAGAAAAGGAGGAGAAAATACACTTTTCTCTTGTTTGGTGGAGGAGAGAAATAGGGAAGAGAGAAGAAAATTGGTGGGACCCACCTCAAATTTTTTTCTCCCCCCAAGAGAGAAGAAAATAGAAGAGGGAGGGAGTGTTTCATGTAAAATGACTTTTATACTCTTCTTTTTGGGTTCTCATTCAATTATTTAATAAATTTAAATAAATTGAATTAAATTAATCATTTATTTAACTAAATTAAATTGAAATAAATAAAATAATTATATTAAACTAATAAATTTTATTTAAAATAACTTAAATCAGTTAAACTAATTTAAATTATTTGATTAGTTAAAATAACTTAAATCAGTTAAATTTAAATATTTTTATATTGATTTTTTAGATAAGGATATTTTTGTCTTTTTAAAAAAAATTACTTTTCTCTCTTCTTATTTTCTATCCAACCAAACAAAGGGGAGAGAGAGAAAACACCTCTTTCTCCTCTATTTCTCTCCTATTTCTCTTACACCAAACAACACATAAAATCTACTCTATTTCTCACCATTTTATCTCTTCTCATACTCTTTCTCACCTCTTTCTCTTTTCTCCTTTTCTTCTCAGAACCAAACAAAGCCTTAAGGAGGGATTTTGCTCCCCTCCCCTCCCCTCCCCTCTTAAAATTGAACCAAGCACACAAGTTTTAAAAAAATCCCTCCCCTCCCCTCCAAACCCCTCTAACCAAATACTGTGTAAGTGAAAAAATTTGACACTTATGAAAATTATGTTCCGTAGGTAAAAGTATTTGATCAAACTTTGTAGGATGCCTACATTGATTCTTCCTCCATCTCAGACATCGTCCTTTCGATGAACCTCTTGACCTCAACGTCGATCAAACTATATTCCTGAAAGTAAAAATCCCACCATGTTGCATCTCACTTCAGGGCTCTTATTCGTGCCACCGCCCTCGACGTTCTTCCACTCCATGAGATTGAGGTTTGCGATGAAGTGAAAGAGTTGGTGGAGCTAGTAACCAAGCAAGCGAGGAAATTTTGTTATGCAATTCCTTTCATGTTTTCTTACTAGTAGGTAGTTCTGGGGCAGCTCATGTAACGCAATTCTTTTCATGGTTTCTTACTAGCAGGTAGTCCCGAGACCATGTATCTGGGCACTTGAAGGAGCCATTTGTTACTTAAGTGATCAAATTTCCGTATGTGATTTTGGAAGTGGGGATGAAAAGTAGAGAGGGAGGGTATTTTGGAGAACAAATTAAAAAAAAATGGGGGAAGGGTGGTGGGAATCAAGAGCCTCAGACTAGGCTGAAGATCGTTGAATCAAAGGGCTTACAATTGTGATTTGGAAACTCTTTTTTTTAAGCTTTGAAATTGGATTCAAAATCTTCATTTTTGTTTCATAGTTTTTTCTATTTTGTGAAGATTTTTTAACATGACCCCGGCATAATATGGTTTTCACAATCCTTACTATACTAGTGAATTACTAACGTTAGCTCAGCTCTATGTGAGTCACGAATTGGGCGCAAGCCAGAATTATCTTCATTTTTATTTTGTATAATTTTTTTTTTGATATGATTATTTTGTATAATTTAAATCTTGATAAACATACAATAAATTTTTTTGTGGTATAAATATTAATTTATATATGATAAAGTAAAAATAGAATTCTTCATATACCATATAAATTATTGATAAAAATGTTGAAACATTTAGCCAACTGTTTAGCCTAGCCCACTTGTCTAGCCCGCAATGAGCTTAGCCGAATTATTGACCCAAGTTGGATCAAAATATATTCATTCAAGCGGTTCCAGCGATTTTTTTTTTCCTGGTTCATTGAGAGCATAGATTTTTCCTATCAAATCAAATCGTTGATATAGCCGATTTCTGGTTCAATCGGTTGAGTTTTTACAACATTGATTCATATATATATTTAAATTGTTTATCTCTAATTTTTTCGAATTATTTACATCGATTCATCAAATTTTGACCCATTTTAACGCCGCTATTCATACTTCATGGCTAGGGTGGCAAAAAGATCCATTTGTCCATTATCCATCCAAGCATAAATCCATTCAATCCATCTATTACAAAAAAAAAAAAATAAATTAATGGATTGGATCAAATCAGATTATTTTATTTTAAGGATAGTTAGTGATTTATTCACCATTCTTCTAAATCCATTGGATCCCAAAAAAAATCCTCTGGACCGATCCAGCTTGAGACGCTAATCTCAACGTCCTCGTCCTGAAAATGTTGCACTACCCGTGGAAATTCCAATTCCCATCTGGACGTTAGTGTCAACGCGTGAGAGAGACGTTAGTGTCAGAGAGAGAGAGAGAGAGAGACGTAGAGAGAGGGAGGGAGAGAGAGATAGGGAGAGGGAGAGGGAGAGGGAGAGGGAGAGGGAGAGGTCTTTTAAGATGATTTTCATGGAAGGATTGGATATCCATTCGGGGAAAAAATGTTAATGAATAGATTGAATTGAATGAATTTTATTAGATGGATAACGGATGGATCAGATTTTTTTACATGAATTTTTAATAAATCATGATGGATTAATGGATTTTTTGTTAGTCTATCCATCGTAATCCGAATAAAAATTTATCCAATTTATCCATTTCTCACCCGAGTTCATAGGCATTCCAACTCCCTCTGAACGTAGAACCAACAGCTTTGTAAAAGATAAAATCCAGGTTGGAGCATGTTAAATGTGACTTTGGGTGTTGCAAACCGATAATTTAACTCATTAAGAGTATTTGGATTAGTTGTGAAAAATAAATTATTTTAATAATCAATTATATTTACAATGAATTATTGCTATAATTATTTTTAATAAAATTAATTTAGTGTTTGGATATATTTTATGAAAATAACTTTTTAGAAGCTTTGTTTTGTTTTGTTTTTTTATCAAAATTTAAGTCTGGAAAGACCACCAACTTCGACGAATGTTTATAGTTGAATTTATATATCGTCAACCAATAAAAGAAATCTGACAAACAAACTCAAGCCATAGCTAGTTTGAGCTAATGACTTGACCTGATGTGTAAACCCCTTTTGACATACTTTGTTTTGTTTGAATTATATAAAAACAATCAATTTGATATAATAAATTTATAGAAAAAATTTAAATTTATTTGTTTTGATTTTAATAATATTTGTTTAAAATTTAGTTTTATAAAGATGAAACTAGAAAGGGAGGTTGGGTAGCTCAAGTGGTTTGAGCTAAGGGTAAAAAGAGTTGGATGAGTATTTAACATAACAACTCACTACTAACATTTGCCTATCAAAAAGAAAAAAAGTGAAACCAGAAAGTATGATGAATTTAAAATATAGTTAAATTGTCCTTAAATAATTTTAAAACTTTATTTTCTTAAAAAATTGATTTTTGATATGAAAAAGGTATTTTTGTACTTTTAATAAAAAAAAATACAATTTTTGATATGAAAAAGGTATTTTTGTACTTTTAATAAAAAAAAATACAACTATCAAATCAAAAAACTATTTTTTGTACCAAAAGAGTTTATTAATACCATCCAAACGGGCAGTCAATAAATTTATTTGATTATGCTATATCAATTATGATTTCATTTTGATTTCGAAAGCAATGTTATCAAAACCGATTCGACAGGTTGGTTCGAACCAGGTCTGGAATAACCATAGAACCATCCAAAGATTAAACCAGCTGAGAACAAGTGGAATCAGTCAAATCGTTTAAAACCGACAATTCACCCGGTTTGGCCGGTTTGCCCTTTGGACACTACAAAAAATCATCTATTTAGCGACCGACAACATCGGTTGCTATATCCGATAAATCGGTCGCTATTTAATTTAGCGACCGAATTAGTGACCGCTTCAAGGTGGTGGCCAATTACCTGGTCGCTAAGATTTTAGCGACCGAATTTATATATTGGTCGCTATATGGCGACCGTATTTTCGGTCGCCAAATAATAAAAACCGGTCGCTACTCGTTTGGTCGCATTGATTGGTAACCATTTTTAGCGACCGATAATCGGTTGCAAAATTCGGTCTCTAAATCTGGTTTAGAGACCGAATACTTGGTTTCAATTTCGGTCGCTATATATATATCAGCGACCGAATTTTGGTTGCTATTTTAGTCGCTAATTCTGGTTACTGTTAAGCTATATTTGCGGCCGAATTGTTGGTTGCTAATTCGGTCGCTAAATTGATTTTACTATTTTTTTTTAATTTTAAATTTTTAAATAATAAAAAAAAAAATTTGCTTTAAAGTTTCGCAAAATTACTAATAAAACACACCAAATTACTAATGAAATGTAAAATCATAAAAAATAATACAAAGTGTCGTACATGAATGGTTTAAAATCGGAAAAATGAAAAAAAAAAGAATTCAGTCATGATGAGGTGGAGGTGGAGGAACCCAATCATCCTCAGCGTCCGTGCCGCCAACGTCTGCAATCTGATCGTCCTCTGGAGTAGCATCATCAGTAGCTGGCGGCGGAACTGGAGGAGCGGCAACAGGCGGCACAACCGTCGGAGCATCACCCTGAGCAACTGGAGGCTGGATCCTCATCTGCTCCAACACTAGCCGCAGTGTCTGACCCTGCTCGATGCTCGTCTGCATCAGCTGCTGGTGTGCCTGAGTTAACTGTGCAATCTGGTTCGCCATCTGCTGCTCTGTCTCCCTTTTCTCCCGAAGCTCCGTGTTCAGCTGCGTGATGGTGTCCTGCATTTGGTTGAACTGCTCCTGAGGGACGGTATCGGTGTAGGAAGGAGCAGGCGTGCCGGATGATGAAGCTATAAACTCGCCTCCCAGGTATCCGAAGCCATACACGTGCCCCTTCTTGTTCCTGCCCCCGACGACCTCCAAATAAATGGCATTATCGTCGACGGAGATAGGAGGGCTGGGCCCACCATCAGTCAAGGCCTCATCCTGTGACTGTGAGGCACGTGATATGGCATCGTCCTTCTTCTCGTTGAAGCCCACCTGCAAAGTATACATGTAGAGATTTAGTTAAAATTATAATCAATATTAACAAATCAATTATAATAAATTACAAGTAAAGACTAAATTATTATTTTTGCTTACAGCATAGTTACGAGCCTTGTCTTTGACCCATGCCCCCGACTTCAACTTCTTCGTCCTCTCCACCAACTCCATAGCAGTGGGGGGCCGCTGTTTCCGTGCTTTCTGCACAGAAAAATATAATCTTAAATTCATAAGAATATTTAAAAATGAAAACACATTAAATAGTATACTTAGTCAATAAAGTTTTAAGTATTACCAGCTCGTCGTAGTGGGCGGCGGCTGATTTAGACCCGCCGGTCCAAGCACATGCGCCACCATCAGAAGCTCGATTACGCCGAGCTGTGGACTGGATCTCCTGGAACTTCTCAGCATCGAACGATTGGGCAGAGCTTGACGACGGCGTGGCGCGAAGCTGAGTGTGATTGGAGTATACTTTCTAAAGAGTCGTTAAATCTCTTAGACTACTCTTATTTATAGAATGACAAATATGATTCTTAATTTTTTTTAATATTTAGTTTTAATTTTAGAATTACTTATGAATTTCTTATTTTAAAATTTAAATATTTCCTCTTTTGATTTACTTTTTATATTCTACTTGAATTAATTATGTATAAATAATTTATAATTTTAAATATTTTTTTAATATTTTTTATTTTCTTGTGGGTGATTTCTGTACTCGGGGCTCATTTGTGAATATTATATTTTGAATACTTGTTTTTGCAAATATGTAAGACTTGTTGTCACATGCAAAAAAAAAATTGGGGTATTTCATACACCCCAGTCATGTTTGATGCACCATAAAACAACTCATGATCAATAGGTAGCTCTACTATCATAGCCAAACAAACACATACCTCCCTATGATTGATTAAGGAATGATAAGATTTTTTTCAAACTAAAAAAGAAATACACTTTATTTGTAAATGAGCTTAACTAATGAAATATATAACTTTTACTATTATGATTTTATCAATAGTCTTTCCTTCAAAATTATCAGAGTAATTTGTTTGGCAATTTTTTCATCTCTCTGCACTAAGCAATTAATTTGCAATTATTAGAAATAACTGATTAAATTGATTTGTTCAATATTATAGAATATTCTAAGTTATTCTTTAGTAAGTTATTTTTTAGTTTAATTTTTATACACTGTTTTTACACTGACAACCAATCAAAAATCATGAAGTTGATGACTTTTAAGGTAGTTAGATAGAGAGTCAAACATTTTTAATGATGTGTCAATTTCTTATTGATTGACAGTGTAAAAAAGCCTTACATCCATTATTTTTATACTAACTTTTTAATACATAAAAAATCCAAAAAAAAAAAAAAAAAATCCGTGAAGGACCCGCACCGATTTTTGGAAAACACTGTCATAAGGTGAATAACTCTATACTCTGAATTATGTAAGCGGGACCATTTAATTTAATAAGCTTTAAATCAATAGTCGACGGTAGCTGGACAATTGATGTGAATGCCATATTAATAATTGTTGCATAGTTAATTAATCCACATAATTATAATAAGGTTTTTCTATCCTGTGTAATTTTGCACAGGTTAAGAAACTCAAAAGAATAAAGTTATATGGAAACTTGCGTATTTTATATTTTCAAAACTGAAATTCTTAGATTTCCAATAAATACTTGTTGTTTTTGAATTTCTTAATCTGTACAAAGTTACACATAATAGAAAAACATTTATAATAAACGTCTCAGGGTGCGGCTAATGCGAGCAGCTGGGAAGGATATTGGTGTTAGTTGGATCTTGTTTATATGTGGACAAATTGATACAACAGTGGAACATTTTTCTGTGTCAGTTTTTTGAAATGACAGATTGCTTCTAACCTCCAAGTTGTATTCTTGGTTTGTGGTTTTGAATTGCTGGTTGCTGATGTACAGGGTGCTGGTTTTTAACTTCTGATGGAGTCCCCTTGGTTCTTTTTTATGAATATTTTTTTTTTGAGAAGGTTAATGAGTGTCAAGGGCAACCAATGGATGTTGGTCTAGTAAAAGCAACCAACCCTCACAAGGAGGAGAACCCGGGGAACCTGGATTCGAATCCTTATGAAGTCACCCCATTAAAAGGTAGTGGAGGATGTATGTAGGGGTGAGGGTGCGCAGGTGCACCCTCTCAAATTTTTTTTTTATAATAACCTTATATTTTTTTTTTGCCCCCACTAATTGTAAATAATTGCACCCATGCCACTAGGGTATCAGCTATGCACACTTGACCACTTGGACCCACACACTTGGTTGGCTGCCTCTGAACTGACCCCACCACCATACCACCAAATTAAAGCCTCCCCCAACCTCCGTCACCACCCTCTGCCTTCCGTCCAGGCGTCCGGTGGTTCGATCGTTCAGCAGCAGTGCGGATCTGTCGCGACTCGCGACTGCACAACGAAATGCGAAGTGAACAACAGCGAGGCAGCAGAGCACGAAGGTGGCGGATCTATCTCTCACCTAACCACCGCCGGCGGCGCCTCGAGCCAGAGCACAACACCTTTGTCCCTCTCAACCGCCGATTGGTGTTTGTCCCTCCCTCTCGACCGTCGATAGCCCAATACAGTAACAACGCACAACTGTTTTGCGATTTTATAGAGTTTGGTCTTAACTCTGAAATTTGTCCCTGCTTTTTTGACTTATTTAGCCCACCTAACATAGTGTTTTTCATTTAATTTCTCAATTAAAGTGTTAGGGTTAATTGTTTCTTTGACTTGGATTGAACAATGTGATAATCAATTTAGGTTAGGGTTAAAATTGGGGATGTTGAGATAACAACATCATTTCATGAAAGTGAATGGTTAAACATGAAATTAAATATATTAATTTTGTTTCTTTAATTGTAGGAGATAATGGAAAAAAATTTGAAGAGAAGATTAGCATCAAATGAGCAACCACCTTCATTGACTTCTTGTGAATCAAGTCTCCAACAACAAAGGATTGAAATTGATTTAGAAGAGTTGTCATCCGATCCAGGAAAGCGAGTTAAAATTTCTACATATCATCCTAATGATCGAGATAAGATACGAAGGACATATTTACAAAGAGGGCCATATCAACCTACTCAACATAAATTTCCTCAAAGAAAAATTGGGAATTCTTTAAGAAGATTTTGTCCTTCTTGGTTTAATGAGTTTGGCAACTGGTTAGAGTATAGTATAGAAAAGGATGCCGCATTTTGCTTATGTTGTTATCTTTTTAAGCCTGACTTTGGACAGCAATCAGGTGGTGATACGTTTGTGATAAAGGGATTCACAAATTGGAATAAGAAAGAAAGGCTCTCATCTCATGTTGGAGGTCCTAATAGTGCTCATAATATTGCTTGGAAGAAGTCTCAAGATTTGATGAATCAAAATCAACACATTGGAGTTGCAATATCTAAGCAATCGGAACAAGTTCGTGACTTATATCGAAGGCGTTTAACAGCCTCACTTGGTTGCATTCGCTTTCTATTTAAACAAGGATTGTCTTTTCATGGTCATGATGAATCAATCAATTCTACTAATCAAGGTAATTTTCTTGAACTTCTTAAATTTCTTTCTGAATACAATGAAGCAATAAATCGTGTTGTCTTGGAAAATGCTCCTAAAAATCATCAATTAATTGCTCCAGCAATCCAAAAGGATATTGTTAATGCTTGTGCATTGGAAACCATTAGTGCTATTATTATTGATCTTGGAGATGAAACCATTTGTTATTATGGTTGATGAAGCCCGTGACATAGCAATTAAGGAACAAATGGTTGTTGCTTTGCGTTATGTTAACAAAAATGGAAGTATTGTTGAGCGCTTTCTTGCTATTTTTCATGTTAAAGATACTACAACTTTATCATTGAAAATGGCAATTGATGAATTGTTTTGCAAACATGGGCTTAGTATATCAAGAATTCGTGGGCAAGGTTATGATGGTGCTAACAACATGCAATGAGAATTTTGTGGTCTCAAAAGTTTGATCTTAAGGGAGAATCCATCTGCATTTTACGTACATTGTTTTGCTCATCAATTACAACTAACATTAGTTGTTGTTGCTAAAAATCACATTGATGTTGCCTCTCTTTTTAGTTTAGTGGCCTCATTATTAATATTGTTGGGGGGTCTTGGAAACGACATGTCACATGCATTGCAAAGGAAAGATCAAGACATCATCAATGCTATAAACTTGGTTAACATCATAAAGCAACGGTTAGAGACTATGAGGGATGATGGATGGGATTCTTTATTGCAGGAGGTAATTTTATTTTGCAATATGCATGACATTGACATTCCTGATATGGAGGATAAGTTTTTTTCCTAACGGTAGGTCACGACGTGGAGGCAGAGCTCAAGCTATCACAATAGAGCATCACTATCGTGTTGAATTATTTTATACTGTTGTGGATATTTAGCTTAAGGAACTTCGTGATCATTTCTCCAAGGCAAATACTCAGTTGCTTCTTTGTATGTCTTGTTTGAGTCCAACCCATTTGTTCTCTAGTTTTGATAAGGCAAGGCTGATTGAATTTGCGAAGTTTTATCCACGTGAAGTTTGTTCAACTGATTTGGTGATGCTTGATAATCAACTTGAGACTTACATCATTGATATGCGTAGCAATGTTGAATTTTCATCTTTGAAAGGAATCAGCAATCTTTCAGAGAAGTTGGTTGAAACTGGAAGACACATTGTTTACCCATTAATTTATCTTCTTTTGAAGTTAGCAATGATTTTGCCTATTGCCACAGCAACCATAGAAAGAGTCTTTTCTGCTATGAAGATTGTGAAAAATAGGTTGCGTAATTGAATGGGAGATGCTGGATGAATGATTGTCTAGTGACTTATATTGAGCGGGAAGTGTTCAACAACGTTGACAATGAGTTGATCATTCAACGATTTCAAAACATGAAGTCACGTAGATGGCAATTATGAGGTATGTAATTTATTTGATTAGATATATTTATATTTTGTGATTTTAACATTCATATTTTCATCTTTATATATATGACGATATTTATTATTAATTATTTTAATTTTAAAAATATGTTGCCCCCACTGCCCCTGGGTCCTAGATCCGCCACTGTTGGGAGGCTGAGAACCAAGGGTAAAATCCTGCTCAATCAGTCGAATAAGAGATTAATCCCATGGCGGACCCGAAGGGCCTAAGCTGTGAAGATACTCTGGTGGACCTACTCGACCCAAAGGGCTAATTAGGGTGGGTTCCGAACCAAAAAAAAATGAGTGTCAAGGGCAAGATTCAAGAAAGAAAAAAGCTTTCATGGGAAATTGATGTACTACAGGTGAAATATTTTAGTTTTTCAATAAAAACTTACTTTTCTTGACTCCTTCAAGAGGGACACTCATTAGCATGACCCATACTTTTTAATGAGGTCTTGTCCTTGGGTATTGAAGGAAGCCCGTTTATGGAATTTGGTTGTTGCTTATGCTATTTGTACAGGATGACATATGATCCTATCTTTGGTTTGTGTGTTTCAGGATGACTTTGGTTATGTCCAGCAGGTTAAAAGCCTTTTTTGGAATCTCTGCAAAGTTGATAATGTTTTCTGTTTTAGAAGCAGGAT
This sequence comes from Echinosophora koreensis, assembly GCA_035048595.1. Lineage (NCBI taxonomy): Eukaryota > Viridiplantae > Streptophyta > Magnoliopsida > Fabales > Fabaceae > Echinosophora > Echinosophora koreensis. Next base: position 14,897,320 of record JAPCYP010000004.1, read on the forward strand.
CAAAGTTACATAGGTTAGGTTCTTGGTTGAATTTTATCTTGTTTGTTGTAGCAGGTTCAATGTTCTTAGGTTTTGGTCTTAGTTTCTTTTTGTATATGAGTTAGAGAATCCTTAATAAACTTAATCAATATATCTTTGCTTATAAAAAATATTAAATGTATTTTAAAACATTTATCAACAATAAATAAATTATTCAGAGTGAAACATTTCCCTTTGATAGTTTTATTACAAGTCACTTCGGAGCTTTCACACATGAACTTAAGCTTTAAAAAAAATGACTAAAGGCACAGAGTAATCATTGAAAAATTTTGGGACCCACTTTTGGTTTACGAAAAAAATAAATTAACCATTTAGTCCCTCAAATTTATAAATGTGGGATACATTAGTCCCTCCTTCCACTTCCAACGTCCGTTTACTTGCCTATGTGTCTCGTTAACCATCTTGTCTGACTCGTTAGTTGTATTACGTAACCTATGACAAATTTCTACCGTAGAAAATGAACAAAAGTGGAAAAACTTGCAAAAATTTAAAACCCAGATACCTGAATATTGTGCATATTTTTAAATTTTAATTCACTTTTTACAGTGAAAATTTATCATAGAATATGCAGGACCACTAACGAGTTAGGTAGGTTAGTTAACATGACACATAGACAAGTAAACGATCATTGGAAGTAGAAGGAGGGACTAATGTGTCCAGCATTTTTAAATTTGAGGGACTAAGTAGTTAATCAATTTTTTCAAGGACCAAAAGTGGTCCACTAAATTTTTAGGGACCAATTAAAGTCTTTATTCTAAAAAAATTAAGGATTAAAGTAGTATACATTATCAGTGTAAAAAGTTTTGCGCTGACATTCACTAACATTTTGACATATGCTTTTGTTTTAATGACTAAACGAGAGAAATAATAATGGTGCTAGTTTGTCAAGATATTATTGTAACTCCATGTAAAAATCATTTATACTGACAGTACATAGAAATTAAACGCAAAAATTAATCAAAGGAAGCTACGGTGGCAGCCATAGGTGAATGGAGAGATGGTGTGTGGTTTTGGAAATTATCTTGGAGAAGGAACATGTTCATGTGGGAACAAGAACTGTTTACAAACATGCAGGTTTTACTAGACGACTGCTACATCATTGAAGGAGTGGAAGACTCCTGGTGCTGGTTGGGGAAAGCTGATTTTCCCTACTCGGTTAAAAGCACATAGCATCTAACTGAATTACAAAACCAGGACTTTAATTTCCTTTGGGATAGGAGCATTCCATTGAAGGTGTCCGCATTTTGTTGGAGAGCAATCCTAGATAGAATCCCAACGGCTACAAACCTACAAACAAGAGGAGCACAAAATGGATCCACTCTGTGCAGGTTATACAATTCATGTGAAGAAACCACATCTCACCTCTTCTTGTTTTTTTGTTTTTTTGTTTTTTTTCACACTCAATTTGGATATATGTGTATCATTGGTTGGGGATGAATACAGTGATTAATGGGGGTATGAAAGAGCTGGTAGTGCAGCATGCATGACTGTCTTTTGGCAAGGTATCAAATAAGGCGTGGAGACTGATTTGGTTCGCTAGAATATAGTCCATCTGGCTACACAGGAATGAGCTGATTTTCAAACAGGGAAGTCTGGATTTTGACAAGGTTTTGGAGCTAATCAAAATCAGAACTTGGACATGGTGCAACGGTCTAATTAGAAAGAGTTGTTTTTCCTTCAATGATTGGTGTGTTAACCCGATTATCTGCTTAAGACCGATCAGATAGGAGATGAATCAGAAGGTAGGAGACTACTAGGAAAGCTTGCCATTGCACAGACTTCTAAGACTTGAAACACTGGCCGTTGTCGCTGATGTACATGAAGCTTGTATGGGTTAACAACATACAATGGATACTCTGAGAAATATCTATTAGTGCTGCTATTTTTCCTTTTTTGTGTCTTCAGTTTTTTTTTTTTTTGGCTACACTTGAAGGCTTGGATCGGTCATGCATTGTCTGGTACAGTTTGTGGGCATAATGGTACAAGCTGCTGGGAGTTTTGTGACACCCTTCTACCCCGCATGTTAAAAGCCATTTAATACAAAAAAAAACATTTAAAGGAAAACATGCAATTATTGAATGAAATAAACAATTGTCCATGGGTAGAAAAGTCCCACATGAACCGTTTACAACGCGGAAATCAAATAAGTTTAAAATAACGAAAACATAACAAACCAATAAAATAACCCAACCCCGATGTCACATACAGAGCTGGTATAACCGTTCCGGAATAAAATCCTCGGATTTACAACTGAACTAACAACTACGAAAACATAAACTAGCCCTACAATGAGTGGCGGCTCCTCAGAGTCACTCCTCTCCGGGCTGCTCGTCATCCTCTGCAAGGTGCCAATCAGGCCAAACACAAACAACAAACATATATAGGGAGTAAGAATCGTATAAACATAATAGCATGGGAATAGGCAGTAAAGTAAACAGCAAGCATAGCAGCATCACATCAAACATCAACATCATCATCATACTATGCAGTGCAATGCAGTCCTACTCCGCTAAACCATCAATGCATGTGGATCCACTAAACTCGGGATGAACGACTTCGGAGTTACATATCCACATTGAGAATCTACTCAACGCCGGAGAATCTACTCCTTGGATAGCCAACGCATCAAACCAACGAATGCCTCGTCACGGGGGCGCTAGGAGAATCTACTCCAACCGTGGATGGCCGGATCGCCGTACTCTAGGACGATCTCCCCTATGTCGAACATCCCTAAACAACAACTCCGATGCAATGCGTATGCAACACAACAACAACAACAGCAACACCACCTCCATAACTCCAACGGGATCGACCGAAGGTAACAGCGGGATCAACCGCACCAACTTGCCTCGCGGAATCTACCTGAGGACTTAAGCGGAATCAACCGCAGTACCTGGGGCAAACTCTCGGCCACCAAGGTACATAACAACAACACCTTAGACCCAAACCATGGGGTCAAGGCCTCCTTGGCCAAAAAGCACCAAGGCACAACTCATCAGCTTGCGGCACCCCAAAGGGTATCGACTTAACATCTCACCATCTCATCATCTTTATTTATCTTTATTAACATTTACCAAGTTGTCTAATCAGTTATCATCATGGGGAAGTGGGGTTTAAAAACCCCTTAAGTCCTTTAATCTGGTTCTGTCACAGTGGGTTGAGCACGGTCGTGCTCGTAACCCAGCACGGTCGTGCTTAAGCACGTGAGGGGCGTGCTCCCCTGTAAGTGAAGCACGGTCGTGCTTCTTAATGAGCACGGTCGTGCTCAGCAGCACGATCGTGCTCTTGGTCCTGTATGGCCGTGCTCAACAGCGCGGCCATCTCCCCAGAATTCAACTGGGAGCACGGTCGTGCTCCCTGTTCAGCACGGTCGTGCTCAACGCGCGACAGTGCTGTTCTGGGCAGGAACAGAGGCTGAGTTGTTATCCAAATTATAGGTTTTCACACCTATTAATCCTAAGTCCATTAACAGTGCGTTTTAAGGATTAAAACCATACATCAACAACTTCCAAATCATATCAACCAATCAGCATGTTAACATCCATTATCATTATCATATCAAAACCATAGGGCTATCATCATATTATTCATCGATGCATCACATATTCACATATATAACAGAAATTATCAGATTATCATACATCACATTCAGACACTAACACGTACGAAACACGCATCAACCGGGGTTACGGGGACTCCTTTACTTTACCCTAAACCCAAACCTACGTAAATACTACCCTTCTCCCCATACCTGGATTGAAGGTAGCTCTTTCGGTGTCCTAAGCAACGAACCGGCTCTTCCCCTTCACAGCGACTTACACCGAACGAACCTTGGATCAACAGACAACCAAGGGTTAGTTCCCTATTTACAACAACGAAAAAGGAAACCAAGAGAGGGGAAAGGAACTTTACCTAAACCACTACCAACGATGCACTAGCAGTCTCCCAAGGCCTCTAAACTGCCCAAGACTGAAGAAAACGGAAAAAGGGTTCTCCCTTGTCGCACTGCAGCTGCTGAGTTATCAAAAGTAGGGTTAAAAACGTTAAACCCTCGATTCTGCTCACGTATATAACTTCCGGACCTGAGCACGGTCGTGCTTACCCTTGAGCACGGTCGTGCTCCACTTAGCGTTACTGGACGCGGTCCACGCATTGAGCACGGGCGTGCTCACTGTTGAGCACGGGCGTGCTCACTGTTGAGCACGGTCGTGCTCAACTTAAAATCAGAAACTCGCTTCTGACTTTAAGCACGGGCTTGCTGGCTAATGAGCATGGGCGTGCTCATGTACCAGAAAGGGAATTTTAGCCAAAAATCCCACTAAGCCCTTAAACGATAAATCCAACTTAATTAAAATTAAACCGAAAAACAGGGTGTTACAAGTTTTGCTGTTACAGTGAGTGGGACAATATTGTGTGTTTGGGGGGAGGAAATTAGATAATTCTCAACCTTATTGATGTTCTATTTTTTGCCTTTGGTTGACAAATTACCTTAATTTCTTCCCCTTCTGTATTTTTTTTTTTATAAGCAAAGAATTGTATAAAAAGATAGCACAAGAGGTACTCAACCCATATACAAAAGATGAAAGAAGATACAAAAAGTGGGAAAGCAAGCTATATGTTCAATCAGGAGATACAAAAGGCCATAAAACAACAAGCAGGAAAAGTAATCTGGTTGAAATATAACTATACCACACACCCACCAAAGAAAAGAGAGCAACAAATAAGAATACCCGAAACCAAGTTTTAGCGTCTGAGCAGACCAATGACAGCATCGAATAAATAACCAAACAGCCCCAAGCACCACTTAGTGAAGGACCAAGGTTCCTTCTGCTCACATCAACGAAATCTGTAGAAGAACATATCATATGTGCCAAGTCCAAGAGTAGTAGAAACCACTTAATCAACAAAACCAAGAATCCCTTCTCCTTTTAAAGAAAACTAAGTGAAGCATCCAACTGGGCAGAGTCTACAATCTGTATAAATGTATCCTCTATAGCCAAACATTGCTGAGAACCAATACCATGATCTCTATTTAATAACCTCAATAATGCTCAAAAAATCCACATTACCATTATTAAAAATCAAATCATTCCTAAGTAGCCAAATTGACCAAACAGTACAATGCCAAAACAAGCTTTTAAGTTTCCTACATTTTTTTCCTTTAAAAATACCCCTATGCAGCAAGTAATGGGAGGCATTATCAGAAGGCAATACTGTAGGGAATCCTAACCAGCAATAGATGTGATACCAAACCTTTGAAGCAATAGGACATGAAAGAAAAAGATGCAAAGCAGGTTCATGTTCCAACCCACAGAAAACACTACTGCATGACTGACTTTCGGTAATAACCTTCCTCTGCAGAAGATTCACCCTCGCTGAAATTCTGTCCAGCAATAGCTGCCAGGAAAAAGCGAGCACCTACTTGGCACGCAACACGACCAGAAGTTCCTGAAAAGTAATGACCCTCCTGGAAGAGGGGAAACAAAATAGACTGACACACAAGAAATTCATAAAGTGACTTAACCGTGTAATGCTTCGAAGCTCCGATGCTCCACACCCACGCATCATCAACATCTCTGTTAAAATACGCCCCCTCCAAGGTATCCTAAAACAGCTGCTGCACTTCCTCCTCCGAAGCAAACAAGCTCCTCCTCCATTACCAATTCTACCTCCAAACCGCATCATCCCACCACCCCATATCACATACCCTAGACCTCTGGTCAGTCGCTAGAAAAAAGAGCCTTGGAAAAGCATCCTTCAGTGGCTGGTTTCCAAAATACGCATCAAACTAGAAGAGTGTTCCAGTCCCATTGCCAACCTTCCTATGAAACCCGTTAGCAACCCAAAACGGAGGTGCCAATTTATCCTTATCTAAGGCACAAATATCCCTCCACCATTGTGACGAGTTTCTTGAGTTCCATGTATGCAAATGTTGCTCCATATTCAAAAAATCATATCTAGCTTGTAGGATGTCATACCAGCAGGCTTCTGTGTCAACTAAGCTCCTCCATCTCCACTTTCCAAGGAGACTAAGATTAAATAGATCTAAGTGCTTAACCCCCAAACCACCATCCTGTTTTGGAGAACAAACCTTGTTCCACTTTACCCATGCTATACACCTTTTCCCATCACCACCTCCCCACAAGAAGTTTCTTTGTATTCCAATGAGGATTTTTAGCATTTTCCTTGGAACACGATAGAAAGATAAAAAGTACAAAGGAATACTAGAAAGCACCGACCTTAACAAAACAATTCTACTGCCAAAAGACAGTTTTTTACCCTTCCACCGTGATAATCTTCTCCACATTACATCTACAACCGACTGCCAACTTGAGACTTTCCTCGAATAGGCCCCAATGGGAAGACCTAGATATGAAAATGGCACCCGACCAGCCTTGCAACACAAAAAGGAAGCTCCTGCTAGAAGAACGTCATCGCTAACATTCAGGCCAAACAAACAACTCTTGGAGAAGTTTACTTTCAGACCAGAGGCCATTTCAAAGCCCCTACGATCCGCCTTGATAGCCCATATATTATCAAAAGAAGCAGAACCAACAATTAGGGTGTCGTCCGCATATTGTAGTAGAGAAATAGATCTTTGATGAGCATACTCGAAACCAGCAAACCCTGAGTCCACCGCTCTACCCACCAACCTACTTAGACCTTCAGCCACAATAAGAAAGAGGAAAGGAGCCAGTGGATCCCCTTGTCTAAGCCCCTTCTGTAGAACTATTTGCTCCATTGGACTCCCATTTACAAAAACCGACACGTCACCTGAGAAAACACAAGCATTCATCCAATTCATCCATTTTCCACAAAAACCCAACCTGCCTAACATGTATTTCAGGAAATCCCAACACACGGAGTCGTATGCTTTTTCAAAGTCCACCTTCATTATAAAACACTTCATTCCTTTCTTCTTCGCCAAGTCAACAATTTCATTAATTGCCACCTTCCCATCAAGAATTTGTCTATTAGGAACAAAAGCAAACTGGCAATTTGAAATAATGGAACCAATTACCCTCTTCAAACTGGTTGCTAGAAGCTTGGAGATAAGCTTGTGAATACTGCCTATGAGAGAGATAGGCCTAAAGTCTGAAAGATTCTAAGGATTATCCTCTTTAGGGATCAAGGAAACAAACAAAGAGCAAATTCCTTTTGGCAAGGATGCATTTTGGTAGAACTGATACTTTGATATCTTGTATATGGGAATGAGTACCCCTTGTACTCTTTTCAATATACTCATTGCTTATCAAAAAAATAAATAAAAATAATGTTATATATATTATATAGTTTCCTTGAAAAAGTGATAAGGAGTTTTATGATCATTGCCTCCATTTATCAAATAAAACAAAGTCGAATTTCAATATAGTGTAGAAAAAATAAGTCACAAAGCCTCATTTAACCGACAAAAATATCGTATCATTTGTTATGTAACTGATAAAACATATATTAAATGTGACATGTATGTACCTTATATAGTGACGTTGTCTCGTAATCAGGGAGGTCAAGTATGAGTTTTATGTAAATAAATTTATTATTTTTATATTTATATAACTGATGGCCCTACTTTTTTTTTTGCCATGTATGCACTAATATGTAATTTTTTTTTTGACTGGACATTAATATGTAATTAAGTTATGAAAATCCTTTTTTTTTTCTTCAAAAGTTTAAGTGAGTTGGGTCCCGGGGGACTGACTCGCCAGGGCCAGGACAGGCCTCACGGCTCAAAGAACGCTTACAGAGGTACTTACAGATTACCCACCAACGAGGTCCTCACATCAGCATTGAGATTCGAACTCACGACCTTGTGGATTATGAGCCTTATCCTTACCAACTGGACCAACCTTTGTTGACTAAGTCAAGTTATGAAAATCTGGTTGTGCTCTTTTCTATTTTTAATTATTTATATATAGTCGATTAATTAATTTTAAGATATAAGTCTAATTATTATACTTGATTGTTAAATATTGAAATAGAATTAGCGAACATGTTTAACATATTTAACTTGTTAATTATTTTTAAAAGTCATTCTACTTTATTATTTTAAGAGTTTAATTGGTGTGCACTGATCAATGTAAAGTTTTTTACACAGTCAATCAATCACAAATCATGAAATGAATGACTTTTAAGATGATTTGGATAAGAATTAAAGATTTTCAATGATGTGTCGATTTATCATTGGCTGACAGTGTAAAAAACCTATACACTAACGGTGTATACTTATTAAACTCTTATTTTAATACCACTGTACAAATTCTTCAGGCCTAATTTTATTAAAAGTATAATATATTTAGTTTAGAAATTTTTTTAAAACTTTCTCAGCTTTTATGCTATCGGTTCCTTCGGTAGTCACTTTCAAGGTCCATCCCCGATCTTATAGCAAAGAATTTATCTCTATTATACACATTAATTAAAGTGACATATTAAATGTGGCATGTAGACTATTGTTAAGAATTTCTCATCTATAATCTATAATCTATAATATATACAGAGTAGAATGTCTCCTTCTCTAGGTGTCATTCTCTAACAACATCCACATCAGCATCATCCTATGTGTCGATCATACCATGAAGCAAGGGCTGACTGGATTCAATTTTTTGGCTATAAAATGAAAGATTTTCAATGCATTAAAACACATACTTCAAATTCAAATCAATCCATAATGGCATTTCAAATTTTATAAAATCTAATTAATGCAAATCTGTTTCACTCAAATCAATCCAAAATGGCATTTCGAATTTTATAAAATCAAATAAAAGCAAATCAGTTACATAAGAAATAATTTCAATGCATTAAAACACACATATTTAAAATCAAATCAAAGCAATTAGTGGGAATAATGAGTGTATAAAAGCAGATAAAAGCAAATCATGAAGCACGTCTATGGAATAACAACTGCTGTATAAGGAAGGGTTAGACCAAGAAAGGGTATATATATATAGATCATAAACATGTATTTATATATATATATATATATATATATATATATATATATATATATATATATATATATATATATATATATATATATATATCATAATATCATTATAGATTATATATATCTTCAAAAAAAGAACATGTATATATATATATATATATATATATATATATATATCATAATATCATTATAGATTATAGATATCATACATTCAGCTACCAAATTTTTGTTTGCGTTTATTTATTATTATTATCTATTATCTATAATAATAATAATAATAATAATAATAATAATAATAATAATATAGAGTAGAATCTTTTCATGTTCCCTTCTGCCAAATCAAGGGCTGCTGGGCATTCGTTTAATTGTCCTTCAAGATGGAAAAAAAAAATAAGCATTAAATCACGAAAAAAGTTCATAAGTTAATATTCGATTTAATTGCTTGGTATCACCCTTTTTTTTTTTTGAATAGTTTCCTTCTCTCATTTCAATTTTTAAACCGCATCCATAAAATTTGAATAAATATATGGTTAAACAGTCAAATTTGAATATTTTAAAAAAAACCAAAATATCATTCCGCCATATGGACATGATTTGATATATGATTGCATTAATTTAATGCTGCATTCAAAGATTAAAATATATGATTGCATTGATTTAATGCTGAACTTCTTTCAAATTATATGATTGCATTAACTCGAAATAGAAATATCAAAATAATCCAGGATTATTTTTGCATTAAATATCAAATATCAATCAAACTTAATTCGAAGTCAAAATACATGATTGCATAAATTTAAGTTGGATTATTTTATGCAGCTTTGCGAATTTTAATACATTATGGACCTGATTTGGCAGGCAACAATATGGTGAATTCATGTCTTTAATGCTTTCTAATCCATACATGCAACCTAAAGTCGTATATAATGGACAAATTGTACCCATTTTTCTTATTGTGGTCTTATTATCTTTCCATTTTTCAGCGATCATATTATGATTTTATATATTCAGATTCTTTTATTGTACTATCTCGATTCTATTGTACATTATAACACCTGTTAGGGGTTGTTCATTATCAAGTTTTGGGATGAATGTTATGAAAGAAGCAATTTATGATTTGTGTCATATATTTAGACACAAATCATAAATACGGAAGAATTTTTTTGGTTATAAATTAATTAACTTTTTAAAAAAAAATTAATATCTATATGTAAAGTGATTAACATAGAAATTACAAATAAAAATATAACACATGGGTCAACTTTTGAAAGTGTTTAAATATTTTTTTACAAGAAAATAAATGAAAATTTGTTGATAAATACCATAAAACCAACTTAATTAAGTATTTACAATATACAAAAAATTGAAAGAAAATTTGTTTATCTTTCATTAAAAAACTTCATATTTCGAGTTATATTTTGAAATTTTTTGCAAAAGTTTTGTTCAGAAAAGGAGAAGAAATAAGTTAAATAAATTTCTCCAGAGACAATAAAAAATAATATGATATTTAAATATATTTTCTAAAAAGGTTAACTTTCACAGAAAAATAGGAGAAATAAATCAAAAAAGAGGAGACATAATTCAAATACTCCTTCGAGAGAGAAGAAAAAGTTTCATATCATAGGTAAATATATTTTCTAAAATTGTTAACTTGCACGAGAAAAAGAGGATAAATAAATCAAATAAATTTTTAATAAAGAATAAAAAATTTGGTCAGAATACCGAGATACTGTGAAGAGAAATGTCAAATATATTTTCTAAAAATGATTAACTTTTATGAGAAAATGGGAAAAATAAATCAAATAGGTTTTCAAGAGAGAAAAAAAAAAAGTAATATGGTAGATAAATATATATTTTTAAAGGTGGTTAAGGAAAAAGAGTAGAAAGAAGTCAAATATATTTTCAAGAGAGAAGAAAAAATATGTTGGATGAATATATTTTCTAAAAATGTTTAACTTAGAAGGGAAAAGAGTAGAAATATATCAAATAGATTTTCATTGGAGAATAAAAATACTAATATGATCTATAATTATTATTTAGATGTTTATCTTGCACTGGAAACTGGGAGAAATTAATCTAATATATTTTGAAGAGAGAAAAAAATAATGTAATAAATAATTATGTTTTTCGAAAATGGTTAAGGGAAATTGGAGAAATAAATCAAAAATAATTTTAAGAGAAATGATGAGTCAGCTTAAAATGTAGTTGTTTCTTTGAAAATATATATATACTATTAAATATTCAAAGAAACACGATACTGAGGTAGTGGAAGAAAATGACAACATCTTTTTGGATTAATCATAATCTTTTTTATTGTGTTTATATACATAATCTTTTTGTATGATCATTAAATTTTCTTTTCAAATATAAACATCTTTTTTAAAATAACAATATTCTTCCTTTTTTTTTCTTTTTAAAAAAGATGGAAATAAATATTGCATTAATATTGTGACATTCCATCTGAGTCCCACATGTAATAGGTTAGGCGTATATTTACAAGACAACATGTACTTACTATTCATTATTTGTATTATAATATCAATAATAGTTATTAAGTTAATATTTGTTATACTTTGTGATGGCGGTTAAGAGAAAATAATATTTTAACAATTTTTGATGTTATATTCCCCACAAAAAATGTGAAACCAAAAACGTAAATATCAACAATTACAAATTTTTTGATAAAATTCCTAAAAATCAGCACATTCTCCGTGCATGCCACGGATCCACACACTAGTATATATACAGACACGAAGCATAGCTTAGCTACCATAACAATAACAAATAGATCGCTCTAGCATTTCATATCTCCTCAATACAATAGATACACATACTCCCACACTTCGACCTATTGCTTTTCATGGCATATCAGAAGGCATTACTAAAACTTGACATGAAAGAAGTTGTACATGTCAAACCTTTTAAACCAACTCCTTCCATTGTTCTTCCTCTGTCCTACCCTTGATCATAGACCCTACAGTACTGATAGCATGTGTCCAGTTGTTCATGTATATCGTTCAGCTCGTCATGATTCGCCAAAATTGGACAACTAGACCCTGCTCTTTTGATCAAAACAAGCCTCTCAAAGGCTTTGTTTTTATTATTATCCTCTTGCTGGGTAGCTAGTAAAGCAATCAAATGGAAAGCTTGCAATCAACACTATGCCAGATTATACAATAATAGCACAACTTTTGTAGTGTTTTAATGAGAAACGCTATTTAAAAAGAAGCGGAAGGCCTTAGTAGTGCTTCCTTAAGAAAACGCTATCTTAGGAATGTACCTAAGATAGTGCTTTCTTAAGAAAGCGCTATCTATTTCTGATAGGTAACCAGTCTTAGGTATAATAATAGATAGCGCTTCTTTTAGGAAGCGCTATCTATTCCTATACCTAAGTATTCTTTCCCTAAAAATAAATTGTTCCCTCCCACGCAAATTTTTTCCCTCGCTCTCAAATTTGACTCTTATTATCCTCTTACACATAGGATGATTTGTGATTGATTACAGTTGTAAAAAACATTACACCAACAGTGTATCAAAACTAAATTCTTAAAGTATTTAATTGATATGTATTGTTAAGTTAGTATAAAAAAGATATGCATGTTGTCAACCAATCATAAATTGCAATGTCAATAAAAAAATTCAAATTTTATCATAATCATCTAAAAGTCACACATAGGATAATTCGTGATCAAGTATATGTAAAAAACTTTACACGGTTTATCAAAATTAAACTCCATATTAAATTATTAAAAGAGATATAAAATATAAAAAATATAATTTGGTTGAGGGCAAAATAATATTTATCTCGCATATACGTAAAATAATTAGAAGTGCCAAAACGTTTTTTATCTAAATAATGCTAAAAAATCAACTTGAAGAAGAAAAGCCATTTTTACCATTTTCTTAAAAACATTTTTCCATTTAATACTTTCATTTGAACATGTTGGTTTCATTCCAAAAAAATATATTATCCTACAGTTTTTTTTCTAACCCGTAGTA